>OX375816.1:1221442-6778510 GCA_947359405.1 Antitype chi
TACTGCGTGGAGTGAACAAGAACGTTCAAGAACATATACATGTTCTTGAACGTTCTTGTTCACTCCACGCTTGTACTGGTAGCACCTAAAGTCGATTTTTTTTATTGCTGACCTTTTGTTTACGTTGTATGTAGCTTGTCTTTTGTAAAATTCATAATTTAATAGCACTCCCTTATCTAGTTTATTTCGATTTTTCCATTTAATTAAATGCCGTTAACTCACTGCCACAGACCACTTTTACTACACTACTCCGCTGCTCCTCAAACAGCCGTAATGTTTATTGTATTTATTTTCGCTGAATGTCGGCGCCTGCGTCCCTTTGCTTGTCACAGGCCCACAGGGATGCCACAGAGTGGCATTGACAAATAATGAGGTCACGTTTGGCGCTGACGGTATTTTGTTTTATTCGCTAACATATTACATTTTATCTATCTTTTATTACTGATTATTTATATTTATACATACTATTATATACTGTAACTGCCCGTGACATCACATCGCTCGGGCCCTACCAGTATACCAGCGCTGCGACACTTTTTTAATGTCGCAGCATCATGCTGAGGTAGGGGCCTTTTGGCCTCGTGCAGGACTTTCTGTTTTATTTATTTTTTAAATATATTTTTTTTCATTTTCCGAGATATTTGTTTTTTATAATTTTTGTACCATTGTGTGTTTATTTTAGTATGTGATCTTCCTGTGCGACTCACAATAAATACCTTTTCTTTCTTTCTTTCTTTCAATACATTTATTTGTTTTTACTTTAATTAAAACGTGCTATGCCTAAAAAGAGATGGCATGGAACGTGACTAATTTTTTAAGGGGAAAAGTGGGAAGAGAGAAGAAAGGCTTTGGCCTTCCAGTGGTACAAAATAGGCTTACAATAATCGTAATAATTTATTTATTTATTTTTATTAACGACTATACCGTTAAAAAAAAATTAATCGTAATAACATCCTACACGATCAACAGTATGGTTTCACCAGAGGACGTTGCACAACCGACGCCGGTGTCACCTTATTAAAACACATCTTTACCGCATGGGAAGAGGCGCAAGATGCAATAGGTATCTTTTGCTACCTATCCAAGGCGTTTGATTGCGTGAATTACGAAACCCTTCTCTTGAAACTTGGCCATTACGGACTGGGTGAACTTGCGCTTAGCTTGGTAAAATCGTACTTGAATGATAGACTGCAGCAAGTTGAAATAAACGGTGTGAATTCCTTAGGCTTAAAAGTCAAAATGGGTGTACCGCAGGGCTCAATATTGGGTCTGTTCCTCTTTTTAGTATATATAAATGATTTACCTCATTTACTTAAAAACCGACTACAAATGGTGTTATTTGCTGATGACACATCACTGATTTTTAAAGTTTAAGAGACATGCATAGGAGCTTGACGACGTAAATAACGCTATAGTTAAGGTCCATAATTGGTTTACTGTAAATAATTTGGTATTAAATGGAAAGGAAACTAAATGCATAAGATTCACGTTACCGAATGTTAGAAGTAGTGAATGTCACGTTGTATTGAATAAGGAGATACTAGAGTTCGTCGAACAGACGGTTTTTCTGGGGATCACGCTTGACTCAAATCTACAGTGGGGTCCTCACTTAACATCATTTGCAGGACGGCTAAGTTCTGCCGCTTACGCTGTTTGGAAGATCCGCCAATTAACAGACGTGGATACCGCGAGACTGGTCTATTTTAGTTACTTTCATAGCTTATGGTATTTTGCTATGGGGACGTGCTGCGGATATTGAGTCGATCTTTATTCTGCAAAAGAGGGCTATCAGAGCCATCTACAGCCTCCGCAGACGCGAATCTCTAAGGGAACAAGGGTTCAAAACAATTAACATCATGACGGTACCTTGTCAATATATCTTTGTAAACATTATGTATGTTCGGAAAAATCTACATCTTTTTAGTAAGATAAGTAACAGGCACAATTTTAGCACTAGAAATAGGAACAAATTAGATCAACCACGGTTCAGATTGTCTAAAGTACATACTTCTTTTATGGGGTACTGTGTAAAATGTTATAATAAAATACCAGCCGATATTCTTGAACTAAATGAAAAGAAATTTAATTCATGCATTAAACGCACACTATGTAGACAAGCATATTATAAGTTAGATGATTATATTGTTGATAAAAATGCTTGGCTTAATGCTGGTCCGACTCCACAGCCACCTGGGCTTACTATTTAAAAAAAAAAATTTTGGAAGAGCATCCCTTTTTTATGTTTTCTGACATTACGAACATTTCTGTTCCTATTATTTTTATTTTCTGACATTACGAATAAGTTTTTTTTTTATTTTAACTGAATCAAGTATTATTTATTAAAATTTCAAATGATATTAAATATATTTCTCAAATATATTGCAAACTATAGTTTTGTATAATTTAGAAGCATTTTGTTTAAACTTTGTAAATGTGATACCCATGCACCCGTATAATAAATTATGTTGTTTTGATGTACGTTGACTTGAAAAAACGTGGCAGTTGAGAGTATGTCATGCTCACTTAAATGTCTCGCTGATGGTGGCGTGTGTGTTGGATCATTCGGTTCCCTACAAAATGGTTGAGCTGGATGGTGCTGATCCACGCGTCAAGTTCGTGAACGGGCGCCGTCGGTTGAGACTGGTCATCTCCTAACTTCCATGGCTTATTTTAAATCTTATATTTAGAATTGTTTTTTTTTACATTGTTCTCACATATAGAAGCAACAAGAAGAATGTTCCCAAGATTTTGTAATACCTAACATGATTAAAAAGAGTGTCCATGGAGTTTCTTGCCCGTTCTTCTCCATAGAGATCTACGTTTTGGAATAGGCAACTAGCTTCAACTTTCCAATTGGTCCACTTTTTGACAATTCAAAAGTGCCTGTAAATGGTTTAATTGAAATAGAAGCTTTGAGTTTGAGTTTGAATGTAAATAAACAAAAAAATAATTAAATATTATCACGCAAGTAGTGAATTATACTAACAATCGGCATCCAAATCCGTTTACGTTATCATCTGATTCTTTTGTAACATTTCATACTACAATAATAAGAACAGGTCAGCGATATTTTTTACCTATGCGATCTTTCCACCTTATTTGTTCATTTATATATTCACTGACACAACAATATGATGCGTAGATTATGAGAGCCCTTGGGTCCTACTCTCTAACTCCGTCATCGAAGATACAGGCCCGTCCGAAAGTAGTTCGACTCTTCAAAATAAACCCCACCCCCGAATAATTAACTTTTTCGCTCTGATAAAAACATATCAGGAGTACTGTCAACTGTCAAATCGTATTGCAATTTATTCTTAGGTTGGATCCCGAACTAATCTTATGTCCGTAGGTAATACGGAGTAGGAATGGCCCGTAACTTCGGCCGAAACTACGAATTTCGTGCTTAGAGAGTAGAGCCACTGGTAGGAAGTGCAGGCCAAATGATGTGCTTCACCAAGCCCGCCTTCTGTCTCAGCGAGCGACACGGCGACTGTGCAGCGCAACATCTCGTCCAAGCGCCACAACATCAGCTACGAGGCGCGCCTGCTGTCGGGCAAGGCGCGGCGCGTGCTGTGCTGCATCTCGCCCAAGCAGCTCACGCTCAAGGACTACATCTTCAAGTTCATCCCCAAGAGGATCACCAGCTTCCGCCTGTGTCCTTCCACTAAGGTGAGACCGTCGCCAGCTCCCAAGTTGTCCCTTACATCCGTCAATAATAATCTCAAATTCACTGACAGATAACACATCTATCTTACCTGGGTCTATAAGCTTGAAATTTTGCACAGGAGTTAAAACGAAAGTGAGCAATAAGGAAGGTTATTAAATGTTTTATTGGGTTCGCGGGTTGAGGAGATGAAAGTTTATATGACATTTTTGCTGATGGAAAATCATACCCAGGTATTGCTACCTTACATCTATATTAGTAATATGAAGACAATCCTACCTTCTTCTGATCGACAAACTAACTTCACGCTGCCGTCTTTTGCCAGCTTTTATACCTACTTACTGCAATAACATGACATAATATATGTAAATAAAAGCAGTTTTATTGTCTCGATGTCCGAATTGTTTAACATTTTATAACGTTTATTGTTAGGAGGAATGAAGGAAACACGTTGCTTTTTTAAACTTTTTATCACTTTACTAAGTACTCAGGTTGCGAAGATGCGAACGACATAGTTAATGCTCGTGCGAACTGCGTCGTCCCGCCGGCCACGAGTACCGCGCCCGCGGCACGCGGTACCGTCGCGGGTTTTGCGCTATATTAGAATAGGGATGAGGGCGATATCATTTGCGTCATTGATGACAGTAGACTTTAAGTCCCGTGCCATAACACAAGTGCGCATGCGCAGCTGAGCCTGCAGCCCGGCGCGGCGGGCGCGGGCGGCGAGTTCACGCTGGAGGACGGCGTGCAGCCGCGCCTGCGCCTGGTGTCGGCCGAGCGCGACCTCATCGCCGCCACCTTCACGCAACTGCTCATCGCCAACTGCGGCGGGGAGGACACCTTCAAGGTAGGACTTAATGAGTTCACGCTGGAGGACGGCGTGCAGCCGCGCCTGCGCCTGGTGTCGGCCGAGCGCGACCTCATCGCCGCCACCTTCACGCAACTGCTCATCGCCAACTGCGGCGGGGAGGACACCTTCAAGGTAGGACTTAATGAGTTCACGCTGGAGGACGGCGTGCAGCCGCGCCTGCGCCTGGTGTCGGCCGAGCGCGACCTCATCGCCGCCACCTTCACGCAACTGCTCATCGCCAACTGCGGCGGGGAGGACACCTTCAAGGTAGGACTTAATGAGTTCACGCTGGAGGACGGCGTGCAGCCGCGCCTGCGCCTGGTGTCGGCCGAGCGCGACCTCATCGCCGCCACCTTCACGCAACTGCTCATCGCCAACTGCGGCGGGGAGGACACCTTCAAGGTAGGACTTAATGAGTTCACGCTGGAGGACGGCGTGCAGCCGCGCCTGCGCCTGGTGTCGGCCGAGCGCGACCTCATCGCCGCCACCTTCACGCAACTGCTCATCGCCAACTGCGGCGGGGAGGACACCTTCAAGGTAGGACTTAATGAGTTCACGCTGGAGGACGGCGTGCAGCCGCGCCTGCGCCTGGTGTCGGCCGAGCGCGACCTCATCGCCGCCACCTTCACGCAACTGCTCATCGCCAACTGCGGCGGGGAGGACACCTTCAAGGTAGGACTTAATGAGTTCACGCTGGAGGACGGCGTGCAGCCGCGCCTGCGCCTGGTGTCGGCCGAGCGCGACCTCATCGCCGCCACCTTCACGCAACTGCTCATCGCCAACTGCGGCGGGGAGGACACCTTCAAGGTAGGACTTAATGAGTTCACGCTGGAGGACGGCGTGCAGCCGCGCCTGCGCCTGGTGTCGGCCGAGCGCGACCTCATCGCCGCCACCTTCACGCAACTGCTCATCGCCAACTGCGGCGGGGAGGACACCTTCAAGGTAGGACTTAATGAGTTCACGCTGGAGGACGGCGTGCAGCCGCGCCTGCGCCTGGTGTCGGCCGAGCGCGACCTCATCGCCGCCACCTTCACGCAACTGCTCATCGCCAACTGCGGCGGGGAGGACACCTTCAAGGTAGGACTTAATGAGTTCACGCTGGAGGACGGCGTGCAGCCGCGCCTGCGCCTGGTGTCGGCCGAGCGCGACCTCATCGCCGCCACCTTCACGCAACTGCTCATCGCCAACTGCGGCGGGGAGGACACCTTCAAGGTAGGACTTAATGAGTTCACGCTGGAGGACGGCGTGCAGCCGCGCCTGCGCCTGGTGTCGGCCGAGCGCGACCTCATCGCCGCCACCTTCACGCAACTGCTCATCGCCAACTGCGGCGGGGAGGACACCTTCAAGGTAGGACTTAATGAGTTCACGCTGGAGGACGGCGTGCAGCCGCGCCTGCGCCTGGTGTCGGCCGAGCGCGACCTCATCGCCGCCACCTTCACGCAACTGCTCATCGCCAACTGCGGCGGGGAGGACACCTTCAAGGTAGGACTTAATGAGTTCACGCTGGAGGACGGCGTGCAGCCGCGCCTGCGCCTGGTGTCGGCCGAGCGCGACCTCATCGCCGCCACCTTCACGCAACTGCTCATCGCCAACTGCGGCGGGGAGGACACCTTCAAGGTAGGACTTAATGAGTTCACGCTGGAGGACGGCGTGCAGCCGCGCCTGCGCCTGGTGTCGGCCGAGCGCGACCTCATCGCCGCCACCTTCACGCAACTGCTCATCGCCAACTGCGGCGGGGAGGACACCTTCAAGGTAGGACTTAATGAGTTCACGCTGGAGGACGGCGTGCAGCCGCGCCTGCGCCTGGTGTCGGCCGAGCGCGACCTCATCGCCGCCACCTTCACGCAACTGCTCATCGCCAACTGCGGCGGGGAGGACACCTTCAAGGTAGGACTTAATGAGTTCACGCTGGAGGACGGCGTGCAGCCGCGCCTGCGCCTGGTGTCGGCCGAGCGCGACCTCATCGCCGCCACCTTCACGCAACTGCTCATCGCCAACTGCGGCGGGGAGGACACCTTCAAGGTAGGACTTAATGAGTTCACGCTGGAGGACGGCGTGCAGCCGCGCCTGCGCCTGGTGTCGGCCGAGCGCGACCTCATCGCCGCCACCTTCACGCAACTGCTCATCGCCAACTGCGGCGGGGAGGACACCTTCAAGGTAGGACTTAATGAGTTCACGCTGGAGGACGGCGTGCAGCCGCGCCTGCGCCTGGTGTCGGCCGAGCGCGACCTCATCGCCGCCACCTTCACGCAACTGCTCATCGCCAACTGCGGCGGGGAGGACACCTTCAAGGTAGGACTTAATGAGTTCACGCTGGAGGACGGCGTGCAGCCGCGCCTGCGCCTGGTGTCGGCCGAGCGCGACCTCATCGCCGCCACCTTCACGCAACTGCTCATCGCCAACTGCGGCGGGGAGGACACCTTCAAGGTAGGACTTAATGAGTTCACGCTGGAGGACGGCGTGCAGCCGCGCCTGCGCCTGGTGTCGGCCGAGCGCGACCTCATCGCCGCCACCTTCACGCAACTGCTCATCGCCAACTGCGGCGGGGAGGACACCTTCAAGGTAGGACTTAATGAGTTCACGCTGGAGGACGGCGTGCAGCCGCGCCTGCGCCTGGTGTCGGCCGAGCGCGACCTCATCGCCGCCACCTTCACGCAACTGCTCATCGCCAACTGCGGCGGGGAGGACACCTTCAAGGTAGGACTTAATGAGTTCACGCTGGAGGACGGCGTGCAGCCGCGCCTGCGCCTGGTGTCGGCCGAGCGCGACCTCATCGCCGCCACCTTCACGCAACTGCTCATCGCCAACTGCGGCGGGGAGGACACCTTCAAGGTAGGACTTAATGAGTTCACGCTGGAGGACGGCGTGCAGCCGCGCCTGCGCCTGGTGTCGGCCGAGCGCGACCTCATCGCCGCCACCTTCACGCAACTGCTCATCGCCAACTGCGGCGGGGAGGACACCTTCAAGGTAGGACTCAATGAGTTCACGCTGGAGGACGGCGTGCAGCCGCGCCTGCGCCTGGTGTCGGCCGAGCGCGACCTCATCGCCGCCACCTTCACGCAACTGCTCATCGCCAACTGCGGCGGGGAGGACACCTTCAAGGTAGGACTTAATGAGTTCACGCTGGAGGACGGCGTGCAGCCGCGCCTGCGCCTGGTGTCGGCCGAGCGCGACCTCATCGCCGCCACCTTCACGCAACTGCTCATCGCCAACTGCGGCGGGGAGGACACCTTCAAGGTAGGACTTAATGAGTTCACGCTGGAGGACGGCGTGCAGCCGCGCCTGCGCCTGGTGTCGGCCGAGCGCGACCTCATCGCCGCCACCTTCACGCAACTGCTCATCGCCAACTGCGGCGGGGAGGACACCTTCAAGGTAGGACTTAATGAGTTCACGCTGGAGGACGGCGTGCAGCCGCGCCTGCGCCTGGTGTCGGCCGAGCGCGACCTCATCGCCGCCACCTTCACGCAACTGCTCATCGCCAACTGCGGCGGGGAGGACACCTTCAAGGTAGGACTTAATGAGTTCACGCTGGAGGACGGCGTGCAGCCGCGCCTGCGCCTGGTGTCGGCCGAGCGCGACCTCATCGCCGCCACCTTCACGCAACTGCTCATCGCCAACTGCGGCGGGGAGGACACCTTCAAGGTAGGACTTAATGAGTTCACGCTGGAGGACGGCGTGCAGCCGCGCCTGCGCCTGGTGTCGGCCGAGCGCGACCTCATCGCCGCCACCTTCACGCAACTGCTCATCGCCAACTGCGGCGGGGAGGACACCTTCAAGGTAGGACTTAATGAGTTCACGCTGGAGGACGGCGTGCAGCCGCGCCTGCGCCTGGTGTCGGCCGAGCGCGACCTCATCGCCGCCACCTTCACGCAACTGCTTATCGCCAACTGCGGCGGGGAGGACACCTTCAAGGTAGGACTTAATGAGTTCACCTCAAGCTAGGTTTGCTTCGTCGTGTCGATGAGCGTCCTTATCAAAACCAACCCTGACTTGATGACGCTTTCCAATTGAACGGATCTGAAGGACCTTTTTTATTTTGTTGTCAGACTGACTGACTTAACTTCTTCTGGAAAATGACGGTTTGACAAAAGTAAATCACCGCGTCCCACGACTCAGCGCTCCCGACCATCAAATAAGCGACGGCCAACAGCGACAGGTTGACTCTGACTTCTGATACGAGAACACGGCGCGGCCCTTCCCGCGCGGCACACTCTGCCAGCGTGTGCCGCGCCATCTCCTCTAGACAGTCGTCGCAGTGGTGACACACTCGCGTCCGGCTCTCTGTTTATGCGACACAGGTACTTCCCGAAGCAGCCACACCCCGAGGGTACATGCGTCGCTCGAAATGACTGGCAGCCGTGCCTCCTCTCACCTCGACACACACATAAGGCACGTAAGGCTGTGTCCGCCACTCCGCCACCAAGACTTCGCGATGCTGTGACAGACTAAACTCGATCTCTCGCAACATCTGTTAGTGCACAAGCCGCCTCTTAAAAAATCGTGTAATACCTTCTGCTGGTTCTAACGGCCATCACCCTCTGTGGCTTTCGCAATATTATAATACCGCCGGTCGTCAAATCAGAAGCCCACACCAGGGCCCCGCACAGGGCCATATATCGCACGATCCCCACGTACAACCACCTGCGAATTCGTCCGCGTAACACGTCAGCACCACTCTCGGTTGGAACTCGGCTCGTGGTACCCAGTCGTAACTGATGATCCTCAGAAGAGGGCCCACAACCGAGCCCTGTGAAACAATGGCCCCCGCCGTCACGTCCCCTATAGGTTACACACTTTCCCGCCAAATAGGCCCCGACGATATGACAGAGGTACGGGGGCACCCTATGGTACCGGAGTGCCTCCCGAATACAACTCCAGAGCAAGGTATTGAACACGTTGGAGATGTCCAAGGACATCGCTAGCATCACCCTGCCCCAGGACACTGCTTCCTCCGCCAGGAGTTTCACTCGCATTATTGCGTCCATAGTGGAACGCCCATACCGAAACCACCGAAACCCAGACTGATTATTGTCGATGTCGTCCAAATCCGGCCCCTCTCTGTACATGTGGCTGACGAGGCGAGCTGCAATTATCCGCTCGAAAAGCTTACCCACCTCGTCTAGCAGCTCCATAGGTCAGTATGCTCTCTAACTAACTGGGGCTGTGGGCAAAGCCATCGGCGGCGGTATATGTGCTCTTCTCTAGCACGGAAGAGGGTTGCGACAACTTCCTCTAACTGAGGCTGTATACTATCAGTGACTGTGGGCGCCCAGGCAAGAAGTATCCCTCGGACCGCACGATAAAGGCGTCCCCATGGAAACCCGTCTAGGGTCAAACCAAGGACCAACACCTGGGCCAATTTAATAACAATCTTGCTGTCATGTTCAATTTTGATCAGACCAAGTAAGTATCTGGCATAATATGAAGTTATTGAATGAATGAAGCGGTTTATGGCATTTTTGAGAAATGGATAAGTTTTGGCATACTCGAGTCTCGTGGAAAGTGTATATTATCTTTCTACCTTCCCCAGAACAAACAAGACTTCTTCTACAGCGAGATCCGCAAGGCCCACTCGCGCCACCAGCACGATAAGCTGGCCATCCGCGTGCTGCGCTCCGAGCTGCTGCGGACCAGCCTCAAGGCCACGCGGCACTTCACCGTGCAGGACTGGTGCAAGAACTTCGACGTCACCTTCCAGGGCGAGCAAGGTAAGTTTCTATATCACAAGAGATGACCAAGGGTCATCATTCAGTCGAAGGAGCTTTTTTGAAAATTCTAACCTTTAAAGAATTAAATAGGGTATAAAAGCCTTGTAACTTAAATGACTTGTAACTTATGTTGTAGGTGTGGACTGGGGCGGCGTGCGTCGCGAGTGGTTCTCGCTGCTGTGCGGGCAGCTGTTCGACTCCAAGTTCGGGCTGTTCGTGTCCTTCCACGACTCGCCCACCGGCCTCGTGCACCCCAACCCGGACAGGCCGGCGCATCTTAAGGTCACTTTATAAAACAGTTCGTTTATACAAATCAGACATACTGTCATTGTATTTAAATACTTGAATGTACCTTTTTAATAAAATTTAAAAAATATGTAAGTAGAAAAATACCTACATTAATTTCTTCCTTCAGACGTAGAAATACCATGAAAATAGTAGCAACTACGGGGGAGAGGAGTCCGTACAGTTTATTTTTCCTTGGTTATACGACATTCAGTGCCTGTTTGCCAATACCTGCCACTTACGGTTACAATATTGTTGAACGTGTCTGATTTTATTTAACTATTATATTACTTTAACTGCTTAGGCTAATGCTCTTTAAATATTTACGGCCTTATTCATAAAAAGTTATCGAACATCTAAACAGTTGCTAACGTCTGGTTTTCAAAGAGAAACCAGACATTAGCAACTGTTTAGATGCTCGATAACTTTTTTTGAATAAGGCCATTATAATGTTTTTTATTGTAAAGTGTTTGAACTGCATTGAACTATACTTAACTATCTATTCTTCTTACAGCTAAAACATTTCGAGTTAGCGGGCAAACTAGTCGGCAAGTGTTTATACGAGAGTGCGCTGGGAGGCTCGTACCGGCAGCTAGTGCGAGCTCGACTCACGAGATCCTTCCTCGCGCAGATCATCGGGCTTAGAGTGCATTACAAGGTAAGGTATTCAACCAATCGCCGATCAATTTGATATAAATCACACTATTCAAATTTTGGCCTAAAAGAAATCTTATCTTATTCTGCTCAAAATCAATCAATCAAATCAAATCACAATATATTTTTTCACATAAACCTGCATGGGCACTTATGAAACGTCAGAAGCTAGGTTCACGGTTCCAATTTGAAAAACACTGAAAGCTTCATTCACCTGTTTCTTTTTTTTTCGTGTTTTTAGTGAGGTTTTGAAACACTAGTGACATCTCTTTAAAACCGCGTCATTCAGTCAGATTGTAACCTTGTGTTCCATAATTATTCAAATCCATGATGTTTTTTCTACTTACACAAATATCAACTTTGTTTCAGTGTGAATATAATAATAATAAATAAACATTTATTTTGTCTTCCATTTGTCTTCCGGCAAGTTACACAATTTCTTAATTGTTTTTTTGGTCGTACTGTATCCGCTGGATATCCAGTAGTGTCGTCTGAGAGCAGCTAAGGTCAGTCGAGGACCCCATGGAATGTTAACTGATGAGCTTCTTCTATGAGTAACTCCGCCAATCGACTTTTGGTAAGGATTATCTTAGGATGTTTGATTTCGTCGCTCATATTCGCGTTCCTTAATCGTCCTCCCACTCGGAAAAAGTCTCTTTTATCGACCAAAGTTTTTAAATTTAACAATATGCTGTTTGTTGCCACATTTCCCTTTTTGTTTATTATATAAATTTTTGCCGGAAATACTATAGTTTGCACTCGTTTTATAAAAGCTGATTTAGCTTTCCGCAGTTCTAGTAGTGTTAGGTACGAACAAAACACCAACAACAAACAGTAGTTTGTTGTTGGTGTTTTGTTCGTGTCGCACGCATATGCTTCGATAGACGCGTCCCTATAGCCGTGCAGTTCGATGACGTCATTATCGTTGCATAATATCCATCGAGGAATCTTACAATCTTTGATACTCACAATTTCCGTAACCAACTTAACCCATTCGTTGTGTATATCATCTGACACTTTATCAACCCACTGTAAATCATGTTTCCATAGCTTATGAAATAATAATTTTAGCTTCGTGGAAGGGGTGTCAGCCAACCAAGAGGGTCATATAATTTTGATATTTCTGATAGTAAGCTCCTTTTTGTTAGATTTGAGGTTGTCTGGGAAAAGTCGCAACGGAATGTAAATTGATCTCCTTTTGGTTCCAGCACAAACCTAAGGTTTTCAACATGTCATTATTTTTGAAGCTATAAACGAGTTCTTCTTGAGTAAAGAATTATTATAATTAAATCATTTATGGATTGTTTACCCTGTTCTATGTTGCAGCAGCCGTGTAACAGGTCATCCATATAAAAACTGTTTTCCAGGACGGCAGCCGCTTCTGGAAATTTGCATCGCTCATCCGCCGCCAACTGTTTTAAGGTCATAAAGGTTAAACACGACGCGGCTTTTGTTCCTTATGTTACCGTGTTCGATTGATATACTTGTATATGTTGTGTTGATGACTCACGCCAAACTATTTTTGGTAAATGTCGATTTGACGGTATATCTTCTCAATGTCCGCAGTGAAGGCAAAGGATATCGTCTCCATTGAAGTAGTAATGCCTGTAGATCTTTTTATAAATTGGGCCCTTTCAGCATGACGTCATTCAAGCTGTATTTGGTGGATGTTTTGGCGGATGCATTGAATACCACACGAAGCTTTGTTGTTGACGATTCTTCTCTCTGCACGCCGTAGTGACGAAAGACGCATTCTAGTGCTAAGTAACTGTTTTTCTGTTCCAGTTTCATGTGGTTCAAAGCATATTCATGAATTCTTTGTATTTTTCGGCTAAAGTTGGTTGTTTTTCTAAGCGGCGCGGCGTTCCAAATTCAACTTTACCCTTTAAATACTGCATATATACTGGCCGCTTGATAACGAGGGGTTGTTGTGTATTACCTCCGTAAATAGGTCTCTAAACGATACCCATTGGTTGTAGTTCCCGTTGAAGTTCTATTCTATTCTATTTATAAAAGGTTCTGGCTCCATCGGTAACGTTCGATGATTTTGCCAATGTCAAGGTATGAGAAAGTAATGATCGTAAACTGTTATTCTGTTACACAACTATTGATCGGTGTTTGTAGCGGTGGCATCCATGGATCCCCATGCTAAAAAAGGACAAAACATTTTTGGTTAGTAAATGTAAAACGTCACAAGATAAGTGTTAGAACATTCAGTAAGTATAAAAATATGTAAATCCGTTAAAGTTCGGTATATCCAGTTGAGGTGTTGATTTTTCCCTGTGTGCAACTGACCACATTTTCGTGTTAATAGCCCTTTTCGGGTTTTTGAATTTTTTCTCATACTTATCGTACATGTTGTTGTACTGTTCGTTCTCTCCCTCCAGTTCAATCTCGATGTCTCAATATAGTCTGTAGATAGCTGACCATCTAGCCTTTAGTGACCTCATTACGTCCTCAAATTCCCACTTATCTGAGATTGAGTCCACATCTATGTTTGCGGGTGTTCGCACAAAAGCTTTAAAATTTGCATAATGTCTTTTCAGCAAATCATCTAGCTTGCTGTTTGGCTCCAAGTTCGACTTCTGAGCTGGTCGGTCGCTCAGTTGCCTTGAGAAACTTAATCCCGCATCCTCACCTGTTTTCTCGTCTGCACGCATACTCGATGTCGACGGTGATCTATCTCGAGCTGTTGTTTGCTCACCTGTTGAAAGGCTTCCTGTTTTCATCTGCCGCAGCTGATACTGTTAGTTAATCAACGCCTTGGTTGATTCATACACCGTACTTGTTTTGTCGTACTCTCGGTCGGTAAAATAAGGATTCGTTTTACTTACCTCTCCCTCAAGTCGCTCATGATTAACTTGGTAATAATTCCAATAACTCTCCAAAGTGTTAAGCTTCCGCTTAAAATAATCTAATGTTTTCTTATCAGCAATATCCTTCTTCAAGTTAATGCCAAGTTTTATGATGCTATCATAGATCATTGATTACGATTCAATGAGTTCCGACATTGTTATAGGATGTTAAAATACAGTCCTTGTTGACTAAAAATAAGGAAATTTATTACTTGTATTCTGCTGTTAATACTCACCCTTTGCTGCTACTTCACTATTCTGCTCCAATGTTCGCTCCGACAGCTCCACGACGTACACACACTGTTTATGTTACGATAGTTCAGACCTCGCACACTGAATTTCCGAAATTACGCTACGTGTGATCCGGCTCGAAGGACCAAAATATGTCGGGGTACGTAGCAAGGTACCGGTGTTTTGAGGAGAAACAAATGTTTATGTTGAACACTAAGTATTTATTGATTGACACTCTCAAACTGTTGTTAATATTAAAAATGTTGATGAATACGCTAACGCGGTAGACAAAAGTGCACTGAATCTAATATACTCGTAAATTAACAAGAAATAAGAAATCAAATTATTGCAAACAAAGGTGTTCGGTGAAAACACCGAACAGCATGTATGGACACTAAATTATGAACACAGGATAGTATCATAATGCCCAAATCACGATTTTCTTATTCCTAGTACTTCGAACAAGACGACCCCGAACTGTACCTGTCGAAGATCAAGTACGTGCTGGAGACCGACCTGGACGCGGACGAGTGTGTGCCGGAGCTGTACTTCGCGGACGACGTGTACGACGCGCAGGGCCGCCTGGTGGAGACGCACGACCTGCTGCCCAACGGGGCCAGCGTACGGGTATGGGTCGTCGGTTGCTAAGCTTTCTGGTTCAAATGTATCAGTAAATGTACCTGTGGATGCCAATTTTTAGTTCCACTTACAAATGAGTGTTTTCATTTGATTATTGACGTTAATTTTATAACCTCAGCTTTGATTGATAATTTTTAATGACAGTTTATTAATGTTATTAAAATTTGTTGAAAAAGCACCACTTTTTATAAAGTTGAATCCTTCTAAATACAAATAAATGTGTTACTATAGGCCAACGTTTTCGTTGGTGACAATCCTACCGTACAGACGGGCGACTCGAACCAAACTAAAACTATTGACATGTTGACTGTCTACAAAGGTCTGCATGTGACTGAGATAAATATCATAAATTAATTTTAACGGACATAAAATGCCTGATATAATGACACAAAACTTTCGTAGCATTCATTGTAATATTGGATTAGAAGCAATGTTACGAAGGCCACAAGTTGAAATTGACGTTCTAGTACTCATTCAGTGCTTGTTAAAAAAAGGAAATTACATACACTTAATAACGGGCTGTCGATCTTTTGCAAGTAAAGCAAACTACAAACAAAATTATGGCGTCGCAATTTATTGTTGAGAGCATCTAAACTTCATTGTTGAAGAGCCAGATTTTCGGGAAGTTATCATTTTAGTACATATAAATGATGTCACAGCAATTGTTTCATTACATCAGTCTATCAATTTTTTAAGCTCCATAGGTAGTACTTACTTTGTCGGGGACATAAATATTTCAATAGATGAAGACAAAATTGAACTTCCTGGAGACTTCCCCACACTGAAATCGCACGTGCGGCAGGGGGAGGGGGATACGTGTACTGATTACGTCTTGCTCAAAACCCCAAATTCGAGCATGACCCTTTGTACCCCTAACCTTGTCCTCCGAACTACCTTGATCGATTTTGAGAGCTTAGAAATAGATCTTCTCAGGGTTGATCTAAATCCTGATCCTAAAGTTGTCATTACCTTATAAATAGCATACAGTTGTTATTAGAAAAAAAAACAAAAAAAAATGTTATGCAGTCTATAGATAGTTCAATCCATGAAGACGCGCCCCACTCTTTGATACTTGTACTGAGAGCGATCAAAAACAAAGTAAAGGAGTAGAAAGGGGCGCGTCAAAGTGGATTGAGCTATCAGTAGGCGCAAAAGAATAAACAAACCGTGGGTCACGGATGCATGAGAAACTGTGATCATTTATTTACATGCAAACGTAAGTCACCTAAAAATGAAAGTAAGGAGATCGTTCGATAAAAATCAGGTTGAAATGGCTGACCCAATAAAATTGTGGAATGCCATTAAACCGCCACTAACAGTCATTTTCAACCTATGTCTTTAGACTGGCAACTTCCCTCAAGCTTTAAAAATCTGTCGTTCATCCCATAGATAAAGGAGGAGATCGAGACCGTTTTAATGAGTACAGACCTATCACAATTCTACCCTCTTTATCCAAGATTGAAATAATCATAAATACCAGACTTGTCAAATATGCATTTAGAACAAAACAAACTTTTTTCTGAAAACCAATTTGACTTCCGTGCAGGAAAATCCTCTGCTGAATTAGTACATAAAGTAACTAGTTATATCATAGTGAAGTTGGATAAAGGTAAATAGTGTATTTCGGTCTTTGTTGATCTTGTTAAGGCCTTAGATTTTGTTACTACTATTTCGGTGCTTACACTTATGAATTTTTTTTTTTTACTTGGTGTAAGGGGAAATCAGCTTCAGCCTTTTGAATTTTACCTAATTGGACATTATCAGCGTTTATGGGTGGGTAACCACTGCAATGAGGAATTTCCTGTATCGTACGGAGTTCAACAGGGTAGCATCCTGGTACCTACTTTACTTCTCGTATATATCAACAATCTTACAAACCTATGTATACCAAGAGGCGAAATAATCTCATATGCGGAAGATACTGCTATTCTCTCCCGATTAGAATGAAATCTTCGTTGACAGGTCGGTTCAAGAGTTAAGGGGTAGGATATTGCTATATATTAAAGAACTTCGTTCCAAAAACGGACAACTTATACGACAAAGAATGCAGGTCTTAGTTAAGTCTAAAACTGTAAGAAGTCTAGCTATATTGCGAGGTTTTTCGAGCACCATGCAGTTAGCATACAGTCGTCAGGGTAGTCGGTCAGGTTGGCATATAGGTCTTTCAAGGCTGCAAACTTGGTTTTACACGATTGGTATCTATCCAAATAACAACCCAAAATTCAAGACCAATTTTTAGCGACCTACGATGTCTTAAATGACTGTTCTACTATTTGTTTTGTCTATATTACTATTAAGAATAATACAGTTGAATATTTAGTCTACTTTTACATTGCATCAGACATAACTATGTTCGGTTCCTCCCTCCCAGGTCCGCAACAGCAGTAAGATAGCGTACCTGGACGCGCTGGCACAGTGGCGCCTGGCAGCGCGCGTGCGGCACGAGACGGACGCCTTCCTGCGCGGCCTCACGCTGCTCGTGCCAGACAACCTGCTCGCTATCTTTGACGAGAACGAGCTGGAGGTATGTACTCAATGTGTTCAGCTAGTTAGCACACGAGACGGACGCCTTCCTGCGCGGCCTCACGCTGCTCGTGCCAGACAACCTGCTCGCTATCTTTGACGAGAACGAGCTGGAGGTATGTACTCAATGTGTTCAGCTAGTTAGCACACGAGACGGACGCCTTCCTGCGCGGCCTCACGCTGCTCGTGCCAGACAACCTGCTCGCTATCTTTGACGAGAACGAGCTGGAGGTATGTACTCAATGTGTTCAGCTAGTTAGCACACGAGACGGACGCCTTCCTGCGCGGCCTCACGCTGCTCGTGCCAGACAACCTGCTCGCTATCTTTGACGAGAACGAGCTGGAGGTATGTACTCAATGTGTTCAGCTAGTTAGCACACGAGACGGACGCCTTCCTGCGCGGCCTCACGCTGCTCGTGCCAGACAACCTGCTCGCTATCTTTGACGAGAACGAGCTGGAGGTATGTACTCAATGTGTTCAGCTAGTTAGCACACGAGACGGACGCCTTCCTGCGCGGCCTCACGCTGCTCGTGCCAGACAACCTGCTCGCTATCTTTGACGAGAACGAGCTGGAGGTATGTACTCAATGTGTTCAGCTAGTTAGCACACGAGACGGACGCCTTCCTGCGCGGCCTCACGCTGCTCGTGCCAGACAACCTGCTCGCTATCTTTGACGAGAACGAGCTGGAGGTATGTACTCAATGTGTTCAGCTAGTTAGCACACGAGACGGACGCCTTCCTGCGCGGCCTCACGCTGCTCGTGCCAGACAACCTGCTCGCTATCTTTGACGAGAACGAGCTGGAGGTATGTACTCAATGTGTTCAGCTAGTTAGCACACGAGACGGACGCCTTCCTGCGCGGCCTCACGCTGCTCGTGCCAGACAACCTGCTCGCTATCTTTGACGAGAACGAGCTGGAGGTATGTACTCAATGTGTTCAGCTAGTTAGCACACGAGACGGACGCCTTCCTGCGCGGCCTCACGCTGCTCGTGCCAGACAACCTGCTCGCTATCTTTGACGAGAACGAGCTGGAGGTATGTACTCAATGTGTTCAGCTAGTTAGCACACGAGACGGACGCCTTCCTGCGCGGCCTCACGCTGCTCGTGCCAGACAACCTGCTCGCTATCTTTGACGAGAACGAGCTGGAGGTATGTACTCAATGTGTTCAGCTAGTTAGCACACGAGACGGACGCCTTCCTGCGCGGCCTCACGCTGCTCGTGCCAGACAACCTGCTCGCTATCTTTGACGAGAACGAGCTGGAGGTATGTACTCAATGTGTTCAGCTAGTTAGCACACGAGACGGACGCCTTCCTGCGCGGCCTCACGCTGCTCGTGCCAGACAACCTGCTCGCTATCTTTGACGAGAACGAGCTGGAGGTATGTACTCAATGTGTTCAGCTAGTTAGCACACGAGACGGACGCCTTCCTGCGCGGCCTCACGCTGCTCGTGCCAGACAACCTGCTCGCTATCTTTGACGAGAACGAGCTGGAGGTATGTACTCAATGTGTTCAGCTAGTTAGCACACGAGACGGACGCCTTCCTGCGCGGCCTCACGCTGCTCGTGCCAGACAACCTGCTCGCTATCTTTGACGAGAACGAGCTGGAGGTATGTACTCAATGTGTTCAGCTAGTTAGCACACGAGACGGACGCCTTCCTGCGCGGCCTCACGCTGCTCGTGCCAGACAACCTGCTCGCTATCTTTGACGAGAACGAGCTGGAGGTATGTACTCAATGTGTTCAGCTAGTTAGCACACGAGACGGACGCCTTCCTGCGCGGCCTCACGCTGCTCGTGCCAGACAACCTGCTCGCTATCTTTGACGAGAACGAGCTGGAGGTATGTACTCAATGTGTTCAGCTAGTTAGCACACGAGACGGACGCCTTCCTGCGCGGCCTCACGCTGCTCGTGCCAGACAACCTGCTCGCTATCTTTGACGAGAACGAGCTGGAGGTATGTACTCAATGTGTTCAGCTAGTTAGCACACGAGACGGACGCCTTCCTGCGCGGCCTCACGCTGCTCGTGCCAGACAACCTGCTCGCTATCTTTGACGAGAACGAGCTGGAGGTATGTACTCAATGTGTTCAGCTAGTTAGCACACGAGACGGACGCCTTCCTGCGCGGCCTCACGCTGCTCGTGCCAGACAACCTGCTCGCTATCTTTGACGAGAACGAGCTGGAGGTATGTACTCAATGTGTTCAGCTAGTTAGCACACGAGACGGACGCCTTCCTGCGCGGCCTCACGCTGCTCGTGCCAGACAACCTGCTCGCTATCTTTGACGAGAACGAGCTGGAGGTATGTACTCAATGTGTTCAGCTAGTTAGCACACGAGACGGACGCCTTCCTGCGCGGCCTCACGCTGCTCGTGCCAGACAACCTGCTCGCTATCTTTGACGAGAACGAGCTGGAGGTATGTACTCAATGTGTTCAGCTAGTTAGCACACGAGACGGACGCCTTCCTGCGCGGCCTCACGCTGCTCGTGCCAGACAACCTGCTCGCTATCTTTGACGAGAACGAGCTGGAGGTATGTACTCAATGTGTTCAGCTAGTTAGCACACGAGACGGACGCCTTCCTGCGCGGCCTCACGCTGCTCGTGCCAGACAACCTGCTCGCTATCTTTGACGAGAACGAGCTGGAGGTATGTACTCAATGTGTTCAGCTAGTTAGCACACGAGACGGACGCCTTCCTGCGCGGCCTCACGCTGCTCGTGCCAGACAACCTGCTCGCTATCTTTGACGAGAACGAGCTGGAGGTATGTACTCAATGTGTTCAGCTAGTTAGCACACGAGACGGACGCCTTCCTGCGCGGCCTCACGCTGCTCGTGCCAGACAACCTGCTCGCTATCTTTGACGAGAACGAGCTGGAGGTATGTACTCAATGTGTTCAGCTAGTTAGCACACGAGACGGACGCCTTCCTGCGCGGCCTCACGCTGCTCGTGCCAGACAACCTGCTCGCTATCTTTGACGAGAACGAGCTGGAGGTATGTACTCAATGTGTTCAGCTAGTTAGCACACGAGACGGACGCCTTCCTGCGCGGCCTCACGCTGCTCGTGCCAGACAACCTGCTCGCTATCTTTGACGAGAACGAGCTGGAGGTATGTACTCAATGTGTTCAGCTAGTTAGCACACGAGACGGACGCCTTCCTGCGCGGCCTCACGCTGCTCGTGCCAGACAACCTGCTCGCTATCTTTGACGAGAACGAGCTGGAGGTATGTACTCAATGTGTTCAGCTAGTTAGCACACGAGACGGACGCCTTCCTGCGCGGCCTCACGCTGCTCGTGCCAGACAACCTGCTCGCTATCTTTGACGAGAACGAGCTGGAGGTATGTACTCAATGTGTTCAGCTAGTTAGCACACGAGACGGACGCCTTCCTGCGCGGCCTCACGCTGCTCGTGCCAGACAACCTGCTCGCTATCTTTGACGAGAACGAGCTGGAGGTATGTACTCAATGTGTTCAGCTAGTTAGCACACGAGACGGACGCCTTCCTGCGCGGCCTCACGCTGCTCGTGCCAGACAACCTGCTCGCTATCTTTGACGAGAACGAGCTGGAGGTATGTACTCAATGTGTTCAGCTAGTTAGCACACGAGACGGACGCCTTCCTGCGCGGCCTCACGCTGCTCGTGCCAGACAACCTGCTCGCTATCTTTGACGAGAACGAGCTGGAGGTATGTACTCAATGTGTTCAGCTAGTTAGCACACGAGACGGACGCCTTCCTGCGCGGCCTCACGCTGCTCGTGCCAGACAACCTGCTCGCTATCTTTGACGAGAACGAGCTGGAGGTATGTACTCAATGTGTTCAGCTAGTTAGCACACGAGACGGACGCCTTCCTGCGCGGCCTCACGCTGCTCGTGCCAGACAACCTGCTCGCTATCTTTGACGAGAACGAGCTGGAGGTATGTACTCAATGTGTTCAGCTAGTTAGCACACGAGACGGACGCCTTCCTGCGCGGCCTCACGCTGCTCGTGCCAGACAACCTGCTCGCTATCTTTGACGAGAACGAGCTGGAGGTATGTACTCAATGTGTTCAGCTAGTTAGCACACGAGACGGACGCCTTCCTGCGCGGCCTCACGCTGCTCGTGCCAGACAACCTGCTCGCTATCTTTGACGAGAACGAGCTGGAGGTATGTACTCAATGTGTTCAGCTAGTTAGCACACGAGACGGACGCCTTCCTGCGCGGCCTCACGCTGCTCGTGCCAGACAACCTGCTCGCTATCTTTGACGAGAACGAGCTGGAGGTATGTACTCAATGTGTTCAGCTAGTTAGCACACGAGACGGACGCCTTCCTGCGCGGCCTCACGCTGCTCGTGCCAGACAACCTGCTCGCTATCTTTGACGAGAACGAGCTGGAGGTATGTACTCAATGTGTTCAGCTAGTTAGCACACGAGACGGACGCCTTCCTGCGCGGCCTCACGCTGCTCGTGCCAGACAACCTGCTCGCTATCTTTGACGAGAACGAGCTGGAGGTATGTACTCAATGTGTTCAGCTAGTTAGCACACGAGACGGACGCCTTCCTGCGCGGCCTCACGCTGCTCGTGCCAGACAACCTGCTCGCTATCTTTGTACCGCTACTTCTTCTTCCCAGCTAAAGCACTAGGAAGTGGCGAAGGGTGGGCGTTTTTTGGGGACTGTCTTATGTCATTTTGACGTTCAAAAAGTGCTCTCAGCCTAGTTTGAATAAATGACTTTTGATTTTGATTTTGACGAGAACTAGCTGGAGGTATGGTAATGTTTATTTAAAACCCTACATTTATTCATTTAACCCGAATTAACATGCAAGAGGGCTTCAGTGAGTGATTGCGTCAGAATTTAAGCCGAACTGGGTTTGTACACATGTTCATTAAATACTCTTGGAGCAGGAATTAGATGGTGCTTGGTTTGGTTATGTAATTTTTCAGATAAACTTATTTTGTAAAGCTCTAAGTACTGTTAAATTAGACAATACAATACAGTTGTTAAAGTATGGTACACGGCCGGTACGGCCAAAAGTGATCATGATGGAGTATTAAAAAAGTTTGTATCTGAAAATTGTAGTTGTCTATCAACCTTGACACTAAAACTAAAAAAAAATATAAAGAACTACTCGTATTAGTTACGAAAATGTAGTACATTCACTATCTTCACGGAATCAGAAAGAATCATAAACGGACTCAATATATAAATCTATTGTGCCAAGTTAAATGTAAAACAGCACAACTGTAAAAAAGTTTTTTTGCCATTGCCCCACGCATTTATAATAAAGTGCCTAATATTGTTAAAACTATGACAATTTTCAAATTTAAAAGGGCGCTAAACGAAATATTGATTAAAAAAAGTTATTACACCATTGACGACTTCCTTAATGATGAACCACTGACCGATTGACATGCTATTATTCCTTTTTACATTTTATTAATGTATCCATAATGACCTTTGACTTTTTTTTGTATTACTGTAACATGGTTGACATTTGACATTTTTGTATTATTGTGACATTTTTACTGTAATCCAAACGATTTGACATGAGTTAGTATCTTGTATTATTAAATTTGCCTTACTGTTAATTTTAAAGTTAAAATATCCTAAATTTGTATAAAGTCAATAATAATATATGATTCGCATGCCCATGTGACGGTAGAACCTGGAGGACTTATAAAATAACACATCTTATGTACTATATTACCCATGTTTGCAAACCAATAAATGATTTGATTTGATTTGATAAAATGTTATTTTGTTTAAATGCTACTCATTTCTGCCATCCGAATTAAATAAAACGAAAAAATAAAGCGCTACAACGTTCTTAAGGTGCGTGGCGCCATCCTTATTGCCGCCATCTTGCTTTTTCAATACATTATACACAAACTTTTCCAACAGAGTCCTCAGGTGAAAATACCTTACAGCCAGCTGTTTCTAAGTAAAAATGTGACGATTCTTAGTCTATGTCCAGCAATAGACTTCTTTTATTGTATCCACAGTTAGTAGCACCTGGTTTATGGCTGAAATGATGTATGATGTCAATTCCTGATCAATATTGTTTTGTTGTAGCTGCTAGTATGCGGCACGGGCGAGGTCTCCGTAGCAGACTGGCGCTCGCACGCACTAGTGTCGGGCTCCGGGCGCGACTGGGACCGGCTCATGAGCTGGTTCTGGGCAGCCCTGGCTAACTTCAGCACCGAGGAGAGGGCCAGGCTATTGCAGTTCACTACTGGCTGCTCTCAGCTACCTTCTGGAGGCTTCCAGGTACGAGGAGTTACTTAGGCAAGGTGTGGGAAAGAAACGCATTGCGTTTATGGTTGAAAATGGTTAGAATAAGCCATTGCTTTTGATATTGTGGATACTCGCACAATATCAAAAAAGAGTCCATGTTCAGTAGTAAATGAAATCTGACTACCATTCCTTTGCATCTCATGGTCTATACTCCATTTATTATAGCTTTAGAAAAAAGAGGGTCGTAGAAGCAAGAGTGCAAAACATTTTATTTCAAAGTTAAGTTATAACTTTTTTTTAGGTAGATTTAAGACAGTACTAAATACTGAGATAAACGAAGTAAAAGTAATTTTATTTAAAATAATCTTCATCACACATAATTACAAAACTACAACAAAACGAATTAATGAAACAAACAATCACATGATGATCTAAATATAATTAAGATTAAAGGAAATGTTTTTTTTTTACAATACTTTATTTTAAATAACAACTTATGACCCACAATACGTTGGTAAAACTTCGTCGTCATCAGATAATTTAGTCACTCGGTATTGTTCACTCCTGCTTCTTTTAGGTTTTTAGCATTGACACTTTAATTTTAAATTGAAATGAAATAATTATATAAATGAAAGCCACATAATTTCATAAGATAAATAGTTACACAGGATTACAATAAAGTGTGACAGCTAATATTTAAATAATTTATAGTAAATTTGGCATTAATCGTAACTGCAACGCGTTTAATTTAATTTTGTTACGAAGTGTACATTAAAAAGAACCTTTTTTAACTTCTGTCTAATGCTATTGGAAATGGAGTATAGTAGCGCTTTGGATTGAGATTGGAGCTCGTAACGCAGTGAAAAATTCTTCTTTATCACTTACGTACATTTACCGATGAACAACCGATTTCTTAAATGAAAGTTAACTTCACTTTGTAGTGTTCTTTTTTGGAAGCCTACAGCCTTTATGTCGCACTGTGGCACGTTACGGCTGCATTGCGCTGTCCTACATTGTTAATCAGTGCCATCATGTTTCCACCTTATTTTTTTTACAGGTGGTGGTTCTATACGCAAATACATCAGATTTTAGCCTACTTAACTTAAATTGCAGTTATTTTTGTGCCTTTCCATACCGATAACTTCTTTGACTATTTTTTTTCTGATTAATTAACTTATAACGATGTTGACTATGACCTGCCCGTCCCCCAGGAGCTCAACCCGCGCTTCCAAATAACCGCCGCTCCCAACTTCGGAGCCCTGCCCACCGCGCACACGTGCTTCAACCAGCTGTGCCTGCCCGACTACGACAGCTACGAGCTGCTGGTGCACGCGCTGCTCTGGGCCATCAACGAGGGCGGCGAGGGCTTCGGGATGATATAGGCTGCCCCGACTAGGGACGACACTTGCTCGGTTTTGCGCTGAAGATACTTGTTGGAATTGGACATTGCTGGATAATGGCTTTAGAAAAGATTTTTGATTATTTTTTGAGGGATCAAGTTACGGGTAGCGGTCTCTGCAGAGTCGTTGATTGTGTAAGTCTACTACAGTTTTACTATTTAATCGTATAATGATAATGTAAAATATCGCGTTAACCAGCGGGCTGATTATGTAAAAACAATAAAATCGAGCAAGTCTTATATTTATCGAATGAATCAGTTCAATTTAAACCTTATGTCTTTGGCATAAACGATTTCGTGCAAAACAACAAATAACTAAATTAAGAAATGTTTTATCGTTTCAAATGTTACAAAATCCACATATTTGAGTAATAATTGAAATTGTTTCATTACAACAAAGGAACTGTGTCCTTGTAATTTATTTGAAGCCTTATGAGTACCACTCGACAAAGGCATAGGTAAAATTTAAATATGTAGCATAATATAATCGTGGGATCGAAATCGAGCAATTTGAATATAAATTAAAGTAAGCGAGCGCATCAGTCTCGAAACTAGTCATAACTCTACGTCAGATAGTTACACGCGCGTATCGTTTCGTTAGGGCTCACACTGTGGCCCATGTTGGCTGATAATCGTCCATTGTCTAAGGAGACAGATATCGGAAAAATGGCTGCCATCTGGGTGCCTTTTTGAGACGTTAACACCTGGTATGTAAAAGACCATTCAGCACAAAATTAAATCCAAGATCTATCTTACTTATGTCAAGTAATTTTATTGGCTGTTGGTATATCACTCAATTAAAACTGTATATGAGCAAAGTGTTGCAAAACATTTAATGGTGGGTCGAATGTGACACAAGAGTATACATCATTATACAGCATAAGAAACCGGGTGTTAAACGTGTATACTGACTTTCCAAAGTATACTGTAAAAAAATATTTTGTACGTTAAAACTAACATGGGTCCATGAGTCTTTAAATTTTAATGGAATCCTGCCAAAAACTAAGTCCTTCTACATGGAATTGATAAACGTATGACAATAACGAGTTAAGTCAACATCTATGTTTATTGTCAATGTTATTGTTAAGAGGGTAAGGCAACCGCTTACACGAAAGGCTAAATTAAATGCTGCTAAATTAATTGTTGATGAAAACAATTAAAATTGACAAAGATATTAAAATTTTGAAAGTTGTGACATTATTGGGCAGAATGAGATTTTTTTTTGAAAATTAATTGAACGATTTATTTATAAATTGAAATCTAAATTGAATTTTAAACAAAATTACTGCTTTTGTAAGAAATAAAATATTATAAGTACATTAAATAATGTACCTACTTGTAAAATAAACTAACAGAGAGTTAGTTACAACGCGTATTATTAGCATTTTGATTTTAGTCACTTATTAATTATTATAATTACATAACACAAAGATATTAGAAATTTAAAAAGCTGAAGAATAAAAACGCATTCTGTATCCTCGATTGGAGTAGAAAATGAGCAAAGGTATTTTCTTAAAATGAGGCCGAAAATTTACGGTCGTGTCGTAGCCTAAAATAACCATACAAATATATAAAACGAGGAATATAATGTAAGTGGCTATAACTGAGGCTTTTAATTTACGAAATAGCCAAATATACTTATAAGTTGACTTTTGAATGTACAGCCAACAAAAGAGAAGGAATTCACGTATTTGCACTGCTTGGGCAAAGTCAGACGAACATGGTAAAAAGAAAACAAGATATTATGAGCACATGCACAAAATTTATTTATCTATAGTTAATAGTACCATTTACATGAACTAACATAGAAAGAAAACAAAACTTTACAATGCAGACAATTGTGTCATAAAAATTATACCTACTGTTTCTCACAAAACATCAGACATACGTGCTTAATATTACTCCATTTGTAAAAAGCATTTGTAGCCGCCTAGTTCTCTGTAAGACGCATTTGTAGCCGCCTGGTTCTCTGTAAGACGCATTTTAGCCGCCTGGTTCTCTGTAAGACACATTTTAGCCGCCTAGTTCTCTGTAAGACGCATTTGTAGCCGCCTGGTTCTCTGTAAGACGCATTTGTAGCCGCCTGGTTCTCTGTAAGACGCATTTGTAGCCGCCTGGTTCTCTGTAAGACGCATTTGTAGCCGCCTGGTTCTCTGTAAGACGCATTTGTAGCCAACTTGTTCTCTATCCTAACTCTTTTGTCAACTGTACATTACGTATATACAATATTAGTAACCTTTTGCTCACACTGAGGCAGCCTTACTTTATTAATAATTCCTAAAGAGTAGTTTTATTTAGATCTGAGAAATTTTTGATTATTGAAATTAAAAATATGATTTAGAAGAAAAAGTAGATTTATTCCGCAAAAAAGGCAACTGTCATATTATTTATCATCAAGTATTGTGCGGTATTGTTCTTAAATAATTAATATTTATTTATTAACATCTAATGAGATCTACAGTATTTATAAAACTTTCTATAAATGTAAACCTAATAAGAAGATTAAAAATAAGTTTCAGGTTTTAAATATTTAATTATTAACCAGAACATAATAAGAATGTCTAAGAAACATACATTTTCTCTCTCTTTTCTATGATAAAATTTATCTGAAATAATTAAACAAATTGTATTATCTAGAATATTTAAAACCTGAAATCTAATTATAATAATTATTCAGTCTTAATTTTTAGTAGTGCATATTATAATTTGGCCTAAGCTGTTCTATGACTCCAGTCGAAACTCCAATAATATAAATATAAATAATTACGAGTAATAATAATTAATAATAATGCATTTAATCGTAATAAATCCAGTGAATGTATACTTCTGTGTGAGATCGTCTTTGTATGTGCACGGTGTTACGGTAAAAGTTGCGAGTTTCGTGATTTTGGAAACTGTCGTAAACTTATAAATCTTAATTCTTAATTGATTAACATTGTACAGCTTGAAATCTTTAGCATAGACATTACTTCACCCAAAATTCTGGTTTCAAAGTTTTAGATAAAATTACCAGTTTCTAAAAGTATGTAGAGTATTACTATTAGTAGTTATTCTACAAATTCATCTGTAGGTATACATCCGCGATGCTGAAATACACAGATCCGGTGTGAGCATAATGCATGCCTTGACAGCTACATAAACATGCGGTAGGTATGTATTGAGATAAAACTTTTACGCCATGAAACAACTGAATAACCGGATATATCCCCTTCCAAAGACAAGGACGACGTTTGTAGAAGGTATTTTTGTACCCGACTGCAGCTGAGCCCAAAAGGAGGGTAATGTTATTTAGACACTTTTCCAAAATTACGCAACTTCTTGTAGCTTTACTCGTAAAATAGGCTGTTCTTAGGAAAAAGCAATGATGTTAGTGTTAAATCCAACTTATTAATGAATGATTATAATTACATTATAATTTAGCGACTTAGTTTCAACAAGTTTATTATGGTTCTAGTCATAATATTTAATACTTTTAGATTTCGCAATATGATTGCATTTTATTGTGTTGGGGAGAAGACACTTCATAAATTTAATTTGGTCTTACAATGTTGAGTGTTTTATGTGGGACTTGAGTATGATTATTTATTGATTTCTTCATCTTTTTACATTCAGTCTATTTTAGCGACTAATTGCGCCCTACAGTTTCACCCGAATAAGTCTCGATCCCGTGGGAATATCGTGATAAAAAGTATCCTTTGTCCTGTCCAGGTCATGGTCTAACCATGTGTCAAATTTCATCTAAATCCGTTCAGCCGTGTTAGCGTGTATACTAGTTTACGATTAATTTAGTTATCTGCGAATATTTTTATTGTTAATTGCCTTAAATGGTAAAATTTTCAGCATTCCATACCAAAATTAATTAATAATTATATGTAAGTAAAGTGTCTGCTCTCCAAACTCATCCGCACAGTTTTAAAGCTAGCAATTAGCTTCTTATTATTTTATTATTATGTATATTTTTTATAGAAAGCATTAACGCCATAATTGCTACTTATTAAAATCCAGCTGCTTACTAGTTATTCTAAATTCTAAAATGGAACCATCTTCTACTCACAATTAAATATTGTATTTGCAAGTTTTCACCATAAATTATATGGAAAAACGTAGGTATTTGTTTATGTTATTTCGTAGCAAATGTGGCGTTAACCTTAATCTTATTATTAACTAAGTCCAAGAGTAATTCAAATCATACTTATTTATGTAAATTTTATATAGCTGACATCTTGTAAATACCTATTTCAAAATGAACGGTTTGGGCTAGTGAGAAGGAAATGAGTAGCATTGTTTAATTGTTTAAAAAACAAAAAGAAAAAAATGTTCAGTAGGTTTTGAGAGAATTGTGGACATACAGACATAATGTTGAATACAGAACCTCCTTTTTTGAGTTGGTTACAAATAGAAAATGCGATACTTATTGTTATTAATAAAACCTGTCATGGCGACTGTGTGTGCAGCTAATTCGAATCGTCGCAGCAGGTGATGATAAGTAGACCCCCGATAACAATAGACATTCTGAAAAAAGAATTTGATTGTGTGTCAAGGATTAAAACAAGCTAGAAATATTATCACGACCGTCAAACAAAGAAGGTTTTAACTCAATCTTTTATAGATAAGCTACTTTTCTCCGCCTCTCTACCACTGGCCTAAACACTTTCATCTTAATGTTTATGTAGAAAGGGGGTGAGCTGAGCTGTAGGCCTAATCAAAAAAGCTCAATGGTAGCTGTCGACACGATTAAGCGTTATTTTATAAAGATTTAAGTGAAGAAGTTCGTTTTATTAAAACTTTGTGAACTTTAGCTTAATTTTATTGAAAACAGGTAAATAATACAGTATTGTTTAGTATTCCCCACTGTTATTGCATTAGTTTGTATAAGATATTAATTAATTGTGTTGTCAACCTGATTCTTGTTATCTCTGTTGTTTACGTTTTATTATGAAGCTGTGCAATAATTACATGTTAAAGATTTTATTATTCAAGAATATTTCGACCATTGAATGTGAAATTTCGCAATATTGAATTAACTTTCAATGTTTTGTGACATGATCAGTAGCGGTGAACTATGTAAGTGCACAGCTTGCCCCCAGTGATAGGAACCATTCCAAATGTTGATATTTTGTAGTTGAACCATTGTTGATTAGAAATGTAAGACTGAAATAAATTGATGACGTCGAATTGTAGTTTCATTACACTTACAAATATCTTTATCATTTACGTTGCATTGCAATATATTTGGACGGCATGTTCGTTTCAACATACCTCCGTAATATTGTTACATTTCATGTTAGATTCCATATACCTATGTGTACCCACTATTAGACACTACTAACCACACGTGTGTATAGTTGTAATCTTTCTCTCATTTAGGTAAGTTTTGAAAAAAAAAAGTTGACGAGGCGTGTTCTAAAATAAAAAAAAAAGGAATGATTATCAGCAAACTATGAAACCTACATAAAAGGAATTTAAAGAATATATTTTTGTTATACGTTTATTGTATAAAACTAAATAATAACAATTACTTATAAATAAATTCAAGAATCAAGTACAAGATATTGAAATAGCATCTAGAATATTGACATTCTTATAAAAATAAAATACTCACCAAACTTACCTTGTAAACGTTTATACTAAACAATAGCTATATTGCACCTTTCTTAAAAATATTGTATTTTGTTGGCGACATATGATATTATTTGAGCCAAAAATTACACGCGTCTTTCTAAAATTCAAAATGTTTTCTAGAACAAAAAGTCTATAGGTATGTATTTCGTTTCTCTATGGAATGCCGTGTCTAGCTGGTATGAGGGTCCACAGGATGGCCTCGGGAACTGCCTTCGGGCTACGGAGCCATGTTCGCGCTGCACCCAACATCCTGTAATCAAAAACAAAGGTTTTTAAAATACAGCAAATAAATGTGGCAAAGCAGAAAACTTACATATATTGTTGAAACTTGATGGGTTTTGACATCTTCATTTCGCAAGCAGCGCCACCATATTCAGTTCGCAAAAGAGTGAGCGTTTTGAGGATAGTTTGATGTTGGAGAACCTACGTAATTTTGTGTAAAATTTTCTTGATTCGATTATGGAATAAAAAAAACAACATTTAAAAAGCTCCGAACTCTAACAGATACCAAAAACACTGTTAGACAGGTTTTATCTTCCTCTATAAAATTACATTTATAGCAATCATAAGGTTTGCACGATGACGGTATATTATGCAGTTCATTGCCAACTTACTTGGTGAGTGGTCGCGGCCACCATTCCAACTGTTCCCTAGTGAGCTTCAGTTCCTGCTGCATGCGAGTGAGCTCTCCGCGCATGCCATCCAGCTCCTCGCGCAGCGCACTGGTCTCGCAGGCTGCGGCCGACACACGGCTGTTCAGGGCTGCGCATTCACGGGAACAACGAGAGCGAGCCCTGGTGGTCAGGTAGGTACATAAGTGGATATGATAAGACTACTTAATAATAATTATCCTTTATTTCAGACCACAGTAAAATCCACACAGTAGTGTTAGTTAAACATCGTGAGGACACAGGCATGTGTCCTTATGTCCTAGAACCAAACCCAAGGAGAGTTTGATTCACAGAGAGGAGGTCTGTGTCCGAACGTTATTTGAATGCTAGGTAAAGTCCCAATACCAAACCCAATACATATTTACTCCATGATGTCTTTTGATAAGTTTTCAATCAATTTATGTTCAATAACTCAACTTTAAACCAACATTGTGTTTCGCAGTGCCCTGACAGGGTTCATCTACTAAAACCGACAGTAATGTATTTTAAAATGTGTTATCACGAGAGCTAATAAATAAACGGTTTGTAATTGAAAACACTGGGTAAGGAATACCTTTGACGAATTCTTGATGGCTGAATAATCGATTTAATAACCAGCTCAGGAAAATAAGAACAGTTTAAGAATTCAGGGTTACCAATCCTTTCAACCCACTTTTGAAGAGGTCTTGCGGAATACCATAAAAACACTACCTATTTATTATGTGTAGGTACGGATCTAACGAAGTAGGTGGTATTCCATGTTTCACTCTTCTTGTTATTTACATTCTTGTCTTGAAATGCTTTGCACGGCGTTCTGACAGGAAATAGCTAAAATAGCAAAAAAATGGCGCCTGCTAGTGATTACCTATAGCAATAACCCCTGTGCATTAAAGCCCTAATCCAGCAATGAATGCTTACGCCTCATATGCTGTTGTTCAAAATCAGGGGCAAGTCAGCTATTTTTTATGATTAATTGGTCATCCATTCATTCATTCATTGGCTTGGTATGACAACGACAACCATACCAAGACAACGCGATAACCATTGTGCTAAATGTTCGTAATATCCTAGAACACAATGGCGCGCCAGTCAGTGGTCAAAAGAAATATCAAAATACCAGAAAATTGCGTCTTGTCAGCACGATATTACCAAATGCAAACAATTTTTCTAATGAAAAGCACGCCATCGAAAAATTATAATAACGTCTTTCAATTAGGAGATTCCAAAATTGAGAAATGTCAAAATCTACAATAACGTCCTAAATTAGCGGCCATTCCGAAACAATCTCGTTAGCAGGCGTGCCCCCCTGGAAATAAAGCAAGTCCACTCACTCCTCCTCCTGATTGAGTCGTTCGCTGGTGATCTCCAGCTGCCTCTGCTTCTCATTCGTCTCGCGTCGCAGCGTCGCGACCTCGGCCTCCGCTGACGAAAGCAGGTTCTCGTGTTGCGCCAGGTCTTCCTCTAGCATCGCCAGCTGAGCAGAAAATTTCGAAATTCAATAGTATCCTACGTGTTTACGACAATTTCAATAGAAATAGAAATAGAAATAATATTTATTTGCATAAAACATGGCAGGGCAAAATAGGCAGGGTAGACCGCGAAATTCAAATATTTTTACGGTTTTTGCAATTTGCAAATCAGTATTAGAGGGTTAATGCCGCAACACACTAACAGTAGGAAAGGCTTTCATTTTGACAGTTCAACAATAGTCATTACAATATTTACGTTATTCAAAGTTTTCGAAGATATGTAATAAATTTGAAGCAATGGAATAGCAATATCCATCAAAATTATTCAGATTTGGATTGATAGTGTGTTGACGCAATTGCTCCCTGCAGGGAGCATTGTACTGTAACTTCAAATATTGTGGCAAATATTTAAGTAGATGTGCCTATTGTCCGCAACCTAGAATATACTACATTGAACTTTGATCAGTCAAAAGCTCCGTCGGCAGGGGAGACGCCGGCCACCGAGGAGCTTGGGACTTAGGGGCCATCCGACCCCGAGCTGAGTCCCCGCTGCCGCTGGTTGTGTGCAGCGCATGAGATGGACTCAGTCCATGAACGAGAACGTCATACGCGCAGCATATTACGGGTCTACGAGGGGGGAGCTAACTTCACTGCGTACCGTGAAATGATGCTGTCTCTGTTCCAGGTACTGGAACCAACCAACGTTCCGGCCCAACGACTGTCGGATCGGTCATCCAACGCAATCACAGGTTGGACGATACCACACTTGATAGGCTGCGCTCAGAAATGCTGAGAAACCATATCGTCTCGACTCCGACACAGACCGCGGGACATGCGTCAACTATTGATACAATCTCAACATGATTATGTTGAAGAAGAAGATAAGGTTGCCACAGTAAGTAGCCAGTGCAACGCCCGACTGAGGAGCGCACTGGAGGAAGCGTTTCGCGAGTATCGATCCACTCAGACCGAACTTAGACCCCGATTACCACGGCTACCTATGCACAAGAAAAATAGGGCGCTGGTGTATGCCTTGGAATCGCAGCTCAAGAATTTCTTCGAGAGCAGCGAGGATCTTGTTGATACACACTCGATCCTGTATTTCGCGGCTGTTGCGGCATGTCGTTTAGCTAACGTCAAGTTTCCAAGCTGTGACGGAGCTTCTCGACCGAAACCAGCCACACCAGCCTGAAGCAAGAAAGTTTGTGCATGGGCGAGCCGTATTCGGCGGTATAAGCGGCGGGTTGATCGGTTCACGCAAAATCACATGTTCCAAAGCGATGAGAGGTGGGTATATTTAGAGCCTGGAAGCGAACCGAACAAAATTTGACGGACGTGTGCCGCCCGGATGATACCACGAGTGCATTCTGGCGCAGAATCTGGTTGGTGCCCGTCTGTCACGCTGAGGCTGGTTGGTTGCAGGATGTCAGGCATGTGTGTAAAACTATACCAGATATGGAACCTTGTTCAATAACGCCATTAGACGTAACCAGAGCAGTCCGTCAGTTACCGGATTGGAAATCACCGGGACTGGACGGATTAGGAGTTCACACAGTTCGCCTGGCATGTCAATTTCAGTCATCCTTGGAGTCTGGGTCGCTACCGCAGTTTCTATTAACAGGTATTACCCACCTGCTCTATAAGTCAGGTAGTATTATTATTTATTTATTTATTCATCTATTTTGAGAGCGAAAATTAACACGCACTGAGAATAACTCGATTATGTCTCCCTCTCAAAATGGATGAAAGAATGGGCCCCGCGGTACTAAGGAGCTACTCCTCATCGACATGGCCATTAGCCAACAGGTTTGTCGATTCCGCTAGGATCTATCGACATACTGGATAGATTATAAGAAGGCCTACGACTCGGTGCCACATGCATAATTATGGCTCTTGAGAGTGCTGGAGTTGTACAAGATTGATGCAACTCTACGCACCTTCCTTAATCATAATCATAATAATCTTTATTCACGAACAACACAACCATACAGAGTAACTTAATAATAAACACAAAAAAGAAGAATCGCTTAAAATAATTTCGGAAATTTATAGACAACAGTTGGAGAATGTGAGATGCTAGATTGTAAAGATAGCTTGGTTGTCTTCGGACTGATTCGCCCTATCCCCTCGTACTAGTATATAACTGTATCACGAGCGGATAGTTTTCCTCAACCTTAGAAACAGATTCCCACAAGGTTCCAGTAAACAGTCACATATTGATTACATACTGTATAGGTAGTAAATCATAGCACAGTCATATTAATTAAGTTACCAGATTGGAGATGTCTATGTTGTTATGTATTTGGGTGTGGGTATAGGTATATGTGTGTATGTTTTATGTATGTGTCTGTAGGTGTATACGAGTAGTTGTGTGTTTTATTATTTTTGTGCATCATTTATACCAACTTTATAAGTAAATTTTCAGTGCTGTTGTAGTCTAGTGTTTTCAAGTATTTATCCATAGTTTCCTTGCATGTTAGACTATCAAGAGTCGTGCATGGGGCAATGGAGGATAGGTAGTCCTTCGCTATCCGGGATGTCCACAGATCCAGGGGAATGATGAGCCTGTATGGATCAAACGGGGAATATTTCCGGGCGATAGCTTGAGTCCACTTTGGTTTTGCTTAGCCCTGAATCCTCTGAGCACACTGCTGACACTGCTGGAGGATTCAAGTCTAGGCTATTGGCTGAGGACAGGTGGTCGGTTTATATCTCACCTCTACATAGATAACCTTAAACTCTTTGCCCCCAACTTTTTAAATATATAAATAAAAAAATAATAAAAAAATTCTATCACACGGGGCAGTGATAAGAGGCTGGTACTCAATCGCCCGTTCCAGGATGTTAGCGTGTGTGCTGGTAAGATTTTAGCCCCATATGCCGCAGAGGGTGATTGGTACTAACACGGTAATAAGTTACTAACACTATGGATTCTTTTTCCGAAATAAAAATAAATATTATTATTATAAATATGAAAGTTTGGATGTTTGTTACTCAAATACGTTAAAACGGCTGGGTTGGGCTTGATGAACTTATGGGTTTTGGTGAAATTTGTAGAAATTTGTTGTAAGTAACACAGAATAATTTTTATCCCGGTAGTACCCACGTTCCAGTGGGGTGGTTTCTGATCTCAACGCGGGCAAAAGCTAGTATTACTATAAGAGCCGGTGGTAGACCCTGTAAAGGTAAACCATGCACACTCACCCGGTCAAAGGCATCGTCCCTCGAGACGCAAGTCTCGTGATGCGCGGCGCGCTCCAGCGCTAGCGCGTGCTCGCTCACGGACGCGGACGCGCGCACGCCGTCCAGCTCGTTGCGGCAGTTGCGCCAACCTGAGCAGGACAGACAGACATACACAATTTACATTTACAACCTCTACAATATGTAGGTTCGTGAAGCCCGCGTGGTGGATAACTGCCTGTTGTGAACTTTCTAGGTTCACTAAATTATGGTCATGCATGGTAATAGGTCACTCTTTTGCAGTGCAGTTTCGTTTTCCGCAGGATTCTTCCCTTTGCCATACATGACAAATATTTGTATGAGAAACGGTTTCTGGAATACTTTTATTTATTAATTTTTTATTACTAAATGAGCCTGCTCTTGACCTCGATCACGCCTGATAGAAAGCGATTGATGAGGTTACGTTAAACGTTTTGTTCATTGTGTCTTCTTATCTGTTTGTATTTATACTGACCTATAGCATCGGTTTAGACCATTTACGAAAAGCTTATAGATCTGGCAAAAAAAAAATCACTCACCAATACTCATCTCCGATGCGCGATCTTCGGCAGCACAGACATCATTTTCTAGCGCCAATTTCTCCTAAATAAGAAAGTCCTTATGTGTTACTGTACGAAGTCTATGTACCAAGAGAGCAGAGTCTTAAAAATTAATACTGCGTTGCCTCTAAACGTTTCTGGTCTAGTGTAATTATTATATTATTATTATTCTATTTTAGTGTAATCACTAGTTTTGATTTATATTAATGAAATCAACCGATATTGTATATGATACTACGAGTATACTATGATTTCATGTTCCTACTCACTTTAAATGCCAATAGAATACCTACATAGTCACGTGTCACGTTTCTCAAATATAACCACTATGAAAAAAACGTTTGAATTTAGTTTTAATAGGTACACAGATTAACTCACGCCCTTTGCCTATGGTGGAAGGCAGAAACTTAGGTCTGAGGACAGAAACTACAAAACGCCATCTACTTCGCCTTTGTTTTGTTTACGTCCAAACTATATATTAGGTCATACACGCACTCCGCGCCGCGCCGGTTGCTCTCAGTAAGGTGGTACGTTGTTTAGCTAATTGTTTTATAGAATTTCGTTTCACATAAAATATTTCTTAGATTCATAGAATAATCAATACGCAGAATGCGGGGCTCCAGCGCGCGCGGCGGTTCCACGCGAGCTTATCGTCGCAAATGGTATTCACGCTCACCACCTGCTCCTCAGAACGCGGGCCGCCTCGCTCCTCCGCGCCTACGCGGATTTAAATTACACTCTAGGAGTAGGGCAAAGAAGACTACGTGGAGTCGGTTTTGCAGAGATTCGTTTCTGGTCTTTTTAGACAATATTTTAATGCTTTGAAATAAGTTTGTTAAACAAAAAAATTTTATTAAAAATTCATTGAATTGTGTTTCTGGGAAATATGTTTCATTCAAGTAAATATAATGCGAGATCCCAGAGCTTTCTGACATTACTTATTTTCACAAAGATGAAGCCTTAGGTTCTGAGTAGTGGCCTCATGTACCTACTTTTAATGCCTGCGTGATTGTGGAGTTCGCTCAGTGACAGGTACCAGGGGGCCGATTCTACTGACAAATTTGTTAAAAAAACGCAATAGAACCGCAACCGAATCACCACTTTTAAGCGTTTTCGCATTCTACTAAAATGAACAACGGTCCAGCTGCGACACAGCTGCGGTTACGTTTTAGTTACGCCAACGATCGATTGAAACAATGTCAAAACCTATTCTACTAACAAAATCGAACATGAGCGTGACGTTTACTATAGGACAAAGTTAATGATAAAATTATGATCATTATGTCTTTTAATTAGGTATAGAAAATACTTTTAGTGCCACATATTCGTGTTTAGTAACATTTTTAGATTCAACTTTTTCTTTTTGGTATTAATAAAACATATTATTTTGGCATGTTGGTAACGCGGGTTACCCGCTGTGTTCCCGCTACAGTTCAGTTGCAATTCGTTTTAAGTTTAGTTTCCATTTTGCTTATAAAATAGTAGAATGACTTTTTATGTAACTATCGAACGGCGATCGAAATCGAACTGTTGTGGAAACACAGTTTAACGTGTAACGTTGCAAATTAGTAGAATCGGCCCCCAGGTGAGAAAGGTAACTAAAAATAAGAGTTACTTTACTTAAATTTACATGGCTGATATCACGAGCTGAAGTACGTGATCGGCTGTCAAAGTGGTTCATTTATTTTTTGTAAAGCTTTAAAGCGTCTGACAAAAGTTCCGGTCCATGGAAAGTGTCTGATACTTGTGATATTACTTCAGAGTAATATTCTACAATATAGGTATATATAAAAATCAGCCATGTAAATTAAAGTAAAGTAACACTTATTTTTAGTTACCTTTCTCACCTGGTACCTGTCACTGAGCGAACTCCACAAACACGCAGGTCTTAAAGTACATGAGGCCACTACTCAGAACCTAAGGCTGTCGACTTTGTGAAAATAAGTAATGTCAGAAAGCTCTGGGATCTTGGACTAATAGCCTTTGAAACAATAATATTCGAAATAAAAATACAAGGACCAAATATTACCTATATGATTTTTTTTCTGGGAAACGAAATTCTATGAAATTTCTGACACCCGCTCACTACGCACCGCAACTTTTTAAGAATATCAATAAAGTTCAGTATATGTCCTTTTAACGCATCCCGGTTTCGAATCCTCATCAATTTGAAGAACCTCGTCAATTAAGTGGAACTTACTCGTTCGAGCACTGCCTTCTCCAGCTCCTTATCTTTGAGTAGCTGCTTCAATCGCTCCAGCTCCCTCATCGCCATGCGAACCTTGGAGTTGTCGGAGTCCAACAGAGATTTTAGCGCAGATATCTGGATGCGCAGGCGTTCAGAGTACGACACCTGAATGAGATGAAGATCCGGTTTTGAATATATTTCGAGTTGCTAGCATAAGTAACCTATCTGACAAATAATTTCAAACAAATTATTATATTTCGTCGTTTTAATTTATTGGGCAGATAGTGCCTATGCCTTGAAATTATGCGAAAAGCCCTTTGCGTCCAACGAAGGCTTTTGGCATCCTTTTGTTTTGGGTTGGAAATCATCAAATGACTTCTCCCGCTCTGGGCGGAGCGGGAGGGGTGTCAAGACTTTTACTGACTAAAACCCACCCGTGTTCCTTCAGTTGCCTGTGCCAGGGCCACGGTAACTATTTCGTACAAATCCGCGACCCTGGCAGGACTTTTGGCACACTCAACTTTGATACATTTTAATAAAAAAGTTGAGATAGTTTGATATTAGAGGTAACATAAGATGTTACCAATCAAATTGGCATTGTATGAATCACCTGAGTCTCCAATGTCTTACGGAGACACCGCACGTCCTCGCGGCGCTTCCTCCAGGCGGCTATGACCATGAACCTGCAGATCTTGCTGGCTGCTAACTCTTCGGCGGAACCGTGAGGCCCTGGAGACTCTAGCATGGGCAGTCCATTCTTCCTAAAGAAATTCCAGATTTTGGATGTGTGCCTTTAACTGGCGATAATACATTTAAGCACGGTTGCATAGTAACAGAATTTCTCTATCACAAAAAACTCTGCGGTCAAATCACAATGTTCAAGACAAAGATAGATTCGGGATTTCTTAATTATGAGCAATGTCGCGAACTAAACCACTATGGTACTCGTAGTTTCGGTTTCGTTACTCTGTGGCCAAGCCAAACAAGCAAGAAAACAATATGACGCATTTAATACTCATGTAGTAACAAGTAATAGAAACCCTATGACAAACCTGTCAATCTTAATACGTTTAGTAGGCGTTAAGTCCTCCATAGAAGCTGCCTTGGTTTTAGCAACAGGTCTGCTGATGGGGGTCTCCTGGTTGGCATACGCATCAAGACAGGACCGGATCCTGGCCAGGTTGGGACTGGGGGCGCACCACTTGGCTGTGAACTTGTTCACTGGTGGGGCTGAGAACAACTGCTTCTTCGGATGAGCTGGTTGGACGCGACTGTGGGAGGAAATTGGTTAAATAAGCATTTTTCAGAATTATTCCATAAAATATGTAGAAACAAAGTTCATAATTCGATGTGCAGGTTTGATTAAAAGCTCTTGTAGACAGGCGCGACGCGATAGTGCGCCGACGGGTTCACTTTTGTACTTACGTGACTGTTTACGGATTGTGAATTAGGAATTGATAGAAACAGCTAGACGTATGCGCCGATCGGCGTAGCGCATGCCGCCAGTAAATACGCCGCTCTGGTGATTTTTTTTATTGGTGCCAAAGTCTTAATAATGTAAAAATCTGGTTTTATGTACAAGCAGATAACTAAACACTAGAGATATAATTTCGACGTAGTCGTTTTCGCAAATTTGAATGAAAAAAACATCTTGCTCATACATTTAGAAGAGAATTTTGTTAAACTTAACAGTTTGATTTTCTTAAGTGCACGCCTCAGTACCTACTCTGCATTGGGCATTTTGTATTTGAATTGGGAGCTTATTGATCTCTATCATGCAACATAACCAAAGCAAATAAATTGTGAGAGATCGATCTTCACTTATTATATGTATATTACTGTCTAAATAAGGGAGGTGAGGCATTAAACAGACTCAGGACACGTCATACAAACCACGGTCTTTTTTGTACGTTACAACGCGTCGATTAGTTTTCCAATATGAGGAACAGTAACTATTTTAATTAAGGAAATCGTGTCTTTTATATACATTTTACATAACGTTGAATGATTTCCCCAGTAACGCAATTGTGACGTAAAGCAAACAAAATGATCTATACGTCATTGTGTGTAAGGAACTAATAACTAGATCACTTGACCGCAGACGATGTCTTCCTGTTAATGTTTTTGGTCCATTTATCCATGTATTTTTTTCCTCTTCATGAGTAATTTTCATCGCTTAATCTATCTAAATATTAAAACGTGAAGCAAAAACTTTGTACCCCATAATACGAACATAACGCGAACGGAGGAGTATGTTTGGCACAAAAACTTTATATGAGCATGGAGGAGTGCAGAAATCTAATATTTTTAAATAATAAAGAAATACATTAAGTTCACTAGCCCATTAAATCCCTCGAAGTTCAGGAAAATGAAAAACAGTACATTGATCTTTTAAAAAACATTTACAAAAATAGCTTCGCAAATATCAAACAAGATACTGCTGGACCTCCGTTTAAAATACTAATAAATACTCTCCCAAATTGTTTACAAGCACACTTGAGAAGATATCTAAGTCACTGGCAGCCTCATGGAAGACCAAAGGCATTGACGTCAGCAAAACGAGGCTGCCAAACCTCCGTTTTGCCGACGATATAGTCCTTTTTGCCCCCACAGCTCAAGAACTTCAGACTATGCTCCAAGAGCTGAGCACGGCTAGCTTCAGGGCGGGACTTGCGATGAATCGGTCTAAAATTCAAGTTATGACTAACAGCACTAAGCGTAGAGTTGTGGTAGATTGGCAGGAGACCCTCCCGGTGGGTTCCCGCATTGTTGTTGCGGAGGGGCTCAGTAGCCGTGGCTTCCGCACCCACGGTGAAGCAAAGAGGAACTCCGAGGTGGGGCCGCTCGTCAGGGCTTTTGCTACCAAGCGGCGGCCAAAAAGTAGGTTGCGGTGAGGTGCACCGCAACTGAGGCGGGCCGCGATGTCGAATGGGAGGCATCGCGGCTGAGGGTGACAGGCTGCGGCGGAAGAGGAGTGCCGGTATATGTGAAATTCCAAGGAAATTAAGGTAAGTTCTCTGAGTACCATAACCTGCTACGATCTTTAGGGGCAGGCGCCATCGCCAGGTAACCCGTGAAATTAAATTTTATTAAGTTTTCAATTTATTAAGTTTTTTGCAATTTGCAGGTCAGTGTCAGACCATATGTAGAACTAAATATGATTGGTCTCAACTTTGTCATAAAATAGTAATTCAATGGGATGAACTCAAGAGGGTTTTTTTTGGGTGGTAAATCATCAAATAATTTCTCCCGCTCTGGGTGGAGCAAGAGGGCGTGTCAGACTTTTACTGACTAAAACCCACCCGTGTTCCCTCAGTTGCCTGTGTGCCAGGGGCCGCAGTATCTCTTTCGAACAACCCGCACCCCTGGCAGGCATCGGCCCTTGCGGACCCCACCAGTAGGTGCTGACATCTCTTTGAGGCACGCGTGGAATACAACGCGCCGTCGACCCTGACTTGGTCCTTACCGGACAGCGAGCTACCCATTACTCGCCGTCCGCAAGCCCGCGCCTACGGTGGCCGGGAATCTGGGATTCCCGAAGCCCAGGGCGTCTCCCGCGGCGACTAAGGCCGTGAGGGCGCATATACTGCCTCTCCTTCACGTGCGCCGCCTCCCTCTTCGCGAACTTAGAGGGTCATATTGATGATTTTGATGATAATAATAATTGTTAACCCATTTTTATTACGGTCGCGAATATTTTGTTCATTAAATAGACTGTCAAAGACCTGCGAAACGTAACAAAAAAAATGATTTTCGCGAGTTGCCTTATTGCATCCTCCTTAAGGCTAATCAAACTGAGTCCCAAATTGACTCTTCACATAGGTCGTCACTATTACATTAAGGAATAAATCTGGACTCAGTCTGAATCGTAGCACGATTAAAAATAACGTGTGTTGTTTTTGTCACGGCTACACGATCTATTCACTTGCCTTGTTCTTGTTACTGAGTCTTGGAGGTAACCGAACTTAAGACCCATTTACACGGTGCAAGTTTCTGGAACGATCCAGACCAATAAGTACTTAATCGCATGCCATGAAGCACGTTTAAATTATTGCCGTTCAAGAATTGTATGCAAGTGCTTACACGCGTGCGATTTATTTCCATAAAATGGCATAATAATCGAATACAAGTTTTGCCTCCTCTGAATGAATTGTTAAAAATGTTCATTTCGATTTTATTGTAATCGTACGTGCTGTTTACGGACAAGTTAGTTGGTATTTAAAGAGGTATGTGGAACAGGGTGTAAAGTTCACTCGTACCCTATTGAAAAGGGAGGATCCTCCGACCAGACGGGTGTTGTGTCTGGTGGGCAACTTTACTGCCCGACGGTTGATGTCGGGATGTTGCATATAATGTCAGTTTCGTGGTAAACTCTAACTGCGCGATGTAGGATTTCTGTGACGTCCAGACGCGTAGTTCGCATGTGGCATTGTATACCTATGGGGCAAAATACCTTTTTTTGTTTCAAGAAATTTGTTGCGAAGTATTTTTCTGTAGTGCCGCTACATACCTACTAATACCAGTTTTAAACGCCAACTAACTTATATAACGTGCAAAAATAAATTATACGTATGTTTAGACGGTACCGGTCTACGTTTTGCTTCAATTTTATTGTATGCCACGTACAAATTAACTTGCACCGTGTAAATGGGCCTTCAGTGCGTAAGCTTCAGCTGTCGTAACAATTCAAAGTGGCTTATTCGTCAAGCCCATTGTCCTCAGCACTAATTAATCAGTATTTATATCAGTGTATGTATGATTGAGAACACCGTTAGTTTATAATCAACCTCACGAGATTGTAAACTGTCGATATTTTTTTTACTGTATACTGCTTACAATGTAACGTATTAATTCTCGTTATTTTATTATTTATCCATGTCAAACTGTCAAATTATGAACGAACCTGCACTTACCGACAGGGTCCACAATCTGTTCGCTATTATCACCCGTAAAATTGTGAACCAGTCTTGATGGGTCGCTCTTGGCGGTAGCCAAAATTATCGCAGTAACTAAGCCACAGAACCCTACTAGATGGACTAGGTAAGTTTAGAAAGAACTACGACCAACCGCGCGCGAGCTGAGCGAGCGTAGCGAACCTTGCCGCAAGCGTGGCGAGCGTTAGTTCCAAGTTTGTCGCAATTAAGTACTTGGCTATTTAGTAGTACCACAAGGTTCATCGCATGCAAGTTTGATACCAGTTCACAATTTGTTGGTTGGCCATGGACAGAATACAAATATTGAAAAATAATTTGTTGCACTTCAAAATGTTTTGATAAGTATAGTTTATAAACTTGCGGGAATAGATTATTAATATACGGTGACATATACCTATACCTAATTGGTATCTCGGTACAAAATTAGATGTGCTCGCGAATTCAATGTATCAGAAAAACAACAAACGTTTGAGATAGGTATTATTAAGTACTATTTACATTTATTACATAGTAGTGTAACCTAACCGATATCGAGAGCCAAACAATGCCAAACATACTGATACAGTTTCATTTCTAAGAATCGGGAGTTGTATAGTAAATGGGTTTTACCCAAAACGAGAGCAGACTGCGCGGCAGCCGTTTAATATTATCTACAAGCCACCACATCAACATAATTTTGTAAGAACTTGTGTAATATTAATTCCTCGACGAATTTGGCGTTACGCTCATTTCGCAGGCAAGATTACCACCCTAAATGACCACGCCTAATTTGCTTGAAAAACTTCTTGAGTTCTGAAGATACCGGGGTTGTTTAAGATCCTCAAATGTTATCGAAGTGCATGCTTTGCATACAAGAAATCAGCATCTCAACTTTATTAATTTTACTATAGTAAGTACTTAAGTAAGTACCTAAGTTCAAAACCTATCACGAAAAAGCCGGCAATAAAAAAAAATAGATTACCAACGTTTAGGGTCATAACATAACTGATATCACTTCGTAGAACCGGAAAGATACCTACCTAACAGATACTTATTTGATGAATGGGGCTTACCCAACAGTGCGGAAGCAAGGGAGGTCTCTGTTTAGTGTCGAGTTGACTCATGTTTGTTTAGATGAGCTAATATATCGAGCACAGACAGCGTGGCGGTCGTTTATCTAACAGCAGTTACCGACAGCACGTAGGTTAGTAACTCATATCTGTGATGGGTTGAACTTTATAGGCCAAGGCCCCAAGGGCCGTGGGTTTTGTCCGTGAATAATGTATCTATTTTTTTGACTATTGTTTAAAAATACTTAACTAGTATACTAGTAGTTATTTAAAAAAAAACATAAATAAATAAATAGTAATAGCTAAAATAGCTAAATTATATAAATTTAGCTAAATTATATAAATTTAGCTATTACTATTTATTTATTTATGTTTTTTTTGCATGGGGAAATCATCAAATAACCTCTCCTGCTTTGTGTGGAGTGTCAGACTTTTACTGACTAAAACCCACCCGTGTTCCCTCAGTTGCCTGTGTGCCAGGTGCCACGGTAAGGGGGGTTCCCATGCAACAAAAGTGATTTTTTTGCCGTTTTTATAGATAATTTTTATCACTGAAAGTTTCAGCTGAAGCTTCATATTGTTTAATAACATTGTTAAGGTTAGCTGTATCTTTCCCGAATAAAATAAAATATAATAATGGTACGGAACCCTTCGTGCGCGAGACCGACTCGCAATTGGCCGATTTTTTTTACTAGGTATTATTTAAAAAGTTGTGTGCTATGAATTGTACAGCTGCATTTGCAAAAATGTACAATTAACCAATTAACAGCATGTCAAACTTAAAATTAAAAAAGAGAACAAAAAAACTAAAAGAAAGAGAACAAAACAATCCTAATCCACGATCTTAGATGCGAAATGTTTATATCCTTTTCTTTGAACATTTTATTCTTACTCTTCATCCGTGGTGGTATCTTCATCAGTAGCATCTGGTAATCGATCGACGAAGAAAAACTGTATTTTTATCTCAGTATTGCAAACATTTTGATACATAAGCCCGTTTTCACCGACATCCCCTATACTACCACCTACGTATGGGATCTCTAGCTTAAAATCTCCCTGAAACTAGCCCCTGAATAAAATTTCGTTTCACCATCATTTTTACCATCTATTTAGGTGGCCACATAGTATCTCTATGTAGTCTGTGGAGCCACATATCTATGTGACGTTTTGTTCTCGACAATAGTGACTGATTAGTAGTATGTAGTATGAACTTATCGATACTTTGTAACAAGATAGCTTTTTATAAAGTTCTCTAAATTATATCCTTATATAGATTCAGATATTTATAAATCGTGTTTTGATAGCAATAAGTATTATACATATATTATTTCATTCATATTTTGAAAGAGTTTTCATGTTTTCTTACTTATTTACTCTGTGTAGTACATTACGAAACGTCGCGTATTATCTGTGGTCTTATTTGTATTTGACACTTCTTTCTTTTGTGACGTCCGCGTCGTGACGTGAGATTTGTTTGATTGTTGCACAGACATAATAAAACAGTAGCAGACCAAACATTAATCCATAGTCGATGGGACTTGATTCTCTGTCCTTTTTTTGCTAAGCGACAAGTCGTAAGCAGTATCTCGTTCTGTCACCTGTTGTCACACTGACTCACACATAGACAAAATTTGACGCGTAGCCCGTCTGTCCCGCGCTGCCATATTGATAAGCACATTTATCCTGAATCGCGTTCTATGTTTCAACCGCGAAATATTACTTGAAATATTAATTGTTTGGGACAATTACACAAAAATAAAATGGTAAAGTGCTGTGCGTACCAGTGTGACAGTGCTAGCTACCACAAAACACCTGGATTGACCTTTCATCGGTAAGTTTTTGTATTATGCTGTGTAGTTCAGGGACGGATTTGGCAAAAAAGACGATTTTTTTTATTGTATGGAAAATATTTACCTATCATGGAATTATCAAATAGAGACTCGGTTTACTCTACGATATTTCAAATTTTTTTGGTGACATAGTTTGAAAATACTGCAGAGTCCAGATTGTCATTGTATAATAGAATCGCTCCGGCCCGGCGCGTACACATTTATGATACGTTACAATAGAAAATCAATTGTGTCTCATTAGCCGGTTATGTTACCCTGTCTGTGTGATGGATAACATGAACGATGGTGGACATAAATCGGTATAGGCTACTCACATAATTTTAACATTTCATTCAGCAGGTAATAATTGAGCTTACTAATATTTTTCCAGGTTTCCAAAGGATGTAAGTTTACGGAATGCATGGATTTAAAAACATGAAACTCCAGGATTGAAACTGAACCTCAAATGGCGCAAATATTCCAATCTTATTGGAACCTATATGTTCGAGCTGTTTGGGTTTGAAACTCTAGGACCATGGGGTCCGAGTGGCAACTTAGTTTTCCGAGACATTTCCAAGCGGTTGATCGACTCTTCACGTGACCAAAGGGCTCGCCTATTTTTCAGCCAAAGAATCAGCATTGCCATACCACGTGGCAATGCTGCCAGCCTTTGTTGGCCACTTTTCCCATCGACAACGATGCGGACGTATTATTTGATGCCCTTTGATTATTTTATTTTTTGTATACCTGTACATATTATTATTTTAGGACCAGTCGTTTTTAAATTATGAAAATAAAGAACATTACTTGTCGTTGTGATCTTGTTCTCGTACCAAACTGTAATAATCTCTGTATAGGCTTTTATTTTCGTTCGTTTTAAATTTTGTATGTATGTATTTATGTATCCATTATTTAGGATAATATATCTATGTATCTATTTTAGTATATTGTAAACACATTATTTGCACCAACAACGTCACCATTTTATGTCCAGGCTAATCACTGTCCATTCCATGGTTGCCTGGATGAGATCGCGGAAAGCGATAAGGCCGCCTGTGTATTTTTTTGTTTATTGTATTTTTGTAGTGTACAATAAAGAATATATAAATAATAAAGTTAAAAAAAGTAAAAAATAAAAAAATGTAAATAAAATAAAATAAATGTAAATATGTATTCATTAAATTCATTGTTTTATTTCAAAATTCCTGCTATATTTATAAGCTAGCTTTCAGGCATACCAACACCTTAAGACCTCATTTACGGAGACGCGGGGCGTCGCGCGTTGCGTTGAGCGGCGCGGCCCGCACTGAATTCAAATATATGGCGTTGTATGAGTGCGTTTACGGAGAAGCGATTTTAGACGCGTTTGTTTGAATTAGGGCGTTTTTTGCGGCCGAGCCCGCGGATGGCACCGACGCGTCCCACGCGGCGTTTATCGCGGCGGCGCACGCAGCGGCAATTCTCGATGAAGCTATGTCCGAGGCGGAATCTTCTGTCAGTCTTATTTAGAAATCGCGCAACACAGACGTAGTCACCGTCGCAATGGAGTATGATATGATCGACTTTTTTTTAGAAGAAAATTCCGCTCCCATCTCTCGCCAACATAAAACTAGTCGATTTGATCGAGACGAGCGTGCGCCGCCGCGATGCCCGCCGCGTTCTTCGCTACACGCTAGAGGATTCGCCGCGGGCGCCGCGGCGGGCACCGCCACGCTTCCCGTCTCGCTTCTGTATGAACATGGTCGTATATTGCTATAAGTATGTGTTTACGCGTGCGATGATGCGTGAATGCGTGCCGCTTCACGCGCCGCCCCACCGTAAACAGAAAAAACGTCCGACGCGCCGCGAGACGCCACGCCACACGCAACGCGCGACGCCCCGCGTCTCCGTAAATGAGGCCTAACTCTAGGTCCCACCAAGCTGGGCATGCGGGGTAATGACTGCAGGGAGAGTTGTTTTATCCGGTACTGATGCCCGTCAACGGTCTGTGTATAAATATACCGTTAAAAGGAGGTGAAAGGACTGCCGCCCACCGTCCTCATGAAATATTACCTTAGTCGCCTTTTACAGTAACCACGGGAACAGATGGGTGGTTATATTCGTTAAGACTTTATTGATAAGTAATCTACACTTCATTTACCCAGAGAATATTGATTTTCGCAGATTTTCAGTAAGATTTATCGGTCGTTTCCATATCGTTATATAATACCGGCAACCGGCCCTAGTCCGGCCCTGTATCGACACACTCTCTATGTGTACGTAATGGGTACGCAATTTTTAGCGAATGTTTGGCCTGCTACTGTTTTATATGTCTGTGGATTGTTGGCATTTTTGCAAAGAGTTTCTTGTCAAAAATATTTCCATACAAACTTCGGGAGTGTATTGCTTCCACTATTTGACAATGTACATCAAAAATTAAACATGCTATAGTTTTGTCTTATTATTATCTAATATTGTCTGTGTGGAAATATAATACTAAAATAAAAAGCCATTAAAAATGATGAGCCAACAAAGATTAGTTTTTCTTGCTAATTTATCCTACCGTTGGGCGTGTTAAGTAATAAAATAAGTGTAAAACCTTCAAAGCCAAGTCAGTACTGACAAAGCTCAAATATCGAAAAGTTCAATAAACTTTATTGGTAATTGATTCATGCAGTGGATTTTTCATAAAACTCGATCTTCCGAAGGACTTTTCATAATTTAATACGCACCTTGTTTTACTATAAATGATCCTGTATCTCACTCAATAACGTGCGTGTAGGTTAGCGTCTTAAGTGCTCATCACTGATATTACCTTTGTCGGACACGATGCTTGATGAGACAGCGTGCTTTTTGGCCAGGCTCACCAATGAGTTCGAGCCCGCGACTAGATTCCCTTTAACTAGTTAAGATTGTTTGTTTGATAATGGTGCCGATTCTGTTGTCACAAAATTCTCTAAACTAAACTAAAAATCACCAAAATTTTGTTTAATCCTGCCAAACGACGATTTCCTATTCTGAGATTGACTAAAGTGACACAACTTAACTATATTTTAGTTTGACAGCACTAAGATTGCACTGAATTATTAATTTAGTGAAGATGGTAATTTTTCTATTCTGAGTTTGCCGTTTTTCACCAAAAATTTTGACTATATTAATTTTTCTAACTAAATCTGACCAATTTTAATCGCGATTAAAAAAGTGTGGATTATAACTAGTCGTCATGAACTAAAATTCACACCAACACTTCGACTTCAGATGCAAAAACAGTACTGTATCTTTTTTTTTTCGTTTGCTTATATCTCGAAAATGGTGTGTCCTATCGCAAAAATGATGATAATTTGGACCCCCTTTAATAAATCCGTAAGCCCCATAATCTCAACATGTAGGTAATATTTTTAATTTTTTTCCATACAATTGTGAAAAAATCATTGTGTGAGAAGCGTTTTGTCGACGGAAGACTAGACAAAAATGACGTTTCCGTGTAGACAGTTGGCAGTTTTTCACCGAGAAATGTAGACAAGCGATTTGAACTATTCTACAGAAGAGTAGAAATAGAAAGCGTCATGCTAAGCCTGCAAGAATCGCGATCTGTCAAATTCGATCTTAGTTATGTCAAAATTATTTTTAAGTTTAGAGAATTTTTTTTGCAGAATAGCTTTAAGATTCTCTTAGCCAAAAGTAAGGAATTTTAGTGATAGTTTAGTTCGGTGTACAACAGAATCGGCACCAATATAGTGAATGTGCATTGTATATTTTTTTTTTCCAATTTTACATTACCTACGTTACCAGCAATTTTTTTTTTTATGGGCTACCTACTTAAAAAAACTTTAATAAGTACTTACCTATTATCAGGAAATTCTAAGTTATGTTCAATCTTTTCCAATGAGATTTATATCAATATCTCCGAAAAAACAATCTATATCTGACAACCAGTGTTACCAAGGGGTATCGTATTACACAGTTACTGGGTTGTGGAGGTCAGATAGGCAGTCGCTCCATGTAAAATACTGGTATTCAGCTGTATCCGGTTACACTGGAAGCTGACCCCAATTTAGTTGGAAAAGCCTAGGCAGATGATGATATCTCCGAAAAAAGTCAGTTTCATCAAAAGTTTTGAAGTAGATTGGTCGTGTCCGATATATTTTTGGTCTACGGCTGTTATTTACGTCGAATATAGTAGAAACAGTATCAAAACTTTCAATAAATTCTAATATATCACTATCCATGTTCGTTTCTTGAGAGATCACATAGGTACGTAAATGCCGGTTTATGGGCCCACATTTCGGCCACCTAGATTTAGGGGACCTTTTAGCGTTTAACTGACCCCTCACTGTTGGTGAAACAGAAACCACCTTTTAACAGCCCCCTAACCATTCTTATGGGATCCCATAAATATAGGGGATGTCGGTGAAAACGGGCATTAGTTGGTTTTCCCATCAACACGACGGTATATATATACTAGCTGACCGTACAGATGTTGTCCTGTTTCCTAGAACTCGTTTGCAGCGCCACCTACCGGGTCCAATTGTATATCCAAACCATCCAGGGCGCCACCCAAACGCATACAAAAAAAATCATTCAAATCGGTCCACCCGTTTAGGAGGAGTTCAGTGACATACACATACATGTACAGTAGAATTATATATATAAAGATATAATCTGAACCTCGGAAACGGCTCCAACGATTTTCGTGAAATTTAGTATGCAGGGTATTTCGGGGGCGATAAATCGATCTAGCTAGGTTTCATATTAGAAAACGAAAAAAAAAGTCATCCAGATATTACTTACAAAACCTTTGTACCCCTTTTTCTGAAAATTACGCGGACGGAGGAGTTTGGAATTTGGCGGAACTAAAGTTTAAATTTATGAAGAAGGAGTGCGGAAAGCTAATATTTTTTAATTATGGCCGAATTTTGACCACTGGGCGACCACTAGTGTCAAACTGCAATACATTTTGAACTTAAGCACGCACGACGACATTTATCGAGCTAAAGCTGACTTCTCATTGGAAAAGCTTACACAATGCGAGGTCAGCTAAAACTGGAAATGTAGCGCATGATAGGTATGTCGCCGTGTAAACACCTGCCATTTATGTGGCCGTAGGTCATACAGTCGCGTAGTCATCTCGTAGCCGAAGCAGCAGCTTCTGCTGCAAGATGACTACGCGGCTACGCGAAATGAAATGAACATTTTATAAGTAACAACAAATGTAAAAGCATCCGCTGCTGCAATCGCGTATATAGAGTATTCGATGTATCTACTGGATGTAACGAAAATATGGGAAATTGAAATTGTTCAGTTGTAAATAGGTATAGGTACTGTAGGTACCGATGTGTTATTAAAAGATCTTCGAGAGACCTTCTGGCTAGTGGTGGCCGCGACTAACGAGATGTAGGTCGTAGGTTCGAACCCAGACAGGCGCTTTACTTTGTGTAAATTATTTCATCACCACTGCTCTCAAACGGTGAAAGAAAACATCGTGAGGAGATGGCATGTGCTAGAACCAAAAATTCGAAGCCATGTGGGTCAGTGGGTCGTCTTAGTGACATCTACGAACCCGCACTGAGCCCGCGTGGTGGATATAACGGATCACACTCCTTCTCAACGAGAGGAGGCCTGTGGCCCAGCAGAGGAAACATTATAAGTAGATTATGCTACGGTACCTTCTACCTACACTACAAGACGTTAGGTGTCCATGAATGTCGACCCAAAACTAGTTGAATCTCTGTTGAAGTTTTCTGACGATGGTGACGGATGACGTCATCATCACGCTTGATATAGAGCCATTCCTCAAATTCTTTCTTACACTAGAAATAATGTTAAAAACAAAGAGAAACTCACGCAGGCGGTGTAGTCTGCAAGTTATGTCGCTCCCGGGACAGTTCCCGTTCCGATATATCTCCGGCGCCGGCCCGGGCGACCGGCGACACGCTGCGTGGCACCTTGAGCGGTTGAATTGGTTGTTCCGGCATTTCCCACTTGATTATTTTCCCTTTTAATATTTTTTTTAGGATTTGTGTATAGCAATGTAAGGTTGAAAAGCGATTCTGATTATAATGACAGTTCGGTGACATAGATTTGAAAATGTTTTTGAATATTGACTTTTGATTTTTATTTGATTTATGGCTGGCGATGGATTTGAAAAAGGTCAATTGGAGTTGAATTATTACATTGCTATGCGCTACGAGGCCTACGCCACTTCTACGAGGTGATTTCTGTAGCACTCCACTAGTGCTACGCGACAGTAATTCCAATCTACGTTAAATGCGCGTGATAGATATGAAACTTCGTCAAAATAACATTTTTGTGTCATAGACAGACAGAGTCATATATTCTCTCTCATATAACGAAATGCGCCTAGACACGATAACACGACGCTTCCTTGAAACACTCTCAATTCTCATCTAATTATCGAACCGCCCTTCTTTTCAACGAGATTACTTCACCTGTATTTATATTACGGGAATGTTACATTATCAATCGCCACTATAAAATAAACACCGACGTCTATATCTTGGGAGTTGAAATCTCGTTTGTAAGTTTCTGCTGTTCTTAATGTGCATTCGCTACGTAAACGCACCAGTCGCTGATACGATATAGGTATTAAGTACACGGAGATACAAAGTATGACATATTATTGCAACCTACAATTGCAGGCCTGCAGTGCTCTATAATTTTCCAATTACCAGCAGTTGATCTATGACCTAAGTTTCCCACATACATGTACCATATGTTTTACACTCAATTAGCTTGTAATTGTAGCTTGTCGAGTAACAAAGCTTTTACAAGGTTATTGAAAATGCAAAATTATGGAGTACAAAATATGTCCCCTAGTGTACAGTCGAGGGCAAAACTCTTTAGCAAAATCATGTGTGCGAAAATGCCCAAGCAGCACAAATAGCTGTATAGCCACTGGACAACAGAATTTTTGAAAACTCGACGCTGTTATGCTGTTTGTACAAGGGCTGTCTATCCCGCTACACAGCCCCTATAATTCTACATTTGGCCCCAAATTAACCAGCGCTGAGAATTATAGTAGCTTGTTAAAAGCATTCCAGAGCATTGTAAGAGATGTACATGGGCTGCACAATAGCTTAGACAGCTGTCAATAGGCCACTATCCAGCTCCTTTAATTCTCTTAGACAGCCACTAGATGGTGTATGGTTTCCTTACGGCGATTAATAAATCTACAAAGAAATAGCAACAAAAGACTATTTGTGCAGTGCAAGTGTTATGTCAAACTCTAATCTGTGGGCAAATATATAATTTCAATTTAAGGTAAGAAATTTTTCACGTTTCTTTGTATCTCTATCGCTAAATTGTACTGCGGGTGCCAGTTTACTGTTAATATATATAGGTGTTATTATCAAATATTACACGCGCCACAGAAATAATATGGTTTTACTAAAAATATTATACAAAATAAATACGGTGTACGAATTATTCATGGATTTTTACAAAAAAATTACATTTTATGAGCATTCATGTCTATTTGTAGCTAAAAAATAATGTATTTTTACTTTAATAGCTTTGAAATATCATGAAAATTTTACAGATATCAGTAATTTTTTTCATATATAATCGGCTTGTTTACATTAAAATGGCGTTAATTTGTTATCCAGCAATCATTCTAACTAAATTCTCTTGAAACACTCTTTTCTGTGCAATGGCCATATTTAATTCTATTAATCAGCTGAGAACTTTACGCTAGCTGTACAATGGTTTTCAGTTATTCTAACGACTGGTGAAAGCAGCAAAGTGAGAGTATACAACAGCGTCTTAGGGATCTCTAATATTGATAGAAAACTATTTCGGGCATTTCGTACTCAAGTAGCTTAGGTACTTCACTTGATTTTGTGATCCTACTTATTCTTGCCTGTTATGTCAAATCAGAGAGCCATTACTTGCCATGTTGCTTAGAAATGTATGTTATAAAGTAAGATAAAAAAAAACTATAACTTCATTTAACCTAGCTAAGTGAATATTTAGCTAGGTTTAACTTTACGCTCTCCCGGCCGTGTGAAAGAGATGAAGCGAATTTGGACTGTCGCTTATTCGCGAATTTGCTTTGTCGCGAAAGATTTGTTACCGCCATTTAAATTTAACCAATCATATTGATATATATATATATATATATTTTATTGAAAGGAGTTATTCAAACTTGTGTTAGCCAGTTTTTGCCAAATCTTTACCATATTATCTTTATATATTGTGAATTTGTTACCCGTCACGCGCTACGCACCGCACGTATTATTATTGTTTCTATTTTGTTTACGAATTTTTTTTGTCTTGTAAATTGCGAGTCGTACGCACTCTTGAACACTTACACACTTCTGCAATTCAATTATGCGAACGAAGTGAATAACTTAGTTTGTTTTATAATTTATCAATTAATAATAGTGTACATATTTTTGTGATAGTATCTGTAATAGGTGTAAATATTTTAATACTATAGAGCGTTTTACTTATTGGCACAAATACTAAATCCGCATACTTAATGATCTCTTACTTCTGACGTTGTAGGTAAAGATGCTAATGTTATTGGTAAATAATTGTTCTTGTTTTCAGAAAATAGAAATGCCGTTCAAAAACTGAAGACAATAGAAAGAGGGGAAGGAAAATTATCTGTCATACCAAGTGCTTGAGAAAAAGGATTGATGGTTGAGATGATATATTAAAAACGTCACTTCGAAATTGATGAAACTAGAATATTCAAAGCATCATACAGATTGGACAAAAATGCAATGCATAGTGAAACGGTCATCCATTGCAACATATAACAATGCAGAAAAAGAACTAAGTGGCATGTTGAACCATAGTGACACGTCAGATTACCCAGATGATGAAGAAATAAAACCAACGAATGGTTTAACATATAGAATTACCAAAGCCAAATCAAGAGTATGTGATTAATAAAATAAAACGCAGTAAATGTATACCATTACTTTTATTTTTACTGACCATTCCTTAGCCAGCAGCTATAAATTAATAAAACTTTTGAGCGCCACTGACACGGCTTTATTGTTTTGTAACGGCCACACAATATTAAAATTTATCTTCTCATAAAGACGTGGCGCTGAGGGCTTGAAAATGCACATATGTACCTGTTATAAAAGCCCTTGCGGGTGAATCGCAAGTAAAACATCTAATCTTGACTTTTATAATCTCGCTTGTTGATAGAAGGATTCCGTCATTCAATAACTGTTTCATTTCAACTACAATGGTGCCGATTCTCTTGTACACCGAACTAAACTAACTAAACTATCACTAAAATTCCTTACTTTTGGCTATGAGAATCTTAAAGCTATTCTGCAAAAAAAATCTCTAAACTTAAAAATAATTTTGACACAACTAAAATCGAATTTGACAATCGCGGATCCTGCAGGCTTAGTAGCATGACGGTTTCTATTTCTACTTTACTGTAGAATAGAAATCGCTTGTCTACATTTCTCGGTGAAAAACTGACAACTGTCTACACGGAAACGTCATTTTTGTCTTGTCTTCCGTCGACAAAACGCTTCTCTACGGTTGTCGTGCCAAGCCTGCAGGTGGTATTTTTTTTCTTTTGGCTTCGCAACGTGGTACTTGTGTGCCCTACGCAATGATTTAAGAGATGAATGAAGCGTGCGCAGGAGGGCAGCCTCGACGTTTTTTATGGAATTTTTCACTTATTGTATGGAAAATAAAAAAAATATTACCTACATGTTGAGATTGTGGGGCATAGGGGTTTCATAAAGGGGGTCGAATTTATCATCATTTTTGCGATAGGACACACCATTTTTGAGATATAAGCAAACGAAAAGAAAAAAAAAGATACAATATTGTTTTTGCACCTGAAGTCAAAGTGTTGGTGTGAATTTTAGTTCATGACCACTAGTTTTATTCCACACTTTTTTAATCGCGATTAAAAATAGTCAGATTTAGTTAGAAAAATTAATATAGTCAACATTTTTGGTGAAAAACGGCAAACTCAGAATAGCAAAATTACCATCTTCACTAAATTAATAATTCAGTGCAATCTTAGTGCTGTCAAACTAAAATATAGTTAAGTTGTGTCACTTTAGTCAATTTCAGAATGGGAAATCGTCGTTTGACAGGATTAAACTAAATTTTGGTGATTTTTAGTTTAGTTTAGAGAATTTTGTGCCAACAGAATCGGCACCATCTTCTAGATAAAGATCAAGATTCTTCGGTTTTCCGACACCATAATAAACACCATAAATAGTTGGGTATTTCAAAAACATTACGGAAAATCGGCCAGAACTCATATTTCGAATTTTTATATAGAGGCAAGCCATCAAAGGTTATATTCAAACCAATGCTCTTAATATTTTCTAAAACGTCTAGCCACTTGTTTAAAACTATAGTTAGCGGATTGATTAGTCCATTAATTGTACCAGTTTTCATCAACAGATTCGATTTATTTTAAAGCAATTATTCTAGCTTGTAGAATCGTTCTCGGATCATTTGGTAAAATATCTGGAAATCTCTTATTCACAATTATTAGTAATTCCTTCAGTGCATCTTGAGCAACATTTCTCTTTATTGCCCATTCTTTTATATTTTCGTTAAATAAAATGTTTACCATATAAATATTTTCTCCCTCATGTCTGGTTTGATTCATTACTTTCAGTATTTCTCGTTACAATTATTTTTTTAGAAAGGTCACTGACCGAATACATTAATTGTACGGAACTATGATCATTGGTAACAAAATCTATGTGATTAAGTCGTGTTGCGAGGTTATGACAAAATTGACGTTATCATAGCACTACTAACCTATGTCTACTCTTCAATAATTCTAGAGGCTGTGAAATAGATAATATTTACACTATAAGCTTTGGAATTAAAGTGGAGTAACACTACACTAATTTACAGCTCATGCAGTCTTAAAATGCTTTTAACCAGCTAGTGTTAAGCTCACTGAGGAAGCATTATAATAGAATTTGTGTACTCCATAAAAAATGCCAATGGCAAAATTTTATTCTCTAATACAGTTCAAAGCTTAGAAACGGTGTGACGTTACCCCGTTATGCAGCTGTTTACAAACTTTGGTCTTCTTAACCAGCTAGTAGCATTATACGTAGCCAAAAGCTGGACAATAGTTCTTTCAAGTTCTACTAAAATGCATTTTGTTGTTTTTTTGTCCATTGTACAGCCATTAGTCAGCTGTGCTGTTTAACAGTGTAGAGATCGCCCCCTATACAGTCCCAAGAATCGTCTTATCCATTAGTACAGCTACATAAGAGCCTTTGACTGTAATATAGCTTGTTTATGGATGTAATTTCCGCTAATGTGCTGCTTGGGTGTTAATAAGTTATCGACGAAGTAACTAATATCGGGGTTATTTTTGTGTCGGTGCACCGTACCTTCATCTTTCAAACATATCTATTGCAGCCGAAGTAGTCGACCCTATTCTAGCCATGGATCTTTCCCACATTCCACCCATCGCTTCTTTGGTCTCTCCTTACTCTTGTAGCCATCTGGCATCCACATCCATACTCAAAACATTAATTCCAACATTAAACCTCGTTGTTTCGAGTGACATGACCACACAACACGAATAACAGACATGTTGCATCGACCCCGAATAAATTAAGGTCCGGATCCGGAGAATGATGTTTTGGGAGAAATAATATTCGTTTTTGAATTGCACTAAGTGAGGCTAGATCCTGTACATATATTCGCCTTTGACTGTACTCCTTGCCATCATAGCGTGTGGCGACGATCCGCCAGTCCGCCACTATCGTCGGGCGACGCGCGGCGCGGCGCGGTGTGGCGCGGCCCGGCGCCAGCCCACGTGTCGCCGGCAAGCGCTGCGTGACGCATGGGGCAAGGAACTTGGAACTACAGGTGCTATCGGTTTTATGACTCTTTTTTATAGAATATCAGGATGCTCATTACTGTGAACTCAAATTGTTTGTCCTGTACCTACTTTAAATCTAGTTAGTAAGTAAATGTTTCAGATTGTAAGTTTATAGAGATTGTAGATTTATAGAAGTTTTAGATTGTAGATTTATAGAAGTTTATACAGATCTGGTTGGAAGTGTGGTCAGAATCGGTTTGATTGATCTTTATACATTTATGTTGGTAATTTAAGGCTTGTTCAGACAGGCGCGACGCGACAGTGCGACGCGACACTTGTAGAACAATTTCCATAAAGTTTTCATAGAAATTGTTCTACTAGAGTCACGTCGCACCTGTTTGAAGAAGCCTTTAGTTTCTTGTTTCAAGATTTATTTTTGGAATCGTATATAACAGTTAAATTCAGTCATTAAAAACATCCACCGTTAAAGACATCCCCACAAATAATTTCTTCACGTGCTACAGTCAGAGCCGTGCGAATATAACGCTGCGCCCAGGATCTGTCCTGGGCACAGCGTTATATTCGCATTCGCCCCATTCTACCGCCCGGACGCGCCCCTGCCCCGATTTTAAGTTAAGTCTCAGTATTTAATCTTTTAGGTTTTTTTATCTTTATTTTCGTTGGGCTTACGGACTAATAACAATATTATGTAACTAAATTACTAATTACAAGCCCCCAAATGTAAATTTATACAAAATGATTACTCATAGTTTTACTCTTACTCAAACTTTTCTTTTCTGACGCTGTCATTGTGATTTGACCCTTTAACACGTTACTGGCTACACGCACATTGTACAAATGCAAAGTGCAACAACAAACAAAAATACGCCTTCTTGCAGCCATTAACCGGTCACGTCATCGAATACAATTGCGTAAATAATAAATAATACAAGTTACAGGGGGCACAAAGGGAGGGTCGGCCTAATTTAGCGTTTGGCTAGAAGGCAGAGCGTCGTCGCGGCGGGCGGCGACACGGGCAGTGTGAGGCGCCTCACGCAACGCAGCCAGGCGCGTCAGTGCGCCGCCGCCGCTGACTCATAACTGAATGTTTTTGAATAATTTTACTCCTGTACGTACCTATTGGGGGTTGGGGTAGGCCGTAGGCGGCGATCCCCGCCGTGGGACCTCGAGGCGAAGGTACTCGCGTCATTGTATCAGTGGCGCGAGGACTCGAGGGCGCGGGCGAGTGGCTGACGCCGCGACATTTGGAGTTGCGTCGGTCACAGCTTCGCGCAGCCCTGGTGGCGGAATGGCGGGACAGGCTTTCACGCCCTACCGCCGGCCCCGCCACCATCGGGGCGGTCCGGCCGGTACTCGAGCGCTGGCTCGGGAGGAGGCACGGCTCCCTGTCGTTTCGGGTGACACAGGTGCTCTCGGGGCATGGTTGCTTCGGGAAGTACCTGTGTCGCATAAACAGGGAGCCGGACGCTCGGTGTCACCACTGCGTCGACTGTCGGGAGGATACGGCGTGGCACACGCTTGCAGAGTGTGCTGCTTGGGAGGAGCCGCGCCGTGCCCTCATCTCAGGAGTAGGCAGTGACCTGTCGCTGCCGGCCGTTGTCGACTCGATGGTCGGCAGCGAGGAGTCCTGGGACGCGGTGGTATCCTTCTGCGAAATCGTACTTTCGCAGAAGGAGGCTGCGGAGAGGGAGCGGGAGATTTCTTCCGCTAACCCGATCCGCAGCAGACGCACCGGGCGTCGGCGGAGGGCGGACAACGCCCTCTTCCGGCCCCCCTAAATGGGTCCAGGGGCGACGGATCTGGGGAAATCCGTCGCCCCCTACTTCTTAGGACCCGAGATGGCAGCGCGTAGTGTTCCACGCGCGCCTCTATTTGATGTAAGGGGGGAGTTTAACACCTCACTCCCCCCCTAACGCGAGGTGGCCCGCACAGGCGGGCCGGCACTAGCCGGGGATCGCGGAAGTCACTTTTGTTCCCGTGATCTCCGGTGCAAGTGTGAGGCGGAACACCGGGGTGGTTTTAGTCAGTAAGAGTCTGACAGACCCCTCCGCCCTCCCCAGGGCGGAGGACATCCATGAGGATTTCCCCCCGTAAACAAAAAAAAAAAAAAAAAAAGGCCGTAGGCGGCAGGACGAATATACAAGCACGTGGGTGTTTTATAATTGTCTGGGAATGGATATGGATACTCGTGTCAGCTGCTGGAAATCTTCTATAATGAGACCCAAATTACTTATTTTAAAACTTTTGCTTTGGGGCTTTGATTTAATTTCTGGTTTAGTTCATCAACAAAAAAGTTTCCCTGCTAAATCCTTCTAGGTAATTTAGAAAGCACATCCTAATCAGAGGGATGAATAATTAGGTAACACGTGTCACCCGTAATAGTGTGAGAGCTACGCCGTAGCTGCGCTACGATCGCGTAGGCGCGAAGCTTTTGAAACATTTTGGGAACATTTCTCGGTAGGCTTGTGATTTTTATTCAAACGCTGTGCGATTTAAAGGTTTTATCATTTTGCTCTACGGACATCTAACAATGACATGATATTTGACTAGGAACAAATTTTCTGACAATGTATTACCTAATTGTTTTCAATTATATTTTCATTTCATAAATTTTCTGTTATTACCTAGATATTATCTAAATTATAATCTCTGCTTAGTGATGATTGTTGAATTTTTGTCTGTTTCCGCATGCAATACGAATATTTGTGTTCTTGGCAATATTTTATGAATAAATAAATGAAACGAAACTTTGACTCATCTAGACTTGATAGATTCGTTAGGCATCTAGGCTTGATACAAGTTATTTTGGATGTAAAACACAGCTACACCCAGGTATAATTTTATCACGTGGTTTCCCGCAGGCATGCAGATTGACGGATTTGATTATTTTATCAATGAGTAAAATAAGAAGTTTCAGTTATCAATGGGTTGGTGTTTACAAAACAATCCATAAGTAATCCCAAGGTTTTCGTCGTGTATAAATATAAGTTATACCCACCTCCCACAAAACCCCTTGAATGAAACAATTTCATTCAGAATATTACGACTGGCCGTCAGAACCCCCAAAAGTCGTTTCTTCAGTAGAATGCAGGGCTGCCTCAATATATACCTAGTTGGGTTCAAGAATAAGGATAAGTGTAAAGTAACCTTACGTCTCTAACCGGCTGCTTCAAACTATCAAAATATTATATTTTTTCACTTAAAATGCAGTTCTGAAACGTCAGAAGCTAGGTGCGCGGTTCCAATTGATCGTTTCTTATGGAGAAGAGCCGGCAAGAAACTCCACGTTTACTCTTTTCAGCTTATAGGTAAAATTTACAGAATATTTCGTAAAATAACCGGCGTATTAAGAAATGTATATGTGCCTAGCCTATAGTGCCGATACCACTAATACAAGGTTATCAAATTGTTATGTTTTGTTGTGGGGTGTTCTGTTACAATCAGTTAAAAAAGTTCTTACAGCAGTTTTTTTTTGGTATCATTGGATTTGGTTTAGCATAATTTTTTGTACCCAGCGGTATGATCACGTGGTAAGTTGGCTCTACTGGCAGCCCTAACAGAATACGTAATGCACCCTGAGGGGTGACTCACCGTTTGACCTTACTGAAACATCCTGAAATTGAAACGCATTACCCCACCCCCGCCTCCGCGGTATTATTCAGACGTTTGGTGAGTTTGGTGACTCATACTTGTGCTCTGAAGAAAATTGGACAGAGCATTACAAAATAATGACTGACTCATCTCATCATTTTTGGCTTCATAAGTCTTTTTGCAGGGGCTGACTATTTTCTGCAAACAAATTATGTGAGTAGGTATCGGTAATTTCTGATTCCGGTAGATCTATATTGTTCCGCTCTGAACCATATTAAGTTCAGTGCGTCGACTACTCCGAGCTTCTGTTGCGCGGAGCACGGCATTGTGGCACCGTATTAGAAATTTGATTTTTTTAAGTTGCAATGATGCCATCCAAGGGATGGCTGGCAGAGGCATGTTTCGTAAACCTGTTCAATTAGATTTTTATATTACATGCCAGATTATTGGTTCCTTTCGCATTCGTTGGATTTTGTGAAAATGCCATGTGATGCTAAGTACTTTGATATGTTAGTTAATGATAACATACTTTAGTTAGCAAACATTGTACTGATCGTGCAGACCAGATCAATCAATATCGTCGACGAAGACCGAGACCTCTGCCTATCCCGTAAGGCGGTTAAAAGCGAGCCGCAAACATAAACCGGTACATAGATGGTAAACTGTCTCCCTTTCGGTTTTATTTTGTTCTACCTTCTGTGTATGACTAATATCGCCTTATTAAACGGATCCCTTGATAAATTTATCACTTCTCTATCAGTAATAAAATGAATCTTTCATGTAACATTCAATGTTGTTTTAATTTTGGCGCGAATTCTACTACCGATAGTCTGTCACTTGTCAGTGGCGACTAAATAGTGCGACCGCTATCTCTTTCTCGCTCGAACTCGCGAAATAAAGTTTATAATTCACTATACGCATGCGCCATGTCCGCGTACGTCACACCGCCGCCATGTGACAGTTCGCGGCCAATCGCCGGCAGTCGTTGCTAGTGTGATGTCGGGTCCTCACGCACACAACTAAGATTTATCATTAGAGTTTTTGACGTTCACTAACCGGAGTAGTGTTACTTCACTGATACATTCGTTACCTGAATATTTTTAACTTATTAAATTAACCGTAGTTATCGAAATTAGTGCCGCGCGTTAACAATACAGTGTTAGAGTTTGCGACATAATCTGTGACAATTCTTGGAAGTACTCAGCGTCGAGACGAGAGACCTTGATAACTAGTTCCTTGGCCGAGCGAGAGCGAAGAAACAGTTCACAGTTATTATTATAGGATCATTCATGCTGGAGGTACGTCTATAGTTTACAATTTGTGAAATACATCGTGTGTGTTTGCAAATCAGTTAATCGGTATTCAGTTAAAAAGTGAGGTTTAGTGCGTATAAAGTTCATGAAAGTACACTCTGAAAGTGGGAAGTGTTATGTTTTAAAACGAAACGAGTTATGACGAAGTTAATATAAATGTGCGTTTTGATATTGTCGCGTGCGGAAGGACCGCTGTGAGGTGTCCGCGGCCCGCGGCCTATTCGTACCGTGCCATGGACATCGGCGGAGGTAAACTGTACGACATGCATGTAATATGCCATACATATTTGTTTCTGGCGATCCGCATCCGTCATTGCACTTAGTTGTTTGCACTTAAAAGTTTTAAAAGCAAAGGTAACGGATCATTCAGCCCAGTCTGGTTAATTTTGGTGCATTTTCAACCAGTACTTGTATAGCTTCTCAATGTTCTAGTTAGCTGGGTGTTTGAGTGTAATATTCTATTTATATCCTAAAAGCTGGCCGCACACTGTGGAAATATATATAAAATCTGCTTTCGATGTATGTTTAGTTATTTCCATTGTAGTTTCAATTCATTCATTATACACATTATAATCTCTTCTTTGCCTCTTCGCATTGCCTTTAAATCTTTTGTCAATACTTTTCTGCCCCTTGATCTATTTTTAGCTTCTAGTTTCGTTGACTCAGATAGCAATATTCTCTCACTGTGCACATATTTATTTACATTTCTATTATCTGTGGTCATAATCTCAGAAGCAGAATCTAGACACTAAATACCTACGAGATACCTACCCACTTTATCAGAAGTAATTTCATTTGCAAGTGTGTTCTCTTTCTGTAAAAAAAGTCAAATTACTATTTATTTTTATTTTTTATCCTGTGGTCCAAATCTTACAAATAAATTCTCAATTTATTCAAAAATTTGAAATCTACCCTCTTTTCAATTTCTATAATCAAGTTGCATGGCTATGGGCTTGAAAAAAACTTTTTATTAAACAAATTCATTAATACAGGACTCATTACTGTGGTATATTTTATGTGAGTGATAAAATCAGATTTTCTGGTAGCTTTGTTACTTGGTGCCAAGACAAAACTTGAAACTTAAATAAATGTGGATCACAGAGAAACAATTTTAGGGTAAGGATAATATCATGTATTAACTGAAATCACTGTTGATGCATTGCTAAACTACTAGTAAAAGCATAATATTCATTTCAATTAACCAACTTATCAGGACTTGTACTTAGCGAAACCCACTATTTGATAATTCAATGAAGACTCAACATTCAATAATTTTTACACCTATTATATCTAAATATAGGAACTCTGAATTGTAACATTATCCTCATTAATTTTTCTTTGTACCTACTTAATTCCTAACAATATTATATACTTCCATTGACTGAATAAAAAAGAAGGTTACTAGAACAGTTTATTGGACTGACTGAAACTTTGCTTTAGTTTTCAAGTTCTGGCTGCTAAGTTCTGGTTCACAATTTTTTTATTTGTACATTAAAATTATTATATAAAATCTAAAATTCAACTACAGTAACCTTGTAACTGTTTACACTAGGTGCTAAATTAAATAACTACCTAAATATACAAATAAATATTACAAACAAAAGGACACTTAGACATCAAAGTACTTAGCCGCAACATTGTTATCCGGAAATGTGCCTGAAGATTGGCAGCATTTCCATGTTGAATGGCAATGCTACTTCTTTGGCCAAAGAAGGGCCTGATTCTCTGGTCAAATGAAGTGTTGACTAGTAGGCGAGAAATTTCCTTAAAGAGGAGATACACACTCAGGCCAAATGACCAAAGCATTTCGACCCCAAATGGCTCAACACTGTCGTTTCCCATAAGGTCACTTGAGCAGCTTGGGGATCTCAGCAGCCGCAGCAACAAAGTTAGTTTGAATGCAATGAATATATTCCACCAAATAAGTTATTGATTCGCAAAGGTAGAAAGAGATGCATAAAAATGTGAGAGCAATACATTTTCACACTAGTCGCATGACCTCATTTATCGGAAATGCCCACGGAAACCCACATTGCATTTCATGCATAATTTTACAAATATGTTTCATATTTGTTGGAATGTATGTAGTGATAAGAAGCCTGTCTATCATCTTCATTGGTAATGGATTCTGCTTTCCCTTTTAATGACCTATAATTATTTACACAAAGCAAAATATTCAAGAGGTCTAATCATACCCCTTAACTTTTTATGGCATGGAAGATTTGTCATTTTTCAAAGTTTTTCATGAACTTTTTGTATATAATTGAGAAAACAGTAATAAAATACTGAGTTAAAGTTGTGGTGCATGCAAATGTACCAAAGTTTTTTTTGTTTCTTATTATTCTTGTTCTTGGCATAGCTATATTTTCTATTTTGTAATATTTATTTTAAAATGCTAAGTAACTAAGTAAGTCCATAATTTATTATAAGTTCCTCGAAATATTGAAAAGCAAAAATTGTTGATAAACCGTCAACATGTTAATAAAATATCTCAGGCTGTTTTCAGTGTGGGTGGCAATATTTAGTAAGGGCATTTACTTATTTAGTTCAATACAGGTTTATCTGATGCATTACGAGACTACAGAATGAAATAAAACAAAAAATTATAAATTAATGTGTATGTAGAATCTTAAAAAAATAATTAAAAGATACACCAATGACTTATTCACTAGAAACATTAACATAATAGAAATAAAATTTGCATTGAGTTAAGGTGAATTTGTCACTTACAGGCGGCACTTACTTAAAAAATAGCTTAAATATACGTTTTAACAAGAGTTTTTACTCGTATTGAGGATAGAGAAATTAATTAGAAACAAAAGTCTAAATATTTTGTAATAAACAAAATCATAATCATAATAAGAAAAAAAAATAAGTTATTAAGTACTAGGATCAAAATTAAACAAATAGAAATTCAAAATTCAAAACGGTAGAACGCGATAACGAGTGCAAAGAGAACATTTCAAAAATTTTAAGTGGCAATATGATGCAAAAAAAAAACAAAAAATGAAATATTAAAGAGTAGGTTGTAAAATTATGATGCGTCGCTAATAGTTTAAAAAATGATTAGGCACAAACATATAGGTATAATACAAACTGGTGTTCACAACACCACGTCAATGTGCGGATTTTATTATTTGATGCACCCGAGCCCCTCTAGGAAGGCCAGCAACGCCTTGGTGTTACTGACAATCTCACGGAAGGTACCTGGGTTACAGAAGTACTTGGCCCTGTATGTGGCGACTGGCGACTACTGGGTAGTTTAGGAGCACATGAGCTGCTGTCTCGTCGTCGTCCGTGCAGGCCCCGCACAGCTGACTGTCTTTAACTCATATGACAAGAAGGTGTTTAAATGACATGCGTGTCCTGTTGTGGTTCAGTTAGTCATTGACCCTGTTTTGCGATGCAGCCATTAATTGTAGCGAGTCCTTCCTTAACCTGCCAACACTGATGAAGTGGTAAAGGGTGGGCGTTTTCTTATGTAATTTTGACGTTCAAAAAGTATGTGATGCTTCTCAGTCTAATTTGAATTAATGACATTTGTTTTTTTTATTTGTTTAAAACCATATTTTTGCAATCAGACCATATCTTGTGAAAAAGCTAAACAAGCCAAAGGCAGATGATTTAATAACTAAATAAATTATTATTATACCTAAATAGGTACCTACTTGGTTGAAGCCTTCTAATTAGAGAGATTTGATTTTAATTATTCATTTTAGTAATCAGTAGGTGTCACCTGTGTCATTATCATAATAAATTCAGAATTATATTACTTAAATATGTTTTTAATAAATCAAGTCAATTCGGTACCCTGCCTAAGTAAATAGTTAACAAATACATATAATGTTTATGTATTATCTGTTCTGTGTTATTTATTAAAAAAAATATATGTGATACATCTGCTATTTTAGGTACTTTATTCCATGTACATTCTAAATCCCGTAAAGATCTCTGAATTCAAGGACATGGTAAATATGTAAATATGGACGAAAATATGACATTGGAGTTGCAATTAGATAATTAAAAAAATGCACTTATGGATGACAGCATTGACAGCTTGGCATCATAGGCCAAGAGATAAAAAAAGTAGTTACCGTAGCTTTGATCAACCAAGGATTCAGATTCGCGTGAAAACAGTAAATAATAAAATTGTTGGATTACTTGATGATATTGATGATTTTAAGCTAAACATCCAAATAAAATCCTTGTTTTTACAAATTATTGCTGTGTATTTTTTTCCTAATAACTCAAAGAAGACACCCATTTAGGATTGCTAACCGTACTATAAAATATAGTATTATTAAATACTACTCGTATTCGGATCTGCGTACTAAATACTGTTGAAAAAATATATATAGTACACAAAAATATTAATTTTCAACACCGAAAATTAACAATGACAAACTTTATTTAAAAAAAAAATATCAACGCGCCTTTACATTAACTTTTGACTGATGCATAGCATGTATCCGAAGCCGAACTCATCTGTCATAATGCGTTCCGAACTTTTAAATAATGTCAAAATAACTTACCATGTACATAAAATAATCAGAAGGCCAAATCTCGTAAATAAAATCGTTCAAAATCTAGTCGCAGTCTCATCTCAGCGACAAGCAAATGTCAAAAATGTATGAAAAATCGAGGTATTTTTGACAGATTGACACTGAGATCAGACTGAACGTTCCGCTATTTCGGCATTCACGGAAAGGATATTTCCGGTTATGAATTCAAAATGACAAGAAAGAAAAAGAAGTAGTAGGAATCTCATTATTAAAAAAGTGAGATTTTGATTTACATTACTTACTTAAATGAAAAAAATCATTATATTCTGAAACTTCTATTTTATTACAAAAAAATGTTAAAAAATGCAAGATGTGCAAAAAAATAGTTTTTATAAAATAAATGAGTAACAAATATATATTTGACTATTTTTTTCCATAAAACGCTTTTTTTTTAAAGTGCAAGTTCTATATTTTTTATAGGTTATTTCGATACTATTTCGTCAAAAAATGTTGGCAACCCTACACCCATTATTTGTTGTTAAAAACAATAGCTGCATGATGATAAACTTTCAACCTGCCTCAATCTCTTGCGCATAACACGCTCTCCACACATGCACAAAACGGAGAGGGGCAGAAAGCTTTGGCCAATCAATATGGGATAACAAAACTCACACAACAATCAATGGTTACTGCAATTTCGGTTTTCCCTATTTTTGTTTTGATAGCCGCCCATGTTATCTTTTACTGGATCGGGGACATCTGACCTAACTATTTGCTTGGAGTAGCTATGTCAGTTAGTCTCCGGTCGCTATCCCGCGAACATCGAGTAGGTAGTAGTAGCTTGAAGTACACAGTCAGAAAGTCTGGGACAACCGTAGTGGCAAACATGGTACGCAAAATACCCGCTTAAACGTGGAGTTGCGGACAACAGCCTGTTTTACCTATTACTATTAGTGGCAAACATGGTTTTGGACCATTTCAAGAAGATGATAAAAAACTTCATTCAGTATTTAGGTAAGTTTTGTCTAACTTTATCTATCATTTAATTGTAGCTTGGTGCTCTATTGTCACATCTGACACAACTGTTATACAGAATTGGAAAATATTATTACCAGTTCACTTAGCAAATTAAGAAATAACCACTTGAATAAATATTAAAAAAAAATCGAAATAATTAATAATATATTCCATGTTGAAAATTCGTTTCCTTTTTGAAAAGTGCTAAGTTGTCATCACATTAATTCTAAAGATTCATAATTTCTAAAGCATCAGTAAAAATTATCAATCAATTTTATTACAGTTTTTTTGAATAAATTACTTGCGTTACGTTTTAATTTCGTTTTTACGTACCTAAATTACAGATTCATTTCATTTTCATTTTCAAATATCTTTATTTAACAGAAACAATCAACAAATGCACTTATCCTAAGGTACATTAACTCATTATAATTTGGGGCACTTTATGAGGCTAGTAATACACCTTTCAAAGCTTAACACAGATTTTAGTGTCCACTGATAACAACATATAGTTAACACACAATAAACATGGGTAGGTACATGGTGGTAGTTATGCAAATTATTTAGCAAGTTATAAACTTATAATTTACTGGTTGCAAGGTACTTATAACAAAAATATATTTTAAGTAATTAGCTGATCGCACGGTGTTTGTATAAAAATACATACTAGTAACCGTGCGACCAGTCAATGATCAGCGGACGGATTAATTAATACTTAACACTCGAGCACAGGCAACTTGTTAATTCTTTTTAAATAAGTTTTTTAATAGTATGTTTTCTTTCTAACTTCTTCAAGCAAATTCCTTCCTCGCATTTTATGTCAGGAAAATACGCGTACAAATAATATTTTGTACTTTAGATACCACCCTCTCTGTTTGCTATAAAAACTTAAAAAAAAAAACAACTGACATCCGGAAAAACACTACAAAGTAAAAACTAACTATAATTTCGGAAGTCGGTGATGTATTTTAATTTTTTGTCACCGCGTTCCGAAATTAAAGTTACACTTAGTAGTGTTTTTCCGGAAGTCGGTTGTTTTTTTGTTTGAAAAAGTTTTTATTTTTTACTTTTTCGTTATAGTACAAACCAATTCGAAATTTCATCACCCTTGTACAAAACAATACATATTTATGCAATAGCAGCAATCACGGTTGATTTGCTGTCATTTTTTGAAGAGTTCCGTTGTCTGTCTCCGAAACTGATAATCAGATCGATACGAAATTTATATGGGACCATTTCGGGATAAAACCCTTTCGAAAAAAAAAAGAATTTTGCAAATACATAAAAAAAAAACTCAACGTCAAGCGGATACGGCGCAATAAGCTAGGTTGTACCAGTTCTAGCAAAAATAAAAAATAAAATCCATGTTACTTGGTTTTTTTTTTTTGGGTGGGAAATCATCAAATAACTTCTCCCGCTCTGGGTGGAGCGGGAGGGCGCGTCAGACTTTTACTGACTAAAACCCACCCGTGTTCCCTCAGTTGCCTGTGTGCCAGGGGCCGCGGTATCTCTTTTAAACAACCCGCACCCCTGGCAGGCATCGGCCCTTGCGGATCCCACCAGTTGGTGCTGACATCTTTTGGTTAAGTGATAATAGGTATTCTTTTGAAAATGTTGAAAATCAACACCCTAGATCAGATATTTAGGTACTGTCATCACAAATTTCTAAATTTTCAGCGTTTTTTTTTTTATGTAATCCTAAATAACTATGCTATTGATTGCAGTCACAAAACCAATAATTAATTTTGTGAGTCTAGTACAAAAAAATAAAGTTTAATTAAGTCATGGTTAAAAACGTTTTATCACGAAACTTGGACGCCTTGTCTTTAAATAAAAATGTACTATATTTTTTTTATGCTAGAATTGGTACAACCTAGCTTATTGCCCCGTACCCGCTTGACGTTGAGTTTCGGGACACCCTGTATATATAAGCGTGTCGAGTTGTTAACCTCCTTCTTTTTGAAGGCGGTTAAAAATAGGGTTACAAACCTTGGCAGTAAAACTCATTTATTTTTAATAGTCTGAGCATGCAAACAGAACATTACCTCACAAACTTCAAGCACATTTTAAGTTATGCAAAGGGAGCCACCCTTACGCCACAAAATACAGAGAGTACAGAAGTCAATCACATGTATGTACTTCACTTTTCATACATACGCTCGGCGGTCGCACTAGGTTTGTCAACTTTGGCCTATGCACAAAAAACTATCGTGGTAGTGAGAGAGAGAGAGAGAGAGAGCTTAATAGCCGCCTTACAACATATTCTTGCCATGATCATAAATAATATCAACTGTAATAGTTATGATCGGCGGCGGGCGGCTACGCGAGCGGCCGCGGCCCGGCCGGCTCGCCGAGCAGTTCTATCGTATCCTCATCTCCCGTTTGTATGCTAAAGCACGACTGCCGCCCGCGCCCGCGCAGGGAGCCGGAGCCTTTATCTCAAAATGGGGATATTCCTTTGATTAATTTACAATAATTGTGCTTCGGCGATTCTGTGGTACCTCTAACTATCTATTTTTCAGTGTATTTTTTTTTCCAAATAACGAAGCCGTTTAGTAGGAGTATGGAATAGAAGCCAAAATATTGCGTGTTGGAAAATATTTTTTACAGCAAAAGTATTAACTATACAAAAAAAGTACTTCGGGCAAAATGATCTATATGTATGAATCTATAGCAAAATCATATATTTTTCAAATCTTCAAGACAAGCCGTTAATGAGCAGTAGGTTTCATAAAGTGACCGTGTTACGCTACCGAATGGGACGTAGGCCCTTATCTATTTATAATGAGGAAGATGAGCGTATTTTTTAGCTTATAACAACTGGTAGCTTAAATAAATAATATTATCCTATTTTAGTTTGGTGTTTAAAGCGTGTTTTTTAGTTTTTTAAACTATAATTTATTTTCTACTTTTTAGTTCTGCTAACTACAAAAATGTGTTTTTTTTAATTTTTCTCAATTTTTTTTTTATTGTTAAATTGTCATCGGTCCTCGATAAGTTTACAAAGTTTCAATGAAATCTGACCGTTTAAAGTGGGTCAAAATCGCGCTCTAAGGAGTCGGTTACATACAAGTGAAGCCAATATAAAGCGTGTAAAAACGACAATTCACAGTTTAATGCCGAATTTAAACAACCGTCCGCTGAACAGTTATAATAACTTTTTTTTGTTGCTCCATTTTTGCACTTCATAGACACGTGTCTTAGGGGATGGCACTCGCGCTCGCACTGGTCCCAACTACAGATGAGAATATTGGTTGAAATTGTTTATTGGTTAATGGTTAATGGTTGAATAAAAATATCGATATTTTTATTGGTTGAAAATATTAGTTAATATTTTTATTCAAGTATCTGCAACATGTTGAAAAGTTGAATATTCTATTAACTAATGCATGTTGAAATTGTTAAGTTAAACTTCCCTTCATACTTTAACAGGCTTACTGACTAGCATTTATCTCGATTAGATAATCGAATATTTTTAACAAGTGCTAGGCGTATTTAAAAGTTCATTGATTGTCTATGTACATTGTTTTGGTATTAAGTACTTTGATTTTGTTCATGGTTTTTATTTTTATGCATTTTTTTGTTTTTATTTTTTTGTAATTTTTTTTTGTGTTTTTCGTTCTTTTTTGTTTATTGTATTTTATTTACATTTAGAAACATGATTTGGGCTACTTTTGATGTAGTGAGGCGAGTTCTTCTGTCATTTACGATATAACCCGCCTTTGAAAAGGCCCGCTCACAGGGTACCGATGTAACCAGTATATTACATTTGGTTTTAAATATATTATATAGTACTGGATAAATACATCTATGTGTCCGCCACCATTCCAAGGGACAAAGTTTTCTGTTGATGACTTTATCCTTCAAAAACATTTCTAGCTCCTCTTGAGCCTTGATTTCTGCCGTCTTCGGAACATTTGATGATGTTATTTTGGTATCAAATTCACCCCATATTGACAAATTGTCACCACAGTCGTTTTGTTGGCTTTGATTTTGATTAACTGCAGCTGTATTGTCATCGGTTAGTAAGCTTTCCATTAGTGTTAGAGCATAACTTTTAGTTTGCTCTAATGACAGAGTGTCAGAAAATGCCACGTCTTTGTAACGGGGATCCAGTAGAGTGCAAATGGCGATGTTTAAGTTGTCTTGGATATCACCAAACCTTTGTGTTAATCCTTGTTTTAGCTTTCTTAGCATATTTGTGACAGGCGCATAAAAATTTTTGTTTGATAGGCTGTCACAAATGGACAGTAGACTCGAGATCAAAACCATGGCGGTGCTTGCAGTTAGATAATTTTCTCCACTCATAACGTTGCTCACTTCGTAGAAAGGTTTTAACGTGATGCACATTTGCTCAATACAGTCCCATTCTTCAATCGGAATTATTGGCAAGGAAGTATTCAATGTGGCAATTGTTGCTTGGAGGGCTTCTTTTAGAGAATGAAATCGTTCTAACATCAAATATGTTGAGTTCCATCTAGTTGAAACTGCTTTTATGAGGGTTCTGGGTTGCTCGACGTTTTGATTGTTGCGCTGGTATTTAATTAATTTTTCTTTACCAATGCCACTTTTTTTAAAATACGACACTGTTTTCGACACTTTATCTATTGTTTCTTCATTAGTTTTTAACGCATCTTGGACTACCAGGTTTAATTTGTGCTCGAAGCAACCAAAATGTTTCCAATTTAGTATGGAGCTTGCGCTCAACATATTGCTGGCATTGTCTGATACAAAATACACAATTTTATCTGATATTCCCCACGCTTCTACTATTGCCGTCAGTTCTTGCGCAATCCTCGATCCTGTATGACTACCATCAAGTAGATCGCATTGTAACAGAATATTTTTCATTTCTAAGTTTTCAGTAAAAAAATGTGCCGTAACTCCCATGTATTGATCCATAGTTCTGGATGACCAGCAGTCAACTGTTAGGCACACACTCTTCGCATTTTCTCTTACAAAATTGAGTAAATATTGCCTTCGTTCTTCGTAAAAAGCAGGCAACATTGACGAGGAAAGGGTGTGTCTGCTTGGCAATTCGTAGGAGGCATTAAGGGCATGTACAAATTCTTTAAAACCAATATCTTCTACGATTGTAAAAGGTTGACAGTCGTAGGCTATTAACTTAACTAAGCATTTATCTATGACTTTCTTCTCATCTGGTCGGAGTTTTTTCGGTAAATATGAGGACATCATGCGTTGAACTTTAGTGGGCGGTTCACGGCGAATTTGACGGGTTCCAGCTAAACCACCATCACTGCTAACACCCTCAGTACCACCACTAGTACTAGCTCCATCACCAACACGCCCATTACCACCACTACTAGTACTAGCCACCTCACCAACACGCCCATTACCACCACTACTAGTACTAGCCCCATCACCACATCCCATATTTATTTGATTTTGCACATTACCTTCACTTGTTCTTGTCCCAGCAGATGCATCCTCTATTAAATTTAAATACACACTGAGGTGCTTCAGTCTTAAGTGTGTCTTCAGATTCGTGGTAGTACCTTTATAAGAAAGGTCTTTTTTACAATATTTACAAGTTGCGACTTTTTCCACCCCCACGACCCTATCGAAATGGTTCCACGTATCATTATTTCGTCTCGGCATTTTGTAAAACAAAAAAAACAACAACAACGCAACGACGCGACTTTGTTATTTGAGTAAAATATCAAAACTAACTAATAAAATAAACTTATATCAAAAATCAACCATTAACCGACCGAAATATTGGTTAAAAATATCAACAACTTTCTTTAGAATAAAATATCCCCAACAGTAAATGTGTTTTAACGTAACAAAGATAGAACATACAATTGAATGCACGTAACGGTATAAATATTTCTACGACACTGACGACACTGCGTTGCCGCTCCGAACCGTCAACCCGAGCGAGCGAGAGACAGCGCGTTGTTCGAGCGAGACAGAGAAATATTCGTCCTTGCCAATTTTGCGCCGAAGAAGTTGATATGATATTTTTATTCGTTAATGTTAATTTTATTTATTGAATATCATGGTTAATTTTAAATATTAGTTAAATTTAATGGTTGATGGTTATATTCATCATCTCTAGTCCCAACCCGTCCGAGATATCGTGTCCGTGAGCGGTTTGTATGTGTGCGTTGCTCGAGCGCACTCTGTATGTAGATTGACTTCTGTACTCTCTGTATTTTGTGTTTACACCCTAAGTTTCATTCGAACCCTAAAACAGGCACTTACTATTACACCCGAATGCCTATTTTCACTAACACTAAGTAACACCTAAATGTAATGCCTAAATATTATTGCACGTTGGATATTGATTTAGCCATTACATTGGGTGTCGCCTTGTCTTAGTGACATACAGGTAGATTTTCGTGTGCGTTGCTTAAAATAAACTCTTGATAAAATTTTGTTTATAGTTGACATTTGCAACCGTTAGCTTTGTTGTTTATTTTACTTACCTGTAAGTAATGGTTATTTACAATATCACTTTTATGTTACCAATGTGAGTAATTCATATATTTTCCTCATTCTAATAAGTCTTTGTCATTCATCTCAGGTCATTGCCAGGAGAATAAGATTCGTCTTGAGGCGATTCTTGTTCATAATTGGAATTTCGTCGAAGCCTAGTTACCTTTCACAACACAAATATTATCATCTTGACTTTATTGAGTGTCCGTGGCTAGGCACATCTGATCGGCACATGTTTAGTAACGGATAAAGTGAGTCATCTCTGCGGTTGACTCAGGTCAAACTTACTGTACCAGCGAACCATTGGCACGCCGGGTGCAGTGAGGCAGCTAAAACAGCGGCGTCATTGCGTAACACATTTTCAGTAGGATTGGCTTTCATTTTGACAGTTTTACAACAGTCATTACGTGGTTTACGTTGTTGAGCAGATACATTTTTCGAACACATGAAGCAATGCTTGGATTAGCAATATCCTTCAAAAAGTTTCAGATTATGATTGATAGTGTGTTAAGGAATTAGGGACTAAGGGTGCTGCGCTTATCAAACTGCAGTATATCAGTTTGGTAAGCTCTTTGCGTGAACCTGTGACATCAAAATATCCACTCACTATTCCTTCTTGTCAATGTGCTACCAATTCCAAATAAATTAATGTCGTTGGCAAGTATATCTTGCCATTAATCCTCGTTGCATTCAACAAAGTATAGCGGGTAGTCTTAAATTATAACTCATCATACACGCATACAATGTGCTCGCTTATAAATTCAGAATTGTGAATAAAACTAATAAGGGGTCATTTGTATGCAGTACGAGTGGTAGTAAGGCATCCACGGTGCATTGTAATAAGGGCTATTTTCTAGCTCAATCACTTGTTCATGTACTGCTATCTTTTATTGTCGACACTTAAGGGCATCGTGTAATATGTTGCTATTGTAAGTGCGATGTTTGAGTAATTCCTCCGATCAAAACACATCGTTAAAATTGGGCTGAGAATAAGTACCCATTGAAGCTCAAAAGTTATAAATATACGGCCACGTTTCACCACCCCCAAGTATTAACGGGGGGAAGAAGTGGCGCAACATACTCCTTAGCAACTAGGGTTGCCAACTGTACTCTAAAATGGAGAATTGTGCTCTTTTTTCTTATGGGTGTACTCTATAATCTATAATCACTAATCAGAGTACGCCATAATACTCTTTTTTCCTAAACTGAACTTTTTGAGGCAAGTGATTTCGTTTTCTGCGGTTTTTCTATATTTTCCATTGGACTATTTGTTAGTCATGAATGTGAAGTGGCGAGAAGAGAGGTACAGGGCTTTATAAATATTGATTAAAATGAATTCCTGATCTTATATTAAATTAGAAATAAGATTTTTGGAGTCCTACGATTCTTGTAAAATCAAATAAAAATGTTATGAACCGCAAAAAATGCTAGAAAATACATAAAGAGAAATGAATAAATAGTCCTCTTTTTTATTAATCTGTACTTTTTATTTACTCTCTCTGACATGAAATGCTCTACTTCTTCTAGAAAAAGCAGGCTAGCCTACTCACACGCAACACGTCTCTGTCTGTTTAATTTAAGAACTTGATCAATTCCTGCACACGTTTGCAATCTTCTATTCTCTTTACATTAATTTACAACTTAAGCTCAAGCTGCCATCGAATTAGGATAATCCTGGAATATCCATTTAATGTCGTTCGTAAACATTTTTTCTCTTATCAAAACTGTTGATACTATTTTTGGTTACGAAATACATATTATGAGCTCTCAATGCTAGGTGATTCACATTTTCCTGTTTTCCTTATCTGTAACCCGGTCAGAGTCAAGTCGTAGCCTTTGAACTTCCTTCAACAAATTAAAAATACCTATTAGCATCATTTTCCTCATTTCATAATCCGATATCTGTGTTTAGGGTATCGCGCTGCAATATCTGTTGCCTACCTTAGTCATAATCATACCTAACATTTCCAATTCAATCATGTTAGATTTCACTTCGTCGAAAGGGGTTGGGTATGGCATTGTGACTTGTCTAAAACCAATAGTTATTTTGGGAAGCCCTAGCCGCCTTGATAACCCTTCAGGTTGGCCGCCACTTGGTATATTTTTCTTGCCGACTCCAAACTTAGTACAAAGCAGCATTACAGATTTGGAAGGATTAAGGCTCCCGCAGACCAGCGCGACGCAACACTAGTATAACAAATTCTATAAAATCTTCGTGGAATTTGTTCTGTCTGTGGGAGCCCTTAAAAGATGAACGCGAAGTGTAATTTTTTATGTTGCTTTTGAAATACTTTTGATTATCTAAATAATGTTACCATTGTAAAGGCTCAAAATTTCGCAAATCTGTAGACCGGTTTAGTGATAATTTCTTTCAGGAGATAACCAAGATACAAGCCCAATTTTTTGCATCAACATAGCTTTGATTGTCACCTAATCATTCAGTTTTTTTCTAAGTACCAAATTTTGTGCATTTTCCTTCATAAGTGGATTTAATGTCACTCAGTGAGTTAGCTACCATAATCAGTCCATTATGATCAATCTCGGTAGCTTTCCTTCCGCACGCACACTCGAGCTGACCACATGTTGTAGCCGACATCTAATGTCTCCCAGATTCCTCGAACCAGTTCTTGCGAGCATCTCACATTATTTCTTTAGCATATAGGTATTCTTTGGGTACCCGGGTTATAAAGGTGCCCAAATGCTAGCCCATATTCGTTTACTCCAACAATCACGGCTTGTCTGTATTCGAAAAAAAGACTCTTCCTTTAACTTTTTATTAAACACTAACAATTATCCCAGGTAAACGTACTATCGGGATAAAAAGCCGATGTCCTAAACTCCCAACACAGGTCATTATCTACTTGTGTTCCAAATTTCATTCAAATACGTTCAGCCGTTTTGACACGATAAAGTGACAGACAGACACAGTTACTATCACATTAGTACATGATGGATGTGTAATAGGAACCCGCTGCTAAAGTCGAGCAACATGAACTTGGGTTATGAGACCTTTACATTTTCCTATTAATAACTGAACTTTATTCGTCAACTTATTTTAATTCCAAGCAGACTTGTTTTGTAACCGGTTTTGATTTTTTAAAGAAACGGGGATAAATAAGCCTGCAATCAGCAGAATGACATTTTGAGTTTCTACCTCTCCTGCTAGTTGAACTAGGTACTTTCGTTAGCCCTATCCCACACGAGATTTTCTACTTGTTTGTCAGTCTGTCTTCGATGTAACACCTCGTAGTCTCAATGAAAACAGACCTCCTGTTCTGACGGCGCTTTTTCACTTGCAGTTTAGATGTGCAAGTCTTTTGATTGGATGATGGATAGGTCAACGCATAGAACACATAATTATACTCCTGGTCAACGTTGATGGTGGCTCGTTATGCGTAGCTTAATTTAGTCGTGAACGCCTCCTTAAGTAAACCTAAATACAGCAAATTTTATTATATCAGATCATGTTTCCGTTCCACTAAATACTTTAAAATATAATTTAGTTATTCATACTAGTGGCTACATGAGTTTCTAATGCGTTATTGTACAGACGCCAGCCAGCACATCAAGCTATCCCAAACTGTCAAATTTTCCCAATTGAACATGAACCTTATTCTTTTGTGATAAAGTTGAAAATCTATCAAAGAAATTTGACAGTTTGGGGTAGCTTGATGTGCTAGCGTATGTACTTATAAAAAATATTAGCACTCCTCCATATAAACTTTAACTGTGCCAAATTACATACTCCTCCGTCGGCATGATTTTCGTAAAAAGGGGTACAAAGTCTTTGCTCACGTATTAGGTACCATATGGATTATTTTTGTATAAACCTAAGTCTTGCCAATTTCATGAAAAATCATATTTACTATTGGCAATTTCGCTTAAGGCCTGCTCTTAAGTATTATGTATTTTTAATTTTTAACAATCTACTAAGTATCGCTGCTAATCTCAAACCCATGGCCATAGAGGAAGTATCGTTGCTAAAAACGATAAAACGATTTAATCAGTGTTTAAGCCGCACGCCGCGACGTAAACAAGTTCTTACCTTGTCATTAATTCGTATGCCGATGGATAATATGGTATATTATGTGCGAGTAATAAGTTGTATTAATTTTATTTATTCATTGTTTTTTTTTGCACGCTTCTGTCACTTTAAAGGCTCCCGCAGACAGGTGCCACGCGACTCCAGTAGAACAATTGCCATGCAGTTTTCATAGAAATTGATCCACGAGAGTCGCATTGCGCCTGTCTGCGGGAGCCTTTATGCTATTGTTCAAAATGTTATTTAGGTGTAGAGACACCGTATTACACCAACGTAGTTGGTCCAATATTTATTTATTTATTCACAAAACACATACACTATCATCACAGGCTTACCTAATACAATAGTGTAGTTATAAATGGTTAAAGTTTTAGTAACAATAGCTTAAAAAGGTTAGACACAATTATATTATTACAAAAAACCAAGATAAATTTTACAAAATGCGGCCCGTGTGAATTCACTCAATTGAAGCAGTCAATATGTTGTGACACCACATTGAGTGCGTGTAGGGCGCGCGTCAACAGCACGGCGCGTGCTGCAGCAGGTTGGCATTATATACAAAGAATATGGCATTCATATACAAAGATATAGGTAGGTAGGTATTATATGTGTCTATTGATAGAGAATATATATAATTATATATATAATATACCTACCTACATCTTTGTATATCAATAGTTCAATACCTATGTCCCATATTGGACCAACTACGTTTGCTACTCTGGGCAAGCAAAATATAATCTAAGAAATAACTATCGCTATAATAAGCACAATTTCCATCTTCCACCAGCCGAAGTTCGCTGACGTTTTCAATTAGCTTTTATTTATTTCGCCATAAATTTATACTAGCTTCCATATCAGAGTCCATTTACAGACACTAGTTTATTTTAATTACAGACATTCCGAACTTCATAATCCTTGGATCAATAAGGGCCGGGAGCTTTAACAAGCGCCTTTGACGTCATCGGGAGATGTATGACGTACATCCAGACGGGTTCGTCAGAAGCTCTCTATTTTCTGACGTCACTCCGTAGACGATCGTAGGCGTCTTTATTCCTCCCCTATACTTTACTCGTTGGCTATCTTTAGCAAAGATTCTTTATTCAGTGATTTCTCATTCACTGCTTAAATTTCATTGATATTCTACGATATCTGCTGATCTAGTAACTAAGATGATAATCCGTGATGCCGATGAGATGCTTAGCATTTTGTTTGCTCTAGTTTGCTCTGGTTTTTAAGGTCGATTGAGGTAGACAATCCTTTGAAGATTTGTTGACTCTTTACCCCCTTTACGGTATCCAAAAGCAAGAAGGCAATTTTATCAACTAGCATGAAAAACATAGTTTCAGCACTAAATAAACTACCGATCAGTTGGTCGAAGACGAAGGTAGATCGTAAATTGCATGAGTCACTGTCTTTCAAGTCCTTAAACCAGTGCAGTGAAAGAATCGTTAGAAACTAGTACGTCGTTTATTGTTTACAAATGAAACCATAATTACCATCAGGAGTTATGTGTACATTGTATATGACAACGATAAACGCAGTGTAAAGGTCAACAGCGCATAAATTGCGACAGATTGCCATGTCTGAGACTCACAAGTAATTAAATCGACCATAAAATAGCCCGATAGTGTCGTCTCCCATCAAGAACTATTGTATAATATAGAAAAGTAATGAACAGTGGATACATTTTTCACCTTATGCCCATGTGAATGTAGCGAAATAATTTTATATATTATTATTATTATTTTTTACTTTAGTTACTAAGTTTTAGATTTTAGCTATGTATCAAATAATAGGTACCTTTTGCTGTGCCCTAACAAGGTCTACAACGGCTCTTAGCTATAAGCCTTTTTGTTAGCATCTTGTTTTTACCTTGTGGAACGCAATTAAATGAATATGAAATGGCCAAGCCACATATTTTGACCAAGGTATAGAGTTTGTGAAATTAGGCTTTGTCGTGTAGAGTTAGAAGCTTGGCTTGGCTTACCTTGGCTTGAGATCTAATAACTTTTTGACAGTGCAAGTCATATGATCTCGTCTTGGCAACATTTTACATGAAAATGCTTTTGGTAGGATTTGGATGTTTTGGAAGTTTAGACGAGACTAAGATGTTGAATGTCCCGAAGAAAACGATGTCGATATTCCAAAATCATACGAAAGTGAGCAGACACACAACATTGAGCAGCAAACATCCAATGTCATCGAAGACTTAAGAGTTATGGATTCCTGTGTCATGGACTGAAGACTCTTAATTTGAATTAATATCTCAAAATTTTAAAAGGAGTTTGGTTTGTTCGTTAATTATAAAGATTAACTGAATACTATCTCAATAAAATTTGCTAAAATAAATATTATATGCATTAAAGTCCTCTATTCCAAGCCTATTCCTTATTTCTAGACTTATAACTGCTGCTCATGAATCAATAAATAAACCAGAATACATTGAAAAATGAATGTACCAATGTTTACTTGAGCATTTAAGAGCTTTGCTTACTTTTGATGTCGAGGGGGAGGGGGGGGGGGGTTAATAATTGCAAAAATATGTTTACGTAATACTTGAATGGCCCCTTAACATCATTGACAAAATGCGTGCATTGAATGATATATTGCATTACTAGCATTGATTTAGTTATTTTATTGTCTTTGTGTTGCACGAACCTCATCTATACTTAATATTGTAAAGAGAAGAGATTTGATTGTTTGTATTGAATAGGCTTCGAAACGACTGAACTGATTTGAAAAATTATTTCACTGTTGGGAAGCTACACTATCCCCGGGTGACATAGGCTATATTTATTCCCGTATTCCCATGGGAACGAGAACTTCGCGGGTTATATTTTACAACTGCTCACCTTTCTATCCATCTGCCATCTTATCGCTATATCGGGTCAATCTTTGATTCTATGTCTTCAATTTGCTAGTTTTGCTACACGGTTGTCCAATCTACTTCGCCAATTTAGACGTGTTATTTAGAGGCCAATTTACATCAATCAAGGTATTCGCAGTTTCGCACTGCAGGACTTCGTCTTCGTGTGAAGACGAAGTCCTGCAGTGCGAAACTACCTTTAAATTAAGAGCAAATTAAAGCAAAGGAGTGTTCCTTTGCTTTACTTTGCTCTTAATTTAAGCTCATATGCATTGAACATCGAATGGGTTCTTTTAGGGATATATTCTTCTGCAAAATATTGTAGTCTTACTGACACCCCATGCAAGATCTCAGTAGGTCAGACAGTTTTGTATTGTGGATTATTAATATTATTAACATTAGTGTAAATTACATTGATGAATTAGCACTCGAACTCGAGCCTCGAAAAACGGGCGGCGTCTGTAGATGATAATTAAATGAACGACACTGCAATAAGTAATATAATCTATCGTTCTTTTGACATTCACATCGACTCTCCAAGATCTAAGTTGGACAGCAGTCCTATAAATAAAGAAGCCAGTGCAGTTAATAACGCACTGTGTTTTTTTGGATTGCGATAGTCTTCTTGATTCTGTGAGATCCTTCATTTATAATATCAATTTTCCGAATGGCATGCTGAAGGGGTTTGTTAGGGGGTGTTACGTAAATTTTGTCCTTAAAAAGTGCTGATGCTGTTTTATTTCAATATATTAGCATTAGCATTAGTAATACGTTATATCCTTAATGTACTTAATAATTAAAACTACGATATACAAAATAAATACAAAAAACAAAAGGACACTTAGGCGTCGAAGTATTCCTCCGCATCGCTGTCATCAGGAAACGTGCCCAGAAGACTGGCAGCATTGCCACGTTGAATGGCAAGGCTAATTCTTTGGCCAAAGAACAATTTATTTGAATGGATTTTTAAACTGACTTGCTTTTTAACTATTTCGATTTTATACCCAGCCTCATCGATTTGTTGCATGTAGAATATATGTATTGACACTTAGGCAGATTCAGATCGCCGATAGGGTTCTCACTTTCTGAAAGACTAAAAGCGAGAAAAACATCACTGTTTTTCTCGCTTTTAGTCTTTGCGCGATTTGACGGTCATCCGTTAATATTCAGGTAGGTAGGAACCTAGACTTACCGGTGATTCAAAATTGATACTGACACAAGTATTTACGATATCAGTTTTTTTCTATTTGACACGATCAATGGGATTCAAAGATAAAATAAAAGATATCATTGCATTATCTAGTCTGCTTAAATTGTAATGCTGTGATTAGAAGCGAGGCTCCTTGATTGCTGTTAATTAATGAGTTTCTTCGTATCTACTTCACTTGGCATTGAGTTAGGTGCATTGGTTTATTGAGAGAGTAGTTTTCAGCTAAGCCTTAAAAAAAAAAACAAGAGTTTTATTGTCACATCATGTATAGTTATGATAAAAGATGCATGTGGCGCCGCGTCTTAGCACGTGCTGTAAGATGTTACCATACAATCGTCATCACCATCATCATGAGCCGAAAGCAGTGTTCCCCAAGACTTTCACCAGGTCTTCGGTTATCATACCGTATACAATACAATTTTTACATGACACATGGTTGTTTTTAACCATGTATCATGTAAAAATTGTACTGTAGAGACCATAAATTGTTGTGAGTTATTTGAATACAAACGATAACAGTTTCGTCTATAAATATCGCCTGATAAGTTCTACGCATTGCTATCACGATTCCCTTGCACATTCCAAGTGCAACTCGGTGCAACCACACTGACCGCACTCAGACCAGTCACGATTGGCGCCAACTCTTTAGCTCCAGCATGCAGTGCCAACGTTGATATAAATGACCCAATAGAATCTAATGCTGTTCCGTGAATCCATATACGGTCCGATCCTGGTAATCCAAACAAATTGGGCTAGTGCTTATGTCTCAACATACCTATATCACCTACATGGCAATGTTTTCGTCTACCTGTGCATTCCAAATCAAAATATCAATTACATAAATGAACCTGATACTTGAAACAAGTCCGAAGTAACCATAAATTATCCTCGTTAATACGTATATGAGGAAAATGTACGCATCCCGTAAGCTAGTCACAGATATTTTGCTCAATTTTGAACTGACTTCCAAACTGATAAAATCGTGGACGAATTATGATGTTGAGAATAATATTAAGTTAGGTAGGGCCCTGACGGTGAAGGAAAACATCGTGAGGAAACCAACATATTGTCCTAGAACCAAACATTCAAAGATCTGTTACATCTACCAACCCGCACTGGGCCCGCGTGGTGGATTACGGCCCACGCCCTCTCACAAACAGGAGGCCTGTACCAGCAGTGTGAACATTATAGGCTGATTGATGATATGAGGGCCCTGAATTAATGTCAGTTTAAGAATTAAAATGGAGATCTGATGGTTGTTTTCATGATAGGGGAATCAATCTTTCTAGCTTACTTACGCGACACTCTTAGTTCCTTGTAGAGTCTTTCATTGCAGGGTTCATTTTATTGCACTTTTCCTCTAGAATCAAATTGCATATGATTGTTAACCCGTTATTTTCTTGCACTAAGATATGTTCTATTTCCTTGTCTGTTGAGACATGTTAACCAGTTCGTGTGAATGTGTGAATCATCTTATTGATTGATACTTCAACTTTTGAATCAGACTTGTCAATCATTTTGTTTTGTTAGTTTTGGTAAAATGACAGGTGCAGTTTATCTGGTTCAAGTGGCTGACTAGTGACAGTGAGTAACGTAGAAATGGACCTAAATATTTTATCATTGTGATGACTGATGAGTCTGGTGAGTATTGGGTTCTTATTATAAACGCCTTAAACTTCGTCGCTATCGAAGTTTTGTTATTTTTTTAAACCCTTAAGACCAAGCACCCCACTGCTGGGTTAAGGCCTTATTTCACAATTTCCACTAGTGTCTATCTAGTCCGTTTTGGGCCAAGTTTTTTTAAAGCCTACAGCGAAGTCATTCCTTGTTGTTTCGGACACACTGTTTTCGCTCAAGGCTCTGTTGTTTAGGTTCTACGACGAAATATTGATGGACTACTGATTTGAAACATTTGCTTCTGAAAAGCTATCCTACTTTTATAAGTTTAACACCACATGGTCCACTAGCCAAATAATCAGGTTTTAAGTAAAGTGTCTCGATATCTATGCATTTGTTTATTACTTGTAACCTATGTTAAAGTGTATTCGCTTGTTAGAACCTCTACACGTGTTAATCTATATCTTGTTTATTAATATCATCATCGATTGGCTCTCTGCTTTTATCCTGCGCATGATAATCTGTCATTAATTGTTTTAAGTTGATCTTGAACCAATATAAGGAAGTGTCAAGTGTTATGATATCGTACTAGTCCAGAAGTTCCGAGTTCTTTGGGTTTTCCTTCCGTATCGTTATTATGGTTAATACAGTTTTCGTTTTTAAATGCTGTGACTCTGTGCGTAACTTTATATTATTATGAGTAGGGTATGTACGATACGTATCCGTTCATGTTCAAAGGCGAATTTGTGGCAACATAGATATGTTGCCACAAATTCGCCTTTTGGAATCTGCGGGATTGCCTGAATTAGTGTTTCAGGGACCTTTGTGACTTGACAAACAACTACGAATTTGGGATGTGATTAGTTGTTTAAGAAACTATCTGATTAATAAAGTTTTCCGTACTACTGTTAAACAGATTTACTACAATAAAATTGTGACGTGTGCCTAAGTCCTTGGGCCGCAAATCGCAATGCATTTAGTCACCGAGACACGCGACTTTAGCACCGAATTAAGGTAAACACATACTTGTTTGCGCCGAAAAAATCAAAAACCATCTGAATGATTTTGGTGATTCGTCCGATTCGGCGCGGATAAGTGTACGAGCTGGATGGTGCTGATCCACGCGTCAAGTTTGTGAACGGGCGCTGTCGGTTGAGACTGGTGATCTCTTAACTTCCGGAGCTTATTTTTAGGGTTCCGTACCCAAAGCGTAAAACGGGACCCTATTACTAAGACTCCGCTGTCCGTCCGTCCATCTGTCTGTCCGTCTGTCAACATGTCTGTCTCATGAACCGTGATAGTTAGACAGTTGAAATTTTCACAGATGATGTATTTCTGTTGCCACTATAGCAACAAATAGAATAAAATAAATATTAAAGGGGGTTCCCATACAACAAACGTGATTTTTTGCCGGTTTTATAGATAACGGTACGGAACCCTTCGTGCGCGAGTCCGACTCGCACTTAGCCGGTTTTTAATCTTATATTTATAATTGTTTTTTGTTATTTACATTGTTCTCATATACCGAAGCACCAAGAATAATGTTCCCAAGATTTTGTAATATCCAAATTGATTTAAAAGAGTGTCCATGGAGTTTCTTGCCCGTTCTTCTCCATAGAGATCTACGTTTTGGAATGGGCAACTAGCTTCAACTTTCCAACTGGTCCACTTTTTGACAATTCAAAAGTGCCTGTAAATGGTTTAATTGAAATAAATGCTTTCAAGATTGAGTTAGGTTTCATAGGATTTCATAATTCTAAAATTCGAATTTTTGGCCGCTTCGGATAAGTGTGCATGTAACTTCAAACGCAATCGCATTGCGTCCGGCTAAATTTTATTTTTACCTCTTACATATTGGAGTTTACACGATGAGTCGCTCAACCTCCTAAAATTGGTAGCCCAAACAAACACAAAGTTGTGTTTATGTAACTCATGGAGCAGGTTTTTCACCTTGGCGCTACACGTGCCGGTAAGTTTTAACGCGGCAAAAATGGCCCAAATCATTGAGTACGTTAAACCGTAGAATTAACATAGTATTTATGTATAAAACATTGAGAATATTCACAATAATAAGTATTGGAGTGATCTGTTGGACTTTTTCGTCTGTCGATGGCGTTAAAGGATTATTCTGTGCACCGCTAAACAATGGTTTCGTGAAATTAGTAAACAAATATTAGAGGTGGTGATCCTCATGCAACTCATGCAAGGACCAAGGAATGAAAAAAAATCTATGCGCTTGGTGTCGTTGGATACTTCTTCATAATTCTATCAAATACAAAAAGATTTTTTCAAATCCGACTTGTGGTTCCAGAGTACGTATACCTCCTATACAGGATAAATTTTTAACCAGTGCACAAATTGTAACCATGAATTCAGCATATTATAATTCTAGAGCCCCTAGCGTAAAAAAAATTCGTCGATTATACAAATAAAAATCAGCTGTTCCATACATTTTGGGCGCGTAGATATTGCACTTTTCTATGAAACAGCAGATTTTTTTTTGTATAATCTACGAAAAATTTCTACGCTACGGTCTAGAATGATAAATTATGCTGAATTCATGGTTACAATTTGCGCACTGGTTAAAAATGTATCCTGTATATAAACAAACTTACAAACTTCTTTACGTATAATATTAGTAGATACAAGCTTCTGCCCGTGACTTCCTCCGCGAGAAATTTATCTAGGGCCACGGCAGTGCCCCCGCCAAAACGAGCCAAGCGGAGCGCAAAGGCTCTACCTACCTTTTTAACCGACGAAAAAACGGAGGAGGTTCTCAAGTCGACGCGTATTTACACGCTTTATATTAGCTTCACTTGTATGTTTGTTTGTTTGTATGTAACCGACTCCTTTGAGCGCGATTTTGACCCACTTTAAACGGTCAGATTTCATTGGAACTTTGTAAACTTGTCGAGGACCGATGACAATTCAATAATTTAAAAAAAAATTGAGAATAAAAAAAAAACACGTTTTTGTAGTTAGCAGAACTAAAAAATAGAAAATAAATAATAGTTTAAAAACTAAAAAACACGCTTTAAAAACCAAACTAACTTGGTTTTTAAAGCGTGTTTTTTAGTTGTTTAAGGGTCATTCGAGATTAAACCGCCTGCACCCTAATTGCGTAACTCACGATTAATCATTATCTGTTTCGTTTTGAAAGAGATGGCTAAACCATTGCTTCATATGTTCGAAAAATGTGTCTGCTCAACAACGTAAATAACGCAATGAATAATGTTGAACTGTCAAAATGAAACCGATTATGATTAATTGCGTGTTACGCAATTAGGGTGATGGTCTAGAAGCATTAAATTTTGCCCAAGTCCAGACCTTATACAGATTAGCCCTCAAAAGGAAGATTTTTTTTATTTATTTTTTAATAGGGGATGAAACTTTGTATGGCAGTTCGTAAAATTTGCCGATGGGTAACCCTATCAGGCACACGGCTTGTCCTTACATAGGTGTCTTTGTACTCCTGTTTCGTTTTTATATTTACTTCAATTACTTAACTCATTGATAACGATTATGAAAAAAGTAATTAGTATCAGAAAGTCATTAAGTAACTATTAGATTATGTAATCGAGTTCCCTGTAATTAAAATCCTATCAAAAATACCAATCGGCAACAGTAATAAAGTATTGTGTTGACAATAGATAATGTTATCTCATTCTGATACGTTCCTGGACAGATCCAAATGAAGTAAAAATTAAATAAATCGGTATATCTGTTATCTTTGCACGCTATGGCGGCTGAACGGATTTCGATAGATCACACAGGTATACCATTATAGCCCGGGAGATATGATACTTTTCATCCCGATAAGAAAGTAGTAGGTACATTCTCGTGAGATAACTACCGACCTTTACGCGAGTGAAGCTGCGAGAAACTAGTACTCCATTTTACCTGTGCCGAATCATTCGATAGCGTGCCGCCCAATTAGTGCAGTGGCTACTTAAAATATGAATAGCTAACGATGCTGGCGGTAGATATGCGCACACGCACGCGTCGTCGCCTAGACTGCGTCTGATTGTGACGCGGCGCGTGGGCAGGTGGTATGTTGAACTGGCGACACAACGATGACTACAGAAAAACCACGCGATTAGTTTTTATTTTCTAGAACGGGTGCCGCCGTCTGTAGGGACTAGTCATCTCTATTCTGCAATTGTTTTTATATTTTTACCATGGACGCTATTAACGTGCACATCTTTCTACATCGTTCTCACGTGTCATTGTATCATGCCATTGATATAAATAACGTACCTAAACCAATATTTTGTAAAAATAAACAGTTTTCATGCAGTTTCTTCTCCGTTCTTCTCTATAAGGACCTCTGGAATGAGCAACCAGCTTCAGCTTTCTGGCTGACGGAATCATAAAGTCGGAATAAATAAAGTGCCTGTATTTGATTTAATTGAAATAAATACCTTGTGTTTGATCATCTGGAGCTATTGGACTCTAGGAACTGCTATGGTTTCCTTTTATAAAACGACAATCGTAGATAACGCCTGGGCTACTCTTCTCAATTAGTGTAAAGGTTCTACAACCCTTATTGGCCTCTATTAGCCTCCAGTTTCTGTCTTGCATCATCTTGCTAGCAGGATTCCTTTCGGCTTCCCTACCTCCGTCATTCAACCATTTTCTACCCATAGGGAAAGATTCACGCTATTGCTTGGCAATCCTTTTCCTGATAAATCTATGGTGTGGAAACATGCATTTGTGTAGGAGTATAGTAGAATAGAATAGAATAATTTATTTGTAAAACCTAGGTACTTATTAGTACTTAATTACATACAAAGATCTTAAAAAAGGGTACTGCGCCGGTTTGCCAATATTGGCATACAAATGAATAAGAACTATTAAATGGGCACTGTTCAATTACAATATAATTCTAATTATTTGAGTATCTAATTGTGCAAGCAAGTTCAGCTCTTTACTCTGTGGAACGTCTGCTAGTAATTTGTATTGTGTTGACGTTATGTGCTTTTCATTTTACATAGATAATGTGAACAGTTGACTGATATATTTATTGTTTTTTCGTTTATTATAGTCCGTATGACGTACGTAGAGACCACGTTAAAATATATCTAGTCGATTTATAAATGATTTTAGTATAATTTATTTCTTCCATTTCTATGTTTTTGACAATGTAAACGGAAACGATTATTTATTTAGCGAAATTACTTTTTAATGTCTTGTTCTTTTTTAATTTTACGCGGAATTTGTATGCAAATACTTGGATAATATTGGTTTCGCTCACGTATTTCATTTGTATGCACTCGGTAGCGATTTACCTCAATTAACGAATCGTGTTAATGACTATAATAAAATATTTTCTGCGCACTTATTACCTTTTATTGCTACACAATGGTGGAGTCGCTATTATTATTATTTCTATATGTACTGGGCACTTGCACGTAGGTATGGCTTGGCTTGTTCAATGTTGTTTGTTTTATGTATGTCTTTGTACCTGTAAACTATGTTTTAAATAAACCACACTCATGTTAACGCGTGATAAATCGGAAATTAAATAATGCTATCACTTCTTATGAAATGCATTTGCATACTATGTTTTTACTTGTACATGTACAGTCGACAAAAGAGTTTGGTATGCAGGAATGATACATTTAGATGTTGCACATCCGCAGGCATTTAACCTCGTTATGATTGCTTCAAGCTATTCATTTCACTGCTGCTATTTTAAACATAAAAACTGTATACATCAAAAATTTAAGGATTCATAATACGCTCAACATAAAATAGTTATTTAAAAGGGAATCCGTAATTCGTTCTTCTATATTTAGCAGGTTTCAACTGTAATGCTCACCACTTTTTCCAACAATAACTGTTCGAATAACATTATTAAATTGTAATTGAAAAATCATCGACGAAAATTGAGGTTTTAAAACTAAATTCATCAAATAAAAATTTAGCTTTTAAATATTCAAATAATCAAATCAAAGCACTGAATTTGTAAGTGACACTATAAATTGGCATGGACACTAGTAGGTACATTTTCTAATCCATTTTTTAATTTTTTACATTTTTATAAGAAGTTTTGGAGCAGTTATTAGTTTGCTCGCTGCATACTTATCTCTTTAGTCGAATTGTAATAATAACACTCACCTACCTACAAATACAATTATTATTATTTGTTTGAATTGTGTGAAACCAAGGGCAAATAGCGCAAATAGACGCGACGCGTACAGTGCGACACGATTTTGGTAGAACCATTTCCATGAAGTTTTTATAGAAATTGTTCTACTAGAGTCGCGTCAGCCCTGTCTGCGGGAGCGTTAACTGTTACTTACTCTATTCTTAATACTCTCTTCATTTACTTGCATTATTTATAATGTTTTAAAGATTGTAATTGTTACCGGTGATTAATACTTAGTGGTTTCATACCTTGATTATTAAAATACCCTCTGAAAACATGCAATCATTAGCTCGGTTCAGTCGAACTTCATATTATTTTAAATTAAATTTGTATTCGTTTCGGCTAAATGATAAAGCTGAAATGTCCTGCCGCATTTATTTGAATGGGTTTATAATTAATTTATTTAAATGACATGTGTAAAGTAATAGGTATTAGGTACACAATAATGTTTGTTATCGATCATTCGGGCTACTCTATTTTTATGATTTTTATTTCCATTGTGTTTCACTCGAAAATAACTATTTTCATTACTGTATTCAATCACGTATTGTTTATGTATATAAAAAAAAACGATTAAAAAAATGTGTCATGTACGGCCAGCGACAAAAGTCGATTAACACTACTACTTTTAAATGTCAGCTAAATTGGCACAAAATTATTCGATACATTTTATTTGAGCATTTCAATAATAGCAAAGTTATTATCCATTTAATATTACTTTTTTGGATTTTAATTACTTAAATATTTTAAGATTTAACTAACTGACATTTTAATTGACTGACACTGACTGTACCTCATCATGTTACATAAGTACATACTTTTGTTAGTACCTATTTTCTATCTGTGGTTATGCTTAGTGGATGTATATTTTTTCAGTTTTAAAATTATTGGTTATAAATGTATAATTTGACAATTCAAATTTAACCTAATGCTTACATTAATTTTTTCACTATGTATAATTGAACTTTATTGTAGTTAAGTATTTAATTGGTGTACGTTAGTTAAATACATCGGACTTTTTTTTTATATACCGTTTTTCTTTTTTACAGAAAGCGCCATATGTATAGGCGATCCCCACAATGAGGAACAGCTGAATATTAGTGATGTTTGTAAGTACCAAAAACTATACTACACTATGTTAAGGTTTGTAGGCACTGTAGACACCCTTAACTATTTTTTAAAAATAACAATCTTAAATGCTAAGGATGCGTGTAGACGCACTCACTATCGCCAACAAATAATAAATACAAACTATAATGAAAGGCACAACCTTTACGTTTAGTTCATTAGACTCAGTAAGGAGATCACATCACAAGGCAACAGTGCTTTTTTACACTTTATGGTATTAAAGCAAAGCACATAAACTTAAAACATGCAGTTATTTATTCAACCGACCTTATAAATTCTTGACGAGCTAAGTAGTCCACGATCCGTAACTCGTCCAAAAACTAGTTTCTTTAAATTTAACACCGTCTCTGCAATAAATATCCTTAATAATTTAATATGCAAAATGGTTCCGTCTCATGTGCGACCTTCGCAGCTAAATGTTTTGTTTTTAACGCGTGGTTTATGTAACTCGTATTGTTTGCGGTTTTCTCCCTAAAACATGCTGTAAAAAAACTTTTGACGATGTAAGCAAGTGATATTTATTGTCATCTTCAAATGGTTTCCATAACGACGCCTATTATTTAATGGGGTGTAAGTGTAAAGTGGTCTTTATGAAAAGTTGCAATATAATAGTAGTTAATGAAACTTGCATAACAGGGACTACTAAAAAACGACTGCGTTTAAAAACATAAAACTTTAAAACAAAACCATATATTATTCCGTTATAAATAATTACACGTCTTAGAAATAGGTCCACACTAGATACACATCCATGTTTTGCGTGACTAATGACACTTAATATAAGGCTGTGAACACATTAACAAATAGTATTGCTTTGTGTTGGCGCCAAACCACTCGATTAAGGAAAACTATAAATCGCATCCGACTGCTGTAATCTGTCGTATGATGATGATGATGATTGATGTTGTAATGCAGGATTCCATCACCCTTACACCGAGGCTGTTTGATGAGTTGTGAGGGTGTTTTTCCAAGTAAACTATACAGCTTGTCCAATGCTTAGCCCTGTTATGAATGCATTTTAAATAAAAAATATTTAAAAAAAAGGTTAAACTGGGGTAACCTGTACATTCTGGCCACTTCTTCTGTGCACATCAAGTGGTTCTGTACTGCGAATTTTCTAAATACAAGGAAATTTAATATTTTTTCGTTTTCATGTAGGACAATTTATGATTGCATTATTTATTTTTAATTTCGTGAATGAGGATAATTGATCTTCTTATCTCCACCTCCAGTTGAGGCGATCACTTTGGCGGACCCGACGTTCGGCGTGGGCGCAGGCGCCGTAGACGACAACATGGCGCGCCGCGACCAGCCCTACGTGGAGATTGTCGAGCAGCCGGCCAGTAAGGCGCTCAGGTTAGTAACGCTAGTGAACATTTATGGCTGACAGCCAACGTGTTGTACCTCTGGTGTATTCCAAAAGCATATGAAGAAAGTGTAAATAGCCTGTTCAGCACCCTAATTGTGTTGTGTGTGTAGTGTAAAACACACTATTAATTAGAATTTAAATCATTTTGAAGGTTACTGCTAATCAAATATTTCATATGGTCAAATAAATTGTCTGCCTAGCATTGTAAACAACGCCATGAGTGTTGTGGAACTGTCAAGATGAAAGCGATTCCTACTGATAGTGTATTACGCCTGAGGTTAAATTCTGTGTTTCTGATATTGATCAGAAACACACAATTTTGTTAAAATTTTCATACTCATACTCAATACTTTATTGCATTCCATAATGTGTACATATAACAGTTGGTATGTCAAAACATCGAATCAACTATGGACTCTGTCGGGCACAGCAAAGTTAATTTTTTATAGAAGAGAGGATGAAGGCGCTTTTTGTTAAGAAAAAAATTACATTAAATTAAAATAGGTGGTAGCATTAAAATAGTTTCATTCGTTTTTATGGTAGTAAGTAAGTATTTATATATTTGGTTTTAAATTATATTTACATATTGTCATATTATTTATTACACATACACCATAATTATACTCCCATATACTTTTGGAACATATCATAGCTAATGAAAGTTGGAACACTCAGCAGAACGTTTTTTTCTTCCATTAAAAATCTTTGTCACATAATGATTCGAGAAACCCCTTTCAGCATTTCAGCTGTTAACGTAGTAGTCTACAGTTCTAGTTAGTTCTTTTTTTTATATATTTAAATACAACGTGTCAACCAACTTTATTTGCTGACTGTACCTCATCATTTCAGCCGAAAGACGTCCACTGTTGAACATAGGCCTCCCCTAATCTGCGCCACTTCGACCGGTTCTGTACTTCCCGCATCCAGCGGACTCCTGCGGCCCTCAAAAGGTCATCGGTCCACCTTGTGGGAGGCCTTCCAACTTTACGTCTTCCGGTACGCGGTCGCCACTCCAGAACTTTTTGGCTCCATCGGCTATCTGTTTTGCGAGCAATGTGCCCTGCCCACTGCCACTTAAGTTTGGCAATTCTTCGGGCTATGTCGGTTACCTTGGTTCTCTGCGGATCTCTTCATTCCTGATTCGATCACGCAGGGAAACTCCAAGCATAACCCTCTCCATTGCCCATAGGGTGACTTTAAGCCTTCCTATGAGCCCCATTGTGAGCGACCACGTTTCGGTTCCATATGTTATCACTGGCAACACGCACTGATTAAAGTCTTCGTCTTGAGGCTCTGCGGTATGTGGGACGAGAAGATATTTCGAAGCTTCCCGAACGCTGCCCAGCCGAGTCGGATTCGACTATTGACCTTTTTCTCGAAGTTGGACCTACCTAACTGGACAGTTTGTCTTAGGTAAAAAACGTACTCGTCCACAACTTCCGAGTGCAGCGCCTCCGACCGTCATGAGAGTGGGTGTTTTATGGGCATTGGACATGACCTTTGTCTTGTCCATGTTCATTTTAAGGCCCACTTTGTGGGAAGATCTACTGAGGTCATCGAGCATTATACTGAGCTCCTCCTTGGCCTCAGCCATGACAACTATTTCATCGGCAAACGAAAGGTGCATGATGTTCGCCATTGATGTTGATGCCAGCCCTTTTCCAGTCCAGAACCATGAAGACATCCTCTAGTGCAGTGGTGAAGAGTTTCGGAGAGATAACGTCTCCCTGTGTAACACCTGGCTGCAGAAGGATAGGTTTCGAGGTCTGGTTCTGCAGATGGACTGACATAGTGGCGTTTTAGTATAGACACTTCAACATCTCGATATACCGATAGTCGATCTAGCACCGTTGGAGGGACTGCAGTACAGCCCATGTCTCGATCGAATCGAAGGCTTTTTCGTAGTCCACAAACGCTAAACAGAGAGGCAGGTTATACTCTTCCGTCTTCTGTATAACCTGCCGCAGCGTATGTATGTGGTCTACGGTGCTAAACCCTTTAGGTTTACCTTTACGTTTGACTGTACTTATGACGAATAAAATATGATTGAATTGAAACGAAATATGCGCTTGCATTTGTGCGCGAATTGTGTTAACAACTACATAATTAAATAAGTGCTATTACATACTTATTTAGGAAAGTGTACAGGGTGGGGACACCCTGTACACTTTCCTAAATAAGATGGATAGGGATATCCATCGCGTGTGGGTTAACCATGTGACATACATGTGCAATACCTGGTTATATGAAAGCAGGAACAACCTTTTAGTTTATTAATTGGTGCCGTACCTAAAGTTTTCAACAAAAGACCTTAGTTCGATTCTCCTGAAATATTATGTTGGTATACGTGGGTTTTATAACGTCATGTTTATAATCGGGTACTGAAATTGCACTTGTTCGGTTATCGTAACTGTCAAGTCAGAGTTTATCTCACGGAACTAACTAGCACTCATGAACCTGATAATGTAATCAGCTTGATATCATACGGACATCCTTGGCGGACTCCTGCAATTTATTGCATGAGAATTTTTGATTAGTGAGGGGTCTTGAACACTTGAGCATATCCTAGAAATCTTTACTTATTTTTCACATCACCTGCTGGTAAGTATATGTCATATAAACCTAACCTACTGTAAGTCATTAGATTACAGCTCTAGGGTCTAGACGGACAATAATATTGTTCCGAATTTCATTATAACATGCTGGTCAGTAATGTAAATTGAAATAGGAACCTCAACTAGAAAACGTGTGATACCTTTGAAAAATTGAGTGAAAATTAGAGCTTTATCCTCGGGTATAAAGGAGTCTTCGTCTTGGGTGAGTTTAAATCCCTCGCTGCTCAGAATTCTGATCTAAACACCCTCGTTTCGCTCAAGAGTTGGTTCTAGGATAGCGTCCGTAACAAAATACATAAGACACTGTTTTACACCTATGGTGAATTCTACTATTAAATAGAAAGGCGGTTATACAAGTTTCACAGCTATACGGATTTGCGTATGTCTTGACGGATTTATAAACGTATCCGTATAAATCGGAACTAACAAGCGGATGCATCGCACCGCATGGTGCTCCTTTGGACGACATAGACTCTCAGTGATGTCGCGGCCACACTACGGTCAATGGCAATGAGAATACCGTTGAAAATTATCGCGATAAATTGTGGCTACACCTACGTTTAACGTCCAACGTCGCGATAATCAATGGCATTTCTCGTTGGTGTGGCCGCGGCTTGAGAGTCTCTCATCGACATTGCCAAAATTGATACAAACAGAATGTATTCTAACCTACAAAATAGACAAGGAAAATCCTAGCAAACATAATGCCATGGTTTGGTTTTGACAGACTATGCATACTTCATAGGTACATAATAATATTTTAGATTATAAAGATATCTAGATATGCCACTTAGCAACTAAACAAGTTGGCAGCGTGTATGTCGGGGGCGTTCTCTCGCCAGAGTAGATTCTGAGCGAGTTTTATTAGGTCATCCACCTCGCCACTATGTACTAGTGAGGTGTGGTCGCTACTCCATATTAATATTTTTGTGAACATCTTCACCTACTATCAACCTGATAATATTCCTTAGCCTTATATCAATGCACACTTTTTTCCCATAAGAGTGGGCAAAAACTACCGAACGTCACCTGCTACGATCCATACTCTTTTTCCTTCTTCCATGTTCAATACACTGCTGGACATAGGCCTCCCCAAGCTCCGCCACTTCGGCCGGTTCTGTGCTTCCCGCATCCAGCAGTCCCAGTGGACGTCTTTCGACTGAAATGATGATGATGATTTTCAATACATCTGCACACTATCAGTCACGTCTGAAGGATTTTGAAGGAGATTCCTATCCTTTTTCGAATTTGTCTGCTTGACAGCTTAAATAACGCAATTAATATTGTTGGATTGTCAAAGGAAATTGCATTGGCTTTGCCGGTGTTGTTACGCAATTATCCCACTACACATAACAACCCTTAGTCCCTTAGTCTTCTTTAACAAAATTCTTCTTGTTGACCTATTTATTTTCCTATCCCTTCTTCAACTTTAAATATTATACAGTCGTTTGCCTATGTGTCGTCTTAAAGTATATATGATGAAATTATGAATATTGCGCGGTGTTCATAGGTTTGTTATGTTCGGTTGTAGTATTTGTCATTTGCATAGTGCTGTGTATTATTATCATTAAGTTATGATAAGATTTGATTATCATTAGATAAGATAATGTGACAGCACGTGTATTACCCTATGATACTGCCCGTGGACCAGTCCCCTACTCGCCTACACTACTGCCTACACACACTATTAATCAGAATCTGAATAATTTTAAAGAATATTGCTAATGCATTGGTTCATATGGTCAAGTACTTGTCTGCTCAACAACGTAAATAACGCAAACGCCATTCCTACTGTTAGTGTTACGCAATTACCTTCCGCAGGTATTATTTTTTCTTTCATTTCTTTTTTTATTTGAGAATTATTGCTTGATTTTGTTCATATTCATCTCTGAATTTGTTCATTCATGCTCTACCAAACTTTCTTTCTATTGTTATTAATTCAAAACTCATTACTCATTTTTCTATTGAATAACCACATTACACATGGTGACATCCAAAATCTGCGGTTGCACCGTTGGCACTACAACAATGGAGATTCTACTGAATTCCTAGGTCAAGCTAAATAATATAACTTGTTACTACGCCTCGGCAAGGACTAACAATATTAAAGTCCATTGATCTATTTTTAGTGAACTCTGATGAATCACTTGATTTTTTATTTTTACGCACGCGTGCGTGGCTAAACAATATTGGAGCTAGGACTGCCTAAAGAAAACGCGCTAGAAAATTAGTGAGATCTCTTCGTCAATGGCTGTATGATGCCAGAAACAGCGAAATTCAGTAGTGTATACATATAGTATACCAACTCATTCAACAGATTAAAGCCATCTTCCTCTCTCCTACTTTGTAAAATCTACCACCTAAGTTCCCAATCTGGAATGTGAATAAAAATTGAGTATTTAGACAAATAACACGGCAGAGCCGCGCCTCAAAGACTGGTGATCCATTTACTTGATTTCAAAAACATGGTCTGGTCATATAGAGCGGTTTTCTTCCATTTTGCCCAACTTCACACATTATCTCAATTGATTCTATCTAATGTAGTTTTCTTCTAATTTCAAAACCTAGGTACCAACTTCCCAAACGTTAACTATTTGTTAACGCCAGAGTTAGCCTGCACAGGAATGTTAACCTTATCACTCCGCAATTCCCTAACAGGACGAGGATAAACCCACGCTAATCAGGCGATATTTTTGTCAAAGTCGAAAGATTATTCCTGTACACAGTATGTCGTGTTCATTTATTGCGTTGTCACTTGGCAGTAATTAAGTTCAAATTCCCATAAGTAAGATTAACGGGTTCTGAAGATCTATGGTACCTTACCATCGAAGGTTATTCGCAAGTTTACTTGAGTCCAAAATAAAAGATGCCAAATGTTTGAACTTTGTGAAAGATACGATGAGGAACTTACCATGAAGATGACAGCTGGTACAGATATTTGAAACATTTGGAAGACCAAAAATATTGTGCATCGACCACAATCAAACGAGAATAAGAGCAGGGGGCATCACGGTGATGAGGTTGTCTTACAACTTCCGGAATATAAGAGAGGAAGAAAACATATTTACGTCTAATCTAAGCCCGATGGGAAATATTGATAACCTGACCTTGAATCATGGATAGTCTAATTTAAGATATCCGGAAGGTCAAGTAAATACAGGGACTATCGCTAAGACAGAAGAGCTATTAATACAAAAAAGTGTGATAAGAGAATAAACTATTTTGGCCAAGATAGAAACAGTAGAATCATATCAGTAACATACGAGTGTAAACAAGACATGAATCATTCGCTGAGATATAATATTTACATACAACATAGCAATCGCCTAGAAGTTATGTAAACAAAGATATTTTAAGAACTCATTAACAGTACCTACCTATTACCACAGATGGAAAAGCTGCCAAGTAGTTGAGGTAAATGCAAATAAAGTTCCAAGTTCTTAAAAGCATGTTTGTTGGAGCCTTATTAGAAATTTTAGCTAAAATTTTGATTTTTCTTCAGAATTCTCTGCTTGATACCTCTGTAGAAGGAAGTCGATAGCATGTCCTCCATTCAGCCCATACTTTTCCAGACCAAATTTCATTTGAATGGGACCGCCACCATCATCATCTTCCTGCCAATTGGTATATGGGTATAGAGGTATGAGGAACAGGGTGTAAAGTTCACTCATACCTATTGATAAAGGGAGGATCCTCCGACCAGACGGGTTTTGGTTCTGGTGGGCAACTGCCCGACGGTTGATATCGGGATGTTGTATTATGCGAGTCGCGCGGTAAACTCTGTTTGCGCGATGCAGGATTTTGTGTGACGTGAGTCTTGCGTAGTTCGCCTGTGGCATTGTAGATGGCGCCACTTTTTTTATATTGTTGTGAAAAAAAAATCTGTAGTGCCGCTACATGGGCGTTAATTTGGGTCGTCGTCGCATTGCTATCTTTCATATAATATATCCATTATTTCTTTGTTCCTCTATTGTGAAAACCTCCACATTCGTACTGGAACCACCATTATTGACAACAATAATATGTATTTGGATGATCGTGATAAAATGTAATAGAGTGAATGAATTAATTAAGTTTGTTACCTAGCTAGAGTATCATGCAAAGAAGGGTCATTGGAAATAATTAATCGATTCTAAATAGTTACTGCAATTGACCTTCCACGTAAGGCTAAGAAAATATGATGCATTGAACAATTATTTATTTTATCAGTTAAACTCATGATGTACTGGGTCAGTTTAGAACTACCAGCTGAATAGATTTGGACAAATGCCATGGTATAGATAGCTAATGTAATGTGCAATTCGAAATTGAATATGGCTGATTTAAAATCAATATTTAGGTTGCCGTTTAGATTATAATAACAGTTTAACGAATACAATAGGTACTTCTATCAGGAAATGTCCAAACTTATGTTCTCTATTGAAACAGGAAGGAATGAAATCTTCAATTGTGTGCATAGTCTCCATCTCAGTTATATTCGTTTTTATCAATCAACAATCTTGCTGTGTGTCCGAAATCTTCTTGATCTGGACCCACCCCTTCTTCTTTACTTTTGCAAACTTCCTTATTGTTACCCAACCTAACGTCAAATGAGGTTGTACGTTGTTTTATAGAATTTCGTTTCACATAAAATATTTCTCATATTTTCGTTTCATAGAATAATCAATACGCAGAATGCTTACTTTGAAGATTTTTAAATCACTGATTTTTGTTTCACATAAAGTTGTTAGAATAATCATATCATATAATAACAAATCAAATATTATTTTTTCCTATATTGTTTATTATTTTATTCTTATTATTGTTGTTGGTAATTTCTGTTGGGGGTCTCAGTTCTAACCAAACCTACTGTTTGCATGCTGCAAGCGAGAAAGCAGCATTCAGCGTGCACCCAAGCATGCAGCATACCAGCAAGTATGCAACATGCAGCGTGCAAGCAAGCATGCAGCATGCAAGCGAGCATGCAACACGCAGCAGGCATGGTTTCTGTCATGGCTCCGGCGGTCCCACGCGAGCTTATCGTCGCAGATGGTATTCACGCTCACCACCGCAGCTTTGGCTCAGCCGCGGCGGCGGGCGTTAAAACCACCTGCTCCTCAGCTCGCGGGCTGCCTCGCCACTCCGCGCCTACGCGGATTTAAATTACACTCTAGGGCAAACAAGACTACGTGGAGTCGGTTTTGCAGCGATCCGTTTCTGTCACTAACTTTTGTAGCGCAACATATTGACTTTTTAAGACAGTATTTTAATTCGTTGAAATAAAGTGCCATGGAAAAATACACCGAACAAACAATATTCGTTAAATAATAATTATACTGTTTGATAAATTTGTAAAAAAAAAATGTGATTAAAAATTCATTGAATTGTGTTTCTGCGAAATATGTTTCATTCAAGTAATAGTCTTTGAAACAATAATATTCGAAAGAAAAATACAAGTATCAAATATTAAATGAAACATTTTCTGGGAAACGAAATTCTATGAAATTTCTGTCTGCGAAACAAGGGGACACCGTCAAATCATGTTCCATCGACACATTACCTCCGTCTATTTGCTGTACCTACGTCACGCAACACATATTGGGAGTGATGATCGGGCATTACAATACAGAACCGTTCGGCTTTTGTTCCGTTACACCGCCCGCTAATTCTGATGGTGACGTGCCGAGCTATTTCAGGGTTCAAATGCTGGGCAGGCAGCTGCTGCTGTGCTATATGTTGCAATATTAAACGGTCGAGTTGGTATGGAAATTAAAACTTAATCTAGCGTGGAAACTGTGTTCTCTGGAATAAATAATGAAAGTAAATTAGGATATTAACAGATGTTCCGGAGTCTTAGGAAACATCAAACGGTTTGCTATTCATGTCGTGCATCCAATGCTTTCATTTTCGGAGTCAAAATTGTGGATGAAATAGGTCTTGTAATGGGGCCATTCATTTGTACATTTCGCGAATTATCCGCAACATTGTGTGAATAGTTTTTTGCCTGAAAGCCGGCACAGCAACATAAGAGGAAGTGGAATAATTAACAAGTATATACAATGCGGCGGGGATTTACCTACTGAACTCAGGTACAATAACATCCTTGAAGGTGATACCGAAAACGAGAACTGCTGTGACGCATTCCGGCGCCCACGCTTATGTTGTTACTACTTTTTTTTCAAACTGTTTATTAAAAATCGATGGTTCGCATTTTTGTAAAAAAATCTTTATGAATGCTGGCATCAAATGCTTTCTATGAAATGGGACTAGAAGCAAGGTTGACGTTTGATTTAATCTAATGTAGTTCCAGGGGGCATGATGAAAACCCGAGATACATCCAGTTGGCGCACAAAGAGAGAATCGGATCTATAGGGCAATACAAGACACCATAAAGTATTTACATTAAACATAGCAAGAGTTCATAATATTGGTGACAAAAACTCAGACACACACACACGATGAGTTGCTAATGACATGATTACGTTTGTATAGGTACTGATGATGCCTATGACTCGTTTGTATTTTGAGAGATTTAAATAATGAAAACGGTATTTTGTTATTTTTTAAACTTCAAGATGGTCTTCAGACTCTGTACCTAATTGTGTATGTTGGAGGCATACTGGCATAGGATACTGGTTTGTAACGAATCGGGATGATTTGAAGTTGGCTTTCTGAACGTGGAGGTAGTGTATCTTTATAATGTAAACTGTAACTGTCACTAATTTCAACTGTTTCCCGCCATTCGACATGTCTTGTACAGTCAGCGTCATAAATATCGGGGCGAACAGACTGTTCAAAATGATCTCAACAACGAAGAAAATTAAACTTTATCTCAATGGGATAAGGTTCTTCTCAGAATGACAGTTGTCGTGTACTGTCTTCATTCTGAAACATTCCTTATGTCATTGAGTTAATATTTAATTTTCATACGGTATTTGTCAGCTACGTATGGTATTTCGAAATACCGCTCACCGAAAGGACGGTTTTCCGATAACACTCTACTCCGACGGTTAGTTGAACGAAAAAATAATTGGCCGATGAAACGTTTCGCCGAAAATATTATTTATCGACGGTTGGTAGTCCGAATGAATCCTTCGCCGATGTAACGGTTCACCGAAAACACTCTTCAACGACGATTGGTTAAACGAATGGTTAAATGGTTAGGTTAGGTTAAAACTGACCACCTACGCACGAGCCGAGCGAGCGAAGCGAGCGGTGCCGCGGCAGCGGCCGGCGAGTGGCAGAAAACGTTCACTTGCCAAACATAGGTTTTGTTGTTTCAAGATGTTGTTGTTCAAGAAGATTCATTCGTTTAACCAATCGTCGTTGAAGAGTGTTTTCGGTGAACCGTTACATCGGCGAAGGATTCATTCGGACTAACCGTCGATAAATAATATTTTCGGCGAAACGTTTCATCGGCCAATTATTTTTTCGTTAAACTAACCGTCGGAGTAGAGTGTTATCGGAAAACCGTCCTTTCGGTGAGCGGTATTTCGGAATACCATACGTAGCTCGGTATTTGTTTAGATCATTTTGAACAGTCTGTTCGTCCCGATATAATTGACGCTGACTGTACCATAGACGTTCGACCAGTAAACATTACATGAGTTACGTAAACCGTCAGGCGTGGTTACACAAAAATTTTCCTTAGTATTTGCACTTTGTCAAGAAAGTCTGCCTAGTCTACAATACAAAATTATTATTGAAACAAGGAAAAAATAGGTTTTCCTGTTATGTCCTTATCGATTTGCTGAGAATATATTTAGCTATACTAAAACGTTGGGTTTAATTTAGGATATTCTATTCTTGATAAAATTTTGCTCTAGTTCTCGTTTACCGCTTGATAAAACTAGACGAAATCGAAATGGTTACGAAATTATTTTGAATTATGGACTGTTTATTTCTCGTGGACAAAATTATAAGAAGGCCTTTGAAAAGTTGTTTTACTAGTTGTAAGTTGTTGTGATAGCGGCGGTAAGTCCCCTCTTTGAGGAGTGGCTTGAGAGGCGGCATGGCGTCCTCACCTTCCGCCTGACGCAGGTCCTCACCGGACACGGTTGTTTCGGGAGGTTCCTGTTTCGCATAAGGCGGGAGGAAACGCCCGGGTGTTTCCATTGCGAAGATCGCCCTGAGGACACGGTGGAGCATACGGTGGTGGTCTGCCCGGCTTGGGCGGAGCACCGCCGTGTCCTCGTGGAGGCGATCGGCGGCGGCGATCTCTCGCGTCCGGCCCTGGTGCAGGCCATGGTACGGAGCGAGAGTGAATGGTTAGCCGTCACCTCCTTCTGCGAAGCAGTAATGCTCGCGAAGAGGGAGGCAGCGCATGTGAGGGAGAGGCAGTATATGTGCCCACACGGCCGTAGTCGCCGCGGGAGACCCCCTAGGCGTCGGGAATCCCAGGCTGATTCCCGGCCATCGTAGGCGCGGGCTTGCGGACGGCGAGTAATGGGTACCTCGCTGTCCGGTAAGGACCAAGCCTGGGTCGACGGCGCGTCGTGTTCCACGCGCGCCTCAAAGAGATGTCAGCACCAACTGGTGGGGTCCGCAAGGGCCGATGTCTGCCAGGGGTGCGGGTTGTTCGAAAGAGATACCGCGGCCTCTGGCTCCGAGGCAACTGAGGGAACACGGGTGGGTTTTAGTCAGTAAAAGTCTGACACGCCCTCCCGCTCCACCCAGAGCAGGAGAAGTCATTTGATGATTTCCCACCCAAAAAAAAAGGGTGCTAACGGGCCTCTATTTCTAAGGCTCCGCAGCCCTTCCGTTTTTTCGTCAGCCACAAATAATAGGTACCTAAACCCTAGAAGAGATTTCTTTAGAAATAAGCAACACCTCTGTACCTATTTTTATGTTCCTTTCTTGTCTGTTTAATGTGTGTGTAGTTAAATGGTTAAATAAAATAAACAATTAAATAGAAAAATTCACAGCGTGTACTACTAGGACCGGTATAACAACAGCATTAAAAACAAAAAAGTTTAGAATTATAGCGAGTAGAGTACCCATAAACAAGAAACGTGTTGTTTTTGGATTAAAAATATATAGTTTTAAATATTGTACGGTGGTATGGAACCCTCTGTATGCCAGTCCGACTCGCACTTGGCCGGTTTTTCAAAATACATTATAACTTTCGTGTATTAAGTCCTTGACCACGGTTTTGTTTGTTTTTTAAACATGTTAGTCCAAGGGCACAAACACGCGTCTATTTTCAGTCTGTGGTTAAAAATGAATAGACTAGTGTGTTTTGCGTAGACGACATTATATCATCCATTATTTAAAATTAGAATAGGTACCATTGAAAACGGTTTTTTCTATCGTCAACTAGAGCTTTAGTACAGACGCCACGACATCAAGCTACCCCAATCTGTCAAATTTCTTTGATAAATTTTCAACTTTATCACATAAGCATAAGGTTCATGTTCAATTGGGAAAACTTGACAGTTTGGGGTAGCTTGATGTGCTGGTGTCAAAATGAGCTTATCGTCGGGAATGGACTCATTTACCGAATACTTACAACTTAATTTCAAAGACTCAGCGGCATTTAAAATAACATGATTTAGTTTTTTACCATCAGAAATACTTTTGGCTAAATAATAACAGCTCGCAGATCGATCAATCAGCTAAAGCCACGCTTGCCGCGGTTAATCCGTGTATGGGTGACCATCTTCATACCAAGGCCCCTTCGTTCCCCGAAAAGCACGTTACGCCTTGGTCCTGGCTGTCACTCGTGGATCTTTGACGATCGTTACGGGTCGTGAGAAGCCCAAAAGTGTGATAATCAGTTCTACCAAGGGGGATGGTATTACCCAGTAACTGGGTTGTGGAGATCAGATAGACAGACGCTAAACGTAAAGTACTGGTATTCAGCTGCATCCAGCTAAACTGGAAGCCGACCCCCACGTAGTTGGCTAAAAAAAAATGCTATGCAGATGATGAGTTTTTTACCATCGCAGTATATTTGTTACCGGCCAAACCCGATTTCAGGCCAAACTAGTTTGTCTTAGGCCAAACTGGTTTATTAAGCCGGGGCACGCCGATTAAATGGGTTAGGTTAGGTTAGGTTAGAACTGTGACCAAAAGCGCGCGAGCCGAGCGAGCGAAGCGAGCGGCGCCGCGGGCGGCGCCGCGGCAGCGGCCAGCGAGCGTTACTTCCAAAGGCTGTTAACGAAATGGCTAATTAAGCTAGAAACCAGTTTGGCCTAGGACAAACTAGTTTGGCCTGAAATCGGGTTTGGCCGGTAACATATTCATTCACCCCATTCTTACATCGTGCGACATTCAGCAATTTCAATTTGATCCACTGTCGTGCCTACTACCCACAAATTATTATCGGAAAACAATGGCTGCAGCAAACCGCATGTCTATGTTAACAGTTTGACGTCGACATCGCCTTTATTCTCGCATTATTACAGACGATTTTCGTAGTTTTAGTGTTAAAACTGACGTGCGTTGGCCGTGTATATTATAACGTGTCTACACACAATTTCGTTGTAACAATAATTACACGTACCTATTAGTACCTAGTAGGTACCTACGGCATTTTTTCTGTACATTTTGTTTGTTGATATTTATTTCCTTCCCTAGTTTTCCTGTAGTGATAGACTGCATTGCAATCAAATGCTTTGTAAGATAATTATGTGTTTGATGTTATCGTATGTATTATTGCTACACACATAGTTAGGTGCTGCTGCGTGGCAGTTCCAGGTATGTATGTATGCCTATCGACAGAAACTTGTGTATGCTATAAAACAATCAAAAGGTTTTAAATTAAAATGAAGAATATAAAACTAAAAGACGTTTTGATTAAAGAAGCCGAGTCCCACATAAATCTCCCCGTCATTTTACAATCTTTTTTGTACTGAAGGCTTCGATACCTTGGAAACTTCTGGTTAAGGCGATTTTGAAGGTCAAATTTACAACTTTTTTTCCTTTTTTACGCGATAACGAGTTTTAATTGTTTTACTTAACTTTAAAACCCCTACAAGTCCTTTACCGTTGCATGCACCCATTAGAGTAATGTTTTACGTGTGTTACATATCGCGTTGCCGTACGGCTATTTTACACACCAAAACAGTCGTTTCTCAGCAAAAATGTTTGCTCAATGTTACTTAGTTTGATATGCAGAATTCGTAGATAACGGCTATGTCATGGACTGTTTTATACCCGGTATACTTAATATTAATTTGTTAGTAGACAGTTTTTAAAATACTCGTAACACCATCATCAGTAGCTATCTAAGAATCTTAAAATTTCGTCATATTTATAGTTATTGATACAATATCGCTCGATCTATCTAAGTAGTTCAACGAATGGCACATTACAACAATAGCACACATAAAACCACAAAATTTTGTTCAATATGACATGTTGATATCCTCTTTTGAATGCAATATACAATCTGTATTGGTTCTTAACTCATCATTTTAACTTGTAACACCTGGTATAATAATTATGACCACAAGACGTTGTTCATATTCATCGTACTAATATCATAAATGTGAGAGTTTTTATGTTTAGACGTTTGTATGTTTAGATGTTTGTTACTCTATCACGTAAAAATGGCTAAACGGATTTGGATGTTTTGCAAAAAGATCGTTTGTAACCTGTATTAACACATCCCGATAGTACGGTCCCGAGGGATAATTTTCGACCTCCACGCGGGCGAAGACGCTAGCAAAAGTTAGTAATTAATAATTGAATTCTAATCGTGAAGAATTTTATGTGAAGTTACGGAAGAAAAGGAACTAAAAGAGGAAAAGGTTGAACTCAGAAAATCTTACAAAAATAATCAAATAAGATTGCGAAAGATAACGCAGTGTCTCTATTCGAAGTAACAATCAAAAATTTGACTAAATATATGTATTTAGTCAAATTGTAATTGTACTTGTATGCAAGTAAGTACTTAATTGTATAGAGTAGGTATAAATAAACCCCACAACTGACCGCAATGTCAAATACCCGACTTATGAGGTAAACGTAGAGGTCTACAAATAGCGTTAGGATATCCCAATGAACGCTCATACACATTTGACTGATAACAACAAAAAAAACCATTCTCGTACTACAATATAAATATTTATTTGTAACTAGCTTTTGCCCGCGATTCCGCCCGCGTAAATGCTGGTTATCGAATCAGAGCCCTAATTCACTATGACCACTTAACGATTCCTTACTTAAAAACCAAGTCAATTCCTTAGATCACATACGACATCTGCTAATAAATATCGACAATTTGTCTTGGAACATACAGAATATAACATTTCGATTCCTTACCGTTACATTGGTTTCTACAAAACACGATATTGACGTAGTTTGAACTTGTAAGATTTCGCGGGGAATCAATAGAACCATACAGAATTGGGGCTCAGGGTTTGTCAGGAAATGTATACTGACGTTAAACCACGGAGTTTGAAAGGTTTAAATAGAAACCAGCGATGAAGCTGATCAGATAAATTGGACCACCTTATCCCAAATTGTTTAGAACCGGCGCATCATGTCTTACATAAATATAAGCCGTCATTCCAATGTGTTCCCCTTTCTAGTCATCCATAGATCGTTTGTTTGGTCTTTCGTTATAGTTCTTGCCATACTACCCAGGTCTTTCTCCATGTCATCGTCGATAAATCTCGGCAGTTATCTAACTACATTGCTGTATAGTCGAGGCGCCTAACACAGCACGTCCAGTTGTGCCGAATGTTTACACATAGTACATAGCTAGGCAGCTAGGCTTTAAACGGTTCAAGTGCCAGGTCGTTTTATCTTAGTATGCACAGCTCACGTTACGTTGTTATGTCAGAGGCATCGTGGTCGCGCACGTGAGCAGAAGCAATGCTCGCGGAAAATCATTATCACTGCTAATAGAAACATTATACGATGATAAAGTTCATATAACAGTTATTGTTTCTGATATTTATTATCCGTATTCTTGTGATTATATGGACCTACCAGGCCACTCAAAAAGTATTGCGAAAAAAAGTTTTGATTTATGAGAGACTGGCCAAATATAATCTTTTTTTATTTATCTTTTCAAAACTTTCTGAGTGTTCCACGTATCTCTCATCTACTCTATTCCAAAAGTGTTTGATAAAAATGTAAACAAATGGGTCTGAAAACTTACCTCATCATCTGCTTTATCATTTACGCTGAAGATTTTTCAATTACAATTGAATAATGTTGAATGTCAAACAATAATATTTGGAAAAGTGGTGAGATATAAAGTTGAAACCTTTGAAATACAGATGAACGTGTTACTTACTTACTTAATACCCTTCAGAGACTGATTGCGTAAAAATTGAACTTGTACAGGGTTTGTTTACACTTTAATTTTAAAGTCTTGGAACAGATTTTACCTATTTATGTTTACTTTTTCTTTTGACTGCTATTTTTACTTCGCTGGTTTGATCAGCATTTATGAAATTGCTTAAATTGGAAGGATATTTTAATTGGTAGAATAACTTCCTTTAATCAGGTCCAAAATAGCTTTTGTTCATAACAACACACCTTGTTGTCTTCTTATAAACGCAAGGTGACCCAGACAGCTTAAAGATTTAACGCTCGATCAAGATTAAATTATTCATAACTAGCTTTTTGTCGAGGTCGGAAATTATCCTACGGGAGCGTACTACCGGGGTAAAAAGTAACCTATATGTTAATCCAGGTTATAAACTATCTGTGTGCCAAATTTAATCCAAATCCGTTGGCCATTTTTGCGTGATTGAGTTACAAACATCCAAAGTTCTAAACATACAAACTTTAACATTTATAATATTAGTAGGATTAATGTATTCAAAATAAGCATGCCAATTAGCTGCAATAACAATACAAGGCAAACTTCACATGGACCTACTCCAAGCAGAGCGCCCGCGCTGGTTGACTATGTAGAATCGTGAATACCAATGAGTTCTTCCTGTCATCAAAAGTGACCATCATCAAAAGATTGACTGCATGTATTTGTATACAGATGGTTCTTAACATACAGGAAGCGACACAAGTCTTTAAACTAAAACTGCGAACTAATAGCTTCATAAAGTAAGTTGATTTAGTGTGTTTAAACACTGGAGCCGCTGCCGGTTCCGCTTGGGAATGCGCAGGCGGCTACAAATTAACAGTCGATTGCCCAGAATGCATTGTTATTTAGGTCACTACACTTGGCAGATTATTTTTAGAAGGGGCAATTTGGTTTGGAATGAATACAATGTGTAGAATATGGCTTCACCCGGTGGATGTCGGAAATTATCACATGGGAACGTGTTCCGGGACATAAAGCCTATGTTACTACTCCCTAAATCCGTAGTCGGTCGTCTAGCCGTTTCAGAGATTCGCCGGAACAAAAAGATAGACTAACAAAAATGAAAAAATATGTTCTTTTGTTATACGAGTAGGTTTTTGTTATAGGTTTACTTCTCATTGCACGAAGAGCTATACAATATCATATAAAATGTCTGTCTCAGTCCTAAGTCCAAACATTATCAATAATTGGCTATCCCTCGTGTCTGAGCACTATAGAAAATGGTGTGACCAATTAAGCATCTCTTCAAAAGATTCCCAAAAGCATCCTAGGAAAATATTGAACTACTAACTTATTGCCATATTTTTGTCCACAGATTTCGCTACGAGTGTGAAGGCCGGTCAGCGGGTTCGATACCCGGCGTGAACAGCACTTCGGACAACAAGACTTACCCTACTATTAAGATATGCGGCTACACGGGACAGGTGGTCATTGTCGTGTCGTGTGTCACGAAAGATGAGCCTTATAAGTAAGAACAGATTACTCTAAGTACTCATTTTTCTCAGCGTCATTTTAAAAACAACCGAAGTAAATGCATTGTCAGTTGCCCTAAACTCCTCTGCACCTAGGACAAATACCATAAACAATCACAGTTTATGATTGGACATATGTAGGCTACTCTGTAGAGATTTAAGAACTTAAAGTGCGACAAGGATCCTTTGGGGCCTTGGTAAACATTGTTGACACTGTAAAAATTGTATTGAAAACCCCAGTTTCTATTACGCGCCGAAAAGACCAATAAGTATTTTTCCAGCTTTTCGCCCAAGAAGTCAAAAAACTGACTAATCGGTTGAATTTTCCACTAACATACGTTAGTCCGTCAGTCTACAAACCCACTACAGTATAAATCTTGTATAACAAATTACTGACTAAATCCCAAGTCACTTCAACAGGTTGTTTCTTTGCTAAGTAGGTACTCGTATGTCTTAAGTTATAAGGCAGCGGCTACATACATAATTACTTCGTATGTTTATTCATGATCAGCTATTTACGGAACAAGCAGTGTGCACCAGCTTTGTGTTGACTTAGCGGTGTCCACCATGAAACTGTACCGCAGACATTGTACAGACATTGCTCGATTCGTTTTACGTAATAATATATCGGGTAAAATATACTGGTGCTGTTGTTCTGTTACTATGGGGATTGTAGATTCGTTGCTAGATTTAATGTTAATGTCAAACAATAAACTGCCTCATTGGTGTAGTGGTCGCAAGGGATGTTGCTGAGCATGAGGTCCTGGATTCAATACTCAGGTCGGGCAAAGTGTTATTGGATTTTTCTATCTAGAATTTCTCAAGTCTGGATTTGTGTCCGGTTGATGGCAATAGGCTCGCCCCCTATTACAAGGGACTTAAACATAACTGGCGAAATGTGGGTGTACTATGAGATACACCTCTGCCCAACCTTTCGGGGAAATAACGCGTGATGTTATGAATATATGTCAAACAATAAGTTTTTTTTTTTGAGGGTGGGAATCAAATAACTTCTCCCGCTCTAGGTGGAGCAGGAGGGCGTGTCAGTCTTTTACTGATTAAACCCGTGTTCCTTCAGTTGCTTGTGTGCCAGGGGCTGCGGTATCTCTTGCGAACAACCCACACCCCTGGCAGGAGTTTTTTTATGGTTGTTTAGTTATATCGTACCTCGTCCCCTTGTTAGACAGACTGGTCACTGACCGTAGTTTTAAAAAAAATAGGCCCACATTGTGTTAGATAACGTATTGTCTGTAAATTAGTAATCTAAGACTCGACTATCTCAATCTTGTGAAACTGTCATTGTAACCTGGCATAGTTGCCTTGTGAATAAATAAATCTGCAGTTACATTCCAACAAAGTGTTTTAAGACAAAAAAAAATGCTGGAGAACATTCATGGTTCCAATTGGTATCTAAATCCACTGGATGCAATGCATTTTCTTTTGTAGTTTTTTTCCGTTTACCACATACGACTAATACTACCGTATCAATAAATTAATAATAAACAACCTATACGTAATCTCACTATGGGTGTACTTTCTAAGCACGAAATCTGTAATTTCGGCTAAAGTTACGGACAACGTTTCCTACTCCGTATCACCTACGGATATAAGATTAGTTCGGGGCCTGAATATGAATTTACAGTTAGTTGTCCCTAATCCCGATCGTGTTTTTTCTCGTCCGAAAAAGTTACTTCTTCTGGAGTAGGGTTCATTCCAAGGAATCTAACTAGTTTCAAACGGGACGATCTCCGGACTTAGAGAGTAGTTATGGCCCCAGACTGGACCCGACTGCATACTTTAAAAACACATCATAAACGCCATATCTCGTCTTCAGAGCTCACCCCCACAACCTGGTGGGTCGCGAGCGCTGCGAGAGGGGCGTGTGCACCATCCCGCTGCGCGTCACGGAGGAGACGTGCGAGTACCAGTTCAAGAACCTCGGCATACAGTGCGTCAAGCGACGGGACATCGCTGATGCGCTCACTGTCAGGGAGAAGCTGAGGGTCGACCCCTTTAGAAGTAAGTGGATACATTATATTGTTGACTAGCTTTTGCTAGCGGCTTCGCCCGCGTTACCTAATTTAAATAAATCTTAACCAATTATACACCTAAACCTTCCTCATGTATCACTCTGTCTATTGGTGAAAATCGCATAAAATCCGTTCAGTACTGTTGAGTTTATCGCGAACTAACAGACAGACAGACGCGGCGGGGGACTCTGTTTTATAAATTTTTTTTTATGTAAGCTGCTGTGATTGTTTGACTAGCAGCCAATGATAATATGATGTGATAATTTTGCTGTTATTTCTGCAAGTTGGTTGAAAATGGGGTGCGGTGTTACCCAGTAACTGGGTTGTGGAGGTCTGATAGGCAGTCACTGTATGTATTATATTGGTATTCAAGCTGCATCTGGTTAGACTAGAAGCCGATCCCAAGATAGCTAGAAGAAGGCAGGCAGACGATGATGATGGTCGAAAAAAGAGTATTACACGCACGTTACACGTAAAAAGAAATAATGACATCTTCAAAACTAGATGAGGTCAGTGTTTCCTATTCGACTACTGTAATAATAAACACTGATACAAACTCAGGGGGTCAGTCTCTTTTAAATCCAGGCATTATCTTGGTTGTTATGTTTTGAAGAACACAAACTTGAGTAGTGCAGTTAGTGCAATCAAATAAGATAGGTAAAAAAAAACGATTTTCATTGTTTCTTTCCATCTTTAAATCTAGTCCTAAGCTCAGGTCCTGATTCTTAAAGCTAGCCTGATAGGTTTTACCTGCCAAAAAAACATTTTTTTTCGGTAACGCTCACCAACGCCTGTAATAGTTATGTCTCACCAAGAAGCCCTCAGACCCCAACAACCCCAAATTCATAAAAAAAAATGTTTTGAAAGTATACTTACATCCTCCCTTTCCATAATTCTTTTTTTGAATTACCGTTGAATGTATCTCGTTAAGTTAGTGTTCTGTCCATTCAACTACGTGATATGAATGCGCACACATCTGCCCTGCTCATTGTAAATGCAGCACTTGCAAAAAAGTGGTTTCGAGAAAAACTCGGAAATCTAAAAGTAAAATTGTCATGCAAGTACTGTGAATCTCGTTATCAAAAAAACATACTTCCAGTACCCAAATAGGTTGCCCCTAAGGATGCCATTTCGGCAAAAAAGTGAAAAATCAAAAGTGTCGTTTACTGCAGATACAATTAGCAGGACAGACATGCAGTGGGAGACATCCGAGCACCTCCAAATACAGAAAGGGAACGTGTTTAACATTTTCACAACAAGAATGAGTAGTGATGGCCCAGTGGTAATGTATCGTATTTCTTGGGATCAAACCCAAGGAAGCATATTCATCATCGTCAGCATTCACAGCCCTACTTCACCCACTGCTGGCTATAGTCCTCTCTTTCCTTGTGCCAATCCCTACGCTCCTGTGCCAGCCTTATCCAGGTTTTGCCCGTGATGGCAACAATGTCGTCCACCCATCTCGTCGCCGGACCACTGACATCTCGTCTTCCAGTCTTTGGACGCCACTCTGTCACAAAGCTCATTACTTTGTGACAATGATTTCAAAACGGTGAAGGACATCAAATGAAACAGCATATCCTAGAAACAAAAATTCGAAGAAGTGCGACTTCTACCAACTCAACCTGGGCCCGTGTAGTGTTTTACGACCCGCTCTCTCTCACAGAGAGGAATGTGTCCCAGCAGTGGGACGTTATAGGCTATAAATGGTGAAGTACGAATGATACCAAACTTTCGTACATGTAATTAAGACGACTCAATGCCTTGTTATAATTGCATCTCCGTGAATAAGAAGCCGTTTCACTTGAATGGCATGCGCCAATGTCATGACGTGATCGTATTTCGACATCCGAGCGAGTTGACGTCATACGGACACCATTAAACCCATTACTTCCACTGAAATTGCATTAAAATTTCTTGTAAAAGGGACCCTTAAAATAATATATTATAGTTGGGAATTGCAATTCATGTTAAGTAAAGTTTCACGCTTCTGGTAATATGCCAGAAACATTATAATAAAGAAATCCTAAAAGACTACAGGAGCATAAGTATCTTTGGCACCAAAAAGTTACCATTCATAATCATATTCTAGGCTACTACCTCTCCAAATTACACACCACCAAACTCGATCCTCGGTCACTCTCGTCCATCTAATACCAGCCGGTATGTAACATATAGCTGCCGACCTACACACAGTAAATGAAGACTTATTCCCATGGGGGTAGACAGAAACTGCAGATCGCCACTTGCTAGGATCCTTACATGCTCCTTAGCTGCTGACCTATTCAGTAAAAATCTCACCTTGACCACTTAATTGAAGTGAACGAGTGGTGGTCACAGGTGGTGTTCCACTTGATGGTTGGGAATATTTAAAACTCACTTTCTACCCACTTTATCAAAAATGTTCGCGGAGAGAGTTTTGCAGAATAAGTCGGCAACTATCTTGTAAAGATCGTCGCTGCAACGAGCCAGAAAGCTTACCATTGCTAAATTCTTTCTTATAATTCGTAAACTTCATATATTTATTCCAGCATTACTATTTTCCGAACATCAGGCCAAAAATACTTTTCCCCTCTTCGTAGACTCGCCAAACCTACTTAACATCTCTTGATCTTTATATCCCAGCCGAGGCTGCCTCTCATTCATCACAACACAGCATTAAGCTCAAATCTCGCATAATTACCCGTTAAACCAGTCGTCAAGGTCGGTCGATGACCCTCCTTTGTCTCAGACCTTCGCTATTGACATGTCTGCTAAGCGTGTGCTAGTTTCTTTGTTTTGTTGAAGAAAGCTGTTGCCTTGATCTTAGGTTCTGTTATATGTAAGTCAAGATGGGACGTAACTAAGTCGATCAGCGTTGAAGTTTTCCGGTTTTAAGAGTATAGAGCTGCTGAAGTTACAGGCACATTATCAGCCTATAAAGTTCCCACTGGGCCATGGGCATCCCGTCTGTAAGAGGTGGTGGGTCATAATCCACTACGAAGGCCCAGTGCGATTCTTGGTTCTAGGACATGATGCTTTCCTCACGATGTTTTTCTTCACCGTTTTGAGAGCATGCGCAAAGTAATGTGCCTACCTGGGTTCGAACCCACGTTACCATTGGGCCGTCACTCCTCAGTAACAGGCACATGAGGCTTCGCATTGACAATCCAAGTTGATTGAATCCTAATTGATCCTTTTGATGTTGCTCCTGTATTGAAGGTTGGCAATCACTCACCTCTTCGCTAATCTCTGCGTAAATAACTGTGTCCTGAGCCATTTAGCGTTAGCGAATTCAGTTCACTCTCGAATATTGTTCAGAGAATATTCGTCTTGTTTCTGCTCTCAACGGATGGTTTCCATACACTGGCAATTAATTTCCACCAGGAAGGCCGTTGTCCTTGCACACTCATCTAAGCATCTTCAAAACACTTGACGGCCACGCAGCCTTGCCTCGTTGATCGAACGTTGAAACGTTTCGAAAGAGTTATTTTAAATATAGCTGCTATCGGTTGCGTGGTCGAAAGGTTTGATTGAGGAAAATAGTGTAACTTACGTATTCGTGGTTAGAAAACGAGCTGCTGCTGACTAGCTGTCTATTTTATTTTATTTATGAATAGAAATAAAAACGTAGACAGTGTTTATTTGTCAACTTTTAATATCAAACATTGCGGTAAAAACCAAAACCGCTGCACTAATAACATGACACTATAATGAAATTATGTATTGTTATTTTTGTATGGTGACGCGAAAAAATGGAAACACCACTCAATAAACAAATTGTGTTGTTTCATATTTTTCGTAATTATCATCTGAGGAGATAGCTTATCATATCAGCGCTATCTCCACTATGAAAACGACATTGTCACGATCATTGACATTAACTTCATTGATGACGAAACTTAGCAAATTAAAATGTAATCGCTGCTATAGGTATTGGCCTATTAGGTATGATAATGGGCTTAATTCGGGTATTGTCACAGTTTCATGGGTAAAGCCTATCCTTAGCATTGTTTACCTGGGCTTTCCCAAATACGCGCTGATAACAGAAAAGTGATTTGATAACCAAGCGTGAGAATACCTACTAGCATGAATCAGAAAGATTTTAGAGAGTGATTGTGGGATTATAAATTGCTATCACGATTACGATCAGTCTATGGTTCAAGTTTACAGCAGGAATCGGTTTTCTAATAGACTATTAATTTTGGGGCACAGATGTTTGAAGTTTTTACCATCGATACCCTAAGAAGAAGAATACACTAGAATCCGAATGAACCAGGATACTGCTGGACATGCCACTGTCTCGAATTGGGGAGTAAAATGCCCATAGTCAGGATTTATGGTCTCAGTTTATTCTTAGTGCAACTTGCACCAATGAAACTGATCAGCACATCTGAACCGCATTCAAAACCTGTGAGTGTCAGCACTTGAACAAGATTTAGTAAGTGCTGATCGCATTTAGTGTTATTAGTAAAATTCGCCCTTATAACCCGGCTCAGGTAGAGATTCAAAGATGACTCCGCCCTGAAGTGTAAATGTGGTGCCGTCCCACAAACGAGGGGCACTTAATATTGTGTCTAGCGTGTTTTCTGCACGCCACAAGCTGCTGGACGCTGCTGAAAGTGCCAAGCTCTTAGCCAAATTCTGGGCTAACTGTATATATGTAGATTGCTATCGACACGCTAAGAAGTAATACTGATAACCATCCTCAAACTAACATGATAGACATACAAATGTCTTCAGTCCAAGCTTCCGGTAATTAAATCTATTCATAGCTCATTTAATATCGATCGTTAGCTACACAAATAAACATAAAGCGCCTATTCCTTGTCTCAGATTTACGACCACGGTAAAATAAATGTGGGCAAACACATCGAAATAAACTAGATTTATTTACTTCCTGCGATTGAGTGGCATATTGTGACTGAGAGAGTTTTGTTTTAAGGATCTAGACAAAGTGAATTAGCGATAAAGATTAATCAATAGAATAGAAATATCAATAATGTATTGAATAGACGTCATCATCATCTTCCCAGCCTTTTCCCAACTATGTTAGGGTCGGCTTCCAGTCTAACCGGATGCAGCTGAATACCAGTATTTTACATGGAGCGACTGCGTATCTGACCTCCACAGCCCAGGTACTGAGTAATACGATACCCCCTGGTAAGACTGGTTGTCAGACTTTCGCGATTGTCACTTGTCTAGACCCTCATCTTTAAATAGGATATCGAGTGAGAGGGTCAAATATTAAGTACGTGTTAATTGCAGTGGTATTCGTCGACGCTGCATCTATTGGTCCTTCAATTGATGATAGATTTTGGGTTTTTTGGACGATAGATGAAGGTAAATTATTTGTCGGATGTATTTTGATTAGCCGTGGAAAGCACTGCGTGCTCATTATTAATTAGGATGTGTTGTCAGTATCAGACTCTTTATTTAAATATGTAGCTGGTAGAAGAATGGGATTTTAACTGCTCAATATATATTTATACGGACATCTAGTTGCTCTCTGAGAATCTAGTGATACCTCAAACAGGATCCACCGTATTATACCTTTCCTTGTTGAAACTGCATCAAAGTACAGTCTTTTTTAGGTCTCGAACCATGTAGGCTCCGAATACATCATGCGTATTAAAGAATTAGGCCCCCCAACTTCATTCAGATTCATCCGTTTATAGCTCAGTAATTAAACTAATGATACCCATACTCGTCTGGTTGGAAACTGCGTCTATATTTGGAGCTGCTATATGAACGCGAGCCGGAACTTACCGTGTTACCTACTAGTCTTACCTAACCGCTTTCTTAAGTGGAAGGGGTTCGGCTCCGTAGCCTGTATAGTTTTATATTGAGTGGACTTTCGTTGTGGTCTTGTATGACTTTAGGTAGTCACTCAAAACCACAACGATTTCTAGGGAATGTTTTAAGATGTTTCAGTCAGAGTATGAAGCCTATATTCTTCCATGTTTAGTACTTTAAATATTTCATTAGAGTATCAGTTTCTAAGAAATCTGTAACTATTGGCCGAGGTAAAATCGGAGTGAGAAGATGTTATATCCTTAAAACATAATCTAGATAAATAAAAGGAGATACTGACTGAATGACCGACATCAACGCATAGCCGAAACTGCTGGGACTAGGAACTTAGGAACATGAAAATTTGTATACGGCTTCCTTTTATAATGTAGGGGAGCAATAAGAAGGGGTTTTGGTATTTCGATCTTTAAGGGGGCGTTTAGTTTGTATGAAAAATCATATTCTTTGAGTAAATAAACTTGAAACTTGATAAGAATACTTATTTTAGTAAATCATAAGGATGGTATGTTATCGTTTTTTTTTTTAATTACTCCGTAAAGGCGATATACAAGTTTGTAAGAGAAAATACGAAATCTACGCGAACGAAGTCGCGAGCAAAGAGCTACTATATTATATGCACACCTTTGGAGTTTTAACCATAATAATGAGGTCACGGCGTTTTCCTGCTTAGAATTGTCCCTAGCCTAATCCAGATTCATCAGCGTCAATTTGCCATACGGGTCCTTAAAATTCGCGACTGCGTGCACCGTATGCGTTGAGTGCATTCATTTGTATCTAAATGTAAAGTCGCAACGCGTGAAGTAGTAAATTATATGAACGAGAAAGTAACAAACGAGGTGCAAGGATAGCGTTTATTGTTTTTTCAGTTGTGACCACTAGAGAATGGCGTGATTTATTGTGTTGTAGTTGTTTGGCAAACTGTTCGTTGGTTCCCATTTCATAGAAAGTCTACAGCGCCGATTATTATGTCCACTTCATATGAGTTTTTTGAATGCATCGCTAATCTTATCGATAGTCTCGTAAGTCTAGTCCCTTCAAACCGAATCATTATAATATTGCTTTGCAGCAGAATCTTTTATGATGTTGTACAGACGCCAGCACATCAAGCTATCCCAAATTGTCCAATTTTCCCAATTGAACATGAACCTTATGCTTTTGTAATAAAGTTGAATATAGATCAAATAAATTTGATAGACTGGGGTAGTTTCCTGGCCTCTGTACATTCCTAGGCGATCTTTTCCGATGCAGCTCAGCTGCGACAAAAATGTATTGCCAGGAAAATTCTGGTCTGGTCCAGGCCATGATACGGAGCGAGAGTGCATGGGTAGCCGGCACCTCCTGCGAAGCAGTAATGCTCGCGAAGAGGGAGGCGGCGCACGTGAGGGAGAGGCAGTATATGCGCTCTCACGGCCTTAGTCGACGCGGGAGAAGCCCTGGGCGTCGGGAATCCCAGTTTGATTCCCGGCCACTGTAGTTATGGGTAGCTCGCTGTCCGGTAAGGACCAATCCCGGGTCGTCGGTGCGTTGTGTTCCACGCGCGCCTCAAAGAGATGTCAATATCAACGGATGGGGCCCGCAAGGGCCGCTGCCTGCCGGGGTGCGGGTTGTTCGAAAGAGATACTGAGGCCCCTGGAACACAGGCAACTGAGGGAACACGGGTGGGTTTTAGTCAGTAAAAGTCTGACACGCTCTCCTGCTCCACCCAGAGCGGGAGACTTTATTTGATGATTTCCCACCCAAAAAAAAAGGAGATTGATTGGAGGGCAGGACAATGAGTCAACATTATTCGTACATTTTCCCGGCTTTACCTACTTACTGAATAATTTAAAGTCAAAGTCTTTGTTTTTACCTGACCCCGAGGTCCGGAATACCCGTCTACTATGACTAACCCAGGATATTGTTACATAAGCAGCATGTTTTATTCAGCTCTGAAATTCACGTGTGAGTAACAAAAATGCATTATTCAGTAAACTTCTGAAAGTGAATCATGTCAGTATTGGTTATTGTAATACATTTTCCGTTTTCCATTGATGTTTGAATTTTCGACTGAAATTATGTAAATGTAACACTGGTTTCAGCTAAGGTCTTTTTAATAATTTGAATACATCGATATTTTTGTGTTAAATCCTGTTCTGTTTGTTTATGTTTATTCGGTAAATGTCTTGGTCATGGTCAAATGGGTACTTACGATAAACAGAGATGAAACATTTGTTTTTTAGTTTATCATCTCGCAGTCAACCTAGGAGATTGTCGGCTGCTTAGCCGGACTTGCCTGTGACTACCTCAGTGAATTAAGGCCTCTAGCCAGAGCTTATACTTTGAATATAGGTATAGACTATGTACTTTTTAGAGCAACTTGCTTACACCATTTGTTGGTGTTATGTCTTCTGACTTCACAATTGCCACATGACATATTAAAACTATCAAAAATTCACTAATTCATAGCAAAACTGCTCGCATCTACGATAATTAAGGAAAGATTTCAACAATAAAACGTGTTCAGGTGGCGAGCGAACCACATCTATCGGATCGCATTATGCGATTGACTGGAACAGATTCACTGAATGCAAATTAGACTTTGACTGCTTGATGTAAGGTTGGAACTCGGTAAAATGTTCTGTTAGCCGACGATACAGAAATAGCTGAGCGGCCAGAAATATCCATAAACCACGGCCGGCCTCTTTCAGCGACCTATTAACCCGCTAAACATTTACTTACATCTTGTTGACTGCTATCCCAGTCCTGTCCCATTAGGAAGTTTTTAAGAGCTATTTTCGATTCAAGAAATGTTTGGAAGAATTTGGATTGCGTATTGGTTCGGCCCGGAGTATAAGAAAAAAATGCAGAATTTTGAAATTGAGAAGATTTTTCATTGGAATATGCTGTTTGGTAAGAGGCTTTTTCGTGTATTTTATCGTGTAAATTGTCCCCCATTCCCCAACGATGTATCTTTAACGCAAATAAAAAATCAACAGGAAAAACGTTCAGAAAATTTATGAACTCAAACAGTTCCGATCTAAGGGAAGTTAAACAAAAAAAAAATAACATTCCTACGACATATCTATAAATCTGTTTCCATGCCCAGTATACAAATAATTTATGGAACAGGAAAACTGTAAACAAAATACGATAAAACTTAAAAGGTGAGAAAACGTTGTCCTTTACGATTCGGCGCATGCGCACGCTATGTCTACCGAACTGGTTTGGTTACGATTTACGAATCGCGCGCATTCGCGCGCCACTATACACACTAGTGCTCACGCCAAACCTAATCGATGCAATATTTTATTTATGGTATTAATTAGTCGTTAGTAGCTTCATGGACAGTATGACAAGGCTAGCCAAGGTCAAAACTATGGTGCATAGCATAATTTACCTCCGGAATTCATAAGAAACAGACAATTTCCAGGGAAACATTTGACGGCCTCAATAAGAGACAATTATCTTAAATTAATTGTAATTTTCCTTATTCTAATCTTTATTGATTCAAAAATCATCAACGTTTTCCTAGAATGAAAATGACTAAAATAAACTAACAAAGATTTGGTGTTTGTTTAAGTATCATCTCAAACGCGACCTCTCACTCGTTATATAAAAATTCTCATTCGTGTTACCATCATCTTAGGTTTTATTGTACCTTTATCTTGATCACGGTAAATCGTGCTAGTCAGAATGGCGATTCAATGCTCAATAATGAGTATAAACAAAATAAGAATGGTGGGCGCTAAGCCAAATGCACCGACGACGGCGACGACCTGACGGTAGCTAGGTTAACACTCTAAATGCGGAAGACTGAGGATCGAGAGTTGTTGCCAACAGACTATAATATTGTATCCACGTTGTATCCCACGGATATTGTCCTCACATGCTGCAATCATAGACACAATACAATTGTCATTGTATCGGGTTCGCGGTCTTACAAATGGATAATGGCGCGTTTCAGTTGGCGAAAAATACTTCTAGATAAAGAAAAGAGTATTGCTATCTTTTACCAACAGGAAGCATAAGAGAGAGATGATAGACGTTATGGTTTTAGCTCTGGCAAACTAGTTTACAGTAGATATTGCACGGCGGAAGTACTTTCTAGCCTAGACTAAACCTAGGTGTGGCACACAAGCCACACTAAAATCATCATCTGCTGAGCCTTTTCCAAACTATGTTGGTGTCGGCTTCCAGTCCCACCGCATGCAGATGAATACCAGTATTTTACATGGAGCCACTGCCTATCTGACCTACACAACCCAGTTACTGGGCAATACGATACCCCTTGATAAGACTGGTTGTCAGACTTTTGGATTACCCCGGACATACTTATACCTTTTTTTATAATATTAGCAGAGAAGATAACGTTGGTTGGCCATAGCCATCAATAGCTTCCCACTATTTACGTCTTCTTTGAGTGCGACTACCAAGTACCGTCGCGCGGTGTCTGGCGATGTAGTGTTTGTAATCGCGACATTGATTTCCGCATCGGAACAAATATTAGCTCATGGCGCAAAATATTTGTTCGGCCATGTATTATGTGTATGAGATTAATCGTGGTGTTTACAAGTAGATATTTTGACTATTGCCGGACTAACATAATGTTCAAATGTATTTCTTGAGCCTGCCGTTAGTCGTGTTATGTGGACCTACGTCAGACTTCTCCCAATTATGGGAATTAGAAAGTGCAAAAAAATCTTTTACAATCCTGGAATTTCCAGCGATTGCGGATCCATGATAATTTCAACATACACGAAACTAATAAACTCAGTACAAGCACATATCTAAGGTTTGTAATTCGAATAGAAGACGTTAATCAAAGTTCCATTAGCGTTTCATTGACGTCAGAGGAGGGAATCCCAGGCCACTTTCACTCGACACCGTTGGCCGCCATAACAGTAACGATGACCTATGAATTAACACTAACCCACACACTCACCTGCACAGTCGCGCAGTTATAAAATAAACAAATAGACGCACCGGTGTGACGTGCGGCCGCAAATTGTTGAGCTCGGTAGGTTAATTATTGTGTACATAAAACTTTTGGAATGTCATCTTAACTTGAGATAAGAAATATTGCTGGAATACCAGCAATATTTTTATCTCAAGTACAGACAGTAACGACCGGCCGGCCATCGGTTCAGTTTAGTCTGAAGGTTCCTTACCTTAACTCCAAAATTATTTTAGTTTTACATGCTAGGTCCATCTTTTGGCAGTGAGAGTAGGGAAAGAGTCAGGCAAATGAGGCAAATATTAATGGATAGCGTGTCACGTGATATGTTTAGAAGGTTAGTAGTACTAAGGATAAGGGTTGATGGAGAAGAATAGAAGAAAATGGCCAAAACTAAAGCTCTGGCCTACAGCGGCTCACCAGGAAATTCGTTCGCGCCTATTGTGTCAACTAACGTGTATGGAGGTGTTGGGACTGGCGCCAATAGTCGTGTGACTCCCTAATCATTAAAACAATCGACACGACGCACGCAGTCGCGTCCCGCGTGGGCTTCTCCTCAGTCTGATTAAGACAGGAAGATGTTGACGATGGTTCATCTTTATAAAACTCTATAAGGTGATTCAAATGTGATGATTTTTAAAGCTACATTCCAGATTCTAGATATGACGAGAGGAGCTCATGGCTAAAATATACCAGCCGCACTGGTTGAACGAAGGTTACGCTACTCTTGCCGTAGATGGGTGACCATCCATAACGTATCGAGAAAAGCACGTTAAGCCGTTACCGGCTGTTATTTTGTTGTACATCTTAGACAGTCGTTACGGGTAGACAGAAGCCTGAAAGTTTGACAACCCGTCTTACCAAGGGGTATGGTATTGCCCAGTTACTGGGTTGTGTAGGTCAGATGGGCAGTCGCTTCATGTACAATAATGATATTCAGCTGCATCTAGTCAGACTGGAAGCTGACCCCAAAATAGTTGGGAAAAGGCTAGACCAATTGATTTATTCCAGATTCTCGATTATGAATTCTGAATAGGTGCATACGTGATGTCTGCCTTAGCTTTGTCTGGTATACCTAGTAACATTTTCCTGGGTAGTAAACTACATTTTTTTTTTAATCTGTAATTATGGTTCTATATAATAACTTAAGTAGCCAGTACCAGGAAAATGTACAATCAATAATAAACACATAGTTTTATTCTTAAAAGATTACCACAGGCCTCCGCATTCTCAATTGCTTTAAGATGGTTTCGTTTAAGACGATTACCTGATCAAGACCCACGAAAGCAACTACTTATCCATTATGAAACCCGTTATATTTTAATCAAAGTTAGTCTGTTCTACTGCCACTCAATTTTATGATGACCATAGTCAGCATGCAACTGAGAAGGAACTATTTTGTTACAACTTTAATTAGGACTATTTTTCACTATTCAGGACTCCTCCTAATGTTTAGTCTACCCCAATGCAAGTTATTGAGGATTTTGTTGCGCCAGTTCTTCTTCCCAGCTAAAGCGATAACAAGTGAGGAAAGGCGGGCGTTTTGGGGGACTATTTTATGTAATTTTGTAATTTCTTGTTCAAGAAGTGCTGAATTTCAGCCTAATTTGAACAAATTACTTTTGATTTGATTTTTGGTTCAATTATAAAGGACATATTAAATTTTTCCACAGAAAACTTCGACCATAAGAACCATCCCCAGAGCATAGACTTGAACGCGGTCCGGCTATGCTTCCAAGTGTTCCTACCGGACGAGTCGGGCCGGCTGCGACGTCCGTTGGCGCCCGTCGTGTCCGACGTCATCTACGACAAGAAGGCCATGAGCGATCTGCTCATCATGCGTTCCAGCCACTGCTCTGGTACCGCCAGGGGCGGCACGCAAGTTATTCTGCTGTGTGAGAAGGTCAGAAATATTTGATACTCTCCATCAAGCGCACTTATATTGTGATGTTATATTGTAATGATCGCAATGCAGGATAAATCCCTGTTTTCATACACAGAAGGATTGAGGATTAAGTCAGTCACTATTTGTGGGTGATTTTATAGACCATTAGAACGAAGATTTTCTTTACTGTAAGCCAGTGAACTCCTCTTAGAAAGCCCGACTTCTATCTTATGATAATGCCAGGTCGGTGGCATGCTAGTCGTCGCACTGGTGATGCTGCTAGCTGTTGCCGAATCCTTCGTTATTCATATCGTAGCTCTCAGGATATTGACTCTGATAGCTAAGCGTAAGATACAAACACTAAACTTACCGTAAATGCTTCCATCGGTCAAAATTATTTTAACTTAAGTACCCTAAGAGTTGTTACACCTTCGTAGATTAGGTGCTGCAAGTACTGGCATTGTGTCGCTAACCTGATTCTGAAGTAGTAAAAAATATTTTTATGAACATTCCAGGTGACCCGCGAAGACATAGAAGTAGTGTTCTACCAGGAGGAGAACGGCATGGTGGTGTGGGAGGAGATGGCCATCCGCATCCTCGTGCACAAGCAGGTCGCTATCGCCTTCGAGACGCCCGCATACAAGTTCCCTCATACCGCTGACCATGTCCATGTAAGTACTTCGTAATGAAGATATAAATTTCTAACATTTTGTCTTCATAGTTCTTTTTACTTTTTGATGCATAATCTGTCAAAATTCATGAAGTACCTATTACGTCGTCCACCAATCCATTATTCCAAATGCGATATATTAGTATTCAGCTAAAACAATCCAATCATCAGCGTTAAAATCCAAAATCATTAAAAAGTTGGTTGATTGATTAATAATAATTAACCATACATTTTCCAGGTCCTCTTCCAACTGAAGAGACTATCAGACAACGCGCGCAGCAACTCCCTGCCGTTCGAGTACATCCCCGAGTACACAGGTACCGCTCGCAAGCCCCTCCCTGACCTCTCCCTCTTCTCTCTCCTCCTCGACAAACGCACCGACACCAACAACAACAAGCAAGACAAGCCCGAAGTCGTCAGCTCCACAACCGACTCAGTCAGCGTTAACGTTTCCGATGAAACCGACTCCGCAACCGTTACTGATGTAAACGGTAACGTGGAAGTCACGGACGTTGAAATTATTGACACTAATGAAAAAAGCTTGAACGAACTCCTTGATCAGGTCGCGGAATTAGATGAGATTTACTCTGAGAACCGTACGCGTTTAGAAAATATTTCCACCTCGCTAACTAACGATAATGACGAAATTGAGGATTTCAATGATGCGGGAACTTACACTAGTTTGCAACTTGCCTTTAAAAACCCGGTAGAGATATCCGAACCAGACCCGATGTCGTACGAAGACGTCCAAGTCCAGACTTACCGCGGTCCTATAATTGAATTCAGTCCTTTAAAACGCGATACTGATGACGAGCGCGCCCCTCCGCTACCCCCCAAACGCGTTCGCAAAGCCGCTTCCACTGAACCTTTTAAAACCAGTCAGACTTCTGTAGACAGTATCTTGAAACCTGGTCGCCAGATACCTGTTATCCGTAACCCGGACCACTTGAAAATTAACACGGAAATGACTGTAGCTAAGAGCGAGCCCGCGTTACCACCCGTGAAGAAACGTTCGTTCTTCTCCCGCCTATTCAGACGAAAGGAGAAATCTCCTGCACCTAGCGTGAAATCTGAGGGTAGGAAAGAGGCCAAAAGCAAACCCGTAGGTCGATCCGTGAGTAGTATTTCAGGGATGCGCCCATCAAAGTTCAAATCATCAGTATCGCACACTTCTTTAAAAGATAACGCGTCTGGCACAGGCTTGAGTTACGCAGATAGTATCACGCATATATCCCTCCATGGGGATGATAATGACAAGACAGCGTCTCAGTCATCTTTGCGACGTCCTGCCAGCTTAGCTCCGCTACCGCCGACAGATGGCGGCACTATACTAGTCGCTGAAAGCGTCTTAGCTCTAGACGCAATTCAATTTAAAAAGTTACAAGACGATTTAGATCTTACTGACGCAGAACATTACGCCTTGTATATGGCAGTAGCCCCACACGCTACAGTGTCGGAGTTCGACGAAACTAGTTGCTATTACTCGCCGATAGATGGCAGCAAGTATCAAAATAATCAATAGTTGAGATTAGCTTGCGGGCTTATACATTTTTGGATTTAATTTTGTAGTTCATTGCGCGTTTTTGAAGGCGGTTTCGAGATATAAATCAATTGACTTCAAACCTTGAAAGTGTTTGATTTTTTTTTTTTTAATCTTGAACAAAAAACATAGGTATGTTGGTGACGAATCTTCTAATAATAAGAGTTAAAAAAAATTGTATTAGTAAATAAAAGATGCTGCGACGGTATAGCTCTCTCAGCTCTATTTTTCCGCCCATAATGCCAAATTTACTCATTTTTTACAGATTTTCGACATGTTTACATCTCTTACTGTAAATGTATAATTTTCCTAATTAATTATTTGATTACAAGTATAAAAACCTCGCTAGAAAATTAAGTGCTGTAAAATAACGGCGTACTCTTCGTATTACCCGATGTCTGTACAATCGGATAATACAATTTGTGCATCATCCAGTAATTTTTTCTTGTAAAATTGGTTGATTTTTGCCAAAGATATGAAGATTTATAATGCTACTGTTGTTATATTAAGTCATAGTGTAAGTAATGTGTAATAACAAAATCAACTTGAATGTTCTAGATAATATGAGTACTAAGCGGCGGAAGGTCGTAAGCGACATGTTACGAAACTACGAAAGTAAGTTCTGGATTATTTTATATATGTTAGTATACAGGTTGTATTTGAACCTAAGCTTGAAATCTTACGATAGTATCATTCATCATGAAATTGTTTTATAGCAGCTGCATCGATGTATTTGTCAGTTATAGAAAATAGTGGACTTAATTTTAATTGTCAAATACATCGGTTCACATTCTAAGATGTATAATTTTCCATATACACCCTGTATACTTTGTCTAGGATTATAAGCTGGTTCGGTGATGGGAAAAGTTCTAATATGGTGTCAATCGATATTTCAAAGCCATCAAAATAAAAATAATTTCATAAGCATGTTGTCTTCTTGGCTAAACCATAGACCATCGTGTCTAGTTTTTATTTTAGCGATGCTATATGGCACATATTGAATAAATTATTGTTGTTTATCAATAAATAAGTATTTGTTTTAATGATGTCCGTAGGTTAGATCTGGTTTTGACGAAAAATTGTGGTTTTACTAATAAAAACTTAGTTATTAAGTAGTTAAAGTAATGATATTATTAACTTCGATGTTATTTATTTGTGAAAAATTATGAGATACGTATCTACAATATTAATATGGACCTTTTGGACGTTGTAGCAACCCACACGTTGAATAATAACAATTACTAATTACAATATGTATTTATTTTGTATTTACATAATTAAATATTCATTACTAACTTGATAACATGATCTAAGTTTATGTATGTATAAAACATTAGGATAAGGACAGGAAAATGATGTTGGTGTTTCTAAAATGATGTTGGTGTTTCTAAAATGATGTTGGTGTTTCTAAAATGATGTTGGTGTTTCTAAAATGGCGATGGTTTTTAGGCACAGCTATTTAAAAATAAGCGTTATTTTTGCCTCCTACGAGTTTCTAGTCGTTTTATTTATTTGAAGTTTTTGTTAACTTATATTTTAGTTATTTATTCTGTTAATATTTCGAATATCTATTGGACGTTTTGTTTATTTCGTTAGATTTATTTTTGTTTATTAGATAAAATTTAAATATACAGGGTCCACTGGCGAAAGCAAATTAATATAGATAATTATAGGCTTATTTCTGAGAATAGTCCGACAAAGAATACATGCGACCCTGTATACAGAAATTATAGGGGCAAATATTATTGTATGGAAATGAAAATGCAGCTATAGCTATAATAGCATGCAACTTTCAACCAAAGTGCTATCAGTACAAAGTTTAGTTTCACATAACAGCGAGCTAATGTGGATATGTGTGTAAGGAAGTGTCTAATAATAACAAGCTAAATATTCTTTTGAACCATTTTCGTGAAGAAAGGACATTCGAACCAAAATGTTTGGGTGATTTTGAAATTTGTGGTTATTTTAGAAAATAGGTTTTGTGTACTGATTGTTGAAAATCGGTTAATTTCGATTGTTGTTTTGGCTAAATCGGTTATGGTATTTTATAATACTGTGCAATTTTACAGGGTGTTTTTTATCACAATTCTTAAATAATAAGTACAGCTTTTTGGTAAATTTTTGAAGCAGTTCACGATGAAAATACCCTGTAAAAATATTTTTTGGTACATGCTTTGAGTAATTTAAGGCACAAACATATCTTTAAAGATGTATGTCAGATATTAGATAATGTTTTTGATGAATTTACAAATAAATAACAGTCTTGTCTTTTGGTGTGTAGCGGCTCAGCCGAAAGCGTTGTCAAAATTGTTTATTTTAGTTTAGTCAGAGGCCTCAATTTTGTTCCTGCAGCCAAGCTGTCGGGCAGACTGTCCCCAAACTATATGTAACTTTCGATTAACTTGCATTTGTAATATTTTAAAACAATTTATGTAAAAATCTGTTTGTTTAACGTTTTTGTAAATGATAAGAGTTGAATAGCGAAGCTTGATTGATGCGAAATTCTATATTAATATGCTAATAAAATACGTGGGTTTTATTTATTGATCACGGAACCCTAAACCCCGAATGACGTCAGAGGTACGAATACTTTCATGTGGCATGATTTTGATGTTTTCTTTTTCGTTATTTTTTAAGCTTGTTCTTTTGTTTTTATTTTTTTATTTTCACACATATTCATGTTAGCTTTACCTCAATGTAGATAGGCATATTTTAAATGCATGTTTGTTTTAGATCTCTTGATGGGTGTATTAATAATTTTGTATAAGCAGTTAATTCGATGAAAGTCTACATAACGTTGTTATATCGATGAAAATTATTGGCACAGCAGATTAAAATTTTCTTTGAAGTGCCTATCACTTTAAGGCGCCCACAGACAGGCGCGACATGTATCTAGTAAAACATTTTTTATTCAAACTTTTGGAATTATTTTTTACCAGAATCGCGTCGCACTGTTGCATCGCGCATGTGGACCTTTAAAGAACATTTTAATCTGCAGTTTATTTGGGCTGACCCCTTTAGCCGCGTTTTCCCTGCCGAGTGAACATTTAGTTTTGAGCAAATGTTTCTTCAGCCGATGTTCGCTCAAAACTGAAAACGAGCACTAGTTCTAAACAAAAGCTCGTATTGAACAGTTCGCTGGCGCAGCTACGTTCTCATTCTCACCACTCGGTAGGTATGGACGATCATCACGTTGATTTGTTTTTAACTAGTGCATCTTTTCTCATTGGAACTTAGCTGAAAAAAAAAATCGAAACGAAAAGGCTGTATATGGCGTAATTGTTTTTTTTTTAATAAAGAGTAAGAAGAAATTCCAAAATGTGCTCATGCATCATGAATATAATAAAAGATCGCATACCAACCGAGCACGTCCAACATCGAGCGAATGCACAAAGAAATCTGTGCATTCGAGCAAGCAGTTTCTTTGTGCAACCGTTGACGTGGTTTTTAATTAATGATTGAATGAGCGAGCGAGCAATCGTTCGCCTAGTCTAACCAGTCATTATTGAACCAACACGTTCGCTCGCTCAAGTGCATAAATAAATTTACCGCGCGAACAAACGCTTGCTCGGTCAGAACTGTTCAGTGGCCCTCGTGTGAGTTTCTGTTAACCATCTCGATCTAACGCATCGAGCGCGTTCGGCGCTCCGATTGGCCCTGGATTCGTGAAGGGCTTTAGCTAAGAGCTTTAGTGAATTGATCGTTCATAGCCACACTTCAAGTGAAAAGATTTTGTTTCAACTGTTGTTTCTTGTTTTAATGAGAAACGATCCGATCGGGCTTTATCTGCCAGAACTGTTTGAATAACTTGTTTAGATTTTACCAAATTGAAATTATTTTTACAAGGAAACAGTAATTGTAACAATTTTCTTTTATATAACTACAGGTCCTATGGAGTGTGACTATTATAGACTATCCTATTAGCTATAATGATGTTGTTTAGCCTTAATTCTGCATGTTTTGTGTTGGTGTTATTTGTTAAATAGTAGCATAGTAATAAATTGTTAACTAACAGAACCCAAAACTAATGTTGTTGACCGTGTGCAGGGATCTACTCGCCAGAGCAGCAGCAAATCAAGTCGGAGCCGCGAGGTGCGCATGATTTACTTTATTTATTTGTTAAATGCACAATGTACACAACCATATTTATAAGCTAGGCTTAAAACTAGTGAGTACATGACCCTGTTAGGGCGTAGCAAGATAACTTAAAACTAACATACATATTACTATGAGCTTATAACTTCGCTTCCTTAATCGTAAATTCATTAAAGCCACCAGCGCTTTTGCTCCTGTTACTGTGATAAAAACTTGCCTATTTCCGATGCCTCTGTAATGTAATGTTGCTTATTGTGCTAATATTCAAAATGTGTCGTTACAGACCGGACTCCACCTCATCACATAAGCAGTCCGCCGCTTCAATCCTACGCCCCACAGTATGAACAGGTACTAGCATCAAAAATGCCTTAAAATTAAATTCTTCAAGTAGAGTCTTGACAAATTGACACTAGCCCATTCAGATGTATATTCGTATTTAGACAAAGCCTTTTTTAATAAGTAGTAGGTGTACAGGTATCCAATACCAACTAAAAAAAGAAAACACACGGCGTGTTACCTGACATTACGATTCTTAAATTAGTAATTGATGCTCAAAATCAGCTGTTTTCTTAAAATTATGGATAGAATATCGTAAATATCTTGTTTTATTGCTACATATTGAAGTGCATGTGAAGTTTCGCGCATTTATTTAAAAGAAGACCTATAGGGTGTAACTCATTTTACCTAAAAACCTTTCCTTGCAGAACTGGGGCCTAGAGAACATGCAACCTGGTATGGGAGTTCCGGGCCCGAGCCATGGAAACCCTTTCGTGCAGGAAATGTGGCAAAACCAGCCTTATGGCCAGGTCTCTCCCGGCCACCTGCAGCCCACAACTATGACGCAAAACCTGCAAGTGCTACAGCCGAATATGCAAGCCATGTCGCCCAACATGCAAGCCATGTCGCCCAACATGCAGGCCATGTCTCCCAACATGCAGGCCATGTCTCCCAACATGCAGCCCCTATCGCCCAACATGCAGCAACCGTACGCGGCCGAGCGCATGTCGCCCAACCACATGAACGTTATGTCGCCGCACGCTCAGAGCATGTCGCCCAACATGAATGTCTTGTCGCCGCACGCGCAGAGCATGTCGCCCGGCATGCACGGCGCACCCGTGGGCCGCGTGTCGCCCAACATGTCGCAGAACATGGGCCACATCTCGCCCAACCTGGTGCAGCATCAGCAACCTACCTATGTACAGGTTAGTTTGACTTATAAATTCTCGGTTATTAATATTTTTTTGACAAATATTTTGGTCTTGTAATTACTCGAAAAGACTGAAAATCGATTATAAGATAGTTGCCGGTTTTTCAGAAACTAATTAGTAATGTCTGTTGAGATTTATTTTCGTTAAGATATGAATATTTTGTAACACATATTTTTATATATTAATATAATATATTTATTTTATAACAATTTTATAACATAATTTGATTTTGATTGGCATTCACTCATGGCGGCCCGATTGAAATGTTTTTATTTTACAGTGCTGCCCACACACTTTCTTTTTACTTCCTCCCTCGGAATATCATTATATTCGATAAGTCTGAATTAATAACTTTAAATATATACAGTGCCACCACCACTGTATATATTTAAAGAACGCTAATATTTAAGAACGCTTATTTAAAGCGAAGATTTTTTCAAACTAACAAGTATAACTACTTGCATGTAATTTTTTGTATCGCAAAACATTTCCATACTAGCGGTACATTAGTTGATACACATGATTGGCAAAAAATCTAAATAAATAGATAAACTTTATACATTCGATCTGAACCTAGTATTACTACTTACTGGCTGGTCACTTAATTAAGAACGCTGAATAGTTTATTTTTTTATTCAAATTGAAAAAGAGAATACTCTGTGGCTCTATGGTTGTAGGTCACTATTCGTATAATTTTGGTACCATTTAGTGCTGATGAAAACAATGGGGAAAAATAAAAATTGTGATAAATCTAATCTACAAGGGAAGTATTAAAAATTCGCGAGAAAAATTCTGCAATGCTCAAAAACTATGGTTTTCCACGCTGTGAAGCATTTTGCCACGACTCAAACTTCAAATGTTCCGCGTGAAAACAGAGAAAGTCATCTCGTCGAGATGATCGAAATACCGTTCTTTTGGCAAAACATAATAGTAACTTATCATATAATAACTTAAACATAACTTTTAAAGGGTCTAAGCTGAGTAAATAATATTTTGGTAAAAACAACCCGTCAGCAATCTCGGCACGCACTATTTGAAGGCGTTTGGTAGAAGAAAAGCACGGAAGGATAGCAAGGAAGGTGCCCATGTGGAAACGGTGCCATAGGCAAGTTCGACTTCATTTGCAAGAAGGTATGAAAACTGGATAGCTAGTCAGTGGAAAAATGTTCTGTTTTCTGATGAGACAAAAATAAACAGGGTATGTTCTAATGGAAAACGATATGTACGACGCCCTCAGAAAAAAGCTTTCGACCCTAAGTACACAAAAAGACATTAAGGGGAACGTAGTCGCGGGCTCGAACTCATTGGTGGGCCTGGCTAAAAATTACGCTGTCTTACCAGGCTTCGTGTCCGGCAGAGATAGTATCAGTGATGAGCAGTTAGACGCTAGTCTACACGCACAACGTTATTGAGTGAGATGCAGGATCATTTATAGTAAAAAATTCGCGAAAAAATTTAGAAAAGTCCTTTGGAATGATCGGGTTTTATGAAAAAGCCAATGCATAAATCAATGACCGATAAAGTTTTTTGAACTTTTCGATAATTGAACTTTGTCGGTACCGACTTGGTTTTGGAGATTTTACACTTCTTTTATTACTTAAACACGAACGAAGTTAGGAAAATTAGCAAGAAAAACGAATCTTTGTTGGCTCCTAACTTTCTAATGGGTTTTTATTTTAGAATTCTGTTTCCGTACAGACAATATCAATAATGAAACAAAACGATATCATATTTGACTTTGGGTGTGCCATATCAGACAGTGGAGTAAAACACTCCCGAAGTTCGTATGCACAAAACGTGGATTTTGACCCACTTTAAACGGTCAGATTTCATTGAAACTTTGTAAACTTGTCGAGGACCGATGACAATTCAATAATTTAAAAAAAAAATTGAGAAAAAAAAACGTTTTTGTAGTTAGCCGAACTAAAAAATAGAAAATAAATAATAGTTTAAAAAACTAAAAAACACGCTTTAAAAACCAAACTAAAAAAGCAGAAAATAATTTAATTCAATTAAAAAGCGTGGGGTGCTTGACATTAATTGATTATAAAAATACCTCAAAAAGCACCCCACGCTTTTTAATTGAATTAAATTATTTTCTGCTTTTTTAGTTTGATGTTATTTATTATTTTTTTGACGTGAATACGTCTTTAAATTTGCCACCATACGGGGGTAATCCAAAAAACATAATGATAACAAGATCGGGGGATACAGTTTGGCGTTGTAGTTTCGAATCTATCCTCTACATCCAAAATTAAATTATACCACTTTATAGCTAAAGGATCAAAGAATTCATTACGATAAACGAGAATAGTGACGCATCGCGCGCGGTGAAGGGGGAACTGGGGAAGCGCTGCCATTTTGCGGTTATTTTGCTGCGTATCGAGATTTGCAATTAGTATAACTTATGATTCGGAGAAGCTTCGATGGTCGTTTAAGTTTTAATCGTCAGCTGTCGTCAAAATCTATCGATTGTTTATAAACTTATATAAAAATATTTTATTAAAAAAATATAACCCGTTACATAAACGTATTCACGTAGAACACACGGCCGTCTCCATGACACAGCCACACCCCATTTTTTTTACTATCGGGACATGTAACACTATTGCATATAAACAACTTTTATTAGCCCTGAATAACCTTTTAAAATTGTCCAAATCTGAGTTTTCCAAGTCGTCAGATTTGCCTATTGATGTCAATATGGGTTAGGCCGTACACGATCATACCTAAATCAACGGGTCTTAAGATCACTTTTTTTGGTCCACTTTCGAAATCTGAAAGTGGTCTCCTGACCAAAGGGCTCTATAATTTGAAACTTTTCAAATACATTTTCGGTATTCAGAGAGTATTTCGTTCGAATTTATATATTTGGATACACATACAAGAAAAGAAAAGAACAGACTTGCACAAGGTGTGAAAAATAGAGAATTCTTCTCGGGGACAAAGGTGTCTTCGTCTTGGGCGAGTTTGAATTCCTCGTTGCACTCGAGGTACTATCAGCTCCCTCGTTGCGTTCGGGAGCACTAGAATCCTTCGTTGCGCGCAAGATTCTTAATAGTGATGAAAAATGTATTGTTTGATCCACGTCGAGAAGTAATTATAATATAATTTGTTGCAGCAGCAGCAAGTTCAGCAGAACTTAATGGAGACTGAGGGCCACAGCGCCGCGTCGCTCACCAACCTGTTGCTGGACCGCGGCGACGCGTCGCTGCTGCTCAACTCCAGCGAGCTGTCGGGCCTGTCCGCGCTACTGGGCGAGCGCGCGCACGGCCCGTCGCCGCTGGACTACTGACGGCCTGGCAGCGCCGCTACTCCACACCAATTAGAGCTTCGTTGCTAAATACTATCAGCCATACGGTTCGATTGAGGTTCTTGCCGCGGTCGGTTGGTGGGGGATCATTCATTGTTATCGAGACCCTCCGTACCTCGTACAACACGTTTATCCATTGGTATCGGCTGTCATTTCTAGATGTTTGACAGTCGGGAGTCTTACCAAAGGGTATCGAGTCACCCAGTAACTGGGTTATGGAGATTAGATAGACAGTCACTTCATGTAAAATACTAGTATTCAGCTGCAGAGACTGAAAACCCAGCACAACATAGTTGGGAAAAGGCGAGACACATAATGACACTGACAGCTCATGGACGGATCTTAGAGGCGCTGAACACGCTCAGTGTCATTGATAAAATTCGCCCAAAGCTAGCAACTATGCGCATGGAGCACAAGATCCTATCGGTGCGTGGCAAAATTCAGAACTAACGCCGCCATCTTGTTTTTTGAATACATACATTTCAAGTGACATTTAACAAAACGATTGCAACCAACAGCGCCTTCCTGTCAATGTGTCTTGTAGCACTCTAAATCATGTTATGGCATGTCGGATTGAGACGCCCATTTACACGCAGCAATTTAGTTGTTCGATTAAAAATATAAAAACAACAACATCCAAACGCGGTTACGATTTCGAAGTGCTTCAACTTATTGCATTCGACAGGAAATTAAATTGCTACGTATTAGATCCTTACCAGAAAGTTTGACTTTGCAGAGCGTCGTCTCAGTCTCTTTGAAAAACTCAATGTTCCACAGCTAGGCCCAGGTGCTGTAGATAGTTTAGAATAGTAACTAGTTCTTGCTATGAGAATGTTTGACATTACATATTGTTGTTAAAGGAGATTAATTTAAATGTAATAATTAAGTGTCCTGATATAAGCTACCGTGGCGCACCCTACATTTGACTTACGAATTTTATTCACGAACTTACATAGTTACGGACGAGCTACTAAATCCCGGAATCGATTTGACTCCCGTTATCGATATGCGGGGTTGTTTTGTGTGTAATCTATGACTTCTTCTTTTGTTGGTAATTACGTTAAATAGTTATATTTTTACCGATCTGGGATTTTATAGTAAGTAATTAACAAAGTGCGAGTGAATGTTAAAATTGTTACAATCTTTGGACGCAGCTTCGTCAGAGTTTATATTTTTTCACTAGCTTATGGTCTTCTGGTTAGATTTAATAGCCTACAGTTACTGTTAAAACCAATTCGTATGACTATTCATATTTATTAACTACGACGCACATTCTTACAGTTAGTTTTCTTTTTTGTTGATGCGTTTAAATAAAACGCATTTTTACAAATAACACTGAAGTGATTCAGATCCCAGAATTTTGTTAATCATTTGAGTATTTGGTTAATCTTCAAAAGGGTCTAACATTGCGTTTTATTACTTGTTTTAGTACTCGTTGGTGCTTTTACTAACTCCTCTGCAAATTATGTTTTTATAAATGTTTCAAACTCTAACACAGTCATTATTAAACCAGAAAATAATAGAAAAGAGATAAAAAATAATCATAATTTATTGAATTCATCTAAATAAATTTTATTAGAGCAATACGTAAATATCAAAATACTTTTAAATTGCATCGACATTATTTTCTGCGTTAAATATAAAGAGATATCTTAACATTTTAGAGATTATGTACATTGATATTAGTATTGATTTCACTCAATACCATTTCTACTAGATAGAAATGACTATTTGGGGTTATGTGTTGAAAATCTAAGAGCATGTAAATGGGAAACAGCATAGCACATACAAGTTCCTGAAAGATTAATAGGATAAATGACCGAAAAACCACATTTTTAAGTGCATTCAGAATCGTCTTTCTTGAAATTAGAGAATTATAAGTGTCCAGTTCTTTTGCTAAATGATGCGTGCAGTTTCTTGGTTAACGTGCACTTAGTTTTAATTTTAAGATGTAATGAAATGACGAGGGAAATCGAGATATTTCTAAAAATGTGTAATCGCTATAGAATGTGATAGGTATGAAAGGTAGGTAGTAAATATGTCTAGAAGGCATTGAGATTGAGAACGGCACGGTATTAGTGACGTGATAACATCGACGGTCCCTGCGTACAATCCCCTAAGTTATAGATACGTGATTTGCATGTTTTGTCTTCGTGACCTTCAGGCCAGCCTATATTATCGTTTAGTTTAACGAAAATAAGTCTAAGATGGCAAAATGCACTTTAAATCCATCTTGACATTACATTTACTAGACCATGATATACAGTTGTTTGAAACTTTGAAGCACTTTCCTGTAAAATTTGTTTTTGTAGTTAGGGGATTATACGTAGGGACCGTCGACATAATGGTTGTATTCATCAGGGAAAGTGTTTGCTAAAACAAACTACATATTTAGAATATTCGTCTTGAAAACCATCAAATGTGTGGTTATTTCAAGTATCTTCCATATTTTTTTCTAGCCACTGAAAAGCACGGGATATGTTGAAAACAATTTAATTATATTTTCCCATAAAGTAATGTAATGATGAGATTTTATAAATCTTGATTTTAATGAAAATAGTTTTATTTAAAGATTTCTTCTCATTTAAGGTTTAGTTTTTAGTATTAAATTCTTATTTTGGTTATGATTTGTTACCAAATAGTTTGTAAATATTTTCTAAAAGAAAAAAAAAACAAGAATATTGTGTAAATTGAAAAATCATTTACAATTACAGACCATTCGCTTCAAACCCACGTTAACGGAAGTTGAAAGTAACATGAATTTAATTCTATTTGAAATATTTTCTAATACACGATGCTTTTAAAAGTACATATATGTTGTAAAAGTACTTAATGGAAGTGCACCATTGTAAGATGCGCGGCAAATCAAATAATACAATTCTTGGCAAATTGCTCGGTGTTACAGAGACGCATAATTGCCAACAATTGTGTTGCCCGTGTAAGTGCAACATTAAACTGACCATAGACGAGACACATACATAGTTTCCCTATTGTGACATGAACAAACATTGTTTCAAGCTAGTTTTAAAACGTATGTCTACTTTATTCATTACAACCTCCTCGTTTTAGGTATTTTAGTATAAGACCAGACATCACAATGTTATACAGTAATGATCGAAGTTGCAATGATAAGAAAGCATTGAAAATGCCAGTTTTGTTATATTTTTGAGAAAAAAAAATACAATAAAGTATATTATTTGATATTTGCAGTTTTTCTTAACTTTTACTTTTTAAGTGGAATGGAAAACTCTGGATCACTCAAATTGGATTTTCGAATTTTTTGGCATCCAACGTATTTAGTATACCATCGTTCAGTTTCCGCTGTAGTGTCCCACGCAGTGCCCGGCCGTAATATGGCAGTTCTGAGGTATTGAAACAAGTCTGCTTTGTAGAGTATCATCTCTAACACCTTTGTAACTTTCTAAAAAAAAACATTTACTTATTAAAATTTGGCTGAGAATCGGCAGCTTTCGAACGTTAAAAACTTTTTCCTACAAAAAAAATACAAGACTTCCAAAAAGTTTAGATTTTTGTCACCGACTTCCGAAATTAAAGTTATAAGTTTTCACTTTTTAGTTATTTTATTTTATTTGGGAAAACGAACAATCGTACATTGTATGTATATTATACCTAGATACACAGTATGCTAAAAGCAAATGTACAAATTCACTACGTTTCCACATGTTTCTTAAGACACAGTTTGGGTAAAATCAAATGCTTTCAATCAAAATATACCAAAATACTTACAATTGACTCGTAATCATAAAACCAAACAGTTAATACAAGTTTCGTATAAGGCGGGAGGAAACGCCCGGGTGTTTCCATTGCGAAGATCGCCCTGAGGACACGGTGGAGCATACGGTGGCGGTCTGCCCGGCTTGGGCGGAGCACCGCCGTGTCCTCGTGGAGGCGATCGGCGGCGGCGATCTCTCGCGTCCGGCCCTGGTGCAGGCCATGGTACGGAGCGAGAGTGAATGGTTAGCCGTCACCTCCTTCTGCGAAGCAGTAATGCTCGCGAAGAGGGAGGCGGCGCACGTGAGGGAGAGGCAGTATATGCGCCCTCACGGCCGTAGTCGCCGCGGGAGAAGCCCTGGGCGTCGGGAATCCCAGGCTGATTCCCGGCCACCGTAGGCGCGGGCTTGCGGACGGCGAGTAATGGGTAGCTCGCTGTCCGGTAAGGACCAAGCCCGGGTCGACGGCGCGTTGTGTTCCACGCGCGCCTCAAAGAGATGTCAGCATCAAAGGGTGGGGTCCGCAAGGGCCGATGCCTGCCAGGGGTGCGGGTTGTTCGAAAGAGATACCGTCGCCCCTGGCACACAGGCAACTGAGGGAACACGGGTGGGTTTTAGTCAGTAAAAGTCTGACACGCCCTCCTGCTCCACCCAGAGCGGGAGAAGTTATTTGATAATTTCCCATCCTCAAAAAAAAAAAAATAGTTAATACAAACCTCTAGGGCACTTCCCGAAGTCCTAGAAAGCGGAAGTATGGCAGGCTAGGATATGCACACAAACTACAACAAAATCGGTTCATCCGTTCGGGAGCTGAGATGCCACAGACAGACAAACCACACAGACACGTCAAATGCGTCGAAGGTCAAAAAGAGTAACAAATCTGGAACCTTCACCCACCAACTCCCTTACAAGGATGTGACGACTTAATTCAATTTCAGGAAACTGAGTTCGAGTTTTTGGATATATCCAATCTGGATGCTGACTCAGAATTGGAGTCTGACAACGAGAGTGATAAGGAAAATTTGTAAAAAAATTATATAAGTACATATTTGTAAATTTGTATTTGAGTGTGTTTGGGTTTTTTTGTAATATTTAATGATATTTTGTCTTTTTTTTATTTATTTTACTTTATTTTACAAATGCTTAGTATTCATTCCTTAAATTAAATTACTTTGTATATAATATAACTTTATAAGTTACTTTTAAATAAGAGTTTGTTAATCTTTTTTTAATTAAATTAATAAAAACATGTCAAAAAACAGCAATTTTTTTATTTAATTTTTCTTGTTTTGTGTGTTCTTAATATTTGGGTTAACAACATATCGAACTTTTTAACTTGGACACTAAAAGGGATCGTTTTACATGTAAAAATAAATAAAAATATTTTGACGATTTTTTTTTAAAAAACGGCATGAAGTTTTTCGTCAAATCGGCAACCAAAAAAACATAAATAATTAGCACTATGACCACCTCCAAGGATATTACGGTTAAACATGCCGTTTAGGAGATAATTAGATTTTTCATACTAGCTTCATACAAATTTTTCGTAAAAAAATTATATTTCCTTCGTTTTTGGGCAGAATTAACTCGGGTGTCATTTTTGTACATAGTAATGACTAATAGAAGCGATATCCGGCAAAAAATCAGGCACTTGCAAATTGAAATCCCTAAGTCTTTTAAAGCCGATTCTCAGCCCACCGTGCGACATCACATTAGCAACTTCTAAAATTAGCAGTGTTTCTCTACTATATTATGCATGTTATATACCTGTACATATATAAACCTTTCTCTTGAATCACTGTAGAGTCATTCTACGCAACGGATTTTGATGCGGCTTTTTTAATAGATAGCTATTAAAAAAACCCGCATCAAAATCCGTTGCATAGTTTTAAAGATCGAAGCATACGTAGGGACAGACAGACAGCGGAAAGCGACTTTGTTTTATACTATGAAGTGATGATACAGCTTCAGCTAACTTTCGAATGGCTTTTTCTCAGGAATGGTAAATCTTAGAGAAAAAAGCATAAGGACAATTTTGGTAGATAATTACCTGACCTACAATTTTAATCTGAGCTATTTTTATCGTAAAACTAACCGTTTAGCCAAAAAACCCATTTTTGCGACATTTGACCTTGAATAAAAAAAAAATGCACACACGAGATCAATGGTTATTTTTCAGGGTTTCATTAGAGTGGTATCCCTTACGTGTCTGTAAATATTCAGCTTGTTGTGAATTAATGCAAGGGTCAATGTCTATTTTGACCGGCCATCAGACAGCCGAATCGCACCAACGATTCTGTGTAGCATCATATCCACATGTGCGACACTTTTTTTTTTTGAGGTTGGGAAATCATCAAATAACTTCTCCCGCTCTGGGTGGAGCAGGCGGGCGTGTCAGACTTTTACTGACTAAAACCCACCCGTGTTCCCTCAGTTGCCTATGTGCCAGGGGCGACGGTATCTCTTTCGAACAACCCGCACCCCTGGCAGGCATCGGCCCTTGCGGACCCCACCAGTCCGGCGCACCAGGACACATGGCACGCCGTGACCACCCCAGGAACCAAGAAGCACAAGGGCCCCAGACTATCCTGGCACCCTTGGCACCCTTGGTCCCCCCCCCCCCACCGGCTGGCCCCACCGCGTCCGCCATCAAACGGTGGCGGCCCCGTCCAGGCCACGGAAGGGAAGAGCGCTACTCAGAAGTACCGGCACTCCTCCTCCGCTGCAGCCTGTAACCCTCAGCCGCGATGCCTCCCATTCGACATCGCGGCCCGCCTCAGTTGTGGTGCACCTCACCGCAACCTACTTTTTGGCCGCTACGTCGCGTCGTCGGCTTGGAAGCAAAAGCCCTGACGAGCGGCCCCACCTGGGGGTTCCTTCTCGCTTCACCGTGGGAGCGGACCACGGCTACTGAGCCCCCCCGCAACGACAATGCGGGAACCCACTGGGGGGGACATGTGCGACACTTGAGATATGGTTGTAGCGAGGCAATGGTTCCCACTCTTAGTGTAGTGGCAACACTATTTTGTTCCTAAACGAGTGGTTATGGTAGACAACAGGATTGAACTAGGGATGTGACTTGGAGGGAAAAAAATCGATGAATAAATAATCGATTTTTCTCTCTTTAAAATAAATCAATTTGTAAAAAATCGATTAACTTAAAAATAATCAATTTTTATTTAACTATTCGAAAAGTTGCATTTTTTGTACATGTTTAAAATAACCAAGTCGGTAGTAAAACGACCACGCGTTTTTTCATGTACCGCACAGATGGCGCTGTTTGCGAAATTCGATTAAAATGTGTAGTTTGGCTCCATTGGTTTAATCCAACAACGCATATCTCATCTTTTTTACTTTAAACAAAAGAGAGTAAGTAATATAATCGATTTATTGAAAATTGATTTTTAATATTTAGAGAATCGATTTTATTAAAAAAAAAAATAATATAAAAATCGATTCTTTTTTTACATCCCTAGATTGAACCCATTGTTGAACTAGTGGGACTATCACTTCTGGGACTAGGATTCTGAATTACAATGTTATACGTTACGATATACCGTGTAATTACTATAACTTACTGTTTTATCTATCTATCTATAAGTTTTATAATAATATGCTCTATTTGGCAATTGTGTATTCTATGTATTTCCTCCGTTGTGTTTACTGTGTGGTGAAAGAAATATACGTCTACTATAGGTACTACTGAACTTGGTTTCTTATAAGCAAACCGGACGCATATCGCGCCTAAATTGGTGACCCCGACGATAGAACACGTCGCTGAGGTCCGACGGTGCCGACAGGTCCACGGGTGCAGTATATGTGTTTTGTGCACGGGCGCGCCGCCCGGCGCGGCGCGGCCTGCGCGCCGCCCGCCAGTATAAAAAGAAAGAATCGGAATCCAAAGAAGAGAAGAGCAACGAGCTTACCTAAACTCATCCCAGGCAGCGGTTTTCTTTTCGTGAACAAGTCCCTGGCGATACTTGCCGCCATTACCCGAGATTACGTACGAAAATCGAGGAATATTTGCAACTTCAAGCTAATTTTTAACTTTATCAACCTGAAACAAGAAAAATCATCTAGTTCCGCGCAAGGAACTTAAATACCACAAGCGGTTCCGCGACTGCAGGGCAATTTTTTCTTCGGAAACTTTTTGGAAACTTCAGAGTTAGCGCGCGAAGCTTGACAGAGTCTGACACATGTCCCCTGTCATTACTGTCTGCAAACTTCAAATGTAAACCGGCTGCGTTCCAGAGAAAATCGAAACATAAATCACATAAATGTGTTGTGTTCCGTATTCAATAGTGCGACAGCATAAAGCTTAAAGCTGTAAGTTATATTTAAGTTTTCTTTTTCTCAAACTCTGCATGGATACCTACAACTTATATCAATCAAATACTACAGTGTTTCTGAACAAGTGCTCAAATGAACTAAATGCCTCACCAGAAACAACATTTAATTCTTTTCTGGTTATGTTTTGTGCATTCTGCATGTTTTGATCTGAATAATTTTGATATACCATTGGGGCCATGGGCACACTACAAATAATTGAAATAGAGGTTTTTAGAACCTTTTTATTTTTTACTGTTTACACTTTCCTTTAATTTGCCTGTGGTTGCATGTATATTTTTTATTGTGTTTCTTTTTTAATATGATTCTTATTCTTTTTCAAACTGATTATTTAACACTATGATTTCAACGCTGTGCTACTGTTATATATTTTTGTTGCATTTCCCTTCTTTGGATTCTGTGTTTTTGTTTGTGAGATAACTTTTATAGTAGGTAACACAATGGGCACTGAGGGAAAAGAGATTTTTCTGGATCCTGAACCTGGAACTGGTGGTGAACAGTCCGTAGACCCGTCTCCATCTAGATCTCAACCTATATTGGTGAATAGAGTATCCATCAGTGTTCCTCCGTTCTGGCATGACCAACCTGGACATGGTTTGTTAGTTTAGAAGCACAGTTCCATATTAACGGCATCACACAGGAATTCAAAATCAAAATATTTTATTTCACATAAACCTGCATGGGCACTTATGGAACGTCAGAAGCTAGGTGCACGGTTCCAATTTATCACTTCTTATGGAGAAGAGCCGGCAAGAAACTCCACGGTTACTCTTTTAAAAATATTTGGCTTTTACAATGTTTTCAAATTACAGTGATAATAGGTATGGGAGGACAGTGCAGGCCTGTCAATAAGTACCAGGTACTTAGAGGAATGAAAATACACAACAGAAAATCGTCTACAAATCTAGTCTGTAAGGCCTACAACGGTCTTTCATTCACAATATGTAAAAGAATCTACATAAATAAAATGAACCTATTTGAACCAAGGGACATGATTTCCACGACTAAGTACTACTATGCCGTAAGTCACCCTACCAAATCCGCAACTGAGGTTGAGGATATAATTATCGAGCCACCTAGGGAGCGGGCTCCTTATGAAAGCCCTCATCTCCCGTTTTTCTGAGTCATATGAGGAGTAAATTTGGAGGCTTCTTGAGATAGGGAATAGGAAGCCCTCGTCCTTCTTTCACACATCAGGATCCTTGCTGGTTCATCTTTTCCAGATCAGTCCACTCCAAAGTATATGAACAAATAGGTTGCCTCATTCATTACTGAAGGTAATGATTGCCTGTGCTTCGCGGCTGCAAGCGCGCGTACGCACCGAGTGGGGCCGTCCTGACCTTGAATGCATCTGGGTAACTATTCCCGCTCGATGCTTGGCGTAAAGCGTAATTTGCACATTGCGACTGTTTACCTGCCGCTAGATCGAACGATAGGTACCGGAACGTATTCAATTGTTTACGCGAATATTATCTGAGGTAATTGATCAGAACCCTGATGATTATTTTCTAGGGATGGGCCGAAATTCGGTTAACATTCGGTTCAACCGAATTTCGGCAGCTTGAACCGAACTTCGGCATTCGGCCGAAATTCGGTTCAGATGCCGGAACATTCGGCACAAGAAAAATAATACCTACTTGCACTATTTTGACTGAAATTTAATAGAATTAGAGTATAGCATTACTGTAAAAAACTTTTTCCAAAAAAAAACAACCGACTTCCAAAAAAACACTACAAAGTGAAAAATAACTTTAATTTCGGAAGTCGGTGTCTTTGGAGCTGTATTTTAATTTTTTGTCACCGCCTTCCGAAATTAAAGTTGTTTTTCACTTTGTAGTGTTTTTTTGGAAGTCGGTTGTTTTTTTTTTGGAAAAAGTTTTTATTTTTCACTTTTTAGTGGTTCACATGTGCTTATCCCGCATACCGCATCACACAGCATACCGGCGTGATGTTATGTTATGAACTGGTGTAAGCAATAGACAGACATGAGATTTCAGCAATCCCAGTCCATTTGCTATCATTTATTGAGGAGTTCCGTTGCCTATCTCCAAAGTTCTTCATCAGATCTTCACCAAATTGAAATGGGACCATTCCGAGAAAGTACTCTTCCAAAAAATACCTAAATCGCTTCGTGTGCCTATAAAATTTGAAGATTTCTCTCTATTTCTCCAGGATCCCATCATCAGATCCTGACTTGATGATCATGGGACCACCTGGGAAGTATACCCTTTCAAACAAAAAAAAACAAAATCCAAATCGGTCCAGCCATCTTCGAGTAATCGGGGAACATACATAAAAAAAAATAAAAAAAACCTCCTCCTTTTTGAAGTCGGTTAAAAATAAATAATAGTTTAAAAAAACTAAAAAACACGCTTTAAAAACCAAACTAAATAAGGAGAAAATAATTTAATTCAATTAAAAAGCGTGGGGTGCTTTTTGAGGTGTTTTTATAATCAATTACCTAATGTCAAGCACCCCACGCTTTTTAATTGAATTAAATTATTTTCTCCTTTTTTAGTTTGGTTTTTAAAGCGTGTTTTTTAGTTTTTTAAACTATTATTTATTTTCTATTTTTTAGTTCTGCTAACTACAAAAACGTGTCTGACCGTTTAAAGTGGGTCAAAATCGCGCTCAAAGGAGTCGGTTACATACAAACATACATTTCCACACACACACACACACACATTTTCACATTTTCTTTTTTTTTATAGTTTGTTGCTGTTGTGTTGTGTCTGTGTCGAATAAATGTTTTCTATTCTATTCTAAACAGGTGATGTCCAAACGCTTTTTTGTCCCGCAGAACTGGACCTTGAATTGCTAGTAATGGAGAAGCACCAGCCCACCATTGTATACCTCGAATGTGCACGTGCTTATCCAGGTCAAATCAGGCAAAGAACTTAGAAAAGCCGACTTCTCGTTACACTGTGGAGTCATCGCACAATTCACCATATTTTCGTTAGCTCGAGAGTATCCCAATTCTGATGTCGCATCACTGGTGGCCGAGATGCGAAACATCAGATCTTCTTCACGATCCGACATAGTTTAGGTAGGTGTCTGTAGTGGTTACTCCAACGAAAAGATAATTTGATTTGAATTTAAAATAACTTTTATAAACTGGCGAGTAAAAAATTAAATAAACCTGTGCATCGGAAACAAACACGTGCGTTGGTACTGAGCGTTTGCCTAGACTGTCCGAGCTCGACTGTCAACTTTAGACTGTCTTTTTTTTTTTTTTGTAGGGCATCTCGCAGTTGGCCTTGAGAGGCCGTGACTGCTCAACCGGTCATTCCTGGGGCTGCCATTAAGATTTTACACTTAACGCCTCCAGCCAGGGCTTACAAACTAAAATTTAGACTGTCGCCCCGCTTGTGGTATATATCTTCCTTGCTGTCGCCGCACTCGGTCCCTCCGCCAGTCCTCGCTGTATCCCCTCCACCAACGATCGTGTCCAAGCGGTAGGGCTCGCTTGCGTTTCTGATTACATGATTATTCGTTTACAAATCAAATTGTTAGATGACGTTGTCCGCTAAACTTTGGCGCCATCAATCCACGACATGGATGTTTATCTGGACATTAAGGGCCTACGTCCCGTTTGGTAGCGTAACACGGTCACTTTATGAACCCTACTGCTCACTAACGGTTTGTCTTGAAGATTTGAAAAATATATGATTTTGCTATAGATTCATATAGATCATTTTGCCCGAAGTACTTTTTTTGTATGGTTAATACTTTTGCTGTAAAAAATATTTTCCAACACGCAATATTTTGACTTCTATTCCATACTCCTACTAAACGGCTACGTTATTTGGAAAAAAAAATACACTGAAAAATAGATAGTTAGAGGTACCACAGAATCGCCGAAGCACAATTGTAAATTAATCAAAGGAATATCCCCATTTTGAGATAAAGGCTCAGAGGTGCCCTGCGCGGGCGCGGGCGGCAGTCGTGCTTTAGCATACAAACGGGAGATGAGGATACTATGGGCCTTAATTAAACGATTTCATTTCCTTTAATGTTGCGGCGTAGCGCGTAGCTCCTCGCGATGCACGTAGTCAACTTCGTAGAACTTACTACAACGTTTACCTTTCGTAGCCGGCGCTACGCTCGTAGCTCGTAGGCAGTAAGTGTGGGCAATAAATGCATATTGTTGAAATTGTTCCATAAACATGCAATTAAAATATCCTATATCAGCAGCTTGGAAACTGTACGCATCGTATTTGCTACATGCAGTCTAACGCTACACAAAAAAGCAATAATGTGCAAAATCCAGTGTTAAATAACTCTATCAACATAGAGTTATTTAACACTGGATTTTGCACATTATTGCTTTTTTATATCCTCTGTTTCTACCAAGTTTTCGTCTTCGTAATGTAATGATAAAGTTTTACGGCTAAAGTTCTATTAAATACGCTAAGGAATGACTAAGTAACTGAGTTTGTTTTGTGCACAAACTTCAAGGCCAATTCTCGTAACTAAAAACGTTCAAAATCTAGTCGCATAATTTACGAAAACTCGCGATATTTTTGACAGATTGAGACTGAGATCAGACTGATCGTTCTTAAAATTACGAGAATTGACCCTCTGGTCTAAGACACTTCAGCAGAGGCCCAAAATCGAGGTTTGCCAGCGAGCCATAGATCGCACTATGCTGGGGTTCAAATTTCGGACCGTGTGAGGAACACAATAGGTACTGCTCGCCAAAACCAAAATCACGAATGTTACCCGGAAAGCAGCTTATCTTACGTACGCGGGATTGGGCCGGAATGTCTGCCGCATGTCAGGTGAGCTGTGGGGCCTGAGGATTAAGGAACCATTGATTGGGTTCCATTAAATGATTGGCGACATCGCGGCAGACCCAGACGAAGATGGAGGGATGAACTTGACTCCTACTGGAGGGCCTGTCTCGCAATGACAGTGGACAGACATGAGTGGAAAAGGGAAAGGGAGGGCTTTGCGGGCTAAACAGATAGAACAACAAACGGTTGCATAAACCATCATTATACAACTATGTAGGTACTTAGTTAAATCTCCGTATTTATGGTCAAGCAAGAATGCGCCCAATTTCTCCATAGTGTTACTGGATATATATCCAGTATCATATTGAGGCGGAAATTGAGGATTGAACATACATTATATTCAACCCTCAATTTCAGCCATACAAAACCGTGTTGCTAAAACAATATTTTGCAACTTTTAATTACCAGTCTTGGTCTTTGGCCTCTTGTGCTAGATTATCAGTTTTATCACTTATAAGACAAATCAATTTTTAGATAAAAGGGCCGGGGCAAAATATTTGCCTCAAAGGCCAACACGGTTCAATTGATAGCGCCAATATAATTATTCGTACGACTCTGATGTCGTCACTGACGTTTGTAAGTTTATAAAGAGTTTAATGTATTTTCTATATCATTCAGTCAAAAGCCGGCTGTATCCCGATAACAAGTGTGTGATGTTAACGAGTGTAACTTAAATATTGAAACTGACGGTTTATTCCGAAGCGTCGTCGCGTCGGTTGCAGCTCGCAAGTTTAGTACGGCGTACGGTGACAAATATTCTCGTGGAATATTTGTGAAAAATTCCATTGTGTCTGACACGGAACTTATCTAGGTATTACGATTTTTTGATTTTCTTTTTTTTTATCTTTGCTTCACTTACACTGAAATGGATATCGTTCATTTCGTAGACATTCATTTACATAATATTACATCACGGCTGTATTACCCCGAAGGGTTGGGCAGAGGTGTTTACTACCCCGTTTCGCTTCATTTTCTGAATTTCTGCAAAAGTGTTTCTGTAACGTAACAGTATTCTGATTAGTTACCTAGTTTAGTGTTCTGTAAAGTATTATTTGGTTTTGTTTTGCAGTGCCCTTACAGAACATAAGATTATAACTTTTATCTTAATCCAAATTCTATACTTACAACACGTTTGATTAGTTTTTTTTTGTCGTTTATTAGATATGAAGCAACGTTATTTTACAAAGTGGCCGATTACAGCACTGATTTATTATGTATATTATGTAGTTTAAATGTGTAAGTTCGTACCTATAGCCACGCCCACGCTACGAATTCGAATATCGGGAATATAATTTTAGGATTAATTGTAAGGGGCCATTCAAGTATTACGTAAGCAGATTTTTTGCGCAATTATTAACTGAAGTTTGCTTACTTTTGCTGACGAGGGGGAGGAGAGGCCTCCCCTCGTCAGCAAAAGTAACCAAACTTCTTACCCCCCCCCCCCCCTCCCATGCTCACGTAAACATTGGTAGGTACATGCATTTTTCAATGTGTTCTGATTTATTTATTGATTCATGAGCAGCAGTTGCAGTCTAGAAATAAGGAATAGGCTTGGAATAGAGGACTAACGCATATAATATTAGCTCGCTGTCCGGTAAGGACCAAGCCCGGGTCGACGGCGCGTTGTGTTCCACGCGCGCCTCAAAGAGATGTCAGCATCAAAGGGTGGGGTCCGCAAGGGCCGATGCCTGCCAGGGGTGCGGGTTGTTCGAAAGAGATACCGTCGCCCCTGGCACACAGGCAACTGAGGGAACACGGGTGGGTTTTAGTCAGTAAAAGTCTGACACGCCCTCCTGCTCCACCCAGAGCGGGAGAAGTTATTTGATGATTTCCCACCCAAAAAAAAACGCATATAATATTTATTTAAGCAAATTTTATTACGATGGTATTCAGTTATTATATAACGAACAAAACAAACTTCTTTTAAAATGTTGGTACATAAATTAATTCAAATTAACAGTCTCCAGTCCATGACACACGAATCCATGACTCTAAGACCTGTCATTGAAGACGATGACATTGGATGTTTGCTGCTCAATGTTTTATTTCTGCTCACCTTCGTGTGATTTTCGAATATCTTCGTCGTTTTCTTCGAGCCATTCATAGACAAGTAGGGTTGCCATAATTATGTGTTCAAACCAAAATCGATTAAATTTTGTAGAAAATCCAAAAACGTAAAAAAATACTGCTGACGTAATCACCATTCAACCCCCCCATCCCCCATGTAATCAAAAATAAGCAAAGCAAAGACCCCTGCCCCCTGTAGTGTTTACGTAATACTTGAATGGCCCCTAAATAATAATTGTAATAATAATAAAAGTTACAACTTGCCCTATTTGTGTTGTAGTGTCGGTAACCGCAGGACATAAACAATGGGCAACACTTCTATGAAGAGTTCTCGTATTAATGAAAATATCGTCCTCCCACTGGCAGATACAGGTACCCGGGAAAATTTATTTTACTAATCTTCACGGTTAACGGTCATCCTACATCGGGTGAATTATGAATGGAGCCACGGCGGTATTGATTACTTGATTCCATACTCTTTCATGTATATGTTATGTCAACATACAAATCATTTAATAGTTCGCGATAACATTTTAATTATGGAGATCAAAGTTAACAAAAGTCGACTGTTTAATTTATTTTTCAGAGGTATCTAGCAACTTATAAAATCGCTACATTCCTAATTAGTAGGTATCCCTTCCAATTGCGTCATTTAAGTTATGCTTTTGCTAGAAACAGAGCTGTACCTAATTGCGTAACACACAGACAGTAGGAATGGCTTTCATTTAGACAGTTAAACCACATTCATTGCGTTATTTACGACAAACTTTTCGAACATAAGATGCAATGGATGTTCTGCTGGGGAGTTTGTTGCGCTACTTCTTCTTCCCAGCTAAAGCACTAGGAAGTGGTGAAGGGCGGGCGTTTTGGGGGTCTGTTTTATGTAATTTTGACGTTCAAAAAGTGCTGACCCTCAGCCTAGTTTGAATCTGCCAGGAGTGCGGGTTGTTCGAAAGAGATACCGCGGCCCCTGGCAAACAGGCAACTGAGGGAACACGGGTGGGTTTTAGTCAGTAAAAGTCTGACACGCCCTCCTGCTCCACCCAGAGCGGGAGAAGTTATTTCATGATTTCCCACCAAAAAAAAGCCTAGTTTGAATAAATGACTTTTGTTTTTTTTTTTTCGATCTGTTTGATAGTGTCTTACGCAATTAGGGTTTACGTACCGCAATGAGACGGAATCAAACAACCGTCTCGATTCCCAAACTGGATGGGCCTTTGTCGCTTTCAGTATTGTGGTTTAAGACCTTCTGGATCGAATGTATAAATTGACCTTTTAATTTTTTTACAGCGCGTTCCCGAGCGCCATCCGCTGTCCAGCCACTGGGACCAGAGGATATGGATGATATCGGTAAGTTGATTTTTGTTATCATTAAGAGGAAACGCGGTCGCGTGGCCGTTGTATAGGTATGTACGTATCACTGCATACTGTTGTAAACAATCAAGTTCTTCTAATCTCAGCTGTGCTGCTGGAGTTTGTTGCGCCACTTCTTCCCAGTTAAAGTACTTGAAAGTGGTGTATTATGTAATTTAAACGTATCCAACAATTTTGGCGTATCGTAGGTAATCGCAATCCATAGCGATCGAGATGGTTAAAAGAAACTTACACTAGGGCCACTGTATCCACCAAATTATTACATGTAAAGTAGGTTGCCAAAACTGTATAACGTTTTCACTGCTAAAAACTTATCAGATTCAATGTACATAGAACCAAACCTCTAGGAAGTTGGACGCTAGTGATCACACTAGACTAAATTGGATTCTAAATCGGACAGACTACCTACTCTCAGTCGTGAAGTAGAATTACATTGGGTTGCAACAATTTAGGAAGTAGTGCGGTCGATACCTTCTAATCACACTAAATTGGAATCTAATTCACTTTGGAATTTAATTCACTTCGATTACATCTTCCGATTTCGATTTCCTACAAATTTAATAGTGTAATAGGCGCTTAACTCTACAAACCTTACATACATGTTGATCAAAATTTATGGCTTGGCAGTTTCGCGGCCGTCGCCGTCGCACAAAGAGTCCTATGGGCTTATGGTATGAAATTAAGTCATGGCCTTAAATGTTGTGTCATGCAATAGTTCAATGGAACGGTCAAGCCAAACATTTTGACCAAGATGTAAGGTTTGTAGAGTTTGACCATTTTAACAGTGCAAGAGTTGAGTTGACTTGAGTTGTTGAGTTGTCTTGGCATTTTACTTAATTTGTAAATCCTGGCTAATGAGACACAATTAATTTTGACGCTGTACTTAACCGGAACATGGAATGCTTTTGGTGGGATTTCTTTTGTCGAGTGCTCTAAGTATTTCTTATAGATATTGTACTGATATTACTCATACCTACATGTTAAAATCCTAACCCGGCTTACGGCTAACATAGTCAGGTAAAAAAGGCATTTCTTGCACGACAGCGTTCTTTATAGCCAACGAAAAAGCGTATCTCCTTTTTTGTTGTGTACTTACATGCTCATAATATAGTTTTCATAACAAATGGAAGTAGGTATACCTATTACATATAAATACAGACTTGCACACCCCTCAAGTTCTTCTAACTTGACAGACAGCTGTGCTGCTGGGGAATTTGTTGCGCCACTTCTTCCCAGCTAAAGCACTAGAACGTGGTGGAGGGCGGGCGTTTTAGGGGAACTGTCTTACGTAATTATGACGTTCAAAAAGTGCTGACTCTCAGCCTAGTTTGAATAAATGACTTTTGATTTGATTTTGATTTTGAGGTACCTGCAACGGTCTGTGGTTTCAATTATGATTTCTTTCTATATAGATGAATATATACGCGACGACCTGGAGCGATTGAGCTGCAATACAACGGCGACCTCTGGCTCTTCACGGCCGTCCCTGCCGGTCCTACCCTCGCCGGAAATCATCCAGCAGCCGGACAGAGACGGGTGCGCCATGTTACGATACCTTATAATTAAGAAGCTCTGACTCTTTCCACAGCCAACTAGCCTTTTTGTTTTTGGAAATCAGTTCGTGGCTAAAACAGCCGCGCAGGTCGATCGAAGGTTACGCTAAGCTTGCCACGGTCGATGCGTGGGTGGGTCACCATCCATAACATACTGAGTCTCTCCCGTGCCTCAGAAAGCACGTTAAACCGCCGGTCGCGGCTGTCATTTGTAAAACTTTGACAGTCGTTATGGGGTGATCAGAAGCCCGAAAGTCTGACAACCAGTCTTACGAAGGGGTGTCGTGTTATCCATTTTAACTGGGTTGTGGAGGTCATATACTTAGTCGCTCTATACCGAATACTGGTATTCTGCTGCATCCGGTTAGACTGGAAGCCAACCACAACATACTTGGGAAAATGCTGGGCAGATTACAGATTATGTGGATGTTTTATGCCCGAATACTCAAAATAAACTTAACTTAGCAGCTGAATTGAGATTTCGAGGATGATTTTTGAAATGCGCGAGCTACGGTGAAATCCACGTCCCGCCCGCGAAATCCAAAAATATAAAAAGTTTTAATTTCATTCCCTATCGCCTGATTCTTCTAACCACCATCATCTGCCCGGCCTTTTCCAAACTTTGTTGGGGTCAGCTTCCAGCAACTTTTAACCAAAGCAGATAATTTACCTTCATTTACCAATCAATCAACTCAATACCACTTTACCACTTTTACCAATCAATTCAATTTACCTTCTCGTATTGAGGCATACAGAGAAAATTTCTTAAGTACCTACCTAGATTACAGGGCGAAACAAGTATCTGTTGATTACACTCACCGATGTAGAAGGTACCATTTTCTACCGCTTGACCGAGACGTCATATAAATGATATATGTTACTTGTTTAATATCGCAAGTGGTTCAATTGACTGTCCTGAACTTGTTTCAAAATTAAAGATTCGCACTAATCAGATGGGGCTGCGACAGCGACCACTTCTACAAGTACCTTATGCAAACACTAATTATAGGCGTAATGCATACTTTCATAGAGCCAGTCGCAATTTTAACGAAATTTGTTGTGAGGAAGGCATTGACCTTTTCTGCACCAATGCAAGTACACTCAGGAAGCTCTTGGCAAAGCCATTTTTTGTACAAGATGCACCTGAATGATGCATTTGAATTGTTTCTGGTTTGAATTAGCTTAAAATTATAAGCAACGAACTATTGAAAGAAGTTAACAAACTATGAGGGATTAACTAAAATAATAGAAATCATTTATTTGCTTATAAGTATACAGTTACGACGTAGGTACCAAATTATGTAAATTTTACTACGAAGGAGAAATAACTTTGTATTTATCTGTGGGGGCTTGTAATTAGCAATTTAGTCTTATATTATTGTTTTTAGAATGTAATAAGTCTGTAAGCCTTCCGAAAATAAAATAAAATAACAATTTAAATTCAAAGCTTAGTCGAACCACTTTCGAACGATAATGTTTACAAGAAAATAGAATCGATTCTAGCTGGAAGATACTCCATAGTTACACTTTTAAATACATAGGTACATACATAGACTCACGTATTTTAAATACATAGGTACATACATAGACTCACGTATTTTAAATACATAGGTACATACATAGACTCACGTATTTTAAATACAAATCAAATCAAATCAAAATATTTTATTTCACATAAGCCTGCATGGGCACTTATGAAACGTCAGAAGCTAGGTGCACGGTTCCAATTTGTCGTTTCCTATGGAGAAGAGCCGGCAAGAAACTCCACGGTTACTCTTTTAAAAATAATTGGCTTTTACAATGTTTTCAAATTACAGTGATAATAGGTATGGGAGGACAGTGCAGGCCAGTCAATAAGTACCAGGTACTTAGAGGAATGAAAATACAGAATAGAAAAACGTCTACAAATCTAGTCTCTAAGGCCTACAACGTTCTCTCATTCACAATATGTAAAAGAATCTACCTATATAAAATGAATCTATTTGAACCAAGTGACATGATTTCGATGACAATCACTGAAAATAAATAGTAGGTAGTAAAATTGATGCATAATGTCAAATAATGACGAGAATATGTCAGACATTGTAAAAAAAAATAATAATAATAAAAAGAATAAAAATTAACATTGCAATTTGGGAGCAGTTAATAGACTTTCACACGGTTTTGCTGTTAATGAGGTACCAGGGAAGCCACATGTGCAGAAGGAATTAATGCCAAACTTCCCTGTCTTCAACGTAGTCTTTTATCTTATAATATGCTTTTTTGATAAGGACACGTTTGATGTGAGTTTTAAACTTTCCATCGCTAAGTTCTGTAACCGACTTTGGCAACTTGTTATAGAAGCGGATACTGTTTATTAGAAATGACTTGCTAGTTTTAGTTAATCTAAATTTTGGAATCACAATTTCATCTTTACTACGTGTATTTAGATTATGGAAATCGCATCTTTTTTTGAAAAGACCTAAGTTTTTGCGAACATACAAGATATTTTCTAGAATATAAAGAGAAGGCAGAGTAAGTATATCAATTTCGTTGAATTTGTTTCTAAGAGACTCGCGAGGCCCCATTTTATAGATTGCGCGGATTGCCCTCTTTTGTAAAATAAAAATTGAATCTACGTCCGCTGCCGATCCCCACAGCAGAACGCCATAAGACATAATACTGTGAAAATAAGCAAAGTATACTAACCTAGCTGTGGCTACATCAGTCAACTGCCTTATTTTTCTTACTGCGTAAGCAGCTGAGCTTAATCTGCTTGAAAGCGCTCTAATGTGGGCACCCCATTGCAATTTTGAATCTAAAGTAATTCCCAAAAATACAGTTTCCGAAATAGCATCTAGTTTCTTGCCATCAAGTTTTAAATTTAGACCTACTTGGGGTACATTTGGTAGCGAGAACTTAAGACATTTAGTTTTGTTCGCATTGAGTAAAAGATTATTAGCAGCAAACCATTTCGATAGAACAGCTAGGCTTTCGTTGACATGTAAGACATCCGTATCTTTTCTATCTATTCTAAAAATAAGAGAAGTGTCATCAGCGAATAAAATTATATCCGAGAAGTTAGCCATCAGATAGGGAAGGTCATTAATATAAACTAGAAATAAAAAAGGACCAAGAATTGAACCTTGAGGCACGCCCATCCTAACTAGAGACCCCGAGGATGTCGCCCCGTTAACGTTTACTTTTTGCTGCCTGTTTGATAAGTAGGAAAGTACAAGATCAGCAGCTTGTCCACGAATTCCGTAGTGGTGTAATTTACAGATCAGTGTATTGTGGTCAACGCAGTCAAACGCTTTTGAGAGGTCACAGAAAATGCCAATCGCATCCTGAGAACTCTCCCAGGATTCCAAAATGTGACTGATGAGTTTTACTCCCGCGTCAGTCGTCGACCTACCTTTCGTGAAACCAAACTGTCGACTATGTAAAATCCCATTTGAGTTAAAATGTGACAACATCTGGTCCAGCATGATTTTTTCATAAATTTTGCTCAATGCTGGAAGCACAGATATAGGTCTATAATTAGAGGGATCACTCTTACTACCCGATTTGAAAATTGGTACTACTTTACTATGTTTCATTAAGTCAGGAAACGTACCGCTGTCTAAACATTGATTAAATATGCCTGTTAGGACAGGGGCAATTGTGTCAATGATATTTTCAATAACCTTAACGGAAATCCCCCATAAGTCTTCAGTGTTTTTTATGTTAAGACTTTTAAATGCTGTTTTAATTGTGGCAATAGAGATGGGTTTGAATTCAAAACTTGGAATGTCCTTACTGAAGTTTTCTTTAAGAAGAGATTCAGCTAATACAGATGATGAGGGGAGACATTTCGTAACCTCTATTGGGATGTTGGTAAAGAAATTTTCAAGAGTCTCCGCAACTTTTAACTTATCTGAAATGGTTTCATTGTCAATTTTCAGAGCTAACTCATTCTGATCTCGTTGTTTTGTGTTTCCAGTTTCTTTGTTAATACATAGGTACATACATAGACTCACGTATTTTAAATACACTAGCTGTCCCGACAGACGTTACAATACTCAATACTCAATACTTTAATGCATTCCATAATGTATACATAAAACAGTTGGTATGATATTATAACATCTAATCAATTATGGACCCTGTCGGGCACAGCAAAGTTAATTTTTATAGGAGAGAGGATGAAGGCGCTTTTTGTTAAGAAAAAAAAAAAAAAAATTAAAATAGGTAGTAGCATTTAGTTACATTCGTTTTTATAGTAGTAAGTAAGTATTTATATATTTGGTTTTAAATTATATTTATATATTGTTATATTATTTATTACACGATTTATATTATTAACACCATAAGTTATAATAAACTAAATATGTATTTACAATTTTATTCAGTCTTGAAGAATGTTATTATTATTAATTGTGCACTGTTTAGTATATACATTTCAAAATAAATTTAAAGTATTTTAGTGTTTAAAAATAATATAAATTGGTATTTTTAAAGTGAAGTTTAAAATGAAATGTAGGTATTAGGTAAAAAAAAAAGTGTTTATTTTTGTTGGAATTTATCTCTAAAATATTCGTCAATAGTGTAGTAGCTTTTGATTATCAGAAATTGTTTTAATTTATTGATAAAGATATTATTTTTATTTATGTTTTTTATGTGTTCCGGTAACTTATTGTATATTTTAATGGACATAACAAATGTACTAGAAGAGTGCATTTTTAATCGTGAAGTGGGTATGTTTAATCTGCTTTCATGTCTTAGTGCAATTTTTGTTTGGATATCTCCTCTTTTGGTATAGAATTTCGGATATTTTCGTACAAATTTACACATTTCAAGTATGTAGAGGCACGGCAGGGTTAATATTTTTAGGTCTATAAAGTGGTCGTACGTTGTCCTGTCTTAACTATGAATATTAAATTCGCATTCAACACGTGGTGGTTATGCCTTTAAAATGTAGCTTATGTGAAACGTTGGTATTTTTAACACAGCGCCATCTATTGATTACTTACTCAACCCAGTCAACAGATACCGCCATCTGTTAGAATCATTTGGAGTTAACAGATAATTGTGACTGTCAAATAATAACAGACAAATAATTAGCAATAAATTAAAATTGCGACTATAATTTGAGATTTAAACTATCCTATCTCTCAAGTTGGATCGAACTGCACATGGTGTGAGAATTTTATTATAATCGGTTAAGTGGTTTAGGAATCCATTGAGCACAAACATTGTGACACGAGATTTATATATATTAAGAAGAAGATAGGTACATACATAGACTCACGTATTTTTCCCACGCGGGTAGGTAGAAGCTGCGGAACCCCAAACTTTTAAACGTTTTACTATATTTTGTATACTAATATAATCTTGCTTACCCAGGGACACTGCACCCAGGATGGTTCACTTCAGCGAGGAGGGTGCATTCGTTGCACCTGATGCTTGGACGAATAGAGCCTACGTGGGCGCCAGTAGACTCCCGTATCCTAGCAACGAGCCTTACCGAGTGATGGTTGCAGATCCTGTTAACCGCATAAGGTAAAACATAATAACATTGTTTGTAAAAAAGTTTTTTAAGGCTGCTGCAAACAGACGTGTCGCGACAGCGCGACGCAACTCACGTAGAACAATTTCTATGAAAACTTCTTGGAAATTGTTCTACAAGTGTCGCGTAGCGCTTGTTTAAAGAAGCTTTTATGTTATGGGAGGGCAATCAAGTGTACAGCCCACTTAATATAAACCCCTTGTTTTATAATTGCTGCTTAAAGTTAAGTATCTAATGATTGGCGACTGTTTAACCATACATTTTTGACGTTTAAACATCTCTTAACTTAAATCAATGTTTATAAATAAAGCCCAATATAGTGATTACCACCGGGCACCACCTATAACCGTCTTGCGTGTAGTACCTATTGAAGCTGATGACCCTTCAGAACAGACGCCCGCTAGTGTGAGAACGCATCGAGCGCGTTCGGCGCTCCGATTAGCCCTGGATTGGTGAAGGACCTCACACTAGACCCACAGGTCACCGCCTAGTACGAGACACATCAGCACTCAGCATCCCAATTGCGTAACACACTTGCAATCACAATCCGATAGATTTTTAATGATATTGCCAATCCATTGCTTCGTACTAGGTTTCCGGAAGTCTCAAAGTCTGGGGACTCGAGACAACCTACGATAAAGTCCCGGGACTTCGACAGACCCCTCAGTATAAAATTAGAATCGAGTTGACTTTGGGCTAGATGCACCAAGAAAAAAAGCAATTTATTTGTGATTTTTGGAGGCATTATTACACGGCCCGGTCCCTCTATCGTTTTCAACAGATGTCGGTTTTATTGTATTCAAAGCTTTGTAAAGTAGTTTCAGTACGTTTACCGGTTGCGTCAAACTATACTGGAACACCTTTTTTACCCGACTACGGCGTAGCATAAAAGAGGGTCATGATTTTAAGCGGTATGTATTTAATATTGCTCTTGATTTGTTTGCACAAGTTCGGGTAGATTTTCTTCTCGTCGTCACGGAACCAGTTACAAAAAATCCCGGGACTCGAAGTCCCGACCCAAATCCTACGTCTGCTCGACAGCATAAAATCACGTAATAAATTGTTTTTAACTATCAAAATTAAAGATAGTCGTTGTTAGTATGTTACGCAATTGCCCCCCGGATGAGAGTATGTCATGCTCACACAAATGTCTCGCTGGTGGTGGCGTGTGTGTTGGATCATTAAGTTCCCTTCAAAATGGTTGAGCTGAATGGTGCTGATCCATACGTCATGTTCGTGAACGGGCGCCGCCAGTAGGGACTGGTCATCTCTTAGCTCCCACGGCTTATTTTAATTTCTAAATTGTTATTTTATTTTTGTTTTGTTTTAATTACGGACGCTTATAATGTGCACGTCTTTTTACATCGTTCTCACATTGATAATTTCAACATAATGATGTAACCAACTGTTTGTAACAAAATCATGATTTTAAAAGAGTGTCCATGGAGTTTCTTGCCCGTTCTTCTCCATAGAGATCTACGTTTTGGAATGGGCAACTAGCTTCATCTTCCTATCTCACCGACCTTGACAATTCAAAAGTGCCTGTAATTGGTTTATTTGAAATAAATGCTTTGAGTTGAGTTGAGTTGAGTTGATGCCTGCACATCCAGAGATACCAGCATCTATAACCTCAAAATGAAGCAGAAATATTTTCCGCTGTAAAGTAGGTACACATTCACTTTTTTAGTCTGAGATAGTACTTCAGTAGCTAACTATTAGGTATATGTAATACTACCTCGGCCTAAGATTATCAACTGAGCAAGACTAAAAACTTTTTCCAAAAAAAAACAACCGACTTCCAAAAAAACACTACAAAGTGAAAAATAACTTTAATTTCGGAAGTCGGTGTCTTTGGAGCTGTATTTGAATTTTTTGTCACCGCCTTCCGAAATCAAAGTTATTTTTCACTTTGTAGTGTTTTTTTGGAAGTCGGTTGTTTTTTTTTGGAAAAAGTTTTTATTTTTCACTTTTTAGTGGTTCACATGTGCTTACCCCTTCACAGCATACCGGCGTGATGTTATGTTATGAACTGGTGTAAGCAATAGACAGAGATGAGATTTCAGCAATCCCAGTCCATTTGCTATCATTTATTGAGGAGTTCCGTTGCCTATCTCCAAAGTTCTTCATCAGATCTTCACCAAATTGAAATGAGACCACTACGAGAAAGTACTCTTCCAAAAAATACCTAAATCGCTTCGTGTGCCTATAAAATTTGAAGAGTTCTCTCTATTTCTCCAGGATTCCATCATCAGATCCTGACTTGATGATCATGGGACCATCTGGGAAGTATAACCTTTCAAACAAAAAAAACAAAATCCAAATCGGTCCAGCCATCTTCGAGTAATCGGGGAACATACATAAAAAAAAATAAAAAAAAGGTCCCGACGAATTGATAACCTCCTCCTTTTTGAAGTCGGTTAAAAAACGTGAATTAAAACCAGAAATGAACCTTATTTTTCAGCGATGTTGTCGCACCAGTGGCTTCGACTAGCCGTGCTAGCGGAGGCACCAGTGCTTCGCGCCAAGCCAGCAACAAGCCTCATGGAAAGAACGTTAAGAAACCTCAGAATCGCAGAAGGTAAGCTGTTATAGTGACGATGTTCCAGCTTATGTAGTACTTATCTATTGCTTTATATGCAATTTTTGTTTGTACCTACTTATGTGATTAATTTGTAATCCGGTGTAAATTCTTTAAGGGTGTACCTATTCCTGAAATAAAAATAGTTGATTTGGATTTAATAGCACTAATTAATCAAAGCACTAACTATCTGATTGAGGAAGACTAAACAGAGACGACACGGACGTGATCGAATCAGGAATAGAGAGATCCGCAGGAGAACGAAGGTAAGCGACATAGCCCGAAGAATTGTCAAACTTAAGTGACAGTGGGCAGGGCACATTGCTCGCAGAACAGGTGGCCGATGGCCCTGGAAACGTTCTGGAGTGGCGACCTCATACTGGAAGACGTACAGGTGGAAGGCCTCCCACAAGGTGGACCGATGACCTTGTGCGGGAAGCACAGAACCGGTCGAAGTGGCGGAGCTTGGGAGAGGCCTATGTTCAGCAGTGGACGTCTTTCGGCTGAAATGATGAAACAGAGTTGACAGCCAAACCTTTCTTTCAGAGAGGTTGTCGTCCCCGTGGCTTCGACGAGCAGAGGCTGCGCGGGCGCCGGGAGTGTGTCGCGCCAAGAGAGCAGCGAGCCTACTGTGGAGATCGTTGAACAACCTGTACCAAGTAGAAGGTGAGTGAAGCTATAATAAGTACATTTATTATTCTGGGGCTGTACTAAACCGACCAATAGCAAACATATACAAACATTCCAAAATAAGGTAAGTACTCAGGAGTATTGTTAATGCTCCTTGGTATATAAGAAATGACGACCTCCATCGTGACCTAAAAATGGAACCGGTCACCAACATAATCGTAAAATTGGCTGAGGCCTATGAACAACGACTCCATCAACATGTGAACATCACGGCAATTCAGCTGTTAGACCAAGCAAATATAGTGCACAGACTAAAACGAACAAAAACTTTTGAGTTAGTGTAGTGTAAAAAGTGTAAAAATAATAGTGACAATTAACGGACTTGTGTAAAGTACATCCAACACTATTCTAAGTTTTAAAACAATCATCAATCAATTAAGTTAGATCAAAATTGCTTATTAGTCTTATAGGCTAGATTGTAATCAATTATTAAAAACCGGGTTCTTTCTAATAAAGGATAAAAAATAAAACTGCTACCCGTGCGCTCGATGAGGTTTCCGATCGGTAAAATGACGAAGTTCCCACAATCTTACATCCTATATTTAACCAGAGAAACGATTGTGAAAAATTACAAGCTTGTAGACCCAGCGGTTTAGGTTGTGTGCTGTGTTGCCTTTCAGTGAATTTAAGATTTTCGCTAAGGTAGCTCGCGAAATTCATGCAATTTGCAGCAAGTTTAGCACGAGCACCGATTTGTCGACGGAAGAATAGACATGACTATTAACTAAATGATGTTCTAAACGAACCATGATTTTGTAGATAATCGTAATACTTTGTTGCCGTTGAGTAGAAAGTTTGTTGTTAGCGTGATTTTGACAGTTTGGGAAGTATTCTTCTGAAATAGTCTACATTTATAAGGACCTAGACAAAGGTCGTTAAAAACGAAAGACAGATTGTAGAAGGATATCTACGGTGCGATGTCAAAAAAGGAGAAACGAAATGTCACATTGTATTGAAAAAGCACTGTCTATTCTTCGTAGAAATGGAAAGCGTGATGCTAAGCCTGCAGGTCCGTGACAGGACAGGTAGTATGTTGATTAAAATATAATTCATGACCGTAACAAATTCGTATACTAATTTACATAATTATAATCATCAAAACCATCAACACGACCCTCGTAAGTTCATTTAATCCCGCTGAATGAAAATCATGAAACGTCGTAATCGTAGATAGTAAGTCCCAATTATAATAATTAATTATAATAATTCGGGAAGGTCCCCCAAAATTGTGGGTGAATGAATTGGTGAAGAGCACTGTGAAAGTTATTATTAATTTTTACTTATTGCACAATCAAACTTGTATTTGTTTTCATTACCAAGAATTGCAAAACAAATCGAAATTATTCCTAATGTAGGTACTCAAAAATCAAAAACAAAAATCATTTACTCAAATTAGGCTGAGACTCAGCACTTATCAAACATCAAAATTACATAACACAGTCCCCCAAAACGCCAACCCTTCACCATTTTTTAGTGCTTTAGCTGGGAAGAAGACGTGGCGCAACAAACTCTCCAGCAGGTACTATCACGTAAACACTGCATGTTCATTAAATAATTCACATTTAAGTTTCGCTGGGACCTCTCCCAAATTATAAAATAAAGTTGTTGTGATAACTTGACTTCTTCGTATTTGATAAGACGTTTGGATTTCTATGAATCATAAGTAATTGAAAACAAAACAGCAAAGCTGTTACTGATAACAAAGCGAATACGTGATAATCTAACGAAAATGTCTACCTACGTGTTCTACCATAACTCTGCCAGTCCTTGGACCTTGTCGTAACTTACTTGGGCTTGGCAGAAATGGTTTTTCACGTCCATTCTCCTGTCACAGGCGTATCGCTATCATTCAATACCTTTTCATACACATTCAATCCATCCTATTTATCGGTCCCTCCAACATTTAACAGTTAACATTCATCGAATGCGAGATCGATCAATGCTAAACTGATAATGAGGTGTCCATGAGAAGGGTTTAAAAATAATATGGTATGGGTTAAATAATTATAGTCCTCTAGAAGTCCAGACCTTATTGTGGCCATGGCGGCCGATGTCAACGGAGACTAGACTTAGGCGTGGGAGATAGAGTGCGTCTGCACTGTCTGTTCACACAGGAGGGTCTTCCCTCACTCTCATAGTCCGATGGGGTGGCCGCAATCAGACAGTCGGTCTCGCTCGACGCTGGGCTCGCCGCTCGCTACACTCGTCAGGCGCAGCACCAAGGGCGACACGTGCGCGCGAGCCACTGGGTCTACGGGGATGATATCATGCCGCCAACTTGCAAACGGGCTGTTGATGACAAGTTCCCGATGGAAACACTCAATAACACTTTGACCGAGTGGGAATCAATACCAGGACCCCACGCTTAATTTTCGAGCTTGCGACCACGAGACCAACAGGGTAAAAAAATCAGGTGTGAATGAAAACATCACACCTAACTACTATTCTCGCCTGTATCACCATGTACACAAGGCCGCAAGTCGGTGGTAACTCTTTCCCTTTGAGCTGGCCCAGCGTAGTACGGTGTTTCAACAGAATGCGGGGTAACTTATACTGGTATTTTAGCACTGACGTGCAGCCGATTGTAGAAACTACCTTCACCATCTGCCTGCCTACTATGTCAGAGTTGGTTTCCAGTCTAACCGGATGCAGCTGAATATCAGTACTTTACATGGAACGACTGCCTATCTGACCTACACAACCCAGTTACTGGGTAATACGATACCCCTTGGTAAGACTGGCTGTCAGATTTCTGACCACCCGCAACGACTGTCAGACCACGAATGACAGCCGGGACCAACGGCTTATCGTGCTGTCGTGACACGGATGGGTATACCGCGGCAAGCGTAGCTTACCCTGATTGATCGGTCCGTGCGATTGTTATTATTGTTTTTTTTTATTACTGAGCCAGAAGCCCCCCAATACCTTATCAAAGAAAAAATAAAACACACGAAATGCCGCTTCAGTTTATTTAGGTATTTAATTAGCAAAATGCTTCAATAATATTGTGTATAAACAAGACTTTATGTCACTCTATCATTTAAATTAATTAAATACAATAAGAAGATAACCTTTGCTCGGCAATATACCGAAATTTTTCGCGACTGCCAGTGTTATTAGTGCTAACGAGTTTAGGTACCTACATATCTGTATACGACTGCGCTCAAAATAATAATCAACATTGTTGTTCAAAGAATCTGTGCAAAAATTTTAGATAACGTTTTCGAAGTCACGTAGACTGCTCCAAATTGTACTTATCGTTGTAATGAATTAATATTAACACAAAGAACAGGCTCTCTGACTTAGAGATAGGTACTAGCAGTACAAAATTAAATCTCGTTTCGTAATAAAATTTTACTATGCAAGATCGTATCACGTTACTTTTTACTTTACTTTCTTTCGCGGCGTAGCCCTACGCTACGCGGGGCAGCGTAGGGCTACGCCGCATAGCAAACGTGCTATCTAAAGTAGTCTGTGAAAATAGTAGGTAGTTAAAGAATTATGAGCATCTTACGCTTTAAGAAAAATTGTGGATAACAATAAAGCCAGCTGGTGTATTCGGTAGTCAAAACATTACCATGAAAATTTACGTTAAACGAGCTTGAAGTTAACTGTCATCCTACCTGACTCCAGGAAACCTAAGGGTGACAGCTCACTTCGAACTCACATCACCTAAGTTATTACGGTGAGATTAAATTATTATTATTAATTATTTAATTTCAAGCAACAAGACTCATAGTGTTAGTAACAAAAACTTACAAAACAAATTTGTAAAACATTAACACAGAATATTACAATCTGTGATCACTACTTTTTGCTAGCGGCTTCGCCCGCGTGCAGGTCGAAAATTGTGTTATCCCACGGGAACATATTGCTGGAATAAAAAGTATCCTAGCTGTGTGCTAAATTTCATCTAAAGCTGTTCAGCCGTTGTTATGTGAATGAGTAACAAACATCCAAACTTTCATATTTATAATATTAGTAGGATTTACATGTATGTAATTATTACTTTTTTGTTACCAGATTTCGCTACGACAGTGAGCTCATATCAGTAGGAGCAATCCTAGGAGTGCAAAAATCAAAGGGTCGGAAGTCGTTTCCTAAAATCAAGATATCGAACTACACAGGGCCGGCTGAAATCACCGTGTCATTGGTCTGCAAAGATCCGCCTCATAGGTAAGATACATAATTTGGTATATATTATATACCTACCATTTGTAATCATCTAATCTTAATTTTACGGTTTTGCGGTTATCCTTAATTAATTTAATTAGTTCAATTTAATATAAATCTTTAAAATTAAAATATTTAAAGGCAATCAATGTAATATTAATATTAAATATATACTTAATATGGCCCCTTACAGGGTCTATATATTTGTAACTAGCTTTAATCTCTTTATAATATCTTTTTTTACAAGGAATGCAAATAATGCAATAAATGAATATGAATATAAACCCTGGATTTTGATCACTCTATTTGCTTAGCCTTCTTGCACCTATGTTGGGGTTTGGCTTCCAGTCTAACCGGATGCAACTGAATACCAGTATTTTACATAGAGCGACTGCTTATCTGACCTCCACAACCCAGTTACTGGGTAATACGATATCCTTTGGTATGACTGGTTTGGCAGAGTTTCGGGCTAATGACTATCAAAGATCCACAACTGACAGCCGGGACCAGCGGCTTAACGTGCTTTCCGAGGCACGGAGGGGTGTTGGTATATGAAGATGGTCATCCATCCACAGGCAGCCGTGGCAAGCCCAGCTTAACCTCAACGGTCGACCCGTGCGGCTGTTATTAGTTAGCCGCAATCCCTTGATGACTGTTAACACACGAATATTGGTATATTATTTGTATGTCCAGCATCTGTCCTCCTGCATCCAGTGATCGCTACCGCTAATCCGTCACCTCACACGTCAGGACCTGTTGAAACCCAGCGTCAGGCACTAGTTGTCTGGCATTTATGCTGAACTGGGCCTTTTTAGCGCAGCCGTGAGGCACACTTTGACGCACTTCACACTTTTTGTTGGTCTTTTAATTTTTATTATTTTGCTGTATATTGTGTGCCTTTTTAGTCTGTGCTAAATAAATGTATTTTCTTTCTTTCTTTCTAATGCGGGTTCGATTACCGCGTCGGACATAGGATTATTGGGTTTTTCTACCTAAAATTCCTCATTAGTAGCTGAGTCTAGATTCATTGCTCGGTTGGTGACAAACAGCACGCCCCCTATTACATGGAACTTAAACTAGGTAGACGTCTATCTAACCTCTCGGGAAATTGGAATACAGGCGTGACGTCATGTGTTGTCTGTCACAGGGTGCACCCCAATGGTATAGTGGGCAACAAAAAAACACCAGAACAAAAATTAAAGTATATACACGTCAAACAAGTTGACGTCACAAGGGACAACTGTGTCATTGAGTTCAACAACCTCGGCATACGATTCGTGAAACCTGAACAGATCGAAGAGGCGCTGCGGCTCAGAGAGGACCAGAACGTCGATCCGTATGGCCGTGAGTGACGTTGAAATAAATTTAATAGCACCTACAAAAGCAACATGAAGCGTTCTACACACTTTGTCAAGTCGGTATGATTCGGCCTGGCCGGGCGGCAAAATCGAATATACCTTTATATAACGTTCGGAAAAAGCCGCTTGGCTTATCTCGAATTATGCTGAGCCGAACCGAACATGATTCAGCGAGGGTAGATGCCAAACGGACTTTACTGATCGGCATGAGCCGAATTAACCCCGAATATTGTGTAGTATTCGGGTCGGCGTAGTTGTTTCCCAAACACTGCCAAATTGAACAAATGTGTAGCACTCCTGACAAAGCAGTCAGTGTTTACCACTATGATTAAGTAGGTAATAATATTTTTTCCAAGTAAGGTCGAGTCGAGGCCGAGGAGGAGCCTACATCTACTTGATACTACCGACCAGGGACTCCTTCTATGTAACAATATTAATTTGGTACCCATGTTAGCAAATCACCTAGACTTCACTAACCAAAAAAAAAAATTGCATTACCAAATAGAGAGAATAACGATAAGATGAATTCTAGCAAACTGGGCCGTATTTAATCACAATTGTCATTAAATCACAAAACTGGCAAATTTTCTTGAGGTGGTGTTTATTACCTACAGCAGAAAATATATGAAACTTGTAAAGTTTTCGAATTGACGGATTGTCGCCTGCCATTAAATAGGCCCCTGGTGTTTATATTTATGTTTACAGAGGGGTTTAGCCATGAGTTTGACCCGAAAAGCGACGACATTCAAGCGGTGCGACTATGTTTCCATGTGAAGTTGGCGCAGGGGCATACGTTGGACCCGGTTGTCTCTGTCGTTATCTACCACTCCAAGAATGTAGGATGCCTGAAGATAGATAGAGTGATACAAACGTGTAGGTGCCGTGTATCCAGTACGGATGAACTAAAAGTTATCCTGAAGTGTAAGAAGGTAGGCAGTCTAAGCTTTGCATGAAAACTAATTTAGATCTACGTAAAAGTGAACCATGGTGCCGCCATGTTAGTTTTCGAGGGGGTGCATCATCAGCGAATTTTTTGTACTTCACCTCAGATAAGTCAGGTTATCGTTTGTCCATTCATCAAGGAGTAACTTTGTCGTCTTATGCAGAGAATGTAGGATACAAGAGCGAGCAAAGCGAGCTCTATAGTGTCTGCATCTCGCCTAGAATGGGAGAGGTTTTATTTTGTCCACACATAGGTACAGAAAGAGGTCTAACTGTGTCGATTTATGTAAATAAAGAGCTTAAGAATTAAGATAGAGGAAGATGCAAGAACAAGCAAAGCAAGCTCGATAATGTTGGCACCCGCATAGGGATTTTTGTAAATAGGAGTTCGGCACTTTGTTGACTAAAGCACAAAAGCTTTAAAATTTTAGGATGTCACCTCGAATAGGTTAAGTTCTCTATTATTGTATTAGATATATTTATATTATATTACGGATATTTTTTTAGTTTTGAATGTTTTTGTTGTGTGTTAGGTACATTCTAGGCAGCTGAATACCAGTAATTTACGTGGAGCGACTGTCTATCTGACCAACCCAGTTACTGAGTAACACTATACTATTTAGTAAAACTGGTAATCGGACATTAATTTCCGGTTTAAACTTGGCTGGATGCCACGAGATGTTACTTTAAGATTAATAACTGTACTGTTTTCAGCTAAACCCAAGAGACGTAGAAGTTGTTTTTTACGAGAACGAAAACGGAGAAGTTTGGGAGCGCTGTGTTAGGGATTTCGAGGTCGCCGACGCGAGGGGCATCGTCTGCGCGGTACCACACTACCCTCGAGCTTCTGTCGACCATGATACAGTAGTTAAAGTGAGTCCAGCTTGTTTGAAAATTAAAATAAGCAAAAAAGAAAACATGACGAAAAATCGTTAACATAACAGGCAAAATAATAAATCATCATCCTTCTCGGAGTTGAAATTACTAACATAGATAGGTCCGCGGTCTGTCGAAGCGATTTGCGGATTGCGGTTGCGGACGGCTTCAGAAGAACACGCTTATGTAGCTCGCTAGGTGGCTGCCTTGTTAGTATGTCGACTTGTAGACAACGTTAAATATGAAGTGAATGGTAACTGGACACTGTTTATGTTTTCAGGTCGCGTTGAGGAGGCCGTCAGATGGCACTTTGGGCGACCCCATGCCGTTCACATACTATGCGGACGTGGGTACGTACTAAATTAGGGTCCAACCTAGACAGTAATTTAAGTCATCAATTAAAATACGTCGTAGCGTTGATTAACCGTGGGTTGGTGTTAACCATAGGAACGAAGAAAATTCTCATGTACAGGCACCAACAGAGAGAGATAAGTACCTAACCAGGGTCGTCGGATATGGTTGAAGTTTAGTTAGAAACCGAATTAGTTAGAAATCTTTTGGTGACTGTACCTCCTCTGAGGGGGACGGGTCCTCGTAAAATTTAAACTTGGTTGGTACCTACCATAAACTGGCATAGTGAAAATAGTCTTAGTTATTTATTATTCCCATTTATGTTGCATTAAAATATTCGGTCAAGTAATCAATTCGAATGTTTCAGATGCTATTAACGAGAGGAAACGGAAGAAGGCAAATAATCTTGTGCAACAATTCGTGACGGAGAGTAAGTTGAACATTATATTCGTAGAAGACCATTCCCTAGGAGGCAGTGGCGTGCAGTCCCTATAGACAAAAAGACACTGCCAATATTTATCTGATTTAGGTAGGGACCTAAATCAGATAAATATTTAAAACTAATATTATTTTGTCAATAAACACAAAAATCTTTATTTATAAATCAGCTCCACCTGTCGAGTGTCGGTCGCATCATTAGTATCTTCGATGCAATACGTGCTCGTTCGTACAATTTGTCGCAACTTTGCATTGCGATGCACTTGTGCCGCTTTTTGCCTCGGGAGAGACACAAACTATTCGCGTCTTAATGTTTATATGTGTGCTCTCGTGGTGATGCAGATTTATTCTAAACATACGTGGCACACAACCGTACAGGGTGGTCACTGGCTTTTTTACGCTTTGTTGAGGAATTACGAAACTTACTGAAGTTTTTCGATCAAAGTTGGTTTTGCGACTTTTTTTAAAGTAGCATTGTTTCATTGAATTTTCGCTAGTTAAACAACCCGACGCCATTGTTTGTTTTGATTTAGTTGTGATGGTGGGCTATGATAGCAAAAAAAAAACAATTGTTCGTGAAAAGTAAGTAGTAGTAGTAACTTCAATACAAAAAAATATGATTCATGATTCGTTTAATTACCTCACATGTGTAGGTCACAACAGTCGGTTATTCTGGTTCTTTTTTTTGCATTTTTTTTTTTATTTTCTGCCTTCCCTGTCTAAAAACTCTTTGCACGCCACTGCTAGGAGACCTCTAGAAGAGGAGCTAGCTTACGAAGAATGCTACGAGTGGAGGTCAAAGAAAAATGGTTCTAAATAAAAGAGCGGGAGATGTAGTCCTGCGTTGCTAATATTGCATTACTTGTTCCAGACTGGACTCCACCCACTTCGTTGCCGCCAGACAATGATTCTCAGAATGATCAGGTAAATATACGTACCTACCTCCGACTGTCATCCTTCCTACTTTCTGTTATACTCAGTAGGTATTGTGAATGCGAAAGTTTGTTTATTGGTTAGTAGTTATTATCTTCTTTCACGCTGCAAAGGAACAATGGAAAATTGAAAACATTTGTCTCGTTATTTCTTTTTTCAGGATTGGCGAATCAAACTAGAACCGTTCGACGTCAACTCACCCACGCCAGGACCGAGTTCCGTCTACCCAATCGCGTCAGGGTTAAACTATGACAACTCAGCTATGCCAGGCCCTAGCCACGCTAACCCACCCACGCCAGGACCGAGTTCCGTCTACCCAACCGCGTCAGGGTTAAACCACAACTCAGTTATGCCAGGACCGACCTACATCAACCTTGAAGTGCCTCGGCGGAACCTCGTCACCCTGTCCATGCCAGCACCGAGCTCCGTCAACGCAGGCGTGTTAGGATCAAACCTCTTTGAGTTACCCGTGCCCGGACCGGCCTTCGTCACCTCAACCGTGCCCGGACCGGCCTTCGTCATCTCAGCCGTGCCCGGACCGGGTGTCGTCACCTCGGCCGTGCCCGAAGCAGGCTTTGACACCTCACTCGTGCCAGGGCTGAACTACCTCACCCTGTTTTCGCCAGAACCGGTCGAGTCTATGCAAACAAACCTATCTATGTCACCCGATATGTCTATGCCGTCTATCTCGCAGCCTATGTCAGTTCCTGAAGATGAAGGTTTTTATAGTCCCAATGGACATCTCAACAAAGATGGCGAATGTCCCGGCAAAGACTCTGCACCGGCAGATGTATGTTACAATCTAATAGATATTGACTAAGTAGTAAGTAGCACGCCAGTACCTAATCTTTTTTTGTTTTGTAAAAATGTGAGTCTAACATTTATCTAGAAATAATTATGAATTTAAGTTAATTCTATTAAGCAATAAAAAAAAATCCTTTACCTACTTAAACGGTGAAGGAAAACATTGTGAGGAAACCAGTATGTCCTAGAACCAAATAACCCGCACTGGGCGCGCGTGGTGGATTACAGCCCACTCCCTCTCACGGAGGAGGCCAGTGTCCCAGCAGTGGGAACGTTATAGGCTGATTATGATGATTATGATATGTCAGGCTGTAAGTTGAATAAAATATGATTTGCGATCGTAAAACGTACGTATTTACAGAATTTTAATAATTAAAATCATCAGAGGCCCTACTGTGAGTTTTATTTAACCATCTCGATCTAACGCATCGAGCGCGTTCGGCGTTCCAGTTGGCTCTGGATTGGTGAAGCACCAATCGGAGCGCCGAACGCGCTCGATGCGTTAGATCGAGATAGTTACAAGAAACTCACACTAGGGCCTCAGAATGTACAAAAAAAAACAACCTAACACCGGCCAGCAAATTTAAAAAAAACTAAGAAAATTTATAATTTCGCGGGCTACCTTAGCGTGTCCTCCTTAAGGGGACACTAGTCGCGCGCTGGACCTCACTGGTGGGCGTGGGTAACAAGCACACTGTCTCACCAGGCGTCGTGTCCGACAGAGGTAGTATCAGTGATGAGCAGTTAGACGCTAGTCTACACGCACAACACTATTGAGTGAGATGCAGGATCATTTATAGTAAAACAGGCGCGTAAAAATTAAGAAAAATCCTTCCGAAGATCGAGTTTTATGAAACAACGACTGCAAAAACGAATCTTTGTTGGCTCATAATTTTTTAATGGCTTTTCATTTTATTACTAGCTTTTGCTAGCGGCTTCGCCCGCGTGGAGGTCGGAAGTGATCCCGCGGATACATACTAAGGGTATAAAAGTATTCTATATGTTAAGGGTGCTTTCACATTTTTTCTTGAATTTGAGCGTTTGACTCGAGATTTGATGAGTGATTATGGTTTAGAAATAATTCAGAGAAAATTTCATTATTTGTCTAGGGAGTGCTCTAAAAAAATATTTCAATTTGTTTTACATAAGTCAGTAAAAACCTTGTCTCGGCAAAGGATGTTACATAAAATTTTACTTTCGGGCATCTTTTGATGGTTTGTTACATGGAACATATAATAGTTTAGTAACTTATAAAAATGTCCATGGTAGGACTGTACCTTGTTATTTGGAATGCCCAAATCATTTTTTTATGTTGCATACAGTAATACACCAAAAATAATACCGTAAAACAGAATGAATGATAACACAGGCTGCCAAAATTAGACGAACACTCTTCGTCTGAAATTATATTTCTTATCTAGGTATGTATGTTTAATCAAAATTCAAACAAAAAGTATCTTGCTTGAAACAAAAACAGTCTATTTAAAAGTTAAGTAATATTTAAAAAAAAAAATTGAATGCAACGCTATGAATCAGTAATAAATCCTGGGAGGCGCAGGCTTTAGCTTTAGTCCGCGCCGGTTTGTTCCTGGGCGTCCGAATCATAACGGTTAGCATGTGTGAGTAGCGTACTTCACTACACACACACGCGCGATCAGCTACCACGCGCCGTTAAATATAACTTAAACTGAATACCTCAATTTGTAAAAGCCCTCTTAATCCAAGTTGTAAACTATCTGTGTACCAAATCCGGTCAGCCGTTTAAGCTTGATTCAGTAACAAACCTCCAAAGATCCAAACATATAAACTTTCACATTTAAAATATTAAAAGTATGTACTTACGTAGTAGGTTTCTTTTTCCGCACTGACAATATTAATAATTAGACAAAAAAATACCATGTTGAATTTTTGATGTACATTGTCAAACAGTGGAGTACACTCACGAAGTTTGTATGGAAAAAATTACGACTAGATTCACCTTAATAAGGTGGAACCCTAGCGTAGCCCGCGAAATTCAAATTCGACATTGTCATTCAATGAGATTAAATTAACTTAGCGGGTTCATTTAATCCCCTTAAATGACTTTCTCATGAAATAATCAATATCAAATCAATAATGTCTAGAACAGACGTAGGTAGTTAAGTTAAAAAAAGTAACCACTGCCACTTTTTCTACTAAGTATCTACATTATTATTACAATTAAGTACATTTTTTTCTAGATTATTATATTTAGTTTTCTAAGCATTTATCTAGCCAGTAAAATAATTGTACACTGACGTTTACCTACCTCATTTTTGATATTATTAGTATAATAAAATGTATCAGCGATTTTGTATGAAATGGTTTGTTCTGAACTTTATATTTTTATGAAAAATATATTATAACCTATTGTTAAAGTTTTATTTTTTTCCTTGTTTTATGTAGTAAGTATATAAAAATGAGGGTTAAATAGAGATAGGCGTAGGGCGTATGCCTTATCCAGTGAGGTAAACAATGCTAACCTTCTCGCAAGGAGACACCGTACCTACTTTCTTTGTGACGAAAATAAAGTACTTCCTTATGTTGAAACGTCCGTGCGCTCCCTCTAGTAGCTTCACAATGTGCCTCAAAGGTCAAACTTTAGCGCGAGCCTGGAGCTTTAATTTAGCTGGAGGATGCGTCAATGCTCTCTCAAGCTTACAAAGCACAAGTTTACAAAGAGTCGATATTCCAATTCGTATAGCTCAAAAACGTACTGAATCTGGAGTCGTCAAAGTACTACTAGGGCATGGAGAGAAACAACAAAAATATTGGCCAAAATAGGGGTTTTTTTTTTTGGTTGGGAAATCATCAAATAACTTCTCCCGCTCTGGGTTGAGCAGGAGGGCTTGTCAGACTTTTACTGACTAAAACCCACCCGTGTTCCCTCAGTTGCCTGTGTGCCAGGGGCGACGGTATCTCTTTCGAACAACCCGCACCCCTGGCAGGCATCGGCCTTTTTTGAAGAAGAGAACCACCGCACCTCTTTTCCACGCGTCAGGCGTGGTATACCCTCTTGGATCACGGAGTTAAAGACACTCGCTAGCTCACTCAGGTCTGGAACCTCGCAAGCCTCGCAAACCTCGCTTGAAACCATTTCATTTCAGTACACCATGAGCCAGCAAATTAATACATAGTGCGTACTGAGCAGTTTAAGGCTCAACATCTGTTACTAACTGAAAAGCCTTTCGCAGGTTTCTAGCGTTGTCACCAAAAACAACAACAAACTTTTCGTTGCCGTATTTTTTCATGACTTTTAGAATTTCTTCACGGAGATATTCGCTAGTGTGGCGGGCGAATATAACGGCTACAGCTGTATCGGGAAGCATAGGAAAATTTGTTACCAAACCCTAAGGCATCGTCCTAATAGAACGCGAATGCGTGATCATCGCGCGAGTAAGCGACGCGAGCATCGCGTGTTTGCGCGATGGCAATAACTGGGTGTCCTAACAGAGCGCGAATGCGCGATTATCGCGCGAGTAAGCATTTTACATAAGAGGAGTTTATTTTGCTTTTCGCAAACAAACTATCGGGCGCTGCGTCGTCGTCAAGTCTACGAAATGGTGGCCGGCAAGGCGGACGGGGCACGGGCGCGGTGGGCCACCCGCCGTGCCGCCACGCTCCCTGACGGCCTAAGCCGACGGCCGAACATGGCGTGCCGCGAATCGCGCGAATTACACCTATTCGAATTGAGTCGAACGACAGCGTCATTCGATTGTCAGTTAGGACACCTATTCGGATTCAATGTTTGATCGCGCGTTCGTACGACTAAAATTCGGGTGAACCTACGATGATCGCGCGTTCGCGTTCTATTAGGACGATGTCTTAGTAGCTATAGCGTTTTCACGAAAACAAACGGCGCGGACTCAAATTGCGACTTCTTATTAAAAAAAAACAAATTCCGACGAACGACGAACTCCATGTTCGTTTTTAATCCCAGACTAACTAATCTGACATTTCAAGACTTGTGTGTTTGCGTACGTATGTACAGACAGACGCCAGCCCATCAAGCTACCCCAATCTGTAATATCTCTTTGATAGATTTTCAACTTTATTACAATAAAGTAGGGCTCATGTTCAATTGGGATTTGACAGTTTGAAATAGGTTGACCTGCTGTAGTCTGTACTAATTCCATGGAATCCATACGCAGACTCCTGCTGTAAAAAATTGACAGGAGTGGAAAACAGTCAAGTCGTGCGTAGTGCGTAGTAGAGTGTAGTAGTACGAAAAGCACATCCTTAGCATACATTGTAAATTAGAAAGAGATAGTATAATATATTTTTCATGTATCAAAGCAAAAGGCTAAATACCTAATGCCCAATAAACTGAATTTGTTTTTATTGGAACGTTTGCTAAAACGTAAACAATAAAAAAAAACAATAAAACCACAACAAAACGGCTGGCTGTAAAAATACGATGTTTTGAATTGATTATGTTCTTTCAAAAGTTTCAAAATGAATGACTTGAATGCAAGTGTACCTGAGCTGAAGAAAGTGGGTGTATGGGCTGAAGGCACCCACATCGAAGCAAAGTACGTGCCCCTTTTTTTAAATTAGTTCCGAAACTTGCGTTCTTATCCTATGGTCAATCTGAACTACAATTTGGTTGTAATATCCGATACATTGTGTACCTATATTGGTGTTGATACGCAAAGCGATTTGTACATCTTCTAGTCAAACGAAAAGAAACCATGTTATTTTATTTTACACTGCCTTTTTTTTAGGGAATTCGTGATACCCAAAAAGTCACCAGATTCTAGCGATGATATACCAACGATACCAGATCTAGACGACCTACAAGATATATTGGAGAAAGAAATATCTATGCCACCAGTGTAAGTCCACAGTAATTTAATTAACATAAGTTTTATTGTATAATAATTTCTGTTGGAAGTCCACAATCTAACTATCCTTTCTTTGGTCTGCCTTCTTCGTTACATCTATGTATTAAGTTCTTATATTTTCTTTTTCAGCCCTGATCATAAGGACACAGAAACAGTGAATGCCCTCTCCGAAGTTGGGGGAGGCATATCTGGCACTGCGGACAGCATAGAGGCAGTGCTGGAAGTACTGAACTCTTACATACCCCAGGAGGAAATGGACTCTGCTGACACTGTGTGGACTGTGGACTCTCTGCTACAAGAACTTGCTGAAGAGAGTCAGGAATAGGACTTGAGCAATGTTTTCTTGAAAGGTGATTAGGTGACTGTGGTAGCACAACCAAGCTTAGTTGAGGCATTATAGCCATCTGCCTAGCTTATATCACAACTATGTTGTGGGCGGGCTTCCAGTATATCCAGATGCAGCGGAATATCATCCCTTTACATGGAACAACTGCCTATCTGACCTCCACAACCTAATTGGATAGCAAGTAATAATATATCCATTGGTAAGACTGGCTAGCCTGGACTACCAGTGGATATTAATGTACTGAGATAAACATGATGTGAGCTACCACATAATACATCATGATGATAACAGCATCAACTTATTGGACAAACCCCTTTGACGCCAAATTATCCGAGGGGCCTAATAACCGCACTGCCGCACTGCAGCACAGCACTGCAGCCCTACAAGTACATATCTTCCCACTGGATGACTTGCAGCGGTTCTTCATGTGGCTGTAGTTTCATCCAATAGATGCTTTAACCACTGCTCTGGCAAATCCAGTCAAGGGGCCTTAGGGCCTCAGATTGCTACCATACCATCCTCACAGACTGATCTCTGCCCACATAGTTTAACCAAGTTTTATTATTATTTGGTTACACAAACTAGCAGCTTACTAGCTGATGTAGTATCATGATGACATTGGTGACAAGTTGTCCAAGGAGATTGACTATAATTTATCTGAGGGGTAAGAGGTATAAATAACCAGAGAACTAGATGCTGCCAGACTTGTTCCAGCCAGTGTCCTACCAGCTGCTGCCCTAAGGGCGACGCTGCCATGCCAGCCCCTGCCGAACTCTCGAGCCAACATGCAAAGAGCATTATGGCACTTTTTATTACAATAAACACAGTATACCTCGTCAAAACGTATGGTATTCAATGTCATATCATTATTATGCTGCTAGCCTTGCGTAGTTTTCCTGTTGACAACGATGCAGACTAATTTTTGTATGCCCTGTGATGGTTTTCTTATTTATATATTTGTACATACCTATTATTATTTTAAGACTGTTAGTTTATTTATGTAAATGTTTGATCTACTTCACCAAAATGTAATTTAATGTTAGAAGAATAAAAGTATTCTGTCATGGCCTCAAATAATTTAACGTTTCTCTGTTATAAACAATAACTGGTGACCGGAGCGGCGGGGGTATATAGTTTCTGCCTACCTCCATAGGAAAAAGGCGTGTATATATTTAGCATATGGATATGATAGCGACCCTGCTTCGCACGTTTGCACGGGTGCACTAAATTGGCAACATGTCAAGACATTGTTTTATAAATAACACAAAACTTCGTGGTGAAAATCGCATCAAAAGCCCATATAGTTTAGAATTGATTCGCGGGCTACCACGGCGCTTTCACCTAGAATGTCGACATTCTTCAACCCTTATCCCAATTTATTTGGTTTCGGTGCTGCTACTTCAGCAGCAATTATTAGTTCACCTGCACTACGGGATTGTACGAGATCTTCTACTTTCCCTTTTTTGGTTTTAAATGAAGACTCTTCAACGCTTTTCTTTGGCCTTCCATCTGAAGTTCAGCATAATGAATGCGAGTAACGTGAACTCAACGTCCTTACCCTCAATCCACGTCTTATTCTTTTTCAAAAAGTCCTCCTTGGATTTTCCTGACGTAGCCCATTTTGAGCCAACTTTTGAGGAAACGGTAGCTATTGTTATTTTAATTCTTCTTCTAAAATTACATTTAGAAGAAATGAAGTCAAAAAGATGATCTTTCCTTACATGTTTGTGGTGTTTAAGCCACTCGTCAAATAACTCCATTTTTGTAATAGAGTTCACGATATCTTAAAGAAAAATAAAATCAGTGGTCGACTCGACTCTACTGAGAATACCTAGTATGATTCTAATAAGAGAAGGTGTATCTACAATATATAAAAAGTACAGTGGGGGTACATGAGTCTATATTACTTTTTCAAGCTTTCAAAAACGTAAAAGATACAATAATAAAAAAATATATATAAGTAATTATGAATTATGAAACCGTGCAGGTTTATAGTTTTATAAAAATGAAATGCATACCAATCAATCTGACTGGGGCGGTCAATAGATTAAATATACCTACCTACCAAGTTTAAAAAAAAAACTTAATCTTCTGTCATAATTTTATTTGTAAAAAACTTTTATTTATATTTAAACACTGTGCTATTATAACAGTTAGTTATTGTAACAAATTCTCCATCCAATTACTAATAGACTAAGGAATGATTGTTCTTACATAATATTAAAATAATAAATATTTAGTAGTCATTTGAAATCATTGTTGTTATTGTACCCACATACGCATACATTCAATTCAGTTGTTAATGTATTCCGAGTGTTTTTTTTAAAGGAGGAAGCGCCAGAGGGCCTTGCTTATCACACTAACTGTAGGAATAACTTTCATTTTGATAGTTCAACTACGTTATTTACGTTCTTGAGCAAACAAATTTTTCGAACTTATGATGTAATGGATTAGCAATACCCTTCTAAATTATTCAGTGTTCCAATTGATAGTGTGCAACGAAATTAGGGTGGTGAGGTTTTTTCCGTGTTCCCTCAGTTGCCTGTGTGCCAGGGGCCACGGTATCTCTTTCGAACCACCGGCACCCCTGGCAGGTATCGGCAGCCCGCGGAATTAAAATGTTCTTACGGTTTTTTACAATCTGCGTCACTGCAAGTTGCACGTATGTTGAACTAAATATGATTTGCCACCATAACGAGTAGGTATATAATTACAGAATTATAATTATTAAAATCATCAATACAATCACAATTACAATCAATATAAGTTCATAAAACCCTTTTGAATATTACGAAATATCTATCAATAGGGTTATATGAACTTAGAGGACAACCATGTACGTCCAAAGACTTCTATGAACTTAGAGGACAACCATGTACGTCCAAAGACTTCTATGAACTTGAGAGGACAACCGTGTACGTCCAAAGACTTCTGTGAACTTAGAGGACAACCATGTACGTCCAAAGACTTCTATGAACTTAGAGGACAACCGTGTACGTCCAAAGACTTCTATGAACTTGAGAGGACAACCGTGTACGTCCAGACTTCTGTGAACTTAGAGGACAACCATGTACGTCCAAAGACTTCTATGAACTTAGAGGACAACCGTGTACGTCCAAAGACTTCTATGAACTTGAGAGGACAACCGTGTACGTCCAAAGACTTCTGTGAACTTAGAGGACAACCATGTACGTCCAAAGACTTCTATGAACTTAGAGGACAACCATGTACGTCCAAAGACTTCTATGAACTTAGAGGACAACCGTGTACGTCCAAAGAAGACTTCTATGAACTTAAGAGGGTTTTCCGAAATCATCATCCTCTATTAGGAAATAGACATGTCCGTAATCATAATTCTGTAAATGTTCGGCTGTAACCTGTTACGGCCGCAGGTCATATTTTATTCAGCGTACAACAGTGTCAGGTTGCCTGCAAATTGCAAAAAAAACCTAGGAAAATTGTAATTTCGCGGGTTATCCTTACGGCTTTCCCTAGTGTTTAAATTATGTGATATAAACTTTTCATTTATTTATTAGGTTCTTATTTAGTTTACGAGGTTTAGTAACAATAATAGTGCAATAACACTATTTACATACACTATGTACAGAGGCCATCACATCAAGCTACCCCAATCTGTCAAAATTCTTTGATAGCTTTTCAACTTTATTACAATAACATTAGGTTCATGTTAAATTGGGAAAATTTTACTGTTTGGGATAGCTTGATGTGCTGAGTCTTGATTCATTCAAATCGATTAAATATTTCTCATAATCGATATCCCAGATTTCGATGCCGATAAAGTTAAGTTTTGTGTGGAAACAATACAAACGTGTCATACGGCGTGCAATCTAAGTATTGTCCTAGACAAGCATCAGATCGGTCAAAGTGATACTGTACGTACGATATAATAATTATGCTGAACTTCAGCTTTTAATCTTTCCCTAAGATGTCAGTCTATAATTTTACAATCATCTAGTATAGTACTAAAGTTCTTTTTTAATGCCAGAGACTAATCTGACATTTCAACTTCGATTTTTTAGTCTAAGAGTTTACATTACATCTGTCAAATTAGAATCTGGGTTAAAAAACGAACTATAGTTTCATAATCCGGTAAATTGTGTGTTACCAGCTAATCACATACACTTCTTCATTAGTCAGAGACAGGTTCGTAAAAATATAGAGGTTTAGCATTACCAGAGACCAGTGCTTGTGAATCAGCCACTTTCTTGACTCGATCTTCTCACAAAATCTTATCTATTGGCAATTATAAACAATGCTTATTTAATTTTTCATGCTTAATATTATACAATTCAATAATTGCAACACTAATCCCGCTAATATTATAAATGTTAAAGTTTGTATGTTTGTTACTCAATCACGCAAAAACCTTGATTTGGATGGATTTTGGCACACAAATAGTTTATAACCTGGATTAAAACATAGGATACCTACTTTTTATCCCGGTAGTACCTACGTTGCCGTGGGATAAATTGGTATCTCCACGCGGACGAAGCTACTCGCAAAAGCTAGTAGAGATAAACCATTCTAAAATAAATGTCCTTCCACAGCGGTTGCGCTCACATGCAAAGAAGGCAATACACATAATTGGTTGCTCAGTCACGGACAAGATATGAAAGTGGGGCCAAGCGACAGCAGGATTTATCGGAAACGTGTATAAATGACACGAACGCACGACGACGGAGCGAATGCAATGCAATGCTAGTACCTGGACTGATCGCACAATTAGTTGACCTCTAGGTGCAGCAACGAGTCCATGTTTACAGTAAAGTCGCCGCACGCACACAACTAAAGTGTTGCAATTAGTATTTCCTCTCACACATTGAAATAATCACGTTTTGTGTAGGGGCGTTCATTTTTAGAATGGTTTATCTCTAATTTAGTATTAGTGCTGCAATTATTTACTTCCGTATATTATATTATATAAAAATTATACACAAATGTTACAAACATTCTGCACGGAAGTCACAAGGTGCTCCTCTTCTATAACTTGTAATACATTTCTACATATAGAAAACAAACAAAAAAAGAAATTGTGAGCTATTTATAACTTACTATTTTTACAAACCTCTAAAACATCTCTAATTTTACATTTCTATAGCTACACTGGCAAAACATGCAATAATTTGTCCTAACTAGAATGGAAAATGTTATTATCTCAATGCTATCCTAATGAGCCGGGGAAGGAACAACAAGTCAACTAGGCATCCTATAAATTTTACGTTCTGGTCGCTTTTGCGCCTGTAAAGCCAATTTATGAATAATTCTAAATGCATTTGTCAATGAAAACAAACCCTGTATTGCATTTAAAAATGTCAGCGCAAAATCTAATAAATTCTTCGAGATTTATTTCGAACCAACAAATTAGTTCTACGACCTAGTAGAAATACTTTGAATTAAGCTCCTTGTTGACCCACCGGCGGTTCTGAATGCAATATAAGCTGTGATACCTAAAACAATATATGAGGGCAAGATAGTTGCTGCATACAATTCTTTGCTATTTAACAAACTGAGTCCAGAAACAAAGAAATGCGACACTATGACCCATCCAACTTTGATGTAGTTCTTGTCGTCGAATCCACTGAAGAATATGATGCTCCAGAATGTGTTGAGTAATATCATGCAGAGGGTCATGGCTGCGCTTGTCACAAAGAAGTACTCTGTGCCCGTGTGGAGCCCTAACGTGCCTGGACCAACCTGTAATATGGAAAAAAAATTGGTGAAAACTACCATTTTAGGATGTATCTTGGCCTGGTGCTTTGCAGTCTAAGAGGCAGTAGACGAAATGTTTCTGATTTCATAGAGGCTTTAGCTGTGATTTTACAACTAAAATACTGTATATCTATAAGTTTTAATGCACCACATGAAAGATCATTTCAATTAATATCAAATGAATGAGCTACTTTTTTATTTTTATTATTTTTATTTGATTTATCGACCTCAAACCGGCGGCGACGGCTGTTTTGAGAATTCTGCTCTTACAGCTTACAGGTTTAGAATATCACATTTTTACGAATCGTTTTAACGTTTACATGGCATGAAAAAATTACAATACATTCTTGAGAAAGTCATCTATACAATAAATGTTGAATTCATTTTGAAGATTTAGACGAAAGTTACAGAAAAATAAAAATAAATTGATTTATAATTTGTATCCATTTTCTCAAATAAAAACGATTTTAATCAAATTTGTTTTTCGTTGCTTCGAATTTACCGCCAAAACGCTCCCTACGATGACTTTTTTATCACGTGACCACGTTTTTTTTTTTGGGTGGGACATCATCAAATAACTTCTCCCGCTCTGGGTGGAGCAGGAGGGCGTGTCTGACTTTTACTGACTATAACTCAACCGTGTTCCCTCAGTTGCCGTGTGCCAGGGGCCGCGGTATCTCTTTCGATCAACCCGCACCCCTGGCGCCTCATCGGCCCTTGCGGACCCCACCAGTTGGTGCTGACATCTCTGTGAGGCGCGCGTGGAACACAACGCGCCGTCGACCCGGGCTTGGTCCTTACCGGACAGCGAGCTACCCATTACTCGCCGTCCGCAAGCCCGCGCCTACGTTGGCCGGGAGGGAATCAACCTGGGATTCCCGATGCCCAGGGTGTCTCCCGCGGCGACTAAGGCAATGAGGGCGCATATACTGCCTCTCCCTCACGTGCGCCCTCTTCGCGAGCATTATTGCTTCACAGAAGGAGGTGACGGCTACCCATGCACTCTCGCTCCGTACCATGGCCTGGACCAGGGCCGGACGCGAGAGATCGCCGCCGTCGATCGCCTCCACAAGGACACGGCGGTGCTCTGCCCAAACCGGGCAGACCTCCAACGTATGCTCCACCGTGTCCTCAGGGCGCCCCCGAAAGTCCCTGCATACTAAATTTCATGAAAATCATTTGAGCCGTTTCCGAGATTCAGATTGTCTATAAACATACATACAAGAATTGCTCGTTTAAAGGTATTAGATAGAAGATTAGGGGTCCAACTGCCCACTTCGTTTTTTATTGCCAAGCGGTTTATCAACGCATCAGGTGACCTATTTTGTTGGCCAAAGAATCAGCATGGCAATCAATGGTGCCAGCCTTTTGGGCACTTTTTATGTTGATGATGCAGACTCTTTTGGTGACTTTTTTATATATTTGTATAAGCCGCGCAGATAGAGAATAGATCTGAAAATGGCGTTCGCTCGCATGCGTTCTCGCTCACTCTCTATCGCTGTCTATACTCACACAGTGAAGTACGCGCTACAAAAAAATAGTCAGTCAGGATTCGCTTTCCACGCTACTTGACGTACTCCGAGTTATCGTTAAATTCGTTCCGTTATTTTGTTGTTTTCGTTGTTATTCATTGTTGTTTTTGTTGAGTTTGATTGTTATTTGTTTGCGTTACGTTTGATTGTTATTTATTTTCGTTAAGTTTTTGTTACGAACGTTGTCATTTTGTGATTGACTGACAATGGCTTCACGAAAACGTGGAAAGATTCTTCACAGTGATGCACGTGAGCGGCACGGAGCTCAGACGTGTGCGTCGGTCTAATATAGTTCCGCCTTTACTTTACTGGCCTAAGGGATAAGAACGTGACTTTATGTATGTATGTGAGGTGGTATTTTTGTAATATGATTCTGATATGTCACAATTAATAAAGACAAATTTTAAAATCCAGTGATATTAATGTACCCTTGCTCCTTATTTATTTAATTAATATTTTTGTCATTATTTCTACTAATAATAATTAATAATATTAAAAAAGAATAATATATAACAAAAAAAGTCAATAAAAATCGATGTTTGAGAACTTGTTTTGCCAACCGTACCATGCGTACCCGCCGCCATTTTCAGATCTATTCTCTATCTGCGCGGCATATACATATTATTATTTTACTCTTGCTTTCTTTAAATGGTTTCATCAATGGATATTTGGAACTAGAGACAATGAAATACATACCGAATCAGCCAGTACATTAATAAGGGCGAAGGCTCCGCTCATAGTTCCGAAACCCAGTCCTGACACATAAGCCAACTCTAGTTTATTGCTTCCGATGTTGTGGTTCTCTGATATCTCTTTCAATCCTGCTTCCGTCTTCCGCAGTAAAACATACATGCCATAACGGAATGCTTCCTGAAATCAAAAGTATTCTATTACAGGCCTATATCAAAATGATTTATTGACTATACTGTCCCACTGCGGGCAATGGGATTTTGTCATTACAACAAAAAAAAAAATGATCAAAATTGTGGTTGCATGACCACTATATTTAGATTATAAGTTTTTTTATAGGGTCAATTTAACCACAGATTACCAAATTTTTATAGGGTCAATTTAACCACAGATTACCAAATTTTTATAGGGTCAATTTAACCACAGATTACCAAAGGTAGCCAAGGCATTTTATCAATAAAACATTGCCCTTCTGGTGGATAGCCCTTGGTTGCATATAGGATATAGGGTAAATCTAAAGCAGAGCAATATGCTATACCAACAAAAATAACTGTATCTTGCATGTTAATATTGCTAGTATTACATTTTACCTACAGTGACATCACAACATGCGCTAACAAGGTAGCTCCTAAATACAATTACACAAAAGTGGAACAGTAAGTTTCACTACATAATAAAGACAGATGTCAGTATATTATCAACGGGAAAGACTCATTTTAACATTATAAATGAAATTATATCAGTTACTGACCTGGAATATGATAGCAAAGACCATCCCAAACGCCAAATGCGATCGTAACGGCACCACTGCATACCACACAACAGATGAAATTAGAAACGATAGTAGCCATCCAAATGCTGCTACTATCATTATGATGATGCGCACAGGGTCATTGGCCACCGTTAACGCGAACATGACCAACGGAGCTCCGAAGGCAAGGAGGGAGCAGCTGAAGAACTCTGCGAGAGTCATCCTACGCGATTCTTAGCAAGACTTTTGGACAGTAAACCTAACTTAAACTACTTAACAGCTGCCTAATGCTGTCAACTGTAAAACTTAACTAAACAAAGGGCATTTGGAGAAGAAAAAATTAAATGTTATGGTATAAAAACGGAATGAATCATGAATCACAGCAAAACCGAACGAAGTTTTTCAGTACTGTCAATGTCATCAGATCAGTTTGACATTTTTGATGAGTCGTTCAACTTGACGTTTAGAAATGGTTATGCAGGAGCCGGCATGGTGCTGTTAACTGACATTGTTTTGCGATATTATTATTTATTTTATTTCAAAATTGAATTTCGTAGTTATATTTTTCATTGAAATCCGTTGAATAGAATAGAATAGAAAACATTTATTCGACACAGACACAACACAGCAGCAACAAACATATAAAAAAAGAAAGAGAACAATAAACATAACAATAAAATTGCAGTAAAATTGTTGAACTCTCTCTGCCTCCCATTATTATTATTACACGCTTTATATTAGTTTCACTTGTATGTTTGTTTGTATACATGTAACCGACTCCTTGTAGCGCGATTTTGACCCGCTTTAACAACTTACGACCACAGAACATATATACTCTAGGGACGACGGCTTACGACCCACAATAAGTTGGTAAAACTTCGTCATCATCAGCTAATTTAGTCACTCTGTATTGTTCACTCATTCTTCTTTTAGGTTTTTAGCTTTGACACTTTAATTTGACATTGAAATGAAATAATTATTTATATGAAAGCCACATAATTTCATAGGATAAATAGTTACACATGATTATATCGTAACTGCAAACTGCAACACGTTTAATGTATTTTTTTTCAAAGTGTACATTAAAAAGAACCTTTTTAACTTCTGTCTAGAAAATGCTAATTAATTAATTAATTAATTTTCTAATGCTATTGCAAATAGAGTGTAGGTACTATTTCAACGCCAAACAAACTTGGCAAAATTTTAGCATTTTTTACTTGAGTCTTTGGCAGGATAAGCAGGTTTCAAAACCAACTAAGGCAATATCGACAATTTTAAGATGGTCACACTGCTCGTTTGTCAAATTGACAACAAATCAACAAATGTCACCGTCGGCGGGCATAGGCATATTGCACAAAATAATGAAAATAACCTCACTTTTAGCCTAGATTGTGATCAAAATAGTCTAATTTTAAAACAAGAAACCATAATTTTTTTCTGTACAAGTAGTCATGCCACCAAAAGGACAAAAGAAAACTTTATGGGTCGACTGCGAGCGATGCGGCTGCAGTATAACTTCAAACGATAAAAATATTCACATCGAATCGAGCTGCGGGAAAGATCAGTTGAAATGTCCTTATGTTGAAGATGGGAAGCTGTTTACTTGGCTGCAGAGGGTGGGGGCGGTGCCCGAGGGGGCTCCGCGGGACGCTGTACTCGTGCACCCGTCGGCTGGTTCGCTAATAGGAGCAGTGCTCGGATGTCCCCTTCAGTTGAGCAGAGACGGCGCTCCTGTAATGGTGAAGCGGATGTGGCCATCCAAAGCGTCTGCACCGGCCGCTGTTATATTACCGGCAGCTGGTAAGTGTTTCAATAGTCACTTTAGAATTACACATGGTTCTATAAAGTATTATACTTGGAGCTAAGCCAGGACAAGGCATCACCGAGATGGGGTCGCGATTCTCATCACTGAGGGCGGGACCGAGTATAAAAGATTAACAAGAGTTAAGTAATTTCAGATCTACAGAGATATAAATCCTGAGAAATAACCCCCTTATTTTTAATCATTGCTCAAAGTTAAGTAATTATTACCGTCTGTTTAATCATATATTTTTGATGTTTAAACATCTCTTAACTTTAAGCAACGTTTATAAATAAGGGGGTTAATCTACAGAGATACATGCAAGGTACTCCGACAGCCTACTCGATATATGAATTGCTCTTAAAGCTTCAGTCTAATTCTAAAACAGTATGTCTTTAATGGATTCCGTCGCATTGTCAGATAGAAGAGAATGATAAGGTTGATATGCTCGCCAAACAAGAGTGTGTTGATGGAGATCCCATGAATATCACTCCACTGTATTCGGACTATTTTGGAAAGGTTAAGAGAAAGCCTTTAGATCTTTGGCAGGAGTATTTTGATGAGAGATCAAAAGAAAAAGGGATATGGTATCGAACGATCCAGCCAGAGATTTCTCGGGTTCCGTGAATAGGTTGTGCCCTCAACAAAAACCTTGTTACTATAGCCTTAAGACTTCATCCGGACATATTCCTTCAAATAAGTTTTATTATTAAATGAAGATAGCCTTGTCTTCAAACTGTGATGCTGTGGTTCATATCCTGTTGGAGTGTGTCTGGAATGAAAATACTAGAATTGATGTTTTAGGAGGACATAAAAGGTATGATATTGGCTTATATAATTCCATCCTCGCTTTTCCATTGTCCGATCAGGCACAAGGCACAAGTTAGTTATAAGATAGATTGTAATCAACAATATTGTGTTTTTCTGCACTGGGCGATGTGGTCCCTATGCGACAAAGCCCTTAGCAACAAAAAAAAAAACTACAGAGATGTAAGTTACCCTACTTATCATTAAATTGATTTTACATATAAATTAAACTTCTTAGGAACATGTTTTACCTGAACAGACAATAAGGTGTACATGTAAGCGTTAAGTATGTGTGCGTAGAAGCGGCCAATCTGCGGGTTGCCCATAGATAAACACTAAATGTACCACCAGGTCAGGGACGCAAGTCATTGCAATTGTTTTCTAATACTTTTTAACTTATTACTCACGATCGATGGAGTCCAGTATATATCACTCTTTTGTCTGTTTCCCAAGCTTTAAATGATGACAGCACCATAGAATTGAGCAACTTTTAACCACTTAAAAAAAAAAAACACAGAGACAAAACAAATACGGTGCTAACTCTGTGAACGTCAATGGTTGATTTCTTATACTACTACTATACTCTTCTCCAGTTTAATAGTTTTCCCTAAAAAACAATCACCATTCCAAAGTTTGACTTTTCTTTACAGATCTATCCAGTGAGTGGAGTGATGACAGCAAGAAGGTGACAGTCTCTGTGATTAAAAAGGAAGTTCCAAAGGCAACTCGCCTCAAAATCAGAATCAAAAACGTTAAAATGAAAACAGATATTTGTGATATTTTAAAACAGCATTTTTTTAATAATTTTGTTTGTATTGGTAGCATTTTAGTTTACTATTACTTTGGTAAAAAATTAGAGATTGAAGTAATTGATATCAAATCTGAGGATGTAAATTATATAGGTTGGTTTGTTTTAACTGAAAGTAGTATTTGGACTATGGAACTGGGAGCAGTTGCAATAACTAAGAAAAAGCCTCAGATACTGGGTGGTGTTGATGACATTTTAGAGGAACTACAGACATATATCAAGATATGTTTCAATACAGATGGTCTGACTGCTAATTTTCAACCCACAAGGGGCTTGCTAATTTATGGCCACTCAGGGATAGGAAAAACAGCAATTTGCAAGTATCTCATTGAAAATCTCAATTGTTTTCACATAGAAATTAATGGCCCAGCCATCTTTAGCAAATACTTTGGTGAAACTGAAGGTACAATGAGAGGCCTGTTTAAAAAAGCTATGCAAAACCAACCAAGCATCATACTGGTTGATGAAATTGAAACAATATGCCCTAGGCGGGCTCCTAGCAGTACAGAACAAGAGAGAAGAATAACTTCAGCATTTCTGAACATGCTGGACAGTTTACATGCTGAAGAAAGCAGGGTTTTTGTATTAGCTACAACAAGGAAGCCAGAAAACATAGATCCAATGCTTAGACGGTTTGGAAGGCTAGATAAGGAAATAGAGATTCCTGTACCAGATAGAATAAGAAGAAAAGAAATTGTTTATAGTTTGCTCAAAAATCTGCCAAATAAAATAGCTTCAGGGGACATTGAAAATATCTCAGATTTGGCCCATGGTTACGTCGCCGCTGATTTGGTCAATCTCTGCTCGCAAGCTACTATGAAATGTATAAAACGATCCAGTGATTGTATTGAGCGTGACGATCTGATCGCAGCACTGACCATGGTCAGGCCAAGTGCTATGAGGGAGCTACTGATAGAAATACCCAACGTAAGGTGGACGGACATAGGAGGGCAAGACGACTTAAAGTTAAAATTGCGTCAAGCTGTTGAATGGCCTCTGAAACACTCTGAGAGCTTCCGTAGACTTGGTGTCAGTCCTCCGGGCGGCGTCTTACTCTACGGACCCCCGGGCTGTTCTAAAACCATGATAGCCAAAGCTCTAGCAACCGAAAGTGGTCTAAACTTCCTCTCCATAAAAGGTCCTGAATTATTTTCGAAATGGCTCGGTGAATCTGAGCGAGCTGTTAGAGATTTGTTCACAAAAGCTCGTCAGGTTGCGCCGTCTATTATATTCTTTGATGAAATGGACGCAATCGGTGGGGAAAGGGGGGCAGGTGAGGCTGGAGCTCATGAGAGAGTTTTGGCTCAACTATTAACAGAATTAGATGGAGTGGTGCCACTGAATTCGGTGACAATCCTAGCGGCAACTAACCGACCTGATAGAATGGACAGGGCTTTACTAAGACCAGGTCGATTAGACCGCCTGATCTACGTCCCATTGCCAGATTTCGAGACTAGATTGCAGATAATAGAGTTGAAGCTAAGCAAAATGAGCATTGCCGATGATGTGAATTCTCATAGCTTGGCAACGAGGAGTGAAGGCTTTTCAGGTGCTGAGCTGCAGGCTCTTTGCCACGAAGCTGCGTTAAGAGCTTTAGAGAAAGACTTGGACAGCAAAGAAGTAACTATGGAGCAATTTGAACATGTTCTGAAGGATTTTAAGCCTAGAACACCTGAATCTCTGTTGAAGGTCTACCAGGAGTTTGCTTTAGGACAGAAGTCTGGATAATTACACAGATGGCCATCATTTACAGGCTAAAGTCAGCTGTACATAGTAGTGTGAATATACTTGATTAGACCATAGATTGATTCGTAACTGCTAGCTCGCAATATTGCCGCTTCATTTTGCAGATCTGAATAGCTACTCACAGTACTTTTAATCTACAATTACTGCATTTATTATTATAATATATTCTGAAAAAAAAAAACAAGTTTATCATAATATATTATGATAAACGTTTATTACGAGACTATTTAATAACATTTGTGTTGGCTTCCAATCCCCAGGGTGTCATAATGACTAGTACGCGAAGAACGGTTAAGACGGTTCTGAAGTGAGTCACTTGCTGCGCAGTATCTCACCCCGCTGATACATGAATTTGTTTCCGAGCCGCTATAAAGTTTGCATCGAGTGTACCAGGGGAATTAACTACTAAGTGTGCTGGGTGAATTTTTATAACATTAGCCTAATTATAAGTAAAAGTACCTTACTTTCTAACATATATTTATTTAATAAGAATCCTTACAGCTATTTGTATATAAATTAATATTAAATCTAGTCCTTATTTTTAATCACATCAATTTTAATAATACATGGTTTACCTTGACTTTAGATGCAAGAGTACAGAATTGTTAATTACTGTTTAACGAAAAGGAATACAGGCTTTCTTATAAAAAGTTTGAAAAAAATGTGATTTTTTTTATTTTTATAAATACGTTTTGTGAATCACTTTGCAATACGACTAATAAATAAATACGTACAGACGCCAGCACATCGAGCTACCCCAATCTGTCAAATTTCTCTGATAGATTTTCAACTTTATTGCATAAGCATAAGGTTCATGTTCAACTGGGAAAATGTGTTGGCGTCTGTACTACGATGACCCATTATTGCTTGATTTTGCTTAGCCAATTACGTGCTGGAAGCCTATAGTCACACTGATACCAGAAGAAAGTGATGCGTCGTATTATTAAACGTTCTTGTTTGAATATAATGAATATATAAATACACAAACAGTCCTACACACACAGGATTTTACAACACAACAGTTTTTGTCAGTTCGTGAACATTGACGTAGCTAAAGAAGTATAGATTATACTTTAGAATGGTGTGACTGACAATCTTTTAACCTTTAATATTTTGTGCTGCTTTGTCTATCTTTTTTACTTGGTCAGTTCTGAATCAGGTACTGTAGAACTGTACTGTAATTCGAATTCATTCATTAGATTTACACAGTTACAAGTAGTACCTACACGTTTCTATTTGTTCGCAAAAATAGTTGCTTGTGCTAAGTATCTAAAGGTTAAAAATAAATGTGAAATCATAATTTTCAATAGTACGCCAATGTTACTGAAATAATCACATTTTAAATGCAAGTTTACACACTAGATATGGTTTCTAATATAATCAACTAATAGACGTATGTCTTTATAGAGAATTTTGACGCGTATTATTAAATACGCGGGGCGTATTGCATAGCCATGTTTTTAGATCGGCGTACAATTACGATCATTTTTATGCTACGGAGAAAACTAAGGAATATTGCAATTGTTACAGATACACATGGGACTTATTAAAACTACCTACTTAGAAAATTTATTTAACATTATTTAGTTTTACTTGATTACAATATCAAGTAAGAACTAAATAAAAACGCGCGTAGGCTAGGAGTTTACGTTTATGCGTCACCCGCAAAGTAAAACACAACAATGCTGCTTGACTGCAGATATTGATGACGAGCTCTTGCTCAAGGCAACTGTGGTCGCCAGCCCTTTTTTTTTTGTCATTTGCAAGTCAGCATTAAGTAGCATGTTGATGATCAGCAAATTACAAAAAACGCAACAAAATTTGTATTTCGTGGGTTGCTTTGCGCATCCCTCTAAGTCATTACTTTTGCAGCGCTAGAGAGAGATAAGGCTATACAAGACGAATATCATCATCCTTTTTTTTCTCAAAGGTGGCTTTAACGCTTCACAGTACGCTCCAAGATGTTCTTTCAAGTGTTTGCCTCCTAGCCACTCACATGATAGCATTTAAAATCTTATAGTTTTTTTCCCAAGAATCTCAGGAAATTGTTAGTGAAACCTCAGAATTTAGAAATGTTAATTTTTCCATCAGTCTTTTAATAAAGAGATATCAGATAACATTCAGTTAATTAAGTATTTATATTCATGATCTTTATATTTGACAGTCGTTTTGGCAAACGGTTGTCGTTGTTTCCAATTTAAAGTTAGTAATGCAAGTATTGCACATTTTTTTTTGTTTTACGAAAACCTATTGAGGTATTTCGATCCATAATTTTGAGTACCCACAAAGGCAGCTCTAAAATTTTCATTATTTTTAGTGCCATGTGGTCTATCCACTATGACCCAAGTCATTTTTACGTTAAGTTTTTTGAATTCCGAATTCATAAGGGTATGTCCACATCTACGCGCGCACTGAACGGGCCGTTCAGCCTTTATACACATTACACACCCAGGCTACCTGGCTCTTGGTTCCCGTAGTTAAGTGTAAATAGGAGATCATTCACACGTCTTTCTACAATAATTTACCCGGCGTATCAAAACACTTCGATACCGTGTTCCCTAGAGCCGGAGCGTTCCAAAAGGCACTCTCTGTGGCGGTATTAACTGGCAAAACACGTTAAACACCCGCGACATGTCAATCTAACCGCATATAATTCGCTAATACAACACGTATACCATTTCATATGAAGCAACGTCACATATAAAGCACTAGCACACATATAATAGGCACAAATTGCCGGCGACACTTCAAACTTGCGCGTTCTTCGTGCGTCCGTAGATGTGTGCGCACCCTTATAGGAATTATAATTTGTAAAGGTACCCTTTTGGTACTAACTGATGTAACTACTAAGTTAATCAGATCATAATGGTTTCTGGTATAAGGAACACGTATTAGGGAATGAAACTAGCTTCATGTTTTTTTTTTATGACAGCAACGTATGCCTGGTAAGCCTGTAAATAGATTTTTAGCAACCTACACGACCACAACATGCACGTTTGACAAAATTATTGTTAGCATATCAGACGATAAATACTACGATATTTTTGTCAAGCATATTGACATTTCATTCACGAAAGGAAATATACAAAAATTAATTTGAATATTAAGAAAAGGTAATCGGAATATCAAGGAAAGGTAATAGAACGATCTACTAACAAAAACACGGCCGAAAAATTAAGTAAAGGTGGATACTGACTGGCGTTACGGGGCGTATTGTAACATGTTACAAAGCGAGCATTCGTGCAGACAGGAAGAAACAAGCAAGCAACGAGCCGCTCGTTGGTCGCTCATACCGCTTCACCTGCTTTCGTTATTTTCGCGAATCTATTTGAGTGTCACGCGTCACGTTTCAGTCAGTACGCGTCGATTCTAGGTATTTCGGCCTTTAGTTTTAGTTTAAAGATCCCAAAACAACTTTGTCGACCGACATCTTGACTGCGAGAGGCAACATCTCGAGCACGGGCGAGTAAAGAGTTCGAAACGAGCATGTTTACACGAATTTTAGCATACGGCGTTACGACATGCTCGCTCCGAATGTTACATTATGCCGTAACGCCGGTTAGTACCCACCTCAAAGTTCTTAGTTGAGACAAAATGTTTTTGAGTCAGAGAAAAGAGATGCGCAAAAACCAGTTCCTTCCACACACAGTCCTTATCGCCCAGAAACCACTACGCCATCAGTTCATTCTTATACGCGCAGTATCTCAGTGTGCCGGTTGTAGCAGATGGCGATCCAGTCGGGCTGCGTGGCCCCCCACTGGATCTGGTTGACCTCCCCCTCGGCCGCGGTGTAGGCCAGGATGGGGTCCTCGATGGCACGCGGCATCTGCTGGATGTCCCAGATCAGTGCCTGGTGGTCGTCGCCGGCCGTGCAGATGTGGCATGAGCTGGGAGGTACAATACTATTTTGTAGTAACATAATACAGCCATTTATAATTTTCTTAATGAAATTTAACCTACTAACAAGTTCAATGTTTAATTTCAACAGAATGATGTAATCAATATTTTGCCTTATATGTGTAACCATGTCTCAAAACGGTGAAGAAAAACATCGTGAGCAAACGAGCATGTCCTGGAACCAAAAATTCGAAGACATTTGACATCTACCAACTACCAACCCGCACTGGGCCCGCGTGGCAAATTACGGCCTACTGCCTCTAACGAGAGGAGGCCTGTGTACCAGCCGTGGGAACGTTATAGGCTGATTAGGAAGTGTGTCCATAGAGTTTCTTGCCTGTTAATCTCCATAAGAACCTAACGCGCTTTGGAATGGGCAAATAGCTTCATTCTGACTGACCGACTCGTTGTCAATTCAAGTGTGCGTATCGTTGGTCCAATTGAAATAAATGCTTTGAATTTGAGTTCAGCTAAGATACTTCATCAGTGGTGCAACCAGACCACGATTAATTGACCATGACATCAGCCAACTTGGGCCGTACGTTTTACGAGCAATGTACCCAACTTACTGCCACTTCAGTTTAGCCATTCTTCAAGCTTTGTGGTTTACCATTACCATGGTTCTCTCTGGGTTGCGTCAAAACTAAAATGTCTTATACAGGATAAAATTTTAACCAATGCGCAAATTGTAACCTGAATTCAGCATATCATTCTAGATGGGGATCGAACGAACGGACGAATAATTTATACGCTAGGGGTAGCGTAGAAATTATTCGTGGGTTACACAAAAAAATATCAACTTTTCCATACATTTTAACCGCGTAGGTATTGCACTTTTCTATAAAACAGCTAATTTTTTTTTGCATAACCAAAGAAAATTTTCTGACATCAAAACAGACAAGTAACCAGTGTTGTCGGATATAGTTGAAGTTTGGTGAGAAACGGATGGAAGTTTAAAAAAAATAGACAAATGAACTGTTTGCTTTCTATTAATTAAATTAAAGTAAACCGAAAACGTCCATTGATTTCTTACTAAACTTTTATTATATCCAACGCTTTAAACCTGACCACAGCAACGCTGCTTAGCATTGGATATAGGTGTATATTTCTTGGAGGAGCTCCTTCATAAAGAGCTTTTCTATGTAACGATTATTCTTTTATCTCGTACCTGTGTGGGGCCCAGGCGATGCCGTTGACGCATGCGCGATGGTTGTTGAGCCTGGCCACCGGCGTGCAGGGCACCCTCACGTCCAGGATGATGACCTCGCAGGCGTCCATGGCGACGGTCGCCAGGTAGTTGGGGTCCTGCTTGTTCCAGGCTAGGCGGAGCAGGGGCGTGTGCTGGGGGTCCTGGGGACAGATACATAGGTTAACAAATCAGTTAGGCGTATGTGGAAGACTTTATAAGATGGTGAAAATTTTTAAATGTTAGTCGTTTTTCAAAGTATGATTTCCGCCCCGACTCATGCTCGACCCAACCCGCGCTGAGCCTGAAGCTTTAAATTCGTCCCTAAATAATAATCACTCCAATCCAGCCCGTCCTTTGCTGCCCTCTCATCAAAAAGATCTGGAGCCGGTGTTGATGACTTGTACAAACCAAAAGCAAAAACATTCAAGCTGCTAAGTTTTTTATACAGGGTGTCCCAAAAATAGTGTCGGGCGGAGGTCCTGAGATGGAGCGCCCCTTGGGGTGCCCGAATCGCCCCCGTGTATGTTCCGCGATTTTTCATGGTTTTCGTGTTATAATTTTTTTTCTGAATTTTTGTAAGTTTTTTTGTTTATGTAAATAATTTTTGTTCTAAGTAGGGCGCAAGAATTCTCCAGCGACGCCCTAAGACGAGTTCCGCACTCCACAGGGAATGCCCTTAGCGTGTAGTTGCTTAGTTTTTTAAGCCGTGGCTTAATTTATTGCGGCAGCCACAGGCAATTCCGGTTAAGCAGCCGACAACCTCCTAGGTAGACGACACGCCGTTCCCAAATATAAACAACAAAGTATGATTTTGTAAGTAACTCCTTTGAGTACATAGTCGCAATCTCAGCAAATCTACATTTTTTAAGAATTACTTAGCAGTGCCATTAAAAAGTAGTTTTCATGAGTGAACTATTTGGTTGTTAATAGGACCTCGTTAATGTGAGAGGCATTCTACACTCAATCGTTGCTCAAACTTTTACAATGTTTGTAAATACGTGACCACCATGTATCTATCAAATAATGAATGTATCAGGTATCATTGTTTAATTTTAATTAATTTTGTGGTATGGTAATTTTATTCTAGCTGCATCGTTTTCACATAAAATTATATAATTAATGTTTATATAAAATATTTTAAAAGAGTAACGGTGAAGTTTCTTGCACATTCTTCTCTTTACGAAACTACAGTTTAGAAGGGGCAACTACAATCAATTCTATTTAAATGTAAATGTTGACGCCTTTTATGTGCCTATTTGAAACAAATGCTTTGACTTTGATCAAATATTGATTGCATTTTGTTCAGGCATCTCTAGATTGTACATAATATACGTCACCTCGTAAATGATAGTAGAGTGCTCCAGATGCCGCAGATCGAACATCCTGACGGAGCCGTCGGCGCCCACCGACGCGAACATGTCGCGCCCGCCGCCCGCGCGGCTAAACGCGATGTCGTACACTTCCTGGACACACAAGGCACCAATTTATGAATTTTAAAAGACTGCACACATTTTTTAAGTAATCATCAGGATCATCATAATTGCGTAAATTGCGTAAAACACTATCAGTAGGAATCACTTTCATTTTGACAGTTCCACAACATTCATGGCATTGTTCACGTTGCTAAGCAGGCAATTTTTTCAATCTTATGAAAGAATTGATTAGCAATGCAAATAACCTTCAAAATGATTCAGATGCTGATTGAAAGTGTGTGACGCAAATAGGGTGCTGATATTACATTGCGAAAATCCGCCGAATTAAAACGAAATACAGAAATTGCATAGAATTTTGTTCACACTATTTCAAGTTAAAAGAAGTTGAAACCTATTAAAATTAGACTTCGTAAGCAGTGTCAGTTAAGTTATAGCAGCACTCTGCTATAGTAGATTAAATAGTATTTTCATAAACTTTACACTTAAAGTTTATGAAAATACTATTTAATCTACTATAGTTTTGTATTGTCTACTCCTCTTTGTAGCGTTGCTGAGCTGAATATAAAGAAAACGCATGATATTTTTACTAGATGAAGAAGAAGCAGGGAGAGAAGCAAGGATAGAAGCAGGGAGAATCATCTGTACTTTGAATACAGGGTGGCTGAGATATCGACGCGCAACCTATGGATTCAGTACATGATTCTGGACCCCCTTGCGTTAACTTTTTCATGCAACAACTTTTTTTTAATAACCGACGAAAAATTTCCATGTTTTCAATTTTTTTTAATAAATAAGTTATCAGATTGTACAGACGCCAGCACATCAAGCTACCCCAAACTGTCAAGTTTTCCCAATTGAACATGAACCTTAAGCTTATGTTATAAATTTGAAAATCTATCAAAGAGATTTGACAGATTGGTGTAGCTTGATGTGCTGGCATCTGTACAAGAAGAGTGGACGGTGACTCCCAAACTAGGTATTTGCCTGTCTGTATCTTGGAGGTCGGAATTGCGAAATTTTCAGATTGAAATGAAACGCGCTAATATCATGAATCCGTGGTTTAAACGCATCGCTGTCCCTGCCATCCTGTATAACATCTGCTTCTTCCTACATAACATCTTGACCACTCACCTTATCATGAGCAATAAGCTGCGTCTTCACATGCCCGGACACGTCATTCACCCTTCCCAGCACCTGCCCAGTCTCCAGCCCCCATATAGTGCAGGTGGTGTCGATACTGCTGGTCCCGATGAGGTTGGGGTCCACCTCGTTCCAGTCAAACGAAGTCAACGGGGCACAGAAGTCCGAATTCTTGTTGTTGTTGAGAACGCACTCGAAGAGAGTGTATGGTTCCCCTGCACGCCATATGCGGAGATAGTCGCCTGTACGAGATAAATAATTATCATTCGATTGCGATTTTAGAGTAATTAAAGGCTTGTGAATATGTTACTAAGATTCTAATGATATGTTTATCTGTCAATTGAGATGGTCATTCACAAAGCGAAGTATACATTTTCCTAAAAAGGGGTACAACGGTTTGCAAACTATGCAAACACTGCAGACTATGAAACAACTCCACAATGCATGCTCCTCCAACTTACCACTAGTAGCCAGCAAGTCAGGGTACACTCCCTTGCTGTCTGGGATCCACATGATCTTGGTGGTGGGATAAGGGTGGTCGAAGGTGCTCTTAGCACTGAACTCACTAGTCTCCTCATCTAGAGATATGATTTGTACCTAGAAAATATAAAATAAGTCTCATGTTAAAACAAAATCTAAAACTTGATGAGAGTTTTTAAAAGCCTGAACAAGCAATTAGTTAATCTGGAGCGATTCTTGAATGAATGAATGTTTAATTTTGCATCAAAGGCTATTTAATACCACGGGAACTATGAAGAGGTCCATGTTGGGAGTGAAACTAGACAGCGAAAGAACATCCATAAGAGCTACGACAGCAGCGTCAGATATCCTCACTATGATAGACCAAATGAAATGGAGATGGGTGTGTCCCATGTTACGAAGCCCCCAGGATAAATGGAGTAAAATTTTGACAGAATGGTACCCAAACGAAATAGAGATGGCAACGTAAAAGATGGGAGGACGAATCTCATAGCAGGTCCAAACTGTTGAGAAGAGTCTCAAAAGATAAAGCAATGGAAATTGTTAGGGCAGACCTCAGTCAAGATGCACACTGAAATCCGAGACATTAGAACTAAGGAAAGAAAATAAGAGCAATTAAACTAGTACAATAAGGGAGTTATAAATAATGATAAAAATTTTAAAAAAATAGCATCGTCCTATAGAAGTAAAATAACAATAATATATAAATAAATAATTAAACTGTCTTTACGAAACTGGGTGTAGCTTTGGATGATTTATAAGCATTATTCATTTATAGCAGTTAATGAGTAACTTAGCATTCATACCATAAATTGAGAGTACCTGACTCACCTTGTTATTGTACTCCTCAACAAAGCTACCGAGTGCGAGGCGGAACCGCTTGTCTGGTCTCACCGACCAGTTCATTGAGTACAGTGGCCATGGTGCCTGATATCTGTGAATAGTTTGTTACATTTTGTCATGGTTGTTTGTAATGGAAAAAGGATCCATAATGGTTCTGTAAGATTAGTAATACTTCATAATTTCTTCACAGGAGTTTAAGATGAAAAGTGGTAATGCGCACATATTCTTTCTTACAATATCTTTCCGATGTTTATGTCCGTAACTTAATTCTTAGTCTGACTAGAAATTGCTACAATAATATGATAAATTGTTTGCATTTGAGTTACAGATATGAAACCCTAAGATCACTGTCTGACCAGTTTTAGTAATCTTAACAAAATTACAAAAAAATTAGATTCAATCATGTAAACTGTTTGGACTTTGATTCCCTTCATAATAATCAACAATTTACTCAATCTCCAAGCACGTTGACACTAAAGTTTGTTGCACATAGGGGTAATAAGACACTTACTTGTATATTTCCTTGCGTTTTGTGCTGGAACTTGTGGTACTTGAGCTACTATGTGGCATCGACATTCTAAATGCTTATATTTTAACCCTGTAAAAGATTTTCAGATACTTATGTTATATTTTCATACAGCTCATGACGATGAAAGAGCTCATTAGTAACAAAGTAAGTGTATTCTTGTTTACTTATGATTTTATAGTAAATAGTAAAATATAAACAATTAATTCTCAAAAAAAATATGTGAAATGAGAACACAATATTGTTGCAAACAAACCTCGCCCTGCACTGAAAATAGCGCTACCTTTAAGGTTTTAACACATGTGTCGTATTAGCACAGAAAGTTATAGATGTTTAATCAGGGCAGAGCTGAGTTTAAAACTTTATTTATAAACTAAATTCCATGTGTAATGAACGAAAGCATTATTTTTACAATTTTGACGTGACCGATGACATTTAGATGTTAATGTTGCTTTATTAAAAAAATATAGACATTGATTATCGATTTATAAAGGATGTTGCCATGGATGTATTTATGTGGCTTCGGGTGTGAAGTACTTAGCCTTGAGAAGGTAGGCAACGAATCCGGATTAAAAAGTTTAATTTTGCAAGTTACGTGGTGGTTCCGTGTTAGTTTTTAGTTAAAGTTAGTTGTGGGGGGAAACTTGGAGTATAAGAATCTTTATCTTATCCTTTAATGCATAGTCTTAGGAGAGTAAATACTTAGTAGAATTATTTGTTAAGCGCTCTTCAGGAAAAGTACTGCTACCAAACCGTTTTATGGTGGACTAAACTACTAAGGGGTAAAAGCTTACGCAGACAGGCGCGTCGGGACAGCGAAATGCGACTCTAGTAGAACAATGCCTTCATGGAAATTGTTCTGACCAGAGTTGCGTTGTACATGCCGATGCCGTCGCGACGCGCCTGTCTGCCTGGACACTTAAAGCCGCATGTTTTCTTCTGTTTCCGATACTACTGCTATGAGTGGACTGGACTGCAATGTTTTCGGTGGGCCAATACGGTAAGGAAGGAAACCTATACCTATACAAATACCTTGTTTACACCACCTATACCTTTATACCTTATTTACTACAAACCAACATCCAGTACAGTATATATGGAACATGTCGTTCTAAGCCTCCTCCTAAGGTAAATGTGGGAACCTACACAAAATTACTACCTTTAAAACCGTTAATTGAAATACCCACAGGAAGGTAATTAAGAGAAAACTTTATTTTATACACAATTTATGACATGACACTAACTAATGAATTCTAAAAAATCACGGATCTTAATGTTTGTACGCTTAACGTTAGTTTCCCGGATGTTACGTAATTCGTGTCTTATTGGATAAAATAATGTTTATTACTTGCAATAAATTAGTAAAGTTCTAGTGTCCGATTTTATAACGTTTTTACATGTAAGTACTCCTATTTCCACCGACTGCTGGCTGGGTGGATTTATTTAACAACTGTATTTTAAACTGCTGGAATTGTTTATTTTTTAGGTATGTAGTAATGAATTAAATATTAGAATCGAAATGAGGAACGTCACTTTAAAAGCACAATAGGTATACCAGTACATAGAAGTGCGCGTTTATAAAGGAAAGCAAGTATAGACGCCAGCACATCAGGCTACCCCAAAAAGTAAAATTTTCCCAATTGAACATGAACCTTATTCTTAAGCAGTAAAGTTAAAAATCTATCAAAGAAATTTGACAGATTGGGGTAGCTTTATCTTTAGATAGTACTTATGTAGCGTCTGTACATGATCGGCGCCTGCTGAAAAACACACAGCAACCACTTACCTATCTACTACAAAGCAAAAACCATAGGCGCGGTGAGCGTGATAATTTAAAACTGATCTGGATTGTGGTCTTCGGAGCCCTGCACCTAATTATCCTAAAAATTACTATAAAAAAATGTTGATCAATATTTTAGAACGCTAATCAGGTAAGGGACACTCAGCACTTCTGCTCACGTGCTCACGACTAATTGAAATGAGGATACAATTATAATGTTGGTGAACTGTATTTTTGTAGTCAAATATATTATTTAAATTAAGATAGGTACTCCTACAGTCAGTGGAAGGGCTTTGCGGCTAAGTAATAACAGCCGTAAGGGTCGATCGATCGCCGCGGTTGGCCCGTTGATGGTGTGAGGGATCTTTACATACCAAGACCCGGCTGTCATTCGTGGGTGGCCGTGGTTGACTGTCACAAGCTTGTGACAGTAGCTACGTGCAGAAGCCTGAAAGTCTGACCAACCAGTATTTCAAAAGGGTATTGTTATTACCTAGTAACTGAGTTGTGGAAGCCAGATAGGCAACGCTCCATGTAAAATACTGGTACGTATCCAGCTGCATCCGGTTAGATTGGAAGCCAACCACAATATACATGGTCAAATTAAATTAGCTGGCAATACTTTACCCACGTGTTGGCCTGTGGGTATCGATATCGAAAACGAATGAAACAAAAGAAAACAAAAAAAAACCTTGTAGTAGGGACACGGCGAGCCAGATTGATTGACTCTTTCCGTCAGTCATAAAATGAACTAAAAATAGTTTTTCGCTAGACAGATTTTGATCTCAGGTTATAAAACAAAGGCAGATAGACCGCGCGGAACACCAAGAGTGAAGCCAAAAAACCAAATACTAAAGCGTCGCATTGTACCTATGTTACATTCAATGCGACGCTTTAGTATTTGGTTTTTTGGCTTCACTTTGGTGTTCGCGTGGTCTGAGCTTTTGATGTAGGTTTCGCCAAGCTGAAAGATTTGCCAAGACATTGCTTAAGATAAGATAAGATAATATTTATTTGCTAAGACATGTGTACACTTATAAGAATATAAAGGTGCATGCAGGATAACATAAAGAAAATTTTACAGGTTTAGACATGTTTGCCACATAAAATGGCGTGCAAATATGAATAGTTCTGATTGTTGACAATTAATTTCAAGTCAATCTAAATTATTTAAACTGAATTGTGAATTGTGGTATGACAAATACCCACCAGAATACCAAACCAGACCCAGAATATTCAATCTTTGTTTCGATTTACTAGGGTAGCGGCTCGACTTATGTAATTAAACTTAGGTTAAACCTAGGTCATCTCAACAATAAACCGTTTTATCGGTTTCCTTGCACACATGCAGCGTGGATTAAAAATAATCACTGCTTTCCCTTGTCCTTCTGATTCATGACTAGATAATTTTATATCTATTACACACGTATTGAATATGAATTAAATTGTTATTACATTAGTCACCTTAATCCGAATTTTGACCTACATTTAAATATTTCAGACGTGCGCCTTGCATTCCTTCGGCGCGCACGCAATGGTAGTGTTGCCAGACTGAAAGTGCTTCCATAAAATTGGGTAAACGGTGAGATATAGTCATATTAGGCGGGTACAAGTGTCCGCTGAGTTTTTTGTCCGTTCTTCTTCATAGGTAAGCAGGACCTACTACGCCTTGGAATGGGCAACTAGCTACATCTTTGTGACTGACCGACGCCTTGGCAATTCAAATGTGACTGTGACTGTAATTGGTCTAATTGAAATAAATGGTTTGAAATTGACATACATATGCAAAGCATAAAGTAATGAATAGATAGACTCCTGCTAAATTCTACTTCGCTTAGTTACCTTCATGGTTTGTGTAGGTATATCAGCTGCATCCGGTTAGACAGGAAGCCGACCCCAAAATAGTGGGGAAAACGGTAGGCAGATCGAGTGATGATTATTTATTTGTAGAGCCTATTGAATCAGATAGGACAATTGTCAATAATAGAACCAAAAACAGCTTTCCAGGCAGTGTGAAGATCATGGGCATATATTTTTATATGTTCGGCAGACACAATGTCTTACAGAAGCTGGGTATCCACAATGCCAGCGATATTATGATTTTGATCAAATCCATGATTGGGGTAATTTCGACCACCACGCATGGCAATCCATGGCTCAACCGACCTTATCATTCAGAGCGCATACGCGTAGCTCCGGTTAAGGACATCACTTTCTTTCTTACGTCAACATTCGTTTAGGGACTCATGATATAATTAGTGGCGCAAGAGTGGCCCAGTCAAGCATTTCAAATGGACACATAGATCATAATAATATTCAAGTTATGATTCAACCGATAGGCGTCATTGCCTAACAATTGGACCTGGACTAAATAAGAAACCAAAAAAGGTGAAGCTGGGTTTACAAAGATTCATGTGGGGTAGGTAATAGGTAGGTACCTAATGACAATCGCAGTAGGATGAGTCCGATATCATGTCACATCATTATCACAGGTAAAAAGCATCGATATTTTAAAATCCTACTAATATTATAAACGCGAAAGTTTGTAAGTATGGATGGATGGATGGATGTTTGTTACTCTTTCACGCAAAAACTACTGAATGGAATTGGATGAAATTTGGCACACAGATAGATTATAACCTAAATTAACACATAGGATACTTTTTATCCCGGTAGTACGTTCCCACGGGATAATATCCAACTTTCATGCGAGCGAAGCAGCGGGCGGAAGCTAATCACTTCATAATGCAACGTGCGAGAGCGATAAAATCATCAATGCCTAAATACACTGCCATGAATGTTGCAAACTAAGAAACACTGAATTTCAGGGGTAACTAACTACTAACTTAGAGGATAACCCCTAAGGTGGACACATACGACCCACGCCTTCCTACTAAATAACGAATGATAATATTAATCACTAAGCCGTTCCGCGATCATTACAGCATTCATAATTGAAGTTAAACTATTACCAACAAAATATTGACGTGTAAAAGATCTGCTTACCAAAATAGACATTTAATTTAATTTCAATCCTTTAAAGCACTATCATCACACCAATTGGTTACTATGCAATTACAGGGCGGCTCAATATAATGTCATACAAACTTAATTTTGCGAAAGTTGTATCGATAGGTAGGTAATACTTGTTGCAAATAATTAAGGGAAATGGGGTAACAAGAAGTGTGCAATGTAAGTGAAGGTCGAGATTCGGCTCGTTATCAGTAGTGTTGCAGTTGGTATGCAGGTATGAATATTGGTAGGAGTAAAAACTTCGGTGCGAGGATATGGGAAAGTTGTTTCAGACGCTGAGCCGCTACTTAAATATATTTTAATTAATATTTTAATGCCTGCTTCTGGACTGGCATACTTAGCTTGATAACCTAAAGTTGACTCGGAATTAGACCAGCAGGGTAATTGCATAACAAACTAACAGTAGGAATGTTTTTAATTTTGACGGTTCAACAACGTACATTGCGTTATTTACGATTTTGAGCGTACAAATTTTTCGAACATATGAAGCAATGGACCAACCAATCATCATCATCACCTGCCTAGCCTTTTCCCAACTATGTTGGGGTCTGCTTCCAGTCTAACCGGATGCAGCTGAATACCAGTATTTTACATGGAGTGACTGCCTATCTGACCAATATCAATGGACCAACCCTCAATGGATCCTTTAAAATTATCCAGATTATGATATATAGGTAGTGTGTTACGCAAAACTCAACTGAATAGGAGGGAGACCAGTCAATCTAAATTAGAGTCAGTCCAAAACTTAGCTACGAGCCAACCCTTTTCAGTTATCGATACTGAAAATGTTTTAAAGCGTCCATAAGTTCCTTAAACAATTGGGTTGGTTGGTAGTATTATACATACCTATTAATATGCAGTGTAAGATGCTGGTGGTGGCCGGTATCGTTTGCGGAACAGCACAAAATTTGTATCGAAATCATTGAAGGAAGGTAGGTACTGGCTTTACAAAGGTGCTCCAACAATTTACAAAATCGCATGAAGAAAAATGAATAGGTAAGTACCAAGTTGTAAAAAAAACGGGTGAGTGAGGGCAAAGTTAGTGAAGCTAAGTTACTAATTGGATTTGGTTAGAATCATGATCTAATATTCCATTTTTATTACTTAGGCTAGCGATATTTGATGATATAAGGTCAGCCATGGAGAACGGTAATCTAACGGTCTTGGCTTTGCTTGATTTCAGTAATGCTTTTAATACTGTTGATTTCGATGTTTTGCTTGACATTCTGTGCTCTCTTAATATATCTCCATCGGTAATTGACTGTTTTTGTAGTTACCTGTTCGGTCGTTGGCAACGTATTTGCATCGAGGAGACCTTGTCTTCCTGGAGTAATACTTCTGCCGGTGTGCCACCGGGAGGCGTTCTATGCCCATAATTTTCGCAACTTGTATTAATTCAATTTACGACGATCAAATTTCTTAAAAGAACCGCTAACTATAAAGAATTGTCACTTGTGGAGTTAGGGAACCTACGAAGATGAAATATGAGGCTGCATTTTTCCAAATGGAACCGCTAATCTATACAAATAAATGAAGTGTCTATTTGTAATTTCATAATAACAGGTTTTTACTAAATGCAAATGAAAGTAAACTATGTATATACCTACGTTACACAAAACAAAAAAAAATAAAATAAAAAAAATTGTCTGCCTGTTTATTCCGGCTAATCTCCGAAACAGCTGAACCGATTTTGACGGGACTTTAACTGGCAGAAAGCCGATGTTATAAGGTGTAACTACTGCTTCTATTTGTCCCGCTAACACTTTCCTGTGCTACGAGGGCAAAGCCGCGGCCGCAGCTAAAACAGTCCTAAGAAAGCGCGCAAATTAATCTGCGCTAACATCCCACAAGCCTAAGATCGAACCAGATCACGTTCGCATCAATTAAACAATACACCTACCAATAATATCAAGGCAAACCCCGCATTTCACAGAACAATACAAATACCACAATAAAGAGTTAATCTAACCGGTTACTATTTAATATTAACCTTTGACGAGCTGCGTGTGAGTTGTCAAAACATGACGAATGGTGCGGCCGGACAAAAGACTGCTATTAATATTAGGTCTTTACCTATGAAATTGCCGTTTTGCAGTACTGGCCATTTCAAATCAAAATAATTTTTGTTTGGGTAAGAATTCTAATTTCAAATTAATTTTATTTTAAAAACATGGATTTTTTTTTCCAAAAGTAGTCATTTGTTTATTGATTAGTGTTACATTTTCATCGCATTTCAATCTTTTTCGTCATCATGGATACGTTAAAAATTCGAGTAATTATGGAATATGAGTACCGTCGTGGCAGCAACGCGGCACAAGCGGCACGCAACATCAACGACGTTTACGGAGCTAACACTACAAACCAACGCACCACCTGTTATTGGTTTGCTCGCTTCCTTTCTGGAAATTTCGACCTGAAAAATGAACCTCGCGGTCGTCCGAAGACTTTGGTCGACAATGACGAATTAAAGGCGATTGTGGAAGCTGATGATACACAATCTACGGCTGAATTAGCAGCAGCTTTCGACGTTAGCGTCAAAACAATATTGGTCCATTTGCGTCAAATTGGCAAGGTAAAAAAGCTTGACAAATGGGTGCCCCACGAACTCAATGATCGTCAGCGCGAAGTACGCGTCGAGACGTGCCTTGCACTGCTCAACAGACACACAAATGAAGGAATTTTGAACCGCATTGTTACCTGCGATGAAAAATGGATTCTGTTTGATAACCGCAAGCGCTCAGCAAGTTGGTTGGATCCTGGTTCAGCACCTAAACAATGCCCTAAACGAAAACTTACCCCTAGAAAAGTGATGGTCACTGTTTGGTGGTCTAGCGCCGGTGTGATTCATCACAGCTTCTTACCAAACGGGGTGAGCATTACTGCAGATGTGTACTGTGAAGAACTGAACACAATGATGGAGAAGCTGGCACATCTCCAACCAGCATTGGTCAATCGCTCGTCTCCGCTGCTCCTGCACGACAACGCGCGACCTCATACTGCACAGCAGACGGTCTCCAAGTTGCAAGAACTGGGGTTGGAAGCTCTCCGTCATCCGCCCTACTCACCAGACCTTGCGCCTACAGACTACTACTTTTTCCAGAATTTGGATAACTTCTTGGCGGGAAAAAAATTCAATACCCGAGAGGCAGTACAAAATGCCTTTGAAGAATTTGTTGCCTCCCGTCCAGCTGATTTCTTTAAGAAGGGCATCAATAAACTGCCACTGCGATGGCAAAGATGCATTGATTGCATGGGTGATTACTTCGATTAATACAAATAAAAAATACATGAAAAAAATTCGTTTAAATTTTTTCATACAAAACGGCAATTTCATAGGTAAAGACCTATTATTAGGAACCTTGACCTAACGAGGTTTAGCCAGATGAATGGACTGGTTGCGTTCTTGTGATCGTGTTTTACAAGCATTTACTCTTTGTAACAAGAAGTCAAGCTTCGTTCGTGGCGCACAAATAGGCAAAGTACCTCAACTTTATACGCATTATGTTGTCATTTTTAGCTGTCGTCTGTGTGTAGGTAAGTCTTACATCGAGCAAGATACTCAGGAAACAAAACTAGGCGCTCCGAAATCAATATAAGACACTACTGTTTTCTAGATGTCAGATAAACTCGATCTTTGCTTGCCTTCTTCTTGTCGAGACGAATCTTGAACAGATTGTTTTTTTGGAATTGCTGAAAACTTAAATCATGGTGATTTAAATTACACTAAATATTATAAAATAAAGTTCCCCGCCGCGTCTGTCTGTCGGGCAGTTCACTTTTTTTAAACACAAAGTACAGAACGGATTTTCAAGCTGTTTCCACCAATAGACAGTGATTCATGAGTAGGTAATCATGGGGCAGGTTTAGGGGTTTTATTTTAATTGGCTAACGCGGGCGAAGCCGCTGGCAAAAGCTACACTATACATATAATAAAATCGTAGCGAAGTCAAAACTATACATTGAATGTACATATTTTTTTAGTATTTTTTGCGAGGTGTGGGAACAATTCTAATGCCAAAAATATCTATAAATAATAATATAATAAAGTGGTAAAGTTTGTGAGGTTGTAGGGGGTAATCTCTGGATCGACTGAACCGATTTTGAAAATTCTTTAACCAATAGAAAGCCACGTTATTTGTGAGTATCATAGGCTATATATAAAAAAAATGGGATCTCACCCGTGCGAAGCCGGGACGGGCAGCTAGTATTTTTATAATTTTTGTCTGTATGTCTGAATGTATGTTCCAGCATCACGCAGAAACTACTGAATAGATTTTGTTAAATTTTTGCAAAGATATTCCCTATATGTCTGCGCAGGCCGTAGGGTATAAATTATCACGCTTTTTGCCATGGAGGATGAGCAGTATTGCAAATTAATCGTATTCTTCTATAGTTTACAGCAAATTGTAAAAAGATGGACCAAAAGGTTAGAAAAGTGCGGAGAGTTACAGATTTAACCTTATAAATGATTATCATCACCCTTTTCCACTAAGCACCTAAGGCAGCAGTGATGGACATCACAAATTCACAACATATACAGCTTGGATGGGGCAATAAGGGTAGTTAACCGTTGTCGCTACATGAAAACAGCTTCAGGAGACCGTTCTTAATCACATTCACAAATAATAAAAAAATGTACAGTCAGCAAGAAAACGGGCAATAAAAAAAATGTGATTCCCATCGATCTTGTTTCTTATAGGGATCAAAAAACGAGTTAAGCAGTCAATCGACAAAGTAAAATAACAATAACTCAGCGGTTCGATGATTTCTTTGCGAACCTGTAGTTGTCAGTTCGATTCCCAAGATTAGTATTTTTTTAGAAGTAGCGGGAGTTTCCCTATGACTATTGAGTCTTGAGTCAGAATAGTTTTCTAAGAGACCAATCAAACTCAAACTCATACTCAAAGCATTTATCTATAACTATATCTATACATATAATAAAATTGTAGAAAAGTGGTGTCTGTACAATCGAAATATATATAAAAAAAAAGTAGCAAGGGTTGTTATTATATCGATGCCGAACCCGAGATTGTAATTAATTTTTTTTGTCTGTTTGTCGGTTTGTCTGTTTGTCTGTGTGTTTGTGCACGCTAATATCAGAAACGGCTTATTCGATTTAGATGCGGTTTTCACTAATATATTGTAGTAAGCTTCACTTAACATTTAGTGTTAATTTCATGTCAATCGGTTCATAAATAAAAAAGTTATGTCAATTTAAAAAATCACGGCGAACATTTGTTAAGGTATTCTATCAGAGTACGTACACGCCTCGCGCCTGCGCGTCCGTGGCTATATAAAGCGCGCTGAGAGCCGCGCCGCGATGGCCATACGTCAAATATCGTATACAGAGAAGCATTACTCTAAAGTAAATTTTTTGCTACCCAAACGACGGTATATTATTATGTAATTCAAAATATGCTGCCCAAAAAGTCACTATTCCACGCGGACGAAGTCGCGGGCACAGCTAGTTTTAAAATATAATAAGAGTGATTAAAGTGAGTTTTTATAATATAAGGATATTCGTATATATATAATTACGTAAACTCATGTTTATTATACGAATATCCTTGTGATTTTTTATTTATGATTTATTCATTATTTTTTCATTTTTATAATTTCAGGTTCAAATAATCGAGTTAAGTATAAAACGGATATTCCAGTTGGAATCATGTAAATCGGAGCATTGGTTTCGAAGTTACGATTTGTTAAAGGGTAAATGTACAAACTTATTTTATGCGATTTTTTATAACGTGTAGAAATAATCAATATTGGTGATTTTATATGATTAAGGAAGATTGTTTACTAAATATTGTCTTTGAGGTAACGTAGGCCCGAATGAAAGGGCGGGCGTGCCGTTTTTCGGCGGTTGGTCGACTCTCAAGCCTCTGATTGCTGCAGTCGACCGTCACACGGGCAGCGAATTCTACTAATGGGGGCCCCGCATTAGTAGGATTCGCTGGCCATGGCATACCCTAACCATTCCCGACCACGCTACAACCCTTCTTCAGGAGACTAGCAAGGCCACAACCAGACGTCCCAAGCCCCGACCCTTGCTCGAAACAGCCCGCGCCGCAGAGCCTGCAATATTCCATCCCAAAAAAAAAAACGCCACTTGGTCAGTCTCAACACAGTCTCCGAAGAGGTAACAACTAAGAAGAAGCCAAAATCTGCTCGACTCAATCAAGAAATTTGCATTTTATTTCAACATGGCCTCCTTATCGCTATCCGTCTCTCCCCAAGGTCCTTATATATGGATTGTACTACAACACAGGTACTACATTCAGGGGTGCGTGGTGACGTGCACCGCCAGTGGAGTCACTCGACTCATAGTAGGGAGCGCACGTCAACAATCGTGGGAGTAGTGCTGGACGCGCCCGTTTCGTCCGCTATACTGGTGCTTTATTTTATTATACATTTTACTTTAGGTATTTCAGTTGTAGGTTTGAACCCAAGGAGGCATTTTGTGTAAATTATTTCATCATCACTGCTCTCAAACCTATGAAGGAAAACATCGCGAGGAAACCAGCATGTTCTAGAACCAAAACTTCGACGACATGTGACATCTACCATCCTGCACTAGGCCCGCGTGATGGTTCACGGCCCACTCCCTCTCACAGAGCATATCCTGTCTTAACAGTAGTCCAGTATGTCCTAGCAGTAGACCATTATTATTTATTAATCAGTTTATTTCAGATAATAAAAATAAATCCATACAAAAAAATTATAGGCTGATGTTTATATTAATAAATTAACAAGGATAAAATTAAAACATATGTTGAAAAATGTATGATGTAAAGATAAATTGCAATCACGGTCTTGGTAGAGTAGTTGCCACTATAGAAGATCACTTTCGTCTGGTGTATGAGGACATCAGTCCAATACCGTACCAAGAGAATTCTTGGATGTGTGAACGGGGCATTTTAACACCTAAAAATGAGCAACAACCACAGTATTCTCTAGCAAATTGAAAGCCAGTGGCCATAAGACCATTGGGCGAGTGTCGACCTCAGGATAAGCTGCTTCTCACACTGACAACTGTACTGTAACCAAAACTACAAAGGTAGTAAATAATACAGGTAAGTTTTATAAATTCTGGCTGTCATTTTAGTAAATTGTGGTGACTTATGACTTCCACGCGAACGAAAGCTAGTTAAATAATAAATTAAACTAAACAGTCGAATTGAGAACCCCTTTCTTTTCGAAATCGGTTTATAAGATTTAATTTGAGTAAACACTACACACACAGGTACAGTTCCTAAAGCAGAGACTCAAAGAGTTTGATCACCCACATTCGGCAATTCCTTTTTACCCTCTGGGCGTGCTTTGCAGCTGTTAACAGCATCAGCAAAAGTAAGCGTTTGAACCGAGGTAGGTACTCAAGCAACATGTAGTCATAGCGCATAGATAAAGACATAAAGCATGTAATGTCCGTTATATTGTAAAGTTCAAATAAATGTAAAGGTTAAAGATATTATCAGTACCAGTTCTATAGAATTTAATATGGACTTCGGTTATTTTATAGACATTACGGCGTATTAATAGCGGGAAATCTCATTTGTATGGGGATTTCTATTTAGAGAATAAATATTTATGTGCCTAAACAAGATTAAATATTACCTATAGATACTTCTTGTTTATAATTCCACAACTTTCTTGATCATTCAACTAACTTAAAATTATGATCATTGTGGACCCTGTCGGGCACAGCAACACAGCAACCTCTGCCCAACCCTGCGGGGAAACAAAGCGTGATGATATGTGTATGTGTAATGAATATCGTATGTATTGTTTAATTGGTGCTAACGTGATCTGGTTTAATTTAATGACTGTATAATATTAGTAGTGCCGGTTAGCAAAATGTGAGCCTCGTAACTAAATCACTACAGTTACAAGTTCAGTGTCAACGTAGGGTTGTAGAGTTGTAGGTCGTGGCGCTTTACGTTGCGTAAATCATTTCATCATCTCAAAACGGTGAAAGAAAACATCGTGAGGAAACCAGCATGTCCTAGAACCAAAAATTCACATGTGACATCTACCAACCCACACTGAGCTCGCGTCGTGGATTACAGCCCACTCCCCCTTGAAGCGAGAAGGCTTGTGTCCCAGCAGTGGGAACCTGAAAAAGGGTACTCAACCTGCCCTGACTGCGGTCCGTAGCTCCTTGCCAAGAACCGGCCTAGGCCGGTTCTTGGCAAGGAGCTACGGACCCCCGGAACCCTCCTCATCAACTAGTTGATGAGGAGGGTTTCACGAAGGTAGAAAAGAAGAAGAAGAATCCCTGCTCTCGTAACTTGTATGGTAGCGCACCGAGTAGACCCAGCATGTTGCTGCGCCCTGCTGTACCTAAGACGCAGCTGTACATTTCGCGTCTGCATCATTGCACGAAGATTGAGGAAGTTGTGCAGTACTTGAAAGTGAAGACCAACTCGACTCTGAGGGTCGAAAGGTTGGAATCGCGCCACGACGTCAACTTTAAGTCATTCGTGGTACGAGTTCCAACGCACCATCTACAGCACTGCTTGAAAGAGGACTTTTGGCCGAAAGGTGTCGTACTTATATCGACGTTTCCGGGGACGGTTTTTTTTTTTTTTTTTTTGGGTGGGAAATCATCAAATAACTTCTCCCGCTCTGGGTGGAGCGGGAGGGCGTGTCAGACTTTTACTGACTAAAACCCACCCGTGTTCCCTCAGTTGCCTGTGTGCCAGGGGCCGCGGTATCTCTTTCGAACAACCCGCACCCCTGGCAGGCATCGGTCCTTGCGAACCCCACCTATTGGTGCTGACATCTCTTTGTTCCGGGGACGGTTACGTGACACCTCGCAGCAAAACACGATGCCGACTACTTTACGTGTTTAGTTATAGTTTTAAGCTGTTTATTAATATGTATTAGTTTGTTATTATTGTTTAAGATTATTTTTGTGTATTTTATCTATGGGCCTTAGTTGCCTGATAATAAAGGGATTATTATTATTTTTTATTATTATAGGCTGATTATGATGACCATGACATACGTAGAGTTTTTACTGATCTCGGGCAAAACATATGGTATACGGGCGTTTTGTAGATCCAAATATTCCAATTAGCGCGTTAGCATCAAACTTCTTCAGCTCTTTTCAACCTTTTACCTCCACATATCGAATGATGCACTACAAAAGCGAATGCTTTTCGAGGGTTTCAGTTTCTATGTGGCCACTTTCGACTGCAGCTGTTTATGTCACGTTGTTCTCATTGATATGGTCGTCACCGAACAACGCGTAGGCAATCAAAAGTTATTAAAATTAGTTTATGCCAGCGGCTTAATTCGCCCGCTTGGTGGTCGGAAATTATCCCAGGGGAACTTATAAACTATGTATCTGTTAAGGTAGATAAGGTCGAGTTTTGCTCGTCAGCTTTTTGAATGAATCAACGTGTGGTTTGTACAAAGATCTATTGGACACTGCTTATGATTATGAACCAAAGAATGACTAACTTTAACACATGAATGTATATATATAGGTATAAGCGACAGTTTTTAACCGAACAGTATCTGTGTGCCAAATTTCATCTAAATCCGTTTGGCCGTTTTTGCGTGATTCGAGTAAAAAACATATAGATAAACTTTCACATTTATAATATTAGTATGATTATATAATATTAGTAGGATTCCACATCAAGTCCAATTAGCCACCATGCCTTACAAATTTCGCCCTTGCCGCTCTCATTCAAAAGCCACTCACTCATTCTTGCACAACTCCTACAGACCACCTACCTATCGAGCAACTTGATCAGTTTGGACTGAAGTCAACGGGAACTGACCTCAGCTGATCAGATTAATCGAACAATGCCCATCAGTGGGCACCTTGACCCGCAACCTTTCGCTCCGTGCTAAAACAATTACTACTCGATGAAAGGTTGACCATTTGTACCGAGATTGTAAGATTATGTTATGAAGGATTGTTGGGCTAATCGTGTGTTTGATACGAATTCGTATGTAGCTTGTAATTATCAATTTTGAATGGTGGGTTGAGGTGTGGTTGGTTCGTGCTGTTTGCATTGTTTGTCATTGGTTTGCTGGTCACCTATTGCACCTATGTTGCGGTAACACTCTGAGCTGAGTATCTATTGATAAGCCTGATTGATCTATTGATAAGCTTCATAGAAGTCGTGGGATAAAAATCGTTGCAGTTTGTAATGGTTTGGGTACTAAAATAATATGCTTGCGCTGAATTTCCTTATTTTTATTTGTGCTAATTTTAATCTTTATGTTATCAACTTATCAGCCATCCTGAAAATTACACAGAAATTTTGCTACTCACTACTGAGCAGATTTAATTATCCATACAGATGAAGATCGGGGCGCAATTTCTAAGTAACATAAATATTTGCGTAAGCAACCATTCCAGCTAATAATAGATACCCACTTCAAGAGTTAAAAAGGCCATACAGTAACTGCGTCCAAGAAATCAGAGTCAAAATACCCCTCCTAAATTTAGGAAGTAACAAAATATTACGACTCTAACGCAGACGCCTACACTTCGGCATAATGCTTAATTACTAATTAAACCAGCTTTTATCTTCAGGATGTATAAAATCATCTAAAGTTCAAGGAATCTGTGTGATCTAATCTTTATAAGGCGGAATGTTTTACGAGCAGGTATATTGCTAATGGATTGTTAGTCTAGAATTTTACGCTAAAGAAGGCGTATCAGGAAAACTTTAAAGTTTATGAACAGTCTTATAAAAATGATTAAAACTGAAAACAGCTTTATTACTAAAGCTGTTTTCAGTTTTAATCATTTTTATAAGACTGTTCATAAACTTTAAAGTTTTCCTGATACGCCTTCTTACCGAGGAGTAGCGGAGAGCATAAGACTTTACAGTCTTATGCTCTCCGCTACTCCTCGGTCCACTGTAACAAAACCAGTTTGAGTAAGCTGGCCACGATTTTTATGGAACTACTACGCTTGCCAGCTCAAGGTTAAAGTTAAAGTAACGTGGGGTCCCTCTATCTGGCAGAATCTTGATGCTCTGAAATTTATTTGTCATAAAACACATGGCTTATTCTTCTTTAATTTTTAAGGCATAAAAATTATTTAATATAATTTCGTTTAGCATAACTTTTATTTAGAGCGAATATATTTTAGTAGGCTAACTGGAACCGAATTATTTAGATTAGGTTAAATATTATGTTAAATACTTACTAGCAATAAAAGATTAGGTTAGGTTAGAAGAACGGCAACACAGCACGAGCCGAGTGCCGCGGAAGCGGAGATATGATGATTGTACTTTTTAAATGAGTGTGTTACGTGACCTAAGAAAAGTGTAACACCTAACACGTCCCCGTAAGTTTACTACCACGAAAAACTTAACAACGAATGCACGCTATCACGAATAACTTAAGGGCCTACGTCCCGTTAGGTAGCGTAACACGGTAACTTTATGAACCGTACTGCTCATTAACGGCTTGTCTTGAAGATTTGAAAAATATATGATTTTGCTATAGATTCATAAAGATCATTTTGCCGGAAGAACTTTTTTTGTATGGTTAATACTTTTGCTGTAAAAAATATTTTCCAACACGCAATATTTTGGCTTCTATTCCATACTCCTACTAATTTCTTCTTCGTTATTTGGAAAAAAAAATACACTGAAAAATAGATAGTTAGAGGTATCACAGAATCGCCGAAGCACAATTGTAAATTAATCAAAGGAATATCCCCATTTTGAGATAAAGGCTCAGAGGTGCCCTGCGCGGGCGCGGGCGGCAGTCGTGCTTTAGCATACAAACGTGACATGAGGATACTATGGGCCTTAACAACGAATGCACGCTACCACGAAAAACTTAACGCCGTAGCCATGCGAGCTAGAATAACCGAACCTCAAAAACAAACATTTGAGAAAAAAAAAAACAGAATATGAGTTCAGTTATTGTTTAAAATAGCACAAGTATGCAAGACCATCTAAAAATGTGGTTAAGTCCATTGTTTCCTTTATTTCCAAATGTTTTTTTTTATTTTTCTTCCCTATTTTCTTTTTTCTTTGCTCTTTTGGTTGCTTGAGACTGTGACTTTAATTTTTCTACCATCAATTCTGTATGTTTTTGTTCCTTAATTTATTGTTCAATGGTCTTATATAAATTCCATTTCTTTCTGCCCAATAGGCTGTTCCAGCGGTGGTGCCATGGTTCCACCTCATTTTGTGTAATGTTGTAAGTGCCTGCATTGTTTCCGCCTGCTATCATCTGGTCGGTAAATAGCTCAATTGGGACTACTATTCCAATTAAAAAGTAAAGTCTATAATCACAAATTAGCATCAATTATCCCCATTTGTACGTAAGATTAGCCTTTTTCAATTTAACAAAATTTAGTAAAGTCTTCGATGTCAAATCAACTTCAATTATTATATTAAAATATTAAATAATAATTATTATTAGAGGTAAGACAAATTAGAAATAGAAATACATATTTTTTGGACCTACAAATCACAGATGTATCCATCCGGCGATACCCACCTTCAATATATAGCACGAGCCCACAGTCTGCAGATGGTGCAGCGATACCACAACTCGTTATTTTTTCTAAATTATTCGCAAATAATACATTGTTATTATATTCATCATCCATATTCATTTCGTCATAACGGATGACAGATCGTAGCAAAGGTTCATCTTCACTCTCTGAAGAACTTTCTTGGAAAATTTCTCTTGTAAGATTTTTGTTTCATATGTTTGTTCTTCTTTTCTTTGACAACTTTTTTGGTCTTGATTTATCATCTTTTCCAGTCTTATTGGGTTTCGCAATTTTTTTCTCTTCTTTACCCTGTATGGTATGTTATATTGGTTTGCGGGTTTTCTTTTGGACAAACCTCCTTCAATCGCAGTTTTAGCAGATTAAAGGTCTCCTTCAGTCCAAGCCGCTTTAGCGGTGGTCCTTGATGATTTCTTGGTATATCTACAATAATAAAAAAATAAGTCAATAAGGGGTAATGGCGCTCAGACGAGCGGTATAACCCCCAAACGGTCGTTTTGTAATTAATTTGAAATTTAAAAAAAATCATACACAATTGTTGAAAATTGATTGCATTATCACACAAGCTTATAGTCAGAAAAGTAAAATGAATAATTAAATAAGCATTAAAGTTTTGGACTTACCGACAAAAAACACCTAACCAAAATTAGATCAGCGCGGCCGCAAACGAAGAAACACACTTCACGGTCGCATAATGCAAGCTGACTGTCAAACGCATAATTTGTGGTTTAATTCAGAAGCCTAGGCAATGATTCCCTTTTCTATTTGTTAGTAAATATATGTATGGTGGTGGTGTATAGTAGTGTAATAAAATATAGTATAATTATAGCTTTATAGTTGTGTGTAAATAGAGTATAAGGTACAATGGGGTTGACGTATCCGTGTGGATAAAAACCCCTTATTAATAAAGAATAAAAAAAAAAAAAAAAAGCTGACTGTCCTTTTGCATCGCTGTCTGTTAGAGGACCCCTCCCCTCGCGCTTCACGTGACGTGGCGTGTTGCTACGTTCAATTTTGACAGAGTTACAGAGGTGAGCGACATTACCCAGTGAGCGCTATTCCCCCTCCCTACTCTACATAATTGTGTTGCTCTTGTGTTCCTGTCGACACACGCTAGAGTAATTAAAACGCATTATTTATGACTCGTACTCGTACTGCAATGAAACACTGATTACAACAGCGTCGTATGACGAGTCGTGTCGTCCACGATTTCCCATTAGTTTTGTCCTCGTGGTCGTGAGTTCGAAACCAGGCAGGAACTTTAATTTGTGTATTTAAATTAATCACCACTGCTCTCAAAACGTTGAAGGAAAACATCGGAAGGAAACCGGCATGTCCTGGAACCAAAAATTCGAAGACATGTGACATCTCTGGGCCCGCGTGGTAGTTCACGGCCCACATCTTGTCACAGAGAGGGGGCCTGTGCCTCAGCTGCGGAAACCCTTAGGCTGATGATAATGTATATTAAACAAATTAATAAATGACATTAAGGTGAACCTAGTCCACATTTTTTGCATACAAAATTCGGGAGTGTTTTACTCCACTGTCTGACATGGCACATCCAAAGTAAAACATGATATCGTTTTGTCTCATTATTAATATTGCCTGTACGGAAACAGAATACTAAAATAAAAACCCATAAAGTTAGGAGCCAACAAAGATTAGTTTTTCTTGCTAATTTTACTTAACTTTGGGCGTGTTTAAGTAATAAAAGAAGTGTAAAATCACCAAAACCAAGTCGGTACCGACAAAGTTCAATTATCGAAAAGTTCAATAAACTTTATTGGTCATTGAATTATACATTAGCTTTTTCATAAAACCCGATCTTCCAAAGGACTTTTCTATAAATGATCCTGCATCTCATTCAATAACGTTGTGCGAGTAGACTAGCGTCTAACTGCTCATCACTGATACTATCTCTGTCGGACACGAACCCTGGTGAGACAGCGTGATTTTTAGCCAGGCCCACCAGTGAGTTCGAGCCCGCGACTAGGTTCTCCTTAAGACTTAAATCCTCTTATATAAAAACGCTGCTTATAGTTAAGAGATGTCTAAACGTCAAAAATGTATAGTTAAACAGTCGCTAATTACTACTTAACTTTAAGAAACGTTTATAAATAAGGGGAAATATGTTTAGATTTTGATTTGATGTTAGAGTAAGAAAAACAGCACACTTTAGCACTACAAAGTAAAAAGCAAAACAATAATCCAAAATGTATGTCAAAAAAATTAGTGTCTACCGACGCTATCTTATGTTGCACAGAGCCTCGACATCCCTCTGTGTTTAAGGTACAGGCTCCGCACGGCGATGACAAAGACTAACAGAATCAGCCCGCTGACGACAACCACATCGAGGTCCAACTTGATTTTAGGTATGCGAAAGTAGCCAGTTTTTTTGCGTCTTAGGTTTCTAAACATGTCAGAAAGATTTTTGAAACCGATATATCGTCAAAGTGGATCATTTAAAATTGCATATATTTTCAGAGCTTTTATGAAATTCTGGAACAATGGGTATTTATTGAAATTGGCGACAGAAAAGGTGAAAGAGCATAGCTTGCCTTGGTATGGGCATGCTATGAAGAGGGATACAAATAAATGTGGATGGATGGAGAGGGAGACAGAGACATAGACACAGACAGAGTGTGAGAAATGATATTAATGAGCATCGAGTGAATGACATTTGGTTGTGGGCTAACAGGGAAGAAATGAACAGAAGAACATGGACAGGAAGTGAGAATCTCGCACTTGTGATACATAAAAGCACTAACTACTGACATTCATAAATTCAAGTTACCAATCACTAATCGTGCCTCTAAGCAGTGTCCGGTTTGATCAACATCAAGTACAGGGATCTAATGACCATAGCGATAACGACCAGACCACCTGTCATTGCAACCACAGTGGACAGCGGTGTCCAATTGTTCCTCTTGTCCAAGCGCAGACATTTTTTCACAATCTTCTTTATGTGTTTCACATAGCCCTCATTTTGTCCATAACCGCATAAGTTCCACGCTTCTGACTTCTGGCCCATGATATGGTTCAGGTTCACTCATTTTATTTACATTACTGCACAGAAATTGGATATGTATTCCTATTTTGATACTTGGCCATTGTAGCGTTTGTAAGCCGGGTGTGGCTGTGGGTGGCTTTTTATTTATTTGACTGTAATTTGGGCATATTTGGTTCACGATTTGTTTGGTGACACTTTAGAGAATTGACATTAGTTTTCGTTTTATATCATTTTATATAGTACCGCTGTCAGGTGATAATGTCAAGGTTTTGATTAAAGTAGATTTAATGCGGAAAAAGATTAGTATCCAATGGTAACAACTTTTAGTATAAGAACATTAAAATAGAGATACCGTCGAAGATCCCAAGACCCTCCGTGCCTCGGAAAGTATGTTAAGCCTTGGTCCTGACTGTCATTCGTGGATCTTTGACAGTCGTTACGGATCGTCAGAAGCCCGAAAAGTATGTCAACCAGGCTAACCAAAGGCTATCGTATTACCCAGTTCAAGTTAAATACTGGCTTCAGCTGTATCAGGATTAACTGGAAGCCGAACTCAACATAGTTGGGAAAAGGCTAGGCAGATGATGATGCCCGTCGAACATAAATAAATAGTTAAGAATGTTGGCTTACTGCCAATGTTTGCTAAAGGTTTTTCAAGATACATGGACTGACTACTAATGAAATTTGAAGGATGCTTTGTACATGAGTGAAGCAATGGACTTTGAAATACTTTTAGAGCGTTGCTACTTATGACCTTAAGGCTGACGGTGACCAAAGATATAGTTGTATTGCGTAAATGAGAGTTAATTTGTGCACAAAAGAAGTCGATGGAATTAAGAATAATGCCCTTCTGTTACTGTTGATAAACAAGACACTGTGATCATTTATTCATCTCAGATCTCAGAGACCAGAAAAACATTGATCACCACTCTTGCTAAATGCGGATACATTAAGTCCAGAAGTAGATATTTTTCGTCATCGTTGTAAATAATGCCAGTGGTATATAAGAATTACTTAGAAAGATGGTGTATACCAAAGCTAACTTGCTTGCTGGACCCAAAGCCTGGTGAAGATCAGTGGCGTGCAGTCCATCAAGACAGAAAGACTCTGCTTAAAACTAATATTATTTTATCAATAAACAAAACATCTTTATTCATTAATCAGCTCCACCTGTCGAGCGTCGGTCGTATCACTAGTATCATCGATACCAGTACGGATATCGGTACCGGTCGTTCGTACAATTTGACGCAACTTCGCATTGCGATGCACTAGCGCCGCTGAGTGCCTCGGGAGAGACACGAACTATTCGCGACTAAATCATCTAAATGTTAATATGTGTGCTCTCGTGTTCATGCAGATTGATTGTGTGTGCGTTCCTATACATACGTGGCACACAATGTAACAATTTACGCACAGAACCGTACAGGGTAGTCACTGGCTTTTTACGCTTTTTTACAGCACGACAAATTATGAAACTTACCGAAGTTTTCCCAACAAAGTTGGCTATGCCACTATTTTTAAAAGTAGCATCTATTACTCTTTTGTCATATTAAAGTTTAACCGGCTGCACCTAGTAATAGCCGGCTAAAACTAGGTGTAGCCGCACTTCGGCTATTAGCCGTAACATATATTCCGATTTCCGACGCCATTGTTTGTTTTGGTTATGAGCTATGTGTATAGTGTGAAAAATAGATAATATTTTACTGTGAAAGTTGTTCAGGTCGTGTGTTTAAAGAAAAGAAAAAAAAATCAAAACTATCTTCCGGAGATAAAAAAAGCCAGTGATCGTGAAAAGTACTTGTACACCGGATTTTAAATTAATACAAACTAAAGGTAAAGTCAATCGTAAATTCAATACACAACAATATGATTCATTTAATTGCTTCACAGGTTGCATGTTATGTAGGTAGGTACATCATTCAATACACAACAATATGATTCATTTAATTGCTTCACAGGTTGCATGTTATGTAGGTAGGTACATCATTCAATACACAACAATATGATTCATTTAATTGCTTCACAGGTTGCATGTTATGTAGGTAGGTACATCATTCATTTAATTGCTTCACAGGTTGCATGTTATGTAGGTAGGTACATCATTCATTTAATTGCTTCACAGGTTGCATGTTATGTAGGTAGGTACATCATTCATTTAATTGCTTCACAGGTTGCATGTTATGTAGGTAGGTACATCATTCGGTTATTGTTTTTTTTCCCTTTTTTAATTTCTGCCTACCCTGTCTAAAAACTCTGTGCACGCCACTGGTGAAGATAGCAGGAATCTGCTGAATGCAAAACGCACAGGACCAGTTGATGTGGCTTCGCATCGGGGAGGTCTATGTGGAGCAGTGGACGTCTTTCGGCTGAATGTGGTTGATACTTATCTGTATAGATCTGTTATCTGTTTTGTAACGTTTGTAGTGATAACTGTAGGAATATTATGACATTTTTAATAATTTAATGTATTATGAAATTCAATATTTGCACACCACACGTAATGGTAGAATGTAAATGGGCCACATTTATAATAACATCATATTACTTTGTACACCTACATTTTGGCAAATAAATTACTTATTATTATTACTTATCTTACCAATCAATCTGCCGAGGCTTATTAGCCATTGCCGTAAACTAAAGAAAGTCAAGTAAAGAAAGGCATTTCACTAAAATTGATCGAAACGAGAATTGATTGAAATTGAATATTTCATATACGAGCGGACTTTATTAAGTTTATGAATAACTCTCATCTATCCTGTAGGAATCTAACAGAAAATCTATAAAGGTAGAAATATAAAATATCGATTCTTCCCTAACGTTGGGAAAAGGGGCCAGGCTAATGAAGAAGACGTTTCAAGGGGAAACGAAGGGGAAAGCGAAACGATGTAATACAAATAGGTGCCTATTCTTTATACCGCAACATCCGTTGTGTGAACAATGCGCACACGCATCACCTCTGTTTGGTTACAGATAGTGTCCAAGAGATGAATTGAGTCGTTTATTAGGTTATGTAATTGTGGACTGAATTGGAGTTTGTTAGTTTAGATTTAAAGGAAATATATGTACAGACACTACCACGTCAAGCTACCCCAATCTGTCAAATTTCTTTGGTAGATTTTCAACTTAATAACTTAAGGGAACCTAGTCGCGGGCTCGAACTTACTGGTGGGCCTGGCTAAAAATTATGCTATCTCACCAGGCTTCGTGTCGAACAGATATAGTATCAGTGATGAGCAGTTAGACGCTAGTCTACACGCACAACGTTATTGAGTGAGATGCAGGATCATTTATAGTAAAAAAATCGCGAAAAAATTAAGAAAAGTCCTTTGGAAGATCGGGTTTTATGAAAAAGCCAATGCATAAATCAATGACCAATAAAGTTTATTGAACTTTTCGATAATTGAACTTATGTCGGTACCAACTTTGTTACCGGTTTTGGAGATTTTACACTTCTTTTATTACTTAAACACGCCCAAAGTTAAGTAAAATTGGCAAGAAAAACTAATCTTTGTTGGCTCCTAACTTTTTAATGGATTTTTATTTTAGTATTCTGTTTCCGTACAGGCAATATTAATAATGAGACAAAACGATATTTTATTTTACTTCGGATGTGCCATGTCAGACAGTGGAGTAAAATACTCCCGAAGTTTGTATGCAAAAAATGTGGACTAGGTTCACCTTAAGCTTAAGGTTCATGTTCAATTGGGATTTGACAGTTTGGGGTAGCTTGATGTGCTGGCGTCTGTACCTAGTAATTAGTAAAATGTTAATTTTGTGTTTATGAAGTTAAATTTCAGGGATCTTACCAGAACCTAGCATTCAAGCTTGAGACCATTAAAATAGTTATAGTCATATGGTGTACATAGTAGAGTATTCTATGCTTTAACAAGCTTTTATTACTTTAAGCTGTCCCAGTGTCTGTGTCTACCTGTATCTTGCAAGTTCCATTTGACCCACTTCCCGGTTTCCAATTGAGCTGAAATGTTTCATACATATGTAAATCGGATGACAATGCAAGATTATACATATTGTTGAGTTGGAGAAAATCTGATGAGGAGCCGGACATGGGAACTCTGTAATTAAACGACGTAACCCCATCGAGTTTGCGCTCGTTCGTCTTGACAAGGGGACTCTGGTCAGCATCTAAGTTTTCGTATTGTCAGGGTCTGATGATAAAGCCAGAAAGTGGCATGCTGAGGAGCGGCTTTGAAAAATTTTTTTTTACATAATCTATAGTCACTAGAGACCACCAGCATTTTTTGGTGCTTGAATGAAATTGACAGGGGGGCGCAGTTGGTAAACATTTTTGAAAATGGAATTATTATTTACTATAAAGTTTCCAACTTTGGCCACGTACCAAAACATCCTAGTTCAGCTTATAGATGACTAGCTCACCTATAGATTTAGTTTAGACTACTAACGTAAATCTATGAGCCCAACGGCATGGCTGTCTGAAGTTCTTAACGTATTTTCTTGTTCGTTCCAAGTTACATAAATGTAGCTTGAGATTTTTGTTAAATGTTTTCCTTGTATTCTCAAGTTAGACTAAGTCTAACTTACATAAGTATAACGGTATTGTGTGAATGAAAGTATGTCCACTTAATGTTACATTGGCTGGAATATGACAATGAAATAGTGTGTTCTCTTTCTTACTTTTTTTGAAAGTTTTGGTGGTATTTATTTTATGTAGTAGGATATGTATTTATTGATCGCATGGTAGTCTTGAGATCACATTTGGATAGGTTATTTATAGGCAAGCGTCCATCACTACTGACCGCATCATTATCTCAAATTTAGCCTATCGGAATCCACTGATGGACATATGCCTCTCGCTTCGGCACAATACCCTGTTATCCGCCTTCAGCATCCAGTCTGCCCTACACACCTTATTAAGGACGTCGATCTATCTAGCTGGGGGGCGACTCACCACGTTTACCAACACGCGGTCTCCACTCCAGGACCCATCCATTCTACCAGCCACAGGTCCTTCGACAAACATGGCCAGCCCACTGCCATTTCAATTAGCTTACTCAGCAAAATATGTCGGTAACTCCGGTTCTTTTCCGGATAAATTCAGTACTGATTAGATGTCTTGATATTGCGCTGCGCATCATTATCTACCATGAGGACTGATGAGGATAAAGGACAAATAAGAGCGTTAGTAAATAAGCCTACTAAAAGGAGTGTCGAATAATCTGAAGAAATAATTAGTGCCATAATCGATCCCCCTACCAAGCCTGATGGATCAAAAGCGTTACATTATAAGTAGCATACAGTGGAAAAAAACAAATTCCATTGAAGATTTTATCGGCGTATTTGCAAAGATAAGTATTGAAAGAAAGTATTTTTACAAAACAACAGTCCTTGACATATCTGGAACAAGTCATACGTTGAGGCAACTTGCATGTAAAGCAACTGTGTCGATGCACAATCTCTTTTTGCCGCAAAACAACCTTTAACACGACAAGGTAAGGTTTATTTTAAAGTTTTTTGAGCGTAATAGTACGTTTGTAGGTACTGTTTCATTTGCGATGCGGCCCGCGGCAAAGTTATTCGCTTCGGTTTCGGAACGCAGCGTGTTATCGTAACATTTTACTGACTGAATAACCAATGACCGTTGCCTTGGTTTGTTTTGTTTGACATGTGTCATTGCGGTCGCTAATTTCGGCGCCAATTTCTACTTTTTTTTCTATGCTCCTACAAATTGCACAGATTGTATAGTACCTTATTTGTTTTGGCTAAAACCAGTACCTATGAGGCTAGTTTTTTAACCAAGTGAGAAACACGTGTTTCTATGCATCAGCGACCTTTATATGTACAGACAATACGGAAACTGTTATTAAATTCCTTTGTTGGATGCAGAAATATCTTTTTATTCATAATTACGGCCAATTACGTATGAATAAGGTAGTCTGATATTAAGACAATAAGGTTCTTGACATGAAAGGACGTCCAAGGGTGTTTATGGACGACTTCGTTTTGTTAATAATTTGTAAGTGCCAAATGTGGAGACAGTAGATTGATTTGGATGAGGAAAAACTTATCGAACTAATAATACGTTCTAGATATTATTATACTTAATACCCCAATCCTCTGATTAGACATTCCCGACGACGCTACAACTCTCCTCCATGAGAGTAGCAAGTCCATCAGCACGCTCAAAATACATGTCCTCCCGTTCTCGCCGCGCCGCCGCCGCCGCCCCGACCCTTGCTCAAGCCAGCCCGCGTCGTTGAACCTGTAGCTGTAAATTCACCCCTAAATATTATAAATTCCGATCAAGCCCGTCTCTCTGCCCTATTCCAACGACGGACTAAGCCGAGGTCCGTAACCCACAGGGGTGCCCTTAGCGTGTAGTCGATTAGTTTAAAATTTTTAAGCCCATGCTGGAGGCCTTAATTGTTTGAGGCAGTCACAGGCAAGTACGGTTAAGCAGCCGAAGACTTCCTAGGGTGAATGCGAGATGATATAAAAAAAATCTTGATCAACATAATATCACGCGTATAATCTCCATGACACCGAAGGGTTAGGTAGAATAGTAGAGGTCGTGTCTCCACAAATCCAGACTCAGATATAAAAGGCAATGCAGAAGGTAAATTAAAGATCAATGAAAATTCCATTGGTATTAAAATTTAAATTTTGCGTACTTACTCCAACTACATAAGTGGAATGGCTAGTAGCAAATAGTACCTATCACAATTGCAGAATGCCCAGTCATACTGTAAAGTTGCTTCTGTACAAGGAAACAAATGAAATGGCAAATATTTTATTATAAAAACTAGCAGCACGAATGTGGCTCAATGGATCACGATTTAACTGAAGTTATCGACAAAAACTGAGGTGACGGGGCGTGGGAACTGAACACACTAAACACGTACACCTGAATGAACGAACAGTGTCTAGACTTACTTAGAATTGCTGAAAATATTCAGGGAGATTTCAGCATATCCTTTCTAGTTTTGGAAGTGTTGCCAACCTGAGGGCCTAGACAAACTGACGTTCTATCAGCGATAAAAAATATGGAAATTCTGAAATGTATGAGAACACTATTTGCACACCACATGTAATGGTAGAATGTAAATGGGCCACCTTAAAATAATATCATACTACTTTGTACACCTACATTTTGGCAAATAAATTACTTACTTACTTACTTACTTACTACCAAAAAGCTTTGGTCAATTCCGTTGAAAAGCGTTGTAGAAATAATAAAAAGAACGCTTTTGCCCTCTCGACAAAGTGTATCTTGGTCGATGTTTTCTCAAACTTTCTGTTTGTATTTTTAAAAGTATGTAGGTATAATAAATGGAACTGCTCTCTAAATTCTGGTATTCGGCCTAGACTCACACAAATTTTGCAAGTTTTCACCATATTGAAATATAAAGTCACTAAAAAATCTATTAAAATACAACATCAAGCAAAGACATAAAGTCATATGCAAAAACATGACAATAATCCTTTCGGATCACCATGACGTCAAAAACCATTTCGTAAATTTAATCCACCATCGATAATTTCAGGACAAAAAATCAATAGAACCAATCTACGTGACTATTGTTAGATAATAATAAGGCATATTAAATGGACTAGATCACGACCTTGCAATGTCATAGATTGACAAACTAAGTACTTTAAAGTGACGCACAGTCGGAACACAACCGGACAATTTCGACCTTCAAGTGGACAATAAGCTTATAATAGAAATTAATTCGTGGGATTACTTGAAAGCCTCTTTCTGCCGAGATTTTGAGCTTCTACTTGCAACAGCAATTTTTGTACGGTGAAGGACGATTTCTCGTACAGAGAAGGGACGGACAGTGTTCGTCATACTTACTTGATTTCAGACCATTCTGAATTGGTTTCATTCATCACGATGCACGATGTTTTCGGGCACCGCTGAGTTTGTTTCGGCCTTTCTTCACAGAGTAGTCGGATAAAAACCGCCGAGCTCATAGAATTGACTTCTCTTGACTACAAGTGATTGTACAAACCTGCTTGCAGAAATAAAATCAGTTATCACTTACCATAGTCGGAAAATTTACATGTTTGCAATCTTCTTTAGAAATCCTTAAACATTCAACCACCAAGTCCACATTACCAAGTGGGATCATTCTATTAGTGGCTGCTATGAATATGTGAGTAGTATTTGCCTAACTATGGTAGAAATGCAACAATGTTACACATACTGTGACGCACAGATGGAAAACCGGACCTAGTCGACCTTCATAAGAATTTTTTGCATCAAGAAATCTTACGTATTTAAGAATGGTACTAATTCTAGAACATGTTTTCAGGAGACGTTAATTGTAATTTCCTTTATATTTCTTACTATAGCTTTTGTCAGCAGCTTCACCCGCATGGGTGTCGAAAATTATCCCACAGGAATCAACTACTGGGTGAAAAAGTATCCTATATGTTATTCCAGGCCACAAACTATCTGTGTGCCAAATTTTATCCAAATCTGTTCAGCCGTTTTAGCGTGGGTGAGTAACAAACATCCAAACATCTAAACATAAAAACTTTAACATTTATAATATTACTAGGAAGTAGGACAGACAAGTTGACAGCTGCGTAGCTAGATGCTGGTCATACAGATGTCAATCTGCCTAGCCTTTACAAAATGATGTTGGGCTTGGTTTCCAGTCCCCCCTGTCGTTTCGGGTGACACAGGTGCTCTCGGGGCATGGTTGCTTCGGGAAGTACCTGTGTCGCATAAACAGGGAGCCGGACGCTCGGTGTCACCACTGCGTCGACTGTCGGGAGGATACGGCGTGGCACACGCTTGCAGAGTGTGCTGCTTGGGAGGAGCCGCGCCGTGCCCTCATCTCAGGAGTAGGCAGTGACCTGTCGCTGCCGGCCGTTGTCGACTCGATGGTCGGCAGCGAGGAGTCCTGGGACGCGGTGGTATCCTTCTGCGAAATCGTACTTTCGCAGAAGGAGGCTGCGGAGAGGGAGCGGGAGATTTCTTCCGCTAACCCGATCCGCAGCAGACGCACCGGGCGTCGGCGGAGGGCGGACAACGCCCTCTTCCGGCCCCCCTAAATGGGTCCAGGGGCGACGGATCTGGGGAAATCCGTCGCCCCCTACTTCTTAGGACCCGAGATGGCGGCGCGTAGTGTTCCACGCGCGCCTCTATTTGATGTAAGGGGGGAGTTTAACACCTCACTCCCCCCCTAACGCGAGGTGGCCCGCACAGGCGGGCCGGCACTAGCCGGGGATCGCGGAAGTCATTTTTGTTCCCGTGATCTCCGGTGCAAGTGTGAGGCGGAACACCGGGGTGGTTTTAGTCAGTAAGAGTCTGACAGACCCCTCCGCCCTCCCCAGGGCGGAGGACATCCATGAGGATTTCCCCCCGTAAACAAAAAAAAAAAAAAAAATGGTTTCCAGTCCAACTGGATGCGGCTGAATACTAGCATTTCACATTGAGCGACTGCCTATCTGACCTCAACCATCCAGTTACTGGGGAACACGATGCCTCTTGGAACCAATGGCTTCAAGTGCTTTCCGAGGAACGGAGGGGTTTCTATAGGTAATGAATGGTCATCCAGCCACCCCCGTACCCACCAGAGCAAGCGTGGTATCACCACTGATCGCCCTGTACGACTGTTATATTTTTTAGCTTATAAATAGCTTTTAGTTTAACGTAGATGGCGAAATGTGAGCGTACTATATAATGTAGGTACACTTCAACCGAACTCTTCGGGATTACAGGCGTAATGTTAATGTGCTAAGCGTCATTACCACCACACCTCCGCAGAATTGATCGCGACTCATGCAAGTGCTCTAGTTGGGAGCATTCACATACGTGGCCCAGTTATGAGAGCTCTACAAAGGGCGTGGTGACAAGGCCGGCTGGCTCCGGTTCAGTACGTCATTAGCCTCTGGCTATGAAAAGTACATGGTTTAATGTACCTAAAGATATGTTTGTCTCGTGTCGAGATGTTGCGTTTCTAAGTCAGAAAAGCTCATAATGCTTGTTGTTGGTACTGTCCAGGATGCGCCGGACTTATAGCGTATGTTGGGGTATATTGGCTGTGTTGGGGTCGGCTTCTAGTACAACCGGATGCAGCTGAAACCAGTAGTTTACAGGGGGCAGCTGTTTATTTGAACTCCAAAATCTATTTACTGGGTTGTTTACCCACTGTTGTCGTATTCGAAATTCAATGTTTTTTTTTTTGGTGGGACGTCATTAAATAACTTCTCCCGCTCTGGGTGAAGCAGAAGGGCGTGTCAGATTTTTACTGACTAAAACCCACCCGTGTTCCCTCAGTTGTCTGTGTGCCAGGGGCCGCGGTATCTCTTTCGAACAACCCGCACCCCTGGCAGGCATCGGCCCTTGCGGGCCCCACCAGTTGGTGCTGACAACTCTTAGAGGCGCGCGTGGAACACAACGCGCCGTCGACCTGGGTTTGGTCCTTACCGGATAGCGAATTACCTATTACTCGCCGTCCGCAAGCCCGCGCCTACGGTGGCCGGGAATCAGCCGCGGGAGACGCCCAGGGCGTCTGCCGCGGCGACTAAGGCCGTAGTCACGCCACGACACTCCATGGTTAGTAAGGTAAAACTGATTGTTAGACTTTCGGGCTTCTGACTATCCATAACGACTGTCAATTATCTATGAATACCAGCCAGGACCAGAGTCTACCTACTTACTGCAAAATGTCTATGATCTCTGGATTTCAGTCATACCTTTTGCACGGTTTATTCTATCATATCTGATCATTAGTACTACTCTGGCTAATTTTCCCCTTTTCCAGTGATATGGAGATTGTTTCGAAAAGTTATGTATATCATACTCAGTTACTGGGTAACACGATATCCCTGGGATAGTATGGAGGTATATTCACTCATGAAGGCTGTTTAATGCAACAGCCAAGTATCCTACACAAGTCTACATTACAGGTACTTAAAATGTTCGCGTGTAGTAATTATTGGCTAATTTTGTTTTGCAAATGGCAGCTGCTAAATGAGAAATAATAAAAATAACGTGCAGATTGGTTACTGCAGACATTAGTTTTCCGCTTCCGCCTACCGGAAAGTCTGAATCATGCGCACTTATGTACGTTCATAACATACGTATGATAATGTATATTTTTTTTTATAAATCACTAGCTGATCCGACATACGTTGTCGAAATACGCACATATTTATTTCATTTAGACAGCTATATTAAATAAATATGTTCCTATTTGAAATTATTGCTTTGTCTTTGACTTGTTTATATAAAAATCCCATAGAAAAAAGGACCTTCAGTTATTCCCGATTTTGAAAAATTTCCGAAACCCATTTTCAATTTTTCTTTCCATAAAACCAAATTCGGACTAATAAGTAAATTTTTACTCTAAGAATTCTAACAAGAACGTTGGTACCCCTCACACACAATACGTAGAGATTATTTTAATTCATCCGCTAAATTGTATCTATTTTTTTATTACTAAACCGGCTCTTGACCTCGATCACGCCTGATGGGAAGTGATTGATGAGGTCTATGATGGATCGAGCGTGCCCAGAAGATGCCTGTTCACTCTTGTTTTTATGGAAGGCGGGTTAAATGTGGAAGGGAACACAACTCCAACTGTTCTATGAATTCCTCTTCTTGTCTAATTGTTGTCACAGTTGGCTCCAGCAATCTATAGACTTGGCTTTACATTTTGATCTGCGTACTGACTCAGTTATAACCACAACCTTGAACGTAAATAAATTTCCAGTAGCAAAAGGTCTTTATCAAAGTTAATTGATACACTACTATCTAATGGACCTCATTATCACCACAAAAAGGCAGTAATAGGCATATCATTCACTTAACAGTATTCATGTACATATCCTGTTAACGTGAAAGGACTGACCCGGTATACCGTATGTCTGCCTCGTTGGTTTAGTGGTCGCAAGCGCTACTGCAGAGCATGAGGGCCTGGGTGCGATTCCCAGGTCGGGCAAAATGTTGTTGGGTTTTCCATGACAAATTTTACAGTAACGGCTCGGAGTCTCACTCGGCCCCTATTACCTGGCACTTAAGTGCGTATTACTCTATCCAATTTGTAGAAACTCTATTTAGGAAATTGGAAACTATAGTGATCACACTAGACTAAATTGAATTCTAAATGGGACAGACGACTCAGTCATGACGTAGAATTACATTGGTTTGCAACAATATAGGAATTAGTGCGGTCGGGACCTTCTAATCTCACTAAATCGGATCCAACTTCAATTACATCTTCCGATTTCCTAATCAGATTTTTTTCTTAATTGAATAGTGTAACATAACTGACGAAAAGTGGGTGTCCTATAGGTACACTACTGCCTAACCCATCAGGGAATACAGACATGATGATATGTTATGAATGAAAGCTTGCTATTGGACAGCGGCGCGACCTTGACTGCGCACGCGCAACGAAAGTGAAATGAAATGAAAACTTGACAGCGGCTCCGTTTGAAGAGAAGCTTGTGATTGGAAATTAGCATAAGAAAACACTTTATTAACTACTTTTCGGCGTTGTTTACCTACAGAAGCCGCCAGATCTCCAGATCACGGGGAAAAAAAACTTTTTGTCCGTAAGTTTAGGTCTTTAGCAACGACCAATCTGCCCAAACTGAGATGATTGAAAGTATATTTTTTTTTCCCATATATCCCATTCCGACGGTGACGTGGGAGGTTCCGAAGTTACTCAGGAACCTCCCACGTCACCGTCGGGTAGTAACGGACATAGCTTAGTGTAAGCCCGCCGGATCAGTCCCGTCGCTGTTTTGATGTCAGCGACTCTGGAGATGCCATCGCGTCCAGTGAAGGTGTTCGTGACTCTGCCGAGGCGCCACTTGAGCGGTGGCAAGTTGTCCTCTTTTATGAGAACCAGGGTATTAGGTTCGAGGTCTTGTTCTTTGTTTTTCCATTTAGTTCTCATCTGAAGCTCAGAAATATATTCCTTCGTCCATCTCTGCCAAAAGTGCTGTCTTAATTGTTCCACTCTTGCGTAGCGTGACAAGCGTAGTGTTGGCGTAGTGGTGAGGTCATCAGAGGCGGCTGCAGTGAGTGGCCGACCGATGAGAAAATGCGCTGGCGTCAGTGGGAGTGAATCGGTGGGATCAGAGGACAATGGGGATATAGGGCGTGAGTTCAGAACGGACTCGATTAATGCTAAAACTGTACTGAACTCTTCGTAAGTTAAATGAGCATTACCCACCACTCGACGGAGATGGTATTTGCAAGACTTAACCCCTGCCTCCCATAGGCCACCGAAATGAGGTGCGTACGGCGGAATGAATGAGAACCTGATGTTTTCATTCGCTGTATAATTAATAATAGAATTATAGTTATTATTTAAGAATGAACTAAATTCCCTTGAAGCTCCTACGAAGGTTTTCCCATTATCAGAGAATATCTCTGCAGGTTTACCTCGTCTAGATATGAACCTTTTTAAAGCGAGTATATAGGCGTCGGTAGTAAGACTGGTAACTAGTTCCAAATGAATGGCTTTTGTTGAAAAACATATAAACAGGCAAATATAACATTTTTCTAGTTTAGCTCCTCTCCCTTTACGGCTAAGTATGAACAGTGGTCCGGCGTAGTCAACACCGCAGCGATAGAATGGAAATTCTGATTCTAATCTCTCTACTGGTAAGTTGCCCATCTGAGCCTTAATTGTTTTGCCTTTTATACGGTTACAGACGACACATTGACGGGTTATCTTTCTAACCAAATTCCTACCACCTACTGGCCACCACTTTTCTCGTAAAGTGGATAAAAGTAGTTGAGGCCCAGCGTGCAATAGACGTTGATGTTCGTATTTGAACAACAACGATGTGAAGATATGTTTACTAGACAACACTATAGGATGTTTCTTATCAAAACAAAAGTCAAAAGAATTTTTTATTCTACCGCCGACCCTCATAAGGCCTTGTTCATCTAAGAATAAATTAAGACCGGATAAGTTACGATTAGATTTTATTGGTAAATTATTTTTTAAACATTCATATTCACCAGAAAAGGATTCCTGTTGTGACAAGCGGGACAAAACAGTTATTGAGTTATTTAGCTCCACAGCTGATAACGCATCAAATGCTCGGTTTGACTTTAATTTAGTTCGCGTATTTGAAATAAAGCGCAACACATAGGCCATTGTGTTTTTTAAACGATTCAGAGAAGAAAATCTATCGAATAATTTTAAGTGTGTATCTACTTGGCATACCATTGCAGCAGTATTTAATTTAAGCTCGGGTAATTCATTGAAATTAATATCACGACAGACAGACGTAAGACCTTTTTCCCAATTTGAATTAGGTTCACGTAAACAACTCGGGCCGTGCCACCATAAATCGGATGTTTGAAGCGCGTCTATATGGACACCGCGCGAAAGTAAGTCTGCTGGGTTTTGTTTACCATTTATGTGTAACCATGAGCACCGCTCAGTAAGCTCATTAATTTCTACAACTCTATTCTGAACAAAAGGTTTTAAGGAACTCGGTGTTAGGTTCAGCCAACCTAAGACTGTTGTAGAGTCACACCACAAATAGACTTTTCTAAAGTTAATTTTAAGCGCCTTAATTATTTTACTATATAATCTCGCACCCAACAATGCGCCGCATAACTCAAGCCGCGGAATACTGACTGGTTTTATCGGAACTACTTTGCCTTTCGCACATAATAGACGGACAGATAACGCGTCGATGGGACTAGTACCTATATATGTGCGTATATATGCACAGGCGCCATAAGCGGTTTGCGAACTATCGCAAAAAATGTGAAGTTCAACTTGTTTGTTATCGTCGCATATATTGCTTATAACGTGGCGAGGGACCCGTATAGTATGTAAACAATTTAATTTCTCAATGAAATGTTTCCACTTTAGTTCAACGCTTTGCGGAATAGGATCGTCCCAGCCAATTTTACATAACCATAATTGTTGTAATATAACCTTTGCAATAATGATTGTTGGTGCTAACAGGCCTAATGGGTCGTAAATTTGTGAAACAATCGATAAAATACTTCTCTTGGTTATGACCGTACCTTGTTGATCTTCAAGTTTTGTTATAAAATGCAGTTCATCGCTCGTGCTAAACCAACCTAACCCTAAAGTTTTATTCTGACAGTTTTCACCCAAAGACATTTCTTTTGATGAACTATTTGCTTCAATCGTATTTGAAGCGTCGTGATTGAATACCCATTTACGTAATATAAAACATCCCGAGCCTAGGACTTTAAAAACACTGTCGCAAATATTTCTTAATGTATTTTTGTTATCATGACCCGTAATGAGGTCATCTACGTATATATCTTCCTTAATTATTTGCGAAATGACGTCATCATTGCATTCTTCAGCGAGCTGTCTAATACATCGCATGCTAAGGTACGGCGCGGACGCAGTGCCGTACGTCACCGTGTTAAGCTGATATATACCGAGCGGATCTGAAGGATCTTCTCTCCACAAAATACACTGCAAGCTACGTTGATCAGGCTGTATACATACCTGCCTAAACATCTTTTCGACATCGGCACAGGCAATGTATCTATGTTGCCTAAATCGTAATAAAATTGAAAATATGTCATTTTGCAAGATAGGACCTGATAATTGAATATCATTTAAAGATTTACCACTGGTTGATTTTGCGCTTGCGTCGAACACTACTCTTAATTTAGTGGTGCTACTATTTTCCCTGAAGACACCGTGATGCGGTAAAAAGTAGGTAGGAGAAGAGTATGAATTAATGCGACTCATATGCCCCAATTCTAAGTATTCTTGCAAAAACTCACAGTAAAGTTTTTTGTACTCTGGTGCGCGTGCTAACTTGCGTTCTAGTGATCGGAACCGGTTCTCGGCTAACGTAAATGTGTCGCCTAATGAGTCAGCTGACTCGTTTAGCGGAATGCGCACAGAAAACCGACCCTTATCATCGCGTATCGTAGTACTAGAAAATAAATTTTCGCATGCACGTTCCTCTTTCGAATAATTATTAGTAGTGGGTATTGTAATTTCTTCTAGCTCCCAAAATCTTTTAAGTTGTGTATCAAGCGTTTGTGAGAAATTACACTGAATCTGATTTATGCGCAAATTCTTTGTTTGTATTGGACCGGATATAATCCACCCGAGCTTTGTGTTCTGGAGACAAGGTCCTGCTGGTAATCTAATTAACCCTTCGTTTAACAATTCCCAGAATAAATCTGCACCGATAAGGAGCTGAATTTCATCAGGCGAATAAAAGTTTGGATCAGCTAACGTTACATTATCCGGAAGGTCAAAGTTAATATTTACGCTAAGCGAGGGTAACTGTGCAATAATATGAGGCAAAACTAAACATTTTAAGCGTCTATTGTAATCGCTAGTTTTGGACTTTAATTTAATTTCACATGATTGCGTGGACTGTGTAACACAATGTCCTACGCCTGTGACTTGAACAGTGGACTGTATCATTTTAGTATGTAGTTTTTTACATAAAGGCTCAGCAATAAAACATTGCTGACTCCCACTATCGAGTAATGCGCGAATAGTGTGGTATTTATTATTGATGTCGGCGATCTCCACTAAGGCTGTGGACAACAAGACAGGCTGCAATGTTAACGAGTGACAGCTATTGACTTGTCTGTTGGTCGCGTGAGCTACCGAATGTAATAACGCGGTCTGTGAATTGCCTGCGACAGGTTCATCCCGCGACGTTGCTCGTGATGCTTCATTGGATACTTTAATGTCACAATGAAGTAATGAGTTATGTTTTGAATTACATTGTTTGCAGGGTCCGAACCAACAGTTTGCTTCAGTATGGCCGGCCCGCAAACAATTGCGACAAAGCTTTTTCTCATCAACAAGCTTAGACTTATCCTCTACCGATAAATTCAAGAACTTATTACATGAATAAAGCGCATGGTTAGCATCACACATGTTACAAACGCGAGAACTCTTTGAAGTTTTAGGTGCCCTATTATTATGGCTCTTATTTGTTTGCGTTGCAACGTAACTATGAGTGCTATTATTGACTTGATTCGACGGCGGTTTTTTATAATTGTTTTCGACTGGTTTATTGTTAGAAACTTTAATCATCTCAAGCATGTCTGCCCGATTTTTAAGGAATTTAAGAAAATCAACTAATGTAGGTTTTACAAAAGTACCCTGCAATTCACTATTTAAGTTCCCTTTATAATTTTCCCATTCCCGTTCTGTGGAAACATCTAATTTCGATCCTATAAAGAAAATGACTATAGAATCCCATGATTCAGTGGGTTCACCTAATATTTTTAGTGCTCGAAGATTTCTCAAAATACTGTCAATTAATTTCCTAATTTGAGCCGAAGACTCTTTGTTCATTGGCTGAATAGCAAATAAAGCCTTGAAATGATTATGCAACAATAAACGATTATTATTATAGCGATTCTCAAGCAATTCCCAGGCAATACAATAATTCTCAGCGGAAAACTCTAATGATTTAATGACTTGTAAGGCATTACCAGTGAGAGCAGAACGTAAATAGTGAAATTTTTGAATTTCATCTATGTCCTTTGAATTATGAATAAGCGATAAATATGTGTCCTTAAACTCCAACCACTGATCATATGAGCCATCAAAGGAGGGTAGTTTAATAGTAGGTAGTTTGATGGAAATGGAAGATTTAGAAGCCGTTTCTTGTGATATAGCATTAGAAGAATCATTTTGAGCTAACAAGCATTTGGCAGTAGCCACAGTGGAATAGTACCGATTTTCAAAAGACTCCCTTTCCTCAAATTCTGCAGCTAACTGACTATCTGACACATTAATATCTATTTCATCTTGAATTTCCGAAAAACTCAATAATAAGGTTTCCGCCCTTTGCATGCGAACTTGCAATTCCGTTATCTGAGTATTACTTAAAACACTGTTTTCTAAAGAATTAATGTACTTGACAAATAAAGAGAATTTACATTTAACTACGCCTCGCTTTTTTACTAAATCTTTAACTACGTTAATCGTTATATCATCAGACTCAACTGTAAGGGATTGCCGTTTTTTCGTCATTTCGGTAGCTATGAAGACAAAGGAAAGTACTTACAATTTGAAAATATGGCCGTTGACTTATTTTCCGAAGAGAGGTGGGTAGGCGCAGTCGTCACACGTAACGGTTACTGGAATTTTAATAACAAGTATTAGCACTATTCGTTAAATGGATGGGAATCAGGAACGGAGTTACTGGCCTCTGAATTGCGCTGATCTCCAACGATAATCTTCATGCAGCGATCCGACTCGTAAGGTCCATATGATTTCAGCTGGAAGACGTCCACTGCTGGCCATAGGCCTCCCCCAATTTGGGGGGGGCTTGCCATAATCGCTACGCTTGGCAGGCGGGTTGGCGATCGCAGTATGGTGGTAAAATGCATAGAGAACGCTGCTGCCCATTCTCTAGTAAGTCCCTTAGTCGCCTTCTACGACACCCACGGGAAGAGATGGGATGGTGCTATTCTTTACGTCCGGCACCACACGGCATTTTTCGACGTACTCGTACCTACTTTATTTTACTGATAAGTATAACAAATGCCGTGTGTTCACAGCCGGTCAGGACAATTGCTATTTTTAATTCTTTTTAACCCCGTGGGTGCCCGTGGGTGTTAAAAAAGCCCTGTTTACACAGAGGAATGTGGTCATTTTCGACACCCACGGGAAATAAATGAAAAAAAAAAATCCTCTGGCGGGCTCAGAACAGACAACCTTCGCAACTTGACCTGCATGGGTTCAGCGCAGACACTGGTTGTCTTGTTTATTTTATTTGTAGGTGAGTATCACTTACAAATGCAACTGATATGTTATGTTCTTCATTTCTTCTCAGCTCGGCATAGGTACTTTGATATGAAATAGGTACTGTATTTTTTATAACGACAGATAATTTTTGAGGCGTGAAGGTCACGGATAATATTACATTGTAATAGGTATTAGATTTATTTTGTGTATTGTTATTTATAAGTGTCCGGTATCTTTTGACACGGATTAAAGCAAAAATATGTGGAATATGTGCTATAGGTACATAATGATCCCATGCTTTTATAGTAAGTAAGTGGCATTGAGTTATTTCGATAGGATTTTTCTTCTAACTCTTAAACTCTTTTTGACATTTGAACTACAATGTCAAAATAAGAGTTTGTTCACATTTCAAACAGAAAAAGCTAATGCTACCAAGTGAAATATAATCGGTTTGTACAATCAATCGTAGGATTCCATTTTCGATGATACCTGAAATCAATAATACCTGTAATGGCATTTATAAAATCACAAGCTTTTGCCAGCAGCTTCGCTCGCACGGAACTTTCATCCCATAGTTAACGCCCCTAGGGCTTGAATTTCGACAAATTCTTCCTTATTCCTCATCATCAGCCTACAGTAGTCCACTGCTGGACATAGGCCTCTCCAATTTCACGCCATTTAACTCGATTCTCGGTCGAACTCTCATCCAGTTACTACCAGTAACCCTGCGAAGATCGTCACTCCACCTAGCTTGAGGGCGTCCTACCTTACGTTTTCCGATTCACGGTCTCCACTCAAGAACACGTCTACCCCACCGGTCATCGGTTCTACGACTAATATGGCCGGCCCATTGCCATCCTTATTCCTAGTCTACATTATAAAGGGAACCTCTGTGTAAAATTTTAGCTTTCTAGGTCCAAGGGTTTGGGCTGGGCGTTGATGAGTAAGTCAGTCAGGACTTACGCGACAAGCCGTCAATAACCAACACCAGTACCAACTGACTGACTCTAAAAAGCCTTGCAAGGTAACCACTAACCAGACGGCACTAAAGGAAGCCAGTAACCTTGAATCTCACCGCAAGTGACAGCCTGCCACCGGTAGTTATTCTCCGAAGCGATAGGTGTCGCCATCATCGTCAGGGCCTTTTCTAATGTGGAAGCTTCCTCGCATTGTCCACTGAAGGTATTATTCTGACGGTAATTGGGGAAGTATCTTCTAGTAACAATAGTTTTTTGGTGACGGTTAAGTCAGTGAGATGTCTCGTATCCGGAAAGAAAATTCGGGTGTCAAGAACATAAATAATAGGTGATATAAACTACAAAGTACATGCCTTGAAGAGACTAGTCACAGGTTTTAACTCATGTGATGCATAAGGTTTACGTGGTGAGAGAAATAAGACCACGCAACTGGTCAATATAAAAAACTTTTTCCAAAAAAAAAACAACCGACTTCCAAAAAAACACTACAAAGTGAAAAATAATTTTAATTTCGGAAGTCGGTGTCTTTGGAGCTGTATTTGAATTTTTTGTCACCGCCTTCCGAAATTAAAGTTATTTTTCACTTTGTAGTGTTTTTTTGGAAGCCGGTTGTTTTTTTTTTGGACAAAAGTTTTTTAGTGGTTCACATCTGCTTACCCCTTCACAGCATACCGGCGTGATGTTATGTTATGAACTGGTGTAAGCAACGACAGACATGATATTTCAGCAATCCCAGTCCATTTGCTATCATTTATTGAGGAGTTCCGTTGCCTATCTCCGAAGTTCTACATCAGATCTTCACCAAATTGAAATGGGACCACTCCGAGAAAGTACTCTTCCAAAAAATACCCAAATTGCTTCGTGTGCCTATAAAATTTGAAGAGTTCTCTCTATTTCTCCAGGATCCCATCATCAGATCCTGACTTGATGATCATGGGACCACCTGGGAAGTATACCCTTTCAAACAACAAAAAAACAAAATCCAAATCGGTCCAGCCATCTTCGAGTAATCGGGGAACATACATAAAAAAAAAGGTTTCGACGAATTGAGAACCTCCTCCTTTTTGAAGTCGGTTAAAAAGAGAATATAATTTCAAAATAGAAGAGAAGTATTATGGTCACAACAATCCTTAATTTTCTTGGGAGTAGCGCAGTTCTCTCCTGACTGGTGCGACCGCTGCAGATGCCAGGAATGGTGACGGTTGGTGGATGGTCTCGCCAAACCAACAGCTCCTGGCACATTAATAATCAGCCTATAATGTTCGCACTGCTGGGACCCAGGTTTAGGTGAGAGGAAGTGGGCCGTAATCCACCACGCGGGCCCAGTGCGGGTTGGTAGATGTTACATGTATTCGAATTTTTGGTTCTAAAACTTGTCGGTTTTGTCACAGTTTTCCTTGACCGTTTAGAACAGTGATGATGAAATAATGAACATAAAATAAGGCGCCTGTCTGGGTTCGAACCTATGACCTACAATTCATTAGTCGTGGCTGTTACCACTGGGCCACCACTGCTCTATCAAATAGGTAAGTCTCAGTAAGTAAAAGGAAAATTGAAACCCACACTCTTCATCTCATGTTTAATCAATGGTTATCTTCACACTCTAGCATTTGCTAGAGTGTGAGTGTGTGTGTGTGTGTGTGAGTGTGTGTGTGTGTGTGTGTGTGAGTGTGTGCGTGTGTGTGTGAGTGTGTGTGTACTTTTTTACAGTGTTTAATCGGCTAAATACAACGTAGGTAGGTAGGTTTAATATGTGCCATGTTTTTTTGAACAGATTTTAATTTTCTAAGACACTTTATAGGCCTTAAAAAAATAGCTACTGGCTGGTATCATTCCTCAAACATAGCTTGATACATACCTATTGAATATTTTGCGCCATTCATAACTTCGCTAGTTAGCTAAGTTAAATTGAAGCTAGCAACAAAGTTACAATCTATCACTTTAATTCTGATCTATACTTCGCAAGAATTTCCTGGAATTTATAATCTGCATAATAACTAGTAATAATTAGTAGCAACTAGTTTCCCGCGGTTACGTAAAGTACAACAGGTTCGATTCCAAACAAGTGAACTGAGGCAAAAGATATTATTATTGAGAGTTATGTATTATTCTTGAAATGCACCGTGACGCCTGGTTAAGCAGAAAATGCATTATTTTATGGATAACGCGAAGAAATAATAAAGTAGAATTACTTACATTACGTACTTACATTGTGTAGTAATTCAGAGAGAAATTTTAGAAAAAAATCAAGATTAAAGAAAAAAAATGGATAAGAACCTGCTTCAACATTCTCTAGGAAAGTAGCTACAACACTTGTAGCTTATTACATTTTATGCACAATTTATTGTTCATACATCAAAGCTAAAAACTTAACTAAATAGGTAGATACATATAAGTAGGTTGTAGGTTCCAGACCGCCTTCAAGTTGGTCCCTCGTTCTCTACTAAGTGTGTTGAAGTTTTTAACTGCAAGTAGCCAGTGGACAACCAAGAATTTTATTGGTTTGTCTGCACTCGTTAAAGAGTGGAGTGCATCAAACCTCCATGGAGACTAAGAGTGGTGGTGGCGTAGTGGTTACGACCGCGACCAACGAGTTGTAGGTTTGAATCCTGACAGGCGCTTTATGTTATTTCAATTATTTCATCACAACTCCTCTCAAATTCGTGAACGAAAACATCGTGAGGAAACCTGAATGTCTTAGAACCTAAAAATCGAAGACATGTGACATCTACCAACCCGCACTGAGCTCGCGTTGTAGTTTACGGCCCACTCTCTCACAGAGGGGAGGCCTGTGTCCCAGCAGTGGGAACATATTATCGGCTGATTATGCATGCTGATGCTATGGATACTGGAGCAATCATTTCAGAAATTACGACGTTCTGTGAATCGCCATTAAAACCTGAACAGCAAACTTAAACTGTATTGTATGTTCGCATAATATCCAAATGATTCACCTAGTTATCACCATGCGGATATGCCTGTTGACCACAAGTGTCGGTAGCCAGTGGCGCAACTATTGCGGTCAACAGTCTTGTGGCTCTGTTACTAATTGAGCTGTAGCGGCCGCAAGAGAAGAATGTTATCATATAAAAGTATTGTCAAAAAGTGTGTGTTTTGTTTTTGTGGGAAAAAGAAATAAAAGTATTTTCCAAATGGTGTGGTTTCTTTTTTTATTAGCTGTTTTGTTTGTGGGAATTAGAAATGTGTCATTTATGTTATGTTTCTAAAGGTGCTTTAAAAGAGTCTATTTACAATAGGCGTACGCAGATATCATGCCTACGTTTGAATTAATTAGAGTAAGCATTGAACTTTTTACAAAGTAATTACATACATACACATACATAAACTCAAGCCTTTTTTCTATGAGGGTAGGCACACACTACAGAACGCCCCAACTGCTACGCTATAATTCTTTAAAGAACTAAGATGGTTTATCAAACACATTCAGGATGCAGGATAATATTTAAACTAAAAATAATAGGGTCATTCTTCATCCTAAATTGATTATAAAAATTAGAACATGATCTATAAATAATACGTAGACAAAAACTTATTATTTATTTTATTACACTGAACATATAAATAATAAATTTTTACTTCCTTATTTGAGGGCTATCATAAAATAATTAGATTTTTAACCAGTCTTTCTTACAATTAATGAAATCGAAATAATTTATTTTTAATTGGTAAAGGAATTGTAAAGGAAACTAGTTCTATGTTTGATAAATAGCCCATTTGGCCTTAAATAAAGAAGTAAACATTTTACTGACTAGATGTACCTACCTACCTATGTAAATATATTCAATACCCTGAAGCAGCAACTACAGAACTCCAGCTGCTACGATCCTACACATTATCCTTTTTAACAACAAACAGGGTTGAATTATATTTGCAAACGCATAAAGAAAAGTACTTAATAATTAAAACTACGATATACAAAATAAATACAAAAACAAAAGGACACTTAGGCGTCGAAGTATTCCTCCGCATCGCTGTCATCACGAAACGTGCCCCGAAGACTGGCACCATTGCCACGTTGAATGGCAATGCTAATTCTTTGGCATATATATATACAGCAAAATATATTGCTAGGGCTGAAGATGCTTATTTCCGTTTTCATCCCACGTTTTCATCCCAGGAGTTAAAAATAATAATAATTATTCCGCTTTCAACCCGCAACAAAAATGGACTCCGTTTTCAACCCACGGCATAGTACATAACTGTTTAGTAACTTATGTAAGTAACGTTAGCAGACAAACAAACTTTGTTAGAAACACTTTGTGGATTCTGCCCCACTAGGGTTGGCAGCTCAGGATTTGTGTATGAAGGTTAACATGTATTTTTGAATCATTTGGGTTAGGTTAGGTTAGAACAGTGACCCTTAACGCGCGACGGCGAGCGAGCGAAGCGAGCGGTGCCGCGGCAGCGGCCGCCGAGCGCCATATCCCCTCTATTTTTGGTGAATCATTCATCAAATTATAAGTATACAAAGTTTAAATAGTTTAAGATTATTTTTCTGTCTGTACAAAAAAACAATTATAAACTGCAGTGGGTAGAAACCGGAATATATTTTAGGTAGAATACGGAAAAAACAACTATTATTATGATTGTGGGTAGAACACGGACTAAGATTTGGGTAGAAAACGGAATAAAATATTCGTGGGATGAAAACTTGGGATGAAAACGGAAACACCCCTGAAGATTAGAGGACCACTGTAACGAGAATCCTTCACGTTGTTTTGCTGAGTCACTGGTCTTATACCTACTTAAAATTACCTTTATGTGACCAGTGCCATAAGAAACCCAAGTCAGAAAATCATAACCTAATCAAAAGTAAAAAAAAAATCCTTTTGTTTTTATTTCAACCATTAATTCTGACCCCTATAAGACTTAAAATATCTAGTGTATAAGTTACTTGAGTAATTCATATATCTACCTAAACAACTAACTCGGCCATTTATCATTTTAAAAGTAGGTCTAAAAATAAATCAACGTTTTTATAGGCTCTAAAAGTGTATCACCTAAAATGTGCAAGCAACCCACATAGCCAAGTTGAATGTAATACGTTATATAAGTTGTTTAATTAGTAATTTATTCGTAGGTAATAGTGTAGCGTAATTTTGTAAATTAGGTGGTAATGCCACTTTGTACACGCGAGTGACGCGGGCTATGCGCCTGCGCAGCGGGACGAAATCGTCTATGAGCTAGTTTTAAGGAATTAGATGTGCCATTGGCTGGGCATATATTCAGCATGTAAAGTTCCAGGCTATTGAGAATTTCTTCATAGAAAATCCCAGCCCAACCCGGGGATCAAATTAAACATAGTACCTATTCCATGGCCCAAGTTCAGTCGACCTTGGGGCACCACAAAACCAAAGAAGTCTACCTTCAGTGTCCCAGTTAGGTGATTATTTTATTAAATACTTCCTTTTGCCAACGGTTTCGCCCGCGTGGAGGTCAAAAGTCATCCCACGGGAACGTACTACTGAGATCAAAAGTATCCTATGTGTTAATCCAGACATGCATCCAGGATGTTTGTCTCTACATCACCCAAAGGTCGACGGGTAGAAAATGCCTATGGCATTAAGTCCGCCTCTGTACATGTGTACGCTTAAAGTATTCAATAAATAAACTATCTGTGTGCCAAATTTCATCCTCATCCGTTCAGTCGTTTCGGGAATCACATTAGTGGTTTTGGCATCTGTTGTTGTAACTTGAACTTAAAAAAAAATTCTGTGCATCATTTTTCTTATTATTTTCTCTTTACTGAGGATCGTAATTGTCCATGAAACACGGTCATCACAGTCTTTAAAATCTTCCACCAGACTTGGCACCCAGTGAATTTCATACAAAATCTAGACCAAGGCTAGGTCTGGGTCTTGATGCAACATGGTCAATGAATCTAAATACTACATGCATAATATTACGGGCACATTAATAAGCTTCGTTAGATAACTTAATGTCAATCGAAGGTTACGCAGATTGAAAGCAGTACGTCTGACATTGTTGTAGTCATCAAAATAATTATGTTAATGATAAATAGGTATAAGGTAAGAAAATTATTTTCATTTTCTTCATTTCCTGAAAATATGTGCCTTACCTCACATGATTAAAAGATGAATAGAACTAAAATTTCGTGAAAAAGAAAGGAATTTACATAGCTTTGCAAAGTCGGGAAGTAAATTAGGTATCAAATATACCAAATATACCAGTAACGAATGTTGCTAAATGCCTGATCCACTCAATCTCCCTCCTTCCTTTTGGTGCCCTAAAAAAATTTAAATCCTGTGTTATTGTTAATAAAAAAAATTATCGATAAAAGAAGCTTCCAGACTTTCAGTGACTAACTCGCTACTCGTTTATTGAGATCAATGTTCGAGCAAAACAGATCTAAATCGGAAGCAATAAAAAAAGTTCAATTACTACTAGGTATATTATAAACACCTCGTACACTGGCCAGCGACAGGCCATAAAAAGCAAAAGAGTACATTGAATAAAAATTAATAGGTAGACATGTATTATTGCGTTGTTAAAGTTCATAAAATTAATTGTGAATTTTAAATCAAAATGTAATGTCGGTAATGTGTGTCGGAAACTTTCTACTGGCCATTTAAATTCCGTATTTCGGGATTATCGCAGTAGGAAGCAAATGATCCAGATCGATCCGTTCGACACCGTGTAGTGAAAACATTGAATGTAATTAATATAATAATAGTTTGGGGGGGAGGTTATATAGTGAGCGCGAACGCTCCGCGGGCATTCGGCGCGCGTACCCTTCGCGCATGTGCATGCCTCGCGAGTGACATTAGTGACAGTTTAACCCCAAAATGGCGGCCAAATTTTACGTAAGTGTCAAAATTAAGTGCAGATTTGTGGTTTTAGAACGCACCCTCTGGATTTCGGATTCGCGCTCGAGTGATGCTGTGTTTTAATTTGTGGAACAAACGAGAATATCTATCGTAAGGTGGTTCTAAGCCACATTTCTGCGTCCATTGTTTTGCATGTGAATAATTGATGTTGCAGTTTGATATTTGGTAAATAGTAAGAGTTGCTTGTATCTGTTACTTGTGCATAGTTCATTTAGTTCGAGTTTAGATTTTTTTAGGTTCTATTTGCTATTGTATAAAAAGCGTAACAATTTGTTGAATGCTTTTTTCTTTGACTCAAACGATTTTTTGTGTCACTTATTTAAATTAACTTTTTAAAAATAGATTTATTTATTTAAAAACTTAGAGGTTTTTTCAAATTAAACTTATTTTCTTAATACTTAGCAATAACTTAGTTTACACCAAGTTATCAGCTAAAATTAATAATGAAATCAAGTTTAAGCTTTAGCAAAAAAACATTTTTAGAGATTTCAACTCTGAACTTATTTTGCATTCAAGGATTCGAAATTAAATGAAAGTTACACAAATGTGATATATTCTAGAAATGTTAGGCAATAAGATTAATGCCTAGGTCTAGTCAATCGCACTCGGAAAGGACAACTATTTGTCCGGGTCGATAACCTTATTCTCTATATTTTATAGGTCTAGTGATATATTTCCAAACCACTTTCGCGTTTGCGGGCATATTTTTTTTATTTTTGTTTATTTAAAGCTCGTCAAAGCTTTAAATAAACAAATACAGAAAAAAAGACTGATTGAAATGCAAATTTATTACATCAATAAAATATATTAACAAATTGGATAGTTAATAAAAATTGCGATCAGTTTCGCGATATATTTAATTAGTTAGCAGATAATTTATTTAAATTAGATAGTGGAACTATTTATTATGCACAATATTCATATAAATTAAACAACATGTTTTTGTAAGTAGCAATGCCAAATAATGTTTAACTGTATCGGATTTTGACGCAATTTCAGGACAATTTAGAGAATTAATTCTGGAAGGTTTGTGTACATAAATATTAAAATAAAAATATCTCAATGATTTATTAAGTCGTAAAACCATACGAAGTAGGGATGAGTCGCCAGTTTAAAGGTGTATAAATTGCTTCCTATAAAATAAAATAAAATAAATAATTGCAACACTTAATTTGAACAACACAGTAACTACTTTTACTTAGTGTATATATTCCAGTTTTGTAAACTTAATTTTAAATACCCAATAGGTAATGAGGAACTAAGTTTCAACCAACGATTAGTAAGTATCCACTTGTTGTACCTCGATAACTATCTAAATCACGAAGAATATCAACACATAATTTTAAAAATAAACACGAAAGTTTGCTCTATTAAAATTCTCGTGTAGTTAAAAAGAATTACCTAACAAATGTTAAAGCAATCGTTAGAGAAAACAACGAAAGTTAACTTGGATGTACGGAAAGTGAAACTTATCGCGGGAAGTGGACGACGACCGCTACAGCACCTACAGCTGTACATATGTCGTATAGATATAGCTACGATATTCATTTATATGCCAACTATAAAACATATTTGAACAGAGCTTCACTTCTAAGGCATCATAACTGTAGGTTTAGGTAAAATACCGTTGAAAAAGTTGTAAGTAACTGAAACTTGAAACTTGTGTTCCTGAATTCGAATCAAGGAAAGAGAGGAAGGAGGAGGTAGAGAAAAAAGTCGTAAAGAACGTTAAGTGAAAACTAAGTACACACGCGGGTGGCGGGCGATGCGATGCGACGCAGTGGCTCATGGGCCAAATTTCACGCGAATAAATTCGCGAGCAGATGCTAGTGTGTGATACTGTTCAGAAGACCCTTAACATTCATTTTAATACCTTTCTATAAGATAAAGTCAATTGCAAAATATTTTCATGATTTTTTTAATGTAAGTTACTACTACTTTGATTTTCATGAAAAATATCCGATATGTGATTCTCATTATTATTTTATTAATATGGAAATCCATGGTTCGAAATATTGTGTACTATTCTCGTAGCAGGGACGTTTACTTAAAATAAAATTGTCTTTGGTAGGCAGGACCTAAAGCAATCTCCAAAACAATTATTTCATTATTTAAAAAAAATTCTGGAATATTTTCAAGGCCAGCTATTAATATCAGTCACGCCTCCATAATAACGAATTAATCTTTCATTATTTCTATTAACCTATTCGCCTTACATCTAGATTAGGTCCGCCCCTGCGCGTGGGCAATGCCTCAAGTTGAGCGGCCATTGCAACACAACATGACATTATCATATTAACAGCTATCAGTTACCGGCTGTAGCGTGATTCATATGATTGATATAATATAGCCTGTCAGTCACGGGAGTTTGGGTGGTATTATATTGAAGGCGGGTTTATTAAAAATATGCAACAGTTTAAGTACATACTGATGATATTGGAATCACGGTTGTCGTCTCAATAATGACAAGATGTATCGAAAGAAAAGTTTTTGCTTCTGACCCGATTACGGCAAAGCAAAAAGGAGGGTTATGATTTTTACCAGTACGTATGTATGTGAGAAACGTGTTGCCTCGCTGCAAAGAATGTGAGACGGTATTTTGAACCTCCAAGTATTTTTTTTTTTTTACGGATACGTTTTTTTTTAATACAAATTTTGTGATATACTACTACGGTTCTCAGTTGACAATATTTTCTTGTTGTGTACTTTTTAAAGCGTGATTTTTCAGTAGGGTTTTACTGTTACGTGCCAAAAATTAATCAGAATTATTTTCACCAGAGACCACTGAACCTCTGACTGAATAAACTCTAAGAAGCAGTGATATCCTTCATTTAAGAAAGGATAATCCGAAAGAAAATGAAAAGACAGCAGCTGAAAAATAAATTGGATGAATTCAACAACTTTAGTTGTTGTCTGAATGTCTTCTAGGAGTTCTCCAGCAGGAAATCTCCACTCTTTATCGTTACACATATATACAATTTCAGCTCTGGAATCTTTCTGTAATAATTCTAGACACAATATATAGCAAAACAATTCTAATCTGCATGTACCACCTCCGTGGTAGGCTTGTAGGTCAGGCGCGGGGCTAGAGGGGCGGGAGGGGGGGGGCACGCTCTGGCGCAATCGTCCTAGTTCCCAGCCAGGACTCGGAAGTGTACTGGGTCATATTATACAATTTTGTTTGTTTAGTTCATATTAGTAATTTACGATTATTTGTTTTGAAATGGTGTTGCTGCTTAAGGTTACTGCTTGTGACAAAAAAAAAATGCCTGGGCTCATGGTCAGTTTGTATAAAAGGATAGCTATTGGCTATTTAAAAAGGAAAATTATATATTCCATTTTCTTATGAAAACATGAATTTGGTGAGACACTTTGAAGTCTGTGTCAGTTACGTAATATTTACTACGACTAGCATAAAAATAATTATCAGCAGTTATATATTTTGTGTCCGAAAATTCCTAGGACTAAAAGTTTTGACATTTAGCAGATTTTTTGCTTTAATTCAGTTTTTATTTGTTACATTCAGTCATTATCTTCTAAAGTTAACTTGACATCATCACGAGCTTGATATTTCAGTCTCTTGGCCGTCCATATGTTATTGTAGAACGAATTATTTTATAAATCTTCATCTGGTGTTTATCCGTGTCGATCTAGTTTTATATCCTATAGGTCTTAGGAGAGGTGCGCGCGCGCAATCGCAACCGGCCTCGTTCTCAGATAGGACGCGGAAGTATCGATGGGATCTGTGTCCTTGCGAAATGTAGATCTGATAGCGATGTAAACTTACATTCTATAGCTGTTATATATTTGCATAGGATTAGTTGAATGACGAGGATATAAGAGTGTCTTCGAAAAATGAAAAATTACTTTCCTGATTATTTTTTGAAAGAGTGGAAACGACTGTTTATGTCAAATAAGATGGAGATAAAATTATAGAAACTGTATGCAGATCATTTGATAAACTTCAAGCAAAGTGGACACTCAACTAAACTGCCTTAGAAACACTATCAGCAAATGTAGTCGATACAATGCAAAATTCTAAGAGAATAAGTATTACTGTCTAATGGAGTATCGTTTTATGACTAATAATATTCGATATAATGGACATGATCATAGGATTCTAACTAAAATCTTGGACAACGCAATTTTACTGAAATAGAACAACGACGTAAGGAATTGCGGTGGAGAAGACTGAAAGCGAAAGACGTTTGTGGCGCCACTTAGGAGAGCCCTATGTTCGGTGATATATTGCAAGAAATTGAGCCAATGCATCTTGTAAAGGCCACAGGAAACGCTGGATGCGAGAAGAACAGGACTGATAGATGTGGCGACATTTGGGGGAGGCGTATGGTTAGCAGTGCATCCGTTTTTACCTAACTCCCTAATATTCTCAAAACTGAAGTCAACAGCATTAAACGGCTGTTAAACATACAATCATATTTGACATTATTCTCGTGGGATCTGGGTCGTTGAGCGTCGAATGTGGTGCAGCTAATAATTTGAGCTTTTTATCTTACGCGTGATTATCATAAGGAGGTTACTGCACAATGAGCTCGCTATTAGGTACTGTCGATAGTATCTTATCTGCTATCTGTTTGGTGTCACTATTATTTTCTTCTACAGTTTGTTGTGCTAAATGGTTGTGTATTTCAAATACGATACTGTTATTTTTTCTATTGGATTAGTTCAAACGAATTGTTTCTTATCCAAATGATTGGCTGTCTCTACTTCTGCATTTAGTAGTATATATTTTGCTTCTGCTCCTAAATTTAGATTTGAGTTTCAATCTTTATGCTTCTTTATTAATTGTTTTGGGTGCTAGATTATTTCTGGACGCGCTGAATTTCACAAAATTACGAGTTTAAGGTTTCATGTGAATTGTTACTTCCATATGCCCAAGGATATATTATAAAGTGTAGCTACTTGTGTTTTAGTTCAATATAGTGGGCTTGTAAAGTGCGAATCAATTATATTAACTTCGCCATCTCCACTTAGAACAAAGTGTAGCAATAAAGCAATAATGTGTAACTTTAAAGATCAGGACTGCTCACAAAAAGTGGTGGTAGACTAGTATTTATTACAAAAACTTCGTTGACCAACTCTAGATTGATTCTTGCAAGAAGGTTGTAACAAGCGTCTCATTTACTATATGTGTAGATAAGGCTCAGTGCACTAGATTAAATATGATACATTTTTACTTTAGAAGTAAATATTGCCACATAGACATGTACCAGCAACTGGTCATCATTTTCTTGTCCTTATCCCGATTTCTTTGGAGTCGTTGTAACTTGTCTTTATCTTCTGTCACCCCCTTGCTAGCCATATCATCTTTCAAACAGTTAGTCCATGGTTTCTTTAGTCTTCCCCTTCTCTTGTAGCCACCAATATTCGTACTGAAAACTTTACAAGTAACAATGAGGCTCAAAGTGACGATGTAAATTATCACAGTCACATATTGCTCATCTCAAACCTGTCCAATAACAGTTTAATTAATTGACTGTATGTGTCACTTTAAAAGTCTACTACTGGAGAAGTACGCTGCCGGTAAATGGTGAAACAATTAACCTTGATTTTATTACCAATACCATTTATATCAAGACATCTTCAATCGCGTTTTCTAATTTGGCTAAAACTGCCATTCTATTGATACCATCAACCGAGGACAAATTCTCCTCCACAAAAAGGCTTCGAGAACTAGAAACTCAACAAACATGTGAGCATTTAACGATACCTAAAAATACATAAATTAATACATAATATATCAAGAGAGGTACTCGTTTTTAGAAGACATCTCAATGTACGTGGGAACGTTCTACGAAGCGAAACTTTGACAAAAACACAATGCACGAACTATGTGCTGAGATACATGAACTGTATAGGTAACAAGTCATGGAAAAAAAGGACAAGATTCTGAGAGAATTTGCTGACGACAATGCTCCAAAGTCAAACGGTGTCAGAGAAATAACGTTTTCGGTGATGAGGGGGAGTTAAGGTAAATTGATCTATCTACATATATCTAAACTTCGGGTCGATCAATCAAGTTAAGCTAAAAGCTAGCTACGATTGGTCCGTGGATGGGTGACAATCTATACATACCAAGACCACTCCGTGCCTCGGAAAGCATGCCGTTGATTCCGACTATTATTCGTGGATCTTTGACAGTCTTTATGGGTTGTCCGAAGCCCGAAAGTCTAACAGCCAAGGGGAGTCGTGTTACCCAGTAACTGAGTTATGTGTTAGATAGGCAGTCGCTCCATGTAAAATACTGATATATTCACCTGCATCCATTTAGTCTGGAAGCCGATCCCTACATAGTTGGGCAAAGTCTAGGCAGACGTAAATAGATACCTTAAAGCTATGATGACCTGCAACTGGAAGATAGAAGACAGTCTTTCAGACGAAACAGATATATGTGTGAGGAAATAAAGAACAGAAATTAAACCCACATTTAAATCAAATGCAGTTCAGAGCATACATAATAATACGATATACATAATACACTTTTTCAGTAGGTAGTTCGTCTATATGTCAAGGTTCCAACTAAAAATTAAACTAACTAACTATGTTAATCCGTATCTTAACGCCTCATTAAATGATGTTGAGAGAGTAAAAAGAAAAGTCACGCATTTTAAACCTAAAACATTCCAATGCAATATGGCTTTCAAAAGACGATTTGTATATTGTACATGAACAATGGACTTGATGACCACACAGACCGTTTAAAATGTAAACAGTAAATAGAAAATGAAAGAAACAATAAAGAAAATTTAGCTTAGAAAATATTGCAAAACTGTAGCGAAAACAAATTCAGACATGATATGAATGTCAAAATACTGTATTACCTAAGTTTTGTCGACCATACTTCGTTGCTAGCAAGTTTTGGTTTTCCACAATGACATCTTTTAATTTGTGTTTAGAAAATATCTGCTTGGCCTACAATTTGTGAAACGTTAATCAATTGTTAATTCAACAATCTAATCTTTCTTGTTAATAAAAAAAGAAGACATAAAATAAACCTTTCGATTCCATTGAACTGGATTTGCCGTAATTCGATAATAGATTGCGAAGCCATATAATTATCTTTTATTGTATAATTACAATATAATTGGGCGACTTATCTGCATTGTGAAAGCCTACAATGTAATGGCTACACTTATATTATTATTGGCCACAAAAAGGTAGATATTATGTAAAATCAGTGAATATATTGCAAACGCGTTGCCAAAAATTGTACTGTATGGGGGCAAGATGTGTAGTTTACTTGTACACAATTTGTCACAAACGTGGCTATATTTTAGGGCACTTTTTTAAGAATATGTAACTTCGTTCCCAGCATGATTTTATGCACTTCTCGAGATGATGAACTTTGGTTGCTAAAATTATCTTTTGTAACGAACATTTTGTAACCCAATTAATTTTTAATAAAATGTGAGCTTTATGTGTGAGAATAAATGCACTAAAATGTCTCTATCGTTCTATGCGAGGTAGTTAATACTAAAACATTGCATATCGTGATTTACTTGAGGGTAATAAACTGCCTAAACTGTAAGGAATTTTAATTAACTCTGTACCTACTCATTAAAAATCTTGACATTTACTATGTGTTTATATGTCATGTAATGTCTTAAGTATGACAACATTATCTTAAAGATACATAATTACATAAATAATATTTACTAATGAGATTCTATCTTATAATTTTGTTCCCCAATCTAGCTCGGGGCAATTCGTGTACAACCAGCATATTAATCTGTCTCCAATTAAAATTTTATTTCTGAATGTGGGGCAATTTGGCACCTGATGTCCCAAAGCTGTAATTTATAGATTGGCTCGATATTTACTGGCAACATTCACTAGAGATGTATGTCAATTCATCATATTTTACTTACAACACTATTAATCAGCTCTTAAAGAGTAAAATGTTACATTACTTGACCCATTACTTGTAATGATGTGGAATTAATTTGCGCATGTTTTTATGAAATGTTTTTATTGTTGTGATTGTGCTTAGCATGTCTTTGATAGTGTGGTGTAGTTGAAAGGTTAGTCATTTATCTTGTTGATCGCTCGAAATGATTTGAAATCGATTCTTTGATGAATTCAAATAAATCAAAGATTCTTTATTTAGTTAGAATTTAAAGTTGTTGGGAAAAGATAGATGTGTTTATGTACACAGTAAATGTTTAATGATGGAAACGTGGAAGTTGGCGTTTACGTGTTTATAAGTAAAAAGATTGTTGTGACATGGTTGTTGGTAGCTCATCCTTCGTTTTCTGGCTTATGAAAAACAGAAGGCGCCGACGGTTAATCTTATCGGTTTGTAAGATACACGGTTCGTATCAGACAGATAACTCATTAATAAAAATCAAAAGAAAGAAACATAAACGTTAGTTTAGCGTCAGACCAAGCCTCAACATAAATTGAAAATCAACTAAGAGCTGAACAAAAAGTCATGCTCAATAAAAAGACAGGCTTATTTCGAAAAGCTCTTACGCTGCACATTTAAAGTTAAACCTTTCAGGTTTAACCATTAACCAAAACCCGCTGAGCATCAGTTTTCGTAATGGCGACATCTGCAAGGCTAGCTAGTGTATTTCCCACGACCTGGTTCGTTGCATGTATTACTTATTATAATATGTATGTTTAAAGTGCTACATTTGGCAATGTATTGGTACATCTCTTAAAACGATCTGGATTTTATTAAACATTTTAAGTGACTAATATTATTTGGTGATAAATTAAAATCTGATTATATTTGTAATTTGGTATTTACCATAATATAATAATTTCGAATTCAGCAAATAGGATTGTAACCATGACCTTTTTATTGGTTGTTTAAAATATTTTAGGTACTTAAATCTTATCCGCAACTTTCGAACTAGCTATCGCTAAGTTGAAAAATATGAATCCGTAAATAGGCTTTTATACTTCTCAGACGTTCATCTAATATAAAAAGTTTTAACCTTATTCTCAAAACAACGTTAGATAAACTGCAATCAGCGTAACGACTTCGATCAAAATGTTGAGAATCTTCTCTAGCAATAATAATTCTATTGACTGACTAAACAGCTCACCAATGACCTCATGACCTCATAAATGTTACCGGTGAAATATTAATGATCTTTCACTTCTACTGCACTCAGCTCCCGGTTCTTTTCTGCACATTTTGCACATAGCACATCTAAGCGCTCAAGCCTATTACGAATGTATTCGGTGGTCTTCTTGCCATAATCTGACATTCATAGTTGAGACTCTCTCTCCGCAGTCAGCACATCATCATCATGTACTAGACTTTTTCCAATTATGTTGGGGTCTGCTTCCAGTCTAACCGGATGAAGCTAAATAACAGTATTTTACATGGAGCGACTGCCTAAGTGCCCTCCAAAACCTAGTAACTGGGTGACACTATATCCCTTCGTGAGACTGGTTCTCAAGCTTTCTGACTACTGACTGCCCGTAAAGATTGTCAAAAATCTACACAAGACAGTCGGGACCAATGGCTCAACGGAGGGGTCTCGATATGTCATGGAAGTCCAGCCATCCACGAACCGACCTCGGCTAGTGTAGCTTAACCTGATCAATCGGCCCATGTGGTTGTTTTCACTTAGCTACGAGCCTAGTCAGCCCATAAAATCAAAGTCTTTTTTTTTTCAAATTAAGCTGAGCATCACTGCATAAAGATTCCTTATTATTAAAATAAACATAAATTTAAAACCAATATAAATAAACAACGAATCGTGATATTTAACTGTTTAATTGCATCACGAGACAAAGGTCGCGAAGGTCACACAACAAAGAGTATCCGCCGTGCCCCTGACTGACCCCGAGTGACCTCTCGTGACAAAAAACACGAATCTCTTCCACGTTTTTGTTAATTACTCGTTAACTGCCCGTTTAAACGATTTATAAACGGAAATCATGTTTAGTGTTATTTTTATTGATAGATGGAACTAATTTTTTTGATGATTTATATAGGAGAAGATGGTCGACTTTTTCTTGTAGTTAAGTGGTCAAATCATTTGATTTTTAATTTTTGTTTTGTTGTTCAGTGCAGCTTCAGTAACCATTTGTGGTTTGTCTTTGTTTTTGTTTCTTTAGTAGCCTATACTAGTCCAGTGCTGGATATGGGCTGATGTGATATAGACACCTGGGATGGGCTTGTCCAATAACTCGACCACTGTCCTCTAGTTGATTCCTTTTGATCATTGTTTATCATGTCGTTAAGATAATTCTAAAGAAAGCTAACTATTAATTTATTCAACGCATTTTATGAAGCAATTCCACAAGTTTATACAAGTGAAACCGATGAATATAATATAAACTGCGTTTAGATAATAAAAGAAATAAAATAAACTTTCTCCAAGAAAAGTTAACGTCTGTTATTAGAACTTAATCTTAGATTTAAACTGCAGTTCAAGTTAGAGGTTAACTGTTATCCGGTTAATTGATTACCGATTTTATATGTTCATTTAATTTTATTGTTGGTGGATAGCTTAATATGTTAAGAAGAAAAAGTTGATTTGATATTCTGAGTTATTTCAAAGATCGCTTTTTCACTCCGCACTAAATCTGCCAAGGCAATAACTTAACGAATACCGTAGTAATTTATGTTTAATAATAATAATATAATAATAAATCATTTATTTCAAGTGACATAGACTCATAATGATACAAGAACACACAATCACATTAACATTAATTAAAATTATATACAATTACATTGGATAAATTAAAAAATAAAAAACAAATAAGAATAAAATAAGCATTTTAATGCATTTAATGCTTACAGTCTTCTCTATCTGTGTCAATACTTAGTCTTTCCTAAAACTCTGCCATTTCTTAAGACTATGCTGTAAATGTTTACAAGTTTGATATAACTTACCGCACTTCAGTAATTAAAATTTGACACTGACAGCTCGTTTAAATTGTAGCAATAAGGGCGGTTTTCGTTGTGCAACTGTTACCACTGATGTGGTATGTGAATAGTGAAACTGCTATATTCAGAAGTAAGGGTTTTTACTGCCTCGTTGGTCTAGTGGTCACAAACACTAGTTGAGCATGATGCCCTGGGTTCGATTTCAAGGACGGGCAAAGTGTTATTGGTATTTTCCATCTAGAATTTATCAGTAGCAGTCCAGAGTCTGGATCCGTGCCCGGTTGATGACAATAGGCCAGCTATTACATGGGACTGAAACATAACTGGCAAAATGTGGGTGTACTAAAGATACATCTCTGCCCAACCCTTCGTGGAAACAAGCCGTGATGTTTTGTTATGTTGTTTCCAAAACTAATCAGCAACAATGCTCTGATATATTTGTTTAACAATGCCCGAAATATCATACAGCTATCAACGAAATGTGTGTCTGTCTGCACGTCAGTCGTGACCGACGCATAGGTCACTTGTTCATATTAGTTCATTCACTCATTCACTGGCGTCTTGTCCACACTATCTCTTGTGAAACTTCGGTTCCTGACCTTACGAGTTATAAATATTTATTGGTGATTATGTTTGGATTGCTTACCGATTGAAAGATTAACGATGGGTTAAGTTGTTTATCTTTTTATGTGCCAATGAAAGACTTAGCAATTACTAGAGTTAGGTTTATAGTTTGTCTGTCTTCACCTTTTTCTGATTAAATCTGCTTATTGCCTAATCGTGAAATCGGTTTTTTTCGAAATTGGTTTCCACTTTTCCAGTTTCCGGTGTTTATGAAATCTGAGCCAACTACGGAATGGTATTTTTACAACACAATGGTATTTTTCGACTTGCTATTAGATGGGCTGTTTACACAATAAAATTAACTGCACATACTAAAGACCAAAGACTTGTAAATGTGCCTTTATGAAAGGAAACCTACGACGATTAAATTAAATACGTTAAGGGCGCACCGAGGTATTTGCGAAATAATTACGGTTGTTTGAACCCTTGCTGCATCTTTATGCAGTTAATATACAGGGTGTAACAGAAACCCTATTGCTATCCATAAGCACTAAAGATAAACAGCTGGTATAGAATTACTACATAGTTTCTGCTCAAAATAAAATACTTTAAGAATAATATACTCGGTTTCACAAACGTGTCACCGCTCTACGTAGGTCAATAACTTTCCACGTTACTTGCTATATCACAATCAATCTCTTCCGAGTGATGTGTTTATTTCAATTTGTTAAACTGTACGGTTTCTGGTATCAATGTATTAAAAATTCTCATAACTTCCGAACATGTAGAGTTAGGATTAAAAAACCCTTCCAATATCGTTTGATATCATCCAAGGAAGCCGTGCCCTTGGTATGTATACGCCTTTTCCGTTACATGTTGTGTAAGATATTAAAGGATTCACTCTATAAATCATACACTTCAGAAACACGATTACTTGTAGTTTCCTCTATAGAAATAAAACTAAAGTAATCTCTAAAAACGGAAAGTCATCAGTTTTTGTTGTAATAACAAAACTACATGTTTTCTATAATGTTTACATTTAAGATTTTCAAAATGTTTCTTTATAATATTACGAAGGTAAGATTACCTTACCAAAATTAGCGCTCGAGCCGCCCATCCTAGCCAGAGCCACCACACTTCTAGCACCAGAATCTCGGTGCGCACTTAAATTACAGAAGAAAGAGACCCAAATAACCAAAACATTACATTACATACTTCACAATTAGGTACCCACATAGTAACCGGCTAAGCTAAAAAACCCCGTACCAAGTGTTACCAACAATTACATAAGCACAAATAGTTTCTAGTACGTTACAACATTCGCACATAAACATCACGTGGTGCTGCAGACAGAAGACAATATCCCTCGCGTTCAGAAACAGCGCGTTTTTACGGCAAGGTTGATACGCAGATAATAGCTTGAATGCAATTGTGCATGCTACACAATGGCCGACGCTGTATGAATCAAGTTTTACAATAATTTTGGATACTACAAGGTCGATTTTGAAAGTTTATGAAATATTCGTTTTGTGTAAATGTTAATAGACGGTTTTTTGGGCTAAGTTGTTTTTTTTTTTGGTAAGTGTTTGCTCGATTGTCCTAATTGACTGCACAGTTTACTTTCGTTCTTAGATTGTTTATTCAAAGGTGACGCATCCTATGATCTTGGAAGACGGTTGGTAAAACTCTGCCAGTCGACATCTAGTTAAGTCGTTAAATTTCACATTAACCCAGGTTTTAATTCTATTCAAAACGATTTATCTTTCTTACGTCAAAAGATGACAAAATTATGCTACAAATCCTTGTTATTTTAGTATCTTATTTCAATGATAATTAAAAATACATCAAAATAGCGTGAACATACGGAAGTAAACCTTATCGTTCAACTTAGCGGCTAGGTCCGACGGGGCGTCGCAAAATACAGGCACTTCACTTTCCGCGGCCAGCACTGAGTTACATCGCGGAAAACATTATTACAGCGGTTGTAAAGGGGCGTAGTTTGTCGTAGCGTGTGGTTACTATCTTACGTTTATTTGTAATATCTAGATAGATAATTGATAATGTTACTTCTACAATCATCGGGCTGCCAGATGTACGGTGATGCACTATCATGTACCTAAACCAGATAACTCTGAATTCGAGAAGTTGTGAAACTTTAATTCAGCATTTATTAAGTGATTCATTCCTTCAGTGTTCAAATTCCTAAATCAGAACCCCTGTTGTCCAATTGGAACAAAACTTTTCAAATATTTGTTAATTGAGCGTTAGAACAGCTGAATGGTGAAACTCCTTGCCGGAGTCTGTGTTAGTATGTGAATTTTCGAGTTACAACAAAATAGACTAGTTTTAAGCTGGAAGCCCGAAAGTCTTACGTATTACCCAGTAACTGGGTTGTGAAGGTTAGATAGGGAGTCGCTCTATGTAAAATTCTGGGATTCCGCCGACTCCAACATAGTTACAAAAGGCAAAGATGTCGGATGATGAGACTAGTTTTAGACAAGTATGAATAATAATCAGAGATCGGATATTCGGATGCATATTTACCTAAAGATAATTTTTAGCTATGAAAGTGTGGAAGCGGCTTTATAAATTATTTGTAATATTTATTAAAAACCCCGGGATTCTTGGATTGCATAACTATTCAGATGTGTATTAATTTAAAATTAATGTTTAACCCGATAGAAATATGTGTATACACTGGAGGAGGAGTGGTTTGTATTAGTTAAAACAAAAAATAAACAAATTACTTACCTAAATTAAGACTTATTCGATACAAAAGCGCATTTCATGTTAGCCAACATCTCCACTGGAGATTACCCTTGAGGAGTTAGTAGCCGAAAGCCAATATCCTACTCCTACTAAAATATTATAAATGTGCAAGTTTGTATGTTTGGATATTAAATGTTTGGGTGTTTGTAACTCAATCACGCAAAAACGGCTTGACGGATTTGGATAAAATTTGGCACAAAGATAGTTTATAACCCGGATTAATACGTAGGGTACTTTTTATCCCAGTAGTACTTTCTCGTGGGATCATTTCCGAACTCCAAGCGGGCGAAGCGGCTGACAACAGCTAGTAATAAATAAAAAAAGAACTTGTTGATCAACTAGTAAAAGAGAATGAGATAAATCAACCTCTCGCGATAACTGCCTTAATAAATTATACTTGTTACATCCTCTTTCATAATTACACAATGAAATAATAAAAGATGTAGATAATTAAGCCGCGGTAGGCTTTTTAAACGATCTGATTATCTAATATAATCACGAATAATCGATACAATCGATTGTTGATCAAATATAGGTATCAATCATTTGTATTTATGTGGTTTAGAAAGTTAGTTGAACGGACCGCAATGCCTATTTGATTTTTTTATTATATATTACGTTATAGGTATTTATAATGACTTATAAATCTTGGACATACGTTTGGTCATAGAGTTTATCTATTGGACCATTAAGATTAGACTTGAATAAGTTGTAAAGCAGTGGTGGCCCGCTAGGCATATTTCAGTTTGTGTAAATTATTTCATCACCAATGCTCTTAAGGCCCTGGTAACATTAAATATTGTCGTTATGAGCGATAATAGTTCTTATTGCAATCGTATACGGGTTAAAATCGATTGTAATGAATTCGAATAATAAATGAGCAAGCATTGTCGTCAAAATTCAAATAAAATCGTATAAAATTAGATATTAACTATTTAATAATAAATAATACATCACTGGATACAATTTGGCATTTCGATTTTTTTATGGTATATTTTTAATTATAATTATAATTGTTATAGAAGGAATAAACTGGTTTTAAAGATAATTAAGAGGTGACTTTGACGATTTTTTGATGCATTAAAATATGTTTAATTATGTTTTGAGTTCCATCACTCTATGCAAAAAAGACTTGAAAATATCATATATGTTTTTGCTTTCAAAAATATTTCCGGTTAAAGAGATACACTGGTTTAAAAAACCACCTTTTTGAGCGTTTTCAAGAAATCACCGTCTTAAACGGTGAAAACAACGGCGGAAAACATCATGAGGAAACCGGCATAAGCAAGAATGAAAAATTCGAAGACATGTGGCAAATACCAACCCGCACTGGGTCTATTTGGTGGATTATGGCCCACGCCCTCTCACAGAGAGGAGGTCTGTGTCCCAGCAGTGGGAACGTTATTGGCTGATTGTGCTAAGTTGTAATTTCGTAAAAAATGTCCATTTACGTAATATTTAAGACGATTTTTCAAACCCAATTCTACTGAATCTTACAGTTATAACATTTTTTTTGTCCAGACCAGTAAACAATAATTGTTGACATGACTCAGCGAAGACCAAGTGTTCAGCAAACAGGTCGAGGTCACGTCCGTCTGATATCTAGTGTTAACAGCCATTGTTTTGTTATCAGCGTGGCGCATCTGTGAGGTACGTACGCCTACACGGTAACAATGTTGTGTGAGGTTGTATTGTAGTGTTAAGGAATATCTGTAGTGTGATAATTTGATAAAGGATATATTTTGCATAAGTTTTACTATTTACTTACTCTATTTTAACTTAATTTTTCTATACCTAGCGATAGGACAGTCATAGTGATGATGCCCTTTTAATTTATTTAGTCTTGGTCTGGTTTTTCCATAGCTTTTTTATAATATTTATCAAATCTCAAAGATAATTTACGTTCGAATGTAATTTGTGAAGGAATCTTATATCGACGTGCACTTGCCTACAACCATAAGCACTTCACTTAAAATTAGTAGCCTTAATACATCAGAAATGTTTGTAGTTGCTAAATGTTTAACTTTACTGAAATTAAATGAGCAAAAACACTTAAATTAAATGAAAATGAATTAATAGTTTGAACTAGCAGTGGTGCAACTTTTTAGTAGAATGCGTTGAAGTCTTTTGTTCGCGTGGGTTTCTACGTTGTAAGAAAAACTATTTTTAATATTTTAAGTGACATTCAAGAAAAATAGTTATGTTAGCGTTAATTGATAGTAGTAATAGTATAATATAGTGTAATAGACTTATTTTTTTGAGAAAAACACATTTCTGAATTTATGTGGTAAGTACTTAAAGGTTCCGCGGTTACACCCGCGTACGTCTCGTTTCCGTAGAAATATCGAGATGATTTTATATACTAATTCAGTTCATGGTTTATCTATGTGCCAAATTTGATCTAAATCAATTTAGCGGTTTTAGCGTGAAAGCGGAACAAAAATCATACCAAATACCCAAAATATTCTCTTTGTAATATTAATTTAGACACACATACGCGTATATTCGGCTACTGTTCATGCTCATACGAATTTATAATCACCAGTTATAGCATTATTGTCATTGCAATCAGAATGGAACCAATAAGTACTAATATTAAATATATAAATGTCCAAGTTGTTGGTGCGGGCGCCATCGGTTACCTAAGTGTAAGTGATCGAGAAACGTTTCCTAGATCAATAATACTCACTTACAAACTATTTCAACTATCATACACTTTCTCTCGGCAGTGAATGATGCAATTACAGCTAGAAATAAATTTAAAAATACTTTTTCAATATTTTTTTCCTCGTTTATAGAAAGAAGCAGTCGAGTTAAGCAAACAGCCAGCTAGCAGTAAGATATTATTATTACATCAAAAATATACACTTAGTGAAAAAATACGGGTTATTGAAGCAAACTCAAAAAATACCCAAGCTAATTTTATAAAATTGATAATGGGAACTCCCCTGAGGCATACCATATCTTTAAAAAAAAAAACAACCAGACAGTCTGACAACTAATCTTACCAAAGGGTGAGTGCTACCCAGTAACTGGGTTGTGGCGCTCAGTTAAGCAGTCGCCCCATGTATAACACTGGTATTTATCTGCATGCTGTTAGACTGGAGAGGGCTCTCCCTCGGGGGCTATGCTCGGAGTTTCCCTACGCGATCGAATCAGAAATGAAGAGATCCGCAGGAGAACCAAGGTAACCGACATAGCCCGAACGATTGCCAAACTTAAGTGGCAGTGGGCAGGGCACTTTGCTCGCAGAACAGATGGCCGATGCGGCCGAAAGGTTCTGAAGTAGCGACCGCGTACTGGAAGACGTAGAGCGGGAAGGCCTCCCACAAGGTGGACCGATGACCTTGTGAAGGCTGCGGGAATCCGCTGGATGTGGGAAGCACAAGACCGGTCGAACTGGAGGAGCCTGGGGGAGGCCTACGTCCAGCAGTGGACGTCTTTCGGCTGAAATGATGATGATGATGATGGTTAGACTGGAAGCTGACCCAACATAGTTGAGAAAAAGGCTAGGCAGATGATGTGCCTAAAATATTTAAACAAGGTTTAGTAATTTGTAGATTTCAACTAGTTTAAACATTACAAGTCACTAAATAGCACCTAACTCACTAAACAGCTCCATATAAACAAGACTTTTCCTTTCATTACTCATTAAAACAAAGCCCATTACATAACTGACCACATGTTTGCACAAACCGGTCTCTACTAAGTAAGGGCGACATGTAGAGCGGTGAGAGCAAAGCCTTAATGTAGAGTAGGTTAACAATTTCGGGTGAGGTTCAAATGTAATGCTTACTTTCACTGAAACGGTTTTGTAATGTTAAGGTTATTAAGTAATGTTTGTGATTGTAGGCTTTGGGGTAGTTTGGTGCAAGGTCGGGCTTTGCAGTGCAGAGATTTCTAAAGAGAGAATGGGTTTAGGTAGGCTTATGTTGAGATTTCATGAAAAAATTAACTGCAACATGGCTAATTGTGGTGGATTAAAACGATCTCTAGCTTTACAAAGGCCTTTCTCAATATAAATGTAATCTAGCTTCCTGAGGATAAGTACGTACAGACGCCAGCACATCAAACTATCCCAAACTGTCAAATTTTCCCAATTGAACATGAACCTTATGCATTTGGAATAAAGTTGAAAATCTATCAGATAAATTTGACAGATAGGGGTAGCTTGATGTGCTGGCGTCTGTATATCAAACGTCTATGATAAAAAAAAAATGTATATGTCAAAATTAAAGCATATGAAAATTGCTATTAGTTGCTTTGTTTTTTTGCTAGAACAATTTTTTTTAGAAAACCAGATAGATGCTGCTACCCTTAGATGTACTAGAAATAATTTCTGAGTAGCTTTTTTTAGAACAGATACTTTAACAGACCGGGTGGCCTTTTTATACAAACCAAGGACAAACGTTCTACAATCACAAACTTTCTTCTCCCTAGTGTACAAAGTTGCACACTTTGAACAGTGGTCTATATAATGCCCTTAGGACCGGTTTATGCGCAAGCGCAGGACGGTCGCCAACTGGCGCACTGTTACATAAAGCCTACCATTGCGTTCTTTGTTGAAACTTTCAAAGTATCTACTGTGATTGTTGTTTGGTGAAGTATACACCGTTACATTTTAATCGTCTTACAACGGCAGCCCACTTCATGTATCCAATAAAAACAACTCATAAAAATAAAAAATAAATATAATTCAATAAAAATACGCATTAAGTAGTTTGAAACACCCTGTTGGAATGGAATGAAATGGAGTCTTATAAATATCTTCTACTGTTTGATACGCAAGTATTATTAACAGGGTGTTTCATAACTCCAAAGCATTTTATTTTTTTGCACGTATAATCTTAATTAGTAGTAATATTTTTTTAATCGCGCCTAGAGGTATATTATGTCGGATACATTGAGTGGACCACCTTTGTAAGACGACTAAAATGTCACGGTGTATATTAGTAACTATAGTATCCATTTGAGGGGTTTAACTATACTATGTTTGACTGCCTTTATAAATAATCTGACCCGTTATGACATGTATTTTAAAACATAGCATCGTGCCTTGTTTACCCGAAGGCTTAGCCAGAGGTGTATCTAGAGTACAGCCATAATTCGCCAGCTATGTTTAACTCCCATATAATAGGGGTGAGCCTATTGCCATCCAACGGGCACAACTCCAGACTTTCGGCTGCTACTTAGATATTCCACTAGACCAACGAGGCAGTCTTAAAATAACTGGCATATATATTCAAAGATTTTCAAGAGGTTGGGGAGCAGTTATTTTTGCGACAGTAAAGTCATTTTGGGATAATTTTCTAACCGTTATAAATAGGACAATATAATCATCTATATTATGCTGGTATCTTGATCTTGATGAAGAGGTAAAATTTGTTTCTTTGTAAGTTCGAATGTAGGGGTTATCTCTGGAACTACCAGTCGGATTTTAAAAAATCCTTTTTCATTAAATAGCCTAATTCTTAAGGAAAGTAACAGGCTATTTAAAATCACGATGCGACTTTAAGGAGCTGAGTAAAAATACCAGACCTAACCCTAAACGAAAACGAAGTAAAGAAAACGTGGGTGGGTGATGAGATGTAACATTTCATGAGGACAAAGACGCGAGAAGAAGCGTAAAGCAGGCCAAAGTATACCAGTAGACCTTATTGACTGACATGTTAATGAACAGTAAATTAAATAACAAATCAATAACACCTCGTAATGTTTATGAATGTGATGTGATCATGTGTGCAAATGTTTGGGTGTGTGCAATCATGCGCATCATCACGCTAGTTCAGGAAATGGAACGTGAGCAATTAATCAGCTGGTTAACGCATAATTGCTCACGTCAAGTAATTAGAGGGTACAAATATTTATGGTAGCGTTTATCGGCTTTTAAGGTGTGGTTAGTCACCTAACACCTTATTTTTTGAAAAGATCCTACTAATATTATAAATGTGAAGTTTTTATGTTAAGATGTTTGGATGTTTATTATTCTATTACGCAAAAACGGCTGAACGGATTTGTATGAAATTTCGCATACATATAGTTTATAACCTGGATTAGATGACTGCGTGGTAGATTATGGCCCACTACGTCCCGTTCATTGAGAGGAGGCCTGTGTCCCACCAGTGGGAGCATTATGTGCTGAAAATAAAGATGATGAAAAGTCGATCAGTGACGCAGTAATCTTCTCAATGTAGGTGCACATTAAGAGCAGTATTTGAGAAATGTGCTTCAAAGTAATTTTCGATTAAACAGATTTATTTAGATATGGCTTTAGAAAATCATACAAGTTAATTGTGAAATTCAATTAGCTACTGAGACCGAGAAATTATGCACTAGCAGTCGGCATCACTCATTATTGCTTGACCTATTACCTATTGCAATGATATTATTATGGCTAGACTTAAGGCCTCAGCAGACAATGTTGCTTAAGCTGGTCAGAACGTTTACTGGTCCACTTCTTTGGGTTTTTATTTACATAGTTATTAAGAAATCTTAAAGATAATATGCAATGGAACACTAAAATATATTTAGGTATTATGTACAAGTATATAAAGGAAAAAGAAAGAAAAGAGCTCATTGGGCATCAAAAAATTCGTCCGAAACGTTGTCCATCCATTACTATAAGTCTAGGGTGCAAGTTTCTAACCTGGCAAGTAAAGTCAGGAAAATTTACTGCTTGTCAAATTAGCTACTAATTTATATTGTCTCTTTATTTACAGTTTTAGCACGGCATATTGATGTAGTATGTTAATTTTATAATCAAAAAAGGTCGCTAAAAGTAATGATGTGACGCTGTCAGTCAATTTTCAAGACTCCTGTTTTCAGTAAGGAAAATGAAAGTGAGGAAATGGATCCCTTGTACTTATTCATTGTTCGTTCCTTCCCTGTGTGAGGAAGACCATTACAGGCTGGGTGACATTAATAAATTGTTACTTTGAAAAATCTGGGCAAGTGCAAGTCGGGCTGGCACACGAAGGGTTCCGCACCACAATGCAAAAGACGCTGAAAAAAACGTCTTTGTGTAATAACTTAAATTATTATTGGTTGTTTTACCAGCAATAGAAATACACACTTTGTGCCAATTTCCACTGTCTATCTATTACGGTTCATGAGATCAGCCCGCTGACAGACGAACGGACGGATGGACAGCGGAGGCTTAGTTATAGGATCCCGTTGGCTTCCTTTCAGTACTGAACCCTAAAAAAATGTGGTGACTGTCCTAGGCTTTTTTATTTTTATTTATATTGTGTACATAATAAAGAGTATTCTATTCCATTATATACTTTTCTATTGGCCTAGAAGCTGACTTTGAATCGCATCTGACCACAGCCTTACGATTGCTTAACAGTATAGCACATGCTCCTTTGTTTACACCATCAGTCAAAATTGAATGATACACACAACATACATTCACTTTTCATTCATAAACCTACATTACCGTCAACTACTGACCCTTAACTCCTCTACATAAGGTTCATATTCCCGTACTATTTACCGAGTCTTGTGTTAACATTTTAATTTGATTAGCATACCTTCCTTATGAGGAATAAGCGTTAGTTTCTTAGTTTTCTATTGTGACTTGTTGCGAAGGAAATGTCAAATTTATTATTGTAGTTATGCAAAATATTGCGTTTTACAAAAATGGTTGAATATGAATTCGGAAATACTGGTTGGAGTAGGTAAATGCACTCACTGCAAAGTAGTTAACTTGGGTCGTTGAATTTATAGACGTAATTTAGTTAAATGAAATAAGTTTATATAAATTGGTTACAAAAAGCACTTCCACGTGTCAAAAAAAATATGTATTTTAAAGCAATATTAAGTCGGTTGAGCAGTGGTAACAGCCGCGACTTACGAGTTTGTAGGTAACCGCCTGTCTGGGTTCGAAACTGTGATCTACAACTCGTAAGTCGCGGCTGTTACTACTGAACCACCACTACTAGCCACTTTAAAAAGCCAATATATTACAAAAGCAAAACAAACATCCCACAATTCAAGATCAAAGAAATAATGATAGACTCAACTTAATGTTACTCATAACTCTTATGTTATCTCGTGTCTTATGTGCCAAGATCACGTGGGGCAACAGAAATCACCTGAACACTGTAATGACGTGTTTCATCATAATAGTATAGTGTCATGACCTTCGGGGCTATAGCATCTGTTTCGTATAGTTTCGGGTTCACTCGGAAATTATGATTATAGACTTACGGTAGACAGAGGTTGATGAATTATGGTTGAAGTGAGGTTAAGATGATTTTTGGTTTTCCTGTTATTTATTTTAACGCCTTTTACGCTGAGCCTAACATGATACTTCTGATTCTTATGATTTTTTTTCGCATAATTTTACAAGAGTGAAAGTGCAAGAAAGAAATTTATTTATTAAAACTTTATGTACAGACGTCAACACATCAAGCTACCCAAATCTGTCAATATTTTTGTAAATAGATTTTCAACTTTATTACGTAAAAAACCTTATTCATGTGCAATTGGGAAAATTTTGCAGTTTCCCCAAACCGTAATAAAATTGAAAATCTATCAAAAAAATAAATGACCGTTTGCAGTAGCTTGATGTGCTAGCGTCTATACAAGTAATAAAAAATAATTGTCCAGCGGTGGACTTAATGCCTACCAGTCTACCTTAGAGTGATTCAAAGACAAATTATAGCAAGTGCAGTGAAAAGAAAAACAAAACAAAAAGACAAAAGTAATAAACAAGAATAGGTTTACAGATGCATACATGTATATAGAATAACAATTCAATCTCATGAAAACAATTTTCAGCTGTAGTTTAATCTGTGTATTGTGTGGTATTTACTTGTTTAAAAGATTTAGCTTCATGTGAGAGCGATTGTTTTCTATAGGTTGTCTTTTGTTTTATCTCCATTTCAAAGACGAGTTATCGTTACCAAAATGTATCTTTACAACCTATTGTGGCCCTCTGAAAAAAGCTTTTCACAAAGCTTTCACAATTCAAAACGTTTTTAATACCTCATATACTTTAAAGTACACAATTAATATGTTTCTCAGAACTTAAAGCAAGTCCAGTTTTCTCATTAATTTCACTGCACATTAATACAGATGACTCGAGGTCGAAATTGAGAAACAAAACCTCTATAGTACACATACAAGTTTCTGACGTAAGTTCAAACAATAGGAACTTAAAAATTTGCAATTTCACAGTTAATTTTTACCTCCTTAATTAAAGTTTAGTGCGTTATTACAACAATGGTATAAGTATGAATTTCACAAAATAATGTCAACAATGTTTTGGTTATTTCTCAACGCGTTTTTATGATTTTTATGTTTATGCCTGTTGAAGTATTCACACGCATTTGTTTTGTTTATTGCGTTATTGCCGTAGGATTTTCTAACGCAAGTTATCGAATAATGCGTTTGAGAAAGCCATTTGAGCGTTACTACGGGGGTGTGTGAAGACAAGGTTTTCCCATAATCGTTTCTATGGTGGTTTTCACGAAGACTTTCTATAGGTATTCGAAAGTTTATGTACGTTGACCTTAACATAATATAAGATCACGCTTGCATTCCCCGAGAGGGTTGGCAGAGGTGTATAGGAGACCTAAAGCTAGTTATTTTATTAAGTCCATTACCTAATAGAGAAACAGCCTAATGATATTGACCGGGTACTCAAACTCAAACACAAAGCATTTATTTCAAATAAACCAATAACAGGCAGTTATAAATTGTCAAGGTGTCGGTCAGTCAGAAAGATGAAGCTAGTTGCCCATTTCAAAGTGTAGTAGGTCCCTATGGAGAAGAACGGGCAAGAAACTACACGAACACTCTTTTAAATAAAAACATCTATACTACATCTTATCAGCCAGCTGTGCTACTTCTAAACTTTCAAAAATAAAGCATCTTTCTACCAGACACCGTCTTATAGTCACCATTTACGACAGTCACAGTAAATGATAAGGTTGTTTATTAATTACCCGATATCACGAGACATTCCGCCTCAGCAGAGCAGCAAGGCATTCCGCATTCCTTGTGCGTAAGCAGTTGATACAATCTTACTTAGGTATCTATATCTTATTTAATTCTGAATCAGCATACTTTCATTTGAAATACATAGCGGCATAGATAGATGTTCTTGACTTCCAATTTAGATAATCTTCATCACTATCTAAAATAAGTATTCGTTTCTTAGTGTGTCTGTGTGTTTTACAGGGACCGTTCTGTGTTTTTCAAAAAGTTACACTTTCAAATCCATATACATTTTTTTTAGCGTTTGACTCGAGATTTAATGTCTAATTATGGTTTAGATATAGCCACAAAATTTTAAAAAAGATGTCTGAGAAAATTCCATTTTTTTTACTTTAAAGACTCGCTTAAAAAGGTTAGGTCAGATTCTATGCAAAATCCCTTACATCTACACAAACCTTCGCCAGTAAATAAAGACGCGAATCTACATGTAAATAGTACTGTGAACCTGTTTGCGAGTGCGTCCATATAAAACAGTGCCACGAAAGGTCGCCGCCGGTTTGCCTACATTACCTTTTACACGTTGCTCTTCTCATAGTAACTGCCATTAATTCTGAGATTTTAATCAGTGAATGAGTAGGCATGCCTATTAAGTATTTGGGTACTAGATGAGACCAGTTTGAAGGCTGTTTACATATACTAATAGCACGCCTGTGTTTCGTTTATGGTAGGTTGAAAATAGTTAACCCACTCACCCCCAGACAATAGGGGCGAGCCAATTGATAATAACCGGGCACAAATTCTGGCTCCGTGGTGTTACTGAGATTTTCGTTGTGGAGAAAACGAAAAAAAAAATATCTGGGTCTGCAAAGGTCACAGTGACTTTTTGAAAATAAATTAGCTTTCCCGACGATTAAAACCAATATAGACTTATAATTTTGTTAACACGCATACAAACTCCTTCCGGGCAAAGTTTTATTGAATTTTCATCTGGAATTTTTAAGAAGAAGCCCGGAGTTTGGATCAGTGCCTGGTTGAAGGCAAAAGGCTCGCCCTTTATGACATGCATGGGGCTTAAACATAAGTTCTGGTGAAATGTGGGCGTACTGGGTGTACACCGCTGCCCAACCCTTCGCGGTAACAAAACGTTATGTTAAAATCCTTTTATAAGGGGTTAATGTAATTAACGCAGACATTCGAGCTTTGTACAGCATTGATTTTATGAGACGTAAGTTTCAAAACACCGGATGTGAAAGATTTTAACCTAAAAATTAACCTACCATAGCCTATGGGCATATTGTACCAATCTCATAAAAACTAATACTTACGTTTTATTGATGTAAATTCTCACATGATAAATTTTATCTGCTTTATTTATTCAGGAGGCCTTGTCTTTTATATTAACATATGTTTTAACTTTTAAATTAAGTAATCTGTAATGTCAATGCCAGAAATGGGCCTATTAAGAGCGAGGGCTGCTATCGGGCGATACTAGGTTCGAATCTTGTGCGTTGAACTTTGAGGACACTACCTAATGTTTCATGAGGTTATAACTTATGTATTGTTTCAGTGTAGACAACATTAACGTCATTTTACACCTGAAAATAGTATGTCATACTAGTTGATAAAATGTACATTTGTTTATTGACAAACTGGTATGCATTCCTTCTTGACTATGCTATGCTATCTTGCCTATGACAGACATGGTGTAGAAAAGTAAAAATGTGATTCGAGTTACAATGTTTCATCTCAAATAAAAACAATGAAAGACGCTAAATAAGTTTTATTATTTTATTTATAATATTGTAATAAATGATTCTTTCAAAATGCTCTAAAGTCGCCAATATGTTATGAGCAAACGCGGTGATCAATGCCCGATTCAATCTTTTTGTATGGCATCAAAGCCTATACCACGCGGTGGGCCACCGCACAAACTAGAAAACATACTGACATCCTATAAGAAATAGGCCTATTTCATACAGGATATTAGTATGTTTGTAATTTAAATGTTTATAACTTTTTTCTAATAATTGTTTTTTATCTTTTCAGGTAAGTACTTACACCAGAACGAAAAATACTTCCACGCCGTTGACGGAGTAAAAATATGCAGAAACTATGTACCGTAAGCCTTCATTTGTCTTTTCTAAACATTGCGAGCGATACGCACATTCTATTCAACACAATTGTAGCTCGAACTGAGAATGTAACAGCACTTAGGTATATTTAGTACACGAAGGAGGGTATGTAAAGGTATTTAGACCTCCATGTCGAAAAATGTGTCGACACAAATTTATGCTAAAATTCTGAACTCGTATGACCCTTGATTACTTATGTATTAAATGATCTATAAATGTTGCACTAATTAAGTAGTTCTCACCTAAAAAAGATAGACAAAATAGCTTGGAGAATGAGAAGATTTGATTGATTTTCTTGTTTTCTATTTAGTAATGTCATATAGCAGCATTTCTGATATTACTACTAAATTATTTACTTCAGCGTGAGAACCAAACGATATACCTACATCCGACATCCGACATCGATAAATAAAACTGCGCAAAAAGTGTCAGATGCTTTTTAAAAGGTTTCAAATATTTATATGCAAATATTGGTAATGATTTTGATGGTTAATTGATCATCTGGTTTATTATTGAATGGTTGATTCTGAATTAATTCCTAGCTTTGGGCGGGGATCTATTTCATTGTAAAACCAATGTCAGTTAACCATTAACCCCATAAGACCAACCCATGACACAATACATGAAATGTGTAGCGCCACCGCCGCCGGCGCCGCCGCCGCACCGCACTGTAGCGGACACGGTGCGACCTTGCCGGGATCCTTTCTAATGCCATTCCTGCGCCCGCGCCGCACAACTGTTGGTTGTTAACCTGTTATTTGTTTAGGGTAATGTGTGGTTGGGTATAAGGTTGCCGTGAAAAATGTAACATGTAATCTTAGACGATTCAAGTGTTGCAGCATGGAATTGTTTGGTCATAGGATCTTTAAGATTCCTTACAGAATCCGTTTCATTTTATGAAATTAAGAACTACATTTGGATTATGAAAGGAAACATTTACTAGTTTTGATTAATAGTGGAAAAATTAGGTATACATTAAGAATATATGATTACATTTAGCTAATAGGTTTTTAGTCATATAGCAGCATTTTCTGTAATATTCTGCCAGCCTTTTCCCGACTATTATTGGGGTCGGCTTCCAGTCTAAACGGATGCAGCTGAATACCAGTATTTTACGTGAAGCGGTTCCACCCACCTCCACAACTCTTGGTTAGACTGGTTCTGAGTCGTTCGGGCTTCTGACGACCCCTAACGACTGTCAAAGATCCACGAATGACAGCCAATTAGAAGGGGCGGGAAGGGGCAAGCATCTTATTATTTCTGTATTTGATTAGAAAAATACTTTCAGGGATTTGAATTAATTGATCAATTTCACAGCTAGGTAAATACAGACTTTGATAAGCATAATAACAGTCCTTAATATATTCATTTATGACAGATCCTGGCCCACGTAATTAGTATTTATTATCATACTAACAATATCCACGATTCGAGCTTGATTCCAACCACCTGATACCTCCCTCCATGGCTCCACACAATAAATCATATTAATCTTATCACAAACAGACGTTAATTTTAATAGATCGCCAGCGAAAACTAATAATATCACGACCTTAACTACAGTTGACATTTGGCTTCCATTTCGACATAGATATTTGATCTAAATGTCGATTCCATTTAGTTAAATCAATAAATATTGAGGTCGGTATTATAAATTGAAAATTAACCGTGATTTAGTGATAAGGATCAACTGGGTTCAGGGTGCTGCTTGATGACGTAGAACCGTCTCGCTACGTCGCAAGGACAAGGTATTAGAACGATTTATTGATAGACACATCTGTGTTATCAAAATGAATAATTTTTTCATCCTTTCTTCTAATAAACCCAAGATTCTTTCTGTCATAATTCTTGTCAGGTCAAAAATACCTAACTCTTCCTACTTATATCTAATATGTACCTACTAATAACTTAAAAGTTCCAAACTTAGAGTGACGCAAACATCTTTACTGGCCCAGCTCACACCATGAGTTTTTCCTACGGTCTGTGTCCCGAATTCCCGAAATAATTTTCACAACTATTGCAACTTTACTTTAAACCTCCGTAATTCTTTATTTCGAGTATTTAACCATCTATTTCTAGTTACACACCATTTGAAATACACTATTGTCGTTTTCTCATACAGGATATACATACAGGATAAACCGTTAATTCAGCACATGATTCGAGACCCCCTAGCGTAGAAATTTTACGTCGGTTACCAAAAAAAATCTGCTGCTTCATAGAAAAGTGCAATTACCTGCGCAGTCAAATTGTATAGAACAGTCATTTATCGGCCACCTAAAATTACTACTCTAGGTGGTCTAAAATCTTCGGCTGAATTAATGGTTACAGTTTGCGCACTGGTTATTTGTTTTTCCTGTATAAGTGATGTAATGATTAAGTTAAATGTGTTAGGTTTGTCCAGCAAACATATTTAACTTAATCAATATTTTGCCACTTCATTCACCCCCATCTACATAATTATCGCACATTTGTCACGTCACGGCCCATTTACACGTACCGTGACGGTTACGCAACGACACCGCGACGTGTCGTGACAACACGTTGCTACACGGATGTATGTCTGTCTGTCCGCTGTGCGCCGTGACTTACCAGCACGCGACGATGTTAATATGGCTTGTTTGTACAAGAGTTGCGGATGAAGAGTCGTTTTATTATGTGTTTAGAGTGTAAGCATGTTATGTTACGGATGGCTTGATGTGGTTACATGGCGTATTAAATAGGGCTGCTGCAATATTCGATCTTTCTTTGGGTACAATGTTGCGTCAACTTAAATAAGGATAAATCTTATAAAATTCGAAAAGGCTGTAATTCGCAAATGATAAATGAGTTTATTTCTGTAAGTAGTTTCGTACAAGCACTTTTTATACGTCAATCATATTATAAAATTATAGATGAGAAGAAAGGCCGAAAAAAACTCAGAGGTCACACTTTTTCAAAGTCGAGACATAATCTTGGTCACATCATGTAAAGACCATGTGGGTTGGTGTCAAAAATGGTCTTTTGAGGAATGAACCGCATAGGCTGAGTGGACCTGTCCAGTCAGTGCACGCTTTCGATTCGTTTTTGACTAGTTTCTGTCAATGTTTTCCGCCGCAATAGTAATTACCCAATTGTTTTTTTTTCCAAGAAGTGGTTTAAGTAGGTATTTTTAGCATTACAAGCCGTTGAGGAAAATGCAAATATAAACTACGTAGAAGCATAAGTAACAAAAAAACTGGCTGAATTTTGCCAGTTCATCTATTACCGCATTTCGTTTTCACTTTCACCTATTTTTTCAAATATCATCTTAAGATTTCGTTTGTGCACCCACGCATACCTAAATGTTGTAATAGAAATGTTCTATTTTTCAAAACAACTGGTAGGGTAATTGTTTTTTTTTTACGTAACATAGATTATTAGATTGAAAATCTTATAATCAAGGCGTGTATGGAGAAAGTTTTAATGGTTATCGCCATAATTACGAATTGGAGGGAAGCCCATTATTTTCTATGTGAAGAATGATGAGGAAATGCTCATACAGTCATTATTAGCTTAACTGCCTATTACCATTTTAATCGTAAATAGTAACGGCAGTTCAAGAAGACAAAAAAACATCTGGGAAAATCTGATTCGAAGATTTTAATGGTAATGTTTGTTTTTGACTGCTGAGCATGATCTCCTGTACCAATGATGTAGGAGTCAAAATTACGTTGGATTGACATAATCTACAGGAAATCGTCAGTCCATATTGAAAGTCAATATAGAAATACCAAACGCTTTACAACCGATTGGAACTTATCTAGGTCCTTAGCGCTAGCTAGACCTTCAGGTGAGATTGTGCCCGGTTGAATTAGGGGAGATCTATAGGTGACCCATTCACAGAGGTGTGTACCCCTGCTCTGCCCTCCTATTCCAAGCAGGATGTTATAACAATAATATTTCTAGCTATACAGGTTTCTGATCACTCACCAAAATCACTGTTCCTAACCCATAGCTCTTACTTAACTCAAAATAATCGGCCTCTAATAGACCTCCCACGAAGTATAACGATTGATGAATTAGTAATGAATCATGAGGATGCTACAAATACGAATCTCCCACTATCAATCAGTGTAACGATCGCGCCGGTGACCACTTTCGCTAGATCTTGACCCCGTGCGACTGGGAACTGGTTCTCACGCGACTGTCATGTGGTGCTGGGCATTCAACTTAGTAGGAATAGGGGAATCGATGGAGTTGTGCTGGTAGTAAATTTATGTCCTTTAAAAAAATATTACAATACAAGAAATATGGAAATGACTGATTGACTGTCTGACAGACAGCGTACAATCAAAACCACTAAAACTTAATGAAACGAAACGAATTTTCATACATATAAAAAAAATATGTATATAAGCTACATACAGTTGACATTTCCTGTCTGACTACCCCTGAGAACAAATAGCAAAAAAAAAACTCAGTGGGGTCGAAGTCTCTTTTAAAGTCCAGACATAATCTTGGTCAGATCATGTGAGGACCATGTAGAGTCTGTCCAGCATTTGTTAGTCATCGTGTAGCTCAACTCAGGACCTAAATTTGAGTTATGTAATTAATTAAATATAGTTGTATCTTTCTTAGAACCGGGGTCAATAGAGATGAACTAAGAAAAGATTTTTCGACAGTTAACCCCTGAGTTTCATATCTTTTCGCGAAAAAAATTGCGAGTAAAGCATTTATAATTAAATTCAACTTAATAACACTTTATAAGAACAACGACACCTTGAACTCATATAATTAACATGTAAATAGAAACGTAGGTAATTATCTACAAACTATCACGAAAAGTCATGACAGTAACAGACAGGCTCCGGGTAACCCTAGCAAGGGCAGGCCGTTCACATCAGCCATGCAATTAATTAAAAAAAGTGACGTTAATTACAAGATGGCGGCGGGAACTGTCAAGGTCAGTCAAGTCAAGTGAAAGTTTATCGGGAAGTAGAATGGGCGAGATTATATGAATTGATATTGTTCTGCTGATTGATTTAGTTAAAGGTCGAGGTTCCTGCTTAGGCGATAATGCGTTCAGATTAACTAGAGTAGTTTTGTGGGAGTCTTTTGCATGATTGGTCATAGGAAGTTATTAGCGTTTTACTAATAAATACGTGTGCAAAACAATTTGATTGCTAATATTCACCTGAGTTGCACATAGGACCCCCTATGTAACTGAATTAGTCCTGAAAAAATCTTTAAGATTTTTAGTGATTGTATAGTTATAGTAATTAGAATTAGCAAGCTAATTAAGCTAACTGAGCTATTAGCCGTAGAACCGATGACCGCTTGGGTAGACGTGTTCTTAAGTGGAGACTGCGAATCGGAAAACGTAAGGTAGAACGCAGGTGGAAGAGAGTTGCCTAGAATGGAGCTGAATAGCATGCAAATGAAGAGGCCTATGTGCAGCAGAGGACTGCTGTAGGCTTATATGGTGATTATGTATAGTTAGTCAATCCTCAATCTTTCAAATAAAAAGCATTTACGATTATATTATGCAGGAAAAGCTTTTATTCAGTGCGCAAACTGTAACCATGAATTCAGCATATCGTTCTAGACCCGCAAAGCGCAGAAATTTTTCTTGGGTTATACAAAAAAAAATCAGCTGTTTCATAGAAAAGTGCAATATCTACGCGGTCAAAATGTATGGAACAGCAGATTTTTTTTGTATAACCGACGAAAAATTTCTGCACTGGGGGGTCTAGAATGATATGCTGAATTCATGGTTGCAGTTTGCACACTAAATAAAAACTTTTCCTGTATTTCTGCTTTTTAAATGTCATTTTAATCAGGGAACAACGAAGCAGTGCTTGGGAGCACTGCTTCGTTGTTGAGTTAAGTACTTTGTTCTTCTTTCGTAACTAGGTACAAGTATTTAAGTTTCTAGGAAAATACCTCCATTTTATAAACCACAAGGTGACCATAGAGCAGCAACCTCGCCGGCCAATCAAAAGTTCACGTTGATTGATGTTGCCAGGTACGAATGTCTGAAGACAATAATTTTTGCTTTTGGCTACCCTTGAATCTGTGGTTTTGATGGATGGGCTGTGCCTTGTTAAGTATCAAAAGTAATAAGCTTACATGGAGTGGACCAGTTTTTTGCATAAAGTATAAATGGGATTTTATGTAAGGTATTTATTTCTGTAAGCTATTATTAAATAGTTAATATCTAATTTTATACTACGATATACAAAATAAATACAAAAACAAAAGGACACTTAGGCGTCGAAGTATTCCTCCGCATCGCTGTCATCAGGAAACGTGCCCAGAAGACTGGCAGCATTGCCACGTTGAATGGCAATGTTGATGTAAGGTTAAAATCATCTTGCCACTAAATTCTTTGAATGAATTACTATTTTAAAGACAAATCTAATTTGTTTTATAATGGGGTGTGCACTAATTCTGGTAAAATTAATAATGGTCGCAAAAGGTAATTGCACTGCAATATATTGAATGTTCCAGAGTTTATTCTGATCTTTTTGCAAAAAAAAATCGGCCTAGCCAACTGCGTTAGGGTCGGCTTCCAGTTTAACCGGATGCAGCTGAATACATGAGGCGACTGCCTATCTGACCTCCACAACCCTGTAACTGGGTAACACGTTACCGATACCTTTTAGTAAGACTGGTTGTCAGACCTTTGGGCTTCTGACTATCCGTAACAACTTTCAAAGATGTACAAATAACAGGCTAACGTGCTTTCCGAGACACGGGTGAGTCTCGTTCTTGATAATTGTAATAGATGATCGACGAACCGACCGCAGCTAGCGTAGCTAAACTTTCGATCGACCCATGCAGCTGTTGTAATTTAGCCAAGAGTTCCTGATCCTATTTGCCAACTATTGCAAAAACCATTATTATTAAATTAAACAGATCTGAGTGCCTTAAAAAAATCTCAACAATACACGTGATGAAAATAAAAGACCCTATAATTTTCCACACATCGCGGTAAAGAATGAAATAAAAAAAAACAAAACGAATCGAAGTTTAATTCTAAGTGCACGCGATACGATTTTTCAATAGTACGTGAACGTTGCGACACGTTTTTGTTTCGTAACGTTATTATTCAATGTTTTTGCTGCTGACCGTACTGTGAACGGTTCACACATACCGATCAAGGATTTTCGTTACAAATATTTATTTGTTTATCGATTAATTTGATGTTAATCGATTGGAAACAATTGGAAATTTGTGCGATTGAATGTTAGGTATGTGTGGATGACCTGCATGTTTGATTTGAAACGCCCATTGTCCTTGTGGCTTGAATTGAATTTTCATGGTGTAAATAAATGAAATACCTGCTAATTGAAATGAAATCTTTTATATATAAATTGGATGAATTACATTATTTCTCTCGGTCGGGTCGGGGTTGGATATCATGTCATTTTGTTAAGATTAGAGGAACTCGCTTCATGAAAGTAGGCACTGGTAGGTACTTATTTACCTGCATCCTATGAAAAGGTCAGACAGATGATGATGGTGATGAGGTGGTGACGTTTGACTTATTACAATGATTTTTTTTTGTTCATACAACACTCCTTACGTTCCGAAAGGATTGGGCAGAGGTGTATCTAAAGTACACCCACATTTCACCAGTTATGTTTCACTCCCATGTAATAGAGGGCGAGCCTTGCTATCAACCGGCCAAAAATGCAGACTCCCGGCTGATACAAAGAAATAAATCCAGATCTAAAAACCTAATAATACTTTGCCTAACCTAGGAATCGACCCCCAGACCTCATGTTCAGCAGCGCTTGCGACTACTAGACCAACGAGGCTGTCTTTTGTTTTTGAAGTTCTGTGTTCATTATATGAGCAAATAAACTTCCTTTTTGCTCCAAGCTAAATTCTTGGCATTATAAAAAGCAAGGTGTCGATAAATCATTGCTATTATACAAGGAAGCCCATACATCATACAAAACTCATGTATTTTTTTAGATATGGATCTGTAGGTAGCTCAGTTGTTAGTATTGTATGTAAATGTTACAAGATTGTGTTGGTATTCGTTTTTAAGATTATGAAATCATTCTAGATGATACTGAAGTGGTATGGGCGGCTTCTTGTTTAAGTAAATCGCTTTTGACCTTTTTAAACTAAGTACTATAGCTAGGTAGGTACTAGGTTTTAACCAACTGATAGATTTTAAAAATTGTTACAGCTAAAAGTACCAACCTAAAATTGTCAGTGTATGCAAATTTAAGGTAGGTACGTGATTAATTTATGTTATTGTCGTTACATTTTGTGGCACAAAATCGTGATGAATCTAAAAGACATACTAAATTAAAACAATATCAATGTAGATCATTACAAATATTACCAAAAGATATAGACTCCAATAACTATCCTAAATAAAATACATTCCTTAACAGCTATTTTGTAAATAATTCCACTCAATAAAAATAAATCAAATACTTTATTTACACCTCTATTCGTATTATAAAACATTCAAATAAAGCTGTAGATTATATTACATTCACGACAGCTGTAAAACATACTAACTAAACCAGACATGACAGCCAACCAACTCGATATTATTATAACAAACTAATTTCACAATATCGATTCTTATACCGATTATGGAGAATCGATTCCGTCTTAGAATACAATTATAGTTACGATAGCTGACTTGTGAAATATACGCTCATTCATTAATAACAATTTCTTCAATTCTGAGATGTTGTAAACAGATGATGTTTTGTAAGAAAAACATTGAAACAATGTAACGTTGGCCCCGCGGCTGTTAGGCACAGTGATACAACTTTCATTGATTTGTTAGAGCGGACCTTTATAATATCTGTATTATTAAGAATTTTGACCTCTCCAAAAATAGTAGTTATTAGGAGTAGAGCTCGTTTTTAAGGAGTTTGACCGAGAAAAGTACTATTACCGAAACTGTTTAGGTACTGCTAAATTCTGCACCCTAATTGATTGAATTGATTTTGCTCCTGCACTTTTTCTTATGTTCAAAAATATCAACAACGTAAATAATGCATTTAATGCTGTTGAACTGTCGAAATGAAAGCAATTACTACCGTTCCCGCTGGTTTGAAGGTCTCAGGTGCTGGTGACAATACAGGAACATGACACTCTATATGAAGGGTGCTATGTACTCCGACATGTAGAGCGTCTTGGGTGGTCCAGACCTACCAAATGTTAAGCTGTTCCTATTAACTGCATATAACCCATTAGTTGCACCTAGACTAGGCTATATGCTAGTTCTTTCACCAAACAAAATAAATATAGTTACCAGTTGCTTTAATCCGAGTCGTTACGGGTCGTCAGAAGCCGAAAGCCTGACAACCAGTCTTACCAAGGGGTATCGTATAACCCAGTAACTGGGTTGTGGAGGTCAGATAGGCAGTCGCTCCATATAAAATACTGGTAGGTACTCAGCTACATCCGGTCAGACAGGAAGCCGACCCCAACATGGATGGGAAAAGCCCAGGCAGCTGATTATAAGTTGCTACAATCCAGATTAAAGATCCTGATCTAAAGAAATTGCACTCGCCTTTCTCACCGACAACTAATCTTTAATTAATCCTCACAAGATCTTTAATTCAAAGCATCCATAAACAGCTGTTAAATAATCAATCCCAATCAATGTCAAGATGTGGTCCATTCGTCCATCGTCGTCCATCGGCCAGCGGTCAGTGAAACCGTTTGCTTTCTAAGTCGCGGCGCGCATGCGCGATGCGAGCGACTCCTGCGTCGCCGGACGTGTAGTGAAAGTGACAGTGATCTAGCTTATTGACTTGTCATGTTTTAGAATAGGAATCTGTGCTAGTGCAGTAGTTAAAGCGAGGCGTAGTAGGTTGGAATTCGATTCTCAGATTTAAAAGTGAATATTTAATTGTATTTCCGCATTTCGTGAGATAAAACCTTTTGAATAACGTATTTTTTAAATCAAAAGTCATTTATTCAAATTAGGCTGAGAATCAGCACTATTACACTAATACATAAGACAGTCCCCCAAAACGCCCGCCCTTCACTACTTCCTGGTGCTTTAGCTGGGAAGAAGAAGTGGCGCAACAAACTCCCCAGCAGGCATTAAAACGTATGGTCTATTCAGAATGGTAACTCTTAATTAAACATAGTTTAAAGGTTTTCCCAACTGTATTGTTAATGTTCACAATCAACGCCGCAATTAACGTGGACACTTATTAGTCTCCAACTACAAAAAAATAACAATAAATACGAGGTAGTGTACCGTCGATACGAAAAGTAGAAGATTGTTGATGTTTTGGGTGTATTTATTACTAATTAATTAAATTATAATGAACATATTTGTGCGCCGTTGACAGCAAGACGTTCGTTCTTATTAACAATATTGAAATCTGTAGTTTACCTTTGTTCTACAAACAAAATAATTTTGAATAGAATCTAGTTTTCATGACAATTTGACCTGCAACGAATAAAACATTCTCATTTTCGGTCTGTTAGTATCCGTATCAGAAGAATCTACAGTATCCACAAACAACATTCCTCAACCAAATTAATATTCTAACTACCTACATTATAGAGCATTACGTATGTAAGAGTCTATTTAACACCGGTACAACGGCCACCACACGATTATGTGGTGTGTCATACATAACCAATGAGTTACGGCTATTATGCGCAGGCGCATGACATGCTTGGTGGTCATCTGGTGCGTTCAAACTAGATTAGTGAAAAAGTAGCTTGGAATAATGGTAATGTGGTTATAGCGTGGGGCAGCTGGGTTATTAAATCTTCGAATATAATTGAGTTTGATTCGAATTAGAGATGATGTACCTAGGTAATTTGGAGATGGTAGTACTCCTGAGTATTCCAGCAGATTTTCGATAGGAACACATTTAGATTCCTTGTGTTTCCTTTGTATTTATAAAATAATAGGTTTTTTTTAATTTTTATTCTGTAATTAGGATCTTAATAAGGAAGGGGTATCGTAGTACCCAGCAACAGGGTTGTGGGGTCAGGTAGGCAGTCACTCCATGTAAAATGCTGGTATTCAGCTGAATCTAACTAAACTGGAAGCCAATCCCAACATAGTTGGTTAAAACATCGGTAGTTGATAAAAAATAAAACTTTTATTTCAGACCCATAACGTCCATTTGGTTAGTATACAAACGACTTAGAAACTAGTGTTAGTACTTACATTTACTGGAGAAAAAACAAAATAAAAACTATATTTATTATTACGCCACAGTTGAATGTAGGCGTATCGTTGATGAATTAGGATATCAGTTTTTCATGACAGTTAAGAAGTAAACTAGATGGAGACCTTTCCTATCTGACTACCCCTGAGAAGAAATGGCGTGACAAACTCAAGGGTCAAAGTTTCTTTTAAAGTCTAGACATAATCTTAGCGAGATTGAGATCATGTGCGGGCCATGTAGATTAATGTATGGTCTTTTCTAGACATGAATGACAAAAATTAACAGGAGGAAACATTCGCCTGTCTGTTATAACGACAAAGGGTGTAGACAGATGTATCAAAGTAATTATTGTTCCAGTGCAAAAATGCTATGATGCTGATGTATCAAAGTATGATTACTTTGATACATCAGCATCATAGCCGTATCGTCATCGTCGCCGTCATCATCGCATTTTTGCACTGGAACAATGATTTGTTCCAGTGCAAAAATGCGACGATGCTGACCGCACACTTCGTCCCGAAGCTTCATCTATATTGCAAACCATGATGACTTTGACATTACTCTCTCCTTTCCATACAACTCCTGATTGTCATGCAACGTTTCTGAGGCAAATCAACAACGTTTTAATAGGCACTATTCAGGACATGGACGCTTTCATATCCTGAACTGTTGCACCTTTAATACATCCTATGTTGATTATTGAAAATTACCGTTTTCTTGGATAGTTTATTGTGGCGGTCATTGAGTGTGATATTATAACAAAATGGGCAACAGTATGGACAACTTTTTGAGAGCACTGCTGGCCTGGGTCGAACCCAGGCAGGCGCTTTAGTTTGTGTCAATAATTTAATCACCACTGCTCTGAAAACGGTGACGGAAAACATTGTAAGGAAGTCGGCATATCCTAGAACCAAAAATTCGAAGACCTGGGACCTCCACCACACCGCACTGGGCGTGGTGGTCCCAGTCCCTCTCACAAAGAGGAGGCCTGAGTCCAAGCAGAGGGAGCCTTGATTTCTAATAATTGGGGTCGACGCAGCACGTTTTTATCTGTATGTACCTATAGACAGATCAATAACAATAAAAATTCTTCACACTATCAAATTCGACCTACACTAGTCGCTACCTACTTTACCTTGAATGGTGTAATTTCTACAATCGTGCACACTTACTGTCAATGAATCAAACGAAATAATTCGTGCCCATAATAGCCTGATCGTGTGTAGCCAGCATTTGTCTGACTTGTCAGAATTAAGGTAAGTGGGCTGAACGATTTCCGATACCAATTAGACAATTGTCTGTCTCTAATTAGGGGTTGTATTGTAAGACAGTTTGTGAATGTTTGTGTTTGAAGGGTTTTGTTTTGTAGTGGCCGTGGCTAGGACGCCATTCTCTTTTGTTGTCCTTTCACAGTTGTATAGACCCGAACTTATGTCCTTACCTAAGTATTTAAAACGGTTTTATTATAATCGAATCAGCTATTAAAATGTTTTATGGGAGGCAGGAGTACCTAAAGCCTTTGTATCGTGTGGCCGTTCCAACTTAGTGATGTTTTTCTTTCTTTTGGCAACATTGTGTTTTTCAAATCGATACACAACCAAACTTATTTCGCATTGGAGCAATAACTGTTATTCGAAAATGCCTCTGCTCTAGGAGGTTGTCAGCTGGTTAAACGGACTTGCCTGTGGTTCCCTTAATAAATTAAGGCCTCCACCCAGGGCTTAAAAACTTAAACCTAAAGCGACTACACGTTAAGGGCACCCTTTGTGGCATACGGACCTCGACTAATGGCGTCGTTGGAAGACCTGGGTCGGAATGGCCGAAAATGCCTTACTTAAACTACTGATTTATAGGAAAGTGAGAGTCAGGTCTATCAGGCTGTTTCTTTCCATCTGAAGGCCGGTCGACAACTGCATAGTTATAGATGTTGTAACTATAGTCACATGATTCACAACGAGGAAAAAGCTTAAAATGACACCTCCCATTCTTTTAATGACCGAACACATGCAACCGCCTAACAGAGGGCAGTGTCGAAAGTATCAGAAATTGTCATTTGATTACGTCTATTTATATGTCGTTTGTACATTTCATGTGTTGCGCTTGCGCATAGGTCGCCTGTCGACACACAGCACAAATTACCTGGCTGTGGCGCCAATGTGCTGAAATATGAATGAATATTGTCATCACATTCCATGTAAATACTATACTAGGTAGAGATTGTGTCTTCCAAAGACCTCTCTCTATTAGAGACAGGTGATGTGCTACAGTCTGTTTGGTTCAGAGTTGTGATTAGGGTGAAATTACTTTTTTTTCCGACGCTCGCAGTGTCTGTGCTTGGTGGGCTTTTAGTATTATGGTTCCACAGCAGTGTCTTATGCCATGTAGCATGAAATAGATTCTATACCAACACTGATAGCAATGCTGGGCTATCATCGTCTGCTTGCCTTTTTTCATCTATGTTAGCTGCCAGTCTGAATTCCACATAACACGATAGGTACTTGGTAAGACTGGGTTAAAAGGACCAAAAAAGAAAGAGAAACGTAGTGGAGTGCAATTTTTGTTTTTTACAAATTCGCCATTTTTATAATGAAAGAATGATATTTTGTCATTTTGGCTTGTCTTCTCCAAAGCTTATGAAATTATTATCACTAATAAGAGCGAAAATAAAATAATAAAATAACATAATCATGCTTCCTAAAACAATCTGAATTATAATTTCAGTCTAGCTAACCGCTAAGAGAGCCACAAACCTCAACCTTGGCCAGATAATTACTAGACCGGTAAATATTTTGTTTTGGAAGATTTTTAGTATATTTTATTTCATTTGTTTCTTTTATTGCATCTGTTAAGGAATGTTATATCTACTGTTGCAGTTAAGGATATCCTAATGGGGTTAGATAAGACTTATTTTATTGTTTCTAAGAAACATTATTCTAGCTAGAATTTGGCAATGATTTGAGATGAGAAATTTACCATAAGCTATCAACTTTCTTTCATTCTGATAAAATAATAAAATTAATGCAACAATTATCACGGTAAACTTAGACCTGTATCTAGCAAATACGAAGTTAAAACCCACTTAAGAAGTAAGAGACCAAGCATGCCAAGTCAGCAACCTAGCGCGTAGTCAAAAACTTGGCTCAAACTTAAAATTCTTTCATCGTTGTCAGGAAGTGTCACCCAGTGCATTGAGCCATAAAATTACCACTATTCATAACATTATTAAAACCTACTTTCTATTAACCATATTTTTCTCAATACGCCACCGCAAGCTACCAAATCCAGCCTCCAGTCGATTTTTTTTTTATAAAAGCTATAATTGTCAGCACCCAACCATTAAATGAACCTCGGAGTTACACTTAGCATTATTAAATACTTGATTACATCATGACATTACACTCTTTACAAGTTACATTCCATTATGCTTATGATATATTCGCCCCAGTTTTTAAAACTTGCTCATTTTTCTTGTTGTTGAAAATTATATGCAAATGAATTGTGACATTCTGGTTATGTATGACACACAGCCGTGACAAGACTTATACCAAATGCTTGTGTGAAAAAATGCTACCAAACCGGCGAAAAATCTTTTAACGTGCTGAAATATCAGCAGATCAGGTAAATTTTCCAGTATTCTGATAGTATCTACACCACCACATGCGAATTATGCATCACACTGATTTCACGCAGAATCCTGCATTGCGCAAGCCGACTTTACACCCTGTTCCTCACGCCTCTATCTATATTCTCTAGGAAAACCAACTCTTTTCATGAGGAAAAGGTTAGCTAGTCCATAATATTGACAGTAGGGTCTAACTTCCCAGTGTGTTAGGTTCTTGATCAGGAGCTTTTTGATCGCCACATAAAAAAGTAAAGTTGGTTTCGTCAGCCAACTTTTTTTTAACTTTATTTTAACCGACCAATCCGTCTCTGAGTGAAAATAAATAAGCGTATGTAAAGATTTCTGGGCATTTAGCCAACATCATCATTAATAAACTTATTCACATAATACTACTAATATGCTGGTAATATTTTAATCACGACATAATCTTGTGTAGCTCATAACTTCACGACAGAAGAGAAAACTTGCACTTCAATTATATGAATCCAAATAAAGCTCCATAATGTCTATTTCCTCAACATTACGAGACATCACAACTATCATAAGCAGCTAATTACTACATTCAGTTGTTTTAACTTCCAGATCAGAGGGAAGTTAAGAGTGATTATGAGATTATTAACAGTTTTATTATTTTGCATGCTCTGGTTAACATGTAATACGTGTTGGATTCCACGCGGTCTAACCATATAGTCTTTATTATGACATTGTAATCTACATATGTCCATAGTGCATTGGTGGGTCAAAATTTTCTTTTCCTTGGATATATTTCACACTAATTCTGCACAGCGGAAAAACTTAGGGAAATCTCAGTTAAGTTTACAACTCAACAAAAACCGCATAAAAAACCGCAGTTATTTGTACGATTCATATAAATTGCGGGTTTTCGTGCGGTGGTTGTTCCGCATTCCAGTCTATTTCAAAAAGTACTGAACACATTTAGATAAAATTGCTATCCATATTTCATAGCTGGTTTCCGATTGTGTTGCCTAAAATATCTTACCTACTCTCAGATATGCAACAGATTTGATTAGCGATTTCAAAAACTTTTTAAACACCTACTGTGATCCCTTTATTCGAAATACCAGGGCGACAGAAATCGATAGAAGATAACAACATGAATGAATGACTCAATGGGGACACGCCAATCTCGTGACTTTTGTAGTGACCGGTACAGTCAACCTAATAATGACATAATTTAAAACTCATAGATCACTATCATCTCTCAGTCTTGGTTTTTATCTTAGTATCGTTCGATGTCGGGATTTGTGCCCGTCTGATGGCAATAGACCCCACTCTATTACACGCGTTCAGCACATCTTAAATGCGTTCAAGAGCTGTCAGTGTCAAAATTAGTATGAAATATTGACACTGACAGCTCTTGAACTTGGTTTAGAAGTGCTGATCGCGTTCAATTTCTTTATAGAAAACCTAACTGGCAAACATTTTAATGTTTAGATACTCGTACTTGTATCTAAACATTAAAATGTTTGCCAGTTAGGTTTTCCTTAACTTGTTAAAGGTGCTCTTCTGCCTTACGCTTTGGGAAATACACGCGTGACGTTACACCAGACGGTATATTCTTTAATAATCTCACCGTGAAACCTTGGGAGAAGTGAGCACATGATGCTAGCTACAAGGGTACCTGTCAACCTGTCAATAGTTGTCATTACACGAGTGAGATTTTTATAGAATACATAGATCGGCAGTATTAACTAACTTTTGTTGCTGTGTGACTGTATCAGACCTCAAGACATAATTACTTGTTAAGTAACCGTCGGTCACGACTTGTCGAACCTCGTCAGGAGACCAGGCAGTAATGTAAGTGAGGTGATGAAATTGGAGCGGTCGCAAGATTTTGTTAGATGATAGCCCTTTTTGGTGGAGACCATGGAGGCGGGTTTAATAGTTTTTATTACTTTCTCTCTTTAGATATATATTATATCACACTTGGTTTGTGTATTTTTAAATAGTACGGCATAATATTTAAATTATTGCGTGATTCTTATAAATAACATAAAACAAAATTCACGCCTGTAATCTCCTAATGGTTAGGCAGAAGCGTATCTGCAGTGAATCTACACCTACATTTCGCCAGTTATATCACCTGTTGCCTCGATACATTTGGGGTTATAATAACTTTATTGAAAAACCTATCATGTAAAGTTTGTGAATTTGTAAAATGATGCAAAATTGGTATGCTTCGCTAGCAATTTTTTCCATTTTCTTTGCTTTTTTCTCGATAAAGAAACCTACATTAGATCTTTTCTCTATTAGGTATACGATCATAAAACTATGACTAATACAGAATTACGTATTGACACTGAGAACTTGTATAAAGCCGGTAAAAATAAAGAAAAGCATTTGTTTATTTTCAAACCTGTTTCCGGCGAGGTCAGCAGCTATTTTATGTAAATAATCAAGTTATTAGTCACACTCGGTATTTATTTATTGTAAAGTTTATTTACAGACAATGCATTTTTTATGATCAATTCCCAAAAAGGAACACTTACATGGCAACACTGCGTTTGTTCATCTGCAGCCACGGCTTATTTTCTTTGTATATATTTGACTTATGAAAATGGCTACGAGAATAACTTACAGGGTGGCAGGGACCAACCTGTAACCATGGATTTAGCGCATGTTTCCAAATTTTTATCGGAACAAAAACAGACACTTTCCTATGAAACAGCCGATTTTTTTTATACCGACGTTTAACGTCTATTGAGGTCTATAATCATGCGCTAAATTCATGGTTACAGTTTTCGCGTCGATGTTCTTGCCACCCAGTATTATAGACGAGAGTGATTTAATTGGACATTTGTTGAGAATGACAGTTAAATTTTGATTCTGAAGAGTAAATTAGGTAAGGGAAGGAATGGATAAAATTTGTTTTATAAAAAAAAAAAAACTATTCTTGTTCCAATTTAAACGTTACAATTACACCCATTGATCTGCTTACCCCCACAGTAACTTTTGTAGGGTTCAAAAGTAAATGGCTATCAAGGCAATGTTAACAAAACGTTAGTTTAGCATTACACAACTTGTTAAGGACGATACACACGTTCCTTTCTAAGCACCGACGCGCGACGCATCGATGACGTGCCCTTAATGTGTAGTGGATCGGATAACGTGATTAATGTTCGTTAATCATATTGTATGTTTAACTTTAAGTACATTGGATGTGCTTGGATGTTAACTAGTAAGAAACCGGCTAGACAGCTTGATGGCAAAGTGGCCGGGTAATTGGTTTGTTACGCTAAGAGTTGCGGGTTTGGTTCGGGACGAGTATTTGAATGGTCTATTAGATAGCAGTTCTTGGTCTAGCTGGCTCTGTTTGAGGACGGGTTCGAAAACGCACGAGAGGAATTGAGGAAAATTTCCTAAGTATATTTTATTACGGCCGGTTGTATCACTTAGGTTACGATTTGAGATGAAGAAAGGTTTTTTATAGGGGTGAGATTTACCTTTACGAGAAATAGTTTCATAGGGATGCACACACCTTCTTCTAAGTTTCCTAAACTAAATTAACAATCCATTAAAATCTGAAACTGGAAATTAAACACTAGACCTCCACAGTCACACTATGTAGCGTAAAAAATTTGAAAGTAATAGTGAAACACAAACCGCTACTTAATACGTTTAATTTTGATGTTTTTTAAAGGAGAAAAAAAAGGTATAAAAGACAAGTAATTAAAATATATAAAAAGGTTAAATTAGCTATTTTAAAAAAACTGCTTTTTGGGACCTTTGTGTGGCGTGGGTTAACTTAGTGAAAAAAAATAATGTTATTAAAAGAATTTACGCAAATATTTTTAACTTGACCTAACAAAAAATCGATTGCAATCGGTTATAGCTAGGCGAATAAGCAATAAGGGTAATTTCAATTACAAAAAAACTAAGTGAATCAAACGCGTCTTGATAGGCCTTAGGTTAGAAAGTTGTCAAGTTTTTTTACATGAGAATTTTTTAAAGGAAATATAAATCAGGTGCACTTTTAAAATAAAGTTCTTGCTGCGACGGATAAATCTTGGACGGCTGAACACGTCTGTCAGGTGAAACAAAGAAATCACGGAGCCACAGAGCTGCAGAGTCCGCGTCTGCCTCGTAGACGCCTCGGCACGTGATTTGAAAAAAAAATTATTGAAAAGTTTGGATTAGGATTGGAAGAGGTTTTAACCGTAGCAGTTTTACGCTACAACTAGTACGACTGGGATAGTATTTTAACTAAATCCCCCACATCAGATGCCCAAACACAACCGGTTTCCACATAACTTTTCAGTTACCGGAGTCACTTTCAGCCTTCTTCTTGTTTATTCGTTTCTTATGTAGGTACACTTGCTGCCCATAGTAGCACAATAAAAAACCCACATTTTTATGGTTCTACAATCGTAACTATTCATAACACAGCTCTATTTAATATTACCACCGCGTAACACACTTTCGCTACATTAAGTAACTTAGTTGTACGTACGACATTTCAATGTGGCTCGCTTTTCTAAACATGGCTCGGTTTTATTGTCCCCTGAGGGTAGGCGCGGGCGCAACTTTGATTGAAACGTGCTGCTGTGTGTCAATTTTTTATTGACTTCAAATATGGAAGGGTGTATGTTTTTATGAGTATGTTTATTGTGTAATAACAGCTGCACGGATCGATTGATCAGGTTATGCTTCGCTTGCTGCGGTTGGTCCGTGGATCGGTGACCATCTTGACATACCAAGACCCCTCCGTGCCTCGAAAAGCACGTAAAACCTTTAGTCCAGTTGGCATTCGTGGATCTTTGACAGTCGTTAAGTTACAGGTCGTCAGAACAACGCAACTCTTAAGGTGCGCTTACACGAGCTACTAAAATTGCTCCATCTTGAGCAATTCTCGTCAAATATGACGTCACGACTACATCCACCAATTTAGGGCAATTCCAACATGTAGCAACCTGTTGCCAGAGATACGGCCACACAATATGGGGCAATATGGAGCAACTTAAAAAACTAGGTAATGCGCAAAAATTAAAGAAAACTGACAAGATTTTTCTAAACCGATTGGATATTCGGCAACTCATGAAATATATGGAGCAATCAGAAGCAATATTGCAGAAATACATCGGTAATTTATTGTTGTTGCCAGATTGCTCACTTAATTGATCCAGATTGATCCATTAGTGTTGCCGAGCAATAATTGCCCAAAAAATTGCCCGTATAAGAGCACCTTTACAACCAGTCTTACTAAGGGTTATCGCTCCATGTAAAACACTAGTATTCAGCTGCATCCGATTACCAAATTTAATTTTGTAGATCGGAGACTCAATTAATGCAAAGGCATGTCTCTAAATAAGACAGGGTCAAAATCATCTTTATTATCAGATTTAGGTAGTTAAATCAGGATATTTTATTTTTTTACTCAAGTTTTTCTATCAGTTGTTTTTTTTAAGGAACAACGTAAAAAATAAATTGTATATCCATTAAATATCCTCCACCGGAAATGAACCTATAATAAATTAGACTCGACTGCTACTAATATTACTTGGAAAGGGAAGTTTCTATAAAAATAACAAAAACAAAAGAGTTCTTCATACATTACGCATACGCATACGTTTAGCGCAGTGGTTAAGGCCCATAGTATCCTCATCTCCCGTTTGTATGCTAAAGCACGACTGCAGCCCGCGCCCGTGCAGGGCACCTCTGAGCCTTTATCTCAAAATGGGGATATTCCTTTGATTAATTTACAATTGTGCTTCGGCGATTCTGTGGTACCTCTATCTATTTTTTTTCCAAATAACGAAGCCGTTTAGTAAGAGTATGGAATAGAAGCCAAAATATTGCGTCTTGGAAAATATTTTTTACAGCAAAAGTATTAACCATACAAAAAAAGTACTTCGGGAAAAATGATCTATATGAATCTATAGCAAAATCATATATTTTTCAAATCTTCAAGACAAGCCGTTAATGAGCAGTACGGTTCATAAAGTGACCGTGTTACGCTACCAAACGGGACGTAGGCCCTTAAGCGATTGACTGCTGCGCTGCGTGTCGCGGGTTCGAGTCCCGCACGGAACAAATATTTGTTGCCAGCCAGACCCGGAACAAGTACTTGTTCCGGGTCTGGCTGTTTGTGTATGTGAGTTTCAATGTTTGTAAACGCACCCACAATACAGGAGAAATTCCTAGTGTGGGGCAACGTTTTTTAAAAAAAGAAAAAGAAAAGAAAGAAATATTCTATGGCCGTAGAGCATCCGGATAATCAAACCCTGTCACAAGCATAGGTCGGGTGTAATATATTCCCACGTACATCGTAGGTTCAACCAGTTCCACTAGTTATCCTTGCAACTGCCGTCTTTAAGGTCTGAACACACTGTGGTGTAACGTTTTCTGTTAGTTGTGTTGTGTGAGTCATGGACACATTAAAATTTACATTTAATAACGGTGTGATAAATTGTTTAGTATATGTATTTAATACTAGCTTCTGCCCGTGACTTTGTCCGTGGGAAATTTCTTGTTTTAAGATAAAATATATCGTATAGCATCGTATCGCCCGCCCGATTTTAGTTCGTTTTCTCTAAGCGACTTTCTTTCTCTAAGACTCTTTCTGACTTTTTTCTTTTTATTCGGCTCTATAGGGTCGTAACTTAATGTTCCCTAAAGTTGGCCTCAAGACTTGAGCTATCAAATCCTAAAGATAATTTTAAATCCGACTGGAAGTTTCAGAGACTACGATACATACAAAGTTTTAAACAAACTTTTCAATACCTCGTTATAATATCAAGTATAGATATAGATTTCTGTTAGATTTATTATGTTATTATTGGGAAGATTTTCAGACTGTTTGACTGCCTTTTTGTCTTTCAGAAAAAGCGAATTTATTGGGTATTTTCATTGTGACAGTTTCAGTCCGGGTTCTGGATGTAGGTATAACCGATTAATGGAGACAGCTTTGCCCCACATTGCATGTGACTTATGACAAAATGTGGCTCAGATGAAGCCTGAAGGTAACTGATGCATTTACAAATCATGGAAAAGTTTATTCCAATTAAACGTTTGCAAATGTCCTTAGCATAATCTGGAACGTTCATAATTAAGTAGACAAGCACCTTCACATATAAAGCACCTTAATTACAACACAACTAGTTTGATTTGTGATTTAATTTTAACACTTACATAATTATACGATTAGAAGTCGATTAATTTAAATGTTTATCATTAAATTTGATTTTATTTTCAAATATTAATATTAATGGAGACGTAATCGAATTTAAATTATGGCACAAAACATGTTAATTTATTTTATACATGATGCTTAAAGAGCTTTTGTTTATTATTCAAAACTATAATGCTTATGTTTTCGATTGTTTTGTATTGTATTTTAAGTGCTTCTCACATAATATTACTTCTTAAGGTGAATGCGCAGTGGTAGATCGCGAAATTCAAATTTTCTTACGTTTTTGCAATTTTCAGGTCAGTATCAGGTTGTATCCTGATCAAAATGTGATTTGCGAATATAACAGGTACGTGTTTACAGAACTAAGTCATTAGAATGTCTTATATATCTCTTATAAGTTAGATTTCTTCCACAAGCACTTTTCCATAAGAAATTTGTTCTTATGGAACAAATCTAACTTAGAAAGATGTATTATTGATCCTAATGATTATAAATCTGTAAATACGTACATGTTATAGTCGCAAATCATATTTTGATCAAGTAACAAGCTGACACTCACCTGAAAATTGCAAAAAACGTAACAAAGTTTGAATTTCGCGCTCTACCACTGCGCATTCACCTTAATCACTTCAAGAATATGCCACCCACAGATACTCCTTCTCTTTATTTCGCTAGTATGTTTAAAGTCCCATCTACGGTCAACAAAAGCGGTAACTAACCAGGGTCGTTGGATGTAGTTGAAATTAGTAACAAACCGAAATAAATGTTCAAATAAAATATAGTTTAAATAATAGGAAACAAACTGTTCAATTACCAAATTAAATTTCATTCGAAAAAAATCATCGGTTTCTCACTAAATTTCAACTGTACTTGGGAGCGAGCCTATTACGATACTGGCCCAAATCTGAACTGCAAGCTGTCACTGAAAAAAATACTAAAAGAAAAACCGAACATTTTTCCGACCTGAGAATCGAACGGACCCCACCACACTTAACAGTCTTACTTCCAACTACTAGAACTGCCGATCTATTCCAAAAATATCACCGTGAAAATATAAGTTAAGTGAGCTTGAACTGTACTGTCATTCCAAATGTTCCTGATGACTAGGGATTGACACTATTGACAGCTCGCTTATAGCTCACTTCATGTAAGTTTTCATGGTGAAGTTAGTGCAGAATAGATCGACAGCTAGCTCAATACATAGGATTTTAGAAATAAACGTAGCGGAAAAATCAAAATACACAAAAAAGATTAACTTTTCTCGCTATTATTTGCCTGTTAAGATTTCATCTCAAATGAATGCCCACATTAGAATATTCACAGCGGATGCCGTAAGAACACAATGACACTTTCACGGTAATAGCCTTTATAAAACACATTTAGAGGAAAAAATGCAGATAAAGTGACGTCATAATGACAATTACCTACTCTTATTGTTACATTTTAAGCTTTCACTGCTGTGTGCGTGTGTTAAGGAAATTTCATTAATTGTTGAATGGGTTAAGGGCTTGATGCAGAACGCATTTCTCTTCGTCACGGTACGTATTGTGAGGAAGTAGATAGAGGAAGCCTGGTGATCAGATACAGATTACACATACACACATACTCAGCCTATAACTTTCCCACTGCTGGGACACAGGCCTCATTCGGTGAGAAAGGAGTGGGCTTCCACCACGCAGGCCCAGTGTGGATTGGTAGATGTAACATATATGTCTTCGAATAGTTGATTCTAGGATATGCCGATTTTAAAATAATGTGAATGTAAAATAATGTACCTAACTACCTTTTGGCCTATTTTATTTGAACCTGTTTCTTTATGTTATTTTTTTAAGGTGCAAATAAACATTTGATTTTAATGATTTGATTTTTGTTTTTTTTTTAATTTTTATTATTATTTCCTCACGATTTTCTCCTTCACCGTTTTAAAAGCAATGGTGACGAAATAATTTACACAAAGTAAAGAGCCTGTCCGGGTTCGAACCTACGACCTACAACTCGTAAGTCACGACCGTATTACCACTGGACTACCACTGCTCACAGATACACATTAGATGTTATGTTATTTCTTGCACTGTAAAGAATAATTGATATTAGTCATGCTACTTTCGGGATGTCCAAAATCTGAGGCAATCTGCATCCTAAGTACACTTTATGTCATCTAGAAATTAAGCCTTATTCCTTATGCTAGACAGTCATTTTCGTCTAACACAATCTAAATAAAATATAAGGCAAGTAACCTCAAGTTCCCATGGACATAATAAAATCGTGGGCGATTTTTTTGCGCACTGGATCTTCATCGTACAGCTTAGTATCGACAATTGAAAGTCGAACAGAGTATAACCCAGCGTGTCGAAAATACATCACTAAAATAGTAAATACATCACTAATAACTAAAATCCAGCTACTACCACAAACTGCAATAACTACAGTGAGCACGTTTTAGTTATAAATTAGGACAGCACCGAAGTAACTCAATTAGCTTGTGCCTTTTTCGGACCGAAGTCATTTTCGCAGTATTTTCGGTAATTCGTGAGAAGCGTTTATCATTTTCCTAATAAAGTTGTTTTAATTGAGCTGTGGTGAGTGACAGGTGATTGGGGCCTTCAAATACCATGGAAATAATTGCCAGTTCATTAATTAAAGTTCTCAAGGCTTGATTCATTAAACTTCTCGTACATACATACGTATAAACAAAAGCTTACGTCTTCCCAAGGGGGTACGCAGACACTACAGAACGGTATCTGCTACGATCCTTATACACTCCTTTTGTCTCGTTTACGTTCATACATCCAGTCATACACGTACGCCGGTTGTAAGTACTACGCACTTGGCCCCTAGCACACAGGCAACTGAGGGAACACGGGTGGGCTTTAGTCAGTAAAACTCTGACACGTCCTCCTGCTCCACCCAGAGCGGGAGAAGTTATTAGATGACTTCCCACCCAAAAAAAAAACCATTACACTAATAAGGCCGATTTAATGTGACCTCTCCCGACGTTTCCGCTAACATCTGCCTTGTAACAAATACCTTTTGTCTGTCATCTAAGCATATTCTTTAAAATGTTTGTAACTACATTTTCTTTCAAACCCCACCTTTGCCTTACATTCTTCTTGCATCATTCCTCAGCTTACCATTCATAGTGACACACACGTGCTTCACAAGGAACGCATTTCCACAGCATTTATTCTAATTTCTGTCTTTTAAGGCCCATAGTATCCTCATCTCCCGTTTGTATGCTAAAGCACGACTGCCGCCCGCGCCCGCGCAGAGCATCTCTGAGCCTTTATCTGAAAATGGGGATATTCCTTTAATTAATTTACAATTGTGCTTCGGCGATTCTGTGGTACCTCTAACTATCTATTTTTCAGTGTATTTTTTTTTTCCAAATAACGAAGCCGTTTAGTAGGAGTATGGAATAGAAACCAAAATATTGCGTGTTGGAAAATATTTTTTTACAGCAAAAGTATTAACCATACAAAAAAAGTACTTCCGGCTAAATGATCTATATGAATGTATAGCAAAATCATATATTTTTCAAATCTTCAAGACAAGCCGTTAATGAGCAGTACGGTTCATAAAGTGACCGTGTTACGCTACCAAACGGGACGCAGGCCCTTAATCACGTTTGATTTGATTTAATTCGTAAGTTGTAGATGGTTTGCTACTTTATTTGGTAATTTATTTCCCGCATTTCAAAGTGCAGTCCGCAATTTTTTAGTTCAACGTAGATCAAACTTTAGTCTCGTAGGCAAAATTAAACAAGGTTCATTACCAGACCATAAAATATATTTTTCAATTCAACATTACACTAAACTGTCCATTTCGGATATAAAATATTAACTACATAAAGTTTATATACATAGTTATCGTTTCACTATTCCTTGCGTCATGGTCCCCTGGCGTGCAAGTGGGTTGGCAGTCGGTATGCGGCCAGTTTTGTAATTAACCACTGTTACGACAATTGTATCATGTCAATACAATTGTATCATGTCAATACAAATACGTGGAATTGGATCACTCTACTTATTACCTGACTTTTCTCTGGTCAGGGATTGTACTACAAAGTTTGTATCCACATTTCCACAATAAGAACGATGATAAACAGATGAAGATCGCCGTTCTTTTCGTTGCATTGAATCTACTAATCTACTATGATAATATGTTACATAGAAATAGGCTATTGAAGATCAACAGATTTAAGTGAAAGAAGCTAGTCAATGGGATTCGTTCATTTTAGTTTCCAATGACTGATAAATAATTTTCTTAAAGTTTAGGATATGAATCATTCATGATTAAATAATATTCATATATATTCCATGTGACAAAAGGCTTTATTCGAAGCGACTCCAAGCTAAAATGACCAATCCTTGAATCAAAACTATGTGCCACATTTTCAGCATAAGTAGTTTCCGTAAAGATAACATAAAAGTCTTATAGAAAGGGCTACGTAAATGTATTACTATTCTAAACACTACTGTCACCTCATCTTTACTCTCCACAGAAACTCGTTAACGATAATCTGCGCGTACGCATTATATAAGAGAGTTGAACGTCCGCGATGAGCCTGACCTCTGTTGTGGGTCATTATCATTAACGAAGGGCTCGGGTCATCACTATGTAGTTATTATAATAATGTAGTAAATATTGATGGTGTTACATGAGCTTATAGATGATTGCCCTATGGCGTTATTAGTTGGAGTTGGGTAGAAGAAGGAGGTGCGGTGTTTGTCCGTCTACAAACGCGGCTTTTTGTACTTGACTTATTGATTGGAAAGAAGGTACAAGAAAGGTTTATCTTCTTGCCTATTACATTTTTGATTTAACTAACTAAACTCAAAGAGAACCAAAACACCAACCAGCAGTTGAGTTGAGATTATTGGCATAAACGTTTTATTGAGAACATGATTCATCTTACCTGAACTACCTCGTTGTTTAGTGGTCGCAAGCGCTACTGCTTCACCTGACCATGAGGTCCTGCGTTCGATTCCCAGGTCGAGCAAAGTGGTATCGGGTTTTTCTATCTGGAATTTCTCAGTAGCAGCATTTCTCTCTCTGGATTTGCGCCCAGTTCATGGCAATAGGCTTGCTTCCTATTGCACTATTGAACTAAAACATGACTGGTGAAATGTGAGCGTACCTGAAGGTACACCTGTGCCCAACCCTTTGGAAAAAGTAAGCGTGATGTTATGTTATTTTCTGTAATTCATCTAACTGTGTCGTATCGAAATAAATTTAACCTGATCTCGATTCTTGTTTATTCACCCATTTCATGATCACCCAAAATTAAATAGGTAAATGCACTGTGTCTTTTATATATTTCGTAACTTAACTTTCGACCTTTGTCTACTTATACAGATTTCAGCGTGGAAATATTTCGTTTCAAAACATTTCACGCAACTCGGATGCACACTTGAACCTAAGTTATCATTATAATTTGTTCCGCCAATAACGGCCTTCTTTTCAAATAGAAATATTTAGTTTCATAAGAGCATCGTTGCTAAATATTTAAGCATTTTTCAGAAATACGGATTTATGGTTGGATGGCAGTTGCAAAGGTACTAAGGTTACTCAATTTTAAATTTTATATTTAGAATTGTTTTTTTTTTTACATTGTCTCACATATAGAAGCAACAAGAATAATGTTCCCAAGTTTTTGTAATACATAACATGATTAAAAAGAGTGTCCATGGAGTTTCTTGCCCGTTCTTCTCCATAGAGATCTACGTTTTGGAATGGGCAACTAGCTTCAACTTTCCAACTGGTCGACTTTTTGACAATTCAAAAGTGCCTGTAAATGGTTTAATTGAAATAAATGCTTTGAGTTTGAGTTTGAGTTCAAACTTAAGGAGTTTTTAACAAAGATGGCGACTGATAAAATAATCTTACACTAATTTTGAGACACCCAAAACCGTGGAAATACGGTCTTGCATGAACAATCATGTTTAGAAATAGATTCAACCATAAGATTAAGGCAAATATTATAGTTTCAGTAATTCAGAATTCAAAAAAGTTCTGGTGACTGGAAATAATTCTATGATTGCCTCATCAGCTGTCTTATTGCTGTCTGGTAGTCGCATTGTCTTTCTAGATTATATTAAATTATATAGGAAACTGGCTTATTTAAATAACTTAGCATCACGATAGAAATAAAACTGAAATCATCTAAGTTGCTCAATGTTAATTAATCCAAACACAACATTCAAGCGATTAGTCACTTGTCCGTACAGTCTAGAACAAAATAGACACACATTAGTCTAATTTTCAGTTTAGTTGGTGTCGAAACATTTGAGAAGGATTGTATGAGACCGGCCTTGTGTGCAAATGTCGTTGCTCTGTTTTGTAATGTTGTAGGAAGCTGACAAAACAAATGCCTTTTTTGTGTAGGTAAGACGAAATCGTGTTTGCTTTAATTGTATGTAAAGTTTGATTGATTAAGTCTGCTTACACACTCAATTAGACTAGCCTGGGTTTGGGCGTAGGCTTTAATAATAAGCGCTCTACTACGGTACACAGAAAAACATTTAATTGATTAAGTCAATCTTTTTGGCTGCTTATTCTAACCGTCTTCATTGATTTAACGCTCCCTGTTCAATTCTTACTCAAAATCTCTTATTATTATTATATAAAACTAACTTCTGGCCGTGACTTCGTTCTCGTGAAATTTTAGCCCCCGACCGTGTATCGCAGGAGACGCCCTGGGCGTCGGGAATCCCAGGCTGATTCCCGGCCACTGTAGGCGCGGGCTTGCGGACGGCGAGTAATGGGTAGCTCGCTGTCCGGTAAGGACCAAGCCCGGGTCGATGGCGCGTTGTGTTCCACGCGCGCCTCAAAGAGATGTCAGCATCAACTAATGGGGCCCGCAACGGCCGATGCCGGCCAGGGGTGCGGGTTGTTCGAAAGAGATACCGTGGTCCCTGGCACACAAGCAACTGAGGGAACACGGGTGGGTTTTAGTCAGTAAAAGTCTGACATCCTTCCACGAAGTCCTTCTCCACGAAGAGCGGGAGAAATTATTTGATGAATTCTCACCCTAAACAAAAAAAAAACCGTGTATACCATCGGGCCCAGCCACGCTATTTCTTCGTTTACACTTAGCGTTCTTTCCGAATTTTTCTCGGCTCCTAAGGGTCGAAGAGTGATATTAATTAGCTAATAACTTTTCTCAAGAATTGAGTTAACAAATGCAAAAAGATTTTTACAAATCCAACTGGCAGTTCCAGAGATTACTTCCTACAAACAAACTCACAATCTTACAAACTTTACCTATGTACCTATTTATAATTACTGTAGATTATATGATTCTTGATGACGGTGGTCATCGTAATAACTATCATTATGAATGAATAACGATAGTTAAAGAAAAGACAAATGAAGGACCTTCTAATTTAAGAATTGAACATCATCCCTGACTATCAAAAATCTTCATCAGAAAGTTAAAAAAACATATGCTTTTCCGTCCAAATGGTTCTATTTCAAATGATTTTCTAACTCATCTATGAAAACATCTAATCAACCTTCTTCTTCTTTCCAGGTGCTGTGTGTACTTCTGAGTGTGGGCCTGGCAGCAGGCGCTCGTCCCCGGCCGAGGCTACAGCAGCCCATCCAGGATGAGTACGACTACGAACCGCAGGCACAAAACCGCGCCGCTGGAGATCAGGTAGGACTTAAGCACTTTTAACTGTGTTAGGAGAAGATGCCATATGCACGAAACCTTAAATAACCCTTCACCCAGGAAGTGAAAGGTAAGGGCCCCTGACACCTAAAGGCTCAAATATTACCGACATATAGTAGCTCAAAAAGTTTGAACCCACCGATGCTTTTACTGTGTTTGGCTATGTATTAACGAATGACCTGTTGGTGACCAAATGAAGAACATCCCCTTTGTCTACTATTTGTACCTATATAACACATCATTCATCCGACAAACAATAATATTTTGGTCTTTTTTTCGAATCGGTGTTCAATCGTTATGAGATGACACCTCATCTATTTCGTCGTTTCTCGTCGGTCGTATTTCTCGTCATAACGAGATCATAATCCAGGTCATCCATCGATGACCTGGATCAAAACCCATAGGGTACTGTTATCTCGGTAGTACGTTTCCGTGGGATAATTTCAGATCCACGCTGGCTCCCATTTCTTCCCGTGGGTGTCGTAGAAGGCGACTCAGGGACTTATTAGAGAATGGGCAGCAGCACTCTCTATGCATTGTACCACCATACTGCGATCGCCAACCCGCCTGCCAAGCGGTGCGATTATTTGGGGGAAGCTTATGTCCAGCAGTGGACGTCTTTAGGCTGATATGATGATGATGATGACGCTGCCAAAGCTGCTTGGCAACAGCTAGTCAACAATAGGTTAGCACCCCGGAACAGATACAGTGGGGCTTGAATGTGGTGTATGATAGCCATCTTGAAAAGAATGAGAGTTGTGAAACACCTACTTATGAAAGTAACTAAACCTATAAAAGCCAAATATAACACTCTACCAACTGCTTCCAGGTGGTGCTAGTAGCAGCGGATTCGTACGACGGCCTGTACCGAGCCTCGGACCGGCTGGACGACGAGTATGAACCCAGGGCCCTACAGCGTCAGCCCGCCCCAAGGCTTAAACAGCAGCAGGTCCAGGAGGGACCCAAACAGCCACCCGTGCAGACTATCAGGAACTACAACAAGGTATGATGAAGGTTTTGTAAACCTTCAGTTTTAGTTTATACCCTAAATTCATCACGCGTACATAGCTATCTCTGCTTTAGGAAGAATAGACCTATGGCTGTACAAGGATCTTAGGCGTGGCTGATATAACTAATGCCGCCATCTTGTTGTTTCAATACATTTCACAAATCAATTGCAAAAATGTTTACCAACAGGCAGCACCCCCTCTCCTCCTCCTTTGACAGGGGTGTCAACGTCATTCGAGGCAAAAGATCCTTTTAGCCGTGCGTTAATATATTTTCCCAAACAAAGTGACATTTTTATTCAATCTTATGTCCATTTTACCATCGCCGTAGAAATATTTCTGCAATTTACCGTGCTGTCTTTTGTTTTTTCCGTTCCTACGATGCTACGCGTACAAAACAAAAAAAAATCTAAAAATAAATAGGTACCTAAAATATCAGTTGTTTTTGGTACTCCTACTAAAATAGTACTTCCCATTTTCCAGGTCAATGACGACGGTAGTTTCACATTCGGTTATGAGGCAGCCGACGGCTCCTTCAAGGAGGAGACGCGAGGCACCGACTGCGTCGTACGCGGCAAGTACGGATACGTCGACCCCGACGGCAACAAACGAGAGTTCACCTACGTGTCCGGCAACCCCTGTGACCCCAACAAGCCTAACGAGGAAGAGGATGATGAGCCCTCAGCCCCCAACTCCGCCGAAAGGGACGATCCCGAGCCCAACTACCCCAGACGACCAGTAGCGGCTCCCCGCCCCACGACCCCACGACCCCCTACGACTTTCTTCCAGAACGATTTCCGTGATGCTGATGAAGATGAAGTTGAAGAGGAGCCTCTGCAACATATCAGACAGAGAGTTGTCCAGCGCCCGCAGCCATCCAGAAGGCCTGCATACCAAGCCCAGCCTATCGCGATCACTCCTCGCCCCCTACAAGTGACATCGCCTAGGACTCTGCCTCCAGCAACTACGTTCAGGCCACAGCTCGTCCAAGTAACTGCTAAGCCTCAGATTCAGTACAGCCCTCAGCCGAACTACTCGCCATCTCCCGCTCCTGCTGTGATCACCACCGCTAGCCCGTCCAGGCCTGGCCAGATCGATTTCGCTGCTGAGTTCGCCAAATTCCACCGTGACAACCAGCAACAACATCTGCAGTCGACGACTTCTGCTGGAGCAAACCCCACCAAAGCGACATCTCTGGCCGCGCCCGCTCCCAGTGGCAACCCTCTGTACTCCACGGAGCTGGTCTACGACCCGTCAAGTGGGTCCTACAATACCCAACTGTACCAGAGCTTACCTCAGACTAAGGGAGAGCTGAACTTGAACCAGAGACTGCAGCCCTACGTCGCCACTCAGCAGCAGCAGCCAAGGCCATTCGTGCCGTCTCCTCAGCTCCCGTCAGTGCCTTCCTCTCCTGCGTCCAGTGGGCCCCTGTACAGACACCAGCTACAGAACACCCAACAAGTGTACCAGAGGCAGCAGGCTGAGAACCAGTTCCAGAATTCGCAACAATTGTTTGCTCAACAGCAACAGTTACAGCAGAGTCAACTGCAGAGAGACCGCGCGGCCGCGAGAGCGCAAGCTCAGAGGCTACAGGTATCACCGCAGCAGCAGGAGGGCTCCCCACAGTTCTACTACGTGGCGCCCCGCGGCGAGTCCGCCTCCTCCGGACAGATCGACGCCTTCCTCAGAGGGCACGGCATCCAGTTTTAGTTCGTAGAGCTAAACTTAGCTGAGCTAGTTAATCGCTATCGACCAGTCAGCAAGTCTCCCAGGTAAGGCCATAAGCAATGTACAAGTCCCCGATTGGTCGAATAGTAAAATCGAGTGCGAAAGTGTGTATGTTTTATATCTAGTGTTTATGGACGGACAGTGGTCGTCTCCGTGTACATAATACGCTGTGTCTAATCAGTACCTTAATGTAATTCTAGGAAATAGTGTTTTAAGTATAAAATAAATATTGTAACGTATGGAATGACTTTCGTGCGTGACAGTCCCCGACGCGCGTTAATGAAAAAAATTACAAATTATCATTTGTAACATTTTTGTTTTAATAATAAATTATATTTTTTATAACATTGTGCGTGTTTATTTGTTGTTTGTCTTCAATGTTACTGTTATTGTTATTGTAACAACATAACAATTAGTTTGTTCTCTGAAGCGATAAGTGAAGGTGAAGGTTTCATTTACAATTAAAAAACAGTACGAAACTGTTACAGCTATTATTACTTGGCAGAATCTTTTTAAGAACCATATCGGTAGAAAATAAAATAAAATAAATAAATATTAGATTCGCACAATTTCAGACAGTCTTACAGCTACCTATATTCTCTGGATACAAAACAGAACCTATGCCTTGCAAACACAATGCAATTAAACCGTAAAACATTTAAGCTACCTCACGGACTCTACTGAAAAGTACAATAGGTATAGCTTTTAGACTATATAGAGTCAGGTTTAAACGTCGAAAAGAAGCTTTCGTAAATGAATCTATACTAAAACGTATATGTTATAAACCATATACAAGTACCAGTTTCCCGTACCTAGTGTTGAAATAACATAACCACAGCGAAGTGGGTGCAACGATCGCAGTTTCAGGCCAAGTTTTTTTGTATGTCATTATTTATACAATCGCGTCGATCGCGTGTAGTTATATTTTTAGGTACACATTTCGCCGGTTATGTTTAAGCCCCATGTAATAGGGCGAGCCTATTGTCATCAACCGAACACAAATCCAGACTCTGGGCTGCTACTGAGAAATTCCAGATAGAAAACAGTTTTCCTTATCTGGAAATCGAACCTATTACCTCATGCTTAGCAGTATCGCTTGCGACCACTGCTTGCGACCACTAGACCATCGAGGCAGTCAGAGACCGACAAATAATCGTAAGCAGACAATAATCGTGAGCAGGCTTACTGCTGGATGTCTTACGATAATTTTTCTACATTTCTGGGTTCAAAACTGTCAACAGTCTACACGGGAACGTAATTTTTGTCTATTCTTCCGTCGACAAAACGCTTCTCTACGGTTCTCGTGCTAAGCCTGCTAGGAAATTAGGTATTAGGTAACTACAGCATCTACATTAAAAATATTTTACCGCAGAAGTACCAATCATAATTACCTGCCTGCCTGTCAGCACCCACCTTACATAACCAGATCACCACCGTGCCTACTTCACTAGAAGACTTACAAGACAATAATTAACTCGCTTATAATTTACTAGTTACCTGCGCCCGCGCACCGTGGCTTCCGCATTTTTATAGGAGAAACCCGATAATAGTCAAATGAGTTACCACTTTCATATTTCTTAGAAAGACTTTTCTATTTACTTAATTATTATCACGTAGCTGTTACGATTATGACGTTAGATATGACTCTACTATTAATAATAGGAATGTGATACATGTGGTACTTGTCGATTTATTTTAGGTATTAGACAAGACACACCAGCGACATATTTACAAAGATAGTAACATTAGGTGATGACGAATCTTCAGTACTCTGTAACTACATCACACAACATTCTTATTAAAAGGTGATTAAAGATTCGATGAAATTTTGAAATTATTAAAATATTAGAGTATTGATTTATATGAATCCATCGAATCATGACTCTGGCTATCTTTTCCCAACTATGTATGAGTCGGCTTCCAGTATAAACGGATGCAGCTGAATACCAGTATTTTACATGGAGCGACTGCCTATCTGACCTCACCAACCCAGTTACTGGGTAACACGATACCCCTTGGCAAAAGTGGTTATCATACTTTCGGGTTTCTGACGACACGTAATGACTATCAAAGATCCAAGAATGACATCCAGGGCCAACGGCTTAACATACTTTCCGAGGCACGGAGGGGTCAGTAAAGATGGTCACCCATCTATGGACGAACCGCAGCAAGCGTAGCTTAACCTGATCGATGGCCTCGTGTGGTTGATATTACTTAGCCATAAGCTCTTCGAATTCCTGCCTCAATTAGGAAACGTATAGATCAGACCGAAAAATTATGATTAACTTTTAATTGGAAAACAAAAAAAGATAGAATGAGACATTAGTAAACCAGTTTTATTTTTGGTTTCTTAGAATCTCTGTCTACATTCTGGCGTTCTTTGTATACAGGTGGTAATCTTCGGAACTCTTTAAATAAATAAAACCGCACCCAAATCGGTTCAACCGTTTACGAGCTACGGTGCCACAAACAGACAGACACTGCAGTTAGTTAAAAACAAGAAGCTTTACGCGGACGAAGCTGCAGGCAGTAGCTAATTGTCGATGTTCTGTCTAACCACGAGTCAACTGCCAGGGGTTCGGGTTGTTCGAAAGAGATACCGCGGCCCATGGCACACAGGCAACTGAGGGAATACGGGTGGGTTTTAGTCAGTAAAAGTCTGGCACGCCCTCCTGCTCCACACAGAGCTGGAGAAGTTATTTGATGATTTCGCGGCCCTAAAAAAAAAAACCATGAGTTCGTGAGACGTTCAGCGGGTGACTACTGGTAGAAAAACTGACTTATTGTACAATCAGAGCAGGGGCAGAACAGCATCCTTTGATGTATTATTTCAATTTCAGCCACATCTATATTTAGCCTTATGCCAAAAGACGCCTATTACAAAAGGAGTCCCGAATTAGAAATAGAAAATGTGGCCCCTACGAATGACGACCGAACTGCTCTTCCACTGCGCCAAATAGATCGATAATATCTAAGCGCCCTCTAGCGTTATATACTTGAAACTCTACGTAATTAAGTAGCATGCTCAAAAGCATAGATATCAAACATACAACGCTAAGTTATGCTGGTTGGTAGTTAAGAAACTTTCAAATAATACAGTTAGTTCTTGTCGTTGAAGCGAGATGGCGCTGTTTTGTTGGTGAAGTAGTGAATGTAACTGTTGGCTGAGAAGAACTCCATCACATACAGAGACCTCATCTAGTTAGGACTCCGCAACCGTATGGCAAAAACGGAACAGTTTTAATTTTGTCATCTCAGCCTGTCCGTGGGTCCCTCCGTCCAAATGTTACACAGCTATTTTACTCAGAGACGAGGAAAAATTAATTTTCCTTCCGTCCTTAAAGATTGCCCTTCTTATGATGTAGAAGGGCAATAACTTTTAAGAGGATCCCTTAAGAGGGAAGCGCCAGGGTAGCCCACGAAATTCAAATTTACTTACCTTTTTCCGCAATTTGCGGGTCAGTCAAATCAAGTCGTCGGGAATCCCAGCCTGATTCCTGGCCACCTTAATGGGTAACTCGCTGACCGGTAAGAACCAAGCCCGGGTCGACGGCGCGTTGTGTTCCACGCGCGCCTCAAAGAGATGTCAGCACCAACTGGCCAGGGATGCGGGTTATTCGAAAGAGATACCGTGGCTCCTGGCACACAGGCAACTGAAGGAACACGGGTTGGCGATTGCAGATCCCAGCTTTTCGCACTAGTGACGCTGCTGCCCGTCACTAGTCTGCGCCATTTAGCTGCAAATGGTTATCCCGCCATTTGTCGGTTGTCAGAGCCTCGTTTGTTATTCAGCAGGGTGCACCACGAGCAGATGAGGTTGACTTGGGGCACTGAGATGATGAATGTGCCCCCTTACCCTTACGGGAATATTATTAATAAGTATTATTTGCTTCCCTCTAGCTACTCTACCTCTTTGAATGCAGCAAGTTCTTAAATAAATAATTAAGGTTGGACTATATTTCGTTTGCTGGTGATTTTATTGATGAATAGCGTACATAATTAAAAATATTGTTTTTGTTCTTCCTTACCTACGACATGGCTTTAGACAATGATGCCAAACTAGAAAACGCATGTTGTGTAATCCAGGACGGCTAACTTTACTTTTTATCACTAGTTTTCAAATAAAAACTAAATTCGTACACAAGACAATAAAGTAACCACGAACCGCAATAATAATATTGGGCTAATAGACGTTTGTTGGGCCCATTCAAATTTTAAGTCACAAATGTCAATGCTAAATGAAAAAAAAATCTTTTCACATAAGCCTGCATGGGCACTTATGAAACGTTAGAAGCTAGGTGCACGGTTCCAATTTGTCGTTTCCTATGGAGAAGAACCGGCAAGAAACCCCACGGTTACTCTTTTAAAAATAATTGGCTTTTACAATGTTTTAAAATTACAGTGATAATAGGTATAGGAGGACAGTGCAGGCTTGTCAATAAGTACCAGGTACTTAGAGGAATGAAAATATAGAATAGAAAATCGTCTACAAATCTAGTCTGTAAGGCCTACAACGTTCTCTCATTCACAATATGTAAAAGAATCTACATAAATAAAATGAACCTGTTTGAACCAAGTGACATGATTTCCATGACAATCACTAATAAACAGTCGATATTAGAATTGATGTATAATGTCAAATAATGACGAGAATATGTCAGACATTGTAAAAAATAAATAGAATAAAAATTTGCATTGTAATTTGGGAGCAGTTAATAGACTTTCACATAGTTATGCTGTTAATGAGGTACCAGGGAAGCCACATGTGCAGAAGGAATTAATGCCAAGCTTCCCTGTCTTCAACGTAGTCTTTTATCTTATAATATGCTTTTTTGATAAGGACACGTTCGATGTGAGTTTAAAACTTTCCATCGCTAAGTTCTGTAACCGACTTTGGCAACTTGTTATAGAAGCGGATACTGTTTATTAGAAAAATAACTTGCTAGTTTTAGTTAATCTAAATTTTGGAATCACAATTTCATCTTTACTACGTGTATTTGGATTATGGAAATCGTATCTTTTTTTGGAAAAACCTAAGTTTTTGCGAACATACAAGATTTTTTCTAGGATATAAAGAGAAGGCAGAGTTAGTATATCAATTTCGTTGAATTTGTTTCTAAGAGACTCGCGAGGCCCCATTTTATAGAAAAGGAGCTTCAAGTCCTTAAGGTACTAATGTTGCTTTGTGCAATGCCTACGACCACAGAATCTCCGTAACCCCGTAAATGTATTAAGCTTTAAATCAACTTTCATTTAACATGGGTTCTGAAACTTCAAAATCCTTGCGGTTATAACCGTAAACAGCAGAAACAAAATGAACAAATTCATATTAAAGACCCTTCTCTAGAAGTATATTAGCAACCATTCCGTGGGAACCCCCTTTTGTGGGCACAATCACATGTAAGCCACAACCGTCATTGTTAATAGTAATACATAGAGATTTATTATGTGCTTAATAACTTGTTGATGTTTTTATAATGATCTGTATATTTTACTTTTCTTTGTTAAGCTCTAATTTTGATATAATAACGGATATTTTGCATACTGTACCGGATTCGGTGGCTGATTAGTTTTCTTTTCTCTTTGTAATTGAAAATTATGTACAACTTTAATTTGTGCGTTAACAATAACACATACCTTCCACATTACTATTGTAAGCCAATATTAAATGTATATGCTTCATGTTGCTAAATGTATTTAAACTGGTGGCGGGTAAAAATTTCTGCGCTAGGGGTGGCATCCATGTGCTGAATTCTTGGTGTCAGTTGTCACGTCGGTGTCGCTGTCACCTTTATGCTTGCTGTGCTTTCCTGCGAAATCATTTTTTCGACCGTCGTGAAAATTTAATTTTCTTTGTCTAATAAAAAAAAACATGTCATCGATTTACACAGGTGGCTCTGAAAGCAAGAGTGCACCTACTATTTATACTCTATGTACATTTCCATCTTAATGATATGGATGATAAAGTGCTACTTAATCGCTTCACGTTTACTCGACTGGAATTCGAACCCAAGAGTTCATGATCCACGGCTGCACTTAATTCCACTGCACTAATGAAGTGATATACTCGTAATAACTAACAAAGACAAATGAACAAACGTTTATATTGCCCGTGAGAACTGATACAGATCACTTGTCAGTTTGAGCAGCAAGGTGAATGAATTGAATCGCCTACGAGCGGAGTTTCAGAGGCCAATGGCTACTGCGGTGGTATTTGATGATGCTGATGAAGATCATGAAGATAGTGAGATCAATTAGAGTCAAGTCAAAAAAGCCCACTAACAATAGAATGGAATGATAAAGAATAGAAAAAAGTGCAAAGACAGATAGAAAGATATTGTCTAAGAAGACAACCTTGAATGTAGATTAACTTTTGCAAGAACAACTGTTACTGAACTTAGGAGCTCTTCAATGTTGATACACACGCTCCGCAGGTATGGTAGTAATTAGCATTGGCATGACCTAAAAACCGCAAGTGGTTATTACGAATTTGACTTTGACTACCGTGGGAGCAGACAGACAAACAGACTGCCTCCGACCACCCATACCACAAGTAGAAACAATCGAACAATTAAAATAACACCAGCTCCGAAATCTATAACGCCCTAAAAAGTGAATCTGTCCACATACAAGTAATTTAACAAAACTATTTGGACAATTAAACAATTGGGAGCTTACGGCACAAGTGTAGCTAAAGAGAAAAAGATTTTCCGTTTCAGATAATGAAATGACAACAATAGTGGCGCTTGCGCAATATTCGCACGGTAGGTTTGAGAGTGGGGCGATATTTTTATATAGGGGAGCCGCGGGCGCGGCGCCGCCGTACCGTCGACATGCCGACAACCTGCCTGACGAGATGATCGTCCTCATCATCATAGCGTGCATCACAACAGCAGCTGCGACCAACTCCACCGAACATGCCACCACAGAGTCACCGACCAATTCCACCAAAGAGATCCTCAAAGCAAGTGAAACTGCTGACCCGAAAAAGATCCAAATCGTGAAACAGATCCGACGCTTGAATGATGATGGTTCATACACCATCGGTTATGAAGCTGACGATGGCACCTTCAAGATCGAGAATAAGGATGTCCTTGGTAATGTTAAGGGCACTTTCGGCTACATAGACCAGGATGGCGAGATCAAACGGGTGACGTACACATCTTCGAGTGACAGTACACCGGTCCCGGTCAGCACGAGTACGACGCCAAGTACTCCGACTATGATAGTGAGGGTGAATAAAACAGTGTCATCGACTACTAGAAGACCTTTGCCTACCGTTGTGTACCCTACGAGAGGGTCGTATACCACACGAGGGACAGTGATTCAAGCTATACCGAGGAGACGAGCTCATGCCAGTTCAACAAGGGCCCCATATGTAGAAACCACAACTGACGCTCAGAAGGTTGAAGAAACAACAACAAATATTTTAAGTTTGTACAAAACGAAAGTCGACGACATGAAAACTCGGACGCAGATCTTAAAACCGATGTCGGCGACTGTGAAAGATGACTTGATTACAAGACAAACGACTACAAAGATTCCCGCGACACTGAAGCCCGTGTACGAACGTGTTACTGAGAAAGATCAAGAAAGTGATGCGAACAAAGCTAATACTATCCGTCGCGAGTTAAGTGGAACCAGCCCCAACCCCCGCATGATCAGCTTACAGCAATCAGTGGGGGATGATTCAACTGACGTTTATGGAAGCCATCTATCTATGGGAACTGTTCGACCTTTGTTCACGACAACAACTCCTCGGCCAAGACTAGTGCCTATTCACTCCTTAGTGGCTGCCAGACAGAAGATCCATGAACAATACCAAGACGTGCCTATTCAAGAGCAGGAAACTACAATTGAAGCCAGTACAGGCCGAGTTTTCGATCAAGACCATGTTGTGACTACAAATGCAGTGCCAGTAGTTCATATTCAACCCCAAAGATATCATGATGACCAAGACTACGACCACCAGCAGCCAATTTACAGACGACCACCATCAGCCGTCCACTTCCGCACTCGAGAATACTTGAGAGACAACCCTGGCGCGCCGGTGCCTATCGGGAACACGCGGCCTTTTATCCAATACGAGTTTCAGAACAAAGCAATGGAGCCTCAGTATGTGAAGGAGACCTCACAACACCCTCAAAGACCTCAACCAACCGCAGAAGTGACACAACAACCTTACGAAGTGAGACCAGTGACTAGAATCATACCGATTCCTGTGGACGACAGAGGGGTGCCTCTCCAGGGTTACCAAGGCCGCTTCGTGAACCCCTACCAGAGACCAGCCCTCTTCCAGCCGAGATACAACCCCGTGGAGGAGATGACCTCCATCGCCGCTCCTGTGAGTACCAGAGATTTGCGTCGCTTGCTTCACATTCTGATATTACGGCAGAATAAGTTGCAAGTGTTAATGGACCAGATGATGCCTGGTCCGTCCTTGTATCGTCCGGAGAACGAATACCGATACCAGAGGTACCAGGACGACGACCGTTACGATTACAGATACGACCAGTACAGGCAGGAGTATCAGAACCAGGGTTACGAAAACCAGTATGAGAGCCAGCGGTATGTCCCCCGGAGGAGGGTGTTCCCTCGGCCGTATGATACAGCTGGCTCCTCCTCCAACCATATCGAGGAGATGCCGGAGTTCCTCCCACCAGAAATAAGAGAGGCTTTGTTGTTGAAGATGCTGATTCTGGCCATCAGTCCGGACTTCATGCCCACGGTGGCGCCCCCCACTGAGCTGACCACGGCCGCCCCCCCCAGGAAACAAGTGAGGAACATCCAGATCCTGGGCGAGGAGGGCTCCATGGCTGACAAGCGCCAGAGACACTGAGGTAAATATTTATTTTTAAAAGTTTTAATAGAAATACTCATGTAATGTAAATAGTACTTTTTTATGTGAATTTTATAGTAATGAAACGATTTAAAAATTTAGATTTGCTGTTTGATTTCAAATCTTTTGATAAAAATTTGTTGATGATCTACTTACTCGCTGCAAACCACTGGCTCTGTGATCTCTCATACTTGTAACGAATAGGTACTTAAATTATCGTAATTCCTAAACAACGGGATGTGTCCCCCAACCATGAACGACAGTAGTTATAAAATTGTCCAACATTTTTATAGTCGTGTGTGTAATAATAATATAACGTACCGTATCGCAATATCGCAACTTCCTCTGTAGGTACGCTTCTAATAAACGCGCCATATTAGATACGCTTCCATAAAGTTCTATATTTGGATAAAATAAAAGAGAGACATAAGGAACACATTAACGTAACCCTTAAGGTTCTCGCAAACAGGCGCGACACGACAGCGCGACGCGACTCTCGAAGAACAATTTCTATGAAAGCTTCATGGAAATTGTGCTACATAAGTCTGAAATCTGAAGAAGCCTTTACACAAACTAAATAATACCATTGTCTCATTATAACACCTATAGATACTGCAAAACAGACCTTTCTTTACGGTTAATGTAAAAATGGAAACTACCCTAATCATAGGTAAAAAAAAAATACAGACAAATGGTTGGTTCCACCACTCCGTCGTCAGAAATTAATTATTAGTTGGTTTTTATAGCTCAGTCATAAGTAAGCTGAGCCATAAGTAGGCTAAATAAATAATATAATTGACCCTCAAAGATGACATGTCTTTCCAGTAAAATAAACAATGACATAATATCATGCCTATACGAAGAATCGGGTTGCCTAAATTAATTATGGACCATAACATAGCTTATCAGAGCAGGGAGCGGTGGTGGCCCAGTGGTAACGGCAAAGACTTACGAAATGTTGATCGTAGGTTCAAACTCGGGCAGGCGCTTATATTTATGTAAAATATTTCATCACCACTGCTCTCGAAACGGTGAAGGAAAACATCGTGAGGAAACCGGCATGTCCTAGAACCAAACATTAGAAGATATCTGACATCAACCAACCCGCACTGGGCCTGCGTGGTGGATTATGGCCCACTCTCTCTCACAGAGAGGAGGCCTGTGTCCCAGCAGTGGGAACATTATAGGCTGATAAAGCTACATAGCTAAAAATATATATTTATTTATTTAAAATTAATATTTTTGTTTTACTTTCGTGATTCATTCAACCATCGCCGGTGTTAACTGTTCTAGAAGACGTATTAGCACATCTACATACAATCTTACCTGCATTGCGACAATTTCCAAGTCCCTGTCTACCCTCTATTGGCTAAGAGTCGCAGGCGTGAAGGTTGGCTATTGTTTGCACACTTGCAGGCATTATTTTGGGAAAAAACCTTGAAATACTACACACTGTTCTCTCTAAGATTAATGAACGGTAATTACAAACTTTTGTTTACTTTTTCCCATGAATTGGGGATTGGGTTATAGGTATGTAGTCAGGTATTTTTGGATTGAAAAGGTTTGCTTATAAAAATAATAATAAACCTTATATTTTCAAGCTTCGAAGGCCTAACTAAAATATTGCTTTGAAATCAAATGCGTGATTGAAATTGTGAAAATACAATTTTCTTAGCTGTAAAAAAAAATATATATTTCATGCCATTTTGTAGATATTAAGTACACATTAAAGAAGTTCGCTTTATATGCCTCAGGGCCTTCTTCGTTTCAAAAAGAAAAGGCTTTTCCGAAACGGCTCACAGGAAAGGATAAAGTAGACTATCTTCAAAAGATTTACATTTCCAGAGAGCATCAAAAACTGTAGACCAGATTGGCAATACGATTCACTTCTTCATGACAATGACGTCACGTGCTGAACTGAAACCTTTCACATTATGTGTTACATGCACCATCAGCAGAATATAAAAAAGAAACACATACGATGCAAGTAGTTCTGTTTAAAGATAATTATCTTATACAGACAAGCTGCACAGCATGAGAACCCATTAAATAACGCTTTTCTTCGAGATGACTTAACTTGAGGAGATGTAATCACAAGTAAGAGTGCGTGAAGTTTAACACTTACACTGTCTTTTGGGTAAGTTATTGTCTGTGAAGGTAATGTGTTTATACTTAAAGTTAAAGATCCAATACTCCAAAATTGACACACAAATTCACGCCTTTTGGCCATACAGGTAGGCAGGAACTACAGAGGAGTATTCAAATTTTCTTACGATTTTTTGCAATTTTCAGGTCAGCATCCGGTTGTAAGTTGTTTAAAATATGATTCAATCCTATAGAATATTTTTTAATGAAATAGTCAGTCAATGGGAGTTAATGAACTTGTAATATTGATAATTTATTTTAATGGTTATAATTCTGTAAATACATAGGTGTTACGGTCGCGACTTATTCTTTAGTTCAACATACAGTCTTAAACTTGAAAAAAATAATTTCGCAGGCTAACCTGGCAGTTCCCCTGTAATTAAATGGTTAAATCATTATAGCACATTGTTGCAACCAAACTTTGTTCCAAGAAAACCATAAAAAAAAACTCTTTTTTTTATTAATTTGAAACATCTTTTCAATAAGTGCCAGTGATTTTACGTTTAAAAGTAAACAAAGTCACAATCATGATACGGTTATCAACCGCGTTCCTTATGGAACAGCTCTGAATCATGAAAACTAGCAACGTCGAACTCCTAGATTACTATCAGGGTACAAGTTAATGAACCCTATCTTTCTACAATTTATGTGTTTATATTACATTGATAACATCAAACCGTCATAATCAGATTTCCCAAAGAATGCGGACATCCGATTACAATTGCTTCACATAAAAACAGAAAGTCATATTATGTTCGTACGAGTAATTCGTATTTTACCAAATTTGTAACCAAGATATTACCTAAAATTAAGATCGTTTATGTGTAAAACTTGTGACTCTCAGTTTCAGTTCATCAGATTAATGGTGACAGTGCCTTTGTTTTAAACAGGGTACATTTTTAACCAGTGCGCATACTGTAACCATGAATTCAGAATATCATTCTAGACCGTGGCGAAGAAATTCTTCGTCGGTTATACAAAAAAAATCAGCTGTTTCATAGAAAAGTGCAATACCTAAGCGGTCAAAATGTATGGAACAGCTGATTTTTTTTGTATAACCAACGAAAAATTTCTGTGCTGGGAGTCTAGAATGATATGCTGAATTCATGGTTACAGTTTGCGCACTGGTTAAAAACATAACCTAAATAGGGGAATGCTTTGCTAACTGATTAATGGACGCTACGGCTCTGAAATGAATTTTGTTCTTGCTCATGCTCTTCAGATAATCAACCTATTATGTTCCCACTGCTGGGACACACGCCTTCTCTCACCGAGAGGGAGTGAGCTGGTCCAGTGCGGGTTGGTAGATGTCCTCTAAAAGTCCGCTAAAAGTCTTCGACTTTTTACTCTAAGAAATGCTTGTTTTCCTTCACAGTTTTGAGAGCAGTGGTGACCAAACAATTTACCCGGAGTAAACCGCCTGCCTGGGTTCGAATCCACGACCTACAACTCGGTTAGTTGGGGCCATTACCACTGAGCCATCACTGCACTGCTATTGTTATTTCTGTTTTAAATAATAGGTACCTAAACCATTTAACGTTTACCATCTACAACCATTAAATCACGTAATAAAGTCTAAAAACAAAACACTAAACAATCAAAAAGCTACTTAATACCAGACACAACATTCTAAAGTAATGCATAACGACTCTTATACATTACGCAACGTTCTTGAGAAATATGCCACACATACGTAGATACACACGCTCCCATGCGTACAGAATGGTGGGAATAAGTCCCACGTCCCAGATGCGGGGAGCTAAAAATGACACACACAATGACAATGTGCCTTACATTCAACAATGTAAAGGTGTTTCGTCATATTCTATGGAGTTTCAATCGATGGGGAAGTGGTGAGCTTCGTGACTCAAGATCGAAGGCTTACTGGCTAAATACAGCTGATTGATCCATAGCATAGATCGATCAGCTGTATTTAGGGAAACACTGATCTTATACTATTGTTAATCAACTCGGCCTACCGAATTCCATTGCTGGAAGTAGGCCTCGCCCAGGTCGCGCCACAACACCCTCTCTATGTTCGCATCTAGTCTGCCTCGGCCACCTGTTAAAGATCGTCGGTCGTCGGTCGTCGGAGCTGGGGGGAGTCCCACAGTACGCTTGCCGATACGCGGTATCCACAGGACTCGTGTGCTGATCGATTTACACTATACTCGCGAGCCGAGCGAGCGCAGCGAGCGGTGCCGCGGCAGCGGCCGGCGAGCGTTACTTCCAAAGGCTGTTAACGAAACGGCTAATTAAGCTAGTTGGCTGCGACATATCACGCGTAGGATTAAGTCTGTTCGGCCTAGGACAAACTAGTTTGGCCTGAAATTGGGTTTGGCCGGTAACACTCGGCTCGCACCCTTTTAGTCACAGTTCTAACCTAACCTAACCCATTTAATCGGGGTGCCCCGGCTTAATAAACCAGTTTGGCCTAGGACAAACTAGTTTGGCCTGAAATCGGATTTGGCCGGTAACATATACATATCCCTTGCGGTGCCATGCCACCAGCGGGCGCAGGCGCTTACAGTATTTTGTTACCTCGTGCAGCTTATTGTACCCAATTACCGACAACAGTGAATATTGCAAGCTTTAATTTTCATAAAATATTGATATTCAGCACACTGGACAGCTTATTCAAAAATTACAGCCGGGACCAACGGCTTAACGTGCTTTCCGAGGCACCGAGGAGCCTTGGTATGTACAGATGGTCACCTATCTACGGACCGACAGCGGCAAGCATAGCTTAACCTGATCGATCAACAGTTGCGGCAGTTAATTTCTAATCCTTAACACTTCATAGAGGATTATATGATGGGTACCTAACTAACCTTCGTAACCTAACCGTAACCTTAGTTAACCTTCTTAGAACATTTAGTATGTGCTCTAAAACAATATTATACCACATCTACATTAGGATAAAAATGGCTTTAAAAATTGTGGTAGTCTCAGGGTCCTTTTGAAACAGTTCATCAGGAGTTAGACTAGGTACTCATCAGGCACCATTCCTATCAGTTGAGGCAAAAAATAGTGCTGTGTTCCTGTTTGAAAGAGTGTATCGTACCGTCGTACTAAGAGGGTTCGGCAGCACGATTACACACACACACACACACGAATTGGCGTAAACTTTTCTGACAGCTTCTGTATTTCAAACCTAATTTCAACTCTTAAATCAGATGAAAATTTCTAAATTCAATATTGTCAACCAAAACTCTCGGATTTTAAATTAGTTTTTGTATTTAGAATTGTAACAGTCGTAGCAAAGTGCAACGTTCAAAAATGGCTCGAAGGTTTCGACCTAACTAAAGATACATCGGGTTTTGTAATACATCCGTATTTACTTGTGATAAGTACTTATTTACCTAGCCACCCGTGGGTGCGAACAGGTGGTGCTTATCAAGTTGTTCGTGTCCAGCTACGCCTACCATGTGGAACTCGCCTGAAGATTCTCCACCACGTGTCACTGATCACTTCGATAGTCTGTTTACTATGTAAAATTCTAATCGCAAAATCATTATTAAGGCTTGATGCAAGGCAGTACATGCGCCCTCACGGCCTTAGTCGCCGCAGGAGACGCCCTAGGCGTCGGGAATCCCAGGCTGATTCCCGGCCACCATAGGCGCGGGCTTGCGGACAGCGAGTAACGGGTAGCTCGCTGTCCGGTAAGGAACAAGCCCGGGTCGACGCGCGCCCCAAAGAGATGTCAGCACCAACTGATTATGGGGCTCGCAAGGGCCGATGCCTGCCAGGGGTGCGGGTTGTTCGAAAGAGATGCCACCCAGACCCAGAGAGCGGGAGAAGGTATTTGATGATTTCCCACAAAAAAAAAATGCTAGATGCACCCTGATGTGACCAGGACGGCTATAACCAAGCCCTCTTGCCATATACGGCCAATGAAACTTGAACAACCGAAGAACCCAAAGAGGTCCCATTTAAATTTCATTTAAATCTATGATAATGCGTTTCGGAAAGAGACAGCGGAACTCTTCAAAAAATGACAGCTAATCAACCACGATTGTTGCTTTTGCATAAATATGCATTGTTTTGACCCCAAGGACGATTACATTTTGAATTGGTGTGGGGTAGGTACTATAACTAAAAAGTGAAAAGTAAAAACTATTTCCAAAAAAAAAAACACTTCCGGAAAAACACTACAAAGTGAAAAATAACTTCTAACTAAAAATTTCGGAAGGCGGTCACAAAAAATTAAAATAGATATCTTCACCGACTTCCGAAATTGAAGTAATTTTTTAGTTTGTAGTGTTTTTCCGGAAGTCGGTTGGATTTTTTTTAAAAGTTTTTTTAGTTTTTGAATTTCGAATGTCGTTATTTACTTATTGAAAAACTTAATGAATGAGTTGTTTAAAAAAAAAACAAAGTCTAAGGGATAGACTTTGATTTTTTTTTAAACAACAATGTTGTGTTTATTATTGGAATTCAACTTTCTTTCCATTTGAGTAAACTATTAGTTAAACTTAACCAACTGTTAAAACCCTCATCGTAAATCATAATTATTAAACTAAATACGTGGGATTCTCCTCTAAACTTTCAAGGTCACTTTATAACAAACCAACATACACATTAAATTATTTTCTTTTACCAAAATCAATTGATAAAATAAACAAAACAAGTTTGTTTTTAATTAATAAAAAAATAGTCTACATATTTACAAAATGACATTGAGATTTATTATTATCCTAGTAGGAGCCAAACGTGATATCGTGTAGGGGGGCAGCTCCATTCTTCGGCAAGGCATATTCTTTGAGCAGTTCGTCTAACATGGAGTATGGTTGGTGCTTCTGAGGGGGCTGAGGAGCGTAGCCTGATGGACTGTACTGTTTGCGGGTAGGTTCTGCTTCAGGGAAGTCCGGGAACTGGAGAGCAGGCCTGTAAGCTTGTTGCTGGTTCTGCTGGAAAGTTCTTCTTTGAGAAGCTGGCTCTGGGTTGAAGAAGTTGTCCTGTGCAGGCACTGGGGCGGCGCCGGAGAAGAACTGGGGCTGGAGGAGGAATGAAGAGATTATTGGAAGTTATGATGTACTCCATTGGTTGCAATTATATTTAGAACAAGGATTTTAAACCAGTTGCTTTAGTTAACATTAACAAAAATTAAGGATTGCTGAGAATCTGTTGATCACTTCTTTGGTTTTGGCATGACTATATGCTAGAGTAATTTTCAGTAAGTTAATTTTCAGTAAGTTAATTTTCAGTAAGTTAATTTTCAGTAAGTTAATTTTCAGTAAGTTAATTCTGGTGGGATGGTCAATACTGATGTTTTCCTTCGTTACAGCAGCAGTAGTTCTTTTTAACAGCTACTGAAACTTTTTATGCTGCAGTTATTGTGTGATTCGTATAAGTTATAAATATCTGGATGACCGAGCTTTGCTAGGTATTTTTTTTTCGTTTTCTGAAAATAAAACCTAGCTTGATCGATTTATCGCCCCCGTAAATACTAAATTTCATGAAAATAGTTGGAGCCGCTTCCGAAATTCAGATTATATACATATATACAAGAATTGCTCGTTTAAAGGTATAAGATTTCGTTGTAATTTAATATTTGAATTCCAAAATCGTCTAGTTGGTTAATTTATTTTGTTTAAAAAGAATCTAAAATAGCATAGTAAATATCGTGTGAACGTGGGTTAAGATTGCACTGTGGCAAGTAAGAACTACGAGCAGTTAGGATGACTTCTTATAGTTTACCTTCGGCGGAGTAGGGCTCTGCTGCGGCGCGGGCCTGTACTGCGGCGCCTGCGTGGGCGCCGGCACGCCGAACTGATGCCGCGCGCGGTACTGCGGCTGCGGGGCCGGCTGGGGACGGTAATGGAATCCAATTCAATTAGGTTTATTTCTGTAAGTATGTAGATCTTACACGTCAATATTTTGGTCCTTATTTCAAAACAAGATGGCGCCGGCATTTACTAGCTCTCCGATTCCTTAGAAGAAGAGATTTCGTAAAGGTCATGGCCTTTTTGAAAGTCCAAACATTATCACAGTTAGCCTATAATGCTCTTAATGAAGGAATGGGCCAAACTCCACCGCTTGAGCCCAGTTCGGGTGGTGAAAGTCACATGTCTTCGAATTTTTGGTTCTAGGCCACCTTGCTTTCCAAACATTATATTATTAAGATTTCATGTGAGTCCGGATTTGTGCTTGACAATTTTACATAGCTGACGAATGTGGGTGTACTTATAGGAACACCTTTGCGTACCCATTAGGAGAATACAGGCGTGATGCTATGTTATTTATAGTCTCACAATGCAGGGCCATGTCTGAACACGCCTTTTGAGTAAAGACGCTTTACAGTTTTGAGTTGACCTGTCTTGACAAATGGCATGCATGTATCAGTCATCGTAAAGCTCAACCTGTTGCTGTGGGGCCGGCTGGGGCCTGTACTGCTGCTGCTGGGGCCGCGGAGCCGGGCGCGGGGGCGGGGCCGGTGCGGGGGCCTCGTCGTTGTAGTCGTAGTCTATGGCCTGAGCTGGTGCGGCCTGATATTGGTTGCGGCGTGACTGTGGGGGTGAAGGTTTTTGGTTAGAAGTTTTGTCTCGAGAATTGTGATACTTAAATATACCTCTGGGGCAGTCAGGCTTACTACCATCTTGCTAACTGCCTCGTATTTTAACGGCATAAATTATTCTCGACAGTACTAAAAATGGGTAATAGTTATTAGGTGCCTTATTACAAAATAAGTTTTTATTTTTAGATCGGGTTGAACCACCAGTCCTGGAACCCAATACGTATAGAAATGCAGTTCTTTTTCCAAAACTGAAACCTAAGACCGGTGCTAAGTTGTGATTTTTGTGTTAAGAACTTTACAAAGATCGAAATAAAGTTGAAAATCCTGAAACTGGTTCAGAGGTTTAGGGTAGATCTAAAATTATATCGCGTTTTGTAATAGGACGGTTAATGTTTTTTCTTATATACCTACATTGTAGTGAATATGGATGTGTCTGATCTCGCGTGAACGAAATGTCTCTAAGAAACATTAGGAAATCGCGAGACCAAACACTTCACGTTCGAACGGAGACGTAAGAATATCGCGGCAGGATTTTACAACGCACTGGATTTTGAACTCTAGGTGTTCATCCGACATCCCAGCGCATCGAAAAAACACGCTATTCGATTTTCAATTCTCAGCGCAAAGCAGTGCTTTAAAGATCCAGTGTGCGCAAAAACCCATCGCGATTTTTTTTACGTCCTTGCGTACGTGGACTTAAAGAGCGTGATGTTTAATCTGAGGGGCAATTCTCGTAATTTTAAGAACGTTCACAGTCTGATCTCAATCTCCAAATACCTCGAGTATCGATAAATTTTTGACAATTTTTTGACATTTAATTGTCGCTGAGATGAGACTGCGACTAGATTTTGAACATTTCGTTTTCTGATCAATGAACTGTTTGCGAATAAACAAATATTAGCATTACATATAGCATAACAAACTCTTAGAAAATGGAATCTTAGAAGCTATATCAAGGTGTCACGTTATATGGGCCCATATTTTAGAATAGTCTAGTATATAGAATAGGGTCTGTAACAAAAAACAATGGCAACATCTCTCACCTGCGGCTGCTTGTTCTCTTGTCTCTGCCTCTCCTCCCGAGTCTCGTCCACCAGCGTGGGCGGCGCCACAGTGATACCCTCCCCAGATGGCTGGAAACCGAACTTGTTTGCTCCGTACTCTATTACTCTGACCTGGAATTAAGATACATTCATCTTTAATATTCACCTTTCCGTGTAGAAAACCAACGGAAAAAAACGCTATTCATTCAGACTGTTAAGAAGTGTCGTGTTTGATAGGTTTAGTAAAAGGTGAGATAGTATTTTTGGCGTCTTATTTTTGCTTAGCAGCAACCAGCGACCACTACACTGTGTGTATGTTTATAGCAACTATCATTTGGACGAACTTTTTACCAACGAAAAACTGGCCTTTTTTAATACGGTGGGTGACCCTCCAAATACAGTACCCCGTTTTTGTACTTAACTGAAATTTTGATTTAAAAGAGTGTCCGTGGAGTTTCTTGTCCGTTCTTCTATATAGGTACCTACTACTGCTTTGGAATGGGCAAACAGCTTCATCTTTCCGACTGACCGTCCACTTGTAAATTAAAAGGTGCTTGTAATTGGTTTACTTGAAATAAATGCCAGTGTTGTTTTATGTGATTTACCTTGCCAGTGTCATCTTTGTATCCGTATTTGCCCTTGACCTCTCCGGCGGGGGACTTGGTCTCGATCTTGAACGATCCGTCGGCGGCCTCGTACCCGTAAGTGTAGGATCCATCCTCGTTGTGCCTGTAATTCATTACGTAGGAACTATGTTAGAATTGGTTTGGATTATTTCTGTAGTTTCAAGTTAAATTTTCTGAAAAATCCTAAAAGCAAGTATTTCGTTTGTAAATCTTTCATTGCAGTTTTTCATTATAAGGTCTACAGAGTGGCGGAGACATCGATGCGCAAACTGAAACTCTGAATTCCGCACATGATTTTAAACCCCCTAGCGTGAAAACTTTCCGTTAGTAATAAAAAAATAGCTATGCAATACATTTTGACCGCGTAGGTATTGCAGTTTTCTATGAAACAGTTGAGTTATTTTTTACCATCCGACGAAAAATTTCCGCTTAGTAAGGTTCAGAATCATGTACTGAATCATGGCAACAGCTTATGCCTCGATATCCGGGCTACCCTGTATAACTATTTAGGTAACCTAATTCTTCCGGCCTAATTTTTTTTTATCCAACAAGCCCTGTGACTGATGGTATTTCCCATAGGGAAAACTGACAAACTTTTATCCCAAGCCTTTTAGCGGATGAATTTACAAAAATCCCTCCTCGGTGCTCACTATAGCTATACATTTGGAACTCTTGTGCCAGAATTGCTTGCTTTTGTACCCAGCGATTTAGGCTGTATTATATTTGCCAGTGAATGAGTAAATTTTAGTTCATAAGTACTGTAAGTTTTTAAGGAAGATTTTTTTTTGAAGTGAATACTTCTTTAGGCGCGTTGAGCACTTTTTGGGTGAACAAAAATCATGGAACTCGCGTCATCGTCACCGAACGCTTTCCATGAGCTATATGTATTCTGTGTATATATGTGTCCTTTTTGGGTGAACAAAAAGCGTGAAACTCGCGTCATATCAGATTATGAGCCACCGTAGGGGTCTATTTAAAATGGTGGTTGGGTGAACGAGCACACGGATGAGTCGCACGTTGATGTCTTTTGGAAAAGTCCCTTTCTTTCATTAGGAAATTCTAATTATTTTATCCCTTTCTTTCCCTTTGTATTTTTATCGTAAACATCTGTGCTTTAATGGGTGAAGTTGATCGCTCGTTTATCATTTTTTACCGAGAGCAATCAGGACCCAAGGACCCAATGTGAAATCCTGTATTGACGATAAAAAAAATACACACGTTCAAGTTTTCACTTCTGGCGGCACTCCCGGAGTGCCTGTTTTTTTTTTACTTCCAAAACGATTTTACAACATGTTACAGCAAAATTATATTTTCTCGCTTCTTTCAACGTATTTTAGCAACAAATAAGGGAAACAGAATGTAACACTAATAAACTGCAATCAAATAGTATTATGACTGCACTCACTTCTCTACAATAAATAACTACCTAGTTAGTCTTGAAACCAGTCCTTTACGTTTAGGTATTTTAGAACTACGCCTTGCCCAATTCGCTGTGCCCAAGTGGGTTTATTAACAAATAGTCAAGGTTGTAGGCGTTAGACTAGGCTCGGGGGAAATGTATCTACTAGACTGCTATATTATATTTATTATAACATTATTAACATTAGAAAAAAGTAGGCAAATATATTTTAAACCATTTCTTTATAGCGTTTCAGCCTCATTTTAGGGCCTAGAAAAGTGGCAATCGTTTTTCAAGTTTTGGCCTTATCTTAAGGCTTAGACAGCTGGCAATTGCTTTCAAGTTTAGCCTCATCTTAAGGTCTAGAAAAGTGGCAATCGCATTCAAAGCGTTTCGTTTCTCTACAAGAACTGTAAACAGGATTGACTCAAAGTTTTAGGTAGCTTACGTCAATCCAATACCTACATTATTGACTTATCCATTATCGATGTCCCTCATAAAATGTTACTTTTAGGCCCTCTTCACTGACATTAAAGTTCAACTCTGATGAATCCTTGCTAGAGGCAAAAAAAAAAATAATTCCACGTCTTCTTGAAATGGGTCTTATATAGCTATTACTAGCTATTACTAGCTAGGGTATTACTAGCTTTTACCAGCGTCTTCGCCCGCGTGGAATTTGATAAAAAGTATCCTATTTGATAATTCAGGTTATAAAATATCTGGTCAGCAGTTTCTGCGTGATTGAGTAACAATCCTCCAAACATCTAAATATCCAAACACACTTTCACATTTATAATATTCGTAGGAAGTAGGATAGACATTATCACTACAAGAGCACACTGTCACACAAATAAAGGAAAATAGAATATATACTGCTCTTGCACAGGAAGAGCGGCCAAAAAGCATCTTTTTCATTTTATGCTGCAATGCTAGTTGTAATAATAGATCGATCTAGATATGATCACGAAGACGGATTTTAGTCAACTAAGCATTGGACCACAAATACCAATCTATAACAAACCCAAAATCTACCCTCAAGTACTTGTAAGGGTCTTGAATATTAAACAGAATTTTAAGAGATAGGAAAGTTTAAGGAAAGATTGAAGGGAAAAATACCGAGGCCCACCAGCATCACAAATCACTAAATACACACGTTTAATGCTTAACATATTTAAAACATCATTATGTGTCTGTCATCTGCAAACAATTGACAGCAATAATAAATAAATAAATAAATCTTTATTTCCAGTTTTTCAATTTTAGATTTACCTCTTGGATTATGAAGTGGTAACTCTAAAATGAATACAATACAACGATGTTTCAAATTCGCTTATAGCACTGTGTGACCTAAGCCCGCACTTAAGTCACGCTTTTCTGTGACTTAACTAGTCGACGTTTTCACTACTTAACTCACAGAAGAACAGGGCGAACGATTCTCCATACAAATGTATTCCCCTTTTTTCTTCCTGAATAATACCTCTAGAGCAATATAATTTTTTTCATAAAATTAAGGTCTGCTGTAATCAAGTCATTTTCTTTTTTTCAGCAACTAATTAGTAAAGAAAATATGAACCTCTAAAAATTACAAAAAATGCCCTATTTTTACCGCCGTGATTAGAGGTCTACCAGACAAATTAGAAAAGTTTTAACATAAAAAAAAATTATAGGAACCTAAACATTCTCTTTCTTAAAATGTTAATGTAAAAAATAATTGAATCAGCTCAGTTTTCGAGGAGAAAAAAGAGGAATACGAAATGTCGATCTCGTCAATTTTTTTTATATTTTCGGTCTGAGCTGCAGCTGTTCCTATCACACACTACGGGGGCAGACTTACTGACAGCGCGACGGCTATTAGTTTCTACAAATACCTATTTTTCAAATTCCTCGCAGGCCCCGTCCCCTCTTAAGTGCGGGTTAATGTTACACCAGCTATAAAATAGTATAAGTACAATACTAGTGAATTAAGAAGTCCATTTTTTCACTCCTTAAGTCAGATAAAAGCGTCACTTATGTGCGGGTTTATGTCACACTTGTTATAAAATAATATACCTACGATATGTGTGACTTAAGTAGGTAGTCCCTTATACTGGATTGCTTAAGTCACACTTACCGTAATGTACTATGAGCGTTGAATGAATTTAATGACTGGTGGTGCAAGCATCCTTTACTATAATATAAACAACATCAAATACCCCAATGGATTTACGGTTTCTTCTTTTATAAGATGCATTATTTTTTCGAGATGGTCGAAAAACGATGTCCGTATGGGGTAAGCAGGTGTTGTAACACTGTATTCCAGTTGATGTTGAAGCCTTGAAATAAAACTCATATCTTGATCATTATATAATCGATTACAATAATTAGCCTATAAATGTTGACACTGCTGGAACACAGGCCAACGCTCTTCGAGAGGAAATGGTGGAATCTTCCGCGCGGGCCCAGTGCGCGTTTGGTAGATGATGTTTGGATGTCACAAATATTCGAATTTTTCGGTTCCAGGACCTGCCGATTTCCTCAAGATGTTTTCCTTGACCGATTTGAGAGCAGTTACCTAGTTAGCTCTTGATCAGGGACAAATGTATGGTTCACATTACCTATTAATCTGCTTGAGGATCGGCACCGGAGTGGAAGCAGTCACCTTGGGCTCGGACGCGATATACCGCGGCGCGCGCTCGTCTGAGTACTGCGCGTGCGCACACGCCACTAGAGCCAGCACCGCCTGCGCAGGAAAAAGGGAAAATGTTAGTTTAGTAAGAGAATATGAAGGTTTTGATGGAGTAAAGACAGATTTTTTTTTTCTTTAGAAACTTTGATGATATGACAGTAAAATGGACAAAAATTGCGAAATTGAAAGATTTTGTGGTTGCTGTTTAAGAAAATGTATTGCTTAATTTATTTCATAAAAATATCCTATAAGTTTTATAGCTATACAGCTTTCAACCATAGCTTTGTTTACAATAGACGCAAACGATAAATTATAAAAAAATACCCAGAAGTAGTCAAGTATATTGCAACAATTATAAAATGGATTGACCAGAAAGTAGAGCAAGCAAATTAAACAAAGTACATAGATAATATCGAAATGAAATAAAAACATTTCCAATCAAATTTCTTTGACTGCCAAAACATGATATACTATGTAACGAAACTCCGGCTGCAATTGAAACAATATTAATTAAAATGTCTAGTTCGTTACAATTGCTTCGGTTGAGAAACAGACGGTCCTTGACACCCGCATTTGTTATATTTAAGTGTAATGTGTCATGTTGGGGTAATTGGGGTCTCTGGCGGAAGTTATAGGCGGCAGCGTTTTGGAAAAGTTTTACGAGTGTGGTAAAAATGTTTGTGACGAATGATGGAAGTTTCACGTGCGAATTAAGTAAAACAATATTGATGAGGAAACTTTCGTAAATAAACTCACGCCTCTTTCCCTTCGGGGAAGGCAGAAACTACAGAACGCCACCTGCCGTGATCCTTTGATCGATTTGTGAAGACTTTTAAATAATTGGCGTATGTAGTGTATTAAATCGCATGTTCCATAATCACAGCTGTTGTTATAGGGGAATAAAAGAGAATCACATTGCCGTGTAATATATTCGTTTTCAGCATAATAATAATAAGCTTTGTCATGGGATATTCGCCTCATTATTAAATTACATCATAAATTCATCTATGAACGAGGCTGATTTGTTGGCTTAAATCGGCCTGAAACTTATAAAAATATCATTCTTATCAATAGCCTAATACCATCAGCGACTTACTAACCCCTCGTGTAAGTAACACGCTTAATCCTCTACCTTGTACCACACGACAATGACGAAAGTTCACGCATAGATGGCTTAACGTGTCAAATATAACAGTCTGTCACAACGAGCTGATCTAGACTTAGGTCCAACTGTAGCAACATTAGCTATGTGTACCTTATAACTGTTGCTTCAAGTATTGCACAATGGAGAGTTGTGTTTCTTTGGTATATTATAGTGATCAATAAGTGTAACTTTGCTCTAGTGGTCACAAGCGCTACTGAGGTCTTGGGCTAGGTTCTCAGGTCGGTAAAAGTGTTACTGGGTTCTTTGTAAGTATGTGGAATTTCTGAGTAGCAGCTTGGAGTCTGATTTATGTCCAGTTGACTCGACCCCTGTGACTCTTAAACTTAACTAGGGAAATGTGGCTGTACTGATAGCCTAATAGGTACACCTCTGCCCAACCCTTCGAGGAAACTAGGCGTGATGTTTTATGTTACTTTACACCGAGTACAATATTCAAACTGCTACTGAGAAACTCCAGCCAATAACACTTCGCTCAACCCAGGAATGGAAGCCATGACCTCATGACAAGTAGTAGACCATAAGCCAGTGCGGTACAAAGTAATCAGCAAAAATTTGGTCTAGTTACTTTTGATTATAGTTGTATACAGGGTTAGTTTTCCGTTACCGGCCAAATTTAAGGGAGTGATACAAGAAAACTATCTCATACAAAACGACCTAAATGTATGGGATGGCAGATTTTTTTTTCGCGATAACTATTTTGGTCCTATGAAAAAAAAAATCCAGGCTGATGGTCTGTACCACATCCTTAAATTTAGCAGATCTATGAAAACTATCCCTGTATAGTCCCGGATCGACGGCGCGTTGTGTTCCACGCGCGCCTCAAAGTGATGTCAGCACCAACTGGTGGGGTCGGCAAGGGCCGATGCCTGCCAGGGGTACGGGTTGTTTGAAAGAGATACCGCGGCCCCTGACACACAGGCAACTGAGGGAATACGGGTGGCTTTTAGTCAGTAAAAGTCTGACACGCCCTCCTGCTCCACTCAGAGCAGGAGAAATTATTTGACGATTTCCCACACAAAAAAAAAATCCCTGTATAGTTGTACACCATAAAATATTCACTTTTGACACTTATTTCATTCACTTAGTTTTGCCACGGGCACATACCATGTGCCCAAATGACTATGAGGTAATATTAAACACAACAATATAATGCATAGTTCTTTTTACCATAAAAATAAAACGCCAATAAACGATTCGTAATAAAAATGAGAGCGCTGTGTGTTTGTTGCGTAAAATCAATTTGTTGTTGTTGTTACAAATTGATATTTGTTACAAATGTAAATAACTTGTACACGGCCATGTTTATCAAGTGGTTAACTGTTACACATTATTTTTAGAATGTAATTCATCATCTACCCAGCCTTTTTTCAACTATATAAGGGTTGGCTTCCAGTCTAACCAGATGCACCTGAGTACCAGTATTTTACATACTTTTACTCTTTTTAGAGATATACAGGGTGATTGGAAGATGGGTGCAAAGCTTTAAGGTGAAGATAGTATAGACAATTTAGAACCATTTAAGCCATGGTTGTCTTAGACGAAGTCTTACCAATTTTTTTTTTTCTAAGCTTTAAATGTTTGTAAAAAAAATGTCTAATGACACAGAAGCCTAAAACATGTTTTGCTTGATTGCTTACACATTACTTTAATTAAATAAATAAAAAATGAATTCATTTATCATTCAATTTGGCCATAATTATGCAGTTTACATTAAATTTTGAGAATTTCCGAAAAAAAACTTAAAAATTTGGTTAAAAATATTTGGTAAGACTTCGTCTAGGACAACCATGGCTTAAATGGTTCTAAATTGTCTGTACTATCTTCGCCTTAAAGCTTTGCACCCATCTTCCAATCATCCTGTATAATCACTACAAATTATAAAACAAAGTCCCCCGCCGCGCCTGTCTGTCTGTCTGTCTATTCACGATAAACTCAAAAACTCTTGCACCGATTTTCATGCTGATTTCACCACTGGAAAGAGTGGTTCTCGAGGAAGGTTTTAGTATATAATGTGTCTAGTTTTTGTGTACATTAGCTAAAATATAATAATATTTGTTGGAGGAGTCGGAAAAAAATAAGCCGTCTGGGAGCTTTCAACGAAAACGCTGCCTAAACCCTTTGAGAAATAAAAAAATGATATATGGTGGAATTGTGTATCTTATATAGGTCTATAGAAAAGGCCGCAATGGCAAATGTCTTTCTCTTAAGGATAACATACTATATCCATTTTAATACTCTAAAAAAATGGGCGGAATAAGACCGGCTACTTTTTATCCCTGGAATAAGTTCCCATGAGTTGCGAGAACGGGATCAAAATTTCATGATTACTTTGTCGCGATAACTGATATTCACGCGGGCGAAGCCGCGGGCATCAGCTAGTAACATATCTTACAAATAATATTATTTATTATTACTGCAAGAACATTTAAATAAGTATGTCTACAACACATCTTTTGGGTGTGCACTGTACAGTAATACGCATTTATCTTCGTACTTGTCTGCACTACTGTTAAATACTTTAACAAAACTTTAGCAGCCAGTAGCCTAGTGTGGTTAATCATATAATCCTAATTTAATTTAAATCGAAATGCATAATTTTACGTTCCTTTTCGCGGTTGATCGAAACTTATCACGCCATTCAGTCGGTTCATTCACAAAAAAATCCTGTGCATTTTAATCGCAACTTTGCATCGACATGCACGATTCCTGAATAATGAGGAATCGTGACGTTTTTATGTCCTGCCCATATCCAATGAACGCATAACTGGATCCAATTTCAATAAAGCTTTTTTATTTCCTACTATACCTAAAGGTGGACCAGTATAATATTATAAATAATTATAATACGGCACAAAGGGGCTAGGAAAGTAGTAGTTAGAGGCCACGGTCCGTTCACTGAATACAGAGCAGCATATCCAGTATAACAAGTCTGCCACGCCCTTGGATTGGTAAACATCGATACTCAATTCTGAACTTTATAGTATTCATATAAGGCTTATAATAATTTTGATTGAAAATCAGGACTAGTTTGCTATCGTTTCCGATTTGATATAGTGCATATAAGTTTCGTACGGTTCCAAATCGTATTGCATAGGCGTAAGATTGAGATTCGATTGTTAGATTGAATTTATTTCAAAGAAATTATGCGGAAATATAATGCACGTATCGAGACAAGTTAGCACTTTTGCTTTACTGTCAAGGTCGTACTTAAAGTTGTCTCAGATATATTCCGTTTAAAGTTTATGGTTAAAGATTATGTGAAGATAAAAAACATTTATAAGTAATGATTAAAGATACAAACGGTTTACTTCACTATAATGTCACGAAAGTTATGTTAAGTAATGGAAACTTAAAGTAGATGTAATCAAAATAAATGCACAAGTGTTTATCATTGTTCATGCTTACCTGACTCGCATAATGTATTAGTAATTAGTGAATTACACACTCTCTTCACATTTAGATCCCTTTAACGTAACATCGTTTATTGTATTATGTTATAACTAGGTGAGACACTAAATAGACAGCTGACGTTAGCGTCAACTATTTGGTACTTTTAAGAGATGATATTTATTAGGCGTTAAATTGAGAATTTGTTTCTAAAAAAGCTTAGGTAGAGTATTGGATCGAGTGACCCTTAGTTGAGACTACTTATTTTATTATGGGAGTTAGTAATTCTGGTGATATTTAGTAGGGAGTTACACAAGGTTCTTAAAAAAATCTCTTAACAAAGCGTAATGACACGGCTGTCCTACTGCACATCAGCCTACTCTGTGACATTGCGCGGGCGCAAGTCCCCAGTAGTAAGTATGGTATGTCACAGATTGATTTGCAGCTTATTGCCACTAGTAACCTGACCATTGGCACTGCACTGATAATAACTCGAGGTCTATGGAATGCGACGTCGTATGTATTTTGGCAATGATTAAAGTAAATCAGCCTTTTTAAACCTTTTATTATGTTGCAGTCAGTCACAAATGCTGCTATTATGCTTCTAGTATTGACAATTGGTTTTAAGTGATCAAATAGTTGAACATTACCTACCTATTTGAATGTTTTCTGTGTGAAGAAGTAAAATTTGTATGTTTGTCATTTTATATGTAGAGATATCACCCCATCTCTGCAACTACCAGTCGGATTGTTTTTTTTATTGCATTTGTTAACTTAATACTTGAGCAAAGTTATAAGCTATATGAGCATAACGCTACGACCCTGCTAGCGCGGGTGGGCGATGGGAAGCAACGCGGCGGGTCGGGGTCCAAATTTAAATTTGTAACTACTTAATAATTTGAAATCTTGGTTAGCTTCCTTCACATTATCAACATTTATCTTAAACTGAAACCTTATAAAAACGTTGCAGCAAGTGTTAAACTATCGTTATCTCTTATCGCCAATTTAGCATTTCCCAATTATCTGGCTAGGTTTGAAACAACTTGAAATGTACTTCTATCAAAAACTAGTCGAACTCTAGGACAACTGCATTTAATACTACACTGTTTTGTATTCAACCATAGTAATAAATAGTAAGAATATCAATAACAAATTAAGATACAAGTTTAACAAAAAAAACTAAGTTAGAATTGACCAATGATGATATAAGTTTCAGTATTCATATCAAAGGTTGCATCATCGATAACATCTGATGTTCATCATAATTTCACTAATTATGTTATCAAACACACGCGACTCTTATCAAACACATCACTTAATTCATAACAAAGGAACCACCACTTAACGTCACTTTTTCATTATTAACTTTCACTTAGTAACAAGTTAATTCATAAACACTTACTGAAATAAAACAATTTATTAATAAAGAAATTGAAAATAAAGTTAAGTTAAACAATGGCGTAATTATTATGGCATTTTAGACGGAAATGATTTAGTTAATGGCGTTATTTTGTAAGTAAACCACATTGCATATCAAATAAAGAGATAACAGCTTTAATTTATTATAATTACATTTTTAATTAAGAACCATAGCAATCAAAAACAAAACGTTATCACTGAGATTACAGTTTTTTTTTTAATTTTTGTTATCAGCCAGTATTTGAACTGTCAAAAATGACAAATAATACCAAAAAGGCGTTATTATTTTCTTTTTTCAAAAAAGGTTTTAAATAAGCGAGTAACATACCAATCGCGTGAACGGTGTCATGTCGGCAAGTCGGAGGCGCGGTGCGGGCGCACTTGTCTTTTATATCAGCCACGGGGCGAAACCTTTCACTCAATTTTTATATATTTCAACTTTAGGGGTGATGGGAATTAATATTAATCAAAACTGCACTACATAAATAAATACATAAAGGTAGTTTTTTAAACAGTCCTTTTAGTTAAATTTATATAAAATAAAAAAATAAACATCAAGTAATGTTCAGATGCTTGCGCTCAGCTGTATGTGCTTGCATAAATCCGATTTATATTTGTAACAAATAAACATCACAGTAACTATTTTTAGTGTTTTAACAATAAAAAGTGCATAACTATAGTACCATTGACCTTCTATGTTAGTATGGGTATTTGAGAAGCTGATTTTGATCCATAACCTTGGATATTGTATTTAGTTATCACTGAGTTTCTTGCAAATATACTTTGACACTATTAAATTACTGAGGTAGTGTCTCCGGATTATAATAGTGGACCTTAGTGCTTAGTGAGCAGCTTTTAGGAAACGTAGCTATGGTATTGTGTTTCTACCTACAGGACTGGTTAACACAAAGCTGGAAAACTGTGGTTGTTGGTACAATTTCAGAACCAACCATCGAGAAAAGAAACAAAGAATTATTATATCCATATTCATGAATGATTTATCAATATTTAATAGAATAATATCCTAGAACCAGAAAACTGCGCCTCCAAACGCACGTTAAGCCATTGGTCATTTATAGATCTTTGTTAGTCGTCTCGTCAGAAGCCCGAAAGTCTGACAACCAGTGTTACCAAGGGGTATCGTATTACCCAGTTACTATATAGGTTGTCGAGGTCAGATAGGAAGTCGTTCCATGTTACTCTATTGTCTTACGCTTAGACTGGAAGCCGATCCAAACATAATTAAATTTCGAAGACAGCATGGTGATATTGGCCCGCATGGCGGATGGGACTGCCCACTCCCATAGAGGCGAGCCCTATGTCCCAGTGGGAACATTATAGGCTGATTATGCTTATGCTATGAACCATGTGACATCCTCATATAACCTTTTGAGGTTAGTGGCTGAATGAAGTTTGGCTTCTTTCTGTATATCTATAAACTAGCTTTTACCAGCGGCTTCGCCCGCGCGGAACTTTCATCCCCTATTTAACTCCCTTAGGGGTTTAATTTCAAAAAATCCTTCCTTATTCCTTGTCTACATTATAAAGGGAACCTCTGTGCAAAATTTCAGCTTTCTAGGTCCAAGGGTTTGGGCTGGGCGTTGATGAGTCAGTCAGGACTTTTCTTTTTATTTATATAGATAGATAGATATTTCTGTCTTATTAAATAGGGCTCTTTTGTGTCCCTAATATAAAGTTTTCCATCTTTTAATTGATCTCTTAATTGGAGAGAAAAATTTGAAGCTTGAGAGTTTAATCTCATATTAGTGACATCAGTTCTGAGATAATGTACAATTATTTTTCTCTACATGGGTAATATATCACACATCATCTACAGTTATATTAAAAAGAGGTAACGTTTGTAAGTTTGCATGTATTGATGTATGACATAATCTCCAAACCATACATCCGATTTCAAAAATTCGTTCACTGATTGGAAGCTATGCTAGAGCCTCGTGATATAGGATATATGTAATGCTACAGCTGATTTCCACGCAGACGAAGTTGCGGGCAGAAGCTATAGTCTATTTTACATGCAATGTTATATACTTTAGGAATACATAGGTTAGTACAACGTTATAGAGGCAAGGGAAGCAGGTCAAACCGTACAAAAACATCAGAGTTGAGGCTTGGGACTTAGCTCACCTGATGTAACACGTTATACAAAAACATGATTAATTCACATGTTAGTGTACCTAAACAGTACGAATATTGTGTTGAGAGAATGTATCGGTTTGGTACGACATCTAGGAAACCACTAGACCTGGTGACCTAGATCTAGTAAGTATCTGTACATCGTGCATCGTACGATATTCAAAATAGGTCAGGAAGAATGCCGAGAAAGAGTCATACCAAAACGTTTAAACGATGCAATTAGAGAATAATGCAAAGGAAATAAATGAACAAAATCAGGTTGAAAATACAAAGGTAGACTGGACCGCAAGTTAATTAATTTCCTTTAAATCAAAACGCATCTGTAAAAGCTACCTGAAAAAAAGAAAAAATCGCTGCAACAGTCTAAAGTACTAGAGTACAAATAGATTGTAAAAATTATAGCTAAATCTGATCTTGAGAGTAAAAAAACAACGGCAATAAATAATTAATTACACACAATACGTGAATTATCTTATATATTCGCACTTGCACGTGAATACGTGAGACACACAACCTTCAGGCGAACGGAAGAAAGTCGCGCCACACCTCACACTTCAATGTCGAGGCTAACCTAGCCAGACTGATGGCCTAGCTGACTGACATGTAGAGAACGGCTTCTAGTTTAACTAGGCTCTGAATGGTGCGGGTTGTTCGAAAGAGATACCGCGGCCCCTGGCACACAGGCAACTGAGGGAACACGGGTGGGTTTTAGTCAGTAAAAGTCTGACATGCCCTCCTGCTCCACCCAGAGCGGGAGAAGTAATTTGATGATTGCCCACCCAAAAAAAAATATTGGCTCTGAATAGAATGACGTTATCTGGAAATTAACCCGATTTAATGCTTTTAAGTGCAGACGAATGTCAAAGGCTAAGGTTACCTCTGCCGTTGGCAACTTGCCGTTTGCTAATGTAGCAATGAGTTGACCATATTTGTCAAAAGACATCGGTTAATGGAACGGACAAGTCCTGGAGTGGAGACTGTGTATCAGCAAGAGTAATGTAGGATGACCCCAAGTTGGATGAAACGACCACCTTAAAAAAATGTCTGAGATAGACTTTATGTGGAAGGCGGAATGGTTATTGGGGCCTGGGTGAGGCCTATACCCAGCAGAGAACTGCGATAGGTGTAGTTGGTCGAAATACTCTTAGCAATTGGATTGCTGTATTTTGTCCAGTTTATGGAGCTGCCCAGGATATAGGGAAAAACAAGGTGATTAAAGTAGAATAAGTGGAAACAGACACACTGCAAACCATCCTCTTGATGATTCCTTAGTAGCCTTGTACAACAACCATAGCAGTAGATTCCATCCAGAAACCGTACGTCACCAATATACAATCAAAAGAAGGTTCTTTCTCTACACATATGATAGTACAATATCGCAATCTAGATCAATTCCTGACTTATCTGTATGGTAGCACCGTATGTTTTGCATATTCAATTGCCTTGCAGGTACTACGTTATTGGTAACGACTCCCAACGCGTATTGCTAGCCAGCGTGACTGCGTGTTTGCAGTCCTGAGTTGGTCCTCTTACAAAACATATTCATGAAAATTGTACAGGTTGTTCACCATTCTACGGAAGTGTAAGAATGGGTCCTGTTACCAAGAAATTTTGTGGAAATTTATTTTCGTGGTAGGGCGATGTGAAGCTGTGAAGTTGAGCCATGACATCGTGACAAAAGTGGCTAGTATGAATGTGGATGTTTTAGGAATGTGGATGTATACAGGGAGATTAATATGATAAGAAAGAGATTCATACTAAGATAACGACTTGCAAAATATGGAAGGAGAATGTAAGACATGCTGTTCTGATCCAAATAAATTAGTATGGGGTGTAGGCAGAGAAATAGTTTTTAATTATGTATTTAAGTAATTCTCCAGATAACTACAACTTTTCTCAATGACTTCCCTTAGCCATACAAGTCAAAGATACTGATTTCCTGACTAATCTAAATTGTACTACCGTACTTCATCGCATATTCATTGAAGGCTGCACTAGTAATTGGTAACAAACTTTAACAACAGTTAGTATGCTGAGGCTGTTTACTTTCATCTTGCTTGGGGTTCAGTATCACGTGGTGGGTTGTGCTCATGATGAATAAACAGGGCATGCAGGAATGTGTGATGTAATTAAAGGAGCTGTCCCTTTCTGTTAGTCATATAGGGTACCCAAATAAGGAATTAATAAAACTCTATAGTTTTATTGATTTCATTGAGTACTCTCTCGGAGTATGCGTTCCTCCATAGAAAAGGAAGGATCTTCCGATCAGTCAGGTGATGTATTAGGTGGGTTACTACCCAATAGTTGCTGTAGGGACGTTTTAAATGGTAGTTGCGCGATAAACCCTTGCAAGATGCAGGCGCTTGCGTGACGTCACTATGATGTGCAGTTCGTTTGTGGCGATGTGGATTCCGCCACGAAACCAAAGATATGTTCACTGATAACTATCAGTGAAAGTATCTTTCGAAGACTCTAACAGTGTCACCACCTAATGCCATTAAAACATCATCTGCTGGTGACACTGATATAGTCTTTAAGAAGTTTTTAAGAATTTTTAAAAGGGATTAACTTGTGTTATGTCACGAAAATGCTGTTCACGTGTAGCCGGTTACAGTTAGAAGACGTATAGCTAAACTAGTAACATAGGGACAGTTTGCTAGCTCGCATGCGCGAGGCGAAGACAATTATCTACTCATATTGCTTTCTTTCATATTTTCTTAGGTTCTGATACACTGGCAGTAACCAAGCCGCGTGTTTTCCACGTCACTTTCATTACTTGAAAATAAACCTTAGTACAAAAATAACACTCCTGAGTTATCTTCAACAGTATTCAATTATTATTCAAAAAGACCTATACTTACTATCTTATTCGGCGCATCCCAGGAAGTCAGCCTATCTCTCAAACTTGCAGATTATCTTTTCACTAGTCTTTTAAGTTTTCAAACAAATCCTTTAATTACTGGACACTTACACCCAAAAATAAGCACCACGCTGACATCCATAACGTAACTTTACATCATGATTAGCGTTCGGGTCGCGTATTTGTGTCTCGGTTAAAATCTGCACGATTTAGGTGCGATGCCTGTACATTCGACGTAGGGCAGTCAATTGGAGATCAATGTAAATTTTTATTCAGAATTTACTGACGGAGAAAAGAGCTATTGATGGTACGTGATGCAAATAGAATTCTTCTTTCTGTTTTCTGAAAATCTCCGATCATTAGACAATTCTCATTTTCGATGCTTCCCGACATTACGTGACGTGTTCGATGTCAACAAGTCAATATTGTACTAGATTTTTATATCAGCTTCTTTTCATTGAGGGGGAAGAGGGGACGATTTTTTTTATTTTTATTAATAAAATCTTTTTCGATTAAATGAACTTATAAGAAAGAGGGTTTATATTGATGATTTTTATTGATTATAATTCTGTAAAGCCACACGGTCTCAAATTATATTTTAATCAACATATAACTTGACTTGCAAAAACGTGAGAAAATTAGAATTTCCCGGGCTTCCTTAGAGCATCCTCCATAAGAAGATCGATACTAAAGAAATCTTTTACAATTACTCATATTAATTGCAAAGCTAATTTAAAACTGTAAATAGAGTTACAAAGACACGCCGGGCATAACTCCGCTGCCGCGAGAAATCGCGGCACAGCGGACAGAGCTCCGCGGGTTCTCACGGTGACATGGAGAATGTGATTATCGCAACCCAGTGCTGGGCACGCCACGATTGCGGCGGTAAGTCCCCTCTTTGAGGAGTGGCTTGAGAGGCACCACAGCGTCCTCACCTTCTGCCTGATGTAGGTCCTCGCCGGACACGGTTGTTTCAAGAGGTTCCTGTTTTGGATAAGGCGGGAGGAAACGCCCTGGTGTTTCTATTGCGAAGATCGCCTTGAGGACACGGTGGAGCACATGGTGGAGGTCTGCCCGGCTTGGCGGAGCACCGCCGTGGCCTTGTGGAGGCGATTGGCGGCGGCGATCTCTCGCGTCCGATCCTGGTCCAGGCCATGGTTCGGAGCGAGAGTGCATGGGTAGCCGTCGCTTCCTTCTGCGAAGCAGTGATGCTCGCGAAGAGGGAGGTGGAGCACGAGAGTGAGAGGCAGTATATGCGCCCTAATGGCCCTAGCCTCCGCAGGAGACTCCCTTGGAGTCAGGAATCCCAGGCTGATTTCCGGCCACCGCAGGCGCGGGCTTGCGGACGGCGATTAATGGGTAGCTCGCTGTCTGGTATGGACCAATGCCGTGTCGACGGCGCGTTGTATTTCACGCGCGCCTCAAAGAAATGTCAGCACCAACTGAAGGGCAAGGGCCGATGCCTGCCAGGGGTGCGGGTTGTTCGAAAGAGATACCGCGGCCCCTGGCATACAGGCAACTGAGGGAACACGGGTGGGTTTTAGTCAGTCAAAGTCTGACACGCCCTCCTGCTCCACCCAGAGCGGGAGAAGTTATATGATGATTTCCCAGCCTCAAATAAAAAAAAGCTACAAAGATACATTTTCATTCACTTACAAAGAATTAACTTTTAGCAAGGTAATAATCCATCCATGATACCAATTACAAAATGCTTCTATAATCTATCTGACCTTGGCTTACAATTTTCTCCGTAGCTCTAGATACGGACCAAATGGCGCAGCAGTACAGCGGCTTTCTGAGCTCAAGGTCAGGCTCTCAAACAATGGGACAGTTTTTTATTTAACTTCCGATACAAGATTTAGGATTCTGACTACAAAATATTGTGATCACAAAGCGTGGGAAGAGTGATGAAAAATTGATCAGTAAAACTTTTCGGAGAGATATGAGGGAGTTTGTCTAGAGTCTAGAGCAAAGTAACATAGTATCAACGATGACGATGATAGAGGAGTGTAAAATGTGTGGGACTGACATAAGCTGCTTGGAGTTTCCCTTCGCAATCGAATCCGAAAAGAAGAAATCCGCAGAAGAACCAAGGAAACCGACATAGCCCGAAGAATTGCCAAACTTAAGTAGCGGTTTTTGGAAGAGGCCTGTGTCCAGCAGTTGACGTTTTTTGGCTGAAATTATGGTGATGATGATGACATAAGCTTCCCAAAAAGCTTACGACAATTCTTGTCAAGATCATTATAAAAATATGAAACGCTTTGAAAGCAGGTTGGCACAAAGTAGGAAAGGATGGTGTAACAACGAGGAGGCTTAAGACGGTTAAGACTTTAGATGACACATACACATACAAAACTCAAGCCCTCTTCCCATGGGATAGTCAGAAACAACAGAAAGTCAACTACTACGATACTGTTAATGTTTATTTTTAGTATTGTTTAGTGAGTTTGGTGTGGTCCTTGCCTTCGAGAGTATGTAACATCACAGTCGATCCTAGATGTCTTGTACTTAAATATCAAACCCTTAGATACTCCTTTTGCCTCGTTTACGTTCATACATCTAGTCATACACACACCGGTTCCAAAGAACATCACCACTTTATGTCCTCCGAGGCCGTCCCCCCTCCAATCGTTTCCACGCACATCTGTCATGAAAATACCCGGCCCTGTTGCTGATAATTATCATCAAAGACTTGGTGGAAGGTTGCTATTGTATTCTTTACTTTTTGTAGACAGCCCTGATTAACCTTGTCAGGGCTTCACTCGAGCCCTGAATACCCAATCATGCATTTGGCACAGAATTCGTGCATAAAAAAAAAACATTTGTTTAATTATTTTAACATCTGGCCCCTTCAAGACATAATGGTTTGGTGAATCTTACTGTATTCGGTAATTAAAGATCAATTAGGCAAACGGTTTCAAAGAATTTAGGCTGAGGGACTTATTACAAAGTTTACTAGTTAGTCAGTTTTTAGCTGAGTCTGTGTTTTGTCGCTGATTCGAAGTTTTTAGGTATTTTAATTGCCAAGCCTGTTAGAATGGTGTTAGAGTTTATAAAACGTCACTAATTTAATGCAGGTTTGCCTTTATTTGGCGAAAATAAACGTAGTGCAAATCTGTTAGGGGCATCAAACTCATCATGTCTAAATATAGAAAAACATTACCCTCTTTTTGGGGTTAGCCATCAGGTAAAAACTAAATCTTTTCTCAATGATCTCGTTGGTAAGGTGGTCTAGAAATTCTCAATTACAAACAAATGAATTACTTTAAGGAACAGTTAGAATGCTCGTTCTATTCATATAAAGGTTAAAGTTAGCGTACTATGAACAATAAACTTAGAATCCTTGGTTCCGAATTCTCACAAAGAATATATTTCGTTCCGCTGAATGCAAAAATGCTAATTACGAGTATATTCCTTAAACAGCATCTGATGTTAGAGATAAGTTCTCACATAAAACATTAACCTTCGTTTCTTCCTAATTGGTATAAACTTATCTAAAAAGGAATGCGACGATTCAGACTGTGTTCTTATAATTTACGTTGTTCGCAACTCTGTTAGCAACCAAACATAAATAACTTTATGACCTTTTCCCTCAAAGGGGTAGGCAGAGATGCATAGTAGGTACACTCTCGTATCGGTATTCGTCCCGTTTTCCATGGGATTTCACTAGCCTGGTTACAGGCAAAAATACAGACTTCAGGCCGGTAAAGCTTTGCTTGACTTCTGTATCGGACCCTGGACCCTACATGGTCAGCAGGCCGACCACTAAGAATATGTGTATGTGTAATGTTTATTCTTAGGATTGGACAGTCAATCCCGTTGAAAGGGGCCTTATTAGTCGATTTACTCGCCCGAATTGGCTAGTTTTGAAATGTATCCACTTTATTGCATCTACTGATCAAAAGGACACTGCAATGACGTTTTTCATAACTTGATTGCATTAAATTTAAAACATGCCAATTGCTTAATACGTATTTCTAAAGTTATCGATTCGCCCACAAGATAAATTAACTTCATGCGAGTCGCCTATACAAAATAATATATTATTTAGAAATGTGGATTCGCCCGATTCGGGCGAGTAAATTTGTGCAAATTGAGTAAAATAAGCCTTGGTTGGTAACGGGGTTAACTAATTGCTGCTCAATGTTAAGTATGGAGAGGTGGTGGTGTAACACCATGACATAAACGATGCGATAGACGGAGAAAATTGCGTGTTTAAAATAATTCTCAATAGATGTAGAAGTCAATCAAGGCTAAAAAGCAAGACCATCTCATTCAATATTCCTCGATTCTCAGACACAATCCTTGAACACTAGCAAGCAGAACCAAGTCCATACCACACCTACATCGCCTGTTCGGTTGACGAGCGTGAATGATTAATATCTTAATATCTAAGTACCGTTGTCTATGGTCCACAGCTCTTTATTACAAAGACATTAACCTCCTTATCAGAGATCACGAAATTGTTAAAGTAAATTAAACTTTAGATTCCTGTGTAATTGATTGTATCGTAATGTAATTAACGAATAGTAGCATTGCTTTACAACGAGGCAATGCTTCCATCCTTTTGGGCACTTTTCTTGTTGACGACGATGCGGACGATTTTTTTATGCCCTTTGTGATTCTTTCTCCTCCCCTTTTTATGTATATGTACTTAAGTATTATTATAATTACTTTAAGACTGTTGTTAGCTTTTAAATAAGCATAAGCATCTATCATCTATCTAGCATAGCGTCTATAACATTCCCACTGCTGGGACTCAGGCCTCATCTCTGTGAGAGGGAGTGGGCTGTAATCCACCTCGAAGACCTACTGCGGGTTAGTGGCTTTAAATATTAATATCTGGATGACCGAGCCTTGCCCGGTTTTTTTTTGTTTGTCGTTTTCTAAAAATGAAACCTAGCTAGATCGATTTATCGCCCCCGAAAGCCCCTGCATATTAAATTTCATGAAAATCGTTGAAGCCGTTTCCGAGATTCAGATTATATTTATACAAGAATTGGTCGTCAAACGGTAGGTAGGTATTAGATACTGCAACAATCAAATTAACGAATTAATTTCAAGTAAATGTTTGTAAATGTGTGAGCACCATGTATCTATCACAGAATTAATTTATCTGTATTGCTTCAATTTGATTCTGTTTACCTATTTTGGTATGGTAATTTTATTCTGGGTGCATCGTTTTCACACATAATCATATAATGAATGTACTAAGTTAAATATTGTACTTGAAACATTTTAAAAGAGTAACGGTGGAGTTTCTAGCCCATTCTTCTCCATACGAAACTACATTTTGGAATCAATTCTGTTTTAATGTAAATGTTGACGTTCAAAAGTACCTTTTTTTTGGGTGGGAAATCATCAAATAACTTCTCCTGCTCTGGGTGGAGCAGGAGGGCGTGTCAGACTTTTACTGACTAAAACCCACCCGTGTTCCCTCAGTTGCCTGTGTGCCAGGGGCCGCGGTATCTCTTTCGGAAGTACCTTTTAAGTGCCTATTTGAAATAAATGTTTTGACTTTGACTTTGACTTTGAGTACATTTCTTATGAGGACTTTCATTATACTTTAATTTTGGATTAGAATATGGAATATTGTTGCAGAATTATGTATTTTAGAACCGAGTAGCATTGTACTGAATAAACTCACATAAGGATGGATAGTCTTGTCAGGATGTGAAAGTTTATCTTAAGGGTTCCATTGGGAGCTGTTGACACCCAAACTACCTATCTATAGTAACACCTGCCGCCAAACAGCTCTATTTAGACCTGTCAGTTAACGGAAGCACAGACGAATATTTTTTGACAGATAATCAAGCTCAGACACTTTTTGTCTGTGTAGTTTCAAGGTATCGCAAATGTTCCACACATTGCACTAACAGTTAGCCATACAATTCCCTGAACCATTCGAACAAGTGACGTTAGTAAAATAAATCCAAGATGTCGTCACGCTGACAAAAGCAGCCCACCTTCGCAGTTCTGCATTCTTCACAAAGGTCAACAATCAGGGCGAGACTGCATTCAACTGTCTCAATCACTTTAAATTGTATTAACTTAGAATAATTGTTTGAATATTGCAACGTTTGGTAAATTGTGAATTTGTGTCGTCACGAAGCATAGGTACCTACCTGAAACTTTGAAAAGTAACTGACTCACATTATAGGGCAAACTATTTCGAGTAAAGTCACTATTTATAGTATCTCTAAATTTTCTTAGACATAAGAGAGATAGATCAATCAATCTGCTTAGCCTTTTCTCAACTATGTTGGGGTCAGCTTCCAGTCTAACCGGATGTAGCTGAATACCAGTATTTCACATGTAGCGAATACCTATCTGACCTCCACAACCCAGTTACTGGGTAATACGATACCCCTTGGTAAGACTGGTTGTCATACTTTCGGGCTTCTGACGACCCGTAATGATTGTCGAAGATGTAAAATAACAGCCGGGACCAACGGCATTACACACATAGATTATGTTATTAAATTTACAGTAAAAGAGAGAATCGATAGCAGTGCATCCCCTTCTGTGGTAAAAACTGATAAGTAAGTATACAGGTGTATATAAGGTGGAAGATCGCCCTGAGGACACGGTGGGGTATACGGTGGAGGTCTGTCCGGATTGGGCGGAGCACCGCCGTGTCCTCGTGGAGGCGATCGGCAGCGGCGATCTCTTGCGTCCGGCCCTGGTCCAGGCCATGGTACGGAGCGAGAGTGCATGGGTAGCCGTCACCTCCTTCTGCAAAGCAGTAATGCTCGTGAAGAGGGAGGTGGCACACGTGAGGGCGAGGCAGTATATGCGACCTCACGGCCGTAGCCGCCGCGGAAGATGCCCTGGGCGTCGTCGGGATTGCCAGGCTGATTCCCGGTCACCGTAGGCGCGGGCTTGCGGACGGCGATTAATGGGTAGCTCGCTGTCTGGTAAGGACCAAGCCCGGGTCGACGGCGCGTTGTGTTCCACGCGCGCCTCAAAGAGATGTCAGAATCAACTAATGGGGCCCGCAAGGGGCGATGCCTGCCAGGGATGCGGGTTGTTCGAAAGAGATACCGCGGCCCCTGGCACACAGGCAACTGAGAGAACACAGTTGGGTTTTTTAGTCAGTAAAAGTCTGACACCTGTCCTGCTCAACCCAGAGCAGGAGAAGTTATTTGATGATTTCCCACCCAAAAAAAAAGTATACAGGTGTGAGCTTCATTCTAGCTTTATTAAGTAATAATAATAAATATAATAATAAATTTATTGAACCAATGTTACAATTATTACCTTATGATTAACTTAACTTAATGTTGGTACGTAACTATTAGTGATTTTCGTTTTGGTCTTTACGGCGGACCCCAAACTAGGCGGTGCCTGATACTTACTTGTCACCGTTCTTTTTTTAATTGCTGTTTTCAAGCAACGAAGTACTATGAATATCAACACTAAGTAAGTAAGTAAGTAATTTATTTGCCAAAATGTAGGTGTACAAAGTAGTATAATGTTATTATAAAGGTACGGGTAACGGGTTAGGAATACAACAATACCTACGTTCCATCACAAAAGTAATAACACATGACCCATTAGGTCCCTTTAAATGGCAAGCGTTATTGCGGCAGACTCAAGCGGAGAAGGTGGGATGAGGTCTCCTTCGATAAGGTGGTCCTTATAATAGCGCTAAACAGAGGAAAGTGGAGAGAGAGAAAAGCGGCCTTTGCTATGCGGTGGGACATTACAGGCTTATAATAATCACTAACAATCCGATTTTTTTTCTTGTCACAGGTGTGTGCCAGAAACAACGCTGTACCTCTGCCTTTGCCCATAGCAGCGTAGCAACAGATATTCTTGAAGAGTTACACATAAAAATGGTTGTCTGTAAAGTCGGTTTCCGGACGATAATTTTACGTGATAACGTCATACGAAAACATTGATGAAAAATTGCATACTTTTATGAATTGAATTGAATTATTATCACTGAATATTCATCCACTTTGATCGTGCCTCTCTATCGCTTGTTCCGCGCTCTCGCTTGCACGCTCGGCTCAGGTGGAACGTGACAATGAATCATGCTTTTTCGTGCGTGCAGCCGGCGGCGGCGTTCATCGAAGTATAAGACGTTATCACGTCAAAAACAAAAAATATCCCAGTTCCTACACACCACCCAATTTATTCTATAAAAATCTAAAAATTTCTTTCAATCAAATCTCAGAATTAAACTATTCATTCCCGTGGCCATGCACTGATGAAGTAATGACTCACCTCGCCCACTAGATGGCGATGCAAATCATTCCACTTGCAATAACTTACATACAACTTGCAAGTTAAACGTAAACCAGTTCGAGCTCAAGTTATGAACTTAATATCTGTGTGACATAGCCAGGAAGTGAACACGACCTTGTGTGTACTTTCATACGTATGTCACGGCTAAGTTATGCTGTCAGTAAGTTAAAGTTATGAAAGTTATTATGGTTAAGTGATGATTACATTGATTGTTGTTTATTGTCATGTGAATAATGTCTGAATAAATGACATGGCAGCTTAACATTTCCCGTTGTATTTTTGGTCACGTTATTTCTTTATTACCTTTATCTGTTATTAATAAGACAGGCGATTTACTTTGTGTAAATGTGTTATTTCATCACCACTGCTCTCAAAACGGCGAAGGAAAACATGGTGAGGAAACCGGCATGTCCTAGAACCAAAAATTCGAAGACGTGACATCTACCAACCCGCACTGGGCCCGCGTGGTGGATTACAGCCAACGCCCTCTCACAGAGAGGAGGCCTGTGTCCCAGCAGTGGGAACACTATGGGCTGAGTATGCATTATGCTAATCAAATGACGTTAATGCTTTTTTTCTTAAAACTTTTATTCAAGTGGCTTCTTTAGTACTATTCAGCCGTCAGACAAAGCTCCGTTGAATTGATTATTACTGAACTAGCGACTCGCTCCTGCATAGCAGGGTTTTCACGACATCACAAAACATCGTGATTTCTTTATTATATGTACATTTAATATCAATGTATTATACCTACACAGTTATCTTCGAGAGTAAATTCTCTGAAAGGTGGTGAAAACTGCTGCAAAACCCGTCACGTAATTAAAAAGAACAACGCGGTCACACAGACAGACACTAACCGACTTTAATGAATGGTATGTACATATGTATATGTATAGGTACATATATGTAGATGTAATAAGTTCACTTACTATGATGATTTAGTGTGAATAGAAAAGTGATTATTCTCCTTTATTTCATGAATATTTCAGGTTCATGACTTTTGCAGCGATATATAAAGACTACTGTATGTATATAGACAATATATACCTTCCTACGAAATTAAATCCTAGAGTCGATTGTGCAACTTTTAATTATAATTTTGATAAAGAAACGAATATGAAGACGGAAGTGGATATTGTTTTTGTATGCAGCTGACATTTGATTTAGTGTTTAGTTTAATAAGTGAGCCAAAGCATTTATTTTTATTTAGTATGATCTAAATTAGATCCTGGGTCACTATTATAAATAGATGAGGTAAGCTAAGCCGTTTGGGTTAAATTAAGTACCTGCGTACTTGTTGACAGGCCTACACTGTCCTCCAAACAAAATATTGTGAAAGCCAATTATTTTTTAAAGAGTAACCATGTAGTTTCTTGCCGGCTCTTCTCCATAGGAAACGACCAATTGGAACCGCACACCTAGCTTCTGACGTCTCAAAGTGCCCATGTAGGTTTATGTGAAATAAAATATTTTGATTTGATTTGAATAGGAAAACTGGAAGATTCCCAACCAGTCTTCCGAAAATTTCGAAAATCCAGTCTAATACTAATATTACAAATGAAAACGTAACTCCATTTGTTTGTTACCTTTTGACGTGTGCATCACTGAACCGATCATTGTATTTTAAAGACAGGTAGTCGGACATGGGTTTTCATCCTGGATATTTGTATGAAAAAATTAGGAAATGCAAAACATACACAGAAAAAGTCACAGCAACAGTAGAGTAAGCCTAAGTAAAGAAACTGAAAGGTATTGTTTACAGTTTTCATGTGCTGATGTGATGCTAGCTTTCCTTTTAAATCTATCTTTTGTCTATATTATTAGCTGTCAAGCTACAAAATCACCTATACTTTCAGACAGGAATAAAACCATTCATAATCTGCCTATAATTTCCCTCCTATCTTCGAGTGGGAACAGGCTGTAATCGCGGGCCCAGTGCGGGATGGGAGAAGTTACGTGTCTTCAAATTTTTGTTTCTAGGACATACCGGTTTTTTCATGACGTTTGTATTTACACGTAAAAGCGCCAGCCTGGGTTCGAACCTACGACCTACAAATCGTAAGTCAGAGCCTTTACCACTGGGCCACCACTGCTCAATTAAGCCATGCTGCATCTAAATTAGAAATGGCTGCCTTACTTCACCGCAGAAGCCTACAAAAAGGTGTCCTACTAGTACTGAAAAAATTACAAAGATTTACGAGTACATTATCTTCAAAATAACCATCCAAACAATAGCCTCCGGGCAATTGACATTTAGTAGCTGATTATCGAAGATGTATTCATACTCCTAGGACGGGCGAGGACATCAATGAGGACACAGATATGGTACGCGACCGTATGTCCATGTAGTACCTACATTGGTTCATACGAGGAAGTGACATTTAGTAACAGTATATGGACAGCTTAATTCAAATAGTGTGCACAGAGTAGGTGTGAGACAGAGGTTTTATTTATTGATCAATCATATTCCCTCCATATTTATAAACGCTACATAAACATAAGTCTTAAGCGTCTGTTTAACCTTACATTTATGATATTTAAACATCTCTTAACTCTAAGCAACATTTATAAATTAAAGGGGATTAATTTTACCTACCTAAGGAGCTTTAATAGCCACAGTAATAACAGGCGCACTGGTTGACCTATCAAGTTCAGCTGCGCTTGTGGTTTGTCCGTGGATGGGTGACCATCTTTAAATACCAAGACCTCCGTGCTCCATGCTAACCCGTTAGTCCCGGGTGTCATTCGTGGATTTTTGACAGTCGTTACGGGTCGTCAGAAGCCCGAAAGTTTAACAACAAGCAAGTCCCGAATGTTTGTCAAGGGGTATTATAATCCAGTAGCTGGGTTGTGGAGGTCAGATAGGCAGTCGCTCCATGTATTCAGCTGCATCCGGTTAGACTGGAAGCCGACCCCAACATAGTTGGAAAGACTAGACAGATGATGATTGTTACCTAGGCTTAATCATTAAAGAAACTCAAACTCAAAGCATTTATTTCAATTTGTAGCTGCACCTACGTCATGTATATATGCATCCATTCATCATGCGCGCGCGCCGGTGGCTGGTGTAATACTGTCGACCCAGGCCCGGCGCAAGCTTTTATATGTGAGCCATAATGCGAACATTTTCGTCTTACCGACATATGATTTGTTTATTTTATTATAATATGCATGTAGGTAGCCTTAAATAATATTGTAAATATTTTTGTATATAATAGGTGTAGTTTGGCAATATATTCATTCTAATCTCAACCGTCTTTCACTTCACACACTACCAGGGACTCCTACCTCAACAGTGGTGACCCCGACGTGATTACAAAGCTACAATGACATCCAACGTAGATTTGAAGAAAGACGAGCAAGAAGTGTCCGGTGTGTCAGCTACTCTTCGCATTCCACCGATCTGGCGCGACAGACTGCGGTTATGGTTCGCGCAGTTCGAAGCCATCGTTTCTCCACACAAGAAGGGAGACAAAGCAATGTACGAGCTCGTCATTGGCCAGCTGGAACGCCAGGATATCGACGAAATAGCCGACATAATCCTCCGACCACCAGAAACCGACAAATACGAAACGTTGAAGAAACGATTACTGCAGGTTTACGAAGAATCCGAACAAAGACAAGTCCAGCGATTGTTGTCTGAAATGGAACTAGGTGATATGAAGCCGTCACAATTATTGCGGCGCATGAAAAACCTCGCTGGTGACAACATATCTGACTCGGCGCTACGTATCATGTGGACGAACCACCTACCACAGTCAGTCCGCGCTGTCCTCGCAGTCAGCGACAACATCGCGAAGAAGTCAGACATCGACGATCTCGCGCAAATGGCTGATAAGATCCTGGAACATTCACATCCACAAACTATCGCTGCTGTCTCCACCTGTACAAGCCAAGCGACAACTCACGAGATGACCATTACAGAGAAACTTACTGAGAAGATTGACTTACTAACTCGTGAGATCGCCGAACTGAAAACGAATCAATCATCGTATCGGCACAGACGACCATTTCGAAGATATCGTTCCAGGTCACGAACACCATCTAGACCCCGCTCCAACCGCAGTGATTCATCGTTTCGAAATGATAGGACCTGTTACTATCATCGAAAGTTCGGAAAACAAGCTCAACGGTGCACACGTCCTTGCAATTTTGTAGACCCAAAGACGACCTCGGAAAACTAAAACCTGCGTTGGCTGAGGCGGCAACCGGCGCGAGAACACTTTCACACCGCCTATTTATCACCGACAGGAACTCACGCCTGTCGTTCCTGATTGACACCGGCGCCAACATCTCTGTCATTCCGAAGAAAGCCGGTATGAAGGCTACACCTACAAGTTTTTGCCTATATGCGGCCAACAATACTTCTATTTCCACATACGGTGAGAAGACACTCGAATTGGACCTCAAACTACGAAGACCATATCGCTGGAAGTTTGTTATCGCAGCAGTCAGCAAACCAATCATCGGCGCTGATTTTCTGAGGCACCATCGCTTATTAGTCGACATCGCTGGCGAACGACTCATCGATAAAGTCACGAACTTATTCGTAAGGGCACCAATGTCATACTCCAACGAGCCAACGGTACGAAGCATAGACATGGAACATCCGTACCACCAGCTTTTAGCAGAATTCCCCAACATCGCTCGACCATCATCAATGAAAGAAACACCAAAGCATCGGGTCGAACATCACATCGAAACCACCGGTCCGCCATTGTATTGCAAGACTCGACCATTAGCACCGCACCTCTATCCGGCTGTAAAGAAAGAATTCGAAACCATGATGCAACAGGGTCTGTGCCGACCAAGCAAGAGCCCGTGGTCAAGCCCACTACATGTAGTTCCCAAGAAAAATGGTGACATACGTGTATGTGGAGACTATAGAAGATTGAACGCGGTTACGAAACCCGACCGCTACCCAGTTCCACGTCTTAAAGATTTTACATATCTTCTCCACGGCAAAAAGATCTTCACCACATTAGATCTCTGCCGTGCATATCAACAACTGCCCGTGTATGGACCCGATATTGAGAAGACAGCAATAACAACACCGTTCGGGTTATATGAATTTCCTCGCATGTGTCCCGGACTTATGAACGCTGGACAAACATTTCAGCGGTTCATCCATCAAGTGCTCAGCGGATGCGACAACACTTTTCAATTTATCGATGACGTCATCGTTGCTTCTGAAAACAAGGACAAACATTATGATGATCTACGTGCTGTCCTACAAAGATTAGACGATTACGGGATTACCATAAACCCGTCGAAGTGCGTCTTTGGCAAGCAAACTGTCAAGTTCCTCGGCTATGATGTATCAGAAGAAGGAATCAAACCACCACTAGAAAAAGTCAAAGCTATTACCGACTACCCCAAGCCTGAAAACATTCAAGAACTACGACGTTTCCTTGGGATATTGAACTTTTATCGTGACAGTTTACCCAACGCTGCAGGTATTCAAGCACCACTGAATGCATTCCTGCACAACTCGAAAAAACGAGACAAAACCAAGATCAACTGGTCAAAACAAGCTGAAGAAGCCTTTGAAGCGTGCAAAGTGGGCATACAGAACGCCACTATGCTTGCTCATCCATCACCGTCTACGAAAAACGCATTATCTCTAATGTGCGACGCATCGAACACCTGCGCTGGCGCTGTTATACAACAACGGGTCAACAACAATTGGATTCCTCTCGGCTACTTCTCAAAGAAGTTTTCTGATACGCAGCAGCGATACAGCACATTTGATAGAGAGTTGTTGGCAATCTATATGGCTGTGAAATATTTCCGCAACATATTCGAAGGACGTGAACTCATAATCTACACCGATCATAAACCGCTCACATACGCCATTCACAAACCACCGTCAGCTAGCGACACGCAGCGGCGAACACGGCAACTACTGTTTATCAGCGAGTTCACAACAGATATTCGGCATATTAGCGGAACAGATAACGTAGTGGCGGATGCCCTTTCGCGAGTTGAGACAATCGACGTACCAACTCCAATCGACTACGTACAGCTAGCTACAGCGCAAGAGCGAGACGACACGATACCAACACTTATCAAACAAACCAACATTCAACTAAAGAAAATCACGGTTCCCGGAACAATCAAGCCAATATACTGCGAAACATCGACAGGAAGCTTACGACCGTATTTGCCAAATGACTATCGTTGCATCGCTTTCAAGGCCGTGCACAACTCTAGTCATCCCGGCATAAGAACGACGCGGAAAATGATTCAAGATCGGTATTTCTGGCCATCAATGAACGTCGACATTGGCAACTGGGCAAGACAATGTACAGCGTGTCAACAATCAAAAGTACAACGTCACACGCGCAGCGACATCGAAACGTTCCCGATCTGCGAAAGATTCCAACATATACATATAGACATCGTTGGTCCGCTACCTACGTCAGCACACGGACACCGGTACCTGCTAACAATCATCGACCGCGCCACACGCTGGCCCGAAGCTATCCCAATGCAAGACATGACGTCAGAAACTATAGCAAATAACGTCTATGAAAAATGGATATGCCGTTTCGGTTGTCCAACCACAATCACGACAGATCAAGGACGACAGTTTGAGAGTCAGCTGTTCCACGAACTCGCAAAACTATTGGGCGCTGAGAAAACCCGTACTACTGCCTACCACCCGCAGAGTAATGGAATCGTCGAACGTTGGCATCGATCACTAAAAGCGGCACTCATGGCAAGACTCGCGGACAACAACAAGTGGCTGAATGAACTACCTACAGTGCTCATGGGACTTCGTGCTGTAGCCCGGACCGATACCCATACAAGCCCGGCTCAACTAACATACGGACAAGCACTACGTCTACCCGGCGACTTCATATCACCATCTACGAGCAACACAAGAATGAGTCACGACTGTGCGGAACAATTACATCGAATTATCACTCAACTTACGCCATCGTATGTGCCGCATAGCACCAAGCGCAGTATGTTCGTGCATAAAGATCTGCAAACATGCAACTCAGTGTTTCTACGAATAGACACCATCCGCAAGTCACTGCAACGACCGTACGAAGGGCCTTACCATGTCTTGGAAAGAAACGACAAGTACTTCAAGATACAGATGCCCGGCAGAACTGCAAACGTCTCCATTGACCGCCTTAAACCTGCGTACACAATCAACACAGACAGCGAACATCGCACCGCGAACATAACTTCAAGCTCAACATCATCTTCGACTACAGACCCTAAGACATCAGTGAATGATGAGCGGAGAACCAGATCCGGAAGGCTCGTGAAGATGCCCGTACGCTTCGCTTGAGGGGGAGTCCTGTAGCTGCACCTACGTCATGTATATATGCATGACGTAGGTGCAGCTACAAATTAAACCATTTACAGGCACTTTTGAATTGTCAAAAAGTCGACCAGTTGGAAAGTTGAAGCTAGTTGCCCATTCCAAAACGTAGATCTCTATGGAGAAGAACGGGCAAGAAACTCCATGGACACTCTTTTTAATCATGTTATGTATTACAAAAACTTGGGAACATTATTCTTGTTACTTCTATATGTGAGACAATGTAAAAAAAAAAAACAATTCTAAATATAAAATTTAAAATTAGCCATGGAAGTTAGGAGATGACCAGTCTCAACCGACGGCGCCCGTTCACGAACTTGACGCGTGGATCAGCACCATCCAGCTCAACCATTTTGTAGGGAAAATTCGAGTACCTACCTTGCTATCCAATTCAGTATAAAATATTCACAAAACAAAGCGTAACATGGCCTCAGGAAGTTAATCTTATGCTTGTACAAGCTTTTGCCAGTGCCTTCGCCCGCGTGCAAGTCGGAAATTATTCCACGGGATTGTACTACCGGGATAAAAAATAATTATCCCATGTGTTCATCCTTAATCCAATTAGTTATAACTTTATAAGCTATCTGTTTGCCAAATTTTATCCAAATCCGTTCTGCTATTTTTTCGTGATTGAGTAACAAACATCGAAACGTCTAAATATTTTATTTCACATAAACCTACATGGGCACTTTGAGACGTCAGAAGCTAGGTGCACGGTTCAAATGAATGCTTACAGACGAGCATAAACAAACAAGACTGCGGATTTCTCAAATCAATTTGGAATTGTTACAACATGATCCTGACCGATTTTTGGCTCGCTTCGTAACTATGGTTGAAACATGGCTCCACCATTATGATCCTGAAACGAAACAACAGTCCATGACTTGGAAGAGGCCGTCATCTCCAACGCCTAAGAAGTTTAAGGTAATCCCATCCGACGGTAAGATTATGGGCTCTCTTTTCTGGGACAGCCAGGGGGTGATAGTGATTGAATACCTCAATCATGGAGCCGCTATTACGGGGTCCTTATACGCAGAACAAATAAAAAAACTGCGTCAGGAAATACGCGAAAATCGCCGAGTTGTGTTGCGAGAGACGCGACGAAAACAAATGACTTCTATTTTTTAAATAAGAAAAGAAAATCATTAAAAAATAAATCAAATGTCTGGGCTTTACCTGCCAGTATTTACTTTTTTGTTGTTCAAGGAGTATAAATGCCATTATTACTTTTTATTGAACACTCGTCGTATTGTCCAATGTTAAACCAAGAAGCGTTAAATCGTCTCTTTCTGGAAAAATTGTGGAATTGATACACCGAAAAAAAAAACAAACCAGCGGCTCTCCACTACTTCGCCACAAGTCTCTGTCACCACACTGCTCTATACCACATACAGGGTGTGGTCGACATTACGCGACGAATTGAATTCAAGTAATTGCTCGAGTTTGGAGGTCTCGCCGACCTTAGCCGTTAGCTGACTAGTTTGGTGCCTATTTATTTATTGCCTAAATCTTTTACTGAGGTCGTTTCTAGCATGCCAAATGATTTGTATTATTGTGTAAACAAACTTATATAGTTGTCTATAATTTTAGTTTTTGAAGTGAAAACTTCTATGGGCATTTTTTGGGATCGGAATAAATAATTGAACTCGCGACACCGTTACCGACACCTCTGTTTTTAGTAGAGGTATTTCAATAATTTAAGTCTCAAAAGATAGGTTTAGGTCCAGAACTAATATTCCAATTGGAATTATGAAAATCGGATAACCCGTTTAGTAGATATGATCGAAATTATTATTATGAATAATGTGAAATCTGTATTGACGATTCAAAAAATACACACGTAATTGTTCAAGTTTTCACTTCTGTCGGCACTCCCGCAGTGCCACTGTTTTTTTCCGTTTCGCTTTCATCAAAAATTATTTACAAAACCCAAACTCATCATCTGATGAGTTTTGGTTTTTGTAATCAACTTTTTCATAAGCCCTATGCGAAATTTAAAAAAACTACCAACCAGCAAACTGCACTTGTTACTTACAATGCATAATGCCCAGGCATGGCTCAGCTATGGGCTCATGCAAAATATGAATTACAAATAATAAGCATAGCCATCATCATTTCAGCCGAAAGATGTCTACTGTTGGATATAGGCCTCCCCCAATTTAGGGGGGTTCGCCATAATCGCCACGCTTGGCAGGCGGGTTGGCGATCACAATATGGTGGTAAAATGCATAGAGAACGCTGCTGCCCATTCTCTAGTAAGTCCCTTAGTCGCCTTCTACGACACCCGCGGGAAGAGATGGCAAGTTCCGTGCGGTGCCGGACGTAACGAATAGCACCATCGCATCTCTTCCCAAATAATAATATACACCTATTATTCTTATGCATTTCATTAAATTAAAATAACAAAAATACTAAACCTATCGGTATACACAAACCTAATAACCTGTACATAATTTTATATATATACAGGAAAAGTTTTTATTCAGTGCGCAAACTTTAACCATGAATTCAGCATACCATTCTAGACCCCCAGCGAAGAAATTTTTCGTCGGTTTTACAAAAAAAAATCTGCTGTTTCATAGAAAAGTGCAATACCTACGCCTACGCGGTCAAAATGTATGGAACAGCTATTTTTTTTTTGTATAACCGACGAAAAATTTCTGCACTGGGGGGTCTAGAATTATATTCTGAATTCATGGTTACAGTTTGCGCACAGGATAAAAACTTTTCCTGTATATATACAAATAAAGACCCAAATATACATCTAAGAATTTATAACAATAATGAATTGAATTGCTTGAATTTGTAAGTAGCCCTCTTCCTATCTCCTAATTTTGCTGTGCTCGACAGGGTACATATTGATCTCACTTTTATACACATTTATACCATCTATTTACTACTTATGGAATGCAATAATGAATTGAGTATTGAGTATTGAAGGATATTAACTAATTCATTGCGTCATATGTTCTAAAAATTCTTCTGCTCAACAACGTAAATAACGCAATGAATGCTGTTGAACTGTCAAAATTAAAGCCATTCCTACTGTTAAGTAGAGTATAATGCAATTAGCCTGCTGTTCATGTAATTTCTAGTTATCCTCCATAAGAAAAAAAGAAGTTCTTAGAAGGAGTGCAAAACATTTTATTTCAAAGTTAAGTTATAACTTTTTTAGATAGATTTAAGATAGTACGTACTGTAAATACTGGGATAAACGAAACAAAAATCATTTTATTTTTAATAATGCTTTATTTTTAATAACATCTTCATCAATCGCATGATAATTTAAATTTAATTAAGATTAAAGGAAATAAACGAAATTTTAACAATACACAATGCAACTTCTTCGTCTTCATCAGCTAATGTAGTCACTAAACGTTCACGTATTGTTCACTCCTGCTTCTTTTAGGGTTTTTAGCATTGCCGCTTTAATTTTGAAATGGAATTAAATAATTACATATTATATCAAATTATATGAATGAAAGCCACTTAGTTTCATAAGATACCTAAATAGTTAAAATGATTACAATAACGTGTGACAGCTGATTATAAATTTTGTGTTAATCGTGTAACTGAAAGAAAGAAAGAAAATACGTTTATTTACGGTAAACATGACGCAAAAAAGAACAGGAACACAAAAAATTAGAAAGGTTGGGGGAAACATACGTCACATCCACGCAAAACGGCTATCGCTCAGCATTATGCTGCGACCCTATGCAAGACAGAGCCCCAACTGTAACAAGATAATATACTTTTGTTACTAAGTGTATGTACATCAAAAATAACTTTTTTTCTGCTTCTATTGTAAATGGAGCTTTAATACTTTAGCTCCATATTTAATAGAAGCAGATAGAAGTTAAAAAAGGTTATTTTAAATGTACCCTTAGTAACAAAAGTACACGCTTTAGAGAAAAAAAAGATTGTGCAAACGATACGTATTTAAATAGTAAAATTTCAAAGGGCTACATTGTAGAACGATTCCGCATAAGTAGGTATCCTCATTAGTTAGGACATTGCATTTAGTATAAATACAAGGGAACATAAAAGTTTGACTCTCGACTCGATAGATGGCGTTACGGGCCAAATTAGAAGTCGCTATGGTTTCGTTACCGAGGCTGGTATAACCTGGAGTGGTGGTCACGTCTTGGTTGTGTTGGATGCGTACGTCAAAGAATTTTTGAAAAGTCAAGCTTTTTAAAGCTAGACTTTTATTAATCACAAAAGGTGTGAACGTCACAGTTTGCTTTCATTTTGTATTTTATGATTGACTAGAACTTCGTCCGCGACTCTGTCTGCGTGAATTTCGTAATTTACTCAACTAAGTTCAACTTTCCCTCCACCCCCATTAAAAAGTAGTTTCATAAATGTGTATGATTGCGATCTTTTTAACACGCTTTTATTAACTTCACCTGTATGTTTGTAAGCATATTTTTTGTAACCGACTCTTTTCACGCTTTTATAGTAGCAGAACTAAAAATTAGAAAATAATTAATAGATAAAAAAATCTAAAAAACACGCTATATAAACCATAATAAAAAGCTGAAAATAATTTCAAAAAAGCGTGGGGTGCTTTTTTAGTTTAGTTTTTAAGCCGTGTTTTTTTAGATTTTGTAATCTAATATTTATTTATATTGAAAAGTATTCGGGTAAACTGTCAAGTTTATGGATCAAAAGAAAAATACGTACATATACCCTGGAAGAGGTTGTTTTTTAAAACTTATGCATCATGTTTTTCGTCATTTAATTTCTTGATTACTTTTGAGTTACGTAATCAAGGCAGGCTTGGCAGGCAGTAAGAGACTTCCCTAAAATCTGCAAACCTTACCTCTTTTGTTCCGTTAAGGAATATATTATACATATAATACTTATGTAAGTACTTGTAGTCTTTATTTTCTGTAAAAATTATTAATACCGGCTTTCGAAGTAATTCGAACTGCGCGCTATGCTTCTTCCTTAGAAACTTTAACAACCCTTGAGGAGCTTTGAAAAACTAATACCTATCTACTTGATGACTTTATTATTTATTTAAGATTGTATTCATGCCAAGTGTCAAGATTCGAAAATAATGAGATATGATCGTATCTCATACGGGATCCTGCCGTTTTGCCAAAATGATTTTGACAAAATTTCGTTATCCAAACAAATTTTAGCAACCTTTTTTATACCAATGCAATATTTGGAATCATTTTAGTATGCGCATTAACCCATCATATACACATAACATGATATTTCAGAACCTACCGTAGGTACCTAACGTGATACCGTGATCTTTCTTGGGAGACAAGTTTTGAGTGATTTTAAATTATTTCATGGTTTTATATGGTCAGCCGTTGTCGTTAAAATTATTTTATAACGACAAATTATTTTAAGAATTTTAATTTTAACATCCAAGTCGTAACTTGGATGTTAAAATTAAAATTCTTAAAATAATTTGTCGTTAAATCTTTCGAGGTGAACTTGGAATTCTATTCATACTACTTAATCGCTTGAAAAGTATGGACTTGTATTCTCATAAGCTTAAACAAACCTCTTTATCATTATACTAGCTTTTGCCCGCGGCTCCGCCCGCGTGGATATCGGTTATCGCGTAAAAAAGTAGTCTATGTCCTTCTCTATATCCCAGGCTATATCTCTGCCAAATTTTATGACGATCGGTTCAGCGGTTTAGGTGTGAAACCGTAACGGACACATAGACAGAGTTACTTTCGCATTTATAATATTATAGTAGGGATTATATCAAGGGTGTTAATTACAGAAAGATTCCTGCTTAGGTACTTCATGAGATGACCCAAGGATTACCTACCTGCTTATTATGAGGATGGACGTTTACTGTGGACTCCACTTTCCCTTAATTACCAGCATAATTCCATCCTTTACTTGTCTTTTGCTGTTCAGCTTAAAATATTGCCCATAACACCAACTGCATTTAACATGTCAAATACGACCTAACGTAAAAACAACTCCTAAAATGTAATCAACATTCACACATCTATTAAAATGCTAAGTTAGTAAGATTGCAACTTGGAGTCATTAAGTAAGAACTGTATCAAAATCATATTATTATCACTTAGTCGTAACTTGATCCGACCTTGCGACTCACACTTGACATTTTGATGACATTATGCAACAGCGAAGCAGTTAATATTGCTCCAGTTTGAAGAGTGAATATATTATAATTTATTGGAGTAATTAGTTAACAGCTTATCTTATTGGTGTGTTGTATTATCTGATTAGGCAGAGATTTATGAAGATACAAGTGAGATGCATCATCATATGTTACACCTACCAACCCGCACTGGCCCCGCGTGGTAGATCACGGCCCACTTCCTCTCACAGACAAGAGGCCTGTGTCCTAACAGTGGGAACAGTAAAGTCTTATTAGTACACTAGCTGTCCCGACAGACGTTGTCCTGTCATATATATTAAGATTTAATTCGCATTCAACACGTGCTGGTTATGCCATTAAATTGTAGCTTATGTGAAACGTTGGTACTTTTAACACAGCGCCATCTATTGATTACTTACTGAACCCAGTCGAAAGGTATCGACATCTGTTAGAATCATTTGGAGTTAACAGATAATTGTGACTGTCAAATAATAACAGACAAATAATTAGCAATAAATTAAAATTGCGACTATAATTTGAGATTTAAACTATCCTATCTCTCAAGTTGGATCGAACTGCACATGGTGTGCGAATTTTATTATAATCGGTTAAGTGGTTTAGGAGTCCATTGAGAACAAACATTGTGACACGAATGCATCTGCAAGTTTTGGAAAACATCTAATCAATATGTGGTACACTGCAAGGCCGAAACAAATGATTTAAAACAGGCTCCCTTACAAGCCTCTGGCCATCTCCAACAGTCATCAGGAGTAAAAGACAATACAGGAAAAAATAGAAAATAAATAATGTAAAAAGAAAAACTGTAAAATCACGCTTTTGTAGTTAGCAGAACTAAAAAATAAATAATAGATTAAAAAATCTAAAAAAACGCTTTAAAAACCAAACTAAAAAAGCAAAAAATAATTTCAAAAAAGCGTGGGGTGCTTTGTGAGGTATTTTTATAATCGATTAATATCAAGCACCCCACGTTTTTCAAAGCGTGATTTTTCAGTTTTTCTTTTTACATTTTTTAACATTATGGAACAAATTTATAAAATTATTGAATTTGTCATCGGTCCTCGATAAGTCTACAAAGTTTAAATTAAATCTGACCGTTTGAAATGCGTCAAAATCAAGTCCAAAGAAGTCGGTTACAAGTAAACATGCTTAAAAACATACAGGTGAAGCTAATAAAGGCGTGTTAAAAAGACATGTGATATCCGCGTCCTTGCATGGTAGACAGCCCATGCCCTCTCGAAGAGAGGAGGATTGTGTCATAGCAGTGAGAACTTTATAGGCTTTATGCTAGAATGCAATTTGACTAAATGAATAAAAATAGTAAAATGTCAATCATTCCTCAACACAACACAAATATTTGGAGCGAGCGACTAAGGCCGCCTGCCAGCGAGCCGGATATAGACGCCGCCTACGGTATTTCCTCTCAATACTTGAATTACCAGTTTGTGAACGCCCTTATAATTATTGTCATACTTCCCAAAATATAGCGCCTGTTTATAAAGGTCTTGAGTTCAATAATACTCGAATAACTACTTTAAAGCCATAAAGATCTTAAGGTATACATAATAAAATAGTTGCGAATCAAACTGTACACTGAATATTGTTGAAAAAAAAAAGGAATTTCTACGACTCTGATATCGAAAAATAATTGTCCGTCGGTCTTGTCTGGATGTATGTTCCGGATTGGCGGAAAAACGGCTGAACGGGGTCGTCTAAATGCGATCATCAAGATGATATAATATTCCAGCCCTTCTAAATTCTAGATAGGTACCTATGCAGCTTTTTCCTGCAGGTGAAGGTGTAAAAATGCGTCCCTAGATTGCAGTAACACCTCCTACATACATTGGTAAGTAAATGAGGTAAAACATGGTAATGGTTCTGCTTTTATTTTCTACTTAGTTTATTTCAGTAAATACCTAGTCGCTCAGTGAATGTTGTGCTCGAGTTAAGTTTTCATTTTATTTGTTGGTATATTCGCATGGCTGGCTGACATATGTATGACTAATTATTTAATTAACGTTCTGTGTCTCGTAATGTTTATATTAGTTTGTCTATGTATGTATAGAATCAAGTCTATCCGACTAAACAAACAGCTGTGTTGCTGGGGAGTTTGTTGCGCCACTTCTTCTTCCCAGCTAAAGCACTAGGAAGTGGTGACGGGTGGGCGTTTTTGGGAGACTGTCTTATGTATTTTGATGTTCGAAAAGCGCTGATTCTCAGCCTAATTTGAATAAATGACTTTTGATTTTAAATGAGACTTCAAAGGGAGTGTTTATAATGGCTTGTCTTTTACAAGGGTAAGTTTTAATTTTGTAAGGAAGGCCATCACTCATACGAAGAAAATCGAGGTTCCGCTTGCTTCATGTACGATACAGGACATCTACTGCATACCCGCTCTAAATGACACTCATACCCCATTAGGTCATGTGCATGACAAATACATTGAACTGTATCTAGTGCACTTTCTCCACAACAATAAAAGGAAACACACTATTTATTACATAACACTTTATTTAATCATATATTTACAATCGGCACACGTATTATTACGCACGAGCGACCATTTTGAAATCTGCGAGTGTGCATAATCAATCGTTCGCTTATTGAATTTTTATTTCATTGTAAGTAGATGCTATTATTTTTTATTATATTATTTAAGGATAGTTTGGTAACACATTAACCGAATAATAAATTGTATAGGCAGCTTATTTCATTGCGGCAATAAAGTTTCAATCATGTTTACTTTTTGCATTAAAATTATTTCTAAGGTTTTCCAAAGATTTTTGAGAGTAAAATAGAAAACATTGTACTGAAAATTTACTGAACCGATACAGGTGTTTCAAATACCTGTCTTAGCAGAAAAGCAAGCCTTTCTGAAGTGAATTGCTAAGATTCTAATTTAAGGCAAATAACCCACTTGGCAGTAAAGACCCGCTTACACGATAACTGACTAAATACGATTTGTGCTAAATATTTTAAATTTAGTAAGATATTGACAGAAAAACAATTACATATTTTACCAGCAATGGGGGACCCTAAATATTATTGCACGTTGGATTTTCAACACTCGGTGCTGAGCCGAGCGTTGAAAGTCTAACAGTGCTCTTTTGTTTAGGCATTGCATTTAGATGTTGCCAAGGTTAGTGAATTATCGTGCAAGCGGCTCCAGAAGACTTTCAGCAAGTAACATCAGCCAATCTGAAGTCGCAGTTAGGCTGCCATAAATAAGTGGTTGCATTTCTATAGGTTGGCTGATGAAGACTGGCTGTACAGCCATGGTTGCTGTACGTTGTTTGCCTCAAATTATTGTATAAAATTTTCTAGTGTTCACTACAGTACAGTTTTTTCTGTTTGGTATCTATATTACCATTATCTATTAGTAAAGTTACTTACTAGTTTAGTACCTTCACTGGTAATAGTCATTTTCGTTTACATTGTTTGAGCCTCAGTGTTTTAGTAGAAGACTTGTAAATTTGGCTTCAAAAAGACTTGCGATTTGTCAAGCTGCTCCTAATTTGGATTTTTCTTTTCGCATTAATATGTTGCCAAAATTAATGAACATTTTGAAATACTTATGGGTATATGTACATAATGCAGTAAATAATCACAATTACATAGTTTACTATTCATGTTTATATCTACAAATTAAAGAATTTACATTAAATTGCAATGAAATTACAAATAAATAATATGTACCGATAAGAGCAAATAATGTAAAAAAATAAGTAGAATGTAGATAAATAAATAAATACATACTTATGTATTTAAGTACACATAATATTTTATTTGGAAGAAAAATGTCGCATATATATACTATTAGAGGCTGATAGAATATATAAATCAAATATATACCTAAGTATATATGAATATAATTACTTAAATAACAATATTACGTAAAATTTTGCTGTGCGACTAAAGTATTACCATACGTTCTATGAAAAGGACAAATTGACGTGCAACAAAATCGTAAGAGTGCACACATAATATTTAAATATTTTTATGATATAGAAAAGTATAAAATAAATAATTTCATTCATATTGTTAGTCACAATATAATTAAAACTCCTTCCTTCGAAATTTTACAAAACACACCGAAATAATTGACTAGTACTAAAAATATACAATAATCGTAAAAAAGGTGTCGTTCGTCACTTTGGGTATCTCCCTTTAAATATTCAATATTTTGTACAAATTATTTATTTAAGTGTTGGAATAGACGATTCTATTTGCAGTTTAGCAGTAAAAGTAGAAAGATCACAAGAGATTTTTTATTGCAATGTTTGTTATGTTCAGTACTTGCTTAATTACTTTAAGTCGTTGAAAGGCTTAAGATGGAAGTAGCTCAACACAGGATAGCAAAACAAAATCCTGCATCTATATTTTCTCTTACTTTTCATTACCTTACTATTCACCAATAAACTCAAATAATTTACATCAACAGTAGAGTCGTCTACCCCACAACTAATCTTACAGATAGCACATCCTTAAATAACAATATAACAACCAGCCCATCACTGCTTAACCAGTAAAGTTAATAGAATAAGACCCAGAGCTGGGGTCAAAGTTTTGAGCTGGGTGGCCGAAGAATGGGTTGAAATTCTGATTCTGGCCCTGGTAGTTCTGCTGTTGCTGCTGCTGCTGCTGGTACTGTGGCTGGAAACCCTGGCTCTGCTGGAAACCCTGATTCTGGACATTCTGGTATGGCTGAGGAGTGTACGCCTGGTATGAAAACTGAGGCTGCTGGTGGTACACCTGGCTTTGAGGACGGAACTCCTGGTTTTGGGACTGAAATTGGTTCTGAGACGGGAATTGCTGAGGACCTTGGTTGAAGAGGCTAGTCTGTTGGGTGTACAGAGGAGATGATCTGAACTGGCTTTGCTGTTCGTATTGAGGTGCTGGGGCTGGACTTGGGACGGGAGCAGGCGCTGCTTGTTGGTACTGCCTTGCTGGTGCAGGTTGGGCTGGCTGGTGGTACTGCCTGATCGGGGCAGGTCTCGGCTGAGCTCGACTGTTGTACTTCGGGTCCTCGTAGATGCTGGGGTCCTCACGGTACTGGCCATCGTCTTCTTGGCCGTCGGTGAGGGCATTGGATGAGTGCTGATTGTTCAACGTCGGTGGGGGGACCATGATGCCGGGACCTGGAAGGTGATGGGTTACATTAGAATTCCGGTTGAGTAGCATCACTGTCTATGTTTGTCCAGCGACAGAAAAGGAGACAAAAATAATAAAAATATGGATACAAGTTCCCACATGAATGGAATCGCTCTCTATCACAATCGGCCTATAATTTTCCCACTGCTGGGACACAGGGCCTTCTCTCTGTGGGAGTGGGCCATAATCAACCACTCGAGCGCAATATGACACTGTTTTAAGAGCTCTCTAGCTTGCCCTCTATATCGAAACACATTCAGAGATGATTCAAATGTCTTATCAATGTAATGTGCCCATGACTATAGTAGACACTAATGCGTAACCACTAGCTTATAATAACTATATGGAATAGATGTTTAGAATAACCACACTGTTGAAGGGTTCTTTTTTAATTTTGACTTTGAGTAATTGTGATAAAGAGCAATCGTCATTTACGGGCTAACAATTATAAATAATTATGATAATAAAATTAAAGAGAGCTTAACAAATTAAAGACGAATCAAGTTTAAATAAATTACCACTATTGCAATCTTAAATTACTTTAAGTTAGCAAGTATTAGGTAAGCTAATCTTCTAGTTAGCGAGAATTATGTAGTTAGATAGCTTATCAGGGCGTGAAGGTTGCTGCCAGAGTGCCACTTGTAGGATAATTGCGAGACACAGCATATGAGTTTTCTAGTCCAAGAATTTCTTGTTCCATTTCGGTAAAGATGTGATAATTGTTTTAATTTTCGTTAAAATGATTTGGAAAAGGAAATTGCAAAAGGCGAAAACGATGGCTAAGATCTTTCGAGGTTAAATGTCTGCAATCATTGGAAACATTTATTAGGGCTATTAAGCCACGAGGTACATGGAATTCTTGGTACCGTAGTCTTCTTTGTGACAGATTATACCTACAAGCGTTAAAACATGTAGATTCGGAAAACGAAGCGATGGCTTAACGAGATCTCACCCATTGTGCAATTCGACCCTTCCTATCTACGTATATTGTGATGAATAATCTGTATCGACAAATCGATTGTATTCATGAACCCTTATGTATTGTCAATAGTGCTTATTATGCAACATGCGCAACAATGAAATCAACTGATATATTTGTTTGTATGGTGGCCACACTATGGTATGGACTTTCATTGTTTATGACAGGTTTTTTGCTGTTTCACTTGCATGAGTCGTTAGATTCAACATCCAACTCATGTCCAAAAACATGATGCTTAAGTGCTTAAATTCATTCAGTAAAATAGTCAGTACACATGACTTCAGGAATTGAAATATTATATTCAGTTTAGGTACCCACTTACCTATTTAAAACATGCAAATTGTAAAACGAAGGTGTTAGAAGAGTTACCTACTCTTTAAAAAAATGTTTTATAATCGGTACGGAGTTTCTTGCCCATTCTTCTCCATACAAAACTACCATTTGGAAGGAGCAACAAGATTCAAATTTTCTTTTATCATGTTAAATCACCAAAAGAGATAAGTAGTAACCAGGGTTTACTCCACATAGATCTATAAATGACAAATCATCGGCTACTGCCGTACAGTCGGACTACCATAACATTCCACCATGATGTGTCGATTGCCGCTCGAGTGAATTAGAGAGCGGTGGTGTAACCGCTCCAGTTAGAACTCAGCTGTTGAGCTCATGTTACGGATACAGTGGCTAATTGTTGAGCGAATTGATAATTGATGAGCAATTTCTATTTTGACATCATTCCGATTTCTCATTTCCGAATTGTTTTTAACAAGAACACTTGTTTTTTTTTTCAACAGTTTTTTGAGCTATGGTTTTTTTTTTGGGTGGGAAATCATCAAATAACTTCTCCCGCTCTGGGTGGAGCAGGAGGGCGTGTCATACTTTTACTGACTAAAACCCACCCGTGTTACCTTAGTTGCCTGTGTGCCAGGGCCCACGGTATCTCTTTCGAACAACCCGCACCCCTGGCAGGCATCGGCCCTTGCGGACCCCACCAGTTGGTGCTGACATCTCTTTGAGGCGCGCGTGGAACACAACGCGCCGTCGACCCGGGCTTGGTCCTTATCGGACAGCGAGCTACCCATTACTCGCCGTCCGCAAGCCCGCGCCTACGGTGGTGACTTGTGATATCAGCTCTGACTTATGAATATTACTAGGTCGTGAGTTCGAACCCAGGCAGGCATTACTTTGTTTACTGCTCTCAAAACGGTGAAGGAAAAACATCGTGAGGAAACCGGCATACCTTAGAATAAAAAAATCAATGACATGTGATATCCAGTAACGCGCCCTGGGCCCGCGTGGCGGATGTAGCCCAGTCCCACTCATAGAGAGGAGGCCTGTGTCCCAGCAGTGGGAAAAATATAGGCTGCTTTTTTTGCGAATCACTTAAGGACTGGAACCACAGGGTTATCACCCTCCTTAATACTTAGTTAAATAACCTCTTACAAAAGCTACACAGACTGCTCCAATAAGAATGGCACAATAAGTTGGAGTCAAATTCAAAGCATTTATTTCAAATAGGTACTTAAAAGGCACTTTTGAACGTCAACATTTACATTAAAATAGAATTGATTCTAGTCGCCCCTTCCAAAATGTAGTTTCGTATGGAGAAGAATGGGCAAGAAACTCCACCGTTACTCTTTTAAAATGTTTTAAGTACAAGTAGCCTATAGTGTTTGAAAGAGGTGACTTAGCTTACGTCACTGGTCGATCGATCTTGTGGTTAAGGTTCCGCGTCAGGGCAGCTCGCGATATAAAAATTTTCTTACGTTTTTTTGCTATTATTTATCCTACTAATATTATAAACGCGAAAGTTTGTAAGTATGGATGGATGGATGTTTGTTACTCTTTCACGTAAAAACGGCTGAACGGATTTGAATGAAATTTGGCACACAGATAGATTATTACCTAGATTAACACATAGGATGTTTTTATTCCAGTAGTACGTTCCCGCGGGATAATTTCCGACTTACACGCGAGCGAAGCCGCGGGTGGAAACTATAGAATCATAATCATAAAATGATCAATATGTACTACTTCCTAAGTTTATGTTACCTTAGTAAATTACTATTTTATGAAATCATGACATTTGACGCCAAGTCTAACTTAAGATTGAATTGCTGTTTCTACTAATTATAATTCTGTAAAGCCTCATATAATCATATTTCACAAGCGGGCGTCACTGCAATTTTTGTATAAAAATGTGTTGCGTTGTGGCCTGTCGCAGTTGTAATGTGCACTTGGCTCTACAAAGCACATTTATTTGAAGTTAGTTCCCATTACCACGCAAAAACAAAACAGCTAGCACAACAATAATCCTACCTTCAGGTTCGAACCCTCTTTGGCTGCTGGCTCCATAAGAGATCTCCCTGTTCTTGCCAGTCTCGTCGACATATCCGTACTTTCCAGCTACGTCTCCGTTCGGGTACTTAGTTTCGATCTTGAAGGAGCCGTCGGCTGCTTCGTAGCCGTAACTGTAGGATCCGTCGTCGTTCTGTCGGTTGATCTGCTTGAGGATCGGGACTGGGGTCGTGGTGGGGCTGTTGTAGTTCTGGCAGTGGACTGTTACCCACGCCGTGCAGAGGATTAGAGCCTGGAAAGAGAGAGAAAAATGTTTGAGTGAAAAGGAAAGGGCGAGATGAGTATGGATGATATTGGATTGTGGTTATTTAAGTTCTGAGTTGAGCTGCATGTTTTTATTTTTTTGTTACGTATTTTCGGTCATAACTCCGTCATATATAGACGGATATGCAAAATTATATTTTTTTCGAAAGGGGTTTCGGAGACAGACAACGGAACTCTAAAAAATGACAGCAAATCAACCGCGATTGTTGCTATCGCATAAATATGCATTGTTTTGACCCCAAGGATAATGAACTTTCGAATTGGTGTGGGGTAGGTACTATAACTAAAAAGTGAAAAATAAAAAGATTTTCAAAAAATTAAAAACAACCAACTTGCGGAAAAACACTACAAAGCGAAAAATATTTGTGTTGTTTTTTTTTAAAGTTTTTTACAATATGATTGACGTGTAATAATTTTTGTACAAACCTACTTACAGAGATCAAATCATTATTGTTGGTGTGCTACGGGGTTGTGTTGTAGACCCATGTACATATATGTAGGCACATTTGAATTTAAAAAAATCATGTTCTTAAATGCCTAATAATTGTGATGGCGTAACACAAGAAGACGCGTAGATAATAAATAGAAAGTTGTGCTAGTAAAATGGATTACCTACGTATGTGATTTTTGTAGAATGATTAACTGTTGTCATACGTAAATTAGGCTTTTTTTCCATTAGAAGAAGTAACCAGATTTGTTTACGATGAGATTATGAGAGGGTTATTTTTTACGTTTCACGCCTACTTCAATAATTCTGCAAAAAAGTCTAACCAACAGCTAATTTAGGAAGTAAAAATAAAACAAACTAATCGCATCTTTTTACTACCTGCCCACGAACCGTGTAACTCAGTTTAAAAATATCGCAACATTACAAAAAATAACAGCGTTATGATATTTTAAACAGTTAAAAGTGAGCGCCCTTGATCTTGCCACTGCGTTGTCGTTGCGTAACCGTTGTGTAACCGCTGCGTGCACGTTACGGGGTAATTCGAGGTTCTGTAAGTTCTGTACAAAGTAATTATATTGTTGTGTTTGTTGCTTTATGACGTAAGTGATTAAAGGGAGTGTTTATTATTAATTGGAATGTTGTTACGACGTTTGTGGGTAAGTACGTAACACCGCTGGGTTTAGAATTGTGTAAAGTACAATGTCTTGCATAGCTTTCATTTACTGTTGTCGACAGAGCTTTTGAAGAAATATATTACACTGTAAATTGTAGGACCTACCCCGTAAATGTGTGCGCAGCAGCATGACCTATTTGTTTTTGTCTCTAGGAATCCGACATACATATCAAAATAATCTTCAATCTTAGGATGGGTAACTTCCTAGATTGACTGCTTTTTCGGACAAGATTACGAATGTCATACGGGCATTTCCACTGACTTAATATTAAAAGGAATTCCCTAATTACCTCTCTCTATATGCATGCGGAAACTCCGCATGCATATACGGATATACCTAACAGTGATTGTTTGATATTTTTTTTGGATGTCATTGTTATATTATTCTTATTTACATAATTTAGTAGAAACATAACAGTCTTAAATTAAGGGTACAATTTAAATGCTCACTAAAATATTTTTTAGACCCTAAGACTATGTACAAATTAAAATATGTTAACTTCAAATAAAACCCACTCTGTACCTGAAGAACAACGTTTTAACTTCCAAAATAATTAAACACTCATTAGAATAATTTGTACGTGTTGTATTTATATTCTTTTTGCCTACCAAAATGGATAAATGCTCACCAAATCTTGTTTCCCTGAAATAGTAACATTAATACCCAAAATTACAGTTCTACGAGTAAATAGCTTTAGTGTAATCATATTATCCAACCTGAATCAATATGTTGTGCTACAAAATTTAGTGAGAAACAAATCGCTGCAGGCTAAAGCTGGCCGGCGTAGCCAGCCAGCAAGCCGAAGCTGTGGTGTTGAGCGTTAGAACCATCTGCGACGATAAGCTCGCGTGGGGCCGCCCAAACCTCGCAGCGCCGAAGCCGTGACAGAAACAATGCTTGTTGCATGTTGCATGCCTGCTTGCATGTTGCATGCTTTTTGCACGCTGCATGCTCGCTTGCATGCTGCATGCCTGCTTGCATGCTGTATTCTTGAAGCAAGCATAAAACAATAAACAAGGAACATGACTGTGTTTGGGATATGCAATATTATATTTGATATTCAAAAACATCGTGCGATCGACCGTTAGAAAAAAAATTGTTTGCATGTTACCTTTAGCATTAAGCCAGAGTAAATCACTGTTTGTGAACCAAAAAAAATTAGTAATAATAAATAAATAACTCGCATTCGAACATTTGGGATATGAGCATTATTCTAAACACTTCTTTTTTCTACAAGTGGTACTACAATTACAATATCACGCTTAAATGCAAAATGTCCACGATATAGCTGTTATCACAAAACACAGCTTCTAACGCCATACGAAACTTTATAAGGACAACATTCTCGAACTATTTGCTGCAGCTACGTATACATTTTTTCCTGCAAATTCTTGGTAAAGTAATATCACAAGAAACTTAGTCGAGTCGTCGACGCCTACAGCACAGTTCAGGTAGCAAACAGTAGAACAACTACGAACAAACACGCGAATTGACGCACTCACTCAAACGTGCTACTACACAACCCTAAGCTCGATTCCTACGGCGCGTGATATCACAATTTACACCTGCCGCGCCTTTATTAGCGATCTCCACAATGCAGTTTGTCGTTTGTTTTTGGTAAAGTGCTTTGACCTAGACATCTATTCATTGCTTAGCAAGTGAGCATGAGATCCTGGAATCGATCGAGAGTCAAGAGTTTTACACTCGAAACTTTTCAGTCTAGATTTTAGAAATGTGGCTAACTTGTAGGGGAAAACTATTACTATCAAGTGGGGCCAAAATCCTGCAACTTATACTATAGTGCTACGTGGCAGGATTTAGGATCCCTATGCTCTAACTCTTCGGGGAATACAGGCGTGATGTGATACATGATGTATGCAGTTGAGCGCATCACAAAAAATACCCAAGTTGAGATACTGTTATATTTCTACTGTGACCAGAGAGAATGTCCTAACTTAGCAACTTAGCCTTGTGGTCAACGCGGACATACGATACTGTGTTTATATACTTATTATATACAGATGTAAGTATATAAAATTAATATCGCTCGCGGTAAGTGGAAATTGGTTTATGATTAAAACATGATGGAAATGCCTATGCTACGTCAAGTTAAGAAATGTATGAAGATTAGAAATAGGTATTTATTTTATGGATAGATTTATTTGTGGTGCTGTTGGAGAAGGCCTAGGTGGTGAAGTCATGAACTCATGAGACATAGAACATATCACGACATAGGTAATATGGGTCAAAGCCAATGGAGTTTACAGATGTATATTACAAAGGTAATGTAAATGTCTCATGATCTGACCAAGATTATGTCTAGACTTTAAAAGAGACTGTGACCTCAGCGTTTATTTCGGCTTTTCTTCTCAGAGTAGTCAGATAGGAAACTCCAACCTCATCTAGTTTAAAAAATATGATTGACGTGTTTACACAAACCTACTTACAAAAATAAAATCATTTATCAGATACCTAGTTGGCAACATCTTCATTTCAACAACTTTCAGTAAAAATACAGTTTTTAAATACCAATCGCATAAATTGCATGTTTGGATGAAATATTTAATTTCGTGTCCATATTAATCATTGTCACCACTGGAAACCTTGAGATCCTGAGTTCGATTACCTGTCCGGTCCCGATATCGACAAAAAAGGGAAATCCTTGATCGCAATACGTAAAAAAACTGTGTTCACAATAAGGATTTAAATAGAGCACACCACCTAGATCAGAACCAATTAAAATAGTTCCTCGTAATGATTTAATTACCTACACCCACTATCTATCACTATATCACTAATAAAGTTATAAGAAAAAAAATTAAGGTCTTGCGTTTTTCGATTATTGTCGTGACGTTGCATAAATATTTTTGCACATGTATTTGATATGTAGGTATATAAGTACCTATGTAGATATAATTTGATTTATAGTGAGTAAGTAAGTAAGTAGGTGGTACTACCTACAAAAAGCCATTACATACATTAGCTAAACTAGGTAGCTAATGTAATAGCTTTTTGCTCCCAGATTGAACCGAAAAAGTAATCAAGCAATAACCTCAAGAAACTCAGATTAAGTACGTAAATCCAATGGTTTATCAATCTTATTGTTCGAACATTTTTAGTAACCGCGAGATTAGTTCTTAAATAACATAATATAACGGCATAACATTTTTTTTATATAATTAAATCCCTACTAATAATAATATAAATGAATGCTAAAGTAACTCTGTCTGACACTTTAAAGGCTAAACCCCTGAACCGATCGTCATGAAATTTGGCAAAGGAATTGCCTGGGATATATATGGAGATATGGAGAAGGACATAAGCTACTTTTTTACGAAATAACCGACATCTAAAGCAAAAGCTATAGTAATTCATAAAGTCAATCTACTCGCTCTATGAAGCATATTTTAAAACTTCTTCAGCCACACAAAAATATAAATCTCCTAAGCTACTTCTCAAGCAATTATTAATTTCTTCGGAAAATCGAAGAGAAAATCGATCAAGTATTCCATTACCCACTGATTAAGTATAATAATGATTAGTTCTTGACAAACTAGTAACTAGTCAGGCATTATAGATGTGTACTACATTGCGGTCTACATACTAGATAGATCAAGTGGTTATGTAAGATTCAGAGCATTTAGAAGCCAGCTCCAATTCCTACACAAACAAAGTCGAATTAATAGTTCATTGATATTCACTTTGAGGTAAATTTTGTACGTGTAGTTCTTTCTTATCGATTTCAATACCGGTGATTCCTAGCAAGTCGATCCACTCCGACCGAACTTAGACCCCGATTACCACGGTTACCTATGCACAAGAAAAATAGGGCGCTGGTGTGTACCTTGGACTCGCAGCTCAAGAATTTATTCGAGAGCAGCGAGGATCTCGTTGATACACACTCGATCCTGTATTGCGCGGCTGTTGTGGCATATCGTTTAGCTAACGTCAAGTTTCAAAGCTGTGACGGAGCTTCTCGACCGAAACTTTAGTGGGCTCACCTGGCCGAATTTAGTTGTGAACAATTCACAATGTAATGTATAGGTACTTGAATGTAAGTTTGTATGTTTTTTTGTTACGGTTCCATGCCAAAACGACTGAACGGATTTAAATAAAATTTGGCTCAAAGATAGTCCATAACCTGGGTAAGGATATGAGGTACTTTCCATCTTGGATTGTAGACGAAGTCGCGGGCAACAACTAGTATTCATTAAAATCGTCTGAGAATCAGCTTTGTTGCAGTTTATCTGAACTTTGGCCGTTCATAATGTACTCATACATTGAAAAAGTAAAGAAAACATCTTCATAGAAACGTCTCATATGTAGGTTGAGTAGATTCTAAATGACAAACATTTTTTTAAAAAACTTGAAAGGCCGTTTCAAAAACACGTGTTTACTGGAACACATTGTGTGAAATCGCCGCACGCCAATTTTCATTCAATGTTATCGAGTTCTCACTAGCATGCGTTTTGCGTTGGATGAAAAAGCAAACTTTTCAACCATGTTCACGTTGACTATACATGGACCGAGAAGGACCCTCTTAACGAAGAAAAACTCAATGAAAACATGAAAATACTCGAAGCTTCACTGAAAGTAACCCAAGCTTTTCATTACACTGCAGATGGCTTTACCAAGGTGACAACAAAACATATCAAATAGTTCCCATTCATTAATATTGATGTAATTATTTCACATTGCATACTTGTCTAAGAATGTGGTTTAGTACGCGTGCAAATGAGATGTTTAAGGGTGTGTTCAGACGGTAAGACAATAATCTGGCATGTCTGGTTTCTGTCGGCGTGTCGTTTGAATATGTCGCTTACATATATAATTGGATTCGATGAATATGTAAACTACTGATAGTGTTATTGTTTGTTGTTCATAATGTCAGATCAGATTGCATGCAATGCTTCATATACACGTAGTATTTGAAGCAAGTAAGTCATGTAACAGAGTTTCTACTGCTTGACATTTCATAGCTAAATTGGATCAATGTCATACCATAAGAACAGTTAGACTTATAAAACAAATTATGTAGGTAAACATAAAGTACATTAAAGATTACATATGTTGGTTATCAATTTTAATGAAAGCTCCCTAATTACAATCAATCAAATGTTGTTATGTTGTTGTTGTTTAATCAATTGTTGTTATAGGAGTGCCAAATAATATGAGTGAAAATGAGGTATTCAGGTGCATCTTCGAACAGAATTTAGCCGACAAGTTACCAGCTTCAACCATGGGATCCTTTTTGACCTCCATCAAACTGAGCCACAAATCTGGAAAGAAGGACTCCTCAACCTGCAACTACATAATTGAAGTACCAGCCCACATACGCAAACCCATGATTTCTCAAGCAAGGCTTTTTATAAATTGGACATCTTGTCCTGTCAGGGACTTTACATTGGTAACCAGATGTTATAAATGCCAACAATATGGTCATGCAGCTAAAACATGCAGAGAAGTCAATTCAACGTGTGGTCATTGTGGTGAAGCTGGACACTCGCTGTCTGTGTGCGAGGAAAAAGCTGACACACCGAAATGTGCAACTTGCTCACGTTTTAAAAAGCCCAACAATCATAAAACGGGAGACTCTGAGTGCCCTGCTAGGAAAATGGCAGAATATAGATATATAAACTCCATTGACTATGAGGGCGTGTAGGACGTCACGCTCAATGCTCGTGTTTAACGCCAGTTGCTGACTCAACATGAACATTGCACTTCGCTGGCCTACAAGCCCCGATTTTGTTGATTTCTAAGTATTTAGTCACTAGCTGCAAAAATAACGTTCAATTACTACCTATCTATACCCGTTTATACGACGTTTGACTTTTATTTATTTTTATTCCTGCTGACGCGCGAAAACACAGCTGTCTTAAGTAGAGCAAGGTAAAAATAAACAAACATGTTGCATTAGTTTTTAAAATAGTTTTTAAGTTATGAATAATATCATCTATTGTTATCATCTTTTATTTTAAATATTGTTAATAATTCTTTGTACTACAATTACCAACGTTAATGAGCTCCTGTCGCTTGTGATACAGGTTTATCTAACCTAGTACAGGCATCTAACATTTAAATACCTTAGTTAATTATTTTTAAGACTTTTGTATTTTATTTTACCAATTTTACTTTTGAATAAATATATATTATAAATATATATTATTATTATTATTATTATTATTATAATCGACAAACGCAATCTGATAACGGATTAAAAAATAAATTATCAACATTTTTAGGAAATAACAGAAAAACTCGACATCACAAATGTCTCGAGATACTTCTAGAGACTATGTCACAAAGTCAACAGAACCAGTGAAATAAACAAGCTATATAAAACACTACCAAAACTAATCAAACATGTTCAAAACCACGTGCCACCATAACATTTCAACAGCCTACTATTTAATCGCAGCATGTCTGTCGCACGTAATTTGAATACGTCGTACCGTCTGACCGCGGCCTAATTTTGGCGCACTCGAACTATTAGCTATAAGGTCATTTTTTACATCACTGGTTTTTGATCGGTTACTCGTAGGTGCCTATAATTAGACCTTGTCGTATGGATTTTAAATAATTATTGGGCATTAGAGTGTCGTAATTTAATTTGATTGTAATTATTATAAAGAAATGTAACAACTGTATTTTGTATTATTTTGGTCTTTTTCTTTTGTTGATCGAGGTTATGTTTTGACGTTAGTGTGAGTAGGATGCAAATAAAAATTAAGTAAATCTGCCTGGCTTTCCCAACTTCATATATTAGAGTCAGCTTCCAGTCTAACCGGATGCAGCTGAATACTAGTATTTTACATGAAGCGATTGCCTGTCTAATATCCACAACCCAGTTACTGGGTAATACCCCTTGGTAATTCAAACTCAAACTCAAAGCATTTATTTCAAATAAACCAATTACAGGCACTTTTGAATTGTCAAGGTCGGTGAGGTAGAAAGATGAAGCTAGTTGCCCATTCCAAAGCGTAGGTACCTATGGAGAAGAACGGGCAAGAAACTCCATGGACACTCTTTTAAAATCATGATATTGTTACAAAAAGTTGGTTACAGCATTATGTTGAAATTATCAATGTGAGAACGATGTAAAAAGACGGGCACATTAAAAGCGTCCGTAATTAAAACAAAATAAAATAACAATTCAGAAAGAAGAAATTAAAATAAGCCGTGGGAGCCAAGAGATGACCAGTCCCTACTGGCGGCGCCCGTTCACGAACATGACGTATGGATCAGCACCATTCAGCTCAACCATTTTGAAGGGAACTTAATGATCCAACACACACGCCACCACCAGCGAGACATTTGAGTAAGCATGACATACTCTCAACTGCCAGGGCAATTAACACTGGCTGCCTGAATTACGGGCACCTGACTACCCATAACGACTGCCAAAGATGTACTTACAAATAACAACCGGTACCAATGGTATTACGCGCTTTTTGAGGCACGCAGAGGTCTCACACACCTTTTATTGGACAGTAATTAGGAAACTCATGACCACATATCCTTATATCGAAACATAATAACAAAAAAACTCGTGCAATTTAACTTCAAGATCAATTTCCTTAAATCTGTCTTATCCGTGCTTAAGCCCACGTTTAGCCATTCACTTGTTTTGTCCAAAACAATAACTAAGCAATATAATGTAATTGGTAGATTGTTTTATTGATAAAACAAATGTATTGACCAATTTTAAAGAAACATTGCGTGTTTGAAAGTCTGAGTTTTTAATTAGATTCTGGAAAAATAAAAAAATGTGACTGTTGTACGTTAACCGGCCTTGGTTGTATTTAGTTAATTATTTTCCGTATATTATTTTAACAGGCCAAATTCTGTTCGCAAAATGCAATTGCAAAAATAATGAATTCTTCACAAAAAATATGGTATTGAATTAATTTTCCATGGTAATTATGTCTTTTCATTGCTTTATTACACAAATTGGATGCTAAGGCATAATGCTACTACGTAATTCACGAATATTCTTAGTAAATTACCGAATGACAATAATTAACCGAAACAATACTTCAATTATCTAATAACAAAACCGAGAAAAACCGATTTCACACGACGCATAGACATAGACAACAAGCTTCCAATTTTAAAATAAAAGTCGTCATGCCATTGAATTCATATTGCTTTTTTTGAACGTAGAACAGTGACATTGTCAAGAGTCTATACAGCCATTTGTCATGCAAAAGAGGACTGTCAGAATTGAACTTGATTTTAAACAAAAGTTAAATGGAACGTAATTGTTTTGTAAACATTTGTTGCGTAAACTGAAGTGGGTTGCGATGCAAAGTTATCTACTTCTATGAAGGAGACTTGCATACTGATTGCTTGGTCTATAGAATAGTAATGACTGGTTTGCGGCCTATAGATTTTGATGTTAGGAACTAGTGCTGGTTCTACTTTCGTCATCGTGGAAGGAAGTTTTGAGAACTTTTGTAAATTACTTACAAGGGAAATAATAGAAAACTTATAGTGGTGAAAATTAAGGAAAATCTACCAAATAAGTACTTAATTTAACTGCAAATTTAATCCTCTAGAACACCTCATCTGATTGGCATCTGATAATGATGATTAAATTGAATTTCAAAATCAGAGTAATTTTGATAATTTACCAGACGCCAATATTCCACTGCTAGGGGTGCGGGTTATTCGAAAGAGATACCGTGGTCCCTGGCACACAGGCAACTGTAGGAACACGGGTTGGTTTTAGTCCGTAAAAGTATGACACGCCCTCCCGCTTCACCCAGAGCGGGAGAAGTTATTGGATGATTTCCCAGACTCAAAAAAAAACCCCAATATTTCACACTCATTGACACACCTTACAGTTCCATGTGCGTTGATGTCTTTTGTAGGCGAGATGAAGAAAACTTAAAAAAAAAACAACTGACTTCCGGAAAAACACTACAAAGTCAAAAATAACTTTAATTTCGGAAGTCGGTGACTTATTTATTTAATTTTTTTGTCACCGCCTTCCGAAATTTTATTAAAGTTATTTTTCACTTTGTAGTGTTTTTCCGGAAGTCGGTTGTTTTTTTGATTTTTTGTGTTTTTATTTTTCACTTTTTAGTTATAGTACACACCAATTCGAAATTTTACTATCCTTAGGCTCAAAACAATGCATTTTTATGCGCTGGCGGCAATCGCGGTTGATTTGCTGTCATTTTTTGAGGAGTTCCGATGTCTCTCCGAAACTCACCATCCGATCTATATGAAATTTATTTGGGACCATTTTGAAATAAACCCCTTTCGAACAAAAAAAGAATTTTGCAAATCCGTATTATATACATGACGGAGTTATGCCCGAACATACATAAAAATAAAAATATAAACATGTCGAAGTGATAACCTCCTTCTTTTTGAAGTCGGTTAAAAAAGAAAAAAATACGCTCTACAATAATAATTATAATCTGAATCGAATTAGTATGCAGAAATGTGTGCATTATAAAGGCCTTATTCCGAAAGAATGCCTAATGCAAAGATGCAATTGACCGTGACTAAACAATGAAGGGCAAAATTAGTTCACCAATTAAGATCAATTTTACATCCTTATTAAGCAAAAGTTTGTTCTTCATCTGTGATTATTGTAATTATCTTAAATATTAGTTAATTGTATTCCTAATAGAGATATAACTAATTCTTACTCTGTTTTGTCAGTAAGTCAGGATCATTATCCATTTGCCTTCTATTTGCCAAGGTTTTGGACTGATACATATTTTGTTGTTGTGAACGTAATAAACTAATTTTGAAGCAATTTATGCATGAATTGCTAGAAGTTTACTTCATGAAAAAAGTTTATTCTGAATTTTTCCTAGATTGAGCATAAACTTGTTTGACTTAATTTTTTATCCTGCGATACATACAATACTTCTATTTTGAAAGTTCCGGTTTTTCTGCAGTGAATTAATCCATCTAATCTCTTTTAAAGATCTAGGGATCACCTATTACGTCACCCTATGTAAAATTTCCACATTTAAATATGCACCTTATTTATATTCCCCTTTGTTTATAAACGTTGCTTAAAGTTAAGTAATGATTATATTAGCGACTGCCATACATTTTTGACATACGTTTCTTAATTTTAATCAACGTAAATAAATAAACCCCAAAGTGTATATGATAAATAGTAGGTAGGACCTATGTATTCGTTAGCAGTGTAGGAAAATACAGGATAAGTTTTTAACCAGTGCGCAAACTGTAACCATGAATTTAGCATATCATTTTAGACAACCCAGCACAGAATTTTTTCGTCAGTTATAAAAAAAAATCATCTGTTTCATAGAAAAGTGCAATACCTTCAAAATGTATGGAACAGCTGATTTTTTTTTTGTATAACTGACGAAAATTTTTTGCGCCGGGCGTCTAGAATGATATGCTGAATTCTTGGTACCAGTTTGGGCACTGGTTAACCTTTTAACCGCCTGACTTCATATCAGTTGTCGTGCCCCCAGCGCCCAGCAAAGTGAATCGAAAAATAAATACCTACAACAAAGAGGGATGTGCAATACTTAACTTTTTACAACAGATTAAACGAGCTGTGGTATTTGGTCGTAAATATACGACCCTGGCGAAATGGACCCGAAAATATTTGTCAGATTAATCCGACGTAAGCGGTTAAAAGGTTAAAAACTTATCCTGTATACAAGGCACATTAAAATCGTTATTATAACAAGTTTTTAGAGTAATCAGTAGTTTTACTTGGAGTAACAAACATAACATCACGCTTGTAATCCCTGAAAGGTTAGGCAGAGGTGTACGTGTAGTAACGCCCACTTTCTGCCAGTTATATTTACGTCCCATGTAATAGGGGTCCAGCCTATTACCATCAATTGGGCACAATGCTGACTCCGGACTACTAAGAAATTTCTGATGAAAAAACCCAATAACACTGACCGAACTGGGAATAGAAGCCAGAACCTCATACGCAGCAGTAGCGCTTGCCACCACGTGACCAACGAGGCAGTTACTTAGAGTACTTGCGAGTAAATATTTGTATCAAGAAAACACTGTGCCAACAAAAGAGATTACAGCATCATCCCCGCACAATTGGATCAAGTACAGTTGACACTAATAACACTGCCGTCCCCTTACCAATCTACTAAGCTCGTAGTCCCCAGCTACGATAGCTGCAAGCTGCAAGTCTATCATCGGAGTGAGGCAACGGCCGCGCCCACGTACTTTTGTGTTACATTCCGACTTACAACTTGTGAAATAGATTACTTGTCGGTTATTATTGGAATTTCAAACCGATTGTATGCTAAATGTTTTGGCAAATTGGTTTGATCAGAGGTGAAGAGAGCAGCAAACCATTTTGTTTGATGCCGGTCTTATTATTAGCATCTATGGACACCTGAAGGCTAATTCTCGTAATTAAAAACGTTCAAAATCTAGTTGCAGTCTCATCTCAGCGACAATCAAATGTCAAGAACTTGTCAAAAAAAATCGAAACTCGAGGATAACGAGAATTGCACCTCTGATGTCGTGATGGCCCAGTGGTTAAGACCTCGCCTCTCTTGCACGAAGTTCGAGCAAGTGCCAATGTGACTTAATCAATTTATATGTACTTTCTGAGTGTATCTTGGATATTACAGACAGCAGTGAAACTAGAGGGACTGGAGATAGCTGGTGCAGACTGGGTGCGGAACTTGCGGAAGGCGGAGGACAGGGTGTGGTGGCGCAGGGAGATGCCTATATCCAGCAGTGGACTGCTGAATTGATTAATTGATTCGTACAAACTAACTCTTTACCAACCCTAACTACCCTTATTTACCCTTTTTAAGTACCCTTTAGGCTTATCTATTAGTTGATTCGCACTCTTTACACAATGTAGTCAAGTACTTGAAAAAAAATATTTTTCTTACTAGATAACAGGAGAAAACATAACTAATAGTATTACTTTACTGCATAAAATTCAGAACGTTCCAATTGCCTAATACCTATTTCTAGAGTTGTAGTCGCCCACAAATAAATAAACTTCGTGCTGATCGCCTCCAGAAATTAATATATTCAAAGTCAAAATCAAAGTCAAAGCATTTATTTCAAATAGGCACTTAAAAGGCACTTTTGAACGTCAACATTTACATTAAAATAGAATTGATTCTAGTCGCCCCTTCCAAAATGTAGTTTCGTATGGAGAAGAATGGGCAAGAAACTCCACCGTTACTCTTTTAAAATGTTTCAAGTAAAATACGAGTATTTACATTCATTATATGATTATGTGTGAAAACGATGCACCCAGAATAAAATTACCATACCAAAATGGGTAAAAAGAATCAAATTGAAACAATACAGATAAATTAATTCTGTGATAGATACATGGTGTTCACACATTTACAAACATTGTAAAAGTATATATTATTTCAAAGTGTCGATTCGCCCGTGCAAAACGTCTAATAACCCCACTCGTACCGTGTTCATTTATAAAAAAAATCACCAACAAATTATGAAAGACATAATATATTTCTTTTTTGCACTACACTTAAGTATCACTTTCAATCTCACCTAATATCGCAAGATGTCCTTATTGGTAACGAAATAATATTGCGGAAAACATTCAGCCTCAATAAGAATTCAATTTTAACTTACTTTCTGGCCTTGTTCACGCATTTACGTAAACTTGTTTACTTCTCAGCTCCCTTTAGGCTAAGTGCACATTGGCGCGACGCGAGTGACGTTTGTGCGTATTGTAAATACGTCATCCATCACACCCGTAAATCATTCCTAAGTGATTATGTAAAGGCAAGTTAAAATCTGCGTCTAAAATTTACCAATGCTACAACCAGAAAAGTCCCGACGAACTAAAAGTTTTGTAAGTAGCAAATGCAAGTCCTTAGAATTGATTACAAGAATCTAAATTATAAACAGCTTTATCACTTCGGACAGTTAAGAGACTCGATCATAATGACATCGCAAAATAAAGTAATAATTTATGGTGCATAGGTATCTAGCTTCGGCAGGATTGCTTCGTAATCGCGACTATCTGAACTAAGCCTTAGGAAGGCTTAACCTGTTGGTATGCATTGTAATATTCCATCAAGTTGTCAACTTTGTGGAGGCAATAGCGTGTTTGAGAAATCGTGCAAATTGCAGTAGCTCCTGTGTAATACCAACCTATAAGGCTCGTTATGTTCAACAATAAGCGTTCAGAAAACTTAGTTCATATCGTTCAAAGTTTTGATATTAAAAAAAACAAGTCCAAAAAAAATCAAGACCTCTCAAATCACCTTACTTAAACCTAACTTGAAATTACTAACTCTAACAAGAACAAAAAAAAACAATTTACACAAAAACTTAAAAATAAAAGCAGCAATTAAGATAAGCAGTTATTTCCAATAACTTACTTCAAGAAAACAAAAGCCACTTAACCGAACAGCATACTTTTCTAAGATATAGAGCAAATTGCGTTAAACATTGCACATTGGACGCTAATGGACGAACATAAGCACTAAGTGTAACATTACAACAATCCCGTGAGAAATTCACATTAATTCTGAAGCTCTAATTATAGTTGCTAAATGGAGGTATCATGGTAATTTGTTGGAGATGAGATAAGTCCAAACCATGGCAAAATTGAGATGATTATGTACCTACTTATAATTATTCCATGGGACTGTTGTGTTTCAAGTAGCATAATTATTCAGTTAAAGTTGTACTTAAAACCTTTGATGTAATTAATTCGTTGCACTTTGTTAGATAATCTCGTTATTGGTGGACTATAAAAGTGTGAGACACTACCATGATATTTACTTAACTTGAAACATACCCCCCTCATTCATAAACGTTGCTTAAAGTTAAGTAATGATTAGCGTCTGTTTTAACCATACAAGTAACGATTATAAATATGGGGCTTAATGGCTACTGAACACAGAAGCTACAGTTGAGCAAAATTATCTTAAAGATCTCACTTTTCAATCTATGTCCAATATAAACCGTTGCATAAATAATAGATATCTATAAGAAATCATAAGGTCACAGTACAATCCCATTATTATGGATACTATTGTATTCAACGTTGAATACTCAATGGTTCACACCCTGATCATTATTATTAGCGCACTATTATTACATGACAATTCGAACATTATGAAACACTTTTACTATAAAAAATTAATGCCGGCACTAAAAAAACAACTTGAGTAAAGATCCGCATTATTTGTGGAAAAAGAAAAGTTTAAAAACATGGCCGCCTAAACATCAAAATTTCCCGCCCAAAAAGAAACGTCAAAAATTTTCCCGCCACAATTTCTAACCATAAACTCACCTTCAAAACCAACATGGCTGCTTGTCAAATTTCCCGCGTTTCGCGCGCGTTATGGCGAGCGATCACAACACACGTCTGCCGTTTGCTACACGGCCACTTGTATTTATAATGTCGCTAAGTTACCACAGTGGTTGGTCTGATATTGTTATTCTCCGCAGAGCCCTATGGTAACGTAACACCCCCGTTGGTCAGTTATGTTTCTGTTGACACATTTACTAATGATTCATGGAGGAAATACGCGTGTTATTTAATCTAGTTTTTTTTTTGTGCAAAGTCTGTCTTGATTGTAGTCTAGATAAGGCGGCATGGGTATTACCATAATGAGACAAATTAAATACAGAGTGTAAATTAATTAGGTATAGGAACTGTTTTTGTTCCAGATTGATGTCCAGATGATGAAAAAGTCGGTACTCCCGCGGACGGGAGTGGTCGGGAGAGGTCGCAGCTACAGCTCCATGGACAGCATTCATATCGGGATATTTCCTTGTAACTGGACTAACTGGTAACTTGGATTGAGATCATTCCTCAGAGCAATTCTGCGGGAAGATTGTTTTACTAAGCTGCAGCGCTCTTGCCCCAAAAATGATAATTTGGACACGACTTGAGGATACACTTGAACAAAAATTATTGATTCCTATTCAATCAATCAGTCGATAGATTGATTTAAAGTCGAATCAATCCTTATCAACTTACGTAAACGTTTAAGGAGCAAACAAGAAATTGCACGTAAGTAGAAATAGATCTTATCTTAATGTGACCTGCATACCTATTTCCTCGACCTCACTCCAATTATATTTTCTTTAGTTTTTCCTGTAAAAGCGCTACATGTTAAGATGGCGAAGTACATTGATGTTCAAAGAGGTCAAAGCTAAAGACTTTTGTTTTAAACATGCGTGTTTACGTACAGCAGTCACGCATTTCTCCTTTAAGGTCGTTTACGTGCGATTCCTAATATCTCATTGACCATAATTCGCTACCAACTTACCTTTAAAACCTTTAAGAAAATCGTCTCCAGAACCCTCTCAAGTTCAATTTTTGTTTATCAAATTGGTAAAATATTAAAACGGTTGTTAAGATCAATCGAAGTTTATGAGCGTAGATAGATACCTACTATTACCTACATAGACTCGAAGTGACTGACCCGTTGGTGTCGTGGTCGCAAGCGAACGTGGGGTCCTGGGTTCGATTCGCAGGTCGAGCAAAGTGTATTTGGGTTTTTCCTTTAAAAATTTCTTAGTAAGAGCCCGGTGTTTGGAAGTTGACAGTGTGACACCCCCGTGCCTCGGAATGTACGTTAAACAGTTGGTCCTGCGCCTGATCTATCTCCGGTTGTTTCGGATTATGTGCCGTCCCATCGGACTATGAGAGTGAAGGAACAGAGAAAGTGCACCTGTATCTGCGCACACACTTGAGCACCACAATATCTCTCGCACCGAAGGCTTATAGTTTCCGTTGAGATTGCCTGCCATGGCCGAAATACGATCTGGGGGACTACTAATAGGGGATTCAAAGTTGAACTCTTGTCAGAGAAACCAAAATATATTTTAGCAGCTGTGTCTGCCAGTTATTTATTGTCATGTTAGGTACATACTTAGTTATTGTGTATGGATATCTAGTGTCTTAAGTACGGTGGGCTGCATCAATTGGGTACCCCAGTTGTATTAAAATTCTAATACAACTGGGGTACCCAATTGATGCAGCCCACTGTACACAGAAACATGATACGAAGCAAACGTTCATAGATTCTTAAACAAACTTAAAAACTAGAAATTCTACTTCGATAAAGTTTGTGGTGCATTGCCCAAGGGCCCATAGAAGGTAATAAACATTTAAGTAAAGGTTATTCTAATTTTGCTAGTCACCATTTGTAGCTGGACATTCAAAAGTTCAATAGCTAGATATTAGATTAATTTTAATCGCTCATTGTTCTAGTTGTAACACGCAGCACTAGGAATTACACAATATTAAGCATTTAGCAACTTAGGTGTTAATGTCCAATTAAAATTCTAGTGTCACCCCTTAATTTGAGTACAAATTATTGTAAGTCATAGCATAATCAGACTTTAATGTTCCCACTCCTGGGACACAGGCCTTCTCTCGGCGAGAGGAGTTGGGCCGTAATCCACCACGCAGACCCAGTGCTGGTTGGTAGATGTCATATGTCTTTGAAGTTTTGGTTCTTGGACATGCCGTTTTCCTGGCGATGTTTTCCGTCGCCGTTTTGAGAGTAGTGATGAAATACTTTACATAAAGTAAAGCGCACGCCTGGGTTCGAACCTATGACTTATAACTTGTAAGTCGCGCCCATTACCACTTCTCTCGCGTAGCATACGTTCCCACTGTCACTGCTGTGTGAGTCACAGGCCCGTTCGTAATTATTTCACCACGCAATGCAATAAGATTTTCTTATTTTCAGCCCATATCACTTCATCTACTGGTAAATAACTACTTATCCACTTCACCTTCGTTAAATTAAGTCAAATCTATGAAGATGTGACTTATTTTATGTAAGGTGAAGAGGACAGTGGTGACTATGCAGCATCGTCACCACTTTTCTCCATGACCATCTGGTCAACTTGCCTATAGCTTCGTCTTGGTCACTTTCTTGGCCACGTCAATCCATTGTTGTCCCTGGACAAGATTACAAACATGGATCTTAGAATATTTAGCCTACTCATTAGCCAAATCCTACTAATATTATAAATATGAAAGTTTGTTTGTTTAGATGTTTGGATACTTGTTACTCAATCACGCAAAAACGGTCGAACGGATTGGGATGAAATTTGGATTAACATATAAGGTAGGAACATTTAAGAAACATCATTAACGGCATTTATGAAAGGTCAGAAGCTAGGTGCACCTAGCTTCTGACCTTTCATAAATGCCCAGGCAGATTTATGTGAAATAACATATTTTGATTTTATACTTTTTATCCCGGTAATACGATCCTGTGGGATGATTGCCGACCTCCAAGCGGGCAATGCCGCTGGCTAAAGCTAGTACAATCTACATAAATTTCTCCTTCTCTCTTCTGCACCATCAGAATATAATGCTTAACATCATCCTAGCCTGTGGGGAGATACTTTGAGTGTTATAATATGCATACGTATTATAATTAGTCTTTTAACACACCAAAAATAATTACTATACAAGTTCTATCAATCATTGCTAAGGACTTCCTTACACACATAAATGATCCAATTACATAACAAGAATACGTTTTATTTTTATTATTTATGACACAATTACATATAAATTATTATTTATTAAATAACTGCTACAATTTAGGAAGTCCGCAAAACTCGTAAGATACATAAGTCATCCTATAAGATTCCTACTAGCGCTATGCCCGCGACTTCATTAGCGTGGGCCCCACCCCTTTAGAGTTATCTAATTTGATATGTATACGAATATGTCCTTACATAGGTTTCAAGCTATGTCTATAACAAATTGCATCGAAATCAGTCCAGCGGTTCAGCACGTAGCCGTGAAAGCACAAAAGATAGATAGAGTTACATACCCTATCATAAGCCATAAGTTCATAACTTTAGTATGGACGACACGATACCAACAAATAATTTATTACTTAACAGTTTAGGAAGTCCTCAAGTCTCGTCGACAGATCATTCGTAAGTGTAATAATAATTTATATTAAATGAGTCCCTTGGAGCCCGCACGACGAGTTGTAAACACACGTTCAGCAAGGCCAAGTACAACCAGACCAGTCTCTCATCGAGCATGTAGTGTAGGAGCTAGCGTGCGAAAGTGCACTTGATTGGAAACTATCGGTATTTTATCTATAACTAAATACAATCACATGATATCACGCTTGGATTTCTTGAAGTTTAAATATGCTAAAGTTTAGTTAGTTCGTAATTCCAGTTTCCACCAATAATTCCCAAGAATGTACGTAAAACTCAGTAGAAGTTGCCTTTAAATCAAGATGTCAAGCTCATTGATATTCGTTAAGTTAAAACACAGGTAGCTTGTTTAAAAGACAAGGATTATATTGGATATATTTTTATTTATCTAGTTTTTTTGCATACATATGCAATATATAAACAGACAATAAGACATAAAATGTAAAAAAAAACAATATACTTATAAATAAAACATAAGTAACTGTTGTACAAACAAAGATGCATCGTCTACTACTGTGCACAAAGTCTCAATTACCAAAATCCAAAGTAACACAAAGTATAGTTTGGACCCAAAACTATGTATTTGTATAACTTTGGATAAATAAACATTATTATCCCAAGGCACTATTATAAAAAGCTGTTGCAATTTTTACCCGAGGATACCTATTACTGAAGAGTAAATATAGGAACTAGTCGATCTTAAATAGCTGTTGATCAGCAGTCTGGCCACACTCCTTTCCTCTTTCCCATGAGGACTAAAATAAATATCACAGATTGAAGATGGACTTCTAAAACAAAACACACAATATGTGAAATTGCAAACATTACCTGTAATGCACTATGCTGTAACAAAAATGGCCATTATCTTGTGATTCCGATGCAGTAATAATTTGGATAGATGTAAGAACTAACACAATGTGGCATTGTACCAATACAATACGTCTTAGACTAGAAGGTACCCAGCGTTAACTGGAAACGGCTCATTTAACATTGAAACTGCTTGGAATTCTGCAAAACACGATTCTGTAAGCGACATTGACTGATTTATAAGTTAAGAGACGTTAGGCTGTTTTATGACCACGGTCTACTCTCTACGTCCGTCAACAAAGATACGGGCTCGTCGGAACGTAGTTTATCCGTCAAAACAATAGTCTAATTAAATTTTCAGACGGGCGATCACGATTTGACAGTTTTAGATTGGAAAATCCCACATGGGTACCAGCACCAACTGCTTTTGAAGCTTTATTTACTTAGGTATCTTTAAAACTCAAAAACTTGTACACAATGATGTACTTATAGTAATTGAACTTGAAATATCATCAAATTATTTACAATTAACACGACCAACAGCTCCCAGACTAGCAAAGCGTCTTAGAACGCCGCAAGTGCTCGTAATGTATGCGTACGCGCACAAAGGACACAGATTTCATCTCCCGCGCATACCAGAGACAGGCTTTTATTTATAATGGCGTAGGCGATGGTATTATGCGAGTCATTAATCATTTTCTTTTATAAGAGGAAATAACATGATATAGGGATGTTGTGTTTTTGCCAGGATATTTATGGCTTTAAGCTTAAACGTGAGGGCTACTTTTTGGATATTTTCGGAACACAACAGAAGGAAATGGCTCTTTTGTAATGATACACTGTCAAAATGTCATTAATTAAATTAATGTCATCATACCTTCCTTAAGTACATACCTAGGTTAGGTTAGCCTAACCTAGATTAGGTTACTTAATGTACGTTTTAATAAAATGATATATCACATATAAATTCAAAGCTGCTTTAAATAATTTGCAAGCTATTTATTATATTATGGAATGTGTACTACACTAAAATATCTGTAACATCCTTTATATTTACCACACATTATGCAAATAAAGATACTTTAGTATCAGTCCTCAGATGCTTAAGTATCACACATTAAAGTATTAGGTAATTAAAGTTAGTAGATTTGTTAACATTACTGACTGTTCTCAATACAGCCAAACAGTAGTAGGTATATTTTATTAGTTAAATAATTTATTGTGCCCGAATACTTTTCTGTTAGTGGTTTACATATTACGTTAATTGAATTGCTTCAGCCTTTTAATGTAAAGGGATGATTAGGTAACGGATACCTAATAAATTATTTGATTTGATATATTTTCATTCATACATTTTTTTTAACCCTGTGCCTAACCCTCCAGGGAATACGACTTAGGCGTGGTATAATGTTATGTGTTGAAACATTTGTTAATTTTAATTAAACTAGTTTTCATCCTTGGTAGAGCAAGACTGTATATTTTTGATAGTTATTTATTTCCATATTTTTTTACTCAGTTGCAATTAGTTAAATTGAAAGCCTTACATAACACGTAGGTATAACATTACCTAATATATACCTACCTACATACTTATAAAAATTATAATTAAGTAAGATATCTAGTATCATAAATTATACATACCTACTTATTGCGAGTAGGTAGTGTCACCGTTCCACTCTACATGGCGGACAAACTGAACGACCTACAGATGAACAAACTTGTTTATTTATTTTGCTTTTAATTATAAACAAGATAACATTATCACGCACCTGAATTCCTTGAAGGGGGAGGCAGGGGTTGTATTTTTATAATTAAAAAACCCAGTTACTGAATGATCATTCCAGGGTTCGAATCTAAGTGCAGCCCCACGCTAGAACACGCTATGGCTAAAAAGGCAGCCTATAATGTCTCGCTGTTGTAACACAGGCCTCCTTTTCTTCGAGTGGGCTGTAGGTAATTGGGGCTGTTGGTAGACGCCAGATGTCTTTGAATGTCTGGTTCTAGGACATGCCGGTGTCCTCACGATGCTTTCTTCACCGTTTTGAGAACAGTGGTGATGAAATTATTTACACTAAGTTAAGCGCCTGCCTGGGTTCACTCGCAACGATGGGTGACGGGAGCCCATTTTCCAGTTCTGAAGACAGAATCCGAGCTGGATCTTACCTAACCTAACATCCTAACACTGGAACACAACACAACACAAATAATATACTAGATACTTCAACAGTGCGCTTTTATTTAGGCATTTATTCAAGTAAAAACGGCAAAACGTGTGAAAATGTATCATAGCATATTAATGTATTATAGCATATTAATGTATTATAGCATATTAATGTATTATAGCATATTAATGGTTATGTGCCTATATTTTTGTGAGAATAATAGTATTTAATTTTTGTTACTAGTTTAGTTGTTATTTTTGTACTTATATATATACTATGATTTATGTAATTGGTTTTTTAAGCCGTGTAAATCTAATAAATAAATTATAAATTATAGCAAGTTACATAAGGTCTGATAGACTGTTCATAAATTTGAAATTATTATTTTCATAGACAAAGCCCTTTCGAGCGGGAAGCGCAATGTAGACCTCTCTTCCATATCGGAAGTTACGTCTGTTAGATACCAACTATTGGTATTATTACCTATAATCCTTCCTGAAGTGATGTGAGTCACAGAGCAGACGTGCGTGACGAAGCGGTATGTAATTATAACAGGCATGATTTTACTTAATTCGGGAAACTTACAGCTAACATAAACAATGTTATTAAACAATATGAAACTAAAGGCTATTTAAAAGTTTACACTGCTGGGACACAGGCTTCCTATCAGTAAGAGGGAATAGGCCATCGGTAGTAAGACTGGTTGACTGACTTTCGAGCGTCTGATGACTCGTAACCGTCACAGATCCAAGAATGACAGCCAGGACCAACGGCTTAACGTGCTTTCTGAGGCTTGAGGGATCTTTTGGTATGTAAAGAAGGTCACCCATCCACGGACCAACCGCGGCAAGCGTAGCTTGACTTGATCGATCGACCCATGCGGGTGTTATTAGTAAGCCACACGCCCAAGCTTAGTTCCTCTACACATAGTTATGACATAGTCTACATAGACGTAGATAGGTACCTGACTAACTTCCACCCACCGAATTAATCTGGTAGATCTTTGAAACCAAAAGGTCAGACGACCAGTCACGTCATACACCACCAGCGACTCGGTCCGTAGCCTACCTATACCTAAGCACTGGAAAAAATGCCGGATCTGTGCAATTCCACAGTAGTCCTTGGCAGTTGGCGACTAGGTAATTGACTTTTTAACTTGACTGATTTGACCGCCTGTTCTTATTCCCAGGATGCTCGTAAAAAGAAAACAGTTTAATATGCATAAAATATAAACCCTGTCACACTGGCTTCTCAGAACATAAAAATAAAACAAAAGAGTTGTCTACATGTGGTCGGTGACAAGGCCAGTGAGAGTACTTCCGCGTCCAATTCCGAAGCTCTAGGTGACTCATTGCGTTTAACGATCCTTATGCGTCAGGATATAGGTCCAACTAAGGTACTATAGCTGAATTTAGAGAATTGTAGTCAGTACGGCTTACTGTAATTTTTGAATTGTTATTTAATTTTTGTTTTTAATGAGCACGTCTTCTCACATCGTTCTCACATGTATAATTTCAACATAAATTATGTAAACAATTTTTGTGGAGTTTCTTGCCCGTTCTTCTCCATAGGTACTTCTACTGCGCTTTGGAATGGGCAACTAGCTTCATCTTTCTGACTAACCGATCCCTTCATAATTCAAAAGTCCCTGTAATTGGTTTATTTGAGATAAAAGCTTTGAGTTTGAGTGGCTTGAGTTAGGGAAAAGGGGTCAAATGAAAAACATACAGAAAACCAAAGTTAAATAAAAGCTGCTGCCGCCTAACAAGTTTTCATTTTAGTTTAGTTCGTTTCACCTAAACGAAAAGTACACATACACACAACATATCACTTACATACATCATACATTCTAATCAGTTTCTGGTTGCGAGTATGTACCTAGATAATGTATGAAAGTACGGTACTCGGCACAGTGCACAATGTAGAGGCCCGAGTGGCATAAGCGCTGTATTGTGGAGCCTCTTCTTCAATACAAGTATAAAAAAACCTGAATAATTAATATAAAGGGCAGAAAAGTCTAGGTAGGTCTCTATCTGAAACAAACACTAAAAGGCGTTTCACGATACCGTACGTACGTATACCTCAATACTTCGAGAGCTTACTTCACTTGCGCCTACGTCATTGGCGAAATGTGGCAACCAGCTCACCACACTACTGCCAGACCCCCGAGGATTCATAGTCGCAATGTTCTTTAGTGGTACCGCCACTAAAGTAGTGCAGTGTAGCAATAGTGAGAAGATTGCAACATTAACCGGCGTAACAGTGGCCAAGTGATAACTTGTTATCATCGGCGAGGACCATTGGAGCATTAGCCTCTTTTCCTATTTGTTCTCACGTCGTTAATAAATAATTTATCTTGGAGTTAAGCAGAGAAGCACCTGATGTCATCATCATTCTGTTGCCAATATCTCAATTTATTTCCTTTGTTGCCTTAGTAACTACCAATCTTACTACCAGTTCCCGGGTCGACGGCGCGTTGTGTTCCACGCGCGCCTCAAAGAGATGTCAGCACCAACTGGTGGGGTCCGCAAGGCCCGATGCCTGCCAGGGGTGCGGGTTGTTCGAAAGTGATACCGTCGCCCCTGGCACACAGGCAACTGAGGGAACACGGGTGGGTTTTAGTCAGTAAAAGTCTGACACGCCCTCCTGCCAGGGCCTGATTAACCCTTAGGCTAATTAGGCTGCAGCCTAGGGCGCGAGGATCGGGGGGGCGCGCTGAAATCGTGTCTTCGCATGCACTAATCTAGCATCATTCATTGCATCTACCCTACATATTTCAACTAGACCGGGACAAAACACTAAAACTAAATGCACGAGAGTCCCCGATTTTAACAATAAATTTTGAAATTTTAAAAAGTGCGCCTTAAACAAACACTGCGACTTGTTACTCGAATCGGTCAGTGGTCGAGCTTTCTTGGCTGTATTGAGCTTATATCTAAATTTGATCCTTTCATGGCTGAACATTTGGTGAGATTTGGACAAAAAGGCAGAGGTACTCCATCGTACTTGTCATCCTCTATAATCGACGAATTTATTTTACTTCTCGCTGACGAAGTTCGACTTTAGATCATAGGAGAAATAAAAAAAGCAAAATATTATTCGATTAGCATTGATTCTACTCCAGATATGTCATACACCGATCAGTTGACATTTATAATTCGTTATATTTTGCCTGGCGGCGAACCTGTCGAACGTTTTGTCACATTTTTACCCAATTGCGGTCATAAAGGTGAAGACATGGAGAAGGCTGTTCTTGCGTCAGTTGATAAAACTTTGGAACTTGATATTAACAGCAGATGCAGCGGCAGCAGCGGCTTGATATTGACAGTGGCCAAAGTTATGATAATGCTAGCAATATGTCTGACCAATACAAAGGTCTTCAGTCAAGAATTAAAGCTGTAAATCCATTGGGTACTTTTGTTCCTTGTGCAGCTCATTCTTTACAACTCGTGGGATCGGCTGCCGCGGAAAGTAGTGACAAGTCAGCTGCTTTTTTTACACTGGAACCACAACTATACAATTTTTTTTTCTGGATCTACAAGCAGATGGCAAATTTTGTCATCCAAATTGGATGAAAAATCGACGGTACTAGAAAATCTATCGAAAACTCGATGGAGTGCGCGAGCAGCACCCTAATTGCGTAACACGCGATTAATCATAATTGGTTTCATTTTGACAATTCAACAATATTCATTGCGTTATTTACGTTGTTGAGCAGACACATTTTTCGAACAAATGAAGCAATGGTTTAGCCATCTGTTTCGAAACGAAACAAATTATGATTAATCGTGAGTTACGCAATTAGGGTGCAGATGCAAGCAAAGCCATATCGTCCACAAGCGCCCAATACCTCCTATCTGACTCCGGGTGGATTTTACATAGTAGAGGTCCCAAGTAAGAATGACCTTTCTTCTTCTTCTTCTTCTTCAACCCTTGGCCACCCAATGCTGAGTGTAGGTCTCTTCCAAATCTCTCCACTTTTGGCGGTTTTGTGTCGTGGCTATCCAGTTTCTTCCGGCCACTTTAATGATATCGTCTGTCCACCTAGTCGGTTGTCTTCCCACATTCCTCCGTCCTGTTCGTGGTCTCCACTCCAGCACTTTGAATGAAAAATTATATTTTAATTAAAATTATAAAAAATGATATTGTTAAAATATAATTTTCACCTGGTTATTAAATTGGTGAAGGTCGTTCTTACTTGGGACCTCTACTATGTAAAATCCACCCGGAGTCAGATAGGAGGTATTGGGCGCTTGTGGACGATAAGGCTACTCACTTACTACTTTTTAGGCCGTCCGTAACACACCTGGCGGGGGCGCGTCCTCATAATTAGCCTAGGGCGGTCAGAACTCTTGATCAGTCGCTGCCTCCTGCTCCACCCAGAGCGGGAGAAGTTATTTGATGATTTCCCACTGAAAAAAAAAACTACCAGCACCGTTAATTTTAATTACCCTTCCTACTATTCCAGTATGGAGCTGTTAGAAGGGAAAAATTTAATAGCACATGTTACTACCGTGAATACCTACTTAAAAAAATGTCCCCGTAACATTATGAACAGCGTCAGTTTTTAATCTATCTCGCGAGATTAGGTACAAACTGTCGTTAAATTGTGAACTGCAAAAACCATTTATAATTTAACGCACAAATTTTCGATAGTTTATAATCTGTCCGTCAAATTGTGAACTGGTATCAAGACGGATAGTACCTTGCGCTATTACTAAACAGTCAAGTACCTAACTGCCACTAACTTGGAAGTAGCGTTCGCCGGCCGCGGCACCGCTCGCTTTGCTCGCTCGGCTCGCGCGCGGTTAATCACTAATCTAACCTAACCTAACCTATTCGGCAGTAAAAGCAGTATGGTGCAGTTCACAATTATCGACAGTTTATTATCTCGCGAGATAGATTATAAACTAACGGTGTTCACAATCTTACGGTGACATTTTTTTTTAAAGTATGTATTTACGGTAGTAACACGGGCTTTTTAATTTTTCCCTTCTAACAGCTCAATACTGGAGTAAGTACTTAGTAGGAAGGGTTATTAAAATTAACGGTATTATAACTGGTAGTAACTAGGGCAACATAAAATTTATTTGGGGTCGGTGCAACATGTCCATTTTTTCTATAAGTTTCTCTATTACCTAGTCGCCACGCAGTAGTCCCTTTCTAGCCATATCATCTTTCACACTCCATCGTATAGCCATCGACATTCATGTACTTACTTAGACTTACTTACTCTCCTACTCAAAACTATCAGCACGACATTTTTCTCATTCCTCTAAATTACATGGCCAATCGATTTTCGCACAACTTTTCAATTACCGGTACCACTTTCAGGCTTCCCCTCATATACCTACTATACTCATTTCTTATTCTATCCATTCGTGTAACACCAAATTTATCTCGTATTAGAGAAGCCCCAATATAGGTAGGTATTCTATAAAAATCTCACCGTGAAAACTATAAGGTGAAGTGAGCTGTCAATAGTGTCAATTTCTAACATCATATAGAATGACAGCTCACTTCACGGTGACATTTTTACAGAATATCCCTAAGTCATTATTTCATAACAAAATACATTGTGTTGAAAATTACATTAATAAGAAATAAATTAATAAAAAAAATAAAATATAAAAACATTGAGTAAACTCATAGGTATTTATAATTAATTACGCGTTTAAAATATAACACCAATATATAGTTACTGTCAAATAAGTCGGTAACAAAAGAAAAAGAAATCACCATCATTGATCAAAATAAAATTTAAAATTCATTACCAAGTATAAAAATAAAACATAGGTAATAAAATGATTGACTAATAATTTAGTTATTTTGCGTTTATCATCTATAAAGCCAAGCCGATACAAGAGATTGACACTATTGACAACTAATTTCACCTACGTGTTCACGATGGTATTATTAAAGAACTAGCTTCCGCCCGCGGCTTCGTCCGCGTGATATATGGATAAAAAGTATGCAGCCTATGTCACTCCGCAAGATTCGAAGTATCTCCTCAACAAATTACATTAGAATCAGTCCAGCCTTTTTGGAGATTACCCCTATATACAAACCAATTTTACCTGTTTTTAAGATAAGGCACTTACCATCTATAGATATACATATATAAATTGGCTTGTCCTATGCCGCTAAAGATGGCGATAGATCTCAATGTCGTAGGGCGAGATAAAAAGCTTTCGTAATCATAAGTAAGTAATTGGCGTAGTTCCAATAGACGCGTTAAGGGCCATTGCACATTTTGATTGTTATCAGCTATGGCCGTATTTGATCTCATAGATAGACCGAGCAACTGGATTTGTTTTTAACATCTCTTTCTTGAGATCTATCTACTTCCTAGCCAGAGGCACAGGGTGATAGGACCGGTCGTTGTGGTGATACTTGGGGAAGGCCTATTTTCAGTAGTAAAGGTTACCTGTACATGTTCCCACCCGAGGACGAATATCAATAAACAATGCAATTGAGATTAATGTTTTCCGCAGAAATCTGGTACTAGGAAATCCCCGATAGGCAGAAAAACTCATTAAAGACAATTCCAAAACAAACACCTTGCCTAACCTTCTATAACACAAGATGTCCTTATACGGCAATCAAACAAAATTAACAATAGATGGCACTACGAAAATTCGAGGACTACGCGCCGAATTTTCACCACATTACGGCTGCAATACGCGTTCGTTGGCGGCCATGACACCACCGCCATTTGTATTCGTCGCAGACATATGTACGAAACAGTAACCGATAATTGCATATTATTTCACTTGTTACACGTATAGTGTTATGTATGATTTAATGGCACAGTTTTTTACGTTCCTGCTACAGTAGAGTTGCGACAAAATGACATTGGTGTGGTGTAAGCAGGCTGCCTGATGCTAGTAACACTTTGGTGCTGTTTTCAGCGATTGCTTGTCAGATTACAGTGATGTTCAGTTCATAAATGGATGACAAACGATATATTCTGAGAATTTATGGGGACGAAATAATATTAAGGGGTACAACAAAAGAAAGGCCCTGGGTCTCAGTCCGAACTGTGGGTACCTACTGGGATCATTATTCATTTTGAACTTAGGTTTTTACCTCTGTCTCTGAGATGAGACAGGGTAAATGTTGAAAAATAGACATGGCTGATATATGCCTTACATGTACCAGCACAACCATGATTGTGCTAAACAATATACGGGCTTATTACACTCGCCGTACGTATTACACTTCTACTGTATCTTCGCTGCGCTGGATGCACTCTGTTCGATTTTCAACTCTCGGCGCTAAGCAGTGCGTTGAAGATCCAAAGAGCAACAAAATCTCGCCGCGGTTCCTGCTTGCTTTTTATTCATGTGCATGAAAAAAATAACAACAAATTGTATGCAAAGTTTGCATTGCAAACCTCCTTTTATGAAGTTTATACTTATCGAAGTACTTCCGATATTATTACACGAGAGAATTCCGAGGGGTCGGCGCGAACGCAGTTCCCCACTATCAAAAATAACGCATCCGAGTTATCCACATTAGGGATAATCGCAGGGGTCAACCCAACCGCAGTGCAATGGGAAGGCCTCGCCCTGGGGGAACCGCCTTATTGATCACGGTATCCCCTATGCCAGGTAAGTATGAATATTATACAGAACTTCTCGAGGGTCATTCGACAGCGGAGAATCTTAACACCGCGATTCAGAAACGTGACGTAAATGTATAGCGCCATCTAGTGAGTAGAAACTGTACAAAACCAAGTTCCCTCGGATGCCATATTTGTACAGAAATTGTACATAATCAACGGTCTTCGAAAGAAAGGTCGATACTGCTTCATTGAATGGGTTACTTATGTTTATGACCTACGCGACGATCCCAGACATAAAATTAATCATAGATACCTATAAAAAAGATAACATCAAAGAAAAACAAAAGACGCACTAGAATTGGACTAGGATATATAAGTACAGATTTTTCGTTAAAAGGCCCGACTCACAGTTTATCACAATATTATACTTAGGTACTGTGCCATTAGCTAGTTATTACCCCATATAAAGATAAAACCACCTTATCCCAAGTGTCACGGTACTGGAGTCCGATGTTGTTTTTTATTAATTAATTTTTCATGTTATCCAAAATCTCAAGTGGTTTTACGAAATATTTTGTATTCTGGAATGTATTGTCATACATAATATAATAAATACTTAGTTATTTTATACTTACCTACATTTGGTTTGAGGAAAATAACTGACGTGCTTTCAAAGTAAAAAAAATGTCAAGTTTATTCGTAAAACTAAATGCTTTTTTTTACTCTAAGCTTTATTTACTAACTCCAACGGTACCTATGCTCTTAGACTACTATACAAACTAGTATGCTAAATAGTTTATTTTTATTTTTATTAAACTTACAGTTGCCTATTAGTTAGGCACAAATGTTGCTCAAACTCAGACTTCCTCCATTCCGTATGGATATGCATGCATGACACCTTTTTCTTATTTCAAATGTTGTATGTAGTCTCTCATCGTTTCAAACGCGAAGTTAATTCGTTCTATTATAAAAATTGATCCCGTGGCCACCTTTGTAGCGTAATTTCCTTTACTTGTACCCAGAAGTATAAATCCTGGGTGTCAGGTCTAGGGATTTTGCTGGTCAAGGAATAGGGCTACCTCTTACAATTCACGAGTTGGGAAACGCTTTTAAAATATTTCAATGTTCTCCAACATTTCGTTGAAAATCTGCCGGACAGCCGTCATTTTGGATCACAATCGCCTCATTTTCTTCTAGAATTGGTTAAACTAGTTCGATTGTCTAACAAAAATCTAGTTTATGGTGAAGACTATTAACAAGATTCTTGAGAGTTTTTAAGCGTCCTGGCAAAATCTATGGGCCGATGAGATTTTTACTTATCTTCTTTGGAAAGAAGTCTGCCGAAAAGGAGAAGGAAGGATATTCAAGAAGAAAGAAATCAGTGAACATACTTAAACAAAACCCCAAAACAATGCATTACCTCCGCCTTTTGGTCCCGTTGGATACATCATGCATGTCAACAGCATGTGCAATGTGGTTCGTAATTGTCGTATATATATGTATGCTGATGATACTTGTCTAGTGTATGCAGATAAAGATTTAAATTTTATTGAAAGTAACATCCAGGAGGATTTTACTAATATCATCAAGTGGGCCCACGACAATGGCATCATAATCAACATAAATAAAACTAAATGTATGCATATACGATCTCCTCATCTTAAAAAGGTCGAACGTCCGCCGCGTATAGTGGGGCATAGCTATGAGTGTCTGCACAGTGAGGGAATGACGCTGTGTGAGTGTGCAAACATTGAGGTGGTGGAGGAATACAGGTACTTGGGTTTAGTCATAGACAACAGCTTCTCATGGAAAACACACATTATGCACTTATGTGACAAACTCAGATACGTGCTCGTAAAATTCCACCACCTCAGTTGTGTACTGGATAGGGCAACATTGTACATGGTTTACTATGCACTAGTGGACTCACTGCTTTCTTATGGGCTGGCATGCTATGGTAACACATTTAAAACATATTTGGATAAAATAAAAACATTGCAAATCAGATTCATGAAACTATTAGTAGATAAAAACACAAAAAATCGTTGTAAAAGTAGTAATTACGAAGACTTATTTTTTGAATGTAAAATGCTGCCGGTTCATCAGAGGGTAGTTTTGTCAGTAGCTTTAGAACAGTATTGTAGCAATGAATTTAAAAACAATATTATACGCACAAGATCTCAAAGGAACAATAACATGAGAAGTTTAGTGGTGCCCACATGTAGTAATTTTTATGGTCGAAGGTGTAGAAATGTATTAGTCCCAACTATTTTTAATAACCTTCCAGTCGATATCAACGATTGTGTCACAAAAACCTCTTTTAAGAATAAAATACATAAGTACCTCTTTAATACGTATTGTGAAAGCCTCACTGTAGATAATAATTATGGAAAAAATAAAGTTTGTTTGTTTTAAATTTAAGAAATGCAAAAGTAGTTTTTAATTTTAGTTGTAATTAGGTGAAAAAGTGTGAATATAAAAAATAAAAAACTTAATAAGTAGGAATTTTCAAAAATGGAGCTACGTCTGCCAACAAACTGCTATGCAGTTTGGCGGAAGTAAATGTAACCAACAAAAATGTATTTTCTGTGAATAAACACTTTTTCATTTTTTTTTTTGGAAGTCTGAATTTTTGAGTAGTCAGGCTACTGTCTAGCAATTTATGCCCGAGTAGCCCTAACTTAACTTACCCCTCTTCTCATGATATAAATTAAAAAACGCAAATTATCTCAATAAAAGAAACTTTATTAATTGCTAAACAGAGAAATATATACTAAAAATTACATGAACAATGGCTTCTATGCGCTTACACCTATCTTACAGTAAATAGAGCGAAAGGAAACATTCACAATTTTGTACACAAAGCTTCTTGCCCACTGAAGCGTAACATGAACTCGTTTAGACAACCTTTTAGCTGGCAACACATTTAATAAGCTGTAGTAACAATAAATGGCGGTGTTCTAAAACACCAGAGATTTTGCTTGCCTGTAAATGATTTGCTTAATGTTTGCGCTTATTTACATTCATCTTATAAAACTTGTGCGTTTTTTCATATAATCATGTTACTCCCCGGTGGACAGAGCCCTAAAACCCACATAAACTCATTTAATATAAATCCGACAACACGACAATTACAGCAACCTCACAAAATCAACAGACAAACAGACATCTTGGATTTGACAACTTATCTAAACCCTTAGTCGATAGGTATTTATTTTATTTTATATATTACATATTCATTTCATTCATGCAGTTGACAGATAGAATTAAAACTGCTTCATATAGTGATGTGTCTAAACTAAAATAATTAAGTAAGTAATTACAAAAGTTGTTTTCAAACAAAAACTACAATTATATTAATTACAAAACTATTCACTAGCACTGCAAAAACCATATGGACTTTTACAATACTTTTTACGTTTCATGCAACATGGCATACCTATATAACCCGAATAGGGTTCGTTTATTTAGCTATTTAGAGCATACAGATTGACAATTCTTGTATAATTTCATTATGTAAAAAAGTTGTCAAATCCAAAACTCTACAAACAAAACTATATAACAATGACCACACTGCCGTAAAACATTATGTACAAGTTTACATTTCACTCTGACGTCACAAAGATCACACGATTCAGACGCACAAATAACCATTATTAGTATTTTAGTTTTTGGATTTAATTGTACCGAAGTACAGATCTAATATTTTATTGAATAGAAATACGTATAAAACCTAGACTTTGTTTTTGGAATTGGATAACACACGAGAAGCTAAAAAATTATAAATTGATGCCTTCTACTAAGTACATCAAAACTTATTATCTTGAAATTATACACCAATTAAGGTGTCATAATACTATATGAGAGAAAAAGTCTAAAAATATATTATTGAGATAGCTTAGGCATAACGCAGTCGGAAAATGTAGTTCATGAAATAACAAAGTAAATTTTAAACACAATTTAAAGATTTCAGTTTTTTTTAATCTGTTTTTGAACACCATGAAATAGTAGCCGCCATTTTATTACGTTATAAGGCATGTCAACTGAGCAACTTTGTACTCTTATTATTTTCGTAACCAAAGTAATTTTTATTTCAATAATATTTTGCATTCAGGAACAGCAAACCAACGATAAGTAGAAAAATAATTCATTTGTTTTCATTTTAAACAATTATCCTGTAAAATATCAGCGCATTTGTTTATATGGCAAACTGACGTCATTCCTACAGAGCAATTAGACGTCCACTGCGTCCAGCGTTTTGGTCAAAATACGTGCGAAATTTGAAAATGCAAAATTGCATTTTTATGGCACTAATTGATTATAAAATGTTGTTTTTTTAGTGGTTTATTAGCACTCTAGAATCTAATTAAGACACTTTTCAAAAATGGGTGTAATACCCTATTGAGAGGCAGTGAATTATATTTCCTTAGTGTTACTTGCGGATTTTGCGCAGGGAAAACTTTAGGTAAATGGATGATCTATTATTCGGTACAATCAATCCAAAATAAGTGTTAAATATACAATGTAATATCAGCAATAAGTTTACAGATTTCTACGTTTTTTTAACAGACATATACACGGAGTTGTATTAAGAGTAGTCGGGTAATCCTCATTAACTTTCCAAGAGATAATTATAATAAGCCAATAGAAAATTTTCATTACTGAAATTTAGTATTTCGTGTAAAATCACTTCCAAATTTATGTATGAAATCCTCACATCGTCCAAAATCAAAAGATATCACAACTACTTTTTACACAACTCCTACAATAAAATATGAATTAGAAAAAATAAGGCATACAAATGGTATTTATACTAATTTATAAGAATAGGCACTATTATAATTATGGTCAAATTATAATAAAATTTAAAACAAAAATGCAATATCGTAGATAATTCCAAATATAATATGAATACTATTCTCATGTAATAATTAAAATAATAAGGCATTCGTAGAAGTTCAAAGTTTAAAGGCACTATAATAATATATAAATATAGTTGCGTGTATTTATGCCAACAAGCCAATAATTATGTTATATATAAAATAACATTATGTAAAAGAAAATATATGAAAGTATACTATTTAGTTACTGTATATGAAAGGAGCGGAATTTATGTTTGGATTTAGTTATTAAAATATAGATTTCTCAAATATCTTAACAATTTGCCCTTTTCTAAATATAGGGTAAGATTTTTTCTTACAAACAGTTTAGTTTATAAGCTCTAAAGGACAGTCGCTCCGCGTAAAAAAATAAAGATTCACTATGTTATAGATGTTGCTGATCATACACTTGCACTAATGAGCATACAACCAGGTTCTATAAACAAAGTTAACCGAAATTACCCCTTTACAAAATTAAGGGTAAAAACAGCAAAATCTTTTATGGCCCATACACCGACTGTCTTACTGAATATTTATTACAAAATAACTAAATCCATACAAAAATTCAGCGATTCAAGTGGACGGTCATACAAGCTACAATTTAGGCACATTTCTATAGGCCATTGGTTTTATAACAACACGTTAAAAGGTATATGAAAACCGCATTTAGTGGACGCTGTTTTTATTTCAATAAGTATAATAAAAAAAATCTTTTTTTTTATACTTTTTTTAATTTACAAAACTTTGATGTAACATACAAATTTTAAAATCTTTAATTTAGACATTATTTTATTAGGTTAGAATTATACAATTTTTGAATCATTGTTTTACCATTTAACGGAATGAATTCATATTTTTTTTCTAAATATCCCGTTTTACTTCATACTTTTTTTACGTAAAAGAATTTTAACACAGCGTCAACGTTAATATTTGAATCTTTACAATTATTTTTATATAAATTCACTGGATCATTCTCTTCAATTAGTAGCGAATGCCATGCCGTGTAAGGCGTTAAATGTCTATTGGGGAAACATATTTTTAGACGTAGTTACAGCATATATTTATTTCAATAAATATTGTATTTAAGAAACTGAGCTCCATTACCCCCTTGTTAAGTTAGACATGTTTTAAATAATTTCATCAATATACTATTTTTATGTAATTTAACCTTTTATGGTATATTTGATAAACAGCTGTATAGCATTCTATGAGCATTGCAAATGAAAATATTTATAGCAATCAGGATATCAGCGTGTCAATACATACTGCACTGCTGCTATTGAAAAACATGTGGTATTTTCTGTCTGACTATGTGCTAATAAAAGTTTAAAATTAAATTCAGCACAAACATAAATATTTTTTGTCTTCAGTATACCGATTTGATTGAATTTACCTTCAAGACCGAATGGGGTAAAAGAAGGCAGATTAAAGGTTTTACCTACTTGGCTTGTGATTAGTTAAATTGAAAACGTTAGTCACTGCAATATTTCAATAGAAAATATATAAGTTTTATGTATTTTACTATCTCTATTATAACTGGGACACGCAACAGTCACTCTTTTGGAGGAACTAAATCTTTCTTATTAATATTTTGAGATCAATCACATTTTTTCTTTACTTCTGCACATGTCCCCTGATTTGGTTTTAACTTTTAACTCTTTTTTTTAGTAGAACTGTCACTCCTAATAACTACACCGTTTAAAATTTTGCTTGACTATTTCCGACTTTTTTGTTAAAAACTTCCGAGATTATTTTATTTAAAAAAAAAACATTTACAATATAAAAACAACTACGAACAAAACGATTTATAATGAAATTGCAACATTCAGATTTCACAATTTACATGACAAATTAAATTCTGTCAACTTTAATGATGGCACGATTTAAAATTATTGTCAAATGAATATTTTTTCGACTCGAATACCGCCATTTTGTTAACCTTCGCTATCTTTCTCTCTTTTTAGCATGCACGCAAACCCTGTGTCTCTCTCACTCTTTTACATTATTTATAATTATAACCTACATAAAATCTTCTCTATAACCGATGTGCGAGTCGAAAAAAGTAATTTGACTTATACAAATTATAAATACAATTACTGTAATATATAGAACACATGATCGTCACTATGTTATGTAGAGTGAAGTTTTGTGGCTCAGCTGTGTAAAATGGTATATCATTAATTCATTACATAACCAGCCGAAATCGTTCCCACTGCTGCGACATAGCCCCCCCACCCCCCTCTCTGTGAGAGGGAGTGGACCATAGTCTACCACACGGGCCCAGTGCGGGTTGGGGATGTCACATGTCTTCGAATTATTGGTTCTAAGACATGCTGGTTGCGTCACGATGTTTTCCTTAACCGTTTTGAGAGCAGTGGTGATGAAATAAATTCCACAAAGTAATGTGCCTGCCCGGGTTTGAGCCCACGAGATACGTAGGTAAGACAGGTAAGTCAAGGCACTTACCACTGAGCCACCACTGCTCTTAAATGGTATATATTATCCGAACGTCCTATGGTAATGTTTAGGGCGCTTTTAGCTCAGCTGCGATTTTATAGCAAGTGCGATTATACGTTTGCCTCTTTAAATAATGGATTAACCGAATAATTTTAACACAGTTTTAGTTTGTTTTTGCGTAAAACCGAACCCAATTTCACAAAGAGCCACAAAACCAAAATAATGATTTAAATGTTAGATATAATAAAATTGCATTAAAACTAAATCTAATCTACTATAAAGTATATGAAACTTACATACATACGCCTTACCTTAATAATATATTTATTATAATAAACTAAAATATAATATCATCAATATCGAACGAATTTATGGCGAACTTAGACTTTTGTGCTTGACTTTACCAAAAAGATTTTAAGCATTATTTATTTACACCAATAATATCTTTTTTTACCTTGTCATAAATTATATTGACGAGTACAGTAAACCTTAATGTCTTTATTCATTATAATACGCTTACAAAATACGATTCAATAAATTGGACACATGGTTTGAGCTGCATACTTGTAAAATGCCAATTGGGGCTTTATTACAACACAAAACATTAAAAAAAACAATTAAAAATATTCTGTCACGTATAAAATACAAAATGCAACGGTTGAAATGATTTTTGAGATTAAAGAATTTTAATACCGGATACCAAAGTACGGTGGGGGGTGTCGGGTGTGGGCGACGCGGCTAGGACACCGACGAGATGGCGTTGTGCGGGGAGCCCATCTGGGTCAGCACCTTGTCCAGCCACTGCAGCGGCCCGTGCAGGTGGATCTCTATCCAGCAGGGCGTGGACGTCACGTCCTGGCGGTGGTACTCCGCCCCCCAGCCCTTCACGAACGACATACGGATCGTGCACATCTTCGTCAGCTCGTAAACCGCTTCGAAACCATGATTGACACTTTGCGACAGCAGCTGCGCGAACTCCCTATTATTAAAGATCTTCAGCGAACACCCAGGAGGTATTTTACACACGGTAGACGGGTGGAAGCCGTGGTGATGGTTACAGTTACGACTCTGGACGAAAATGGCGGCGTCCGATAAACACTCCGCGTACACTTCACCTCCGACATAGTACAGATGTACACCCTTCCCTATGTGACGTCTCGTGTTCTCAATCGTCGAATTCCTGTTCACATTACTGAGTTGACCTAAACAGAACCTGTCACTGTTATTCGAGGGATCCGTGAAGCCATCGACCACGACCGAATGGGAGTTACAATGGAAAACTTCACCTACACGGCAGTTCAACTCGTAATATGCTACCGATGCCCAGTACAGAGGTTCCTGGTAGGAAACCGGGGCAACTTCTCCAGGAGGTTCCGAGTCGTCTGAAGGTGGGGAATACGCAGGAGGCGGCGTATCGGGGAGTTCCGAACTAGCTGACGGAGGAAACCCAGACCCTGAGTAGGAGACGTTATGAGGCATTGACGGTTCCGCAGTCCTTTGGAAGGGAAGTAATGAATGTCCTGGAGCGAATTCAGAATGTCTGGGGACTAACACTGGAGGTAACACGGGGCTCTCGACTCTCTTGTAATGGTACGGGTTGATGCAGACCTCTTTCTGTTTCGCGCTGAAGGGGTACTGGCAGATCTCCAAGGGTTTGAGCTCATGGTGGCTCTGCAGGTCGGGCCAGCGCCACACGCGGCAGTAGATGACGTGTGGGAGGCCTTTGCGATGTGATACCTGGAATTGTTATATTTGATGTTAGTGGTTGGTTTTCTATGGCTTTTCTAGAAAGAACGATTAATAAACATACGAAGTGGTAAGGTGACATCTAACAGACACACGGTGTTATTAAACAAGGTTTTCTTTAGGTATGGTTTAAACCATCGAGCCTCTATGTTCTAGGGTTTGGTTTCCGCACTTAGTCCTTTAAGTGGACCATTGTGCGTGAACCATCGAGCCTCTTTTAGAAATAAGAATTTAACATAATTCGAAATAAAGCTCCTTTTACAAAACTAAAAACTTTGCCCGGCGCTAAGTTGCCATTTTTGTATTAGAAACTTTACCCAAATCTAAATAAAGTTGGAAATACAATAAACTTAGATCGCGTTTTGTAATATGAATATGACGGACAATGTTTTTAGAACATTTTAGTTTTCATGTCACAGTGGCGATTATATTATTGGTGGATATTTTTAGGTACAATTTCAACTGCGATCTATAACACAATTCTTGTACCCAGGCTAAAGTTGCAAACACTTATCACAATGAAGCAATGTGTATCAGCTAAGCCGAGGCTTCACAAAGCTTTTGGTACTTTCGGCAGTAAAATTTAAAAAAGGGATGTTTTATATAATAGTACTTACCGTTTTGTTTCTTTAGACCCTTAAAAAGTAAATGAATTAAACACCAACCTGCAACCTGCCATCAAGTGACCTAGGAATAGTGACACACTTGGACGGCGTGCCAGGACACGACAGCGCCCGCTCCAACTCCTCGATGGCACCCTTCCGTTTTTTCAGCTTCTTCACCAGACTGTCCACTGCCTTCTCCGCCCATTTCTCTTCTTCGTCACCCTGAAAAGAGAAGAATTAGTAGGATTGAAAAATTTGCTCATATATTTTTGAAACTCTGTGATACGGAGGAATGAGGAAAATGTCGTGAGGAATGTATTGAATATGAATGTCGATGGCTATAAGCGTAGGGGAAGACCAAAGAAACGTTGGATGGACTGTGTAAATGATGATATGGTTAGAAAGGGTGTGACTACGGAGATGACGACTAATAGAGAAGTGTGGAAGATATAGATATGTTGCGCCGACCTCCTTACTTAATAATATTATAAACGCGAGACTTTGTATGTATGGATGTAAGTATGGATGTTTGTTACTCTTTCACGAAAAAACTACTGAATGGATTTGGATGAAATTTGGCACACATACAATATGTAACAAAAACCCTGTTGTTCCTTCTACCCACGTTTTCAGAATCGATATACATACGTAATAAAGCAAGTCATTTATAAAAATTCTTCAACAAAAATAATTAAAATAAATATTTAATTATGAATATTTCTAATGTTTGACTGATTTCATACCTCTGCAATTCTGCATGAAGCGATGACGCGAAATCAGAAATAGGTAGAACGTTCCCGCCACGCGCTGCTCTCTTTTATCTTGCCGCCGCGCGCTGTTCTCTTTGATCGTACCGCTGCGGCCGGTGTACCGCGCCGCCGCTTATTTACTTACTTTTCTACACAAGTTCGTGACCTTGTCAGCTGTTGTTTATCAATTTAACGAATGGATCTTTGAAAATGTTGGTTTACACGGAGGTTTATGAACAATTGATAGTTGTTAAAACTACATTTAACACTTCACTTCACTACATTAAAACTACGTTAGATTAAGGCATGGTCAACGCTTACGTAAACAAAACACAAGTCACTCACTACGTAGGTCAACAATTACATCCGTTCGGAAGTAAGCTGCGCGGGAGACTAAGGAAGTGATTCGCAGGGCAGCGGGTGGTGGGGTAAAGGGTAGCTAAGCACGTGGTACCGGCGCGGCGCGGCGCGGGCGCGGGCGCCCGTAGGTTTTTGGCGGCATCTTCTACCAGAATACCAGGGCCTCAAGTCTGCTATTACAATAGTGTCAGAATGGTCTATCATTGATTTCATAATTGTTGATTTTGACAAGTTTGGTAATCTACTAGTATAATGGCGTCATTGTGACTTTCCAATGGTCAGCCACTGACACTCCATTGAAAGAAATGGCATTTATTGGTAATCTCGTACATAATGACAAGTGAATGACTGACTTAATTTACGAACTTCCAACTACTTTAGATTGCATAAAACACTAATAAATAATATGTAAAAATATATATAAATGAAATCTGGCATGAATAAATGTTCAAATTTAGTAGTAGTTTTTCGAAAAACGTTTCTACTAACGAGTTTTATAATAATGGCAATACGAAAATGCCATTATGACACAATTCTATTACGAGACCATTGACTGACCAATGATCGACCATTATGAATTTAGCAGATTACGAACTTTTAGCAAAATTACAAATGAATGACAATGGGATCGTGTTGGAATGACGAATTTATAAAAATAGCAGACTAAGGCCCCTGATCAAAGAAAGCCGCCGAGCTCGTAGGCTATTATGCGAAATAAAGATACTTGTAAAATCAGATACTGTAAACATTTTTTGAATGTGTCGATTTTAATAGTTATTTGATATTGAACTCTCGACTGGTCAATGCTATTTTTTTTTTTTATTATAACTTCATCAATGTTGTGCGTGTAGGCAAGTGTATACGTCCCTAAAGGGAACAACAGGGTTTTTGTTACATATTGTATAGATTATAACCTAGATTAACACAGGATATTTTTTATCCCGGTAGTACGTTCCCGCGGGATAGTTTCCGACTTCCACGCGGGTGAAGCCGCGGGCGGAAGCTAGTAACCTATAAATATAAATAAATTGGGATCAGGACAGGAGAATGATTATATTTTTGACACTCTCGTTTATCAAGGTTTTTGAAGCTTCAACTGACAGAGTGAAAATCATTAAACCTAAACTGTTGGTATCAAAGACATGTTTATGTTCTAAGCATAATAAATGTACAGGAAAAGTTTTTATTCAGAAAATTTTCGTCGGTTATACAAAAAAAAATCAGCTGTTCCATACATTTTGACCACATAGGTATTGCTTTTCTATGAAACAGCTGATTTTCATGATAATTCATGGTTACAGTTTGCTCACTGAATAAAAACTTTTCCTGTATTATATTTTTAAAATTAACAGTAAGTATTAGAATGTAATGGGGAGCCCAATTCAAAATGTCGCTGAGGAAATAAATACCTACAGAGTAATATATTTTGGATATGGGTAGCGGCACTGAGGTAGGACACTTGGCTAAACGCGGGGATCAGAGTTCTAACAGAATGGATGCCGAGAAACTGTACAAGAAGCGTTGACAGACCAATAGCCAGGTAATCGGCAGCGTACATGAGATTTCGGGGAAGACCTGGTTGATACTCAGACAGACCAGGGAAGGCACAAAAGAGATTTGGGCCAATACTCAGCAGTGGGTGGAGTGCTGCTGAGAATGACGATGATGATGAATACATTTTGGTGTACAATAAAGCATATACATATATACAAAATATACATTTTCTATTATTTACAAGTAAATATGTGGTAAATTAAAGAATTCCATTCAAAAGCTACTCTATGTGTGTGATTTACATTCAAGTTTCGCGTTAGGACAGACTTAGGTAAACTGGTACATTAATCATTGATTCTAGACATGTGTGATGTGTCGGTCTGTCACATTCAGAATGCACTGCATCATTCCAATGTTAGAATTTCACCATTTAACATGCACTTAAAAGTTTCATAAGTAGAGTTACCTAAACTTTCAAAGTTCATGATTTCCTGAACAAGAGTTTTCACCTGACATACTATTTTTGAATTCAGTCCTAGACTTATCTAAATTAACTTTGATTAAATGACTTTTGATTTCGACTAAAAAGACTGGTGTCTTTGTAAATAATATTTGTTTTTAATAGAAGACATCTACAATTTCAACACATAAGAATTTGAGTGAGTAGAGTTGTGAGTAACTAATTTTTTTCTTATAAAATTTATGGGTCCTACTTACAACAAAATATTGTTCTGATTATATCCAAAACTTTTGTCAATGTATAAGTACAAGGTCAATGTGTCACACAAAATTCTATTAAACCTAAACATCAAAAATATTATCCTTAAATAAGTATCACAGAAAAAGACAACCAATTGTATTGATAGTCAACAACAATATGATTCACAGTTCCCAGGAACCAACTGACTGGTTGTATGACTCATTTGTGTATCAATAACTACTACTGTTTATTTTGTAACCGTTTCTTATGCCATAACCTGGTATTGGGTTTGTCCCAAGCCAGCTGGGAAAGGAAGCAGCTGGGGTGACCTTGGGAAGGCCAAATTAATGAGTTTTTATTTAAAAAAATAGAAATTTAGCAATGCATTGAAAGGGACTATGGATGGATTGGATTGGTAAACAGTGGTACATTGATTTTCATGGTGTAGTATCAGAGAAAATTTTACAAAATCAAATGTCTTAAAAAGTGTTTGAACATTCTGGAGTAAAATTTTATGAATGTCTTAGAAAAGTATTGTTTGAACATTCAGGAGTAGACTTTTACGAATATCATAGAAAAGTTTTGTAAGAACATTCTGGAGTACTTAGACTTTTATGAAGGTCTTAGAAAAATGTTGCTTGAACGTTCTGAAGTAAGCCATTTAAAGGAACTGTACATTTCAGATTTCCAGTAAGTCAACATGACATTTATTCTAATATAATGTTTCATCATTTATTCACATACATCATGAAGTAAGCTCTGCTTAAAATAAACTGTTTTTTATTTTGTAGATATGCAGTTGGCAACTTTCAAGACAAAGTTTAAATATTTCATGTAGCTTTAGTTTGAGTTGCACCCTTTCTAATACTATTGTTTGGCACTCTACAGAAAAAATTATGGATTCTATTACTTTAGTGACAGACTAGCGTTATTTTGTTGAAAAGTTCATAAAAAAGTTTAATTTACTGAAGTAGGTACTTTCTCTATTTACTGCTTTAATTAGTGATATGAAAGAGATAGTATGCTAATCAAATCATTCAGTTGATAAATAATATGAGGTTGATGAACTTTCAGAATGAAAATACTTCAGGTGGAATGTGCCATTGGTTCCTTGAACTAAAGTAAGTTTTCAAATTAGCATCTCTTTCAATTTGACTTTGTTATAATGTTATGACATAATATAGTATACTAGCAGCGCTCCGTGGTTTCACCCGCATATATCCCATTCCCGTGGGAATACGGGGATAAAATATAGCCTATGTCACCCGGGGACAGTGCTGATTCCCAACAGTGAAAGAATTTTTGAAATTGGTTTAGTAGTTTCGGAGCCTATTCAATGCAAACAAACAATCAAATCTTTCCTCTTTATAATATTAGTATAGATGTATATGTATTATTTCTGTAAATTTGTTTCCAAAAACTATTTTACATGTCAAAAACAATACTAAAATTTAAAATTAGATGGGGTTGGCATTTACAAACCGATGAGAAGAAAGACAGAAACAAACTCAGAGGCAAGTCTCTTTTATAATCCATACATTCTCTTGGTCAGGCCACATGAGGACCATACAGACAAGTGACTTAGACAGTCTTTTGAGGAAAGCATTGCTCAGATTATTATCTTCAGTCTTAAGGTTCAGCTCATACATCATAAAGATATGGAATAATATCAGGCAGAGTTTATTTCTACAATTGCAAGCAAATAAAATAATACAATGGTGTCATTTGGGGAAAATACGAGACCCTTGGTAGTGGGGCAAAACACGAGGGTGGATCTGGGCAGTAGGCACCATGATTGTTTAAGTTATTTGATAGCAACTGTATCTCATAACTCACATGTAAGAGGGATCTTGTAAAGCGAAATTAAGTACAGATATTTGCTATAGTTAGTAGTTTTTTCTTGCCAAAGCTCATAATTAACCGATAGCTACGCAATTTTCTATTACATAGTTAGCTTTCGTTACATCTGACTTCATTCCACATGAATCCCTGACTTATAAAGTCGAATTTCAGACACTTTACTTTTAATAATTAGTTAAGTTACAGATCAAGCTTTGTTTCAGAGTACATTAGTTTATGTATAATGGTTGCACATTTCGCTCTCCAATGGTTTTCTGAATGTTCTATCGACACATAAAACAAACAAGTTTTATACAATTTAAGAAATTTAAAATAACACTTCTTTTGTGATCATATAAAACAGAATAAAGGCTGGTATTAGTGTCAGGGGGTCGTCTTACGGAAGGAGTTATAATTAGAAGTATTATAGAAAAAATTACAATTTCATAGAAAAATTAACATGAGCCTTTAATGACAATGTTTACAGCCATACCTGCTTCCATCCTAATAATTTCTTGACAGCAGGACTTGTAAACGAGAACAGGCTGTTCAGGCTGGACATAGGACCGCTGCTCGAGGATTCCCCATCATCGGTATCCATGATTACCAAGTTGCACCAGCCCGCGAATGAGTCACCAAACTGTGGGAGCCCGCCTCCCGCCAATTATCACACCGTGGAAAACACTCAAGCCGCCATCGATCCCAAACACCACTTGGTATTCCCCACAACGTCTAGGCATCAATTACAAACACTACAAAATAGTGATTAGCGTGACAAGCGTCGGTCCCACTAAATGATTTACGACGATACTACTACGCAACTGTCATGGCTCCATTTATACATTAACAAAATGCATAGCTTTGCGGTGGGTATCAAAGTGATTTTGTGTGATTTAGTCAAGAGAAAACTGTGTAAAAATAAAATAAAACACTGGTCAAGCTGCATAGGACAGCTCAGGAGACATTTTTCAATGCACAGCACAGATTAAAAATTATTGAAAATAAAATTGTATTGGGGCTGCCAACTGTAAAAACTGCTGGACTTCCCAACTTACTGGATTTATTTTATTTTCATCGCAGTGCCCGCGGTTAGGATTATGATCGTAATCAGAATTCAGTTGTGGAATTCAGTGCACCAGTGGAGACCATTTTTCTGAACAGTTTCAATATGCTGCGCCCATATCGATGATTTTTTTCACGGCGATGATGACTAGAGAAGGTGTCATCAGCGAAATGCAAAGGAAGTCAGAGCAAAATGATTCGAGATTCGTATTTATTGTTTTTAGTAGCCCAGGAACGGTCAGTGTGATGATAATGAAAAAGAACTGTGTGTGAAAAACGCAAGTAGAACTAGAAATTTTGAAAAACAGCTGTCAGAGACTTAAAAGACTAATGTTTAAAAAAAATGTCAGAGGAAAATAATCGTGAACTAACTCCTTGTTCCAGATTTTTCCATTGTAAATGAATTGAAGCAACAGTAAAATCGAAAGAGATAGGCCTACAGAATTCTAAACAGGTACAAAAGAGCTTCAAGCAATTCTGTCAATTGAATTATGTAAAAAATTCGAAGTGTGGTCTGGAACGCCATCCTTTATCGCATTTTGGCGAGAATTTTCTCGAATTTGAAGTGTCATTTCTAGACTTCGTTCGTTCGTGTTGCTTGTTTGAACTCGATGAACAAATTAGTGAAATAGAAAAGAAAGAATTGTTGAGCGAGAAACTAGATTATTTAGAAATAAATATTTTATTGCAAGTGCATCTTTTGTTTTATCAGTTGTAGCAGAAAACAATCATGGCTCAGGTAAGAGGTTATACCGACGCTTTACGATTAGAATTGTGAATGAATTAGCTTCTTTCTAACATGGGTATCGTTTTTAGGTGAATCAGTTAAAAGAGCAGGGTAATGCAGCGTTATCATCAGGGAAGTACGAAGAGGCCGTCAAATACTACACTGAGGCTATTGCCTTGGACCCAAAGAACCACGTTCTGTATAGCAACCGGTCGGCAGCGTTTGCTAAAGATGAGAACTTCACCGCAGCTTTAGAGGATGCAAACCAGACCGTTGCTCTGAACCCTACGTGGAGCAAAGGGTACTCACGCAAAGGTTCAGCATTGGCATACTTAGGCCGTCATGAGGAGGCCATTGAAGCTTATGAAAAGGGTCTGGAGCTCGAGCCTGGTAACGAACAGCTTGCTGCTGGCTTGGTCGAGGTCAAGAAACAAGCTGTTGAACTGAAGTTAAAGACAGAACAACTATTTGAGAAGCTCAAAGCAAACCCACAGACAAAGGAATGGCTGAATGATCCGGAATATGTCAAATTGGTTGAAGTGAGTATCAAACCTTATTGTTGATGGCTTTTGAATCATGCAATTTCCTTCTTTTAAATTATTAACTATGTTTTCTTAAATTCTTCTATTAACATATTGGGTCATAGGGTTGTCCTGTATTTTTTTTATACAATGATTCACTATAAAGTCAGTCCTGAGTTCATTTTGTTAAAAGTATTCACATTTTCTCTTTAATTAGGTACCTATATTGGTTTTCTTTTGTGTTGTGTATAAATTAGCATTTCATTATGTGACCATATTTTTGAATATTCAGTTGTTCCAATTAAAAACTACCATTGCCATAGCAACGCTATATTTTTGATCTTTATTAGATTCAGGTGTCTAACATAGGGTAGTTACGCAAACTGTGAATAGTTCTACCAACATCCCTGTTTATAGAGCAATCATGCAGCAAGTTATCAAATTGTTTTTTAAACTTTTTCTGTATTGTTTTATGGAAGGAAACCCAGGCTTTTTGCCATACTTGATGTTTGTAGTAAAATAATGTTTCTATTTTTCCTGCGGAACTGAGATTATTTTCACTCTCATTTTGTTTAGTATTCAAAATTCTAGAGCCTATTTCAAACAAATTCTGTTGATGAATCTCAAAATGAAAACTAATAGAAAATTTAAGTTTTTATTAATAATAATTTACTTACATCTAAAAAATGAGTTCAGTGCTGTTTTAAATTGACTTATTTAGTGTTTAAGATAATTAATTTTCATTTCTAAATTAGATAGATACCTGTTTCAATAATTATTAAAAAAATATATATATATTAGGTAGATCTCAATTGTTCTAAAACTTAACACATTCAAAAAACTCCACAGAAAATAGCACAGAATCCCTTCGATGTCCAAAACCTTGGCGCTAAAATGGAAGACAAACGAGTTCTCACCACAATCAGCATTATGTTCGGCTTAGACCTTCACATGCCCATGGACATAGACCCACCAGCACCCGAAAGAAAGACTGCAGAACCACCGAAGAACCAAGAACCGGAGAAACCAAAATACGATGACCTTCCTGAGAACCGAAGACTTGCGTTACAAGAGAAAGATCAAGGAAATGAGTTCTATAAAAAGAAAGATTTAGAAAATGCACTGAAACATTACCAGAAAGCTATGGAACACGATCCTACAGATATAACGTTTTACACAAACATGGCTGCCGTTTACTTTGAACAGAAAGAATATGAGAAATGTGTTAAGGAGTGTGAGAAAGCTATTGAAATTGGAAGAGAAAACAGAGCTGATTTTAAGTTAATAGCTAAAGCTTTTACTAGGATTGGTGAGTAATTCCTTGATTTTTATAATATTGGTATCATGCAGATGCAAGGACATTTCCATAACAATAATAATTATATATAGGCTTGTTTGTGATCATTCCTCAACATCTACTCTAGGTTTTTAGGGGCACTTACACATCTTGTTCCAGATAATTATGACAGTTAAAAATTTTTTTTTTCTTAGAAAATAAACGTTTCATGTTTCACATGTAGATAATATTTAAGTATACAGTGTAAAGATTAGTAGATAATTTCATGAACCGATATGACCAATGACCATGACCCCATGACTAGCTCCATAGACTATTAAACAGTTGAGGCAATACCCATAAATTTTTAATTATAAGAGACAGAATTTTTACGTTTTCCCACAGTTTTTGGGTTATCAGCTTTATTGATAACAGCTTGTATTAGACAGATAACGCGTTAGATATTCTGGATGCGATCACCAATATGCATACTATGATTTTCATTAGTGATTATAAGAATATAATTACCTATAGATATGAAACTTTATTAGTTGCATCAAATAATAGAGCGACGTGCTCGGCACTATCTTGTTAAAAATCGAACCACTCGCGACCGCCACGGATGGTTTCTGTGGTCAGTAACAGCTACTCTACATACACAAACACACACTTTAGTACTACTACAACTGCTCGCCTTCGGCGAAAAATTTATAGAAACAGCCTCTCGTACGCACGGGCGCTTTATAAACGCGACATTTTTATGTACAGAGCACTGGTTGTTCAACAATCAGCCCAACGATGAGTGCTGAAAATACAGTTCACTAAAAAAAAAATTCGATTTATAAAATCTCGCGTGCGCGCTATTGGGCCGCTGTTTGTGGTCACTGACCACAAATGGTGGTCATTACGCCATGTGCTACGCTGTGCTTAGTCGACATCCACACTCCGTGTTGAAGCAAGCATTGAGAATCCAGTAATCGGCAAAGTAATTTAAGCACTTTAACTGGCAAGCCCGGAAGTACAACAGCAAAATAAATCACTAAGCTAAGATCACTCTTATTCACTGAATGTTAGCACTTAATAAATTCGTTAATCACACAGACTCACCGGGACAACAATAAAATGCATTTACAAGCCAAAATCACTCTTATCAATATGTCTTAGAACTGAAATCTGCATGACTCACTGTTACAGGACATGCCGCGACGCTTGGTACCGCGTACCGTAACGTAACCCTGTCATTAGGCGTTGGCCCTTAGATATCTTTGTAGTACAAGTTCAATATCCTATAACATCACAAATCAAAACATTTATTATCTGTGTATGCATGTTCATGTTATAAATATAAGTACTTGATAAAGTTATTACGGGTGATAGGGCCTTGTGCCTACGTAATTACAGCCGCACGCGTCTATCGATCAGGTTAAGCTATGCTTGCCGTGGTTGGCACGTGGATAGGAGACCATCTTTACATGTGCCAGGTGTGCGGGTTGTTTGAAAGAGTTCGTGGCCCCTGGCACACAGGCAACTGAAGGAACACGGGTGGGTTTTAGTCCCTTTAGGGCCTTTTCATGACCTCGATCTCGCCGGATAGTTATTATCATCACGACTCTATACTTCACGAGGGACCGGCAGAAGTATACTAAGACGACATAACACTTTGCATTACTGTTTACAACTTATCATGTCATTGTGTCAAATTCAGTGTCATATTACACTGATTCGGATGAAACAACCGCGTTATTTAATTGGTTATGTTAAAAACAAGGGCTCTGTTTACCTACGATGGATTTAGGTTATACTTTAATATTATACCTACATATAGGAGCGAACTTTGAGTGCCGAGAAATCAATAATCTACAAACAAACGGATAGGCCGCTATTTTTAGCGCAAGGAACACACGACTGTAAGACAATAATATGTATAACTAGCTTCCCCCGCGGCTTTGCCCGCGTGGAAGTCGTAAATTATCCCGCGGGAACGTACTACTGGGATAAAAAGTATCATATGTGTTAATCTAGGTTTATAATCAATCTGTGTGCCAAATTTCATCCAATTCCATTCAGTAGTTTTTGCTTGAAAGAATTACAAACATCCATAAATCCATACATACAAACTTTCGTGTTTATAATATTAGTAAGGATAATCCTTGGCCTCGTTGGCCTAGTGGTCGCAAGCGCTGCTGAGCATGAGGTCCTGGCTTCGATTCCCGGGTTAATAATAACTAAATATAAAATAGATTATATTATTAATGAGCATGATTGTCCTAGATTTGCAAGGAAATAACTTACAAAAAAAGAACAGTACAGCAACAATAATACAGGAAAGGAACAAATTAAGCCGGCAAAGGTTATAAATAAAATTAAAATATGCATTGTATAATCAAGTGTCTTTAATAAAAAAAATCCGCTTAATTATTTAATGATAAGCATCCTTTATGTCTGCTAAATTGAACCAATTGACTCGAATCGTGTACCAACATCTTTTACCAAAATTACGTGTGGTTAAAAAATCAAAATGATCATGAAAATCAAGTCACAATCTCAACTCAACTGATTGTCAAAAACTTGTCAAAAATAAAAATGCTGGGTAATTAGAGGTATTTCTGACGATTGAGACTGAGATCAGACTGAAAGTTCTTAAAAATATGGGAATTGCCCCCCAGAATATTGACTGCGACTGCCGTAATGTGATTGTGGCTTTATAAATAAAATATCCTTACGATTACTACCTATGTGGCTTCTGGCACTGAGCCAAATTGTAATGTATGTTATGGTAGAGGATTTTACATAAATTATTGATAAACGTTTTATGTAAATAAACAAATGCAATGCCAAAATAAACAAGACTCTGGCGTCATTTGATGGAATGGGGCTAATGTCGAAACTATTAGATCAATCTAAATGACATATTTATTTTCTTGCTGGTCTTTTTAATTTTAAGATGACAAATTATGAACATACACTGTACAGTCATTGCTAATGGCAACTCAAGAAATTATAAAACTTATTAGCCGCGAGATAACTGCCTCAGTAATTTTTTGTCAGTCTGCTTAGTGAGTTTTAGAAGTCCTCAACCTTTGTCCAACCTCATTACAATTATCACGGGAATTTGAGTATGGAATGCTTCAAAGATGTTTCTGAGAAGCCGCTGATAAGAGGGATAATCAAGACACGCAAGGCAAAAGTCAGTGGGTTATACCTTTCCACTCCATGCTGACATATTCTATGTCTACAGAAGCGGCTTCTATTTTCATCCCATACAGAAACTTGTGGTACCAACAACCCGAATGTATAAATCTATAAACACTGTTTTCTTATCCAGGTAATGCATACAAAAAGATGGAACAATGGAAGTTAGCAAAAACATATTTCGAGAAGTCAATGTCTGAGCACCGTACTCCGGAGATCAAGACGCTGCTCAGTGAGGTGGAGAGACGGATAGCCGAGGAAGAGAAGAAAGCGTACGTGGACCCTGTGAAGGCTGAGCAGGAGAAGGAGCTTGGCAATGATTACTTTAAGAAAGGTGAATCATAATTGCTAATGATTATGACATATTATATTAAACATAACTAAAACATGACTCATTTTGTGATGATATCTCTTAAAATGTCTACAAAGTCTGTGGTCTGCCCTGTCCGGTTATACTGGAAATACAATTTAGTATTGCACACCAGTAGTATTTTGCCAAAATATGGAATCGACCTGTACAAAAATGTTGTATTGCATACGGACTGATAATTTTACAAGATCTTTTTTTTGTGAATAATTTTGTTTGTGAAATCTGAAGAAAAAGCGTTCATGATAGAGCGAGGATTAAACAGTCAAGCAAAATACTGATTAGAAATCATCATTAAAATTCATCTTTTTTTTTAATATAATTCAGGCGACTACAGCTTAGCAGTGAAACATTACACCGAAGCAATCCATCGCAACCCGGACGACCCCAAGCTGTACTCCAACCGCGCGGCCTGCTACACCAAGCTTGCTGCCTTCGACCTTGGACTCAAAGACTGCGACCAGTGCTGCAGACTGGACCCCAAGTTCATCAAGGGTTGGATCAGGAAGGGAAAGATTCTTCAGGTAAGATAGATACTTAGATACCTTTATTTAGTGCACACAAAAGACATAACACTACACACTAAAGTACAATTGTTCCGACGAATTGAGAACCTCTTCCTTTTTGAAGTCGGTTAATGATGACAAATAACATGAATTGAAATAAAAACAAGGTGCCAATACATCTACAAAAAGAAAAACATACTTGAAATATAGTACACTATTTAAACCTTACTATTTTAACTTAGAGGCCTACTCGTACCACAAATCACAAAATGCGTTTAATGAGTTTTTTTTTTTTCAATCAATGAACCACGTTAATAAAAACCCAAGACAAGTATTAAAAGTCAAATTATACTACGGTTTGTTGCTCAAAAATATTATTAAACTTAAACAATTTTCTACTACAGTTCAAACGTGCGTTATTGTCGCGGAAATATTGTGACATCATTTACCACGATACTGCTCTGCTTCATCATTTTGCATCTCTGTTTTTGCCCCAAATCATGAAAATTATTTTATTGTTTGTGCTTTATTCAAGCAGAAATCGCACTTACTAACTTAACTTGATGAGAATTCAAGCAGTTTGATAAAAAAAGATTTATTCACATGCCTTTTGAGGTCACTTCCGGCATTTTCGATGACGACGCGTTTCGAGCTTTCGTTCTGTTTCACCACAAAACGTAACATAAAATAAGAAATTGTAAAATAAATAATGCATTAATAAATATTTAAAATATAGCAATTTGTCCTTTATAATGGTTATTTAATTAATGAAAGAGTTTTGAATTAGATGCATAATTATACCCTCTATTCTGTCTCTGTCATCTTCAAGCAACTGATGTTTTAAAATCATTTAGCGCTAGACGTATTAAGTGATCTGTGGTGCAAGTGGGATTTGTAAAAATCTGTTATCATATCATCAATATAAACTTTTCTCTCCTCTGCCAACTAACTAACTCTCTTCTTCGGAACGACTACAACCATTCAATATTCTGCCGCCCAGTAGTGATGCACTGTTCAGAGGTGAAATTCTCGTAATTTTAAGAACGTTCACAGTCTGATCTCAGTCTCAATCTGTCAAAAATACCACGAGTTTTCATACATTTTTGACAACTTTTTGACGTTTTATTGTCGCTGAGATGAGACTGCGACGAGATTGTGAACGTTTAATTGCGCCTTCTGGTTTGAAAGCTATGAATGCCAGCTTAATTACAGGCACAAGAAATTTTAACTTTCTCTGTGATGTGGTACTCATCAGCGATGCCTCTAGTATCGTAGATGACGTAGATCGGTTGCGGTGACACCATAAAGCGCCCGCCTTATGGGACATTGTTTTTCATAGAATAACAAAAATTAAACCGTCGTTCCTCCTAAGAGTTAACACCTGATTCGTTTTTGCTTCATCAGTCGCCTCGAACATAAACCAATTTAATACTCGCGTTATGAAAACCTCTAAACGGGTTGGAGTTTTAGGCGGGCACTAAGGAAAAAAGTCATTTTTTAAGAATAAATATTTTTTTCGCGAATTGTTAGTTTCTCGATTGTATCGTATAGAACACCTAAATATAAGGCTAAACGCGTCTTGCTGTGATTTGTCTCGGACCAGCCGTTTGTCGTAAAAGTGATGTCGAATTTAAGATGCAAGAACGAAAGACTTCTGGCACCACGACTTGGACAGATTAGGAAGAAACACTCCTCCACCTTTGACCCAATACTGCAATAAAATAGAATTTATGGTAGAATTTCGAAAAATTAATTGCCACATTTTTGTTTTGTTTTTGGCCTATATTGTGTCCCACTGCGAGGCAAAGGCCTCTCTTTTTTTCCTTCCAAGCCTCTGTCTTGTGCGTTCTCTTCCATGTTGGCCCTGTAAACCATAGCATATCGTCACACCACCTTCACTGTGGTCTACCTCGACGGCGAGCGATGTCGAATTTTTTGGTTAAAACACTTTTTTTTGTTTTATTTGTTGCTTATAGTGCTAGGGGACACTAAGACGACCCATTGACCTCTTTCAGCAAAAATCACAGTCCCATCACAAAGAAATCACACCGTTTTAGAGACGGGCACATCTCCCTCTCATCCAGTGTTTCCGTTCTAGTTAATCAACCCCATTCGGAGTGAGCATGACATGCACAAGGCCAACACGCTGCGTAAGCGCAGTCGCGCTGGCGACACGTGCACGTCTGCAAAACGTCAGTGTCATAGAGGCCTCATAATTTTGGTGAGCGCCATAGGGAAACGGGATTTTGCAAAGTAGTTTTCCTTTTTTTTACTGGCACATTTTGAAGGGCAAAAGCATCAAAAGACAGCCCTAACCCATTGTCATTTCCTGATTAAAGTTCACTATCACATTTAAGTTACAACATTATTATAATAAATTTCGTGGTGGTGCAGGAAAAGGGATCCTGGATCCTGGGTCCCGTTGTGGCCTTTGCACAACAATGGGACAGTATAAGCTAAACGAAAAAAAATCGGCCATACACTGCGTGCTATAAAGAGGTTATTTACTCTTTAAAACAGTAAGGGTGTATTCATAAACGATGATTAAAGTTAAGAGATGTTTAAACGTCAAAAATTTAATTAATCAGTCTCTAATCATTAGATAATTTAAGCAGCGTTTATAAATAAGGGGGTATATGTTCTACTACACCTATTGTATTCATTGTACAGACGCCAGCACATCAAACTACCCCAATCTGTCAAATTTATTTGATATATTTTCAACTTTATAACATAAGCATAAGGTTCATGTTCAATTGGGACAATTTTACAGTTTGGGGTAGCTTGATGTGCTGGCGTCTGTTCGCACACATCAAGCTACACATTTCCAGTATAAGCTGATCTCGCATTGTATAGGATTTCCGTACAGTGCGAGATCAGCGTAAAATAAAACGCCGTGTGTACAATAAGATTAGCACAAAAACACAATGGGTGACCTTATCTTTTTGCTCCATTTTAAAGTTTATGCTGGTTTGACGATTAATTGTCTAATGAAATTAAATTACCTTTATTTCAATTAAAATAGGGTTTATTTTGTATCACCCATGTAGTGTAAATATTTGGACAAATACACCCAAGTTAAGTGCCAGCATAATGTAGCAAGCATTGTTCAGCCTCTGTCCCCAGAAACCATACTAACCATTATTTCCTTACAGGGTATGCAAAAGCACTCTAAAGCTCTGACCGCGTACCAGAAGGCTCTTGAGCTGGACCCAAGCAATGCAGAGGCGCTGGAGGGCTACCGTGCATGCTCCACGCAACTTAACTCCAATCCTGAGGAGGTGAGTTCTCATATTGCGATTATAAAGAAATGTACTGCCACTATTAATCTGCCTGCCCGTGCATGGTAATGCCTCTGTATCGTTGGGCTTTTGTTAGACAGTGGATGTTAGTAGAGCTGCCACAAACATTCAATGTCTGGCTATGTTGAATATGAAGAAGACCATTTTGGTTAATGTTTTGGTCCTTTTTGACTCTGAAAACAGTGTTGCAGATTTTGGTGTGTGGTTTGGGCCCAAAATGTTAAACATTCACAAAAAAAATTGAATAAAAAATTCGTAAAAAACCTTTACAGTGCACTTTTACGTGTTTTTGATATAATTTTCTAACACTTCGTTCAAACGCAGGTCCGCAAACGCGCAATGGCTGATCCAGAAGTGCAACAAATCCTCCGCGACCCCGCGATGCGATGCATTCTCGAACAGATGCAACAAGATCCCCATGCCCTACAGGACCATCTCAAGAACCCAGACATCGCCGCTAAGATTCAGAAGCTTCTAGAATCTGGCCTTATTGCTATACACTAGTTTACGAATGCCTCGTTTAGAGATTAGGGTTATATCAATAAGTATTCGAATCGAGTACAAAAACTACCATTATAGTAGAAGTTGTTTCTTTGCTGGCAACGTTTCTCCAGTGATATTGTTTGTACATTAGTCGGAAAGTCTTGCTGGTAGTTAACAATAACGATACCCAGCAGTATGAAACAATTAGTTTTTGTAATCGATTCAGGTACGAGTTCAGAGTCTCGCCATCTCGGATACTTTAAAATGGAGATCGAGTTACTGTTTTGAAAAGGATTTTCGCCTACCAAACGTTCAATGAAACTTAATTAGGTATTTAAAAGTCATTGCTTTTTACTGTGATTTTACTTGGATAACTTGTTATGCTTGTCTCAAATTGTAGGCTTGTGGACCATTCCAAAGTATGCTTTTTCAGTAAGTTACGCAGTTTGGACTTTTTCGGTTTTAGGTTTTATTTTAGCATACCTCTTAATTTGAAGAATATCTTTATGCAGATATACTGCCTGAATGGAATTTACACGAATAGCAATTTTTTGTAATTTATTCAATAATAAAGAAATATGTAGGCAATACTTTGTTTTATTATTACTTACACAGGTCACACCACACAACCTTCTCCTTTTGGTGCATCATACTCTTGCTATCCAGCAAGAGTATGATGCACCAAAAGGAAAAGGCTGTCAGAGATGAGATTTTTGCTGGGGAGTGTGGATGCATGTGTATCAATGGTGGTGTCGACTCACTTTGGACGTACATTTGAGTTAGCCCCTGAAACCAATCGTGAAAAGAAGAGTATGCATCTTTGGTCTGCATTGGATGACGCAGCTGAGCTGACTAACAGAATACAGTGAAATAAACGTTTACTGCCCAGCCCCTAGCCTTTTCGAACTATGTTGAGGTCGGTTTCCAGCAAGGAACATATATACCGGGGGCATATAGCGGGATTCCAATCAGAAGCCACTGAATGCCAGTATAAGGAGCGACGCTATCAGCTAACAAGAATTAAAAGGAAGCCGTTAGCGGCCTGTCATTGCTGTCAGTTCTTTGTTCGCTAAGTTTCCAGCTGGAGAATTTCCGCTGCTATAGCCCTTTGCCTGTCTCGGAACAATTGTCAAATTGCGCGCGAAGATGTCAGCCCCTTTTGGGTACGTTTGCGCGTATTTGTCGCGATATCTCATAAGTTAATTTTAAGAGCTGTTTAGAAGTTACGTCGTTGGAATCGTTATGAAATTACCTATCAGATTATGTATGGATTAGTTCAGTTTTGCCTTGAAATACATTAGTACTTCATTCTAATTTGTAATTATATTAAGGTGATTTGTCCCAGTTTTATGTGTAATGGTCATTATAATTTTTAAAAATCAACCACAATTTCAAAAAGTTTTTATTTATTTTGGTTATTTCATTTCACATTCATAAATAAAAAAGAACACACCTCCCCATACTTTTTTTCGTACCTACCACAAGTGTTTACATTATCATGACTCATTTCGTCGACCGTGCCGCGAACAATAACAAAGGGTCTATTCATTGTTCAATTCCTTTGTGCCTGAGGGCCACAAGTGGATTGGGTTACCTACTATTTTTATTTATTTATTTATTTTATTCTCTTCTTACATCTACCATTACAGGGTAACCAAATGCGATAAATGCGCTTATCCTAACTTTCATGTACCTACACATAACAAATTACAAACAATGCATTCCTTGTGAATTCACTCAGATTTTAATCTGTTGAGATCTGCTGTAAGAATAACAGACGGAGTTTCGGCTGCTACAAGTGTTTAGTTCGAAGGTATCGAATACCCAACCAGGCCACTTGAAAAAGAGCGCAAAAAACTACCTCAAACTTTGGTTAACAATTTACATTCTGTTTTTTTTTGTCGGGCATCTCGCAGTTGACCTTGAGAGGCCGTGACTGCTTAACCGGGCTTTCCTGGGGCTGCCTAAGAGTTAACTTAACGCCTCCAGCCAGGGCTTAAAAACTAAAAAACTTACATACTAAGCGACTGCACGCTGAGGGCAACCCCTGTGGGGTACGGACTTCGGCTCAGGGTGTCACTGTTAGGGGGACAGGCTGGATCAAAATATTGGCATTATTATTATTATTAGTCGGGGAATTTAAAGCTACTGGCTCAGCTGCGGCGCGGGCTGGCGCTTCAACGAGCAAGGGTCGGTCGGGGGTCTCGACGCGACGTTAGGCGCCGTTACTCGGGCACTCCGCGGGGCGCGAGGACCTCGGCGGCGAGGTCGGAATGACTTACATTCTGTTCCATTCATTTTAAATGTAAACTAAACACTCTACATTTTGAAGATATTTACTAATCGATAAGCACAATTAAAAGGCATACTACCTAACAAAAACATTACAAAAATCAAACACAAAAACGAAAAATTTCACTACAAAAATGAACAAGTAGGTACATGACCAACGACGAAAGAAAATGGATAAGAAAATTTGAAAACAGCAAATATTGTCACATCTGAACTTCAAAAGATAAAAAATATTAAAATATTTTATGTACAGACGCCAGCAGGTCAAGCTATCCCAAACTGACAAATTTTCCCAATTGAACATGAACCTTATGCTTATGCAATAAAGTTGAAAATCTATTAAAGAAATTTGCCAGATTGGGGTAGCTTGATGTGCTTGCGTCTGTACATAATATATATGTTACGGCTTATAGCCGAAGTCCGGCTACACCTAGTTTTAGCCGGCTACAACTAGGTGCAGATGTCACCGTAAGATTGTGAACACAGTTTAGTTTATAATCTATCTCGCGAGATTACAAACTGTCAATAAATTGTGAACTGCATCATACTGCTTACCGACCGAATAGGTTAGGTTAGAATTGCGACCAGCCGCGCGCGAGCCGAGCGAGCGTAGCGAGCGGTGCCGCGGTAGCGGCCGGCGAGTGCTACTTCCAAGTTAGTGGCAGTTACGGTGACAGCTGCACGGCTGCACCTAGTTGAAGCCGGATAAATTTAGTTGTAGCCGGCTAAAACTAGGTGTAGCCGCACTTCGGTTATTAGCCGTAACATATACGCTAACAGGCTTAAAATAATAATATGTACACGTACAGATGCCAGAACATAAAGCTACCCCTATCTGTCAAATTTCTTTGACAGATTTCAGCTTTATAACATAGACATACGGGTCATGTTCAATTGGGAAAATTAGCTCCATGTGCTGGCATCTGTACACACAAAAAAAAGGAAAAACTTATCAAGCTGCAAGTTAGGCGTCACCGCCACCTCCGCATCAGAGAGAAGAACCACCAGATAACACGGTACACCGCCATTTACTTTGAATTTATAAAAAATAACTGCATTAAAAAAAACAATACAAATACATAAGCACTGAAAATGTTGTCAGATGTACAATAAAAAAAAGAAAAATATGAAGCAACAAAGGATACAATGGTGGGTAGACATTAATACAATTCGTCAAGTCATTGAAACGAACAAGTGTATGGTTCAAAAAAATATTATGTATACAAGGTGTAACTTAAATAACGCACAACCTCTTAAGGGGTCATTGTACTCATCATTATCAACAAGTTTTACTATGGGACCAAACCTGAAATCGTAAAAAAAAAATCAGCTGTTCCCTACATTTTGACGATTTATGCGAATACAAGTGTATGGAACAGCTGATTTTGTTTCGCGATTTCAGGTTTGGTCCCATAGTAAAAGTTGTTGATAATGATGAGCACAATAACCCCTTAACAGGTTGTGCGCTATTTAAGTTACATCTTGTATTGCAAACTGTAACCATGAATTCAGCATATCATTGTAGACCCCCAGCGCAGAAATATTTCGTCGGTTAAACAAAAAAAAATCTGCTGTTTACCCTATTGTTGTCTCTCCATACCATGACATCGACGTCACCCGAGGTTAGACCAACTACCTGCCCTTTCCACATATTTAGCCTGGTCAGACTGTGCAGGGCCTGCGGAACGAAGTTATGATCGGTCCGCAGGGTTCCTACACAGTCAAAGTCCAACGACTTAAGGCACCGAGCGGGACATGGCGAATTATAGAAATTGTCCATCCACAGTGTGCACCCTTTGTGCTGCAGACCTTTAATTAAATTTAATACAATTGACGGCGTAAATGCCTCCAGTAGATCTTCGTACTGCTGCGGTGGAGATCGGTTCTTCATAAGAGCGTGAACCTCAGACCGCGATAGGTAGCCGGTTTGAGATTCACAGATCTCATAAGTTTTGACGCCTTTACGTGCAGCTTTATTTGGAATGAGCTGGCCGATGGTCAGCCTTCCGCAGCAAAAGATTCTCGTCTACTGCAATTTTCTGCGCCGGGGTATACAGTTCCTGAAATTTGGAGTTCATATGCGACAATATAGGCTGGGATAATATAGGTTCCGACGAATTGAGAACCTCCTCCTTTTTGGAGACGGTTAAAAATGTAAACATTTTGATAGTAGTACAAAACGGTTGTAAGATACGTTTGCGCTAAAAAAGGGGCTGCATAATACATTAGTAGTGGCGTACCAGAACTCCTCAAGCCTGGTCTTAATCACTACCCCCATCGCCAATATCAGGCCAAAAACACATAGAACTCCTCTGGCGTGGTGTCCTGCAGGAGCCGATGCGGCTATTGGAATGGAGGCTATGGGACTGGAGCATCTGGGTTGCCACCTGCTGAGCGTACCTGTTAGTTTTCAAGGCAATGCGCTCCATAATTATCCGATCCCATACGTCAACGAAAATGTCATACGGGTCGTTACGTGGAGTTATCGGACCAATATTAGTTTGGGAGAACGGTTCCCTCCTCGATTCAGGTCGAATCGGAGAATTTCGGAAAGTCTCTCCAGTCAAAATCAGTCCAACTCCACGGCTGGTCCGTCGCCATTAGAGGTACAACATCGTCGTCGGCGTCACCTCCGGGCGCAGCGTCACCGGCAGGAGCAGGGTCAGGAACTGGCTCAGCGACGTCATCGTCAGAGTCGACTTCGTACGGCGTGTCACCCAACATCGTCACCACCGTTGGCGTTGGTGGATGCCTCCCTAGGTCATCGTCACCGCTCTCGTCAGAGTCTAGATCGCTTCCTGTAACAAATGATTGATTTCAAATCTGGTGGAAACCAGAAGTTTGACCATAGCCCCAAACCAAAATAAAATAAGCAGGTACTTACCATAGTTGAGCATTTCTGCTAGCTCAAAGTCTCATAGTAGAAAAAAACTGACGCTAGTAACCCCACATAACTGTCATTATAATCAATTTTGACTTTGACATTACTTACATTGTTGACAGAAATCGAACCATAAACTTGCAATTTGCATTCATTCAATGTTGTTCGCGGAAACACGGTGATTGCACGTCAACTTTGTTTGTATATTTATTACGTTTTTAGTTTTTTTTTATTACTCAGTGAGTTGTAGTTTACAACTTGCGAAGATGTTGAGAAGTGATTCACATGTTTTATATTAAAATATATGTGCCGGTACCAAAGAATACACGAATAACGTGCGTGAGCAAGTGTTTTTCTAAATTCCGTGCTATATGAATGCTGTGAAACGTAAGTAAACTAATAGTCTTATCTAAACAAATTAGATTTCGTTCCTGTACATATGCCCTACGTAGTTTATTTATATTTGAGACATCATGTTCTTTAGGCGCTCAAAAACAATTTTTTCAAACTTTTGTGTTAAATTGACTATAATTTTTAAAAAATTAGTTAGATTTAAATTGCATACAATTCTTTTAAGCTAGATTGTAATCAAATATTAAGAATAGGGTTCTTTTAATTAAAGGGTAAAAAAAAGTTTGTTAAAGTCTAATTCAAGAATTTACGTTACCTTGTGTAAATAGTAAAAATTACCGATAAGAAAAATAGACAAATAAGAACCGTTACGATCCTATAACTTACCACTATAGTCTAAAAAAAATGCGTTGTCTACATCTCTGTTAACTTCTCTGTAGCGCAGGTGTGCTGGAAGAAATTTCTGTAGAAATAAGCATTAATTACCTTTGGACGTATTTTTCTGTTCCTTTCTTCTTGTCTGTTTATATACATGTGTGCATAAATGGTTATATACATAAAATAAAAAATATTAAAATTTTGTTGTTTGCAATTTTGTCAATGATATCAAACCTTTTTTTATGTCAACGGCCTACTTGTAGTGTTTACATTCACAAAGATAATATTTATCTCATCTGCTAAAGCGAATATCATATAAAAATAATTTGCGAATCATAACGATGTCTATGCCATATTGTGTGATAAAACATTAAATAGGTACTCTAAAAAGTAATGTCTTTTGTTATTGTTATATTACTAAGCTGTATGACATATATATTTACATCTAGATTCTTTTGTTTACTCTGCTGAGTAACAATTTTATGTAAATTTAATACAAGTTAGTTTTGAAATTGGCATCAAAGACCAAGTCCAGGGACATTTGTTCCTTCAATCCATAATTCCCAAATTCTAGATGTTATTCTCATAATTCCCTAAATCATGCTCATGATTCCCTTTATTTTCTCAAAAACATTTTCATACCTCTTTCTTAAGATACACATAAAGAAAATAAGTTAAAATTTAAGAAAATCTAGATAAAGTCAATATAGAAACCAAATCTCAATTTTCATTTGTTATTTTTATAGAGCTGACAGGTGTCCTACATTCGAATCATGAACAATTGAACTTGTTGTGAATTTATTTATTATTATTTAATTAGTAATTGCGCAGAATATAAGAGAGCTGCTAGACAATGGACATAACTATCTCTATCTTATAACTAACATATTTAATTTAATTACTGAAGTCTCAGCTCCCTCTAACAAGTGTGAATTGATTATGTCATCAACAATTAAGTTTATGTTGCTTAGGACATACCTATTCCCCAAATATTTAAACTGATACCAAAGAATGATTTATTATTTATATACTTTGTATAAGTTGTTCATGAATATGTAATTAAATCTGAAATCTTGAATTTAATCTAGACTTTATATCTAGCCTATTAATAAATTAAAACAAATCATATTCATAATTATGTGGTCATAAATTAAGTAGAGTTCTTTTGCAAAAACCTATAATTTTCTTTATTTATAACAAAAAAAAAAACATGACCGGTTTTTGCGGTCATAAACTAATTTTAGTTCATTTACAATGAAATTCTGATTCATTATAATAAGTCTAACGTTATTGACCCATTGATAAAGGTCATTAGGTAATTTCTAAGTACCTAGTTTAATTACACAAAGGCATTCTCTATTTTCCTCCTCATAGAATACATTACATGAGAGACTGTATTATGATATGATTCATAATACAGTCTCTCATTTAGCCTGGTAATGTAAAAATAAAGAAACTATGGTTCATAATTTATGAACTACAGTTTCTTTATTTTTAATGTTATTTCTGCATTTCAGCGGCTAATTTATAAAGGGTGGTAGGAATATAGACATACAAACGGGTAACCCTGAATTCAGTGCATGGTTCTAGACCCCTTAGCATAGAAGTTTTAAGTTGGAAATAAAAAATCAACCGGTATTTCATAGAAAAGGAATGGAGTAACTACGAGGTCAAAATGTACGGAACAGCATTTCTTTTTCAATAACTTACGATAAGTTTGAGCGCAGATGTATAGAATCATTTAAGTACTTACTGAATTCATGGTAACACATTTTGCGTCGAGGTCCCTGCTACTCTGTATAATTGACCAAATACTCAAATTCTATCCAATTTAAGTAAATACATATTACATCCCATGATGATACTCTAAGGGGTATTGTAGTAACAGAAGTAGGTAAGTATTTTAAAGAATGGCATTAAGGCTCCCTCAGAAAGGCACAACTCGATTTTGGTAGTCAATATTCCATGAAGTTTTCATAGAAATGGTTCTACTAGAGCCTTTTGTTTAAGTTAATAAAACTTTATTAAAACCATTTCAAGTAAGTAAACCTAATTATTGCCTAATCTTTTTAAACTATGTATATTAAAATATCTTGACTTATTGGTCCTATCTTTTCCTAAACAGTTTTAATTCAATTAATCTAATGCAGATTATCTGATAAGAATTGTAGGTACTTGAACATAGTTGTTACCAACAAGTCTTCATTCCTTTGGTTTACCGTACTTCAAAGATAAAAATATTTAAAGAATTTGGGCTTATTGAAATAGAGTAGGGACAAGCTGTTGACTTTAAAAAGAAAAGTTTCCAGTATAACCAGATGCATCTGAATACCAGTATTATATACATGGAGTGACTGCCAATTTGATCTCTGCAACCCAGATTCTGGGTATTACGATACCCTTTGGTAAAAGACTGGTTGTCATACTTTCGGACTTCTGACGACCCGTAACGACTGCCAAAGATCCGCGAATGACAACTTCTTAACGTGCTTTCTGAGGCATGGTGAATTAAAATTCACATACTTTCATACCAAGGTATGTAAAAATCGTCACCAATCTACGGACCATCTACTCCAAGCAAGCGTAGCTTAACCTAATCGATTGACTCGTGCGGCTGTTAATACTTAGCCACAAGACCCAATTTATAAAAAAAAAAACTAATTACCTACCAATTTTTTTACGTCATTCAAAGCTCCATTGTCCATTTAAAACTGGCCTACTTTACTATCTCTGCTATTTTAAGGCCAAATCGTTTCCGATAAAATTGAATGTGACGGCTAACTGAAACGGATAAAAAAAATGTAATATTTCTAATTAATATATATTATTATTAATATATCATATCCCTACTAATATTATAAATAGGAAAGTAATTCTGCCTGTCTGTTACGCTTTCACGCCGAAACCGCTGAACTGACGGTCATGTTTGCCAGAGATATAGCCGGGGATATGGAGAAGGACATAGGGTACCTACTTTTACGAGATAATCGACATCCACGCGGGCGCAGCCGCGGGCAAAAGCTAGTACTTAAGTTATAAAAAGTTAATTTAATCATGTACTTACTACCTCTAAATTCCTTCCTACTGATAACAGACCGCTGCGCGCTGTAAGTAATCAAACAATTATTATTATTTCATATCTCATTTATCATGTTTTGGTATGTACTTATAAATCTGTTGGGGTTCAAAAGGACTATTAAAAGATACGAGTGGTATTAGAGAATAATTGCTTCATTTATTGATTTAATTTGCCTATCTTATATTATAATATTTCATCGTACATTTTGTTCCTATGCTTTGTATGTAAAAAGTCAGCCAACCAATAGGAAATCACTTGATTAAAATACTTAAATCTAAAATAAAACTTAATGTTCCACAATGAACGGGCACCCATCTCACTCTCGCACGCTCGCGACGTATAGCGTCGCCTGTACGCACACTATAAATATTATGGGCGCTCGCGCACGAGCTCAGTACGCATCTGTTGTTCAGGCTGGCATGTCGTCTGTTCGCGCGGCGAATGTTTGCATGGGGCGCTGTCGTAAGTATGTGGAAGCGTGTGTCCCACAAATCCTACCTAAGTAAGTACATAGGTACCTGATTTATGCTTGATGCTATCTGCTATGTCACTGAAGAGTAGAGGTAGGTCGTAAGTTCGAATCCAGTCAGGCACTTTACTTTGTATTTTTTTCATAATCACTGCTCTGAAAATGGTGAAGGAAAACCCCGTGAGGAAACCGGCATGTCCTAGAACCTAAAAATTCGAAGACATGTGACATCCACCAACCGACACTGGGCCCGCGTGGTGGATTAAGGCCCACTCCTCACAGAGAGGAGGCCTGTTTCGCAGCAGTGGGAACATTATAGGCCGATTGTGATGCTATGCTACGTCACTGAGTTTGCAAACTATTCGGTGTTTTCTAGCCCCCGCCCCGGTTCCTTGGCATTGGGCTGTATTGCATAGAAAAAATACCATATTTCGTTTATTGTATTCTATTCAATTTAGGAAACTTACAGTTTACGTTGAGAAGCGAAACTAGACGTTTCATACGCCCAAAGCTTTTCGTCTTAGCAACGCGTGCACGGCGATCGGGATGAACAACTGCTATCAAACTCTACCATGAAATAATAAGCGTTCAGAACAGGAGTTCTGTGCAAGACTCCTATCTTGCAAATCTACGGAGCAGGTACTTATTTCTCGTAAGGGAAGATGGCGCACAGTGGTGACGTGCTGCCTTGCATACTTGCACAGCTAGGTTTCGAGGAGACCCGTTTACAGTCTCCCCAGGGATGTGTCCTAACAGGCGTAGTACAGAGGGGGTTTCAGATCGGTCTTTTGAGAGGTATACCGGTGCCCCTTCTATGATTAACGGCGTTGGTTTTAGTGAGGTAAAAATCTCACAATCCCCTCAAAGTCTTATTCTCAAAGCCCGGTTTCCTTTTGAAGGTTCCCCAAAAAAACAAAGAAGAAGTATATAGATCGCGACACGAAAGTTGAACCAAAATCAGGACAAACCCGGACAAACAACCCAGGGAAGGAGCGTGTGCACTCGTTGCCACGCACGGAAAAAAAGACGAGTTCACCTTCCAGCTAGGGGTGCCCGATTTTTTGCTTTGAATCGATTTTTTGGATCGTAACCTCGTGAATCGATTCACGATCTTAATCGTATTGTATAGAATTGATCTTCCGAGATCGAGAAAGATTGTTTCGTAATTTTATAAAAAATTATGAAAAGCGCAGTATGCATTCTAATTTTTTTATTTTAATATAATCTACATAATAGATCTATTACAAAGTGTGCCACGGTGCCTTTGTGATGAAAATTTTAATTGCTAGTAGGTATTTCCATTCGTTTTAAACAATCGAAACTAATCTCATTCAATGTTTATGTAGGTAATCTTACTTGGTTGTAGTTCGTACGGTACGTTTTGGTTGACGTTTAGGTTTTAGTTGATCACGATTTTTTCATACGATCTATAGCGCATACGATTCGATCTGGGCAACGATCGCATCCTGTTGAATCGATTTAAAAAATCGCTGGATTGTATGGCCATGAATCGATCTTCTGGAACATCGATTCAGATCGGGCATCCCTCCATCTAGCATAGTCATTGATGTAACGTGTACTGAAGTTTGGAAATAAATTACAGATCGCGGCACGTAAGTAAAAAATCCGCCATTTTGTTTCAACTTACATTCCGCGATCTGTACCTACTTGTTTCCATTTCCTAAGCGATGTTTTTTGCCGTCGATACCTACGCTTTGAACACTTTTCTAAGCGTATTGGAGACAAAAATAATCGTCTGATGACATCATTTTTCAATTCAAATTTCGAGTTCTAGAATCTACTGCGGTAGAATTCGAACTTTGAATGAACTATTATCAAAGATAGGTAGATACGCGCTAATATCTGATACCAGAAAATACCAATGTAATTAAATAAGGATGTACTGTTATGTCAAAATTAATGCATGAACATAGGCGTAGTTTTAATACTAGTACCTAATAGATTGCATAGATAACTCATCGATCGATTAAATAACGATGGGCCCCTTTTACAGCGAGTGTCATGTTATCCAGTAACTGGGTTGAGGAGGTCATAATAATAGGCATTCGCTCCATGTAAAATACTGGTATTCTACTGCCGAAAGACCGGAAACAAACCCCAATATAGTTGGGAATGGCTGTAGATTTTGATCCTGGCTCAATTAAACACCAGCATAGCTAGTCACAACCATTTGATATCCATTCCATTCCAAAGCGCAGTAGGTTTCTCTGTGCGCATTATTGCCCTCTCAGGTAGATACTTTAGGTAGTACGGCGGGTGGAATACCTATACTTAATCATGAATGATGGATTGATTGATAAGATAAGTACTCGTAAATTAATGAATTAAAAAATGAGCAATCATCGAACAATTTCTATCAGGCCCATTGATCCTTTCGTTTCAATCGCTTTTTAAACGTCATTAGAAATTGTTTAATCCTCCTGACATTATTTAATTTTAAAACAAAGGATAAAGTTTTAGGAACACGGTGGTTTGTTGGTAAAGGAAGTCCGATACAGAGCCTAAAAGCCTTTTTTAAATAATAAAAGAAATAGTTTTTTTTTTTCAGAAAACAGTTAAGTACTGTAAAGTGTAAACAAGCCGAACTTTATGTCTAATGACCGGTTTCTATAATTTAAGTATCGTTATTAGTTAAAATTATGACTCTTGTACATATCTTTACCAATAATGAAGCAACGACCTCATAACTGTGCATAGTAGACCCTCCCGTATAGAAGTAGCTATCACAGGTAAAATTCGCTTTCGAATCTATTTATATGCCCAGTTTGGCAATAAAAAATGCTACCATTGGTAAGCAAAACGATTCGTTTTTGTATAGGAAGGAACCGAGCATAATATATTATGTCGACGTTAACGCGGACAGAATAATGTCGTGCGCGATATTTTTACGCCAGTGTTAAGGCCGACCGACTAGCAACTCAACCTTGCTTCGCACGATTTTTACGACTCGCCTGAACATAGAGATTACTTTATTTTATTAGATTTTTTTATTTTAAATTTAGAACTAGCTTTTGCCAGCGGTTACGCCCGCGTTAACCAATGTACACAAAACCTTAACAAACTATACAACTAAACCTTCCTCATTGTCTATTGGTCAAAAGCGCATGATAATCCTATTAGTACCTACTTTTTGAGTTTATCGCAAACAGACAGACAGACGCGGCGGAAGCCTTTGTTTTATAATATGTAGGATGATATAAATTTTCTAAATTACATACAATGAAAACCGTATTAAAAACCATTGTGGAGTATATAAGAACAAAGCGGTCACAAAAAGCGACTTTATTATTATACTTTTTATTGATTTATTATTTCTTTCGCAGGTAATTTATAGAAATCAAGATGTGTGTGTCATCGGGGGTGAGGACCGGGCTCCTCTTGGGCTTCGGCTCGTTCCTGGTGGTCTCTGGGGCCGTCATGGTGGTGTTCTGGCCACCATTGTTCACTTCACAGCTACGAAAGGTAAGCAAAGCTGGATGTTTACGTAATAACACCTTGATTGTGATCCTGGGTCCTGGCGAGGGGCTCCTGGCTGAATAATAACAGCCGCACGGGTCGATTGATTAGGTTTTTGACCTGTAAAATGAAAGCCATTCTTACTGTTAGTGTGTGGACAACAAATTAATTGATGATGTAGAAATAGTAGTATTGCACCACTTGTAAAGTCATTTATTATCACTGATTAGTAAAAAAATCGAAGATAAAGAGAGTAGAAAAAGAAATCCTTTAAAATGATAATGATTATAACAAGCCGCAAAAACGATACTTGCCGCACGCAGTGCTCCATGGCTGAGACCCTCCGCGCTTCGGAAGCCGTTGGTCCCGGTTGTCATTCGTGGATCTATTACGATCGTTACGGGTTGTCAGAAGCCCGAAAGTCTGACAACCAGTCTCACCAGCACCCTAATTGCGTAACATACGATCAATCATAATCTGAATCATTTTGAAACAGATTGCTAATACATTGCTTCATATGTTCGAAAAATGTGTCTGCTCAACAACGTAAATACCGCAATGTATATTATTGAACTGTCAGAATGAAACCGATTATTCTTGATCGTTTGTTACGCAGGCCTCCTCTCGATAGGATCATAGGACGGAATGGGGCGTACTCAGGGAGTGTACCGTACCTAATCCACCACGCAGGCCCAGTCTGTGTTGGTAGGTGTTGGGGGTACTGTAAGGCAATATGAAGATGCTTTTTTAAAACGTAAAAAAATTATTAAATATTTTATAAAGTTGTGCCCACAATACCGCAGTGTCTCAAGACGAAAGTCTTTGACCAGTGCGTGTTGCCAGTGATGACATATGATCAAAAAAAATCAAAATCAAAATATTTTATTTCACATAAGCCTGCATGGGCACTTATGAAACGTCAGAAGCTAGGTGCACGGTTCCAATTTGTCGTTTCCTATGGAGAAGAGCCGGCAAGAAACTCCACGGTTACTCTTTTAAAAATAATTGGCTTTTACAATGTTTTCAAATTACAGTGATAATAGGTATGGGAGGACAGTGCAGGCCAGTCAATAAGTACCAGGTACTTAGAGGAATGAAAATACAGAATAGAAAAACGTCTACAGATCTAGTCTCTAAGGCCTACAACGTTCTCTCATTCACAATATGTAAAAGAATCTACCTATATAAAATGAATCTATTTGAACCAAGTGACATGATTTCGATGACAATCACTGAAAATAAATAGTAGGTAGTAAAATTGATGTATAATGTCAAATAATGACGAGAATATGTCAGACATTGTAAAAAAAAATAATAATAATAAAAAGAATAAAAATTAACATTGCAATTTGGGAGCAGTTAATAGACTTTCACACGGTTTTGCTGTTAATGAGGTACCAGGGAAGCCACATGTGCAGAAGGAATTAATGCCAAACTTCCCTGTCTTCAACGTAGTCTTTTATCTTATAATATGCTTTTTTGATAAGGACACGTTTGATGTGAGTTTTAAACTTTCCATCGCTAAGTTCTGTAACCGACTTTGGCAACTTGTTATAGAAGCGGATACTGTTTATTAGAAATGACTTGCTAGTTTTAGTTAATCTAAATTTTGGAATCACAATTTCATCTTTACTACGTGTATTTAGATTATGGAAATCGCATCTTTTTTTGAAAAGACCTAAGTTTTTGCGAACATACAAGATATTTTCTAGAATATAAAGAGAAGGCAGAGTAAGTATATCAATTTCGTTGAATTTGTTTCTAAGAGACTCGCGAGGCCCCATTTTATAGATTGCGCGGATTGCCCTCTTTTGTAAAATAAAAATTGAATCTACGTCCGCTGCCGATCCCCACAGCAGAACGCCATAAGACATAATACTGTGAAAATAAGCAAAGTATACTAACCTAGCTGTGGCTACATCAGTCAACTGCCTTATTTTTCTTACTGCGTAAGCAGCTGAGCTTAATCTGCTTGAAAGCGCTCTAATGTGGGCACCCCATTGCAATTTTGAATCTAAAGTAATTCCCAAAAATACAGTTTCCGAAATAGCATCTAGTTTCTTGCCATCAAGTTTTAAATTTAGACCTACTTGGGGTACATTTGGTAGCGAGAACTTAAGACATTTAGTTTTGTTCGCATTGAGTAAAAGATTATTAGCAGCAAACCATTTCGATAGAACAGCTAGGCTTTCGTTGACATGTAAGACATCCGTATCTTTTCTATCTATTCTAAAAATAAGAGAAGTGTCATCAGCGAATAAAATTATATCCGAGAAGTTAGCCATCAGATAGGGAAGGTCATTAATATAAACTAGAAATAAAAAAGGACCAAGAATTGAACCTTGAGGCACGCCCATCCTAACTAGAGACCCCGAGGATGTCGCCCCGTTAACGTTTACTTTTTGCTGCCTGTTTGATAAGTAGGAAAGTACAAGATCAGCAGCTTGTCCACGAATTCCGTAGTGGTGTAATTTACAGATCAGTGTATTGTGGTCAACGCAGTCAAACGCTTTTGAGAGGTCACAGAAAATGCCAATCGCATCCTGAGAACTCTCCCAGGATTCCAAAATGTGACTGATGAGTTTTACTCCCGCGTCAGTCGTCGACCTACCTTTCGTGAAACCAAACTGTCGACTATGTAAAATCCCATTTGAGTTAAAATGTGACAACATCTGGTCCAGCATGATTTTTTCATAAATTTTGCTCAATGCTGGAAGCACAGATATAGGTCTATAATTAGAGGGATCACTCTTACTACCCGATTTGAAAATTGGTACTACTTTACTATGTTTCATTAAGTCAGGAAACGTACCGCTGTCTAAACATTGATTAAATATGCCTGTTAGGACAGGGGCAATTGGAATATGGAACCGAAACGTGGTCGCTCACGATGGGCCTCATAAGAAGGCTTAAAGTCACCCAAAGGGCAATGGAGAGGGCTATGCTTGGAGTTTCCCTGCGTGATCGAATCAGGAATGAAGAGATCCGCAGGAGAACCAAGGTAACTGACATAGCCCGAAGAATTGACAAACTTCAGTGGCAATGGGCAGGGCACATTGCTCGCAGAACAGATGGCCGATAGGGCCGAAAGTTCTGGAGTGGCGACCGCGTACTGGAAGACGTAAACTTAGAAGGCCTCCCACAAGGTGGACCAATGACCTTGTGAGGGCCGCAGGAGTCTGCTGGATGCGGGAAGCACAGAACCGGTCGAAGTGGCGGAGCTTGGGGGAGGCCTATGTCCAGCTGTGGACGTCTTTCGGCTGAATTGCGTTTATCTATTAACGTGTAATTATTTGAAAAAGAAGTCCTAATGGACAGCGTAACTTATTCCTAAATAATGAATTGTTACTAAATAACTTTTTTGTATGATGAATGACAATAATTGATATGACAGTCAGGAGATTTATGAATATTAATAGTGATAAAGTTGTTCACATGTTTACCAAACTGATAAACGCTAATAACTGATAAATGTGGCTAACAAATGGATCCGTAGTTTTCCTATAATAATCTATATTAATTAATTGTGGTTGTAGCTTTTCTGGGCTATTGTAGTTTTTATCAATGAAACAAGTGGTTTATTCAGTCTTATATCGGAATGAGCATAGCAGGAAAACTTAGATTTTTTGTTGTTGTAATAATGGCCCATATTAGCCTCAGAAAGCCGTATGACTCATAACAGGACACGGTGTCCCATAAAAATTTGGGTCACGTCAGAAAGATAGTCAAATGAGATTCCCCTTGTCCACTCTTGATAAATATTTGTCCGAGCATTTTAAATAGTGTCCCACCGAAAATAGATTTTCAGCCGAAAACGACAAAGGAACTTCGGCTTTAGTCTTATTTTCGGATTGCCGTTGTATGCGTGTATTACCGTGAAGAAAAATACAACATAACCGTGCTTTACAACTTCAAAACAAATTCGCGTCCATTTATCAAATCAAATCAAATATTTTTATTTCGGACGACTAAAATCCATAAATTGGTAAAACATTTGCTTAAAACACTATTGTTAGTAACTTAATCTAAAGACAAATGAAAGATATATGATTTGCATGCCCATGTGACGGTAGAACAGGGAGGACTTATAAAATAAAACATCTATGTACTATATTACCCATGTTTGCCATGCAATAAATAATTTGATTTTATGAATAAATGGCCGAAAACGACAACAAAGCTTCGGTCAGTCGCTAATTTTAATGTATCCCGAAGGACCAAACAGTTCAGTTTTATTGACACTTGTCATTTTCTTGCAGATGATGGTCCTAACAACAGAATCCATGTCGTTCAGCATATGGCGGGAGACGCCGATTCCTATGTACCTGGAGATTTACTTCTTCAATATAAGTAATGTAAACGAGATACTGGCTGGTAGAGCTGAGAAGATAAGCGTCGTGGAAATGGGCCCTTATGTGTTTAAAGAGTCACATACAAAGGTGAGTTGATTTTAAGAGATTCTCGATTATAATTTGTAAAAAAAGAAGAAATAAAATATGTTTTTTTTTTCGCTAAATATGAAGCAAAGAAAAAATAAACATGTTGGCGGAATATATGCGTCTCATCCAAGCAAAACAGTCATCATACTGCAAGATGCTGTGTCAACTAAGTGAATAAATACCAACAAGTTAATCCTTATTCTTATAATGTCAAGTTTTCGTCAAGGACGAATGCGAAGAGTTGTAGTCATCCACTTTCTAGTCATATTATCATCTTTTACACAGGCCATCCATCGTTTCTTTGTTCGTCCCCTACTCTTAACACTCCCACAGACAGGCGTGACGTGACTCTAATGGAACATTTTTCATCAATACTCCTTGGAAATTGATTTTCCAAGAGTCGCGTCGCGGCGGTCTGTGTGAGCTTTTATAGCCATCCACATTATACTCAAAACTGTTCTTCATGACATTTTCCTAATTCCTCCGCATCACATGTCCATACCATCACAGAGTGAAATTCTCGAGGATAAATGGCCAATATTAAGAGTTGTGGCCCGTCTTCGTCTGAATCATTAGGTTAATTAAACTTTCGACATTGAATTTTTTACGTGATTTTAAGTGACGTTTGTATGACGAACAGTCAGCATGAGTAATGACATGAGAAATGCCTGTTTAAAAGCCTATTCAAGGCTGATAGCTAGTAAAACGTCAAAGTTTAGGAAAGCAGCATCTGTCTGATCGGCATATATCCCAGCGCTGAATTGTTGGTACGAAACTATCTTTCTTCTCTACCTATCGTTATTTCTCCTGACAAAGTTGATGATTTTATGTATGTATTAGTATTTATTATTGTATTTTATAGTTGTTTCCGAGGTATATATCCCGTATATGTTGCACCTGCCATGATTTGTTTCTGTATCACTTTAAGGTGGACTGGTAGAAAATGCCTCAGGCATTAAGTCAGCCTTTGTTCAGTATTTTTTACTTGTGCATATATACAAACTCACGCCTTTTTCCCGCGGGAAAGAACGCCACCTTTGAGATCCTTTCACACTCCTATTCCTTCGTTTACATTCATACATTTGCTAGTACTACGCTTCTGACATTTATAAAGAACTTTATTCCTCGGTTTCTTCTCCAATTCTGAAAACTTTGGTGGCGCAAAATAGTTTATTGTAACTCATATTGAATTTTTGGGGTATTTTTTCCGACCATTGCTAGACACTTGACCCGACTGTGTTTTTTGGATTTGCCTGGAGTTCTACCTTGCCTTCTGGGACCTATTGCTTAATACATCGACATGCGACATACTGACTTTTTATCAAATTTTACCAGTTTCCTTCATACATTTAAAGCTTTATGAATCAGCCCCTGTCGAGAAAATGTTACAAAATTAAACATGTTGTCGTGGTTCCCAGTTAGTAACCCATATACCTAATGCTTAAAGTCTAGGTACCGACTTAAGTGCTAACACCTGCTTATCTGCATGTAATGCATCAATGAGATTAATATTTGGAAAACGATTGCAAGACACATTTAAAACATTTGTGACGGATTATAGCAAGGATCTGTTTAAATTGGATAATTAATAGGCCTCTATAATCTGCATATTTTGTAGCTAATTGGTATCAAAAATCATGTGGTAAATTTTGAATTGATATCAATAGGTATCTATGACGTAAAATCTATTGTTGTCAAGTAGGTCAAGTTAGGGGGCCATGCTAGTTTTAATCTACATATGGTTACAGTGGCGAGGTGTCAATTTTTGTTAGAGAGAAGCCGAAGCGAAGTCGGCTTTAACTTCTGACTTATCAATAAAGAATACTTACTGTCTATTATATTCTAAAATGAATATAGGAATGGAAGGAATTAAATATAATACAATTGAACAAGTGAAAATCAAATCAAATGTGCAATATTCCTCCATCTCGATCTCGCTGACGCATTTTTCTGTATATATGTCTCTGTCATAACCTTTTGTACAGTGGCTTGCTCTAACCACATGACTTAAAGTGACATCATTACGGGATCGCTGTTGTATGCTGACCTTTTGGCGCCGGATTAATTGAGTTTTTTTTTTGTTGTAATACAAAGCAAAATAAGCGTTTTTGTTGTTTGAATGTTATGGTGAATTAAATAACCGTAGGGTAGCATTTTTTTAATAGCGATAGAGTTGCCGATGCAAATCCTTGAAGGGAAGCCGGTGGGAATCGTATTATATGGTGCTTTCGCCACTGTATCGTCACTAACATTGCAAGCTTCAACTATCTTGCGGTCTCCATCCCGTCCAGCTCGATACAATTTATCATCGGCAGCCGCCACTGCTAGTGGAACCGCGCGTTCGGACCAATCTTGTAAGAGAGGCGTCGCGACGCTGACGCGTGCACTCCGCACGCTCAACCTCGTAGCGGTTGAGACGGACTTATTCTGTTGTTCTCTGAGTGAATTTACAAGGAATGCATTGTTTCAATTGTTTGTAATTTGTTATATGTAGGTACAGTGGGCTGCATCAATGGGGTATTTTACTCTTTATGAGAAAAAATCAAATAATATATTATTGAGATAGCTTAGGCAAAATGCAGTCGGAAAATGTTAGGTTTTAGTTCATGTAATAACAAAATAAATTTTAAAATTCAATTCAAAGATTTCAGTTTTTTAAATCTGTTTTTGAACACCATGAAATAGTAGCCGCCATGTTATTACGTATACGGCGTGTCAATTAAACAACTTTATACTTTTATTATTTTCGTAACCAAAGTAATTTTTATTTAAATAATATTTTGCATTCAGGAACAGCATCCCAACGATAAGTAGAATAATATATCATTTTTTAAATTATAAAATATCTCCGCATTTGTCTTTATAACAAACTGACGTCATACCCACAGAGCAATATGGCGTCCACTGCGTCCAGCGTTTTCGTCAAATTACGCGCGTTTAATGTAAAAATATAAATGCATTTTTATGGCACTAATCGATTTAAAAAAAAATGTTTTTTTTATTTTAATTTTAATACAACTGGTACCCAATTGATGCAGCCCACCGTACATGAATGTTAGTATTTAGGATAATTAAGTTAGGATAAGCGCATTCATTCGCATCGCATTGGTTTACCCTGTAATGTTAGATGTAAGAAGAAAATAAATAAATAAAATAATAAAAATAAAATAAAATCATCTGCTCCTTTTTCTTTGGGTCGTCTTCTAGTCTAACGGATACAGCTGAATACTCGTATTTTAACATGGAGCGATTGCCTATCTGACCTCCACAACCCAATTACTGGGTAATACGATACTCCTTGTTTGGTTAGTTCGGTAAGTAAGACTGGTTGTCAGAGTTTCGGGCTTCTGACTATCCGTAATGGCTGTCAAAGATCCATGAATGCCAGCTGGAAGCAGCTGGTACGTACGGAGAAGTGTCCATTATCTCCGGGGTATCAGTTATACACTGCACTGTCTGTTTCTGATCATTTTATGTATAGGACTCCTCTGACTTCTGTTCTCTCTTCCCAGTGCTATGCACATTGATTTAAACAAGTTATTAATGTCAATGTATTATCTTTTTAATACTAACAGCCTTATTCATAAAAAGTTATCGAACATCTAAACAGTTTCTAATGTGTGGAAACAAGACATTAGCAACTGTTTAGATGTTTGATAACTTTTTATGAATAAGGCCGTAAAAGTTTAAAATAATTATAGCGTTTGGTCACTGACACAAATCGTTCGAATCAGTTGTTGTCATTTTTAGAACGATTTGGTTTGATACGAGGCCTAATTTTATGTTAATTGTTAATGACTGCTATTGGTTATTGGACAATAATGTTTGGGTATCGCATTTCATTGCATTAATAGGCATTTTATCGTATATCTAAGCGCAATCTTTTATCGCGATGGAGTACGATAAGACTGTCATCACTTCCCACTTATGAATTTATGATGTAAAACAGAAAAATGTAAACAATTTTTTTGTAGAGTCCAACACACATGTATCGTTCGTCGATCTAGATTTTAACAGTATCTTTTGAAATGTCCCGGAAAACCTACTCTTCGTTCATATCTTCTTAAAAAAATCTTTAATTCAGTCACTGGCAGCTATACCTGTGGGTCATGAATTGATGCACAGAGTTCCTTATACATATTTATATTACGGTAGGATTTTTCAAAATTCTGTTATTCTACCCCTATGGGGCTAAATATGGAAGTTTTATGGAAAATTGGCATTTTTGGCGATGGCAAAATAATAGGCACACGAAAACAAAAAGTGTACGTGTATCATCGATACGAAAAGGAGAAGATGGGGCACACGGCTTGTTAAAGGAAAAAAAAGGAAACAAACTTGTGAAGTTTCATATAAGCTGCTCTCATGTGAGTGACGAGCAAGACAACAATTTAATGATGTCGTTTTGACTATTTTGACTATTTCGCTGATCTTAGAAAGACGCGGTAATGCCTTATCGCATCAATATATCTACAGGCTGCCACTGACCTGCACATTACAAAAAATGTAAGAAAATTTTAATTTCTCGTGCTACCTTGGTGCTCCCCCCTTAAGGCTTCCACAGACAGGCGCGACACGATTCTGTAAGAACAATTTCCATGAAGTTTTAATAGAAATTGTTCTACCAAAGTCGCGCCTGTCTGCGGGAATCTGTATGATAGCCACATACTGGATTGTAGCTGCCATTAGAAGGCTCATTTACGTTGTTATGATGCTTTCTACTTCTTGTTTATTACATAATATAAGTGTTTCCTTCATAATGGCGGCTTGAGGTAAAACAAAAGATGTTTATTTAACACGGTGTGCAAAATTATCATTATTGCCAACTGCGTCACATTGTCTCCTAAACGAGTATTCAAATTAGTAATGTAATGTTAATGTGTTTCTACATTAGATGATGTTGCGAACACGTGCAACGTTTCCACCACAAAGGAGATTAATGACAGTTCTTATTATGTTTTCTTAGCTTACGGTGCAAAGAAAATGTTTTATAAGAATTTTGGACCGTAAATTAAGGCCCATAGTATCCTCATCTCCTGTTTGTATGCAAAAGCACGACTGCCGCCCGCGCCCGCGCAGGGCACCTCTGAGCCTTTATCTCAAAATGGAGATATGCCTTTGATTAATTTACAATTGTGCTTCGGCGATTCTGTGGTACCTCTAACTATTTATTTTTCAGTGTATTTTTTTTCCAAATAACGAAGCCGTTTAGTAGGAGTATGGAATAGAAGCCAAAATATTGCGTGTTGGAAAATATTTTTTTACAGCAAAAGTATTAACTATACAAAAAAAGTACTTCCGGCAAAATGATCTATATGAATCTATAGCAAAATCATATATTTTTCAAATCTTCAAGACAAGCCGTTAATGAGCAGTAGGGTTCATAAAGTGACCGTGTTATGCTACCAAACGGGACGTAGGCCCTTAGGGTCAATTCTCACCGAGACGCGGCGCGACGCGCACTTTTTAAGATCACGATACAAAATAGATCTTATTTACTTCACAATAAGGTATACGGGCTGCACAACGCGGTGCACCTTAGCGTTCTTCGACACGCTTTCGCGCTCGTAGTGAAATTATACCTTTTCGTGTTGTAAATAAGTTAGATATTCTGTTGCTATCTTAAAAAGTGCGCCTCGCGCCGCGTCTCGGTGAGAATTGACCCTTAACGTCTGAATCATTTGTATTCTGGGCTTGTGTAGCTTGCTTGAATCCGATCGGCGGATTTTTGACCAAGATTATGTCTGGAGTTTAAAAGAGACTGTGATCTCTGAGTTTGTTTTGGGCTTTCTTTTCAGAGTCGTCAGATAGGAAACACCGACTTCATGTTGTTATACTTAAAAATATAATTGATCCTACTTAAATACAGTCATTTATCAGTAACGGCACTGACTGTATTTTTGATTTAGTTACTTATATTTACTGATACTTAGGCTGAAGTCGACCTAAGCTTTATGGCAGAAATAAACAGGTTTTCTTGTTAATAGTTTGTTGGTGTAGTGGTTGCAAGCGCTACTGCTGAACATGAGGTCGTAGTTTCGAGTCCCAGGTTGGGCAGTGCTGTTGAGTTTTTCTATCAGGATTTTCTTAGTAGCAGCCTGATTCCTGAAGGCTGGATATGAGCCAGCTTGATAGCAATAGGCTTAAATTAAACATAACAAAATGTGACGTAATGTAGGTTCGCTACAGGTACTCTGCTTCCCCCTTTGGGAAAACAAACGTGGTGTTATGCTATGTCTGTCGGTAGGACAATTTTATTAACCATCTCGTACAAAAGCGGTTAAGGCCATGTTAACTTTAAATAGTGTCGTTATGAGCGATAATAGTTCTTATTGCAATCCGATACGGGATAAAATCTGTTGTAATAAATTCGAATAATAAATGAGCAAGCGTATGTCGTACAAATGCAAATAAAATCGTATAAAATTAGATAATAATTAATCATTGTTATTGAAGGGATAAACTGCTTTTAATGATAATTTGATTTTTTTGATGCATTAAAAAGTAATTACATCCACCACTCCATCACTCTATGCAAAAAAGACTTGTAAATATCATAATCATATTGTTTTGCTTTCAAAATTATTTACGGTTAAAGAGATACACGGGTTTAAAAAACTAAAATTTTGAGCGTTTTCATGAAATCACCGCCTTAATACATAATCCTCAATTCCACTCGGTTAGTATTTATTCTGTTCTTGCAGTTCCCATCCCCATAAAGCTGACAAGATTTGGTAAAATATCCTAAATTTGGTCGTTTTGCGGGGCTCGTGGCTAAGTATCTGCTAACAGCCGCACGGGCCGATCCATCAGGTTAAGCTACGCTTGCCGGGGTTGGTCTGTAGATGAAATCAGAAAATCAGAAAGCTTTATTTGTAAACATAGGTCAAATTACAATATATTAGTTTGCGAGATGTTACAGATAGGTAGATCCTCCATGTTTTGCCCAAAGCCGTACAAATATATTTAATTACACAAATACATTGTCGAATTTATATAAAAACAATATTAATAGGTACATGCATAATACAAATTGCAGAAAATAGAATAAATTTCATTACATGTCAAATAGAATAAAGTTACATGCCTTATTAATGCTAATTAATGTCAAATAAAATTCTAAATCGTCAAAATAGGTGAGATACACACACACTCCTCCGTGTCTCGTGGCCCCGGCTATCATTCGTGCATCTTTGACAGTCATTACGCGTCGTCAGAAGCCCGAAAGTCTGACAACCAGGCTTACCAAGGGATATCGTTTTACACAGTAACTGGGTTGTGGAGGTCAGATAGGTAGTCGCTCCATGTAAAATACTGATACTGCATCCGGTTAAAATGGAAGCCGACCCTAACATCTTTAGGAAAAGGCAGGCAGATTGATTGATTGGTTGTTTTGAAAAATTCAGTTTCAAAGTTTATTACATACCTATACTTCAATGATTTCAACAATACTTAGTTTATTCTTACTGTCTAATGTAGAGTAAGCGAGTGATTGACCTCTACGTGTTTGTATGTTTGTAAGTATGTGAGTGTTCGCGATACGCATTAACCTGGTTTTTGTTCCGTAATACCACAATAACGTAAAACGCGATTGTAGTAACATTATGTTATGTATTTCGTGTAATTTTAATTGTTATATGTTATGTACATCACGTTATGTATGTGTTTTGGAGCATGTATCACTATATTTAGAATGGCTATTGTTTTAGTTTAGCTAACATAACAACACGCTTGAGTTCCCTTGAGGGGTAGGCAGAGGTTTATGTACCTTTAAGTACATCCACATTTCGCCGACCCATTTAGTAGGGGGCGAGTCTATTGACATCATAATTTCAGCCGAAAAACGGCCACTGCTGGACGTAGGCCTCCCCCAAAAGGGGGTTTTTGCCATAATCGCTACGCTTGGCAGGCGGGTTGGCGATCGCAGTTTGGTGGTACAATGCATAGAGAACGCTGCTGCCCATTCTCTAGTAAGTCCTTTAGTCGCCTTCTACGACACCCGCGGGAAGAAATGGGATACTGCTATTCTTTACGTCTGGCAACACACGGATCCTATTGACATCAACCGGGCAGTAATCCAAACTTTGGACAGCTACTGCTAAATTCTAGATAGAAAAACCCTATAACACTCCCCGTCGTAGGAATCCAAGCCGTGAACAGCTCAGCAGTGGGCGAGGACATGCGAGGCAGTCATTTAGCTAAATAAATCCCATATTTGTGTGTATATTTAATTTTATGCATGCTAGTTTCCGTATCTTATCAGAAAAAACATAACTGGTGTAGTACAAGAATCGGCTGTATTATATTTAATTTTCATGCGTAGAGATAAAAGTAAATTGGTATTTATATTATTTTACAATTTCCACATTCAAAGTCGAAGTCGAAGCATTTATTTCAAATAGGCACTTATAAGGCACTTTTCAACGTCAAATAGAATTGATTCTAGTCGCCCCTTCCAAAATGTAGTTTCGTATGGATAAGTAGGTACATTTGGTGCTGTTTTATTATTCTTCTCTGCTATTCATAGAAGCGACAATATCCTTGCTGGCTGTAGGTGATAAAAATACAAAAAGTCGTACCTAACTAGTGCTGTTTTATGAGGAAAATTTAATGTGTGAAATTTTTTATAATGAGAAGAAAATTGTGATGAAAGTTTTGAGTATCTATGTCATTATAAGAGTAAAAGTAGACCAAAGAAATGATGGATGGACTGTGTGAAAAATGATACGGATAGAAAGATAGTGACTGCTGAGATGGGAAGGAGAAGTTGGGCTGCGCTGACTTAAAAAAAGTGAGATACAGGCAAGGGAATGATAATAATTTGGAGTAAAATATCACGGTTGGAGAACCGTTTGGAGATTAAAGAATATCCTTATTTTGTCGATGTTTTCATGTAAAGTAAGCTCCTTCATAGTGAAACTAGAAGAGACCAAGGTTCATTTTCGGCAAAAAATCGTGTTTCACGCGGACATTAATGTAAAGAATCTTAGATTATTTTACGTCACCAATCATGCTATATTGCATCAATTAAAATTAAAATGAGGTCATGATTTTGTGTAAATAAATACTTAGGCACAAGAAAAAACATTCTTCAAGTAATCTGAAAGATAGGAAATGTTGATAAAGAAGAATTATACTAATACGCATTGTTTTCGGATAATTCACCTCAAGGTGAACGTCTCACCTTGACTGCATGTGAACCAACGTACAATAGTTATCATAATCTTTTTGCTAACGGGATTATTATGATAATTTGTAATGAGCATTTTAATGATGTAATCGCGTGAATGTTTTGATAAGCGCATCTTTAGTTGCTTGGCAACTGAAAATCTTATAGCGCGAAGGTTTCGGCTGTAAACACGTGGGACACTCAGAAATATTTGCGAAAATAAAATAAAATGTTCTAAGTATATGTAAATATTTTTTTATTAAATCTTTTCAAAGTACTCTCCACTAGCCTCTATACACAGTTTCATGCGTCTGAACCAGTTTTTCCAATAGGGGGCGAGTCAATAGACTCTCCCCTATTACATGGAACTTATAACATAACGGGTGAAATGCAACAAATGCACTTCTGCCCAATCATTCGAGGAAACAAGGCGTGATGTTATGTTCTGTTCCTAATTCATTGCTTCATAGGTTTTAAAATCGTCTTGTAGGCTGTTAGTCGTCTGTCAATGAATGAAAGATTATTATTAACTTTGCATAGCAAGGAAGATCTTTCGCATAGAGACGAGGTCGGGGTCAATTGACTCGCAGTTTAAAATGACCTTCAATCTAGTTCTACCATTCTAGGTTGTGGCAAAGTATATTAATAGGATTTCAATAACACCTGATGTTTACCTACAGCATAATAAAATGATTACTTAATGCATACGGAGAAGACAGCATTTTGTTATTATTAAAACTAGCTGTTTCCGCGGCTTCACCCGCGTGCGATTCAGAAATTATCCCACGGGAACGTGTAACCGGAACAAAATTATATGTTACGTAGGTAAGTACTCCTTATAACACCAGCTATCTGCCAGTGAAAGTCCCTTCAAAGTCGGTCCCGCCATTTCGGAGATCAGCCGGATCAAACAGACGGACAGATAGACAGACAGACAAAAAAAATATCTCTCTCTCGTCTTTTTGTTATAAGTAGGTACCATATATACTTTCATATGCATTCAGTAAAAAGCTGTTATTTTGACATTGCAAACATACACACATTTAAAGATGTAGGTATTAATTGAATTAACGTAGTACGTCATGCTCACTTAAATGTCTTGCTGATGGTGGCGTGTGTGTTGGATCATTCGGTTCCCTACAAAATGGTTGAGCTGGATGGTGCTGATCCACGCGTCAAGTTCGTGAACGGGCGCCGTCGGTTGAGACTGGTCATCTCCTAACTTCCATGGCTAATTTTAAATCTTATATTTAGAATTGTTTTTTTTTTTTTACATTGTTCTCACATATAGAAGCAACAAGAATAATGTTCCCAAGTTTTTGTAAAACTTAACATGATTAAAAAGAGTGTCCATGGAGTTTCTTGCCCGTTCTTCTCCATAGAGATCTACGTTTAGGAATGGGCAACTAGCTTCAACTTTCTGACAATTCAAAAGTGCCTGAAAATAGTTTAATTGAAATAAATGCTTTGAGTTTGAGTTTTGAGTTTGAACAATATTTATGCATAATAATGTTTCATCATCATCATTTCAGCCGAAAGACGTCCACTGCTGGACATAGGCCTCTCTCAGGCTCCTCCACTTCGACCGGTCTTGTGCTTCCCACATCCAGCGGATTCCCGCGGCCTTCACAAGGTCATCGGTCCACCTTGTGGGAGGCCTTCCGGCTCTACGTCTTCCGGTACGCGGTCGCCACTCCAGAACCTTACGGCCCCATCGGCCATCTGTTCTGCGAGCAATGTGCTCTGCCCACTGCACACTGCCTGCATTAGGCGAACGCAGATTTGTTTATTAATAAAATGTTTTAATTTGATTTACAACATGCATAACACCTGCACCCTAATTGCATAACGCACGATCAATCATAATCTGAATAATTTTGAAACAGATTGCTAAACCATTGCTTCTTCGAAAAATGTGTTTGCTCAACAACGTTCACAATGCAATGAATATTGTGGAACTGTCAAAATGAAACAGATTATGATTGCTGGTCTGGGTACCCCGCAAAGTTCAAATTTTCTTAAGTTTTATTGCAATTAGTCAGTATTAAGAGGAATCTAGTCGTGGGCTCGAACTCACTGGTGGGCCTGGCTAAAAAGGACGCTGTCGCAGCAGGCTTCGTGTCCGACAGAGGTAGTATCAGTGATGAGCAGTTCGACGCTAGTCTACACGTATAACATTATTGAGTGAGATGCAGGATCATTTATAGTAAAACAGGCGCGTAAAAATTTTTGAAAAGTCCCTCGGAAGATCGGGTTTTAAGACAAAACCACTGCATAAATTAATGACCAATTAAGTTTATTGAACTTTTCAATAATTGAACTTTATCTGTACCGACTTGGTTTTGGAGATTTTACACTTCTTTTTTCGTTTAGTTAGGTAAAAATAGCCAGAAAAACGAATCTTTGTTGGCTCATAACTTTTTAATGGTTTTTAGGCTTCCGTACCTCAAAAGGTAAAAAGGAACCCTTATAAGATCACTCTATTGTCCGTCTGTCTGTCTATTCGTGTGTCACCACCGATTTTCTCAGGAACGGGTGGACCTAGCAAGTTGAAAGAATAAGGAAAACGGAGATATTCTTGTTCGTAGTCAGTTTTCACGACCACTAAGATTTTTATGCGAAGACATGACATAACAAAACATAACATAACGCCTTCTTTCTCCGAAGGGTTGGGCATAGGCCTATTGTACAGACGCCAGCAGGTCAAGCTATCCCAAACTGTCAAACATCTGACAGATTGGGGTAGCTTGATGTGCTAGCGTCTGTACGCCCACATTTTGCCAGATATGTTTAAGTCCTAAGTAAAAGAGAGGAAGCCTATTGCCATCAACCGGGCCCAAATCCTGACTCTGGGCTGCTACTGAGAAATACCAGATAGAAAAACCTAATACCACTTTACTCGACCTGTGAATCGATCCCAGGACTTTATGCTCAGTGTTAGCACTTGCGACCACTATACCAACGAGGCAGCCTTTTTTATGCGAAGAATGTTTACGTAATTAGTTCTCTGCGTGTGAGTTCGGTGGACGTCGCTTTTCCTTTAGCGAATTGTGCGATGAGAAAGTGTGATCGAGAAAATTATAATGATGACCAAATGCATGACTTTATGATCGCAGATTGCATTGCAGCTACGTATAATATAATACATAGATGGCAAATTATAGTTGTTTGTTTGATGTCATGCAATTTAAGTAGGTAGGTAAGTACCGTAAGTACTGTGGGAGCCTTATGGGCTCTGTATAGGGTACAAATTTTCTACGAGTCTATTTTCATCTTCTCCCTTCGCTTGTCAGCCAAATCTCATGCCTACTTACACTTTTTTTTCTGCTATTCTATTTCTAAACAATGATGCTTATTTTGGTACCAATAGCCATGCCATGTGTAATTGCGTTGGATAGCTCTTTTTAAACTGTGTGGAAGTTACAATGGCATATAATTCCAAATCCTGGTTCGATACTCATAGATACTGAACCAAACATGTCGGTTTCAACAACACAAAAATAAGGTTTTTCTACATAGTTCTGGAAAAGTCTAGGCAGATTATAAATGAATACATTATGTACTAGACATTACGCCTTTCTTTAAATAATTAATAGCAAACGTCGTAAAAGATCGTGGATGAATGATTACGTACTACGAAATTGGGTTCAAAATGTGATTTTTCATAAGAAACAGCATTTTTATTTGAAATGATCGATGCCCTTTCTTTTACTATCCGAATGCAACTAGAGTTGTTTTATCGCCAGCCTAAGGTCAACAATGTAACAACAATAAGATCAACATAAGGTCGAGTTTTGCAGACAACCTTTACAGTACTAGGAATGCAATTTTCGCTATTGTTTTCCCACTCTAGGACATTACGGTACATAAACTATGATGCTTTATTGCATGAACGTATACATAGCAACTCGTAAACGCGTTTGCGATTTGTGATTTAACATTCTATAAGTTTATATAGCATGTTAAATCGTAGAACAAAACTAAAGCCGCTATAAGAACAATATATTGATGGCTTATACTTGCAGCAACGTGGGCTGTTCGGCTCCTTAAGAGTCTTAGCGTGATGTTAAATAGCCTTCCTCAAATCCGACTGCCCGTTCCAGATATTGGCGCTTTCAAACAAACTCTTCAGCTTCATTACCATAATATGTTAAAGGGAACACAGAAGTTAGCAAGAGGTATGTAGAAACAATAACATATTAACGTCTTCGTATTCTTCAACAGGTGAACCTGACGTGGAACGACCACAACGGCACGCTGACGTTCTACAACCAGCGCTGGTGGCACTTCCAGCCGGACAGGTCGGTTGGATCCGTCGCTGACAATATCACCAGCATCAACCCGATCATAGTGGTAAGTCACTTTGTTCTTATGATACTGCGTTGCAATCCAGCAGGTGCCCTTGAGGTCCTTATCAGCCTTATACTGCCTCCTACGCCGAACTGGCCATGTGGACAGAACCAGGAATCGGGAAACTCGAATCTAAACAATGGGCAGAAACGGTGAAGACGGCCATCTTACCAGCACCCGAATTGCGCAACACATTTTCAATCACAATCTGAATCAATTTGAAGGACAATGATCATAAATTGCTTCATATGTTCCAAAAATTGAACTGTCAAAATGAAAGCCATTTTTACTGTCAATGTCCCTTCTGGTCTAGACCTGTCTGGATAGCGCATGTGGAAAGATTTGCCCATGGTAGTCACATAGTTACGCCCATCAGTAATGCATGAGGATGCGACTCGGAAGAATACTACGAAAACATTATTGCTGTGGAACTAAATATTGCAAAATAAAGCAGTTACTTAGAAAGGGTGTATGGGACATGGGACAACCCTCCGCTGACTGATGGGATGAATTCAGTTTATCATACTAAGATGACCGGCTACATGAAATTATTTCAGGAACATTATGAGAAACCAATAAACCTGGGGCCTAAGTCTGCTATTTTTATAAATTCGTCATTCCAATACGATCCCATTGACATTTTGCTAAAAGTTCGTAATCTGCTAAACTTATAATGGTCGATCATTTGTCGGTAGATGGTGTCGTAATAGAATTGTGTCATAATGGCATTTTTGTATTGCCATTATTATAAAACTCGTTAGTAGAAATGATTTTCGAAAAACGACTACTAAATTTGAACATTTATTCATGCCAGATTTCATATATATTTTTAGATATTATTTATTAGTGATAAAAGCAATCTAAAGTAGTAGGAAGTTCGTAAATTAAATCAGACATTCATTTGTCATTATGTTCGAGATTACCAATAAATGCCATTTCTTTCAATGGAGTGTCAGTGGCTGACCATTGGAAAGTCATAATGACGCCATTTTATTAGTAGATTACCAAACTTGTCAAAATCAACAATTATGAAAAATTATGAATTCCTAGTGTGGGGCAACGTTTAAAAAAAAATATAGACCATTCTGACACTATTGTAATAGCAGACTTGAGGCCCTGATTTGTTTTTTTACCGCATACGCAATACATATATCGTTTACCTTGGCAAAATACACGTAACCAACGGCAGCGCATGAGCCTTTGGCCGCTAGGCAGAAAGAGAATAGCTGATTTCGTGCGTCGTCCGAAAGAGTATTAATTTCACGTTTATTGTTGGTTTTATTTTTTATTTTGGCGGGTTTACTTACATAAATGTAGTGTTGCGTACAGAGACGATAAAAGAGAATTTCCCTGAGAAATGTACCGGTGGAGTATCATTTACAATAAGAAGCTGAATGCACCTTTTCAGTTTGCGGAGGCCTGTCCCTTACACCCTGAATACATAATTTGCAATGCATAGCTACCAATAAAAATGTGTAAGGCATGTGTTTTTTTTCTAGATATTCCAGAATTAATTCCACATCACAAGCTATTCATATCCTACTTACTATAACACCCCTAAAAATATTCCAAATACTTACACTAGTTTTCGACGGTTAACTATCATATTTTTTCTACAGACCATAGCCTACTTGATGCGCAATGAAAACTACTTCATCAGACTTGGAGTGCAGACCTTCCTTCGCCTGTACCACAACAATATGTTCCTGACTGCCAACGTGACGTCATGGATGTTTGACGGCATCAGCGATCCCGTGCTGGACGTTGCGACGGAGGTGCCCAACCTTCCTATTCCAATACCATATGATAAGTTTGGGTGGTTTTATGAGGTGAGTGGTATTTTGTATTTTTCTGTTAGCTATGCGAAATATATGCATTATTATTGAATGTTTTGTTTACATACATAAGCAGCCTTAATGTTCCCTCTGCTGGGACTCAGGCCTCCTCTATGATACGTGAGTCATAATCCACCACGCAGGCCCAGTGCGGGTTGGTAGATGTCACATGTCTTCGAATTTTTGTTTCTAGAACATGCCGGTTTCCTCACGATGTTTTCCTTCACTGTTTTGAGAGCAGTGGTGATGAAATAATTTACAAAACGTAAAAGTCTGTCTGGATTGGAACCTACGACGTAAGTAAGATGCGGCCGATTCCACGGGGCCAGCACTGCTCTCTGCTCACATGTTTTGTTTGTTTTCTTTTCCGTAACTCACTTTTACACGTCAATCATATTTTTAAAACTAGATGAGATCGGCGTTTCCTATCCAACTACTCTGAAAAGGAAGGCCGAAACAAACTTAGAGGTTGCAGTCTCTTATAAAGTCCAGACATAATTTTGGTTAGATTATGTGAGGACCATGTAGATTGGTGTCTGAAGTGGTGGAAAAATTGAGAAAAAAAAACACGTTTTTGTAGTTAGCAGAACTAAAAAATAGAAAATAATTAATAGGTTAAAAAACTAAAAAACACGCTTTAAAAACCAAACTAAAAAAGGAGAAAATAATTTAATTCAATTAAAAAGCGTGGGGTGCTTGACATTAATTGATTATAAAAATACCTCAAAAAGCACCCCACGCTTTTTAATTGAATTAAATTATTTTCTCCTTTTTTAGTTTGGTTTTTAAAGCGTGTTTTTTAGTTTTTTAAACTAATATTTATTATTTATATAGATAGATATCATTTCGATAGGTTTACTATACAGAAACCTGATCGGGTATTCAGTGAGCTGACAACTTAGTCCGGTGCTAAGTTGTCAGTTTTTGTATTAGGAACTTTACCCAAATCGAAATAAAATTGGAAATACAAAAGTGGCTCCGAGCTTATGGCTAGAAGTACAGTTAGATCGCGTCTTGTAATATAAGACGTAATTTGTCTTTGTTTTATTACAGCTTTTATAACAATGAACTGTATTTCGATTTCTGTTAAGTTCTTATTTTGAACATAGGCTCGATGGTTTTAACCCAAAGAGAAGAGGCTATAATAGTCATTGTTTGAATCATACATTAAGAAAAACCATGTTTTTTAATAAGACCTTGAGTCTATTTGATTAAAAATTTTAATCACTAATAATTGTTCATATTTCGCATCATTGTTCCCCTTTTTTTTATCTCTAATGACCTAGTTAGCTCAGGAAACGTGCAATTTTAAAATAAAACATAGATTCTTTATACCACAACAAAGCGTCCACTATATAATTATAACTGGGAGCAAAGTTCGGCTGCCACAAACGTGTACAATATTCTTAATTGTCATGCTGTGATTCATTTGAACTTTAAACTGTTTGGTTGCCTTCGCTGTGATAAGAGGGTATCTTCACGTTTGATGATCTTGTCTTCTTTTCCGGGATGAATCATCTTGAACTATGGCATCACATATTTTCTTGCATCTCGCTGTGAATAGTTTTCCTTTTCTTAATATACAGGGTCCAACAGAAACCCTACTGCTATCCTTAAGCACTAAAGATAGCAGCTGGTATAGAATCACTATACATAGTTTCAGCTCAAAATAAAATACTCTAAGAATTGATACCAAATTTTCGGTTTCATGTGCTTCTAAATTCAAATCATAACAAACGTGTCACCGCACTACTTAGGTCAATAACTTTCCACGTTACTTGCTATATCACGATAAATCTCTTCCGAGTGATGTGTTTATTTCAATTTGAAAAGTTCGGTTTCTCGTATCAATGTATTAAAAATTTTCATAACTTCTGAACATGTAGAGATAGGATTAAAATACCCTTCCAATATTGTTTGATAACATCCAAAGAAGCCGCGCCCTTGGTATGTTTATACCCTTTCCGTCTTTCCGTTACACGTTGTAAAAACTTTACGATCAGTAACGCTGGTGAAAACTGAAACCACCAATTACTATCTACTATTATCATTAAGCCGTTGGTCCAGGCTGTCATTCTGGTAATCAAGAACCCTGAAGTCTGACGACCAGTCTTACTCTTGGTCGTGGTCGAGGAAGTCTGATAGGCAATCGCTCTGTGTAAAATACTGGTATTCAGCTTCATCCGGTTAGACTGGAAGCTGATCCCAACACAGTTAGGCAGATAATGATGATAGTGTTATCAATGTTTTCTTCGTTAAGTTAATTTTACAGTTAACTTAACGAAGAAAACAAAGGATTTGCATAAAAATTAAGGTAAATTGTTTTTACGTTGGAACCTAATCACAATAATTCCTTTTTCGCCTACTATAGAAACAGTTTGAAACGGGTACCTAATAGATATAACGTGTTCCTTTCCTTATTTATGTAATCATTGTCAGCACTGTCAGCCTACGGCAGCCCACTGCTGGACATAGGCCTCCCCAGATGCACGCCATTCAGCTCGATTATCGGCAACTCTCATCCATCTGCTACCAGTCACCCTACGAAGCTCGGCGCTCCACCTAGCGAGAGCGTCCTACCCTATCTTACGTTTGCCGATTCGCAGTCTCCACTCAAGTACACGTCTACCCCAACGGCCATCGGTACTACGGCTAATATGGCCGGCCACTTCAGCTTTCTGATTTACCTAATCGTCTACTCGTATATTATTGTAAATGTTAATCAAATATTGTGTCACTCTGTTTTTTATACTTTGATTTTTATTTGGTTTGGCTTATAAATATTTACATCGTTTTTTTTGTTATAATATAGCCCGCAGTTTAATTAACAGGTTTTGATTACTAGGATATGTATTTTTAGAGTTCCGTAACCGAAGGATAACCGACGGAACCCTATTACTAAGCATCCGCTGTCCGTCCGTCCGCCTGTCTATCAGCGGGTTGTATCTCATGATCCGTAATAGGTAGACAGTTGACATTTTCATAGAATGAGTACCTATTGCTGTTGCTACTATAGAAAATCAAATAAAGTTAAAAATTAAAGGGGTCTCCATACAAGACACGTTTTTTGCCTTGTGGTACGGAACAAGGCAAAAAACGTAGGGTTCCGTAATGGAACCCTACGTGTGGGAGTCCGATTCGTACTTGGCCAGTTTTTTTTTGTTGGCGTTCTTTATGGAATCTAGTTTTTGGTTTTGAAACTAAAGTTAGCCTTGAAATATCAATTACTAGCTTTGAAATGTTTGTTTTGTTTAAGAGCAGGTTTAGACTTGCAAATGTGTATATTTAAATTTCTAAGATGTTGAGAAGATAAAATATGTCGTAAAAAATACTGACCTTAAACGATTGGTTACACACTGCAACCAAGCCCACTTATAAAATATAACATTTTGTTTTGTTATTTTTAAAAAACAAAAGATGAGGTGTTTTGCGCGCGAGGCAGAATCTGGACGGGATATACAGAATTATTTTTTAGTCACCGTCCAAATTTTTCAGGGTGATAGTACCCGTGAAATTGAACAACTTTGTCCAAGGAACATGGGTCAAAATATGAAAAAAAAAAATCGGACCTCCCATACAAAGTCGACCAGCTAACTATTGATTTTGCATGGGAGGTCGATTTTTTTTTTCATATTTCGACCCATGTTCCTTGGAGAAAGTTGTTCAATTTCACGGGTACTATCACCCTGAAAAATTTGGACGGTGACTAAAAAATCAGCCTGTATATTATGTAGCTCCAGTATCTCGGGAACGCGCGAGTGGACTCGCGCGCAGATCACCCCATCTGGACAGGCTCTTAGAGCGAGTGTTCCCGTTCGAAGTTCACGCAACGTGCGATGGAAGGTGACTTCTTCCACGAACTAAGAACATCGTGAGAACTAAAAGCTTTTAGTTGTAATAAAACCAAAAAAAAATGCCTCCACAATTTTTTCCCTTTGTCTTAATACAAATAATTCTAAAAAATATATCGTATTAGCCTGATTAGCCATAATAAGTAAAAATCGAAAATACGTGAAAAGTAGAGGTATCTTCGTGATGTTTTTTTATCGAGATTTTTTTCGTATTTCGTGTTTCTGTTCCACAATAAGTTCGGAAATATCACGTAGTTACTCATACCTACTATTTTTATTTTGTATCTAAGTCTTATCAATTTTATGAAAAATGAAATTGTAGATAGGCAATTTTGGTTTATACGCCCTCTTAAATAAATATTATATTATGCGTTAAAGTCCTCTATTACAAGCCTATCCCTTATTTCTAAACTTATAACTGCTGCTCATGAATCAATAACATTGAAAAATGCATCTACCAATGTTTACGTGATCGTGGGAGGGGGGGGGGAATAGCTTTGCTTACTTTTGCTGGCGAGGGGGGGGAGGGAAGGGTTTATTTTTGTGAAAAATCTGCTCACGTAATACTTGAATGGTAACGTAAGTATTTAGTTATTTAATTTTTTTTTTTTTTTTGATAAGTTGGTTAAAACATCAATTTTCAGAATAACACAATCCTTCTATTATTTTGAAATGTGAAAGTTTGTATGTTTAGAGGTTTGTTACTCAATCACGCAAAAACGGCTGATCGGATTTGGATGAAATTTGGGACACAGATAGTTTCTAACCTGGAATAACACGACATAGGATGCTTTTTATCCTGATAGTCCGTACCCGTGGTATAATTTACGCCGCGGGCGAAGCCGCTTGCTTAAGCTAGTAATTAATAATGGCAACAACAAAGATAACATTCATGCAAAATGTTTTGAAAATGGCCCGCAAATTCAAAGCGTTCTTGAAGTAAGTATTTCGAGACGAGAGTATACCTACGTACATATGACTCATTCTGCAGTTGCAGAGCTCATCATACAGTATAAAGCAATTATTGTTGCGTAGGTAAGTATCGTGTCTTATGTTCCTTCTAGTAGTTTCTACACAAACTAGCGTCTATGGAGATATTTTACCCGTCCCGTATGACGTAGCGTAGAGTTCAGAATGAGAATCGATCGTCATTGTGAAATAGCCATAATTAGATAAATTTCTAGTAATGACTATATTAAATAGCCTCTTAATTCTCTTTAATTTCTATTGTTGTTCATTGTTCCTAATTGATGTTATTTACACTTTAACAAATACAAACATTATGCGCGTGTAAATTAAGTTGTAGCGTAAACTGAATTTTATGTACGTATTTTATGTACCTATGTAAGATATTAAAGTAACTTTTCCCTCAAAACAAAGGCAGATAGACCGCGCGGAACACCAAGAGTGAGGCCAAAAAACCAAATACTAAAGCGTCGCATACAATGCGACGCTTCGTGGCGTACTAACTCGTGTATTGAATTAGTATTTGGTTTTTTGGCTTCACTCTTGGTGGTCCGCGCGGTCTATCTGCCTTTGTTTTATAATCTGAGACTTTTCCAAAAACACACATTTGTTTACAAACATGTTTGGAAACTAAATTGCGAACACAGAATGGATCTTTTTTGTGACTGTTTGTCCATATCCCGTTGCGCCTGCGCAGGTTGTCTCGTAAGTCGTAACATGATAGCATGACTATCATGTTTGACAAACGATTCGACTAAGTAAATATTTGCTTACCGATTAGAAGTCTCAGGGTATGACAATTTCAATAACCGATATTGGTACTACACGATCTTTTACGTATACCAAAGTGACTTTTATTCGTTATCTATTTCTGTCAAAACGATGTAAGGCTGCTGACGTATAAATAATTTGGGATAGGCATTGAAACAAGCAAGCTGAAGTGACAATGGGCCGGCCACATTAGTCGTAGAACCGATGACCGTTGGGGTAGACATGTTCTTGAGTGGAGACCGCGAATTGGCAAACGTAAGTTAGGTAGGACCGGACGCCCTCAGACTAGGTGGAGTGACGGTCTTCGGAGACTTGAGAGTTGCCGAGAATCGAGCTGAACGGCATGCAATTCGAGAGGCCTATAACCAGCAGTGGGCTGCTGTAGGCTGATCATGATGATTGAAAAAGACTCTGAAGAAGGATAGCGTCTGCTGGTGGTTACAAACAATTCATCAAATGGGACGTGTATGTTCGCCATCCTATGACGAAAATAACTACATGCAATCTGCAGTACAAGTGTCCCCTAGGTATATTTGCGCAGATGACTGACATAACATCCTCATCCTGTCATTGGTAGATATCTACATCTACGCAGAGTTAAATATTTTATTATGGCGTCGACAATAATTCATTTAAATAGAAATCATTATTTTATAAAAATATTGACTTTCTTGCACTCCTTCTCCATTATAAACTTTAACTGTGCCAAATTATATACTGCTCCGTCCGCGTAATTTTCGTAAAAAAGGGTAAGTACAAAGTTTTTGAAATAGAAATAATATTTATTTGCATAAAACATGGTATATAAAGTTGTTTTAAGGTACATTATAGAGCATACATGTTTAGCTTATATCATAGCATGCAATATTGTTGGTTACATTTAAAAATGTTTCCCGTCAGTAAATTCTTTAATGCTGTAAAAGTTATTCGTTTTAACCATTCATATAGTTTTTTTTTTAACAATCTAAGATCTAAAGTTTTTAAGTCATTTGGAATTTTATTGTACACCCGAACACACATGGCTATATGCATGGCTGCTTATAGATTATGCATTCTCTCTCAATACTCAATCTTTATTGCATTCCAAATGTTTTACATAGATGGTATAAATTATACAGTGAGATCAACATGGACCCTATCGGGCACAGCAAAAATTAGGAGAGGAAGTGGGCTACGTACAAAATCAAGCAATTCAATTCATTTCATTTTTATAAAATTATTATTTGTATAGTTGAGTATATAATAAATTATCTATGTATATATATAATTATGTACAGGCATATATTGCTGCGCCCTGCTGTACCTACGACGCAGCTGTACATTTCGCGTCTGCATCATTGCACGAAGATTGAGGAACTTGTGCAGTACTTGAAAGTGAAGACCAACTGGACTCTGAGGGTCGAAAGGTTGGAATCGCGCCACGACGTCAACTTTAAGTCATTCGTGGTACGAGTTCCAACGCACCATCTACAGCACTGCTTGAAAGAGGACTTTTGGCCGAAAGGTGTCGTATATCGACGTTTCCGGGGACGGTTACGTGACACCTCGCAGCAAAACACGATGCCGACGACTTTACGTGTTTAGTTATAGTTTTAAGCTGTTTATTAATATGTATTAGTTTGTTATTATTATTTAAGATTATTTTTGTGTATTTTATCTATGGGCCTTAGTTGCCCGATAATAAAGTGATTATTATTATTATATATTATGAGGTTTGTGTATACAAGTATAGTGTTTCCATAAAGTAATGTAGGTACCTACTATTGTCTGCGGGGTTGCTATCTGTGTTTTTCGGAGTAACTTTAAAAACTGTCGTTATGCGCGATAATAGTTCTTATTGCAATCCGATACGGTTTAAAATTTGTTGTAATAAATTCGAATAATAAATGAGCAAGCTTATGTCGTAAAAATGCAAATAAAACCGTATAAAATTAGTTATTAACTATTTAATAATAAATAATTCATCACTAAATGCAGTTTGGCATTTGACATTTTATGGTATATTTTTAATAGGGTATTTTGTATTTTCTAATTCATTCAAAATTATTTTAATTTGAAGATTGAGACGAAATATGTAACAGAAAAATAAAAATAAATTGATTTTATCCATTTTCTCAATTAAAAACGTTTTAAATCAAATGTACTTTTCGTTGTTTCGAATTTACCGCTAAAACACGCCTTACGATGACTTTTTTATCAAGTGACCACAAGTGATAAAAAAAAAGTAAAGACGGCACCCGTACAAATACTTTGTGTGGCGCAGTTTTAGAAGTATTTGTGCACAGAGGCACACCAGTAATACCATTTTCTATTCATAAAAAATCTTGTTACCTAATTATAAACTCGACATTCACTTGATAACAACTACTTTAGCTTACACAAAGTTGTATAAATTTCAACTTGCTAGGTCCACCCGTTCCTGAGAAAATCGGTGGTGACACACGGACAGACAGACGGACAAGAGGGTGAAGAGGGTGATCTTATAAGGGTTCCTTTTTTACCTTTTGAGGTACAGAACCCTAAAAAAAGGAAACAATGAGTGTTTAAACAAAGATACTTGGCGCTGTCATCTCACATTATAATATTAGGCCCCTAAAAATCAGAGAGGACATCTTAACCCCTTGGATAGGTGTTTCCCTGGTAGAAAATGAGCCCTACATCTGTGGAGTCAATTGCGTATGTAGCAGGAATAGCTTCTATTTTGACACAATTCAACAACATTCATTGCGTTATTTACGTTGTTGAGCAGACACATTTTTCGAACATATGAAGCAATGGATTAGCAATATCCTTCAAAATGATTCAGATTCTGATTGATAGAGTGTTACGCAGTTAAGGTGCTCGATGAACGTCCATTCTGTGCCCTGAAACTAAAATTCGCAAAATTGAACATAATGATAACTCCTAAACAGCAAATTGTGCACCATTCAACTAGGTTTCATAACAACAATTGCGCGAATATTACATAACTGATCGTCTGACCGACTTGTCAATGTCACAGCACAATGAACACATTACCTACTTTTAACCGATTTTGCTGGTTTATGCTGACTTGAAGCTTTGTTTTATCTTGAGGACATTTGCAATGGATTGGATTTAAAACTTTTTAATCTAATTAAAACCATATGATCTCTTAGTTCTTTATTGAACTGTCATAATGATTAAAATACTTATTATGTTTGACCTTAGTAGATACTTGGGATACTTATTATGCTTTTATTAGGTACTTATACGGCATGAACACCGACGCACAGCTTGTTACCATGGATTCAGAACACGACAGTGAACCACCCTGCATATACATGTTTCGTCGGTTATTAAAAGAAAAAAATCTGTTCCATTCATTTTGATCGCATAGTATTGCAGTTTTCTATGAATATATTTTTTCTTTTTGTTAACCGAACCGAATGAAGTCATGGGCAAGCCACGATAGCGGCGGCAAGTCCCCTCTTTGAAGAGTGGCTTGAGAGGCGGCACGGCGTCCTCACCTTCCGCCTGACGTAGTTCCTCATCGGACACGGTTGTTTTGGGAGGTTCCTGTTTCGGATAAGGCGGGAGGAAACGCCCGGGTGTTTCCATTGCGAAGATCGAACTGAGGACACGGTGGAGCATACGGTGGAGGTCTGCCCGGCTTGGGCGGAGCACCGCCGTGTCCTCGTGGAGGCGATCGGCGGCGGCGATCTCTCGCGTCCGGCCCTGGTCCAGGCCATGGTACGGAGCGAGAGTGCATGGGTAGCCGTTACCTCCTTCTGCGAAGCAGTAATGCTCGCGTAGAGGGAGGCGGTGCACGTGAGGGAGAGGCAGTATATGCGCCCTCACGGGCGTAGTCGCCGCGGGAGACGCCCTGGGCGTCGGGAATCCCAGGCTGATTCCCGGCCACTGTAGGCGCGGGCTTGCAGACGGCGAGTAATGCGTAGCTTGCTGTCCGGTAAGGACCAAGCCTGGGTCGACGGCGCGTTGTGTTCCACGCGCGCCTCACAGAGATGTCAGCACCAACTGGTGGGGTCCGCAAGGGCCGATGCCTGCCAGGGGTGCGGGTTGTTCGAAAGACATACCGCGGCCCCTGGCACACAGGCAACGGAGGGAACACGGGTGGGTTTTAGTCAGTAAAAGTCTGACACACCGTCTCGCTCTACCCAGAGCGGGAGAGGTTATTTGATGATTTCCCACCCAAAAAAAAAACCGAATGGAGTCATGACAACAAGCTCTACTTCAACTTCCAAGTGCTCGATGATAAGTTTTAAATAAATAAATAATTTATTTTCCTAGTTAGTTTATTTTCCTCCCCTGCAAAAACAATGCACGTTACAGTAATCGTTCATAGATTGCATCAGAGTTGTTACGATCGATGAATTCCTTCATGGATCAAACATAATATGTACGTTCTGCTTTCTACGTTGTGTAATGAATGTAATGATGAGCAGGCTACTCATAAATGTGGCTAGGAATCGGTTTTTTTTTTGAGGATGGGAAATCATCAAATAACTTCTCCCGCTCTGGGTGGAGCGGAAGAAGTTAGTTCCTTCAGATGCCTGTGTGCCAGGGGCACGTATCTCTTTCGAGCAACCCGCACGTTGACTTATGACCAGCGAATAAGTCCCTACATACTCGTACATAGATTTTAAAACGTTGGGATCGCTGCCACATGGAGTTGTTTGCCCATCTTCTCCATACGAAACTACCTTTTGGATGGGGCAATTAGAATCAATTATTTTGTTCTAGTAAAAGTGCCTTTAAATGGTCTAATTGAAACATACGATTGAAAAGATTTGGATGGTATAATTGACCATACTATTATGCATCTAAAAATTACTGTGCTAGTTCATTGTTTTTAGCTTTAATTTCTTTTTTCTCACCCTTTATGGGGAAAATGTTCTCCGTCAACACATCAGCAAACATTTACATCTGAACAAAAGACAGGCAGACAAAGATTGGTTCCTGCTTGACACACTAATGTAATGACTTTATAAGCTAAGAGTTAAAATCATAACAAGAAACAGTAGGTAGGTCTCAAAAACGAGTTGACTGAATGTCTTTTAAACTGAAGCGAATCCAGCGCGTAATGCGGGATGCGCTTGCGCCGATTGTGTCAACTAACATGTATGGTGGTATTCAAACTGGCGAAAATATTTGTTTGACTTCCTGATTATTAAACCAATCGACGCACGCAGACGCGTCCAGCGTTCCGGACTGAATTCGCCATACTTTAAACAGTCCATTGAAATGGATTGGACTGGAGGGATCGTCGGTAAGGTTTAGCTACGCTTGCCGCGGTTGGTCCGTGGATGGATGACCATCTTTTCACACCGGGGCCCATCCGAGCCCCGGTAAGCACACGCTAAGCCGTTGGTTCCGTCTGTCATTCGTGGATCTTTGACGATCGTTACGGGTCGTCAGAAGCCCGAAAGTCTGACAACCAATCTTACCAAGGGATATCGTACTAACCAGTAACTGGTTTGTGGAGGTCAGATAGGCTGTCGCTCCATATAAATTACTGTTATTCAGCTGCATCCGGTTAGACTGGAAGCCGACCCCAGCATAGTTGGGAAAATGGCTAGGCAGGTGATGATGACACTGAAAGGGGTTAAAGCACCTACAGATACTGTTCATCTAGTATTAAATACCAGAAAACTATAGTGCATGCATGCATTATCAGCCTATAATGTTCCCACTGCTGGGACACAGGCCTCCACTCTGTGAGAGGGAGCAGGCCGTAATCCACCACGCGGGCCCAGTGCGGGTTGGTAGATGTCACATGTCTTCGAATTATTGGTTCTAGGATATGCCGGTTTCCTCACGATGTTTTTCTTCACTGTTTTGAGAGCAGTGGTGATGAAATAATTTACACAGAGTAAAGCGCCTGCCGGGATTCTAACTTACGACCTAAAACTCGTAAGACGCAGCCGTTACCACTGGGCCACCACAGCTCTCGAAAACTATTGTAATCACTACATAGTATAAGACAAAGTCGCTTACAGCAGTCTGTCTGTCCCTGTATATGCTTAGATCGGACAGGTCCACTCAATCTGTGTGGTTCTTTCCTCAAAAGACCATTTCAGACACCAATCCACATGGTCTTCACATGATCTGACCAAGATTATGTCTGGACTTTAAAAGAGACTGTGACCTCTGAGTTTGTTTCGGCCTTTCTTCTCAGAGTAGTCAGATAGGAAACGCCGACCTCATCTAGTTTAAAAAAATATGTTTGACGTGTAAAAGTGTTTGTACAAACCTACTTACAGAAATAAAATCATTTATCAGATCTTTAAAACTCCGCAACGGATTTTGATGCGAGTTTTTTTAATAGATAGAGTGATTCAAGAGGAAGGTTTATATATATATAACATGCATAATATAGTAGAGAAACACTGATAATTTTAGAGGTTTCTTATGTGATGTCGTAAATAAACACTTTTTTTTGCGCTTACATTGCAAACGCTGGCTGAACCCTACGAAATAGATCAAAATAATGTACTACAGTATTGTACACATTAAAAAGGTCTACAAAAAGTCCGCGATGGTACTTATATGTCTACATGCTGTAGTATATACCGGCTGACTTTTTTTAGCGTCTGGACAACAATATGGCATGTTGTGTAAGTATAATAGAACTCATATGCGCTAACCTTTGCCTGGTAGCATTGATATAGAAAAAGTTCCGAATATCCTTAAAATACATGAAAAAGAAGACACCCTACGGCACTCGCGTAAAACGAATAATAGCCAAAATAGGTAATAGTAAATGGGCGTACAGCTTGGCAAAAAAGTCTAGAAACGGAACTAATTTTTTGTCTGTTGGCAACATTCCCAAAATAATGACGTTTCATAATAAACAAAGTTCATGACTTTGTAGAGTTTTTATTTCGACCATCAAACAGTGATTAAGTGAAAAACAATGAATAAAACCATTCCAAGTGCTGGCAGGGAGGTTATTTATAAGGTGTACAGGCGATGTCTGGCGGAACATGAGGCCCAAACTATTCTTTCCGATCTTAACAATGTTTACCAAAGAACCGCTGATATGACAGGTATGTAAGAGTTTGTTTTGTTGTTTTTAGTTATATTAAGTGTTAATTGATGAACTCAAAGCTGTTTTAATTTGCTTGCATACGGAATCAGTAGAAATTTGAATCAATAAACATCGAGCACATAGGTTATGTTTACATTTTGTTTGCATTACTCTGGTATAGCGCGCCTAGATTAATTGATACTTTGGTGACTTGAACTTTACCTAAATGAAAACTCAATTTCTACTTAACTTATACTATGAGTTTGATGACAAGGTATGGTAGCTTTTGCATTAGAAATTTAAAAGAAATTACCGTGCCATAGACTAAATAACAAAATCTATTTATTCAATTCAGGTAAATCTGTTAGCACTATAAGAAGAGTCGTGCTGGAAGGAGATAGAAACAAAGGGGTATTTTCTACACCCGGAAAACACAGAAAAGGTCGTCACAAGCCAGAGCCAATTTTTGAAATCGATGAGCTTTTAGGTGCACACGGTCACACTGTGGTAAGACTTCCACCTTACCACTGTGACCTGAATCCGGGGATCAATCTGGGGGATAGCAAAACACAAGATTGCTGCCCAAAATGTAGGATCGATCGACATAAAGGTATGGCTTATTAACAGTATGTGATAAAAAATGTTTTACTTTTAATATTGATAGAGGTATATGAATTATTTCATCTTTTCAGGAAGCAGCTGAACGTGCATTCCAAGCTATTACCGAGGAGGATTGGAAGAACTCATGCCAGCACGTAATAAAAATAGAAAAGGAGTACTGTGAAAGAGAACGAACTATGTACGAGGAAATTGAGCGATTAGTCATAAACACTGAAGATGATAGCAGCAGCACCTCTGAATCTCAACAAGACTCAGATGAGTTTGCGGCCAGCTCTAGCCAAGATAATTATGTATGTCGCGGGGGTAGAATATTTAGAGGAAGATATGTTAGAATAAAAAAGAATAATATTATACAATACGTTTTTTTTAATGCCTAAAAAATGTTGTAAACTCAGGAGTATTTCTCTAAATACTTATTTTTAGGTAATAAGTAATCAGTTGCATTTCGAGACGACATTCTTGTTCAATTTAACAATACTTACTGATTTGAAAAAGTTACATATGAAGTGGGAATAAATTTGTCTAATTAAAAAAAAACACAGCTAAGTATCAAGATTAGGTCGATGCGCTATTCGCTTGCAGCGGGTTGCCATACGAGCAGCACAGTGGCGCCTCCATTATTTTCTACTCTTTTTTGCCAAGCTGTAAGCTGCGATTGCCTATGAATGGAGCATGACGATAGTGTGAGCGAGACACTAGCATTAATTTCGCTCTACATCTTTGCAGCTGATGCCTACACACTGACGCACACATTTGCGCGTGTTTATAATAATTTGATACACAGTGACGCGTGTCTTGAAACCGTAAACCAAATAAATTACGTCTTGTAAGGTCAGTAAAGCTTTGATAGAAATGTAAACAAACCTGTTGATGTTAAATTCTTATAACAATCACTCACATTCATCTGTATTTCGAGGGTTTTAACGCTTTAACATCCGTCGTGCTAGAAGTACATGTCCCGCAGATAATGCAGAGGAACGTCTTCCAACATTGTGTCGATAACTGACTGTATTATTTCACGATACGTTTTCCCTGTCAATCGACCTTCGATCCAAACTGGACCAATAACCTATGCAATCGACTTGCACCATTTAAATTTTCACCAGACAAAAAATAATACCTCATCATGGTAAGTTACTCGACGTTGGAGTATTCATACGTCATTATGAAAACAATCACTGGGCGGTTGAAGCACACGCGGAAAAAACAGCGATCGACGTCACGCTATGACTAATCGCAGTGGACTGGAGACTTGGAGCGAGATCAAAGACGCCGCGGGACACGGTACTCGGGTCGAAGGGCGCGCGGGTCGGGGGGGGGGGATGCGCATGCGGCGACACTTGAGCGGTACGCCTGCAAAAAAATATTAGTTACCTATCCCCGGCCGGCTTCAATCAAAGGATTGAATTTCGCTACGAATTCATTCATAATTTCTGCGCGTTGACTAGGGTGCCAATAAGTTGGATTTTGATATTATTTGCCGATTTTTTGTATTTTTTATTGTTTTTTAATTTTTATATGAAATGTTTACTACAAATAAGTAATAGTATTTATTGATAGGTTAATTTCATTTTAGGATTTAAAAAAAAAAATGTTCAATTTCCGTGCCATAGGCTTCTACTCCGTTCACCTATTAACCCCTATTTTTTTCCAGACGGTAAAAAAAATCATCCGGTATATGTCTACATGCTGTAGTATATTTAGTATCAGTATTGCACCAGTGCGGAGCCGGGGCGAGTCGCTAGTTTAATTTAATACTTGACCACAATGTTGCACTTGTAACTTTGTTCAACACATTTCATAAATTATGTTGACTATGATTACAAGTACATACTTGTGCATGGGTGTTTTTAGATGACGAGGCAACAGTGCAGCTTAGAATAATGCTATAGATGACGTCAGAGTTAAGTGGTCGTAAATTAATTATGTTTACATAAGTAATGTGTATTAGCTTTCCCTCGCGGCTTCGCCCGCGTGGACTTCGGAAATTATCCCGCGGGAACGTACTAGGTACCAGGATAAAAAGTATCCTATGTGTTAATCTAGGTTATAATCTATCTGTGTGCCAAATTTCATCCAAATCCATTCAGTAGTGTTTTAGTGAAAGAGTAACAAACATCCATACATACAATATATTAAGTAAAGGATATTTTATTATTTACCTACTAGTATATAGTAAGGATAGCAAGTAAGGATGGAATAAAATCGTTAGCGATATTATTATTAATTTAATCCAGTATATTAAATCCAGTACAGGGCAACGGCCTCGCTTTACTTTTTTATTCCTCTCTGTCTTGAGTTAGTATGGACCAGTCCCGTATGTAGGCGTCAAGCACGCCCCGCCATGTTCTCCGGGATGTCCCTCGATGTTTTCGGGACCCATTGAAGGAAAATATAACTTTTTATGCCAGGGAAAAAATTATAACAGTCACAGTTGATTAATCTCCTTAGTTAATTAATCCATAGGCACTTTTAATAAGAATAACTGTGCAACAAGATAACAAATGGTTGGATTACCTATCAACTTCATAGGTATTGATCGAATTAAGATATTTAATTAGTTTAATCGCGAGACGTGTTTGATTACCGCCTGCTCGTACCATTCTACATCTTCTGCACGTGTTGTAGATAGATACGAATTATAATAAGACGTTTTATCAAAATTTTAAGTTTAGGTTTGATATGCACGATTACTGACACATGCATGCACTGACTGGACAGGTCCACTCAATCTGTGCGGTTCTTTCATCAGAAGACCATTTCAGACATCAATCTACTTTGTCTTCTTCGCTTTGACCAAGATTATGTCTGGACTTTAAAAGAGACTGACCGCTGAGCTTGTGTCGGGCGGTCGGTCTTTCTTCTCAGAGTAGTCAGATAGGAAACGCCGACCTCATCTTGTTTTTTTTTTTTAATATGATTGACGTGTAAAAATTGTTTGTACAAAGCTACTTACAGAAATAAAATCTTTTATCATTTATAATTGGCGAAATGTGGGTGTATCATAAGTACCCCAATCCTCATCGCATCATGATAAAACTTTAAAATTTACGGTAAAAACAAAAACGACAGAAAATCAGTGAAAATTAAAAAAATACTCAACTTTTTATTGGTTTTTCTGTTTATAAACAAAGGTTATGCATGCAAGGTCTTAAACGCCATGCAACTATAAACAATATCGTAACTTTATTAACGAAATTCCTCTCCATCTCTCCACAGCGCAACGGCTCCGTTGACTTCGATGGCTCCTTCAACATGAACACGGGTGCCCAGGACTTCTCCATGCTCGGCAACGTGCATGAGTGGCGGTACCGGAACAGGACAGACTACCGAGACGAATGCGGGGAGGTGAAGGGTTCCACGGGGGAGCTATGGGCCCCGGAAGATGGTCAGCAGGAGCTGTATGTGTTCGCCTCGGATATTTGCACGTGAGTGAGGTTCCTTTGTAACTGCCTTGGTGGTCTAGAGGTCGCTAGCGCTACTACTGAGCATGTGGTCTCGGGATCAATTCCTAAGTCGGGCAAAGACTTGTATTTATTGTCTACTACCTGACCCGACAGACGTCCTGTCTTAACTATGAATATTGAATTCGCATTGGTATAATTAATTAGTATTTTTTCTTTCATAAGCACTTTCTCCTGACAATAACAAACGCAACAAAAAAGAATTAGCAAAATTGGTCCAGCCGTTCACGTGTGATGTCGTGACCAAGGGAAATAGGGATTCATTTTTGTATATATATAATATATAAGTATAATAGATAGATAGATAGATATATAGATTTATATCTGGAATCTCTCAATAGCAACCCAGAGTTTAGTTCTGTGCCCTATTACATGGAACTTAAATGTAATTGCCGAAGTGTGAGTGTGCTTTAGGTAAATCTCTGCCTAACACCTCGGGGTAACAAGGCGTGATGTTCCTTTGTAATTATTTTACTTGTAAAAGTCTTTTGTTTTGGGAAAGCAATAAGTTGTCTCGGACTTTTAACAAATATAAGTCACACAGTGATAAGTGACCGTTCTATGTATGATTCGGCAAATCTTCAGAGACACGCATCAGTGCACCAGTGCTTCTTGAGTGTGCGTCAGGGCATTTAAGCATTACTTAAAACTAGATCGAAGCCATGTGATTAGTTGAAATTGGTTTTAAGTAATGCTTGAATCCTGAGTTGAAGTTCTGTAATACCGGCCTTAGTAGTGTAGTATATTTCAGGATGGCTATTCTTTGGGATAAAACTGCATTGAAAAAGCAATCATAGGGCACCGTTATTATTGTATACTAATTACTTACTATAATTTGCAAATTAATACTTTGTTCTTCCACATATTTACCAATCAACAACTCAACTTCGCTCTAGTGAAATTATTATTTCAATTAAAAAGCCATTTGAAAGTCAACTTACAAAGAAAAAATAATGGTGCAAATGACTCTTTATTATCGGAAATATGTAGATAAAATATATTTGTTGATCAATGCAATGATGACAGTCAATGTTTGAAGACAATAATCAAATTATCTGTGGTTTATCTTGGGGTAAATGATAAGCATGCATTCTTGAAGCGATCAATGGCGCGACAAACACTTTCTAAAATAAGTACTTCTGAGCAAAATTAGTTATTATTTATCTCATCACTCTAATTTCTTTCCTTACCAAAAAAAAACCGCAGTGGTCCATTGGAGAGACCTCCGTGCCTCGGAAAGCACTTTAAGCCGTTGGTCCCGGCTGACGTTTGTGGATCTTTGACAGTCGTTACGAATCGTCAGAAGACCGAAAGTCTGACAACCAGTCTTACCAAGGGTATCGTGTTACCCAGTAACTGGGTTGTGTAGGTCAGATGGACAGTTTTTGTCGCACAGTTTATATAATGAAACAATCGTAAGACAGAGGTCAAAAAAATGTTTCTTTATACAGGTTGAAATTGAAAACATGCGACAAACCGAAATGGGAGATTGTACTCATCATTATGAACAACTTTTACTAAGGGACCAATGATGCAATCGCGAAAAAAAAAACATTGTTCCCTACATTTATGTTCGCATGACTCGTCAAAATGTAGGGAACAGCTGTTTTTTTTTTGCGATTGCATCTTTGGTCCCTCAGTAAAAGTTGTTCATAATGATGAGTACAATCTCCCATTACGGTTTGTCGCATGTTTTCAATTTCAACCTGTATAGTTCTCCAAATGTTTAGCTTCAGAGAGTTGAAGGTTCAGAAAGGTAAGGCACAGGTTCACCAATGGTTCACCTCATTGTACCAGTTATGTTTAACTTTTTCTTCAAAAATTGAACTTAGGCACAATAACTATTTGATCAATCAAGTCAGCCTATCGACATAGGCCTCTCCGAGGCTACGCCTCATTATTTGATCGCTTACAACAAAACCTTCGCTGTTAATGTAGTTAAGTCAGGTTTATCAATACATGTCATAGTACCGTTATAACTTCTACTTAATTTATAAATAAAGTTCGAGCGATGCGTGTCACAAATTACAAGGTGTCTGACCTTACGTTACGTTACGTTATAAAAACGCGACCGGTTTTTTTTAAACAATTATATTTTTTTTTGTTATGCTAAGATAAGGCAAAGGGGTTTTAATTATTTGCCGAAACTTCAACTGCACTTCTTGTTGACAGCAATGCGGACGAATATTTTGGCGCCTTATGATTCTTCCCCTCTTTTTGATACAGGGTGGCAGGGACCTCGACGCACAGCATGCTGCCATGGATTCAGTAGTACATGATTCTGAACACCCTGTGTTGAAATTTTTCGTCGGTAAAAAAAACATTGCTGTTCCACACATTTTTATCGTGAAGTTCCATTAGAACTTTCCCATGAAACAGCATTTAAAAAAAAAATACCTAACCGACGAATAATGTCTACGCTAGGGGTCTAGAATCATGTGCTGAATGAATGGTTACAGTTTTCACGTCGATGTCCCTCCCACTTTGTATACATGTACATAACTATATCCATATTTTTTAAGTCTGTTAGCTTAAACATGTTGTATTATGTAAATACATTATTACCTATGTCACCGAGAGTAAATATGATTTTCAAAACTCATTATCTAGTAGTTTTAAAATCTCGCCGCGGTTGACCTCGTTTTTTTTAAAACCTCATATTACCTAGTGACGCTGGCTGTAACTACTACCACCTTATCAAAGGGAACAAAGTATAACTTACACAGCCTCGTCTAGCTCTCTAGGATCGCCAGCGCTACTGTTGAATATGAGTTCCTGGGTTTGATTCTCGGGCCGGGTAAAATGTTACTTATCAGGTTTTGGGTATGGAAACTCTCAGTAATAGCTTAAAGTCTGAATTTGTGCCCGGTTGATGGCAATAGGTTCGCCCCTATTACATAGGTCTTAAGAAGACAAGCAGTATCTGCATCACCCAAAGGCTGACTAGTAGAAAATGCTTCAGTCATTAAGTCCGCCTTTGTACATTAAAATTTGTGTGCTTTAAGTGTTATTAATAAATAAAGTGGTATTATTTACTTGCAGGTACATGACGCTAAGTAAAGACCGCAACGTGCAGGTGGAAGGCATCGACGGCGTACAGTACGCGGCCAACGACTCGGTGTTCGACAACGGACATAAATACGTGCATATGGTAAGTTCATTCTCTCGGATATGTTACAAGTATAGATTGAATGATGAGGATGAGGCGTGCTACTCATGGTAACAATAAAGCCGTCCCGAAGCAATTACAGTTCAGTACTACGAAATTTTAACGCAGGGGTTCCGAATCAAGTACTGAATCCATGGTGTCAGATTTTGTGGCGATTTCCCTTGTATGTACCTACATATATGCGATTGTGCCGCCCGACTGTGCCGAAACGTGTTCAACATATTTGTTCACAAAAACGTTTTGTACAGAACTCCAACAGTCCACGTACTGAGCTGCAGATCCTTTAGTCTCTGTATACGTTACTTATGTAAATAATAGGTCTTTACCTATGAAATTGCCGTTTTGTATGAAAAAAATTAAACGAATTTTTTTCATGTATTTTTTATTTGTATTAATCGAAGTAATCACCCATGCAATCAATGCATCTTTGCCATCGCAGTGGCAGTTTATTGATGCCCTTCTTAAAGAAATCAGCTGGACGGGAGGCAACAAATTCTTCAAAGGCATTTTGTACTGCCTCTCGGGTATTGAATTTTTTTCCCGCCAAGAAGTTATCCAAATTCTGGAAAAAGTAGTAGTCTGTAGGCGCAAGGTCTGGTGAGTAGGGCGGATGACGGAGAGCTTCCTACCCCAGTTCTTGCAACTTGGAGACCGTCTGCTGTGCAGTATGAGGTCACGCGTTGTCGTGCAGGAGCAGCGGAGACGAGCGATTGACCAATGCTGGTTGGAGATGTGCCAGCTTCTCCATCATTGTGTTCAGTTCTTCACAGTACACATCTGCAGTAATGCTCACCCCGTTTGGTAAGAAGCTGTGATGAATCACACCGGCGCTAGACCACCAAACAGGGACCATCACTTTTCTAGGGGTAAGTTTTCGTTTAGGGCATTGTTTAGGTGCTGAACCAGGATCCAACTAACTTGCTGAGCGCTTGCGGTTATCAAACAGAATCCATTTTTCATCGCAGGTAACAATGCGGTTCAAAATTCCTTCATTTGTGTGTCTGTTGAGCAGTGCAAGGCACGTCTCGACGCGTACTTCGCGCTGACGATCATTGAGTTCGTGGGGCACCCATTTGTCAAGCTTTTTTACCTTGCCAATTTGACGCAAATGGACCAATATTGTTTTGACGCTAACGTCGAAAGCTGCTGCTAATTCAGCCGTAGATTGTGTATCATCAGCTTCCACAATCGCCTTTAATTCGTCATTGTCGACCAAAGTCTTCGGACGACCGCGAGGTTCATTTTTCAGGTCGAAATTTCCAGAACGGAAGCGAGCAAACCAATAACAGGTGGTGCGTTGGTTTGTAGTGTTAGCTCCGTAAACGTCGTTGATGTTGCGTGCCGCTTGTGCCGCGTTGCTGCCACGACGGTACTCATATTCCATAATTACTCGAATTTTTAACGTATCCATGATGACGAAAAAGATTGAAATGCGATGAAAATGTAACACTAATCAATAAACAAATGACTACTTTTGGAAAAAAAAATCCATGTTTTTAAAATAAAATTAATTTGAAATTAGAATTCTTACCCAAACAAAAATTATTTTGATTTGAAATGGCCAGTACTGCAAAACGGCAATTTCATAGGTAAAGACCTAATATATACTTGAGAGTCCACTGAATGAAACATTTGTACACGGTGCAGCACAGTGTCACACAGTGCCGCACACTGGTGGAATAGCGCCTGCATGCTAAACCTCCTTACAAGCACGTTTTCCTTAAAGTTGTTTTTAAACCAGAGACTAGGAGTTGCTGGAGAGTTTGTTGTGATACAAGTTACCTTAAGTTATGAGAAAATTCATCAATGAAAGAGCCTTTGAAGCACTCTAACAAGAAGTCTAACCTACTTTTTTTTTGGGTGGGAAATCATCAAATAACTTCTCCCGCTCTGGGTGGAGCACTCCTGCTCCACCCAGAGCGGGAGAAGTTGTTTGATGATTATGTATGTCAGACTTTTACTGACTAAAACCCACCCGTGTTCCCTCAGTTGCCTGTGTGCCAGGGGCCGCGGTATCTCTTTCAAACAACCCGCCCCCCTGGCAGGCATCGGCCCTTGCGGACCCCACCAGTTGGTGCTGACATCTCTTTTCCTTAAAGTGACTTCAATGAGCGATTGTAACCGTTCCAGGCATGCTACTGCGACAACGTCCGCGACGCGGACTGCATGCCGTCGGGCGCGCTCAACGTGTCGGACTGTCGCTTTGGCGCGCCCGCCTTCGTGTCCCTGCCGCACTTCCTGCACTCTGACCCCAGCTATGCCAGGAAAATAGACGGACTTAACGCTACGGAGTGAGTATATAGTCATCATTGTTGGACATAGGAGAACACTGAAAAGTTTTCATCATCATCATCATCTCGGCCGATACACGTCCACTGCTTGAATGGAGAAGTTTCCATTTTTTTATGGATTAATTATGAAAATTTAAGTAAAATGAAACAAAAACTTGAAAGAATCATTAAAATACCTTCTCTAGAAATGAAAAAGTTATGGGGCTTTGAAGTTGCGCTTGCAAGAATAATTTCTTTACTCGCGAAGCTCCATCGTATGACGTCATCTGGCCGCAGACGCATTGACAACGCGCAGTGCGTATTCACCGAGTACGTACAAATCAGTCACATTCGCCGTTCGAGTCGTATTATATTTATTTTGTATTTTATTTATTTTGCGGCGATCTCGGCCAGGTCGAATGACGTCATAAGCGAATCAGAGGCCACAGACGTTGCATACTAAAAATACGTAAACTTCAATCATCTATTTCTAAGTCGTTTATTAATAGATTAAAAAAAAACAGCTATTGATTAGTTGTGATCTATATTTTAATACCATTACGTTACTAAATAATATATTAACAACATCATGAAACATCTCCATTAGGCCTCCCCAAGCTCCGCACCTTCGACTGGTCCTGTGCTTTCCGCATCCAGCTGAGTCCTGCGGCTTTCACTAGGTCATCGGTCCACCTTAAGTGAGGCCTTGGGTTTTAATCGAAATACAAAAATATAAGTTTTCAGTATTGGAAGAATTCCAATATTCAACGGATGATAAAAAATGATCACCTTGTTCCGCACACCTCTAAAAAAACATTAGTTCCTTAGTCGGACCCATCTGAGATTAAAGTCCTACTCTAGAAAATGAATGGAGGTTTCAGAAGAAAGGGATTTATTTAAACATGCGCTGTAATAACCAATCCTACGATTATGTGCCACAAAAACTGTAAATGTATTCAAGACATTTATAACAGAAAAATAAATAATAAAAGTTAACTAGGAATAATTTAGGTATAACTGCTTCGGCATCGCCCCTGTTATTTTACCTCCGTACACACTGATTGATTACAAACATCATCTTCAAATACAAAATATTAATTTGTTTGAATAATATGGTGATCTTCATACTTCGCTTCTCTTCTTTTGTCAGAGACATGAACTTCAGGCTGGCGCTGGAGATGTACACGGGCATGCCGCTGTCTGTGGCCGCGCAGTTACAGATCAACCTGCTCGTCAGGCGAGTCCGGGGGATCCCGTGAGTAAAAAAACATCAATATTAACAGATAATATCCGTAATTTCGGTGGATTTTATAATCTTCCTGCAATTTAAGATGTACAGAGATTTTGATTCTATGATTGACCCTAAAGATTGGTGAGTGATTGTTGGTTTCTGTTTTCACATTTGGATTGATTTAACTCTTGGATCAGGCAACCGAGTTTGGGCTACCTGACCCACTTTACCAGCTCTGGCGCAAACTATCTGTCTGCTCCTGTCCCGCCTTCCATGCCCCAAACAATGCCGCCACAGTGACCTGTGTGCTGTCACCGCCCATGCCGTGGAAGTGGCGGAAACGGCGGAGAAGAACTAATATTATAGAGTGAGTCATAAGTGTCATAACCTTTGACCCGCAGCATCAACAACGTGCTGCCAGACCCGGACACCATGGTGCCGATGTTCCGCTTCAAGCAGGAGACGGCCACGACGCCCGAGTACGCGGCGCTGGCTCGCACGGCGCTGCGACTGCGCTACTGGGTGCCCTACGGGCTGTATGCGCTCACTGTGAGTATTGTATTATCAACAAAAAAAAATTATATAAAGTATAGTCCAATCAGGTGTGTACCTTTATATGGAAAGGTTGATTTTTTTTTGTGAATTCGAAATTGGTCTCATAGTTAAAGTTGTTCATGTTGATGGGGTGTCTAGAATGATATGCTGAATTCATGGTTACAGTTTGTGCACTGAATAATAACTTTTCCTGTATGTCACCGTATGATTGTGAACACTTTAGTTAATAATCTAAATTCAGTGACAAACAACACACAGCCTAAACTGCTGGGTCTAGAATTGTACTCTTGTACAAGCTTTCATTTTTTACAAGCTTTTATTCACTTTCACCAGTCCCGGATTCTGTAATAAAATCTTGCAACTTAAATTTGACCCACTTCCCGGTTTCCGATTGAGCTGAAATTGTGCATGCATATGTATATCGCGTGATAATGCAATATTATGATGACATGGAGCTGATCTGATGCTGGAGCTGGAAGGTGGCCATAGGAACTCCGCAATGAAACGACACAACCCCATCCAGTTTGAGCTCGTTTGATTCGTATTAACGAGTATTTTGATCCTATATGGGAAGCAGGTTCTGATGCTAGAGCTGGAAGGTGCCCATAGATATGGATACATAACACTTTAAGTGCTCAAAACAACACATATGTGTGACTTCTACGAATTATTACGAGCTACATAACGGAAAAAACGCTGCTACGAACTACACCGTAGTAAATCCGGCATCATAAATACTAAAAAGTTAAAAGTAAATTTAAAAGAAAAACAAAAAACTTTTTTTAAAACAAACTTTTATTATTACTTGTTAATAAAAAGAAACTAAAAAGTTTAAAATAATTTAATCTCAATTATTTAAATAAAAGCGTGTTACATATTAACAGTTAGAAATAAAGAAGGTGTAGCAGGCTAATAAACGTTATTTTATTTAAATAATTGTTATTAAATGATTTTTAACTTTTGAGTTCGTTTTATTAACAAGTACTTAATAATAAAAGCTTTTCTTAAAGTTTTTTTCATTTATTACTAACAAAATCAATAAAATCACTATTGAAGGATCTTTGAAAATTTCCCCTTAAGGGGAGAATATTAGAACATGAAAGCTTTTATGGCAGTTCTTAACTTTTGCCGATGGGAAATCCCGTCAAGCACGGCATGTACTAAGGAAATTTTGGAAGGTCCCAAACCATATCTAGACACGTACCATAATGACACTTCACGTGACTATTATACAGGGTACATAATTATATTCTTTTTAAGTGAAATAAATTACCTTTATCCCTTTATTACTAAAAAAATATTTTAACCTAACACTTCTGTTATTTAATTTCCAGGTAATCGGCGTAGGGCTACTAATAGCTGGTATAACGATACTTATCAGGAAACTACTCAAATCGCCGGACAGCACGCCCCTAATAACGGCAGAGGAGACGCCATCAGAGTCCTAGTGACACTTACCACTAAATCGACAGAGTCGTTTTCACTAGGCTTCTAGTGACAATCGCCCCTAATACCGGCAGAGTCGGCATCACTAGAATCCTAGTGGCGATCGCCCCTAATAGAGTCGTATTCACTAGATTTCTAGTGATAAACAGACTCACAAACTGAAACTGAAGTGATAGTTAATATAAGTGAAAAAAAATAGAAGTAATTTATATACATATATTAAATAGTAGATTTTTATATGGACAATGTGAAATCGCGAAGTTTTCATTTTATTTTAATTTGAATTTAAGCGCTTTTAAAATTGACAAAATGTTTGTTAAACGCAATTAACTTTATAATCAAAACTATTTTTTTTTGGTGTTATTAATATTATTTTGCACACATGCAAGTGATGTATCGTAGTGGGTATTTGACAAACATTTTGTTAGATAAAAGCCAATTTTTTTGTATGACATTTATTTTTAAATTTAATTGAAACTACCTTGAAACACTGCTTCCAGGTCCTAATTGGCCTATTATTCGAACAAATTCCATGTAAGTTAAATAAAAATATTACTTTTAAGAGACTATGGTGCTGATTCAGATGTGTACAGACTAAATTTTGGCTCTCTCCATCTATTTCTCTGTCATAAAACAACAAAAAAAAATGGACGGACACACTCACGGACCTCACGCACTTCGCACGCACGGACATAAGTAAGCACTGACAACTTTTGTTGAAACTTTCCATACAAACACATGAACACAAAAAATGGCTAAGTTCAAGGCAAAAATGAATTTGACATCACTTACTTAGTTCTCATGTGTCATCGACCTTTTCTTGAGCTGTCTGTCAATAAGAAATGTGAATTCTCCATTTTTAGTTTAGTTTGTGGACAAGGGTATCGGCGCCTAACTTCGCCTAACATTGACCAAGATGACCGCGGTGTCACTAATAAATGACCAATGACTGTTGACTGGCATAATAATTTTATTAGCTTTAATTTAGAATAATGAGCTTCCCACGTAGTTTTCTGCCATGAAAAGTTCCAAGTGTGTATACAGAATGTGAAACTAGCATTCCTACTTCCTAGTGTATGCTCAATTATTGTTTCATTTGTTTTTTCATAAGTGCCTTAAAATGTTATGAGCAAACGAATGGAATTGTTTTGCTGTGTTGCAAACGTAGGAAAAATATAATATAATATGGAGTATTTTTAAGTATGTATGTATATGATACTAGTATTACCGCTATTGAAAACTTCCGTCTTGGGGAAATTTCCCTTTTCCGTATTATGTACTTGTTTTATGGTTTTTCAAACCAGCTTAACATTGATTACTTCCAAATGTTTTAACTTTAATAACTGTTAAAATGTATTTGTTTTAAAGAATGGCTGAGAATGGTTGTATGTCAATAAATGATGTTCAATGTACAGACGCCAACACATCAAGCTACCCCAAACTATCAAATTTTCCCAATTGAACATGAACCTTATGATTATGCAATAAAGTTGAAAATCTATCAAAGAAATTTGACAGATTGGGGTAGCTCGACGTACTGGCTTCTGTACTGTCAGCCTCTCTGTAAGATTCTATTTTTACTTTTTGTTTTCTAATGTAATACTTCTGAGTTACCATTTACAAAAAAATCTGTAATAATATTCTGCCTCATTTAATTATAGTTCATGAAAAATTAAAAAAGACAGAGTGATCAAATGTTAATAGATATCAAGTTTTTTTTAATAGATTTTTATTATACATGTTTATGATTTATTTTTATGTCTTTAAATAATATAATGTACTTATTTATTTTTTTAAAGATATTTTACAGTATATTTAATGTACATAACATAGAATAACGCCTTGTTTGCCGATATATAGTGTACTTAGAAATTAATTATGTAAATACCGTGTTAAATCAAGTTATCATTTTATTTGTTGAAAATATATTTTAATATTATTTTTGTATGATTGGATATCACTTCTTCAAACATTTACCCCTTTATTTATAAACGTTGCTTAAAGCTAAGTAATGATTAGCAACTGTTTACCATACATTTTTGACGTTTAAACATTCTTAACTTAATCAACGTTTATAAATATACCCCTATATTCCCAATTTTTCGGCTTGTTTAATAAATGTAAATATTATTTCCCTAAGTTAAATTAAGTACCTCAGTAACTCAATAGGGTTACTCAATTAAGGGTACATGATTATAGAATTCGTTATTTGCCAGTTCATATTTACGACATCCCTGTGTAAAAGAAATACATAATACCAAATAGGTTTAAAAATAAGGAAAATCTTGAAAATACCGTTAAAAAAATAAATAATAAAATAGGTTGGATTACATCATAAATATTGAGCTTATTTTTGATATGTATTATATAGATTTATTTCTTTGAATAACAACAAAATGGGCTCGAAGTCAATATAAATTGAAGCTGCAAATACTTAGGGCTTTTTTTTTTTGGTTGGGACATCATCAAATAACTTCTCCCGCTCTGGGTGGAGCGGGAGGGCGTGTCAGACTTTTACTGACTAAAACCCACCCGTGTTCCCTCAGTTGCCTGTGTGCCAGGGGCCGCGGTATCTCTTTCGAACAACCCGCACCCCTGGCAGAAATACTTAGGGCTAAGGTCTACATTTCAAATACCTACTTACTGTAAGCTGCAGACCCTATATGGTATATAATAACTGGTAGAATGATGGTTGTAAGTGTTTCGAGAGAGAAAGAGATGGAGTTATACAGAACGTATAACACCATCGCTTTCCACACGAGTTTATCACTTCGTAATAAAAAAATAATTCATGTTCTGTAAATGGCTCATCGGGCGGCCAGGAATATGTTTATCGAATGGGTAGCCTGTGGTAGGCCGAGGTTCGGTTTCATGTTTAATGAAATGTGTGAGAGCCGGAGACTGTTTAAGTCTAGATTGAAATGGTGCCAAGACCACCAAGACTAACTAAAAATGGACGCACTTGCTCAATTGCATTCGAAGGGCGACTTTCGTGGATTCTGGAAAAGTATAAATAAAGCAAACGTAAAACCTGGCCTTCCGGTGGGCGTCGACGGGGTGAGTGACCATAGGGACGTTGCCAATAACTTCAGAAATCATTTTTCTGTACAGTCGCCACTCGGTCCGGCGTGTGGGGTTTTTCGGTGCTGAGATACCAAATAAGGCAAAGGGTGTCCGTTTCACTACAAGCGAGGTGTCGAGAATTATTAAAGATATGACTAAAGGCAAATCTCCTGGCCATGATGGTCTCAGCATCGAGCACCTGCAGCACGCGGGGCCTCATATATCTAGGGTACTGGCAATTTTCTGTTTGATGTGCGTGAGCCACTCTTACCTGCCATCCGATTTAATGAGGACTGTGGTAGTGCCTGTAGTGAAAAATAAAACCGGCGACCTTGCAGATAAAAGTAACTATCGGCCTATTTCACTAGCCACAATCGTATCTAAAGTTTTTGACGGTCTGCATAATACACAGTTAAATAAGTTCATAGCGCTGAGTGATAATCAGTTTGGACTTAGACCCAACTGTCTACAGAGAGTGCGATTCTATGTCTTAAGCATGCCGTCAGATACTACGTGGATCGTAAAACACCCGTGTATGCGTGTTTCCTCGACCTGTCCCGGGCTTTCGACCGGGTCGCGTACGATGTACTATGGAAAAAAAACTAGAGGACATTAATTTACCACATGAACTTGTAAGAATCTTTAAATATTGGTATACGCACCAGGTCAACAGCGTAAGATGGGCGGGGGCTATGTCGGAGCCATATAAGTTGGAGTGCGGCGTGAGACAAGGCGGTTTGAACTCCCCAACCCTTTTCAAGCTTTACATGGACGCACTGATCATTGCGCTCACCAGTGCCCGTGTCGGCTGCCATGTTGACGATGTTTGCGTCAATAACCTTAGTTATGCTAACGACATGGTGGTGCGGAGCGCTTTGGTCTGTGACTTGAGGAAGCTAATGCAAATCTGTAAGGAGTACGCGAGTGGGCACGGCCTTAATGTCACCAAAAGCCAGTGCTTGGTCTTTGAGACGTGTAGTGCTAAATGCCCGCAAAGTATACCACCAGTTTTTCTAAATGGTATTACCCTAGACTGGGTGAAACAATTCAAATACTTAGGGCATTTGGTAACGGCTGACCTCAGGGATCATGCTGAAATCGAACGGGAGCGGAGGGCCTTGTCAAAAAGAGCGAATGTGTTGGCGCGCAGGTTTGCATCACGCTGTTCAGGCTGTTCTGATCAAGTTCATCTCACTTTTTAAAGCATACTGCATTTCTTTGTACACGTGCAGCCTGTGGGCTAGCTATACACACCATGTATTTTTTTTAATGAAACTAAACGTATTGAACAAAAATTATAAAAATATATTTAAAAACAACCAAAAGATTTAAAAATAACCTCACACGCAAAGGTATGCTCACTAAATACATAACCAATTCTTCCAAAAAACATTGATATTGGTCAAAACGAGCCAAGACGAAATTATATACAGGTTTAGGGTAACCCATGCAAATAGGTAGCCAAGCACTTAGCGCATAAGGCACGGTCTTTGCTTTTGTTATGCAGCTTCTTTTTCTTTTAATACTATCCAGTTTCAGAGTTTCGTCACTGTCTGGTGATAGCGCTGGTGGTACTTTTAGAACCGTGGCAATGCTAGACCTGTGTGGGAAGCCTTTGTTTGTAGTATCTCTCTCATACAAACATTGCTCTAACAATTCCTCTTGGTTCCTAGAACCTTTGCTATGGTTTCCCATCTCAAATACCTACAATAAATCCGAAATACTAAATAAATATTAACGTAAAAAAGTAACGTCTCTATAGCGGTGGGTCCATTGGACCCTTGCGTATGTCCATACTGACGTTAGGAGTAGCGAGCGAATTACGTCCTTCCCACTGCGCATGCTCGGCTTACTACAGGATGGTACCTAGAAACGCGGGCCCCGATTGGCGGATATTTTTAAACACGTTCAAAAATGGGACCTGGGTCCATGGACCCAGGACTACGGTTAAGGGTTAAGTCCCATGTAATAGGGGGCGTCTCAATATATATTATAGACTTATAGATACAACAATTATATCCATTAAGTGTAACATAGAAAAGTTAGCAATGCATAATTTTACTTACAGGTTTTTTAACATCAAATAACTGAAAACAATAATCATTTATTTTACAGAAAATACAATCCAATTTGTTAGTAATTATACATATAACTTAAATACCAAAAATACATTAGTCAATGATTTTGTCACTTGTATGATTTTTATCGGTAAATAAGTAAAGATTGCAATGGCGCCAAGGATTATTTCTTGAACTTATTGATGCAATCATGGCGAGACTCATATCGGGCATGCGTTAAAATGCGACTGTTAAAATAATCTACGATTTTGATAACCTTAATGAGGTATTAAGGATTATTATAAGTCTGATTTTAATTACAAATAAAATAACTGCAATATGTATTATTCTAACATCGATTTATATTGACTATGATTTTGACGACTATTCTCATTGACATAACTAAACCAACCACCAACAGGGATGTAAAAAAAATTCCAAAAAAAAAACAACCGACTTCCGAAAAAACACTACAAAGTGAAAAATAACTTTAATTTCGGAAGGCGGTCACAAAAAATATAAATACAGCTCTAAAGACACCGACTTCCGGTGAGTGAAAAGTACAGTTTGCACTTCGAGACTAAACGCCAACTTAATATACCCTCGGTTTCATTGACTCCCTCGCACGCTCGGGAGTCAAACCACCTCTGGTATATTATGGCTTCGTTTAGTCCCTCGTTATAAAATATACTATATTTCTCCTGCCATCAAATATAACACGCTTAGTTCGTTTTATTAACAAGTAATAATAAAATCTGGCTTAAAAAAAAGTTTTTCTTTCTTCAATATTTTTTTTAACTTTTTAGTATTTGTGATGCGGGATTTACTACGGCGTAGTTCGTAGCAGCGTTTTTCCGTTATATAGCTCTTAATAATTCGTAGAACACACACGTATGTGTTGTTTTGAGTACTTAAAGTGTTTTGTATCTATGGCCACCATCCAGCTCCAGCATTAGACCCCGGTTACCATATAGGATAAAATTACTCGTCAATACGAACCAAACGAGCCCAAGCTCGATGGAGTTGTGTCGTTTTATTGCGGAGTTCCTATAGCCACCTTCCAGCTCCAGCATCAGATCAGCTCCATATCATCATAATATTGCATTGTCACGCGATATACATATGCATGCAAAATTGTAGCTCAATCGGAAACCGGGAAGTGGGTCAAATTTAACTTGCAAGATTTCATTACAGACACCGGGACAGGTGAAAGTAATAAATAATAGTTTAAAAAAACTAAAAAAAAAACGCTATAAAACCATACTATAAAAGGAGAAAATAATTTAATTCAATTAAAAAGCGTGGGGTGCTTTTTGAGGTATTTTTATAATCAATTTAATGTCAAGCACCCCACGCTTTTTAATTGAATTAAATTATTTTCTCCTTTTATAGTTTGGTTTTTAAAGCGTGTTTTTTAGTTTTTAAACAATTTTTTTTCTATTTTTTAGTTCTGATAACTACAAAAACGTGTTTTTTTTTCTCATTTTTTTTTTAAATTATTGAATTGTCATCGGTCCTCGACAAGTTTACAAAGTTACAATGTAATCTGACCGTTTAAAGTGGGTCAAAATCGCCCTTAAAGGAGTCGGTTACATACAAACATACAAACATACAAGTGAAGCTAATATAAAGCGTGTAATAATACCGTTTTCAAGACTAGCCCCTAAGCCATGACTCTAACTTTACAACAAGCTTGACACTTTCACAGAGTGTGTTTTCAGGCTGTCATACAGTGTTCATTGCCCCGAACTGATAGGTCTTCGTATCACGTTGACACACACATAGGGACCCGGCGATTAGATATCAGATAACTATTTGATAATACTAGATCCGTCATGTAGTAAATAACTAGCATACTTACAGCATTGTATCAGAAAGGTGATGTCATAATTATTTTAGGGTGTAGTACAGATCATCAAACTGAACAAATTTCTCCATGGGACAACATCTTGGTCATGTCCCTTCATCACCTAGAAAAGAGCGGATCATTTTCAAACGGCTGAACAGATTTTCTTGAATCATAGCTTAGAACACTCTCCGTTAAGTCACTTATCTTAAAAAACAAAAAAGAATCCAAGCATTTATTTCAAATAGGCGCATAGTTTTTTTTTTTTTTTTGGGTGGGAAATCATCAAATAAGCGGGAGGGCGTGTCAGACTTTTACTGACTAAAACCCACCCGTGTTCCCTCAGTTGCCTGTGTGCTAGGGGCCGCGGTATCTCTTTCGAACAACCCGCACCCCTAGCAGGCATCGGCCCTTGCGGACCCCCTCATTTGGTGCTGACATCTCTTTGAGCCGCGCGTGGAACAAAACGCGCCGTCGACCCGGGCTTGGTCCTTACCGGACAGCGAGCTACCCATTATTCGCCGTCCGCAAGCCCGCGCCGACGGTGGCCGGGAATCAGCCTGGGATTCCCGACGCCTAGGGCGTCTCCCGCGGCGACTACGGCCGTGAGGGCGCATATACTGAGCATTACTGCTTCGCAGAAGGAGGTGACGGCTAACCATTCACTCTCGCTCCGTACCATGGCCTGAACCAGGGCCGGACACGAGAGATCGCCGCCGCCGATCGCCTCCACGAGGACACGGCGGTGCTCCGCCCAAGCCGGGCAGACCGCCACCGTATGCTCCACCGTGTCCTCAGGGCGATCTTCGCAATGGAAACACCCGGGCGTTTCCTCCCGCCTTATGCGAAACAGGAACCTCCCGAAACAACCGTGTCCGGTGAGGACCTGCGTCAGGCGGAAGGTGAGGACGCCATGCCGCCCCTCAAGCCACTCCTCAAAGAGGGGACTTACCGCCGCTATCGTGGCGTGCCCAGTATGTTTATCGGTTAATTTGCCCAGTGGACAGATTTACATTAAAATAGAATTGATTCTAGTCGCTCCTTCCAAAATTTAGTTTCGTATGGAGAAGAATGGGCAAGAAACTCCACCGTTAGTCTTTTAGTACAATATTTAACATAGTACATTCATTATATAATTACGTGTGAAAACGATGCACCCAGAATAAAATTACCATAACAAAATAGGTAAAAAGAATGAAATTGAAGTAATACAGATAAATTAATTCTATGATAGATACACTCTCAATTCATAGCCTAAACAAAACAACATTTAAAAGAAAAATAACTGACTGGCTTATCACTTTAGATTAGTTTAGATTATACCCAAATTGAAAACCTTTTCAAAACCATATCCTAACATACTGTTCCTTTTGCAACGCACACACACACTCACTCCACATCACACACACTCACCCCCACCCCACACACATTCACATTCATCCTCCCTTGCATGTATCCTTCATAAATTACCTTATTTACTACTTTTTGTTTTTGTAAATCAAGTTTTATGATTAATATTGCGATATTATAACTGTAATGTATGAGATTTTATTTGAATATTATATGTGAATCAGATCGTCTCCAGTAGGTACCTATAACATAATAATGTAGAATTTTTGTGCAGGGGGCCTGGTGACCTAACATACAGGTTTTGTAAAAAACTTAGTTTAGGCACCAGTCTTCCACAAATTAATTATTAAATTGTGTCTGTAGACTATTTATGTACTTTCTCTGTAATTTGTGGTAAGAAAATAAATCATATTGTATTGTATTGTATTGTATGGTGCTCACATACATTGTAAAAGTAAGTATACGGTTTTCCTAGAATATTAACAAGTAATAAGTCAGTGTGTGAGTTAAAGTAATCACTGAGTGTAAATCAATGTCATAAATACAAATAAGTATACAATTTAATTAGCAACCAGTTTGATTTTGTCTAGACTCTAGATTGTCCTATGGAGCAGGACCAGCATGTTTCCAAGCATTCTTATCTTGGATATAATCCTCTAATTTGTAATACGATTGTTTACAAAGTTTACTTTTAATATGAGTTTTAAATTTCCTTTCATTTAATTGCAATCAGTCAAAATCTGTTCAACCGTTTGGGAGCTACGATGCCACAGACAGGCACACAAATACCTACACACGTTTAATTTATAATACCTCTGTTTCCGTCGAGGGTTAAAAACGATTACGATTTTGGTCCCATGGAGAAAGTTGTTTAGTTTGATAGTCAGCCCTTAAATATGACCCCCACCTTTCTGATACATGCTGTATATTCCATTGATACATTCCTATGTGCGGCCTGCTTATCTCGTGTTTTTCGGATTAAACTTGATTCAAGGAAAAAATCATTCAGTCAAAGTGACTCAGGAAAAGAATATTTACCTAAGGCTTGTTTTGTAGCACCCTGAAAGTTACTATCTGCCAGATTAAATAATTGATTACATGGAATAGAATTTGAATGAAACTACTAGCTACTTAGATAAGTTAGCCGGAATTTGTCAAGAGGTGGTTAAACAGACTGGTATTACGTATGGTCTAGACAAATAGGCATAGGTACCTACTGTAAAGCCTTGTATAACCTTGCTGTCAAATTAATAATTTGTTGTTTGTTTTAGTTTTTCTTCTTCGTTGTACTAAATTGTTTTTGTCTTCCATCCCAGCATTATCGTCTATTATTAGATGTTTCTATTACTGTGGTTTGCCCAGATAGTTTGGAGGCCTGGAGACCTGTAACACAAGTATTCTTAGTGCAGGCCTCAGTCTCCACAACATCAAAGTATTTTTTGTGAACACTATTATGTATTGTACTGATTTTATCATTATGTGGTGGAGAAATTAAAAGAAAAACCTACTTGCGTAAGTACTAGACTATAAATCAGAAATTGAATATTTTTTTTGGAAATTGCTAATTGATTGCTTTCTATCTTCGAAAAGTCTGCTCAACAATTCAAAATTATAACCCAACGAATGTTGTTGAAATGTTAAAATGAAATAAACTTTTTCCAAAAAAAAAACAACCGACTTCCAAAAAAACACTACAAAGTGAAAAATAACTTTAATTTCGGAAGGCGGTGTCTTTGGAGCTGTACTTATTTTAATTTTTTGTCACCGCCTCCCGAAATTAAAGTTATTTTTCACTTTGTAGTGTTTTTTTGGAAGTCGGTTGTTTTTTTTTTTTGGAAAAAGTTTTTTTTTCACTTTTTAGTGGTTCACATGTGCTTACCCCTTCACAGCATACCGGCGTGATGTTATGCTATGAACTGGTGTGAGCAATAGACAGACATGAGATTTCAGCAATCCCAGTCCATTTGCTATCATTTATTGAGGAGTTCCGTTGCCTATCTCCAAAGTTCTTCATCAGATCTTCACCAAATTGAAATGAGACCCTCCGAGAAAGTACTCTTCCTAACTTAAAAAAACAAAAAAGGTTCCGACGAATTGAGAACCTCCTCCTTTTTGAAGTCGGTTAAAAATGGCTTTCATTTTGATATTTCAACTGCTAGTGTATTACGCAATAAGTCAACCCCTCTGGTTCTTACCGGTTGGGATACAGCATCACTGCTAGATAAGAAGCAATACTGAATTTTAGCTATTTATGTCAACAGGACGATCTGACTTAGGTATACGAGCCACACACAATCATAATTATGTAATTTTAAAACCAAACGATTCTAACAATTTAAAACTGATTCTAAATTCGCTTGAGTGACCGAATCGTTTATCAATAATGTGCAGGATATTTTTTCTGCCAGCCTGCATGATGTAAAGTTCCCATTTGCAGACATCTTACAGTACTTACGTAACTCTATGATATACAAATGTAGGACTCAAATAGAGACCCTAATTCCCCTAGTGTTACGAGCGGAATCCAGAATAGATTCCCTATTACATGTCAGGTACCTTAATGCGACGAGTTACGACATTTCAGCGAAGGGCGACAGGCAATCACGTCGGCCCACATGATATGGGCCCTCATAGACTGTTACAATGTAGGTAGTACTGTTGGACAAGATTCCTGACAGCTTAATGATACTTGATTCCAACAAGATTTCTTGGCTTGAACCCTCACGTAGGACAGTAATACTGTCTTCATTTCTCTCCGGTTTTCCAAATTGGATTGGTGATCACAGAATTTTTGTTATTAACACCTCGCATGTCAAGTGCACACCATGTGTTCCGATAACAATAGAATACGCGCGACGGGTTAAGTACTCACCTCCACATGAAATTTAGTGGTTGAGCCCTTACTTACGAGGTCGTGAGTTCTGGGATTAGATACGGCACTATACTTTGTGCATTTTAATTTCATCACCACTGCTTTTAAAACGGTGAAGGAAAAATCGTGAGGAAACCGGCATGTCCTGCACCTTGCGTAACTCACGATCAATCAAAATCAAAATCAAATTGTTTTATTTCACATGGACACTTATGAAACGTCAGAAGCTAGTTGCAATCATAAATCTGTTTCATTTTGACAGTTCAACAATATTCATTGCGTTATTAACGTTGTTGAGTAGACACATTTTTCGAACATAATATGAAGCAATGGGTTGGCCATTGGTTTCAAAATGATTCAGATTATGATTGATCGTGCGTTACGCATCCAGCAACACCCTTAGCACGCTTTTCGCATGGTGGATGATGGCCCACTATCTCACACAGAGAGGAAGCCAGTGTCAGCAGTGGGAACACTATATAGGCTAATTGTGACATGAAATTTTTACAAACCTTCATTCTTACAGATTTTTGTGGTTGTGAACTTGTGAGCAATAGATAATGATAAAAAATGTGATACTAAAGAAAAAAAAAAATATTTGCCGCAAAAACACGTGCTAGGTATAATAAAAAAGATAACTTGGTAGGTAGGTATCTACAAGAAATGCCAAATAAGTACAGTACTTACTTAAATAAGTTAAGAGTTTTTGGTTGGTTACTTCGTATGTGAAGATAAAGTTATCAAAAAATTCCACATAACCTTGGGAATTACGATTTGGGGATGATAGCTTCACCTAAAGAAGTCAAGTCACATATGTTTTTAGATTGGAGAAAAATAAAATCTACAGACAAGTATCGTTTTCTGTGGGTATGGTAAGGTAGTCTATAAGTAGGTATTTTGTCACCCATTGTATAGTTACCGGCACGTAAGTTGGCAAAAGATTTTGTAGTGGGGGAAGTTCGCGCAGGCACCATTTCATACATTTTTACATGCGCGAATTTCCCCCACTACAAAATCTTTTGCCAACTTACGTGCCGGTAACTATATATTTTGTAGTATTTGATTCATTTTTTGTTATACATTTTTGTGGTGTACGTGTACATTAAAGTGTACCTATAGGTACACATAACACGTTCGACGCCGCGTCGGTCAATGGTGGCATGGTGGGCGACGCTTATTAACAAGTTTTTTTGCTATTTTAAGTAAAATAGGTATAACATGTTGCTTGTGAGAATTAAAACATGTTTCATGACGTCAAATATATCCATGAAACCCATAAAACACACTGATGAAATTTGGCAAAAATATTAATTTTTGTCTGGCTCCAGATCAGGGATGTTGCGAATATTCGCATCCGCATCCGTAAATGCGGAGCTTCCGCATAGGTTTGGACATCTGCATCCGCATTCGCATCCGCAATAATTGATACGGATTTTCATGCGGATGCGAATGTAATACAAGTTGCGACAAGAAAGAAATTGGGCGGGACCGGGGAATGGCGCGTGCCGTTCGCACGAGGCATGACCAATGCATGGGAGCGAAATAATTGGTGAGACAAGTTCCGACGCGTTTGTTGTGGTTTCTTGTAAATAAATCATTACGTGTTTGTTTGTTTGTCGTGTGGATTACTTATCGTAAAAATAGATATTTTTAGTGTTATTGTGATACAGTGATCATTTTATGTAAATAATCGTTTATTGGGAAATCTTTATATTAGTCTTAACTCAGCTTAATAAATTAAAATCGCCAGGTATATGCCATTATGTTACATCGGTAATACGTTTTATTGTAGCTGAAGTTTATCGTTTTATAACAATATTCTTTATTTTTCCAGCGAGTTTCCCGTTATTTATAAATTATATCTAACAAGTTAATTAACAATGTCAACACCGAAACAAAGTAATTTAAGGAATTATTTTGAACCAAATATAGAGGACCATCATAAGGCTGATTTAAAATATGCAATAAAAGCTACTCTCGCAAGGGCCGAACCACCTCGTCCTTAAAAAATCATTTAAAGTCGATGCACCCAGAATAATTTTCCATATTTGAGAGCATGAGTAAAGAAAAACAAATACAGAAGATAATATCTGACGCAGGCAAGTTTCATCATATACAATTTTAATTAATTAGTTTTTCCTTGAGGCATTGTTTAGTTTAATAGTTTAGTTAGGGTGTGGTTAAGGCGATGTTTCCACTCAATATTATTGTTTCTTGCTGCCACATAACTCCGTCACTTGTAAAAAGAATGCCTAGTGCTAATGCCTAAAAGAGTGCCACGACGAACGATCTTGGGCCCTAAGCATCCACCGACTTCCCGCGACCTTTATTATATCGTCAGTCCATCGGGTAGGGGGCCTGCCCATACTGCGTCGTCCAGTGCGCGGTCGCCATTCGAGAACCTTTACTCCCCAACGGCTATCGGTTCTACGTGCTATATTTAAAAGTCTTATAGAAATGTTATTAAGATTGGTTCAATTTGTTTTTATATGACAGTAAACGAATTTGTATATTTCGCTTTTTTAGCAATTATTAATAGAAATAATAAATAGTCTAGCAAATCATAATATAAAAATACAAATCTTTCCTCTTTATATTTTTATTAGTATAGACTAATTTTGATTAATAAAAATGTTAATACTTTTTCATTGTTTTAATTCTTCATTCATACACTATATTTATATGAGATCTTAAACGTCCGCATCCGCATCCGCGGATGTGAGCCCTCAAAAATCCGCATCCGCATTCACATCCGCGGATGTGAAAAAATCGGCATCCGCAACATCCCTGCTCCAGATGATAATGGGGTGTCAATCACCATTGTCCGACGCGAAGTCGAACGTGATAAGTGAGGACCTACAACTTCGTAACTCACTCTAACTGCACTCCTGCGCAGATCGTTTACTTATACAATATTTATGCAGTATGTTTACGTATAGGTTCTATATTAATATGTATAGTTAATATTAGGTACTAATGACTGTTGACACACTAACGTCTATGTTCTTATCTTATTACTACCTAGCTGGACAGGCTTCCTAGTGAACAATGTGCTGCACTTGTGTCAAAGCGACACGTTTCTACTCCGGGGAGTGTTTGTTTACAATACAATGTTATGTTCTATGAACTAGGAAATATTATAGGCTATCGATTATGAGGTTAAGCTGTGATGCTGCGGTCAAGGACTGGATGGAGCTCTTGAAAGAATTACATATAGGTAGTTATTTAGGTAGCAAAATACTTTACATCACATCACAATCGACTGTACTAATGCGGATGCGCTTAGGAAGCCCACAAAATTCAAATTTTTGCAGGTTATTGTCAGGTTGTTTGTTCAATCAAATATGATTGGTGACCGTAATAAATAAGGTTTTATAGAACTATAATCATTAAAATACAACTGTCCAAGTTCATTCAGGGCCTGTGCACACCAAGTGCGTCGCGGCGCGGCCCGGCGACGCGTTTGGAAAACGCGGTGTGTACAGGCCCTTAATCCCATTAAAGTAATTTTCACGAAACAGTTATTCAATGGGATGAATTTCGCAGACTGTCCTGGCTCTTCCTCCTTAAAGGAACTACAAATGTGTTTACCTGTATTCCCCTTAGGGTTAGGCAGATGTGTAACTTAAATATAGTCAAAGTCAAAGCATTTATTTCAAATAGGTACTTAAAAGGCACTTTGGAACGTCAACATTTACATTAAAATAGAATTGATTCTAGTCGCCCCTTCCAAAATGTAGTTTATCAAAATATAGTCACATTTTGACCGGTTATATTAAGCAGTTACCTTTCTGGCACTTGACGGTAGCGGATCCTGACTCCAGGCCGCCCTTGAGAATTCCTAATGGAAGTGGACCCTAGGATCGAACGCTGGACCGTGCGCTATGTGCAGTTTTGCTTCCAACCTTTGCAACTACTCTACAAGATAGTACTGTGAGAGTTCTGCTGAACTCCCAAGGTACCGGGTGTGTAGTGATAGTTAATAAAATATTATCGGACGTTTAATTCGTGGAACTCCACGTTTATTTAAAAAAAAATCAGAACTTTACAGCAACGCGACTGACATCAAGAATCAATCATCTACCGGAACAAAATACCTATGTCAAAGTTTTTTCTTCTAAATATATAACTTCATGACTGTTCGAACATAGACAGCCCACTCATTGGCTGCCAGTTACATGAGGTTCTTCAGTTAGTGAACAACCTCTACAGTACCTGCCTACCGTCACGCTAACGTCGCACCTAATCAACAGATTCTGTATTTGTCTAATTAAAACAAAACAAGTAAGTTGTTCAAGCAGTTGTTCAAGATTTAAAAGAACTAGACAAATGTGTGGAAATTGACATCACGCAGCACGCAGTTGCGATAGATCAAGAAACTTTGCATGAATAAATTTTATTTTATCTTTTTGAGGACCCGCGTGACGTTTCAAGGGCACCCTCTATTTTGTTTACAACCAGTATCAACATTTTCTCAAGTAATTATCGTCCCACCCACTAACTCGATCAAAACATCGCGAGACTGTTGTATTGTTCAAAGGAAATCATTGATTAACTTACGAACAAAGACTATGTAGGTACCTTCTCCACGCCCAATCGTATTACCTATCTGTCTGAGGCAGGCTAGGGAACAAACCTTTCAGGCTCTCATTTCTTCCGGGCTTCTGGCACCTTACGCACGTTTCTATGTTCTCTGGTGGTGAAGGGGTAGTCTTTTTTGGTGGAACTACACAAACCATGCAATAGAATTCACTTCATTGATCAAATCTTACCTAATCGGTACATACAATCCCTTCCAAAAGGCGAAGTTAACATGAACATAAATAAAATAAATAAGTATCTTCCGACCACTACATGACATAAACTCGGTCCTCAGAGAAAATAATTGTTTAAAAAACTAAAAAACACGCTTTAAAAACTGTTTTTAAAGCGTGTTTTTTAGTTTTTTAAACTATTATTTATTTTCAATTTTTTAGTTCTGCTAACTACAAAAACGTGATTTTTTTTTCTCAATTTCTTTTTTAAATTATTGAATTGTCATCGGTCCTCGACAAGTTTACAAAGTTTCAATGAAATCTGACCGTTTAAAGTGGGTCAAAATCGCGCTCAAAGGAGTCGGTTACATACAAACAAACAAACACACAAACAAACAAACATACAAGTGAAGCTAATATAAAGCGTGTAAAAAGAGCAATAATTGCAGGTTTCACCGCGATATTTTCATTCATAAAAGGCAATGGCGACCAAGATTAGGTCCCTATTCACAGTACTTAAAGTAAACTTAAGTTTTTTAACCGACTTCAAAAAAGGAGGAGGTTCTATGTTTTACTGTATGTATTTTTTAATTTTTTTATGTATGTTCACCGATTTCTGCTCCATTTGTGGACCGATCCTCAAAATATATTTTTTATTTAAAAGAATATACTCCTGAGGTGGTCCCATTGGCACCAAGTCAGGGTGTGATGATGGAATCCCAGGGAAATCGAGGGCAACCCTCAAATATTATAGGTATTAATAATGTTTCCATTTATTTTCTAAAGCTATTGAAATATTTGCGTATGGTCATCATCGCATGACGCTGAGCTGCTGAAAGAAGGTACAACCTTCTTTTTTTATGTGCCTGGGGATAACTCCGTCATATAATATAGTCGGATTTGCAAAATTCTTTTTTTGTTCGCAAGGGGTTTAAATACCGAAATGATCCCATTTAAATTTCATATATGATGCGTTTCGCAGACAGACAACGGAACTCTTAAAAAATGACAGCAAATCAACCGCGTTTGCTGCTATCGCATAAATATGCATTGTTTTGACTTCAAAAATGATGAAATTTCGAATTAGTAGGTACTATTGCTAAAAAGTGAAAAATAAAAACATTTTCCCAAAAAAAAACCGACTTCCGGAAAAACACTACAAACTGAAAAAGTACTTTAATTTTGGAAAGCGGTGACAAAAAATTAAAATACATACCCAAAGTCACCGACTTCCGAAATTAAAGTAATTTTTCACTTTGTAGTGTCGTTTGTTCGTTTTTTTTAACTCAAAACATCTCGTAACCATTTCATATTATAGGTCCTTACCTTTTCTTTTTGTTTTCGGGGGAAACCTTCAAAAGGCGCCCGGGGTTTGGGGCCACCAAAACCATCCCAATGATTTCAATCTGCATATGGAAGGAGCACCGTTACCTCTCAAAAGACTGATCCGAAACCACCTCTGTGCTACGCCTGTTTAGGACATAATCCCTGGGGAAACTGTAAAGGTGTCTCCCTGAAACCTAACTGTGCTAGTGTGCGAGACAGCACGCGACCAATGTGCGCTGTCTTCCCTGAAGCTGACCTCAGGGAAGACGGCCCTTCACAGAAGTGGTTAAGGCTCTTTGCCGCATGAAAAATCGGAAAGCTGACGAATCCTATGGATGGAGTCCCAATCGAAGCGTGGAAGGCGATGGGCTCTCGTGGTATGGGCATTTTAACCAACCTATACAACCGCATACTCTTCGCCAGTGGAGACTGAGTGGTACATATTTATACGAAGTGCAATCGTCCTGACGTTTTAATTCCGTAAGTTAATTATTAAGTATATGTATTAAGTACAGCAGCACTCAAATTGTCGTACATTGATATTATTATTAAGTAATCCAGTGCTCGTCTGACATTTGAACTGGGCAATTAATTTGTCCGATAAGCGGTTTGTACTCTATGTTCCTTTTAGGTATAAGTAAAAATACAATGTAGGCATGGACGCAGGCTAGGATATTTTCAGGAGTTCGCATCTTCTGCTCCACGAATCGAGCTCGATCATGTTTGTACTTCACCTAGGATATGTCAGGTTACAGTTGTTCCATTCATACAAGCTTAACAATTATGAGAATTTTGCATCTCACGTCAAATAAGAAAAAATATATTTTCATGCATGCAAAAATAGTCTAAAGCGCCTAATACACTTCTCAATTTGTAGGGAATCTACTTAGGAAGTCGAAAGAGTAGGTAATCGAAGTCAAAACAGTTGGATTCAGATTTAGTGCGATTAGATAATCCTGACCGCATTACTCCCTAAATTGTTGTAACCCAATGTAATTCTACTACACGACTGACAGTCGTCTATCCGATTTAGAATTAAATTTAGTCTAGTGTTATCACCAGAGATCGGATATTCGGATGCATATTTACCTAAAGATAATTTTTAGCTATGAAAGTATTGAAGCGGCTTTATAAATTATTTGTAATATTTATTAAAAACCCCGGGATTCTTGGTTGCATAACTATTCAAATGTGTATTAATTTAAAATTAATGTTTAACCCGATACAAATATATATATGTACTGGAGGAGGGGTGGTTTGTATTAGTTAAAACAAAAATAAACAAATTACTTACCTAAATTAAGACTTTTTCGATACAAAAGCGCATTCCATGTTAGCCAACATCTCAACTTTAGATGAATATGCATCCGATTATACGATCTCTGGTTATCACTTATCACTAGCTTCCAACTTTCTATATAGAGTGTTCCTGGTTAGAGTTCTACAATTGTAATAATATAATAATCATTTAAGGAAGCTTGTTAATGTTAGCACCCCACATAGGGTCGACTAGATATTCAGAAATAAGAGATCGGTAGAGACTTTGTTCACAAAGTACCGAGATGACTTGCAGTCATTTGTTGTTTTCAATATTGTTGTATGCCACCCACAAGAACCTTGCATCGTGTAAATGGGGCTTTACTTTTTAGAAGCCTCGCTTAGAATAGATAAATGCCTGCAACAAATAAGGGTCCACTAGCTTTTTACATCTCTGCATAGCGGTGCCCTACACAGTAAGTAGTACACAGCCCTAAAGTGTTCTCGTGTCTTAGGTAATACCTACACGAGATAATTATACTGATGTACTGTGTACTCACGCGATAGTAGCTCTACGTAAAACTTGACCCTCGTAGAGGGCCGGGCGGCTGCTTCCGAGCTCCTTTATTAAAAATTCTTTACAATAGAAAATGAACTTTACGTTTTTCATTACCCTTAACTACACGTAGATGGATCAACCCAACGTAAAAGCAAATAAAATCGTGTTTTATCAATAGTTTAAATTTATAAACAAAGAAAACTCTTGAAAAATAATCTCCTTGTTTTTCTCACCGTACGAAACGCCGGATAAACTATACGTAGGTATGTATAATTACGTTCATCAGAAAACTACGTTGTATTAACAACGTAGATGTCATATCTACGTCTATTTTTCATCTATCATTTTGACATCATGCTAGTTCAAATTCATTGGTCGGTTTGTCAATAATGCTTTATTAACTATTATTCAATTTGATTTCCATATCGTCAGGATCTTGTTATGGACTTTATCTATCTGTACACAAAGTACTTACTCAGTTACATTTGACAGCCGCTGGCGGACGCACGCGTTCGTCGAGTATTGAGAAACATCGATATAACATCGTAACGTGAATGTGCTTCGGAAAAAAAAAAACAAAATAAAAGGTGTTTTTTTTTTAATAGTGTTGGACGAAACAGTGCTCTAATTTTCAAATTCGACTAGTTTTGCAGTCGATCGTTTTTCATAATTTTTGGACGGAAATTCGAAAGGTAAGTTTCGTTATTATAATTTTCCCTTGATTATATTGAGTAGGTATTTGATAATAAATGTTAATGACTTAAAAATAGGTGTAATTAGTACGTGGCTGATAGCGCACACCTGAATCTGAGTTTACCTAAATAGATAAAAGTTTAAATGACCAAAAATGGCTTAGATTAGGAATTATTTACCCACACTATCTTGGGCCAGGCCCTGTAATTTCGAAGTAATTTTGGTTATCTTGTAGAGGTTTTTTTAGAGACTTGTAAGTAAATGTTATCAATTTATCAAAAAAAAACAAAATCTTCTAACGATTAGAACAGTATTTTTATGGTTATTAATATAAGTGCCCAATACATTGTTAATACTATGTGAAACAATATCTAATCACTTATAAGTTCGAGCCAATTAAGCAACCTAATTAAATGTAGCTTTTGATTTAAGTTTTAATAAAAAATCAAACAAAAGTAGTTTAATAAGAGTCAAAATTATATAAGAGAGTCCCCCAAAGCGCCCGCCCTTCATTAGGTACTTCCTAATGCTTTAGCTGAAGAGAAGTGGTGCAACAAACTCCCCCAGCGGCGCAGCATGATAAAACCGAAGTTTGGAAAATGTTTGGAAATATAATAACTTTGACTTTTTAATTTATGAACTTCATACTTACCTATCATAGCAACATTATTATTATTATTATAAATCCGGCCTAGCCTCTGTTATTAATTTACTGCTATCTTTGATAAGCGTTGTTTCATATCAGATAAACAATTCTACGGTAATCGCCAAATTACAAAACAATAATGGACTAAATACATAGTTCCGCTATAATAACATCGTTATAAACCACCCATATAGCAACAAATATCGACATAAACTTGAGAATTAAAATTCTTGGTATGGTAATTTTATTCTGGGTGCATCGTTTTCACACATAATCATATAATGAATGTAAATATTGTACTCGAAACATTTTAAAAGAGTAACGGTGGAGTTTCTTGCCCATTCTTCTCCATACGAAACTACATTTTGGAAGGGGCGACTAGAATCAATTCTATTTTAATGTAAATGTTGACGTTCAAAAGTATAATAATATAATAATAATTTATTTAATAAAAACGTATACAAAAAGAGTACATTTAGCTAACAGTAGTAAATTTCCCATACAATTATAGTGCCTAAAAATAAACTATTTCTAAAATATTTTTACTGAAAGTGCAAGTGGTAATGTTTCGGAATTAGAATGATAGATAGCGACCCACCCGATCTAGGTTTATTCAAACCTGTGTTCCGGGCCATCGCTTTACATTTCAATTAAATTGGGACATTAACATTTAAAAATTAAATTGATATAAAAATAATCGATTAACAACTATGAGATAAAGCATATTGGTAATTAAACATTAATACCTACAACTAAGCCAATGTAAATACTACAAAAGTAAATACTTACGAGGGAATAAATTATCGTCATGACATAATTTCTAGAAGTTTTTCTGTGTCTGCATAATTGAGCAACGCTAAGTATTCTGATAACTTAGTACTACATTGTTTATAGCTTAAAATATAGATGCTCGTTAATTTGTTAAGTCTATTATACAGTAAAGGACCTAAAAACACATCAAATCGATTAGCAAATGCATGTCTAGTTTGAGGTTTTATGCAAACTAAATCCTTCCTTCTCTTGTCGGAAGGTACTGGGTTAAAAGGAAGTGCAGTGTGCTGGTGTAGTACTATGCTTCGAATAAATAATTGCCGAACTGTTAGTACATTACATGCAATGTAGAGCTGGTGCGTAGGAAATCTAAAAGGGCGAAAGGTAGCAACCTTCAGAATTGCTCTTTGAGCACGCTCTAGAGGAAGTAAAATGGTTTTTGCCGCACCACCCCAGGAAGTTATGCAATAGCTAAGAATGGATTGACACAAAGCTAAATAAACCTCTTTAATTAATTTATAGTCGGCTATGTTCCGTAAATTCTTAAAAACATATATTAATTTGCGCACTCTAGTACAAAGTAAATCGATATGTTTACGGAAATTTAGATTCGAGTCAATAGTGACACCTAGATATTTCAAATGGTCAGCTTTAGCCAAAGTAGTGCAAGAACATGCAGTGTCAGCGTACGTGCTACAATTATGTGCGTAAATGTTTAGATTAGTAAGCGGTATATTAGTATTTCTCATTGCAAATAAAATGTATTTTGTTTTATCTGCATTTAATGTTAGGATGTTATTACGGAGCCAATCGGACACTATGTTAAAACCATTTTGAGCATGTTCATAGACCTCAACTTTTGATTTAGCTGAGAACAGTAAAGCGGTATCATCAGCATAAGACATTATGACACCATTTTGAAGTGGCAGGCTGCACAGTTCATTTATATAGATTAAAAATAAGGTGGGGCCCAAAATGCTGCCTTGTGGAATTCCAAAATCACTATTTTTAAGTTCCGAGCTTGTATACTGACCTATTTTTACACATTGATGACGCTCGCTGAGATAATCAGTAAATAGTCGAAGTTGTGCTCCTCTTATCCCTAGTTTTTCAAGCTTGTGCAAAAGTAAAGTACAAGAAATAGTGTCAAAGGCCTTGGCAAGGTCTAGAAAAATACCAATTGTGTGCATACCATTATCTAGATTGGTAGCAATATAATTAGTTAATTTATGTACTGCCTGGCCAGTTGATCTACTGGCCCTAAATCCAAATTGATTATCTGAAAGTAGTTTGTTATCTTCCAGATATTTTATCAACCTACAGTTAATAATTTTTTCAAAAATTTTTGAAAGTCCTGTTAACACTGAAATGGGTCTGTAGTTATTCACACAGTTTTTGTCTCCAGACTTGAATACAGGAGTGACCAAGGCTTTTTTAAGGAGTTTGGGGAATATTCCTTTAGATAAACATAGCTGAAAAATGTGGGTTAGCGGAGGGGCTAGTATGTATCTAAATCTTTTAAGTATATTATTAGGTATGTCATCCCACCCAGTAGCACAGACATCTTTTAACCCGAATAATAATCGTACAACTTCGTTAACGTCGGTATCTAATAAAACAAAAGAATTTACTGTAGAGGATGTCGCAGTCGTGTTTTGAGGGGATAAAGTATTTAAATTTAACGATTTTTCAGCCAATTTTTTACCAACGTTAGTAAAGAAGTTGTTCACTTTATTCATAGCTTCGGATGGATTTATCTCTGAAGACAGTAAATCAAGCGGAGGCTCGGGATTTTTTGTTCTAAAAGTATTCGTTTTTATAAATTTCCACACAAGCTTACTATTTTTCCCCGCCTTCTGTAATTCATTTTTATCATACTGTTTTTTTAGTTTTTTCAAAAGATTATTGCAGAAGTTCCGGTACCTTCTATATGTAACAGAAAGTATTTCGTTATAAGGTGCAAGTTTCAATTTTAGGTGAAGTTTGTCTCTATGCCTTATACAACGAACGAGACCGGGTGTGATCCAGGGTTTGATACAACTATACTTTCTAGGCATTGTCTTAGTAAATGTGTTTTTGCTTATTGAAGATTGTAGCGAATCTATGAAATACTTTAAAGAAATATTTGCATCGTTTGAATTATAAACAGGGTCAAAATTAATTCCGCGTATGTCATTTTCGAGGTTTGTCATGTTGACTTTAGTATAGCTACGCATGCAGTTTTTTCTAGGTGAACTTATTTGTAATGTTAGTAAAACAGCTTGATGATCGGTAAGCGAGGAATTAGTAACCAATGTTTTGGATGGATTTTTGGATTTTAGAATGATGTGGTCTAAGCATGAACCGCTCTGATGCGTGGGGTGATAGTGAGCTGGTAGTAGTCCGTGAAATGAGCAAATATTCAGATAATTATGTACATGGGTATCTATTTTCTCAGAAGCAATGTTAATGTTAATGTCACCCAAAAGTACTATGTTTTTAAAAGATGATAAGGATTTTAAGTTTGTGTCGAGTGAATCTAAAAATCTGTCTATATTTTGTGAAGGGGGCCTATAAATAGCCATGAGTACTGTATCGGGACTGATTTCAATTATTAAGCAATTACTATCTTGTGATGCCGGTTCTTCTTTGATTGCACGTAGATTGTTTTTGATATATACTACTAATCCATCGTTTTGGTTTATGTTTCTCTCAGTTTTGTATGAATAATAACCGTCAAGAGATGGTAAGTTGACTGTCTGTTTTGACAACCAACATTCTGTTAGGACGATAACATCACAGCTTATATCAAGATTCTGTAATAAAACTTCAAAGCCGTTCATGTTCCGATTAATGCTGCGAATATTCTGTGTGAGCAGGGTTAATGTTTTGACACCAGAAGGAAGAAGGTGTTTACAGTCCTCTACATTACACATTTTAGATTCAGATACAGCAAAACTATCTAGATCACAAATTAGCTGATTTGCCATGATCGTTACAAACCAAATAAAAATATAAATAAAGGATAAAGTACCTGTTTGTGTGCTTAAAAATACAAGAATACGGCGGCGCTCTTAGGCGCCTTCATAATCTATTGAGTTGATATAGTTCCTCTCAGCATATATGCGCGCCGGGCAAGTTACGTCACCAGTTTGATGGTCACTTTTCCTCTTGAACCGTTTGCACGTCGCACATTGAGGGGGAGAAGATTTGCTGCTGCATTCCTTGAACGAGTGCCCAGTCTCACAACAGTGGTTACAAGTAGGACTAGTTTCTCGGCAAAACTTGGCTGCGTGTCCGAACTGCTGGCAATTGAAGCACCTGGTGACTATCGTGAAATCTCTCACAGGGCATGATGTCCAATTAATAAAAATTCGGCTTTGATTTACTAACATTTTCCTAATGCTAGCGGGTAGTTCTAAAATGTAATTACAGGTAGGAAGGTCTTTCTTACCCGATTTATGGCTCAATTTGATACTCTCAACGAAGGACTCGCGAGTTATATTCGGCAACTTATCTGATAGGTTTTGCTCGAAAATACACTCGAATACCTCCTGCTCGGTAAGGGTAACGGGGACACCAATGATAGCAACCCTCGGGCGGCGTTTAGAAGGTTCTTCTATTGTAAGGCCCGATGACACTAACTTCTCCGAATTCTTCAGTTTTTCAATATCGCCTTTATGGTCTGTGCTAATCAAAACGCCCCCATTTTTTACTTTTCTCAGGCCACGGACATGAAGCTTTAGTTGCTCAGGGGAGATTATCTTTTGTACTAGAGACTTGGTGTCGTCACTTGTTTGGGTCTTATCGCTGGGGTAGATGGCAACTGATCTCAAATTTGCAGGACGGACGAAGTTATCGGAACCTTTCTTCACCATGTTTGCATAAGAGGAATCTTCCGAATGATTCATCTTTGTCTCTACGACCTCTTTGAACTGCTGGAGAGATTGCACAACGTTCTGGTGAACCTGTAGGTGCTGGATCGTGGTATGGGCTAGAATCGTTTTCTGCTTCAACGATTGGTATAAGACGGCCATTTGAGAAGTCCCACTCGAGACCTTTCTGCAAAGGGTGGAAACACGAAGCTTCTGGTCTGAGTTCATTTTCCCTTCACCAACAATACTGCAAACTTCGTTCAGAATGGAATCTATAGACCCCATCCATCTCTGGATCTCTGGCGTACTGATGACTTCGCTCGGCAGTTCATTCTCCGCGGTTGCTGGTGGATTTGGGTCGCTCGGGGGTACCGGTTCAGTAGGCGTCGGTGGAGGACTACGCCGAAGTAATTGGCTACGACCAAACGGGCTCGAACCTGGGTTAGACATACTAACAGAGGCACTTTTCCTATAGTCTATAAAAAATATTTAGTTCATTTTGCACAATGTAAGTCAGTTAGAACTAAGTACAAGTCACCCGCGACACACTTTACTTTTATACTGACGTCGCAAATAATTTTATTTATTTGTAGTAATTGTTTATATCATTATTATCAATATAAATCACACGTCCGCTTTGTCTCGCGCCTCGTAAAGCCCTTTAAGTGCCTTTTAAGTGCCTATTTGAAATAAATACTTTGACTTTGACTTTGACTTTTAGCTTATATTTAGTTTATGAAAAGCTAAAAAGCAGTTTAATCGAATCTAATTTTTTTTTCTATACAGTAGGTACCGCTGGCCCAGTTAAGGAGTCATTACAATAGATAATTAATTGTGTCTCATTAGCCGGTAATTGACCAGTTAAGGTGACGCACTTGTAATGATGGATTCAGTAGGTTACATGATTCTGTACCCCCTTTCCGAGGATACTTTTCATTCGTTTAAAAAAAATAAAACTATCCAGTAGGTACCTACATGTTAACGGTGTAGGTAAGGTGTTGCACTTTTCTTATGAAACAGCAGATTTTTTTTATTACCATCGAAAATTTCCACCCTTGGGGGTAGGTAAATATTGGGAGAATTATGTACTGAATTCATGGTTACAGTTTGCGTGTCCCTTGTATAATAGGTATCATTCCGAGGGAACCTGAAATTTACAGGCACGCGCCGCATTTCAACTTTTTCACTTGAGATTATCAATCTTAAATCGAATTCATTAGGGTAGACTGGGTAGAGTAACTGGAGTAAGCCCTTTTCTATAGAACAAGAATCACATAAATTCTAGTTGAAGGCAATGGCCCACCCACTATTACGTGGGAAATGTGGGAGTAACAATAGGTACACGCCCCTACCTAACCCTTCGTGGATTAGAGACGTAATGTTGTGATATAATCTCAATTAGTTAGTATGAAAAACGATTGTTTGCTAGTTAAACAACGCACTTACTTGTTTAAAAATAAACAATTTACACATCTTTATTTTATCAACATTAACATTGTTAACTTGTTCCAAATCAATTGTTTTTGATTTTCGAAAAGCACCCCTAGCTTACGTTAGCGACCCCCTCCCTGGCTCTTTTTTTTTGGGGTTAGCTATCAACAAAATGTTTTTTTAAATGTGCTAATTAAGTCCTTTCATTCGATACACAACACGGCATAATCAATTTTTTTTTTGTTCAATTCAAAGTCTGGAGGGTAGGTCGGGAGGGTCTGGAGGGTTCAATTTAATGTGACGGCACATAACCTATAAACAGTAGACGATCAACACTTCGACCGATACCTCATTTGTCAAATTATGATAAGCAGTTTACAAGTTATGACGGAACAGTTGAACATGCATTCATTCATACCGGTCAAAATCGTAACCCTCATTTGTTCTTTGCCGTAGTTGGGTAAAAAAAGTGTCCCAGCAAGGTTGATAAGTAAGAATATGATGAAATATTGTTGAACATGATAACCATGCGTCATTTTTACGTTAACGATTAAACACGATAGGGCCCAAATTCTGCCGAAAGTTAACAAAACTTTGGACTCGTCTATTTTTGCTGACTAATGATGATTCCACAGTTGTAATCATTGAAACAACTGTGACACTGACACACCTGTGTGTCATCTAATTGTTTTTTAGTCAGATTGTCTAACTGTAATCTGTTTAAACTGTGGTGTAACTTTTATTTGGAAATAACGGAAAATTGTTGTTACTAAGGAAAACTCGTCTTTACATTAATCGTTTTTGGTTTTTTTTTTTTTGGGTGGGAAATCATCAAATAACTTCTCCCGCTCTGGGTGGAGCGTGAGGGCGTGTCAGACTTTTACTGACTAAAACCCACCCGTGTTCCCTCAGTTCCCTGTGTGCCAGGGGCGACGGTATCTCTTTCGAACAACCCGCACCCCTGGCAAGCATCGGCCCTTGCGGACCCCACCAGGTGGTGTTGACATCTCTTTGAGGCGCGCGTGGAACACAACGCGCCGTCGACCCGGGCTTGGTCCTTACCGGACAGCGAGCTACCCATTACTCGCCGTCAGCAATCGTTTTTAGTTAGGTAGTGTTTTGGTTTGGGTAAGTAGATACCTACTGAAAGTAAAGGAAAACAGTCTGAACGAACTTTTTACCTAATTTGTTTTGTGTTGGTTACAATTTGATTGGATAACTATTTTTCTTTAAGACCTGTATTTTCCAAAGGGGTATGCAAAACTGTAAGTGTGCATGTACTGTAGGTAACTAGGTACATTACAGTTTAAGTGCATTTACAGAATTTTGGAAAAAGTGGGGTTAGGTATCTAACATTTTTTCCAAAATCTAACCGGATACAGCTGAATACCAGTATATTACATTGAGCGTCTATCTGACGTCCACGACCCAGTTACTGGGTAACACGATATCCTTGGTGAGACTGATTGTCAGACTTTCGTGCCTCTGACTAACTGTCAAAGATCTACAAATGACAACCGAGACCAACGGTTTGCGCGGTTACCGAGGCACGTAGAGGTCTCGGTCTATAACTAACCCATCCACGGACCGACTTTGGCAAGTGTTGCTTTAGCCTTGCAGATCGTCCCGTGCGGGTGTTATTATTGACCCTCCTCCTTATCGTTTTATGAAGTACAAGTGACGTTTAACCTATAGCAAGACGTACACACGGCTACACATTTCCAGTTTACGCTGATCTCGCACTGTACGGAAATCCTATACAAAGGGAGATTAGCTTATACTGGAAATGTATAGCTTGATGTGTAGCCGTGTGTACATCGGGGTAACTGCGTAATACACTAACAGTAAGAATGGCTTTCATTTTGATAGTTCAACAACATTCATTGCGTTATTTACGTTTTTGAGCAGACAAATTTTTCGAACATATGAAGCAATGGATTTGCAAAATGTTTCAAAATGATTAAGATTATGATTGATCATGCGTTACACAATTAAGGTGCAGGATGTGAGAAATTCCTTAGCTATGAGTTACTTACTAATATAACCGTGGGTATCTCTTAACTCTTTGTCCGGTCGTTTGCGACATTAATGACGTTTATTGAATGTTCCGGTGCTTAACTGGAGTTATTGAAAGAAAGGTTGAAGATGAATTTCTCTGTACGACTGTCATTCTATAGATTTTTATTTCTGCTACTTAATCTGTTTCATCATATCAGCCGAAAGACGTCCACTGCTGGACATAAAGGGGGGATAAAATAAAAGAGGGGGATTTGGCATAATCGCCACGTTTGGCAATCGGGTTGGCGATTGCAGTAAGGTGGTCAAATGCATAGAGGACGCTGCTGCCCGTTCACTAGTAAGTCCCTTAGTCGCCTTCTACGACACCCAACGGAAGAAATGGGAGTTAATCTGTTTAAGTACTAATAATGCTTTAGAACTACCAGTCTTATTTGAAAAATCCTTTTGCATTTGATATCCCAATTCTCAAGAAAGAATATAACCTACTAGCTTTTGCTGCGGCTGCGTCCGCGGGGATGTCGGTTAACGCGTAAAAAAATAGCCTATGTCCTTCTCCATATCCCAGGCTACATCTCATGACAATCGATTCAGCGGTTTAGGTGGGAAAGCGTAACAGACAGACAGAGTTACTGTCGCATTTATAATATTAGTAGGGATTTAACATTATACTATGGCCCTTATGAGCCTCACCTCCTTCTGCGAAGCAGTAATGCTCGCGAAGCGCACGTGAGGGAGAGGCAGTATATGCGCCCTCACGGCCCTAGTCGCCGCAGGAGACGCCCTGGGCGTCGTGAATCCCAGACTGAATCCCGGCCACCGTAGGCGCGGGCCTGCGGATGGCGAGTAATGGGTAGCTCGCTATCCGGTAAGGACCAAGCCCGGGTCGACGGCACATTGTGTTTCACGCGCGCTTCCAAGAGATGTCAGCATCAACTGGTGGGGTCCGCAAGGGGCAAAAAAAATACCCTTTTAAGCCGAGCAAAAAGTAAAAAAAGTCAGCAAAAAGAAGAAACACACTAATTAGGTAAGCGATAACGGAGTAATAGCGTGGTTGAGCGATACGATGCGATGCGATCAGTCGGGGCCGAAAATTTACGCGGGCTGAGTTGTACGCAGAAGCTAGTTAATTTATAAAACAGTTGCTGAATGTAATGAATATATCGGGGGACTGTCTTATGGATTTATGACGTTCGAAAAGTGCTGATTGTAAGCCTTATTTGAATAAACGACTTATGTTTTTTGAATGGGCATTTGACAGAATTTACATAAATACTAACTGAATACCTACGTCATGTTGCACAATGTTTTGTAAAATGAACGCACAAAAAAAGGTCTAGATGTAATAAACTAAAATTTAAATGGTAACACCTACCTAATATAAATAAAATAATCTTTTATTCATAAGTGACTGATGACTTGAAAAGTAACTAAATTCTTTTTTTTTTCGAAGAGACAAGATTTGAAGATAAATAAAAATCTAACTTTGAATTAATTATTAGGTATATACTAGGGGTGTTCAATAAAAAGTGACAATGAGTATGAAGCAGTTATATATTATTTATTGTTATTTTATTTTTCGACTTAATCACCTTTGAGGTTTATACATTTGGTATAACGTTTTACTAATCCTAAGATTCCCTTCTTGAAACAATCTTCATCTTGATCGCTTAAAAAATAATGTACGGCGGCAATCACTTCCTCATCATTGCCCCCTAATGTTCCTTTCAAGTCTAGATTTACTTGCTCAGTAGTAATTTTTTTCAGGCAGAGATATTTTATTACGGCGCGAATTTCAATTTTATCTATTTTGCGTACCACGCTCCGACACTACGAAAACAAATGACTTCTATTTATAAAATAAGAAAAGAAAATCAATATGTTTTTATTTTATCAAATGTCTGGGCTTTACCTGCCAGTATTTACTTTTTTGTTGTTCAAGGAGTTTATATGCCATTATTACTTTTTATTGAACACCCCTCGTATACCTACCTAATAAAGTAAATTTGTAGTATTTAAACGTGCGGATAAATCTTATAACGTATATAATATAGGATTTATCCGCACGTTTAAGTACTTTTGTTTTAAATCTATGGTTTACCCTGGGATACGAAATAACAATACAAGGAAAAATCTACGAGTATCTGCCTAGCCATTTCTCAACTATGTTGGAGTTAGCTTCCAGTCAAACCGGATGCAGCTGAAATACCAGTATTATACATGGAGCAAGTGCCTATCTGACCTCCACAACCAACTGGGTTGTGGAGGTCAGATAGGGTGGATAGCACTATACCTCCTGGGAAGACTGTTTGTCAGACTTTTGGGCTTCTGACTACCCATAACGACTGTCTAAGAGCCAAGCTTAACGTGCTTCCCCAGGTGCAGAGGGGTTTTGGTGTGTTTTAGATAATTACCGATCCAAGGACCGACCTCGGCAAGCGTTGCTTAACTTTGACGATCAAAATATGCGGTTGTTATTATTTAGCCACGACCCTTCTAAATAACAATAACAAGGCGTGTCCCAATTTGAACAAAGCCTTTATTACCGGGAATGTTTTTCTCATTATTATCCTCAATGCTAAATTATGGAGTTGTTTTCGATCTTCAATTTCTTATATTTCACTGACTACGAATTTAATTAGGTTAGCGTAAAGAAAAGTTTATTTTTCAGAATTTCTGAAGGAGTTTCAAGGAATCATGCAACCCTATGTCCAGCAGTGGACGTTTTTGGACGGACTGATTTAACTAATGATACCTACTCGTAACCGGCGTGTATGTGTGGCCAGAGGGGTTGTTGAGTAACACACTAACAGTAGGAATGGCTTTCATTTTGACAGTTCAACGACATTCATTGCGTAATTTACGTTTTTGAGCAGATAATTTTTTCTAACATATGGATTAGCAATATCCATCAAAATTATTGTGATTCTGATTGATAGTTTGCTAAGCAAATGTATGAACGTAAAACGAGTACTGACTTATGAAGAAGCAGAGGTAGCACTCTGTAGTTACTGCCTACCCCGAAGGAACAAGGCGTGAGCATATGCATGTGTATGTAATTAATAATGACGAATGAACTCTTAACCATTCTTCTGTTAGAAATCTTTCTTCGAAAATCTTAGGAAAATGGCAGAAGTGACTAGAATACTTTATATCATCTGCATCATATGGTATGTTAGAGTGTTTTCTACTTTTCTTGTAGTTAAAACACATGTGTTTGTATGTCTATAACTATAACAGTATCTATTTGACACGGAACGATGTCGTATATGACGTCCACAAACCAATTAGGGCGATACTCCAGTGAATCAGTAGTGGAGGTCATATAGGAGCTGCGTGTTCAATAATATAGTACAACTTAACATTAGGATAATGATGATCAGAGCCTGGAATTGGTGCCGTACCTACAGGGTCTAGGCCTTATATTTATTTTTACCTTAACCCTATCTCTCTCGGAGCATCGGAAGGCCACTGTCAAGGTAGACCGATGATCTTATGAAGGCCACTGCAATCTGCTGGATGCAAGAAGCACATATCTGGTCGAAGTAGCGGTGCGTGGAGGACGACTATGTCCAACCGTGGATGTCTTTCAGCTGAAATGTTGATGAACAAGAAGCCCTACCTATTTTTAATCAATGACCTACAGCCACAGATCACCCCTTCAGCGGTAAAAAAAAAAAAAAAAAACAATTAAAACCTTATTTCATTGCAAACTTTTTCAATTTAATGACAAAAGCAGTGAATTTCTGGCCACTGTCATAAAAATAATATGTAAGTAAATGACATGAGTTTTTGACGGGATCGGGTTGGAACATGTCGCACGAATTTTCATTTTCATGAAATTTAGTGAAATAGCGAATTAAATTGTATAATTTTGGTAGTGAATTATTCAATTTAGTTACATGTGTGTGCACAAGTGTAGTGAAGGTGAAAATAAGTGACTAACGTGGACTTTTCGTGTTCCCCCAAAAACTCATGTTAGGTTGTTGTAAAGTTGCTACCGGTTTACAATAACTTTGACTTGACTGGACTTGACTGACTAAAGACGACTATGACTTTTATTTAACTTCGTGCCCGATATCGGGCCATTTACTTGATCGAAAAGAAAAATTACCTGACACTGGCTAAATGCACAAACCGTGCGAAGCCAAAGCCCAAAAACAAAAAAACAAAAAAGTAAATGACATAAAGATTTTTTAAATAGTTTTTCATGTTTTTTGAGCCTATTCAGGCAGTACCTTCATGTAGAAAAAAACCTACCATAGATCTAAAAAAGCTCCAGCAATCGAACAAATTCTTCGGGATATCTGCCTAGCCATTTCCCAACTTAATTGGGGTCTGCTTCTAGTCTTACCGGATGCAGCTAAATACCAGTATTTTACATGGAGTGACTGCCTATCTGACTCTCTACAACCCAGTTACTGGGTAATACGATATCCCTTAAGACTGGTTGTCAAACTTTCGGGCTTCTGACTACCCGTAAAGACAGTTAAAGATGTACAAATAACAGCCGGGACCAACGGCTTCATGTGCTTTCCGACGTACGGAGGAGCCTCGGTATCTTATGGCTGGTCATCTATCCACAATACAACCGCAGCAAGCGTAGCTTCACCCTCGATTGACCAATGAGGCTGTTATTTATCCAGGATTTAGCCACGACCTCCTCATAACAAGAGCAGTTTTGAATTGCACCATAATACACGTTTTTTGCGCAATAGTTATCTTTTAAATATCCATAAAACTAGTCTTGTCTATTTATTTTACGAGCCACTTGGCGTCCATTAAAGTGAGAAAGTAAATCAATCACAGCTCAATTGATTGTTATAGAAATAAAGACGAATGAGACGTATCGTCGTGTCCGACAAATTGCTGGTCATATGTCAATCAATGACGTTTGTAACGATCAATCATACGTTGTAGTTGAGTAAAGCCAGGTTTTCACGGTGCGATTAAATGTAAGTCAGTTGTTGCTTCATTTTTTTTGTATGCCACTGCTGACCCCTATAAAAGTGGGAAAATGCTAAGGAGATGATGATGATGAGATGGCCACAGGCAAAAAACTTGCATCGTGGAAATCAGACTTAAAGGTAAACTCTCTGAAATAAGATATGCAAAAGAGATCAATTAGCATTTATTAGGTCTTTACCTATGAAATTGCCGTTTTGCAGTACTGGCCATTTCAAATCAAAATAATTTTTGTTTGGGTAAGAATTCTAATTTCAAATTAATTTTATTTTAAAAACATGGATTTTTTTTTCCAAAAGTAGTCATTTGTTTATTGATTAGTGTTACATTTTCATCGCATTTCAATCTTTTTCGTCATCATGGATACGTTAAAAATTCGAGTAATTATGGAATATGAGTACCGTCGTGGCAGCAACGCGGCACAAGCGGCACGCAACATCAACGACGTTTACGGAGCTAACACTACAAACCAACGCACCACCTGTTATTGGTTTGCTCGCTTCCGTTCTGGAAATTTCGACCTGAAAAATGAACCTCGCGGTCGTCCGAAGACTTTGGTCGACAATGACGAATTAAAGGCGATTGTGGAAGCTGATGATACACAATCTACGGCTGAATTAGCAGCAGCTTTCGACGTTAGCGTCAAAACAATATTGGTCCATTTGCGTCAAATTGGCAAGGTAAAAAAGCTTGACAAATGGGTGCCCCACGAACTCAATGATCGTCAGCGCGAAGTACGCGTCGAGACGTGCCTTGCACTGCTCAACAGACACACAAATGAAGGAATTTTGAACCGCATTGTTACCTGCGATGAAAAATGGATTCTGTTTGATAACCGCAAGCGCTCAGCAAGTTGGTTGGATCCTGGTTCAGCACCTAAACAATGCCCTAAACGAAAACTTACCCCTAGAAAAGTGATGGTCACTGTTTGGTGGTCTAGCGCCGGTGTGATTCATCACAGCTTCTTACCAAACGGGGTGAGCATTACTGCAGATGTGTACTGTGAAGAACTGAACACAATGATGGAGAAGCTGGCACATCTCCAACCAGCATTGGTCAATCGCTCGTCTCCGCTGCTCCTGCACGACAACGCGCGACCTCATACTGCACAGCAGACGGTCTCCAAGTTGCAAGAACTGGGGTTGGAAGCTCTCCGTCATCCGCCCTACTCACCAGACCTTGCGCCTACAGACTACTACTTTTTCCAGAATTTGGATAACTTCTTGGCGGGAAAAAAATTCAATACCCGAGAGGCAGTACTTGAAGAATTGCAGCCTTTGAAGAATTTGTTGCCTCCCGTTCAGCTGATTTCTTTAAGAAGGGCATCAATAAACTGCCACTGCGATGGCAAAGATGCATTGATTGCATGGGTGATTACTTCGATTAATACAAATAAAAAATACATGAAAAAAATTCGTTTAAATTTTTTCATACAAAACGGCAATTTCATAGGTAAAGACCTATTATTAATTAGGTAGTAAAAATCACTTAGTTTATTTATTGAAATACATTTTTAATATCTTTATATACTTGTTTTTATTTAATGTAGGCATGTTATTAAGTCTAGCCTAGGTACCTACTGTCCCAAAGGCCTCCATCCATTATTAAAAAAAATACATTATTAACGTAATTATTAAGGTTTAGAGTCCACAGCGTTTTTATAATGATCTAAATAAAAATAAGCGTGATAAAATAATTAACAATACATTTTACAATCCAAGCAAAATGCTTTTCTCTAATTCAAAAAATTTCAGTTGCAGAAAACCCCATAATAACCCAAAGACAATACGTATGGCCAAGTAGTTCTCTATGTAAACATGTTGTAAAACTTAATAGCATAGAAGGCCATGTTCTACAGCGTGTTTCAGAAATGTTGGTCATATAATTTAAAGGGTTGTACGTTGTTTTATAGCTAATAGTTTTATAGAATTTTGTTTCACATAAAATAAATCTCATATTTTCGTTTCATAGAATAATCAATACGCAGAATACTTACTTTGAAGATTTTTAAATCATTGATTTTTGTTTCACATAAAGTTTAATGTTAGAATAATCATATCATAGAATAACAAATCAAATATTATTTATCCTTATATTGTTTATTTACCAAGAACAGTTTAATATTATTTATGTTTATTATTTTATTGTAATTATTGTTGTTGGTAATTTCTGTTGGGGGTCTCAGTTCTAACCAAACCTACTGCTTGCATGCTGCAATTGAGAATGCAGCATGCAAGCAAGCATGCAACATGCAGCGTGCAAACAAGCACGCAGTATGCAAGCGTGCAGCATGCAAGTTTGATAAGTTTGTTAAACAAAAAGATGTGATTAAAAATTCATTGAATTGTGTTTCTGTGAAATATGTTTCATTCAAGTAAGTAAATAGTCTTTGAAACAATAATATTCGAAATAAAAATACAAGGACCAAATATTATACTAAACATTTTCTGGGAAACGAAATTCTATGAAATTTCTGTCTGCGAAACAAGGGGACACCAATTTAAAGGTGTGGTACGACGGAACTGAATAATTTTCTCCATAGGACCAAAATCTTGATCGTGAAAAAATAGCTTCAGCTGTCCCATACATTTGGATCGAGTTGGTATTGAAGTTGAGGCTGTGGAGGTCAGACAGGCAGTTGCTTCATGTAAAATAATGCTATTCAGCTGTATCCGGTTTGACTGGAAGCCGACCCCAACATAGGAGAAGACTAGGCAGATTGATTTGATTTTGACCCTTGCCCTATTATCAATTACGGTCCAGGTGTAATAGTTTCATAGACCTCATGGGATACAAACAAAGAACATTCCAGGTACCCAAATGCATCGGACAGTTAAGTTTTGTATGGGACAGCTGATTATTTTTTTGGCAATTTTCATGTTGGTACCATTGAGAAAGTTGTTCAGTTTGTTGGTCAGTAGGTACCACACCCTTGTAGGTATATGGATGGCCATTTTTGATACATGCTGTATAAGTACATGTCGTGTCTTCAAGTAATTGCGATACATTTCGTTATTGGTCAGGCTAAAAGGTCTGATCACTCTGGAAGATTGAAATACGGGACCGATATAAAATACACTACCCATATCTAATACTAATCTCCAATCAATGTATTGACAGATTGTCAAATACAAGATAGACACCATGTCTTCTTGGTTAATTGGTTTCCATTTTCTTTCTCTTTATATTTGGGTGACTTTAATTTTACAGTATTTTTCTCTGCTACATTAGAAACTATTGTCTCTTGAATGACATTGACGGGGGGATCCTGTTGGTAACTATTTGTGGGATTGTATTGAAAATCAAGATGTCCCAATTTTGTACACGGGCAAAATGATTCTTGCGGAGTCTGTCTCACGAAACAAGTCTCGTAGACGCGGCGCCACTGTCGTGCGACTTAATCATAAATAATTATTTATTTATTTTCCTCAACATCATACCTATTACAGGCAATGGTTAACCATATGAAATGCACAATCTTAAATAGAGAAAGGTGTCTTGGATAGAGAGAATGTTGCTACCTATGCAGGGTGGTTTACATCAACGCGCAAACTGTTATTATAACAGATTCTTAAAAAAAGTTTGAGAAAATCTGCTATTTCATAGAAAACTGGAAAAGGGCAACACAATCAAATGTAGAATGGAACATCTAATGTTTTTTTTTTTAATAAACCGGCTAATTTACTATTACATAAACGATAAGCTAAAAAGCCGAATATCGAATCATTCTGTAGCAATTAAGATAATGTGTAAAAGTAGGAGTGCTAATCAACTTTTGTTGCTGACTGCACCTAGGTAGGTAGCTACTTACTTACATTACATAACCGCCGAAGCCGTTGGTCGTGCACCTGATCTCTCTCCGGTCGTGTCGGATTGCCATCCCATCGGATTATGAGAGTGAGGGTAGAGCGAGTGCACCTGTGTCTGCGCACACACTTGTGCACTATATCTCCCGCGCCGAAGGCTAGTCTCCGTTGAGATTGGCCACCATGGGTGAAATACGGTCTGGAGGACTAATACATTACATACAACATTTTGTTTTAATTTCTTTTTTGTTTGACGGCACGGTTGGTGCAGTGGTTAAGCGATTGACTGCTGCGCTGCGTGTTGCGGGTTCGATTTCCGTATGGAACAAATATTTGTATGACCTACAAGTAGTTGTTCCGGGTCTGGTTGTTTGTGTATGTGAGTTTAAATGTTTGTAAACGCACCCACAATACAGGAGAAATTCCTAGGGCAACGTTTTTATTAAAAAAAATACAAAGGGAAAGAAAGGTAAAAAGGGTTAACATTTCCTAATGAAAGAAAGGGACTTTTCCAAAAGATATCAACGCGCGACTCATCCGTGTGCTCAACCATTCGGTGTTGATGACGCGAGTTCCATGATTTTTGTTCACCCAAAAAGAGCCCAATGAGCTTTAATTAAAAAAAAAATATATTAGTAATTGGTTAAGTACCTCCGGGCCCCTTTAAGTTTTCAAACATGAAGTAGGTAATGGACTAACAATATCCTTCAAAAAAATAAAAAGCACGCTTTAAAAAGTAACTAGTTAGGTAGTTGGGTTTTTAAAACGTGTTTTTTTTTTTAGTTTTTAAACTATTATTTATTTTCTATTTTTTAGTTCGGCAAAATAAAAAGCGAGATTTTCCAGTTTATTTAATTTTTTTTTGGAACAAAATGGCGTTCATAATGTATGGAACAGCTAATTTTGTTTGTGTAACCGATTAAAAATTGCTGCGCTGGAGGGTCTAGAATGGTATGCTGAATTCATGGTTACAGTTTGCGCACTGGTTAAAAAAAATCCTGTATAGGACTCCTATGGTAATATTTAATGTTGTTAAAAATGAAGTCAGGAAAATCGTTTTGAGTTTTTCCCTTACAAACTTCTCAGCTATAACGTTCTCACTGCCGCCATACAGCCATCCTCTCTGTGAGAGGGAGTGGGCCGTAATCCACCAGGCGGGCCAAGTTAGATTAGGAATTTCTCAGTAGGTAGCAGTCTGGAATCTGTCCACTGGGCAAACTAACCGATAAACATATTGACCGACTCATTAAAACAACTTCTTTTTCTCGTGTTCTTTACACGTGTTTATTAACAATAGAGACATCCGTTATTAATAACAACAATACAATAAAGAGACAGGAAAACGGTGTCGTTAATCATTTAGGGAGGTTGTGCCCTTCGAACCTTAAGTCAGTGAACCCATTGGTGTCTCCTCGACATGTCCTGGAACCGGAAATTCCAAGACACGTGACATGTACCCACCCGTGTGGTAGATTACAGCACACTCCCTCTAAGAAAGAGAAGGCCCGTTGCCCAGCAGTGGGAACATTATAAACTGATAATGCTAAATAAATGATAAAGTACCTACATACGTAGCTAGTTGTTTGTGATAACTAACTACAACGGTTTCATGAATTTCCATGAATTAAACGTAACAGTTAAACATTCATGAAGTTACTTAATACAACAATTGGAAACGTTGGAATTGTGTTCTACACATTGATATACAGTTACTAGCTGCTAGTGGCAGTCAATGATAAGGGTCATTTAGGGTCATCGAATTACAAAATTCTTAAATATTCATTACTGCCTTGTTTTCCGAGGCCACGTTATGCTATAATGGGTGTATCTGTTAGGGAATTGTTTGTAGCAGCCGGAAGTCTACACACAAGTCCATACACACCGTGATATTTATGTCGTCTTACAAAGATGATCAACTCAATGTATCCGACACAAAATACTTCTAGGCGCGATAGAAAAATTGTTACCATTAATTAAGATAATAGGTGTAAAGAAAAATAAAATAATGTTTACGTATGAAACGATAGAAGATACTCCCAGCGCACGAGTCGAGCAGATAATTCCATCTCCATTACATTCCATCATTCATTCCATCTCGATAACAGGCTGTTTCAAACTACGTCATGCGTCTTAGTGATTGATATTTTTTTATTATTGTTCATAAGTTCATAAATATCTTTTTTTAAATATATATATGATTAGTAGTAATTGGATACATAAAGTGGGCTGCCGTTGCAAGACGATTAAAATGCCGCGGTCTATAAGATAACAATGGCCCTATTACATGAAAATGAATCATGTCAATGAACTGCCTCGTTGGTGTAGTCGCAAGCGCTACTGTTAAGCATGAGATCAGGAATTTCTCAGTAGCAAACCGGAGTCTGGATTTGTGCCCGGCTTACTAAACGAGCACCTTTGCCTCCTAAACCTTCGGGGATGAGAGGCGTGATGTTATGCTATGTGAACGTGTGTTAGTTGATTCGCACGAAAAAATTCGCCCGAATAGGTTGAATCGACGCTTGCACTTTACTACATGTACAGACGCCAGCACATCGAGCTGCATCAATCTCTCAAATTTCTTTGATAGATTTTCAACTTTATAAGTGTAAGGTTCATGTTCAATTGGGAAAATTTGACAGTTTGGGGTAGCTTGATGTGCTGGCGTTGACATTTCCTCATAAATTTTAAATTTATTGCACAAAATTCAAAAAGTGCTAATTGCCGAATTCGAATTTCTGGACTTGTTGATTTGCCCACAAATAAACTAACTTTGTGCGAGTCGAGTCTATACCTACATTAATACGTGAAGCAAAAACTTTGTACCCCTTTTTACGAAAATTGCGCGGACGCAGGAGTATGAGTGCAGAAACCTAATATTTTTATATAATAATGTCTTTATAATATAATAATATGAATTATGATCGAATTTCGACTGTACGACCACTAGTAGAAATTAAAATATTCTTTAAAAGTGTCGATTCGCCCGATTCGGGCGAGTAAATTGCGAATAGACTAATAATTAGTTCGAACTATCGACTTTGTGCTTGTTTGGTAGATTACCTACATTACGAGTCTTTTCCCACAGAGAGGAAGCCTGTGTCCCTGCAGTGGGAACATTTCAGACCGTTTATGAATGAACAGCCAAAAGTAAAACCACTGTTTATCAAAATCATCTTTAAACACGGTTTAAAGGCCATTGGAACTTCGTTTTTATTTATATGTTAATGATAACGTTTATTGATTATTGTTAATTAGTTGCCAACGGTGTCAAAGAGGCCTCTTTTAAATATTATTTATGTATTTTAGTTGTAAATTCAAAGATTTAAAGTAAGCTCGCTGTTGCTTGCGACTTTGTCTAAATGTTTTAAGTATTTTATCATCAACCGACTTCAAAAAAGGAGGAGGTTCTATGTTCGCCTGTATTTTTTTAATGTATGTTGACCGATTTTTAGAATAGTTTTTTTTTTTTTATGGATAATGTAAGTATGCTTCAGGGGTGGTCCCTTAAATTTTTTACTAACTTTTCCTAGGTAGTTTTTGTGTTAATCTCGATAATAATACGCCTCGATGACATGCTGCTGCTTCCGGTCACTGTTATTTACATAGCAAGTAGCAGTAGGTACTTATACGAATTGGTGTGGGGCAGGTACTTTAACTGCAAAGTCAAAAATAAAACTTTTCCAAAAAAACAACCGACTTCCGAAAAAACAGTACAGTTTTTTTTTCGAAAGTCGGTGACAAAAACTAAAATACATACCTATCCTATAAACTTTACCTACCTATCCTATAAACTTAAAAAAAAAAAAACTTTAATTTCAGAAGTCGATGTTAAGACAAAAAGTTTTTTTATGATACAAATATCTAGGATGAAAAGTAGTTCTGCTGGTCCCAGGCCACTTTATATCTGTCAAATTTCATAACAATTAATAATATTAATTTATTTAAGTTTTATTTCGTGTTGAGCTAATTCATAAATTAAATAATTTGCAAATCAAATTAGAAGTCAGCAAAAAAATCGAGTAGCACAGTAGGCAGATTCAAGCCTTTGATTATATTCAAGATTAAAAAAAAAATAAGCGTGTAAGTTTATAAAATGTGGGAGAGCGACTAAAAACAGCATAGTTCAATAAAAAAACCGGCCAAGTGCGTGTCGGACCACGATCAATGAAGGGTTCCATCGTTGTGGTGAATTTATCCCAAGAACAAATTGTACCGCTACGTTCACCAAAATAATTAACATGACCTACTCAAGTTCATAAAATAGGACTAGGAAAAATTGAAAGACAAACTTAACTTTGTAGTTGAACAAATATTCTCCCATACATCGATATACGTCACGGTCAATTCTCCAACTGCAAATGTATGTTTATCAGGAGTGTACGATTAAACGCCGACAGACTGAACACCGACAAGACTTTACTTCGACGGGACTCTTCGCCGACAAGGCTCATCCTTGCGCTATTACTAAATAGTCAAGTAACTGTCACTAACGCGCGCGGTTGGTCGCAATTCTAACCTTTTTTTTTTAACGTGGAGAAATGCTCATGCATACTGCGCTACCACGGGGAGATAGCGCAGTTATGTGGGACTCTAACCCACTAAAACTCCACGGTGTCCTCCAGTGCCGCTTATGGGGGGAACACGGGAACGCGGAAGCCATCCGCGAACCCGCCGCGGCTGTCCGTCACCGGACCCTCCTCTTAGGGGAATGACCCCCATCACCGGCGCACCAGAACACACGGCACGCCGTGACCACCCCAGGGATCAAACAGCGCATGGGTGCCAAACGACCCAAGTGGCCCCGCCGCCAACCACTCTTCGGCCGCAATTGGGCCCCTCTGAGCCTTTATCTCAAAATGGGGATATTCCTTTGATTAATTTACAATTGTGCTTCGGCGATTCTGTGGTACCTCTAACTATCTATTTTTAAGTGTATTTTTTTTTTCCAAATAACGAAGCCGTTTAGTAGGAGTATGGAATAGAAGCCAAAATATTGCGTGTTGGAAAATATTTTTTACAACAAAAGTATTAACCATATAAAAAAAGTACTTCGGGCAAAATGATCTATATGAATCTATAGCAAAATCATATATTTTTCAAATCTTCAAGACAAGTCGTTAATGAGCAGTACGGTTCATAAAGTGACCGTGTTGCGCTACCAAAAGGGACGTAGGCCCTTAAGTAGCTTGGCTTTTTTGGAGCTCCAGGGGACCGGTAGACCTACGTATTTGATATTAATTTCAATTTTATACCTATACGCATTCCTGAAGAAATGAGTCTTGACATAGAAGAACGGGCGGACAACAAAGTGATACATAAGGGTTTAGTTTTTTCCTTTTCGAGGAACGGAACCCTAAAAAATCGATTAGGTGAGTGGTAGGTTTTATTATCTTCGCTTAATTTGTGACTTGAATACTAAATAGTAGGTACCGGTATGTGTTTAAAGTGCCTATGTTTATTTACTGTGCGTAACTTTGGTATCAGTGGTACGACGATCGACTTCACCGAGCGAAGGTCGCTGGTTTGATTCCGGACGGAGTAACGAGTTTTCATTATTTTTATTAATATATTTATCTAGGTGTTTCTGATTGGGTGGTTTCTATATTGCCATTTTAAATACAACCACGATGACAGCAAAAATTAGTGTTAAGCAAGTATCTAAAAGGTTTCTTAAAAAAATCGCCAAAAGAAATTAAGCATGATGATAATACATGCCTTTTAAAAAACATGTATCCCATTTTGCTTTCCTAAAAATATTATTGATCTCTCTAATATAATGATTCGATCTCTTTTTGTGTAAGCTCAAATAATTCCTATTTCATGTTCTTAAAAATACGAAATAGCGTAACTGCGACCAACTTGGATGCAGCGCTCGCCGTTGTGGTTAATTAGAAAAATAATGCTCAGATGTTGTAGGTGAAACTCAATGATGTCATAAGTCCTATCTAAAGGGGATAGGTATAATTAAGGGGAATCTAGTCGCGGGCTCGAACTCACTGGTGGGCCTGGCTAAAAAGTATGCCAACTCACCAGGCATCGTGTCCGACAGTAGTATCAGTGATGAACAGTTAGACGCTAGTCTACACGCACAACGTTATTGAGTGAGATGCAGGATCATTCATAGTAAAAGAAGCGCGTAAAAAATTAAGAAAAGTCCTTCGGAAGATTGGGTTTTATGAAAAACCACTGCATACCTAAATCAATTACTAATAAAGTTTATTGAACTTTTCGATATTTGTGCTTTGTCGGCACCGACTTGGTTGTGGAGATTTAACACTTCTTTGATTACTTAAACACGCCCAAAGTTAGGTTAAATTAGCAAGAAAAACGAATCTTTGTTGGCTCCTAAGTTTTCAATGGCTTATTATTTTAGTATTCTGTTTCCGTACAGACAATATTAATAATGAGACAAAACTATAACATGTTCAACTTTTGATATACATTGTCGAACAGTGGAGTAATACACTCCCGAAGTTTGTATGGAAAAAAAATCGGCTGGAGTCACCTTAAAGACACATTTAGATCTGACATTTGGTGATAGATATTAATTTCACCATATTTGAATCCAGGATAGATAATAGATCTTTTCATGCCATTTGTAATGAGATTAGCCCTAAAAATAATAATAAAGTTTTTTTTTGTTAAGTCGACATTATTTTTATTTTTCTCTTTTTTACGGCACCTTTACCTCAACTATTTGTATATCACTACTAGCTATGTAAACAGTGACAGGAAAAAGTGGATCATCATCAATATACACAAAGCGGATTGAATACGTATACATACTATCAAAATTAACGCGAAAACTGTTATTTTTTCGTCGAAATATTTCTGTTCTATTATTTATGCAATCTTTGGCCATGTACCCCTACCTATTTTGTTAGTCCACGCTTAACTGTTGATACATTTTATACGCCTCATCAATCAGAGTCAGGTAGTTTTTGTGAGCATGTGTTACTTTCAAAAACTAGATACTAATTAGGTATGCACTCAGAACCGGTTTGTCGGTCTAAAAACCAACAATTTAATTCACGGAAATAGGTATATCCTTATTATTAATCCTAGGTCGATACATTGACATTGTTCATAAATGTAGAATAATTAGGATGACGGATCTGATAAACTCTAACTTCTGCCTGCGGCTTCGCCCGTGTAGGTACCTACTACAGGGACAGAAAGCCTATGTCCTTCCCCGGATGCCATCTATCTCCTTGCTTTTAACGAAATCTGTTCAGTGGTTTAGACGTGAAAAGGTTACATACAGACAGTGTTACTTTTGAAATTATAATACTTATTAGTATGGATAAACCAATCCCAAACACTTTTGAATTTTCAAGGGATGGGTCCGTTAGAAAGATAAAGCTAACCCATTACAAAGCCCCCCCAGTGGGTTCCCGCATTGTCGTTGCGGGGGGGCTCAGTAGCCGTGGTCCACTCCCACGGTGAAGCGAAGAGGAACCCCAAGGTGGGGCTGCTCGTCAGGGCTTTTGTCTCCAAGCCGACGACGTAGCGGCCAAAAAGTAGGTTGCGGTGAGGTGCACCGCAACTGAGGCGGGCCGCGATGTCAAATGGGAGGCATCGCGGCTGAGGGTTACAGGCTGCGGCGGAGGAGGAGTGCCGGTACTTATGAGTAGCGCTCTTCCCTTCCGTGGCCTGGACGGGGCCGCCACCGTTTGATGGCGGACGCGGTGGGGCCGCAGGGGAAGAGGAGTGTCGGTATAACGTTGGCCGCTCTCCCTATCCCCTGCGGCCGAAAAGTGGTAGGCGGCGGGGCCACTGTGCTGACCCGTCGCAGGGGGACTAAGGGTGCCAAGGGTGCCAGGGTAGTCTGGGGCCCTTGTGCTACTTGGTTCCTGGGGTGGTCACGGCGTGCCATGTGTCCTGGTACGCCGGACTGGTGGGGTCCGCGAGGGCCGATGCCTGCCAGGGGTGCGGGTTGTTCGAAAGAGATACCGTCGCCCCTGGCACACAGGCAACTGAGGGAACACGGGTGGGTTTTAGTCAGTAAAAGTCTGACACGCCCTCCTGCTCCACCCAGAGCGGGAGAAGTTATTTGATGATTTCTCACCCTCAAAAAAAAAAAAAACCCATTACAAAGCGTAGTGAGTAATACCTATGGAGAAAAACGGGCAACAAACTCCATGGAACCTCTTTTAAATCAAAGTATGGTTGATAGACTAAGCAATTTGTTGTTGTCCATACCATCAATTGGCCGATGCCTGCCAGGGTCGCGGATTTGTTCGAAAGAGTTACCGTGGCCCTGGCACAGGTAACTGAGGGAACACGGGTGGGTTTTAGCCAGTAAAAGTCTGACACGTCCTCCCGCTCCGTCAAGAGCGAGAGAAGTAATTTGATGATTTCCCAACCAAAAAAAATCTAGTTATGTAACACACTAACAGTAGAAATAGTTAACATTTTGACAGTTCAACAACATTCATTGCGTTATTTACGTCATTGAGCAGACACATTTTTCGAACATATGAAGCAATGATTAGCAATAGATTTGATAGTGTGTAAAGTGTGGTACGCAATTAGGGTGTAAAATAGGAATGTAATGATCGTAGAAGGTGATGTCTGTAGTTTCTGCCTACCCCCATGAAACTAAGTGGTATTTTGCGTGTGTAGGCATGTAAAGCTGCTGGTTGCTATAACTAACCGAGCGTAAGATAAGACTTGATTGAACAGGGGAAAATCGACCTTACTCGCATGATTTTTCGTTTTTATTTAACCAATCAGTAAACAACACTTGGGACTCACCAGCAAAAAACTTTGAAAGTAACCTATGAGAAAAGAAAAATGAAATAAAAAATAATTTAAAAGACATTGGAGTCACACGGGAACAGGGGCCTTAGTCTGCTATTTTTATAAATTCGTCATTCCAACACGATCCCATTGTCATTCATTTGTCATTTTGCTAAAAGTTCGTAATCTGTTAAATTCTTATTGGTCGATCATTGGTCGGTCCAATGGTCTCGTAATAGAATTGTGTCATAATGGCATTTTCAACCCATTGGCAGTTTTGAACATTTATTCATGCCAGATTTCATTTAGCTATATATATTTTTACATATTATTTATTAGTGTTATATGCAATCTAAAGTAGTAGGAAGTTCGTAAATTAAGTTAGTCATTCAATTGTCATTAAGTACGAGATTACCAATAAATGCCATTTCTTTCAATGGAGTGTCAGTGGCTGACCATTGGAAAGTCATAATGACGCCATTTTATTAGTAGATTACCAATGAAATCAATGATAGACCATTCTGACACTATTGTAATAGCAGACTTGAGGCCCAGCTCCTGATCGTCAATATTACACAAATAGTCTACCATAGCTATATTTTCTAACAGATAAAACTTCCAGTTTCCTACGAACTTTACTCAATGAATACGGAAAAGCCTCCATGACATAATAAGTGTAAATTAGGTGATTTAAGTTAAACAACATAAACAAACATACTTCACAGTTTTATGGTATCTAACCGGTTTCTAAAGTTAACCGTAGGCTTTGTTGTCTAAAACATAATAAAAATAAGTAAATACAGTCATCCGCATTCTCATGTAACATTAACTTTAGCAGTGCTTATATTTTCGTAATGTTCATCTGATTAGTATTTTCGCAACTAAGTAGTTTTTTTTGTGTGTGGGATTTCATCAAATAATTTCTCCCGCTCTGGGTGGAGCAGGAGGGAGTGTCAGACTTTTACTGACTAAAACCCACCCGTGTTCCCACAGTTGCCTGTGTTCCAGGGGCGACGGTGTTATCTAGGGGTTGGCTTCCAATCTTACCGGATGTATTTTTTTTTAAATTTAAGTATAATGGGATAAAAAACAGCTACAATATACATCTTAATACTAAAAGTCTTATAATAATAAGTGTTTGACAATATTGCAGCCCATTGCATTATCCACATATTAACATGCAATATTCAAAAAGATAGGTGTCACTAGGTGGCGCTATACATTATTAAATAATTCATGTTCAAAGGTAAACCTCAATGGTATATTGCAATTACTGAAACATTACCTAAACTAAATACATAATTAGAAATTCATTGTTACTCATGCACATAAGTGGCTCAGAGAATAATAAAGAAATATAATCAATCACGTACAACAAATCTTAAATTGAGATAATAATAATATATTCATAGCATAGTATAACAATTTAAATGTAGCTGTATACCAGTACTTATATGGAGTGACTGCCTATCTGACCTACAATTACTGGGTAACACGATAGCTACCCCTAATATAATAATACTGGTGTCAGACCTTCGGGTTTCTGACTATCAGTAACGACTGTCAAAGATCTTCGAATACCAGCTAGGATCAACGGCTTAACATGTTTTCCGAGGCTGCGAGCCACGGTGGGGTCTCGGTATATAATGGATGGACACCCATCCCCGGACTGACCTCGGCAAAAGTTGTTTAACCTTAAAGTTCGATGCTGTAGCTACTTAACCACAAACCTTATTATGGTCTTTGAGGCTAGTGGTGCTATATGCCCCGATTATGTACCACCTATACGTCTGAATAGTGTACCCTTAGACAGGGTGAATCAGTTTAAATACCTAGGGCATATAGTCACGGCTGACCTCAGGGATCATGCTGACTTGGAACGGGAACGGAGGGCTTTATCTAAAAGAGCTAATATGCTGGCCCGCAGGTTCGCGCGTTGCTCGGATGGCGTTAAAATAACTCTTTTCCGAGCATATTGCACGTCCATGTACACCTGCAGCCTGTGGGCCAATTACACGCAGAAAAGCTACAGCACCCTCCGCATTCAATTTAACAACGCTTTGAGAGCGGTTTTGGGTCTGCCTCGCTACTGCAGCGCTTCAGGCATGTTCGCGTGGGCGCGCACGGACTGTTTTCATGCGACCATGCGGAAGCGCTGCGCGTCTCTTGTGCGCAAAGTGCGGGCCAGCTCCAATGCCGTTCTGAGTATGATAGCAAGTAGGTTGGACTGTCCTTATATGCGACACTGCTGTAACAGACAAGTTACTTATAGTGTCGCTCGTAAGAGACTACTGTAATGAATATGTGTTATTTATGGTTGAATATGTATTTTAATTTGATTTATCTAATTTGTGTTGATGTTGTATTTATATTGTATTTAATTTTTGTGTGTTTTTGTATATATTATTGAATAATTTATTTTAAAGATGCTTTCAATTATGGGTTATGTGGTACCTGAAATAAATGAATTTTAATTTTAATTTTTTTTAATTATATCGTAGATCGTATTAAGCAGTTTTTGTAGTTCAAAGTTACTATGTACTTGCGACCGACCGTACCGTTGACCGTTCCTGTAATTATTCATTTATCTTGCTCAACTCGTTTTTAGAAAGTCTCACTAATATTATGTTGACTTGTATTGGCGTTATTGGGATTAAGGTACTGCGTTAAGATCACAAAAAAAAAAACTATTGGTCAGTAACTAGAAATTGTTCTGCCGCTATTATCATGTCCTGATTCATATTCATATTAAATAGAGTCTACCATCCCGATGCTTCGCATAGGCCTTCATAAAGTATGCTATCCATCTGGAGCTAGTCGTGACAGGTCATGTCATATTAACCAGTAATTTATCAATAATGCCTTAAGATGGCTACGCGAATGTAGGCTAGCAAATTAATCAAATGGGCAGAGAATTTGGACATATATATAGGAACAGCATTTTCTTAAATAAAATACTACAACATTGAAAACGATTTGTTATTTTGTGATTCAGAATAAGATTAATCGTGCGTTACGCAATTAGGGTGCAGATATAAGTTAGGATGAAAGTAGCGTTGGAACAAGATTATGATCTTCTTAGCGATAACAATGGCAATTAAGATTAATGTTGTGTAATTGCGTAACACACTAACGGTAGGAATGGCTTTCATTTTGAATTAGGGTGCAGTTCTATCCATGACAATAAAGCAAAACTCCAAGATCCAATTGCAAAAGAAACAAATAAAAAGGCATTTGCTTAGAAAATATCGCAAAATAAAGTTGAAAATGACAAGAACATTCAGACAATTAGTAAACCTGTTTTGGATATTTTTAATATAAACAATACAGCTAAGTAAATGGCACATTCAAAAGTTGACATCTTTATTATTATTTATACTACCACACTGGCAAAATTAGAATAACACAACAATAAACACTAAAAAATGCAATAGCTTTTGAGATTGAATGTCTTTTATTTGTTTTTGCTTCATTTGACTTCATTTGATTATTTTATGTAAGAAAAAAACAAAATTTTGGGTATAAGTAATAGGATTTATTTAAAAAAAAACAATGAAAGTGGTCTAATGTGAATATGTTTAATGTTTTCTAATGCGTAAGGACAGAGCAAAATTAAAATAAAAAGATTGATAGCGCGTTTGGCCTCCTGGTGCCCTTATAAGGGCTTGGATACGTTTAACCAAGCTCCTTAGGACACCTTCAATAATTTCCTGAGGCAAAGTGTCCCATTCTTCAACCAGCGCCAATTTCAGCTCTTCAACATTTCTAGGGCCTGAATTTCTTGCCCGGACCCTTCGTACAATCATGTCCCAGACATGTTCTATTAGATTCATGTCTGGCGATCGTGCTGGCCAGTTCATTTGGGATATTATACCGATCTCATTAAAGTAATCACACATTATATGCGCAGTGTGGGGCCGTGCGTTATCGTGCATAAACAACACTAACACTAACAATAACATGTTATGCCTTTTGTCCAATTCATAGGATCAGAATTTGTGTTTATGCATCTGTTCATTATCGATGGCGGTTTTCTGACTGCACACAGGTGCAGTCAGAAAACCGCCATCGATGATGACTAGAGCGGTGCGTGCCGTCAAACTTCTACCACCCCACACCATAACAGATCCTCCACCGTAAGACGGTTTTTCGGAAAAATTTGCTTGATGGTAACGTTCTCTTCGATATTTTCACATCTTCTCCCTTCCGTCAATGAAATTTACACAAAAACGGGTTTCATCAGAGAATAAATCTCGACTCTACTCATTGGACAAGTTTTGATGCTGACGAGCGAACGGCTAAATTCAGGCGCCTTTGATGGCACTTCAATCCAAGTTCATTTAACCTTTTCCTCACTGTTCGTTCACTAACACGCACCGTAACGTGCGTGTCAGTGAACGAACAGTGAGAACACTTCTTCCAAAAGATTTCGGGTCTTAACAGCCGTTTGACGTCAAAGTTTACACCCTTATAAAACTGTCGTCTACGGCACTCGTTGCAGCATATCTTCCTTGGCCTCGCCTGCGCACGTAAGATCCTGTCTGTCTGGATCGTTGCACATTACGGTGGATCACCGATACTGACACACCCAACGTTACACTAACTGAAGAGTAGGGGTGATCTTCCCCAATCATTGTTACAGCCCTGAAGACTCCAGTTGCTGGCAAATCGCTCATTCTTTATGCAATACAATGTTGACTCTCCAAACAAAACTATCAAAATGAGCTAAGGTCACAATTGACTGCTTAAACCAATCTTCTTATCAAAAACACTCAGAAGCGTAAATTGTAAATAAACGCTTAGAGGGTATGATTTATGTTAGAAGGTTGAAAACTGTCAAAAATCCCCATAATTTTGTATGAAAAAAGGGTAATCATTCAAATAACAGAACCACTTGTCAAAAAACCCTGAAGTTTAAAATAAAATGCACTTTTTTTAACCGACTTCAAAAAGGAGGATGTTATCAATTCGTCGGAACCTTTTTTTTTTTTTAATTTTTTTTTTATGTATGTTCCCCGATTACTCGAAGATGGCTGGACCGATTTGGATTTTGTTTTTTTTGTTTGAAAGGGTATACTTCCCAGGTGGTCCCATGATCATCAAGTCAGGATCTGATGATGGGATCCTGGAGAAATAGAGAGAACTCTTCAAATTTTATAGGCACACAAAGCGATTTAGGTATTTTTTGGAAGAGTACTTTCTCGGAGTGGTTCCATTTCAATTTGGTGAAGATCTGATGAAGAACTTTGGAGATAGGCAACGGAACTCCTCAATAAATGATAGCAAATGGACTGGGCTTGCTGAAATCTCATCTCTGTCTATTGCTTACACCAGTTCATAACATAACATCACGCCGGTATGCTGTGAAGGGGTAAGCACATTGTGAACCACTAAAAAGTGAAAAATAAAAACTTTTTCAAAAAAAAAAACAACCGACTTCCAAAAAAACACTACAAAGTGAAAAATAACTTTAATTTCGGAAGGCGGTGGCAAAAAATTCAAATACAGCTCCAAAGACACCGACTTCCGAAATTAAAGTTATTTTTCACTTTGTAGTGTTTTTTTGGAAGTCGGTTGTTTTTTTTTTGGAAAAAGTTTTTTTTGTGTTCAATTTTGCCGGTGTGTGCAATTGACAAGTAAAGGTCACATCTTGACTATTATATTTGGTAGTTCTTGACTGTCATAATATATATATGTATGTAGTTACGCCAATTTCCGGTGTAGATTCTTATTTTATTCAAACTGGTTTTTATAATTTAGTTAGTGCTTCGGTTGTGAATGTATCGGCATCTACTATTAGTCAGGGGGAAGACTTGTAATTAGATTATCTTTAATTCTTTATTATTTTCAACTTCTCTTTATTCATTGCCCGTTTCAATAACATATGTATTTGTTACCAATTTCGATTTTGCTGCAGCAAGTAGTATTTAATGTAGGTATTATGTGACATTATTGTAAAGTTTTTCCCCTGTTGTTATTGTCTTCTTATCAAAGTTATCGAAATCAGGTGATTGAATTTATCTTAAGCGTTTGAAAACACGACACGAGCAAAATGTGCAGTGTAACTTATTTATAAATATTATCTATATAAATAAAAAGAAAAGTCCTGACTGACTCATCAACGCCCAGCCCAAACCCTTGGACCTAGAAAGATGAAATTTTGCACAGAGGTTCCCTTTATAATGTAGACAAGGAATAAAGATGGATTTTTCGAAATTCGAGCCCTAAGGGAGTTAAATAGGGGATGAAAGTTCCGCGCGGGTGAAGCCGCTGGCATAAGCTAGTGTAATACAAAGTAGAATATTATGGTGTCAACAAATTGCGTAAAATTAATTTAGTTGGATTACCAAATGTATTGAAAGCCCAAAATGCTTTTAGTAGTTTAAATTTTTAACTCACCCTCTCTTCAATTCCCCAAATTTTCTATGACAGGAGGCCACGTTTTTAAAAGGTTTTCTTTTTTAACTACGCAACCCTAACTTGAGTTCAAATTACGGTCAATGTGATCTGTTTCCTCCGTTTCATTTAATTCTAAATCAAATACTTACACAGTATCAAAAATGTACGTCGTCTTTTGTATCTGCAGCTGCAAATTCTTATCATATTATTTTATCACCATTTTGCTGACCACTCCCACTTAATGTTTCCGTGCAGGCGCGATTAGGTGGACACCTTTATGTATAGGTACTTTACATAACCTATGACAACAATACATATATTATACAAGGTGTTAAGGTGTAACAGAATGGACGCAAGACCTGAAAGTAGTTTGTTCCTAGTTGACTACTGAATCGATTTCAGTAACTTTTAATATGAGTATTTTTTTTAAATTATGTATTTTGCCATACCTACCACTGATTGAGCCAAAGAAAATTCAATCTTAAAAAAGAAGAAATAAGACTCAATTTTAAATGCATAAAGTAATACTTGGGTGGACACGTTTTTCTAAATAATATCAGTTAGCTTTAAAAAAAATAGTTTTGGTCATCGTATTATGCTTTTAACTCAATACTCTAATAGGGGTGTATGAGGTCTTGCGTTAATTATGTTACTCGTTGCATAATAATATAAGAAATAATATGAGAGATTCTTATCTATCAGAAGGTACAGTTATCAGCTAAGAGAACTGAAATGCTCGTAAAATATTGTGCAATTTTTTAGATGGTTTACTCATGCATAATCAGCATGATGGAGATAGCGGGATGAGTTAGACTCCTTTAATAAAGATTGGTCCTTGAAAAGAGAGTAGGGAGACCTTAGCCCAGCAGTGGGACTTTAATGGCTAATTTTAATAAACGTCCCTACTGCTGGGACACAGGCCCCCTCTTTATGAGAGAGAGTGATCCACGTTGCGGGCCCATGCGGAGTTCGAAATTCGAAGATATGTGACATCTCATATTATACGAGTATGTTCGAATTTTTGGTTCTAGGACATACTGGTTTCCTCACAATATTTTTCTTCACCGTTTTGAAAGCGGACGTGATGAAATAATTATCACAATGGAAAGCGCCTGTCTGGGAACGAACCTACGACCTACTTATTCGTTAGTCGGGGCCGCCACTACTGTTCTTCGGTTTACTCATAGAAGCCGAATTTTCATAGCGAGATCTGAGATCTTCTCGGGAGATAATTCAGTGCTTACAACAAGAATATGGTATTAGCAAAACCAGTAGAATGAATTATTCTGAATAATTTTATAAGTAATGGGTCATGGAGGGAAGACTTAAGTTTACCTACACGTTAAGCAGTAACATATTCATTAAACGACTAAATTGTTGTTCTTTATGAACAAATATTTACATAAATACATAATAACAATAATACCAAAGGTTGCATAAATCTGTAAACACAGCTATTATCGTAAATATGTCGAATTTAAAAAATACAAAATTTTATTTTTAAAAACCGGCAATACCCGGATTCAGGATGAACTGGTAATGCAATAATTTATGGACGTATTATTTATGTATCTGATCTATTAAAATTATTAGCTGAGCTGACAGACGTTATCCTGCCGCATTTTCAATACCTAATTCACACAAAAATCGCACAGATATTTTTTCCCGATTTTTGTTTTGTGGGCCACTTTTCCAATTCTCTCGCCATAAAAACCAAATTCGACCCATTACGAACATTAAAAAAATTGCTAATTCAAGTGATGTGCTAACCAATGACCGTCATTTCATTTACATTTATGTTATAGATGTGATGATAAATCTTAAGTCTGCCAAGGGTGAGTTTTATATAAAATTATGAATAAATAATTCTATTTTTAAAAACAGCAACTACTTTTGTTCTAACTTTTTAAACAGGCCTTTGATCTAGTTAAACTCATTTAATTCTAATTGAAGTTAATAAATAACTTTATATTAAACTAATGTATAGGTACGCAAGGTAAAACTTTCAATTGTTAACTTTTAGTGGTTAATATCAACTACTAGAGGTTAAAACACTGCAAAATTTGCATGCATGCCGCTGAGGATCATACATAGGTAGGTCCATTTCTTTTCATGACGACGCACGTTTTGTATAATATTTTTTTTTTATATCTAAAGAAAACTTACAGCTAGGATACAGATAGTTGACCGTTAGTGAAAGAAGGCCAATTCAAAGTTTTCACTGACAAAATTAGGGTAGCATAAGAAATAGCAGACAGGTAATAATCTGTCATACTAGTTCCTATTTAGTTTTTAGGCACGATTCCGGATAACAACGCTGCGTACTGAATTTGTCTAGTAAGTATTCATATTTGTTGGTTTCTCTGTTTAGATTGTTGAACAAAAAAAATATTTGGACATTATTTATGAGTAACATTTACCTTTTGATTGAACGCAACTATTAACCTAAGTTCAAAGGAATCTATTATAAAAATTATTTGTTGAATGAACCAGCGACCCTGACCATGAACGGCGGTGTTTTAACCTTTGCGACATTACAATCAACATTTAGAAGCAAGCGCAGCGTCGTACAACAATAATCACATAAATGAAAATAATACAAATATTTGTGTTATGAATTATTTGGATAAAATGTAGAGATATGGCGAATTATACAACATATCTAACATACATAGGTATTAAATGACTTGTCTGAATACATATTAATTTGATTTTGGCTTGCAAAAAGTCATTGATCTCTATTATTTAAATATTAGGTATCATTAGTATCATATCAGTATCATAGGTGTCATAAAAAATTCGAATTAATTTCCCGCCAAAGTTGACGACGTTGCAAAGAGTTCGGTTTCAATTATTCTTTTATTCATTAATAGCTTTTTTATTGCATTTCTAAGATGATTGAGATTTCTTAATATTAAACAACCGACTTCCAAAAAAACACTACAAAGTGAAAAATCACTTTAATTTCGGAAGTCGGTGACTTTGGATATGTATTTTAATTTTCATGTCACCAGTTACCGACTTCCGAAATTAAAGTGATTTGTCACTTTGTAGTGTTTTTTTGGAAGTCGGTTGTTTTTTTTTTGAAAAAAGTTTTTATTTTTCACTTTTTAGTTATAGTGCCTACCCCACACCAATTCAAAATATCATCATCTTTGGGGTAAAAAACAATGCATATTTATGCGATAGCAGCAATCGCGATTGATTTGCTGTCATTTTTTGAAGAGTTCCGTTGTCTGTCTCCGAAACGCATCATCAGATCTATATGAATTTAAATGGGACCACACGGGAAGCACCAGCTTTCAAATAAAAAAAGAATCATCAAAATCGGTTCACCCAGTCGAAAGTTCTGAGCTAACTAACATTAAAAAAAATACAGTCGAATTGAGAACCTCCTCCTTTTTTAAAGTCGGTTAAAAATGTTACATATTAAATTTTATTGCCTATAGGTACCAGCATTTATTTAGAAAGAAGGATAGGAAATAACCCTTTTTAACTAAACTAAGCGGAAACTGAGGCACGAACAATATTTTACCATATTTTAGAATATAATATATTTATTTGCTTAAAAACATGGTGCAATATGGTCTTATTAATAAAATTATTATCTTATATGTTTCGCCATGGACTGGCATACAAATATTAAACATTTTAATGTATAAATTTAAAACGACACTAACACTAAAACGTCTGTCATGAAAATCTTAAAAATAATAGGTAGGCACACAAAGTAAAATAATTAAACTCAGTAAGCATATTTATCTGTAACTTTTTTACCAATCAATTCTTTCAGACTATAAAAAAACAATTACTAATGAGCCATTTATGTAGTTTTGATTTAAAAAAATTAAGAGGGAGTTCTCATATTTCTTTTGGAATACTGTTGTAAATTTTAATTGTTGTGATAAAGCAATTTTTCTGGCTATTTTAATGGCGCTTTGATGTGAAGGAATTCTTAAACGTGTTGGGTCTCGACGGGTATATTTCGAATGCAAATCGCAAGCAATAAAAAATGTATAGTGCTCTTTCACATATACAGCAGCTTGTATAATGAGAAGACCTGTTAGTGTTAAAATGTTTAATTTTTTAAATAGAGGTTTGTATGATGTCATAGGACTAATACCGCAGATTGCTCTTAGCCATTTTTTGTGCACTAGGATTTATAGACTATTATATATGCCTACTGCTTAATTTATAGCATTTGCTGCGGTAAACACTTAATTCGTTATAAAACACGTCGAATTCTCAGATCATTTTGATGTAAAGTTGGCATAACTTTAAAAACATACATTAAAAAGTGTTCTAGTAATATAATGACATTCTGGAAAATCCTATAAAATCACACCATACTTATCGTCTGTCAAAAACTGAAGATAGTTATCGTTTCCTAATATGTAGTTACGTCTATAAAACATTCGGTCTATTTGTTAAGCATGACTTACATCAGTTTTATCTAATCGCATATTTGAATATTTGACATACATATGTCAAGAATTCATGGTCCATACTAACGTGTGATAATATTTATATAATACATAGTGTGTCCAATTATGTAGGACGACAGTGTTCAGTATGTAGGTGTTCGTACGGTCAATATCAATCAAAATATTTTATTTCACTTATGCCTGCATGGGCACTTATGAAACGTCAGAAGCTAGGTGCACGGTTCCAATTTATCGTTTCCTATGGAGAAGAGCCGGCAAGAAACTCCACGGTTACTCTTTTAAAAATAATTGGCTTTTACAATGTTTTCAAATTACAGTGGTAATAGGTATGGGAGGACAGTGCAGGCCTCTCAATAAGTACCTACCAGGTACTTAGAGGAATGAAAATACAGAATAGAAAATCGTCCACAAATCTAGTCTCTAAGGCCTACAAGTTCTCTCATTCACAATATATAAAAGAATCTACCTATATAAAATGAACCTATTTGAACCAAGTGACATGATTTCCATGACAATCACTAATAATAAATAGTCGAAATTAAAATTGTATTGTATAATGTCAAATAATGACGAGAATAATATGTCAAACATTGTAAAAAATTAAAAAGAATAAAAATTAACATTGTAATTTGGGAGCAGATAAAATAGACTTTCACACAGTTTTGCTGTTAATGAGGTACCAGGGAAGCCACATATGCAGAAGGAATTAATGCCAAACTTCCCTGTCTTCAACGTAGTCTTTTATCTTATAATATGCTTTTTTGATAAGGACACGTTTTGCCATCGCTAAATTCTGTAACCGACTTTGTCAACTTGTTAAAGAAGCGGAATATATTCAAACATTAATGTCATAAAATCATCTCTCAAATAAAGCCAATTTCATGCATATTATAAACATTTTTCTGTTCTTTATTTAAATTTAAAGTTCTCCGCCTCTAAAAAAACACCCGTTAGAAATAAAATACTACTTACTATATTTAAAAAATATTAGCTTTCCGCACTCCTTCATATAAACATTAACTGTGCCTTACTTTCTACTTCTCCAAAAGGGGTACAAAGTGTTTGCTTCACGTATTAACTAGACTAATATAGATTTGCTAGCTTTTGCTAGCGACTTCGCCCGCGTGGAAGTCGAAAATTATCCCACGGGACCGGACTACCGGGAGGATAAGTATTCTATGTGTTAATCCGGGTTATAAACTATCTGTATGCCAAATCTTTTTTGCCGATATTGCGTGATTGAGTAAGAAACATCCCAACATTTAATCACCCAAATATCCAAACATACAAACATTCACATTTCATTTTAATTCCTGGGTTGTAGAGGCAGAACCGCAGAATGGAGGTCGCTCAATATAAAGTATCAATATTTCCCATTAAAATTCCAGGAAGGTATTTTTCAATTTGCTAGGTATCTTCACTATTTCCATACAAACATTTTCCGACCTTCTCTAGAGCGAAGCTGTGATCAAAGAGATTTATTAACATAGTTTCGAGAAAGGTTTGAATTCATTTATGGGTCGAGTTATACGGGATAAGGCGGATATTTTCTCTCTACTCTCTATATTTCTAAATTAGCAAAACTGTCACGTATTCCTGGCTGAATTTATACGAGGTCTCTCCCATTTTGTCCCGGAAAAATATGGCTAGGGTTTTTAGAATAAAAGGATCGGATATGTGAAACACACGTTGCTTAGCTTATAAAACTTCGCAGTAGTTTTGAAAGCCTGAAAAATCTCGAATTAATACGACTGGTTGTTATTATTTTGATTAGCCATTGACCCAGAGTGACCTGCCCTGGACGTTGGGCATGCTAGGCTGATTCCTGGCTACCCCGTAAGCGCGGGCTTGCGGACGGCGAGTAATGGGTAGCTCGCTGTCCGGTAAGGACCAAGCCCGGGTCGACGGCGCGTTGTGTTCCACGCGCGCCTCAAAGAGATGTCGGCACCAACTGGTGGGGTCCGCAAGGGCCGATGCCTGCGAGGGGTGCGGGTTGTTCGAAAGAGATACCATCGCCCCTGGCACACAGGCAACTGAGGGAACATGGGTGGGTTTTAGTCAGCAAAAGTCTGACACGCCCTCCTGCTCCACCCAGAGCGGGAGAAGTAATTTTATTATTCCCCATCCTCAAAAAAAAACCAAAGTGATCTTGAACACTATAATTAATGAGGCCTAGAAATCAAACCAATTTGCCTAGTTTTTTTTCCGATCTAACCGGAGGATGCAGTTAAATACCAGTATGATACATGGAGCGACTGCCTTATCTGTCATTCCCAGTTAATAGGGCACACGATACCCCTTCGTAAAACCACCTATAAACCCAACTACGTTGGTCATCTATCCACGAACTGACCGCGGCAATATTCGTGCAGCTGGTATTATTTAGCCATAAGCCCCTCGCACGGAGTAGATGTTACGTAAAATTGGACGATTTTAAAATGCTTCGTACATTATTTTTACTTAGTTTTAAGACTTCATTCATAGATTATTATCTATGGTGATACTACTGGTGTGCGTCGAAAAACTTTAAACCAAAATGCTCCAGGATACTGTTTGTAGTGTATCTACTATCTATATAATAGATATGGTAACACTGCCTCATGCACACAAGCGGGGCAGCTGCTGTCACTAATGGCATCTGGCTGTCAGGGGGAATGGCGGGAAACGGACACAGGTGAAGCGGGTCTGCACGGTAGCGCTGGATGTGGTGATGAGCCAGAGAAGTGATATAATCTACTGAATTGTGGAATCAACAGGATACTACACTGTTGTATGTACTTTCTGTTTGAAAATCGTTTGAATGTACCTAGCTACGTTATGTTTACGTTTCCCGCCAGCCAAAGGCACAAACGCCATACGTTTTTTTCCTTTGGCTGGCAAGTACTTACCAGGTGTTCTGTGAATACAGTTGATATACTAATTTGACAGGTTGAAATGATGGCCATTGAAAGACTTTATGCACATTGCACATGTTTGCTTATTTCGCGATAAGTTCGTGCTTTTTATGGTTGGATGCCATAACACTTTTTTTATAATTTTCGTAAAAAAACCTTTTTGATCACAATAGAATTTTCTTTGAGTAACGTATGGGTTCATTGGTAAAAGTTCAAAACTAACTTTGCCTTGTTGTTTGCCTATTGTATTGTTTTGAGAGGGTACGTGGCATACGAACACAGCTTTCAAATGAGATTTTTTTTTTTTACTTTTTAGATCATGATTTTTCAGAAGTCGGGTTTTAGTTTTTTAACTTACTTTTTATTTAAATTTATTTTGGGGTTAGCTTACGATTTATACAATATGTAACATGAACCCTGTTGTTCCTTTTAGGGATGTATACATTTACCTACAAGCAGAACATTGATGAAGTTATAGTTAAAAAAAAATAAGCATTGGCTAATCGAGAGTTCAATATCAAATAACCATTAAAATCAGCACTTTCATTTTTTTTTTACTTATCCTTATTTCGCACAATAGACAACGAGCTCGGTGGTTTTCATTGATCTAATCAAAACATAATTATATTCATACTTAATGAAATATTTATTTTAATTACGTGTGTTGTGCAGTTTTTATAAATGATTTGCTTTATTACGTATGTATACCGATTCTGAAAACGTGGGTAGAAGGAACAACAGGGTTTTTGTTAGATATTGTATACAAGAGTAGGAACTGACATACTGCCAGTATTCATGATATTATAATGATGCAATCAATATTTTTTTACGAGTAAGTATTTAAATTTGGACACTTCCTGATGTCAATGTTATCTAAGAGCAGTGATAAGGTCTGTCCAACTAGTTACTGATAAATAGGTATATGAATATGTAGAATAATATCACCTGTGCTCATCAATCAAAATAGATTGGTTAGATTTGGCCTATAAAGAAACATCTATTTTCATGACATGATACGACGTCATGCACATATCGTATAATAATAGATGTGTACCTGTCATTTCACCAGTTATGTTTAAGAGCTCACCCAGGGATTCCCGACATAATTCCGTTCGTTTTATCACGCAGCCAGTAGCGGATTTAGGCCCAGGGGGCCTACTCCCTAAGCATGAAGTCCGTCATTTCGGGCGTTTCCAACTCCGTATCACTACCGGACAGAAGATTAGTTTGGAACCTGAACTAAGAATTAATGACAACACGATTTGACAGCTGTCCCTACTCCCAATATGTTTTTGCCCATCCAAAAAAGTTAGCTAATTGGCTGTAGGATTCACTTAGAAGTTTCGAACTACTTTCGGACGGGCCCGTATCTTCGTTGACGGAGTTAGAGAGTAGCTCCCCAGGCCCGTGAGGCCCGGGCAAATGAGGAGCGCCAAAATTTTAAAATGTATAAGCACCATTGCACGGTGCGTTTTGATTAGTTTATTTGAAAACAACAATAGAAAATAGATTTTCTCAAGTCTTTCTTCAAGTAACAATAGGTACTACCAGCGTTCGTTGACCCCCAAAAGAAAAAACCTTTTTTATTATTCTGTGTGCAGAGTTTCGCTAGCTTATTTAATTTTGCCCTGTATATAACCTAACCTCTTCGGTTCTCTGTACGAAATGTACAAGGAGTTTTCTAGATGTAAGATTTTATTCTAGCCAGAATTACTTTAGTTCTAAGAAACTAGCCTCGTCTGTGTGAATAGAATACTTACAGACCGAATCCTAACGTGTCAAAGCTGAAGAACTGACACAATAATTGGCAATCATTCAATTAAATTGCTAGGCAACATTGTGCCAGACTGAGTCTAGTCTAGGTGAACGACCTTTTGGTAGGTAATAAATACTTTAGAACCATACTAATAAACATTAAAATCTTCACTTTATTGCACTTAACGGGCGCTACAAACTTGCTTCGGTTCGGATAGCAAAGCCGACCCGCAAATATTCGGCTTCCATTCGGCTCGTGCTGATCGGCAATCTTCGTTTCTGCATCTATCCTCGCTAATCGGCTCATTATTTCAGCCGATAGACGTCCACTGCTGGTCATAGGCCTACCCCTAAAAAAAATGGGGGGGGGGTTGCCATAATCGCTACGTTTGGCAGGCGGGTTGGCGTTCGCAGTATAGTGGAAAAATGCATAGAGAACGCTGCTACCCATTCTCTAGTAAGTCCCTTAGTCGCCTTCTACGACACCATGGGAAGAAATGGGATGGTGCTATTCTTTACGTCCGGCACAACACGGAGCGATCGGCTCAGCTCGGCATAAATTGAGTGGCTTTTTCACGGACAGCATCATCATCGCCTAGCTTTTTCTCAATATGTTATGATCGGCTTCTAGTCTAACCAGATGCAGCTGAATACCAGTATTTTACATGGAGTGACTGCCTATCTGACCTCCGCAACCCAGTTACTGTGTAACACGATACCCATTGGCAAGACTGGTTGTCACTAACGGGCTTCTCATTTCCCGTAACGCCTGTAAAAGATCAACTAATAACAGCCGGGTCTAATGCTTAACGAGTTTTCCGAGGTACGGAAGGATCTCGGAATGTCATGGGTGCTTACTCATTCACGGACCGGCTTCAGTTTGTTGTTGCTGCAAAGATCAGCAAGAGCGGATTGCCAGCTTTGACAAATCACGCCGACCCGAACAAGTATGAACCACGCCTAAGACATTCGTTTGTTTTAAAAGTTATAATTAATTACAAGCTTCTAAAACTCGTTGGGTTGCATTTATGCATTTAATAAGACGACTTTCCTATTTGTCGGCCTGATTGTTGTGTATCCATAATTCTATACGAAAGTAACTGTAGATCTGTCTATTTGCCTATTTGTTAAATTATTTTATTTCAGTAAGTAGGTTTATACAAACACTTTAATACGTCAATTTTTTTTTAAAATTTGATGATTTTGGCGTTTCCTATCTGACTACTCTGAGAAGAAAGGCCAAAAAAAACTCAGGGGTCACAGTCTCTTTAAAGTCCAAACATAATCTTGGTCCAATTATGTGAAGACCATGTAGGTTAGTGTCTGAAATGGTTTTTTAACAAAGAACCACACAGATTGAGTGGACCTGTCGAGTCAGTACCACCATTTATCAGATTACAGTAAGTTGTTACTTTTTCACTCCTAAAATGCGGAATGGATTTCGATGAAAGGCGCACAGATTATTGTAACCTGGGTAAGGCTAGGAGACGAAACTCTTGATACCTCCACGCGGGCGAAGCCGCGGGACGCCAGTGTGCCACAGGAAATAAAAAATATATTAAAATACCTACTTATTAGTTAATATAATTATTTATTCGAAACCGAGTACGGTTTTTAGGTGATTTATAGACCAATAAATAAAAACTGTTAATTAGACAGTTATGCTTTTTATGTCTTTTAGTAATCGGTAAAATATTTGCATTCTATCACTTTTTTTGTTGCCAAGAGAACGTTAATGGTACAGTTACAGATTGATGCTTAATAATTTAGTCCATTGCTTTGGATAAAGACCTATGTAGGCACCCGCATTTCGTTTTTGGTAGTCCTTTCGTTTGCTTGTGACAGCTGGGTAAGTTTTACGTAAAATATTATGGTCTAAGAGCCCGTGAACCCCAGACCTTCGTTATTTTATAAAAGCTGAAAGTTTGTCAGCGCATGCTCCCAGCACAGGTAAGAACGATGGACAATTATGAAGTTTGGGTTGCCCTGGCTTTGGCAGGTAAACGGTACTAAAGGTGTGTAAAATACCGATCTAACTTCATCAAATAATAAAGTGCGGTTTTTTGGTATTATCTTCAGAATATTATTAAAAAGCACATTATTCATTGCCAGACACTTAACATCCTGGCAACCCCTTGCCAGACACCCTTAATGTTCATGAAATTATAATTTTACTTACGTTATAGTATAAAAGCTGATTTTTATATATAGTACTTGAGTAATAAGTAAATGATGTTTCCTCATTAGCCAGACATTTTTGATACTTCCAACCTCGTGCCAGACAAGCATGTAGGGTAGCTGTAGGAGCGAGCGCGAGGCAGTACACACATGGGTGGGTGCGAGTGAGATGCGCTTGTGTTGTTTAGTATTTAATACATGCTTACATCAGCTAAAATAATATTATATACCATTCTATATTATTGGTGTATGATACGTAGATTTTAAGTTTACAATTTGTTAATATGACTTTTTAAATAAAAGTGATTGTGTATTAAAAAACAAGTCATGGGTGATACATTAATTTGTGTTATTTGCAACAAAAGTAATGGCAACATTATTTTCTGACGAGACATTGAAAAAATGAGAATTAATTTTAAAATTGCGAAAAAAACATAACCTTAAATATAATTACATCATTCTTCTAAGTGAATATACAGAGGGTGGCTATCACAGGGAATGTTACAAATCATTCACAGGGCTAATGAAAAATATTTTACCTCAGAACTAAAAAAATCTGAAAAGACTGTTGAAACAGAGCAAGAAAAAGAAATATCGAAAAACGTTAATACATCAACAGACGATTCAAAACCAGGTTCATCGCATTTGGCTGAGTCAACTGTATCACGCCTACCTTCAGCTTCTCAATCAATAGAACCTCAACCTTCCCAGGTAGCAGTGGACATTAGTGAACATGAAGAAGTGAGTGAAAATACTAATGCAACCACTGAAGTAAATAGTTCATTTCAACGTGATACCAGTGTTGACAAGAGTAAAAATATTTGTTTATTTTGCAATAAAAAAAAGAAAGAAGTGAGATCAAAAATGCTTTCACTCCATGAAGGTGATAAAAATCAATTTCAGTCTCGTATAATGTCTAGCATCAAAAATCAAGAAGAATTTATTGAGATATTAAGTAAATTGGAAAGTATTACAGGTCCCAAAATATACTATCATACCTACTGCATGTAGGATTCAGTTTAATAATAAAATATCTTCGTCGGCAAAAAAATCTGTTAAAACTGATTGGCATCATCATCGAGAGTACCACCAAGAAGCTTTTAATGAAATTAGTAGCATCATAGAAAAATATATTATTAACAACGGACGCTGTCATTTATTGATACATTTACATGAATTATATACTGATTCGTTGGAGAGAATTTATGCAGAGAATTCCATTGAAACGGATGCTACTTTTACTGCACACCACCTAGAAGAGCTTATTTAAGAGCTGTATTATGTACCTACCTATGATCCACAATAAAGAGATTGAATTGAATTGAATTGAATTGAAGAAAAAACTGTAGTGTAAACTTGTAGTGTCATTAACCTATTTTTAATTAAATTTTATTTGGCTTTTTTTTAAACCTGTTATTGACAGAATAAATTAAAAAAATTAACAACTTAAGGTAGTTTTAGCATCGAATGTCTTTTCTTATGATGTTTTTTAAAATTTACATAGATTATCAAATATATAAATCTGCGCCAAAAAGTTTATTTGCATAAGTCATTCTAATCACGAATCTCTTCTTAAGATTTACAATGTTTGTCTGGCAAAGGGTTGGAACTATCCAAAACGTCTGGCTAATAAGGAAACATTGAAGATAGCATATATTATTGTTTTAGCTGATGTAAGCATGTATTAAATACTAAACAACACAAGCGCATCTCACTCGCACCCACCCATGTGTGTACTGCCTCGCGCTCGCTCCTACAGCTACCCTACATGCTTGTCTGGCACGAGGTTGGAAGTATCAAAAATGTCTGGCTAATGAGGAAACATCATTTACTTATTACTCAAGTACTATATATAAAAATCAGCTTTTATACTATAACGTAAGTAAAATTATAATTTCATGAACATTAAGGGTGTCTGGCAAGGGGTTGCCAGGATGTTAAGTGTCTGGCAATGAATAATGTGCTTTTTAATAATATTCTGAAGATAATACCAAAAAACCGCACTTTATTATTTGATGAAGTTAGATCGGTATTTTACACACCTTTAGTACCGTTTACCTGCCAAAGCCAGGGCAACCCAAACTTCATAATTGTCCATCGTTCTTACCTGTGCTGGGAGCATGCGCTGACAAACTTTCAGCTTTTATAAAATAACGAAGGTCTGGGGTCCATGGGCTTTTGCTCTATTAATCCCATAAAGGTAACTAAAGAGGTATTATTTAAAATTAACAAATAGAGCTCGTAGAGACTCGACGCGTCGTCGGTTGCCGTCAGCAGCGTGCCGCTCGTGTATTTGAGTACGGTGCTCAAATACACGAGCAGGATGTTGTCGACGGCTGCATCGACATGTTGATGGCTGCAGTTGCCTCTGCCGTTGACGAGTGTCGCTCGTGTGTATGAGGCCTATTTGAAAATACTAGTGGCCATCCAGTGGTCAAATCAAAAATATTAGCTTTCTGCCGTATAAACTTGTAATTTTCGTAAAACGGGGTACAAAGTTCTTATTTTACGTATTAATACATAAATAGATAATACATTAATAATTAACTTAGAAATAATAAAAAATATTCATGTTTAAAACAGTCCGAAGCGAGGGCACGGCGGGCGGCTCGCTAATTAAAATAATGATTACGGGTTGATAATTATTCCTATCATTAAGTTTCTCTTATGCCCGGTTTCTGAGGTACTCGTATCGGCAGTTTATCTATTCATTAGCGCTATTGGTTCGATAACTTGTGAAAGTGCGTTTCCGAACACCGCAATGTAATATAAACTCCGTTTAAACTCAGGTTAAGTTAACTGACCAATTTTGGCCGTTTATCGGTTCCATAGCTATTTGACGTTTCATTTCATCGTCAATCTTCATAATTTTTTTGGGTTATACTTATAACGTGTATTAAATGGTAAGTAAAAGCTAATTATTAAAATCTAAAACAATGAGTTTTAGTATAATGAATAAAAGCAGCTCCAAATCAGACTATTATTATATTTATTTTTAATACATCAGTAGGCATCAAGAAACTTAATACTGAGGAGAAATCCTTTCGAAATATTTACGGATGAGGAATTTAAATTCAGATAATATAGATTTGATAAGAACACTATGATCGGATCTGCTTGCTCTAGCTCCTCTTATGAATCGCAAATGTCCATTGTCATTATTTTTTACAAAAGAATGGATAAAGCACAAACGATTGGAAAGACAAATACTTTTAACTTAAAATAATAAAAAAAGGCAACGCTTCATTGAAAAAAAAAAGAATACAATGATGTCGACATGGCATTGTGACAACATCTGCGTACAAAAACGTATTTTAAACGCGAAATCCTGAACAGACCCATCTGGCGGCTACTGAGGAACTAGTTATGGGTTGCATAGTTATTTAATGGCTTGTTGCGGATTCAGAAACCCAGTGTCAGTTAACCAACGTTTATCTTATACATAACTTTATTGAATCAATAGTTATTGGGAGTTTAACTGGGAACTTCAGAAACCGGGCATTAGTCGTCTGTGAGTACGGGAGTAACCTTCCACCAACAAACATAATATCGAATAAACAGGAAAACACTCAGCTGCATACACATGAATCTCACTCCTAGAACGTACCTATATCGTACCGTATCCATAGGAAAAAACCAAAAAAAAAAAAAAATATACTCCATGGTTTACGTACCTAGTTAAATAAAGGTAAACAAAAAAAACCATGTGACTCATAGATGCGAAACCTTTTATTTCAAATAATAGGTTCTATTCGGAATCTGAATCAGAATCTGATGAACTATCTGCCACATTAATAATAAATCGTTCCATTGTATCATCAATTATTTTGCTAGCTATAATAAAGCAAATTAAAAATCGAAACGCACTCGCAAAATCATAAATGTCGATTGTTGAGAGCGTTGCCGCGTTGTCAAAGTCTGGTTAACCGACTAAACGTAATATTTGCCAATTCAGTTGCCATACTACATCACAGTTGTACCTAATTTTCATTTTAGCTATTCGTTGTATTTTCTAAAGGTTTAGGGAACCTGTCATTTTGGGCTCTTTACAATAGGCAGATTACAAAATAAGATATTATTATAATTAATCTAACAAAAAAATTGTGCTCAAGTAGTTACATCTAGGAAGAGTAGTTTAAGAATAAATTATAAAGTTTAATATTTATTAATAAAAGAGGAAACTATCGTATAAATCGAAAATAAATTTGATTTTGTTACACCGTATTTTTAAACAAGAAAGTGTCAACTATAAAAAAAACCTTTTTTACGATTTGTTTACCTTTTTCTAGGTACCTAAACCATGGAGTATACATATTTATTTTTCTTTTTTTCGGTTTTGGCTTTGCACGGTTTGTGCATTTAGCCAGTGTCAAGTAATTTTTCTTTTCGATCAAGGAAATGGCCCGGTATCGGGCACGAAGTAACAAAACAGTCAGTCGTTTTTATTCAGTCAACTCAACGTAATTGTAAAGCGGTAGTAACTTTACAACAACCTAATATGAGTTTTTGGGGGGAACACGAAAAGTCCACGTTAGTCACATCATTTCACCTTCACTACACTTGTGCACTCACATGTAACTAGATTGAATAATTCACTACCAAAATTATACAATTTAATTCGCTATTTCACTAAAGGAGAATGCCCACGGCACTATGGACAAATGTACTCATTTCAACATTTTTGTGTCTTCATCAAATCTTCTTCAAAATACTCGATGACATGTCTAAATACTTCCTCAAAAAATTCAACACAATGTACAACGGCGTTTCCGAGATATTTACAAATATAAAATGACTATAGAGGATATGTTCAAACACAAAATGACCTGATAAAAGGGTTTAAATGGGTTTACGAGTGAGCCTTGTGCCTTAGAAATACATTTGTGTAAAATCTGTAGCAGTTTGGCTATGTTAGCTGCCCAGTTACTGGTGACCACCTCACAAATCTTACTGTTTTAGATTTTGAGTATCTTTGTGCCTCAAAATCTTAGTCTCACGTTTCATTAAAACGGAAAGCATGGAAGCAAACATTACATTATATTATATAACATAACATCACACCTGTATTCCCCGAAGGGTTAGGCAGAGGTGTAGGTAACTATGTGTAGTACACCCACGGTTCGCCAGTTATGTTTAAGTCCCATGTAATAGGGGGCGAGCCTATTGCCATCAAGCGGGCACAAATCCAGACTCCAGACTGCTAATGAGCAATTCCAGATGGAAAACCCCAACAAGACTTTACCCGACCTGGGAATCGAACCGAGGACCTCATGCTCAGTAGTAGAGCTTGAGACCACTAGCCTAACGAGGCAGTCAATATTATATTACTTTATAGTATATAATGAAAGTAATAGTGTATTACTTGATAGCCGATTAGCTTAGTGTTTTATCTAGATCCTACTCAAATCATTGATTGCAATATGTATCATGGAATGGTCTAAGTTAGTATGAATGGCAGGAAAATAGCTACACTAGGTACATAAAAAATACATAAAATGTTGATGATATTATCAGGAATCTCCGACAACATGAGTCTGCGTATACGTGGCGTAAATCTCAAGGAGCAGTTGAGACATCACCCCACAATCGCACTCGCCAAGTTGTGAATATTTGTACACAAAAAGTCCTGTCTTTAGTAATATACAAAAATACACAACACACATACATGGTGTAGCGGCGAAGGAAGTATCTATATTATTTTCAATGGGTTAGCAGCAGTAGGCGAGGAACTAAAAACTCAAACTCGACGCACAACGTACCAAAACCATCAGAAAAAACATTCTGATTGACTTTTGACATGACATAATATTGAAAAAGTATGACAGAAAATAAATATAATGTCAAATAGGGTTGTACCTGTGTTAATAAAAGAAACATTCGATTATGACTTGTTCGATTGATGCAGATGAAAATCTTAGTGGTTTTTTTATCAACGTGGGTCGAATAGTACTTATTATTTCTTGAGACGTTTGAAACTATTCCGATTTCAAACCAACAATAAATAAAAATATGACTTTATCAATGGATGCCAGTGTGCGGTGCTCACCACACACTATCGTTTCATTCGTCACATAATTGAGTGAAAATAAAATATACAGATGTACCTACTACCTACCTATGATTTAGTTCTATGGGATATTGGACACTGATTTATTTATTTTATCTTGCTAATCAATACAGAATCGATATAATTTATGGGCGATATCATAAAATCGATATCAAATAGGTAGGCACATTAAACGCAATAGAAAAATGGACATCCCTAATTCCTTAATATTGACAAATGACAGGGGATTGTAAAAAAATGGCTTACTTTACAGTCGGAGACGTAAAAGTACTAATTATTGTTCAAAAAACTATCCCATTATAAATATCATTTAAGTCCTTTTCAAAAAATATAAATATATTTTAGATATTTCATACTGTTCAACTTTTTGAGACACAAGACATTTTTCAAGAGTACTGTCCATGGGCATTCTCTTTTCATGAAAATGAAAATTCGTGCGACATGTTCCAACCCGATCCCGCCAAAAACTCGTATACATAATGATGTATTAATAAATTAACCAATTTACAGTTTCTCATAGCTAAACTAATTCTATTAAACAATTCTATTTCTAATTGATACTGTATTTAATAATTAAAACTACGATATACAAAATAAAAACAAAAGGACACTTAGGCGTCGAAGTATTCCTCCGCATCGCTGTCATCAGGAAACGTGCCCAGAAGACTGGCAGCATTGCCACGTTGAATGGCAATGCTAATTCTTTGGCCAAAGAACGACCCAGCCCTCTGGTCACGTGAAGTGTCGATCAGCCGGCGAGAAATTTCCTTAAAAAGGAGACGTGCACTCGGGCCCCATGACCCGAGCGTTTCGACCCCAAACGGCTCAAAACTGTAGTTACCCATAAGGTTACAGTATTTACGCCGCTTGAAGGTCTCAGCAACAGCAGCAGCGGCGCCAGCACAGCCCGCCGTGCTAGGAACATGGGATGGCGCAAGGGTGTCGACACATGTTGCGTCCCACACCAGAGGTCTTCCCACCTTCCAAGGCAATAACGTCATGCCGTCTGGTCTCTTCCCATCGTCACGTACCAAGCCGTTTGGTTCTAATACCGCTGGTACGCCGGCGGTGACAAGGGCTCGACGAATAATATCGTTGATGCTGGCGTGGCGTGCTATGCGACCTGCGCTCCTGCAGCAGGACAGGCCATGGTGCCCGAGACTGTCGACAGTTTCACCGCAGTGACACCGATGCGGAGCAACACAAGGTGCGCCCATTCTATTAGAGATGCGCCGAGTACAAGTTTTACTAACCGAGTACCGAATATTTTGCATTTGAGTAACTTGGTTTAGTTAACGCTGGTATCCGGAACGCTTCAAATATTTTATTGAGGAATGCCATGCACCTTTTTGGCATTGCTACGAGGATTTAGCATCTACAGCGCCAACAGCATAAAAATCCGAAAACTGCCATCGCTATAGAGCTGGATCAATATCTAAGCGAACATTTATCACGAGAGACTCAATCTGCCTAGCCTTTTGATCGGCTTCCAGTCTATATGGATACAGCTGAATACCAGTATTTTGGACATGGACCGGCTGTCTATCTGACCTCCACAACCTAGTTACCGGGTAATACGATTTCCTTTGATAAGACTGGTTTGTCAGACTATCGTAACGACTGTCAAAGATCCACGAATGACAGCCGGGACCAACGGCTTAACATGCTTTCCGAGTCACAGAGGATCTTGCTATGTAAAGATGATCACCCATCCAGGGGCCAACCGTGGCAAACGATAAGCCCGTACGAGTTCTTCGAGAGACGAAAGACTGATTACTTAAAAGAATGTGCTCATTTTTAACGTGACTTTTCTGACAATGCCTAAATTAAATTGATAAGAGGTCAAATCGAGTTATTCGGCCGTATGCCGAGTACAAGTAATAGACAAGTACTCGGATCATCTCTAATTTCTATCAACATGAATTAATTTGTTAAAATATTTGTGTATGCTCAAGTTCAAAGGTTAGATGTTTATTTAAACAATATTAATTACATAATGAGTTAAAATGTCTTTAATTATTATCAATAGTTATTATCATTTTGTTGTAAGTGTATGAATGTATGAATAAAACAACAGAGGGTCAGCGATACTTACCTATTATAGTTTTATCGTGTGATATTGTGAACAGGGATGAACTTAGGTAGTTTGTAACGTTTGATAATGAATTTTGATTTTGCAACGACTTGATTTTTAATTATTATTTATCTGTTGTCCAATAATGGTTGTTATCTATCTTTGAGGTAGCGTCTAATTTTTATACAAGACTGTATAAAAATTAGACGCTACCTCCCCCTGCCCCTCCCCCCTCCCTCCTCTCCTGCTGCTGTCCTGCTTTTTCTCCCTAAATAGACATTTAGGGAAAAAAAAGGTTTACATATCTGTTTTGTTTTTGTAAATGATTGGTTTTTCAGCTTGTTTTGTTGAAATACTATTTATCCACTCAGGATAGTGTACAGCAACTAACGAAACACCGTTTGTGATACAATTGTTAACTTTTGTGACCTAAAAAGCTAAACATAACTTACTCAAGAAACCAGTGCAACAATGACAATATTAGTAACATCATGTTTTTTTTTATCACTCTTTTTTGTGGGATCATCATAATTCGTAATCAAAAATTATCATCATTAAGTTTCGTAGTCAAACTGTATACTTAACGGTACATCGAGTATTTTAAAATTATATTTGAAAAAGTCCCATTAAAATTACTGAAATTATAAGAGAGAGAATGAAGAGATAGACAAAACATAAATCCAAAGAAGACGCAACATGAAGCGAGTTATTACATCGGTAACGTGGTCCAATCACAGCACAGGTGATATAAGTTTTCACTTCGACGCTCCAGTCCCTAACGTGAAAAAAAAGTTTTTAAATGACAATATTTTGTCTACGATCCCACAGCATCATATTTTATCATAATTTGCTGAATACCTGCTTTTATTTTCATTTAATTTTAATAACTTCTTATCATGCCTCCCTAATCCATCCCAGCACGGTTCTCGGGCTCACGCTGGCTCGCCCGGATACGGTCATTACCCACTTGTGTTCGTTCGTATGAACCCGTGATCATCGACCGGCAACTTGATGACAGTCTGTACCTCCAGTACATCTTCAGTAGCATCATGTTGAATGTATATTTGGGTACACCAGTACCTAACTGGCCTAGTTTTATTTGACACCAAATTATTCTCCCGGTTTATAGTCTCAGCGTAGGCTAGTCGTTTAGTGGTTAATTTTGAGGGTATTTTTAGACTGACGTTCCTTCTTTCGATAGGGCTTGTGATCAGGCTAAGCTTTGTTACTCGATCACGTAAAAACGGCTGGATGGATTTGGATGAAATTTGGCGCACAGATAGTTTATATATAATCTGGATTAATACATAGGATCCTGGTAGTACGTTCCCATGGTACGACATCCACGCAGGCGAAGCCGCTGACAAAATCTATGTAAGTCTTCTGTTAGTGAAAATTTAATACCATGTATAACCACTTTGTATATTTAAGAACCTCGTGTAAGCTAAATAAATTAATTTGAATTTAGTGCTTCCATGAAAAAAAGATTTTGTGGTGAAATGAGCTTAAAGTGAGCTCTCATAAGGACTGACTACCTAGTGACAGCTCAGCTCACTTCAAGTCAGTGACAACTTACCTAAGTTATCACGGTGACATTTTTACACTGCTCGAGCGACCGCGGGACATTTATTTATTTATTTTACCCTGTCCCAGTCCTAAAAAGCGTTGAGCGACCGCGGGACAGACGCTGTCCCAGCGGCACAGATGCGGGAGTGAACGCATTATTTTGCCTTGTTATGCAAAATCGACTGTACCTCCCCCAAAAGCAGGTGGTTTGCCATAATCGCTACGTTTGGCAGGCGGGTTGGCGATCGCGTATGATGGTGAAATGCATTGAGAACGCTGCTGCCCATTCTCTAGTAAGTTCCTTAGTCGCCTTCTACGACGGTTCCGTGTGTTGCGGGACGTAAAGAATAGCAGTATCCCATTTCTTCCCGTGGGTGTCGTAGAAGGCAACTAAGGGACATAATGTACTGGCCAAAGAATTATTAAATTTCTTATTTTTTTTTACATTTGGCTCAAACCTAATTTGAATTTTTTGTAAAGGCATGTAGGAGCAAAATGTTATTGTTGGTCCACTGTAATCAGATGGCAACTTATTTACCATTTGTTAAATAAGAAAAAACCAAAGGGAGAGGCCTTTGGTTTTTTCTTATTTATTTGATGGGGTAATTTCTGTTGTCTTACAAACTAGTTTAAACAGTTATCTGGAGCAACCTCCACCACTACAACTGAAGTGTCTAGAATGTCCATATGAGTTCCAGTAGAAAGAGAATACTCTCTCTGATTGGTACTGGCCTCCATAGATGTTGGTAAGCTTTGTTGGTAGTTTAACTAGACAACACAGACTCGTCACTAATACTAGTACCTATGTGTTATATTAGCTATAACCTCATTAATATCATATGCCATCAACATTTGTCTACATTCCAAAGACAGAGATAGCTTAAAACCACTAACATTTATTAAAGGTTTTAAGTTAACTAGCAAATTTTTGTTAGTGTCAAAATACAATAATTTGTCACTTTGACAACATGTCAACCTGTGAATAGTCATGCCTGTGAATAATTCAACTTATAAATATAATAATTTTCATGATCTGATAAAGTATCAGAGTAAGGTAAAGCACACAACATTAGCTTTCCTATATTTAATTTGAATAAGGTGTCTACACCATCCACTATGTCCTTTCTGGTAATACCAGTACTATTACTTAATAGCAAAACCATTGTAGAATAATAATCGAGATTGGTGTTTACAATTCTTTTAATCATTTGTTTAAAACTTATGTTATGATAACTAACTATTATTGGTAAAACTGTGGCTAAGGTAATATCTGTCAGTAACCGACAAGCTGCAATCCCTTAAAACGTCAAGTCCCGTCAAGCCCCGCGCCGATATCTGACAGATGACATGACACGGCCTCACTCACAAAAAAAGGTCCACTCAAGTTTCTATTGCCTGCAGCTGCTTCTAGTTAATTGTTGTGGATTCTTGGATCAACAGGCCTTAATATAAATACTAAAGCGTACTCAAATTACGTAATTTTGTATTCATAAACTAATGTTGAAAACGGACAAGTGGTTGAAAGTGTGTTTGTTCCCGTGTTATTATGATTTCTGATAAAATTACATTGTTAATTTGGACGAAATTTTGCTTGTTTCTTGTTGAATAGACAAGTAATCTCATGCCCGGTTTCTGAGGTACTCGTATCGGCAGTTTATCTATTCATTAGCGCTATTGGTTCGATAACTTGGGAAAGTGCGTTTCCGAACACCGCAATTTAATATAAACTCCGTTTAAACTCAGGTTAAGTTAACTGACCAATTTTGGCCGTTTATCGGTTCCATAGCTATTTGACGTTTCATTTCATCGTCAATCTATATAAAATTTTTGGGTTATACTTATAACGTGTATTAAATGGCAAGTAAAAGCTAATTATTAAAATCTAAAACAATGAGTTTTAGTATAATGAATAAAAGGAGCTCCAAATCAGACTATTATTATATTTATTTTTAATACATCAGTAGGCATCAAGAAACTTGATACTTAGGAGAAATCCTTTCGAAATGTTTACGGATGAAGAATTTAAATTCATATAATATAGATTTGATAAGAACACTATGATCGGATCTGCTTGCTCTAGCTCCCCTTATGAATCGCAAATGTCCATTGTCATTATATTTTACAAAAGAATGGATAAAGCACAAACGATTGGAAAGACAAACACTTTTAACTTAAAATAATAAAAAAAGGCAACGCTTCTTTGAAAAAAAAAAGAATACAATGATGTCGACATGGCATTGTGACAACATCTGCGTACAAAAACGAATTTTAAACGCGAAATCCTGAAAAGAACCATCTGGCGGCAACTGAGGAACTAGTTATGGGTTGCATAGTTATTTAATGGCTTGTTGCGGATTCAGAAACCCAGTGTCAGTTAACCAACGTTTATCTTATACATAACTTTATTGAATCAATAGTTATTGGGAGTTTAACTGGGAACTTCAGAAACCGGGCATAAGAGCAGTTATTTTATGGGAATCCTACTTAACATTTTCATAATATTTAAACTTAAACTCCATATCGCGCGGAAGTCAACGACCGTTTTGTGCACTCGAACATTCAAAGAATTTATAAAAATAGTTATCGTATGAAATATACCTCGATTGACAAATACATAGGGTTATTAATAGTTTGAGAGCTTTACAAACCATAAAGATACCGTAAATTCACTGTGAAACACCCAAAACAATCAAAATTCACATACCAATGACGACTTTTTACAACGGTTTGTTTACGTAACATGTTTTGTCGAAAACAAAGTTTATATGATGCATTTTGATGTAAATATTATCTAAAACGATGTATTAACTACTTTTAAATGAATATTTATCCACTTAGCGTCGAATATGCACAAAAAATAAGAAAAAACTAGAGAGCATAACACGACGCTCTGTTTACAAACGAGTTTGAAATGTAATTAAAACTTTTTTTTTTTAGGTTGCCAGACAATATTTTGGTTTGGAACTAGTAAGTTGACGAGAATATTTACCTGGCCATAGAGTAAAATTATCAAAGACACTATAAAACCTTACTCAAAAATTAGAATTAAATAAAAACCGCGTGAATTGGGAGGGGCCACATTTTGGCTCCTCGGGGCTTGACGGTACGTGACTTGCCTAACCATATTCTGGCTCCCCGGTTACTGACTGGAAGTAAAAATTTTCCAAAGCCTGAACCTAATTCGTCACAAAAAATATAGACTTATTCTTATTCTGCGTATTAACACAGGGCTCTGCTGGGAGAACCAACAGCGAGGGAGACAAGTCTAGCTGAGGCTGAGGACGTGGTGGTTGGTTGGCACAGCTGCATGAGAGGTTATTAGTCAGAGACTCATACCTCTCAGCATTGCACTGCACCAATTCAAGTAGTTCCCCAGCCTCAATCAATCGCTCACTTAGTTCTTGTTGTGAAGTCTCATATTTTTCAAAAATGACCTTCAGCAAGTGCTCCTTTTGTAGAATATCATTAAATAGGAGCTCAGTATCAATGTCATACTTTTCCCTACACTCATCTAACTCAACAGTACAAGTACTTACACTTTTGAAAGGATAAGGCGTTCCTTTCTAAGGGAAAGATTATTTTTTAAGAGATTTTGTTTTTTAATTGCTCTCTGTGACCGTTTAATTAATTTCTTAATTTTAATGTATTTGCTTTAATTTATGATTACTCATAACAGTAGGACACAATGGCGTGGTGTCGTCAACAGTCAAATCTATGGTTACAGCTGGCTCACACACTGATTGTCACTTACTGCCAACCAATTCATGAAATAGGTTTATTGGTGTTAGCAACCTGTTCACTGACCTTGACAGACTCTGAGAGAGATAGGGCCTTATGGGCATCACATAATTCCCGTTTAAGTTCTGTTTGGTTCAAAGCTAGTTCGTGGGTGTCACTGCAAGTTTACTGCTTGCCTATTATTATGCTATTATCTAGAATACAGTTTGTTTTGTTAATTATATTTATGTCACAATTTCTTCATAATTCATCCATCGTCTGTCTTCCAAAGAAAGCATGGCGCCTACGCACTGCCGACGGATGCTCCAATTCGCTTCAACAGTTGTACGCATCATCGCTTGATTGGAAGATTGCAGCAATCATTGTCACGTCGAGGTATACCTCCGAGTGCTTCTGTCAGTACACTAGCACTGGCGCTGTGTCGTGATCATAGTTGTATATAAACCGTTTTAAACCAAAATCCGTGGATCCGTTTTAAATTTATTTAAAAACCCACATGGACCGTTTAAGGATTACGTATTACTCAATGGTATTACTTCAAAAATTATGTTATAAAGGCTACCTAATTTTAATCATGACCATTCTTAATAATCTATGTGAAGTCATATATCAAATATTAATATTGGTACTTACCATTTTTTTAGGATTACACAACCTGAAAACAATCTTGATCTGTATATTTATTCAAATATATTTCATAAATATTTTCGAGCTAAGTCTATCAATACAAGAGTTTTTACTCAACCACTGCAAATTTTTAGAACGTACCAATAAACAATAACTTTTTCATTTCCCTGGTGACTGACTTACTAAAACCTACATAAGGCTTCTTCAAACACGCGTAGAACAGATCTGTCAACGCGGTGGTGGCGCTTAAGGTAGGTTTGTAGCTAATTAATAACAGCCCCATCGGTCGATCGATTAGGTTAAGGTTGCCGTGGTTAGTTCGTGGATTGGGTCTTCACATACATGGAGCTCTCCGTTTGCTTGGTTCCGGTTGCCATTCGCAGATCTGCGACAGTCGATGCACGTCAGAAGCCCGAAAGTCTGACAACCAGTCCTACCAAGGTTGTGGAGGACAGATAAGGCAGTCGCTCCATGTAAAATACTGGTACTGTACAGCAGCCGGTTAGACTGGATGCTGACCCCATCACAGTTACGAAAAGGCTAAGCTGATGATGACGATGATAAGCCATTAAGGCTCCCGCAGACAGGCACGACGCGACTCTAATAGATAGGGGCCTGCGAATAATTTGAAAATAGGTATTTGAAGAAACTATTGCCGTCGCGCTGTCAGTAAGTCTGCCCCCGTAGTGTGTGATAGGGACAGCTGCAACTCAGACCGAAATTATCTCAAATTTTTTGAAGAGATCGACGTTTCGTATTCCTCTTTTTTCTCCTCGAAAAATGAGCCGATTCAATTATTTTTTACAGTAACATTTTAAGAAAGAGTATGTTTAGGTTCCTATAATTTTTTTTAAATGTTAATAACCTCTCTAATTTGTCTGATAGTCCTCTAATCACGGCGGTAAAAATAGGGCAGTTATTGTAATTTTTAGAAGGTCATATTTTCTTTACTAATTAGTTGTTGAAAAAAAGAAAATGACAGGGACGTGTTTACAGCAGACCTTGTTTTTTTTTTTTAAATTGCTCTAGAGGCATTATTCAGGAACATAAAGGCGAATCGCAAGCCCTGTTCCCTCATAATGGAAATTATTATACTAGACTCGCGTTTCGCTGTCGCGTCGCGCCGATCTGCGGAAGCCTTTACCCCGATTTTCCCCAATAAGCCGGATTATTAATCTATAATTGAGGGCAATCCTCAAATAACCAGGTGAAGGTGCATAGATAACAAGTAGACAGTGAGTATGAACTGTTTCTGATAACCTACTTGTACCGTTTATAAATCATTGACATGGAAGAAAAATAATTAATTGGGTTCGATTTGTATGTTTGCTTTTATTTGCACGACAAAGTCAGCGTAAACTGGAAATGTATAGCTTGATGTGTAGCCGTGCGTACAATATACAGGGTCAAATTAAATTAGCTGGCAATACTTTACCTACCCACGTTTTGGGTACCTATCCACAATCGAATGGTCAGCTGTTGGTGTAATTTTTCGTGGAACTTAAATATTTTTACGAATTTGCAAAAATTATAACATAACAGCCGTTTAGTTGCCTGACAGAACAGAAAAATACAGTAGAAGTCGCAAGTAGGTGGGGCCCACGTACCCCGAGTTTTGCAGTTTCGCACACAGAACAGAAAAAACAGAGTTGTCTTAATGTACTTTTCATTGTCACAGTATTGCCAGCTAATTTAATTTGACCCTGTATATTTTACGCACGGCTACACATCAAGCTATATATTTCCAGTTTACGCTGATCTCGCCCTATACGGAAATTCTATACAATGCGAGATCAGCTTATATTGGAAAAGTATAGCTTGATGTGTAGCCGTGTGTACTTATAGAAAGTTTAAATTATGAACTTTCGGTTAGCTAATAGTAGTTACAGACTGTGCTGGGAAACGACACAATTTGTAAAACCCACTAAAAATCTTCTGCGCACGTTTCCGGATGACAGCGATGTGGACGAGTAATTCGACGTCTAAGTGTCTTTTTGTTTTAGTATTTATTTGTATAGTTAGTCATTTCATTTAGCACTTAGTGTAAATAGTTAGGTGTGTTAAATATTGTATTTAATGAGCTTAAAACGTTACAACGGCTGGAAGACAGGCCCCTTCTGTGACAGGGAGTGGGCCATGATCCACCACGTGGGCCCAGTGAGGGTTGGTAGATGTCATAGGTCTTCGAATGTTTGTTTCTAGGACATGCCGGTTTTCTCACGATGTTTTCCGTGATGAAATTATTAACACGAAGTAAATTACTTGCCTGGGTTCGAACCCACGATCTATAACTGCTCCTAACATTCAGCTGCTTATAATATTGTATAAACTTATAAATAAATAATAGAATTAAAAAAAATATCTAGTATTTTAGTCACAGTAGAGTCCTGGAGCTTATAACTGTAGACTTAGGACTGACAGTTCCAGATTCGGGTAGTTTGATATGTTCAAGTGTTGTCAAATAAAAGATCGATAAACCATTGTAGGTATTATGTCGTCGATAAGAACACTGTGTTATACAGTTTTGGTACATTAGTATTAAATGACAGTCTTCAAAGAAGTTTTTCCTGTAACAAAAATGTGTAACGTTTCTGCCCGATGGGGCAGACACAAGTACGTGGTGACTTACGAGTTTGTTTTGTAGGTTCGAACCCAGCCAGGAACTTTTCCTTGTATAAATTATTTCATCACCACTGCTTTCAAAATGGTGAAGGAAACCGGCATAGCCTACAACAAAAATTTCGAAGAAATCTGACATCAATCAACCCGCACTGGGCGCGCGTGGTGGGTACAGCCCACTCTCGCACACATAGAAGAGACCAGTGTCCCAGCAGTGGGAACACTATAGGCCGATTATGTAATGCACGACAAGGTATTCATTTCAAGATCAAGTTGATCTGTTCTCGTACGGAAAACCGAAATGCCACACGAGTTTAGCTTATATGTACTGATAATTATATCGTTCTATGTACGACAAAAATCGTGACAATCTCTTGTCACATAAACCGTAAACAACATTGCAATGCACCTGCGCTGCGTCTCAAATCTATCCATGCGCAAGAGTTTATATGTTTACTTACAAAGTAGTAAGTACCTAATGAATGATGATTCGTTAGTCATTTGTTAATGAATCAGTGCTACACATGTCTGGTGTCAAGGTCATTGTCAATCGCAGTTAGATGCGCCGGCGCAGGCGCGTGGCTGAGTACTTGTTGGGAGTATTTGTTTATAATTAGCATTTAGGTACGTAATGTATTGTACGTTTGAACGCACAGTACCTACGTACAGGATTAAATTAAATTATTTAGTGCGAAATTCTGCAAACGTGACGGATACGTAAACACGATACAATAAAATAAAAATGATTTGTTGTTTTTTTTTGGGGTCAGCAACCGTATTTTTGTTATTTAAAGTTTCAGCTTATAAAATGCGTTTTCTTTTGTTTTATCGTGTTAAGATATCGAAACCCACGTCGAAGTTTACACAGAAAATAAACTGATATTTCAAGTAACTACGGTAACTGTGCTCGATGATTCCGTGACAAAACCATCAAATTAATTCCTTTTTGTTTTATCATGGTATACAGGGTGTCCGGTATTTAATGGATAACCATGAAATAGTTCATGGTAGAACTAATGGCCATTCAGAAAAAAACATATTTTTCTGTAAAAAATAAATGTAAAAAAACAACCGACTTTCGAAAAAACACTACAAAGTGAAAAATTACTTTAATTTAGGAAGTCGGTGTCTTTGGATATGTATTTTAATTTTTTGTCACCGCCTACGCCTTCTGAAAATAAACTTATTTTTCACTTTGTAGGTAGTGTTTTTTCGGAAGTCGGTTGTTTGTTTTTTGTTTTTTTTTCACAGATTAAATACAAATAAAAATGTTTTTTTCTGAATGGCCATTAGTTCTACCATGAACCATTTCAAGGTAATCCATTAAATACCGGACACCCCGTATGTAATGCCTATCTACAAACAGCTTGCCGATGAAACTTCCTATTGGCAAATAATAGGTCTTTACCTATGAAATTGCCGTTTTGTATGAAAAAATTTAAACGAATTTTTTTCATGTATTTTTTATTTGTATTAATCGAAGTAATCACCCATGCAATCAATGCATCTTTGCCATCGCAGTGGCAGTTTATTGATGCCCTTCTTAAAGAAATCAGCTGGACGGGAGGCAACAAATTCTTCAAAGGCATTTTGTACTGCCTCTCGGGTATTGAATTTTTTTCCCGCCAAGAAGTTATACAAATTCTGGAAAAAGTAGTAGTCTGTAGGCGCAAGGTCTGGTGAGTAGGGCGGATGACGGAGAGCTTCCAACCCCAGTTCTTGCAACTTGGAGACCGTCTGCTGTGCAGTATGAGGTCGCGCGTTGTCGTGCAGGAGCAGCGGAGACGAGCGATTGACCAATGCTGGTTGGAGATGTGCCAGCTTCTCCATCATTGTGTTCAGTTCTTCACAGTACACATCTGCAGTAATGCTCACCCCGTTTGGTAAGAAGCTGTGATGAATCACACCGGCGCTAGACCACCAAACAGTGACCATCACTTTTCTAGGGGTAAGTTTTCGTTTAGGGCATTGTTTAGGTGCTGAACCAGGATCCAACCAACTTGCTGAGCGCTTGCGGTTATCAAACAGAATCCATTTTTCATCGCAGGTAACAATGCGGTTCAAAATTCCTTCATTTGTGTGTCTGTTGAGCAGTGCAAGGCACGTCTCGACGCGTACTTCGCGCTGACGATCATTGAGTTCGTGGGGCACCCATTTGTCAAGCTTTTTTACCTTGCCAATTTGACGCAAATGGACCAATATTGTTTTGACGCTAACTTCGAAAGCTGCTGCTAATTCAGCCGTAGATTGTGTATCATCAGCTTCCACAATCGCCTTTAATTCGTCATTGTCGACCAAAGTCTTCGGACGACCGCGAGGTTCATTTTTCAGGTCGAAATTTCCAGAACGGAAGCGAGCAAACCAATAACAGGTGGTGCGTTGGTTTGTAGTGTTAGCTCCGTAAACGTCGTTGATGTTGCGTGCCGCTTGTGCCGCGTTGCTGCCACGACGGTACTCATATTCCATAATTACTCGAATTTTTAACGTATCCATGATGACGAAAAAGATTGAAATGCGATGAAAATGTAACACTAATCAATAAACAAATGACTACTTTTGGAAAAAAAAAATCCATGTTTTTAAAATAAAATTAATTTGAAATTAGAATTCTTACCCAAACAAAAATTATTTTGATTTGAAATGGCCAGTACTGCAAAACGGCAATTTCATAGGTAAAGACCTAATATTACAATCTTCCATACGAACTTTCATACCCTGTTCACCCCCACCCCCTTAAGGGATGAATTTTCAATAGGCCTACGGTAGTGCTCACACTTGTAAATGGGACCCTTGTCAACTTCACGGATCTAGAGCCTGCGGTGTAGGCTGTACGTTGTCTGTCTGTGAGGATTTATGTTGGTGTTAGTAATGGACAAAATTGTAAACTTTTTCTACGTGAATACGGGGCTTTTGGCTACTTTGTATGGGTACATTTTATGATAATTTTTTTTATTTTATTTTTATAATGTGCGTTTTGTTTGTGCAAAATAAACAATTTTTCTTTATTTTTCTTTATCACGCCTTATTTTCCTGATGGGTTGGGCAGAGGTGTACCTACCTATTGTACATCCTCCTTTCATCAGTTATGTTTGAGTCCCATGGGGTAGGGCGCGAGCCTATTGTCATCAACCAGGCACAGATCTAGACTCCGGGCTGCTACTGAGACATTCCAGGTACAAAAACCCTGTAATACTTTGCGCAACCTGGGAATCGAACCTAGGACCTCACGCTCAGCAGTAGCGCTTGCGACCAACGAGGCAGTCTAATGTAAGCCTCGGTAAGCTCGTTAAGCCGTTGGTCCCGGCTGTGTGACGAAAACCCAGTAACTGGGTTGTGGACTTCAGTTAGGCAGTCGCTCCGTGTAAAATACTGGTATTCAGCTGGATCCAGTTAGACTGGAAGACGACCCCAATACGGGGTCAAATTAAATTAACTGGCAATACTTTACCCACGTGTTGGGTATCGAAATCGAAAAGCAATGAAATAAAAATAAAAATAAAATTGAACCTGTATGTTGGGAACAGTCTAGTCAGATGATCATGGATGACATACACACAGGTATACAAGGTACTTAAGGGTATTTCCCGAGCTAGCTTATTAAAGAAGTGATAAATTAATTTTTTACAAAGATAAATACGGCTAATTAAATGAATGCGCCATTTCATGGGTAAGTGTCTGTTTGCTCAACGAGGACGATACATACCTATTCGCTACGTGATAGGAACATAAAAACAATCCTCCCTCACGTGATTGCGTATTTAGGTATAGATAATGATTGTGTGTGACTAATCACCAGAGATCGGATATTCGGATACATATTCACCTAAAGTTGAGATGTTGGCTAACATGGAATGCGCTTTTGTATCGAAAAGTCTTAATTTAGGTAAGTAATTTGATTATTTTTTGTTTTAACTAATACAAACCACCCCTCCTCCAGTACATACACATCATATTTGTATCGGGTTAAACATTAATTTTAAATTAATACACATCTGAATAGTTATGCAATCCAAGAATACCGGGGTTTTTAATAAATATTACAAATAATTTATAAAGCCGCTTCCATACTTTCATAGCTAAAAATTATCTTTAGGTAAATATGTATCCGAATATCCGATCTCTGCTAATCACTGATGTGGGAAATCAGGGTTATCTTAGTAAATCAGTGATACCTAATGTGGCTGAATTATCTTAGACCTAATCTTTGAAACGATTTAATTTATATGCTTGTTTGTAATGTACTTTTTTCTCTTGACATTTGTATCGGTGTTAATGTAGGTGTATATGTATGTTAATTGAATTGATTTTTATTTCTGATACTTATAACTACTTCATTGGTACCTAGACCTACTACGAAGATTGTTTTACTGTCACTCATGTAGGCATTTCATATTTTTTTTTGATATATTCAAGTTATATCTCTTCATGCCATTTTAGTATTAACTTACTAAAATTGTAAATGAAGTAATTGAATAAAATCGTCGATATTCATGAATTTGTCGCAGCCGTTACCACTGCTTACCTAATAAATAATAAGGGTTACCAGTGAAGTCTATAACCCATTATATTTTTGGATTTCCTTAAGTGCATAATAATATGAACGAGAAGATAATTGATAGAGTTGTCTAGCCGGCACCGGCCATTTAAGATAGGTATTCATTAATAAAAGATAAGAATCGAGAGATCGAATCTCAAAAATTTCTAAATTCTTCCAGTGTAGATTAAATCTAGCTAGATATTTATCTAGATTAAAGATAGTGGAATCTTATCTTTTCTAGATTTAAAAATGTTAAACAACTTAAGAAATTAACAACAAATAGGTAGGTATTTTTTTTGGTTCCTAACGATCGTATTATTAAATGCTCGATGCTAATGGCGTTTAAAAAATAGACATAGTTTTACAATCGGCTTTCAAAACGTGTTTCAGTCTGTAATAAAAATGTTAATGATAGCTTGGTAACATGCCCACAGCTCACCCGCTGGGAAGGTGTTAAATTGAAGTTGCTAGGCTGCGTCTAGGCACGTGTAACATCCAGGGGATCACTGAAGTGTTCTCTGCAAGCACACCATGTTGCTCTGATAGATGTTTAGTTCGTTGGTCTGTACCACACCCTTAATTATCACCACAAATTTCTGATATGCGCAGTATTTTTACCACTAATTCATCAGTATACTGCAACCGTTATGTATAATGCCTAAGGTAAAATGTATAATGCTTAGGCATTATGTAAAAGTCCTTTAAACCAAATGATGATTCGATTGCCGTATAAGTAATGCCTAGGCAAATTTTCGAGCTATAACAACTTGTCCTGAGGCACTGCTAAACAAAACAAACAGATGGCGTCGGCTCGTGCAAGTGTTTCCTAAACTAAGAATGAAAATAAGTGTGTACCGCAAGAAATAAGTGATTTTAAAGACGTACTTATTATAAATAATTATTGAGAATCTCAAACGGGATCATTGAATAAGCCGTGGACTAGAGAAAATATTTTGGAGGTTATTTGGCTCGTAAAAGACGCTCAAGTGCCCATGCAAACTGGCGTTCGGCGGACTCCTGCTAATAAATAAAGGGTCATAAGTTTAACAACTGTTCATTCAACATAGGTTATAATGATCAGTTGAAAAAATCATTTAATTTTATGGGTAGTAAATAAGTGTGATATTAAAACATTTACAGTAATGAAAAGAAAATAGGCTTTGTTATTTCATACTAAAATGTCAACACAAAAAATACTCAAGTAGTGGAATATATTCATGGCCAGTAAAAATGTTGGAAAGGGTAGTTAGGTAAATACCCTTTACTGCTGCGCTGCGTGTCGCGGGTTCGATTCCCGTACGGAACAAATATTTGTATGACCTACAAGTAGTTGTTCCGGGTCTGGCTATTTGTGTATGTGAGTTTAAATGTTTTTAAGCGCACCCACAATACAGGAGAAATTCCTAGTGTGGGGCAACGTTTAAAAAAAAAAAAAATAGTTCGGCAGTTCATAGGTTTCGTTGAAACTGTGACCAATCATGAGCAAGCTGAATTGGTCTCAGTAACAAAGCCGGGACACCCCGACCAAAGGGTTATTAAGTAAGGGTGATATGATCAAGCTAGCAGTACCATGGCAGCAACCGGCGAGCGCTACTTCCAAGTTAGATTTCTAGCGACTAATTTTGATTTGTGAACTGCCCGTTAAAACATTTTACTGCTTAGTAGTTATTTAATTACCCATTTGAATATTTGTTATGACCCAGTTTTATTTGATAGAACTTGTTAATAATCATGGTCGTCAAGAGACATATTATGCTGACGGCATATGACTCTTGACGAAATGGATGCGATCAGAAGCAATATCAATTCGCCTTAGGCATTATGTATAATGGTGACAGTATGGAAACGGACGGCGCAGTATGTATAATTAAATGACGAATCATACAATCTGCCTGCGACATAAATATACCTACTACAGGCTTTAAGCTAACCTGTTTGACTATTCAATTATGCACCTATTAGTCAACGTAAAATACAATATGAAACACGAGTCAAATGGGTTTTAAACTTATAATAGTCTATACAAGATTAATCATGGATAGTGGTCGGAAACGCGATGGGTGGCGATAAGATTTTGGGTTCGATTCCCAGCGGGTATTTGCGTAACACACTATCAGTAGCAATGACTGTCATGATGACAGTTAAACAACATTCATTGCGTTATTTACGTCGCGTCGCTGAGCAGGCAATTTTTTCAAAAATAAGATAAGATAAGATAATATTTATTTGCTAAAACATGTGTACACATGTGTAAGCATGGATTAGTAATATCCTTCAAAATGATTCAGATTGACATTGATAGTACGCAATTAGGGTGCAGTTTGACATTGATAGTACGCAATTAGGGTGCAGTTCGGGCAAAGTATATTTTTCGACCTCGCCCCTATTACATCTATTTATTTATTTATTTTTGGTTTACCAACAATTGTTTACACTGGTATTATGCTAAGGGTATCATCTAAGATAAATTAATATAGTACCTAGTGTAAGAATCACTTATAGGTAAACTCCGTATGCATAGAGAGGAAGTTGTACAAAATAAACTAAACTAGGTTAAAAATGCTTAATACTTGAAACATGGGGCTTAAAAATAACGCCTAAATGTGGGTGCAACTATAATAGTACACCTTTACCCCTACATCAGAAAATTCAGGAGTCTTAAGTAAACATTAATTGAATTTTTCGTCATCACGAAAGCGGGATTTTCATTTTCTGTAGTAAGTATTCTCTTGAGTAACCGACTTTAAATTGATTCTTTGCATGGCTATCGAGTAACACGTTAAACTAAATTATCTGCTAACTTTTTCCTCCAAGTTGGTGCTCTAGTTTTCAAACGACAGAAGTTGCAGAAACATAACTAACTAACTACCACTACTGTTACTAACGAACAGATTCACTGTATTATTATTTGAAGTTTATGCTTTTAGTACTAATATTATTACCTAGGACCTACCTAGAGGTTTAGTTTTGTAGTAAATCTATTCAAAATCAAAAGTCATTTATTCAAACTAGGCTGTAGTCAGCACTTTGTGAACGTCAAAATTACATAAGATTATCCCCCCAAAACGCCCGCCTTTCACCACTCCCTAGTGATTTAGCTGAGAAGAAGAAGTGGCGCAACAAACTCACTAGCAGTATAGCTGTCTGTTAAGTTGGAAGAACTTGATTTTATACAATAATAGGTAACTAATTAACATTCAACAATAAATGAAAATATCATTAATAAAATATTTAAAAAAATATGGTTTATACAGTCGAATAAAATAAACAATGATATAAAGTAACTCATATGACCTGTCAGTAGGTAAGCTAATTCTGGTTAAATAACAAAAACGTTGTCTTGAGTTAATCACAGCGACCAACAATTCTTACCGTTTAAGTACTTAGTCGTTGATAGAATAGTATGCCTTACTCAATACTCAATTCTTTATTGCATTCCATTAGAACTTATTTATCGTGACACTAATCTAAAAGCCATAGGTATAATATAAATGCGAAAGTAATAGCCTGTCTGTTACCTTTTGAACGGATTTTGATGAAATTTGGCACACAGGTATCCTATGCCCTGGGTAGTGGTCTAGGTATCCTATGCCCTGGGTAGTGGTCTAGGTATCCTATGCCCTGGGTAGTGGTCTAGGTATCCTATGCCCTAACATAGGATACTTTTTACCCCGGTAGCGTGCTCCCGTGGGATAATTTGTAACATTGTATGCATTAGTATTTGTTCTTATATTTTAATAGTTGTTTCCAAGCTATTTATCCCGTATGTTGCACCTGCCATGTTTTATCTCAGCATCACCCTAAGGTTGACTGGTAGAAAATGCCTCAAGCATTACCTAACTCCGCCTTGGTACAGTATTTTCTTCACTTGTGCATAAAGAAATAAGAATATCGTAGAGATACGTTTGGTAATAAGACGATACCCGGAACATATACATATACATGTATGTGTCGAAGACGGGTGCTAACCGAGAACCGTACCTACTTATCTGTCAAATGTTTCTAACGCCAAATAATCTGTCAAATTGCTTTGATAGATTTTCAACTTTATGACTTAACCATAAGGTTCATGTTCAATTGGGATATTTTGACAGTTTGGGGTAGCTTGATTTGCTGGCGTCTGTACATTGAACATTCTAAAAAAAGCTTGTACCATCTTTAAAACGTAAGATTAGTTTATAGAAATATGTTCTGTAGGTACACAACAACATCACGCCTCGATTCCCTGAAGGGTTAGGTAGACGTGTACTTTTAGTACACCCACAAAAAACAAAAAAACAAAAATCTTACATTAAATCGGATACTGTAAGATTTCGCAATTTAATTTAGTTTTGTGGTCACAAAAGAAATGGGAACATTCAATTGTGCCTTTAAAAAACGTCTAAAATAAAAATTGGGAACCCCTCGGTTTCCAGCGTGATTTCTTATTTAAGTATGTCAAATTTTAAGGCTTCCAACACAGAGCTCGGCATCGCCTCGGAAAGGTACCAGTAAAATTCGTGGTACCGAAAGTGCGCGGAGCGCACAAATTATGTCGCGCACCACCTTCAAAGCCGTCAATACTCAATTCTTTATTGCATTCCATACGTATTAAATATATGGTATAAATAGTGAGATCAATATTGACCTTGTCGGGCACAGTAAAATTAGGAGATAGGAAGAGGGCTACGTTGTACAAATTCAAGCAATTCAATTCATTATTATTATAAATTATTAGATGTATAATTGGGTGTATAATTGTCTATATATATGTAAAATTATGTACAAGTATATATATCTTATGAGGTTTGTATATCTAATTATAGTATATAATATTTGTTATTTTAATTTGATGTATTGCATAAAAATAATAGGTACTTGTAATTCATATTTTAGTTATTATTAAATTATGATCACTTAGCATAATCAACCGACAGTGTTCCCACTGCTGGGACTCAAGTCTCATCTCTGTTAGCGAGATCAGGCTGTAATCCACCACGCGGGCCCAGTGCTAGTTTGTGGATGTCACATGTATTCGAATTTTTCGTTCTAGAACAAGCCGGTTTTTCACAATGTTTTCCTTCGCCATTTTGAGAGCAGAGAGAAAATAATTTTCAAAACGCGGACAGAGTTTTTTGAGGAGAGTACAAAATCAAAATCAAAAGTAATTTATTCAAACTAGGCTGAGAGTCAACTCTTTTTTAACGTCAAAATTACATAAGACAGTCCCCCCAAAACGCCCGCCCTTCACCACTTCCTAGTGCTTTAGCTGGGAAGAAAAAGTAGTGCAACAAACTCCCTAGCAGCACAGCTGTCTGTACAGTTTTGGCACAGTTGAAGTTTATAAGTATGGAGAAGAAATGCAAAAAACGAATATTTTATTTAATAATGCATTAGAAGTACATTAAGTTTTAAACGAATTATGGTGAAATTTCGACCATTCGTAACCACCATTAAGTTGGGACCGGTACCACTGGCCACTAGGCCACCAGTGCTACCTGCAGCTGCCATTTGCCCATACATCATTTTTGTATTTTTTTGTATTTTTGGAGTGCGTGTTAATGCTGATATGCTTGGTTTGTATGGAAATTGTGGACAAGCCTGCCTCTAGGAGCGTCGAGCCGTCTCCGAGCTCTGTGGCTTCTAAGTACTCAAGACATATCGAAACTTGGTGACTTTTTTATTAGTTTAACTTTGTAATGACGTCAGAGACTTGGGGTGAACCACGTTACAACACTCTTGTTGGTCTTTAACAATAGTTTACATCACGTTGTTGATAACTTTGGGGAGGTTTTGTGTTACATAAATAGCTTTAAGCAGCCCTCTGTAAATAGGTTTAGTGAACAGTTTTCGGTATATTGGGGTTAATATATTTTCTGTGGTAAAGTGATGTAATGAACAGTGTTATTTTTAGAGGTCTGTTGAATATACAGGACTTCTGATTCATCTGTTACTAAGTATATAGTTGGTTTAAGGTAAAGTTTAATAATGTGAAACTTATAGTAATGTAGATATATAGTAATGTAAAACCTTGGAGGTGTGTTAGGTAGCCGTTACCACTTTCTATCAGTGTCTGCTAACGGTTTATACAACTTTTTTTTATTTAGCCTACACTGTCCTACTGTTAAAAAGGCCTCCACCAAATCTTTTCTCGCATCCTTTTCTAGAGCCATCTCGAACCAACGCTTGGTAGGCAACGCATCTAGGGCATCTCTCCACCTCTTCCTGAGCCGGCCTCGGTGCCGCCATCCATTTTCAGGCACCCACCGTGTGGAAACTGTTGCCCAGTGGTCACATTTCAGCCTGACAGTCTTTCTGCCTAGGTAGGCAAAAAGGCTCGAAAACGGGGATCGTAGACGTCTAGGATCCACGCGAATTTTGGAGCGCATGCTATTTCGTGCAATTTTAGCGAGCAAAAGTTAATCTTATACTGAAATAATTAAGGTTACAAGTAAAATGTAACACTTACCAAAATCAGTCTTTTACGTTCCTACTGCATGAGCCCAGTAGATGAGTAGACGTCATCCACCACGCCACTGGCCCAGTGCGGGTTGGTGCATGTCACATGTCTTCGAATGTTCAGTTCTAGTACATGCCGGTTTCCTCACAGACACATGTCTGTCAATAATCATTAAGTAAGTATAACAAAATAAGTACATTCTTCTAAATTTGTTAGAAAAACAGCAACTAATCAAGTTTGTTCTTTTATTTTAAAGAAGATCGATTGACTTTGCTATATGGTTCATTGTAGAGTAGCAGATTGCTTTGCAACACGAAAATTTAAAAAAAGAAAAATAATTTGTTTGCACCATTTTTTTTTTTTTTGAAGATTATAAATCTCAATAGATAAATATTTGTCCCGCGTCTGAGTGTTTGTCCATGTTACCACGCCAGCGATACATAGTTATAGTCGTGCAAAATCCTATAGAGCTGCTAAATTAAAAAAAATAAGTCGGAGGCATCTTCTTAAATTAATCAATGCCTAATGACCTTTATTGCTTCCGACTGTATGAAATTGCTTATATTTTATTTATTTTAATTTAATAGTCAACCTCTTAAAACAAAAGTTTAATGATTGCGTCTTTAAAAAAAATATTCAAATTCACTTTTTACGCAGACGGGTTTTTTATTTTTTAAATATTTTTTTAGTTTACATACACTTTTTAGTTAATATAATTATTTTTTACATTAATAGGGCCTATTTAATAAATCCTTTTATTTTGATACCCAACTTGATAGGTTTTGAGAAATATTTATTTGATTAAGACGAATCTAACGACGCTTTTCAAAGGAAAATCCATCAAGCCGTTTAGGCTACAGAGCGTGCCAAAGAAATCCACATACATACATACACACTCGAAAGCCATAACCTTCCTTCTGGCGGGTAAAAAGAGTTAATTTCACTAACACTAATAGGATACATCCGGTAAGAGTGCATTAATCCTAACTGAAAATACACTTGATTAGGTAATTAATTTTTCGCGCGATAAAAATCTAACAAGTGCAACATTTGTTTTACATTATCTCCGTCATTCGATAAATAATAACAATAGGTTAACATTAAAAAAAACATGACATTTTAATGGATCAGAACAGAATTCAGGTTTGTTTATTATGAGTGTTTTTTAATATGTCTACAAAATTAAATGTCAGATTATTATTATAATGTCCGGTTTCTGAGATACTTATTCCTAACCGAAATCTGAGAATATTAAAATCAAAATCAAAATATTTTATTTCACATAAACCTGCATGGGCACTTATAAAATGACAGAAGCTAGGTGCACGGTTCCAATTTGTCGCTTCCTATGGAGAAGAGCCGGCAAGAAACTCCACGGTTATATACCTACTCTTTTAAAAATAATTGGTTTTTACAATGTTTTCAAATTACAGTGATAGGTAATAGGTATGGGAGGACAGTGCAGGCCAGTCAATAAGTACCAGGTACTTAGAGGAATGAAAATAAAGAATAGAAAATTGTCTACAAATCTACAGTCTGCAAGGTCTACAACGTTCTCTCATTCACAATATGTAAAAGAATCTACATAAATAAAATGAACCTATTTAAACCAAGTGATATGATTTCCATGACAATCACTAATAAATAGTCGATATTAGAATTGATGTATAATGTCAAATAATGACGAGAATATGTCAGATGTAAAATTAACATTGTAATTTGGGAGCACTTAATAGACTTTCACACAGTTATGCTGTTAATTAATGAAGTACCAGGAAAGCCACATGTGCAGAAGGAATTAATTCCAAACTTCCCTGTCTTCAACGTAGTCTTCTTATAACTAGCTTATGCCAGCGGCTTCGCCCGCGTTTAGGTCGGAAATTATCTCTCGGGAACGTAGTACTGGTATAAAAAGCATCCTATATGTTCATTCAGGCTGTAAGCTATCTGTTTGCCAAATTTCATCCAAATCCATTCAGAAATTTTAGCATGAAAGAGTAACAAACTCAAAAACTTTCACATTTGTATTGTACAAATTTCTTGCTCCTCCAACCCACCCCGTCGCTTCGAATCCCCTGCCCATGCGAGTACTTCGTATTTGTGATTTTTTCTCATTGCTCGGCTCCTAAGAGTCTTAGCGTAATGTTATATAGCTTTCCTCGATAAGTGGGCTATCCAACACTAAAAGAATATTTCAACTCGAACCAGTAGTTTCTTATACTAGCGCGTTCAACCAAACAAACAAACTCTTCAGCTTTATAATATTCAAACTCAAACTCAAAGCATTTATTTCAAATAAACCAATTACAGGCACTTTTGAATTGTCAAGGTCGGTGAGGTAGAAAGATGAAGCTAGTTGCCCATTCCAAAGCGTAGGTACCTATGGAGAAGAACGGCCAAGAAACTCCATGGACACTCTTTTAAAATCATGATATTGTTACAAGCAGTTGGTTACATCATTATGTTGAAATTATCAATGTGAGAACGATGTAAAAAGACGTGCACATTATAAGCGTCCGTAATTAAAACAAAACAAGTTAGTATTGATATGCTTTTTTGTTCTATCCTAACTAATATTAAACCTATTTAAAAGCGAAAGTTAAGTTTGTTTGTTTGTTGCATTTTCACGCTAAAACGGATTCATGATCGCATTTGGATGCAATTTGGCACACAGATAGACCATTACTTGGGTAAGAACAAAGACACCTACAACTCGTAAGTCATGGCCGTTACCACTAGACGACTACGGTTTTCTCTTCTTGTCATATACCCGGTAAATGAAACAATACACGTGACTCAAGCCGGGGGCACATTCCATTTATTACAACTCAAACAGAATACTTGTAATAAACAAAAATAATTTTATGAATCTTTGGAGCAACTTCACGGACTAACATCTTATTTTGTTTGAACATTTTTCTTCATATTGTAGCGTTGTGTTTGTTGCATTGTACCATAGAGATATGTAGCCTTGCTTGTAGGCTTGCTTACATTTAGTTAATCAATCTAGACCAACAATCAGCACTTTTTGAACATCAAAATTACAGAAGACAGTCCCTCACAACGTCTGCCCTTCACTTTCTAGTGCTTTAGCTGGGAAGAGGAAGTGGCGCAAAAAACTCCTCAGCAGCACAGCTGTCTGTTCAGTTAGAAGAACTTGATCCTATATAAGATAGTAGTACAAAACATTAAATCAAATTATTTGCCATAACATAGGTATGTCTGCTTGCACACGCCTCTATACGAATAATTAATTATGTTGGGCGTCGACCAAAAAGTGGAGGCATCCATCTCTATCTTCTATGCTAACTGATATAAATTATTTATGTATTTATAAAATGTCACGTTTACAAGAAATTTATAGGTGATAAATAATATTTTTATAGATTTTGATTCAAAAAGCTGTTAAATGATTAAAATTTTACTAATTTTTAAGAAACCGGATAAGATGGCAGCTTGTTTAATATGTTGCAATACCTAAGCTAGATTTTTTCGAAACAGCTAGCCCACCTACTTCTATAAATAAAAACACTTCCAAATAGCAACATCATAAATAAACAATTTGTCATAAACGATTTCTATAAACGACTATGATCATTATTTATTTATTGTCATATTGCGTCAATATTTAATTCTTAATCAATTTTATTTATTGAACGATTTGTAACAATCTACTTGACAATTTACAGTTTATGGTGAAATAATTATATTTAATACCCCGATGCAAAATAGTTCGTCTAGTATGGAAAGTAGTGCAAAGCGTAAAATATAGAAAGTAAATATTGGTAAAATAATTAAGAACGTTTAATAAAAAGTAAACCACAATTTGAGGAACATTTTAAAGTTTATTTTAACATAACTGAAATTCTTTCATGACTTTACATAACATAAAAAATGAAAAAAAATATTCTAAAAACATAACGCAAAAGTATTCGTCTACCCTTGCAACTCACGCAAAATAGTTCGTCTACCACTTGGTAGTGTCGCCTTTGCTCTCAATGACAGCTTTAATGCGAAGAGGCATGGTTGCAACCAACGCTGCATACTCCTCAGGCGTAATTGACTCCCAGACAGTCAAGAGTTTAGCCTTTAAGTCGCTCTTCGATCTTGATGGATTTTTACGGAGAACTTTTTTCATTTTCCACCATAGGGTTTCGATCGGCGACAAGTCCGGGCTGTTAGATGGCCATTCGATTGTAGGGATGCTTTTTGCCAGTAGCCACGTCTTTGTTGTCCTTGCAGTATGGCAGGAAGCACCATCCTGTTGAAAAATGAACGAATCTTGAAGCTTAAGTGACGGAATAGAGGGCGGTAAATTCTTTTCCAAAAGGTTTTGATACCTTGCAGCATTGATAGAACCATCCACAAACTGCATACGACCAACAACTTGTGCAGACATGCAGCCCCATATCATAATAGACGCCGGAAACTTCACTTTGCGTTTGAGACAATCAGTATGAAATGCCTCATTTTTGTTCCGAATCACTTTTTTCCTTTCATCGCCGACTGTCACTTCAAATTTGGACTCGTCACTCCAAATGATACTACGCCACTGATCGGAAGTCCAATTTAAATGATCACGAGCAAACTTCAACCTCTTTTTCTTTTGTACAGCAGTCAACAGTGGTTTCTCCTTAGCGGTGTAAAATCCGTAACCCATTCTTTTTAGGACTCTTTTGCAAGTATCAACTGAGACGTCTTTGTGAATCATGTCCTTCCATTGCACCGTGAGTTCTCCAGCTCGAGCACGATGATTATTTTTGATAATTTTCTTCAGGATTCTGTTTTCTGCTGTACTTGTGATGCGTGGTCGACCAGTTTTCCTCAAACAAGAAGTCGTTATATTCTTTTTATAGTGCTGAATGATAGATAGGACTGGAGATCTGGGAAGAATCAAGTATTTAGATATTTGGTAACTTGATTTGCCAGCATCGACCCCACAAACTATTCGCTTTCGAAGCTCTTCACACACGGGTTTGCCACGACCCATTGTTATTTGAAAACTAATGAAAAAAACTGAAATTTTCAGAATTTATACTGTCTCACTTGACAAATGACACAGAATTACTTTTACAAATTTCAATTATGCAACATAATTGTACAAAGAAGGAATAATCTTATTTAACTCACCGCTAGACGAATTCTTTTGCATCGATTAACAATTAGACGAACTATTTTGCTTATAACTTCTTCGAATTTAAAACAGGATATGTTTAAATTTAAAAAAGGTAAAATAGTTTATTGGTTCATAATTAAAAAATGGCATAAGTAACGCGACATGTGATAGTAGCACAGCTTAATATTTTATATAGATATACAAAAATAATGAAGTTAGAAAAAATCTCACAGAGAAAATTTCACACTAGACGAACTATTTTGCATCGGGGCTCGTAAAGCAGTTTATGACTATTATATGTAATAAATTAAAGTCGCGTTCCGTGTCTGTCTACTAAGCTGTCTGTGACTGCTATATAATGATCTACCTCTGATATCTTCTTATAATCACCACCACCATAATTTATACCACACCATAATAAGGACTTACGAGATGTAGGTCGTGAGTTCAAACCCTGACAGGCGCTATACTTTGTGTAAATTATTTCATCACCACTGTTCTCAAAACCATAAAGAAAAACATCGTAAGGAAAACGGAAGGTCCTAGAACCAAAAATTCGAATACATGTGACATCTACCAACCCGCACTGGGCCCGCGTCGTGGATTACGGCCTACTCCCCTCTCACTGAGAGGAGGCCTGTGTCCCAGCGTGGGAACATTATAGGCTGATTATGTACAATATAGAGAATTTATTCCAGAAGATTTATATCGGCGGTGATTTCTTGAAAACGCTCAAAAAGGTGCTTTTTTAAACAAGTGTGTCTCTTTAACTGTAAATAATTTTGAAAGCAAAAAAATATATGTTACTTTCAACTCTTTTTTGCATAAAGTAATGGAACTTAAAACATAATTAAACATAATTTAATGCATCAAAAAAATCATCAAAGTCACCTCTAGATTACCTTTAAAACAAGTTTATCCCTTCAATAACAATTATAATTAAAAATATAGCATAAAATTCCAAATGCCAAACTGCATCTAGTGATGGATTATTTATTATTAAATAGTTTATATCTAATTTTATACGATTTTATTTGCATTTTTACGACAATGCTTGCTCATTTATTATTCTAATTTATTGCAACAGATTTTAACCCGTATTGGATTTCAATATGAACTATTATCGCTCATAACGACAATATCTAAAGTTACCAGGGCCTTAAGGTGAAAGCTCCAGGGCAACCCGCGAAGTTCTAATTTTCTTACGTTTTTTGTAATTTGCAGGTCATTGTCAGATTGTATGTAGATTAAAACACGATTCGCGACCGTAAAAATATGGCTTTACAGAATTACAATAATTAAAATGTATAATTATAATTAATCATTATAAATAATAGGGTTATTTGAACTTGGACACTATACACCGAGAAATTTTAATGATTGTTTTCCCGCAGCGAAATGGTTTTGTCTTGGTAATACAATCGTTTTATAAACAAATCAAATATTAGGAACAAAATATGCCAGATTAAACATTGTGAAAAATCACCACCTGAGAGAGTTTATTTTGCTTTGAACATTTATGCATCGCTGTTCCCTTTGTCGGCGGTGCGTTCGATTCGAGTAGTACCTACAAATTACCTCTAGTGTTACTATTGATTCTCACGTTTTCGAGTTAATTAATATTTTTTAAATTATTTTAAAACAGAAACGTATCATTTTTTTTTACTTTTACTCTATACTTCGAAAGTACTCCTTATGGAAAGTTGTTTTACCGCGGGAAAACAACCATTAAAATTTATCGGTGCTTATTTTATATATTGATGATTTTAATGAATAAGATTCATATTTTTAATACCAAAGAATTTTTCACTGATCTCCAAATGGCAAAAAACGTGAGTTAATTTGAACTTCACTGGCTTCTCTGGCCCTTTCGCTTAAAATGGTGGCACAGCTACCGAAATCTTTCAGGCCTTTTACCCATATCTTAATCCAAGTAAGTACATAAAACGGACAAAGCACCAACTGTTATATTAAAGATTAAACGAAACATATACCATTTCGTTTAACCCATATCTGCTACGCTAAGACTGAAAATATTCATACAGATTACTTTCGTATTAATTCCATAAATTATGGAGGACTTTATTTCCCAAGGGACTAAGCGAATAATATAGGACTTAATCACAATCTTCTTTGGCCTTGTGATTATTTTATAACATAAAAGTATACCTATCTACTAGTCTATGTGTGTGTTTAGTATCTGTACCATGTATATGTCACTGTAAGATTGTGAACACCGTTAGTTTATAATCTATTTCGCAAGATTATAAACTGTCGATAATGTGAACTACACCATACTGTTAACTGACCGAATAGGTTAGGTTAGATTTCTGAGCATCCGCGCGCGAGCCGAGCGAGCCAAGCGAGCGGTGCCGTGGCAGCGGCCGGCGCGGCGAGCGCTACTTCCAAGTTAGTGGCAGTTAATTGACTATTTAGTAATAGCGTATCCGTCTTGATACTAGTTGTAAAATTGGTTTTTGCAGTTCACAATTTATCGACAGTTTGTCATCTCGCGAGATAGATTATAAACTGACGATGTTCATAATGTTACGGGGACATAGGGGACAAGGGGGTAGGCAGAAACTACTGAAAGCCACGTGTTACTATCCTTACATACTCCTTTTACATCGTTTACGTTCATACATCAGTGGCCCTAGTGTCAGTTTAATTTAACCATCTCGATCAAACGCATCGAGCGCGTTTGTCGCTCCGATTGGTCCGTCACCAATCCAGGGCCAATCGGAACGCCAAACGCGCTCGATGCGTTTGATGAAACTCACACTAATGCCTTTTTTTTGAGGGTGGGAAATCATCAAATAACTTCTCCCGCTCTGGGCGGAGCAGGAGGGCGTGTCAGACTTTTACTGACTAAAACATAGCCTCGTTCATGAAGCATAGATAGTGTTGGAACCGTCTTGGTTGTCCACTGGTTGTAGGCTATGTGACGTCACATAAAATTGTAAATAATGCCCATAAGCTGATCACACTTTTCAGATGAGAATATTTACTTATTTCATATTTTTTAGAGCGTGATTTTTCAGTAGTCGTGTTTTTTTAAATGTTGCAGATAAGCATCTTTTTTTTCAACCTTTGAAATATATTCTCTGCTTTGGGTTGGTGACACAGGCAAGATATTTTGCTTTGTTAAAAGTAAGTCACATTAGCTGTTCAATAACAGGGTACAACATTAGGGTTCCGTGTGGTGCCGGACGTAAAAGAATAGCACCTTCCCATTTCTTCCCGTGGGTGTCGTAGAAGGCGACTAAGGGACTTACTAGAGAATGGGCAGCAGCGTTCTCTATGCATTGTACCACCATACTGCGATCGCCAACCCGCCTGCCAAGCGTAGTGATTATGGCAAAACCCCCTTTTAGGAAAGGCCTATGTCCAGCAGTGGACGTCTTTCGGCTGAAATGATGATGAACATTAGCTGCGCCTCGCGGTTTCACCCGCATAAATTTCGATGCCGTAGGAATATCGGAATAAAAAGTATACTATGTCCTATGGATTTGAATTTAATTTGGCACATGTAACAAATTAAATTCAAATCAGTTCTGCCGGTTTAGCATCAAAGTGTAATAGACAAATGTAAAAACAAAAACATAATAGGTATTAATTTAGATTATTTTTAGTTTAGACTTGCCTTTGCCCGCTACTAAGCCTGCATGGTCGGTTTTTTTTTTAATTGTCCTTGGGGAACGAACTACCGGGATAAAAAAGTATCCTATCCCAGGCCATAGCCTGGGTTATGATATAAAATACTTTAGGGGCCTCTATTTGTCTCCATCCAAATCCGATAAATCGTAAAAGGCAAATAGATAGGCAGACAGACATTAGATATACCAACGGTGTCCAATCAGTGAACTTTCCATAAAGCTTAGATACAGGTTGTAAGGTACTTATCTATACCTAGTCAAAGGTTATTTGATCTTGTTTTCAAGGTCTTCTGTGTGTCTGCATCTGAGAGAGCAATCTTAAACACAGATGTACTATAAAACCCTAGGGTTTTTAACTAAACAACTAGCAAGCAATTAACTTCAGTTCCGTTTAAGCTGTGCATTATAAAAAATACATTCAAATTCAATATTATAACAAAATCATAAATTTATGTTTACTTATCACTACGAGTACCTACCTATATCAGTTAATTGAGTACCTAAATTAAAATTAATTCAAACTACATTCCAATGTATTTTTTTAATAAATATTCGTTTTATTTGCAACTGAATTAGCAATAAAAAAAATACATATTATGAGACAAAATTTACAGGGGAATATTACTTTACTGACAACTTTAAAAATATACACGTACCTAAGTACATGTATAATTTACACGGTAATATTATATAATATTACCGTGTAAAAAGGTTACATGACGTAACATAAAGGGTTTGGCAGAGGCCAAACCAGCATATCAAGCTACCCCAAACTGTCAAATTTGCCCAATTGAACATGAACCTTAGACTTATGGAATAAAGATGAAATTCCATCAAAAAAAATTGACTGATTGGGGTAACTTGATGTGCTGGCGTCTGTACACACACATCTTGCCAGTTATGTTTAATTCCCAGGTAATTGGCAAAAAATCACCAGTCACAGTTTATTCTACTTGAGGAGAGTATCCATCTTAAATCTCCTGACAATTATATGAAAAAAAAAAACAGAGGTCACAGTCTCTTTTAAAGCCCAGACTTAATCTTGGTCAGATCATGTGATATAGCAGAATACAGGGTATAAGGGGAACGCTTCCGAAGCCAGAACGTAGGTTATACAGGAAAAGTTTTTATCAGTGCGCAAACTGTAACCATGAATTCAGCATATCATTCTAGACCCCCCAGCGCAAAAATCTTTCGTCGGTTATACAAAAAAAATCAGCTGTTCCATACATTTTGACCGCGTCGGTATTGCACTTTTCTATGAAACAGCTGGTTTTTTTATGGTACTGGATCGAGAATCACGAGCCCTATCACCTGTCTTCGTTTTCGGAAGCGTTTCCTTTACACCCTGTACGAGTATACCAAGGTTGAACATCTCTGCCCACCTATCTTCGATAACAGGGATGAAAAACACAAACAATAGACTCAACCGAACTCAGACCTGCATAAACTACATACGTCTAACTAGAAGCGTTATGCGATACTGTTATCGATCGGTTGCGGTCAGTGAGTCCTTATGTAACACATCTAGGTTTACTATGTCAGGGTTGTGATGATGATGCTATGATTGTGTTGGGAATAGATTTGGTAGAAGAGAATATAAACTAACTGTGAATGTGAGTACTATGCAGGCTAGATTGAACACATGACTTTATAACTCGTCTGGTGGTTTTGAGTATTTTGTTAATGGCCTACGCAAATGTCTTGCAGATCTTGTAGCGTCTTGTGACGGGTCGTTGAGCTCCCTAAAATAGGATTGAGCTACACGGTGACTGATACATACATGCCGTCTATTGGGACAGGTCAGCTCAAAGCCGCAATGACTCTTTCTTCACAAGGCCCTTCCAGACATTGCCCTGCATTGTTAGACTCACATAAATTCAAATAATATAAAGTTTGGACTTTAAAAGAGACCATGACCTCTGAGTTTGTTTCGGCTATTCTTCTCAGGGAACAGTCAGCTAGGATATGCCGGCGCCATCTAGTTTTTAAAATATTTACCTACAAAATCTTGTCATGTAAAAGTGTCATATAAGATCTACTTACATAAATAAACATTTGATTTCATTTCATTATAAAAAAAAAAAAAACATTTATTGGCTTATAATGTAGGTGAAATAATATAATACTACATGAGGCTGGGATTTTTTTGTGCACTGTATCTGCAATGCACTGGTTAGCGCCGAGATTTGAAAATCGAACAGTGAAACACACTTTTTGATTTTCGACGCACTGAGATGCATGCCCTCTGTTGGATTCTCAATGCTCGGTTCACCACCGAGAGTTGAAAATTCAGTGCGAGGAAAAATTCCGCCGTGATTTATGACATCTGTGTGAACGTCGATTTACGCAGACGTGTAGCCATGGTAGTAGGTACACCCACATTTTAAGACGTTTAAGATTGCGGGTACATATTTGGTCTCTTGGCTGCAACTACCTATACTCCATTTGAAATAAGATTAGACATTTAACTAAACCTTTTTTACAGTCCGATCAACCAATTTTGTCTTCTATTGCGTTGGTGGCATAACAAATGGCAGCTGCAGTAAACAGTTGGTATTGTAACTACTTTTTTGCTTTTAATGACATCCTTATGCCTACGGTTGAGAAGTCAGAATCGGTTGAACTGACTGTAAAAAAGGTTTGTTTAAATGTCTAATCTTATTTCAAATGGAGTATAAATATAATGTAGGAAAATATACGTCGATTAAAAAACAATTATAAATCAAAGTTAAATTAGGTAAAATTATTTAATAAAAGTTTTTCGTAGCCACTACGTAGCGTACTCTTTTGTTAGCAACATACATTGACTTAGCCGGCGTTCACACAGATATGTATTTTTTCGCGCTCTGAATCTTCAAAGCACTGATTAGCGCCGAGAGCTGAAAGTCGAAAACTGTGTTATTTCGACTCGCTGAGACTCACTTGCTCTGTACTCTGTTGGATTATCAATCCTTGGTCCAATACCGAGAGTTGCAAATCCAGTACGCGATAAAATCACAACGTCATATTATTACGTCGCGTCGACTTAATGAAAAAGGCAGACTATTTTGTCCTTTCTGTAGTCACTACGTAGCGCGATACAATCTGCGTAGCAACGGATAAAACGATGCAAGTTTTCGTTCAAACTTCGTAGCGCATGTCAGATTCTGCGTAGCACTGGAAAAATGATGCAATGTTTTTCATTCTGATTTCGTAGCGCCTGTCAAAGTCTGCGTAGCACTTGAAAAAGAAATGTTCAATCGTAGCGTATTTATTGAAAAATCATACAATCTTTTCATAGCAACATGTAAAATAGAGTGATCGGGCAGTATTGTTTCTGCAGCTGCAAGTTATCGTACGATTGGATATCTCCAGTTTTCATTGATTATTTTAATCGGAACAGTCTTCGAAGGGAGAATGTTATCTTATCCCGATATAGTCTGATTAGACCGCATTGTATGACATGATAATACAATTAATTCAATAATAAAATGTTATCGCTGGAATTAAATTGATTACGATTTTTTTTCTTAGTAATCAATAAGTTTATCATTGGTTTTTACTTGTTAACTATCAAGCATTTCTCTTTGCAGTCTGCATTATTATTGTTCTAGAAAGACTGTGTTAAAATGATATTGATATAACAAAAAAAAAATCTATGGCACCGAAACAATGTCGTTTTGTCCTATTTTTTTTTCATAATTTGCGAAATGTGGCTTTGATATAGACACATCTCTGCCTAATCCTTTGGGGATCACAGGCGTGGTGTTATGTGTTGGTACAGTTATTCAGCTAAACCTATTGACGGTATAGTTCTGAGTTGAGCTGCATGATTAGTGACAAATGCGTGCACTGACAGACAGGGCCACTGAATCTGTTCTTTCCTCAATAGACCATTTCAGACATCAATCTACCTGGTCTTCATATGATCTGACCTAGATTATGTCTAGAATTTGTAAGAGACTGTGACCTCTGAGTTTGTTTCAGCCTTTCATCTTAGGCCCTGTGCACACCGCGTGTTTTAAACGCGCCGTTGACGTGCGTTTTAGAAACGTGCGTCGATGGCGCGCTTTTATTCTACAGAGGGTCTACAGGCTGCGTCTGACTCGCGTGCGTATCGCATCTGTATTGCTACAAACGAACGTGGTGTGCACAGGCCCTTAGAGTAGCCAGATAGGATACGCGGACCTCATTTAGTTTAAAAAATACCTAGTGGTCACGACTATTGTGGTCGAATTTCGAATTCGACCACAATTCGTTTAAATAGAAATACATTATTATATAAAAATACTAGCCTTCTGCATTCTGTGACATTTCATCATCTTCATCATGATCAGCGAATAATGTTCCCACTGCTGGGACTCAGGCCTCCTCTGTGTGAGAGGAAGTGGGCCATGTGGGCCCAGTGCCGGTTGATAAATGTCACATGTCTTCGAATTTTAGGTTCTAGGACATGCCGGTTTCCTCACGCTATTTTCCTTCACCGTTTTGAGAGCAGTGGTGTTGAAATAATTTACACAAAGTAATGTGCCTGCTTGGATTCGAATTCACGACCTACAACCCGTAAGTCGCGGCCGTTACCACTGGGTCACCACTGCCCCCCTGACACTTGACTGTGCCAAATTTCATAGGAACTCCTCTGTTCGCGTAATTTTCGTAAAAAGAGGGTACAAAGTACTTGCTTCACGTATTAATATATAAGATAGATGAGTATTAATATACAGGGTGATTGGAAGATGGGTGCAAAGCTTTAAGGTGAAGATAATATAGACAATTTAGAACCATTTAAGCCATGGTTGTCTTAGACGAAGTCTTACCAAATTTTTTATTTTTTATTAAGGTTTAAAAGACGTATTGTACAATTTTTTTTATTTTTTCTGAGCTTTAAATGTCTGTAAAAAAAATGTCTAGTGACACAGAAGCCTAAAACATGTTTTGCTTGATTGCTTACACATTACTTTAATTAAATAAATAAAAAATGAATTCATTTATCATTCAATTTGGCCATAATTATGCAGTTTACATTAAATTTTGAGAATTTCAGAAAAAAAACTTAAAAATTTGGTTAAAAATATTTGGTAAGACTTCGTCTAAGACAACCATGGCTTAAATGGTTCTAAATTGTCTGTACTATCTTCGCCTTAAAGCTTTGCACCCATCTTCCAATCACCCTGTATATTTAATGGATTAATATATATTTTTTTGGGCACTTTTCCCGCTGACAGCGATGCGGACGAATTCTTTGATGCCCATTGAGCTCTTCCTTTTTTTTACTTTATATACTTGTACATACTGTCTAATTATTTATTTTAAGGCTAATAACTTGGATATTAGATTGATGATTGACACGTAAAAGTGTGTCTACAAACCTACTTACAGAAATAAAAATCATCTTACTAATAATATATTATAAACGCGAAAGTTTTTAAGTATGGATAGATGTTTGTTACTCTTTCACTCAAAACCGGCTGAACGGATTTGGATGAAATTTGGCACACAGATAGATTATAACCTAGATTAACACATAGGATACTTATTATCCCAGTAGTACGTTCCCGCGGGATAATTTCCGACTTCAATGCGGGCGAAGCCGCGGGCGGAAGCTTGTATACAATAATAATAAATTGTTTATTGACATCTGATATCTGATCTGATATATCATCATTTATGATTTAATTCAGTGGAATTGTAGATTACAAGTAAGAATAGTGACGTAGACACGTAAAAAGGGAAAACGTACCTCTTTATTTTAATTTTCTCTCTGGGTCTGAGAATGACAGAATAATTTTGTGATATGAATATCTGACGTAGACAGCTGTGACCCTCGCTAGTTGCCAGAGGCAAAAGAGGGATATCTATGAAACCAGGAGTGGGTATCGTTTAGTAGAGAATGCTTTATCTATTACAATCTACAATGCAACGTATGAAACAGCGTAAGTTATCTCGGTTATAAAGGTACATATTATAAGTGCATTTTTAACCTACTTAAATAAAGGAGGTAGTCAATTTGGGTGTGTTTTCTCTTAATAATAAAAATAAAAAAGGCTTCCCTATATCAATTTATTGTTTTATCTTTTATAGCGATTTGTAGCGGCAAAAAAATAAAAAGAATAATAATAAAAATAAATTCCGTCACAAATCTTTTAGATAACAGTTTATAGGTGTCGCAACTATAAAGATAAATTAGTTATTCAAATATCATCAGCTAGTCAGACTAAACGATTTGATAGTTAAATATTTCGAAATATTCTTCTGGATATTTCGAAATCTTGGATAGCGAAGGACCGTCCTCCACTGCCCCATACATGACACCAGGAAGGCGCGCAGGGTTGCATCTACTTTATACAACTCCAAAACCCTCCTGAGCCATGTACGTGGCACCGAGTCATAGGCATTCTTATAGTCTATCCAATATGTTGATAGATAACTTCGGGAACGACGAACCTGTTGGCTAATGGCCATATCAATGAGGAGCTCCTTAGTACTGCAGGACCCGTTCCTACATCCAATTTGAGAGGCAAACATGAAATCAAAAATCAAAATCAAAATATTTTATTTCACATAAGCCTGCATGGGCACTTATGAAACGTCAGAAGCTAGGTGCACGGTTCCAATTTGTCGTTTCCTATGGAGAAGAGCCGGCAAGAAACTCCACGGTTACTCTTTTAAAAATAATTGGCTTTTACAATGTTTTCAAATTACAGTGATAATAGGTATGGGAGGACAGTGCAGGCCAGTCAATAAGTACGAGGTATTTAGAGGAATGAAAATACAGAATAGAAAACGTCTACAAATCTAGTCTCTAAGGCCTACAACGTTCTCTCATTCACAATATGTAAAAGAATCTACCTATATAAAATGAATCTATTTGAACCAAGTGACATGATTTCGATGACAATCACTGAAAATAAATAGTAGGTAGTAAAATTGATGTATAATGTCAAATAATGACGAGAATATGTCAGACATTGTAAAAAAAATAATAATAAAAAGAATAAAAATTAACATAGCAATTTGGGAGCAGTTAATAGACTTTCACACGGTTTTGCTGTTATATATGATAGAATTGGTGTCTATATTATTGTAAATTTTAGCTCTTAAAATGGATGTCAGGACTTTATAGACCGTCGGTAGACAAGTGATCGGCCTATAATTTTTGGGTTCCGCAGTACTACCTGATTTATGTGTAGTTCTGTGTGGTGCCGGACGTAAAAGAATAGCACCATTCCATTTCTACCCGTGGGTGTCGTAGAAGGCGACTAAGGGACTTACTCTAGTAGTATTCTCTAGAATAGGCAGCAGCATTCTCTACGCATTTTACCACCATACTGCGATCGCCAACCCGCCTGCCAAGCGTGGCGATTATGGCAAAACCCCCCTTTTGGAGGAGGCCTATGTCCAGCAGTGGACGTCTTTCGGCTGAAATGATGATGATGATGACCTGATTTATGGAACAGTGGGTTCTCTCTGTTGTTAAGAACTGGGGCAGCGACCCTGACTCTAAGACTGACTGAAACTGCGATGCCAAGCGAGCGTGCGACCTTGGGAACAATTTGATCCAAAAGTTGTGCAGCCCGTCCAGCCCTGGAGATTTCCAGGATGAACCCAAAGATGGTAGGTGTGTGTCTCGTAGTAATTGTGCCCGACTTCGCGTCAGCATCTCGTTATTCTCCATATCCAAATGTTTTCTAGTTGCATTTTGTTGTCATGTTTTTGGTATGGTAGATGATTTTAAGGCTCTTTAGTGGTGTTGAAGAAGCTTATAACAAAACATTGTTGCAACATTATGTTTATTATTAGATCATAAATGACATAATTTACTAACGAGATAGGTGATCAATTGAACGATTGTTGTATCTTCTAAGCACAGCACACAGTTAGTAGTTCCGCTGGACATAAGGACTCATCGAATGGCAATTAACCTTAATGATAGTTATAACAAACAAATTAAATTATAAATCATTATTTATCTATAATTTAGTGATTACAGAGTATCGGCTTATCAGCAAAAGCTTTGTAAAACATATCAGTATATAACAAATTGTCAACGGGTTCACAGCTCCATTTAGTTTATTAAATTATGAATAGAACTAATTAAGTTATTGTTCGAAACATAAAAAGTAGCTTATGACCGAGTGTTTAGTTATTTTTGAGATTGCTTTGTATCTAAAGACAGATATTTTGTGTTGTTTAAGTTAAAAGTGGTGTGATAAGAATTGGTTATTTTTATTTTTATTTTATAGTCTTATTTGTTAAATTATCAGTAAATTAAAGTGTAGTGCTTTGTTTTACTTACAATGTGGCGCTTGGATGTTCTTTTGTATATTGAAAAGTATGTATAATGGTTTGTTTCTGCTCTTTTTATTTGCAATCGGATTTTTATAGGCATAATCAGATGTTTTTCTTCCATTAAACTGCAGCGTATGTGTTGGTACTTAGAGACTAAATACTTAATTAGTTTATCTAGTCTTTGTATACATTTTGCCATATTTTTAGGCGAGTTACATCTTCCTGTTTAGACAGAGATAACTGGAAGGAAGGTCGAGAGGCCTTTGAGAGGCCTGTAGTGGGACATCAAAAATCAAAATCAAAAGAAATTTATTCAAACTAAGCTGAGAGTCAGCACTTTTTAAACGTCAAAATTACATAAGACAGTCCCCCTAAAATCCCCACCCTTCGCAACTTTCTAGAGCTTTAGCTGGGAAGAAAAAGTTGCGCGACCAAATCCCCAGCAGCACAGCTGACTATTAAGTTAGAAGAACTTGATTCTATACAATAATAGGTAAGTAATTGACATGACTAAACACAAAAAAAAAATTGCCATATTTCAGCTAGCACACGCCAATATACTAATAAAACATAGTAATTAAACTCAAGCAGAAACAAGTAAATAATAAAAACAAAACAATAAACGTAAACAGAACTCAATACCCACATAAAAGCCATATGCATAATGCATTTAGATTTAATTTGTAGCAACAAATGTTAAGCTAGGACCTTCGGAGTAAAATAAATAAAGAGTTAATTACTAATAACAATAACAAAATCATGGTCAGTAAGATGACCAGTCAGCACAAGCAGCACCCGTTCACGAGCAAAGCAATCACAGGCTCTTAATAATAAATAATAACATCTTCCTGTCGAATCAATAGGTTATTAATATTATTATCAACGATATTATTCGTCGAGCCCTTGTCACCGCCGGCGTACCAGCGGTATTAGAACCAAACGGCTTGGTACGTGACGATGGGAAGAGACCAGACGGCATGACGTTATTGCCTTGGAAGGTGGGAAGACCTCTGGTGTGGGACGCAACATGTGTCGACACCCTTGCGCCATCCCATGTTCCTAGCACGGCGGGCTGTGCTGGCGCCGCTGCTGCTGTTGCTGAGACCCTCAAGCGGCGTAAATACTGTAACCTTATGGGTAACTACAGTTTTGAGCCGTTTGGGGTCGAAACGCTCGGGTCATGGGGCCCGAGTGCACGTCTCCTTTTTAAGGAAATTTCTCGCCGGCTGATCGACACTTCACGTGACCAGAGGGCTGGGTCGTTCTTTGGCCAAAGAATTAGCATTGCCATTCAACGTGGCAATGCTGCCAGTCTTCTGGGCACGTTTCCTGATGACAGCGATGCGGAGGAATACTTCGACGCCTAAGTGTCCTTTTGTTTTTATTTTGTATATCGTTACTTTATTAATCAGTTTTTTTTTTAATGTATTTTGGACTGATACAATTTGATGACAACACCATATTATGTTAAGTTACAGTTAAGTAAGTTTTGAGAGCAGTGGTGGTCCAGTAGTAACATCAGCGACTTACAAGTTGTAGGTCGTGAGTTCGAACCCAAGCAGGCAATTTCTTCGCTGGCCGGTCTAGAATGGTATACTGAATTCGTGGTTAAAGTTTGCGCACTGAATAAAAACTTGTCCTGTAGATTAAAAAAAGCCTTCGGTCACGAGTGCTACTTTAGAGTACCTACGTTCGGTGATTCCTAGACAGTAAGCCCTGTTTCTCCTACGCTTGCTGACTGGCGATTATGGATAATTAATCACGGTGCATGAGTTGTTCCCAAAATTCCAGCCAATATTAGAGAAGATTTAGATAAAAGCTTCGTTTTTTTAACAATAATAACAGTGTCCTTTCCCTTGTTCCAGCGTGTCTCCGCTACCAGTAAAGATGCGCGGGCGCACCCCGCGCTGGCTGTGGGTGGGTGCGGGCAGCGGTGCGCTGCTGGCGCTCGCTGCGCTGTCTGCAGCGCTCGCCTGGACCAGTATATTTGATTCAGCACTGGCTTCTGTAAGTACATACTAGTTGATAGCATATGGTCTTAATGGCTAATTAGATAGAAGCAGGCTTCTAGGAATGAGGTCGGGTTATGTCAGACCCCTCACCAACAACGCTCCGAGGTTCCGTTGCTAAAAAACTTTTACCAAAAAACAAACAACCGACTTCTAAAAAAACACTACAAAAAATTACTTTAATTTTGGAAGTCGGTGACTTTGGATATGTATTTTCATTTTCATGTCACCAGTCACCGACTTCCGAAATTAAAGTTATTTTTCACTTTGTAGTGTTTTTGGAGGTTGGTTGTTTTTTTTTTTTGGAAAAAGTTTTTATTTTTCAATTTTTAGTTATAGTACCTACCCCACACACATTCCGAATTTCATTAGCCTTGGGGTAAAAACAATGCATATTTATGCGATAGCGCAGGTCGCGGTTGATTTGCTGTCATTTTTTTAAGAGTTCCGTTGTCTGTCTCCGAAACACATCATGAGATCTATATGTAATTTAAATGAGTCTTTTATACCTTCCATAATCTCTGTTACTTTCTCATAAGTGCATTAACCCCTCGTCTGTTAGGGAGACTCAGTGAGTCTGAGAACACAAGAAAAGTAATTGTATTAATTACTTGACACTTGACAGTGTATGCGAGCCTTCACAAATTACTAAACTTTTCGGAGGTACTGGTTCTGGGACACAGGCCTCCTCTCTGTGAGAGTGAGCAGGCCGTAATTCACCACGCAGGCCCTGTGCGGGTTGCTAGATGTCACATGTCTTCGAATATTTTGGTTCTAGGACATGCCAGTTTCCTCACGACTCTTTCCTTCGCCGTTTTGAGAGCAGTGATGATGAAATAATGAACACAAAGTAAATTGCCTGGGTCCGAACCAGCGACCTACAACTTTTAAGTCTGGACTGTTAGCACTTGGCCACCACTCCTCCACGTTTAACGAATAAATAACCATAATAATAATTTTAGTCGAATTTGCATAAACAATTCTGACTATCAATCGGTTTGCATAAGTAATCACCCACTCCCGCCCGTCATCGTCACGTCAAGCGGAAAAGGTTTAACAAATCACGTGTCCTCGTAAGTCTTCGTTAATCTCTGTCTGTAGTACTATTAGACATTGCATCAGAACACTTGTATGGGTACATCACAAACCGATGACTTTCCTTTCGCACTTTAAGACGATTCGTAGAGTGCTAAAGAAAAGCTTGTCTTACCTAGTTTGTGGTATGTCCAGAAGTCCAAATAGGTAAATACAAGTTGGAGATATACCTACCTATGTCAGGAAGGTACTGGTTAAAATTAAAAAAGTAAGTTCAAAAACTAAAACCCGACTACTGAAAAATCACACACTAAAACGTGTGAAACGAGACAATTTTCTTATCTGAAAGCCGTATGCCATTTTGGAATAAAGCATATGAGAATGTTTATTGGGTAAAAATTACCCTTTATTTTAACATGGATAAGCAAAAACACAAAGTTGTAAACAAGCTCTAAGTAATATACACTTAGATTTGGAATACATAGTCAGCCTAAATTGTTCCCACTGCTGGGACACAGGCCTCCTCTCTGTGAGATGGAGTGGGCCACAATCTACCACGCGGGCCCAGTGCGGTTTGGTAGATGTCACATGTCTTCGAATTATTGGTTCTAGGACATGCCGGTTTCCTCACGATGTTTTCCTTCACCGTTTTGAGAGCAGTGGTGATGAAATAAAGCAAAGCGCCTGTCAGAGTTCGAACCTAGGACCTACTAGTAAGTCGCGGCCGAATCCACCGGGCCACCACTGCTGATTTGGAATATTAATCGATAAACGAAGAAAAGCACAAATGAATCACACACGCTAAGAAAGAAACATGTTCAGTAAAGGACATTGACAGACCAATCTTAATCCCTCAAATACTACGGAAGGTCACACGAGCGACATTGAAATAAAAACAATAATAATTAGGAACGTGCGCCAAACATCTGATAATGAGATTAAATTAACCGCAGTTCTTTAGTGAAGCCATATTGCAGTAATCTGCACATTCCGTAGCCACCGTGTCAATGTCAGGCGAATTCTTAGTGAACTCGTTAATGGCCAGTAGCCCCATTAAAATTAAATTATGATAATTGGGTATTTAATTTCCGTCGTATTTAGTTTCGTTACAGGTAATCAGAAACCTGAAAGTCTGACAAGGGGTATTGTGTTACCCAGTTGTGGAGGTCAGATAGGTCAGTGGAGGTCAGATACCCCAACATAGTTGGGAAAAGGTTATGCAGATGATGAGTTTTTTGATTTCTAGATCTTTCGTGAGATTATCTAACAAAAAATATTTTTATTGTCGAATGAGACCGTAGATCTTGAAAAAGTATGAAGTTTTTTAGAGAATTCAGAAGAGTACGATATTTGGTAAACGATATGTCGCTGGGCCTACCTATCGACTATGTTCCCTTAATCAAGTAGAGCAATCCCTAACCATAAGGCATACTTAAGCAACTTGACCTTGAACTGACCAATTGCAGCCGCGCATTTTTCCTCGTCCCCCGGCCCGCAGAGGTGAGTCGTGTCCTTAGAAGAAATCGGCCTATGCGTACCTATACCTAGTATAGGTTTGTACCTACCTACTACCCAACAAGATGACATTTTTTGGAAAACAAATTTAGGACCCTTAACTTCGACCCTGTTTATTAACCTGCTAATATATCTAGGGAATGCAATTACTCCAAATCTCGAGCCTTTAGGGGTACTGTGCCCAAAAGGTGACAACGGCCCTTTAGGGGTACTGTGCCTAAAAGGTGACAACGGCCCTTTGAATAAGGCTCCACTGTCCGGCGGTCCAACTGCCTTAAAAAAAATGGTTAAATATTGTACGGTGGTATGGAAGCTGCAGCTGACTTAAGTCGGAACTCAAATTTTCAGATAAAATCTAACAAAAAATACATGAAATCATAAGAATGGCGGTACTTAGGTAGATGACAAAAAGACAGAAAACCCCTCAAGAGTATCATACGAGTAGGTTCCACTACTAATTCTCAAACGGTTACACAATGCTTGTTATCGAAGCTTCGTCGTCCATTTCACTGGAACTGTTAGCTTTATCCGTCTGCCTCTATCTGCGTTTGAAATCCAATATGACAGGGCTCAGCTGGTTGCCTAGCAACGGGTGAAGGAGCATTTAATAGGGGAGAGAAAAGTTTATGCACCATTTCCATTTGATTTTTTTTTGCATTTGCTAGGCTTTGTTAGGTAATAGTCTGGCACATTTTGCAAATAATATGTGCTTATATATTGTGAAGTTATTTTCAATGGTACTTATAGTATTCGTTTAGCAGGCTAAACGAATACTATAAGTACTATATCTAACTCGCCCCAAAGATCCGGGGATCTTTGGGGCGAGTTACATATGCTCTCTATAAATGACTTGATTTAGATTTATGTTTCTTCTTTGACTGTTAGTATTTTAAGCTTCATTATTCAGAATAAAAATTAAGCAAGTTAAGATCACTTGCTAAAAAGCGAAGGGAAACATCGTGATGAAACTGATCTGTCCTAGCAAAAAATAATAGTTTAAAAAAACTAAAAAACACGCTTTAAAAACCAAACTAAAAATGGAGAAAATAATTTTATTCAATGAAAAAGCGTGGGGTGCTTTTTGAGGTTTTTTTATAATCACTTAATGTCAAGCACCCCTCGCTTTTTAATTGAATTAAATTATTTTCTCCTTTTTTAGTTTGCTTTTTAAAGCGTGTTTTTTTTTTGTTTTTTAAACTATTATTTATTTTCTATTTTTTAGTTCTGCTAACTACAAAAACGTGACTTTTTTTTTTCATTTTTCTCAATTTTTTTTTAATTATTTAATTGTCATCAGTCCTCGTTAAGTTTACAAAGTTTCAATGAAATCTAACCGTTTAAAGTGGGTCAAAATCGCGCTCTAAGGAGTCGGTTACATACAAACATACAAGTGAAGCTAATATAAAGCGTGTAAAAATCGAAGACATGTGATATTCTACCAACCAGAACTGATCGTCTCACAGAAAGCAGGTCTGTGTCTTAGCAGTGGGACCATTATAGGCTGATTATGCTAAAATAAAATAAAAAACGTTAACTGCAGTCAAAACAAAGCTATAAAGTAGGTCAGAACCCTACTTAATCAACGTTTTGCAACAAACAACACCTAGTTCGAGTCTGATAAATTAGTCCGAGTTGTGTGGTCCCAAACATTGACGTCAAACTCTAGACATAGTTAATTCCATTCAAACCCAATTGATTTGTCCAGATAATCTAACTACCTAACTCAGAGACGTTACTTAATATTAATCAATCATTACCTTTAATTGACCAACAAATATTGGAACGCTATCAGCCATGGAGAACATTTTTCAATTGTGGGACATTTGTGTCTGTGAATTAAAAAGTTTATGACTGTTTATTCCTAGGTAAAGACTCTGAGGACCGGCCTAAGACTTTGACCCGTCAATTGAACAATATCAAATAACATAGTTCTTAACTGAGACTAGAATTTCGAATCAATCAATATGCAACGTCTGTCGGCTCTCCTTGAATAACAATTTATCAATCGAGGATAAGCTTTTTAATTGGCAACATTATTGCGATGACCTGATGTCAAATGATTGCGTATGATGGGATGCAAAAAGTTGATTGGTCATTTATCAGGACAGAATGTGAATACAATGAATTGTTTGTGGTTTTGTTTAAAGTCTGATAGTCTGGGGATTCGCAAATCCACGTGAAGAAATCAGATGGCAATTCACGAATTTTTAGAACGTTGGCTTCGCATTCTAAGGAAAAATAAGAGGTATTTCTGACAGATTATGACTAATCTGTCAGAAATTTTGTGAGATGAGATTGTGACTTGATTTTACACGTTTTTAAATACGGAAATCGGCCTTTTTACACGCTTTATATTAGCTTCACTTGTATGTTTGTTTGTTTGTATGTAACCGACTCCTTTGAGCGCGATTTTGACCCACTTTAAACGGTCAGATTTCATTGAAACTTTGTAAACTTGTCGAGGACCGATGACAATTCAATAATTTAAAAAAAAATTGAGAAAAAGAAAATCATGTTTTTGTAGTTAGCAGAACTAAAAAATAGAAAATAAATAATAGTTTAAAAAACAAAAAAACACGCTTTAAAAACCAAACTAAAAAAGGAGAAAATAATTTAATTCAATTAAAAAGCGTGGGGTGCTTGACATTAATTGATTATAAAAATACCTCAAAAAGCACCCCACGCTTTTTAATTGAATTGAATTATTTTCTCCTTTTTTAGTTTGGTTTTTAAAGCGTGTTTCTTAGTTTTTTAAACTATTATTTTTTAAATGAATAGTTTGATCGTCAATAATAAGTGACAGTGTAGAAATAGATTTGCTTTTTACGGTTTTTTCATTACTGATTAATTAATTAATTTCAATAAATTGCGGGACGCTGACGTTGTGACTAAGCAGTATTTTTAGTCTTTTTCATTTCCCTCATTTTATTAAAGCCTAATGTCTTATAACCTTCAGCCTTATGTAAGTGCCTATTCCAGGTATTATTAATTATTTTATTTTTTGATTTTCCTTATTGGTAATTCTTTTTAATGTTATGGAAATATTTGTACGCCGATACTTACGGCTAAACATGAATGGACTCAAACGATGTATCTAATATCTTGCATGCTCTTGTATAATAAATAAAACTTATCTTATCTTAACGCATCGGCGTCCCTCTCACGCCAAGCCACAAATTGGGCGCTATTCTTTTTTGTAGGTATTTCCTACAAAAAAGAATAGGGATTCCAAAATTTTATCGATATCGAATTAATCATTGCTTTTCATCCCCTGTTTTTAAATAAAATATTACTCGTAACATCATCCTTCTATTTAATTTAACCCTAAAACACACAAACAATAAACAAAAAAAAACAAAACAAACAAACAAAACAAACAATAAAAACAATTTTTCTTCCTTTCTTTCTTTTTTTCTAAAATGTTGTTTTCTTGTCGGCATTAGCCGACGGTGGCGTGTTGGGCATGTTTTCATTTGTCGGCTATACGCGACGCCAGCGGTCCAAAGCTTAAGGCCCATAGTATCCTCATCTCCCGTTTGTATGCTAAAGCACGACTGCCGCCCGCGCCCGCGCAGGGCCCCTCTGAGCCTATATCTCAAAATGGGGATATTCCTTTAATTCATTTACAATTGTGCTTCGGCGATTCTGTGGTACCTCTAACTATCTATTTTTCAGTGTATTTTTTTTTCCAAATAACGAAGCCGTTTAGTAGGAGTATGGAATAGAAGCCAAAATATTGCGTGTTGGAAAATATTTTTTACAGCAAAAGTATTAACCATACAAAAAAAGTACTTCGGGCAAAATGATCTATATGAATCTATAGCTTTTTTATAGAATCATATATTTTTCAAATCTTCAAGACAAGCCTTTAATGAGCAGTACGGTTCATAAAGTGACCGTGTTACGCTACCAAAAGGGACGTAGGCCCTTAATAAACACTAGCCCGTCAGCAAGGGTAGTAGGTACCTATAGCGCTGCTCAAAGAGAGCCGGAAGTAATAAGGTGGGCCTATTTTCCTTTGTGGGCTAAAGTCGAGCCCTTACTTTTATGAAAATTTCATGGAAATCGTTCTACAGAAGTCGCGTTGTGCCTGTCTATGAGAGCCTTAACTCTTCAAAGTCTTCTAATGTTCCCATGCTTTTATGGTCTTCCTATTGTCTTTAGTTAGTTTGTGGTCTTTGATACAAAGTTTTAGGCTAGTGGTAAGAAGTTACAATCTGGGTTTAATTACCTATACAGTTTCAGTAAATGTATAATACTGGTATTATAGCTGCATCCGGTTAGACTGGAAGCTGACCCCAATATTGTTGGGATAAGGGTAGGCAGATGATGAGATGGTAGAGATTCAGTAAATTGAGATTTTATCAGTTCAAAGCCTAATTTTGCATAATTAAAACACATAAATTCCAAAAGTTTGCAGCTACCTTCTTCCTTAGTGTTTTAAATTTGCATTTGACCGTCAAATAACAAAGATTTAGTTGTGTGTCTAGATGCGAAATGGACTACCAACAAGTGGATTTTGAATATTGAATATTTTACAAAAAATATCCTTTTTTGTGTTGTTGATTTAAGATAACCTAGAAGTTATCTTAAAAAAAAAAACATATTAATAGAACGTTTAATATTACGTATAAACGGATAATAATGATGATATTATTTAAAAGACTGGTTTCGTAAATATGGACTAGGCAAAATTTACTTAACTGGTCGTCTAGATTAAATTACACGTTAACTTTATTCATAATAATAATATTTAATATTGTAATTTTATAATAAAAAGATGATTTTCGTTGTGTTTTGTGCATAATTATATATCACAGTTGATTTTTAAGTTAATATTTTAAAATATTGATTTAAAAATTATTGAAATGCGATTTTAAATCAAATTAAGTAAATATCATTTGAAAATCAGATTCTGTTAAAAAAAAATGGGAAATGACCACTGTTTCGGGTTTTATATTTATGTTGTGCAATCCTTTTTCCATTTTTGAAGGTCTTTTCAGTCATTTTGTGTCAAATTGGTATCGAATTAATTATATAGGCAGCTGTGACTGGCTGACTAGACTAACAAGTACCAAGCAGTATATTCAAGAAAGTTCTCAGAATAATAATAAATAGAGATTTGATTATTGCCCCTAGTTTTTCTATAAGCATGCAAATGCTTACTGAAGCTAAGTGAATAAGGTGTTTATTAACCGACTTCAAAAAGAAGGAGGTTATCAATTCGACATGTTTAATAGGTCTTTACCTATGAAATTGCCGTTTTGTATGAAAAAATTTAAACGAATTTTTTTCATGTATTTTTTATTTGTATTAATCGAAGTAATCACCCATGCAATCAATGCATCTTTGCCATCGCAGTGGCAGTTTATTGATGCCCTTCTTAAAGAAATCAGCTGGACGGGAGGCAACAAATTCTTCAAAGGCATTTTGTACTGCCTCTCGGGTATTGAATTTTTTTCCCGCCAAGAAGTTATCCAAATTCTGGAAAAAGTAGTAGTCTGTAGGCGCAAGGTCTGGTGAGTAGGGCGGATGACGGAGAGCTTCCAACCCCAGTTCTTGCAACTTGGAGACCGTCTGCTGTGCAGTATGAGGTCGCGCGTTGTCGTGCAGGAGCAGCGGAGACGAGCGATTGACCAATGCTGGTTGGAGATGTGCCAGCTTCTCCATCATTGTGTTCAGTTCTTCACAGTACACATCTGCAGTAATGCTCACCCCGTTTGGTAAGAAGCTGTGATGAATCACACCGGCGCTAGACCACCAAACAGTGACCATCACTTTTCTAGGGGTAAGTTTTCGTTTAGGGCATTGTTTAGGTGCTGAACCAGGATCCAACCAACTTGCTGAGCGCTTGCGGTTATCAAACAGAATCCATTTTTCATCGCAGGTAACAATGCGGTTCAAAATTCCTTCATTTGTGTGTCTGTTGAGCAGTGCAAGGCACGTCTCGACGCGTACTTCGCGCTGACGATCATTGAGTTCGTGGGGCACCCATTTGTCAAGCTTTTTTACCTTGCCAATTTGACGCAAATGGACCAATATTGTTTTGACGCTAACGTCGAAAGCTGCTGCTAATTCAGCCGTAGATTGTGTATCATCAGCTTCCATAATCGCCTTTAATTCGTCATTGTCGACCAAAGTCTTCGGACGACCGCGAGGTTCATTTTTCAGGTCGAAATTTCCAGAACGGAAGCGAGCAAACCAATAACAGGTGGTGCGTTGGTTTGTAGTGTTAGCTCCGTAAACGTCGTTGATGTTGCGTGCCGCTTGTGCCGCGTTGCTGCCACGACGGTACTCATATTCCATAATTACTCGAATTTTTAACGTATCCATGATGACGAAAAAGATTGAAATGCGATGAAAATGTAACACTAATCAATAAACAAATGACTACTTTTGGAAAAAGAAATCCATGTTTTTAAAATAAAATTAATTTGAAATTAGAATTCTTACTCAAACAAAAATTATTTTGATTTGAAATGGCCAGTACTGCAAAACGGCAATTTCATAGGTAAAGACCTAATATATACATGTATTTTGTTTTATGTTTGTTCGGGCATAACTCCGTCGTATAGACGGAGTTGCAAAATATTTTTTTTTGTATGAAAGGAGTTTATTCCGAAATGGTCCCATATTTCGTGTAGATCTGATGATGAGTTTCGGAGACAGACAACGGAACTCTTAAAATGTCACAGCAAATCAACCGTGATTGCTGCTATCGCATAAATATGTATTGTTTTGACCCCAAGGATGATGAAATTTCGAATTGGTGTGTTACTATAACTAAAAAGTGAAGAATAAAAAACATTTTTCAAAAAAGAGACAACCGACTTCCGGAAAAACACTACAAAGTGAAAAATAACTTTAATTTCGGAAGGCGGTGACAAAAAATTAAAATAGGTACATAACCAAAGTCACCAACTTCCGAAATTAAAGTTATTTTTCGCTTTGTGGTGTTTTTCTGGAAGTCGATTGTTTTTTTTTTAAAGTTTTTTTCGTATGCAGATATAACAATTTTCCAAATAAAAAATCTGATTCAGTAAGTCATAATCTGTTAGTTTTTTCCCAACTATGTTGGGGTAGGCTTTAAATCAAACCTCCACAACCCAGTTACTGGGCCCCAAATAAAAGCCCTTACTTGGGTTTTAAAAGCAAGTACGGCCCGACTGCCTCGTTTGTCTAGGGCTCGCAAACGTTATGTCCAAGCGGTGTTACCCAGTAACTGGGTTATGGAGATGAGACAGCAGTAGCATCATGTAAAATCTTGGTAAGTATTCTAGACTGGAGGTCGACTCCGGAATCGGCTAAGCAGATTGATTGATGCTTCTGCCTTATAATCCTCACAATCTACCTTTTGTCTGTTGCAGCAACTGGCCCTGACTCCCACCTCCCGCTCGTTCCGCAACTGGGTTGCTCCCACAGTGCCGCTGTTCTTCGACATCTACTTCTTCAACTGGACCAACTCTGAACGGTTTCCAGATGAGAAACCAGATCTAGTACAATTAGGTAAGTGAATTTATAATATCACCCTAATTTATTTCAGTAAATAATAGTGCCATGTGAGAATTACTTATTAAAAAATCGTAAAGTAAGCACATTTTACATTTGCAACAACTTCAACTAGAGGATGAAATTTTATATGTGAGTTAATCATGGTCTGGTAGTTTGAGTTATGCGGCCTACCCAAATGTGCTTTCTTTGGTATTATTTTTCGAAGAGTTGAACTCTTATGGTTGAGTTGCACGGTTACTAACAAACGCTTGCACTGACTGGACAGGTCCTCTCAATCTGTGTGGTTCTTTCCTCAAAATACCATTTCAGACACCAATCTACATGGCCTACACATGATCTAACCAAGATTTTGTCTGGACTTTAAAAGAGACTATGACCTCAGAGTTTGTTTTGGCTTTTCTTCTCAGAGTAGTCAGATAGGAAACGCTAACCTCATCTAGTTTTAAAAATATGACTGACGTGTAGTTGTAAAAACCTACTTACAGGAATAAAATCATCCTTCATAATAATTTTTGCCGATGGGTTTTAAAAGCCATCAGGCACACGTCTTGTTTTTTAAACAAGTCATATCAAAAGTGGACATGCTGCCTAAGTTTCACAATACATCGGCAATCACGGTCACTCCTTGACATTGCAGTTGTCTATTGCTCAGTTTCTATAAACAAAAACGAATTGTTTTGCTTACCAATGGTAGCATTTTTTATTGCCAAACTGGGCATTATAAATAGATTCGTACATACAGCGTCAGTATGTGCTAACCCCTCATGTTTTAAAATGTTACACTGCTACAACATTGCATTCGTTACGAATAATCTAAAGAATACTTCAAAAAGAGTTCGTAGTTTCGACTTGGATTCGAACTATCGCATCACCGAACGTCGGTATGTCGATACTCATACCGGCAGTTTGACGAACTAGTCAGTGAGCGCATATGAATTGCGATGAAATTGTCATATACTGTCGTCCGAGTCACTTTATCTTTAGGTCTCTGTCTAATTGATAGACTATATTATTTGAGGGTATCCATTAATTTTACTTACTTACGTTTTCTTTATAAAATTAATCCCTACCCTCAAGTTATATCTACAACGTCTCATGTATACGTTCACTTAAAACGCCTGTTTGCAGAGACGACATGACAGATCACGTGATATTTAGTTAGTTTATGTCAATCTAAAATATTTCTAGCGCTTAATATTTTATCGTTTGCGTTATAAGGATGTCACTTCTCTAGGGATTATTTGTAATATTTATTAAAAACCCCGGGATTCTTGGATTGCATGTTCTATTCAGATGTGTATTAAGTTAAAATTAATGTTTAACCCGATACAAATATGTGTATGTACTGGAGGAGGGGTGGTTTGTATTAGTTAAAACAAAAAAGCGCATTCCATGTTAGCCAACACCTCAACTTTAGGTGAATATGCATCCGAATATCCGATCTCTGGTCATTACTCTATACACGGAACTCAGTTACCATCAGACAACCTGTCTTGTCTCGCCTGATGATAAGACAGGTCTGTTTATTGGTTATTGAAGTCTAGAACAATAAATAAATATACTATTTTACTTTATGTATAATGTGGCTCATTTGTAAATCTAATAAGTGTTCCTGTATTTATTTCGTTAGAAAACACGTGTAGAATACCATTATTATTATGTTTATTTCATTAGTTACTATATGTATTACCATCGATATTTTTTATTTGACCTTAAGAACACCCCCACCACTTTTTTATTTAAATCAAAATAATCAATTTACATACCTACACACAGTATAAATATATTAATAAATAAGATTCCTAAATTCCTATTATTTAAAATCTGGTTTGACTTCTTGGCATACCACTTTTAATTGCCTCCTTTCTCATCAACCATTTCTTGCCCTTATTCCAATTTAAATGTGGTCTGGGCCACATGTCTTGTTCCATACTTTTTATTTATTTAAAAGGTACACCAACGACTTATTCACTAGACAATAACATAAGGAAAATCACATTTGGACAGAGTTATGGTGAATTTGTCACTTACTAAATTTAAAAAAAAAATGAGACAAAAAATCACGTTTTTGTAGTTAGCAGAACTAAAAAATAGAAAATAAAAAATAGTTAAAAAAACTAAAAAAAACCAAACTAAAAAAGGAGAAAATAATTTAATTCAAATAAAAGCGTGGGGTGCTTTTTGAGGTATTTTTATAATCAATTAATGTCAAGCACCCCACGCTTTTTATTTGAATTAAATTATTTTCTCCTTTTTTAGTTTGGTTTTTAAAGCGTGTTTTTTAGTTTTTTAAACTATTTTTTATTTTCTATTTTTTAGTTCTGCTAACTATAAAAACGTGACTTCTTTGTCTCATTTTTTTTAAAATTATTGATTTGTCATCGGTCCTCGACAAGTTTACAAAGTTTCAATGAAATCTAACCGTTTAAAGTGGGTCAAAATCGCGCTCAAAGGAGTCGGTTACATACAAACAAACAAACCAACAAACAAACAAACATACAAGTGAAGCTAATATAAAGCGTGTAAAAATACTAGAAAAGGATTTTTGGAAGAAAAATAATTTTTGTATGACTGTAAATTCCGTGACATTTTGCGAAACATATATTATGTTTTTTTGGTAGGTTTTGTCCCAAGCTATCACCCCTTATACTATGTCGTACTATTTACTGGACACCCTGTATATGTTCTGTGGTACACACTAGCCAAAACCTCTTTCACACGGTCCATCCGTATTGTCTTTGCTTCCTCCCTCTACTCTTATAGCCATCCATTCATACTCAAAACTCCTTGACATAATTTTACTATTAACAAATTAATTAAGATTTTTTTGTGGCTTTTTAAGATGCAGTAAGATTGTAATCAGAGATTGGAGTCAAACAGCATATAAAAATGTTGTTTCTTGGTATTTTATTGATTCAGACGAGTCTGGCATATAAAATAGCAATAAATTACATAAATAATAGGTCTGTATGCCCATTAATAGTTTATCTAGATTTTCTGAATTTTATGCCTAGGTCATATCTACTTATGTGTTTAAATAAATTATATATTAATTTTGACAAAAACACGATTAGGTATGTAGATAAAAATGGTAATACAATAATTTAAAATAAAGAGGAAATTTAAAATCTTTTGTAACCGCAATTGACTCAAAATTCATAACAGGTTTAAAAAAAAATGATTATTAAGTTTTCAATTTATAAAATTATTCAAATTTTAACATGATAACCATTTTAGTAGACGAAGGCTAAAACAGAACGCGGGAGCATTTCCAAAATGACATTTTTCGAACCCATCGACAATCGGACAAACTAAACTGCAAATCAAAATGATAAATCAAAACTGCTAATTCAAATGTTTAGAACTTAGCATAATCAATAATATCGATTCCCTGAAGCAACTACTACAAAGAAAAAAGGTGCGTGGAGTCCCTCCGCGCGGAAGAAGTGAAACCAACTCACTCTGTTGCGTCGGTTGCGTTAAATGTTTAACGCGTCAAACGTTTAACGCAACCTTGTTGGAAGTCGCATAAGAAGTTTCACTTCAAAAAGTGCGTGGAGTCCCTTCGCGCGGAAGAAGTGAAACCGACTCACTCTCTTTCTATCTCCTACTTTCTACTTTTGTGTATCTTTCTTTCTCTCTCCCTTGGTAGCGTTAAACGTTTAACGCAACCTTTAGCGTTAAACGTTTAACGCAACCTTGTTGGAAGTCGCATAAGAAGTTTCACTTCAAAAAGGTGCGTGGAGTCCCTCCGCGCGGAAGAAGTGAAACCGACTCACTCTGTTGCGTCGGTTGCATTAAACGTTTAACGCGTTAAACTTTTAACGCAACGTTGTTGGAAGTCGCATAAGAAGTTTCACTTCAAAACCATCGCGAAATCACAACTCGACACTTCTCAATGAAGTAGATAATATGGCTGCAGATACACGTTTCATATAATTTGAGACCCTTATATTTTTTTCTGTAGGGAATTTCTCATTCCTCCTTCCTACGTCTGGGGAGAACAGAGGTTTAAATCGGACTCCTAACGACTTAAAACCCACTGTTTCTTCTACTACCATAATATGTCGGGGCCCCGGGAGATACTTGTACAGACGCCAGCACATCAAGCTATCCCAAACTATCAAATTTTCCCAATTAAATATGAACCTTATTCTTTTGTATTAAAGTTGAAAATCTATCAAAGAAATTTGACAGTTTGAGGTAGCTTGATGTGCATCTGTACATTCGCCACACCCCCGACTAGTTTGAGCCCGTATTCTAGCTCTTCTCTTTATAATTACACTTTTCTCAAATGCGTATTATTATATTTTCAGTCAAAAACTTGCCTTATCTTCATCATCATTCCCTTGCCTAGGTATATTCCAATTTATTTGGTGACGGTGTAACATGACTTCTTCCATATTTTTCTGTTAGTCTTCGTTTCAGTAGTCACTCCCTTACTAGTCTTATCATCTTTCACACAGTCTATTCATCGTTTCTTTGGTCTTCCCCTACTATTATAGCCATTCCCACATTCATGCCCAATACTTTCCTGGCGACATTTAAAGCTTACCCGCTATTTTGAATTGTTTCCAGGTCCATACCGCTTCATCGAGAAGAGGAAACACGTGAATATAACGTGGCATGACAATAACGGCACGGTGGCGTATCGCACTAAGAGGAGTTGGTTCTTTGATGAACAGTCCTCGAATGGAACCCTCCAGGATAACATAACGACACTCAATGCTATTGCTGCTGTAAGTATTAACTTGGAAATACATTTTTTCTTCTTTAATATCAACACGGTATTGCTCATCATCATCTACCTTTCCGTTTTCCAACTATATTGGAGTCGGCTTCCAGTCAAACCGGATTCCAGTATTTTACATGGAGTAACTGCATAACTGACCTCCACAACCCAGTTCTGGGTTATACGATACCCTTTGGTGGTTATCAGATTACGATCAACAATCCACGAATGACAGCGAGACCAAGGGCTTAGCGTGCTTTCAAAGGCACGTAGGGTCGTAGTCTGTAAAGGTGGTCACCCATCCACGGTTCAACCTCGGCAAGCGTAGCTTAACCTGATCGATCGGCACAGAATTGCTCATGCCGTGGCAAAATAGTAGCTAGTCAGCAAAATCATACTGAAGCTGATTTGTCCAAGGTGTGCATTTAAGTATCAGCACTCTTGGAGGTGAACCGAAGACTAATTTACTGGGCTTCTATGACCGGTTGGATGAATATAGTTCGTGTTTTGCTTAACTGAAAGTGTTTGCTCATAGTTTGGGATTTTATGCATTTACAACTCAGCCAGAATTATAAGAGTAATCCGTTAATTACACTTCAACCTGCACTTATATCCTTATTAACTACGGTATCCCGGTAAGCACCACCCAGTAAGCTTCGTTTAAGCCTCTATATAGACTCTCATCGAGCCTGTAAACCGATTACGTAGAAGTTATAACAATTAAAACACTCCTAGTTTCATTATCTGTTCGAGAAACAAAGGAAACACTCGTAAAACTTCGTGATGGTTTTGTAATCTACTTGCCTGTTAAGTTTCGTCATTGACAGGGTCAAAGTTTAGTCATAAAAGAAGATGAACTGCGTGTTTTGTAACTAAACCGAGTCTCTTTTCCTCTTGACTGGGGCACAAGCGCTGAGCATGAGTGGCATGGTTTTATTCCCGGAATAGGCAAAGTGTTTTTGGGTTTTGCCATCTGGAATTTAGCAGCCTGGAATCTGGATTTATGCCCGGGTGATAGCAATAAGGTGGGTTGTGAAGGTCAGATAAGCAGTCGCTCCATGTTAAATGTTATCAGCTGCATCCCGTTAGACTGGAAGCCGACCATAACATATTTGGGAAAAGGCTAGGCAGATGATGATGATGATGATCATCATCATGATAATGATGATATCATGATGAAACTCGCCCCCTATTACGTGGGACCTAAATAACTGGCGAAACGAGGGTCTTTTAAAGGTGTACTGCAGTCTAACTATACGAGCTAATCAGTCCTGATGTGATGTTATGCCAGGCAGATAATGCTTACCCAAAAAAGACCACTGCATTCTATAACCTCTCTGTCTTTATTTCCAGTCAGCGGTGTATCGGTCCAGATTTTGGGGCTTTCTCCAGCAGAAGGGCCTATCAATGGGCCTGGCCATGTTCAACCAGAACATCGCCATCTCCAAGCTGGCCAGAGAACTGCTGTTCGATGGCTATGAGGACCCATTACTTGACCTGGCGAAAAGTCTACCTTCCAGTACTACGGGTGGAGCCCCGCCTGTAGATAAATTTGGTTGGTTTTATGAGGTGAGTGGTCTTAGCAAGATTTTTTTGTTGTTATTTTTAGTTTTTGGGATGCTCTTAGCTGTTCTCCATAAACTAGATATATGAGTACATCATGTCATGACGCAAAGAAAAGCTGACTGCCAAGGGTCCTTTGGATATGTCAATATTATAGCAAGAGCAATTTCTAGTTTTTCTTTTTATCCAGATATGACAAATCTGTCGTGTCTGTTTCAGAGGAACAACTCCTTGGACACGGACGGCTACATGGAGGTATCCACGGGACAGATGAGCGGCACCCTGCCGGGACAGATCCTCAAGTGGAACTATGAGGACCACATCCCTTACTATGATGGCGAGTGCTCTAAAGTAAGTACCTAGTTTCATAAGTAAACCTACTTACTGAATAATAATATTGAAAGCCGTAACGTTTAATGACAGCGAACTTTGATAAAACATTACGGCAAAATCGTCTGCAATCAGTTTCAGTGAATAAGCTTGCCGTTAATTGCTATTTCACATAACATAACATCACGCTTTGTTTCCTTGAAGGTTGGGGCAGAGGTGTACCTTTAGTACCTACACCCACTTTTCGTCAGTTATGTTTAAGTCCCATGTAATGGGGGGCGAGCATATTGCCATCAATCGACCGACTGTCCGGTAAGAGCTCGCTGTCCGGTAAGGACCAAGCCCGGGTCGACGGCGCGTTGTGTTCCACGCGCGCCTCAAAGAGATGTCAGCACCAACTGGTGGGGTCTGCAAGGGCCGATGCCTGCCAGGGGTGCGGGTTGTTCGAAAGAGATACCGCGGCCCCTGGCACACAGGCAACTGAGGGAACACGGGTGGGTTTTAGTCACTAAAAGTCTGACACGCCCTCCTGCTCCAGCCAAAGCGGGAGAAGTTATTTGATGATTTGCCAACCAAAAAAAAGAGAAATTCCAATTTCTGAGAAATTCCAGATAGAACAACCAAATGACATTTTGCATCATCTATGAATTGAACCCAGGACCCCATGCTCAGTATTAGCGCTTGCGACCACTACACCAACAAGGACAACATTATTTTCCTGTCTTTTTTTTAATAATAACAGTGATATAAAGAATTTATTTCCATTAATCAAATGTATTAATAATTAAAACTACGATATACAAAATAAATACAAAAAAAAACAAAAGGACACTTAGGCGTCGAAGTATTCCTCCGCATCGCTGTCATCAGGAAACGTGCCCAGAAGAATTTTCCTTTTTGTTTTTTAGTTCCTTCTTCGAACGAAATAAATCTTTACCTAGCAGTGAGGCCATCAAAGGTAGAGAAAAACTTACTTAAGTAGTATATTTTTTGTGCATACCAAAACATCGAATAGCGAGAGTCGTTTAGTATATACATTTATACTCAGTTGCCAATGGTTAAGTTTAAAATGAAAAGCTTGACCTTTCAATCAAACACAGGTCGTCTAATCCGCTCTTACGTATTCGCCAGGCCACTTAACTTAACACTCATTAATTTTAATTTTCCAGCTTTCAGGCAGCGCAGGAGAGTTCATAGCTCGCAACTTGACTGAAGACTCCACCCTACCGATGTTCGTGCCCGATCTGTGCAGGACTGTGAACATGGAGTATGTGGACAGTGGGGAGCAAGATGGACTGCTGTACAACAAGTATGCGCTCACGCAGAGAAGCTTTGATAACTGTGAGTATACTTTCTTCCAAGCATTATCCTACCTGGCGCCATGGATATCATGGTCTACTTCATACGTCTGTATAGCGTAATCTCTTTAGTGCTCAAATTTACATCTGCAAGTTTCATTTTTACACGCTTTATATTAGCTTCACTTGTATGTTTGTAACCGACTCCTTTAGGCGCGATTTTGATCCACTTTAAACGGTCAGATTTCATTTAATCTTTGTAAACTTATCGAGGACCGATGGCAATTCAATAATTTAAAAAAAAATAAGGAAAAAGAAAACTGAAAAAATCACGCTTTTGTAGTTAGCAGAGCTAAAAAAATAAAAAAATAAATAGTTTAAAAAACTAAAAAACACGCTTTAAAAACCAAACTAAAAAAGGAGAAAATAATTTAATTCAATTAAAAAGCGTGGGGTGCTTTTTGAGGTATTTTTATAATCAATTAATGTCAAGCACCCCACGCTTTTTAATTGAATTAAATTATTTTCTCCTTTTTTAGTTTGGTTTTTAAAGCGTGTTTTTTAGTTTTTTAAACTATTATTTTTTTGTAACGTAACGGCTGATGCAATTCCAGTATAAGTTGGCTTCCTATTTGTTGAAACTCCGTACTGCGCTAGGCCAGCTGGTCATAATATTAACTCCCACGTGCGGTCGACTGTACAACTGTATTCTCCTCGCGTCTGCCTAGAATGTGCCCAGAGACAAAATTAAACAGCGAAATTCCTTTCGATTCCTGGTTTTAACTTTTCGAAACTCGTACTTTTCAAACTGAACTCAGCAATCCTACTTGGTGGCAGAAACAGATTTTTATTTTTCTCCTCCAATAGACTAGTTCTCTACCACTTCTAAATTTGATATGTATCCCCTCATTCCATGGCTCCACAGCACTTATGTCTTACTCATACTCCCTCGCTTCTCTTCCAGCGACAACATCTCCATCCAACACGTGCTTCTGCAACGGGGAGTGCGCGTGGAGCGGCGTCATGAACGTGTCGGCGTGTCGGTTCGGGTCGCCCGCCTTCCTGTCGCTCCCGCACTTCCTACACGCTGATGCACAGCTCCGGGAGTTGGTGACCGGAATGCAACCTGATCCTGAAGCTCATTCCTTCTATTTTGCTGTTGAGCCTGTGAGTATAAAGGACTTACAATGTTAGCTAAACTAAAAGGGCTAACCAGACCGGCCAATTTTATTCAATTATTGGCTTGAAAACATTGTAAAGGCCAATTATTAAAGAGAAACCGCGGTCTTTCTAGCCAGCTCTCCTTCATAGGAAACGAGTTGAAACGACCTATTGGGATCGTGCACCTAGCTTCTGATGTTTCATAAGTGCCCATGTAGGTTTATGTGAAATAAATTATTTTAATTTTTTGCTTTTTATGGCTAGTACCTATCTAGGTACTTACCTCTAGCTGGTAAAAATCTGCCTAGCCATTTTTAAATTATGTTGGGGTCAGCTACCAATCTAATCGGATATAACTGAACCAAATCTGACCCCAGCAAACGTGAGAAAAGGATATGAAGATAGATTTCTAATTTTCTTTAAGATATTTTCTAGCGATGTTTTTTTGTTCCCAGAAATTAGGTGTTCCACTGGATGTGGCAGCCAGATTCCAGCTCAATATCTACTTGGAACCGAGTGACCACGTTAAGTAAGTTTTCAATGGCCTACATTATTCGAGAACATTTCGAGACTCACTAAAACCTTCCAACAACTATTACATACTTTTTACACGAGAAAAAAAGGAGTGGCTATCGGTTAAGTCCACTTCTCATGGAGAGAAGGAATGGGCTTGATCACCACACTGGCTCAGTGTGGGTTGGTGATTTCAGACCGAAGTCCAGGGTTTTCTCACGATGTTTCCCTTCAACCAGATCTAATAAGGTCTAAGATCAAATAAGACTAAACGAGATCTCGTCTTTTTTTTGATCGATGAAAAAATTAATTGTGGTCATAACCACAATTTTTTTTTCATGTTTGCCATCTCTGGTCATAGATCTATGACCAGAGATGGCAAACATGAAAAAAAAATTGTGGTTATGACCACAATTAATTTTTTCATCGATCAAAAAAAAGTAAGATTTCTGTGTTATTTACGTGGATATTATTCAGTGTGTGGTAATTTATGAATTAACAACTAAATAACTAACCGGTTATAATGTGTTCGCTTATGACAAATACTCCGTTTGGAATAAGATTAGACATTTAAATAAACCTTTTTTACACTCCGTTCAAATAATTTTGACTTTTATTGCGTTGGTTGCATGATAAATGGCATTTGCAGTAAACAGTTGGTATTGTAACAACTTTTTAATATAAGTCAAAATCAGTTGAACGGACGGTAAAAAAGGTTTGTTTAAATGTCTAATCTTATTTCAAATGGAGTATAGTAATTCGTTCTCGTTTTATCAGTATCGTTTTAAGCATGACATTTAGGTACCGTTTTCTCCTTTAAACGGCGTTTTGGTTTTTTATAGGCCTCAAGTCTCTTGTAATAGGAATAGGCTATGAGACTGTAAGTAAAATAGGTACCTTATACAGTTTGTCTGTGAGCTAAAACAACAAAAAAGTCAACATAAAATCGTAGATGATTTTAGATTAATTACTATTTTTGAGAAATAATTTTGTAAAATAAAGCCTCGTGGCATTCCACGCAAAACAGTGCGCGGCACGTCAAAGCTTCTAGTTGACAGTTTCAACTTGTTTTCTCTAAAACTGTCAATTAGTCTATGTGGCTGATCATGACACATCTGCATCATAAGGACTCTAAGGCTGCAGAACAAAACCACTCCCAGCTTGCATGTTTTTTGTCCTGCATTCTAACCTAACCATGATCTTATATTGTTTCTTCAATTGTCCACAGCCTCTACCAAAACGTACCCAGAATGCTCTTCCCAATATTCTGGGTAGAACAAAATGTGAAGATGGAAACACAAGTAATCACTGAGCTTCGACTTGTGCGCGCCATCTTCGATTGGGGCGGAACCGTCTGCGCCTGCGCCGCCCTCGTGTTCGCAGCCCTCGTTACCATAGCAACCTGCTGGGCCAGAAAACCACAGTATATAAAAAAGGAGTGTGTATACGAGAATGCGAAAGACGAAGCCGAATTAAAGCTCAACCCTATATGAATGTTATGATAGTTCGTGTACATACTCAAATGGAACGTAGATCTATGAAGGGTCGAAAATTCAACTGTACGTTGAAAAGAGATGTTGTGAATGACGAATTGATTCGTCAACAGTTTTTATTTGACTTACAGGTCTTAATAAGACGTTTGATGGTCATTTTAGTTAATTAAAAATGATATTTTTTGTAAGATTTTAAACAATTGATAGACTCCTATTTTGTACGATTATGAGTAAAAACGAATGGTGTGCGTGGGCTCCGATAAAGTTCTTATAAATGTTACTCCGTCCAGAAAAAAAAAAACGATAGTTATCTAGGTACACGAGTGTTTCGAAATTTATTTTCTTGTCTGGATTCATAACAACAGCAGGGGTGACCAACTCGCAATTTTCTCTTGAAATAAATTTATAGTTTGTAAGAAGTATGCGTACCAGAATGTCCTGTGATATTGAAAGTGTGTGAATAACTTTGTGTTAATATTTCTTAACGTTGCCATGTTAGTTTTAATACGAAGCATAGTTATTATCACAAGTAAAAAGAGTTTTTAAAGGTATTTTAGGGGAATAATAACTATAATTTTTTACATTTTTTTAATATAAATAAAAAGTATTTTAATATTTGTGATAATAAGTATACCATAATAAAGAATTATAATGTAGGTACTTATTATTAGTTACAGACCAAAGAGATTTTAAGTGTTTCTAAAGAAATATTAGATTTAATAGATTTTTAGTATAAACAGATTTTCCATATCGAGTATCATTCCAGGAAAAATAAGAAATATAAATATTCTTGTAGTAACTTTTAAAGCTCATTGAATTTTGTGATAATCAAAGATATTATTTTTATAGCAATTAAAAAAGTGACATAATTTTTTATTGCTTCACTGTATCTTTTTAATGAGTAAGGTAGCATTATTACCTTACTTTTTATAATTATTTTACTGTAATTCCTGTGCAGTGAAATTTTATAGAGCGCTGAGCAGAGCTATTTTTGTAACAAACATACGCATTATTTTCTTATAATATTTTTATAAATGACAATAGTATAGGTTTTTAATGTTATTTTGTAAATATAATACTAATGTAAGGAACAAATAAAATAATGTTCGACCACACCTAAAAATACTGACACTCCCTTTGACATTAATGTACCTAATTACAAAGTAAAAATGTTTCAGCGTGGTCGTATAAAATAATAAGAAACCCACCGCATTGCCGCTATGATTATTATGTGGTTTTTTATTTTTGAGGGTGAGAAATCATCAAATAACTTCTCCCGCTCTAGGTGGAGCAGGAGGGCGTGTCAGACTTTTACTGACTAAAACCCACCCGTGTTCCCTCAGTTGCCTGTGTGCCAGGGGCGACGGTATCTCTTTCGAACAACCCGCATCCCTGGCAGGCATCGGCTCTTGCGGACCCCATCAGTTCAGCGCATCAGGACACATGGCACGCCGTGATCACCCCAGGAACCAAGTAACATAAGAGCCCCAGACGACCCCGTGTCTGGCACCCTTGGTCCCCCTGCGACAGCTCAGCGCAGTGACACCACTTTCGGCCGCAGGGGATAGGGAGAGCGGCCAACGCTATACCGACACTCCTCTTCCCCTGCGGCCCCACCGCGTCCGCCATCAAACGGTGGCGGCCCCGTCCAGGCCACGGCTAAAATCAAATGTGAGGTGCTAAGTACAATTTTTCTAGTAAAATTTGATTGTGGTCAGACTACATGTGGTCTGAGATTGTAAAAATGTTGATTATACCTACCATATATCACGAAAAAAATACTTTCAATACTGTTGTAATAGTTATTTTTGTAAATTTTAATTTAGGTATTATTTGTACAAAAAAGTAATTTTTGGAAATATAAAAAAAGTTGAAATACTGGTTTTGGTTTCATTTTAACTTTATACTCTATTGAAGAATACGAAACATGTCGTAACGATATATTTTAGGAAAAAAGTGGATTGCTATAAAAGTAAGGGGTACACAAATGTTCGAGTCGGCTTGATTCGGCACTGGCTGGGCGACAACATAAAATGTACACACGACGGCATTTTAATATTATATAGCTCTTCATTTCCGGTTGACTTCGCATTGTCCAGGCTTCAGGGAAGTCAGCTGATACTAGAAATTTATAGCCTGATATAATAATAATATCTTTATTTAGCAAGTAACATGACTCAACTGTGTTAGTAACAATATTCCTTACCCCTATGTTAGTATTCCTATGATATGTTGTTGATATGTCGTCGTACCTATATTTTGCCGCCCAACTTATTGAATTGTGCCGAATTAAGCCGACCCGAACATTGGACGCGTGTGTAGTGTAGCACACCCAAGTGCTATAGACCAAAGACTATAAAACCACAATACTCTATGGGGTAGACTAACGGATTGTGTGAAACTATGTTGATTTTTCTTAGACATAGTCCAAAAGGACTCTAGATAATTATGTATGGATGAAGACAACATACTGCGGAGACTTTAGAATTAACCTTTGTCTAAAACCTAACAGCACCTTAGGTGAGGGCGAAAAAACAGAAAGTAGGTAGATCTACCTTTTTTCATTTCTCCATAAAAATTCAGCGGGTGGAATTTAAAAATAGAAATTATACGGATCTATATAAAAGAAAACAATCATTTTTCTAAAAAGTTCCACGAATTTCAGCCGGGACCAACCGCTTAATGTACTTTCCGAGGCTTAATGTACTTTACTTTTCACCACGTACCTACCGTGGGAAGTGTAGCTTAACCTAATCGATCGACCCGATATATGTAGCTGTTATTATTTACGCATATTTATAAACTGACTCTTTGAAGGTCTCCGGGAAAGATCTAGTAAGAATCTAGATCACAAACGTGATCGTGCCATTATACCTAGTTCTAAGAGCTGCAACACAATACTACATCCTGCATCCTCAATTCCTCATATCACCTCATCCTGGGGACTCGACGATCGACGATGCAAACTGCCCAGCCAATCACGAGCCACCCAACTGAAATGCAGCTGCAGTGACTTTTATTTGGAGGGAGTAAGGTGCTAAATGTATTGTTACGGGTGACAAAGTAAGTTTGTAGTCTAACAGACGATTTGGATTTTGAAAGGTTTGTGCGCAAGTTTGGTTTAGTCCAGATTTTCAGATTTCGTCTTGATTTTACCTGAAGTATGTTGTTTCTGACTGACTTCATCATCGTTATTTCAATCGAAAGACGGCCAATGCTGGACATAGGCCTTCCCTAAACTCCGCCACCTGACTGACTTGATTTGTGTCAAATACCTTAGTCACTCTTTGCAAACTTCTTTCCAATAATAGATAAGACGTAAAACTTTCTTTCCAATAATAGATAAGACGTAAAAATGCGTGACGTGTGTTTATACGCCAAATTATTGTTTCCATTAAAGGTTCAATGTGTTACGCACAAGAGTACAACATATACTCTTCCAGCACCTTTCCTAAACGCGGGTTTTCGAATTAGGAAACGGAATGGATAATAATTACAATAATTTGCTCTCAGATGTCGATAATTTTCTTTCAAAATATTACTGAGGTACTTTTTAACTTACACGTTTACATAAATGTCGTTCAGATATAAACTGGATGAACCTAGTCGATAATATGAGATAACAGCCACCAAACATAAGATACGGATAAGGCATAGGATGAATGCACACAAGATACATTGATGAACCTACGAAATTCATAGTAGGCAGGTAGATACCTATGGTATGTTCGAAAAGTATTTGATAAAAAAGTTACAAATTAATCAGAAAACGTCCCTATGGATGCCCATTTGTAGTGCCACGAACTAATTGAGTGCTTAATTTGTTTACACTTTCGTCACTTACTTTTAAAACAGACTATACCTACATGATTATATTTATGTAGGATGTCTCCTATCAAACAGAGGATAAAGAGAATTCCTTCAGAGAATATTACGTCACCATAAATTAGGCTAGACCTCTAAACAGAGATCGCGCAGAAAAAAAACGAAGCAGGTTAACCGCTGGAGGAGAGTGGCCCTATATGACGAATTTAGTGTGAAATGAAGCATGACGGTATGGGCATAAGATATTTTAGCTTCGTCTCTCCCTGGTATGGCAGCGCATCTGAGAGGTATCGGCCTCTGATGCCAAATATACGTATCCATAGGCGGCAGGGAGCCACTTTTTTTTCTCATCGTATCAATGTCAATACAAATTGAGTCGGATCAGAATTGGCTACGCGCCTTTAGTAGCGTCCGTTCGTGTAACGTGCAGACAACCAGACACTCTGGACCCTTCAGGGTGGAGACATCTGTGAATCTCCACTTGAGTATGTATTTTTGGGTTCTGAGTTCAGAGTCTAGCATCTGAACACTTACCCATAGGGTGCACAACAGCCTTGTTTGTCATCCCCATCTAGTAACATAAAACAGGCTACTCCAGGGCAGTGGAAAGCCTTCTATAAACCGTACATCTATGACCCTCTTATTCTCCTACAGGAAATGCAGCCACGATGCACGCCAGCTACACATGATAGTTGGCTCTGTGATCACTATAAACGCTTCCTAACCTACCTAGGAACGTCATTTCTGTCCTTGGTAGCCGTACCATCTCAAAAGCACTTTAGAAGCAATCAAGTCGTCAGTTTGATTGGCCAATTTTATAATAAACAGGTGCCAGGGTACGCCAGTCAACCACGGGACGGGCGCGAACATTGTCAAGTACAATACATAGACTCTTCGAATGAAAAGAATAATAAAAAACCATAAAAAAATGATTCGGCTGTTCATTTTGGCTGTAGCGGGTACGTTGATTTTACATATTTGTTTGTTCTACTAACAATAAAAAAAAATTGCAGTCAAATTAGTTATTATATTGATGTTTTTTTTTTAAATGCTAATGCATTTAATGTAGTAGTTATGGTGTATGCCATAACTACTAAAATAGCAACTGAATAACATTTCCTGCTGAATTTTTAATAGCAACTAATCAACATAAGTTTTATGTTATTTAATTTAATCAGGCGCTTAAAAATATTGACATGACTTATGACTTATTCAGCAATTTATGATTAATTTAAACAATAAAAACGTTTATTCTTTACACAAGATGCTCTCTGTTGATATGTTTAATCTATTACTTAGAAAATACTAATCCATTAAATGCATTAATAAGTAGGGTCTCTAATAATTACCAATTTTTCCTAATAAATTGCGTAGGTTACTGTAATCGTTCGATTCATTCGTTCCGACTTCCGAAAGTCATGTAATTAAAACATTTTTCTAACTACTTATCTAAGATAATAGCGTTCATTCCTGTAGCCACTCATTGATGAGATGAGACTGATGGCTAATTAAAGGTTTTCTGGTGAATAATTACGATCCCCGATTGTAACACCAACTCAAATATAAAAGTTAGTCATCTAACCAAAATTCTCACTGCAAACATCTCAAAACAGTTTAAGCCAATATTTATACTAAGATAACCCAATTTCTGCCGGATTCTGTCGAAATGACTCATTTATGAGAGGAGTTTCCGTTCACGCTGTAGATCAAAGTATTCGCGAATGTTTGCACCAGATACAAAACTAACCACAGATTGGTTGCGAAACTGCCGTGGTAGGATACTTACTTTAAATTGGAGATATATTTGGTAGTATTTGTATGCAAATAGGAAAGGTAGGAATAATTAATTGGGTTTATGATAAGACTAAATATAGATGGCCTCATTTGAGACTGAGGGCGCTCAAGCGTTGAGTCTTTAGGAATACTAACCTAATATTAGGGTGTAGTTCAGTCCCAGTGCAAAGTAAACGCAGAACTTCTTTACATTCAAAGAAGGCCTGTCTAAAATCGTGGTTTAAATGTATAAGAAACAAGATATTTGGATCAGATATTGTTTTTCTATGCAAATGCTGGTGCAGCCGAGGTTACTGGATTCTGGTGTATAATAATCTAAAAACAAACTTGTGCATTAACCATTTTTAACAGACAAACAGGAGTATAAAAGCATATAACCCCCTCCGTTGTCCTGACCCCCGATTCATCCATAGGATGCAGACCCTACAGAACCGTTTCCTCCGGCAAGCCATAGGCGCCCTATGGTTCGTTCAGACCGAGATCCTCCATCTCGATCTGAAAATCCCCACGGTCAGTCAGTTCTTGAAACGCAACACGAAGCGTTTCTTTGATAAAGCCGGGAAACACCGCAATCCCTTGATTGTGAAGGCCGCCACTTATGTCCCCAGTAGGATTAGCTCTGTCCGACGGCCGAGACATGTCCTCACCGACCCAGACGACTCAATTACTCTCCTTCAGGAAAGCAATAGGGCCACCAGTACAGTTCGCACACATCGCTCACAACCGTCATTTCGACCTCGCCGCCGAGGTCCTCGCGCCCCGCGAAGACCCCGAGTAATGGCGCCTAACGTCGAGACCCCCGACCGACCCTTGCTCGTTGAAGCACCAGCCCGCGCCGCAGCTGAGCCAGTAGCTTTAAATTCCCCGACTAATAATAATAATGCCAATATTTTGATCCAGCCTGTCCCCACTAACTGTCCCATCAGTGACGCCCTGAGCCGAGGAACGTACCCCACAGGGGGTGTCCTCAGAGTGCAGTCACTTAGTATGTATGTTTTTAGTTTTTAAGCCCTGGCTGGAGGCGTTAAGTTAACTCTTAATGGCAGCCCCAGGAAAACCCGGTTAAGCAGTCACGGCCTCTCAAGGTCAACTGCGAGATGCCCGACAAAAAAAAACCGCTATCCTGAATTGGGCTTATTGTGTAAGGCAGCGAACAAAGACAAGTAATGCAGTCACCATAAAATAAGCTTTACGATAAAATAAATATGAAACGTTTATTTCGTGCCATTAAGTCTCGCCATTTCCCACTTCAAACGAATTTTAGATTGGCATCACACGTTTAATTTTACTGTTAATTGCATTCATTTATAATCTAATCATCGACCTCCGATCGTCGATAGACTTTACAGTTGTTTTAAACTTTAGAGTAAAATATATAAAGTGTTAACATTAATTTCAAATTAACTAAATTCTAGGAAAACTTAATTGCGTATTAGGTACATTTAGTCATATAGTTAGTATAGTATAGTATAGTATATTTATTTCCGAGTATATGGTACATTATGGTCTTTCGTACTTACTAGGAACAATTAACAAAGTCTTCGTCGTATCTTAAGTAAATTTTACCGGTGCCGCCGTCGACAACGACCGTAACCGACGTGCCAGTTGCACGAATCATTGCATAAATCAATTCAAGAACATTTCAATTTCATATTCTGCAATTCGTTGTCCGCTAACGTAAATTTTTTAATAAGCATTTTATGCGTACCTACTTATCGGTTTAGCATTCAATTCAAATTAAAAATTAATGTAGGTATGCAACTTTTACCTAATAATTAATGAAAATAAAATCCTTACTTAACTTAAACTAAATATGATCAATTGATAAAATTCTTAAAAGCCTAGAACTCCAATCAAACAAAATCTCACAGCCGGCATGAAAAAATACAAACAAACTCAGACTTGCCGGTGGCGGAAATAAGAACTAAGTTAAATAAAGGTAAAATCATTACTCTTCGTAGACTACTAGCGCCAGTTGGTTTGCAAAAGTTGCAAAATAGTGGTGTTTCACAATATTGTTGGAAGGTTCCGTTTTTGGTTATAAGTTCCACAATAAATAGAAAAGTAGTGTTTGACATTCAACACTCGAAGGATTCAACAGTGAAGTACATAAATAAAAGAATCTGGTTTGTGAAACTGCGTTAATCATGCTTTATTATACTCCACACCAAATGATAAACAATACGTGTCCTTGAATCCACTTGTTTAGTCAATTTGTCATGACATTTGGTTTTAGTGTTGCCATAACAACAACTTAAAAAATCTACGAATGGTCCACTGTTTTGGTAGAAAAGGTAGTAAAATGTGTTTTTTGCAGCTATTGCGGTGAGGTCACAGGAAGAACCAATGAAGAACTTAACAACAGTTTCCTGGGCGCATGCCGTCAACAACAAAACCTACCTACAAGCTACTTTAGCAAGTGAGTACAGTTATTGTCTTAAATTATTATATCCTCTTAGCACATAAAAATAGATGAAAAAAGCAAAAACCTTTTTGTGATTCTGAATACACAATTAAACACGCTATGAAGTATACCTACTGGTCATAGAATACATCGTCCTCATATCAGTTTTTTTTTCGGCACTTCAATTTTTTTTTCAAAATAGATTAGCTAGCGAAACTTCAGAGACATAATGGGTACCAATATCTTTAATGATCTAATGATGATATTGGTGATGATAATGAATATTTATTCCCCTAGTGGGAGGGGTGACAGTGGCCTCACATCACAGCGGGTCCTATCAGTATACCAGCGCTGCGGTATTCATTTTTAAATTAGCATTTTCCCGCGGTTTCATCCTCGTAGAGGTCTTATTTTTTCTACGGGAATGTACTACCGAGATAAAAACTGACAAATCCGTTTAGCCATTTTAACGTGAAAGCCGAACAAACTTACTTTCGCATTTATAATTTTAATAAGGATTTCGCAGCATTAAGCTGAGATAGGAGCCTTTTTGGCCTCGCACGGGGCTTTTATTTTTTTTGTTGTTTTGTCAATTCAAAAAGTTATGTTTACGCTGTTTTTTCAATTATCTTTTTTAATGTTTGTATTTACTACTAGCTTTTGCCCGCGACTTCATACGCGTGGACTTTAGAATCAAGTAGATAATCATTTTTTTTGATAATATATAGCCAATTTTTTAAGTTAGACCTCTCGGAATACATCAGTGAAAACTGTATTCAATTCCATGCAGTGGTTTTTACAACATTTTTAAACATACAGACAGACGAAAATTCTAAAAACCGTTGTTTTGGCTTCTGTTGCTCTAATAAAGACCCCCTATACTATTTTTTCTTCAATATCTTTAATGTACAGACATCGGCCTGTTACAATTTTATTATATTATGTATAGATGCGTGGCCCAGATATACTTAATACTTATCTTTCTTGCTTTATAACGACGGTAAAAAAAATATATTGATACCCATCACGCATGTCAAGTAAAGCCAGCTATTTTAACTTGACCCTGCAGTTCCATAGCTCAACAACTAGTTCAATTGCTCAAATGATAGTGAGTGAGATTGCTCATTAAAAAACCGTTTATCAAGACTTCATAACCAATCAAGACATTAGTAACCGAATAGTTCAGCTTAATTACAGCTTACAAACTGAAATCAGAAGCGAATAGCTCATAAATAAGCTCATAATATTACCATTAAATCTGCATTCCAGTACTAGGAATACTGGCAGCTGTGCCACCTATCAATCAACTATAGCTATCTTCTATCTCTTACTAATGTATGGTGGTAGAAAGAGAGGGAAGCCGGTTGTTAGCATAAGAGTAATGTGAATTGATTGAGTGTGGTAACACTCGAAGCTTGGGGTGTGGTGCAAGTTAGAGGAGTGTGCGGTGAAAGGTTTTTTCATTAATTTTGTTAAGATTGCGTTTGAAACTGTTTACATAATCAGCTTATAATGTTCCTACTGCCGCATGCCGTATAAGTGGGCTCTAATCTACCACGGGCCCACCGCGGGTTTGTACATGTCACATGTTTTTGAATTTTTGGTTCAAAGACATGTTTGTTTCCTCACGATGTTTTTCTTCACTGTTTTGTGAGCAGTGATGATGAAATTTTTGACACAAAATAAAGCGCCTGCCTGGGTTCGAACCCCCGACCGATATTCGTTCGGGCCAATACCACTGGGCCACCACTGCTCTCATATTGAAACTGTTTATTGCTTTTGATTATTATAAAGGTGATAAAAACCATATTGCTCTAGCTGCACGATGTTACAACTTCACAACATCAACGTTATTATCAACGTTAACATCGTTCAGTTAATTTACCAGCATATGAGGCTATGTTGAGGGTCTTAGTAGAAATACAAAGATACCTAATAGTACCTCTACCTATTGTCTAGAACTGAATTAAACAACTCGTCTGTCATATGTTTTTTTTTGTTAAATAAAATGAAGAAGTCTCTTCAGCATGTTTCAATGAAAGAAAGTCTCACAAGTTCCTAACTCGCACCACACATCATCAGGAATAGCTTTTATTCCCAACATTGCCAGTTCATGGAACAGAACAATTTATAACAATTAACGTTATGACAGATTTGGGCTTCACACGTACGCGGATCCACCGAGTAACGTTATCAATGGAGAACTTGCATACCTTGCAGCTTGCATCATTCAACTTCAAGTCATTAGAGCATAATATGAGAAAATGATTACTATGATATCCGTCGGTTGTAGATGTTGCCTTAATTTCACAAAATCTTTCCAGACATTTGAGACTTGCAGGTTAAAAACTTGATCAGAAGCCAATTTCAAAAGAGATAATACCATAGCTCTAATTGTTTCGTTTCTAAAAAGAGATGGTGCTATTCGTCTGGGATATTTCTTTCCCTTTTTCACCCTGCACTCTAATTGCATAACACACTATCAATCAGAATCTTAATAATATTGAAGAATATTGCTAATCCATTGCTTCATTCTTCTATGATATGGAAAAAGATGTCTGCTCAACAACGTAAATAACGCAATGAATGTTGTAGAACTGTTAAAATGAAAGCCACACCTACTTTTAGTATGTAGGTAACGCAATTACCCCGCTGGAACAATTATAGCTTTAACACCCTTTAATACAGTCCCAAGCTTACAGAAACCAGGACTTAAATAATTTTGACTGCGTTTATCAACGAGTATAGCTAAAAACACATGATCGTCATGGTCTGCTATTTGTGAATTTATGACTTCTGCAAAAGACAAACAGCTTTAATTGAACAAATGCTTGCGCGGAGTAGCGTGTCACAAATATTATAGTGTGTTTTATAGAGACTGTCTACGTAACGTTGACACATACGGCTTTTGTTCAAACACCTAATTACTCCATTTTTTCGGTAATCTGTGTGCAGTGCGCACGAATTGGTTGAAACAATAATATGCAAATAGGATTGCTTACAAAAGTGGAGGCTGCCAGAATTTGTAACGTAAATATGTATGCTGTTTTGTAATTAGAGTATTTAGTTACATCGTGAATTATTAGTAAGGTGAATTACTGAGTAAACTTTTGTTATAATTCATGGTTTCTTAGCAAATATGTAATTGGGGCAGAGGTTTATTGAGCCAGTTCTTGTTCCCAGCTAAAGCACTAGGAAGTGGAGAGGGGTGGGGGTTTTGGGGTGACTGTCTTATGTAATTTTAACGTTCGAAAAGTGCTGTTCCTTAGCATAATTTGGATGAATTAGTTTCGATTTGATTTTGGTTTGATTGGATCGGCTTCTTCACCAGTGAAATAAGTTAAAGGCGGGTAAAAGATACGTCAAGAGGAAAAGCGACAGCATCCTTATATCTTACATTAAAGACGGATTCACCAATAAGCCAGTCAAATGTGGCGATTATCAGATTATGACTTCTATTGCTCCTGTGAATATCTACTTTTGTATGAGCTAAGTTTGGTGATGATGTTGATGATAGTTTTGGTCCAAATTACTAGTACTCATAAGGTGGTCTGAAAATAAGTATCTTAGCCTGGCCTTTTGGTATCACATTCGTGACGTTGTCCAACGCACCCGCATTGCGTATCAGAATCTGTATAATTTTGAAGGATGTTGCTATCTATTGCTTCATATGTTTGAAAAATGTGTCTGCTCAACAGCGTAATTAACGCAAAAAAATGTAGTTGAACTGTCAAAATGATAGCCGTAATGGCTATCATTTTGACAGTACTGTTAGTGTGTTACGCAATAACCCCTCTGGCATACGCTAATTTCGACTACCTCCCAACAATTCTAAACAAACCTCATATTCCAGGCTCTGTCTGCATGCTAGAAGCTGACATCGTCATGGGCGCAGTCGTCGGCAAGGATGGCCCACCCGTCCCCATAATGGCCCATCCTCCCGCGACCACTTCCGACCTGACTCTAGCTGAGTTCTTGGAGACCATAGCCCAGCATAACCTGAAGGAAAACAATCCGGGCAATAAGAAGGGGGCTAAGCTGGACTTTAAGAGCATTGAGGCATTTGAACAGAGCCAGGAACTGATCAGCAAATATCAGGTACGGGTACCTTTCAGTATTGTCGCTCCTTCTCCGTTAATCCATCCAAAGATTGTCTTTAAAAATCGCTTTTATACAGGATAAAATTTTAACCAGTCCGCCAACTATAACCATGAATTCATCATATCATTATTGTAGATACCCTAGCGTAGAATTTTACGTCGGTTATACAAAAAAAAAATCAGCTGTTCTATAAATTTTGGCCGCGCACTTTTCTATGAAACAGCTCATATTTTTTAAACTGGTAAAAATTTTACCCAGTATATAAGACCGCCCATTATGTGTCACACTATGTAAAAATTTTAATTTTTTTTATTTATTTAATGGTGTTACATAATAAAGAGTAAGTATTTCTATTTTATCTATCGTTCTATCTACAGATGAGATTTTCCAAGAATATTTTTCCAATTTTAGTTTCCTAGGCTCGTTACTTAAAGGCTCGTAGTTTCTTTACAAAGGTAGACATTTTCTAGTTTAAAACTGCATGCTCCTCCCCTGCTGGTTGCATACCTACATATTTCAAAAGTTTGTATATATTTTTGTGGAAAGGCGTGCAGATTTAAATTATACGATCTCTTCAAGGTTTTCGGAACAGCACAGAAAAAAGCCTGCTTACAATGTAGGTAGGTAAAAAAAATCAAGACCTAGGCAGGTATCTCCACTTTCTGAAAACATGTCTCTAATCAGTACTTAGGTAATTCCAAAATATCAACATCCATACAAATTGACAACAGATTAACAGATTTTTTGTAGTTTTTGGGAAGCTAGGAGTTATCCTTTAGGTCTTTTAGGTCATTGGTTGAAGTATGATCTTTCTGATGAGCTGGTTTCGAGGGCACAGAGTAATTGTGCCACGAATTGAGCAGTTGTAGGGTAGCTTTAGGTTCCTTGTAATAAATTATATGTATTTCCGTAAATTGGTCACGCCAAAAGTAAATTAAGTTTTAAAACTAGATGAGGTCGGCCTTTCCTATCTGAATACTCTCAGAAGGAAGACCGAAACAAACTCAGAGGTCACAGTCTCTTTTAAAGTCCAGACTAAATAATAATCTTGGTCAAGCCACATGAGGACCATGTAGATTAGTGTCAGAGATAGTCTTTTGAGGAAAATACCAGACAGTTTTGAGTGGAACCTATCCTGTAAGTGCACGCGTTTGTCAGTAATCGTGCATATTTAGTCTGAACTGAAGAGGCTGTAGAACTCGACAACCAATACCAAATAAAAGACGTTTGGGAAGACCGCATAAAATACTACAAAAGTGATAGTGGCCCAGTGTATAGGTAACGTGACCATTTATTTTTTTTGCCAGAGCGGGACATCTGCGGAATTAAATAATAAAAAAAGTTTTTGTGTGTGTTTTGTTTTGTGGGTGTTTTACTAGTTTTTTTTTATTAAAGAAGATAGAAAATAATTAAAGCGCTGAACACAAAATAGTTAAGTAGGCACATTTTAAATTATAGTTTGGTCTGTTTTCAAAAGCGGGACTATGTCGGCCTCGCTGGGGACACCGGGACAGATTGCTTGAAAGCGGGACTTTCCCGCCCAAAGCGGGACGTATGGTCACGTTATGTATAGGCCGCGATTTACAAGTTGTAGGTCGTGAGTTTGAACCCAGGTAGGCACTCCTCTTTGTGTATTTAATTTCATCTCCACTGCTCTCAAAACGGTGAAGGAAAACATCGTGAGGAAACCGGCATGTCCTAGAACCAAAAATACGAGGACATTTAATTTAACATCTGCCAACCCGCACTGGGCTCGCATGGTGGATTACGGCCCACTTCCTCTCACAGAGAGAAGGCCTGTGTTCCCAGCAGTAGGAACATTATAAGCAATTATGCTTAAAATACTCCAACTGCCAGACATTGCTGGGTATCTAAAGGTCCACTTTGTCACCCTTGGGTTTTGTAACAAAGAACTATGAGACATAGAAGCTGCAGGCGTATGTACCTACGTACCCAATTTAGGTGAATGAAGTAATCAATTTAGTCATCATTTGTTATAATTAGTAATAACATCAGCCATGTCTCATGGGGAACCCTGCACGAAGACGGCGTTGCACACAAAAATCAACCATACACCAGTACAATAAGGTTGTTTTTCATAAGCTTGTATAAAGGGCTGACTATTTCTCTAGTCATAGGAATGTAGACTCTGTTAGAACAAGTTTAAGGGTGGATATTGTATAGGATCACGGGAGCAGACATCTTAATTAGAATAATGACATAGCGTGTGAATAATCGGGAATTTAAAACAACATCTTGTGTGGTCGGTCTGTGTGGGGTGAGGCCATCAGAACAGCGAGAATACTCGTATAAGCGGTAGCGGAGCGATAAGACATACCAGGTTTATAATCTTGAATTGGTTTTGAACCGTGTTTGTACAGTCAAGTCAGGGAACTTGATTATTGAGGAGATTGAAGCAAGGCATTTGAACTATAAAATCGCTCTACTGGAAAGATGTACCTTTAGGCCCTGAAAAAGTATAATTCGTACTATGCCGTGAACATAATTGTCAGAACAAATCAAAACGAAATATATAAATATTATTAAACTTCTTAATTGTTATGTTTAAAGGGGGGACACCAAAGGAAAAGCCGTTTTAAGGATTTCAGTAATATATTGGAAAGTATGTTTCACTCGTTCTACATAGCTTAACATTTATTACTTCAAGTTAAATCTAAATGAACATAATGCAGTATTGCAATGTAAGCGGGCACATCCTTTATGCCTGGAGGCTTTTATATAGGTACTGAGTTCTGTTTACGTTTATTGTTTTGTTTTTATTATTTATATCTGCTTGAGTTTAGTTACTGTTTTGTTGGTATATTGACATGCGTTAGCTGACATAACATGGCAAATAATTTAATTTAATGTTATTTTTTAAAATTATTTACTTCACGCATAGAAATGTACAAAGGCGGACTTAATGCCATAGGGTTTTGTGTTTAGTAATGCTAATTACTTACCTATTATTGTACAGAATCAAGTTCTTCTAACTTAACAGACCGCTCTGCTGCTGGGGAGTTTGTTGCGCCACTTCTTCTTCCATGCTAAAGCACTAGGAAGTGGTGAAAGTCGGGCGTTTTGGGGGGACTGTCTTATGTAATTTTGACGTTCAAAAAGTGCTGACTCTCAGCCTAGTTTGAATAAATGACTTTTGATTTTGATTTTACTAATATAACGTTAGACGTGCGATCGCACCCAAGGCTAAAAGAATAGTAATGCCACTATGAGAAAGTAAGGATTTCAGTCAAACTTGGTAAGGGCAGGCTCGGATAGTAAAAATAATATTCTGAGTTAGAATAAGAAAGACTATAGTGTTGAAGTGGGATCGACAGTAAAATTAGGAAACACTGATCCACAAAAGCTGAAAACTAAGTAGCTTTCTATCAAAGTTTAAAACTCCAACCGTCAACTTAACCATAGTGATCTTTCTGACGCTACACTCACCACTCAAATAGACACTGACATTTTGTCGCTGTTTTTATGGCTCCACAACAACAACAACATAAACGAACCGAGGCGTATACGCATATGTCTCGGGTCGCTAGAAACATTTGTTACAACAACGACCCATGATTGAGAACCCCTGAAAAAATGGCGGCTCGTCGACAGATTTAGCAGATGTGCAGCAGAGGTGTCATTTATTAATTGCTAGCATCCTGTGTGTGGGAATCCTTTTGTTTTATTTACTTATGGTTGCTTGAGTATTCACAATTAAAAAGCTAGGTAGCTATTAATAATTTTTAGTTAATGTGAACTTGTGTAAAGCAATTTATTTTAATTTTGAAATCGTAATCGAGGAAACTTACATCTGACCAATTTGAAAATAAAATACCGCACATCTGTTAGCAAGCGTTACTATAGCGGCTGAGCGCTGCAAGCAATAATAGTCCTTACGGTGTATAGATGTACCTGTATGATTCCTCGATAGTAATTAGTTTCCCTTTATGGTTTATGACGAAAAACTTGTTGAAAGTAGAGAAGTTAGAGAAGCTACTATGTTACTTCTTCAGGCACTTTAAAGCCTGCAGAAGTACCATAGTGGCTGATTAACAGTGATCCAGGTGTTTTAAACCAGCATTGCTATGTATACCTTAACACAACCATTTGACAGGCTATCGTATCCAAAAAGACACATTTGGATAAATTGCGTGGATAACATTGTTTTTAGAAGTCTTAAGATAACATTGATTGATGTACGATCAGGTACGGAAGCCCATCGAATGGGTATCATTAGCTATACCTACTGAGCTGACACCCAGCATCATCCAGATCGAAATACTAAATCAATGTAAATCAGCCTTAAAGGGGAAAAAGGCTTAGCTAATTCGAGAAATAAATCAACATGAATTCCTATGATGCCCCGAGCAATCTCACTGCTCTAAACACGAGATAGATTGCTCTAGAAAAAGTAGCTCAATGTGGAATTGGTTTCTCGTGGCGTCCACGAGAGCTTTTATAATGATGGGTCAAGCTTCCGTGTGGTCCGGGGCAGACGAGGCCACCCGCATATGATAGAAAAGGTTGCAAGAAATAGGACAGACACATAGAGAAAGGAAATGTGTTAATTTGGCACATGCTCAAGTATACACAATATAAGCAACAAAGAAAACACTTACCTAAATGTAAAAAAATAATATTTGAGGATGAGGAATACTTAGCATACTTCCAACTTTTTTATCAAGCAAGATGAATTCGCAGGCATAGGTTTTATAGAAAAAAAAATCCAGAAATTGTAATTAAGTAAGTGTGGAGAAAATTAGAAGAAGAAGATGAAAAAAAAACGTTTTATTATGTCCATATTAACATTTTATTACCAATTACCTGCGGCATTGTAGAGTTGACTTTTAAATAAATTTCCATGCAATTGATACAATATTCTGTATAGCTATGTGAATGACTATAACAACTTTATACTACAATAAATTACGGACTAATCTGGCATCAAGCCAGACTCCGTGTTACTCAGAATTTCCTAATAAAAAGCCTATAGGTAAATTATTAACGGTTACTGAATTCCAGGAAGATTCCAGGACCCCATTTATTCTAATAATAACTCCTACAGCATAAAAAGGACACCACTACATTTACGCCAGAGGCCCAGAGACACCATTACATTTCAATCCTCAAAAATGCGGTTAAGGTCAAATTCCCAGAAGGGTCCTTTTTAGCGTTAACCAGAAGTAATTTAGTTCCAATTTAAGAGATTATGTCAACGGTTTGAACCGCGGTTGCTAACTATAGTTGGTAATTAAGTGCAATTGGTTGTAATTAGAGAAATGTCTTCATCACAAAGGAATGATTCACGGTCATGGTACTGTGGAGATGCTGTAGGGAGATGATGGGCGATGGAGGAAGGGAAGCTATATTTTATTCATTTGTAGTGACACTCGAAATCTGTACCTGGACTTAACTTTGCTAATGTTATTTATACAAATCAATAAGACTTATGAGTTGATACGCACGAAATAACTCGGGTTGAATCGAGCGAATCGTCACTTTTAAATAATAATAATAACTCTCTATGCGACTCGCACGAAGACTTAATTAATTTGTGGGTGAATCAATAATTCCAGAAATTCGTATTAGGCAACTGGCCCGCTGATGCTAGGTAATAAATACATCACGCGGGCCCAGTGCGGGCTGGTGGATGTCACATGTTTTCGAATCGACATGCCGGTTTCCTCACGCTGTTTTCGTTCACCGTTTGAGAGCAGTGGTGATGAAATCAAATAGGTACTCAAAGTAAATTGCCTTTCTGGGTTCTCGTAACTCACGACCTACAACTCTGAAGTTGGCATTGGGCCATAACTGCTCTGATTATGAATACTATGATTGTGATTAATGAAATAAACTGCTTAGGTAAGTACTCATTACTGGCAGAAAATATTCAAGGTTTCATGTCAAGACATCACTAGATCTAAACGCCATTTTTAATTCCATATCGAGACATGAAATAATCATAGTAAAAACAAGTGTTCTATAGTAGGAGTTTATCCTGTCATGGGGTCAGATAATGGGTCTCATGCACAAATGCTAAGGCCCCGAAGAACAATCTATAATCCAAAAAACTACGCAAATGGTCATTAAAAATTCCGTCGCCATCGCACCGCTTCCCCTCACAGGACGTTGGACACTTGCGCATACGCACATGTGCACCGTCTTCCGCGTATCATTATCGTGTGTAATCGTCTCCTGCGGCGACCGACTGTGCGTCTGTCTGTTCATCTGTTGGCATGAATTTGTCTCGAGTACATTGGTCGTGAACTTGGCTGAGATCGGGCTTTTTGATAACGTTTCGGTGTAGTTTGAAGGTTTCAATAACATTAATTATAAAAGTTTTACTAAGGGGATTACCCAGTCACTGGGTTGTGGAGGTCAGATAGGCAGTCGCTCCATGTAAAATACTGGTATTCAGCTGCATCCGGTTAGACTGCAAGCCGACCCCAAAACAGTTAGGAAAAGTCTAAGCAGATTGACTGAATTATAATAATGGGAATGTGGGAATGATGGTGGGTACTGTGCGCAAGCGAAAGCTAGACTATAGATGCTTAAAAACTAAATAAGACAGTTGTTACCAATCCTACCGTTTCATTTCCTTTAAAAATATAAGGACTTAGGGCATTTCAGATCTGTAGATATATGCCTCAAGTAAGGTTCCTGCAGTGTATCCATTAATTTTGGGATGGAGGTAACTAAGACGACTTTCATGATAATTCTGGGACCGTTAAACTGATCCGTAAAAAAGCCTATTTGAAATCTTGTAGCTAAAAAGATATTTTAGCTAAGCCTATGCCGAACGAGCCTAGAGCTCTGTACAAAATATATTACAATCATTTAAATTAATGTAAAATACAAAATGTAGCTATGATGGAGCAATATAGTCAGTATTGTGACAAAGCTCCTTAGTAAAGGATAAAAAAATAAATAATAGTTTAAAAAACTAAAAAACACGCTTTAAAAACACAACTAAAAAAGGAGAAAATAATTTAATTCAATTAAAAAGCGTGGGGTGCTTTTTGAGGTATTTTTTTATAATCACTTAATGTCAAGCACCCCACGCTTTTTAATTGAATTAAATTATTTTCTCCTTTTTTAGTTGTGTTTTTAAAGCGTGTTTTTTAGTTTTTTAAACTATTATTTATTGTCTATTTTTTAGTTCTGCTAACTACAAAATCGTGTTTTTTTTTCTCAATTTTTTTTTCAATTATTGAATTGTTATCGGTCCTCGACAAGTTTACAAAGTTTCAATGAAATCTGACCGTTTAAAGTGGGTCAAAATCGCGCTCAAAGGAGTCGGTTACATACAAACAAACAAACCAACAAACAAACAAACATACAAGTGAAGCTAATATAAAGCGTGTAAAAACATACACTATTCATTGTTCGTCTTTAAGAAGTTCATACTGATGTCCACACTTTCCGCCGAAGGTGATGAAATGGTCAAATACAGCGTCATCTTCACTCATAACAATTTCTTTGTTCATAGGCCCTCCCGGTATGGCTGAACGCAGACATCCTCCCCGGCCCAGTAGATGCCACCACAAACCCGGTGGACCCCGTCAAGTTCCTTAAGCTGGGCTCCAAGCACAACTGCGCTGTTCTGTCCGTCGGGTGGACCACCAGCTACGGAGGGAACATCACTGAGGGAGAGTATACCAGCGAACAGATTGGGACCATGCTGAGGATTATCAATGAGAATCATATTAATCAGACTGTTACTTTCCCTGTAAGTACCGTATCGATTGAAATCCTTTGGCAAGAAACTTATACTAAAAGGCGGCAGCTTTTAAGAGCTAGATTTAGGTTTTTAGATAATAGGTACCTACCAAGAGTCATGAGTGAGTTCAGAATTTTCAAAATTGAGTGAGGGATACACACTGATACCAAGCTTGTGGCTAAGTAATAACAGTCGCATAAGTCCATCGATCAGGTTAAGCTACACGTGCTGCGGTTGGTCCGTGGATGGGTGACATCTTTACATACCAAGACTTCTCCATGCCTCGGAATTGGTCCTGGCTATCATTCGTGGATCTTTGACAGTCGTTACGGGTTGTCAGAAACCTAAAAGTCTGACAACCAGTTTTATCCAGTAACTGGATTGTGAAGGTCAGATCGCTCCATATAAAGTACCTACTGGTACTCAGTTGCATCCGGTTAGACGGGAAGCCAACCCCAACATAGTTGGGAAAAGGCAGGAAGATGATGAGGTTTCATAAACTTTAATATTACTTTGATAGGTATGCCTCCTGATAGGGATGCCTCCTGATAGGGATGCCTCCTGATAGGGATGCCTCCTGATAGGGATGCCTCCTGATAGGGATGCCTCCTGATAGGGATGCCTCCTGATCCTAATCAAGGCTTGTGGCATTCAACTTGCAGGCATATATTTTACCTGATAGTATTTGGTACAATGATATCACCCAGGATAGTCCACTAGGCAAGGTCTACAGTGAAATTGCATATATTTTTAAATAGATAATTCCTTCTGAAGTAGATAAACTGTCCCTTGTGGTATCTGGTAAAGGGACACAAGCGGATTCGGCGCAAGAGAAGACAAGCATGCTTAAAATGTGCAATGAGAATAAGATCCACACTCCCGCCTCCCAAAAAGAATCGCAACTGAAGTAAGTACCAATCGAAATGTCTTTTATAAGGCACTATGACAAGCGCAAAATTTACCTTTGCGGCTATTAATCAATCAACTCAGCCTATCGCAGTCCACTGCTGGACATAGGCCTCACCCAGGCTGCGCCACAACACCCTGTCCTCCACTTTCCGGACCCTGCCTGTCCATCCAACTAAGCCCCATGGAATCTTTGCAGTAGGTAAAATAGATCGAAATTGGTTAACGTTTTTGATTAGAAAATGTTACGCTGACGCATCAACGGGATTGAAGCCCACTAGCCCAGGAACATACAGAGCCAAGTTTAAACGAAGTTCCTTCATTATCTTATGTTACAGGTCCGTGCAGGTCTCGCAGCCAACAGCCAGCCAGTAATCTTGGACCTCCTTCGAGAAACTTCTTCCCTCAACTCCACCATGACCGTCTGGTCCAGCGAGGGAGACCATGTGGAGGTAGACCGTCTCCGGGCTCTGATCCTCACGGTAGGCCTAGAGAGGACCTACCTGGATGTCCCGCAGGAGCTGGCGGGGAAGCTGCACCTGCCCCCGCCTGATGCGAAGTCCAAGAACTAAATATAAACATGTAGAAAGTTTTAGAAATTATACATGGTGTTTTATTTTAACATCACGTGGAGTTTGATTTCATGGCCTGGACATAGTTTACAGCATTGAGAGGCGCATCTATTTATAGTGCTAATCTAAGAAAAGTTAGTTTTAAGTAATTAGTCATCGTTGAGCTCCTAAAGCTCTGAGTTGAGCTGCATAATTACTGACAAATGCGTGCACTGATTGACAGGTCTACCCAAAACTATGTGATTCGTTCCTCAAAAGACAATTTCAGTCATCAATCTACATAGTCTTCACGTGATCTGACCAACATTATGTCTGGACTTTAAAAGAGACTGTGACCTCTGAGTTTGTTTCTGGCTTTCTTCTCAGAGTAGTCAGATAGAAAACGCCAACCTCATCTAGTTTTATACAAATGTGAATGACGCGTTTAAGTTTTTGTACAATTCTACACTAGATACTACTTTATGGAATAAAAACATATAACATCTTGGAACGTGTTTTTCCGGGGAATTACTAGAAGTCACGGGGAAGGAAGCCTTTGACCAACATTGGTATGGTGCAGGCTTACACCTACCTACCTAATTCTGACGATTTTTAAAAGATATTCATATTTACAGGAAGCACGCATAAAGGGATCCAGTACATTTCTTTAAAACTAATCGAATAGTCAAAAGGGAAACCAACAGTTGGTATTTGACAAGTCAACATTTCGAGTACTTGGCAGAGTCTTTGTTTTCTTAAGTCTTTACCTTTTATGCATTGAAACTGGAGACTGCAGCACTGATACCTATTTGGGTTCAAATGCTATGATAATCGATACAGTTGAATTGGTAACAAAAGCAGTTGTAAAGTAATCACAAATCGAATGATCACAGTTCAAAGTTTTGTACTACATTGCCGATGCTTTTAATAATAACTTTCTCTCAGGAACCTTTAAAGTCACTGCCAAAAGAAAGCTAAGCCCTTTTCTTAACCACATGGCAGTCACAGTTATGCCCTTGTAATTAATACAACAGTGCCATACATTAGCATAAGACCCGCCCTAACATAAGGTCGTGTATACCAGAGACCTACAGTTTAAGGTCAGGAATGCGGCCCGCCTGAACACGGCTGAACTAACCGTAGTAATTAATACAAACTTAACGCTGGTGTATTATAATATTCCCATTGTCCCAAAGTTGTCCTGTCTCCCACCAAAACCCACCCAACCGTACTCGCTACACAAACAAAAATATCCTCTATAACTTTGCTTATAAGAGTCTTGAAGACTGTAAATTGCAATTGGTTTTCAGCCCTACGAAGTCTACAGATTATGCTGACGAATTAAGCAATTCCAAACTTTATTTTAATAAAGCCAAAGGTGATGATGACGGTAATAAGAAGGGTGGTGCAAAGGGTGTCGACCTTTGCCATGTGGTGACCACGTGACTGCCTAGCACTATAGGCGATTGTCATTCATGGGCCGTTGTTTGAACAGACATGAATCTATTTAAATTGGTACCTGAGTGAATGGGTGAATGTTTTACAATAACATATGGTAATGAACATGTTCTCATTCATGGGCGTGTGAGGATATTGGCAGTTATTTGCGAATGAGAGTAGGCATTTGTTAGCAATATTGGTGCACGTTAGAGACATAAATTTGATCATGTGGAGGAAGTAAGTAAATCTTTCATCAATTTGAAGTACCTGCGTAGACAACTACTTACTTTAAAAGATTTTGGACATGTTTCCAATTGGAAATTGATGGAATGACCATTGGACCAGACACTACATGTTAGGGTAATTTGAACAGTTCTTCCCTAAGTTCCATCTGAAGCCATGATATTATAGAAGTTTCATGAAAATATTAGTTTTTCTTAAGTGTAAGTTTGATCCTGACTTTCGTTTGTGCTTTAAACCTTATGCCTAAAAAAACGGTGGACTTATTCATATTCATATTACATATTCATAGTGGTTACAACTCCTTTGAAGGTAATACAGGCAGTATTACCTCCAAAAAAAGTATTATTAACCGAATTTTAGTAGTAACGTTTTTAAATCACCTGAACATATCCGTCAGGAGTTGGCCGAAACATCCCAGCTTTGATTTGCTGCATTCGTTTTCTCATCAACCCATACTTATATCTCCGGAAAAAGTAAATTTTGTTAACTTCACGATAACTTCACGATAAGGGGGGGGGGGTGTATGTATTTATCGTGCCTATGTATTCGCATTTATTCTTGTATTTTATAGTTGTTTCGAGCTATCTATACCGTATGTTGCAGCTGCCATGTTTTGTCGCTGCATCACCCTAAGATTGACTGGCAGAAAAAAGCTCCGGCATTAAGTCCGCCTTTGTTCAGTAATTATGTTTACTTGTGCATAAAGTTTGAATAAAAAAATTCAAGCAAAACAAAAGCACATATACAAGACCTCATATAATACACGACGTATTTCTTTAGATTGTAACACTCCCGGAGTAACCTCGACCCGACACAGTAGACTGACTACATTGTGGCATTCCGATCTGATTGGACCTCGCTGAACCCATTAGCGCCTAGGTAATAGACACGTGTCTCGGACCACCTAGGGTTAGCTATTAGCTTTATAGACTAACAATTTGGTTTATAAATTGAAATTGGAGAGGGATTACAACAGCCTGGTTAGTATTTCACAATAGAGTATCAGAATCTATATGCGTAGGTATTATAAATTAAATTCGCTCTTCGTATTTGGTGATCGCCTTGCTTGTTCTTCCGAACGACGCAGACGCAACCGATTTTCATGAAATTTTCACCATCACTTAGGGAAATTATTCTGGAAAGAGTTCGTGGCTAAATAATTACAGTAGCATGGGTCGATCGAAGGTGAAGCTATGCTTGCCGCGGTAGGGTCGTGGATAGGTGACCAGACCATGCATAACATTTTGTACACCGTCTATACGTTGAACAAAATATGTATGACATTTTTTCATGAAATAGTCATTCAATAGAATTAAATGAAAGATCATATTTTAATTATTTTTTATTCAACATACAACCTGGCACTGTACCTTCAAACTGTAAAACACGTAAAAAAAAAATGAATTTCCCGAGCTACCCTTGAGCTTCCACTAGGATATTCTCCTTTACGGTATCAACCCGTTATAAAAGTTATGTAATTTTCCTGTCTTAAACAGTTTAAAGAATCTCTTTCAAAATGCTTACCTACGTGACCAAAAAGTCACAGACAGTGTTTTTATTAGTTTCGTTGTTTTAGTTAGATCGATGTCTGTGAACGAATCAGGTCGCTAGTTCTGAGTGACACGTGGGTAAACAGAGAGGCAGCCAGGCGGTGCCAAATTGGATTTGTGTTTGTTTTTCTTGTGTGTCTCATGATAGATGTCTAGTGGGGTGAGTAGACGAGACAGTTTGATGGTGGTCGTTAGTTTTTTTTAAGTGACTGCATTTTGTGTCGTTATATTTATTTATATTGGTATTTATTTTGCTTAGTTCCTTATCGCATGTTCTACTCTGCTCACTGGGTGAATGAGAGCTACACGCTTTCATTCGCCAAGTTTGCGAAAACGAAAGAAACGTCGTTCTAACCGGGTGTCGTAAAACATCTCTCGAGGGTTTATCTTTTCGTTTTGGGGATGAGTCTAGGCTAGACTCAACCAAAAGAACCCGGCGGAACTATTTAGAAGCTGAAGTCTAGTTTCTACATAGTTACACACAGAGCAAATCCGCTGGGCTCTTTTGGTTTAAGTTACATACATATTGCTTGACCTATTTTGTCTTGAATGTATTTTACGTCTACAAATATGAATTTTGCAACCTGATCAAGTGGTATTTTAGTTCTTTTCGGATGCAAACATTGCAAATACACCGAAACACACATGCATGGTGGGAGAAGAACTTTTTCTGAAAACCAACTGTACGAACGGACTCTCGTTGTCACGATATATTCAAGGAAATGAGCATCTCTGCTTGCTACCATAATTTATACACATATATCATCATCATAATTGGCCTAAAATCTTCCCACTGCTATGACACAAGTCACAAGTAGTGGGCTATATTACGCGGGCCCAGTGCGGGTTGGTAGACGTCACATGTCTTGGAATTTTTAGTGCTCACTACCAACGACCTAGAACTCACTCGTAACCTCTGGGCTACCACTGCTACTACACACATAGTCCTACAAAACTCATGCGTTATTCCTATGAGGTAGGCAGAAACAACAGTCATTTATTTATAAGTATTACTGTTAAAATTATGCCGGTTTTACTCTTGTCGTACGTATAGTTTAATGAGCGAAATGCTAATAAACTTTTAGAGGCTGACTACTACGTATTCAAAATACGATATTCACGAGATGAAACCTAGCTAAAAGATCTTCTCCCCTCAACACCGTTTTCAAAATATAAAACGCAGTCAAATGCAAATAACTTACTGCGAAACGAATGTTAATTTCTCCACATTTTCTAAAGAACGCCGCACAGTCGCCTTTGTGTTAATATTATTAATTCTGAGTATTTCTATAAAACACGGCACTCTGTCTAACAATGTTGCCAACTTCTTTGAATCCGAACTCATTTGAAGACTTTGTAATGATGTTTTTACGATGCATTTAGATGCATCTACAGCGTGTCCCTTACCTACCTATGTATACAGGAGTTTTTACCCAGTGCGAAAACTGTAACCATAAATTCAGCATAGGTATCATTCTAGACCCCCAGCGCAGAAATTTTTCGTCGGTTAAATAAATAAAATCCTGCATTGTAGAGTGTCAAATTGTGACGAATGACCGGCGCGAAGAGACGTTGCGACCTTGCGACGCGATTCTAGTAGAATAACTTCCAGGAAGTTTTCATAGAAATTGTTCTACTAAAGTCGCGTAGCGCCTGGCTGCGGGATCCTTAAGTTTAAAGACAATCGAAAGAGCTAGAAGTCATGGGGAGAGGCCTTTGCCCAGCCGTGGGATGATGCAGGCTAGCAGTGACAGTTAGAGGTAAAACATTTGTTTATAATTAGTTATATTTGAACTATAAATTCTTACCAACAGGAATCTGTAAAATGGGTTTCGTTTTCTGACATTAGACAAATAATGGCTTTTTAGCTGTCCTTTAAACACATTGAAAAAATATGAATAAATAAATAGGCACTGTTGCAGGAATGACTAATTTAAATATTTCAAGAGCAAATAAATTAGGTACCCTGCTTCAGCACCCTAATTGCGTAACTCACGATCGATCATAATCTGTTTCATTTTGACAGGTCAACAATATTCATTGCGTTATTAACGTTGTTGAACAGACACATTTTTCGAACATATAAAGCAATGGATTAGCCATCTGTTTCAAAATGATTCAGATTATGATTGATCGTGCGTTAAGCAATAAGGGTGCTGGTTAGACTGGATGCCGTCTCCAACATAGTCGAAAAAAGCGGGCCCGTGCCCCTCCTCAAATCGACCTACCTATTGTACCTTTATTAACCGACTTCAAAAAGGAGGAGGTTCTCAATTCGTCGGCAGCCTGTTTTATTTTTTTTATGTATGTTCCCCGATTACTGGAAGACGGCTGGACCGATTCGATTTTTTGTTTTTTGTTTGAAAGGGTATACTTTCCAGGTGGTCCCATGATCATCAAGTCAGGATCTGATGATGGGATCCTGGAGAAATAGAGAGAACTCTTCAAATTTTATAGGTACACGAAGCGATTTAGGTATTTTTTGGAAGAGTACTTTCTCGGAGTGGTCTCATTTCAATTTGTTGAAGATCTGATGAAGAACTTTGGAGATAGGCAACGGAACTCCTCAATAAATGATAGCAAATGGACTGGGATTGCTGAAATCTCATGTCTGTCTATTGCTTACACCAGTTTATAATATAACATCACGCCGGTATGCTGTGAAGGGGTAAGCACATGTGAACCAAAAAAAGTGAAAAAAAAACTTTTTCCAAAAAAAACAACGACACTACTTTGTACACCTACATTTTGGCAAATAAATTACTTACTTACTTACATAACACTACAAAGTGAAAAATAACTTTAATTTCGGAAGGCGGTGACCAAAAATTAAAATACAGCTCCAAAGACACCGACTTCCGAAATAAAAGTTATTTTTCACTTTGTAGTGTTTTTTTTTTTAAACGGATACAGCTGCGCTACTGTGATTGTGCTGGTGTAATATTTTCTCATGCAAATTCAAACCATCCAGCATGACGTTTTTAAAAGCTGTGCCCTTTTCTAGCGCCTGACCTCGTAAGAGCAATGGCTGACCTGCCGGCATTTGCAAAGGCATTCGCGATGTATGACTGCTATGACATGTCGCCACGGATCGTGGAAGAAAGGGAGATACCTATATCCTAGTTCGAAAGATTTTACTAAGATCCATGTCACACTCCTGCACAAGTGGCAGAGTGTTGAGAAGAGTAAACGCCGCCGCTAATTCTCATAGCAACACACATGTCATTGTATTGTCGCTTTCCCCTTCTTCCGCTCATTCGTGCACTGTCATGGTCGTTTTATAAATTAATATTTCAAATAAATAGTTCGAATGTTTATATTGCTCTTTGCTTTATTTCATCAGGTTATGGGCCGTCCCAAGCCTGCCGTTTAATGTTATTGTTGTGTTCTGGACAGTAATTACAAAGTTACAATGAAAAAGTAAAAATCGCAAGCATAACCTCACTTTTAGTTACCGGCTCGCGAGTGTTTTTTTTCTTTTCAGCTAAGTAATTATTTTCTTATTGAATCGTACATTATAAAATATGGCTGGAAATAGTTCATTGATGTCGATTGAGAAGTTAACGGGTCGTGAGAATTGGTCAAGCTGGAGTTTTGCGGTAAAGGCATACCTTGAACATGAAGATTTATACAGCCATGTTTTGAAAGAACCAAATGTTAATGATCCTAACTCGGTCAAACAAGACATCAAAGCCAAGTCAAAGTTGATTCTATTAGTTGACCAGATGTTATATGTGCATATACAAGACGCACAAAATGCAAAACAGGTATGGGATAATTTAGCAAAGGCATTCGAAGACAGTGGGCTAACTCGTAAAGTTGGTTTACTCAGAGAACTTATCAATACCAATTTGGAAAATAGTTCATCCATTGAAGACTATGTAAACAAAATAATGACAGCCGCGCACAAATTGAGAAACATAAAGTTTAATATAGATGATGAGTGGTTGGGCACCCTAATGTTGGCAGGATTGCCAGAAATATACAGGCCTATGATTATGGCTCTAGAAAGTTCCGGTATGAAGATTAGTGCTGATCTTGTGAAAAATAAATTACTGCAAGAGGTAAAGATTTCAGACACTACTGCACTTTATACAAACACAAAAAAGAAGCAAGAATTTAAGAATAAAGGCCCGAGATGCTTTCATTGTAATAAGTATGGACATCTCAGCAAGTATTGTAGAAATAAGAAGACAAGTAATGATAAAAAATCAGATAGTAATAACACTGGATATGTCGCAGCTTTTTCAGCATCCACAGCAAATGCTTCCAAATACTGGCATGTTGATTCAGGAGCATCCATGCATATGACCATGCACCGGGACTGGCTTACTGATATCACTTCTTCATCTGTACCGTTCATAACAATTGCCAACAACAAAGTGTTAAAGGTTGAATGTTGTGGTAATGTATATATCAATGTATATGCAAAAGATGGCAGTACCAATTCAATACAGGTGAGGAATGTCTTATATGTACCAGAATTAAAAACAAATCTGCTGTCTGTTAGTAAAATAATTAAAGCTGGAAATAAAGTCACATTCAATGATTATGGATGTCAAATTTATAATTCAAGTAATAAGTTAGTTGCAAAAGCTAAATTGATTAATGAGACATATATGTTAAATACTAGTCAAAATGAAGAAATGCATGTCATGTTGGCAACGGCTGATGATGATACTTATCTGTGGCATCAGAGGATGGGTCACTTAAATTTCTCCGCACTTAATAAATTACCTAACTGCACAGAAGGTGTAAAATTGTCATCCAGAGTGGGAAATTTAACTTGTGTAACCTGTCTTGAAGGAAAGCAGACAAGGAAACCGTTCCCCGCTGAAGGCTCCCGAGCAACCAGTTTGCTAGAGCTTATTCACAGTGATGTTTGTGGACCGATGAAGAATACTTCTTTAGGAGGAGCAAGGTATTTTGTTACCTTTATTGATGATTTTTCTCGTCGAGTACATGTATATTTTATTAAAAACAAGAGTGAAGTTTTTGAAAAATTTATTGAATTCAAGAATAGAGTAGAAAATGAGTTATGTAGAAAAATAAAAATGTTGAGAAGCGATAATGGAACCGAATACAAAAACAACAATTTTGAAAAGTTCTTAAAAAAACATGGAATTCTGCATCAAACATCCAATCCATACACCCCTGAGCAGAATGGTCTTAGTGAAAGAATGAACAGAACTCTAATAGAACGTGCTAAATGTATGATTTTAAATGCTCAATTAGGGTAGGGAGGGGGAATAGCGCTCATTGGGTAATGGCGCTCACCTCTGTAACTGTGTCAAAATGGAACGTAGCAACACGCCACGTCGCCTGAAGCGCGAGGGGAGGGGTCCTCTAACAGACAGCGATGCAAACGGACAGTCAGCTCGCGTCATGCGACCGTGAAGTGCGTTTCTTCGTTTGCGGCCGCGCTGATCTAATTTTTGGTTAAGTGTTTTTTGTCGGTAAGTCCAAAACTTTAATGCTTATTTAATTATTAATTTTACTTTTCTGACAGTAAAACTATTCTGTTTTGTGATAATGCAATAAATTTTCAACAATTGTGTATGATTTTTTTTTTATTTCAAATTAATTACAAAACGACCGCTTGGGGTTATGTCGCTCATCTGAGCGCCATTACCCCTTAGTGACTATTTTTTTTATTGTTGTAGATATGCCAAGAAATCGTCAAAGGACCACCGCTACAGCGGTTTGGACCGAAGAAGACCTTCAATCTGCTAAAACTGCGGTAGAAGGAGGTTTGTCCAAAAGAAAAGCCGCAAAACAATATAATATACCATTTACTACTTTGAGAGATCGACTATAAAATTAAAACATGAGCAACCCAAAACTAGGTCGCAAACCAGTTTTCACCCAACAGCAAGAAACTGAAATTGCTGAACAAGTTGCGTAAACTTGTTTATAAATATGCTGAGCTCAACAATATCAAAAATAATTTTAATCAAAGCAGCAAAACAGCTGGATTAGATTGGGTACACGCCTTTATGAGACGCAATCCTTCAGTTTGGCAGGACCATCAAATAAAGATCAATGCTCTGAATCTATTTTGGCAGTTGCTTGAAGCCAAGAACCTGTTGATGAGCAAAGAACTCCGGTATCCTTTGCTGCTTTAGCAACGACACCAACTATTGCACCATCTTCTAAGCCAGGTCAAAGAAACCGAAAACAACATGCTGCCATATTAACTGCGACTCCTATGAAAATTATTTTAGAGGATAAAGAAGAGAAAAAAATTGCGAAACTCAATAAAACTAGAAAAGATGATAAAACAAGACCAAAAAAAGTCGTTAAAGAAAAGAAGAACAAACATATGAAACAAAAATCTTACAAGAGAAAAAATTTACAAGAAAGTTCTTCAGAGAGTGAAGATGAAGAGCACCTTTGCGACGATGACAGTAATGACGAAATGAATGTGGATGATGAAAATTATAAGTATTATTTGCGAAGAATTTGGAAAAAATAACGAGTTGTGGTATCGCTGCACCATCTGCGGACTGTGGGCTCATGCTATATGTTCAGGGTGGGATTCGCCAGATGGATATATCTGTGATTTATGTGTCCAAAAATAAAAATAAAATATTTCTAATTTGTCTTACCACTAATAATAATGATTATTTTATATTATATTATAATAATTGAAGTAGATTTGACATCGAAGACTTTACTATATTTGTTAAATTGAAAAAGGCTAATCTTACGTACGAATGGGGATAAGTGATGCTAATTTGTGATTGTAGGCTTTACTTTTATTGTATAAGGTTGATCTCATTAATATTTTTTTTATTAAAATGTGTCTTACTTGTTATATTCCAAAAAACATGTTTGAGCGTCAATACCCCGTACACTGAGCGGCATTACCCAAAGTCAGGGGGAATGCCGCTCAAACATGTTTTTTTTTAAATGTTTTCCTACTACTAGTAGGTTAAAGATATATGTTTTTTTTGTTAAATTGTTGATTACTCGATAGTTAAAGACTTTGTTACTTTTCTTAATTTTGATTTATAATAAATAATTTAAAAAATACACCATGTTTTCCTTAAGTGAACGCCATTCCCCCTCCCTACCCTACAGAACACGTTCTGGGCAGAAGCAGTTGCTACTGCTGCATATATTATAAACCGATCTCCGACCTGCTCTTTATCTAATGTAACACCTCATGAGGTCTGGACTGGAAAGAAGCCGAATTTGAATCATATGAGAATATTTGGATGTTCGGCAATGGTGCTTATTCCTAAGGAAAATAGAACTAAGCTTGATGTAAAGTCACGCAAGCTAATTTTTGTTGGTTATAGCGATAGCACAAAGGGCTACCGATTTATAGATCCTGAAATAAAAAAAAGTGTTATAAGTAGAGATGTTGTATTTCTAGAAGCTTCAATTAAGAGAAATATAGTGGATAATGTACCTGAAACAGAAAAGGAAAAGATAAGTAATGTAATAGAGATTGAGGAAAATAAAAATGAAAATATAAAGGAAGATTATAATAAAAAGAAAGAAAATAAAATAACTTACTTACCTTTATGTGATGAACCTGAAGTAATTGTTGAAAGAAACACTGATGACTCTGAAAGAGAAAGGCAGAATTTATCTCAAAGTACTGATTCGGATGATTCTGATCAGTTTGAAGATGTTAATGATGAGACATACATACCTGATACGACGTTAGATTCTCCACCAATGTCTAACATAACTTTGAGACCACGACAAAGGAGAAACCAAATTAATGATGTTCAAAGTCCTTCATCGCTATTATGTCAGAATGTTGAGTCAACAATTAATTTATTAAACAATGATCCACAAAGTCTTCAGCAGGCTCTCAGCAGTGAAAATGCTGATGAGTGGAAGAAAGCAATGAATGAAGAATATCAGTCATTGATAAAGAATAATACATGGACACTTTCTGATTTACCGGTAAGAAATTCAGTCATTCCCAGCAGATGGGTTTATAAAGTCAAGAGGGATGGCAATGGATCTGTTACACGCTATAAAGCTAGACTGGTGATCAAAGGCTATAAGCAAATCAAAGGTATAGACTATAATGAGGTATACGCTCCAGTAGTCCGTTATACATCCATACGATACCTGATTGGCCTTGCTGCCAAATATGGACTTAAAATACATCAAATGGATGCAGTTACAGCATTCTTACAAGGTGAAATTGAGGAAGAGATTTACATGTCCTTACCACCTGGCTATGAAGAGGAAAATAAAGTATGTAGATTAAACAAGTCAATATATGGACTCAAACAGGCCAGTAGGCAGTGGAATAAAAAATTAAATACTGCCCTGTTGGAGATTGGCATGACACGTTCAAATATTGATCCTTGTGTTTACTATCGTATTTTGAACGATAATGATATGCTTTTTATAGCAGTGTATGTGGATGACCTGCTCTGTTTTTTTAATTGTGAGGAAACTTCGCAAATGATAAAAGGAAAACTAAAAGAAAAATTCCATATGAAGGATTTAGGAACAGCTGAACATTGTATTGGTTTTAGAATTTCGCAACAGGAAGATGCAATTTCTATTGATCAGTCTATATACATAAAAATGATACTTACACGGTTTGGAATGATCGACTGTAAACCAATATGGACGCCTACTGATGCTAATATTAAATTTAAGAAGGCTGAAAGTCAAGAAGAAATCTTAAAGAACATTCCATATCAGGAGATAGTTGGCTGTCTATTATACTTATCACAGGGTAGTCGGCCAGACATTACTTTTATCATAAATTCATTGAGCAGATTTAATAGTCAGCCTACTAATGAACATTGGGCAGCTCTGAAACGAGTTTTGAGGTATCTGAAAGGTACAATGTATATGAAACTGGTTTATAAAAGATGTGTTGATAAAAAAATTTCAGGCTATTGTGATTCAGATTGGGCCAATGATTCTGAAGACAGAAGATCTTGCACAGGCTACATATTTTTATTTCAGGGCGCCGCAATAAGCTGGAATTCTAAAAAACAGCAGACTATAGCTCTCTCTACAAGTGAGGCTGAATACATGGCTCTAGCGTCAGCCATTCAGGAAGCTCTCTGGCTGAAACAGCTGGCAGATGAATTTCAACCTGAGTTTAAAGGTAAACCTATCACTCTTTACTGCGATAATCAGAGTGCGATTAGTCTTGCAGGTAATGCTGTGTACCATGCGCGCAGTAAACACATTGACGTCCGCTACCACTTCATACGTGAGAAGATTGCTGCCAAGAGAATCGCGCTAGAATATAAATGCACTGGAGACATGGTCGCGGATATTTTAACGAAGGGTCTTCATCGACCAAAACACGAAAATTTCACCTCATTAATGGGCTTATCTTTAAATCGTCTGCGTTTAGAAGAGGATGTTGAGAAGAGTAAACGCCGCCGCTAATTCTCATAGCAACACACATGTCATTGTATTGTCGCTTTCCCCTTCTTCCGCTCATTCGTGCACTGTCATGGTCGTTTTATAAATTAATATTTCAAATAAATAGTTCGAATGTTTATATTGCTCTTTGCTTTATTTCATCACAGAGCTAGTCTCACCGTCATCACAAATCAGGGGCCATCCAGAAATTACATCACACAAATTTTATGGTATTTTGACCCCCCGTCCTTGTCACAGGTGGTCACACTTGTGAATCTCTCTGCCCCCTTGTGTGACGTCACATATTTTTCAATTTCATATTAGATGACGTCAGTTTTATTTAAATTAAAATGAATGAAAAGTTTATTATAAAAATAAAAAATAAAGTAATCAGCGTGCACTCTTCGACGACGTAAACCTACATAAGCCTTATAAATATAGATCTAATTAGAAATATTTTTAAGTTTTTGGTATACATAATTATAAACTTTGAGAACTTTTAGATTTTGACATGTGACGTCACAAAGCTTTTGACGCCCCCTGTCCCTTGTCACACAATGTCACATTTCGTTGACCCCTCCCCCCCTCTTAACGTGTGACGTAATTTATGGATGGCCCCTCATCAGATATAATAGGTCTTTACCTATGAAATTGCCGTTTTGTATGAAAAAATTTAAACGAATTTTTTTCATGTATTTTTTATTTGTATTAATCGAAGTAATCACCCATGCAATCAATGCATCTTTGCCATCGCAGTGGCAGTTTATTGATGCCCTTCTTAAAGAAATCAGCTGGACGGGAGGCAACAAATTCTTCAAAGGCATTTTGTACTGCCTCTCAGGTATTGAATTTTTTTCCCGCCAAGAAGTTATCCAAATTCTGGAAAAAGTAGTAGTCTGTAGGCGCAAGGTCTGGTGAGTAGGGCGGATGACGGAGAGCTTCCAACCCCAGTTCTTGCAACTTGGAGACCGTCTGCTGTGCAGTATGAGGTCGCGCGTTGTCGTGCAGGAGCAGCGGAGACGAGCGATTGACCAATGCTGGTTGGAGATGTGCCAGCTTCTCCATCATTGTGTTCAGTTCTTCACAGTACACATCTGCAGTAATGCTCACCCCGTTTGGTAAGAAGCTGTGATGAATCACACCGGCGCTAGACCACCAAACAGTGACCATCACTTTTCTAGGGGTAAGTTTTCGTTTAGGGCATTGTTTAGGTGCTGAACCAGGATCCAACCAACTTGCTGAGCGCTTGCGGTTATCAAACAGAATCCATTTTTCATCGCAGGTAACAATGCGGTTCAAAATTCCTTCATTTGTGTGTCTGTTGAGCAGTGCAAGGCACGTCTCTACGCGTACTTCGCGCTGACGATCATTGAGTTCGTGGGGCACCCATTTGTCAAGCTTTTTTACCTTGCCAATTTGACGCAAATGGACCAATATTGTTTTGACGCTAACGTCGAAAGCTGCTGCTAATTCAGCCGTAGATTGTGTATCATCAGCTTCCACAATCGCCTTTAATTCGTCATTGTCGACCAAAGTCTTCGGACGACCGCGAGGTTCATTTTTCAGGTCGAAATTTCCAGAACGGAAGCGAGCAAACCAATAACAGGTGGTGCGTTGGTTTGTAGTGTTAGCTCCGTAAACGTCGTTGATGTTGCGTGCCGCTTGTGCCGCGTTGCTGCCACGACGGTACTCATATTCCATAATTACTCGAATTTTTTACGTATCCATGATGACGAAAAAGATTGAAATGCGATGAAAATGTAACACTAATCAATAAACAAATGACTATATACTTTTGGAAAAAAAAATCCATGTTTTTAAAATAAAATTAATTTGAAATTAGAATTCTTACCCAAACAAAAATTATTTTGATTTGAAATGGCCAGTACTGCAAAACGGCAATTTCATAGGTAAAGACCTAATATTTTAATTATTATATTATAGTTTCTACCCCGGCTTCGCCCGCGTGGATATTGAAAATTATCCCACGGGAACATGCTGCGGGCCAAAAATGTTACTCCTTATAACATCAACTATATGCCAGTTAAAGTCCTGCCAAAATCCGTCCAGCCGCTTCGGCGATTGGCCGGAACAAACAGACAAGCCTTAAAAAAAAATGTTATTAGCACCGTACATAGCAAGCAAGCAAATACATGTAAGTACAAGCATTTAAAGAAAAACTGTTATTTTGACATACCAAACATACACTTCTATTTGTTGTAGGTATGTATAGATGATCGTTAGGTATATTATGTAAAAATGGGCAAGCCTATTGCTGTAACCAGCCAAAATCCCGATGCCGCTACTACGAACTTCCTAATAGAAGCCACCACCATTGGCCAGTGACCATGGGACCACTTTACCCAACCGGAGATCAAATCCAGGACTACATTTCCTACAGTTGGGACTGCAATGACTACACTGCCGAGGCAGTTAACAGTACCAATCTGTATGCCCATTTAGACCATTTTTTATCATCAATTATTACGTAGCTCGCCATCCTATCTTATTTCTACGATCTACGAAGCACACGACACTTTACTTATGACTTTCGACCTGTGACACCAACATCTTAATTGTCATTATTTACGAACTGTTTTGAAACTAAACGTTGCGTTGAAAATAATGGGCGATGTATCCGGGAAGGATAAAATGTATGGACGATGTATCCGGGATGGATTAATGTATGTGCGATATCTCCGGTAGTTATGAATAAATATTAGACTATCATGTCCTAAGAGTTTTGTAAGTGGGTTCTATCTTCTGCCCGCAAATACGTCCGCGTGAAAGAACAATGGTAGACGTTCATGCATAAAATTAGTTGAGAAGAAATTAGCGTCCATATGTCAAAAATATCTTAAATTGTTAAGCGTCACTCCTTGAGTAACTTTATCAAAGAATTTTATCCTGAGAAGGCTTAAAAAAGATATTTAGGTTTTAACTTTATAAGGTTATGTCTTATGTCAAAACACAGTCATACAGAAGAGCTAGATCAGAATCCTTTAGGCACGCACAAGTCACACAAAGCGAAACGAATAAAAAAATTGCAAAAAGAACACGAAACGCTACCGACATGAAAAGCGCAGGAGCAACAGTGGGTGACAGACTGCTTTGCGTGACAGTGACATTTCATTATAGTTAGTGTTGCCATAACATTAAAAGGAACGATTACAAGTAATTATTAATACTAGTATTTTATGATTGACGTACCCTACGTTTTGATTTACGATATACGTTTTTAATAATTGCAGAAAGTTCTTTTTAAAATTGTTTTCGAGCATATCACATATTTTTTTTATTATTACTGGTAGTATAGTTATTAGTAAATTGACTTAAAAAAACAATATTTTGAACTCTTACAAGTATATACAAAAAAATTATGAATATAGTTAATGGCAACACTTGAATAGTGTATATTATTATATTTATTCATTTGATATTCCCAAAAATGTTAGCTTTTTTCTGAGGCTTTAATATATTGTAAGTAATACATTTTATTTGAAAAATCATAAAAAAATAATTACATTGATTTTGCATAAAAGACATTTCTAGACGCTAACTTTTTGTGAACCGTTTTTTTGCCAATTTTCTTTCGTGTTTTAGCATATATCCCAACCAAATATTTAAAATAATATTATAATATAAATAAATTTTTCGTCGGTTTTACAAAAAAATCAGCAGTTTCATAGAAAAGTGCAATACCTACGCGGTCAAAATGTGTGGCACAGCTGTTTTTTTTTTGTATTACCGACGAAAAATTTCTTCGCTGGGGGTCTGGCATGGTTTGCTGAATTCATGGTTAAAGTTTGCGCACTGAATAAAAACTTTTCCTGTGCACATACGTTTTACGGTCGCGAATTATATTTTGTTCAACATACAGTCTTTCACTGACATGCAAATTGCTAAAAACGTACTCAAATTTTAATTCCTCGGGTACTCTGGCGTTCCCCCTTATCTAGAATGCTGTTGTCGTTGAAATGGGTCACGTCTTTATTTATTGCAACGCTGGGAGTCGATCGCACGACCCGCGCTCGCCAAACCGCTACTTTTGAGTTATTGCCGCCTATCACATAATTTATTTGAGTCAATGACATACAGGAAATACTATGAGGGCCTTTAAAGATAAGGCTAAGTAGAGCTCCTTACCTACCTAATCTACTAAATCAAATTAAATTAGCTAGCGAAACTCCGCAAACCGATAAAAACAGAACAAATATAAATTTTTTTGGGGCCAACAACCGCTGGTAGTTATGTACTTGAAGTATGAGTTAGTGAAATCTGTATTTTTTGTTTTATCGTGTATAGATATCGATAGGTAACCATCACGTCAGTGAAGTTACAAAAAATAACAATATTTAAAGTATTCACGGTCATTGACCCCAAATTTTTTATTCCCTTAAAATATTTCGCAGACTCGTTTTCTTTGACTCTGTAGGTATACCTACGTAAAAGTAGCTATTTAATTTTTTAACCGACTTCAAAAAGAAGGAGACGGATTTGCAAAATTATTTTTTTGTTCGAATGGGGTTTTTTGCCGAAATGGTCCCATTTAAATTTCGAATAGATCTGATGATGAGTTTCAGAGACAGCGACAGAAAACGGAACTCTTCAAAAAATGACAGCAAATTGCTGCTATCGCATAAATATGCATTGTTTGGATCCCAAGGATGATGAAATTTCGAATTAGTGTGGGGTACCTAGATACTAAAACTAAAAATAAAAACATTAAAAAAAAACAACCGACTTCCAAAAAAACACTAGGTACAAAGTGAAAAATAACTTTAATTTCGGAAGGCGGTCACAAAAAATTTAAATACATAACCAAAGTCACCGACTTCAGAAATCAAAGTAATTTTTCATTTTGTAGTGTGTTTTTGGAAGTCGGTTGTTTTTTTTAAGTTTTAGACCTAACTGACCTAACTGTAAGTAGCCATCTTTCTAAAATTTGCTGTTCTATTATTTGCCGGGAAACACGTGGAACAATTCCCAATACTTATAATTAATATCCCAGTGGAACTATGAAACGGTTTCGATTCTTAGTAAAACAATATTTATTTGCTTAACATTAATGGACTTATTGGAACTATTTTCTGGGTTGGTAGTAAACTAAAACGATAAGATGACGTCATTAGGTAGGTTGTTGGTGAAAACCAGCGACAGCAACAGTTCTGTCTCGTAGCAATATAATATGCTGAGCGATGGCCGTTCTATGGTTATGATGACGCATATTTTCCTCCAACTTGTTCTTTATCTGCGTCTTATTTACCGCAAATAAACGTAGTTTCCAATTTCTTCATAAGTGAGGAACGAACGAGAATGAAAGTGGGTAACGTTAAGTTTGCCCATTATTTGTCAAATATAGGGTAGCATGAAGATCGGAGACTCTACACTCGAAGTAGTGGAGGATTGTGTTCACCTAGGTCGACCTGTCCATTTAGGTAGGTCCAACTTCGAGAAAGAGCTCAATCTTCGAATTCGACTCGGCTGGGTAGCGTTCGGGAGGCTACGCAATATGTTCTCGTCCCACATACCACAGTGTCTCAAGAGGAAAGTCTTTGACCAAAGCATGTTGTCAGTGATGACCTCAGGCACTGAAACTTATTCGCTCATAATGGGCCTGGATAGAAAGCTAAAAGTCGCCCATAGGGTAATGGAGAAGGCTATGCTTGGAGTTTCCCTCCGCGATCGAATCAGAAATGAAGAGAGCCGTAGGAGAACCAAGGTAACCAACATAGCCCGAGGAATAGCCAAACTTAAGTGGTAGTGGGCTTGCTCGCAGAATAGATGGCCGATGGGGCCGAAAGGTTCTGCAGTGGTGACCGCGTACAGAAAGACGTTGCGTTGGAAGGCCTCCCACTAAGTGGACTGATGATCTGGTGAAGGCCGCAGGAATCCGCTGAATGCGCGAAGCACAGATCCGGTCAAAGTGGCGGTACTTGAGGGAGGTGAATGCCCAACAGTGGTCGTTTTTCGGCAAGAGTGATGACGATGATTACGAGAGTAACCAATCACTTATTTCTTAAAAGACTTGGTACTTTACGAAGGCTCCCGCAAACCGCGACGGTTTCATAGAAATTGTTCTAATAAATTTCTGGCGTGCTTTCGCGTCGTGCCTTTCTGTAGGGAGCCTTGAATGTTACTACTTATATCCTATGTGTAGTAGGTATAATATGGGTTTCCCCAATCCGTTGTGGATCTTATACATTCTTTAACCACATGGACATTCTAGGATTCTATGTTATCAAATCTATTCTAACTCTAGCGAAAACCCGTAGCTTGGTTCTAGAGGATCACCTATATAGAACAGCTAGCCACCAGCTTTATGTAATAAGCTCAATCATTTACAGAAGGGTCAATAAACATATCCAAATAATGAATTTAAACAAACACGAAGTCAAAACCAAATTACAAAACTGGCTGTTTAATCATGACTATTCCTTTTATAGAAAACCTTATTTCAAAAATAATGTAGGCACGTAATATATTTATTATACAAAAACGGATACATAAACACATCATACGAATACACCATACACGACTACACACACCCCCACAATACACCCCCTCCCCTCTCATACACCACACCACACGACACCCCATCCCACTCAGACAGCCATCCCACACATAGTCACACATTCATATTCATAGCTAAATCAAGTCATTAAGGGGAACCTAGTCGCGGGCTCGAACTCACTGGTGGGCCTGGCTAAAAAATCACGCTGTCTCACCAGGCTTCGTGTCCGACAGAGATAGTATCAGTGATGAGCAGTTAGACGCTTGTCTACACGCACAACGTTATTGAGTGAGATGCAGGATCATTTATTGTAAAAAAAAACGTGAAAAAATTAAGAAAATTCATTTGGAAGACCGGGTTTTATGAAAAAGCCAATGCATTAAATCAATGACCAATAAAGTTTATTGAACTTTTCGATAATTGAGCTTTGTCGGTACCGACTTGGTTTTGGAGATTTTACACGTCTTTTATTACTTAAACACGCCCAAAGTTAAGTAAAATTAGCAAGAAAAACGAATCTTTGTTGGCTCCTAACTTTTTAATGGGTTTTTATTTTAGTATTCTGTTTCCGTACAGACAAAATTAATAATGAGACAAAACGATATCATATTTTCCTTTGGATGTGCCATCTCAGACAGTGGAGTAAAACATTCCCAAAGTTTGTATGCAAAAAATGTGGACTAGGTTCATCATAAGGGTTTATTGTCATTAAGACACATTATAAAGGTTTCTTTGGTACACGTAGTTACAGTAGAACACTGACTCCAAGGTCACAGGGTTCCCCTAGTTTAGGAGGCGGGGTTTTCTGCTATTTGTGCAGCCTATTCTCGAAAACCAATGTTACCTACCTATGTGAAATGTATTGTGATATGTTGTGTCAATAAACTTATTTATTTATTTAACCATTTATGCACACACATATAAACAGACAAGAAGAAAGGAACAGAAAAATACGTACATAGGTAATGCTTATTTCTACAGAAATCTCTTCTAGCACACCTGCGATAGGAGAGAAGATAACAGAGATGTAGACAACGCGTGTAATAACAGTAGAAGGAAAATCATAAAATTACAAATTAAACTCTAATTTAAAAAATATACACTCATAATATGAGAATATACATACATAGTAATATACATACATACTTCTAAAATAAATATCACTAAAATATATATAATTATAATTTAATTTAATTAATAAATACATAAGCAATTATGACAAAGTGGAGAGGACTTATTTTATTTTTATTATTTTTTACCTATGGAAATTCCTGTAGAATCAGTGTGCCCCCCGTATCAAACACACAAACATCTTTATTATATAACATTATTATAAGATTCCGATGCAATAGGTACCGGAGGATGGAATACTAAATTACTTAGAAATAGCCACTATTAAATAATTGCGGATGTAATAATTAGTTAGTTATTAATAAAATACTTACATGTTTATTAGGTAGTATAATTGCTTGTAAATGTAGATATCAAGAAACAAGCTATAAATTAAATTATGGATAATTATTGTTACGTAAGGTTGGTTACCTCTGAATGTGGCGATGCTTTTTGCCTACTTACTTATTTATTATATTATAAGTACAAGTTACCTTACAATCTATATATAGGTATTATATAAATGAATCTCTATTTCCCTTGGTCACGGCATCACACGTGAACGGCTGGACCAATTTTGATAATTCTTTTTTATTGTGTTTGTTATTGTCAAAGAAGGTTCTAATATTTTTTATAGATTTTTATTTATATAGACAAATGTACATGACAATGTCTGTCGGGTCAGCTAGTTATTCATTAATTTAATTATTTACATCCTGCTATCCTACTTCTTACTAATTTTAAAACGAGAAATATGTTTGTTAGGTACTCCTTCACGCAAAAACGACTGAACGGATTTTGATGAAAGTTTACAGTAGTATAGACATTGAGCACATAAATATGTTTATATAAGCAATGATGGTAAAATTAATAAGACAGAGAGAAAAAAAAATTAAGAATATTTTTACGTTTGTCTTTTTATCTGGATGTATGTTCCGGATTGGCGCAAAAGTGGCTGAACAGATTTGTATGAAATTTGGCACACAGAGGACTAAATAAGAGTAAATTTCACTGAAGAAACTGAATGCGATGACTGCTCTTGAACGCGACTTAGATATAACTGATCGCGGTCAGATTAATTGGTGAAATTCGCCCTAAGTACTTACGTGTTTTAATGAATTTATGATGCGGCTTTCGTCATCATTAATTTCCCTGATCCGAGTGTAGTCCAGATGGATCGCTACTTAATGATAAAATTTACCAGGTCTGTCGTTCACGGTCATGCTTTGGATGGGTGTTCGTCATGCCCTGTGCTTTCCTCAGGTTAAGCTAAGCTTGCCGCGGTTGGTCCGTGGATGGTTAACCATCTTTACGTACCAAGACCCCTCCATGCCGACGGCACGTCCCGGTGCTCATTCGTGTATCTCTGACAGTTGTCACGGGTCGTCAGAAGCCCGAAAATCTGACAACCTGTCTCTTACCAAGGGGTATCGTGTAACCCAGTAATTGGGTTGTGGAGGTTGCAATCGCTCCATGTAAAATACTGGTATTCAACTGCATCCAATTATGCTGGAAGCCGACCCCAACATAGTCAGAGTCAAAGTCAAAGCATTTATTTCAAATAGGAACTTAAAAAGCACTTTTGAACGTCAACATAGGTGGGAAAAGGCTAGGAAAATGATGAGACTGTATGGTTATGTAAATGAATTACTGATTACTGTCAGCCTGCATCATCCCACAGCTGGGCAAAGGCGTTCCTCATGATTTCCAGCTGTTTCGGTTAACTTAATCTCTAGTGTGGACCATTGACTGAAAAAAAAAACGTGTTTTTTTTATTGTTGTTATAACAAACCAGCAATTACTGGTCACAATTTACCTACCTATTAATAATAACTTAGATACCTATAAAAAATAAGATTGATGTACCTACCAAGAGCTGCCAACGTCAATACATTTAAAACAACATAGGAATTCTTTTAAATGGCTAATCGTATAGTGTTTACATCGGAACTCAATTAATTAAAATAAACACAGTCCTGGCGCTTCTTTTGGCATAAATCATGATCCATATAATAATTAACAGTAGGTAGGTCTATTTAGAACAGTTTACCTACGTTAAAAATAGGTAGGTAAAGTAACCCGCGGGGCTGCGCGCGCAGCGGGCTAATAATTGCGTAAAACACTCTTACTAATAAAACAGAATCAACTTATTACCTATAAAAATTGTATGGTTATTCCTGAAATACTTTATTTCGTGTTAGGGTTACAGTAGGAATGGCTGTCATTTTGACAGTTCAACAACATTCATTGCGTTATTTACTTTGGTGAGCAGACTATTTTTTCCAACATATGAAGCAATGGGTTAGTAATAGGTATCTTGCAAAATTATTCAAATCGTGATTAATAGTGTGTTACGGAACAGGGTGCTGTCGATCTATTCTCCCCGAGAAAAAGGTGAAGTAAGTTTGTATTCTACCTCATGCTAGGGATTTATACTATTGTCATCTTCATGGTGAGATTTTTATTGTAATCAACTGGCGTTCAAATGACACGTCGAAATTTAAAAAAAGATTCAAACTCAAACTCAAAGCATTTATTTAAATTAAACCATTTACAGGCACTTTTGAATTATACCATTCCAAAACGTAAGTAGATATCTATGGAGAAGACTGCTTCTAATGTTTTTTCAAGCAAAGCTGAAATATATTTTTTTCTCTAAAAATCCAATGTGTCGGCTGGTCGGCGGGTAATACATTACTCTACCTTCTAAAAGATTTTTGTAAATTGGCAACATAAAAACGGTTTTTTCTTTACGAATCAAGTTTGTGACAATTCAGGCGCCATGTTGTGGGAACACAATTTGCTCTAAATTTTTTGTCTTCTCTTCATATTACATCATCTTATTAAATGCCTGCAGTATGAGTGTTCGGTCAAAAATAGCCACAGCTGTGTCTAATTCCTTTATTTTTAGTTCGTGGACTATTTTGGTGGCTGCCATATTGGCATTTGTAACTGTCAAATTGGTTTAATTTTGGTAGCATTCTTTTTTTGACGAAAATACTCGTTCATTTGTGAATGGTTGGAGTTATTTTTTAAATGGTTTATCTAACTACTTATGTTTTGGGGATAGTGGAATTAGAGTCAGAAATAACTTTTAAGTTTCTGTATAGTTTTCAAGATTTACCAAAATTTTCTAAATTTTTAGTTTTTACAACAATTTATAAATATCTTTAACTAGGTATTCTTTGAGGGACGTTGTTCTAACCAATTAATTTAATTCTAAATTACTTCGCTCAATATATATACCGTGTTTCTTAAACAAGGAAATTTTCGAGAAAATTAATTCAGAATGCGTGTGAAAGATACGGTATTCTAGCAAGACACAAAGGTCATTGTTGGTAATCAGATGGCTCAAACAGCTGGCAGAAACATGATGTTGCATATGTAATATTTCCGAAGAACTGGTATACATGATGTTGAGCAGAAGAACTACATTCTAAGAAATGTTCTAAAGGATTGTTATGCTAGGCTGTGCTGGGATCGAGCTGGCGCACGGAATACATGGATGCATAATGTGGTGTATCTTGGAATGGACCGGTTCATCTCTATATTATCGGTGCAGTGAGGAGTCCTTAGCAAGGATGTCTCCAGTCATCATCAGCCTACAGCAGTTCACTGCTGGACATAACCTTCTCTTATTGCCTGATACAATGGAATTAAATGAACTTAAAGGGTTGTATCTGTCTGGCAGGGGTGCGGGTTGTTCGAAAGAGATACCGCGGCCCCTGGCACACAGGCAACTGAGGTAACACGGGTGGGTTTTAGTCAGTAAAAGTCTGACACGCCCTCCTGCTTCACCCAGAGCGGGAGAAGTTATTTGATGATTTCCCAACCAAAACAAAAGTAAATCAATTAATAAATTGGAAAATACCCTATTAAGTACATAAACGTGAAAATAACAAGAATTTCGAGGGCTCTCTTGGAGCCCGTTCCTTCCTGGTTTCTACCTTAATTAAGCACCGAATTTAACGACACCTCAACGAAGTCGTATTATTAAAAGTAGGTACAGTCACGGACTTTAATTGATAAGCCACTTGCCACAGTTCCTATTTTAGCCGGGTAATGCAAATCGGGTTTAGTCGGTTATACTCGTACATAGTCCAGAGTGACGACCCAAAGTCAACCAATTGCAGGGCTAGCAACCGTAACCTAGCGACACTTGTTTTAGCGTAGCGATAGTAACTTTAGCGTGCGGAGAAATTATGATTAGTCATTTCGACATCGGAAAAACTCGTACCCACGATTTTATCCGAACGCGTAGCGTCCAAGATACCGTTCATGACAATTATGATAACAGTTGCATATAAACATAAATAGCTACGGCTACGATTCACCAAAATTCTAAATTATTGTCTCTGACATTTCAACTGTTATCTACTGTCTTCGGATAAGTTTGCAGAAATAACGAGTATTTAATGAGCTCTAATTCAAAGGAGGTCAGTATCAAATAGATTGGATACTGTGGGATAAACTTATGCAACAGTGTATTGATTTATCATTGGCAATTTAACCTCTATGGATAAGACCATTTCCGATTATAAGTAATTTGTCATCTTGTTTACGAGCATGTGCTTTAAGCTCGTGATGTGAATGTATAAAAATGCAAAATTGGAAAGTTTAAAATTGGCTCATCAATTAAAGTCCGGGAGTGTACTAACACATTGTCAGTTAACTGCAATAGAGACATAAAACAGTAGCAGTGTCCTTAATTAAGTGGTGTAATTAGACACAGGTACTACTTAATACCTACTAGTAGGTACTAAGTGGGCTGAATGCGGTCCACAGATGTAGTCAGATTAGATAAGGCACTGCGGTGATGACTATCACGCTTGGTGATAGATAAGATAGGTAGAAAAACTTAGGAGACGCGACAAACTCACAATTGGGGCTTACCCCAATTGTAAGTTTATCGCAAATCCAATTATAGTATGTTTCTGGGCTAAGTGAATTTCACCTGCTAATAAAATCTTAGACATTATAGGTATTTTTAAGCACTGACATTTGCTGGTAGGTACAGTCAACATAGCCACAGCTGGCGGTACGTACGATGCGCCTAAGGTACTCGCGCGAAATTCAAATTAAATTGTTTTTTTTTTTTTGGAATTTGTAGTTTGTCAGGGCGCCAGATTGTATGTTAATTGAAATATGGTGCGCGATCGTAACGAATATGGCTAAACTCGGTGAAATTAATAATAAATAAAATTTAATGGTTGTTTTCCCGCAGCGAAACGGTTTTTTCTTGGTAATACAACCATTTTATAAACAAATAAAATATTTAAAACAAAAAATGGCAGACCACTTGCGAGTGTTTATTTTGTTTTGAACATTTATGGATCGCTGTTCCCCTAGACGGCGGCGCGTGCGATTCGAGTAGTACCTACAAGTAACCTCTAGTGTTACTATTGATTCTTACGTTTTCGATTTTATGAATATTTTATTAATAAAAAAAAACATCTTAATTTTTTTACTTTTATTTATTATGATTCGAAAGTACTCCTTATGGCAAGTTGTTCTGCCGCGGGAAAACAACCATTTACATTTCTCGGTGTATAGAATTATAATCATTACAATATCCAAGCCCATTGAATAACCGTTTCATGAAAAAATAATTCAATGGGCTTAAATTAACTTCGAGGGTTTTATAAACGATCTGGATGCGTACCGCGAGGTCTGGTTCGTGGTCGCGCGGGAAAACAGTTCCTGGAAGGACTTGGGGGAGGCCTTTGCCCAACAGTGGAACAGCATAGGCTAAACAAAAAAAAATGCCGAAGATTTATTCGAAAAAAACATGTGTTACAAAAATATTCCCCTACATACAATAAGTAAGATCACAGAGGTCGCTTTGGTGCCGGGGTCTAATAATAAAACACTTTAGTGCAGTTATTGTAGCTAACTATTCCTCTAAATCATTCTACGATTTATATTTTAACTTCCTTCTTCGGCTTGTCAACCCGATCTCTCTCCTATTGCTTTTTCTCTATTCTATTCTAAATTAATTTGACAGTTCTAATGTATTGAAGTAATTATAGACATCCTATACAATCGTAAGGTGTTCTCATGCAGACAACTTTTACAATATCTACAGACCTACAGCTTATTAACCGAAAAGTTACCAAACTTATTTCAAGAAATATATTCTAAATTCCGCAAAGGTTTCATCTGATCACAATGCTGACATGACTCAATGCTGTTAATAAATTCTGTGAATTGGAACATAATTGAGGTTTAATAAACACACGGTAGAGCTTGTAATGTAGGTTATTTCCATGTACAGTTTGCATCGTAACTTGATGAATATATTTGAAAATAGCAATTAAATTCTAACATAAAAAAGAATCAAGAGGATATCTCTAGTTTATTACGACAGTTTTTATTTGTATTTGTTTTTTCAAACGAATACAAATTTTTATAATATAATATAGTATATTTTATAACGAGGGACTAAACGAAGCCATAATATACCCGAGGTGGTTTGACTCCCGAGCGTGCGAGGGAGTCAATGAAACCGAGGGTATATTAAGTTGGCGTTTAGTCTCGAGGTGCAAACTGTACTTTTCACTTCGAGTGCGAGAAAAATAGTAAATTTAGTACAAAAACATGTACTTACCTAATAAATATTACTTAACAAAAAAACAGTGCAAAGTGAAAAATAACTTTAATTTCGGAAGTCAGTGTCTTTGGAGCTGAATTTAAATTTGTTGTCACCGCCTTCCGAAATTAAAGTTATTTACCACTTTGTAGTGTTTTTTTAGAATAGAATAGAATAGGTCTTTATTTGCTTAGAATGTAGGTACATAAAAATAAGTTGTTAAATTAAATAATAGGATCCATGTACATTCTGCCTTAATATAGCATGCAAATTGAATAAAAATTATAGGATAATAAAATTATTACAAAAAATCATCATTTAAGAAATCCTGCACAGAATAATAACATTTGTCGACAAGGAATTCTGTGAAATGTTTTTTAAATTTATGCAACGGAACGGAACGGAATGTTTTTTGGAAGTCGGTTGTTTTTTTTTTTTTTGGAAAAAGTTTTTTTTTTAACTTTTTAGTGGTTCACATGTGCTTACCCCTTCACAGCGTACCGGCGTGATGTTATGTTATGAACTGGTGTAAACAATAGACAAACATGAGATTTCAGCAATCCCAGTCCATTTGCTATCATTTATTGAGGAGTTCCGTTGCCTATCTCCAAAGTTCTTCATCAGATCTTCACCAAATTGAAATGAGACCACTCCGAGAAAGTACTCTTCCAAAAAATACCTAAATCGCTTCGCGTGCCTATAAAATTTGAAGAGTTCTCTCTATTTCTCCAGGATCCTATCATCAGATCCTGACTTGATGATCATGGGACCACCTGGGAAGTATACCCTTTCAAACAAAAAAAAATCCAAATCGGTCCAGCCATCTTCGAGTAATCGGGGAACATACATAAAAAAAAAATCGAACCGATCCGACCGATCGACCGATCGTCTTTTTGAAGTCGGTTAGTAAAATAAAAATCACAATATCTATTAGGTATGTCTTTTGCTCTTTGCTTGACGTCAAACTCTTCACCAAGGAACATAATATTTGTCACTGGCCATTCTTAATAAATTTATTTAAAGCCGAACAAATTTACACTCGACAAAAATTCTGAAATTTTCGCGGTCTTTTTTTTCTTCTAAACCAGTAACAGATTAACAATTTAAAACACATGGCGCCACCTTGGCAAAAACCATGGAACTAAAACTCTCAACATTTTCGTAGAAGTGAGAAGTGAAAATATTTTTTTCACTTCTCATGCTCTAAAAAGACGCCAATATAGCCCTACGAAGCGGGACTAAAGTAACCACTTTAGTCCCTAGGGAGTAAAAAGTAATTCGTTTTTTAATTTCGTTCATGTGACATAGACAAACTCAAACAGCCAGTAAATATACTATTATCTGTGGAGGTTCATTGCGAAAATGTTGAGAGTTTTAGTTCCATGGTTTTTGCCAAGGTGGCGCCATGCGTTTTAAATTGTTAATCTGTTACTGGTTTAGAAGAAAAAAAAGACCGCGAAAATTTCAGAATTTTTGTCGGGTGTAAATTTGTTCGGCTTTAAATAAATTTATTAAGAATGTCCAGTGACAAATATTATGTTCCTATATATATAGTTCCTTGGTGAAGAGTTTGACGTTGAGCAAAGAGCAAAAGACATACCTAAATTTTGTGATTTTTATTTTATTAACCGACTTCAAAAAGGAGGAGGTTCTCAATTCGTCGGAACCTTTTATTTTTTTTATGTATGTTCCCCGATTATTCGAAGATGGCTGGAACGATTTGGATTTTTTTTTGTTTGAAAGGGTATACTGCCCAGGTGGTCCCATAACCATCAAGTCAGGATCTGATGATGGGATCCTGGAGAAATGAGAGAACTCTTCAAATTTTATAGGCACGCGAAGCGATTTAGGTATTTTTTGGAAGAGTTTTTCTCGGAGTGGTCTCATTTCAATTTGGTGAAGATCTGATGAAGAACTTTGGAAATAGGCAACGGAACTCCTCAATAAATGATAGCAAATGGACTGGGATTGCTGAAATCTCATGTCTGTTTATTGCTTACACCAGTTCATAATATAACATCACGCCAGTATGCTGTGAAGGGGTAAACACATGTGAACCACTAAAAAGACAAAAAAAAACTTAAAAAAAAAACAACCGACTTCCAAAAAAACACTACAAAGTGAAAAATTACTTTAATTTCGGAAGGCGGTGACAAAAAATTCAAATACAGCTCCAAAAACACCGACTTCCGAAATTAAAGTAATTTTTCACTTTGTAGTGTTTTTTTGTTAAGTAATAATTTATTATGTAAGTACATGTTCTTGTACTAAATTGACTATTTTTCTCGCACTCAAAGTGAAAAGTACAGTTTGCACCTCGAGACTAAATGCCAACTTAATATACCCTCGGTTTCATTGACTCCCTCGCACGCTCGGGAGTCAAACCACCTCTGGTATATTATGGCTTCGTTTAGTCCCTCGTTATAAAATATACTATTTTTGTACTAAACTTGTGTTTCGTAAAAAAGTTGGAGGTGGTCACTTAGATTCGGTGCTGAGTGTACCTGTTGCACAAAAACTCATAATAATTTGTATTTAATTGAACTCAGCGAAAGGTAATGGCGATTTGATCGCCAAAAAAATTTTAAGGTTCCGTGCGAACTGATGCGAATTCCGAGAAAATTATTTAGTAAAAAGAGTTTTGATTCTGCTTCCATTGAAGCAGAATCAAAACTCTTTTTACTAAATAATTTAGACGTGTCATTACAAGTCTTTATAATTAGGAACTGTCAAGGAGATAATGTTAAGCAATTTTAAAATAAATTCCTTTTCCCAGATAGCTGCCGAATGTCACCTTTTTGAAATTTTATTTTCAAATTCATTTAATTTTCAAAAGTTTTGGCAATAACGTCGTTGGAAGAAAAAATGCAAGTGAAAATTAACCTTGCGGTGCTAACAATATTCATTATTCCTTGTTTGACTGCTCATAAAAATCAGATAACACTGATCTACATCCGATAAATACTTAAGTGCTTTTAACTTATCAAATGTAAGGAATCCATTTATTTTTACGAGATTGCTCGAACCCACATATTTGTAACCATGTTTCGGAGCGCCATAGTTTGGAAACACCTTAAGATTCGACCTCAATGTTTTGAAATGCAAATAAATTATCAAACGGTAACGTGCAGTTATGTGAGAATTTATTTTATTTTTATCAATAACTTAAATATCTTAAGACCCTGGACCAACTTGGTGCTTGGAACATAACATAAATATGTATTTACAGAACTACATCTGGCCAAATACTGTAGTGGCTGCGAAAAACACTGGCCTTCAAAACGTAGTAGGTAGCTACTAAACTTAATTGCAATTTCTCTTAAACTATAGAAGTTAGAGTTTTGAAATAAAAACGTTTTATAGCAAAAATCTAATTTCTTCGAAATTATTTACCTATTTATTATTCACTAGCTTTTGCCCGCGACTTCATACGCGTGGACTTTAGAATCAAGTAGATAATCATTTTTTTTTTTGATAATATATAGCCTATTTTTTAAGTTAGACCTCTCGGAATACATCATTGAAAACTGCATTCAATTCCATGCAGTGGTTTTTGCGTGATGCGGTAACAAACATACAGACAGACAAAAATTCTAAAAACCGTTGTTTTGGCTTCTGTTGCTCTAATAAAGACCCCCCATACTATTTTTTCTTCAATATCTTTAATGTACAGTCATCGGTCTGTTACAATTTTATTATATGTATAGATTATAGTTAGTACTTTAGTAGAAAATGTTTTTAACTTAAAAATAGAACATGAACAAGGCTCGTACCTACTTACATTTCTGCTTAATCAAGTTTTATTCAAGACTAGGTTTTGACAGCGGGTCCGCCCGCGTGGAGGACGAAAATTATCCTAAGGGAACGTACTACCGAGATAAAAAGTATCCTATGTGTTAATCCAGATTATAATCTATCTGTGTCCCAAATTTCATCCAAATCCGTTCAGCCGTTTTTGCGTGATTGAGTAACAAACATCCAAACATACAATCTTTCACACCCTTACTAATATTATAAACGCGAAAGTTTGTAAGTATGGATGGATGGATGGATTTGTTACTCTTTCACGCAAAAACGGCTTAACGGATTTGGATGAAATTTGGCACACAGATAGATTATAGCCTAGATTAACACATAGGATACTTTTTATCTCGGTAGTACGTTTCCGCGGGATAATTTCCGCACTCTACGCAGGCGAAGCCGCGGGCGGAATCTAGTTTATAATAATAATACAGAAGGAAGTAGGATGAGTAACGTTTATAACTTAAAAAAAAGATAAAAACCAAAAAAATAACAAGACTTTGTACCTGCATTTCTGCCCCAACTTTTATTACTAGATAAATTACATCTTTGGAAACTTCAATCACCAAGTTTGGCAGACAAAGCGGTGATAGCAGTTTGTTATTACGTACGAGTATAAGATTCCAGAAATGTCTTTAGAACCAGTCTCTTATGTTCCTTTTTCGTACGAACACCATCTTCCCTTGAAGAGGTCTATTTTAAACCCACATTGAGAGTTTACCCATCGTTCTTTATTCCCCATAGCCTTTTTAGGGTTCCATAGAAAATTCTAGTAAGAATCCGCGCACGTATACGGAATCACAAGCTCGCCAGACATGCTGGTATGAATGAGCGTCGAGACAGAGTTATATTCGTGACTAACAAATAAATGTGAGGTGCAAGTCCCAGTTGTCGGCCGCACAATTTTTTTTATCATTGTTCTGGAGTCATGTTTTATTGCACGATGATTGTTTGACTATAAACGATGCAATCTGAGGTTGAGAACGTTGTTTTCTTTTGGTCGGTAGAAATTATAGAGGTCTTGATTTTTGGATGAGTTTGTAATTTGAAGTAAATTTTGTTGTTAAAATCGGTTTGTGTTTTACCACCATCATCGCGCATCAGAAAATAAATTTTATCAAGGCAATAAAATTAAAAAGAAAAGAGTCTCAATAATGCTATTTTTCTAAGGTTACATACTTAATAGGTTTTGAAAAAACCTAGGCAATTTTTTTTTTTCATTTTATATGAAAAGTTCTGTTCCGGTTTTACCCGTAAAGTCAAGACAAACCACAACAATTGATTAGAAACTCTATTATATTAAAATAAAGTTCAAACTGAAATAAGTGACGAACAATTAGCATGTTTTATAAACTTAGATAAAATTACTGTAGCCTTTAATATAAACATACGATAGCAGAGTAATAAAGCCTAAAAATGATGTTAATTCTATTTGAATACTTGTAAACAGTCTAATTAAGTAGGTAATTGCTTATTATCTGCTAGTAGTTTTTTTTATTCTAGGCTCTTCCAGCAGAAGCGGTTTATTTTTTATGAAATGAGTCTTGGAGCACCATTTAAATAGGAAATGAATAGTGTTAAAAAATATGATACAACATGTTGCAATCTGTAAACTGTTAAACACATTATTCCAATTACCCTCTACAATGTATCTATCTATCTATCCACGTGGTACTAGTTTTCATGTTGACAAATAAAATACAATATCCAGATAATTTGCCACAAACTGAACATTGATACTTAATTTCAACTAAGTTGGACAAACTTGAGCAAAGTCTATCGAACCCACGGTTATTCTGAAAATCACAACGAAGACAAACAAAACATAGATAAACACTTACTAAGTAGGTAATGGAAACATTCTTTGGTAGTTACAGTTTTAAGTGCTCAAAGAAATCAACATTAACTTTACTACCTAGGAACGTAACATTGAAGTTTATCATACTATGGTGAACTTTAACCTGGGACATCCCGATGACTGCAATAAATTACACACAAACACTTATCAGCATTCATTAGTTAAACAGCGGTTTATGTAGATAAATACACACCGCTCGAGAGTAATCGAAAAAATCAAGATCAATCCCGCTCCGTAGAACGGGCGCGTTCACCTAAAGTATTCCCAACGCGCGCCCATGTGCCAGTCGCCCGTCCGCCGCGTTCGCACGATGCTGCGTCTATCCCTCCTCGTGATCCTCCTTACGCACCGCATCCGAACCGCTCACGTCACCGACACACCGTTTTCAAATCGTTTCGATAAATTGTATCAAAAGTTGGAAAAGTTAACCGTCGCGCCTGACCGACAATCGGGTCAGACACCTGAGGAAAAGTTGTACGAAAAATTGGATCGGTTGAATTCTCTGTCGCCGGAAAGAGTGGAGTTGACTGATGAAGATGAGGAGTTGCTGTCTGCTATGAAGGCCTGGGGAGGTCTGAGTTCGGAGCAGATGGATGGAGTGGTCAAGGATCTGCAGCGGATGAAGGAGGAACGCAGAGAGGATGTTGCAGACCAGGAGTACGGGGAGCCTACCTGGGATGATGAGGTAGGTGAACAATTCCAGTGTTTTTTTACAGTATGCGTTTTGTTTAGTAAATATTCGCGGGAGTGTGTGTGTTTGGTAGTGTAAAACGGTCATAGTGTGTAAAAACCATTCAGTAAATTAAAGCTGTATAAATAGAACATTGTGTAAATTTATTTGATCAGCATTAATTTAATCGTTATTTTAGTATGCAGAGAAATTAATTGAAATTATTTAAGTATTTATCGGAAGCAACTTGAAATAAAAGAATGTTTTCAATGCAATATTAAAAATAATTTTATTGAAAAGCGATAAAACTGAACTCAGAATTTAGTTATATTTGAGGAAAATATCGCTTACAAAACACGGTTTATCATAAGTAATGGCGTTCAACAAACGGTTGTTTAAACTTTTTTTATAATTATAAAATAAATTAATGAGATTATTACTCTTGTTTTGGTACCTACGAAATTGAAGACAAGTATTATTACTGACCTTCCTAATTAGAAAATGCACAATATGCAAATAACTTATGTACCTAGAGACCTAATATAGAATCTATTAGATAAGGATCTATGTGACTTTTTCTCCCTTGGGATATTGAAATTATATTGGGAATCTCTGTTTTTTTTAAAATTGAGAATTTAAAGTTGAATACTTGTTAAACTCTTCTTTAGCATTGAGACCGTGAAATTCAAAACTTCGTTACCTAGAAGGAATCGCCTTAATTATAAATGATGCTAAGGTACACCGGAGCCTTATCTACGATAAAGTAAAGACAACATTAAAGTCGAATAAAAAGATTTTTTACTTTGGATAGTTAACACCAAAACGGCTTATTAGTCGTTTAGGCACCGTAGTGCATGTACTTGCATTGACTTTTTTACATAATTTTATTGTATACAAATCAAAACGTGCTAATTGCCTTATACGTATTTCTGGAGTTGTCGTTTCGCCCACAAATAAATTAACTTCGTGCAAGTCGCATATAGAAAATAATATATTATATAAAAGTGTCGTTTCGCTGGATTCAGGCGAGTAAATTAGTGCCACCAAAACACCAAGCCAAAACTGAAGTATTCCCGTTTGAGCACTATTTTTTAGAGCACCTATGTATTGAGCAGCAAGGTATTCCCATGCCATTGGTGCTCAATGCATAGGTGCTCTAAAAATTAGTGCTCAAACGGGAATGCTTCCCAAAACTAGGTGCCGCAAGTCCTTTTTTTAAATGATAATAAAACACACCAAAACGCCTTGGTGACGAGTTTTAAAAACAAACTTAAAACATGTTCCTGTTCTAGTTTTTTGTAGACTCAGCCTGATTCCATTACTTATCTTGTTGTCGCTATGCAGGCGCCTTAAATGCATTTGCTTAGTTTCAATTTTCTCTTTCTCGGCTGTGGTTAATGTACAAGTTTATTTTGTCATAAGATTCTGTTGTCTGACACCTAGAAATGCTCTAAAATTGAGTAGGTAAGTAGAGCAGCGAGCATGCGTGATGCTCGCTGCTTGTATCTTCTCTGAATGAGAAGAGTTCTATTATACATGGTAGCGATTAGGTTATCAGTTAGTCCAGAGGTCCTAGTTTAACTTTTGTTACTTTAAGTTATGCCTACATATGCAGAATTGCATATGTAGGCGGGCATGCCCTTTATGCCTAGAGGCTTTTATTTAGATTGGAAGTTTTTACGTTTTATTTTAATTTTCTATTATTTTTAGTTTCCAATTCTTGATGGTATATTGGCGTGTGCTAGCTGACAATGGCAAATTTTATGTTTTTTTTTTTGTGTTTCGTAATTTTTATTACCTATTATTGTATAGAATCAAGTTCTTCTAACTTAACAGACAGCTGTGCTGCTGGGGAGTTTGTTCCGCTACTTCTTCTTCCCAGCTAAAGCACTAGGAAGTGGTGAAGGGCGGGCGTTTTTGGGGGGACTGTCTTATGTAATTTTATTTTGACGTTCAAAAAGAGCTGACTCTCAGCCTATTTTGAATAAATGACTTTTGATTTTGAGATTATCATAATAAAAAATACCTACATCAGTTATTAAAAGTTGTTATTGTTATCAGTCTGTTAAAATAATAAAATAATCTATTTTACTAAAAAAAGAAAACTAAGTTTTTCAAACCAAATAAATAGCATAAAAATTAGCATGAAATAAACCACCCTTGATATTATTACACGCACGGGGCGATAGTATCAACAGTTCAACAAACTTTTTGGTTTTGTTACCAAAAATAAAAAAACACAAAATTAAGTTTATTGTTGATAAATACTAAAACGAAACAGACAGTCCCATGGCTAGAATATAAATTTTTATTAATTATTTTAATGGTGTATGTTTAAAATACGCAATGTAAAATACTTAGTTTTATTTATTAATGTGATAACTTGATCGCAACACTGTATGTGCAGTGTACTAAAATAACACCAACGCCGCAGAATATATACAGAGAAGGCATACCTAAGCATGATCACGCCGCTTGCTCAAGACGGGTTGGTGATTTCAGACTTATATTGATCTATATCTATACATATAATAAAATTGTAACAGGACGATGTCTGTACATTAAAGATATTGAAGAAAAAATAGTATGGGGGGTCTTTATTAGAGCAACAGAAGCCAAAACAACGGTTTTTAGAATTTTTGTCTGTCTGTATGTTTGTTACCGCATCACGAAAAAACCACTGCATGGAATTGAATGCAGTTTTCAATGATGTATTCCGAGAGGTCTAACTTAAAAATAGGCTATATATTATCAAAAAAAAATATTATCTACTTGATTCTAAAGTCCACGCGTATGAAGTCGCGGGCAAAAGCTAGTATATAATAAAAGCGAAAGGTTACTCATTCATACATTCATTCACTCACTGATTAATCATGAAATCTCAAAAACTACTGGACCTACGAAGATGAAATTTTGCACAGATGATGATTATGAGTAGGTGACGTCAGCTAAGCACGGATTTTAGGAAACTCTTCCCGTAAAGGGGTTAAATAGGGGGTGGAAGGTTGTATGAAAATTGGATAATTTTCAACAGTGGCGCGGACGGAGCCGCGGGCAGTCGTTTCATTAAGATGTTTTCCTTCATCAATATCAGTGTCCAAGATAAACTTAGAAATAACATAAATTATATAAGGCTGAAGTCGGCTATATTATTAAAACTACGGATATTATGATCCACTAACAGAACATGTATATTAACAAGATTCTGTGTAATGAATTTATTGATTTTCTTTGAAATGAATAGATTTACAGCCAATTTAAAAGAGCTAAGTTTAATTCAAATGATTCTCCGAAGCTATACGCGCTAGTAATGAATGCATTACATGCAATGCGTTAATTAATACCGGAATAAAACTAGCTATGTTTGACCGCAGGTTATCTTAGTTGACTTAAACCAGTCCAGTAATAACTTTAAAACTTGTCCATCTCATAGGATTAACAAGTTTTTTTTGTTATATGGGTCTTCATTTAATTACTTACTTATAGCTAACTGTTTTCAGATAATTATAATATAACTAAGCAAGAAAATTGTGATTTAAATTGGCGTTTTTAGTATGAACATAGTATTGTTTAGCCCGTATTGTCCCAATCATAGAGCATAGGCCTCTGTCCTAAAAGTTATAACATCATCTCATCATTTCAGCCGAAAGACGTCCACTGCTGGACAAAAGGGGAAGGAAAGGGGGGTTTTGCCATAATCGTCACGCTTGGCTGGCGGATTGGCGATCGCAGTATGGTGGTAAAATGCATGGAGAACGCTGCTGCCCATTCTCTGGTATGTTCCTTAGTCGCCTTCTACGACACCCACGGGAAGAAATGGGATGGTGCTATTCTTTTACGTCTGGCACGACACGGAACCTATAACACGGAAGTTATAACATGCCTCTATGTTTTAAATGTTTTTCACAGTAAATTTTTTGTATACGGGTATTTGGCCTGCTGTAAAACAGTGTTTTGGATTTTTTTTTAATATGCTGATTATTGGCCCCACTGCTGGGCCTCTACCTCACCAGAATTTAGTTTATATCATTACCTTTTCTGAATTGTTTGAACCTTAGTTACGTAAGTAGTTTTCCGACAATACATCACTCTGTATTAGTGTTGACTGTACCTACATAACCTGAATATTTGTTTGACACATAAAGTATAAAGCATAGTAAGTTATTTGGGTCAGTACCAAATATCTTACTACGCCTTATACATCTTTTAATTATCATTTGGTAAGACAAAACTTAATTAAATTAAGGTGATATCCCATAGTAACTTATGAGCAGAGATCGGATATTCGAATGCATATTCACCTAAAGTTGAGATGTTGGCTAACATGGAAAGCGCTTTTGTATCGAAAAAATCTTAATTTAGGTAAGTAATTTGTTTATTTTTTGTTTTAAATAATACAAACCACCCCTCCTCCAGTAAATACACATATTTGTATCGGGTTAAACATTAATTTTAAATTAATACACATCTGAATAGTTATGCAATCCAAGAATCCTGGGGTTTTTAATAAATTTTACAAATAATTTATATCGCCGCTTCCATACATCATAGCTAAAAATTATCTTAGGTAAATATGCATCCGAATATCCGATCTCTGCTTATGAGGAAAAGTATGTACTAAAAGAGTGAATGGAGAGCGCGAGAAAGGTCAAAGAAAGGATGGATCGATTGAGTGAGGAATGATATTATGGTGAATGATAGCGTGACGGATGACGGGGGAGAAGACAACGTGTTGCGCCGGCCCCAAGTAACATGGCACAAGGGCAGCTAGATGATGATGATCCCATAAAACCTCTAATAGGATACCTAGCAGTCTTCAAACACTCGGGAGGCCTATCAGAAGCCGGCATTAAACATGTTCGAATTACACGGACTAATCGCAGTTACTGTTCCTTATTTCCTTGCTCGCTACCTCAGACTTAGATACGGTCGGCAAGAAAAGCACAACATGTGAAATTGTACTTTGTTGAAGGTTGCATTGGTAATGGAAAAAAATGCTGCTGTAAGTGTTTTTAAAAGGTGTTCGAATAAATCTCCGGAGTGAATGTAAATAACACGCTAACAGTAGGAATTGCTTTAATTTGACAGTTCAACAAAATAACATTCATTACGTTATTTACGTTGTTTATGAGATTTTATTTTCGAACATAATAATATGATGCAATGGTTTAGAAATATGCTGATTTATACGCAATTAGGGTGCTGTTGTAGGTATAGGTTTATTGGTTTATTTTCCTAATATTAAAAAAAAGGGTTCAGAATACATTTCGCAACCCTGGTACCTACGAAATTTTCACGGTGTATAAACCTAGCCTATTTCTATTGTGGTGAAAAGTCTGTCACATTTTGGAACCTTGTCATACCAATTCGATACCATTATAGGTAATAGTCGAAAATGTATTAAAAGTTTAAGTAAAAAGTTAGTTTGTTTTAAGTTGAATTAATTTGCTGACGGTACTAAAGCTTTTAGTTTTACCTCGCTTAGGTCGTAAGTGTAGTTTTATTTTATTTTATTTACTTACAGAAGCGTGTGTTTGAAAATAAACGATTTATTTTACGTGGATGCAATTTATTGCACTATTTTGCATTTCGGGGACCTGTGTAGGTAACGAACTGGGAGAGAATGCAATACCTATGGTCAGACTAATCTGACATTTCAAATCTTGTGTTTGCTTTTTTAGTGTGGTGCATACAAGTTAAATATGGTGTTTATAGGTTGAATGAAACGTTTGTTGATAGCTCTCAGCTGTCATAATCGTGATATCTAAATCAGAACGCAAATTATTGACGTATTAGTTAGTGTATGGGGTTAAAAAACTTACAAATTGTTTTTACGTGCAGTATCGATTCTTCTTTCTAAATAATGTGTATGTAAGTAGTAACTTACTCGATTCTGGTGGAAGATTCTCATTCCAAGTTCTCTTTTTCAGGCTCTAACAGAAAGAGCCAATTGAAGACGATTTATCACTGCATTTTAAGAATTAATATCGCAATCTTGTTCGCTTTTAATTTAACTCAAAATACAAGACAAGTCAGCTCTTCTAGGTCGGCAATATTCATGTCAAACTGAGAAATAAAGTAGGCACTAATTACAATCGTACATTACGTAGCTAATTTACGATTATTTGCGACCCAGTGTATGATTGTGAGACCGCATACCGTGGTTATTATAAAATTATCTGATTTATTCGACGATTTCTAGATAAAGGGTTCTGTAATGCAGTAGTTCGGTCTGTTCGGTGTCTGTGTGTCTGTTGTATATTTATCTGACGAAAGCGTAAACAAATCCTGTCCAGGTTCAATTCTTACACAATCACTCACTAAAAGGATAAGTAACAAATTCATCTGTATTTAGTAGGAGTCAATTCTATGTATAACTTATATTTATTCTTTTTTTTGGTCGCCGGACCGTTGTCCAGAGCAGACGTGTATTTGATTTATACAAGGTTCTACTAATTAGTGCTCCTCAATATTAATACCTATTGCAAAGCAAATAGTAACTATTGTGGTGTGAACATTTCTTGTCTAATTTGTGACTTTAATAACTAGTGCAAGTGATCTGTACAGCGCGCAGCGAGCGCGACGACGCGCTTCACCCCCGCGGGACAAGGACGGTCGCTATTTTTCGACTCGCTCACGCAGTGACTCTGCGTTCGCGTTCGTACATACCGAGTGATTGTTGTGCGCTTACCTACGTTACACATAAGATCTGGCACAGAGTAGCCTACGAGTGAGAGGTCGCAGTTATCAAGATGACTACAATAAATAGCACCTTCAACCACGAATCCGAAAATGAACCTGGGCATGGTGAAATGAGCGTAGATGGATCGCTTATCGATAAGGAATCGCCACCGCCTTACATCACGTTCCGGAAAGGAGCTTCACACGGCCACGACTCCGAATTCCGTCAAGAATTTAAGGCATTTCAGGAGAGCATGCTAGCTATGATGGAGACGTGGTTCACGAGACAAGACGATAATTTTTCAAAATTACTTGGGGAATTCGAGTGTGTGAAAAAATCCATTCAATACATTAGCGATAAATATGATGACCTCGAAAAAAGTACACAGGCGGTCAAAGATCGTGTTCAGATTATCGAACAAAACGCCCAAACAAACGAACCACGGCTCGCCGACCTGGAAGCGAAACTCGAATCTATGGAACAAAGAGCACGTAACTGTAATCTTGAAATAAGTAACCTACCTCAAAAACGTGGGGAAAACTTGATAAATATTATTGAAAATATTGCAAATGTTTTAAAACAACCAATATCTGCTCGTGATGTAATCGCGATTCACCGTGTACCACAAGCCAACCCAAATAACTCACGGCCGAAGAACATAATAGTAAAATTTTCCAGCCAAATTATTAGGGATAACGTCATCTCAGCTGCTCGCCTCAACAAAGGTATTACATCCGAGCAAATAAACATACAAGGCTCCCCACAGAAAATATATTTAAATGAACATTTAACACTACAAAACAAGAAATTATTTCGACAAGTCAGGGATATTGCCAAAGATGTTGGATACAAATTTGTCTGGATTAAGCACGGAGTCATACTTGCCAGAGCTGACGTCACCGCCGCTGCTATCGCCATCCGCTCGGAAAAGGATATATCAAAACTTACTCCCCATGTTCCGGGAAATTGATTACATAATATTAATAGTTTTTTTATTATTTGCCATAAATGTCAGCGAAGATACCGTGAGTGACGTAAATAGTATCACGAACAGTGTTATTTGTTTAATGTTCTGCGTGCGGGCTCTGCATCATGCATTACTCTGCGTGTCAACTGGGTATGCGACTACTCATAATCTGGTTTTTACTTTTACCGTCATATTTACTTTTTCTTTCACATTAAATCACAAATGCGTATTCCCTTTAAAGTTACAATCACTCCTTACAGATACATATAAGTATGATGTCCAAATAATTGATTATATTATGCCTAACAAGTTTCATAGTGCCTTTAATCGTATACAAGTATTATTCAGAATCACAATGTGTCCTGGCTATAGATTATATTATTATGCAGAGATTATGAGTCACTTGTTTACCTTTCTTTTAGTAACATTTATTAACATTTTTATTCAGTGCCAATGACCAATAACATCTCAATCTATTATCAAAACTGCCGAGGGTTAAGAACAAAATTAAATACTCTATACAATAACATTCTGGCGGACTCCCACGATATCATTATTTTAACAGAGACATGGTTGGTTCCCGATATTGACGATGGCGAATTCATCGACTCAAGGTATGTCGTGTATCGTTGCGATAGAAACCGTATGTTGAGTGGTAAATCGGATGGAGGAGGTGTTTTGATAGCGGTTCGCCGTGGTCTATGTGCAACGCGTTGTGAGTTAACGACGACGCTTTGTCAAGATGATTGTTATCACACCATGCCTCATAACATTGACTATGTACTTTTAAAGTTTTACTCTAAAACTGCTAATAAATATCACACTGTGTGCGGCGTATATGTTCCACCAAACCAAACGCTAAATACCTACCAATCGTTATTTTATTTGCTAGAAAAAGAAATGTCTAGTCTTACCATCAGTAATATGTATATTTTTGGAGATTTTAACTTACCGCACATCGAATGGGTTTCATCTGACACACCTGCACTCATGCCTTGCATACACAATAACAACAGCTCATTGGAAATCCTGCTTCTTAATTTTTTATCGACTATAGGCTGTAAACAATATAATAATACAAAAAATCAGTTAAACCGCACGTTGGATTTATTGATTTCAAATGATGTTTGTGTATGCGAGCCTGCGCCCATTCCCCTAATATCCGTAGATGTTTTTCACCCGCCTTTTCTGACAAATATCTCTTTTGAATTAGTGCATGTGCCCATGGCACGGTGCTCAGCGCCTAGATATCGTTTTGTGGAGGCTAATTACTCTGCTATTAACAAAGATATTATTCTGGTTGACTGGATTTCAGTTCTAGATAATGCCTCAATAGATTCGGCTACTCAATGCTTTTACGAAACTATTTATGAAATTATAAAGTCTCATGTACCGATGCGGCCGGTTAAATCTAGCGAATATCCGATTTGGTTCTCTCGTCCGTTGATACACATATTTAAAAATAAGGAAAAGGCATGGTGTAAGTGGAAGAAATATAAAAATTGTGCGGATTATGAACAGTTTTCCTTATATCGCAGGAGATTTAAGCTGCTTTCTGCTGATTGCTTTGATAGGTATCTGCGTTCTGTTGAAACCAGCATACAAAAAGACGTAAAACAATTTTGGTCGTTTATAAAAAGCCATAAAAGAAATACAGGTGTACCAAACACTATGTCATATAATAATGAGGAATGTAACGGGCCTTTGGATGTTTGTAAATTATTTTCTAGATTTTTTAGCTCAGTTTATGAACCTATATCTAATAATGTCAATAGAAAATCTGATTCGCCGAATGATAGCCAAGTAAATATAGCGGATTTGTCATTCTCTAAAGATACGATAGTTAAATCGCTCAAATCCTTGGATGTAACTAAAGGTTGTGGGCCTGATGGTATTCCTCCTTTCTTTTTAAAACACACTGCCGAGTCCATGAGCGTGCCGTTACTTTATTTATTTAATCGTAGTCTGAAAGAGGGTATCGTGCCTCAAGCATGGAAGACTGCTCATATCACGCCGGTCTATAAAAGTGGCACGAAAACTGACGTTACCAACTATCGTCCAATATCATTGTTGTCCACCTTGTCAAAAGTTTTGGAGCGATTGGTTCATAATGCAATCTATCCCGTCTTACATAATATTATTATCCCAGAGCAGCATGGCTTCGTTCTCGGTCGCTCCACTGTAAGCAACCTAGTCTTGTACTCAAATTTTTTATTCGAAAATATGGACAACCAATTGCAGGTTGACACAATCTACACTGACTTCTGTAAGGCTTTTGACAAAGTGGACCACACTATGCTTTTGCAAAAAATCGAATTTAACGGTATCCGTGGGAGTCTGCTTCGCTGGTTTGCATCGTACGTGGAAAATAGAACTCAGAGGGTTGTGGTTCAGGGGTTTTCTTCCGATGTGATCGGCGTGACATCTGGTGTACCGCAGGGCTCAATTTTGGGCCCACTGCTTTTCGTTTTATTTATAAATGATGTAAATACATGCTTTAGAAACTGCAGTTTTTTGTTGTATGCTGATGACCTCAAAGTGTTTCGTAAAATAAGTTCGACTGATGACTGTGTTAAATTGCAAGAGGACCTGGATCGTTTTTCTGCCTATTGTCTAGCAAATAAACTACAATTGAGTTTACCCAAGTGTAAATCTATCTCTTTTACCAAAAAAATTAATGTCGTTCATTTCACATATTCGCTCTGTAGCACAAATTTAGAAAAAGTTTCCTTAATTAAAGACCTGGGTATACTCTTTGACTCAAAGTTGCACTTTGATGCTCACGTCGATCACATCACAGCTAAGGGTTATCAATTTTACGGATTTATAAGACGGACCTGCAACTTATTTAAAAAACCTTCCACGTTTTTACTACTATACAAGTCACTCATAAGATCTCAACTGGAATATGCCACGTGTGTATGGAATCCACTTTATAATAAATACAGCGACCAACTTGAATCAGTACAACGAAAATATCTTAGTTTTCTAAACTACACATTTTTTAAGAGACGGTCTTCATATCATACTCTCCTAGAAAAGTTCTCATTGTCAACTCTTAAATCAAGGAGACTGTATCTTGATCAATCATTCTTATATAAAGTCTGTCAAAATGAATTTGATTGCATTAAACTCATAAACCAAATTTACATTCGCATACCTAGTCGTTCCCAACGTATTCGAGATACTTATACTCATAGTCTATTTGCCCCCAAGCCGTGCAGGACTAACGCAGGTGAACGAGCTCCTTTACGGCGTATTATGAAAAGTTACAACGATGATTTCGCTGACGTTGACTTGTTTGTTTTGTCACTTGCACAGTTCAAGAAACATATCTGTGAAAAAATTGTTCACATTTCCTCATAATGTCGCAATATTGCACAGATTTGCTTGTTTATTTTTAACCGACTTCGAAAGTTTTCTGTTCGAATGAGGTTTACTCCGAAATGGACGCATTTAAATTCTGTTTATATCTGATGGGTTTCGAAGTCGGTTGTTAAAAGTTTGTCTCACTTTTTGCTAAGTGTTGTGTAAATCACATTATAATAGTTAAATCTTTTGTTTACTTAAGTTTGCTTGTACCTACCTAATTATTTTTTTACTATATTATTTTGTGGATAACGGTGCTGGTTGCGTTATTACCTAAATGTTACATAATCTATGTAGTAGTATTGAGCATTATTACGCAATTGTTTGTTGTCCCAAAGAAATAAAAATAAATAAATAAATAAACTTAAAAAAAAATCTAACGATTGTTGGTCGAATACCATTTTAAAGTTGAATTGAAAACTTATAAAAATAACTTCAACTGTCAAATGAAAAACATCTTTATGGTGATTTAAAATTAGAATATCTCGTTTCAGCATTAATCAAATCAAAATACTCAATTTTTAAGTGGCAATACAAATGACCAACCACAGATTAAAAATATGGTGATGATTCTAAATGACTTTTTTAAAATTTATGACATTATAGCTTGTTAGAAATATTGATGTTTTCACTTTCACACAGCAGTTAAACCATTTTTTTAATAGAAATACTATGAAATAGAAACGAATACTCATCTTTACTACGGAACCCTTTACTGTGCGTCCGTTTTTAAGCATCGATTTTTATGTTCATAATTTCATACTTGTTAAACCTACCTAGGCAGGTATCATAACTATTGCTTATAGAAACAAAGACATACGTTTTGTAATCCATTTGCTTACATTTTCATAAAAGGTCTAGTCTTGCTCTATTTTGACGTGATTTGTGCAAATCTGATATACCTTTTGTTAGGCAATAATTCCCGGTTTTCAAATATCAGTGCAATATCACACAAAATGAATTTAAACATGCAATTAGGTCCGAGCCGCATTAGACTAAATAAACCATGGTTATAACCAAGTAACAAGAAATACATTTTATTTCTAATTGACGATTCAGATCCAGATAAAATAAACATTGTTCGCTTTCAAGTTATTTTGTTAGCATATTTACTAGATCTGCAGTAGGTACCTAGCTATGAGTATAACTAGCTTAATTTTTTCTGAGTCCTTGACAATGAAAAAAGGATCTTATTGCATAAAATTCAAAACGTGCTATTTCCCTAAATACCTACATATTTCTGGAGTTGTCGATTCACCCACAAGTAAATTAATTTCTTGAGAGTCGCCTATAAAAACATATTATGAAATATTATTTAAAATTTTCGATTTGCCCGATTTGGGCGAGTAAATTGGTGCGAATCGACATATAAAACATTCAAAAGTGCCTGTAAATGGTTTACCTAATTGAAATAAATGCTTTGAGTTTGAATAGATCCTATTTGTTAAAAGCATATATATATGGGTGAGTTTTACAACACAGAAGTTTTTACGGAATAACCTAGCTGATATAAATTCTATATTATACAGACTTCATGTATCTTTCATAGAAAGATAGCCTATTTGGTACGTACCTTTTTTGTACACAAATATCTCGAAAACTAATTAATTTCGGCCATACATATGGGGTTCAATTTGTTGCATTTTTTATCAGCTTCTGACGGATTTCTATAAATTTTTATAGAAGTGCTTGTACCCAGCATAAAGCCTATTTAATTATTACAGTTTATGGGAGCAATTTCGTGAGGAAACCGACATGTCCTAGAACCAAAAATTCGAAGACATGTGACATCTACCAACCCGCACTGGGCCCGCGTCGTGGATTACGGCCCACTCCCTCTCACGGAGAGGAGGCCAGTGTCCCAGCGGTGGTAACGTTATAGGCTGAATATGTATGTATATGTATGGGAGCAAAAGGTACACAAGGAGAAACGAGAGGTGGCGCGGGCTAGCTCTCTCTTCTTTCGCAGTTCCAGAAGTTTCTTTTGGCTTTCGGCACAAAAATGCCGTGACTCAAATGTTCCACTTTTTTCGGTCTAGCTCTCATTCGCCAAGTTTAAAGAAGATGCATGCGATAAATAACTTCATTCCAAACACGAAGTCGTTTCTATCTCCCTCTCCTTCATAGGAACCAGCAACATCACGATAACCTATCTCTATTAAAAGTGACTAGATGTTACATAACAACATACATAACCCATAAGATTACTGATTGATTACGATTAGGTAACAAAATATCATAATAAATTACCATAGGTACCAAGGGAATGCAATGTGTTCGAATCAAAGGCGTGTATCAAATTGTTTTTAAACATGTTTGTCTGACATTTACATAATGTTAATCAAACCTCAATCGATGCTAACTTTATGTGAGATACGGTGATCATTATTGTGTTTTATTGCTTGTATTGCATGATACTTATGTAAATGTATTTTGGCTTACCTACATATCGGTCTGTGAACTCGGGAACATATACATCCTGCAGGGACCCAAACTTAGCCCTCGAAATGCATTTTTTTCTTTTTGATCGCAATTTGTAGGTCTGTATTAGGTTGTAAGGTGATTGAAGCACTTTGCCCGACCCGAGAATCGAACCCATCATAAATGCAGTTCATGTAATACTTGACAATCTATCTATCAATCTATCTTATAAATATATGGTATATAAATAAAAAGAAAAGTCCTGACTGACTCATCAACGCCCAGCCCAAACCCTTGGACCTAGAAAGCTGAAATTTTGCACAGAGGTTCCCTTTATAATGTAGACAAGGAATAAGGTACGATTCTTAGAAATTCAACCCCTAAGGAATTTAAATAGGGGATGAAAGTTTGTATGGAAAATCGTCATTTTTGTAGTTTAAATCATGAAAATTGGTGTTTATCATTCTGATTAAAAATGAAAAACCACGTGTTTCAGTGTTTTTGGGAAATCAGCCCCTGAGGGCGTTAAATAGGGGATGAAAGTATAAATAGGAAACCGGAAATATCCGAACGCCACCTTGGCTCGGCCCGCGAATAGGACCGACGATTTTTCGAAAAAAAAAAAGCTAGTTATAACTAAATGCCAATCATGTTACCTACTCAATCGCCTTCGAGATACTTAACTGCGATTCGCCTCAGTCATTACCAAGAAACATAACTTGTATTATTTATGTATATAGTAGGTAGTAACTAGTAATTAAGGGGCTCTAAATAATAACAGCCGCTTCAATCGAAGGGTAAGCTACGCTTGCTGCGGTCGGTGAGAGGATGGGTGACCGTCTATTACATATCAAGACCGTGCCTAAAAAAACACGTTAATTCGTTGGTCTCGGCTGTCATTCGTAGATCTTTGACAGTCGTTGCGGGTAGTCAGTCACTCAAAAGTCTGACAACAAGGGTTACCAAGGGTACCCAGTAACTGGGTTGTGGAGGTCAGATAGGCAGTCCATCTATGTAAAGGACTAGTATTCAGCTACATCCGGTTAGACTGGAAGTCGACAAAACACTTAAGAAAACTCTAGGCAGATGATTGAATAACTGTATAGTAATTAACTAGTTTATATATGTATGTTATGTAATGGTTACGTCCTACAATAATAACGACAAGTTAACCCGGAAAGATGACCGCGTAATAAATAAGCTCATAAAGTTAGAATTTTAGATGGTAAATTGTTTAAGTCGTGTCTATGAGTAATGTCGCGTGCAAATGTTATTATTTGGGACATTAAAGAGGTGATTTCCAGATTAAATCCTATACTATCTTACTTCTTAGTAATGTCATTTCCTACATCCTGCTTGTTACTCAATCACGCAAAAACAGCTGAACGGATTTGGATGAAATTTGATAGGTAGGTACACAGATATAGTTTACAACCTGGTTTAACACATAGGATACTCTTTTCATCACTGCTGCTCTCAAAACGGTTAAGGAAAACATCGTGAGGAAACCGGCATGGCCTAGAATCAAAAATTCGAAGACTTGTGACATCTACCAACCCGCACTGGGCCCGCGTGGAGGCCTGTGTCCTAGCTGTGGGAACGTAATAGGCTGAGTATGAGTATACACTTTTCCCGGTAATACGTTTCCGTGGGATAACTTCTGAACTCCACTCGGGCGAAACCACTGGCATAAGCTATACTCCATTTATTATAGCTTTAGAAAAAAGAGGCTCGTAGAAGCAGGAGTGTAAAACATTTTATTTAAAAGTTAAGTTCTAACTTTTTTAGGTAGATTTAAGACAGTACTAAATACTGAGATAAACGAAGTAAAAGTAATGTTTATTTTAATAATGTTCTATTTACAATAACATCTTCATCACACATTACAAACCTACAACAAAATGAATGAATGAAACAAACAATGACATGATTATTTAAATCTAATTAAGATTATAAGGAAGTCAAATATATATTTTTTACAATACTTTATTTTAAATAACAACTTACGACCCACAATTCGTTGGTAAAACTTCGTCATCATCAGCTAATTTAGTTACTCAGTGTTGTTCACTCCTGCTTCTTTTAGGTTTTTAGCATTGACACTTTAATTTTTTTGGCATTAATCGTAACTGCAACACGTTTAATGTAATTGTGTTACGAATTGTACATTAAAAAAACTTTTTCCAAAAAAAAACAACCGACTTCCAAAAAAACACTACAAAGTGAAAAATAACTTTAATTTCGGAAGTCGGTGTCTTTGGAGCTGTATTTGAATTTTTTGTCACCGCCTTCCGAAATTAAAGTTATTTTTCACTTTGTAGTGTTTTTTTGGAAGTCGGTTGTTTTTTTTTTGGAAAAAGTTTTTATTTTTCACTTTTTAGTGGTTCACATGTGCTTACACCTTCACAGCATACTGGCGTGATGTTATGTTATGAACTGGTGTAAGCAATAGACAGAGATGAGATTTCAGCAATCCCAGTCCATTTGCTATCATTTATTGAGGAGTTCCGTTGCCTATCTCCGAAGTTCTTCATCAGATCTTCACCAAATTGAAATGGAACCACTCTGAGAAAGTACTCTTCCAAAAAATACCTAAATCGCTTTGTGTGCCTATAAAATTTGAAGAGTTCTCTCCATTTCTCCAGGATCCCATCATCAGATCCTGACTTGATCATGGGACCACCTGGGAAGTATACCCTTTCAAACAAAAAAAACAAAATTCAAATCGGTCCAGCCATCTTCGAGTAATCGGGGAACATACATAAAAAAAAATAAAAATAAAAAAAAAAAAAAAAAAAGGTTCCGACGAATTGATAACCTCCTCCTTTTTGAAGTCGGTTAAAAAGAACCTTTTTTAACTTCTGTGTAATGCTATTGCAAATGGAGTATAGTTTCATATAAAAAATAGAGTAACTTAGCGTTAACTTATCATTAGGCTGGTATTCCCCGAAAGGTTAGGTAGAGGTGCAGCTACAGTACACCCACATTTTTCCAGTTACTCGCGAATTCCCCGATCAATAATAATGCCAATATTTTGATCCAGCCTGTCCCCAATGATAGCTGCCCCCCTATCAGTGACGCCCTGAGCCGAGGCCCGTACCCCACAGGGGGTGCACTCGGCGTGCAGTCGCTTAGTTTATAAATTTTAGTTTGTAAGCCCTGGCTGGAGGCGTTAAGTTAATTCTTAATGGCAGCCCCAGGAAAGCCCGGTTGAGCAGTCACGGCCTCTCAAGGCCAACTGCGAGATGCCCGACAAAAAAAAAAAACAGTTACTCTCGACCTGTTGCCATCAAGCTGTTACAAATCAAGAGTCCATGCGGCTACTGATAATCAGATGGAAAAATAAAATAACATTTGCCCGACCTGGGAATAAAGCTCAGGACCACATACTCATGCATGCAGTAGCGACCACTTTTTTTTGTTGAGGTTGGGAAGTCATAAAATAACTTCTCCCGTTCTGGGTGGAGTAAGAGGGATTTGTCAGAATTTTCCTGACTAAAACCCACCCGTGTTACCTCAGTTGCCTAGACCAACAAGGCAAATACCTACATAGTTAGAGGTACACAAAAATATTAATTAAATTAGTCTTAATTAATCGTATTTCTGTGCTAGCCGTGCACCGTTGTAACGAAACAATGTTTTCCTCATAGTTACTTCTATCATTTTCCTAAAAATGTTTTTGCTGAAAAAACAACTGACTGCCAAAATAAAAACTGAACCCACCGATTTCCAAAATTAAACTTATTTATTACTTTGATTAATTTGGGACCACCCCTGAAGCATAAACTATCTAACCACAAATATATATTTTTTAAATCGACCCCCAAATTGTCGGAGTTATCGCCGAACATACCTAACAAAACCAAAGTTTTTAAAAGTCGGTTAAAAAGGAGATGCTTTTTCCTTAAAATCAATTAGTACCATTAAGCCCTGTGTACACACACGTTTTCTTGTTGTGAAAAACTACGGTTTATTCTCCATGTGTAGGCGAAGAAGAGGAAGGTGGAGCAGCTTGATGACGGACGTATTTTTCATACTGTACGGTTTATTAAATACGCTGTCCAAAAACGGTGCTGTGTACAAAGGGTCTAGAGCCCTAGGTACTTGCGTTATCTTGATCAGTGTATTACACTACGTATGAAAAAGTCTCGCAGCGGGATTTATCGCACAATGGATTTACAACTCTCGGTGTTGGACTGAGCATTGAATTTTTTTTTCCAAAAAACAAACCGACTTCCGGAAAAACACTACCTACAAAGTGAGAAAAAAACTTTAATTTCGGTAGGTGGTTTTTTTTGGCAAAAGTTTTTCAAAGCTCAGTCCAATACCGAGAGTTGAAAATACATAAAGAGTTGAATATCCATCCAAAAAATTAAAATACATACATATCCAAAGTCACCGTCAGCTTCCGAAATTAAAGTTATTTTTTACTTTGTAGTCATTTTCGGGAAATCAGTTTTTTACCGGTGACGGTTTTTAATTTTTGGATTTTTTATTTCTTTTTCCCCTTTCAGTTATAGTACCTACCCCACACCAATTCGAATGTTCATCATCCTTGGGGTCAAAATAATGCATATTTATGCGATAGCAGCAATCGCGGTTGATTTACTGTCATTTTTTGAAGACTTCCGTTGCCTGTCTCCGAAATACATCATCAAAGCTATATGAAATTTAAATGGGACCATTTCGGCTTAAACCCCTTTCGAACAAAAAAATAATTTTATAAATCCGTCTATATATGACGGAGTTATGCCCGAACATACATTAAAAAAAAATACAATAAACACATACATGTCGAATTGATAACCTCCTTCTTTTTGAAGTCGATTAAAAATCGAAAAAATATTATCCCAGCGCGTCGCAAAAACATACTGTTCGATTTTTATCTCTCGGCGTAGCGAAGTGCGTTCAAGATCCAGTGCTTAAGAAAATCACTTGTGCTAACATAGAGTCTCTACCGAAAACTATGGAATTTCCATTATCAACGAATTCAACGATGCATATCAGTAGGAAAATGTTATTAAATAAAGTGGGAACTTTGTGGTATTTATATTTATACCGGCAAGTACCAAATTAAGAGTAGGTACCTAAGCTATTTATGATAAAGGATAATAGGTACCAAAATATAATTTTATACTTCTGAGGTTAAATTAAAAATGTTAAATAAAACCCGGTAGGTCGTCACCAACCGGGTTTTACCGATGGGGATAGTTAACATTAAGTATTCATTATTTTATAGTATTTTTTAACTCAATGTAACATAACGAGCTGGTGTAGGTACTGCTGGCGGGATTCCTCTACCTACTAATTATTGTGTGTTGTGGGACGTGGCAGAATTAAAACACTGGTCACATTGAAATTATTGCGTTTATTTCACGCTTTCGTGTGCAGCCACGCGCATGCTATTCTAAGCGAAAACGTTCGAGTGTTCGTATGAGATTAAAGTTATTGCACCCTGTTCAACATTAGGTCGAGCTTTGCAAACAACCTTTACAGTAGGTACAGTAAAATTTAGCCAGTTCTGTCCGATGGCAGATCTTTTTAAATAGAGAGAGATTTCGATTTCGAAATAACTACTTCGTCTTTAAGTAAACATTCGATCGAATCTTTGATCTATTACGAAACTAAATTCTTTGTTAACATGCATCCAGAAAGTCTTTGAAAAGTCCCTTTTAACGAAAAATACGACGTTCATAAATTAGAAATCAAAAATCTTTTAGAAGCTCTTTTGATCGTGAAACTTTAATCTTTGTATGAATCTGTTCCAAAAGCCATTAAATGGTAGCCGTCGCGATCGCAGCAGACTTTGCGTCCGACGCACTCAAATAGAGTTTGAAATTGTGTCAAATTGTATAACTAGACGATAGATGTGGATTCTGTTGGATTTAGAAGTTAAATGCTGTAATAAGACAGTCAAACGGTAGTGTAAGTACCGGTTGGCAATTATTTTCTGTGTACCATTTTCGTACAGAGAATGTTTGGTTTTTACAATGATTACGGTACTTCATCACCGACCTTATCTCGATTCGGAGTCTTTACCTACCTTTAGATGAGCACGTCAATGCTGGTGGCTAGGTCAGATCCTTTCAGGCGTCAGGCTGTAGACTACAACTTGTCTCAGGTAATGCTACCCAATGCAGCCGAAGCAGCCTGAAAGTTAGTTAGTATAATTGAATCCGTGTGTTGCCGGACGTAAAAGAATAGCACCATCCCATTTCTTCCCGTGGGTGTCGTAGAAGGCGAATAAGGAACATACCAGAGAATGGCAGCAGCGTGCTCTATGCATTTTACCACCATACTGCGATCGCCAACCTGCCTGCCAAGCGTGGCGATTATGGCAAAACCACTCTTTTGGGGGAGGCCTATGTCCAGCTGTGGACGTCTTTCGGCTGAAATGATGATGATGATGATAATTGAATGAGTTCAGCCCCCTAATTGCGTATCTAACACACTATCAATCAGAGTCTGAATCATTTTGACGATTTTTGCTAATCCATTGCTTCATATGTTCGAAAAATTTGTCTGCTCACAAACGTAAATAACGCAAGGAATGTTGTTGAACCGTCAAGATGGAAGCCATTCCTACTGTTAGTGTTACGCAACTACCCCGCGGATTCCAGATGATATATTCTTTCCCGTTTAAAGGTATATGAAACTGATCAACGAACTTTATTAATGACTAGATTCCGTCGGCGGCTTCGCCCGCGTGGAGGTAGGAAATTATCCCGCGGAAACGTACTACCGGGATTAAAAGTATCCTATGTGTTAATATAGGTTATAATCTATCTGTGTGCCAAATTTCATCCAAATCCGTTCAGCCGTTTTTGCGTGAAAGAGTAACAAACATCCATCCATCCATACTTACAAACTTTCGCGTTTATAATATTATTATTAGGTATATTATAAGTAAGGAAGTAAGGATTCTTAATCATACCTGAATACTACTAATGCGAAAGTAATTCTGTCTGTTACATTTTACACCTTTAATAGCTGAACGGATTGGATGGGATAGTATTAGATCAATTTTAGCCCTGTAGTGCGTTCCCGTAGGAGATTTTCCGACATCCACTAGTGCGTAACTGCGGGCAAAGCTAGTACAGAACATGTCACCTATGTAGCCTGTGCAACTTGATGCATCAACCTGTCTGTAAACCTTCAGGCTACCTCGAAATAATAGGTGCCATCTTGTTAATAATAAAACAAGCTTCCAACCATGACAGGTAGGTAACTAATCTTTATCCTAATAAGGCCGCGGCGTGATGGCACATGTCATTGTACACAAGATTTAGAGAGACATGCGCGCGCGCCGATCGTGGTCATCGCGAGGTAATACGATACCGATCCATGGTCTGTAAAGTAATGAAGGTTGAGAACCAGCTTTCTAGGTAGAATGATAAATGATTTTATTTCTGAACAAACATTTTTACACGTCAATATTTTAAAAACTAGATGAGGTCGGCGTGTCCTATCTTGACTACTCGCTCAGAACAAAAGTCAAGACAAATTCAGAGGTCTCTTTTAAAGTCCAGACATAATCTTGGTCAGATCTTGTGAAAATCATATAGATTGGTGCCTGAAAACCATTTCAGACACCAATCTACATAGTTTTAAGGAAACAACCACACAGATTGAGTGGACCCGTCCAGACTGTGCACGCGTTTGGCAGCTCTTTGTTTAAAGCTTTAATCGTATTATTAAAAAGGTTTATACCTGAATAGAAAAGTCTTCATAGGGTATTGAGTATGCAGGTGCCATTTTCAAGGATATTGCTAATCCATTGCATTGCTTCAAATATTTGAAAAATTTGTCAACCGCCTCCACCCCACCACCACCATCCTACCATGGGGTGCGGGTTGTTCGAAAGCGATACCGTGGCCCCTGGCACACAGGCAACTGAAAGAACACGGGTGGGTTTTAGTTAGTAAAAGTCTGACACGCCCTACCGCTCCACCCTAGACTGGGAGAAGTTATTTGATGATTTCCCACTCAAAACAAAAACCGCCTCTCCATTGCATAAACATATTACATTCTTTCATTACCAGTTAAAGTGTAGTCATAAATGCTATGATAATAATCAATAGCCCAAGGATGCATCACTCATAGTTTTACGAGCCCTGGCGTCTATGATGCCATCAGTATTATTTACTGACCATAAAATATGAACTGTTTATATCCTTAACCTGTTTAATATAGGTAAGTTATTTACTTATTCAACAAGACTATAATTGAAGCGTGGAAAACTTAGCTCCTTAATTTGCTTGATGACAATATAGGGGGGTTGGCGGCTAAGTAATAATCGCCCGCACGGATCGATTACGCTTACCGCGGTTGGTCCGTGGATGGGTGTCCATCTTTACATACAGACTCCTCCGTGCCTCGGAAAGTACGTGAAGCTGGGCGTCCCGGGTCGTTACGGGGAGTCCGAAACCCGACAGTTTGACGACCTGTGTTAACAAGTGGAAATATCGTGTCACTCAGTTACTGGGTTGTGTACCGACCCCAACTTACTTAGGGAAAATGCCAGGTAGATTGAACGTTTAGTGTAGTATATCGATTTATACGAAAATAAATGCATGTTTGTAACGTTATCATCACTACTAAACGACTGAACCAATTTAAATGAAAGTTAGTACCGATATAGCTTGAAATCTGAGTAAGGATATAAGTACACTTTCATGATGTAAATAATCCTTAAAGGGGTGGGGTGGGGTGTTTAAAGTTTTATGTGAAACATTTGAAAACTAGGCGAATGAAGTCAGGGTAGAACGTTAGCTCTATAATTAAATGCTGTGGCTACTTGTTAGGTATAAATATTACTATAATGATTGCGCTTGGCAGGTGAATTATAGAGATCGGAGCTTGTTATTAGCAGACAGAAGGACGCTGGCTTCTACCCATTCTCTTGGAAGAATTCCTTAGGTATTTTATGTAACCTACGGAGAACTTTAAGGCTCGTGACTCAAGAAGATAAATTTCTACGAAATTTTCATAGTAATTGTTCTATTAGAGTTGCGTCACGCCTGTCTACGTGACCCTTTAAACTCCTTTGCCAGATCTGTACAGGTTGAAATTGAAAACATGCGACAAACCGAAATGGGAGATTGTACTCATCATTATGAACAACTTTTACTAAGCGACCAAAGATGCAATCGCGAAAAAACAAACATCTGTCCCCTACATTTATGTTCGCATAACTCGTCAAAATGTAGGGAACAGCTGTTTTTTTTTGCGATTGCATCTTTGGTCCCTTAGTAAAAGTTGTTCATAATGATGAGTACAATCTCCCATTACGGTTTGTCGCATGTTTTCAATTTCAACCTGTATAATGTATTTAGGTTAATTATATGGCAAACGAATCATCAAATTACTTTTATCTAAAAGTAAATTTGACAGTTTGACATATTTTCTCTGTTAAAGTTAACTGCTTATTTAAAAACAGCCCTAATGGGTTTACCTGCCTATTTATATACTAATAATAGAGCTGAAGACTGTGTTTGTTTGTTTGAACGCGCTTATCTCTGGAACTACCGGTCGGATTTGATAAAATATTTTTATATTTGATAGCCCAATACTCAAGGAGGGCTATATGCTATTTACATCACGCTGGGATCCTTAAGACCTGAGCGAAAAGAAAATAAGAACGAGGAATAAAAAGGCGGGTCAGGGGACAATAAATGTCACGCGGTCACAGTCGCGGGTAGAAGCTTGTATTTTGTAAACATTAATAAATAATAGTTTAAAAAACTAAAAAACACGCTTTAAAACCCAAACTAAAAAAGGAGAAAATAATTTAATTCAATTAAAAAGCGTGGGGTGCTTGACATTAATTGATTATAATAAATAATAGTTTAAAAAACTAAAAAACACGCTTTAAAAACCAAACTAAAAAAGGAGAAAATAATTAATTTCAATTAAAAAACGTGTAAAATAAAATAAAGCGTGTAAAAAGAAAATGATCATAAGGCTTAAAAAAATAAGTCCGCATCGTTGTCAACGGGAAGAGTGCCCAAAAGGCTGGCAGCATTGCCACGTTGTATGGCAATGCTGATTCTTTGGCCGAAATATAGGCCAGCCCTTTGGTCACGTGAAGAGTCAACCAACCGCTTCAATATGTATTTAATTAATAAATAATTATATCGGTTTGACAGCTTTCGTTTATACAATATGCCAAACTGTCAAAATTCTTCAGCTATAAGTTATGTGACTATTGAAAAATTAGCCCTATAATAAATTATGGTCGAATTTCGACTACTGAACGACCACTAGTTAAATTAAAACAAAAAGGCCACAACGTGCACAAGTTAAAAATAAACACCATTACTTTGACTTCCTCATCGTTTATAACTACATTAATACGCGGCACAATATTGATCGGGGTTTGGCCTAAAATGGCGGCCTATTTGGCTCTGCTCGAGCGCACATCTGCGCGAGGTTCCGGGTTCTCTTCCTGTGTTGTGACCGATATTTATTGAGGAATTAAGACTTGGATTGTAATGTTAAATGAATACTTACATAAATATTGTGATGTATGATGCTCTTGTACTGTGACTTCTTCCGCATTGATGGTCATTGGGTTGTTGACTTCTGGCAATGATCTTAAGGTTCTATAATAATCGCACAGATGAAGCGTTTGGTGTTTCGTGTTTATAGGTTTTGTGTAATCACTTTTCGCCATTAATTAATCAACGTATAATGTTCCCACTGCTGGGAAACAGCCACACAGGTCTCCTCTATGAGAGGGACTGGCCCATAATCCACCACGCGGGCTCACTGCGGTTTGGTGGATGTCACATGTTATTGAATTTTTGGTTTCACTCACGACAAGCCCCCTCACGATGTTTTCTTTCACCGTTTTGAGAGCAGTGGTGATGAAATAAATACACAAAGTAAAGTGTATGCCTGGATTCGAACTCATGACTCGTCGGAGCCGACAGCACTGGGCCACCACTTGCACGAAATTTTTAAGTAGTACCTGCGAGATAATTGCGTAAGTCACTAACAGTAGTAATGCGTTTCATATTGACAAGCTCAACAACATTCATTGCCTTATTTACGTGGCTGAGCAGACAACATTTTTCGAACATATGAAGCAATGGATTAGCAGTTAGCAGTGTCCTTCAAAATTATTCAGATTATGATTCATAGTGCGTCATGCAATTCGGGTGCAGTATGCGTGGATTTAAGGTCCAGGGTCAAAATTTCTTAAGGTTTTTTGTAATTTGCCGGACAGTGTCCGATTGTATGTTAAACCGACTTCAAAAAGAAGGAGGTTATCAATTCGACATGGTTATATATCTAGAATGGGATGTTGAATTCATGGTTAAAGTTTGCGCACTGAATAAAAACTTTTCCGGTATATAAATATATTTTAATGTATCTTCGGGCATAACTCCGTCATTATGTATTCTTTTTTTATTCGAGAGGGATTTATTCCTAAATGGTCGCATTTAAATGATGCGTTTCGGAGACAGACAACGGAACTCTTTAAAAAATGACAGCAAATCGTTTGTATGTTAATTATAATATGATACGCGACCCCTAACAAATATGGCTTTACAGAAATTATGAACATTAAAATTATCAAATACATTCCTCTAAGTTCATTTAATCCCATTGAATGACTATTTCATGAAAAAATATTCTTTAAATGGATTAAATGAACTAATTTTGTATTGATGATTTTAATAACTACCTAGGTAATTCTGTAAATACATTCTACCTACTTGTTATTGTCAAAAAATCATATTTTGTTCAACATACAACTTGACATGCACGATGCAGCATGACGCTTTCTATTTCTACTCTAGCTAATGTCCATTGTGTACACGGAAACGTCATTTTTGTCTACTCTTCCGTCGACAAAACGCTTCTTTACGGTTCTCGTGCTAAGCCTGCTGACACTGATCTTGGCTCAAGTAATAGAGACGAGATGAAATACCTAAACACCGTTTAATGATAAATGATAAATGATTTTATTTCTGTAAGTAGGTTTGTACAAACACTTTTACACGTCAAACATATTTTTTTAAACTAGATGAGGCCGGCGTTTCCTATCTGACTACTCTGAGAAGAAAGGCCGAAACAAACTCAGAGGTCACAGTCTCTTTTAAAGTCCAGATATAATCTTGGTCAGATCATGTGAAGACCAGTCAGTTTGAATAACTACTCTCATTCCTTCCATCAATTAACTTGCGGTAACATTATCTAAAATAGTTTATAGTACGAGCGACTGGGTTTCTAAGAAGCGTGACACAGTCATGACATAATTTGTAAATATAGTTAGTAGATACGAATAAAGCTAAATATCTGTTGGATTTTATAGTACCAAATAGGTTTTATAGAGAAATTATGTCTAATGGCAACTGTTGAGCTGCAAAAATGTTGCATAAAACTGAAATTGATCTTTATGATGACCTCAGAGGTTGAATTTATTTAAAAAAAACCAGGAAGCGTTTGGATGTAAATATTTTTGTATGATCAAATAACATGCTTGCGTCGGTTCGTCTGTGGATGGATGCTTACATAGGTACCAAGAGCCCTCCAGTGCCTCGGAAAGCACGTTAAGCCGTTGGTCCCGGCCTGTCATTCGTGGATCTTTGACAGTTGTTACGGGTCGGAAGAAACCAGAAAGTCAGACAAACCAGTCTTACCAAAGGGGTAACAGACAGACAGATTAATTTAGTAAGATCAAATCAAGATACGATTGACCTTTAAGTTCTGAAGATTTCGTAATATTCTTTTTTCTCAAGTAGGTATCTAAGTTGACAAGTTGGTACTTAAGTAAATGTTTTTTATAAAAACTTATTTTAATAAAATTCTTAAATTCATTAATTCAATTTACAGACATCTCAGTCTAAACCGCTGGGCCTGGTCTGAAGGCAAGAAATACGCCAAAGCTTCATATATCATAACAAAATTCATCCCATAAAAGAGTTATAGGGGTTGAAAGTTTGTATGGGAGTTCGTCATTTTTACCGAACCTCATCGGGTAAACGGCTTCTCTTCTAATAATCTTCTTGTGAACAAGGAAATGTCCTTGCGGCTGGGTTTACCACACAGGAATGCAATAACTCAATTTCTCCTAGGTTCCAGGCTAGGAAATAAAACGATGTTGGTCTTGTGGTCAACATAACGTGTAAGTGTCGCACAATCGCTGCAGGATATGAGGTCAAATTGCTATCCAAGCGTTTGTTACTCGTTAAATATTGTTAAGGCTGGTACAAACTGCAACTTATTGCGTAGTTATCACACTTTTAATTGCAATCTATCCATATAGTTATCAGTATTTTATTTGGAGCAACTGCCTGTCCGCCCTCCGTAACCCCCCCACCCCCTTGCCAAGACTGGTGGTCAGACTTCCGGGCTTCTGACTACTCGTAACGACTGTCAAAGATCTTCGTATGGCAGCCAGAACCAATTTATGATGCTTTCCGCGGCATTTAAACTGGTGTCCGACCAAAAATGGATTTTTTGCCAAAAACTAAAAAGAACCTTTAGCTTTTGTCTTATTTTCAGCGGAAAAAGAAAATGAAAATGATTCAGAAAAAAAGAAAAAAAATCCGCTGTTTGCGTGTACCTACGTGAAGAAAAAATACCTACAACATAACATCGCTTTACAACTTCAAAATAAAATTGCGTCGGTTCATGTCAGCTGAGTGAAACGACGAGCGGACTCGATTCACCCCGAAGTTAGCCTAAAGTCACCTGATATTGCCGAACTTTACGAAGTAGGCCGAATGGCGAGCGACAATTCACGAACTTCTGATTTTCGGCTTCGCCAAAGCTTCAGGTGGTTTATGGCCGAAAACTAAAATATTGCCGAATCATGATTTTTTTGCCGAAAATGAAAACGAAGCTTCGGTCGGTCACTAATTAAAACCTTAAAGATCGACCCAAGTGGCTGTTATTCTTTAGCACACAGGTACAGTGCAGACTTTTGGAACTCGAATCACATTGACATTGTTAATAAAAAGCCGTGTCTTTTGTTGACGACACGAACGACAGTAAAACATGACTATCTACAGAAATGGTGTCTATGGGTTGTTTTGTTGAACCCAAGATCTCTAAGTATCAAAGTAACAGCTATTTTAAACACTTGATAATATTAACGATTGATCGACGGGCAACTTGACTCCGCATCCTTTAATGATAATAGTTATGTCCGTTATTAGGTTTCACACTATCTCCCTGTCAAATAGTTGTGCCCGCGACAAAAATATTGCCTTGGGTTCTACTCCCGGGTCGGGAACTAAGGTGGCGTTTTGTATTCATCGCATTCCCACCTATTCATCCGTATTACACCTGTTGATTGCTTATTTAAGAGTCTTTCAGTTTTCACGCTGAATAGGGAGAAATCAACTTTTTTATTTATTACTTTCCAGCAATAATACCTATGCGAAATCAATAGATAAATACATATAAGATTGAAATGTTCTACAGGACTATAAAGGTTGCCTGGAAAAGATCGCAGAACGCGAAAAGATAGCCCATAGTAGATTTTGTAGTGTTTCATTTATTTTATAAGTTGGAACTTGCAGCCTCCGCGGTCACGTGTCAAAGGGAAACTATTCTAGCTGAGTTTGTCTTTTAACAGTTGTATATTGAACTAGCTGTTGCCTGAATATCAGTCGTATCGCGGTTAAAAAGGTTAAAGTGAGTCAATATTAAAAGATAGACTTATACTGTCGCGAACCTTTCTTTTAACTTTTAAAGAGGAACAATTCCATCATACATGATTTTTGCGTAACTTAAACCGTTTACGCAGCGCACGCAACGGAAGCTCTTAAAAAGGAATATTTTGCGTTTTTGCAACATTTTCCATTGATGCTTCGCTCCTAATTGTCTTAGCGTGATGATATATAGTCTATAGCCTTCCTCGATAAATGGGTTATCTAACATATCGGACCAGTAGTTCCTAAGATTAGCGCGTTCAAGCAAATAAACAAACAAACTCTTCAGCTTTATATATTAAGTATAGAAGTATAGATATAGAAGTATAGATACAATATTATCCACGACCGTAACACGTAGGTATGTATTTACAGAATCATCTTCAATAAAACCTTTTCAGTTCTAATTCCATGACTATTTCATGAAAAAAATACAAACTCAGCTAGAATACTTTCTCTTTGAGATTTGAAAGTTGAGACCGCTGAGCCTGCAAGTTTCATGCTTCTGTGTACAACTGATTTGACCTGTATTTATTTATAACTAGCTTTTGCTAGCGGCTTCGCCCGCGCGGAACTTTCATCCCCTATTTAACTCCCTTAGGGATTGAATTTCAAAAAATCCTTCCTTATTCCTTGTCTACATTATAAAGCAAACCTCTGTGCAAAATTTCAGCTTTCTAGGTCCAAGGGTTTGGGCTGGGCGTTGATGAGTCAGTCAGTCAGGACTTTTATTTATATTTATATAGATATATAATTACAGGTCAAACCGGTACCTACACTATTACTACCAGACCCTACTAGCCGATATTTAATAGCACATTTTCTAGAACATCAAAGACTAATTAATTTTCTTACTTCCCAGTACACTATGATAAAGCAGCAGTAGATATTTATGACGTGACGTCACGCTACAACGGCGTGTGCGCAAGTTATCGCGCATTAAAAGACAAGTGCACCACTGATTTATTGGCTGACAGTCTGACACTTAGTCATAAAGTCACAACTCAGAAACAGTTACGATCTAGTACTTCTTAGGAATCGAAAAATAATGGTTACACAGAATTCTAGATTTTAGTTTCATGGATATACATATTCTTTATTAATTTTGTCAATTCAACAATATTCATTGCGGTACTTTTTTAATGAGTTTTTCTGGAGTACAATAGAGGGGCTGCTGGCTAAATGATAACAGCCCCAAGGTTCGATTGAAGGAAAAGCTACGTTGGATGCGGTGACCCATCCGTGCCTCTGGTCCCGGCTGGCATTTGTACCTCTTTGCCAATCATTATGAGTAGTCAGCAGCCCAAAAGTCTGACAACCAGTCTTACCGAGTGGTATCGTGTTACCCAGAAACTGGGTTGTGGAGGTCAGAGAGGCAGTCGCGCCATGTAAAACCCAGGTATTCAGCTGCATGCGGTTAGATTGGAAGCCGAACTCAAACTCAAAAACTCAAACTCAAAGCATTTATTTCAATTAAACCATTTACAGGCACTTTTGAATTGTCAAAAAGTCGACCAGTTGGAAAGTTGAAGCTAGTTGCCTATGCAACCCGACCCAAGCAAATTGCTTGATTTACTGTTGTACAATCCTTACTAATATTATAAACGCGAAAGCTTGTAAGTATGGATGGATGGATGGATGTTTGTTACTCTTTCATGCAAAAGCGGCTGAACGGATTTGGATGAAATTTGGCACACAGATAGATTATAACCTAGATTAACCCATAGGATACTTTTATCCCGGTAGTACGTGCCCGCGGGATAATTTCTGACCTCCACGCGGGCGAAGCCGCGGGCGGAATCTAGTAAAGTATGTAAATGAATTCTACCAGGTCTTGATAAAGGCCGCAGGACTCCGCTGGATGCGAGAAGCACCGGTCGAAGTGGCGAAGCTTGGGGCGGCCTATGTACAGCAGTGGACGTCTTTCGGCTGAAATGATGATGATAGTGATGAAATGAATTCCAGTCCATCAAAATATATTGTCCAATAAATCGGACTAAGCTTACGAATCATCCATTCTAGTTGTCCCATTTCATCTAGATGCGTATGCTGGTGACATCACGATAAACAAAGAACCAATAAATCATAAGCTGTTGTCAAGTAGATAAGCAGGAGTGAGACATTTAATAGGTCATTATATTTAAGGGCTTTATTAATGATGGCTCTTTGTTTCCAAAGCATGTATCCAAGGCTTTGAATAATAATAAAGAATTTCATCGCCAAATAAGGACCTAGACAAACTAAGGTTGATGCAGAGAATCAGGAGTTTTGACGCGATTTGGAAGAAGCTTTATTCTAGCAAAGGACAGCAATAGACTGAATTGATGGATTGAATGACTGAATAAGAAGCAATGTCATCTCTTTATTGTCAATGTAGACCAATAATGTTGCCATACATCGGCATCGTGCGAGGGAAAAACTTCTGAAATGTAGAATGTTCAATAGGCGATTGCGTTCGACTAAAAGTTCCCATATACGATATTGTGTCTTTGCGGAAGTTTGAGTGATGCGATTAGTCCTCAGTCCCATCTTTAGTCAGCACTAAAATAAACTTTTTGTATGCACGTGTTTTCGTGGCAAATATAAACGAATTTTTCCTTTTTCACTCATATTTCCGCTGGACGTCATCCCGACGATTATTTATAAATGTCACTGAACCGGTTATAATAAACCAAAGTTTAATACAACATCAACATTTATAGCATAAAGTTCGTCAAGGACTCCCATACACTCCATACAACGATATTCGATTAAACTGTCAAACTAAAACTGTAAAAAGAGCAAGTTTTTGATCGATCGGCGCACACGCAGCGCAGTTATTTTCTGATCGTTACTTTGTTTATTTTTGCGGAATAAGTTATTTCTGACCATGGTGTGCAATAACTTTATTTCTCTGGTCGGCAGACACAATATTTTATTAAATTCTTAATAATCTTTGGACTGCACCAAAATCGGGTTTGTTTTGATCGGCGGTCAGTGATTGACCGAGTTATATTGTAGAGGTCAAAGTTCGGCCAAAGTCAAGGCGAATCTTTGGGTGCATTTGATCCCCTAAGTGAGAGTGGCAGGTTAAAGGAATACAGACAGATATATTTTTCACCTTTGCCAAGATAGAAGATTCGCCTAGAAAAGTTAGTGAAATGTGAATGATATGGGGAGAACAGAAGAGACCGTTTTGCGCTGACCTCAAATGGAACAAGGGCAGGAAGAAGTGTAACTAAGCCGAGACGAAATTACAAGACATATATACCAACTGCAACCATTAAGTAATAACATAGAGTATGTTTATTTGCGCAAGTATAAAATATAAAGGACGTTAGAGATGTCTGAGTGTAGGACATATTTTGCACCATAATACAAAAGCATGTAAATTATTTAAAACTTCCTTTTTCTCTCGGCTTTGTCCGCATGTATAATCAGCCAATAATGTTTCCACCACTGGGACACAGGCCTCCTCTCAGTGAGAGGGAGTGTGCCGTATCCACCACGCGGGCCCAGTGCGGGTTGGTAGATGTCACATGTTTTCGATTTTTGGTTCTAGGACATGGCGGTTTCCTCACGATGTTTACATTGCAAATTATAGTTTTGTATACTTTAGAAGCATTTTGTTTCAATTTTGTAAATGTGAGCACCATGCATCCGTATAATAATTATGTTGTTTTGATGTACGTTGACTTGAAAAAGCGTGTCGCACTGATGGTGGCGCGTGTGTTGGATTATTCAGTTCCCTACAAAATGGTTGAGCAGGATGGTGCTGATCCACGTTAAGTTCGTGAACGGGCGCCGTCGGTTGTGACTGGTCATCTCCTATCTTTCATGGCTTATTTTAAATCTTATATTTAGAATTGTTTATTACTTTTTTTTACATTGTTCTCACTTAAAGAAGAAACAAGAATAATATTCCCAATATTTTGTAATACCTAACATGATTTAAGAGTGTCATTGGAATTTCTTGCCCGTTCTTCTCCATAGAGATATACGTTTTGGAATGGGCAACTAGCTTCAATTTTCCAACTGATCGAGTTTTTGACAATTCAAAATTGCCTGTAAATGGTTTAATTGAAAAAAAAATGCTTTGAGTTTGAGTTTGAGTTTTCCGTCACCGTTTGAGAGCTGTAGTGATGAAATAATTAGCACAGAGTAAAGCACTTATCTGCGTTCGAACCTAGTTACCACTGCCGTCAGTCTTCGTTTGCCCGCATAAAGGTAGGCTGTTATATTACCATCCGGTTAAATAGTGTGCTATAACCTAAGTTCCTACTCAAATCATACGTCTTTCCACCGGCATCATGTGGTAATGATCTGCCTATCTACTAAATTCCATTCGGAATCCCTTCAGTAACTTTCGCATTTCTGATATTAAGAATGAATATAGGTTTGAATTTATTATGTACATTTTTATGAACATTTTCACTTACGTGGTCATCAAACAACTGTGTTAACTATAGCTATGTACGTGGTATAGTTACAATAGGTACCTACTAACCAGAGAAGTTGTCGCCGTACTTAAACTGTCATTTTAATCAATGAACAAACATTGCACCAACTTCTTAACGAAACACTTGAGTCAATTGTGGTTGTGTATCTTATTAAACGTCTGGTTGCAATTAAGTGACATGCAAGCAATAAGAGGCTCTATTAACGTCATTGTGAGACGCGTTAATTCGAAATAGCATGAAGGTCAAATTTGGTAAATAGATATAGGTGGTTGGAGAAAAAATACAGATCAAACTAAATAATAATAATAATAATAACAGCCTTGTGGAATCAGAAGTGCCGTACTTTAGGTATGTGCCCGACCCAGTTCTCGAAAATGGACATGTCACACTGTACTGGGATCGATCCATCATCACTGACAGGACCATTGTTGCCAATAAACCTGATATAGTGGTGGTGGATCGACTAGAACGGCGTGCAATGATCGTTGATATAACGGTCCCGCATGACGGGAACCTCGTGAAAGCCGAGAAAGATAAACAAATAAAGTATCTTGACTTGGCTCGCGAGGTTGTCGACATGTGGGATGTGGACTCAGCGATCATTGTACCGATAGTTGTTACAGCCAATGGCTTGATAGCCAAGAGCCTCGACCAACATCTGAGGAGGCTCTCGTTGGGCAGCTGGGTCAAGGGCTTGATCCAGAAAGCAGTACTCCTGGACACGGCTCGCATTGTCAGGAGGTTCCTCTCTCTGGAGCCCTGACCGCCGGTAGCTTGGACCTTGTTCCCGATACCGGTGGGCCACTATTTTTTATATTTTTAAATGTTTTTATATAATTTTATACTAATATTTAAAAATGTAATTTATATGTATATTGAAAGGAATAAAGGAGATAATAATAAAATCGTTTATTTATAAAAGAGGCACGGTTTACAATAAATACCTTAACAAATAAAATAGAGCACAATTGCTAATTTGCCTGAACTAGGGTAAACCTGTGCTTCAGGCTACAAAAAATGCACAAATACTTAAAGTAATAAATTAACAATGTGTATAAAGTAATAACTAAAATAAAACTTAGGTCAACAAAAGTAAAAATGCATGTTAGCGGTTTTATTTGCAGACAACAAGTAGATCTTCTGTCTGTGCATAATCAATGGATAGTAAATGTTTAAGTACAGTTTTTTTACAGCTATAGTAATTTAATTTATAGATACTTAGTTTTTTATTTAATCTATTGTACAGAAATGGGCCTAAGAATGTATGAAATCTTTCTACAAAGACATGTTTTGAGGTTGCATTCGTTACGCATACTATGTCATTCCGTCTCTTGTTAGTATTGTCAGCATTGTAGGTAAGCATGGTGTGCTGTTTTAATACTAAGTGCATAATGAAAAGCTGGCGAACAGTGAGTACGTTGCAGGATTTGTATAGCAGATCTGTAGGAAAGAAGAAGGGATGAAAGTTTGCTACCTTTAAAATTGCTCTCTGAGCTCTTTCAAGAGGAAGCAAATTAGTTTTAGGTGCACCACCCCAAGAAGTGATACAGTATTGAATAATTGATTGACATAGGGCCAAGTAAACTTGTGTGATTAATTTTGAATCTGCTAACGTTCGCAATTTTTTAAATACATATATGAGTTTGCGCACTCTTTTAGTTAGGCATTCAATATGTTTTCTAAAAGAAAGTGTGTCGTCCATTATTACCCCCAGGTATTTAATGTAGCTAGTTTTAAGGATAAAAGGGCAATTACACATGCTGGCTTTACGGTTTCCACATTGATGGGCATATAGATGAGGGTTAGTAAGGTTAAGTTGAGGCTTGCGCATGGAGAAGTGAATATATTTAGTCTTGTCGGTATTTAATGTTAGTAAATTGCTTTGAAGCCAATTTGTCACAGAATTTAAACCTAATTGAGCGATTTCAAACAGTTCGCTACTGGTTTTAGCGGTAAAAATTAACGCCGGAAAAATATGTATGGAGTGTGTGAAAGATGGTGTGGCTAGGAAGAAACTAATCTTTGAGATAGATGACGATAATAACGATAATGATATAAATTACTAAAGAAGACGACCACAAATGAGGATGAGGGCAGGAGGATGATGTGGATGACTATATATCGGTGACGGAAAACATCGTGAGGAGGACATGAGGAGTACGACGCGAGGACGAGTAAAAAGACTTTACCCTGAAGTGGGATACTCCCTGTGAATACCCCACGACAGGGTAACTACCTAATTAATAAAAATAAATTCATATTAAAATTTTAGTAACACGAAAGAGTAAACTGTTCTCAAGCTCATTTCGCCTTTAATTTGGGTGTCAACAATGTTGTTAAAAAATGTTTTTGTAATGATGAATGAACAAGAAAAACTTGCTTTTGTTCCCGACAGCTTTGTTTGGGCAGAATTGTTGCTTGACCAGTTTTTACTGCAGAAAACTATTTTGTAATTGTGACCCTTGAGGTTAACTTGTTTGGTTAAAATAATGATTAAGAAGTGTTGTTTAATAACCATAGTAGTACCTAAGTACGGTGGCTAGCCCAGGATGATCAAATCAAATCAAAAGTCATTTATTCAAACTAGGCTGAGAGTCAGCTCTTTTTGAACGTCAAAATAAAATTACATAAGACAGTCCCCCAAAAACGCCCGCCCTTCACCACTTCCTAGTGCTTTAGCTGGGAAGAAGAAGTAGCGGAACAAACTCCCCAGCAGCACAGCTGTCTGTTAAGTTAGAAGAACTTGATTCTATACAATAATAGGTAATAAAAATTACGAAACACAAAAAAAAAACATAAAATTTGCCATATGTCAGCTTGATGTTATGGTACACGTCAAATTGTCGTTTTCCAAAATCTTCGTAGCAATAAGTTAATAGGTAGAAGTACTTAATTAATAACAGTCAAGGCTCGTTGGTAAACAGCCACACGGGACGATCGAACGCTAAGTTAAACTTGCCGAAGTCGATCGGTGACCATCCATAACACAAAGTAACCCATCCGTGCCTCGGGGTTCCCGGCTGTCATTCATAGATATTTGACAGTCGTTACGGGTAGTCAGTATCCATGCCACCCAACTGGGATGTGGAGGTATTTTTTTTGGGTGGGAAATCATCAAATAACTTCTACCGCTCTGGGTAGAGCAGGAGGGCGTGTCAGAATTTTACTGACTAAAACCCACCCAGTTGCCTGTGTACCAGGGGCCGCGGTATCTTTTTCGAATAACCCGCACCCCTGGCAGGCATCGGCCCTTGCGGACCCCAACAGTTGGTGCTGACATCGCTTTGAGGCGCGCGTGGAACACAACGCGCCGGCGACCCGGGCTTGGTCCTTACCGGACTGCGAGCTAATTCGCCGTCCGCAAGCCCGAGCCTACGGTGGCCGGGAATCAGCCTGGGATTCCCGACGCTCAGGGCGTCTCCCGCGGCGACTACGGCCGTTAGGGCGCATATACTGCCTCTCCCTCACGTGAGCCACTCCCTCTTTGCGAGCATTACTGCTTCGCAGAAGGAGGTGACGGCTACCCATGCACTCTCGTTCCGTACTGTAAGGGTCTTAAAATGGACTTTGAAATGAAAGCAGTGGACTGTACTTATAAACTGTTATGATATATCCAAAATAATTGTACAATATTAGAAATAGAAGGCGCGCGTGTGTCGTCGGTTGCTCTCGCTAATGAAGTGTGTGGTCCCTTGGCCCCACTCCTTGACCTGCGTAGCCGCCCACGCCGTCGTCCACGCAGCCACCCGACGCCTGGCGAAGAAAGCCGAAGGCGCCCGAACAGTACCATGGCCTGAACCAGGGCCGGTCGCGAGAGATCGCCGCCAGCGATTGGGTTGTGGAGGATATCTAGTCGCTTCATGTAAAATACTGGTATTCAGTTGCATCCGGACTGAACGCCCACCGAAAAAAGGATAGACCGATTCAGGGCTCCAATTTATAATTAACATTTATATAAACCTGTGGTATATAATACTCGTATACAGGAAAAGATTTTATTCAGTGCGCAAGTTTGTAACCATGAATAGAGTGCAGAAAAGTTTCGTCGATCCTATAAAAAAAATCAGCTGTTTCATAGAAAAATGCAATACCTACGCGGTCAAAATGTATGGAACAGCTGTTTTTTTTTTAAATAACCGTCGTTAAATTTCTGCGCTGGAGTGTCTACAATGATAATTATGCTGAATTAATGGTTACAGTTTCCACACTGAATAAAAACTTATTCTGTATAATAAAGCTTCTCTAGTGAATCAATGGTAGGTATGTCAATAAATCTATGTCATAGTCATAAAAAATAAAGAGCATAATAATAACACTTAGGTGAACTTGTTAAATGCAAACAGAAGTCTCTATGAATTATTCTGCGTTACCAAGTTAGCAATTCTGAAGGAAAACATTGCAGAAAACCCACAAGATTGTTAGCAGTATGACGAAATCCAGTGCGTTTCTTAGAAACTGCCATGTTTATTTATGCAACGGTTATGAAAGTACACACTCGGCGATATATCGTGACATATATATCTCCAACAGAGTGTATGGTAAAGATTAGAGATGAAATAGAAAAAGTAGTAAAGACACAAGAGATGTTATGACAGTTGTGATACGTGGCAGCTTCATCTGACCAGATGCGGTGAAATATTATTGCATAGATTTATTGGTGTTGAAAGATCTACTCATCGCAATGGATGTCTTGAAAGTTTGAGATCATCCATCATCATCTGCCTACCCTTAACTAACTATGTTGGGGTCGGCTTACAGACAAACAGTTTGCAGCTGAATACCTGTATTTTACACTAGCTTCCGCCCGCGGCTTCGCCCGCGTGGAGGTCGGAAATTATCCCGCGGGAACGTATTACCGGGATAAAAAGTATCCTATGTGTTAATCTAGGTTATAATCTATCTGTGTGCCAAATTTCATCCAAATCCGTTTAGCCGTTTTTCCATGAGAGAGTAACAAACATCCATCCCTCCATCCATACTTACAAACTTTCGCGTTTATAATATTAGTAAGGATGGAGTGACTGCCTATCTGACCCTCACAACCCAGTTACTGTGTAGTACGATACCTTTTGGTAGGTAACACTGGTTGTTAGATTCTCGGGCTTCTGATGACCCGTAACGACTGTCAAAGATCCAAGAATGACAACCGGGACCAACGGCACGGAATGCGCGGCAAGGGTAGCTTAACTTCATCGATCAATTCGTGCAGCTGTTACTACCTAGACACAAGCCTCTTTCAGATGATCCATGTTATGAAATAAAACAGTTACAGATTTGCATGCGGGTAAAAGTTTCGTTTCTTAACCTAGAGAGTGAAGTAACGAACATTGCGGCCAACTAGTCCAATTTCTCACTCGAGGTTTTTCACCCTAAAATAACATAACGTTACGCTTGTATTTCCCGAAATGTTAGGCAGACGTGCACCCATAATAGCACACCCACATTTCACCAGTTATGTTTATTTCTTGAAAACGCTAAAAAAGATTTTTTCAACCAGTGTTTCTCTTTTGAAAGCAAAAAAATATATGATATTTTCAAGTCTGTTTTGCATAGAGTGATGGAACTCAAAACATAAATAAACATACTTTAATGCATTAAAAAAACCATCAAAGACACCTCTTAATTATCTTTAAAGCCAGTTTATCACTTCAACAACAATTATAATTATAATTAAAAACATACCATAAAATTCCAAATGCCAAATTGCATCCAGTGATGGATTATTTATTATTAAATAGTTATTATCTAATTTTATACGATTTTATTTGCATTTTTATGACAATGCTTGCTCATTTATTACAACAGATTTTAACCCATATCGGATTGCAATAAGAACTATTATCGCTCATAACGACAATATTTAAAGTTACCAAGGCCTTAAGTCATGTAATAGGAGCCTATTGTCATCAACCGGGCATAAATTCAGACTTCGGGCTGCGTATAGAAATTTCAGATGAAAAAAACCAAATAATACTTTGCCCGACCCGACGACACTTTGACCGTAAAATAGTGGTGTTAAAATATAGTCCGTTCGATAATACTTTGTACATATCGGACCATGTACCCAGACAAAGTCGATCAAGCTAAATACCTCACTATTCTACCTATTGACCCGTTTATACATACAAATTCCCCGGCTGTCTGTGCCGCTTGTAAACACGTATACCTAACTGATAACCTCCCGGCTCCTTAGTGAATGGGCGCACAATCTGCGCAAGCGCATATGACCCCAAACCAGACCGTTTGGTGAATGCTTACTAGATAAAGTTATTTATGTTGGATTTGTGTGAAGTTATTTGCAAGGTATGTAAATTATGTGAGACTGACAACTGCATTCATTTGTATTTGAATTTAAAACATTATTATGTTGCAGTTTAGGGTATCTCAATTCCATTTTAGGCCGAAGGCTACGATTATGTGAAGTTCTCAAGGGATAACATACCTCGTTACTTCTAATTTTTCATTCATGTTTTAGTTTGTAGGGTTTTTTTTTTGGGTGGGAAATCATCAAATTACTTCTCCCGCTCTGGGTGGAGCGGGAGGGCGTGTGAGACTTTTACTGGTTAAAACCCACCCGTGTTCCCTCAGTTGCCTGTGTGCCAGGTGCGCGGTATCTCTTTCGAACAACCCGTACCCCTGGCAGGCATCTCTCTTTGAGGCGCGCGTGGAACACAACGCGCCGTCGACCCGGGCTTGGTCCTTACCTGACAGCGAGCTACCCATTACTCGCCGTCCGCAAGCCCGCGCCTACGGTAGCCGGGAATTAGCCTGGGATTCCCGACGCCCAGGGCGTCTCCCGCGGCGATAGTTTGTAGGGTTGATCGAGACGAGTATTTAAGATGTACAGATGGGAAGATACATCGACGCGTAAACTGTAACCATGAACTCAGCACATTATGATTCTAGACCTATTAGCGTACACACTTTTCGACAGTTATCAAAAAAAAAAAGAGAAGAAAACTGTAGTACCTACGTAGTTTAAATGGATGGAAGTTTTTTTTTTAAATTACTGACGAAACATTACAACGCAGAGGGGTTCATATACTGAATCTATGCTTAATCCAAGATGCTGAATACAAGATTGGCATACGGATAGATCATAACCTGGTCTAGGACACATAGCATAATCAGGCTTTAATGTTCCCACTCCTGGGACACAGGCCTCCTCTCTGTGAGGAGTGGGCCGTAATCCAGCACGCGGGCCCAGTGTGGGTTGGTGGATTAGGACACTTAAGTAACTTTTCATACGATGGTAAGCGATGCGATGGTACGTTAGCGTGGGATAATTCCCGATATACACGCAGTCAAAGCCGCGGACAAGAGATTTTAGACTTTTCTCAATCTTCTATCACCTGCATTTCCTCTAGGTAAAGATACCTGGCTATTTGTATGAATATAACCCATACCTACCTACGCACCTACGTAATAGGGCGTCTGGCCCCCGTAGTTATCACCGGGACGTCCGTTGCTGAGAAACGAGATTATTGGAAACAAGCGTGACGTCCCGGTGACGGCGATCGTTTGTACACCACGATTGAACTCGGCAGTATTATTATGACTTATGATAGCCAAAACCAAAGCCGGTGCAACGGCAGTGTGTGGACAAGATCGAACGTGTTTTATATTGCCGGCACTTCGTTCCGTCACAATCATGGGCCGAGTTCTAGCGGTCGCACCGAACTACTCGAAAGTGGCGATGGCGCCCGGGATGACGTCGGTCGGGTGACGGAGGTATCGTGGACACACGGCCACAGTAAATGTATACATTCCTATTTCGGCGTCCTCACCTCGTTGTAGGTGACGTACCGGTGACGGCTGAGGTGGACAAATGCTCTAAGAGTAGGTACGAACGCAGACAATAAAGGTGGATCACTTTTCACCCATAAGCCTAAGCAATAAGGTTGAAAAGTGGTCCACCGCCAGTGTCCGCGGTGGTACCTATTAACACCTTTGACGGCTACCGGCAGTGGTCAGCGGTAACTTAGTGGTGGAGCCGTGCTATTAAGACGTTACTGACAACATGTAATGGCGCGGTTTTTCGCACCTTGCGGCCATTACCGGTTCCCGACATGATGCCTCGACACTAACTTTTGTCTGCTACTTTGTTTGGTAAAAAACTTCAAAATAAACTCAAAACACTTTTTTTTTTGAAAAATGCATTTATTATTAACCTCCGACGTATTGTATAGGGCTGTTACAATTTTGACGGTATCATTGTTCTGTGTACCTACTTATGTGTGTGTCTGTTTGCGGCATGACTTTGTCAAACGGGGGGTCGATTTCAATGTGTTTTTTTTATTGGAAGGCTTGTCTAATCGTGGTGGTTCTTATCTTTGTTTCATAGATAATCAGCTCTTTTCTGATTGGTGTAGGGGTCTCTGCCATACATTTATACCACCAGTGGCCCTAGTGTGAGTTTCATTTAACCATCTTGATCAAACGCATCGAGCGCGTTCTGCGCTCCGATTGGCCCGTCACCAATCCAGGGCCAATCGGAACACCGTACGTGCTCGATGCGTTTGATTGAGATGGAAAATGAAACTCCCACTAAGGCCTCAGAGCCCATCGTTGGTTTACAGTCACGCGTTGGGCAAAGATTGTTTGGATTTTCCATTACAGAAGTTCTCAATAGCAGAGTTTGGATTCGTAGTGGTGATTTTTTGACCTTGAGCTGGCCTAGCGTAGTTGGCACCTTCGGAGATTTAATAGAACAGGCCAGCGGTACGACCTACCCAGTTAATTGTAATATAATTACCACACTAATTACATGCGACCCCAGATATGGTATACCCCCCTCGGCCCCTCACTCCCTCTGAATATCAGAGGCCCGAGTGTGATTTGTTTTTTACCATCTCGATCTAACGCATCGACTGCGTTCGGCGCTCCGATTGGTCCTTCACCAATCTAGGGACAATCGGAACGCCGAACTCGCTCGATGCGTTCGATCGAGATGGTTAAAATAAACTCACATTAGGGCACTGGACCAAAACCACTCGTATAAGTTTTAAAGTGAAGGCACGTGAACATATCCGACATAAGTTGGTTTTGGGACAGTTTACTCCCATACCAATCGTTCTTTTTTCTCACCAAGTGTATTTTGTATGTATCTAAGTATATGTATATATAATTCTTGTACTTTAAAGCTAAACAGCTTTCTATTTCCAAGCTATCTATTTCATACGTTGCACGTGCTATGTTTCGTCTCTGCATGATCCTAATGTTGACTGGTAGAGAATGCCCCATGCCAATATGATTTTTAATTGAGCATAAATTTTTAATAAATAATTACAATAAATAAACATGTGTACAAATTTTACCTACTTAAAGTCATCATCTGATCTGCCCAGCAAAGGCTGGGCAGATCAGATGGCGACGACCTCAACATGTTGGGTAAAGACCCAACATGTTGAGGTCGTTTTCCAGACTAACCAGATGCACCTGGATACCAGTATTTTACACGGAGGGACTGCCTGTCTGACCTGCACAACCTAGGGTAATGCGATACCTGTTGGTAAGACTGATAGTCAGATTTTCGAGTTTCTCACGACTGTCAAAGATCCATCCATCCAATGATTTCACCTACGTTAAGTATTTATCAAATTTTGAAACTAAGAAGTTAGCTTCTCAACCAATTATTACTTGTCTATTGTCAACTTTTTGATTATTAGGTATTAATTTTAAGACTGTTTTAGAGCTAAAACAGTCTACAGGAAAAAATCGAAATCAAAATATTTTATTTCACATTAACCCGCACTTATGAAACGTCAGAAGCTAGGTGCTCGGTTCCAATTTGTCGCATCCCATGGAGAAGAGCCGGCAAGAAACTCCACGGTTATATACCTACTCTTTTAAAAATAATTGGCTTTTACAATGTTTTCAAATTACAGTGATAGGTAATAGGTATGGGAGGACAGTGCAGGCCTGTCAATAAGTACCAGGTACTCAGAGGAATGAAAATAAAGAATAGAAAATTGTCTACAAATCTACAGTGTGCAAGGGCTACAACGTGCTCTCATTCACAAATATGTAAAAGAATCTACATAAATAAAATGAACCTATATGAACCAAGTGACATGATTTCCATTACAATCACTGATAAATAGTCGATATTAAAATTGATGTATAATGTCAAATAATGAGGAGAATATGTCAGACATTGTAAAAAATAAAAAGAACAAAAATTAACATTGTAATTTGGGAGCTCATAGTTATGCTGTTAATGAGTTAACAGGGAAGCCACATGTGCAGAAGGAATTAATGCCGAACTTCCCTGTCTTCGACGTAGTCTGTTATCATATATATGCTTTTTTCAAAAGGACACGTTTGATGTGAGTTTTAAACTTTCCATCGCTAAGTTCTGTAACCAACTTTGGCAACTTGTTATAGAAGCGGATACTGTTTACTGACAGAACTAGGTAGTCCTGTATTTCAGGCAAAAAGAGCTTGTTGCCTGAAACACAGGATTATCAAGTTCAGGCACATAAGTCATTTTTGTGTACTAATTTTTATGCCTTGTATTTTTTTAAATATTATTGACATATTATTATGTATTTATTTTATTAAGTATACTTTCAACACAATATGCACCGCTGGCTTCCCCGCCCCTCTCGGGGATATAAGCGAGATGTTGTGTAATGTTTGCTATTTGTAAAGATACATTCACCCATTAAATTCTCCGATCCTGGTCATTGCACCGTCTCGACATGGCAGCAATAAAACGTGGAAGACAAGACTATTGCAGTCTGTGATGCGATTGTTAGGCATATCCTATTACCGGATTCCCTGCATTACTGGGCAAACGTCAAACGAATTGTGTTTTACGTTTAGAATTTAGATATAAATAGTATCAGTAATCGTAAATACAGGCTGATTTTTTAGTCACCGTCCAAATTTTTCAGGGTGATAGTACCCGTGAAATTGAACAACTTTCTCCAAGGAACATGAGTCGAAATATGAAAAAAAAAAATCGACCTCCCATGCAAAATCAATAGTTAGCTGGTCGATTTTGTATGGGAGGTCCGATTTTTTTTTTCATTTTTCGACCCATGTTCCTTGGAGAAAGTTGTTCAATTTCACGGGTACTATCACCCTGAAAAATTTGGACGGTGACTAAAAAATAATTCTGTATAAAGAGGATTGTTTAACGTTTCACGTGTCACTCTTTCTTATGGTTCCTCATCTGCCTGCCTTCGCAACTATGTTGGGGTTGGCTTCCAGTCTAACCGTATGCTGCTGAATACCAGTGTTTTACATGGAGCGACTACCAATGTGCCCTCCACAACCTGGCTACTGGGTAACACGAAGTTTTTTTTTCAAATTAGTTGTGGTTTTCTTGTGCAACATAATATCACGTCAAAATTCGCGTCGGATTAGGCAGATGATTGATTAGTCACTAAACTCATAATTTTAGGTCAGAGCCAACTATGAATTCCCATGTAAAAGGGTATGAGCAAAATTACTACATAGTAAGTGCATTTGTGTGTCTGCACTTATTCAAAGCTCGATATTAATAAAAAAGAACTTAAAAATCTACATCAATTGGCCAGCACTTGGCAGTCGTACGCTTATCATTATTGGTGGCTCCTATCACTGGCGTTCCGATAATAAGCGTCTTGAGAACACGTAACACCGCGGCAGATGTCACAAGCGGCTTGCAAGCCGCTTTTACGACCAGCTTATGTGAAAACTGAGCTTTCCCAACACTAATTGGTAGAGATGGTAGAAAGTTATTTAATTCTGCGACGTGCTAGTATTAAGGAATATTATACTCATTTATACCTAACGGAGTGTCAATTATTACGGTGAAGTGGTGAGAATGGAGTGTATGGCCGCTGTAACAAAAAATAGTAAAACAAAATAAAGTTAAAAGTACTTTAAACCTATGGGCCTCGCCTTGGTCCCCCATTAATTTTTTTTCAAAATGCCTTCGCAATGTGACAGTTTAGGACATTATTTGTTTGTCTCTACGCCCCCTATCCATAAATACATATATAGGTAATAACGTGCGACGCCATTTTGATAGGGCCTCGCCTTGGTCCCCCATTATTTTTTTTCAAAATGCCTTCGCAATGTGACAGTTTAGGACATTATTTGTTTGTCTATATGCCCCCTATCCTTAAATACATTTATAGGTATTATCGTGCGACGCCATTTTGAAAAATAATCAAAATGGCGAACGAGGACGGTCTCCAACTCTCCGTATAAAAAAGTTCGATACCCTTTAAGGTTTTTTTACTAAAGTATTTTTTTTATGTACCTAATGTTCAATAAGAATGGGAGTCCGGGTACGGATTTATATTTGGCCGCTTATGTATCTTAAAAAACCGGCCAAGTGCGTGCCGGACCACGCACAAAGAAGACTTCCAAAGTTGGGATGAATTTATCCCGAAATAAACTTATCATTGTGGTTGATAAACGTGTTCTATGATACATTCCAACTGCAAATGTAAGTTGGTCGGCTAACACTCGTTAGCTTGCAAAGCTTACGTAGCTGTGATAGTTTTCTTTTTAACTTACTACCGTCAAATGGGGCCAATAGGCATGCAGGGGCGAATAGGGACGAAACTTTAAAAGGGATTTTGAATGAAATAATATAGTTTGTTGTCAAGAAGGATTCTAATGTGATTACTGTGTTACAATTAACGATTAAGAGCCCTTGTTGGCAACAAACTACCTAATATTTCAACGTAAACATCCATTATAAGTTTCGTCCCGATTCACCCTTGCATTCCTATTCAACTCGTTTGTAGGTATTACTGTTATTTTCTTCACGCAATAATATCTATGACTACTGTAACGCGTCTCAAAGGAGTTCACGAAAAAGTCGACAGTGGCGTGGATGATCGAGCGTTAGCATCGAGCGGCTCAGCTCGCTGCACTGAGCACATTACGAAAATTTGATACTTACATTAGAAACAAACGTAGCAAGTTACTCTCCGCCTTAATATTGTACAACATAATTAGGTATGCAAAGCATTATTATACGGTCGACCACCCATAACGTTTGCATCGCTTGCAAGTGACTTCCGCTATGATGAGATGACTGCGATAGATATGAAAAGATGATTCAATCTACCTGCGGTTATGGAAGCTACGTCTCATTAAGGTACAAATAACTGGATACATTTTAGATCGCCAATTCGGTAATTAGCAGATACAAAATGTGTTCAGTATTTTATTATAGTACAGACTATAGACTCTATTAGGTGACAGTACTAATAACATTAGTGGCGCCAAAATTACGTGCGTTGAACGCACAACTTCCGTCACTTACCGCCTTCAAAGTCATCTGTTTCTATACGTCATTGATGGCGCCACTACGAGGCTTCGGCCCCTCGTACGTCGCCTTCCAAACGGCACACTTGAGTCCCAAGATGAATGTAAGATAGGTACAGGACAGGATAGGGTTAGGATAGTTTGCCATGATCTCAGCTTCAAATTCTAAATTCAGCAACCTGGTGGTAGTCTGGTAGAAAAATTACGGATGGATTGACCTGCACGCAACACACTATCATTCACAAACTTAATAATTTGGAAGGATATTGCTAATCCATTGGTTCATAAATGTTAGAAAAAATAGTCTGCTCAACATCGTAAATAATGCATGAATGTTGTTGAACTGTCAAAATGAAAGCCATTCCTACTGTTAGTGTGTTACGTAGTTACCCCATCGCATTGTATAAAGGACCCGAGAAAGACAAAGATTGATGCATTTGAGGTGTGGTGCTGGAGACGAATGTTGAGAATACTGTGGACTGCCAAACGCACCAAAATGCATCGATCTTAACACAGCTTCGAATAAAAACCCGCTTGTCGACCATATGTCAACAACGCATTCTCTCGGCCACATATCACGCAGAGGCGATGAAACTTTGGAAAAGCTGATTGTGGTTGGGAACACCGAAGGCAAACGATCGCGCGGTCGTTCACCAACACGATGGACCGATCAGGTGAAGCAATCATCGTCCTCTAAATTCTACACGGTGGTAAGGGATGCACTGGACAGAAACCGGTGGAGGCGGATCATCCGCTCCAGATGCAACTCCGAAGCTAACCACGAACCTTAGATATGAGGGACCGAATACAGAAAGAGTGATTGTATGAAGGGTGGCATGGACATCCACGTGCCACCTGTTATCATGGATTCAGTACCTGATTATGAACGCCCTGCGTTGCTATTTTCCGTCGGATATTTAAAAAAAAACATTGCTGTTCCCTTCAGTTTAAGCGCAAAGTATGTTTTTTTTTTAAAGCAACAATATATTTTTACGCAGACCCCCTAGTGTGTGTAATGTATGTGTGTAATCATGGTGTGGAATTCATGTTTACAATTTCCGCGTCGATGCCTACCACCCTGTTTATTTACTCAGGTATTCTCCATCGATTTCTGAAGAGTAACCTTCACTTAAAAATCCAGTTTCCCGCGAGGGCTGGTCAAGTCAATATGACGATCAGTCATCGGGAATGCGACGCAAAAACTTACTCGATAAAAACTAGATTGTGAGCAATTTTGCAACCAGTTGGTCTTGTTGTTATTATGCTCATCTGGGCATTACATTGTTAGAGTCACGACCTCTGTCGGTAGGATGAAGAACATGTTAAATTCACAGCCATCATTCACTGGCATATCACTCGGCTATATCAACTTGATAAACAATTAATATCCCTGATTATGTAACAATGGTCTAGCTAAAACACATCCCCAAGAAACTCATCAACAGCATAATAGCATTTTGCTACCAGAAAATTGCCGCTTATACTAATATTATAAAGAGGTAGTTTGTGAGTTTGTGAGGTGTGAGGTTGCAGGGGTAATCTCTGGATCTACTGAACCGATTTTGCAAATTCGTTTACCAATAGAAAGCCACGTTATTTGTGAGTGTCATAGGGTAAATATTATCTCTAAAAATGAATAGACTTTTTCGTGGAAGTCGGATTTGCAAAGTAAGTCGGAGAAAAAACGATCGAACGAAAACAAAGATATGATTGAGTTCTAGAGAAACGTGGTAGAGCTTGATAATGCCTACAAAAAACTTAGCGACAGCATAATGTCTAACTTCTATATTTAAGTCACAAAAAGTAGTTTTTTTATATAAAAAAAAATCATTAGGTCATATTGTTTATTGGTCATATAATTATGCACAATTATGAATTCTTATCAAAATAAGTAATTTTATCGTCTCAAATGTTTAAAAAAAAGACTTTTCCCTTTTACTGTATCTTATTTGGGCAAATGGTTAACGAGATAATACGACAGGCATGGAACCGCAACCGTGTCGTAATCTATAGAGTGATATAAAAATGTTTACCGTCCAACAAAGTGGGCACAGGCCAGCTAGGGATTTTATTTCTATAGGTAGTTTATCATACAATTTGATCGATTGAAAACTTGCCGCATGACTAACCACTTTCATAAATGGATGTATGTCATACTGCAGGTCCTTACACCTTGTAGCTTCTTCATTTGAAACAATGGATTAGGATTATACTGCAAAATGATTCAAATTGTTAGTGATAGTGTGTTACGAAGTTAGGCTGCAGTTGGTCTTTCTAAAACATAGGTACACATAGTATTATATTACGGTAGGCTCAACGCCTTATCATCTCGTTGTAAATCAATTGGCAAGCAGGTTACCAAGGTGTACAGTGATAAGATAACCACGGCATTATGCTACATAGCAATGTTTGACGTTGTTTTTATTGACCTTAATATACTAACACCTGGTTTCTAAGAGGATGAGTGCTTCGAGACTTAGCTAACTGGCTGACAAATTCACGGTAACCTATCATATATGGCAATCGTGTAAATATATCTCCGTGAAAACTTAGAAGTAAGCTGTCATTTCATCTGATAACAGGGGTTTTTTTTAATGTAAGTAAGTAATCTTTTAATACAACTTAACTCGACAATATTTTGTTGGTCAATAGTTTAAAACTAGATGGCGCCGGCATTTCCTAGCTGACTGATCCCTGAGAAGAAATGCGGAAACAAACTCAGAGGGCATGGTCTCTTTTAAAGTCCAAACATTATAATATTAGGATTTTATGTGAGTCTAACAATGCAGGGCCATGTCTGGAAGGGAAAGAAGAAAGAGCTATTGCAGGACAGGTCAGATCAAAGCTGACCTGTCCCTATTGACAGTTCACTCCACCAAGTTTTCAGGGTGAGATTACAGAATAGATCGGTAGCTCCGCTGCTGTAGTTAGCCGACTAAAATGCAGTTCAAAGTCAAAGCATTTATTTCAAATAGGCACATAAAAGGCACCTTTGAACGTCGACATTTACATTAATATATATAGAATTGACTCTAGTCGCCCCTTCCAAAAGTAGAGAAGAATGAGTAAGAAACTCCACCGTGACTCTTTTATTTTTTGTACAATATTTTACATACATTAATGAGTATTAATATTATATTATATCATTATGTGTGAAAACGCGATCAATGCGAATTATCAATCAACAACACTTCACTTAAGATCTTTAGGTAGTTTTTGTCACGATTATCTTTTTAGAAAGCAGCACCCTAATTGCGTAACACACGATTAATCATATTTTGTTTCATTTTGACAGTTCGACAATATTCATTGCGTTATTTACGTTGTTGAGCAGACACATTTTTCGAACATATGAAGCAATGGTTTAGCACTTTGTTTCAAAACGAAACAGATTATAATTAATCGTGAGTTACGCAATTAGGGTGCAGTTATTACCTGTGGGGTACCTAATTGCGTTACACACTAAGAGTAGGAATGGCTTTCGTTTTGACAGTTCAACAACATTCATTGCGTTATTTACGGTGATGAGTAAACAATTTCTTGAATATGTGAAGCCTTCAAAATTATTCAGATTAGGGTGCTGAGTTAGACTTGTAGCATCGGCTTATCTCGTTTAATTTATAGAGTCGCGTTCTTAGTCTACAGGAAACTTTTGCCTGGCTCTGGTTTCATAGACAATAAAATAATGACATTAAATCTGTATTAATTGTTTAGTAAATAGTCACACTACGTCAACACGCCGTGATACAGGCCATTTATGCAACTGTCGCCAAAACTCAAACTCAAAAATGTTATTCATAGAAAAGAAACAGTTAATTTATAAAATTAAATTAAACTTCCACGGTTTCTTAGAAAACTTCAACTATATCCTGACGACCCTGGTAACTTATCTCTTTTGGTGACTGTACATAGGTACAGTTAAATAAAAGTTTGTAGTGCACAGTTAAATAAAATTGGTAGTCAATTTGCATTAAAATAATTTATGTGTCTATGCTTTCTTAACTATCTCCTGTTGTACACAATCACTAGATGATCATATGCAAACCTAAATGACCAATTCCATTAAATAATGCGTCATCTATAACTCCTCTACAGCATTGTCCTTGACACTTGAAATACTGCGTGCCCTTTAAAAGCGACATGATAAACTAGCATACTACCAAGTGATATTACCGCGTTCTTCTACAACGAGGCAGGTGCAACGGAAGTATACGATGCAGAGGTAATCGCGGTGAAATTAGTTGCAGATCCAACAATCAATTTACAAACCTACCTAGAAAGGAACAGAGTTCAAATTGAATGTTATGTTATGAGTAATTCTGACGAGGTAAGGCTTACACTTTAGAGAATTAGACGCGGGTGTTTCTTGCCAAGCTTTTGATGCCAAATTACGTGTTATTTTAGATGCAGTTTTAGTAAATGTTTGCAATGTATCGCGTCATAATACTATTGCAGTTAAATTAGCTTTCTGTTGTAAAGGCAGATTTGATGTTCGCTCAAATATGGTCTGATTTTGGTAAAAACTTTGGGGGTTTGGATATATTAGAAAGAAGGGAAAACACCGTTTATTTCGCAGAACACTAACCTTGATAGAAAACCATCATTCCTTGCCACTAGTTCCGTGCACACAGCCAAAATGTTTATTACCTAATAGGGTATTTTACTTTAGGGCCTAGGTTATCATTTGTGGCTTCGGGTAGTAACAGCTATGTGAACATAATCCAACATTGCACATGTAAGTTATCATGCCCTTAATACCAGGAGGCTCTTATTTTGGGTATTACGCTTTATTTAAAATGAAATAAAAATATTCTTTGTGTTTCATTTTATTTGTTGGTATACTGGAATGGCTGGCTGACATATCTATGACTAATTATTTAATTAATGTTCTGTGTCTCGTAATGTTTATTGAAATAATATCTTACATTCAGGAACAGCAAACAACGATAAGTAGAATAATAACTAATTTTTTTAAATTATAAACAATAATCATACAAAATATCAGCGCATGTGTTTACACAGCAAACTGACGTCATTCCCAAAGAGCGATATGGCGTCCACTGCATACAGCGTGTTCGTCAAATTACGCGCGAAATATTAAAATGGAAAATTTAAATGCATTTTAATGGCAAGAATCGATTCAATAAAAATGTTGTGTTTTTAAGTGGTTTATTAGCATTTTAGAATCTAATTTTTCAAAAATGGGTGTAATACCCTATTTTAGAAATTGCACCTACCAATCTTTGTCTGTACGTCACCTAAAGATTGACTGGTAGACTAGGCCTCACAGTCGCTTAAACAGATTTGTGTTTGAAATCCTACTAATATTATAAAAGTGAAAGTTTGTGTGGTTTAGATGTTTGAATGTTTGTTACTGAATCACGCAAAAATGGCAGAACGGATTTGGATGAAAAAAACAGAGATAGTTTGTAACCTGAAGTACCACATAGGATATTTTTTATCCCGATAGTACGTTCCCGTGGGATAATTTCAACGTTCACGCAGGTGAAGCCGCTGGCAAAAGCTAGTACTAAATAAATAAATAAAATGATTCCCTATTATACAATCCAATCTGTTGTTTTCGTCTAAATTGAAAAGCAAAAGTGAATCGTGTAGGTAACTGGGCGGTAAGATCGTCCGCGGGGCTTTCAAAGATTTACAATGAGGTAATTACTTAAACTGGTTAAGGATTTTTTTACAGTTCGTTTCAAAATAAGTGACACACTATGAAACAATTGACTCCGCCTGCAACTGCTCTCATTGCATAAGTCTGCGTGTAATCTATTATGACAGGATTCCTCAGTGTTGTTTCACTATTTCACCTAGTTGTAATGTAGTTTTAGCAAGCGCAAGATTTATACATACCTACATGTCTAGACAAAGGCTTTCGAATTAGATTAAGACATATTGGTACATTGGTTGTCAGGGATTTTTTGTAACAATAAAAGGACTGCTGCATTGGACTGACATTCTAAATATTTGTTAAATAGATTGACAAAATAAATGATTGAGTGAAGAGTAATTTGAGGTCTAGGTATAGGTAATCAGGAATGGAGTTCCTCAAGGCTTCATCCCCGGCCCAGTTTCATTTTGCGTTTAGAATACCATAGTTCCTAATGCCTTTTTAATATTAGCCTAGCCTAAACAATGTAATATTTGTAATAACTAATCGATGTCTATGCAACTTTAATAAAAACTAGAAAACGAAGTACAGCTATGAGATCTCAATACGAAAATCTATTATGCACGGGCGTATTTAAAACTACTTTATTGAAAAGAAATTTGATTTGTATGGCTCCTGTAGTCTATAATAAAATACCTGACCAAATTAAATACTTGCCGTTGCAAAAATTACAAAAGCGTTTCACGAAATTCCTTGTAGATAAATGTTATTAGCATGTTGTGCAGGATTTCTTAAATGATGATTTTTGTAATATCTATATTATCCTCTACTTTGTATTAAATTTGCCTTAATATAAATTTGTATTAAATTTATATTAAGGCCGAATGTACATTGGATCCTATTATATAATTTAACAACTTATTTTTATATCCCCTTGTTGTATTTTCTCTGGATTGACTTAATGTGCCACACAGTTACAAAAACTTTCACGAACGTACGGAAATATCAATGAACAAACATAAAACTCTTCTAAACTCTTCATATGAATAAACAAACTATAAAGCATACTCCTCTTAGCGTGTTAGAGATCAAAAACATTCGATTGATTATTTTTTGTTTGAAGTTCATCGATTGAGTCGGCTGAGAGCAGTGAAAAGAAACAGATGGCTACTATTAATACTGCTGCTATTCTGGGTAGCAGGTTCAAGCCCGCGCGGTGCATTCCTCGGCCTCGACTTCATGCTTTTGTATTTAAGTTATACTGTGCAACTTAGTGGTAATGTACTGAGATTACATTGAGTTCTTGATTGAAAGTTACGGTCGCCATCTTGGCATTAATTAACATTAAAAGCGTTGTCTGTTACTTATTGTACATCATCTTCACATAACACACCTAATTATCGAGTTACACCGAAGGTCGTGTGATTGTTAAAAGTTTTATGTACACACAATCAAAATGGCGGATTAGAGACGTCAGTAAGGAAAATCTTAGAAAAAAATTGTAGGAATATGATCAAAGGTCGTGTGATTTCTAAAAGCTATAAGTATACACAATCAAAATGGCGGATTAGAGACGTCAATAAGAAAAATCTTAGAAAAAAAATTGTAGGACTATATGATCATGTGGGGTATAAAAATGAAGCGATTGAGGAGACGATTTCATAAACGCGAAGCGCTAATAGTAAGAAAAAGGGGATTTATAGTTGAAGTCCGGTTCGTTTACTTCTTCAATTTCCTTTGTTACTTTAGGTAGAGGAATCAACCGTGATTTTTCTTCTTCTTTTTTTGTAACTCACTTCATTCTGACATTATGGCACTCAAGTCCGGCACAGCTCCACTTAAGCTGCTTAGCTGCCGTGTAACATCCGTCAATACCTAAGGCTATTTAACTTACTAACATTAGGATATTTCTATCACCAGACGATAATTATTGAATGCTAAATTACCTACTATCAAACAACTACTTATAACAGCGATTGGCATGTTGTAGTTGTAGGTAACTAGGTATTTACTACGTGCCAACTATGGCGGTGGGTACATTGTATAGCGACGTCGGCGTCGTAACTACTTTATCACTTTCAACAAAAAATCCCAGTAAAGGTGTGTCCACACTACATAACATAACGTGTTATAAAACATAGTTATATTCATTATATGTTTCTATAGAGAAGTAAGCAGAGAGAGAGGCTTGCAGCTGCACGGATCGACGTTCGTTCGTGGATGAGTCCATTTTTGCCTCGGAAAGCATGCTAAGCCGTTGGACCTGGCTGGATTATTCGTGGATCTTTGTTAGTCGTTACGGGTTGTCAGAAGCTGAAAAGGCTGACAACTAGTTTTACCAAGGGGTATCGTATTACCCAAGTACTGGGTTGTGGAAGTATTATTGTCAGTCACTCCATGTAAAGCCGACCCCAACAGTTGGGAACAGGTGAGGCAGATAATGACGATAGAGAAGTTAGCCATTTTAAATAATGTGGACGTGTTTTCTAACATAATCTATCTGGACGTGGCTACCTAAAGAAATCGAAACTTTAGATAGATTTACTTACTATCTGTGACATTATTCTTGAAACAAAAATATAAATTGACGCTCTATGACTTGCACGTGATATTCAACACGAGGGTGGTATAGCGATTTTGATGTCGACTATATGTACAACAAGCCGCGCCCCGCGGTTTCACCTGCATATATCACAATCCTGTAGGAATATTGATATGAAAAGTATTCCGTGTCCTAATCCAGCACTCTAATTGTGTAACGCACGATCAATAATAATCTGAATCATTTTGAAACAGATTGCTAAACCATTGCTTCATATGTTCGAAAAATGTGTCTGCTCAACAACGTAAATAACGCAATGAATATTGTTGAACTGACAAAATAAAACAGATTATGATTAATCGTGTGTTACGTAATTAGGGTGCTGGTCTACCCAAGTGCCAAATTTCATCCAAATACGTTTACCCGGTTTAGCGTGAACGCGTTACAAACAAACATACAAAAAACCAAATCTTTTTGATGTGAAAACTTTTTTAGGCGCGTTGGGCAATTTTTTGAGATTTGGGAAAAATAACTGAACTCGCGACACTGTTACCGTCGCTGTTACCGTTACCGACACATCTGTACCTACGAATTTGAAGTGAAAACTTCTTTAGGCGCGTTGGGCATTGTTTGAGATGGAAAAAAAAAACAATTGAACTCGCAACACTGTTCAAAAAATACACACGTCGCATCTTTAGAATTATAGAGACCTAATGTGAAATTAGCCGCAACCAAAATTAGTCTCTATAATTCTAATAATTCTAAATAATTTTGCTTGCGGCTAATTTCGCATTAGGTCTCTATAATTCTAAAGGTGCGACGTAATTGTTCAAGTTTTCACTTCTGTCGGCACTCCCGGAACGCCACTGTTTTTTTTATTTATAATATTATTTTAGTGTCATTTAGTCTATCGTACAGAGACTGGTTTTGTCTTGGGTACTTCAAAAATGTTTTTACAATAGATTTTTGGCAACTTTATGTGACTATTTGGTTGCGCCACTGTTGTTTTGGTGGAGCGAGTCAGGCTCCGGTCTGCGTACACTTATTGAGATATGGATAAAACATTAGTACTTTGCATCCCCAAAATATCTCAACTGTACTATGGGATCAACACGGCAGAAATTAGGTTCCTTATATTATCTAGAGGTTAATCTTTAAGCCTGTCTTACAATCGTATCTTAATTTGACTTGAGGTTCATTCTACCGTCCGATATTTAGCTGCCCCGACAGCGACGTAGGTATCGTTACATAGAAATGTCGGACAGGCTCGTAAATTGTGAACCACACAATTTATTTAACCACTCAGAGATCTGGGTCACTGAATGTGAAAACTATGTGACTACACAAATTGACAGTAGAATTTATGACTGTATTACATGTGTCGCCTTTTATAGCTTTATCCTGCAAATTATATGCATTTATACGAAGTACATGATCGCTGTATGTTCATATTTGTTGAAACAAATTGATGTTTGGACTGATGACGGATTTATTGGGTGAAGGAGTTTGTAACTCAACGCGTTATTGCTTAATTTGTGGTTAGAAATAATGGTCACATGTTCTTATGAGTACCATTATGTCAAACCCTTAGAGTAAGTAGGTATGTGTATCTAACGATCAGTAGATAGATATTGTATATCAATATAAACAAGCCATTTGTTTATATTATTTAACACAGTACCTACAATAGGTATTAACGTTCATGAAATATTTTCTAAGTTCGGGTAAACCGATAGTTTCGCGTAGGAGAAGTGGAGCTGTGCTGCTGATGAGTTAGTTGCGCCACTTCTTCATCCCAGCTAAAGCACTAGAAAGTGGTAAAGGGCGGGCATTTTGGGGGACTGTCTTATGTAGTTTTGACGTTCAAAAAGTGCAGACTCTCAGCCTAGTTTGAATAAATTACTTTTGATTTTGCATTCGTTGGTTGTCGTCACAAGACTGCTTCGTCTTCAAGTCACTTCCCCTCACTCGACTCTGCCCACGTGCTCTCTCTACCAAACGCGTCACCGCGCGGCGTTTACCCTCAGAATCAGAATCAGAATGCTGAAAAAACCCGCCACAATACTTTTACGTCCACGCGTACAATCTCGATGCTTTGACAAATGGGCGACCCGCCTGTCGCTAGTTATAATTACCTATTTACCTTTTTCCTTATCTTCCAGGACTTTGTTGAGGGAGACTACCCTATGGACGGCAACGATGACTGGGACTCGGATGACCTGGTCGACTCCAGTTCCACGTCCAAGCCTCAGATCCTAGGGGTGACGCCCTCGACCATCACCAGGTCAGGGCCGGTGAAGACTATGGTGGTGTCTGCTGTGGAGTCCATTGCAGCTACTAACGCAAGACCCAGGATCTTGGAAGACCGTGAGTAGGTTTTGTATGATTAGGTGTGGGTACTAGTAAAATAGGGTGAAAGAGACGCAAGGTCCTCAAAAATCTTTTTGCCCTTTTTATGATATACGCTTCTTTTAATAAATTATTGAATCTCGCTACTTATATAGGATATTTCCCACCTAGGAGAACATATCGCACCTTTGGAAGTATAGAGACCTAATGCGAAATTAGCCGCAACCAAAATAGGTCTCTATAATTCTAATAATTCTAAATAATTTTGCTTGCGGCTAATTTCGCATTAGGTCTCTATACTTCTAAAGGTGCGATATGGTGATGATGGTCGTCAGGAAGGTCAGGTGCGTAGGTAGTAGATACTCGCAACCGGTGTGCGTGTATGACCAGAGGGCCCATTTCCGTAATTTTATAAACATTCACAGTCTGATCACAGTCGCAATCTGACAAAAATACCTCTAATCTAACCTAAATTTTTAACAACTTTTTGTCATTGATTGTCGCTGAGATTAGGTTGCGACTAGATTTTGAACGTTCTTTATGATGGGAATTGGTCCTCAGATGTATGAACGTACCTAAACGAGGAAAAAGGAATATGTAAGGATCGTAGCAGACCCCTGCTACGATCCTTACATACTCCTTTTTCCTCGTTAACTACACAAGCTTGCAAGGGAACAGCTAAGGCTACATAGGAAAAGGAGGGTTCGTCCGGGTAGGCAGAAACTACACAACGACCCCGTTGTGTAGTTTCTGCCTACCCGGACGAACCCTCCTTTTCCTATGTAGCCTTAGCTGTTCCCTTGAAGGTACAGTGGAAGATCAGTTTTAACCGCTGTACCCTGGGCTCTGAAATCCGATCAAATTAAACGAACAGATGACATTTATTAAAATCTTATTTTAAAATATGATTGGCACAGTAAGGAGCCATTACAGAATACAGTTCGTAACAACATCAGCCAGTTGGGTTAGGGTAGACCTGCACCCAACCAAATACGTGACGAATTGGTCATAAAAAAGGCATGCACCCTGACCAAATGGGTTAGGTTAGCGCAAAGCTGGCCGGGGATCGCGGAAGGCGCACAAGTTCTCATGATCCGTGGTCTTAGTGTAGGAAGGAAACACCGGAGTGGTTTTTAGTCAGTACCTAAGAGTCTGACAGAGCCCACCACCCGTCCCGGGGCGGAGGACATCCGTCAGGATTTTTCACACAGGAACAAAATAAAAAAGATAGAACTGTGGTAGGTACATTACATAAATTACATAACCTACATCCAAGTTGGTTGCAGTTAGTTGGCTATTTATATTTTTTAGGACAACAACTTTTTGGAGGAATTTAGAGAATTATTTGTTTTGCAGAAGTTTGCTGAATCGATTTCTGTCATTTTTAATAAATGAATGTAATTTTGTATCCAAGAAATAATTAAAACCAGATAAATTACAGTCATACTTCCACTGTGCGGCGAAAACAAACCAAAACGGACGAAGACTAGACTCTTTTACATGGTACGAGTGTCTCCGTGCGTAGATTAGTAATGTGACCACAATTATCTCCTACAAACGTCACAACTAATTCAATAAATTAACAAAGTTTTATAGATACATAATGACAAATCGGTTATTATAACATTATTTATAATTGGGGTATAGTAAGGGTGATGTGCGTTAATTGCGGAATTATTTGAGGTTCGATCATACCTTTCATACTTTTTCTTGATTCCCTCTGCAGATTGACAGTATCTACAGACAAATGATACAATACAATCGTCCTCAATTCCAGCAATCACACCAGTGGAGCGTGCAGCTCTTCGCCGGGCAGCCATGAGCAGCATGAGCGACCTGCTAAAGAACGGCAAGTGCGTAGAACCCCAGCCGCGATGGCTCATCGTGAGACAACTGGCCCCGGCCGCCGACACCAGGTACAGTCAAGTCTATTGGAACGAAGTTCCTTATCGCGCGTTGTGAAAGAGAGCTAGACGGAAAAAAAATCATACGAAAAGTTGTAACGACACTTTTTGCTACCTATAGTAAGCTATTGTGAGCCGTGCGGCGTGCGCATGTTTCTCTGTCTGTCTCTCTCTCTCTCTTATAGAAAGCAAGCCAGATATTTTCATTTCGTCTTTAATATTATTTATTATTTTGATTTTTTTTTAACTTCGTTCCATCCGGGTGTCCCTTGACACCTCTCAAGTTTTTTTTATATATTCGTCAGTTAAAAAATTCTTTCCTTTATCAAGTCAGGGAGTGGGCCATAATCTACCACTCGGGCGCAGTGCCTTTGTATGTATTTAAAAAAAAAAAAACTAGTCTTAAAAATATGTACACTTTTGCTTATATTCCTAAGACTTACCTAAAAACAAACCAGCACCACTCTTGTTTAAAACCTTTTTAGTGACCTGGCCATTTTATGAAATATAAATATATTTTTTAGGTTTCCGTACCCAAAGGATGCCAACGGAACCCTATTACCGCTGTACGTCTGTCCGTTTGTCTATCAGCGAGCTTTATCTCATGTACCGTAGAAGGTGGACAGATGTTTTCACAGAGTGTGTTTCTATTGTCGGTATACTGAAAAACAAATTATAAATATTAAATAACATTTAAAAAAACCGGTCAAGTGCGAGTCCGCCTCGCACACGTAGGGTTCCGTATAACAAGGCAAAAAACGTTTCTTGTATGGAGACAAGAGCCGGAGTACACCGATGTTTGTGATTTGAAGTGAAAATAAATAATAATAATAAATAAATAAAAACATTTATTTTCGGAATTGCTTCCATATTTGTTAGTAACAATGTAGACTTACAAACTAGTGTCAGTAACATTAATACCAGGCCACTCAGAAAATATTGCGAAAAAACTTTTTATGTATGAGAGACTGGCCAGTTATAATCTGTTTTGAAAATCTGATTACTTTTAAGTCAAAATAGGTACATTTCAATTTAAAAATTTCCCTACACATTGTTTGCGAGCTAATTTAAATTATCGTGTCTCATAAAAAAATGGATCTGCGTCGGGAAAATCTTCGCGCTATGATTTTTTACGATTTCAAGTGTCGCCTGAAACCGGACGAATCGTAAGATAGACTTCAAATGGCATTCATGGATGAAGGCCTAAGTCTATGAATTCAAGTGCGATCGATTAGCATTGGGGGGATGAATAAAAAAGTGGTCGCCCTTTGACGGCTGTTACGGAAGAAAACGTGCTAGCAGTGCAAAATTTAATCCATGACAATAGGCGAGTTACGTATCAAGAGATTCAGTAGGTACATGCTGCAGGTTGGATCGGGAAGCCTTCACGAAATTCTACACGTGCATATTCGCGTGAGGAGGATAGTTTCACGCTGGGTGCCACCCAATCTCATCGATGCTGAGAAGCAGGCCCGGGTGGAATAGGTCCGTGATATGATAAAAAAATTTGAAGCAGGCTCATCTCGGCGTGTTTACGACATCATTCTAACAGGTGATGAGTCTTCGATTTATCAATACGATCCAGAAACGAAGCTCCAGTCGACGGTTTGGGTGTTTCAAAATGAATCAAAGCCTACCAAAGTGAAGCGATCTAGAAGCGGGGTAAAGATTTTGATCGCGAGCTTTTTCCGATTTGACTGGCTACTTGGTGTAAATTCCTTTATGGAACCAAAGAAGCATCAACGCTAAATGGTATACTACCAAATGCTTGGCATAAGTTTTCTCTGTTGTGAGCAACAAGCGACCAAACACAAGGCTCCGCGGGCTACTGCTCCACCACGACAACCCACCTTCGCACAGCGCGCTCAAAACGAGGGACTTCCTGGACAGCACGCCGGTCAAACTTCTGGGTTACCCTCCTTACAGCCGTCAGGGCTGTAAGGAGTGTGTGACTTCCTTTTATTCCCGAAAAAAAAAACAGCTCAAATGGATACAATTTTCGTCGCTGGAAGATGCGCTGTCAGTGTTCGAGCAAGCTGTAAACAAAATGTCTGCGGCGGACAGGAAAAAGTGTTTCAAAAACTGGTACAGACGCATGAAACTTTGTATAGAGGCTAGAGCATTTTGAAAAGATTTGATAAAAATATATTTACCTAAAGAACATTTATTTTTATTTTCGCAAAACTTTCCGAGTGTCCCACGTATATTTAGGAATAAGCTGCGCAAGGCACGCCTATCCAGGGGACTCTCTACTTGACTGCTCGCAATTGTTTTCACCGCCCCAAAATCGGCGAGTCAATTATTATTATTAATAACTATTTTAAAAAAATATAGCGGCAACAGAAACACACATTCTGTGAAAATTTCCACTTTCCGTTGAGATTGGCCGCAATGACCGAAATACGGCCAGGAGGATATTAACTACTTTGGTCTGAAAATATACTCGTTTTTTTTGCAGATACCTGCCGCCCTGCGTTCAGCTGCATCGCTGTGCCCCTGACTCTGGCTGCTGCGTCAATGAGAGCGAGGTCTGCGCCCCAATAGAAGGCAAGACAGTAGTCTTACCATTCTACGTAAGTCTTCTTCAAAATATATATGTATACGCAGCCATCACTGTATACAGTAAAATTTATAAGTACCTAAAGATTAAATGCACGGCGTAAAAGTATTGTTCGCTGGTACTCAAAGCCTGTTTCATATATACCTAGATTAATGTTAAAAAAAAAACTTAAATTATTTGTCTCCTTACAGCTTCACAAAGCACTTGGTCCAATGAGCGTAGTGAGGATGCAGTTCTTCAACCACACCCGATGCGCGTGCGTCTCCCGGGGGACTCTGCAGATGACCATGCCCGCTACAGCTGGGAAAGCAAGCTACAGTGACAGTCAGGAGGAACTAGAGAGACCCTCGCGAAGAGCTCTGGTGGAGAGCCAGAACGACTGGAGGACGCCAACCGAAGAACCTCATTTGGAAAAGGACGAGGACCCCACGGCATCTTCACAGTTACGCAGGTATCTAATTCAAAGCTTTCCAAGGAAATCATTGATGGGAGCCACTTTTGTTACCTTATTTGGCGATTTGACGGACATGTACTGAGATACTAAATCATCCTCAAATTACAGATGCACCTGCCCCGCTCTGTTCCTGGCAAGCATGACAGACAACGAGCCTTGTTCGTGTGTCTGCGACTGGCCTGACGCAGGACGCCGCCGTGACTGCCAATACCTAGCCAAGGGTAGAGAACACTTCGGGCTTCGGGACAGAGTCTGCGTAGCACGAGGAGACTGCAGCCCTCCCTCCTGCGAGTACGGAGCCTACGACAGAAGTGTCGGCAAGTGCCCTCTGCGAAGGTATAGGAGGATGAGGTTCCACTCTCGAGGCAGATACCAGGAGAAGACTATGGTGGTGTGAGGGAATGGAGCAGTTTGGTTGTAGGTATTCTATGGTATTATGCAAGCAGTAGGGGGTTGGGGGGCAGTCTCTCGGGTCAACATTCTACCAGCTTTTACGCTGACCTTAATTCAATTTGACTAGAACTATAGAGTTTACGGCATTTTTTGGCTTAAAATTAATCTGAAACAGTAGTCGTACCTGTAGGTGGTCATAAGACTCTTAGGTGATGGTTTAATGGCAAAGTAAAAATATACGCCTCGACTTGAGAACCTCCTCCTTTTATTTTCGTCGGTTAAAAAGACAGTGGATTGTCTTGTTTAACCCTGTGGGAAAGCTCGAGAGTTTTAAAATCGTAGAAATATAGGACCTATTGTTTAATAAGTCGCCAGCTCACTGCGCACGAGTGCCCGAATGGTTAGTAATTTGTTTTAAGTTTCTTTCCATTGCATAACCTACTGCGAGCACCTAAATATGCAACGGAATGTTTCTGTACTTGTCACCCATTGTCGCCCCACACGTGTTTATGGGTCTCGTGTTGCCACTGACAGATAATTATGTCAAATCATAGCCCAAGACAAACTATTGGTACCTATACCCATGGTACCCCATATTATTTTTTTTGGTATACCCAGTTGGGTTTTCTTACCTCGATTTTAATGCAAAACGGAGCGAGCTGGCAGCGTAGCGGTTTGTACGCTATAGACAGCATTCAAACTATTTATCTTAAAACATAACATACCATCACGCCTGTATTTCCCGCAGGATTAAACTGAGGTGTACCTGTACCTAGTACACCCACATTTCGCCAGTTATATTAAGTCCCATGTAACAGGGGGTGAGCCTAATTTTTATTATATTAAAATAAGTATTTAATATTAATGCAGTTATGACATTGAACATTTTCGCCATTTACCTACAAAATTCAGTGTAAGTATACTGAAGTATATTTGACGAGTCCACTATTTGTGCAAGTGGAGTATTATATGAGACTGCTTAATGCATATATTAATTGTCTACTATGTATTTAAATATTAATTGTATGTGCATTATCTAAGTATGTGAAAACTCTGTCCGACCCGTGCTGGTCCGCTATTCAGTACGATACCATCAAACATTGTCAAATAGGGTAAACATTGCCCCTCTATTTATAAACATTGCTTAAAGTTATGTACCTAGTGATTAGCGACTGTTTTAACATCTCATAACTTTAAGCAACGTTTATAAATAATAGGCTTAATATCCTGAGCTCGATCTTGATTAAGGTGTATGTTCCAAGGAAGCCCACAAACTCAAGTTTTCTTACGTTTTTTGCGAAGGTCTTTATTGTTAAATTTAAGAAGATGCCTCCGATTGCATGAGATTGCTTATAGTATTCAGTCTAATAGACATCCTCTTAAAACAAGTTTCTTGTTCCATCTTTTAAATTAAAGTTCACTGCCTAAAGGCAGTCGGGTTTTTTGTTTTTTTTTTTTTTTTTTTATTTCACAGTTTTAAGTTAATATAATTCTTTTTGACGTTAATAAGACCTATTTATGAAACCCTTTATTTTGATAACCCACTGAGATTTTGAGAAAAAAAAAATGTAAGTAATGAAAATATGGCGCCAAAAATCGGCAATTTTTTTTCTATTTTAATATACCCAGTGTCACCCTCATAAATTAAGACGAACCTAACGGCACATCTCAAGCTAAAATCGATCAAGCCATTTATGCTACAGAGCGCGCAAAAGAAATATACAAACATACATACACACGAAAAACATAACCCTCCTTTTGGCGCAGTCGTAAAAAACGTAAGAAAATTTGAATTTAGTGGGCTACCCTGGAGCTGCCTCGTTCACTAAGTTAATTAGCTAAGGGCAAGGGCGTTTAGCCGGCAATGGGCATAGTAATCCATAAAAAAATATTGCGTATCTATAGACCACCGAGTACGGAATCGCCGTACCGGCTGAGTACAAAATATAGCCTATTGCTAGTACAAAAAAAAATCATGGCGCCCATCGATAGTGCGCGACTTCTATCACGGTTCACCTTCAAAGCCATAAGATAAGATAAGATCATATTTATTTGCTAAAACACCTAAAAACGTGCATGCAGGATAACATGAAGAAAAATACGGGTTTGGACATCAGCTCCATCCGTCAGCTTCTATACCTACGTCATTACGGTCGTAGTGTCGGTATACGGTGTCACGCTTAGTTTGTATCACAGACATATAAAACAGTAGCAGACCAAACATTCGCTAAAAATTGCGTACCCATTACGCACACATAGAGAGTGTGGTCGATACGGGGCCGGACTAGGGCCGGTTGCCGGTTAATACCGTCGTCAATATCGGTCGGTCGTTTCAATATCGTTACATAATTGTAACGATATTGAAACGACCGATAATCTTACTGAAAATCCGCGAAAATCGATAATATTCTCTGGGTAAATGAAGTTTAGATTACTTATCAATGAAGTCTTAACGAATATAACCACCCATCTGTTCCTGTGGTTACTGTAAAAGGCGACTAAGGTAATATTTTAAGAGGACGGTGGGCGGCAGTCCTTTCACCTCCTTTTAACGGTATATTTATACACAGACCATTGACGGGCATCAGTATCGGATAAAAGAACTCTCCCTGTAGTCATTAACCCGCATGCCCAGCGTGGTGGGACCTAGAGTTAAGGTGTTGGTATGCCTGAAAGCTAGCATATAAATATATCAGGAATTTTGAAATAAAACAATGAATGAATATTTACATTTTTTTTTAACTTTATTTATTTATATATTCTTTATTGTACACTACAAAAATTATACAAAAAAATACACTAGAATATATACAATAGGCGGCCTTATCGCTTTCCGCGATCTCATCCAGGCAACCATGGAATGGACAGTGATTAGCCTGGACATAAAATGGGGACGTTGTTGGTACAAATAATGTGTTTACAATATACTAAAATAGATACACACATATCCTAAATAATAGATACATAAATACATACATACAAAAAAAAACGAACGAAAATAAAAGCCTATACAGAGATTATTACAGTTTGGTACGAGAACAAGATCACAACGACAAGTACCTAATGTTCTTTATTTTCATAATTTAAAAATTACTGGTCCTAAAATAATAATATGTACAGGTATACAAAAAATAAAAGAATCGTAGGGCATCAAATAATACGTCCGCATCGTTGTGAATGAGAAAAGTGGCCAACAAAGGCTGGCTGCATTGCCACGTGGTATGGCAATGCTGATTCTTTGGCTGAAAAATAAGCCAGCCCTTTGGTCACGTGAAGAGTCGATCAACCGCTTGGAAATGTCTCGGAAAACTAAGTTGCCACTCGGACCCCATGGCCCTAGAGTTTCAACCCCAAACGGCTCGAACATATAGGTTTCAATAAGATTAGAATATTTGCGCCATTTGAGGTTCAGTTTCAATCCTGGAGTTTCATGTTTTTAAATCCATGCATTCCGTAAACTTACATCCTTTGGAAACCTGGAAAAATATTAGTAAGCTCAATTATTACCTGCTGAATGAAATGTTAAAATTATGTGAGTAGCCTATACCGATTTATGTCCACCATCGTTCATGTTATCCATCACACAGACAGGGTAACGATTTTCTATTGTAACGTATCACATAATATGTACCCGCCGGGCCGGAGCGATTCTATAAATTTTACTATCATAGAATGTATGTTTACACTGGCAATCTGCACTCTGCCATATTTTCAAACTATGTCACCAAAAAAATATGAAATATCGTAGAGTAAACCGAGTCTCTATTTGATAATTCCATGATAGGTAAATATTCTCCATACAATAAAAAAATCGTCTTTGTTGCCAAATCCGTCCCTGACTACACAGCATAATACAAAAACTTACCGATGAAAGGTCAATCCAGGTGTTTTGTGGTAGCTAGCACTGTCACACTGGTACGCACAGCACTTTACCATTTTATTTTTGTGTAATTGTCCCAAACAATTAATTTTTCAAGTAATATTTCGCGGTTGAAACATAGAACGCGATTCAGGATAAATGTCGCTTATCGAAATGGCGGCGCGGGACAGACGGGCTACGCTTCAAATTTTGTCTATGTGTGAGTCAGTGTGACAACAGGTGACAGAACGAGATACTGCTTACGACTTGACGCTTAGCAAAAAAAGGATAGAGAATCAAGTCCATCGACTATGGATTAATGTTTGGTCTGCTACTGTTTTATATGTCTGTGGTTTGTATAGATATTGTTGACAACGTCACCTGTAGCAGCGGCCGCCGATGCTCGCCTCTGCTCATTAGCGTCAGCTGTTCAATAAATTAATTTACGGGGTCGCAGGGATGTCTACCCGACATCGACGTGCAACCCGTTACCATGGATACAGTACACGATTTTGAAGTCAGAGGCCCCTTTCGCTGAAATATTTCGTCGGTTATTTTTTTTTAATTCGCTGTTCAATCCATTTTGACCGCGTAGGTATTGTACTTTTCTATGAAACAGCACATTTATTTTTTCATAACGAACAAACAATTTCTATGCTAGGGAGTCTAGAATCATATGCTGAATACATAGTTTCAGATCTTGCGTCGATGTGCCTGCCACCCTGTATATTTTCATTCATGATTTAATTTTAGGTATGCTTCAGTTATGTATAAAGTGTTAACAATACTTGCCTTAATTAAGGATCGGACAGTGTTTCACAACAAGCTGTACCTATATCGTGCCATATATTATGTTAAATTGAGTCAATATCGTATATTTTCGATTTTGTGCTCAAAAAAGGATGTGTTAGGTAAATTATGAAACAATAAGCTGCCGATAAATTGAGCATATTATCATCTGTTAAAAATAGGTAGGTACCTATCTACATATTTTGTAGGGCGATCTGGATTTTCAACTTTCGGTGTTGAACTAAGCGTTGAGAATCCAACAGAAAGCTACTTAGCGCGTCGAAAACGTGTCACCGCATGGTCTCGCCGTGTGCACTTAAAGTATCGTCGACCTTGTAATGTATTGCATGGTCTCGCCGTGTGCACTTAAAGTATCGTCGACCTTGTAATGTATTGCATGGTCTCGCCGTGTGCACTTAAAGTATCGTAGACCTTATAATGTATTGCATGCGGTCGCCGTGGTTACTAATAGTATCGTCGACCCCGTAATTGCTTTACCACACCTGTTTAAAAAAAATACGGTTTATTTACCATGTGTAGGCAATGTCGTCGGTACTCTGTGGATCACTATGGAAGCTTGTTGACAGACACGGTGGCATTGCGGCACAGCGCCGTCGCCCCGTAGCGCATATACGAATTCACAAGATTTTTCTATGTCGCGGTTAGTACCGACCGTAGAGACACCGTGCCGTATTCAACGGGCCTAGACGAATATCACTTGCATATTTTAAAAAAATGAGGTCCACTTTTACTATAAGACCAATGTGACAGTTAGATGGTTTTTATCAAAAGTGGTACATAAAGGGTTCCAAGAGGTCGACATTATTTTTAAATCAATTGATAACTTCTTTTCGCATAATATTTTTTTGTAACGTTTGTTAATCTAGAAAAGTATCGATCATTTGTAAAATTGTTATTTTTAAGTTGTAAATAAACATGATTTTAAAGTACTTAATGCTTTTTTTTCTTACCAAAATGTCCGTAATAAAATACTATCGCAATATTTTGTCCTTTTCTAATACTTATTTGGTAGTTTCATCATCACTTGCCAAGCCTTTGTCTTACTATGTCGGGGCCGGCCTTCCATTCTAACCGGATGCAGCGCGTATATTCCCAGTCGCCCCCGCGGGGATTGCCACCGGAGGCAAATGGGAATAAAAATTCCCAGTCGCCACCGGCGGTGACTGGGAAGTCATTGCCCCCACTTCAGTTTCGCTATACATTGCTTTGTTTCTTGTGTGTAAATAGTCAAGTAACTGCCACTAACTTAGAAGTAGCGCTCGCCGGCCGCTGCCGCGGCACCGCTCGCTCCGCTCGCTCGGCTCGCGCGCGTCTGGTCACAATTCTAACCTATTACCTACCTGATGATGTACGTAATAGGTTCTATTTAGTAATAGCGCAAGGATGAGATTACTTCGACAGGACTCTACACTAACAGGGCTCATCAGGTAGGTAATAGGCTTCTTCCAAGTTAGTGGCAGAAACAATGCAATGTATAGCGAAACTGAAGTGGGGGCAATGACTTCCCAGTCACCGCCGGTGGCGACTGGGAATTTTTATTCGCATTTGCCTCCGGTGGCAATCCCCGCGGGGGCGACTGGGAATATACGATGCAGCGGACCAGTATCTTACCTATCTGACTTACACAATCCAGTCACTTGGTAACACGAAACCCCTTGGTAAGACTGGTTGTCAGACTTTCGGGCGTCAAAAGATCTGCATATGACAGCCGGGACCAATGGTTTAACATGCTTTCTGTGGCACGGAGGGGTCTCGAATGGATGGTCAACCATCCACGAACCGACCGCGGCAAACGTAGCTTTCCTTTCAATCGACCCGTGCAGCTGTTATTATTTAGACACGAGCCCTATTAAGTAGTCTCATGCACTGGCTAATAATTCGTTTAACAAAATTCCAATAAATGCAGACAAACCATACCTACCTTGGATAAACACTTAAAACTACATAAGTACCTTATACAATAAATATTTTTTTGCAATTTATCTTCCGGTTGGTACCTACATACTTAGGGTAGGTACACGTCTTGTATATTTTCGTACTGAACATGTTTGTTATATGCACAACTGTCGCTACGAACGTCGGTATTATATTTTTCTTCTCAGAATGTAAATAAAATAAGATATTAAAGTAAATATAGGTAGCTATTAACTTTTTGAACGTCATCGAATGCAGATATTTATCCAAGTGCTCTAGGTAGGTACCAACAAAGTAAATAATAATTAAGTATCATTTCAATAATAAATAAAGTAATTATAGAAAATATATGCAACTCTTGTCTATACCTAAATAATAGTTCCCGTCAAAGCAAATTTTAGCAGTAAATAGAATTGGATCTAAGGGCGGATCCAGAATTTATCTCTGAGAGGGGCACACGGGCCAGACAGTAAAGAAATGTCTCCCACATCTACTATCATGCAATTTGGTTAACGTGGTTTTCATATTTTATTTATCTATTACTAGCTAACCCGACAGACGTTGTCCTGTCTTAACTATGTATTTTTTTTTGAGGATGGGTTATCTTCAAATAGCTTCTCCAGCTCTGGATAGAGCAGGAGAGCGTGTCAGACTTTTACTGACTAAAACCCACCCGTGCTTCATTAGTTGCCTGTGTGCCAAGGGCGACGGTATCTTTTTCGAACAACCCGCACCCCTGGTGGCCCTTGCGGACCCCGCCAGTTGTTCCTGACATCTCTGATGGCGCGCGTGGGACACAACGCGCCGTCGACCCGAGCATTTTTTTTTTTAAACTGGAGAAATGCCTACTGCGCTACCACGAGGAGATAGTGCAGTTATGTGGGACTGTAATCCACTAAAACTCCACGGTGTCCTCCAGTGCCGCTTGAGGCGGGAACACGGAAACGCGCAAGCCATCCGCGAACCCGCCGCGGCTGTCCGTGACCGGACCCTCCTCGGAGGGGAATAAACCCTATCACCGGCGCACCAGGACACATGGCACGCCGTGATCACCCCAGGAAACAAATAGCATAAGGGCCCCAGACGACCCCATGTCTGTCACCCTTGGTCCCCCTGCGACGGGTCAGCACAGTGGCCCCGCCGCCTACCACTTTTCGGCCGCAGGGGATAGGGAGAGCGGCCAACGCTACTCCGACACTCCTCCTCCCCTGTGGCCCCACCGCGTCCGCCATCAAACGGTGGCGGCCCCGTCCAATTATGAATATTGAATTCGCATTGGTATAATATTAGAAAAGTTTAATAATTTAATAATTTTAATATTAGAAATGGTCGTAAAGTTTTCTTACATTTTCTAATGTTACGCGCAACTTACTTATTTTTGTCTATCATGATAACCTTCTCCTGACAATAAAAAACAAAAAAAAAGTAACACAACAAAAAAGTAATGAGCAAAATTGGTCCAGCCGTTCACGTGCGATGCCGAGACCAAGGGAAATAGGGATTTACTTTTATATATGTATATAATAGGTAGCAATTAAATAAAGGACATAATAAATTTTATGTGGAGTCGGCGTGAAATGTATTTTTCTTAGGAGTGATATGAAGATTCGAATGACGTTTTCGCGACGCACGCTATTTCGAAAAGCTTTACAAGTGGTATAGACGCCAGCACATCAAGCTACCCCAATCTGTCAAATTTCTTTGATAGATTTTTAACTTTATTACAATATATTAAGGTTCATGTTAAATTGGGAAAAATTGACAGTTTGGAATAGCTTGACCTGCTGGCGTCTGTACTTACGCCAGTTCGAAAACACATTGAGTCGAAAACCGCTATATCTAATGATGTTGTCGCGAACACGCTGATTCGAAAAACTGTTTGAATGGTATGCTAGTACGAAAGGCTTGGTATCGAAATCCACTGTTGCGGATAGCATATTCCAATCTGAATTTGTCTGGGGATCGAACTCGCGACCCAGTGGTTACCAAGAACTACCTACGCTACGATGATAAAACTGACACTGAGCTTGTTGTCTATACCACTAAGTATAAACTCTACTCATATAACAGTGGTATGTACTTCTCTACATACTACTTTTAATTTAACAAACTGCCCCTTAAGCCGTAATAAAACGCAGGTCAGTAGGTACTATGGATAAAATGGATTAAGAAGAAAATGCCCTGGCCTAGCTTAAAATAGTGCGAAGCCGTAATTTTTATTCGTCGTTCATTCTGCTAAATTGCAAGGACTGTTCGGCATGTCCAGAATATTTTCAACAACAGAAAATTATTGTACAGACGCCAGCACATCGAGCTACCACAAACTGTAAAATTTTCCCAATTGAACATGAAGGTACCTTATGACTATGTTATAAAGTTGAAAATCTATCAAAGAAATTTGTCAGATTGGGGTAGCTTGATGTGCTGGCGTCTGTACTTAATCATTTGCTTTTTAATTGGCAAGGCTGGGCAGAAGGTCTGTAAAGGCAAGCTTAAATGTTAGAGAAATTCTGCAATATGCAGAATTTCTCGCTCCTTTTCCAAACGATTCGGTTATCGACAGGCGGAAAAACGGGGCGAAAAAATGGTGACAAACAGAATTGTGAAAAATGCCAATTATCCGGTTTAAAAAATTGCGTTAGCCGGTGGGTTAATTGCGTAACACACTAACTTTTAACAGGCCGATTTTATTAGTCCTTTACGGTCTTGTCTCGCTCCGAACCCTCTATCCCACCTACCTACTTCTACATTATAATGAAGTCCTCCAGTAGATTGACCAACACATCGAATCGTCAAACGCGAAAACGTGAACGTGCACGTGAAGCAAACATAATAATAACTACTTAATTTCTAAAACTTATTACAAATAATGTTATCTTTGTGCTATCACACAACCCTCCTTATTTCTAAACGTTGCTTAAAGGTACGTAGTGATAAGCGACTGTTTACCTAGACCTTTAGATAATGAGATACAATTGATTTTATTCCATAAACCCCAAAAAAAAAACCCCAAAAAATATAGTCGGCTGCATGGAAGTGAATAAATGGCATTTGCGGAAATGAACATGATTTTGCGATGGCATATAAAGGCTATTCTTTGTCCGCGAGTGTATTTAAGAGCTATTAGTGTTCAAATGGATTGGTTTAAAATACCTACTCGTCAAAAACAAATAATATTATAAACCGACCCTGAGAAGAAACACCGACACAATGGCTGATGTGGCTGCAGACAGTTCATCAGTAACACTCTCTTTTAAAGCCTAGACATAATCTTGATCAGGTCATACTATGAGGACAATGCAGATTATTTTATTTATTTATTTAATTAAGGTTCACCAACAGTTGTTACAGATATTATACAGGTAGAAACATATAAGTATTAGTGTCTTATATCTAACTGCACAACCATTAACAGGCAAACACCGCATGCAAAATGCTCTTTGTGATTATATCTTTAATTTCAAATACTTAATGTACTTAAATTCGAGATAGTTATATTAAAAATTAATACTAATTACGTCTGATAAATGTCGACATTGAGTCTGCGTGGATGTCAACCAGGTTGCTGCGTTTGTTTATGAGTTTGCGCATGCGGGGTACAGGAGAATTAGCACCAGACACTGTATGGCAAAGAAGTGGAGCTAAGGGTGTTATAGGTTTGCGTGGTGGTCTACGAGGTACTCTAAAATTGAACCTTCATACCAATTGTGGGCAGTCAATGGTGTTATTGAGCAGTTTATATGCGAATCTCAAATTCAAGAGCTCCCTTCGAGCTTCCAGGGTACTCATTTTATATTAGCCTAGTTTATTCTAGGCTGGAGAGATATTAAAATTGCCTTCCCTTTGAGTACCCTAGGTATTGGATAAACCTTTTATGGACTCATTCTATCCGCAGTGAAGCCTCCACATCACACTGCATTATTCCAGGCTGCTTCTTATCAGGGTATTGTAGAGAACTAATTTAGTATGTGGGCTAGAAATACCTTTCCATTACTAATGACAATTAATATCTTGAGATGGTTTTTTTAAGAAATTGTAGGTCTACTATTCTGGTAAGAAAAATGTGCATATTATTATGCATTGTAAATATTCTAGAACCATCCTGAGTCTACAGGAAGCACTATAGTGCGACGAGTATGTTTAAATTAATTACGTTTCAATTTACTTTTCGATCCCGTGTTTGAGCAGGTGTAAACTAAAAGCTAAACTAATATTCGGATCATATAAAAGGCTGCGTTCTGTGACCGAAGTTACAAGTTGCTCGTCATCGGGTTGCAAACACACGCTACGGCAAATCATTATCTTCGAAAATGAAGACTTTGCTATTGGTCGTCGCAATCGTAAGTACATTTTCTTTTTCATTTATTTAAAAATATCCGGCTCCTTGATTACCTCTGCTTAGAATCGAGCTGCTAAGGGCGAGATTCACAGATCACACCTTGACATTATTTAGCTAAGTAAACGTTACATACGAATGACCGTTATACTCGGATCAATAAAGTTCATATACGTAAGAATCGCTTACTCAGCAGGGTCTAAGTACTTAGGTACACTCTGCAAATATTACCCTAACACCCGGTTGCTGAATTGAGGTTTTGAATTTCGCCGCCTAAGTAAACTGAAGGAATCTCTTTATTTATTGCTAACATATAGTTTGCCAAGATCTTAATTTCTAACTCTCAAACCTGAAACCACACACGGTTTCTGATTTGAGGATTAGAAAATTTCCTCGATCTTGGCGATTCCACAACGCCGGAAAATATTCAGGTAAAATGGAAGTCCTTAGAACTGGACTTTGAAATAGTACCATTTGATATGTATATGGAATTATAATGTTTGTAGGTTTCAAATGAGATAATGAGCCACTAACGCGTAACATACCTATAAGTACACAGGTGTTTCATACTTGTAGGGGCCCATTAGTTCTATTGCGATACAATTAAATTGTAATGACAGTGTTTACTTACTCTACTCAAAACTTAGTCATTGTAAAAAAAAGTAAGCTGATTGTGATTTTATAATCCGTTACGATTGTTTACAAACTATTGTTTAATTGAAAGACTTTCTTTTCTTGTAAATCTAAAATAACCTCATACTACTCTATGAAAACCGTAGATGAAAATTATCCTCAAAACAAAAACGCACTTAACAATTTTGTGCTGTGACAGTTAATACAGTTGTGCTTCGAAAAGCATATAAAAGCGCTGCCGATGTCAAGTTGCTACGACACACGGACGTGCGGTTGACTGTACGCACGCTACATAACTATTTGATTAACAGTGAATTAAATTGTTACAGGCGGCTTTAGCCTTAGCTGAAGCTGTGCCCTCACATACTTCGGACGACATTCCAGTGGCCGTCTCAACATCAAGTAAGTCTATCGTCTCGAAAGAGGTCAAAGATGATGAGTAGCTGTTTAAACACATAAAAAAATAAACCCTCAATGATCTAATCTCGAGAATCGAAACCAGTAATTTCCCATAAAAAATCGAGTTGTATTTTATTGCTATAAATATTAGATACTTGCTGATAGATGGAAATTTAACCTAAAGTACATTTGTGTAGATAAAATGACAACTAATAAAATGTGCTAGTAGGTATTTAGACAATAGTTTGATGATTCTTGGAATGCAGCATTACCGTTACCCTAAAATCACCGACCGGGTCTTTAAGAATCAAACTACCCGACCTAAGTTTGGACGGAAGCCGACATATATAGAGTCCTCGCGCGGTTGTCCCATACACATTTTATTAACTTTGCTTGAGATTTTTTTTAGTAATCTATAATTATATTAATAAGTGAAGCAAAAACTTTGTTACCCTTTTTACGAAAATTTCGTGGACGTAGGAGTTTGAAATTTGGCGCGGTTAAAGTTTATATGGAGGAGTGCAGAAAGTTTAGATTTTTTAATAATGGTCGAATATCGACCACTGTGTGACCAACCTAATAGTAATACTAGTGCTCACCTGCAGCCGTCTGCGTTCGAAGTCCAAGATGGCGGATTGTCAACGTCAACGTCAGCCGCACTCTATTTCGTACCATTTTGCCGCCTGTTACCGCTTCGATGGACTTCAGGAAGCTATCGCGGTTTTTCTATTTACTTCCACTTTTCCTGAGGAAGTGATGAGGATGTCTTGCGTTTTTTTTTTATCAAGTACCTTTTCTCCAGAACTTTATAGGAAATAGCTGCTTTTTTATCATAAGATACGCCGTGTTTTTAGAAGCTAGGCACCTATATAGAAATCAAATCAGTTGGACTTTAGTCGTTTGCGAACAGTGTTCACAGTACATTGGAAAGTAATCTCATAACGTGGACTGTCTCGTATGCCGATTTCCGAGGATACGTCGACCAAGCCAAGAAGTTCTCGATTGATTTTGTACTCATCTTCGATGAATTTTGTAAATCGGAGAACCTGTCTAGAACAAACATTTCTCAGTAGTCCATATATTCAGAGATCGGCTCGCAACCGATAAGGGGTTGGAGTTTCTTCAGATTACATGTGTGGTGCAGGAGGAAATTCAGTTGCATGTTATGAAGTGGATTTATAAAATAAACTAACATGAAGAAAAACACGTACAAAAGTGATACTTTTTCTAAAAAGATATCTTGCTGGGTACTTGCGATAGGATAGTAGATTAGGAGGTAAAGACACCGTGTGTAACAGTGGAGGGAAGGTAAAATACAAACACTTCACTTTAAAACTAAACAAATGATATGTAGAATTACTTTATAAATACATCATCATCATCATCATTTCAGCTGAAGGAAGTCCACTGCTGGACATAGGCTTCCCCCAAACTCCAACACTTCGACCGGTTCTGTGTTTCCCACATCCAGCGGACTCCTGCAGCCCTCACAAAGTCATCGGTCCACATTGTAGGAGGCCGAAATACATGCTTACTCCTAAAATAAATATTACGAAAATATTATTAAATAAATTGTAATTTAAAATAGCTAATGTAGGCAGAAGCCCAGTCCTCAACCGCACCATGTGCACAGCAAAGGAGTAGTAGTAAAAGTCAGCGGACGGGGGAAGAGGTTTCTGAGATGGGATTTGCTAGGAGCAACTAAAGGATGGACGCAGGAAAAGCGCTGCTACTATTACCGTTAGTGTATTTTTTTTTTCAGGTAATGGTGCTAAACTTAGTATTAAACGGAAGAGTAAAGGCTTATTTGGAAATGTTTTTGGATTACTGGATGAGGTCGACAATGCGGTTGGAAAGATAGTGGAAGGCACTATAGTAGCCGTGGATACAACCGTGGGCAAGGTCAAAGATGTTGTTGAAGGTGTAGTGGGAGATGTGATTTATCCAGTAAAAGAGGTCCACCAAGCTGTTGGAGAGAAAGCGGAAAAGGTCGAAGATGGCGTTGAAGAGAAAGCGGAAGAGGTCAAAGGTGGTATTAAAGGTGTAGTGGGAGGTATTGTTGGAAATTTGAAAGATGTCCATGATGCTGTCGCAGAGAAAGTGGAAAATATCAAAGATGCAGTGGGAGATGTGATTGAAGTTGTTGGAGACAAAGTGGAAAATATCAAAGATGGTGTTAAAGATACAGTGGGAGATGTGATTGAAGCTGTTGGAGACAAAGTGGAAAATATCAAAGATGGTGTTAAAGATACAGTGGGAGATGTGATTGAAGCTGTTGGAGACAAAGTGGAAAATATCAAAGATGGTGTTCAAGATACAGTGAAAGATGTGATTGAAGCTGTTGGAGACAAAGTGGAAAATATCAAAGATGGTGTTAAAGATACAGTGGGAGATGTGATTGAAGCTGTTGGAGACAAAGTGGAAAATATCAAAGATGGTGTTAAAGATACAGTGGGAGATGTGATTGAAGCTGTTGGAGACAAAGTGGAAAATATCAAAGATGGTGTTCAAGATACAGTGAAAGATGTGATTGAAGCTGTTGGAGACAAAGTGGAAAATATCAAAGATGGTGTTAAAGATACAGTGGGAGATGTGATTGAAGCTGTTGGAAACAAAGTGGAAAATATCAAAGATGGTGTTAAAGATACAGTGGGAGATGTGATTGAAGCTGTTGGAGACAAAGTGGAAAAGGTCAAAGAGGGTATTAAAGGTGCAGTGGGAGGTATTGTTGACAAAGCTAAAGAGGTCCACCAAGCTGTTAAAGAGAAAGCGGAAAAGGTCGAAGATGGCGTTGAAGAGAAAGCGGAAAATGTCAAAGATGGTATTAAAGGTGTAGTGGGAGGTATTGTTGGAAAATTGAAAGATGTCCATGATGCTGTCGGAGAGAAAGTGGAAAATATCAAAGATGCAGTGGGAAATGTGATTGAAGCTGTTGGAGACAAAGTGGAAATTATCAAAGATGGTGTTCAAGATACAGTGGAAGATGTAATTGAAGCTGTTGGAAACAAAGTGGAAAATATCAAAGATGGTGTTAAAGATACAGTGGGAGATGTGATTGAAGCTGTTGGAGACAAAGTGGAAAAGGTCAAAGAGGGTATTAAAGGTGCAGTGGGAGGTATTGTTGACAAAGCTAAAGAGGTCCACCAAGCTGTTAAAGAGCAAGCGGAAAAGGTCGAAGATGGCGTTGAAGAGAAAGCGGAAGAGGTCAAAGATGGTATTAAAGGTGTAGTGGGAGGTATTGTTGGAAAATTGAAAGATGTCCATGATGCTGTCGGAGAGAAAGTGGAAAATATCAAAGATGCAGTGGGAGATGTGATTGAAGCTGTTGGAGACAAAGTGGAAATTATCAAAGATGGTGTTCAAGATACAGTGGGAGATGTGATTGAAGCTGTTGGAGACAAAGTGGAAAAGGTCAAAGAGGGTATTAAAGGTGCAGTGGGAGATATTGTTGACAAAGCTAAAGAGGTCCACCAAGCTGTTGAAGAGAAAGCGGAAAAGGTCAAAGAGGGTATTAAAGGTGCAGTGGGAGGTATTGTTGACAAAGCTAAAGAGGTCCACCAAGCTGTTAAAGAGAAAGCGGAAAAGGTCGAAGATGGCGTTCAAGAAGTAGTGGGCAATATTATTGGAAAAGTTAAAGAGGTCCACCAAGTTGTTGGAGAGAAAGCGGAAAAGGTCAAAGAAGGTATTAAAGGTGCAGTGGGAGGTATTGTTGACAAAGCTAAAGAGGTCCACCAAGCTATTGGAGAGAAAGCGGAAAAGGTCGAAGATGGCGTTGAAGAGAAAGCGGAAAAAGTCAAAGATGGTATTAAAGGTGTAGTGGGAGGTATTGTTGGAATATTGAAAGATGTCCATGATGTTGTCGGAGAGAAAGTGGAAAATATCAAAGATGCAGTGGGAGATGTGATTGAAGTTGTTGGAGACAAAGTGGAAAATATCAAAGATGGTGTTAAAGATACAGTGGGAGATGTGATTGAAGCTGTTGGAGACAAAGTGGAAAATATCAAAGATGGTGTTAAAGATACAGTGGGAGATGTGATTGAAGCTGTTGGAGACAAAGTGGAAAAGATCAAAGAGGTCCACAAAAAATCTATATCAGGAAATCTAGTAGGCGGTACATTAAAATTCGTAGGAGGCCGAACAAGCGCAATAGGAAACTTACTTTCAGGTATGTCTTTTTAAATATTTTAGTAAAAATTACTAGTCTTAAAATAATAATATGTACAGGTATATAAAAAAGAAAAGAATCATATGGCATCAAATAATACGTCCACATCGTTGTCAATCGGAAAAGTGCCCAAAAGGCTGGCACCATTGCCACGTTGTATGGCATTGCTGATTCTTTGACCGAAAAATAGGTCATCCCTTTGGTCACGTGAAGAGTCGACCAGCCAATTTTAGTTCTTTTAACACATTAAACAAAATCCAAAAAACTGTAATCTCGAGGATCGAAACCATAAAAATTCGAGTGGTGTATATTATTACTATAAATATTAGATACTTGTTGATAGATAGGAATTTAACCTAAACAAACCTGCACCCTAATTGCGTAACACGCGATTAATCATAATCGGTTTCATTTTGACAGTTCAACAATATTCATTACGTTATTTACGTTGTTGATCTGTTTCAAAACGAAACAGATTATATTATGATTAATCGTGAGTTAAGCAATAGGGTGCTGATACCGACAGCCTGATAGCATAGACAGCGATGCGCACGAATACTTTGACGTCTAACTGTCCTTTTGTTTTTGTATATAATTGTTTAGTTTTTTTTTTCCATTTATATATAATTTTCTAGAAAAAAGATAATAATAAATAGATTTTAAATCTCACCTAAAGTAACCTATGTGTAGATAAAACGACAATTTATGAAATGTGCTTATAATAATAAAAATTGAGAGATAAAATTTTAAGAAATCAAATGCCGCATGTAGATACCAACTCTATCATATCTACCTCTCAAAATGGACGTAGGAACGAGTCCCGCGGTACTAAGGAGCTGCTCCTCATTGATATGGCCATTAGCCATCAGGTTCGTCGTTCCCAAAGGGATCTGTCGACATGTTGGATATACTATAAGAAGGCCTATGACTCGGTGCCACATACATGGCTCAGGTGCTGGAGTTGTATAAAGTAGATGCAACCCTGCGCACTTTCCTGATGTCGTGTATGGGGCAGTGGAGGACGGTCCTTCGCTATCCAGGATGTTGAAATATCCAGAGGAATAACGAGCCGATAACGATCGAGCGAGGCATATTTCAGGGTGATAGTTTGAGTCCGCTCTGGTTCTGCCTAGCCTTGAATCCTCTTAGCCCATTGCTGGAGGATTCAGTATTCAGTATAAGGCTATCGATTGAGGAGATTGTGGTCAGGTTATATCTCACCTCCTATACATGGATCACCTACAACTCTTTGTCCCCAACAATTTGCAACTGATGGAGCTACTGAAAGTAACTGAAACCTTTAGTAGCGACATCAGGATGGAATTTAGTGTGGACAAATGTACGGTTATGCATGTTAAGCGAGGGGAGATTGTGGAATCCGTGGGAACCCAACTCTCGGATTCCGTACACCTAAGATCCCTCTCCTCAACCAAAACATACAAGTATTTGGGTATGTCGGAAGCGTTGGGCATCAACACTGCTGACATGAAACAATCGTTGAGGGAGCACGTCTTTTGCCGCCTGAATAAAGTATTAATTAGTCATTTATCAGGCGGGAACAACTTTAACGGTTGGGTCATGCCGGTTTTAGTATACTCTTTCGACATACTCGAATGGACTTAGACGGAACTTGACGCCTTGAATAAGAGGGTCCGCACACTGCTGACGGCAAATCGGAAGCATCACCCACGATCATCGGTGATGAGACTGTATATCCCGTGGAAGTGCGGAGGTCGAGGTTTCTTAAATGCTGGAGCTTCTGCAGATTACATGTGTGATGCATGAGAAAATTGAGTTGAAGATGGTGTTCAGCTTGACTGAAGTGAGCCTTGGTTATGTCCATTATTTCCAAAGTTTTGTGATTCTGCCACGACACTAGATCATAGCTGGGCGTCGCAGTAGACGATTCCGACTACACTCTCATACAAAGCGAAGCTAAGTACTCGTGCGTGGCTTAGTCATAGGCTGCAGTGGAGCGGCGCCTTGAACCGTCAAGAAATAACGTTACCTACGTCTCATGTTATAACGTGGATTTATTTATGTAAACTGACATGAAGAAAAACGCTTACATAGGTGATGCTTTTTCTAAAAAGATATGTTGCAGCGTACCTGCGATAGGATAGTAGATAAGGAGGTAAAGACACCGTGTGTTACAGTAGAGGGAAGGTAAAATACAAAAAAAAAATCACTTTAAAAAATCAAATAAATAATATGTATATGTACTTTATAAATACGTACTTACTCCTCAAATAAATATCACTTAAATATTATTAAATAAATTGTTATTTAACATAGCTAATATAGGCGGAAGTGAAGTCCTCAACCACACCACGCGCACAGTAAAAGAGTAGTAGTAGAAGTCAGTGGAGGGGGAGGGGACTTAAAGAGGTTTCTAAGATGCGATTTGCAAGGCGCATCTAAAGGAAGGACGCAAGAAAAGCGCTACTACTACTTTTAGTGTATTTAAATTCTTTTTCAGGTATCGGCACTAAGCTTAGTAATAAACAGAAGCGATCCCTAAGAGGTTTAGTGGGAAATATTATTGGAAAAGTGAAAGATGTCCATGATGATGTTAAAGATGCAGTGGGAAATGTGATTGAAACTGTTGGAGACAAAGTGGGAGATGTGATTGAAACTGTTGGAGACAAAGTGGGAGATGTGATTGAAACTGTTGGAGACAAAGTGGAAAATATCAAAGATGGTGTTAAAGATGCAGTGGGAGATGCGATTGATACAGTAAAAGACGTCCACCAAGCAGTTGGAGACAAAGTGGGAGATGTGATTGAAGCTGTTGGAGACAAAGTGGAAAATATCAAAGATGGTGTTAAAGATACAGTGGGAGATGTGATTGAAGCTGTTGGAGACAAAGTGGAAAAGGTCAAAGATGGCGCTAAAAGACTAGTGGGACATATTCTCAACAAAATTAAAGTGGGTAAGAAAGATTTCCTTAACGGAGTAAAAAAAGTCTTAGAAAATATCTTTGGTAGTTCCAGCAACGAGGAAGGTGCTGACAGCGACCTTATAAACATCAAAAAAGAAATTTACGACAAAGTGAACGAAATCCTGGAAGATATTTTCAACAAAGCGAGTAGTGTTTCCAGCGTAAAAGATGAATGTAAACTCAAGAAAGAAATTCTCAAAAAAATTAAAGAAGTTCTAAAAGCCGTTCTCAAAAAAATAAAAAATAATAACAGAGACTACTCCCAGGAAAATCTTCACTACAAACTGAAATACCTAATTGATCAATTGTTTTCGAATGCCCACGCTGTGGAGTCTGAGATTCCAAACTCGCAAGCTACGCTTGCGGATACAGAGGATAAAACTGAGTCCAAGTCAAGCAGCGCGAGTACAGGTGAGTCTATCGCCCCGCTAGCTAATAATTAGAACACAGAGGATCAAATTGTCCACAAATCAAACGAAAACGATGAAGATATTTACTCTAGTGCAGCTTCTGAATAATGACGACAAACCAAAAATTTACGAATCTCATAACAAATCCAATGTCTGCCACTACAATTAATAATCTGCATTACGGAAAGTTAGTGCCAAAACCACAACTCATAATTTTACAGTTTCCAAGACAACAAGTGATATAGAAATCAAAGAAATCTTATGTAAATTACATAACTTTTGGTGGCACCGTGGGTTTAACAAATTCATGGCTTTTTAAAATTAATACTTTGAATTACTGTATTTGCTAAACATATGAGTACATATCGCAGTTTAGAAATAATACTTCAAGAATTTGGAAAATTACTAATACGTTTTTCACAAGTCAGAACAAACAAGAGTACAACCGTCACCGTCCTTATGAACTAGCCGACAGTGGCGTCGTAAGCAGCTCTGTTGGGAATACTTGGCACTATATTCATTCTAAGAAAGGAGCAGCAGTGTTATGGTCACATGAGGATCATCAACAAACATTCATGTCCGTCATCATCAGACAGCGTAAAAACTGGTAGTCACGCCAGATCACAACGACCATGGCAGCAAATCGATACGCTAGCAGTCTCACCAATCATCAAGTTAGCGTGTCATATTCGATGGTTCAGCTGTCAGAAAACATCACGGAAGAAAACATTTCGTGGGAACTATTTTAGACTGCGAATGAAGAAAATATACCATAAGTCAAGAATCCAGTTTTCTTACATCTTAAAAGCTTAGGAAGATAGAAACGGGATGATTGACGGCTTCTTCTTCTCAAACTAGGAGGTAAGTAAATAAAGTTACTAAAAACCAATAATTAATAATGGGATTCTAAGGGTCATGATTTTTTGTATAGTTTTCAGGTGAACACTGTGGTCGATTTTTCTTTTAAGAGGACACTAGTCGCGGGCTCGAACTCACTGGTGGGCCTAGCTAAAAAGGACGCTGTCTCACCAGGCATCGTGTCCGACAAAGATAGTATCAGTGCTGAGTAGTTAGACGCTAGTCTACAGGCACAACGCTATTATGTGTGATACAGAATCATTTATAGTAAAACAGGCGCGTAAAAAATTAAGAAAAGTCCTCGGCAGATTGAGTTTTAGAAAAAACCACTGCATAAATCAATGACCAATAAAGTTTATTGAACTTTCGATATTTGAGCTTTGTCGGTACCTTTTGGAGATTATATACACTTCTTTTATTACTTACACACGCCTAGTTAGGTTAAATTAGCAAGAAAAACTAATCTCTGTTGACTTATAATTATAACTTTTTAAAGGAGTTTTTATTTTAGTATTCTGTTTCCACACAGACAATATTAATAATGAGACAAAACCATACCATATTCAATTTTTGATGTACGGTGGGCTGCATCAATTGGGTACCCCAGTTGTATTAAAATTTCAATACAACTGGGGTACCCAATTGATGCAGCCCACTGTACATTGTCGAACAGTGGCGTAATACACTTCCGAAGTTTGTATGGAAATAATGTCGACTAGATTCACCTTAAACCTACTATCGTGGAAAGCCGTTACCGATCGAGCCCACATTATTACTGGCAGATTGAGCCTAGTAAGCTTGTGCTGCCATTGGAACCAGCACCAACTGATCCACCTTAAAGTACCCTCAGATGTGATAAAGATGATCTAGCTTACCATATTTTTTTCACAGACTTGCCAAAAACAGTCGCAGCAGACCTGGACTTCAAGATGCTGATGATGGAAGACGGGACACCAAAAGGAAAGTGCTACTGCTCATGCAACCTCAACAACCAGCCTGTTTTCATGGAGATAGACTCTTCCAATCTGCCCCAAACCTATGCCGTTGTGTAGGAACGCTAATGTTGCTTTAACATTGGCGCTTGTTCAAAATGTGCATTTTAATCATTTCTAGTAACTTGCCTTGAAATATTTCTTAGTAATGACTGCGATAAAATTATACAGAAATATGTACTTTTATTAAATATTGTATAAAATCTTTTGTCCATTCGAAAATAAAACTTGCATTCTTATACATAGTGTTTTTGTTATACGCCTAAAGCCTTACTAATAAAGATTTACACACAGTTCAGTTGTACACATCTTTTACAGCGGGAGTTTATTTTGTATGACAAATTATGCAACTGTTACCTATGTGTCCTTCACCACACAATCCTTACTCAAAATAAATTTTGAGTAAGCCAAAAAATAGTCATAAATAAATAGTCATAAATAAATAGTCACCAAGGTTAAAAAAATTGTCGCATTATGGTTCCGAAGTTATAGCTATGTGTCGATGAAGATTCCATCCTCACCTCTGTGCAAGCAAACGGCTGGGAGTATCGACTTGGTTTCTATTCCAAAAAATTGTCAAAAAATTGTCGTAACGCTATGCCAGAGCCTTTCTCGCCAAAATCCTCACCTGATTACCACAGAACGCTTATGTTTTTGAATTTGAATTTGGTATCAATAAATTTATAGTCGTCTCCAACTATGATAATTTTGACTTGGTTTACTATGTACCTGGTGCACTTTCAAAACAAAGGTAAGGATTGTGTGGTGAAGGACACACTGTTATTCAGTCCTCAAACCTTGTTCAGTAAGCGTGTAATGTAGTAACCGGGGAGCATTTACTAACTTTTACGAACGTCGGCATTCAAATCTCTGTCTACGATGGATTATTCGCATTCATCATCATCATCATCATCATTTCAACCGAAAGTCGTAGCTACACTGCCTGATATAGGCCCCCGAAATCTCTACCACTTCGGCCGGTTCTGTGCTTCGCGCATCAACCGGATTCGTGAGGCTTTCACAAGGTTTTCATCGGTCCAACTTGTGGGAGTCCTTCCAAGTCTACGTTTTCCAGTACGTAGTTGCCACTCCAGAACCTTTCGGCCCCATGTGCGAACTGTTCTGCCAGCAATGTGTATTTGCATTATTTCGTTGTATAGAGTTATGAGGAACGGGGTGTAAAGTCCACTCATACTCTATGGAAAAGGGAGGATCCTCCGACCAGACGGGTGTTGTGTCTGGTGGGCAACTGCCCGACGGTTGATGTCGGGATGTTGTACCTATCCAAATCGCGCGGTAAACTTTAACTGCGCGATCTAGGCTTTCTATGACGTGCGTCTTTGCGTAGTTCGCCTGTGGCGTTGTAGATGGCGCCACTTCCCTTTTTGTATTTCTACATAATGTTGCGAAGTATTTTTCTGTAGTGTCGCTACAGTTGTTTTTGATTTAATGGACCGTGAAGAACTACTAAGAAACATAAAATGTTCAATAAAATCGATTCGATCCATTTACTTTACGAGACACAAAAGTTTAGAATGCAATAACATAGATTCAGTAATAGCATTCACTTCTCAGTTATAGTAGGTACCTACCAATTCGAAATGTCATCATCCTTGGGGTAAAAACAATGCATATTTATATGATAGAACAATCGCGGTTAATTTGCTGTAATTTTTTGAAGAGTTCCGTTGTCTGTCTCCGAAACGCATCATCAGATCATTATAAAATTGAAATGGGACCATTTAGGAATAAAACTCTTTCGAACCAAAAAAAAATTTTGCAAATCCGTCTACAGGTATATGATAGAGTTATGCCCGAACGTATACATTAAAAAAAAACATGTCGAATTGATAACCTGCTTCTTTTTGAAGTCGGTTAAAATACAGTGGTTGGTTACACACCATACCGCTCTTATCACGAACAGCTGATGTTCGACCTGCAGATTTAAACGGTGATTATTGTTCACTTTTATTCCGTAATTAGCACACAATCGTCACATAGACTCAGTAATACATTAATTCAATCTTAGTATCAGAATTATGGTTAAATTGCAATCTTAAAACAAAACTATAATTTTAAGACAGTAAAATCAATGTAACTTTGTACTTGGTCTACTCATATTAGTTGCATTTCAATTAGATTCAGCCGCCTATCTCATTACTCTATTAAGCAGCACTAACTTCTCCCATTTTTCCTTTCATTTCTAGCTTTCCCTTCTTGTTTGTCTGTATATTTAGTTCTCACAGTTATTTTCTAATGAACCAAATCACACGGCACGAATAAGTACTGGAAGTATTTTCTTCCAGTACTTATTCGTGCCATGCGTAAAAGAATAGCACCATCCCATTTCTTCCAGTGGGAGTCGTAGAAGGCGACTAAGGTACTTACTAGAGAATGGGCAGCAACGTTCTCTATGCATTTGACCACCATTCTGCGATCGCCAACCCGCCTGCCAAGCGTGGCGATTATGGCGATCTGGCTACCACAACAAACGAAAACTGCACCTGGCAACTTACAACACGCGTACACTCCGGACCGACGAGAAGATTACCGAACTCGAGGAAGAATTGAGCAGGTTACGGTGGGGTTATCTGAAGTCCGAAGAGAGGGGGAGGACTCGATAATCCTCAAATCCGGTAACCTGCTCTATTTCCGGGAGGGCGACCAGCAGTCCCAAGGTGGTGTCGGGTTAAACGTAGATTTCTATGGAAGAACGGGCAAGAAACTCCATGGACACTCTTTTTAATCATGTTAGGTATTACAAAATCTTGGGAACATTATTCTTGTTGCTTCTATACGTGATAACAATGTAAAAAAAAAAAACAATTCTAAATATAAGATTTAAAATAAGCCATGAAAGTTAGGAGATGACCAGTCTCAACCGACGGCGCCCGTTCACGAACTGACGCGTCCAGGATCAGCACCATCCAGCTCAACCATTTTGTAGGGAACCGAATATCCAACACACGCGCCACCATCAGCGAGACATTTAAGTGAGCATGACATACTCTCAACTGCCACCCTTTTTCAAGTCAACGTACATCAAAACAACATAATTATTAAAACGGATGCATGGTACTCACATTTACAAAGTTTAAACAAAATGCTTCTAAATTATACAAAACTATAGTTTGCAATGTATTTGAGAAATTATTAAAATTTGATTGCCAAAAAGAAAGAAAAATAATTAAAATCTTTTGAAATTTTAATAAATAATACTTGATTCAGTAAAAATAAAAACTTATTCGTAATGTCAGAAAATAAAAATAATAGGAACAGAAATGTTCATAATGTCAGAAAACATAAAAAAGGGAAGCATCTCTTCCAAATATGAAAATTTTAAATAGTAAGCCCAGGTGGCTGTGGAGTCGGACCAGCATTATGCCAAGCATTTTTATCAACAATATAATCATCTAACTTATAATTTGTTTGTCTACATAGTGTGTGTTTAATGCATGATTTAAATTTCTTTTCATTTAGTTCAAGAATATCGGCTGGTATTTTATTATCATATTTGCGTCTGCAGAGGTTGTAGATGGCTCTGACAGCCCTCTTTTGCAGAATGAAGATCGACTCAATATCCGCAGCACGTCCCCATAGCAAAATACCGTAAGACATGATGCTATGAAAGTAACTAAAATAGACCAGTCTCGCGGTATCCACGTTTGTTAATTGGCGAATCTTCCAAACAGCGTAAGCGGCAGAACTTAGCCCCCCTGCAAGTGATGTTAAGCGAGGACCCCACTGTAGCCTTGAGTCAAGCGTGATCCCCAGGAAAACCATCTGTTCGACGAATTCTAGTATCTCCTTATTCAATACAACGTGACATTCACTACGAGTACTTTTAATATTCGGTAACGTGAATCTTATGCATTTAGTTTTCTTTCCATTTAATAGCAAATTATTTACAGTAAGCCAATTATGGACCTTAACTATATCATTATTTACGTCGTCAAGCTCCTGTGCATGTCTCTTAACTTTAAAAATCAGTGATGTGTCATCAGCAAATAACACCATTTGTAGTCGGTTTTTAAGTAAATGAGGTAAATCATTTATGTATACTAAAAAGAGGAACGGACCCAATATTGAGCCCTGCGGTACACCCATTTTGAATTTTGACTATACGAGAAAAAAATAAAAAATATATTATTGAGATAGCTTAGGCAAAATGCAGTCGGAAAATGTTAGTTTTAGTTCATGAAATAACAAAATAAATTTTAAAATTCAATTCAAAGATTTCAGTTTTTTAGATCTGTTTTTGAACACCATGAAATTGTAGCTGCCATGTTATTACGTCAGACGGCATGTCAATTGAACAACTTTTTACTTTTATTATTTTTGTAACCAAAGTAAATTTAATTTAAATAATATTTTGCATTCAGGAAGAGAAAATCAACGATAAGTAGAGTAATAACTATTTTTTTCAATTACAAAAAAATATCATACGAAATATCAAACAATGCAAACTGACGTCATACCCACAGACCAATATAGCGTCCGCTGCGTCCAGCGTTTTCAACAAATTACGTGCGAAATTTGAAAATGTTAAATTTAAATGCATTTTTACGGCACTAATCAATTAAATAAAAATTATGTTTTTTTAGTGGTTTATTATCACTTTAGAATCTAATTAGGACACTTTAAAAAAATCAGTGTAATACCCTATTGGATCTTCTACTCTGGTTGACTTGGCTTTCGTATATTGGACTTGGAATTGCATCACGTTTTGGATGCTCTATCGGAAGTGGCAAAATGTCTTCCGTTCTGTGTGTTATATGAACATATTGGGAGGAAACTGTATTATGTGCCGGATTAGAGAATATTGCTGTTGTCTAGTTGATCGACGTATATACATTAGGATTTTGTGCTCATGTCATGGAACCAAGGAACATATATAAACAACAACTGTCACTGGACATTCTTAATTTAAAACCGAACTTTACACTCGACAAAAATTCTGAAATTTTCGGGTAATTCCACTTTGCCCCACCAAGCCCGCCACCCTGGTGTGGCAAAGTGGACTGCCTAAAATTTTGCAGTGGAATATGCCCCACTATTCTGATTTGATGGGGCGGATAACACTAGCATAAACACTTTGTGGATTCTGCCCCACTAGGGTTGGCAGCTCAGGATTTGTGTATGAAGGTTAACATGTATTTTTGAATCATTTGGGTTAGGTTAGGTTAGAACAGTGACCCTTAACGCGCGACGGCGAGCGAGCGAAGCGAGCGGTGCCGCGGCAGCGGCCGCCGAGCGCCATATCCCCTCTATTTTTGGTGAATCATTTGGGTTAGATGAGGCGGTGAATGTCTCGTAAATCCTGAGCTGCCAACCCTAGTGGGGCAGAATCCACAAAGTGTTTATGCTAGTGTTATCCGCCCCATCAAATCAGAATAGTGGGGCATATTCCACTGCAAAATTTTAGGCAGTCCACTTTGCCACACCAGGGTGGCGGGCTTGGTGGGGCAAAGTGGAATTACTCAAATTTTCGCGGTTAGTTTTTTCTTCTAAAAACCAGTCACAGATTAACAATTTAAAACACATGGCGCCACCTTGGCAAAAGCCATGGAACTAAAACTAATGAAGATGGTCCACACTCCACAGATAATAGTATATTTACTGGCTGTTTGAGTTTGTCTATGTCACATGAAGGAAATAAAAAAACTAATTACTTTTCACTCCCTAGAGACTGAAGTGGTCACTTTAGTGTCCCGCTTCGTAGGGCTATACTGGCGTACTTTTAGAGCATGAGAAGTGAAAAATATTTTTATGCGCCCTGAGCGATATTCAAGGAAGATCTGTGATTTTCCACAAAAGCGAGGACTTGGTGTGGAGGAACGCACCAATTAAGTTCTCGCATGTCACACATTTAACATGATTGTATTTTTTTTTAATTTTGCCAAAAATCACAACAGTAATCAGGTACTGTCTTTTCTGTCAAAATCTCACCGTGAAAACATTGGTGAAGTGAGCTGGCATTCCACCTGCCGATCTATTCTGTAAAAACCTGTCTGTTCTCTAAAAACAATTACAGTGGGTGAGATTTTTTACAGAATAGATCGGCTGCCTGCCTCGTTGGTCTAGTAGTTGTAAACGCTACTGCTAAGCATGAGGTCGTGGGGCCGATTTCCGGGTCGGGCACAGCGTTATTGGGTTTTTCCATCTGTAATTTTTCAGTGGCATCCCGAAGTCTGAATTTGAGCCGGGTTGATGGCAATAGGCTCGCCCCTATTGCATGGCACTTTAATATAACTGGCACAATGGGTGGACTATAGGTACACTTCAGCTCAATAACCCTCCGGGGAATCAAGGCGCGTTTTTTTTTAGATCGACTGATGCTAAGAATTTACACTATTTACAGCTCACGCGTTTTTTTTTAGATCGACTGATGCTAAGAATTTACACTATTTACAGCTCACGCGTTTTTTTTAGATCGACTGATGCTAAGAATTTACACTATTTACAGCTCACTTCACCAAAGTGTTCACGTGTTCACGGTGATATTTTTGCAGAATAGTTCGGCAAGATTTCGCTATGAGGGTTAATTAACGGCCTTAGACCACCATACGCAGGATAACATTTTAACCAGTGCGCAAACTGTTACCATGAATTCAGCATATCATTCTAGCGTAGAAATTTTTCGTCAGTTACCTATACAAAAAAAATCTGCTGTTTCATAGCAAAGTGCAATACCTACACGGTTATAATGTATGGAACCGCATTTTTTTTTTATAACCGACTAAGTATACATTTCTACGCCTAGGGTGTCTAGAATCTTATGCTGAATTCATGGTTACAGTTTGCGCACTGGTTAAAATTTTATCCTGTATATTTTTCCGGATTCTAGTACAAAAACTGAAATAAAGTCCGTTATTCTGAATCGAATTTTATCTTTGTCGTCGGATTTCAATCGATAAGTGGACATGGTTTATCGTTTGATTTTCCATAACTTTTGTGACACGGGGAATATCTGAAAGAAATCCGATTGATGATAGGATAAGCAAAAAAAAGTCGAATTACAATTAGACATATAATTAAGCAGGGACAGCGGTTAGCTAGGCGGCCAGCGTGCAGAGCATGGCGGTGCCGCGCTTGACCCAGAAGTCGGCGGACTCCTTGCCGGCGGGCAGGTCGCAGGCCACCACGAACGCGCCCATGCGCAGCGGGTAGTAGTAGCACGGGCACGTGTACCGGTCTGCGGGACGACATTAACTGACACACTTGTTTTCATAATATAGGCTGACGCAGATTCGGGAAAATACTCCTGTCGGATTCAAAGGTATCCGATGAAAGGACAACCAAAAGAAAATTAACAAACCCTGTCAAGTTCATTTTTTTTTTGCGCCAACACTCACTAAAAGGAATTAGCATAAGCCGAAAAAGCCAATTCAACTGTATTTAGAATTAAGGCTTTAACTTTATATCACACCATTTTTTTCCAATAATATTATTGTTTCAATTAAAATTTAACTTGTAATTGAAAACTTGCCGACGAAAATTGTGGTTATAAAACTAACCATAACTGTCAAATGAAAAAATTGGCCTTAGACGCCATGATTTTATAGACTCATGAAGTTCAAATTACCCTATTAAATGACTATCAATATTATTGAGTTGTATTTATGACTGTAATTCTGAAAATGTGTGTGACTTACTGCGCACGCGCTTGCCGGTGATGCGCACGGGCTTGAAGTGAATGGGCGACATCGGGAACACCAGCTGCATGGGCAGTGGCTCCTGCAGGCAGCCGTCCTTGCGGAACCACGACGCGCCCTCCAGGTACTGCCCTCTGCGCACGCGCCACGGAGGTGCCGTGTTATATAGGGAAGAGCAAAGAAACGATGATTTATTAAACATAATGACTTCCTAACGATTTTCGCTTTTTTTTATAAATACGCCCTTTTTTAACTTTTTGGCATTTTCTCAAAGTTGGTCGCGGTATATTAGCTTGGACACCCCGACCAAAAGCGGTTAGGCAAACTTATAACTGTGACTAACCACACTCGAGCTAAAGGGCATCTCGGTCAAATGGGTTTGGTTGAAACTGTTACAGACCCGCGGTGCCGACTTCCAAGTTGGTCGAAGTGGGAATTATTTGAAGCTCACAGAGAGAGGCACATTTATTGTATTAAAGTGTACTTACATTCATATTTTAAGACATCATCATGGGAGTTATTTTGAGATGCGATTGAATACATGCCTTAAACAATAATGGAAACAAGACAAGTTTCTGAGTAACATGGAGATGTGTATGTACCTGACGTAGACGCCGCCATCGCGCGGCGGGCGCACGAAGCCGGCCTCCTCCAGCGGCATGACGGTGAACTCCCAGCACAGCGTGTCGATGGGCCAGCTCTCCCCGCGGGCCGTCGTCTGCGGGACCGCTCGGGTATTAAGGATAATATCATTTGTGTAAAAAGTTTATTAAAACATTTTGTTTTTGGAAATCACTTGTTTTTTTTTTCAGTACTTAGGGCCTTATCATACTAGCGGATTGCAAGCGTCTTCAAAGTGGAGCGGGCGCGCAACGAACACGCGGCGCATGCGCAGCGAATTCGTTGCGGACGCGCAGCGAGATTGCCGCGAATAATGGATCATCCCAAATTCGTCAATGCTTTCGTTTTCGTCTCCGGCGTCTTCGAAGTAACAAACCCAACAGCAGTGTCTGCTCGTCGGAATCCATTTTGTTACTAAGTTAACTTGCTACAATCACGCGACGAAAACGTTGCGAATTTGCCACGCGTTCGCGACGTCTTCGCTATACAGCCGCGGCGTGTTCGCGACGCATTCGCTGCGCGTCCGCCCCGCCCCGCAGCCGCTCGCAAACCGCTAGTGTGATAAGGCCCTTAGACATTTAATTTTCACTTTTTGCCGTGGTACCCAGCCCACACAAATTCATATACCTTTAGTTGGTAACTAAATAACAGTGACATCCCGAGTTACAACATCATCGACATGCTACAACCATCCGTCTATAAATGACGGAGTTCGGAAATAACAAATATACAATATTATTATCTAATACCTTTAAACGAGCAATTCTTGTATATTTATATACTAGCTTTTGCCAGTGGCTTCGCCCGCGCGGAAGCCGGAATTTATCCCACGGTAACGTACTACCAGTGAGAGCAGTGGTGACCCAGTAGTAACGGCCGCGACTTACAAGGTTCGAACCCAGACCGGCCCTTTATTTTGTGTAAATTATTTCATCACCAATGCACTCAAAGCGGTGAAGGAAATTCACGTAAAGACGCCAGCACATCAAGCTACCCCAATCTGTCAAATTTCTTTGATAGATTTTCAACTTTATCACATAAGCATAAGGTTCATGTTCAATTGGAAACATTTGACAGTTTGGGGTAGCTTGATGTGCTGGCGTCTGTACAACACACGGCCGTGTCCATGACACAGCCACACCCCATTTCTTTTTTAGACCTTTTTTTTATTTCCGTCTTCCCACAGTCAACCCCTTTCTAGAGAGTTAGATACCTGCATGACGGCGGTGAGGAAGCCGGTGGGCGCCACGAAGGCGGGCAGCCAGCACAGCGTGGGCGGCGCACGCGGCGCGTTGGCCCAGCCCTGCAGGTGCGCGCCGCGCAGGAACAGCTCGCGGCACCACGCGCCCAGCGGCTTCATGGACGGCCGACCTGCGCGACGCGTGCGCCCAGGTCAATACTGGACGTAGAGTTGCGGATACCAGCCCATTATACTATAGGTTCCTACTTAAACAATTTTATTGTAATCTAAACAATTATACATAATTATGATGAATTGGACGTACTTATTTTAACCGGAATCAAGCCACAAATAATTCAAAAGCGAGTTAAACAGGTATACAGAAACAATTTAAAATGTACCACAAATCGGCCATAAGATACTCAATACTTTATTGCATTCCACATGTAGGTATTCTTAGGCCGATTCTTGACGTTGAGTCAATAAAGCCAGGTTTATGAGGTTTCAGGCCACTTTCGAAGGTTGGTGGTAAAGTTAAAATGATCTTGTCGTGCTGTAGAGACCAGGTTTCGTGGTCTTGCTGAACAACGCACGAACCTGCCAACATTCAGGTATCAATGGTAAATTCTTTCAACGACTTGTTGTGAAGTTGTTGTTGTTAATTCCATAATCTAAATACACGTAGTAAAGATGAAATTGTGATTCCAAAATTTAGATTAACTAAAACTAGCAAGTCATTTCTAATAAACAGTATCCGTTTCTATAACAAGTTGCCAAAGTCGGTTACAGAACTTAGCGATGGAAAGTTTAAAACTCACATCAAACGTGTCCTTATCAAAAAAGCATATTATAAGATAAAAGACTACGTTGAAGACAGGGAAGTTTGGCATTAATTCCTTCTGCACATGTGGCTTCCCTGGTACCTCATTAACAGCAAAACCGTGTGAAAGTCTATTAACTGCTCCCAAATTGCAATGTTAATTTTTATTCTTTTTATTATTTTTTATTTTTTTACATGTCTGACATATTCTCGTCATTATTTGACATTATACATCAATTTTACTACCTACTATTTATTTTCAGTGATTGTCATCGAAATCATGTCACTTGGTTCAAATAGATTCATTTTATATAGGTAGATTCTTTTACATATTGTGAATGAGAGAACGTTGTAGGCCTTAGAGACTAGATTTGTAGACGTTTTTCTATTCTGTATTTTAATTCCTCTAAGTACCTGGTACTTATTGACTGGCCTGCACTGTCCTCCCATACCTATTATCACTGTAATTTGAAAACATTGTAAAAGCCAATTATTTTTAAAAGAGTAACCGTGGAGTTTCTTGCCGGCTCTTCTCCATAGGAAACGACAAATTGGAACCGTGCACCTAGCTTCTGACGTTTCATAAGTGCCCATGCAGGCTTATGTGAAATAAAATATTTTGATTTTGATTTTTGATTTTGTGCAGTGCCCCAGCTTGCGCAACTATTTAAGCCAAAGATCGACAAAATGGATTAAGAATAAGGAAAAACAATTTCGATATTCTTTAGAAGCAAAACAAAACAAATAACTATTAAAACAAAAGCTTGTTGCTTCGATTTTCGTGTCTTTTTAAAATTCATGAATACAAAGAAGACCAATAATGACGTTCCATACAAAGTTTGGCTAAAAAATTATAAGGAGAACTATCCCGACCAGGGTAACACATTTTTTTCGCCAGCACTTTGGATTTTGGGCCCAATATGGCTGATCTCTTGTGGAACAACAGTGATACTGGAATAATGTCCACAATCAGATTCAAAACTGCATAAAAACTTTTTCTTAGCCTTTTAGAAAAATAATATGTCCATGGCCAACCGACAAATTGTAAACTGGTATCAAACTTGCATGCGACGGATCGCACCATGCGCTGATACTAAATAGTGAGAACTGCGACCAACTTGGAAGTAGCGCGTGGTCACAGTTGTAACTTAACCTAACCTCTATTTGGTTGGGGTGCCCTGGCTTAGTTACTGAGACCATTTCGGGTACCACCAAGACCCAAAAATAAGGAACGATTCACAATTTAACGAGTGATAAAATCGGACAAATTGTGGACTCTGTCGGTAAGTGTACATCCATTCAATAACGATGCAACCCTTATCTAGTTCCTTAATTGCCGATACACGTTATAAGTATAACCTAAAAATTTACATAGTTTGGCTATGAAATAAAACGTCAAATAGTTATGGAACCGATAAACGACCAACATTGCTCAGTTAAGTTAACCTGAGTTTAAACGGAGTTTATCTTACATTGCGGTGCGGAAACGCAATTTCACAAGTTATCGAACCAATAGCGCTAATGAATAGATAATCTACCGATACGAGTACCTCAGAAACCGGGCATAAATCATGCAAAAATGGGCGACTGAACTGATTTGGATGAAATTTGGCACACAGATAGAATATAACCTGGATTAACACAAAGGGTACTTTTTATCCCAGTAGTACGTTCTCGCAGGATAATTTCCGATCTCCACGCGGGCAAAGCCGCTTTGTAAGCAGCATATATGGTAAAATTCACAATTTATTTATCGACAGTTTACAATCTCGCGAGACATGTAAATAATAAACCAACGGAGTCCACAATCGTACGGTGACGTATACACACCCAATATAAATCTTAACACATTAATAATAAAGGCGGAGTAATGTTAAGCCAAAAATAAACCTCCAAAAATGTATGAAAAATCTAAAGCTAAAATTATAATTTTGAATATAATTTGAAACAAGTTGTTTGTAACTTTACTCACACGTTTCATTGTAAGGGGATAGAAGTACCTATAGCCGCGGAAATTAATTGATGATCAAATTGATACACTTCGTCATTTTGCCGTGTTATCCTTATTGTCTGGGTAAATGTGTCAGTCAAACCAAAAGTGAACTAAAGGCAAAGAAAGATCTTAGAAACATTTTAACTAATGGCAAGATTTGTTGACACCACTTTGACTTTTCTTTGTTCAGTCTCCAATTTATACGATCAAGAACCTTATTGTTGAGCTGATAAGTTACGTATGCGTATGAAAATGCTTACATTTGCTTAGACGAATAAGAACAGTTTATTTTTTTGCTAACTAACGATTCATATTCATATGAAACGCTAACTTAGCAAAGTAAAATCAAAGTACTATTTGTGAATCATCCTCGAAGATCTATCGACATTGAACTACAGTTTATTCTAAGAATATAATTATGCAGATTTACCTCTAAGCCAGTACTGAGGCGTCCTGCCCTCAAAGATGCACGAGTACATATTTTCTAGCATTTCTGACATCACGACCAGACCTTCGATTGCGCGTCGCATCTCCTGCAAAAAAAGAGACAAAGCATGGTCCATGGTTACACATCTATGGTCCAACCTCGGCAAGCGTAGCTTAGCCATCAATCGACCCGCGCGGCTGTTGCTAAGGCCCGTTACACCATAGCGCTATACATCGTTCTGTTTCTGTCAATCGTTTGAAGATGACAGAGACAGAATGATATTTTTACCTCTGACTAAAAATAAATTGCAAAAGTTTAATAATAATGTTATTAGCAATCTCTCAACAGCAAGTTTTGATTCACAAGTACCCAATATCAACTATGGAACATTTTTTTTCATGCTTTATTGAATTCTACAGTATGCCAAAAATTCAATAAAGCATGTCCTGTAAAAAAGTTACAATCACTACTAAATCAAAATTTAGCTGGCATTAGAAAAAGCAGAGATATCTTATATAATTTGTATCACGAAATTCATTGAGTTCTGATCAGGCCCTTCATAATATGTAAGACACTATTCAAAGATATTCATAAGAGTCTGCGCTCAAGCTAAATCTAAATTAAGTAACAAAATTAGTATTTCTAAAAATAAAATAAAAGCTGTGTGGCAGGTAATTAACAAAGAAACTGGAAACACAAAACAGCGAGATCAGAATGAGTTAGCTCTAAAAATTGATAATGAAACCATTTCAGATAAGTTGCACAGCCACGTGAGCTACTATTTAAAATTTTCATAATTTGAAAGAGATGCTTCCCTTTTTTGTTTTCTGACATTACGAACATTTCTGTTCATATTTTTGTTTCTGACATTACGAATAAGTTTTAATTTTTACTTGATCAAGTATTATTTATTAAAATTTCAAAAGATATTAAATATTTTTCTTTCTTTTTGGAAATCAAATTTCATCAATCATCAATTTCTTAAATACATTGCAAACTATAGTTTTGTACATATTAGAAGCATTTTGTTTAAACTTTGTAAATGTGAGTACCATGCATCACAAGCGTGTTCGAAACGTCAAAAACTTTTTATTTTTCTGTTCACAGACAATTTTTTTGTCTTTAAATTATTCAGTCGGCGATAATATCTATCTGACCATGGAGTAAAATTATCGCACCCGATATAAAACCTTATTTATACTTCAAAATATAGATAAAAATTGCCTGCACCGGGTGGATCGATATCAGACCACATGGGTTTTAGGGCATGGTATTGGCAACGTGGTGGTTCGAATTGCGACCGCGTGTATGTGACCGGTCCTTTCGGGTACGGAACCCATAAAATTAAAATAGTTACCTTCAGCCCTGATATAATGATGTTGATGAGTGTGTTGTAGTAGCTGATCTCCTGCAGCAGCGACACGCACATGGGCATCACAATCTCTGGACCCATCATACGCTCTGTCGTCTCCATGTCTATCTTGGCGGGCAGCTTGGTCAGCATCTCACTGGCTAGCTCGTCCACCTACACGACAGGGGGCCCTCGTCATAACCACAACTTTAATACCAGTCTATTACGGCGCAGCTAGTCTATACTGATATTATAAAGATGTAAATTTTGTGAGGTTGTAGGGGGTAATCTTTGGATTTACTGAACCGATTTTGAAAATTATTTTACCAATAGAAAGCCACGTTATTTGTCATAGACTGTATATTAACCCGAAAATTTTTAAGAATTTTTCGTGGTAGCCGGATTTGCAAAGTAAGTCGGAGAAAAAACGGTCAAACGAAGACGTTTCTTACGAACGCTGCCTTAACGATGAGAGATATATGATGGGGTTCTAAAGAAAAGTTGTAGAGCTTGATAATGCCTACAAAAAAGTCAGTGACAGCATAATTATGTCTAGCTTTTATATTTAAGTCACAAAAAGTAGTTATTTTTTATATTAAACAAATAATTTAAATCGTTAGGTCATGTTTATTGGTTAAATTAACAACAATGATTAATTAATTAATTATAATTTGTAGATTTACTGTCTCAAGTGTTTAAAACAAAAGACTTTTCTTTTCGCAGCATATAATTTGGATGAATGATTAAAGAGATACTACGACATAGGTATGGAACCGCGATCGTGTCGTAATCTATTGAGTGATATAAAAATATTTACCGCCCAACGAAGTGGGCACGGGTCAGCTAGTAATAAATAAATGTAATAGCATTCCTAAGCATAATCAGCGTATAATATCTTCACTGATGGGCGCTTTAATTTGTGCAAATTATTTAATCAGCACTGCTCTCAAACCGGTGAAGGAAAACATCGTGAGGAAACCGGCATGTCCTAGAACCAAAAATTCCAAGACATGCGTGGTGCGCGCACACGTGGTGAACTACGGCCCACTGCCTCTTGCAGAGAGGAGGCCTGTGTCCCAGCGGTGGGAATATTACAGGCTGATTATGCTTAGGTAAGTATGCTATTACATTTATTTACCTCGCCCCGGGGTTTAACCCGCATGAGTCTCGGTCCCATACGAATATCGAGATAAAAGTAGGTATTCTGTCTTAATCGAGATCATGGATTGAGACATTGACTGGTTGTCAGCCCGAAAGTCTGACAACCAGTCTTACCAAGAGATATCGTGTTACCCAATAACTGGGTTGTGGAGGTCAGATAGGCAGTCGCTCCATGTAAAATACTGGTATTCAGCTGCATCCGGTTAGACTGGAAGCCGACCCCAACATAGTTGGGAAACGGCTAGGAAGATGATGATGATGATGGTGCCAAACCATGTGCCAAATTTCATCCAAATCCGTTCAGCACTTTTAGCGTGAAGGTTGAGATTAGTTACGTTATTTTAGATTTATTTATTTATAGGCGCAAGCACCAGGTAGCCCGCCATATTCAAATCTTCTTACGTTCTTGCAATTTCTAGGATAGTGTCAGGTTTTATGTTGATCAACGTATGATTTGCGACTGTAAAAAATATCCATTTACCATCAGACTTATAATCATTAGAACCATCAATATAACTCTCAATTTCAAAGGCAATCAGCCGTATTGGGCCCAAAATCGAAATTGTGAAATCAGTGAAAAAAAATGTGCCTGCTTGGGGAAGTACTCTATATTTTACCTATAATGAATATTTTTACTTTGTTAGCTTAGTTGTTAACTCTATTGTACATGCTGTGGTCCTCTATATGTGAAGAAGTACTCCTATTTAATACCTGATGTGGCCCTTTATTTATGTGTCATGTACAAAGATCGGATATTCGGATGCATATTTCCTAAAGATAATTTTTAGCTATGAAAGTATGGAAGCGGCTTTATAAATTATTTGTAATATTTATTAAAAACCCCGGGATTCTTGGATTGCATAACTACTCAAATGTGTATTAATTTAAAATTAATGTTTAACCCGATACAAATATGTGTATGTACTGGAGGAGGGTGGTTTGTAAAACAAAAAATAAACAAATTACTTACCTAAATTAAGACTTTTTCGATACAAAAGCGCATTCCACGTTAGCCAACATCTCAACTTTAGGTGATTAAGCATCCGAATATTCGATCTCTGGTCACGCACATGAGATTATAAACAGTGATGACTAATCTCGAGATCTCGCACTTAATAAAAGAGAAAACAGATGTACAGACACCAGCACATCAAGCTAGCCGAATCTCTACGACCATTCCTTTACCCTATTGAATGACTACTCCATGAAATCATAACGTTTTAGGTCAACTCTAACATGAGAGTTGAATTGATGGTTCTTCGAAAAAAGTAAGTTTGAATTTTGCAGGTTATACTAGAGCATGTCCCTTACAGCCAAATGAAAACAATATGGCGGCTCGGAGCACGTGGCGACTTGGTGCCATCCCTAGCAGCAGGGGAAATGACAGCTGTCATCGCCGAAGTTTGCACGGTAAGATTATTTCAATATAGATCGGCTTTTCTACATTGTGTTCCTTCGATCAACAATAGCAACATTGTTGATAAAAGTTGTGTTCACATAAATCGACAAAATGTATGGATCCGTGGCTCCTGGCACACAGGCAACTGACGGAACACGAGTACTTTTAGTCAGTAAAGTCTGACACTCCCTTCCGCTCCACCTAGAGCGGGAGAAGTTATTTGATGATTTCAAAACCTTATTAAAAAAAAATATGGGATAGGAGATTTTTTCGAGAATCGTCAATGCTTCTACGTGTATGACGTACCTTCTGGTCCTCCCCTCCCCCCGCGCCCCCGCCCCCCGTGCTGGCCAGCGCGAACAGCGTGGAGCACATGTTCAAGGCATCCTGAGATACAAATGATCATTTTATTAGAAACAGACTGAAAAGAGTCTGAAAAAAAATTACAGTCGTTGATGTGGTCATATTACGTATATCTACAAAAAATTGGTACAAAAACACTAATACACTTTAAAATTAAATTATGATTTAATACTAGATGAGATTGGAGTTTCCTATCTGACTGCTATGAAAAAAAAATAGAAAAACTCCAACATAGCTTACTACCGTCTATTAGTAGGTACCTGAGTAATTACGGCACAACGTAAGGCACACTTGTACTAACAAGTTATATTATTAACGTGTAAAAGTATGTAATAAGATCTTACATTAATAAACAATTCATTTCATAGTACCTGCGCGAGCGTGGCCACGTCGGCAGAGGCGTGCTGCCCGACGGACTCTGCCCGCTCGTATGCCGGCAGCAGGTCCAGGAAGTCGCGGTAGGACTCCAGCGAGCCATCGCGCGGGATGTGGTACGCCGGGATGGTCGCTAGCCTGCGGGACGACACGACACTAAATTAGGCTGAGAAGCACTACTTTTCGAAGGTCACTTTCGCCCTTCACCACTTCCCAGAGCAGGGGCAGGGAAGAAAGTGTGGCGCAACAAACTCTACAGCAGCACAGCTGTCTGTTCATTTAGAATAAATTGATTCTAGTATTCAAAGTAAAAATCAACTGTGTATCGTCTAAGGCCGTGTAGAAAACTCGTTCGTATTTATATTTTAGTAGGTAATGAAAAACAAGTTGTGGCAACAGCTGCCTTTTGGTCGACAGCTGACGTATCTCATGTAAACATTTTATTACATTTTCATCGAATATTTTCATTAAAAAAATATTATATTTATTTAATATTCTGCCTATCTTTCCCAACAGTAAAACTCCTAAATATGAAGTCCGTAGAGAGGGCTATAAAAATCAACTCGAAGTAGACGAAATGAAAGCAAATAGTCGGAGCGTAGAGTGCACCCAAAGAGATCTTTTTTTTAAACCTTGCCCCACACTAGGAAAATTTCTCCTGTATTGTGGGTGCATTTACAAACATTTAAACTCACATACACAAACAGCCAGACCTGGAACAACTACTTGTATGTCATACAAATATTTGTTCCGTGTGGGAATCAAACCCGCGACACGCAGCACAACAGTCAATCGCTTAACCACTGCGCCAACCGTGCCGTCAATTATACAATCTTAAACTTCTTGAGAGGCTATCAGAAGAAATAACATAACATAACATCACGCCTTGTTTCCCCGAATTTCCCTTGTTTCCAGAGGCGTACCTGCAGTATACCCACATTTCGCCAGTTATGTTAAAGTCCCGTGTAATAGGGGGCGACCCTATTGCCATCAATCAGGCACAAATCCCGACTCCGGGCTGCTACTGAGAAATTCCAGACAGAAAAACCCAATAATTTTTTGCCCGACCTGGGAATCGAACCCAGGACCTCATGCTCAGCGGTTGCACTTGCGACCACTACACCAACGAGGCAGTAGAAAAGAAATGTCAGAAGAAACAAAATATACAGTGGAATATAGAATCTCCTCCTTTTTGAAGTCCGTTAAAAACTTTGATCCTATGTCTACGTGGCGCCATCTAACTTAATACAGCAAAATAACTTAATAGGCAAGCTTGACACGATACGCTTTTACCCGTCTTTAATTATTACCAATCGTTGATAGTTTGACATAATTATCTAAGAATATTATTTATCTAAATACTCAGTAAATTATTAAATACTAACAGATATAAATTGTAAAATGTTATTGTAATATTTACGTTTGCTTAGATTTTGATATTAGCAGTGCATGTAGCAGTGCTGGCCAGTGGTAACGACCCTGACTTACCGAGTTGTTAGTCGTGGGTTCGAAGCCAGCAGGCACTTTCAATCAATCAATCAACACAGCGTATCGCAGTCCACTGCTGGACATAGGCCTCTCCCAGGCTGAGCCACAACACTATTCTACGCCTTTCGCATCCAGTCTGTCCCAGCCACCTTTAAGGTCGTCGGCAAGCGCTTTACTTTGGAGTTAATTACTTCAAAAAAGTTCAATACCAACGCGGTCAAAATGTATAGAAAAGCAATTTCGCACCGTATTTCTTTTAAAATAACTGACGTAAATTTTTAAATAACTGACGTAAATTTTTAAATAACCGACGTAAATTTTTAAATAACTGACGTAAATTTTTAAATAACCGACGTAAATTTTCAACGCACGCGTTCATGCACTGCATCAATGGTAACAGGTTGCGTGTCGATGTCCCTGCCCACCATAAAGGATAATGTAACTTTCCCTTGTGTTCTGGTCTCATTTTTGTTCCATTCTGCCCACACCAATACCGCATAGTAGATATAATTGGCGCTAGTAACTTTTGATATGGCGTCACAAAAATCGCAAGTTTTTTTTTGTGTACCTAGTTTGTAAAATTCAAAAATTCAAATTATACGATATAATTAATAAGCAAATTCCGTTGTGATTACAAAAGATTTCAGCAGGCAGGAGCTTTTGTCGACGGAGGAGTAGACAAAAATAACGTTCCGTGTAGACAGTACGACAAAAAACATCAAAATAAAACTGCAAACTTTCTACTGTGCGAGTAAATAATAAAGTGACCTATAGAAGGGTATGTCGAGCGCATCTTCGTTGAAGAACTGGTTGATGTACGCGATGAGCACGCGCTTGTCCCAGTCGTCCGTGATGTGGCCGCCGTAGTTGATGATCGCGAACAGGTACCGCAGCGCGTCCCACGGGACCTCCTCGTACTCCTCCAGGTAGTTCGCCAGCAGATTGTCTGATACCTGGGCATTAAGTCTTCAAATCAAATACGTTCATTTGTGCATGGTCTAAAGAACAAGGTCTCGCATTCCAGGAGTGACACATGCTAACACCACTATCCAGTTGGCAACTATTGTTCCAAAACATGAAATATGGAAACGTGATCATGACAAGTATATTATTATACCATGTATTTGTGCACAGTCTTAAGTGTAAATCAAATCAAAGGCAGTTATAGCCTGCTTTGAAATTAGATTTTTTGTTTTAACATTTCCAATATTAGTCATTATCCATAATTGCTACTGAAGACCATAACATGTATACACCTATGTATATTTTACAAATATTTTTTTAATTCATTTATTCATACTACTTTAGCATTACCTACCCATACGTTTTCTGGGGTAAGCCAAGGCACTAATTTGGGTCCACTGGAATTCATAATTATCGTTAATGATCTCCCTGGGGTCGTGAGCAGAGCGAGGTGTTTGCTATTTGCAGATGATCTTAAAGGTTTATCTCGATAGCGAGCGCCTCGGACTGTGAGCGACTTCAGCGGGATCTTGATAAGGTGGTACAGTGGAGCCAGGAAAACAAAATGGTCTTCAATGTGAACAAATGTTGCGTGATGACGTACAGTCGCACGCGCGGCCCGCTGCAAAATCAGTATGAGATAGACGGCTCAGAGAGGCCGCGGGTCACACATATGCGGGAGCTTGGGGTTCATATGGTAGCCGAGTTGACGTTTCGCAACCATATTATAGATTTGTGTAGCAAATCCTTTAGAAATTCGGGTTTTATACTAAGACAATATACCTACGGATTTTAAAAGTATAGCAGTGGTAAAAAAAATACTTTATAATGCTTAATGTCTCGAGACAAGTGCCATCACATGGAATCCGCATGAAGTCAAATATAGTCAAACTCAAACTCAAAGCATTTATTTCAATTAGACCATTTAAAGGTACTTTTGAATTGTCAAAAAGTCGACCAGTTGGAAAGTTGAAGCTAGTTGCCCATTCCAAAACGTAGATCTCTATGGAGAAGAACGGGCAAGAAACTCCATGGACACTCTTTTTAGTCTCATGGTCGAAAAAATACAAAATAAATTCACCAGGTTTTTTTATATATGTATATTTAAAACAATATGGGGTTTACCCATCTACTCGTTGATGTATCCGAGTCTGTTTGTGTTGGGCATGGTCGGGTACACTAGGCTGGCGGTGAGGAGGGACGTCGCATTAGTGAAGTACGTCAATTTATTAAAGTTTGCCCCTTTATCAAGGGCCGCTCGTATTATTAATAATATGCCGACGTAAGATGTTTTCGATTGCCTGTTGAAATTTGCATCAGGAGCACATAGGTGCATTGAAGAAGGCGTACCTACAAATTTGAAATTGTAATTTTTATTATATTTTTGGTTTTATGTTTATTGTTAAATTTTATGTTAAAGTGTATTTTATAGATATAAATAGTTTAATATGTGTGTAACATCGTCTTGGGAAGCTGTAAGATCTTGTACTTATTGGTGTTAATAAATAAATACTGATATATTTATTTTCAAACAATATAATAATATTGATTTTCCGCGGCTACGTTACGCTTAAGTAGAGTTTGAAAAGTACCTACAGAACTTAAAAAGCCTCAATTCAGAGACCGGGTGATTGGAATGCGACCATTCTCATAAATACGGGAACTGCCCGCCTCCCTTAAAGCTACAACTCACGTCAAAGTCTGCGTCATTGAAGCTATAGACCGCGTTGTAGCCGAGCTGCCGGAAGCGCTTGCGGGCGATGAGCGTGCAGTGGAAGAACGACACGCAGTACAGCAAGCGGCGGTACTTGGGAGTGGCCTCATCAAACCGATCCTCGTTAATATTAGCGAACAGACGGACCAGGTTGCCTTTCAAGCCCTGTCGAAATTCAATTTATTGCAATGGAAGAAAAATATGTTATTCGGGACACGCACAGGAAATACGGACAAATAATAACGGGACAAGTGCGAGCTGGACCTTACCACAACGAAAAAAACACCGCAGAAAACATGTTTCTTCCATTGACACCTTTAATTTTTAACTTTATTTTATTTTTATTTTTGTTGTAAAAGCAGCAATAGACATACACATGAAGTAAAAATGTCAACTGAACCGTAATAGGTGGACTGTTGAAATTTTTCAATCTCAGAAACAGTAGCCTAGATCTTATGAAGAATAACAGTGGGACATTTTTATAGATATGATCTACAATTTTTGACTGACCTAATTTTACCATAAAACTTACCATTTTGCTGAAAAACGCAAAAAACCCATTTTCAAGACCTTTGACCTTGAATAAAAAGAAACCCAGGTATGGACTCGATCGGGACTTTTCAGCATTCATTTATGATGGTATTCCGAACATTCATACCAATTTTTAGCTCTATACGAATTATTGTAGGTTCACTACTATTATTAGGGCTAATTTGACCGGACTACATGACAGTTATTAAGTTTTGTTTGCATAAAACTTCGCCATCGGCGTTATCGGTGGCAGTGCAGAGGGTCACCTTGGGAGCGTGTTTTGTCTATGCTCCAGCATAGTTTGTGACACAAATCCACTCCCTGCTGCCGTTCCGTCGAGGTTTTACGAGGTCCAACTTACACCTTCTCACTTGGGTTCGGAGACGGTTCAAGGACTTTCAAGTGGACCATGGAAGTTAACACCTAGCAGGAAGATGCTTGTTTAATGGTAAACAGTGAGTAGTTGCGGGGAAAGGTATCCTGCCAGTTTATCACATCCGCCTGGTTACCTGGTAGGGATGCTTAACGTCAGGCATAGAGGATAGCCAGAGTCTGAAGCGCGGGTGTATTTTGTAGGTGTAACTTGTACCTGTGGCGGCTCCGTGGTCATCTTGATGCTCCTCTGCAGCATGCTAAGCGGGAACTTGTCGTCAGGCATAGAGGACAGCCAGAGTCTGAAGCGCGGGTGTATCTTGGGGTTGTCAAGGCCTCGCAGGCAGCCCAGCCACTCGCACGCCAGGTGGCAGTTAGCCAGGAACACCCAGCCGCCTTCCTTCATGCCATGGGATAGCATCCTGGGACAAGGAATAGGGGCCTAAGTCTACTTATGTACAAACGTTACAATGATCTCGCCATTATGAGATTTTGACTAATTTTGTATGGCAATTCTGTCAAAAACTCACAATGGAGAAACCAATACAATGTTTGGAAATTAGTGGATTTGGCCCCTAGTTATGTTTTTTGTCACAGGTTTTAAGGGGAGTCTAATCGCGGGCTCGAATTCACTGGTGGCTTGGCTAACAAGCACGCTGTCTCACCAGACATCGTGTCCGACAGAGGTAGTCTCAGTGATAAGTAGTAGACCTTTGTATTTACTCCGTGTGTTAGACGCTAGTCTACATGCACAACGTTATTGAGTGAGATGCGGGATCATTTATTTAAAAGTCATTCGGAAGATCGGATTTTATAAAAAAAACCATTGTATAAATCAATAACTATAAAGTTTATTGAATTTTTCGATATTATGCTTTGTCAGTACCGAGTTGGTTTTGGAGATTTAACACTTCTTTTATTACTTAAACACGCCCAAAGTTAGGTTTAATTAGCAAGAGAAACGAATCTTTCATGGCTCCTAACTTTTGAATGGCTTTTTATTTTAGTATTCTGTTTCCTCTCAGACAATATTTATAATAAGACAAAACCATCCCATATGTTTAATTTTTGATGTACATTGTCAAAGAGTGGAGTAATACACTCCCGAAGTTTGTATGGAAAAAATGTCGACTAGATTCACCTTAAACCACGCCGACCCTACACAAATTTTAGACTTATATTTTGGATTCATAACATAATGCAACACCACGCCTGTTTTTCTCGAAGGATTAGGCAAAGGTGCATCTATAGTAAACCCACAAAACTTTTAGCTTTGTTAGAAACAATATTTATTTTGTTAGCTTATATGGTAATTTGGGGCTATCATACGACTGACAAATAATTAAAGTTGTGATTTGATTTTCGATCATTCATTTTTGAAGAAGAGTTTTGAGACTCGCGTCGACCATTTTGAAACGATGTTTATTTCTGAAAGTAGGTCGTTAGTGACACTTTTACAAGTCAATTGTGTGGTCAATATTTTAAAACTAGATGATACCAGTAGTTCCTAGGTGCATGATATGTATAAAACTCCGACTCTTTTAAAGTCTAAACACTACCTATATGATTAAGATATGATGTGAGTCTTACCATCCAGGGCCACGTCTGGAAGGGCATTTTGAAGAAAAAGCCATTGCAGGTTTGAATGGACCTGTCCCGACCGACGGCATGCATCCCTGAGTGTCCACAGCACAAATGTAGTACATACCTAGTGGCCGTGGGCGCCTGGCCCTGGCCGAGGCTGAGCGACTGGAAGCGCTCGAACATCTTCACGTCCTGCGCCAGCTGGATCAGGGCCGCGGTCGGGTCCACGCCGGGAGACAGCACGAACAGGAGGGACGTCTTCCATGTCGACTCTTCCCATGCAGCCTAGAGTGTTAATTATCTATTGTTAGTTGTTATAAAATAAAATAAATAATAGTTTAAAAAACTAAAAAACACGCTTTAAAAACCAAACTAAAAAAGTAGAAAATAATTTAATTCAATTAAAAATCGTGGGGTGCTTTTTGAGGTATTTTTATAATCAATTAATGTCAAGCAGAGTGTTTTTTAGTTTTTTAAACTATTATTTATTTTCTATTTTTTTAGTTCTGATAACTACAAAACCGTGATTTTATCAGTTTTTTTTTTATTTTTCTGTATTTTTTTTTATTATTATTGAATTGTCATCGGTCCTCGATAAGTTTACAAAGTTTAAATGCAATCTGACCGTTTAAAGTGGGTCAAAATCGCGCCCTAAGGAGTCGGTTACAAACATACAAGTGAAGCTAATATGAAGCATGTAAAATTGCTCTTGGCTTCGATCACGCCTGGTGGAAAGCGATGGAGGATTTCTAAATCCTCCATCAAAAAACGCAGCTGCAACTAACAAGCTCAAAACAAGCTAACTTTTCAAGCAACCTATGCAGTTGTTGGCAATCATTTTAGTTCAATCTCAGATTTAGTGCCACCACTTAAATTTTCTGACGTTTCTTAGTGACGTAATTTTCCGCCATTTTGTTTTTAATCAACAAAAACCAAATCATTGCGCGACCCAAAAGAGTCGATAAACACCTAATGTACTAAAATCTATCCAGAATTCTAGACGGATGTTTGCATTTCGGATCTTTCGAAGTTAAGCCCGTCCCTCGCTTAGTAAAGAAATGAGAACAACATTAAAAAAATTGAAAGCTAGACGTAAATTCCACTTGGCGAGTCTACTCTAAAAATATCTGTCCTCAACCTATAAACTATATACATACAGAAAATCAAGTGGATCCAATAGTTCGTTGCTGCACTAATCCCTACAAATTCATACTATCCCTAGTAATATTATAAATGCGAAAGTAACTCTGTCTGTCTGTTACGCTTTCACGCCTAAACCGCTGAAACGATCGTCATGAAGTTTGGCAGAGATATAGTTAGTCTGGGATATGGAGAACGACATAGACTACTTTTTTACGCGATAACCGACATCCACGTGGGCGGAGCCGCGGGCAAAAGCTAGTCTTTGATATAACTTAAAATAAACAGTGTCCTTGCGAAATAAAAAATATTATTAAGTAAAAGGTAATTACTATACTCTGATTTGTATTAGCTAGACCGAAACGGCAGCTGTTACTAGGTATAGCTTAACTGTCATGCTGACAAAAAGGGTCGATTGCAGCTGTCTTCTTAGTCTAAAATATTAAGAATCATAGTTTAGATTAGTTTTTTTTTTAGATTTGATATCGGTCGGTAAGAATGCCCATTAAGTTTGTAATGCTGAGAAGCAACTTCGTTACTGGTAATTGAACCTCCAATCATATTTGCTTCAAGCGATCTTAGAACCTCTAAGCTAACTAAGCGCATTCTAATGTTATTTTAATGTCCCTGTGTGTCGGCGCGTGTCGATACTAATAATAAAAGAAATGTTTTTGTAAAAATGTTAAAAGCTGTTATGCAGCTATGTTCGATTTGAACTTGTGTGTCTTTGGCTGGGACACCCAGTCGATGAAACTGTGTGTACTACAATGATTTAAATCGCTAGTATCGCCCCGCGTGCCACAGCTCCGTCACCCGTATGTCCAGCACGGGCGGCTCCACGTAGCGCGGGCCCAGCACGTTGACGATGAAGGTGGTGACGCAGGGCGACACGCGGTCCACGCGCAGGGAGCGCACGAACAGGATCTTCTGGAAGTCGCTGCACACGTCGTTCCAGTCACCTGGCCATTATGAGCAAAAAATCACTATTCAAAAAATTGTCTGCTCAACAACGTAAATAACGCAATGAATATTATTTGAATTGTCAAAATGAAAGCCATTTCTATTTTAGTGTGTTACGTAATTTTCCTCGCGTCTTTCAACTTTGTTGGCTTCGGCGTCCAGTCCACAGAACATTATATACCCTAACGTCCAGTTTAACCGGATAAATTATACAGTTTATTGCAAATATCTACTTAGTGTTCTATTCTTTGTGTTATTATTGTATGTAATCTTATATATAAAAATGAATCCCTATTTCCCTTAGTCACGGCATCACACGTGAACGGCTGGACCAATTTAGCTAATTCTTTTTTTGTTGTGTTTGTTATTGTCAGGAAAAGGTTCTTATGAAAGAAAAAATTAAGAAAGTTGCGCGTAACATTAGAAAATTTAAGAAAACTTCAAACTCAAACTCAAAGCATTTATTTCAATACTTAACGACCATATTGACTTTTCTAATATTATACCAATGCGAATGCAATATTCATAGTTAGGACAGGACAACGTCTGCTGGGTCAGCTAGTCTTAGATAATAATAACGTCATTAACTGGTGGATGCAGCGTATACCTGTACCTAATAGGGACACACTACAGCACAGCACTTTTATTTAGTTTTGTTTTCTATTAATTCCCTGTATGTAGGTACTGCTATTGTGGTACCAAATAAATAAATAAGATGCAGCTGGATCCTGTATTTTACTTGAAGCGACTGTCTATCTGACCACAACTCAGTTACTGGGCAACCCCCTGATAAGGCTGATTTTCAGCAGCCGTGAATTAACACAGAGGAGTCTCAATATGTACTGGTCACCCATCTCACTCCAACCTCGCTAAGCGTAACTTTACCTAATCGATCGATCCGTGCGGCTGTTATAACTTAGCCATGAGCCCCTCCTACCATCATACAGACGCAAGCATTACTACTGAGCATGGGTATCCGAATCCCAGCTCGGGTAGTGTTATCGAGTTTTCTAAGGAGTTTTCTGAGTCTATGAGGAATGTCTCGGAGGGGATTTTTGACCAGCAGGCTTAGCATGAGAACCGTAGACAAGCGTTTTGTCGTCGGTAGAGTAGACAAAAAGTACGATTACGTATAGACAGTTGATAGTTGTTCACCGATAAATGTAGACAAGCGATTTCTATTCTACAGAAGAGTAGAAATAGAAAGCGTCATGCTAAGCCTGCAAGAATCGCGATTTGTCAAATTCGATTTTAGTTATGTCAATATTATTTTATTAGAGATTTTTTTTTGCAGAATAGCTTTAAGATTCTCATAGCCAAAAGTAAGGAATTTTAGTGATAGTTTAGTTCGGTGTACAACAGAATCGGCACCATTGTCATGGTGGTACTTCACTTAGTGTATTTGCCCAAATATTCACATTATTTCATAAACACAAAATTAACTTTATCTCCATAAGAAAAGGCTGTATTTTTAATTTCTCAAGTTACGCGAATTTTTGTCCAAATATGCCAAGTGAAATGCCAGCATCACTATTGCTAGAACCGGATGGCAAGCCCGCTGTACCGTGGTACAGTAGCGAGCCCCCCACGTGCCCCTCACCTATGAGTGGCTGCTGCTCAGGCTCGGGGTGCAGGTACCACTCCTTCCACTCCTTGCTGAGGGTCTCGAACACGTCCCCCAGGCCGTGGAAGCCGGGCAGCTTGTCCAGCTCCGTGATGTTGTCCCAGCACTCGTCTGGCATCCAGTCTGAAATCAAAGATAAGGAGATAGGCCCGGACTAAGAGACTCAGGACCCTCTGTGCAATTGGAATTTCCCCAGAAATACCGATGTTTTGTTGGACATCATTTTGGAAACATTGTCGGGTTGACGGTTTTTAAATAAATCTTACTAGTAGGATTGTCCGGCTGCTCTGAACGGTCCAGTACCACTCCGCCCTTCAGCAGGAACATGTACTCTCCATAGTTCATCTTGCCGGCTTGGAACAGGATGCGGGACACGATGTGGAATGATAGCAGGAGCTTGTGACGCTCGAATAGAGCTCGGCAGGTATTTCTATACATAATATGATAACAGATATAAATAATTTCTATAAATGTTATAATTTATCTTCAGGGCAAATATTTTATAAACTTGTTAATAAAGAATCTATTTTCTTCTTTAAGAGGGCTTACAATGCGTATTTCTTTATTTTCTAGCTTCTTTCAGTGGATTGCGACTATTTTATATAATATATTACTTACACGCAGTATTAGTGTCAATTAAAACTTATTAAAGTAGTGACGAAAAACTGTAAACTGAAAGCAAAAACTAGATTTGTTATTTTTTAAGTTAGGGTCTGAAGGCTTGATTTCTTCTCCTTGTCCTTCCTTGAATTTTTAAACCTTTGATCTTTTAAATTGAAAACTGAAATTGTAATGGAATCCATCACAGTCAGTCCATCGAAGATAATAGAGGTTATAATATAAAACTAACCTTAGCTACTTATTAATCTTTGCCTTAACTGTGATGTGAAAGCTTCTTTAAGGTGATTTAAAATTAGAATTTTGGGTTTAAGTATTAAAAATCTAATCAAAGCACTCACTCAGTAAGTGGCAGTACAAATTGACATCTATTTGTAAGTTTTCTGATCCATTTATTTACATTTCCATAAGATACTTTTGAAATGGACTTTAGATACTAACTTGTAAACAGCATAAGTATGGAACTCATTAAGATTATTGATCCTGTCTTCAAGTTCGCTCGCCTTAGGACTGCGGTCGATAGAGTACATGAACAGGTCGATGTAGGCATCCAGTGAGAACTGGTACATCGGGTCTATGCGCGACAGGTCGTTGAGCGCGAAGAACAACACTGAAGCGCGCACTGCTGTCGGCACGTAGCCCTGACAGAAATAACATTATTTTATGTAAACATAATATCACGCTATGTTTCCCCAAAGGGTAGTGCAGAGTTTTACCAATAGAACACATACATTTCGTCAGTTATGTTTAAGTCTCATGTAATAGGGAGGATCTTATTGACATCAACCGGGCATAAATCCAGACTCCGGGCTGCTACTGAGAAGTTCCGGATAGAAAAGCCCAATAACACTTTACCCGACCGGGGAATCGAACCCAGGACCTCATGCTCAGCAGTATCTCTTGCGACCACTACACCAACGAGGCAGTCTCAATATATAAGATATTTTACGCAAGATATCATTGAAATAACCTGGAAAAAGGGTACTTTTATTGTAGGATCGACACTAATATTGTGAAGATTTTCTAACATAATAATGTAGATACGTATTATCTTCAGATATGTATGTAAGTATTATAAACAAACAAAATGTATGATACAGCAGATGTTTTTTAAACCCTACTATTACGTAAGTTGTATTTTGTACATGAGACTTACCCTATTATTGATATGTTCATGCAGGTTATTATGTTTGTTTTGGTTCATGTAAACTAATTATCAGTGTAATTATAAAAAATAAAAAGCCTGTGTGTAATTATTCCAATAATTCTCAATTCTTTAGTTAAAGAAGAACGTAAGGTTTTAAAAATCTTACGTTCCCCTCTTGCGTTATAATAATATAAAACTTTATTTCGGGTGGCATAGACACATAGAAACCTTAACCTAATACACATTTATTTAACAACAAGCTACAGGTTTACTTGCCGTGACTCACCACACCCACACAACACATGACCCACTGATTTTGAAAGGGACAGTCAAAACATACGGCTATTGCGTCCAGAATGCCGTTGTTGCTACCCAGTATACAGGCTAGCAGGGAAGCTGCTTTTTTGCGCATGATGGCCTGAACACCGGCAGTGCGTGCTTCAGCAAACATGCCAGACGCACTGGCACCGCCACACTGCACGGCAGACCCAACAACCTCCTGAACGCATTATTGTACTGCGTGCGCAGGGCTCTGTAGGCCCGCTGCGTACATCTCACCCACAGGCCGCTTGAGTAGAATGATTGGCAATAAGCTTTGAATAGCGTAACTGAGCACATTAGCTCTCACCGCCAGAGCCCTGTGCTCCTGCGCAACATCCTCATCATCCCTGAGGTCACTAGTCACAATGTGACCCAGATATTTAAAAGCTTGAACCTGCTTTAGGACTATTCCATTGAGAAATACAGGAGGCACACGGATAGGCTGTTGTTTCCTTTTATATTGGTGAGATTTCGCCGGGCCTTTTCTCCCCCAATTTAGAGTACTCACAGCTCTAGCAGCGTCGATCTCCTTTTCCGTAATCTGCGAGGTAATGAGGGCCTCCTTGACATCCTGCGAGGTGCGCTGCGAGGTCTGCAGCGTCATGAACAACTCCTCGTTCTCCAGGAGCGGAACTTCGGACTCGTACATGATGCGGAGGAGGTCATTCTCGAGGTCCATCTGGCGAGGAAGGGCTTGTGATTAGGACGGTGTAGGGACCATTTTGTTAAACATTACAAATGTGTGTTCCCCGAAGGATCAAGCAACTTTATGACCGTTTCGTCATGGTTTCGTATGGAAATAAATAAATACTTAAGCAGCATTTCTTCTCGATTTTCAGACAAAAAATAATAGTTTAAAAAACTAAAAAACATGCTTTAAAAACCAAACTAAAAAAGGAGAAAATAATTTAAGTCAAATAAAAAGCGTGGGGTGATTTTTGAGGTATTTTTATAATCAATTAATGTCAAGCACCCCACGCTTTTTAATTGTATTAAATTATTATCTCCTTTTTTAGTTTGGTTTATAAAGCGTGTTTTTTAGTTTTTTTTAATATTATTTATTTTCTATTTTTTAGTTCGGCTAACTACAAAAGCGTGATTTTTTTAGTTTTTTTTTTCCTTTTTTTATATTGTTCTCTATTTTTTTTTAATTATCGAATTGTCATCGGTCCTCGATAAGTTTACAAAGTTTAAATGAAATCTGACCGTTTAAAGTGGGTCAAAATCGCGCCCAAAGGAGTCGGTTACAAACGTACAAACATACAAGTGAAGCTAATATAAAGCGTATAATAAAAACGAAGGCAGTATACAGTAAAAAAAACCCACGAATCATTGATTTCTCTCTCTCTACTTACAGCAATAGTGGTACAGAAGTCTCGATTTTATGATATATCACCATTGCACCCGGGGGGCGGATCGCTAATAAAATAATCTACGTAATAAGTGATGCGGGGACGAATGAGATAAGAAAGTTTTGAGTATAAATGTCGATTGGCTATAAGAGTAGACCAAAGAAACAATGGATGTGGTTGTGGACTGTGTGAAAGATGATATGGCTAGAAATGGACTGTTGTCTACCGAAATGACAACTAATAGAGAAGCACGGAAGAAAAAGACATACGCAGACCCTGATGATGATGAGATGCTCTTCTACCTAAATGTCTTAAATTCACTCACTAGCAGAGAACTCATAGCTTAAAACGATGGGTCTAGAAGCATGAAATTTTCCACCAGAGCCCTTTGTTGAAGGAAGGTTGTAACGAATGTGTAACGAGCAATGAAGAAGATTTTTTGAAAATTCATCCAGTGTTATAGGGAATAAAACTTTATATCGGCGTTTTAGCCGACGGGAAATTCTATCGGGCACATAGTTTGTAAGGAAATAATCAAGATACTCACCAGCACTTTCTTGTTGTGCGCTATGGACAGCACGAGCGTGTCCTTCATCTGCTCGAGCTGTGGCCGCTCCTTGCGCACCACGATGCCCAGCAGCTGCGCCGTGAGCCCCTGCTCCTTCACCGCGAAGTTCACCATCGTCGTCTTTGTTAGGGTTTCTGGTGTGTAGACTGGGTTGCCTGTTGGGAAAATACATGCTAAGCTAAACACAGCACTTAAGGCCGCGTCCCAATCAAAAGCGATCGCCGCAGAAGTACGCGATTGTTTCGGTTATTTATCTGAATACGACACACTCGTGCTATGAATTAAGTCACGTATTTTCATCATTATTCATGTAAATATTAAGCCTTATCGCGTATACGCGCGATAGTCGCTTTCGGTTAGAACGCAGGGTCAGAACCATGCTATTCCTTTCTAGCAAATCAATCAGAGACAAACATTTTATATTTTAAGTTACATGCGCATTATCAAACAATTTCGTACTATACACATAAATACTGTTGTTAACTGTTATTAATATTGCTAAATCTAGTCAGGCCCTACTAGGTTCAGACATTGTTATTTAAATCGAAATTCGATCGTGAATTTATTGTGTGTGTAACAGAAACCCTATTGCTATCCAGATAGCAGCTGGTATAGAATCACTATCCATAGTTTCAGCTCAAAATAAAATACTTTAAGAATTGATGCCAAATTTTCGGTTTCACATGTTTCTTAAATTCAAATTATAACAAACGTATCACCGCACTACGTAGGTCAAGTCAACTTTCCACGTTACTTGCCAATATCACGATAAATCTCTTCTGAGTGATGTGTTTATTTCAATTTGATGATTTGGTTTCTGGTATACCTATATAACTTCCGAACATATAGAGATAGGATAAAAAAACCCTTCCAACATCGTTTGATATCATCCAAAGAAGCCGTGCCCTTGGTAATGTATTTACCCATTCCATTACACGTTGTACACAAATGCCGTCAAAAATGATTAGCAATCAATAGTTGCATGAAGTGTAACGAATGAGCTGTCTGCCTAGTTTTTTTTTGTTTTAGTCTAACATTAAAAAAACTGCTTATTAAATTAAAAACACAGGAATTCGTTCCCTTTTGGATATTACCGTTTGGGTGTTAGGATAAGCGTGTGGTATACTCTGGTTTTTCCGGCTTTGGTCAAGTCTTTTCAAATTTCGAATCATCAAATAACTTCTCCCGCTCTGGGTGGAGCAGGAGGGCGTGTCAGACTTTTACTGACTAAACCCACCCGTGTTCTCTCAGTTGCCTGTGTGCCAGGGGCGACGGTATCTCTTTCGAACAACCCGCACCCCTGGCAGGCATCGGCCCTTGCGGACCCCACCAGTTGGTGCTGACATCTCATTAAGGCGCGCGTGGAACACAACGCGCCAAATCCTACACGGGTAGGATGCGGAAGTAAAAAAGCACATAAGCATACGTATGTAGTCAACTCACCAAGCTTAGTCGTCAAATAAAGACGGAAATTAGGATGGTAGGAGACCATCTTATCGTTAAACTTGATGACCTTGGAAGCGCCGATGGTCACGACGGCCTTCTGCAGAATGGGCGCGATGGACGGGTCTAGGACCTCGCCCACATTCTGGATAAGGATGGGAATGCCCGACGAGAGGCAGTTCTCCATTATCTTCAAATAATTCGGCTGGCCGAAGTCGCAAATCTAGAGATTTTTTTTTTACTATCTAATAACCGTAAACGAGCTATTCTTGTATATGTTACCGGCCAAACCCGATTTCAGGCCAAACTAGTTTGTCCTAGGCCAAACTGGTTTATTAAGCCGGGGCATGCCGATTAAATGGATTAGGTTAGGTTAGAACCGTGACCAAAACCGCGCGAGCCGAGCGAGCGGAGTGAGCGGCGCCGCGGCAGCGGCCGGCGAGCGTTACTTCCAAAGGCTGTTAACGAAATGGCTAATTAAGCTAGAAACCAGTTTGGCCTAGGACAAACTAGTATGGCCTGAAATCGGGTTTGGCCGGTAACATATAAGTATATATAATCTGAATCTCGGAAACGGCTACAATGATTTTCATGAAATTTAGTATGCAGGGGGTTTCGGGGGCGATAAATCGATCTAGCTAAGTTTCATTTTTAGAAAACGTCAAACAAACAAAAAAAAAATTCCAGATATCATTTATTTATTAACTGTAACAAAATAAAAGATATACACAATACATTACACTTAATAATTATGGTAACAAAGTTAAAACATTAATATTGGATACGGGAAAAAATTAATAACCGTAACATGATTCTAATGATTATGATTCTGTAAAAAAGCATATCTGATCATATTTTGCTCTACATACGACCTGATATTGACCTACGCATTGCAAAAACTTAAACATATTGGAATATTGCGGATTACTCTGCCGTTTTTGTCTTAAGGTGAATTTTAATGATGTCAAAGAACGTAATTTTGGACGGTACCTATATGACGGCATGGCTTGTTGAAACAACCCGAGGTTCAGCGTTATAAACACAAAAATAAAAATACAAAATAATGTCTTCAAGTATATCCTTAAATTATTTAATTGATAACACATCTGTTAAATATTGACAGTTAAAAGTAGAAGCTGCGATTCACCGTATAATCGTCTTTGACTACTTTTGCGAATAATTCCTAGTAAATCGAAACTACTTAGACCTTGTGAATGCCGCAGGAATCAGATGAAGGCGACAGAACTGGTCAATGTGGCAATGCTTGGAGGAGGCCTAAGTCCAGCGGTGGACGTATTTCGGCTGAAATGATGAATGGCGATGAAACTAGTCAAATCAGTGACCTGTATCCCGTTGGTCTCCTCCAGACGCGCGATCCATATGAGCGCCTGCCCCTGCGGGTCCACGGCCAGCGGCCAGCGCGTGGCGCGCACCACTATGATGCCGTTCTCCGCACTGAAGTTGTCGTCTACAACACAACTGTTCATCAAGCTCCGTTTGTACCGCACACAACTCCAACATACTTACAGACACGGACATTGATGCGCAAACTGTAAACATGAATTTCAGCACATGATTCTAGACCCTCTAGCACAGACATTTTTCGTATAAAAAAATAAATAAACAGCTGTTTCATAAAAAAGTGCAATAGGTACCTACACGATAGGTATGGAAAAACTTTTTTTTTTTAACGACGAAAAATTTTAACGCAAAATCATGTACTGAATCCATAATAACACGTTAGTCGTCGATGTCCGTGCCACCATGGATAATTAGTTCCAAAAACATCTGTTGACTAAAGGAAATTAGTAACATTTGTATTTGGAATATTTCAACTTTTGGAACAGACCGTGAATAGGCAAGATGATGAAGATACACCATACATTGTTTCCCTCAACATTTGATGTTGAATGATGTTCATTTGTTTACCCAGCATTAATCTATACATATAATAAAATTGTAACAGGCCGATGTCTGTACATTAAAGATATTGAAGAAAAAATAGTATGGGGGTCTTTATTAGAGCAACAGAAGCCAAAACAACGGTTTTTAGAATTTTTGTCTGTCTGTATGTTTGTTACCGCATCACGAAAAAACCACTGCATGAAATTGAATGCAGTTTTCAATGATGTATTCCGAGAGGTCTAACTTAAAAAATAGGCTATATATTATCAAACAAAATGATTATCTACTTGATTCTAAAGTCCACGCGTATGAAGTCGCGGGCAAAAGCTAGTACCGGAATAAAAGCAAAGTCAAAGTCAAAGTCAAAGTTTATTGCGAACTAAGTGTACAGTGTTGGTGTTATCGGGTGTTAGTGCAGTAGCATGTTGCTAGCAACACTAACTGCTGGTTTCTCAGTAGTAACCTGATTAATCCCATATTTCATGGGACTTGGCATTAATCTGGCTAAATATGCGATTACGTTACACCTCTGCCTACCTTTAGACTGCTTTTTCACCAGAGATGTGCTATGCAGCTATGCTTCGAGGATATGAAAGCTAAGCTACGAAACTATGTGATTGTTTCCACTAGTTCTTAGCTGTGTAGCGGAGCGGGTAAGATGAGCTATGAAGACGCGCCGCCGCGAGGTAGCTCTGCGAGGAAGATGCGCAGCTCGAGCTATGCGATGCATCGACAGTAGGGAAGAACATGACGAGATACAATATTTATTTTTTGCTTTCACGATAGCATGTCTACTTTCAGTGATGAACACGCGCCTACTGTTGATACTCTGCTCTACACATAGCTACTACACTCGCACATCCATAGCATGCATCCTTCCATATTAAATGCATAGATAGCTTAGTTGAACCTGTTGCCACCAGTGCTATGATTTTTCTTCTTCATATCATTCAGTTTTGTTACCTTATGTGTCAATTTTTTTTTTTTAATGTTTGTATTGTGTCAGTGCAATGTGACGAAATCTATAAATTTTATTTTATAATTTAATCTCATTTCCAATATTTTAATAATTTCAAAATGTAATCGAATCGTAAATCAAGCTCTTTGTTATTCGTAGTAGGTACATATTAGCCTTTTAATAAGAATGTTGTGCATGCCTTTAAGTGATGTATTTACACAGTGCTGAAGATTCGTCATCACCTAATGTTACTTTGTAAATATGTCGTTGGTGTGCCTTGCTTAGTAAATAAATAAATAAATATCGTATAAATTCTGCTGACCCAAAACTGCGCAACTTCCACGGTGTTATCGGTGGCAGAGCAGAGGTAACCTTGGGTGCATGTTTTGGGGCACAGAGGGCCAGATAGGAGGTGGAGCACAGTTTGTGAAACACGTCCACACCCTGCTGCCGTTCCGTCAAGGTAACCACCATCTTACGAGGTTCGATTTACACCTCTTACGAGTGCTATGCTATGTGGAACAATTAATGGTGGATATCATAGCAACGTAGCATAGCACATCTCTGGTGGGAAAGCAGCCTAAGGCGATAAAGGCATTATATTACGGTGAGCATGTAATCAATGGCTAACCGGGCAATCCCATGTAGTTCCAGTCTCTTAGCGTGGCGTCATCTAGTAAGAACTTTTGCATGCTTAAGTCCAAAGTCACAGGTAGCATTTCATTGCATACCTGCAATGAAGTGAAGTAAAAATTACACCTACGTTCAATTACAAGAATTTGATTGCAAAACGCGTTGTTTGGTTATTTTAATTAAGCTTGCTAGTACCAGCAGTGTTTGAGAATCATACTGGTAAATAGCATAGTGGTAAATAGCATAGTGGTAAATAGCATAGTATAATATCATAGTGGTAAATAGCACTATGTCTCAAAACTCTGGTCCGCAAGATACAGGCACTGCCTAGTTTGGGGTCCGCCGTAAAGACCAAAACGAAAATCACTAATAGTTACGTACCAACACTAAGTTAAGTTAATCATAAGGTAATAATTGTAACATTGGTTCAATAAATTTATTATTATTTTTAAAAAAATACTGTCCTAATATCCTACTAATATTATAAATGTGAAAGTTTCTGAGGATGAATGAATGGATGCTTGTTACTCTTCCACGGAAAAACCACTGAACGAAATAGGATGATATTTGGCAAAACGATAGTTTATAACCTGGATTAACACATATTGAAATTTATCCCGGGAATACGTTAGTTGTCAATAACGCTACAACCAATTATAATGGAAACATAATACTTGGTTGTAGCAATATCGACAACTATGGTCCTGCTATCCAAACATACCACAAATATCCATATTTCTTGCACCAAGTTAAATAAGTTAAGTACGATCGGCAATGGCGCGCCTCGTTACGGAAACACGTCGGTCCATAGCACGCTGTAGTGGCGTTACCTCCATGAACCAGTCAGCCATGAGATCTTCCCGATACTCGGACACGAAGGGCCCGAGGTAGGCCACGAAGCCGGTGGCTATCAGGCAGTCACCCGGCAGGTTCTCGAACTCCTTGTCCAGGCGTTCTACTGTTAGCTCCCAGCGTTCCTTCTCACCTGGTAGTTACAGAATACATTGTAAAGCGTTTTGTTTTAAATTGTTACTAATTTTACTGTTATAGGATATTTGACTACTATAAAGCATAAATATACATTTTGTAATATAATTTAAAAGATGTTACTATAAAGACAATTTATGAAATAATTTTGAAATCGGTGGAAATATAGAGAAGTTACAAGCTCCTGAAATTATTGGTCTATTTTTAATGTCACGTAAATCGATCATTGTACTGAATATCGCTAAGTTACTAAAGGTGTGTCCAGACCTGGCCAATGCGCCGCTCGCGAGCCGCTTGCGAACTGCGCGCGTGCATTTATGTTCGTACGCGGCCGCGTGCGCGCGTGCATTTATGTTCGTACGCAGCCGCGTGCGCGCGTGCATTTATGTTCGTACGCAGCCGCGTGCGCGCGTGCATTTATGTTCGTACGCAGCCGCGTGCGCGCGTGCATTTATGTTCGTACGCAGCCGCGTGCGCGCGTGCATTTATGTTCGTACGCAGCCGCGTGCGCGCGTGCATTTATGTTCGTACGCAGCCGCGTGCGCGCGTGCATTTATGTTCGTACGCAGCCGCGTGCGCGCGTGCATTTATGTTCGTACGCAGCCGCGTGCGCGCGTGCATTTATGTTCGTACGCAGCCGCGTGCGCGCGTGCATTTATGTTCGTACGCAGCCGCGTGCGCGCGTGCATTTATGTTCGTACGCAGCCGCGTGCGCGCGTGCATTTATGTTCGTACGCAGCCGCGTGCGCGCGTGCATTTATGTTCGTACGCAGCCGCGTGCGCGCGTGCATTTATGTTCGTACGCAGCCGCGTGCGCGCGTGCATTTATGTTCGTACGCAGCCGCGTGCGCGCGTGCATTTATGTTCGTACGCAGCCGCGTGCGCGCGTGCATTTATGTTCGTACGCAGCCGCGTGCGCGCGTGCATTTATGTTCGTACGCAGCCGCGTGCGCGCGTGCATTTATGTTCGTACGCAGCCGCGTGCGCGCGTGCATTTATGTTCGTACACAGCCGCGTGCGCGCGTGCATTTATGTTCGTACGCAGCCGCGTGCGCGCGTGCATTTATGTTCGTACGCAGCCGCGTGCGCGCGTGCTTTTATGTTCGTACGCAGCCGCGTGCGCGCGTGCATTTATGTTCGTACGCAGCCGCGTGCGCGCGTGCATTTATGTTCGTACACAGCCGCGTGCGCGCGTGCATTTATGTTCGTACGCAGCCGCGTGTGCGCGTGCATTTATGTTCGTACGCAGCCGCGTGCGCGCGTGCATTTATGTTCGTACGCAGCCGCGTGCGCGCGTGCATTTATGTTCGTACGCAGCCGCGTGCGCGCGTGCATTTATGTTCGTACGCAGCCGCGTGCGCGCGTGCATTTATGTTCGTACGCAGCCGCGTGCGCGCGTGCATTTATGTTCGTACGCAGCCGCGTGCGCGCGTGCATTTATGTTCGTACGCAGCCGCGTGCGCGCGTGCATTTATGTTCGTACGCAGCCGCGTGCGCGCGTGCATTTATGTTCGTACGCAGCCGCGTGCGCGCGTGCATTTATGTTCGTACGCAGCCGCGTGCGCGCGTGCATTTATGTTCGTACGCAGCCGCGTGCGCGCGTGCATTTATGTTCGTACGCAGCCGCGTGCGCGCGTGCATTTATGTTCGTACGCAGCCGCGTGCGCGCGTGCATTTATGTTCGTACGCAGCCGCGTGCGCGCGTGCATTTATGTTCGTACGCAGCCGCGTGCGCGCGTGCATTTATGTTCGTACGCAGCCGCGTGCGCGCGTGCATTTATGTTCGTACGCAGCCGCGTGCGCGCGTGCATTTATGTTCGTACGCAGCCGCGTGCGCGCGTGCATTTATGTTCGTACGCAGCCGCGTGCGCGCGTGCATTTATGTTCGTACGCAGCCGCGTGCGCGCGTGCATTTATGTTCGTACACAGCCGCGTGCGCGCGTGCATTTATGTTCGTACGCAGCCGCGTGCGCGCGTGCATTTATGTTCGTACGCAGCCGCGTGCGCGCGTGCTTTTATGTTCGTACGCAGCCGCGTGCGCGCGTGCATTTATGTTCGTACGCAGCCGCGTGCGCGCGTGCATTTATGTTCGTACACAGCCGCGTGCGCGCGTGCATTTATGTTCGTACGCAGCCGCGTGCGCGCGTGCTGCCCGCGGGGCACCGACCTCGCCCCCATATTTAGTTCAAACGCGAAAGAAGCTATGTGCGCGCGAGTTGCACTAGAGCGGCACACCAAACGTAAGCCGTAACTGCACGCGTGCAACACGCGCGCAGTTCGCAAGTGGCTCGCGAGAGGCGCATTCGCCAGGTCTGGACACACCGTAAGGTTTTCCTGTTTTGTGTCGTCAGATCGCAGCAGTCCTGTCTCTGACCAACATACACTATTCAACGCATAAAACTTTGCCAAGTTTTGGGATATATTTTTATTTTTTACTCTGGTTTCGAAAAATCATCAGTATCAAATACCCTTATTGAAATTGTTCACACGGCGTTGATCAGTACGATATTTTCATGTAGTTTTTGGGATCACATGGCAGTTTCATTAGACATTTCTTTTAACCGCAGAAACTGGGATGTTGACGTGTGATCCCAACATATTACGCTAAAATATCATACAGGACAGCGCCGCATTAGAACGCCTGGTAACACTGACAAATAATATAGAACCGAAGGCGAACCGTCTAAGTAAAGACCTGTGGCGAAATGGTGCTTCCCTACCAAACCCATTTGTTCCACCTGCTTTCCAAAATCTCGCCCCTGGACATGAGTTGCCTTCTCTTTCCTGGAAATCTTTCAATTGAATTCGGACTCAGGTAGGCCGAGGCGAAGAAAACCTGCTAAGGTGGAGATTCACAGATGACTCTGCCCTAGATTGTAAATGTGGTGCTGTCCCAAAAACAATGGGACACTTAATATCAAGATATGCACGCCGGACATTAACATAAGACATTAAGTTATCTGCACGCTACAGGAGTTGACGATGGACGCGTTGTTGATGGACGCTGCTGAAAGCAGCCAAGCTCCTGGACTTTCGTTCCAGTTCATTCTTCCGCGCCAGTTTCTCATCTAATCCCATGATGAACAGGATATAGAAACTTACCAGACAGTCCAGTAATCAGAGCCTCAGCTCTCTCCAACTTGAGCTGCAGCATCCTGGACCTTCGTTCCAGTTCATCTTTCTGTGCAACCTTCTCATCATATTCCTTCTGTAAGCGCGCTATCATCTCGCTGAGTTCACGCAACTTCGCCCGCGCTTCGGCCAAGATCTGTTGCTTCATGCGTAGGGATTCCAAGGCTTCTTCTAGACGCTCCTTCTTTGGTTTTACTATCCTGATAGAAAAGAAGTAATTTTATCGGATATGGTTTGTAACTGCATTTAAGGGGCGCTGCACACTTGTTTGGGCCGGCAGGATTTGATACAGCCGGTCGGTAAAATTCTACTTCTATTATAGCAGCAAAAGTTTGTAGATGTATGGAGATTTAATGCGGTTTCACGCAAAACTACTGAATGGATTATGAAGAAACTTTTTAGTAATAAATCTATACATAATTATAATCAAATCGTAGTGAAGTCAATACTGCACATTGAATATTATTGAAAAAAAAGTTTATTCAAAAAACAAAACCTCAGACTCCCAAAAAACACTACAAAGTGAATAATAACTTTGAGGGCAGGTTATTCTAGCTCAGTAGGCAATTAGCGTTACCACCCGGCGCCCTCCCCGCGTGTCAAGTCGCGCGAACGTGTAGTTTAAATGAACTCGCTGACCCCGGTGTTGAAAACGTTTGCGTCACGTTAAAAAAATATATCAGAAGGTACAGTTAACTTTGTTTTACGGAATTCGTGTTAATATTTCGGGGGTTTCGTTTTTAAGGAAATATAAGTAAAGCAACATAATTTATGTTATAACCACCTACAATAATCAGTCCAATTAGACGTCGAAACCTTTTTTTCTTTCTTAATTAGTTACCTATATTTTCCAATTTTCCATAATGGGTGTCGTTTTCAGAGTATTTAGGGATGCTAAAGCGGATGGTGGGGTCAAAATGAAAATCCAAGATGGCGGCCGAGGAAATTTTCGACATTTCCATCATTGGTGTCGTTTTCAGGGAATTTAGGGATGGTCCCATTTCAATTTGGTGAAGATCTGATGAAGAACTTCGGAGATAGGCAACGGAACTCCTCAATAAATGATAGCAAATGGACTGGGATTGCTGAAGTCTCTTGTCTGTCTATTGCTTACACCAGTTCATAACATAACATCACGCCGGTACGCTGTGAAAGGGTAAGCACATGTGAACCACTAAAAAGTGAAAAATAACTTTAATTTCGGAAGGCGGTGACAAAAAAATAATAATACAGCTCCAAAGACACCGACTTGCAAAATTAAAGTTATTTTTCACTTTGTAGTGTTTTTTTGGAAGTCGGCTGTTTTTTTTTTTGGAATAAGTTTGTTGTTACTTAAACACGCTCAAAGTTAAGTAAAATTAGCAAGAAAAACGAATCTTTGTTGGCTTTTAACTTTTTAATGGGTTTTATTTTAGTATCAGACAGTGGAGTAAAACACTCCCGAAGTTTGTATGCAAAAAATGTGGACTAGGTTCACCTTAACATTTGATTGGAACGTCCATGTTGGTTTGTTCGTGAAGACTTACTTGTAAATCTTGCCGTACTTCTCCATAGCCCTCACCCACAGACACAGCGACTTCGCAGCCGCAGACACCGTACCCACAATCTCAGGGTCGAAGTCAGGCTTCACAGTATAAGTGCCGATCTTCTTCAGAATCTTGTCGGAAATGTTGTCCTTGTCGAACTCTCGAAGTCGGTCCAAGAAGTACTGGTCGCCGAGCTGGCGCTTCGCTTCGACCCACGTTGGCTCTTTCTGATGTGGAAATGAAGTCATGCCATTAAATCCTGAGTTACATAACTAACATTGTTACAGCAACAATGTATTTGCGTTGCGGGAAGCATGTTGCATTCAACTTGAATCAATTCAACATTGCATGAAATATGGAATGATTTAACGTAGCTGGGAACATGCCAAAATTTCGTATTTATGGTAAACGAATGTTTAGCATCTGTTTGTTAACTTTTGTTTAACATGGAAACGAGGTATCACGAACGGTAAAAAAATACTTATAGAGTTTTCTTCAAATACAGGAATCTTGCTGAGTACAAGTGTATCATTGAGGCATGTTTAGTCATATTAAATTAGTTTAAAAACTACAACAAAGTGATTTTGTCATAAGCACTGTAACCCTTTGTTTAAAAAATAATTAATAATGCGAAATTGAATTGTTTTTTTTTTAATTGTATCCCACGAAATCACGCGCGCTTTACGGTTACCAAGTATACAAACACGCTGTAAATGTGTGCGTGAACACGAGTAGCGTCAGCACATAACACACACACACACACACTTCCGACTTCGTCATTGTGACGGACGGCACCGACAGCTCCTGCGCTTACACACACATTCAAAGCGTGTTTATACACATGGTAACCACAAATAAAGCGCGCGTCGCTTCGTGAGATAAAATATTATACCTGCAGCAATATGAGTACAGCTTCCAGCACCATTTCGACTTTGTACGGCGGCTTCGCGTAAGACTTCACTTCTGTGATATCCTTCTTGTTCAGAGCGTCCAAAGCCTATGATAATAAAACAAAATAAGAGTTTAATTTGTGGGCAAAACCAACAATGAGCCAGACGCCCGATAGACTGACAACGAGTATTATCAAGGGTTATCGTATTACCCAGTAACTGTGTTGTGGACATCAGATAAGCAGTCGCTCCAGGTTAAATACTGGTATCCAGCTGCACCCGGTTAGACCGGTTGTTGGTGCATCTTTTTTTCAACACCTTACATTGCAAAATCCAATTCGTACTATCGTATGATTATGTAAGACATAATTAACAATTTTTTTTTTCTGTACAAGTTTCTGTTGTTTGTATTATTTTATGGGTTTGGATATTGACGGCCCACCTAAACCAAATTGGCTACCGAAGATAAAAATAATACTGTTATAAGAACTAACTACGCTTTAGTTGATACCTTGATAGCCTCTTCCAGAGCCGGCATGGCACTGGCCAGGTCCCGCATGGCGGCATCAGCCAGCTTCTTGCACTGGACCTCTTCCTCCATGGTCTTCTTACTCCTGGCTGCAACGCTGCGTTGTTGCTCGTCAGCGTTGCGTTGTTGCACGTTGATAACGCCCATGTACTCGATGCATTGTTCTGTGTATAAGCCTACTTGGACCTAGAAACAGAACATGTAATAGGGTATTTTACTATATATGAGAAAAAATCTAAAAATATATTATTGAGATAGGTTAGGCAAAAAGCAGTCGGAAAATGTTAGTTTTAGTTCATGAAATAACAAAATAAATGTTAAAATTCAATTCAAACATTTCAGTTTTTTTTTATCTGTTTTTGAAAACCATGAAATAGTTGCCACCATGTTATTACGTCATACCGCTGCTTAAACAATTCAACTGAACAACTTTGTACTTTTATTATTTTCGTAACCAAAGTACTTTTTATTAAAAAAATATCTTACATTCAGGAACAGCAAACCAACGATAAGAAGGATAATAACTCATTATTAAATTTTAAACAATTATCATATAAAATCTCAGCGCATTTGTTTATACAGTAAACTGACGTCATACCCACAGAGCAATATGGCGTCCACTGCGTCCAGCGTTTTCGTCAAATTACGCGCGAAGTATGAAAATGTAAAGTTTAAATGCATTTTTATGGCACTAATCGATTCAATAAAAATGTTGTGTGTTCTTTAGGTGCTTTATTAGCATTTTATCTAATCAAGACACTTTTCAAAAATGGGTGTTAGACCCTATTGTGAAAACTTATGTGTCCAAGTAATGGTCCCTTTTCAGAATTTATTTGTTACAAGTTCTCTTCTTATACGTGTGCCGTACCCTGAAGTAATAATTGAGCGCTTTGAGCAGATTATTTCAGAGTAGCCATGATTATAAACGGCAAAGTAATAGACACGAACACGAACACGAACAGTTTAATAGTTTCATTGGTTGTTTATTGGTTGTTGTTTGTTATTATTACTTAATTTTAATACTAACATTAGGCTAAGTTACACTACTACTAACATTATATGGATGTTTATCTGAAATAAAGTATTTGAATTTGAATAGCCTGTTACAAAACAGTTTTGTAATATGCTATTACTTTGTCGTTTAGTATAGTTAGTATAGTATAGTACATACGGCCCTAGCGGACCCCTTCAGTTACTGCTGACATCTTTTTGAGAGGTCATTAGAAAGATCTTATCTTGCATAAGTTTTTCTGAGATATAATTATGAAAAAATTATAGTTTAAAAAACTAAAAAACACGCTTTAAAAACCAAACTAAAAAAGGAGAAAATAATTTAATTCAATTAAAAAGCGTGGGGTGCTTTTTGAGGTATTTTTATAATCACTTACTGTCAAGCACCCCCACGCTTTTTAATTGAATTAAATTATTTTCTCCTTTTTTAGTTTGGTTTTTAAAGCGTGTTTTTTAGTTTTTTAAACTATTATTTATTTTCTATTTTTTAGTTCTGCTAACTACAAAAACATGTTTTTTTTCTCTTTTTTTTATTGAATTGTCATCGGTCCTCGACAAGTTTACAAAGTTTCAATGAAATCTGACCGTTTAAAGTGGGTCAAAATCGCGCTCAAAGGAGTCGGTTACATACAAACAAACAAACAAACTAACAAACATACAAGTGAAGCTAATATAAAGCGTGTAAAAACAATGGTAATACGACTAAAATCATCAAATAAAACTACATCAAACCATCCTTATTCCTACGACTAAATACAGGGTCAAATAAAAAAGAAATGCAGTTCCATACATTTTGATAGCGTAGATATTGCACTTTTCTAAGAAACGGCTATTTTTTTTATTTTCATAACCTTCGAAATTTTTCTACGCTAGGTCTACAATAATGTGCTGAATCTATGGTTACAGTTTGCGCACTGGTTCTTTTTTTCCTGTATGAGCGTGACCAACAACAAACACAAGACGTCACCTTGGCCTCTGCCAGCTCCTCGGACATCTGTCCGACCAGGCGCGTGGTCTCCTCGACCTTGCCCAGCCCGTTGCGCAGCTTGTTGGCTTGCAGAGCTATCTCTATGCGCTTGGCTTTCAACATCCTGGTGAGAAGAACAACTAATCATTATCAGTACGGACGGATTCCTATCCCATACATAGGTTTTATTTTTATTATAAAAATTTAAAAGATTAAAGAGTAACCGTGGATTTTCTTGCCGGCTTTTCTCCATAAGAAAAGACAAATTGTAACCGGGCATCTAGCTGCTAGTTTAGCGGGCTAGTTTTAAAAAGGCGAAAGCCTGCCTGTCTGCCTTGACAGCTTTTTCTTTTCACGCCATATAACGGCTGAATGGATTTCGATTAAAGTTGGCGCACAGGTAAACTATGACCTGGGTGAAAACATTGGATACGTTTTTAACCAGTAATAGGCGTAGCCGTGGGTAAAAACTGTTATTAGATATACAGCGTTGCACCAACGACGTGCAAGCCGAAACCATAAATTCGGCACAAGATTCTAGACCCCCTAGGGATTCAGTATCGTGTACTGAATCTATGATAACAGGTTGTACGTGGATGTCCCTGCTATCGTATAGAACACTATGAATGTTCACGTACTCTTGGTAGCCCGATACGAGCTCGAGATAGTTGGTGGGCGTGACGTAGTTGGTGCGGCGCATCTCGTGCCACATCTTGACGCTGTACCGCCCCACCGACGAGTGTATCAGCGACATGGTGGACGCCACGGACGCGCGGAGCACGTCCTCGCGACTTTCGATCAACGACTCCATTCTGCGGACCTGAAAGAAAGAATGAAAAATAGTTTATCCTGCACAAATTAATCGTGCAATATAGCAACCTCGCATCAATATTCAACAGCAGAAACCAATAAAAACTCCTAAAGGTGGACGCACATTTGTCCTGACCGTCGACCTATTGTCTGGACTTTTATTGTTAATCTTGCAATGGGCAATCGTGGGCTAAACCACCCCTCCATTGTCTCAAATTCTTTTTTGTGATCTATCTTTCGCAACAGTCGCATTGACCATGATCGTCCAACCTATCTTTATTGATATTATAATTCTTCTGTACGTGTGTATGTCCTCCTGAGCGGCTGGACAGCTTATAATGATTTTTTGTGTGTTTTCCCTGAATGGTTTAGGTTCACAATTTGACGTAGGTGGCGCTGCGATCGAATTTTATTAAACGGGACAACGTGTAATCGGGCAGCTAGTTAGAAATAGAAAATATTTATTGTCCAGGTAATACAGTAAGCATAGATAGATTAACAACAAGTTGAGACGACATATGAGTAGCTTAAATATGACCTACAGCTAGTTACAAATATTATTTGCCAGTGAACTCCAAACTAGACAGTTAGTCTGTATCTTGGGGTTCAGGATACGAATACAACAGTGGAGACTAGAGAGGTGCTTTCAAGTATGGTATTTTATGAGTCTATGTATGTGTAACGTTTGTGTAGTGTCTGGCGTGTGTGTGGGGTGTGTGTGTGTGGTGTGTGTATGTGGCGTAAAATGTGTGTGTGTAAGTGTGTATTTTGTTCCCCATACAATATACTTCGTTTGATTCAGTGTCAGTTAGATATTAAGTTGAAAAAGAACGATGTTTTATACAATTATAAAGTCCACGTTACCCTTGGCCCAGTGATAGACGCCAGCAGCTCGACTCCCATGAGGAACTTGTACGCGACCTCTAGCAGCGCCTCCCGCGGCCACTCCAGGAACCAGTTCGTGGTGGTCGCGTTGATCAGGGCTGGGTACTGGCGGATGCGGTTTCTGTGACGAAAGCAACAATATCAAAACTTTTGTATTAGTACAAGAAGTAAAATACATCGACGCACAAACTGTTCCCAGTCAAAAATGCTATTAGACCCCAAAACGTAATAAAATTTTCGGTTCATACAAAACTGCAAAACCTTTATGGTCAAAATGTATCACGGCAATGTCAACGTGTATTATAATAATAAGGTTATTGTCTATGTAATTGTTTTCATAATCATACTAGCCACTCGTAACACAACTACACTACTAATTTTATTTGAGTTCATTAAAATTTAATTTTTCATCAAAAGTCATTAAAAAAGTCATCTATTCAAATTATCATTTCATCATTTCTCTAGTCGAAACAGTGGATATCAAAAGTCAGAAATTTACTCACGAACATACCTATTTTAAAAGACTTGGCGTTAACTTATTTAAAAATATTCCGCGCAGTACCTGATCCTACAAAGTACAATTAAAAAATATGGTGCAATGAAAATTGTAGTCCCTCAAACTTTTGTTCAATACATTGTGTAATTTTCATTATGAACCCTAGATTTTAGGGTTAACTATATTGAATACGAATATAGCATGTTTTTGATCGTATTACACTATATAAGCTAGGCTAGTTAAGATTGGTGAGCATCATCAGCCTATAATGTTCCCACTGTTGGGACGCAGCCTCCTCTGTGCAGTGAGCGGGCCGTTATCAACCACCCGGGCCCAGTGCTGGTTGGTAGATGTCACATGTCATAGAATTTTTGGTTCTAGGACATGCCGGTTTCCTCACGATGTTTTCCTTCGCCTTTTTAAGACACAAAGTAAAGCGCCTGTCTGGGTTCGAACCTACGACTCATAAGTCGCAGCCGTTACCACTGGGCCAGCACTGCTCTCAATAGATGATGCCCTCGTGATAAAAATATATTACCTGAACTCTTCCCCAATAGGACTGAAGCACAGCACGATGTGTAAATTGCTCCTCACTCGTTCCACTAGGAACAGGTATATAATCTCGTTGGTTTGCATTAAGTTGGCGGCTTTCATCGGCTTCTCCAGAGCAGTTTTTATCTGTTGGTATAGAAACATACTATACAGCAACCTTTAAAAGACAGCGGGCAAATGAGGTCCAAGAACGGCCACGATTAAGATATAATATATACTATAGATCTATACTGAGAGTAATAACGAAGCTTTCCCGCCTTACTAATAAACGGAGAATAAAGTTATTCCAAGTTTAAACCTATGAAAATGTATGGTTATTCCTGGTATAACTTTATTCCGTGTTTATTAGTAAGAGGGTAAGAGTTTTTTGTTTGTTTATTTTAGCGCGCTAATCTCTGGAACTACCTGTTGGATTGAAAAAAAAAATGCACAGTTAGCCAATTTCTTAAGGAAAATTAAAGGCTGTTTAACATCCCGACACGGTCCTGAGGAGCTATTTGATGATTTCCCACCCAAAAAAAAACCCTTATTTATTTATGGTCCGGCCAGTGTATCTTCTTCTATGTTTCTCTGTTAGTCGTCATGTCAATAGTCAGCCCTTTTCTAGAAAAGGGCTGACTACTGAGGGTCGTGTCGTGGTGTTATAACTTTGTTTTCGCTTAGCGTCCTTTTCAGCCCTTTGCATAGCTTCTCCCGCTCTGAGTGGAGCAGGAGGGCGTGTCAGACTTTTACTGACTAAAACCCACCCGTGTTCCCTCAGTTGCCTGTGTGCCAGGGGCCGCGGTATCTCTTTCGAACAACCCGCACCCCTGGAAATAAATAAGGGTAAGGGCAAGAGAATAATGAAATTGATTTGAAGTAGGACTGCCTACACTTTCGTTAAGTCATCATCATCTTCCTTCATAAATTTCAATTTCAATTCAATTTTTAATTCAATGTCAATTCAATTCAATTTCCATTTTCATGTTACTTGGGGTCGGCGCAATACGTTTTCTTCTTCCATTCTCCTCTGTCAGCCGTCACGCTATCTTTCGGTTATTTCCTTCTCCTTCATATCATTCTTCATACAATCCATCCATCTTTTCGTGGGCCTTCCTCTCCCTCTCCATCCATCATCATCATCATCATCTGATTAACTATTTTAACTTAAGGACTAGCCAACGTAGCAAACGATATCATCGCATTTTTCAATTGTCTACCTTAAACACCACTTTTAATAGCCCCCTAACACGTATGGCAAGGTTATTTATTAAAAGGTCCAACTTGACGGTTTACCCTATCGAAGTTTTCTCTATGAGTTTCGTTTCATACAGACGCTCCCTATATAAACAGTGCGAACAATGTACGCCTATATACCTCAAAGTGTTCAGTTTTTTGTAGTGTTCTAGATTTAGGTTTACTGGACACACTTTTTTCTCACAATTTTTTCTTCTTTTCTCTAATTTTCATTATGACAATTTCAAGAATACCCGTTATTTGCACATTTACTGAAATGCCGATTTTAGATGTAAGTTTTTTTGAAATGTAAGTGACAGTGCTGTTGGTGTGCTTATTATAAATTTAATAAATTAATTAATCTTCTTAACTTTTTCCCAACTTTGTTGAGATCATCTTCCTATCTAATCTGATGCAGCTGAGTACCAGTTTATACATGGAGCGACTGCCTATCAGACCACCACAACTCAGTTACTGGGTAGCATGATACCCCTTGGTAAGACTGGTTGTCAGGCTTCTCACGACCCGTATCGACTGTCAAAGATCCAAGAATGTCAGCCGTTAGCAACTGCTTAACGCGCTTAAGGGGAACCTAGTCGCGGGCTCGAACTCACTGGTGGGCCTGGCTAAAAATCACGCTGTCTCACCAGGCTTCGTGTCCGACAGAGATAGTATCAGTGATGAGCAGTTAGACGCTAGTCTACACGCACAACGTTGTTGAGTGAGATGCAGGATCAATTATAGTAAAATATTCGCGAAAAAATTAAGAAAAGTCCTTTGGAAGATCGGGTTTTATAAAAAGCCAATGCATAAATCAATAACCAATAAAGTTTATAGAACTTCTAGATGATTGAAATTTGTCGGTACCGACTTGGTTTTGGAGATTTTGCACTTCTTTTATTACTTAAACACACCCAAAGTTAAATACAATTAGCAAGAAAACTTTTGAATGGGTTTTTATTTTAGTATTCTGTTTCCGCACAGACCATATTATTAATAAGACAAAACGACATAATATTTTACTTTGGATGTGCCATTTCAGATAGTGGAGTAAAACACTCCCGAAGTTTGTATGCAAAAAATATGGACTAGGTTCACCTTAACGTGCTTACCGTGAGGCACGGAGTTGTCTTGGTATGTAAAGATGGTCACCTTTCTCCATTCTTCAACATTTATATCATAACTCTTTTATTCACACGCGTTACTTACACGTTCGTTAAATACAGGCGTAATATTGTGATGGGGAAGTAACTTACATCTTCAAACTCATCAGCTTTGTAAAGGTTGGTGATCTCGCCGCTGCTGAGCAGGTTGTTCATGATCTCGGTGAAGGACTCGACGGCGATCTGCGTGTCCGAGAATATGAACGTGGTCTTCTTCTGGTCCACGCCACAGCCCGTGTATAGGAGCTGACAGTGGGAGTTGAGGACAAAAATGTTAGTAGAAATGTTATAAAGCGAAAGTTACTTTGGTTTATTTGTTTGTTACCGTTCGGCTGAAAGGATTTGAAGAAAGACAAATATGTTACTTGAGACATGCACTGGAAATAAGAACAATAAAACATGGAACATTAAAAAAATTCAAAATAATGGAGAAGACAAAATAAGAGAGATAAAGACCCGTGCGAGGCCCAAAAGGCTCCTATCTCAGCATAATGCTGCGATATTTTAAAAAGGGATTTAGGGAGTTGATAAAAAAGTTAGTGCAATATTAACATGCATGGTGCAGCATGCGGGATCTAAAATTGCAAAGCCAGTAAATAGATTTTAAAAAAGTTGCCCCGCACTAGGAATTTCTCCTATATTGTAGGTGCGTTTACAAACATTTAAACTCACATACACAAACAGCCAGACCCGGAACAACTAGTTGTATGTCATAGAAATATTTGTTCCGTGCGGGAATCTAACCCGCGACCCGCAGCTCAGCTGCGCCAACTGAGCCGTCAATATAAAAAAGTGCGTTACAAATAGATTTTCGTATTGAAGTCGTTTTTTAATTGACTGGCATGGCGTAATTAGAACATTGTATGTGCCTACAAGCGATTACAGTTTATCTTCGTTGATTTGCTGTCATACTTATTTTATTCTATATATCCTCAAAGATCGAACTAGACGTGAGCAGAAGTTAGTAAATAATAATGACGCTAAATTATGTTTTCTCAAATACCATTTACAGTTTAAATGAAACGCCCGGCTTCTGGAATGAAAAAAATCGACGCGTATTAAACGCAACTGACGCAACGGGCTATTGAAAATTCATTCAACAATTCACATCAGGTTACACGCGCTTGACAATTTACTATCTAATTTTTGTGTTGATTTTCGTTCCAGAAGCCGGGCGTTAGTAAAATCTTCTTCTTCTTCGTATTGATGGCACGACAGTTTTACAATTTTGTTGACACAAAACTTCGCCACATCCACGGCGTTATCGGTGGCAGCGCAGAGGTCACCTTGGGTGCATGTTTTGGGGCACAGAGGGCCAGATAGAAAGTTAATACAATCAAAGGGTAGGTAACCTTCAAGTCCTCCCTAAAGTCTTTTAAGCCGTAGGTCTTGGTGACGACGACGGTGAACGAGTTGTACTCGCAGATGTACGTCGCCAGTCGCGACAGGCACGTGCGGCCAGAACCACCTGATGATAAACAAGGAATGGTTGTTGATGAGATGTTCCAAAATTTATGGAGCCTGGGCCAGGTCTTTGTACACTATACTTATAAATAGGGAAATTCTAAACTGTCCAATTACTTTAAAATGGCTTGGTTTGCTGGTAAACACAAGAAATTACACTTCAAATTGCAACACACAACAAAAACCCGTCATGGCGGTAAACTGTCATTTTGATTGATTAATGACGTTTGACATGGTTATTTCTGTGGAGGTTGAAGCATAAGGTAAACAGATGGGAAAGAAACGGTGGCAATTAAATAGGCGTCTACATTGTAGCTATACATTTATAGAAATATAATTGTCATTTTTAAACCAAGGAGCAACAGCAGCCGTCAGAACCAAAAGATTCACTGGCGAGCAGAACTATGACATTTGATGTAGACACGGAGAAAAAGAAGAATGGACGCCCTTGCCCATTACCTAGTGGCATAATACAAGGTTAAAAAAAGAACAGTTTAGCGAAGTACAGCGCAGATTTGGGCAGACCGCACCGCATTGGAAATTTCCTTCTACATAGCTGGCATACATATTGAATAAACCATCACACAGCCGGTGGCCCACATGGCATTTGTTTGTTTGCAATGCCTTTGTTGCCCTGCGGCCCGATGCAGAGTTGAAAATGACGGCCAAATATATAATAATTCACGGGCAAAACATTATTCCTGTCTTGAATGTCCTGTAATTAATGGCTTCTTTAATGGCGAGGAATATTACACTGACCAATCCCAACACACAGCATGTGGCCCCGCTGCTGCGAGATGACGCGCACGATGCGACAGACGTGCTCTATGGCGTCCTTGAACAGCACCAGGTCCATCTTCACCACGCCGGGACTGCTGTTGTACTCTTCCAGCTGGTTTGTCACGAATCTGGGCAGAATAGATAAGCAGTATATTATTTACCATGGCTTAGTGCGTTTCTGAAAATTTATCGATCGATTCCTGCTTTACGGCTCGATTAAAGTTCAGCAACGCCTCTCGACATCACTACGTAGATGGGTGACCATCCGTTACATACAGTAACCCCTCTATACACGCAAAGCACACGGATACACGTTATGCCATCGGTCGCGGCTGTTATACATAGATTTTGTCAGTCGTTACAGTGGTCAGTCGACTCAGAGCCCGAAAGTCTGATAATCAGTCTAACCAAAGGGATTTTACCTTTTATCCAGTAACTAGCTTTTAGAGGTCAGATAGGCAGTTGCTCCATTTATTGGTCATAATCATAATTTCAGCCCGAAGACATGCACAACTGTATATAGACTCCCTCCCCCAAGCACAACCACTTCAACCACTTCGTTGCTGCTCGCGTCCAGCGGATTTCTGCGGCTTATACCAGGTTATTCGTCCACCTTAAGGAAGGCCTCCTAACGCTACGGTATTGGTCATGTATTCGTATTCAGCTGCATTTCATTAAACTGACGAACGGACTGACTAACTCAATATAAATGGGAAAAGGGTAGGCAGATTTTTCCCATAATTATCGAAAAAAAAGGAGCACATAAAATAAACCAGCACACTTACTTGCGCAGCGCCTCAGGATCATTTATGTCATCGTACACCTCGTACGGGTTCAGGAAGTGGCCAAAGAGCGGCGGACTCTTGGACGGACACAGCGCGTGGAACGTCAGCTCAAAGTGCTTGCCTAGCATGTCGCTGATGTGGTTCATAAACCAGTCGCGGTCCCTGGTAGGAGATGGAATTCATTGAGACCTTGTTTTGTAATAAGACCGAATGGTTTTAAGCTAAAGCATTGATATAACTCACTTTTCTTCAGTCAATCGGTCGCAAAAGACTCGGAAGCACTCGTGCATCCACAGCCGCAAAAACCGCGGCTTTGTGTTGGTGTAGTCTTTGTTACAACGAAGTAGACCCTGGGCGGTAATATTTATTTCATTTTATGTTGAAGTTATGCGTAAGCTTATAAAGGGGTCAATAATGGATTAAAAGGTCCATTTGGTTTTTCAGAACTATTCCTCTCATCAAAACCTTTCAAGCTTTTTTTCTTAGCCAATCACATACCGATTGGTATGTGTCTCTGTCCCCGAAGGGTATTACCAATCGTGGATTAGTTACAAACATAATAAATTTATTTGACCCAGGTTAAGGCATACAAAAACAGAAAAATATACTTAAAATAGTACATCACTCACGGCTGCCCAAATAGTTCAATCATGCATATACCAAAAACTTCATTTGTAGATTTTAAAAGGTAATGAAGGTGACTTCTAACAACTGGCCAACAAACATCGAAACAAATTTATTTTTATTTTTAGCTGCAACTCATTCAGATTACATAAACTGCAAGATTATTATTGACTTGTCTTTACCTCAAATCTCGTGTTCCAATCTACATTTCCTTGCTGAAACCTGACGTACCTGGAATATCTTGGAGATGTCCCTCAAATTGAAGAGGTAGTGCATCTTACTGGGGGTGGGCAGGAGCTTAGCCACAATACTGTTGAACATGTCTATCGTTGCTATCAGCACGGTTTTTCCTGGATTTGGAATTTTATTTTTTTAGCGGTTTTAACCACTACAAAACAAATGTTCAGTAAAAGCTGCAAAAATGACTCGGAACTGTTTGAGTGATCTAAAAACTTGTAAACTTTATTTTACGCTATCTTTGACGAGCCTTTTATTTTGGGGGATGACATCTAGTAGTTCAACCTAGGAGAGGTTGTCGGCTTTACCAGCTTCTGTGAATGCCTTTATAAATTAAGACCTCCAGCCGGGCCAAAAAAATTGTCGAAGCCGAACATTTTTAAATGTTTTCTGCTGATTATACACCGAGAAATTTTAATGGTTGTTTTCCCGCAGCGAAATGGTTTTGTGAAAACAAATAAAATATTAGAAACAAAAAATGGCAGATTAACCATTGTGAAAAATGATCACGTGCTAGAGTTTATTTTGCTTTGAACGTTTATGCATCGCTGTTCCCTTTGTCGGCGGCGCGTGCGATTCGAGTAGTACCTTTAAGTTACCTCTAGTGTTACTATTGATTTTGTATCAATAAACAATTTTATTATTTTCCTTTATTCCATTAAATACATATAAATAACATTTTTAAATATTAGAATATAAAATATATCAAAACATTTAAAAATATAAAAAATAGTAGCCCACCGGTATCGGGAACAGGGTCCAAGCTACCGGTGGTCAGGGCTGCTGAGAGAGGAACCTCCTTACTATACGCGCCGTGTCCAGTAGTACTGCTTTCTGGATCAAGCCCTTGATCCAGCTGCCTAACGAGAGCCTCCTGAGGTGTTGGTCGAGGCTCTTGGCTATAATACCATTGGCCGTCACGACTATCGGCACAATGACTGCTGTATCCACATCCCACATGTCGACAACCTCGCGTGCCAGGTCAAGATACTTGATCTGCTTATCTTTTTAGGCTTTCACGAGGTTCTCGTCATGTGGGAACAATTTTATTATTATTATTATTTTTTATTGATTCTCACGTTTTCGAGTTGATGAATATTTTTTTATTTATTTTAAAACGAAAACATCTTTATCTTTTTACTTTTACTCTATGCGTCGAAATTACTCCTTATGGCAAGTTGTCCTGCCGCGGGAAAACAACCATTAAAATTTATCCGTATATACTAGCTGTGCCCACGGTTTCGCTTACGTGGATAACGGAAATTATCCCACGGGAACGTGCTCCACTCCTCTCCTCTCTGCTCCAGTGGATAGTCAGCCTTACTGTCCTATCACGTACAGCAACACCTCGTACTTCTCTGAGCAGGTGCTGTGTTTCTACGCCAGAACGATGACGATTTCTGAGGCTTGCTGACATTATAAATCGATCATCGCGTTCAGAAGTCTTCTTCGTCCTGATTTAGGCTTTCCGTAGCCACCACACCGGTATCCAGAACGAAATTATTAAACACATAAAAATGTCCCGGAAATTAAAACAGATATGTGGTTTCAGGGTGAACAGTATCTTCTACGTACAGCTGGGCAGCCCCAGTTAACAGTGCTCGTAAAACTGCGAGGGATTGTAGCTTGGGTCAGTTTTGGTCATTAACATTTTTATGTGTCGCGAAAAGTTACGTTATTCAAGTAGATAAATTAGGAAAAAAAAAATGATGTTTTCTATTCCAGAGGGTAAGTTTTATGATATTGACAAAATCTATAATAAATATACTGAGGGTTTTTTTTTTGTTTCGAATGTCTGGTGTAAATTAACACCGTAAAGACACGAAAGTATCACGAGTGACAGACGAGAGTCCTTGATTAAATTCGCTCACCAAGAGACTTGGTCTCCTCGTCAAAGTCCTGTAGATGCTGCCCCAGCATGGTGCCGAAGATCTTGACGAGCTGCTGCTGCGTGGGCGACGACAGGAAGAACGCGTGGAAGCACGACAAGAGTCGCGGGGGCAGCGCCGAGCGCGCGCCCCCCGGGGGGCCCGCCGCCGCGCACAACACCATGTTCTGCGCCGAGGGGTGGCGTTGTGGCCTTACACTTACATACACATTGCTTTTAGGCCTACTTGCACAACATATTTATCACTAAATACGTTTTTAAGGCGAGAAATTTATTTAGTTTGGTGTACGTGGAACTTAACTTCGGCGACCAGTAATATACCAATAGCCGCTTATCGACAGCTTGAAACATTGACTGAACCCGCATACCTTTAGCTTCGATTTATTTTATGTTCTATTAACTTTAGGATACGGTTCGCAATACACATTGCACGAAGTGCGCAAAAATTAACTTTGACATATTTCCACCCGAGTAACTATTGTAATGCTCTTTTGAATTGTAACAGCTCTCAAAACGGTGAAGGAACTCATGACGAAACCGGCATGTCCTATAGAAACAATGATTCGAAGACATGTGACATCTACCAACTGGAACCGCGTACAGTGTATATAAGAGATAAGGACTGTATCCCAGCAATGGGAACATTATAGGCTGAATATGATTATCAGAAATCAGAATACGTATAAAATTAAAATCGGTCACGTCGTGCAAAATAGTCACAATGAGTTGGGGTAGGACAAGGGCTTCGCAAAAACAAACATAAAATACCTTGACATTCTTGCGCCACTGCTTGACCCTATCGAACCAGTATCCATAGTCGTGCCACAGACGCACCAGTTCCAATGGCGGCTGGGATCCGTAGTAGTCGCGTACTGGCATGTTTATGTCGTCCATAAATGCTATCATCTTCTTGCCTGGAAAGCACACGTCAATCATTTTCTTTATATGAAAATATGGTTTGTTTAATGCTGCAATCACACTGGAATAGTCAAGCAATCTGCCTGCCTTTTCCCAACTATATTGGGGTCGGCTTCCAGTCTAACCGGGTGCAGCTGAATACCAGTATTTTACATGGAGCGACTGCCTATCTGACCTCCATAATCCTGAGTAACCGATACCCCTTGGTATGACTGGTTTTCAGACTGTTGGGCTTCCAATTACTTTTAATGCTGCAATAGTTTACTGCGTAAATATCCTAGGGCCAGTTTTATGTTAAACAGTTCTATGGTGAGGTTACTTCTTGGCAGATACTTTCTCCCAGTTTTTTTTATTATTTACCCACAGGTACGTGCTACCGGGATAAAAGTACCAATTATGTATACCATGACCCAGGTCATGGTGTACCCATGTGCCGAATGTCATTCAAATCTGTTCAGCCGTTTTAACAAAACACTCGGTTCGAAGACTGTGTGTCTGCCCCGGAGTTAAACATACAAGTAATCCCTTACGGACTTTGTATTTAAGCGTCACCTACAATCGGAGACTTTAACCTTTTAACCGCCTACGCCGGATCAATCCGACAAATATTTTCGGGTCCATTACGCCAGGGTCGTATATTTACGACCAAAATACCACAGAGCTCGTATAATCTTATTTTTTAGTTAATTACGCTGTATTCTATCAAAAAGATGTTATTTTTATGTAAATAGTTAATTAAGTAATAATTTACAATTTAATACACTTTACTGTAAACTCTTAATTGTAAATAATAATAATAAAGCCAATTTATTCGGACAATTTACAATTGTTTCTTAGGCATCGTCCTAATAGAACGCGAACGCGCGATCATCGTAGGTTCGCGCGAATTTTACTCTTACGAACGCGCGATCAAACATATTGAACTCGAAGTGTCCTAACTAGCAATCGCACGACGCGGTCGCGCGACTCAAATGTTTGAAAATCCGAGATCCAAGCTATCAAAAGCTCAGCTCCTTACTTCCAGCAGGCGCATAGTTCCCTTTGGTCCTCTTCTCGAGACGGGACTCGATGATGTCCTGCACGTTGGCCGCCGTGGTCTGCGCCGACATGTTGATGATCTGGGTACTGTACCTGTCATTCAATGGATAAATGAATAATATACGAAGCTTATATAAGACTGTGGTGATGATCCGGTTGTGCACCAACCAAACTTAATTTACGACATTGCAATCTTTTTCCTTCTAAACATGAAAGAGACGGAAATAAATAAGAGCTGTAAAATTTAGTTGAACTTGCTTGAATAAAGCCGAATTCAAGGCAATCGAGACGTAATTTCGTTTGACAAAAAGTGTCATTTTTCTTTTTCTTTCGCGGTCTTTCAGTACGAAATAGCAGTACTCTTATTTTAGTTCTGGTGGTGAAAAAAAGTATCGGCTCCAATGGCAAATTACTTAACAACGAACTATTTACACTAGCTTCTTAGTTAAGTAACTAAAAATACTCCACAAAGGCAGAAAGACGCTTTGGCGTCGAAGTACTTACTACATATTCTCAGTTAAGTTTTGTGTAACGTTTTGGAAAAATAACTCAATATTATGCACGATAATGTTAAAATTCCATTGCAATCAAATAATTTAAGGACTTTTAATTACTAACGGTCACACGAAAATAAACTTGAAATACATAACGCTAAAGTAGCTCTCGTCGTGAACTAATCTATACATATAATAAAATTGTAACAGGCCGATGTCTGTACATTAAAGATATTGAAGAAAAAATAGTATGGGGGGTCTTTATTAGAGCAACAGAAGCCAAAACAACGGTTTTTAGAATTTTTGTCTGTCTGTATGTTTGTTACCGCATCACGCAAAAACCACTGCATGGAATTGAATGCAGTTTTCAATGATGTATTCCGAGAGGTCTAACTTAAAAATAGGCTATATATTATCAAAAAAAAATGATTATCTACTTGATTCTAAAGTCCACGCGTATGAAGTCGCGGGCAAAAGCTAGTTAATTCATAAAACTGAGTTTAATTTATTTGAAAACCGAATACATTTTTAGGTTGAGGTCCCTAAATTTGATTTTGCGGAAATACAACCATTGGTTTCGTAAATATGATCAACAGACTACATTTAATCATAAAATTCTTAAACACATTTCCTATCTGTAGTCCTTAGCTGAAAAAACTTCTACATGAAATTCAAACTGCAATAAAAGGCGGACGCCAGATGAAATGATGAAATAGTATTTTCATTCACTTATTTTCCACTCCATCATATCACTTACTTGGTTGTATCCAAGCTGACCAGGGTGCCTTGTATGAGGAAAGTCTTCCCGGTGCCCGTAGGTCCTCCTATCAGGACGCCATACCCTGCCTTCAGCATATCTAGTGCGATGATCTGCACGCGGAGGAATTCCATCGTTGGCACCAGGATCATATGGAAACCGGCGCTAGAGAGGTAAAGGAAATTATGGATCATTTATTTCTATCCATATTACAAGTTGCTTTTCGTGTCGACCGCTTGTTCTTCCTAACAACGCAACAGATTCGATGCTGTTTTCATCATTATTTAGAGAATTTATATGTACAGACGTCAGCAGGTCAAGCTATCCCAAACTTTAAAATTTTCCCAATTGAACATGAACCTTACTGTATTGTAATAAAGTTGAAAATCTATCAAAGAAATTTGACAGATTGGGGTAGCTTGATGTGCTGGCGTCTGTACAGTCCCGAAGTTTTATATGTACAGTCAGCCCCAAAAAGATGTAAACAGAAAAGGAACCATTTTATTCTAAACAACCTTTGTTCCAGCACATTTTATACACGTAACATAGGTACAAAACATAGTAAGTACACAATTTATGTTACCTTAATGACGTCAACATTTTGTCCAAACACATGTATACAACCTATTCGCACGGTTTCGGAACTTACACTGGTGAAATACACGTAAACAATTCTACCCCACTTTGTCTAGCACTTGGAAGAATACAGGCGTGATGTTTCCTAAATTGCTGTCTTTATCTACACTAATCTATACTTACTATTATTAAAGTTGAATAGTTTGCTTCTTTGAACGCGCTAATCTCTGCAATAACCAGACAGATTTAAAAAAATCCTATTGCATTTGATAGCCCAATTTCTGAGGAAGGTTTTTTAAGTTCAAACTACGACTGGATAACTTAGGAGCTGAGCAAAAAGAATACAGTCAGAAAGAACACTAAGCGCAGCCACTGCCAATATCCAAGTAGTCGTTCAATCTACATTGTCAAAGCATACTTTGATTGTGTCAACTCGGCTTTTACTTTAGGTTATTGCTAAAATCTAAAGAAACTGTCCCAGGTTAATTCTACTAGCCTAAACCTAGTACTGACTTGGGGTTATATCTCCAGTTGTCAGGTAGCTTGTCCTCCCACAGCCTGAAGACCTGGAGCCTCTCATCCACATAGTAGTCGTAGACGGTGTCCTTGAGTGGGAAAATGCCCTCGTGCTCTCGGATCCAGTTGTCCAGCTTACGACGAGGCTCATCTTCCAGGGTAGCACAGACTGACCAGATCAAGCTGTGTGACAAAAAACTTAAATCAGTAATTACCCGTTTTCACTAGGAAACGTTGCACAACATTGTTTTAGTAACATGATTTTGTGTTGCCCGTGTTTACTGGGAAAAAAGTAACGCAATATTTATCCCAAGAAAATTAGATGTTGCGGAACTATCTCGAACTTCTTTCCATTTAAAACGCGGCCTAAAGGTAACATAATTATATGGAATATATTAAAATTTGTAGTCATACCACAGGTCATAACGCAATAATGCAATAATTGTTGCGCGTCGTACAATCTATGTATAACGTTGTGCAACATGCATGACGTACAATGTGGACTGTCTAAAAATTTTAACCATTCCATTTTATTTTAGTTTTCGAAAATTTAGAGCATGTTGAGAAACTAATTTGAATATTATGATGATGGGCTCAATAGTTATTTCTTAAATTTTGATTTAACTATATTTAATTTTCGACGGCAACGATCTTTTGTGTCACCAGTGGCACAAAAGATCGTTGCTGTTGCCTCACCAGTACATAATAAAAATTTAAATCTGTCAACACAAAGTCATCCATCTCTCATCTGTTAAAGTGTCAGTAGACGTCATACATAATCGGGTTGTTCCCAGGGGTCCACGAGTCTATTGTTCTCGAAAAATTATTCATACTGTTACAAGCTTGGGGTTCGTGACAATTAAAAACTGCCAATATAGATTACCAAAAATGACACTAACTAAACACACTAATTATAAAACACAATTGCACTACTGATGACTCAAGTCGCACTTGAAGTTCTAACATGTATCGCTTGTCCAATACTCATCGGGTCGCAATCCGTTCCGGCCTTTTATAGGGCCCTCGGATAAATCCAGAACCTTCTACTATAGAAGCATCTAGAATACTCGAGTACATACCGGCCCCGACTGAACAGATGTCGATATTTCTAGAAAGTTGTAGCATCGAAATTTCTAGAAAGATCTTGACTATTAATTCTGCTACTCGATACCAGGTGGCGCTAGTGGTAAGTAATGTTACCATGTACCAGACATTAATTTTGGCGCGCAACACTGCCGCATTCTAAGACATATTCGTCCCGAGCATTATCGGCCCCATAATAACGTGCCAGTAGATCCACATGGACAATCTTACGAGTACCTCTTGCACCTTTCTGTATCCGGTAGGTAACGTCATTGATCTTTGTTACAATCCGGTACGGTCCGTCCCATTTAGCTTGTAGCTTAGGAGATTTCCCTTTGCTGCGGACTGGATTGTGCCACCACACTAGTGAACCTTCGTCAAACCCTTTATTGTTCATTTTGCGGTCATAATGGGCTTTCATCTTTTCAGAAATTTGCTGGCCTGATTATCTGACGTGCTCATAAATGTCATTAATTTTGTTCCGCAAGTCATTCGCATAATCGGTTATACTGCGTGGGGCATCAGGTGGTATTCCGGTGATCAGGTCTGCAGGCAGCCGTAATTCTCTTCCAAAGTTTGCGAAAGCTGGTGTCACCGATGTACTTTCGTGAACAGCGCTTCGATATGACAACAAAAACGGCTGTATGTGTTTGTCCCAATCCCGTTGCCGATTTTCCACAACTTTTGCTAGGTACCTCTCTAATGTCTGATTAAATCGTTCCACCATTCCATCCGATTGTGGGTGGTAAGAAGTTGTTCTTGTTTTATGAGTACCCATAACTCGACAAGTTTCCTGGAATATTTGGGACTCAAAATTCCTTCCTTGATCACTGTGAATCTCTAAAGGCACTCCAAAACGACAGAAGACTTCATGCACTAATTTATCTGTAAGTGTCGAGGCTTCTTGATTTGGAATGGCGAAGTCATTCGGCCACTTAGTGAAGTAATCCATCACAACCATGAAATACTCGTTACCACTTTCACTTTCCGGAAACGGCCTCGCAACGTCAAGGGCTATCCTCTCCCATGGTGCACCAACATTGTAAAATTTCGATGCACCTCTACTACGAGTCTGAGGTCCCTGTACAGCTGCACAACTTGTCCATTTGCGACGCCAGTCCTCGACATCGTCCCGACAGTGGATCTAGTAAAACCGTTTTCGTATCTTCAGTAGAATCGGTTTTACTCCCAGATGACCTCCTGAATAACCATTATGATACAGCTGTTGAAAACACTACTTTCGATACGGACCGCCGTTAAAGCCATCAGGTTCTTACATCATTCGCTGCGCACACGCTTGTTTTGTATGGAAAATATTGACAATGCTGACAATGTCGTTAACAGCCGCCGCCGAGGCGTCTCCGTGCATTGTGGTTTAAGCATTCTATAACCAACTGTATGAGTAACGTACGCAAAAAGGAATCTCATCTTAGCGATGGTCTCCATGTAGGATTGCTCGTCGGGCAGGCTGGGCGGGGGCTCGGGCGACAGGCCCAGCAGGCGGCACAGGGACTTCACGCCCGTCAGCTCCTGGCCGCGCACGCTGTCGCCTTCCTTCAGGTGCAGGCGCTTCAGCTCCAGCACTGGCGTCAGGATGGTCAGGAAGAAGCGGCGTAGCTGTCGACAGGCACTTGTGTACAATAGTGGTAAAGGCAAGCTAAGTAAATCACACAGTACGCGTACTACAGTGTGACTCAGTTTTTATCAGAGAAATTAATTGGCTAAATTGGACTTGATTGATGTATCTGGGTTTCGTTTAAATTAAGTGAACGATAACTTAAATGTTTGCATGCCGAATGGTAAAATATGGCTAAACTTGAATGTGTCAAACAACTATTATATATTACCTATTTTTGCGTATTAAAGGTCTATTCTACATACTAAAAATGTCTCATGCAGACATAGATCCAACATCAGAGATTAGTTTTTAATAGCGCTTCGTCACGTTGCTGGTAACAACATGAGCATTGTATAAACCATCAGACTGGACCCGCTTCAAAATGATTTAAATATCCAAGACAAGTCTCAGAAAGGTAATAAAAACAAAGCCTCACTCACTATCTCCCTGTAATCAGGATTTTCGAGGGTATCCAGCCAGGAGTTGACAAAAGGCCACCAGCCCCAGTCCTTGTAATCGTTGTACACCATTCCGTTGCGTGATACTGTGGCTGGCGACGCCACTGCTAAGTCCAGGGTCTCGATCAGCAGGGTCACCTGCACCGAAGAATATACAACATTACTCATTTTTAAGATGCCTGTATCTGTATCTTAATGAAATTAGGTACCTACGGCTACACATCAAGCTATACATTTCCAGTTTACGCTGATCTCGCAATGTACGGTATAGGATTCTATACAATGCGAGATCAGCTTATACTGGAAATGAATAGCTTGATGTGTAGCCGTGTGTACATCTAATAATAAGACAGTCGTACTTTTTTAAATGTAATTGTTATTGTGGTGATAGGCTATTTAACATCGCGCTACGGCTCTTATGAGCCAAACAAAAATAAAAAAAAACTCCGAAAAAACGCGCGGGCGGGCGATGCGACACGATACGGTGGGTCGGGGCAAAAAAAAACCTCACGCGGACGAAGTCTTGAGCAGAAGCTATATTACAATAAAGCTCTGGCCAAACTGAATCGAAACAGTGGGATGCGGGTTGCGTCTGCGCGCATCTATTGTTTCATTGACTAGGAAGTAAAAAAAGACTATTTGCGAATAGGTAGCTAGTATGTATACGAACCACGATATATCGCCACCACACAGTGCCAGAGACACCAACATCATCTAGTAGTCTCAAGTTTAAAAAAATGTGGGCATTTCTAAAGTACTGATACATAGGAGTTTGCATTTCAGTTTTAAGTTAATTTAGTCGATAATTTAATAGCAGTCTGTAGCCTCATGTAATTGAAACAGTTAAGTAGACTTATAGCGCCATCTACATCGACACATGCGAATTACTACGCATCATATTGATGTCACGCAAAATCATGCATAGCACAAGCAGAGTTTGCGACTAAAACTTATGTTTTTTTTATGTAAAAAAAAATTGTTGGAGGTCCTCTATTTATTTATTATAAACTAGCTTCTGCCAGCGGCTTCGCCCGCGCGGAACTTTCATCCCCTATTTAACTCCCTCCCTTAGGGGTTGAATTTCGAAAAATCCTTCCTTATTCCTTGTCTACATTAAAAAGGGAACCTCTGTGCAAAATTTCTGCTTTCTAGGTCCAAGGGTTTGGGCTGGGCGTTGATGCGTCAGTCAGTCAGGATTTTTATTTTTATTTATATAGATAAACACTAGACATACCTGTGAAGGCATAGAAATTCTCTCACTGTTGACCAGAGTCAGCAGTTTGTTGTCATCCATGACTGAGTTGAGGTTCTCTATCCATATGGCGTCCACGGGACCATCAAATATTATCCACTTCATATCCGGAGACTCGTCTGCAGAACAACATCAGAAATTTGGTTTCAGTAGGTAATCTATACTAAAATATCCTACTCTCCTGCTACATATATTACAAATGTGAAAGTTTGGATGTTTGTTACTCAATCACACAAAACGGCTGAACGGTTTTGAATGAAATTTGGCAAAAAGATAGTATAAGAGCTGGATTTTATCCCGGTAGTACTTTTCCGTGGGATAATATTGAGCGTCTACGCAGGCGAAGCCGCTGGCAAAAGCTAATAATAGTATATTTTATAAAGAGGGACTAACGAAGCCATAATATACCAGAGGTAGTCAATGAAACCGAGGGTATATTAAGTTGGCGTTTAGTCTCGAGGTGCAAACTGTACTTTTCACTTTGAGTGCGAGAAAAATAGTCAATTTAGTACAAAAACATGTCCCTAATAAATATTACTTAATAAAATAAAAATCACAATATCTATTAGGTATGTATTTTGCTCTTTGCTCGACGTCAAACTCTTTACCAAGGAACATATATACCACAACTGTCACTGGACATTCTCAATAAATTTATTTAAAACCGAACTTTGCACTCGATCAGTTTTTTCTTCTAAACCAGTCACAGATTAATGTGGTCACTTTAGTCCCGCTTTGTAGGGCTATATTGGCGTACTTTTAGAGCATGAGAAGTGAAAATAATAATAGACGTTTATTTATTCCACAAAATCATTCCACTGAGTAAGTACGCGACAGCTAAAATGTGTTTTTTTATGTTAAGTTTTTATTTACCTTGAGAACACCTAATCCATAACTAAAGGTCCAAAGCCATCTTACCTTGACAAGTGGCTCTCATAACCGAAGACAAGACTCCATCCTTCCACTCCCCTGTCGCCAGGTTATACTCTCCGTACAGTTCACCCAGGGTCAAAGCCTTGGGGTTGATGGGGTATGTCTGGACTACTTCGAAGCCTGGTTGTTTCTCCCTGTTCAGACGGGATAGGGTGTTGGCTAGCATTTTCCAGGAAGTTGACTTCGCTGTGTTGGTGTCGCCGAGTAGGATGCTTGAATGACGGGAATTCTAGATGAAAATTGTGATATTAGATATAACATCTCGCCTTGTTTCCCGAAGGGGTTGGTCAGAGGTGTACACCACATTTCGCAATCCCTATTACCTAGCTCTTAAACATAACTAGCTAAATTAGCGAGTCTATTGACTTCAATCGGCACAAATCCAGAACCCGGGCTGCTACTGAGAAATTCCAGACGGAACAATCCAATAAAACTTTGCCCGACCGGGCCATCAAACCCAGGGCCTCATTCTCAGCAGTAGCGCTTGCGACCATTAGACCAACGAGGCATTCAGGCGTGTATTATTAGAATCTTATATTAAGGATATAAATAGCTCGCCGTCCGGTAAGAACCAAGCCCGTGTCGATGGCGCGTTGTGTTCCACGCGCGCCTCAAAGAGATGTCTGACAAGCCCTCCCGCTCCACCCAGAGCGGAAGAAGTCATTTGATGATTTCCCATTTAAAAGGATATCAATCACAAGCGTGGGTACTGCGACTTAACGTGATATTTATTTAGTTATTTAAATAACATGGGAGACTTACAGCTAAAGCAAACAGATCGAGGACAGTATATTAGACAGAAAGCCAATTACAGGTCTCCACTTATAAAATACAGATTAAGAAAAAAATAATTCTAAGGACATTCACACTAGTCTACTACCGGATAATTACTATGATGCTCGCTCTGAATAACAACTATCATAACATTAATAACATAACAAAAACTACTACAAGAAAAAGTTACGGCTTAAGCACTTCCTGGCTGACGACACACTGGTTAGGAACAGATCTATATCGTACTGTTTACAATGCCTGTTAAAACTTCTGCTTGCACGCACAACGCACGAATTCTGCCTATAGTTGGTTGAAGCAAATGGCACGCGCAAAGGTGGATTGTATCGTTTACACTTCATGGGAATATTGAAGTAAAATTTAGATAAGATGTCGGAACAGTTAATAGTGCTGTTAAAGATTTTCAATAAACATACACAGTCAGAAATCTCGCGGCGGTTGAGTAAAGGTAATATGTGAAATTTTTTACATAGGTTAAGGTAGTTTTCCGAACGATACGGTATTTTTTGGTGATAACATAAGTACCTTATGAACCTTTTTTGGATGCTCTCAATGCGGTTTATATATTTGTAGTAACATGGGTTCCATATTTCAGACGCGTATTCCAAGTGGCTTCTAACAAAAGTACAGTATAGAATTTTTAAAGTTTTAGCTTGAGTGAAGCACTTGGATAACCGCATAATGAAACCCAGTGATTACCCAGTGATATGCCGGTTTCCTTACGATATTTTCTTTCACCGCACCGAAAATAGTGGTGATAAAGTTATAAGCCTACCTGGGTTCAAACGCACCAACAACTCGTACGTCGGGGCCGTTACCAAGGCCGTTGATAATTATCTTTATTCTATATTACTCTACTAGCGGTCGCCCGCGGCTCCGCCCGCGTGGATGTCGGTTACCGCTGCAAAAAGCCTACCCAGGAAAGACACGGTCAGTAAAATGATTCCCAGGTCAATTCACAGACATCGACGACGCAGTCATTATCCGCAGGCTGCATAGACTCCCCTCCCGCACGCGCACCCCGTCTTGGTGACGCCCACTTCGCAACGGGCCGTGCAGCAGAAATCGTATTATTTTAATTTCGCCATAACTTTAAAACCAAACGTCCAATTTTAATCATTCAAAGACCAAATATTATCTACATAAACTGTACTTAGTGATGAAATCATTTATTTTGATTAGGATTATAGCATGAGTAAAATAAATGCGTTTAAATGTAGTCCAAAAAAAATTCAAGATAAATAAATAAAAAAATGGTTGTTGTGCCTCACTCGACATAGATAGGTATAGTGTGTCGCGGACTTTTTTGTAGATATTTATAAGATCTACAATTAATTAGAACATTTTATGGTTCTATCTTTTATAGTTTAGGCAGCGTACGCAAAATAAGTAACTTTTCTGGTTGATTTTTACACCTTGTGTCCGAAAACCCCAAATATCTTACGGAACCCTATTTTTTTCCAAAATAAAATTTAGCCTATGTTACTCGTGGATAATGTAGCTTTCGAATGGTGAAAGAATTTTTAAAATCGGTCCAGCAGTTTTTGAGCCTATTCATTACAATCAAACAAACAATCAAACAAACAAAGTTTTCCTCTTTATAATATTAGTGTAGATAACCGCGAACAGTCTGATATGATCACGTAGGGGAAAAAAGGCTAGACAGTTGTTGATAACTCTGATGTGATAAACTAAAGCCACTAACTATCTCACTACCTATGTTGAAACAAACACACAAAAAGCTTTTCAGTTACTTACAATTAACTTTGACAATGATTTTTCCCTATAATTTCTATAGAAACCAAACAATCAAACACAAAACAGAACAAACCTTCGTCTCATAAGTCTGTATAACTTTATGTAGCGCTGCCTTAACCGGCTGCAAGCCTGCTAGCTTCATCTCCGCGGTGATGGCCGTCTCCAGCAGGTCGTAGTCCAGGGTTGGGATCTCCACCTCAGGGAAGATGTCCTGCATGATGCCGTCAAAGAGAGGCACGTCCTTGGCAGTGAGGCGGGCTACGTTCATGTCGCGCATGGCTAGGATTACCATCTGTGAGGGAAATAGGAGGTGTTGGAATATTTTATCTGTTAGTATAACTTCCAACAACAATAAAATCTGAACCAAAGATCGCTTTAATGATAGGGTATTTTACTCTATACGAGAAAAAATCTAAAAATATATTATTGAGATAGCTTAGGCAAAATGCAGTCGGAAAATGTTAGTTTTAGTTCATGAAACAACAAAATAAATTTTAAAATACAATTTAAAGATTTCGGTTTTTTATAAATCTGTGTTTGAACACCATGAAATAGTAGTCGCCATGTTATTTCGTCATACGGCATGTCAACTGAGCAACTTTGTACCTTTATTATTTTCGTAACCAAAGTAATTTTTATATAGATAATATTTTGCATTCAGGAACAGCAAACCAACGCTAAGTAGTAAAATAACTCATTTTTTAAATTATAAACAATTGTCATACAAAATATCAGCGCATTTGTTTTTAGCAAACTGACGCCATACCCACAGAGCAATATGGCGTCTACTGCGTCCAGCGTTTTTGACAAATTACGCGCAAAATTTGAAAATGTAAAATTATAATGCATTTTTATGGCACTAATCGATTAAATAAAAATATTGTGTTTTTTTTAGTGGTTTATTAGCACTCTAAAATCTAATTAAGACACTTTTCAAAAATGAGTGTAATAGGGTATTCCTATTGCTCAATCTGACACCTGTTTATTCGTTTAAACCTGATGAAATCAAAATCTATTTCGTCTTAATCATCATCATTTCCGCCGAAAGACGTCCACTGCTGGACATAGACGTCCCCAAAGCTCCTCCACTTCTAACGGCTCTGTGCTTTCCGCAAAAAAAACTGCTTTTTCATACAAAAGAATGATTACTGTTGTAATTGTGTTGTCTTGTATGGATGTTCTTTTTTCTAATTGTTCATTTGTGTTGTTGTTCATCTCTTATATCAGTAACTTTGTTTCCTTTTATTAGATTTTCGTGTTATGATTTTTAATTATTTTAGTATTTGATATTGTTACATTGTCAAACTTAATGTAGGTACCTGGATTACAAGTAAATTATGTAGTTTCCTATAATTGGAAGCGCTCACTGTTTTTATTCCTGCTCTATGTATCCTTGCATTGAATTGGGTAGCCGCTATTGGAGACCCAATGAATAAATAAATTACCTAATCACACTTTTCTATGAAACAGAAGATTGATTTTTTTTATAACTGACGAAAATGTTCAAAGCTCATGTACTTAATCCATGGAAACAACAGGCTGCGCGTTATTTCGCTGTCACCTTGTGTATCCTTTGTAATAAAGGGGTATATTCATAAACGATGATTAAAGTTAAATGATGTTTAAACGTCAAAAATGTATGGTTAAACAGACGCTAATCATTACTTAACTTTAAGCAACGTTTATGAATAAGGAGGAAATTGTCTCAACCACATCAGTATCTGCCAAGGGTCCGGGTTGTTCGAAAGAGATACCGTCGCCCCTGGCACACAGGCAACTGAGGGAACACGGGTGGATTTTAAGTCAGTAAAAGTCTGACACGCCCTCCTGATCCACCCAGAGCGGGAGAAGTTATTTGACGATTTCCCATCCTCAAAAAAACAAAAACCACGTCAGTATACGCAATTTTCCCAATAAAATTTCCATGTTCCCTTTAGAAAGCTTCTATGTCTCGTACTCCGTTATCTTACCTCTTGTTCAGGCAGATTCGGATAGGCTCTCCTCTTGATGCCAGCGTATCTTAGTAAGGCTACCATAGACCGCAGACCAAAGTCGTAATGTGCCTGTTTGGACAGCTGCTGCATAGCCAATTGGTACAAAGTGAACACCTGGAATGGGGAGGTTTGGGCTGATTGAACTAACTAAGGCATCTGATAAAAGAAAGACCTAACTATAGTCCGCGCAGAACTTGTTGGCCGCGCCTTAAGTGGGGACAGGGGTGAGGCGGCGGGTTGCCTAGTGTCCGCAACGCACATGAGATTATAGACAGTGATGACTAATCTCGACATATCGCACTTAATAAAATAGAAAACAGATGTACAGACGCCAGCGCATCAAGCTACCCCAATCTGTCAAATTTCTTTGATAGATTTTCAACTTTATTACAACGTGATAAGGTTCATGTTCAACTGGGAAAATTTTACAGTTTGGGATAGCTTGACCTGCTGACGTCTGTACCATGCCTAGTAAATGAACAATATAAGGGAATAATTTAAAAAATCGGTTTAGCAAAACGCGAGATAATGGAGGACAAACATACATACATACGGGTCAAACTGAGAACCTATTTTGTACCCATGGCACTGTGTGATGTGACGGCGTCATCGTAGCTCACAAATAATAAAATTAGGCTTATATTTTCGAATTATAGTTACAGCAGTACAATGTAGTGTGTCATCTGTACACACATAGCAGTCAAGATTAAAGGAAATTTATAACAAAAAGTTTGTACGTAACAAGCCATCATACAGTGCCGCCATTGTACGACGTACTTATTGGACTTTTATATTATCGTATTAGCCTTACCTTTTTAGCATTAAGCTTGTAAGCAGTAAAGCCATCAGAGAAGAGCGTGTTCTCTGCGATGATGAGCGAGTCTGGCACGCACATGGCGATCGGACGAAACATAGACTTTAAGTTATCTGGCAACTCAGTTCGGCCCGCATAACTATGGTAAGGAAATAGTTAGTGTTACTATCGTCAGTCAGGTAAGGAAAAAGCCAACAAGGGCACTTAATCGTGAATGAACACACACATGATGGTGGCGCGGAGTGCTACTTTAGTGGACTGTGTTTCGCGATGCGGAACAAAACGATTGACAAACGCTTGGCGATAGGCAGCTCGAGTTGCGGTGGGTATAGGACAATAGAATACAACCCGAAATAATTAGGAAGGGAAGCACAAACTTTTACGGGAGCTACGTGCTCGCGTCGTAGCCGGTGCACCGGTTCACTTTCCAGGTTCAGGGGCAGTTGGGCTTGAAGTTACTGCCCTCACACGTTAAAAAGGATTATATCCAAGATAAGAATGCTTGGAAACATGCTGGTCCTGCTCCATAGGACAATCTAGAGTCTAGACAAAATCAAACTAGTTGCTAATTGAATTGTATAATTAATTATATTTATGACATTGATTTACACTCAGTGATTACTTTAACTCACACACTGACTCATTACTTGTTAATATTGTAGGGAAATCGTACCTATACTTACTTTTACAATGTTTGTAAATGTGTGAACACCATGTATCTATCACAGAATTAATTTATCTGTATTGCTTCAATTTGATTCTGTTTACCTATTTTAGTATGGTAATTTTATTCTGGCTGAATTAGCCTTCTGGTAATGGTGTATAGAGGTGTATCCCCTGTCAGTCTAGCCATTATCGACGATACGGGCAACAGAAACACGAAGAGCGCCCTTACTGCTACTTACGAAACAATGGGGTTGTCAACGTCATTTTTTTTGCCATTTTTTTTTCTCAATCATATTTTACATGATATAATGATGTTATGTTACGACTATCAGATGCCAGGGGTGCGGGTTGTTCGAAAGAGATACCGCGGGCCCTGGCACACAGGCAACTGAGAGAACACGGGTGGGTTTTAGTCAGTAAAAGTCTGACACGCCCACCCAGAGCGGGAGAAGTTATTTGATGATTTCCCACCAAAAAGAAAAAAACAAAAAAAAATGTTACGACTATAGTCCACTCACCCAGGATTCATAGTAATAAAGATCCCGCAGTTGGGGTCCAGCTTGATGTCGGCGCCTTCAAACACGAATCTCTTGAGGAACAGCGACAGCGCCAGCAGTATCGCCAGGATCTGCTGCGCCACGACCGACAACACCTCGATGTTGATGCGGTTGAACTCGTCGAAGCAACCCCAGCAACCGCTTTGAGCAATACCTGCGAGAAAGATGGAAATACGTTAATATACATGGGACACTCGGAATGCTATGCGAAAAAAAAGGTAAATATTTTCTTATTAAATCTTTTCAAAATACTCTCCACTAGCCTCTATACAAAGTTTCATGCGTGTGAACCAGTTTTCGAAACACTTTTTCCAGTCCACCGCAGACACTTCGTTTACAGCCTGCTCGACCGCTAACAGCGCATCTTCCGGCCACGAAAATTGTATCCCTTTGAGCTGATTTTTTATTATCAGGAATAAAAAAAAGTCACACGGTGCTAGGGTCTGGGCTGCAAGGAGGGTGACCCAGGAGTTTGACCGGCGTACTGTCCAGGAAGTCCCTCGTTTCTAGCGCAGTGTGCGAAGGCGCGTTGTCGTGGTGGAACAGTAGCCCGCGGAGCCTTGTGTTTGCTCGCTTGTTGCTCACAACAGAGAAAACTTCTGCCAAGCATTTGGTAGTATACCATTCAGCGTTGATGCTTCTTTGGTTCCGTAAAGGAATTGACACCAAGTAGCCAGTCAAATTGAAAAAGCCCGCGATCAAAATCTTCCCCAAGCTTCTAGATCGCTTCACTATGGTAGGCGTTGATTCGTTTTGAAACACCCAAACCGTCGACTGACGCTTCTTTTCTGGATTGTATTGATAAATCCAAGACGCATCACCTGCAATGATGTCGTAATACGCTGAGACGAGCCTGCTTCGAATTTGTTTATCATATCACGGCACCATTCCACCCGCGCCTGTTTCTGAGTATCGGTGAGGTTGTGCGGCACCCAGCGGGGAAACTATCCTCCTCACGCGAAGATGCACATGTAGAATTTCGTGAAGGCTTCCCGATCCAACCTGCAGTATGTGCTGAATTTCTTGATACGTAACTCGCCTATTGTCATGGATTACATTATTCACTGCTAGCACGTTTTCTTCCGTAACAGCCGTCAAAGGGCGACCACTTCTTTCTTCATCCCCCAAAGTTAGTCGACCGTGCTTGAATTCGTTATACCAACGATACACGGTTGCCTTAATAGGGGCATTCATGATTTCAAGTCTATCGTACGATTCGTCCGGTTTCAGGCGACACTTGTAATCGTAAAAAATCATAGCGCGAAAATGTTCCCGGCACAGATACATTTTTTATGAGGCACGATAATTTAAATTAGCTCGCAAACAATGTGGAGGGAAATTTTGAAATTGGAACGTACCTATTTTTACTTTTTTTTTTTTTTTGGGCCTTGGCTTCGCACGGTTTGTGTATTTAGCCAGTGTCAAGTAATTTTTCTTTTCGATCAAGTAAATGGCCCGATATCGGGCACGAAGTTACAAAAAAGTCATAGTCGTCTTTAGTCAGTCAAGTCAAAGTTATTGTAAAGCGGTAGCAACTTTGCAACAACCTAACATGAGTTTTTGGGGGAACACGAAAAGTCCACGTTAGTCACTTATTTTCACCTTCACTACACTTGTGCACACACATGTAACTAAATTGAATAATTCACTACCAAAATTATACAATTTAATTCGCTATTTCACTCATGAAAATGAAAATTCGTGCGACATGTTCCAACCCGATCCCGCCAAAAACTCCCTATTTTTACTTACAAATAACCATATTTTCCTAATAGATTATAACTGGCCAGTCTCTCATACATAAAAACTTTTTTTCGCAATATTTTCTGAGTGGCCTGGTATGTGTGTCTCTTTTACTGACATGGCACCTATATCTTTTATACGTTTCTTGAGCGAGAAAATAATCGATAGCTACTAGCTTCCTCATCGGTGTTAGGACAGATGGTTTAAATAAGGCGTTTGTAAGAAAGTTCGTCATTTTTTGTGCACTTGGTTTGTAAATTGATATAGTTGCTTTTACCAGAAAAGCACTTGGCCATGGACTTGTAGTCGAGCCCGTCGGAGCAGTTTGTGACGACGACCCAGCGTGCTAGCGCGCGGCCCAGGTCCTTGACGGTCTCCGTCTTGCCCGTGCCGGCCGGGCCCTGCGGGCTGCCGCCGCGGTACAGGTGCAAGGCGGTTGTTAGCGTTATATAGCATCTGTGGATCGAGAACTTCGAATTATCAAAATCAAACCTACCGTTTTTGTTCGAGATTTAGTCATATGAAACTGCTTGGAAAAGCTTAGAGAAGCTTGTTGCTGATTTTCTCCATGCAGTTTATAGTTTATGGATAGAGATCCATATTCGTAGACCTTCTCTAGTTTAAAACTGCACGCCTCTCCACTGCTGGTTGCATACACATCTGAAATGTTTGTGTAGACATTTTTGTGGGCGGGGCGTGCAGTTTTAAATTATACGATCTCTACTTATTATTATAAATACGAAAGTAACTATTTGTCCGTCTGTGACCTTTCGACACCTCAAAGGCGAAGGGAAGGCGAAGAGATTTCGTTGGTTGGACCGAGGTTAGGACAAAGGGTCCTTTATACACCGGCAGTAGGTTCCCGTGGGGAACCGAACCTCCGAAAACACAGGCAAAGAAAGTTTCCTATAATATCCGGTAAGATTTAACCTGTATAGTTCACTACTGAAATAAAGACTATAAAAAAAAGATGCGAAACGTCATGATAATTGATAACACAATTTCTAACACCTCTATGACATGCGAATTCTTTTACATTTTCAAGCACAAACGCGCATTGCAAATTAAAATAATCTTATTTTCATTTCATTTCTTATTTTTATCTACGCCATATTTTAGTCACCTGTCAGTAAGTGGCGTGATGACGAGTCGTCCCGAGTTTCCAATATACTCGTACGTATAAACAGAACTCGTGTTGGTCTGCTTGATGTAGCAGTCTTCTCTCTCGCGGTCCCAGTAGAACTTCAGCTGCGAGAACCACTCAAATGCGGTCACGTTCATACAGCCTGGAAGATGGAACAGTTATAAAAATAACAAGGTGCGAAGTGGTTTTGACCTATCTGGACTAGCGTTGCGCGAGGGAAATATTCCGAATTATTCCCGTCGTATTATTCGCGAATCATTCGGAAGGTTTGAGTAAAATTCGGAATTATTCCCCGAGAATAATTATTATTACAAGGAAAATAGATCTAGCTAGAGTTCGACTATTGACCGCTAGACGGCGACGCAACAACGCGTTACTAAGAGTGTTTATTCTGAAAATGGGCAACGTCGCAAATAGCTGTCAAATATTTCTTATGATTAATTTGGCGATATTACTGTATGGAAATATGAAATATCGCTAACTAGTGACCTAAAATATTGATTATGAAAATGCAATAATTAATATCTTAACACCGAATATTTAGTTTTAGATGTAAAAAAGAACTTGGAAACTTTCCAAATGCCTTTTTTACACCTAAAACGGTTACCTACAATATCAAATTTAGTGTTATAATTTTGCAATTATTTGCATAATTATTCATATTTTAGGTCACTAGTACACAGCGATATTTCATACTTCCATACAGTAATATTAACAAATTAAAACAGGTTAATAAAAACAGGTAGATAACTATTTGACAACAATTTGCGACGTTGCCAACTTTCAGAATAAACGCTCTTAAAAATTTGACAGTTTGGGATAGCTTGACCTGCTGTCGTCTGTACATAACTACTCACAGGGAAATATTCCCGCATAGTAGGTACGTAGGCATCGAATACTTCGTTGATTATATGAATGAACGGCTGCAGAGCTCGGCTGTTCACGAAGTTGTCCATTGCCTGTTAGATGGCGTTAATTCAAGTAACTGCACGCCGAAATATGGCGAGTCTCCTCAAGCTACCTACGCACATATTTGTAATTACTGGGAATAATTAATTCTTATTATATAATAAAATGTAGGTTACCTACTTCATCCTTACAATATTTATTTCACTCTGCATTCTTGCTGCGGTAGTACCTATTCCTTCCAATCGAAATATACTTTGAAATATTTCCGAATAATTCCGAAGTTTTGCAACACTAATCTGGACAAAATGTTTTTTTTTTTTGACATGGCATTCCTGCACACCTTCGGAAAGACGAGTAGTAAAAATAGTGATATTAGAACATCCACCCACCCATCTTGTACATCTTATCAACCGTATCTCTAGAATGTATCTCAATGACACAGAGCGCGTTCACTTTACATCGCAGGATCTTGCTGATCTCCTTCCGGGACATCATCTGAAGAGTGGTGAGGATGATGTTCTGCTTCTTGCGCAGTTTCTTTAAAGGCTTCTTCTCCTGCATGATCTGGCAGCGACAGAGGGTGCGTGTGCAGTCAGATGTCCATTGGATCTAGACGTGTTTTGACGTGTTGGTTAAAATCGTTAGATTCGCCCGACTGCACTATGGGAAAGCCCCATAAAAAGCCGTCTCAATACCATTTCACATGAAAGTTGTTGTTACGGAATAAAAATAATAAATTAATATCGTCCAATAAATAAGCTTTCTTCCGCTATTTTTTTTTAAATTAAAATAGACATCAAAGCTAACTCATAGTCAATGCGCGGGCTTGCGGACTGCGTGTAATGGGTAGCTCGCTGTCCGGTAAGGACCAAGCCCGGGTCGACGGCGCGTTGAGTCCGCGCGCGCCCTAAAGAGATGTCAGCACCAACTGGTGGGGTCCGCAAGGGCCGATGCCTGCCAAGGGTACGGGGCGTTCGAAAGAGATACCGCGGCCCCTGGCACACAGGCAACTGAGGGAACACGGGTGGGTTTTAGTCAGTAAAAGTCTGACACGAACATACAATATAGTTTTCTTAAACGCCGATAAATTCCGCGTCGAATCATAAAGAAACTTAAAAAAAAATTGTCCATTTTGTCCCACTTGTAACGGTACAATTTTTCGTAAAATGGCGCATACGCAATTTTCCCATAGTGGACCGCCTCAAAAGCTGGTCACGTTTCTGATTCGTTGACTATACATTAGAATAGTATCGTCTCGCTTACTCATACAGAAAATCGTATCTGTCGTTATATGCGGAACTCACACTTCTCAGAATGAACACTTTTTCGCGGTTTTTGGTAGGTACATAAAGGATACAAATCTTTGGTTATTAAGAAGTTTGAGAACATCGTTAACTGTAACTCCACATAATAATAGCTCAAGAATTCATTTGATGGCCATTATAACTGTGGTGCTAGCTGCGAAAGTTTATCAGAGATTCTTCACCGCTTTGCCATTCTTTCACTGTGACCAGATTTAAGGTCTATATACACAGATCAGGGACGTGACAGGACCATGGCACACAGAAGTTAGGTATTAAGTACAACTTGTTACTGCCATCATGATTCTATAGCGAGAGAGAGAGAGAGAGAGAGAGACGGAGCTATACATGACCGATAGCACCATCCCTTTTTAGCATAGAGTATGTGGTTTTATAGTCTGCTTTTTAGGTACGTAGGTAACCATGATGACATTATGAGCTTTTCAATTTAAGCGTTTGACTGCGCGCATAGACGGCCGGGCGACTCAAACTAAGTACGCCCGCAACATGTAAATTTCATGGAAAAAGCTACGGTCCGTGCGCAGTAGGAAAGAATCCCACACAGCTACGGAGACGCCGCAGCAAACCCATCCAACGCTTAAATTGAAATAGCCTTTATACTTCATAATACGGCCCCAAAAGTGATCGAACCTTGCTGGATGTGATCCCAAGTTGTCCCGGCCAATCGTTGATCCACACTTCTCTTTGGTACTTACACTTCCTCAAAGCCGCTCGCGTCAAAATCAATTGCTAGAAAGGCAATTGGCAGTTAATGAGACTGGTTTAGATTTGATTAAGACTGTTTCAGATTCGATTGAGAATAATATCTACTTAGAAAATATTAATGCAATTCACAAGCGCACGTCATGTGAGTCTTATTTCTTTGTAATAAGGTATAATTTCGAATGATCGACACGCTTTTGTGAAATGCAACATCTGTACCAATTAAGTCTGAAAAGCTTACATCTCTTAGCACAATCCTCATGGTTTGCTCAAGTCCATTAAGCCACACTTCTGCGGGTCCTTCCAATATCAAGTTATACTTCCATTCAACACATTCTCCATCTTCTGACGTCATGGCCTTAGCCACTGGAAGACCCATAGGGTTCTGAAAAACAGTAAGTATCAGGCAGGTGTCCTGTGCAGGTGCAGGTGTTGGCACTTCGCTTATATAAAGTCAACTTTATTAAAATTATCATAGGGTTTATTTTGTATTACCCAAGTAATGCGAATTTTTATTTGGAAAAACAAGTGCTTCCAAAAATATTGATAGATCTCTCATATTTATTGTTGTAATGCCTGCAGTGTGCTGTGTTACGTAATAAGTCAGGTTGAACAACCAGCTGATGACAGAAGTTCATCCAGAAGTTGCTCCTCAGAGTAGCAGTATTTCAAACTGTGTACCAGCAGGCCACTCAGAAAGTATTGCGAAAAATCGTTTTCATGTAAGTATGAGAGACTGGCCAGTAATAATATATTTTGAAAATATGATTATTTGGATGTAAAAATAGGTACGTTCTAATTTCAAAATTTCCCTCCACATTGTTTGCGAGCTAATTTAAATTATCGTGTCTCATCAAAAAATGGATCTGCGCCGGCAACATTTTCGCGCTGTGATTTTTTTACGATTTCAAGTGTCGCCTGAAACCGGACGAATCGTACGATAGACTTCAAATGGCATTCATGGATGAAGGCACGGTCGACTAACTTTAGAGGATGATGAAAGAAGTGGTCGCCCTTTGACGGCTGTTACGGAAGAAAACGTGCTAGCAGTGAAAAATGTAATCAATTACAAAAGGCGAGTTACGTATCAAGAGCTTCAGCACATACTGCAGGTTGGATCGGGAAGCCTTCACGAAATTCTACATGTGCATCTTCGCGTGAGGAGGATAGTTTCACGCTGGGTACCGCACAACCTCACCGATGCTCAGAAACAGCCACGGGTGGACTGGTGCCGTGATATGATAAACAAATTCGAAGCAGGCTCGTCTCAGCGTATTTACGATATCATTGCAGGTGATGCGTCTTGGATTTATCAATACGATCCAGAAACGAAGCGCCAGTCGACGGTTTGGGTGTTTCAAAACGAATCAACGCCTACTATAGTGAAGCGGTCTAGAAGCGGGGGGAAGATTTTGATCGCGAGGTTTTTCAATTAGACTAGCTACTTGGTGTCAATTCCTTTACGGAACCAAAGAAGCATCAACGCTAAATGATATACTACCAAATGCTTGGCATAAGTTTTCTCTGTTGTGAGCAACAAGCGACCAAACAGGGCTCCGCGGGCTACTGCTCCACCACGACAACGCGCCTTCGCAAATCGCGCTCAAAACGAGGGACTTGGACAGCACGCCGGTCAAACGCCTGGGTCACCCTCCTTACAGCCCTCACCTAGCACCGTGTGACTTCCTTTTATTCTGGAAAATTAAATAATCAGCTCAAAGGGATACAATTTTCGTCGCCGGAAGATGCGGTGTCAGCGTTCGAGCAGGCTGTAAACGACGTGTCTGCTGCGGACTGGAAAGTGGTTCAGACGCATGAAACTTTGTATAGAGGCTGGTGGAGAGCACTTTGAAAAGATTTAATAAAAAAATATTTGCCTACAGAACATTTTATTTTTATTTTCGCAAAACTTTCTGTGTCCCACGTATTAATAAATTACGGTAAATAAAACAGCTGCAATTAGTCAATAACATTTTTATTTAAAATACTTTTATCTTTCATTTAGTACAACTATAATAACAAGACTTATTTCAATAAGTGCTCTTCCAAGCGACCGCAACCGCAGACCGCAGCGGCAAATCCGCTCCAATCACTATAACACTCACACACTGAACTTCTTCTTTGCGTGTTGATAGGATTCAACATCTACGTTGATAATGTCTATGCCATTCTCGTTTTAGCACTTGGTGGATAGTATCGCCGGGAACAGCAAATATTGCTTTAACGTGCGACTATGTAAATCTATTTCATCTTTAGATGACTACCGACATTGCCGCGTGACGCTGCGGTCAAGAGGCAACCGCAGACCACAATCGAGTTAGTGCCTTCACTGGCTGTCACTGATAGATCGACAAGCTTTGTATTTGTTTGAGAAATGACTAAAGAGAAGAGAAATGCTACTGCCCTCGAAGTTGTGATTTCGACGGCATGGCAGTAGCGTATTCGGTCGCCGTCGGACGAGCATCTGAACACCCATAAATGTCCAGGCATTCTCAAGTGTCCAATGATATCGTTCCCAAAACATATTTCTTCAAGCACCTTTACGAGAATCAGCATTTTTGCTATATGTAACACCATGTATCTTCTCTGGCAATGTTAACAAGATCTTCAGAACCGCTTTTTTTACATCATCGGACCGACATGACCAGACTAAATGCAGGTATTCATTCAACAGGCCTCTAGCTTGCGATGATGGATGGTACATAAGGAGAATTACTAGAGCCTGGAAATAAAAAAGGAATTGTTATTTTATACGCAATGAGCTGGAGGTCTGACTCAGCCAGAAAATTGCGGCAGACCATGTAGAAGACGATGGGATAACCAGGAAAATCAAACAGTTAGCAGTCCTCAATTAGGTGTGCGTAGTCGCCACGGAAGAGAAAAAACATGGAATTGCTAAGTAGGCGTGGCACGCGTGCCACAATTAAGCGTTGTTACGCTAACTTGGTCCCAGTCGTGTTCTAACATCGCGTCGAGTTGCTAGTCTCGCGACAAATTTATTTTTCCGTAGCTATACCGTATTGTTCCATTTTGGAGCGCAAAAATGATAGTAGGAGAATAAATCTTAAAAATTGAGGTGTTTCGTACCATCGATATGTACGGTTTTATTTGTTTTCTAATAAAATCTTAGTTAATTTCAATTTACTAATAATTTAATATAACGTCTGGTTAAAATCAACCTTACATGATTAAAATAAAGTTTATTTTAGATTGATTGTATTCTCTATTTCATTCTGGAAAGTACTTCGCTACTCAATTAGTGATGCAGTCGGGTCGGATGTTGGTTTTATCGATGGATATCGATAAAAGAAAATTAGTCATTTAATATTTATTGCAAAATAACATTACAATACCACTATAGGTCGCTTAACATTCATACACGAAATTTATTTTAAGAAGTGTATTATGTTGCATAGATGCTTTATAGCAAAAATGTAATCAAACTTTTACATAATAACGTAATTATTATAATTTTAATGATGCCTGAGACGTTGTATTGCATTGACTAATCGGTCATTTCGGTGTGTAAGATCATTCAGTCATCAAACCGCCTCAATGACAGTACAACAAATATTTCAACGCCACTCCAGTGCCACTGAACAGTTCACCGTTTTCGAAAATCATTAAGTTTTTTAATCAAGTCAGTTATCATGTTTTATTATTATCACTTAAAAATATGGATTGAATTGAAATTAAATTAAACACAGTAATATGTTTTTCTCCTGTTCATTGTTTTATTGGTATTGTTTTCAATAGTATTATTTTTATTTCAGTTATTTATTTTATTTTCAAATAACACTACGTTATTCTTCCTACAGTTTTATTACTGAACTCTCAACAAGACACCCAATTTTTTGTTTAATTCAAAAAAAATATCTATCGATATCGATAATGTAATTAAAATTCAATGCATGTGCGGCATTGATCGAGTAGCAATAGATATCGACCTATGACGCGAATGTCGACCTTATTTTTATGCTTATTAAGTTTAAAATTGGGACTACTGAAAATACTGCCATCTATGGTCGAGTAGCGGAATTTACTCGGCAATCGAATCTAGTTTGACTTTAGATTACAAAACGTTGTAAATACTTTCTGAGCTAAAGTAAAATAAATCCTATCTACAGAGCCTGAAGGTTTATTTCCAGATGTAGGATCTATGGCTTATGCCAGTTTTGACTAAAACTAAAACGACAAATCAAACGAATTGTTTATTTGTAGTGTATTATATGATTATCGGATTATGTGTGTGAGTTTGGCGACAACGGTTCCTATAGTAATTTTGTTGCATTGCAGTTCCACCTGTTTTTTCTCTTCCGTGGTAGTCGCAGTGAAAAATTTCGAATTTCTTCTTTTTAGTTTAGCAGATATTTAGTGTATGACGTCGTGTAATTGTGTATGGTAAGTACAAATTTGTGCATCCAACCATTGGGGAGCTATACAACAAAAACTGTTTCCGCTGGAACTACGTCATCCTAGTGGCACTTTTTTTTTCCTATGGACGTACAGACGCCAGCAGGTCAAGCTATCCGAAACTGTCAAATCTTCCCAATTGAACATGAACCTTATTTGATTGTTTTAAAGTTGAAAATCGATCAAAGAAAAGCCACTCAAACTTGGTCGGTTTATCCATAAATATATTGCGGTTGTTCTGGTATTTTTATTATTTCTCTTTAATTATTTAGTGTAGTGAGCTGAAATTTTACGTGTGAATAGTTGCATTAATACACTAAATAACGGTATGTTTTATTCTGCTTTTCTATTAAAAAGAAGTGTAGAGTTACTATTTTAAGTATTTGGACCTAATAACCTTATTTTACTTTTATGTGTATATCTTCTGAACCGTATTTTTTTTTAATTCTGTTTTTACACACTTTATACACAAATTCAAAGCAACGTGCGTAAAAAACTACAACTCTGCACTAAACTGTTTTACATGATTTTCATCAAATAGCCAAACGTCAACGGAGCGGAAACCTTATAATCTCCGCAGTTTAATAGCACATAAATGTCATTTAAACATACACATTTACCTCTCGTTACACACTAATTATTTAATGTATTTTTTTTCTTGTACGTCCATAGGATAAAAAGTGCCACTAGGATGACTAAGTTCCAGAGGAAACAGTTTTTGTTGAATAGCTCCCCAATGGTTGGATGCACAAATTTGTACTTACCATACACAATAACACGACGTCATACACTAAATATCTGCTAAACTGAAATGAAGAAATTCAAAAATTTTCCACTGCGACTACTCACACCTCAATTAGCCCTGGATTGGAAGAGCTGGAAGTTATGGGGATAGGTCTTTGCCTAGCTGTAGGACGATAAACTACGCTGACGACAGTAACCAATAATTCTATTTTACATGATTTCAAATTAAAAAGGAATTTCGTATTATAAACGTATTATATACAGTCCCGGACTTGAATTGATAAGCCACTTTAAAACTTTCCAATTTTGCAGTTTTATACATTCACGAGATTACACGATTAACCACGAACTTAAACCGCATGCTCGTAAACAAGATGACAAATTACTTATTAATCGGAAATAGTCTTTGATGACAAATTACTTATTAATCGGAAATCTTTTACTCAATGCGAACAAAACTAAATGTCTTAAGTTCTCGCTACCAAATGTACCCCAAGTAGGTCTAAATTTAAAACTTGATGGCAAGAAACTAGATGCTATTTCGGAAACTGTATTTTTGGGAATTACTTTAGATTCTAAATTGCAATGGGGTGCCCACATTAGAGCTCTTTCAAGCAGATTAAGCTCAGCTGCTTACGCAGTAAGAAAAATAAGGCAGTTGACTGATGTAGCCACAGCTAGGTTAGTATACTTTGCTTACTTTCACAGTATTATGTCTTATGGCGTTCTGCTGTGGGGATTGGCAACGGACGTAGATTCAATTTTTATTTTACAAAAGAGGGCAATCCGCGCAATCTATAAAATGGGGCCTCGCGAGTCTCTTAGAAACAAATTCAACGAAATTGATATACTTACTCTGCCTTCTCTTTAAATTCTAGAAAATATCTTGTATGTTCGCAAAAACTTAGGTCTTTTCAAAAAGAGATGCGATTTCCATAATCTAAATACACGTAGTAAAGATGAAATTGTGATTCCAAAATTTAGATTAACTAAAACTAGCAAGTCATTTCTAATAAACAGTATCCGCTTCTATAACAAGTTGCCAAAGTCGGTTACAGAACTTAGTGATGGAAAGTTTAAAACTCACATCAAACGTATCCTTATTAAAAAAGCATATTATAAGATAAAAGACTACGTTAAAGACAGGGAAGTTTGGCATTAATTCCTTCTGCACATGTGGCTTCCCTGGTACCTCATTAACAGCAAAACTGTGTGAAAGTCTATTAACTGCTCCCAAATTGCAATGTTAATTTTTATTCTTTTTATTTTTTACTATGTCTGACATATTCTCGTCATTATTTGACATTACACATAAATTTTACTCCTATTTATTATTACTGATTGTCATCGAAATCATGTCACTTGGTTCAAAAAGATTCATTTTATATAAGTAGATTCTTTTACATACTGTGAATGAGAGAACGTTGTAGGCCTTAGAGACTAGATTTGTAGACGTTTTTCTATTCTGTATTTTAATTCCTCTAAGTACCTGGTACTTATTGACTGGCCTGCACTGTCCTCCCATACCTATTATCACTGTAATTTGAAAACATTGTAAAAGCCAATTATTTTTAAAAGAGTAACCGTGGAGTTTCTTGCCGGCTCTTCTCCATAGGAAACGACAAATTGGAACCGTGCACCTAGCTTCTGACGTTTCATAAGTGCCCATGCAGGCTTATGTGAAATAAAATATTTTGATTTTGATTTTGAGTCATCCATAGAGGTTGAAGGTTGACTAATAAATTGTCAATGATAAATCAATACACTGTTGCATAAGTTTATCCAATCTATTTGATACTGACCTCCTTTGAATTAGAGCTCATTAAAATCTCGCTATTTCTGAGACACGCAAAATACGCGCTTAGACGTGGAGTTGCGGACAACAACCCGTTTTACCTATTAACTCGTTATTTCTGAAAACTTAACCGAAGACAGTGACAGTTGAAATGTCAGAGACGATAATTTCGAATTTTGGTGAATCGTAGCCGTAGCTATTTATGTTTATATGCAACAGTTATCATAATTGTCATGAACGGTATTTTGGGCGCTACGCGTTCGGATAAAATAGTGGGTACGAGTTTTTCTGATGACGAAATGACTAATAATAGCGTTACTATCGCTACGCTAAAACAATTGTCGCTAGGTTACGGTTGCTAGCCCTGCAATTGGTTGACTTTGGGTCGTCACTCTGGACTATGTATGAGTATAACCGACTAAACCCGATTTGCATTACACAGCTAAAATAGGAACTGTGGCAAGTGGCTTATCAATTAAAGTCCGTGACTGTACATCAGTTTCTGCTCTCTTTTGTAATGATAAGATTAGACAGTGTTAAAGCTAATTAGTGGTTAAGGTATGCTTAGTGGTGGTACAGTTTTGTTACATTTCTTGAGCATTCGGATAGAAAAAGAACTCTACTACTACTAGAAGTATGAAGCTTATCAATATTTTGTCCAGAAATACTCACTCTAACATACAATGCAGCTTCATTAGAATCCTTCCATTTATGTTCCCACGGAGGGCACTTCTTCAACAAGTACAGCAGCCTGTTCCAATTGTGCGAATATATGGCCTTACAGCATGCTATGCGGTAAGCAGACTTGAAGCTCCGAAGGTCCCTGTCTGCATACTTCATGTTAGTTCTACTCTGTTGAAGTTTCTGTAAGTTTCTCTTGCAGTATATTTTGATTGGATCAAAGTTCGGTGGTGCCTCCATTATTTCAATAACTTTTTTCTGTAAATTAAATGTAGTAAGTAATCATTTAATAGTGAGTAAATGAACTTGTAATATAGTTAGACGTATAACTTACTTTAAATGAAAGATTTTCAAGCAAAATTATGAAAAATGACAGCGCAAAATGTAAAACGATTAAAGAAAAATCAGTAACTTAGTAACTTAAGTAGTGGGCTAAAATACTGATAGTAATGGATACAATTAGGTTAACTTTAGAATTTATCAATGAATGTACTCCTTACTAATTCTCTCATACCTACACAAATTTCTTTGAGTAAGCTTTCTGCAGTTTTAGTTTATCTTGATTTACCACTTAAGTTCATATATTGTCTTGAATGCATTATATAGCTTGATATTATGTCGTCGTGCGTACATCGTTAAATACTTTATTTTTAACCGTGGTGTGTTTTATCGTGATAAAACTCTCCGCCTGTAGATTTTGAAACTGAGTTTGAGGTTAACTTTAAGTTTACTCACATTAATGAATATGTGGAAAAAATACATTTGTCGGACATAGGATGAAAGCGTGGTGGTAACTATAAATAAATATGAAAAAGATACATAAATAAAACTAGACAATTCAGGCGTGAGTTTGATACAAATAAACGTATACAATAGTTACCATCGTACTCATGGGTACATAATGACATTTATCCAAGATTTCTTCCATTTCAATAAATGAACACTTATATAAGATAACGATCTTCAGGAATGATACAATACAATTTATTTTAAGTCTTGTAAAATCTTTATAATTTTGCGAATTAACGCCAAAAGTGAACTCTAGTTATCTACATCTACAACCCAACCAACTTGTTTTGACATTGACATTTGGTTTTGACGTTAGCTAGTAGGTGTTGGCAGACATTGCACACAAAAACTACCAAATATTTTAATTTTTAATCAATTACCTTCTGCACTTATAAGGAGCTCAGAACGGTATAGCGAATCACTCTTCGCCGATGGTACGGTTCGCCGAAATCACTCTTAGTCGACGGTTGGTTCCACGAATAAATCCATCGCCGATAGAACTATTCGCCGAAAACACCGTTCATCGATGGTCGCTTCAGCTACAACACCTTTTACCGATGGAACGGGTCGCCGACATACTTATGTAAATTTCTAATAAATTAAACACTATGGTTTTTACAAATATTTATTCGGATTGACTGTCAGATCGAAACGGTACAGATAAAAAAAAACAATTTCTCTTTTAATTATAATAATAAAACTTTGCTCTGAAGAGCTTTAATTAGAATATAACTATTTCTTAGCTGACAATTTTTATCTTATAATTATTCCTTATTTTTTAAGTACAAAATTTGGGCCATTCCATTTAAGAATGTTTTTAGGTCCATCTCACTCTTTAGAGCTAAGTGTTTCTGCAATCTAGCATTATATTCAACCTGTGCAGAACGTTTGCGTTTTAGCATGGGTTCAGAATAATTTATTCGCTGGACCTCGCATTCAGTATGCTTTTGCTCTTTAGCAAACTCCATTATAGTTTTATATATGTTCCATTTTTTTCGATTAAGGAGTGTGTTCCAGCGTTCGTGCCACGATTCTAAAGCATTCTGTGTTCTTGGGATGGAATATGTTCGATTAAAAACAGACCACATAGATGTTGGAAACATAGGAGGTTTCCTTTTTATAGAAAGTTGACTACAAACAGATGTTTGTGCTTCTCGTGATCCATCTACTTAATATTTGCTGAACCAATTAGCTACACTTTCAGCTTCTGATGGCAATACTTTGTTTCTGACAAATTTAAAAGCTTCTGTTATCTCTTTTGGTTCAAGATATGCCAAAGCAAATAGGTGCCTCATTTTGAGTGCAAAAGTAAAATCATCACTGTATTTCTTCGCAAGTCCCTCATACTGAATATGACGCCAAATATTTTGGGCTAGATGGAATAGACACAGCTTGTGTGCACATTTTGGAAACTGCCGTTTGACGGCATTGATTGCCGCTACTTCAAAATCTGTTAAAATATTTTCCGGTGACAAATTGATTTTAAACTTATTGCGCGCATATGTTTTTAAGATTTCTAAGAAAATTAAATAACAGCTTTCAGTTTTGTGCGAGAGTAACGCAAATACTAAGGGAAGAAATTTGTTTGTACCTCCTTCTGTACCTACCAAAGCGTGTATAGAATAAATTTGACAATATGGTGCCGGGCAGCTTGAAAATGTTCCATCCATTATCCAGCATGATGCTTGAACAAGTAACTTAAAATTTGCTTTTGTGCAAAATATTACAACACTTTCTTCATTGTGTATATAGTGTCCAAGTAAAAAAGGTTTTCCATCAACTTTACTAAGAAAATCAGGTACATTAAAATCTAAGATTGTTTGTGGAATTTTCGGAAAACCTTTATTTCTGGCCCGTTTAACGATCATTGCACAAGCCGTTTTATTAGGCAATGTAGGAGCACTTACACTTGGAACATCTTTTAAGCAGCGGTTTATTATTTGAGACGGAGAGTCCATCGAATTAACGGCTATGTCCTTTAATTTTGATTTGTAGTTCATCTCGAGAAGCTTTTCGGGTTCTGGCAGATGTAAATGATCGTGATTCTGACTGACAATTGTGTGACCATGAGGGTGCAACAAAGTTATTACACTTACACCACAACCACTGGAACTGTTTTTTGTACACCTCCAATAATATTTGTCATTATTTTTTTTATTTAGGTGGTAAGAAAATCCATCCACTATTAGCACATGTGCGCCGCGCTTAGATCTTACTAAATTGCACGCACTCATTTTTCTCAACAACGTTTATATGATAATTATATGCACGAAATGTTTTGTTTTGTCATATTATGTCAAACATACACCGCAAAATGACTAATAAATGGTCTTCATAGATATGATTAGTGGCCAGTACCTACCTAACGTATTGTTTGCATGTTATGCATATCCTAAAGAGGAAATCACTGTATGATATGATAAGACCTACACCAGGAAGATATTCTAATTAAAGCTCTTCAGAGCAAAGTTTTATTATTATAATTAAAAGAGAAATTGTTTTTTTTTTATCTGTACCGTTTCGACCTGACGGTCAATCCTAATAAATATTTGTAAAAAACATAGTGTTTAATTTATTAGAAATTTACTTATGTATGTCGGCGACCCGTTCCATCGGTAAAAGGTGTTGTAGCTGAAGCGACCATCGATGAACGGTGTTTTCGGCGAATAGTTCTATCGGCGATGGATTTATTCGTGGAACCAACCGTCGACTAAGAGTGATTTCGGCGAACCGTACCATCGGCGAAGAGTGATTCGCTATACCGTTCTGAGCTCACTTATAAGATATCGTCGTTTTAATCTCACGCGGCCGACTATGCGCAGACGCACCCAAAATGGCTGATATTTCGCGTGCAAGTATGAAATTGTACCGGGACAGTTCATAGGTAAATGCAATCATATTTAGGTTTGCCCAATGCCGCCCTAAATATAATGTAAGTCAACATCCTGAAACCCTATAAAACGTAATGTCTATTTGTCGGTCCCTTAATCCGCTTTTATCTCGAGAACCACAACTACATAGCCGTTATCATTTTTGTAAGCTATCTTTTTTTTTTTTTCAATACCAAGAGCTTATACATATTACCCTTTCAATCCTTATTCTATTCACATTGTCAAACAATTTTTTCAAATGAACTTGTATCATCGATGGTCTCTTTGAATTGCCAAGGATTTCCAGTAAATCATCATTAGATATAAAGTAAAATCTTGGGAACAGTTGTCGTTTCGTCTCCAGATATTTTTCAAGAGCTCGGAGGATGCCATCCAAGTTATCCACCATTTGGTTCAATTTATTAAAAAGGTACGGTGGTGGCTTGTAAATGCAAGCTTCTATTGCGTTTTTTCCGGCATACATGCTATCAAAAAAGATATCGATATTAATAAAAATGAAATGCTGGTCGTTGGTAAGCGCATCACTTATGAACAGCTGGACCGATTTCGCTTTTTTTTTTTGCTAGATTTTATGTAAGAAAAATAGGAATTAAAATTCGGGTAAAACTGATCGTCCTTTTCATGAGGTTTTGTATGAATTCAAGACCATATTTAAATTTTGACAGTTCAAGGTCAGACATCTATCGGGACTTATAGTTTTCTAATAAAAACATCTATAACGGCAACCTAAGTAACTATTGTCCTAAGTTCCTAATACTTACACTACTTACTTGCACACGGCTACACATCAAGCTACACATTTCCAGTTTAAACTGATCTCGCATTGTATAGGATTTCCGTAAAGTGCGAGATCAGCGTAAACTGGAAATGTATAGCTTGATGTTTAGCTGTGTGTACTAAGTCTAGTCTAAACTTGGGATCGGTATCTAAATTAGAACTATTATTTAGTTGCAGAGCTCACCTAGAAGTGACTTCTGTCCAAGCGGCGGTCAAGGTATCAAATATTATAACTTCCGCTGGCAATTGCTTCCTAATATCTTCACCACTAAAAATAGTTTCCAGATAGAGGTAACGCCTTTGAACTTGTAAAGCGATCTGTTACAGAAAAAATCACTAAACACTTTAAAAATATTTTATCCAATGTAAACTACCTGATAAAGTTACTTAATAGTAAAGATTGCCTAAATATGTTTATACTCGTACTTCTGGACAGACTTTTTTGTCATCTTTAGTAATTGTCCTGTCAATCAACTAGCTGTCAACATTTTATATGGACGTGTGGCGTCACGAATTGTACATTTGTGTGCACCTTATTACGTGGCGTCGCCGTCGGTCACCTGTACTGTGTCTATGTTTAGTTTGTTTATATTATTGTGTTTGTTTTGTTAAGTGGCAGCACTGAGCTCTCTCTTGGTTATCAACCGTCATGGAACACGCCAGTCCTACAGCCCTAGATCCACCGATGAAAATACCAAAACCTATTCACACCTCCGCATCCAAACTAAAACAGCCAATTCCATCTCCAAACGCAGACGCTGAACCAACCAACACTACAAAACTGCCAAAGGTATACCACTCGGTCCCTCAGACAAGTAAAGTTCAAGGATTTCTCCGATTTCTGTTAAATCAGTGTAGCGTCACGTATTGTGCATTTTTGTACGCACCCTATTACGTGGCGTCGTCGCCTGTACTATGTTTAGTTTGTATAAGTTTTTGTGTTGGTTTTGTTAAGTGGCAACACTAAGCTATCTCTTGGTTGTCAACCGTCACGGGACACGGACTAGATTTTAAATCATTAGTTTAATCTGTCCCAACTATTTGTATTAGTTTTTTATCTGTGTTAACGTGTGTACCTATCTAATTCTAAACTACAAAACTTATTTGACAATTTATAATCATACTAAACAAGTTGGAGTTTCACTTCCGCTCTTCGACCACAACCTCACCTCCAAACAACTTAAGAGGACACAGGTAGAATACATTTCACCTACGTCTCCAAAGACGCATACTTTGGCATTTACAAATAGCTATCCGTAGTAAGCGGTATACTCTGCCTTCGATGGATAACGTGGGCCGGTAAGATTCCATAATCTATGATTGATTATTGGCATGTTAAAACCAGAGATAGATAGGTTTTTACTTTTGCTTACTTCAATACATTCTGCCACATATCCTAATGACTTCTCCCAGTAGTCAACTTCTTTTATGAACGGTTCTACATACTTTGTCGATTTCATTGACGAGAGTTGCACTTGATGATCTTCAAGAAACTATGAAATATTAAAGTTTAATATTACTATCTGTGCAAAATCCCAAGACGTACCTACTTACTTTGCAAATTTTTGTTCGAACCAACCTGCATAACATCGTCTACAGTTTTAATTCTATAAATATCTCCCCTATGCTGTACCATTTCATAAGTTGTTGCCTTCCACACTTCTCTAATAGCTTTGAGTCCGTTTTCAATGTTCAGTTCCATAGTGGCAGCATTTGATATTTCTGCTATTTCGTCTGCGTACGCTTGGAAATTAAGTTCCATTATCAAGTCTAATTTAAAGTCTTCTGAATTCTGGTCAAAATCTCTGTTAGTATCAAATAAGTGTAAAATTAAATAGGGTTAGGAAAAAATATTACGATCCTTCTAATTTTCCATTTTATTTTATTCAATACTTAATAATTTGTAGTACCTACACTACACAAGCTTATTATTTTTTTATAGCAAATTCATTCAGGAAAAGCAAAAAGTACCTGAGTAGGTACATACATATAAATTACATTTTTAAATATTAGAATATAAAATATATCAAAACGTTTAAAAATATAAAAAATAGTAGCCCACCGGTATCGGGAACAGGGTCCAAGTTACCGGTGGACAGGGCTGCTGAGAGAGGAACCTCCTTACTATACGCGTGTCCAGTAGTACTGTTTTCTGGATCAAGCCCTTGATCCAGCTGCCTAACGAGAGCCTCCTGAGGTGTTGGTCGAGGCTCTTGGCTATAATACCATTGGCCGTCACGACTATCGGCACAATGACTGCTGTATCCACATCCCACATGTCGACAACCTCGCGTGCCAGGTCAAGATACTTGATCTGCATAACTTTTTCGGCTTTCACGAGGTTCTCGTCATGTGGGACTGCTATATAATCATTGTGCGACGCTCTAATCGATCTATCACTACTATGTCCGGCTTATTGGCAACAATAGTCCGGTCAGTGATGATAGATCGATCCCAATACAATGTGATGGTACCATTTTCGAGAACCGGGTCGGGCACATACCTATAGTACGGTACTTCCGAGTCCACAAGACTATACTTCAGAGCAAGATGCTGATGGATAATCCTGGCCACAAGGTTGTGCCTATGCAAGTAGTCTCCGTTAGCCAGACGAGAACAGCCAGAAATAATGTGTCCGATTGATTCCCCCGGACGGTGGCATGCCCGACAGATGACAACCGTGCCATCCTTCACAATATATTTCCGGTAGTTGTTCGTCATCATAACTTCGTCCACAATTGCAAAGACAAAACCTTCGGTTTCTCCAAAGAGATCACCGAATCGTAACCAGGATACGGACGCTAAGAAGTCTACATCAGGTCCATGTAGGACCCGGTAAAAGCGCCCGTAAAGCTCTTTGCTCTGCCATACCTCCCCTGCGGTCATTAGTATCTAATACTTTAGGTTTGCGCCAGTTCTCGTTAGCCAAGGACAGCGGGGTGAGGCCCTTGTCCACTGAGACTACATCTCGATGCATCCCCACGTCGGCTTCTAGGAAATATTCCCTTAGACTGCATATCTCGCGAATGTGGAGGGTCTTAGCGTTTAAGAAGCTTCGACCTCCACATTTTCGCGGGATATACAGTCTCATCACTGATGACCGTGGATGATGCATCCGATTTGTGGTAAGCAGTGTGCGGACCCTCCTATCCAGGGCGTCAAGTTCCGCCTGAGTCCATTTGAGTATGCCGAAAGAGTATGTCAAAACTGGCATGACCCAACCGTTGAAAGCGCGCACCTTGTTTCCGTCTGCTAAAAGACTAAGTATTTAAAACTTTATTCAGGCGGCAAAATAAGCGCTCTCTCAACGATTGTTTCATGTCAGCAGTGTTGATGCCTAACGCTTCCGACATACCCAAATACTTGTATGTTTCGGTTGAGGAGAGGGATCTTAGGTGTATGGAATCCGAGAGTTGGGTTCCCACGGATTCCACAATCTCCCCTCGCTTTACGTGCATGACCGCACATTTGTCCACACCAATATCCATCCTGATGGCGCTACTGAAGGTTTCAGTTACTTTCAGTAGCTCCATCAGTTGTAAATTGTTGGGGGCAAAGAGTTTTAGGTCATCCATGTAGAGGAGGTGAGATATAATCTGACCACCTCTCCTCAGCCGATAGCCTATACCTGAACCCTCCAGCAGTGTGCTTAGAGGGTTCAGGGCTAGGCAGAACCAAAGCGGACTCAAACTGTCGCCCTGAAATATGCCTCGCTTGATCCTTATCGGCTCGCTATTCCTCTGGATATTTCGACATCCTGGATAACGAAGGACCGTCCTCCATTGCCCCATATACGATATCAGGAAGGTGCGTAGAGTGGCATCTACTTTATACAACTCCAGCACCCTCCTGAGCCATGTATGTGGAACCGAGTAATAGGCCTTCTTAAAGTCTATCCAACATGTCGAGAGATCTTTTCGGGAACGACGAACCTGTTGGCTAATGGCCATATCAATGAGGAATTATATAAATTATTTATATTACTTATACAGGGTGGAAACACAAATTCTTTACAAAATGTACGGGAAAACTTTTTTGCAATTTGTGACTTTTTGAGTACTCCAACGATGGTTGGTCCTATAAAAGTTTTTGATCTGTATTAGAAACAGGGTCGATTGGCATCAAAAAATGTTTTTGTGTAAAATGGCTATTTTCTTGCTAACTGTAATTTTTTTTGAAAATCTGTGAATGGGGATCAAAATTCCATAAAAAATTATGGATAGTCTCTTAAGACCATTTTCGCGTAGCTGCAACGGATAAGGTACTTCCCCTTACTGCCCCGCTGAAAGTTTCCACCCTGTATATAATTGACTTACAATATTATTAGTATAGATATACTGGCAACTTACACATTCATAAGCGTCTTTATTCTATCCCAGTGCCTCTCCCTCATACACGGATTTTTTAAGTCGCCAATTAGAGGTAGTGTTCGCCTAAACGCATCGACTTTGACTCTAGTTGTATCAATAATTTCCCAATTTTTGTCCTTTAATTGCCGAGAAAGCCGATTGAAATTTCTGAAAAATAAAATTATACGGCACTTATAATGACGTGCAATTTTTTTATTTTATTTATTCGAAATCTTTTAATGTAAAATGTAGCCAAGTTATAACAAGCGCGTCATTTACTCTTTAGCTTTATGTACTTACCTGAACAAAAACATAACATTTTCCTCCATCTCGTCCGTCTCCATTTCCCAAAATGTTTGAGTTTTATATCTCTCCCAGGACTCTTCCCATTGATTTACCAAGCCCCAAACTTCCTCCAACTTCTCTAGTTCCTTCTCCATTTTCTGAAGATCCAGATTCACTGGTGTACTAAAACCAAAGAATTTAAATAGTAAAATAAAAATGGTTCTTCTTTCTCATAGCAACATGGTGAGACCCGCAGTACAAACGCTACAAAGGGAGACCTTTCGTTCAATGGGAACATCTCATAAAAAATAGCTGGACGAACCTTTCACTTTGGAAAAGGTTTCCTGTTACAGAAACTGTAACAAATGTATTTGAAACCTGTAAGAGCAAGTTCTCCTAGGGCGCTGCTGGCTGTGCTCCATGGGGAGCTGAGTACCTGATATTTTTGTAACCAGATATAAATTTCTGGTTGAAGCGGCATAATTAGACTACGAGCACCTATTAGCGCCCAGCACAGCAAGAAAGTTGGTATTCTGTAGTGTGTACAAGTATTGCTTCAGTTTAATACGAATTGGCAAATTAGGAGGCTAAGAAATAACAGCCGTACGGCGGCACAGATGGATCGATCAGGTTAAGCTTCGCTTGCTGTGGTTGGTACGTGGCTACGTGTAAAGCTGGTGCCATCTTTACCCACCAAGACCCCTCTGTGCCGAGGCACAGAGGGGTCTTGGTGTCTCCGAGGAGAGCACGTTAATTTGTTGGTCCCGGCTGTCACTTGTGGATATTTGACAGCCGTTACGGATCATCAGAAGCCCGAAAGCGTGACGACCAGTCTTACCAAGGGGTTTTACCCAGTAACTGTGTGTGGAGGTCAGATAGGCAGTCGCTCCATTTATAATGTTGATATTCAGCTGTATCCGCCGGTTAGACTGGAAGCCGATCCCAATATAGTTGGGAAAAGGCTAGGCAGAAGATGATTATAATACGAAATGACCAACTTAATTGAAAGCTATTTACGTGAGATTGAACACAGCAAGACCATCGCGTATAAGTTGTTCCTGTTCTCGTAACGCATTAAGTTGATCTCTGTAAGCTTTCAACTGGGCCAGGGCATCTTTTGCAGTTATTTCGGAGGTAACTGGTGCCGTCTTATAGAAGTCATCACAAAATTCTTTCGCGGCTTCTTTAAATACCTGAGAGGAATTGTGAAATCAAAAAGTTGTGTTTGCGGTTATAGCTACGACGTGAAAATTTTCGAGCGGCCGCTGCGTGAAGTTTCTGTGCCCGCGTTTTCATACTCAGTAACGGAAAGGGTCTAGTTACGTCTTTTAGAAGGTTATAACATGGAAACTCCTTGAGATTACATGAACGCACTGCTGACACGCTGGTTCACGCGACCGTCGCACGTAATTCACGCTGCCGCCGCCGCAAGGTTTCTCCGCTCATTTGAACGTACTTGGTTACTAATCTATTAGAGCGTGTAATGCTATAACAGCATATTACTTAGACCTACACTTGTACAATGCATACAATCACCACGGGGCGTGGCGTCCGTGTAGCGAGTGTATTGTGTATGCGCGAAAATTCGGGAAAAATAAACGCGCACTTAAAAGTAGGAACAATTTAATTTTTAAAGAGTTTATAATAATAATGTGTGCATAATTCATCTTACCTCTGCTTGATCCAACAATCCAGCTTTGAATTTGTCTTTGCTACCTTCGAGATTTTTTTTAGCTTCTTCCAAAAGCCCTAAATAATCTGACCATAAAACAGGTATGTTCTCATGACGAGTCGTCATATCAGAACTGAGATCCACTTCAAATTTTACTGGAACAAAAGAATCAATAGTTGTTTATTGGTAAAATTGCTACAAGTCATTTATAACAAATATAACTCAGCATGATATATTTTTAAAAACTGTTTTATTATTCAATCTCCTTTCAAACAGAGCACCCGCCTGGTAAAGAATGCCTAAGGTACCTTAGGCACTCCGCCTTTGTACAGACGCCAGCACATCAAGCTACCCCAATCTGTCAAATTTCTATGATAGGTTTTCAACTTTACACCGTAAGCATTAGGTTCATGTTCAATTGGGAAAATTTGGGGTAGAAAGTAAATTTGAAATTTTTTACAGTTTGGGGTAGCTTGATGTGCTGACTTCTGTACCTTATTGCGTGCGAGAAGATGAAATAAATAAATATTAATAAATAAAAATCATCATAATTTCAGCTGAAGGATGCCTGCTGCACCCTGGACGTAAGCCTCGTCCAGGTGTGGCCACATCGAGCGACGCTATCACACACGTTTCAGCTCAGTAACGGAGCAGCATCATCTCACCTCATCAGCTGACTTATCGTCAAGCAGGCGTTAACCCAGCGTAGGCAGGTAAGCGGAGCCACCCAGCACCTACAAGGCGATGACACGACACATGACGACTGCTAGTTGAAATGTGTGTGATGATGACCATAACTTTGACAATTCTTCGAGCAATGTTGGTTAACTTTATTTTTCTGCGGATTTCTTTATTTCTGATTCGATCACGCAAGAAAAATCTGAGCATGCCTTTGCCGTTACCTTTAGCCTTAAAATTAGGTTTTGTATATTTATAAAATGGCGGATTTTAGAAGTCAATAAGTACTGTTTTGAGAAACAAATTGTAGGTACCATAAACATGTGACTTACCAAAACAAAGGGCTTCAGAAAATGTTAAAAAAATATAGTAATAAGGGCAGAAAATAAAATTTTGCATTTATTATTTAATTTTTCATTTAACTTTCTTCCCTATGGGAGTCCACTATCAATTAGTCATTCGAAAAATGAAAGAAAAATCAATTCTAATGGCAGTTTCTACTTTGGTTGCAAGATTGTCAACCATTCGGATTAGATGACGCTGCCCTGCCAATACAATACTCGTACCTACACTGTAACTTTTGAAAACCACATGTGAGATACAGTAAGCTTTGTTACAGTTTTTTAGCATGTTTAAACCTTAATTTGAACTTTAAACAGTGTTTTTTAGCTTGCCATATCTTGCACAATATATATTGAATGAAAAAAATGTTGCTCCGGGGTACTAAACAGACTTAAAAAGAAACTGATTATGCGTGATATGCTACAACACTAAAAGTTGAATTACAGACTCTTGGATTGGCACGGGAGCGTGCCTCAGATCACAATTAGTTGGTAGGGGAAAATAGGGCAATGATGGTCAGCGGGCAATGGTGGTCACGCACACAACTAAAGCATGAACAGTCCTTTACGCGTGTGAAGTGTATTACGTCTCTCCCCTCACTCCCCCCGAGCGTCGAGCGCCCTGTGCTGTCATTCCGCACGCGACGTTCGTGTAAAGCGAGTGTTTGTTGTTTTCGCGCCAAATTGATGTAATTTTACGTCTCAACGAATTAACGAGGTAAGCTGTGAAGTATTCCTTAATCCACGGAAACGCTGTCTTGTTATTTGAGACTGTTCATTATTATTATGCTGCAATGCTCAGTTCAAATTAAAATATGTATTTGTTTGTGTTAAAAAAAATATTTTCGACAAAGTCCGTTGCGGGTTATCGTGGTCAACTGACCACCATTGCCCGCAATGTTATTATGAGTGTCGTATGGTAACTAAATCTAATTAACTTGTTTTTAGATGCCAAAAAAAAGATCCAGAAAAACGCAAAAGGCTGCATGGTCTTCGGAGACGTTGGATAAGGCTCTGAGGCTTATGGCTAATGGAACATCTATGAGAAAAGCCGCCAATCAAATTGGAATTCCATTTTCTACGCTGCAAATTCGAAACAAGAAGAAATTGTTTGAAAACCCATCTGTAGGGCGAAAAGCTGTATTTCCTGCAGACGTTGAAAAAGAGATAGCTGATGTGGTGAAGAAAATGGCTAAAATATTTTACGGTTGCACAGCTATCCAAGTAAGAAAACTGGCTTATGAATATGCAGAAAGTTTAAAATTGCCACACAATTTTAATAAAAATAATAAAATGGCGGGGCGAGATTGGCTTGAAGGCTTCTTAAAGAGAAATGGGATATCGGTAAGGAAGCCAGAAGCCACTAGTATAAATAGAGTAACGGCCTTTAACAAAACAGAAGTTTCACTTTTCTACAAGAACTTGGAGAAACTTATGGAGACCTATAAATTTACCCCCAAAAATATTTACAATTGTGATGAGACAGGGATCTCAACCGTCCAAGATCCGGGAAAAATACTAGCTCCAAAAGGACAGAAAAGGGTAGGATCCCTTACTAGTTGGGAGGGAGGCAAAAACATCACCGTTATGTGTACGATGAGCGCTGCTGGATCATTTATACCCCCAATGTTTATCTTCCCAAGGAAACGGCATTCCCCTCTCCTAGAAAAAGATGGCCCAGCTGGTGCTATATACCGCTGCTCAGAGAATGGCTGGATCAATGAAACCCTTTTTTTGGAATGGCTTCAACATTTCACAACATTTGCCAAACCTTCTGCAGAAGAACCAGTCTTGTTGATACTAGATAACCACGCGAGCCACATCTCTCATGATATTTACAAGCACTGCAAAGCCCACAATATTCACATGCTGTCATTACCACCACACACCTCCCATAGAATGCAGCCGTTGGACGTGACGTTTTACGGACCGCTTAAGGCTGCCTACAAAAAAGAATCTGACTGCTTTATGAAGAGCCACCTCGCAGAACGAATAACTCCATACGATGTTGCATCGTTGTTCAATAAAGCATATTCGAACGTTGCTTCTATAAGTAAGGGAGAGTCCGGATTTAGAGTCACTGGTATTTTTCCAATGAACTCAGATGTGTTCGCTGACGAAGACTTTTTACCTGCTGAAATACTGCAAGGTGAACCAGTGGTTATTCAAGATAACGAAAGCTGTTCTCCTCTTGAGACAACTGCAACTCTGACATCCCAAGAATCACTGACGGTTGCATCAACACCTGTACAAGAACCCCGGGTGGTTAATGAACAAGAACTCCTGGTATTTGCATCAACGTCTGTACAAGAACCCCAGGTGGTTGCATCAACATCTGTGCAAGAACAACTGGTAGTCGCATCCACATCTGGGCAAGAAATACTTCCAAAAAAACGACCAAGGGTTGAAAATTTTATCAATTTACCTACCAAAACACTATCTGTTAGTACAAGACAAGGACGAAAAAAGCAACATTCTACCATTCTGACCTCCACGCCAATTAAAGACAGTCTTATAGAAAAGGAAAACAAAAAGCTGAACAAGATCCTAAAAGAAAAGGGAAAACAAAAAGGCAAAGGGAAGGGAAAAAAAACCAAAGAGAACAGGGAAAGTATTAAAAAGGCTAAACGGAAAGTTCTTCAGGAAGACAATGACTCGTCATTGACTGACGTAGATATTGAGGACCTCTGCGTAGATGATGATGATGATGAAGACTCAGAAAATCATTGTCTTATATGCGGAGAATTCGGCCAAAACAACGAGGTATGGTACCGGTGCACTTCCTGTGGGCTGTGGGCTCACTCTGCTTGCACTGGTTGGGATTCCGCTACAGGATACGTATGTGACATATGTTAGAAGTGTTTGACCATCATTGTCAACATCATGACTACCATTGCCCTCACGTGCGTACAATGGTGGTCAAAGCCATTATTTTTTATTTTAGTACCTATTAGATGGATACTCCAAATATGATTATTTTGATCTCAAATTATAATAGTCCTTTAATGTAGAATTGGTATGTTATGTTCCTAATAAAGCTGTGATTTATATTTTGAGTTTTATTCCAAAAATTGCTTAACTGACCGCCATTGCCCTATTCTCCCTACCTCTCTACCTAAGTAATAAAAAATATGAACTATTCTTACCCAATGTATTCATTTTGTCAGTTATAGGTGGGAATGTTTTCTCAGTCTTCTCTATTTCCGACAATAAACGGTCGTAAGTATCTATGGCTTCCTGGAGCTCTTTTAAATCGCCAGGTTTCTATAAAATTAACATTCTATCATCGTAATGTATTATGAAATTATAAAAGCGGTTATGGTTTTATAAAAAATTTGCTAAAATCAATGTAATAAACCCAATCTCGGAAAAGGCTTCCATTAACAATATATCTAATATTTTATAACGTACCAACAATGTAGGTACACCTAAAAACTCAAATAACTATTATGTTATCATTAATTATCGGTTTTTTTACGCACCTTCATAGCTTCTTCGCTACTCTTTTCAACATAAGTATAAATAACATCAATGTCAGCCTCTGTAATGCTTCTCAGTAACTCTCCCAACCTAGTTTGCCAGACGATACAGTGTGATATGATGGATTTTTTTAATTCGCTGGAGTTAAGGGTAATAAAATGAATCTGGAAAAATAATACTTTGATTCGATTACGCCGTAAAATGATAAGAGAAGAGAATTCATTTCCAGAGTTCTGCCACTTCTACAGGGTTATTGTTGGCCTCGCAAAAGTCTTCCACAGTGCAGGTCCTGATGTTGCAAAGAGTGCACGACAAGACAAGGGGTACATAGTTTGCGATGTGGCTCCACAGTCACACTGAATCTCATCGGAGTCACCTGATCAAGTTATACCGGCAGCGGCCCACCTGGCTTATTAGTTGAAAGTATCTACATAATATTAGAAAGCAAGTAAGTACCTGATTAACTGTTTCTTGCACTTGGACGGAATTTGCAAGATTGCTGTAGTTAATAATGAGATAATCAAATTCCTCTGCAGTATGATTTTCTTTTCGATAATTTTTCAAAAACTCATCTTTATCCACTTTCCAGATATGCATGTAAGGATCCCACATTCCCATATGTTCGTGTACTCGTTTCATATTATATTCAATTTCTGAAAATTATAATCATTGTAGGTTTAGGTTTACGAAGCATGGAGATTAAAATTTATGTTAATAGACTAGAATTTTACAAGTGTGTCAGCGATTAAACGTAGACTATACAGGGAGATCATTGTGGTGTGCACCCTTTCGGGCACAGCAAAATTGTTGGAGAAAGCTTTGGAAGCTCAACTTTTCCTCACTCTTCTGAACTAAATTTTATACTATGTATCCGTAGGTTCGTCTATAAATATAAATGTTTTCTTCTTTTTCTATTAATTCAGGTTGTTTGATAAATATTTTTTAGACATCACTTAAGGACTTGTAGAGTTTTTTTTGAGTATGTGAGTATAGCAGATTGCGTTTTGCAGTTTCTTCCCACCGCTATGGAAATAAGGCATGAGTTTATGTATTTATGTATAGGTATGAGTTTACCCTCATCAATATAGTTCTGGAGCTTATTACAATCTCGGTCCGTAGCCACAGCTTCGTAAAACTTTCTTAAACCTGCTGCAGGCAGAGAAAACTTTTCATACAGACGAGGGACTGTAGCCATTATAACGATGATTTCTTCAAGAACTGTCGTGAATGTATCTTCGATCTCATATCTTGCAGGTACGTATAAAATATCTTTTCCGGAAAGGTAGAGATTCATTTTAAGTAGAGGTGAAGGTGCCATTGTACCTGTGAGTATTATAGGACAAAGTGATTTAATAATAGTTTATATATTTTTAAGCTTATTTATTACATCAAAATATTGATTTATAAAAAAAAAACGTTTATTTCATAATTAAAAAAATATAGCCCTCCGGTATTGGGAGCATGGTCCAAGTTACCAGTGCGCGGTGGTTAGGGATCCAGAGACATTAACCTCTTCACGATGCGAGCCGCTCTCGATCCACCCGCCTAACGAGAGCCTCGAGAGATATTGATCGAGACATTCGGTCATCAGGCCATTGGCCGATACGACATTCGGCACAATGACAGCCGAGTCCATATTCCACATGCAGGTAAATCACCTCGTGTGCTTTTGAAATTATTATTAAGGCTCATAGTATACTCATCTCCCGTCTGAATGCTAAAGCACGACTGCCGCCCGCGCCCGCGCAGGGCACCTCTGAGCCTTTATCTCAAAATGGGGATATTCCTTGGCAAATGTTGATTAATTTACAATTGTGCTCTAGCGATTCTGTGGTACCTCTAACTATCTATTTTTCAGTGTATTTTTTTTTCAAATAACGAAGCCGTTTAGTAGGACCGTTTAGTATGGAATGGAAGCCAAAATATTGCGTGTTGGAAAATATATTTTTACAGCAAAAGTATTAACCATACATAAAAAGTACCCTCGGCAAAATGATTTATATGAATCTATAGCAAAATCATATATTTTTCAAATCTTCAAGACAAGCCGTTAATGAGCAGTACGGTTCATAAAGTGACCGTGTTACGCTACCAAACGGGACTTAAGCCCTTAAAATAGCAACGAACGCATTTAAAAAGCGTCTCATACGGGCAGTGGTAGCCCAGTGGTAACGGCGAACTTACGAGTTGTACCTAGTCGTAGTTTGTGGAAATAATTTAATCACTCTGTGGTAATGAAATTTAATTATTTATGAATTGTTTGGAGAGCTGTAGACCTGTGTCCACTGCTCTCCAAACGGTGAAGGAAAACATACTGAGGAAACCGGCATGTTCTCGAACCAAAAATTCTTAGACATGTGACACCTACCAACCCGCAATGGGCCCGCGTGGGGGATTACGGCCCACTCCCTGTCATAGAGAGGAGGCCTGTTTCCCAGCAGTGGGAACATTAATAGGCTGAAATAGCAAAATAGAAAAAAGATTCGGCTCAAACCCGAGGAGGCGCTCTAGTTTGGCAGCTGGATCATAGGCTTCATAATACGAGTGGTATCGGTGATACACTAGAATACGGCCTTGATTTTGCTTGGGACTGCGCGCTGGTAGTGTGCACCCTGTTCCCAATACCAATGGCTCTGAATATATTTGATAATATAAGCAAAATATTGGCTTAACAGTATTCTCCCTTCTTTAAGTTGATACTATCAAAAAAGGTTTTTTATTAATTATTAAATTTAAGACTTACCATCTCCATGTACACACTTGTACATGTTTTGCATAGTTGTTTTTAGGCTTAATCTCAATGCATCTTCTAGAAGCATATCAAACCTCCTAACGTAATGAATCCAATGTTCTGCCATCTTAAATAAAACAAAAACAGTATTTATTTATTGTTGTAGGATTTATGCCCAGTTAATGGCAAAACTATTATTAGGGCTTGAACATAACTGGCAAAATCCGGACGTACTACAGGTACCTATACCTCCTGCCAAACTCTTCGGGGAAAACTTGTTGAAGCTTGTAGTTGTGCCATTTATTTTTCTATATTAAGAATTATGGAGCTCTTACCATACACACACACAGCTCCTTAAAATACTATAATGAATACTCCACTATATTGGCAATGTAATAATGTATTTTTCATATGTATTGAGTGGCAGGGACATTGACGTGGAACCTCTTACCATGGGTTCAGAACATGATTCGAAACTGCTTTTCCATACATTTTGACCGCATAGGTATTGCACTTTTCTATGAATCAGCTGTTTTTATCCGATTAAAAGTTTTTACGCTAGTATTTACTTATGTGCTGAATTCATGTTTACAATTTGAAAGAAAGAAAGGGAGAAAATAAATAATTTGCGCGTCATTGTACCTGCTACCTTGTATATGTAATATAATGTACCTGAGTAATATAGGCTTCAAAACCCTCGTAAACAATGATGAGATAAATCACTATAACTTTATACATTTCTAGGACAGCGTCCATAGCTTTTTGTTCCATTTTCCGTATTGCATTGCGTAAAACTTTTATTTCGAAAACGTTATAAATATCAAATTCGATGAATGGAGTGTCGCAAATTTTTTCCATTATTTTCACTAAGTTAACATTACAGTTTTTGTACGTAGTTAAAAAATCTTGAAGCTGAAAAAAATAATTATTATAATAGGTTTATGTAAATAACGTTTCAGTAGTTGACGAGGTAATTATGAAATGCAAAAATAGTTACTTCTCCAATTTGCACAACACAATCTGCTATATATGCATCTGACATTGTTGAAGTCCAAGTCAGTTTCGTTATCCCTGGTTGCACTTTTTTCTCACAAGCCTGGAAGTAAAATTTTACCATTTAGTAGTTTTGTTTATCATAATGGCAGCCTTCACAATTGCGTTCGCAAACGGTGCAATAAAATAATAAACTGTATGTATAATAAAATTCTAAAAATGTGACAAAAGTCAAATTCGACATGTTGATAAAAATCACAATTCCATAAAAAATAATAGATTAAATAAAACATAAAAGATACTAGTCATTGTATCGTCAACAATCTATAACGAAACGCTACTGTCAAAACCTAATGACTGAAACGTTGACGGAGAAGAACGTCAAAAAATTTAAATCGAATTTGTCAACACAACATGATGTAATGATTTCGCCTTGCTATTGAATTATTTAATTGTTGTGATTTCGCCTTTATTATGATTATGAATTATTTAATTAAATAGTCTTCTTATAAAAAATAAAAATGAATCTAGGCGATCCTGAGTTAGAACTGATTGACCCAACACCAAATGTGCATTCGTTGTTTATACACTTTGATAAAACGTTCTTCTGGACAAAACTAGCCAGCAGCACCGTGGTAAGATGGAGCAAAAGAATGTATTCCTGTGCTGGCATATGCTCGTAAGTATTATTGATCCACCTGCTTAATTGTACCAGAAATGGTATAATATGCAGGTACAGGCCACAGGCCTCTTCAGTGGTGTTGGTTACAAAATCAGTTGGTACATAGTTTATTAGAACTCCGTACTACGCTAGGCTAGCTCAAGGTCACAGTGTTACCACTGTTCTGCGGCATACTGTACTTTATGAAACTCAATTTGACTCATATCATACTGTCCCACCCAGACCCTCAATTGAGTATTTTATATATATAATATTTAGTTATCTACCACAAAAAAGTTCTTAAAAGTTAATTATTAAATTAAGTTTATTGCGGTTTCCCCAAATGCTCAAGCAGAGTATTTGGGATGTCAATGAATGTATGTGTCAATTTAATGAGTGGGTAAATGAGCAAAAGGGAATATGACTAATACTACCTACTAGGTAGGTAGGTTATTTTTGTCAAACCTACAGAGGTTTGACAAAAATTTATCCTACATACAGAGCGCGACATTCATGCACAAACTGAAACCATGAATTCAACTGATGATTCTGGACCTCCTAGCATAGAAATACTTTGTGTTAAAAAAAAGAGGCTGCTGTTTTTTTTATAAATAACTAACATTAATATTCAATGCATCGGGGTTCAAAATCATGTACTGAATCTATGGTCACAGGTTGCACGTCGATGTAGGGACATTGGGGATGGTAGGGGCCACCCTGGTTGATGATGGAAAACAGTATAAAATATGGTTTATACCAACCGCTACTTAACCTAAATTCCATGTTAAATTATGACCTGATTCGAGTGGATAAGGAATTCCATAACAATTTTTATTTCCCTTATTTTCCTTATTGAGGTTAACTTATCTTTTTTGTATGCACTTGTTTCTGTAACAAATATTCTCTTTTTCTTTCATTCTAATCTTTGTTCAAGGGACCAGGGGAAGTCTTATATTAGTTTGACTTCTTTATTTTTAGGTACGCAGGCCGTGGTGGTGTCTGTGACATTGCATTGAGTGAACCACTGCTAAAGTTGCGACCACGCAAGGACCTTATAGAAACCCTGCTCCATGAGATGATACATGCATTCCTGTTTGTAACAAACCGAGACCAAGACAGAGATGGCCACGGACCCAACTTTAAAGCACATATGCACCGGATCAACAAGAGTGCGGGCCTAAACATTAGTATTTACCACAGTTTTCATGATGAGGTAATTGTTAGTCAAGTAAAACCTATACAGGGTGGTGGAGACAGCGATGCGCAACAGGTTACCATGGATTCAGTCCACTACTGCAATGCACATTTTGGTTGGTTATTAAAAAAAATCAGCTGCTTCCTACAAAAGTACAATACCTATGTGGTCAAAATGTATGAAACAGCAAATTGTATTTGAAATACCAACAAAAGAATTGTACAGTCAGCGTCAAAAATATCGGGACGAGCTGACTGTTCAAAATTATCTCAACAACTAAGATAATTAAACTTTATCACAATTGGATAAAGTTCTTATCAGAATTACAGTTGTTGTATACTGTCTTCATTCTGAAACATTCCTTGTGTCTTTGAGTTATGATTTAATTTTCATAATTGTTTAGATCATTTTGGACAGTCTGTTTGTCCCGATATTATTAACGCTGACTGTACACGGGGGGCGCAGACTCCAGAATCATGTACTGAATTTATGGCAACAGGTTGCACGTCTATGTCCCTGCTACCCTGTATTCTATTAGTCCATTTGTTTGAGAAACCAAATGCCTACAAGGTTCCTAAATTACTAAGGCCTAAGGTCTTTAAAAAGTAAAAAGTGTTCTTTTTCAAGTAGCATGCCTGATACAACTTTTCCTTGTTTAATTCAATTCAAGTCAATTTAGCACACATGTAAATGTTTTCTGATATCATTTTAGGTGCATATATACCAAACTCACTGGTGGCGCTGCAATGGCCACTGTCAGAAGAGAAGGCCGCACTTTGGCATAGTTCGGCGCTCCATGAACAGGGCACCAGGGCCCAGCGATTATTGGTGGAATGACCACCTCAGAAGATGTGGAGGCAAGTTCATTAAAATAAAAGAACCAAACCAAAAACAAAAGTCTAAAGACAAGAAGAATACTACCACTAAAGCAACTGCGGATATTACTAAATATATTACTAATAATATCAAAACTATTAAGAATGTACAGAATAGCAATAATTCTACAAAACCTGTATTAAAAGATTCCAGTAATGTCATAGACAACACTAAAACTAAGATAAATAGCTCAAGTGCTGTTGTAGTTAATAAAAAAGGAGTAATTACAGTGCCTAAACCTCTCTCAAAACCTATACCAGTCTTTACTGGGAGTGGCAACACTTTAAGTACAGAAAGCAAACATTACACAGTAAGTGTGACAGAAACAGTGAGAAATATATGGGCTAATAAACAAATAACTACAAAGGAGTCGGTAAAAAAGGTTGATCCTAGTCTTAAGAAGCCTATTAAAAGTAAAGAGACCGGTACTTTTAAAAAACCTGGAAGAGAAGTAGCAGTTTTCACTCCTAAACATAAAACAGAATCCACTGATTTACAATCGCCTCCCACAAAAATGAGGAAAATAGAAGACTACTTTAATGCTACAACAATATTAAAAGACGTATATGGTGATGATTACAGGTTAACACAGTCAAATAATAATAAAAAATTAGTTGCAGTTAACATTAAAGAAGAATCAGTTGATTGCCCCATTTGTAGCGGTAAGTTTAGTAATGAAGAAATCAATAGGCATTTGGATGAATGTTTAAATAAGGATATCATTGAGAAACTGAGTAAGGAAGGTATAGAAAGTGTTCAAGAAACTCAACCTAGTCAAAGGAAACCAGACACACAAACTGCAAACAAACCTGATCTGAAAGAACTAATTGGTGTAATACCACGAATACCTGAATTTAAACCAAAAGCCGAATTAACGCCATTGCCAGAAAGTAATAATATTAATGTTATAGATTTAACTAATATGATTTTCGCTACTAGTAACATAAAAAGGGAGAAGCCAGATATAATTAAACCAAAAGCTGAATATCTACCAGTACTAGAAAGTAATAATAATTTTATAGATTTGACAAACTCAGATATAACTAAACCAAAAGAAATAGAAAGTACAACACCAAAAGAAATACAACTATGTATTGTACCAGTTCCTGCATTTAAACCAACACCAGAAAGCATTGATAATTATCTAGTAGATTTGACTCATTTAGATTTTGATACTATTAACATAAAAAATACAGATAAAAGCAGAAGAAAGACTGAATCACAAGCTACATTACAATCTGAGCCTTTAATTGAAAAAGTGGAACCATTAGCTCACGAAATGGTGGAACTAGAAGCTTATCATAACAAAAGAAGAAATACAGTTAGCTTAATTACATTAGACAGAGGAGATGGAGTAGGGGATGAAGCAGAGGAAGATAAAGTAAAAGCAGGCCCCAGCAAAGAGGAGGTCTTTGGCCAGAGGTGTCCGTGTTGTGGTATGAAATTCGAAAAACCAGTAGAGGAACATCTTGATGAGTGCTTGATGTTCTTTGAAAATAAACATACAATACCTGAAGAAGGGGCCAGTACAAGCTTTAGTAATAATAATAATACAAGTATTTTGAATGAAGATGACGATGACGATATATTTGATGAGTCCCAGAAGTTCAATGAGACTGGTACCAAGACACCTTGTCCTTGCTGCATGAAAATGGTGGAACAGGATGATATGAAGGATCATTTGGATGTGTGTTTGCTATTATAGTTGGATTTATGTATAACATAAGTCCTTCTCTAGTCTCCTCATGTGTTAAATTTCACCACGATCGGTTCAGTGGTTTAGGCGTAAAAAGGTGACAGGCAGATATACCGACATATTATATGTTTTTTAAGCATCATGTGATCTGCGCAATAAAGATTTTTATTATTTATTTATTATATATTTTAGATTTTTATGGATTTTGATGGTGCCATTTATTGTTATTTTCACTTTATTATTAATGTTATGTATATGTATAGTATTATTTATGTGTAATGCATTAAACTGTAACTAAATCATGCGATATTAGAATAAATAATAATGTTGATAAATATTAATTGTAGTTTTCATGCTAAAAATAAATTATGTTGCAATTCAAGACGGAGTGTCAGTCATGTGAGTGTCAATCACATTTACTTAAAAATTAAATTGCAATGAATCTAATAACGTAGCACAGTAACATGATAAGTGCTTTATTTATAATGTGCAAAAAAGATAAGCAAGTGTGTGAGAAGATAACAAATATGTATGTTGAAATACATACAAGTTAAGTGTTATCAGGTCAGCTTTTGGTAAAATATTCTACTTCTATGCGTGACATGTGAACATTTGATTGGATTTTAAGGCGGGTGTCACATCTCCGCCGCGAAACCGCAGTAGTTACGTCACGATTTGTCCGTTGCAGGTCAAGCGAAACTATCTGTTCTAACGCACAGAATTGATTATGATTTAATGTCTTTCCCGCGTGATCTCGCCTATCTGCTCGAGAGCCAGTTAGGTACACATCCGCGCTCAGGGCCTTATCAGACCTCCGCTGCGAAAAATATGATTGGAAATCGCCTCACGAATACCGCTAGTAAACATAGTAATGTTTCTTAGCAGAATTCGTGAAATGTTGGAATGTAGTATTACATTATGTCGCGATTCAAGTAGCGCAACATCATGACAGTCCGTTGAATTGTAGCAATCGGAGTGAAATGTCGTCGGTTTTGACTTAGTAAATACCGTACCTATAGAATCTACTTCGGACCAGCAGGCTTAGCACGAGAACCGTAGAGAAGCGTTTTGTCGACGGAAGAGTAGACAAAAATGACGTTTCCGTGTACACAATTGACAGTTTTGTACCGAGAAATGTGGACAAGCGATTTCTATTCTACGGTAGAGTAGAAATAGAAAGCGTCATGCTAAGCCTGCTGGGGATTTACTCTCTAAGCAGTAATTTCGGGTGAAATTAGGGGCATTTCCTACTCCGCATCACCTTGGGACGGTTCGGGGCCCGAACTTAAGAATGAATGGCAATACGATTTGACAGTTGTTCCTACTTACGAAGTGTTTTTGCCCGTCAGAAAAAGTTAATATAATCGGGAGTAGGATTAATTCCAAAGTTTCGAACTACATTCGGTCGGGCCCGTATCTTCGTTGACGGGCTTAGCGGGCCGGCCGACTCTCTAAGCCCGTCAACGAAAGCCCGTCTACGTGCGAAAAATAAAAACTTTTTCCAAAAAAAAAACAACTGACTTCCAAAAAAACACTACAAAGTGAAAAATAACTTAGTTTCGGAAGTCGGTGCCTTTGGAGCTGTATTTGAATGTTTTGCCACCGCCTTCCGAAATTAAAGTTATTTTTCACTTTGTAGTGTTTTTTTGGAAGTCGGTTGTTTTTTTTTTGGAAAAAGTTTTTATTTTTCAGTTTTTAGTGGTTCACATGAGCTTACCCCTTCACAGCATACCGGCGTGATGTTATGTTATGAACTGGTGTAAGCAATATACAGAGATGAGATTTCAGCAATCCCAGTCCATTTGCTATCATTTATTGAGGAGTTCCGTTGCCTATCTCCAAAGTTCTTCATCAAATCTTCACCAAATTGAAATGAAATCACTACGAGAAAGTACTCTTCCAAAAAATACCTAAATCGCTTTGTGTGCCTATAAAATTTGAAGAGTTCTCTCTATTTCTCCAGGATCCCATCATCAGATCCTGACTTGATGATCATGGGACCACCTGGGAAGTACACCCTTTCAAACAAAAAAAACTAAATCCAAATCGGTCCAGCCATCTTCGAGTAATCGGGGAACTACATAAAAAAAAAAAAAAAAGGTTCCGACGAATTGATAACCTCCTCCTTTTTGAAGTCGGTTAAAAACGCGGCACTGCTACAAAATAGCGAGCTGAGTAATGCAAGGCAGTTCGTACAGATAGCAACAAACACAGATACTTTCATATTATACTAGCTGACCCGACAGACGTCCTGTGTTAACTATGAATACTGAATTCGCATTGGTAGGTATAATATTAGAAAAGTGGTGGTCGTTAAGTTAAATTTTATAATGTTACGCGCAACTTTCTTATTTTTTCCTTTCTTATGGACCTTCTCCTGACATTAACAAACACAAAAAAAAAAGAATTAGCAAAATTGGTCCAGCCGGTCACGTGTGATGCTGTGACCAAGGGAAATAGGGATTCATTTTTATATATAAGATAAATTGACACAAAGATTTTTTTGTAGGGAGACCGAGGGGAGTTGAAACAATTTTGATATTTTGTTTCATACCCCAAATACTATAGACAGAAATTTTATGATATTAGTACCAATCGATAGGTCATTCTTTACACTTGCGAATGACTAACATAAAGAAATTGTAAGCGTTAAATATTGTGGTGAAAAATCGACTTAACCGTAACAAGTCAACTTGTTTCAACTCCCCTCATACTGAGGTAAGATGAAACAGGGGTCGAGGAGAGTTGAAACATATGATTTTTGACCAGTATTAAAGGCTGTAACGTAAAAATGATGATATAATTTAAAGGTATTTATTAAAATAATCCTTTTCAAGTACGAAACAAACTTTTTTTTAATATTTTGTACTGATATATCAGTTAAGTAGGAAACAACAGGTTTAATACAAATAATCAACTCCTAAAGTAGTTAAAAGTACCATAACGTCCTATTCGTAACATTAATCAAAATAACAGTCAGATAAACTAAATGTTTTACATTCTTATATACTTATATAAATAATATTTTAAATCTTGGACATAAAATAATTATTAAGTTTCAGTCGCTTCTTAAGTACCTATTACAATTAGTCTTGATCAATATTTCTTGAAATATTTAAGTTACAATAATTTCACAAATGTGAAAAATAAAAATATTATGAAAATAAAATCGTCAATCTGACAAGCATTTGTGGCAAACATGAGAAAGTTCCCCACCAGTGCCAGCTTCATGAGCCCAGGTTTTGTATTCCAGACATTGCCCCCATTTTTATTTGGCTCTGCTATTTGAATATGTCTCAAAACAACAAAGACAAAAGGATTTTTCTTCTTCTTCACTGTCTTCGTTTCCTCTTTGTTTCTTCACAACCTTTTGTTTGTGCCCGTTATTTATTGACTGCTGTCTGATATAAAATTGAAAACGAGGAGAATTGAAACAGCCTGTTTCAAATCTCCTCAGTAAGAAAAAACCTCCCAATTTTTATTTAATCCACCTTCAAGAAGCAAATACACAGAAATTAATTATACCAAATATATATTATAAATCTTTAGTTAGTGAGCTTTCGAAATATATATAACTTAAACCAAAATACAAAACCGTTATCAAAATATAGGCATCGTAAATAAACGTTAAAAACTTACTTTTCACGATTTTTGTCACATGGCACGCAGAACTCCACAACCGCGCGGCTTACCCCACCGACGCGAACTGACACGTCAGCGGGTGAAGGAAAGTGGTTGAAAAGTGACGTTGCCAACTCCCTAATGGTTTTAAGTTTCGAGAAATCGGTACTGTTTCAAATCACCTTTGTTACAAATCCCCTCGGTCTCCCCTACCTACCACTACCTAGATCAGAGTTTGTATTATTATAATTTTACATTGGTTCTTAAATAAAACCGCCTTCTTTAAAAAAGGACAAGGTTCTCAAATTCCCTCTATATTTTTATTTCAATAGTATAATCTCGTTAATCGATTCGTTCATTCGCTTGCGATGTGCCTACTTTTATGTAATAGCAATTTCTTTCGAACCCGTGATTGTGTACGGCTGCTTATATGTCTAGTACACGCACATTTTATGCAAGCCGAATTTCGTTTGCGGTTTTCCGCAATTTTCCACTGAAATACCCAATTTTCAGCAAAAAAAAAACAATTCGCATCTTGCCATTTTGCAAGTAGGTACTTATCGGAAAATTAAAGTTATGTAGGTATTCAGAGAAAATCGATAGTTACAACAACGAACATCACAATAACTGTGAAAAAACAGTGTGAAGAAACAATTATTTTTTCACACAAATAACATTAGATTGTTATTATTAATAATGTCTTTGAGAAAAGTATAATGTTTCATGTGATTTAAGTTTTAACAGTTGACCATAATGATTATAAGACTGAAGGCTTCTTCAAAAAGGCGCGACGCGACAGCGCTACGCGACACTTATAGAACCATTTCTCTGAAGTTTTCATAGAATTTTTTCGCGCTAGTCTGCACGACCTTGGTCGCTGCATTGTTTTTGGTTTTCGAGCAAAAACGCAGTCCATGTCAAACGTGTCGAAAAAAATTATATTTTCGCTCGGACTGTGTTGACTGACAATACTGAATACTGTCAATGTGTTGCAGAGGAAGCCCAATTTCGCAATATGTAGTTGTAGACACGTATTCCTAGCAGTCTACACAACGGAAGATCTTGGGAGACTCGGTTTATTCGTGGTGGCAATCCTCAGCAGTTTGTGAGCGACAAAGATGATGGTCTGCTTACCAATATTATTGCCATCCCGGCTCCTGAGTCCTTACCTACTGCAAGCATATGTGACTAAACATTCATAATAACTGAAGCAACTTACTATCGATGTGGCGGCTCTTAGGGGAGGTCTAAATCCAGTAATGGACGTCTTTCGGTCGGTTGAAATGATGATGAGGAATAACTTACTGCGATCAGCGGTTTGAACAGTAATCTCTCCTCATCGGATAACGAGTCCAGTATCTTGTTGTAGCCCTTCACGACAGCCAACACGCTTTCGTAAACGTAGTTCAAAGTCACGCCCTTTGCGTAAACCTGGGAATCATAACTAATAGTGAGGCATGATCGTCCACCTGCCCTGCCAATCCAATACACTGTAACTTTTGAAAACCACATGTGAGATACTGTAAGCTTTGTTACAATTTTTCAGCATGTTTAAACGTTAATTTGAACGTTAAACAGTGTTTTTTAGGTTGTCATATTCTTGCACAATAATCATTGAATGAAAAAATTATTGCTCAGGGGTACTAAACAGACTTAAAGAAACTGATTGGGCGTTGTTAAGCTAAAACACTAACGGTCTTATTATTCATAAAAAGTTATCGAACATCTAAACAGCTGCTAGTCTAGTTTTCAAAAAGAAACCAGACTTTAGCAACTGTTTAGATGTTCGATAACTTTTTATGAATAAGACTGTAAAAGTTGAGTTACAGTCTTTTGGATTGTCACGGGAGCACGTGATATCCTTAAATCTACGTATTGAATCGAAACAGGGCATAGTATAGGTACGCCCCGTAAATATTTTGCTATTGGGGACCTAATAGCAAAATTTTTAATCATCCTACAGCTTAATTTTACAATTACCCTTACTTAAGCTACATTTTGCCATTAGGTATTCCTATACTTAATAAAAATTCACGATTTTGGGCCCGTTCAAAACGCTTGATACGTTCAACTGGTCAAGAGTTTACCCAGTACAAACATTTGTTGAAAGTATCATACGCCTCGAATCGATTTGACAATAGAGTGATTTTAAGCATGACTTTAACTTATAATCGCATTGTTCCCTTGTTTTCCATGATAGACATTCATTTGATCAGTTTTACCTGAAAAGCATGCAGCGGTATGTCCATGAACAAGTTCTCCCAGTGTGCTGCTTCATGGCACAGTTCCAGAATAGATCTGAATGAAGTAAATAAATTATTCGATTAACGACCTTCGAAGGAACTTTTGCTCTTTCGTTGTCTAATTATAAAATATATCGTATATGTTAATCTAGGTTATAAACTATCTATGTGCCAAATTTCATCCAATTCCGTTCGGCCGTTTATGCGTGATTGAGTAACAAACATCCAAACATCTAAACATACAAACTTTCACATTTATAATATTAAGTAGGATTACGATAAGATAACCCATCAGATCTCATAAAATATAGGTACTTAGGTACTTACGAATCAATGTTACATTCTAAGAGGCCAGGATTCTCGATGCTCCTCCTCATCAGAGTCTTGTTGAGTCCTGCACCACATCTTTCGTCCACGTTGTGCTGTTGGGCACAAGTTATGTTATTACACCCCGCGGCTACAGCGCATAGTGTGGCAGATCTGAGTTATACCAAAAAAACTGATTTTCATACGAAAACAAGAATATCACAACAGGTCATCTCTAGCTCCACCAGATCACCCGACCGTCACGACCAAGTGAATATATGAAGATATTTATGGTGCAAGAGTATTTTCCATCACCATCTATTCCATTCAAGGGTAATAATTAGGTAGGAGAGAGAACCCTTCGATCGTGGTTTACAAAACACCATTACTAGAATTCTGACAATTTACTTCACCATATTGACGACGAAACCCATCAAGGGTATATGTATAGTACTCAGAAAGATCTTTGCAAACCGTAATATCTTCTATTGGGGCTAATACGTCTGTATAACTTTACACCATCAATATCTTCTCAAGTTCCTACTTGGCCTGGCAATTGGGTGATGGTCGTGGCGATGATGGTGATTGAGCGACTTGGATATATTTGATAGGACTAACGTCTAATTCTAGTTAAATCGGTGATGAATTGGTTTTAGGACCATTTATTTGACCTGAAACACTGGACCGAGATTCTTTAGAAGTGCTGTCCTAAAATTAGTGAGGTACATACTCGTCTTATGCAAATTAATCCAGGGTTAAAAAAAATATATCCTGTAATAATTCAGGAGACTTATGGGTACATGGTGTTAACCAAATCACCATTAAACCTTCTAAAGCCGGCATTACTAGAGTCGCAAATCCATAGATAGGTTCACGACTGCGAGTTGCATAAGTAACTGTCCCATACTACGTCAGGACATACCGTCCAAGAGATCCAAATTTCCCTGACAGCGACGTCGATAGCTCCCATCAGCCTGTTCACGTGCATGATCACGTCTTCAGAGTTGCTGCACGGTAGCAGCCATGCGGACGCATCTGTCATTACCTGTTGGAAAATACAATCGAAGTTTTAGTAGAGCTATATTTCACAGTGATTTCTGAGCAGATTTACATGATGATAGGTAACAACCTATTCTTTTTTAATTGGTAGTAGACGACCGCGCGGTGTTCCCTTTTATTAACGTTGCTCGAGTAGTTCTTAATTATATATCTTTTGTATATTTTGCAAATTGCCACTTAGCTGCTTCCGTAACTTAAATTATTTGTCACTTCGCTTTTTTTTAATGTCCCTCGTTTGTCTTGTAAAAAAGTTTTTTCTATGCGTAGAACCTGATCTCTGGACAGCTGATCTTCCAGATCTTGGAACTCTTTTGTCAGGAAGCCAAAAGAATGCATGGAGTGAAGAATGCATGAATGAATGGAGATTTTGGCGGCAAGCCGTGGCGCGGAAAAAAATACAAAATTGCTCACGAGCCTCAACACAGAACGGATATAAAGAAGAAAGAGAACCTTAAAAAGCACTTACTTTCTTAAGATACAGGAGTCTGTTCTTCCGCATCCGGAGTATGGCGGCTCTGCCCGCGAAGTTGGGCATGTCAGCTGGGGCCATGCTGCGCGTCGATACCATATCCTTCTTAGCCTCCTGTACCTCTTCGCTGAACATAGCCCACATCTAGAATGAATGAAATACATTTATTTGCGGTAAACATGTAGCAAAGAAAAAAAGAAAATTATCTTGACTAATAATAAAAAAAGTAGTTCTTTATTTCTATAAGTTACCTACCATATATTATTACTAGACTCTACTGGCTTATTAGGTTCGTGACTGAAATCTGATTTCTTTTATCAATATTTTGTTCATCGCAAGTGAAAATGAGACCATTGAAATTAAGAATCTTATAAGTATGTTACGACATAGGACTACAACTCAAACGCATAAGCAATTTTGGGCAAAAACAAGTTAAGGCTTTCTGGGCGTACCTCAGCAGTTTTCCTTTTGAAGACACGTTTGAGATTCTTCCGTTTGGAGTAGTTGTTGAGAGAGTAGAGAGCTACCACAGCTTCTTCAACATGGTTGACGCCTTCAAACACCGTGTCTACCAGGTTCTCTATGATTATCTGTCAAGCAATAGATATTTTTTTTTGATCAGCAATGAATAAGTACCTAATGCTTGATTTGGTGGACTCCACGCAAGTGTCCTGACATTAGCGGAAAAGAGATTTCTTCATAACATCACAGCTGTATTCTTTCAAAGGGTTGAGCAGGGGTGTATACTGTGAATAGTACATCTACAATTCGCCAGTAATGTTGCAGACAGATTGGAAGTATTTAGAAATCTTGAATTTTGATTTTCACTTGGGTGAAAATTCTACAGGAATTCGTAGAATAAAGGCGTGATGTTATGAAGACATTTGATATCCGCAACATTTCGTCAAACTGCCCTTTCGCGCAAGTGTAGGTGGCAGATCCCTTGAAAAGAGGCCAGAACAATGTTGTGCGACAGCAGATGACAATAGAGCAGAGCCATGCGTTGGCATTTTGTCGAGTAGGGAAACAAACAAAACAAACAGAACGCGGTTGTGTAGAAATTTAAAGGTATGTATGTGTAGTTTAGGGTAAGGAAGGGTATTGTCGGTCACATAAGCAAAAATAACTACAACTCAGTCAAAAATCAACATTGATTTAAGAAACTCTTATTAAACATAACTTTAGGTATTATTCTAACATAATCAGCACCATTGAGATCAACATTAATTCGAAATACAGCACAATCAACTCTTTAAAAAAATGGCTTTTACTGGTTTTGCCAGACATGGCAGATAATACGGGTCGGTAGGTTGGCAATACCAGTCAAGGTTTTAGCGGAACGAGTCGCACACGTAGCTTGAAGGGAGACTCATAACACGAGCACTCAGGTGAGCCTAAAGCCCACACTGTACGCACCCGTACCAAACCTCGTTGTTTCCGTCATAATCGTCACTTATCATGCATCTGTTTTCCAGATCTTCGCCATCATCATCGGTGTCATCATCATCATCATCGCGAACGTTTTGATTTCGGAGTTTGGTGAACTCCGGTCCCTATTCTCATCCTAGAAAAGTCTCTTTTGACATTTAGTAGATTTAGATTGGTCTTCTTTTTGCTGCTTTTTTATTCCTGCTTTTGTTTTGGCACCAGATTCTTTCTTCTTTCTCTTGTTTCTCTTCTATCTTCTTTTTGTACCAAAACTTCTTTATAAAGAGTCATTTTTAGAACAGTTACATATTATTTTCGAGTGGCTCACTGCACTTTCTGATTGTTTGTGGGTTTTTTTGGAACTTTTTAGTAGATGATCTTTAAAGGTGACTCCTGAAGTTGAGGTAATGGCATTGTCCATTGTCGGTTGCTAGAGTTGGGGAGTTGCGACAAGAATACTACCTGGTTTTGTTTGGGTGTACTCGATTAAAAGTGGTGATGAATTAGGTGCTCCTTTACTCCTAGTTCGAGTCCCGGACATCCCAAAAAGGAATGTAATTCAAAGTTTTACAGAATGAAAGGTCTAATTATAATATACTTGCAACCATAACTTACGGTTAATACCGGTCGGTATGACTGGCATTAGCCACCCGTATACTTTTCTGGTTAATAATAGTTAAAAAAAAACCTGTGGCAAGTCCCGGAAGTTTATAATTACATGGATAGATAGATAACTACACAGCAATCAATAATACTGTCAATGAATTTAACATAAAAATTAAGGCACTCACCCCTTATGTTCTGCGGCCAAAAAGTTACTCAAAAGTGGCGCGAAACAAACTGACGTGCAGTTCTCCCTGACACGTACTCGGAACTAAGCGGGGTACGGCGCGGCGGCGTGAGGAATACTCACGCCACCCTCAATCAATGTGTGTGTGTGTGCAAAAACGCTTTAATTTGGAAGATAGTATCTATGGTGACCGCCATTGTCGCCTGACCGCGGATACCTGACTTTACCCTATTAGTGACAAATGCGTGCACTGACTAGACGGGTCCACACAATCTGTATGGTTCTTTCCTCAAAATACTATTTCAGACACCAATCTACATGGTCTGCACATGATCTGACCAAGATTATGCCTGGACTTAAAAGAGACTGTGACGTCTGAGTTTGTTTCGGCCTTTCTTCTCAGAGTAGTCAGATAGGAAACGCCGACCTCATCTAGTTTAAAAAATATGATTGACTTGTTAAAGTGTTTGTACAAACCTACTTACAGAAATAAAATCATTTAGCATTGTTTCTTTCCGGCAGTGATTTTAATAAAAACAGGTAATTCTTCCTTTTACTGATTACAGAGACCTCTAGTCTTGCTTGTATGTATGTAAGACTGGAGTTTTATGTCTGCGTGTGTATTATTGGCTTTTGTATGTAGAAGCCAAGATCTGACCTTTAATGACTAATTTAAATATGTATCACTACCGAACCGCCCCTGCTCCGTTCGGTTTTTATGACTTGACCATACATTGACTTTTCTTTATTATATGTATTCAAGTAAGTTTAAATTTAATATTATTGTATTATAGGCACGTAAACCTTCCGGAATAAATTCTCCCTAAATGATAATTAAAACCGTATCAAAATCTATTGCGTAGTTTAGAAGAACAACACAGTCATAAAGACAGAAGCGAAAAACAACTTTCATACCCCTGTAACCCTGTCTTTTCCAAAATTGGATGGTTTTATCCAGCAGTGACTCAAAAAAAATTATCAGTACAAACTTACAGCAGTACAGCCTAAATCTGGACCCGTCGCCCTTAATAAGGAATTTCTCTCACCTCAATATCTTTAATGATGATCCTGAAGCCGAGTATGTCGTCGTACCACGAAGGTGCCTGGACATCAAGGATGGTGCTAGATACACCAGTAATATCCAGAAGGGCATGCGAGAACATTTGCTCTATCTTCTCACATTTGGCTTCGAAGTGATCCCCTTTGGCACCACCGAAATACGGTTTGGATATTTCTTCCAGCTCATTGATTCTGAAATTTATTTAAATAAACCGTCGTGATGGATCCTGAGACGAGGATTTTAAAAACTGGGTACCTACATTATGTATGGTATGATGGAAATGGATAAAGAATTTGTATACTATGGGGAGTTTGAAATTAGCATCCTTAAGTTACAGAAAAGTTGAGGAGGAAATGATTGTCGTGGTATGGACAGATGATGCAAAGGAATGAGGAGCATGTGACAAAATAAGTGTTGAGTGTGTATGTGAATTGCTAACAGAATGGAGGCAGACCATGGATGGACAGTGATGACACACAGTCGATGGACTGTGTGAATTAATTCTCGAGAAGAAACGATAAATAGCACTTTCTGTAATTCTATATGTTATTATTATGAATTATATGTTTATCTAGATCACACTTACCTGCCAAAAATAATCATGCAGTTACAAACATCAAGCATATCGAAGCACCTCTGGATAAACGAGTCAATATAGTTGAAGATCGCTCCGGTATCCAGTTCCCAGCTGTTGGGGTTCTCTTCGTTATGCGCTTCTACCATCACATCGTAGATCTCCCTGTATTTCTTACAGCAGTCTATGCACTTACTGAACTCGCCTATAGCCTTTACCGTTTTACCATCGAAGAGTTCCTCTAACTTGATATAATTCCGACACAAAATGATGATTTGATTGCTCAGGGCTTTGAACAAGTTCGTTATTCTAGTTTCGGAATTGTATGTAGGAGATTCCATCCATATGAAACGAAATAGGTTTATAATATTCGGTACATGTTTGGATATCTCGTCAGGGTCAACGACGCACTCCAGAACTGCACATGGTTGCTTGATGACCTGCAAGTACTCGATATTGGATGTAGCCTCCCCAACCTTCTGGGCGATTTCTTCGCACAGAGATTGGAACTGGTGGATGAATGTGGAGTGAGTAGTGACGAGGATTTTCGTTATATGCTTCACTGCTGGGTTTTTGAGCTGGTGCAGTAAGGCGTTCAGGTTTTCGTCTGTAATTTAATTATTTGGTATTGTGAGTTTTGGTAAGCATACTTATTTAGCTGAACTAATTAATAAGAATAATAATTCCATCAAAGCGAACAAGTCCTACTCACGTCTATATACCCAGAAGTCATATTCATCGCTGGGACATAGCAACTCCCTTTGTGAAGCCACAAAAGCCGTGTCCTCCAAACACGACTTGATCTGATGGGTCCAGTATACGACCACACCTTCAAGTCTCTTCACCAGCTCTCGGTCAGCACTGGCCTTTTCAAAAGACAGGTTTTGGCCCTCCCGGGGTATATATAGGACGGTTAACCCTAACATCTTATAGTACATGTCGGTCAACTTAGCCAGGAATGTGTGGATGTGGGTGCAGAACTCGCTTTTAACACCTGGAAAAGAAGATAGCATTACAGATATTGCCTAACTTGGGGAGAGACTGGATTTTAGCTTTCGCGGTTGTATAACGACATTCTTTGCCTTGCTATCTAGATTAAATAGCTAATCTTATAAACGAATACAACTTACAACTAAAATATTGCTGTTGTTAGGTCTAATAGGTAATACGGTTTTGTGTCGCAACTCTACGTCAATGCGTGTATATTAGATAGGTAGACCTACAATCAATACTTACTGTCAGGCCATGCAGTAACAGCAAAGAAATATGGTGCGTAAACGTATTCCATAATTTGAATCACATTCGATTCAATGGAATCTCTGAACGTCCCGAATACGATCTCATCATGGAACGATTCAACCTTAAAGACAAAGTCCGGGGGCCTTAAAAAAAATGTTAAATCAAAAACAGGAGTTATAGGGATCTCGTGACTAGCTTTGAGCATGTCTCCTTTGAAATAGATGCAGAGAACCAAGCTCTTAGGTTCTAGAACCCATTCTTCAATGACCTTCTTCGTGCTTTCTTTCCAGTCCTCAGGACGGAGATCGTAGAGTACTGTCAGTTTCATGATGAAGCCCACCAGTCGCTCTAGTTCTTCGGGTTCGTATATTGGTTTTACAGGCGTTTCCGCTAACTCGCGTTCGAGTTGGGCGAGGCGTTCACGTTCTAGAAGAGGGTAAATTATAGGCAAATCAGACAGCAGAATACTTAAGGGTGTAAGAATGCAACATGTGCGGCCACCGATTATTATATGCAAATTATGTGCATAAAAATGAGTAGTTTTAAATCAAAATACAGTTAAAAAAGGATGCCTACATTATTTTCTGTTGTAATTTGGTTTTGTTTAGCAATTTATAAGGGTTGACTAGGAAAGTAAAAAGTTATTTAAGTACCTATAGAAAAAATGTATTTTAATTATTCTTTTGCAAACTATTGTCAGCTATATTATTCTTAATATTACAAAGAAGTTGTTACCTCGGTCTTCTTCAGAATCATGACTCAAGTCATCACTCCACGCGATCTTGGGCCGCTTTTTTCGCTCCGCGACGGTTACGACTGGCTCCTTCGGAATTGGTACCTCGGGTTCCGTTTCCTGCGCATCTGGTGCGGCGTCTTGGGCATCTGGTGCGGCTTGTTTCGCATCTGGTGCGGCGTCTTGCGCATCTGGTGCGGAGTCTTGCGGATCTGGTGCGGCTTCTTGTGCATCTGGTGCGGCATCTGGCACCTCGTCCGCCATTTTGGCGATAGCTATCTACTAACTACACTAATTAACTACTCAGCCAGTTAATTGACACAATAAATTACGAGAAAGTTAATATTTTCAATTTATTGACAATCTATGTTTTTCGAAGAAAGCAATAGAATGATATCAATTTTAAAGGTTCCCGCCATTTTTTTCTTGAGGGGTTTTATGTGCGGCCAGTAGCGTAGATGTTATAAAAGAGATTGAATGTAATATCGATGTAACGTTGCATGGTAACGTTGAGGGGCGTTGGTTGAGTATAAACACGCGCCGGGGTTCAGGTCAGGCCATTGAATGGTTGAATGCATAATACTGCTACCCTACTTACATTCACTGGTCCACAGTCTACAAAGCAGGCACAATCAATAGGAAGTTAAATTATCACCATGGTCAAGTGGATCATGGCTTCATGGGACTGTGACCGGGATTGTCTACTGAAAACCACACAGCAGCACCAGCTAATTAAAAAAAAAAAAACTAGCGCGACAAAAACCGGTATAAAAAAGACTTCGCTTCTCAAATTCTTAGGGTGCATTCATGTAGAACATTGGTAATCGGCACCGCGCTGATGCTCAAAGTTAGCCAAATCAGCACGAACGGTCGCCGATAAGCATTGAAAAGTTCCTATGTGATTACTTAATTAGTCAGCGCCGGCAGTTTTCATGCGGTTTTTCATCGGAAGATTTGGTAAAAGTATGAAATCTATCTGCGCGGTATTATTGCTACTACAACGTGCTGATACTGGTACAATGTAAAGAATGTAAGTAAATAGACTTTAATGTACACCAGAAAAACACGTAAAAAAATTATTACGCTACAAAACAAACAATGGCCGTTTGACCATCACAATCATTGACCATCTTGATTTATGCTGCTGACCTATTTTCAGTAAACTTTTTACTCCAAACAATACTTGGACTATGGTTAACGTCATGGAGCATCAACCTTGTGTCAATTTCCGTAGAAGTCACTATTTTATGACTTGCCATGTTATTTTAATACTAAAGAAATGTGTATCAACCGTTTGTCTTAAGTTCTAAAGCCTACTTATATTTGTTCAGTTCAGTTCGGGTGAATAACATCCACGCCAACGCCAAAAAACGAATAAATCGAGTTAAACAAACGTTAAACCCACCGCGAGTGCTCTTGGTGAAGGAATTCGTGATTGCAGTGTAATGTTACTCCGAAGGTGATTCTCTCTCTTTTAAACTCGGTACCTCAATGCTGAGGATCGCGAGCTATCTTGTAGTTGTCTCGTCCTGGTTTGGCGCCAAATATTGGTCCGAAGTCGGTATGTTGGTCCTGAGCCATTCTTGAAGGTACCTACTTGAAAAGATCTCGATCTTTTGATAATTACTGAGCTCAATATTTATGGTAGGTATGTATTAGAAACCTACCTATGTTCTAGTTCTATTTAGCGATATCTACGGAAAGTCTTGTGTGCAAGCCATGGGTGCATTACCTACCTACTTATGCATGATTTGAGTGTCCAAACATAGTGTAAACTATGTACCTACGGTTATCATGAGGCTTGTAATCAACTTGAAAATTCAAATATGCGTGTACGATTCGGATTTTAGGTAGGTTTAAATGTTATCTGGCGCGAGTTCCGAGAAGTGAGACGAAGTGAATGTTGAGTGGAGTGACTACACTTATTGACGCGGAATTGGCTCGAGCCACTGCGGGCTTAGCATGACGATTTCTATTTCTACTCTACTGTAGAATAGAATTCGCTTGTCTACATTTCTAGGTGAAAACCTGTCAACAGTCTATATGGAAACGTCATTTTTGTCTATTCTTCCGACGACAAAACCCTTGTCTATGGTTCTCGTGCTAAGCCTGCAGGTTTGATCACGTGTTACTACACTTTTTCGCAGCGAAATTTAAATTTTCAGGTCAGTGTCAGGTTGTATGTTCGGCTTTATAGAATTATAATCATTAAAAACATAAAGTGCAAAAAAACGTAAGAAAATTTGAATTTAATACTCAATGCTCAATACTTTATTGCATTGCTACCTTGGCGCTTTCACCTTTTTTTTGTTGTTGGGCATCATCAAATAACTTCTCCCGCTCTGGGTGGAGCAGTTGGGCGTGTCAGTCTTTTACTGACTAAAACCCACCCGTGTTCCCTCAGTTGCCTGTGTGCCAGGGGCCGCGGTATCTCTTTTGAATAACTCGCACCCCTAGCAGAGGCGCTTTCACCTTAAAGGCTTCTTCAAACAGACGCGGTGCAACACATAGCCTAATTTCCATGAAGTTTTCATAAAAATTGTTTCACGAGAGTCGCGTCGCTCCTGTTTTCCTTAAGTTCAATGCGGTGTCCAGTTGGTTCTTTTCCGCTTTTATTGAATAGACGCAAAGCCTTTACTGACTGGCTCAAACCCATTCTGCGCCGAAAAGCGTGGTCATTCCCTAACTATTCACACATTCGAAATTCCGGCTCTCTTAGTCATTCGATCCAGCATTACCTACTTCCACAGAGGCAGCTAGCATGCTCCAACAAAATGTTGGATGGCGTGGGGCGTGTTCACGTTCACTAGAGACGGGCGCGCGCGGCTCGCGGGAGTGCTGCGCGCGCTACTGATCGCCCAGCTCGTGGTGTCCTTGTGCATGGTCATCTTCTGCTACAACACCAGCCTGAGGGTCATGCTGCTGCTCAAGCATATACACAAGGTAAGAAAAAGAAAAACAACATTATTCATCATCTTAGAATAGAATAGAATAGAAAACATTTATTCGACACAGACACAACACAGCAGCAACAAACATATATAAAAAGAAAGAGAACAACAAACATAACAATAAAATTGCAGTAAAATTGTGCTGAGCGTGCCCATACCGAAAGGGTTACCATCTCAGCATTTGCTGGGCGTTAGACACCCAGCGCTGGTTTTCATCTTCCTGCTGCGCAACAGTTTTTTTCTTCGATTCTCCCAACGTCAACAGTGAAGTAATCATTTACTTCCCTTTCTTTCATAACATTCTTCACACAATCCATCAATCTTATCTTTTCTAAAAAAAACAACATTAATTGTGTAACTAATATTTTGTAAAATTATACCTAACTAGCTGACCCGACAGACGTTGTCCTGTCCATACAAAATTCCCATAAAAAATGTAATTTAAGTTTTCCCGATTTTTTGGCAGTTTCCTAATGCAAAAAAAAAAATAGATGTTGGCCGATTCTCAGACCTACCCGATAAGCACACGAAATTTTATCAAAATCGGTCAAGCCGTTTCGGAGGAGTATGGCAACGAAAACTGTGACACGAGAATTTTATATATTAGAAGATTAATAAGAGTGTCCATGGACTTTCTTGTCATTCGTCTCGTAAGAACCTATAGTACTACACTTTGGAATGGGCAACTTGCGTCACCTTTCTAACTGACCGGAGGACCGTGTCCTTTAAATTCAAAAGTGCCTGTAAATTATTTGTGAGTTTGAAATTCAAAGTTACGAAATACTTTTCTCCAATATGTGTATATAGAGACCAAGACTTGCTTACATAAAAGCTTCTCGAACAATAATTTCAGGTGACTGTGATTCTCCTCTACGGCCTGATCCTGTTCCAAGCGTACGGCATGAAGTTGCACTACACTGGCGGACTGCGCCTTATCGCGGTACTGCTCAAGTGTCCGCATTGGAAGCGAGCCACCCTGGTCAGCAGTGTGTGGCTGGTCAGCGGCTCCTTGGTCGCAGCTAATGGCATGCTGGTGTATCTGGCGTGTCGGGGGACTTTGAAGGTTCGCAGAATATCATCAGCCTATTTAAATATTCTCAGTTCAAGAATATAGCATAATCAGTCTATACCGTTCCTACTGCTGGGGCAAGGCCTCCTTTCGGTGAAAGAGAATGGGCCATAATCCACCACACGAGCCCAGTGCGGGTTGATAGATGTCACATGTAGATATTCAAATTTTTGGTTCGAAGACATGCCGGTTTCCTCACGATTTTTTCGTTGTGTCATCTTCAAACGATTGATAGAAACTGAACGATGTTTTAATGTAAATACGTTTAGCGCTTAATATTCTGAATGAATACAAGTGGATAGGTATGCGTTTTAGGGCCATGTCCGTCCGTCTTGCCGCGGCTTAACTCAGAGACTCTTAGTTCAAGAAAGCTGCATATTAATTACGCCGACCAAATGGTAAAATAAAGTCAGGAAAAGATTTTTTGTGGTACATTCACTACCTTCTCTCTATGTAAGTTCATGGTGTGGAGTATCGTTTGATAGACCGTTAAAAAATATTACGGGTGTATGAAAACCATCTTTTATTCAGGGAACCGTTTGCGAAATATTAAGCTTTAATGTTAAGTTTGTTCCTGGAATAAATTCATCCCAACTTCGGTACCCTTCATTGTGCGTGGTGCGACACGCACTTGGCTGGTTTTAATGTATATTGTGGGTATTGTAATACAGTCATTAGTAAGTATCAAATTGTTCTTGCAGTAAAAAGCCTGTAATGAATTATAATGGTTGCAGGCTCTAATGAAGGAGTTGTCTTCGTCATTACGTATCGGAATCACACAATACCTAACAGAACCAACGTGGAAAGCACTATTGGATACAATGCAGGTAGAAGTTATTATTGTTACGAAAGTAGGGTAGTTTGGTAAGATTTTACAGCTAAAGCTAAAGTTGAAATTCATCATAAACACTCGCAAATTTTTTTTCTTTTGTTTTGTCTTTCACCGAAGCGCATATCTTTTCTGGTTTAACTGTATGTAGGTATAGGTATTTTCTGTAACGCAGGTAGAGCTCAGTTGCTGTGGAGCAGACAAGCCGACAGACTGGCACGAAATTCCCTGGATCAACATGGACTTCCTGAACGAGGGATCAGATCTAGTCATGAAGTGAGTTAGTAGGCAGTTCTCTTATTTTGAGCGTCTTACTAAAGCTTTAATTAGCTAGCGAAACTCGACACACCTGATGGTAATCGATATTTGAAAACTCAAATCAAATAACCTAAGGCAATGCACTTTTTTTAAATGTAAGTATGAGTAGAGTGCCTTGCGCGGTGCCTTATAAATTAACCCCCTTATTTATAAACGTTGCTTAAAGTTAAGTAGTCATTAGCGACTGTTTAATCATACATTTTTGACGTTTAAACATCTCTTAACTTTAAGCAACGTTTATAAATAAGAGGGTAAGGGTCCAGCCGGGGCAAAAACGTATAAATTAAGGGACTACACACTAAGGATGTACGGCCTTCAGCTTTCGGTGTCACTCGGTGAGTACAGCAAGGGATACGCTGTAGGTATCTGATCTAGACTACTTAGAGACGAATTTAAAGTAACAGGTTCAGTGGCGCGGGCTGGCTCTAGCAAGGGTCGAGCGGCCTCGGCACAATATTATATTCTTTGTTTTATTATGAAAAAAGAAAATGCACATTTAATTCTGCTCTACATTCTTAACATTATGATTTGCTGTAGATTAGCGGGCGCAGACGGCAAAGTGCTGCCCCCCGTGTCGCCGTACTCGTGCTGCACGCCGCGCGTCCTCGCGCCCTGCTATCACGACCCCTTGCAGCAGGTAACAGCAATCTTAACACCATGCAACAAAGACATATTTTTTCAAGCATCCATAATCGAACTTTCACTTCCAATGTCATGGCCAATCATCAACACCAGCCAAGCAGCAATCCCCCCCAGTGGGTTCCCGCATTGTCGTTGCGGGGGGGCTTAGTAGCCGTGGTCCGCTCCCACGGTGAAGCGAAGAGGAACCCCAAGGTGGGGCCGCTCGTCAGGGCTTTGGTCTCCAAGCCGACGACGTAGCGGCCAAAAAGTAGGTTGCGGTGAGGTGCACCGCAACTGAGGCGGGCCGCGATGTCGAATGGGAGGCAACGCGGCTGAGGGTTACAGGCCGCGGCGGAGGAGGAGTGCCGGTACTTCTGAGTAGCGCTCTTCCCTTCCGTGGCCTGGACGGGGCCGCCACCGTTTGATGGCGGACGCGGTGGGGCCGCAGGGGAAGAGGAGTGTCGGTATAGCGTTGGCCGCTCTCCCTATCCTCTGCGGCCGAGAAGTGGTAGGTGGCGGGGCCACTGCGCTGACCCGTCGCAGGGGGACCAAGGGTGCCAAGGGTGCCAGGGTAGTCTGGGGCCCTTGTGCTACTTGGTTCCTGGGGTGGTCACGGCGTGCCATGTGTCCTGGTGCGCCAGACTGGTGGGGTCCGCAAGGGCCGATGCCTGCCAGGGGTGCGGGTTGTTCGAAAGAGATACCGTCGCCCCTGGCACACAGGCAACTGAGGGAACACGGGTGGGTTTTAGTCAGTAAAAGTCTGACACGCTCTCCTGCTCCACCCAGAGCGGGAGAAGTCATTTGATGATTTCCCACCCTGAAAAAAAAAAAAAAAAGCCAAGCAGCAACAACAACAGTCTTCTGCATAGAATGCTTTATAGACTGCTCTCCGGTGTGTTTTACAACATCCATCATCATTCATCCAATATCCATTATCATTCAAGGCAGCGGTCTACCGGCGTCCTAGGCGAGATTTTTGCCCCTCACTCTCTACTCTGAGCGAATAGAGGGGCGAAAAAGTCTACGTAGAGTTTTATAAAAAAAATCCGAACGGCAAAAAAACGGAAAAACTAATCGTGTTTTTCAAACTTTATTTACTTAGATTTTATTTTAAACGTCTCGTAGTGCGATAACTACATCCTTCCTCTTCAAGGACTATTTTGTTTTCCATTTCTGGTCACTTGGAAGGGCTGCTGATATCCTGCACACCAGGACACGCCATTTTTTCATCAATCCCCACTTTGCCGGCCTGCAGTTTTTTTTTTATATATAAGTATTTGTACTCTTTAAATATCAATAAAAAAATATTTAAAAAAGGATCATAAAAATATTTGTTGTTTTTTTTTAAAACACCTTAAATTCGGGCTTCCAAACCAGAATAATCCCAGTTTAATACCTACTTTGTCAACTTACGCAGAAAAGGGAGAATGTAGGATGTAGGTAAGAACTAGCGGAGCGAGCTCGAAATTGGTGGTCCCTTTCCCGGAAAGCTTAGGTTATCTTTTGACTATTCATACAGAAGAAGTTACTTTGTTAGCTTATGCAGAAATGTTTGGGAATTCAAAAACGTTAGGAATGCTAGAGTGGGCGAAGCGAGCCCTGGCTAAGTAGTATAGAAGTAGGAACAACTACTTTAGACTTGTGCAAATAATATAATTGAGGGTGCGCAAGCAAACCGAGCTCGAAAATTTAGCTACCTGCGCTTATATTTTGCCTCAGTACGGTTCCAATTCCAAACTGCCGCTTCCTTAATAAACATGTTTCGCTTTGTGGCGCCCCTTAATTTCTGCCGTCCTGGGCGTTCGTACAACCTCACCCTACCCTAACCCTAGTACTGGTTCAACCATCATCTTCCTTCTAATATTTTCACTTGACTTGACATCGTCGTGTCCAGTCGGAGTGGCGCGAGGTATGGTCGGAAGCCTCCCCGCTGCTGTCGGCGTCCCTGCACACGCGCGGCTGCGTGGAGGCGGTGCGCGCGCCGCTCACACGCGCTCTGCTAGCGCTTCAGTTCTTCAACATGCTAGTCTTCCTGTTCCAAGTAAGTTTTTACAACGAAAAGTTAAATTTATGGTCCAGAACTAGTCCGACGCCAGTCGAGAATAGACCGAAACTAGTTCGACGGAGATGGAGCAGTGGTGGCCCAGTGGTAACGGCCGTGACTTACAAGTCGTAGGTCGTACGTTCGAACCCAGACAGCATCATCAGTCCTCTCCAAACGTGTATATTTCCAGATCCTGATAGTGGTGCTGACGCAGCTGCTGCGCACGAGCGCGCGCGAGGCGGTGCTGCGCGGCGACTGCGGCGGCAGCGGCCGCGCCGTGCTGCTCGGCAGCCTCGCCGCGCAGCCACCGCAGCAGGTGCTCTTACTATAACATGCCTACTGTACAGGGCGGAATGCCTGAGATTCTACCCTAGTTGGAGGGGTTGAAAAGCGAGGATTTCGTTTCTATGAGAATTCTTATTCCGTGGGTTTAAGTATAAACTTGAAACTTGGTACACGCACTCGCACTGTACGGAAATCCTATTTAATGCGAGAGATCAGCTTAAACTGGAAATGTATACCTAGCTTGATATGTAGCCGTGTGTACGTAACTATTAAGTTTTTAAATTAAATATATAAAAACGTTTGACAGTATTCGTTTTTCAAAACTACGCCCAAAAGGGGGATTAACACATCGTCCAATTAACTGTGATGTTGTGAGATGACTTAATTAGTAAAGAACTGAAAAAAATAAATTACATGTTTTGGGATTTCTCGGAAATCTACCCCTAACTGAGTGAAAAGGAATAATCAAGTGTTTAGGGATGGGATTTACTGCTTGCTTCGATTAACTTTAAAACTTAAAAAGTAATCTTAGTCAAATAATGCACCAATACCAAACGATCTTTTAAAAAAACCTGTCGAGGTGAAAAGAGAACATAGAGTTTGTATTAGAAATTTCATTATTTCGGTTTAGTAACTTGAAACTTGGCACAAATATCTATCTTGCAATTTGCATCTAGATAATTAAAATTATATTTAAAAAAAAATGTAACTAACGTATAAAGGAGTTAGAGGGATCTTAGAAATTTAAAACCCCATAAGGTCATCTTTTGCAGACTATCTATAAAATTATCTGCAAAATATGACATTCTAAGAATAGTCTTTCGAATTAATTAGAGTACTTAGGTTTTTTGTTTCGAAAAACGCAGTGATTGAACTTCACACTCGTTGCGTCGCCGGTTTTGAACGTTACACGATCATTTACAAAACAGTCCTCACAATCAATCAGTCAATAAAAAGTGAACTTTTTATCAATGGTAGTCCTCCTGTCCTGACAATAGTGTCAACGCTGTCGTTCGTGATGCGACGGTTAAACCCATGCAAACTTATCGTCGTATTGTTGCGAGAAACGGCAACAGTTTTTCACACGACGAAAACGCAATTCAATTCCATGTTGTATAAGTTTCGTCGCATAAGCAGTCTTCAAACAACGGTTACGTTTCGTCCGTCATAAAATCGACAACGACCCACCACTAGTTTTATTATGTCATTGCTATTAATAGCACATAATTATGACGTTCCCGTTGTAATAATAGGACACAAGACAAGAGAATTCCAAGGGGACGGCGCGTACGCAGTCCCCACTACCAAAAATAACGCATCCGAGTTATCCACATTAGGGATAATCGCAGGGGTCAACCCAACCGCAGTGCAATGGGAAGGTCTCGCCCTGGGGGAACCGCCTTAATGATCACGGTATCCCCTATGCCAGGTAAGTATGAATAGTTTTCGGAAATTCTCGAGGGTCGTTCGACAGCGGAGAATCTTAACACCGCGATACAGAAACGTGACGTAAATGTAAAGCGCCATCTAGTGAGTAGGAACAGTACAAAACCACGATTCCTCTCATGCCATATTTGAGACATACCTACCTCTTTTGTTACATACCTCTTTCGTTACATAAATATACATAGGTATCATACCTACCTTCTTACTATCTACTAATGTGATTTCGGCGGCTGTACCTATAATAATTGACGGTCTTAGAAATATACTGCTTAATTAAAGATAGGTCCTAGGTACTGCTTCATTGAATGTGTTAAATTGTATTGTTCATATGATGCACCGGTAAGAACAGAGTACCAATAAAGAGTAAATAATTATGCTATGAAAATGGGTAATGGTAGATGCTAAATATAAAATTATGGGAGTTTATGCTGACATGAAGAACAAAAACATCCTGCAACATGTTTTTATTTTAATTCTATCAAGGTTTTCTGAAATAATTTCGGCCAAACCGCCGTTACTTTCTTTAAAGTAAGTATTATGTTTATGCAGATGTCATACCGTCATACTTTGTTAAAATAACACCTTGATTTTACTTTTTCAATTCTAAGCTGCCACGACTTATAATTAACAAAATATATTACATGTATAATTTCAACATAATGATGTTACCAATAAATTATAACATTTTCTTTTATTTTCTTGCTCGTTCTTCACTATAGGAACCTACTAGGCTTTGGAACAGGCAACTAGCTTCATCTTTCTCACTGACCGACCCGTCGACAGTTCAAAAGTTCCTGTAATTTATTTTAATGGTTTATTTGAAATAAATGCTTGAGCCCAATATCTACTTGTGTTTATCTAATAAATGCTCAAGCGGATTGCTCGAGACTATTCGACTATTTTTACTAGTTAACTGTCTATTACGGTTAAACGCTACCGCGCTGTGACAGATAGACAGACAGACGAGTTCCCGCTGGCCAGTATATTAAGGCCAACTTGCACCACAAACCACTAAATACGTTTAGCGCTAAACGTATTACATATATTTCATTCTGCCTCTCAACTCTACAAACAATTCAATAAAATAGCACGAATTTGTTAGTTTCGCTTTAAATTAATTTAAAGATTTGTGGTGCCAGCGGGCCTTAGTGTATCTGTGTTGTTGTTGGCACCCTTTTGGAAAGATAATAGGTTCTCATTTTTGTTTCCAGCCGAGTCCTGCTTCGAGTCATGAAGAGCTCCAGCCTGGCTCGAGCACGAGCGCGGGCGTGGCGGCCGGGGGCAGCTACTGCGCCAACTGGACGCATCGTCGTACACGACGGAGACAATCCTATATAAGGAGTAGGAGCAGCTACCCCTATTTATCTTAGTAAGTGAAATCATCTTATAATTAAGTTGTAACCTTTCCTACCAAGTGTAGTGGCTAAGCCATTTGTTGAGGCACACTTGCACTGCAAATCAGTAAATAAATTTTACGCCAAAAATTTTTGCAACATCACTCTTTCATCTTTAAACGATTGACAGCAACAGAACGGTATTTATTTGGTCCTAACCGACAGCAACTGTAGAGCGAGTAAGCGGCACCGACAGTCACTTTCGCTTAGGGCTTAGGCAAGGGCCTTAATGCTCATTATTAAGGTCTATTGTCTATTGATGTTGCAGTGCAATGCATCTGGGCTTGGTTCACCACTTTTTGGTATTTCTAAACTTAAGAGGCCGTATTCGAAATTTTGCCGATTTCGCTGATTTACGTGATTTTATAGACTTGATTTTACAGTTAAAATACTGTATTTCTAGAAGTCTTAATCCACCATATGAAAGATCATTTCAATCATGATCTAATGAATGAGCTACTTTTCTATTTTCATAATCTGATTTTGATTAATCGACCTCAATTAGAATAACACATATTTACGCATCGTTTTAACATCTACATGGTATGAAAAAATTACAATGAACTGTTGTGAAAGTCATCTATACAATGTTTGAATCACTTTTTACCAATTTCATCCTAAAAAACATAGTGAAAAATAATAGTTTAAAAAACTAAAAAACACGATTTAAAAACCAAACTAAAAAAGGAGAAAATAATTTAATTCAATTAAAAAGCGTGGGGTGCTTTTGAGGTATTTTTATAATCAATTAATGTCAAGCACCCCACGCTTTTTAATTGAATTAAATTATTTTCTCCTTTTTTAGTTTGATTTTTAAAGCGTGTTTTTCAGTTTTTTAAACTATTATTTATTTCCTATTTTTTAGTTCTGCTAACTACAAAAACGTGTTTTTTTTTCTAATTTTTTGTAAATTATTGAATTGTCATCGGTCCTCGACAAGTTTACAAAGTTTCAATGAAATCTGACCGTTTAAATTGGGTCAAAATCGCGCTCAAAGGAGTCTGTTACATACAAACAAACATACAAGTGAAGCTAATATAAAGCGTGTAAAAAGAGAGAGGTGAATCCAATTTAGCTTGAAATTATTTTTACCAGCAGCTGAATTTATTTGGCAATACCTGCCTTCTTCAGGATTTTAAGCCAGCTTTAGTACTCTTTTAATGCGGTATTTATTGCTATTTAATAAAGTTTATTTTAGCATGTATGGGCGGTAAATATAATTTGGTGATCCAGTCTGGCGGTCGCATGTTTGGCGATGTTTGGTAAAGAATTTTAATGTTGGGAAAACAAAATTGATCGTTGTGTCTTGAAGTGGAGATTTTTGTTTTAAACCAAACCAACAAACAAACAAACAAACATACAAGTGAAACTAATATAAAGCGTGTAAAAATATGAAACAGTCAAATTTTTAAGAAAATGGGCAATGAATTGGTTCCGATTTAGGATACTCAGAACTCTCGTTAAAAAAATTGAAAACTACAGTACTAAACTTCAGTTCAAGATCAACCTATTTCCCGAAATGCAAAGAAAATGCAAAATATTATTAAGATTAATAATCTTTCAAAACAACCTTAATCTCGCATTATAATTTTCGACAAATATAAAAAGGAGCTCATTCATTAGATACTTATTGAAATGATCTTTCATGTTATGCGAAAAACTTATGGAAATGCAGTAAGGTCTTTAAAATCAAGTAGGTAAATAAGTGAAATCTACAAAATTTCGTATACGGCCTCTTAATGCAGTCTGTTAAATTTGGTTATATAATTGGTAGAGATGGTGCCAATCCGGATATTGTTTATCAGGCCCTCAGGAAAGTAAGATTTATTTTTATAAATTTATTGAATCTTAATTGATCCCTACTTTTTTTCAGTTTATAAAACTTCTAATATTTGTTTCAGGCATTTTTTAAGTAAAAAGGGAAGATTGTGATTGTGTGTACTTTATATTGTAGTGGGAGTTACATTAGTTACGGACAATATCAAGTCTCTGGCTTTGAATAGTGAAAAGTGCAGGTTTGTAGATGAACTATTATCATGTCAGTTATTTTATATGTAAGATGTGTACATAAGAAGTATATGTAAAATAAAAGCACAAATTGAATCAATGCAAAGGCTTTATTTTCGACGTTTTATAAACAGTCCTTACTAGCTAATAATTAAGTAACGTAGCGCTGATGCGAATGATACAAATTATGTCGGGGCGCGGGGCGGCTCGATGGAATGTGTTCGATGGCGCAGTGGTGACGTCATGACCCACCGCGCGGCGCGGTATGTGGCGCTCAGAGCGGCGGGGGCCCGTCGGGGTAGCGCAGCACGGGGTCGAGCGCCAGCGGGCTGCGGCGGCAGTCGGACGAGGCGTGCGGCGCCAGCGCGGCCGCGCCCAGCAGCAGCAGCAGCAGCGCCTGGAAGGGCAGCGAGGCGCGGGCCACGCGGCACACGAAGCGCAGCCCGCGACCCATGCCGAACAGCGCGCCCTCTTCGCTCGTGTCTTCTTCTTCATCTGCCACCGGTCTGTGAAGGTCAATAACACTGTTAATGCCTGCTTTGTGTGTCTTCAGGCACTTTTGCAGTTGAAGTTATATAGGCAATCTCACTAACTGGACGAATGTTGTATCAGCAATTCGAAACAATGAAGCAGTAGGTATTTTAAAGAGTGAAAAATGTATGAAATAAACAATTAATCGTTCGATCCATGTAGTGTATTATTTTGTCGATAGGACCAGATTTGTCATAAATTTTAAACGGCTGTATACAATTTTTTTTCGATTTCGCTGTTGCACGTGATTTTATAAACGTAATTTTACAGTTAAAATACTATATTTCTAGAAGTTTTAATGCATCATAAGAAATACCATTTCAATTATGACCTAATGAATGAGCTACTGCGACTATCACAATTTCATCGGTCCACCTTGCGGGAGGCCTTCTAATTTTACGTGGGAGGCCTTCAAATTTTACGTGGGAGGCCTATGTCCAGCAGTGGACGTCTTTCGGCTGAAATGACGATGATGAATGAGCTACTTTGTATTTTAATTATTTGATTTTGATTAATTGACCTCAAACCGACAACTGTTTTGTGAATTTTGTTGTAAGTGGTGCAGAATATCACATATACTTAAACGAATCGTTTTAACATCCACACGGTATGAATAATTACAATGTATTGTTTTGTAAGTCATCTATTCAATGAATGAATCACTTTTTACTACTTTCATTTTAAAAACCATTGTATAAAATATTTAACTTAGTCAAAATTTAGAGAAAATTAGCAAAGAATTGGTTTCGATTTTGGCTACTCAGAACGTTACGTTAAAAAATTAAAACAACAGAAATAAACTTCAGTTCCCGTTAAATTTTCCGAAAAAAAAAATGCAAATTATTAAAAAGAATCTTTAAAAATTATGTAAATCTTGCATAATTCTCGACAAAAATAAAAAAGCAGTTCATACGTTAAATAATAACTAAAACGATCTTTCATATTGTGCATTAAAACTTATGAAAATGCAGGCAGTATATTAACTGTACTAAAGCACGTCTGTAAAATCAAATAAATAAGCGAACTCGACAAAATTTTGTATACGGCCTCTTAAGTGTAAACTGATAAAAACACAAAAATTAACTTCAACTGCAAAAAACCTATTCGTATGATCGTTTTATTGATAGAGAAATAAAAATTTAATAGGAAAGACAGATAAAAGTCATAGAAACAAAACTTGAAGAAATCATTTCACTGTATAGAAGAAATTTATTTGAAAAAAAATATATAATTAATAGAAAAGTACGTCTAGACTACATTAGAAAACTGTTACGCAGATTAAGAGGCGATTAGGCGATCAAACCAATGTTATAGTGATGATACACTTTTGACGAACAACTAAAAAACTACTAAGTAATCTAGGAAAAATATTTTTTTTATTTTTATTCATACATTTTGTATCAAAGCGTTACAAACAATAGGTACACAAATTGGAGTTCCCCAAAACAAGAAACATGTAGAAAAATTCTAAGTCATTTTAAAACGGTAACAATATTTTTTTCATAGTATTTTATTTGGCAAAAAATGCCACCCAGCAAAATACTTTCTTACACAAAATTTGTGTTCCGAAATTCTGAAACTGTCTCAAAAGTGTGTCAACCGCTACTGGTATGTCTACGCAGGTGTACTTACTGTGTCTCGTCGAGCGGCGGCAGATGCAAGCTCGACAGTTCGTCCTCGTCGTCCTCCATTAGCTACGAATAACAAAATACGTCAACATACTGTGCGAAGCGACTACTTCGTGGTAGGACCTACGTGTTGCAAACACTGCACGGAATACTGGGGCTTTAGGTTCGGATGTCTATGTTAAAGATTTTACTTTTACCGAGGGATTTGTTAATTTTCTGCAATAATCTTAATTTAGTTGTTTATCAATCTAGTCACTAACAAAAACAACAATATTACCTAACACCAAAAAAAACAATTGAATAATATAGATTTGAAATTTGACCAGTCTTTTGCAGTGGAATTTTCTTTACTCTGCCTGTATCACTGCATCTTAAGTGCCTACTAAAGTTGCAGTTAACTCTTTCATTAGTAGGTAAGTACCTACCTACCCTGTATTATAAATAATTATTTTAATGTATCAGTATAGTGTTTGCATTTCAAATTCATACAACTACCTATATCATCAAAATATCATCAAATCTATTTGAATTGGTTTTTCTATGTTCTATATCAGTTGTCAGTAAACTTGTTACAGTAACAGTTACAATACACTTTACAGTTCGTGTTATATGTCGTGTTCTAACAAAATCAAAGCTTGCTCAGTGTCTGCCGATACTGTGCTGTGGCAGGTGAAGCGTGGGTGAGGCAAAATACAATGTTAGAATTGATTTCTTTTTCTGATTTTGATTACTTCTAGTTTTTTGTAAAATCGTTTTTTTGGTAGTGTGGGTGTAATACATTTATTGCTGTAGTATATAAAGGCGATATGTCACTGTTGGTATTTGATTAGGAAATTAAACAAAATTAATAAAACAACTTTCAGATCTTATCGCATCATTGTTTACTAAATTTATTTAGCGTTTAAGGAATTTAAAACATTGTTCTGTCTTTATCAACTTCAAATGATTGACAGAAGTTGTGCGATAATTTAAATATGTTTAGTGTTCATTTTTTGTGATTTGTGATGCGTTTATTGATGTCAGAGTGACATCATACAGTTTTGTGTACTACAGCAGTGACAGTTTACAATGGTGGTGTTATGTGTTACCTGTGGCGCCAGAGTGGCGGCAGCCGCAGCCAGCGCATGCGTGCTGCCAGCCGGGCGCCGCGCCAGCGCCGCGCCGAGCTTCAGCGCGTACACAGAGCACAGCTTGCGCAGGGACTGCAGGCGTAGGCGCAGCTCGGCCAGTCTCGTATGCGGGCCTGCGCCCGGCGCCAATAGTGCTGCAGCTTCGTGCAGAGCGAGAACACGCGGCTCCGCTCTTCTTAACTCGTCTCTCAACTCGGCGAACCGCCGGAAGTCCCGCTGCAGCTCGGCGGGCGCGCGGCCCAGCCGGAGGGGCTCGCGCGCGCGCACGCCGGCCTCGGCCGCGGCCAGCTGCGCCACCAGCTGCACCAGGATGTCGTGGAACTGCCGGTTGTGCAGCAGCGCGTGCTGCAGGCGCGCCTGCCAGGCGTGCGCGCGGCGGCAGGCGGCGTCCCAGCGCGCGTTGTTGTGCGCCAGGCGCGCGCGCACGCGCTCCGCCGCCGCCGCCGAGCGCGCGTGCGCCGCCACGTGCGCACCCACCACGTTCAGCGACACCACGATGGACTTGTGCGAGTCTAGGTCCAGGAGGAACTCGCGATGGTCCTGCAACACGCGGAAATAGCGGTTCACAGCAAATCGTTTTTCCTTGAAAATATTTTAAAATCAGAACGGTAAAGGCTTGTGTAGTCTAACGCGACGCGACGCATACGTCACGACACGCGTAGAACAATTTCTATGAAAACTTGATGGAAATTGTTCTACAAGTGTCGCGTCGCGCCTGTTCGAAGAAACCTTAAGGCCTGCTTGCCTCACGGTCACTAATGCGTTTAGTACTAAACGTATTTAAAACACCATATTGTTTCTAGTAATCGTATGAAGATGACAGACAGAATGATGTTTTAAATAATTATATATTTAGAATCAAATTCATTTCATAACTCGTACAAGCAAGTCTAAATAAACAAAATTTATTCGCTCACACCTATTGTATTGCATTGTAACATCCCGTACCTGTATCACATCCTCCAAGGCATCGTATTGCTCAGGCGGACCAGTGCGGGCGTCGTCCGTGGCCTCAGCAAACTGCAGCCACTGCTCCAACCGCCACAGGTCGTTGTCCAGCTGCTTCCAGTTCCGCTCCGAGCACAGCGGACACGTCAACCGTCCAGATTCGCTAGAGTGGGAGAAGTATGATGTGTAGATGATGTATTTCAGACAACACTGATACTTAGGACCAAAAACTTTTACTTAATTTCGTGAAAGTTATTTACTTTAAAGTTGATCGTAAACGCCACTAATAATTTAAATGGTTTCAATTACACGAAATTTACGTATTAAGCATTATTAATGTTTTAAGTAAACGGCATTAGATATTAACAAGAGGCCAAACAAAATTTAGACTAAAAAACAATAAAAAATCTGTATTTAAAATGAAAAGCATCTAACTAAACTTAGGATTTAAACTTCACAATCTTTAGTATAATATACTAAATACGTACTTTAGCCATAAAATAATGGTATCAAACAGACAAACAAACAACTACACAAAAAATATATTCCCAAAATATAAAGCTAATAATATAAAACTGTGTAAAGTGCAGTGCAGATACACCAATAAATAATAAGTGTAATTATTTCAATAACTACTATAATACTGATTAATATCACTTCATGCAATGTCGTATGCATTTCTGCTACACTATGTCAGTGATTAAGCAATAAAATAGTATCACTTTTTAGCTCAACTGTATTTAAGGCCCACTTACACCAGTAATTACTAAAAGCGTTTAGCGCTACATGTATTTAAAATACACTATATCTCTGTCAATATCAAGGTTGATAGAAATATAACGATGGAATATAACTAAACTCATTTAGTGCTAAATGTATTTGGTGATTCGAGGTGCCAGCGGGCTTTAAAATTTAATTCGTGTTTTCAAACTACAATTTTTTTTTTTTTTAAATACTGATAAAAATCTACACAAAGTTACAGTATGAAAACCAACTTCCTATCTACTTAATCTCAAAACATAGTAGCGGAAATGTACCGAATATATAAAAACTACAAATATTAGGTAAGCAGTACTCACTGTTCGCACGTAAGCGCGTACGATGCTGAGTGGGGCAACCTAAAGGACGAAAAAACGCATGTGTTTAGAGCATGCCGGGTTAGGAAGCTGTTACACACGTGTCACGACTCGTGATAAAACTGATACGCCAGGGTGGAAGATGCCTTAAGGCGTGATACATCGAGTGCTAAAATTTTATAGTGATAACATAATTTGAAGTTGGGAGAAATAGAAAAGAATGAGTGTGCTAACAAGGGGTAATGATTACAAAATGCACAACATAAGAACGGAGTCAATGTTGATATGACAGGAATAATGAATCACTGAAAAACATGGCGTATCTATATTTTATCATCTAGTCTGTGCACTCCACGGCATTTTGAGTATAACTTAGATTTATCAATGTTTTATTTTATTTACAACTAAGTACTGAGTTTACCGTCTTATTTTATAATCATGAAATCGAATCAGTGATATAAATAATATACCTTATATTTGTCTAAAAATGCAAGAAAATAATATACAGTCAGCCACACAAAATTCACACCAAAGTGTTCTTTCAATTTTTCACTGAAACATTTAAGGTCCTTTTTCCCATAATTTATATTTCGGACTGTGTAGCCAACAGTACGTCACCGATACAGTATCCACTGTTTTATAACAGCTTTAAGCCCCGTCACCAGTTGCCAAACAGTGCTATAAGTGCTACCATATAACAATCATCAAATAACAACATTGAAGACTTAAGAATACAGGGACATTTCATATATTGACACTATTGCTAAGAGGCTGGCAAAATAATCCAATAAAGTGATAATGCAAGAGTAAAGTCTGCTAGAATCATCTCAAATATGCAAGGGAAATATGAAGATAGCATTCTACCCGTTCAGGGCACATGGAAGGACCAATAAAGTAAATGTTTTATTTTGTATGCATTAAGAAGAAAAAGCAGCAGTGTAACTTAAAATCACTTAAAAAAACTATGCATAAGAAGTTTTATGACATCTGCTTTTTTTAACTAAAGCAAATCATTTATTGAAAAATATTAGAAGAAAAATATTTCTTTATGGACAGAAACTTTGAAAAGCAAATTCCAATATACAAAAAGTCAGAAATGTTGTAACTGAAGAACAACTTAATCACACAAAAGCATTTAGCATTCTATACACCGTCATCTACATGAAATGTCCGAAGAAAACCGTTAGATTCAAAACTTACAGATCAAATTACACCAGATGCCAAAATCGCACATAATTACAGATTGCCAAGATCTATAATTGCGTGCATTCTGACCTTTTAAATTGAAACTCACCTCAAGTTATTAATTTGGAGTTCTCGTTTCTTCGCTTGACTGAGTAAGTCTTCATAAGTCAGGGATAGAGATTCTACTTCTTTGAGCATGGCCTCGTCTTCCGTCGCATCACATTCTGTCAGGAGGAGTTCAGACAAATGTTTGGCCAGCTCCAATGTTTGTCCAGGTTTGGCACCAGCTTTGGCTATATCTTTGGCGGCAGTGGCCAGTTCGTCACTGCTCGCCTTCTCGTTGGGTTGCGAGTGGAGGGACAGGCGGAGGGCCTCTAAGGCATCCGAGGTCTCTTTGACGGCGGTCGCTAGTTCAGCTCGGTAGGTCTCCTTCGACGTGAGGGTGTCTACTTGGAGGGAAGCGTCTGTTTCCCATTTGAGGGTGTCCACCTATTTAAAACAAGTCATATTAGTTTATATTTGTTTTCAATTATAGTCTATCACTGATCGCAGCTGGAGCTGATAATCTCACATACCTAAGGCTTTATCATAACATCACCACGTTGAGCAAGCTGGTCAATTGTAGAGAATTTAAATAAATGGTTATTAATAACTTTATATTAACGATTGGGAAATAAATTCAGGACATTTTTTTACGGATCGGTGAAACTTAAGAGATGCGATTGGTATTCAGTAAGTCTGTGAAGTTTTACTAGCTAAGTAAAAAAGAGCCTGTTGATGTTTTGATAAGAATCGCGAAGACATAAGGTACCTCCTCCAAATATTGGACATGCTCACTACCCTCTGAGTAATTCTTTTATATTAGCACATTAAGGCCCGCTTTTGCCAAAAATCACTACATACATTTAGTGCTAAAAGATTTTAAAACATCGATCCGTTTCTGTAAATCGTTTGAATAAATGATGTTTTACATATGTTTAGCGCTAAACGCGTTCAGTGAACTGTGGTGTAAGCAGACCCTTATGTACTACTATGAAAGGAAACGCAGTGCGTGGTGAAAAAGTAATAATCATTCCTTACCTGTACAGCGGAATCCACATCGCCGATGACCTCAGCTCTCGCCAGGTCGAGTCGTGTCCGTACGTCGGCGAACAGTGCGCGGTACTCTGACACCATGTCTGACACTCCCGAAACAGTGGACACTGCGGCCGCCAGTCGGTCTGCGTCTTCCACTAGCGCTTGGCATTCTAGGAGTTCTTGTTCAACGTCCTGGAGACAGAAGACACGAGTTTAAATACATGGACGTAATAAAAGTATGATCTTTGGTATAGCATTTTAACTGATTTCTAATTAAATGTATTTTTGCATGTTGTTACGACAATATCTTTCACGGACTTTTTTCGTATAAGCGATTTTAAGAAGTCGCTGATATTTGCAAATGCGATATCATAGTGCTTGTGGAAAATATGTGTATCCTACGTTTAGTAATAAAGATTAAGGTACTTACATCAAGTTCCTTCAAAGCGCTGACTTTGTCGAGCGGCGTGGGCGCTAGATGCAGCGCTCTGGTCAGCCGCACGTCGGCCTCCGCGAGCGCCACCACGGCCGCGCCGTGCGCCGCCACGAACTGGCGGTGCAGGTCCGCGCCCGCCGCGTCCACTCGCCCGCGCAGCTGCTGCCAGCGCCGCACTGCCGCCCGCAGCCTCGCCGCCTCGTCTGCGCCAGCCCCACGTAACTCCACCCCACGGGCTGATGCTATTCTACTGTAAGCATCTTCTAATCTTTTCACATCCCCCTCTATACTCTCCAAGTCTTTAATCACAGTTTTAGACACACCCTCGTCTTCCGGCTCACCGCGTTGCTTCCTAGTCTCAATCTTCTCCACTCTCCTTTCTATTGAGTCGAGCTTCTTTTCAACTTTAGGTAGTAGTGAGTTGGCTAGTTCAGCGGATTTGCGAATTTCTTTGAGAGCATTTTTTCGCGATTCAGACATCTCGCAGATGTTCTTCCATTTCTTTTCGACGATGTCTACACCAGTGTGGAGGTTGCGGAGGTCAAAGTTGCCTTTAAGCACGTCCGGGTCGTTAAAAACGAGCTCGCAGAGATTTAGGGTCTCCCCTACTTCTCCACTTTCGTTTTCTATGTTCTTATGGATGTCATCCCGATCCTTGAATTTCTCGTCAACAGCCCTAGTCGTTAGGTATTCTAATACAACAGATGTAGATAAGTTAGATTCTATGGAATGTAGTTTTAACCTAATTTCAGTAAGCCGTTCTTCTAGTTGAGATATCGTTTCCAGGAGTTCGTTAATCTTTGCTATTCTTGACCTTCCGGTCTCTTGCATTTTATGCCAACGTTCTTGTACGTCCTTCAGTTGTTTAGATGTATTTTTACTATAAGACTTTTCATCTTTCTTGGATAGGTCGACTAAAGTGGAGCCAGTTTCGGTAAGCCATTCGAATTCTCGTTCTTTCAAGGCGGTTTCGGCTTGAACTTCGGAGTTTATCCTCCTGATGAGATCCTGGGGGTCAATTGCTCCGATTTCCGTGCTTTGGCTTGAGGCTTCGAGGCGTGTTTCGAGTGTGCTAATCCATTCAACAAACCGTGTCAGCCGTGAGTCGAATATTGTGTAGACTTCTAACCTCTCCTGTAGTCGGTGGATGATGATAGACAGTTGATGTTCGAGGTCAGCGCGTTGTTGTCGCAGCTGCCACACCCTCTGGTTCACTAATCTTATGTCCTGAGGACTCAGGCATTCCTTGAGTTGTTCTTGAATGACACTGAGCGCTTCAATTTGGGTTTCAGTCTTCACAATCTTTGTTCTTAAGTCCGAGTACCTGTCGATTGCCTTCTTAAGTTGTGGCCTTGATAACCTATCTTCGTCTGAGTAAGACATGATTTCGTCTTGAGTCTTTGAGTATAGTTTGTGTAGTTCGTTGTTGGATAGGTTTTCGTATTCATTGATCAAGCCGAGTATCCTGTTGAGGAAATCTCTCCAGGTATCAAGACTTGCTTGTAAGTTGTCGACTCTCTTGACGATACCGGCGTATTCCATCCTTACAGATGCTCCGTAGGCTTCTTCAGTAAATTCGAGAACTTTCTTTAGGTCCTTTAGTAATTTGTCAGACTGTCTCCTGCCTTCAGGAACCTTGTCTGAGAGATTCTGTATCTTGGCCAGTATTTTTTGTACCCGTTTAATGTGTACGTACCTGAGTTGGAGCTTTTCCTTCTCTCGTTCCATCTCTTTGAGCCACCTGAGTAATTCTGTGTACACTTCTCTATAGTCATCCCACGCGGCGATTCTTGTACAGACTTCATCGTGTCTTTCAACGATTCTGGCTAGTGTTTCATTGTGTAGGTTCGTTAGCGTGTCAAACTTGTCAGCTAAGTCCCTGTTCCTTGTTTCTCTGTTCTCGTTCATCAGGACAGACCTTTGTGACGCGAGTAGGTTCTTGTGCACCCTGCAGAGTCTCCTATGCTCTGTGAGGTTTTCGTAGTCAGCCGGTACTGAGCCAGATAAGAACGATTGCAGATCTATTAAATATTCGTGCCATAGCCTTAGCGCTGTGGCGGCGTCTCCAGACCTGACTAGTGCGGTAGATAACCGGTGGTAGTGGAGGAAGGTGTCTCTGAACATGGCCTGCCATAGTTCTAGGATCCTGACTATCGAGTGTTCGTCTGAAACGTCTCGGTCGATGTCAGGGAGCTCGGCCTTCGCGGGAGCGATATCTGCTTCGCTCTTGCCGAGAGCTATTAGGTTGTCACGAAGAGCAATCAGTTTGTCTTCTACTATTTCGCCATCTTCATGTACGGGGGTCAGATCCTGTTAAGAGAAAATATCATTTCGTAATGTTTCTTTATTAGTTTAAGAGCCAACCGTCCTGCGAGAATAAACTTGAACGTGGAAGAAACTCATTGTTGCACTTCATGATAAAATTATATGAAATCGACGAAAGAAACTATTTTCCAATCATTGCATTGTCTCGTGATCAATCGGTTGTGATTCTAGGCAGCTGTGCGTGACAATTGATTTCTGCTACAAACTACAATTTATCAATAAGATCGCGACCACTTGAATGTTTGCCGGTCATTGACCCAGATGTCTAATGTTATCAGCAAAAAATATTTTTTTATGCGGATTGTTTGTATTTTTCTGATCTTATGGTCAGCTTAATTGAATAATATTAATGATTTGACTGACTATCATCTCCAAAATGATAATTTATTAAGATGTTTTAGGTCAAATTGGCCTTCTAGATTTACATTTTAATAGATATTTATTTATTCATTTGTTTTGTATGTACCAAACTTGTACCATTTTGAGATAAATAAATAAATAAATGGTTAATAGTTTTGCTAGCAGCTAACAGCTTTCGTCATCCTTATTTTTTGTCCATTTGCCAAGTAAGGAAACCACCTTTCACATTCCAAAAAGATCGTCAATCTTTTATCAAATCTACCATTTAAACTAAAGAATTTATTACAAAATCAATAAACGTATCGCAGTGTTATGAGCGGTCCAAAGTACAGAGCAATCAATACTGCCGTTATGCTCATAATAAATTCAAAAAGGCACTCGTGTTTATCCGTTAGACTGTGTCGATAGCGAATATGGGCCGAATGCAGACCGTTTAGGAAACGTTGCATTATGGTGAGCAGTATTATAACGGGGTCCTTGTGAAGGTATCAAGGTACCACAGCTGACTAAATAAAAAGCATTTCCGATCCAACTTTTTAAAAACAGCAAGGATCATTCTTGTCTTCCTTAGTAAGGATTTATGTTTTGGCAATCTTTCGATATTACAGCCCATTGACACTTTCATGGCAAAAATATAGACCGAAGTCGAGCTGCTGCAATTTTTTTTAAGTTCGATCCTTATCAAAACCCCGTGTTAGCCGTGTTTTGTTCAGTATTTTCGTGCTCTCTACTTGTTATTTGAAAGAAATATCAGCTAATAAAAAAAACTGTAAATTTGAGAACTCCCAAGTAACGAACCCCAGTCCCACGAGTCGTACTTGCTACCATTAAACCATAGAGAGAGGTAGTCTGATATCTATCACGTTTTTCTGTATGACCTATCGATCTATCACAAGTCTATCAGTAAGTCATCCATCACAACATTGTCACGCTACAGTGCATCACAATTGAATTTATGAACCTGATTATGTATGTCTGTTGCAGATAAGTTAGCTATAAATCTTAAGGGACAGCTACCTACTCAACTAAAAACAGCTACAGTAATAAAATCTTTATCGCACGTTAAACACCCACCCAGCTAAGAATAGAGTAGTGATTTCCTTGCAAATTAAATTTTTTATGGCAATAGGTATTTCTAAAGGAGGCTGTATTTTTAGGACCAGAATTTTGTACAAATGCCCACAGTCAAAACTTTACAAATAAGGACTTAATTTGTTTTACCCAGTTTATACCAAAAAGTATTTATTAATAATAAAACACAAACCTGTCTCATATCACACAGCTTCTCCTTCGCATGCTGAGCCTTGGCCCTGGCCAATTGCCTGGCCTCCCCGAGGTCTGCCAGCGCCTGGACAGCGCCAGCCACCAGCTGCAGACGCCGAGCTAACGCATCGGCATCGGCTTGCAGGGCTCGAGAGCCGGTCTCGGCAGCAACGCGGGCTGCGAGGGAGCGGAGCTCTGCTACGCGGGCTTCTTGTTCTAGACATGCCTGGGGGGAAAGAAAGGTTTAATTATAGATGTTGCTTAGATTATAGAAAATGATTACATAGATATTATTATAAAATTTGAAATTTAAGGGTGGTGTCAACTTTAGCAGCCAATTTAAAAGGTTGTGGTCAAATCTATAGGAATTGAATGCAGACAACTTGGTACTGTTTTTTCGAACCGATATAGGTTCGAAAAACAGAACCAAATCCTCTCAAAAGAGTCACCCTGCTTATTCAGGTGATGACTAATGAAACTGCAATTTAACTTAGGTCGAATCAACACGGGTTTTCAACCTGTTTTCTGAGCAGTCATTTCTAATTTCATTTTAAACGGAACCAGGACAATGTAATTACATTTAGTAATCAGCCTGTGGTGAGTTCAGTTTATCAAATCATTGCGGAGATCGTATTAACCCGTCTTCGCGTCATTTACGAAAATGCAATTTTGCGTCTTTCATTGCGATGCATACCTAAAGCAAATATTAAAAAGATACTTTGATTTTCTGTTATTAAGTGACTGGTAACGACGAAGTAACAAATTATCTTGTTGGAAAGGATAGGACCTCTCAAATCATGAATATCGATCGACAAGTTTTAAAATTAACTTTGTCACATTCCACATCGTATTATTCGGTGATCAATATACATAATTAGCACATTAGTATGTGTCGGTTCATAGGACGAGCATCGTGTGGGCCTCGTGACCTGCTTGCTCAATGCTCGTTGAGTGCTTCTAATTTGTCTGTTGCACAATAGGTGCTGCTTGTGGTCTAAAATAATGGGCTGTGATGGGAGCAGATAAATAGTATAGCAGGTAAAAGAATGGCAATACTTTAAGGGAAAGAAGTACAGTAGGGCACTAAAACGATCAAAAAGAAAGGAACCAATGTTTTTTTTTCCATATTTCAGAACAGCACCCTAATTGCGTAACTCACGATTAATCATAATTTGTTTCGTTTTGAAACAGATGGCTAAACCATTGCTTCATATGTTCGAAAAATGTGTCTGCTCAACAACGTAAATAACGCAATGAATATTGTAGAACTGTCAAAATGAAACCGATTATGATTAATCGCGTGTTACGCAATTAGGGTACTGGTCCCGTGATAAAGTTGTTCATTTTCACGAGTAGGTACCAACTTCACTCCCTTATAAGTACTTTTATCTCTTCTTTTACCTACCATTTTGTATACCTATTATTTATCCAGAAAAGTACCTATGTATTGATGACTTGTAACGGCTCCCACAGACAGGCGCGACGCGATTCTCGTAGAACAATTTCCATGAAGTTTTAAGAGCGTTCTCCCCACGCGGGCTGGCAACGGCGCATTTATGGCAGTTTTTCGTGGTTAAGTATTTCATTAAATGCAAATGAAAGTAAAAAGAAACATTCAGCCATGCACTAGATTGTAGGTTTTGTACTTTTGTTTGTATTTAATTAAATAATCACGGAAAACTACTATAAATGCGTTGTTGCCAGCCCGCGTGGAATGAACCGTCTTAATAAAAATGTTCTACTAAAGTTGCGCCGCGCTGTCACGTCGCGCCTGTTGGTGGGAGCCTTAAAATCTTACCAATACCTAAATGACTAAAACCATGAAAAGTAGAACATTTTAGTCATATTATTTAAAAACGACAGTTTTATACTACCTAAGGTTGGGTAAGATGAAGGGTTATCAAATTGTTTGAACCAAGTGCGTTTATCTATGTTAAGCGTCTTAAATCTGGGTGTCTACACGCATTATCACAGCGGTTGCGAAATATTTAACATCCTCTTTGGCATTCTTTGTAGAAAAGTCACGTTTTTCTAACTTTCTAATCTAATATTATTATTCTATTATAAGGTTATGGTATATTACATGTATCAGACATTATAAGATCCATTCAATCTCCTTTCATTAGTTCTTGTTTTAGGAAGTCTGATCAAGTGGCTGAATCTGTACAGAAGGATTTTTAGTTGTCAAGAAATTATACAACAGGGTCTAATCTCTCTCTAAGCTACGGGCGTTTCTTACTCCGAATCACTTTCGGACATAAGATTAGTTCGGGTTCTAAACTAAGAATAAATACACGATTAGACAGCTGTGCTTACTTCCGATGTGTATTTGCCCGACCGAAAAAGTTAATGAACCGGGAGTAGAGTTAATTCCGAAGTGTCCAACTACTTTTGGACGTGCTGGCATCTTCATTGACAGACTTAGAGAGATATTAGGCTCCCAGAACATTGAATAGTCTTCCAATAGCCAGCAAAATATTAAATACAACATTTAACAAGAATTAATTAAAATTTTCGCATGTCAGTCGCCGCTTATCATCTGCAACTTGCACCGAACGGAAACCATTCATACGGTCGAAATTAGTTCGTTTAGAGAGCTATCTAATGGAGCGTGTAATGCATTCGGCGGCCATTGTATTGTATTCATGAAACCAAATGATAGAGACGTTGCGTTCTGATCGAGGAAGCACGCCATTTGAAGTTTTGATGCTGCATAAGTCGGTAGGTACCTAGAGTTTGTTCAAGCTAAAATTTTCCGGTGGAAGTTTGTCGTTAAATAATAATCGGTGTTTGAATAGGACCTAGTTAGTTATTATTTCTTGATACTTATGATGCTAATTTCCTATTCTTCTTTCATGTTCTCAATGACTTTTCTCATCACCAAAACCACCAAACGTTTCAGTTTTTTTGAAGGGTTTTTTAATAGCAACCCTTTGTCAATAAAATCTTTAAAGTAGGTAAATTTTTATTTCCAAAGATTCAAGTTGCTACTTAACTCCACTCTTAATTATAATTTTACTATCCAATCAACAAAGTTCAGTTTTTAATATAAACCAGTATTAGTTATATTAGATAGATACCAATCTACTTTTAACTTAAGTAAAGTGCAATTTAATTAAATCAGAAACTTAAACTCCACAGCTCCTAAAACTTTGATTTTCTATCTACAAGACACAACAGAGAAGACTTTTCCAAAGAAAGTCACTGGATGGGAGAGTTCCGGTGGAAAATAAACCGGCCCGGCACCGCTTCCGGTTCGCTTCCGTTTCGTAATGTGATTAGACGAAAAGAAATTGGATACTAATTACTAAGTTTCTTACAGACTTGTTGTTTTAATCGTTTTTATGCTAAGCTGGGTTGAATGTGGGTTAACTTATGTAAGTGTAGGTATGGGCATGTTTCTCAGTAACCAGATAGTCGATATTTACTAGATAAATTAAGAAATATAGCAGAATTTATTGGGCTTTTTATAACACTTATCCACCCAGTCGCCGGAATCCTTAAATCTTTCGGTAAAACACGACATAAGTAAGCGATGTGTGACAAAAACAAGTGCAACTAGCAAAGTAAATTAAATATTTTGACCGACTTTAAAAAAGCAGTTCCCAACTTGAAAACAGAATAAATAACTCAAGTTCACTGTTCAAGTTTACTTATGACATCACCAGAGCCCTTAGGTGGAAAATTTACCAGAAAAAATATCCGTAATAAACGTAACATTGAAGAACTAAACACGTTTATATAAAGAAATCTGTCTATCAACGAGGAAGCGGTAATGTTGTGTAAATTGTGTAATCAAGACCTTGGACTAGATAATGTTGTCGCCACGGTCAATATTAGATTAATCGTAAACTTGGATTTTATGTGTTTCTCGTTTTTTTCACGTTTAGAAACAAACGTAACATCACGTTTGAACTGTAACAAAGGGGTAGGCAGAAGTCATGAGTACCTGCAAGACTGCACCTTCATTTTGCGAATAATCTTTTCATCATTATTATTTCAGGCAAAAAACGTCCACTGCTGGATATAGTCCTCCTCCAAGCATCGCCCACTTCGACCGGTGGTGTGCTTCTCCCTGGTGAAGGGCGCAGCGGATTCCTACGCCCTTCACCAGGTCATCGGTCCACCTTGTGGGAGGTCTTTCAACGCTACGTCTTCCGACTCGCGGCCGCCACTGCAGGATCTTTTGGCTCCATCGGCCATATGTTCTACGAGCAATGCGCCCTGCCCACTGCCACTTAAGTTTGGCTTGACTAATCTAGTACAAATATATATTTTTATAGAAAAATCCAATAAATATCTAACCTTTGCCCAACCCTGAAAATGAACCCTTGGATCCCAGGCTCAATAAATGCGCTTCCTACCACAACATAGTACGTAGTCGTTTTACTAATAAAATATTATTAATCATCGGTTCTAAGCAAATTATGCGAATCGTAAACATTTTAGGTGATTAATGTGCCAGCAGTCCAGCACTAATATAACTTCGTATCAATCTGAAATCTTCGGTTAATTTTACGCATGATTGTCTTTCCCATCTCTCAGATTTCTTTTATATCTTCATCTTCGTCACGTCTTCACGCACGCTAAGATATTAGAAGCCGCACGAATTCCGCAGCTTCCAACTTAATAATTATAATGCACAAACAGGCTTAGTACAGTCAATGGCAAATACAGGCAGGTACACATATTATTATATAGACTTCTTGGAATACAACAGCAATTTTTTTCTAAAGTATCACTTGCCTAATAAGATTATTTCACAAAATCGACAATTGTATATTTGTTTTGGCTAGATATTGTACGAGGCTTCTAAACTTTCGAAGAGCACACATATTTTTGACATAAACTGCACAAAGTTAATTCGGCTCGAGATCGGCGCGTGCGCATCGCATTCCAGCGTTAGATCATATCCGGAACGCATCTGCTATATTTCACGATAGCGATCGAAATAGATGCATTTTGTGTATTTGCTCACCGATTCTAATAATAGGAGAATCCGGTTCAGAATATGCTTGGTATGGATATGACAGGATTTGTACAGAAATAATAACGTTTATTATGTAGGTACACACGGCTACACATCAAGCTATACCTACATTTCCAGTATATGCTGATCTCGCATTGTATACGATTTCCGCACAGTGCGAGATTAGCGTAAACTGGAAATGTATAGCCGCGTATGGTATGGAACATACAATCATAATTCTTTTGTCCTTATCCGAATTTATTTGGGATCGACGCAACATGTCTCTTCTTCCATAGTTCTTTATTAGTTGTAATCTCAGTAGTGACTCTCTCTATAGCCATAGGCATCTTTCAAACAGTCCACCTACTGTGTGCCAAGGTTACATTGTATGTAAGTATATGTAAAGGCAACAAAGTACATAATGTAAAATAGAATGACGTCTGGGGCATAATGTTATCGGCTATATCATCGTGGTGTCTGCTTGTGAGAAATATTGTAATAGGTAAGTAAGTACATGATATTGTAACGATTAACCAATTACTTATGTACATTATGATACACAGGCAGACGTAAACCTAACCTTTTCTATACATATAGAAGTGGGAGTGTCAGTTTCTCAAAGATTGAGTTTCGTGAGCTGCTGCTGCTGATCGTAGGTTGTGAAGTTCTGTGCCTAGTGTCTGCCAACCCTCATAGGAAAATTCCTCATAGGAAGAAGATTAACTGAATATTTCGGCTTGAGTTGCTCCAAACAATATTCTATTAAATAATGCACCTACAACTGGTATAGGAAATCATATTTCATTATAAAAGACTTTAAACAAAACAATTTAATTACAGTCATTGTTCTAACAATATAATAATATCGTATTTATCACCCACTGTGCTGTAAGGATAGCAACAGTACCTAAGAACAATATTGTTTATAAGGAAAACATGGGGTGTGTCTACTAGGTACAACCGTGGACAATAGCGGTGGATCACATTTCACCCTTATGCCTTAAGCAATAAGGTCGAAATGTGCAGTGTCCGCTTTGGTACACCTACGCATTATGGCGGAAAATATCGAAACGTTCAGGGAAATAGGCGCGATGAATTTGTACCTAAGTAATTAATTAATAAATGCCTACCTTTCATGTAATTAAACATCGGTGCAAAAAATAAAAGGGTGTGTTACGTACACAATAAACCATATTTTACTTAAATCGACTGACATTTGTTACTGAAAAGTGAAAACGTGTTAATTAATAAAGAGTACGGTTGCTATTTTACTAACATTTTCTTTTGTGTAGTATTTTTTATCCATAATGCACGATTTATTGATCTTTGTTCCTTTGATATGATCACACGTGTTACGTTGAGTGTTCTATTGTTTTCACTATCTTTTTATCATAAACAACCTATTAAGTACCCACTGTTGGAACACGGCATCTTCCCTGTGAAACGAACAGTTACACTTACAGCCCACTGGCTGTAAGTGTAACTGTAATCTACCACGCGGGCCCAGTGTGGGTTGGTAAATGTCACATTTCTTTTCATTTTTGGTTCAAGTAATGCTGGTTTCCTCACGGTGTTATCCTTTACCGTTTCAGAGTGATGGAATAATTTACCCAAAAACGTAGATACGACCTAACACTCGTACCTATGCCACCGCCCTCACCACTAGGCCACCACTGCTCAGTATTCTTTTTGCTTAAAAAATTACTATAGTTACGTAATCCTTTCAAATATTACCAATCCAGTTCATTTCAAAAGTTATCCGTAACTTGACTTACCTAAGAAAATACTGCAAACATTACCTAAGCTACCATAACAAGTTGATTCACACAACCTACACCGGTCAACTGCAACAAAGCACGATTCACACGGTAACATACATAATGATCGGCAAATAATTTCTATCATACATTACTTCGCAAGAGTAAAAGTGATATCTACCCGTTGCATCACTTTCATTATTATACTTTCATACTTTCTCCACGATATTAGGAGACGAACGTGAGAATCATTGCAATGATTACCGAAATTATGCTTCTATTTGTATGAAGCTATATTTGTGTACTTATGTTTTATTGACACGATGCAAATGTTTCGAAAGCATGATCATTGATTTATGACGTGGAAATCAAACGACTAATTCTGTTATCGTAATCATTCAGGCTCACTTACACCGTTGCAGCAGACATCACTATATGCGTTAACGCTAAACGTAGCTATCAGAATCAGAATCTTTATTTATTAAACATAGGTATTTACGTAAAGGTGTTAGGTTAACATATTTGAGCGCTATGTTTTGCCGCGAAGGCATAGGTACAAATTTTAATTATAATGTAATTAAAGAATTAAAATAGATACTTAAAAAACTAAATAAAACAAACAATTTAAAATTTGAATTGACCGTTTTGTTTCTGTCAATTGTTTGAAGATGACAGAGACAGAAAGATGTCCTAATTGTGTTAGAATTGACTAGAATTGTGTTTAAACAGGCTTGGTGTAGGTAATTATATTTGGAAAATATCTCATTGATAAAAACCATAATGATAGTATTGAAACTTGATAATATTTTCCGAATTCCACGTGGAAGCAGATGCGGGCACAGCTAATTGATATAATGGATGAGGTGGCGATGTTATGGTTACCGAGTTGTTATACGAGAGAAACACGTGTTATATATAATCCATTATTATGGTATGGTGAAGCACATAGACGTATGTTAGCCGGAGTTAAGAAATACCACAGCTTACAAAAAAAGTTTACCTAATTACATTATAAATTTTTGCTTGGTCATTTGATACATACAACGGATGAGACGTTGCAATAAATTCTCATCAAACAGACTTGACATCCGGCTGATAGCAATGTTGTGTCATCATGCATTTATAGAATACATTATTTTGCCTCAATACTGTATGAGCAAAGATAACTGCTGAATACTTAGGTGTAAACAATTGATTATACTTAATGACAATTATTCTGTGTCCGTGAGATTTCCAATCGGCAAAAACTACGACCTTCTCAATACGTTTCATCCCCAATAAAATTTAACCTCTTCATGGGATAAATTTATAAAAATCCGTCCTTAGTGCTCTCTTCCGCTAGGTATATCTTAGGATATCTGGTGCAAAATTTCGTATTTGTAGATCTAGCGGTGCGTTTAATTGTACGTCAGTGAATGAATTTTAGATTTTTATTAAGTAAATAAAAAAAAACTAAACAAAAGCAATCTGAGTCAAGCCTTGGTGCCAGACGAAACATTTAAAAGATCGTGACTGTACAGTTTAAAAGGGCCTCTTACAAATCTGAACCAAACTAAAAATAAACAGCACTTTTAATCATAAGTCTTAGGTAGTCATGACTAATGAGTAATCGTTTCGTCCTAAATTAAATTAAAGAGTATCACGATATATGTATTAATGGACCGGGCGTGCCTTTAGCATATGCAGCCAATTCGCTTAATGGTGGCCAGGTTGAAACAACCCAGACATGCGAGGTATTTGTATGTACTGAAAAAATAGGGGCAACGGTCTTGAAAGCTTTTAAACTTATCGTAGTTATTAATATTGATATTAGTGTCTTTGAAAGCGAAAGTTTGACGTAGGCAGTAGAATCATTTATAGAGACATTCACCAGTAAACCTCTTTTTCGTTTTGTGAGAATACAATAGGTACTGTTGTGTCAAAACTACTAGGTAATGCTATCAATTTATCACTATGCTGAGCAAACAGATCTGCGATAGCAATTCCTACGCCAGTGGGGAATTGGGTAATATACTAACAGTAGGAATGGGTTTCATTTTGACAGTTCAACACGATTAATTTCGTTATTCTGACCAGTCAATTTTTTCGAATAATTTAAGCAATGGTTTATAATGCACTACCCTTCAAAATCAGATTCTGATCTGATTGATAGTGTGTTACGCAATTAGGATGCTGATGAAATCTGCTTCAAGTGTCTCAGGGATAACAGATTTGTTATCTGCATCTTTTATATTTGGTTAACTTTCGTCGTGATTTCGACCATTAACCTCAAAACCCATCTCCATTATTCCAACTCCTGAATTCCCATACTCCATTCCACTGTCTACCCTGAAACTTTCAACGCTAATCTGCTGGTTTCCACGCTTTCCGCGAGTGTAAGTGATATTGATTGATTACCGCGCCGCGTGCCGGTCGCACCGCGAAGTTTGTACAACGCAAGGGCGCGGTATCAGGCCCGCAATTAAGACGTTCCACTGTTTTACCATAGAATTAGGGAAGTATAGATTGGGGCAAATTTGTTTGGCGGACCTTGGTAAAAACTGGGATGAATAAAATTAACGCTAGATAGAAGAAAACACATGAGAGGACATTTAAAGAGTATTTGGAATTAGCCTTTCGGAGTCAATGCCTGCTTAATGTTCTATTTTAGGACGTCGTTTAGCTGAATTTAATTACGCAGCTTAGAGTATTAAATACAGTTAGGGATTCATTTAGTAGGGCTATTAATTTATCTTTAACAAAATTGACACCCACGTCAGTTTACCGTGTTAGTTATTAGCCATTTAATACATTACGGATGCAGGTGTGATGCATCCGTATTCCGGAGTGCAATCGAAAGTCCCAGATCCTATAACGGAATCCTTCTCTCCGGGACTTAATTATTTATTGACAAAGATGCATTTAAGTGCAACGTTTAACTTGCGAACTTTGATAGAAAAGGGGTTTTTTCATTATTAGATGGTGTATAGTTTCAGATTGTAGCTATGCGCATGTAATTTACGATTTCCCTATTTCTTCAAACAATAAATCGATCACTTTTACTGCTTACATGAATACCTACTAAATATTGATAAATACATTATGCACGTAAGCTGTATTTTCCCTAATCGCATGCGTTGCTGACGGAAACTCATGACGGAAATGCATCGCAATTTTAATTACTGAACGATGATGGCATCCTCAAAACCGGTTTCTGAGACTTGTTTCAATTTAATTAATTAACACAACACTTGTATGCACGATGATAATCCTCAGGTTTATAGCTTTAATCCTTTTGCGCTGTTAGGGCGATGAAAGTTCAGTGCCTAACTTAAGATGTGCTAGGATCCTAATTAAAACAGCATCAGCATTTTGTTAATTAACCCCAGGTTTTTTGAAACCCTATTGGATTAACCTTTTACGAAAACAGAACTGCATTTTGGTTTATTAACTCTTGATGAAAATGAATTTCTTCATTTAATAGCCACAGTTAAGTTTTAACGCATGTACCTATTAAGGCCGGTATGTGTCACAGCCACTGTTATAATGCGCTTATTCCGAGAATTCACTGAAAAAAAAATCTAATGTAGGTTTATTTAGATACTTAATGGTCTGGACTGGTTATTAATGGCAGACTTTAACTTGATACGAGGCTGTTTCGGCTATAAACTGTACTTTCTCAAGGTTCTTTAAACATAACGGTTTTACATCTCGTTTTGAAGGCTTTTTGTAGGTAGGTACTCATGTAATTAGCGGTCAGTCAGAACTAGCGATGAGTCAGTTTACACCAAATTCAATAAAGATTGCGAGTTTTAAGAATTTTTAATCATATTTAGATGAAGGAACCAAATTGAATAGTGTCTCGCCATAATATATGAATATTGGCCTTATCTTTTAATTTTATATCTTTCAATTGAAATAAATCATAATTGGCTAAACCGAATAATGTTCACATTACACATATCTTTACGCCTCGTTTTCCCGACGGGTTCGGCAGGTGTACCTATAATACACCCACATTTCGTCAGTTATGTTTAAGTCCCTTGTAATAGGGGCTAGCCTATTGCCTTCAACTGGGCACAACTCCAGACTCCTGGTACTGAGAAATTCCATATACACAAAAATACCTTGCCCGATGTTATAATCGAACCGGATCTCATGCTCAGCAGTAGTGCTTGCGACCATTAGACCAACGAGGCAGTCTAAAAAATAGTAGTTGTATACAAAAGACCAACGAGGCAGTCTAAAATATAGTCGTTGTATACAAAAGTAATTTTCTAGATTAATCCAAACATGAACAGATGCTGATGGTAAGTTTTTACTACAAACTAATAAATAAACCGTTTCAAGCATTACACTGCAACTTGGTCTATTGAAGTTTTTGCTCATATCAACACTAAGCCTACATACGCACAGTCGATTTTATTGACGCGAAGTTTTGGACCGTTTTCTGGATTTCCAACTTTAGGCGTCGAACTGAGCGTTGAGAATTTAAAAGAGTGCATCCCTAGCGCGATGAAAAAGTGCATAGTTGTATTTTCAAATGACGCCGCTAAGACGATGGTTGAGAATCCAGTGCGTGGCATGACAGATCCCCGTGTGAACGTAGGCCAAAGCGATAAATATTGATCGTCTACGCATCTTCCTCATACGGTGTGGTGATGCGAAATGTTAGCTGTTCCTAGTACTGACAGATCATGTTGGCACGGTTTATCATCACGAATACCTGCCTAACTAATTACATTGGTATGATAAGAGTGCGCAGGTGGTTAGTCCTGGCATTTTGCCAAATAGCCCATGTAATTTTCTTATGACAATAAAAAGGTTGTCAAAAATGTCATGCGAATTAATTAAAGCAACTTAAATTGTCCGTACTTAGGTGAGCTCTATGAACGGCAAATTGACGAATTAAATGTTCTCACATCATATGTTCTTCAATATGCCACATCACAGTTGCATTTATTAGTAAATAGTTATTTTGATAATAATATATTGTGCTCGGCTTACAACTTCTGATACATGTTCAATTATAGGCGAGGACGCTGGCACCCTAAACACAAGTTAAATCTTATATTGGGTGACAGAGTTCATCGAAAACACTCTTTCCCCTAGTTGTAACGCTGCATAGTGTTTATTATATAAGTGTTTTTTTTTTGTACACCTGAAGGTAATATTTTTTTTTTTTAATAGTTAATATCTCTGATTGTTAGGTACCTACCTATTGCACCTGCTACCTAATACATATTGTTATGCGGTACCAGAATGGTAATATTCTGTCAAATACAAATATTTTACTAAGTATTATAATTTTGCTTTCTTTTAATTTACATCTTACATTTACACCAACTTTATGCAACGGCTCACAATTTTAACAGTAACCTTCGGAGGATTTTCATGTTTATTAATAAAGTTTCAAAATTAGACCGCTTCACTAAACTAACCAATGGCGAAGCGTTACTTTTAGCGCCTCTTGCGTCATCTTGCAGACAATGTTCGGGGCGACGGAGTTTGACGATTGGATTGCATTACGCGTAGGCAGATGAATATAATCGCGCTGCTTTATATGGGCGCCGATTATGCATCAGCTTTTTTATTTGAAAATTAATATTGGATATATTTTTCAAGTTCAAAATTGTGGTTGGATTTAAAATTATGTTATAAGATTATTACCTAGATACATGGTCATACCACAATTCCAAGAATCAATACTTATGACAAGGTTGGACTACGAATAGTTTAATCACTTTTTAGTATGTAGGTAACAAATACCTACTTATCTTCTGCTTTTCTCAAACAATGTCTAATTTGCAAGACAATGCTATTTCGTAACACAATTTATGCTTGAAAACGAAAATCAGCGTCTTTATAGGATGTTCGACAACTGAAGAGAACACCCTACATTCTTACACATGAAGCTAATTAATGCTAACTATTCAAATTGGTAAAATCGACCTACATTGAGCACAAACAAATGAACCTACAACGCAAAATTTGCAACTAGCAATCGGCTGTCGTAATATTGTGGGTACTTTAAATAGCTATTGATAAACATATTTAATTAGGGAAATATTAACTGAAACCTTATCATAACCGGAACTAGTTAATCTGTTTTTGTTCCTAACGTTATCAATTTCAACATACATACCTTTTAACAGAATTTAGTTTTAGTTACCTATATTGTCTAAATTACCTACTTAGGTACTTACAAACTTAATGAGTAATTTAAATGCCATGTGCGTGACTTATCAATATGCACATAAATTGTTGAAAATATTAAAGCTTCACTAAGCTAAAATTGAATACCTAACCTTCGGAATAAGATGTAAAAGAATCCTACAAATATTACAACATCGCAACGTAGGTATCTAAAATACTCAATCTATCTTATACCGATAGCAGATAAAATAACCAAAAAATATGTACAACCAATTAATTCTATGACATAATATTGCAGCTGTTCCTTTTGCAAAAAAATTACCTTAACAAATCGATTACCTAATTCTTTGCTGTCAATAAAAAACAATCAACCGTTTTACAATTTCAACAATCGACAACTGTAGTGCAACCTGTGTAACGGTCGCGCAACAATCTCGATGTTACGTTACAATCTGTCCGGATTTGTCTAGCTCTTTGGCCCCCATCCGGTTGTTTATATTTGGAAAATAAAAGAAAGTTAGATTAATACTGTTAAAAGAAAAATATCCAGACTTTTCTGCAGATTTTCGGCTTTTGTCAGGACTTTTTAAATTTCTAAATGGTAGGCCCTAGCTACAGTATCCGTCTGTAAATCCGTTTTATGTTATAAGTAAACCGAGATATTACTTAATTTGACAGATGTAATGTGAAAGTCATGTCAAACTCCTATAATCAAAAGCAAACACTTAGGACTTGAAATGTCAGATTACTGTCTGGGATTAAAAAACGTACTTTAGATAAGGTATATTGTGTTTTACTAAAAGTTCCACGTTGTGAAGCATCGTTTCCGTCACTCATACATATGTCATATCATAATCACCCTATAACGTTCCTACTGCTGGGATACAGCCCTCCTCTCTGAGGAGTGGGCCGTGATCCACCATGCGGGCCCAGTGCGGGTTGGACATACATATTATGTGACAGTCTCTAAAAACTCGATGTGCCAAATTAACAGTGGTACAAGAATCTTATGGTACTTGACTTACTTTGACAGTGTTTTAAAAACAAGATGGCGGCATTAGTTCCTAATTTGAAAATAATAAATAACCTTCGGAGGGTGTCGATGTTTTTATATAAAGTTACAAAATTTGAATACATCGCAAGACAAAGACGAAGCGTTCGCTACTTTTACGGTTTTAGGCCGTTAGCTATGAGCCTAAAGATCCTTGTACCGTAGTACCTACTTTCTTCTGCCGCGTCTAGGCGATACTAGTCCTATGCCAGGCTAGGAGAGTTCGCCCTTGACAAGTTAACAGCGCGATAATCACAATGGCATCGCTACAAATGTTTGTTTTTAATTATGTTTTATTTGTTTGACTTTGAAAAGTTAATTTTGAATAGCTTAGCTGGGTAGTATGTTGGCGCGCGTGTATTTATTGTTCGATTAACAGATACCTACTATTATTTTAGTTAATTTGAATAGTGAGTGAAACTGGATAATTGGTGTATTATTTTAAAATAGTAAATACATAGTCGTCAATTTGCCTGTCAAGATTTCGTGGCAATATTCGCTTTATATTTGGATGGATCATCATTACTTAAATGTTAATTGCCTGTAGGCTTGAAATTAGCAAATTGAATGCTACTTTTGCACGATATTATTAAAGGTGTAAGGGTAGCACGCCAAATTATTTTTTTACGTTTATTGTAATTTGCAGATCAGTTTCAACCTGTTTAATGAACAAAATATGATTCGGAACCGTAACAAATATGGCTTTACATAATTATAATAATTAAAATCATCAATATAGCCCTCAAAGCAAATATTTGTACATTCATTCAATATAAAATTAATAATTACAATTACTGTGACATTATTAATTTGCTTGACATTACTGTTATAATTTATTAGTTCAGATTGAATTTAATTGACTATCTATGTATATTTTCAATGACAATGTAATTTAATAAGAAAACTAAATAACAATAATTATGTCATAATGTTCCTAATATATTTGCACACCTCATATTATGTTTATACTTAAAATACAGTGTACCTTATGAACCTTTTGTAATATCCTCTAAACCTGTGTTATGCAAATAAATGATTTGATTGAAAAATAAAAATAAATAAAATTCAAATAAGTATCTTGATAATACCCAAAATAAAGCTAATTACAAAATTAAAGCCTATTCATTCAATTTCTTTTGTGGTGCTGCCAGTCTAATTAAAAAAGTACCTAAAAATGCAACTACTTTGTTGGACAAAGTTATGCCCGAAGCAAGTCTGCGACCACGAAAACATGCTAATTGCGACTGCAGATATAATTTGGAACCACAAACCACGGCCTTGTGTGTCGGAGTTGACAAATTAGTCAAACTTACTGTAATTGCTACTAATGATGGGTACATTTATTTCTAAGACTGTTTTCTGTTCGAATTTACAATGAACTCATTTGGAAAAGCTAAAGTAAAGTCAAGACTAATTGATTCAATTTTCGATGAGTAAGTTTGTCCGTGGTAGTATTTTGCCGACATTGTTTTTTTCTTAATATGGCTTTTTAGTCATGGATTACCTATTGTTTTTATAAATTGCAATATTATGTGAGGACCAATAAGGTATTAGTCAATTACTAAGTTACAGGATGGTATCATCATCATAACACAACTGTAAATTGTCCTAAACAGACAGCTCTTTTGCAGAACTAAGTAAGCCATTTATTTCAAGAGGATGTGTTCACTTTTTACGCGCCTAAATGTTGTTTCTTGAAAAAATCGCCAGATAATAAATTTTAAATACCAATTCTATATCATCTTGAGTGATTGAATTGTTCTACCATTTTGAATAAGTAAATATAAGGTCCCTTTTCGCAGACAACCTCTGCAGTAGGTACCTAATGTATATGTTACTGACCTGTCACTTTTCATGCACTATTAAGATCCATAACCCAGTTTGTTATGACGTAACATTGCTAGTCCTTTTAGGTAAGCTCGTGACTAGAGATTCCATAGTCATATTTATAAATAACAGTACTCACTAGGTGCTATTAATAACTTGAGTTTTCAATCGATTCTATTATCTATTCGGGCTAATCTAACATGACTGATCAGGAATTAGTCAATAGGTTTTCTTTCAGGTTTTCATCAATTTTGCAAATCCGTCTATATATTACTGAGTTATGCCCGACCATACATAAAAAAGTAAAAAATATATATACATATAAACATGTCGAATTGATAACCTCCTTCTTTTTGAAGTCGGTTAAAAATAAGCATTGAAGAACATCTTTGTGCTCCTAATCGTTAAAAGTAACAAGTAGGTATATGTAGTTAAAAGATATATTTAATATCTACCCACAAATTACATCTATGTCTAGAGACCGACCAAAATCGAAACTTGAGCTGTTTTTTTCCGGCCGATTTTTGTTTTTGGTAAGTTTTTATTTGCTTACCATACATAAACCAAAAAAAAATTTGTGTTTGGCCATTTTCAGTCGGTCTCTAGAACTAAATATTTAATTGACCCTTCGCTAGAGCACGACACAACCATCCAAATAGGATATCCCCAACTCTGTCAGGTATACGGCGGAAATAGCGGTCCCCTTTTGGCCCAATGTCCTGTCTCCTCCTCTAGGCAGTCCTAGCCATATTTAAAATTAATTTAATAATATAGCTATACGGAAAAATAGTAGAAAATGTATGCATCATGTATTTTTGTCGTGTGTTTCCTCTGGCTTGATCGCGCGATGATCTCACCGCTTGCTATTTGCACAGATTGCAATGAACTTTGCATTAAAACGTGTGGATAAACTTGGGTGTACTGATTATTGTGTTATTTAGAGATTTACTAGATAGGCTAGACTGCTAGACGCTAGAACCTTAGATTACTCATAATAGCAAAAGCACGTTGTTGGTTTTAATCGTAAATTACTTTTGCTAGGGCCAATGTATGACACAATCATGGTTGACTACCTACTGTTACATTCATTAATACTTGCACATTAGTGTATAATATCGTAAGTAGGTACCTACCTACATTTAGGGCAAAAGTGTTGCAAATGTTTGCAAATCAAAATGAGAACATTTTATCTGTACTAATATTAATATTATATAGAGATAAAGTTTGTGAGTTTGTAGGAGTAAGTAATCTCTGGATCTATTGAACCGATTTTGAAAATTCTTTTACCAATAGAAAGCCATTTGAAAGCCATTGAAAGTTATTTGTGAGTGTCATAGGCTATACATTAAACCGAAAAATTAAAAGACTTTTTCGTGGTAGTTGGATTTGCAAAGTAAGTCGGAGAAAAAACGGTCGAACAAAAAAAAATAAGGATCCCACCCATGCGAAGCCGGGACGGGCAGCTAGTTTCACATAAACCCACATGGGCACTTACGAAAAGTCAGAAGCTAGGTGCACAGTTCCAAACAACCAGTTTCGTATAGAGAAGAGCCGGCAAGAAACTCCACGATATCCCTAAAAATAATTGGCTTTTGGAATGGTTTCAAATTACGGTGTTAATAGGTACTAGGTAGTTAATAAAATAGAAAATAGTCTACAAGGCCTACCTAGAACGTGTTAAAATGAAAACAAAAAGAAATTCACAATAATTTTGAAAATAATAAATCTATCTTGAAGAGAGAGTAGAGCTTACTTAAAACAGATTGATATAATCTTACCTCCTGAAGTGACATATTAGTAGATTTATCACACTGTGATCCCGTGACACATTTTCCTTATCACATCACAAAAAAAACACGATCATATCTCACATTTGACAATATCATGGCACCAATGAATGATTTAGCACTGCACTACTCACTAAAATACACTGTTAATATCGTTTATGTACTCATTTACATATTTTGTTTACGTACCCACTAACGATGGTTAAAAATAATAATTGAAATCGAATGTTTATCGATTCGATAAGCCCGTAATTAAAATAAATATTATGTTAGGTCATTTATTTATTTACATTTGAGGGTAGTTGTTAATTTTTACTTAAGTTATTAATTAAATATTATTTTTGTTCGTTAATATTTATTTTTCAAAATAAACATACGACTCCCGCCATTTCCCTAGCTCATTGTGTCGGCACTGGCACCGCTGTTAATTTCAATTTGAATGCGGAACTCAAATTTTCAAATTTGGAACATCGCTTACAATGGAGTCACGGCCGCGTTCCAAGGTCGACATTGTATGCAGTTGCAGCTTTTATCGCCTAATTATCAAATGAAATTATGCATAGTCAACAACTTTTGCATTGTTTCACTCGGCGCGTGTGTGACCTTGGCTGTTATCGATTTTGACACTTCGGATTTGGTATTTTCGATTATTCGAGTTATGTTTTCGAGTTTGTTCGTTTGTTTTCGCGCGTGTTAGTGCAGACGTCCTTCGTGGTGGACGCCCGCGAAGCGACTGGTCTGCGGTTGGCTGAACGCATTATCACACACGTTATCAGCGCGATTTTATTGTGACTGTTCACTAAGTTTCACTTCATTAAGTCGCCTTATCACATGTTTTTACACTACGAAGTGCTACGAAGGCAACTCATTATAATAACTGGATTCCGCTGAATTAATCAGTCGATGAAACTGAATTTTCGACGCGTTTAGTGTTTTTGCTGAATAAAAACTTTGGAGTGAAGTTGACATTGAATTTCTATCAGAATCAACTTGTTACAAAGTTGTTTGAACTTTTAACTTTAGAGTGCTTTCAATAACTTAGTCATTGGATTTGTTTTTAACACGCGACTGTTGTAGAAAACATGCAAGTATCTATTAGTGTTGAATATTTTTGTAAGTCATAAAACAACTTAACAGATCATATCATAGTAGACAAATAAAACTAGGTAAACAGGTAGGTAGGTAAATAATACTAGGAATGTGTGAATTATTATTCATTGTTTCTAAAGTTGGGTGTATCTTTGCTAAATTCTCTAGTTCCTATTTTCTCATATTTTTGCCAAAAAACGCTACGGTTTAGTTAACTGTTTCACGCAATTTTAGCGGTTTAAACTACCGTTGTTACACGCAACATACCTCCACATACCTACCTACATGAAATTATTTTAATAAAAATATAAATAAGTTGAAGGTGGGTAGGTATTCCTAAGATTTAACATTTTGGACAATGCAATGTGATAAAAATACGTTACCTTTGTGGTTTTCTGGTCTTATGAACAGAGAAGATAAAAAATATGAGTTAGTTAAGTTAATAAAGATCATCCTACCCTTAACTCATTTTTTTTTCAGTGCATCAGTAAAGTTTTTATTTTAAAAACTTTAAATGAAAATTAACAAAAAAAAATATTAGGGCATCTTACCTAAAAAAAGATTTAATTTACGCTAAAATAATGAATAATAAGTAAGTACTTAATATAATAACGCGGGAACAAATTAAAAATATTATATTAACCCGTCATTAAATAATTACGTCATTAAATAATTATTTTGTTTATCATCAATAAACAAATAAGGAACCTAATGAATTCTGGGAAAGTATCGCTTCGGTCTATCACAACTACTTAAGTAGATTGTGACAATATGAGAATAATGACTATATAGGTAGATATAATGACCCGAGTTCGCACGGCTAAAGACAACAAATTGTCAATTATTAGGTAAACTATATGAAATTCCGAGTTTTATGGGACAAAGACTAACCCAACAAAAAAAAGTTTTAAAAGTCGAAACCAATTTTTCATTGTCCAAAAAATCATGGCTGTTTAATTTCTCACGGAATCCTAAAAATCTAGATTAAAAATAAACAATCGCACTTACTTCACAGCACTTACAAAACATGGATGCACTATCGCACTTGCACGCTCAATGTCATTGGCGTGACTGATGGATGACATCATGCGCGCGCGCAGTCGAAATAAATCGCTGTCATATTTGGCACCCACTGAGTCGCTGACATCAGTGACAACTGTCGATATGCGCATCAAGTTGGAACGGTCGTGTACCCTATCACTACTTATAGTGATGGGGTTTGCAAATATCGATTGAAAGTAATAATTTATAATCTCAATGAGTATTGTACTTGTCATTGCTCAGGCATTTTTGTAATTTACTATCTATCATAATATTATCTATCATGTGTATCAAGATAAACATTATTATACTACATAAGCACTATACGTAAAAATAACGTTAACTACTGGGAATATCAAAGTGATTTTTTTTTTAAATAGAAATACAGTAATCATCCTGTGCCTATTATGTAAGTTATGTATGTAATTTACTGACAAATGTAAATATTTAATACTTAATAAAAAAACAGTTATTATCCTAACTTAACTAAACCTATTCACAAATAAAAAAATGGCGTCGAAAAATTAATCCGCATCGCTGTAGTCTGGTAACAACAAATTACTAAGAAATTGGATTTTATGGTCTGGAAAGTAAATGATTTGATTTGAATAGTCAGACTAGGCTTATAAATAGAGCAACTGAAAATAAGAAGGAACAATTTAAAATCCGATCTGTGTTTACCAGTTTACCTACTTTAAACATTAAACTCTGCAAGATACCCTTGAGATGATTAATGTGCTTTTATGAACACTAGTAAGTAAACAATACTTATTTCTGCACCTGTTTTAATAAAGAGTTATTATGTAGTAAATACCAAAATTATGAAAGAAAAATAATTGTGCAAAAAAAATCTCTATATTATTAAGTTACAGAATCAGCTTCAACAAAGAAAATTCTGTGGGACTGAAGGAGACACCTATAAAACGGGGTTCCCTACTTGATTTCGAAAGTTGATGATTGGATTTTTATTATATCGAACACGGTGTGTCGATAAATTCAGTTGTACGATGTTTTATTCCGTCGATGGTTTATTGGTGCGATGTAACGTTTGTGCGAAAAAATAAGTTGCTAAAAACCCTACAGCGATTGCTCATTAGTTCGGTAATTTATTAGTTCGATAGTATGTCGGTTCGACACGCCTACTGTTGTCCGTGACATTTAATTAATAATCTTATTTTGCATTATAGACGTTAAGGAAATACATTCAATACCATACACATCTTCACGTCTATTTTCCTAAAATGAGGAAGACAGGTAACAAATTTACCATGTTTAGCTGTGGCATGGGCCAAAGATAATGTAGACAATATCAGTGACCGATTGCTAGCCAATCGCCTGATATCCTCAAAAGCCAAAACTGTCATACCTCAATCGTCTATTTCAATATGCACGGAAAAGAAAGCAACTGGGGCTCACTAAGATTTTTTTAAATCCTCGCCCAGTACGGAAGCTTAGACGCCATGTTTTTGCTTCCATACTTGACAACTAGTTACTGGTAAACTAGGAATTACACATAATGCAAAATAAGATTATTAATTAAATGTCACGGACAACAGTAGGCGTTTCGAACTGACATACTATCGAACTAATAAATTACCGAACTAATGAGCAATCGCTGTAGGGTTTTTCGCAACAGGATTTTTCCCACAAACGTTACATCGCACTAATAAAGCATCGATGGAAATAAACATCGTACAACTGAATTATCGAAACACCGCGTTCGATATAATAAAAATCGAATCATCAACTTTCGAAATCACGTAGGGAACCCTATAAAAAGTGCTAAGTGCATAGACCTCCAAGTTATAACAAAAAGTATCTGTGCCACACCTACTCACTAATTGTATAATAAATTGTATAATAAAGTGTACAAAAAAGTGCTATACGCGTCTGTTACACAAACAGGAAGGACTGTTTGTAGTTTTTGCAAGATTTTTGGGAAATACTTTATACGCATTTTATGGACAATCTTTTTGATTTTTTTTTAATGCTGGCGGAAGTAAAACATAGTATTGCACAGGATTAATAAAATAAATGTTAAGTTGTCCTTTACGAAGCACAATAGGTACTTGTCTCTGATAAACTGCATGATTACCTGTGGCGCTATACTCAAAATCAACAAAAAAAAACTGATTGTATCACAACACAAACACTCACATAGTGTGAAGACTCGTGCGAAATTCCTATTTAATTTAGAAAAGTGCAACTCTACTCAACATGTTTATATGCCCAACCCTCTGAGACATTGCGTGATAGTATTTTACAACTGAAACGTTGAGAGCATCGACCTTAATTTATTAAGTTAGGTGCGGTCAGCAGCGTGAGTCATGGTCGTGGGTTTGAAGCTTTGCTTATTGATCTTTGGGTGTATCCTAAGTTTAGTGCTTAACGGGTAGCTAGCGGTAGTAAACAAAGAGTTACGATTAGTGTATGTGCTTAGAATAAATATTACAAAAATAAGTTGTTAAGAAAATCTTTAACTGGTTTTAGAAACTAGGTCAAAATCAGCTAAGTACTTTTTAAGGCTTTGTAAAGTTGATCGGAATTTGAAAATAAAACGTAGTCCAAAAAAAAAAAAACAATCGACTTCCACTAAACACTACAAAGTGAAAAATAACTTTAATTTCGGAAGTCGGTGACTTTGGATGTGTATTTTAATTTTCATGTCACCATTCACCGACATCATCCATGGGGTAAAAACAATGCATATTTATGCGGTAGAAGCAATCGCGGTTGATTTGCTGTAATTTTTTTAAGAGTTTCGTTGTCTGTCTCCGAAACGCATCATCAGATCTATATGAAATTTAAATGGAACCATACGGAAAGCACCAGCTTTCAAATAAAAAAAGAATCATCAAAATCCGTTCACCCAGTCGAAAGTTTAGAGCTAACAAACATAAAAAAAAAATACAGTCGAATTGAGAACCTCCTCCTTTTTTAAGTCGGTTAAATATGTTTTTTACATAAGGTATTTTCCTGAATTTGGGTAAAACCACGAATCTTTTTTTTTTATTCCATGTTCAAAGATCTTCAGATTAATTATTTGGCAACGGAATTGAATTTTCAACCCGAAGCACGGTAAGCCAACTTCTCAAGTCGACTCACCAGACTCAAATTAGCCATTCGGTTGGTAAGCTTAATTGATAACTGAGAGTAATCATGTTTCAATGTAAGAGTTTCAAGACAACACATAAATCTGATACCTTGGACTACAACAATCGACACTGAGATGCTATCAAACGACCTTCCTACAATCAAAGCAGTAATAAGTCCGGTTGTAAATGTCAGGCTGGTTCAACAAACAGTATCTTTAGCTGAGCAGTTACTACAGAACACCGTTATTGTGAACTGAGAGGTCGTGTCCGCATTATTGTCACTTATTTGCTTAACGCTAAGTAGCCTAGAAGCCTTTGGTAATGATTAAAAAAACTTTTTTGATGATTAGGCCGAAACGTGAACGTGTTTTTTTTTCTAAAGTGTTTGATTCTAGGCTCACTAGAAGCGGTAAAGTATGTATGTATACTAATAAAAAAGAAAGTACCTGTTGGATTTAGAAAATTCTTTTTGCTATTGATAGCTCTGTTTTTAAGGAAGGTTAAAGGCAATTTTACATCACACTAAGACCTTTAGTTGCCGAGCAAAAAGAATAAAGTAAGAACGCAGGCAGACGATACGTTGCGACGGTTCGGGTCGCGGGAACAAAAAATTTCACGCGGAAAAAGTCACAGGCAGAAGCTAGTTTAAAATATTTATCATCATGGAATAATAATGGAACGACATATGAATATTTAATACTTCTTTTTATTTTTTGGTTAGGAAATCATCAAATAACTTCTCCCGCTCTGGTCAGACTTTTACTGACTAAAACCCACCCGTGTTCCCTCAGTTGCCTGTGTGCCAGGGACCGCGGTATCTCTTTCGAACAACCCGCACCTCTGGCAGGATATTTAATACCTTCAATTTAATACTGCACTAATCAGTTCGATTGTCAAAACTACCTATTTAGTTTGACACCGTGCTTTGAGATTCGACCAGTTAAAAGTCAATCTAACATGTCATAATATGGAACCATCCTTTGTTAACACCACCCAATAAACAATATCAACTCCGTAGGCAGAAAACCTGTAAGACTAAAGCTAGTACTCACTTGGGCAGTGTTGGGCGCGTCATCAGGTCTCAGCGCGTGTATCCTCGCCTCTTGGAAATCGGCGAAGGCACGCACGGCGGCTGCCGCGTCACGGTAACGCTTCCATAGTTCTACGGCTTTGTGGTACCTTGGGACAACGAGGTAGGTTAGATGGTGATGGTGAGTTTTGATAGAAAGTCAGTTCGTCATCTGAAGTTGACAGAAAGATCCGGAAGTGGTGTTGGCATTTTAAGGGAGCAACTTCGGAAGGCCATTGCCCAGCTGTGGAACAGTACCGACTAAAAAGAGGCGCATTAATAGCGGCAAAAAATCTATAGGAACATGCTTCTGAAATCAAATACTACAGTGATGCGATCGCCTTATACATATTGTAATCATGTACGTTACACGTAGTCATATAATTCCAGCAGGCACTTTGGTAGGTTACTTACTTGTCACACAGTTGGGTCAGGTTGGTGCAGGTGTGCTCATAGGCCGCGGCGGCCCCGTCCAGCTCGCGGCGCAGACTGGCGCCCACGGCGGGCTCGCTGGACGCCTCCAGCGGCGCCGCGGCCGCGGACAGCTCGCCCACCAGCTCGCCGCTACGGCGGGAGAGGGACTCGCTTAGGGTCTGTGGGAGGAAGGACGTGGTGACATTATTTCAAATAAATAAAAATGACGGGACGGCTGCATGCCGCGTAGGAAAGGCAGCAAAGGTGTACAGCCAGATATCACCAGTAAAAACTTTAAGAAACTCCTGATATTCAGGAACCGTCTCAGGATCTCACAATCAGCAGGTATTGTTTGAAGTCACCTGCTGGATGATTTAACCAGAACCTATTCGAAGTTGGCAAAACAGGCACTTAGTAATATCTTGTAAAATAAATCGTCTTGGTAGGCGTAGCGCAGAATCGTACCCGGTAGAATGAATGGAGATGGGCTTTAAGCCGAAAATGGGACACACCGCAATACATAATTATGCACGTGTGATATTTATTACTATAATAATATAAATGTCTTTATTTTGCTCATGCCATCTCTGAATGAGGCCTTTGCCTTGCGTGTGTATGTGAGTGATGGACTGGTATTATATTTTATTAGACACTAACCTCAAGTTTCTCAGTAGCCTTCAGCAGCCTGTCATAGTCCACTTGGCCCTGTACAGTCAGCAGCTCCACCATATAGTCAGCCTCTCGGACCGCGCCCTGCACAAGTTCCAGCTGACGCTCGAACCGACGCCACAGGTGTAGTTTTGCGCGGAGACGAGCGCTTAAGTCGCTACAAGCCGCTTCTAGTTCAGCGTGGGTTTCCTGTTGAATGAAAGATCGGTTAGAAGATAGAAAAATGTTATTGTGATCATGTGGTATTTATATTTATCGAAAATGAATTGAAAATAAAGAAATAAAAATGATATAAATTTTCCAGAAACATCCTTTAAAATAAACTTAATCACGATGTTTTAAGTTACATACTGATGAAGTGAGACATTCTAAAGAGGTGTTACTGTGAATCCTGAATAATCAAACTTTACTTAGCTTAGCTACAATACGGCTCTAAATGACAATGATATAACTTTAAGTTGCCATTAGGTTAAACAAATTATACAATTAAGTAAAAATTACCTGCAAAGCAGAGATGTCTTTCTCGACGCCCGTAGGCGACACGACGACACGTAGACTGGTCGGCAGCGTATGTAGCGACTGTCTTAACACCAGAATATCCCTCCATTGCGACGCTAGTTCCTCAATTAGCCTATCACAGTTCTCCGAAGCTCGTTCCACCACATCACTGCCCAACCTTTCAGCCGTTTCACACTCTTCTAGTGTTAATCTAGCTCTACGCTGAGACTTCTGGCATCGAAGAATACCAGCTTGAACTTGCATGATCTTCTCCTTCAACAACATGCTGCGTTCAAGCTCTTCAGCAATCAGGTCATCGAGAATGCCGGACTGGGTCAGTAAAGCACCAACACGTTCAGATTCAGCGGTAGGTAACAGGATCAGCCTTCCTAGTTCATTCTGTATTCTGTCTATGCGGCCAGTCATGACTTGTAGTCTTTCTATATACAGGCTCAGTTCGTCTTCGCTCTTGATCACGCCTTTTAGGCTATCTAATGATGCGCGAAGTTCTCTTAGTTCTTCTTCGAGAATATTAAGCTTTTCGCCTGAGGATACATCGCGGTCTGAGATGTTTTGAATAGCTGTTGAGTGGATGTTGTCGATCTTAGATGCTAAGTCACTCCATTTGTCTTCGATCTTAGAAAAGAATTGCCTCTGTACCATTTCGTCAGACACTGGTAGGATTTCTAAAGCCTTTTCAAATTGAACTCCTGATTCGTTCTTTAAGTTGTTGTGAACTTCATGTTGTGCTTTTAATTCCCAGAATCTTCTGAGGTTGCCAGTGGTTGTGATGTTTTCTGGTGTAATGAACTCTAGTTCTCTATTGGCAATCTTCATCCATCCTTCAATCCTGTCGATTAGAAGGTCGTATGTCACCCAGTTTTCTTTGAAAGCATTTAATCTTGTTAACCTGGAATCCACATCCTCCTGTAACTTCAACAATGTGTCTAGTGCTACGGAACATTCAGTTTCTAAGCCAGAACATACTATCAAGTTCTGTAGGCTTTCGGTGATGGATAGAAGACGCAACATCTTGGCGTAATGATGAGATACGTCCAGGCTTATAGACTGGTAAAGGTTGATGTACTGTTCGTGATCTCTTGAAGTTACATTGCTCAAATCTGGGACTCTTTGTTGAGCTACAACTAGCCATTGACGTTCTTCCTTCATGCCATGTTGTAGTAGCGACCATCTTGATGCAGCTAATGTCATTTGTTGAGCTCTGCTCGCAGCCCTATCGATGATAACTGTCGCTCTATCGTGTAGAGAATTGTGTAGTGACGAATATTTAGCTCTTGTTTCACTGTCTAGGTTGTCTTCTAATGACTCAAGGATAGCTCTACAATGGCTCAGGTTAACGAAGAATTTCCTGTGCTTTTGTATTTCTTCGTGTAGATGGTCTAAGTCGGAAACAATGATCTTTCCGTCTAGTAAAGCTTCGGCGACATCAGTAATCTGTCCAAAGTCTTGAAGAGTTTGTTCGTATTCTTCTGCCAAAGATGCAAGTTGTAACAGTCTGTCTCTTTCAGTGTTGATGGTGTTCTCAACTTGTTTGGTGTCATCGTCAGCGTTATATAATTTAGTTGGACACTCTCTCTTAGGGTTCGCTTCGACAAGACTGCGACATCTCTTGAACATTTTCCTGATGGTTATGAAATTATCCAAGTTGCTAGTTTCAATTGCATCTAGCTTCTCCAATTTCTGTTGCGTTGGTATTTCCGATAGTATGATATCGTCTAATGTATTCTTCACTGCTTCGACATCGTCACTGAGTTTATCCGTGTCATCTAAAAGTTTGATCCATTCTATTTCCACTTCTTTCACTTTGACCGAGCTTTGACTGTTCAAAGTATTAACCGCGTCCACTTGACGCGTTAATGTTTCGATCAAAGTAATGATTTCTTCGTTCACTTCTGTCACTTCAATGATGTGCTTTAGATTTTGAACGTGCTTCTTGAGTGATTTAAGGCGTTCGGTTTCTTCCGTTGACTTAACGCCGCTCACAGTCTGTCTCTGGATTTTGTATTGGATTTCTTCTAACCAAATTGAAATGGTTTCAATGACTATGATAACGCTTCTTTCTGTTCTAGTTGGATCATTGCTTTCAATTGAACTCTTTACTTCATCTAATTCTTTATTAACGACAAGATTGTAGGATTGTTCTACTGACGGTTCTAACAACGCAACAGTCATGGAATCATCTGGGATAGTCTTCTGTTCAGTAACTGATAGCGTTCGCTTTTCAAGAGCATCAAGTAATCGTGCCTTTTCTGATTTTTGAGGTATAATTGTCTTGCTAGGGGATGGTGATTTGGACTTTGACCTTTGTACTACGTCAGAGTAGGTTAATTTATGTTGAGTTTGCTTTGGCATAATAGGACTGGCCAGTTGAGAGATACCCTCATCTATGGAAGATGAGTCTCTAAGTGACATATCTTCGCTAGTTGGTGTTACAGACATAGAAAGTTCAGTGTTGATTGGGTCTGATAGACTCTCAGGTGATTGCAATAAAGGTGATTCTGTCTTTTTCTTCGATTTACGTTTCTTTTGTTTATATTTATCACCTAAGATAGACTGAGGAGGTTCTTCGAACGAGCGTTCACTTTCGATGAAGTCTGTAGTAGCTTGAGGAATGGAGATCTGAGCTCTGAGGTGCACTTCATAAGGTTCATCAGTAGATGTGGAGATAGAATCTTCAGAGTAAATCCTAGGTGATGTTTGCTGGGTACTATCAATCGTGAAGACTTCTCGTCTTTCCAGGTCTAGTATTGGGATTGGCACTGGTGCTAACTCCACAGGTGGTGATCTTGGAGACGTCTGTTGTATGCTATCTACTGTTATAACTTCTTTCTTTGGTGGTTCAACCACAGGTTCAACCACAGGTATAACCACAGGTGCAATCACGGGTTCAACGACCGGTGTAGGTTCAGGTTCTTGCTCTACATGCGGTGACGGCAGTTTAGGAACTTCCACTACTTCTGGTACCTGCACAATTGGTTCTTCTCTAGGAGTGGTCTGCTGAGATGTTTCCACAGTTTCAACCTCTTTCAGTTCAAGTTTTGGAGCTTCAACCTCTTCTCTTGGTGTTGTTTGCTGAGTGCTATCAACCGTGATGATTTCTTTTTTCATTTCTAATGAAGGTAGAGAAGGTACTTCTACTGGCACAGGCTCAACTTCTTTGATAGGCTCTGGTTCAGGAGTATCAGACTGAGTGAAAGTACTGACAAGTGGAACTTCTGGTGTTTGCATACCCATCTCTGTTAACTCCTTTTCTTTGATAGGAGTAGTAGATGTTCCTTGTTCTGTGATCTCTTGCTGAACGGTCTGAATATCAGTTTCGGCTGTCTCTATAACCACTTCAGTACTCTTCTCATCTTTCTGTACTACAGGTAATGGAGATGTTTGAATTTCTCGAGATTCTCTTATTACCTCTGGTGTTATTGATTTTTCGATAACAACAGGTACTTCAACTACTGGTGAAGTCTGTGAGAACTTTTCTTCAGGGGTGACGATGTCATTTGGAATAACCTGAGTAGTAGCTTCTAGTTGAACGATTTGTTCTGGAGTTTCTGACCGGCTGGTTTGTATTTCAGTATCTGACATTAGTTTTTCTACTACAGTCGTCACTTCTTCAATTGTTTGTGTGTGAGCTTCTTTGTCTTCCACTGGTGTTGTTTGTGTTATGACTTCGCTCATAGATGTAGGTGTTGTCTGTAGTTCAATGTCAGATGTTTCAGGTCTTGGTACTTCCTCGACAGGTTCTGTTTCTTCAGGAGATGTTTGAATAGAGTATTCTTGGGTTGCAATTTCTTCGACTACGGGAACTGGGAATTTGAGAATAGTTCCTACTTCCCGCTCAGCTGTCTCTGGACTGCTTTGCACGCATTCTTCAACAATTTTGACTGTAGTGATATCGGAAGTCTCGCTTATAGTATGGTATGACTCTTCCTTTGGTGACGAAGCGTCAACTTCAGTACCGAGTTTTGGACTTTCTGGTTTAACTTCCTGTTCTAGCTCTGGTTCCGCTACAGGTTCGGGTTCTACATCTGGTTCTGAAGGACATTTCACAGGTTCAGCAGGAGTCTTCTTCTTGCGCTTTTTATCTCTTCCTTTCTTTGCAGGCTCTAGCATTTCAATTGGTGTCGTCACAGTCGTGTCATCAGTTTCAGTTGTAGTGATAACTGGGTAAGCAGTTTCCTCGCTAACTCCATGAGGCTTTCGTTTTTTATGTTTCTTTTTCCTGTCAGGAGTTGCTATTGGTCCCAAAGAGATGTCTTCAGCGTCATATCCTCGTTCTTCTGAGATAGTGAGAGATTCAGATTCAACATACGAGTCGTCAATAACAGGTATTACTGGTTCTTCCATTGAAGGTTCGGGTGTTTCTACCTTTACAGGTATTTGAGGTTTCTCAATAACTGGTTCTTCTGGCAGTTCTACAACAGGCTCTGGTGAAGGTACCTTGACCGGTTCAGGAAAAACTTCTTGTACCACAACTGGTTCTAATACCTCTTCTGTTGGTGTAGGAGATTCGTGTGGTGGTGATGTAGGAAGTTCCACATAGTGACTGAGAGACGAACTGTCAGAAGCTGCAATACTCTTGTCAGTTTCAACTTCAGTCGACTCACTCGTAGAACCAGCCTTGTGCTTCTTCTTCTTTTTACTCTTTCTAGATTCTTTAACTATTTCTGGTGTGACTTCTGCTTTAGGTTGCTCGGCTACTACTTCAGCCACAGGAACGCTGACTTTTTCTTTAGTGATTTTAACTTCACTTGGCAAAATCACCTCAATATCTTTTTTTACAACGATTGGTTCAGTTTCAAAGTCCTCAACTTTTAGGTCATATTGTACTTTAGGTTCAACCTTCTGTGCTTCACGATATTTAGTCAAAGACAATGAAATGTCAACTGTTTGTTCTGGTTTTTCGGTCTGTGTAACTTGGGTTTCAGGTTTAAAACCTCTCAGATCAGTATCCAGACGTTCTGACTGTAACAACATAGAAACGTCGTATTTATTACCAGGTTTGTCTGTCAATGGTTGTACTGGACCGACAAATTCCGTTGTTTGTGATGGCGCGTCTTGTTTTTCAGGCTGGCCGAAAGTCATCAAGAGTTTGTTGACACTGTCAGAAGAGCCTTGGACTTGGGGTTCGTACTGTCTTATGTAAGACATTTCTGGTGCCACAGGAACTTCAGTAACGTCAGATTCAGAAATGGTTGTGCCTATTCTCAATGTCTCGACTTCGACTGTAGACTGTATTGGTGCCTTTTCTGTAGTTTTATGACTGACAATCTTTTCGATTTCAGTCTTAATAGTTTCAGGAGTTGTAGGAACCTGTTCATACTTATCCGAGCTTTCTTGGATGATTAGTTCTTCAGTCAGTTTTACAATACCAATATGTGGTTGTTTGAATGTTTCAGTTTGTAGGAAACCATCTTCTGCAGATACTGGTTTTTGTTCTTCAGGAACTCTTACAGGCTGTTGCTCGATTACTTCCGGTTCTTTCACAATTGGTTCTTCAGGCTTCACAATGTCTTTTTCGGGTTCCTTTACGACTGGTTCTTGAGACTTTACGTCCTTTGGCACTGAGTGTACAGCTTCTTTCTTTTCTGGTATTGGCTGTTCTTTGATAGATATATAAACTGATGATGGTTTATCTTCAGGATATATTGGATGTTTAGTTTCTGTGGCAGTACCTGTAGATACTACAGATACTTCTTTGATACTAGTCTGAGAAACATCTTTAGGAATTTCAGATGGTGGTTCTTCTGAAGGCTTTTCTTCTATTTTGACGGGAGAGTGAACAGTTTCAGCATGAATGCTTTCCTTCTCCAATAATTCTTTAGTTAGTTGCAAAATATTAAACTGTGTTACGCCCGTTTGTTCTGTAATTTCTTGTGTGATGAATTGTACACTAGCATCTTTAGGTTTTTTCTCCGATAGAATTTGTTTTTCAAGGGTCTTTGCCTTCTCTGTAAGTTTCTGATCTTCTACAGATACTGGTTTATCAGGTTTTAGTTCAGGTACAAATTCCACAGTTTTAGTAACGTCAACTTGTTTAGTCACTTTAGTAGTAGTTACAATTTCAGGGATAATATTTACAGTTTCCTTTATTTGCGACAACGTTTTAGGCAATTTAGGTTCTTCAATAGCTTCAACAGTCATTTCAAGTAGTTCCTCTCTCATTACAGGTGTAGAAGGTATTTTAGAGACTATTGTATGGTCCATCTCACTGCCTATGAAGCTCATATTAAGATCAACAAGACCTGCATCTTTAGGTATTATAGGGGTGACATCTGTCACTTCTACAGCATGAGCCAATTCGGGTTCAGGTTTTAGAATGTCTTCAGTTGTGATAGTAGTTAGAGGTTCAGTTTGAATAGTTTCCTTCACAATTGTTACTGTTTCAGGTGTTTTTGAAACTACTTTTTCAATTGTAGGTTTACTCTCTTGAACGCTGGTTGCTGTGGTTTCCTCTAGAGTTGTAGTAGTAACTGTTTTATCGGATTCAACATTGACAGTATCTTGAGGCTTAGGTGACTCTTTCTCATTCTTTATAGATTTTTCGGGAATTGCCTCATCTTTTTTGGGTTGTTCAGGAATTGTCTCATCTTTTTGGGGTTTCTTAGAAACTTTCTTTTCTTTTTTTGGTTTTTCAGGAATGGGTTCTTCCTTTTTAAGTTTTTCCGGTGTTTTGTGAATTATAGAATGGTCAATTTCTGTTCCTAGAAAACTCTTTGTGATATCGAAAAGAGACGTGTCTTTTTGTGTTTCAATTGTAGTCTCGGTAAATGTTGTTGGTTGTTTAGGTAAGGTATCAACGACTTCAGGCTCTCTTAGATCATCCTTTGCAGGAATCCGTTGTTCAGTTAATTTCATTTCTACAGTTACTTTTGGTTTTAACTCTTCTGTCTTTGTTGGTTTTTCATCTGGTTTTACTGGTTCACCTTTAGGAACTTTGGATTCTTTTTCTGGAACTTTCTTAATTTCCTCAGGTTTTTTTGGTACCTCTTTGAATTCTTTTGTTTTCTCTGGTACTTCTTTTATACCTTGTTGTTTCTGAGGAACTTGTTTAGACTCTTCTGGTTTCTGAGGTACATCTTTTATTTCTTCTGTTTTTAATGGTACCTCTTTGATTTCTTCTGGTTTCTTTGGAATTTTCACAGGTGATGCTGGTATTTTAGAAACCGCAGAATGATCCATTTCACTGCCAATCAGGCTCTTAGTTATATTAATGAGACTTGTATCTTTAAAACCATTTGTTTCTGGAGTTTTAGTTACAACACTCTTCGTTACGGTTTCAGTGATTACTGGTTTATCACTGTCGATTTCAGTTATTTTGCTTGTTTTAGTAGTTTTTTTAGTAACGGTAATTAGAGGGTCAGTAGATTGTACAGTTTCTTGAATCATTTGCATCACTGTATCAGGTTCTGGAGCCTTGTCTTTAGGCACATGTGCTACAATTTGTGGTTTGTCTACTTCACTTGGTTGAATAGAAGGTAGAGAGTCAGTAGAAGTGACAACTGTCACAATTTCCTTTTGTGTGTATTCAGGAACTGATGTTTCAGAAGTAGTAATAGTTGTTCTCGTCTTAGATTGTCCAGTTGGTCCAGTAATAGTAACTGTTTTAGTGGTCACTGTTGCATCAGGGCCAGATCTGACAGCTGTTTTGTCATCCTCTGGTTTATTTGAAGAATCTTTTGGAACAAATGACTGCTTCTTTTCGCTGCCAATCAAACTCTTAGTAACGTCAATCACACTTGTGTCCTTGTGTGAATCAGTAGATGTTACAGTAGTGGACTGAGATGTAAAATGTTGTGTTGTCGTAGTTGTTGAAAAGATATCTGGTTGTTCAGACAATGCGATAGTAGTGACGTCAGGCTCAGTAAATTGGATAGTTTCTTTGACATTTTTGACTGTTGCATCTGGTTGGTCAGTTGGCTGTTCAAATGGTTTAGGAATTGTCTCTTCAGTTACTGTTTGAATAATATGTTTGACTTCAGGCTTTGATTCAGTCAAATATTCGCTTTCACTGCCAAGCAAGCTCTTTGTGACATCAACAATAGTAGTTCCTTTTTGTGTAGGTCCTACTGTGACTGTCGTCGTTTTATGGACTCTCGGTAATTCACCTGTAACATCCTCTTGAATAACTTCCAATACATCAGGTTGGTTTAATTTAACGTCAATTTCAGTTGTGATCGTTGAATCTGGAATATATTCATCATCCGGTTCTTCAACGATTTGTTCTGTCACATGCTCTTTTCCGTCAATGATTTGAACTTGTTTGATAATTCTTAAGCGTTTTGTCTTAACGCCTTCAGTTTGTATGCTATGTGAGACTCTTGGTTCCTCCTCAATTACTTCAACATCATCAGGTTCCTCAATCACTTCTTCTGTCACATGTTCTTTCCCGTCTATTATTGTTATGTGCTTGATGATACGTCTTCTTGTCCTAGTAATCTTCCTGGTGACTTTCTGTACTACAGTAGCAACATTGGTAGAGGAAGATTCGAAGGTTGAATGATGCATTCCTCCAGTAATAATAGTCGTCTGACCCTCATGTGGTTCTTGCACAATGTAGGTAGTTTCATCAGGTTCTTGAATATGAACATGATCGTCAGGTAGAATTTCGAACGACTCAGAAACTGTTACAGTTTTGACTGGTGTGCTTTCTCGTTCCTGTGAGGATCGCATGGTAGTAGATTTTGTAATGTGCGTGCGATGACCGCTACTTTCTTTTTGGATGAAGTCCTGCATCATTTTCTCAAGTTGTTGGGCTTGGGTAAGTTCGGTTGGTGAATCTACTTGTTGGCCTTGATCTTTGTCACCGTCGGGTTTATCGTCAGGTTTGTCGTCTTTAGGCTTGTCATCAGGTTTGTCACTTGTTGGTTTGCCATCTCTTGGTTTATCTTCCGGAGACGATTCATCATCCTTGCGAGGTGGGAGCGCGGGGTGATCACCATTCCCATCATCATCACCTTCATCAGTTATAGGTGGAACGTCGCCTCTTTCCCTCACATTGATAGAAACCCTCGGGATCTGTTCCTCATAGACTTCAACATTATCTGGTTCTTCAATTATTTCTTCTGTCACGTGTTCTTTGCCGTCAATGATAACGACCCGGCGGATGATACGCCTTCGTGTCTTTACGATTCTCTTTGTGACTTGTTGAACGACGGCTGTCACACTTGATGTAGACGTTTGAACTTGGGGTAGTTCTTGACCCTCGGCTAATAAGAGAATCTGCTCTGGATCCATATCCTTCTCCATAGTAATTGTCATATCAGGCCTAGATGTAAACTCCTGAATAGTAACTTCACCTCCAGGTAAGTGAGTTAAAACCTGGCCTCCATAAGTCTGATATTCCATGTGTTGTACTCCACCATCTTCTAAAGTAGTAGATGTTCCTGCTTTTTCGTCCCTTATCACTATTTGAGAATACGCCTGGTCTAGTGGGAGATCACTTGATAATATATGAGATTCATGTTGTTGGCTTTGCATTATCTGCTGCCTTGTGACCAGCGTCTTTCGGACTTTCTTCACAATAATCCTTCTAGTACCATCGGCATCTACTACGACTTCTGTGGTGGTTTCATCTGGTTCTACCATAACCGTCTCGAAGGATTGCGGCAGGCTATGAGTTATGTTCAGTTGTGAATCTTTCCTGAAGTTGTCATCTCTGTAGTTAGCATCGACGAGAAGCGACTTCTCGTCCAGTCTTTGCTCCCTAATCACAGGTCTACTAGCTATTTCAATAGTCTCATGGCCGTCAGAAATCGTCTGTCTGACTTGGATGTTTTCAAGAATTTCTTGAGTTTCGGAGTGAGGCTCACTTGTTTGTACTGCCATTTCCATGGGAGGAGCGCATGTGATGGCCACGTCATGCATGATGATGGTATCAGGTTTGCATATCACGGACTTGTCCGTTACAGATGGGGGTTCTGACATAAGACTCTTGCCTGTTTGAGTTTCCATTGTCACAGTTTCTTTTACAACCTGGATTTGGACTGGTTCGGGCTGACTAGGTTTACTTTCTTGTACTGTTACTTTCACACTTTCTTCGACAGAGGGTTGTTTAGATGGCATTTTCTCCGACGGTTCCTTTTCTTTGATGATTTCACTTTCTCTTGGCGAGACAACTTCTTCGGGCATCGATGTTGAGTCGATTGTCCTGTCAGTCTGCGAGATGTCTTCTTCGACCACTTCTGGTACAGTTCTCATGTGCAACAGTACTTGCCTTAACCTCTCTATCTCTATTATGACTAGATGCTTCGTTTCTTCTAACGCCTTCTGCGTCGCACTCAACCTCACTCTCAAAGCTTGACTAGATTCATCTTGACTTATCACAGTTATTGACTTCAGTATAATCTCATACTCTTCATACTCCCTGATGTAGCGCTCGTACACTTCAATATATCTAACAATATTCTCTTCAGTGAGAACTTCCGACTGCACAGTGGTTTCCTTAAGCCCGTTGTTGATGGTCTCGAGCCATTTGTCCAGTTTGGCAATCTTCTCCTTGTGTTCTTCAACTTCTTTTGCTTGACGTGCCACCTCCACTTTGGCGTCCTGGAAAATTTGATTTAAATATTAACTCACATGTTATAAATTACCAACATAAGCTTAATGTTTTATAGCAATAATTATTGTAACATTTATATCACTAATTAAAACCGCACGTCGTAAAAATGTGTGACAACTGAATAGATTTATCATAGACATGGGTATAAGAGAAAAAATCGTTGGGACTGGTATATTTAAGCATATATGTATAGTATATTAATTTCAACAATTTGTGCCTATCTACATCGTTTCTTAATTTTGAAGATATGTGGCGTGCAAAATACAATAGGATACTTTCTTGAACATCTCTACTGTTATTTTGATTTTATATAAGAATTATTTTAAAAACAGTACAAACTTAGATATAAATATTAATTAAAGATGCAACAAACCAGTTAGTACCACCAACAGAAAGTAAAGTTGAAAGAGTTACCTTTCTTACCTGGATGATGTTAATCCCGTCTCTGGCTTGAGTCAGTAGCTTCTGTATCCTGGCCTTCATGACCACCAGTTCCTTGATGAGGGACTGCACCTCCGACTCCTGCCGGTACTCCATGATCTTCGTCTCCAGGATCTCGGCCGCTTCCTCGCACTTGACTAGAATTGTGATGCCCTCCTGAAATGAAAAGACGAAATGGGGTAGTTTTAAGTAGTTTTATACAAAGTAGAATTCGTACGTTACGAACATACGTTTTGCTACTGAATTTCAGAGCAGTGTCTTGTAAGTGTAAACTCAGTGAAGAAGGCCAAAGACTAGGTTATCTTGACCTGCATGTTTGTCATTTTGTAACTAAGCAACAGCTCAGAAACGAAAGAAGAACAAAAAAAATCAAGCGGAGCTAATTATTGCATTATTTTACAATTACCTACGCAGTCAGATACCAAACAGATAACATATCATGACGCCTGTTTTCTCCGAAGGGTGAGGCACAGTTGGTTTATAGTAGGAACACCCAGGTTATAGGCAGTTGTATTTTACTATTACGAATATAATTTGATTTACTGCCTAATCCCAAAAATCAAATAGACATTAAGAATATAACAAATGAGAGCTTAAATTACGTAGATTTAGGGCAATAATGTGACCTACAGAATAACAACGTTGTTTTTCAAACATAAACGTTTTACGCAATTTATAGCTGGGTTTAACTGAAGATAAACACAGTGAAGAAATCACATGAGCAGTAAAAATCTAAATGTGTTTAGTGGCTTGGAAGTGACGGCAGATGGCACCAACTGGTAGCATAAGCGAAGTTATTGGGTACTTCGATGGGCAAGAATAGGTACTATACACCAATTTATTACGAAATACGTAAAAAGAAGATATATAATAATAAACTATTAACAGAAACGAGCCTTTTCTCAACTATGTTGGGTCGGCCGGCTACCAGTGCAACTGTATGCTGAATATCAGTATTTTACATGGAGCGACTGCCTATCTGACCTCCACAACTCAGTTACTGACATCAGTCTGTGTCAGTAACTGGGTTGTGTTAACGTATTATTAAAGCTTAGTACTCATAACAAGACACCAAAGTTGCAGTGATACTACCGTCGCACTATTATCTTGTTAAAATGCATCGCACACAGTAATTCGTAGAGATAAACCAAAAATAAAGGTGGCGTCATAATTTCTTAGAAAAAATCTAATTATATCCGTGATGTGAGCTGGAAACATGCTATTGCTCATACAAATTATGTCATAGGCTAATAAAAATAAAACAAACACATTGTATGTATAATTCATATTGAATTAGGTATTACTGACTATCTCTGTGGGGTCGGCGGAGTCATCAATGACACAATGTATTTAAGATGGAGCCTTGATGATATTCATAGCAATACTACATTAGTTTTATTTATTGCAATGCGACTGTTTAAAGGAAAATTTATTGATTTATAAGCTGTGTGCCATGTTCATGGTATTTTCAATCGGCAAAACTTACAACCCACTATAAAGGGATGTTTTTTCAAAAATTCTTCATTTATGAGCTTCAAGCTTCAGACATTTATGGAAGAGGCCCTTGTGCTAAATGTCATATTTAGACCACGCCGTTTAGGTTGTGATGTGTGTTGTCTGTTATTTAATGATTTTTTACAATTCGTTTGGCACGGCGAAATTTTTAATAGATGCTGTTATAGGCCATTTTTTTAAATCACATGCTTTGTCAAACATGGCCAGTGTACAAACAAAACAGAATTTATGCCAATGGCCACCACCTCATTTACAAGGAAAACAATAGGTGCAAAGCTACAAACACATCACATAATTCTGGAAATTCGCTGCCTCGTCACGCGTCAGGACAAATTAAGGTCATAGATTATGCAGTCATTACATTAGGTACGAGTAATGCAAATTGCAAGAAACACACGTGAAAATGATTCATCGAACTCCTATGCGCCGAACTATTTCTATTTGTAGTAAAGTACGGAACTCGTAAATTTTATGACACGACGTTTATAGAGCGTATTAGTTTTAACGAGCCAGTTAAAATTATCTTTGAACGAGTATCTTGGATGTACTTACTTTGTTAGCTGAAGTAAGAGACTCATGTTTAAACGTGGACAGTGCAAGTGCATTGAAGTTATTTGGAAAAGATCACTGAGCTCCTCTATTTTAAGATACAGTAATGGAAAACATCCCGAGATAGCCAACATATACTATTTGTAAACATGTGAAAAGCTACCAACTGAGAATGCGTGAATCCGCATGAAGCAAAGAGCTCAGAACAGGATAAAGTTGCAACACTTGGGGGAGGTCTATGACCAGCAGCGGACGTCTTTTAGCTGAAATGATGAAGGCTGCGTGGTGCACAAGAGCCTGCTCTCATAGGTAGCAGTGAGATCGCAATTTGCTGATTATGTTCATAATTAATTAAGGAATGATCTAATAGCACATGTTTCTTCTTCCCAAAATACAAATGACCGACAATAGATTAGGATCTGATGTCATTAAACAGACCGTGGTAATACCTCAAATCACATTCGTAATATTGTTTTTGGAAATGATCGCTGCTATGCCGTCATGCCTAAATCAACAGCTGATGATCAGTGTTGGAATCGCTTCAATACCGATTAATGTACCACTAACTACTGAATTGAATGTACTTGACATATATAACAAGAATTTACGTTAATATGTAGAAACTTGAACATATAAATAGAGTTTATGAAGTAAATAATTATGTACCAATCAGCTAAGGAATACCGAAATTACGGAATAACACTGTTTCTTTGACAAATATATAGACTAAAGCAAACATTGTCTATTTCATATTTACAATGCTTAAATGCCAATGTCACTTTAAACAAATGGTCTTGGAGTTGTGAGAAATGGTATATTTCATGTAAGGTCTTATTGAAGACACGTGCAATATAATAGTAGATCACATTATTAATTCTTGTTTACTATAAATCTTACAACTTTACTTGCGTGGGATGGTAAACAAGACACCTACTCAAACATAGTAATTTCAGCGACGTTTGTCAACTCTGTGCGGTTCTAATATACACATAGTGCAATTAATTGAATGCTGATTGAGATCAAATGTCAAATCCTGGTCAATGAATTGACCATTTCAGACGTTAGTGGATATTGATTCATAGCTAAAGCTAATTTCAGGTCATTTCATTTAACTTTTCATATGACGGTGATATAGGTACTACAGGTCAAAAGTCTGGTATGGTAATTTAAGTCAAGCCTAGTTGACCACAATGAACAGTCAGATTCTGGGCTTTACAATAAGTTGTACGTACCATGACCGTTCTACATGATTGACTGACGATGACCAACAATGGGTTTTGAAAGAGTGCGGATACCGTATTGTAAATGTCGGATGTAGAGAGTTAAATAGCTGTTTTAGATATTGCTGAGAACCACATCAATGAAGAAGCAACTTATAATAAACAATTTAAATTGAATATATTTGACCAGATATTGTGTGCCTTAATTGAGTATCCTTAAGTTATTTTTAGTTGATCACTGAGAGTAAATTCAAATCAATAACTTACATACCTAAATTTAAAAAAAAAGTACCTACCTGTCACAAATAAAACCACTAGCACAATTAAACACTTCACGAAAAAACAATCGAATCAAATCGATTCCATCGTAAAATAATTTTCATTCGAATAATTCGTATTCGTATCGACTGCACTGCGTTCGTTCACTTACTAGTGCCCTGAGAGAAGCCAAACACTAACATTATTATTAACTCTATGTCGTAACGCACAGGTGACATCATTTGGTGAAACATCACAATATATGGACTAACTCATTGTCAAGGTCACAGCATTGTTGGGAGATGACAGAAATCAAGTATCTTGTTGACGAACATTAAAGTTTATGCAGCTATCAGTCACGTCTGAAATAGTGATAATGATAACAGAAACAGCGCTGCGCTTAATTAAAGTTCTGTTAACAGTAATATAACGGCGAACAGGGACAATGTTAGAAGTATTTTTGAACATCAATATTTAGGTCACCATATTTAACATAAGCTCTGTTTAGCTTAGAAATGTAAAATGTTGTTTTAGGAGAGTAAAGGTTAACCAATTACAGTAACAGTTTATCCGTCACGACAGTCACAGAAGGTAACCTACTTCCTTCACTCACCATCTACGATTTGCGTGAAATAAACAGCTGATACTGCATAGAGCCCCCAACTCCCAACGTCATGTAACTGAATTCTAGTTTTGTTTATAAGACAGCTATCCGGGCAATTTTAAATGAAGATTCATTTGGAGTCTCTTCCAAACCAATTTGTATCACGAGATAGCGAATCTATGTTTAGCATCATCTACGTCAGTGGGAATATGGGTCGTTATTTTTGATCAATGGCGTATATACAGTGAGACTTACCCTGAGACCTTCCTCCATGGCTTCCAGACTCTCATCAGGCAGGTCCGATAACCGCGTTTGTACATCTCTTATTTCTTCTAGCAGAGTTTCTATATCGTTAGATAATTCATCCTGAGAACACACGCTTTTATTAACAAAACACTCTTGTAAAATAGAGACATGGAATCAAAAGTTTCAGTTTGCATGGTTTTTTAAACCAAGTTTTTGTGTGTTTTTTAAACAAGACAAAATATTTATAACTGTAATATGCAAACCAACTAAGGAAATGGAACGCATCATAATAGCATTGTAAATTGAGGTTCTAATGACGTTACTCGGGATGATAAAATTCTCAAACAACGTGCATCCTGTAGTATTTCAAAATGTAAAACAGCATGCACTATCAGTTCACGTGTGGAAGTAAATCAAGATTAAATACATCTCCAGACCAATAGTTTTGGATAACGGCCAAAACATAAATTATGGGTTCGCATACTCGAGGAAATGAACGTAGGCATTCATTACAAATAATGCTAGAATTTATGGACGGATTTTACATAGCGGAATGAGCGCAGAAGTAAAATTAACTTTGTTACATAAACATTACGTTATAATTTCATTTGGGACGGAATTGACGTATATGCTTTTATTTCCATCAAATTAAAGTTTCGGCCCAGTTAATCCAAATCTACTTATAATCTAAGAGATGTTACATTTGCAAAAGGATGATTTTGAAACTTTTGATTCCATATCGTCTAGAAACATATTGAAGGGTCAAACAGTCCACGTGTTCATTCCGATGGACTATAAGGTTAGGAGCACAATACAACAACAAAAACAACAACAAAAAATCTCGATTTAGTTCATAACAATGTTGGCATGACATGCGAAATTTAGAAGTCTGCAAACTGGGACTAGACTATCAATAAAACAAAAGCTGGTCAGTCTGGGTATCAAGTGTCCCGTACCTTAGTCGCGTTAGGTTGAAGAATTTGATCATTCCAAATAGCTGATATATTGTGTTTCGGTAACAAAGACATTCTTTAAGGCAAGAGATTTTGAAAGTGTTGTTCAATTTTGAAAAATGTGGAAGTTATGGAGGACTTAATTTTGACTCATAAATACTACGTCTTTTACGAAGACTACTCGATTTGGTGGTCTTGAAAATAAAAATAATATGAAGAAAATACAAATTAACTCCCCCTGAACTACCAATTGATGTTAGTTTTAATTGTCAATAGCAGCGTGGTGAGGCGTGTGGCATTCACACCAATAAGCGCTTGGAGCCGATTTGGTACGGAACACTTGAAATAAGGATAATCCACTATCAATTCTGGTCTAATTTTAGAATGACTGGATGCTTTAAAATACTTTGAACAAGACATTCGAAACATTACAGATAAAATAACTTAAAAATTACCATTCATAGTAATTTTGGAAATAGAGGTCTTGCAAACTAAACTACTAGAAGTCAAAATGTAGCAAAATATATGACTGACCTTAGCAAAACTTTCAAATTAAATTGCAGACTTTGTCAAAGTTCTTTGTAAATTACTAAAATTGCAGACTTTTGAGTCTTGTTTGTTCTGGGTTGCAGTTTTCATCAACTTTCAATGCCCAAATACAGACTACTCTCTATAAAAAACTTGTCACATTTAAGCGGCAACAGTCTATCGTCTCGTAGTAGCCAAATTTTGACGGGGGTAAACACTGGTCATAAAAAAAAAACTACCATCATTTGTAAATAAAACAATGCACGTTATTTTTAAGGTTTATTACAATAAAATATCAGATGACTGACAAAGACTAGAAAAGTTCAAATCTGACTAGAGATGACTAGAGTATTATAATTCACACAATACAAAAATTAACGACTAATAAAATGCGTTAAACTACTGTAATCATTTACAGTGCACGCCAAAATGTGGCACTACAAGACGAGCTGCGGCGTGGCTAAATACATCACAATACAGAGCATCGTAATATGTGAAATTAAGAATTTAGTAATTATATCATGCCAAACATAGAGAAGATATTTAAAAATCGTACAATACGACTGTGGATCAGTCACCTTTGCTGTCCTCAGTGGCGTCTCCTCCGGCTCCTGTTTGGATGAGGATGGGGCTGGTGCTATGGGCAGGGTGGTTAGTATATCCTCCCTAGACATAGGCTCGTCCAAAACGTCAACAACAACAGGTGTTTCGACGCTCAAGTATGAAGATTTATCTGTCCAACTACACATACCACCGGGTAGGTCCATGGATATGTAGTCGGGGTCATACGGTGAACCAGCTGAGTCTTTTGGCTCTTCGCCTTCAGAAGAGTGACCAGAGCTTCCGCCCTGGTCTCTGTCCTTATCGTTTTGATCTTTAATTTCTATTTTCGTGGTGTCATTAGTGGGTTTTTTAGTTTTACGAGCCAATGAAAGGAAGTATTGGCATTCAGCGTCATGGTATAAGTGTTTATCAGGCCAGAAGAAATTATCATTGATAATGTTTTCCTCAACGCTAATGCCTTCGTCTATGTGCGGTTCAGCCGTGTCTACAGGTGTAATTGTTTTTTCAACAGATTTACGTTCTATTAATAATAATTCCGCATCATGAATGTTGTGTTTGTCCGTCCAAAAGTTATCCGCTTTTAGGTTTGTGAGATTGTTAGTAATGGTATCAATGTTAGGAAATGGGACATTAGATACAATATCGGCTCTAACATAATCTTTTTCAGAGATGCTTTCTTCTGTGAAGTTTAAGACATCTTGTAATTTTTCTTCTCCAGATGTGGCTCTTGTTACTTCCGATGGGGCTGATTTGTCTTGACGTTTCTCTGTTTCAATAAAGGAGGTTACTGATTTCTTCAGTGTACTCTCTTTCTCAGTTACTTCTGATTTAGAAACGAGATTTTCGATGATCTTTTCTGATTCAATAAATGCGGTTACTTGTATTTCATCTCCAAGTTTTTCTTTTAACTCTGGTTTGTGTAATGAATAAGGAATAGTGCTTTCCTTTTCCTTGACTGGTTTTTCTGACTCGATTTCCGGAGTTTGTTTATCTAGCAATTTATCCGCTTTAGTACCAGTTTTTGTTTCTTTAACCTCAGTAATACTAGTATCATGTATAGCCATCGTTTGCTTAATCATTTCCTCCAGAACTTCTTTCGATACAACTTTAGGTTTTTCTGGCGACTCAAAACTAGTTACTACTTGTGTTTCTATTATACTGAAGTCTCCGGGACTAATATCTTCTTCTTGAGTGACTAGAAGGTTTTCCGAGTGGTCTAAGGAATGAGTTTCAGTCATAGATAAAGGTTCGGTATCGTCTAGTAGTGAGTCAATCATGCTCATGCTAATGTGCTTATGATCAAGTTCTTCATCATGCTTAGAGGTTTTATCTTCTGCTGGTGCTTCAAGCACTGGTTCCTCAAGTGACGTAGTTTCTAAGTCATCAGGTTCAGGACTAGCCAGTGATGGAGTCATGTTATCCAGTAGCTCGTCATACTGGTATTCAACGGATGTTTGAGTATCAGTCAGTTCCTTAGGGGAACTGTCGCTAAGTGATGAATCGTTTTCTGGTAGCAACATTTCTTCAATTTCTCGTTGCAAATCGGCCATTTTGCTTTCAAGTGACTGGTCTTCAGCAATCGTATCCCCAAGTTCTTGTATCTGGGTTTCCACAGATGATATTTCTTCAGTGATGAATTTGGCAGTAGATTCGATTGGCTCAACACTTTCTGATGGTTCATCAGATTTCATACGTGATGTTTCAGCAGGCACAGTATTTTTAATTTCTATTTTAAACGTTTCCGTAGGCGTGTGTTGTATTTCCACAGACATTATATCAGATAAATTACCAGGATCCATTTTCCAGAACTGAGCTTCTGAGAAAACTCTATCTTTTGTAGGTGTTTGAATCGATTCAGGTGTTGAAACAGGGGTGGCAACTTTCTTTTGCTGAGATTTCGTTGGTACTTTAGATACTGTTACAATCTCTTGTTCAGAGGAAGTTACTTCTATAGCAGACGACGTCTCATTAGCTTCGGTAACTTCTACGGGTTTTTTATCTTTCTTCTTCTTTTTACTTTTCTTTTTAGGCTCCGATTGACTAGGTAGAGATATTACTTTTTCTTCTTCTTTAGAACTCACGTTTTCTTCAATTTTATCTTTCACCTCTGGTAGTTCCGCGATTTTAACCTCTTTAGGTGACTCAATATTTTCCTCTACAGATTTGATATCCTGTATAGGTTTAATAACCTTATCCTTTGACTTAGAAGAGCGTTTCTTTTTATCTTTCTTAGGTGGTTGTTTATCTTCATCGGATGTGCTTGGAGCTACTACAATAGCTTTAGATTTAATATCTTTTTCCTTGGATTTGGACCTGCGGCTCTTTCTGCTTGGTTTCTTTACTGGTTTTTCATCTTCTGAAGGACTTTGTGTAGATTCAGCATCATCTGGTTTGAGAGTGGTCAATGATTCAAATCTATTCTCGGACTTTTCACGAGTTTCACGTTTTTGTGATAACCTTGATTGCGAACGTGCTTCCCTAGATTTGGACCTAGACCGTCTACTTCTATCAACAGTGATGAAACCTTCAGCATCCACCTCAAAGTCAGGTTTCTGGTAGTCGTTATCTGATTCATCCACTAGGATCACCGGAGCTGTAGAAGGGACTGGTACCGGGACTACGTGTGGTTCTTCTTCTTTCTGCACTCTTTCAGGTGATGATTTTTTAGCTACTATCTTAGCCCAAGACCCAATGTTATGACCACTTTCCATGAGTGTGGTCTCTTCAACTTCTTGAATTTCATGTACAGATGGCACCATCGGTGTTCTTTCTACGTTGTCAATCTCTAGTACTTTTTCTGTTCTTGTTTTCTTTTGTTCTGGTATTTCTCTTTCTTTTGGCTTCTCCGTAACTAGCTGTATAAATTCTTTATGTTCTTGTACCAGGCCTTCGGCTAGTACATCAGCGTATGACTTGCCTTCTTCGGCAGCTTTGGCCCAAACATTAACTGGTTCAGGTAAAACTGAAGGTACTTCGGTTACAGAGGGTACAGTTACCTGTAATGGGACAACTTCAGGCGGTTTGACAACTAAAACATCCTTTTTATCATCTTTTTCCTTCTTTTTCTTCTTCTTACTCTTTCTAGTTTTAGTTTCAACATGTTCTTCTAGCACTTCATCTGTAGTTACTTCAGTTTCCAATACTTTTTCAACTGGTGCTGATGTCTTTGGTGCGACTTCTACTTTTTCCTTCTTTGTTTGCAATACTGTTGAATATGATATTTGCGATACTGATGGTGTCTCTTCTGTCAAAACTTTGATAGTGTCTTCTTCCATAGTTATAGGTGCAGGTGCATCTTCGACTACATCAGATCTACTCTCAGACACAGTAGTAACAGTCTGATACATGTAAGAGGGTGTAAACTCGGGTGCATCAGCCGACAATTTAGAAAACAATACAGTGTTCGAATAAGAGGGTTTGAATTCGGGGATGGAGTCAATTTCGGGAAGGAGGTCATGCAAGCTATGTATAGGAGATTTCTCAACACGGCTAACAGTTTCAGTTTTGGTTAGTTGTGTTTCCCTAATATCAGCTGAAACTATATTTTTTTCCGTTTTTATGTCCGTAGGTTTATGCGTATCTATATCAGGTTGTTTAATAATTTGGGGTTCAGGTAGGTTTATAACCGATTCTAAAACATCACTTTGTGTGTCCGCCGAGATAGTGTCGGGTTTAGCTACGGGCTCTAGATCCGACATGGGACCTAAATCTATGTATTCACTAGGATGCGGGATAGTGAAATCTTCTGTAGTGTCCACAATTTCAATATCTTCTAAGGGAGACGGAGACCCTCCAGCCACCACGACTTCGTCGACGATTTCTTTTTCAGGACTCGCATGTTGAATAGGTTCAGTTTGTAACAAGAGTTCTTGTTTCTTGTATTTGATAGAGCGTTCAATGTCCTTGATGTCACCGAATACCACAGGCACAAGACTTTCATTGAGATCGTCAATAACGAAAGTTTCGTAAGCTGGTTTGTTTCTTGTAACAACGGTAGTATTAGAAGTAGTAAAATCTGGTGTTTCAGGTTCCTGGAGTGCTTCTTCGATAAGGTTTTGGACAACTGCATGGTCGTCGCTAGTTTTAGGAGTTATGGACCGTGGATGTTCTGTAGTAATCCCACTTTGAATAGACGTAGTTTCTGTGACTATTGCTGTAACATGTGTTGATACTTCAACAACTTTTGAGTCAGCCTCGGAAATGTCTGATTCAATTTCTTTTGGTTCCGAAATGTTCACATCAGTAACAACATCTGTAACGTCACTGTGATCTATGATTTCAAATGTATCGTCATCAATTGATCCTTCATCTTGAGAAGCCTGAAGTTTTATTTTAGTAATATCATCAGCTTGCGTATATGCTTGAATATTATCAGAACTTTCTGTAACCTCTACCGGTACAGGTTCCTCAAGTTTACTTTCAAATAATGGAACTTTAAGTTCCAGTGTAGGTGTTCCAACATCAGTACTGCCGTAAACTACCGATATAGGTGTATTACTAAGATCGTCTACTTCAAATGATTGTTCAATCTTTTCCAAAGAAGCCTTTTGAACTGGAGACGGGAGCTCTATACGTTGGTGTATATTTTGCTCAGGTTCCGTGACATTACTTTCATTCATAATAAAGTCAATAGTATGTTCAGTGTCGGTTTTAGTGGATGTAGTTTGTTGATTACTACCAATTTGAAGCAGTGTGTCTTCTACGTGTGTGACAGTTATATCTTCAACCAGTGACTTTAGTGTCTCTTCATGTTCTTGATTGAGTGGAATATCTTCAACCGGTGCTTTCAGTATTTTTTCTGCCACTTTATTCGATTTCGTAGATGCTAGAACACGTTCAGCATCTTGAATATCATGATAACTGTGACTTAGAGGTTCAAATTGACTTTCTGCTACTGATGATTTTTCTTCTTCTTTGACATTTTCGGCTACATCAGTTTCAGTTGAAAGAGTTCTATCAATCACTTCAGCAGACACTTCAAGCTCCTGAGCAGCAACTCGTGAACAGGCAAATAAACTCTCAGCATCATTTATTTCATGATAACTGAATCTTGGGACCTCGTAAATTAATTGTCTGATTGGTTCAGGCTCTGGAGCCACTTGTGGAACGTTTACAATAATCAAACTTTCTATTTCACCATTTCTAACAGGAGTTTCATTATGACTAACGTGTATTGTAACCTTTTGTACCTTTTGATCTGCTGTTTTGGAGTTCGATTCTGCAGTGACGGGAACATCAGGAATATATTGCTCTTCCTTCGTTTCTTTTTTTATAACGAGTTCTTGCTTTTCGTCTACTTCTTTGATTGGAGACGGTTCTTGGCTTGTTTCTCTACACTTAGAAACAATTGTAGCTAAAAGATATTCAGCATCAGAAATCTCGTGATAACTGACCCTTGGCGCTTCAAATATCTTGTGTTCAGGCTTCTTTGCAGTTTCAACAGATGCAATATTTTGGACGTTACTTTCAGATGAAACCTTTTCTTTCGCAAGAGTTTTCGTGACTGCTTCTGTAACCGAAACTACTGTTGTCTCATTCTGGGTAGCTAAGCATTTTTTAGCAACAGATATTTCTTGATAGTTTACAGTTGGTACTACACTTGCGATTTCAGGTATTATATCCTTCGGTGTTTTAGCAATTGGTGCGTCAGTTTCGTTAGTTTTAGGAGTTTCAACTACTGTAGAAGTCTTGCTTTCCGGTTTTGTTTCCTCAATAGCCGGTTGTTTGTCCTCAGCAACTATTTCACTGACAAGTTCTACTATGTCAGATTGCTCACTCTTTGATTGAGCTAGACGTTTCTCAGCGTCAACAATTTCGTGATAGCTTTGACGTGGCGGCTCTTCATATGACAATAGTTGTTTTTCGACCTCAGAGGATTTACTATCTATGACAGGAACAGCCTCCTTCTCGGTCACCGTGTGTGCTATTGGTTCTTGAACAGGCTTTGAAACAATACTTTCATTGGTAATAAAATCAACGGTTCGATCAGTGGCAGTTTTGATCGTTGTTGTAGTCATTTTATCGAAAGCTTGAAGGAGACTATCTTGAGCTGAAATTTGCTGAGTTGGTTTTTCTTTTTCAACCACTTGTGTGATTTTGACTACTTGTTTAATCTGTTCTATTTCTGGCGGTTGAACTGGACTTGCTGCAGTTACTTGAAGTGTTTCAGTCTCAAGGTTTATGGCGTTTGACTTGTCATTAGTTTTTACTTGAGTTGCTAAGATTATTTCTGCATCTCGAATTTCATGGTAGCTGATTCTAGGAGCTTCTTCTTTTACTGGAGCCACTTTATTAGTCTGTTCAAATTTAGCGACTACTGGATCTGCGTCGGTAGAATATTCAGGCTCTACTGAAGTATCTTGAGCTTCACTTGTAATTTCAGTTTTTGAAACAGTTTCAGAGACACGCAAAGACGAAACTGTTTCTGTATTTGCAGTTGTTTTTGCAGCCTTATTGTTAGAGACCTGAGACGCTAAAATGATTTCAGCGTCTTTAATTTCATGGTAACTAATTCTAGGTGCTTCCTCGGTTACTGAAAATACAAGCGAAGTTTCTGTTACTTCAGCAGGCTTCTCGACACTTGCTGGTTTAATATCAATTGGTTGATTTTCAAATTCTTGTGCTTGTGGCACAAAACTTAGTTCATCAGGTATGAAGATAACATTTGTACCAACGTTTGTTTCAATATTCAGTATAGAAGCATCAATTTCACCAACAGGCATTAGAACAAAGCTCTCTGATGTGATAAAGTCAATAGATTCTTGAGTATCAGTTTTTGCAGGCGTCACTTCGGTAAAAGTTTTAAGCAACACTTCTTGAAGTTTGTCTCCAGACGTTTTAGTCGTTAGTAAAATTTCAGGTACGGCTATCACAATTCCGGCATCCATTAGTTCTTGGTAGTTATCTTTCGGTGTTTCTTCTGTGACAGGAGAAACTTCTTTCGGCTCTACTTTAGGTGCAGTTTCGATAGATTCGATTGCTTGCACAGGCACAATTTCATCTGGTGCTATAATGACGTCATTTCCTTGTGAAGTCTCAGAGTCTCGCTGGCTTAGCATTAATTGCGAATAGTCATAATCTAGCTTAAAAGTGTCCAAATTCTCCGAGTATGTCTTGACATCGTTGACTAACTCCTGATAAGGAATATTAGAATATTTCTCCTTGGTTTTCTTTTCACCTGATGTTTTGTTGCGATCTTGTACTGATCCGAATATGGCCTCCTCTAGTATATCGGAGAAATCTTCTTCAGTTAGTGGTTTTTCAGATTTATTTGTACCAACTCCTTCAAGTTCTATCGGTTTCGAGGTCTCAAGTTCTTCAATCTGTGCTTCCTGATCAACAGATTTTTCAACAGTTTCTGTAGTTGTAACCTCAGTCATAATATTCGCTACACTTTGTGTCGTTATCAGTTCCGAACTTGTCGATGTTACACGTGTAACAGTTTTGTTTTCCACGATCTCAGATGTTTCAACCGGCGCTTGGACCATCTCAGTTTTAGTACCTTCAAGTTCAGTAACGTCTGTATTTGTAATGCTGCTCTCAAAACCGGATATGTTTTCTTGATCAATGAACTCGTCCGATATAACCTTACGGTCTAAAACATTATCACTAACATTAATGGAAGACTTTTCATCAGTGATTTTGTTATTTGTCGCTTCTTCACTTAAAACTAAGTTTTCTTCAATAGATTGAGGTTCTTCTAACGAGTTACTCTTACTGCTAAATACTTTAACAGTCCTGATTGGTGGTAGTTTCTTCTCTTCATGTGTTATTAGGTATATAGTACGGGTTTCAACATCTTGAGTGATAGGTTCATATTGAGTTATCTCTTCAACGATGTTGTATGATCCTTCTTTCAGCACGTCAGGTGAGAAGAACTTATCATTATTATTCTGTTCGTTAGCAGGACTTGTGACAGGCGTCACTAGTTTTTTATCTTCTTCGGCTACTTCTTTTCTATCTCTGACACTCGCAGAAATATTTTTAGTCAATTTTTCAGGAAGAACGGCTGTTTCTATTGAAGAATCAAGTTTGCTAACAGTTCGTTCTTTTTCTAGTAACGTATTAGTCGTTTCTTGCAGTATGGTTACTTGGTTAGCAACATATGCAGTTTCATGAATAGTTAAGTCTGATTCCGGTTTACTGATTGGTTCAAAAGTGGTTTCCGTTACACCTTCTTCTTCTTCTAGCATGGCGTTCCAGTCAATATGTTCAATTGGTTGAACATTTTCAATGTCTTCTTCAGGTGATGTATCATGTTCAACCGTCTTTGAGGTGGATTTCTTCTGAACTTCGTGCTCAGCTACTTTAAACTGAGTTGTTACTGGCTTGGGCTGATCTTGTTTGCCTTTAGGTTTTAATGTCTTTTCCTTGGGTTTCTTTTTATATCCATGCCCTTCAGTACGTTCAATCTCCTTTAGAGCTTTTTCAATATCATCATCACCAATCTTTTGTTTTTTAGATTTCCTCTTTTTATGCGATTTGACTTCTTCAAAAGCTGGTTCTTCTGGTGTTATTTCTTCCTGAGGGGGTTCAGGTTCAGGAGCAGGAAACTCCTGTTCAGGAACAGTTTCTTTTGGTACTTCTTTGACAATATTTTCTGGTTTTGATTTAGATTTTGATTTCCTTTTGGACCGTTTTGTCTCTTCGAGAGGTTGTGGTTCCTCAGTTTCTTTAGGACTACTCTCAATTATTTCAAAAGACTGCTCAATTCTTTTTTGTTCGATCACAGACTTTTCCATTGTATTCTCATTAACTTCAGCGTGTTTAGTCTTCTTAGATTTCTTTTTCTTTGATGGTTTAGGCTCTTCAACTTGTTCTACTAAGTTTGGTATTTCTGCTATAACAGGCTCTATTGGCGTAGTTTTGACGTCTTCCTCATACATTTCAACCACTTCTGTAGCTTCAAAGACGACCGGTTCTGAAGTCTTTTCATGTTTCTTTTGCTTCTTTTTCCTCTTATTTTTTGATGAGACTTCTTGCTTTTTGGCCTCTTCTTGTAATGGCTCTGAGGGTACTTGTTCTTTTTGTACTGGTTCTGGTTGCACTAACTCTGGTTGTGCCTGTTGCAGTTGCTCAGGTTCTAGGGACAAAGATTCAGCCTGCACAATCTCCGTTTTGTAAGGTTCTGGTTGTATTTCTATAGTCAGTAATTGTTCCTGATTTACTTCTTTTGCCTGAATATTTTCCATCAGCACGATTTCCGTTTGTTTTGAATGTACCAGCTGTTTTTGTTCAGCCTGAACCAGTTCCAGTTCCAGTTGCTCAGGTGCTAGCTTTATTTGTTCTAGCTGTGGCTCCTCTACAATGGATTGTTTAGATTTTTCTGTTTCCAATTGTCCTTGAACCCGTTGTTCAGGTTCCAATAGAATCTTTTCTAGTTGTACTTTTTCTGTTTGTTTTTGTTGCTGTTGTGTCTGTTCTGACTCTTTGGAAATAAATGTTGGAACAAAGTCAGCTTCCGGTGCTACTTTACCTTTCTTCTTTTTATTTTTTGAAGCTTTCTTGTTTGTTTGTTCTTCTTGTTTAGAAGTTTGATCATGGGTTGACAACAATTCACTTTCTTTAGCTTCTGTAGCCTGCTCAATGTCTAGTTTCACTTGAGTGTCCATTGTTTTAGTTACCAAAGCAACTGTACTAGTGACTACATCCACTTCTTCTATTTGTTTCGGCATCTGCTTATGTTCCTGCTGTGTTTCAATTACAGGGTACAATGAAATTAATTCTGTCACTGTATCACCGAGAGCTGGTTGACTTTCATTATCAACACTCACTTCATCGGTTGTCTTTACAGATTTTGTTTCAGTTGCAATTTCAAATACATTTGTGTATTCAACATGATGGGTTACATCGGAAGTTGTTGTAGAAATAACTTCAGAAGTTTCTTTCTGTATTTTGTCTAGAGTTGGAAGAGCATTCTTGTCAGATTGATAATCGATCGACAAAGCTTGTTGTGTTTCTTCTGTTATTTCCGGTTGAGTAACATATTCGACGATTTGTGAAACAACTTCTGATTCCACAGATTGTGTTTCATCGGGTGTTTCTGTTTTCTTGCCAGACTCAACAACAGAGATAACGTCAGTTATACTATCGCTACGCTCTGATTTCTCTGACTTATCCAAAGAAGCTTGCTTTTGAGGCTTTTTTTTCTTATGTTTTGTTTCTTTCGTAACTAGTTCAACTGGAGCGGTAGTCTCAACAGTAGCGAACGCAGCTTTAACATGAGTGGTTCTAAGAGGTGATTCTTTGTGACCTTTCTTCTTCTTAGACCTAATTTGTGCATCTGTTTCTTTAACATGTTTCTTCAATTCTATTCCTTCGGGTTCTTTTGGAGTTTCCACGGTTATAACCTCAGTGATGCTGTCTTTGCTTTTATCACGAGGTTCTTTCGATTTTTTCTTCTTCTTTTCCAGCTCTTCAATTTCTTTGAGAGCTTTTAGAATTTCGTCTTCAGGCGATTTTGGTTTCTTAGGCTTTTGCTTTTTTTTAGGTTTCTTTTGTTCAACCTCTTCAATAGCTTCAGGCTCTGAGTCGTTTGCTACCAGCTCAGTGACAGTCTCTACGACTGTAGAACTGTGTTGCAACTTTTTAGTGACTTCTTTGTAACCTACTTCTATAGTTGGCTCCACGGTTGCAGCTTTAATCAGTGTATCCCTTATTGGTGTTAATTCTACTTCTACGCATTGGTCAGGTTCATCAAAGTCTTGAACTTCAATAACCTTTTTCATCGTCTTTTTCTTTTTCATCGCTTGGACATCGTGTGCCTTCGTAGGCCGCTTTTCAGGACCACGCCTCTGTCTTGGCATTTCCCTAGACCTACTTCTAGGAGGTGGTCGCTCGGGCCTATCAGCCCTTTCCACTTTACCCGTTTTTACTAGTCTTTCGGGTCTATCGGGTTTGAACCTCAGCGGTTCAATCATCTCAACTTTCGATTCATATTGCTGAATCGGTGGAGATCTCTCGACGCATTCTACTACGATCTCCTTAACCAGCTCTACGTGTGCCACTTGTGGTTTCGGTAAGGATGTAACGCTATGAGTACGCGGCTGCTTGCGTAGCCCCAGTGCTAATATTTCCGCATACGATAATTCATGCGAGCGTTGTTTCAGTGACGGGCTGATAGCTCTTTCCAATTGTTCTGGTTCTGCGAGTTGTTCCCGCATTGGTTGTTCAGGCAAGTTCTTCATAGACTCGGGTGATTCCCTATTCACGGATGATTCCCGATACACGGGTGACTCCTGATACACGGGTGATTCCCGATACACCGGTGTTTCCCGATACACGGGTGTTTCCCGAAACACGGGTGATTCCCGATACGTGGGGGTCGGCACATCAATGGGCATCTCCCGGTACTCCATTGGTGGTTCCGCATAATATTCAGAAACCGGTTCCAGTTCCGAATCCACAAATTCATCATAGTAATAGATTACGTCACCGCCATTAGGATCACTGACACTGATAGACTCGCTAACACGAGTGTCACTGCGCGACACTGCGTCGACATCATCGACTCTCTCACTGAACACACACGGTTCCGCGGGCACTTCCACATCGTCGGGCGGGGCGGGGTCGTCGGGCGCGCGGGAGCCGCGGGAGCTAGAGCGAGAGCCGGAGCCCTTGACTATCTCGGCGTAGGTGATGCCGCCCGGGGCCCAGCAGGGCGAGCGGGCCCGCGCGGGGCCCAGGGCGGCGGGCGGGGCCAGGCGAGCTCGCTCTCGGCGCGCCGGCGAGCGCGCGCGCCGGTTGGAGCGCGCGTGCGCCGCGCTCGAGGCGAGCATGCTCAGAGTGGCGGCGTGCTCGTCGGTCGCCGGCATCACGAAGAACGGGTCCAGCGCGTAGATCGCTCCGGTCAGCTCTTCGATTCGCCGGGCGACCTCCTGATACGCAAGTACGGACAAACACATGATTTACAAGGGTGTCTCTCAGACGAGCGGACGAACGTGATGAGAGGTTGAACGAAAGGAAACGACGGTGGCTGCGATGCGTCTCGTATATTTAACGTTTCGTATTATATGCTTATAAAAATTACAGGGACGAGATGACAAGGAATCGACTTATGAACTAAACGCGGTAGATCGCGGACTATGCGTCTCGCAGCGGTTCGGCGTCGGGACTGCCGCGCTGCACCAAGAGCTTGACTCGCTCGTTACGCGCCTGAATCTTGCTCTGGAGCGACTTGACGCGCTCGCGACACTCCTAGCGGAGGATATCAGTTCGACGTGTTAGTAGCGGGGAAGGTGAGGAGGAGGGTGACAAAAAGAAAACAAAAGATAAATAAAAGATGATCGAGCTTTGGGGCTCGCAGGTGAGATGAAGCGTGCCCGCCACCTGCCCGGTCGCCCTGAGAGCCTCCAGGTCGGATAAACAAAACTAGAATACTCGCTAGCCACCTACTCGCGGGGTCTGTGCGGGTCGCGGAGAGCTTACCTGCTGCTGACGATGCGCGCGCTCGGGCTCGCGCGGGCTGTAGTTGGGCTGCGCGGCGTGGCGCAGTTGCTGCTCGGCCTGCAGCAGCTGCGCGCGCAGGCGGGCCACGTCCGCGCAGTAGGCGTCCACCTGCGCCAGCGCGCGGCCCAGCTGCGCGGCCTGCGCGCCCGTCTGCTGCGCCAGCGCGTCCAGGCCCGCCGACAGGCCGCGCGCCACCGCCTGCACGCCCTCCGGCCCCACGGACTGCGCCGCCACGCCGTCCGGCCCGAAGTGTACCTGTCCACAACAACACGTGTCAGCACAAGTCGCCACCCATTCGCACCGCTGCACCTACAATCCAAAAGAAAAACACAAGTGCGACGATGTCGACTCACGTTGAGTTTTTCCACTGCATATGAGATCTTCGTCTGTTGCGTGGAGATATCGTTTATCATTTTTTCCCTCAGGGCGAGACGATCCCTGAGCGGTTTCTTTGCATTCTGAGGTGCCTCTAGCGTCCTTGCGGTCGCTTCGAGCCAGTGCCCGACATCCTTTAATTTTCTTTCGCATCGCTCCCATTCTTCGGCTAGTTCCTGTAGTAGACCGTTCTGTAAATAGATAAAATTTATTAGTACGTGGTTTGACTTTAACTTGCGTCATAATCAGCGTTTGTACTGACTGTCTTTGCTAATTTCTTCTCGACGTCAACAGACGCGTTCTCTGCTGCCTTTAGCCTGGCAGGCAAGTCTCCCGGGCTAGTTACCCGTTCGATTGCCTCTATTTCCTTAGCCATATCCACTAAATTCTTGGCTTGCTGCTTACAGCTCTTGAGCGCGTTCTGAAAATATAAATACATTTTAATAAATATTCGCACATGATATTTTAATCGTTGGCCATACACGTACACGTGCGAGTATGGCACGCACGTACCCCATATTCAGTCTGTTTCTGTTGTGCTTCCTCCAAGTCGGCCAATGGGAGTGGCCGCGCAAGGAACGCACGCTGTGTCTCAACCCAAAGTAGGACCTTCTCGAGTAGAGTGAGGAAGCGCGCGACGGCGTCGCAGGCGTCTTCCACGGCGCCCTGCCGCGCCTCCAGCTCGCTGCACACGGCCGCGAACTGCTCCGACAGTGCTGACACCGTGGACTGCACCAGCTGGCGCTCGGCAGCGTCGCGGCTGCCCTCCACTATAGCGCGCGCGTTGCGTGTCAGGCGCTCCACCCGGTCGGCCACGTTGGGCACTTCGCCCCGCACGGCCACCAGGCGCTCCCGGTAGGGCTCGGGCGCCAGGGTGCGTTCCCTCGCTGTGAGTTCGGCGACGCGAACCCAAGCTTGCACATCCTCTACGTCAGTGGCGTACTCCGAGCGCGCCGTGCGCGCACGCTTCCATTCCCTCTCCTTCTCTTCCATGGCTGCTGCCAGCGCCTCAGAGGATAGCTCTAGGGAGGACAGCTCCTGGGTGACGTCCGCCGGCGCCGATCCTCCGTATCGCTTCCTGCTTTCCTCCGTGAAGTTCTTCGTGCGCTCCACCAAGTCTGACACTTCTTTAGTCAGAGCTCTCACACTGTCCGCTTCGTCTTCGCCGAACACGTAGAAAGTCCTAACTTTCGCTGTCAACACTTCTATTTGCTGTCGGAGCTCGTCGATTCTCTCCGACACGCGATCGAATTCGGACACAATGTCGTCGATCTCCGCGAGCCGCGCCGCAAGAGTCTGTCGCAATCTGCAAAATAAAAGCGATATTAAAGCGTACAGTTCGCACCGAACGACACGGGATTCTGATTTAAAGAGCGCGCGTGAGGTGTAGGTGCCAAAACGCGACGAAAATAATTCGGCGCGGCGTGACGCTGCGCCCGTGACGGTGCAAGGTCGCGGCGCGCGGCGCTACGCTACCTCGTCGTTCGTGCTCGTTCGCTCGCGGCGCTCCGCTCGCGTCGCCCGCCCGTCGCTCAATGAACCGATCTCGATAGATTCACTGGACGCATCTAATTTTAAATTCCACGTTCTAATGTTTGCACGGTGACATCATAGCGCGCGAGTTTTTTCGGTGCATTCGCCGGCCGGCCAGTGTTTACGTTTTGTACGCACACGCCCGACCGCGTTTACCTTATGCTAGGGTGACGCGGGACGACCTTCAGCCGGTCGGTTGTCATAAATGTTAACTAAATGCGAGGTGGATCGTTAGTGTCGAACGCTCGGTGAACACAACTCGCGAAACGGAAACGGTCCTCGTGGTAACGCAACAAAAATTGCAATGAATGACGACCGCAAAACCGCATGCAGCATGGCCGGCTGACGCAGCGCCGGTTTTATTGTACACGAGTAAATACACAAAGAAGACACTTTTAAATAGGAATACGTACACAATTATACAAAAGATCCCGAGGGACAGTGTCCCCAGTCCACTGAAACACTATTCTAAGTGTGAGTCATTGCCGGCGCTCCACGTAGGCACAGTCACATTTGTATCACATAGTTCAGATAAACGCGGGTATGTCGGCCGCACGGCGACGTAGGCTCGTCCCAGTCTCCATAAAGCATAAAAAATGTGTTGCGATACTGTAAAAACAGATTGCGTCGCTTATTTTCGGACCGGTCGGAGCGACGCTGGTTCGCGCAAAGGAACAGTGCGATTGTCTCGGGCACTCGTTTCGCAACGCACAGTTTCACAAGGGTTCACTTTCATAGCGTTATTTTAACTTTAATGTTGAAGCAAATGTATTTTCTTGTTGCTAAAATGGCGTTTCGTTCTAAGCATATCCCTGTAGCCGGCTTCCAGTGCAGACTGTGAGGCCGTGACCTATTAAGCGCTGCGATCGCACGCATGCGCACTAAGCTCGGAAATACTAGTCTGCCAGTTTGAATAACGATTACACGTCTCCCCATGCCCTGTCGATTGTCTGGGTTTTGTTTCAGCGAAAAATGAACTCTGTAAACTGTATCGTAAGTGTTACATTGGCTTATTGAAGGGCATGATGTATGGCGTTTCGGTCGCAGAGCGTGTCCTCTGATTGATTCTATTCTAGTCTGTAAGTGCGGAGAAACTCTCGGTCACGTGAAAGTCTAGTTAAAGCTCGATTCTAGAGCACCAATACTATAATATGAGAGAACCGATCAATACAGCTGAAGTACAACGAAATACGACTAAACTGAGACTTTTAACTCGACTCACCGCGCATTTAATTTCAAATAATTTAACGTAATTTTTCCCTGCATCTATTTTCGTTGAACCTTTTGACCTAATCACTCCACAACACCATGGTAGATCACCAAATGCAAAACTTGTTTCCCCAACAAATCGCAAACACACACACGTAGGTATCAACACGTTAGGGCAATATGGTATAGTTAAGCCCGGCTTTGAGGGGTGAATATTGCCTGGGGCTTCTCACAGTCCCCTCTCCCTGAAAATGTACGCAGCCAAATAAAATATATTTTTAATATACAAGCGTCTAGCCACAAATACATTCGTATAGCGTCCCATCCCCTAGCAAATGACATGAAAAGGAATGCAAAAATTATGGCTCCATTGCAATATATGTAGAAGTCGTTTTTTGAGTTGTGCGCAGTGCAAAAATAAAAAGCGAGTGCACAGGTCAATACTGAGCTATTCTCTCTCTTTCTCGCAGTTATGAGCACGTTGCTACAAATAGGATTTTATATTCAGTCTGTGAGGATAGGATCTAGAATAGTTGCTGAAGGAATCCGCGTCATCATTGCTGAAGGGTGGATGAAAATAGCGTCCATGTCTTGCAATGCCAACTTAAAATGGACGTCCTGTGTTTTCTAGGTAGTCAGTCTTGCCTTGGTAATAGTATTGATAGTCACAGTATTTTTCAACGTCATAAATTTGTTCTAAGTATTTTATCTAGATCTCTATCTGTCTTTATCTATCTCCGTGACTCGGAAAGCACGTTAAGGTGTTTGTGCCAGCTGCCATTCGTGGATCTTTGACAGTCTTTACAGGTAATTAGAAGCCCGAAAGTCTGGCAACCAGTCTTACCAAGGGGTTTCGTATTACCCAGTAACTGGGTTGTGAAGGTAAGATAGGCAGTCAATACACGTAAATTACTGGTATTCAGCTGCATCAGGTTAGACTGAAAGCCGATATAGTCGGAAAAAGGCTAGGGAAGATAGATTGATTGTTTTATCTAGAAAATATACATATTTTATAACAAATAATAAGCGATTGAGGCAACCTGTAAAGATAATTTGAGGTGTTCATATAAATAAGAAGTAACAAAGTTTCTTGAAGGAAAACCAAATCAAACCAAAGTCAAAACGAGACACGATGATACCATACAAAAAACTCGTTTCTTTTATACGCAAAACTTCTCAGAACAGCTTAAATATTAATACTGAGTTGTCAACAGACTTGAATAAGCGTGTTCATACAAAAATCGTCAATACTGTATAATTTCTACTTAGTGAGTGAGTTATGTCATCGCTATTTCATGAGCAGGAAGCTCCGTGCGGTCACATTGTTACAGAACTATGATTGTGTTATTTCGTCGTTAAATATAACTATCGTTTAAAGGCATTGTTCACCCTTAAGCTCTTAGTAATAAGGTTGAAAGTGGTCAACCGTTTTGTTCACCGGTGTACGTTCGGATAGAACTATGGTTATGTATAAAAATGTGTATCCTGTTACTGCAGAACAAATGTTTTACCTTGAAATTTCAGTTTCAAGTTCAATAGGTACACGCTTAATGTATTTATCCTCATTTAAATGTACATATGTCTTTGCTGACCTACAATTATTGTGAATACGGATCGTGTTACTAACTGGCTTCGGTGGAGCTCTAACGATTTCAGAGAGAGACACAAGTTTGGTGGAAAATTATAAAGTTTGTGGTATTTTCTATAAATTTTTCTGCCAGTAAAGTAGGTACCACTTGGATTACAAGATTATTGTCGTTGTCCTTCTCTGAGCACAAGGGCGAATTAGTTTCAAAATATCCCATGACAGCAAAACAAATACTCATCGTGTAGAGATCGTGAATTCTGGCATTACCGTGCCAAACAACAAACTAGATCAAAAACAAAACTTGTCTGAAAACAAAAGATCGATTTCAGATACTAAAATAAACAGTGCGGAAGTTCTCACTTATATACAACGATATATAAATACCGTTGATAAACGGACATGCCGATAAGAAGTCAACGACCCAGCAAATGGCAATGTTGCCTAACTGTGCGTTGGCAGTGCGGCCGGAGATTGGCAGGCGACGGCAGCGGACCATAACCCGAAGGAACGGTTAACGGCTTCCATGTGCACTCGACTGGGGATGCCTTCATGGGAAAACGAATCTTAAAGTAAGTTAGGTTGATCTTCGTTTGTTTTGGCACTAGAATAAGCCTTCTTCTATGGGAAAATAAACCGTAGGGTTATATTGAAGTTAATTTGTTTTCTTTACGATATTTGGAAGTTCTAGAGCTGCTTTTGTTATGAGTTAAGTAGGAAGCTTTCAATTCAGCATTAAAACTGTCTTTACGACTCCTCAAGACCGCTTCTTAAGTAAATCATGTATTTGAAACATTAGCGACTAAAATGTTTTGTAAATGATACTGCATTTTCTTGTTGTTAAACAAATATAGCCTTACCAGCCAGACAGCTCACCTTAGCTTTCTTACAATTATTTTAGGTTACGGTCCTGTCTGAGACAGCAATTGCTTAGATAAAAAGTCATGTTCGCCTGCCAAACGTGGCCATTAAAGTATATTACATTCAAGACCGTTGCTTGTAGCGGTTGCAAGGGGAGCCTCATGCAGCTAACGGTAAACAGTTGTTATGGTTGGTATATGGTTTGGCTTAACTGTCAAAGGGAAATAATTGTAATTAGACAGCAGTGCCAATCCATAGGGAATTCCTTTAAATTTCCTGTACCTACACCGATTGTACCGTTTAAAAAGGTCAGGTATAGGTATATTATTATTGTATTAACCTACTCAGTCCCATATGTTCAGTTGCAAATTCAATTCTCATCCATTTTACGAGCTGTATTAGATCCCATGTGGCGACTAGATTCGATTCAATTTACAATAAATTGTTATTTATTAAACCGGGTTACAGTAGGTCATGGTCTATTGTCACTCCTTATACTGTATTCTTTATTAAATGCAATAAGCAATGTTTTTAATGCACTTGACAACGAGGTATCAAACGAGCTTGTTTGAAGAACACTAGACACTCTGCTGAGCCGTAAAGTGCAAAGCGAAACTTTAATGTAAACATATTTGAATATTTTTAAACAGCTTGAATGACTAAACTTTGAAGGACAAATTGCAATGAGAATTTTAAATTACGTAATCAACTAAATATTTAGGAACTAAGTTTAAAGACGGTCAGTCTGTGTCTATTCGTTTTAATAATCAAAACTGAAAATATGTCCATCGCAAAATAATTGAGAGAAACAGTGAATCATCTAAATTAAATGGACACCCTATGCGTCACGAACAAATCAACCCTTTTCAACGTTAGAACATGTTTATAGGTACAATCTATGCAAAAGGGTCCCCCTTACCCTTGGGGTACCATTACCAAAGCCGTTATGAACAGTATAATGTGTCAAAGTGACACAAATCCTCGTCTAGACACAATTAAATCATGACTTCACTGGCTACAAAGTCACATGGTGTTCGTGAATCAAGGTTGCTTGGTTTGCGCAAGCCATCAAGACGTTCTGCTCAGTAAATTTCGGTATTTGTAGTTACAAGGTCAAGATCATGTGGGGTACAGGATTTTGTGCAGTGTTGCGGAAACTGAGACGCCAAAGTCTGCTATGTAGTTGGAAATGGAATGGCAGGGACAGAGGCTCAATTAAAATCTATGGATTAAAATCCATTGAGCCATTCCGTTCTATGGATCCTAATAGAGACAGGAAGTTAGGAGTCGTGATTCATAAAGAAATACTAGGAATTTATATAGGTACAAACATCGTGAAGAATGATATATATCAGAATTAAGGAGAATGAAAATTGTCAAGGGTTCTGGCTCCTAGATTCTCGCGACTGCACGTTCTATGTTATAAATATTTTAAAGAAAATGTCATGATCAGTTTTAATAATGACAATGAAAAAATGTCTCCTAAGTATAGACAGTTACTAATCGTGTCATCTACTAAATAAGCATCTGACGTCACTTCACTTAGATCTAAGGGTTATTTTAATAAACTACGAGATTTCTTAGCAAGCGATGATATCATAGCGGAGGACGCGTCATTAGAATATGCAAAGTGTACTCTAATCGCTGAAGTTTAAAGTCTATGATGGTTTGTAGATTATTTTCGCAAAAGCGAAATCATTTCAAGATCCTGTGTCATTGGTTGCGTAACGCAAATTTTTGTATGGGGCCGGTATTTTTTAACAATTCTGTTGTATCTTCCGTATTTTCTTTGCGACTTATATATGTAGTTCCATTCAAGATGGGCTGAACATATTAACACAATGTTATATAGAGCTTCCTTAAGTATTCTACAGTGATATTTATTTGACTAAACTATTTAAGCATTACAGCTGCTTCTTCATAGTTGACTCAAACATATAAAAGGCAGGACACGGAGTTACACATTGTGGTTCAAAGTCTTGGGTTGTTCACGTGTTCTATTGACGGATCATATACATACCATATATATACCTACGGCAATTCGACTTTTGAGGTGGTCAGATCTCGCTTAGTGAAAATAAATGTATTTCTTTTTTCTTTAATTTGTATCTGGTTAGGTCTGGTGGTTAATCTCAATATTGGATTTAGATATATGTGTGGCAAAAGAATCAGCATTGCCATACAACGTGGCAATGCTGCCAGCTTTTTAAGTACTTTTCCCGTTGATAACGATACGGACGAACTTTTTGATGCCTTATGACATTTTTTTTTTATGTACTTGTACAAATTATTATTCTGTGCCTCCTGTGATGAGTGATTTAAGTCGAGTTGTACCCTTTTTGAGATTTTTACATAGAAATGATCAGAAATTATTACCGATTTCTTTGGTCTAACTCACGTTCTTCTATCTGCTATAGTTTCGGAGATAGTTTGGTGCAAAGTGATGTAACTGACAAGATTTTGCCAAAAAAATCGTGAATTAAGATATATGTCAAGTTGTAACCCGTTTAAGTAATTGCTCCACACATTGTTTTTCGTGCTTTGTGGTATAAGAGCGATTATATTAATTTTCACATTTTATTTTTCAGTATATTTATCGTGAAAATTGATATACAGGGTGAAATTGAAAACATGCGACAAACCGAAATGGGAGATTGTACTCATCATTATGAACAACTTTTACTAAGGGACCAATGATGCAATCCCGAAAAAAAAAACATCTGTTCCCTACATTTATGTTCGCATAACTCGTCAAAATGTAGGGAACAGCTGTTTTTTTTTTGCGTTTGCATCTTTGGTCCCTCAGTAAAAGTTGTTCATAATGATGAGTACAATCTCCCATTTCGGTTTGTCGCATGTTTTCAATTTCACCCTGTATTTAAAGTTATATCACATTGAACCGATTTTGCTCAATAATGATTAGGGTACAAATCAACATGTACCTACAAATCCGTATCTAAATTGATACCTAATTTGTGATAACTAATATATCTCGACTTACATAATTCTACACAGATCAATTTATTTTTATGTGTGAACGAATATAAAACTGAATAATAATATTGTACCTGAAAGTCAAACCAAATCGATACCATGAGTTTGTCCTTCAAAAAGCCCTCAGTATCTATAAACTTATTCAAAATGTGACCGCATAAATATGAAATTTATGTAAGTACGCATTAGAGGCACAGGCTGCAACTGTGACGAAGACAATCATAGAGTACCAAGAAACATTTAAGGCCCATAGTATCCTCATCTCCCGTCTGAATGCTAAAGCACGACTGCCGCCCGCGCCCGCGCAGGACGCCTCTGAGCCTTTATCTCAAAATGGGGATATTCCTTGGCAAATGTTGATTAATTTACAATTGTGCTCTAGCGATTCTGTGGTACCTCTAACTATCTATTTATTAGTGTATTTTTTTTCCAAATAACGAAGTCGTTTAGTAGTAGTATGGAATAGAAGCCAAAATATTGCGTGTTGGTAAATATTCTTTTACAGCAATAGTATTAACCATACAAAAAAGTACCCTCGGCAAAATGATCTATATGAATCTATAGTAAAATCATATATTTTTCAAATCTTCAAGACAAGCCGTTAATGAGCAGTACGGTTCATAAAGTGACCGTGTTACGCTACCAAACGCGACTTAGGCCCTTAAGGCTGCTTGCGAAGAAAAGAAAAGAGGAAAACAACTAGCTCAGTCATGCGAAGGTGTTATGGTCATAACATTTGATTTGCAACCATGTTTGCTCACCCCATGCAAACGAATGTAGCATTGTACTAGAGACAGCTTTGGACCTACACATGTGGCCGTAGTGTGAAGGGAATAGAAGAATGAACGACATAGCTTCATGTCCATACCATTTTATTATAAATCAACTGCTGCATCGCCAAGATGCTGATCATGTATTCTGATAGTTGCCTGGGTCAAAACAATAATTCGATTGTTACAACAATGTTGATGCTGGTTACTAAACTATCCTAATAGTTACAATCTATTGAATATAAATTTCTCGTACCCGGTTATTCTCACACGGAGGCTGACACCGACCATGCGTAATTGAGCGTAAGAAGCAAACGAGTATGGCTGTTCACTTGCCAAGAGATTGGTCTCTCGTGTGCTTCTTTGTTTGCTGTTTTGTTTGAAGCGGTACGCACTAGCTGGTACCAATACCAGCTGGTGCGTACAGCTTCAAACAAAACAGCAGTTTACTGTTATTGAGATGACTTGTGATATGTTTTATAACTCCGAAGAGTTATTAGACTTTATATTTATTTGTTTGTTAAAACTACCTACGTTATATTGTTGGTCTACCTACTAGTCGCAGTCGGTATATTTTCTAAAGGTTTTATTTTGACTAAAATACCTACGTACCTACATTTTTGTTTTCTTTTTTTCATTTACGACGAACTGCCCATTTTATAGAGTGCAATTACTGCATATAGGATAGGTCGACAGTTATTAACTGTGCTGTGGAAGATTTAACGTATTAGCAATTATGTTATCTTTAATAATTTCGTAAGATTCAGACAATGGTTGTGATACTATGTTTTGTACTGAGCAGGTTCACATAGCTTATTATGATACCTGCGTAAGATTGATCTGTGCCATTTCTTAGTATTTTAGTTTAAAACTACTTACCTTTAAAAGATCTCAATTTACCTCTCTTAAGAATTTTGATAAAACTGTGGCTTATTTGTAAGTGAATTAATGATTTTGAAGCAGATTTATAAACGTTAATTATTTTTCTAAGACTTGCATTTATTTACACAATAAATAAGTATTTTAATGAGAGGTATAACTTGACTTGTATCATTTAACACATATTTCAAAAGACTAGATTTTTTGCAAACTGATACAATTCAGGTAAATTATGAGAATACCCCTGTTAGAAGTAAAACAATCTAATCTTTGGGGTAGTATTTTTATTATTTGTTTGAGCAAAATTCAGTTAGGAACATAACCTAATGAGTTATTAGATTTGTTGACTTCTTGTATATCAGTTTACACAAAGACAATTTATAAGTGCAACATAATTTAACTGTAGTTGTATCATTTATCACGTAATTTTAACACATATTGGAAGTAAAAAAGGTACAACTTACAGATTTTTCATGAATTACTTTAAAACTATAATATTTACCATAAAAATTAAAATGCACAGTGAAAGTGAATGTTTTTATCTACAAAAGAATGTAATTATGTGTAACCTATCCTACTTAGTTCACGAATTAGATTTTTTTCAATCTTATTTTTGCTCTCCTGTAAAGTGTTGATTTTTTATTTGTATCACTTGTCACAGGAGGCACAGTATTGTAACACCAGTAGTTTTTAAATTATGTTATATGTGTTAAATTGACACTTTTCATCACAACAAATATTTTCTTAATTACATTGTAAATTTTTTGGTTCCGGCTGTCATTTGTGGATCTTTTGCAATCGTTACGGGTCGCCAGAAGCCCGAAAGTCTGACAACCAGTCTTACCAAGGGGTATCGTGTTTCCCAGTTACTGGGTTGTGGAGGTCAGATAGGCAGTCGCTCCATGTAAAATACTGGTATTCAGCTACATCCGGTTAGACTGGAAGCCGACCCCAACATAGTTGGGAAAAGGCTGGGCAGATGATGATGATGATACAATGTTCAATTTTTATTTTCATCAAATATTTCAATCGCACCTCATTTTTTTACAGAATTCACATCCACTTATTTTTATTATTATGTATTTTCTTTTAGTTCCCGTACAAATTCCTGTACGTTAAATCAGAAGATATTATCGGTGTTTATGCAACGAACATGTGGTCTTGGTGGCATGGTTTTATTTTGCTTGTGCTAATAAAATCTATTTTATTTTTAAGCTGTCTGGGGCTCATTTATATGGGACATTCAGATTTTTATACAATGACGGAATTAATATTGCAGAATGGGTTGCATCATTATTATGAAATAAATTAGGAGACTTTGTTGCTAGGAGACAAATAAGTACCTAATTCTTTTCCTTTTTCCTTGTTTATTTAAAAAACTATAATTACTCAGCTTGTGACAAGTTTCCAAGTTTTGGGTTTAATTTGAAAATGTATAGAATTTTGTTTTAAATGCATTTTACTGCCAACATGACATGTATAATGAGAATATCTGTATTAAAAAGGCGACCCCGACTCACGTTGCGATTTATTTAAGAATAAAACGTTTATATAATACTCTGCATATCTCATTTTATGATGTTGGAAAAACTAAAGGAATTATAATTGGCTTTTTAAGATTTTTGAACCATTAATTTCAGTGTACCCTTCATAGCACGTAACTCATACTGAATATAATAAATATGTGACTTGAGTTTCTCTTAAATTCTCTCACGCTATTTCACTTACTCCGCCTCTTTCTTCAACAGGCGCTTGATAAACATCGTTAATTTTACCCACAGCTCTAAAACTATCTATAAGGTCGTTTGACATAATTCTGCAGTTTTAGATAACAGCATACAAAATTGTATTGTGTAATCCTGCATGAAGATTATTCACAGCGATAAGATTAAATTATTAATATAGAATGTTTGCAACTTCGCCGTACATTTGGCTTTCTCATGAAACTTATATTTCTCTTCTTCTATTTCTATCATAATGCGTTGTATTATAAATTCATCGAACTGGTTGCCAATTAAGATACACCCGAATAATGTACAGTTGCCCTTGAATATCCCATATACTAACTGGCATTACCAATTACGTTTCAACTTGACAATTACATTACCAAAGAAGCAAAAAGAATCTTTAAAAAAGAGAGAGGTGAATCCAATTTCGCTTGAAATTATTTTTACCAGCAGCTGAATTTATTTGGCAATACCTGCCTTCTTCAGGATTTTAAGCCAGCTTTAGTACTCTTTTAATGCGGTATTTATTGCTATTTAATAAAGTTTATTTTAGCATGTATGGGCGGTAAATATAATTTGGTGATCCAGTCTGGCGGTCGCATGTTTGGCGATGTTTGGTAAAGAATTTTAATGTTGGGAAAACAAAATTGATCGTTGTGTCTTGAAGTGGAGATTTTTGTTTTTAAACCTAGATTGATACAGTGTAATTATGGATAAGTGTAGAGAGTCATTAATGTCAACAGTTAAATTGGTGGCGAATAATTTAGAGTCAACAGTTTTAAGAGTTGGTAAGTGACTGGCGGTTCGGCAATATCGAGTTAATATATGTATTAACATAATACTACACGAAGAAGAAGCTGAGATAATTTTAATATGGAAAAGACCTGCCACCCATTTCTACGGCTAATTACACGCAAATCTAAAAGCTATCCATCATAAACTCAACGCTGAAACTGAATTCCAAAAGAACTTGCCAAATATAAAAAAAAAACTGTACCACCCAGAATGTGAGACGCCAACACTTTTTCCACCCACTATATCTGTCGATGACGAAATTGAAGCAAATGATTCTGAACTTAAAGCAGAAGTTAGAAGGTTTAAAATGAAGACTGGTTTTGTTGGAGAAATAGCAAATATTTTTGTTTTGAATCCATGAGCGCCGCTGTCAGCTAGTTGATGCTATGCCAGAAGTTTTCTTCCGGAATTCATTGGCAGGGAGGGACAACAAACTGGCCTACTTACCGATATAAGGTTTTTATGTAATATTCAGTGAAAGAGCGACGCGACGTTGTTAATAAAAGTTGGTGCGTGAAAGCTCAACGCGAATAATATTTTTGTTTTCATTACATAATGCCAATGACCTATTTGAAATTTATTTTGAGTGTAATTTTCTCGGTTTCCTAGATGTAGAGAAAAGTGTGAGACTGTAATTTATGAAAACCACGATGGCCAGTGTTTCACAGCCTCTTAAATTGTCTTTTAAGCAAAATCTTGAATTTGAATCCTGAAATCATGGTGGGGTCCGCAAGGGCCTGCCAGGGGTGCGGGTTGTTCGAAAGAGATACCGCGGCCCCTGGCACACAGGCAACTGAGGGAACACGGGTCGGTTCTAGTCAGTAAAAGTCTGACACGCTCTCCTTCTCCATCCAGAGCGGGAGAAGTTATTTGATGATTTCCACCCACAAAAAAAAAGTTTGATTTTCAATGAAGATAGGAAAGCATAAGTTATTCTTATTGGTTGAAGAAATGAAACTATTTATACTCCTATCTTCAAATAAATGTCTCCTTTCAAGAGGTTAGCCTTTCGAATGCACAACCAACTGACTGTAAGGAATTTAAAAGCCTCGACATAGCGGTCCAAGCACTTAACCGTAAGTATAGAAACTTGTGTTCATTCAAAACGCTTCTCATGTTTAATTTACTGGTCAAAAGTACTGAGTCAAATAAAGCTAATCACAGTCTGACCATTTGAAAGTTTGCAAGAGTGTTCGCTTATATTAATAAGAAATTATAATAGGTAGGTACCTACATAATCCTTTCACGTTTTTAACATATCTACTTTAACAAACACTTTAAAAAAGAGGTTTAGAAATAATGGATCAGGTAAGAGATGTTGTCCGAATTCCTTCTTAGATGGCTGGGCCAGAAAAGATGTAGATATCTCCTCAAGTAAATATATATAGATTTGTAATCCAATAAACGTACATAAGCTTGAAGCGTAATAACTTAACCTATTTGTCTCAATTGGGTCGTCAATCGACCAACTAAAAGCCAATTAAGCGATACAAGCAAACTGGTGTAACCTATAAGTAGCATATATTTTCTAGCTGTAAATGGACGTTTTCTTCTGTCCACATCGTCCACATCATTGTCATATAGGTAAAAAAACAGACTATTAAGTTCTTTCGGAGCATTTTGGGATGTTAGCCTTGCTACTAACATTGCTCACTGGTGAGTCTTTACACGAAAGCAAGAGAGAATAAGAATATATTTTAATTGGATCAAAACTTATACCTACATTCCTGAGTATCATTAACATCCATGCTTTTACATGAATATATTCGTAAATGATACGGTCTTAAGTAAAGCCAGCTACAGGCATTTAATTTTCATCACTGAGACGTTTGATTTTAGTTCAGTTAAAACGCTACACAAAGATTTCAAAAAGCTTTTTCAGATACATTACAAGCTATTGCTCTTTCACTAAATTCATTGTTTCACAGTTTAACCTAACACTATTTGTGTCCCAAGGCTAAACAAACGGTTTGCTTTAATGCTTTCCCGCAAATCTAACGAGCTTCGGACTCACAGTTTGGTCATTAATTTTGCGCGCGTCGGTAAATACTGTTTAATGCATTGACTGTTGGTTTTGGCACCTCACGTGGACATATCAAATTAATTGGAATAATACGGATGAACAGCGAAAACATCTTACCTTTGCTGATGTAACGCTAAAAAAAGATATACAAGCTTCTGTTGGTTTAAAGCTTACTTGCATTGCACACTGCCCATCTCAATTTGTCAGAAAAACATAAATGGGTATTTGACTCAGAATTTATTGCTGTAAATATCTCAAATTTATTTTATCATTACTTACAGCTGTTATATTGAAATAAGAAACACGATGGAGTCTGCGATGCCTGTGTCCTAGCAATGGGAACGTTATAGGCTAATAATGCTTACGATGTAATCAGATAAGAGATTTCTGCAATGCATTTGATGTTGAGCATCATCATCGTCTTGCTCATATTCTAATTATTTTAGAGTCTATGGTGTTTCAGCATTCATCCATATCCAGTCAGAACAATATGTATTTTACCCCATCTAGCTATTTAATGGAAAACAAGTAATAAATTATCTCCTCCTTACAAGTATATTAAAAAGTTACTTAAAGGCTCTATCATAGGACTAGACAAAATATGTTTAAGTTTTTTTTTTCTAAGAAGAACTAAGCGTAATTATTGTATCCGTATATGTCTATTTCGAAGAATGAAAATCTGTTTTAAGAACAAACGTCTCTACTTCCACCAATAAATGCAAGTAAACTCCAAACCAACACACAACCCTGCTTTCCCTACAAAATACCGTTAAAAAGCAGACACACTAAAGCACAGTGTCACTCCACTTACTTCTCATATGCTTCTACTAAGTCCTTGACGCTCTTCTCTGTGTCGTTGGCTACGTCCTTGGAGTGTGGCTTGAGGATGCTGATCACGAAGTCAGCGTGTTCTAGTAATTCGTCACGACTGTCTTCTAGACTTGATACTTCGCTTTGTAGCTCCTGGGAGAGAAAAAAGAAGACGGTTATACATAATAGTTTCCATCGAAGGCCCGATTTTTACCGGCAGAGGTGTATGGTACATACACATTACCCATGACATAAGGGAGGGAGTAGGAAGCATAAAAGAGTGATATATGTTCAGTAGTGGACAGCGATAGGCTGAGATGATTGATTGATTAATTAAAACGTGTGATCCAGACTTTAATTAGCTACTTCAGACAATGCTTCAAAAGATTAGCCTTATAACAATCTGCCCGACACAGAGATCGAATTCAGGACCTCAGGCTAGTCAGGCTCTGCAGTCACGTTTGGTACTACATACTGGATCCACGGCAATATTTATATAAGGCGTTTGTTTTATTGTGCATGAAATGGTCAGTATAGTTTTGTCCTATTGCACAGCTTAACACAAGAAGGTATATTACAAATCTACATGGACATTGTTATCAAGTAAATAAATAGGGTCTTTATAAACCTACAAAAAACAAAGTGACGCATGAAACATACCTATGTACTCATAAATATATGACCATAATGCAGTAATTGTTACGGCTCTAGGTGTTTATGCATGTAAGATTAAACTTTTCTTATCGAATGCCCATAACGACTACAATCAGGGTCTGTTTTACCGAGCCTTCCTGAAGTGCTATATGGTCAGAGTTAGTGAATACCATTTGGTACGTTTTGTGATGAAGTTAAGGAGTCTACCATTTGTTACATTTTCGTTAACATTGAGATTATGTCGCAACTGGGTTTTATTTTTAAATGTGGGAAAACCGAGGCTTCGAGGCTTTCTCTACTTTGAAGCTTCAACATCCTCTGCCTATGCTTCTCAACTATGTCAAGGTCGGCTTCTATCTGACCTTCACAACTCAGTTATTGGGTACTACGATACCCCTTAGTAAGACTGGTTGTCAGATTTTCGGGCTTCTGACAACTAGTAACGACTGTTAAAGATCGACGAACGAATCCAGCATATAACGTGCTTTCCGAGCCATGGAGAGGTCTTGGTAATATGGATAAACCGGCTCAAGTTCCTGTAATACTTGCAGTGCCTCACCTGTAAAGCATGCCTGGTATCCACAGCTCGTCGCCGTGTGCTGGGGTTGGCGTCCAGCTGTCGCAGGCGGTCGGACGCGGCGGTAATGGCGGCGCCCAGGCTCCTCTGTACGTCGAGGAGTTGGTTCCAACGGTGGAGTTGCTGGTCTGCTGTCGTTGCGCGTTTGGCTAAGCCTGGGGAAGAAAGAGATGAATATAAATATAACGTATCATCATTTGACTAGCTTTGTTCCCAAAATTGTTGAGCTCGTCTTTCAGGCGCCTGCCTATCTGACCTTCACAACCAAAAACTGGGTAATACGGTACTCCTTGGTAAGCCTAGTTGTCAGACTTTCGGGCTTCTGACGACCCGTAACGACTGTCAACAATCCACGATTGACAACGAAGAAATGAGATATAATAAAATTGTAGTGGGGAGTGTGTTTCCTAAATTGAATGAAGACCTTATTTCGAAAACCACCTTTGTCAATTTCATGTTATGAGTTAGTTACGCCATGCAATTTGCTTTTATTACAACGAATAAAAGCAAATTTGTCGTGACTTAAACTTGTTTTTAAAGAAATATAAAATATAATCAGAAAACTTGCAAACTCCTCTACAAGATGGCGTAACTAACTCATAGAATGGAATTGACAAAGGTGGTTTTTGAAACTTCAGTCCATAAATACGCTTAAAAATTTTAAGTCACAGTAAACGATAGGTAGATAAAAACACTTCCATTAAAGGTGGTGGAAAACAGGGCTAACTGGAGCATGTCCTAGGACCAAACTTTTGAAAACGTGTCCGTATGAATTGAGGAGCCATGTCTCAGATTTAAACGAGGGTACTACCAATATTTAGTAGTAAATTAGCCAAATTTGTAGCCCCGATCCTGGAATTTGTAGTAAAACCCTTCAAAAGTTATAGGACGTTGAAGGTGGCTCCTCAATTCAGGCATCTGGATTGAGGAGCCACCTCAGAACTCGAAAACTAGCCAATGGATATTTCTGAAACTTTGGTAGGAATTAGTAGTGTTTATACTTAATTTGTACACAAAAAATGGGTTTTGTACGGCTGAATTTGAGGCAGCTACAATGCTTTGATTTATCTGAAAAATCCATAAATTTCCCCGTGCTGTATCTCAGAAACTACTGAAGCAATTAAAACAGATTTTTAGTATTATTTAGTAGTAAGTTTGTTTTAATTTGTAGTATAAAAATAAATCGCAAAGGATTCATAGCTTCGGAAATACAACACATTTAATGTGGCTCCTCAATCCTGACGGTCTATAAAAAACAAATGCACGTAGCTACTAAAGTAGTTGATCAACTCGAAGTTTGATTACGCCAATATTTAGTAGAAATTTCTACTAAATATTGGCGTAATCAAAATACCTCTACATTCAGTATTTCAAAAGATATTAATAATTTTAACATTCCTTAAGAATTTTCTGTGTAGGGTGACCATAAATAATTCAAACTGTGTTCATAAATAGAACTTTATTTACACATGATTCATTCTTCATCAAATCAGTACTTAAATAAAGAAACACAACATATTAAACACAAAGAATGAAAAAGAAAAACAAACTAAAAGTCTACTAGATCAAATTACCTGTTTTAAAATTTATAATCTCTAAATATTATCTCTATATTCCCTTATTCTATCATTAATTATTAGCCTTCTCTAATCTTTATTTTAAAATATGTATTCTAAACAAAGTCACTTATTTTGACTGTCGGAGCGAACGCGCTGTCCTTCTAAAATACATAACGGATTTTGATGCGGTTTTCACCATCATTTGTAGAATTTATTCCGCGAGGTTGTTTTATATGTAATACGTTTACATTTAACGTAAACGCATACAGACGTGTGGAAAGTGGTGGCCCAGTGGTAACGGCCGCGACTTACGAGTTATAGGTCGTAGGTTCAAACCCCGACAGGCGCTTTACTTTTTGTGAGTTATTTAATCACCACTGGTCTCAAAACGTTGAAGGAAACTTAAAATAAAAATTAATAAAAAAAATACATTTTTAATATGATGTTGATTGATGAACAGAGATCGGATATTCGAATGCATATTCACCTAAAGCTGAGATGTTGGCTAACATGGAAAGCGCTTTTGTATCGAAAAAGTCTTAATTTAGGTAAGTAATTTGTTTATTTTTTGTTTTAACTAATTCAAACCACCCCTCCTCCAGTACATATACATATTTGTATCGAGTTAAACATTAATATAAAAAAAAAACTTTTTCTTTGGAAAAAGTTTTTATTTTTCACTTTTTAGTGGTTCACATGTGCCGGCGTGATGTTATGTTATGAATTGGTGTAAACAATAGATAGACATGGGATTTCAGCAATCCCAGTCCATTTGCTACCATTTATTGAGGAGTTCCGTTGCCTATCTCCGAAGTTCTTCATCAGATCTTCACCAAATTGAAATGGGACTACTTCGAGAAAGTATTCTTCCAAAAAATACCCAAATCGCTTTGTGTGTGCCTATAAAATTTTAAAAAGTCTCTCTATTTCTCCAGGATCCCATCATCAGATCCTGACTTGATGATCATGGGACCACCTGGAAAGTATACCCTTTCAAACAAAAAAAAAGAAATCCAAATCGGTCCAGTCATCTTCGAGTAATCGGGGAACATACATAAAAAAAAAAGGTTCCGACGAATTGAAAACCTCCTCCTTTTTGAAGTCGGTTAATTAATACACGTCTGAATAGTTATGCAATCATGAATCCCGGGGTTTTTAATAAATATAACAAATAATTTATAAAGCCGCTTCCATACTTTCATAGCTAAAAATTGTATTTAGGTAAATATGCATCCGACTATCCGATCTCTGTTGATGAATGATTATGAAACCAGAATTCGCAATAGTACAAACCAAACAAATATTTTCATATTATTACTTTTGGGAAAATTTAAAGTTCACAGGTGGGCAGTGTGTTTGGAAGGGTATTAAAATCGATCAGATAAGATTCCTATAAATCAAAAAACGGAACTGTGTATAACTTTTTTTTTTTCAAAAAGCAACTGCTCTCAGGTTGGACGGAGGGAATACGGTTTAAGTCTATCTCTACGTTTAAGTATTAATTTTAATGAATAAAAAATGTTTTTTTTATTAATTTTTATTTTAAGTTTCCTTCAACGTTTTGAGACCTGTGGTGATCAAATAACTCACAAAAAGTAAAGCGCCTGTCGGGGTTTGAACCTACGACCTATAACTCGTAAGTCGCGGCCGTTACCACTGGGCCACCACTTTCCACACGTCTGTATGCGTTTACGTTAAATGTAAACGTATTACATATAAAAAAACCTCGCGGAATAAATTCTATAAATGATGGTGAAAACCGCATCAAAATCCGTTATGTATTTTAGAAGGACAGCGCGGTCGCTCCGACAGTCAAAATAAGCGACTTTGTTTAGAAAATATATTTTAAAATAAAGATTAGAGAAGGCTAATAATTAATGATAGAATAAGGGAATATAGAGATAATATTTAGAGATTATAAATTTTAAAACAGGTAATTTGATCTAGTAGACTTTTAGTTTGTTTTTCTTTTTCATTCTTTGTGTTTAATATGTTGTGTTTCTTTATTTAAGTACTGATTTGGTGAAGAATGAATCATGTGTAAATAAAGTTCTATTTATGAACATAGTTTGAATTATTTATGGTCACCCTACACAGAAAATTCTTAAGGAATGTTAAAATTATTAATATCTTTTGAAATACTGAATGTAGAGGAATTTTGATTACGCCAATATTTAGTAGAAATTTCTACTAAATATTGGCGTAATCAAACTTCGAGTTGATCAACTACTTTAGTAGCTACGTGCATTTGTTTTTTATAGACCGTCAGGATTGAGGAGCCACATTAAATGTGTTGTATTTCCGAAGCTATGAATCCTTTGCGATTTATTTTTATACTACAAATTAAAACAAACTTACTACTAAATAATACTAAAAATCTGTTTTAATTGCTTCAGTAGTTTCTGAGATACAGCACGGGGAAATTTATGGATTTTTCAGATAAATCAAAGCATTGTAGCTGCCTCAAATTCAGCCGTACAAAACCCATTTTTTGTGTACAAATTAAGCATAAACACTACTAATTCCTACCAAAGTTTCAGAAATATCTATTGGCTAGTTTTCGAGTTCTGAGGTGGCTCCTCAATCCAGATGCCTGAATTGAGGAGCCACCTTCAACGTCCTATAACTTTTGAAGGGTTTTACTACAAATTCCAGGATCGGGGCTACAAATTTGGCTAATTTACTACTAAATATTGGTAGTACCCTCGTTTAAATCTGAGACATGGCTCCTCAATTCATACGGACACTTGAAAACATGTAACATCTACCAACCCGCATTGGACCCGCGTGGTAGATTACTCCCTCTCGAAAAAAGCGGGCATGTGTACCAGCAGTGGGAATACTATAAGCTACTTGTGCTTATGCTTATGCATTAACGGTGAAAAAGTGACACTATGTTTTTATAATTAGTATACATATTTATATTTTTCGACGTAGCAGTCCTAATTTGAGTCACCATAACAACAGAATTTACAAAACATCGTACGTTGTTATCTAACCCTCCCATCAAGTATCGTTATTTCCATATCAGTTGGTCTTTATTCAATAACAAGCTTTGCAATAATATTGATGAGCAAAGTCATCCATACGTTAAATATTTTGGCATGAAAATATATTTTTTAGAATGTGTTGTTTCACTGAAAGACTAGGGCCTCCCTTTCTCCTTTTCACTTCTAGTACTTTGGTTAATCTACTTATTATTGGGGACTCCAACAAAGGATACATTCAATCATTAAAAATCATAGGTTATTATTTCGTTTATTCATTTAAATACATATTAAGTTACATTTTTAAATATTTTTCTAAAACAACCTTATAAAAAACATTTAAAAATATAAAAAAATAGTGGCCCATCGGCATCAGGAGCAGGGTCCAAGATGTCGGTGGTCAGGGCTCTAGAGAAAGGAACCTCCTGACTATGCGTGCCGTGTCTAGGAGTACTGCTTTCTGAATCAAGCCCTTGATCCAGCCGTGCAATGAGAGCCTCCTGAGGTGTTGGTCGAGGCTCTTCGCTATTAGGCCATTTACTGTAACGATTATCGGTACAATGATTGCTGAGTCCACGTCCCACATATCGACAACCTCGTGAGCTAAGTCAAGATACTTGATTTTCTTATCTTGCTCAGCTTTCACGAGATTCTCGTCATGAGGGACAGCGATATCAACAATCATTGCACGACGTTCTCGTCGATCTATCACCACAATATCAGGCTTATTGGCTACAATAGTCCTGTCAGTGATGATAGATCGATCCCAGTACAATGTGGCGTGACCATTCTCGAGAACTGGGTCGGGCACATACCTGTAGTATGGTACTTCAGACTCCACAAGGTTGTACTGCAAAGCAAGTTGCTGGTGGATAATCCTAGCTACTAGATTGTGTCTGTGCAAATACTCGCCGTTAGCAAGACGAGAACAACCGGAAACGATATGTCGGATTGATTCACCGGGACGGTGGCATGCCCGACAGATGTCAACCGTACCATCCTTGACAATGTATTTCCGATAATAGGTTATTTATCATTATCATCATCATTATTTAGGATGTCAATTCTGTGTTTAGGTGAAACGAAAGTGCAATCAATGCACCGCAAATCACTAATTACATTTAACGCTAAACTAATTTAAAACATCGTTCTATTTCTGTCAATCGCTTGAAGATGACAGAGACAGAAGTTTAGGGTTATATGCATTTAGACGGTGGTGGTGCAAGTGGGCATTAATCCTCATCATCAGATTACATACCTTCGCAGGCTACATTCCATCTGTCAGCCAGTTCCCTGGTCCTCTGCTCAACTCTTTCTCCGCTGGCTGCATCAGCCCCGGAGCAGAGCTCGCGCGCCCGCTCTCGGACTACGTCCAAGAGCGGCTGCTGGTTCTGAAGATATAGGCGATAACAGATTATGAAGAGTTAAACATAGAAGGTACAAAACCTAGGTCAAATATTTAATCCATGTGGTAACAATATATACGGCCAAAATTCTCAAACGCAACTCATTTTTTCACTGAAAGGTAGACACAAAAACTTGTTAACAGACTGTCAAATTGATTGTGACCTGCTCTAATTGGCTGACCGAAATAACAATAGCCAATCATATCGATCTGACAGTGTGTAATTCTGTGTTGATTATTATCATTTCAGAAACCAGCTTTAAAGACAGGCTCTATCTGTCACTTTAAAGTGTATCATAGAGACAGAAGGGCTTGCAAAAACAACTGAACACGAAGTTGTGTGTGAGAGATTTAAAATCAGACTATTCCAAAATGAAACCATGTTTGTCCAAAATGACTGAAACTTAGGTAATACCTACAGTTTTCTATCTACATCCTCAGAAACATAATGAGGGAAGGGATTGATGACAGGATTGTTAATATGCGCGTTGGCGGACCCTAAAAAGCAAAATCAAGCTTGATGGTAAGGAACACAGATGAGAAAATATCACAGATAAAAAAGTTGTATAAGACAATGCAGATAGAAATCAGAATACTTCAACAGGAAATCAGCAGCTACGGTATGTTCTTTGGTATGTTTTCATTCAGGAAATAGTCGATCAGTTACTGAGACATATAATTATGTTCCACATTGATTATTAAACTGACATCGAGAAATTATTGCTATTACAGTCGACTGGCTGATTACCCAATTTTAATTGCTTTCGTACTTACGGACTGGTTCGAGACCTGTGTGTGTTAAGGAAGAATCATTTACGTATTACATGTAACGAGGAGTATTTTGCAATACCTTTCGCAGTAATATGTATGTTTTGTGAAAGTATGTATATTCAAGTTCTTACAACAAGTTGTGAAAGAGCTGTTGATAATTTTAATGCAATTCTGGATATGATAAATTCTTTTGAATTTTGAATGACTTGAATGTTATCTTTGTGAAATAAAAACCTATGAATAATTCGGAAAGTAAAAACCGCAACATAAATTGGTCATGGTATTGATTTGTCGCTAAAAGAAAATTACTACAAATCGTAATGACTTAATGATGCTGACGCCATGCTTGGCAAATTGCAATATACGTCAACACTGTAGAATCATTACGATTTAGAGAAAAATATATTTTTTACTAGGTATTGTACAGTGCAAAATCATTACTGCCATGGGAAACATTTGCGATTATTTAGAATTTCATATATTTAATCTAAATCTATTTTTACGCCGAGAGGACATATAGTGACTTTATTGGGGAGATGTATGAACTTAAATGAGGCAAAAGGAGATTTAAGATCGGAGCAGGTAAAGTTATGTAGTTTCTGCCTACCCCAATGAGAAGGAGGCGTGAGTTTATTTACCTATGTATGTATATTTCTAGTTTTTTTTCTAGTTATTTTAGGAAATTCTTCCGTCTAACTAAACCACAGCTACGTACAGTTACAGCAGCTGTAACTGGCCATGGGTCATTTAACAAACATCTCTTTGTCATAGGAGTAACAGACAGTCCACTGTGCAGGGCCTGCATGGAGGACGACGAGACGGCAGCGCACGTGCTGTTATACTGCCCGGTGGTCGCCACCTACAGGGCTAAATACCTCGGTAACCCAGGTACCCTACGTGAGATTGTCAGCAACACCAAGGCGTTGCTGGCCTTTCTCGAGGAGCTGAGGTGGATCGACTGAACGATTCTCCCACCCGTACGCAAAATACGCGCTTTGACGTGGAGTTGCGGATAACAGCCCGTATTACCTATTACCTAGGTAATTCTTCCACCAAATTTTCGACATCGACCATTAAGAGACTTCAAGATGATTTTAAGTTTACTGTCAACAAAAAATGTCCCAACTACAACGATGCTATTCAAGAGTGAGTACACTCTTTCATAGTACACTTTGTACTTCAATGCTGATAAAGTAATATTTCACACCCTACCTACTTTTCACAGCCAGTAAAGTAACTGTATTGTATTGCAACAACGTTTCTTTGAAAACTGCCAAAGTGTTTATAGCGTCAACTTCAGATAAGTCAATAGCTCTATTCTATTGCAACTTTGTTCCGTAAGACCTAAGACCTTGGCCCACGATTTAAGCTGACCGAGAACATTAATGTTCTCATTGTGCTTGCTAGAGCCACCGGATCTGACATCATTATGGTTTTAAAATATAATGCAGGCTGTACTGTGTACATGACATTGTTGTGTACTTGTACTTTTGACTACAATAACTTCGGTGTTATTATTTTATATGTAAGTAAGCAGTGCGTCCGGTGTATTTCCATCTTCTAAACTGCCAAACGTACATACAAACTTTCTTGTTCATATTAAACCCCTTTGGGGGGTTACTATTAAAAAAATCCTTCCTTAGTTACCACGTTCGCTATAGGTATAGGGGATAATTTGTGTAAAATTTCACGCTTCTGGACTCTCTTAGCGGTTTAGGCATAAACTGTCAGTGAGTGAATTTAAGATTTTATGAAAACTTAGTTGAGGTTCAAAATTTATTTTTAGCCTCAAACTATACAGTTTTAGCTGTATTACGTAGACTGTCCTTGTTCTCTAGAGCAATTATCAATAACTGCAAATTACATAATTTTCTCAATTGTTAGCTGTTCTGTAATCTAAGATTTACTTATTAACAATGACAACGAGTTTGTTTCAGAGTTCCCTCAAATCAAAAGTCACGGCTTCAAAAAGAAACCTCGCAATTTGATTTCTATCTGACCCGCTAGGAAATACTGACACAAAACAATCTGAATGAGGATCATTTGACCTGATTCTAATATCAAAGGCTTGCGAAAATACAGATACTATTATGATGTTCACGCGACAATAGACTTAACAAGGCATTGACTTGCAGTTGAGAGGTCGGGAGTTCATATCACATCCGTTGCACTATTGAAGTGAGCCCACACCTATTACAAGCATGATTGCACTTGTTCGAAGTGATTTACGTTTGGTTATTTCAATCAAACTGCCTAACTTTCCCAAGTATGTTGAGGTCGGCTTCCAGTCTACCAGAATGCAGCTAAATAGGAGTATCTGACCTTCACAACTAACTTACTGGGTAACACGATACGCTTTGATTATCAGACTTTATGGCTTCTGACAATTACCCGTCCGTAATGACTGATAAAGATGATTTTCTATCATACGCAATGTTGTTCAATAAGCTACACTATATTAAACCTCCGAGGTTTGTCTTAGCATGCTATGGTCTGAGATTACATAAACGTGCTATTTGTGAAAATGCAAAAAAACATATAATTAGTGCATCATTACAGGTTGTCTTTTCGTTACTCTTTTATTGAGTCTATATAATATTCTTTAAGTTTTTGCTTTATATAAAAGCTTGTGAAAGGCCAGTCCCCGGTCTCTAAAAGGCTTTCTTACTTCGTCAAACTTAACGTCATGTGACCAATGTAATTTTGGTCAACAAATTAAAAAATAAATTACAAAAGGTTTAACGCAGCAGAGGGGTAACTGCATAACACACAACCAGTAGGAATAGCTTTCATTTTGACAGTTCAGCAACACAATCGAACATATTATGAAGCAATGGATAAGCAATATCTTTCAAAATGATTCAGAATTTGATTAATAGCATGTTTGCCAATTAGGGTCCTGGACTTGACTGGTTTTTAGGATTGTTTTGTTTTTTAATGTGTTTTATCAGTGGTCTAATCACAGCCAAGGGAATGTAATCTAAACAGAAATGTAGAAGTTACAGAAATAGACGAAAACCTTTATCAGGAATATGATGGTCTCAAGTACCCAGATATTAACTAATGAGTAGGCAAAAGTAGTTCTTGAAAACCAATATCTATCTTTTCTTCAAGTATTTACGGAGCCTAGTTATTTAAATTACTTGTATAAGACTGCTAGTTATCTTGAACTTGACCGCTTTAACTTGAATAAGAACTATCTCAACTAACTAGCTGATTATATAAAACGTTCTTATTCAATGAAAATAGAAAGTGATCGCTTGAATAGTCTGAAATAAGCGACTGAGAACGGCGCATGAGTGTTTACAATGTTATCAGAGCTGTATACTGATGACTGATAAGAGGAAATTGATAACAACCGCGCTAAACGCTAGTCGGGTCGTTGTGAGAAAATTCCTTATTACTTTACCTACTTGGAGAGTTGTGAAAAGTAGACTACAGTCATTCAATTGATCAATTTTGAGTATTTTTTTTCAGGTTAAGATGGAGGAATAACATTGTGAGAAAACCTGCGGGGTAATTGTGTAACACACTAACATTAGAAATGATTTTGACAGTCCAACAATATTCATTGCGTTATTTACGTTGTTGAGCAGAATTTTTTTTGGACTCTAATTATGAAGCAGCGGATTAGCAATTTCCTTCGTTATGATTCAGATTGTGATAGATAGTGAGTTACGCAATAGGGTGCTGGACAAATAGTTAAATAAGTAAGACTAAAATCACCAACCCGTCTTGAGCAAGCGTGGTGATCAATGCCCGCCGTGATGCCGTCTCTGAATGAGAAGAGGGCTTTGCCCGGAATTGGGGCAATATTAGGCTGGTGTTATTATTGTTTTAGGTTTAAACGAAACCCTTCTTAATCTACAAAAGTTTTACTTTCTACCATCCGGAAGCCACACAGTTGATTTGACTAAAGCATGAAGTTGAATATCCTATTTATCCATCCATCATCTTTGAACGAAAATGATGGTAAGGCATAACAAATATTTGTCCTTAGTCATTTTTAAACGAGTATCCCATGCTGGCTTGAGCTGGCGTTGTCCTTGACACCTCGACTCATTGTGTCTATTTATAGCCGATGAGAAAAAACATTAACTACGAGATTGCAGCGCCTGCGCCTCCAGCTTACATTCAGCGTTGCTTTATTTACATTTAACTAATTAAAGATTAGATTATGAACATAATATAGAAGTAAAGGGTGGTTGTGTTTTGGCCAGAGGCGCCGATTGCACAAATTCGCAAATTGCTAAGAACTATTATGAGGCTATGAAAGGAAGTCAATTATCAACTAAGAACAAAGTAAATAAATGTCAGGCCAGGTCTATATATGTCCAGAACTGGAGATGTTGGCGTAATAAAGCCTAAACCTACGAGTACAATAAACGATAAGTGAATGTAGGCTGAACAAATTGGAGCAGAGTATAACAACAGTGTAGTTTTACTATATGGCACACCTGGCGATACTATTATTAATGAATTCAGATGTATATATGCTATTCGGCAGTGTCTTTCAGACAACCTCTGCGTGAACTAGGCAGTAAGCCGCAAATGCAGATGGTTATAACTTGCACAGCAGTAGGCAAGTCGCTTGCACGCATCTGTAATTAGTATGCTGTACATAATAAAGAGTAGGTATACTGTTCTACTTCTGATTGGTGAATCTCTGCAAGTCACAACGGCATGCAAACTTCTTGTGCCTTGCATAGAGTGCAAGATATAGCCATGTGCATTACGTGCTTAGCTACAATACAGATACTTTTACTAGTTTTACTATAACTAGGCTATGACAGACAATGCACAACCTAAACCACGGAGTGTGGAAACATGAAATTTTGCACAGGAGTACAAATAACAGCAAAAGCGAGCACTAAGGAAAGATTGTTCAGAATTCATACAGTATAGTGATTAAATAGGGGATGAAATTTTGTATTGAAGTTTGACCGTTTTGTCGATGGGAAATACCATCGGACACACGGTTTGTTATTGCAGAATTCAACTGTGTATATTGCAATTCGGCAACGTGTTTCAGCCAACCATTACGCGAAGTAGGCATTATGAAAGTTACAAGCGCCAGAGCAGAAACGTAATGCTCTTCGAGATTTCAATACAGAGAAAGTCACGTGCTGCTTTCACTGTATTAATACTGTTGCAATTTGTATCAATATTATAAAAGATGCTGTGAACTCTTTCGTGTATAATGGTTCCGATTTAATTGATTCTGCAGGCGTGCATCTTTGCATAAGGTTGTTGACTCGCCTCGCTCAGCTTTTATTGTAAATATCATGTTCTTTATAAAATTCTTTGGCATTACAATTAACGTTATCACGGCATATTAAAATTGTCGTAGGTAAGCTGCAACCAATTAAGTTTTCGAGGTAAAACTATTGATCATGGATTTTTAGCAAAATCTTGATTCAGGGCCTTTGCCAGTCATTGAGTAGGATTCGCCGACTATTGATGGCCAAAAGTAACTTCCCTTGAATTTAAAACAGTGACGTAATGAGGTACGTTTAAAATATTAACTCGAAGTACCATGGTCATTGGACGAAAACGTGGGATAATAATCGTAAATGAGTCATTCGACCTTACCAATTATGGGATAGTCTCGTGTCTTAGGCCTTAAAATGTGCCTGAACGAAAAGTATTTGATGTTGAGCGTAATGTTTTTGAAAATATAATATGTATTAGTATTTTTTATAGCACTGTTCAGGCTTCACGAAAGCATCGTCTTCTTCACGATTTTTAATGGCAAGAAAATTAACTCAGCTTGAGTTCATTTGAATTTTTCGGACATGTTTTCCGACGATATCGATTAGCGTTTAAATAGCATGTTATGTTGAATCATATGTCGCTATCAATCGATAGATTACATAAAGCGGCCTCGATAACGCGCCCTTGACCTTCAAGGTCATCGCATGTTTAGCGCCACTTACCCCTATCATACAAACAATATTTGTTATTTTTATGGCTGTTTATGGAGCAACTGCTTTTATGTTTCTTGATTTTAAACTGCTCATTTCCAATTTTAATTTCGGGTTCCTCAGACCGGAAAGTTTAATTATGTCGGCTTATCCACTTAAGGAGAAATAAGCAGCCAAAAGACCTTTAAGAAAGTTAACTGCAGTCTCCATTTACGGTATAATAACCGGTAACTTCCAACATTTTAACTTAAGAGTCCGATGCTCTCACTGAAAATGGCTTCAAGGTCCAAGTGATGCGTTGATGTTTAAACTCGCCATGCAAATGGTAATAGCCATGTGATCACGTTTCAAGATCACAAAATCGCAAATACTTTTTACACCGGCGTTTTGACCTTCCAGCGCAGAATCCAATCAAACAACATCGTCTATGTACACATTAGGAAAGTGAAAACATGGAAGAACCCGAACTGGTCGACCGTGACCTTGAACTTAACTTCAAAAACAACGACAAAACTAACACAACTGTGCGCAAACTTAAAACTATCGCGATATCACAAACTTACCTTCCTTTTCCGCGGAATTTTTAATACCTACTTACTGACTAAAATTGAAAAATGCAAAAAAACTATTAGGTGTTTAGTAAACTAAGTGGGCACGTGGATATAACACTTGCACGATGTGAAAGCAAGGCAATAAGTGGTGTGTTTGTGTACAGTTCTCATCGCGATGCTATGCAGTCACAGACTGGCGCGCGCGCGGCCGGTCGAGCCGTGTGACGTCACACAGTTAAGGGGAATACGATGAAGTCATAAGTGTTGTGCAATACCTACTTCATTGACAAGTTTTTGATTTTCAAGAGGATCAGTTAATGATGATGATTTTGCGATTATTTATGAAGGGGTTACTATAGCCATAGACAATTAATGACGTTTAGAGAGTTTTAAAAAATATGTTGAATTTGACATTTTTTAATTCAGATTTTAGGCATTTTTTCCTTAAGTATGTATTTCGGGTTTGGTAAAGAAAAATATAACACTACAGTGATTAATTAATGAAATTGAAATTATACAAACATGGTCTTCTGATTTGAAATTAAAAAGAATGGTTCTTTTGAACCAAAAAAATGGCAGGTAAATGGCAGCACCTGTCATATTGCAAAAATAGACAGTTTGGTAACTCTATAAATTCAACTGTTAAATGAGGGTCAACCGGATTTTTTGAATATAACCATGGGATACGTTGAAAAGAAATAAATAATGGAAGGGGTTCTTTAGATCAGGAATTGACCTTTATACGTAGTTGGAGCAAGTAGACTACCTACATGTGTACAAGGAATACGTGTAGTAGGTACGTATTATCCTAAATATCCCTAGTTATATTATAAATGCGAAAGTAACTCTGTCTGTCTCTTACGCTTTCACGTCTAAACCGCTGAACCGATCGTCATAAAATTTAGCAGAGATATAGCTTGGCATATAGAAAAGGACATAGACTACTTTTTACGCAATAACCGACATCCACGCGGGCGGAGCCACGGGAAAAAGCTAGTTAATATTATAAATGCGAAAGTGAGTTTGTTTGTTACGTTTTGACACTAAAACGCATGAACGGATTTGGATAAAATTTGGCTCATAGATAGACCATGACCTGGATCCTTAATACTTATACGTTGACGAAGTTGGGGGGTTAGCTCCTAATAAAATACAACAAATGTCACTTATATTTGGAATAACAATAGTAACTTAAGAGCGTTTATTCTAAAAGTTCGCAACGTCGCAAATAGCTGTCAAATATTTACCTGTTTTTATTAATTTGTTAATATTAATGTATGGAAGTATGAAATATCGCTTACTTGTGACCTAAAATATGAATAATGATTTGCAAATATAACAATACATTTGATGTTGCAACCGTTTTAGGTGTAAAAATGGCATTTGGAAAGTTTCCAAGTTCTTTTTTTACATCTAAAACTAAATATTCGGTGTTAAGATATTCATTATTGCATTTCATAATCAATATTTTAGGTCACTACTTAGTTAGCGATATTTCATATTTCCATACAGTAATTTCGCCAAATTAATCAAAACTGAAATATTTGACACCTATTTGCCCATTTTCAGAATAAACGCTCTTATTAAGCATTAAATTTGCTCAACAAGTCGTTAATTAACCTGTAATAGGTATTTCATTTTCTTTCTTCACAAGATGTATCATTCCAATTAAACTTGCCATTAAAATCCGGAGCATATCTAAGTTACTTTAAAGCATAAATAATTCCGTCCTTGTGCGCGCATAGGTCATACATTTTTATAGCTCTCCTTTAAAGTTAAGTTCGTGTTATGAATTCATATTGAGTTTTTGCAATAGATGCGATCACGTCAGAACCAATCTGTACACATATAACTAACTAGTCTTATAAAAAAAGTATGTGAAAGATGAAAAAATTGTTAAAAAAGGTGTACAAAATACCTAAATTATTCTAAAAATAAATGTTTCGGCAGTAAGTACTTACCGAAATACTTTGACTTCGGTTCCATGAAAATAAATTAGAACCAAATATTTGATGGACTTCAAACAGTAAAAGTAAAATTGGAACAACTGTCACAAATAAAAAAATTAAAAACATTTAATGGTACGAAATCGTAGCCAAATTCTCGGCTGACTGTACTGACTTTAGATTGCTATCGACTCGCGCAGAAGAAGAATGGTATGAATATACTTTGGGGTTAAAATATTGTCGCCATAAAAGAACTCGATTTTGAAACAAAACTTATCGCGTAATCTATCCTTCCTTTTATTTTTCGCATTCGGTTATAAAATGTCGCCTGTGCCAGTTTAGCAACGTTGCCTTAAGTCCACAACAATGGGCCTTGAAATCAAGTGCATTAACCTAGTCGCTCATAAACTAAAAATAAGCACTGGCTAACTGCTATCGGTATAACACAGGTAACTTAGGTCTAGAAAAAAAACTGGCCTTATTATGATAGTGAGGAATAATGAGTAGGTGCCTAAGTTGTAGGTGATGATGTAGGTAATGATGTATTTCAGATTTTTCAGCTACACGATCGAATGAATTATTTAAAGATTGGTACTTATGCAAAATAATTTATTTAAAATAATTTATTTTAAAATGAATTAAGTACTATAAAACTAACGCATTTAAAACTATTTATTATATTATTATAGGAACAATTTATTAAAACAATTTAGTTAAAAAATGATTACTAAGTAGGTATAAAAATATATTTTATATATTATCGTTAGCTATAAAAAATATATTTATGAGTAAAGTTAGAGAGTGATACCTTAGTTAATATTTATTATTAAAAAAAATATGTAGGTAGGTACCTAGGGGGTTTCTGAAGATGTTTTCAATTTTAAAAAGTTTATTATTTATTTTACAGCTAAAGCACTAGGAAGTGGCGAAGGGTGGGTGTTTTTTGGGGACTATCTTATGTAATATTGACGTCAAAAAGTGCTGACTCTCAGCCTAGTTTGAATAAATGACTTTTGATTTTGATTTACATTGTAGAAGAGTGGACGTTTAACTGTGACTTGTTAAAATTGTTTATTGTCATATATCAGTAATCGTAATCTGCTTTATCATTGCACAGAAACTACAAGATATCGATATTACGAATACTACTCAATAAATATGTTTATATGATTGAAGCTGATAAAATCATGCCAAATTATGACTATAATTTCTCAAAATTCATGAATTATCTTATTACTTAGTAGGATTTGTATTTAGTTATAATCCGTTTAGATATAGCTACATAATTTCACTTAGGTAAACATTAATTTCCCTAAAAAGTTTAAGCAACAAAATTCCCTTAGTTATAAAAAATACCTTAAGTTTTGTGAATGCAGCACAATTTTATTTCTATGTCTATCCCCTTCAAGATAGCATCAATAAATATTTGCACACACGCATCTTAATGCTATTTACTTAAAAAATAAACGATGATATCCAGCAAAAACTGAAGAGCGGCGCCATTTTATTATTTGCAACGGTTCTGACTCCATTTCAAATTGTAATATCTCTATTAATATGGCAATTTATTCATTTTGTGGTGTGCCCGTCAGTGCCAGGGCATACAGTATCACGATCGCTAATAGTTGTTTTTTCATCAACCATTGTTAAGTTTATCGCGAGATATCGATCTTTGAAACAACCGTTGACTGTGCCACTTGGGTGGACATCTAGCGGTAACCGGGTGAACTAATTATGGATCATTGCTATTAATAGAATATGAGGATAATTTTATTCTTATCTGAGAACGCACGTGTATTTTCTAGGTGTATTTATTACCTAGTAGGTACGGCTCTAATACTCCATGCTAAGACTGACGGTTTCATGATTTCAGGGACTTCCCCGATAATAGAGCATAGTATCTAGTGGGGATCAAAATATAACGAGTGGTTAAGATCGGAAAGCCCCTCTTTACAAATTTTCAGACTGTGACTCACAATACCAATTCAGGGGCCGTTGTAATCTGAATTGATCGAAATTGAATGATTTATTAGCAACTTTCGTGTTCGCGTTGCACTTTAAATTTGTCAATTTAGGTAGTTAAAGCAATCAAAATTGAATAAATAAAGAAGTTTGGAGATATTATATTATCTACCGGTTTGTTTTTAATACAGTCATGAAAATTTTAAATTATTTGCTACTAACACGCTAACGAAATGTGTTTGTCATTTGATTAATCGATTACGCATAAGATCCTTGGTTCGTCAAATAATTTGTCAACCATACATCTAACAATTAAAATATTCCGGGTAAATCAGCCAGCCGACTAAAAATAATAATAATTGTTATCATCGAAAGAAAAAACGTTTCAGACTTCTATAGCAACTGCCTTTTAAAATATAAATAAAAAAATTAAACAGTACCCATTGTTTTCGTCTGACTCAAAGACTGAGCCAGATGTTTACTTGCTTAGCCAGGATATAGAGAGAATGTTCACTGAGCTCTATTAATTTATTAAATTAGGTTACTACGCGCTGCTATACAAGTCTGACATTACTACGAAATAGCCACTCACCTCAAGGTCATTCTTGGCATGATTCAGCTTCTCCAAATGCAGCCTTAGCGCGTCCACCGACGTTACCGGTTCGTCTTGAATGTCGTTTTTGTCTAAGATCGCCTTAATCTTATCGACCAGCTGGCAAAAGTCTTTCCAAATCTCCAGGTCTTGCTCTAGTTGAGCTTGGCGTGACTTGGCAGAGTTGAGAGTGTTCTTTAGAAGTTGGTTATGCTTCTGATGATCCTTGGAAAGTTCTTCTTGTTCAGAAGCTGCTAACGACGGCCAGATCTTGTCTACGATATCCTGCATGCGCTTTCCAACAAGATCTTTCATTGATGGTTCGGAAGTGTTGAAGAAAGATTTGTGCTCTTCTAAATCAGATTCGATGTTTTCAAAGTCTGTTCCGTTCTTGCCCATATCCAAGCGAATAGTTGCTTCGTTGACCCAAATGTTCAATTTCTCGACAAGTTGAAGATATTGCTGTCTGTACTTCTTGTTGTCTTGTAGGTATTTCTCTCTATTGGCTAACTCGGCTGGTAGAGATGTCTTCAGTGAGCTAGCTTCAGACATCATTTCAAGTAACGTGCTAGGTACTCCATCATCGTTTTTAATAACATCAGTAATCTTTGTAAGTTTGTCTAGATACGACTGAATGTTTTTGACAAGTGTAGCGTGCTCTGTGAGTTTCTTGTCGACACTAGCAACATCTCTGTTGAGGAGGGGTCGAGAGTGTACCGCTGCTTCGTTGTCGTGTAGCTTTTGAAGGATGTCTGATAAATCTGAGCCCAGTTTCTTATGTTCAGCCGCGGCTCTTTCATGTTCTTGACGCTTGGCTTCTACAGTTCTTCTCAATGTTAAGAGCTGTTGTTTCAGTGACTGTAGTAACTCAGTGATGTTATTCCTGTCTATAACCGTGCCTTCAGCGGCAATCTGTTGACCTTTATCTGTGGCAGTTGCAAGCAAAGCTTCACAACCTTGGATCTTGACGATGATGTCATCGTAACGTTTAATCTTGTCTTCCAAGGTATCGTTGGATTTCTCAATTTCAGATGTAAGGTCAGTGTATTTGGAGATGAACTCTTCTATTTCCTTTACTAGTGCGAAGAATTGTTCTCGGAGTAGGAGTAATTGTTTCAGTTTCGATATTTGGTCTTCAATGGTGCTCATCAAGTCATCTTGCTGAGTAAGTATATCTTGGAGATCATGTAAGTTACCGCCTTGCAGTTCATTTAACATTGCCTTGTTCTTCTTCAGGTCAGCTAAGATAGATTCGTAAGCTTGAATAATTGGCTGAACATCCTCTACCTTGCTTCCAATAGGTTTATTCAGAGCCTTAAGTTTATTCTGGATTTCATTCAAGAATTCAAGCGCGGCAGCAATCTTGGCTGCAGCATCCTTATACTCCTTAATGTGTTTGAGTAGGATGCTCTTCTTGTCATTGATAATAGCCTTAATCCTTGCGAATCTATCATATAGAACATTAACTTGTTCCTTCAATTGCAGTTTGTTAGAGTCTGATAACGAATCCATGAGTTCTTTAGACTTGTCCTTAATTTTATTAATGTTCTTTTCGATGTCATCAGCTTCTTTGCTAAGTTTCTCAAACTTGGCAAGTTGCTCTTCCAGGAGTTGAAGACTGGTTGTTCTTAATTCAGGAGTGGCCGCTACTTCGGCTTCATTCAACCAGCTCTGGCACTTGGCAACTTCAGATTCGAACTCATTCCTGCCTTGTAAGCGTTTGTTTAGCGCTGCGAGTTTATCATCAATATCAACCTTTGCTGAAGTGTATGACTTGTTCAGTTCTTCAAGAATGGCTTGCAACTTAGCCCTGTCTTCAGGAGAACAGTCTTTGGAGACCGCGTTACCTTGGCGCATAACTTCAGCCAAGGTATCGTTGTGGAAGTCAGATAACTCGCTCTGGTGTTTCTTATGTACTGCAATCTCTTTCTCAACCTTCGCAGCTTCTAAGGGTACTGGGCCGCCAAGTTTCTTAATCTCTGCGAGTTTGGCTTTCAGCCAGTTCTTAGCTTTCTCAATATCATTCTCAAGTTTCTTTCTGTCTTCAGCGCATGTGCCTAGTCTTTCGATTTCTTGTTTAATGAGTGAGGCAAGTTGTTTCTGTTTCGAGGACAGTTCAGACAATTCTGACTCTAATTGCATCTGTTCAGAAGGTTCAAGTTCAGATTGGATGTTGCTTACCTTCTTCTCCAAAGAGTCAATGACTGTCTTCTTACCGTCCGTTTCTTTAAGAAGATTGGCTACCTTCTTTTGTCTTTCTTTGACAGACTTGCTTTCATAACCAAGAGGTTCAGGGTGAAGGATGTTGTCGATTTCCTTCTGCATCCATTCGTTCTGGGCATTGACCTCACTCTTGGTGCCATCGATTGCTTTGTAAGTGATCTCGAGCATTTGTAACTTGCGTTGGATACGTTTAGCGATGTCATTGTACCTTCGTTCCACCGATTTCATCTGTGAAAAAAGATTCGATTTAGTCATTCGACTAGCAACAACAAAAAAATAAAAGCCATTATTACAAGTGCACGAGGTTTGTAGGTAAAATACTATAATTTCCGGTTCAACAATATTTTAATGAGTAATTTCACGGTGAGATCACTACTACTACTTACTAATATTTGTCATGCTCACGTTTTGTCATTTGTTTATCTATAAATTAATAACTTACTTGTTCTTCGACCTGCTGAGACTCCAAATTGCTGACGATGTTGATGACTTGGGAGCCAACAGACTTAATACTGTCAACCTTGTCTTTGCCAGCCTGTCCAAACTCAGAAGATAGTTCCTTAAGAGCGCTGAGCTTCTGAGGACATGGGAGACCAGAACCCTTGTCAGCCAAGCACATCTTCTTGAGTGTGGAATCGAAGAAGTCGTGGATTTCCTGACATTTGTTGCGGAATGCGTCGATGATTGCTTGGTTGCCCTTCTCCCTTTCGATTGCCTTGAGGATGGCCTGTTCTAGGTTGTCTAGCTCTTCTTCTAGATTGATTTCGTCTTCGAGTCCTGAACAAGAAGAGATTTTGGTTAGTGATAATTCTTCTAACTCACCATGTTTTGTAAGAACGTTACTTTTGGGCTGTGAGTTTCGTATGAGGGTAATAAAATATTACAGACAGAATATCGTATCAGTATTTTCAGTATTTAATGAAAATTTAAAACAAATTACTTTTAATTCATTCACGAAAAACTTATTTAGAAAAAAATGTTGCCCTCACCTTCAGTAGGAATCTCAGTAAGTAGCCTATTCCGCTTCTCACTAAGGGAAGCTAACGCATCATTCATCGCTGCCATATCTTGCTTAGCAGCCTCAGGCCTCAATTTTGATGGGTTGGCGAGCCAATCGCGGGCTAATGCAGTATGAACCGCGATCCATTCCTGGATCTCTAGGACTTGTTTCATGGCTTCTTCCATGCCATGGACAGCGTCTCCTAATTCCTCCAAGTGACTTTGTACCTGTAGGGTATTATGTTCAGTGAGATGGTTTTTTGTAAAAGTGTAGAGCTGCGATGTTGGTGCTGGTGTAAAGAACATTGACATGGGGCTGATTAGTGTATTTATGAAACATTGATTTTGTGGATATTATACTTGCTGCTGACAAGCTTGCTGCAATGGAGATTCCGAGATTTTTTTTATAAACGTGTCTTCTTAAACTACGATGGAAATTAAATAATGATAACACTAAGAGGTCTTAATTGCAGTGGGTATTTGTAGAAGTCTTCTTTGTGGTATTATAACTTAATAATTTGGACTGAGTAGCAAGTACAGAACATTTATTGCAAACACGACGTCGAGGTCGCTTAAAATATAGCTGAATTCAGATGTTTGCAAGCATATGCTTCATTAAGAAGAAATAAATTGGTTCACCAACATTAACAGTTCATAGAAAAACGCCTGAACTAACTCAAACTTGTTAAGTTCCAATAGAATTTTCTTCTCTTTGTTGTTGATAATTCCATAACCAAGCATCCTTACCTTGGATTCGAAACTCGAAAGCTTTTGACCGAACTCTGGCGCTTCAAGCGTCCTTAGAATTAGGTCAATGCGTGGCGCGCTCCCTACTTCGCTCACTTGCTTCTATAAACAAACCATGCATCACACACAGACATCAAAACAGTGCGGGTTAGTATGTAGGTACAGGTTAATTGATTATTGGGTTGACAAAGAAAATATTAAATGAAACTGGATAACTGGGAATCTGAACTGGTTTTTCTAAAGTGAGATTTCATATTTCGTTTCTACATTCCAGTACTGGGTTGCCTTTTCCTGTCTTTTAAAAGTAAGGTTCAGATGTACTCTACTTCAGTACGAGTTTTTGTGCTTAGGTAAGTACTCGATTGTATTGAAGTGAGTAAGTGCCGTCTGGTGACCATAATGGGAAACACAATCATTATGTTTCTAAATGTTGTCACCAGACGGCGCACACAGGATAATTTTTATCTCATACATATTACTACTATACAGAAACTAGCACGAAAGCCACAGCGTTATCAAGATCGCATCAATATTAACAGTCATCAAAACTAATCAGCCGTTTCTACGTTGATGACGGCTATGATCTGACAATTAGATACAATTATTGGCAGACCCGTATTTTAAAAAGAAGTTAAAGCATGATTTTACATTTAAATCTGAACGATGTCATACTAATCTGTAGCAAATCGAATCTTCAGAAATTCAATCTAGACTCATGCTTGAACATCGTTCGTCATAGAATCGTTTTCCCAAGTATATACAGTCAGGCTTATAAAGATACATACATCAGCAAGAACTAATTTAATTATCTACAAACTTTGATCCACAATATTGTTTCAATGTCTATGGGTTCATAATTGTAGCTACACAATGAAACAGAAGGAACACAAATTGTGGACAATCACTTGACTTTTGTCGATGTGTATACATCTTTTTGAAGCCGACTCAACCTGCCTAGTCAATCCTTTCTTCTTCCCAACTCTTTAGTTGCTTAGTGCTTTAGTGCTTTCACTAGAAAGTAGTGAAAGGCGAGCATTTTGGGGGACTGTCGTATGTAATTTTGACGTTCAAAAGTGCTGACTCTCAGCCTAGTTTGAATAAATGACTTTTGATTTCGATTTCAATTTATGATTGGCTTGCTAATGTAAAATAGATCCGGATTTTCCTACAACTCCCATGTTATCTAAACTACTGGCTATCGATATATTTTCTCTGTCATTTCTCAGTACAAACGTGACATGTAGCAGAAGCATTCAATTCAACATTGTAGATGTGGTATTAAGTGCTCTTGAAATTGTAAAGTAATAAGTGAATCATGATAAACGTGCCCGTTGTACTATGTATATACAAACAGTGGTCGCCTCTATCTGACTAGAGATTATTATTGTTAAGATAAATTATGAATAATTTTGTATAAACAAGTTGAACCAATTTAGTGTAATATGTGTTGGGAAGTACGATCGAATGTTGCTCTATTGGTATTTTTTCCAAGCGCCTAGTTTTTATTTATTAGCATTTTGTTTAGTTGCAAATGCTGAAACATTGCTCTATGAATTATTATTTTTTGGATAAACTATCCCAAGCGAATAATGACCAAATTTACGAAAAAGAAGTAAACACAAGTTTTAAACCATACCTAACAATGGGTTTTCACAATTTTTGTACTTGGTAAAAAAAAATCAAATTGGATTGGGGAGTTGCAATTTTCTTTAAGTTTCATGAGTTCATGATTCACATCCATGTTACACTAAATTTCAAAGTTATTACGGGGGCAGCCTGGGGAGGTGGCGAAATTCTTATTTACTTACGTTCATTGCTATTTGCAGGTCAGTGTGTAGGGCTGTATATTGAACAAAATATGATTAGCGAAAATAACAAGTGTATTAACTGAATTATAATCATTATAATCATCATCGATTATCATAAAAAATAGTATAAATCCATTGTATTCCTTTTTCATGAAATAGTCATTCAATGGGATTATTATGAACTAAGGGGGTTGAATAATACGATACAACCCCCTAAGTTTATATAATCCTGTAATTACCTACTTGTTATTGTCGCAAATTATATTTTAATCAACAAACAACCTGACACTTAACTGAAAATTGCAAAAAAAGCAAGAATACTTGAACTTTCCAGGCTACTTAGCCGAGCCCCCTTAACTGACATTCTGTTAATAATTCCATAACAATCTCGATTCAGAAAAAACCAGGTGCACAAAAGTTACATTGCCAACGATAAAGCCTTTACATTATTATTGTTCTAACTACGGTCTATCTACAACAATGTTAACTATTTTGTAATAATTATTAATTATTATTAATAAGAGATTTTATCTTACATCAAAAACGTTGGTTCTGTTCGTTTTGTCGACCTGGCGAACTTATAAGCATAGATAGATTATTTTAAATTATTTGCAGATCATTCAGTTTTTAAAAGCTAAGTATAAGAACCGTGTTGCATTGGTAGCGACTTAAAAAACAAAAAAACTATATTTCCATTTATAAACTTTAGAGTGCCTATTTCTTGAGGACTTACCTATTTAGTCATTGCTCTACCTAATCTTAAAATAAGCTTAAGTTTACTTCAAGGTATATTTAAAGTTGAATTAGACTAGTTTATTTGAACACTTTGAAATTTATTAGCAGAAACTCTTTTTAAGACCTTCTCTAATTCTTTTTAACATCTTTAAAAATAAGCAATTTGGACAGAAATCTGCCATGATCAAATACACAACAACTAACTTACACTTAAATGTAAATAAGGCCAAATTCACTTAAATCAAAGGTCCTAGGATTACCTACTTTTAATAAGGCCAAAATTCATTAAACCTCCCATGAATTGCCTGAGCCCTAACATAATATCCAATGCAACACGACTCTCGACACATTCAACACACAAACTCCTTGAATCAATCCACATCAAAACGACATCAAGACTTCCGAAGCGAGTATGTTAGTAGAAGCCTCGAGTACCTGGTCGATGAGGTCCTCCAGGCGGGCGCGCACGTGCAGCTCGCGCGGCGGGATTGGCAGCGGCGCCGTGTCGGCCGGCGACGAGGGCCGCGACACCGACGCCGCCGCCGCCGAGCACGCCGCCACCGCGGCCGACAGGCGGCTCTTCTCGGTTTGGAGGCGGTTGTGGAGGCCCTACAGGAGTGTAACAGTAACGATCACAAAACTGCCAATTCCTAGAAACAAAACTTCAAAGACATGTGGCATAAACTAACCCGCTCTGGGACCACGGGTGGATTATGGCACACTCTTTCTCACAGAGAGGAAGCCTGTGTCCAAGTGGGACGTTACTGCCTGATTATGGTTTAACATGTCTCAAAGAGTCAGGTGATCTGATATGAAAATAAAGACATTATGAGACATTTTCACGAGATGTTTGTAGCTGTTCCAATACGATATTTTGTTTGAGAATACTTTCAGAGTTAATTTAAGTCGTAGTTACGATAACAACAATATTGAACAATCGCCAATTTATTATAATTAACTATGTAAATGAAGATGACAATGTCTCTAGCCAATGCTTCGCTTTAGACACCTGTTTAATCGTTACTCATTGTGCCACACCTGTTCGCAAATCGATAAAGTATATTAGAATTTGCAATGTTTTTATATTTTGCGTAATATTCCCAGTTTAGTTTTGTTTTTTTAGCTATTTCAATCCTACTAATATTATAAACGCGAAAGTTTGTAAGTATGGATGGATGGATGTTTATTACTCTTTCACGCAAAAACGGCTGAACGGATTTCATAGTTTCATATCACATAGGCTACTTATTATCCCGGTAGTAAGTTCCCGCGGGATAATTTCCAACTTCCATGCGGGCGACGCCGCGGGCGGAAGCTAGTATAATATAATTAGTTAAATAAACTTACCCTAGCCTTATCCAGCAGTTCACGTCCATGCGATAGTCCATCTACCTCGATATCAAGCTCAGTAATCGCCGGCTCCATTTCATCCAAGTTATTCAGAATGCTCTCCAGCGTATCTTCATACTCCTTAAACTTGGCCAAACCTTCTCTCAAACGCCTTTCAATCTGTAGGGCAGTAGCTAACAGACTCTTGTGACTGTCATTGACATTCTTCAACTGTTTTCCTACAGTTTCGCGAATAGTTGGCGTTGTTTTTTCGTAGCGTTCGATTTGGGCTTGCCCTTTGCCTTCCAATTCGTCTAATGTTGACCTGTATTTCTGTATATCGTCAAGTAAGACAGCATGTTGTGCTAGCTGTTCTTCAGTCTGCTCCCTATTAGCGATATATAAGGAATTGTGAGCCATAAGTTGGAAGGAGATTTGCAACAGCCATTTCTCAGTGTCTTGTAGAGATTGGTGATAGTTGTTGTAATCTTTGATCTCTGATTCGAGGTCAGCTTTCTTAGCGGCGCATTTGGCGCGTAATGCTTTGCATTTCTTCTCGATTTCTGTTACGGATTCCTTGATGGCTGGTTTCTTTGCCCAGGAGCTTAATTCAGCAGCTTCGCTCTTAAGCCTGTCCAATTCCGGCTTTTTGTTATCAATTTCATCTTCAATATGTTTGTATTTTTCTAGCAGAGTCTTCATTTCTCCTAATTCTCCGCCAGTAGGAGGTACCTTGTCCAAGTTCTGTTCTGTATCCTTGATCCATTGGTCCATTTTCTTCTTAGATTCTTCAAAGTCCTCCCATTTACCGATAGCTGCTTTAAGCTGTGCTGTGATAGAGTTAAGATCTATTTTCAGTTGGTCCCAGCTTTCCTGTAAGATCTTGACGTCGTTTCGGAGACCGTCTTGTTCTTCAGGTGGTGTGTTGTTAAGGGCTTTCTTGAAAGCTTCTTGTAAGACAACTAGTAAGTGATGTCCTTCAGTCATTCTGTTGCTCACTAGTTTGACTGTCTCTAGTTTATCTTTAGTGGTTTCAATGTCACCAACTCCAATAGAATCTTGGACAGTACCATGAGCTGTTTCCAACCACTGTTGGAGATCTTCCTTTGCTTTGATAAACTCAGTATGATCTGACAAGTTCTTCTCGCCATTGGAAACTAGACCTTGAATCTTGGTGAGTAAGGTTGTGTATTCAGTTTGCAGGTTCACTGTCTTGTCACGAACCCAGGCGCAAGCGCTCTGTTCCATTAGGTTCTCACATCTGTCGTTCAGTTCTTCTAGAACGTGTTTGTGGCCTAATGCTTCGGATAGGAGTTCCTGTAAAATGGCAAAGGTATTAGTAAAACTTACACATCCTTATAATGGTAACAATACTTTTGAAAATGCACTTGTATTTTTTTATAAAAATGCAGTACTTAGGAATTACAGAGAGTACAGTAAATTTATACAAGCAGGATATAGGGTGGCAGGGATATTGATGCACAACCTAATATCATGGATTCTGTACAAGATTCTGAACCCGTTGCGTGTTTTTTTTTTCGTCTAGGGTTCTATAATTATGTGCTGAATTCATGATTACAGTTTGCGCTTCAATTTCCCTGCCACTATGTTTAGAAAACCGATGTTTTGAAAAAAGTTTAGCTTTTTAAAGCGTCGCCTCCGTTTCTCGTACTTCAGTGGCAGTCTCTTTCCTAACATCGATGTGCCGTATTAACGCTTGTGTTTAGTAATTTTACTAAGTGCAGTAAATCTTGAGCAGTAACATAAGGAAGATGTACGTAGTCCTATTAACCTAGGGGATGTCATACACAGAATGCATTGTCCACCTACGCACCACTATTGTACGGGAAATTTTAATCATCATCTGTTTAAACATTTCACAACATGTTTAGGTTGGGTTTTAGTCTAGCCGGAGGCACCAATATATTACATGGAGCAACTGTCTATCTGAATTCCACAACCCAGTTATTGGGTATAATACCCCTTGTATAGATTTTTAAAATAAATACGTAAATTAAATACTCACGCGACACTTATCAAGATGCTCAGGAGTGATCTTGTCCACCTTCGACACAGACTTCAGCTTATTATCGAACTCTTTCACCCATTTGCTCATCTTTTCCGAAGTCTCCAGGTAATCCGACCAGGCCGACAAACACTTCTCCAGCAATTTCTTCGTATCCTTACAAATCTGTTGGAGATTCTCCCATTCGATCTTCAGCTGTTTAATCTCCTGGTTGATGTTATCTTTGCCTTCGTTGCCTGTAGTTTCTAGCACTGCGTTACTAAGGCTTATTGCCTTTTTGAGCAGTGCCTCGCCTTTAGGTAAAGATTCGATGATTTTGTTGACCTTTTGTAGTTTCTTTTGTACGGAGTCCTTTTCTCCGTGAGAGTCGGAGCATTGTTGGATCTCGATCTTGCAGTTTCGTATCCAATCGTAGAAGTTGTCGTAGGATTCCTTGTATTGAATGTGGGAGTTCACGTAGTCTTCCAATTTCTATGGAAAATGTTGTTTGTTGTTAAGCATATTTATTGGAAGACAATCTTACTTATCTAAACTGCAAGTTTATTCAAATTAACGGCCGCATTTCTTCATCAACAAAATAACCACAACAAGTCTTTTTCTATTATAGTACTTAATTATTATATTTTCTTAAGCTAACGTATGAAGCAGGAAATTATGTTTTCATTGCTTTTGATTATACTAGGCGATACGGCATTCCATTCAGTTGTCTAATTGTCTTAGTGGGCTAATAACTATGAGGAACTATTCAGCCTTAAAAATAGCCCTAATATAATTTAAAAAAATACTCACCCCAATCATCTCATTAACAGTCTTCCTGATCCCATCATACCTCTTCAGCGTATCCTCAATACCCTTAGACTTCAGAGAGGCATCCTCTTTAAGCTTCTCATTCAGTCTCTTGACCAAATCGTTGTGGGAGTCAATGTCTCGGTTGAATGTCTTGAACTTCTCCAGCTTGGCTTTCTTCTCTGATAAGTCTTGCAGGAGGGAGTCGTCGGATTGGATCTTCTGGTCTATGTCGTCCAGCCATTCTACTAGGAGTTTGTGGATCTGGAAATTATTAACTTTATTAGTATGTGTAAGTTAATTTAATCATGTCACCTGCATTTTTAATGAAATCCTCAGATTGGCGTTAAGTGACCTGCATCCATCAAGAGCCCTCCACCGGTCAATCTGAACAACTTTCACTGTGAAAATCATAACCGATTCGTGTACTATTTCGATGCATGTCCGTATAAAGTTTTTTTTTTACAAATCCTATGTGAATTTTATAGTGAATTTTGTTCAGTATGACGGGTAGAATGGCACTTGCTGGTGACTACTTTGCCACCATGAATTTTTAAATCCCATGACGTGGCTGGTGTGGACCGCCGTTTATAGAATTACTTTGTAGTTTACGGTAGCTTTTATAACTTTACTATCTGTAGGTCACTCAAAAAGTGTTCCATTACAACTTTTCATTGTTGTTTTTAGTTGTTTATATAGTCGTTCTATACTGAAATCAAACCAACGACCCTTGAAGCAGCAAGAGGTTATAATAACCTTAGTAAGTTCTGGAGTTATTACAGTGAATAGGTATGCATAGACATAAATCATAATAACACCGCCCACATATTTATGTAAATATTTTCAAATCTTTTCTTTTTATACTTGTGTAACTCACCTTAGAAATATCATCAAACTGCGACGCTCTGCTGGTCAGTTTATTCCTGACATCCTGCAGGTCTGCTATCAGCTTATCAAACTCTTGCTTCAAGTTATCAGTGTCCTCCTGTATCTTGGCAGCTCCGGTCTGTTCCGTGTTCATGATCACCTTTTCTTTAAGTTCTAGAAGGTACCTAGAAAGAAAATACGTTTAAGTATTATTATTACGCGTGGAAAGCAAATAAGTTGAAGGGAAAAATATGCATCACTATGGAAACGATAACCGTTTCTGCTTAGCATAATGCTGTGACACGCCAAAGGTCAACCGGTGCAGCATAGATACAGCGCAATATAACTAGCGTTTTTTTGTCATGTAGAGCTTTTTTACACCCTGTATGTTGCGACCCAATGAATCGGTTTGTAATAGCAATAAAAAAATAATGATTAAAAACATTACTCTAGTAATCACACCCCTTCATAGCGTGCGAAGTTAATTCAAAAAAGTTTTTTTTTATTTGCTCTTAGTTGCCGAAGCAGGTCTGTCAACTTTAGTCAAATAATTTAAAAAAGACCCTGTACCTATATAGGGCGAAAAAAATCGGTCACTGCATAAATACTTACCTCAGTTTGTTCTGGCCTTGCTCCAACGATTGACGGAGCAGTTTCACAGTGTTTAGTTTGCTATTCACTTCAGCCAGGTTGTTGGGTATCTCAGCACATTGGTTGAGCTTCTCTCGGGTCCTGTCTAGCCAGTCTTGACATTCGCCGTACAGAGCATTGTGTTGTTGATGTTCCTGAAAAATTATATATTTGTAAGAAGTCATGTTCTGACACCATATAATTAAAACCTATTTATAATTAAAGAAAACCCAAACTGTTTTAATTGCCATTAACTGTTTTGGCTTGGTTTATTTATCTGCCAAATAATTTCATAAGAAATCGATTCCAGATTCTCATTCATGTGATACAAAGATTTATAAACTCAAAGCATTATTTAAATTAAACCAATTACAGCCACTTAGACGGTGAGTCAAAAAGAAGAGACTTTGTGTACTCACAATCGGGGTAACAGGCCCTAGATGAAAGAAAGCTACTGCAAATTTCACTTTCATTATTGCTTTCATAATATTCCTTATGAGCTGTCTCGAAACTGATGGTTCCGCACGTTAGTATAAAACTTTAACTACGAAAACAGCCCTTACTGCTACGAAATAAAGCGCTAACAAAGTTAAAAGTTACCCTGAACGTACATAGAAACTTTACTGTGTTGTTCCTAACCTCGTAACTATTAATAAAACCATATCTCTTACCTGGTAATGGAGTTCAAGCCTCTTCATAACCTCCTTAGCCAGTGACAGCAGCGCGTTATACTTGGTGGTCAGCTGTGTGATGCCGTTGGATATCCTGGTGTCTGCGCAGGTCTCCAGCAGGGTCTGTGCGCGCACGTTCAGCTTATCCAGCTCCGCTTGCCAGTCGAATAGCATTTGGAGGTGTCCCTGGAAGAAATATCTAGGTTTAGGATGCGGATACATTTTTGAAAATACAAAACATCATCTTCTCATCATCATCATCATCTTATGCTTTAAGGCTATATTGTACTTTTTTATCAGTCATCTTCGTGAGTTTTGGCGAAGTTTTGCGCTAGCAAAATGTGAGTTGGTCTCAGTTTTCCTAAACGCCTTGCAAAAACTTGCGAGTTCATACGTTAAGTGTAAAATTACAGAAAAAACTAATCTTACCTGAAACTCCTCAAGAACAACCTTCTTCTGTTCCAAGTTATTCTGCAGTTTGTTGAAGGATTGCACTAATTTTTCAGTCTTTGACAACCAGTCTAAGGCTTCCTTGTATTGCTCTTCGTATTCTGTCCACTTTACGATACCTCCCTCGATGAGAGCCTTGGTGTTGTTCAGCTGTTCACTGTTGAAGGGAAATAAATATTATGTAGAAATATTAAAGTGTAAAATGGAAAAAACGCTTCGTACGATTTATATCGGAATATAGGGGGTCTGTTTCAATACCTTCGGATATGCATTATCTCCCAAATATTTATTTAGGGAACCCCAAAATATGCCACAGAAATCGTATGAAATTATATGCCAGATACGTTTACCGAATCTTTTAAGGAGGTAGAGAAACGGACACACTTCAAAATGATCTTTTAAAATCAATCAAATCATCATAAATAGGACAATAATATTGTACTTACACATAGGTGTCGTACTCTTCTTGCATAAGAGCTACTTCTTCCTCAATATCCTCTCTATCTTCATGGTCAGCCAAGCCGCAGGCTATCTCGCCCTGTTCCAGAGCTTTCTGAAGCTTAGCTTGACCTTCAGGCAGTTCGCTTTCCAACACTTTGAGTTGAGATATCTTACTACTCAAAGATTCCTTGTCCCCAGTTGCATCAGAGCACTTTCCTAATCTCTCTTTAGCAGCTCTAATCCATTGGACGAAGTCTGAGCCAGCATCTATAAACGCTTGGTGTTGTTCTACTGTCTCCCTCTGTTTCTCATACAAGTCTTTAGCTTGTTTTGAGAGGGTCTCGTATTTACTGGTGATCTCAGACGCCGGAGCCTGTTGCATAAGTTCTGAAGCCTTAGAAGTTACAGACTGAATCATGGGTTCAAACGAAACGATATCTTGCACAATATTGTTTGTTTGACGGAGTGTGGCTTTCCTCTCGCCTAAGCTAAGGCCAGCCGTGAGACCAGCGAGGCGGTCTTGGCCCTTCTTAGACTTGGCGACCTTTTGTTCACACACTTCTTGGAGTTTTGCTTCTCTGTCGGATATCCATTGTTGCAGTTGTGAATAGCTTGAGCTGTAGTCGGCCCATTGGAGTAATGCTGTTTCCAGATGGACCTTTGCGGTACTCATCTTCTTGACAAGACGGTCCCACTCGTTTTGCAGTTCTTTGAGTTCGGTATTGATCTTGTCTTTGCCATCAGATCTTGTGTTTCTGAGGACTTTCTCTCCGCTGTTAACGGTTGCATGGACCAGGTTTTGGCCTTCTTCGCGACGTTTGAGCAAGTCCTCGATCTGTTCTAGACGCTTCTGCAAGGCTTCTTTGCTGCTATTGCTGCCAGCATCACTGCCACTGCGAGTGATCTCCCAAGCGTCATCGATCCATTTCTTAGTCTTTGCGTAATTGTCATCATAGGTCTGATGTTGTTCGTAGTTGGTCTCGACCTTCTTTAGAACATCATTAGCCATGTTCACTAATACTTGGTACCTAGAGTTCAGGTGACGTAACTGGTTGTTGACATAGGTGTCCAAGTGTGAAGCCAGAAGACCAGCAGCGGAAGCGTTGAACTTCTCAATGTCAGCTTTGCCCTTGTTCAGCTGGTCCACTATTTCCTTTACTTCATTGACTTGAGCACCCTTCTCCTTAGCGGTTCCTAGTAGAGCCAGTTTTTGATTCTTGATAAGGATCTCTTTCTGTTGTAACCAGTCAGACAATCTCTCGTACTCATCTTTGTACTCTCGCCATTGGCTGACTGTATCTTCTAGCTGGCTCTTCTGTTGTTTGATTTCATTGAAGAGATCGTCAAAGCTTTCCTTCAATGCCTTCATTTCATTTTTGATGACTGTTTGGCCTTCAGGCGATGTACTGGCAAGAACGACCTCACCGGTGTGTTGCAGATGTTCTAGCAATAGTTCTCCTTGAGCCTGTTTGTTGATTAAGGCATCAAGAGGGGCTACTGAATTTTCAATCGCCAGTTTATCACTTAACGGTTTGGATTTTAGGGAAGGCACCTTTTCACGAGCTCTGCCCAGCCACTGAATGAGCTCATCGTGAGCTTCTTTGTATAGTCTGTGGTCTTTGTACTGTTCCTCGCGGTCGGCAAGTAATTTCTTAATCTTGTCATATAGATTGTCAAATTTACTCAATGTTTCTTGTGCTTTAGATGCGGCCTGGTTTTGTTGGCCACTTGCAATCATTTCAGCTGCTTTCGCCTTCAGCGTATCTACGTCTAAACGATCACAACGGGCTTTCTCTTCTACTTCCTTAAGTTTTTCAAGCTGTCCCCTCTTGTCTGTCATAGATGCCTCGTACGGTGTTAGTTCAGCTAACATGTTCTCAAGGTAAGTGTTGCTCTTCTCAATGAGTTGAATCTGTTCCAGGAACCCAGCCCATTTGGTGACTGAGTCGTCCAGCATGTTCTTGGTTTCAATCATCCTGGACAATAATGCCGACCACTGTTCTTGTAAGGCAACTAATGAGTTGTTTATAGCTTCGTGGCCTGCTGGCGCAGTATTAGCCATAACGTTTTGGGCTAACTCAACAAGTGATTGTACCTTAGTAAAACCTTCATCCTTTGTAAGTAACAAGTTTTGTATTAGTACTAATTTGGTTTCTAGGTCATCTTGCGAGCAAGAGCTCAAGTCGGCACAGAAGTCCAGTTTGTCTCGAAGCTCTTCGATCCATTGCGAGCATTCAGTGACATTGCTGGCGAATTCTTGATGAGTCTTGACATACTGTTGCCATCTGTTAGTTAGATCCTTAACCTTTTGTGAAAGAGTTTGATACTTCACGGATAGATCTGAAATCTGTGAAGCACGCGGCCCGAACACACCAGTGTGCAAGTGCTGCGCTTTCTCAGTAATGTTATCAATCTCGAGTTCCTTAGCACGCACTTCACCTTGCAATTCCTGGAATTTCTTGAACTGTTCTTGTTTCTCAGGCAAAGTTGCTTTCAAGTCCACAGCATGGATTTGGTTGTCAGTATTCCTGATCCAAGCCAAGCATTGATCCTTCATGTTTTCGTATTCGTTCCATTGTTGGATCTTGTTTTCCATAGCCTCGATGGTCTTATTGATGAACGATACAAGGCCTTCCCATTCTTGATGGGACGCATCGATCTGGTTTCTGATGTTGGCTTGTCCAGTACTTATGGTTCCCGGTAGGACCTTTTCGCCTAGAGAACGTATTTTGTCAATACGGTTCTTTTCTTCGGGTAAGTTGAGTTGTAGAGACTTGAGTTTTTCGCAGTTACTGCTTAGTGCGACGCGCTCTAGGTTGACATCGCCCCATAGTTGGGCAGTGTTATGTGTGGCTTCAACCCATTCTTCCAATTCTTTAACAGCCTTGGTATATTGTTGGTGGTTGTTAACAATTGCTTCGTATTGCTCGACAAATGATTTCGCTCTAGCTAAAATGGTTTCATGCCTTTGCTTAAGTTGGTTGATTTCCTTAGCTATATCTTTGCTAACATCAGGTAGAGTTTGAGCACGAGATTCTAAATCAGCGATGTCTTGTTGGTGAGTGATAGCGTCTTGCAAGAAAGTCCTGTAGACATTAAGTTGATTGCGTTTCTCATCTAAAGTGGCTTTTAATTCAATCTCCTTAGGAAGAGTCTTCTCAGCTGAAGTCAACCACGACTGTACGGTCTTAAGGTTGTCTTCAAACGACGACCATTTGTTAAGTTCTGAATCCAGATCTCTCTCAGCTTTAGTGATATTGTCGTACAGGTTGTCAACAGCTTGTTGGATTTCATGTAGCTGTTGTTCAACAATTTCCTTGCCTTCGGGTGAAGTAGAAGGATACAGTTTTTCTCCCAATTCAAAGGTGTTATTGACAAGGAGTGTAGCGTTGCGTCTTTGACTAAGCAAGTCATTGAGACTTTCTCGTTTAGCGCTAATGCCCTCAGGAGTGTTAGACAAGTTATCTTTGCATTCATCAAACTTATGTTGCGCCGCCTTCAACCAATCAGTGCATTGGTTGTACTTCTCTTGGTAGGCATTGTGGTCATTGACGGCTTGTTCACACTTCTTAACAAGCTCCTTTGCAGTTGACTGTACCGATTGGAATCGTGACGTCATCTGCTGCAAGTTCATTGTGATCCTAGTATCATTACAGTTCTCAATGAGATCACTGAACTCATCAGTTAGTTTGTCGACGTCATTCTCTGTCTTCTTCAGGTTAGCCAAGATAGCCTGAAAGTGAACCTCAATTAGTTAGATGTCAAAATATTAAAATAAGATTACGTTTAAACTGAACTACGACAACTACCATTAGTACCATCATCGAGATAGTTAGACGTTTTTTTTTAAATAAACTTTTGTCAGCATTAGAAGTACCAATCACCAATGCTTCTATATTAGTATAAAATATAAATTAAATAGACAAAACTTGAAGTATTGTATTCATACACAACATACGAGTATGTAAGTATAAATATATATTTTTTGTTAGAATTCTATAAATATTACTTTCGTGGAATTAGGTTTCTACTGAAAATTAGGCTATATCCTACGGTGCTGACGACAAAAGATTTTTTCTCTCATCAAATCTTACTTGGTCCAAGGCTTCGCCCAAAGTAATGACTGCGCTCAAATCATTGTCGTGATTATCAATGGCTTTACATAAATCCTGTTTCAAAATTCATCATTTAAATAAAGAGTATAAAGTAAAGTTGAGTAAAACAAGTCAATTAACAAAAATTCTTACCTGATATTTGTTCAGTTGATCCACTTTTTCTTCCAGTGTTGCTTTGGGTGTGTAGGTCTTCAAACTCATCTCGGTGTCACTCAACCAGTGTTGAAGGCGATCGTTGGCACTTTCAAACTCGATCCATTGCTGAATCTTATCTTCAATGCCACGTTTGACATCATGAACAGTCGCGGTAAACTTTTCCAAATCAGCTCGGAGAAGACTCAACTCTCGAGACATACCATCTCTGCCCCTGGGTGAAAGTCTTGCATTGTTCTTCTCTATTAAGTCAGAAAGCATCTTCAGTTTGTTGTTTCCACTTGGGATTGCATCTAATAGTTCCTGAATCTTCGCTAATTTGCTTTGTAACGCAGCCTTGTTACCGCTGAAATCTGATAGCAGATGTAAGCGGTCCCAAAGATGCTTTTGGTAATCTTGCAGTGACTTCTGCTGATCAGCGAATTGTTGGTAGATATCAAACGTGCTTTCATGTTTGTCAATGATTCCCGTCAGTCTATTTGTCAAAGCATTGTATCTGTCCCACACTGATTTGATGATAGCAGTCATTTCATCGCTCTCTCCCTTTTCTGAGTGTAAAGTAGCAGATACGCTCTTGGCTTTTTCAGTAACGGTTTCAATAACTCTTTTGTGTGAGTATATTTCTTGTAACAGAGTCTTGTTCTTTAATAACTTAGACTTGATCTCCTGAGCAGAGTTCAGTACGGCTTTCTCTTCACCATCAACTATTTTCTCTTTTTCGTCTAACCAAGACAATGTCTGTTGCAAAACATCTTGGTAGCTTGACCATTGTAATGTCTGAGACTCAAATTCTTTCTGTTGTTGAAGAATTGTATCGTTGAGTTTGTCCCATCTCTCTCTGAGAGCCCTTATTTCGGCGCGAATGTTCTCTCTGCCATTTGCAGCTGTTTCGGGTAACACTTTGTCACCAGCAGTGGTCAGTATTCCGATCTTGTGTTCACCATTCTCTCTCTCCATTAAGAATACTTGGAGTTTGTTGCCCTTGCTTTCGATGCTCAGCTTGTCTTCTTTAGTTACCATCTGTGAAAGTTGCTCTTCTAATGGTTTCAGCCAAGCATCGAATTCACTACGAAGCTGAACATATTTCCTGTGATCAGCGACAAGCTCTGACCAGTGGTTGACAATTTCCTTGGAAATTAGATGCAGCTGTTGATAACGGCTGCTCACTTGAGTAACCAGAGGCTTTAGTCGTTCTGTTCCGCTAAGCTGGATCAGACTGTGAGATTCATCGACGAAAGCATCAATTTCCTTTTCTTTAGCGTTGATGTTATTACGCAGATCAACATACCGTTGCAACTGAGCTTCTTTGTCTTTGAGACTAGAGCAAAGGCTTTGGTCGCGGCATTTCGATTCCATGTCTTTTAACCATTCAGTAATAGATTCTATTGACGAATCGAATTTGTTCCAAATCTCCAATGTATGCTTGAGTTTTTGTTCTGACGTAACAATATTATCAACAGCGTTTCGCAGTTGGTCATGCAGATTGTCGATTTCAGCTTTGATAGCGGTATTACCAGCTTCCGAAGTACTCTTACTGACATTCGAGAAGACTGCTCTTATTTCATCCAACTTGGTAGAACCAACTTTTTCAATATCCTTCAATGCGATGGCTGATTGTAACTTCCTGATAATTTCAGGTTTCTCACCTGTTGCGTTTTCAATATCGAGAAGTTTCTCAGACTGTGAACCGAGCCATTCTTTGTACTGTTGAATAAGACGTACGAGATCTTCGTGTCTCTTAACACAGTCTTCCAAATTGTCTTGGAGATTCTGAGACTTTGTTACAATGTTTTGGAACAACTGCTTGATAGATTGTAGATATACATTCAAAGAGGCGTCATGGGTCTGGTCGACTAGCTGTTGTGCTTTATCACAAACAGATTCGACTAATTGTTGATGAGTCATAATCTCCTGGTGCATAATCTTATGGTTCTGCAGCTGAGCCTTCTTCTCTTCAAGAGAAGCCTTTAACTCAGTGTGTCGTTGCATCGCCCTTTCTACATCCTTAAGCCATTTAGTTAGCTGTTCTTGAGCAAGGCTGAAGTCTGAGAACTGTAGAAGACACTGGTCTAACTTGTTAACAGTTTCTTGGAAGCTGTCTCCAAAACTGTCCCACAGTGTTCTTATCTTACGGATTTTTTGACGAATCACTTCTCTGCCATCTGGGCTGGTATGTGTATACAATTTCTCGCCTAAACTTAAGAACTCTTCAAAGACAGGTGTTTTCTTGTTCCTGGTCTCGTACAGTTCTTTAGCTTTGTTTTGTTTTTCCTGTAGGACAGCATAGTCGCCGACGATTTCGTTGAGATCTCCGAGCTCACCGAGCATTCCCATGAGCCAGTTCTCCATGTTGTTGTATTCATTTTCAAATGTCTGGTGTTCTGATACGAATACTTCGTATTTAGAAATGATTTCGTTCACCAGATTGTTCAGTGTGTGGTATCTCGTTGCCAACTTAGATGTCTTATTTGTAAGCTCAGATTCAGTGGCTACATTTTGTTTGGTGTCGGTCAATGCAGCAAAATCAGCGCTTCTTGAAGCAAGTTCACTCTGAATTTCCTTGACTTTTTGTAAGTGAGCAATCTTAGCCTCCAGATTACTTTTAAGGCTTTGGTCTCTGACCTGATTTTCTTTGATCTTCAACCATTCTTCGAGCTCATCCAAAGTCTTTTGGCTTTCGGTCCATTGTTTAAGAGTATCTTTAAGTTTCTTGTCCTGTTCTTTGCATTGTGTTGCTAATTGGTCCCATGTTACCTTGAGCTGTTCGTACTCGCTGATGAGCACCGGGTGTCCGTTAGGGCTTGTTGTTTCTATAACGGTTTCCAACTGTGATTTAAGACCAGCCAGGTTATTCTGGATGTCTTTAGCCTTTATTGTTACTTTTTCAATTGCAGCAATCTTAGCATCTACGTCATCTTTTTGTGTGACAGATCCGTAGTTCAGCATGCTGTTCTCCGCAACTATGTGATTAAGACGATCGCGGACGTCTTCGAACATGTTGACGTATTTCTCATGATCGGCGACATGAGATTCGCTTGTGGAGATTCTCTTTTCAAGTTCTTTAGTCATGTTCCTATATCTCTCAATAGTTTTAGAAAGACTTTTTTCTGCCTCGTCGTCTGGCATCAACTTGATCTTCTCCGTTAATTGTGAGAGCATTGATTGATGTAATTCAACTTCTTGGTGTAAGATCTTGTTAGCGTGAAGCTGTGCCTTCTTTTCAGGTAATGTAGGGCATAATCTGAAGTCACCAAGTTCTTTTTCCTTGTCACCAATCCATTTTTGAACTTGGTTGAAAGTGTCGTCGAAGGATGATCTTTTGTTGATGGTTGTTTCAATGTCTTTAATCACATTGTTGAGTGAATCCACGGAATCTTCGAAGTAGTTTCTGAGAGCTCTGAGCTCATTTCTGACTTGCTCACGACATTCAGGCGTGATGCCACTGAATAGAGCTTCACCAGATCCGATTGCGTTGTTAAGGAGTTTTTGACCAACATCTTTGTTCTCGTTCAGTTTCTTGACTTGCGCTAGATCAGCAGCCGATGGCTTGGCGTGTTTGCTCATCACAGCCAAATCCTTGATCTTACCGTTGGCATCTTGAAGCCAGTTCTTGAATTCGCCGATAGATTTGTCGTACTTAGATTTGTTGTCTTTCAACTCCTTGAGTCTGTTGAGATGGCTGTCCATAAACTTGTCTACGGTCTGATATCTGGAGACCAAATGATTGATATGTTGGAGAACGCGTGAATCTGGATTCCTCGATAAGATCTGTTCTCCGATTTCTGTAAGCTTGCCAACCTCTCCACCATATTCTTTAATTTCTTGATCGAGGTGCTCAACTTCGGCGATTTTAGCGTCAATTTCGTCCAGGTTGAGTAGGTTGGCGGCTTCTTGTCTTACTTTGTTCTCTTTTTCTTTGAGCCACTCTGAAACATTTTCTAACAAGACTTCGTATTCTTGCCAAGCGTCAATGTTTTCTTTTAGCCTGTTTTTGATTTCTTCGTAGTTAGCATTAAGGACTTCTAAGTTCTTTTGTGCTTTCTCTGTTTGTTGAGCTGCTTCCTGAGCACATGCGGGCTCTGCGACCACTTTAAGAATATCGCGAGCTTCTTTCAACTCTGTGACCTTGTTTTTACAGTCAGCAATACCATTTTCTACGTCAGTAAGTGCAGCACTTTTGACTTCTAAGTTGTACTTATCACTGGTGACGTCAGGCATGCACCATCTTGTTTTATCGTCTAATATCTTTAAGTTCCTATTAAATATTGCTAACTTGTCGGTAAACAGTTTTTGCAAGAACGTAAGCAGAGTGATTTCGGTTTTATTGGCGTGTACCAAAACGCTTTCGAATCTCTTTTGTAGAGTGCTAAGTTCTTTTGGCACTAAAGACTCGTAGAATCCTGGGTAGTTGTCGTTCATTTCGGATACAGTCTGTGACAAGTTATCAATTTCTTCACTTAAGTTCTGGAGGTCAGCTTTGCATGCCTGGCATTTCTTCAGACGGTCAAGAATCTTGGCATTATCGCCTGTCATATCGTCGCATTTGATAATGTCATCACGGATTTTGCTAACGTTATCCGAAAGGCGTTTGATGTGATCCTTCAATTTTGTTTCTTTGGTTCCTAATGAAGATACTGCGCTTTCCAAGTTATTAGCAAGTGACTGAAGAGCGGCAAACTCGTGATCTAAATAATCAATGATTGAAGAAACTTGACCAACTGGTATGCTCTTGTTCAAATTAGTTATTTGTTCGCATTTAGCCTTGATACTGTTCTTAAGACCAGTATATATGGGTAGTTCCTCCTTGTATTTTGTAAGATGGCTTTGTCCGAATCTGATTTCTAAATTGTCACAAGCATTGGCCAAGTTTTGACCAGTTTCGCTCAGCCAAGTGATAACTTGGTTCTTTGTGTCATCAATCTGTCTCCAGACAATCAGTTGAGATTCTAAGTCCTGTATTCTCTTGATGACAGCGTCGTTCACTTTCTCCCAGTGTGTTTGAGATGTTAAGAATGCTTCTTCTAGTGGACTTGTATCAAATCCTCCTAACGTCGACGCCTGTTTGAGAACAGATTGCTTGATAACGTCCATCTGGTCTAATAGACCCTTAGATCTTTTCAGAATTTCATAAGACTTCTTTGCCTTTTCTAAAGCTTGTCCAGTTTGCACATAATCGTTAGGAGCATCTTTGCAATCGTTGTACAGTTGCTCGGCTCTGCTCATTTCTCTATCAAAAGCAACTGTAAAGTTCTTCAGTTCGTGAAGTGTTGATGACAGTAAAATATACTTGTTCTTAGTGTCCCGCACGGCATTCACGACCTGGTCCCAGTTGTTATCAGCAGTAGATAAGGCATTTTGGATTGTACCCATGTTGGGTTGATCTTCCCTCATTAAGTGGAGACCTTCTTCTCTCAGTTCCTTGCGAATAGACTGTTTTTCTTTCATTTCTGCGTCTAATCTGTCTAATTGTTCTGTCATATCTTGGATGGTGGCTTCAGTCAAAGGTACAGGTTTCTGAGCCATTTCATTGAGCACGGATTGTACGTTATGCAAAACTTCTCCCAAAGCATTGTGTTGAACGTTAAACTTGTCCCATCTAGCGCCAACTTTCTGTACTAAATCTCTCTTGTTTGTTACTTGGTTCAGTAAGGCTTCTGCCTTCATCTCAATTTCTTTCACGATGCTAGTAGGCGACATGATTCTGCCAGTATTCTGGTCTGTCACCTTTACCTTTGAAGGTCCATCTAACAGAGCAACATTACTCTTCCATTCAGGTATTTTAGTGATGACATTCACAAGTTCTTGTCTTAGAATTTCGTAGCTCTCCGGAGTTAGTTTTGGACCTTCAATTTGGTACTGTATATGATTCAGTTGTTGTTTAGATTCGTCATACCAGTTTAGTAGGTCAGACCATTTCTGTAAGATTCCTTTGTTTTGTTGAATGCTGTTTTCAATGATCTGGTAGTGTTCAGCAATGTTAGAGTAAGTTTCACTCAACGACCGTGATTCGTCTGGGTGTGAAGCAAGTGTTATGTTCTTGATTTCGTTGTAAATTTCAGTGAATTCGGGCGCTTTGGCAGCATGCTCTTGCAAAAGAACATGCATCGACTGTAACGTAGGTTCTACTTTGTCGGCACCGATTTGGTCATAACTCTCAGTCTTCCTTCTGAAGTCTGTGATCCAGTTATCAAAGTTGTGTAATTTTGTCATGAACTCTTGTCTTACGATGATCTTGTCGGAGAGTTCATTGACTCTAGATCTCACCGTCTCAGCCAGATCGTTTGTGCGTTGTTTGATATCCGACACTTTGTTCTTGAGTAGGGTAGCGCCTTCGGGTTGTATGTTATGGCAGATATTGTCACATGTCTGTGATAAGCTGATGATTTTGGCTTGCTGTTGGGAAATTTCGTTTCCGAATGATTTTAGTTTGTTTAATTCCCTATCTAGTTTTTCCACTTGAGGCGAATCGATGGAAACATTTCTGCTGCTTAGTAACTTTTCACCGTTTTCAATCCACGATTCGAGTTTCTCGGCTTCACGTTCAAAGTTCTCCCAGTTAGTAACGAGTTTGTCTAGTTTATTGTTCCATTGGTCAGCCAAGTCATGGACTACGGCCCATCTGGAGTGAATAGCGTCCACTTCATCAGGGGCACTGGTCTTTCCTGAGAGTTGATGACTGACACTTGAAAGGATTTGCAAGTTCATCAGCTGTTTCTCACAATCGGTGATCAGAGCTTTAGATTGCTGTTGCAATTGCTGTGCTTCGGGCAGAGTTGTGGGTTTGGGTACATTACCTAACTTCAACTCAGCTTCTTCAATCCAGGGTTTGATTTCAGCAACACCCTTCTGGTATTTCTGGTATGTTGCCAAGTCGTGTTCGACTACCTTAGTCTGGTGTTCTGTTGAGCGTTGTAGGTCGGCCATCATTTTCTCTAGTAAAGCGACTTCACCTTTAAGTCTGTTAGCGTCTTGAACTCTGTGTTCTACAGCCAATTTAGTTCCTTGGTCAGCAACACCTCGAACAGTCTCTAACTTTTCAGCAATGACTTTCTGTAATGACTGTGACTTGATTACTCTTTCTTCAGGTGTGATGTTTTCTGAACGGATCTGTTGGATTAATATTGGACTTTCCTTCTTGATCCATTCTCTGACATGTTCCAATTTGTGTTCAATTTTAACCCATTCTTCATTGAACTTTTCTAAATGCACAACTTTAGAGTCAACTTCATCTTGCACTCTTCCGATTTTCCGTTCAATGGTTTCTAGATCTTTCTCAATGATAGGTTTAGGTTTGTCTGCGGTTAGTGTACGTAATTCAGTGTATGCCTGTTGTAGTTGAGGCAATCTCTCAATCTTGGCCTTTTCGATATCAGTTTTAACCGTCTTCGTTTCTTGGAGTTCACGACCGATGTTTGTGACTCCAAGTTCAAGTCCCGGGTGGACAACATAACTCTCGTACTTATCAAGGTCTGATAATAACTCGTCTTTCTGATATTCGTAGTTAGACCAAACTTTTTGTGTGTCACGTAGCTTGTGCAGACGATCTGTGGAGGTTTCATATGCGGTGTTCCAACCAGTTTCGAGGGTCTTTACGTCTTCCCTGACGAAAGCAGGTGCGTTGGCATCCTTGGTTAAGTCCTTGCCTCTCTGGAGCATGGACATGACTAAAGGCCGGTGGCGGTCGAGTTGCTGTACAGCAGCCTGTTGTTCCAGAACCAGCTGTTCCACGTGTTGGAGCGACTGGGGCTCCGGAGCTACCATTGCTTGTTCTTTAGCGTTTTCAAGTACACAGATGACTTCATGTACTTCTCTGCGGTATGTATAGCATCGTGTGTAGGTCTCAGTCTTGATCATCGTGATCTCAATGGTTGGTATCAAGTTCTTGTACCTCGCGATGAGGTTTTCAAGTCTGATTTGTTCCTCTTGAGCCTCTCCTTCTGAGCAGTGGTTTGTGAGCATGTCTAATGTTTGTACCAGCCACTTCATGTCTTCGCGTTTCTTGTCGGCTTCGCGACAGATGTTCTAGAAATTAAAGTGAATTTTAATATATAACTACTGTGTTTTTTAAACAAATAGATACAATAGCTAAATACGATACAACTGTGCGATATTTCTATGTGGGACAACACAACATCGAATATTTACCATAAGTTCCCTCAACTATTTGTTTCCAACGAAGGCATTAGAAAAAGTACAAAACATTAATTACTTCATATAATTATCCCTTTTTCAATAAATAACATTACGATCATTAAAAACTATGGACGGTACGCGGCCGTTAATACAGTATATCGAGTCTTAAAATAATTGAAGGCTTTGTGTAGCGTCTTCTCTATCACTCATAAATAAGTGACAGTCTTTTTCTAAAGTCGATGTGCCATATTAACGCTTGCGTACCAGACATAAAAAACAATGATTCAACATTTTAAGTACATCATTAAAATCTAATCTTACCTGGAAGATAGTCTTCTCCCTCTCAAACGCCTCAGCCGAATCCACCTCGCGTACAATGCTATCCATGGTCTTATCAACATGGTCCATCCACCGTTCCATTTCCCTGAACTTTTCCCTGTAGGCATCCCACTTGGCAGGAATCCTTTGCAGTTGCTGTCTGAAATGTTCCACCCTTTGTACGGTAGATTCCCACATTTGTTCGCACTTTCGTACAGATTCTTCTAGAGTTGTGTCTGTGGTCTGATGGGTGTAGCTCGTGGCTATCTTGTGCAGGTTCTGAAGGCAGTGTTCAACTTGCATGATCTTGCCTTGGTTGCGGAAGTATTCTTCGTTGCGGATGAGGATACCATCGGCGTCGTCACTCTGGTTGTAAGCCTGGGAGAGGTAAAGTTTAGTTACTAGAGTTTTTGTTCAGTTATTTAGAATATGGGTTTAAATGGTAGACATATTTTAATTATAATAGATTGCGCACCTGTTAAGGTAGGATTTGGTTTAATAAATACATGTTCAAGCAAATAAATGATGTGGTTTGATTTTTTTGTGATGCGTCGGTTGTTCGTCATAATATTCGAAGATTGGTACTTTTGTTTAACTTTCCTTTAATTAGGTCAAGGTCACGTTTCATTTAATAAACTGGAGGGCACGCTGGAGTGACTTTAAATAAATAATTACTTTGGCAAGGTCGTGAGACATGACGTGTGTAACACACGTTTATGAATATAATTAAATAAAGTTAGTTATAAGTAATTTAGTGTGTGAGTCATTCTTCTAATTACAGGATATCTTAAACAATTGTTTAATCCGCTGTGGAAAATGACAATTACTGCTTTAAGATTTTACTGGCTGTTTTTATTTTATTAATGCTTGAGTGATATTTATTTTATTTTGAAGTACCTATGTTTGTCGCTGACAAACATACTTCTAAATAAATTATGTATCTATATTGTATGTTTTATTCATCGATCACTACTAAAGAACGTTTTATTTAAATAATTTTCTACATCTCTTTTGGAAGATATATCATAACAAATAAGCATCACTTTTGTTCGTTCGTTCCTTACTTTAACATAAGCTGTTAAAATCTATACATATAATAAAATTGTAACAGGCCGATGTCTGTACATTAAAGATATTAAAGAAAAAATAGTATGGGGGGTCTTTATTAGAGCAACAGAAGCCAAAACAACGGTTTTTAGAATTTTTGTCTGTCTGTATGTTTGTTACCGCATCACGCAAAAACCACTGCATGGAATTGAATGCAGTTTTCAATTATGTATTCCGAGAGGTCTAACTTAAAAAATAGGCTATATAATAGGTCTTTACCTATGAAATTGCCGTTTTGTATGAAAAAATTTAAACGATTTTTTTTCATGTATTTTTTATTTGTATTAATCGAAGTAATCACCCATGCAATCAATGCATCTTTGCCATCGCAGTGGCAGTTTATTGATGCCCTTCTTAAAGAAATCAGCTGGACGGGAGGCAACAAATTCTTCAAAGGCATTTTGTACTGCCTCTCGGGTATTGAATTTTTTTCCCGCCAAGAAGTTATCCAAATTCTGGAAAAAGTAGTAGTTTGTAGGCGCAAGATCTGGTGAGTAGGGCGGATGACGGAGAGCTTCCAACCCCAGTTCTTGCAACTTGGAGACCGTCTGCTGTGCAGTATGATGAGGTCGCGCGTTGTCGTGCAGGAGCAGCGGAGACGAGCGATTGACCAATGCTGGTTGGAGATGTGACAGCTTCTCCATCATTGTGTTCAGTTCTTCACAGTACACATCTGCAGTAATGCTCACCCCGTTTGGTAAGAAGCTGTGATGAATCACACCGGCGCTAGACCACCAAACAGTGACCATCACTTTTCTAGGGGTAAGTTTTCGTTTAGGGCATTGTTTAGGTGCTGAACCAGGATCCAACCAACTTGCTGAGCGCTTGCGGTTATCAAACAGAATCCATTTTTCATCGCAGGTAACAATGCGGTTCAAAATTCCTTCATTTGTGTGTCTGTTGAGCAGTGCAAGGCACGTCTCGACGCGTACTTCGCGCTGACGATCATTGAGTTCGTGGGGCACCCATTTGTCAAGCTTTTTTACCTTGCCAATTTGACGCAAATGGACCAATATTGTTTTGACGCTAACGTCGAAAGCTGCTGCTAATTCAGCCGTAGATTGTGTATCATCAGCTTCCACAATCGCCTTTAATTCGTCATTGTCGACCAAAGTCTTCGGACGACCGCGAGGTTCATTTTTCAGGTCGAAATTTCCAGAACGGAAGCGAGCAAACCAATAACAGGTGGTGCGTTGGTTTGTAGTTGTACGAGCATCGCCACATGATATTTATTGTTTTAGTTTTTACCTGATCAAGCAGTTGCTAATTCACCGATTTATGTACATTCGCTGACTAAGCTATTACGCCCGCCACAAGCCACCTACTTCTGGCATTATATAATTCGTTGTTTTATTAAATAAATGTTCAATCATTATCGGACACAAAACAGTGATTTTATTTCCTGTCCACATCCCGAGTGATTCATCCACCTACATCCTACATCTCAGTGTGCGGAGCTGCTGCCCGTACATTTATGGTCCTTCGAGCCGGATACCACCACTGGAGCAAACAGTCCTGCAAGTCGCACAGGTACGAAGTGTTTCTACTTACTATAGCGAATCGGTTTGACTGGTCTTCCACAAGCGGATCGCCCCAGTCAGATTGAGAAGGCGCACAATATCGTACGGAGAGATTCCTTCGGACCCTGCGATCGCCGTGGGAAACATCAACATTTGGTGGTTCGGGAACTACATACAACAATACAACAGTGAAGTCAACAGAGCTAACGTCCATACACTACACGCATACATACTCGTGCAACAATTATGGACGCCAGGCAACAAGAACTTCTCAAGCGGCAGGAAATCATCGCAGAGGGCATCCGAAAAATTGGTGTCAACTTCGGAAAAGATGGCCCTGACCGCAAAACCGCCACATACATCCGGGGCAGACTGGATACCCTCCAGGCGCACTGGAACGAATTCGAAATGAATCATGGCGTGCTACAGGGCGCCATAGACCAGACCGACATATACTACACAACAAAAGTATACGACAGGGTCAAGTCGAACTACTCAAACATACAACATAAGCTGCAAACATGGTCAACAAGCACTGCGGAACTCGCGAGTCGCCCAGAAGAAGAGAACAAGAACACTGGAGTCCTATCGAGATCGGACGAGCTAAAAAATCAACAAGCAACCAACTTTAGAGCCTTCTCACGTTTCGTCAGCAACTTGCGTACTGCGGACATTATTGAGAAATGGGAGATAGAAGACAAGCTTAGGGTCCTCGAATCGCGATGGAGGGCGATTGACGAAGTGCACTGGCAGCTCGACAACGTTCTCGTCGGTAGCGACGTAAACTACGAGCTCGAGTTCTCGCAGTACGAAGAAACATACGAGTGCACAAAGCGAGGTCTCAACCGCAAACTCAACCACGCTGTCCAACAACGGGATAGTGCGCCAAGGATCGAAATACCGATATTCTCTGGAAACTACACACAATGGCCGACATTCCTCGATCTATACATCGCGGCTATCCATAATAACCCTTCCCTCTCGAAGGGGCAGAAGATGCAACACCTGAAGGGGAAGCTAAAAGGAGAAGCTGAGCGCCTTGTGCAACATCTGTCTGTTTCCGAGAGCAACTACGACTCCTGCTGGGAAATCCTCCACCATAGGTACAATAACTTGCAGATGCTCTTCACCAAGCAAATGCAAGTTTTGATGAGTCAACCTACGATTCAAAATCAAAACGCGTACGAGCTGAAGCGCCTACACGACACCAGTCTCGAAACCGTGCACGCGTTGCGTAACTTGAGCATCGACACGGCAACATGGGACCCGATTTTGGTGCACATTCTGGCAGCAAAACTAGACACTCAGACCTACGCTGACTACATGGAGGCGAGGAAAAATCCAAGAGGGCTTCCCGACTTCAAGGAATTCATCCAGTTCATCGAAGGGAAGTTCACGGCGCTGGAGTCAGTAGTGAAGAAAACAAGTAAACCCAACAAACAAACGGATGCCGACGTCACCCCAAATAAAGGGGCCTCGATGACAACAGTACCAAGGGATGCGTACAACAGATACAGACGCTACCCCAAAGCAAACCATACAAGCTCCGACAGAAATTGTCCAGTTTGCAAAACAAGCCACATCTTGCTCTACTGTAAAGAGTTTCAAGAAATGACGCCAGCCATAAAAATTAGGACAATTGAGCAATTGAACATTTGCAAAAACTGCATGTATCCGCACAACGGAAAGAAATGCAACTCGCAGAAAAGATGCAAAGTGTGTAACGGCGCACATCACACCACGCTACATGACCTAGTCCGCGAGACTACGTCAGCGACACTGTCGTCAAGCCAAATGGCCGAAGGCGTGACAAACAACAACATGCAGCGAAAAACCAATCACGTGTCAGGAAATTTTAACGAAGTTTTACTGGCTACAGTACAACTTAAAGTAAAGGCTGCAGATGGAACTTACACCGTACTTAGATGCCTTCTAGACCAAGGCTCCCAACTGAACCTTATAACAGAATCGGCTGTGCAACGACTTGGGCTTCCGCGACGCAACCACAACTCAACTGTGTCAGGGATCGGAGCATTTGCCAGCCAGAGCAACGGGACCGTTCAGTTGGACTGTAAGTCCCTTTACGGAGATTACGAGTTTTCAACGCCGGCATTAGTAATGGCTAAACTACTCAACAACCTGCCTAACTACTCCTTCGAAAAACAAGATTGGCCTCACATAGAAAACATTAACCTGGCCGACCCACAATTCAACTTATCAAGGCCGATTGACATTCTACTTGATGCTGGGGTATATGGCGACATAGTCATGAGCAACATTACTCGAGGAAACATATACGCACCAATAGCACAACAAACAAAGCTCGGCTGGGTATTAGTTGGAAATACGAATACTTTCAACTGTCATGTCGTGGTGGACACTAGCGATATCTCTCGTTTCTGGGAAATTGAAGAGATAATATCAGACGACCAGTCTACGACTGTCGATGAGGAGTACTGCGAGAGGCTGTACGCTGATACAACAAAAAGACAAGAAGATGGGCGGTATGAAGTGAGAATCCCCATGAAGACCAATTTCGAGCAATATTTAGGACGATCAAAGCCACAAGCAGTCGCGCAATTCAAGCAATTGGAAAAACGTTTGACAAGAGACGAAACCCTCGCTTCAAGCTACAAGGCTTTCCTCGGCGAATACAAAGCTCTAGGACATATGAAAAGGTGCACAGAGCCGGACACGCCAAGCTGTTTCCTACCCCATCATGGAGTAATGAGACCCGATTCATCGACAACCAAACTCCGAGTGGTTTTCAATGCATCAGCAACCACTAGCTCGGGACACAGTTTAAACCAACTGATGGAATGCGGGCCTAACTTACAACAAGACTTACAAGCTATTATTCTACGATGGAGGGCATTTGAATACGTGTACACAGCGGATATTGAGAAATTCTACCGACAAATACGTATTCAGGAAAAAGACCAACACTTACAAAAAATAGTGTGGAGGGATTCAGTCACAGAGCCGTTACAAGAGTTACAACTGACTACAGTAACATATGGTACCAAGTCCGCTCCCTTCCTGGCAATGCGCACCATAAGGCAACTGGTAAAGGATGACGGCGCACAGTACCCCTTGGCGGCAGCTATTCTGTCCAATCAGCTATACATGGACGACTTAATAGGCGGGAGTCACGACTACATAACAGCACAGAAAGCTCGAAGTCAACTTATAACAATGCTGAAGGGCGGTGGATTCAACTTACGAAAGTGGGCTAGCAACGAAACGCGCCTACTTGAAGGCTTATCCGATGAATTGATAAGCCAAAAAATGTTCGACTTCAAGGATGCAGACACCAACAAAACGCTAGGCATCACTTGGAACCCGCGCACGGATCAGTTTACCTACAAACAAATACCACTCTGCAACAAACGTGATGTCGACACAAAACGCACACTACTGTCGGATATATCAAAACTGTACGACCCACTTGGTTGGCTATCACCGGTAACAGTGAAGGCCAAGCTAATTTTTCAACATGCTTGGTCAACGACAACGAGCTGGGATGATAAACTCCCACTAAAGATACAGCAAGAATGGGAGCAATTCCGCAATCAGCTCGCACACATACACGACATAACCATACCACGCTGGATCGGCGACACCCAACAACCCTTCGAACTTCATGGCTACTGTGATTCATCAGAACGAGCCTATGCATGTGTCATATATTGCAAGACCACTGATAAAGAAGGTAAACAGATGATAAGGCTAGTAGCAGCTAAAACAAAATTAGCCCCACAGAAAAAGCCTATTTCTCTGCCACGACTGGAGTTATGTGGTGCAGTACTACTAGCCCGACTGATCGAAAAAGTAAAAAACTCCATCAACTCGCAGATCCACACCATACATTGCTGGACGGACTCCATGGTGGTGCTTGGCTGGCTACATGGTGATGTGAGCCGTTGGAAGAGTTTCGTAGCCAACAGAGTCACAAAAATTATCCAAATAACACCACCCAACTCCTGGGCCCATGTCAAGTCCGAAGACAATCCTGCGGACTGCGCAAGCAGAGGAATCTCACCATCAGCCTTGATAGCTCACGAACTGTGGTGGAAAGGCCCAACCTGGCTTCAAAACAACAACATACCCAAACAAGGTATTTTTACAACGAACGAAGAGAAAAATAAACGAGGTCAAACCTGCGCAATACAAACAATAGACGCGCCCCTCATCGAGCAACTATTGCAAAAATACAGCACGATGACTTATGCAACCCGAGTCATCAGCTGGATCAGACGATTCATAAACAACTCGCGTGACGCAACAAGAGCCATACACAGGTCACACTTAACTACGGAAGACATTGTGCAGACTCAGCACCTGCTTGTGAAAACTACACAGAACAATACATTTGGCGATGAAATAGCATACCTACACAAACATAACAAGGTACGGGCTACAAGCAAACTGTTGAGTTTAAGCCCAATACTAGACGCACAAGGTATTCTTCGAGTGGGAGGAAGACTTGAACATGCTAAGTTAAACGACTCCCAAAAAACATCCAATAATTTTACCAAACAAACACAAGTTATCAGACCTCCTGATTGACCAAGCCCACAAGAATACTCTCCACGGCGGTGCCAGGCTTACTTTGGGAAACCTTCGTAACAAATATTGGATACTTGGCGGCATGAAACCAATCAAGAAGCAACTCAACAAATGTGTCACCTGCCACCGCTACAAAACGCAACGCAGCAATCAACAAATGGCACACTTACCAACGCCTCGAGTTACACCTTCAAGGCCATTCACACACACGGGCGTGGATTTCACGGGACACGTTGAAATAAAGGCTAATAAAGGTCGCGGCATTAAAACAGTTAAAGCTTACATCGCGATTTTCATTTGTTTATGCACAAAAGCCATCCACCTGGAGCTGGTGTCAGATCTCAGCACGATAACATTCCTCGCAGCATTGAAGCGGCTATGCGCACGACGAGGAACACCAAAACATATCTACAGTGACAACGGAACGAACTTTGTCGGAGCAGCAAGAGCTCTAGCCAAAGAACGCCAGGAGGCACTGCAGCTTCTAGTGAACGACGACCTCATCAACAACACTTCCGAAAAAGGGATGGAATGGCACTTTAACGCACCATCTTGGCCCACAGCGGGAGGACTATGGGAAGCTGCAGTCAAGAGTATGAAACACCACCTAAAACGCGTCCTTGGGGAACAAAGGCTTACGTACGAAGAGTTTACTACTTTGCTAGTACAAATTGAAGCCTGCCTCAACTCAAGGCCACTTGTCGCCCTAACAAACGACCTCGACGACATCGATTACTTGACACCAGGCCACTTTTTAGTCGGTGGCCCGGTTCTGGCACCTCCGATGACGTCAGAGAGTGACAACAGCCAGTTAACTTTACGATGGCGCCTGACAGAAAACATGTACAAGGAATTTTGGAAGAAATGGTCCAAAGATTACCTACAAACATTACAATTACGAGGGAAATGGCAAACTCCAACACGCAACATTGCCGTGAATGACGTCGTCCTTGTAAAGGAAGAACAAATAGCCCCAGCCCGATGGTTATTAGGGCGAGTTATAGAGACGCATCCTGGACCGGATAACTTGGTACGAGTCGTCACGCTCAAAACTAAATCCAACATAATGAAGAGACCCGTAACGAAATTGTCCCGATTACCAATTGAAACCGGGAACAACAAAGAAAACAAACCAACACAACCAGAGGCGACGTCATCAACATCTCAACGTCGGGTGAGCCCTAGACGGGCACAGAAGGGTGTTTCCAGCTGTAACGTCCTCAAGTACCTAAGCACGTTACTAGTACTGATGGTTACGTGTGTGACACCGTCCAGGCAACAACTCGTCAATGTAACAACTCTAGACCCGACCCGCCTTGTATACTTTGACAAAGCCGCAGACTTACAGATAATACAAGACGAATGGAGACTGGTAGTATACTACAACATGTCAACTTACTGGAAAAGTACTTCTGCCGTTGAACAATACGTCCAGCAATTACACGGACTTTGTCAACGAAATACAGCGTACTTGACTATATCCACACAACTCGAGCACGAACTAAACGAGCTCAAACACTACAACGAAGTACTACAATCCGACCACGGAATACGTAGCAAGCGAGGCCTCATAAACGGAATCGGGAACATTGCCAACTCTCTATTTGGAGTACTTGATGACAAATTCGCCGAAAAATACAACAACGACATCAAACTACTGCACAGCAATGAAGACCACTTGTACAATCTGTACAAACAACAGACTTCAATAATCGAAGGGGAATATAACCTTCTGAAGAGGAACGAGCAAGTAATGAACCGGCAGTTCATTGTAATCAACAAAAGTCTCAGAGACTCGCTCCAACAACTGAAAACCGAACAAGACCAAGCAACGTTCCTTACTGCTACTGCACTTGCCGCAAACATGATGATAACAAACTTGCGGAGAATACAAGACATGTTGATCAGCCTAGTTACAGATCTTCGTCACGGCAAGGTCGACACTCACCTGTTGAAACCCGATGCGTTCGAAAAACAGTTGAACATCATAGCAGGACAAGTCCCAAAAGGATTATCTCTCCCTTGCTCAAACAAGTTCAAGTGTATCCGGGAAATGTATAAACTAGCAAGTGTGCAAGGAAAACTAACCGAAGACTTCATCATATTCGAAGTAAAAATCCCGTTAGTAGCAGACGAACAGTACGAACTAACCGAAGTCATCCCAATCCGCAACATAAAGGGAACCTCCATGATTCACATAATACCAACAACCAAATACATAGCCGTTAACTTGAAGCTAGATATGATGATACCACTGGATCAACAACATCTTTCATCGTGCGAACAAGTAAACACAAATCAGCTGTTGCTATGCAACCTTGACCTACCTATATACAGTATAAAAACAGCCACAACAATGTGCGAAGCAGGCATAATAAACAATCGAGGAGTAACAACCTGCCGCACTAAGGTATCGAATTGCAGCAATGACTGGAAAAAACTGCACAGTAAGGGAGCTTGGTTGTTTACGTGTTGCGAGGAATGCACTATGCGCATTTTCTGTCCTGCGGGAATTACGTCACAGACACTACAAAATACAGGCATCATCACCTTAGCTACAGGTTGCATGATGCGCGGCGATAAACATCTGATTCATGCACATTACAAAATGCAAAGCACCATGGAATTAGGAAATGAGCAAGAGATCTACGTACCAGAGATAAATCTAAACGAACTATTAACAAGCAATAGTCAAATTACAAATATAACAAATATGGAACTTGAAACACATGAAGAACAACTAAAGAGTATTAAGAGAAAAATTGAGCTGGTTAAAGAACAACAGGACATACAAATGGTTAATTCCGTGGAGGCGGAGCAACATCATTACGTCCTGTACGGCTGTATGATAACCTGTGCAACAATATTCAGCATATGGGTATGCGTCCAAATTAAAGCACGCTGTCTCCGTACACCTCAAGGAAACAGAACAGGAAAGCAGGCGCACAAGGAAGAGATTGAGATGGCCCCAAGTCCTACTGAACGGCATCTCCCTACGGAAGGACAAGCAAAGGCAGACACCCCGGATCTAGAAGAGGTCACCAGACATCTTCCTAACAGCAGCAAGGTGGATCGCGAAACGTCGCCAATGACAGTTAGCGACGGACATAGAACCTTCCAATAACTTTCTTTACATACTTTACTTACCCTTGGATAATGCATTTTACTGGACATTTGTACTTTTATAGTCGGCAGGATGTACGAGCATCGCCACATGATATTTATTGTTTTAGTTTTTACCTGATCAAGCAGTTGCTAATTCACCGATTTATGTACATTCGCTGACTAAGCTATTACGCCCGCCACAAGCCACCTACTTCTGGCATTATATAATTCGTTGTTTTATTAAATAAATGTTCAATCATTATCGGACACAAAACAGTGATTTTATTTCCTGTCCACATCCCGAGTGATTCATCCACCTACATCCTACATCTCAGTGTGCGGAGCTGCTGCCCGTACAGTAGTGTTAGCTCCGTAAACGTCGTTGATGTTGCGTGCCGCTTGTGCCGCGTTGCTGCCACGACGGTACTCATATTCCATAATTACTCGAATTTTTAACGTATCCATGATGACGAAAAAGATTGAAATGCGATGAAAATGTAACACTAATCAATAAACAAATGACTACTTTTGGAAAAAAAAATCCATGTTTTTAAAATAAAATTAATTTGAAATTAGAATTCTTACCCAAACAAAAATTATTTTGATTTGAAATGGCCAGTACTGCAAAACGGCAATTTCATAGGTAAAGACCTAATATTATCAAAAAAAAATGATTATCTACTTGATTCTAAAGTCCACGCGTATGAAGTCGCGGGCAAAAGCTAGTTATAAATAAAACTGATGACCGTGATTTCAAGCTTAAGAAGCAAAACTAAGTCTTACCTGTTCCTCATAAACGATCTCCTTCTCAATATCCTTGATGCAGTGCTGGAACACGGCCTCGTCCAGGCGGAACTCCAGGCGCATGAGGTGAGGAGGTGCCTTGTCCAGCAGTGAGCGCCAGCGTTGTTGCAGCTGCTCCACTGTTTGGACTACTCGGGGACGGTCTTCTTCGCTGACCAGCTGGAAAATAAAGGTGGTTTGAGGTTTTGTGTTGTTGCTCTTTCGCTATCTGTGAGTAACTTAGTCCATGCAGCTCTACTTTCCTTGAAAATTACTGTTCCCATGAGCTTCAAGATTACTTTAAATAATTATCATTTTGTTATAACAGAAGTTTGTCAAAACCTATTGAGTGGGGTATCAAAATTAAGGGTTTCATAAATAGGTCTCATTAAAGTCAAAAATAGTTATATTAACTATTTAACTGTAAAATAAAAAATAATTTACAAAATCAAAAAACCTGACTGCCTAAAAAGTGAACTTTAATTATCAGTCGCTATCACTTTTTAGGCAGTCGGGTTTTTAGATTTTGTAATTTTTTTTTTTTTAAGTGGAATTCAGCAGGTCCATCACAAAACATATTATTTGTTAACAATTTGTTTTTGTAGATTACAAGTGAGTTTTGGCAACTTCATGTTAGAACTTACCTCAATAAGCTCCCGTCCAGACCTCACCAACTCCGAGACAGCCCTCTCATCGGCTCCCTGGAAGAATCTCTTGTGGAAGTCGACGGCCTGCTTAGAGTCGACCCTATTATCTGCCAGTAGGGCCTCAGCTCTTGAAGCCCACTCTTCTACGGCTCGCTTCTTGGAGTCGAACTCTTCCCACGCACGGACCAGGCGTTGGAGGTCCGCCTCGCGACGTGTGGCCTCCGATGATACGTGAGCGAACCTAGGGAGGTAATGGATGATTTAGTATAGAAGTTTGTTTAGTGGTTCAAAAGTCCAGGTGGATGAAGAGTTAATTGTCATGAATATCTTTTTATAAATGAAGACATTTATCTATGTCAGTTAGAAGGTCAAAATCACAGGAAAATGGCATAAAAATGCTAGAATTTATACAATTCATATTTCCAAAGTAATTTTTTTGTTTTTTTTTTTTGTAGCAGTGAGATACCAAAGTAGTCAACTAACGCTATACTCCATTTGAAATAAGATTAGACATTTAAACAAACCTTTTTTACAGTCAGTTCAACCGACTCGGACTTCTATACCGTAGGCATAAGGCCATCCTTATGCCTACGGTTGTTTGCTTTTAATGCCATCATTAAAAGCAAAAAAGTAGTTACAATACCAACTGTTTACTGCAGCTGCCATTTTTTATGCCACTAACGCAATAGAAGTCAAAATTGGTTGATCGGACTGTAAAAAAGGTTTAGTTAAATGTCTAATCTTATTTCAAATTGAGTATAGGTACACATGCAGCCACTTTAACAGCAACTCACTAGTGATAATAAGAAATAACCACTTTATCACAAGTCAAGAATTCCCAAACCTCAATACTCATCGTGGTTTTAATCAAAATGCTCACCTCTCGTTAAGGTCCCTCATAAGTCTGACTTGCTCCGTCACGTCAGCACTTCTGTCAGTGTCAGCTGACTTGACAATGTTCTGGAACACCTTGTTCTTGCTCTCAAGCATGGAACGATAGTAGGTCGTTCGGGAGAAGAATGTGCGGTGGATCTCGTAGCGTTCGGAGATTATCTCGCTGTGGGGAAGAAGAGATATTCATTATTATTTATGTTATTTGGCCACACACAAGGTAGGGTATACTAAGAGTGGAACTTGGAAATACGCAATTGTGTTGACTGCCAAGCTACCTAATCTTATTCATCAATCATTGCTATAACTGTTTAATTCTGACAAGAGGCAGAAATTGTATTATTTTTCTCTATCATCTTGCCATAATAACAGTACTATGTATGTATGCGTGCACTTACTGGACAATGCCACTTAATCAATGTGGTTCATTCTCAAAAGACCATTTCAGACACCAATCTACATGGTCTTGATATATGATCTGACCAAGATTATGTCTGTTTTCTAAAAGGGACTATGACCTCTGAGTTTGTTTCGGCCATTCTTAGAGTAGTCAGATAGAAAATGCCGACCTCATTTAGTTCTTTAAATATGATTTACGTATCAAAGTGTTTGTACCTACAAACCTACTTACAAAAATAAAATCATTTATTTCTTTGGAAAAAGGGCTTCACTATTCGCCCGACAGACTGGTAAAAATATTAATAAACATTTTGACTATTGCTGTGGTCTGTCTGCTATTTGTAAACTATTCTTTCGTGACTTCAAAATCACATAAAGTGGTGATATAATCCGAACAGATTATTGTAGGTATTGACTGGCACAGACCAGCGCAATTTCTTTTGTTACTAACTGCTTATGCTGTTAACTCGGACTTACCGTCTAGTTTCTCCCCCAGTCCTCAGCGCCTCCTCAGCCTTGTCCAGCCAGGAGCCGATCTCCTTCTGCCCGCTCTCCAGTGACTCATGCTGCACCAGTAGCTGCCTGTACTGGTGCAGCTTCACTGGCACGGTGGCTCGTACCCGGACTAGCGCCTCTTTCTGTTGCTTGAGTTTCGCCATGTTGGCTTCGACCTCGTCGCGAGGCATCTCGGCGATCGCGTTTTGGAAGGTTCTAGAAAAATAATAATAAATAGAAAATAATAGGTAAATAGTCAACAGTCAAAGAGACCGGTTACTAACGAGGGTGTGGTTTCAGCCCAAATACCTACATACGAGTTGGGAATCGCATTTTCTTCTGAGTGAGATATAGTCTACCATACTATGCTTACGAAGAATACAAAATACAGTTCCAAATCTTCACTATCACTACTAGACACACATTGAAAATTTTGATAAATAAAACAAAAGAAAACTATCCGCGCGCGCGTGATTTTCATTTGTTATTTTTTTTATTTTATTTTTATAAATCTGTGTTCATCAAAAGTATGTACGTATGTGGCCAGTATCATATCATGCTTAGCGATTAAAACTATTTATTTTTTGGGATTATACTATATTTAATTAGATTCGTTACTGAATTGCCGTAAATTAAAAGAAACACAATACGTTAACAATGGATTTTCATATACTGTATCGAACCTACATATTTGTGCAACAGAAATGACGTACATTCTGCCTTAATCCAATCAAATCAATAATAAACAAAAAAGTAAGAAACTACTTTCTGTGGAGCTGTATGTATAATAACCATTAGTAGGTATGCACTATTTTAAAATGATATATTTAGAGTAAATATTTCAAGTAACATCGCTAAATGCTTTAATAATTTCATGTTAATATTATTACTTTAGTTTTCGCTATGAAAGGAACCATATTTTTAGAAGAAGGTAAACCGGCTTATCTATTGATATTGAAATTTTAACATTATCATATAGAGTGGAAAATACAGTAAACTTTTGCAAAGACTTTGTGAACCGAACACTTGTGTACCATTCAAATCAAAATAAATAAGGTTCTTGAAAAAATACTCGAGATATTAACTAGTTTAAAAAGCCGAAAACTAATACCAACCTGCTAATAGTCTTGAATAGTTCCTCGTGGTGTTCTATCTCTGAGTTGAGCTGCAGCAGCTGGTCGATGTAGCCCTGTATGTCCACAGTGCTGGCCCGCGGCTGCCTGCCCAGCACGCTGTCCGCAGAGCCCAGCCAGGCGTCCAGCGCGTGCGCACCCGTCGCCAGCGCACGCCGGTGCCGCAGGGCGTCGCCGCCGCGCACGTACCTGGGGGGACATAGGATTAGGTTTTCTTTTCCTGAGACTATCCTTAAGGTATGGAATGTTTGTACGATATATTCGAGATCATAAAGTTTACGTACTCAATGAAATAAAACAGCTACTTATTCTTTATTGCACACCAGAGGCAAAATATATAAATTGTTGTTCTGGATGCGACGTAGTTCTTTACGTTTTCGTTATACCTACATATTAAAATTACTCACAAAATCCATAAACTCAATCATTAATCGTCGATTACTTATGTCCTGTTATGTAAAAAAAAAATCCCATATGTATGTCCGAAAACAAGATCTTATCTATCAAAACTACTTACCTATTGATATTAAAACTGCTAATCCTAAGACCTAGATATTAAAAATTCTTTAGAAGAATCAATTCGTCGAACGAATTCGATTACATAATGTTTTTATCAGATTATGAAATTTTTCACAGAAATTCAAGTATGACCTATTTATTCCATGTTAGTTAAACAATACGAAATGAAGATTTAACGAAAACCAAATTTAAACTCACCTCTCTGCTTCTTCCCACACTCGTTCCCAGCGTTCAGTAATTTCTACATATTTCCTCTTCACCTCCTGACTGATCTCTTCAGAGGAGGTCGCAGCCAGGAACCCAGCTGCATCACCCAACAGCTGGTGCTTCTCCTTCCACACAGTCAGGTCTTGGAAGAACTCCAATCTCTCATCTTCCGATACTCTTAGCATATGCTGTGCCTTATCTAGCCAGGTCGTAAAGTCATCAGCTAATGTATTCCAACGCTCCCAGTGAGCGATGACTTCTTCTAACACACTTCTGGCACAACGCACGTCTGAAGCGACTCTTCTCCAGGTTTCAGCAACGTCCTTCAAGAACGTGTCAATATCTCTCGCTTCAGTCCTATCTACCTCACAAACCCTCTTATACTCCTCCGCTACTTGCTTAATATCAACGTAAGCTCTATCAAACTCCTGGAAAATCTTATTCTTAGTCACGAAATTATCATAGTCTTCTAATAAGGCACGTACGTGGTCGATGCGACCGTATTTGCCGGTCCACGCGGCAAGCTTGGCTTTAGTCAGCTCTGTGAAGGCGACGATACAACATTTGTGCTCCAAGTACTTTAATCTAGCCTTCCTTTGTGGCGCTCTTCGACTTACCGTCTCGAGACGCTCTTTCATGTCTTGGAGTCTTTCACCAGGGATTCGCGCAGCCTCAGGTGACCTTAAAGCCGCTTCGAATCTGTCGATAACTTCAGGTAATCCAGCGAAAAACCCGCTGTGTTCCTCTAATTTCTCGCTGATTATCGCAGCGGTCCTCTCATCTAAGCTAGTGGGGATTTCGTCAAAGTATAAAAGGTATTCGGCCCTCGCTAACCACTCGCCGACATTTCTAAAGTCTCCGGGGAGCTCTGCGTCTAGGAGCCAGAGCCATCTTCTGTGCAGTCTTTCTAATTCTATCCAGAGCGAGACTAGTTCGCGCCAGGACTTGGGCGCGATGGCTACAAGGCTCTGCGTGTACATGAGCTTCTCTAGTTTCTGGTAGACAGGTTCGCGCGCGAGCCGGTCGTTTTCGGCGCGCACGTAGTCTTCGTAGTGTCGCGAGAGAGTTCGCGAGTCGTATTGCCTTTGAACTGTGGTGACGCGTTCAGTCAGCCACATTCTAAGAGATTCGTACTCCTCTTGCACTGCCGCTACGGCATCCGGTCCTGTCGTCTATTGATAAAGCATGGCATTAATATTAAATAAAAATAAACCATTTATTTCAGGTTACAAAGACCCATCGATAAATACCTTAACCTAAATATACATATTATAATAATACATTGTGCTAATAAATAAAACTTAAAACTATGCAACGTCGCGCACTTGTTAAAACAACGGAGATGTAACCGGAACAATAATGAGTTAATGAATGGCATGTCACGGTGATTCATACTAATCAGTTGTGTTGACTATATAAAATAAGCAGAGATTACGCAAACGTACTCCTTATTGAACAAACTCTGTTTTTAATATGGGTACTCTTATAAATGCACAATTTTTTCACTCTCAATCATATAGAATTGTCTCGAAAATATGACTGCTATATTAAGTCTAATTACTCACCTTGGGTTCAGGATATTTATGCAGGAACTGGGCTACGTATGTCATGATGGACCTTTCATCAGGCTTGTCGACATCCACATCTTCGGCATCCAACAGCCTTGCGATACCGAGTGCGGTTTCTGCGACATCGAACGCGTGTTCCAAACGTTGTCTATTGGTCTTCCTCTTCATCTCCGCCAGATTAATCAGATTGGCTTTTATGGCGTCGATGATGGCAAGGAATGCGATACCGTCGCGCCATGATGGGCCGAAGTCTGTTACTTGGATGTTTGAATCCCTGGAGAGGAATAATGTTATTAGTATCCATAACTATAGCGAACGTGAGCTATATACACGAGGATAAATACAGGATTGCAGGGACATCGATGCACACCTCGTGGATTCACGTGGTAGGTACATGATTCTGAACGTTGAAATTTTTAGTCGGTTTTTTTATAAGAATAAGGCTCTGCCTTCATTTTATTACCGCGTAAGCCTATCGGATCGCGTCTACAATCATGTGAATTCATCATGGTAACATAGTTGATTTCCCTGCCCACTGTAAATTACTATGATGATGTTTAACTGTTTCTTCTATATTACATATTAATACCGCTACTTTTATATGCCTTCCACAGACGATCACATTTAATTGTTGACTTCTTGATAGCAGACATTAATGAATGCAGCATTAAATCAAACATTATTGCCGAATTGTATACAGTAATCTCGTCTTTGTGCAAGGACCAATAAACGACGAAATTCTAAGTGTTGATAGTGCCTATTTAAACAAATATCATGAGTACTCGTAAGTTTGCTAGATCTTAAGAATGGATCTAAAGAAAGGTTGAATGGTAAAAATACCCGATAAAATAAAGTAGGTAATGTAATCAAAAACAATTTGGTGCATTTGATCTCTCAATGAAGAGGTCAAATTATAATAACTGCAATAAAATTAGGTCAACGGATATCTCGAGCCTCTTGGCAGCGTTTGGCGAAATTAATGATGGAATTAATAACTGTTACAGCCATTGCAACTGGCGTCATACCCGTCAAATTGTATATAGGTCAGTGGGTTCCCCAATAACAATATTATGTATACACCTACAGACATTCACATACGCAAACAAATCGATAATAATCTTTACAACTTGTGTACGTAATGTTAATTACCTTACATACTACTGTACTTATAGCATCATGTTCTTCCAACTGAACAGACAGCTGTGCTGCTGGAGAGTTTATTGCGCCACTTCTTTTTCGCAGAAGTTGAAAAAATTACTTTAGATTTGTGCTTATGATTCTTAATTTTTTCACAAAAAACAGCTGTTTTTAAAATCTTTTAACATGTTTGTGCAATGGCAGTTGTTGATTACACTTCAGTTCTAATTGATGCATCACTATTTGATGGATTCATAGCAAATGGGTAGATATTAGAATTAGAAATCTATTATGAAAAGGATCAATTGGGTCATTGCCTTGATTGAATTGGAATTATTTACGAGTTTAACCATCGGCAACCTAATTTGCTCTACAGCAATGTCGGTCTTAATTTGGTTTCCACTGTTTCTAACAGTATCATATGGATTAAACGTAGAAACAAAAGAAGAAGAAGCTGCAGGTACAGATTTACTTCGTAGGTCTTTACTGTCCTATTATTTAGCAAAAATCCTTCTGCGTCTAACACCTATTTCTACCAATACCAACTTCAGTAATCCAAGTTTCTACTTACTTCGGCAAAGCGTTGGCGACCCACTGCAGCAGGGTCTTCTTGGCGCCTTGCTTCCACTTGTCTTCCGCCCGCTGAGTAGGAGTGGCGGCTCCTGACTCATGGGACATGACTGAAGCGCATCGAGACCCTCCGAGGTACTCTAGAGCCCGGCTGTTCTCCTCGATCTGATGGGGATTTGGTGGAACAATTAGAAAGATAGTATAGATTATTTGATAAAAAACATCATGGATTTATACGACATGTCAGTATTGTGTTTGATAATCTCGGAATTAGAAGCATGGGCTAAATATTCTTGGGTCGTAATTATAGCAGTTTGGATGAAATATTGGAATGCCAATTTATAATGATTGTTTGTTCACTCATTAGCGAATATCATAACAAATTTGCCAATTAGTGTTGGTTTTAGGGTAAAAAAAAATCCGGTGCAGGGAAACTATACAGTGTACCTAAACACGGCAATAACGTAAAATCCTCAATTTAGGGGAATAATTTACGTTCAGATTAGGATTTCAGGGTCACAGGGGCAAAATGTTTGGACACAACAATGTACTTGTTTATCAATAACGTTTATTTGTTTTCCGAGAAAGCCGATGTCAAACAAGTTATGTTTGTAAATAAGCGCAGTACACCAAAAGACATCCAAAATCTAAATTCTGTTTTCCAAATCTGACCTGACGACCGTATGATGAAGGCGTATCGTGTCCTGACCCTGGATACATAACCTGTTTTGATGAAATATGATTTAATGATAGCAATGACTGCTGGTGTAAAACAAGATGTCTGATTTACATAAATGAATAGATTACCTGGCGCTAATACTAGCAAGGTTTAATTTAATGTGTTTGCAGAATTAAATGGGCGGCAAGGACTAGAAATATACAACTTAAATAATGTTAAAGAGTAAAATACATATTTTTAGTCTTGCTTTATCATACAATTATCCAGCCCAACGCAATGTCTTTTACTGATCTGATACAAACCCCTGAAGTTAGTTAGTGATTGTCCAACAAAAGTAGAAACCAACAAGTACTAGTAACAATGGAAACCAGTACAAAGCATTAGCGCCAGTCACTACACTCATTACGTAATCAACAATAAAATTGTGCCAATTCACTCCTCCCACACTCGAACTATGGCTAAGTGATTTAAAGTGATGCTAATTATACAATTATTATCTAAAGGTGATGTGACTCTTATAAGAAGTGATATCTGTGATTCTAGTCCAATTATAAAACCAATTTGGTCAACCAATAGCAGTACTGTGTAGTCTATGGTCTCAGGCGTTAGAATATATGTATAAAGAAAATAGGGAATATAAATTTATAAGAAAACTTATATTGCAAAACAAGCTTTCTACGCTTTTAAAGCTTGATTGAGCTGTAAATATAGGAAATACAAAAACTTAAGTCAATCGATAGGTATAAAAATATAGCAAAGCTTTAATCAACAAGCATACATTTTGTTACTAATATTGTAGCAAAAATGTTCTCAGTTGCTATAACTTTTGATCAAGATGATACATACAACATTAAAATAATAAATGCCAAGAGACCTGATTACTTTAGAAGCTGTGATGCCGTTACCCACCTTAGGTCCTCTTTCCTGTGGGTCCAATACATTGAGCGAAGCTTGCGCAAACAAAATTAGTTCAAGCCAATTAAAATGAGAACAGACTGACATTAAAACGAAAATAAATAAATTTTAAAATCCAACAAAATCTTAGTGTTTCTCTTTTTTTATTCTTGCAGTACATCCTCATTTTAATGGTAAATATAGAAATAAAATTAGATACAGGTTACTCGATAGTGCAACTACATCAGTAAAAGGGACAGATTAGGAGAAACATTAAATAAGAACACGGGAAATAAAAACAACAGATACTGAACAAAAATGAGGAGAATAAAGTTATAATGCTGGTATAGTCTGCTATTGGCTGTTCATTTCAGAAAAAAGAGTAATTTGGAAAAACAATTTAAATCCATACTATGAATGACTATGTATGGAGATGAAGAAAAACCAAATATGGGAAGTACAGTCAAATAAAAATATCGATGAAGCAGACTGTGATACAAATTCTAAATATACCCGAAGAAGACATCTAAAATGTTAATGATCACAGTGACTATACAAATAAAACAGATGAGGCCATTGATTAAGATCATATAAACATTGATGATCCTATTAGATTTATAATAGTAGTAAAACGTTCTGAAAGTGTAGATCTATTCTACCTACGCAATACTGTGGCGGTTCTATCCTAATTGAAATCTATTTCCGTACCACACGGTGCTGAGTCAGTGTACAGTGAGCCACGATAATGTGACTTAAGAAATATGATACAGAATTACTTTCTAATGTAATTAGAGATTTTTGAAGGTACATATATCAGTAATGTAATATTATTGAGAAAGCCATTTCATGATTTCGTTGTTTTTGGCATTCTAATATCAAGTATCAATCAAGCTCAAATGAATAGAAAACATTTGATGCTTATTTATAAGCAAATTATTGCCAATAATTTGGTATGGATAAGATGCTTGTATTTCTATCTGAAAAGTGAAAACCTTTCTTTCTGTTAAAGGTTTTATAATAGGTATACGTGATACCTGCTCAATACTCGTTACCAAAACTATTGCAGCTCTCTGTTCAATCACTAGCCAAGAAGAGCGCCTCCCTACCTGGAAATAGAGGATGATGGTCCAAATGAGGCCGAGCACGACAGCAGGCCGTCCATCCACGAGGTCTGCGGCGTTGATGTTGACTAGCTTGATCCTCTTGCCGGCCAGGAAGCGCAGCGCAGTGTTCGCGTTTGATAGGAAGTGCGGGCGTCTGAGGACGCGGCCACGTTCCATAGGCTGTTGAAAAGGTACTCGTTTGAGAACATATTTGGGTAGGCAGCAAGTGGAAGACATGAGGCAAGTGGTCACCGCTGCCTGTGGTCACTTGCAATACCGAGGAATTGAGCCCAAATTGAAACGTCTGTGCTTCTTCAAATCAGACATTGAACATATTCATTCATGTTGGGGTCGTAATCCAGGTGCAGGGATTCGTAGTCGCCAAATATTATATTAAAAAATAAGATTTAGCAGCTCTAAAATACTTCTAAACTATTGCGTTACATCATAAATACCTAATGTTACAGGTAAACGCTAATCAACATCTTAAAATACTGAGTACAAAATAATATTAATCACAAACAGTAGGTACCTAGTTCTACAAAATCTTGCTGCCCTAATCATAAAATAACCAATGTAAATCATACACAAATAAAAGAAAGTTAAAGCACCGTTTGAGCGTAATAATATCAATCCATAACCAGAATCTTGATCTTAGATTATTTCATTCAAGGCGATATCTGACTAATTCGGCGTTTCACTATCTTAAAGTTTATATTTCATTCCTTATTGGTCTAGTAGTTGCAAACGCGACGTTCTGAGTTCGATCCCTAGGTGTAATAATTCGCTTTGTCGAGACTTACGACACTTTAGTTTGAGGCATATGACCCCAATTCTTTTTTTAGTCACCCACTTCTGGGCAAAGACCTCCCCAGATCATTCCAGGAACTCTTTTCCCACGTCACCTCAAACTAGCTCTTACGGTATACGTCCAGGTCGTCTTGCCATCTCTTCCTGGGCCAGCCCCGGCAGTGCCGTCATCTTTGGGCACTCATTGTGTGCCCATCGGATGCACCCCCAAAATACAAGTAGAAATTATTTGTTCAATACAACGCTGCCTACTTCTTTTGGGAATACTGACGATGCAACATTATATTAAGCCGACATTAATTTGAAAGTAATTGCTGTGTTACTATACTTACTAGTTTCTCCCCTGACAACACCTCGAGCAGCGCCAACAGTTTGGTTCCATCGCGCAGGTCGTATATAAGGTCATCAATGCGCAGTGGCGGTATGCGCTGGAAGAGACGGATTATATCAGTGATCTGACTGTTCAGGAGGGGATGCAGTCACAGCAATCTTCTGCACTTATCGAAAATTGTAACAAGTAATTCAATTCATAATGAGTAATCTTAATTGAAGCGAAACGGATAGCTTATAATAAAATTAATGGCGTCTCTTTGCGAAACACCATAACTTTAGACATTTCAGTAATCATAGTGCTTATTCTGCTAACTGCACAAATTAACCGCATATAAAACTGCGTAGTTAGAGGTTTTTATAACTGCAGTTTAATACTACAGGTAATAACTATAAAAGTAAAACAATCTCAAGTTTACAGAGCTAAAAACAGTACGAAAAGGGCATTTACTTTATATATTACTCGTTACTTTATCGTGAAATAAAAGTGTAACCGTCACGCTATCATCTAATCCCTTTTCTTGCTGAACATTCGTCACACAGTCCATCTTTTCTGTGGCCTTCTTTTATCCATTCCCGTTTATTTTCATCACTCTTTTAGTCACATGCGTTTCCTCCATCAACATTAAATGCCTATACTAAAAGGCACTTTCCATCATATAAATCCAAAAACGTAACAGAATTCGTGTGAAATTAACCGGAGGTGGTAAAACAGGCCTCAACAATTTTCAAACCATAATCTACGATATATCATCTACTCATCAGAAAAGCCCATAATTACACCGCTGAACATAGGCTTGCCTCAAACTGCAGAGAAACATTATTCCCGTAATTGCCACGCTTGGCTAAACCGTCTACGGTTGTGGTAAGGTAGTTATTACTACCCATAAATTTTTCGCGGGCTTTCCTCGTGTTAAATCATGAAAATTTATCTCCTCGTTGTACTAAAACTGTTGGTGCTAAGTACTTGCTATTTATTTTGATCTCTTACCTTCGATAAATGTGAGTTGATCCAATTGACAAACGTTTTCTTCTGTACTCTTTCTTGTTCATCTGTAACAAGAGAAATTCAATCTTTAGTGTCGGGCTCCGAACTTACAAAAACACATACACCAGTAAGATACAGTTTGTTTTCTTAAATACAATAAACCGTATAACAATGATTTGTGGCATAATATAAACCTATAAAAGCAAACATTAAAACCAGGATTTGGTACTTCAATGCAAAATAAATCTAGATACTAACACTAAATCAAAGACGTAATTACTATACCCTAATTTGATTCCCCCAAAATGGCCTGTAACTCAATGAGATCCATAAAAATTGTATCGAAACAATAAACAAACCCATAAAAGTGATGAAATATATAACAAGAATAGCTGAGACAACTATAAAACCTTTTTGGGATGCTGGCTTATGATAGTTGAACGCCAGATTTAGCTCGGAGAGAGTAAAGGGTACTACACACTTGTTCGGCTCGGCACTTTCGGTTCGGCAGGATTTGTTGAATAACCAAACTGACTCGAAGCTATTACTACACATATTCGGCTTTTATTCAGTTCGTGCCGATCCTCAGACTCGGATCGGCATTTACCCTCGCTGAATTATATTTGGGTAGGTTCGGCATACTTCGAGCGAAGCCGAGAGCGGCTTTTTCCCGAATGTCTAAGAAAATTCAATCAAATATATCCAATGATTTTGTCACGTTAGCTATTCAAATATTGGCAAAACCTATTGTGGGCCCATCACTACTATTTAGCTTGGAAAAATCTCATTTTTATCTCTATATGCTAGAATTTATTTGATAGGTCAGAAATACTCTTACGCACAGTATTGCAAGTGTTTTCATTTATTATCGTACTGTTGTCTCTACATCTTAAATGGAGACATTCGAGAAAAAGCCGCTCAACTTTGCTCTAAGTGTGTAGAGCCGACCCGAACATGATACAGCGATTTCTTTTTTGATTTTCACGCTCGGGTATGCCGAATCATGCCGACCCGAGCAAGTGTGTACTATGCCTTACCAACTAAATCACAATGGTCTGAGTCACTTTATCTAAAGTAGACGCTACATCTTGCCAAGTTCAGTGCACTAGGAGTAAGGATACGGTTACGATAAGAGTAAACATTAATTTAAGTTATTATTATCATTACGACGGTGAATAGTGGTGGTGGTGTTATTAATAGAGGATGATTTGTCTACCTGGATGATGATTTTGTCGAAAATATTTAGATTTTGTTTGCAGATTTCTCTAGAGGTGCCTAACATTGATTTGATTGAGTATATAACTCCAATGTTTTAAATATTTTCATTTATACAACCCAACCAATAAAAACTTTTTCCAAAAAAAAAAACAACCGACTTCCAAAAAAACACTACAAAGTGAAAAATAACTTTAATTTCGGAAGTCGGTGTCTTTGGAGCTGTATTTGAATTTATTGTCACCGGCTTCCGAAATTAAAGTTATTTTTCACTTTGTAGTGTTTTTTTGGAAGTCGGTTGTTTTTTTTTTTGGAAAAAGTTTTTATTTTTCACTTTTTAGTGGTGCACATGTGCTTACCCCTACACAGCATACCGGCGTGATGTTATGTTATGAACTGGTGTAAGCAATAGACAGAGATGAGATTTCAGCAATCCCAGTCCATTTGCTATCATTTATTGAGGAGTTCCGTTGCCTATCTCCAAAGTTCTTCATCAAATCTTCACCAAATTGAAATGAGACCACTACGAGAAAGTATTCTTCCAAAAAATACCTAAATCGCTTTGTGTGCCTATAAAATTTGAAGAGTTCTCTCTATTTCTCCAGGATCCCATCATCAGATCCTGACTTGATGATCATGGGACCACCTGGGAAGTATACCCTTTCAAACAAAAAAAACAAAATCCAAATCGGTCCAGCCATCTTCGAGTAATCGGGGAACATACATAAAAAAAAAAAAAAAAACAAAAAAAAAAAAAAGGTTCCGACGAATTGATACCTCCTCCTTTTTGAAGTCGGTTAAAAATACTAGACACGTATTTCGGGTTTCGCTTATACTAAAAATAATGTTGTATATGTGGCACCGGTAACTGAAAACTTGTGTGGAAATTGCTTGCCATGGTATGGGCATGTGATACAGAGGAATGAGGACATTTTTGTTGTGAGGAAAGTTTTGAGTATGAATGTCGATGGCTATAAGAGGGGAAGACCATAGAAACGATGGATGAACTGTGTGAATGATGATTTGGTTAGGAGTGAGGGAGTAACTACCGAGATGATGACTTATAGAGAAGTATCATCATCATTTCAACCGAAAGACGTCCATTACTGGACATAGGCCTCCCCCAAAAGGGGGTTTTTGCCATAATCGCCACGCTTGGCAAGCAGGTTGGCGATCGCAGTATGGTGGTAAAATGCATAGAGAACGCTGCTGCCCATTCTCTAGTAAGTCCCTTAGTCGCCTTTTACGACACTCACGGGAAAAAATGGGATGGTGCTATTCTTTTACGTCCGGCACCACACGGAGCCCAAGAAGTATACAAGACGACAAATGCGCCAACCACAAATAAATTGGTTTTATTTGTGGCCCTATACTTTACTAGCCCTATCACCTGTCTTCGTTTTCGGAAGCGTTTCCCTTACACCCTGTATTGATATATCACTCCTAAAGGAGCGATATATATGTATATTAATTCAAGCTTCAGGATGTTTCCTGAAACTTAAATTGATATTTAGATCGCTATCTTTGAAATAAACCCTTTATCAGTAAATATTTTAACGTAATGTTTAAATGACTACAGGTTGGAGGCAGTCTGAAGTCAAAATAAATCTCAGCACAAGTTAATAACGGAATTAAAGCCAATTTTAAATAAACCTGCTGCAAAATTATCAGAATTCTATTTCTAGTTTATGAGTTCATAGACTCAGCTGCCCTGCAGAACAAATATTTGGAGATTTCGTAATAAGGATGTTGATACATTCTTACAGTGTTGGTTAAACGTTAGTGGGTGTATTTTTAACTGAAGCAGGTACTGTAATTAATAGAGTATCGTTTATTTGCATTGTTGCTACATTAATGTTGAGCTGGTTAATAGACTTGATTGAAATGGCTTTTAAAGTATATTATTATTGCAGGAAATAATTAGTTTCTATAAGACAAGACTATTCATGAGCTCAGCAAGATGAGCTCTCTCGTAAAAGATTTTAATTTACCCCAAGACTCTATTGCAATTCTGCACAAGTACGGAAGACACTAACATTTTAACGACTTGGCAATCAAATAAACGAGACCGAAATAAGCAAAACGCTTCATAAAATTAAATACTTCTGCTATAAGAAAGTAGTAAAATTCCATAATGGATCTGAACAATTTCCCGTAAACGCATTGATGCCAGGAGGTTCCTGTAGGCTTTCTGTCAATTATCAGTCACGCATATCTGTCTGTCACTTGTAACTCCGCAACCGAGGCCTGCACGCATGGCACGACCAGACACGGACAATGGCCTATCTTCAAAGTTGGAGCAGGGTTGATAACCTTTTGAGTTCTGTATTATGATTCCAAATTCGTTTCCACGTGAACTTTACTAAAATTGGGATGTTTATTTACTCACTACTCGTTGCATCTATATCGTTCAATAACGTATCTATACTTACACCGTCTCCATTCATCAAAACGTTGACAGGATTTAAAGCTTCACTTTAGGGCACCGGATTGATAAACGACATCATAGCTCCAATGATTATTTTTTGCAGGTCTTCTCTTAATAATTACGATTATACCTATAAGATGTAAACGTAGCTCAATTTTGTGGAAATCTTACTATGTTACAATAAGTTTCCGAATAACAGAAATCTGGAAACCTTTTAGATTTTAGGTTTTTTATTTTTCTTTCTACTCTTACACACGGTGTCTACATCTCTTTTATCTTCTCTCCCATCGCAGGTACGCTGGAAGAGATTTCTTAAGAAGTAAGCATTACCTTCGTACCCATTTTTCGGTTCTTTTTTCTCGTCTGTTTATATGTGCGTAAATAAATAAATACGACTATTCTATATTCAGATTTCTGATCTTTTGTTGAAGCAGCCCTATATTATTACGATCAATTTCATAACAATGATCGCGTGCCTGATAGGCAACTCTACGAGTGAACTGTTATCTGGAAGCATATTTTTATTTTTGTCGACGATATTATCGATAGGTACGATTTATTCCTTTTTTATGGCTGAACATGAGAACGTCATTTTCATGCTACATGTCATTCATTCCGTTATTTTTCAGGGGATGCTTTCCCGTCCCTTTTTGTCTTGTTATAAAATACTGGTGCCATCACTCTTTCCGGTTTATAGTTGATTAGTATGATTGTTAAGATAAGTTATAGATCATTGGGGTATCACGTGGTAATTCAATTGCTGTGATATTACCAGTAGACACGAAAGGTTATCTACCAATTAACTATCAAATATATTCTAGTTTCTCTACCAAATATCGTCTAGTCAAAGCTATCTGTAGATTAGTTTATAAATTAGAACTATCGGTATTATTTATAATTTTACTATCCAGGGTCATGTAATTCTATTAAGAAAGTAAGCCAAAATTGAACCGGTTAACAGTAAAAAGAATCGATGTCAACTACTTCGAGGTAGGAATGGGAAAAGACAAGCCAACTGCTCTATATAAATCAACTATCACATCAACAGTTGTTCGTCGAAAGCAATCACATCCTTCACAGGCGTATTATACTTGATTAGATAAAAACCGAGGATATCTACGCTTATAATCCTCAGTGACTTCAACGCCCATATTGGCCGACAAGATACACAATGTTTTTATCGCAAAGGATTGACCCAACAAAACCTTCACCATGAATTTTCCAACTACAACGACGAACTATTATTGAATATAGCCAACAGGAAAAAAAATGCAAATAGAAATGACAAAAGCTACATCGTCATGCAGAATAACGGATGCATCTCCAACCATAAAATAATCTGGGAACTGCTAAGGTAAAGCATAAACAATGCAACTATGCCACTCTCAATAGAAATTCTACCAAAACAAAATACGAAGGAAGCATAACAAAAAACTAGCAAATAAAGGAAACACCCCAACGAAGTAAAACATCGAAATACCCTGAAAAACAAAAACTAAGGTATTAAAACTGACCTGAGCTGCTCAAGAAACTGATTCTTCAGCCAATTTACTCAAGAGACCATCACTTAGCTCTTGCTAACCTACAAAAGGCCCAATTCCTACAAAGCAGAGCAACAGTATAATAGTATATAACAGGGTGATTGGAAGATGGGTGCAAAGCTTTAAGGCGAAGATAGTACAGACAATTTAGAACCATTTAAGCCATGGTTGTCTTAGACGAAGTCTTACCAAATATTTTTAACCAAATTTTTAAGTTTTTTTTCGGAAATTCTCAAAATTTAATGTAAACTGCATAATTATGGCCAAATTGAATGATAAATGAATTCATTTTTTATTTATTTAATTAAAGTAATGTGTAAGCAATCAAGCAAAACATGTTTTAGGCTTCTGTGTCATTAGACATTTCTTTTACAGACATTTAAAGCTCAGAAAAAATAAAAAATTTGTACAATACGTCTTTTAAACCTTATTAAAAAAAAAAAAAAATTTGGTAAGACTTCGGCTAAGACAACCATGGCTTAAATGGTTCTAAATTGTATATACTATCTTCACCTTAAAGCTTTGCACCCATCTTCCAATCACCCTGTATTATTTAAAAGTCGTTTGAATAGTGTGGTCCCCATATTATTTTGAATAGTGTGGTCCCCATATTATTTTGAATAGTGTGGTCCCCATATTATTTTGAATAGTGTGGTCCCCATATTATTCTGAATTCTTTTTGCAAAGGAAAAGGCTAGGCAGATAACGATAGTTATATTTTGAACTATTTCTGGTACGGTTAAAGCAGCCATATCATTCCAATCAGATCTGACCGAATTCCCAACGGGCACAGCCCAATGGCCAGCCAACCAGACATAATTATGGAACAATTATACCTTGGGAATCGTTAAGTTTCAAGTGAAAGTCCGTTATTAACAGTTATTTTGGAAACTAACAATTTAACACTAGTTGTGTCAATTTCACGAAATATAGGCAGTACTTTTATGGTAGGTTAGAGAGTTTTTGTGTAAATTGTATTTAAATGACTGCACGAAACTAGGTGAATTAAAAACAAAATGGAACTACCTAGTATTCATAAACGTTAATAGTTAGAAAAGGTAGTGGCCCAGTGGTAACTTACGGTTATGGGTTGGAATCCATGCCACTTTTTACTTTGTGAATAATTTCATCACCACTGCTTTCATAACGTTGAAGAATAAAATCGTGAGGAAATCAGCATGTCCTAGAACCTAAAGTTTGAAGTCATGTGACATCTACCAATCCGCACTGGGCATGCGTAACAGATTACATCCCACTCCTTCGCGGGGAGAAGAGGGCTGAGTCCCAGCTGTGGGAACATTAAAAGCTGGTTATGAATTGATATCCAAATATTGAATTGCAATTGTGAAGATTCGAATTCCACTATAATGAAGCTTTAGCTAAGCTATTTTATAAAATGGTGAAGCTTGAATTCAATCCGTATTTCTTCTCGCTCTCGGGAATATGTTCGAGTTTTAATCGAACAGTCAGCGAAAATGCATAATTGCATCGAACGCAAGAATCCACATTCGCTCGTTACCAAATTGTGGGCCAGTTCGCGTTTAGATCGCATTAGAGACACCTCGTACTCATACCATAACCATTACCATTTTACCATAATTTTTTACCAATAAGTTATTTTTACCATTTTAACTATTTCTTGTATATAAGTGTTATAGTGATTCAATAACGTTATTTACCTTATAATTTGAGACTCTAACTTTTACCACATAAACCATCCTATCAATACGAGAAAGGTATGTTAGGTCACCATAGTGCTGAACACTACTTTCTACAGGAATATTCATCGAAATGACAACGGTTCAATTCTCAAAACCTTCCATTATCATTACAAATAACCTTTAAAACATAAATAGAGCCACACCCATCACCCGTACCAAAGACAAACTATGCACCCTACACACGTAAGCCTCATTTGACATTGTGCCGGCGCCAATGACGTCACCCACCATTACTGCGACCATTAATAGTCGTCACACTATCTACGGGCAGATATGCATGGCCCTGACACTGTCACACCGACCTTATGGGTGGATTGTTTGAGTAAGCTACATAGATAATATGCTATAGAGTGTTTTCTTACACTTGTTATAAAATATAAGAAGGAATTTCTTTATGACTAGTGGCTGTAACATTAAAATATTGTGTAGGGCGAAAGGGTGATCCACTCAACGCCATTAGGGTGTTAATGGCTTTGGGTGAGTTCTCCCTTTACGTCGCGTCGTGTGACTATATATCGTCTGTTGGTTTTTTCTATCCATTATTCTTGAACCATAAGTTTTAATACTTAACACTGAACTACCATAATCTTAAAATTTATCCATACGAAAATTGATAATTAATGGATACAAAGGATCAGCCTTCGACTGATTAATTGTCTCTCATTTCACGGTTCTAAAGACGTTCTAACGAAGTAACGACAAGGTTAGTTTAAAAAAAAATCATATTAAGTCCAATCCAGACTGGATATGTAATGTACTCTTAGGTATATCTTCGACAAGGTGAACGTGGTAATTGAACGCTACATATGTTAGAGCACGTCCACAGTGTGCTCAAATGTTGAAGAAAATATAAAAACAGTTGGTTCTTTTATTCTTCGTATCATGAATTATGCAGGAAATCGCCGTAATACGGAAAAAAAACGAGTTGTGGGCTAGCTTACGAATAAAACAAATGTAAATTGACACTATATTCAATATATTGGATCACCCATCCGTGGGATTACGAAACGATAGTTATTGATGATTATTAATTATAATACTCCTACCTAACTATCAAAAAATCTTTCATCTCATTCACTGATCGGTGGTCCTTAATCAGTTTCATCTTCAACTTTCACAAAAATAAATATTAATAATATAAAAATTCAACCGCCCAACGTCCTTGATACACAAACTGTTAACAGCGAACATTTTCTAACAGAGAAAGAAAAAACTCATCGCGAAATGAAAATGAAAACTCGCACGATGTGTCTACACGTTTACTAACAGCCGAAAACGAATCGATGCCAAGGTCGCGCGATGTAAACACGCCGCGAGATGAGTCTATTTCTATGTCTTTCTCTGTAATGGAAGAAGTGACAGGTGGCTTGAGGTCACCATTAGCGGTGACACCTGCAGCTGAGGACTCAAGGGTAAGTTATGACGTGAAAATTAAGTTGAAAATCATAAAAGCAATGTTCGGTTTGAAACTACACTGAAGCTTAATAGCGCAACTGAAATTAAAGATACAATATAAGTGTAAGTAAGTTAAAATGTAGTCCTGCACCCTAATTGCGTAACTCACGATTAATCATAATCTGTCTCGTTTTGAAACAGATGGCTAAACCATCGCTTCATGTGTTCGAAAAATGTATCTGCTCAGCAACGTAAATAACGCAATGAATATTGTTTAACTGTCAAAATGAAACTGATTATGATTAGTCGCGTGTTACGCAATTAGGGAGCTGTTTATGTTATAAAATTGGAAAGGGTTACCGATTTAGATGTTATATTCAAAATTGTGAGCAAGATCACAAGAAATAATATTAATATACCAAAATAAATGAAATACAGAAGAAATAAAGTGATTTACAAATCCGGATATCAGCTCGTAGCAACAGACGTTATAAATTATAATAACGAGAGACATTAAGGCCAAACTTCTGGAAATATCTTAATTAAATAAAAAGACCTTTCATATCTCACTGGACCTTCTGATGTAGTTAATAAATAAAAAAACAAGTAAACAAGCCGACCACAAGACGATGATCTAATGGCAGCCTTGGCACGTAACGGCTTGACAGAACTTATTAATATTATGCTGCACTCAACAGACTGAGTAGTACGATCAATTTTATTGAGTTTCGAAATTTATAGAAAATTAAATATTAACAGCTTAATAATTAGGAGTCCTAATTCTTTACATCAAGGTTTGCATTATTCATTTATAGTTATATACATTTGAACTCATTTCTATTTCCATATTTATAAAAAAATCAACGATGTAGCCTAAACTAGTACGTAACTTGATTTGTCAATAACAAGCTATAATATCATAAAATCTCTCTACTGTTTTATCTAAAATCGACAATTTTAACAATCCATTGAAGAGATACCTACTGCTACAATACTGAATAATACTATGACTATACTATACAACAAATAGGTACTATATTTCCACTTTGTGTAACTTGTAACAATAGGAAATGGGTCAATGGGTAGTCAACAATCTCATTTAGAAATGTTAATAATTATGTCACTCTCTGTTTCTTTCTTATTTTCTGAGTACTTCGTAATTGGCGTAATGTTTAGAATTATTAATAATGTTATACTTTTTGTCAGCTGTGAAGATACCTTATAGTAAATAAATAAATAGTTACACTGTAAAGTTCCTACTTTTCGGTCGTGTTATCACTTGAGAGAGGCATATTCCTCCAGATCTAGTTAAAATGATCCCACCAAAAACATTTTCATGTAAAATATTGCCAAGACGAGACCATATGACTCGCACTGTCAAAAAGTTATCAGATCTCATGTAGAGTCAAGCTTCTAACTCTACACGCCCTAACTCTACAAGGCCTAACTTCATAAATTCTACTCCTTAGTCAAAATATGTGGCTTGGCCATTTCGCACAATTCACATGGGCGTAAGGTGAAAAATGTATCCACTGTTCATTACTTTTCTGTTATACAATAGTTCTTGTAGTAATGAAATTGCCAAGCCTCTGGCGCCAAAATTGCGTAAGTCTCATAGAAATTTCCATCCCCTAGTTTAAGGGGTTGGGGGATAAAAGTTCCAAGTTTTAGAATTATTTTGTTGTTTGTGTACTAGTACTAGCTTACATACCAAATTTCAGCTTACTAGGACATTAGGAAGTACCCTGAGAATTTTAATGATCATCAGTGAGTCAGTGACGAAATCAGGGTTTATTAGAATTAATAGAATCTAAAGTATAAGAGCTATGCAATTAAAACTTATTATATGTTTAATAAGTCCACTATTGGCAACATATCCCGAGAATTTTGTTTATCTGGTATAATCCAAACTCAAGTTATAAGGGTTCAAAAAAACGACGAAGCGCTTCGAGAAAAGGTAGGTAGTGCGCTTGGCTCGTCTTGGCGGGGGCACTCCCGTGCCCCCAGATGGGGTATTCTTGGCTAGTTTTAAATTTCCAGAAAGAAAAAGTTAAAGTTGTATGCATTTGCGTCGGCTACTTCCAAAGATTGCTTGAAAAATACTTTTGAATGCATGTCCCGGTCTTTAGACAGCAATGATGAATGGCTACTTTATATGTAGACAAGGAAAGCGATATTCCAAGAATATTTTTATTGAATGCTGCATTTATTTAGGTTAAGGTTATAAGTAGCAAGCATATCCTTGATGTTTAACTGAAGGAGCTTCCTTCCCGTTACTGACATCATTTTAAACATAAAAGGAGGATAAAAGCAGCACTTTTTGGTTTCAACGAGTATATCTACACCAATTATTTTGGTATCCTTCAATTTTATGTTATCCAAGACAAGATATTATAGAGACTGCAGTAAGGCCTAATCTAAAAGTATGAAAAGACATACATTTGACAGGTCTTTCAGTTACATTACCGATTTATTCATCATTTGAAACTATAATCGAATGAATCACAGCTTTGATTTCAATTTTGACCAAGCTCACTCCATCAACATCGTTGACGTAATTGAACGTTCTTCTGTCTGTAATGATGCACTAACAACATTGTCTGGAGACTACTGTTTATCATGCGTTGGCACGGGTGGTGGCACAATTTATTTTTTGTCAAGCGAACCTTGGCTCTGTGGCCCTTGACGGTCGTTGACGCTCATTACATCATCGACTATACAGATATGAACCTCTGTTGATTAGTTGACTGTTACTTTTAATCGTAAGTGTTGATTGCTTAGAATTTATTTGATTTTATAAATAGTATCATATTACACCATCGAAACCTAATATGTTTCTAGATTTTCGCATTTTGTCACCACATCAAGTTGCAAAAGTAGCTACCCATTTCTACCAATATGAAAATATATCATTAAATTCGGTGATATCATCCTGCATCTCCATGCAGCTTACAAATAATATAGTCGTTTCTTATATTTATAAAGTGGCTCTAATAATATGTTGGGCTAACATACTATTGTCATTAGAAACCTGTATATAAATGTTGCAACAGGTTTAGGCAGTTTCAAGGTCAAGTTTTTTGTGATGCAGAATTTGAGAATTGTTAGAAAAACCTGTTTTGTTATTTTACGAGCATGTTGTCATATTTTGTTGTTTTTGCAATCGTTTTCCAATAGCTTTTAGGAATATTTAAATTCCACTTATTTGGTCTCCATTTGAGATTTGTTCTTTACCAAATTTCTTGCACTTCACTTACTTCAACTCTAAACATCGACACATCGTACCCGAAGGACCTAAAATTATTCCACCAATTATACCACATATAAATAATTTGCTAGCAGCTGAAGAGTATAACTGTTAGAGAAACGGAACTGCCTCCCCAATGATTGATGGCAATGACAGCTGAGCCAGATAGCCTATAGGCTATTAATCTTAGTTCAGTTTAAGCAGTCTCTATAAATATAGTACTACATAGATGCGATTAGAGAAACTACTAGTTGGGTGACTGGCTTTCTTTGTTGAGACTTTCTATTGTTAACATTTGGATTGGATTAAGCCCTAGTTTAGTCTGTGTCTTATATATATTGTCATTATTCCAATCGAATTCACTATTGGATAAACATTGATAGTTACGAAAGTAATGAAGTATCAGTTTTCCTGGTCATGTACTACTTTTACCAGAACTCTGAAAAATTGCCTGATTTATCTAATATCTGTTGTGTCATTTGCCTTTAACATGTTTTTAAATATTCGATTTGCGTTAATAACCAGAATACTTTCCCATCATCATCATCATCATCATTTCAGCCGAAAGTGGTACCACACGGTAACTTTACACTAATACTTTCCCAAATAAAGTAAATAGAACCTTAGGAACATACAATATTATGTCCGTATAGATATGCAATACTTACATACACAGGAAAAGTTTTTATTCAGTGCGCAAACTTTAACCATGAATTCAGCGTGGAAATTTTTCGCCGGTTTTACAAAAAAATTATCAGCTGTTTCATAGAAAAGTGCAATACCTACGCGGTCAAAATGTATGGAACAGCTGTTTCTTTTTTTGTATAACTGACGAAAAATTTATGCGCTGGGGGGTCTAGAATGATATTCTGAATTCATGGTTACAGTTTTCGCACTGGATAAAAACTTTTCATAACTTTTAGATAATAACACAACTAGCAGCAGCCATCACGTAATCAAAAGTTCTAATTATTTATGACTTTTATGTCATCGGCTCTTAGCAAGAACTATTTGTTTATATTGCCAATAATCTCTTGCACTATGTTATTTGTCTATGTTCTAAGAACATCTCGAACGATCTCTCGAATTAATTGAACCTTCGTCTTAATTGGTGGTGATAGATTGAATTTTTATTTATTTATTGGTTCTAGAGAATTTTGAAGGGAGGTGACGTGAAAAAGTTGTACTGGCCATCTTTTTGTTGATAGAAGTATGTGGATACATAATCATAGTATTGTGTAGAAATACTCGATAACACATTTACTATAGCTATACGAATTGGTACGATATATGATAATATAATTGGAGGAACGAAGAAAATGTCGTGAAGCAAGTTTTGAGTATGAATGTCGATGGCTATAAGAGTAGGGGAAGACCAAAGGAACGGTGGATGGATTGTGTGAATGATGATATGGTTAGAAATAAAGGGGATGACTAGCGAGATGCCGACTACTAGAAGTGTATGGAAGGAAAATACATGTTGCGCCTTTAATGAATAATATCAAAAATTAGGGAAGACCAAAAAATGATAGAAGTGTGAAAACTAATTTGGCTAGAAAGAGAGTGACTAGCGAGATGACTACTAATATAGAAGTAAGTTTGCTAGAAATAGTATATTTTATAACGAGGGACTCAACGAAGCCATAATATACCAGAGGTGGTTTGACTCCCGAGCGTGCGAGGGAGTCAATGAAACCGAGGGTATATTAAGTTGGCGTTTAGTCGCGAGGTGCAAACTGTACTTTTCACTTTGAGTGCGAGAAAAATAGTCAATTTAGTACAAAAACATGTACCTAATAAATATTACTTAATAAAATAAAAATCACAATATCTATTAGGTAGTCTTTTGCTCTTTGCTCGACGTCAAATTCTTCACGAAGGAACATATACATCACACCTGTCACTGGACATTCTTAGTAAATTTAATTAAAACCGAACTTTACACTCGACAAAAATTCTGAAATTTTAGCGCTCAGTTTTTTCTTCTAAACCAGTCACAGATTAACAATTTAAAACACATGGCGCCACCTTGGCAAAAACCATGGAACTAAAACTCTCAACATTTTTGCAATGACGATGGTCCACACTCCACAGATAATAGTATATTTACTGGCTGTTTGAGTTTGTCTATGACACATGAAGGAAATTAAAAAAACTAATTACACTTTAGTCCCGCTTCATAGGGCTATATTGGCGTACTTTTAGAGCATGAGAAGTGAAAAAAACATAATATGTTTCTTCAACCGCTAATACATTTGGTTAAGGACCAGAGAAGGATGATTTTTATTAGTTCGTCTTAGTTTATTTTCATATAGTGTAGGTAATCTCCAGATAACGTTCGTTTATTGGCGGAGAAAAAATTACAACCACAAAGTTCCCAATACCTCGCAATTTTCACATAATTATCTAGGTAGTTCCAATCCATTTCAGTCTGCAAAGTATTTAGCTGTTACTAATGTTTCAACCTTGTCCGAAGATTACGCGGCTGACCCAAAAATTAGGTTAGTGGTTAGTAACATAAATAAAAGCCAATTATTTTTAAAAGAGTAACCGAGGAGTTTCTTGCCGGCTCTTCTCCATAGGAAGCGACAAATTGGAACCGTGCACCTAGCTTCTGACGTTGCATAAGTGCCCATGCAGGGTTATGTGAAATCAAATATTTAGTTTTTTTTTGTGCACAACTTGCTGTTATTGTATGTTTCACCTTGATCATAATCGATATTATTACCTGCAGCTGAGAGCAATTATTTCCGTTTATTAATCTTTTTACATATTAGATACATTTCATAACATCACGCCTGGTTTCCCCGCGGGGTTGTGTAGAAGTGTTCCTCATAGTACACCGACATTTCGCCAGTTATGTTTAAGTCCCATGTAATGGTGGGCAAGCCTATTAACATCAACCGGGCATAAAACCCAACTCCGGGCTGCTACTGAGAGACCAGAAAGAAAAACACAATAACACTGCCTGACCTGGCAAACGAACCCAGGATTTCGTGCTCAGCAATAGCGCTTGCGATCACGGGACGAACGAGGCAGTCGACAGAAACAGAAGCTGATAGAATTATCAGATACATTGTTAAATATTTTTACAAAACAAATTTTTATATACAAAAATAGTGGCCCATCGGCATCCAGAACAGGGTCAAGCTGCCGGTGTGAAGGGTTCTAGAGAGAGGAACCTCCTGACTATGCGTTTCGTATCCAGGATTACTGCTTTCTGAATCAAACCCTTGAACCAGCCACGCAATGTGAACCTCCAGGGCCCTAATCCACTATGACCACTTAAAGATTTCTTACTTCGAAACCACGTCAATTCTTTACATCACACACGACATCTGCTAATATCGTATTATTAATATCGACAAATTGTCTTAGAACATACAGAATATGACATTTCAATTCCTTGCCGTTACATTGGTTTCTACAAAACACGATTTTGACGTAGTTTAAACAACGTAGTAAGATTCCGCGGGGAACCATAATAACCATACAGAATCGGGGCCTTGAGGTGTTGCTCGAGGCTCTCCACACGACTAAATCAAGTCATAATATTAGCAATTATTATTTTTACTTGATCGATGGATTCTATGGATTGAATATAAATGATAATTTGAGATTGAAATATTATAATATCCAGTGGAGTATGTTGACATATCATAATTAACTAAAACGTGTTGCCGATTTGCCATGCCTGTACTTTTATGGCTTTAGGATATCTATCAGCACCCTAGTTGCGTAACACACGATCACTCACAATCTGAATCATTTTGAAGGCTATTAGTAATCCATTGATTCATTTATTTGAAAAAAATATCTGTTCGACAACGTAAATAATGCAGTAAATGTTGTTGATCTGTCAAAATGAAAGACGTATATTATCTCTTTATTTATACGCTGCTTAAAGTTAATTAATGATTAGCGACTGTTTCACCATAAATTGACGTTTAAACATCTGTTTACTTTAATCAACGTTTATAAATGAAGCCCTTGTGTGTTACGCAAATACTCGTCAATTTGATAAATATTGTGTATTGTAATAAGAGTTTTAACCGAACATTAACTTAATAGTTTTGTTACTACGAAAGCTAACTAATAGAAAACCATTTGTAGAGTCGTGTCGTCTGGCTTGAATTATTAACCATAACAGCTGTAATACAAAGTAGGTAATAAAAACCGAACTTAGATATTATACTGTTTGGTTCAGGGAATGACCAAGATATTAGCAGGATGTAACTGATGCGTTGAAAACGGTAAGTGGTGGTACAAAACTTTTAGCATAAATTACTGGCTTCTCTTTTAGTTAAGTCCTTTACAAAAATGGCTGAAACAATACCAAGGGACCAATACATATGTAAAAAAATGTAAAAGAGTAACCAAGGTTTACCATCTAGTCTAGGAGATGTAACGGGTAACTTTAAGCAGCATTACCAACTTCTATAATAGCGAACAACGTCTGAGGTGAGGTTTTTACGATGATGGGCATCGTAAATTTATATAATTGACATTCACGAGCTGAAGTGTAATTGACAAGGCTACATCCTATCCTACATCAAGATGTAACAAATTGTATACTTCATCTAACGGATATAAATAAGTACCAATAGTAAATGTACAGTTATCAATAAAGCCTCTGCACATCATTAGGTTAGTAGGTACTTGTCTCTTACATTGTTCGGCAATGACAACTTCATGGTCATTCAATCTTAACCAGCGAGGAATATAAATTCACGCAAACTAACTACTGAAAAACTGGCCGATACTTTGGTTTTTTATCTACAAATTTATGAAAAGTAAAAAAACATCATGTTTAATATTTCCAGAGTATTGGTGATATTTGCGGATCTGTATAGTTTGGGACATCTATCTAAGCCTGCATAATTGCCTAGTAAATATATGTAATATACTATTTCAATGAAATCAATCCATTTTTTCGTCTCTCTCAGGTATGTGTATGCATCTACAAACGCTTTTTAGTTTCTTATTATTCGAAGCAGACAAAACATCGTCTAAATAATGAATCACGCTATTGTTCTGTGCGTTGCGGTTGTACACATCTTGCACGAAGACAAAATGACTATTACTTTGCTACGTTCTTCAGCTATTTGCTAGATTTTATTTTGTCTTTTGTTCTTTGAGAGTTACTTAGAGTTTGTGACATGTTTCCTTTGCCTTTTGGCTTACAAGTTGAGTTCAAATATGTCGGCAGCCATTAAAATAAGAAAAAACTGCTGTCCCATACATTTTAACCGCGTAGGTGTTGCACTTTTCTGTTCATTTTTTCTTTCATAACCTAACTTACGAACAATTTCTACGTAAGGGTGTCTATAATTGAAAAATGTCCTGAATTCATGCTTACAGTTTGCGCGTCAATATCTTTGCATAATGGTTTGACTTAGCTAAGTGAGTTTGCGTTAAGTTCTTTGTTAAAAAAATAGTATACCCTAAAATCGTCATCATCCTGCTGCCTTGTGCCATGTCGTTTCTTCTCTGTCTCTATCTCTGAATAGAAAAAGACCCTGACAATACCTAGAGTAAATAACCACAGAATAGGAGAAGAATACCTATTAATAAAAAGCACAGACTAATAACCAGGTTTTCAAGAATGTTCTGGCTACGAGAGAAGGATATGGCTAAACATAAGGACTCGCTATAAAATCACGCAAACGAGAATCGGAAAAATAAATAACGTGAGGTTCGAGATAGAATTAACTGTCTCTCGACACATTTTTTCCTTCCGAGCAGGAAGGAAAATCAGTCCGACCATGATCATTTAATTTTGTACGTCAACTCGTAATTTACCTGTTATTTTATTTCACATTTTACATAAAACAGCATCGTTTCCAACTGAACAGGTATATAAAATACGTTCCATTAGTCTTTAATCACCCACTGTAATTACTGCTACAACTGACTTATCCATAACCACCAGCCTTCACGCGTAGCAGTACTTGAGCAGTGAGACCTGCTATCAACTAAGCTTAATCATAAATCTTTTACTGGGAGAGGAGGTGGGCCAAAATCCACCACGCGGGCCCAGTGTGGGTTGGTGGACGTCTTATATCTTAGAATTTCTAGGACACGCTGATTTTCCTTCACAAGCAGTGGTGGTGAAATAAATTATACAACGTAAAGGCCCAATCTGGGTTCGAACTCACGACCTACGACACATAAGTAGAGGCCGTTACCTAGGTCACCACCTTGCCAACAAGCACATATGCTTGGCTGTCCTCTTAAGAGTGAAAAAGTACATCATATGAGACATATACGAGAGAAAAATGATCCTCAGAAAATTAAGTAGTTCTTGTAACCAATCCAAACGTATTTATATTCTATTTCGAGATTAGAGATAACACGCTAATATCTATCTTTATTCATAAACAATAAATATTAGATTTGCAGACGGATAGCGTAATCGAATCGCTTCGTTTAGAAAGGTCACTACTTTAGTCTGTTTATTTTCATATTAGATATAGACGTTAGATAACATTAATACTTATCTATTATGGCATTAATGTCTCGGTAAATTGATATGAACCAGATATAACTATTCTAGAAATTCTTGTTATTAAAATACGATCGATTTAGAACGGTGTTCTCTGTGATGAAAAGGTTCTTGCCTACTTTAAAAACGACTTCATTGCAAAATGATTTCCTTAAAATGTACAACAAAATCAATCAAGATTTTCATCATTAAAACTTTGAGCTCGATTAAATCTGGGTTAACGCTTATGTTCAACCCGAATTAAAAATGGGGTCGGCTTTGCAATTTTGGGATACTTATAATATTATAGTCGTCAGTCTTCATTGTGAAATAACTCACAAATAGTACGGTATTGATGCTTGCAAATAATAGCGACAATGCTTGTCATAGCTTTGAACTATTGCTTTGAATGACACCCACGTATTTAACGGTAGTACGACAATGTTAGATAGAATACAAACAGATAGACAGATCGAGCGGCCCGCCCAAAAGAAACAGAGAAACACCTAACTAGCTAAATTTAGTTTGTAGTTTGGTAGGTCACAGATGTTAAATTTTTTTTTATTTATTATTCTTAGCAATAAACAATGGCAGACCTTTGAGATGATCTTTTCAAACAGTCATTTAATTCACAGCTAATCAAATCAATTCGTCACGAAATTGCAAATTTCAATTCAGAATAATTTAGCTCTGCTTCCAAATACGCGTCACCCTACAAAATGCACTGTGCATCTTTCAAAATAGAGTCTAAATTCGGTTGTTAGAAAGAATTCGAATGACAGACACCATGAGGTCATCAAGGTAAGTGGACATTTACGTAATGCATTAACATAGTATAAAATAACCGACACACGACTAGGTACTTGACTAGGTCACAATGGAAGAGCTTCGTGCCTTATTAGACTGTAGTCATGGGAACCAGGTCAAGCTAGCTCTTTGTGATCGTCTAAAAAGTTGAAAGGAAGATTTAATTAAGGTTGTAGGAAGGGAATATTACAGTAGCGTTAAGCCCAGACAGCGACGGTGGGATGAGCTAGACTCCCTCAACATGAATTGCATCCTAATTGCGTAACGCACGATCAATCATAATCTGAATCATTTTGATACAGATGGCTAATTCATTGCTTCATATGTTCAAAAAATGTGTCTGCTCAACAACGTAAATAACGCAATGAATATTGTTGAATTGTCAAAATGAAACGGATTATGATTAATCGTGTGTTACGCAATTAGGGTGCTGATCTTTAGCAGCTTTAAACAGAGGGAAATATAAAGAGAGGGGAGGTCTTTGCTCTGCAGTCGAACATCATAGGCTTTATAATAATAACAATAAAAAATATGGTAGCTAAGTACGAAAACGATTTTTAAAGTTTAATTTCATAGTCCGGTTTATTTATACCCAAAAAGGCGGTAGCTGTATGCAGTCCAAGGTGATGCTAAGAACTTGGAAGACAATCGAGATAAAAGGAGGCAAGAGTTGAAATGAATAAATTAATCATGTGTACCGCCACGGAAATTCCTAAACGTGATCCAAAAATGTAAATAGGTAAGAATAATACATCGAAAATGTCATATTTACATAATGCATGATAATAAGCGAGACCCATTATAGCATATAATAATATCTAGAGAAGAAAATCTAATCTTACTGGCATTTCCGTTGCATCTCGTTATATTAAACAAGTTCTTTAACGATTGCATAGATGTTTGCTATATTTCCAAAGCTGTTTTCTTTTTTTATGTTACCAAGCAGATTTTGAATATTTTAGATTAATCGAAAGTGGTATTGTAAAAATGGAGACAGCCGATCTATTCTGTACACAATCTCACCGTGAAAACTTAGGTGAAGTGAGCTTGTAGTGAGCTGTCAATAGTGTCAATCCCTGGCATCAAGTGGAATGACAGGTCACTTTAATCTCACTTCACCTACGTTTTCACGGTGAGATTTGAACAGAATTGCTCGGCAGATTTTGTTTTGTATGTGGCATTGTCATCAAGATCTCATATTTTTTGGAATTACACGAAACAATAATTACCTTCTCCTATATTTTAAAATTTTGTAAATTATGTTAATCTGGTGATCTCTCCTAGACATATCATCTACTTTAAATTTTGCTTCGTCATCATATTCACTCTTCTTCCCCTATTCCAATTTATTTGGGGTCAGCACAATCATATCTTACTCTTCCATACATCTCTATTAGTCGTTATCTCGTCGTCATGTTATTTACATGCTTGCAATTCCAAATACTGAAGTATACCTTGACTCAGACAAAACCAAAACAACAATGTATATGATGCAACAACCAAATGTCTACGTGACCACAATAGCGTTCCTATCTTAAGTACCGTCAAATATGTGAGGTATTTCTATGACTTACCTACACTTAATAATGATTGCTACCCTACTGATGTCACCAGTGCAAGTGGTTTGTTGCTATGGGCTTATTTTGACTCGTTAGTTGACCCGTCTGAGAGAGGCAGTGGGCCATAATCCACTACACGGGCCCAGTGCGGGTTGATGGAGTCATACCCCATTTTATCCAATTCTCAAATATCCATTATCTCCATAACAGATACCCTATAAGGACATTTAACATAAGCACTTACATACAATGCCTCGTTAACATTTCATTACACCAATAGATTGTATAAATAGCCACATTATCCTTAAACAACATTATGCACAGCACAATGCGCAAGAGCACAGATAGCGCAACATTCCACTTTTATCTTCCATTTTGAATTCCAGCCACAGAGCGTCTGGACTTTTAAGGTTGAAATTTCGAAATCACACCAAATCCTACCTTACCCACTTACAATAAAGTTTCAATTCAAAAAAGTACGACTTTCATTGGTGTATTTTTAAAGCAAAACCTTACGTAGGTGCACGCAATATTATTGATTCCGAAGCATGATTAATACGTTTTTTTAAAGTTATTTCTAGAGTGGCTAGGCTTTATCAAAATCTGGTTATTCTGGTTAACGCTGAGTAATAATGCTTAGTGATTGTTTTTAATGGCCCACGAACTAATTAGAAAAGTATAAGTATATTGCAACCATTTAAATACTAGGAATACGAATGGCATTAGTTTACTTATGCAATAATAAAATCTATTAGTTTTTCTTTACAGTAGTTAACTTACAGGTGGAGTTATTTCAAGGGTGCTTGTAGATACTAACGGGCATCAATTACAGTTAATGCTTGGTACTTCACGTGTTTTGTAGCGCCCGGCAGTAAAAACATGTAATCATCCTTAAGATTCAGTGAGGCACCGAATTTTTATTACTCCTGAAGTGAAGTTGGTCCTAAAAAACACTGGTTATATAATATGTCATTCCGAGTCACCAGTAACTAATTCTACCAGCACTAAATAAAATTCAGAGTCTAGAGGACAAAATTCGACCTCACGTTAGCCCAGACGTGCCCATAGCCAAGAACACACATTCAGGTAAATATCAATATTCTGTATCAGTAGTATCATATGTTAAAATGATGCTCTAAAACTGATTTTAAAATGTGTGCTGCTAAGGCAAAAATATATAATCGCCGCATAAAATATGCAAAACCATAAAATATCATAAAATATATCGCAAAAAAACACATATAAAATGTCATTAGATCATCATTATTCATCATACCATCATACAGCGATTGACCGGTTGCTTGCGCAAGAGCGATGAGGTCACCGCAACGAGCGACAAGGAAAAACTATGAGAGAGAGCGAAATGGCAAGCATGAAAATGTGAAGAATTTAGGGTGTTACACGATAGGTTCTAAAAGTTATATTGCAGTGTCAGATGCATTGCTTACAGTTTGTACTCATGCATTTACAATTTCAGGTTTTGTAAGGAGGTATAATTGGGCCTGCGTTATTTTAAAAATGATAATTTTTTAAATGAAAAACAATTTGACGAATGTTAACATTTCAAAAATACTACATGATTTTAACTGGATCAGGATTTAAGAGCATGTCAGACTTATCTGCAAAAAAAAACCAGCATATCAAACACCTCGAGAGAGAAAGTATTTTAAATAATTCTTCTTGCAAAGTAATATTTGAGAGATCCCGTCACATAAAAATATCATAAAATTCAGAAAACCGGCATAACCTTGATTGCACACTGTCACTAATTGCATCAATAACAGAACTAATCGTACATTTTATGGCATTTCTTAGTAACCAATATACATTTCTACTGAATTTGTAAACCTGGCAATCTAAAACGTGGAGTAATTTAAGTAATTGATATTTTTTAACATCGACTAAATCAAAGTGTTTCGTCAATCCGCTTCCGGCCTCATCAATAACGCTTGGAATATTTTCACGATCCAAACAAGAATTTGTAAGAAGATCATAGGTATTTGCTTTAATCGGCCACGGCTTATTTTAGGAGAAATCCTATTTTGTGCTTGGAGACAAGAAGCACTTTCAACGTTTTACACCTGTATCGCCACATAAGAAATATACTGACGTGTCCTATATCACGATATCAGAATTATCTACGCGATTGACATATGTGTAGTATATTACATATAGTAGTATATACAGAAACCCGACGGGTTGTAGCCCACCAGCCCTACCACTCGGCTAGTCAGAGGATGCTCGTTTTACAACAAAGGATGAGGAACTTTCTAGCCTGTCCGTCATATTTCTGAAACCTCTTACGTGCCGAATGCTTTTCGCGATATTTTATATACTAACCACATTACAAAGACCTCTAAACGCTCAATTTACCATTGCCAGGCCTTTATGTAGATTCATGTCGAACGAATCCCTTTTATCTTCCATAGATCAACTCCCACGCACGTCTGGGTTTATAATGGTTACAAAAACTATTAAAACACGAACAAGCGACGCGGAACACAAGGTCATGGACTCCATGCAGTTTAACTGCCTGGTCCATTTATCTAGTACATTATTAGTACCTAATATGTTTGACTAACTTTTTGTGCAGGAAATAGATCATTGTTAATATGGCGCCATTGAAACTGTGGTGATTTTGAATTATATTTTGGTCTCAGATTATGATTTGGCTATAACTAACAAAGCTTTAGAAGATTCTTTTAAATTACAGAACGGATCAAATCGTGGCTAAATAATAACAGCCGCACGGGTTGATCTTCGAGGTTAAGCAACGCTTGACGACGTTGGTCCGTAGAAGGGTGACCATGCATTACAATACCTAAACTTCTCCGTCCCTTGGAAAACACGTTAAGCAGTTGGTCCGCTGCCATTCTTTAATCTTTGACAGTCGTTACGGATAGTCACTTCATAAGCCCGAAAGTCTCAACAGTCTTGCCAGGGGTTTTGCCTTACCCAGTAACTGGGTTGTGGAGATCAAATAGACAGTCGCTTCATGTAAAATACATACTGGTACTCAGGTGCATCCGGTTGGGTTGCAAGGCGACCCCAACGCAGCTAGGCAAATGATTATAATCAACTAAAATTCACGAGTTCTTTATTCTGAGTTTTAACTTTATACAGGGTGATTGGAAGATGGGTGCAAAGCTTTAAGGTGAAGATAGTATAGACAATTTAGAACCATTTAAGCCATGGTTGTCTTAGACGAAGTCTTACCAATTTTTTTTTTTTTTTAATAAGGTTTAAAAGACGTATTGTACAATTTTTTTATTTTTTCTGAGCTTTAAATGTCTGTAAAAAAAATGTCTAATGACACAGAAGCCTAAAACATGTTTTGCTTGATTGCTTACACATTACTTTAATTAAATAAATAAAAAATTAATTCATTTATCATTCAATTTGGCCATAATTTTGCAGTTTACATTAAATTTTGAGAATTTCCGAAAAAAAAACTTAAAAATTTGGTTAAAAATATTTGGTAAGACTTCGTCTAAGACAACCATGGCTTAAATGGTTCTAAATTGTCTGTACTATCTTCGCCTTAAAGCTTTGCACCCATCTTCCAATCACCCTGTATTTACTTAGATACTTGTAGTCAAAAGAGTGACCAATGTTGATGTTAGTTGCCGTATTGCCAGTTATACCCCAAATTCAAGCTTAATATACAAAATTCACCATAACGAATACTACGTATTTAATGTTTAATATTTTTTACCAGTTCGCATACTTGGTGATTGCACAACGTTTCTTTATAGTTCATGGCTTATCACGACCAACAGTAAATGGGGCAAGAAACTGTTTTGTTTATAAACGTAAATAAAGATGATAAATGTACAATACATGTTTGCCTCTGATTGTAACCATGGTGACGGAATTTTAAATTAATTGTAAAAGGTTAGAAGGTCAGACAAAAACTCGTCATGACCTCATGACATACACGAATTTCTATTTTCCACAACCTATGTAAATATGGTTTCGTTTGCAAGCTACAAAGCTTATTATGCCATTTTTATACACACTGGGGAAAAAACTAAATGAAAATTCTTATTAAGAAAATTCTAAATTAAAAGAAATCAGTTGCATTACAAACAGATTTTTCTAAGTTTGTTTGTTGAATTACAACTGTTTCAATATAATTGTAAAACTATCACGATAACAGATCTAATATTATTCAGACATGTGAATTGAGCATGTTACAATTACAACAACACATACAAAGTCAACTACGTATTTTATTACATATTCTAAATTGGTGTATCAATCCTGTAATCAAATCCGGGCTTGAATAACAATTGCATGAATGGGCACGTACAGGTAATGCCTGTGCAAATGGTATGAGTCATGTAGTACCAATTGGCTATGGTGTTCATAGACCATGAACCAACAACCTGTCTCTATTAGAGCCTGTTGTCAGTGTTTCCTGACGAATGATAGTCCTAGGGAAAATCGTCTCAAATTGACACACGACGTCAATTTACCGTTTGTGTTGCTATTTCATTCAACTGTCAAAGAATGACAGATCATGTGATAATTATTAAATACAGAAAATTTAAGTTGGTTGGTTATCAATTACTTTTCCCGACTTTATTGAAATAAAGCTTTTGACATATATACGATGATTAAGAACTTTAATACTGTGGGCAATTATTTTACAATGCGATCTTGTTTCTATCATCAAAACACATTGGGAATTGCGGGAAACGACAGATGTTAAAATGATAAATCGTCAGTACCTAAACAGTAGCAAGAAACTCTTAACGAGCGAATAAAACATTCATACATAAGGCGCGGCAAGGAGTGATTGACACTCGATCGTAATCGATCGATCGAATCTTATCACTAACTTACAATTAATTTGATTATTGTGGCCAAGATATTGCACTCAAGATTCACAAATTAGATAGTACGACATTCTTATACAAAATATGACTGAGGAATGCATTTTAGAGTTTCCAGAAGCGCCGATACTAAGGTAGGTAGGTATTTACGTGAGATACTCTTTAGGCAGTCAGGCAGTCAGCAACACTACAATTCGAGCTGAATGTCCTACCTTTCAACCAAGATAGAATACACTCTTCTTTCTCCATAAAGTTTACAAATAACAAGACAAGACAAGATATATTGGAAAATAACTTGTGACGAGAGGAAAATACATTATTTGTTGAGCGATACAAATCCTTGGCAGATTTTAGTTGGATTCAAGTTTCTCAGAAAAATGGTAAGTATTATCAACACCAATCTAAACTTAGATACATAATAAATTATTCATATGATACGAATGGTTTCGATTTTTTCCTACCAGCAGAGTTCCAAATTGCGCCAAGTTTATATTATGGCCTGAGGCCATATACAGCAGTTACTTATTGGTCAACAGCTGAAAAAGTAGACAAGCAATCTACCAGTATTCATGAACCTTAGTAGTAATCGGTAGATACTTGTAGTATCATCTATAGACTCAAATTAGAAAAACGTAAACGTTGGCAAATCAATAGCCAGGAGGTAGTGGGTGACATACAGAAGATCGCGGGGAAAACCTAGATGAGAGTAGCACAGACCAGGGAAGCATGGCACTAAAAGCAGGTGGCCTTTATTAGGCAGTTTGGAAACAGGGCTGGTAGTGATGATGATAATGAAAGTAGAAACCGTGCCTTTTATCATCAACTGGCTAGTTACTGTTTTATTAGATACAGCCTTATGTCAGGGAGGGAAAAAGATAACGAAGGCTCAGTAATAAGATCCCGATGGAACACTTTGGGGAGAGAAAACAAAAAGACAATTAAAAAACAACCAACTTCCGTAAAAACACTACAAAGTGAACAATAACTTTAATTTCGGAAGTCAGTGACTTTGGATATGTATTTAAATTTTTTGACACCGCCTTCCGAAATTAAAGTTATTTTTCACTTTGTAGTGTTTTTTCGGGAGTCGGTTGTTTTTTTATTAGAAAAGGTTTTACTTTTCACTTTTTAGTTATAGTACCTACCCCACACCAATTCGACATTTCACTATCCTTGGGGTCAAAACAATGCATATTTATGTGATACCAGCAATCGAGATTGATTTGCTGTCATTTTTTGAAGAGTTCCGTTGTCTGTCTCCGAAACGCATCATCAGAATTATATGAAATTTTAATGGGACTATTTCGGAATAAACCCCTTTCGAACAAGAATTTTGCAAATCCGTCTATATATGACGGAGTTATGCCCGAACATCCTACCACTCCTAACCGTTAAAGAGTTGTACCTTCCTTCATCAGCTCAGCGTCATGCGATGATGATGACCATACGCAAATGTCTCAATAGCTTTAGAAAATATATGAAAAACATTGTTAATATCCATAACATTTGAGGTTTGCCCTGGATTTTCCTGGGATTCCATCATCAGATCCTGACTTGGTGCCAATAGAAAGCTCCAGAAAAAAACTCTTCTCACGCTCTTCTCGCTCTTTCAAATAAAAAAATAATTTTGAGAATCGGTCCACAAATGGGGGAGAAATCGGTGAACATGCAAAAAAAAATACTTACAGTCGAACATAGAACCTCCTTCTTTTTGAAGTCGGTTAAAGAGAGTAAAATTACCAACTATTAACTACTAATTCACTCGTACGTGATAATAGTACAGGGACAGGAGTAACCCGACATAGAAGGTACGATTCTTCTATTCCTAAATAGCGTGACGGAAAACACGTTTGAATTTTATTTAAGCAATCGTTTTAGCCCTAATTCCCTTCAGTATTGACTAAATGAGTCATGTTTTCATTCAGAGGGTTTTTCAGAAAAACCCTACACCCTACCCTTAAATTAAGTATATGTGTACAAGAGGCAGTCCTCATGTACACATATACTTTATGTAGGTACTTTCTAAGTTGGCTGTAAATAATAAATTCATATTGACGGCTATAATGTCTAGCGTGGGTGGGTAATGTTAGTGCGTGAGTTTGAATGCTGTGTTTAGAGTAGAATTGTAAATTATAAGCTTGTGCTTAGGTCCTGAATGTGTCTCAATCCTGTTATTTTTCACGAGGTATAATGGCGGGAACTTTCTTAAATAAAAGTGAAATCAGATGAAGAGGTAAGCAAGAAAAAAAGGCAGATTCATCATCATCATCACCATGTCAGCTAAAAAACGTTCACTCATGGACATAGGCCTCCCCCAAGCGTCGCCACATCGAATTACAAAGACGTATTCTTTAAAAACAAGACGTAAGCCTCTAGAAAAGAAGATTCTTTATTCAAGTTAGGAGAGAGAGGTTATTCATAAATTAGTTTCTCAAATAGCACCTTCTTAATAATGTAGCTATTCTAAGGATAATGTAGCTATTCTAAGGACCTCCACCATTACTTATTGGATAAAACATAACTTTAACACCATCAATTAAGATCATCAATCGATATCTAATTATTATCAAAACACCATTCCTAAAACTATATACTACAACAACCCACTAGGTATACTTAACAACACCACTCGTCTAGTATTTGTAAACGTAAACAATGAAACACATAAAGTTTTCCAAAACAAAACAATGTGTGTTGAACCATGTCCTTGTAACATTTATATCACGCGGTAAACTCGTAACGTCTGAACAAAATATGTATTTATTTGTAATGAATGCTCATTTTGATAAGTCGTATTGTTACTATTTTAACTTTGAGACGAGATTTTTCATGATACTCAATTTGTGCGATAGGTCGTACAGTGCGCTAGATTGGAGGGTGGAAATTAGACAGTGAGGACTGTGAAGATGGACCATTGTGGAAGTACTTAAACAAAAATAAAACACCCACTGTCAAAGGCTTCTCGGCCTCAGCCTACTGAGCTTATCCTAATTAATTGTGGAGGGCCGTGTATCTCTTACTTTTATACTTTTGATTAGTTGTCATTTTTGTATTTACTTTCTCTCTAGCCACATCATCATCTTTCACAACACAGTAGCATAATCAGCTTAAAATGTTCCCACTTATCTTTTTGGTTTAAAAATGTAATAGCTACATTGCAGTCAACAATTAATTTACGAACGGCAACATTATACCTCAGCGAAAGTGAAATTCTGCCGTTGTACCTATTTAAAAGTAAGTAAAAACTTATTCTAAGTAAAATACCATTACTCAAACGTTTTACATCATCATAACAAAAGATTAACGATCCAGAAAATAGCGCCTTTCTTCAACTAGAAAGCTTCTCAATAATTTTCTCCATCAGTCACCGTAGGTATATATAGGCTTATTTAGCCCCGGCTATAACTGGACGGTCTCTAGACAGACATCTGCTTGTAACCGTCTGTCTATGGCCAATAAATACAGTGGTTTGACAGGGAAACCTTACGTCGTAGTCGATAGAAATCGACAAGAAACTATAAGACTGTCCTACTTTGTTATGTAGGTTGCGGGACCACCCAAGTTGGATTACGGAATTAGTTAGCTTGACTTGGTTGATTTACTGATCTAGTTGTTGTCTGCGGCTTCATTCGCGACCTAGAGGAACTACTCTACAAATAATGAAATATGTGTATTACAATTCAGTATTATGATCTGTCTCAATTTGATATTTTTCTTTCAAATCTGTTCAGTCGTTTTAGTAACAAACTTCTTCGTAACTTTAACATTAATTCACAGAATCTGCCAACCAGTTAAGGATTTCAAGACTTGCTAAATAACCCTTATAATTTTGCTGTAAGTCTTATTTTTGCTGAAAATTGGAGAGACAGTCTTGATATACATACTTATACCATTAGATCTTCATACGTCATCGTAAAAGGCAACATTTTCCCCTATAAAACAGCGATCCATCAAGCCATATCCGCTTTCATACGATTATCTAACGCTACCAAACAAACTTCTTTACATAAACATGTAGGAACCTTGTATATAAACATATGTACAGCCGTCACGCCAAGGCGCCTGCTTTCCGGAGGGTGAGACAATGGCGTCACTTTGGTAAACCACGAGTCAACTCTTTGAATGTCCAATTACCTTATTTTCCCATAAACGACGTTTGTGCTTTAGTCTAGTCATTCTGAAATAAACTTAATTTTCACAAGTGTGAAGTAGATATTTGTGGAAACATCTATTGGAGAAAATGTTTTGAATAGACTATATATACAAAGAAGATAGATATGAGCAAGACAGAAAGGAACGAGACAATGGGGAGACAATTTTAGCATAATCAGCCAATACTGTTCCCACTTCTGGGACACAGGGTTCCTCTCTGTAAGAGGGAGTGGGCCGTAATCCACCACGCGAGCCAAGTGCGGGTTGGTAGATTTCACAATAAAACAATGTATAAAAAATTACAGATTTCAGAATAACATTTAGATTACAGCCTTTTCTACGCATGGGGATTCAGAATCTTGTACTGAATCCTTGGGAACAAGTTGAGCTTCGATGTCCATGTCAACCTGTATGACATTGTCATTACTAGGTCATTACTTAATATGTTCCACACGTGTAGATTGATCTGGTTATGATGCGCTTGCTTCGGTTGGTCCGTGCATGGGTGACCATCTTTACATACCAAGAGGCACGGAGGGGACGTGCCTCGGAAAGCACGTTAAGCCGTTGGTCCCGGGTGTAATTTGTGGATCTTTAACAGTCGCTACGGGTCATCAGAAATCCGAAAGTCTGACAACCAGTCTTACCAGGGGGTATCGTATTACCCAGTAACTGGGTTGTGGAGGTCAGATAGGCAGTCGCCCCATGTAAAATGCTGGTATTCATCTGCAACCGGTTAGACTGGAAACCGACCCCAACATAGTTGGGTAAAGGTTTGGGAGATGATGATGAAGAGGTTATTACTTAATTATACAGTTTTTACAATACACCGTTACGTTATATAGTATACGAGTAGTGTCCGATATACATAAGCGATACGCGATGCATTTATGTATATGCATTATAAATTATAATACATTGGTCTACAGCCGTGACGGTCTTGTAAGTCTCGGCTTAGATTATTCGTGTATAATTAAACGGCTTGTAAGCACGCAATTTTCCATAAATAACATGTGGCAGGGGGTTATAAATGTTGCATAATATTCGTGAGTAAGATTTTACTAATAACTACACGGTTCAAAATGAATGGTCCAAAATGGTTCATGGTTTAATTAAAAGTTTTGGTGGACTGATACTGACGGCGGAAATGCGTATTTAAATAAAATCGGGGAGTTAATTTATTGCACTGGCCACACTGGTGGTGACAGTTCCGATGACTTGGTACAGATCGGACACTTTACGTAGGGATTGGCAGCGAGCGGTCGTGTTATTGTTATACCATGGTGATCGATTCGAAGAAATAGGTTTTATAAAATAAGTTGTGAGAATAATAAATAAGTTTAAAAGGTTATTTCTGAGATATCTACCATTTACGCATTTTCTTACATTTACCAGTGACCACTGGAAGCTTACTGTCTGATGGGATTATTTTTGCAGGAGTTAGGAACATCCGTTTGTGTAAGCCAATAAGCAATTTATCTACGGAATGTTGAGATTTTCCGGTAAAAATAGCGTGTGACTTCATTTATGTATTCAAGTATACCAATACGAGAAGATGTGTAGGTACCAATCTTTTTAACATACAGTGGCCTTGATGTCTCTTTACATGTCTTTAGATATCCTTTAGGTACATTTTGCTACCTTTACGACTTCATAGCATATTCACTGTATCTTTATAAATCGTCGATTTGTTACTTATAGTGGCAAACGAGCTCCATCGTTGACCGCAGCATCGCTTACCATCTCCATCAGCATATCTATTCACAACCATTCGAAACGCTTTCGTACCTAATCGAACATCAATCAATGTTATCGTAGAAGTCCTATGAACGCTATTCACAAATGCAATGCCCCCGAAATTTTGGTACGTTTAAATCAAATAGACGAACGCTATTTTTAGCAGTTGTTTTACTGTCGGGCGCAAGGCAAATCAGGTTATGGATTAAACAATTCACGATGACGCACCCTTCTCTGCCCCTTTCTTTTGTTTTTGACCGCTCTCAGTACAAGTTTCAAAGAATGGGACGCGTCTTCATGGATTGAACTATCTATAACAAAATGTGTCATTTTCGATACAATAGCCTGTGGAATAGCTATACTGGGGGGCTACTCTTGAACTCCATCAACGAAAATACGCGCCCGTCCGAAAATAGTTCGTGTCTTCGAAGTGACCCCTAACTTTTTTGGACAGGTAAAACCATATAGGGAGTAGGGACAACTGTAAAATCATGTAGTCATTCATTCTTAGTTTGGGCCCCAAACTAATCATAGGTCCGAAGTGATACGGAGTATGAAACGCCCGTAACTTCGACCGAGATTACGGATTTCGTGCTTAGAGAGTAGGCCCCCAGGTGAGATAGTGATCAAAGGAGAACTGAGCTTTTTATGTCTTTTTCACTGGAGGAATGGCTTCACCAACATGTATGCGTACCAAATAATAATGTATAAGGTTATTTGAAATATCACACACGACAATACCTACATTCGTCACTCGATTTACGTACTCAGAATGATACAGTCCACACATTAAATAAATATTTTTTCCAAGTAAAGACAGATCACCTTTATTTTCGCCGTCCATATAAATGATATAAAGGTCGTGCGATAACCGCGAGTTGGTTAATCACGCGCAGATGACATCACTTCATTAACACGAGCATGTACACACGGCTACACATCAAGCTATACATTTCCAGTTTAAGCTGATCTCGCATTGTATAGGATTTCCGTACAGTACGAGATCAGCGTAAACTGGAAATGTATAGCTTGATGTGTAGCCGTGTGTATTCCTGGCCTAGTTGTAGTAGTTTATGATTTGTTTAGTACTTGATATAATTGGTTGGGAATGACATTGTATTGAATCGATAGAAGACAGTTTAATAATAATTTATTTAATAAAAATGTATACAAAATTTACTTGTTGTAAATGAAGATTCTCTCGAGTAAAGCAACTGATGGGAAACTGTTCAGGATTCAGCTAATATTCAAAAGATAAAAGGTCAAAGATTAGCCTCGAAAACAAAATCTCTCGGCATAGTGCCACACTGGTCTAGATGTGTATTTTAATCCCTATCCGGTGGTGCATCGATTGGCATGATAAAAATAAAATGTGAGGATTAAAGTTTTTCTCTTCACCTGCCCCGTCTTTCTGCCTCATCCTGTTTTGCTGCGATAATTGAACCATAAACAATAGGTGCACCAACGAACAATATACATATGTATATAATAATAGGTAAATTCACCAAACTGTAGTTTTTTTTTTGTATTTGACCTTCCAATTATCAATTCATAAACTTTGGACGAAGTTAATGCTTGTGTTGGGCTGTTTGCATTTTTAACAAGTCATCTTAGTTATCATAATTCATATTTACACCATTATTCAGTCAGCCAGAGCTAATGCTTTAAAAAATATTATAGTGAACCTGTCAAGGTAATCGTTCATAGTGAACGCGAAACGACAAATTTTTATAATATGCGATGGGTGGCACAGTGTGCTGGATTGGTGGAAGTTTGACTGGACGCCAGTCACTGTGAAGATATACGATAGTGGAAGTACTTTAATAAAAATACTATATTCTACTTGATGCGGCTCGAAGGACCAATATCTGCGATAGTATATATTAAGTGCTCCAGCTGTCTCAGATAAGACACTGAAGTTTATAAAGATGATCTGCTTGCAGTAAACGCCATTTAATTTTATTGTTTTCTTTCAGGTATGAATGCTCGATTGTTATTCAGAAATAATAAATTCCACTTTAACTGGCCAAATACGAAAGAATAATGTTTATATTGGAGCAGTAGCAAAAGCAGATGATACCTAAGCATATTAAGAGATCTGATATCATCAAAACTATCACAATAAAAGTTTGACCCTTGACAGACTCTACATATCCAGGGTGAATCATTGAAACGCCTCTTATCTCTCACAACTTCAGATTTTTCCACATCCATCTCAATGACTCAACCTGTATATCATCCAGTAATAATTATCTAAGCTATTGCACAATTAACATAATACGAGCCACGTCACACCGCATCACGTGCTCATGTTTACAGGAGCGAGCTGAGCCAATATAAATATAAATAAAGATGTGCCTATAGCACAGATTACTTCGATAGTTGCGGTTTAGCGATACGCGATACGCTTCAATGGCAGATGCCCATTTCGACCAGCTAAATGGGCTATATAGGTGATGGGTAGTTTGTGGTTGTTGGCATAGCATCCTCCTGGTGGGATTTAAGTGGGTGCTTCTGTCTAAGGACCTATTTTGGTACCGCCAACCATTAAGTACTTAGAGAACTGGTAACGTGAATTAAATCTTAGAAGTTTTAGAGGATTGAGTACTGGCAGTAGGTATACACCTATCAGTCAATCAACTCAGCCTATCTTAGTCCACTGCTGGACATAGGTCTCTCTCAGGCTGCGCCACAACTCCCTGACCTCCGCATTTGGCGTATAGTATGACCCAGCCACCTTTTCAAAGTCGTCGTTTCATCTAGCTAGATGAACTGACGACACAGTACGCTTGCTGATACTTACGCGGTCTCCCCTCTAGGCAGCATTTTTACAGTAGGTACTGGTAACTCCACATCAAAATTCAGTCATCAAATTCTTATTTTAAGTATTAGTACAAAATTATTCAAATTATTCCTAGTAAAATGTCAAAAATTTAAATCTTTATTATCATCATTTTTCGGACCTTTGACTAAGTTAAACATAGACGTTTCATTTTTTAAATTGACCAGTAATAAACCGGTTTGCGTCAAAAACTAATAATAAAACGTCTGGTATCAAGATGCAAGGTTGACCTTGCATTTTGATATCAGACGTTCTTTAGACTGGAGCTCTAAAGAAAAGAAAATCCTAAAATGTACATTATTTATGTGCATACGCAGAATGAAACAAGAATGTAAGCTACACAAGTGGTATTTTATTTATAAGCTTAAATATTCCCGTGTATTATCAGGATTTGAAGTTGTTCGAAGTAACAGAATGACTGTGTTGAGATTTGATTTCTATTTTCGTAGTTTTTAAGAAAAATTCTAAATCGAATATTCATGCTACTAGAACATTAATTGAGTACAACTTTGATGATTTGTAAAACATGATTTCAATGCCTTTTCTAACCAATTCGAGATTTGTCATAGACATTCTGCCACTAAAATTTCAATTCAAACAATTATATATTTGAATTTCAATTTAGTTTTTTGTACATCTCTATTCATCCGTTTATAATACTCATCCGATTGTTTCATTGAGTAATTGCGCACCTCACTCAGAATAATTGTAAACCGAATCTCACACCTGCGATGCGCCCGCGCCGACATACTTCACAGATGACTGGTCATGATTCACCTATTTATTTTCCACCCAGTTCTTCAAATATAGGTCGAGAATACTTTTTTATTCCTCATAAACCATTTCATTTGTGCTTTGATTTATTATAGAATACTGCGTGGCAATGAAGAAACGGAGAAATATACTCGGTGGCAGGGACATCTACGTGCAAACTGGAACCATGAATTCAGTATATGAATCTAGACCCCCAACGTCGGATAAAAGTTCAGTTCAAAATTATGTACCGAATCCGTGGTAACATGTTGCGTGTCGATGCCATCCTTTATTAATGGGATCCCGTCGATTTTGTATTCTTAGAAGGTTAGATTAAACTAATACACTTCGTAAATGGCAAATGTATATGATCAGTTTAGAAATGACAAAAATAAACCCTGCACTACCTGCCTGCGTGGTAGAGAATTAAGTATGTAAGTAAAGATTACATTTTAAAAAGAAGAAAGTCGTTTAGTGTTATCACCTACTATATACTAGATTCCTGAAAGACAATGGATGAACAAGGCACAAAGTCTTCTTATCAGTAGTATTTTACAAAGGACAGTGAATAGCCCCCTAAAGTTAGTCCATCCAATAAGCAGTTAAGATAATTGGGTCTTGATTAAACGCAATACATTCACTGACTTTTAAAGCTACAGATAAACTTAATAGAAAGAGATCCTTCGGTATTCGGTTCAATTAACTTAATTGTATCAATCTTTATGTGTGAGGTTCTAATTGAACTGAATGAAGGTTGTTAGTTAGATTGATAGTTACAGAATACTCTTATTTAGATAGATATAGAATACTCTTTATTTTGTACATCATAAAATTATATTTCGACCAACGTTACGGTATACGTATATTATTATAATTACGAAACTATCATTTGTAACTAGAATCTACTCTAATTTCTTGTAAATTTTGACGTTCAAAAGTGCCTGTTAATGGCCTACCTTGGAATAAATTATGTACAAGTTTCTGGTTCTCCAATGAAAAATATAAATAGTATAAAAAAATGTCTTCGGACTACAATTTTCCCGATTAACCTAGTACCGATGTGTGATTAATATGTTTGGAATATTTTCGTAAATGCCAAGAGTACGAAATTCTTGTAACAAGATGCTTATTTGTGAAAATTCAAAAAGACGAACAGTTTGAAAGAGAGAGCTGCCGAACAACAATAGTCTAACTGTTTTTGTGTACTGTAAGATTTGTGTTTTAAACGTACAGCTACGGAAGAAATTCATAATATTCATCAATTCGCTCTGTTTCTTTGCAAGGAAGATGCAATCTACAAACTTGCACACAGGGGTTACGTGATCCGTAATCAGCAAAGCTATTAAAGAGGATATATTTAGCACTCTGTTATCTTGGCTCAACAATGTTCTGTTGTTACACTCAACTTTATGAGATGTCTGCGTCCTTCAAGTGCTTATGAATTACAAATGTTTGCAGAAACAGAGTGAATACTTAAGATGCAAGGGATATATCGAGCTTTTTCTCTCGTTTTACAGAATCTTTATCAGTTATGACACGGATAGCTCAAAACTCAAACTCAAAGCATTTATTTCAATTAAACCATTTACAGGCACTTTTGAATCGTAAAAAAGTCGATCAGTTGGAAAGTTGAAGCTAGTTGCCCATTTCAAAACGTAGATCTCTATGGAGAAGAACGGGCAACAAACTCCAAGGACACTCTTTTAAATCATGTTAGGTATTACAAAATCTTGGGAAAATTATTCTTGTTGCTTCTATACGTGAGAACAATGTAAAAAATAATAATAATTCTAAATATAAGATTTAAAATAAGCCATGGAAGTTAGGAGATGACCAGTCTCAACCGACGGCGCCCGTTCACGAACTTGACGCGTGGATCAGCACCATCCAGCTCAACCATTTTGTAGGGAACCGAATGATCCAACACACACGCCACCATCAGTGAGACATTTAAGTGAGCATGACATACTCTCAACTGCCACGCTTTTTCAAGTCAACGTACAACAAAACAATATAATTATTATAGGGTGGCATGGTACTGCTTCTGTCAAGGTAAAGATCACCCATTCAGCAAGACTGGTAATGATACCGACTGCCCAGATTGTGATGGACATAGACAGAAATCAATTGAAGTGAAATTGAGAGAATTCTGTATATGTCTAGCACATGGATGATACTGAAGCCTCTCTCAATTCTCAAAGCATTTATAACCCTTTACAATGGCGATGACGGCTTCAAATTACACATCAGTACCAGTCCCTATACTAAATGCATCGAAACAAATCATTTGAACTTATAACCTCTTGCACCATACGATTTAGGAGTACAGGCTGATGTCCATCTTTATTTCAGTCAATTTAAAAAAGGTTAGCTCCTGAACATAACTTTGGCCGGATGTTTTTACTCAAAATTTCTACTGGTTAGTAGTTGTTATTCAACTCGGTGCTAATTTACTGTAGGAATGACATCACGCCAATTATAATACGCGATTACACATGCTATGTGACGTCACAAACCATTCAGCCGCGACAATTTTAGTAACGATTTTCTCGGAAACGTTGAATAAATTATTTAGGGAGACCAATGTATTGATAGAATTTATATCTTTGATAAATAGGTCCATGTTAGAAATGACATCAGAAATATATACATAAACGGATAAAAATCTTAGTCGTAGCAATATTAAATTTGTTGCTCCTGTTCTAATATTCCGAGAGGTCTGTTTTATGGCACTGGTCGTGACTTCATTAGCAAATCCACGTTGTGTTTCTGGTACCATGAGGACAGATTGCCACCTGACCTGCGCAGCCTTTAGTTGGGCTAGATCTCCATAATATGATAGTGTAAAATGTATGAGATCGTGATGATATATGCAAAGATTTTACTATTAACTGAATCTTTCAGTGAAGGTAAAACAACACATTCTTTGAACAACAGAGAACATCTTTCAAAAAAAACATTTTACGATAAAAACCTTAAAGTTAAAATATTTTCGGCCAAGGACAAATCAATTAGAACCCAAGTGCAATATTTATCACTGCACTAATAACTAAAGTGCAAGATAAGATAAAATAGGAAATTTCGAAACAACGCATCGTAAAGGAATTTAATCTGTCCCACAGTGGAATTAAGAAGCAAATTGATTGATTGATAAAAATATTAGCAATGTTTAATATTTTGTTACTTGTTCTGATGTTAAATAAAATGGTAGGAAAAGTACATCAGCTGTTTGATGGTTATCGCGAAACAGTGAATGAAGAAACTGCATGCAACAAGTAACAGTCACATCAGTTGAAGAACTGGATAAGCAACAGGTTGTACTTCTGATAGTTACATTTTATCAACAAACACTTATATTATCCAAAATGATTTACTTTGGAGTTATATGTACATTATACAGATGACGATGTACATTTCATTTATTTATTTAACCATTTATGCACACACATATAAGCAGACATGAAAGGAACAGATAAATACGAAAAATAAAAGTGGTAAAAATAACTGCAGCTTCAACAGACTTCTCAAAATATGAATTCAACATTCTTAGAACCGGACAATGGACAGCAAACAATGAAGATTGATGCATCCAAAGTATAACTAATTACATTACAATCCAAGACGAATTTACTAAAAGACAAACTGGACCAACGGATGCAGTAAGCACTACTCATAGGCGAAAGTATTTTGTATTGAAAGATAAATTAACTAGGTATGGTAACTAAGATTTTCATGACAACTTGGAAGCTGACTTTTCATAATTAATTGCACTAGAAAACTTTACCAAAGTTTCAGGTTTGCTTACAGAATAGCCGTTAAATAAACATACATAAGTACAAGAGTAAAATGAAACTGATACAAGTAACATCATACCGCAAAAATCTGGTTTCTATTCTAGTTTGCGTAGGTAGACACCCAGCGCTTCTTGTAAAACCAGAAAATCGCCATCTTACGAATAAAGGACAGATATCAGGTACCTACATATGCAGTTATAGGTAATGCGAGCGCAGGACAAGGTTCTCTAGAAAAACATGTACTTATAGTACAGAATTTTATTCCTATAGCATTTGTGGCAATTCTTGAAAAAGACCTAAGTCCAGAAATAGACGTACTGGACTATATTAAAGACGACAATATTCTAAAAACAACTAAACTCTTTTATCACACTATCAGAAACTACCCAAAAAAGGTCCAAAATACAATACATATTTAGCGTTTTCTGGCGTCGGTTACTCGGGCAAATAACCTTGAACTTCAATAGATTCACAGCTAATTTGTTTCAGTCTAACGTTTACTGAAACACACGATTTGTTCCAAGTCGTCTCCAGAATGGTGATTCACTGCCTCACATAGTAAGTGCATTGTTGCCTTTTTGCAAGACTAATTGCTTATTCACGCGTCTAAATCAACGAGATGAAGAAACTAAAATAGTATGTTAATCTTGGAGTGCAAGAAATGAATTTATTAAAGCTATATACAGCAATAGAGCAGTGGTGGCCCAGTGGGAACAGCTGGGACTTACGAGTTTTAGATCGTAGGTTTAAATAATATCATCACCACTGCTCTCAAAACGGTCAAGAAAAACATCGTAAGGAAACCGGCATGTGAGAAGCAAAAATTCAAAAAAATGTGACATCTACCAACCCGCACTGGGACCGCGTGGTAGATTATGGCCCACCCCCTCTCTCAAATAGGAGGCCTGTGACTCAATAGTGGGAAAATTATAGGCTGATTATGCTACAGCAATAGGTGATGATTCTGATAAAACTAATTTCAACATAGCAAAAAGAATTCAGAATAATATGGGGAACACACTATTCAAACGACTTTTAAATAATATATCAATCTATTTTCAATTCTGATCAGTATAGACTAATAACGACTAAAATGACACATACACTATGAAACCCGATAGAATAAACATATGTATTAGTATTTCTGTCACGGAGATCAAATATGAAATATTTATCAGATAAAAGGATATAATGGCTAAGTATTTAATATTGCGATTAGTATCTAGTTGAAAAATATTATTTGAAATACAGAAGCAACTTGTGTTGTCGAAGTAAAGGAACATGAAATATCCGATATTGTAGTCGATGACATAAAAATTCTGAGAGAAGAATATTAAAATAAATATTTAAATTATGTGTAAATATTTGGATTAACGGCAAACATCCTGAAGAAAAAACATTGATGTCTAGTAAGAGGAATCAGGTAGCAATATGTTACTGATCAACGACCTATTGTTTCACCATGAAAATGAAGATTCGTGTAGGAAATAAGATGCGTAACCTGCTCAGAAATTCCAGTAATGAAGGACGCTCATTTGTTCAACAATTAATAACAAAGGCCACTTGACATACACTCAGCATTATCTAATCTAATCAAAATAAATTTATACGCCAAACAAGGCGTAACTGGTCAAGTTAGCTTAAAAAAACTAATCATTTTTCGATCTAAGAAATCGTTAGGAATTATCTCATTTTGGCCCATTACAGTCTGAAGAAAAAATTTATATACCTACGTTTTGTTCGTAGGTAAGTCAAAACTAAAATTAGAATAGCAAATCAAGTTGTTTACTACTGTCGATTGCCAAGGCCGAGCGTACTTTTGACATTTGCCGGTTTTCAAGAGCATGACAAAGCCCTTGATTTATATGCATCAAGAAGTGCATTTTCATAATTATAAAGAGAAAAACAGGACCTAAACGGGGCTCCCCACCAAGATCTCATTCAGAACTTAAACTTACTGCGTATTTCTGCAATGTGTGAGTCGTATTCCGATTTACTCCTCAGATAGTCCTTCCTTGGAGCCGTTTGCCAGGTCTGCTGCTTATACTCCGAGTACCACTCGTGCTGGGGCGATTCTGCCCGCTCCTCACTACGGGTCTCGGTCACGGTCCTTTTAACTACCCGCTCAAACTTGACGAACCGGACGCCGGCAGCCAGGTCGCCCTCCTCAACCTGATGCTCGAACTTCTCCAGTTCCTCAGTCGGCTCCACATGTCGTAGTTTCAAATTAGGGAATGAAGATTCAAAAGTCTTTGTGGGAGATTCTCCATCACGAGTGTGTTTAAGTTTAACTTCGATTTTCGGCGACTCGGGGCGCCGCTTGCGCTGCTCTATACGTCGCTCTATTTCGTCTACATCAGTGGAAGCATCTACTGTGTCATTACTAGATTGTCCACTCCATACTTTCTCAAAGAAATGCACTCGGTCTCGAAGACCGCTTTGCGACGGGGAGTCGCGACCGTCCGACATTGCGACATGACCTCTCCGCACGGAGGCTCGCTCGATACTAGCTGTTAAGTTGGAGGTTTGACTTTGCGCATGCGCTATGCGGTCCCACGTGTGGTTGTAGACATCGCCTAGACGTTACCGGCGAGCTTCAGGGTGCTTTCATCTGAGGTCTTAGAGGGTCCGGAAAATTATCGTAAGTATTAGAAAAGTCAACTTTGTAAGAATGACGTATAACCAGATAAATTTTAATATACAGCGTCTTAATGGCTCGCGCTGATTGATTGCAAACAGGAAAAACAATGATAATACACCTACATAACGTTACTATAAATAGTAAATGTACAATTTTTTTGTTCTAATTGTTGTTTAGGTACGTATCTTGCCGTTATCAAACCGCCAATAATAAGGCTGACGTAATGCGATTAACTCACTAATTATGTAAGATATTTTTAGATGTTATCAGTATCAACTGCTTCTGTGTTATTATTACTGATAACATTCGTTTATTTTAACGAACTTTGTATTGTTGCAAAAGATATCGATTAATTTGCTAATAAAACTGTCAGAAAGACACTCTTACTTTTTTTATTGTAAGTACCCCTGTGGGAAACTGGGCTGGCGAATCTTAAGGCCTTGGTAACTTTAAAAATATTCGTTATGAGCGATAATAGTTGTTATTGGAAATCGATACAGGTTAAAATCTGTTGTAATAAATTTGAATAATAAATGAGCAAGCACTGTCGTAAAAATGCAAATAAAATCGTATAAAATTAGATATTAACTGTTTAATAATCCATCACTGGATGCAGTTTGGCATTTGGAATTTTATGGTATATTTTTAATTATAATAATAATTGTTATTGAAAGGATAAACTGGTTTTAAAGATAATTAAGAGGTGACTTGGATGATTTTTTTTTGATGTATTAAAGTATGTTTAATTATATTTTGAGTTCCATCACTGTTTGCAAAAAAGACTTGAAATTATCATATTTTTTTTGCTTTCAAAATTATTTACGGTTGAAGAGATACACTGGTTTAACAAACCACCTTTTTGAGCGTTTTCAAGAAATCTCCGCCTTAATACAGGCTACCATATCACCTAGCTAGGACGCCAGATTCAATTATGTTACTTGATACTTTCTTTCTATTCGATTTAACCATATTATTTATTGTAACAGACTGTACCACACTATTTTTTTTATGAATAAATAATTATATTAAATTTTTTTGTAGACCTCTACAAAAGGCTCCTTGAAACTTGCACAGGTCCAAGATATTTAGCATTAATCTGTCTATACAGGAAAAGTTTTTATTCAGTGCGCAAACTTTAACCATGAATTCAGCATACCATTCTAGACCCCAGCGAAGAAATTTATCGTCGGTTTTACAAAAAAAAATCAGCTGGTTCATAGAAAAGTGCAATACCTACGCGTACGCGGTCAAAATGTATGGAACAGCTGTTTTTTTATAGTATAACCGACGAAATTTCTACGCTGGGGAGTCTAGAATGATATGCTGAATTCAGAAATTAATAACAATTCAGAAATTAAATTAAGCCGTGGGAGCTAAGATATGACCAGTCCCTACTCGTGGCGCCCTTTAGGAACATGACGTATGGATCAGCACCATTCAGCTCTGATCCAACACACACGCCACCAACAGCGAGACATTTGAGTGAGCATGACATACTCTCAGCTGCCAGGTCACATTCAAGTCAGTGAAAGACGTACCCTGTAAATGTTAGATTTATAGTAGGAAAATAGTGTTCACACATATGCTATGCAATAAGACAACACTAAAAGTTTGAATTTATACAATGCAAAGATATCTAGCTTTTACAGTCTTCAGCAGCTCCAATAATACGAATTGAGAACCTCCTTCTTTATGAAGTCGGTTAAAAAGAGAGAAACTAAATGCGGCTCCAAGCAATAACTATTACTCATACGAAGATAATTACTTTTGCCGAAAATTAATATCTATGGAAAACAATCCTTTCCCCAAAAAAAAATATTCACCGCACATGATATTATAGGTAAACACAGTAATAAGTATTTCAACAACCGCATCAAGTTAACTAAATTCCCCTTATATGCAGTAACCCGTAGTATTTCAGTAGCAGCAGTGGGAGCCATGTTCTTTTGGGCGGCGGGTCGTTGAACCCAGTTTATGTGGCGCAGTCACGGTGGCTCATGTACGTACGGAACGAGACACTGGTGTCGTGTCGTGATCGTATCGCAGAGGCTTAGAATGTAACGTTATCCGTGCCGTAGAGGATAAAGTTTTGGGCTTGTTTTATCAGGACTACCAACATAGATTGATTAAATTAATATATTATTAAAAAAACTATTAAAAAAAAGACAACCGGATAACACTTTATAGGGAAAAATAACTTTAATTTCGGAAGACGGTGACTTTGGATATGTATTTTCATTTTTTGTCACCGCCTTCCGAAATTCAAGTTTTATTTACTTTTTAGTGTTTTTCCGGAAGTCGGTTTTTTTTTGGAAAACGTTTTTATTTTTCACTTTTTAGTTATATTACCTACCCCACACCAATTCGAAATTTCATCATCCTTGGGGTCAAAACAATGCATATTTATGCGATAGCAGCAATCGCGGTTGATTTGCTGTAATTTTTTGAAGAGTTCCGTTGTCTGTCTCCGAAAGGAATAAACCCATTTCGAACAAAAAAAGAATTTTGCAAATCCGTTTATATATGACGGAGCTGCCCGACGTGTCCGACGGAGCCCGAACATACACAAAAAAAAATTATAAACATGTCGAAATGATAACCTCCTTCTTTTTGAAGTCGGTTAAAAAGGAGGTCAATCGAAGGTTAAGCTAATCTACCCTTGCCAAACCCGGCCCGTGGATAGGTGACTATCTTTACATATCGATACCACTGCGTATTTCGGACAGCACGTCAAACCGTTGGTCCCAGCTGTCACGTGTGTCACTTGTGTATAGTGGTGACGGGTAGTCAAAAGGCCGAAAGTCTGACAACCAGTCTTGCTTACCCAGTAACTGGGTTGCACGCGAAGGTAAGATAGGAAGTCGCTCCATGTAAAATACTGGTGTTCAGCTGAATCCAGTTCGACTGGACGCCAACATAGTTGGGAAAGGGCTATACTTGTGCCACCTGCCTAGGGAGATGATGAATAAGAGGTGTAACATCTACATTTAGCCATAAATTAATAAATATATCTGCATTCTTCCTCTCTCATACTAAAGCCTATATGAGAGAACGAGTAGTGATGAGTCATTCATAATCAAAGGTTAGATCAAGTACAAATTAGAATATAGTAAACATAGATAGCGTTAATGTCTTCTTGAACTCGGCTCTTATCATAAGCCAAGTCTGATTCACTAACACACTGCTAAGAACTAGACTCACGGTTATAGTTCAAAAGTCAATAAGTCCAGGGATTTTGAAGATAGCAAAATCTTTACGATTGAAGATATTATGCAAAGGTAGTTGCGTAAGGAATGGCTTTCATTTTTACAGTTCAATAATATTCATTGCGTTATTTACGTTCTGTGTAGATAAATTTTTCGAACACATGAACCAATAGATGAGCAATGTCCTTCGTTATGTTTCAGATTCTGATTAATAGTGTGTTAAGTAATTGTGTGCTGTAATGGAGTCAGCCTAGATAAATTGACAGCAAACAATCTTTAAATGTCAACCCAATAGTTTCATCCTCCAGGGGTGCGAGTGGTTCGAAAGAGATACCGCGGCCCCTGGCACACAGGCAACTGAGGGAACACGGGTGGGTTTTAGTCAGTAAAAGTCTGACACGCCCTCCTGCTCCACCCAGAGCGTGAGAAGTTATTTGATGAATTCCCACACTCAAAAAAAAAAACAGTTTCATCCTGCTACAAACCAAATAAACAAATGAGTTCTAACTTATGACACACAAACAATAAAGTCTAAAGCAATAACAGAGTTACGTTCTAATGCAAATGGCCCAGTTATTGGTGCACAATTTATTATAGCCTCCGCTAAGGCAGCCTCACTAAGTCATCGAGACAGGTCGTATACTCCATAGTTTAATGCCAAAAGGTTTGTGGAACGAACTTGGCTTTCATTAGAAACCATATTTTAGACTGTAGAGATTTCTAAATTCTGTAGAGGATTTATTTACGCCAATGTTTCACATTTGGAAGAAACTGAACACAAGGGACATAATGACCGGAAAAAGTAAAGAAACACATAAAAAAACACACGCCTGTATTCGCCGAATGGTCACGCAGAGGTGCACCTAGAGTACATCCACTCTCAGGCTCTAATTCACTATGACCACTTAACGATTTCTTACTTCCAAACCACGTCAATTCGTTTGATCATACACGACATCTGCTAATATCGTATTAATAATATCGTCAAATAATTGTCTTGGAACATACAGTATATGACATTTCGATTCCTTACCGTTGCATTGGTTTCTACAAGACACGATATTGATGTAGTTTGAACGTAGTAGATTCCGCAGGGAATCATTATAACCATAGAGAATTGGGGCCCAGATATGTTTAATCACAGGTAATAGGAGACGTGCTCTTTGCCACCACCCAGACTCCGGGCTGAGTAATAACAAAGCGCAGGTAATAATAACGTTCCATTAATCGTTATAAATGTCAAAGTTTGTATTTTTAGTTATATGGTTGGGTTTTTGTTACTCATTCTCGCAAAAACGGCCTAACAGATTGAGATGCGGATAGTTTATAACCTGGATAAACACATAGGACTTCTTATCCCAGTAGTAATTTCTCGTGGGAAAATTTCCGACCTCCAAGCGGACTAAGCCGATGGCAAAAAGTAGTAAACACTAACGGCCTTATTGATAAAAAAGTTATCGAACATCTAAACAGTTGCTAAAGTCTGGTTTTCAAAGAGAAACCAGATTTTAGCAACTGTTTAGATGTTCGATAACTTTTTATGAATAAGACCATAAAGCTATACAACGGGATTTTAAAGAATTCCAAAGTATAATGAATGTCATTATAGACGCCTAGATAAAATACACATCGTAAAAAAAAATGTCGCAAACAACATCTGCAGAGCATACTTGTGTCATTCCGGAAATTAAACCTAATATACCGAACACAAAAGGCAGGGACCACGCTTTTGTGACCCAATTATTGAGTCACTGGTCTGTTGTCCTCATAGATCTTCCTCTATTTAATCATATGTATCTTCAACAGGTTCCCGAAAGATTTCAACAAGAGAATTCTCTCCTATCCAAAGTTTTCTCGATGCAGCTGAATACCAGTATTTTATATGGAGCGACTGCCTATCTGACCTCCACAACCCAGTTACTGGGTAACACGATACCCCTTGGTAACACTGGTTGTTAGACTTTCGGGCTTCTGACGACCCGTAACGACTGTCAAAGATCCACGAATGATAGCCGGGACCGCAACGGCTTAACGTGCGTTTCGAGACCCGGAGGGATCTTGGTATGTAAAGGTGGTCACCCATCCACGGACCTACCACGTCAAGCGCTGCTTAACCTGATGGATCGACCTGTGCGGATGTTATTACTTAGCCACAAGCCCCTCCAAGCCGCCCCTTTCTAGCAAATTAAAATTAAACACAATGATGCTATCATCAAAAGGGATGTTCCAACCAAGATCACCAACCATAACAGAATCCCGTTTGAAACTTCCACTAAAATCAGCTGATACAATCATCGTTCATCCTTCTCGCACCTCTTGGCATGTTAATCATGCGTCCCTGTCTAATGCCAAAGAGCCAAAGCCCCAGTGCCCTTGATTCACGACCTCTAGAGCAACAGACTGTGACCCATTTGTCGACTAATTGTTAAATTGGTTCATTGTGACTATAGTTTGACTTTTAATTTGTAATAAGTAATTTGACAGTTCAAAGAAAAATAATGTTACCAAACTAAAACGAATAGTGTTGAGGTAGTGAATGATTTTGCGTAAAGAGTGAATGATTTTGCGTAAAGAGCGAATGATAAAAATGGTTGCATTTTAAATTAAACCATCATTCGTTATAAAACTTTAAAAAATCATTTGTAAGATGTGGAATATAAGAATAATTAATAATTTATGAATAAGTAATTTCCTTTTTTTTCAATTAGTTCTAAAAAAAGAAACTAAATAAATTACCTTACTACTGAAAAACAAAATGTAAAAAAAATCTACAATTTCGTTTTTAAGAGAAGTTATTAAATTTAAAATAAAAAAAATTGCATGTAATTACATAATTTCAAGTTTATTCAATTTCGTTCATTCTTACATCACCACACTATCTTTTTTTTTTCAAAATCTGGTAACCCTCCAACTGTCAAGTTAGTGAATACAATTAAAAGTCGAACTATAGTGAATGTGCTGGTTTCACTTGAGCGTCAAATGAGTAATGTAATCGTAGATATATTTTTTGTCACTTTGAACAGCGGTTGCCCAGTGGTAACAGTCGCGACTTGACGAGTTGTAGATCGTAGGTTCGAACCCAAACAGGCGCTTTACTTAGTGTAAATTATTTTAACACCACTACTCTCCAAACAGTAAAGGAAAACATCTTTAAGACATGAACATGTCCTAGAACCAAAAATTCGATGACAAGTGATATCCACCAACCCGCTCTGCGCCCGCTTAGTGGATTGCGGCCCACTCCCTCTCACAATAATTTTCCCACTGCTGGGACCCAGGCCTCCTCGCCTGTGTCCCAGCAGTGGGAAAATTATTGGCTGATAATGGGGCAGATTAATTATGCACACGGCCAAAGTGAACTCTTTTCCAGTGTCTGTGATCCCTCCCACAATTAACCCGTCAGCCTTCGAAGCAAGAGTGAACAGACATCTTTTGGGTTCGCTCGTTCCATCATAGACCTTGTCCATCGTTTTCCACCAGGCGAGAAGGAGGTCAAGAGCTAACTAATTTCACAATTTAAATAATAATAATAAGTGTAGTTCTTTATCTCTCGAACGCCACCCGAGCTTTGAGTATAAAAGAGTCGCCTAACTTGCAACGCAACACGTTCCCACTCCGTAAAAGACGACTGGGAATAACTTGCAATGTTTTGCGGCGTAATTGTCTTGGAATATAGGAAAAGTAGGGCTTAAAAAGTCATATTTCCCTCTGTACTTTAGTTTGTACAATACAGTGTTGAATATTTAGGAGAAACTTAATGATAACTTAACAATTTAGTACGCAAATATTACAATCTGAAAACATTGAAATCCCATTTCCACATAACAATTCGTATTGCATATAATATTTATACCTACCGCGTTGTACTTGTTCAAATACCCTCATTTCTACCCACTATAAACCCGTTAGAGATAAACGCATAAACATACAGGCGTACACAGGCCTTCTGGCGTACACGCATAGGTACGCATACGAGTACATAGGTACGTACCAGTACCACACGAGTTTATAACGACCCATAATAATATTTATCTATAAATTCCGAGGCTCTATAGAAAGTAGTACCGTCTTGACCTGCTACAAGATGAGGTGCTACTCAAAGCTTAGCGAAGATTGCAAAAATAAGGACATAAGGTCTCTTTTATATCAAACATACATTGAAGTGTAACCAAAAGAAATACAAAATCATTACAGACAACAAAATACTAGAGAGACCGAAATTAAAGTAATTTTTCACTTTGTAGTGTTTTTCCGGAAGTCGGTTGCATTTTTATTTGGAAAAGATTTTTGTTCGAAAACATCAATCGGTTTCTCAATAAACTTCAACTATATCGGACGACCTTGGTTACTTACCTCTGGTGACCGCACATAGATCCCAAGTGCGGACTAAGTTAACAACACGTCTTGACTTTATTTATAGAGTGATTCTGGATAAGTTAGCACCAAGAGTTTAACTTAATTCTTGAGCCGAAGTCAAAGCTAATTGCACTGCCTTCCTTGTGGTTATGCCGGTTTTGTATATTTACATAACTGATTTAGCGCTTGTTTTAGTGCAATGCAATAACCATAATACTATGTTTCTTTGCGGCGATATATTTATATATTTTCTCCATGGCCTTTCACACTTTTACAAATTATTAAGCTGCACATTCTTATTATTATTTCTAGTTTTGCAAAAATGCTATGGCGACTTTAGATTGATGATTAACTTTTAACTATACGGTAACCAGTGCTTTCTAAGACTGGAAGACAATATTTGAAGTTACATAATTACATTGCTATGAACACTTGAGGAAAGATACTTATACCTAACTTAGCATAAACTTAAAAATCCATCTGTCAAAATTACGCCCTAATTTTGACAGGTTTAACTGTAAGTTTACGCTACGTTGTGGCTCTGTTTCTAACTTTCGATCAGCTAATCTCTCGCTTAGCTTGTGCCTAACCCAGGGCCGAGGCTAAGGAATGTTTAGGCATTCCTCTCGTCAGTGATTGAGTACAGATGCACTTGATTCATAAACAGTATAGTACTGTTAGTTACTAGTCGCGAGCTTTTGTTCTTGTTAACAGGCCACTTTCTATTTACACTCGGTTTCTCGTTAATTAGGGTTATTAATGAGAAGTAGGTAGTGTTTAAAGTTCTTTAGAACCGTGGTTACTGGTAAACAATGAAAACAACATCCCAAAAAAAGCTTGTTTATAAAATTATTTTATGAAGTGGCATAATATTGTTCCTGTTGAAGAAGGTTTGAAAAAATTCAAAGACTATTATGGCAGAGTCTCCTCAAAAGTTCTAGACATTTGAGGTAAAGTAATTTAAGACCACAATTTCCACACTTTTCGAAATACCAAAAATGTTTGTAGTGAATTAATTCTTGCAACTTTTCTTCTACAAATCCTGCAGCATACCCCTTTAGCGAGCGTTGGCAAAATATTTGCCACAGTATTATTTTGAACCTGGCGCGTAATCGATTTGAAATAATGATATTTTTAATCTATAATTTAATAGCGGGCATAGGCAAACATATTGCCACACCCCATAAAACTAAACAAGTGTATCTGGGCTTATTTCATTGTTAACGACAATGAATTACAATATCAATATAATGACAATGACGATATTTAATTCATGAGTTCCATTATATTTAATAGAAATAGATTACATTATAATCTAACATATCCGTTCAGAATATTCATAGCACAGCTTTTAATAGACATTAATGACGCTAAGTTTAATGATGTAAATAAAATACTACATATGCATAGTATGTGCTGGCCAAGTATTTGCAATTGAGATTTTATGCAGAGTTGCGGGCTTATTATGATGAAAATGCTAAAGTTTAGATGAAAGCTTTGTAGCATTTCGGGCTTCTAGAACATGAAAAGGTTTTCTTAGTTACCGGTACGGATATACCTATTTGCGAATGATTTTATAATTGGGTTGTTTAATAGGCGATATCTAACGATAGCTTTTATAGTTGGTGTTGCAAAACAATGGAAGGAGTAGAATTACTGTTTGGATAGAAATTGGGCGATAAAACGACAGTTAGTACAAGGGAAAGGGTGCACAATACAATACCTAACTTGGTGCGTGGAGACGTGGAGCGGTGATACGTATACAATATAACCATGGGTACTATTTAGTTTCGTGGTATATTTTTACAATAATTTATCTACCTTTTGCTGGCTGAACTTTTAATAACTTATTCTACTACGATGACTAGCTATAAATACAGTTTGAAAACGCTCAAAAAGGTGGTTTTTTTTAAACCAATTTATCTCTTTAACCGTAAATAATTTTGGAAGCAAAAAATATGACATTTTCAAGTTTTTTTTTTTGCATAGAGTGATGGAACTCAAAACATAATTAAACATACTTTAATGCATCAAAAAAATCATCAAAGTCACCTCTTAATTATCTTTAAAACCAGTTTATCCCTTCAATAACAATTATAATTATAATTAAAAATATACCATAAAATTCCAAATGGCAAACTGTATCCAGTGATGGATTATTTATTATTAAATAGTTAATATCTAAGTTTATACGATTTTATTTGAATTTTAACGACAATGCTTGCTCATTTATTATTCGAATTTATTACAATAGATTTTAACCCATATCGGATTGCAATAAAAACTATTATCGCTCATAACGACAATATTTAAAGTTACCAGGGCCTTAAACAGTAATTAATGTTTTAAAATGTTCTACTGCAACAGCAACATATGAATTAAAAGCGAAGTTTCTACGAAATTATGTTGAAAACTAGGTACTCCTTCCTCGAATTCAGCAACACTATAAATAAGTAAGTAATAGCTTAATTTCAATGCAGGCTGCATATCGCACCGACTGAAAAATTGGAGAATTGCAGAAAATTCATCGTAGGCAGACCGCACGCAAACTTGGAGTACTCAAGGTCTTTGAACTTTTCCTGTGCCAACTTTTCTTTACTCTCATCAAAGCATTTATAACTCTACTCCATACACTTGATGATCGATTTTTGTTTACCTCCATTTTGAACAAGTTTTCTTCAAAAGCTTTCAAAGTATTTTGGACTCTGTCTTAGGAACTTTATGGATGATTTTCAGTGTTTAAAATGTTTTATACATTTATATGTATCGTACAATAACGTCCTATTAAACAGTACGTAGGTGCGGTCTAAACGAGCATGTCACTAAAGTTAAGGAGGTTCAGATACCGTTGGGAGATAAAAAAGCCTTGTTATGGCGGTTTAATAGATTTTAGATATGCTTTTGCCCTGTACAATACAATATTATGAATTTGATTATAGGTAAGTCACCAGCGGTATTAGAACCAAACGGCTTGGTACGTGACGATGGGAAGAGACCAGACGGCATGACGTTATTGCCTTGGAAGGTGGGAAGACCTCTGGTGTGGGACGCAACATGTGTCGACACCCTTGCGCCATCCCATGTTCCTAGCACGGCGGGCTGTGCTGACGCCGCTGCTGCTGTTGCTGAGACCCTCAAGCGGCGTAAATACTGTAACCTTATGGGTAACTACAGTTTTGAGCAGTTTGGGGTCGAAACGCTCGGGTCATGGGGCCCGAGTGCACGTCTCCTCTTTAAGGAAATTTCTCGCCGGCTGGTCGACACTTCACGTGACCAGAGGGCTGGGTCGTTCTTTGGCCAAAGAATTAGCATTGCCATTCAACGTGGCAATGCTGCCAGTCTTCTGGGCACGTTTCCTGATGACAGCGATGCGGAGGAATACTTCGACGCCTAAGTTTCCTTTTGTTTTTTGTATTTATTTTGTATATCGTAGTTTTAATTAGTAGGTAAGTCGACATTTCTTCCCATGGGTGTCGTAGAAGGCAACTAAGGGACTTACTAGAGAATGGGCAGCAGCGATCTCTATGCATTTGACCACCATACTGCGATCGCCAATCCGCCTGCCAAGCGTAGCGATTATGGCAAATCCCCCCTTGTGGGGTAGGCTTATGTCCAGCAGTGGACTTCTATCGGCTGATATGATGAAGTCGACCTTTAGTCGGCCCCGTAACTAACCGTTTCAAGCTTATAAAAGTTTGAATTTCGTAGGAAAGGTTGTCAAAGTTATAAAACGAATTACGAGGTAATTTAAATTCTGGTGTAGTCGGCTACACCAAAATTCAAAGTAAGGACTTGTCCTATCCTATTTATATTAAAAACGTGAATGTTAGTATGTTTAGATGTTTGTTACTCAATCACGCAAAAATGGGTTAACGGATTTGGATGAAATTTGGCACACAGATAGATTATAGCCTGGATTAACAAATAAGACACTTTTTATCCCGGTAGTACGTTCCTGTGGGATAATTTTCGACATCCACGCGGGCGAAGCCGCTGGCAAAAGTTAGTCCTTCATAAACAAACAAAAAAAACATAACCCTCCTTTTGGCGCAGTCGAGTAAAAAAGGAGGAGGTTATGCATTTGGCGACTTTCTTTTACTGGGTAACTTGTCAACAAAATCTACAAGAATTTATAGAATTCTTTAGTTTATTGAAAATCTCCGCAGTAAGTTTAACTGGTGTTCCTACTGCTTCATTAATTAGGTATAACGCTGTTAATTAACACAAATGTATGGCCTACTTCTCCCGCAAAGGATCAATGGTAACCGAACACCTTACTCGACTCCACTCAACGGTCGGCTTATCGACGGCAAAAAAGGAAACCATCGCTAAAGATAACATTACGGATTCTTAAAAAGGGTATTGTATTACCTAAAAATGGGTTGTGAAGGTCAGATAGGCAGCCGCTCCATGTAAAATACTGGTATTGAGCTGCTTCTGGTTAGAGAGATAGAGATAGACGAGAGAGATCCAGGCCATAGAGATCTACGTTTTGGAATGGGCAACTAGCTTCAACTTTCCAACTGGTCGACATTTTGACAATTCAAAAGTGCCTGTAAATGGTTTAACTGAAATAAATGCTTTGAGTTTGAGTTTTAGACCGGAAGCCGACCCCAACATAATAGGGAAAAGGCTAGGACGATGACTAAATTACGTTAAAATCTGTTTAGCAGTTTAGACATCAGGAAGAAACGAACAAACAGACGTACTTACATTCTTTACAATATTTGCAACGATTACCATAACCCCGCTGGATACCAATAACCCCACCGTTCACTAATGAACTTAACTTTATTGCTGAAGTCATGGGTCGCTGATAAAAATCCTTTAGTGGCATCTTAAGACACCACGGGTGGAATCTCAATAGCCCGTTCATGACCAGTCCACTAAGTGAATGTATACACATTATCAACCTACAAGAGATAGTCGATAGTTTAGAATTGCTAATATAGAAATGGCGTAAGTAATACAACCGTTTGCAATGAATGACAGAAGATAATCGAGGCATTGTATAGAATATCTAAATAGTTGGGAGTTTTCTAAAGCCCGAATTTGTGTTGCACTAAATTCAGCAATGAAATCGGTCCAACCGTTTGGGAGCTCCTACGCAACAGACAAATAGGTGTGACCTCTTTCCCTGATAAAAATTAGACCATAATTTTAACTTGACCAATTTTATATGGGATCACTGTATAAGTATACCCTTTCAAACAAAAGATTTTTTTTCATATCGGTTACACACGACGGCGTTCTGAGGTACCAAAATAATATGTTAAAAAATACAACCGAATTGAGCCCCTCCTCCTTCTTTTGAAGTCAGTTTAAAAAAGAAAGTAACTTGCGAATTGAGAGTCTTTAAAAAATACTTATAATAGAATCAAAGTTAGCAGTATTCCTTAAAGATGCACCTACGCCTCCCAAACTTCATCTAAGTACGACCATGTCGAGCATATATACAAAAGTGTGCCAATCCGGTCGGTCCGGTTCGCAATGCGACACAGAGGAGACGTCCCATTGTCTGCGTACCAACGTGGTGTGCCTGTAGCTAAATTACTTTGGGATGTTGTTCAATCTATCTGTATCAGTTTGAACAACACTTGACAACAACACAAATCATCAGTTTTCTGGTGAATCTTTCAACTCTTTGAAGAGTGAGTTGAATGCAACAGTAGACTATTAGGCATCATTATTAATTAAATGATGATCAAAATCAAAATAAATATTTTATTTTACTTAGGTAAACCTACATGGGCACTTGGTCGTTTCCTATGGAGAAGAGCCGGCAAGAAACACCAGGGTTACTCTTTTAAACATAATTTATTGGCTTTTACAATCTTTTCAAAATACAGTGGTAATAAGTATGGGAGGGCAATGTAGGCCTGTTATCAAGTAACAGGTACTTAAAGAGATGATGAAAATGATTAATCAATTTCAAAATCCTTTGAAGGTATAGAAACTGTCTAGAAGCAACTGAACCAGTGTCGCATTGTTGATGATACTGTAGTACAAACATTTTCAGAGTTGAACTAGAGCTTACACTTAAAATAACTATACACCAATACCATGTTGGTTAATTTAACAGCAAAACTAACAATCCTAAATTATCTACCACTAGCACTACACCCGCAACTTCGTTCGCATGAAAATAGCTCACTTTACTCCAGAATAACGTAACTTTCCATAGGTGAAATATTTTTTACTATCGGTTAAGTAGTTTTTGAGTTTATTCATTACAAACAATCAAATCTTGCCTCTTTATAATATTAGGTACTGTAGATTGTTTGTCTAACCAGCAACATACGCACAGCCACACCCACCTCTCAATCCAAAGCTCTACAAATTCGAGCACAATACGATTCGGCGACACAATACGAGACGAAAGTTTCGCACTGGATCGAGATCAACGCTCTCGGAGGAACTTGAAACCAGATTATATTAAGACGCGTAATGTATTTATTTATTCACTGTAGTATCCGAGCTGTGGGCTGTTGTGTCGGACGGTGTCGGGATAGGTCAGCCTATATCTTATAGGGTGGTGTAAGAATATCACGTAGATTTATCTTCTCTTCTTCTTCTTCTCTCCTCGCCTTGTCCCTATACGAGGTCGGCCCCCCTAATACAATGTCGCCATTTTCGTAGATTTGTACATATGCTTTAAAATTTGGCTAGTTCCTAATGCTTGCAATTAATAATAATAATAATAAATATAATAAAATAAAATCGTTTATTTATAAAAGTGGCACGGTTTACAATAAATACCTTAACAAATAAAATAGAGCACAATTGCTAATTTGCCTGAACTAGGTTAAACCTGTGCTTCAGGCTACAAAAAATGCACAAATACTTAAAATAATAAATTAACAATGTGTATAAAGTAATAACTAAAATAAAACTTAGGTCAACAAAAGTAAAAATGCATGTTAGCGGTTTTATTTGCAGACAACAAGTAGATCTTCTGTCTGTGCATAATCAATGGATAGTAAATGTTTAAGTACAGTTTTTTTACAGCTATAGTAATTTAATTTATAGATACTTAGTTTTTTATTTAATCTATTGTACAGAAATGGGCCTAAGAATGTATAAAATCTTTCTACAAAGACATGTTTTGAGGTTGCATTCGTTACGCATACTATGTCATTCCGTCTCTTGTTAGTATTGTCAGCATTGTAGGTAAGCATGGTGTGCTGTTTTAATACTAAGTGCTTAATGAAAAGCTGGCGAACAGTGAGTACGTTGCAGGATTTGTATAGCAGATCTGTAGGAAAGAAGAAGGGATGAAAGTTTGCTACCTTTAAAATTGCTCTCTGAGCTCTTTCAAGAGGAAGCAAATTAGTTTTAGGTGCACCACCCCAAGAAGTGATACAGTATTGAATAATTGATTGACATAGGGCCAAGTAAACTTGAGTGATTAATTTTGAATCTGCCAACGTTCGCAATTTTTTAAATACATATATGAGTTTGCGCACTCTTTTAGTTAGGCATTCAATATGTTTTCTAAAAGAAAGTGTGTCGTCCATTATTACCCCCAGGTATTTAATGTAGCTAGTTTTAAGGATAAAAGGGCAATTACACATGCTGGCTCTACGGTTTCCACATTGATGGGCATATAGATGAGGGTTAGTAAGGTTAAGTTGAGGCTTGCGCATGGAGAAGTGAATATATTTAGTCTTGTCGGTATTTAATGTTAGTAAATTGCTTTGAAGCCAATTAGTCACAGAATTTAAACCTAATTGAGCGATTTCAAACAGTTCACTACTGGTTTTAGCGGTAAAAATTAACGCCGTGTCGTCGGCATATGATATAATTTTACCGTCTTTAATATTTAGATTACACAAGTCATTAATATAAATCAGGAATATTGTGGGGCCCAAAATACTCCCTTGCGGAACACCAAACCCAGTATTTTTCTGCTCATCACTCGTAATATTATCTATTCTAACATACTGATATCGGCCGTCTAAATAGTCAGTAATAAGTTTCAGCGGCGTTCCTCTTATTCCTATGGTCTCTAATTTGTCCAGGAGAACAGAAACAGACACCGTGTCGAAGGCCTTGGCTAAATCGAGAAAGACTGCTAGGGTCTGGTTTCCTTTGCCGAGGTTTTCTGAAATATAATCAGTCAGGCTATGCACCGCATCGGCTGTCGATAGTTTGGGTCTAAAACCAAATTGCGCAGGGGATAAAATTTGGTTCTTCTCTAGGTAATTAACAAGTCTACTGTTTATAATTTTCTCTAGTATTTTTGAAATTGAGGGGAGTAAGGATATTGGCCTATAATTATTAACTGCGTCTTTATTTCCGGATTTAAAGATAGGGATTACAACTGCCTTTTTTAGACACGTAGGGAAAATTCCTTCGGCAAGACAGATTCGAAATATATGCGTTAGAGGAGGTATCAAAATATGCTTGAAGCGTTTAAGAATCATATTGCTTATATTATCCCATCCAGCTGCACAATCATCCTTTAGCCCAGAAATTATTCGGGTTATTTCATCTTCATCAGTGTCCAACATAGCAAAAGATTTTGGGTTACAGCTATCGCTTGATTTTTGGAAAGTAGGTTGGTCGCAACACTTCGGAATCTGCTCGGCAAGATTTTTCCCAACATTAATAAAAAAGTTATTTACATTGTTAGCTGATATGAGTGGTGAAGGATTTGCAAGCAGTAAACTCGAACTTGATTCACGCTGTTTTGACATATTGGTGACGTTTTTAATTTGTTTCCAAAGTTGTTTGCTATTTTTACCTGCACTATTTAATTGATTTTTATCGTAATTGTTTTTTATGTTCTTTAGGAGATTGTTGCAAAAATTCCTGTATCTTTTATAGGTAGTTTGAATTATTAAATTATCAGGGTATCTCTTTGTTCTCTGATGAAGTTTGTCTCTGTGTCTTATACACCGAATTAATCCAGAAGTAATCCATGGCTTAATATTATAAAGTTTCTTATTTACTGTAGAAGCTGTCGTGTTACGTAATATTGCTTGTTTGACATGTTTAATTAAATACGATAAAGCCAAATTAGCGTCAGCAGTATTGTAAACTAGGCCAAAATCAATGTTGCATAAATCATATTCGAGTTTGTTTATGTTTAATTTGCTAATAGTCCGAATTGCCAATCGTATGATTCCCAAGGACTTTCGTATATTAAGGATACGTCTTCATTTATCAAGTCTGGGTTTAACAACGCAGTAGATAACATAAAATTATGCAAGCTTACTTTATATTTAAAGTTTGGATGTTTGTTATCAAATCACGCAAAAATGGCTGAACGGATTTGGATGAAATTTGACACATAGTCTGTAACCAGAATAACACATAGGATACTTTTTATACCGATAGTACGTTCCCGTGGAATAATTTCCGACCTAAACACGGGTGAAGCCACTGACAAAAGCTAGTTTACTATATATCTATCTATGCTGAGATTAAGTCCAATCCCATTGTTCAAAGTTTCTCAGGTACATTTGATTTCATTGTCTACAGACCGATCTCTTGTTTCTTTGACAGTGTCCTTGATATTTCTGAGATTCGGACATATTTCTGTAATTTGGTCCATTTTTGGCATAGAGTATTGCTATATCTTTACGCAGAATTCCGACTGGATTCAGCTAGATCATCATATTTTAAACTGATGTTAGCTTGTATTCCAAGAGGAAATTCTCTGTTTGGAATTTAGACCCAGAAGAGTTGCATTGAAATGACTACTGACTGGAATAAATTTTTTGCAGTCATACGACTTTTCAAAATCATCACTGGCACCATCATCATCAGTTTCAGCTGAAATATGTCTATTGTTGCCTGTGCATTTCACACTCAAAGTAAAATCATTTATATTATATATATATATTTTTTACGTCTAGAGCTGAGCGTCAAAAGCCTGTATTTACTGAGCAATTGGTTATACGGTAGATAAGTTTTGTGACGTCTGTAGTGCATTACGAAGCCGCTGGCAAAATCTAGTTAAGTTATATGTAAAGCTCAAAGAGAAATTCTCATAAATAAACAAAAGTTTACTCAGAGAGGCTAAACAAACACCAATTAACCTTTAAGCTGTATTTGAAAGATATCTTCATGCGATCAATGCCTACAAGCTCTGTACTTGTTTAGAGGCTACGCTGAGATAACTTGTATTGAAGTTCTAATCACTTGATTAACCTTAGCTTAGATTAAAGCCAGAGCTTTGCTAAGAAATCAGTTTAATGAGCACGTTTATTTGGTTCATACCTGCCTTTATTAGTACCTTCATTGAATAAAACAGCATAATGAGAAGTTGTTGATTTTGGCAAAGACATTGAGACCATTTATTAACTTCAAAGATTCAATTTCATTAGTACTATCTAGGCACTTATTTGTAGACTGAACGAAAGACAGAGCTTGTTTTGCCTGTCGTGTCATTTCTGTCCTTATATTGTTATTTTTATTTTTCTAAACTTGTAATAATAGAATGAGAGAAGAGTTGTTTTTTTTTGTTTGTTTTCTATGTTTTCACGTTAAAGCGTCTGAACAGATTTGCATAACATTTCGCACATGGGTAGACCAGGACCTGGATTAGGACTTATAATACTTTTTATCCCGATATTTTCATGGGATCTACACTTATATAAAACCGCGGGGCGCTGCTCTAGTTTTTGATATAATATTGTTTTGCTTCATGCTGTATGCATCGCTTAATATTGTGCTCTTCAATTTATGTTGGTTTGTGTCATTTGGGTGACCAAGAAAAAAACAAAACGATTTAGAGTCCATTTCACAATGTCCGATACACGGAATCTACTAGATAAACGGAATAATTCATACATTTGTCTAAATTATTAACCAGATAACCTTATCAAGAGCTGGCAAAACAGGCCATTTACTTTACAAATCACTACCAATTCCATACTTTAATCTGCGTGGGTAAAATCTACACACTTTATCTCTTACATTCATATCGGTACCCTCGCCATTATATTTATAATACCCTTTATTATAAATATAATACCACACCACATATCTTAACGCCTACGTATAAGAGGTGTATCCAGACTTGGACAAAGCAGATAGCCGAACCGGTCTGACGGGTTAGGCTAGAAATCTGAGATGGTATTGTTGAAGCTAGGTCAGGTAAGATGGTGTATGTAGTGTATGTATGGATGTCTTCGTGAGTAGCAGAAAGTTTTGTCAATCAGTTTGACTATGTATGATTGGCAGGCCTTGTCGTGGTTTTAGATAGTTTGGTTTAGACATTGACAGCTAGAGGTTGTTTCTTGTGTATGATTTACTTTTGGAGTTCTGTGTAGGTGGCCTATAAGTCGATTCGCGCAAAACTAGCCCGTAACGTGCGAATCGCCACTTTTAAATAGTATATTATTTTCTGTAGGGCGAATCGACAACTCCAGAAATAAGTAGTACAAGAAAGGAATAACAAAAAAAAAGTAAGAAGGATTTTCTTTTTTACTTTACTGCACAAATATGGGATCATGCCAATCGACTAATACGCCCTGTGGGTACTAGTAGGTACTGTAAAGGTTTGTTGCTTATAGAATGCAACCTTTATGTTAATACAGGCCGGTAATGGAATGACTGTCACATTTGAACTATCAAGATGATGAGACTAGGATTCTATCCGTCAATGAGAATAGGATGAGATTTATCCTAAAGAAAATATATTTAATCATTATATTAGGCGCGGCCTTGTTACAGTCTTAACTTATTTAAATAGACGAAATTAAACTCTATTCAATATTTCATTTGTACCTAGAACCCTTAGGTAGGTTTTAGGTACTATAGTACTGTAGGTAGATACTATGTCTTTTTAACTGTCTTTGTTAGTAAGTTTTCAGTTAGCATTAGTACAGTGTGTCTCTCTTTCTCTCTAATAGTTACATCAGTATTCGAGACAGTCAACACAGCTGAAAAATCATTATAATTATCACCAATAGCTCATCTATTCATTTTTATTGCAATATGTCTCTCTTACTTATGTCTCTCTGTCATTCCGTGTTTGGGTGTGAGTAGGAACACTAAAGTTCAGAGATATCTTTGAATAAGCGTTTTTAATGTAGATAGTAGGTAAATACTTACTATTCTAAACTTCAGCTCAGGCACGCACGGGCGATTTTTTAAATCATTTTTTTCGTACTTTGATTTTAAACACGGTCTTGAGCCCAGCATTGAGAATCCAACAGTTCATCCCACCTGCCAGGGGTGCGGGTTGTTCGAAAGAGATACCGCGGCCCCTGGCACACAGGCAACTGAGGGAACACGGGTGGGTTTTAGTCAGTAAAAGTCTGACACGCCCTTCCCGCTCCACCCAGAGCGGGAGAAGTTATTTGATGATTTTCCACCCAAAAAAAAAACAGTTCTTCCCAACGCGTCAAGAAAATACACTGTTGGAATTTCAACTCTGGGCACTTAACATTGTGTTGAAAATCCAGTGCGCGTTAAAACTCACCCTTTGGGTAGGTACGAGGACTTCCAGAGAATTTCAGCACTAAACGCTACAAAACGATAACACAGAACAGGAGTATAATTAGTTAAAATGTGGGTATTTCCTTTCAGAGCGACGCGTGATCAGCAGGCGGCTAGCAGGCACGTTCTCGAGGAAACGAGCCACCAATACCGAAGCAATGGCTAGGATTTACTGGAACCGCTCATTGGAAATTAATTAATTAATTAATTATTTGTTTGCTGAATTAATCGCAGGAATTCGTTGTTGAATCGTGTGTTTATTGATTGACGTTTCGAAATTAATTTCTACCGATTCATTCAAGTCGGTATCTCATAGACATAAATAGAGGATATAAAGTATAATCTATGAATACTCCAATTCGATTTTAAATCGTCTTTACCTACGTGTGCGTAAAACTTAGCTGGGATTACTAATGCAGGGGCAAGATCTTTTCTAATGTCCATACGAGTGGTAGGTGACAGTAATACAGGGCAACGCAACGTCAGTAAACACCCGAGGGCCTAGACAAGTGGCAATCGTCTTCAAAGCTTTTCGTATTTCTACAACGAATTTCAACAGGATTGACATACTTAAGCTTTTCGGTAGCTTATGTCAGTCTCATATATTTTTTTACTTCTCCATCATCATTTATGCACAAGTAAAAAAATACTCTACAAAGGCGGACTTAATGCCTGAGGTATTTTCTACCGGTCAACCGTACGGTGATACAGAGTCAAAACATGGCAGGTACAACATAAGGGATAGGTAACTCGAAAAAGAATAAATAGGTACATAGGTATAACAAAAATAAACTTTTTCTGGGAAAATAACGATAGCTAGAGGGGAAAATAAATCCCACAAATCAAGGCTGGGTTGATTCTGCCAATTTCTTACGAATATGCTCACGTGCGAATATCACGTTGTCTAGGCCCTCTGGCCTTATGGTGAAAATGCCAGAACTCTTCGAGCAAAGCTGCCCCTACATAGCACGTATGGTTTACCTTATCCTAGGAAGCTTCTCAATTTAACTAACCTTAGCAAGCAGACTCACAGTCAATGCACATAGCTTAACACGTCATGTAGTTACCCAGATAGTATGTGTGGTACAAACAAGAGTTATTTTTAACCGACTGCGATGAACTCTCAAGTGTAATGTTTTGTGTACAGGCTAGACGTTTAGTCTGGCCGGGTTAACGACGCTTTGATGGATTTCGGCCTGTATCTAGGAAATTGAAAAGGCTGAGAAGCTGGTGAATATATTCGGAATTAGCGCTTGTTCGTGGCTTTGTACGTTTGCGCGGAAATTAACCAGTGAACTTAGTTCAGCCTAGGTTTTAGGTTTAAAGAATTTGTTTATTCATAGAGAACAAGTTGTCTGTTGTAGTTTTCTTACTACCGAATTTGACTAAGATTTACTACTTTACGAAGACTAGTTGATTGGCAAAAGAGTTCGGATGGATTTGGGGGAGGCCTTTGCCCGGTATTGACTAACATAAATTTTTGACTACACCACCAGAACGATCCACAGTAACAATCCGTTGGTTGAACTTAATGTTTGCCTGCATGCACCTAATGTACATAAATAATAATGTTCATTGCATGCATGTTATAAAGCACCAATTTTAATGTATCACACGACAGTATAAGTGTTACATGATTTTATACTTTTTTTATACTACAATAATAAGCTTTTAACTCTTTGAACGTGGATCCACGCGAGACATAACATAAATGGCTTTTTAATTGTTATGAAAATTACCGGCATTCTACCGGTTAATCCCCATAAACACGACTCGAATTAAAATTCTAATTTCAAAATTGTCAGGGAAATACCGTGACTCGCTCCTTATTGAAAAAGAAAGGCAAACAAAACAATACGTCTTTATGTAAGGCGTTGCTATTTATACGCGGCAATCGCAATGGTATCTGAAAGCTAAAATATCAATAGCAGAAGATACCTACTTTATTTACTTAATATTATCGTAGGTATAAGCAGATGCAATGGACTTCACATACAAAAGAAATGCGAAAAACAAAATAAACACTCAATAACAGTAAATAAATAATTTCCCAACATTTAAGCTACATTTACAAACACACAACATCGCACATGGTCTCCGTTGAAGAAATATTTATTAACAATGTGAATGTGAGTGCATCTGATCATTGAGATAACACATTTATGACGTACAATCTAATTTCACACGACAACAAACTGTCTTGACTCTTGTTCTCTATTATTTTACAATGTAGACATCTATATCTGCTTAACATTATAATATACATAGTACAAAAGATGGTCGCTTTTCGTGTTTGCCTTTGTGGCTACTTAGATCTTCTAAATTACTTCACAATGGATTTTGATGCGGTTTTCAGAATCATTCAGAGCATTTATACCGGAAGGTTTTATAATGTGTATTAACATTAATATTATAATTTTAATAAATCGAGGTGGCGCAGGAAAAGAGTTCGTGGAAGGATTTAGGGGAGGCCTTCGCCCAGCAAGTGGGACAGTATAGGCTAAACAAAATTAATATTTAACTTAGATATTATTAGCACAGAAATCTTGATATACCTATGTTTTTTCTCTATTTTAAGAGCCTAACATAACTGGCGAAACGTGGTTGCAGTATACCTACCTATACTACACCCACATTTCGCCAGTTATGTTAGGCACCTACTTACACCTCTGCTCATTCTTTCGGCGAAACAAGGCGTGATGTTATGTTATATGTTATGTTCTCTTGATATTTTAACATGTTCAGGGACGAGTCGCTTCTCTTAAATAATGGGAAGTTTGTAAAGATGTCAATACTCAAACCCAAAGCATTACCTAATTTCAAGGTTACAGGCACTTTTGTCAGAAGACACGGTCAGTCAGAAAGATGCTACATGTCTTTCCAAAGCGAAAGAACGGGCAAGAAACTCCATTGATACGAACTCCTGAATCACGCAAGAGCTGCTGAATGGTTTTAGATATTTGGCGCACAGGAACACGTGACTCGGATTAACATAAAGGTAGGTAAACGATAAAGTTACCCTAGAAGGCGTGTAAAACCATGGGCAACAATTAGTTGAAGACTAGTTTAATAGAATATCAGCGGATGCAATTGACCACACATAAAAAGAAACAATTTAGACAAAATAAACACTCAAATGATACTAGGTATCAAATATGTATTTCCTAAATAATATAGAACACGAAATCGCACATGGCAGCAACTGAAGAAATATTTATGAACAATACGAGTACACATTTACGACATCCAATCTAATTCCAAACGACAACAAACTGTCTTCATCTCTATTACCGACAATGTTGCCACAATAAAATAATATTGAAATAGAAACTGCACGCAGTATTCCTGTGCCGATGACATCAACCTGCGAGCCTGCGTAAACCAAGGCTAACCACCTCGTAAAAGGGTTAGTCGTGTATTTGTATGTAAACGAGATGACCCAGACCTTATAAACTGTATGTAGATAGACAGCTCTTTATTGTATGCCAAGACACACACAAAACACATGTATGATAAAACAAGCAACTATAAGATTAATAAAATAAAACGTAACCTATGTGCCTAGTACCAATTATATTAAGGTGGAAGCGGTAGGTAGGGTCATCATCATTTCAGCCGGAAGACGTCCACTGCTCGACATAGGCCTCCCCAATTTGGGGGGGCTTGCCATAATCGCCACGCTTGGCAGGCGGGTTGGCGATCGCAGTATGGTGGTAAAATGCATAGAGAACGCTGCTGCCCATTCTCTAGTAAGTCCCTTTGTCGCCTCCTACACACCCACGGGTAGAGATGGGATAGTGCTATTCTTTACGTCCGGCACCACACGGAACGGTGGGGTACCCAGCGAGATTCATTTTTAGGGTTCCGTACCCAAAGGGTAAAACGGGACCCTATAACTGAGACTCTGCTGTCCGTCCGTCTGTCTGTCTGTCTGTCTATCCGTCTGTCACCAGGCTGTATCTGATGACCTGTGATAGTTAGACAGTTGAAATTTTCACAAATGATGTATTTCTGTTGCCGTTATAACAACAAATACTAAAAAAACAGAATGAATTAAATATTTAAGGGGGCTCCCATGCAACAAACGTGATTTTTTTGCTAATTTTTTTCTCGATATTGATAACGGCAACAGGTAGACGCCAGAAATATTCGCAGAATATTTAGTTATATATTCACTTTAAAAATAAATAATTCAATTGGACTCCCATACAACTGACATGTTTTTTTTCCGTTTTTATAGATAATGGTACGGAACCCTTCGCGTGCGCGAGTCCGACTCGCACTTGGCCGGTTTTTCTTACGTTTTTGCAATTTGCAGCTCACTCACTCAGTGTCAGGTCGTATTAGATTTAAATAAGATTCACGACTGTAAAACGTATGTCATAAAAATCACCAATACAACACTCATTTCATCTAATCCCCTTGAATTACTATTTCATTAGAAGGCCTTCAAATGGTTTTAATGAACTCTGTACTACCATATTTGTTGCGGTCGAGAATCATATTTTAATCATAATGTCAATAAGATTAAAACATGATTCGCGACGATAATATAGAAATCGGTCCTAACAGACCATAAGCAACACATCCACCTTAATACTTACCTAGATATGGACTAATTACTAATTATACCATATCCTTCAACGAAGGTCGGTTGGTTTTCTTTCGCAATGTAGTGTTATTCGAATGCTGTCCGTGGTTTTCCTTAAAATTAAGTATGAAGCTTTAAAGCAAGTTAAAAAAGAATTGAAACAGCTTTTACTGGACTAAAAGAAAAGTCTACGGAGCACTAGCGCTAAGACGTTTCTTGAAAAAATCGATAAATTGCTTCGATCGTGAAAATAAACTACTTTAAAATGGAACAAAATTCTTAGAAAAGCACAAAGAATGTCCAACGCCATTTACATATATAATTAGTTTCGGTTTAAAGAAAAATTCAGTACCGCTCTTTGTATCTTTAGATTTCCAGATTACCTAATGATGATCTCGGTATTAGAAAGTGATTGATAATTGTTTATTTATTTACGCTCCCGCTTCCTTTTAATTATGAGTATGAATGTGTAGGTAGATATTATGCCAAAAACATCAAAGAGTTCGAACAATCTCAATCAGGGTAAACACCCAAGTTTTCGCCATTCATCGTCGTTTTGACCGTCGGAAATCAGTCATCGCTGTGACCGCATTCTACCGAAGTTTCCTATGGAAGTGCTATTTTAGAATAACTGAGAACAGGGACATTGACCTCGTCACGACAGTATTGTGGTTATTGACATTCGTACGTTTTGAAGATGATCAGGCGACACTTTAAAAATTGAAATGACAGTTTTGTCGAAATACATTTTCTCTCATGTTTAAAGTCGGGTCACTACTCCGCTCTAGCCTCTTTTCTTTTCAATGTCACTTAAAATGAGTTAGGATGTCTTCTAAGCCATACAATTAAGAACTAGATAACGCTTAATTCAGTAGAGAATTAGTGATGACAGGAGCAATCCACGAGCTTACAGTTTTACAATTGGTAGGCTTATTCTATTCTATACCTACCTGCTAACCTCAAAACAACAACTAAATGATTTAAAATCACAACAGTATTTGCTCGCTGATTAAAACCATTAAGCAATAACGTGGTTAGATAACATGCCATCAGTAATCAATGTAATCTTCTTCTTCTCCTAGGTTATCATTTGTGGCCTCGACTTGTAACTCGCAGTAGTAATAGTAGTTGTGGTTATGTGAACATTGCATTGCATATGTAAGCTATCACGCCCTTAATACCAGGAGGCTCTTATTTTGGTATTATGCTTTATTTACATTTTTGTTCTTTGTGCTCGAGTTAAGTTTTCATTTTATTTGTTGGTTTGGCATGGCTGGCTGACTTATGTATGACTAATTATTTAATTAATGTTCTGTGTCTCGTAATGTTTATATTACTTTGTCTTTGTATGTCAAGTCAATTCGACTAAACAGACAGCTGTGCTGCTGGGGAGTTTGTTCCACTACTTCTTCTTCCCAGCTGAAGATAGTGCGTTACAATACATAAGACAGTCACCACTTCCTAGTGGAAGTGGTGACTGTCTTATGTATTTTAATGTTCGAAAAGTGCTGATTCTCAGCCTAATTTGAATAAATGACTTTTTTTTATTATCAAATATTTTAGTCTGTGCTTTACGACATTGCAGTCTCCCAAAACGGTGAAAGAAAACATCATGAAGAAACCGGCATATCCTAGAACCAAAAATTCGAGGGTATGTGTCATCTGCCAATTAGCACCGGGCCTGCGTGGTGGACTACGGCCCACTCCCTCACAGAGAGGAGGCCTATGTCCCAGCAGTGGGAACATTATAGTAGTCCTCCATTATAGTACACCTAAAGCTATGACTCAACTGTCCCTTCGCAAATGTTCCTGTTTCAGGGACGACAGACATCGCACCACTTTTAAAATGAAATATTTGTCTTACCAAGCAGCTTCAGAGTGCACAGCACTCACCATCGCAAACATAGAAGCGAGTGCATTTACACATCTACCAAAAACTTCGTGACTCAGATATGGAAAAGACTTTGAGCCAGGGAAGCCATAACTAGAAAAACATGATAAAAACCAGTTTTTTCTTAATCCCCAGCTCCGAAAAACCGAAAGTGAACCGATCAGGTGCTACGGGAGACAGGTTATCGCTCTAATAATACATTTGGCAAGACTAAACCAAAGAATTAGCGACAGATTAGTCGCAGACGTGTGATGGGTTATTTTTATCAGTGAAGTAAGGTTGAGGCCGGGTGTTTCACGAACAAATACAAACGCGAATGATTTGATGTCTATAGTCTATGCGCTAATGCTATACATTTGAGTTTAGAGGTGTGGTGGAATGATGCGGTGGTAGCTTCCATTGATTTTATTGCTATGTAAAATGGGCTTAGGCTTGGGTGAAAAGTGGAAATTGTCAGTGTGACCTTGGAACTGATGATGTATCCAAAGAATACTAAACGTTGTTTTCATTTAAGTAAATATTCTTTAAAACTATTTAGCTAAACTTTTTACAATGAGTTCATGTAATGTACGTAACGTACCTAATGACGTATCCTCAAAATAAAATTGACAAAATACAATTTGCAGTACATTTTGGTGATCCCGAAAGTTCTGTGTGAATATTAGTGCCTACTGCTTATGTAAACCAGAGAAATTGTTCATCAAATTCAGGCGTTATCGAGCTCAAGAGCAGGTCCATTTAGTAACAAAAAAAAAACACGATGTAACTGATCGTTGCTCAAAAAACGCTAAAGTTACCTCTAAAACGTAACCTACGTCACAGGGCTTTAAAAGTAAGCCAAGGATAAAACATTCTAACAATTCTCAGTATTCAAAATAAAAGAAAAAGTCTCACCAACATACACAACTTGTAAGATTGGGCCATGAAAAATGGGTTAGTGTGTTGGTCGAAGGCAGAGACGTAGGCGTCTGACTATTAATACTAGTGAGATATTGAGATTTTTACTCTAAGTTTGTTGTTTCGCTTGCTTTACGATATTGCGTTTCATAATAAAGAGCACGTAAAGAAACTGGATGTACGATATGGAAATAAACAATAATAGTATCTATTTGTAAAAAGCTTCCAAACAGATCTGCATAGCTATTCACAACAATTCGATACGCTTCCGTACCGAATGAAACATCAATTAATGTTAATGTAGGAGTCCTTTAAACGTTGTTCAGAAATCCAAAACCTGAAAGTTTTGTCAGTTTAAATCAAATAGACGACCGCTATTCTCCCGACAAGAGTTTGCTGTCGGGGCAACACAAATCAGGTATAGAAATGTGTCATTTTCGATACGATAGCCTGTCAAATGGTTGTGAAGACCTATGCAGAACACGAATTCTCGAAATTAAAAACGTTCGAAATCTAATCGCAATCTCATCACAGCGACTATCAACGTCTTAAACTTGTCAAAAATGTAAAGAAAATAGACTGAAATCAAACTGAGAAAGTTATTAAAATTATGAGAATCCCCTACATCTACAAAAACGATGCGGAGGAATACTTCGACGGCTAAGTGTCCTTTTGTTTTTGTATTTGTTTTGTATATCATAGTATAAAATTAGATATTAACTATTTACAAAAACATACATAATCTATTTCAGATTTTTCTAGAAAAAGAAACAAGCCAACACACAGTTCCCATACAAAACCTTGATTTTTGGAATTTAAAAAATACTATCAATGCTAGATAAAAATAAACGTATTGTAAGAACCAATACTTCATTATAGTTGACCACAAGCAACTAACAAAAAGCTGTTCCACTCTTTATTAGCAAAAAGCTTCATCTATTTACTCACAGCCAAAGCGATAAGAGAAAGTTTATTGAGCCAAATGAAAGTAGTCCAGACACTGGAAGATAGTTTCACCCTACTGTACGAGTAGATGAAAAGGACAAAGACATGGTTTACATAACCAGCAATTAACTTTAAATATTGTCGTTATGACCGATAATAGTTTTTATTGCAATACGATACGGGTTAAAATCTGTTGTTATAAATTCAAATAATAAATGAGCAAGCATTGTCCTAAAAATGCAAATAAAATCGTATAAAATTAGACATTAACTATTTAATAATAAATAATCAATCATTGGATGCAGTTTGGCATTTGGAATTTTATGGTATATTTTTAATTATAATTATAATTGTTATTGAAGGGATAAACTGGTTTTAAAGATAATTAAGAGGTGACTTTGATGATTTTTTGATGCATTATAAAGTATGTTTAATTATCTATGTTTTGAGTTCCATCTCCCTATGCAGAAAAAACTTGAAAATAATAGGTCTTTACCTATGAAATTGCCGTTTTGTATGAAAAAATTTAAACGAATTTTTTTCATGTATTTTTTATTTGTATTAATCGAAGTAATCACCCATGCAATCAATGCATCTTTGCCATCGCAGTGGCAGTTTATTGATGCCCTTCTTAAAGAAATCAGCTGGACGGGAGGCAACAAATTCTTCAAAGGCATTTTGTACTGCCTCTCGGGTATTGAATTTTTTTCCCGCCAAGAAGTTATCCAAATTCTGGAAAAAGTAGTAGTCTGTAGGCGCAAGGTCTGGTGAGTAGGGCGGATGACGGAGAGCTTCCAACCCCAGTTCTTGCAACTTGGAGACCGTCTGCTGTGCAGTATGAGGTCGCGCGTTGTCGTGCAGGAGCAGCGGAGACGAGCGATTGACCAATGCTGGTTGGAGATGTGCCAGCTTCTCCATCATTGTGTTCAGTTCTTCACAGTACACATCTGCAGTAATGCTCACCCCGTTTGGTAAGAAGCTGTGATGAATCACACCGGCGCTAGACCACCAAACAGTGACCATCACTTTTCTAGGGGTAAGTTTTCGTTTAGGGCATTGTTTAGGTGCTGAACCAGGATCCAACCAACTTGCTGAGCGCTTGCGGTTATCAAACAGAATCCATTTTTCATCGCAGGTAACAATGCGGTTCAAAATTCCTTCATTTGTGTGTCTGTTGAGCAGTGCAAGGCACGTCTCGACGCGTACTTCGCGCTGACGATCATTGAGTTCGTGGGGCACCCATTTGTCAAGCTTTTTTACCTTGCCAATTTGACGCAAATGGACCAATATTGTTTTGACGCTAACGTCGAAAGCTGCTGCTAATTCAGCCGTAGATTGTGTATCATCAGCTTCCACAATCGCCTTTAATTCGTCATTGTCGACCAAAGTCTTCGGACGACCGCGAGGTTCATTTTTCAGGTCGAAATTTCCAGAACGGAAGCGAGCAAACCAATAACAGGTGGTGCGTTGGTTTGTAGTGTTAGCTCCGTAAACGTTGTTGATGTTGCGTGCCGCTTGTGCCGCGTTGCTGCCACGACGGTACTCATATTCCATAATTACTCGAATTTTTAACGTATCCATGATGACGAAAAAGATTGAAATGCGATGAAAATGTAACACTAATCAATAAACAAATGACTACTTTTGGAAAAAAAATCCATGTTTTTAAAATAAAATTAATTTGAAATTAGAATTCTTACCCAAACAAAAATTATTTTGATTTGAAATGGCCAGTACTGCAAAACGGCAATTTCATAGGTAAAGACCTAATATCATATATTTTTTTTTGCTTTCAAAATTATTTACGGTTAAAGAGATACACTGGTTTAAAAAATCACCTTTTTGAGCGTTTTCCAGAAATCACCGCCTTAAATCATGATCATGTTTTACGTGTCAATGTATAAGGTTATGAGAAAATTGCATAATCAGCCTATAATGTCCCCACTGCTAGGACACAGGCCTCCTCTCGGTGATAGGGAATGGGCCGTATTCCACCACGCGGGCCCAGTGCAGGTTGGTAGATGTCAAATGTCTTCGAATTGTTGGTTCTAGAACATTCTGGTTTTCGCACGATGTTTTCCTTCACCGTTTTGAGAGCAGTGGTGATGTAATAATTTACGCAAAGTAAAGCATTCGTCTGACTTCGAACCTATGACCTACAACTCGTAAGTCGCGGCCGTTACCAATGGGCCACCAATGCTCCTATGAAAAGAAATTCATTATGAAAAGATGGATTGTGTAACGACTGTATGGCTACCAAAAAAGGGGTGAATACTTAGATGATAGCTGAAAGAGATGTATTAAAGACGAGGACATGCTATGACGACCCGAATAAATTAGAATAAAAGCAGAAGATGACGATTATGTAATAAATAACATGTAAAGAGCGTTCATTCAACGCGGGCTGGAAACAATACATTTATAGTAGTTTTTCGTGATTATTTAATTAAATACAAACAAAAGTACATTGTTTTTTAGCCAAGCAGGTAGTAGGTTTGTAGGTCTTTGGTATTTATAATTATTTTTAACATTTACTCTTTAATAAAAACATTTAGTAATAGAAAATAATTGACGATATGTCGATTTTTATAAGTACATACCAAAATAACTGTACAAAAAATAGCATACCAACTTGAAAATACCAACGATCTAGTGCATGGCTGAAAAAAACTATTACTTTTGTTTGTATTTAATTAAATAATCACGAAAAACCGCCATACATGCGTCGTTGCCAGCCCGTGTGGACAGAACGATCTTAATCAATGATGGCTAATCTAATCTGGTTCAATTTATTTAAAATTGATTTCTACGAACACAATACTAATCGATAAATAAAGAACGGTGACAGAAGACAGATTCTCAGAAGCCATTTAAATATGTTTAAGATGAGGTCACCGTAAGCTGCAAGGGCGAAAAGTACCGTGCACGATTTGCGGTCATTCAGATTTGCATAACTAGAATCTATTTATTGAAACTACTCTGTATTTGCCCCATATATGTATATTCTGATTTTAATTAGAAATAATCTTCAAAGTTTTGTTACAACAATCTTATATGAGTCATTTTCAATCATGAAATCAATTTCAACAAAAAGTACATTAACCTTTCAGTTAAACAGCATTTACTAATAAAAAACACATGCAAGACATTGCACTGTATACATTGCAGATTATACATTTTACATTTATAACACTATAAGTACAATTATATGGACTCTATCCCTTAAACTAGGTCTGGTCTGTATCTTAAGAGATAGGGTTCAGCCATATTGGTACAGTAAATAATTGATATTCTGAAACAATTGAAGCAGTGTCGATTAGATACCAATCTCTCAATCTGCCCACCCTTTTCCCAACTATGTTGGGGTTGGCTATCAGTCTAACTACTACTACTACTAGTAAATACTTACATTAATTTTATATTAAAGTAGTTTTGCTAAATGTTTAATATTTAACAATTAATGCTTCCTCTCTAACTTACTTATTTTGCTGTGCCCGACAAGGTCCATATGATCTAATTATAAGTTTACCACCTAAGAATACCTACATGTGGAATGCAATAAAGTATTGAGTATTGTAACCAGATGCAGCTGCATACCAGTATTTGCACGACCACCTCCCTGACCTCTACAAGCCAGCTACTGAGTAACAAAATATCCCTTGGTAAGACTTTTGTACTTTTCACCACCAGTGACGACTAAGCTATTATAGATCGACGAATGACAGTCAGGACTGTGCTTTCCAAGGCTCGGAGGGGCCTCGATATTGTAATGTATCGTCACCTATCCACGAACTGACCTCTGCAAACGTAGCTTAACCTTCAATCGACCCATGCGGCTATTATCATTTAGCCATGAGACCCTCAGCAAATGTGAGAATCATCTCCCAAATTCTCAAAAAATGCAAGAAAAGTGAATAACTAACGGTGAAAGAAAACACCGCCAGTAAAATTACCCTCAATGGTCCAACACTACATTGATACGCAGAGAGCAAGAAAACTTACGTCATCCAATCATTCTTCCATTTATTAGAAGAATTTATTTACATGAAATCATCCAACTACAAGGTGGTATTATTAGCAAAACTATAATTGGGAAGCATAATCAAACTTTGGACGAAAGAATCGTGCAGTAAACAATTTCTAATAGTATCCAAACCGTAAGTCCATATCCGGCTCGAAGGTCTAAAATAAATATTGGGGATAACACTGACTGATAATCCTTACTAATATTATAAACGCGAAAGTTTGTAAGTATGGATGGATGGATGGATGGAAGTTTGTTACTCTTTCACGCAAAAACGGCTGAACGGATTTGGATGAAATGAAATTGGCACACAGAGAGATTATAACCTAGATTGACACATAGGATACTTTTTATCCCAGTAGTACGTTCCCGCGGGATAATTTCCGACCACCCTGCGGGCGCAGCCGCGGGCGGAAGCTAGTGTTCGATAAACACAGATTTACTGAATTAAATTATTTGAAATAAGGTACAAATGCTGTGTGTACAGAATGCACGGGGTGTGTCGGGAATGTAGGGTTCCATGCAGTTGAAATGAACCCAGAACATTGGAGAGTGCCAACCTCGTAGCTACAGATAGTGATAAACATAACTACAAACAGCATCCACAATCTAAACCACAAATAAGTTCATATCAACATACTCAAACATCATTAAACACAAAGCTACGACAACGCGATCCCGATACCAACATAATAGTAATTCTTAAAAATAGCCCAAGCAACGTAGGCGTCGTTGCTGACGGTACTTTTCTATATAAATAACTTTATTTATAAAACATCCACGTCTTTAAGTAGATACAAATTCGACTGGACGTGTGCAATGGGATTATAATGTCGCATGCAAACGAATTTATGCTCTGTAACGTATGTTTTAGATGTTGTAATCGGTTGAAGACATGCTAGTTCTGCGGCGGGATGTGTGGATTTCCTAATGGGGTGATCAAATATAATTGGTGACAATTTAATTTTTATTACTGCTGTTACAGTTAATTCTAATATGCTATGGTATATGGTAATTGTATAGAAAGGATCAGTAGGTATCAAAGTAGCTTTAGCTGTAAAGTGTAGATCATTCAGAGCACACAACATAATTATGCTCCCATGCTTCTATAGCCCTGTAAAAGTTTCAGTTTCTAGAATTAATGGAGCATTTTAATGGCATCCAACGTTAAATTATGAATCTCCGCTGCTTTTTATTAGCTCTAAGTTTTGTTATACCACGGTTTTACCACGGTGTTTTAAACTCAATAGAATAATGATTATTCGCACAGTAAAACCGAAAACTAACCCGATTTCAAAGTTTACAGCAAAAACGTATATTTTACGAGTAGTTGAGCATATCTTCATGACTCTATTTATTGGTGTAGCGCTGTTGTAAACGCCTACAGGACTATATCGTTGAGGTTTATATCGTGTTCTGTCTTATAATAAAAGAATAAAGGCAATTGATTTATTGTAATTAACTTGAATTAAAGGAATATTACACCGAGAGGCTAAACTGGATGGTTATTAACAGAAAAAAGATCTAAGCCATCTTTTACAACCTTCTTTTTTGGAATAACAAGTACAATTTCCTAAACTGCCAGTACCAGCTATTGTTACTTCATAATGTGTTTTACCTAAAGATAAAACTAGTTCTTATTATCTCAGTCACCCCAAAATATTTACAACTCAAAAGCTACCTACAGCATATTCTTAGCCAGGCATGAAAAAATGTTAGCTTCGAGAAGATTGTGGGCAGAAACTTGTAGGCGGAACATTCCCCTGCTGCATTACATTATCGAACATAATTTGTTAACCGCTTCAGGCGCCACAACATTTATTTTCAGCGCTCACCTTAGTGTCAAAATATGAATAATAGAGCTTCCAATACACGTCTCTAAATACAACATACCTTTGCCAGATACAAATGACCTTTCAGACCTTTTGGCAAATTCTTAATAGAACACTCATGATAAACAGTGTGAGAGGTTCTTAGAAGTCTCTCATTCATAGCTATATATTCGCATAGGTAATAGGTCAGTCACAAATAGCAACCCACACGTGACAATCGTAACTCAAACTTTGTCGAAACCATGGAATGCCACAGTTGCAGTTACGAAATTCATAATAAGGATGCCAAATATTTGGTGAATAAGTTCATAATGCAAAAACGAAAACCGATCTCCTAAATGTTTGGCCACGTAAATGGATGAAATTCGATTATACCGATCATGTACGAAACGGAAACGATTTTCGTTTTTGCATTATGACAAGCGATCCTACAGTTAGTCACATTGGCAAATTCATATTTGTTGCTTTTGAAGAAAAAATTAAGACTTGATATTATTATTAGCATCGTAATTAGAAGGGGGGAATAAAAACAAAACAAATAGCTTCTTGATAATACCTATAAGAAATCTGAGACTGTTGAAATTTTCTATAGCTACAGAATCTGTGCCTACTTCGATTGAACTGATTGAATTTTTCAACAATGCGTCGATTTCCTTTTGAAAATCAATGTTTCCTGTTCCTGTATCCACCATTCTTATTAACTGCACCAATGTTTCTGTTAAAACTAATCTCTACAACTCACATTCATTATTTCAGTCAAGACTACTGAAATAGAACTAACCAGCCACAATGTGCCACAGCTTGTGCTGGATTTTGGCACTAATTTACTCGCCCCCGTTGTTAACTACAATGGTTAGCTAATGGTCTTAAAAGCTTACTATTAACCTGAAAGCATTGTCTCCCAAATATATTCCAGAAAGCATCGCTGTAACTGAATCTGTTTTCTGTATGATTCATGTTGGATGCATTAGAATATTTCAGCTAAACGGTGTGACATCGGATGAAAATTACAGTGTAAAATCTGAGGTTAACACATTCTCTAAGCCACGTCCGTATATTATTATCTAAGAGGCAATAAAAACTTATCACACGAGTAAATCCGCAGACAAAGACCAATTTATACCAGACTACGAAGACAAACAAGCAAATCACACAGACGCAGCATAGCTAGAAATAACTTACGATAGGTAAAACATGCAATAATAGAAATGAGATGAAGGAAAATAACGAGTCGTGCATCGACCTCGAATTTTCTAACACTTTCCGTGTATCGTATATACACGATTAACTGATGACGTCAGCGGGACCAGCGCGGGGGCGAATGACGATAGGACCAGACTCGAATCAGCTGTAAGAGATGGTGAGACCGATATATTTGAAGCAAATTGCGCATGTGTATAATTTATGAAGATTTCCACGAATTTATAACAAATGATACCGGAGGTAACAGAATTCTGCTTGAAGATGAATGAAAAGAGTTCAGCGAAATATGAGAAACAGTCGGCAAAGAGCTGTCAATTTGCAAAAACATAAATAAGACTAAAGTAGCGTTATTTATTGTTCTGTTAATTGTTGCTAACGAAGAAAGCAAAGAACAAAAAGCATTAAAAGTGAAAACGCAACCAAAAGACAGGCAAAATGTCCATGACATAAGGCATGTAGCAAATGAAAAGTAGCTGGCACGACAAATAACAAATTGCAGTGTACCTGCTTACTAACAATCCAATTGGTCATTCTGCAAGAATGATCATTTAAGATAGTTTAAAATGAAACTTTGAATGAAGCTATCTAGGAGGAGCCAAGCTGGCCGTCGGCCAGGCGACAGAGGGTAGCGCAGCGTTTAAAATTGGGGGGCGCCGGCGCCGTCGCTTTGGCCAGACAAGGAAGTAATTCAAATGAATCGCCCTACCACCCAACATTGAACAATAAAATTTTAAACAAGTTTAATCATCTTTGAGGAAGACTAAATTAAATATTGAAGAGCATAAAATCTAGCCGAACAAATTCTGATTACTTAAATCGAATTTATTATTGTAGTAGACAATCGTGAAGTTTAATGCATTGCACAAACAAAAGCCGGGAAAATATACAATAGTGATAAATATTTAAGTCTTTTTCGAAGAGTTTTGCAAACACTTTGTAAAGGAACTAAATTGCCTGAACATGCAAATTTTTACTAGTGAAACTAAATACGTTTGTTACACTTTTTAGAAACTAAATACGTTTGTTACACTTTTTATCTAACTCGAACTTGCGCATGTTTTCACACGAAGCAATGCCGTGTGTTACAGATTAACGATTATTTTATTTGGGCTGGTTATGCAACTTTGGACCTGAATTCATTCCGTTGGCATTGAGTCCTTTTTATCTTACCAGATTATATCTAATCTCATGACGTCTCTAACCAGCCAAAACTAACCCGGTTCAATCTGCCTGCTGATTAGTTTAACATCGTTTTGTTATAATGTAATTAATTAAAATCAAAGTAGACTTTCTAGTGGATTCATTTGATGGTTAAATAATATACATTTATAATATTTGCTGACTTGTACAACCAAGTTCATATCACACTAACTATTAATAGTATCCTACTAGTAAGTAAGTTACGAGCTAAAGAAACTTTTCAGGAATGTTTTTGTTCAAATCAAAATATTTAATCCAAGTCCATCCCCTGGAATAATCCCAATTATTCGGCGCTCATCAACATTCTGGCACACATCCGTTAATTAAGCACAAACATGTGATTATGAATCAGTTCTCTGAACCATTGATGATTAATGCTCAGCCTTCTGACTGCATTTCATTTAAAAATAAAGCATGAACGTAATGAAAGAGCCCGCCAATGTCATTGTTATATCAGACGATGCTCGTTTTGAAGATGATATCAAAATTAAAGAGAATATGTCACGAGAAACACTCAAAGAACGTTAAGTGCCAAATGTGAAATGCATTAAACCTTATTCTGAGGCTGACATCAAAGTCAAACGATTGTTTACAAAGGTCGGCACAAATAGAAATTGTAGGTGAGCTAAATCAAAGATGAGAGGTGCTGGTATGAAAATGAAAGACAATATGTCACGAGCAAAACTCAAAGAACGTTAAGTGACATCAAACAAATGTATGAATATAAAGATCGAAACAATTACAATTGGAGGTGAGCTAATTGAAAGTCATGAATGTCAAACAAAATTAGGAATGATCACAAGAGTGACGAAAACAGTCATAATAAATGAGTAGTTACTAATCAACTTCTTCAAAGATGTGACAATATCAGCAATGCAAAGACCCCTGAAAAGCATCAAGTGAATACTTTTTCTTAAGTGTTACTTTGCGAGAGAGGAACTCAAATATTACCGAATAAACCATCAAGACATCTGAGTCAGGAACACCTCTAAACCCAATAGAAGAACATAACATCCGATAGCGACCTTGCCAACCCACCAAATGTAGACCAACTCCAAACGATAAGAAAATTAGAATAGAAATGTCGTAACACCGGACGCGTTCGTCATTCGCCTACCGATCCGGCAAGGTGGATGATCTCACAGGTTCACTGCTACATGCATGTGCACGTTACATTAGCTATGTTTGTTTTGGCGACCAAACTGATTCTTTAAACGATCATAAAACAATAAGAGATGCGAATGCCATTGCTAGAAGTGACGATGAAGATGTAAATGGGTTTCATATTGGTATGTGAGTGTTTTTAGAAGAGTATCCATAAAAAAAATTGTGCGATAGTTATGTAATTGTAATAACAGTTGAATAAACTGCTTGTTATCTTGCTAGAGTGCCAAGTAAATATAACAGCTCCTTTGATACTTGTAGAAATGGACAAGCAATTTATCTTTTGGAATATTAACGTGTATGATTTCAGCAACATGCAATACAATTTAGAGACTTGCACGTTTTAAGAGTGAGAAATTTGATAATGGTTAAACCTGCCAGCAACAAATCGAAAAAAATGAGCTATTGGGATACAATTTAAATACCTATGTATGTAGATAAGCTAATTTTCTGGTTATTGGTAATAACTGAGACGATACAAATCAGTACAGACATTCATCATCATCGTCACCATCATTTCAGCCGAAAGACGTCCACTGCTGGGCATAGGCCTACCCCAAGCTCCACAAGTTCAACCCGTTCCGTGCTTCCCGCATCCAGCGCATTCCTGTAGCCTTCAGAAAGTCATCGGTCCGCCTTGAGAGGCCTTTCAACTCTACGCCTTTCGGTACGCGATCTCCACTCCAGAACCTTTCGGCCCCATCGGCCATCTGTTTTGCAACTAATGTGCCCTGCCGACACCCTCCTAATAAGGTCCATTTGAGCAACCTCGTTTCAGTGCCACACACATTGGTTTCATACGATTCATAATGAACATCCAGCAATTTTAGTCCTGACAAAACGTCAAACAATCTACGTGAAAATTAAACAGAGCGTTAGCCGCAACTGACGCATACTACAAACCATGAAGAAACTACAAGTATTTTACATTTAGTAAAGCTGCATCATGATTGACAGTAACACACATGTCCCCGATAGTGATTGACGTGGTGTCCATGCATACACCGCCTCACAAATTATCGGTTTTGGCATACCACCAAGCTCTAACTTCTGTAGCTAACTGATAGTAATAGAGTGGCGACTAGCGAGCTAGATCTGTCTGCTGCATACGTGTTTATGTCATCAAATATGTATTTACGACGTCTCTGTTTATACAGGGTGGCAATCGACGCGCTAAATGTATGAATTTTTGATTGGTTATAAAAAAAACTGTTTCATAGAAAAGAATACCCATGTGGTTAAAATGTGTGGAACAGCTATATTTTTAATAACTGACATTTCAACCCAGGAGAGTTCAGAATTGTTGGGCTGCATTTTTGGGAAGTATGTGAATGAGAGATTAGCTCAACTCCATTCACATACTTCCCAAAAATGCAGCCCAACAATTCTGAACTCTCCTCCTCATAAAGTTCGTGCCAATATAATGAGTAAAGTGTTTGTAAGCGCACGCAAGATTACCCTTACAAGATGAGGTACATATCCATAATGAGGTTCTTTGAAATAAAAAATGCATAAAACTTTACAATAATTTGACTTTTAAGTGCTGACCTACTACTACCCATTCCATAATTGAAGCACAAACAATACACAAAAAACAAATATACATCAAACAACCTTCTATTAAAGGGGAAAATGAACATATCCTCAAATATAGCGTGACTGCCACCAATGAAGCCCCGAAGAAATTCGATAATGTACTGATACGGGAAGCTATAACCAGGTAAAGTGAATTGGTCGTAAATAAAATAATGCAATTGGTATTACTTAAAACTACCACAGTGAAGAAAAAACGCCATGAAATAAATGTCGCTTCCTCATATGATGATAAAGAATGAAACATAATTTGAGTAATAAATGCATATATTTTGTATATTTTTATCTGATTCTGCTTAGAATTATTTCGGATCAGTAAATGTGGCATTTGGTCCAGCAGTGGCTTTAGTTGAAATTATGAGCATAGTGATTGGACAAATTTTGACGGAACTCAGATTCTATTTTCGCCAACAAGAGATCCAACAATTCCGTTAAGAAGCAACAAACCATAAACCTTTGCAATCAAACCACTAGAGCAAGGTAAAATATCGTCAACATAAGCAACAATTTCCAATAACTTCAGACCTTCCCTTTTCCACGTCATCACACATTATCTCGGCTATGAGAAGCCATCAAGAGTTCCCTATTACGGGTAGGTGGTGGGTGTAGTGACGTACATGGAAGGTAATCTATGAGTATTCAATTTTCCGCATGATCGCCCAACGAGACGTGTTGGCGAAACATTGATAGCACTCACGTGGAAGAAAATGTTTGCCCTGAAATATTTTCTTGTTAGTGTACTGTGCCTTGGTTAATTTTGTTTTATTAAAGTCTTCGTAAAATTAACATCACGCATCTTTTTTTCAGGACATAAAATAATCCAACTATAAACAATCCCAAACAAAATAAATCCTTATAAATATACTTATCAAACGAATACCCAAACACGTATTTAAATGTTCCTTAAAAATATCCAATTAAACCTCGAATTGCCATCAAAATTTGCTATCAGATATTCGACCCATAATTTGACTTCATACGGTCTGCTTATCAGCTCAAAAGAAGCCAAAATCAAGTCGAAAAGCAATTTCTCACAAAATAATCACGCTATAAAAAACCTGTCACCATCTCAACGAGCGATGATTCAAAGTATATATTTTGCGAAAAGACCAACGTCATTGAACTTGATCAAACAGTAAATATAGCCCAATCTGTTTGTTTATGTACTGCTTGCAATTTGTTGCAAACCTGCAATTTGGCAACGAGCGAAATTTTTGCGATGTGATGAAATCTACAAAAACGTACGAGAAAGACCAGAACGTGAACGGAAATTGCTACGGATTGCTGTTTGTTATGCTCATTTTATTGGCATATTTAACTTCACCTGCATTTGCACTCAAAACACGCTGAAGGAAAACACCGTGAGGAAACTGGCATGTTCTAGATCAAAATTTCGAACTGATGTGACATCTATCAACCCGCACTGATCCCGAGTGGTGGATTATGGCCCACTCTTTCTCACAGAGGCCTGTGTCCCAGCAGTAGGAACATTATAGGCTGATGATGATCATGCATTTGCAGAATCAAAACAGTTTGAAATACTTAAAGACTTATCAAAATCACAGGCGTTGGCAACGGACCCGCGTATTTTAAGCTTCTTACCCAGCGGTTGGGAGCTTTACAATAACTAAATTGGTCCACACTAGCTCAAGACAGAGGAGTGGAAAGGAGAATGAGAGGCATTTGCCCTGCACTGAGACAACACAGCATAAAAATAAATAATACAATCTTCTTGCAAAAAAAATCAAACAACTTTGGCCCAAAACTCAGATGCGTGAACTCCAGGTGGTGCCGCATACGTACTTGAGATCTGAGCCGTCTATAAAACCCCATCTGTGGAGATTGACTTAGCTCCAGCCGACTTGGGTTTGAAGTCTATTCAGAGATTTCCAAGTCAGCCACGGTAAGGCGAGAACAGGTGGAAGGCTCTGAGATGGTTCGATAAAATTCTCAACGGGTACATCCAGTTCCCGCCATAGATACAATCTTGCTGTGGAGAGGTTACTATTGGCTAAAGTAGCTGAACCCACGCAGTCTAGAATACTTTTCGGGTCTTCAGCCTCAATACTATAATAAATTATGGAAAGTATTTGCCTCACTACTGATTATATCACAAACAAGCTAAGCTTCTCTATCATAACATTACAAATAATGGTCCATGACAAGGGGAAGTTCCACAGCAACTGTGTCCCATCTAACATCGATCATCAAAATAACGAACACGTCACCAAGCATTTCAGGATCTCGATCTAACATTCCAGTTATCCAGACTAGACCAGACGTAACGAAGCTTTGAATCACACGCTCTCGAATATCGATATTGTTCCAAAATTAGGATCAAGTTCTAAATTTATTCGCCCGTACATAACAACTGCATGACCCACCTGTGTTCGAGAAACGATAAAACTGACTGACGTCTTAGCAAATCGATTGGAAATAGGCACCGAGACCTGACTTCGGTTTTAATATACCTACATATATCTAGATAAAATCTCTTTTACAATAGCATTATACACAGTGGCTTGTTTGAAGTCACGCAGTGTAACAACGTATTGAATTTTAAAGCCGTAATAAAGTTTGTAAGAACCTAAAATTAACGATATAACAAGCGATATTCCAGAGTTACGTTTCTGGTTAATGAAATCTATAATGGGGCAGCTTGGTCATGAATACAAAGTCTTAAACTGCTTGTATCACGGAAATCTGCCTATTAATACTAATAATAAAGCTGAAGAGTTTGTTTGTTTGTTTGAACGCGCTTATCTCTGGAACTGTTGGTTGAATTTAAAAAAAATCTTTTTGCATCTCATAGGTCAATTTTTGAGGAAGATTATAGGCTATATAATAACATCACGTTGTGACCCTTAGGAGCCGAGCAAAATGAAAATTGTCAAAAAGAACACTAAGCGAAAATTAAGTAAAAGCGCGGATGGGATTTGACGCGGTAGGTCGTGAGCCACAATAGGGTATTACACCCATTTTTTTTTAGTGTCCTAATTAGATTCTAAAGTGCTAATAAACCACTTAAAAAAACACAACATTTTTATTTAAACGATTAGTGCCATAAAAATGCATCTGAACGCAGTGGACGATATTGCTCTGTGGGTATGACGTCAGTTTGATAAATAAACAAATGCGCAGATATTTTATATGATTATTGTTAATAATTTAAAAAAAAATGTTATTATTCTACTTATCGTTGGTTTGCTGTTCCTGAATGCAAAATATTATTTAAATAAAAAATACTTTGGTTATGTAAATAATATAAGTACGAAGTTGTTCAATTGACACGCCGTATGACGTATAACATGGCGGCTACTATTTCATGGTGTTCAAAAACAGATAAAAAAAAACTGAAATCTTTGAATTGAATTTTAACATTTATTTTGTTATTTCGTGAACTAAAACTAACATGTTCCGACTGCATTTTGCCTAAGCTATCTCCCATAACATATTTTTAGATTTTTTCTCATATAGAGTAAAATACCCTATTACACTCGGACGAAGGTCTGGGCTGAAGCTAGTTCCAAATAAAATCAATTCTTTCATTACACCTAAATAAAACTATACCCTGCATTATGAAAGCTAGTTTTCATCAGTCATTGGGTAATGGTAATAATAATGACGATCATATCACAAAACATTATGCGTCACCTTTTAAGTTTATAGATGCATGAAGTTAGTACCTACCTCATAAAACTAGTAACGGTAGACGAAAATACACTGCACATTGGTTTTTAAAATAGCTGAATCTATGTAGATGCAAGCCCAAAAATACTTGGGAGTGTTAAAACAATATTTTCAACTATGTTTTTTATTTACCTAATCGTAAAATTCTTTTTTGTGTAGCAACGTTACCCGATTTCGGTTTAGGTACTGTTCGAATTCGTTTATTTCGAACATCTTCCATTATCTTGTTTAGGTGAATCGGAAATGATCCGAGAATAAAGTTTTCCAGGAGTTGCTGCTGACACTGAATCCCGAAAATAATATGGGAGAAATATTAACCAGAAGTTAACAGTAATTACAAATAGCATCACTGAGTATTATGGACCAAATAATTTTATTGGCTTACCTACTTAATTGAGGAACAATATAAACAAATACATTACGTTCACTGCTCCAACGAGTGCGTACTACTAAAACTGTGAAATGAGAAACCAGTGTTTTTTATTACGTAAATTACATAAAAAACCAAAACCATTTGATAATCAAACTATTTTCGTTTTCCGTAGTTTATAATTACTATCGTCTACCACTCACCTTGCAATAACTGAATAGTCGCCTGATACTCTGCTAGTTTCTCGTCCACGTAGCCCTCTTGAGACTGCTGAGCAATGATCTCCGCCGTAGAAGGTCCTCGTTCCTCCTCATCTTCTTCATATATCATGGGTCGCGGCGGTGGAGGCGGCTCCAGAGGCACTCCCGCGTAATCGTACTCCCGAACCGGCTCGTAAGGCGACGAGTAATAGTACTCCGGACTCTGCCCCAAAATCGGAGACATTGGATAAGGAGAGATTGAAAAATGAGAACTAGGTGAGGGAGAGTGCTGTCGTAAATTGTGAGGGGAGTGTAAAGGTCGAAATGGCTTTGGGGATGGATGGACTGGAGGTGGTGTCACAATAGCTGTGGAGTGCCTGGGTCCTGAGATGAGTGGGGGCGGGCTCGGGGCCCAAGGTGAAGGGGGACGGTAGTTGAGGGGGGAGGCGGGGCCCGGGGGCCGCGCGCGGCCGCGCCCTGGCGGCTGAGACATCTCGCGGATTGATTCACGTCAACCCGGTGTCACGCCACCATGTGCATCGCTGTAACAATAGAAAAGAACTGTTAAAGATATATGAATCAGGCTTCTGTAACTTTGTTCCCAACTCTTCAAAGAGCAAGCGAAAGCATTCATAAACTACAAACCCATTCCAAATACGAAAACACATTCAAACTCGAAATGCCACCACAAAAAGGGCGCAGTAGATATCTATTCTTGTTCATTTTCTCCAGTCTATTTCGAGGTGTTCAGAAGGGGTTACGACCCACATTTACACCGCTATATACAATACGCACGAAACAGATGCCCCAATACTTTTATTATGTACAAATGGCTTCTTAAGTGTATTTATTGAATCGTGATAATGTTGGAATGTCTGTGCATTGAAGGGTTCGAGGCCGCCGAGAGAATTTTGGGAGCACCAGCTCATCTCTTGCCAAATGTTATACAAGGCTTGGAAAAGAAAAACAAAGCGAAAAACAAAAACATATGTAAGTGTCCATCACTCAGTTTTTATGAAACTAGAACTGGCTAGACATTGAATTAGATAACAAGACAATGGGCAGGTACCTAATACCAACAATCTAGATTTTTGGCATGCCTCTTTCATTCCATTTTAAAACACATTTTAGTTATAAACTTGTCTTTACTAATGTTAATTTTTAACATAATGAACAAGTCGTTTCCTAATTCTGTCTTATGTGAGTCGTTGATTTAGTGAGTTCGAAAGGAAACAGTAACATATTAGGTGCGTTACAACTTCTCTATTTTGGAGCATGAGTTGAAAAATCTATGGTTACTCCGACACCGATTTTTAACCCCACCTTTACCTTTTCACGCTGGCATGGATTTGTTAAGTCGAAATCATAGACGATAAAAAAGCAATTAGTGCCTGCATATATAACATACGACGATAAACCCTACACTCCTACAGTAAGTGGAAACGGAAAAACATAAACCATAACTTAAGGAGATAAACCAGATAGACCAATAACAATGATTTTATGGCTCAACCATAACATGATAATAATTTACTGAAACACAAAGTAAAATAACTGGTTCAATTACATAATCAAAACTGCGTCAAGCAGTAAAATTAAAAAATAAATCCACCATATAACAGCCGAAAGCTATCATCAATCTAACAAGATGGACGTATCAAATATAATATTTGCTAATTTATATAAATAGTCAAGCCATAGAACCTTGACGTCGGCTGCACAGTGCAATGGCGATATTCTGAAAGACATAACTGTTGAATAAATTATATTGGACACAAGCCAATGTCAGGGGAATGAAAAAAACTGTTTAAAAACAACGTGGTCGTGACAAGAAAACTAGAACAGTTTGTGTGAGAAATCTTTGGGGAGTCTAGACGTGAAACGGTTTTTGCACAGACAACCTGTTTCCAAGCTGATCTTGGATGAAAAAAATGGGCGTTGGCTTCTGTCAGAAGCTAATATCAATTAAGAAAACACACTAAGTACAGAAGAATTGGGTATGTGAAAAGAAAAATCAGATAATCATTTATTTGGTCAAACATGAGTACGGTATTCGTACAACACAAATTCAGCAATTCAACAATTTCAGATCATCACGTTTGCCATAAACAGTGGCATGTAATTGTAATAAAATAATTAATTATGTCACTCCGAGTCTTACTATTTAAAAATGTCATAATATAGCCGGAAAGAACCACAGAAACAGCCTGTGAAGACCTAGAAACGATCAGATCCAGTTCACTCTCTTTTTCTAAATGAGCTTCGACTTGGTCATAGAAGAATATATGATTTGTAGCGTAAACAACTACAGCATCCACCCACGAAACCAGTAAAACACCATGAAAATATGCAGAAAACGAAATTTTAAGGATCAGTAAAAATATCCTTGGATGACAATATCATTAAGTTTAAAATCATGAACTGTCCGATTATCAAAATAGTCAACGAACTTAAACAAAGATGGCGTCAAAAATGGCCGTCAGCCAGATTTCAAAAAAATTACTCTGGGCAATGCACGGGGTCTAGCCGGCCTCCAACCGTGCCAGCGTGAAGACCCCTTATGTAACCGCCTGGAGAAGCATGTGCCAACGATTGTTATGGTATGTTAGAAATAATGTGAATGATCAACGACGACAGGTGACTCCGAATTAATAGGCTCTGAGGCGTAAACATTGTTATGATGGGCCATTAACTGTTCAAATAAATAACTATTATATTTTATGGCTTCTAATATTTAATACGACGGTTCTAAGCAAACAAGCGTTTGAAATATCGTAGCTATGAAAGCTATCTTTACCGAAAACTCTTACAAACTATTGGTGGCTATAGGCAAGGGACTCAACTAAAGATCCAAACTCGTACAGTCGAGTTAATTAACATATTGGCCCTTTCAGGCTATGGAATTGCCTAATGCACATCATATATTATTGAACTGTCCACATATGAGGACATATTTTTTATCTATAGATTCTATAGATTTTATTGACCTATCATACGCTCACAATATTTTAAATCCTTGACAGTGCCAATTTATTAATGAACTCGACTGTGCAAAAAGAAAATCGCTTACGACCTGCCTATGACTTTGTCCGCGTGAAATTTCTTGCTACTCCGACCCACCCCGTCGAATCGCCTGCCCGCGTTATTATTTACTTCGTTTCTGCTCAGCGTTCTTTCTGACTTTTTTTGTTTTTGCTCGGCACTTTAGGGTCTTAATGCGATTTAAAAAACCTACTTCAAGAATTGGACTAACAAACGCAAAAAAAAAATCATCTCCGACTGGCAGCTCTAGAGATTAGCGCCTTCTAACAAACTCTCCAGCTTTATTATTAGTATAGATTTCACATAAAATCCGGAATAAATTCTCTAAATTATGGTGGGAACCGCATCAAAATCTATGCAACAGATTTTGATGCGGTGAGATTAGAAGAACAACGCGGTTGTTGCGTGATTGAGTAACAAACATACAAAAGTACAAACTTTTCATTTTACAACATTAGTAGGATAGTAGGATTAAACACATACACTTTACGGAACAAATGTTCTTAACGATTGTGAAAGCAATATCAGGATCCAATATGTAGTTTAGCTTAAGAGGTCAAACAGACATAACATAAAAGCGACTCTTTTCACTATGCATAGACATATTAGACATATAGTATGCGTAAAACATGACGAATTCTTTAAAATAAATATTTGACACGTGTAACAGCAGATCTGGAAATCACGAATTTTAACATTTATAAATGTAGTAGGCGTGCGCGTGGGCACACATCAAACTTACAAAAAAATATAATCAATAGTGTTTATGAGATACATCATAGGAATGCACACGGTGATAAAGAAGGAGAAGTTAAGAAATGTTGGCAATAGTAATAGACATAGTCAGGCGTGGTTTTCCGGTAGGAATTTCAGTGATATACAGAGTACCCTGCATGCTGACAAACTATACAGTTATCTCTTATTATAGCAGTAGATACCATGCAGACTCAAAAGACCCATAATCAAGCCTGTAACGTTCCCACTGCTGAGACACAGGCCTTCTCTCTGTGAGAGGGAGGGGGCCATAAACCACCACGCGGGCCCAGTGCAGATTGGCGGATGTCACATGACTTCAATTTTTGGTTTTAGGACATATCGGTTTCCTCACGATGTTTTCCTTCACCGTTTTGAGAGCAGTGGTGATGCAATAATTTACACGAAGTAAGTGCCTGCTTGGGTGGCTGTGAGGTAAGTCGCGGCCGGTAGCACTGCGCCACTGTGCTTTTTTGAGCCACCATTGCTCTAAAAAAGACGCTACATCCTACATTAAGATAACTTGTAGAGAGCTGCTTAGTAATTAGTAAGCAGCTTCTACAATCTGATGTATAACTCTTCCCTGCCAAATCTTTCTACATCTCATCTGCACTTTTATAAACTGACCCGACAGACGTTGTCCTGTCTTTACTTTGAATATATGTTACGCGCAACTTTCTGATCTTTCTCTTCCATAAGAACCATCTCCTGACAATAAGAAACACAACAATTTTTTTTTTTTGCGAAATTGGTCCAGCCGTTCACGTGTGATGCCGTGACCAAGGGAAATAGGGATTCATTTTTATATAATAGAAGATAGATACATGAAAAGTTTTTATTCAGCGCGCAAACTTTAACCATGAATTTAGCATATCATTCTAGACCCCCGAGGTTTTACAAAAAAAATCAGCTGTTTCATAGAAAAGTGCAATACCTACGTGGTCAAAATGTATGGAACAGCTGTTTTTTTTTTGTAAAACCGATGAAAAATTTCTTCGCTGGGGGGTCTAGAATGATATGCTGAATTCATGGTTACAGTTTGTGCACTGGATAAAAACTTTCCTGTATAGATTGCAAAATAAGCAAAAAGAAGATCTGTCTTTTTTTAGAACAACCTACTCATAACACAAAAAAATCATTAAACGTTTCCAAGAAAACCATCAACCCACCCTCACATCAAATTAGTTCTACCATTTTTAAGCTCTGACAGGTCTAAAACCAGTCTTTCTAGATCACTATGTCAATCTCTCATCTGGAGTCAATACTCGGTCTAATATTGGCATCGCTTTCTGCAGCGTTGTGCCAGTGATATAATCGACGGAATTAGAACCAAAATCCTATCCAGATCATGATGTATGGCTAATTCTGTATCTTTTCTTTTAACTTTATTACGTTTTACTGACGTATTTTGGGCTGATTTTCTCGGCCATTGTCGTAGTTTGGAGGGTAACAGTTGCTTCGAGGCTTGTGGCCATATAATACCAGCCGCACGAGTCGATCGATCAGGTTAAGCGACGCTTGCCGCGGCTGTTCCGTGGATGAGTGACCATCTTTACATACCAAGACCCCACGGTGCCTCGAAATACACGTAAAGACTTTGGTCCCGGCTGTCATAAGCCCGAAACTCTGACAACCAGTCTTACCGAGGGGTTTCGTATTACTCAGTAATCAGATATGCAGTCACTTCATGTAAAATAATTCCCCAACATATTTGGGACAAGGCTGGGCATATGATGATGGTTAAGATTTACCAAAACTCCGGTTTAGAAGGCTTACTTGATCTCGTGATCATTGTTTTAATTTCAAAGATTTTTTAAACAAGCTTAGTATCCTGTGCCCGCTCGGAAGTCAATTATACCTATCATTAAAACAGCCTGGCATTTGACACAGGCCCAGTTCGGGTTGGTTGTCATAATTATGTCTTCGAAATTCTGGTTCAATGACATGCCGGTTTCGTCACGATGTTTTCCTTCGCCGTTTTAAGAGCAGCTGTGGTGAAAGCCTATGATATTGAAACTGCTGAGACACAGGCCTCCCATTTCATTGATTGGTCGATCCGGTATGAGAAAAAAAAATAATAAGATTGCAAGAGTTATCTGCCCAGCCTTTTCGAAACTATTTTGAGGTCGGCTTACTTTTAAAGCAAATTTTCGTATTTACAAATGTAAGAAATATAATAACAATAGCAGAAGTGCGACGAATATAAATTTTGCAGTTAGTAGGTCAGTGACTTGACACATTGAATCACCCGTATGTTTTACATCACGCACAATTATTGCATCAACTTCTCAACGGAGCCCTGATTCGGTAACAGTTCAAAGATGTAAAAATAATTTCACATGCAAAACGTCATTATTTTTACGCGTTTTCTCAGTAAAAACAATTTGGTTTGAGTATGCTTTTATTTTATTTGCTTATTGGTTTGTTAATGAAGATTTATTACGGATGTTTTATCCTATTTTTCTTGTGAGACTATCTTACGGTGCCATCCAGGATCTACGAGGTCTTTCAAAAGTTTATGAATAAGAATAGATACATTTTATTTGCAGAAACGACACGATCATGACAGAGTATTCTATCCGGCAAAGACTAAATAAGATTCCATCGTATTGGTTATCACTGTTATCAGTCATTCATAGCGCTGCTACGCGACTATTGGCTTCAAACCTTGTGCAGCCGATTTGATTGTTGCACGACATGGCCCTGCAATTGCATGCCTAATATATACAGGGTGAAATTGAAAACATGCGACAAACCGAAATGGGAGATTGTACTCATCATTATGAACAACTTTTACTAAGGGACCAATGATGCAATCGCAAAAAAAAAAACAGCTGTTCCCTACATTTTGACGAGTTATGCGAACATAAATGTAGGGAACAGATGTTTTTTTTTTCGCGATTGCATCATTGGTCCCTTAGTAAAAGTTGTTCATAATGATGAGTACAATCTCCCATTTCGGTTTGTCGCATGTTTTCAATTTCAACCTGTATATATATATATATATTTATGACAGAACATGTTACTTTTCAGTATCACTGACTGCCTAGTAAAGTATAACTCATATTGCTGGTTTTCATTTAAAAAATATGGGATTAACAAACGAAAAACAGTAGGTGACGTGTTTGTCGCGAACTGTTTCAGTTTTGCTAACTTGAGAATAGCACAAAAGAAACAAGGGAGGATAGTACAGCACCTGAAGAAAAAGTTAACCAGTCACTTATTTAACCCCGGGGTATCTATACACCAACCCGGTTTATTGAAAAGGTTAATTTTATAACGATCAAGCTGCATCTATCATAATGCCAACATTAAAAGTTTTGAACATACATTTGTCATTCGTGACAGTGTGATAACCAATGGTATTAGTTCGTAGTAGTTTGGCTGACTGCCAGAGAGTAGGCAGAGCTGCTGAACTTCATTTGAAAATGTACCGAACCTTCAAAACAAAAATAATTAAAAACGAACGTAAATCCTAATCATTTTCAAAGTTATTTCAGTAAAGACTGACCTAGTTGTTACAATTACTAGTATATATAAATAAAAGCGATAGCCTTGAATTTGGTACAGACATGGTTTTAGCAGAACGTGAACAATTTTAATGGCACCATTATGGCACTTAACACATCTGAAATATCCAAACCTAGGATTCAGTTGAACCACGAGAAGAAAGAATGAACCATAATAACCTTGTATGACCAACACAAGGTGCCAGAGACAAATAACTATTCCTTATAGGTAAGTAGTAACGGGAATAAGGCATGTCTATCGCCATTTAAGAAACGGAACTTCCTAGTAAAGTAGAAATGAGTACTGAAACTAAACATTCTACCATACAAACACAGATGGATGTTTGTTACTCAATCACGCAAAAATGGCTGAACGGATTTGGAAGAAATTTGGCACACAGATAGTTTATAACCTGGACTAACACATAGGATAGTTTTTATCCCGGTAGTACGTTCCCGTGGGATAATTCCCGACCTCCACGTGGGCGAAGCCGATGGCAACAGCTAGTATTGTAGATAAAGTAAGGCAGATGCCATGCTGTACAACAGTCTACGTTAACAACCGAACTGTCAGTGGCAGGCTGTTTCACGCCAATAAACGTGCCACATACCATAGAAATAGCACGTGTCGGATCGAGCGACCATCTGACGCAGTCTAGCTGCAGTCGCTGCATTGTACGCACGACGACATTAATCAATGTATACCTATAGTCTGTTCCAAAATTATCTGATGAAAGTGTAAATAAACCCTACGTAAAGTAACTCTTTTATATTTATGTAGAAGGTTTCAACTCTAAATCTCAACACTTTTCCAATGATTTTTGTTTGAATAACGTTATTCATAAATTCGAATGCTGCAAATCCTGAATTTCATGACCTAATACGCAATATTCCGTCGAGTCAGCTGATGTATCTTATGTCAAAATCTAGTCAAGCAGAGTGGTTAAATGGTAAAATATAAAAAAACAACTGAAAAACATTTTTAAGAAGATGAAAAAAAAATCGGAATCGGATTTCGGATCGAAACATTATTTATTTTGTCGCTTGGTAAGTATTCAAATAAAATCAAATCCAAGCTCTCAAGTTGTAAATGGCAGTTTATATTAACATCTACAGAAACGTTTTCTGATCCGTTTGTTTACATTTTCATACAGACACAATAAAGGGTCTACAGGTTGAAATTGAAAACATGCGACAAACCGAAATGGGAGATTGTACTCATCATTATGAACAACTTTTACTAAGGGACCAAAGATGCAATCGCGAAAAAAAAAAACATCTGTTCCCTACATTTATGTTCGCATGACTCGTCATAATGTAGGGAACAGCTGTTTTTTTTTTGCGATTGCATCTTTGGTCCCTTAGCAAAAGTTGTTCATAATGATGAGTACAATCTCCCATTACGGTTTGTCGCATGTTTTCAATTTCAACCTGTATAATGTTAATTTTAAGAAGATGCCACCGACTGCATGAGACTGCATAACTGAATACTTCAGTTTAATAGTTAATCTCTTAAAACAAACGTTTCTTGTTTCCTATCATTTTTAAAGTTCACTTTTTACGCAGTCGGGTTTTTCGATGTTTTTTATTATTAAATTTTCTTATCTAGAACGAAATACCTATGGATCCGCGACCCAATTTTGTGTGGTTTTGTTTGGATAGACAAAATATATCATCGGATCAGATTCAGTTTAGCGTTTGATGTATTGAAATGAGATCAATATATAATTCTGAGTATCAAGCGTGGACGATGCCAGCGGTATGAGGAAGACCGTCAATATACCTACTAATCGATCAATTGGTTGCATGGAATATTTAAAAGGTATATTGATGATTGATTTTCAACAAACATGAATCATCCTCTGCTAGAAATTCACGCCGTTATTGCATCGTTGCGTCACCTTATTAGCAGAGTAGTTACGTAACGCACCAATAGTAGGAATGGTTTTTTTTATTTTGACAGTTCAACAACATTCATTGCGCGTTATTTAATCTTTTGACCGCCACAGTCATGTATAAATCATAATCATAATTAGCCTATAACGTTCCCACTGCTGGGGCATAGGCCTCCTCTCTGTGAGAGGGAGTGGGCCGTAATCCACCACGCGGGCCCAGTGCGTTGGTAGATGTTACATATCATCGAATTTTTGGTTCTAGTTGGTTTCCTCACGATGTTTTCCTTCACCGTTTTGCGAGCAATGGTGATGAAATAATTTACACAAAGTAAAGCGCCTGTCTGGGTTCGAACCTACGACCTACATCTCGTAAGTCGCGTCAGTTACCACTGGCACAACACTGCTCTCATGTATAGATGACAAACCAAAATGTGCCCAGCACGCCCCGGTCACGACTACATGACAGACTTTAAGGATGAATACGTAGCTTGGTGCCGAGGACACGTTTTTGACGTGGCGGTCAAACGGTTAATCTGTTGAGCATAAAAATGTCAAACATAGAAGCGATGGATCAGGAATATCCTTCAAAATAATTCAGATTGTGATTGATAGTGTGTTACGCAGTTAGGGTGCTGGTGTTTTACGTAAAGTCTGGAAATTAAAAATTGTTTTCAAAATCGCAAACATCATTCTCTGACAGTTGTATGAAATGGCTATAGGACGATAATAATAATAAACGCAGTGTCAATTTGATAAACAAATTATTAGGTATATTATATTTCAACCAGGGAAATATCACGGAGTAATGAAAGAACGTAAGTATCTATTCCAAAAGAACATACAAAAATAATAACTAAAGGTAAAAACTTATTTACCTTTAGTTATTATTAAATTTATGCGTAACACACAAATTCGCAATACTATTCGAACTCTTGTAAACTGCCAGTTCTGTAGGCATCATCCAATCAGTAAGGTCAACGTCCTGCACGACTTTAAAGTCGATTCTTCAGGTAAATAACTACCACAGTTCGAAAGTACCCCGATACATAAGCATGCTCATAACTGGTACAAAGCTACGCCCAAAATACCCATCCGAAATTACGCTCCCGTATTAAACTTTTGTTAGTAAACAATTGTTAGGGTGACTTTATTTACTGTAAACACGCGTTGCTTTTAAAGCTCAACTTGAAAGAATGATGAACATAAAGTGCTGAACTTAGAAGCACAGTAATGCGCTTTTTTTTTTGGGTGGGAAATCATTAAATAACTGGTCGCGGTATCTCTTTCGAACAACCCACACCCCTGGCAGGCATCGGCCCTTACGGACCCCACCAGTTGGTGCTGACATCTCTTTGAGGTGCACGTGGAACACAACGCGCCGTCGACCCGGGCCTGGCGTGACATAACATCACGCCGGTACTTTAAGTACTTTCGCTAGTTATGTATAAGTCCCATGTAGAATCGTCGAGTGCGACCCTATTGCCATCAGCCGGGCACAAACCCAGACTCCGGGCAACTACTGAAAACTTCCAGACGGAAAACCCAAAAACACTTTAACATTCCCGAGAATCGGACCCAAGACCTCAAGCTCTGAAGTAGCGGTCGCCACCACTAGACCCACGAGTCTGCTATAAATCAATTGTTTTGTTTTTGCGTAACCGGCTAAATGGGACGTCCATACTATTTCAGGAGTCCCATAAATATGACCGAAAGCTCTTTTCACAGTGTAAGCAATCATGCGTGTACGCAAGAATGCAATTAGATTTTGTTCAAAATTTAATTTGGATCAAAGACTAACTTCATTTGGATCAATGGTTTTGATACAGTATACATTCATGCGTAATAAATATCCTTTGCAAAGTACTATTAATAAGGGGTTATTATTCTGGATTTTAAATTAAAGAATAATAAATTAACGAGGGCCCTAAGAGGTAATCCATAAATTACGTCTCAAATTAAGGGGAAGAAACGGGTCAGCAATGTGTGATATCGTATGATACGGGGGAGTCCAGTTATAAGCTTCGTGGTGTCACATGTATAAATCCAAAGCATTATAACCATAACCTTCAAAACGATATAAAAAAACTAGGTATTTACAAGGTTTTATTTAAAATTGCAGAGCATAGTTTGACGTCACACCACGGGCGTAGCCAGGGGTTCAAGCCCCAACCCCCCCACCCCCGAAAAGTTCAGATAACATTCACAGAATTAAAATAAGAACAGGCGTGCGGCATATCTCATTGATTACTAACTATTACCTACATTAAAATATACGATGGTTTGGATTCCTCCGACACCGTCGATTATCGGATCGCATTCGTTAATTGTTAATGTACTTTTAGTCGTTTTATTTTCTTGAACCGCTCCCTCCCCCCGATACTAAAACCTGGCTACGCCCGTGCACCAGGTATGACGTCAAATAATGTAAATCGACCCAAAAATCCAAATGGGGTCCAAAAATTTAGAAATTCGTATGAATTAAGGGATGTCCTGGTTTATGAGCAGCGGTGGCCCAGTGCGTAACGGCTGCGACTTTCGAGTTATTGGTCGAGTTTCGACTCCAGACAGGTGCCTTACCTTGTCTTAATTATTTCATCACCATTATTCTCAAAACGGTGAAGGCAAACATTGTGCGGAAACCGCCATGTACCCAATAAAATCGAAGACATGTGACATCTACCAACGTGATGGATTACGGCCCACTCCCTCTCACCGACAGGAGGTCTGTGGGCCAACTGTGGGAACATTATAGGCTGCTTATGATTAGGATGAATTTATGGATAGCTCCGTAATTTCCGTTCACCTAACTAAACAGACAAACGTTTTCCATAACCACATGCTGCTCTTTTGCTCTGAGATCAGCATGAAAATTATCATAATTCGTCCGTATTGCAGATATTTCTCCGGAGAAGTAATTAACGCTTGTTATCATGTGTGTCGAGGTTGTATCATTCATTAGATCATTTGCAATTCGGTTGTAATGAGTATGCATGACGAGGAAACAGAAATAATAAGGCGTATAATGGTGGCGGTGGAATAAAACCAACGTTGGATGACAGATAGGGAGTTTATTCACTTAACTTCAAATACTTGACAGATTTTAGCAAACAAAGTTAGACTTAGGTTAAACCTATGAGTGGCTCTAGGGATGGACTGCGGGGCTATCCTATCCCTTCACCTCCTAGCTAGCTATTCCTGAGGGCGACGGGGCCTCCGCTCAGGTTAAGCTTATGACAACAGTGGTGACTGCGGGGCTATCGACCACTGTGCCTTCTAAGTAGCGAGTGAGTGATCGTTCCTCCATGGTTGATCGTTTATATAGTCGGTTTTGACAGAGTGTGTGTCTTCATCATCTCATGCTTGTATGTAGTTGTAACCTTCGTTGACGTCACGGATACTTCACACGTCGATTGTTAGATGTCGCTAGTAGCCTGTAGGTACTGTAGCTGTTATCGTATTATCGTTGATTGATCTTGTAAGTGTTGCGATCTACTCGGGTGGCATAGTGTTGTGCACACAATCAGGTAGATGGCGTAAGGTGTCGTGTTATATTCTCCCCCTCTGGTACTCTATGGTCGTCCCGACTGAGTACCAGCACCAATTTGTTTCCGCGGCCTTCCTCTTCGGCGTAACGGATAAGTTGGTTGGGATATCACGTTGTTTCTCTTTTCGAACTTCGTTATTGCTGACGTATGATACTTTCCAATAGGCACGTTTGGAGTTTCTGTGTGAGCAATTTCGTAAGTGGAGGTTCCATGTTTCTTTAATATAACATACGGTCCATCTCGTCGAGGAGCAAATTTCAAAGTAAACTGTTTATCGATGTTGCTTACGGGATGAGATTCTACCAAGACTAAGTCTCCAACTTCATAATCTGGGGCAGGTCTTCTCTTGCTATTTGCTACTTGGCGTGACGTTTCTTTGTTACACTCTATGTTTTCTTTTGCTAGCTCCAAATCTTGAGCCAGTTGTTTTAACTTTGGGGTTATTTCTGCGACAAAGTTTTCTGATTCTACAACCGAGCTTAGGTCATGTGTCAACTCATATGGTGTACGCAATTCTCTCCCAAATGTAAGGTAAGATGGTGAGAAGCCTGTAGTTTGACACTTAGCTGTATTCATTGCGAATCTTATTGTTGGCAAAGTCGATGGCCAGTTCTTATGTTTGTCTTTCACCATAATTGCAATTTGTGACTTCATGTCTCTATTTTTCCTTTCTACCACATTTGGTTCAGGGTGATATACGGGTGTAAATATTTGTTGAATTTCTAAGCAATATGCTAGTTTTTGCATTATCGCTGATATAAATTGTACTCCATTATCGCTGATTATTTTCCTTGGCAACCCATACCGTAGAAATATTTCATTGAGTAAAATGTTGGCACAATTTTCACTAGTTGCTTCATTTAGTGGGAATAATTCTACCCATCTTGAAGTAGTATCTTCTATGATCAGAATCCACTTTTCTCCTGATGGTCCCTTTGGCAAAGGTCCAAAAAGATCAATGGACAAAACCTCAAATCGTTGAGAGTTTGGGGTGGACTGGTATAAGCCTGCTGGTTTCTTATTAGAGGGCTTATATTTTTGGCATTCAACACATGTTTTTATGTATTTTATAACATCTTTTCGTAGTCCCGTCCAATAAAAATTATTTGTTATACGTTGCACTGTTCTTTCTACTCCCATATGACCAGCAGTAGGTGAGTCATGGTAAGCGTTCAGTACGTTTTGTATTTCATGACGTGGAACTACTAACTTTGCGTTGTCGTTTTCTTGTTCTGGTATGTAAAGATACAGGACACCTTTATGGACTAGGTACCCTTTCCTAATGTATTCTACATAACTTGGTATTTCTTTTCCTTCTTCTAATATTTTTATGATAGTTTGAAGGGTGTCATCTTTCATTTGTTCATCTCTTAGCTGTTTTTCACTGTGTCTAGGTAGTTCTAATTCTGTGCTGCATATGAAACATTTTCCATCATGCTGCTCACACGGTGGTCGAGACAATGTATCAGCTACTACATTCGTTCTTCCTGGAGTATATTGTATTTTGAACTCGTATGGTTGCAGTTGTAGTGCCCATCGTGCTAAGCGACCAGTCGGTGTTTTAAGATTCATTAACCATTTCAATGGTTGATGATCTGTAACATTTATGAACTTTGTTCCTTCTATATAGCCACGAAATTTTGAAATAGCCCATACTATGGCTAGTGCTTCCTTTTCTGTAACACTGTAATTGCATTCAGCTTGTGTTAAGAGTCTACTTGCGTATTCAACAGGGTGCTCATTGTCTCCCTCCCCCTGCACTAAAGCTGCGCCAATGGCATATTGGCTGGCATCAGTCTTGATAGCAAAGGGTAAGTCGTCACTTGCCTGTTTTAACACTGGTGACGTAGTCAAGGCATTTTTTAATTTCATAAATGCTTCTTGTTGCTCTCGTTCCCACTTCCAGCTTATTTTCTTCTGCGTTAAGTTAGTAAGTGGTTTAGCAATCTCTGCAAAATTATGAATAAATCTCCGATACCATGATGCAGTTTGTAGAAATGAAATTAATTGTTTTAGGTTTTTAGGCGCCTGACGGTTTGCAATAGCAGAGATTTTCTCTGGGTCTGTTTTGATACCGTCGGACACTATAAGATGGCCTAGATATTTAATTTCTGAACACATAAATTTACATTTCTTTCTGTTAGCTCGTAGCTTGTATTCTCTCAGTTTCATAAATACTTCTCTTAAGTCCTTTATATGTTGACTGAAAGTAATAGATCTTATAATTAGATCATCTAAATAGCATAATACACAATCCGCGTGCAATCCTTGTATGAATTTGTCCATTAATCTTTGGAACGTGGCTGGCGCGTTTCTTAGACCGAATGGCATTCGCTTGAAACGGAACGTTCCAAACGGTGATACAAAGCTTGTTTTATCGTAATCATCTGGATGTACCATAATCTGCCAGTAACTTGACTGTAAATCAATTGTTGACATGTATGGCATCGCTTTTGCCTGATGTAATAAATCGTCAATACGAGGTAACGGATATCTGTCAGGTTTAGTTATCTCGTTGAGTCGTCGATAATCTACGCAAACTCGAACATCGGTTTCTCCTTTTGGAACTAGAATTACAGGTGCTGACCATGGGGAATCGCATTCCTCAATAACGTCATTTTTTATCATATCATCCAGCTTTTCTCTTAATTGCTTTTGCCTTGTTAGTGACAATCTATAAGGCTTAACACTAATAGGAGAATGGTTGCCTGTGTCGATTCTATGTTGTGTGAATGGAGTTGGTTCCGTGTTTTTCTCAAAGATGTCGCTGTGCTCAAATAACAATTCATTGAACATCTTTTGCTCATTGTTTGTAAGTATGGTTCCTTCATCGGGATTTAAATAAAGATCAACAGAATACATAGAAGTAGGGTTTATTGGTGTTGATGTCGTTTGATCACCAGCTTCCTTGAGCAGACTCTCAATATGACGGCCACGATCCAGAAGTTCAGCAAACGTCTTTACTTCCGTGCGAGCAATCTCCTTTTTATAGGTTATATTAAGAAGTCCGTAAACAAAGTCCAAATGTTCCTCTTCCTTATGTCGTTTTGCTGGTAACTGAGCGAGTAAGGCACGTTTTTCACACACAAACGCATCGATTGTTTCAGTAGTTTGCTTCTTCGAGTACAGTTCCAAATAAATTTCGTGTGGCTGCATTTTCGGCGCAAACGCAGACTTAATGGCGTCGAGAGCTTGAGTCCACTTTTTAATGTCGCTTTTTACACCGTTCCACCACGTGGCAGCAGCACCAGACAATAACAAAGTTAATCCTTCCAAGGCGTCTTCGTCACTGATTTTCTCAATTTTTTTGTAAACTGAAATCCCGGTCACAAATTCTTCAACTTTATCGAAATTGCGTTCACCGTCGTAACGCTTTGTGCACGCAGCAAAACTTTTAAAATGTCTATTTCCACTTTGGTTCGCTTCTGTCACTTTTGATATGAGTGCAGTGAACTGTTCCTGAGTCATCATCACCATTTCTTGTTTTTTTTCCGACATGTCAATACTGTCAAAATAATATAAATTCTCTTGAGGGTAGGCTCCTGTTTATCCGCCAATATGAGGGTACACCAGTAAAAATGTGGGTACTCTGATAAAATTGTTGCGGGTAGAAGAAGATTACGTTGGGCGCCAATATAATGGTGGCGGTGGAATAAAACCAACGTTGGATGACAGATAGGGAGTTTATTCACTTAACTTCAAATACTTGACAGATTTTAGCAAACAAAGTTAGACTTAGGTTAAACCTATGAGTGGCTCTAGGGATGGACTGCGGGGCTATCCTATCCCTTCACCTCCTAGCTAGCTATTCCTGAGGGCGACGGGGCCTCCGCTCAGGTTAAGCTTATGACAACAGTGGTGACTGCGGGGCTATCGACCACTGTGCCTTCTAAGTAGCGAGTGAGTGATCGTTCCTCCATGGTTGATCGTTTATATAGTCGGTTTTGACAGAGTGTGTGTCTTCATCATCTCATGCTTGTATGTAGTTGTAACCTTCGTTGACGTCACGGATACTTCACACGTCGATTGTTAGATGTCGCTAGTAGCCTGTAGGTACTGTAGCTGTTATCGTATTATCGTTGATTGATCTTGTAAGTGTTGCGATCTACTCGGGTGGCATAGTGTTGTGCACACAATCAGGTAGATGGCGTAAGGTGTCGTGTTATAGGCGTCACTATTGTGCGATGACTGCACTTTGGCCTTTTTAGCGGTTCGTGCCAAGATTGACAAAACGGTGCACTTACGGGATCACTTCAGTGTCAGACCATCTGTCTTTGTCGGTTTTATTCATTCTAATATCGTTAGTAATGAGGTGACATGTGAGGGATTAGCCGGTAATGCATAAGACTCGCAACCTTATTGCGCATACTATTAATCACAATATGAATTATTTTGTAGGATATTGCTAATCCATTACTTAATATTTTGGAAAAATTGTCAGCTCAACAATGTAAATAACGCAATGATTGTTGTTCGAAATTTCAACACTAAATAGCCATTCCTACTGTTAGTGTGATACGAAGAAAAGTATTTTCTTCTTCATGCCTTTAACCCGCTAACAGAATAGATTTAAAAAAAAATAAGTTGTGCCACACCAGAGGGCTCGTCCCTGTAATTAGTCGCAATCTGTCAAAAATACCTCTTATTTCCCTATATTTTTGAAATTTATTGTTGCTGAGCTGAGAATAGGACTTGATTTTGAACCTTTTTAATAACGGAAATTTGTCTTCTATTTTGGAATCATAGAGCCTTAAAATTACAGCTACGAAGTAGGTCTTCCCACGCATAACACTGAAGCAAGCCCAACCATGAGTCATTTAATTTACGACACACCCCAGTACTAAAGCAGTTTGCCACAGTACGTTGTTCTCATCAACATAGAAATTACATTGCAAAGCGACAAGTTAATACCATTTGCATTTAGTCACAGAATTTCACGAGGCTACGAACAGTATATTATGTAATTTTCTGGATTCAGGGGCTCCTTGGGACAATATCGATGGGTAGGTAATTCTCGAGGACGTATTACCTACCTACCTACTATGCATATATCATAAGGTTGGAACGAGCGTGGTAGCGTCACGCAGAGCATAGCAAAACGAAATACCCTGAGGCACAAAGGCCCTCATTTAGTTTTACATTATTCGTGTGTCGCGGTCTTCCCGACGAACAGGTATTCATGACTGAGTAAATGCTTGTACTCGTAGTACGTAATGCGTGTGTAAAAGAGTGAGCCAAAACCCTTTTGATAAAGAGTGTTCCGAAAAATCTGAAACACATCTTGCTAAATACTACTATAAACTGATGATGAGGCAAATAGACATCTAGGTACCTACATTTCTGTCTATAAATCATTTAGTAAGATGTATTCCGGATTTTTATTAAAATTCAACAATTTTTTCAGACTCTTCACTAAAGGGTTTTGTAGCTCTTTTACTTGACATAAAATATGGTTTTTCTGATTTCTAGATAGCTGTACACACCTCAAAAAATATAATTATGTATGTCGTGGAATAGGCAGCAAATACCTCTGGAAAACCAATTATTCAAACAAAAGGGGGAATATATAAAATGGCACACAATAATTCAATACGTAACGAAGTCACGCAACTTTAATGACATGATTCGCAAAAGTATTCACCAATAAAAACCCAATAAAGTATTTCGAGGAAATGAAAATTCTTCACGAAAAGCTAAACTTTTTAATATCCTGTTGTGAATCAATGGTATTACTGCAAACTCTATCAAATTCTCAGGCTATGTCAGGTAGTGATAAATGTGAGATTTAAAAAAGCAGACAGAAGCACTCAGTAGTGGGTAGATTTAAATGAATACAACAACCTCAACATAAACAATGAATAAGTAGAAACTGTTTGTACATTGAATTAATTCGAGTCAAAGTTTCCATATTATCCCTTTACTGCCCTAACTTCTATCGAGTTATCTAACAATAGTTTCAAGTTCTGCCATTTCAAAAATAGCCCCAAAAACACACGTGTATTCGAAGTTGAAGTACCGTTTCAAATCTTATAATAAAACCCAGAGTTTAGAAACGTTTTTCAAACTATGAATTACGCTAATTTAATCATATTCAAGAAGTTTCTGGGCTCTTTCACAAAAAATATCAAGACAGAAACATGTAGAAAAGTAACATGAAAGAAACAGGCTGAAAAAAACGACGGTAATAGCAAATTCGCGTGACTACTGTCATGGCGACGCAAATCAGAATGAAAAGACACGTGGTTGTCTGAAATGTAACCCTACAATTTTCAAGAATTATTTACGCTCATACTTTTGCTTGTGGCAAACAGAAACTTCTAGATATAGGGGTATATTCATAAACGTTGATTAAAGTTAAGAAATGTTTAAATGCCAGTAATGTATGGTTAAACAGCCGCTAATCATTACTTAATTTTAGGCAACGTTTATAAATAAGGGTGAAAGATGTCGTTTTCTCTGGGATAAGCAATTTCTGAATAATTTAAACTAAGTATAACAGTTTGATAAGTATAGAAGTCATGCTCATAGTGAGGATCACGTATCATAGTACACCTAACTTTTGACGTTTCATTTGTGCCCATGTATGTTTTTGTGAAATAAAATATTTTGATTTTTGATTTTGATCACAGACACACGTACCTAATACGATAAAGAAAGATGAACTCTGTTACCGAAACAAATACAATCATTCATTAAATACAACTGCAAATAGGAAATATTTTTATAAATAAGAACCCAAGATATACCACTATTATGACATAACAATTTCTTGTTTAATCATTTTTGCGGAAACGCTCACACGATTTCATAGCTCTTGAATTGCCCCCATTAAACCTATCACCAAGGCATCATTTACAAGTGTAAGGGAACCAAAATAAACTTCACGTAGAACTAAAAGACACATAAACTGATTAAAGACCGCTTTACGACATTCTAATGGATCTTCAAACTTCAGTAAGATGTATTTTTTAACAAGCTTTGTTTATTTTTTTAATACAAAACAAAAATAACAGGAAGCTCCGTTTTTTAAGAGATAAACAGAGGTAAGTAGTCAATGCATAAGGTACGTGGAATTGCATCGTGGTATTTCTGGATGTGATTATTATCGAAGTACTTTAACCGTCCCACTAAAGGGTTTTATTTATTTTTTTGAGTGCGGGAAATCATTAAATAACGTCTCGCGCTCTGGGTGGAGCACGAGGGCGTTTCGGACTTTTACTGACTAAAACCCACCCGTGTTCCCTCAGTTGCCTGTGTGCCAGGGGCGACGGTATCTCTTTCGAATAACCCGCACCCTGGCAGGCCCACTACAGGGTAAGTCTTCCCCATGATAGTCCTTTACATCTCTCTCTACGTTGCCTTGTCTGGCGAAGACCTGTTTCAATGAATGAATCCATGACGTCACGCCAACGATTCCTAAGCCTACCTAGATGACTGTTTTATTTTAACCACTAAAGATGTGGTTTAATCTCTACTTTCGTTATCATCATTTCAAAAGGCTATTTTATTAAGATTGTTAGGAAAAATTATTCAAGAATAATTTAAAATCAATTAAAGCAGTGGAATAAAAATATGATACCTACAATTGCACAATGTTATGCTATGACAGGTTTCGTTTTGTAATGTCTATTTAGGTTCCACTGCAATCTGTTTCTCTAAATCACTTTTTAATTTTATTGGTATGGTAAGCAGCTGATTGATAAGGAAATTGTATTGTTTTTGTTCTCAAATCACATTATTCCTACAGTATTGTTTTCCCGAGTCTGGATTTATATGTGGTCGGTGACCAACTGACCATAGACTCGCCTATATTAGGTGATTTACGCTGCTTACAGTTAAGAGATGTTTAAATGACAAAAATGTATGGTTAAACAGTCGCTAATCATTACTTAACTTTAAGCAGCGTTTATAAATAAAGGGGTTAATCGCTCGTACAACATTATTGGCGAGATTTACATGAAAGTAGAAGCTTCTTCTATTATAGCACTTCTGTTATTCCCTTTTTGAAATACTAGCATGGTGTTCTCTTATTTTTTCTTCAGACGTCACGTACACCGTGTTCAAAATAAACACGGACGTGAAATCACTTTGAAGAGTTACCAAGCGTATCGGTAGTATAGAAGGAAGGTACCGTCTTCAACCCAATTATCAAAAAAAATAGCTAACAAAGTTGTCTAGTAGTAAAAACAAAGTTAGGTAACTTTCAACAACCCAAAAAATTGGGATGTGATAAAGGAAAATTACATCTCATTTTCCATAATTCGGCGAATGTAGGAAGTTTTTAAATTCAATCTAGCAAAGGAAAAGATACAAAACAAATCTACAAGATGCTGGGAGAGGAAAATCAATACGGTCAGCCTCCGTTATGTCTAGACTAAAGCCCCAGACGCCCGTCCCGAGACCAGAGTAGCCCACAAGGAACTTAGGCGCAATGCGGGGAATGAGCGCACCAATAATGCAGGAAATGCATAACATACTTCTACAAATGCAATCAACAAATTTAATAACAACATGCTACAAACATTTAGAGGTTAGAAAAGCGACCGGTGCAATATTAACGAAAAATGAAGCAAAAATCACAACGATAAGCAGCACACAGGGAATGACGGAGAAAATAATTTTGGAACAGGCTGGCGGACATATTGAAACTCAATACTCTCGCTTCCAGAGCGATAAGCGACTTGCCGGCTTACCCGCAGTTAGTAAAGCGTTAAAACTCGAACAGATGAAAAATCGTAAAACTATCGTATAATCACTACGTTACCGGTAACAGGGAATAACGTTCAAAGGTCCACAACACTGTCACTTCAAACACCGATATCGAGAATTCAAATTCACTGGATTATTATTTTTTTCACGGACGCGTTCCAAATTAGGAATTTGAAAATTTTTCGTGTGTACCGTCGAATGCCGTATACGGTGTGACCTTACCAAGTGAACGTTTCGTTACCGCGCGTTCGGTTGCGATGGTTTGGGAATGTCGGAGCGGCAGTTAGCGATGGACTGAGGCGGGCGGGCGGATTCGGACGCGTTCGGCTCTATTCGGCCACATTTATATTTAGAATTTGGCTCTCTCCCCGGTTTTATATAGCAGTGAGTACATCGCGTATAAAGCGTATCCGAGATGTATACGTATATGTAGGTATAACTGGTATATGTATATATAGGAATTACGACTTTTTATTGAGTGGATTGTAAATTTTTGCATACCGTCCGTTGGTTCGAGATGGCCGATATTTCTGGGCGGGCGGGACTATTTTTTTGGCAAAGTTTAACAAAATGTTCACCCACTCGCTGCATAAAACGAATTCTTCTGATTCTTTACTAAAATAGGTCTAATAAATAGTCTGACGTAGCCGGTAAACAGGCGGAAATTTAAGTGTGAAAAGAACACACATTGTAATTATGAACTCTTAATGTGCTAACTTTACCTTCAATCCGATTCCTATTCTGCCTTAACTGTTTTCTAAATGCCTTTGCTGTATTAACTCTCAGTCTAAAGAAATAGCCAGTCTAACCCAGCTTAATCTTCAATCCAAAGCTTACCAAGTTAGGGAAACCTAATCTAGAAGTTCTAACAGTTCTTGTACAAAAGTTAATCTAACCACGGATCATTCGTTTGATCTAAACTACACGTGGCTGCAAAGCTAGTAAAGTAATAATACTATGAACTTGGCCAGCAGTTACTAAACATAACAACACGCATGTGTTCCTTGACGTGAGGGTAGGCAAAGATGTGAGTACAACAACAGTTTGCCAGTTGCATTATAAGCAGAGATCGGATATTCGGATGCATATTTACCTAAAGATAATTTTTAGCTATGAAAGTATGGAAGCGGCTTTATAAATTATTTTTAATATTTATTAAAAACCCCGGGATTCTTGGATAGCATAACTATTCAGATGTGTATTAATTTAAAATTACCTAATGTTTAACCAGATACAAATATGTGTATGTACTGGAGGAGGGGTGGTGTGTATTAGTTAAAACAAAAAATAAACAAATTACTTACCTAGATTAAGACTTTTTCGATACAAAATCGCAGTCCATGTTAGCCAACATCTCAACTTTAGGTGAATATGCATCCGAATATCCAATCTCTGATTATAAGTCATAAAATAAAGCGCAAATTTCCTAATAGAAAAACGCAAAATTACTGCTCGACCAGGCTTAGCACAAGGACCGTAGACAAGCGTTTTGTCGTCGGAATAGAAGACAAAAATAACGTTTCCGTATAGACAGTTGACAGCTTTTCACCGAGAAATGTAGACAAGCGATTTCTATTCTACAGTATAGTAGAAATACTCGTAGAAAAGTTCGAACTTGGAACTAAAGCCATGTTTCCCCGAAGGGTTGGGCAGCGCTGTACCAATTGTATATGACATTTCGCCAGTTATATTTAAGTCCCAAGTAAATAGGAGGTGAGCCTATTACCATCAATCGTGCACTAATTTAGACTCCGAGCTGCTACTGAGAAATTCCAGATGAAAAACCCAATAACACTTTGCCTGACCTGGGAAACAAACCTAGGACCTCATGCTCTGCAGTAGCGCTTGCGATCACTAGGTACACCAAAAACTGTGTTTTTTATAAAATTATTCAACAGAAACAGTAGCAAGAGGAATTTTGATATTATGTAATCTCTTGGTTTAGGGTAAAAATAAGCAATGATAACCTTGAGGTGTCGCACAGAAACGCGATATTCAGATGTCGCGGTATTTGTATATTAATGTTTGACATTATGTATTTAAATATTTAATTAACAGCTCCTGAAGAAGAAGCCGGGTTTCCATCCTGCTTCTTTCATGTTTAAATATTACAACTGACTAAAAGTCCCGCTGGTCTAGTGGCTGTGGAAATAGAAAGAGACAAAAATACATTTATCAGCAATATACAGCAAAAGAAAAAAAACCAAATCAAATCAAAATACAAAGCAAATGATGCTTAGCAATCGTACTTGAAACTACTACACCAGAGGGGCAGTGAGTAAGTACACGCATCATATCATTGCTTACCTTACACTGTAAAGAGCACTCAACTAGTAACTGTGGAATTAGAAAGAAACAAACAAACAAAAATACATTTATTTAGCACAGACTAAAAAGGCACACAATATACCGCAAAAGAAAAAAAACCAAATCAAATCAAAATACAAAGCAAATGATGCTTAGCAATCGTAGTTGCAACTACTAGACCAGAGGGGCAGTTAGTCAGTACACGCATCATTGCTTACACTGTAAAGAGCACTCAGTCATATTTTTAGGGCTCTTGAAATAGGTATGTATGGTCGTCCCATATAGACGGTTACAGGAGCGTACCAAAAGAAAATGGCGCCTAGGGCACGTATCATATTTGCGCCCCTTCGTTAATTATCTTCTCGGTCTACATTGAGCAAAGCTAGGTCGCATAGCCTTTCTTGACAAATTATAGCCTTTAAAAACATAGATATTGATTTCAACTTGCTAAAAAAACGCTCGCAATGCTGCAATTTTAAGAAAATTTGAATAGAAATAGGCAGATTTGGAAATACGCTTTCATCCGCGTACTGCACAAAATATTCAAGTATATGGTTTATTGATGTCTTTTTTTAATGTTTTTGCGCCCCCTTCGATAGGTGCCCCGGGCTCTTGCCCTGCCTACCCCACCCTAGTTACGTCACTGGACGGTTACGTATGTAAAAACAAAACATTTGATTTATAGCAGCCACGTTAGTCTGGTGGTCGCAAGCGATACTGCTGAGTGCTGAGCATGACGTTCGCGGTTCGTTTCCCAGGTCAGGCAGTGTTGTTGGGATTATCCATTTAATATTGCTCAGTAACAGCCCCCAGTCTGTGGATGGCAATAGGTTCCAGTGGCGAAGCTACAATTTTTATTAGAGGGAAGCGGAAAAATCAATTTAAAAAAAATCCAAAAAAAAACAACCGACTTCCAAAAAAACACTACAAACTGAAAAATAACTTTAATTTCGGAAGTCTGTGACTTTGGATATGTAATTTATTTAGTTTTCATGTCGCCTTTTAGTTAAAGTTATTTTTCACTTTGTAGTGTTTTTTTTGGAAGTCGGTTGGTTGTTTTTTGGTATTTTTTTTATTTTTCACTTTTTAGCTATAGTACCTACCCCACACCAATTCGAAATGTCATCATCCTTGGGATAAAAACAATGCATATTTATGCGATAGCAGAAATCGCGGTTGATTTGCTGTAATTTTTTGAAGAGTTCCGTTGTCTGTCTTCGAAACGCATCATCAGATTTATATGAAATTTAAATGGGACCACACGGGAAGCACCAGCTTACAAATTAAAAAAGAATCATCAAAATCGGTTCACCCAGTCGAAACTTCTGAGCCAAAAAACATTAAAAAAACAAATACAGTCGAATTGAGAACCTCCTCCTTTTTTTGAAGTCGGTTAAAAATCAAAAGTCATTTATTCAAACTATGCTGAGAGTCAGCTCTTTTTGAACGTCAAAATTACATAAGACAGTCCCCCCAAAACGAAGAAAAAATTGTTCCATTCTCATAAATTCTAGATAATATCAAAGTTCAGTAATTCCTTTACTTTTTCTAAATTTAACAGCAGCTATGGTCGACATCATGGTTAAAACATTTAAAAAAATTGTCATTTTCGTAATTTTTTGTAATCATAATGATGTTTTAAGCTAGTATGAAATATCTGTAATGTGATTTGATACACACACATGTGTTACAAATTGTTTGGCAACAGTAGACACTAAGAAGAGTGTTTCTTCCAAAGGAAAGCCGATAGGAATCGGGTTGTATGGAGGCTGCACCCCTGATAGGTTTGACACTATAGTTATATTAAAGGCATATTTTCTTCTTAGCGAGTCGATAGCAATCTAAATACAGTCAGCCCAGAATTTGGCTACGAGCTTGGCACTTTCAGCAGCGTCCATCAGAATCTGTAGCGTGCAGACAAGACCCGCTGGGACAAGATATTAAGTGCCCTATTGTTTGTGGGACAGCACCACATATTAAAGGCATAAAACATAACTGGCGGAATATTGAATGTTCTAGACATCTCTTTGTTAAATAACCAACTAGCTGACCCTCGTCGAAACAACCGTTTATACGAAAATCCCATAGAAAGGAGAACTTTTAGATTAGCCATTTTTCCAACTTTCCAGGAAAAATGTCTGGAAAAAAGGATGACTATTAGACTGAATACTATAAGCAATCTCATGCAGTCGGAGGCATCTTCTTAAATTTAACAATAAAGACCTTTATTGCCTCCGACTGCATGAGATTGATTATAGTATTCAGTCTAATAGTCATCCTTTTAAAACAAGTTTCTTGGTTCCATCTTTTTTAATTAAAGTTCACTCTTTAGCAGTCGGGTTTTTTGATTTTGTATTTTTTTTTATTCACAGTATTTAGTTAGGTATAATAATTATTTTGTTACGTCAATGAGACCTATTTATGAAACCATTTATTTTGATACCCCACTCAATAGGTTTTGAGAAAAAAACATTTTTTTTTAAGACACAATTTATAATGCCAAAAATCGGCCGTTTTATTTTTTTTACAATTTTGATATACCCAGTGTCACTCTCTCAATTAAGACGAATCTAACGGCACCTCTCAAGCTGAAATCGATCAAGCCGTTTAGGCTACAAAGTGTGCCAAAGAAATATAACATACATACATTGGAAAAACATAACCCTCCTTCTGTCGCAGTCGGGTAAATATCCTCTTAATCATAGAACGCGCCAGGGTTGACCGCGAAATTCGATTTGCAGGTCAGTATCAGATAATAGATAATATTGATCAAAATATGATACGACCGAAAAAAAATCATCAATACAACTCTTAATGATCCCACTGCCCTGTTACTGTATTATCACCAGAGATCGGATATTCGGATGCATATTCACCTAAAGTTGAGATGTTGGCTAACATGGAATGCGCTTTTGTATCTATTAAGTAATTTGTTTATTTTTTGTTTTAACTAATACAAACCACACCTCCTCCAGTACATACACATATTTGTATCTGGTTAAACATTAATTTTAAATTAATACACATCTGAATAGTTATGCAATTAAAGAATCCCGGGGTTTTTTAATAAATATTACAAATAATTTATAAAGCCGCTTCCATACTTTCATAGCTAAAAATTATCTTTAGGTAAATATGTATCCGAATATCCGATCTCTGATTTTCACAGAATGAATAGAATGATGATATTTGTGGTCAATTCTTGCTAAGAGTTGGATTGATAAATCTAATGATTATAATAAATTCTGAAAAACGTAACAAAATTTCAAAATCACGGCTACCGTAGCGTAGGTATCCCCCGTAATAATCACGAAAGTTGGAGCAAAGTATTCTTTAAGATTCCTTAGGCTCAGTTTTAGAGTAGTCCTGGACTCAGGATTGGACACTGAGGCATATAACGATATGCCATTTCGCAGTCTCATAAAAGCATGTTCATTTCGTTTCAACACAGACATTTTTAGGTATTTCAGGCACGTAGATTCCCGGCAGAAACGTATACGTATCTGCTACGTAGACTTACAACACAGTGCCGCATAGACCGCTCATCCTATAGTCCTGTCTGTAGTATAAGAAGATGTGGACATTTTTGTTCAGCCGCAATGCAGTCTTACTGCGTGCACATAAATTTTCACTTGAAAAATTACGCAAAACTCCTGCGGGATTGAAGCCAAGAAATAATAAGTTTGCTTTAATAATACATTGAACTTAAAATACAGAAGTCTTACATAATATTGTTTTAAATTATACCTTTCATGAAGCCCTTAAGTCTGACAACCAGTCTCACCAAGGGATATCGTTTTACCCAGTAACTGGGTTGTATAGATGAGATAGGCAATCGCTTCATAAAATCCTGGTATTCAGCTGCATCCAATTAGAATGGAAGCGCAACATAATTGGGAAAAGGCTGGGAAGATTATGTGATGATCTATATAAATAAAAAGAAAAGTCCTGACTGACTGACTAACTCATCAACGCCCAGCCCAAACCCTTGGACCTAGAAAGCTGAAATTTTGCACAGAGGTTCCCTTTGTAATGTAGACAAGGAATAAGGAAGGATTTTTCGAAATTCAACCCCTAAGGGAGTTAAATAGGGGATGAAAGTTCCGCGCTAGCAAAAGCTAGTATCTATGCCATAATCAATCTTCGGTGACATTTCTATCAGTTCTTTCTCTCATTAAATAGGGTATTTTTTAGAAAAAATCTAAAAATATATTTCACCTACCTAGAATTAACCGCCGTAATTGACCGGTAGATAGCTAGGATAGGTAGATAGCTTAGGCAAAATGCAGTCGGAAAATGTTATTAACCGACTTCAAAAAAGAAGGAGTTTCTATGTTCCACTTATGTATTTTTGTTTTTATGTATGTTCACCGCGTTCTCCCCCATTTGTGGACTGATTCTCAAAATTATTTTTTATTTAAAAGAACTCCTGAGGTGGTCCCATTGGCACCAAGTCAGGATATGATTATGGAATTCCAGGGAAATCGAGGGCAACCCTCAAATGTTATAGGTATTAACAATGTTTTTCATATATTTTCTAAAGCTGTTGAGACATTTGCGTATGGTCATCATCATCTCATGACGCTGAGCTGATGAAGGAAGGTACAACTCTTTAACGGTTAGGAGTGGTAGGATGTTCGGGCATAATAGACGTATATAAATAAACGGATTGGGTTATAAATAGACGGATTTTCATAATATTTTTTTGTTCGAAAAAGGTTTATTCCGAAATGGTCCCATTTAATTTCCATATACTTAGATCTGATGATGCGATTCGGAGACAGACAACGGAACTCTTAAAAAAATTACAGCAAATCAACTGTGATTGCTGCCTGGTGTACTATAACTAAAAGTGAAAAACAAAAACTTAAAAAAAAAAAACTACCGTCTTCCGGAAAACCACTACAAAGTCAAAAATGACCTTAATTTCGGAAGGCGGTGACAAAAAATTCAAATACATATCCAAAGGCACCGACTTCCGAAATTAAAGTTATTTTTCACTTTGTAGTGTTTTTCCGGAAGACGGTAGTTTTTTTTAAGTTTTTTCGCGGTTTCTTACCACTTTAGAATCTAATTAGAACACTTTTCAAAAATGGGTGTAATACCATATTCCCGCTACCTATCAGAATGGTAACACAGATCCTTGAAAATTTTCTTATAAAATCTTACCGTAAATAAAAAAGAATAATAAGATGACAAGCAACAGCGCGCTTAGCTAAAAAGCAAGCTTATTTCGAGCATAACCTTTAGCAAAATTCGCAAAAGAGCTAGCTAAATCAAAAAGCATTTATTCAAAGTAGGCTAAGACTCAGCGCTTTTCGATCGTCTAAATTACATGACACAGTCCCCAAAAAAGCCCGCCCTTCACCAATTCCTAGTGCTTTAGCTGAGAACAACTGGCGAAACAAACCCCCCAGTAGCACGGAGCTGTCTGTTCCCTTAAAAAAAAAGTTAATTACATACAATGCAACACACGAAACAAATAATTTTACTCAATGTTTTGTGTTTTGCATACGATTGTCTGCCAGTGTCAGCCAGCACACGCCAATAGGTAGGTATGTCTTACTAAATACGACTACCATGACACTCCCAGCCACCCCAAACATACATTATATATCACAATCTAAAGGATTTTAAGCCTTCTAGCATAGTCATTGATATAATGTGTACCTACTTCACACTTCTTTGTAAAAAAAGAAACGAATGTTTGGAAATAAATTAAAGATCGCGGCACATTAGTTGAAACTAAATCCGCCATGTTGGTTCAACTTACGTGGCGCGATCTGTACTGTAATTTTTGCTCTCTAAAGGCGTAAACCCAAAATGCGTGTTTTTCGTACAAGTAGGTAGGTAGGTATGCGGGCACCTGGAGAATATCTGTCCCGCGTGTGCCATGGGACTGATGAGACTGTCACCAACGAAAAAGTCATCCAGCAGGTCAATAATTTCGTAATTTAATTTAATATTGGCTTAATACAAAGGCATTTATAATGATGATAAACAATTTAAATCTGTTTGGCTTAGTACCATGGTGAAAGCAATAGGCAATACCTTTAGAACGCATTTTGACTAAAAAAATATACTTATTCAAAAAATTTGACAAATTCTTACCTTATTTCGATAAAATAATACCATTATTCGGTAATAATCCATTTTGCGATTACTGGATATCAAGAAAAAACGGAAATCAACAATAGAAATGAGTACTACTTTACTAAACTTTTTTCCATAGCAAAACAACTTTTAACTACCTAAAATTCAAATTCTAAATGTTACCAGCCTCATAAATATTTGATCTCAGCCTAAATTCAAAGGCTTAATAATTGATTAGGTATTAGAATTGAAGAAAGAGCATGACCGTTTTCTAACTGAGGTTTATTAGTAAACTTTTATTGTTGATTTATAATTTAATTTGTGAAAGATTCGACCTCTAAAATGTTTTTCGTCTACTTGCTACATTCAATGTCCCATGTCATTCCGAGCCTGTGAATGCGTTCCAATAACATTTTATATAATGTGTAGCATACACTTTTTGAACATTCTGAAATTCTTAACTGCTTGCTTTAGAAAAGTTATGAGAAATTACAATTTTACTACTAACGACGAAAATAATTATAAAATAAATTATAAGCATAATCAACTAGAAAGTTTTAGTCTTTGATTCACTTAAAAACTTCTGAAATGTAGGCTCAATATACGTCGTTTGTTTGTTATGACGTATATGGACCGCGCCTATTGTCAAACAATAAAAACATTGACCAATCACTTTTTGCTATTTATTTACTTTTTAATACAACTCAACAGTGTCGTTTTATTAAATACTATTTTTAGATTAGAAAATATCTAACCATTATGTGTTGTTGACGAAGGGCGCGTTAGATTAACGTATTTACAGATTCTGAAAAGTATTTGTGGTTGACTTAAAATGTATAACCCTGATATCAATGACTACCAACTTACTTCAATAATAACAGAGTGCTGTGGAGGCGTAGCAGTTGTTTATTCAGCGCTTTACAAGCCTAACAATCAAAATGTCGCTATCAAGAGGTATTTTGTTGACAAAACGAAAGAAAACGCAAGTTTGATTCAGGTACCTATTTGAATGTTTTTTCCTTTTTCACTCTATATTGTAACTAAACGCAGGTTTAAGTTTTATGCTTGAACAAATACGTGATAAACACGGAAGCTTTTTTCCAGTTTATTTTCCTGAATACTCAAGAACATCCTGTTTCTAGGTCAACCAAGGGCTTATAAAGGGCACTCCTTAGCTAGTTGTAATAAAATAGGAAAGTGTTATAGCCACAGTTAAAAAAAAATACATTTTCGAAGCCGAATTTAGGCATGTAACTGAGCTAATCACTATCCATTCTCTATAATTTTTGCAACAATAATAATAAGTTAAAAACTGAAAATTTAAATACTTAGTTAATTTTTACATTTTAGGCGCGCTATGGCGCCGTTTGCTTAAATAAATCTAGGTTCAGTAGTAGAAGATGAGTATTTTCTCACCACGCAGTATCCGTATGACTGCGGAGGAATTATAATACAATACACAATTGCTAAATACAGCATATGAAACTTGGGTCAGTGGGTTTTCTTTGTACTCAATTACATTGTGTATCATAAATATGTTACTAATCTTTACATTCCCATTCAAAATCCCAGTCCCACTAGTTTCTTACTTTGAAACATAGATATTGATCTAGAACCAAAGTAGTGTCAACACTTTTGTGTAAGAGTGAGAGCCATAGATATTTTGTTAAGTTTGCCATAACATTATTACACAAGTTGACTGATATTCTCTTTTTAAACCCATTACGTGTTGTTTCAGCAAGACATACTCACAAGGAAAGAACTGCAGCATGTTAACATACTGCCATACTTGACTTCATTCGTACATGGACGGGAGCTGTATGTAGTGTCTCCGCTCATGACCTTCGGCTCCTGCCGGGATATCCTGGACCGGTACTTCCAGGAGGGTCTGCCGGAACTAGCCTGCGCTATTGTATTGAGGGATGCACTACAAGCTTTACAGTATTTGCACAAACAATTATTTATTCATAGGTGAGTTATGTTGCTAATTATTAACTAATGTTATGTCATGATTACATAAACATACAAACATAAACTCATGCTGTCTTCTAATGGGGGTAGGCAGAAACTAAAAAACGCCACCTACTATAATCCTTATAATATACACCTTTTGCCTTGTTTACGTGTGTATGTCATAATTAATTTAGCATCAATGTTTTATCAGGTGAGACAGCTAGAACAAACATAACAATGAATCAGGCAGCTTACAGCAAATACACAATACCAGCTTCAATTAAAAAAGAAAAAAATCATGATTGCTGGTCTTACAAACGAATCCGCGTGTATAGGAAGGTTAAACAAAAACTAAATAATTTTATAACAGTCCTGCATGCTCAGAAAAGATAAATCTTTATGTTTATTCAGAATCACAGTAAACAATGAATACAAAAGCACCTAATGTAATATGTATTGCCATATTTTGCGCACTCACAATGCCAGTTTTCCTAGACTGAGTCATAACATTAGCATTGATGATTTTAACTTCCTACATTCTTTGGGCAAAGTCTAAACACAATAGATTATTAAGTAGGTATTAATACATTTAGAAGTAACTGCTGGCACAGATTTCAGTCAATAGCAATTTGTCATCTTGTAATGTAACTTGTCAGTTAACTATTTATATTTGTCATTGACTAGCTGACCCATACCCACTTCATTGAGCGGTAAACATTTTTACTAGTGATGAAATTATGAGTGTGACTTGGTAAGGACCGAGTGCTATGATTTATCTCCTGACTGCCAAAAGGAGGGTTATATTTTTACTGCATATGTATGTATGTATTTACATGCACATTTGGCTATATTACCAGGTTTCAAATGATAGACGTAATAGGCCACGCCCCTTTCCCCACAGCGACCGACGCGACGCCATCGCGCGCCCTCCCGTTGGCCGAACATTAATAAAATTGTCTCGCGTATTTGATATTTTAAATTATCTCTTAAACTATGCAACCAAAAAGCATACTGTAAAAAACGAATTTTATCTAAATTAAATTTCCTTGTTGATAAAGAAATTTATTCTATTACGTCTATCATTTGAAACCCGGTAATTATAACCAAATGTGCATGCAAATACATACACAGTAAAAATATAACCCTCCTTTTGGCAGTCAGGAAATAAATCATAGCACTCAGTACTAACCGAACCACACTCATAATTTGCCAACTCAAAACTACTTAGGCATACTTACATTAATTTAAGAACTTATTTATTAAGGTTAAACAAAAATAGTATATTTTATAACGAGGGACTAAACGAAGCCATAATATACCCGAGGTGGTTTGACTCCCGAGCGTGTGAGGGAGTCAATGAAACCGAGGGTATATTAAGTTGGCGTTTAGTCTCGAGGTGCAAACTGTACTTTTCACTTCGAGTGCGAGAAAAATAGTCAATTTAGTACAAAAACATGTACTTACCTAATAAATATTACCTAACAAAAAAACAGTACAAAGTGAAAAATAACTTTAATTTCGGAAGTCGGTGTCTTTGGAGCTGAATTTGAATTTGTTGTCACCGCCTTCCGAAATTAAAGTTAGGTATTTTTCACTTTGTAGTGTTTTTTTGGAAGTCGGTTGTTTTTTTTTTTTGGAAAAAGTTTTTTTTTACTTTTTTGTGGTTCACATGTGCTTACCCCTTCACAGCGTACCGGCGTGATGTTATGTTATGAAATGGTGTAAACAATAGACAGACATGAGATTTCAGCAATCCCAGTCAATTTGCTATCATTTATTGAGGAGTTCCGTTGCCTATCCCCAAAGTTCTTCATCAGATCTTCACCAAATTGAAATGAGACCACTCCGCTTCGCGTGCCTATAAAATTTGAAGAGTTCTCTCTATTTCTCCAGGATCCCATCATCAGATCCTGACTTGATGATCATGGGACCACCTGGGAAGTATACCCTTTCAAACAAAAAAAAATCCAAATCGGTCCAGCCATCTTCGAGTAATCGGGGAACATGCATAAAAAATGTTTAGTTCCGACGAATTGAGAACCTCCTCCTTTTTGAAGTCGGTTAATAAAATAAAAATCACAATATCTATTAGGTATGTCTTTTGCTCTTTGCTTGACGTCAAACTCTTCACCAAGAAACATAATATATAGGAACATAATATTTGTCACTGGACATTCTTAATAAATTTATTTAAAGCCGAACAAATTTACACTCGACAAAAATTCTGAAATTTTCGCGGTCTTTTTTTTCTTCTAAACCAGTAACAGATTAACAATTTAAAACACATGGCGCCACCTTGGCAAAAACCATGGAACTAAAACTCTCAACATTTTCGCAATGAAGATAGTCCACACTCCACAGATAATAGTATTAGTATTTACTGGCTGTTTGAGTTTGTCTATGTCACATGAAGGAAATTAAAAAACGAATGACTTTTTACTCCCTAGGGACTAAAGTGGTCACTTTAGTCCCGCTTCGTAGGGCTATAATGAGGTCTTTTTAGAGCATGAGAAGTGAAAAGGTTTATTATTTTATTCTTTTCCGTTTTTTCGGCGATTTGATTTTTTTGCTAAAAAGTTTTTGATGTACGAGTATATTGTCGAAAAGTGGAGTAATACACTCCCGAAGTTTGTATGGAAAAAATGTCGACAAGATTCACCTTAATACCAGTATTTTTCATGGAGCTACTACTTATCTAGCCTCCAAAACCCAGTTACTGGATTGCACGATAATCCAGGCGCAGTAAAGTTGTACAAATATGTTCTACCTTCAGGAGTGTTCGTGCCAGTCATGTCCTAGTCGGTGCGAATGGCGGCGTGCGCCTGTCCGGCCTGCGCAGCGCCGCGTCGCTGATGGTGCGCGGGCGCAGGCAGAGGCATCTGCACCAACTGCCGCCGCCTGATAGCGACAATACCAACCTTATGTGGCTGAGCCCTGAGTTGTTGGAACAGGTATGAGAAGCCGTGCCTGGTTCATTACTTTTGTCATGTTTATTTGTGGCTGCTATGTAGCTAAGCTCGAATCGGGATGTGGACAATCAAGTATGACTAGAGATCGTTTGCGACCACTTCTGTTTAATGTTGCGCGGATGGGAAACTGCAATAAGTAAGAGGCAGACAGTATCAGCTCGCGTGATAAATGGTTTATATTGCTAAGATGCGCAGCGTGCAGCGTCATCTACATCGCCACATTACACAACAACAACGTCCTGATATAAATCGTCGGGCAGTTGGCCATTAGACGTAGCACCTGTCTGATCGGAGGGTGGATCCCTTTTCTATGGAGGAAGAATGAACTTTTCAAAATCAAAATCAAAAGTGATTTATTCAAACTAGGCTGAGAGTCAGCTCTTTTTGAACGTCAAAATAAAATTACATAAGACAGTCCCCCCAAAAACGCCCGCCCTTCACCACTTCCTAGTGCTTTAGCTGGGAAGAAGAAGTAGCGGAACAAACTCCCTAGCAGCACAGCTGTCTGTTAAGTTAGAAGAACTTGATTCTATACAATAATAGGTAATAAAAATAACGAAACAAAAAAAAAACATAAAATTTGCCATATGTCAGCTAGCACACGCCAATATACCATCAAAAATTGAAAACTAAAAATAATAGAAAATTAAAATAAAACGTAAACAGAACTTCCAATCTAAATAAAAGCCTCTAGGCATAAAGGGCATGCCCGCTTACATATGCAATTCTGCATTATGCAAATATAGCTATAAGTAACTTAAAGTAACAAAAGTTAAACTAGGACCTCTGGACTAAAATTAATAAAAACTTAATACAATTAACAATAACAAAACCATGGTCAGCAAGACGACCAGTCACCACGAGCAGCACCCGTTCACGAGCATAACGCAAAGATCAGCCATTACCCTCCTCGCCATATTTGAGGGAAGGAGGCAACCCGACCCCCGACACTACCGCAAGCAGTGACATCTAAGGGAGCATGACGAACTTGCTGCCGGTTGCACTGGCAAGAATAATCATGAATTGTCGAGGTCGCTAGCTAACTACATATTGCAATACTACTCATTAAAAAAAAAAAACATTGTAATGAGTAGATTAAGTCAACAAATAAATGAAAAAAAAAAGAAAAACTGAATTATACAGTCAGATAAAAAAAGAAATTATATGAAATAACATAATGATATAACCTGTCAGTGGGTAAGCTAATTCTGGTGAAAGAACACAAACATTGTCTTGAGTTAATCACAGCGACCAACAATTTTTATCATTCTTTACACCTTGTTCCTCATACCTCTATAGATGTGTGCTTCAAAAAGTAAATCGGGTATTCGGTTATCGGTTCTTTTAGTATAAGATAGAGCAAGTTTCTTCTAGCTTGTTTTTTTTTTATAGCCAACCACTTGACCTGCATTTTAATAATCAAAAATCATCTTCATCATGCCAATTTCATATCTACTTGCTGTCAAAAACGAAGGCCTTTGTTGAAATTAACGTCACAAAAACTTGTTTTACCATCAATCCCAATTGTTTCTAGAACCTAAAAGGCTACGACGAGAAATCCGACATCTATTCCCTGGGCGTGCTGTGCTGCGAGCTGGCCAACGGCGCGGTCCCGTTCGCGGAGGTGCCCAGCACGCTCATGTTCACGGAGAAGGTGCGCGGCAGTCGGCCACAGCTGCTGGACTGTTCCACCTTCCCCGAGCCCTGCCTGGACGACGCGGAGATGAAGAGTGAGTGTGGTTAGTTATTGTAATAGATATGTGACAGGAATGCGGTGGAAGGAGCCAAGCATATAAGTACTCTATACTCAAAAGTCCTTGGGTAGTAGTGATGGATTAAATAGCATTCGCATTCATGGTTAGCATGTGAATGCTCATTTAGCATTTAGCAAATGAAATGTAGTTGCGAAATTTTGTGAAGTATGAATTTTCATCGCTTCGTACTTCATAGCTATCATACGCGTCCGACGCATGCAGCGGTAGTGAGCGCTCTCTGTCGCACCCGCGGGTAGTCGGGAATACTAAATCTATCTGTTTCACGTGACCCTTCCGTTGTTCGCAAGTGAAATTATTAACAATTTAGCAGATGTTGCGAAGAATGAGGATAAGCAATTATAATCTTATTGTCTTTGATTTGCTCGCACTTAGGGTCGTATATTGAATGAATGTGTGTGATTGTTTATTTTATTTAAATTATTAGCAGGGTGGTGCTAAGAATGAGTTCAAGCAATTAGTATCTTATTATCTTTGATTAGCTTGTACTTAATGACGTATATTGCATAATACCAGTGTAAACAATTGTTGGTGAACCTAATAAATAAATAAATAATGCGTGTTATTGTTTGTGCGGCACGTGCGTGGCGGGCTTCGGATTGTGACAAAGTTCAGTACGTTTTGGCATGTGATAGTGAGAGTTTAGTTTACGTATTCGATAAACAATAATTACATTCTTTCGTCTTATGCCTAATATTGTACTTAAAATACATAATACCTACTATACCTAGTGTGAAACTGAGAACTCATTCATTACCCACCTGTAAATAATAGGAGGTTGTCAAAAGCAGTGAGAAGTGGCTGCGTATAAAAGTGTAAATAATAGTTTTGCGCTTTGTAGGTAAATAAACTGTTAAACGTGACAATGTCTCACCGAACTAATCCTATATGGGATTATTTTTCTAATGTTGCTGAAGAAAATAAAATTGCTAACTGTAATCAGTGCTCTAAAAACCTTTCTTACCGAACATCAATTACCAATTTAAAAACCCATCTAAAACTTAAACAAGCTTAAGTTAAAGCTTTTTAGCCGAAAGTGAACCTACTCGGTCCCGTTCGGTACAGGTGCGTCAGGCGCAGATTGCTGATGCACCTTCACAACAAGTTCAACTGGAATCTGTACCGTCTACATCAGCGCACCAGGGTTACTATGTTGGGGAATCCCGACCAGAAATCACTGTTACCAGGACTACGCCAGTTTTTATCATTTTACTGCCAGTTCTAAGCCTGGATAAAGTATGAAGGAAAGTTCATAAAATCAACCAATAAAAGGTTATAATTGCTAAAAATGCTCGCTAGGAGACGTCCTTATGCGAGTCCTCTTTAATTCGCATATTAACAAAATTCACATACCGAATTTTAATCAATTATCGTCATATTAGCAAATAGCATAGCAATAGCATTTAGCATGCTAAGACTCAAGAATTCGCATGCTAATGAAATTTATGCGAAATCGCATTAATTACCATCACTATTGGGTAGGTACTTGAGCTTACTTAGGTATTTTATTATAGAGATGGCTCTGTCATATAATACCAAAGTAACCTCCCCAAGGAATTGTAGCAACAGCTGTATTTCTCTCTTGTACAAACGCCAGCAGGTCAAGCTATCCCAAACTGTCAAATTTTCCCAATTGAACATGAACCTTATCATATTGTAATAAAGTTGAAAATCGATCAAAGAAACTTGCCAGATTGGGGTAGCTTGATTTGCTGGCGTCTGTACTAGAATAACGATGGCATTATTATCTAGTAAGTTTAAGAGAAAAATAGAGCTGTATAGGACGAACAGCTATTTTCACAATGGCACTATGATGATTTTGAAACATGATAAAAGGTTATCTCTATATTATAGGCCAGCAGTAAGAGCCAATAACCTGCTCCCTAGTTTCAAAACTGGAGCAGTTTTCAAAACAAGTTCAGCATAACTGATGAAATATTCTACCATCAATGTAGTTCATCCGCTTTATGAAAAGTCTACTGATTTAAAAACGCATTTGGCCACGTCTCGGTGATTCGAATCGTTGGATTGACACATGAAGGACGCTGGGAAATCAAAGCTTTAAAGCTAGTTTACGGCCAAGCTGGTAGGTTGTTTTAAGTGTTTAAGGCTAGTTTTGTAACTGTTGTTCATGATACCTCGTATTCCAGGTATGTACAACACGGACAGTGGCGTGGGCGACAGCGCCGACGCCGTGTCGCGCCTGCGCCAACTGTACGCGGGCAGGAAGCTGTCCGACAGCTTCCATCATCTCAGCGAGCTGGCGCTGCAGAGGTGAGCTGCTTCTATATGAGTGGGGATAAAAGAGGAATAGGGTATTTTACTCTATATGAGAAAAAATCTAAAAATATATTTTTGAAATAGCTTAGGCAAAATGCAGTCGGAAAATGTTAGTTTTAGTTCATGAAATAACAAAATATTTTTTTAAATGAAATTCAAAGATTTCAGTTTTTTTATCAGTTTCTGAACACGATGAAATAGTAGCCGCCATGTTATTACGTCATACGGCGTGTCAATTGAACAACTTTGTACTTTTATTATTTTATGTAAATAATATTTTGCATAGAACAGCAAACCAACGATAAAATTTATAATAATAACTCATTTTTTTTTAATTATAAACAATTGTCATATAAAATATCAGCGCATTTGTCTATATAGCAAACTGACGTCATACCCACAAAGCAACATTGCGTCCACTGCGTCCAGCGTTTTCGTCAAATTACGCTCGAAATTTGAAAATGTAAAATTTTAATGCATTTTTACGGCACTGTTCGATTAAATAAAAATGTTGTGTTTTTTTTGGTTTATTAGCACTTTAAAATCTAATGAGAAAACTTTTTCAAAAATGGGTGTAATACCCTATTAGCTAGATCGGAATGCCCTACAATTTCAGGCTAACAAGTCCAACTGTAAACTCCAATAGGGTTCTTGCGCCATGGAAAATTGCCCTGAAGCTGACAATAGTATTTACTAATTATTTATAGCCTTTATTTAACAATCCTACAATTATTTTTCCTAATCTATGACTTAAGCCTTTTGGGCTTTTGAGATGTTTTCGTTTACAGCCACAGAAGTAACTTTGGTTCAATTTTTTTGCTCTTGATAAAAACCATACTATGCATGCGTGAATATTCATCCCGACTACGAAACCCTCGCACTTGGTTGATTTTATTTTATACTAGCTCTTCCTGCGGCTTCGCACACGTGGTTGTCGGAAATGATCCCACTAGGACAGTAGATGAAACTAACATCTGTTTCACCTTATAACATCATCTATCTGCCAGTGAAAGTCCCGTCAACATCGGTCTAACCATTTCGGAGATAAGCCTGAATAAACCGACAGACAGACAAAAAAAAGGTTTTATTTTTATTTTAAGTGTGACTTTCATATTGTGCATTTAGTAAAAACCTGTTATTTTGACAATACAAACAGACCGTCATTATCATTTATTTGTATAGATAGATGTATAGATTTTCTATAATTGCTTTTCCAGGGACCCAGACAAGCGACCTTCAGCGACGCAGTTGCTGAACCACCAATTCTTCAAGCAGATCCGGAAGGCAGACTACCTGCCAGGACTCATCGGACGAGTCAAACCTATCAAACCAGACCTCGGTAACTTGTATTATATTCTTTACCTTCGTCCAATCATGACTACGCGTTACTAGTACGCTACGAAACCAAGTAAAAACTCTTTGTTCAAGACGGGCAGAGAATCAGCAGTTTTAAACGTTAAAAAAAACTACGATAAACAGCGCCCTAACAATGTTTCCTTTACTAAAATTCTAGCTTTTGCCCGCGGCTCCGCCCGTGTGGTAATCGGTTATTGCGTAATAAAGTAGCCTATATCCTTCTCCATATTTCAGGCTATATCTCTGCCAAATTTTTGTGATGATCGGTTCAGCGGTTTAGTTGTGAAAGCGTAATAGATAGACAGATAGAGTTACTTTTGCATTTATAATATTAGTTGGGATTTAGACAAAGAAAGACGAGTGTATTGCAGGATGTGTTACCACACCTCATTTTGCAAAAGTTATTCAATTAAGTATTATATAATTTCGCGGGCTATCTGAGTGCATCCTTCTTAATATGAATAGTAATCAAGGGGCCTACTCCCTAAGCACGAAGTCCGTCGTTTCGGTCGAAGTAACGGGCGTTTCCAACTCCGTATCGCTTACGGACAGAAGATTAGTTTGGAACCCGAACTAAGAATGAATAAGAACACGATTTGACAGCTGTGCCTACTCCCAATTTGTTTTTGCCCATCCAAAAAAGTTTCGAACTACTTTCGGTCGGGCCCGGATCTTCGTTGACGGAGTTAGAGAGTAGGCCCCCACTTATTGGGGGATACTAATCTAACAATCCAATTGCGATACGATAATTACTATGAAACAAATGCTTTTTTTTAAGGGTGGGAAATCATCAAATAACTTGTCCCGCTCTGGTTGGAGCAGGAGAGCGTGTCAGACTTTTACTGACTAAAACCTACCCGTGTTCTCTCAGTTGCCTAAGTACCAGGGGCCGCGGTATCTCTTTCAAACAACCCGCACCCCTGGCAGGCATCGGCCCTTGCGGACCCAACCAGTTGGTGCTGACATATCTTTGAGGCGCGCGTGGAACACAACGCACCGTCGATCCGGGCTTGGGCCTTACCGGACACCGAGTTACCCATTACTCTTATGCTAAAAACCTCGTTAAGAGACCGGGTGACTCATTTTAGACCGAAAACCATAATGTTTCGTACGTTATAAAATAATCCTTTATTACTGGTACTACAATGTCTTTTAAAGTTTTTTTCTGTGATATACTATAATCATTTTCTTTTTAAATATCAACGTTAGGTGCACTCTTTTCCTTCAACATAGGCCTCCTCTAAAGATTTCCATAAACCTGCCTTTCGCCCTCTGAATCTTACAATTTTGTGTTAATATTACAAGGGCACAAATCGAAAAACTTGAATTTGTTTTTCCAGATGACATGTCAGCTCTCCTGCTGCAAGAGAAACTATCAGAGATGGAGATAGAGAAGACGACGGAGTGGGACTTCTAGCAACTCGCACGTTTGTGTAGCGCGCGCCCGAACATACGCCTCCTGCGCACACGCAGCTGATGTTACTTACGTCTCGTAGACGTATGACCGTTCTATAAGACGGGATTTTGGATCTGAATGAAACTTGACTTGCTTTCCTGTTGAACTTTAACCAGCTTGCACAACAAATCACTAACCTTACATAAATCATCATTCTGTCTCCGTCATGTTCTAACGATTGTAAGAAACAGAATGATAATTTAAATTCGTAGTGCAAGCAGGCCAGTTTCTCGAACGAAGTTATCGAAAAATTATTGTGAAAATTTTTCAAGCGCACTAAACGGAGCTGTGATTGGTTGAATGATTGATAAGCAGCCAATCGCAGGCAGCCCTTTACACGCATTGAATGACTGTTTCATGAAAAAGTCATTCAATTGGATTATATAAACTAAGAGGGTTTTATTGATGATTTAATTATTTTTATTCTGTAAATCCACATTTGTTACTGTTGCGAATCATATTTTGTTCAATTCACAACCTGACACTAACCTGCGAATTGCAAAAAACGTAACATCGTCCTATTTCATTCAATCGTTTGAAAATGAGAGAGACAGATTATTGATTTAGTGTTTTATTGTGCATACAACTTGTGTCATCCTATTCCATTTATGTCTAGATACAAGTCTTGAGTCAACTAACGTTAAAGTATCGTATAGATTCAAAACTTCGGGCTTGTAGAATTGAAATATGGCTACAGATTATCTGAAACCATTGAGAGTATTCGCATGGAACGTATGCGTGATTGTATTGAAACTACGACACTTAAACGCAGCGTTACTGCCGCGTTTACTTAACGTCTACGCTGCGTTTACACTTGACGCTCACGCTGAACCAACGCCAGATACGAAGGCATCCTTATCAAATTCCAGTCTTCCCAAATAATAAAAAAACTCAATAGATTAAATTTAGCAAATAAATGTTAATATTAACCTAAACTTATGAATTATACTGCCATTATAAAGTTGCAATAATAGTTTAATAGACAATTAGAAGATGACATAATACGCATATATTTTTATTACTAAACCTACAAATATACTAATGTTAAAATGTAGTCAATGACGCTAGATAAAAAACTGGACTGTGACAAGTTTACACAAGTACGAAATGTAATTATTTAAAATATCCGATCATATTTATTGATCTGCACTAAGCTTTATAAAACAAAACACGGTGAACGCAACATTGTTTCTGGGACATAATTGTTTTGTTGCTAGTGTTACACTCACAAAATATTTTATGCAGTGTTGCCAGCAAAAAAAGTTATATTAAAGAAAAGCCACATCGCAATACGGGGCATTAAGAAACTTATATGCGTTGTTAAATATAGGCTTTGATTTACTATTGAATAATGCTAAGGCACGTAACTGGGACGAAATATCTGTGGAATAAAAAAATTGATAATTCGGTCCATCCACGGGTGTTTTACCTTTGACAGCGCAATCTAATAGCAACCTTATTGCAACTAAGATAAAGATCACTAAAATTAACACACAGATTTGTAAATGGCAGCAACCTTATTGCAATGACCATAAAGATCACAGGGATTTTAAAAGTGAGACAAAATCAGAGGTAATATAACTGAAAGGACTGAAGAATGAACGCGTGTTTGCTGAGGGGGAATTCCCGTAATTGTTGCATCCTAATCTCAGATCTGTCTAAAAATCGATAGGATTTTTTTTAATTTTTAGGATAATATTTGTCAGAGTTGAGATTACGACTCGATTTCGAACATTTTTTGTACCAGGTTTTTAAATCACTGCATAGGAAATTGATATTATTACGATAATTATACATGACATAAAATATTTTCACTGACAAACGTTTCTACCCAAAATGGCAACCTCGTGTATAGAATCGTCAAAATAATAATAACCAAATACCAACCACCAATAATTGGTTCAAATAAATAAAATGTTAAAACGTAGCTTACTTAGTTAGAGAGCGGAAGGAGGCGTATAGTGGGGTGTTTTAACAAGAATTTATAACATTAATTAAAAATATAATATTAGTTCAATTATTAGACCAGATGTTGACCACTGTGATCATTAAAAAACAATTTATTGTTGTGCCTGATTTTTTTTTTACTTCGAAATCACGAAGCTATAACCCACAACAAGAGAATGGCGCCATCAATTAACAAATAGGATACTCGTCTCTCTCTCCGACTGCTGCTGGGGAGTTTGTTGCGCCACTTCTTCTTTCCAGCTAAAGCACTAGGAAGTGGTGGAGGTCGGGCGTTTTAGGACTGTCTTATGTCATTTTGACGTTCAATAAGAACTGACTCTCAGGATTCGTTTGAATAAATGACTAGATTTTTGAACAATATTGTTGATCCGTGAGGTGCCGGAGGTAAAAAAATAGCACCATCCCATCTCTTCCCGTGGGTGTCGTACAAGGCGACTAAGGGACTTACTAGAGAATGGGCAGCAGCGTTCTCTATGCATTTTACCACCATACTGCGATCGCCAACCCGCCTGCCAAGCGTGGTGATTATGGCAAAACCCCTCTTTGGGGGGGGGGCTATGTCCAGCAGTGGACGTCTTTCGGCTAAAATGATGATGATGATTGTTGATACGAATACGAAACAGTTTGAAAGCGATTGCCACTTGTTGAAAGAATCACAAAGGCAACTTTGCACTGATCGTCTTTAAATAAATACGCAGCAAATATTAACTAAACTTATTTATTATTAACAATATAGTTGAGTATAGCTTGCAACCATATCGCAGCAGCGCGTGCGCCGGCGTCCTCGTCGTGTATGTACTCGCTGGCTACGTATGATGCTCTGCCCGCCCTGGGAACAATGGATGATGATCGCGGTTAGTTTAGTCAAATTCAAAAATGTACAGACTGGGGGTGCTTATGTGACAGTACTTCAAAAAAGAGCGAAACCGAAACTAGCGAAAGTTAGCCGTGAGCTTCATCATAATCAGCTTACAACGTTCCCACTGCTGGGACACAGGCCTCACTGTGAGAGGGAGTGGGCCGTAGTCCACAACGCGGGCCCAGTGCGGGTTAATAGATGTCACATATTTTCCAATTTTTGGTTTTAGGACACGACGGTTTCCTCACGCTCAGCGTTGAGCTTGATTCAAAATAAATAAAAATGGTATTTTGTAAAAATGTCAGGCTTAGCCAAGAAACGAGCCCGATTAATATTACAAGAACAAAATACTAAGCTTAGAATCAACCGAAATATATATCATGGACAGAAGAAGAATAAGTCCATTCAAATCAAAGAAATATATCTTCTTATGTCTATAGTTCAAACTGACTGGATGGGTTTCGGGAGAATCCTGCAAAATCGTAAACATGGCTAAGGGCTCGTATGTATTCCGTTATTTATTTTCTCGGGAGATTCGAGCAGGCGCATCCGTGGGAAGACCTGGACTGGTTAGTATTTCAATTTATATTTATTATGAAACTAGCTGTGCCCGCGACTTCGTCCGCGCGGAATAGTTATTTTTTATTATTAAATTTAAATAAATGAAATTTCTAAAATAAAAGTAGCCTAAGTTACTCCTTATTGCATCAGCTATCTGCCAGTGAAAGATCCGTCAAAATCGGTCCAGCCGTTTCAGAGATTAATGGGAATCGGAAAAAAAATGCCATATGTACCGTGTATACCTACCTACATCCATAATGCATTTAGTAAGAAGCGGTTATTTTAATATTACAAACAGACACTCCAATTTTATTTATCTGTATGTATAGATAATAATCTCTCTTTCGGGCTCGCGTGGCTTAATAATAAAAGCCGCAAAAAGTCGATTGTTAAGCTACGCTTGCCTAGGCCCGTCCGTGGATAGATCTATCCATCCATCCATTAGGTACACAATATACCGAGACCGATTACTCGTCCGTGCCTCGAAAAGCACGAGTCTCGCCTGTCGTTCATTCCATTTCATAGATCTTTGAAAGTCGATACGTGTGACTACACGTAGACGGAAGTAAGTCTGAAAACCAATCTTACTTCCGTCTTCAGTCTACCAGTCAGACCTGTGGAGGTCAGATAGGCAGTCGCTCCATGTAAAATACAGGTATTCAGCTGCATCCGGTTGTGCTGCATCGGAAAAGGCTAGGCAGATGATGGACTAAGAGTCTCACCTCGCAACCATCTTAGCGGTGGCCTTGGCACCCGTTTCAGACGCTGCAATGGTCTTCTTGAGTAGCACTGTGAAGTCTGCACTCAGGTTCTGTTTAAACGCTTCGGCTGCACTGTGTAATGTGTCTAACTGTGGAAATAGCAAGAATATATTTTAAAGTATTTTCAATCTTGAGTGTTACAGCTACAGGATGCCCATCGTTTGCAATGGACCCTAGGGTGGCAGAGGTTTTATTATCTCGGCTTGTTGCGATCTCATAATAGCTCATGCCGTAGCAAATGGCAAAAATATTGGCCAGTCAGCAAAATGTCAGCCGGCGTTGGAACTTGGAGTTGAAAAAATTAGACGGTTTAAAAAGGTTTCTGCCCATCTCTTCGGGAAATATAGGCGCGCTGTGTAATATTATATCATTATTTACCATAGTTCTGTCACCAGGTTCCGCTCCTCCATATTTGGAAATCGCCTGAATACCACTTTCCCATGCTTTTAGCCATGATGCAACGTCGTTTGATTTAGCACTGAAATCAAACATAAAAAATGGTAAACAAATATATTTTAAATTAATTAGGCAACCAAAAGTCGTGACGTAGTTAGGTAATCCAAAAATATTAAGAGTTCGAGTATACCAGCTAGACTTAATACCTATGGTATGGCCGACGAGAAGGCCGAATTCCACTCAGTTGTGTAATTGTTTTTGTCGACCCACATCATCTTGGCAAGTTCCTTTTTCGGATGAAAAATTTGAAACAAAGCAACGGTGGGACGAAAGCAAGGCCATCATAGACGTTCTCCGTGATAACTTATGATAATGATGACCCTCACCTAGCCATCGCCTGATAAGCTGCCGACAGTCCCAAGCTGTAAATTCCTCCGGATGTGCCTCCCATGTCAGTCTCGGCTATCTCTGACAGATCCCACAACACGTTGGACGGATACTCCACTGAAGCTGTCTTCAGATAAGACTGAATTGCTGAAAAACACAATATTTTTCTTTAGTTTTTATTATATCAAGATAATCACGACTTTCTAAGCCCTTGCCCACTAACTAAACCCAAAATACAACAGTACCTACATCATCATCCTTCAGCCGAAAGATGTGCATTGCTATAGGTGCCTATGCAAGCCGTCAAACATCGACCGTCTCTGTTTCTCGCAGCCAACGGATGGAAAGTCAAATAAGTAAGTTTAAATGTGCAAGGACTCGCAATACAAATGATTCATGTATCTATAACACTGTTTTCCTTCAGAGATCGGTATGATGTCGTTCTTCATCGATTGCATCCATTTGGTGTCGTCAAATAATAAAACAAAACAAACTTACCAAATCCTAAATTCTTCAGCGTGATCCCGCAATCACCATCTCCACAACCTGAGTCGAGTCTGTTGAGCAATGCTTCACTTTTGGTCAGGTCTTCGGCTGCAGCTAACAAACTACCTCGGAATAGGTTCTGCTCTTTTGGTGTGAGGGCTGGTCCGGAGGCACCCTGTAAGATAAGAATATTATATTTTTGCCCGTTACATATTTTATAGAATGCGACATGACAAACCACCTACCGGTGACTAAGAAGTTGAGTTTGTCATGAATTTTGATGTTGGTTGATGGAACATGAAACAAACACATGACAGTTTTTAGAACGAATTTCGAAAGCGTTAAGAGTAGATGAAGATCAGGAAAAAAATTGATAATGATGCCAAGTTACGCGAACAAACTGCGAGTGACCTTAAAAAAACAATTCGAAAAGAGAAGAAAACATTCTATAACAAGTATTTCAAAAAATCCATAAAGATATACCTTTCTCCCATCAGCCTGCAGCAGCGTTTCATCGTCCACATGCTGTCCCTCACTCCTCACAGACAACTGTCCACCAGTCCACGCACTCCCGCCCGTGGGAGCATCCATCAGCTCCAGCCACAGGTCTCCCTTATCCTTAGGCAGGTTCAGCAGACAGATCTGGAAGCCTTGCATCTCTAGAGACGTCTTGAAGTGCCCGGAGAATATACGCTCCACTGTGATTTTCTTACTTTCTGCGGGATAGTGAAATGTTTACTTGGAATGTGTGTAAGAATTCCCGTACTCAGTTATATGCCTAATAGCGTAGGTCCAGATTAACGATAAAGGATTATCACACTATAACTCGATTGGGGTGGTTTCTGATTAAAGGTTGGGAAGATAAGAGTTTGGGGCCTAAAAAGTAAGGTTTCAAAAAGTCTGTGTCTCAATCTAATACCTATGAATATTTCGAACTAGCTGTGATTCCATCCGCTTGTCTATAAAAAGTATAATATTATGCCCTTATCCAAGTTATGGTCTACCCATGTGCCTAGTTTCATCAAAATCCTTTCACCTGTTTTAGCAGGAAAACGTAACAAACAAACATACAAAAAATCAAATCTTTTCTCTGTATAATATTAGTTTAGATTAGGTTTTACTGACATAAATTCTGTTCAGGGACCCACATACTTCTTGCAGTTCATAAGGCATTGGACTTACCTAATGTTTTAATAAAAAAAAATAACAAATTTCCTATAACTTAACTTAAACAAAGCGTCGAAAAACTCATCCGCATCGCTGTCGACTGGTAATGTACCCGAGAGACTGGCGGCGTTACCACGTTGTTTAGCAATGCTCAGCCTCTAGCCAAGGTAAAAACCAGCCCTTGGGTCACGGGAAGTGTCAACCAGCCGTTTTGAGATTTCACTTACCTAATTGACCCTTAATCTCGGCGCTGATGATGTTCATCTCGAAGATGGAGGTGCCTCCCAAGTTGTCCACAGTCGCAACTACCCTGTTGCCAGCGACCAGCTTCAGGTGTGAGATTATCTGGATATAAAAAAAAACAGTAGAAGTACTTAAAATTACGGAGCACGGAGTTACGGAGTCATTGAATTAGACATGTTGGTAGCTTGTTGAACTTTAAATTGAGAGTAGAGCTTAACATAATTATTGGCAACATGAATGATGTTACCAATTTTTTGTAACAGTAGTTTGTTTTCAATAAGTGTCCGTGGAGTTTGTTGCCCGTTCTTCTCCATAGGTACCTACTACGCTTTGGAATGGGCAACTAGCTTCATCTTTCTGACTGAACAACCCTTTGACAATTCAAAAGTGCCTGTAATTGGTTTATTTGAAATAAATGCTTTGAGTATGAGTTTGCACAAGCGAGAGAAGAGAGGAATTCTATTATGTATTGCTGTGAGTCAGAGAAAATGGAATGGACTGATTCAAAATCGGTTAAATATGATTCCTGCCTATTCTTCGGACACTCTAGGATGCACCTTCTATTCCATATAATTCTACAAGCATGTGTGTAGGTTTTAGCCAGTGTGATTATTTTCTTTCATCTTCCAACATGAATTTCGAAACGAACCTTCTCAAGAATCATCGCGACGACTTCCTTAGCAGTTCCCATCTTCATCTTCTCGATGCCGGCTTCTCCGTGAACTCCTGCGCCAAGCTCCATCTCATCGTGAGCTATCTCGAACAGTGGTGGCTGACCTGGTAAGTAAAAGAGTAAACAAGTTCTTGAAATTTAACAGACGGTCAGTTGAAATGCATTCATTCATTTAATGTGCCATAAAGATAATATACCATGACAGAAACTAGGTGTAGAAACTGTTGAAGATTCAAAATTAAACTGACCTATCCATAAAAACACTTATGTCTATTAACTTAAATATTTAGTTAAAATATTAACAATTCTAGCCTTTAGCTTCTAGGATGCTAATTAGTTATCTTGACTGAAAGTAATATAGCCTCATCAGGAGTAGTGACGTAATAGAAAGATACCAGGTAAGGAGCAGGCACTCAGGCAGACACCCAAAGTAGCCATATACTTGTTGAACTCAACCGCCTCCTTGCGGATAAACGCCAGGTCGTAGCCCCTCATTGCCATTGCTCCAGCTAACTAGAAATGAATAAAGATTACATCAGACAGAGGCTGCTTTGTTAGTCGCAAGATAAACTGTAGGCCTTGTGGTCTTGGGTTCGATACTTGCTTAGCAATGTTTTATTGTTGGGTTTTACTTTTAGAGTAGTCTCAGGACAGGACAGATTATTTCGATAGGCTAGCCTCTTAAATTAGACGTTTATTATAACTGGAGGATAGGTATCATAGGTTTCACATGCAACAACTTGCGGACGTGAGAAAAGAAGAAAAATTAAAACACCCACCTTATAAAAGAGAACCTCTCCAACCATACTACGTCCACCCGTCTTATTCTGACTGGAAGCGACATCCTCACCAACGATTAGACCTTCAACCTGTTTGAATAAAAATCATTATCAGCGTTTCAGCGTTTTTATCAGCGTCTTCCGTGTGGTGCCAGACGTAAACGAATAGCACCATCCCATTTCTTCCCTTGGGTGGTCGTAGAAGGTGACTAAGGGACTTACTAGAGAATGGGCAGCAGCGGTCTCTATGCATTTTACCACCATACTACGATTGCCAACCCGCCTGTCAAGCATGGCGATTATGGCAAAACGGGGGGTTTTGCCATAATTTTTGGGAGAGGCCTATATCCAGCAGTGGACGTCTTTCGGCTGAAATGATGATGATGATGATCAGCGTTTCGAACATAATCATGTCGATTTTGTCGAATGCTTGCTTTGTAGCCTCAGTAGGAGAAGAAATTTTACCGTTAAAAAGGAATGGTGTTGAGAACCCATAAAAAGAAGGGAATTATAAACTGGTATGGTAATCCACGTTATCAAACCTTGATCCCCGAAATCTTAGCTTTTTCAATAGCTTTACCGAAGTTCAATCTGTCTCCTGTGTAATTTCCGATGATGACCAGAACTCCACCTGAAAATTGTAAGTTGCCTACCTATACAAGGATGTATATAGAATTTCCTACCTAATTCCTCGATTGCACCCTATAGGTACCTGCATCCTAATTGCGTAATCGAGGAAATTCCTAATACGTTACTTTATAGGTTTGAAAAATTTGTCTGCTCAACAACGTACCTAAATAACTCAATGAACGTGGCTGAACCTTCAAAATTTCTAGACAGTGCGATCGATTGCCATTTCATTTGTGCTACGCAATTACTCCCGAGTCGGACAAAAGCGTGTTTAGGTTTGTCTATTTGACAAACTTTTATTGGCAGGCAGACCATGATCCGGAAAATACAGGCGTGATGTTGTTATAGAGGTATTTTATCTCTATTAAACTTTATTAATATTCGTGTGAAGGTAGATACTTAGTTCATAAAACTAATATTTTTAGTTTTAAGGGATAGAATAACACAGCGTGTGGGCTATGCATATCACTTTTCAGTAGGTATCTAACCAATTATTTAGGTACGTAGGTAGGTAAACGAACTAAGAGTGGCAGTAACGATCTAAGATTCAAGGATGATGACATACTTAAACATAAGTAAAAGTAGATAGATAGTACCTTATGTTAGAGAGTGAAGGATGTTATTTTGTTACCTGAATTATATTTGTACAATTGTGCGATAGCATACAGGACATGTCCAGTCGGTGGAGAAGCAAAAACTCCACCAGCTACTGCACCGTCCAGGAGACCAGCTCCCACGAAACCTGGCAGAAATAATATAGCAATAGGTATTAATATCATCATCATCTCAACCGAAAGACATCTAATGCTGAACAAACCTTAAAAAAAATTGGTAGGTAATAAGTTATTACCTGCGGCAAAAGGCTCATGCCCCGAACCACCACCTCCAAGAATAGCTACTCTGCCCGTGTCGCTCTGAAAAATAACAAATTTGTATAAGAGGAAGGCGCAGTGAAGTTTTAGTTAAATTACGTAGGTACCATTTCAACCTAGAATAGGAAATTCGATACCAATATTTATTTATTTATTTTATTACTAAATGGGCCTGCTCTTGACCTCGATCACGCCTAATGGTAAGCGATTGATGAGGTTTATGTTGAATAGAGCATGCCCAGAAAATGCCTGTTCACTCTTGGTATGAAGGTAGACTGGTTAAATGTGTACCTCCGACCACTGAGAAAGTACGATGTCTATAGAAGAACGAAAGAAATGTCAAAGATAGCTATAGAGAAAAAGAACCATGTACTGTGCTGGTTCTTGCAATTGTTTTTACTGCCATAGCAGTAACCAACTACCAGTCAACAGTCGCGTCTTAACACGGACGTAATAAAATCGCGGCGCGATTTTTTCACGCACTGGATCATCAACCCACTACTTAGCGCTGAGAGTTCAAAATCGAACACTGTGTTTTTTGGACGCTCTGAGACACGCTCGCGCTGCACTCTGTTGGTTTTTCGATGCTCGATTCAACACAGAGAATTGGAAATCCAGTGCGTGAAAAAAACCCGCCGCGATTTTATTACGTATTTGAATGTCGAATTACTTACCTACCTCCTTGAGGCTTAAATCACAACTGACGGAATGTACGGGTTCCATTCACCTCTACCTAGCCTACGGGCAACTGCGTTATGCTTACCTTTTGCCTAACAGTGATGACCCTGTGCTTCGGATGCAGCTGCAATGAGGGGTAGGTGGCCACCACGCCTCGCAGATTGTCGTCCACGCATGTTTCTGGCGAGTTTATGATCTTCTTCGTGATTGGCTTGTTTGAAGACATCTGAAACATTATTATAATATACTTTGATATGTTCCTAATTAACTCGTTTAAAGGACCATGCCCCACTTGCTGGACTGCCCTAAGCGCCCATTCACGTGCACCTTGGATGATCTAATGCCACTGATGCCGCAATAATCGTGGCCGCCTACTGAGCTCAACCTATAAAAAAAGATAGTGTGCGAGTATCATCGGCACGAAAATAAGAAAAAGAAGTTGGTTCTTTGATTGATGTGCCACTAAAAATCCTTACTTCCTTATCCTTACTCTCTTACTAATATTAAAAATGCGAAAGTAACTCTGTCTGTCTGTCGCACTTTCGCGCCAAAACTACTGAACTGATTTAAATGAAATTTGGTACACGGATAGTATAGAGCCTGAAAAAGGACATAGGCTAATTTTTAATGCGAAAAAGGTGTTGTAAGGGGTTGAAAGGGGGGGATGAAAAGTTGTATGGAAGTACCTATCGTAATTTTTAGAGCTAGAAGCTTGAAACTTATTTTCTAGGCTGTTGATTCGTTATAAATAAATATGACATTCGAAGTTTGTAAAAGTTTTACCCTCAAGGGTGTAAAATAACAATAGGGAATAGGGGATGATGGTTTGTATGGAAATATGTAGGTAAGGTATATTATGTGAATGTTTTATAAGTTTGCGACAAGAGACAAAGACCCAAACTCACTATTCCACGCGGATAAAGTCGCGGGCACAGCTAGTAATATATATTACGTCATTAACATTGTTACAAGCTGTGTGCCCGATGGATTTTCCCATCGCCAAAAATGACGAACTTCCATACAAACTTTCTTACCCCTATTTAACCCCTTTAGGGAATGAATATTCAAAAATACTTCCTCAGTTCTCACTTTCGTTATTATAAGGAACTCTTTTGCATAATTTCATGCTTCTTCTGTTCAGTTGTATGTCCGTGATTTTGTGATTTTAAATTTTGTTATAGTAAATTATCGCTGATTGGCTTCAACTTGCACGTAATTGTAAGTACCTACTGTAACTGCATACAAAACTGCCTAGAATATATAACTAAGTATGTCTATATAATTAACCACATCAATATTAATTTCCTTAACAACTCAGAACTAATCAACAGAGACAACACGACTTACCTTAATAACTGCGTCCAGCACAACTCACGATAACAGACTGAACCGAGCCAAACAATTACATAAGAGATAATATCGTTATCAACGCGAAAGTTTACGACCCCTGACTTATCAATATCTTGACAAAAAAGAAAAATATCTAAGCTATAAAATGGATACACCCCGGTCCCCATAACAGCGAAATCACTACATCTATTTCTGGTTTTCAGTATAAATGGTGTTTCGAACGTCTTACAAATCCAGCAATGGATTTTATTTGTTTGGTGTGTAGAAGCAACTAACTTCACTTGTGTTTTGCGCTTATCCTATTGGCTAAATTGGTTCGTCTCTCAGTTACATGTTAATCTTGCTTAGTACTGCATAGCTAGGCTATAAATTCGTTTTGGATTTTTTACCCGACTACGGGGAAGAAAAACGGAGGGCTATGATTTTGACCAGTTTGTGTTTGTAGGAAGTACCTACCTATATAATGTCTATGTTGATCTGTTCCCTCATAATTTCTAAACTACTTATCATAATTTGACAAATGAGGTATCGTTGGAAGTGTCTTGATCGTCCGCTGGTTATAGGCTGATTTCGAATTCTAAATGGCGTCCTCTAGTGGACACATTTGAAAACCGTGGTTGTTTGCCACCTACACATTTATAGTCTGCCGGAATACCACGGCTATCAGATGTCAATATATTCTTGTTTCATAATTTTTAGAGCGTGACTTTTTAGTAGTCGCATTTTAGTTTTTGCTATCTAAAGTCTGCCCGCTCTTGGTTGGTACTCCAGTGGTGCACCTCAGCATTTGGAATTACTAGACTGTTTGGTTGTGTTGACATTATTTTTTAATAAACATATTCAGAAAAACAGCTTGAGACAGACGGACAGCGACGAACATCACGCCTACTGTCCTCGAATGGTTATTCAGAGGTATACTATAGCAAACCCACAATTCGCCAGTTATGTTTAAGTCCCATGTAATAAGGGGCGAGCCTATTACCATCAACCGGGGACACATCCAGACTCCGAAATCCGACCTAGGAATGAAACCCAGGAGCTCCTGATCAGCAGTAGCGCTTGTGACCACTAGACCAATGATCATATTATGGTAGTCATCGACAAGATTCTATAAAAATAGGTTCTTAAACTAAGGTTCAAACCAGAAAAAGGGGTTAGGCAGGGGTGTATTCTGTCTCCTATTCTCTTTAATATATATATATAGTGAATACATCATGAAGAAAGCCTTCGAAGAATGGGAGGGAGGCGTCTTTGTTGGGGGAATAAAGATCAGCAACCTGAGATATGTCCACTACACTCTTTGCATCTTCAGAAAAAGAACTAGCTGATCTGTTTCGCAGAGTAGAATACGAGAGTGGACTGCAGGTTGGACTCACTATCAATAAATCGAAGACACAAATCATGCTCATCTACAGAACCGGTCAACTCTCCAGGACGGGAGAACTTGTAGATCTGGATTTTGCCAGCGAGTTTGTATACCTCGGATCGGTACTTACTGACCAGGAAACGAAAGAGAGATCAGGAGAAGGATTCTGATGGCCAAAGCTGCTATGAGTAAGCTGGCACGTATTTGGCAGGAAGGAAAGGTCTCCAATGTGACCAAGATGAGACTAGTCCGGACACTGGTTTTCCCGATATTCCTTTACGGCTCAGAGTCGTGGACGATTCAGGCAATAGAACGGAAAAAGATTTGAGAAGCTTTTGAGATGTGTTGTTGGAGAAGAATGCTCCACATACTATGGGCAGCCAAGAGAACGAACAAATCTATCCGGGAACAACGACTTTTAAGAGTTAGACTACCCACGATCTGTTACCAAAGGATTCTCGGTTACTTTGGTCACATTGCCCGTCGGGAACCAGATAACCTTGAAATGTTAGTAGTGATGGGCAAGGTAGATGGGAAAAGACCTCGCGGCCTATCAACTAACCGCTGGTCCGACAAAATAACCGCCATCAATGGACCTTCAGGAATGAAATACGCGACCAAGAAGAGAGAAACTAAGGTTACTAAAATGCCGCTTCTTTGTAGTATCACACCATACGCGATCTAAAATATTTACCTACAAAGTTTATCTTGTCGCCAGTCATAAAAGTTATCACTAATAATGTAATAACATAATAAGCGTTCTGGAGGATAAGACATTTTAATGTTTGTTTACCCATTTTATTATCTCCTTTCTAAATCGACACAACAAAATTATGGGACAGTATGCATTTATACAACGTGTAACGGAAAGGGTATATTCATACCAAGAGCACGGCTTCTTTGGATGATACCAAACGATATTGGAAAGGTTTTTTAATCCTATTTCTACATTTCCGAAAGTTATGAGAATTTTTAAAACATTAATACCAGAAACCGAACTTTTCAAATTGAATTAAATACATCATCAATTAAAGTTATTGACCTACGTAGTGCGGTGACACGTTTGTTATGATTTGAATTGAAGAAACATATAAAAACCGAAAATTTGGTATCAATTCTTGGAGTATTTTATTTTGAACTGAAACTATGTATAGTGATTCTATACCAGCTGCTATCTTTAGTGCTTAAGAATAGCAATAGGGTTTCTGTTACACCCTGTAGATAAACTGCGGGTGTGACCTACTGCAGGCAACAGCTTAAACACTACTACGGTACGGCTACTAAACTTACTACTACAGCTACAAATCTTAGTAACCTACCCTACTAAATAAATTCTACACTTGCCGCCGACGGCTCGTGGATGGGTAACTATGCCATCCACTTAACGAGACCCCTCCGTGCCTCGTAAAGCACGTTATGCTTTTGGTCCCGGCTGTCATTCTTAGGTCTTTGACAGTCGTTACGGGTTGTCCGAAGCCTAAACGTTTGACAACCAGTCTTACCAAGAAGTATCGTGTTACCCAGCAACTGGGTTGTGGAGGTCAGATAGGCAGTCGCTCCATGTAAATTACTGGAAGTCAGCTGCATCCGGTTAGACTGGGAGCCGACCCCGTAGTTGGGAAAACGCTAGGCATATTGATTTTGCATATAAATATGTGTACCTATAATAATAAGGTCGTAAACTCTCATAAAAGAGAAGAAAAATAAAGAACTCAAAATAATAATAATAATAAATCATTTAATTCAGGTAACAAAGACCCATATTATAAATACCTTATAGACTAACATACATAATTATGAAAATCCACACAATAGTAGCACTTCACTTTGCACTAGCTTTCCCTTGTGCTCTCCTGTGGAACTTGTCCGCGGAAGCGACGGAACACCACGTCCTGCGGCCAAAAGTCCTCTTCTAAGACGACGGGCAGATAACAATTCGGCACGCGCACCAGGAACGCCTTGAAGTTGACGTTGCGGCGCGACTCCAGTAACTGCACCCTCGGCCACCAACCCAACCTACCTGCACCTATGCCAACGATATCAAAACTATAGGCAAAAATATAGCATTCAACTTGAACAGGACCACAAGCTTGCTCTAAAAGGAAACTGGTCATTGTAAAGCAAAGAAAAGGTGTTTGTTACTTATATATTTAGCTGCTAACCACAAACACTAACTGCTGCTGCTTCAGATAGAAACAGACTCTACAGTGTTAGTCATAAAGTATAAAATGATTTACAATTCATGACGCAGTTACGATTTTTGCTGTCTGTATAAATCTTGTTGTTTGCTCTTATGGTATACCTACTTAGTTCTGTTTTTCTGTGATAAAATATTATAAACGTATTTTTTTTTCCAATAAACTTTCGATCGTTCTTTCCCCATGATGATTTCCTATTGTGTCTCACTAAGTTTTTTATAAAAAAAAATCCATCTTTAGCTTAGTTTCAAAGGCAGTTCTTCAATTTGTAGGATTATTAACCTGTGTCTATCTACCTAAGTATTTTAAACATCACCCTAATTGAGAAGATACCTAACACCCTATTAATCATAATCTGAATCGCCGTGAAGGTATTGCTTATCCATTGCTGTCTGTCATCATATGGTCGAAAAAAAAACTGCTTGGCAACTTAATTAACGCAGCGAATGTTGTTGATCTGTCAAAATGAAAGCCATTCTTACTGTGAGTGTGCTACGCAACTATCCCGCAGGGCAAAAGTGAAGAACTGTATAAAGGAATCTTCAAACAGACGTGACGCGACAGCACGACGCGACGCTTGTTCTAGCACATTAAAAATTAATAACTTGCCTACCTTCTACAGCCCGTTCCCGTTTTTTTACCTCTGACAGGTGCAACCTAACTACAACCTTATTTTAACGAGAATAAAGATCATTGTGATTTTCACAGACTAGTCAGTGGCAACAACCCGTCCGCTACCTTATTGTAACTAGTGTAAAGATCACTTTGTTTTTCACAGCGATGCAAATTCAGAGGTAACAACGAACGGACTGTACTTAAAGACCACTTAAAATTAAAACCTTCAGCGTTCCGATACTGTAACAAAACCTACAAAAGAACTGTCAATTAGCATGAAATCACGAAATACATAGAATTTGAACAGACATAGGTACATAGTTTCAGATTCATGGTCATCGAGTAACATAAAATTGAAACGCACGTTCGCAGTCGCTCCGTGTAAAACTGGTGTTCAGCTGCATCCAGCTATACCCCGTTTATTATAGCTTTAGAAAAAAAGAGGCTCGTAGAAGCAGGAGTGCAAAACATTTTATTTCAAAGTTAAGTTATAACTTTTTTAGGTAGATTTAAGACAGTACCTACCTACTAAATACTTAGATAAACGAAGTAAAAGTAATGTTTATTTTAAATAATGTTCTATTTACAATAACATCTTCATCACACATTACAAACCTAGAACAAAAAGAAAGAATGAATGAAACAAACAATCACATGATGATTTAAATCTAATTATGAGTATACTAAAGGAAATATTTTTTTTTTACAATAAGTACTTTATTTTAAATAACAACTTACGACCCACAATACGTTGGTAAAACTTCGTCGTCATCAGCTAATTTAGTTACTCGGTGTTTTTCACTCCTGCTTCTTTAAGGTTTTTAGCATTGACACTTTAATTTTTTTAAATCGTAACTGCAACACGTTTAATGTAATTTTGTTACGAAGTGTACATTAAAAATAACCTTTTTTAACTTCTGTCTAATGCTATTGTAAATGGAGTATAGCTAGACTGAAAGCCGACCCTAACACAATTGGTAAAAGGCAAGGCAGATGATGATAATGCGGGGCGAAGTTTAGGATCGATAATTAAATAATAAACAGTTAAGTATGGATTATTGAAAATAAGTTACGTTTAATAATATCATAAACACTGTACATTAAAACTAGGTAGCTAAATATTAAATAAAACTTAACACAACATAAATACAGTATGTTCCTACAGTAGCTAATAGTAGGCTTATACAGGGTGATTGGAAGATGGGTGCAAAGCTTTAAGGCGAAGATAGTACAGACAATTTAGAACCATTTAAGCCATGGTTGTCTTAGACGAAGTCTTACCAAATATTTTTAACCAAATTTTTAAGTTTTTTTTCGGAAATTCTCAAAATTTAATGTAAACTGCATAATTATGGCCAAATTGAATGATAAATGAATTCATTTTTTATTTATTTAATTAAAGTAATGTGTAAGCAATCAAGCAAAATATGTTTTAGGCTTCTGTGTCATTAGACATTTTTTTTACAGACATTTAAAGCTCAAAAAAAATAAAAAAATTGTACAATACGTCTTTTAAACCATATTAAAAAAAAAAATTGGTAAGACTCCGTCTAAGACAACCATGGCTTAAATGGTTCTAAATTGTCTATACTATCTTCACCTTAAAGCTTTGCACCCATCTTCCAATCACCCTGTATATGTCACTGTATAATTATTGTGAACACCGTTAGTTTATCTATCTCGCGAGATTATAAACTGTCGATAAATTGTGAACTGCACCATACTGCTTACCGACCGAATAGGTTAGGTTAGGTTAGAATAGGGTATCGCAGAAGTCTTACTTGTTCCCGTGATTTCCGGTTCAAGTGCGAGACGGAACACCGGGGTGGTTTTAGTCAGTAAGAGTCTGACAGATCCCTTCGCCCTACCCAGGGCGGAGGACATCCATGAGGATTTCCCCCCGTCATCAAAAAAAAAAAGGTTAGAATAGGGTATTTTCCAATTTATTAAAAACTATTCTCTAATTTGAAGATCAGAAAAATAAAAGTAAATCGATTTATATCCATTTTCTCAATTAAAAACGATTTAAATCAAATTAATTTTCCGTTGTTTTGAATTTACCGCCAAAACGCTCCTTGCGATGACTTTGTGTAAACTAAAGAGATTTTTAATGGATAGAAAGTGATATTACTGGTGTGCGGTGCCTTTGTGCACAAATATTTCTAAAACTGCGCCAAACTAAGTATTTGTACTAGTGCCGTTTACACAAAGCTGACGTCACAATGTCACGTGATAAAAAAGTCATGGTAAGGAGCGTTTTGGCGGTAAATTCAAAACAAAGAAAAATAAATTTGATTTTAATTGAGAAAATGGATATAAATACATTTCTTTTTCTTTTTCTTTTAAATATATCGTCCCAATCTTTAAATTAAAATAGTCTTAATTAAATTAGAAAATACCCTATTGCGACCAATAGCGCGTGAGCCGAGCGAGCGAAGCGACCGGTGCCGCGGCAGCGGCCGGCGAGCGCTACTTTCAAGTTAGTGGCAGTTACTTGACTATTTAGTAATAGCGCAAGGTACTATCCGTCTTGATACTAGTTCACAATTTGACGGCTTCACTACGATAGATTATAATCTACAGAAAAAAAGCAGTATGTTACGGTTCACAATCTATCGACAGTTTACAATCTCGCGAGATAGATTTTAATCTAACGGTATTTACAATTTTACGGTGACATTTAGATATAAGTCAAATACAACATACAGGGTGCCAGGGACATCGACGAGCCTAACTTAACCTAACCATGAATCAGCACATGATTGTAGATCCCTAGCGTAGCAATGTTTCGTTGGTTTTCAATAAAAAAACAGCAGTTTTCATTGATATAAATATCAATGGCTATTTCATACAAAATTGCAATACCTGCGCGGAAAAAATGTATGGTACCTACTACTACGATATGGACGATACGATACGAACTACGATAGGTTTAGGTTACTAAAATAATAAAAAAACAGAATCATGTAGGTGCTAAATCCATGGTAACAAGTGGCGTGGATGTCCTGCCACCCTATATAATTAAGAATTACCTATGTGGAAGTCCCTTTCTCAAATTAACAGATACTAACTTAAGCCTAAGATATTTAATATTTACATTCAAATTGAATTCAAAGCTTAGGTACGTTTGTTAAGCCTTTTCTTCCTTATTGTCAGAAGTTGAAGAAAGAATAACTAGACTATGTTTAAGAGGTCTTTAAGGGATAATATCTTAAACCATTTGAAGTATTTTTAAATATTTTAACAGCATACCTAATAATTACATCACATATTGAAAACATCATTCTTTCCTTTTCGACATCAAACAATGGACTGAAATGTTTTAAAATCACACGCAAGGCCACATACATTAAAATTGCGCTTTAGCATCTATATATTATATATATTTATCATTTAGCCCGAATGTCAGGCAACCAGCCTTACAAAGGGATATCGTATTACCTAGTAAGAGTAAATGGGTTCTAGAAGTCAGATGGCAGTCGCTGCTTGGAAAATACTGGTAGGTATTCAGCTGCGTCCGGTTTGACTTGAAGCCAACCAACCCATCATAGTTGAGAGCTAGATACAGATGATGATGTTATTGGTCACTCATTTGTTAGGTACATATTGTTATAATTGTCATTTCTTTATGTTTATAACTCTTCACGTCATTCATAAACTTGAAAACTGTCGCTGATTCCTTGGAATGGTCTGATGAATCCCCGCAGTGCCCTGGACGCGCCGTAGTACACGATTCGGTACGGGGCAAAGATGGCGTCCACTGGGACTCTCCACTCGAACGTCACTTGACTTCTGCCTGTGATCGTGGATACACGCTCCCACATGAACCTGGCAAGGGTAATAATAACATTAGATTTGAAGACAATACTGGTTGCTAGCAGGTTTGTTTCTGGACTTGGCTACACTTCAATAGTACCGCCTCTGTACATTTGTGTGCACTAATGTCGTGGTGAAATGTAAAAGCAAGGTTTGTGGCAACAGCTTCAGCCACGTCCAACATAAATAAATAAAAAAAATATAAATTATTGGACGCTAGTAGTGAATAAATAATGATCTCAAGATAAGCATTGCCTTGTGCGACAAAACATTGCAAATCAACACCAATTTCTATGTCGAACAAGGATCTGATAAAAATCAGCTCCAAAAGAAAAAACACAGAAATTTAGATATATGTCGGGGGCTAGTAAACCAGTACCCCACTTGATTAATTCACATAACTTATAGATAGATGAGAGACCATGCCTACAACTGATGATGATGGCTCTAGGCCCTGACTGAACACAGTAAGGAGGTATACTTACTTGGTGTCCCATTCAGCATCGTTAGCGACGACTACCCACTCCGTCAGCTCGAACCTCTCCACCACGGCGTGACTTCCTTCCTGCTTCAGATCATTACGAGGATTGGCTGCCACCTGAATATCACATTAATATACATATTCGTGTGTGATCATATTTGCTGAATAGTAAAGCCGACACAAATCGGTTCATGCGGATCTACAAATTCCGTTCTGCATCTACCCTCACTGAATCATGTTCGGGTCTAGTGTCTACTCGGCACAATTCCAGGTAGGCCGTGGGTTTTTCCGTAACATAATATCAACTATGCCTTCTGGCTGTGCAGAATCTTAGAGAGCCGAATTAGTGTTTGCACCTCAAACACTGCTGTGCAGAAATAATAAAATTCCGGTTGCAGTTCTGTAGTTTTTGCCTAGCCCCATAGGAAGTAGGCGTGAGTTTATGAATGTGTGTAGAAATAATAACTTACAAATGTAGCAGAAACGAGTTCTCCCCTCCGCACTCTCTTCTCCGGCTGCTGCAGACAGTGTCCAAAGGTCATGCCCGTGGGAGCCGTGTCGAAGACCACGGGCGTGATGAGGGACAGGAAGCGGTTACGGTTATCTGGCGGCTCTTGTCCGCCTGGTACGTCGGTACCCTGGAGAAAAAGATGTTGTAGCGGCTCTTGTGACTTGGAATAATTTGTCATATTTTAGACTGTTTCATTGGTTTAGTGGTCGCAAGCACTACTGCTGAGCATGAGGTCCTGGGTTCGATTCCCAAGTCGGGCAAAGTGTAATTGAGTTTTGCTATATGGAATTTCACAGTAGCAGCCCGGACTGGAGATGTGGCAGGTTGATAGCAACAGACCCCGCTGTGAGTGTAGGTACTATACGTAGGGTACACCTTTGACCAACCCTACAGGGAAACAAGGCGTGATGTTATATATATACTTTCGTTGAAACCGAACTTCAGACACGAACAAAAGTAAAATACGAAAGCACGGTTTGCCAAGTCACTCGCTAGAAATTTCCAACTTTAAGATCATACAAAATATTTCCTGACTTCAGCGACCGAAAGCCATGTGACGAATGAACGCAAGAAGACGTGCAACTTAGTGATAATTTGATTTATGCTCATTCTATGTAACCATGTTTTTGACTTGCAGCTATTTGTCGGTACTTACCTGAATAGCGGCGGTTGCGAACTGACTGAATTTGTTTAAGAATATATCCAGTGTGTTTGGTCCATAGATGGTAGATGCGGCCTCGTATCTTTGTACCTGGCAAAAAACATTTAAGAGTTAACAAAAAGCTCACTTGCCTACTTCAGTATCCTCTACCGTAGAGACTTTTTTATTGCACTTTATTAGCATAATTAGCCTCTTATGTTCCCACTACTGAGACACAGGGCGCCTTTCTGTGAGAGGGAGTGGGCTCAAATCCTCCACGCGGGCCACGTGCGGGTTGGTAGATGTCAAATGTCTTCGAATTTTTAGTTCTAGGACATGACGGTTTCCTCACGAAGTTTTCCTTCACCGCTTGTGGTGATGAAATTATTCAGCCAAAGTAAAGCGCCTGCCATGGGTTCGAACCTATGACCTGTAACTTGTAAGTCTGGACCGTCAGGACCACTACAACTACTCTCTCAACTGCATTCAACTGTACTGACCTGATACTCCTGAGGAGTAGCAACATAATGTATGTACTCATTGGTCAGCCCCGACACCACCACCCGGGGTTCAAACCCGTTGGCCTCCATCACGCTGCCGACCACGGACCTCATGCGCCTTCCAGACATGGTGGTAGGTTCTCCTGGCACACCCAGGATCACCAGGTCTCCTAGCCAAATGAGGGTAGCTGATATAATGTGAGGATGCCATGGGAGAGGGAAATTAGCCTGAAATAAAAATAAAATAGAATCAGAAATAAGGATGACTGATTGTATCCATACCAATATTATGAATGCGAAAGTTAAGTGTATGTCTGTCTGTCTATTACCATTTACTGAACCGATCATCCTGGATATTTGTACAAAAATATATGGAATACAAAATACACGCAGACGAAATCGCTGGTGTGCCTATCAGCTAGTCGAGTCGCACATTATTCTATTATGGGGTTTATCAAGTCGATCACAGGGTAAGGTTAGAAATTAGACTTTATAAAAGAAACTGGTTTTCAAACTGTTTATTTAAAAAAAAAACGTGAGTACTGAGTGCAAGATTTTTGTATCGGAGAGAAGAGCAGAGAAAAGTTTAAAAACCGTGCAAGTACCAACAAACACTTTTGAATCAATGATGGATAGTGTCTGGGGATGGTTTCCTAACATAAATACATTATTACAAGAAAAAACATTAGGAAAACTGACCCGTCCAGTAGCAAGTAAAATAGGTTTGGGCGCGTGACAGGCAATGTCTTCTTCAGTGGCCGCACCGATTAGACTACTAAAGAAGTCCAGCAGAGGTGCACCTTCCAGTGTGCCCTGAGGGAAAACGGAAAACAAAAATTCTGTCTTATTCCTAAGAATGCTTTGAATCATAAGTTTGACATGAACATTTTAAGATCCCTCTTAATTGCCTTACCACGGTTGGATTGAACGTTTGTTGCACGTCATGAAACGACCAAGGCTATTTGTGTAGGTATGTGGCTGATAGTTTCAACCCAAGAAAGTTACAATTTATTTGGAATTGTTGTCAAAAGTTTTAAAACAATAAGGTCGACTATACCAAGGCAGAAATATTATGCAAGTCAAGAAATTTCAAATATTTATAATATAAAATTTATTAAAAAAATTACCCTTTCGGTGGTTCGTGGCTAAATCGCCAATAGGGTTCTTTTTTTTCAAAGCTTCTCTTTGTACAGGCTTCAAACTTCGAAAATATCGGGCTTTCTGATATAATGGTAAGTTTGAATAAAAGTTTTTTATTAAAAAAAAAAAACTAAAAAAGCAAGAAAATTCATACAGACCTGTGTTATGTTTAGTGTATTGGCTCCATCTACCGTGCCTGAAGCAAAACTGTAGCCCATTGCAGGATAACAACCTTTCACTGTCTCTTCCTGGAAAATAATAATTAAATAGTATGATTAACTCATTAATGAAAACTGCCTATATTCCCAGATTCATTAAAAGGCTGACTGATAGTGGTTTCCCAATCCTTTTTCTTTAATTCCTGAAGTACAGAAACATGAAAAAATATGTTCTAAATTAGAATACCCTTTAGTTAGAATTTCAAACCATACTTATAGATGACTGCCCATTAACAACCTGTTTGATGCTTCATAAGTCTTAGGCAGCGGTACTTTCGAGCGATATACTACTCAATATACACAAGATAGCAAGAGGATAGAGGTAAGTCTACCTCGACGAAGGTCTGCGCCACTGGGTCGTACTTGGTAACTTCTTCCTCAGACATCTTCATGAACTGGTGAACCACTGCCAGTTCTCCTGTCAATTCCTCTCCAGGGGAGTTCAGCGCTTCCTGGAAACAGTATACAATTATTTTTTGTTGTTATTTCACCCAAATGTACCCACACTTACCAACATAGATCTTTAGCCACTCACCCAAGCTCCTTCAAACACAGCAGTCCCGATAATCTTGGTGCTCTCAAACATGTCTTCACCAGGTCCTTGGGAGAAGCACCGCTCCATGTGGTTGCAGATGAGGAACTGATGGTCACACTCGTTGCCCGAGAACTCGCAGCGAGCACCACGTGTGTTCGGCGACACGTCGCCCTGATTGGAAGAGAAGAACCCGGCGACTATGTTCGGCTGGAACAAGTTGTTAGATGTTATTTCAATATATATACTAAAATATTCTTCAAATTTTTGGACTATTCCATGTTTTTTTGTGTGGGCTTTTAAAGGTGACTTAGCAAGGAATACTTTTCAGGGAATACCAGTATTAATTTGGTTTTTATACCAGCTTGCCTGTCAAGGGTTGTGAGTTGTGACTATGGCAAAACCCTGATGCCTAAAGCCAACATTTGGAAAGCAAAGAAGTTGCTTCCGTTTGGTTACATAGTCTTGTAACTGGCAGCCGTAAGCCTAAAAATATGGATCTTTTAATGTCAACGTTTGTTATCTACTTATTAAACACTCGCAGATTCACTCAACCTCATAGAAAAGGGAGGATCCTCCGACCAGACGGGTGTTGTGTCTGGTGAACAAGAACCCGACAATTAATGTCGGGACGTTGTTGATATTCTAGATAGGCGATAAAAGCCTCCTTCAGACAGGTGCAACGCGACAGCACGACGCGACACTTGTACAGCAATTTCCAGGAATGATGCGTAGTTCGCATGTGGTCATGTAAATGCTGCTACAAAGATAATAAAACCTTCACAAACATGAAACCTATGAAAAGTATGTTTCCACGCCTAAATCCTTCTACCAACCTTTCCCGCCATACTCCTAGGGTTAAGTTCCTTCTCCATCTTCAGAGCCGCATACCCCAGGTTGTCTGAGGACACCAGCCTATTTGTCATGTTCATGCTGGTGGTGTGTACCGCGAACCAGTTCATCACGCCATGGAGGCTCCCGTCTTCCTTCACGATCCTCACTTGAGTTAGGGTGTGGTCTGTGTTGGATTCGTAGCTGGGGAGAGATTTAGGATTAAGTGAAGGTGAGTTACATTTTATAAAAATGTTAATAAACTCGTGAGACAATGTCCCACTGGAAGTAAACAACTTATCTTTAAGTTTCCTATTCAACGGAAAACCCCCAGTGAATTTCAACAGTCCAAACATAAAAAACTGATATTTTGATGATGAGAGTAAAAATGAAATACTAGCTTCACTTGGCAAAATACTTGTCAAATTATTTTTCTTTTTCAAGCTGGCGCTACCTTATTAGGGCCTTTTAGAGCCACACGGGTCGATCAAGTAAAACTTAGATTGTCACGGTTGATCCGTGGATGGACAGCCATCTTGACATACCAAGACGCCCCCGTGCCTCTGAGCCTAAATTTCAGTAGATGGGATTGGATTTCAATCATTACGGATCTTCAGAAGCCCGAAAGTCTGACAACCAGTCTAATCAAGGGATAAATCGTTTTACCCAGTAACTATATTGTGGAGACCTATCTGAATAGGTAGTCGCGTCATGTAAAATACAGGGATTCCGCTGCGGGAAACCGACCGGCAGATGATGCTATCTTATTAGAAGGAAATTTTTTAAGTTCATAATTATGTCCTAATATTCTGACTTCATTGTTCGCCACTTACCGAGACTTCTCCTCGTCTGGGTTATGTTCATAAGAGAAGGGGGACCTGTTCTTGTGAGCGTCCGTAACTTGCGACTGTGCGAAGAATAGTCGAGCTGGTACCATATTCTCGTGCGCGCGGACTATACTCTGAAATATAACTGCAAAGCTGTAGTATTTCAAAATCCAACTTCTAATAATTGAAACTATGCACCATTTCAAATACTACACTTGCAATGCCTGTAGTAATCGGCTGCCTTTAGAGGAGTCTGTCAGTTTGTGAAAAGCCAAGAAGATGCAGCAATGTTTTACACTGTTTTTGTAACAATTAGGAGCCTGCTAATTATTACAAACACGCTACGAATACACCAATCTATGTGGCCAAAACCGTAACTAGGACTATATATTCTACTCACAGTTCATAATGAAAACTAAGGTGTTAGGTAGTCATCAGTAGGTAATTTAGATTTACGGACTGACAGTCACTAATTACTAATTAATCATCATGTTCCCACTGCTGGGACACAGGCTTCCTCTCTTCGAGGGAGTTGGCTGTAATATACCACGCGGGCCCAGTGCGGGTTGGTAGATATTTTCACCGTTTTTTAGAGCAGTGCTGATGAATTTATTTACACAAAGTAAAGCGCCTGCTTGGGTTCGAACTCAAGACCTATAACTCAGTAAGTCAGGGCTGATACCACTGGGCCACAACTGCTCTCATTCTCTGCTTCTTGTGTTGAAAATTAAGCAGGTTATCGTTACGTCAACGATGATTTCCAAGTATTGTAACAGCTATCTGAACTTACCCTGGTAATTCCATCCACATAAGCATTGAAGGTCTCCCGGGAGAAGCCGAGGATGCTGATGTCCAGGATGAAGTCCACCATGTGACCTCCAGGGGCGCTGTGCGTATGGGTTCCGGTGAGGATCACGTTCCTCAAGGAATACATATCGCCGTACCGGTCCTGGAGATTCTTTACTACCTGGATGAAACATTATGAAATGGTTAATCGTTTTGTATAACTAAATACCTCTATGTTAACCGTGCCCTGCTTTGTATTTTACCGCCACTTTATGATAAACGACTTCTGCTAAAAACATGACACGCTCAGCAATTTATTTATGCCGGTGAATATGGCAAATTTTGTCTCTTAGTTATAGTTATCCTTTTCCCTATTATACAAACTTAGTGACAATTGTGAGATTTGAAATTAATCATGTTTCATTATTGTTAATTTAAACCTGTACTTCATTCATATCTCATTCAGGTCTTCTATTAAAGTAGAGAATAGTCCTCCAACATTCCTTACCTCTCGTCTGACGGCAATGCCGACAGCCTGCACCTCAGCAGTGACCAGCACTACCCTGGTGTTTCCCTTCACAAAGATGAAAGATCTGGCGAACTGACGCAGGTGAAGACCTCGACCCCTTTGACCCACTTCTGCGTAACCCATCTGCAATCATCAACATCATCATGCATTTCATACGAAGTTGTAGAATTGGGAATTTGTCGAAAATGGAAGTAATCTTTTTGTCATTTATGACTTTTGTATTACTTTTGTAGCAAGCTAAACTGAGTGAGCATGCATGTTCAATGGCATTCTCACTTCAATGTCGCTTAAAGGTAGTAACGGCGAGCTACAACAAATGATCGCAAATGAATTCGCGAGACGATTGCTTTTATTAGGACAGCACCAAAAGCTATTCCTCATGGCTTCTAAGACCTCATCACTTTAAGAATCGAGCTGCAGGGAGCATCGACCAAAAGGGTGGAATTATGAAAGTTACAATATCGTTCTGATGTTGTATTACTCCTCTCAGTGAACAATAGATCAGCTTAAACACCAGGAGGTTACTTACAAAGGTAATATCCACACAAGGCCCCGTCATATCAGCAATCCCGACCCCCACTCTATACGGCAAGTCACTTTCTTCCGTCGTGGGCGCAGCCGTGGTAGGCGTAGTGGCTGGGTTAGGCGCGGCATCCCCGTTGACATTATCTTCATTGACTAGTAGAACTATAGTGGCTGTCATGCCTCCTATGACGCCGAGGACCACGACACCGATCACCAGCTTAGCCGTCAGTGTGAGCGGCATTGTTTCTGCAAGTTTTCAAAAGTATAAATAGACAGAGCTGCATGATTACTGACAACTGCATGCACTGATTGGACAGGTCCACTCAATATGTGTTGTTCTTTCCTCAAAACACTATTTCGGACATAAATCTACATGGCCTTCACATGATCTGACCAAGATTATGTTTGGACTTTAAAAGAAACCTCTGAGTGTATAACATAATTAAAATTTAGACTTGGATGGTGGATATATAGGATTGTGAGAACGATAATATGACTAGAAAGGAAGGAATCACGGATGAGATGTCTAATAGAGATGTATGGAAGAAAATGAGATATTACGCCGACTCTAAATACCTAATAAGGATGAGTAAAGATGGATGTAAGTATACATAATAATTTAATAAGTAAAATGGATTGAATCACCCCATCAGTGAAAGTGTTCGATAAATGGGATCTAGTATTAAACATCACGTATTTACATACTTAGATATCATTAATCACTTGCTTAATTAGGTTGATACCTGCTAAGCCTATTTAAATATATTTAAGATAGTGAGAGGTACTTAGATCCGGCAAAATGCCATCCAGGATGGCAGGATGGGGAGAAAATAAATCTGTTTTTCCTATTGTGGTTTTCGCCCAAAGAAATGAATATGTGATATAAATATATGTGAATCGGTAACCGAAGGGTAAAGAGATTTAGGATGTTCTCAGACTAGGTGGAGCAACGTTTTTCACATGGTAGCTGGCAGCTAGATCAGGGTGACTTGGTTATATGGCGTGCTATACTGGGTGACAGGGATATCGACGCACGTTGAAATTTTTCATCAGTTTTTTTTTTTTTGATCGCATAGATATTGCACTTTTCTATGGAAAAGCAGTTTTTTTTTAACTAAAAATTTCTACTACGGTCTAGGCGCATGTGCTGAATACATGGTTAAAGTATACACGTCGATGTCTCTACTACCTTTTATAATACCTTTATGTCTGTATTCCTTTGGGGAATACAGACACTAGCAGGAGTGGCAGGGTTTGGCAGAGAAGTTATCATGTAGGTAATGTACGGTAGTTGGTAATGTAACTACGATCAGCAGATTCTGTAAAAATCTCACCGTGAAAACTTAGGTGAAGTGAGCTGTTAATACCTGCTAGCTGGAATGACCTTCACCTTGTTTTAATCGCTAGATTTTTACAGAATAGACCTGCTGGAATTATTGCAATATTGCCTGAAGATACACCAACAGGAACTCAAACCTATAATGCATTATTCGTCTAGTCAATTTGGAACATGGTGGAGTTATCTATATTTACAATTTATCTATCGTTTGGGGTCGAAACGTGCACTCGGGCCTCATGATCTGAGGATCATGGGGCCCGAGTGCACGTCTCCTTTTTAAGGAAATTTCTCGCCGCCGGCTGATCGACACTTCACGTGACCAGAGGGCTGGGTCATTCTTTGGCCAAAGAATTAGCATTGCCATTCAACGTGGCAATGCTGCCAGTCTTCTGGGCACGTTTCCTGATGACAGCGATGCGGACGAATACTTCGACGATAAGTGTCCTTTTGTTTTTGTATTAATTTTTTAGTTAGTTAGTTATTTTTTTTTTATTCTTAATTAAAGTTATTTTTGACTAATATTTACAATAAATTTCATTTTATGCACAAGTTGATCTTCGTTCGTCGTTCCAACGGTTCCAGTCAGAATTTCACGCCTGTTTTCTATGTTTCTATCATAGGTAAGTATCATCTGTTGTTTGCAAATGCAGGTACAGTTTAGAACATTTGACAAAATCAGACTAATATTGCCTAATTGATCTTGTGGTCATAAGCACAAATTCTGGGATGATGACGGGCAAACTGTTATTGCGTTTGCTGGATAAGAAATATTCAGTAACAACTCGGGGTCTGAATGTGTGCTTTCATTGGCAATAAACTCTTGTCCCCTGTGAGAGGAAATTATAAGAAAAAAAAACTGGAGAAATGTGGTGTAGGCACTATAGGTACACCTTTGCGTTCCTTCCTAACCCTCTGATCTGACTAAATAAAAGCGATGATGATGATGAACAAAATATTTGTCTACCTAACAAAAACTTATCTTCATTATATACCGATGAAAGAATACAATAAAAAATACTCACATGGGTGGGTGGCAAAAGCCGATCACACTAAACTAAATCTTTAAAATCACGGCACTTAAAAGTTTACAATAACAATAACTCAATGTTCTTATTTAAAACATTATTATTTATAACACGCACCATCTCATTCAAACTGTACCTAGTAATGGAAAACAGATAATACACATTTTAATAATATTTAAGTAATTAATCGATCAAAATAAGCCGATAACGAATTATCGGTTCAAGAGAATTATCTAAAATATTTATATTCAAGATAAAAACATTTCGTTAGCTGAAAGCCTGGCAGGGTCTAAAACAACATAAAAAAACCTCACCCTGAAAAAGATTTCCTGGACAATTGGATCCCAGAGCTGCAGTATAAAAAAACAACCGACTTCGGGAAAAACACTACAAAGTTAAAAATACTTTAATTTCGGAAGTCGGTGACTTTGGACATGTATTTTAATTTTTTGTCACCGCCTTACGAAATTGAAGCCCTTTCGAACAAATCCGTCTAAATAGACTGAGTTATGCCCGAACATATTTAAAAAAAAATATAAACATGTCGAATTGATAACCTTCTTTTTGAAGTCGGTTAAAAACTAGTTGCGCCCCGTGGTTTTACCCGCATAGGTCTCGATCCCGTGGGAATATCGAGATAAAAAGTATTTTGAGTGGTAATCCAGGTTATAAACTATTCGTTCAGTCGTTTTTGCGTGATTGAGTAGGTAACAAACATCCCAACACAAGCTTTCACATTTATAATATTAAATAAAGTACAAGACTTTAATAAATCCAAAGAAATTGGGGAAGAGTGCCGCGCAAGTCCTGTTCCAAAAAATTAATCCCCTTGACATAATTTGCCCTCCCATGAAGCACCAAATTCTGTAATCATCGGACGGGCATGATAAATCTAGCTGTTGTTATTGTCTATGATACGTTATCATGTACAAACCAATATTTATCTTTGTTCTAGTCCGTCAAGTTTGACTATACGCCAGGTCTGAAGGGCACCTTTTATGATCGGTTCATAAAAACAATTTTTTTTTAAGTAAAGTAAACGCTTTCAACAAGAAGCTAAAAAATAATTCGGTAAAATAAAATCATGGGGCGCGTGAAACACTACGCCCCATGATTTTATTTTACCGAATTATTTTTTAGATTTTAGCTATGACCGTATAACTTAAAAAAATATTTACTTTCATTTGATACCCAATGAGGGGGTTGTGAAAAAAGATGTAATCCGCCATTTTGTAGCGGCGGCCATCTTCGATTTACAATGACTGATTAAATTAAATTGTATTGTTATCAAAACTAAAGGTGTGTGCCAAATATCAGATCAATCTGCCAACAGGAAGAGGGAAAATTTCAAGTAGGTACTAAATTTGACCCAAACAAAAAACAACAAGCTAAATATAAAACCGTTTATTTAATTAAAAAAACCGCTTAATAAAACCGTTTAAAAACGGATCCTTCTGCTTACCAATGGTAACATTTTTTATTTACATACTGGGCAAATAAATAGTTTCGTCAGGAAATTTTCGTCGTCGTCAGGAAAGAGCTACTTCTAAATAGGGGCTACTATGCGAAGGTATGTTGGTAGGTTTGATATTGGTAAAGATACGGAATCGGCCATTAATCATTATAAATTTATTGTTCTTGGACGATCAATTTCAACTGCCTTTTTTTAATGAAGACGAAGAACAACTTGGCTGGAACTTCTACATTAGTGTGTTATGGTAGTCACCATAGACTAAACTACTAGGCTACTAGACTAGATGCATACCTATCTTTTGCTGTTAACAGCAATAGATAGGTACCTACATCTAGTCTTATATTATAATTTAAATGGCTAATATGTTAAGCGATCGAGTAGCTGCGTCAAATGGTATGCATTTTTGGATTCTGTAGCTTCGTTTTATTTCTCTGTGTCAGATAGTCCGAGTATTGGACGGAAAAACGTTTTATTTTAGGGTTACTCTTCACGATACCCTAGCCTTTCCTAGCCTAAGTATTTCTTGGGTTAGATTCAGTCTAACCGGATGCAGTTTACCAATATTTTACGAGGAGAGACTGCCTATCTGACCTTCACAACACATGTTACTGGGTAACGTGATACCCCTTGGTAATGAATGTCAGACTTTCGGGCTTCTGACGACCCGTAACGACTGTCAAAGATCGACGAATGACAGCCGGGACCAACAGCTTCTTTTAGGGGAACCACCCTTAAGGGAAAGAACTAAGAGGTTTTGAACGATTTGATAGAAACGATTTTATCCATCTTTGATAAATAAATATTAATCCTGTATCTTCATGTTAATTAAATATTAGTTGAATGACGTACTTTATCTATCCAATGTCCTTATCTGATACGTCCTTGTCCGATAATTTCTTTTAGATTAAGTTACAGTAGGTGCTTTTGTTACGTTACAGTCGCCAAGAGAACGAACAAATCTATGCTCACACAACGCATAAGATATAGACTTTTATCAAAGTATTCTCCGTTACTTTGGTCACATTGTCCGTTGGGAACCAGAGGGGTAGTTGCGTAACACACTAAGAGTAGAAATGGCTTTCATTTTGACAGTTCAGCAATACAAATTGCCTTACTTACGTTGTTGAGTAGACAAATTTTTCGAACCTAGAAACCACTACGCAATACCCTGCATGGCCCATTAGCCAAACTTTGGGCTGCTCCTAGGAAATGTAACATACCTACCTCCTAGCAGTGAATATATATACCTACAATATACACAATTTAAATTTCCCTAATATATTGTTGAAAAAAAAACACAGTATTCATATTTTTATAAAGATTTATTACCTACAATTGGCACTTTATACAAATCTACGTATCCTACATGGTGTAGATTTTGCTAAATCAGTTCTAGTTTTATATATGTATGTGTTATTCCGTAAAGATAAAAACATTTTGTGGATCCATGTACTATTTCTCCCCTATTTCGTTTTAGCATTAAGTATAACATTTATAGCTAAAACTAAGTCACGCTTTTCTTTGACTTATGTATACTTACTTAAATAGTAGTCCATTTCTTCACTAATTTAGTTCGTGTGATAGTTCGTGTGACATAAACTCACGCTTTTTGTGACCAAAAAGCGTGAGTTTATGTCACACGAACTATAAAATGGTATACGATACGTGTGAGTTAAGTAGTCCATTAGAATGAAAGAAAAAGTTTTTATTGTGACTCGCACAGGAATATAACAAACTAAACTAATCACAATATAGGTACGTAATAAATTTAAAAATAAAAGTAAAATTAAAATAAAAACAGAAAGTCCTGTACGAGGCCCTCACCATGATGCTGTGACATTCAAATAAGTGTCACAGCGCTGGTATTTTACTGGACAGATACAGAAAAAAAAATAAGATAATTTAATTAGAAATAAATATGAAAAATACAATAATACATGGCGTTTAGCGTACTGTGTCAAAAACGTGTTCATCGACAAAATGGGTACGGTACCCATGTATGATGTCTTTGTAACTAACTACATAAGTAGGAATTTTGTGGTGATAATAATACATAAGTACACATTTACATAGATTACATAGGTAGTTATTTGTATGATTGCGTTATCTATGAACATAAACCTCTTTTACAAGTGAGATAGGATTATCCATATGATTAAAATGAAGCGACATATTATTATATTTAAATTAATTTGCAGACAACGTGATCTTATTCGTTTCTTTTGCACTAAATACACTGAACACGGCCCTTATTGATTGATTATTTCGGCGTTTTCTCCTTAGGTGTACTTACTGCAGCAATGTTGGTTCAAAAGTTATTTCAGTAGGCAGTGTACAGTAGGCCACACTTCAGTGGTAGCAAAACTAGTCTATGCTGGCTGGGATTATTAAAGCCAGTTGATTCTTTGACATGACCTCAACCGTGTCAAAGAATCAACTCGAGTATGATTATATTTTTTATATATTTTTTTCGTTTTCTTTTCTCATTCCAAAATAATGCGACGTCACGATTATTTATGTAAAACGGGTATTTTACGTGAAATATGACAACGTCGCATTTTCTTAGCTTTAAAGTAGAATGAAAGGTTTGAAAATAAAAATGATTTATTCTTATTTATCAAGGAAACCTAGACACGTATTCAAGAAAAAAAACACTTATTAAAAAAAAAAACATCATAACGCCAATTGATTCTTTGACATGGTCTCATTAATACTCTAGAGTTAAGGAATATCAAAAGAAACACGATGCATAGGAAATTCACATAGAATTAGCGACTAGACTATAAGCTATATTTTAAAACATATTATTCAATACAGAAGATTTACTTAATACTACTAACAATTTCACTTTGGTTTACATTATAAATATCATCACGCTTATTATCAAATTAGGTAAGCCAGGGCACTTTATCTATACCTATGTTATTACTTTGGCCAGTGATTTAGGGCAAATTTCACCGATGAAATTGAACGCGATCAGTAGATCTAAACCCCGTTCAAAGCTGTCAGTGTCAATATTTTCCAATAATAATTACTCTATGAGAGCAGTGGTGGCGCAGTGGTATCGGCCCCGAATTACAAGTTGTAGATCGTAAGTTCAAACTCAGGCAGGCACTTTACTTTTGTGTAGGTATTTATTTCATCACCACTGCTCTCAAAACGGTGAAGGAAAATATCGTGAGGAAACTGGCATGCCCTAGAACCAAAAATTCGAAGACATGTGACATCTACCAACCCGCACTGGGCCCGCGTGGTGGATTGCGGCCCACTCCCTCTCACAGAGTGGAGGCCTGTGTCCCAGCAGTAGAAACATTATGATTATGATGATGAATGACACTGACAGCTCTCTTAAACGTAGCTTCGATGTGCTGATCGCGTTCAGTTTCATGGTGAAATTCACCCTTACTTCCAAATAGGGAACTAGAAGTCATTACACGTAGGTATACATGTATACATATAAACTGCCTTCCAATTTTTTCTCAGCTAATTGACGGGCTGAGAACTGTCTGGCCTTAATCATAAAAGTTCAAAATAAATTATACGGCGAAACTGCACAAACGTGTGTATGTTTCCCAGGTAATTCAATTTGACCTTGTATATCTTTTGCTTTTCTATAAGATATACCTACATTTAAATCCAAAACATCTAAACTTAGATATATAGCAAAAATAGAGTATATGGCCGTGTTTATGACATGAAAATAAAGTAGGTGGAGTAAGATTAACACAATACTTGACTTGGCGCCTCGTCACCTCATTGTAACCCGACTAAGGTGAAGCAAAACGTAGGGTTATGATTTTGACCGGTATGTATGTATGTTCATCTGTATCTAGTAGAAAGCTTAAGGGAAAAGTGGCATACGATCATGTCTTTCAGACGAGAATATTTTCATGCTTTTTCGCTAGTCTGGTTTTAGTTTTTTTGCTGTTTTTACCTTGCGTTATACACTAATACTTAGCTACCACATACTATAGACCTAACGTATTGTCGAGGTGACGGGTGCCTTGTCTCACTAACATCATTTTTTATATTATCCTTATAATATATAAGGTCTATCTATTCATACGCGAAATATCTGAACTATTCCCTACATTTTGACGAGTTATGCGAACATAAATGTAGGGAACAGCTGATTTTTTTTTCCGCAATTTCAGGTTTGGTCCCATAGTTAAAGTTGTTCATAATGATGAGTACAATGACCCCTTCAGATATTTCGTGTATGAATAGATAGACCTCATATATTTCTAGATAATAATATCCTTAAACTAATAAAAAAACCACTTAATTATAAACGTTGCTTTACAAGATAAAAGATGTTTACCGAAATGTCAAAAATGTTTACCGAAATGTCAAAAATTTCTGTTTAATAAGACTAATCACTACTTAAGTTACTTAAGTTTAAGCAACGTTTACAAATGTGGGCGAATGTTATACACTAAATTAGTACTGGCTTATACAGTTTTATACAATATATCGTTTAAACTTATGTACATAACTTAGTGTTTCTTAAAATAACACAATTTATTTTCATGAAGGAAAAGGCAATGCGCCCGCGCAAGTTTATGTAAGTAATCCAATATTTATGAAGAACAAAAGACTTCATAATAGCTATTACAGAGCTTATTATAACTAGTAATATATTCTTATGACCTAAATATATAACACTAAAATCGGCAATAACCCAACGGTTAAAAGAATATAAGTCAACAAAAATCTTAAAATAATTGTCACTAAACTGTCAGGTTTCTACCCCCCATTTCAATACACCATTCTCTTTATTGGTCCCAAAAATCAAAGGTGCACTTTAAGCTCCTCACACCACTTATGATGAGGTATATTAAAAGTCCAAACTTGGACTTACCTACGTCTAAGTCCAAGATCATTATACGTCACTTAGCACCGGCTTTGGCTTAGCCATGTTCCCGTCTCTATCTTGCACTTGTAGTTTGACAGTTGTGCGACAAGGACAAAATAACGCTTTAGAATGATGGTCCGAGTATAGCTCCTTGGGAACTCCTTAGTCTCTACAATCTACAAAGATCTACTGTGACGATCATAGTCGTATAATTTTACTTCGATCTAGGGTGACGATCATGGTCTAAGAACCGAGGTCCTAAGACACTTCGAAGCTGTCCGTGAACCCATGGTAAGGGTATATGCCACCTAACACATACTTGTAGTTGCCAAAGTGGTGGATCCTGTAGATGCCTTTAGGAGTTCCTACAGGGATCTCCCATTCGATTTCTGCACGACTCGTGCCCATTACCTTGGAGTCGCGGATCCAGGTGAATCTGGTGGAAAAGAAGATAAGACTTAGTACTAATTAGTATAGATATTTTTGAAAATAGAAGTACATTTGTGCCTGGATGAACCGATGAGATTGAAAAATTGACATTTTCTTGTTTTTAAAAAGGACTGATCTTCATCATCTGCCTATTCTTTTCCTAAATATGTTGAGGTTGACTTCCAATCTAACCGGAAGCAGCTGAGTACAAGTATTTTACATGGAGCGACCTATCTGACCACCACAACCCAGTTACTGGGTAATACGACACCCCGCACTACCACTGGTTGTCAGACTTTCGGGCTTCTGTCGACCCGTAACAACTGCTAAAAATCTACGAAAATTTAAATTTTGAAAAGGACTGAATCTGTTTATTCGCTAAAAACTTAGGTATACATACTTGGTCTCCCAATCAGCGTCAGTGAAGACAGTGACCCACGCATCGTCGTCCTCTGACTCCAGTCGCTCCACTGTCGCGTACCAGCGACCGTGGCGCATACTGTTGCGAGGGTGACCTGACACCTGATGGTGAGAAACATTTGGAGTCGTAGACGATCTCTTGATGATGTACAAGAGCTTGAAGCAATATTTTGAATTCAAGCATTAACTCACGCTATTTTGAACTTTCAAGGAGTCGGTAAGCACCTAAGACAGTAAGATAGTAAGCCTGTAGTATTGTGTCTTAAGGAAGTTGCTTTATTTGATAAAGAAACTGATTGTAAGTAAATACAAGCCGACAGTCCATATGACCCAAGGGGGAGACAAGAAGCGAAATACCATGCTTAGAGGCAAAATTGAAATAGTATCTTATAGACTACAGAAAGCACTTATGAATTTAGAAATGTCTAAAGGCTGGTAAATGCAGATGGCCATATTAGTAAAGAGAAAAGATCGCTACTCATCATTTTTCATCTATATCTAATCCTGTGACTCTTAAAGCTCTTAAGCAACAGATGGATACGAACGACAAATCACGGTGTATTTGTTTACTGAAATCTGCAAGTATATACTTACAAACTGCGTCATCACGACATCTCCGTAGCTATACTGCTTGAAGGGCTGCTTCACACAGTCTCCAAACTCATGTCCCCAGGGGGCGGAGTCCCACAGCACGGGCGGCACCAGCGAGATCAGCTGAGTGCTGAGGTCGGGCGGCGCCGGGCCTGGCGGGGTGGGCTTACTCTGGCAAGGGAAATGACACTGAAGTTATTTACAGGCTTTTTAAGAACAGGAAGACGCATTGTCCTGGAATTAAATTAAAAAATCATCATCATTTTGGCCGAAAGACTTCCACTGAAACTTCCATAAGGTGAAAGCTCTGGGGTAGCCCCTAAATTCAAATTTTTGTAAGTTTTTTGCAATTTACAGGTCAGTTATTTTAAAATAATATTTGCGACCGTAACATGTATATGTTTACAGAATTATAATCATTAAAATCATCAATACAACCCTCTATACTCCATATTTAACTACCTAAACATATGGAGTATAAGTTCATTTAATTAGATTAACTATTTCATAAAAAGACATTTTTGGGAATAAACTCCGAGATAGCTCGCGAAATTCAAATTTTCGTAATTTGAATTTCGCGAGCTATCTCGGAGTTTTCACTTTAATCATCGCCACTACAACCGGTCCTACATTTCCCACATCTAGTAGAAGTAAAAATTAGTGTTTTCGAGACTGGGATCTTGAAAAACAGTACAGTATCAGCGCCATCATTATTTTAACCATGTGCATTGCTTTTACGAAAGATCCTGCTTTTATAAATAAGCCACTTACCGAAATCAGAGCATCGGTTAGTTCCACGTATTTGTTCAGATAGATGTCTAGTGTATGAGGTCCGAAGATCGTCGAAGCAGCTTCGTATCTCTGCGCCTGTAAACCGAAGATAGCAAAAACGTATCAGCCATCAGTATTAACGAAAACTTCCGTTTTATTGTTATTTATGAACTTCAAAAATGAATCAGGAAAAACATAATAATTAGGTACCTGATATTCCTCAGGCGTCGCAATATAATCCGAATAAATGTTAGACAGTCCAGCAATAACTACTTTCTTAGCCTCGGGTGCAGTTTTCGCGATGATGTTCCTAAGTCTTCTACCAGACATGGTGGTGAACTCTCCAGGGACCGCTGCTAGGAACAGGCTTCCGATCCTCGCGACCGAACACGACACGACCTTCGGCTGCCATTCATAAGGGAATTTCGCCTGGAAGAAGGATTGCTATGTACAGGAAAATAAAACTAGATTTTCACTTTTTACCTTTGACTTTTCAATGGGGTTCATATTATAATGGTATTTGATACTCTATACCTATAGCATCTCTATAGAATAAAAGTATTGCCGACTTATTACAATACGCGATCTAACTTTAACCCGAGCCTAAACCTAAACGGATTTTATATTTAAAACGTCAGACCGACTTCAGTAAAGTTCTTAATACTCACACAATTCACAACCTAAGACCGAACTAAGATGGCAGTGTTGTACAAGATATTGTATTTCCATTACTGTTAAATTCTTATTTCAAAAGCAGACTTAATGGTTTAAGAAAAATCTTGTTTTGCAATAAGACCGCTGTGGTTCACTTGGGTTTAAGCTTTTGCCAAGAAAAAATAGGACCTTTGCCAAATGTCAGTTCAGCTAAATTAAAATCTTGAATTCAAAAGCCAGAATCCGGATGTTGTATTCATGTAAACCCAAACCCTCAAAACGGTGAAGGCAAAGAAACATCAAGACGCCTTTCCATAAAAAAAAAATAGAAGACAGTCATATGACATATGACATCTCGTAACCCGCATTTAGAGGTGCGGTTGCGTTATACTACAGCCGACTCCTTCCCTGGAGTGGGCCGCAAGGCCCAGCAATGATTATGCTATTATAGACCGTCTACAGAGTATCGTACCCGCCCCGTAGCCAACAGTATCGGCTTGGGCGCCTGACACTTGATGTCCTCCTTGGTGGGTTCCGCGATGAAGTCCCTGACGGCGTTCCACAGCGGGTTGGAGGTGGTAGTGCCCTGCTTGAAGTCGAAGGCGCCGGGCCCGTCCGTGGTGCCGGCCGCGAAGCTGTAGCCCATCGCGGGCAGGCAGCCGTACACCTTCGTGCTCTGGAAGTAAGATAAAAAGGTGAGCAGAATAATTCTTGTGGTGAGTTTGGGATCAAAGAACTGATTCGCTTGTTTTTAATATAGGTTCTTCACATAAAGTTTGTGGACTGCGAAGTCATGCAAACAACATTGTATGCCAAGAGTATGCTATGGACATTATTCGTTTGTCGAAAAGTTAAGGTACGGGTTGAAGAATGGTGCTCCAGTGGTAACGGACTTACACGTTGCCGTTGTTGGTTATGGGTTCGAACACAGGCAGATGCTTTAATTTATCTAAAAAATTCATCACCACTGCTCTCAAGACGTGAACATCGTGAGGAACCTGCATGCCCTAGAACCGAAAATTCTAAGACATGTAACATCTACCAACCCACATCAGGCCCGCATTACAGACCACTCCCTCTCGAAGTGAGAAGGCCTCAGTCGCAGCAGTGGGGACATATTATAAATAATAAAATAAATAAAAAGTTTATTTAGGAACAATAACACATGACTAGTACAAAATCAAGTAAAACGATGATAGCTGCAAAAGTATAAACTGCAGCGCAGCTAACAACGCCCTTCCCCAGATACAGAATGGAATGATGTTCCATACAGATAAGTGCTTAGTTGGTAATTAAGTTAATTTAGATTTAGTTGATAATAAAAACAAAAATAAGGTAAAAAATAAACAGTACAGGACATAATGATTTGGGATGCATTTTGACGTTTAGTTAATGTGGTGAGTGTAAGGTGAATGGGTGAGTGTTATTGAGGTGTGCAAGGGGTGTTTGTGGCATGTGTGTTGTATGTGGTTTTGTTAGGGTGTGTGAGGGAGTGATGAGTATTTTACACTTCCACGAGTTTCTCTGTATCATTATATAGGCTTTTATGCTAGGATACGGGACACATCTTTCTAAGAACTTCTTTAAGCTCTCGCTCGCAGCGAAACGAGCGGTCGGCTGGGATGCCTCGTTGCCGTCCACGCCGCCGCGGGGAGACATTCTATAGTTAAGTTAGTACAAGATAAAATACCATTTGTTGTAGTAAACAGTGCTACTGTCAGTTTTAATAAAAATAATCAAACATTGCGACAGAGGGAACCTATTCTCAGATGCAATGATCGTGATGCTGAATCGATCTAGGTACTTACAGTATTGAAAGTCTCGGTAACTGGGTCGAAGGGCGACACCGCTTCCTCAGGCATCTTCACGTACTGATGCTTGATGCCCAGGGGACCTGTCATATCCTCACCCGGTCCGTTCAGAACATTCTGGAATTCAATACAACCGGTAAGGTTCTCGAAGAAAGTAGTGGCGTATAGATGGAATTTCTTATGTAACATTTTTTTTTTCGATGATCTTCATCAGGTTTTGTATAGAGAAAGAAAAAAATAAACATGAGAAATTTTAATGGTTGTTTTCCCGCAGCGAAATGGTTTTGTCTCGGTAACACAATCGTTTTATAAACAAATAAAATATTAGAAACAAAAAATGACTGATTAACCATTGTGCAAAATCACCACGTGCGTGCGAGTTTATTTCGCTTTGGACATTTATGCATCGCTGTTCCGTTTGTCGGCGGCGCGTGCAATTCAAAGTAGTACCTAGAAGTTACCTCTAGTGTTACCTACTATTGATTCTCACGTTTTCGATTTGATGAATATTTTTTAATTATTTTAAAACAAAAAAAAAAAAAATACTTTTACTCTATGCTTCGAAAGTATTCCATAAGGCAAGTTGTTGAAAACAACCATTAAAATGTATCGGTGTATAAGGACCATAATTTTTTATTTTGGTCCTAATATTACAAAATTTTCAACCTACCATAGCAGTCTGGAACAACTTAGTAGCAATAATTCTGGTGCTATCAAACATATCTCTTCCAGGTCCTGATGCGAAGCACTTCTCTTTGGGCAGGTTGCACAGCAGCTTTTCCTGGTCACAGACCTTGCCTGAGAACTCGCAGTGGGGACCTTTGGTGTTCGGAGACACATCGCCCAGGTTTGTTGATGCGAAGGCACAGACTATGTTACCCTGGCAGGAGAATGGGAGATCTATGTAAAACTGATTTTCCTTTGTGATCCAAGAATATTGTCATTAAGAAAATTACACTAGTATATTGAGATGAATATTTCACCTAGCTAGTGAACTGTCTGATCCAGAGGGCTTCAAACCTAGAGTTGTTGAGTATCGTAGACACGGCTACATATCAAGCTATACATTTTCAGTTTTAGCTGACCGCACATTGTTTATGCTATTTTATACAGTGAGAAGTCGGGTTTTATACTGGAAATGTATAGCTTGATATGTCACCGTGGGTACAGGGATGTAATTGAACTACAAACGTATGTATATCAAGGCTGATCACCAGTGGCGTAGCTCCCCCCCTCCAATATAAAGAAGCAGAACCAACAATAAGAGTATTTTTTATTTTATAAGACTTATTTATACACTTTTACTTGAAAGAGTTTAATAATAAATGTTGGGAGTTGGGTTTCTCCTCTGACCGGGGGCCCCTTCCGGCTGGGGGCCCGTGGCATTTTGCCGACTTGCCACCCTGTAGTTACGCCACTGCTGACCACTGATGATATACAAAGTAAGCGACATTTTGGAAAGGAAAATTCTGAATATTCTGGATATTGCAAAGTTTTAGTCTTTTCTCTGTTTGCCTCTTAACGATTCTAACTTTAATAAATTTAATAATACTTATAGGTAATATTCAAGTTGATCCTCACCTTGCCAGGCAGAGTGGTATTCCCATTAAGCGCCTTCTCCATTAAGATGGAGGCATAACCCACATTGTCGGACGAGATCAGTTTATTAGTATTGTTCATGCTGGTCGGATGTACCGCGAACCAGTTGATCACACCCAGGATCTTGTTCTCGGGAGACACGAAACGAATCTGCGATAACGTCTTGTCTGTGTCGTATTTGTATCTGAGAATGTTTGTAAACAATTAATCAATGCTGTCCAAGGTGACATGTAATTCTGAAAAGATGTAGTACTGTCAGTCAGTGTTAGAAGTAGCAACGAAGGAATTTATCGTCTTAAGGATTGGCAAAAAATAGTGGCACTCCGGGAGTGCCGACAGAAGTGAAAACTTATACAAACGAATTATGTACGTGTACATACACAATATATGTGCATACTTATATACAGAGGTGTCCGTAACAGCATCGCGCGTTCAATTGTTTTTCCCATCTCAAAAAATGCCCAACGCGCCTAGAGAAGTTTTCACGTCAAAAAATTGCTATCGAAAACCTTTTTTTTTAAGTAAGTAGTGACTTTATTATCTTTTATAACAATTGTATGGCGAAATTCAAATTTTCATACGAAACGATGATTTTCTTCTGCGAAATATCCTTACGATGTTCGAACGATGATTCCGTTATCTTGATTTTAGGACCATTTACTGCTACTATTTCCTAAATTGTTGTAACCCAATGTAATTCTACTTGTACACAGGGCTACACATCAAGCATTTACAGTATAGGCTGATCTCGCATTGTATAGGATTTCTGTACAATGCGAGATCAGCGTAAATTGGAAATGTCTATCTTGATGTGTAGGCCGTGTGTACTACGGTAGGGACCGCACTACAAGCAGAATTACTTGTCTTGAAATAATCTAGTTTGCGATATACTTTTATACCGGATTATACCGGATACTGAAAACCTGTAAATATATGTTACGAACATACCATAATTAAACGAAATTAAAAACATTAACTTATTCGAATGCAATTTTTTTTAAAGAGATTGCTGCATATTACTGGATATGATGACTCGGAACAATTAATATAACGACCCTGACCTGACACTGAATCAAACGAAGTATATTTATGGGGAACAAAATACTCACTTACACACACACCTTTACACGCCACACACACACCACACGAACACACCACACACACGCCAGACAGTTACAGATATTGGGACTTGGTGCCCTAGTAATATTAATAAAATACCATACTTGAAAGCACCTCTTTAGTCTCCACTCTAAAATTCGTATCCTGAACCCCGAGATACAGTCTAACTGTCTAGTATGGGCATTCATTCACTGGCAAAAAAATTATGTAACTAGCTGTAGGTAATATTTAAGCTACTCATAAATGTCGTCTCAACTTGATGTTAACCTATGTAATTATGCTTACTGTATTAACTGGACAATAAATATTTTCTATTTCTATTTTCTGTACCTGGCCCTTTCTTCCGGTGGATTCCTCAAGTATGACGAAGGGGAGCGGTTGATGTTAGCATCCAGAAGTTCCGCCTCGCCGTACAACACACGCGCCTCTGTCAACTTGTTGTGCGCTAATACTATGCTCTGTAAATAATAATAGGAATCGATGTAGATTTTCATGAGGAATTCACCTAGGACAATATGTTTTTACATAACTATCCCCTTCATCTTAAAACAACATTTCTGTTTCTTTTTTTAGTTTTTTGGAGCACTCAACTCTCAAACGTTTACTAATTATTATGCTAAGGCCCATATTTACTGCAAAATATCTCCTTTGAGGGCTCTCGTCGAAAAAAACCGCATGACTCTATCATATGTTTTTAACTGACTTCAACAAAGGAGGAGGTTCTATGCTCGACTGTAGGTTTTTTTTTAATGTATGTTCACCGAATTCTCCCCCATTTGTGGACCGATTCTCATAATTTTTTGAAAGAGTATACTCCTGAGGTGGTCCCATTGGCCCATTTAGATCCAAGTCAGGATCTGATGATGGAATCCCAGGGAAATCGAGGGCAACCCTCAAATGTTGTGGGTATTAACAACGTTTTTCATATATTTTCTAAAGCTTTTGAGACATTTGCGTATGGTCATCATCATCTCATGACGCTGAGCTGATGAAGGAAGGTACAACTCTTTAACGGTTAGGAGTGGTAGGATGTTCGGGCATAACTCATAGACGGAGTTGCAAAATTCTTTGTTCGAAAGGGGTTTATTCCGAAATGCTCCCATTTAAAATTCATATACTTAGATCTGATTATGCGTTTCGGAGACAGACAACGGAACTCTTCAAAAAATTACAGCAAATCAAAGTTATTTTTCTCTTTGTAGTGTTTTTCCGGAAGTCGGTTGTTTTTTTTTTGTAAAACTTTTTCTGTCAATAATGGTTGCTAAGTTGGAGCCTGTTTCATAGCCTCAATTTATAATTTTTTTTCGGGGCAATCAACCCTCAATATTTACTGATTAAGCTAAGGCCCACATTCACTGTCAAATCAATCTCATTTCAGTGCTCTCTCTTCGAAAAAAAAAAAAACACCACACGAGTCTTTGGTGTCTTTTTTCTTTGTGAATATTGAAGCTGTTTTTTTTTTTATTTGAAGAAGTCATAGGTCTTAATCTTAATTAAATTGCCTATAAACATCATCATCATCTGCCTAACCTTTTCCCAACTATGTTGGGGTCAGCTTCCAGTCTAACCGGATGCAGCTGAATACCAGTATTATACATGGAGCGACTGCCTATCTGACCTCCACAACCCAGTTACTGGGTAATACCCCTTGGTAAGACTGGTTGTCAGACTTTCGGGGTTCTGACGACCCGTAACGATAACCACTATCAAAGATCCACAAATAACAGCCGAGACCAACGGCTTAACGTGCTTTCCGAGGCACGGAGGGGGCTTGGTATGTAAAGATGGTCACCCATCCACAGACCAACCGCGGCAAGCGTAGCTTAACCTGAACAATCGACCCGTGCGGCAGTTATTACTTAGCTACAAGCCTCTTACCTATAAACAATTCCCCCTTATGCACTTAATAAACGTTGCTTGAAGTTAAATGATTAGCGTCCGTCCATACATTTTTGACGTTTAAAGATCATTTAACTTTAATCATCGTTTATGAATATACCTACCCCAAATGTATAAATTCTAATACTTAAAAATTCGACCCTAAGAATTCCATCTGTATACTTTAAAGATGTCGCTGTACCGACCACACTCACCTTATAAATGCCAACAATATAAGCCGTATACGTCTCCCTGACGAAGCCGAGGATCGGGAGGTCAAAGAGGAAGTCCATGAGGAACCCTCCGGGTGTGGAGTGCGTGTGAGTGCCGCTGATGATGACGTTGTGTTCCCCGTACAGGACGCCGTAGCGCTTCTGAAGACGCTTGATGACCTGAGAAGGGCAGATAGTTAGAACTACGATTCTGCACGATACCTACAATCCTTCATGTAATGTTTTGGAAAAAATAATAAAAGAGTGTTAAAATCTTCTGATTCTTAGACAAAATTGTGGAATCATGCAGGTTAAATAAAATTATCTCCTATAGGAACGATCATGCATTTTTTTAGGTTTTTCCAGGTTACACACATTCACACACAAACATCCAATTTAGCTAATATTCAACAAAAAAAAAATTGTGGGCAAAACGAGCGAACACTTTATTTCAAATCTTTTCCTTAATCAGAAAAAGGATAATGATCCAATCTAATTCATTTATCCTCGTTCATGCTTCCACCTCTTATTGTATGTTTTATAAAAATATCTGCAGCTCCACCAACTTAGTTGTAAAGTTAGTACCATTACCTACCGTAATGTTAACGTAGTATTATAAATCTTTAAATCATCAGCCATCTCACCTCTTTCCGAACACCATGTCCCATCATGGCAGCATCAACGGAGACGAATACCAGCCTCTGAGTGGTGTCTCCGCTACCATCTTCAAATACGAACGCCCTGGAGAACTGCCTTAAGTGAATTCCATGGCCCGTTTGTTCTAGCTGTGCGTAGCCCATCTGGAAAATAACAGAGGAGGATAAGAAAAGAGAATATACTGGAAACTGGGCATACTTCTGCATAGCTATTCACAACCATTCGACAGGCTGTCGTATCGAAAATAACACATTTTCAATTAGAAACTGATTTACCTTGCCCCCGACAGCATATAGCTGTCAAAAGAATGGCGGTTGTCTTTTTTATTTAAACTGACATAATTTTCGGATTTGAGAACAGCCTTCAGAAGACTCCTTTGATAACATTGATTGATATTCGATTCAGCACGGAAGCGTCTCGAGTGATTGTGAATAGCTTTACTGATCACATAATATCTCATCTGCTGGAGTCACCCAAATGTCTATTAACGTGTACCCTTGACAATCTGAACAACGTCTCTGACACTGCAATATACGTGGCCACCTATTGTGCCCAAACAGTAGAAATGTCATTAATAATAAGTACATAATCTAAACTAATATTATAAAGATGAAACATTTGTGTGTATGTTTGTAATGTTTTCACACAAAAACTACTGGACCGATTTCAAAAATTATTTCACTGTTGGGAAGCTACACTATCCCCGGGTGACATAGGCTATATTTTATCCCCGTATTCCCACGGGAACGGGAACTACGCGGGTGAAACCGCGGAGCGCTGCTAGTATTGATATAAAGTCGTAAAAAAAAATAAGAGAATCTCAAGCCGTGATGAAAACGTTTGCCAATAACTGTGAAGGTAGAGAGGCTGACTGTTCTGAGTATACTCGAGGGGGCAAAAAATGCACCCCAAAAATAAAGGATAGAATAAAATGGTGTCGATTCTTTTGTTCACTAGGTACCTACCAAAACCAAAATAAGAGTAATAAGAGTATTGTTATCTCTTACTCACCTATCGCGAATGAAAAAGAAAAGTGACGCTATAGAATTACTGTCAAACAAACTATGTTACGTCTCGATTGCCTTGACTTTGGCGTGACTTTAAGCATGATGAATTTAGTTCGTCGTATTGCGACAAAGAAAACCTTAGAATAACTTTTGACAACTTTATTAAATGACATTACTGTGACAGATTAACATTCTTGTTACATTAGAAGGAAAAGATAGCTATAGGCTTTGTTAAATTTAGTTGGTGCACAAATGAATCATCACCATTATCCACACGCATTTGGTTGATATCCCGACCTGTCGTAGTACAGACGCCAGCACATCAAGCTACCCCAAACTGTCAAATTTTCCCAATTGAACATGAACCTTATGCTTACATAATATAGTTGAAATCTATCAAAGACATTTAGCAGATAGGCGTAGCTTGATGTGCTAGCGTCTGTACTTTAAAACGTGAGAGTTGAAAAGAATTTGTCGAATGATATTTTTTTATTTATTTAAGCCCAAACATAATTTAGATGAGACACTTGAAAACATTCCATCCGAATATATAAAAATACTTTAGCTAAACCACCATAGAACCTATAGAACTCTTTAGAAAGACAGGGATAAGCTTCAGTATTCTCCTATCGCTCACACGCAATATGTGAGAGAGAGAGATAAATAGCAATGGCAGTAGGTAATATGAATCTACTACGTAGCTTTATAAACGTGTTTCTCGGTAGTCGTATTCCTATTCCTAGCCAAGACCTTGTTTAGGTCCAAATATAGGCCTGACAATGACTATTTCTATGTAAACGATAAAAAAAACGCTCAGAAAGTACCTGACAAAGTTTATAATCTTTACATAACATCACGCCTGTATCCTCCGAAAGGTAAGGCAGAGGTGAGGTGAGAGGTATTCCGTGTGGTGGCGGACGTAAAGAATAGCACCATCCGATCTCTTCCCGTGGGTGTCGTAGAAGGTAAGGGACTTACTAGAGAATGGGCAGCAGCGTTCTCTATGCATTTTACCACCATACTGCGATCGCCAACCCGCCTGCCAAGCGTGGCGAGAGGTGAGGGGTATTCCGTGTGGTGGCGGACGTACAGAATAGCACCATCCGATCTCTTCCCGTGGGTGTCGTAGAAGGCGACTAAGGGACTTACTAGAGAATGGGCAGCAGCGTTCTCTATGCATTTTACCCCCATACTGCGATCGCCAACCCGCCTGCCAAGCGTGGCGATTATGGCAAGCCCCCACAAATTGGAGGAGGCCTATGTCCAACAGAGGATGTCTTTCGGCTGAAATGATGACGATGAAGGCAGAGGTGCACCAGCTCCCTAATTGCGTAACACGCGATGAATCATAATTGGTTTCATTTTGACAGTTCAACAATATTCATTGCGTTATTTACGTTGTTGAGCAAACACAACATTTCGAACATATGCAGCAATGGTTTAGCCATCTGTTACAAAACGAAACAGATTATGATTAATCGTGAGTTCGCAAATAGGGTGCTGTACTTAGTACACCCACATGCAATTGGGGGCGAGCCTAATGCCATCAACCGGCACAAATCCAGACGCCGCGCCGGGTTGCTACTTGCTACTACCCATCACTTTTCCCGATCTGGGAATCGAATTCAGGACATCATGCTCAGCAGTAGCGCTTGCGACCACTAGACCAACGAAACAATTTTTATCTTTATACGTATTAGGTATATTATGTATTTCTTGTATTTTTAACCGACTTCAAAAAGGAGGAGGTTATCAATTCGACATGTTTTTTTTTAATGTATGTTCGGGTATAACTCCGTCTTAAACAAGAAAAGTTTTTATTTAGCAACCCGCACTGGGCCCTCGTGGTGGATTACGGCCCACTCCCTCTCACAGAGAGGATACCTGTGTCCCAGCAGTGGGAACATTATAGGCTGAGTATGTATGTAGGTACTATAGCTAAAAAGTGAAAAATAAAAACTTTTTCGACTTCCGAAATTAAAGTTATATTTCACTTTTTAGTGTTTTTCCCGGAAGTCGGTTGTTTTTTTTTAAAGTTTTTATGTAAAAATTTTTGTACTATTTATCCCATTATGATGCACCTGCCAATTTTTTGTGTCACATCACCCTAAAATTGTCAGGTAGCAAAAGCCTCAGGCATTAAGTCCGCCTTTGTACCTTCAATATTATTTTAATCTTTCTATAAAAGTAGTGGATTACCAAATTAAATTAAATGATCACAAATTAACTTGTGATAAGCGAAATTACTTCTTTAATTGCCTTCTGTCGAAATTAATTAATAAGAAGAAGAACATAGTCCAGTCATAATTGATTATCACCCTTTCTAAAACCAGATAAGCTGAGCATATTTCTCTGGTAAAATTAAATATGTCTGTGGATGTGGATATTGTAACGAAGTAAAATTGCCAATTTTCTTGTGATTCCGGGGCCACACCAACGGGAAACGCCGTTGATTATCGCGATGATGGACGTTAACCGTAGGTGTAGCCACAACTTATCGCGATAATTTTACAATGGCATTCACATTGTCATTTGATATTAAGCGATAACTATCACCAATGTTGAGCATTGACGTTGACCGTTCAAGTGTGGCCACTGAATTTATCGCTTTTATTATAGGAATATTTACCGCATTGTTTATCGCGATGATGGGCATTGACGTTGACCGCAGTGTGGCCCCAGTATGAGTATACATTTGTGGAAATGATGATTACCCGGGAGCAGCAAACACTGCGTTACCGTGCTTTGAGTCTTGCTTTGATCTCGGCGACAACAGACAGTCCAGGAATGTGAGGCCCACTTTGGGTGGAATCCCGATTGGTCTCTTGAACACGTAAGATATCGCAATACCTACGCCTTGCGAGACAATTCAGAAAGAATCCTGCTTAATCCTGAGAGAACCCTTCGATGTTGATCGAGATTACACTCAAGGCTGGTTTTGGCAGTGGATTAGGATTTATATTTGCCATCGTGGTGAAGTTTTGACGATCATAAGGTGCTCTTACACGGGCAATTTTTTGAGCAATTATTGCTCGGCAACACTAATGGATCTATTTGGATCAATTAAGTGGAGCAATCTGGAGCAACAACAATAAATTGCCGATGTGTTTCGGCAATATTGCTTCTGATTGCTCTATATATTTCATGAATTGCCGAGTATCCAATCGGTTTGGAAATTTTTAGTCTATTTTCTTTATATCTCGTTTGTACGTCTACGTCTCGTTTTTGCGAGACGAACCGGCCGGCGGCGGATGCGGCGGGGTAGGCGCATTGCCTAGATTTTTTAGTTGCTCCATATTGTGAGGCCGTATCTCTGGTAACAGGTTGCTACATGTTGGAATTGCCCTAAATTGCTGGATGTAGTCATGACGTCACATTTGACGAGAATTGCCTAAGATGGGGCAATCTTAGTTGCTCGTGTAAGCGCACCTTTATGACTGCGTCAGTGAGCGGAGTTCGCGCAGCTGAATTTTGGACCAAAGATGTTTGAATTTGTTTGCAATCAATACGCTAAGAAGAACTATTGTTTAAGAATTGCCTACCTAAGACGGATCTATCGCGACACAGAATAAATACCATGTCCATATTTACAGAACAAAGGTGTTAGACACAAGTAGGATGTTATGACTAAACAAACTACGTAGATACTATAATGTGTAGTACAAAGTTCATGGTTAGCAGGACAATCGCGTAACGCACTAACAGAAGAAATGGCTTTCATTTTGACAATTCTACAACATTCATTGCGTTATTTATGTTATTGAGAAGACACATTTTTCTAACTTATGAAGAAATGCATTAGCAATATGTATCCATTAAAATGATTAAGATTTTGTTTGTAAGTACGTAGGTACGCAATTAGGATGCCGGAGGCTCAGAAGGTTCACTTTTGTCTACCGGGCGCAAAACGTCAACTTCTCAGAATATCTCTATCGCAAAATGTTCATTTCTCAGAAGGTCTCTTTAACAAAATGTCCAATAAATGACCCTTTCGTAAAATATCTCTTTCGTAGCATGTATCTGTCGCAAAATGTATCTTTCGTAGAATGTCCCTTTCGCCAAAATACCCCGGCGCAGTCGGGCTCAGATTATGTCAAGTCAACAACCATTGATTCACAATAGAATTCACAGTGAAACTATGTCAATCTTTATATGTATTTACAAAGCAATTCAGCTGTTGAAAGTAGATACAAAGATGTACCTGAGTGCCGGTGACCATACTGTGAAAGACATAGTTTACAATACACCTAGGGGAAAGCCCTCTGGTCACAAATTACCACTTTCACAACAAGTTTTTGATTCAATTGATTGATCTCAAAAACTGACTGTTAGCTAAATAATATGTTCTTCGAGCAAACATCATATTTTCTAAAATGGCATCTCCCGTTTCACAATACAGCTTGATCCTCAGCTATTCTAATCTATCTTTTAGAAGGCACACTGTACGTCGATTGGTTCTGTACCTTCTCGCACCAAGGGGACTCCTGTGGCCTTTATCATGTCATCAGTCCATCTTGTGGGATGCCTTCCAACTCTACGTCTTCCAGTACGCAGTCGTCACTCCAGAACCTTTCGGCATTATCGGCCATCTCTTCTGCGAGCAATGTGCCTGTGCACTGTGTGTTATGTTGCCAAATATTATAACACTTATAATTTAGTATGTGTAACTAATTATTTTCCTTTGCGATTCCCAATAAATACTCTTTCCTTCTAACTAACAGTACCGGAACAAATTCTCTGAACTGTAGAAATGTCTCTGACAGTCAGGTCCATCTAGAATATCGGTTTTCATAACGGGACTACAACCAATAACTTACAAACCAGCCAACCAGGCTGTAAACCTGTCCACCAAATTACTAAGGTCACATATTGAAGTAACGGTCGAAAGGTACAATAACATATAATGTGAAGTTGGGGACAATTTCCGCAATATAAGTTTTATTGCCCACTGTTGGCTTGTTGTGGACAGTAGGCGACCTTCGTCAAGTGACGTAATTGCTTGTTCCAAGAATCGGTTGCTGCAAAGCAGCGATATTGAATCAGGTACGTGGCTATTTGAGAAGAACTTTAACAAGTCTTCACTTCCATATTTATATTCAATTACTTCTTACTTAGGTACTAAGATTAGATTTCGTTGATCTATATCAGACGGAAGAATTGGAATATTTGAGTAAAACAAAAACCATATTTACTAACATTTTTGTTACTACATTATCGTATTTCCTCGCCAATAAGGCCTCATATATTATAAAATCAATATTTAACGCTTAGGTATTATTATTGGCCAATTTCAAGCAACTAACCTAATATATTTTCATACCCACTGTAAAGAATGAATCAACTAAAAAAATCTTTTAAATTTCACCATCCGCACATTCTAGTCATGGCCAATATAAACTCCCAGTAGACATGAATGATGCATAAATACAAAACATATATGCACAGAAACAAACATCGACACATGACATTGAAAACATGCGAATATGTGCGTATAGAAAGACGAACATCAAAGAAAAATAAGCTCATAAAAACATAAGTGGCACCAACAATATGAAATGCCAATGGCGATGGCGGCAAGGACCTTCGAAGAGGTACTGAAGAACTATCAACATTTTGGTTGGTTTCAATACATTGCAAGAAGAGAAGATGAATCAAGCAGCTGATTAAAGTAGCTACCTACACTTTACGCAATTCTTTTAGTATTACGATCAATCAAGAAAGAATACGAGCGTATCTCCGGGCAGGCGATGAAAATAAAATGATAACTACACATAATGTATAACACGTAAACACGCTATGGTAACAATGACCGCGTTATGTGACGGCTGACGGGTCACAGAACGTTACCGACCAATCACCACGCTTGCCTTGACCTCCAAACAATTCTCGAACAATTCGAATTATATCGTGCAACGGTGCAAACCGTTGGAACATTTTAAAAAAGTGTTCCAGAATGTTCTTAGGGCCGTTGCATGTTTTGTGTGTACGGTCTGTGGGTTGGATCCTACATTATGTTGTTTTTTTATGTAGTCTTATATTGAATGGTGTACCGTATTTAATTTGTTTTTCATTGATGCAACGTCAATGAAACCCTTTATAATGTTGTTTGGCATTGTGGTGTTGTGAACAGACGCGCCTTCTGGGCTGCTTTTTGGACAAAATTCATTCCCTTTGTAGAGTCATGTCCTGTTGTCAATGCTTGTGTGATATCCAAAGAATTTAAATAACACCAAACTAGTCATAGTATAAGTATTACCATCAAAATAAACTTTTTAATTTTTGTGGATATCCTCGTATTTTTCAGTAACAACCATATATCAAAGTCTCCAGTATAAGATTCACTGCCCGGACAAAATAATCAGACAAGGTTAAAAGCCTAGTAAGCTTTACTAAGTACCTACGTATTAGTTTTTACCCGACTGCGCCATGAGGGTTATGTTTATCGAGTGTATAGTATGTATGTATAATTCTTGTTCTGTAGCCTAAACGGCTTGATCAATTTCAGCTTGAGAGGTGCCGTTACATTCGTCTTAATTGTGAGAGTGACACTGGGTATGTGAAAATTGAAAAAAAAAAACAAAATGGTCGATTTTTGGCGCAATATTGTCTTCGAAATGTTTTTTTTTTCTGAAACCTATTTGGTGAGGTATCAAAATAAAGGGTTTCATAAATAGGCCTCATTAATGTCAAAAATAATTATATTAATTAAAAACTAAGAAATCAAAAAAAAATACAAAATCAAAAAACCCGACTGCCTAAAAAGTGAACTTTAATTAAAAAAGATGGAAACAAAGAAATTGTTTTAAAAGGATGAATATTAGACTTAACTATAAGCAATCTCATGCAGTCGGAGGCATCTTCTTAAAAACAATAAAGACCTTTATTGCCTCCGACTGCATGAGATTGCTTTTTAAGTCTAATTAATAGTCGTCCTTTTAAAACAAGTTTCTTGTTTCCATCTTTTTTAATGCTTTACAAAGAATTATTACGTTTCTAAATTAATCATAAACCCGTTTCATTCAATTCCAAACAAAACAACACGTTAATCTGACAATCGGCAATACATTACCGCTATCCACCTCGACTACTTATTTAATAAAATACCGATGTTTAACCATCGGACTTCCTCTCCGGCCAGCCAGTATGACTGCATGAGTTATGTGAGTCATACATGTCTGAACTTGAGTATAGTCAAGATCAGTGCCCCAGATAGCTGGACCACGTCGGCGTATTTATTTTTTATCTTTATTTGCAGCTTGTGCAGTGATGTTGATGTTGTTTTGTTTATTAAGTAAGTACCCAAATGAATGTGCAGTTATAATTGAAGTTTTGTTATTGTTTTGTGTCGTGTGTCTCTTTTTACCCGACTTGACTGCGCGATGCAAAGGAGGGCGCGTGGGCCGATTTTGATGATTCTTACGTCGATCGAATCTTGCGAGTGTCACTAAAGAATGACAGTAATCAAAATTCAAAATGGCGACAACCAGACGTCATATTATAATGAAAAACTTTTTTAATGACTATTTAGGAACTTTATCGTGGTGTTATAAGTTTGACGTGTCTGTGTGTGTGTCTGTCTGTTCCCCAACGGATGAACCAATTTTGATTTTGTTTTTTTTTTTGTTTGAAAGGTGAATTAGTCCGGAGTGTTTTTAGCTATGTTTGATGAAAATCCCCCACGAGTCTGATCGAGTCTAAATTTTGTAGGTATTCTATTACTTTAATAATATTAGACGAACAAAGTTATTTTGAACTGATGCTGGAGCATCACCTGGAGTTACCTGGATACCCAAGTTACTTACAAACAAACAGCAGAAGTGTTGTGTTTGGGCTCATAGAAAAGGTCTCAATGAATAGGTCAAAGAAATGGTGATCAGGACGAGGAATGAGGATAACTTAGAAACAAACTTCACTGTGGGAAACAGGCAAAGTTGCGCAGATATAAGCGTACATGTGCCGATCGTAGCGTGTTTACTATTACTATTTAAAAAGTTTAAAAAGCAGGAAATAAAAGAAAAATAAAAAAGCCCCTACCCAAACAAAAACCTCTAAAAGTAAAAAAAAAATATTTATCGGCCTCTTAAGTTGTAGGTAATATTTTGATCAAAACATTGTCATGTCGGAGGACGGCCAATGAAAACGCCAAACAGACGATGCCCAGCAATACTTAATCAATGTACAAAGGATAACATTTTCACTAGCCGTCCCTTTGTTTCGGTCGGGGGTTTTTTATTTTTTTTATTTAACTTTTATTATTATTACAATTCACGACACAAGTCACGACGTTGTTTAAGCGGCAGGTGATCGAAGGAGCTGATGACGGAAAACCGTAGACGGGTAAAAAAAATATAAGCGTATGTGGAGCTGGAGGGAGGGAATCGGTACGAACTGCATTTGACACACAGCCGGTAGCGAGACTAACTACCATAACTGACTGGCGGAAAATATCTGATCCAAGAGGGCCAAGACAAAGTAGCATTTTTCCACAAATGACGATGACGGAATCGACAAAATTCCATGACAATGACATCATTCATATAATACATGGATTGATGTATGGCTTTTCAGTACTGTGAGACCCTCAGGGTGATCTCAACGATAACTTTCCTGGAAATCGTTCTAAGTTTCATATTTTTATCTTCTTCCTTCTGCTTGTCAGCTCAATCTCACGCCTACTGTTTTTTCTGCCCTTCTCCCTCTGAATTAGCTTGAAAGTTCGAATATGATTAAAATTATTTTAGCCTGTATAACATAAGATCGGCTTCAGTAAACCACCTTCACAGTACCTACTCTACCGACAAGCTTAATATAAATTCCGTTGAAAGTCGTTGTGGACATACAACAGGTTTTGAAAGCGACTGCTACGCCTCTCAGGACGTTAAGACAACCTATGAAGATAACAAAGAATTCTACCAGTTTTATGAAGGACAGCTTGGTACATAATAATATGCTTCCACTTATAACAAATACCTGTCCATACAAGCTGAGACCACGTGTGCCGCTGCATTGCATGCTTCCGACCTTCGCTCTCCATGGCGCAACGCTCGCTATGTCAGTTCAAACGAGCGAGTGCACTACGTGCCGGTTATTGCCAGTGCTAGCCTATAGACTATATTGTTTTATGTCTATTATGACTATCTGGCTACAGTTTGAATATAAATTTTCCCGACACCATTGGTTCCTGCACCAGCGAGGTAAATGCGTAACACACTAACAATACAAATGTCTTTTATATTTTGACAGTTCAATAACATTCATTGCGTTATTTACGTTGTTGAGCAGACAAATTTTTCGAACATATGAAGCAATGGATTAGCAATATCCTTCAAAATGATTCAACCAGTGTAGATTGATAGTGCTTTACGCTTAGGGTGCTGATTGTCAGTCCACTTACGGAATAGTTACAGTAGCAACTTCTGAGGAGAAATGCCAAAGAAACTAATACAATCGTCAGGTATTTCGTCTTTCAAAATCAGGTATTAAATCATTTCCGAAATCACAATTCTGCAATAGAGAGGCGATAGATGAACCTTGAACTACTTTCTACCTTTTAGAAACATATTGGTTTATTTCTCGAAACTACACTGAATTGGATAATTAGCCTTTGTTTACTGCGATATATTACGCTGTATCGAAATCAATATTCTACATATTGCATTTCAAGGCTCTCTTCGCTAATAAGTCTTCAAACCGATCCTTAAATTGTAAATGCAATCGGTCTAACACGATTTTATACACCTATTTGCAACAATTAGTTACTAATCTACAAAATATTATTCGCAAAGAAATGCTTTGAAATAACGAATCCTGTTAGTTTATTGGTAGAAAATTATCCCACCGGAACGTGCTACTCCATATAACATTAACTATCTTCCAGTGAAGAACAGCTGTTTCGGAGATTAGTAACAGACAGACAGACAAAATATGAAAAAAAGTTTTTTGTTGTATTCTTTTTATTAGCGTGTGCGATGTCAAAAATAAAACAAAAAAAATGTATGCAAATATATAGTTTTCCAAATTTGTTTGGCCCAAAATTCAGCAACGCGAATACCATTCGCTGACGCAGCCTTTAGGTCCTCACGTGTGCAGGTGATAGGTGCGAGATGGCAGGTGAGCTAACAGCTAACGTCTGTGTGGAGACGCCGCATACACACCGGAGATCTGAGCCGTTCATGGACGGTATGTAGTTGGTAAATTAAGTATCAAATTAAACGTGCTATCCTGACGGACCATCTGATTAACGAAGCGCTAAAGGATGTCAAGTTCATAATTATGAATAACTTGGAAAATATGTAAGGGCATAGGTAAGTGTGAATCAGCACATCAGGAGCCAACTGCGAATCTGGTTAATTTAATAGAAAGGTCACTGGACCACGAGCTTATGGCTCATAAAATAACGCACAAATACAAATAATTGCCGCATTGCAATTAACTGCAGTTTGGAATGTGAATTGAATTCAGAATATTGATCAGATTCGCATGATAGGTTAATGGACATCTTTCTGGTTAAAATATGATGAAGATGTGATGAGGAGGTTATCTGGGGTTCTGTGGTGTGCTTTGGTGATTTATTCATTGAGAACTGTTCCGTTTTCTGAACACTTCGGGGCTGATAAAGTAGAGCAGACAAATAAAGGAGAACAATATTATACAATTTAAGATCTACACAGACTCCAAGCGTAAGGAGGAGTAAGTCAATGTAAGTAAGCCAATGTAAGGCACACCAGAAAGAAGATATCGGCAAACCTAGGAGCACCGTTTTATTGCCCCCAAGTTAAATCTATAAGTAGATCACTTGTAATTTTTTACAATAATGGGTCCCATTGCACTCTTCGCAGTAATCAATAGACACAAAACGGATCACGGACCGACCTTTCAGGCTGTGGGAGATGTTGACATAGTAGGTAGAAGCTAAGTAGGGTCAAATAAATCGGAAGCTATACTCACAAACGCGATCTCGGCAGGAGGACCGGTGACGTCAGCGATGCCGACGCCAACACGCAGCGCGTGCGCAGCTGTAGCGCACGCCACCACCAGCCACGCGGCAAACATGCTGAGCTGAAAGTTAACGACATTGAGCACATGAAAGCGTAATTAATGACGGTAGAGGCGAAAGCGCCAGGACAGCCCACGAAATTAAAATATTCTTAGGTATGTGTCACTGCCAGGTTGCATGTCTGTCCATATACTATGATTAGCAACCTTAACAAATACCTATGTATTTATAGAATTATAATCATTCGAATCATAAATAAAACTGTCTAAGTTAGAATTGACCACAAATGTCATGATTACGAGAAATAATCATTCAATTAAGGTCATGATTTCGTCTTATATGTAAATATAAAATGTAAAAAATTTCTTTATCAAAACACGGCACCATTCCACCCGGGCCTGCTTCTAAGCATCGGTGAGGTTGTGCGGCACCCAGCGTGAAACTATCCTCCTCACGCAAAGATGCACATGTAGAATTTCGTGAAGGCTTCCCGATCCAACCCGCAGTATGTGTTGAATCTCTTGATACGTAACTCATATTGTCATGGATTACATTTTTCGCTGCTTGCACGTTTTCTTCCGTAACAGCCGTCAAAGGGCGACCACTTCTTTCTTCATCCCCTAAAGTTAGTCGACCGCACTTGAATTCGTTATACCAACGATAAACAGTTGCCTTAGAAGGGCCTTCATCCATGAATGCCATTTGAAGTCCGGTTTCAGGCGACACTTGAAATCGTAAGAAATCATAGCGCGAAAATGTTCCCGGTGCATGTCCATTTTTTATGAGACGATAATTTAAGATAGCTCGCAAACAATGTGGAGGGAAATTTCGAAATTGGAACGAACCTATTTGTACTTACAAATTTTATCATATTTTCAAAATAGATTATAACTGGCCAGTCTCTCATACATAAAAACTTTTTTTCGCAATACTTTCTGAGTGGCCTGGTATAGCAGGTATGAGTAAGACATAAGTAGTGTACCTACACCGGTAAACTGGCTAGTGGTCAATGACAAACAATTGACGATTTATTACATCCATTTCCATTGACATCGAACGTCAATGAACAGCCTGCCTCCTGTTTTCATTAACGTGTTCATTAACATTAAATCATTTATGTGTTTATGATTCTTGATTAACCAGTAAATCTTGGTAAGTTATAGGAACCCAAGTGAGGTTGATTTCATTATGTTTTATTATATTTTTGTTTATAAGTTCTCGATCCAGGTCAACCATAATTGGAATCAATTAAATATTATTATTTTATATACGTCCCTGATATTATTAAAGTAAGATAGGTATACAATACCAATTTATCACATTAGTATTCAAACCATGACTAAAGACAAGTCTACAACAAAAAATGGCATAAAAGCTAATTAAAATCACTAACTTTCCTTTGCAGTTGCTCAAATGGAAAATTAAACTATGATTCCTATATATATATTTCTTATATATTCTTATATTCCTATCATACCCTTACAGGGCCCAAATTTCTGTACCTAGCGTTAAGCCCTTTGTTACATATATTCTAAGTCTAACCATATGGTAGAATTACGACCGCAAATTAAGTTTGTTTCGATAAAAATTACGCACACTATCGTCAGTATCTCAACATGAATATTATTATTTCCTGCACTTGACACCGGTAGATGACTAGATGCCGATGCCAATGCCAACATTTTACGACAGTATTATATGAATAATATTTGCCAGTTTCTTAAACGCATAGTTGGAGGAGAAGAAAAACATTAGGAATGCAAAAACAACTAACATATTCTACGCCAAGATCTCTCACAAAAATAATACTGGACTAACAAAGAGACATTCCTTCGATTCCTTTTTGTTTTTGAACATAATTATAAAGCAATAGATTAGCAATATCTTTCAAACTGATTCAGATTGTGACAGTGTGGCACAACCCGCATAAGATGTATTTCAGCCTTTACTCTGATACTCTCTGGCAATAACATACCAACCACTAGTTTAACAATAAAAGCCTGTAGCGTTCAATGGAAACAGAGTTTTCGAGACAGCAGGTTGGTATTAAAGAAAAGTTTAATATCGCGGGCAGAATCAACCAGGATTCGAAGCACCTTCACGCTTAAAGGAGATGTTTCAAAATGGGCCAGGCAGGTCTATGTACAGTAACTCAAAAAAAAGAAAAAATCCGTAGAATTCGGGAAAAATACAGATAATTCAATTAAATGTATACTGTTGTGGTAGTGAATTTATATTTATCAATTATTTTTATCGACTTTCAACATGGCGTCTCACCGATTTAGTTACTCTGTGCTTAAAAACAATGACAGTAAACCATAGATCTTAAAAAGAGAACTGTTAGCTGTCACAACAGTGAACTGTCAGTCACTTTCCTCTCGTCGTCTCTCTTCAACCCACAGCGAAGACAGAGAATGTTATTTAATATTTATTAATTAATGACTATTTGTAATTCATTCTCTGTCTACGACCCACAAAGTACTTTTATGCTTCAACCTCCACAGAAATAAACATGTCAAACGTCATTAATTAATCAAAATGGCAGCTTGCCGCCATGACGGGTTTTTGTTGTGTGTTGCAATTTCAAGTGTAATTTCTTGTGTTTACCAGCAAACCAAGCCATTTTAAAGTAATTGGACAGTTTAGAACTGTTTTAAATGAATTTCCCTATTTTTAAGTATAGTGTACAAGGACCTGGCCCAGGCTCCATACATTTTAGAACATCTCCTTTGATTAAAATTTGTTTGTATTGTTGAGTCAACCGTTAAGTATCGTAAATCAATCAGGATTCCACTCACGCGCATGGTCGCGCAGATCAATGTCAGTGACAATCGGATCTTCCGTACAACGTGATTTGTGTCGGCTAGTGTCACGCTTGATTGTTTAGCCGGCTATTTATTTATTGTACACATATATTTAATTAGGGTTATGTTATCATTTTATGGCGGGTTTACCTTTCGTGGAACTATGACAGTGTCGTCAGAATCCCGAAAGTCTAAAAACCAGTCTTATGCAGGGATTTCGTATTATCCAGTAACTAACTGGGATATGGAGAACAGATAGGCAGCAGGACGTCGACCCCAACAAAGTAAGGAAAAGACTAGGCAGATGATGATGATTTATGGTGAATTTATCGAAGTATCATTAGATTCTTCATTTGTACCGATTTGCCATATCTTCTTCTTCTTCATCATTTCAAACATTACTTTAAAGTTCTGTTATTGTAGATTAACCAATACCTGCAACCACCACAAGACTGACCTCAATCGCAATGGCTATTACAGAATCAGCTGGAGCAGACTTCTGCACTGGCAGTTTATCACCATCAGGGAACGAATGCCCTACACTATTATTTTCAGCAATTTCAACAGACGCGAGGTCACTGTTAACGCTATCGGAAATCCCGTTTTCCCCGTGATCGACGATGGAGGCCAGACGACCGTTGCTCCTTTGAACCAACTTGAACCACTTAGAACTTGTTTATAGTTAAGAAAATGATCCCAGACCCCTTTAGAAAAGCAGTTAGGTACCTAAACGGACCAGGAAGAAAGTATTGAAAACAAAGAACTTATAAATTAACACGCACTATTCGAAATTGTATTCTTTCAATAACAATGATTTAACTACTGCAAGAACAACAACCGGCAATTATCTCGAACGACAAATGAATGATGATCTAATGTACGATACGAGGCTCACAATGAACAGTAGTAAAACATTCAGTTTGTTGACATCGCAAAAACGTGAAGCAACTATATACCTATGTCTTGTAAACAAACGAGATTGTTAGACGGAAAAGTGAAAACCTTGTCAAAAACAAAGAAAGATTGTCAACAAGATTAAGAGAAGAAGAGAAGAGACAGTTCGTTTTCAATATGTTTCATAGGTATTTTTCCAATCACTAATTACATTAGTAATTTCAGGTGGTAGATTAAAACCTAGTACGTAGTTAGTACCTATATCCCCTCGGCTGTTAGGCACTCATTGACTCTGATAACAATAGAAAAGTAATTTTATTGTGTTAATTACCTACCTGATACTTGTAGGTTTATGTTTATACATGCTGGCATGACATTTTGTTTTTTTTAATCGAAGAAATATTTCAACGCAGAGGGGTTCAGAATCTTGTGCTGAATTTATAGAGTCAGGTTGCGCGTCAATGTCCTCCTCAACAAAAGACAGGCGAAGAAAGATCAAAGCTAAAATAATGTTAATCCGAATGTAGTTAAGATGCCTGCTAAATAGGTACTACGGGTAAAGTTGGTTACTGTTATAATCATTTTTCAGGAAAGAAGGCAAAGTTAGGTATGTGCTAGTATAAAACAAAGTTGTATGTACTTCTAACTGGCATCATTGAAAAACAATCCACAACACCATAAAATTATGAAGCAAAACAAAACAAACTGGGTAAAACATTATCAGTTTGATGAAGATAAAAACAATAAGGAAAAGTGTCACAAATGTAGAGTATAACGCAATACCCATAGGAATCATTGACCTTACAGATACGGAAGTCTATCTACAGGTAAAACAAAGATTAAATTAGACAACCTTAGTTCTAGGACCTTAGAATGTTCTAGAAGTCGCTCTGGTTATGACAAGAATACATTATTATAATTAATTTAAGATCATTGGCCGAATTCTTTGGCATCACATATATTATGTGAAATGTATTGGATGCTGTCCTTGTCTTGTGAATCCAAATGAAGCGAAATGTCATCTGCTAAAAATATATCGGATTTTTGGATAAAGCATCTGGGTTTATTCAGTACTTGACGTTTTGGGAAGGAATTTCCCCAATTCTGCCGGATATTTTAAACTTTTTTTCAGTGGTTGGTAGTGACGCTTATGGGAGATATCACAAACTCAGAGCCAAACTTCATAGTTCTAAATGACCAAACATCATTTAAGAAATACTTATTTCCATTAACTCATAAGCCTAATAAAATCAATGGTGTCTATCTTACTGGAAACCTAGTCACTTTCATAACCATTCGCTATATGTATTTGTAAGACCTAAAACTTCAAGGTAGCCAAGCCAATTACTTAACTCGGCAACATCATTGACAATTACCTTTCAAACCCACCTTTGAATTTTAAATACTTGACGACAACAATGTTCTCACGATTATTATGATACAATGCTATTGAATCAGCTGTCTTTTTACCACAATCTTCTGTGAGTGATATACAATCGAAGACTACTTTTAAAATGTTCGAAAATAAGTTTGTCATTTTGGTCTGGAAACAAAACGTAGCATACAAACTTATTAAAAATTGAAAATTGGAGATGAATGAAGAAAAAAGTTGGCTGTATATAATGGGGCTGTTCATAGATAGGTACTCTCCTTCGGGGGAACCTGCCTGCTCGGTGAGCTCCGCACGGTCGAAAGAATTCAGCCACAAAATAATTGTTACGTTCTTAAAGGAGCATACCAATTATATAGGTAAAATTAAACTATCCTCAATGACATGTCGACGAGCTTTAGGACGTCAGATCAATGAGGTTGATAAAAGAATTAAACAAATAAGTACCATTCACTGTAGGTATGCCAGAATTATTTGCTCAATTAAAGATAATTGACGCTGTTTGTCGCCTAATTTATTGTGTGATCCCTGAACTTTTTGTGTAACGATACATTGGCAAAGGCACCTTGACTGTGCCTTTGTCGAAATTAAAATCATGTAGATCGATTTTATTTTTTTGGTTCTAGTAGCTTGGGGCAGGCCTATGTCCAGCAGTGGACGTCTTTCGGCTAAAATTATGAATGATGATGATGATGAGATAGAAATTTAAGACAACGTAAAGCTTAAGGATTATAATATTCTGAACCACAAAAGGCACCTCACCATAAAAATTAAAATACCATATGTACTATGTTTACTGCACAAGATCCTGCCTAACTAGATCTAGACCATCGCGTGTTAACCGTTATTACCAGTGGAAAATAAAACCCACCAATACCCATTCCCTCAACAACTCATCGATCTCATTCGTATATTTTCCGGTATCTGTCCTTATTCTTATCTTCTCCCTATAATATGTTTGCAGGAAAAAATTAAGACTTTCAGAGCAACACCTGATGGCACTAGATGCAGATAAAGCAATAACTTAAAAGGTAGGAAGTGTCAGTAGCAAAAACATTTACATAGAACTCTTCCAATTAGGACGAACCAAGTATTTTCCGGCTTCGTCCAAAGAAGATAGAATATAGACGAATAGAAAATGCTTAATATAATCAAGGTCGATCTACTTCCGTGGAATAATAAACAGCTGGCATAGGTATTCGTATCGATTTCCTTAAGTATTTATGGAAATATTTCACAATAGAACAAACAGTGATCGTATGAAGACTTATTAGTATGAAGAAAGTCAGTGTTTTAAAACGAAGTCATTGAAATTTAAGCTCTCAAAGACGAAGATTGAGGAGGAGAAGATCCTGCATTAATTTGGACTATAGGGACGTTAAAGTTTTTATTTCAGTTTAAAAGTAATTCAGCATAAACAGACAATATATAGTAATTAGACTAGATGTGAAGGAATTTGAAGGCTGAGGGGGAAGCCCTGAAAACTCTCTTACAGCCAGTCTGCCTTCTTCGGCTAAAACAATGGCTCAATTGCTCATGAAAGTATAATTAGAAGTGGCACTAACTAAAATAACAAAAGCAGCGTGTATTCTGATTCACGCAACAAAGCCGGTAACCTTGAACTTGAACTCAAAAGACGAGAGTCAACATAACATTGAAAGGTACTTTAACGACGATCACAACTAAACCGCGGATTTATGTGTTGTGAATGTTTAAATTATACTAGGTTCCGGTCAGATGATTCAGATTTGTTTTCTTCAAAACCAGTTTCAAGATTAACAAGTTTGTCCTTAATTTAAATATCAGTTTAAATAACAAACGGAGGATCTAGCCTTGTTTATTCTTGAGATTCTTCAAATAAATAGTCATCAAGTTTCCGCAAGTTGTCCCGTTACAGCAGACATTCATCTTCCGGGAAACCTACCAAATTGAGTCACTTTAGTGTTCTAGAAGTGTTGAATGTTGAGGATTCTAGATTCTATCAATGCGTAATGGTTTCTCGACTTCTGAGATGAACAGCTGCAGTGGTCTAGCTAGGAAATGAAATAGGAAGTACGATGCAGGCACTTCCTTCTGTTTCTTTCCGTCAAAGCAACATATTATAATAATAATGTTTGGAATAAAACAAAGAGAGAAAGTAAAAAATATAGATTTTACTTTTATTAAAATATAGAAAAAACCAATGGCCGTTCACTCGGTAATTTTTACAAAGTCATTAAGAAAAACGTGTGTTGCCACACGTCATAACACCTTTTTAGTGCACGTTAATGTTGCACACATAAATATAATTAAAATTAACAAAATGATTGAATTTGATTCTAAATTATTAAAGATTATTGCAACTAATTACATTAATCTATAATAATTCAGAATATCAAATATTTATGTTCACATTGTATTGAACAATAAAGTATATTCTTTACGAGTATCGTGCAAGATGGCGGTATTTCACAATGACACCAGTTTCACTCTGGCTCATTCACTTAATTTCCCAAAAAATAGGTGGTTTATAGTGACAACTAAATATGTGTCTTTTCAATGTTAGCTGCACAAATTACCACCTTGATATTTCACTATAACAATTAGCCAGTATTTTGTACGACATACCTACGAATATTTGTTTAGTGGCCATGCAACCGAAAATATGGACAAAAATATGACTACAGTTCCAATGTATATTATACACAAGTGTTTGAAGCAGGCCAATAACAAGCTGGTGGGACGAAGATTAAATCATCATCATCTGTCTATCCTTTTCGGTCGGCTTCCAGTCTTACCGGATGCAGCTGAATATACTTACCAATATTTTACATGGAGCGACTGCCTATCTAACCTCCACAACCCAGTTACTGGGTACTATGTTACTGGGTATGAATGGTTGTCAGACTTTAGGGCTTCTGGGGGCCAATTCTACTAACAAATTTGTTGAAAAAACGCAATAGAACCGCAACCGAATCACCACTTTTAAGCGTTTTCGCATTCTACTAAAATGAACAACGGTCCAGCTGCGACACAGCTGCGGTTACGTTTTAGTTACGCCAACGATCGATTGAAACAATGTCAAAACCTATTCTACTAACAAAATCGAACATGAGCGTGACGTTTACTATAGGACAAAGTTAATGATAAAATTATGATCATATGTCTTTTAATTATAGAAAATACTTTTAGTGCCACATATTCGTGTTTAGTAACATTTTTAGATTCAACTTTTTTTTTTGTGTTAATAAAACATATTATTTTGGCATGTTGGTAACGCGGGTTACCCGCTGTGTTCCCGCTACAGTTCAGTTGCAATTCGTTTTAAGTTTAGTTTCCATTTTGCTTATAAAATAGTAGAATGACTTTTTATGTAACTATCGAACGGCGATCGAAATCGAACTGTTGTGGAAACACAATTTAACGTGTAACGTTGCAAATTAGTAGAATCGGCCCCCTGACTGGTAACGATTGCCAAAGAGATATTAATCTGGAAGATTATAGAAGGCAATCAATAAATGGACTAGAAAAAAAAATACAGTAAAGATAGTGAAAGAGGAAGTGGAACTGAATAATTAACGTTTCTCAATTGACTGAATAGAGAAGAAGACAATTCAAAGTGGAGTTATCAGATCTTACAAATGGTGATGAACCAGTTAATAGATCACAAACAAAATTTGTTGACAACTTTAAACCACAATTGAATACAAACACTAACAGTTAGCTTCTTCGATCCCATCCTATTTATAGGAACTTTATCAGGCTAATCTAGGGTAGCAAGAAAGTATTGCAATATCTTCAAGTAGGTATGCTACTTATCGTAATCATGTCGAAAGAGAAGTTAATGCTCCCAGGAGATGAGCTAAGATTCTTAGAACATTACTTAGCGCAAGATGCGGGTGTCTGACCGCAAGTACCTAATATTAACATTGTTATTAACATGTTTGTAGTAGAGGATTTTACGTGAGAACACTTTGTTTTGTACGGTGATGAAATATTTGTTGCATATTACAGTTATTTGCGATTGGCAAACGGCTTATTGATGGTGTTAGCAGACAGGGCGACTCCCCAATAAGGATGATGCAAGCGTGCTAGCTACCTTGTTTTGTTTCTAAGACATCATTCGTTCGGGAAGATAGATAAATTCTTTGGATGAAATCAAATGGAATTTCACACTTATACGATATAATCATGTACCTAAGTATCATCATCATCTGCTTAGCCTTTATCCAACTATGTTGGGGTCGGCTTCCAGTCTAACCAGATGTAGCTGAGTACCTACTAATTTTACATGGAGCGACTGCCTATCTGACCTCCAGAACCCCTCGATTCACCTCGGTAAAAGTGGTTGTCCATCCATGAAAGACAGCCGGGACCAACGGCTGAACGGATATTAAAAATTTAAAAACGATATAAGTACGTGATTTTTTTATTGCAAATAAGAATCTTGCAATGGCAAAAATATTCTGAGCTAAAATCTCATAACATAACATCACGCATTGTGTCCCCGAAGGGTTGGGCACAGATGTACCTATTGTATAGTACACACACATTTCGCCAGTTATGTTTTAAGTCCCATGAAATAGGGGCGATCCATCAATCAGGCAGAAATCTAGACTCCGGGCTGCTACTGAGAAATTCCAGATAGAAAAATCCAATGACACTTTGCCCGACCTGGGAATCGAACCCAGGACCTCAGCAGTAGCACTTGCGACCACCAGACCAACGAGGCAGTCAGAGGTGAGCAAACAACATTGCTTGGACACTTCTTCAAAAAGATACGTCTGTGCTTATAACCAAGTATTAATAATAACTTGCACAGTTAGTAATTTACTTAGTAGGTACATAACAAGTTACCTTCAGGGTCGTAAGCAGAGCTAAAATTATTTGAATGTGCACCGCTACTGACACACTTGCATGCAATCTTGAATATGTTTCAAGGCAGACCAAACAAGATTTTGCAATATTTATCTGATTTTTGGAGACACGTCCATGAGTTTCTTTTTTGTTTCTTGAATTAAAGAACAGTCTTACATTTTGGGGAATTGCCAGAAAGATCCTAAGTATGGATCTAAAGTTTTCTAAAGTATTTTGACGCTACTCCTAACATCACGCCTGTATTCCTTGGAGGGTAAGGCAGAGATGTGGGTACCTATACTTAGGACACTCACATTTTGTCAGTTATATTTAAAACCCATGTAACCGGACAAAACCGGGCTGTAGTACTTGCAATCACTAGATCAAAGAGGCTTTTAGAAAACTCCTGAACATAGACAAGCCATCTCGATCAGCCGCCAAGTCGTATCGATAGCCAAATGCCATTTATGCAACCTAAGAATGTCAATACTGGGTGTATTGATATTGTTAAGTTATGGAGGAAGAAGAAGTGGACCAAAGGGAAACCATTTAGGTAGAGGAGCATAGAACAAGCCCATATCACAAACTTGCAAGACCTATTGATCCACACGAGACGACTCGTAGCCGCGTGTCTCCCTGCAGGGGTGAATAGAGATGCAGGGCTGAATCGAGACGAAACTTTACAATGGATTTTAATGTTGAAATTATATAGTTTGTAGTCAAAAACTACTCTAATATGTTTACTATTTTATAATTAACGATTAAATTCCTTTGTTGGCAGAAAACGATCATAATTTCAACGTCAAATCCACTTTAAAGTTTCGTCTCGATTCACCCCTACATCTCTATTCACCCCGTTTTACGGAACTTTATCAAGCACTGGATTTTAAACTCTCGGCACTAAGCATTGCGTTGTAAATCCAGTGTGTGGAAAAATCCCTCCACTATATATTTACGTCCGTGCTACGTGCACCCTATGCAACCTAGATCCAGGCTTATCCTCCTCAACGTAAACGAGATTTAAAAAGAAAACATTAGCAATGCGACGAAGACAGCGAAACAAGATGCACTTTAGTGCACTTTCATAATTGCGGCCATTGCTGCCTAAGTCTACACCGCAACTAGTGCTGTCTTACACTGTATCGTAAGAGAAAGTTTTTATCGATTAAAATATAGGTCGATATTCATAGAAGAAAATGAATGAAGATGGGAATTTTTTTAATCGGGGTCGTAACTCTTATGGCATGTCAGACAAGGTATAACTCTGCAGCAGGATTAGAACTTTATCTAATGTGTGGTAATATTTTGGCCAATTTCAATGAGCTTTTGGTCGATTTTTCTTAGCTTACAAAATGACAAAATCTCATAGCAGTAGATTTTACTGTAATAATGTAGGTATTTTGACGTCAACAGACTTAATTCACAGCCCATCACAAGAACTGAGCAGTGCCAAATTATGCTAAAGGTCACTATGAATAGCCACGCCTATCATGAATAATTTTAATAATTAATTGAATACCTGATTCATTATTGTTTATAGTAAATGGCATTGAATAATTGAATTATATTGACCCAGTTTTATTAATTATCCGCTAATGTAAGCTTTATATACTAAATTGCTTCAAGGTTCAGCAACCTTTACACGGTCAAACGTTGATGTTTGATGGTAAAACCAACATTAAGAAACTTTCGTACCTACTCTTATCATAATAAATTAACCTTTAAAGGGAAGACGATTCCAAACTAGTCGTTCAAAATGCAGAAAAACACGATTTCAAAATCTACTAATTAATTTTTTTATCGCCTATGTCATCAACTGCCATGTGCAAGTAAGTATTGTAGTGGATATTGTCACCGGCTACTGCTAGTGCTAGTCGCCATTAAACGTAATGCTTTAACAGGGTGCAGGGACATCGACGTGCAAACCGTAACCTTGAATTCAGCATAATTATAATTCTAGACCCCTAGCCTCGATTTTTCGTCGATTACCAAAAACAATCTGCTTTCTCGTACAAAAGTGCAATAGCTACTCGGTTAAAATGTATCTAACAGCATTTATTTACTTAAGGGCCTACGTCCCGTTTGGTAGCGTAACACGGTCACTTTATGAACCGTACTGCTCATTAACGGCTTGTCTTGAAGATTTGAAAAATATATGATTTTGCTATAGATTCATATAGATCATTTTGCCGGAAGTACTTTTTTTGTATGGTTAATACTTTTGCTGTAAAAAAATATTTTCCAACACGCAATATTTTGGCTTCTATTCCATACTCCTATTAAACGGCTTCGTTATTTGGAAAAAAAAAAATACACTGAAAAATAGATAGTTAGAGGTACCACAGAATCGCCGAAGCACAATTGTAAATTAATCAAAGGAATATCCCCATTTTGAGATAAAGGCTCAGAGGTGCCCTGCGCGGGCGCGGGCGGCGGTCGTGCTTTAGCATACAAACGGGAGATGAGGATACTATGGGCCTTAAAATAAACGTCGTGTAATTCCGACGCAGTGAGGTTCAGAATCATGTACTGAAACCATGGTAAAATGTTGCGCGTTGACCCTGTATATCGATAAATTGTTATTAGTGGAGCATCACTAGCATTTTACAGTTATTACTACTTATTACCCAGAGTTAGTACTTGGAAATCGGAACAGATGTCTGCAACGAGAAACCTGTAAGTAATAATATAATATCGGTAGAGGGTTTAACAAATGCGGCTATGCAAAACCAAAGTAGGTAGGTAGGTTTGAATGTTTTTAGATCTTTTTGGAAAATAGTAAATCAACTCACTTAAACATAAAACCACGCCTGTATTCCCCGGAGGGTTGGGCAGTGGTATGTTGAACTCCCATGAAATAGGGGCAAGCCAATTGCCATTAACCGGGCACAAATTCAGAGTCCAGGCTTTTGCTGACAAAATCCTGAACCCAATAACACTTTGCCCGACCCGATAATCGAACCCAAGACCATGAGATCTTCTTCCCAGCAGTAGGCCTTGCGACCACTAGAACAACGAGGCAGTAATTAAACACAGTTACTTCTAATCCAGTAACCATAGAATAGATTTGATATACCATACCTTCAAATTATGTCAGTCTCACTGCACGGCAAAGACCTTCACTCTAATTGCGTAACTCACAATTATTAATCATAATCTGTTTCGTTTTGAAACAGAGTGCTAAACCATTGCTTCATATGTTGGAAAAATGTGACTGCTCAACAACACTGTCAAAATGAAACCAATTATGATTAATCGCGTGTTACGCAATTAGGGTGCTGTTCTAATACAAAGAAGGCATGTGCATTGACACCACGCTTGCTCAAGGCGGTTTGGCGATTTCAGACGTATACCTATTCACTATAAGTCCAGTCCACTCTTCAAGATGTTTTCCTTTTGAAAAGCTTTGTAATTAAAACACTGCGTCAGACACGAACGCCCGTGACATAACACTAAGGTGTAAAATTCATAATTTATGCATTTTAGCCTTTTTAGGTACCTACACCTGATAATATTATGTGGCTGCCGCTCAGATTATCGCCCGCATTGCACGGATATACGATACGAGCTCTATAAATTCCGTCTGTAACAAAACAACAATGTGGATACTAACTGTTATAGCTATCCACAATAAGTTTACTGTGTAACGTAAGGTAGGTATATTGAATTACAAAGCTTATAATAGGTATAGGTACAGTCGTTACTAATCCCTGAAACTTTTTATGGCGTCTGTAACTTCCAATCTATCAAAAGTTCCATCCAGTCAGTCCATCAACTCCCTAGTACCCTAATTACGTAGGTACCACTCCAGCATTCAGAATCTGAATCGTTTTGAAGGATATTTCAAATCCATTGCTTCATTCGTTCGAAATTTTGTCTGCTCAACAACGTAAATAGCGCAATAAATGTTGTTGAACTGTCAAAATTAAAGCCAACTGTTTCCAACTGTTAGTGTATTACGCAATGTTAATAAACTGGACATTATATTATGTAGATAGCTATCAGTGGCGAAAGCACCATACAGGAAAAGTTTTTATTCAGTGCGCAAACTGTAACCATGAATTCAACATGTCATTCTAGTTCCCCCAGCGCAGAAATTTTTCGTCAGTTATACAAAAAAAAAATCAGCTGTTCCATACATTTTGACCGCGTAGGTATTGCACTTTTCTATGAAACAGCTGATTTGTATAATCGACGAAAAATTTCTGCGCTGGGGGGTCTAGAATGATATGCTGAATTCATGGCTACATTTCGCGCACTGAATAAAAACTTTTCCTGTATAACACGATCCTACCGGCTTCCCTTCGGGGATTCGAATTGGCAACTCTATCACTATTAAAAAATGGCACGTCAATAGTGGGTACTACTGTCAAAAATATAATTAAGTACACTTAACTTTACATTTAATTCACCATAGCGTTTAAACAACAAAAACTTTTATATTTAGCTATGTATAACAAAAAAATAAATGTTCTAAGATAACCCGGCGCCAAAACATCATAATCGGTAACTATAAATTCATACAACAGCGATTCCGTAATGTTGTCACTTTAGGTCCCGTGGCAGCGCTTAATATGGACGAGAACAAGCCGCTGTTCAACGGGTTATGACAGAGAAAGATAATATAGAAAATACGTCAGCGAGAACGAGATGGAGGAATATTGCACATTTTATTTGGTTATCATCTGTTCAAATTTATTGTTTTTAATTCTTTACATTCCTATATTCATTTTAGAATGATAAGTAATTATTCTTTATTGATAAGTGAGTAAGTTAAAAAGTTAAAAGAAAAATTGACACCTCGCCGCTGCACGCTGGTCGCTATAATTTTCCACAAAGTTTTCAAGTTTGTCATTTACCTATGTTTGGATTCATAATTTAAAAAAAAATAAGGTCCTAAGTATCTGCTTGATAAAGATTTCAGTTAGGCATTTAACGATGCAGACGGAAGTACACGCTTAGAACCGGAATAAAGTGTTTTCTGCATTACTTATTAAACATACAAAAAGAATAAATCTCACAAAGTAAGACAGTAGAAATAGGAGGACGTAAGTGTTAGTCCAACATTGGCAACACACGACCGACGCGACGCGACACGACGAAACGGAAGCCAATGAAATCACTTCAACATAGAGACACGTCTATTTGCGCACTAATTAACATAATCTACAGAACTGTACAAACAGTTCTAATTTGACCTTTTATTTCAAGACCATGACCTTCACATTTTGGTAGGTACTTATAAAGTCTGAGTCCCATCTTAAGGTGAATGCGCAGTGGTAGACCGCGAAATTCTAATTTTCTTACGTTTTTGCAATTTTCAGGTCAGTATCAGGTTGTATCCTGATCAAAATGTGATTTGCGAATATAACAGGTACGTGTTTACAGAATTATAGTCATTAGAATGTCTAATATATCTCTTATAAGTTAGATTTCTTCCACAAGCACTTTTCCATAAGAAATTTGTTCTTATGGAACAAATCTAACTTAGAAAGATGTATTATTGATTCTAATGATTATAAATCTGTAAATACGTACATGTTATAGTCGCAAATCATATTTTGATCAAGTAACAAGCTGACACTCACCTGAAAATTGTAAAAAACGTAACAAAATTTGAATTTCGCGCTCTACCACTGCGCATTCACCTTAACTTAAGGAGGATACGCCGGTAGCCCGCGAAATTCAAATCTTCTTTCCCGTTGAATGACTTTTTCATGAAATAGTCATTCAGTGGAATTATATGAATTTAGAGGGTTGTATATTGATTTTAATGATTTTAATTCTGTAAATAAATAAATATTTACCTGTTCTTTATATGTCTATGCGTATTACGGTCGCGAATCACATTTTGTTCAACATACAGTCTGACGCTGACCTGCACCCCAATTGCGTAATGCACGATCAATCATAATCTGAATCATTTTGAAACAGATTGCTCATCCATTGCTTCATATGTTCGAAAAATGTGTCTGCTCAACAATGTAAATAACGCAATGAATATTATTGAACTGTGAAAATTAACCAGATTATGATTGATCGTGAGTTACGCAATTAGGGTGCAGCTAATTGCAAAAAAACGTAAGAAAATTTTAATTACGGCGCTTCGCCCTTAACATGAAATTTGTATAACTATAGTAATACAAATTCTTAGAATAAGAATAAAAGTGGAGCTTTCTGAAATGCAGTGTTGACCCAGTGGTAACGGACCCCACATGCGAGTCGGGGCTCGAACCAGCAGGCATAGCATGACACTTTCTATTTCTACTCTACTGTAGAATTGAAATCGCGTGTCTACATTTCTCGGTGAAAAACTGTCAACTGTCTATACTGAAACGTCATTTTTGTGTACTCTTCCGACAACATAACGCTACAGTTCTTATGCTAAGCCTGCAGGTAGGCGCTTTAATTGTGTAAATAATACCATCACACTGCTCTCAACGGTGAACGAAAACATCGTGAGGAAAACAGTGTGTCCTAGAACCAAAAATATGAAGACATGTAACATACACCAATCCGCACTGGGCCTGCGTGGGGGCCTGTGCCCCAACAGTGGGAACAGTATCGCCTGATTGCCTACAAGGTTAAGTAGATACAACTATCAGTATATTTCTAACCTCGGACTACTTAGCCCTTTTCTTGATACTACCACAGTCACTGTCGAAATATACCTTTACTTTCATTATTTTAACCTTAATTACTTAAACCGGCAATCTCTAGGCCAGATAGCATCCTTATATCAAACCTTGCGGGCAATATAAATGCGATTACCTATTGTGAAAAAAAAACTATAAATCGAGTGAAAAATAATAGTAAAACACGAATTCTGGAGTGAATCATTTTTCTTACTAGGAAACAGTTACTTAAAAATGCTTCGTAAATAAAATTACATAAAGCGGGTAAAGCCAGAAGAAATGTCCAAAACTTCTAATATATCGATAACACCAACAAAGCGAAGTAAAAATAAGGTAGCCGAGTGCGCGTCGCATTCACACACGAAGGGTTCCGTACCACATCCATAAGCACAAAAAAAATCCGAAAGAGACACGTTTCTTCTATGAGGAGACTTTCTTAAATTTTTAACTCCTTTTTATTTGTTGTTGTTGTAGCGTCAATAAAAACAAAAATTTCTACGTATTATGGTCACATGAGATACGGCCCGCTGACAGACAAACGGACGGATAGCAGAGGCTTAGTATTAGGGTCCCTTTTGGCACTCTCTGGGTACGGAACCCCAACAATAGCAGAGGAAGAGTGAGTCGAAGGATGACAGCATTGACAGCTAAGCAAAATTGTGCAAGATGACTTTGACCTGGTTACAAATATTATGTATACCTTATTTTTTTATTTATTTTTTATTTGTTTATAACGCGAGCATTTATTTACATTCAACATTTATTAATCTAATCGTTGTGCTCTCCGCATACAAATTAAAATCAACGACCAAGATATTTAAAAAAAACAGTGGCACTCCGGGAGTGCCGACAGAAGTGAAAACGTATACGAACTAATTATAATTAAACTTATTAAACTAACAATTTTCATTTAATGCGCTATTTTACTTGCACGTGTATTTATGTACGTACATACACAATATATGTACATACTTTTATACAGAGGTGTCGGTAACGGTAACAGTGTCGCGAGTTCAATTGTTTTTTCCCATATTCATAAATACCCAACGCGCCTAAAGAAGTTTTCGCTTCAAAAATACTTATACTCCATTTGAATTAAGATTAGACATTTAACTAAAACTTTTTTACAGTCGGATCAACCGATTTTGACTTCTATTGCGTTGGTGGCATGACAAATGGCAGCTGCAGTAAACAGTTGGTATTGTAACAACTTTTTTGCTTTTGATGCCATCCTTATGCCTACGATAAAGAAGTCAGAGTAGGTTGATCGGACTGTAAAAAGGTTTGTTTAAATGTCTAATCTTATTTCAAATGGTGTATAGGTAGGTACTTATTTTTCTGGGGAACCTAAGGTAATTTAAGTATATCATCATAATCTTCGAGTTTTACTGGGTGCATCCTTCGGAGCCAGGGGTCGCTTTCCTACTTTTAAGCTTCCACTTCGGAAAATGTAATCGGAAATACAAATTTTGTATTACCCAGCAACTGGGTTATGGAGGTCAGATAGGCAGTCACTCAGCAACATAGTTAGGAAAAGTCTAGGCAGATGACGATGATGATGACAATTTTTTTTGCAAAGGGTAGGTAGGTAAATAGTAGGTTCTGAAAGTTGACTCCACAAACCCACTTTCTGGCTATTGATATCACAAAATTTTCGCAACCTATATGACTTGGCTTCAAAATTAGAAACTCCGCATTTATCTATCTACTTATACATATTTAATAATAATAAAGCGGGAGAGTTCGTTTGTTTTTATGTTGGTTCAATCAAAACTGGTGGCACACACTTTTTTGCTTACCTGGCATTCAAGGGTTAACCAATTGGTTTATCAAAAATTAGGACGCACACTGTAGTAATCTCCAATCAACGCAACAGCCAACAAGGCCTGCACCCTAACTGTGTAACACACTATCAATCACAATCAGCACCCTAATTGCGTAACTCACGATTAATCATAATCTGTTTCGTTTTGAAACAGAGTGCTAAACCATTGCTTCATATGTTTGAAAAATGTGTCTGCCAACAACGTTAATAACGCAATGAATATTGTTAAACTGTCAAAATGAAACAGATTATGATTATTAGTGTGTTTCGCAATTAGGGTGCCGGATCATTATGAAGAAAGCTAATCCATTGCTACATATATTCCAAAAAAAAATCTGCGCTACAAAGTCAATAACGCAATGAATGTTGTTGAACTGTCTAAATGAAAACCCTGCTCCTGTTAAGTAGTGTGTTACGCATTTACCACGCTGGTGGCGCACCTTTTTTGCTTATCAAGGCATTCAAGAGTTAACCCATCGATATTCCGAAAATTAGGACGCATAGTGTAGCAATCTTCAATCAAAGCAACAAGGCCAGCTCTTGACATTTTGTTCGCTCAGCGTAAAATAAGAACCGTGATGTTATCATTTAGTAAGCCATAATTGAGAAATAACGATCCCACCAATAACATTTTCATGTAAAATGTTGCCAAGACGAGACCATAATGACTCGCACGGTCAAAAAGCTATCAGATCTCATGTAGAGCCAAGCTTCTAACTCTACACGCCCTAAATGGCCAAGCCACATATTTTGACCAAGGTGTAGAGTTTTTGAAGTTAGGCCTTGTAGAGTTAAAGTAGAGTAGTTGGTAGAGGAGTGGTTGGTTGGTTGGTAGAGGAGTTGGAGTAGTTGGTAGAGTTGTTGAATTATACGAAAAGAAGAACCTCAGTAGACATTCGGCATTGACTGATTGTAAAAATCTAGTGAAAGGATGTTATAATATTTTTTATTTTATTTTATTGACCATATATTATAATAAAATAATTTTCATATTGACATTATTGTAGACTAATAAGCACTTGTGCTAAATGTTTGTTTATGGATCTCTTAATTATAAAACCATCTGCATTTTTTTTGTACCTACTTTCTATGCATTTAAATAATTATTATATTCTATTCTAATAGGCCATATAATTATTGGCCAAACTAGCTAGAAAGAAAAACGTCCTTGATAAAGTCGTTCGAACTTTATAAAAATACGGTAGGTTGCTACTATAAAACTTAATGCTATAATTATGTATTATATACCTATATGGTGTTGAGCTGAAAGCAAGTACAACATGGTACAACATTACTAAATTTTAAATAAGTACTATAAAATTAAAGTGTCTGTGTCTAAAAATGTTTGTCTCTCTGTCTGCTTGTTCCGGCTAAACTCCGGAACGGCTGGCTATTTTTATAAGTAATAGAAAAAGAATTAGTAAAGAGAATGTTGTTTTCCGACATCCACGCGAACGAAGTCGCGGGCACAGCTAGTACAAAATAGGTATATGGATTTTGAGACATGTAGGTAACAAAATGAATTCGGAACTATGTTTTTCTTTTAGTCTAGATCCCAAATCATCCATTTGTTCACGGGAACGTACGGCCTAAAATAGTCAACACAACCAAAAGCATCAGTCGCCTATAACGTAGGTAGGTATTTGATTACGATATACCGACGGTAGAACTTGCTTTCCTTTGTCACAGTATCAGATATCCAGTCAATATCCGATAACAGTATTAATTCGATAAGCTGGTAACAAATACAAGTGAATAACAACAACAATGCAGCTATTACTCCACTCGTGAAGGAAAAATAATAGTGTTATTGTTGCTATGATGAGGGTTTTTTTTTGGGTGGGAAATCATCAAATAACTTCTCCCGCTCTGGGTGGAGCAGGAGGGCGTGTCAGACTTTTACTGACTAAAACCCATCCGTGTTCTCTCAGTTGCCTGTGTGCCAGGGGCCGCGGTATCTCTTTCGAACAACCCGCACCCCTGGCAGGCATCGGCCCTTGCGGACCCCACCAGTTAGGGCTGATATCTCTTTGAAGCGCGCGTCAGCGCGGTCCTTACCGGGCAGCGAGCTACCCATTACTCACCGTCCGCAAGCCCACGCCTACCGGTGGCCGGGAATCAGCCTGGGATTCCCGACGCCCAGGGCGTCTCCCGCGGCGGCCACGGCCGTGAGGGCGCATATACTGCCATGATGAGAGTCTTAATATTAAGACTTATTCGGAGACTAACAGGCTGAAGAAGTCTCTATCTGGCTTCCTCATTTCCCTGCCCTTATCCCAATTTATTTGGGGTCGACGAAATACGTTTTTCCTTCCATAAGTACTTCTCTATTACTGTGGTAGTGTAAGTGTATGTGTACATCCATCTTTTGTTTGGTCTTCCCTATCTACTACCTACTAGGTACTCTTATACATTCATACTCAAACCTCGCTTTCTTGGAGCCCTATCTCCCTTAAAATAATAAAAGTGAGGTTTCGAGGAGGTTGATTGTCTTCGTTATTCTACTCTGGTTAGCACTATATACGGCAATTTTTCGAGTCCATTTCGATGGCGCGGCAGCGGCAACATTAAAAAAAAAAATCTACCAAGATTTTGTAAATATTTGTAAAACTTGATTCTCAAAACCATTTTGACAAACATGGAAGGGTCTGAACGTGGTCGCGCCATTGAAACGCGGAGAACCGTGCAAGCACGGATTTTTTTGTGTATTTTTAAGTTTTGACAAATTCAAATTTGGGTTTTATAAAAAACTTCTTCCTAATCCATTGCTTCATAATAATATGTTTGAGAAAATCGCCTGCTCAACGTAGATAACGCAATGACTCTTATGGAATCGTCGAAATGAAAGGCATTGCAATTACCTACATAATTAGGAATACTAGTTTTCGAGGAAATGTTTTTTTTTGGTTTTAAGGAAGAGTTTTTATACATGATTGTAAAAATCTGCGTGGTGATTGCATTACACACTAACTGTAGGAATGGGTTTGATTTTGACAGTCGAACAACATTCATGGTGTTATTTTCATGATTGAGCAAGACGAGCAGACAAATTTTTCGAACATTTCTGATGCAATGGATCAGCAATATCCTTCAAAAAGATTCAGATTGTGATTAATAGTGTGTCACGCAATTAGGGTGCTGGCCTACCTTTTAAATAATGTCAGGATTCTATGAGAAAAACTTTTTCCAAAAGCAAACAACCGACTTCCGGGAAAACACTACAAAGTGAAAAATAACTTTAATATCGGAAGTCGGTGACTTTGGTATTTATTTAAGTTTTTTGTCACCGCCTTCCGAAATTAAAGTTATTTTTCACTTTGTAGTCTTTTTCCGGAAGTCAGTGTTTTTTTTTGGATAAAGTTTATATTTTTCACTTTTTAGTTATAGTACCTACCCCACATCAATTCGAAATTTAATTATCCTTGGGGTCAAAACAATGCATATTTATGCGATAGCAGCAATCGCGTTTGATTTTCTGTCATTTTTTTAAGAGTTATAATCGGAGTGACCTATTTGAAGTCGGTTAAAATTAATAAAACCGATCAAAAGATAAACAGTTTTGCTTATGAAAGATAGGTAGGTAATGTAGGTATAACTAAGGGAGTGAGTCAGAAAATACTGCGTTTTTATCTCGAAGTAAAATGAAAACAACGTTACCTACTTAGGCACCTGCCTAAGTAGGTAACGTTGTTTTCATTTTACTTAGACTAAACTGGGTAGGTAGCATGCCTACCTAGGCATGCTACCTACCCAGTTTATTACGGAAACTACTTAATCACCTGTGTGGATTGACTCATATCCTTTAGATGAGTTTGCAATCTCATTATTTGTGCTCTATATATAGGTATCTACTTATTTATTCTACAGTGGTGCGGCAAGATCTTGAAATCTGATTCACCATGTAAGTAGGTAGCAGGTGCTGTTTTAAGATGACTGAACAATTCACGCTGTGATCGTCAATAACATCCCTCTGTGAAGGTTAGGTTCGGACACATTTCTCTCTTATCGTTCGATACAATGAATATATAGCCTCGATAGAATGATCATCAACTTGGAACGTCTTCTCTTTAACTAGAGAACATTGTTAGAAATCTTTCCATCTTTTCTAAACATAAATCCATCGAATTAATTTGAGCGTTTTTAACAACGCGAAAAATTATGGTTTCGTATTGGTAAGTAAAAGTTTAAATGACAAATAAACTATCTTAGGTTTATCATTTGTTTGATTAAAAATAACAACAATAAGCCACAACGGAAACCTACTACAATAGGTACAATATTTTCTCAAAATAATCAAAGTAATTCATTTAAGTACTAGAACTGTGGCGTATTAATAACCTAATATTATTTAAATAAGTACCTACATAATAAAAATTCTTTTTAGTTACCTTTTATCGGCACCTAAAAACAAAAACTGTATTTGTTTTGCACATCCGTTTTTCACATTTTGGCGCTAAAAAAATCATAGACCTTTAACGGTCGCGTTCAAATACACGATACTTATTTTATGTCGATTCCAAAGTAAAACTTTTCGCACACAGGTCAGTTTAATTTAAAAATGTACGCACGAAAATTCAATGCACCTCACAAGGACGAATCAAATACACGTAAGCCCTCTCTCGCGGCGTAAAACGCACTAAATTATTGTACTGCGCGAAATCAAAGCCAGATCCACACACATAGCAGTCACAAATGTTTGGGCCAACATACTAATCGACTTGTTACAGATGTCATCTTTTCAGTAACCTTTTTAAATGTTACAAGTGTTTCTTAATTTAACCAAGTAGTACCTAATATTTTTTGTTGTGTATAGGCGGCGTGTGTGACCCATATTTGCGGACAGCACTACTGTTTGGCATGACAAAAGTGATACAGTTAGCTGAAGTAAAGTTTCTTTATATTTTTTGGACCTGCTTAAAAATATAAATAAAATCATCTTCTGCAATTAATTAATAATATGATATAAATAAAACACAGGCAATAATTTTAATACATTTATTTGTCTTTTCATGTAAAAGTCAGTCTTTTGTTTAGTAAGTAAATGAAGGTACAGACGCCAGCACATCAAGCTACCTCGAACTGTCAAATTTTCCAAATTGAATATGAACCTTATGTGTGAGTCATAAAGATGGAAATCCATCAAAGAAATTTGGTGTGCGTAGTCCCAGCGGAAAAGTGTCGAATTTCGTAATTTCAGTTTAGCAGATATTTAGTGTATGTCGCCGTGTAATAGTGTAAGGTAAATACTTTGTGCATCCAGCCATTGACAAGCTTTTCAACAAAAACTGTTTCCGCTGGGACTAAGTCATCCCAGCGGCACTTTTTTGTTGATATGGACGTACAAGAAAAAAAAATTCAAAAATTAGTGTGTAACGAGAGGTAAATGTGTATGTTTAAATGAAATTTGTGTGTCAATACACTGTAGAGATAATCAAGTTTCCGCTGCGCTGACGTTTTGCTATTTGATGAAAACCATGTAAAACCGTCTAGGGCAGAGTTGTAATTTTTTACGCACGTTTCTTTGAATTTGTGTATAATGTGTGTGAAAACAGAATTTGGAAAAAATATACCGTTCAGTAGATATACACGTAAAAGTAAAATAAGGTTATTAGGTCCAAGTACTTAAAATAGGAAGTCTAGAGCTAGGTCTACAATGTCTTGCCAAATATCATTTATGCGCTCTTTGTAATTAATGAGCAATGGCATAATTTACTTTTTTTATTCTTCTTTTTCATTAAACATTCCTACAATCCGATGTCATACAATACAGTAGTCCAGTCGTAGTAAATTATGACATTGCTCATTAATTACAAAGAGCGCATAAATGATATTTGGCAAGACATTGTAGACCCTTACAAGGTACAAATAAACGTTATAAGTTAGGCTCTAGACTTCCTATTTTAAGTACTTGGACCTAATAACCTTATTTTACTTTTACGTGTATATCTTCTGAACGGTATATTTTTTTCCAAATTCTGTTTTCACACACTTTATAGACAAATTCAAAGCAACGTGCGTAAAAAATTACAACTCTGCCCTAAACGGTTTTCATCAAATAGCAAAACGTCAGCGCAGCGGAAACTTGATTATCTCCAGTGTATTGACACACAAATTTCATTTAAACACACATTTACCTCTCTTTACACACTAATTATTGAATGATTTTTTTTTCTTGTACGTCCATTTGAAAAAAAAGTGCCGCTGGAATGACGTAGTCCCAGCGGGAACAGTTTTTGTTGAATAGCTCCTCAATGGTTGGATGCACAAAGTATTTACCATATACAATTACACGACGTCATACCCTAAATATTTGCTAAACTGAAATTACGAAATTCGACACTTTCCCGCTGGGACTACGCACACTGCCGTTGGCTGTAAAAAAATAATACCACCCAAACAGTTAAAAACTGCCGCCTAATTTAGCATGATAGTGCCATCTATTTTGTTAACCAGTACTAAAAATTGTGACCTTCACAAATTATGCGCCAAGTGCCGCCATCTATCAGAAACTCCAGGAAATTCGTTAGGAATACCTCGCGATAGATGTCGCTAGTGGAACGTTCCCACAGCACCAAGGCTGTATTCACACGATAGCTTACCGTTATCTCTATGCCGGATACCTATGTTTATGAACTACCTATTTCCACATTTTGATACTCTCTCAACGAGTTTTATTTTGAGTAGGTAATATGATTTAGGCAGGTAGGTAGCTATCTACCTACCATGGTCCCTAAATATAGAATTTCAACTTAGGTAAGTTTAATTTACAACCAGCCGGAAGTTCAATGGGCGACCCTTGTAGGATAGGGTTTCTTTTTTTTTTAAAGGGGAGTAAAGGGATATTAGTCACCCCTCGTTAATTTATGTGCCTCGGAAGAACAAAATTGATATCCTGAACTAAATGTATTTGCTGCAGTATGAACACTGCCCAATCAATTGCGCTTCTCAAGACATGCGCCATATTTATTTTTATAACGCTATCTTTAACGTCACATAATAATCGGTTCTCGAAATTAAGAATTTTACATTCGGGAATATTCAATCCGATACTGTGGGACAAATAAATAAGCTTAAAAACAAAATAACGTTTTACTTAAAATCGGTTGTATTTACATTTCGTCCATTGTAGAAAATCAATAGTGTTCAACATCACAAATAAATAAAATCGTACTAAGGTATTCACATAAGTCGTACATAGTACAAATATGCGACAGCTCATTCTTACCACAATAAATGAAAAGGCGGGACAATAAGATTTACTCATAAGATAATTTTATTGATTTCCATGTCAATTTTTTCTAATGAAAACATCTTTGCTCCCTTTGGTATTCGATCTCGAATGGAACAATTTATTAGCTAAATGCTTCTCGAAAACATCTCGCCGCCTTCGCCGGGGGCCGGTTGCGTGAAAATCATAAGTTATCTCAACTAGGTGTCGGCACACCGACGCCCCGCGAAAGAGTGAACGGAGTGAAAACGGATTCAACAAGAAGTATCAAAAACACTTATGTGACGATCGGCGTCTAGGCGGGCGGTGCGTATACATCGCTGGCGGGTCAGTGGCGAGCCCGTGCAGCGATGTATAGCGCACAACGGGTGATTTTCCACGCAAGAGAGCGCGTCGCCGCGTTGTGGTGCGGGGCGCGCGGCGTGCGGGCGAGAAGCGGCGGAGCGCCGGCAGCAAATCGAACGAGGCCACGCGCCGCCGCCGCCCCGCCCCGCCCGTGGCGTCCTTTCATAAAAAATGACGTACATCCTACATACTAAATCACTTTAACCTAGGAATCTCTTATTCCACACCGTGAGACACTGGAGTACCGAGCTGAAGGTTCTATCCTAATTAACAGTTATGGACAAAAATTACAGGCCGGCTTGATATATTTTGTTATTTGCTATCGCGCCGCGGCGATCGTCTCGCTCTCTTTATCGGTCGTACAGAGAGCGGGCAGCCGTCGCACGATGGGCGCTAGATAATGGCAAAATTGTGATGTTTTTCTAGTAAACTGACGTGTGGAATACAACCGCGTCTTGACCGGCCTCGTTCCGACTCGGAAGCCATGGACGGTACCAATCCATACCGATTCTATCGCTAAATGACTAATTTTCTATGTTTTATTTCGTTACCATACTTTATCACTCGATCCAATGCACGATCGAGTCGAACGAGGAAACGATTGTGTGATCTGAACGCGACTGTGGATATTACTGTATAAAAGAAAACTATTATCCTGAATGCAACGTTCACACTATGTTACATTATTAATCACAGGCTTCACTTATGCTAAATATGTACACACAAACTCTCATCGACAACAAGAAAATGAAGAATTGAGCTTTGTGACTTATAGCTTATTTACTACTATAACGCGCCAAATCTGGCTTACTTCTATATTTTAGTAACGAATAGGTTTCGACAGCATAGAAAAATATCACAACTTCACCATTCAACGGGCTCACAGGTAGACCTAGAATACAGAGCGGATTTCACTTAGAATAAAGTTTACTTCCGAAAAACACATTTGTACATTTCATGACAAAATTCAACAGCATTCTACTAGTCTTAATTAATTACACGCTCGATAGCGAGCCGAAAAAGTAAAGATACAGCTTTCAGTACCGAACTTAAACATTGTAAAAAAAATGAAAATCTGCATTGAATTTGACTTAATTAATTACATTTGTCATTTAAATAGAACTGCACCCGTTTTAGGTGGGAGCGTTGTCGGCCCCGCGTGTTCCCAACTGTTGTTAGTGTCCTGTAGTTGGGGCTGTCTGTGTGTGGACAGTTGAGGCGAGGCGAGGCCGCGCCAGTCCGGGGCGTCACGAGCACTAACACTTCACTGTGACATTGTCCATAAAGAGGCACGAGGCGTATTACGCATCTTCCTCCTCCTCCTCGCCTAGCAGCTCCTCTTCCACCTCCTCGTCTGTAACAACCAACACGTGATATTAGCGACGCACGCGCCACAACACTGTCGAACGCAGTTCTATATGCACTTGACAACACCTATACAGCATCAGGATTTAGTTTACATTGGAAGTTGACATTTGGCTTTTGTAATAATTAGTTTCTAATGAACTATTAAGGAAAACTATCTAAATTTTACTGAATTCGACATTTTTCTCGTAACGATATCTATTTCGCTCGCGCATAGGTACCTAATTGATAACCTCACTGGCTCGTGTATGTTTATGCACGTCTAGTGTTTGGCTTATGATTACACGCATAGACATAATGCGACCCTAGAAGAGAAGTTGTAGTGATAATCAAATGAGATAAATGGGCAGGCTCTACTCACCCTCGCCGTCGAGATCGTCGTCCTCTCCCTCTCCGATGATTTCGTCATCATCCTCTCCTTCGACTTCTTCGTCGTCATCTTCTTCGCCCTCGCCCTCTCCTTCTAAGTCTTCCTCTTCACTGTGAGGCTCGTCGTCACCGCCTCCGCCATTCTCTTCCTTTCGCGCTTTTTTCGCTTCTGTCGTTTTCTCCTAAAACGTAACAAATTATTGGCGGGAACCCGTATTTTTAATTGTTTACGTATCGTATACAACAGTATGCAAGCGCCTTGATGTACTCAAGATCAAACAAGTAATAACTGGCCATTAGCCAATATTATTTAAATTTTGAATGCACCGAGAGATCTGTTTGTGTAAGATTTTGTGGGAAAACGATGCAAGTTACCTGCATAATAATGAGACGCAGGTGGGTCAATATTTGAGAGGCTCCAAATTTATGTCTTTGAAAATTTCTCGAGAACGTGTGTACGTATTTTTATTTTAAGTGTTACTTTTAATAGTAAAATAATCAACGAAAATGTTACTCTTAACCACGATTGTTAAAAATTCATAATAAAACAAATATTTAAAAAAAACCCAATAAAATTGCCATTTTTTCACGTGTCGCTACAGCCACATGCGGTCTATAATTTGATGTTATAAAAAATTGTGACTTCATAAAGCTATTTGCTGTTGAGTGCTGTAATTATATCTAATCAATCTTCATATTCTTGATAAAACTACCAATACCCGCTAAGTTAATAAATAGAAAACTCATGTTCAAAAAATGGGCGTCATTGTCCTGCGCTATGTTTGTTTTCAATATTACGTCGAGTAAGAGACGGGAGGAGGGACAACTCGTGGCTGGGCAAACAGACCTCCCCGCACCACAGTTGGGCGACCTGCTGTGGTAAAGATATACGTGCTCGTTTTTTGCAGGTAAGGCTTTGAAATTCATTCTCCAAAAAGTTTCATTGCAAACGTCATTTACATTTTCATTTATATATCCGTCAAATTCTATTGTTATTCTATTCATTTAGCAAAAAAGTAAGAAGGTTTTGAGTACATACGCAAATATAAAACGTTATTTGAAATACCACGTGCGCAAAACATATTAGAACAAGATTTTTTCAGATTCATCATTTTTCTCAACGTCATTGTCCTGAATTTGTATTGCCAGGATAATGACGCACGTTGAGAAGAATGACATTATGTGGAATGATAATGACAAATGTTGAGGATAATGATGGGAGTTCGTAAAATGCATTTGTTGAAGGCGAGTTTCTGGAATTAAATAATTAATACTATCATGGAGCTCAAGTATAAATAAGTTTCGTTAGCTAGTTTGTAATTCAGTATATTTATCAGTATGTATTTATACGATAGGTTTTAGCACTACTGTTTTATGTAGGTAACAATATTATAATAGTGATAATTTTATTTTAAGGTACAGACAAAGAAAAAGGAAGGAAAACCACCAACATTCGAAGCAGTTTAAGTAAAAGCAGTTGATAAAGATCAAGGTGCGAGTAATTTTTCGGATATAAGCGTCGTTAATAAAGAAGACCCTTTAAAAGTAAATCGTGTAACTATTCAATCAGCAATTAAAAAAGTTCGATGTGAAGAGTCAAAGAAAAGAATACGACTTTTACGACTTCTCATAACTTATAAGAAAAAAAACAAGGCACAAGCAAATAAGTTAGAGACTCCAGAAGCTACTTAAAATTCCCGACAGATGAATAAAGTTAACTTCATGGGTACAGAATCAAATGTGTATATATACGATTTTTCTTTGCTTTATCGGGCTCAAAGGAAAGTGCATTTTCATCTTATAAGCCAATCACTTTCTCTCTAAAACCAATATGTTTTCCATGAATGTAAACTGAAGTTTCACAATCAAAACAACTCATATTGCGTTCAGTTGTTCTCGATGTAGATTTGTCCCAAATAACTTGGTACACAGAAAATGTGCCCCTAAATGGTTTTAATTTTTTGGGAATTAAGCTGTCTCTAAATAAGATATCCTCTCTTTCTATTTTTTCACCATTATATTAAAGTTGTCATTTTCTATGTAAGTTTTTACCAAATCGTACAATTGTTCAAAAGTTCCTATATCCTTCCCAAAAGTTACCATACGATCCGCAGTCCTTTTTAGAGTTGCTCCAACTCCATCAGGAGCACCTTTTCTATGTCCACATTCTAAATAATTCCACGTTACTCTTTTTAGCTATAAGAAGTCTTTATAAAGTTGAGTAATTATTATAATACATATTTGTTTCTGTATTGTGAAGATGGTCAGTCTGACAAAAAATATAGTGTCAATAAAGGGGTTTAGATTAATTACCTCTTCTAACAATGGTATCAAGTGGGCCCACACAGCTGGAGCATCATGCCGCAAACAATTACTTAATGTGCACGTAGATTTCAAAGTAATTTGTCCAATAGAAAAACTGTGAGTGTAAATAACAGCGGTATGTAAAGACAGTGGTTGCCTGCTGGCCCCGAAATGAAATGACTGAACTTCTACTCCATACTTTAGGGAATAATTTTCCGAAAAATCACTGTGTACACATGCTTCATGTATGTTAAGGTTTTCTTTCAAATTCTTCATTGCTTTGTACTGACTCACAATTTTGAAGGTATGATAACAAAATTTCTGTATTCGTCTTCAAATTTTACAATTGCATCTTTCTGATAATAACTTTTAACACATTTAATTCGCCTGTACCATCTTCTTCCTCACAACTCAAATTTTAAAAAGGTACCTTTGTAAAACCTAATAAGGTGGATCCGTCGACCTCGCCCACGAAAATCTTTTTTTTTTACAAATTACTGCTCCGTAGTACTTTGTTTTATTTCTCAACAGAAACATCTTTTTGCATTATTTTGATCATATTGAAAGTGATTCTTTTCCAGGGTTTGAATTAGAATTCTTACGTTTTCATTTTGTTCTTAGTATAATAAATAATAAAAAGTAAAATAATATAAAAATAATAAATGAGGATGTTAATTGTTAAAATAAAAATAGTTAATATGTAGCTTAGTATTAATATTAATCAATTACGAGTCAATGACCATGTTTAATAATATGTAGGTATTTTTGTTTTTTGTTTGTTTGTTTCAGTCACCGTATGATTGTGAAAACCGTGAGTTTATAATTCGTTATAGTCGGTTTATGAACGGTTTAACAATACTACGGCGATTAACTTTTAATATTTTGATATTCGACTGTTGATTTTGATACTTACAATTTACATAATCTATCTGAATAAAGCAATCAAGTTTATAAATGTTTTAGGAGTTAGTTTTTGTTTGGATATTCATTTATTATTTATATTAGTTGATTGTGATACTTTAAACCAAATAAAAATATGATTTAGAAACTTCATTCTTTTTATTTTTATTTACCTTTGTCGTTAACAGAAGTGCAAAACTAAAATTCATGAGCAATATCATTGTCCTCAACACATCGTCATTTTCCTAAAATTGAAAAACATTTTTCTCACATTACATCATTATCCTCAACAATAGATTTTTTATTTTTATTAATATCTCTTTAAATTCTTGTTTTTCTGGAGTAAATCTAATATAAAACTTGTAATTTGAACATGCCTATTAATACTATTAAAAAATATGAGCAATGCACGCAGGTTTTCCAGAATCCACAAAATTTACTCAAAAATAATATTTTCTGAATATTCACCCAGGTGACAAAGATTCGTTACGATAAAGAAGCGTGGGTCATTAGTTGTTGTGTGGGGGAAAAGCGACGTCGAGCGGGGCCGGCATCATACGGCCCTTTTTCCCGTGGCACAGTTGAGCAGAACGCGGTCACCGCGCATACCTACCTAACCGTTCGCAAAGCGACGCCGTATACACAAGAAACAACTAAAAACCGTCAAAATAATAATGATACGGAGCTTCGTAGCATCGTTCATTAACATACACGTTTTAGTGAGATGGTTAAATTACGACATAAACTAACCTATACAAACGCTAGTCTTGAATCGAGCCGTAAACGCCATGCGTTTTCGTGTACTGTACGATATATAAGAGTGAACAGGACGGAAGATATATAACATTCTCATTTTTGGCAGAATTTTATAGAATATTCAAGATTCCCGCTCAATTTGTGCAGTCGATGAATGTTCACATGACTGCGTGCTATGAACACAGAACAAGTGCTACTAGAACAAAGGATACATACTACATTATGTACACCTACATACACGCAAATAATGCCAGGTCATTGACTACTATTTAGTGTGTGCGCCGAAATAAAATAACAATAATTGTGAAAACGGCATAAACGTGACTGAATCATGGAGTCATGGCAGACTTGAATAATGCATTGGATAATAATAAGAATATACTCAAGAGTTGATAACGCGAGGTGTAAATTTTAGCGGCGGTTGTGAACTTGTGCTTGTGACAGTCCATCCGACTCAAACACTGACATTCGCGCCGGCCATGTTACCCATCCATCTAGCGTCACGCTACATGAACGTAAGCCCTGAGAAAGTCTAAAATAACTATTTCCACGCTTTTTAATCGATAGTAAACTATGGCTTGGCTTTACGACACCTATGTCGACACATTTTCTCTGCTAACCACATCAATGAGGACAGCGTACGTTCCCGCGCCATGTTTTTTTTTCCGCCAAGGTCATGCCTCCGTATCGAAAACGAGTAAACAAAAGCTAAAAAATTAGTGCCCCGCGAATGTATCACGCCTTTGATAAAAAAAATGTGTTTGTTTCTTCAGAGGGCCTCATGTTATTGGCTCATCGATTTCCCCACACGCTAAAATGCATAACTCGACAGAAATGACATCCAAAAATACGCCGGTAGAGTCAGCATCGTTACGGTGCCGTCACACATAGATCTCTATTTACCACGTGGAATGATGTACGAGGGCACTCTACAGGAAATTGGTGTAATGCAGCCTTTATAATAGCGTTCAATAAAATGGCGAATTATAACGAATACATTTTGTTTAACATGTGCACTCACCTCTGCTGCCCTTTTGGCTCCTTTTAGGTCACTTTTGGGGTCACCCTTCTTCTCATCGCCGACCTTGTCGACGGCCACTTCACTGTTATTTTCATTGGTGCTCATGATTGTTCTGATTTTGGTGTTAATTACTAGAATTAGTAAGTTAAGTTGTACGGCTGCCCGGATCCGACGCGCGACTGACTGAGCGAGTGAACGAGCGGCCAGATGAGTTTGAAAACGAAGATGGCGCGGGCTTCTGCACGCCTCGACGCTGATTGGTTCAAATTGTCCGCCATTTACAAGCTATGACTAGCATGTGGGTAAAAATGTTGAATTATATTTTCGTTATTTTACCATTCAGCTACCAAGTAAGTAGTTAAATCGATGTTAAAACTCATTTTAATCTCGTTTAGATAACTGTATTTGGTCCTGAAGGTTGTGATTCGAAGAAATGGTTAAAAATAAGATCGCGTCGGCTTCAGTTAGTTCCAAATTTCAACGCAACGAGGCGCTGCTATGAATCATAGAAAAGCGGGAAAATAAAAAGTTCATTGTGATAAAATTAATGTGGTTTTTCAGCAATAATCGAAAAAATCAGCGATTAATAAAATGTGTCACATAGACCACAACAATTCTTCTAATATGAAATAAAACACAGACATTACTTTCGGCAATAGCACGATGCATGATTTAATGACGACTTTATTGATTTTATAATTTCCTCCCTAAACTAGCTCGAAAAAGCATGATTTCAAACTGAAAACTAACTAATTAAATTAACACTTACATTTATTTTCCCCTTAGGTATTTCGAACCCCATTGAGCCCTGTACTTTGATGAAAATTTGCTGTTGGGAGCTTCGTTACTTTGTATTTGCCGCCATATTGAAAATTGATCACGACTGTGTTCTAACGGAAATAATTGCTTATCGTAAATGTAATTCAGTTAGACTCGTGCTACTTTGATGCCAATTATCGAAAAATAAAAAGGAAACGTATTTAAAATCATCATTTATTTACACATTGGGACTAAACTTACATTTTTTACTCCACACACATGGTCAGGCGATAGTAAACGATAAATAAAATACACTCGAACTAAAATATAATCGTATGACCTAAATGAGAGGTGGCAAACGTAGTAAAGAAACAAAAGGAATTCTTTATGAATCCCGCAAAAATATTAATTTTAGATGTAACGGTGAAATTGCTATTTACATTGATCTGTAACCCAATTCGTTTTGTAAACAAACAGTAACTTACTAACTCGGATAGGTTGTTTTGAATAAATAAATCTATTGGACAATGCAATTTGTCTGAACATTGTACATGCCCAAAACCAAAATGGAACACGTGACGTCTAAAAGAGATATTGAAGTAGTGATAAGATCACAATAATAAAACAAGAGGGACATGAAAGGTTTTTTTTAATTAATTATGCAAGTGAAGATGATATCGTGCTCTGTGCTAGTTCATGATTTTAAATCTAGATCGTTATTTTGATCTAGCTGCCTTCAAAATGAGGCCTGTTTTTTTTTTCTTATCTACTGTCAGCTCTTTACAGTGTTCATTATTTCCGTAACTTTTTTTCTCCTTTATCTTTAGCACAAAGCACGATGATACAGCTGATGTATAAAGATCGGGAATTACCCTGTTACAAACTATGATTTCAATTATTTAAATCACTAAACCGTCCTGCTATCTATCCTAAAGAGATGAGAAATTACACTACAATTTGAATACAGGGCAAATATTTTAGATAAAAAAGCGGGAATTCTGTTGCGTATGCAAATGTCTAGATATACCAACAAAATAATATACCTAAATAGAAGATATAGGCAGGCAAAATCGGATACAGGCCCTAGCGTACTTTTCGGCCATATTTGATTTCTAAACTCCGGATAATTCTAGACATTCCTTATGATATAAATACTTATCTATATTGGTGTTAATTGTGTCAATATAAAGAATAAACAGTGTTTCGAACGCTTAGAATGGAGACATTTTCGGTTATATTCACATAAAATGTGAACTTTAAAATTAATAAAGTATGTGTTACATCCACTAGCTTATTTTTTTTTCAAACTAATTATAAACAAAATATTTCCCAATTTATGAATCAAAATATCCATCAAATCAGTATATCACAGGCATATACATATTATTTATATAATATATATTTAATTGTTTTACGGTTTACAATTTCAGAACTATCAAACTATGAGACACTTGCGGTTTTTGTACTTGTAGACTTCAGTTTTCCTTTATGAAAAGCTGTCAACATTAGTACATTACTACGCATACACGTAAAACTCGACATTCCTAATAACTTCTAGCGAAACACAGCCTATAAAATGGTTAAAAATGGATTGCGATACCCGGAAACATGTAGTTTTTGCTTAAAATTAAATCTTTGTTTTACAGGACCTTTCTAAAGAATAAAGGTTTATTTTGCATTAAGCGTAAAATTCAATTATGCTCATTGCTTTTATTAATGTAACTTTAGCTCTAGGTAAAAAACGGTATTTAAAAATATATCTTGACTTTTAATTTGTATGAACTATATAAATTAATGTGTAAATGTAACTAAATATAGTAAAGGCTACGTATATATAATTATACTGCACAACATCAATAAGTAGAAAATCATGGTTTCAACATTCAAACATTGTACATATTTTTGCTATAACATTGATTACTACTAGATTTTCTATTTCACATTACATAGACTTGATTTTGTACTAGCAAAAACGCAACGCAGTGCCTGTAGCGGAAAGCAAGCAAGCACGCGTACCTACTAAATCTAGAACATAGTACAGGTCATTTGTAAATAGATATTTTAAATACATCATGACTAACAACGCCAGTCATAGTTGCGTCAGCGACGCGTCCCGTAATACGTGCGGAGATTACACATGACCTTTATTCAATCATTCACACGCGATGATTTTGTTGCCAGCTTTTTAAATATTGTTACTGGCAATCTTTTAGTTTTGGCGCGAAATTCGAAGTACTTGCTATTTTTGGTCAGATTTAAAGATTTTTGCATCTGTGCTAAGATTATTTGTTCATGTAGGTGTACGTGTAGATCGAGACTAAAGATATTAATCACAATGTGTTAAAATGTGTCAAATCACAAAGCGCTCTGACCAACCCCGGATGCGAGTTGACAGCCATTTTATATTTGAATAAAAATGAATTGGTACTAGGTCAATGAAATTTAAAATATTAAAGATAACAGATTAAACAATAAAAATATGTTTTTATCTCTCTAAAGTATATAGCAAAAACCACAAGTGTCCTTCAACTACATAAAAACAACTAATATTAACATGACGTGTATGTTTGGCATAACATTTACAATATTTAAACTAAATCGTGAATGAAAAATTTGCTAGAAGACAAAAACATTAATTCCTAGATAAATAGTTTGTTAAGTCTAGATTTAAATGCAGCATGTATCATTCATAGTATCATACATAACTAATAAAAACGTAAAGGCGGAAACAGACTTGTAATACAGGAAGACAGGACGCGGCGTCATAATCATGCCTTTTTTCTAAATGCAAACCATTTCATGTCTTATTTTACAATTCTGTTTACTCCTTTACTTCTAATTTACAAAACCAATAAGAAAACTTAAATAAATAATGTTTAGCACTCCTGGCTAAAGACATTATACAGACTGACTTTGACCTCATTTTATCTTTCAGGGGATGGGAGCAACTCTGAAATGGTAAAAAAACTGGGAGGCTAACCTCTTTAGTCTGTCAGCGAAGGCCCATCTGAAAGCAGTTCAATACTTCGGGATGAAACCCACTCCCGATTAATTAACTTTGTCAGACAAGCATAAAATACATCGGGAGTAAGGACAACATACTGTCAAATAGTGTTGTCATTCATTCTTAGTTCGGGCCCCGAATTAATCCTATGTGCAAAGGTGCTACAGCGTAGAACACGCCCGTAACTTTGACCGAAACTACGGATACGCCCGTAACTTTGACCGAAACTACGGATATCGTAGTTAGAAGTAGACCCCCTGTTTCATCTTGTTTGGGTATTTAAATGCTAGTTTGCATAAAACAGTAGATTTGTTTCAGATTTTTTGCAATAGTTGGAACTTATTTGTCCTCATGAGTACCTACTTTCAGCCCCTGGAAGGACGTCAATGATTACAATTCCAACCTGTATAATATACTAGGTTAAATCTGTGTGGTTGTGACTCAGCTGTCTAAAATTCAGAAAAACCCTCTCCCACCACATTTCTTTTAACTTTCAGTGTGCATATTTCTTCCAACAAACTGAACGAACAGATGGTAAATGAGCTTAACTATGGCTTTTAAAACACAGCAGGCTTAGCATGACGCTTTATATTTCTACTCTACTATAGAATAGAAATCGCTTCTCAACATTTCTCGGTGAAAAACTGTCAACAGTCTATACGGAAACGTAATTTTTGTTTACTCTTCCGACGACAAAACGCTTGTCTACGGTTCTCATGCTAAGCCTGCAGATAACATAACATCACGCTTGCAATCCCAGAAGGGAGGGACAGAGGTGCATGTTCATAAGAAACAAATAATCATTGATTGACTACAATATTCGGCTGATTAAAAATGTCACACATCATCGACCTTATTCCAATATATTGGACAGATAGACTTCGGCGCAGTAAAAACTCGTACATGTTAGCGCCAATACGCATACTATTATATAGAACTTCAGTAGACTAACGTTTAAAACAAGTAACTGTCATTTAGATGTACGAAAGCATACCCATTTAGGGTAATCCCAACAACTGTATGTTTGAATGCACAATCAAATCATTATTTTCCAAAATCACTAAGCATGTTGATGCAACAACTGTGGAGTTTATTTATAAACGTTGGTAAATTTAAATAGACGTTTAATCATCAAAAAAATTATGGTTAAACAGCCGTTTGTTTTTAAGCAACGTTTAGAATTAATAATCCTGTATATTTTAACCGCTTACCCTTCAAAGTTCACTTGCAACACTTACATCACTAACCAACCAATTTAACAAAACAATAACAACGAAACAAACTCAAATCAAGGTAAAGCTGCGTTTAAATCTAGTCCCAACGAAGGATTGGTCCAGCTAAAACGTCGTGCATACATTGCCATCGAATTCGATGTTTCCACCCAGAGAGGGTACTTCGTCGTCGTCGTCTGTGAACAATCGATTCTCCCCCCGCCATGCACTATATAGTGTAGGTAAAAAATCGTTGAATAAAGGACTTCTTAACTGTGACACGCTGTTTTCTCGTACTACCTGGAAAGTTAAGAATATGTGTGTTAGTATAGATATAGTACATGTCATTTGTTTTAGAAATAGCGGTGCATTTGGGTTGGAAAGAAATGGATATTTAAAAAATCATTTCATCTCATTTCAAAGGTATTTCTTTGCGCTTAGAGATTAGGGTTATATTCATAAGCGATGCTTAAAGTTAAATGATGTTTAAACGTCAAAAATGTATGGTTAAACAGACGCTAATCATAAGTATAAGCTCCAGGCAGCCCGCGTAATTTTTCTTATGTTTTTTTGCAATTTGCTGGTCAGTAAAGCCAGGCAAGGTAGTATGTTGTTTAAAACATGATTCGCGACCGAAGCAAATATGGCTTAATCATCAATACAACCCTCTAACTTTATTTAACTCGATTGAATGACTATATCATGGAAAAGTCATTCAATCGAGGTTTGTATCGATTGTCTAAATTATTATAATTATGTAAAGGTCTAGATGAAGCTACATAGTAGCCGATTTCAAAGCAATAGTAGGTTCCTATGAAGAAGATTATGGTATGGAGAAGAATGGGTTAGAAACTCCATAGACAAACTTTGAAATCAAAATATTAGTGGCGACCATTATTACTACCGAGAAAAACTTGATTAATTAACACTCCTAAAGCAAGGACAGCGTCCCGCCGTATCGTGGTAAGTACTGTTAATTATACTTCCAAATTTCCATGTTTTATTTTCGTGTTATTATTTTTTGTTATGCAATACTAAGTTTGAATTGTTACACCATTTCATGAAAAGTGGACATGTGCTTTTTATCATACCACATATGAAAACTGATTATAATCAACTTAAGCTGTGTTCGCAAAACAGTGTGCAAAATACACGCCAAGAATGTATGAAGTGTTTCAGATAACAAAACCGCAAACTAAACGGCAAGTCACTCCTATTTGCTAGATAACATTTATCAGGAGCGCCGCTGTATCTTATCTCATAGTTAACTCTTACGATTGTTGTTATATATTATGATAATGCGCTGAAATTCATAGTATATAAAATAATAAATAAAAATAGTTTATTTCTCACCATTACAAGTTACAATTTTAACAATAGGTAAATGACATTAAAGTGGCCGGAAGAAACTGGATAGCCACGACACAAAACCGCCAAAAGTGGAGAGATTTGGAAGAGACCTACACTCAGCATTGGGTGGCCAAAGGTTGAAGAAGAAGAAGAAGAAGAAATGACAAGTATTTCAACATTTTTGTGGTGATCATAATAAGGTGCACAGAGTATTGAAGCTAACTCCTGAACTAGGCGAGAACCTGTATCTCAGGGGATAGTGTTCAGCTATTGAATATTTAATTTTATCTTAGGACATTTGTGTGTCACTGCTATATATAATTCATCTTAGTAAGTGCCATTAGAGAGTGCTAGGGTTTTTTGGTGAGTTTGAAGATGAGGTATGGATGTGGGTATGTGTGTTAATATGAGTGTTGAAATAGAGGAATGTGTGTGAATGATACATAGTGAAGGAGTAAGTGAGGAAAGTGTATGTGTTTGTGTGGTAGCTAGGATTATACATGAAGGGACATTAGATTTTCAGTGTCTTCGTAATCCAATTTCAGTGAGTACATTTTTATCTTATTTTTGGCTTCATAACTGCTAATTTTTATTATATTGGTTTTTTTCGTATAATGTGTGAAATAATTTAGAACTTAAGACAAAATGTTGTTGCCTTCCAAATTTTGTGTTGTGTGGGACACTTGGACAAGGGGCTGGATTTCTGCGTCTGCCAGTATCATATCAGCAGGCGGGAGAAATGATCGATGCCTTCTCAGAGTGGATGCGAGTACAAAAAGCTGTCGTATAGTTAGCACCTGACATTCTGAGTACAGTTGTCTAGTTGGATATCTAAAAGGCTTCCTATTTATAACCTTCAGTACACACTGGGATACAGTAGTTTATGGCAGATTGACACAGGGCGATGTGTATTTTTATAAGAAGCTCTTGTGATGCAGACTATCTTAGAGTTTTAAACAAAAAGATCATGTTTCTCAAACTTGTTATTACTTTTTAAAGTTGCTTCTCCCAACTTAGGTGCTCATCGATTTGTACTCCCAAATATCTGAGAACATTTGCAAATGTTATAGTCATTGAATGACAGTTTTGTGTTTTATTTAGACAAGTGTGTGCAATTATATTAAAGTCATCAGGTTGTTTGTTATTACTTCTTATTTTGAAGGCTAAATAATTAGTTTTGTCTAGATTAAGTGTAAGTAGGTTGGAGTTGAGACAGCACATTATTCTCCTAAGGCAATCTTCAGCCATTTGCTTTACGAGAGCATTCATGCATATATAGCACTCATGTATGTAATCTTGATGCGGAGTTATCTAGAATGTTACGCGGCGAGATTTTTTCGTGCATTAGATCTTCAACAAGTGCTGAGCGCCGACAGTTGAAAATTCAACAGCGTGTTTTTTTATCGATGCACTCTATTGGATACTCAATGCTCGGTTCAAGACCGAGAGTTGAAAGTCCCGTGCGCGATGCAATGTTTTTACGTCCTTGCGAACATGGTGCAAATCCTGATGCCGCTCACCTATCTATTCATAAAGGTTTTCTACACGACTACAAGGTGGCGCCGACGGTACCACTTTTAATCTATTGCCGGGTACAGATATGTGAATCGTAACATGAAATTTATTACAAATGTGTCGTCCTTCACGCTATGCAACATGAAATGTAACACTAGGGGGTAGGGGTCCCAATTAACGCTAATCACAAAACCAAAACCGAAATATTTTTCAGCTTGAAGTCTGTCGGGGCAAGACAAGTCAAGATTCTCGAAATGTGGAATGTTCGATACGATAGCCTCTCGAATGGTTGTGAATAGCTACGCTGGTCTCCTTAAGTTTGATTGTATGTACTTTTGTTATTAGTCGGATAGTACCGTATTCCATGATGCTAGAATGCATCATGGAATACGGTACTATCCGACGGGACAATGTACACACGGCTACACATCAAGCTATACATTTCCAGTACAAGCTGATCTCGCATTGTATAGGATTTCCGTACATTGCGAGATCAACGGTGTAGCCGTGCATACCAGAATTTTTAGTTTATTTTAAAGCAGGTACTCGCTGCGTATTCTTTCGATTTCACTGATTTTTGGGAAGTCACAGTTGCTAAAGTTACCTTACTAATCCCTACTATACAGGGCGTCCCACGGATATGCCACATGGAGGGAAAGTACCTTGAATATTGTAGATGGAACATTTTACTGAAAGAAGACATTATTTTAATTTAAAAAACAATTTAAACTACATTCATAGATATTTAAATAATTACATGGTTGAACCGGGAATCGAACCCGTTACATGAGAAAAATAATCACCCTGTAGCTTTATCATACCGATCGAAAGGCTTCATCATAAGGATTATTTTTTGCTAAATAACATAGTGTCACAAATAAAAGGAAGACCATGAATTTTAACATTTGATGTGAATAATATTATCTGGTCAGATGAGACAAACTTCAGCAATAATGGTATGTACAACCGACACAATAATCGCATTTGGTCCAGGAAGAATCCCATACGTATCCGCGAGACTAATAATCAAGTGCGTTTTTCGTTCAACTGTTGGTGTGGGATTGTAAAAAACCGGGTCCTCTTAGTCCATTTTTACGAAGGGCATTTGAATACGGAAAGGTATTTAGAAATACTTGAGATTTTGAGTATTGAGATAAATAATCTTCCGGTTGCAGAACGACAAAACCTTAGTTTTCAGCAAGATGGGGCTCCGGCTCATAACAGTCACAGAACAAGGGACTATCTCAATGAACACTTTCATCCCTGGATCGGGACAAATAAGATGGCCGCCGAGATCCCCAGATCTAACCCCATTAGATTTTTTTTTATGGGGTTAGCTATATGTAAAAAAAAATAGTTTACAAGAACCAGTATGAAAGTGTCCACGAGCTACAACCAGAACTTAGACGTATTTTTCTAAATATCCACCACAACAAGATCAAAAAATCGACAGGGAGCGAAATAATCAAAAGAGTGCGACTTTGTATTCAACAGGAAGGGATTTTGAACATTTGATAAATTGATTAAGTTTTATTAAAAATGTTAAAATTCATGGTCTTCCTTTTATTTGTGACACTATGTTATTTAGCAAAAAATAATCCTTATGATGAAGCCTTTCGATCGGTATGATAAAGCTACAGGGTGATTATTTTTCTCGTGTAACGGGTTCGATTTCCGGTTCAACCATGTAATTATTTAAATATCTATGAATGCAGTTTAAATTGTTTTTTAAATTAAAATAATGTCTTCTTTCAATTAAATGTTCCATCTACAATATTCAAGGTACTTTCCCTCCATGTGGCATATCCGTGGGACGCCCTGTATTATATTATTTCTACTAATATTATAAATGCGAACGTAACTCTGTTGTCTGTCTCTCTGTATCGTCTGTCTCTCTGTTACGCTTTAACGCCTAAACCACTGAGCCAATCGTCACGAAATTTGGCAGAGATATAGCCTGGGATATGGAGAAGGACATAGGCTACTTTTTATGCGATAACCGACACCCACGCGGACGGAGCCACGGGCAAAGCTAGTAATATTATAAATGTGGAAGCTTGTATGTTTGGATGATTGTTACTCAATCACGGAAAAACGGCTGAACGGATTTAGATTAAATTTGGCACACAGATATTTTATAACCTGGATTAACACATAGGATACTTTTTATCTCGGTAGTACATTCCTGTGGGATGATTTTCGACCTCCACACAGGCGAAGCGGCTGGCAAAAGCAAGTTCATAAATAAAATGTCTTCTTACCCTTTCTAAACCGTCGTAGTTGGGATCGCTTTGAGCCTTGGGAACCCAGATCTTGATATCTTTGTCCAGGCCGCTGGTAGCCAGTACTGGAGACCGCGGGTGGGGCTCTATACAATTGACCTGGAAACATAATAACACGTATGAGGAAACTCTCGTTAATTAATGGCCGATTTCTCTAATTTACGGACTGTTATCGGTTAAATTAAGACTCTTGTATCTTTACGAATAATGAAGCAAGGACCTCATAGCTTTGCATAGTAGACTCTTCCATATGGAAGTAGCTTTCACAGGTAAAATTAGCTTACGAATCTATTTATATGCCCAGTTTGGTAATAAAAAATGGTATACCATTGGTAAGCAAAACAATCAGTTTTTGTATATAAGGTCTATCTATTCATCCACGAAATATCTGAAGGGGTCATTGTACCCATCATTAGGAATAACATTTACTATGGGAACAAACCTGATCTCGCGAAAAAAAATCAGCTGTTCCCTACATTTTGACGAGTTATGCGAACATAAATGTAGGGAACAGCTGATTTTTTTTTCGCGATTTCAGGTTTGGTCTGAACCCCTCCCGCTTCAAGAAGTTATTTGATGGTTTCCCATCTTAAAAAAGAAAAAAAAGGCAGAAACTCTTTCATCGTGTGTGCAGAACTAGCTTCATTTCTAGGTCAGAAAGCATGTGGGCTAGCGTCTCAAGCTAGGATCGTTTTGTAGGATTTTATGAGTTTATAGCACCCCCACCACTGATTTTACTATCCTGCCTTGTGGCCCAGCTAATTATGGCCGGCGAAGCTAGTTTTCAATCGGCTAGTCTGCAGTGATAATGCCTTTTGTTTTTCTGACAGCAACAAGGTGTGTAGTGGTAAGTTTAAAATGATCTGGCATTATATAAAAACACTAGCAGGTGCCAAGCCAGGATAGTATACCGAGGTTCTAGCTAGCTATCCTAGCTTTGAAAAACTATCCTTGGGGATTACGCTTAGTATATGACATGGCGACTGCCTATCTGACCTCCACAACCTAGTTACTGGGTAATAAGATACCTTTTAGGAAGGTAAGACTGGTTGTCAGACTTTTGGGCTTCTGTCGACCCGTAACGACTGTCAAAGATCCACGAATGGCAGCCGGGACCAACGGCTTAACGAGCTTTCCGTGGCACGGAGGGATCTTGGTATATCAAGATGGTCACCTATCTACGACCAACTGATCGATCAACCCGTGAGTTGCTGTTATAATTTAGCCGCAAGCCCTTTCTTGCTATCCTAGCTTGAAAGAGCCTCATGTAACATGGGTATTACATCTCTGGCTACTCATTAGGGGTATGCAGGTGTGATGTTCATCATCATTTCAGCTGAAAACGTCTACTGCTGGACAAAAGACTCCCCCCAGCTCCGCCAGTTCAACCGGTTGTGTTCGTCCCACATCCAGCGGTTCCCTGAGGTCTATACAAGGCGATAGGTCCACATTTTAGAAGGCCTTCCAACTCTACATACGCAATCGCCACTTCTGAACTTTTCGTCTCCATCTGCCATCTGTTCTGCGATCGAATCGAAGCGATCCGCAAGAGAACCAAGCTCGAAGAATTGCCTAACTTAAGTGGCAATGGGTGTGAATGTTATGTAAAGATAAATATTTCCACTACTTACAACGCCATTGATATCTCCGTGCAGCCACTGCACTATAGCCTCAGACTTCTTGTCCCACATATAAATGTAGGAACAATCCGACCCTGAGATTATAAACTCGCTCTTAGGGCCGAAGAACGATACGCCTTTGTATGTGGCGCTGTTGCGATGGCCGCTGAAACGGTGTGTGTAGCCGTCTTTTTCCCTTGTACCGTCTCTGAAAGGTTAAAGGTTTTTTTTTGCAATTTCCAGGTCAGTGCCAGATTATATGTTGTTTAACCTATTGACCGCTTAGTTTTATATCGATTGGCGTGCCCCTAGCGCCCAGCTCATAAATCATTTAAATTTAACAATAAAGACTTTTATTGCCTCCGACTGCATGAGATTGCTTATAGTATTCAGTCTAATAGTCATCCTGTTAATTATTTTTGTGTTTCTTGTTTCCATCTTTTTAAATTAAAGTTGACTTTTTAGGCAGTCGGGTTTTTGATTTTGTATTTTTTTTTATTCCAGTTTTTAGATATCATAATTATTTTTGACGTTAATAAGACCTATTTATAAAACCCTTTATTTTGATACCCCACTCAATAGGTTTTGAGAAAAATATATTATTTTAAGACTCAATATTGCTCCAAAAATCGGCCTTTTTTCAATTTTGATATGCCCAGTCTCACTCTCACAATTAAGACGAATCTAACGGCACCTCTCAAGCTGAAATCGATCAAGCCGTGTAGGCTACAGAGCGTGCCAAAGAAATATACATACATACACTCGAAACATATAACCCTCCTTCTAGCGCAGTCGGGTAAAAAGTTAATATACCCACAACGAATAGGATCGTGCATTGAAATAAAACTAACAACGAACATACGTTCTCAGTCGTATAAATACGACTGAGGCGGCACGGGCACGAAGACGTTTGTCGTATTAATCCGACTGGAGCGGATAAAGGGTTCAAATATGATTCGAGACCGTTACACGTATGTATTTACAGAATTATAACATTTAAAATCATCAATCCAACCAATAAATTAATTCAATGACGATTTCATGAAAAACTCACAAAGCAAAGTAGGCTCTTTGTGTAAATTACTTCGTCACCAGGGTTCGACCCACGACCGTAAGTCGCAGCCGTTACCACTGGGCTAGAGAGCTAAACATACAGCTTATAAACTTACTTTTCATAGGCATCATTCTTCACATCAAACAGGTAGATATCGTCATCGTTGTAAGATCCGAGTATTTCTGTCCCGTCGTGATTAAAAACTGCACAAGTAAGATGCATCATAGAAATGCGCGGTTTCTTCAACTTGTTCAAGTTGTCCTGAAATAACAGCGAAGACTTTTGAGTACTTTACGGCCGATGAATCATGAAGGGTCCTGCGTGACCTCTCGCACACACTCGGCTCATGTAGCCATTCCTAAAGATGTTATTGCGCAGCCTTCTGCGTAATGTTCAGACCGGCCGTATTGGACGTCACAATATAATGAAAAAAAAAAAAAAACAAGTTTTATAAATTTTCAAACCACTACTATAATTATAACACAAATATTGATTGCTAAAGTCGTCAAAACTTAGCAACCTAAAAGTATGTGCACTTTGCATAAATACTCTGTCTCCTTTATCAGCCAATTGCAAAACATACATAATCAATTATAATCTGAATAGTTTTATGGATGGTTTTATGGAATAGGAGTTTATGGTAGACATTGGCGGGAAGAGCGTGACTCCAGCGAGCCGTCTACTCCGTATTCGTGATTAAGTCCACACAGGTGTGGGTGGACTACACGATGTCTTACAAGTAACAGTTAGTGCAAGCATAATTGCTGGGAAGCGAGTTTTACTTCTGGTGTGAATATTCGCTGTTTTACGGCGTGCAATGTACCAAAATATTGTCCTTATGGGTGCATGCAACGGTACATAGATCGCATTTAACTTAAGTTCATCATCATCATCTCTCCATCCTTTTCCAACTATGATGAAATCGGCTGCCAGTCCGGATGTAGCTGAATACTAGTATTTAACATGGAGCGACTGCCGACTTTCTTACTTCTAACGACCCGTAACGACTGTCAAAGAGGTAGGAATAACAGCCGGGGTCTATTTAACTTACAATTACAAATAACATTTAAAACTTGATTTCGTAAAATAGAAACCGTCAAAATAAGCTGGAACTTTGACATTCAATATCTCCGAAACCACAAGGTACCCACGCATGGTGCAATACAACAAAAAAAAAACATAATAATTGAGAGACAAGTGACTCGGCTTCGTTGAGGGAGGATATTTCTACATCCGTTATTACCGCCGCCAATATCTTTGTCATGTTACAGTTTAAAGAGTATGGTCATAGTATGAATATGGCCAGTATGGTAATTAGGCCTATTTGTTGAAATACTACGCTCCATTGGAGCGTTAGTTTCCACTCTTAGGTCCGATTTAAGTAGAATAAGTTTTATTCCAAGGTTAAAGCTATTACTTACTCTCAGATAACCATGTTTTCATTTCACCAACTAGTTATCCTGAGAATAACAAAGTTATACGAGAGTGACTCTTATACCAGCAATTTTGAAGGAATAACGGGCTTATTCCTCAGATAAAATTAAAATGGCGTCAATTTTTTATGTCAGCTGAGCCGTGAGCACCTGAGCACAGAGTACAGGGGGTGTCGACTCTATACGTCGAAACAACGACATACCTACAAGGGCTATTTCAAGTGTGGCTAGAGTTAAAAATAAAATCGGGACCTAATACTCGAGACTAAAAAATTACGCTTTATGAAGTTTTAGGTCGCTAATCATACCACTACTGACTGATGACGTTACCAAACAAGAAGATGGCGGAGTTGTTTGTTATAATTTGCCGTAAAGTCCTATTGTCTTCTAAGTTTTTTTGTTTGTTTCGACTCAGTGCGATCCAAATATTTTGAGATAGTGACTCTGAATGTGTGTTTCGAGAAAGTGACTCTGTTTCTGTTTTTTGAGAAAGTGACTCTGTTTCTGTACCTATTTCGAAAAAGTGGCTCATAAAACGTGACTATGACGTCGATAATAAACGCGGAAATTCGACGACAATATTATAAGTGTGGACGTTCACCGGTTACTGTTACTTACAAATAAAGTTATTTACTATAATTCCTGAGTTTTTTTGCTAATGTTTATGTCGGCGACGAGACCCTATCTGGGTACATGGTTGCAAGTAGCGCAGAGAGCGCCATGTAATACTAGTTGTAAGTTTAACCAAATTCTATAAGATTTAGTGTAAGTTAAGAGATTTAACTCAATTTTAATTGATACTGTTTTCTATTAATTAATTTTATTATAGTTTAACTCTAACGATGATATTAGAACCTAATATGAAAGTTTAAAGTAAAATTTCAATGAATATTTACGAAAAATGTAAGGAAACACAAACTACGTAACATAATTACGTAGTTTGAAAATGAGGTTTTTTGTTTATGGACGGATTTTAATTATTTTGTTCCAATAGAAAGATAGATACATAAAACCATTTTTGCCGTTAGAATTGTAAGAATCCAACCACGGGTTCCAAAGATATTAAGGATTTCGTAAAGTGAAATAATTGCTAAGTCATATTTTTAAGGTTTTTGTTCTAGAAACTTTTTATTGTATAAAGATAGGTTAAATATTGTTACGGTATATGATCAAGAATTACATAAGCTTTTTAAATATGTATAATTTGTAAAGATTGCATAAGGAATAATAAATAAAAAGGGGGTCCAAAGATTTCGGCTTAGAGAAAATTAAACGAAAAATTGGTCCAAAAATCGCGTGCCTCTATAAGGTAAAGAATGGCCTAGCCGGCCGTGTATAAAAGGAGCGCTATTTGTCGGCACTAGTCAGTCGCAGCTCAGCCACCGAAGAGGCAACAACAAGGAAGAAAACACAAGCTGAAATCTATGGACAAGACTAGAAAAATTCAAGAAGTGTTTTATTTCTGTTTCTATAAGAAGTCTCCGTAGCCCCGAGGTCCTTTTGGGTAGCCGTACCTAATTGACGCATTCAGGGGTGCGTGGTAGCGTGTGTCACCAGCAAGAACCATTAGGATTCAGCGAGTAGGGAACGCACGTCTAAAACATTGGGAGAAGTCCCAGGGCTGTGCGGGTACTGGTCGTATCTGCAACGTCCGCTACAGTTGGTCCTTCGAGCCGGATATCCCTGCCGAAATAAGAAGTCAGAAGAGCCCAGAAGATTAAGAAGATTCAGAATACAGCAAGATGCCGGTTACCAGGTCGCAGAAGGATGCTCCCTCACGTCCTACGTCCCGTCCTTCCGAGAAGGCCGCGACAGAAGAAGCTACAGGATCAGAAGGGGTCACGTCAGCGTCATCGGGAACTGCAACCACGTCGGGCACAAATACTTCTTCGGGTACAGCAACTACGGAAGAAACCACGACTACGGAAACTACTGAAGCAACGGTCACGACTGCGACCACAGCGGCTGATCAGAAGAAAGGCGCCGCACAGAAGGAGTCGACTAAGAAGACCCCAGAAGATGCCCCGGAAAAGAGTGCTCATGGTCCCGCCACGACACTAAAACCAAAGGGGGTCAGTCGGCGAGCCAGGTCCACGAAGACCACGAGTTCATCGGCCAGAAGACGCGAGCTGGAAGCCAGAGAAGAGGTAGCCCGTTTGGAGTTGAAGCAAGCAGAGGCTGCGGCCAAACTAGCCCGTGTCAGATTGGAGCTGGCACAGTGTGAAGATGAAGACTCCGTGGATGAAGACCTGGAAGACAGAACAGCACAGGTGCAGAACTGGATCCGAACATCCATATTAGAAGATGACAACATGGAACAACCAGAGCCGCGAGGTCAGCACCCTTCAGAAGCCCAGAAGAGGGTGAAGCCTGAAGAGCACTCCTCAACGAATGGAGCTACAATCGAGATTCAAGCGCTGACTACAGCATTGAAAGAAGCCCTTACCACACGAGGAGACCAAGCAACGCAGCCGAAGTACATTCACGAGTTACCCTACTTCGACGGCAACAGCAGCGAGTGGTTGGCGTTCAAGGTTGTCTACGAGGATACGGCACCGATGTTCAACGACGTACAGAATATGGCTCGATTAAGACGAGCACTGAAGGGCAACGCAAGAGAAACTATCAAGAGTCTACTATACTCAGAAGCCTCTCCATTGGAAGTGATGCAGGCCCTCAGAAGAAGATATGGAAGACCTGATGCACTGGTTCTAGCAGAGCTCGACAAGGTCAAAAGCTTACCGAAGATTTCAGAAAACCCAAGAGACATATGCATCTTCGCAAGCCAAATCAACAACAGCGTAGCGGCGATAAAAGGATTGAAGAAACCACAGTACCTGCATTCACCAGAGATAGTGAAACAAATAATAGACAAGATGCCGACAATTCTCAAGTTCCGATGGTACGACTTCACTGCGGCACAAGTAGAAGGCGAATTCTCCGATCTAACGCTCGTCTCCAATTTCCTGAACAAAGAAGCGGACAAATGTGGAGCCTTCGCAATTCCAGAAGAGAAGATCGGGCTCAAGAGGACTCATCGACAAGCGGCGCATTCAACGAAAGAAAAGGACTTCAGAGAGAAGGATTCAAGACAATCAGAGAAGACTTGCCCCATGTGTGAGGGCGAACACTTTCTCGTCGAATGTCAGAAGTTCCAGAAGGCGTCGGTACAAGATCGGTGGGCAATGGTCAAGAAGAGTCATGTCTGCTTCAAATGTCTGCAAGGGAGACACCGAAAGGAGAGCTGCAGGAAACCACCCTGCAAAGAATGCAAAAGGTGGCACCATCATCTGCTGCATGTCGAATCAGAAGACAGGACCTCGGGGAATAAAAAGGAGACACCACAAGAAGGATCAAGTGTCACGGCATCGGTGAACACGGTGAATAACGCAAGGGCATACCTGAAGATAGTTCCAGTAGAAGTCTTCGGATCCAAAGGATCAAAGAAAATATTAGCCCTTATGGATGAAGGGTCTACAGTGTCACTTCTGGATGAGAAGGTGGCAAGAGAAGTCGGCGCTCAAGGGAGTAAGGAGGAACTAGTCATCGAGACAGTAGGAGGCAGGCTGATTACAAAAAAAGATTCTCAGATGATGGACCTTAAGGTGAAAGGAGTCCATTGTGGAACCAAGAAGACACTAAGAAGAGTCCGGACCATCGACGAGTTGAAGCTTACACCACAGTTCCTAGACAGAAAAAGAATTGAAGATTGTCAACACTTGAAGAAAATCGCTAACTCTCTATATTATGAAGGGGAATCACCACAGCTGCTCATTGGTCAAGATAACTGGGAGCTGATAGTGACTCAAGAAGTAAGAAGAGGAAAACCAGGGGAACCAGTCGCTTCGAGAACAGGACTTGGTTGGGTGCTCCACGGATCAGACAGCGGCAGTACAAGACCAGTACACTTTCTGAACACATGTCTTCACGTCAACACACCTGAAGAAGAGATGCATCAAGCCATCAAAGATCATTTCGCGATCGAAGCACTCGGTGTGCTACCAAGAAGACCCACTACAGACTCAGAAGGAAGAGCACTCACCATTTTAGAAAAAACCTGCAGAAGACTTGAAGATGGTCGATTCGAAGCTGGACTTCTGTGGAAAAACGAAGAAGAACAGATGCCGGAAAGCTACGCTTCTGCCAAGAACAGATTGATCAACATTGAAAGGAAGATAGACAAGGATCCTCAGCTGAAGGCAGAATACAACAGGCAGATTCAGCATCTAATCGACAGCAAGTATGCGGAGGAAGCACCCAAGGGACAAGAAGACCCCAAGAAGAAATGGTACCTCCCTCACTTCTCCGTGATTCATCCCCTAAAGAAAAAGATAAGGATCGTCTTCGACGCTGCAGCCAAGTCAAAGGGAAGAAGCCTCAATGACGCTCTTCTGCCGGGACCAGACCTACTACAATCGCTCTTCGGAGTACTGTTAAGATTCCGGCAAGGGCCTCTAGCGGTGGCAGCTGACATCAAGGAAATGTTCCTACAAGTTCGCATCAGACCAGAAGACAGAGACAGTCTGCGATTTCTTTGGCGCGGGAATAATCGTGACGTGACACCAAAGGAGTACCGGATGACATCAGTCATCTTCGGCGCGACGTCATCCCCCAGCACAGCAATTTACGTCAAAAACCGGAACGCAGCGGACTACAAGGAACAGTATCCAGAGGCCGCAAGGGCAATCGAGCTGAACCACTACATGGACGACTACCTACACAGCTTTCACTCAGAAGAAGAATTTAGAAGAGTAACAGCTCAGGTGGACTTCATACACAAGAAGGCGGGCTTCGAACTCAGGGGATGGGCAGCAAACCAACCCAAGCTGCTGCAAGAAGTAAACACAGAAACAACCGAAAGAACAGAAGTAGACCTTGGCGAAAAAGAAGAAAAGACGTTGGGACTACGCTGGTTCACTGAAAGGGACTCCATCGGCTTCAGGGCAAACCTACGGAACACGCCAGAAGAAATAGCCGCAGGACTTAAGGTGCCTACGAAAAGAGAAGTCACCAGCGCCGTTATGTCAACCTTCGACCCATTGGGACTAGCATCACCAGTTCTCGTTCAGGGCAAGACGCTACTCCAGAACGTATGGCGGAGCGGCGTCGGTTGGGATGACGAAATAGAAGACAAAGAGTACGAGACATGGAAAACTTACTTGGAAAAGATGAAGCTGCTCCAAGACCTTCAGATTCCGAGATGTCTGGCGCCACATAGCACCGAGGGGGAGCTGCACACGTTCACAGATGCAAGTGAGATGGCGTATGCAGCCACAGTCTATTGGAGAACGGAAGATCAAAATGGAACCTACCACGTCAGTTTAGTAGCAGCAAAAGTGAGAGTCACTCCGCTGAAACCGGTATCCATCCCAAGACTCGAGTTACAGGCGGCCCTCCTAGGAAGCAGATTGGCACATTCCGTAGAAGAAGAAATGGACCTGAAAGTGATCAAGAAGACATTTTGGACGGACTCCAGCATCGTACTTTCCTGGATTAAGACAGACCCCAGAACTTTCAAAACGTTCGTGGCTCACCGCTTGGCTGAGATAGAAGATCTCACCAAACCTCAAGATTGGAGATGGGTGCCTACAGCACAGAATCCAGCAGATGATGCAACACGCGACGTACCAGAATACTTCGACTGCAATCACCGATGGTACACCGGACCCGATTTCCTGAGAAAAGAAGAAGCTCAATGGCCTGCGGCCAGAACTTTCAAGAAGGAAACCACCGGAGAAGAAAAGACAGCAGACATCGTAAGTGCAGCACGCAACACGCATCCCTCACCGGATCCTGAGAGGTTCTCGTCATGGAAGCGACTTTGGCGAGCCACAGCGAGAGTGTTACAATTCATACATCTCTGCAGAACAAAGGAGAAAGTCAACGTCAACCAAGAAGATCCCACCTGGAAAATCATGAAAGGAAAGAAGACGAAAGTCGTCGATAAGAGACATCAGTCTTCGAGAACGCCAGAAAGGAACTACATACCGTTGGACGCGGAGCTACTAGAGCAAGCTGAAGTTATACTGCTAAGAAGCAGTCAAGAAAGGAGTTTCAAAGAAGACATTAGGTGTCTGCAGCAAGGGAAACAATTGGAAAGAGACAGCAAGTTAAAGAAGCTCGACATAGCACTGGAAGACGGTCTCCTACGGCTAAAAGGAAGGATCGACGCGATACAGGGCGTAACCAGAGAATACAAGCGACCTATCGTGCTCGATAGTAAGGACAAGACTACACGACTGATTTTAGAAGAATACCACAGTCGTTTTAATCATGGGAATCACGCAACAGTTATAAACGAAGTGCGACAACGTTTCTGGATATTAGGATTGAGGTCAGCAATAAAGGCAGTTCAACATCAATGTCAGTGGTGCAAGACGAAGAAAGCAAGGCCGCAAGAACTACCGACGGGCAACTTACCTGCGGAAAGGTTAATGCACAGTAACCCTCCTTTTACGTGCACTGGCATAGACTACTTCGGCCCTATGACAATCACCGTAGCAAGACGTCACGAGAAGCGATGGGGAGCCCTGTTCACATGCTTAACAACTAGAGCAGTTCACATTGAGATCACTCCTTCGCTCTCGACCGACAGCATGATCATGGCCCTACGGAAATTCGCAGCAAGAAGAGGAATGCCAAAGACCGTCTACACTGACAATGGAACTAATTTTGTCGGCGCGAATAAGGAACTAAAAGAAGCGCTAGAGAACATGAAACAAGAAGACCTCGTCACAGAAGCTGAGAAGATCAGCGTGCAGTGGAAATTCATTCCCCCTGGCGCACCAAACATGGGCGGTGCATGGGAACGTATGGTGCGATCCATAAAAATCGCATTAGATACAACACTCAAGGAAAGGCATCCACGTGAGGAAGTACTCCACACCCTTCTCTTAGAGGCCGAACACATAGTCAACTCTCGACCTCTCACTCACATCTCCGAGAATCCTGAGGAAGAAGCGCTGACTCCAAATCACTTCCTCATCGGACGATCGTGTGGCGCAGCAAGAATCGGAAGCTTCACAGACAGCGAGCTGATAGGCAGGCCGACCTGGAAGGCCACGCAACGACTGGCTGATCACTTTTGGCAACGCTGGCTGCGAGAATACTTACCCACTCTACTACCAAGGAAGACCAGCGGAAGAATCAGCGCCACAGATCTAAGAGTCGGAGACATCGTGCTGATCGTCGACAACAGTCTACCAAGATGCACCTGGCCACGCGGCAGAATCCAGCAAGTGTATCCTGGGCCAGATGGGCGGATTAGGATCATCGATGTCGAAACTCGAGGAGGCGTGCTACGAAGACCCAGTTCGAGAGTGGTGCTGTTGGTGCCGGGAGTATCGCCGAGTCAAGAAGATGGTGCAACGCACGAGGGGGAGACTGTCGGCGACGAGACCCTATCTGGGTACATGGTTGCAAGTAGCGCAGAGAGCGCCATGTAATACTAGTTGTAAGTTTAACCAAATTCTATAAGATTTAGTGTAAGTTAAGAGATTTAACTCAATTTTAATTGATACTGTTTTCTATTAATTAATTTTATTATAGTTTAACTCTAACGATGATATTAGAACCTAATATGAAAGTTTAAAGTAAAATTTCAATGAATATTTACGAAAAATGTAAGGAAACACAAACTACGTAACATAATTACGTAGTTTGAAAATGAGGTTTTTTGTTTATGGACGGATTTTAATTATTTTGTTCCAATAGAAAGATAGATACATAAAACCATTTTTGCCGTTAGAATTGTAAGAATCCAACCACGGGTTCCAAAGATATTAAGGATTTCGTAAAGTGAAATAATTGCTAAGTCATATTTTTAAGGTTTTTGTTCTAGAAACTTTTTATTGTATAAAGATAGGTTAAATATTGTTACGGTATATGATCAAGAATTACATAAGCTTTTTAAATATGTATAATTTGTAAAGATTGCATAAGGAATAATAAATAAAAAGGGGGTCCAAAGATTTCGGCTTAGAGAAAATTAAACGAAAAATTGGTCCAAAAATCGCGTGCCTCTATAAGGTAAAGAATGGCCTAGCCGGCCGTGTATAAAAGGAGCGCTATTTGCCGGCACTAGTCAGTCGCAGCTCAGCCACCGAAGAGGCAACAACAAGGAAGAAAACACAAGCCGAAATCTATGGACAAGACTAGAAAAATTCAAGAAGTGTTTTATTTCTGTTTCTATAAGAAGTCTCCGTAGCCCCGTGGTCCTTTTGGGTAGCCGTACCTAATTGACGCATTCAGGGGTGCGTGGTAGCGTGTGTCACCAGCAAGAACCATTAGGATTCAGCGAGTAGGGAACGCACGTCTAAAACATTGGGAGAAGTCCTAGGGCTGTGCGGGTACTGGTCGTATCTGCAACGTCCGCTACAGTTTAGTAGAGCGAATTAAGAAATGAACGAAGTTATATTTTTCTTTCTGGCTGTGCAATAGAAATGAAAAGTTATGTCAAATTAGCATATTATTATTACGTACGTCATTAATGCTAATTTGAGATAATTAAGCATTCCTATTGCACAACAAGAAAGAAAAATTCAGTTTCGATTACGCAGTAATTTACTTTAAAATATTTCAAATTTCCCGCTCTATTCGCGTCCTTTAGTTGTTCTGGGGTGCCACTAGATGGCGAGCAGCAAAACTGTCTTTCCTTTTTTTGTACGAAGTCGTTATTCTTCTCCCTAGAGTATATATGTTCTGTGCAGAGTACACTGAGCGACCATTGCTTGTGCACATTGAAATTGCAATTCAGAGAAAATATTCACGGTTACTCCGTCTGTTTTTTTTTTATTTTCAATTATGCTGAAGTGGTCTTTTACCAGATCCAGCAATAACATTTTTTCTTGTAGTAGCCAGTAAGCACTTCGTTTCCTTTCCGACATTTTTTAATAACAGTAAACAACACAAAGCAAATAGAACGAAATTTAAACACCACGCAGCGCGACTTTATAGACAGTTTGTTTGAAAAATAACACTGTGACACATTGACAAAAGCTCAAAGAGACGACTAAATTAAAAAGGTCCTGATAAGCTATACTGAACTGAGAAAATGACAAGCCTTTTTAATTTGTCTGCATTCACATTCATTCGTTCATCACTTCACATTCAACGTGCCACAGATAGCAAAAACACACTTATCAAAGAATAGTTATACTAGGACTAACTTTTTGTCTTTACAAATTGGTGAAACATACTATGAATTATTCTGAGAGTAAAATCAGCGAATAATTTTATCCCTGGCATAGTTATTCTTAGATAACGACGCCGTTGGTGAAATTGGCCCTTAGTGTTCATAAAATTTTTAAAGTATTTTATTGGAACAAAGTTCTTTAACGCGGCTTGCGGTAGGAGTTGACTGGTAGAAATCATCACGTGAAAAAGCGTTCGTAGTTTTTGTACTGTCCATATTGATATTGCGGTATGGGTGCCAGTGTATTATTACGGCCACATGAGACACTTCAGATATCTCTACAGTCCTTTCAGTTATTTCACCTCTGAATTTGCTTCACTATCAGAATGACACTGATCTTTATTCTCGTTACGTTAAGGTTGCTGTTGGGCTGTTGCCTCTGACTAGTCTGTCAAAATCACAGTAATCTATATTCTCGTTGTAATAAGGTTGCTGTTCGGTTGTTACCACTGACTAGTCTGTCAAAATCACAGTAATCTTTATTCTCGTTGTAATAAGGTTGCTGTTGAGTTGTTCCCATTGACTAGTCTGTCAAAACCACAGTAATCTTTATTCTCGTTGTAATAAGGTTGCTGTTGAGTTGTTGCCATTGACTAGTCTGTCAAAATCACAGTAATCTTTATTCTCGTTGTAATAAGGTTGCTGTTGAGTTGTTCCCATTGACTAGTCTGTCAAAACCACAGTAATCTTTATTCTCGTTGTAATAAGGTTGCTGTTGAGTTGTTGCCATTGACTAGTCTGTCAAAATCACAGTAATCTTTATTCTCGTTGTAATAAGGTTGCTGTTGAGTTGTTGCCATTGACTAGTCTGTCAAAATCACAGTGATACTTATTCACGTTACAATAAGGTTGTAGTTGGCTTGCTGCTGTTAGAGGTATAATAAACGTGAAAGGACTGTAGTTTGGTTAGAAACGGGTGGCTACCGAGATTTCGACTAATAGAGAAGTTTGGAAGAAAAAGTCATGTTGCGCCGACCATAAATGAATTGGTATAAGGGCAGGAAAATTATGATGGACTGTAGGATGGCGACGCATTTGCGATGTAACTCGTATTGACATTTCTGGCACTTAATATAAGGAGGGTCATCGGCTTGTTACCCATCCAATACCTAACATTAATAATTCGCCAGTCTCATGTCAAAAATTCAAAATATTTGGTTGTTTACTATGGAGAAGAAACACCACAATAGGGTATTTTCCAATTTAATAATTTGAAGATTCATCATCATCATTATTTCAGCCAGAAGACGTCCACTGCTGGATATAGGCCTCCCCGGATTTGGGGGGTTTGTCATAATCGCCACGCCTGGCAGGCGGGTTGGCGATCGCAGTATGGTGGTAAAATGCATTGAGATTGCTGCTGCCCATTCTCTAGTAAGTCCCTTAGTCGCCTTCTACGACACCCACGGGAAGAGATGGGATGGTGCTATTCTTTACGTCCGGCACCACATGGGTTTGAAGATTGGGACGATACATTTAACAGAAAAATTAAAATAAATTTATTTATGTCAACTTTCTCAATTAAAAAAATGATTAAAATGTATCTTACATTTTTGTCGAGTAGGTTCGTGGGACAGAACATGGCGACCGGCTTGCTGGCCTTGCGCGTGTCGTACAGACGCACGAACTTGTCGCGGCCGGCCACCACCAGCGCGCTGGGCTCGCGCGGGTTGCCGCCCACGCTGTACAGCGGGATGGTCACGCCGACGTGCTTTACTACAAACAATCTGGAAATGGAAGGAAACAATCAGTGTCATCACTTCAGCCGAAAGACGACCACCGCTGGACTTAGGCCTTCCGCAAGCTCCGCCAGTCCGCCCGGTTCTGTGCTTCTCCAATCCACCGGATTCCTGCAGCCTTCACCAGGTCATCAGTCCACCTTATGAGAAGCCTTCCAAAGATACGTCTACTAGTACGCAATAGGGTATTTTCCAATTGTATTAAAAACTATTTTAATTTGAAGCTTTGGATGAAATATTTAACAGAAAAATAATAATAAATTGATTTATATCCGTTTTCTCAATAAAACTATTAAAATCAAATAAATTTTTCGTTGTTTTGAATTCACCGCCATAACGCCCCTTAGGATGACTTTTTTATCGTGACCACACATGACGTCAGATTTGTGTAAACGGCACCGGTAACATTACTTTGTGTGGCGCAATTTTTAGAAGTATTTGTGCACAGAAGCACCTCACACCAGAAATACCACTTTCTATCCATTAAAAATCTTGTTAATTATAAACTCGACATTCACTTGCTTACAACTAGGTATTTTAGTTTGCACAAAGTTGACGTCACATATGATCATGTGATAAAAAGTCATCGTAAGGAGCGTTTTGGCGGTAAATTCAAAACAACGAAAAATATGTTTCATTTAAATCGTTTTTAATTGAGAAAATGGATATAAATCAATTAATTTTTCTGTTACATGTTTCGTCCCAATCTTCAAATTAAAATCGTTTTTAATAAATTGGAAAATACCCTATTTTTTGCAATAAATTTGGTACAAATGATGCGGCACTGATTGCGATATAGAAGAAAACTCGTAACATTATAGTGTTCGATTTTTAAGTTGCCAAACTGATGTCAGATATTTTTGATCACAACGAGGTATAATGCGCCCCAACTAAAAATAGGAACGTCAATAACGTCTGTCTGTCAACAAAAATTTGAAATATACGGCTTGCAAAGAAAAATTGTTGTTATCTGTTTTTGTTTATTCTATAAATATCTGTTTTTGTAACTTGTTTCTTTGTTAATCTCACTTTGCTCCAAAATCATTGAACGTGGCGCTGATTTGACAATATAGCGCAGCGTGATTCCTGTTCCTAGTCTTAGTTGAAACGTATTGTATTACATTATTCTAAATTTAACTGAGTAGGCAGATAAGTTCTTATAACGCAAGACAATGTCCGATATTATTGCATACACATCTGACACATCTTTTTGAAGCCGATGTAGCATCCTATATTATAGCTTCGCATGGCTGGTCAGATAGTGTTGGTGTTTCTTCGATGTTACATATTTGTGGTGCCACTTGTACATGCCATTCCCAAATTATCACATAATTATATTTGCAGTCATCTTGACGACGGATATTAATAGTTGAGTCATGAAATCAAATATTTTTGGCGGATTGTCCATAGATATTTAGGACGTTTAGAGCCCCTTCACACTAGTGTTTGTCCAGCTTAGGCGTTCGATGAAGGTGTGCGACGCGAAGACGCCGCGACAACGCGACGCACGCGTCACGTTGTCGCGGCGTCTCTGCTGGGGCACATGAGTACGCTACGGTAGCGTCGCGGGTGCGCGACGCATGCGCCGCGTTACTGCGGTGTCATGTACAATCGAGTTTACTTGTCGGAATCCATTTTGTTAATGATAATACCTACCGCAACGACAACGAAATTATGCGAGGCTGCGCCGCGCTAGCGCAGCGTTCAATTAACTATAGAAGAAACGCCGCAACAACGCGACGCATGCGTCACGTTGTCGCGGCGCCTGCGTTGAGCATACGTTCATCGAACACCTACGCTGGACAAATGCTTGTGTGAAGGAGCTCTTAGTAAACTTTAATGATAATTATTTTACTGATTTACACTGTTTGGCCTTGGTTACAGGAAGATATTATATTTCCAGATATTATTTTAGCAAGGTGCGGCTCTGAAGCACACACGTGTGTCCTACGTCAGGCACGTGTTAACATCAACGTTACCTAGACGCATGCTCGGCTCTGACGTCGCACTGCATCACCAGCCCGTCCTCTCCCGCGGAGATGACAACGTGCGGCTGTGAAGCACACACGTGCAGCTTGTGGGCCGCACGGGAATGTGACGCGAGTCTTCGTCGAGATACTGTGGACCCGCCGCTTGGGTGGCATTGTAGGAGACGTACCTATGGAGGCAAGGGATTGGTTAGGGACTATCAACAGAATTCTTCAAACGGTGAAGGAAAACATCGTGAGGAAACCAACGTCCCTGAACCAAAAATTCCCAACAGTGGCACTTTTGAACGTCAACATTTAATTTAAAATAGAATTGATTCTAGTCGCCCCTTCCAAAATGTAGTTTCGTATGGAGAAGAATGGGCAAGAAACTTCACCGTTACTCTTTTAAAATGTTTTAAGTACAATATTTAACATTCATTTGTTATATAATTATGTGTGAAAACGATGCACCCAGAATAAAATTACCATACCAAAATAGGTAAAAAGAATGAAAGTGAAGCAATTACAGATAAATTAATTTTATGATGGATACATGGTGCTCACATATTACAAACATTGTAAAAGTAAGTATACGATTTTCCTATAATATTAACAAGTATTAAGTCAGTGTGTAAGTTAAAGTAATCACTGAGTGTAAATCAATGTCATAAATATAATTAATTATACAATTCAATTAGCAACTAGTTTGATTTTGTCTAGACTCTAGACTGTCCTATGGAGCAGGACCAGCATTTTTCTAAGCATTCTTATCTTGGATATAATCCTCTAGTTTGTAATATGCTTGTTTACAAAACTTACTTTTAATATGAGTTTTAAATTTCCTTTCATTTAATTGCAATATATCTCAACATGGGGGAACATTATACAGGAAAAGTTTTTATTCAGTGCGCAAACTGTAACCATGAATTCAGCATATCATTCTAGACCCCCCAGCGCAGACATTTTTCGTTGGTTATACAAAAAAAAACCAGCTGTTCCATACATTTTGACCGCGTAAGTATTGCACTTTTCTATGAAACAGCGGATTTTTTTTTTGTACTATCAACGAAATATTTCTGCGCTGGGGGGTCTAGAATGATATGCTGAATTCATGGTTAAAGTTTGCGCACTGGATAAAAACTTTTCCTGTATATTATGATTATGCTATCCACGGATTTTATCAGTGGTAAGCTTGACATCATCGACAGCCTTACTTCACTTCCAGCTTGTTTTAATTTAATATTATTAATCCATTTTGTTGTGGACAAAGCAAATCTGATGACCAAACTAATAAGAAATTGAATATCACAATTATAACTTCCAACTAAGATTTTGCAATACTTGTTGTTCTCATTAAAGACAATGTGCAAAATCATTTATTTCTGGAGCCGTACAATGTAGTGTTAAAGCCATAGCCATCATTGTTGGTTTCGTTCTGAAAAAGGGACAGTACTTTTCGTCTTGTATAGGATCTTCTCTTTCTCTCACACTGGAAAAATCATGGCTTTAACGTCATAGTACGTAGCCCCTAAAATAAATAGACTGGCAGAAACGAAAGATTTACAATTAATTTTTATACAACTTTATGAGGATGAGGACGGCGTTGCCTATCTGACTACTCTGAGAAGAAAGGCCGAAACAAACTCAGGGGTCACAGTCTCTTTTAAAGTCCAGACATAATCTGGGTCAGATCATATGAGGACCATGTAGATTGGTGTCTGAAATAGTCTTTTGAGGAAAGAACCACATAGTTTTTTTTTTAATTATTAATTAGTTCCTCACCTGTCCATCTCGGGCACACGTAACAATATTCAACTGGCTCTTAGCATTAAGGAATAGGAACTTGCTCTGGAATACGTTAGACTTGTGACCGGTCTTGATTGTCTGTATGGCTACGTTGCGGGCCCAGTCCCACACCACTACATTCGTGTCGTCCGAACCCGATGCTAGGAGGTGCCCTGCAAACAAATTTTGTAGATGTAGTTAAGACTTACGACTTTAACACATATGTAAAGTCATCTGCGTCACCCTATGAAACTGTTACGTCCCCCATTCCGCACAACTGTTTCAGGGTCTAAATCTCCAGTCCCAAGACTTTGCAGACTTCTAAACAATTGTGATGAAGGAATTGATATTTTATACACTTCACTTAAAAAATTCTAGCGCCATGACAACCAAAATATCTAGACCACCACTATGTGTAACGCACGATTTCTATTCGTGTTAAAATTGCATTTCTGTACTTAAACTACTATTTATTATTTTTATTTTATAAACCTATGTATTATTGTTTTTGCATTTGATATTTATTTGTCAGTGACACAGAGTAGGAAACGCCGTAGTCGGCTGAAACAACGGACTTCGTTCTTAGGAAGTAGACCCTTTGGGACCTTCTGGTTACGGATCTATTTAAGGTTTTACAACTTTTTTTTCACGAAAAAATGTTTTCAATGTTATACTTATAAGTTAACTTTAAAATACCGGACAACTCCTGTAGCGTTGCATGCACCCATTATAGAGGTATGAGGAACAGGGTGTAAAGTTCGCTCATCCTAGTTTATAGAAAAGGGAGGATCGTCCGGGCAGACGGGTGTTGTGTCTGGTAGGCAACTGCCCAACGGTTGATGTCGGGACGTTGTATACAACAGTCGCGCGGTTGCTCGATGCAGGATTTGGATGACGTCAGATCATCGATGCGTAGTTCGCATGTGGCGTTGTAGATGGCCGCCACACATAAGCACAATATTTTGAGTGCCGTACATTGCGCGTAAACAATGATTTTTCACACCAAAAAAGATTTAGTTTCCCAGAAATATTTTTTTCTCAGTTACTATTTAAGTTTGATGTTATGAAGGACATAGATAACAGCTATGTGTTGGGTCTTTTTACTCCCTTTATAATAATAAAAACTTTTTATATTTTTGATTTTCACTTTTTAGTTATAGTACACACCAATTCGAAATTTCATCATCCTTGGGGTCAAAACAATGCATATTTATGCGATAGCAGCAATCGCTGTTGATTTGCTGTGATTTTTTGAAGAGTTCTGTTGTCTGTCTCCGAAACTCATCATCAGATCTATACGGAATTTATATGGGACCATTTCGGAATAAACCCCTTTCGAACAATTTTGCATATCCGTCTATATATGACAAAGTTATGCCCGAACATACATAAAAAAAATATATATATAAACATGCCGAATTGATAACCTCCTTCTTTTTGAAGTCGGTTAAAAAGACTTACCTTCCGGGTGAAAATTTATGGAATTGACGCAGCCTTTGTGTTTATTGAGTGTGTGTAGCTTCTTCATTCTGTAGATCGCGTGCAGGGATCCGTAGAACCTTCTTTCAAACATAAGATCCTCTTTCGTGGTCTTGCCGCAGGGAAATGTCAGCCCCATCTCACGGTTTATTATTTCTGTTGACAGTTTAATTTGAGTGATAAAAAAATAAATAAAAAAAACATTCGTGCGAGAGTTCATACAGGGTATTTTTTTATTATATGATAGGAGACAAAAAATATCTATGATAATAAAAGAAAAGCAACAGATAGAATTAAATCTGCATTTTTGTACCACCCTAAGTAGCTGCAAAATATACTAACTTGAACAGTCGCAAAAATGCCACCTTGTAATAAGGCATCCACTAATATGTTTTTATAATTGGAATCAAATCTCATTCTATGGTCTATTCTAAAAATAACTGATGAACTTAAAATAATAAACTCACGCCATTTTTCCATGGGTACTCCTATAGTAAGACGGCGTGAGTTTATGTACGTGAAATGTTTTATTTTGGCCAGAAACCACAGAATGCCACCTGGTACGATCTTAACATACTCCTTTTGCCTCGTTTACGTTCATACATCTACAACACATCACCACGCACACATCTATGCGCGCCGTTTCCAATTACAATTTACCCATAAGATAACATCACGCCTTGTTTCGCGGAAGGGTCGGGCAGAAATGCCTCTACCTATAGTACACCAACATTTAGTCAGTTATCTTTAAAGTCCCATGTAATAGGGGGCGCGCCTTTTGCCATCAACCGAACACAAATCTAGACTCAGAGCGGCTACTGAGAAATTCCAGATAGAAAAAACCATTAACCTTTTGCACGACCTGGGAATCGAACCCAAGACCTCAGCTCAGTAGTAGCGCAAGCAATTACAATTTAATGTTATTCAAACAATAATTTTGGTTACATACAATGTTGAAACGTTCCAAATACGGGTAAATGTGTTACTAATCCACCCTTCAGTGAATGATTGCGTAAGAATTTAACATAAACTGGGTTTGATACATCAAAGGCCAATTCTGGTAATTAAAAACGTTCAAAATCTAGTCGCAGTCTCATCTCGGCGACAATCAAATGTCAAATACTTGTCCAAAATGTATGGACACTCGAGGCATTTTTGACAGATTGAGACTGAGATTAGACTGTGAACGTTTTTAAAATTACGAGAATTGCCCCTAAGATACCTTTGGAACAATTAGTAACAGTAATTTTTTTTTTTTTTTTTTTTTTTTTTTTTTTTTTTTTTTTTTTTTTTTTTTTTTTTTTTTTTTTTTTTTTAAAACGTTGCCCCACACTAGGAATTTCTCCTGTATTGTGGGTGCGTTTACAAACATTTAAACTCACATACACAAACAGCCAGACCCGGAACAACTACTTGTAGGTCATACAAATATTTGTTCCGTGCGGGAATCGAACCCGCGACACACAGCGCAGCAGTCAATTGCTTAACCACTGCGCCAACCGTGCCGTCAAATTACCAATTATAAATTACCTCTAAGCAACAAATAGTTGTGTTTAGGCCTCGTCTTGGAAAGCACTGGGGGCATCTTGCGCTTACTCTCCTCTGACTCTTTAATACTTCTAGTAGTCGGTGGATACGTCAACTCCTCGTCAGAGTCTTCCGTGTCGTTATACTCTACTTGGGCGTCTTCAGAAAAGTCAGTCCCGGCGCTGGTGGACGGACTTCCTGATGTACTGCTAAATGAATATTAATATGACTTTTGTTGAATTTTGGCATAAACACAGAATAAAAGCAGAGGAGGGGATAAATAATACATAGATAAATAATAACAGCCGCTCGAGAAGTGCTTGCCGCGGTCAGTTTGAGATTGACAGCTGTTCCCTACATTTTGACGAGTTATGCGAACATAAATGTAGGGAACAGATATTTTTTTTTTCGCGATTGCATCATTGGTCCCTTAGTAAAAGTTGTTCATAATGATGAGTACAATCTCCCATTTCGGTTTGTCGCATGTTTTCAATTTCAACCTGTATACACTATTCTATCACTTGTCCCGCACAGTGGGTGTATAGGTGTATCAGTTAGACATGGGTAGCTCGTGAGCGAGTGATAGAAAAGAGCTAGCTCTTTTCGATTGACGTCGCTCTCGATCACTCACTCGCTCGCTAAATAGCTCAGTTAGCTCACTAAGACTCACTAGCTCAGTACTTCAGCGAGACACCGACGACCGACCGAATTCACCGGCGGAACGGCTCATTCGGCTCGTTCTTTCAACAATAGCTTTCCGGCACAAATACGTCATTGTAAACTTTTCATATTATGACATAAATCACTGTAAATTTATCTTTATAGTTATTGAATTTAAGTAGAAAATACTTTGGCACATTAAAAAAGGAACCGCAATGCCAAAAAAAAATGAGCTAACAGTCGGTGTTTGAGTCACTGAGCTATAGAAGAGCTAGTGAGTAATAAGGAGTCCAAACTTTCAAAGAGCTATTCACTATTGAGCGAGCCGAGCCGACTCCTTCGACGCGCGTGCGGCGTGAATCAAATGAGCTAACAGTCGGCGTTTGAGTCACTGAGCTATAGAAGAGCTAGTGAGCTAGCGGAGTGATATAGCTCTTTAGAGTGGAAGAGCTAATCGCTCATTTTCTTTTCAGTGAGCTATTTCGCCCATGTCTAGCATCAGTGCCTATCCCAATGGGGAATACTACACCCACATTTCACCAGTTAAGTAATTAATGTTAATTGCACTCTACCAATGTAAAAAAAATGTTAGGGAAAACCTGGGGGCTTTCTACGAAGATCACTCTGTGGTTATACAAATCGGTAATCAGGCCAATGTTGGCTTATGGCGCTCTGGTTTGGCGGACGAGGACCGAACTCTCGACCACCATTACCAGACTACAACGCTTCCAACGACTGGGCTGTTCAGCTACCACTGGCTGCATGAGAACCACCCCAACAGCAGCATGGAGATAGCCCGTCAACTAACTCCTGTTGACCTGTACATACAGCAGGAGGCGACGCTAGCTACCATCAGGCTAATGCATCTAGGCATATGGGGGCAAGAACCTTACCAGTCCACACGCTAACATCCTGGACTGGGCGATTGAGCACCAGCCTCTCATCGCTGCACTATATTATACAAACAGTAGAGGAAGAAAGGGATCAGTCAGGAGACAACCAAGGTGCGCATCTACACAGACGGCTCAAAAACACAAGACGGTTCAGGTGCTGGCGTACACTCCGTTGACGTCAACTTCAACTTTCACATACCGCTAGCCACACACAGTTCGATCTTTCAATGCGAATGTATTGCCTTAACACAAGCCGCAACAGCAGTAAAGCGTTTAGGCATCCGGAAACACGGCATAAAATTCGTATCTGACAGCCTATCTGTGCTCACAGCTTTAGAAAACTAACAACAAACTAATTTTTTAGTGCCATCTAGTCCTGGAGAGTTTATCGACGTCCAATCGTACTACCCTCCAGTGGATCTTTAGGCAATGATGCCGCAGGTGAACTTGCGAAGAGAGGCTCTGATATGAAAGTGCTAGGCCCGTACCCACTTCTCCCCCTACCTTTCTCAAAATTTCGTGCGTGGATTCGCCAAAGGTCGACCGAACTCCATAACAACAGATGGTCACGGGCAAGAGACAGTCAAAATTGGCTTTACCAATTGTACACTACCAACCAAAAAACTTCTCAGCCTGAATAGAAATAGCCTTAGAATAATAATAGGAACAATTACGGGGCATAACCCCCTTAACAAACATCTTCATAATATAGGCGCCACAGACAGCCCGCTTTGCAGAGGCTGCCTTGACGCCGAGGAATCAGCCGCCCACGTCATCCTGGAATGCGAGGTAAAGAACTCAACGTAAAGAAATCCTCGGAACAGTGAGGTCGCTCCGCGAAGCCTGTGAAGCTTCCAGGAAGCTTCTGTGCTTTTGGGCGGAGCTAGGCTGGCTCTGTTAGCCAGAACCCCCACGCACAACGGACCGAATGGGAGTCTAAGTGGCGAAAAGAGAGTCTCATCATCATCATCATCATCATGCTAGACCAATGACCCTGTCAGAATATAATTAACATGAAAATCAATATTTCTTTTGTATAATCTTGTCTAATAATTACTATTTGTGCCCACGTATTCGGTTGCGTGAATATCGGAAAACGTCTGTTTACCAATTATTTTTCAAAAATAAAAATAGGTAACCTTAGTTACTCCTTATAACATCAGCTATCTGCCCGTGAAACTCCTGTCAAAATCGTGCAGCCATGTCGGAGATTAAGCGGAATAAACAGATGTACAAATGATTTTCTTTTTTTTATAGACCGTATAAACATACTTTCATATAGGCGTTTTAGTAAAAAGCTGTTTTTTTTTACATGTCACACACACTTACAATTTATTTGAATGGATTAAAAGCTTGTTTTGGAGATATTAGTAGTTTTTAATGAAAAGGTTACATTTTAATTAAGTTGGTGGGTGGACTAGAAGTTGCGGTATATGTATATTGTTTTTTTTTTATGGTTTTAACAAAATAGAAATGTAAAAAGTATATTTATTAGTAACAAATTATTACAGTAAATATTATGTAATCTTGCTTATGTTTGATGCTTTATCTCAAATGCATACTAAACCACTATAAATAAATAAATAAATAGATAACATCTACAAAAACTGAGGTAAATATTTAGATAAAACAAACATATTTGTTTTTTTTTTTGTTAGCATACACTGTCCCACAGCTGAGCAAAGGCCTCCCCTAAATCCTTAGGCATCCTTTTCCAGGGTCACCTCGATCCAGCCCTTGCAATATTAAATTGAAAACATTCATTTCTTTTAATTAAAAAGTACTAGAGTTTTGTCAAATTAATATGACATTGCAAATTTTTCTTATTCACTCATTACTTGTTATGAACACATTTCATTATCATTCACAGCCCGACTTCACCCCATGCTGATCATAGGCACCACCTCTTTTCTTGTGCTTTTCCCACGTTTTGATATTAATTAACACATTTTATTTTCATTTTGCCACAAATTTTTTAAGATTTTAGGAACACGACTGGAAAATAAAATAGTTTTTCTTTTTATCTATTTGAATACATGGATGTACTGACGTTGATACCTTAACTAATAAGTTATTTGAAATCTGGGTATTGGTTTCAATGTTTTTATTTGTTGTCTGATAGTTATCATCATATTATATATACTAGTATATCATATTATCATCAAAATTATGCAGAAAATCAATGATATAGAAAAGTGTAGAATGGTTTACAGGACACACATTTACACTACTTTGGGACAGTAGGAGAAGGCCAAATCTAGCCCAAGGTTCGTCCTAAATAAAATGCAGAAAAATATTGATTAGAACAAAATATTGATATTTTAAGATTAATTAATTGTTTTGTTTTACTCATTGTTTGTATAAAATTAATAAAATATTTAATGCACTAAAAATTAATAGGTTTTAGGAAATTTTCTAAAAATTCACTATGAAGACAGAAATGAAATAATCCTATAATCTTTGAGATGACATGATTTAAATTACTGATGGGGTCATCTATATCAATCAGTAGGTTATCAAGCAGGTCAAGAGAAGTGTTCAAAACCACAAATTATTTTAAATAAACACCAAAAAAAAATTTTGTGAGGTTGAAAATATCTGTTAAAATATTCGGCCACTGGGTCGTCTTAGGGCGGTTCCCTATAACAATTACCTTCTAAACCACTATGGTTAAAAGAAAAAGTTGGGATACTCACCCACCACTACAAGTGCTATCAGTGTCAGGATTGAGGAACTGAGACAACCTCCTCATATCATCACTCTCTGCTTCAGAAACAGAATGAGTTTCGTTTGCTCTTGATGCTGAAGTAGTTTCGTCTACAGATAAATCGTCGGAATCTCTCGAGGATGCATTGCTATCTGTATCCCTGTCAGGAGTCTTTCGTTTCCTGTAGTTTCTGCCCCATTTAGGACGTCTGAGGTTCAGCAGAATCGCACGAACGTTGCTACCGGACGGAGCTGCGTCCACAACCTCATTGGAAGGCCCCTCCGGCGCTGCCTGACCAGGTTCCTCGCTACTGGAGCTCCTGGTCTCAAACTTATCCAGAGACACCCCACTGTCCACCATTTCAAAACCACTCATCCCCGATATCGAGGACAGAGCTAGAAAAAAAAACATCAAAATGGACACGAAGTTTTTACGTCACATTTTTTTTGTAGTCGATACGAAGACGAACTTTTACCTGTATCCTGGGAACTTCCATCATTCAGTTTTAGTTTTTTTCCAAAATATTTAACATTTGAAGGATAAATTTCGTCATCGGTCGAAGAGGAAGGATTATCTTCCATCGCTGCTTACGTTGAAATTATATTCTACAGTGAAATTATGGAAAACTTGGAAAGGTAAATTGCAACGCAATAGAATTCCAGCTAATCTGAAACGGATACTGTACTGGGTAGTGGGTACTCAATGGAGGATTTTTCCTAAATTTTAGCGATTTTGGCAACAAGAACAAGGTCAAAAATAACGATGTTGCTAGCCAGAAAAATAACACCGTATTCCTTTCAACGTTAAAATCGTTAACCGGTTAACCGCTCACGTACCGGTAATTTGAAACGTCACAACCCCTCACGCCCCGCCCCGCTATCAGCCAGATGACATGTTTACGACCGCGCTCACAAAAAAGGGTCTACACAAGTTTCTATTGCTTGTAGCTACCTGAAGTAAGTTGTGTTGGGTTTCTGAAACATCTGGCCATAATATAAATACGAAGGGTTACTCAAATTACATCATTTTGTATTTGTAAATAAATGTTGAAAACGGACAAGTGGTTGAAAGTGCGTTTGTTCCCGTGTTATGATGATTTCTGATAAAATTACAATGTTATTTTGCACGAAATTTTGCTTGTGTCTTGTTGAATAAACAAGTAATCTAACAGCAGCGTTTTTTTGAAAGTTGAACCTAACATTTTCATATTATTGAAACTCAAACTTCATACTACGCGGCAGCCATTTTTATGAATTCGCGTATTACAACGCATGACTTTGTAAACGCTCAACCTAGTTAGATTGAGTGTTTCCAATAAACAAATGTTACAAGAATACTACATAAACCCTTTATCTACCCATATCTATCTTTATATTGTAAAAATATGCCAGTATAATTGTAATCTGATAAGATTTTCTGGAAGAGAGAACTAATCGGCCATGTCTTTGTAATAGCTAATTTTACATGGTACTTTGTGTTAGAATTTGAATAATATTAGTCTAAACTGCAAAAGAATGAACTATATTTGCTAATTACTGTAAAAACTTATTCATTGTAATGGAAAAAAGCAAAGATATCAAGCTTTGAATTACCCATAAAAATGTATGGAGTTCGAGAAATTTCGAAGTGATGTGACTCACTCACTCTACGAAAATATCGATAAGTTTGGTTTAGGCTTTAGGAATAGGAGTTCATTGTAGGATATGATAAAAAAAATCAGTTACATGATTTCATTAGATTTATTATAAAAAAATATTTTATTATGTATGTGTGTGTGTATGTTACATAGGGAAGATTCAGATAGCTTTATTTGATCTAACATGTAATAAAAAACAATTCTTGGAATAGGTTATTTTATTTTATTTGTACATGGCATCGTAAATATCTACTAACCTGTTACACATAACATCAAGTTTGTATTCCCTGAAGGCGTAAGCACATGTGTATATACCCAGATTTATGGTATCTTTATAAGTAGTGTGTATGTTACATAGGGAAGAAAAATAATAAACGTTATACTTTGAATAAGTTATTTTGTTTTATTTGTACATAAAATCATATATATCTACTAACCAGTTACACATAACATCAAGCTTGTATTCCCTGAAGGCGTAAGCAGAAGTGTATACACCCACAATTATGGTTTCAACAGGTACCTCTATTTTTAATCTAAGTATCAGATTTATGCATAAAAAAAAACATTTAGTCTCGGTACGAAACTTCCGATACTTGAGATGCTTGTAAATAACAAATATTACTGCTACTTATTGTACTAACGACCATCTATTAAAATTAAATAAACACTTCTTCAAACTACCATTCATTCTAAACAAAAAACCCAACGCTCTAAACAAGCTACTTAGAAACATCGTCATAAATAACCATTGTTTACGACTTTGCGATAAGAACGGACCGCCTACGGCGCGGCGGGTGCGATGACGTAATCGTGTGATCGCTCAAGGTGTTTTTTTTTTTCGCAAAATGATCGCTCAAGCGGATGTACACTGTGCATATGTTACAAGTTATTTTGGTTTATTACAAGTTAACTGGTTAGTAGATATATAGGATGTTATGTACAATAACATCCTATATATCTACTAACCAGTTACACATAACATCAAGCTTGTTTTCCCTGAAGGCGTAAGCAGAAGTGTATACACCCACAATTATTCGCCAAGATCGTGCCAAACGGAGCCACCGGAGCCAACGGAGCCACCAGAGCCACCGGAGCCGGCTGAAAAAATAAAAGCTTCAATAAAACAACTAGTATTATATATAACATTACTCGCTGCATGCAACTGTAATTACCTATTATCTAAAGCCAAAAGATAAACCACACCAACACAACAACAAACAAAATCATATGGGATTCTTGGCCGCCCTTACTCGCTGCATGCAACTGTAATTACCTACCTATTATCTAAAGCCATAAGATAAACCACACCAACACAACAACAAACAAAATCATATGGGATTATTACTGACATATTAGTAAATTCACATTCATCAATTATTAGTACATATTTACCTCAGAAAGCACCTCGGCCTCCTCGTCCTCCATCTCGTCATCTACCTCCTCCGCCTCCTCCTCCTGCTCGTCCATCTCTTCTGTGGGCTCCTCCAGCTCATAAATACGATATCCTCAATGTCGTCATCGTTGAAAATATCATAACAGTCTGATGGAGCATCGCCGGACATGTTCCAGGATGCATCTAAAATCAAAATATAAAAAGATGTATGAATAAAAAGGAAAAGGCATAACCCCTGTAATGTCGAACAGCGATGATTCAGCCCCGTTCGATTTGACCATAACTGTCAGGCGAGCTGAATAAGCCCCGTTGCGACTGTGGTTCGCTTTCGGCTTTTTTTTGTAATATAATCCGCTGCTCGAACGACCACGGGACATACCCTGTCCCAGTAGTAAAAACCCGTTGAGCGACCGCGGGACACACGCTGTCCCAGCGGCACACAACCTCCTTTTTATGTGAAGTCGGTCAAATATAAAATTATCTATCTTTTGAAACAATAATTCACTAACACACCGATTTCATCGATAATGTCTATCGACACGACTGGACAGCAAATTTGCGCGAGTTACGTCATAGAACTGTCAAATAACTGTCAACGGTCCGAGGGCAAAGACCCGATACGGCACTCAACTTAGAAATCATTGAAATGTAAAAAAAATAGAATGAAATACACCTCGAATGACCAAAACATATTGTTATTATTAGTTATAGAGCATCTCAAATCATACAGATATACTCAATTCATTGTAAAACAGTCAAAATTTATCAAAGTAATGACGCCATTAGCCCAACGGATTTTTACGTAAAATTTATTTGGCCAAAAAAAAGTATTTATGACGTTATTTTTAGTGCAAATATTATCTACAACGATGTAATAACTACTAATAAATGAATATTCATCCACTTACCGATGCAAATCTCCAAAAAACCCACCAAAATTGATTAAAAAACACGGAACTCGCCATTTCCCTTTGCCGTGTCGAAGCGTCAGTAATGGCGTCGTTTTCTTTAATTTTTTACATGTTGGCAGACTAATATTTTGGCTATGGAAGTAGTTAGTCCTCGAGAATATTTATCTGGCCATAGTCTAAAATGATCACAGACGATATAAAACCTTATTTACATCTAAAATAAAGACAAAAACTGTGTGAATCGGGGTGGATCACCCGGGCGACCAGCCGGCCTTTACGGTATGGGCGAACGGTGGGCGCCCCGGGCGCCGTCAGGGGAAATGATTTTACAAAAACAAAAAAAAACAACCGACTTCCAAAAAAACACTACGAAGTGAAAAATAACTTTAATTTCGGAAGGCGGTGACAAAAATTAAAATACAGCTCCAAAGACACCGACTTCCGAAATTAAAGTTATTTTTCACTTTGTAGTGTTTTTTTGGGAGTCGGTTGTTTTTTTTTTGAAGAAGTTTTTTTTTTCACTTTTTAGTGGTTCACATGTGCTTACCCCTTCAAAGCGTACCGGCGTGATATTATGTTATGAACTAGTGTAAACAATAGACAGACATGAGATTTCAGCAATCCCAGTCCATTTGTTATCATTTATTGAGGAGTTCCGTTGCCTATCTCCGAAGTTCTTCATCAGATGTTCACCAAATTGAAATGGGACCAGTCCCAGAAAGTAAGAGTACTTTCTGGGAGTGGTCCCATTTCAATTTATCCTCCAAAAAATACTTAAATCGCTTCTAGTGTGCCTATAAAATTTGAGGAGTTCTCTCTATTTCTCCAGGATCCCATCATCAGATCCTGACTTGATGATCATGGGACCACCTGGGAAGTATACCCTTTCAAACAAAAAAAAAACTAAATGGGTCCAGCCATCTTCGAGTAATCGGAGAACATCCATAAAAAAAAAAAAAAAAGATTCCGACGAATTGAGAACCAGCACCCTAATTGCGTAACTCACGATTCATCATAATTTGTTTCGTATTGAAACAAATGGCTAAACCATTACTTCATTTGTTCGAAAAATGTGTCTGCTCAGCAACGTAAATAACGCAATGAATATTGTTGAACTGTCAAAATGAAACCGATTATGATTAATCGCGTGTTACGCAATTAGGGTGCTGGAGGTTCTCAATTCGTCGGAATCTTTTTTTTTTCGTCGGAATCCTTTTTGAAGTCGGTTAATAAATGTATCATCTATCCTTTTCCCAACCATGTTGGGGTCAGCCTTACCTTAGAACTTATAGTCTAATTGGGAATATGCAGCTGAATACCCATATTTTATATGAAAATGAGTTTCGCAACCCAGTCGGTGTTTTGTCTACCAAGATCCAGTTTCTGGGTACGGAGTGGGATAGAAAGAAAAGTACTCGATACCACAAACAATCGATACTTTTTTCTTGCATCTATTTCTGGGTAGCACGCTTGGTAGCAAAGTTCAACACAGCCGGCACAACGTGCTTTCCGAGGCACTCTATTCTCGTTATGAAATGTATGGTCAATTTGGTCATCTCATCCATCTGACCCATTCATGCCTTGATCGATCAGCCCACGACCAACGTGAGGCTGAAATGAACGCACCGCAGTGAACCACAGACATTTAGATCTGTTTGTAGGTCTGTGGGCTCAGTGCACCTCACCTCATGCTTAGAAAAATTTCTAAGACCTCATGAATGCACCAAGATTGCACCCTAGCTCACCTCACCCTAGCTGCCATTTGTTTGTCATTGTTAAAATGTCGTTGATCACTGTTTGACTGTGGCTAAGTTCCGAGTTACGATAATATCGATTAGAACGTACTCACACCCGTTCCGAATTGGCGTGATCGCGATAACGATGTCCCAATCTAGCCACTTAGGCCGCTTTTAGATAAATAGCGCTGTGAGGGCGTATATAAATAATTTGCGCTCCGAGTTAGATATCACGATTATGACAGCTAAGAACTGTCATTTTTGTCAACAAAACGGAACGCTCGTGAACGCCGCGCTAATAGTGTTCACTCGAAACCATATAAAACTTGTAGACACTACAAATTGCTTCTTTTTATTTGGTTAGGTGGCGAATCTAGCCAGAAGCACTCATCATCATCATCATCATCATTTCAGCCGAAAGACGTCCACTGCTGGACATAGGCCTCCCCCAAGCTCCGCCACTTCGACCGGTTCTATGCTTCCCGCATCCAGCGGACTCCTGCGGCCCTCACAAGGCCAGAAGCACTATTTCTAATAAATCTAAGTTAGCTAAAGATATGATACGACTCAAAACAAAACAGCACAACTGTAATTTTTGACAGCGCTCACGCTGATATTAGTATCAAGCATTGTCGGCGTTATCGCAAGGCGGCGCATATCATGCCGTCATCGATGACGATTCACGGGACAAATTCGGAACGGGTGTGAACACGCGCAAATCGATATTATCGCAACTCGGAACGTAGCCAATGTCTGTCTGTCATTCACAGTTGTCAATTGTCATACTTTTTTTTTTTTTTTTTTTTTTTTTGGGCCTTGGCTTCGCACGGTTTGTGCATTTAGCCAGTGTCAAGTAATTTTTCTTTTCGATCAAGTAAATGGCCCGATATCGGGCACGAAGTTACAAAAAAGTCATAGTCGTCTTTAGTCAGTCAAGTCAAAGTTATTGTAAAGCGGTAGCAACTTTACAACAACCTAACATGAGTTTTTGGGGGAACACGAAAAGTCCACGTTAGTCACTTATTTTCACCTTCACTACACTTGTGCACACACATGTAACTAAATTGAATAATTCACTACCAAAATTATACAATTTAATTCGCTATTTCACTAAATTTCATGAAAATGAAAATTCGTGCGACATGTTCCAACCCGATCCCGCCAAAAACTCCAAATTGTCATACTTGTCCACTGACGTATTACTTGTCAATCTTATCATTCATGTCATGCGCATGCCGATGCCGATTGCCGCTATACTAAATCACCTGGTTTGGTTCTGTTCAAAGTTTTCGAAATAACGTGAACTTTATGTAATATCTTCTGATAAAGTGGTATTTTACACAATGGATACTCAAGAAGAGTTACTATCCTTCCTCGACCTATTAGATTTAAATGAGGAAGACATAGATAAACCTTTGAAAAGTTTGATGGAAAGAGGTAAACATTTGAATAAACATCTGAGGAGCGTGACACAATTACTGCATTATAAACTGGTTGTAAACGTCCAAGAAAATACGGAATGTGAAAATGATGAAGAATTTGAGTTCGCCGTTAAATTGCTGAAAGATTTATGCTGTGAAAATGTCGATTATGTATGTAAAATTGTCGACATTGTACTTCGTCTACAGCCCAGCAAAATCGTTAGTAAAGCAGAACATTTACTTCAACAAATATTGTCTAACATTGAATTTGGAGCAAAGGACAAAGACACAAACCTACATACATTGCTATTCTTGAAAGTTGCTGACAGTATTCTGAATGCTACAATAATTTTGAGAGAAAATGTGTCTCTACTGTACCTGGAGACACCATTAGAAAAGATACTTGATTCTACAGATGAAGCACTCAAGACATTTTTTTTAACCAACACTGTCCCAAGATTAGTTAATGGAGTAGTTGGATACAACATCCTTGATAGAATATGGATGTACATCCAATCTTTGAAAACAAAAGAACAAGATAATGCTTTGAAAGTACTCAGCTGCCTCTCAGAGTACTACCTACCCACTCCAGATGGAAACGGAGAGAGTAAGTTTGTGTCAGATATCATATTCCAAAGCAACTTTTGGGAAATTATAAATTTTGGTATAACATCTAATGATACAGCAATAAGAAAGATATCAGTTTATCTTACAAAAAAAGCTATAGACTGTGCTATGACCACCAAAAAGGATATCAATGTGAGGTCTACCAATCAAACTATAATATTTCAATGGAAGAAAAATAATGCAAATGTTTTAAAAAGCATGTGGGATAATTACTTTGTTCTCATTGACAGTTTGGAAGAGAAACAGGGGAATATAGTGTTACCATCTCTAAGGTTATTTGAAAATATAAATATTGGAGACTGTTGGATGACCGCTGCCTTTAATATGGGTCTGAAACATGAGAATACTCAAGTAAGACTAAAATGTATTGAGTACAAACTTAAAACTAAAATAATAAACCAATCAGAAGCTCAAATATTACTAGAAGCCCTAAATGACACAAACATTTATGATCAAAATTCAAGTTATGAAATACTTAAAAAGCAAATAGGAGAATGTCTTACTGATAGTCACTCATTCATAGCAATATTTAAAACAATAACTAATATTAAATGGTCACCTGTACCTTTGTACCATGTAACTGATGTCCTAGGCCATTTAAAAATTGATTTGTCCTCAATACATGGGAATAAAAAATCAAAAATAGTTACAGATATTCTAAAAATACCTAGTAATAATGTGGTATTAAGAAAAGCGGTACAAATAAACATGATATATTTTATCCAAAATTGCTGTAAAAACCTGAATTGGAAAGAAATGGCTAATATTTACACTAGCTTACGTTTGACAGAAACAGACTTTCAAGAAAACCCGTTTGCTCCCATAGTTAAAGAAGTTTCATTCCGAGATGAAGATAAAATAATTAATCTAAAAATTATGTCAGAACAATACAATAATATAGATTTGATTGTATTATACCTGAGTAATCATGAAGAAGATATAAATATATTTATTGGTATAATCAATGGAAAAATTAACAAATTACAAGATGGTATAAACAGGCAATATTCAGACAAAAAGGATTATCTAAATGATGTAATATTTTTAATAGATATGTCAAGCAAAACAAGAGATTACTCCTTTCTACATAACAATTATGAAGTAATTGCTAGACAAAATAAGATCATACTACAGTATATTCTTAGTCTGTTTTCAAGTGAAGTTAATTTGACCATAGAGGATGTTGCAGCTTTGTGTGAAAAGCACAAATTTGAATTAGATCAGAAAGATTTGGGTGATACTATACTTCAGCTTTATAAAAGGGTTATATTATTTCTAAAGGATAATCCAGATATAGATAAAGCAGTCCTAAGCATTTTTACCTTAAAAATGTTATTAAAAAACCCCGTGTTGTTGAACAGCTATGAGCATGAAATGCTAAATTTGCAAAGATTTATAGAAATAATTTCTACATTAGAATTTAAAGATGCTCAAAATGAAAGTGTGGGCAGATCGAAAAACGTATTTTACGAAAAATCTTGTGAAATAATCTACCTTTTAGCAAAAGAAGAGGAAGATATAGATTTATGTCATAAAGATGTAATAAATTACATTGAAAATGTATTAGAATGTGGAGGATATGGCTGTTTGAAATGGATCCTACAAATAGTAAACAAAATTGTTAACCCTCTTACTAATGAAAAAAGTAATTTCAACATGATTCAGTTCATAAATAGAGTATGGACAGAAATTGAGGAGTTAAAATCTAACAACCAGTATTCGCCTTGCATTGAACAATTTGTTGACCTCTTAACTCAAGATGCACTTCTAAAGAACGCAATGTATAATAACATAGTGATTTCATACTGTAACAAGATCATAGAATATGGTCCTGTTAAAACAAACCCTCTATATTATTTGATCAGGCAGCTGAATAGCAAAGATGTTAAAGATTATGGGCATTTGATATATGTTTTTTGTGAAATTCTGCTTTACTGTCCTGTGCCTAGAAAAGATCAAAGGTGGGATTAATATTCTTCTTTTTTATAAATGTATTAAACTATAACTAAACTAATAGTCTAGGGAGAAAAGATTTGATTTTTATACTTTTCTGTTTGTTTGGTACCCTGAATGGATTTGGATGACATTTGGCACATAGATAAGCCATGACTTGGATGAGGATATCAAATACTTTTTGTCCCGATATTCCCGTGGGATCGAGACTTATGCGGGTGAAACTGCGGGCACAGCTGGTGCAAAAAAAGTACATAGATGGATTTAATGCCTTAGGCATAGAAAATGCCTAAGGTATTAAGTCCGCCTGTTTACTAGAGAGTGTTGAGAGATAACATGCATGGCAGTTGTATTTTTCTTCTTTTTCTGTAGACAGCACATGTGTGATATGGTGTTTTATAACCCTGTCTAGATTGATTCCCTCCTCTTACTCCAATAAACTCTTTTCCTATATCAGTATAAATAGGTCTACTCCCATACCAACCAACATTGTACATATGCATCATAATTCTAATTCATAATAATTGGTTGCTCATTATTTCAGGATTGTTGATAATGTGACTCTGGAAGTACTGCAAAACTCAAAATATGGAATAACGAAAGATAGGTGGTAGTTTTTTTTAAACCTTATTTCACCACTTAGCTATTTTATTTTCGACTTTATTTTAACGCAAGCAATGTTGATACTTGTTTGGAATTGAAAACCGCGCAGCGCAACACCTGGCCATTTTTGTACTGGCCCCAACATTTATATTAAACCATCTTTATTTTCAGTATCGACATCCATTTTAACCACGAAATCCAGTACTTATCAATAGCTACTTTATGCAGCATTAATGATACAGAAACTCTTCGGATGATCACAAATTTCATCACAATTCGCATAGACAATACTTTGAAGAACAAACAGAGGTACCACGGTAACTCGGCTCTGCATAGAGTATTGCAAACTACCCTCCAACATATTTTGGTACTTGTGTTAAAGAATGGCGAATTGGAGAACATTTTCATTTGGTGTTTGGATATGATGGTAAAGTTACCTCATCAGCCGAGTGTCAGGATATGCATCGAGTGGTTTGTTTCGCTGTATTTTTATATTCAGGTTAGTTTGGCTTTTTATTAATTTAATATGTTTTTAGGGTTCTGTACATCAAAAGTGAAGGCCGGCGTTTTGGGGGGACTGTCGTTATGTAATTTTGACGTTCAAAAAGAGCTGACTCTCTGCCTAGTTTTAATAAATTACTTTTGATTTTTTGTAAAGGAAAAAAAGCGCTACCCTTATAGGTAGACTTCGTCGTCCGTACGTCTGTGAGTCTGTCAAGTTTTTATTTGGGGTCAACGACCACTGGCAGTGTTTACTTGTCCTTATAAGTCGAGAAAATCTATTATCTTTTGTTTTATCGTGTTTTGATTTCGATACAAATAACACCTGTGAAGTTTTGCTAACTATTTTAATTTAACCCTGTATATTTTTGATTTCCAGAAAACCGAACTAAACGAAGAAATGCTACAGATTTTAAAATCAAAGAATTTACCAATAACATCACAGTTGATTATTTTGTATTGGCTGCTAAAACACAAAATATCCAACAATACTTATACTGAAAACGAATATAACTTTGTTATGGATGTTTTACTTTCCCATACTATGGGCCAGCTGTTCAATGTTAGACTGAACGCGCAGTACTTAGCAACAAGTATTTATAAACTAGCAAATAAAACATCAAAGTACGAATACACAATTGGCATTATTGAACAAACGTTCGCTGAAAGTAACACCGACAAGAACCTTTTAAAACTCAGGTGCGATTATTTCATCAACGATTTTGACATCGTCGCCAATCTTACTCCATATTTTGTTTATTATTTATTGCCAAGATATTATGAGGTTGATAACAATGAAAATATTGATTTGCATTTCATTAAAACTATCTTGAAGGATATAAATAAGTGTATCAGCAGAGATCCTAATGATGAGTTTAAAAGCGAATGGAAGGCTTGTAGAAAGCCAGATGATGAATTGACTGAATTACAAACGAATAAAGGTGTTGATGGCAAGATTACTGATGATTCAGAATCAATGGGAACTATTCAGAAGAAATACATTCCTTGGAGGAATATGAGCGATTTCAATGTGTATGATGTTGGAAAGAAGGTTTGTTTTCTATTTATTTATTGGATTTTAGAAGCAAATTAATCCTGTCATCCTTCTGTACAGACGCCAGCACATCAAGCTATCCCAAAATTTCCCAATTGAACATGAACCTTATTCTTTTGTAGTAAAGTTGAAAATCTATCAGAGAAATTTGACCGATTGGGGTGGCTTGATGTGGATCTTTGACAGTCGTTATGGGTCGTTAAGAGCCCGAAAGTCTGACAACCAGTCTTACCAAGGGGTATCGTGTTACCCAGTAACTGGGTTGTGGAGGTCTGACAGGCAGTCACTCCATGTAAAATACTGGTATTCAGCTGCATCCGGTTAGATTGAAAGCCGACGCCAATATAGTTGGGAAAAGGCTGGGCAGATGATGATGATGATGTAGCTTGATGTACTGGCCTCTGTACCTTCTACAAGGACATAGGTTATTTTGCTGGAACCTCGACGTTTTAACTCACCCAGACCAACATTCCAGGACCAACAAGAGACACAATTTTGAAATTGCACCAGATTTTTAATCATTGCATAGGCAACCTCACTTTCAATGATTAAAAATCTGCATTAATTAAAAAGTTGTTTCTTAAATAACTGCATCAGAAGAATTATATTCTGAAATGGGTTTCAATGGGAAAGTTGTTTGGTATGGAGGGTCACAACATCACCTCTGACTGTAGGCGAAATCCTCATCCTGTATTTAACCCCCATTTCATTACTGTCCATGTAATGTCTTTTCCAGAGAGCAAGCCCCAGCCAGCTAATTGTGGTAGCATCACTTATTGACAAGCTGCCGAACTTGGGCGGGATGGCGCGCACCAGCGAAGTGTTCGGAGTTCAGACCTACGTGGTAGACAGCTTGAGGCACCTGCAGGATAAGCAGTTCCAAGGGCTCAGGTATATAGAGAACTAGCGGCTTTTTGCATTTGGCCATCTACGGGTGGATACTTGGATACGCGTGTTTATCTCTTCACCTCAAACGTGGTGGATCGGAATTCGTATATTTTTTTTTTTGAGAATTTCTCCCTCGGATGTGTACAGTCATTGATAGGAACTGACCCAAGATATCTATAAAATACATCGGTATAGCTACGGGGTACCTATTCCCAGGGAGAAAGTCACCCTAGGGTGGCGAAACGGAATAAGCCTAACTAGCTTCAGCCCGCGTGTTGTCGGAAAGTATCCCATGCGAACGGACTAACGGGATATAAATATTGCCTTTATCCTGCCCCAGGATGCCATCTACACCTTGCCACACTTTATAGGCGTGAACGCTCACATACAGACTTACTTTCGAATTTATAATATTAGTATGGTTTATTGTAGTACATTGCAGGATAGTTTTTCCCAGTGAGATTCCAGAGATTACTGTAGAAGTTTGTAGGCACAGCATACAGGAGATATCTTAATCTAAGAGCCATCTTCTACTAGTCTGTGGATGAGCATAGGTTATTAAAGTTGCGCTACAACAATCCCATTTACAGCTTTCGGTTCCAGTCTATGCCAAGAACCAAAAATTCGAAGACATGAGACATCTGCCAACGCACTGGGCCCGCGTGGTGGATTAAGGCCCGCTTTCTCTCACAGAGAGGAGGCCTTTGTCCCAGCAGTGGAACAGTATAGGCTGATTATACTTATACTATGCCAACTGCTTGTCAGTCCATCTACCTAATGAGACTATTGCATTTAAGGAAGACACCTAAATATTATGCAGATACTACTAAACAAAGTTAGAAAAAGTAGATTTAAAAAAAACGGTCTTCCAAAACAAAAACACTACATAGTGAACATTTTTTTGGAAATCGGTCTCTTTGGTTTTGTATTTTCGTTTTTTTTTGCCAATAAGCCAATTATATAGGAACAAAAACTAGTTCACACAAGTCAGAATAATGTATCAGTCAGAAATCAGTCAGTGCTGTAATAGGCTTTCTCTGACAGAAAACTTTTGAAGAAAGTAATGCAGCCGACTATTTGTCAAAGAAGGCGTCTGATAATCGTATTATTATATTTCAATCTTTTGATTCTAGTGTCTCAGCGGAAAGATGGATAAATGTAGAGGAAGTCCGTCCTGGCCGCCCCCTCAAGGAGTACTTGATGAGGAAGAAGGACGAGGGCTACGCAGTTGTGGCTGCGGAACAGACATCCACCAGCTCCAAACTTCAGGGCTTCAGGTTTCCAAAGAAGACCCTGCTGTTGCTTGGGTAAGAATGAAATCCTCTAGACATACTATAAATTGCTCGTTGGTCCCAGCCGTGATGCGTGGTTCTTTGATAGTCGTTACGGATGGGATGGGTCGTCAGAAAAATTGCATTTACACTTGTTTTTTCTTGTCTTTCGAACGGGCCCGTATTTTCTTTGACGGACTTCGAGAGGAGACCCTCTGCATGGTACTCATATCGCTTGACCAAATCGTTATGGGACTTTAAAAGAGCCTCGAAACCTCGTGTTTGTTTCGGTCTTTCGTCTCAGAGTAGTGGGATAGGAAGATAGGAAACACCGACCTCGTGTTTTTTTTAACTTATTTACAAAAATAAATATTTTATCATTAAATAACTTAATTCCAGACATGAAAAGGAAGGCGTCCCATGCGACTTGCTGCCTCTGATGGACCACTGCGTCGAAATCCCACAGCAAGGCTACGTGAGATCACTGAACGTTCACGTCACGGCCGCCATCTTTGTTTGGGAGTATGCCAGACAAAATGTATTAATTTAATATAAGTCGACCGGTCCGAACTTTGCGAAGAAGGCTGTACAATATATATTTTTTGGAACCAAATGGTGACAAAGGGCGAGCGAGAGTGAGTGATAAAATTTAATTTGATAAATGAGTTTGGTTTCTAGTAATTAAATTAAATTTTATTAGAAAAAATCTATTTTTTCTTCCTACTACTAAACTTTAAATATATCTGACGACCCTGCTTGCTTATCTCTTTTGGTGACCGTACATGCGCGAGAGGGCCGAATTGTATAGTTGTTGCATTTCACCAGCGCCCATGAATCAAATTCATGTCTTATGGCAATGACATAAAATCCTGGTGACGCGCGCTCGTGATTTGCAACGACTTTATCGGGTAATTACGTCTACTACTATTCATAACCTTTATATGGATTACTGTAAGGGTCAGTTTTGACAGAACGGAAAGATCCTCACGCAGGCTCGAGCCTTCTCTGGCCGCAATTCAAACCGAGACCCACCGAGTCGCGAGCCTACTGTGTCAACATTCATACAATTTTCTAGTTTAGGCTATCGTAATACGGTCCTATTTTCAATGGAGCCCGTAAATTACTCGGGCATTTTTCCGGTCTGTCCGAACTGACCCGTAGCTTCAAATTTTATGGTGGCTCTACCGCACCACACCCCTCCCCCTGCTGGCACGTGATTTTTTTACTGCGCAGCGACTGGCATCACTATAGTTTGTACATACTAATTTGGTCTCTCAGACTTCTCAAAAGAAGTTGGCCGTTTTACAAATGTGATAGTAGTTTAGTAAAACTAGAATTCATGATATTTTACAACATTTTTTTTTAATAAATAAATTCGTTAAAAATAAATACAACATTTTTTCCTTTACTCCTTTACTTTTACCAACCGATTTGACTAACTGTGAGCTGCTTAAATCTAGGAGGTTGTGTAGCACATGCTCTGGCATGTTGAATGAACCAATATGTCAAGAAGCTTGGGATTTACTTATCATAGTGTTTACAGAATAGTTTTATAACTTTGGGCAATAGTGTTACTTTGATTGGCTTTGCGTCATACTCCTCCCTGTCAATATCAATCACTCCAAGGTGCTCATGCGGGATCAGCATCACACTTCTAGCGAGGATAGCATCTTTTATACCATTATTAGTCAACCGATTCCAGCCTTCATTCACAAATTCAGTATATTTATAGTTATATCTCCCTATACCTATGCTCAAAGCGGGGGTGCTATGAGTATTCTGTATGTTTGGAGTAACAATCCTGAAGTCACTAGTTTGAAAGCAAAGTTCTTGAGTAGTTTTGCAGTTTGTGTTGATTGTATTCGCAGGATCACTGACTTGAGCGTAAGACGTAGTGGGCATGAAAAACCACTTTCTTTTCAGTTCCGGCCGTTTTTGGAGGCAATTGCTGCATCCATCACAGGGCGGGCTGTATTTTATAATACCTTTGCAATTCCAGGTCAGAGATTCCCTGTACCCGTTGAAGATAAAAGCTGCATATTCCCTCAATGATCCATATATCCAGTACTTGTGTTGTTTTGAGATGACATCCCTGAATGCCCCCCATTCTAGTGAGCACAATGCAAATATTGGCTTACCAAACACTTCATCTTCTTCATCTTCTAAAGGTTCTATTTTCATAGCATCTTTCCACACAGTACTGCCCTTGATTATAGCCATGGATGCTTCAATGAGTTGCTTGACTTTTAACACACCTTCCCCCTTAGGAAATAGGGTGTTCCCAATAGTGTTTGTGCGCCCAAGAGGTAGAATGCCAAGTGGGAAACGATTGGCATCATCATTTCTGCGTAATAAACCTGAAACATTCATTCTTATTCAAAACTCAAACTCAAAGCATTTATTTCAATTATACCTATTACAGGCACTTTTGAATTGTCAAAAAGTCGATCAGTTGGAAAGTTGAAGCTAGTTGCCCATTCCAAGACGTAGATCTCAAAGTCAAAACGTTTATTGCGAACTAAGTGTACAGTGTTGGTGTTATTTGATGTTAGTACTTATGACTTAGCAGCCTTTTACAAGCATTACATTTTTTTTTTGTTCTATGGAGAAGAACGGGAAATAAACTCTAAGGACACTCAAAAATGCTAGGCCTCCTCTGTTTGGCGTTTTCATTGGCCGTCCCCCGACTTCACAATGCCTTGATCAAAATATTACCTACAACTTAAAAGGCCAATAATTTATATATTTTTTTTTGTTTTTTACAGTTTTTGTATGGGTCGGGGATTTTTTTCATTTTTAATTTAACTTTTATTTCCTGCTTTTTAAGCTTAATGTCTCGCTTAAATCTACGCAGCGTTGCGTATGTTTCCCACAGTGAAGTTTGTTACTAATTTATCGTCATTCCTCGTCCTGATCACCATTTATCTATAACCTATTCATTGAGCCCAATCACGGTACTTCTGCTGTTTATTGGTGAGTGACTTGGGTATCCTGGACATTCCAGGTGTTGCTCCAGCATCAGTTCAAGGTTACCTACTTTGTTCGTCTAATATCATTGAAGTAATAGAATACCAAATTTCGACTTGATCAGACCCGTGGAAGATGCTCAAATCCCTTCATCGACCAGAAAAGAGCTGATAATTTTCAAACGGCTCAAGCGATTTTGATAAAACATATCTAAGAACACTCCCGACTAATTCACCTTTCAAAAACAAGAAACAAAATCAAAATCAGTTCATCCGTTCGGGAGCCACGATGACATAGACATAGACACACACACACACACACACCACACGCACATCACACGCATACACACACACAAACACGGAGACACGTCAAACTTATAACACCCCGTCGTTTTTGCGTCGGGCGTTAAAAAGGGTTAATCTCTTGCAAATTTGAAAATTTTAACTAGTAAGCCCAGGTGGCTGTGGAGCCGGACCAGCATTAGCCAAGCATTTTTATCTACGATATAATCATCTAACTTATAATATGCTTGTCTACATAGTGTGTAAACACACACTATGTAGACAAGGATATTATGAACTAAATGAAAAGAAATTTAAATCATGCATTAAACAATGCATGATTTAAATTTCTTTTCATTTAGTTCAAGAATATCGACTGGTATTTTATTATAACATTTTACACAATACCCCATAAAAGAAGTGTGTACTTTAGACAATCTGTAACGTGGTTGATCTAATTTGTTCCTATTTCTAGTGTTAAAATTGTGCCTGTCACTTATCTTGCTAAAAATATGTAGATTTTTACAAACATACATAATGTTTTCATAGATATATTGACAAGGTACTGTCATGATGTTAATTGTTTTGAACAGTTCCCTTAGAGATTCGCGTCTGCGGAGGTTGTTGATGGCTCTGACAACCCTCTTTTGCAGAATAAAGATCGACTCAATATCCGCAGCTCGTCCCCATAGCAAAATACCGTAAGACATGATGCTATGAAAGTAACTAAAATAGACCAGTCTCGCGGTATCCACGTCTGTTAATTGGCAGATCTTCCAAACAGCGTAAGCGGCAGAACTTAGCCGCCCTGCAACTGATGCTAAGTGGGGACCCCACTGCAGCTTTGAGTCAACAGTGATCCCCAGGAAAACCGTCTGTTCGACGAATTCTAGTATGTCCTTATCCAATACAACATGATATTGACTACTTCTAACATTCGGTAACGTAAATCTTATGCATTTAGTTTTCTTTCCATTTAATACCAAATTATTTACCGTAAAGCAATTATGGACCTTAACTATAGCTGTGTCATCAGCAAATAACACCATTGTCGGTTTTTTAGTAAATGAGGTAAATAATTTTTAAATACTAAAAAGAGATATGGACCCAATATTGAGCCCTGCGGTGCACCCATTTTGACTTTTAAGCCCAAAGAATTCACACCGTTTATTTGAACTTGCTGCAGTCTATCATTCAAGTACGATTTTACCAAGCTAAGCGCAAGTTCACCCAGTTCGTAATGCCCAAGTTTCAAGAGAAGTGTTTCGTGATTCACGTAAGCAAATGCCTTGGATAGGTCGCATAAGATACCTATTGCATCTTGCGCCTCTTCCCATGCGGTAAAGATGTGTTTTAATAAGGTGACACCGGCGTCGGTTGTGCAACATCCTCTGGTGAAACCATACTGTTGATCGTGTAGGATATATTACAATTAAAATTATTGAGCATTTGGTTTAACATAACTTTTTCAAACAATCTGCTACAGATTGAATTATTTTCCAATAAAATCATATTAAAATCGCCACAAATAATTACTGATTTATTACCAGTTGCAAGTTTCGCCAAAACATCTTCCATTACCGACTCAAATATAAAGTAGTTTTGATAATTAGGAGGTCTGTAAACGCACACTATACAATGCTTATCTAGCTCAACACAGGACAGTTCAATGCTATGTTCCACTGATAGTTTAACTATGTCTGTACGAGTCTTCGATATTATACAATTTTTCATTAAGATTAGCGAACCTCCACGAAGCATGGATTTTCAGTTAAAACAACTGCCCACAATTATTCTGTAGGTATGAACTTTTAAATTACTGTAAATATTTCATTGAATTAATTAAGTACAGTATTTGAAAAAGTGTAAGGGTGAAGACAAGGCAAAGGTGGGACACCAGTGGCTGATAGTTAATTAATTTAATTTAAAGAGGTAGGTTGTTATGAAATTCTTATTAGAATTTTTATCATGCATTTATATTGGTTCTCTCTGGACTTTTATTCTTATAATATATATAGCAAATAGTGTTGCACTTTCCATCTAGAGGTAAGATTACGTAAAATCAGTGTAAATAAAAGAAACAAGGATAAAGGCTAAAAGATGAACATAGGTTACCTGTAACACTTTCAGATACAGTGCCATCCCCTCCTGCAACAATAATAGCCTCTGTTCCCTTCAACGTCTCCACCAACTCCTTAGCATTCCCCTCGCTGGTTGTCTGTATAACATCTACCTGCAACCCAGCTAGGTGCAGTAGTGGCTCACAGTATTTCTCAAAGTCTTGCTTTGCGCTCCTCTTATTCGCAACTGGGTTGAGTATGACAGTAACATGGGTAGGGTTTTGTAGCATATCAATTGTGCCATCTCCATATTTAGACGCCTCCTTGCATGCTGCCCGCATAAGTAAATTAATGCTGCAAAGTAAATATTATATATTGTATTTTAAATTCATGTTTTTTTTTTAGAATTATCACTGAAAAGTCTGGGTAACTTATTATTATTAATTAAAATTGATACTCACTCATATTTTTCTTTTGCTTTAATAGAGCCGTAATAAAAGGCAATGGCTCCCAAAACGGACTTTTTCCAATTAGCTCGGATAACTGTGTGTAATTTAACAATTTTTTGCATCATTGAGTGATTATTACGAATTTGAGGTTAGTCAGCTGTTGTGCGTCTGCCAGACAAAAATAGGGAAGTATGTATTTATGAGACCAGGTTTTTACACCAGGTATTTGCATCCAAGTACACACACCAAGTACCGACCCGAAATACTTGCAAGACTTCAAGGTATTTTATACGGCTACTCGCTCAACTACGTAGCGTAGGTACTCAACCGCGTTAGTTGTTGCTGCGATCATGTCTCTTATCAATAAGAGTCTACGGAACAATTTTGTATGCAAGTATTTTTACCAGAAGGGTTTGTAAGTATTTATTTGTAAACGCGATTTTGCTCCTTATTTATAGAGAGTCACGGATCAATTTCCTATGCAAGTATTTTTACTTTCACCACGGCTTTTGGGAATACGCGATTGTACTTCTTATTTTTATGAAATCGTGGATCAATTTTCGATGCAGATAGACAACACTTGAAAGTATCTCGCTCCATCGGCGTCGAGGCTCAACGCTCGAGTACGTAGGTGCTCAAATAGTTCAATTATTTATTTGTAAACGCGATTTTGCTCCTTATTTATAGACATTCACGGGTCAATTTCCTATGCAAGTATTTTTACTTCCAACAGGGCTTTTGAATACGTGATTGTGCTTCTTATTTATATGAGGTCAGGTCATGGATCAATTTTCGATGCAGATAGAAAATACCGGAAAGTATCTCGAGCCCTGGTTTTAGGCTCTGGTTTCTTAAGGTGGATGTACTTGGAAGCCCTGGTACTCGACTTTGCAAGTTTGACCCATGTCTAGACAAAAATATGTAAATTGTCAGTGTCTGAAATGTCATCATTGTCATCTGTCATTCCAAATTTGAACATCGCGTTCGGGCTATTGAAGCGTTCAGTAAATTATTTCTTGCGCTGCTTCTTCACGACGGCACTAATGCACAATCCCCAATCCCCAAGTAGTACTTCAGCTCTGCATAAACTCGCCAGATAAAACTGATTTATGCAGTAAGTGGTTATGCCTATCCACTGCAGTGCAGAGCAGAAATTAAAGGAAGTATGAGAATAAGGATTTTCGGATATCGAAGACTTTGGATACAAATCAAACTCAAAGCATTACATATTTAATTCAACCATTTACAGGCACTTTATTTGGAGTCCGTCCCTCAGAAAAGCACTCGTTGCTCATTCCAAAGCGTAGTAGGTTCCTATGAAGAAGAACGGGCAAGAAACTCCATGGACACTTTATAAATTGTATTACTTATTACAAAAATTTGTTGCAACTGTTGAATTTATAATTATATTATCATGTGAAAAGACATGTGTACACACGGCTACACATCAAGCTATACATTTCCAGTATAAGCTGATCTGGCATTGAATAGGATTTCCGTAGAGTGCGAGATCGGCATAAACTGGAATGTATAGCTTGATGTGCAGCCGTGTGTACAAAGCCAAAACATTTGTTTCAAATAGACATATAAATAAAAAGGCACCACATTTACAAGAAAATAGAATTGATTTAAGTCGCCCCGTCGGAATTGTAATTTAGTATTGGGAAAAATTGCAACGTAACTACACAGTTACTCTTTTAAAATGTTTTAGAATATTTTGTATACTTACATTAATGGCTGGCAGGTACAACATACACCGAAGCCATGGATTCAGTACACGATAGACTCTTGCGTTGAAATTTTTCGGTTTAACTATCGTAAAAGGCATACAGACAGAGTGAAACCAAAGAAAAGATTCAAGAATAAAAAGTCATGGCAGCTAAGAGATAACTTGTTCCAGCTAACGGCGCCCGTTCACGAACTTAACACATGGATCAGCATCTTAAAGTGCACTACCCAAACAAGTATTTGATTGAAGTGATGAAGTGGAAGGATATTCTGGTCCAGTGCGCACCGCACTGACCGACGGACCGACCGAACCGACCGGTCAATGCACCGAAGACACTAGCAAGCTAAGCTTGCTAGAGTGTCTTCTGTGCATCTGCACTTGTGACTTACGTCGCAACACCATCATGGTGTGTGACATTCACCACGAATACGTGCCAATGGTGAAGGCCACTTGAAAAAGCTGTTTTTAAACAGTTCCATGAGTGCAGTTATTTTATTTCAAACTTGCTGTTGCCCGCAGCTTCACCTGTGTGGATATCGGAAATTATCTTACGGGAATGTTCCCGTAAGATAATTTCCGACAGGACATTTCCGAAAATTTCCGATTTCCTTTCTTCCGATTTCCTGCTGATAATCGAAGGAATAACATGGGTTCTTGTCCCGGTAGTACATACTACCGGGACAAAAACCCATGTTATTCCTTCGATTATCAGCAGTGCTATTCTGTAAAAATATCACTGAGATAACTAGGGTGAAGTGAGCTGTCATTAATATTAGATGGATTGACAGCTAAGATCAAGGTCACTGCACCTCAGTTCTCACGGTGAGATTTTTCAGAATATATTGGCTGATCTGCAAGTGAAAGTTCCGTCCAAATCGGTCCAGCCGTTTCGGAGATTAGCCAATGAAACAGACGTACAGACAGACAAAATATTTAATAATTGATGTTTTGTTATCGTACCGTATGTATTAGTGAAAAGCTGTTTGATATTACAAACAGACGCATACATTTAATTTTACTGTGTATTGTTAGATGCAAAGAAAAATTATGCATAAAAGGTTTTTCGACTTTTCAGACCGAAACGAACCTGTGAAACGAACGAATGACATTATAATGTGGTAGTGCCATGGGTAGTGTTTATGTATGCTAAAGTTCTTTAACAATTTAAGGACGAAAACCAACAATCCCTGTTTTTAAAAGTAAAAACTTGTAGTCTTTGGTATTTGCTGGTTTCTATTTTCAATCAGCCAAAATGAACTTTGTGTCTGGGAAATACAGTGCATATTGGTTTGGTTATGTTTGGGTTTGGTTTTCAAGTAAAATCATAGAGAAAACTCAAATTGATTTGTCAAATAAATATCTATATTTTCGTTTTGTGATGTGATAATGCTATTTATTTAATTTCTTCAATAGTTCGTCATGAGTTCTGATAAAAAGGGAGTCGTCAAATTATCTGACGGCTGGGTGCTTTGCACATCTAAATCAAATCCCGGCAGAAAGTATTATTTTAATAAGAGGACAGGAAAATCGTCATGGACTCAACCACAGGTGAATTTCGTATTTCTTTTTACTATTCATACATTATTACGACAAAACTGGTTTCTAAAACGACTAGTAGTAATTTTAGGACGCCTCCATTGATTATTTAGACCATATTTCGATGTTAATCCTTACTTTTTAATTCTCATATTTCAAGGCTACAGAAAAGTGTGATCGGAAGCTCAAAAACAGGAAAGAGAAAGTAAACAGAGAAAAGAGCAGAAAAGAAGACACACAGAAACATAATTTAAAGAGGAAAAGCGACAACCATGAGGGGCAAGACTCAGCTAAAAAAAAACATAAAAAGGGTATGTCATGTTATTTACATATTTCTGTAATTAGATGTTTAAATCGTCTTTTAGATATTCCAGATTGTTGAAATACATACAGGGAGCTTTCTTTGCAACTGAAATGTATTATCTTATAAAATTACTTGACTGAGTAAATTTTAACATTGCGATGCTAGCGTTGATTGTATTTTCATGCATATAAAACCATCATGTATTTAGACATGCAGTTTTTGTGGAAATAAGTGAAGAATGTGAGTGTTTTACTGTGCCAGATCTACACTTAAATCATGTAGATCTGGCACTGTAAAAAGTGTCACATTTCTATTAGATGTATTATGGATGTGCAAAAACAATGTTAGATTCTTATAACATAACTTCGTAATGTATTTGGTATGCAATTTTACTGCCCTGTCATTTTGTATGCATTTCAAATGACTATTTCATGTGATACTATTAAATATTGAAGCTGAGTATGATGTTGCATAGCCTTCCCTTCCCATGTGGGTCCTCAGATGATTATGGGAAGGAGCATCAGCATACATTAATAACTTTGCATTGCATTAAATGATCCCCTAAGCTAAAACATATAGCAATAGCTCTTTTAAAATAAATTTATAACAAAAGCCCCATATTTGTACGGGCAGCTGTATAAATAACACAAATATTTCGCAATTTTATACCAACAACAATAATTCAATTAACACTAACAATATCTATACAGAAAGCGCCACACCATCTAAGCAGAAACCTAAAACTGAATCGCCACAAAAACCCACCCCAGCATCAAAAGACACACCTGAGAAACGCACACCAGTTAAAAATGCAGCAAATCAAAGACTTTCACAGCTGAGGAGACGCTTATCAGCAGAGGCTCAAGATGATAGCAGCAACAGTAATGACAAAACCAGTTCGCCAATCAAACCGAAACAGAAAATCAGCCCCAAACCTGCTGCCACAGAGACAAAGACCTCTAGAACAGAAAACAAAAGTCCAACGGTGAATGAAAACAGATGCGGGACGTCTCAGTCACCAAGCAGTGACAGCCTACAATCAATACCTTCACCATCTCAGTTCTTTGCAGCAAACAAAATAATCTCCTCAATGAAGGCTCAACTGCCTGAAGAATACTGTGATAAAACCAAACCAAAAGACACATTTGCGGATATTGAGCATGGGATATGCAATCAAACTTCTGAATATCCGTACATGAAGCATCCGGCTACACCGCCTCAGTTTTCTGAAGCTAGTAAGCTAGTGTCCGCGATTAAATCTAAATTGACTAAAGTGGCCATTAAGGAAGCGAATCTGAGGACTTTTGCATCTGCAAGTGACAGGATGGAGGCATTACGGGCTAGTTTGGGGAGTGACTTGATGGAAACTGAGAGTGAACCCATAGTATTAAGCAATAGTGTAAGCAAAGAAATAATTAGGTGTGCGACTGAAGCCATGGATGTGGATTGTAAGGAGGTTTGTCATCTATTGTTTTATTTTTTACTTTTAAGATTACATTCCTGTTGGAATCTAATAGGAAACCAAACCCCGGATTTTGGGAGCCTGTTGAATTTTATCTGTTGTTATCTTTGCTTGGGAATGAGATTTTCTGGAATTATCTTTTTGATTGCTTCCCACCAGGCGTGATCAAAGTCAAAGGCAGGCCTAAAAAAAAAACTAAATTAAGACTATTGATATTAGACAGATACTATATGTTTTTGGGTCTATAAGCCATTTAGAAACTGAATTTAATATTTAATATGGGATATCTCAGTAGCAACCCCATATTTGTGCCTGGTTGATGGCAATAGGCTCATCCCTATTACACGGGACTTAAACATAACTGGCGAAATGTGGGTGTATTATAGGTACATCTCTGCCCAACCCTTCGGGGAAACAAGGCGTGATGTTATGTTATGTATCCTCAAAGATCTCAATCAGCAGACTTATTGTTAACAAGGCTCTCTTCATTGATACAAAAGAGTAGCGAACAGACTTGACCTTATAACCTTAGGACTAAACATAGACCAATTGTGGGTAGTATGAATTTTTAATAGCTGATTGTTACTTTGATAGTTAATACTATGTAGAGAAGTTTTTGTGAATGCACCTATTGTCATGCAAAGAAAGATTTTCGTCCCTTCTGTACTTTGTTGAAACTTGATAAGAAAATAAAATGCCCTTGAAATTGAAGTGGCAGAATGATGTTTCCTTTCAAAGAATGCTACTGTAGCCGCGAATAACATGGCCACCTGCAGGCTTAGCATGACGCTTTCTATTTCTACTCTACCGTAGAATATAAATTCTTTGTCTACATTTCTCGGTACAAAGCTGTCAATTATCTACACAGAAACGTCATTTTTGTCTACTCGCTTCTCTATGGTTCTTGTGGTAAAAAAAAAAGAAAAGTTTTATTATCAGGCACCAAGGCCCATTAGTATTACATCTTAAAAACTATATTAGTAACATGCTAAAACACTAAAAAAGATAGAAAAAGAAAATCACAATAAAAAAAAGGAAGGTTTAACGAGCTTTGTTGCCAACATGTAGCTTGATAAACCTGCCCATTGTAGGCCCATTCAGCCTTTCTGCAAACACCCTTAGAATGCTGTTGCTGCTTCCCCTCACTCGATATTACTGAAACAACTTTCTTCCGCATTATCGGAAAGTAGTTGTCAGTATGCGCATCAGCGAACATACCTGACGCACTACAGTAAGGTGGAAGATTGAAAGCGCAGGATATTGGGTGCTTTTAGGGTATGGTGATTCCAAAGGCTGCTGGTGTAAAATATTTGACAGTAAGCTTTAAAAAGAGTTAGTTTTACGGGAACTGAACAACCATGAAACCTTCTGCATATCATATTTCCCCTCACAGCCAGCCCCTTGCGCTCCCTTTCCATATCCAAGTCGTCTTTTAATTCTTCAGTAACAATGTGGCCCAAATATTTAAAGTGTATAACTCTCCGCAAAAGTGTACCATTTAGTTCTACAGGAGGAACAAATGTTGGATTTTTATTCCTACTTCGAAACACCAACAGATCACTTTTTGTAGGATTATATTTTAGCCCATGCTGTTTGGAATATCCTTCACAAATGGAGAGCAATTTTCTAATTCCACTAACAAGCCTGCAAGCCTAAGCCTGCAGGTAGACTAAAGGACACTTTGGCCCAGCAGGTCCATTATCATCATTGACTAGCTTCTTTCTGCCCGCGACGTGGATGTCGTAGGATAAATAATATACTTACCAAACTAACAGTCACATTTTTATAAAACTCCCTCCGCCCATCGCGTCGCATGAGTCGCATCGCATCGTCCGTGCGATTACTTCACTTAGCGCTCTTTCGGACTAATTTTTTTTTGCTCGATTCTTAAGGTCCGTAGTGTGATTGGTATAAACTTCCTCAATAAATGCAGCAGCAAATGCATTTCTTTTTTAAATCCGACTGGTAGTTCCAGAGATAAGCGCAAACAAACAGACAAAACAAAATCTTCAGCTCTATTAGTAGTATAGATTCACGAAGAAGATAATAATTCTAGTAGGTATTCAATTAAATAAGTGTGCATTTTCTGAAACAAGGCTACTCGATTGGTCGGTCTACTCGTTTAGCTGCTGCGCTACGTATCGCGGGTTCGATTCCCGTGCAGAAGAAATATTTTGAAAGCCTACGGATACTTGTTTAGGGTCTGTCGGTACGTGAGATTTTTGCATGTTGTTCTTATTAAAGAAAATATTATCTACTATCACCTTTGTATCCTCAAAATAATTGTAATATTTACCTGACTGTGTGGAACCCAAAATAATGTTTTTCTCATAATTAAGAGACCCTGTATTAAATATTTTATCGTTTTTATTTCAGATAAAACAAGTAGCACCGCTAGTGAATTGTACAAAAGATAACATTAGTACCGATTTGGTTTTAGTTGTGGATACGAATATTTTTATACACGAGTTGGACATGATAAAGAATGTGATCAACTCTAATATTAAAGGTAAATATGAATGAACTTATTATTACATGTAAGGATATCTCATAGATTTCGTGATGTACAGACGCCAGCACATCAAGCTACACCAAACTGTCAAATTTTCCCAATTGAACATGAACCTTAAGCTTATGTATTATAGATGAAAATCTATCAAATAAATTTGACAGATTGTGGTAGCTTGATGTGCTGGCGTATGTACATCGTGAAATTGTGTTAAACTTAGTATCAGTTGATCAGAAGTTCTCTTCACGTGAGTCATGGGATAGAACGATAGTAATACCTGTTCTTTATCAGGATACGCTGGACAGCCAACCCTGCTGGTTCCCTGGCGGGTAGTCAACGAGTTGGATCGACTGAAAGACAACAACAACTGCAACGGCGCGATATGGAAGCGAGCTAAAGCAGCCATGGAGTATTTATACAAGTCCTTACCAGAGAATAGCAGGATACGAGGTGAGCTATAAGCCTTGTATGTATAACTAGCAACGCTTCGCGTAATTCCCGTTCCCGTGGGAATACGTGCATGAAATATAGCCTCTGTCACCTGGGCATAGTGTAGCTTCCCAACAGTGAACGAATTTTTCAAATCGTTAGTAGTTTCGGAGCCTATTCAATGCAAAGAAACAATCAAATCTTTCCTGTTTATAATATTAGTATAGATAAATAGAAGTTTTCTTCGATTTTAAATTTATAGGATTCCAGGGTTTGAGTCAAGATTTAATCTTCGCAGGATTGCTCAGTGAAATACGCCCGCGAAATTTAAATTTTCTTTGTTTTTTTGCAATTTGCAGGTCAGTTTAGGTTGTATGTTGATTAAAATATGATTTGCGACCCTAACAAGTATGTATTTACAGAACTGTAATAATTAAAATCATCAAACAACAGTTCATAGAATCCCATTGAATATTTTTTTTTTCCATGAAATAGTTATCACAGCCTGACACTGAATTGCAAATACCTTTTCAATATTATATTAGTTAGTTTTAATCTTCTCTAAGTCCAAGGTCATTAGAGTCTCTCGTTTTTCCGGTCATCACTCGCCACATTAAATTATCTCACCAAATCAACATCTTGTCGAGTTTGTAGCAAACGTAACTCTAGCTCTTGACAAAAGATTTGAAGTAGATGCTGTATACACGGACTTTAGCAGTGCGTTTGATAAAGATGGTCATTCTCTGTAACAATTGAAATTGGAATACAATGGTAGACATGGCTCACTATTAAATTGGTTTTCGTCTGATTTGTCTCGTAGATCACAAATTCTTGTCGTAAATGCTTATGAGACTTACCCATACTTAGCTGACTCAGGAGTTCCTCAGGGATTTCATCTTGCACCAGTTCTGTTTTCGCTTTTCATTAACGACGTTATAGATCACATCCATCACTGTAAATATTTAATGTATGCCGATGATCTTAAAACTTATAGAACTATCAATTCTAATGTAGATATTACTCTAATTCAAGAGGATTTAGATAGGATTGAGCAGTGGTCCCGACTGGTGCCACTTGAACCGCATGAAACTTAATGTCCCAAAATGTAGCCACATTCGATTCAGTAGGAAAAAACAATCCATTGGTGTCTCATACAATATAAAAGTAGCATTCTTAGAGTCTGTTAATTAAGTTCGAGATCTGGGTGCATCATGCATGATAAAGTTAACTTCAGAAGTCATATTGATAGCATCGTCACGAAATCAGCAAAGTTAATTTGATTTCTTAAGAGAAGCACTAAAGGGTACAATCTAGCTAGAATTAAAATTGTGTTATACAATGACTTAGTTCGGAGCCAATTTGAATTTGAGAACGTGGTGTGGAATCTGAATTATGTAGTGCACTCACAAAAAGTCGAAAACATTCAGAGGGCCTTTACGAAACACCCAGCGTATACCTTCGGTAAAATATCTCCCCGGTGTCCATATAAACAACGTGTTCGATGCTACCATATGAATTCTCTGCGCGTCCGTCGGCTGACACAGGATCTAATGTTCCTCAACTCTACAAATTGGTCAACAATAAATTAGACTGTGACAAATGAGTTGAGCTCATTGGACTAAAAGTTCCTTACAAAATACCCAGACATCCTGTTACTAATGTATTCCACACGGTTGAGTGTGGAATACATCCAAGACAAATATTGGGGTAAACTCACCACTAAACAGAATCAGTACAGAGAAGAATTGTTTGATAAAATTAGTACCAGATATCGACTTACATGATTCCATTAAAGTTCTTAAAGCCAAAATACTGAAGTCCCGAAAACGCAATGATAATTTATGTGTAAGTCTAAAACTATTACAATACATATAATAATTATGTTATACACAGAAGCTGTTGGTGTACCTTGATAAATAAATAAATAAATAAAAATGTCATGATTGCTTTGGCCACTTTGCGCTGTTTATCTAGATGGTTTCTAATTTCGCTTTGAGATCCCCAAAAAATTACACAGCAGTTTTTATTCTAGTAATCTTTTCATGCACGAGACAATCTATACAATTTTCTACTGTAGGCTATGGTAATACCGTCCTATTTTCAATGGAACCTGTTAATCGCTCGGGCCTTTTTTCCGTCCTGTCTAAACTGACCCTTAGAGGTCAAAGGAACGATGGATGGACTCTGGTAGATTATATGTCTTGGACTGCCTAGATGACCACCAATACAGAATGGAAGAAGAAGACATGTTGGGTCGGCCCTAGATAAATTGTGATAAGGTCAAAAGACTGACGATCTTTAGAGGTATCTTAATATTATGCTAGTAATATAAAATCGTCGTATGTTCTGTGCAGGTCAACCTCTCCGCGATGCAAACTCGCACATATACCCTTGCGAGTCTCCAGACGACGAGATCCTGAACTGCGCGCTACAGCAGGCCGAGAAGGGGAAGTCAGTGGTAAGATGATCCTATCATACTCTGATGTCATCATAACCTCAAAACCAGCCTAGGAAGACACCGAAGACTGAACTTTGGGACTTGAAAATGGATCAATGAATTAACCTTAGGTACTCCATAAAGGGCTTAGTTATATAAGTATAAGACCTATTTTCTTAGGAATAGTTTTGGGACGGATTGAAGGATAGTACTTAAATTATTACTACATATTATAAAAAGTGACCCCGCTGCGTCTGTCTGTCTGTCAGACTGAACGCGATAAACTCAAAAGCAACAGAACGGATTTTCATACGCTTTACAACAATAGACGGTGTGATTCATGAGGAAGGTATAGATGTATGTAAAGTTTTTTTTTTTTTGTAAATTGTCTGAAATATTATGATGATTGTTGAAGATGTCGGAAAAAATCATGCCGACTGGCAGCTTTACTGGCATGCGCCGCGTGAACCAGTAGAGTTATATGAAAACTAATACGGAATGAATACTTTGTTTACCTGAATTACATAGGGTACGTCTTAATTCCGGTAGTATGTTCCCATGGCATATTGTCCGATATCCATACGGGCGAAGCTGCGAGCAACAGCTAGAAAAGCTAGTTCTATCAAGCTAGCAAAACTAGTAAGAAGAAATTGGGATCTGTTACAATTTCTTTTCAACACAAGGCATCTTGACTGAACATATTTTTTTTCCAACTTCATCTATAACTTTTAAATGCTCGTATGCCAAATTCATCGATAAACGATTGTAGATTTCATTAGGTTGCGTAGTTCATATTTAGTCTCAGATTAGCTGTGCTCGTGGTTTCGTCCGCGTGGTCGTTGGTAGTTATCACACGGGAATTTGCTACTGGGAAAAATAGTAAATGTTACTCCTTAAATCATTAGCTATCCACCAGTGAAAGTCCCGTCAAAATCGGTTCAGATAAGCTGGAACAGACAGACAAAAAATTAAAAAATTGTTCTTGTTTTTAACCGGTTATAAGTAACGTTTATACTTTCACTAGCTGACCCGACAGACGTTGTCCTGTCTTAACTATGAATATTGAAATGACAACTTTTTTTTTCTTTCATAAGAACCTTCTCCTGACAATAAAAAATACAACAAAAAAATATATTTGCAAAATTGGTCCAGCCGTTCACGTGTGATGCCGTGACCAAGGGAAATGGGGATTCATTTTAAATATGTAGATATGAATTTGGTAAAGAGCTGTTATCTTAACATTATATACAGACCCTTCAATAATATTTATTTGTATAGATTTATAAACATTTTACGTTACCTGACTTGACTCGCTCCCATGCAAAAACTTTTCAACTAAAAAAAAGGACCCTTCTGATCTTCCCCAGATCCTACTATCAAACGACAAGAACCTATGCAGCAAGGCAAGCATCAACAGCATCAAGAGCTTAGGGCTCTCAGAGCTGAAGGGTCTACTGGAGTCTACTCCTCAAGAGTCGGACCCGGACGCCTTTGACAACTTGAAGCATTACCAGGCTACCATCTACCAGCTCCTAGCTAATATTTTGGAGGTTAGTGGTTTATTCCTTGTATTTATTCATAAGTTGAAAGGACCAAAAAAAAACTCTTTGTATAAAACTATACTCCATTTGAAATAAGATTAGACATTTAAACAAACCTTTTTTACAGTCCGTTCAACTGATTCTGACTTCTGTACCGTAGGCATAAGGATGGCATTAAAAGCAAAAATGTAGTTACATGCCATCAACGCAATAGAAGTCAAAATCGGTTGATAGGACTGTAAAAAAAGGTTTAGTTAAATGTCTAATCTTATTTCAAATGGAGTATAATAATTTAAATCTGAGATTGCCAATCCACCTCGAGCAAGTGTAGTCATCAATGCCTCTTCTGAGATTAGGCCTTTGCCCTGCAGTGAGGTGATATTAGCGGAGGGGTAGCTTTTATTTATATTTATTTACTAGCATTTGCCAGCGGCTTCGCCTGCGTGGGTGTCGAAAATTGTCCCACGGGAACGTACAACCGGGATAAAAATATTCTATGTGTTAATCCAGGTTATAATTTATCTGTGTGCCAAATTGCATCCAAATCCGTTCAGCCGTTTTTTCGTGATTGAGTAACAAACATCTAAACATAGAAACTTTCACATTTAGGTATAATATTAGTAGGATTTAAGATCCTTCAACAAAATAATACACAATACATTACACATACCGGTTTGTTGTTAGAATAGCCGGGAGTGGGTAATTAGTTCGTGCCTGGCGCCTTCCTTGGATGTGGTAGCCGTTTCCAGGCTCCTTCGCCGAATAATTTAATAAAATCTCTAATACTTAAAATTCTGCTCAGGATAATGGGACAAACTTATTAAATTATTGTATTGTTGTCGGTCCTTGATAAGTTGGCAAAACGTCAAATTAATCTGATGTCTTGAAGTGGGTCGAGTTCCAAGATTCCGTTACATACATAGATAGAGACGCAGTGATCAACTAATTTAAAACTGCACGTCCCTCCACTGCTTGTTGCATGCACATTTCAAATTCTTATATAAAATTTTTAGTGGAGGGGCGTGCGGGTTTATATTAGTTGATCTCTCTCACACGTGAAACCAACAAAAGCGTGTTAAAAATAAGCACAAATAACTTAAAATTAACTTTCTAAAACGCACAGTCTCTGTTTACCCCTCCGTTAGTAAGCGAATACTATGTTCATTATTATGTACACCACACGAAAAACAAAAAAACTGCTAGTTTAGGTTTCGTAGCCCGAGAAATATTGTTGAATATTGCGGTTTTTCATCAACATTTCAGCCGAAAGGCGTCCACTGCTGGACATAGGCCTCCCCTAAGCTCCGCCACTTCGGCCAGTTTTGTGCTTCCCGCATCTAGCGGATTCTTGCGGCCTTCACAAGGTCATCGGTCCACCTTGATGGAGGCCTTCAACTCTACGTTTTCCAGGATGCGGTCGACACTCCAGAACCTTAATAAAACTCCAAGCATAGCCCTCTCCATTGCTCTTTGGATGTATTTTAGCCTCCTTATAATGCCCATAGCGGTTTTTAATATCAGATGCAATTGCAATATTAATCTACATCTTTTATGCTATCGTTCCAGAATGAAATGCGCGCGAAATACAACAACTTATGGGAGCATGTGCTGTTCAAGGCGCCTCCTTGGACGTTGGCAGATGTGTTACAATGTTTGCTCAAACATTGGATAGCGGTGTTCAACGAGGTGTTCCCGAGGATAGAGCATCTCATCACCGACTTGAAGAATGCTTTGACGTCCGTTGATAGTAAAGGTAAGGATCATGTGTTCAGAAGGAGAGAATACTCTTTATTGAAATTCAATCAGTAAAAAAACTGTGAAAACCATTGTCAGTACTAATTGCCCAGTGTACACACGGCTACACATCAAGCTATAAATTTCCAGTTTACGCTGATCTCGCACTGTACGGAAATCCTATATAATGCGATATCAGCTTATACTGGAAATGTATAGCTTGATGTGTAGCCGTGTTTACCAGTAATCAATATAGTTAATTGAGTATCATATTCATTTATTGAGGGATATTCAATAAATTATTAAATTGCTGGTTGTTATCTCTTACCTTACCTTCCGCATCAATCTTGCCACCATGTATTTAACATGGTGGCAAGATTGATGCGGAAACTGTAACATTGAATTCGGCACATAATTTTAGACCTTCTAACATGGAAACTTGACGTTGGTTACCAAAAGAAAAAATCAGCAGTTTTTTAGAAAAGTGCAATACCGACGCGGTTAAAATGTATAGAACACCTTTTTTAGGGTTCCGTACCCAAATGGTAAAACGGGACCCTATTACTAAGACTCCGGTGTCCGTCCGTCTGTCTGTCACCAGACTGTATCTCATAAACCGTGATAGTTAGACAGTTTAAATTTTCACAGATGATGTATTTCTGTTGCCGCTATAACAACAAATACTAAAAAACAGAATTAAATAAATATTTAAGGGGGCTCCCATACAACAAACGTTAGTTTTTTTGCTCGTTTTTGCTCGATATTGATAACGGCAACGCTTGAAATATTTACGGAATATTTAGTTATATATTCACTTTTTTATAACAACTTTATTGTACAATACCTACATTCTATGCGAATAAATGATTTGATTTGATTTAAAAATAAATAATTAAATAAAGATAAAACAAATATTTAAGGGACACCCATACAACAGACATGATTTTTTTTTGCCGTTTTTATAGATAATGGTACGGAACCCGTCGTGCGCGAGTCCGACTCGCACTTGACCGGTTTTTTTTAAATAACCGACGAAAAAAATTACTGCAGGGTATTTCAGGGGTTCAGTTTTACTGAATCCATGGTAACTGGCTCCACGTAAATATCCCTGCCACCTTATATGTTACTAATTAAACTTGCTTCTTTTTCAAACTATCTTAAAATCATCAGCGTTATTGTTTCAGTTCATCCAAATAAGGGGCCATTCAAGTATTACGTAAGCACTACAAGGGGGCGGGGTGATCTTTACTTTGCTTACTTTTGATGACATGGGGGATGGGGGTGTCTGGATGGTGATTACGTCAGCAGAATTAATTTATTAACTTTTGGATTTTCTACAAAATTTTGTCAATTTTGGTTTGAACACATATGGCAACCCTACTTGTCTATGAATGGCTCGAAAAAAACCGATGACAATATTCCAAAATCACACGAAAGGGAGCAGACACGTTGTGTGTTTGCTACCAATTTTTACGTGAGCATGGGAGGGGGGGTAAGAGCTTTGCTTACTTTTGCTAACGAGGGGGAGGGGGGGGGGGGGTGTCAATAATTGTAAAAAAATCTGTTTACGTAATACTTGAATGGACCCTAAGGGTTCAGGGCTTTTTGTAGCAAAATGTAGGTAAAGTATCACCAATATCTTATAACTTTCCTAAAAGGTCCAACATTCTAGATGTAAGTACCTAAAATGGTACGGGGTAATTGCGTAACAGTATCGGTAGGAACGGTTTTCATTTTAACAATATAACAACATTAATTGCGTTATTTACGTTGTTAAGCAGACAATTTTTTCGAACTTATGAAGCAATAGATGTCACGCAATTAGGGTTCAGGGACGGTCTAAAAATAATATTGATTTGCATTCTTTTTCAGATTCAAAATCCCTAACAGAATCCGAGGTCTCAAACTTCAAAGACCTATGCCTAGAAGTGGCGACGAAGTGCCAGATAATACCGGAATACATGGAACTAGCCAAGATCACAGTAGACCGTCTCCTAAACGACCGCTCAGTTGATGCAGAGGACGAGAAGCATGGAGAACTGGTGGTCATAGACGCCTTCGAGAATGTGTGGACTGTAATGTCCAGTTTTTGGTGAGTAACCTCACCATCTGCTGCTGCAGCTGAATACCAGTATTTTACATGGAGCGATGGCCTCTCAGACCTCCATAACTTAATTACCGGTTAGTAGGAAACCCCTTTGGTAAGCCTATAATGTTCCCACTGCTGGGACATAGGCCTCCTCTCTTATAGAGAATGTGGGCTACAATCCACCACCACGCGGGCCCAGTGCGGGTTGGCAGATGTCACAAGTGTCTTTGAATTTCTGGTTCTAGGACATGCCGGTTTCCTCACGATGTTTTTATTCTTCACCGTTTTGAGAGTAGTTGTGGTGAAATTATTTACACAAAGTTAAATGCCTGGGTTTTAAATCCACGACCTGCAACTTTTAAGTCGGGACTTTGGTCATTACCACTGAGCTACCACTGCTCTACTAATTGGTTGTCAGAACTGAAATCCCAAAGAGTATTAAATCTCTACGATAATTATATGTGGCGTTGACTCCTTCACCCGTTTCTTGCTTGAGTGAAGACTCGAGTGACGTGAGTTGACTTGTTGACTAGAGAATGGACAGCAGCGTTCTCTATTTTTAAAACCATCCTGCGATCGCCAACCCAATCGTGGCGATTATGGCAAACCCCGCTTGGGGGTGACGTATGTTCAGTAGTGGATGTTTTTTGGTTGAAATAATGATGACGACACGAAAATAAAAAAGTTTTTAATACTGAAATGCACAGTTAGCTACACTTTCATTTGTTAATCACGATATGTTATTCGCCTTTCAGTGCCAAACTATCAACTCGGATCGGCGTTCCCCACAACATAGAAGACAAATGGCCCGGAGACGAGCCCTTAGAAGCGTTGACCAGCAAACTGATGCTGTTCACCAATCAGATCACTGCCTTCACACTCGCTATTAAAGGGTGAGTTTATTTCTGTAATTACATTATTTCAAAAGCGTACCATTTCTTTCTGTAATGTAAAACGGCCACGCGATGCCCTAACTTCACTATAATTTTCAATAAAAACTTAAAAAAAAAACTAATTTATTTCAAAGACACAAACCATTTGAAGTTCTGTTTACTGCTTGTGCTGATGGCGCCATCTATCGACCTCCTTTTGCTTACACTGTCCCATAGCAGACGGCAATGAGTTCCTGATTAACCCTTCAACCGCCCGACTTCATATCAGTTGTCGTGCCCCCAGCGCCCGGCACAGTGAATCGAAAAATTAATACCTACAACAAAGAGGGATGTGCAATACTTACTAGACTTCTAATTAAGAGACTAAAGTGTATATAATTGTAAATGATTACTTATTTAACTATTTACCTAATATAAACATCTTTTTGATAGAATACAGCGTAATTAAATACAAAAGCAGATTAAACGAGCTGTGGTATTTTGGTCGTAAATATACGACCCTGGCGAAATGGACCCGAAAATATTTGTCGGATTAATCCGACGCAATCGGTTAAAAGGTTAATAATAGAAAAAAAACCATTAGACTTGTAAAGAATAGTAAAGTTAAGTTTTAAAGCTTCTTCTCTACTACTACTTTGTTGTGCCTGAATGGGTCCATAAAAGTTACCACTTAAGTATACATGTGGAATGAGTCATCATCATCTGCCTAGCCTTTTCTTATCTATGTTGGGGTCGGCTTCCAGTCTAACCGGACGCAGCTGAATTGAGAATGAGCATTCAGTAAAAATGATACCTCATTTCTTTCAGGGTGTTAAGTTCAGATACTCCAGATGCGTGCGTAGAAGATCTCGAGCGAGCGTTCCGGGACAGTTTATCGCTCATCTGTATGGACAACGAGTATATCAACAAGAGCAGGCTCGCTGTCTTCTGTACTAAGTGCAGGTATGTTATTTGAGCATTATCTTCAATTTCCTGAACAGGTTTTCATCAGAGCTAAGAATAATCCTTAAGGTTTCGTCTCGAATCACCCCTGCTTATCTATTCACCTCGTTTGGCGGTACGATGCCACGGGAAATCATACACAAAAACGATAGTCTTCAAACTTATAACCAGTGATTGGAGAATCGGGCGCTAATATACATAAAACTTCACTTTTATTCCCACGAAAGAATAATACGGCCTTTCAGAATCCTGGATCCCGGAATCGTTTGAAATTCCTGAGATTTTGTGTTGCTTGCTTGGGAATATCAATAACAATAAAATACAATTGTAAACTTTTTTAGCAGTCAAAAATATTAATATTTAAAAAATATTAATATTTTGAAGTCTTCTGTTCGTATAAAATACTAGAAATTAGTCGATTCGATCACTAATCTGTTAGATAAATAAATCAATTTCCACTACTTGACCATATTGTGCATATTATCTTTTTTTTTGATATTCCATTTGTTTTGAATAAAATAAAGATACTAAATCAAAATAACCACTGCCATTATTTCATTAAGTTTGTTGTAGTTGTTTTTACAACATTGTTCAATCCCGAGAACCCGGGATTACTTATTTATTCAGAAAGGAATGTCCATATTATTCTTTCGTGGGAATAAGTTTAGGTATAGAAGTTTAGGTAGGGGGTTTTTGGCGGGATTGCGTTGGAACATGTCGCACAAATTTTCATTTTCATGAAATTTAGTGAAATAGTGAATTAAATTGTCTAATTTTTGTAGTGAAGGTGAAAATAAGTGGCTAACGTGGACTTTTCGTGTTCCCCCCAAAAACTCCTTTTAGGTTGTTGTAAAGTTACTACCGCTTTACATTCAATAACTTTGATTTGACTAACTAAAGACGACTACGACTGTTTTGTAACTTCGTGCCCGATATCGGGCAATTTACTTGATCGAAAATAAAAATTACTTGACACTGGCTAAATGCACAAACCGTGCGAACCCAAAATACAAAAAAAAAATGTTTAGGTATATCCGGGGGTTTTAAATACTCTAGCTCGCTATTTATTTGGGGTCGGCGCAACGTGTCTTTCTTTTGTACTCTTCTATTAATCGTCATCTCCTCAGTCACTCCCTTCCATACCATATCATCATTCACACAGTCCATCCATCGTTTCTTTGGTCTCCCCCAACTCATATAGCCATCGAGATTCATACACAAAACTTTCCTCACGACATTTTTCTCATTCCTCCAAATCAAATCAAATCATTTATTTTTGCAAACATGGGTAATTGGTACATAGATGTTTCCTTAAAAAAGTAGTCCTCCATATTCTACCGTCTCATGGGCATGCAAATAATATTCATTTCCAAAATTATACAGAAATTCTATTGATACTGAATAAATATAAATGTCAAATTATTAGAATTCCAAAAAAAAGAAAGAAGAAACAAAAAACAGATTAATAACATTAGTGACATTTCTACAGTAATATGTCAAAATCAAATGCCCATACCTTGACAACCGATTTCCACACAACTTTTCAGTTATAGTGTGGCCATTAGTGCTGTGCACTCCCTGAGGTATGCGCGGCGAGGTGGGAGGCGAAGAAAAAAGTGCATGAGTTCACATGAGATCGATACATCTCGGACAGATCTTACGATATCAGTTTGCATTTCTAAGGCAAGACTTGTGGTGGGACGATAGTCGGAGGCTATCTATCTGTAATATATTATACTTACTTAGTTGATTAAAATGTAACCTAAATATACTCATATTTTATTAAAAATATGCAAGTGATATTGAAATTTTTTTATATTTACAAACAATTATATATTCTAACGAAAGTTATTCTGACATAGATTCTGATTCAACTTCATCTTCGATTTCGTCATCATCTTCATTTTCCACTTCGCCACCGGAACTTGAATCAGAGTCTTGCAAATTTATTATGAATGAATCGATAACATTATCGAACCTACCATCGCGACTCCAGTAATCATTTTCATTTTTCTGGACATGATCGTCGCATCTCTGCCATTTTTCCGCCGTGAATTCCGAAAACAATTTATCCAATACGATTATCTTTTCGTCTAGAGAAGAATTAATATAGTTGTGGGCTATGTTGTTTTTAATATCAGCCCAGACCAACTCTATTGGATTTAAATCTGGATGATACGGAGGTAAACGCAGAACAGTGTGTCCACTGGCTTTCAGGAGTTCGTCAATTCTATACACGGGTTCTTTTTGTGTATTTTTGATAAGAAGTAGCAGTTGAGCCTTTGTCATGGTTCCTGAAAATTCTACATTATGGCGTAGCAACCAGTTCTGCATTTCACTTTTGAGGCTTGATATGGTTGGTTTCTTCTCAATCTGAACGCTGTGGTAAGACGCGTTGTCCATTACAACCACAGAATTCGGCAGCAATTTATCTTTTAACTTTTCATCTACCCACTTATAAAAAGTAGGTCCGCTCATATCTCCATGATAGTCACCGGTTCTAGCATCTGATTTGAATATGGTCAATGCATCATCCACTAAGCCATTTCGACACCCAGGGTGGAGAATTACCAATCGCCGTCCTTTCCCAATATCAGCATGAATTCCGGGTTCTGACGATGATTGCCAACATTTGCTGGCATGGTGACTGGCGTTGATGTATGTTTCATCAAGAAAATATATGTTGCGGTTTTGCGTTCTGTAATTTCTGATTTGTGTAAGATATTTTTTCCGCCACACTGTAATATTAGGCTGCTCTATAAGGAGATGTCTCTTTGATTTGCATTTTTTGAAACGGTAGCCCATTTTGTGTAAAAGCTGTCTTAAATATTCCCGTCCACAATTCAATATGCCATCCTTTCTCAAACTTGATAGTAACTTACGGACACTTGGTAATTTTTTTTCAACTTCGTAAAACTGATGAATTTTTCTTCTGATTACTCCAAGGTCAAAATCATCCACAACGTGTTTTTGCTTTAGAACTTTTGGTTTTTTTGGCGATTGAAATTTTAATTGGCTTGAATTTTCAATTGATAAATAACCCGCAGAAATCACATTATGCACGGTTCTTTTGCTGTACCCCGTAGCCTCCGCAACGATTTTGGCAATATTCACATCATTTTTAAATTCAAAGCTTTCTTTGCCTGCTTTTCTTTTCTTAAAATATTCAGCCACCTTAAAAATGACAGTCTTCATATCACGAGATAATGCACGACCCATCTTTGAATATTTATCCCATGTGCGTCTGACATAGACAGTCCGATACAGATAACACTACCTGCCGCCACGAGCGTTGACGGCGCACTGACAGAGCGCAGCAACCGATTCTCCCGCCGTCTCGCCGCGCGCATACCTCAGGGAGTGCACAGCACTAATGGTCACACTATAGCGGTGCCACTTTCAAACTTCCTTTTATGTAGTCAAAACCAATTATATTTCTCTATTTCGCTAACACCTTTGTACCTATTTTTCTGTTCTTTTATTCTTGTCTGTTTACGTATCTGTGTACATAAATGATTAAATAAATACATGAGATAAAGAAGAAAAATGTCTTGATCCGCCTCTCTCTCACAGAGAGGAGGTCTGTGGGACATTATAATGCTGATTATGTTATAAAACCTAATCAGGCAATTATTTTTTCCAGAAACATGCTTCAGGAGGCCTACATAAAATTCTCACAACTAATGGAACTAATAGAACTATGTAAAAACACTCTTGATCGCCAATAATCATTAACCTGCGTACAGCCGCGGTCACAAGCCTTGTAATGTTAATAGTCTAATGTGTATATACCAGTAGATCAAATATAAACCACAATGTGTACCTAGAACTATTATTTAATAATCATTTGGTATTATGTACTTCATTATAGGCATACAATCTTTCTTTAACACTTAAATGTATTTATATTGCGTAAACATTATCTATACTCCATTTGAAATAAGATTAGACATTTAACTAAACCTTTTTTACAGTCCGATCAACCGATTTTGACTTCTATTGCTTTGATGACATGACAAATGGTAGCTGCAGTAAACAGTTGGTATTGTAACAACTTTTTTGCGTTTAATGCCATCCGTATGCTTACGGTATAGAAGTCAGAATCGGTTGAACTGACTGTAAAAAAGTCTTGTTTAAATGTCTAATCTTATTTCAAATAGAGTATAGTAATGATTAAAACATGTGTTAGCTTTTGACCACGACTGTACTATCTAGTCCGTACTGTGCAAAAATGTACCAATTAGATAAAAAAAATCTATGTTTGATTTTATGAAGAAGTTCCTTTCATGAATTAAATTGTGACTCTAAGGGCTGATTTTTCAATAGTCAGGCAACGTTTATCCGAAGAATAAATCTGACAGTTTGGAATATTTTCTATAAAAAACCTGTCTAACGATATAAGCTATCTGACTATTGAAAACTCTGCCTTAAATGTGATTGAAATCTTAATCGATAAGATTTTATATGATGTAAAAAATATCTTCCCATTATAAATCAAAAGACATCATTCAGATTTCGAACATCTTAAAAGAATGGTGTACTTATGGGAAATAACACTATTTTTTTTACTATTACAGCGAGAATATGCAATTAATTAACCCTTTGTTTGAAAATACTAACCCCCTTACTAATAAACACAGACTAAAGTTATTCCAAGTTTAAACCTATGAAATTGTATGGTTATTCTTTGTATAACTTTATTCCGTGTTTATTAGAAAGAGGGTTAAAATCTTATTTTGATTATATTTTATTATTATTATCTGGTCCATTTATATTATGGACGATAACTGTTCGCGTCTTTAATTATTGCTAAAATTTAATATATTTCAATGATTTAAAACATAGTCAATAGCCACATAATATTGGTTTCAATATTGTCTCGTTTATACGAAAGGGACTTCAGTGTCTTCCAAGACTGATTAATCGTTATATTTTGAATATTTCTAGAAATGTTTTCTTTTTCTCCCTGTTTTTTCTGCATATTGAACCTTGTTAATGTTCCAAAAACTTAATTATTAGATTAATCATATTCAAATCGTTTATTATGATATTGCGCGCTTTTATAATTTGTAACATGACGATATAATCAGTACATGTTATATAACAAAGTTCCCCGCCGCGTCTGTCTGTCTGTTTGCGATAAACGGAGCGGGTTGCTAGTTTCTATACATCTTACTTTCCTGTGTCATCATGATGCCGTGAAGTGGACGTGAACGTCCACAGTGACAGCGTCACTTTAGAAACTATAAAAGCGCACATTGATGATTAAAAAGTAACATATCTAGATGTTGTGGAATTCTTCTGTTTTTGGGGTTCATTTGTGTACGAAGAAACTGTTGTGATCAGGGTAAACGTCAGGAGGATATTAATACACGTTTAATGTACAAACGCGGACAATAGCGGTGGATCATTTATCACCCTTATGCCTTTAGAAATAAGGTTGAATAGTGGTCGACCGACCGGGTCCGCGATGGTGCCTTGCAGTTGTCCTAAAGGGAAGATTAGATTAGCAACAAAGCTTGCAGAAGTTGTCTTCTGCAATCAATTCTTACCGTTCAAATAAGTGCACGTTTTCTACGTAAGAATTGCTTGCGGAAGTCATCTGCAAGTTTAGTTGCAAAACTAAACTTCGCTGAAACTTGCATCTTGCACAAGCATCGTAAAGTGTATTGACTAGTAATTCGATTTATAAAATATCCGGTGAAACCTGTATATATTTGATATAAAACTTTTAACATGTACACTCATCACATAAGTTCCCTGATAAAATATTTGCCTATGGTTAAGCATTTCTTTTTGACTACTTCTTCGAATTGTTTAAAAAATCAGTTTTCAGTGTTACGGGTATCTGTTTAGTTACATTTGTAAATATAAATTATCTGTGTACACTACTTAGTTGACGTTGTCAAAAATGTCATCTGTCAATGCCGTTTGACGTTTAGATGTGAAATGCAGTCTGCATAGAGAAATTAAGTAGGCAAGCTTAATACGTTTTGTCGTTAATTCTAATTCTAGTGTGTACCAAGACCAATTAAACAGGAGTTAGAGTATTGCTATCTCTTACTAACATAAAGAGTGAGAAAGAGACAGTGGTGGTTTAGAGCTATCAAACTAGTCTTGTTTACATTTAGAGGCCGTCTCACGAAAGAAGTCCCGCGGCTATAAGAGAAACTAATTGTTATTATACAGGGTCAAATAAAATTTACTAGAGAATCTCCGCAGACGTGATTGCTTTCGATATATAACACAAAACAAATTAATGACCGCTAGTATTGCTGTTACTTATAGTATGAGTTGAGAAAATCTTTTTTTTACACGCTTTATATTAGCTTCACTTGTATGTTTGTTAGTTTGTTTGTATGTTTGTATGTAACCGACTCCTTTGAGCGCGATTTTGACCCACTTTAAACGGTCAGATTTCATTGAAACTTTGTAAACTTGTCGAGGACCGATGACAATTCAATAATTTAAAAATTAAGAAAAAATTGAGAAATAAAAATCACGTTTTTGTAGTTAGCAGAACTAAAAAATAGAAAATAAATAATAGTTTAAATAACTAAAAAACACGCTTTAAAAACCAAACTAAAAAAGGAGAAAATAATTTAATTCAATTAAAAAGCGTGGGGTGCTAAAAGTTCTCTAAACGCTGTTTACAAATCCGAAACCCGAAAATGTTGACAGTTTAATTAAACCAAATATACGACCGCTGTTCTTCCGACGCCTATTTGCTGTCGAGGAGTAGGCAAATAATGTAATCGAAAATGTGTAATTTTCGACTCGGTAGCCTGTCGAATGGGTGTGAATAGTTATGCAGATCTCCAGATAGCAACCGTAGGGGAACCAAAACGACCCCATAGGCACCCTGATTTATACATAATTACTTGATTATTTTCCAGCCTTCTGTGGGCGCGCCCTTCTATCAACAATAGCACTAGATTAAGGATTAGGAACAAAAATACATCTCTCAAGTGCTCGCGATTGCTTAAAGTTTATGATAGTTTGCAATAGGTATATTTGATACTTCAATTGAAAAGTAAACGTATTTTTTAAATAAGAATTAAAATATTTATGGGAAAATAAATCATAATCCGAGCAATGAAGTTGAAAAATAACACCACAACATTATTTTAGATTTTCGACTGTTTTCGATGTGCTCATTGGAAACGTAGTACTAGTACTATTGTTGATCGAAGGACGCGCCCTTTATCTTATTGATACTTTTTAGAATGTTTGCTTGACATTAATTGATTATAAAAATACCTCAAAAAGCACCCCACGCTTTTTAATTGAATTAAATTATTTTCTCCTTTTTTAGTTTGGTTTTTAAAGCGGGTTTTATAGTTTTTTAAACTATTATTTATTTATGGTGTATATCGATACCCATCCCGTCTGTGAAGTTTACACACCGGATATTTCACGTGACTAAACTACCTGCGGTTTATGACCCAAAAAAAAACTCATCAATTTTATTTTTATTGTCACTATAAATCCGCTTCCCATCATGTCTGCGGAGTTTCGTTAGCTAATTCAATTTGGCCCTGTATATACAACACAACTACTTCACACACCTTTCTCTATTTAAGATTAGAAATTTTACTAACCAGTGCCTGCACTATGATCTTGAAATAAATAAATAAAGCTTTATGACCACGTCTGCAATACTTTTTTCGTGAGACGGACTCGTAGTATGTTTTTTGTATGTATTATAGTCCATTTTTATCTAGCCTGTAGCTTCCCACTGCTGGGTAGGGCCTTTGATAGAAGTACTAGTTGAATCTAGTTTGACATTTCTTATTTACTGCTATCTCATTCTAGTTTTATTTAAGAGAAAAGGATAGCAATATTTTAATTTAAGTTTAGATGGTTAACAGCGGAATCAATGCCATTGCAAAGATAGAAAGAGACAGAAGACGACTTTATCACCGCCTAGCCTTATCCCAACTATGTTGGGGTTGGATTCTAGTCTCACCGGATGCACTGAAACTGGTTACTGGGTAACTGTTACTTTAGGCAGCGATACCCCTTGGTAAGACTGGTAGTCGAGACTTTCGGGCAGAAGAATTAATATTTGTAAATTTGTCTTCTATCTCTTTCTCTCTTAGAGACGCAGCGAGGATAGTTGTGGCTGGAGTTTGCCTACCTATTAGCCCAGGTACGCACGAGTGCGCAGTACGCAGATTTTTTTTTGCGCACTGTATTTTATCCAAGAGTGTATTTTTTTGACGTGCTCCGTTGGATTCTCAATGCTCGGCTTATCACCGAGAGTTGAAAATTCAGTGATGAAATGCGCCGCGAGATTTTTACGCCTGTACGTACGTGGGCTTCTCTCTATGAGTAGCTCGACTGTATAATTATTTTGTCTTAACAATAGAAATAATTAAACTTGGTTTATGAATTACTAACTTTATTTTAAGACACTCCATGTCACGCGCATATGAATTTATATTAATATTAAAAATAAAAGTATATATTACATTAATTGCCACCAAGATGAGAATACGATCTTTATCGGCATGACTGTAACTACACCCATCAATACACCTGGGATATGCTCCAACGTAGGGCTTATCCGTAAATCTGGTGACAGACAGCGAACTTTCATGCATCTTCATCGAACCTGGGACCTTATCCCACAAGGAGATATCGGTAATCTCAATTCTTTATTGCGTACCATAATGTATAAAGTTGGTAGGGAAATAATATTAGGAACTAGTTGACCCGACAGACGTTGTCCTGTCCATACAAAATTCCCATAGAAAATGTAATTTAAGTTTTCCCGATTTTTTGGCAGTTTCCTAATGCAAAAAAAAAAAAATAGATGTTGGCCGATTCTCAGACCTACCCGATAAGCACACCAAATTTGATCAAAATCGGTCAAGCCGTTTCGGAGGTGTATGGCAACGAAAACTGTGACACGAGAATTTTATATATTAGATGAATAATTGTTACAGGTGCGTTTTTATCATCCAATGTGCTTTTACAGATTATTTATGTTTATTTTGTAATATTTCATTTCATTTGATTTCTTTATTTAATCACCAAAATCGGAATTGAGATTTTTTGTACATTTTGAACTCCTCTTTATTTGTACTTTTTGGCCATTTTTTTTTAAGAGCTGATATAAGTATGGTATAACATTATTAGACTCTCTAAGTAGCTTCTTTTTAATACATGAATACGTAGAATATCCCTAGATTGTGTTGATGTGTGTATTTTGGTGTCAAACTGACTTTAGTTGAATTTTGGAAAAAAAAATGAAATTTTTGTACTAGAGTTTGTACCGTCCCTATTATAGAAAGTCCTATTTATATTTTGTTAGCAAAGTACAGAGGCCAGCTTATCAAGCTACCCCAATCTGTCAAATTTATGATTTATCAACTTTATTACAAAAGACTAAGGTTCATGTTCAAATGGGAAAATTTGATAGTTTGGGACAGCTTGATGTGCTAGCGTCTGTACCACAGGACACTCCTCGTATTCTTGAGAACTTTCGAATACTAATCCTAAAGATATACTAAAGAGTAACCGTGGAGTTTCTTGCCGGCTCTTCTCCATAGGAAACGACAAATTGGAACCGTGCACCTAGCTTCTGACGTTTCATAAGTGCCCATGCAGGCTTATGTGAAATAAAATATTTTGATTTTTTTTTTTTGAATCTCAGTCTGAATCTGTAAAAAACACCTAGAATTTGCGCACTTGTTCGACAAGCTTTTGAAAATGATTATCGCTGAGAGGAGATTACGACTAAATTTTGAACGTTTTTAAATATGGGTATTGGCCTTCTATATTCTACGTCCACTGTGCCACAAATAAGTTGTTTGAAGAAACACTATTATTCAATATTCTTATGTATATTGTATATTTATAGCTAATTTGTTTCCTGTTTATAGGTCAATAGACTACTCTGTTTTAGTGAATTCAGTCGAAGTTTAGGTAATTTTTTGCTGAATACGCATGTTGTTAAGGTGCCTACAGATTTTTCGATTTTTAACGATCTTTATTTTCTCAATATGCTGTGTTTTGACGATCAATAAGATCTGCAAGCTTCTGACAGAATTGGGCGATTTTATCGATCGCTAGAGTCGCCTGTTAACGATCGATAAAACAAAAATCAAAATCTTTTAATTCACATAAACCATAATGGGTACTTATGAAACGTCAGAAGCTAGGTGTATCGTGCAAATACATACAGTTAAATCAACCATTACTTGTTGGTTTATCGATCGACTGCATACTCATCCACAAGATTTTATTTGATAACAAGTCATCACCACCATCATCATCGTCATTTCAGCCGAAAGACGTCCACTGCTGGACATAGGCCTTTCCCAAAGTCCGCCACTTCCATCGGTTCTGTGCTTCTCGTAGCCAGCGAATTCCTGCGGCCTTCACAAGGTTATCGGTATGCAGTCACCACTCCAGAACCTTTCGGCCCCATCGGCCATCTGCTCTGCGAGCAATGTGCCCTGCCCACTGCCACTTAAGTTTGGTAATTCTTCGGGCTATGTCGGCTACCTTGGTTCTCCTGCGGATCTCTTCATTTCTGACTCGTTCACGTAGGGAAAATCTAAGCATAGACTTCTCCATTGCCCTTTAGGGGAAATTCTGCCTTCTAATGAGATCTGAGCGACCACATTTCAGTGTCATAGGTCAACACGCACTGGTCAAAGACTTACGTCTTGAGACACTGCGGTATGTGGGTCGACAAGATATTTCGTAGCTTCCCGGACGCTGCCCAGCCGAGTCGGATTCGCCGATTGACCTCTTTCTCGAAGTTGGACCTACCTAACTGGACAGTGTGTTTTTGGTAAACATACTCGTCCAAAACTTTCGAGTGTGGCTTCTCCAATCAACATAAGATCACAAGTGTGTAGATCGACAAAAATCGAGCAAATCTGTAGGCACTTTTATTCGGATAAAGGCGATTTCAATTGGGGAGCATAAAAATATCGTTATTTAGTGCATACCTACTCGCTGTAACCTCTCTATCAAATTGAAAGCTACGTACGGCCACTTGTTCACACGTTTAATATCCGTCAAAGTCTACGGTACGTCTGCTGCGCCGCGTCGCATGCAACCTTTTTTGTAAACATGCTTTCATATTGATCCTTAAATAATTGAGGACCATCAATGATGGCCAATTGTAGATTGTTACGATGTAAGAAACGTGTGAGAAAAAGAGACCTAAATCGCACTTTGCAAAAAAGGTCTACATAGGTATTCACAATTCTGTACGCTTCCGTTTCTAATCAAACATCAAACAATATTTTCGAAGGAGTTCTCTAAACGCTGTTTACAAATCCGAAACCCGAAAATGTTGACAGTTTAATTAAACCAAATATACGACCGCTGTTCTTCCGACGCCTATTTGCTGTCGAGGAGTAGGCAAATAATGTAATCGAAAATGTGTAATTTTCGACTCGGTAGCCTGTCGAATGGGTGTGAATAGTTATGCAGATCTCCAGATAGCAACCGTAGGGGAACCAAAACGACCCCATAGGCACCCTGATTTATACATAATTACTTGATTATTTTCCAGCCTTCTGTGGGCGCGCCCTTCTATCAACAATAGCACTAGATTAAGGATTAGGAACAAAAATACATCTCTCAAGTGCCCGCGATTGCTTAAAGTTTATGATAGTTTGCAATATATTTGATACTTCAATTGAAAAGTAAACGTATTTTTAAAATAAGAATTAAAATATTTATGGGAAAATAAATCATAATCCGAGCAATGAAGTTGAAAAATAACACCACAACATTATTTTAGATTTTCGACTGTTTTCGATGTGCTCATTGGAAACGTAGTACTAGTACTATTGTTGATCGAAGGACGCGCCCTTTATCTTATTGATACTTTTTAGAATGTTTGTTTGAATTAAATTAACTTTCCGTTCATGTAATTGTATTATCAACTTTTTGTGGTGTGAGAGTTACAACATTTAATCAAACCTAACTAAACTGTAAAAATAATAATTAAGAACTATATATACATGACCAGCAAAGTTGATTCCATAACAGAAATAATTAAAACAAGTTTATTTATTTTTATTGTTAAGTCTTTAGAGAATTAGAATAAGAATAAAATATTAACATTTCCAATTTAGCAGTGGATTCTTTTATGAACTTTCTTTGAATATTCACATAGGTAAGCGAATATTTATATAAATGTATTATTTTTGTAATTTTCTTTATGATTGTTACTGTCATGTCATACTTTATCATGAAATTACATAAATGACATTTTGTCTTTAAAAATGTGCCTTCCACATAATCACGATTTTGTCTAATTTGCAAATATCTAATAAATTGTATAGACGCCATTTTGAATCTCGAAGAAAGCCGAAAGTTACCGATTGCACTTATTTAAAACTACCCTCAAATATTTTTCGTTTTTTAGTTTAGTAACGTCCATCAAAATCAGTTACTTACTAGTATTAGTTTATTATAATTGTAAGTCCTTAACTTATTGATTTTAGTATAACTTTTAATTTTGTTACTTTAGAATTGGGTACTTTTTAATCGAGTATCCTCAGTTTTTTACTTAAATTAACACACGACTATTAATTTAGTGTGATGGCAAGTATTACGGTTTAGTTGATTATGGGTCATGCAAATATAAATTATAATATAAGTCACCTTTCGCATTTAGTATAGGCGGTCATTGGACGTATTCGCTACGTAAACGCGACACTAACGCCGCGTCTACGGCGTCAACCAATGAGATGTGAAGGCATTTGTGCGCAGGAGTCAATGAAAGGGAAACAAATACGTAGTTGTCGAAAAGAATGAATGAATAAACCTAAATCCTTTTCTACAAGTAATTTTGATACAATAGTAAATAAAATTACCGACTGAATATTGTATTCTACTTTGTGTTTATACAATACAACAAGTATGTAATCTCTAAAAAATGTAAGCCTATACAATTTACTTTGACAAGAGAATCAGTTTCAACCATTTTATACCTATGTATAAGGTTATATCTATATCGCGTCATGTTGCTTTCGCATGTACCTACCTATATAAATTATTTTAATTTTAGACGTTAAATCGATAACTATATACCTACATATATTCTATGGGACATCACTCGTGGTCTAAGTATTATGTATTTTGAAGTGACATCAAGGTGTAATAATGCTTTATATGGCAACATCGATGCCTATTCCACAAAATGTATTGAACTATTTTTTTAGTCTCCCAAATCGGTGTTGCTACTAAAGTAAAAGTTTTTACTTGCAGTTCTGACCTTTCTGTTACACCTTGTATGTCATGCAACAAACATCGCCATTACAACAACGCAAAAAAGGGTCTACGTAGGCGACAAATTGTTTGACCGATTCAGGCACGACGTACAAAAATTCAAATTCAAAAAAATTGCGCGCCTCTCCACAACTTGTTACCTATACATTTGAAGTACATATATTATGTACTTAAGAAAGATACCAGTGAAAGAGAGAGATAGGTACTTAATAAATTTAAGATTGTTTTTAAAGTAGAACTGAGTTATACTTATTAAAAATCTTAAATTCTTTCGATGACAGAGACAGCCTACAACGCTGGCTCTAGAAGCTTGAAATTTTGCACAAGAGTTTCATAGCCTATATCGAAAGTGAGCACAATGGAAAGATTTTTGAAAATTTGTCCCCTAAAGGGGTTCCTTTAGGCCGCATAGGTTCTCAATCTTATTTAGCCCACCGCCCACTTTGCCATTTTTTTTTCTAGGGCCACCAATTTTTTTTACTTATCTGTCGTGAATCCGAATCCGCTATTCCCACAATTATTTAACTCTAATATTACATAGTCGTAAGATACTATATGACTCCAGAAAGTCTCAAACACCGACGTTGACAATCTATGTTTTAGGGGGTGAATTTTAAGATAATCCATATTTCACCAAATAGGGGATGAAAACTTATACGGAAGTTCGTCATTTTGGTAGATGGATAATCCCATTGGGCACACGGCCTGTTTGTAAAGAAAATTTAGCGTAAGGGCGTGCAATTTTTTTATTTGACCCTCATTTGACTTGCGATCTTCTTGAGATCGATAACAATAGTAAATTAATTGTTTTAATTACTTGACAGTTGACCCCACGATCTATAGTTACGTTGTGTATGAAGATTTTTTGTACGTCGTGTGTACTTCCTTGTCCAAAAAGTGCGTGAGATTGTTTGTAATTTTCGTAAGGCCGAAGCGAGAGCTTGATTCTGAATTCATAGTTTCACCTAAATCTAATTCCTATTTAGATAACGTGATTATATGTAAGCCTTCGTGATTATTTTCTATAAGTTTATTTGTAAAACTTTTGTAAATATCCTGTATAAACGATGTTAAATATTTTTACGTTAAATATAAATTAAAGCTATAATTGTTGTAAGGCATTCAAATAAATAAATGTGAAAGAGGATGGGAGTAAATAATATCTTTTATTCCACTATTTTTGCCATAAGTACCTTGGGTTAAAACAGACTCCAACAACATTTTCGTGGCTTGGATTTGTACATTTGCACATATTTCATATGAAAACAAACAAGTTGGAAACAAATATTTATTAATCATCTAATTAACGAATATTATACTTGTAATAATCGAGTCAATTTGCACTACACTCCATGCATAATCTAATTGTACTTTTTCTTAAATGTATTCAGTACTCTAACTACTTCTAAAACACAGACGAATTACAATTTGATGTTACGACCAGTTTTTCTCCAAATTACTTCAAATCACAGTTACATAATTATGTATTCCGTGATCAATTTTGATCATATCAGCGGCTTTCTCCGCAATCATAATGACTGGTGCGTTTATATTTCCGCTAGTAATGGATGGCATTATACTTGCATCCACAACCCTGAGTCCTGCCACCCCCCTTAGTGTCAACCTCTCATCCACCACGCCCTTACCTTCGACCCCCATGGCACATGTACCCATAGCATGGTACTGAGTACTCGCCAAGTTTAAAACGTAACATTTCCAGTATTCATGACTCCCAAAATCGAAGTCTTCACATTGACTGATTTTCACATCCACGATTTCAGACTCCAATTCTTTAAAATATGTTGTGTTTAACACACTTACATAATCTTCTACGTACTTCGCGAAGTTCTCTATATCTTCTTTTTGGTTGAAGTAACCAGAATAGATGAGCGGGCTGTCGTCAGGGTCGGAACTTTTGAGCCTGACTTTGCCTCTAGATTTTGGGTGTAGTTGCGTTATTAAAGTAAATAAAGCTCCTCTTTGCTGTGTGGCGTCTGCTATAGCTATACAAGATCTATCGTTAAGTGTAAAAGTATCAGAACATAGTAAGGGTGGAAGAATTGCAGCCGTTGGTGTAGGAACAGCAGTGATCTGATAGTCAGGAAAGCTTTGAGATTTGTTAAGAGCTACAAATCCCAAAATCGTTGGCGTAGGGAAACGGTCCAGACTACCTAAAGGCTCTAAATTGTCTAAGATTGAAAACGTGCTCCTCTTTCCTGAAATAATCAAGGGAACTAAAGGATGGTCTTGCATATTTTGGCCAATGTTAGGTGAATCTAATACTACATCTATGTTCATTTCTTCTAAATGTTCCTTAGGTCCGATGCCAGACAGCATAAGTAGCTGTGGAGTGTTAAAGGCCCCAGCAGATAGCACAACTTCATTCTTTGCATTAAGTTTTATAATTTCTCCATCGGGAAGTTTCACTTCAACTGCTATTGCTCTTTTACTCTTGTTTAAAATAATTCTTCTGACAAGTGTATTTTTTAGGACTTGCAAATTTTTTCTGTCCTTTATCGGGCTTAGAAAAGCGTTGGCTGTATTTTGTCGAATATTTTTATCGATGGTAAAACTAGCGGGCGAGTAACCTAACTGCTGATGCCCATTCCCGTCTGAAAGAATTTTGTGTCCATTTTCTTTGAATGCTTTGAAGTAATCTTTTGTTTTGTGATCCCAATTAGGCTGTGTGATACCTAAATATCCTTTGGTGCTGTGTAAATCTGCTGACTCGCTGTTCATTATACATTTGTCGTTTAATCGTTCACTTTTCTTAAAGTATGTGGTCACATTATCCCAATCCCAACCTTGGTTCTCTTTGGCCCAGCTGTCATAGTCAACTTTATTCCCTCTAACATAGAACATGAAGTTGACTGCACTGGATCCTCCGAGCATCTTACCTCTTCGATTTTGGATGCTCTTCGTCTTGAGACCTTGGCTGGAGAAGCCATCGTCGACCGTATAATAGTTCCAGTCGGGTAGAGCGGCTGATACTAATACTGATAACCCTGGTATCTGGAATGAATGAAGAGGAGGCAATACGCTATCGTAAAATTTATTCTATAAGGCTAAGGAACAAAAAAAGGCTTGAGGGCCATTGGTTCGTATCATTTACATGGTTGGCATTTGGCGGTCTTGCCACATATTGGAAGGTTTGAGGATAAAGGTAAGTAATTTTGTTTATTAAATCCAATCCAAGCGTTACCACTTAACTTGCCTATATGCCCTTGATTTTAATTGTATTACATCGGCAAAACTTATGCTGGAACTGGGGCCCTAGAGTGAGTTCCTTTAAACCATCACGATCGAACGCATCGAGTGCATTCGGCGCTCCGATAGGCCCTGGATTGGTAAGAACCCATCGGAGCGCCGAACGTGGTCGATGCGTTAGATCGAGATGGTTAAAAGAAACTCACACTAGGGCCAATGTTCTTGCACTAAACTAAAACGCAAAAGATTGTGGGGACACATTTGGACATTCGGTAAGAATTGAAAACGATTTTGTACTTACGTTTGAAGCTCCTGGCGGGTCGTCTCCGGCCTCAATGAGCAGTACATTCCAGTTCGGTATCTCTGTCAGTCGGTTGGCTAAGACGCATCCTGCCGACCCCGCACCCACTATGATGAAGTCAAAGGTTTGACCATCTGGAATATGCAAAAAAAACTATTGATGACTTCTTTAATCTTCGAAGGGTTAGGCAGAAGTGTGAGTACCTTCGGGGATTGTCTGGCGAAATGTGGGTGTAGGTAAGTAGTAGGTATGTTGAAGTCCCATGTAATAGCGGGCTAGCCTATTGCCATCAACCGGGCAGAAATCCAGACTCCGAATTACTAGTGATTTAAGTTTGCAATTATAGTTCGCTTGTACACACGGCTACACATCAAGCTATACATTTCCAGTATAAGCTGATCTCGCATTGTATTTCCGTACAGTGCGAGATCAGCGTAAACTGGAAATGTATAGTTTGATGTGTAGCCGTGTGTACCACGAATCACCAAATACATTTAAGTAGGTACTGCAAAAAATTAGTTAAAACAATTCTGCGCCTGTCAACTTAAAACGATTAAAAGACACAATAATAAATGAAAACAAATAAACTAAAAAAGCCTTTTATTTTATGCAAGTAGCAAAACGATGTTTTAGTTTCGTCTAACGCTGAATGCGATTAGTGATTTGTGATGCTGTACCTATACGTGGGACACTCAGAAAGTTTTGCCAAAATAAAAAAATGTTCTATGGGTAAATATTTTTTTATTAAATCTTTTCAAAGTACTCTCCATTAGCCTCTATACAAAGTTTCATGCGTCTGAACCAGTTTTCGAAACACTTTCCAGTCCGCCGCAGACACCTCGTTTAGAGCCTGCTCGAACGCTGACAGCGCATTTTCCGGCGACGAAAGTTGTATCCCTTTGAGCTGATTTTTTTATTTTCGGAGGAAAAAAGTCACACGGTGCTAGGTCAGGGCTGTAAGGAAGGCGACCCAGGAGTTTTACCGGCGTGCTGTCCAGGAAGTCCCTCGTTTTGAGCGGGGTGTGCGAAGGCGCATTGTCGTGGTGGAGCAGTAGCCTGCGGAGCCGTGTTTGGTCGCTTGTTGTTCACAACAGAGAAAACTTCTGCCAAGCATTTCAGCGTTGATGATTCTTTGGCTCCGTAAAGGAATTCACACCAAGTAGCCAGTCAAATTGAAAAAGCTCGCGATCAAAATCTTCCCCAGCTTCTAAATCGCTTCACTTCGGTAGGCATTGATTCGTTTTGAAACACCCAAACCGTCGACTGGCGCTTCGTTTCTGGATCATATTGATAAATCCAAGACTCATTACCTGTAATGATATCGTAAACACGCCGAGACGAGCCTGCTTCAAGTTTGTTTATCATATCACGGCACCATTCCACTCGGGCCTGGTTCTAAGTATCGGTGAGGTTGTGCGGCACCCAGCGTGAAACTATCCTCCTCACGCGAATATGCACGTGTAGAATTTCGTGAAGGCTTCCCGATCTGCGCCCTAATTGCGTAACTCACGATTAATCATAATCTGTTTCGTTTTGAAACAGATGGCTAAACTATTGCTTCATATGTTCGAAAAATGTGTCTGCTCAACAACGTAAATACCGCAATGAATATTGTCGGCGACGAGACCCTATCTGGGTACATGGTTGCAAGTAGCGCAGAGAGCGCCATGTAATACTAGTTGTAAGTTTAACCAAATTCTATAAGATTTAGTGTAGGTTAAGAGATTTAACTCAATTTTAATTGATACTGTTTTCTATTAATTAATTTTATTATAGTTTAACTCTAACGATGATATTAGAACCTAATATGAAAGTTTAAAGTAAAATTTCAATGAATATTTACGAAAAATGTAAGGAAACACAAACTACGTAACATAATTACGTAGTTTGAAAATGAGGTTTTTTGTTTATGGACGGATTTTAATTATTTTTGTTCCAATAGAAAGATAGATACATAAAACCATTTTTGCCGTTAGAATTGTAAGAATCCAACCACGGGTTCCAAAGATATTAAGGATTTCGTAAAGTGAAATAATTGCTAAGTCATATTTTTAAGGTTTTTGTTCTAGAAACTTTTTATTGTATAAAGATAGGTTAAATATTGTTACGGTATATGATTAAGAATTACATAAGCCTTTTAAATATGTATAATTTGTAAAGATTGCATAAGAAATAATAAATAAAAAGGGGGTCCAAAGATTTCGGCTTAGAGAAAATTAAACGAAAAATTGGTCCAAAAATCGCGTACCTCTATAAGGTAAAGAATGGCCTAGCCGGCCGTGTATAAAAGGAGCGCTATTTGCCGGCACTAGTCACCTGGCCCGATTAGAAGTCTCGGTCTGCAGACTAGGCATGACTGGCCATCAGCCTATCACCCTAGTCTCAGCTTATCTCCCTCCCCAGTCCCACTCGGAGGACTTCAATCTAATCGCAAACGATATCGCGCTCCTACTAGGAATGAGTGAGTCCGTTATCATAGCGGGCGATCTCAACGCGAAACACCCCGCGTGGAACAGTTCTCGGGTTTCGACCAGAGGGCGACAATTGTTCAACCTCTGCTCGCGCCTGAACTTTGACGTCATCGCCCCGATGTCGCCTACCCACTATCCCCACGATGTTAATCATACCCCTGATGTACTCGACATTGCCATTCTGCAGCGAATCAACCTCCGGTTGAATTCCATAGAAGCAATGAACGAGCTCAGTTCTGATCATCGCCCCGTAGTCATGCATCTGGCCCCCCGGACGGGTCTCCCAGATCCTGACCTACCGCCCCTCACCAAACTGGTAACGGACTGGAGGCAAGTAAGCGATTCGCTGAAAGCCAACACGTCCGCCCACTTGGACTCTATACCCGATCGTTTCGACTCACTCGCCGACACAACGGCCGCGATCGACTCATTCACGGGTCACGTACAATCTGTCCTGGACGAAAGTTCGAGGCGGGTTCCGGTGGGGGAAGACCCCCGCTGGAAGCTGCCGGACGATGTACGCGAACTGCTGAATGAGAAGAACGCGTCTGTTCGTGCCTACAGCAACTTTCCCTGCGCCGCCAACAAAGCCCACATGCGCTATTTACAGCGAGCTGTAAAGACACGCATGTCGGAGCTGCGGGACGCGGGCTGGGACAAGATGCTGAGCGACCTAGAGCCGACCCACCTAGCTTTCTGGCAACTTCAGAGGAAACTCAAATCCAAAGAAGTAGCTTCCATGCCCCCCCTGACCCGTCCCGATGGCACCGTTGCCTTCGACGACATTGACAAGGCCGAATGTCTAGCCGCCAGTCTAGAGGCTCAATGCACTCCCAGTTCTCAACCAGTAGACCAAGCTCATCTCGCTGAGGTGGACGCTGAAGTCGAACGTAGAACCTCCCTCCCGCCCGTCGAAGACCCTGATGACCCATTACCTCTCGTCACCCCGGACGAAGTACACGAGGTCATCAAAGGTCTGAAACCCCGCAAGGCCCCCGGCGCTGACGGAATCACCAATAAGGTGCTCCAGATGCTGCCCGCCCACCTGATCATGCTCTTGACCACCATCTTCAATGGTGCCTTGAGTAATAATATATTCCCCGATGCATGGAAGCAGGCCACGGTTATCGGTATCCCGAAGCCGGGCAAGCCCAAATCCGAGCCCACGAGCTACCGCCCCATCAGTTTACTGAGTAGTCTCGGCAAGATCTATGAGAGACTTATTTATAAGCGACTCAGAAATTACGCCGAGACAAAAGGCCTCATACCCAACGAACAGTTCGGTTTCCGTAACCAACATTGTTGTGTGCAACAGGTCCACCGTATCGTAGAACATATAAGCGCTGGCTTCCAGCGCGGTACGATAACCGGTGCAGTATTTTTCGACATAGCGAAAGCCTTCGACAAGGTCTGGCACAACGGCTTGATTTACAAGCTGTACCGTCTCGGTGTGCCAGACCGTCTCGTGCTCATCTTACGAGACTGTCTGTCGAACCGCACCTTTCGCTATCGCATCGAAGGGGCGATCTCGTCTCCCCATCCCATTCGCGCCGGCGTCCCTCAGGGCGCGGTGTTGTCCCCGCTCATATTCACTCTATTCACGAGCGATATCCCCAAAAGTAGAAAGGCACAGTTGGCACTGTTCGCAGACGACACAGCCATCTACTACACTGGGAAAAGTCAGGACGCGATAGCCGCCACTCTCCAAACCACCGTCAACGTCCTTGGCGCGTGGTTTCGAAAGTGGCGGATCGACATAAATCCGGATAAAAGCCAAGCAGTCCTCTTTACGAGACCGCGACGCATTAGACCTGAGCCCCCCCGTCCCATCTCTTTGTTCGGCAAGCCTATCCCTTGGGAGAAGCGAGCCAAATACCTTGGTGTGACCATGGATCAGCATCTCTCCTTCACAGAGCACATAAAGAAGGCGCGCTCACGCGCCGCCTTCGCTCTCGGCAGGTTACATTCTGTTCTAAATGCACGTAGCAAGTTGTCACTAAAGTGCAAGTTGCGGATTTACACGGCGTGTATAAGGCCCATCATGACGTATGCGTGTGCAATCTTTGCGCACGCGAGCCCCCGATTCATCCATAGGATGCAGACCCTACAGAACCGATTCCTCCGGCAAGCCACAGGCGCCCCTTGGTTCGTTCGGAACGAGATCCTCCATCTCGATCTGAAAATCCCCACGGTCAGTCAATTCATGAAACGCACCGCGAAGCGTTTCTTCGATAAAGCCGAAATTCACCGCAATCCCTTGATTGTGAAGGCCGCCACTTATGTCCCCAGTAGGATTAGCTCTGTCCGACGGCCGAGACATGTCCTCACCGACCCAGACGACCACATTACTCTCCTCCAGGAAAGCAATAGGGCCACCAGTACAGTTCGCACACACCGCACAAAATCGTCCTTCCGACCTCGCCGCCGAGGTCCTCGCGCCCCGCGAAGACCCCTAATAGTATCGGCGCCTAACGTCGAGACCCCCGACCGACCCTTGCTCGTTGAAGCGCCAGCCCGCGCCGCAGCTGAGCCAGTAGCTTTAAATTCCCCACCTAATAATAATAATGCCAATCTTTCGATCCAGCCTGTCCCCAATAGAGATAGCTGTCCCCCTATCAGTGACGCCCTGAGCCGAGGTTCGTACCCCACAGGGGGTGCCCTCAGCGTGCAGTCGCTTAGTTTGTAAATTTTAGTTTGTAAGCCCTGGCTGGAGGCGTTAAGATTAACTTCTTAATGGCAGCCCCAGGAAAGCCCGGTTGAGCAGTCACGGCCTCTCAAGGCCAACTGCGAGATGCCCAACAAAAAAAAAAAAAAAAAAAAAAAAAAAAAAAAAAAAAAAAAAAAAAAAAAAAAAAAAAAAAAAAAAAACGGCACTAGTCAGTCGCAGCTCAGCCACCGAAGAGGCAACAACAAGGAAGAAAACACAAGCCGAAATCTATGGACAAGACTAGAAAAATTCAAGAAGTGTTTTATTTCTGTTTCTATAAGAAGTCTCCGTAGCCCCGAGGTCCTTTTGGGTAGCCGTACCTAATTGACGCATTCAGGGGTGCGTGGTAGCGTGTGTCACCAGCAAGAACCATTAGGATTCAGCGAGTAGGGAACGCACGTCTAAAACATTGGGAGAAGTCCCAGGGCTGTGCGGGTACTGGTCGTATCTGCAACGTCCGCTACAGTTGGTCCTTCGAGCCGGATATCCCTGCCGAAATAAGAAGTCAGAAGAGCCCAGAAGATTAAGAAGATTCAGAATACAGCAAGATGCCGGTTACCAGGTCGCAGAAGGATGCTCCCTCACGTCCTACGTCCCGTCCTTCCGAGAAGGCCGCGACAGAAGAAGCTACAGGATCAGAAGGGGTCACGTCAGCGTCATCGGGAACTGCAACCACGTCGGGCACAAATACTTCTTCGGGTACAGCAACTACGGAAGAAACCACGACTACGGAAACTACTGAAGCAACGGTCACGACTGCGACCACAGCGGCTGATCAGAAGAAAGGCGCCGCACAGAAGGAGTCGACTAAGAAGACCCCAGAAGATGCCCCGGAAAAGAGTGCTCATGGTCCCGCCACGACACTAAAACCAAAGGGGGTCAGTCGGCGAGCCAGGTCCACGAAGACCACGAGTTCATCGGCCAGAAGACGCGAGCTGGAAGCCAGAGAAGAGGTAGCCCGTTTGGAGTTGAAGCAAGCAGAGGCTGCGGCCAAACTAGCCCGTGTCAGATTGGAGCTGGCACAGTGTGAAGATGAAGACTCCGTGGATGAAGACCTGGAAGACAGAACAGCACAGGTGCAGAACTGGATCCGAACATCCATATTAGAAGATGACAACATGGAACAACCAGAGCCACGAGGTCAGCACCCTTCAGAAGCCCAGAAGAGGGTGAAGCCTGAAGAGCACTCCTCAACGAATGGAGCTACGATCGAGATTCAAGCGCTGACTACAGCATTGAACGAAGCCCTTACCACACGAGGAGACCAAGCAACGCAGCCGAAGTACATTCACGAGTTACCCTACTTCGACGGCAACAGCAGCGAGTGGTTGGCGTTCAAGGTTGTCTACGAGGATACGGCACCGATGTTCAACGACGTACAGAATATGGCTCGATTAAGACGAGCACTGAAGGGCAACGCAAGAGAAACTATCAAGAGTCTACTATACTCGGAAGCCTCTCCATTGGAAGTGATACAGGCCCTCAGAAGAAGATATGGAAGACCTGATGCACTGGTTCTAGCAGAGCTCGACAAGGTCAAAAGCTTACCGAAGATTTCAGAAAACCCAAGAGACATATGCATCTTCGCAAGCCAAATCAACAACAGCGTAGCGGCGATAAAAGGATTGAAGAAACCACAGTACCTGCATTCACCAGAGATAGTGAAACAAATAATAGACAAGATGCCGACAATTCTCAAGTTCCGATGGTACGACTTCACTGCGGCACAAGTAGAAGGCGAATTCTCCGATCTAACGCTCGTCTCCAATTTCCTGAACAAAGAAGCGGACAAATGTGGAGCCTTCGCAATTCCAGAAGAGAAGATCGGGCTCAAGAGGACTCATCGACAAGCGGCGCATTCAACGAAAGAAAAGGACTTCAGAGAGAAGGATTCAAGACAATCAGAGAAGACTTGCCCCATGTGTGAGGGCGAACACTTTCTCGTCGAATGTCAGAAGTTCCAGAAGGCGTCGGTACAAGATCGGTGGGCAATGGTCAAGAAGAGTCATGTCTGCTTCAAATGTCTGCAAGGGAGACACCGAAAGGAGAGCTGCAGGAAACCACCCTGCAAAGAATGCAAAAGGTGGCACCATCATCTGCTGCATGTCGAATCAGAAGACAGGACCTCGGGGAATAAAAAGGAGACACCACAAGAAGGATCAAGTGTCACGGCATCGGTGAACGCGGTGAATAACGCAAGGGCATACCTGAAGATAGTTCCAGTAGAAGTCTTCGGATCCAAAGGATCAAAGAAAATATTAGCCCTTATGGATGAAGGGTCTACAGTGTCACTTCTGGATGAGAAGGTGGCAAGAGAAGTCGGCGCTCAAGGGAGTAAGGAGGAACTAGTCATCGAGACAGTAGGAGGCAGGCTGATTACGAAAAAAGATTCTCAGATGATGGACCTTAAGGTGAAAGGAGTCCATTGTGGAACCAAGAAGACACTAAGAAGAGTCCGGACCATCGACGAGTTGAAGCTTGCACCACAGTTCCTAGACAGAAAAAGAATTGAAGATTGTCAACACTTGAAGAAAATCGCTAACTCTCTATATTATGAAGGGGAATCACCACAGCTGCTCATTGGTCAAGATAACTGGGAGCTGATAGTGACTCAAGAAGTAAGAAGAGGAAAACCAGGGGAACCAGTCGCTTCGAGAACAGGACTTGGTTGGGTGCTCCACGGATCAGACAGCGGCAGTACAAGACCAGTACACTTTCTGAACACATGTCTTCACGTCAACACACCTGAAGAAGAGATGCATCAAGCCATCAAAGATCATTTCGCGATCGAAGCACTCGGTGTGCTACCAAGAAGACCCACTACAGACTCAGAAGGAAGAGCACTCACCATTTTAGAAAAAACCTGCAGAAGACTTGAAGATGGTCGATTCGAAGCTGGACTTCTGTGGAAAAACGAAGAAGAACAGATGCCGGAAAGCTACGCTTCTGCCAAGAACAGATTGATCAACATTGAAAAGAAGATAGACAAGGATCCTCAGCTGAAGGCAGAATACAACAGGCAGATTCAGCATCTAATCGACAGCAAGTATGCGGAGGAAGCACCCAAGGGACAAGAAGACCCCAAGAAGAAATGGTACCTCCCTCACTTCTCCGTGATTCATCCCCTAAAGAAAAAGATAAGGATCGTCTTCGACGCTGCAGCCAAGTCAAAGGGAAGAAGCCTCAATGACGCTCTTCTGCCGGGACCAGACCTACTACAATCGCTCTTCGGAGTACTGTTAAGATTCCGGCAAGGGCCTCTAGCGGTGGCAGCTGACATCAAGGAAATGTTCCTACAAGTTCGCATCAGACCAGAAGACAGAGACAGTCTGCGATTTCTTTGGCGCGGGAATAATCGTGACGTGACACCAAAGGAGTACCGGATGACATCAGTCATCTTCGGCGCGACGTCATCCCCCAGCACAGCAATTTACGTCAAAAACCGGAACGCAGCGGACTACAAGGAACAGTATCCAGAGGCCGCAAGGGCAATCGAGCTGAACCACTACATGGACGACTACCTACACAGCTTTCACTCAGAAGAAGAATTTAGAAGAGTAACAGCTCAGGTGGACTTCATACACAAGAAGGCAGGCTTCGAACTCAGGGGATGGGCAGCAAACCAACCCAAGCTGCTGCAAGAAGTAAACACAGAAACAACCGAAAGAACAGAAGTAGACCTTGGCGAAAAAGAAGAAAAGACGTTGGGACTACGCTGGTTCACTGAAAGGGACTCCATCGGCTTCAGGGCAAACCTACGGAACACGCCAGAAGAAATAGCCGCAGGACTTAAGGTGCCTACGAAAAGAGAAGTCACCAGCGCCGTTATGTCAACCTTCGACCCATTGGGACTAGCATCACCAGTTCTCGTTCAGGGCAAGACGCTACTCCAGAACGTATGGCGGAGCGGCGTCGGTTGGGATGACGAAATAGAAGACAAAGAGTACGAGACATGGAAAACTTACTTGGAAAAGATGAAGCTGCTCCAAGACCTTCAGATTCCGAGATGTCTGGCGCCACATAGCACCGAGGGGGAGCTGCACACGTTCACAGATGCAAGTGAGATGGCGTATGCAGCCACAGTCTATTGGAGAACGGAAGATCAAAATGGAACCTACCACGTCAGTTTAGTAGCAGCAAAAGTGAGAGTCACTCCGCTGAAACCGGTATCCATCCCAAGACTCGAGTTACAGGCGGCCCTCCTAGGAATCAGATTGGCACATTCCGTAGAAGAAGAAATGGACCTGAAAGTGATCAAGAAGACATTTTGGACGGACTCTAGCATCGTACTTTCCTGGATTAAGACAGACCCCAGAACTTTCAAAACGTTCGTGGCTCACCGCTTGGCTGAGATAGAAGATCTCACCAAACCTCAAGATTGGAGATGGGTGCCTACAGCACAGAATCCAGCAGATGATGCAACACGCGACGTACCAGAATACTTCGACTGCAATCACCGATGGTACACCGGACCCGATTTCCTGAGAAAAGAAGAAGCTCAATGGCCTGCGGCCAGAACTTTCAAGAAGGAAACCACCGGAGAAGAAAAGACAGCAGACATCGTAAGTGCAGCACGCAACACGCATCCCTCACCGGATCCTGAGAGGTTCTCGTCATGGAAGCGACTTTGGCGAGCCACAGCGAGAGTGTTACAATTCATACATCTCTGCAGAACAAAGGAGAAAGTCAACGTCAACCAAGAAGATCCCACCTGGAAAATCATGAAAGGAAAGAAGACGAAAGTCGTCGATAAGAGACATCAGTCTTCGAGAACGCCAGAAAGGAACTACATACCGTTGGACGTGGAGCTACTAGAGCAAGCTGGAGTTATACTGCTAAGAAGCAGTCAAGAAAGGAGTTTCAAAGAAGACATTAGGTGTCTGCAGCAAGGGAAACAATTGGAAAGAGACAGCAAGTTAAAGAAGCTCGACATAGCACAGGAAGACGGTCTCCTACGGCTAAAAGGAAGAATCGACGCGATACAGGGCGTAACCAGAGAATACAAGCGACCTATCGTGCTCGATAGTAAGGACAAGACTACACGACTGATTTTAGAAGAATACCACAGTCGTTTTAATCATGGGAATCACGCAACAGTTATGAACGAAGTGCGACAACGTTTCTGGATATTAGGATTGAGGTCAGCAATAAAGGCAGTTCAACATCAATGTCAGTGGTGCAAGACGAAGAAAGCAAGGCCGCAAGAACTACCGACGGGCAACTTACCTGCGGAAAGGTTAATGCACAGTAACCCTCCTTTTACGTGCACTGGCATAGACTACTTCGGCCCTATGACAATCACCGTAGCAAGACGTCACGAGAAGCGATGGGGAGCCCTGTTCACATGCTTAACAACTAGAGCAGTTCACATTGAGATCACTCCTTCGCTCTCGACCGACAGCATGATCATGGCCCTACGGAGATTCGCAGCAAGAAGAGGAATGCCAAAGACCGTCTACACTGACAATGGAACTAATTTTGTCGGCGCGAATAAGGAACTAAAAGAAGCGCTAGAGAACATGAAACAAGAAGACCTCGTCACAGAAGCTGAGAAGATCAGCGTGCAGTGGAAATTCATTCCCCCTGGCGCACCAAACATGGGCGGTGCATGGGAACGTATGGTGCGATCCATAAAAATCGCATTGGATACAACACTCAAGGAAAGGCATCCACGTGAGGAAGTACTCCACACCCTTCTCTTAGAGGCCGAACACATAGTCAACTCTCGACCTCTCACTCACATCTCCGAGAATCCTGAGGAAGAAGCGCTGACTCCAAATCACTTCCTCATCGGACGATCGTGTGGCGCAGCAAGAATCGGAAGCTTCACAGACAGCGAGCTGATAGGCAGGCCGACCTGGAAGGCCACGCAACGACTGGCTGATCACTTTTGGCAACGCTGGCTGCGAGAATACTTACCCACTCTACTACCAAGGAAGACCAGCGGAAGAATCAGCGCCACAGATCTAAGAGTCGGAGACATCGTGCTGATCGTCGACAACAGTCTACCAAGATGCACCTGGCCACGCGGCAGAATCAAGCAAGTGTATCCTGGGCCAGATGGGCGGATTAGGATCATCGATGTCGAAACTCGAGGAGGCGTGCTACGAAGACCCAGTTCGAGAGTGGTGCTGTTGGTGCCGGGAGTATCGCCGAGTCAAGAAGATGGTGCAACGCACGAGGGGGAGACTGTCGGCGACGAGACCCTATCTGGGTACATGGTTGCAAGTAGCGCAGAGAGCGCCATGTAATACTAGTTGTAAGTTTAACCAAATTCTATAAGATTTAGTGTAGGTTAAGAGATTTAACTCAATTTTAATTGATACTGTTTTCTATTAATTAATTTTATTATAGTTTAACTCTAACGATGATATTAGAACCTAATATGAAAGTTTAAAGTAAAATTTCAATGAATATTTACGAAAAATGTAAGGAAACACAAACTACGTAACATAATTACGTAGTTTGAAAATGAGGTTTTTTGTTTATGGACGGATTTTAATTATTTTTGTTCCAATAGAAAGATAGATACATAAAACCATTTTTGCCGTTAGAATTGTAAGAATCCAACCACGGGTTCCAAAGATATTAAGGATTTCGTAAAGTGAAATAATTGCTAAGTCATATTTTTAAGGTTTTTGTTCTAGAAACTTTTTATTGTATAAAGATAGGTTAAATATTGTTACGGTATATGATTAAGAATTACATAAGCCTTTTAAATATGTATAATTTGTAAAGATTGCATAAGAAATAATAAATAAAAAGGGGGTCCAAAGATTTCGGCTTAGAGAAAATTAAACGAAAAATTGGTCCAAAAATCGCGTACCTCTATAAGGTAAAGAATGGCCTAGCCGGCCGTGTATAAAAGGAGCGCTATTTGCCGGCACTAGTCAAGTAGGATTAGCTCTGTCCGACGGCCGAGACATGTCCTCACCGACCCAGACGACCACATTACTCTCCTCCAGGAAAGCAATAGGGCCACCAGTACAGTTCGCACACACCGCACAAAATCGTCCTTCCGACCTCGCCGCCGAGGTCCTCGCGCCCCGCGAAGACCCCTAGTAGTATCGGCGCCTAACGTCGAGACCCCCGACCGACCCTTGCTCGTTGAAGCGCCAGCCCGCGCCGCAGCTGAGCCAGTAGCTTTAAATTCCCCACCTAATAATAATAATGCCAATTTTTCGATCCAGCCTGTCCCAAATAGAGATAGCTGTCCCCCTATCAGTGACGCCCTGAGCCGAGGTTCGTACCCCACAGGGGGTGCCCTCAGCGTGCAGTCGCTTAGTTTGTAAATTTTAGTTTGTAAGCCCTGGCTGGAGGCGTTAAGATTAACTTCTTAATGGCAGCCCCAGGAAAGCCCGGTTGAGCAGTCACGGCCTCTCAAGGCCAACTGCGAGATGCCCAACAAAAAAAAAAAAAAAAAACGGCACTAGTCAGTCGCAGCTCAGCCACCGAAGAGGCAACAACAAGGAAGAAAACACAAGCCGAAATCTATGGACAAGACTAGAAAAATTCAAGAAGTGTTTTATTTCTGTTTCTATAAGAAGTCTCCGTAGCCCCGAGGTCCTTTTGGGTAGCCCTACCTAATTGACGCATTCAGGGGTGCGTGGTAGCGTGTGTCACCAGCAAGAACCATTAGGATTCAGCGAGTAGGGAACGCACGTCTAAAACATTGGGAGAAGTCCCAGGGCTGTGCGGGTACTGGTCGTATCTGCAACGTCCGCTACAAATATTGTTGAACGGTCAAAATGAAACCGATTATGATTAATCGCGTGTTACGCAATTAGGGTTCTGAATCGGTTCTGAATCTCTTGATACGTAACTCGCCTATTGTCATGGATTCAATTTTTCACTGCTAGCACGTTTTCTTCCGTAACAGCCGTCAAAGGGCGACCACTCGTTTCTTCATCCCCCAAAGTTAGTCGACCGCGCTTGAATTCGTTATACCAACGATACAGTTGCCTTAGAAGAGTCTTCATCCATGAATGCCATTTGAAGTCTATCGTACGATTCGTCCGGTTTCAGGCGACACTTGAAAGCGTAAAAAATCATAGCGCGAAAATGTTACCGCCGCAGATCCATTTTTTAATGAGACACGATAATTATTTTAAAAAAATAATGTGGAGGGAAATTTTGAAATTGGAATGTACCTATTATAACTTACAAATAATCATATTTTCAAAATAGATAAAACTCGCAAGTCTCTCATACATAATAACTTTTTTTGCAATACTTTCTGAGTGGCCTGGTATATCTTAGCAACATACCACAAGGAGAGAAATTTCAAGCGTTTTTGGAAGCATACCAAGAAACTGGAAGCTGGATGGTGTGTACCTGTGAGTGTTTGGGTAGGAATGAGCCACGCCTTATAGCCGAATTATTTAGGCATAATTTCAGTGTAGTGTCTCCTCTAGGATGTGTGCAGCAGGTGCTCAGGTGCAGAGTGCGAGCGGTTCAGTTTTAAGGAGAAAGAAGTCGCCCATATTATTAAAAATATGACTAGAGGTAAGTCTCCAGGGCATGACGATCTTAGCATTGAGCACTTGCAGTTTGCAGGTGCTCATTTACCTCGGGTACTGGTAATGCTATTCAACTTGTATATAGGCCATTCATATTTACCCAAGGAGCTTATGAAGACCACTGTGATACCAATACTTAAAAATAGGACGGGTGATGCTTCTGACGGGAACAACTATAGACCCATCTTATTGGCTACGGTGATCGCCAAAATGCTAGATGGTTTGCTTGATAAACACCTAAGTGAGCATATAAATCTGCGCGAGGGCCCCCCGGTCGGAGGTATTTGACCTGGTGCCCTATAACGTGTTTGGGATAAGCTCCGGGGGGAAACCAGCACACCCAGTGGAATTATAAATATTGGTACTGCGATATTGGTACGGCAACCAAACCAATAATGTTAAGTGGGTGGGCTCATGTTCATCGTGAGACAGGGAGGCCTGACTTCACCACGGCTCTTCAACTTGTAAGTGAATGGGCTGGTAGGTGAGCTCAGCGGGGCTGGTATCGACTGTACAGTGGATGGTGTGTGTATGAAAAACATTAGTTATGTCGACGACATGGTCCTGCTCAGCCCATCTGTCAGAGCCCTATGGGATCTGTGAGAGGTACACGGGGTCACATGGCCTCAGGTAAAACAGTAAGAAGAGTGAACTACTTATTGTCAAGGCGGGTAATAAGTGTCCGAAAACCGTTCCACCGGTCACACTTGGAGGAATACCTATAAGAAGGGTCACCAAATTCAAGTACCTGGGGCACTGGGTCACCGAGGACCTCTCAGATGATTTGGATATAGAGCGGGAACGTAGGGTATTGGCGGTGAGATGCAATATGCTGGCGCGCAGTTTTGCACGGTGCTCACGAAACGTGAAAATTGCTCTTTTTAACGCATACTGCCAGTCATTTTATACCTGCTGCCTGTGGGTCCGGTATACTCGTGGATCTTTCAATGCCCTATGGGTCCTATATAATAATGGTTTCAGGATGCTGTTATGGTTGCCTCGCTTTTGCAGTGCATCAGGTATGTTTGCTAAGGCCAAAACGGATTGCTTTGGGGCGATCGTTCGTAAGAGAGTGGCCTCCGTGGCGCCGCGCGCGGAGCAGCACCAACAGCCTTCTGAACACCATATTGGAAAGGGTTGTTTGCCCGGTTGTGAGGCACTGGAATACAGTTCACGGCTCGGGTGGTGCCCTTTATAATGTTAAGTAGCTCAATTTTTTGTAATTTTAAGTTTAATAGCTCAATTTTTACAGCAATTAATAATTTTACTAACATAGTTTTAAGTATTTTTTACTCAAAAAAAAAAAAACTCAAAGCATTTATTTTAATTAAACCATTTACAGGCACTTTTGAATTGTCAAAAAGTCACAGACATATAAAACAGTAGCAGACCAAACATTAATCCATAGTCGATGGATTTGATTCTCTATCCCTTTTTTGCTAAGCGACAAGTCGTAAGCTGTATCTCGTTCTGTCACCTGTTGTCACACTGACTCACACATAGACAAAATTTGACGCGTAGCCCGTCTGTCCCGCGCCGCCATATTGATAAGCAGATTTATCCTCAATCGCGTTCTATGTTTCAACCGCGAAATATTACTTGAAAAATTAATTGTTTGGGACAATTACACAAAAATAAAATGGTAAAGTGCTGTGCGTACCAGTGTGACAGTGCTAGCTACCACAAAACACCTGGATTGACCTTTCATCGGTAAGTTTTTGTATTATGCTGTGAAGTCAGGGACGGATTTGGCAACAAAGACGATTTTTTTTATTGTATGGAAAATATTTACCTATCATGGAATTATCAAATAGAGACTCGGTTTACTCTACGATATTTAAAAATTTTTTGGTGACATAGTTTGAAAATACTGCAGAGTCCAGATTGCCAGTGTATATAGAATCGCTCCGGCCCGGCGCGTACACATGTGATACGTTACAATAGAAAATCAATTGTGTCTCATTAGCCGGTTATGTTACCCTGTCTGTGTGATGGATAACATGAACGATGGTGGACATAAATCGATATAGGCTACTCACATAATTTTAACATTTCATTCAGCAGGTAATAATTGAGCTTACTAATATTTTTCCAGGTTTCCAAAGGATGTAAGTTTACGGAATGCATGGATTTAAAAACATGAAACTCCAGGATTGAAACTGAACCTCAAATGGCGCAAATATTCCAATCTTATTGGAACCTATATGTTCGAGCTGTTTGGGGTTGAAACTAGGACCATGGGGTCCGAGTGGCAACTTAGTTTTCCGAGACATTTCCAAGCGGTTGATCGACTCTTCACGTGACCAAAGGGCTGGCCTATTTTTCAGCCAAAGAATCAGCATTGCCATACCACGTGGCAATGCTGCCAGCCTTTGTTGGTCACTTTTCCCATCGACAACGATGCGGACGTATTATTTGATGCCCTATGATTTTTTTTTATACCTGTACATATTATTATTTTAGGACCAGTAGTTTTTAAATTATGAAAATAAAGAACATTACTTGTCGTTGTGATCTTGTTCTCGTACCAAACTGTAATAATCTCTGTAAAGGCTTTTACTTTCGTTCGTTTTAAATTTTGTATGTACATATGTATTTATGTATCTATTATTTAGGATATGTATCTATTTTAGTACATTGTAAACACATTATTTGCACCAACAACGTCCCCATTTTATGTCCAGGCTAATCACTGTCCATTCCATGGTTGCCTGGATGAGATCGCGGAAAGCGATAAGGCCGCCTATGTGTATTTTTTTGTTTATTGTATTTTTGTAGTGTACAATAAAGAATATATAAATAAATAAAGTTTAAAAAAAGTAAAAAATAAATATGTAAATATTCATTAAATTCATTGTTTTATTTCAAAATTCCTGATATATTTATAAACTAGCTTTCAGGCATACCAACACCTTAACTCTAGGTCCCACCAAGCTGGGCATGCGGGTTAATGACTGCAGGGAGAGTTCTTTTATCCGATACTGATGCCCGTCAACGGTCTGTGTATAAATATACCGTTAAAAGGAGGTGGTTCTTTCTTTTCTTTCTAAAGGACTGCCGCCCACCGTCCTCTTAAAATATTACCTTAGTTGCCTTTTACAGTAACCACGGGAACAGATGGGTTGTTATATTCGTTAAGACTTTATTGATAAGTAATCTACACTTCATTTACCCAGAGAATATTGATTTTCGCAGATTTTCAGTAAGATTTATCGGTCGTTTTAATATCGTTATATAATACCGGCAACCGGCCCTAGTCCGGCCCTGTATCGTCACACTCTCTATGTGTGCGTAATGGGTACGCAATTTTTAGCGAATGTTTGGTCTGCTACTATTTTATATGTCTGTGCAAAAAGTCGACCAGTTAGAAAGTTGAAGCTAGTTGCCCATTCCAAAACGTAGATCTCTATGGAGAAGAACGGGCAAGAAACTCCATGGACACTCTTTTTAATCATGTTATGTATTACAAAAACTTGGGAACATTATTCTTGTTGCTTCTATATGTGAGAACAATGTAAAAAAAAAAACAATTCTAAATATAAAATTTAAAATTAGCCATGGAAGTTAGGAGATGACCAGTGTCAACCGACGGCGCCCGTTCACGAACTTGACGCGTGGATCAGCACCATCCAGCTCAACCATTTTGTAGGGAACCGAATGATCCAACACACGCGCCACCATCAGCGAGACTTTTAAGTGAGCATGACATACTCTCAACTGCCACGCTTTTTCAAGTCAACGTACATCAAAACAATATAATTATTATACGGATGCATGGTACTCACATTTACAAAGTTTAAACAAAATGCTTCTAAATTATACAAAAATATAGTTTGCAATGTATTTGAGAAATTAATCAAATTTGATTTCCAAAAAGAAAGAAAAATATTTAATATCTTTTGAATTTTTTATAAATAATACTTGATTCAGTAAAAATAAAAACTTATTCGTAATGTCAGAAAATAAAAATAATAGGAACATTTGTTCATAATGTCAGAAAACAAAAAAGGGCAGCATCTCTTCCAAATATGAAAATTTTAAATAGTAAGCCCAGGTGTAGACATGGGTAGCTCATGAGCGAGTGATAGAAAAGAGCCAGCTCTTTTTGATGTACGTCGCTCTCGCTCACTCACTCGTTCGCTAAGCAGCTCACTAGCTCAATTAGCTCTCAGATTCTCAGTACTTCAGCGAGACACCGATGACCGACCGAAGTCAGCGGCCGATCGTTCTTTTAACAATAGCTCTTCGATACAATACGTCATTGTAGACTATCATACGACATAAATCACTGTAAATCTATCTTTATGACCATAGTTTTAAAGTAGAAAATACTTTGGCACATTATAAAAGGTTCCTTTTATAATGTGCCAAAGTATTTTCTGCATTGTTTATTTTTTGCGTGTTATTTACGTAAAGTCATAACATTATATAAAAAAAAAACAGAAAAACTTATTTAACTTAACTCCAATCTTCCAAAGAGCTATTGACAATGACTATTGAGTGGGCCGAGCCGTTTCCTTCGACACGCGTGCAGCGTGAGTCAAATGAACTAACAGTCGGCGTCTGAATCACTGAGCTATAGAAGAGCTAGTGAGTAATAAAGAGTCCAAACTTCCAAAGAGCTACTCACTATTGAGCGAGCTTACTAACAAGTTATGGAATGTAATAATTAATTCTGAATTAAAATGATTAATAAATCTACTCTAATCTTCTCTCATAGCCTGTGGGTCCCAGTTGTCTAAACATAATAGGCTGACTATGCGTAGGCTACTCAATCTACACATGTAAATTCTTTTTTGTACTCTTACAGACACACAAATATCTATTCAGATGTCATTAATAAATTATAATAATAATGCTGTAGGTCAAAGGTGGCATAGGTAAGCGGCTTCCTTTACACAAAATGTCATTACCTATTATTACAAAATTCAATGCTGTTAAGTATCTTGTAAAAACATGAATAATGTAAACAGTGTATTTTAAACATAAATCGGACTCGGATCGGTAGGACTTATTATTCACAAGCTTTTTCCAGCGGTTTCGCCCGCGTGGAGGTCGAAAATTATCCCACAGGACTGCTATCGGGATAAAAAGTATTGTATGTGTCATTCAGCACTCTAATTGCGTAATTCACGATTAATCATAATCTGTTTCGTTTTGAAACAGATGGCTAAACCATTGCTTCATATATTCGAAAAATGTGTCTTGCCAGCAACGTAAATAACGCAATGAATATTGTTAAACTGTCAAAATGAAACCGATCATCATTAATCGCGTGTTACGCAATTAGGGAGCAGGTTACAAACTATCTGTGTGTCAAATTTCATCCAAATCCGGTCAGCCGTTTTTGCGTGATTGAGGAACAAACATCCTAACTTTCACATTTATAAAATATTATAAATGTAAAAAAATGTTTAGGTAATCCTACTTCCTACCAATAGGTAGGAAGTAGGATTACCTAAACATTTTTTTTTAATAACCTTCGTGCTCTTACTTATAGCTAATATACTTACGTGGTCTTCCAAAGTTATTTTTTTTAAATGTCGTTCTACTTGAGGCCTCTTAAAGTTTTTTTCTGTGTAGATTCGCATAGTGAACTAAGTAGGTAAGGCTAGGCTTCTCAAAAAAGAAATAGGACGATGAAGTAAACGGTTTCGGTTCACGTTTCGATCTACATTATCTAAGGTGTGAACTGAACCTTGCTGCCTAGATGGGGGTGTCTCCATGTTCTGCAGGCCATTCCTGTACAACTCAAAATTAACCATAATCGGTTTCGTTTTGAAACCGATGGCAAAACCATTGCTTCAAATGTTCGACAAATGTGTCTGCTCAACAACGTAAATAACGCAATGAATGTTGTTGAACTGTCAAAATGAAACCAATTATGATTAATCGCGTATTACGCAATTAGGGTGCAGATGTACTAAGTCAGTCAGCCAGCAAGGGAGATTCTTAACGTAAAAAAAAAACGAGCAAAAGATATAGATAGGCAATTTAAAAAAAAAATCGTTCCGCGCTCCCGCATAGCGCGCGCATGACACCATTTAAACTGTAATTTTCATTAAAAACATCAGCAATGACGTATCTAATCAGAAAAAATTATATAATGGAAGTAAAATTTAACCATAGGCATAAGTATTTTCATTCCTTGACTGTACTTATCTACACCCTGTCTCCCGAGGTGCAATTTAAAAAGCAAGTCAAGCATCAGAGTTCTTACCCTGCACATTCGCATGAGGTGGATACAGCGACGCACTGTTGTCCAATCGGGACAGACTAACGACAGCTATCTGTATGAGCTTGATCAATGGTAGCAGCACATTCACCTCTGCTACAGATGCAGCATGCAACAGGTTTCTGAAAACATCAACGTTAGTCGCATTATTAAGAGTACATTGACGAAAGATAGAGACACACAAGCCCGTAGTCAGAAATTAGCTGTCGACGATGGTCAACCTCCTCCTATTTTGTTAAATTTGTTTTGATATTTACTTTAAAAAATCGACATATAGTAAATTATTTTCTATTAGCATTACTAAGTACGGTTAAATGTTTTTGTTCGCCTCTGTACATTTCTGTGCGCGAAGTATTAAATAAATAAATGTTAAAAATAATTATAAATACCAACGATCTAGTGCTTGGCTGAAAAAAAATGTGCTTTTGTTTGTATTTAAGTAATTAAATAATCACGAAAAACTACTTTGCCAGCCCGTGTGGGATGAACGCTCTTAAGAAGTAGAGGTCCTCTAATTTAAAATAGATTTATAAATATTTATGAAATGTGTTAAAATTAGTATTGTGCTTCAAGCTGATTCAGATTGTGATTATTGTGTGTTACACAATAATTTGGGTGTTTGTTAACCAGTTGCTTACCAGACAAATTTTGATGAAACTGTAGGTGTGTCAACCCATGTCCCCACGGATGTAATAAAATCGCGGTGGGAGTTTTTTGCTCATTGGATCTTCAACGCACTGTTTACCGCCAAGAGTGGTTTAACAGTGAACAGTGTGTGACGACGCTGAGATGCAATCTGTTGCATTCTCAATGCTCGGTTTAAAACCGAAAGTTGAAAATCCAGCGCGCAAATAATTCCGCCGCGATTTTATTACGTCCGTGTGAATGTCGACTAACAGTTGGTAGGTTTTAAATCACGTTGTGTGTCACATTGTATAGTCAACATATTCTGTTAATATCTCACCGTGAGAACTTAGGTGAAGTGACCTTGAAGTGAGCTGTCATTCCTTAAGATGCTAAGGATTGTCACTAATGACAGCTTGCTCTAAGCTCATTTCACCCAAGTTGTCACGGTGAGATTTTTACAGAATAGCACTACTGCCAGTCTATTCTGTACAAATATCACCGTGAAAACTTAGGTGAAGTGATCTTGACGTGAGTTGTCAGTAGTGTTATTCATGACAGCAGAGTGCAGCGGTGCTATTCTGTAAAAATATCACCGTGATAACTTGGGTGAAGCGAGTAGTCATTCGTATCAATCCCTAGTGCCAGATGGAATGACAGCTCACTTCACCTAAGTTCTCACGGTGAGGTTTTAACAGAATAGATCGGCAGGTCACTTTAAGTTTACTTCACAGATTTAAATAGAGCTCGGCTGGACTAGGTATAGATTACAGTAGATATGAATGCTACTCAAATAGCATATCGTCCACAAGCGCCCAATACCTCTTAACTGACTCTGGATAGATTTTACAAGCAGAGAATCCCAAGTAAGAACGACCTTCACCAATTTGATAACCAGGTGAAAATTATATTTTAACAAATAAAATATGTTTGTGAACGTGTACCAAAAGATCGTAAAAAAAAATTTCATGGCTATGATTAATTAAAACTAAAAGAAATATTATTTTTTATAATTTTAATTAAAATATAATTTTCACCTGGATATCAAATTGGTGAAGCTCGGTCTTACTTAGGATCCTCTACTATGTAAAATCCACCCGAAGTCAGATAGGAGGTATTGGGCGCTTGTGGACGATATAACATACTTTGTGATGTCATGCAATAGAGATAGAACAAGAGTCACTGTACGTAATAAGGTTCTTCATTTACCCTGTATTGCGGTTTGCGGTATTTTCATTGTTTGTCGTAGATATCTATTACGCCACCAGCCGTTGCTATTATAGTAAGTAGGTATCATTATTTAGCCACTGCGGAGATTGCTACCTAAATGGTAACCGACTAACCAAAGGCTTGTTGCAGGAACAGCATTACTGATGTATAGGTAATTTATTAAATATGCATTGTTTTGACCCCAAGGATGATGAAATTTCGAATTGGTGTGGGGTAGGTATTATAATTTAAAAGTGAACAAACAAAAAAAAATCCAAATCGGTCCAGCCATCTTCGAGTAATCGGGGAACATACCTACATAAAAAAAAGGTTCCGACGAATTGAGAACCTCCTCCTTTTTGTAGTCGGTTAAAAATAAAAACTTTTTCCAAAAAAAAAACAACCGACTTCCGGAAAAACACTACTAAGTGAAAAATTACTTTAATTTCGGAAGGCGGTGACAAAAAATAAAAATACATATCCAAAGTCACCGACTTCTGAAATTTAAGTTATTTTTCCGGAAGACGGTTGTTTATTTTAGCCAACACGTTCGTACGGCCGTCATAAAATCTAGGCAGAATTGCCGCACTGTATTTTAAACTTTAGGTGTTCAACCGAGCATTGAGAATCCATCAGAGAGAAGCGCGGGTGAGTCACTCACAGTGCATCGTAAATAAACTTCGCTAATCATTACTTAGCTTCCAGCAACGTTTATAAATAAACCCCTTTATGTCCGTGGGAATCTTGATTTCGCAAATTAAAAATCAGTGTTTAGGTATGTAGGTACATTAATTACCTACCACTGATGTTTCTTCATATCTACCTTCAAATTTTACACCCCAAATTACTTACATTAAAATTGTAGCTGAAACTTATTTGTACAGTCAGCGTCAAAAATATCGGGACGAACAGACTGTTCAAAATAATCTTAACAACTAAGAAAATTAAACTTTATCTCAATTGAATAAAGTTCTCGTCAGAATGACAGTTGTCGTTTACTGTCTTCATACTGAAACATTCCTTGCGTCATTGACTTAATATTTAATTTTCATAGTTGCTTAGATCATTTTGAACAGCCTGTTCGTCCCGGTATTATTGACGCTGACTGTATCTACTCATTTACTCATAGACACCTGTTAAGCAGGTATCGTGAGAATTTAATAATTTTATCCAAATTTAAATCTTTTGGCATGAGACATGGTTATCTATACCTCTTATTATATAGATGCAAAATTAGTGAGTTTAGTTTGTATGTAGTGGGTTATCTATACCTCTTATTATATAGATGCAAAATTAGTGAGTTTAGTTTGTATGTAGTGGGTTATCTTCGGAACTACTGATCCGATTTCGAAAATTCTTCCGCAAAGACTACGACTACATTGTCGCTATAATATAGGTAAACAACACTTCACGCGCTCCCTGCCAGGGGTGCGGGTTGTTCGAAAGGGATATCGTGGCCCCTGGCGCACAGGCTGCTGAAGGAACACGGGTGGGTTTTAGTCAGTAAAGGTCTGACGCGCCCTCTTGCTCCACCCAGAGCGGGAGAAGTTATTTGATCTCAAAAAAAAAACGCGGTTCCACTCGCTCGACGCGCGACGTCTCGAGCGTCTAACCTAAAGGCTTGTCCAGAAAGGGCGAATCACGCGCGAGTCGAGGGTCTGGCGTTATGCACGCGATTTACGCGCGTATTTTGAATTCACGCGATGCTTGTGGACGCGATGTATTCGTGCCTAGTATCTCAATAGCGCGCGAATGAATTCGCGCGAAACGTTTCGCGACGAATTCGCTTCTTCTGGACAAGCACTACAGTATAGTTCGCGTTATCGCGACCATAAAGCCGTAGCATTATGGGAATATTGCCAAGTGTGGTAGAATATTATCACGCCGACGCAGTATCGCGGTCAGAAGCTAGTTATTCATAAGTAAATTGGTCTCTACCTGTTATGTAAATATGTAGGTAGGTCGAAATGTCACCTCTAAAGAAGCACTCATTTTAGACATTGTTAGATATAAATTTATATATTTGATTAAGATTATTGCCACATAACTTAGAAAAATAAAAACTCCACTCCACTAAATCCCCAATTAGAACAGACCTAATAAAAATATTGTCATAAAGTAACTATTCATTTAAAATTATAAAAGAAATCTGTATGTAGGTACTGTAACTGTTAGATCCATGATTTCCAGCTCTTTTGATCTAGAGCTAATGTGGACCACTGCACGCCAATTGCGTAACGAATCAATCATAATCTGAATAATTTTGAAACAGCACCCTAATTGCGTAACACGTGATTAATCATAATCGGTTTCATTTTGACAGTTCAACAATATTCATTGCGTTACTTACGTTGCTGAGCAGACACATTTTTCGAACATAGGAAGCAATGGTTTAGCCATCTGTTTCAAAACAAAACCAATTATGATGAATCGTGAGTTACGCAATTAGGGTGCTGATTACTAATCCATTGCTTCATATGTTCGAAAAATGTGTCTGCTCAACAACGTAAATATAACGCAATGCATATTCTTGAACTGTCAAAATGAAACAGATTATGATTGATCGTGTATTACGCAATTAGGGTGCAGGGGGCCGATTCTACTAATTTGCAACGTTACACGTTAAATTGTGTTTCCACAACAGTTCGATTTCGATCGCCGTTCGATAGTTACATAAAAAGTCATTCTACTATTTTATAAGCAAAATGGAAACTAAACTTAAAACGAATTGCAACTGAACTGTAGCGGGAACACAGCGGGTAACCCGCGTTACCAACATGCCAAAATAATATGTTTTATTAATACCACAAAGAAAAAAGTTGAATCTAAAAATGTTACTAAACACGAAGATGTGGCACTAAAAGTATTTTCTATAATTAAAAGAAATAATGATCATAATTTTATCATTAACTTTGTCCTATAGTAAACGTCACGCTCATGTTCGATTTTGTTAGTAGAATAGGTTTTGACATTGTTTCAATCGATCGTTGGCGTAACTAAAACGTAACCGCAGCTGTGTCGCAGCTGGACCGTTGTTCATTTTAGTAGAATGCGAAAACGCTTAAAAGTGGTGATTCGGTTGCGGTTCTATTGCGTTTTTTTAACAAATTTGTTAGTAGAATCGGCCCCCTGGTCTTTGTTTTCTCCAGCTCGCCCTGCCAGAACCTAACAGTACCTAACAGTAATTCTAAAGGCTCCCACAGCCAGGCGCGACGCAACGTTAGGTAGTTAAAAAAAAGTACAGAAGTAATTTATTCTAACTAGGCTGAGTAGTACAATTTCTATAAAAAACTTCATGAAAATTGATCTACTAGAGTCGCGTAATCGCATCGCGTCGCGAGGCGTCGCGTCGGTCTGCGGGAGCTTAATTCTATATCATTTGCAAATGTTGCATTCCGTAAGTATGTATCGGGACTATTTACAAACATTACATACCTATTGTAGTATACCAACATTCTAAGCAAATGATTTCAATTTCTATTTCTAAAACGTTGCGTAATGCAACGTGAAAACCATTTGCGCACGCGTTTTATTCATAGGTACCTACAGACGCACATCACGCTATCCCAAACTGTAAAATTTTCCAAATTGAACATGAACCGTATTATTTTGTAATAGGGTTGAAAAACTATCAAAGAAATTTGACGTAGGTATTGCACTTTTCAATGAAGCAACAGATTTTTTTTTGTATAACCGACGAAAACTTTCTACGCTAGATGATCGACGCTACGAATGATCTGCTGAATTCATGGTTACAGTTTGCGCACCAGTTAAAAATTTACCCTGTATAGCCTACTAAAATAATTTTCAATTTGAACCAGTAGTTCCTGAGATTAGTGTGTTCAATCAAACAAACTCTCCAGCTTTATAATATTATACTAGTTGTTGCCCGCGACTTCGTCCGCATGAATATCAGTCGTATCGCGGTTAAAAAGGTTATAGTGAGTCAATCTTAAAAGATAGATATATGCTGTCGCGGACTATTTTTAAAACTTTTAAACAGGAACAATTCCATCATACATGATTTTTGCGTAACTTAAACCGTTTACGCAGCGCACGCAACGGAAGGTCTAAAAAAGGAATATTTTTTCCCGTTTTTGCAACATTTTCCATTGATGCTTCGCTCCTATTGGTCGCAGCGTGATGTTATAAAGCCGCGATAAATGAACCTATCCAACACAAAAATATTTTTTCAATTCAAACATTTCAAACCAGTAGTTCCTGAGACAAACAAACGCTTCAGCTTTATAATATTATTAAATAATATAAGTATAGATAATATTTGGTATAGATTTTTACTGCGTAAGTAGATGTCACTATATCTGTATTAAATTTGTATTGACACTCTCGCACCTCGCAGGGAAAGGGTATCAACATATTGCCGACTGGTCGTCCTCCACCTCAATGAGGTGGCCGATCAGGTAGGTGTACTTAATAAGCAGGTAGGGAACCTAGACCTCGTAATGTAAATACTAGTTACAGATTGTACCAAGGTAAAAACAATGAAAGGTTTGCAATCATATAATTTTCGTATTTACCTAACAAGTGTTTATCAGATTGCAGTTAAGTTATTAAAGCATTGTTTCCTCTTAAAAATAAAATTTTAATTAGGAATTAATACTTAGTATATATACCTAGCTATACCTACCTTTTTCTGTGGAGAAATCCTCATGGATACCCTCTGTTAGGGGAGAAGGGAGGGTTATCAATTCACTATAGGTATTTATTCAAGTAACCATGACTAATTTCTTAATAAAAAAACTTATCATATGTTAGTAATTAACATGACGGGTGATGATGGTGATGGTTTTTTTGATGATGGTTAAGTGTGACCTACGGGTCCTACTATTTTACCACTGCCTGGGGCCTTTTAAAACCGACAGAACCTAAGCTTTTTCTTTCCTCTTTTAATTATGTCTCAATATTGTAGCTAGCAACCCATGGGAAGTTGCGAGGTAACCCCATCACACAGGCAACTGGGGAACACGGGTGGGTTTTAGTCAGTAAAAGTCTGACACGCCCTCCTGCTCCACCTAGAGCGGGAGAAGTTATTTTATGATTTCGCACCCAAAAAAAAACCCATCACAAGCATCCTTATAACCTACCGGGGCTGCCTTAATTTTGTGCTGGAAAACAATTATTGTATGAGAAACAATAAAAACTTTTATTTTTATTATTTACTAGCTGACCCGACAGACGAATAGGTATTAAAGTTAAGGTCGTCAAGTTTTCTTAAATTTTCGAATCTGACGCGCAACTTTCTTAATTTTTTCTTTCATAAGAACAGAACCTTCTCTTGACAATAACAATCACAACAAAAAGAGAATTAGCAAAATTGGTCCAGCCGTTCACGTGTGATGCCGTGGCCAAGGGAAATAAGGATACATTTGACGGCACGGTTGGCGCAGTGGTTAAGTGATTGACTGCTGCGCTGCGTGTCGCGGGTTCGATTCCCGCACTGAACAAATATTTGTATGACCTACAAGAAGTTGTTCCGGGTCTGGCTGTTTGCGTATGTCAGTTTAAATGTTTGTAAATGCACCAACAATACAGGAAAAATTCCTAGCGTGGGGCAAGGTTTAAAAAAATATATATGCAGTTGCTGTCATATTGATTTTCCAGATTTTTTTTATCTAAGTCATGTCATGTGTAAATATGTGTTCCTTCTTAGAAGTAAGTAGTTATATTATGAAATAGCCACATGGATAGAACAAACGGGATTAGGAATATAGAATGAAATCGCTAACTATATTTTATACAAATTTTATATATTCTCTAAGTATAGTATCAAATTCAAATAGTAATGAAGCTGGAAAAATAATTGAGAACGATTTAAACTGCTCGAGAGTTGTTTCATAATGAAAATTAGATGAAATAAAACGCATTAATGTGAAGTGCGTAAAGAAAAAACCAAATTAATACATGTTAAACTAAAATTAATGTCCACGGCTTTTAATTACTACTTTACACCGGCGAGGCATTGACTCTATAAATTTCTGTCGATTTGAAATCTTTTTCTTGATTTCCTACCAAAGATGTTTTATTGGGTTTAGATCTGGGCTGTTAGCTGGCCAGTTGAAGACAGAAACTGATTGCGATGTGAGAAATTCCTTAACGGTGCGTGCAGTATGCTTTGGATCATTGTCGTGCTGGAATGTCCAAATAACCAGAAGCACGTCTTCAGCGTAAGGTAAAATTGTTTCTTCCAGTATATTTTTGTATTGGAATTGATCCATGTTTCCTTCTATCAGGTTAATAGGTCCAACACCATATCCAGAAAAACACCCCCAAATTTTCACATTTCCTCCACCATGCTTAAATGTCTGGTCGAAAGCTTTATTCGGCAGGGGTCGTACATATCGTTTTCCATCACAACTTACCCTGTTTATTTTTGTCTCGTCAGAAAAAATAATGTTTTTCCACTGTCTAACTGTACAGTTTTCATACCTTCTTGCACATGCAAGCCGGGCTTGCCTATGGCACCTTTTAAACATGGGCACCTTCCTTGCTATCCTGCCGTGCAACTTTTCTTCTATCAAACGCCTTCGAATAGTGGGTGCCGAGATTGCTGAAGGGTTGTTTTCACCAACATATTCTTTTCTCAGCTCAATAAACCTTTGAAAAGGATTTTATTTTGCCAAACGAACGATATTTCGATCATCTCAACGAGATAACTTTCTCTGTTTAGGTACACGCGGAACATTTGGAGTAGTTTGATACGTGGCAAAATGCTTCACAGCGTGGAAAACCATCGGTTTTGAGCATTGCAGATGATCGGCTATCTTATTATGCGACCAATTTTTCTCGCGAAGTTTGATTATTACTTCGCTAGTAGATACAACTTTAATTTTTTCCCATTGTTTTCATATGAAGCAATGCCTTTAAGACTTTTACAGCACTAAATAGCGCCAAAAGCATACGAATAGTGACCTAAACAAGGAACATTTATACCACAAGCACCACAGACAGAGTGTGCTCTATTTAAGTATGAATTAAAAAAAATACTATTCAGCGTTCATAATTATGTGACCAGCCAGTAAGTAGTAATAAAGGAAGTAGTAATGGGGTAGTGGTAATGTATAAAGTTTATCTATATATTTTTTAAGCCAATCATGTGTATCAACATAATGTACCGGTAGTATGGAAAAGTTTTCCGATACCGAGAGAAATACAAAAAAATACATGCAATTAGTTATACTTGTGTTAGCATCTACAACCTACACCCCTCCAGCCAGCCCGGAACATGTGATCGAGTCCATATAAGACCGCGCGCAGCGTGACCAGGGAGGCTCCTTCCGACCTCGCCGCCGAGGTCCTCGCGCCCCGCGAAGACCCCTCGTAGTATCGGCGCCTAACGTCGAGACCCCCGACCGACCCTTGCTCGTTGAAGCGCCAGCCCGCGCCGCAGCTGAGCCAGTAGCTTTAAATTCCCCTAATAATAATAATGCCAATATTTCGATCCAGCCTGTCCCCAATAGTGATAGCTGTCCCCCTATCAGTGACGCCCTGAGCCGAGGTCCGTACCCCACAGGGGGTGCCCTCAGCGTGCAGTCGCTTAGTTTTTAAATTTTAGTTTGTAAGCCCTGGCTGGAGGCGTTAAGATTAATTTCTTAATGGCAGCCCCAGGAAAGCCCGGTTGAGCAGTCACGGCCTCTCAAGGCCAACTACGAGATGCCCAACAAAAAAAAAAAAAACCAGGGAGGCATTCCTAAACCCGGCGACGCGCACTTTACTATTCCCTATCGGTTCACTTAATAAATACTTCTCAAATGTTGTAACTTAATTGTTTTGATTATAAAGACTTTCTTTGTTATGTTTTAATTATTCATTCATTCAATTCCTAAAATCAGAAGCGGGATACGTCTCTCGTTTTCCCACTAAATTAATTAAAAAAAAAAATGTCGAATTAAAATGGCCCCAGAAAAAGACGTAAACGTGAGTGACTGCACGCCACCGCCGCCTGACCTAACTCATCTTAGTATTACCTTAGACGCAATACTTAATAGGGTCTCTGCCTTGCAGCGGTATTCAATTTCAGAACCACGATCGAGCGTGGAGCAGCAGCCGCGCCCTGCCATCACCGACACGGTCAGCCCTCCCGCGGTTATTTCGCTCTATCTATACAGTATGCTATACGGTAGCGCATACTAATTACGTTAGTTTTGGCACTCTTATTTTAAATCAAAAGCGATTAAGAAGTTTTTTAGCGTATAAATCATTTTATAGATATAGGTACCTACTTAAGGAAATAAGCGGCAAATACTTTTCGTTTATTTCGCTCATCTTTGATTATATTATTGTTATCTGTTATTTTGTTAGTCTTTTTCATTATTTCGTGTTGCACTTGTGAAAAAATATGTAGGTACCTACTTAGATAATTTTTGGACAAAAATGGCGCACTGTCGGATTTAATAGGGCCCCGGTAGTGGTAACTGCCGAATATCTCCCGGGTATCTCCCGACATGTATCTTCCGGCCTCCGACTTATGGTAGTTAGGTAATGTCGACCATGAGTCAGGAGCTGGGAGATACATAAGTACATGTGAGAGAGGAATTTAAAGACAATGATGTGTCTTTTTGAAGTTCTTACAAAAAACAGGTGAGTTTTTCAAGTTGTTTCGTAGACGATGGATGAGGTCTAGTGTAGAACGAGCTATCCAGAAGATGCCTGTTTACTCTTAATTTTAATTAATATTTTAAATATTAAGCTCAAACATTAAGATTAAGGAGACTGAAGACGACCTACTGACCGACTTTTCTAGATGATTTTACCTGATTAACCATTTACCACCTACCATTTTAAAAGTTTCAAGAAGTTAGGTAATTTATTTAAAATAAGTAATTTAATTAGGATTTACATCGTAATAATGGCACTTCGGTGGTTTCAGTTAGTGAAGGATCCATAGAAAAAACCAAACTGCATAACAAAATAAGTAGGTAAGCACATATTTAACAATGCAGAATAGAGTAATTATTGTAACAAAAAAATTATATGAGAATAATTAAACTAAAGTGTCTTTTTCTTCGTATTTTTCACGTATAAATAGATGAACTTAAATAACTTACTTAAACTGATGTGCATTAATAACAATCACAATTCCACAAATAACACCAATCACATTCCATTTTATGCGCGGGAAATTAACTATCATTTTGATATTTTTTTCACTTTTAGAAATGTATATTTTAAGGAACTGAATTTGTTTATTCAGCCTGTTGCGAGATGCGCGTTGTTCGGCGGCCCATGGAAGATAAGTGGGGACAATATCAAACTGCTCAATATTAATGCCGTTTATTGTACCGCGCTTAAAGCCTGACAAAGACGGAATGTTGAATAACAAAATATATTCGGTTGTCCTTTTTGTTTCATCACAAATAAACAATAAAGAGTAGACACTAAGTAAGTATTAATTATCTATTGTGTAAGTACCTACTTATAGTTTGCCTGCTTAGAATACAGTGTGTTTACTTTAGGTATAGGCAAAGAGCCATTAAATTCTAAAGAGGACTAAAGTGGCAGTGTGACAGTAATTCAAGACGTGATAATGTGCTATGGATACCATCAAAACTATAGCTATATACTGTTACATATCTGGATGTGCTATAGATAAAGTTTCCTTATACATATTATGTAGGTAAAGGCTGATACATTTGGTCGGTAATGTGGGTGGGTCCTCTTCAATAAAAGTGTATGACTTTAATAGTTTCACATTTTTCTTTACTGAGGTTTAGTTTTCTTATTATACTGTGACGCGGTGATCATTATCTGATCAAGTGATGTTATGAATTTGACCGATGCAATGACGGTTGGTTGATTTATTTATTATGTATGGTTCGCTGGTCTATGTCTGTCTGAAATGCGCAAAAACAAAACTAATAGGGAGGTAACCCTTTTTTATTTTTTGTAGGGCATCTCGCAGTTGGCCTTGAGAGGCCGTGACTGCTTAACCGGACTTTGGAGGTAACAAAGGTAGGTACCTAAGTATCTATCTATTCTCTATAATTCTTTCCAACTAGTGAAGCGACTGACGAACTCGGCAGATCATGTTTTAGATTCTAATTTGTTAAGTAATTTAATTCAAATTTATTCAGAGTTGGGTTTATGGTTCCTATTTTAAATTTTAATTCGGTATTTCTGTGCTTCTACCTACTTACGTTGACTGCCTTGTTGGTCTAGTGGTCGTAAGCGCGACTGCTGTGCGTAGGGTCCTAACTCCTGGGTTCAATTCTCAGCTCAGGCTATTGAGTTTTCCCATTGGGATTTCTCAGTGTACAGACGCCAGTAGGATAAGCTATCCCAAACTGTCAAATATTCCCAATTGAACATGAACCATATAGTAGTGTTATAAAGTTGAAAATCTATCAAAGAAATTTGACAGATTGGGGTAGCTTGATGTGCTGGCGTCTGTACTAGATTTGTGCCCAGGATAACCTGGGCACAAATAATTGCCATGAGGCAATCAGCTCAATTGAGACCACTATAATTTGTAGTTTAAAGGTGTGATGCAAATTATGGAGTCAATAGTCGCTATGGCCGCAGCGGCTATCGTACCTACATATTATGACATTATAACAGCTTAATTTTTTAAAGCTTACAGATCGATTATTTAGTTTCATTAGTGTTGAAGCTAAACGTACTTAATGAAGTATAATTTGTCGTTGAAGGTGTATCTCTGCTAGGAATAATAGGCCACATTCCGAATTAGAAAAATAGACATCAATAATTTGCGTTCCGAGATACAATTATGACAGCTAAGAACTGCCATTTTTGTCAACAATACGGAACGCTCGTGAACGCGATAACAGTGCTCACTCAATGTTAAAACCTATTTACACCATATAAAACTTGTATAAACCACAAATTTTGTCTTCTTATTTGGTTAGGTGGCGACTCTAGCCAGAAGCACTATATCTAAGTTAGCTAAAGATATTATACGATTCAAAACAGCGCTCACGGTGATATTAGTATTACGCATGGTCGGCGTTATCACAAGATGACGCATGTCATGACGTCATCTATGACTATTCACGGGACATCGTTATCGCGCTCACGCCAATTCGGAACGGGTGGGAGCACGCTCAAATCGATATTATCGTATCTCGGAACGTAGCCATAGTGTTCTGTGAGGTGTACTGTCAGTCTGTCAGTGTCAATTTTGATACCTGTCGCTGTGCTGTCAGTGTCATCAGTCATGTTTCATGTGTTGTGTGTTGTGACTTACGGAAATTTTATTTTCAAAGCCGTAAAAATGTCGAAATTACGGCCTATATTGAATTTATCATATTGTCGGTATTACAGCGTCAAACAGGCGAAGAAAAAGTTGCCGATAATAACGTGTAAACGGCCAGAATTAAATCATTTTGATGGTCAGAGTTACAGTAAGTTTGATGGCATACCGCTGGCTTCTAAAGGCTGGTTGAGTAGTAAATCTAAGGGGGATTACTTCGTAATCTACGGAAATGCGAATAAGAAGGAAGAAAAGCAGGTTTACAAGAAAAGTTTTGCAGAAATCGGCGTGTGTCCGAGTCTGATTGAGGTTATGTCAGAGCAGGGTTTGTCTTTGCCTACTGCGATTCAAGCAAAGGGGATTCCTTCCATACTGGGCGGTCACAACACCGTTATGACTGCGGAGACTGGATGTGGGAAGACGTTGGCATATTTGTTACCAATTTTCCAACATATTTTGGAGTGGAAGCCTAGTATTAAGGAACAATTTAACAGTCCTCTGGCTGTCATCATAACACCTAGTAGAGAATTAGGTAAGTTAAATTGGAGTAATATTGAGCTAATTTCGTTTTACATTTTGTGATAATTTGGTATTAAAGAGAGATACCACATACTATGTATATTATGTATTAAATTGGTCAGTTGGTCTTAGGGGCGGTCTATTTACTTTGATAACATCATAATTCAAATTCAATTGTCCCAATTTTTATGTTTTTCCAGCTACCCAAGTTGGAGAAGTAGCTCAAAACATAGCTCAACGACTCAACCTCAATGTGACCACTCTAGTGGGTGGACACACTAAACAGAAGATGTTGAACCCACCCATAGAATACTGTGATGTCTTGGTGACCACACTTGGAGCATACAGTAAACTGGTTACAACTGGTATTTTCAAGATCAATCATGTGCACCATGTTGTCTTAGACGAAGCAGATACATTGTTAGATGACAGTTTTATTGACAAGTTGGCACATTTGTTGAAGAAGTTCCCGGTAAGTGGAAACACTTTTGGTCGACATACATTTCTTTAAAATATTTTTTTATAACCCGTTGTGCGTCTAATTAGCAGACAGCGGTTTGTATAGAGTGTAAACAGATCATATGGACAATTTAAATTTATAATGTAGTGCGGAATATTTCAGTGTTTTTATAGAAGTAAAAACTTATTTGTTATACCTTAATGATGAAGTATTAGTAGTGTTGACTATCACATGACAGGAGGCATATTCTCTTAAAACTTCAGGAATCTTTGAATTACTTATTTCTTATAGTGTGTGGAGTGAGTTCAGACCCTAAAATGAAAGTTTATCTTTAATTGAATGAGAAATAGCTTAAAAAATTAACTTTGTTTATACTAAACTAGCTGCGCCTGGATAGGTCTCGATCCCGTGCGAATATTGAGATAAAAAGTATCCTATGTGTTAGCATGGGGAGCAGATATAAGTGGACTGTATTTTAGGCAATGGTTTATTGCCGTGCTTATTAACAAATTGAAACTTTCCCGGACAAACAAATAATAAAATGAGGTTAGAGTGGAGATTCGTCCGTCGCGGTGGAGTCCGTGGAAGCGAGTGCTCGTTGGGCCGGGCCATGTTGCCACCGCGCCGCGCCTCTGCGCACGACGTGTTGATCACGACGCCTGCGCGTGCAGATCGTGCGCTAGGCCTTGTGTTGGGTTCGATTCCCAACACTAATCCTAATCTAGGTCAAATTCTACCCCTGTGCTAAATTTAATTCAAATCTGGTCAACTGTATAGCGTGAAAGCATAATAAACAAATATACAAAATATCAAATTTTTCTCTGTTATAATATTAGTTTAGATTTGCCTAAATCTAGAAACTTATAATAATCATAGAATGTCTGAAATCTGCATTTTTCAACATTTGACTGACAACTGAAGATTTGACGGGGCTTAGTTTTACAGACCATATTTTATATTAATTAACTTTATATTCCAGATAAAACACAAAGTCGAAATTCAGACTCCTCCATCCGGTTGTCAGATAACGTTTGTCAGTGCAACCATGCCTCACGAGTTACCGGCAGCGGTCAGTGCCTTCGTGGACCCTGAGTCATTGAAGTCAATCACCACCAGCAACATCCACAGGCTACTACCGCATGTGCCTCACAAGTAAGTTATTGAAAATGATACATATCCATATTCAGCACCCTAATTGCGTAACCCACTATTAATCTGAATCATTTTTGATTATAAATAAATAAATAAAAACCAAACTAAAAAAGGAGAAAATAATTTAATTTAATTAAAAAGCGTGGGGTGCTTTTTGAGGTATTTTTACAATCACTTAATGTCAAGCACCCCACGCTTTTTAATTGAATTCAATTATTTTCTACTTTTTTAGTGTGGTTTTTAAAGCGTGTTTTTTAGTTTTTTAAACATTTTTTTTTTTGTAAACTCAAAGCAACAGCTTTTTGCGAAATGCTTATGTAAGTATTTATGGTACATAAAACATTTCTTTTTTTAATTTTTGTCCGTCTGTTTCTTCCGCCCAATATCCGAAACGCCTGGACAGATTTTGACGAAACTTTCACTGGCTGATACCTGATGTTAATAAAGAGTAATTTTTATTACCTATTATTGTATAGAATCAAGTTCTTCTAACTTAACAGACAGCTGTGCTGCTGGGGAGTTTGTTCCGCTACTTCTTCTTCCCAGCTAAAGCACTAGGAAGTGGTGAAGGGCGGGCGTTTTTGGGGGGACTGTCTTATGTAATTATATTTTGACGTTCAAAAAGAGCTGACTCTCAGCCTAGTTTGAATAAATGACTTTTGTTTTTTTTTTTGTTTTTTGAGTAACATGGACTTGTCGCAGTAGCGCGTTCCCGTGGGATAACTTTCGCAATCCACGCGGTTGACGCCGCGAGCACAGTTAGTTTACTAATAAAACTTAGCCATGCAATCTGATAATTACAAGGAAATAATACTTCTTCACCAGATTCATGCGCCTCGGTAAAGCCCAGAAACCATTAGAGCTCCTCAAACTAGTCCAAGCCGACATGAACCAGAGCCGTCCAGTGATGATATTCTCCAACCAGACAGCGACATGCGACTTCGTCTCGATGTTCCTGAATGAGAACAATATCGAATGTATCAATATAAACGGCAAGATGGCGGTCGTGCTGAAGACGGGCAAGTTTGAGATGTATAAAAGCGGGAAGGTGAATGCGTTGTCCTGTACTGATATTGCGTCGAGGGGATTGGATACTGTCAGGGTGAGTGTTTTGTAGTTATTTAATTTTATTGTAGGATCGTAAACAATAGGGTATTTGACTGTTTTAATTATGACAAAAAAAAAACAAAAATATGTTATTGAGATAGCTTAGGCAAAATACAGTCGGAAAATGTTAGTTCATATAATAACAAAATAAATTTTAAAATACGATTGAAAGATTTCCGCTTTTTTCATCTGATTTTGAACACCATATTACGTCATATGGCATGTCAACTGAGCCACTTTGTACTATTATTATTTTCGTAACCAAAGTAGTTTTTCGTTAAATAATATTTTGCATTCAGGAACAACAAACCAACGATAAGTAGAAAAATAACTCATTTTTTAAATTGTAAACAATAGTTAATAATCTTATAAAATATCAGCGCATTTGTTTAAATAGCAAACTGACGTCATACCCACAGAGCAATATGACGTCCGCTGCGTCCAGCGAAAATGTAAAATTTAAATGCATTTTTATGGCAAAAATTGATTAAATAAAAATGTTGTATTTTTTTTTCAGTGGTTTATTCTTACTCTAGAATCTCATTAAGACACTTTTCAAAAATGGGTGTAGTACCCTATTTTCCTTCAGAATAAGTTAACAGCTGTCGTGGTCTGACAGCTTTTGTGATCAGTGTCAGAGCGGAACTAAACGCCAATTTGTGGCTGACCACAGATGCCTAGCTGGTGTAACGACTAACTAGACACCAAACGTTGTGCAGGTTTTAATAACTAGGTGGTCCCTGCGGAGCAGTGGTGGCTCAGCGGTAACGACAGCGACTTACGAATTGTAGCTCGCAGGTTCGAACCCAGACAGGCGCTTTACTTGTGTAATTTATTTCATCACCACTGCACTCATAACTGTGAAGGAAAACATCGTAAGGAAACCAGCATGTCCTGCAACCAAAAATTTGCAGACATGTGATATTTATCAACCCGCACTGGGCCCGCTGGATTACGGCCCACTCCCTCTCACTGACCAGGAAGACTGTGTCTCAGCATGTACCCAACATTATAGGCTGATTATGTATGTTTGTAAGTTACCTCAGGATTACAGCAAAACTGTACATTCAGTCCGTTCCGAAATCAAATACCAATATCTGGTCTACTTGTTTGAAAATCCATTTTATTTTCGATTCCAGACACAACACATAATAAACTACGACTTCCCGCTGTACACGGCGGACTACATCCACCGCTGTGGCCGCACCGGCCGCATCGGCTCCCCGCACAACTGCACCATCACGAACTTCATCGCGTGGCCCAGGGAGATACAGCAGGTACTAAAACCATATCATTAACAAACCGTTAAGGGCCTGTGCATACCACGTTTTTTTAACGTGCAGTTGACAGCGCGTTTTAGAAACGTGCGTCGACGGCGCGCTTTTATCCTACAGAGGGTCTACAGGCTGCGTCTGACTCGCGTGCGTATCGCGTCTGTATCGCTACAAATGCGCGTCAACGGCGCGTTTAATACACGTGGTGTGCACAGGTCCTAAGACTACACATAAAATATTCAGTCATTTCTAGATCTTTGTGTCTTTATGGGTAGTTCGCAGCCCGAAAGTCTGAAAACCAGTCTTACCTAAGCCTTTAACCTCGCTTTATGTTACATACTGGTATTTAGCTGCATCGGGTTAGACACAGATGCCCTGCAGGGTACCATCCGCATTTGGTTGATATCTCGACCAGTCGTACTCAGCGCTACTCCTCCATATTTATTATACGCACAGCCAAAGTGTGGAACTCTCTGCCTGCGTCTGTGTTCCCTTCCACATTTAGCCAATCTACCTTCAAAACAAGAGTGAACAGGCAGCTTCTAGGCACGCTCGATCCATCATAGACCTCATCAATCGCTTTCCATCAGGCGCGTTCGAGGTCAAGAGCAAGCCCATTTAATAGCTTACGAGCTTGGGGTTCGTGACAATTAAAAACTGCCAATAAAACTTACCAAAATTGACACTTTAATGAAATACACAAATTACAAAACACAATTTCAGTACTGATCACTCTAAATCGTACTTGAAGATCGCTTCAGATTTTCTCGCCTGTATCGCTTGTTCAATACTGCCGGGTCTTGCTCCGTTCCGGCCTTTTATAGGGCCTTAAGAACATTCGAGAAACGAAGCATCTAGAATGTTCGAGTACATACCGGCCCCGACTGAGCAGATGTTGATAATTCTAGAAGATTCTGGTATCGAAATTTCTAGATAGATCTTGACTCAATGAATTCTGCTACTCGATACTAGATGGCGCTAGTGGTAACTAATTACTTTAGCTTTAGCGCGTAACAATAGTTAAAAAAAAGACTAGAAGCCCAACATACATGCGAAAAGGCTAGGCAGATGACGGATAAAATAAAACAACCCTATTTAAAAATATTTTTAATTGCTCTTGACCTCGATTACGTCTGACGGAAAGCAGTTATCTATGAGATGGTCCTTTTATAAAAAGGTCTTTTTTTTTTTCTTTTGGTTTGGTTTTTTTTTTTTTTTTTTGATTGCCCATGAATAGATGTCTGATTTTTTTTTGTTGAGACTGTCACATTGTCTTTTCCGAAATACCCCATGTATGCTCAGCAATAGCTTAATAATTTTTAGCCGACTTAAAAGAATGGGTTCTATTTTAATATTTTACAGGAATTTACTAGGCAACACTTCACAGTTGTGGTGGGTATACATTAATTCTAGAATTTTCTATTTCTATTTCAGGTGCAGAAGATCGAGCTATCAGTTCGGAAGCACAGTGACCTGCCCAGTGTTAATGCTAATATTAGGAGGATCATCGAGGAAAGGATTGTAAAGATGTCCAAGGCTATTTAGAATGGTGGCAAAGAATGATGTAAATGAGGTATCGTACGTTTTTGGTGGGTTTAAACCAAGTTATATTTAAATTCTGTGTCATCCACATAAAGATACAAGGGCTGTTTCATCATTTCCGGTTCAAATGCAGTTTTTTAAGGGGAATTTAGTCGCGGGCTCGAACTCACTGGTGGTCCTGACTAAAAAGCACGCTGTCTCACCAGGCATCGTGTCCGATAGAGGTGAGATGCAGGATCATTTATAGTAAAACAGACGCTTGAAAATTAAGAAAAGTCCTTCGGAAGATCGGGTTTTATTAAAAAAAACCACTGCATAAGTCAATAACCAATAAAATTTATTGAACTTTTCGATATTTGAGCTTTGTCGGTACCGACTTGGTTTTAGAGATATTACACTTCTTTTGTTACTTAAACACGCCCAAAGTTAGGTTAAATTAGTAAGAAAAACGAATCTTTGTTGGCTCCTAACTTTTAATTTATTTTTATTTTAGTATTCTGTTTCCGTACACACAATATTAATAATGAGACAAAGTCATACCATGTTTAATTTTTGATGTACATTGTCTAACAGTGGAGTAAGTACACTCCCGAAGTTTGTATGGAAAAAATGTCGACAAGATTCACTTTAGGGCAAATTTTTATAATTCTGTTCAGTTTTAGCCCTAAGATTACACTTTTGGACCACGCCGTACGAACGTTAAAATATAGCGGTGAGATTTTATCGCGCACTGGATTATAAACTTTCGGTGGTGGACCGAGCTTTGAGAATCCAACAGAGTGCATTCTCACGCGTCGAAAAACACACTGCTCGATTTTCAACTGGCGGCGCTAGCAGCATATTTATCGTCCTATTGAACGTGAACTTAACATCAAAAATTTGAACTGCTAGCAATATTTGAATAGTAATAAGTTAATAACTTAATAAGCCAAATCTTAATGTTAACTGTAAATTGGCCTCTTCAAGTACCTAAGTGTGGTATGAATTAGCTGTTGTATAAAATATTATACATTCTTTTTTAGTTCGTAGATATAAGTAAAACAATAAATTGTTAAATATATGGCTTTTGTTTATTTTATTACAGTATTTTCCCAAGAGTTTTTTTTTAAATTATCTATAAAGGGTGACAGGGACACATACACTCGATCAATCTGTGTGGTTCTTTCCTCAAAAGATTATTGCAGACACCTATCTACATACAGACGAGATATGACCAGTCTTCGAGTCTATCCAGCAAAAACGGCACTCATGCGCAAAAGTATCGTCTGCATGGCGCCTACTATATTTAATAAATTGCCTAAACGGAAGAAGCTAAATAGTAAGGCATTCAAGCGACAATTGAAAGTGTTTCTTTCGCAAAAGGCATATTATAGTGTCTCCGAATTTATAGACGAAAAAGGTTTTTTTGATTGAATCATTTTATCTTTTCCTGACACTAGATTAAATTTATATGAACATGGAATTTTGAAATAATAACATAAAATAATTTCTAATTGTTAAGTTTCTAAATTATAGACTATTTACGTGCCTATTCCAGGTATTTTTTTTTTTCATTTGTCTTATTGGTAATTCTTTTTAATGTTATGGAAATATTTGTACGCCGATACTTACGGCTAAACATGAATGGACTCAAACGATGTATCTAATATCTTGCATGCTCTTGTATGTATACAATGTTTAGACAAATAACTAAATCTTATCTTATCTTATCTTATCTTACATGTTCTTTACATGATCTGACCAAGATTATGTCTGAACTTTAAAAGAAACTGTGAGCTCTGAGTTTTTTTCGGCCTTTCTTCTCAGAGTAGTCATATAGGAAACGCCGACCTCATCTAGTTTTAAAAATATGATTGACGTGTAATATTGTTTGCACGAACCTACTTACTGAAATTAAATCATTTATCATAATTCTGAACACTTCTGCGTACATTTTTTTCGTCGGTTATTTAATAAATAAAATAGCTATTCTAGACATTTTCACTGCGTAGGTGCACTGTTCTATGAAACAGCTGATTCTTTGATAACCGACAAAAAATATGAACGCATCTAGAATCATGTACTGATTTCATGCTTATAGTTTGCGCGTCGCATAATAATGAAATACTATTCGTTGGTGGTAAGCACATTATTGGAGAAAGGCTGGACCGATTTTGGGAATTTTTTGTTTTAAAATGTTCATAATAGGAACATAGAATGTTCATAATATAACAGGAATAGATTTTTATGGAATGCCAAAGTGGAAACGTTTCTCGGACGCCCTTTTTTCTATTAGATTTTTGTGTGATGAACTAATGTTTGGACAGGACGTCTATCGGGTCAGCTTGTAAGTAATAAAACACATTTTAGTTTAAAACCCAATAAAATTGTATTCATAATATTCACACAATATTCAATCTAACTCTACTTATACACACAAAAGATCCCTTTATACACAATGAACACTTTGGGACCGTCCCTAAATACAAGGGCAAATACTAGAATACACGCTTCTCTAAAAATAAAATGTCTGACTTAAAACGAAAGTCTTTACTGAATAAAGTTCTAAAATATTGCTTATTATGAAGACTACGTAGTATTTGTTTAGTGAGGGCGATGCCTCGTATACACTACATGGTCAAATTATATGAATTAGCAAAACTTCGGAGCTCGACGAGAATGGATATCAAATCGAAATCATCCATACCAATAAATAAAATTAATAATTAAAATACAGTACTTATAACAAAAAACCTTTTTTGGTCCGTCTATCTGTTTGTTCCGGCTAATCTTCGAAACGGCTGGATCGATTTTGACGGGACTTTCACTGGCAGTTAGCTGATTTTATAAGGAGTAATTATGGGTTCTGTCGCGGTAGCACGTTCCTGTGGGATAATTTCAGACATCCACGCAGGCGAAGCCACCGGCACAACTAGTATTTAAGTAAAAAAAATGGTTGTCTGTAAAGTCGGTTTACGGCCGATAATTTTACGTCATAACGTCACAAGTAAACATTGATGAAAAATTGCATACTTTTATGAATTGAATTGAATTATTTATCATTGATTATTCATCCACTTCGATCGTGCCTCTCTATCGCTTGTTCCTCGCTCTCGCTTGCACGCTCGGCTCAGGCGGGACGTGACAATGAGTCATGCTTTTTCGTGCGTGCAGCGCGTTCATCGATTTATAAGACGTTATCACGTCAAAAACAAACGTGATTCCTACGAAGTTTCGCCAGCTTATTAAATTTGACCATGTATAAGTATATTCTTATATTTAAGTAATACTAAGTTATGCTTGATATTGGTGCTGATTTAGTTTCACACTGACTTAACTAAAACTATTGTTGTCTTTGCAGAGTAGACACAACTAGAAAGAGACGGAATAAATGTAAGTCATATTAGTATAAACTGAATCTAATATGCTGGTAAAACACTGCTTCATATTTGTACAAAAATGCGTGGTATTTTGCTTATACAAAACGAACATTACTCAAGTAGATTTAAGATTTATTTTGCATTGCCCAAACCTCGCGAATATTTGGACAAATATGAAACACCAAGTGAAGTGACAGCAATCAAGGTTCCAAATTTGTTTTGACATACTGAATGACAGTTAGCTCTGAACGTTGTCTATCTCTTACTTACTCAGCCTGTTAGTAAAAGACAGCAATATTATTAGTTAGTTCATAAGACGAAGATAAGAATCAGTGCATTTTATCAACGGGTTTGTAGTAAGGAGATTCTTCATAGTTCATATTTTACTATAATAGTGTAAGTATTAAATCTGTAGACGTCTTACATATATCCTTTTGTGAATTGTATATTATTACTTTAATATTATATAATAGTACTGTTTCTTTTCTTATATTTGGCAATTCCAATTGCTTTAATAAATAGGACTTTTCTAATAAGTTCTACAAAATAGACTATGATTAATAACACAGATTCTCCACACATATGAAAATTAAATATTTACAATACGCATAAAATTTGGTGGGTTAAAGGTCTTTTAAATAATGGCTACTAAAATTATAAATAATTATTTAATAAATAAGTAATCATTTCATTAAAACGGTGACTTATTATGAGTAACTTATAAAGAGTGAATAGTTTAATTTGGGATTCCTTCCCAATTTTTAAAAGACCTTAAAACCAGCCACGTTGGCACACGATATTTAGCCATATTAGCCTAATATTTGAGACGATATTACCCTCTCGAGTGTATTTACAATCTAATCTACTCTTTGGTGTCAATATTCCTTTTTCATCATGATTTATCATGATCTGATATCTACACATTTACAATTTTAAAATTACGTCTCTATTTTTATATGATAACGAATGTCGTGATGACCAGTGGTTTAAGAATGTCGTGATGACCCAGTGGTTTAAGAATGTCGTGATGACCCAGTGGTTTAAGAATGTCGTGATGACCCAGTGGTTTAACTTCTCCATATGCAGGTAATTTCTAAAGTTTTTCTTAGACATCACTGACATCAGTGAAGGAAATCTGGATTTTACTTTGGGTTTATTTATAAACGTTGATTAGAGCTATGAGATGTCTAAACGTCAAAAATGAATGGTTCAATCTGTTTAATCGCTAATCATTACTTAACTTTAAGCAAAGTTTATAAATAAAGGAGTATAATAATGAATACAAGTCTGAAGTCGCTAACCCGTAAGTGTGGTAATCCATGGTCATTCCTTCTCTGTATTAGAAGACGCCTTTGCCCTGCAGAGGGGCAATAATGGATTGGTATTATTATTATTTTAAACCAATGTAAGGTGGTAGGTAGTCAGAACATAGGTACTTTATATAAAAAATACCAGGTGTATTAACTTAAAATATCATCTACAGTTCTAAAAATTTGAGCACACCAACTATCATACTTACAAAACTTTTTATTTTTGGCATGAACATGTTGTGCCTATTGTGGAATTAGTCAAAACACTGACTGATTTGCCAAAATTTACACACAACAAAAACCTACAAATATCAACTATTTACGAAAATCTTTCGGCACATGCAATGGCACAATTTTCTTAATCCCTGGACGAGGGACCAGGCCTCGCATCCTCAGTAGACTTCCATCTACTCTCTAAAACAGCTTTTCCTTTGGCATCCTGGTTCACATTCTGATGGCTGTACCGTCGCTGCTCCTCGAAAACCCTGGCAGTTATGTTGAAAACGCTGTCAGCACTGGTTTTTCTCCTCGTATCAAGAGTTGTAAGACTATTAGTAGCTGAAGGAACTAGCCTGTGAGGAAACCTTGGAGATCCTTTGATCTTCTCACACGAACTCTGATGGGACGCTGGTCTTTGATGTGTAGCTGGTAGAACAAAATTGACCTTTGTCTCAGGTTCCGCGATATACTTCTGCGGCAAACGTCTCGGAGTATCAGGGTCATAGGAACACGAAGGCTCGTCATCAGTCACGCGTATAATGGGACCACTTTTCGCGTAAGATTCTCTTCTCAACTTCAGTTCGGGATGAGGTACTTGAAGGGTGTTGCAGGATAGGGCCATGGAGTGTTTTCTATTGCCAGGAACAAGTCCTGCTATCATGCCGACGTGCATTTTTAGTGCTGCTGCTATACCGCCCCCTGTAGGGTCTGCTATCGACATGGTTGAGGCTTTTCTGCTTGTCGGTCTACTGCTTCCGAAAAAGCTCTTTATTCTGCTGAGTAGACCGGTGTGTTCCTCTCTCTTGTTGAGGCAGAGGTTGTATAGGTCTATCGTTGGTTGAGATTTCCTGTAGTTGAGTTTCGGTTGTGAGCTGAAGCTGACAGAGTTTCGTCCTCGCCAGACGTCGGTGGATGGCCAGCTGGCGCGGGGTATGACCGGGGGGAGGACGGACAGGAGGAGCATGGGCAGGCCTCCGCTGATGCTCGGGGTGCGTCTGTCGCTGTCTGCGTGCGCCATACCCTCCTCCTCTACTGTGTTGAGTTCAGTCTGAAAATTAAGGATGTTTTATTAGGCACGCAGGGTAGGTGCAATCCGAGTGTTCTCCAAAACTGTCTTGCTCTGTCTTTGCTTTATTCAATGTCAGCTTACAAATAAAAGGTACATTCAGGTATCAGTGTGTCCTATTTTATGTGTTGTGATGCCTATTTAATATTGTTTTTTTTTAACAATCTGTAGTCTTTGCTTCAAGAGCGTATACTATGCGTTCACCAAAACATGGTCTGAAAAGGCTTATGATACTGGACCGGGAGGAAGGAAAACCCGCTCAAGGCAGAGCACCGGCAAGTTGGTCAAAAGCGACCAAGAAGGCTGTTGCGGTCCGATCTTGAGCATTGCGGGAACGACGAAGAAGAGGTATTTTTGCATTCTTACTCCACACCAGCTCATGGGTAAGCTACGCAAGTTTACTTAGCTTCGCTTTGTATGAAAATGAATCGGGGCAAACATCTCCGTGCACATCCTGCGTAGTCTGCGTGGCTGATCAACTAAATATTCTTAATCTATTGACGTAAGTATAGAAGAAATTCTACTTACTCTTTTATGCAAAGATAACGACGCGTTAGACCCACTGGCAGAATCCAGAGGTTCAGCCAAAAGTTTCTCGAGCCTTCCTATCTCTTTGTCCAGCGCCGCCACTTCTCTCTTATACACTCGGTTTTGGATCTCTATCCTGAAGTGAAGTTCTTGTGTCTCGTCTGTCACGAATCTTCTCGTCTTACATTCTAGTCTTAGGCCCATGCTTTGGATTACGGGGTCTTCTTCAGCTGAAAAAAGGCTTTCATTATTGAGTAATTTTACGACTGTGAAGAATTTTAAATAGTCCAGTTGGCTTTCTTACTGTTACTTTTGAGTTTTTTCTGAGGGTAAAGTTCTTAATTTGGAACAGATATAATTAAAATTTAACGATGTATGTTTCTCATGTAATTTTTCCAGTGAATACTCCATGATGATGATCATATAAATCCAAATATATGTATGAGATTTACAAAGGACGATGGCTGATTTGTGGGTGAACTTAGTTCCCTAGGTATCGGAAGTTTCCTTGGTCGTATAGGTAAAACTTAATCTCCTAATGAAAGTAATTCCAGTATTAACCATCTTTATCGATAAAACGAATCAACTCACCATTACTCCTAATAGCAACAATCTTCGGCAAAAACAGCAAACACAAAGTCGAGGTAGTCGTAATCAAAATCAAGCTCGTTATCGAAATATACGCCAACGTAGCTCGTTCAGAAATTATAGTTCCGATCACCACCACACTGGCGCTGGTGATGACTACAGAATACACGCTGATGCCGATGTATTTGGAGTCATTCAAGGCAGAGATCTTCACGTTTCTGGTCTCCCAAGCCATGTAGACTCCCACGATGAGGAGTAGGCCCTTGTAGGCGTAGAGGGCACAAAGCCAGCCGGTCGTGTTTTGGGATTTGCAGACTTCTATCTGAAAGAGAAATTGGAGATGTTTGAAGTGTTCTGGTTACGTTTTACGTTTACACTAAAGTATAAAACTTTTTATAGAATACAGGTAAGTCTACTGTCTTCGTTTATGCATAAGCAACGTATAATCAGCCTATAATGTTCCCACTGATGGGGAACAGGCCTCCTCTCGGTGAGAGGGAGTGGGCTGTAATGTAACACGCGTGCCAAACGCGTGTCTTCGAAATTTGGTTCTAGGATATGCCGGTTTTCTCATAATGTTTACCTTCACCGTTTAGAGAGCAGCGGTGATGAAATAATGTATACAAAGTAAAGCGCCTGTCTAGGTTCGAACCTAGGACCGACAACTCGTAAGTCACGGCCGTTACTACTGGGCTACCCGTTTTTCGTTTATGATTTAAACCGAAAATAAGTAGTAACGACTAGTAATAGAGTACCTACAGACGCCAGCACATCAAGCTATCCTAAACTGTCAAATTTTCCCAATTGATCCTTAACCTTATGCTAATGTCATAAAGTTGAAAATCTAGCAAAGAAATTTGACAGATTGGGGTAGCTTGATGGCGTCTGTACAAAACTTATAGCAAATGAAAAGGTGAAGAAAATAGTCAACGAGACAAGTCTGAAACAACGTATACCCCATGTAAACACAACATCGTAACTTGTCTATGGGTGTAAGCGTGGGGTTAGGAAAGTTTTCAGCTATAAAAGCAGTGACGTCAGTTTTAATGTCAACGCGTAGATGGTACTGATTAGAATTGTCAGTTGCCGTATCTGATAAAATTGCCCTTCCGTTTCAGGAAACTCGTATACCTACCCAGTACGCGAACAGAACTATAACATTTCCCGCTTTTCAAGTCCGTTTTAAATGTCAAGTTCTTAGTTCCTAGTTCTTCGTTTATTACATTCAATGAAAGTGTGTAGGTATCTTACATGCTTTATTTACACATACCTTAGCTATGGTATCGTTAATCAAAATTCTAAATCAAGAATTATTCCAATTAGGCTCAGAATCAGCACTTTTTGAACGTCATTACATTAGGCACTTCTCCTTAACGCTCTTTACCCTTCACCACTTCCTGTGCCTTACGGTTGCAAAAAGTGACAAGAAACTTCCCAGCGGAACCACTCAATAAGGATAATTTAATAACACAGAACAGTTTCAAACCTGAGGCTGATAAATAACACTTCTATCAGTAGTGCTGATCTCTGTGGTCAAGTTCTTCAGATGCCTCTCCATGGGGTCCAGCATGGTCCATAGTGTGACTATCATCCCATCGATGACCAGTAGAGCACACACAAGGGATATTAGTGGCGTGTCTTGAAGCAACTTGGTTTTGCAGACACCACTGCGGTTGCTGTAAAAATATATTTAGGTACAATATATTAGGCTAGAAAATAAATAATAGTTTAAAAAACTAAAAAACACGCTTTAAAAACCAAACTAAAAAAGGAGAAAATAATTTAATTCAATTAAAAAGCGTGGGGTGCTTTTTGAGGTATTTTTATAATCACTTACTGTCAAGCACCCCACGCTTTTTAATTGAATTAAATTATTTTCTCCTTTTTTAGTTTGGTTTTTAAAGCGTGTTTTTTAGTTTTTCAAACTATTATTTATTTTCTATTTTTTAGTTCTGCTAACTACAAAAACGTGTTTTTTTTCTCATTTTTTTTTTAAATTATTGAATTGACATCGGTCCTCGACAAGTTTACAAAGTTTCAATTAAATCTGACCGTTTAAAGTGGGTCGGAATCGCGCTCAAAGGAGTCGGTTACATACATACAAACATACAAGTGAAGCTAATATAAAGCGTGTATAAATAAGTAGGTACCCAAACTAGGTACAAAGTTTTACTTTAACGACTGCTGCGTCAGTCCATTAAATGAGCTTGTACGAATCAGTTGCGTTATTTCATCTCCAGCCCCCTTCGGTTATAACAGTTGGCTTAAGGGCCTACGTCCCGTTTGGTAGCGTAACACAGTCACTTTATGAACCGTACTGCTCATTAACGGCTTGTCTTGAAGATTTGAAAAATATATGATTTTGCTATAGATTCATATAGATCATTTTGCCGGAAGTACTTTTTTTGTATGGTAATACTTTTGCTGGAAAAAAATATTTTCCAACACGCAATATTTTGGCTTCTATTCCATACTCCTACTAAACGGCTTCGTTATTTGGAAAAAAAAAATACACTGAAAAATAGATAGAGGTACCACAGAATCGCCGAAGCACAATTGTAAATTAATCAAAGGAATATCCCCATTTTGAGATAAAGGCTCAGAGGGGCCCTGCGCGGGCGCGGGGGGCATAGCATACAAATATGGCTTTAGCATACAAACGGGAGATGAGGATACTATGGGCCTTAACGTTACGGGTCGTCAGAAGCCCGAAAGTTTGACAACCAGTCTTACCGAGGGGTATCGTATTACGCAGTAACTGAAATGTGGATATCAGATAGGTAGCTGCATCATGTAAACTGATATCCTGCTGCATCCGGTTAGACTGGAAGCCGTCTCCAATATAGTTGGGAAAAGGCTGGGCAGATGTTACATACGGCATTAGTAGAACTTAGTTTTGAATCATTATGAAAAACTTACCTTATGAATATCCTGTGCACTCGATATGTCTTCGCAAACATTGAGCCAAAAGCCAATGAGAATCCAGCTGATAAGATGTATACTCTACCCTGAAAATAGACCAAGAAAACCGCCTTTATTTGCGACATCAATGTATAAGCTTACATCTTTTGTTTTTTGTTCTCATGGTCTAGGACCTTGTCGAAAGATGCAAATGCAGCACAAATCAAATATGTAATTTATTGTATTTAATTTCGAATAGGTCTTGATTATGGAAAATGCCAGTTAGAATAATGGCATAAGTACCTACCGACACTTAAATATCCCCAAGTAGGGGCTTATTTTACATCCTTTTTGAAACACGTATTTTGAAAGTAGGTAGGTAACCTTATTTTTATGCATACTGCGTTCGCGAATAAGTTTCCAAACGTGTAAACAAATATGTGTTCACTAGCAGCACCCCGTGGTATCACACGCAAAGTTTCGATCCCGAGGGAATATCGGGATAAAAAATATCCTAAGTATTTTAATCCTGGTTTTATACTATCGGTGTGCTATTTATCATCGTTAATATTGGTTTAAGTGAAAGTACCATTAATTGGAAACAAGGATTTGATATACTGTAGGTACTACGTAAGTATTTACTTACGGTACACATAGCAGAGAAGGGCACATAGGACGGTAGCGTAGCGTTGTCCACGCCCAACAATGCGACTGCTGTGTAGACCAGCACGCAGCCAATCAGCGTCATGTTGTTCAGGCGGGGAGATGAAAGCTTTATTGATCTGGAAATTAGTTTTTTTTTACATGACCTTATGTAGGTGTGTAAGTAATATTAGTGAGCTCAGTGCCTTTCACGCTAATGCTTTTTGAGAAAGCATCGCGAACAACAACAAAGTATTGTCACCGTTTTTGTGATGGCTTTTATCCACAGTACACATTTTAATAGGAAAAGTCACAATAAAACAGCTGTTTTTCAAACCCAATAAGCACGTTAGGGAGCAGTGTTGGCTCAGTGGTAACCATGAGGAAGCCGGCATGTTCTAACGGCAACTTCATGTGTGAACCAAGTATCCGAAAAGATATGACATCAACCAACTCGCAGACCCTCCCTCTAACAGAAACGAGGCCTCTGTCGCAGCAGTGGGAAAATTATAGACTGATTATGCTACGAAGGCATTCAGTATCAAATTACTGCTAGCGTGTATGATCCTAGTAATGGACAAAGGCCTCTCCCATCCCATGACTTCCAGTTTATGCGATCCAGGGCTAATGTGGACCAGTGGTCCTTTGGTTCGTCTAACTCGTCCCGCAGACCTTGTAAAAGGTATTAAATAGTTTCAAATAATCAAATTCGAAGGTTCGAGGTCGAAGTGGTGCTGCTTGTCCTAGGCCTTTCAGAGTACGAGGTAGAGGACTTTCAGAGTAGGCCCCTTGGACCATAGTCCAGGAGGCCTACTCTGAAAGTCCGTCAACGAAAATACGGGTCTGTCCGAAAGTAGTTCCATACATTGGAGTGACCCATATTATACGTATCGGGAGTAAGGACAACTGTCAAATCGTGTTATCACTATTCTGAGTTTGGGCCTTGAAGTAATCTTATGTCCGTAGGTGATACGGAATAGCAAACGCCCGTAACTTCGGTGGAAAGTACGGACTTCGTGCATTGAGAGACCTCCAGCTGTTGACGTTTTTCGGCTGAAAGATGACAATGATTTACCTTCGTTTACTATAATGCAAGTTGAACACCAAGAAGGCGAGCGCCAGCGCGACGCCTAAAGCCGCCAACGCTGCCACTGCCACCCTCGCCGGCGCCCACACGGAGTCGATCCTCAGCACCAGCACCCTGCGCGCCGCAGGCACGCCGCCCGCCCACTGCGGGCGCGCGCACTCGGTGCAGCTCATCTCTCGGCCGTGCGTGTACAGGGCGACTGTCTTTGGTCTGCCACCTAGAAGGTAGGTTTAATTCAACATAGAATACTACCTTCTGCTCACGAATTTAACCTCTTGTTTCATGTTTTACTACAGTGTGGCGCAACCTGATACAAAGCATTCAGTACCTACATGATTCTGAACCTTTGCTTTTTTAAATTCTGAAAATCTGAAAAAAACGTTGCTGTTCCACACATTTCACCGCATAGTATCTACACTTTTCTAAGAAACAGCATTTTTTTTAAACCAGCTACGATATCTACGTTAGGAGGTCAGAATAAATAACGTCCAATTAATGGTTACAGTTTGTGCGTCGATGTCTCTGCCACCCTGAATAAAAAATATCCTATCTTTTTATTTATATAGATGACACTCAATACAAGATATATACTCATATATATACTCAATATATACTCATATATACTCATATATACTCATATATATACTCAAGATATATACTCAATACAATAGTAATCTGATCAGTATTTCCAGAGATTACTTATTACAAATATATAAACAAGCAATTGTACCTCTTAGAATATTAAATTAGACAAGCGACTCGCCTTCACACGAGTAATTCTGAATGTATTGCAATGCATTAAATATCCTTAATCAGTTCTGTAAATGATGGTGAAAATCACATCAGAATCAACGAAGAAGTTTCGAAAAACAACGAATACAGAAACCAACTAGGTATTATTTAAGGATAGACATGAAAGATAGCACAAACAAACGTTAAGGCCAGACAGTCTACGCCACAATTTAGTCGAACACTTACCTTGAATTTGATAGAAAGCCGACGTGCCTATTCTGTCTGCTCCATTGAACGAGACAGGGCCCTGAAATTACATTTCATAAAGATACGTGTTATATATAATAGTCATACGAAAGGTTACAGAGGATCTTAATTTAAAAAAAAAAATACTATTTGTAGGGTAGGAGGTCCAGTATATTTATCTCGCGAAGCGACACGCTCTTTACTTGCGCTTTTTTTTCGCGCTCTTTTCAAGTGTACAAACACGCTGAGAATGGTGTGTAAGGGCAGGACCTCTGTACCGTTCCTGTAGACAATGGCGAACTCCGAAATGTGTGTGTTTTATGCGTTGGTAACCACAAGTAAAGCGCGCGTCGCATCGTGAGAAAATCAAACCGTACCTAAGAACTATGCGAGTCGTAGGCATCGAAAACCAATTACTTATTTAAAATCGAAGATAATATGACGATCGTAGGCGTATGACGTAAATATCAAATTATTCAGGTAAAATCTGATAAAATACACATAATTATATCATAATCAAACTAAATTATCAAACTGTTTTGCGCGACTGTGGTGGAATATTCAAATCTATGTTAATTTAAATCTACCCACACACGTTAATAATTTGTTTGACGCGGTAACAGCCTACGGCCATGTTGAATTTAGAGAGTAGATACCTATGATACAAATTGTTTTATAATTTAATGTCGATAGCTGGTAGCCTGGTATAGTTCCGCTTAATATTTATATCAGCTGTATGACCACTGATGAGCAATAAATGAGCTTTGAATGAATAGGTACTAAATTCAAATATGTGTGCTGTTTTAGTACACAGGAGGGTGGTATTGCTTATGCCCATGACAGAAATCTATGGTCGGAAGTCGCAGGGACGCGTAAGCTGATATTAGTCCAGAGGTCCTAGTTTAACTTTTGTTACTTTAAGTTACTTATAGCTATATTTGCATAATGCAGAATTGCATATGTAAGCGGGCATGCCCTTTATGCCTAGAGGCTTTTATTTAGATTGGAAGTTCTGTTTACGTTTTATTTTAATTTTCTATTATTTTTAGTTTTCAATTTTTGATGGTATATTGGCGTGTGCTAGCTGACATATGGCAAATTTTATGTTTTTTTTTTTTTTTGTGTTTCGTAATTTTTTTTACCTATTATTGTATAGAATCAAGTTCTTCTAACTTAACAGACAGCTGTGCTGCTGGGGAGTTTGTTCCGCTACTTCTTCTTCCCAGCTAAAGCACTAGGAAGTGGTGAAGGGCGGGCGTTTTTGGGGGGACTGTCTTATGTAATATTATTTTGACGTTCAAAAAGAGCTGACTCTCAGCCTAGTTTGAATAAATGACTTTTGATTTTGATTTTTGATTTTTTGAGACACTTCATTCGAGTGATAGGTTCACTCGAGAGAATGTTTATTTTTGTTTCATTCCACGTTCACACTGCACATTACATAGAAATTAACGTTTTGCTATAGCTGAGATCCACAACCTAATAACTGGGTAATACGATACCTGTTGGTAAGGACTGGTTGTCAGCCTTTCGGGCTTCTGACGACCTGTAATGACTGTCAAAGGTCTAAGACTGACAATCCGGACCAACGGCTCAATCAACTTACTTTCCGAGGCACGGAGGGGTCTCGGAATGTAAAGATGGCCACCTATCCACGGACTGACCGCGGCTAGCGTAACTTAAACTAATCGACCGACACGTCGCTCGTGTCGATCTGCTGACCCTAGAGAAATACTTGGGTATGGTAAAAAATACTTTATGTATACTTACCGAAACACCAACAAAGCTAAGATTCGCAAGCTGATCCAGGAATTCCTTCGCCATATCCTGTCTATCATAATCAAAATGGCTGAGTCCAAGCTTGGTGCTGTTCGTACCATCACTCCGTCTGTATTCCAAAGACCTCCAGAGCTGTTCCGCCTTGCTCAGGGCCAGGGCTATAGCCCAGACTGCGTCATAAGTTTGAGGAGCGTATGGGGAGACAGCGACACCTGCTGCTTCCATTTCGCGAATGAACATTTCGTTTGTCTGAAAAAAATATGTGGTTTATGATGACAATGTAAAACTTATTTCATTTTAATAGGAATGAATGGATGCTACAGGGGGCCTACCACTAATAAATAAAAATTTCTTGCTTGAGTATAGTTTTCATTGTATGTAATGTATTTGTTTGTTGTATTGGCATGGCTTGCTGAAATATTATGTCAGCTAGCCATGCCAATATTTAAATTCAAAAATATTTTTTTATTTTTTTTTATTAATGTTCTGTGTTACTTTGCATACCTACTATTGTATCAAGTTCTTTTAACTGAACAGACAGCTGTCAGTACTGTTGGGGAGTTTTTTGCGTCACTTCTCTTTCTCAGCTTTAGGAAGTGGTGAAGGGTGGGCATTTTAGTGGATTGTCTTATGTTATTTTAACATTCTAAAAGTGCTGATTCAGCCTATTATAATATGAATAAATTACTTTTGATTTTATAAAAAATGCTAGAAATAACTAACCTTACTTACATTATCAACATTAGTCTACCAACATCAATATTTACTACGACCTGATCACATTCTAAACCACTACAATTAGCGTTTGTGGTTTATCGACCGGATTAGAGCGTGACGTATAGGCAGAGGTTAGAACTAATTAATTCATGAAATCTCTTCGCGTTTCGCGATTAACAGACCACACAGAATATGTGTAAACTATAAAGTACGGATAAAATATTAAAGATACGTTCCTTAGACGGTGTTGGGTTGAAGTAGAGCTAGTAATAATTTGGCAAAACTAGCCGTGTACATACTCCCTGAAACTAAGGTAATGTGCGATTCTAACGCTTTCGTGACAAGACTTTCAGTTCGTCAGTCAGCCATTCTCAAATTTTGGTGTACCTGCATGCCTATGCAGGTACCACATAGTTTACCCCAATCTGTCAAAATTTCTTTGATAGAATTTCAACTTTATTACAAAAACATAAGGTTCATGTTCAATTGGGATTTTTTTCAGTTAGGGATAGCTTGTTGTGCTGGCGTCTGTACGTCGTTTTAAAATATGGACAACACTGGGTAAGTAGCAGGGACTTCGACGCACAATCTGTTGCCATGATTTCAGTACCTGATCCTGAACGATGATGCTGCAAAAAAAAATCGCAGGGAGCGTTGAAATTTTAGGTTGGTTATTAAAAAGAAATAGGTCTGCCGTACATTTTGACCGCGTACGTAGGTATTGCACTTAGGTATCTATGAAACAGCTGATTTTATTTTTGACTGCCACTTCGCCCTCGACTTCGCCCACGTGAAATTTATAGTTCATGTTACTCCGGAATAATGTAGCTTTCTAAAGGTGAAATATTTTTTTAAATCAGTTAAGTAGTTTTGAGTTTATCCATTACAAACAATTTTACAAACTTACAAACAATCAAATCTTTCCTCTCTAAGTACAATATTAGTTATTGATAATCGACGAAAAAATTATAATCTAGGAGGTCTAGAACCATGTGCTGAATTCTTGGTCTCAGTTTGCACGTCGAGGCCCCTGCCACTCCGTATATTTTGTCACACGGATAATGGATATTTCAGAACATTTTTATTGGTAGCTATCAGATCCGTAGCCATGAATAAGGCATCAGCCATCCGCGAGGCCCTCCAACTCAATGTCACAGTTCCGAGATTTATATCTCCGCGATGTACGGAGCTCTAAATAAAAGATGGAAGCTTTGGGAGTTAGGCTATTTTAGGAAACCTATCCATACAGCATTGCTTAGAATCGGTTTTCGTTGTATTTCAGTCTGCCAAGTTGATATGTTCTTAGAATTTTAATCGATGTTTAAGAGTTTAAAGTTTTTCAAAGAGAATCAAACTGTAATCGGCGATAAAAACAACGTCAAAATAAAATTCTTCTATGAAATGTACAAAAGAAAAAGAAAAGAAATGAAAAATGTTTATTCTGTACAAGCAAAACGCACATTACCAAAATTACCTAAACTACACATACGTAAAGCAAAAAGCCTCGTATTCAACCGATTAAAGTTAAAGAAAAATAAATTAATAGAAATGGCAGGAACAGTCTGTAATGCTGAGAGGACACAGGCCTCCTCTCTGTTAGAGGGAGCTGGCCATAATCCACCACGCGGTCCCAGTGCGGGTTGGTAGATGTCACAATGTCTTCGATTTTTTTGTTCTAGGACATGCCGGTTTCCTCAGGATATTTTCCTTCACCGTTTTGAGAGCAGTGGTGATGAAATAATTTACACAAAGTAACCCACCTGTCTGGGTTCGAACCTACGACCGATATCTCGTAAGCCGCGGCCATTACCACTGGGCCACCACGCTCTCTCAAGAAGTGACGCATGTGTAAAACTATTGCACGGAACATGATGTTATTGCTAAATTGTAGCAAGCCCACAGAAATATGCCAACAAAATACCTTACAAAAGTAGTTAGCTAGCCTGTTAAAATTTGGGAATTATTAACTAGGAAACAGGTTATTTAGTACCCCAATAGATACACAACGAGCTCGCAAATTGTCATTACACAATGTTCAAGGCGTATGAAACTCAGTCACTAGCCTAGAGCGATTCCGAATTTCACATTCATTATTCGATTCTGTGTCTACTTTCCGAACGAATGCATAGTAAACAGTCCACCAATTAAATTCGCTTTTGCTCATGGACTTAACGTTATTATTCATAAAATCAACAAGTGCTGTACAAAATTCAGAACCTTTATACTTTTGGTTCACCAAAATGCACAGAATAATTCCGTCCGATAAAATCATTTTTGAAGTTAACGTAGAATTTTAATGACAACCGCAGCAATATTTTTATCATTAAAACATTGGTATGGATTGAGATATATTTTTGTAGTTTATGAAACATTAAAGTTAGAAAATAATCCCAAATTAACTGTACGATTAATTCTTACAATTCATTTGGCATTATTTTCTAATTGTTTATTATTAGACAGTTTTATTATTCGGAATAGTCCGAATTGGGTTTAATGAAAAGATAATTGGAAAATTCGTGCGAAAAATTTAAAAGTGTAAACTGAAAGTTCTTTTTTCAATGGGTTATTTGTATGAACTCAAGACCACATTGAAATTTTTTCAGGACGTTTGTCGAGTGTCGGGTCAGTCAGTATCAAATATTGAGTGCGTACACGGTAATCCCACTAAACAGCGTTAGGTGCAAGAGTTTATGGCATAAATAAAAACATCCCCTAATACTTACCAACCCAGAGAAACTGACAGCATCTCCCACGATGCCTCTATGTGCGGTAACGGTGACCAGCCCCTCAAGCGCGCGCGCCAGCTGCGGCCGCGCACAGGGCGGCGCGCCGCGGATGCGCGGGGGCATGCCCGACACCAGCCACGCGTACTCCGCGCCGAACATGCCCAGTCTGAACGCCTGCGATCTCACAAACACCACACACTTACTACTATAATAATAAAAGCCATATTGCAACGTATGCTTACTAAAATAAAGTGATTAGGAACTAAGCTGTAAAGAAAGCTAAAAAAAATATTACATTATTGAAACCAGCTGTCTTAGTCTGTGTGTCCATTGACAAAGGCTTCCTCCATTTCCTTCCACTTTTACCTATCGACTGCTATTCGCGTCCATAATTTTCCTCCTGTGGTCACCAGATCGTTGGTACAGCGTTTTATCTGCCTTTCTCTAAGTCGTTTGCCATTTCTCGGGTACCAGACTGTTACCCTTTTGCTCCATTTGTCTCTGCCTGCCTGACGTTAGCCACCGTCACCCATCTAATTTCTTAGTTTTTAATCGTCTTTTTTTCACTTACTACTAAATGGCATGGGCAAATGGCTATTTGAAAATATTGTTTTTCATTTTTATAAACATGACAGGTTACCGTCTGAGTAAATAAGATTGCAAACCAGCACTCAAAGTGCGTAACACACTTTCAATCCCAAACCGATGCGAGTTTCAAGGAAATTCCTAATCCATTACTTCATGTTTTAAAAATGTATGTTGTTGAAATGTCAAATTCAAAGGCATTGCCATAGTAAGTACGCAATTATCCTGCAGTTTCTATGAGAGATACGAGGTAGCATGCACAAACAAAATATAATTAAGGTTGTCCTCCTTGACGGAGTCGTTTCAAGACTATAATGTGATGGATTTATCGTTGACAACGTTATAGTCGTTTTGGTGGGATGAATAAGAAAAGTTAGTGAATAAATTGAAGCCAACTCACCTCACAGAATATCTTGGGTATCATCTCCTGTGAGAAACTGCCAACGATGATGCGAGTGTCCAGCTCCTGAAACGAAATCTTTTTCTATTATTTGGTTTATGTAAGCATAAATCTAAAGTATTAAAAGTCTAAGTTTCAAGTCTAACAAAAAAAACTTTAAAATGTTACGAACTCTGTCAATATTATTTTAAGGTTTAATGGAGGGAGAGGAGAGGGAAGGCTTAAAAATATGACCACCTGGGACAACTACGGGAGGGGGAGACAGTTTGCTTGAATTTTGGATGGTACAAATACTGCGTATGCTATTGTCACGATAGCCTGCGTTGTATTTGCTTTATACCTTGACCCGTATTTAATAAGGCGGCCTATTTACTTAATTATTTAACAATAATAACTAAATATTTTTTGTTGGTTTAGAGATCGCTTGCGCCACTGCAGAGCATAGAGACCCGAGTTCGATTCCCAGTTTGGGCTAATTGTTACAGGATACTCCCGCAAAGATTTTTTTTCAGGACCAGACGAAATGTGGCCAACACTGGGTACCTCTTAGGAGATACAGGCGTGATGTTATATTATGTAGCAGTTATAAACCCGTTCCTTATCTTAAACTAGCCAAGATCGCACAGGCCATTTTTCTATGTCAGCTCATTTCATACCACGGTAGAGTGTATCATTATTTTAAATTTATTATGGCAGAAACCACGCATTGGCGATGGACTGAAAACTGTATAAAGTGCAAACTCCTGTAACTAATAACTTGTCTTTTTGTGAAATTTAGACATTGGGACTTAAATTTGCCTGGTTCTACAGTTAGGCTGGAAGCTGGGGTAGGTAGTTCTAAAAATATTGAGAAAAGACTCGGAAGAGATGAAGTTATAGGCTCGCGATTATTTTATTTATATAACTATGCAATATTGTGAATTGAAGTCGCTTTTCCTGTCTGGCTGTGTGACCGTGTTGTTCTTCTAAATTACGCAACGTATGTATTTTGGTGCGGTATTAATTCAGAGAATTAATGATTCCGGAAGGTTTAAATAAAATGCTTTAATATGAAATTTACATTTAATAAGAAATCTCGATGTGGAAACCTGCCGTGAAAATCTTGCAAGTCAGGGGCGGCTGGTTAGTTACGAGTATAAATGAAGCTTCTACATCAGTCGCTTTTGTCTAATGAAACCAATAGGCAGACGGTATGATAGCTTATAATATATCTACATATAGTATTTGTAGAAGGTGGTTGTAAAGGTGGTCAACAGGCTTGAGTTTTTCTTGCTCGGGGTGTAATTTTAACATATTAGATCTAGAACCCTTGTCTAAAAACTCAATGCCTCTTCCTTCTTCCCTGCCGAACATTTTCATAAGGCATATCATTTGTTTTATTCCGCCATCCCGTGTACATATCTAAAGGAGTGCGAAGAGTAAATAGTCATGTCCGTCTGTCTGTGTACATACATTGTGCGACACAAAGCCGCGTTCAGGAATTACAATCACGTTTATGTTTAGTGTAAACAGAGCTAACGATACATGCATAACAATTAGATTTGTGTGTCTTGGCAAATATAGGGCATATGCATACCTGGCAACGTATCTTGGGTGACTAAGCAGAATGATATCAAAAGTTAGACCCCTTAGGTTACCTCTGTGAGTGGCATTGCCTAAATGCACATCTCACGGTGTATTATGGAGCATTATTCGGACATCGTATTTTTACTGAAAAATCTGGTAGAAATAATAATTTAGGTGAAAGATTTGGTATCCCTATTTTGCTGGCACGTCTTGTTTTTGAGTATTTTATAATATTTGAAAATATTTAAATTGCCATCTGGATTTGTAGATGAAAATTGTTAGGTACTCTAAAACTAAGCATGATACGCAAAAATGATGTTCTTAAGAAGCAGCGATGGTGACTCTTACGCTGTGTAAGTATTTAAGGATACAAACGGACCTCGTGCCTTTGGTAGATCTAGATCTATACGAGTTATTTGTTTCTAAAGATTTCTTATTTTTTCTGAAACGTCTGCCGTATTATGAAAAGTTATTCACATCAACTAAGATTATTCTCTTTACTTCTCCAACACACCACATACATTTCACGTCCCAATTTCCGTGGAATCTATCTATATCTATTACTATCAGCTTTATTTAAAATGAGATGTGTGAAAAATTTACTTGAAAATACACTGTGCGGCTAGCCTATCAGAATTGTAGACCTAATAAGATCACTGGTTTTCTTCCAACTCTTGAAACTGTAGTGTCAGAATGAAGACTATCGATCATCATCAGCAGTCCACTTGTTTGAGTGAGAGCTTCCTCAAAGCTTGATAGATGGCGTTGTTAAGTTTTCTGAATCTCACAGTTAAGATTTTATACAAATGTTGAATCGTTTTTTTGAATATATTTTGTACTCGCAGGAAACTTTGTTTCATTTGGATTTATTGGGCAGTTGCCAGTTATCGGGTGTATTAACATTTATGGTCCTTCGAGCCGGATATATAGCTGGACATACGCCTCTCCAATTGCACGCCATTCCACTCGATTCTCGGCAACTCTCATCCAGCTGCTACCAGCTACCCTGCGAAGATCGTTGCTCCACTCAGACAAAGGGCGTCCTACTCTACATTTACTGATTCACGGTCGGAAGATGAGATTCGGTACATTATCGATATTGTGAGCAAACATCTAGGATGTAAGTATTGAACTACCTATAAAGCACTAAAGCAGCCAGCTAGAGCACTAGGAAGTGGTGAAGGGCGGGCGTTTTGGGGACTGTCTTATGTAATTTTGACGTTCAAAAAGTGCCAACTCTTAGCTTAGTTTGATTAAGTGACTTTTCATTTTATACCTCGAAAATGCAGGGTGGTTTTAGCTCTTTGACTCAACAAGCTGTACATAAAGAAATTCTTTAGAATAAATTAGTTCTCGTATAATCCTTCCCCAGAGTGAACTTAAATTATAAACCCACAACATTTAATTAATTAATTTTGATTTATTAATTCCTGGGAATGGTTTTACGAGTAATTTTAAAGTAGGTATTGTGTTGCGGTTGCTGTGAACAATAGCTATGCAAAGTTGTTACAAACTTTGCTTTGAGGTTTAAACAATGTGGTTTTCAAACGACCTCTGTGAGATCCATTTTGTATTATCTCCTTTTTTAGTGGTTGGTTTCTGAGTTTTCCTATGATATTTCATTGAAGTAGTTATTGGAAAGTTCGTGGCTTGTGACTAAGTAATAACAGTCACACGGGTCTGTGGATCTGAATTTTAGTTTTTTGTCACCGACCGAAGATATTAAATTTATTTTTCACTTTCACTTTGTGGTGTTCTTTTCGTAAGTCGGTTGTCTTATTTTTGGAAAAAGTATTTATTTTTGTCTCTTTTGTATATTCAGTTTTTGCCAACGACTTCCAAAATGAAAGGAATTTTTCACTATGTAGTGTTACATGGAAGTAGGTTAATTTTATGTAAAAAGATTTTATTCTTCCCTCTTTAGTTACCACTACTGAAAACCATATAGGCCTGATATTATTTTATGTTATGGAATGCAATTAATAAGCTTTTAGTATTGAAGAGTTCTATTGTTGTGGTGTATCTGATAATAATGTTAGATGCGGGTAGGCTTGTCGGGCCAGTTGGTTGGTAGCCATTACACGAGTCTATGTGATTTACAGTGTTTTATTGAGATTATCCTTAAATACAGAACATTTGGCGACGAGTCGTTATTCACGTGTGTTATTACTGTCGGTGTCACTAGTAATTGTGTTTTCAATGACCGAGCAGCACGTAAAATCATTTAATATGGCGTATGGCGGCAACCTCTCATTTGATCACCGCGTGCATGAGTGGAGCATTTTTAGAAGTCGTTTTATCCAGTACTGTACGGCGAACGACATTGGAGACGACACCGATAAGTCTGGAATGAGAAGACGAGCTTTTCTGCTCACTGCGCTGGTGGAAGATACCTACCGCGTCGCAAGAGATTTGGTTTTTCCTGAGGACTTGGACAAGGTCGAGTATAAAAACCTGTTAGAAAAATTGAACGCCCATTTCCAAGCAAAAAAGAGTACGTTTGCTGAAAGGTACAGTTTTTATAAGGCGGAACAACGTCCCGGGGAAGATCTAGCCGAATGGGCGGCGCGAGTGCGCAATTTGGCACAGTACTGTGGATTCAAGACCGAGTTAGATACTGCTTTACGCGACAAGTTCGTTTTAGGATTAGAAAATACCAAGGAAAAAGAGAAATTGTTCGCAGAAAGCATTGAAACCCTCACATTCAACAAGGCATTGGAAATGGCGCAGAGCGTGCGGTGTGCGCGCACCGCTTTGCAAACCGCGCGAGCTGGCAACGTTGCGGCCAGCACGGCAGGCGCGAGCGCCGCGGAGGCGGTGCAGGCGCAGCCGGTGTTCGCGTTACAGCGGCCGAGCGGTTTTACTTCTAACGATAATAATTCGCGAGTGTCTAAGAGTTGTGAAGTGTGCGGGTACAAAAATCACTCCAAAGAAAAGTGCCGTTTTGTTAATTATACCTGTCAAAAGTGTAACAAAAAAGGTCATCTAAAAAGAGTGTGTAAGGCTAAGATAAGTGATAGCAATTTCCTGGGAACGGATGACGATGATGTTGTTAATGGAGGTATTTATAATTTATTTAATTTAAAAAACACTATTAAGGATCAGCCCATCTCTTGTAAAGTCAAGTTAGATGACAAGGAAATCTTATGTGAAATTGATTGTGGCAGTGCTGTCTCCGTTTTACCGGCTATTATATACGATCAGCTGTTCGGGGGCGATAATAACAGCAATTATCGGTTACAGCCGTGTGAGGAGATTTTCAACTTTTATACAGGAGTAAAAATTGCACCGTTAGGCAGGTTGTCATTGTCTATAGCCTACGAAGGCCGCACTAAACAAATATGTTTTTTTGTTATCAAAACAAATGAGAAACGTTTGCCTCTCTTGGGCCGTGATTTCATGAGGTTGTTTGGTATGCATTTGTGTAGTTTAAAATGTAACAATGTAGTACGCGAAAACACAGGGGAAATGTTAATAAAGAAATATTCAACATTATTTTCCGATGAGCTGGGCAGGTTTAACAAGTACAAAGTAAGCTTAAAAATAAAACCTGATGCACAGTTGAAGTTTTTTAGGCCTCGGCCCGTACCGCTAGCTTTAAAACCGAAAATTGAACAGGAATTGGATAGGTTATTGGCAGCAGGTATTATAGAAAAAGTAGATCATTCTGACGTCGCTACGCCGATCGTTCCAGTGTTGCGTTCCGACGGAAACGTCCGCATTTGCGGAGATTTTTCAGTAACGTTAAATAAAGCTTTATATGTAGACAATTATACACTTCCTCGGATCGAAGATTTGTTTGCTAAGCTTCATGGCGGGGTAGAGTTTAGCAAGCTAGATTTGAAATTGGCTTATCTTCAACTAGAACTCGATGACTCAAAGAAATGGTGTTGTATAAACACGCATAAAGGTTTATATAGGTACACGCGGCTCGTATTTGGATTAGCAAACGCTCCCTTTATATTTCAACGTACCATGGAACAGTTATTGGGTGACATTGACGGTGTATGTATATATTTAGATGATATTTTAATCACTGCTCCCAATAGGCAGGTACATTTAGAAAGGTTAGATATCGTGATGGAAAGATTGCAAGACGCAGGGTTGAGAGTAAAACACGATAAATGCGAATTGTTCAAGAGCTCAGTGGAGTATCTTGGTTACGTTATAGATAGGAACGGGCTGCATAAATCCAACAGGAAAATTGAAGCTATTATTAAGTGCCAACCACCTAAAAACGTTAATGAATTAAAGTCATTTTTAGGGATGGTGAATTATTATCGTTGTTTTGTACCGAATACATCATCGGTACTTAGTCCGCTAAACAAGTTATTGAAAAAAGGCATGGAATGGGAGTGGGGAAAATATCAGTCTGAAGCGTTCGACAAAATAAAGAAAGAGTTGTCTTCTGATCGCGTGCTGGCCCACTACCACCCGGAGTACCCGACAGTCGTTACTTGCGACGCCGGCCCGGCCGGCCTAGGCGCGGTCCTCGCGCAGAAACAGCCCGACGGCACAGAGCGCGTGGTAGCCTATGCCTCGCGTACGTTGATGAAATCTGAACTGAATTATGCGCAAATTCAGAAGGAAGCCACTTCTATTGTATTCGGGATTAAGAAATTTAATCATTATTTATATGGCCGTACGGTGCCTTTTGTATTGCGAACGGATCATAAACCACTGTTGTCGATATTTGGAAAGGAAAAAGGGGTGCCAGTCTTAGCAGCGAACAGATTACAACGTTATGCTTTGTTTTTATCGGCATATAACTTCACTATCGAATATGTAAAGAGTGAGGAAAACGTGGCAGATTTTTTATCGCGGTCTGTGCCTACTCAATCAAATGAGCACGAATTAGGTAACAAAATAGATAAGTCACGGTATATTCATTTTATAAGTGAAACTGTTTTACTACCTTTGACTTTAAATGATATCCGAAATGAAACCAACCGCGATCAGGTATTGCAAAAGGTGATAGGATATATAAAAAACGGTTGGCCTACTAAAATGACGAACCACGAGTTACGTCCATTTTACTCGTGTCGGTTGGATTTGGCTGTGGAGAATGAATGTATATTACGGGGTCATAAAATTGTGATTCCCTCACGTTATCGTGAAAGACTTCTAAATGAGCTGCACAATTCTCATTTTGGAGTAGTCAAAACCAAAACCGAAGCTAGAATGCGTATGTGGTGGCCCGGCATCGACAAACACATTGAAGAAAAAATAGGTTCATGTAGTGTTTGTAACACGCTACGGAATAACCCACCTAGAGTGCCGTTAGCTCCTTGGCCATACCCAGAGCGCACTTGGGAACGCGTTCACTTAGATATGTTTATGTTAGGGGGTAAACAGTTTTTAATTGCGGTGGATGCTCATTCTAAATGGGTGGAATGTTTTACAATGCGAAAAACGGATAGTGAATCTATTATTAGTAAACTTTGCGAGATGTTCAGTAGATTTGGTTTAGTGAGTACGTTGGTTACTGACAATGCTACCAATTTTTGCTCAAATGAATTTGAGACGTTTTGTCGGCTAAACGGAATGCAACACTTGACGGGCGCGCCGTATCATGCTATGTCAAATGGGCAGGCAGAAAACAGTGTCAAAACTGTAAAAAATGGTTTAAAAGCTATTTTAAACAATAATGTAACACAAAAAGTATTTGAGAAAGTTTTAAATAAATTTTTGTTCGATTATAGGAATTCAATTCATTTGACTACTGGTTTTTCTCCAGCACAGTTGATGTTTGGACGTGCCTTGCGGTGCAGACTCGATTTGTTAAGATTACCTTCACAAGAAAATACAGCATCCTCGTCGTCCGTGGCCAAAGCGAATGTCATGAAAGCTCAAATGAACCAATGTAAACAGTATGGTGGGAAAAGAAGTGGGTCTTTCTCAGTAGGCGACAAGGTTTTACTAAAACAATATTTTAATAACGGTACTAAACACATTTGGAAAAGGGGCATAGTAAATGAGTGTTTAGGATCACGAATGTTTTCAGTGTATATTCCAGATGAAAATGTAAATGTAAGGAAACATGTCGATCAGTTACTGGCGTACAAAGGAAACTCATCATTTGAACCGGATGATGATGTCAGTGTGTTTGGAGATTGTTTTCCTAAAATGATCGGTCCGTCAAATGAGCGTGACGCTGGTTTAGTATCTAAATCAGTTCTGACATCCCCAGAACAGGTTTCTGCCTCCCCCATGTCTCCTGCGCGAGAGGATAGGGAAGTGGAAATTGTAACGGTCTCGGATGATGAGTTTGTGGACGCAGGCTCTCCTGACTCGAGTCCGTCTCATACAAACAATAAAGAACATCAGGAACCTCAAGTTGAGCGCCGGTATCCGATAAGGAAAACTAGGAATAAGTTAAATTATAAGTTATAATAATAAGTATCTTTAAAATAGTGGTGGAGGGATGTGGTGTATCTGATAATAATGTTAGATGCGGGTAGGCTTGTCGGGCCAGTTGGTTGGTAGCCATTACACGAGTCTATGTGATTTACAGTGTTTTATTGAGATTATCCTTAAATACAGAACAATTGTCTATTTCCATAGAGTCTATTTCTGATGGTTTTCATTAGTTCCTAATTTATTACATACTAAAACATTCCCTGAAAAATATGCAGTTTGAATAACGAAAACCCCATCCAAATCGGATCAGTAGTTATCGAGAAAATAGCGACATGCGTACAAACATACGCACGCGTCAAATACAGCTCCTCCTTTATAAAAAGAGTCGTTTTAATAATAGCAACACAGTCCATACTAAACAAAAGAACATTCCCTTTGAACGCTTGACAAAGAAAAACGGTTGGAGTTTTCGTTTGATTCATTGTAAGCAGATTTGCATAGGCATTAAGTCCGAGTGAGATATTCCTGAAACACGTTCGTATATTTTTGTAACATTTCTTTGTCTTTCTAAGATCTTTTTATATTAGGAATTTGTTAAACTTTGGATCAATTTTGGAATTTATTTTCTTGTGGCTAAATGAGAATTGCCGCACGGTTCGATTGAAGGTTAAGCTTTGTTGCCGCGACTGTTCATGGATGGGTCTCTCCATGCTTCGGAAAGCACATTATGCCGTTGGTCTCGGCTTGCATTCGTAGATCTTTAGCATTCATTACGGGTAGTCAGTCTGACTAGGCGTATTATATTATTACCCAATAACTGGGTTATGGAGGACAGACAGGCCACAGAATAGTTTGGAAAAGACTAGGCAGATTGATTGATTTGCGGTTAATAAAGAAATAATTACAGGGTCTTTCAAAAATCAAAAAAATCAAAATTAAATATTTTATTTCACATAAGCCTGCATGGGCACTTATGAAACTTTGTTCTTTGAAGTCTATATTTATCATATCTATTTATCGTAGACTAGCTCTTGCCAGCGGCTTCGCCCGTGCGGAACTATCATCCCCTAACACCCTTGGGGGTTGAATTTCTAAAAATCCTTCCTTATTCCTTGTCTACATTATAAAGGGAACTGCTGTGCAAAATTTCAGCTTTCTAGGTCCAAGTGTTCGGGCTAGGTATTGATGAGTCAGTCAGTCAGGACTTTTCTTTTTATTTATATAGATTAGTTGCACCCCGGAGTTATACTAAGATATCATCCATAGAATGGAGACGGATGCGGGTATAAAAAGATCTAACCATGTGTCATATTTTATCCAAATGCGCTTAACCGTTTTAACGCGAATATAACGTCATAGCTACAAATTTATACTGCTATTAGCATATTGGTGACGTAACCCATATGATGTTCCCCTATCAAAAATCACTCAACGCTCCTAAAGAAGTTTTCACTTCGAAAACTTTAAGATCGTCTTAAAGTTAAGGGAAAAGCGACAGGGCGCCGGGGAAAATGTACTAACTACTTTACTTTCTCATGAAATAGTAATTCAATGGGATTATGTGAACTCAAAGTCAAAGTCAAAGAGCTTATTTCAAATAGGCACATAAAAGGCACTTTTGAAAGTCAACATTTACATTAAAATAGAATTGATTCTAGTCGCCCCATTCAAAAGGTAGTTTCGTATGAAGAAGAATGGGCAAGAAACTACACTGTTACTCTTTTAAAATGTTTTACAATATTTTACATATTTTTGAATTATAGTGATGATCATTAAAAATGTAGATCCGCAGATACAGATCCGGATACGGATAACTTCAAGATTCGCGGATACGGATACCGATCTTAACTTTCTTACTCCATCGGAGTCGGTGCACGTGACCTTGAAACGATAGCTGACGCCGCTTGACGCTTTGCGTGACAGAACATGTTTCGACTTGCGTTGCGCGGGTCTTTTTTTTGTTTTATCTATAGTTTAGTGTGACACTGGGCAGCATACATAACGTTTTTTGTTGTACGAATTAAAAAAAAATATCTACAAAGAAGTTTAGTAGTGCAATTTGGAATTATTAATAAGGTAAAAGATCCGTAAAAGCTCCGTCTAAATTGTAACGGATAGGGATACGGATAGGGATGTATTTTCTCCCACGGACTTCCACGGATACGGATATGGATACGGATAACTGGAACATCACTAATTAATTATATAATTATATGCAAAAACGATGCACCTTGAATAAAATGACCACAATAGGTAAAATGAATCAAAACTTAAAAGCAACTCACCGGGTTCTATTGATGATTTTAATGATTGTAATTCAACAAATAAATATGTGTTGCGGTCGCGAATAATATTTTAAGCAGCATATAACCTGACAAGCGCAAGAGAATTAATTATGAATGATATAACTCAAACGCAAAGCATTTATTTCAAATAAACAGGCAGTTTTAATTGTCAAAGAGTCGGAAAGATGAAGCTAGTTGTCCATTCCAAAGCGTAGGTACCTATGGAGAAGAACGGGCAAGAAACTCCATGGACACTCTTTTAAAATCATGATGATTTATGAATATAATAACAATTGGTTACAGAAAGTAGGTTACATCATTTATGTTCAAATTATCAATGTGAGAACGATGTAAGAAGACATTAAACGCGTCCGTAATTAAAAACAAAAATCAAATGACAATTTAGAAATTAGAATAGGCCGTGGCAGCTAAGAGATGACAAGTCCCTACTGGCGGCGCCCGTTCACGAACATGACGTATGGATCAGCACCATTCAGCTCAACCATTTTGAAGGGAACTTAATGATCCAACACCCTGACACTAACCTGTAAATTGCAAAAAAAATAAGAATATGTTTGCCAGAGGCCACGGTATCTCTTCCGAACAACCCGCACCCCTGGCAGACCACCTTAAGTAGGTATTGTTTGAGTGTCCGCGACACAAAACTCGCCTTTTCAATATCCGCGCTTTTAGCATAAGTTTTTCTCTTACAAGGAGCATATTGTATCGGCTGTTTATTATTCAACGCTAGTTGAAACTTTCAACATGTACACTTACATCAACTACGCGACTTCAGAACTTCAGAAATAAGCAATTTTAAACTTGACTTCCAATGTTTCAGTAATATCGTCTTGAAGTCAATATAATTTGTCAAACTTAGTTCGTTACGCGGTCGGAAGGCTGTGGTGGGAATCAATCACTTGAGCGGTTTTAATGGAGTTCTATTATGTGTTGAATAGCTTTTACCGTATGTATTTACTTACTGATATTATCGATTGCGGTTTTGGTTTGTTAGGTGCTGTTTTGTATAGGGTCAAATGAAATTAGTTAACGGAACTCCGTAGACGTGCTGGATATTGAGCTCTAAACATCCTACTAATAAATATAAATGTGAAAGTTTGTATGTTTACATGTTTGTTACTCTATCACGCAAAAATGGCTAAGCGGATTTGGATGAAATTTGGCACACAGATAGTTTGTAACCTGAAATAACACATAGGATTCTTTTTATCCTGATAGTACGTTCCCATGGCGTAATTTTCAACCTCCACGCGGGCGAAGCCGCTAGCAAAAGCGTGTAAAAAAATATTTTATAACACATTTACTCGTAAATGGTCTCTTATTTCACCAATTTCAATATCGTAATGTATGCCATTACGTACTTGTGCGTTATTATGTAAAACGCACGAGTTTAATTTTAATAAGGTAAAGCGCACGGTTTATCAAGATGCTCCGTCTAAAACGAACGGTACTTTTTTAAATCTTAGCAAAGAGTTTTTATGTCAGAAAAGTGGTCAACATTTTACGAATAAAAATAAAATTAACTTTGGGAGATAATAATAAATTTAACAAATTGTTAAAAAAAATTCTAACTGCTTTAATTAACAAGTGATTAAAGATTTATTCGTTTAAGAAAGTTCGAGTTTTATTTATTTCCTCGCAAATATGTTATAAAACGTCGTATGACATACGTACGCTTTGATAATTACAGCCTCTGTTTTCTTGTAGCCCTCGCCTACGGCGCGGGCTAGCAATATCACCTCGGCTGTAATTTTCAACTTACCGCACTTATATCATAATGTACTATAATCATTTTCGTTTTTGGGTCAGCGACCGTAGTTATTGTAGTTACATGAAACATCCGTTTAAAACAGTTCTGTTTTTATAAACTTAACAGAAAAACGTTACTTAAATGCGGGTTTATGTCACACGAGCTATTAAATAGTATAAGTGTAGTCCATTATTGCTCGGCGTTTAATCCTCGCTACGCTCGGGTGCTAATTTCACGTCATATAATGGACTGTTTAAGTCACACGTATCGTAATGTACTATTTATTTGTTGCTATGGCGGCCATACACACACTGAAAATTTCGAGTGTGTGTTACGGGTCAAAAGATACAGCCCTGTGACAGACCTAGGGGCGGACGGACTGATGGTCGGACAGTTGAGGCTTATTAATAGGGTTCCGTTGGCACCATTTATATACAGAACCCTTAAAAAGTCAAACTATTAAACTGTTACATTCCCCATTCCGTAAACCAGCTTCAGGGCTTCAGCTTCAACTCCCCCGTCGTCTGCAGACTTCTTAACAATCATGATGAAGAAATTCATATATTTACACTTCGCTTCAAAAATTTAAGCGCCAAAATATCTAGTCATCCACTATGATTACACACGCACGATTTCTATTCGTGTTAAAATGATATATATAAATGATGCGACATTCCAGAACATATAAGTACTGTTTATACTTACAAAATATTTATTATTGTTTTTGCATGGTGTTTCTATCTGTTAATATTGTGCACTTGTCTTGTATGTTGGCTTGTGTTAATTTGGTTGAACAGTGTAACGATTGTAGATAGACCAAAAAGTAAATAAGCAAAACCCGATCAAAATCAGTCGTCATTAAACCTTAGAGGCCAATGCCGAGATACACTGCAATAGACAGTTTTGATCTTATTTGCCGCAATCAATTAGTCCAAGTTTTATCCAGTTTGGCCTGAACCGAATCACCGTCGACTGGCCGTGTTGTCACTATCAATCAGAACTGATTGATTCAGCGGCGCGATTCGAGTTGTGACAACTTCACACAGGAACTGTTTGTATGGGGGCTGCATTTTGGTGAAGTGGGAATTGATGGTTTAATGTACGTGCTGTTTTGATGAACATCACATTGGGTGATTTTTTTGGTAATAATGTAATTTGACTAAGTTTATGCACCTAACTCAATAACTATCATTTGTTTATTTTTGTGAAGGAAAACATCGTGGAAACCGGCATGTCAATAATCACATGTTTTCGACATGTGACATCCACCAATTCGCACTGGGCCCGCGTGGTGGAATATGGCCCCTTACACAGAGAGGAGGTCTGTGTCCCAGCTGTGGGAACATTATAGACTGATAATGTATTTCAATTAACATTGCTTTAGGCAATACATATACAATGCATTTAACAATGAGAATGTCAATTTGCATTTAATTAAAATCAATGTCAATGCAACATTGCTGATAGATACCAAAGTAATTAGCAGGTGGTCTGAATAAGATAGGTGAGAGCGTTTACTTGGCCTACCTATTTAAGTGACTCTTAAAGGCCACTCAACTTTTAGATATACTTAGAAGTTTTTTCTGTTGCTACTCCTAATACACCTCAAAGTGGCGGAGACATTATGAGACTTAACGACAACTTAAAATTGTATTGCTTTTGAGAATTTGGCCGTAAAATATATAGAAAGTATTTTGAGCCTTTTTATTCGCGAAAAAAAATTACTTTGGAGTAAGCAATAAGGCAGAGACGCTGTAACAGTTAGAACAGATGCTGCATAGCCTAAATGGAGCCTCTCGGCGGTTTGGCCTTGGCATGAATTTGGACAAGACGAAAGTCATGTACAATTCGTACGTCTTACCGAGTCCTATTCGCATCGAAGGGTCGCTTCTCAAAGTTGTGAAGGAATATGTCTACCTAAGGCAAGTCATTCAGCTTGGTAGACACAATTTTGAGAAAGAAGCCGACAGGAGGATCCAGTTAGGTTGGGGGGCAGCGTTTGGAAAACTTTGTCAAGTCTTCTCGTCGCTAATGCCACAATGTTTGAAGACTAAGGTCTTCAACCAGTGCTTTCTGCCCGTGATGACATACGATGCCGAAACGTGGACATTGACAGTTGGGCTGGTCCACAAATTTAAAGTCACTCAGCGCGTTAAGGAGCGGGCTATGCTTGGGGTTTCTTTGAAGGATAAAATCAGAAACGAAGATATTGATTTGAAAAGAACTGGATTTACCGACATAGCTTGCAGAGTAAGTAGGTTGAAGTGGCAGTGGGCTGGCCATGTTTGTCGAAGGACCGATGGACGGTGGAGCAGACGAGTACTGGAGTGAAGACCGCTTATCGGCAAGCGTAGTGTGGGACGGCCCCCAGCTAGATGGACCGACGACTTTAAAAAGGTGGCTGGGACAGACTGGATGCGGAAGGCGGAGGACAGGGTGTTGTGGCGCAACATGGGAGAGGCCTATGTCCAGCAGTGGACTGCGATAGGCTGAGTTGATTGAAACAATAAGGAAGGAAGGAAAAATTGGGCAGTGGGCAGGGCACACTGCTCGCAGAATAGATGGTCATTGGGGCCGGAAGTTTCTAGAGTGACAGCTGCGTACTTCAATACGTAGCGTTGGATGGCCTCCCACACGATGGACCGAAGACTTGGTGAAGGCCGCAAGAATCTGCTGGATGTGAAAAGCACAGAACCGGACGAAATGGTAGAGCTTGGGGGAGGCCTATGTCCGGCAGTGGACATCTTTTGGCTGATATGATAACGATGATGATGATGAAGCAATAAGGGCATTTATCCACCATCGCCGTTACCGGGACGTCATCGAGACTGAGATGATGCCGCCGACGTAGCGAGACATACATTTACTATCAACACACGGTCGTGTTCACCGGAGACGAAGAGCCGTCAGCACGGGAGATATTATAGTGCACAAGTCTGTGCACAGACACAGGTGCACTTGCTCTTCCCTCACTCTCATAGTCCGATGGGACGGCACGTAATCCGACACGACCGGAGAGAGATCAGGCGCACACATAGCTTAACGTACTTTCCAAGACACGGGGGTAGCAGAACGCCAACTTCCAAACTCCGGGCTGTTACTAAGAAATTCCTAATGTTAAATCCACCAACTAGATTCAACTCCACACTATCTTTTTATGTATTCACCACAAACCTTCAATTGTTGGAGCTGTTCCTTGAAGTCCGACTCCGCGAAGGTGATGGAAGCCGCACATGTGATGTTGGCAGCTTCCAGCTGGGTCACCAGCTCGTTGACAGCTAAGGAGTATATCTCTTCGTTCTGGGAGAACGCTGTCACTGTGTCCCAGCCGAATTGTCTGGTGGAGGAGAAATGTAAATGTAGTTGATTGGTTAACGTTGTAAAAACATATTCAAAAATACAAAATAGTTTTGACACAAAATAATTTGTAGGATTTCCAAAATCTGCCAAATATATGTAAGTACTTACTAACGCTAGAATTTTACCATGAGGAAAATAAATTATTACATATTCGAATAAACTAAAACAAAGCGTCGAAAAACTCATCCGCATCGCTGTCGACTGGTAATGTACCCAAGAGAATGGCGGCATTGTCAGCCGTTTCGAGATCTCCTTATAGAGAGCATGAGCACTTGGACCCCACGGCCCGAGGGTTTCAACCCCAAACGGCTCGAAAATATAATTACCAGTAAGGTGGTTATACTTTCGCCGATTGTGGTTAAATGATTATTATTATTAAAGCACCCGAATAATCTTTCATAATCTTCTTAGCATATCGATGAAAAAGTAAAAACAATAATGATGTTAAGATACCATATAAGAACCAAGTAAGTTTATCATCAAACAGAATCAGTAAATTAACAAACAAACCTAAATACACTGAAGCAGCAAATTCCCAAGTAGACCTCGATCTTCGAATGGAAAACCCTTTAACAACAAAGGATATCCCGAAAATAAAATGTTTATAATTCTGAAAAGGGTGCCAGAGCGGAATACGTGAAGTGTTGTGAAGTATCATTCATACTTCGCATCCTTTATGGTTGAACTCCTTGAAGGTTCAATTCAAAGTCACACAAGATGTACTTGTGTGTACCGTCAGTGACATAAGTAGGTGACGAGTATATCGAATGTTTTAAAAGATATTTATAGAAGAGAAACTTTTTGAACAAACATTTTTTTCACAATAAATATTTAAAAGGATATAAAACTTTGGAGATGGCAAATTTTTCCGGCATTTTTAAAGCAATAATTAGCAAAATTGCAACAAGATCAAAATTGAAAAGAATACCATTACTTATAATAACATAACGCCTGTATTCCGGGGAATACAGGCGTTATGTTATGGCTAGGGCTAGGCAGGTGTACCTATGGTAAACCCACATTAGTTCAGTTATTTTTAATTAACAAAATGGGAGTTTATTGCCATAAGCCGGGCAAAAATCAAGACTCCGGGCTGCTACTGACAAATCCCAGATGGAAAACCAAATAACACTGCCCGACCCGGAAAAAAGGTAGTCAAAATTACAAAATGATATTTTTTTTGTAGCTGACTGTACCCAGTAACATACGTTAGAAGACTTTGTCCTCAAACGCCTGTTTATTGTACTGTTCTCGACATCTTGACATTGTACAGGAAATTATTTGTTACTTTGAAATATTGTTTGAAATACTTTTTTTACTACCGTTTTCGTCAGTAAAGGGCGCAAAGTAAAAAGAATAGGTAAGAGGTTCTATTTTCTTAGGCTGCATGAGTGAAATTTGTGGCTAATAGTATTCGGTTTGGGTTCAAAATACTAGAGGTATTATGAGAACAGATGAATTTCCTGAAAGTTTATGGACTGCCTTTCGCTGTTTGACGCTCGCAAAGATCCGAGTTTATACCATTTTTTTTAAGGTCTTATTCCTATCGTGTGTTTGTGTGTGAGTCACATACTTACTTTTATCTTCTAGCTACTAGCCTACACTTAGTGCTCATATACACGAGCGACACTCGTCAATGGCAGAGACAGCTGCAGCCAGCGACAACTTGCCGGTGTTTTAGAGCCCCGTGCTCAAGTATACGAGCGGTAGCCAACGATGCGTCGGCGGCAGTTGCTTCTGCCGTTGACGCAAGTCACTCGTGTATATGCACACTAAGTGTAAGCTAGTAGCAACAAGTTGTCTCAACCTCAACAGAAAGATCGGCGTGTTTAGAACTATAATGATTTTTAAAAGAACAAATAAATTAAGCCGAAATCACATAGAAAACATAAGCACGTATAATTTGCGTCGCGTAATTTTCGGCTAGTGTGTCGGTCCGCTAAAGTTCAATTAGCATTATGAATACGACAAAATTTCCAAGGTACCATAAATTAGGTACGTCACTGACTTGAATAACTTCCCCGTCTCCGCATCACTGCCTCTAAAGGACAAATCAAATGAACTTCGCAATAAAATAAGTTTTAGCTGCACTGTTACAGTTGAGTTGCAGTAGCAGGTAGCAGCAACGTGATTTCATTAAAACTACCCTCAACAAAATACCAGTTCTTGTGCAAATCTAAGTAAGAAACCGTTGCGCAGTCTGTACTTGGTGAACTTTTTATTAAACTCTCAGTCTGAAGTTTGCGGGACAAATTGGGTTTTTAAGTTTATGTAAGTTTTATTTTTTATTTGTGATTTTTTTTTTCATCTATATACCAGTATAATCACGTATCCATTTTCTAATTCCGCTGTCGGAAATATTAGTGTATACGCCGGGCATGCTCCGACCGCAGCCGAAGCCGAAGGACGAGAGAATGAGTTCAATTAGATATTGCAGTTGTGGTGGAGTTGTAGGGGGATCCGCTAAGGTAGCCCAATTCATATAATCCTATATATTTATATATTTCATGAAATAGTCATTCAAAGGTTATATAAGCTTAAAGGGTTGTTTGTTCATTTTAATATTTATTACTAACTAAACAATTAATTTCGCGGTCTACCTTGGCGCTTCCTCCTTAAAGTTTTATTATTTATAAGTTTATATCGTGATTTTGTTTTTATTTTATGATCGTAGTTTAAAAGTGCGTGCTGATAGGTGCTGATCATAGATATGAGGTACCGATAGAACCTGCACAGATTGTTATTGGAAATAGTAGACGCTGGCTACCTAATCTTGCCATACTTAATAAATATTGACAGTGTATCAATGTGTGGGATTGTAGCAAGTTGCGTTATATAGTTTTTGCCTACCCCCATAGGAAGATGACGTGAGTATGTATGTACGTGTGTCAAATTTAATTAAAAGCGTATATTCTGGAATTGCAGACGACTAAGTTCCGAGATAATCTGGTTCCAACTTTCCGAGGTTTTCGTCGTCAAATTAATTTCTCGTGTATTTGTCAACCAAGTTATATTCATCTCAAAATTGCTGCTAAAAAGTTTATCCAAAACTATTCCTTCTTACGTTGAACACATGCTTAGTGTAAGATCACGCTTGAAGGGTTAAGCAGAGACGTATCTACATAATATAGTACCCACATACCTTTTTTTTTTTTTTTTGGGTGGGAAATCATCAAATAACTTCTCCCGCACTGGGTGGAGCGGGAGGGCGTGTCAGACTTTTACTGACTAAAACCCACCCGTGTTCCCTCAGTTGCCTGTGTGCTAGGGGCCGCGGTATCTCCTTCGAACAACCCGCACCCCTAGCAGGCATCGGCCCTTGCGGACCCCCCCATTTGGTGCTGACATCTCTTTGAGGCGCGCGTGGAACACAACGCGCCGTCGACCCGGGCTTGGTCCTTACCGGACAGCGAGCTACCCATTACTCGCCGTCCGCAAGCCCGCGCCTACGGTGGCCGGGAATCAGCCTGGGATTCCCGACGCCCAGGGCGTCTCCCGCGGCGTACCCACATACCTTTGGTTGCATAACATGACATCATCATCATTATGCCTGTATTCCCGGAAAGGTTGGGCAGAGGCGTGCCTAATGGTGCCTTATAGCACCCTACATTTCGCCAGTTATATTTAAGTCCTATGTAAAACGGGCGAGCTTAATGCCATCAGCTGGTCACAAATCTAGACTCAGGACTACTACTGAAAAATTCCATATGAAAAAACCAAATACACTTTACCCGACCCGGGAATCGAACTCAGAATCTAATGCTTAACAGTAAAGTAGCGCTTGCGACTATTAAACCAACGTGACAGTCGACTTCTAAAAGTTTTTCTTCTTGTGGGTTCCATCCTACTAATCCTTACTATAATAATATTATAAACGCGAAAGTTTGTATGCATGGATGTTTGTTACTCAATCACGCAAAAACGGCTGAACGGATATATATGAAATTTGGCATACAGATAGTTTATAACCTGGATTAACACATAGAATAGTCATCCCGGTAGTAGGTTTCTGTGGGATAATTTTCAAACCCCACGCGGGCGAAGCCGCGGGCAACAGCTAGTAGTGTATATATCTCTTAAAGCATATAAGCGATCACTCTACTATTTAATGAGACCAATTATATAAAGTTTGGAGCCGTGACAGAGCGGTACGAACTTATTAATGTTGAGGTGATGTGGTTACGGGCGTCCTTAGCGGAAAATAATTACGATCTTGTGGTTTATAATAATTGTAGTAGTAGTGTGTTAGTACCTAATTGCTTGTTGATGTGTTGTAGTGACGGTATCTTTCCTACAGAATTAGAAAGATAATAGAGTAACATCTAGTGTTAAATCAGAAATGCATCTTTTGAAAAAAAAAGGCTAATATTGTGGATTAACCTTTTATAGTCTGTATCATAACTTACTTTTAACTTGCGCTAGGTAATTTTATGCTTTTTTAAATTAATCTGGTAGCTAATACACCCCGGACATAGTATCCGGAGTGTCCGTTTTGATAACACACGCTTTTGTCAATGACTAGTCTGCAAATAGAATTTTATAATATTGGAACGAGGCTACGGCTTAGTTTTTTCTTAAGTTTTCAACAAACTCATTTGCAACTAGAATAACAATCTAATGGCACAGTGGCTGAACTATTGGTTCCTGCAATATACGTGGATGCTTCAATTCCTGTAAGGAAACAATAATATTCGTAAGGTCTACGAGATTGTAGCTATGTGCTACGAATTCGTAGCGGACGTAGCACAGGCGTAGGCTACTACGCAGCGCGTAGCGTTTTCTTAATTCTTATCAACCAACGGAGACTGGCCAAATGTGTATGGGAAGTGGTCTATGGAACAATTGCGGCTTTCGTCTAGATGCTTCAGCAAAGAGCCTTCAAAATCTTAGGAAAATTATGATTATAAAATGTTTATTTACCTGATGAATGCAATTCTGGCAGGATTGTGTGAGGAGTCAGGAGCGACGGTGCGGCAGAACAGAGGGAACTCTGTCCTGTCACTCAGGGCTGGCGATGTGGAGCCAAAAGATACCTGTTAAGAAAGTTTAATATTAAAACATAGCTGAAGTACACCATCAATTCAGCTTTCGTTCTCAAATATCTGACAGACTACCTTCATGAGGACCATGTTATTTAATTTTTTATAGTTGACTAGAACTGTGGTGGTTACTTTTTTAGTTTATTTTTGAAGTGAAGACATCTTTAGCCGCGTTGAGTGATTTTTGGTAGTGGCAAAACTTATGGGTACGCGTCACCGACTTGCTAATATGACGTGTTGATTTTACAGAGTTTAAAGTTTTCACTTCTGTCTGCAGGCCCCTAGACTTAATTGAACTTAACCCTTAACTTCATTTAACTTGATTGGCAGGATTCCCTACGTTAGCAAAAAGGGCAAGCGTGATTATTATAAATCTCTTTCCATAAAAATGGACGTGTGTACAAGATAAAATTATAATAAATTAAGTTTTAACCCAAATTTTGTCTCGTGTTATCTATTAGGGTCCCTAATTATTACTACGTTACAGTGGCGAAAGCACCATATAACACGATTCCTACCGGCTTCCCTTCGGGGATTTGATAGTGGCACGTCAATAGTGGCTCCTATTGTCAAAAAATATAGTTACACTACGGGTATTCAATTCACCATAACATTTAAACAACAAAACTGGTTATTTTTAGCTTTGTATTACAACAAAAAAAAATGTTCTAAATTAACCCGGCGCCAAAACTTCATAATCGGGAACTAAAAATTCATACAACAGCGATCCCGTAATGATGTCACTTTAGGTCACGTGGCACCGCTTGATATGGACTCCGAGCAAGCCGCTGAACAACAGGTTATGACAGAGGAAGATATAGAAAAATGCGTCAGCGAGAACGAGATGGAGGAATACTGCACATTTTATTTGGTTTTCAGCTGTTCAATTTTATTGTATTTAATTCTTTACATTCCTATATTAATTTTGGAATGATAGTAAGTATTCTTTATCGATAAGACAGTAAGTTAAAGCTGACTTCGCTTCGGCTTCTCTCTTAGAAAAATTGACACCTCACCGCTGCTAAGGTACCCTACACCTATCAGGGGTCATATTGTAACAGTTTATGTAACTATGTACCAACTGAATCAACTAACTAATTAAGCTGCTATCATTAATAATCACTCTGTTATGATAACTACAATTAACATTAACTCGTGTGTGAAATTAATTACAATGATTGATAATCCTTCTGGTAGGGTTGACTCGCGTCGCCTGTTATGGCCAAAAAGAGATACCAACTTATCCCTACTAATATTATAAATGTGACAGTAACTCTATCTGTCTGTTACGTTTTCACGCCTAAGCCGCTGAACCAATCGTCATAAAATTTGGCAGAGATATAGCCTGGGATATGGAGAAGGACATAGGCTACTTTTTACGCGATAGCCGAAATCCACGTGGGCGGAGCAGCGGGCAAAACCTAGTATGGAATCAAAAATCGTGTTTAAGCATTTCAGTATTACCAAAATCTACATTATTTCATTTGCCGCTAACCTGATTGCAAAGCATGTTGAAGGGTTCTCGTGCTAGGAAAAGTGATTCGTAGTTGTATATTTAAGTGTTTCTTTTACGCTTGTAATCATCATCATCATTCCAATTTTTGGGAGACAATAACCGGGATATAATTATATATATAATTATGTGTTAAAGCTCCCGGACACAGGCACGTCGCGACAGTGTGACGCGATTCTAGGTGAACAAGTTCTCAATATAGTTCTACTAGAGACGCGTCACGCCTCAAAAAGATAATATACATTAATTTTTTCCAAATAGTAATATTATCGTTTTCTTTAGTGTGACAGCCCTATATAACAGTATTGTTAAAGCTAGATTGATATATAGTATTTAGGTCACGCTTGACCACAACTGGTTATGACTGGAGATTGATGAATTTACGTTACCAGACGACCCTAAATTATGTCGATATTATTATTTTTGATGGCTTACCTTGTCAGAATTTGATTAAGAAAATATTGTTGCTTCGAAGGTATTGTGGCAACCGACGTTAGTAACTTTAACATTGAATAGTGACAACGAAAAATAATACAATTATTCTTACTATGTAAGACATATTTGCGTTTAATTTAGGCACGAAATCAAAAGTCATTTAATTTAGGAAACTATCCCACAGTTACTTCATAAGTGTTTCTAACGCCAACCAGCTTAGTTGTGTCACACTTTGTAGACTTATAATATCTACATACCAAAGTAGATTCGAATAAAATGGTAAGTTATAAAGTATAAATTACCATTTTCATTTAAATTAGATCGAGAATTTCCTCCTACAAAAGCAGTAAAATATTTCCAAAAGCGGGTATAAAGTATAAAAGATGACGTTATACTGAGTACAATACATTAATTCGGTGTGAATTTCTAATCCTTTGTAGCGTTTGATTGAATGGAATCACTTCTTCCCTCTTGGTGATACGATTACTAGCAAAACAAACCTACCCAAAATTCAAATATTGGATTTTGTGATCTACACACCAATTCTTCTTCAACCACAGCGAAAATTGAACTCTATTTTCAGAGCACTTAAGTTGAAAATTGGTTGTAGCAAGTACAGGTCTCAGATGTTTCCTAGACGGAAAATCGAGTTGTCTATCTAGGTTAGGTTCGTTTGTTAGAGTTGACGTCGACGCCGATAGCAGGTAAGTACCGGATTGAAGCGGATAGAACTGGTTCAAACTGGTATAAAGTGGCTACAGTGAGTTCGTGACTAATTTGAGGGTAGTTGTTGATTTTGATGACTGGTTTTGACTGTTAATTTATGTTGGTATTTTCTTGACTTTCGTGTAAAAAGCATTAAAACTTTGATTTCAGCAAATATGAAACTGCACCACAATTGCGTAACATACTATTAAAACACGATCTGAATCATTGATATTGCTAAACCATTGTTTCATTCGTTCGAAAAATGTGTTTTCTCAGCAACGTAAATAACGCAATGAATGCTGTTGAAGTGTCAAAATGAAAGCCATTCCTACTGTTAATGCGTAAGTACCCCACAGAAGACGGATAACTTTTACAAACGAAAATAATTATAAACATAGTAGTCAGAAGTTCCCATTTTCGACCATAAATAGGTATCCCTTTACACAATGAGAAATCTTTAAATATATACGTATGATAATAATATATAAGATTAAGATACGCATAAACTTTGACATACAAACATGAAACTAACGGTGCGGTGGTAGTAACGGGCAGTCGATCACACGTGTCGTTTTTACACGCTTTATATTAGCTTCGCTTGTATGTTCATTTAAACTTTGTAAACTTATCGAGGACCGATGACAATTCAATAATTTAAAAAAAAATAGAACAAACTAAAGGAAAAAAAAAGATAAAAACATGTTTTTGTAGTTAGCAGAACTAAAAAATAGAAAACAAATAATACGCTTTTTAATTGAATTAATTTATTTTTTAGTTTGGTTTTTAAAGCGTGTTGTTTAGTTTTTTAAACTATTATTATGAAAATAATGATTGGACGATTATTCTACTCGACTTAAAGTGGGGTGACTTAGGTACTACGGAAATACTAACGTGATGAAAAGTAGTCTAGAGGTCTACAAGGATCAATTGGAACTAGAATAACAATTTAAATAAAAGTATGTACTTGTTCAAAAATTAAAATCACGCTCAGACTATTGAAAACACACGCCTCAGACACAGACCATTCAGACGCTTCAAACGATACCTCATTTGTCCAATTCTAGTTCAAGTTTAGAAGTTATGAGGACATACATTCCGGTCAAAATCATAACCCTCCTTTTAACTTCGCCACAGTCGGGTAAAAAAAACAATTGCGGCGTAAGTTCCGATTTTGGCCGCACGCCAATAAAACCTTATAGTGTTGTATTGGGTCTATTCTACTCATCACGGGAGGCCTACTTTGTTCTTGTTTCCTTGCAAACTAATTAAAAAAGTTCCCCAACCCTTTACAAAAACTATTTTCTGAAACTCTTGCCAAAGAGCAAACTTTTTGGGATTTACCAAATTAAAGTCCGAATATTGCCGTCCAGAATGAAGACGCTATACTTGGGTACCGGAGCTAATATTGCCAATTTGCCGCGACATAAACTGGCCACAAGAAAATACAAGAGGAATATCCCTTTTTTAGGATATTCTTTAGAAGGGCGACTGAGGATGTCTTAAGGATTAGTTGAATGCGTCTCAGGGTTTTATTCCTCTGTAAGATTGGACAATCTACTAAGAATTTCCACTACGAAAGTAATAAGGTTTTTGTAACCTACAGCTGTGTTTTTGTTCGCTGAACTATTGGTATTGTGTCTGATAGATTGGTGTTTAGAATAGAATACTGTTTATTATTGCTGTAGGTGGTAAACAAATAAAGATGGTCGTGAACATTTAAAAAAACCCCGGCCAATTACGAATCGGATTCGTACAAGAAAGTTTCCGTACCACCGTACAATATTTAATAGAACCTATTTAAAAAAAAGCACGTCTCTTGTATGCGGACACCTTAAATCTTTAACTTCATTTTATGTTTAGTATATCAAAATGCACAATAAATTGTTATATCGCCTATAGAAATACACACTCTGTGAAAATTCAATATGTCTAAATTATTACGATCCATTAGATACGATACAGCCTACTGACAGACAGACGGATGACTTGACAGCGCAGCCTTAGTAATAGGGTTCCGTTGGCACCCTCTGGGTACGGAACCCTAAATAAAGTATCTGTAACGTACCGCTGTAATAATAATCCTTACTAATATTAATATTATAAACGCGAAAGTTTGTAAGTATGGATGGATGGATGGATGTTGTTGCTCCTTCACGCAAAAACGGCTGAACGGATTTGGATGAAATTTGGCACACAGATAGATTATAACCTAGATTAACACATAGGATACTTTTTATCCCGGTAGTACGTTCCCACGGGATAATTTCCGACTTCTACGCGGGCAAATCCGCGGGCGGAAGCAAGTAAGTAAATAATCTAACAGGAATACTCAAACGTGGAAAGACTAAACAGAAAACAAAATTTCTGCGCTAAGGGTTGCAGTTTAAATTCTAGGATTGTTGATCGACAGATCCTAATTCGAATCCGCGGTGGGTAATTGCATACGTGAGATTTTTAATTGTAGAAACACCAACAATTCAGGAGATATTACCTACAGTTAAATTTTCAACGACGAAAATGTAAAGAATCAAAGGAAATTCTAAAAATATTCAATATTTCGCAAGAGTTATTAAAGAGTGCGACCAAGAAAAGTATTACCTATTCATATGATCGTAGGTATGTCTCACAGCACATACATGGTTCTATAAGTAATATAGGATTTTAACAACCTCTGCAATAAAATCAACGTAAAATTTAACGTCGTCTTTCGTTTTGAAAATCACCGCGCCAAAAAATAACGTACGAATCTTGTATCGTACGAACGTAATCTGTTTTTCTCAAAAAAGCGGGAACTGCAAAACGCCATGTTTTTGATAGCACGTGTATGAGCAGTGAAAATTGGTGTGTCCGCTCCACGCTTTGAAAGGAAGCTGATTTTATCCAGTCCAGAGAGAAATTCGGAATTGTTGGACACATGCGGCTGTGGATACTCAGTTAAGTCTGTAGTTAGGTATTCATTGAACAGACTTCTTAGAAGTTTATTTACTAAATTAAAGTGATCCTGGCGTATCTGTTTCATGCGGTCTGCAATATTACTGTAAGCTATTTCTTTATACCCCAGAACTCTGTCATATATAAACGGATTTGAAAAATTATCTTTGGTTTGAAAGGGTATGCTTAAAGAGTGGTCCTTTTTGGTTCTGATTGGTGGTTTATGAGTAGATTCGTACGTATTTTGTTTGTAAATCTTGTGTCAAAGCCGGTGGTAAAATAAAAAAACATCCTTTAAAAAACAAACTAAAAAAGCAGAAAATAATTTCAAAAAAGCGTGGGGTGCTTTTTGAGGTATTTTTATAATCAATTAATATCAAACACCCGACGCTTTTTTGAAATTATTTTCTGCTTTTTTAGATTGGTTTTTAAAGCGTGTTTTTTTTTGATTTTTTAATCTATTATTTATTTTCTATTTTTTAGTTCTGCTAACTATAAAAGCGTGTTTTTTTTGTTTTTTACATTAGGGAACAAAGGAGAAGGCGACTTCTGGGCCCAGCAGTTAACTAGTTGAAATGTGTATTAAAAAAACCGTCATATTTTTCTAAGGAAAATCACAAAATATGGTACCTTGTTTCTATCTAGGAAGCGAGAAAACTTAAATTAAGTTATGGCACTAAATAATCGATTAAATAATGCCTGAAATGTTAGTAATCGATTACGAATAAATCGGTAAAATCTCAGAATATGTATGAAAATCGAGTAACAAGTATTTTTTTGTGGAATCGATTCATAGCGAATCGATTTCCTTTAATTTCTCTTCTGGCAACATTCCTGCCTGATATCAGTCTGTTTTGTTTACATTTTAGTTGACAGCTGTCGAAGAGGACGAGATTCAATATTAGGCAATTATTGTAATTGCATTGTAGGTAAAAGGACTGTAGGCTGCTGTGCCCATGTAATGTGCATAATATGGTATCTCAGTTGGGCAAGATACCAAGAAAATATCGTACCCCCTGCACAATTCTTAAAAGGTACCTAGGTGCCTACTGCTTCTAAGTGCAGGATATTGGATGAAGAAACTTGTCTTCCACTGTAGCGACTGTCTGGGGCGCGAGAGAGCCAAACGTGTCAGATCTTTGACTCTTTACACACGCTCCATGCATAAAACCATAACACAACCAAAGCCATTCAAAAGTATTTCGTAAAAAAAAAAACTGCAATGTTATAATATAACCTCACTTTTACTATATTTCATTTAGCTTGATTCCTGGATAGCCAAATTTCACCAAATTTTCAGTGAGGCCTTGTTATTATATTCTCTTACAAATAAGGCTAGTTTGATTCAGTTAACACCTGGGCCCAGGAATGTATGGAGTAGTTCCCTTCTCCTTTATAAAATTATTGAATTATCATCGGTCCTCGATAAGTCTACAAAGTTTAAATGAAATCTGACCGTTTGAAGTGGGTTAAAATCAAGTCCAAAGGAGTCCGTTACAAACATGCTTAAAAACATACAAATGAAGCTAATAAAAGCATGTTAAAAAGGAAAATACAAAAACGAAGACTTATTTTTCACTTTATTTTAAATAATAATAAAATAATAACCATAATTATTATTATATAACTATATAGTATATTTTTTTCAGTAACAAATCAAACCACTTCGCGGACCACGTAAAATAAAGTTCATAAACAGTTTGGCAATTACGTCATTTACACGAATAATTTAAAGCACTGTTTGTCATACCCATAACTTTTCCCAAACATAGTTACCTGCACAATATTCCAGTACGGCACGATCTTGGCGATGCTCTCGGTGACCTCGGAGCAGGCCGTGCCGAGTAACATCACCATACGGGAGTCCCGCTCCGTGTAGAGCGCGTGGAAGAAACGGTCCACGCCGACCCCGGGGTCACACTGCAAGTAAAATAAACGGGGAGATATTTAATTGATTCTTTAATTTATTGACCTTCCAACGTCGTCCTACATCGTTCTCACACGTATAATTTCAACATGAATTATGTAACCAATATTATGTAGGAACATTTTGATTTACTGCCTAGTTGGTCTAGTGGTCGCCAGCTCTACTGCTGAGCATGATGTCCTGGGTTAGATTCCCAGGTCCGACAAAGTGTTATTGGGTGTTTTCATTCTTGGATTTTTTTCGTAGCGGTCGGGAGTCACAACTCTGCGCAACCATTTGGGAAATCAAAGTGTAATATTATGATGATGACATTTTGATTTAAAAGAGTATCCGTTGAATTTCTTGCCCGTTCTTCTCCATGTGAACCAATTATGCTTCGGAATGGGTATTTAGCATCATCTTTCTAACTGACTGATTGACAATTCAAAAGTACCTATAATAGTTTTATTTGATTAAAATGCTTCATGTACCTATAACTTCTATTTCAACACAATATTCAGGCCGTAACAGAGTTGCACAGTATAGAACAGTCACATAACTAAAGTTACACCTAGAACACTAACAGAATACAACTCTCTAAGCTGCAGAACAACTAGTATAATATAAATGGTAATATGTCTTGCACAGTTTCTAGTTTATTCATTTATTCATCTTCTAGAACCCGCTGGTATCGAGAATTATTTATTTATTGATTCTTTTGAAAGGGTGTTTCTTGTGAAGATTGTATTGTTTTCGCTTCTTCATATCTTCTTCTTATACTGAGATCGGTGATGGAGAAACATCGTGAAGAAACCTGGACTTATCCATATCTAAACAGGATAAGTTTTTAACCAGTGCGCAAACTGTAACTATGAATTCATCATATCATTCTAGACCCCTAGCGTAGAAATTTTTCGTCGGTTATACAAAAAAAAATCAGCTGTTCCATACATCTTGATGATGTTGAATTCATGGTTACAGTTTGCGCACTGGTTAAAAATTTATCCTGTATATTATTACGTGAAGAAATATTTTGTACCTCTTTTTACGAAAATCATGCGGACGAAGGAATGTGAAATTTGGCACAGGTAATGTGTATATGGAGAAGGCGCGCAGAAAGGTAATATTTTTTAATTATGTTTGAATTTCGAACATCAGGCGACCGCACTGTCCACTAGTTACAATAAAAACGAAATGCTGTTCGTTGGTTCGTCGCGTGTTTTCAGTACGGCTGCACCGATTTGTTTTTTTTTGTTTTTAAAATATTAGTAATAGTCCACTGCGCAAGTCCCAGTCAGCAAGCATGTTTATTAATCTCGTGCTTTCTCTGTATAAGAACGGCCTTTGCCCTACAATGGGCAAAAAACAGGCAGGTAAAAAAAAGTTGGTTATGCAAAGACGAACCGTTATAGTCAATAACCCCATGGCCCATGCTATATTATTATTTTGATATGATTGCACTATCCTGCATATTTTTCCAAATTTAAATTTACTTAGATATGTAATTGGTAGTATAATGACTGTTCGCAAATTGGTTCTTGCAGACCAAAGACTGAGTTGAACTCCCATTTTAGTCTTCTGATCCAATTCATTGTTAAGTAATTAGTGGAATCAAACACCTTTCCTGTGCCGCTGCATGCTCTGTCACCTGTGCGTTTGATGACCTTAATGACTGCGTCAGAGAGCGGAGTTCGCGCAGCTGAATTTTGGGCCCAAGATGTTTCAACTTTTAGCCATCGAAGTTAAGTAGAAGAATACCTTTGTATCATTCGTGATGAGATGCAGCTTGTATCCAGGCAGAAGGCCTCGTTTGTTGACGTGGTGTACTGCCAACCTTGCAGCAGCTAGCTCCGATACTCCATCAGCTCTTGGAGAGTCTCCCACAGACAGCTCGAAAAGGCCCAGGATGGAGACGATGCGATTTGACTTTTTCTTCGGAAGGTCTGTAAGAAAATAGTGGAATTTAGAGACTTATTAAAAACTGCGTGGTATGGGCTACAGGGTTATGTGGTGCAAGAGCGCACACTTTTAAAATAAGGCTTTATATTAAAAAAAGTATTACAGTTTTAAAAGTAATTTTTATTTATTTTATAGAATTTCAGACTGTATAAAGAACACAAAACTGCGCCAAAGCCAAGGTTACGGACGCTACCCAGAAAGCTGCCCAGCTATATCTGCCGTATTTCAGATGGCAAAAGGGCTAAGAGAACCACCGATTGGGCCTCACTAAACGCTCGATGCCATCGCGGCAGGCCGAGACGAAGACGGTGGGACGAACTGGACACCGACTCCTTGGTTTTCGCCTAGGCTTTACGAGGTGCTTAATTGTTGCAAATGGATCACACTATCACGTCCTGGGAGGCATGTGTACAAGTCACCCTTATTTCGCTGACATGTAATCCAGAAATCTGTTTTGCTTGGTCATAAAAACTGCGCGAAGCTGAGGCGAGTCACTAGTAGTTAAATTAGGTAAATGGTATTTCACTCGTTTGAGTTTCTTAAGTTTAACGTAAAACACAAAAACATTATTGTATACAGGGTCAAATTAAATTAGCTGGCAATACTTTACCCATGCGTATCGGTATCGATATCGAAGACTAATGTTTTTTTTTTTGTTCTAAACTTTACATATAAAGTTTAGAACAAAAAAAAACATTAGTCTCGCCTTAATGTACATGTCAGTGTCATTACACTGACATGTACATTAAGGCAACCAAACGACTGTTATGGTTTGGTTTCTGGAAATTCGTTTAAAAAATATCTATGTTCTACGAAAACAGCTGATCTTTGGCTTGTACATTTTGTGTTTTATCTGTCGTCGACCAAAAAGCAATGTTGTTTTTTTTTTGTTTTCTTTTGCTCCTTTAGTTTGACCCTGTAGTTGCTATAATTCACGAGTGCGTATCATAAGGTTTTTATTTACATTGACACAAGCCACAATGACGAACATGTATGTGACGCAAAATGCATCAATCAATTTTGTATGTCAATCTGTGTTCTACCATCTATTAAATTAAAAATTAAATAATCATTTATTTCAGGAAATAATACCCATATAAATTACATTACACATTAAAAAAATAATAATAATAAATTAAATTTAATACAAAATAATAAATTAAAGTCAATAAAAAAATAATAAATTAAAGTTAATAAAAAATAAAAAGTTAATAAAAAATAAAGTTACAGCACATTCACAATTATTATGGTCATATGGTTTAAATTAATTCGATAAAAACAATAATCACTTAATAAATGGTTCGGCTCATCGGCTTCATTCGGCTGCCATTTCCAATGTGTGGCGTTGCAATGAAGTATTCATAAGCTATCTATTATTAGAGGCGTCTGGGAACCCAGTTGATCTATTAGGGTACATGTCTTTTTGTTATATATGTATAAATGTGGCTTAAAGTTCTGTCAGGGGTGCGGGTTGTTCGAAAGAAATACCGCGGCCCCTAGGGCACACAGGCAACTGAGGGAACACGGGTGGGTTTTAGTCAGTAAAAGTCTGACACGAAAGAGCGGGAGAAGTTATTTGATGATTTCCCATCCAAAAAAAAAAACCATATGCTAGTTTAAAGTTTAACCCCTGGCTGAAGACCTTAATTTATTGAGGCAGCCACAGGCAAGTCCGGCTAAGCAGCCGATAACCTTCTTTACCTTGGTTGATATCATTCCCAAGTCAAAAAAAAACTTATGCCATTAGACTACCATTTGTCGTGAAGGTCTCGCTTCTCAATCAACAGGGCTGAAATTCGGGCAAATACATATACAGGGTCAATTTAACTAGTCAAAAAGCGCCATTCGTGATTTTGGTATGGCGTGGTCCTTTCCATCAGTCTGTGTTATTGAACAGGGTTTAGGGATAGGATAGGATTGCTCCTGTGAGTTAATCATAAAATAACAAAGTCACTTTGGTTATCTAAATCTCCGTCGGTCAGGCGCGATTATTATAATGATAATATAAATCTCTCCTTGGCAGCGAGCATAGTGAGGACAAAATTATGAATATGACAGGTCGAAATTGTTTTATAAAACGTACAAAATATAGTTTATGTAGAAATAACGGACAATGTACAATATAATCATTTTTAAAAACCGAAGTGGGAGTAAAAAAACGGTCAAATGCGTATGAAAATACTACATTTTGCCAGCGCCTTAAATTATGCCACAGGAACGTACTACCGGGATAAAAGTATCCTACGTCCTTCATCCAGGTTATAAACTATCTGTGTGCCAAATTTCATCCAAATCCGTTAAGGCTTTTTTGCGTGACTGAGTTACAGACATAAAAACATTCACATTTATAATATTATAGTAGGATGAGAGTTATTTTTTATCTATGAAATCAATCAATCTGCTCAGCATTTTCTATATCATTTCGTCAGTACTTATGTTTAAGTCCCATGGAATAGGGGTGAGCCTAAAGTCGTATTAAACAGTATTAACTGCAGTATATACCATCATTAAATTGATACTGTTATCATCAATACAATACAATACAATATTATTTATTTCTTACCACAAATTACAGAGCAAGTAAATAAAAAGTCTACAGACATTTACTATTGATTTGTGGAAGACTGGTGTAAACTAAGTTTTTTACAAAACCTGTATGTCAGGTCACCAGGCCCCCTGCACAAAGTTTTACATTATTATGTTGTACTGGAGACGATCTGATTCGCATATAATATTCAAATAAAAATCTCATACATTATAGATTGTTTTTGTATTTATTTGTTTAGGTAGTCAGTTTATACATTATAGATATAATATTGCAATATTACTCATAAAACTTGATTTACAAGTCAATAACATAGAGCCATGTGTTAATACATATTACACTTAATAATCCTCTTGACACCTTTTCAGTAGAGAACCCTAAAATGAACCGAAAAGGGTTCTCTCCATATAAGATGGATAAAAGACAAACATCTGACGCCAGGGTACATCATATTTTGGGTAAAAGATGAAGGGATAACATGAATCGTATCTTATATTATTTTATGTAGGGGCCGCCATGTTGTGTGATGAATTGCGTGTTGGCACGATATAGGCAATGTTATGTTTATTTATTTGACGGCCAGCTCAAATAAATAAACATATTTCCGGAAAATAGTAACCGTGGAATGTCTTACCGGCTCTTCTCCATAGGAAACGACCAATTGGAACCGGGCCCGGCTTCTAGTTGAACCGGATAAAGCTGAACACCAGTATTTTATCTACATGGAGCGACTGACTTTCACGTTTATTTCTTATATTTGTTCTTAGTTTTCGTAACCAAAAGGGTGCCAAAAGACATTACTAAGGCTCCGCTGTTTGTCCATCCGTCTGTCAGTGGGCTGTATCTCATAAACCGTAATAAGTTGACAGATGAAATTTTCACAGAGTGTGTATTGACGCTACAACAACAAATAAGAAAAATAAAATAAAGTTAAATTAAATGGGGATTGATAACAGACACATAAAAAAAATGTAGTGATATATACTGTATGGTGGTACGGAACCCTTCGTGTGACAGCCCCAATCGCACTTGGCCGGGTTTATTTTTAGTAGCACCGCGCAGGAGCAAAATTCCTTGTTACATGACATTTTCCGTCAAATATTATCTGGTTTTCTGCCAAATATTTAGTACATTATGAGAACTCTCTGTACCTATATTAAATAATTCGTCTCACCAAAGTTTGGAATACCTATCATTACTTACATAACATCAACTAGAATAATAAAATGATGGAACAATAATATAGCATCTTAGCTTACTCACATAGTTGTCAAGGCCTACAATAATACGAACATTATTACCTAAGCGGAACCATCAAATTCGCACAGTATTACAGTCCTTCAAAAACAGCACTAGAGGAGACTGGAGTAAAGCGAGTTGACACAGTACATATAAATGTTCAGCAAGGACATTCCGCACGAACTTGTTAGCTATCGGAGTGCGCTGAAAGAGTTCTTGAGTATCGAAACCTACGAGGGAGACATATTACTAGAAAAATAAAACATCAACCTCTTTTAGGGCTTTGCTGCATTCGGGAAGGAACTCAGAAAATGTTTTTGCTAACTAGAACCAAACTGTGCCTTACATTACCTTCGATTACCTACCAAATTTTTTTTTGTTACTATCTAATGAATTTAATGATAACTAACTACTAGCTGGCTTCGCCGTTCCCCTTCCGTCGTTTGAGACTATCCGGAATAAACATACAAAGTAAAAAAAAAAGTATCTGGTTATAAGTAGATACTGTATATACTTTCATATTATTATGCATTTAGTAAAAAGCTGTTACTTTGACATTATAAACAGACAATTCAATTTTATTTATTTGTATGTGAGTATAGATAAAACTAAAAAAACACACTCACAATAACAATGTTTATTTCTCCAATTAGGATCTCTTTTTAAGGATTGTTTCAAATACGTTGTTGGTCCTTCTATTATGCATTTAGTCTGTGGTAACTGTAGGTATTCAGCCTCCAGCATCACCGAGATTCAATACAGTGGCGTGTTTTGTTTTAATTCAGCCCGTTACTATGTTATTGTACGAATTGAACGTGACGTAACAGGGGAGTATTGTAATTACGGGCGTTTTCATTGGAGGAGCTACTCAGTGGTATGAATACTTAAAAACCTTAAATTGTAATCGTGCGTTATTGTTAAAATGTAATATTTAAGATAATTTATGTATCTCTTATTGTGCTACTGTTTGTTTTTCTTTAAATAAATACTTATTTATAAGATTGTGTAACTTCTTCAAACACCGACAACCAGACAGTTCAATGCCTTAATTAACTTTAATTAGGGTATAGAACGGTCTACTGGTCGTTATTTTATGTTGCCTCAAATGGAATAAGTATTACAGGATGATGATGGTTCAAAATCAGTTCAGCCGTTTGAAAATTATCGGCTCTTTTCTGGTTGATGAAGGGATTTGAGCATCTTCCACGGGTCTGAGATCGAGTCGAAATTTGGTATTCTATTACTTCAATGATATTAGACGAACAAAATAACCTTCAAGTGATGCTGGAGCATCACCTGGAATTTCCAGGGTACCCAAGTTACTCACCAATAAACAGTAGAAGTATCGTGTTTGGGCTCATTGAAATGCTGAAACGAAGAACTTTTTAGAGGTTTTTTTTTGTTGAGATAATGTCATCCCTACAAATACAAAATACTAAATGTTTATTTCTGTACCAACTAGTTTACATTAGTTTATGATTGGAGCCTCCTTTTAAGCATGATGACGCCTGTGTTAGGAGACTCCGCACTTCCATGGCTATTTGTGCAACTTACATTTTTTTTCCCTTTTTCGTTTTTGAGTTACATTTTGTTACTTACAACTAGAGTAATACATTTTTCTCGAGGGCGTGTTGCGTGATTTATTGCTATTTACAGAAGTATAATTATCAAAAATTCAAACCCGGACGCTCGAACGTGAATTGAACTGAATGTGTAAATTAATGTGGGTGTGTTGGGTGTGGGAGTGTGTGATGTCAGTGATGTGTGACGGGGTGTGTGAGGTGCGTCGAGTGTGTTTGGTGTATGATGTGTAAGGTTGGTGTCGATGTGTGTATGAGGGAGGATGTGGGTGTGGCGGTGCCAGTATAACTAATTTCCACTTATTGTAACAATAATTCAATATCTGCATAAGTGCGTGATTTTAACCATTCTATTAACATTTTCTTACCTATAAGAAGATGTTCAGTGTAAATGTATATGTCTTTGTTTATTTTATTATATAATCGTGCTGATTGATTGTTATATTGAATAGCAGCAAAACTACGGGACCCTCTATTGGTTCCGACAAGCATTTGGCGGGTTTTTTAATGAAATAGTCATTATAGGGGATTACAGGAACGGTTTTAATGATCATAGTTCTGTAAATACATACTTGTTGCGGTTACGAATCATATTTAATTCAACATACAGCATTCCCCTTATGTTTTTTTCCCTTTGGATGATGTGTCTGAAATATGGATTTATATTTATTTCTGATTACATCGCCAAGCGGTTGGTCGACTATTCACGTGACCGGAGGTTGGCTTATGTTTAGGTCAAAGAATCAGCATTGCCATCCAACGTGGCAACGTTGCCAGCCTTTTGAGCACTTTTCCCACTGACAGCGATGCGCACGAATTCTTTGATGCCCAGTGAGCTATAACCATTTTTCCTTTACATACTTGTACATAATGTATTTATTTTATTGTTAATTTGTGTATTGTATAAAAAAAAACTTTTAAAAATAAATAACACGGAAGCGTCCTTGATATTTTACATCCTGCAAGCTCTGTAGCTCGTTATATTTACACTCCACAGTGAAATAGTTGTGTGTGGGTGTTCGGCACGTGCCGGTGGAAAGCGATGGTTTAGCGTAACTTAGTCTACTGGCTCAGACTTAACGTCCAATTAGGTTACACGTTCCTGCAACGTGCATTGTTTGTGTAACATTGTGTTTTTTAGGGTTCCGTTCCCAAAGGGTGCCAATAAGACCCTGTTAGTATAAGCTTCCGCTATCCATCTGTCAATAATGTTCCGTGTGGTGCCGGACTTAAAAGACGAACACTATCCCATCTCTTCCCGTGGGTGTCGTACAAGGCGACTAAGGGACTTACTAGAGAATGGGCAGCAGCGTTCTCTATGCATTTGACCACCATACTGCGATCGCCAACCCACCTGCCAAGCGTGGCGATTATGGCAAATCCCCCCCTTTTGGGGGAGGCTTATATCCAGCAGTGGACGTCTTTCGGCTGATATGATGATCCATCTGTCCGTCTGTCTTTCAGTGGGCTGTAACTCATGAACAGTAATAGGTAGACACTTTCACAGAGTGTGTATTTCTATTGAAGCCAGAACCACAAATAAGAATAAATATAGTAAAAAATTAAAGGGATTTCCATGCAAGAAACGTGTTATTTCAGCAGAACGTAAGTTTATCGTAAAGTGGATTAGTCTAGGACCTGCGAGGTAATTACACACTGCAATGGCAATGCCTTTCAGTTTGATAGATCAACCACATTCATTCCGTTATTTAAGTTGCTGAGCAGACGAATTTTCCTATCACATCAAGCAATGTATGGCAATTTCTTTCAAAATTCTTCAGATTGTGCTTAAGTATGTTACGCAATTGGAGTTCTGATATAATATGTAAATTCCTTTAACCAAATTTACAGAACGATTCCTGTTATTCAGCTACGTAAAATTCAACATAAAATTATTCTGTTTCGTTAACAAAAACCCAGTAGAACTCGGAACAGTTTTATCTCCATCTTTTTGTCTGAAAAACAGTTGGAATGTTTCTCCGTAATCTGTCAAACGCGAAATGTATGGAATGCGGGCCGAATCTAACGTTGTCGACAAATCCGACGGTATCTGTGATGCATTAACTGTAACAATCCCTCGCTTGCCTTTGTGAGTCAGTCAGTTCGTCAGTCCGTCGTGTTGGTAGAAGCTGGAGTGATCTGGTGCGTTTAGAGAGAGATATTGTTGCGATTTCTATGGTTTTTTTGAAAACTGTCCTAAGCATTTTTTTTTTTGGTGGGAAATCATCAAATAACTTCTCCCGCTCTGGGTGGAGCGGGAGGGCGTGTCAGACTTTTACTGACTAAAACCCACCCGTGTTCCCTCAGTTACCTCGGTGCCAGGGGCCGCGGTATCTCTTTCGAACAACCCGCACCCCTGGCAGGCATCGGCCCTTGCGGACCCAACCAGTTGGTGCTGAAACTGTCCTAAGCTCGGATTCAAATCCGTTTATTGTTTTTACCAGCCTGCGGCGAAGCAAAAAGGAGGGTTATGATTTTGACCGATATATATGGATGTATGTATGTTCATCTGTTCCCTCATAACTTCTAAACTTCTTATCTTAATTTGACAAATGAAATGAAGTAGGTATCGTTGGAAGCTCATTGATCGTCCGCTAGTTATAGGCTATGTTATAAATAAGCTTTAAAAAAAAAAACAAACAAACTCAATTCAGCTTTATTAAATTAGTTTAGATTGCTTGAAGAGATTGAAAATAAATTCTAGTCCTTTTGCAACCAAGAATTTAAAATATCAATGACTTTCCAATCGCTCAATTACAGCAAACAAAAATAAAAAAGAAACATTTTCCTTTTTATCCAATAGTTTATGGATAAAATAAACAAAAGCCACACACTATTCGGTAAAACGAACACGTGCCCATTCAACAGAATGAACAGTAACGAACTTTGTTGAACAACCAATAAGTTTGCTCACGACAGAATGTAAAATGTAAAACCTCTTTTGTATTTTTAATTTTATTATCTGTGGCTTTTTGCTTGCGGACTGCTGATGTTCGAGACTTAAAATTTGCTGTTGTTGCGATTGGCGGGAAAGATGAAAAAATTACTGTTTTGTAATTGTTGTGAGTATTTTGAGAAATGGATGACTCTGTTATACTTTTAAATGTCTTTAGGAATGAGATTGGGATGCCAAGAGGATTATCAGTGTCCTTGGCATCAAAGCTAGATGCCATGACAGGTAGGAGTCTGTGTTCTGCCTAATTCAGATAGGTATGCAATTATTAAAAAAATAACAAACTAACATTTAAATACCTTCACAAGAATCTAAACCAAATTATGATACCTATGTTCGGCTTAAGAAAGGTTTCGAGATTCTCGCAAGCTATCGAATTTGCGACACGCTAAAAAAACTAGCACCACCTAGATTTCCCATATAGGGGCGTAATCGCTTAGGCAATACTAATTCTGCCATTAATCTAGCGAGCTAATCACGCGAGAATCACAAAGGTCCTCTAATCGTTCATAACATTAAATAAACATAGTCCTGGAGTATTCAGCGATAAAATATTACACATACATAGAGGAGAGCATCCATCAAAAGGCTCGCCGTAAGATCCACATTTGACCCTTGTATCTGTAATCTTGTTATAAAATTCACAATGGACTATGTTTGGATGTCTAGTCTACACTGGCTGGAATATTTAGAAGATAGAATAGTTTATTTATGAATAAAATGCTTCTAAGATAGTGAAATTTTTTCGGCCGTATTAGTGAACTTTAATGCGCGTCGCAAATTTTAGATTTCATCTGGTCATTTGGAGTAAAAAATAGTCTCGACACAGAACAAATACATACTATGTTGTTTTAAGAACTCCGATTAAAAATATTTTATTTCATAAATACACACTTATGAAACGTCAGAAGCTAGGTTAACAATTGGTCGTTTTTCATGAAGAAGAGCCGGTAAAATCGCCAAGAGACAAAATATGGAACTAAAATATTTGCAAAGGAATATCGTATTGAGATGACAGCTAAAGATGTCTCAATGGAAAGAAAGATATACTTCAGTAAATTAGGTTAATGACAGGAGGTTAAAAAATAAGTACAGTAACGAAAACGTTAAAAGTAAAAGAGACCTTAAAGCGCTTGAAAGGTCGTCCGGGTCACTTTCATGATCCTATGACATTTTCAAGATACACGAGCGCTTTAAAAGGTCAGATGTGACCGAGCTACTTAAAATCATGCGATACAATTAAGCTGTAGTGCTCATTACGCGAAGCATATAACGAGGGTTTATAAAATCAGCCTGTTTTTGTCTAACAACAGGGATAACGGATAAGCAAGACAGTTCGGCACCAGTACCTACTTACTGTTTGTTAAGGATTTATTTAATTACTAGTTTTTACCACCAGCTTCGCTCGCGTGGTGGTCAAAAATTACCCCACAGGAACGTATTACCGGGATAAAAAGTATTCTATGTGTTAATCTAGGTTATAATCTATCTGTGTGTATAACCCATCATCCAAATCCGTGAAGCCTTTTTTACGTGATTGAGTAACAAACATCCTAACATCTAAATTTCCAAACTTTCACATTTATAATGTTAGTAGGATTTATGTATGGTGATGGATAATTTATGGTATTTTTTATATTATTGGTTGTATGGCTTTATTAAAAATTCCAAGTATTGTTATATTTATTTTACTTTATTACTTGTTTGGTTTAATCTGTAATATTTAGACTTGATTTTCGTACGTCGTTTTCGGGTGTCAACTGAAAATTAACGCTGTGCTGTGGGTCCCATAGCCCAGCATTCACTTTTAGTGGAAGCCCGCTTGTCACAGTCTCGGCGTGCAGCTATAAATCTATTTTGTTTTCAGGTTTTTTATGTGATTTGGTCTTTTTGTATACGCGTGTTTCTGTGATAAATATATATCTATTGTTCTTCCTTATTCATCGCACAAATTAACGGTGTGCTGAAGATTAAAAAAAAAACATCCCTATCAAAAATGTATTAATCCTCAATTATAACTAGGTGCTTAAGGACCAGACATCCATCAAAAAGCAACGAGCCAGTAAAAATCGCATACAATTCCCATTCGGACATTAGGACCAAATGCGGATTTATGGTGAAGGATATTAAAAGATCATCGCACACATCCCCTTTATTGGATATGTAATTTTACGAGTAATTTCCTTATCGGATTTATTCCGAACTTTAGACCCTATTATTATATTGAGAACCGTCTTAAAATACCCGTCGTGAATGAGATTGATTTAAATGTCAGACATTGTCGTCAATTCTTTCAATTGAATGATTTTTACGGTTATGACATTCACATCTTTTATATTTTAATATCATTGTCATGTCAAGCATTTCTGTAAAATAATATACGTTCCAACTTAAACTCAAAGAATTTATTTCAATTGAACCAATTATAGGCACTTTTAAATTGTCAAGGGGTCGGTCAGACAGAAAGATTAAACTATAGTTGCCATTCCAAAGCCATAAGGTTGCTATGGAGAAGAATCAGCTATGCATATTACGACACTCCACTAATTCAACTTAATTATTAAACCTATAATACAGGCAGGGAAATTATTTGCTAAGCACTACCTCAATTTACCGTGTTGACCCTTAATAGGGCAAAGGACAATTGTTTACCACCTCAGATTTTTGACCATAGAGCAAGAGTAGTTCTTTTTACACTTTCATAAATACGATATTTTTTATGTGGGAATATCCTTATAACTTTTATTAGTACTGGCAACTAAGGTAACTGTCAAAGTTTGCAAACTATCAACATTCAAAAACAAACATCGAAGAATTTTGAAACTCTGAGGTGTTTGGCGCCATTCAATTGAAATTTTGTTTTAACAAGATTCCGGTAAGTGGTTTTGTGGTATTTGATAGGAAAATTGATTATATTATCCTGCATGACTTGTAGAATAATTTTTGAAGTGAAACTTGTACTAATTAGAAAATCGTCGTAAACTCGGTGGTAAAACTCTTACCATTGCCCGGTTACGAAAACTTTGTAGTTTTTGGTGGTAATATAGTTACCGTTATCCATTAGCGTATTTGTTATTTCAGGAGAATGTCGAACAAAAAGCAGTTATCTGACAGTATTATAGCCAGTATTCTCGAAGATGATCTCTCCGCGATTGAAAGTAGCGACGAAAGCGTTTCAGAAGAACCACTTTTGGGCGATTGCGTACTGGGTTACGACGATGAAATTTCGCGAGGTCTATCAAGGATATTTGGGGAAGAGCCTATGATGGAGATGAGAGGATTAGAAAATGTTCAAGACCCTCCCGGGCCACGTGTTTCGGTAGAATATTTAGAAAGCGTTGAATCAGCAGTGACTGAAGAACCGGTGAGGGAAGTAAGTACGCGTAATGAAAATGATTGCGACGTCTCTTTTGGCGCTCTTTCTGAATCGAACCACCCGACTCCGGCTCAGTCTGACATAGTGCCTAATGAAACGCCGAGCACACACATAGAAAGTAGGCCCATTCGCGTAGCACAAATCTGGTCAGATAAGGTTTCAAAACATAGCATACCAAAGTTTGATAAACGGCTGACTGTAAACATGAGCGTCACTCATAAAACACAGCCTATTGAATATTTTGACAATTTTTTCCCTCGTGATCTCGTAGAGTTGCTGGTAGAACAAACAAATATTTATGCGGCACAAAGGCAAGCGCTTCACTGGATTCCAACATTTGAAGCTGAAATGCGTGCATATCTTGGTATCTTGATCATGATGGGTCTTCACCCCTTACCTGATGTAAATCTATATTGGTCAACTGATACTTTTTATAGAAATCCTGATATTGCCCAAACTTTCACTCAAAAGAGGTTCAAAAAACTGACTGAAAACATTCACTTAAATGATAATACTAAAGAACCCGCAAGAGATACGCCGGATCATGATAAGCTTTATAAAATACGTCCTATGATAACAAGACTAAACGAAGTATTCCAGACCCAATGTTCACAATCAAGCAATCAATCGGTGGACGAAAGCATGGTAAAGTTTAAAGGTAAAAGCACACTCAAACAGTATATGCCGAAGAAACCTATAAAAAGAGGTTATAAGGTATGGGCCCGATGTGACGCTAAGACCGGGTACATGTATGTCTTTGATATCTATATCGGCAAAGCAGATGAAAATGCATCAAGTGAGGAAGGCTTAGGGTATAATGTCGTGATGAAACTATGTCAAGGTGTTCCACGCAATACTCTAGTAGCTTTCGACAACTTCTTTACTGGCATTCCTCTAATGACAGATTTGCTGATAAAGAAAGGAATATATGCCGTTGGTGCCGTGCGATTGAACCGAAAAGGCTTACCAGAAAAGTTGTTGCCCAAAAATAAACTCAAGAAGGAAAAACTTGAAAAGCACGAGTTCATGTATAAAACCAAAGCTCCCGTTTCTGCTATACAGTGGATGGATACTCAACTGGTGAACATTTTGACAACAGCACACAACCCAAAATCGGTGTCAACGATCAAACGAACACAGAAGGATGGCTCTAAAAAAAATATTACCATCCCAACTGCTATTGCGCAATATACTGTGAACATGGGAGGTGTGGATCATTTTGATCACTTTCGTGCCTCGTATCCAATCGGCCGAAAATCGAGGCGCAACTGGTTGCGCCTATTTTATTTCATGTTTGATGCAGCTATCATCAACGCGTACATAGCTTACATACAAATTCACATGCAATCGGTTCACACACATCGAGATTTCCGACTTCGTTTGGCTCGCAGTCTTATAGATGGATTCACAGGGAAAAAAAGAACCACTAGTATTATTTTCAGGAACAAGCAAGGTGGAAATTTCGGGGTACCGGCTGAAATCAGACGCTCTTCTATACCTCACTACCCACAAGACCAAGGAAAATTTACTAGATGCCGATTTTGCAGCACGAAAAATACTCAAAAACGATCAAGAATCATTTGCGATGTCTGTAAAGTAGCTTTATGTGCCACACCATGCTTCAAAAGCTTTCATATTGCTTCAGAAGAAGGAGAGGCTATGGATTGTAGCAGCTCTACTTCTAGTACCTTAACGGGCTAAGGTCAAATAATTACCACCAGCACCTTAGCGTAAACGGGCAATGGTAAAATAATTACCACCGAAAATTCGCGTACTTGTGATTATATATTTTTAGATTTTCATAAATAATGTTAAAAAAGGTCCCAATAAACGTATAAATAATACCACATAACCTAGTTTTTCAATCATTCTTTCCTCCGCCCTATTAAGGGTTAAAGCCATTCTTTGACAGTCGTCGTATGAAATGTCATAGCACTGTAAAAGAATGGCGGTTTTTATTTGAATATATGGACAATTTAAGTTTGTAGTCAGTTTGCTTAAATAATATTTTCCCCGACTTTACAAAAGCTGGGATTTGCCCCTAACTGGCCCCTAACTGTGAGTGACTGTGAAAAATATCGGTACGGGATTTTATCGCGTACTGGTTTATCAAATCTCGGTATTGAACCGAGCATTGAAAATCCAACAGAGTGCAGAGTACAGAGTGCATTGAGTGTGTCGAAAAACCCGACTGTTCGATTTTGAACTCTCACCGCTAAGAGTGCGCGATTAAATCGCAACGCATTCTTTTTTCGTTCGTGTGAACATGGATTTTCCGACACAACTTCAGCTTACATGCAAAGTAGAATCTCCATAAGTATAGCACTGTTACTCATCCGGGAACTGAACCTAACAAATCAATCCGCACGGAAACCATTTCATTCCACGCCGCTGAATAAACGGGACTAGTCCGTAACTTAAATTAGTTAAAGTTTAGATATTAGTTAATAGTTGTAATTATAACAACATCTTGGAATGGTTTGGTTTACATACAGTCAAGTCTGTATTGATGCTTAGCTTGTACTTTAAATGCAATTTATAATTATTGTTGCCCAATTATTTAATACAAAATTAGCGTTTCATGGAACAGTAAAGAAAATTTTCCTCTGAAAAGGTTAACTTCGTAAACAGCTTCGTAAAACTTTTATTTACCCTCAAAATTGAATTTAGAACGACTCGCAAGGGATAATTAGGAAGTACCGACCTACTCGTATTTTTCTTTCGGTTTAAATCCACTTTTAATTTTTTAGTTTACGAAAATTATTTTTCCTCAAGTCTTGGGAAATTCTTTATGCAGTATAATAGCTGAAGTTTTTCGTACGTCTCTGTCGAAGGTAATCTCACTAAAATTGGGTTTCCTTCGGCTTAAGAATTGGTCCTTTTTTACCCAACTTACCCGATTTAAGGTAGGGAACGATTTTAATCATGTAGTTTTCTTTCAACGGACACTGACCTGATTCAGATTTTACTTTGGTATTTTTACATTAGATGTGCAAATCATCCAAAAAATTTACACTTACGTAATTTCTGAATTCGCGGCTTATTGATCGTTGTGAAAGCCACGCGAGCGAATTCACAAGGAAAACCAAGCGTTAATTTAAGTATGAAAGCATTTTTACAACGCAATAAATCTCCGAACTGGAAGCTATTCCAATTAATACCAAGACAAAATTAGCATCCGGAAATATTAAGTCATCCGGAATTCCGTTAGCGCCTATGCTTCGTCCTAAAATTCCAGCGATAAATTCTAAATTGCAATTTTATTGGACTCTCGTAAATCCTCGGTCCTTTCTTATAAATCTAATAAAATGCGTTTCATCCACTCAGACATTGTAAGATCGCTTAAAAAGTTAATTTCTTTAAAAGTTTCCAAAATGGCGGCTCAGATTTCCCGCGCTAAGTGCTCGGTGGGACTTCAATCAAGTTTTTGTGGCTTTTTGATTGGATTTCTTTATTTCCATTGTGTCTGGAAATGTAATTGACGGATTATGATTTAATTTGTTGTTAATGGGAGGCGAGGACAGAGTTCGAACTTGTTTTGGGGTCTTATTTTATTGAATTTTTTGCAATTTACTGTGTCTTTTGTTGAAAGTTCGATGATATTATGATAAAAATTGTATACTGGTGGGTCTACTGCCTAAATATTTTCTGTTATCAAAGCCTGACTGAGCAGTGGTGGCCCAGTGGTAACCGCTGCGACTTACGTGTTGTTGGTCGTAGGTTCAAAACCAGACAGGCGCTTTAGTTTGTGTAAATTATTTCATCACCAGTGCTCTAAAAAACATCGTGAGGAAACCGGCATGCGCTAGAAACAAAAATATCGAAGTCATGACATCGGCCCACTCCCTTTCACCGAGAGGAGGCCTGTGTCCCAGCAGTGGGAACATTTTAGGCTGATTATTTAAAGCCTGACAGTAAATCGTCTAAAAATGTTTAGTATTTAATACATGGCAGAAGACTTGTTGATCAGTTTTTTGTTGCGAGCAAACAGAAGTTTACAGACTGTAGCATCAAAAAAAAAAAACACTTTTTCCACATGAATACATATCATTTAGAAAATAAAAACACCAGAGATACAAAAATACAAAAAAGTATAATAGGTGAATACTAAATAATTATAATTTCTGTAGTGCCTAAAGAGCATTTATATTATAATTAATTAAAAGGATCCAAAAAATATTTCACATACATTAACTTCAGAATCGAAGTTTAAAATTCAACAAAAGAATGTGGCCAGCACCCTAATTGCGTAACATACGATTAATCATAATCTGTTTAATTTTGACAGTTCATCATTATTCATTGCGTTACTAACGTTGTTGAGCAGACACGTTTTTCGAACATATGAAGCAATGGTTTAGCACTCTTTTCAAAACGAAAACAGATTATGATTAATCGTGATTTACGCAATTAGGGTGCAGTTTGTACAAAAACTTTACAATAGAAATCAAAAAGGTTTAACCGTAATCACGATACCGTTTACAAACGTACTTCTCTAAATAACAATCACGAGTATATATACATAGAACGGGTAGCGTTTCCCTTCGCCAGAAACTATACAAGCTCAAAATACATCGTTTTAACTAAAACCTCAGAGGACCATTACGACTTACTATATAATATTTTAATTTACAATATGGAGCCTCTCTCTGACGGTTCTCCCTAACTGACCTGTTGACCTTTCTCCTACGACCTTTGGGTCTAAATGCACTTACTGCGGGATCCTGGCTGTTCAATTAACACCCGTACTGTGAAGGTAACCCGATGGAAATTGCTTTGAGGGTTTATTTTTCGCTCTTTCTCGTTCCGTATTAGATTTTTGGTAAGAAACGGTGCGGTCACTCAATGATCAAGTTGAATTGAACGCTTTTAAAAATTCAGTTACGTATTTTCTTGCTTTCTAATATGGTATTACGAGTGCTCTATCTGCCGTGATTTTTTTTTTTTTTTATCTAATTACCAAATTGTTTTCTAGATTATTATTATGTAGTGGCACCGAGTTGCCGTGTCTGGCCATACCGCTGTTAAACTCGCGATGGTTTGTGTGGTATGATTTAACAAATAAATGTTAAATTTTTGTATTTCATTAATAAAAGCTACAAAAAAAGCCGTCTTACAAAGGTGGTACACTCAATGTATCCTACATCAAGTACCTACCTCTAGGCGCAATAAAAAATATGTTACAATAAATTAAGATAATAGGTGCAAAGAAAAATTAATAATGCTTTAGAATTATGAAACACCCTGTTAATAATGTTTACGTACGTATCAAATGGTAGAAGATACCTACCCAGCGCACGAATCAAGCAGATCATTCCATCTCCCTTACATTCCATCGCTGAAACAGGGTGTTAAAACTACGTCATGCGTCTTAGTGAATGATATTTTCATTTTTTTAATTATTCATGATGTGTTCATAAATATCATTTAAAAAAAAATGTTTAGTAGTCATTGGAAATGTCACCGTAAGATTGTGAACACCGTTAGCTTATAATCTATCTCGTGAGATTGTGAACTGTCGATAAATTGAGAACTGTACCATATTGCTTACTGACTGAATAGGTTAGGTTAGGTTAGAATGACGACAAACCGCGCGCTAGCCGAGCGAGCGAAACGAGCGGTGCCGTGGTAGCGGCCGGCGAGCGCTACTTCCAAGTTAGTGGCAGTTACTTGACTATTTAGTAATAGCGTAAGGTACAGACGCCAGCACATCAAGCTACCCCAAACTGTCTAATTTTCCCATTTGAATATGAACCTTATGATTATGTAATAAAGATGAAAATCTATCAAAGAAATTTGACAGATTGGGGTAGCTTGATGTGCTGGCGTCTGTACTATCTGTCTTGATACCAGTTCAAATTTGACGGACAGATTATAAACTATCGAAAAATAGTAGGTACGTTAAATTGTAAATGGTTTTTGTAGTTTACAATTTATCGACAGTTTACAATCTCGCGAGATAGATTATAAACTATCGGTGTTCACAATCTTACGGTGACAGATACATGAAGTGGGCTGCCGTTGTACGAAGATTAAAATGCCACGGTATATATAACTAGCTTTTAAAAAGAAAAAACAAATTTCATCCAAATCCGTTCAGCCGTTTTTGCGTGATTGAGTAACACACATCCAAACATCTTAATATACGAATATTAGTAGGTATGATCATTACCATTTTTCTAAGTGGTGTAGGCAGAACAGCAACAGAATAATAAATTGATCACCGAGGGGAGAAAGTGACCGATTAATAACGAGGGTGTAGTTTGAGGCTCGAGGCTCAGCTGAGGGCTTTATTACACACTTAACACACCCTGCAGGAAATCGCATTTTTCTTCCGAGTGATACATAGTGCTTTATAAATAATATACCTACGAGGAAAATTTAAGACAATTTCAAATCATCACTATCACTACTAGATAGTATTTGAAATAGATCGTAATTATACAAATTGAATATTCAGATAAATAAAACAAAAGAGCTGTCCACGCACGGGATTTTCAGTTGTTCATTCTTTTTTATTTTTTTTAAATCAATTTTCATCACAGGTATGTATTGATGTGGCCGGTATCATTTTGCGCCTGTTGAAAAAATCTATTTGTATTTTGGCATAATACGAGTACTATATATATTTAGGTTAGCTACTCTGAATTGCCCTAAATAAAAAAACACATACACTTTTTCGACGCGCACATTTGTACAACAGTAACGTCGTACATTCTGCCTCATTTAAAAAAAGTAATAAGGTTCTTTCTGAGCAGGTATAGGTTAAATAGATTATGTGTCCCTTTACATGTGAATATATCCATCATTATTTGATAACTGTTTCAAATAATGATGAGTGTATAATATGAAATGCTGAAAAGTGCTGAATTTTCAGAATTTCATGTAATGGCGGTACATACTAAATATAAACTCACGTTTTCTTCCTATGGACGAAGGCAGACGCTACAGAAAACCACTTGCTACAACGCATAACCACTCTTTTTTTTTGTTTGACGTTCATACATGGTTTATTTCAAAGTTTGTATTAAATGAACTAAATATAATTTTATTTGGGCTCAAAAATGATGTTTAACAACTGCCACATAGAAACAATGGCTCTTGTAAAATTATTGTTTATAAAATTTTATAATAGGTAAGCTTCTCCTGATACAGAGATTTATTCTGTTAAAAGATAAGCTGATACTGAAGGCAAGGTACATTAAAAATCTCCCATTTTGCCTTTTCCGTCCAAAAATTGTAAATCCAGGACAATTCAGACTGGTTTACCAAACAAAGCTAACGCAGCATACGGCGAGCGCTCCAATGTGCCCCTATACCGGACAATGGGCCAATATGACCGCATTGTTGGCGGTAATGTTTCAGCTAAATGAGCGTCCGGATTAAGGTCAATTCATTAAAGGTAAAGAGATTTTGAATATTAAGGGATAAATAACTTTTGTGATAGCGGGGTAACTTGAAGTTCGTTTTGAAAATATTTTCTCTAAATGGTAGATATGTTACGGCTAATAGCCGAAGTGCGGCTACACCTAGTTTTAGCCGGCTATTAACTAGGTGCAGCTGGACTAGCGCTCGCCGGCCGCTGCCGCGGCATCGCTCGCTGCGCTCGCTCGGCTCGCGCGCGTTTGGTCGCAATTCTAACCTAACCTAACCTAATCGGTCGGTAAGCAGTATGGTGCAGTTCACAATTTATCGACAGTTTACAATCTCGCGAGATAGATTATAATCTAACGGTATTTAAAAATTTTCGGTGACATAAGTAGGATACATCTAAGTTTAACCGGCTGCACCTAGTTATAGCCGGCTAAAACTAGGTGTAGCCGCACTTCGGCTATTAGCCGTAACAGATATACAAAAGTCGGTAACACATAGAGCCGATTCTTTTGTTCACTACCTAAACGAAATTAGGAGGTTTGCAATCTCATAATCACAGACCGCAAAAGGAAAGGACAAATGACGCTTTGGAACTGTCAAATTAAATTAAGTCTCGATTGCCTTGAATTTGGCGTGATTTTAATTTTGCATTATGAATTTTCTTCGTCGTACTTGCACGAAAAAAATCATAGTTCAACTAAATTTGACAGCTCCTATTTAATTCCGTCTCTTTTTTGTTTCATTATAAGGAAAAAAATAGCAATCAATTAAGTTTAGTTGGTGCACAACAACAGAATTAACACTAATGGTGTTAATTCTGTTGTTGTGCACCAACTAAACTCTCTAGAGAGAGAGTTTAGTTGGTGCACAACAACAGAATTAACACCATTAGTTTTAAAAATACTATGATATTTACGACGCACGAAGAGTCGTGCGTCGTAAATATCATAGTATTTTTAAAACTTCTATATGAATTGAATGAATGAATTTAGGATCGTTATAGGTACAATAGAAGTTAGGTAGCCCATAGTAAGTAGTAAGTACTTGACAACCTGCTTAACAAACAACTTAATAGGTTTGGTCAACTGCATGACAATCAGTTTGGATTTCGATACGGACAATCTACTGAGAGTACCATCTTGCTTCTGAAGTGGGCTGTGAAGTACTACTCAGATCGAAAAACACCTACTGATGCTTGACCTCTCCGAGGCCTCCTCTGGAAGAAGTTAGAGGAAGCTGGAGTTCCTCCAGAGTTGATAAGCAGTTTTAAAGGCTGGTATGGAGGCCAGATCAATCAGGTACGGTGGCACGGGGCTTCTTCAGAGCCGTACAGGTTGGAGTGCGGGGTGAGGCAGGCGGGGTTGACCTCGCCCACGCTCTTCAATCTGTATGTCAATGCGATGATCAGAGAGCGTGCCGGCTGTTACATTGACGGAGTTTGTGTGAACAACATTAGTTATGCCGATGATATGGCATTGCTGAGCGCCTCAGTTTGTGGCCTTAGGAAGTTGGTGACAATCTGAGGGGAGTATGCTTTAAGTCATGGAAAATTTATCCCCTAAATGCTTTAAAGTTTCTATGGAAGATCTTCATTTTCGTCACAACTTGTAAAATATAAGTAAGTATAAAAAATCTAAACTTTGCAACAAAAGACATTATCTCAATGAACTTCCTTTGAACTTAATTTTATCGAGCAATTAATTGTTTCGCCGAAACTCCCACTTTTTATCATAAAATTTTAATTAAAAGTCTCATGCGGAAATTTTCGCCCGAGGATCAGACCAACGAAAATGTCGAGTTGAAAAGTTTTCAAACAACAGTACTGGTGAAAATTTGGTGACGTAAAAACACCGCGATTGATGAAAAAAAACACGGCACGCCATAATTGGTTTTTCCTAAACTGTTAATTGATACGTTTTGGTGTCGTTTTTAGCCAAGGTTAAAGTTTTAATCAAAGGTGGTAGTTATCGATGTTGTTAGATTTCCGACCATTTTAGTTTACTTCTCTTCTTTACTTGAAAATACCATTTTACAACAAAAAAAACGACTACCGAGTTCCGAAAAAAACAACACGAAGTGATAATTGTCTTTAATATTGGAACCTGGTGACTTCTGTTTTGTATTTTAGTTATTTGGCACCGATTTCCAAGATCAAACATATTTTTCACTTCGTAGGGTTATTTTTTTGGAAGTCGGTTGTTTTTGGAAGAGACAGTAGTGGGTTTTTTTTCCTTTTTTTGTTGTACCTAACCACATAAAAAAAAAGCAAAGTCGACAGGAAGTTTTGTAAAAATCATCTACAATTATCATGAGATTCAACGTCCCGAGCGTGACGCGTCAGTTTCACCACTGTTCAGAAAGAGCGTAGAAGAAAGATTAAGAACTTTTCCCTTTAAAATGCGTTTCTGCTTAGAAAACTGAACGATTTAGGTTTAAAGGCATGGCTGGGTAAGTAAATAATTTAGTATATTATTATGCTATAGTGCCGTTTTACTTATGTAATAAAACTTTTGGTACACGATACCACGGCGGCGCTTCACGGCTCAACGCATGTGCATCGGATTGCTTCCACACGACTTTACTCCTAGTGACGACACCTATTTTCCTAAGCATTACCGGTGTATTTATGGCTTTACTATACTTGGTGACTAACAAGAGAAATAACTAACCGGGGTCGTCGAATATTATTGAAGTAAGAAGCCGGATGTGTTCGAATTAATTTTAATTTGATAAATGAACGAAAATAATAATATTAATAGAAAACAAACAGTTAAGAAAGAAACCGATGGCGGTTTATTACTTACAACTATATCCGACGACTCTGATAACTTATCTCTTTTGGTGAAGCTTATCCGGTAAGGGGTGGTACACACATATTCGAGCTGGCATGATTCGGCATAGTCGGGCAAAATCGAACATTATGTAGATCTTCTATCTATCTATCTATATAAATAAAAAGAAAAGTCCTGACTGACTAACTGATTCATCAACGCCCAGCCCAAACCCTTGGACCTAGAAAGCTGAAATTTTGCACAAAGGTTCCCTTTGTAATGTAGACAAGGAATAAGGAAGGATTTTTCGAAATTCAACCCTAAGGGACTTAAATAGGGGATGAAACCTAGTATAGCATAATCAGCCTATAATGTTCCCACTGCTGGGACACAGGCCTCCCCTCTTCGAGAGGGAATGGGCTGTAATTTACCATGCGAGCCCAGTGAGGGTTGGTTGATATCACGTGTCTTAAAATTGTTGGTTCTAGGACATGCTGGTTTCGTCACGTTGTTTTCCTACCCCGTTATGAGACTAGTGGTGATGACATTATTAACACAAAGTAAAGCGCCTGCTCGATCGCACGATCTACAACAGTTGTAGAAAGACTGGTGATTCGGCAATTCTGGCGAATCCTGTGTATGTCGTACTCTAAAGATGTGTAAAATTATGCGTATATGTTTGTTGTTCTGTGAGAGAAAGTATGCAAGGGGGAGTCCACTGTTTCATATTAGTTTAAAGTTTAATTATATATCCTAACAAATTATTGTCAACGTTACAATTGTTTGTACGTGTATTAATGTAATTAGTGCTGTCCCATTTTAATTAACTATAAATCAATAAACAATACTATCTTTTGAAACTATTAATTCCATTCGAACACTCGAAAAGCTCATTGAAAGTAAGATCTTTAATTACCGACTAACAAGCTATAGTTGACTCTCTGTAACTTTTCCTAGTCGAAACTGAGCAGTGAGTAGCACCGTCGACAATCAATTAAAGACTTGCAACGTTTCAAAGTCTGAATTAAGTTCAAAGACTCTTTGACCGTAGTGTGTACACAATGCTGCTTTGTGTGGCACTGACTCGTTTAATTACTGCGTCGGATTTGGTCCTGTCTATGCTCTTGTGGTCGCTCTGTGGTTTCCTATATTACCCAAGGCCCTAGTCTGATAAAGAATATGTTTCTAAAAGAGATCGAGGTGATTAGCAAGATAGATTGAATTGCGATACGATTGTATCACCACTCTACCTGCCAAGTGGATACAACAATTTCTTCTTTGACTTTCGGAGTGAACGTTTAGAGGCACGATAAGGCAGGTTTGTAAGCGAAAAATTACCAATGCAAAACACATAACTGGGCAATTAAGTTGACCACGTCCCGATAGAGTCGAGGTGCTGACTGCTTTTATATCCGAAATTAAAGAAAAATTATTAAAGAGTATACTCTATTCTATTCAAAGAGAGTGATGTTACTTCTGATGCAAACTGACCCTATCAATATCTTTATTCATTCAAGAAAGCAACTAGTGAGAACTGTCTCCCGGGCATTCTTTGGCAAACTAACGCTTGCTACCTCCTCCCCTGGTTATTCTCAGAAATGCTTCTGAAGGTTTCCGCAAAAGATTCGTTGTACCAAACTCGCAATTACCCCAATATGATATATGGTATTGCTAAGATTGATATATAGCGAGGTTCTTTTGGCGCTTGGCCAAAATCGGAACTGACGCCGCCATCTTGATTTTTAATAAGAAAAATAATCTATACAAACAAATAAAGTTATTCCATTCTAATTATAGGTAGGTAAACAAATAAATTAAATTGTCTATTTTATTGTAGAATTAACAGTGTTTTTCTAAATTCTTATGAAGTATTTGCGGCACTGACTAAAAAATATATGATTTAAAAAAAAAATGTGTTTGTCAACCATATTCTAGCGTCAAAGACCGTTTTAGTCGAGTAACAACATAGAACACCCATCCATTGATTTCAGCTATATCACAAAATTTCGATAGGTTTGCATACCCCGGTTGAACGCATGTGCACTCAGACGGTGTGGGTCGGTTCAGCGCACACAGTGCAACACGTAATATCGTTATACGATTCGCCGGGGTTGCCAACCTTTTTGTGTTATTTTGTGATTCGATTCTGTGATAGTGTGTTTGAATGCTGTGGCACAGTTAGCAACGAAATCTATGTACGAGTATGTGATCAGATTGTCAATAGGCCTACCGCGTGTATACGACGACTTTCAATGTCGCTTTTGGCTTGTTTTTTTTTGCATTGGGTGGCATTATCTCAAAATAATCAGATAATATTATCGATCTATGAAAAAATGCATTGCAAGATTATTATAATAGTACATTTTATAACGAGGGACTAAACGAAGCCATAATATAGGTACCAGAGGTGGTTTGACTCCCGAGCGTGCGAGGGAGTCAATGAAACCGAGGGTATATTAAGTTGGCGTTTAGTCTCGAGGTGCAAACTGTACTTTTCACTTTGAGTGCGAGAAAAATAGTTAATTTAGTACAAAAACATGTACTTACTTACCTAATAAATATTACTTAACAAAAAAACACTACAAAGTGAAAAATTACTTTAATTTCGGAAGTCGGTGTCTTTGGAGCTGTATTTGAATTTTTTGTCACCGCCTTCCGAAATTAAAGTAATTTTTCACTTTGTAGTGTTTTTTTGGAAGTCGGTTGTTTTTTGTTTTGATAAAGTTTTTTTTTCACTTTTTAGTGGTTCACATGTGCTTACCCCTTCACAGCATACTGGCGTGATGTTATGTTATGAACTGGTGTAAGCAATAGACAGACATGAGATTTCAGCAGTCCCAGTCCATTTGCTATCATTTATTGAGGAGCTCCGTTGCCTACCTCCAAAGTTCTTCATCAGATCTTCACCAAATTGAAATGAGACCACTCCGAGAAAGTACTCTTCCAAAAAATACCTAAATCGTTTCGCGTACCTATAAAATTCGAAGAGTTCTCTCTATTTCTCCAGGATCCCATCATCAGATCCTGACTTGATGATCATGGGACCACCTGGGAAGTATACCCTTTCCAACAAAAAAAAATCCAAATCGTTTCAGCCATCTTCGAATAATCGGGGAGCATACATAAAAAAAATTAAAGGTTCCGACGAATTGCGAACCTCCTCCTTTTTGAAGTCGGTTAATAAAATAAAAATCACAATATCTATTAGGTATGTCTTTTGCTCTTTGCTTGACGTCAAACTCTTCACCAAGGAACATAATGTACCACAACTGTCATTGGACATTCTTAATAAATTTATTTAAAGCCGAACTTTACACTCGACAAACATTCTGTAATTTTTGCGGTCAGTTCTTTCTTCTAAACCAGTAACAGATTAACAATTTAAAACACATGGCGCCACCTTGGCAAAAACCATGGAACTAAAACTCTCAACATTTTCGCAATGAAGCTCCACAGATATTAGTATATTTACTGGCTGTTTGAGTTTGTCTATGTCACATGAAGGAAATTAAAAAACGAATTACTTTTTACTCCCTAGGGACTAAAGTGGTTTTAGCCCCGCTTCGTAGGGCTATATTGATGTCTTTTTAGAGCATGAGAAGTGAAAATTGATTTTACTAACATGAATCAGGTAAGTAGATAACTTACCTGATTCATGTTAGTAAAATCAATTTATAACTAAACGTAATTTTGAAGCTGTGTGTAAAATATGTTATATTATTTGTAGACCATTATTTAAAATGACTCATTATGAAAAATACTGCCTCGTTGGTGTCGTGATCGTAAACATTACTGCTGAGCATGGGTCCTCGGTACGATTTCCGAGTCGGGCAAAGTGTCATTGTGTTTCTCCAACTGGAAATCGTCAATAGCAGCTCGGAGTCTGCATTTTTGCCCGGATGAAGCCAATAGGCTCGTCCCCTGTTACTTGGTGGGACCTGGGACTCCTGCCGATCTATTCCGTTAAAATCTCACCGTGAGAACTTAGATGAAGTGACTTTCAAGTGAGCTGTCATTCCAGCTGATGCTAGCGATTGACACTAATGACAGCTCACTTTAAGCTCACTTCACCCAAGTAATCACGGTGAGATTTTTACAGAATACCACTAGGCCAAATGTGAGTGTAGGTACCATAGGTAGACCTTTAACTAAGCCTTTGTTGAACACATGCGTGATGTTATGTTATTTAAAACAGTAAATTCCATTCATTCGCAGTATACTATCTTAAACTTACGCTATGTGTGACAAATTATTTGATCGGTGCCATAAAATTACATCCATAAACATTTTACTTTATGCGCAATGAAATATTTATGCCGTCGCCTCTATTTATCCATTCTGTATTTTTTCTTCGCGATAAAATATAAGAATAAACATAATCTGTGATTTCATCTCGAGTGCTATGTTACGATAAACTATGACAACTTGGTATATTGCCAAGTAGGGGAGGAATACTGACGCTAATCGGAACAGATGACTTGGAATAACACTTTGTTTGACGATTTATCATAATCATTTATCATCTGATTATGAGTAGACGAGTAATAGTAATAATTGAATACTTCTAATCCAACTAAATATCGAATTCATGCCTTTGCTAGTGCTGGCCAGTCCTTTCAGTAAGAGTCAAGTTTGTCCCGCCATCTTCGTCTCGGCTTGCAGCGATGTCGTCGTGCGTTTAGTTGAACCCAATCGGTGGTTCTCATAGCCCATTTGTCTTATATATAATAAATCAATTTCAAAACACCGTCCCTCTTATTTATGAACGCTGCTTAAGGCCTTGGTAACTTTTAATATTGTCGTTATGAGCGATAATAGTTCTTATTGCAATCCGATACGGGTTAAAATCTGTTGTAATAAATTCGAATAAAAAAGCAAGCATTGTCGCAAAAATGTAAATAAAATCGTACAAAATTAGATATTAACTAATCACTGGATGCAGTTTGGCATTGGGAACTATATTTTCTATCACCAAAATGTATATTTGTCATCAAGTTGTATCACCTAATAAATAGATCTATCGCCACGAAATATTTTCGTTCTCAGATAAACAAAAATTGTTCCCAGGTATGAATTATCAAATTAATGTTAATATATGTGTAAAATAAGAGATCGATAACCAATAAAATTATATTGCATTACATGAATATAAACTTCGTTCTTATAATAACAGTTTTGTTACTTAAATAATAGCTCTGTGCTCAGAATGGTAGATCTGTCACCAAATAAATCGATTATCGATCCCTGACTGCGACTCCTTTCTGGCGACACCGGTCTCGCGAAATCCACACGCTTTTGTTTTACTACGGAATCGTACGATCCCGTGTTCAATTCGCGTCAACTGAGCACGCTTTTGTGATCAAGCAACGTTAAAAGAAGTTTTACAAAACAGTGTGTAATAATGTTAGTAGGGTGGCAAAGATAATATATCACCAGTCTAGTTAGAGTAGGTTATTATTTTTTTTTAATGGTTAGGTTAGGTTAGGTTAAAACTGTGACTTCTTACGCACGAGCCGAGCGAGCGAAGCGAGCGGTGCCGCGGCAGCGGCCGGCGAGTGCCAGAAACGACTAGATTATATAGAAAATCTAAACCTGCCCTAATAATACAATAATAATATATTATTTATGAATGCCCATTTTCTATTTTATTTTCGCCATTAAGTTTCCGCTTAGATATTAATTCTGTTCCCAAAAGAAAAATATTTTTTTATTTGAACTTAATGCAATTTTCTAGTAACATAATATGATTTATTGGTGATCTCTTTAAATTAGTTTGCTAAATCTAAATCTCAGGATTTTAGGTGATTTATTGTGGAACTGATTTTGCATTGTTTGGTGACTACATTTTGGTGACAGATCTACTATTTTGAGGACAAACCCTATTATTTAAGAAACACAAAACTAATTAAATTGGTGATAGCTTAAATGATACCCTTTGGCATTTGGAATTTTATGGTATATTTTTAATTGTAACTATAATTGTTATTGAAGGGATAAACTGGTTTTAAAGATAATTAAGAGGTGACTTTGATGATTTATATGATTTTTATTGATGCATTAAAGTATGTTTAATTATGTTTTGAGTTCCATCACTGTATGCAAAAAAGACTTGAAAATATCATATTTTTTTTGCTTTGAAAATTATTTAAGGTTAAAGAGATACATTGGTTTAAAAAACACCTTTTTTAGCGTTTTCAAGAAATCACCGCCTTAAAGTTTTTTTTTTTTTTTTTTTTTTTTTTTTTTTTTTTTTTTTTTTTTTTTTTTTTTTTTTTTTTTTTTTTTTTTTTTGAGGATGGGAAATCATCAAATAACTTCTCCCGCTCTGGGTGGAGCAGGAGGGCGTGTCAGACTTTTACTGACTAAAACCCACCCGTGTTCCCTCAGTTGCCTGTGTGCCAGGGGCGACGGTATCTCTTTCGAACAACCCGCACCCCTGGCAGGCATCGGCCCTTGCGGACCCCACCCTTTGGTGCTGACATCTCTTTGAGGCGCGCGTGGAACACAACGCGCCGTCGACCCGGGCTTGGTCCTTACCGGACAGCGAGCTACCCATTACTCGCCGTCCGCAAGCCCGCGCACCGCCTTAAAGTTAAGTGATGCTTAAACGTCAAAAAAACAGTCGCTAATAATTTAGTTAATTTTAAGCAACATTTATAAAAAGGGGGCGTATCATCTGTATTTCGATAGACCACTGTTGGCACATCTGGTGAAATTTGCCAGTTAGAGGTACCTATGTTAATTTGGCTTCCTCTGAATTACCTATGGGTTTAGTTACTGTGTAGTTACAGTAGTATGATATAAAATAGCGTTGCTGAACATACAACCTTTTAAGCTTTCGCTCGCCATCCCCTACCACAACTAGCCGCGTTTATACAAAACAAATAGCCAGTGAAACACCTTCCACCTCGATGTAGCCACATGAAAAGCTTGTAACAATACACACATAGTGTACTATTCAGTATTCATTGTTAACAAACAACCGAGCGAGCTGTAAACTATTTGTAAACTACAAACAAGTTCTGAGTAAATTTTCAGTAATGCGTTGTAAGCGGTTTTCGTGCTTCATGCAATAATTAGTCTATTTAATAAACAGTTTTAGTGTACATAAAATACGTCACATGTAAATAGAATTGATTCTAATTGCGCCGCCCAAAAAGGTCTAATCGAGAAGAATTGGCAAGAAACACCACTGTTAACATTTTATAATGTTTCATGATATTTTGCATACATTACATGCATAAACCGACGCGTTCTTCCCATGGGGGTATGCAGAAAATATATAACGCCACTTGCTACGATTTACGTTCATACTTCTGGTGAAACACGCATTTGTATACATTAATTACATATATGAGAATTGTGAGTACCTACTTCATGAGCATAAATAACACTGGAAGGCAAAAAAAAAAATCGGGAGCAAAAAGCTTGCAAAATGTTTCAATTGTATCTGAAAGTACTCGTTTGTTTCTTTAAAATGACGTTGGGTTTAGAGAGATTTTCATTAAAAAAAATCACATTGTGGATTCCACATACATGAAAATTTCAAAATGCGATATCTCAGCGAAAAAAAAGATATTCAAGTAAACTGAACGTCATTTTAAAGAGAAAGACTAGTACTTTGAGATACGATTGATACACTTTTGTGGGAAAAAGGATCTAGCGGGCTACGTAACCTCAAAAATTCGCAAATACGGTGTTTTTTGCTCTTCCAGGTTAGGATATCTCAAAATCCTGACATGATACAGCAATTCTGCGTCAGATTCGTATTCAGCGCATCATAATACTTTGAAAAATGTACAGTCTGGTATCTAGGTAATATAATTTGCCGACCAGTGTTTTTAACCCTAATTTTCAAAGGTAAGTTTGACAAGTATGCTAATTTGTTTTTGTAACAACAACTGAAACAAAATAACAAAATAAAGTAAACGAAAGAAGTCTTTTATTGTTTTTGTTATTCATGTTGTGTGATTACGGTTTGGATGATAATCAGGTCAAAACTTACAATGTAAACTTAGTGAAATAATGTGATTGTTAGGTGTTGTAGTTGCCTTGTGAATAATTAAATAAATCACAAAAGAGAACCCTAGATTTTGTGTTGGGTAATAAACCAGGCCGTCTTTGTTAAAACTGGTGTAACGTGGGTGTACTACAAGTGAACCTCTGCCCACACCATCGGTTAAAACAGGTGTGATGTTATATTGTGTTATTGTTTTGTAGTGTAACGTCAAGGCTTCTTCAAACAGGTGCGACGCGACAGTTGTAGAACAATTTCCATGAAGTTTTTAACCGACTTCAAAAGGAGGTTATCAATTCGACAAGTTTATATATTGTTTTTCTTTTTTTTTAATGTATGTTCGGGCATAACTGTGTCATATACAAACGGATTAGCAAAATTTTTTGTTCGAATGGGGTTTATTCTGAAATGGTCCCATCCAAATTTCATATAGATCTGATGCTGCGTTTCGGAGACAGACAACGGAACTCTTCAAAAATGACAGCAAATCAACCGCGATTGCTGCTATCGCATAAATATACATTGTTTTGACCCCAAGGGTGATGACATTTTGAATTGGTGTGGGGTAAGTGCTATAACTAAAAACTGAAAAATAAAAACTTTTTCTGGAAGTCGGTTGTTTTTTTTTTGGAAAAAGTTTTCGTCGCGCTAGTCTGCACGAACCTTAAATCGGACATAATTCTAAAGTTGAAGTTACTGAAAACTTCCTTATGATCCATATGATCAGTCTATAATGTTCCCACTGCCGTTACATAGGCTTCCTCTTTCAGTCTGTGCGAGGGACTTGGACTTCATCCACCACACGGGCCCAGTGCGGATATGTGGATGTCATATGTCTTCGATTTTTTTATTCTAGGACAAGCCGGTTTCCTCCCGATGTTTTCCTTCACCTTTTTGAAAGCCAGCCAAAGTGAAAAAAAAAATTCAATCAAACAACTTAGCCTGCCGCAGTCCACTGCTGGACATAGGACTCTCCCATGCTGCGCCAAAACACCTTGTCCTCCGACTTCCGCACCCAGTCTGTCCCAGCCAACACTACGCTTGCCGATACCCTGAACGACCTTAAATTTATGGATCAGCTGAACTGTAAAATAATTTATTAACCTACATCTCGTAAATCCAGCTGCTCTCCGCCAATCTGATACTCAGCAGAAACTTGCAGTCGTGCACCCAATGAAGCAACAAAAGCAGTAACTACCGTTCAGTAGGTACAAAAAAAAAACAAATGCCAACTCCAAGTCAACAATAACAAGTAGTTTTTAAAGGCTTGCTTCAAACGAACCGACGGAACGTTGGACAAATAGCACAGTCTTTTATTTTTATGACGGGGTGAAATGGGGAGGGCGGACTGAAACTGGGCGGACTGTCAGACTCTGACTAAAACCACCCCGGTGTTCTGTCCCACACTTACACCGGGGATCTCGGGATCTGATGCGACTTCCGCGATCCCCGGCTAGTGCCGGCCCGCTACTGCGGGCCACCTCGCGTTAGGGGGGGGAGTGAGGTGTTGAACAGCACAGTCTGTTCCAAGCTGATATAATTACGAAGCAAAAAATATTGCAGCTTCTTGTGGAGTAAAAAGAAAAGTTGTAGACGCGCCGAGCAAGCGTTAAGTTGCTGTGGTCAATAAGAACTGAAGCCGTTTGCACCAAAGTATAAAACATGTGTTCTAGATCATCAACATCTAGCTGCTGTATATTCGTACTAAGTTACCTACTAACTAACAAATTCAATAGTTATTATAGCAGCTTATAGTTGGCCTGTTCTGAGGGGCTTGTGGCTAAGTATTAACAGGCACCCGGTTCAATTAAGCTAACCTAAGGGTTAAGCTTCGGTTGCCGCGGTTGGTCCGTGGGTGGTGGGTTCTTTCATTGTTGCCAGGCCTACACTGTGATAAATGATTTTATTTCTGTAAGTAGGTTTGTACAAACACTTTAATAATATTTTTTAAACTACATGAGGTCGGCGTTTCCTATCTGACTACTTTGAGAAGAAGAGGTCAGACATAATCTTGGTCAGATCTTGTGAAGACCATGTGGATTGGTGTCCGCAAAGGTCTTTTGAGGAAAGAACCACACAGATTGGGTGGACCTGTCCAATCAGTACACGCATTGTAATTTGAAACCATTGTAAAAGGCAATTCCAAGTCAAAGTCAAAGTCAATGCATTTATTTCAAATAGGCACTTAAAAGGCAATTTTGAACGTCAACATTTACATTAAAATAGAATTGATTCTAGTCGCCCCTTCCAAAATTTAGTTTCGTATGGAGAAGAATGGGCAAGAAACTCCACCGTTATTCTTTTAAAATGTTTCAAGTACAATATTTATCATAGTACATTCAATAAATGATTATGTGTGAAAACGATGCACACAGAATAAAATTACCATACCAAAATAGGTAAACAGAATCAAATTGAAGCAATAGAGATAAATTAATTGTGTGATAGATACATGGTGCTCACACATTTACAAACATTGTAAAAGTAAGTATGTATACGATTTTCCTAGAATATTAACAAGTAATGAGTCAGTGAGTAATCACTGAGTGTAAATCAATGTCATAAATATAATTCATTATACAATTCAATTAGCAACCAGTTTGATTTTGTCTAGACTCTAGATTGTCCTATGGAGCAGGACCAGCATGTTTCCAAGCATTCTTATCTTGGATATGATCCTCTAATTTGTAATACGCTTGTTTACAACGTTTACTTTTAATATGAGTTTTAAATTTCCTTTCATTTAATTGCAATATATCACAAGGACTTTTGTTGTAACATTTAACACAGTACCCCATAAAAGATGTATGTAGTTTAGGTAATCTGAAAAATGGTTTATTAAAAGAGTAACCGTGGAGTTTCTTGCCGGCTCTTCTCCACAGGACACAACCGATTGAAACCGTGCACCAAGCTTCTGACGTTTCATAAGTGCCCATGTAGGTTTATGTGAAATCGTGCCTCGGAAAGCACGTTAAGCCACTGGTAGGTCATTCGTAGAACTTTGACAGTCGTTACGGGTCTTCAGAAGCCCAAAAGTTTGTCAACTAGTCTTACCAAGGGGTATCGTATTACCCAGTAACTGGGTTGTGGAGGTAAAATACTGGTACGCAGCTGCATCCGGTTAGACTGGAAACCGACCCCCATATAGTTGTAAAGACGATTTCTAAAAAAAAAACAACCGATTTCTGGAAAAACGCTAAAAAGTTAAAAATAACTTAAATTTCGGAAGTCGGTGGCTTTGAATATGTATTTGAATTTTTTGTCACCGCCTTCCGAAATTAAAGTTATTTTTCACTTTTTAGTGTTTTTGCGGAAGTCGGTTGTTTTTTTTTTGGAAATAGTTTTTATTTTTCACTTTTTAGCTATAGTACCTACCCCACACCAATTCAAAATTTCATCATCCTTGGGGTAAAAACAATGCATATTTATGCGATCGCAGCAATCGCGGTTGATTTGCTGTAAGTTGTTTGTCTCCGAAATGCATCATCAGATCTATATGCAATTTAAATGGGGCCACACGGGAAGCACCAGCTTTCAAATAAAAAATCAATTTCAAATAAAAATATTATCAAAATCGGTTCACCCAGTCGAAAGTTCTGAGCTAACAAACAAAAAAAAATACAATCGAATTGAGAACCTCCTCTTTTTTTGAAGTGGGTTAGAAAGGCTTGACAGATTATGACACTTTTAAAGAATGTGTATGGGAACTAACCCAATTCAAGAATATTATTCCTATAACATGTTTTTCAAATATTTCCATAACTTAATGATATTTTTTCCATCTACGTTCTCAATTCCATCGAGAAATTGCATAAATTTTCAAACAATTCTATTCTGAAAATTAAATGTATTAGAATGCAAATGAGCTTAAATTTTCTATTACAAAGCGCGATTCTGATAATTTAACGTTATTTATGTTCGAAGCTGAGATTAACTTATTAACGTGATGTGTAGGGTGGGATTACACGGTCGGGTTTCATGTGAGGACACGACGTGACTTTGAAAAGGCCTAAAATAGCAAAAGGTTCTTTTACATTTAAAATGCCTTTTTTAAATACCTTTTACTTTTGTTGGCCTAATCTGATGAACAATTATACGGTCAGTAACTCTAACTCTTCTTTGAATCTCTTTTCAGAACGAATTAAATATGGGAAGATTTCAAACGGTGGAAAAATTGTGGCCCCTAGCACACAGGCAACTGAGGGAACACGGGTGGGTTTTAGTCAGTAAAAGTCTGACACGCCCGCCCTCCCGCTCCACCCAGAGCGGAAGAAGTTATTTGATGATTTCCCACCCAAAAAAAAAAAGGCATGGGTAATATCGCTTTTACACTATATCAAATCGTATCTATGTATCGGTTTAGAATATCGGATATCGTATCTATATATTTCAATACCTATATATTGGCTGAATTAGTGTGGAACTATATGAAACGAAAGTGGTACCTACTGTGATTTTTAGGTTTCAGTTTTGCTCGATTCATGTACATCATTGTATTTTATTTGTAACTGAATACTTGAAATCAGTGAATGTATTTTTTGTTAGTGTTGATAATATGGCATTGAAATGAAAATAGTACAGTCGTTTCGGTTTTCTAGATTTATATTTTTGTCAATTATTTTATCAGTGAATTGAACGTTCCTTCATACTTTTCTCAGGCTCTGGACTGACTGCATTACTAATAAGCGAATAAAGAAATTCGAATATCCGAATTTCATAGATCATGCGATACGATATCGGTCTAATGTGTTCTTCGTGCTATATCCGTTATAGGTACGCGGATACCTGATATATACAGAAAAAGTTTTTATTCAGTGTGCAAACTTTAACCATGAATTCAGAATACCATTATAGAACCCCCAGTAAAGAAATTTTTCGTCGGTTTTACAAAAAAAAAATCAGGTATTTCATACAAAAGTGCAATATGTATGTATGGTCAAAATGTATGGAATAGCTGTTTTTTTGTATAACCGACGAAAAATTTCTTTGCTGGGGGTTCTATAATGATATGCTGAATTTATGGTTACAGTTTGCGCACTGAATAAAAACTTTTCCTGTAGATTCAGTGCCGTCCGATATATAGGTATTGGATATTGTGCCGATACATAGATATTGGGCTTAAGCAAAGTGGTTGCGGGTGCCCAGACCTAGACGTACGTACGTACCATATTACATGTGCACAAATTTTTTAGTATAATTATTGTGGAGTCAGGGAAGTTTGGCATTAATTCCTTCTGCACATGTGGCTTCCCTGGTACCTCATTAACAGCAAAACCGTGTGAAAGTCTATTAACTGCTCCCAAATTGCAATGTTAATTTTTATTCTTTTCCTTTATTTCACTTAAAACACATATAAATTACATTTTTAAATTACATTTTATTCTTTTTTCCTTTCAATATACATATAAATTACATTTTTAAATATTAGTATAAAATTATATAAAAACATTTAAAAATATAAAAAATAGTGGCCCACCGGTATCGGGAACAAGGTCCAAGCTACCGGCGGTCAGGGCTCCAGAGAGAGGAACCTCCTGACAATGCGAGCCGTGTCCAGGAGTACTGCTTTCTGGATCAAGCCCTTGACCCAGATTCTTTTTATTATTATTATTTTTTTTTTACAATGTCTGACATATTCTCGTCATTATTTGACATTATGCATCAATTTTACTACCTACTATTTATTTTCAGTGATTGTCATCGAAATCATGTCACTTGGTTCAAATAGATTCATTTTATATAGGTAGATTCTTTTACATATTGTGAATGAGAGAACGTTGTAGGCCTTAGAGACTAGATTTGTAGACGTTTTTCTATTCTGTATTTTCATTCCTCTAAGTACCTGGTACTTATTGACTGGCCTGCACTGTCCTCCCATACCTATTATCACTGTAATTTGAAAACATTGTAAAAGCCAATTATTTTTAAAAGAGTAACCGTGGAGTTTCTTGCCGGCTCTTCTCCATAGGAAACGACAAATTGGAACCGTGCACCTAGCTTCTGACGTTTCATAAGTGCCCATGCAGGCTTATGTGAAATAAAATATTTTGATTTTGATTTTTGATTTTTGAGTTTCTTGCCAACTTTTCTCCACAGGAATTTTCGTTTCATAAGTGCCCATACAGGTTACGTGAATAAAATATATGTTGATTTGATTTGATTCTTTAGGTGAAAAAATAGAAATTAAGAAACTAAAACCCAAGTACGACAAAAACGACAACTAACTAAAAAGGTATATTCAACAAGACTTCGTAACAAAATACATACATACATCTGTTTATGTAAAATCTTCACCCTCCTTTGGCTTTGTCACAGTCGAATAAAAAGAGGATTGAAGCTGTACCAAAACATAATATTGAAAAAGAGAATAAAGTAGTAACTCGTGTTCGTCCACTGGTCGAAATTCGACGGTAATGCATAAAAAAATAGCCTTCTGTACTCCTCCCTATATACTGTGCCAAATATCATCCTCCTCCGTAAGTATATCTAGGTAATTTTCGTAAAAAGGGGTGCAATGTTTTTGATTCACATATAAAAAGAATAGAATAGAATAGAAAACATTTATTCGACACAGACACAACACAGCAGCAACAAACATATATAAAAAGAAAGAGAACAACAAACATAACAATAAAATACACACATACACACATACACACACACACATATACAACACATTACACACACACACACACACACACACACACATACACACACACAACACACAACACACACACACACAACACACACACACACACACATTACATATTAATATTATATGTTTTATTTTGGGTGGGAAATCATCAAATAACTTCACCCGCTCTGGGTGGAGCAGGAGGGCGTGTCAGAATTTTACTGACTAAAACCCACCCGTGTTCTGTAAGTTGCCTGTGTGCCAGGGGCCGCAGTATCTCTTTCAAACAACCTGTACCCCTGGCAGGCATCGGCCCTTGCGGACCCCACCAGTTGGTGCTGACATCTCTTTGAGGCGCGCGTGGAACACAACGCGCCGTCGACCCGGGCTGGGTCCTTACCGGACAGCGAGCTACCCATTACTCGCCGTCAGCAAGCCCGCGCCTACAGTGGCCGGGAATCAGCCTGGGATTCCCGACGCCCAGGGCGTCTCTTGCGGCAGCAAGGGCCGTGAAATTGACCGGGCAATTGTGAACACCGTTAGTTTATAATTTAGGTATCTCGCGAGATTATAAACGGTCAACAGATTGTAAACTGCACCATACGACTTACCGACCGAATAGGTTAGGTTAGGTTAGAATTGTGAGCAACCGCGCGTGAGCCGAGCGAGCGCTACTTCTAAGTTAGTGGCGGTTACTTGACTATTTAGTAAAAGCGCAAGTTACTTATCCGTCTTGATACCAGTTCACAATTTGACGGTTTCACTTCGATAGATTATAATCTACCGAAAAATTATGCGTTAAATTGTAAGCAGTTTGTTACGGTTCACAATCTTTCGACAGTTCACAATCTCGCGAGATAGAATATAATCTAACGGTATTTACAATTTTACGGTAGCATTATACATATATTACTGCACGCACAACGGACCGAATGGGAGTCTACGTGCGGAAAAGGGAGTCCCATCATCATACATATATTACTGTAAAGGAGTCTGAAAGTAGAACATTGGACTTAGTTATCTAAATCGATTCGTAGTTATACAAACTGGGTTGAAAAGGGAATTACAAAAAATCTGGGTGAACCTCGAAGTAATCTGAAAAACTAGTTTAAATTAAATCGCTTTCTTTTTCCTTTGCTCAATGAATGCAAGCTTTGCTGCTAAATGTATTAAAATCTAGCTCGAAGCTAGATGTTGTGATGTGTAAAATTTTTAGGGTTCCGTACCCAAAGGGACGCTATTACTAAGGCTCCGCTGTCCGTCCGTCTGTCACAGGGCTGTATATTTTTAACAGTAGTAATTTGAAATTCTCTCAGAGTGTGTATTTCTTCTTACCGCGTCAATGGCAAAAAGAATTCAAAACAATCCATATGTATAGTTTTCTAAATTAGTTAGGCTCAAAAGTCAGCAACGTGATTACCGTGAGCTGACGTGTTTGTAATTACAACAAGTAAAATCCCACCCACACGAAGGGTTCCACAAAGCAAAAAACGCCGAAAAAGACACATGTCTTGTATGGAGCCCCATTTAATTTTTAGCTTTGTTTTATTACTTGTTGTTATACCGGCAACAGAAATATACATTCCGTGATTCCCGTCGGGTACGAAACCCTAAAAAAACGGGTCCCCATTGATGAAACGTGTTTCTCGGCGTTCTATTTACTAGTGTGAAAATAAAATGTGAAGTGATAAATATTATTCGGTGGTACGGAACCCTTCGTGTGCGAGTCCGACACGTACTTGGCCGCTTTTTTGAATTTACATAATTATACCAGTACCGTCTAACTAAGTAATTTGACTTTTTTTGCATAATAAGATAACAGGACTAAATAATTTTAAAATCGTGAACTTATAACTATGTAGCTGTCAACAACTGAGAGAAATAATTGCCTTCCACTCTAATACTGTTACTTACTCTTAACTTAAATAAACTTAATTACTTAGTGCAACTTAGTGGACCGTGTTTCTCAATACTTATTGGACTTACAAACCCTCACAACAAGTCTGTCTACTTCAACCCCTACAGTAGCAAGCATTTATAGTTTTCTTAATAATAGGAAGGATAGGAGCGGGGCGCTTGGCTAAGTAGGTACTAACAGTAGCACGGGTCAATGGATTAGGTTTAGCTACGCTTGCCGCAGTCGGTCAGTGATAAATGATAAATGATATTATTTCTGTAAGTAGGTTTGTACAAACACTTTTACACGTCAAACATATTTTTTAAACTAGATGAGGTCGGCGTTTCCTATCTAACTACTCTGAGAAGAAAGGCCGAACCAAACTCAGAGGTCACAGTCTCTTTTAAAGTCCAGACATAATCTTGGTCAGATCATGTGAAGACCATGTGGATTGGTGTCTGAAATGGTCTTTTGAGGAAAGAACCACACAGATTGAGTGGACCTGTCCAATCAGTGCACGCATTTATCAGTAATAATGCAGCTCAACTCAGAACTTGATGAGTGGATGGGTGAACATATTTACATACCAAGACCCCCCGTGCCTCGGAAAGCAAGACAAACCGTTGGTCCTGGCTGTTATCCGTGGGTCTTTGAGAGTCGTTACTGCTCGTCAGAAGCCGACGAACCAGTCTTACCAAGGGGTATCGTGTTACCCTGTTTTTTGGAGGTCAGATAGGAAGACGCTCCATGTATATTACTGATATTTAGCCAACAAACTGGTTATAAAAAGGCTAGCCAGATTATATTAGTGAGAATAGGTAGGTAACTGTATAAAATAAGTATTAACCCTTTAACGGGCATAACAATCTGGTATTAGAAATCCCAGAGAGCTAAAATTTAATTATTTAAAAATGCTTAATATTTGATTGACAATACGCCTTCAGACTGAATATTAGTAGTACAATGACAACTGTTTTTTTACTCAACTATAGGTTGTATTATCATTGCCTTTTTGCAAATATGCTGGCTGGCTTACAAACTAACTGGATGCAGTTGAATACCAGTATTAAGCGATTATGGTAAAAATATACGTATTTAAGTACAAAGTATTCGAACGCTAACCCTTTATAGCTACAATCTACAATAACATTTGGGTTTCCGTAATTGAGATGTGTAGTGTCAGGGCATAGCTAAGCGGGTTTGTGGTGGACCGCACAAGGTACCAGGATATACACGGGACGAGATGAGGGCACTGGCTTGCGACTGACAAGTCTCCGGAAATCAAGGGATTGGAGGTTTGTCTACAAACTAGTGACCGGTTACCACGCTTAGCACGGTTTTTTTACGACTTGAGAAACATGGGGATTTTTTTTTGTTAAATGTTAGTTTAATATTAATTTAAAGTAACTTTTAACAAAATTAAAAACCTACATACGTATATTTAAGTTTTTTTTTGGATACCTAAGTTAAATCCTGTCAATCGACACGTCTTTATTTAAGACACTTTAAAGCAACGGAAATATTATGATATCCAAGAATTCCATAATTTTCACAAAACAAGGACATTTTGACGCGTACGCCCCTTTCTTACAGCCGTATATTTCTACCCCACAGGTTAACCCGCAAAACGAGAAGGATTAGTAAGCATTACTGGGTTAAACGCTACAGTACAGTCGACTGCTTATTGTATCGCATAGCGGGTGAAGCCAACCATAAAACTAGTATTGCTGAACACAACAGCCAGCTAATGTGGAGTTCCTAGATGCCGGTGGGGTTAAAAATAAACAGGCAAGGTTTTGAATAGTAATTTTAATTATATTGGCTTGTTTTATGCCTGCGGGGTAGAAGTCCTTTATGTATGGAGAAGAAACGAACATTGGTCACTGCGCTATGTAGACCGATAGTTCATAATATTCAAGTTAAGTTCGATCATTATTATATGAGTCGCTTCATTCGAAGATATTTTAACCAAATTGTTCCCTTCCCTTGGGCTAGCAGCTACGCACGTGTTTTTAGATTTCTTTCATTTTTTTTGATTTTTTAAACACTGACAATACTGTAGGCTAACTGAAAGAAAGAATACCGTTTTATTGATTTTTTTTTTTTTTTTTTTTACTACTTATTTTCACACATAATTATGTATAGTTAATGTAAACTGGAAGAGCGGAACCACCTAATACAAGCAAATATTTGCTTAAAAGGTGACTCCAAAAACAATGTAATTTACATAAGTCGATGAAATAAACATTTTTATTTTATTATTTTATTTATTGAATACAGAAAGACAAATGCCTCTTGGTGTCGGTCTTGTAACCGTAATTAATTTAGACATGATTAAGTTTTGATTTGCAAATATGTAATTTTACTTATAGTTAATATCTCATCATCATCATCATCATTTCAGCCGAAAGACGTCCACTGCTGGACATAGGCCTCCCACATCTCCGCCACTTCGACCGGTTCTGTGCTTCCCGCATCCAGCGGAAACGGAGCGGAGTGGATTTTATATCTAAAAGGTTTAAATTAAACTAAAATAAAAATGAAAATAATGTTATGGTGGATGCGTTAAGAGCGTTCATCCCACGCGGGCTGGCAACGGCGCATTTATAGCTGTTATGCGTAATTATTTCATTAAATACAAACAAAAGTAAACATTTTTTTCAGCCATGTACTAGACCGTTGGTATTTACAAGTTTGTTTGCTAGTTTTTTTACAGTTTTTTTGGTATTTACGTATAAAAATCGACATACTATCAATTATTTTCTATTTGCATTACTTCGTAAGAATAAAGGTTTTTATTAAAGAGAAAATGTTAAAAATAATTATAAATACCAACGATCTAGTACTTGACTGACAGAAAATAGTACTTTTGTTTATATATAATGAAATATTCACGTAAAACTACTACAAATGCGTTGTTGCTAGCCCGCGTGGGATGAACGCTCCTAAGGTAGCCCGCGAAGTTCAAATTATCTTTAGTTTTTTACAATTTGCAGGTCAATGTCAGGGTGTATGTCGTTTCAAATATGAGTCGGAACTTAACAAATATACCTTTACAGAATTATAATTATTAGAATCAGCAATACATACATCAAAAGCTTTTGGCACCAGCCCGAAAATATAAAATACATATTTTCTTTTGGGATTTTCACAAAACGTACAAATCATAGCTTGCTTGGCTCTAGCTAACGAACCAAGCCAGAAATTCCAAATTGGAACAGCATCAACAATTACGTCCGGCAGCCATGTTGGAAAAAAAAAGAAGATCCCTGTACACCGTCCTACGACCAAACACGATGCACGATGGAAAAGAAAAAACTAAATATAGTTCGGGAGCTGGTGACGAAAAAGCATGTTATTAGTTTTTCTGAACGAAACACTATGGACGGAAGATTTTTGTGCGAGGAGAAAAATCAGAGCCAGAGATTTTTATTTACAAATTTGGAGAAAATACTTTTAACAACAAAACATATCAAAACGCCTGTATTCCCCGAAGACGTGTATTTGCCTGCCTTGTGCCTTCACCTTTATTTCGCCAGTTATGGTTATGCTCCATGTAATGGGGCGAGCCTTTATCTAAAATACTTTTAATTATATCTTTAATGCAGACCGTTTGATGACTTAACAAAAACTGATTTATTTCTCTTCATCTCAGGGCCTGCGTCCCAGCAGTAGGAACATTATAGGCCAATTATGATGATGATGATGAACAGAACTGGTCGAAGTGGCGATGCTTAGGGTAGGCTAATGTCTAGTAGGTCTGTCGACTTAAATTATGATAATGATTAAATGAATGTATATATTTTCATAAACACGAGCTCTTAAACCATATAGTCGGAATGAATTTCCATTTAACACTCAGTAATTCCAGGCATTTCGTATAAAAGTTTGTGAATACGTAATTATTTTTCTCTTTGAATGTGAGTTTATTTTTCTGCGGACAAAGGAGATGAACGCTGACTGTCTAGTAGGCTAACACATGGCATATGTACCTACATTGTTTTCACTTGAAAATATTACATTGTTGAAGTTTAAGGAGATTTTTATTATTGGTTAATTTTGTAACGGTGGTTTTAAAAGAGTAACGGTGGAGTTTCTTGCTCATTCTTCTCGATAAGAAATTACCTTTTGGTAGGGGCAACTCTAACGAATTCTATTTTTGGTTAGTTTTAACGTTTAAAAGTGCCTTTATTTCAAATAGGCACATATTTGAAAAAAATGATATAGAGGATGAGGAACAGTGTGTATAGTTCGCTCATACTCTATAGAAAAAGGAGGAACTGATTGTAACAAAATCATGATTTTAAAAGAGTGTCCATGGAGTTTCTTGCCCGTTCTTCTCCATAGGTACCTACGCTTTGGAATGGGAAACTAGCTTCATCTTTCTATCTCACCGACCTTGACAATTCAAAAGTGCCTGTAATTGGTTTATTTGAAATAAATGCTTTGAGTTTGAGTTTGAGGATTCTCCGACCAGACGGGTGTTGTGTCTGGTGGGCAACTGCCCGACGGTTGATGTCGGGATGTTGTATCTATACGAGTCGCGCGGTAAACTCTGATTGCGCGATGCAGGATTTGTGTGACGTGAGTCTTGCGTAGTTCGCCTGTGGCATTGTAGATGGCGACACTTCTCTTTTTGTGTTTTTAGACATTTGTTGCGAAGTATTTTTCTGTAGCGCCGCTACAATGATTTGACTTTACTTTGAAATGTTTAAGAAAATAGGCGTCGTAAGAGTTTTATTAAAAAAAAAACAGCTACTTATTGTCCTACTATAGGGCAAATGGCTCTTCTCATAAAGAGAAGAAGTATTCCTGTTTGGTATTCCCATACCTTTGGTGCTCAATTATTACGCTCTAAAAATTGGTGCTCAAATGGGAATAATCCAAAGAGAAGGCAAGAGCATTGATCACCACGCTTGCTCAAGACGGGTTTTTTTTCCGATGTAAATTATCTACTAGCTTTTTTCTACGGCTTCGGTCGCGTGTTGGTCGAAAATTATCCCATGGACACGCACTACCTAGATTAAAAGTATTTTATATGTAAATCTAAGTTATAAGCTATCAGTGTGCCAAATTTCATTCAAATCCGGTCAGCAGTTTCTGTGTGATTGAGTAACAAATATCCAAACATCTAAACATTCAAACTTTCACATTTATAATATTACTAGCTTCCGCCCCCGGCTTCGCCCCCGTGGAACCCGGAAATTATCCCGCGGGAAAAAAGTATCCTATGTGTTAATCTAGGTTATAATCTATCTGTGTGCCAAATTTCATCCAAATCCATTCAGTCGTTTTTGCGTGAAAGAGTAACAAACATCCATGCATACAAACTTTCGCGTTTATAATATCAGTAGGTTAGTAGGATATAGTAGGAGGTGGGATTAGTAAGATAACTCTAAGTTGCCTCACGATGTTTTCTGCACTAACTGCACTGAAATAAACTTATTACATAGAAAATACATTGGAATTGAAAAAGTCACATTGAAATTTGTCCAGATTTGAACTCTCAACCTCGTGCATGAGAGGCGAGATCTTAATCACTTGGTCAATACTTGGAGACAAAGTTAAGAGTACGATGTATCGGTGGATTATGTTTTAAAGTAGCTTTTGCCAGCGGCTTCACCCGCGTACCAATTTAAACGAAATCTTATCAAATAGACCTAAACCTTATTCATGAATCACTCTGTATATTGGTGAAAACCACATGAAATCCGTTCAGTAGGTACTTTTTGAGTTTATCGCTAACAGACAGACAGACCAACGCGGGGGAGACTTTGGTGTATAATATGTAGTGATATAGTATCTGAAAAGAAACATCCATGAAATAGTGAATAGGCATTAAAGTTATTAAAGTTAATTTGATAACAGGGGAAGAGTGCTGAGTGCAAAAATGCAGAAAAAAAATATTATTTTCATCCAGTGATTTTTAGCTAAATGATAAATGATTTTATTTCTGTAAGTAGGTTTTTACAAACACGTCAATCATGTTTTAAAAAGTAAATGAGTTCGTCGTTTCTTATATAGCTACTCTGAGAAGAAAGGCCAAACCAAACTCAGAGGTCATAGTCTCTTTTAAAGTCCAGACATTTATATCTTGGTCAGATCATGTGAAGATCATGTAGATTGGTGTCTGAAATGGTATTTTGAGGTGAGTGGACCTGCCCAGTTAGTGCATGCATTTGTCAGTAAACATAACTTCTCAATTTTGTCAGTATTCGATGGCTAAATCTGCTGTGTTCTTTTTAGTCAAAATATTGTCTATTTTACTAACGTTACGAATTGCCTAGAGTCTAGAGTAGACCCATTGCAATCTAAAACAATTCCTAAAGCTTATCTTAATTTGCATAATTAACCACCCGTGTCTTAAACCTTATACGTATCAATTTACTTTCACTTACTTTTAGGACTAAAATCAAAACATATGGTCCTGTTAAAACAAAAACTATGTAGCCATTACTCTGGGCGCGCAGTCCATAGAATTAAGGTGCAGAATAAATAATAGTTATGTGTGCGCTAATGGTAGTTGTGACATCTCGGTCGAGTACCTATGTATAGTCAGCGTCAATAATATCGGGACGAATAGACTGTTCAAAATGATCTAAACAACTATGAAAATTAAATATTAACTCAATGACAAAAGGAATGTTTCAGAATGAAGACAGTACACGACAACTGTCAATCTGACAAGAACTTTATCCAATTGAGATAAAGTTTAATTTTCTTAGTTGTTGAGATCATTTTGTACAGTCTGTTCGTCCCGATATTTTTGACGCTGACTGTACCTACGTAAAATGCACGATTGCTTGTGCGAACTAGATGTAAAATATTGACGACAAAAAAAATTGGAGGCTCACAAATTATAAGTAAAATAAAAATAGGTAGTCATGGTGATTGCCGACAGAAGTGATAACTTAAAACTTAGCAAAAAAAACATAACGTCATAAGTGAAAACTTACGACTGAAGCCGACAGAACCCGATTCAGCGGAACCGACCCGAGCGCGACGGTTCAGTTTCGTTCACTGTTTAGAGGGAACGTTAAGTACGCCTAAAGAAGTTTTCACTTGAAGACACGACGTCTTTTGCCACTTGCCTTCATTAACTTTCTTTCTCGTGAAAACTCGTGGTCGGTTTTCTGTCAAACCGGCTTGCAGTCCTACTTACAGAGCAAGTTTCTTAGTTTCAGAGACTGAAGCTTGACGCTAAGTAATGCATGTTACCTCCTTGTAAAGATGCCAAGTAAGCTGAATTGCCTCTTGTACAAATAAAACTCAAGCAATTAAAGATTTTTGCGGGTTTTCTTGGTTATTGGTTATACAAGGTTTGACACGAGTACGTAGTTGTTTTATACTGTAAAACCGACTGTAAACCGACCAACTGGTCGGTTCGCCAGGGCCGATGCCTGCCGGGGGTGCGGGTTGTTCGAAATAGATACCGTGGCCCCTGGCACACAGGCAACTGAAGGAACACTGGTGGGTTTTAGTCAATAAAAGTCAGACACGCCCTTCCGCTCCACCCAGAGCGGGAGAAGTTATTTGAAGATTTCGAACGCTCGAAAAAAAAAAACCCCGTTGCACAACACTGAACAAGACACAATAGAACTTTTATTGTTACGTCTGGGTGCGTTTATTGTCCCACCAAGTGTATACGTATCTTTTTAACTTACACGGAACTTACAACTTTGTGGACGTTTCTTTAGAGAACATAGTTGATAACTAGTCGCTTCCTTGTCGGCGGCACGGCGGTTCAGTTTGTGTTGGTGGTTCAGTTGGTGTTGGTGGTTCAGTTTGTGTTGGTGGTTCAGTTGGTGTTGGCGGTTCAGTTTGTGTTAATGGTTCAGTTCGTGATGGTGGTATAGTTGATGTTGATATTTCAGCTGGTGTTTGTGGTTTAGTTGCCTTAATTGCTTTACACACGGTACAAAACCGCACGAAAAATGATGGTAGTGTGACATAATTTCCCAATTTCACAAGCAGTAACATTGATATATCACATCACAAGTTCGGCCGAATACTATGATTTTCTTGTTACAAAACCTTACTCAAGTACTAACCTTAATATCTACCGCGTAAGGTTAGTTTTAGCTCGTGTCTAACAGATTACAATCTTGACTCATGTCACGGCGTGAATTAGTGGATGTATTTGTTATTGTAATTATTAATAACATGGAGTTAATGTGCGGTAGTGACGTCATAATGTAATGTTGGGTGAAGGATGACGAATCAAGATGGATTGGAGGATCTAAGGAGCTTGACACACTGACTTCATTAGTAGGCATCTCAAATTGTCTTCGTTATTTCTAGAGAGAATAGAATACTTACTCTTCATACACTATACGAATCTATACTTTATTACCTATACAAATATTATAAAGCTGAAGAGGATGTTTGTTTGGTTGAAAGCGCTAATCTCAGGAACTACTTGTTCGAATTGAAATATTATATTAGTGCTAGATAGCCCGATTATCAAGGAAGGCTATAGGGCATTTACCATCACGCTAGGATCCTTAGGAGCTGAGCAAAAAGAAACAAAAGAATATGAAGTACTCGCACGGGTAGGTGATTCGATGCGACGGGGTGGGTGTGAGGAGCAAGAAATTTGATGGGGTCGAAGTCGTGGGCAGAAGGTACAGGTGTAAATTAGACATGGGCGAAGTAGCTCACTGAAAAGAAAAAGAGCGATTAGCTCTTTCACTCTAAAGAGCTATATCACTCTTCTAGCACACTAGCACTTCTATAGCTCAGTGACTCAGACGCCGAGACGCCGACTGTTAGCTCAATTAACTCACGCCGCACGCGCGTCGAAGGAGACGGGTCGGCTCGCTCAATAGTGAGTAGCTCTTTGGAGGTTTGGACTCTTTATTACTCACTAGCTCTTCTATAGCTCAGTGATTCAGACGCCGATTGTTAGTTCATTTGACTCACGCTGCACGCGTGTCGAAGGAAACGGCTCGGCCCGCTCAATAGTCATTATCAATAGCTCTTTGGAAGTTTGGAGTTAATTAAATAAGTTTTTCTGTTTGTTTATATAATGTTATGACTCTACGTAAATACGCAAAAAAATAAACAACCGAAATATTCCGAAGCGAACCGAATGAGCCGTTCGGCCGCTGAGTTCGGTCGATCATCGGTGTCTCGCTGAAGTACTGAGAGTCTAAGAGCTAACTGAGCTAGTGAGCTACTTAGCGAACGAGTGAGTGAGCGAGAGCGACGTCCATCAAAAAGAGCTAGCTCTTTTCTATCACTCGCTCACGAGCTACCCATGTCTAATGTAAATAATAAATAAATAAAAATAAAATGTTTTTATTTATGCTTCAGTTTACAAAAAAGGGTTTCGTGTTTGGAGACTCCTTTTAAGCAAACATTGCTTGTCTTAGGAGACTCCGCTCTTCCATAGTACAGCATAATATTAAGTCAAACCTGGATAAGTGAGAGCTTAAGGGACCGCGATCTGTTTTTATCTTAGAAAGGTTTCTCAGTAACCCGAGTTTATAGCTTACAGAGTTACAAGAAGAATCTGTCTCTCATAAAGAGGTCTATAAAAATACGGTAAATATGTACATAATTAAAAACAAAATATGTACTTACGTATAGTAGAAATTTAAGTAGAAATTTTACTTATGGTGACACAATGTGGGTATTATTACTAAAAGCGATATTTTAACGGCAACCTTTGGATGTATTTAAAGGAACCATCAAACTGAATAATTTTCTCTATGACACCAACATCGTAATCGCGAAAAAAATATCAACTCTCCCATACATTTGGGGTTTTTTTTTTGGGTGGGAAATAATCAAATAACTTCTCCCGCTCTGGGTGGAGCAGGAGGGCGTGTCAGACTTTTTCTGACTAAAACCCACCCGTGTTCCCTCAGTTGCCTGTGTGCCAGGGGCCGCGGTATCTCTTTCGAACAGCCCGCACCCCTGGTCGAGTATAAATTTTGAATGGGACAGCTGATTATTTTACCGCGATTACGAAGTTAGTCCCATGGAGAAGGTTGCTTAGTTTGGTGGTCTGTGCACACATTTCTGATACACGCTGCTTAGGTAGTTTCTATGAACTTTTATATAATATATTATTTAATATAGGCGATTCGCACAAGGTTAATTAATTTGTGAGTGAATCGACAAGTCCTGAAATAAGTATTAGGTAATTGGGAGGTTTTGAATTTTATGCAATAATGTAGCTTAACATTACTTCGATCTGCCAGGGGTGCGGGCTGTTCGAAAGAGATACCGCGGCCCCTGGCACACAGGCAACTGGGGGAACACGGGTGGGTTTTAGTCAGTAAAAGTCTGACACGCCCTCCCGCTCCACCCAGAGCGAGGGAAGTTATTTGATGATTTCCCACCCCAAAAAAAAAAACATTACTTCGATTTTCTCCCATTATCTTGTAAGAAAAAAAAATCTTCTTAAGAATATTGCATAAATTCAAAACATGCCCATTGACAATACTTCTGTATTTCTGAAGTTGTCAAATCGCCCACAAATAAATTAACTTACTACAAATCACCCACAGAAAATAATAAATTATTTAAGAGTGTCAATTCGTCCCTTTCGGGCGAGTAAATTCTTGCGTATTTAACTATTAAGCCCACAATTTAACCACAAACTATAACAATTGGTTTTCCTCCTAACATTTGTTTCACCCGAAAATTGAACCTGAACCACGACCACGCACTCACAACCACTAGGGCATTAGGACTAATGTGTTGTGTGAAGGGCTGCTAATGAAGATAAATGGAAGATCTCTGGTGTAATTAATGAAAGTAAATTTGCTGATATTTGTATGAAGTAGCTGTAAATGTTTGGATACAAACGTCGAGGTAAGGGAGAAAGTTAATTATTATTAATATGTTAGCAAAATAAGAGTGATAGGAAAAACCGGAAAAGTGCGTGCGAAGGGTTCCGCAGTAATTGGGATGAATTTATCACAAGAACAGACTTTGTGTAGTTGAAAAAATAAACTCCCATACATCGATATACGTCACGGTCAATTCTACAACTGCAAAAGTAAGTTTGAAATACCAACAAAAAAATATATGTTGACGATTTCTTAAAATTTTCCTTTACTTACCTTGTTTTTTGCCAAATGTCATGATTCTAGGTCAACGGGATGAACTCTACCTATATCTATAGGTTTTGATTAATTTGAAAGTGTTATGTCGCATAAATGACCGTATTTTTTTATTGCGTTTCCTATGAATCTCTAAGGGACCGTAGTTCTACGTATTTAATATTAATTTCAACTTGATACCATTTCTTTATCGAGAAAAAGAGTCTTGACGGGCAGACGGCCGGACAACAATGTGATACTATACATTTTAGTTTTTTTGAACTATGAATGCCTTTACAAATTTACGAATTACTAAAGTTACGGGTAATACATGGGAATGGTGATTTCTACTCCTCTCGTATCGGCACTAAGTATATAAGGATAGGTCATGCCTTTTGGTAAAAATATAAGCCAGTTTGCAAAATGGTAATGAGGCTCACAGTACCGATACCGCGGAACGCCGAATATTCATTAGTTAATTTTGTGTGTGCTTTTAAATAAGAATAACTGTAAAAGGTTTAAAGTGTCAAATAAAACGTTTTAAAATAACTACTACTATCACGAAACTACACCACACAATTGCAAATCCTACTTCTTACTAATATTATACCTATATGTGAAAGTGTGTATGTTTGTTAGTCAATCACGCTAAAACGGCTAAAAGGATTTGGATACAATATGGCGCATTGATAGTTTATAACCTGAATTAACATATAGGGTACTTTTTATCTCGGTAGTATGGTCCCGAGGGATAAATTTCGACCTCCAAGCGGGCGAAGCCGCCGGCAAAAACTCATCATCATCATCATCATCATCATCATTTCAGCCGAAGGACGTCCACTGCTGGACATAGGCCTCCCCCAAGCTCCGCCACTTCGACCGGTTCTGTGCTTCCCGCATCCAGCGGACTCCTGCGGTCATCACAAGGTCATCGGTCCACCTTGTGGGAGGCCTTCCAACTTTATGTCTTCCGGTGCACGGTCGCCACTCCAGAACTTTTCGACCCCATCGGGCATCTGTTCTGTGTGCAATGTGCCCTGCCCACTGCCACTTAAGTTTGGCAATTCTTCGGGCTTCGGGCAAAAACTAATCCGTCTATAAATGCACCACAGGCGATAACACAAGGATTCCATTTCCCAAATTCAGCCACGTCATTTGACAGTCAAATCCACAGAATACAAATTCTATTTGAAACTGTTACCGACTTTAACAGCACGACTATCAACCGCAAAACGGTCACAGATTTCCCTCCAACCGCATTGACAAGTAACCCCCCAATGCTAAAGTTAAGCTTCACACAGGAACGCAATAACTCCGGCAGCTGTATTTAACCCGTGACCGCTGATTCAAGGCGACCGATTAGAGGCTAACTTTGTTGAATTTAACTTGTTTGTATCGATCGCTGTTAGGAGTTATGTGTGTAGAGTTTTAGTTATCGATTGATTTGGAAGCTCTGTTTTCATTATTGATTACGTGTGGAAAGATGTGAGCAAAACCAAACTCAGTATTTTTTGTAACTTTCTGCGGTCAACGAGTATTTTATAATCAGCCTATAATGTTGCAGCAGGCCTCCTCTCTTCAGGAGGGAGTGGGCTGTAATCTATGACGCGGGCCCAGTGCGGGTTGGTAGATGTCACATGTCATCGAATGTCAGGTTCCAGGCCGCGCGTTAGCTCACTATGTTTTCTTTCACCGTTTTGAGAGCAGTGGTGATGAAATTATTCATAGCAAGTAAAGTGCCTGTCTGGGTTCGATCCCACGACCTACACTCGAAAGTCGGGACCGACATCACTGGGCCACCACTGCTTACAACCAGTATTTATCCTGAGCCCATAATAAGGTATGAAATTCAGGACCAATTTCAACAAAGCCTGTTAGAAATCAAAATCAAAAATCAAAATATTTTATTTCACATAAGCCTGCATGGGCACTTATGAAACGTCAGAAGCTAGGTTCACGGTTCCAATTTGTCGTTTCCTATGGAGAAGAGCCGGCAAGAAACTCCACGGTTACTCTTTTAAAAATAATTGGCTTTTACAATGTTTTCAAATTACAGTGATAATAGGTATGGGAGGACAGTGCAGGCCAGTCAATAAGTACCAGGTACTTAGAGGAATGAAAATACAGAATAGAAAAACGTCTACAAATCTAGTCTTTAAGGCCTACAACGTTCTCTCATTCACAATATGTAAAAGAATCTACCTATATAAAATGAATCTATTTGAACCAAGTGACATGATTTCGATGACAAGAGACAGACATAGACATTTTCAATGTCAAGTAAGTAATACATTTTCGTAATAAAAGTTTTTTTTATTCTATTTATTTTGTAGAAGGTTTAATTACGATAAAAATACAAAGTGAAAAAAGGGATAAAAAAAATTGCATTTCCTATTATAAGAAAGGGACTTTTCCAAAAGACATCAACGCGCGACTCATCCGTGTGCTCAAGCGTTCGGTGACGATGACGCGAGTTCCATGATTTATGTTCAACCAAAAAGTGCTCAACGCAAATGCAAGCGAATTGTAAACCTCGACCTTTTCTTGAATTCGGTTAAAAACAAGATGGTGGATTGAGTTCTGATCTTGGCTACGCGTCAAAAAATTCTTGAATTGCTATAGTATGACAGTTCTTCAAAATGCTTTACGGGACATTCAATGATTAACAGAGTTCTGTGAAATCTAAAAACAACCTTCTATTAATGCACCAAGTAAATAAGACAACCTAGATTCTCATATAGAACTAGCTTTCGACTTTTTAGAAATCGGAAAATATCCTACAGGAATGTACTACCGGGATAAAAAGTACCGTATGTGTAATTCAGGTTATAAACTATCTGTACCTACGCCAAATTTCATTCAAATCCGTTCCGCCCGGCGTTTTTGCGTGATTGAGTAACAAAAATCCATCCATCCAAACATGCCAACTTTTTCATTTATAAAGCCAGTCGGATTAACCATAAGATAAGATCACTTTAGCCTAGACATTATTATAAGTGTTTAATTCACAGCCTCAGAACAAAATAATCAGCTTAGCCTTTCGATCTAACCCTCTAAACAGAAAGAAAGCTCGTCTTTTGAAAGGCTTAGAGAAAAGACAAGAATCTAAGACGCCTGCCCTTTAGAAGATAATTAACTTTATGATATAGTTCGCTATACGGCTTAAAAGATTAATTACCGAGTCTTATAAACTAGCTGGGGAAATTGTGAAAAGAAAATGGCGCCAACCCTAAGAGCCCTAGCTAAAGGGACAACCTCATTTTTTTTCTCTTGTACTGGGGAGAAGATGGTTAGTTACTTTCTTAGCCTTTTAATTTCCTTAGCTCTTGCAATATTGCACCTCGGTAAGAGCTAAGAACATTAATATTTAACTGAAATCTAGTTATTTAAAATCTATTTCAAATTTAATTTAATTTTTCTAATAATAAGGGTGTATGTGTAAAAACTTGTTTGAAATAAATGAATTTTATTTATTTACTAGCTGACCCGACAGACGTTGTCCTGTCTTAACTTTGGTGGACCACCCTTAACATTTAGGGGTATGAAAAATAGATGTTGGCCGATTCTCAGACCTACCCGATAAGCACACGAAATTTTATCAAAATCGGTTCAGCCGTTTCGGAGGAGTAAGGTAACTAACATTGTGACACGAGAATTTTATATACAGGTTGAAATTGAAAACATGCGACAAACCGAAATGGGAGATTGTACTCATCATTATGAACAACTTTTACTAAGGGACCAATGATGCAATCGCGAAAAAAAAACATCTGTTCCCTACATTTATGTTCGCATAACTCGTCAAAATGTAGGGAACAGCTGTTTTTTTTTTGCGATTGCATCTTTGGTCCCTCAGTAAAAGTTGTTCATAATGATGAGTACAATCTCCCATTTCGGTTTGTCGCATGTTTTCAATTTCAACCTGTATAAGATTTATTTTTAACCGACTTCAAAAAGGAGGAGGTTATCAATTCGTCGGAACCTTTTTTTTTTTTTTTTTTTTTTTTTATGTATGGCTGGACCGATTTGGATTTTGTTTTTTTTGTTTGAAAGGGTATACTTCCCAGGTGGTCCCATGATCATCAAGTCAGGATCTGATGATGGGATCCTGGAGAAATAGAGAGAACTCTTCAAATTTTATAGGCACACGAAGCGATTTAGGTATTTTTTGGAAGAGTACTTTCTCGTAGTGGTCTCATTTCAATTTGGTGAAGATCTGATGAAGAACTTTGGAGATAGGCAACGGAACTCCTCAATAAATGATAGCAAATGGACTGGGATTGCTGAAATCTCATGTCTGTCTATTGCTTACACCACTTCATAACATAACATCACGCCGGTATGCTGTGAAGGGGTAAGCACATGTGAACCACTAAAAAGTGAAAAATAAAAACTTTTTCCAAAAAAAAAACAACCGACTTCCAAAAAAACACTACAAAGTGAAAAATAACTTTAATTTCGGAAGGCGGTGACAAAAAATTCAAATACAGCTCCAAAGACACCGACTTCCGAAATTAAAGTTATTTTTCACTTTGTAGTGTTTTTTTGGAAGTCGGTTGTTTTTTATATAGCCGGTATTTGAGTTGGATATCTCAGCTTATACATACATACATAAACTCACGCCTTCTTCTTCCCATGTGGGTAGGCAGAAACTACAGACCGCCTCCTACAACCCTTAAAAACTCTTTTTGGTTTGCTTACGTTCATACATCAGTGGCTCTAGTGTGAGTTTTATTTAACCATCTCGATCAAACGCTTCGAGCGCGTTTGGCGCATCGATTGGTCCGTCCCCAATTCAGGGCCAATCGGAGCGCCAAACGCGCTCGATGCGTTTGATCGAGATGGTAAAATGAAACTTACGCTAAGGCCTCTGGTCATACACGCACGCCGGTTGCCACCACACACCTGACCTTACCGAAGATCACCAATAAGGTCACTATATAATATATACTACTGCTGCGGCAGAAAACATAGGCTCTTTGCTGTGCCTCCATGTCGCACCGTTGCACGTACTAAGTCCCCAGTACCACGTATTCTGGCCGCTCTTAATGATCTCTTGGACACTAACCCAACAAACGATCTGTTCGCGGACGAATGGACGAAGATTTTATCGGCATGTCAGAAGTACTGTGAGGGGATTTATGAAAGTGTTGTTAAGTTTTTTTACTTTGTCTTAATATTTGTATTATTTTATCTTATGTGGAAATGTTTTTTTTTTTTTGTTTGTGCAACCTGTAATCTTTAATTTTTGTAATTGGTTTTAAACCGTTTTAATTAAAGAAATAAATAAATATGTCCTCCAAGGGCATCTCTTCCTGTCCTTTCCACTTACATCTGCCTTGTAAACACCTTTTGGTAGCCGCCTTTAACTTTTCAGCATAACCAAACCATCTAAGGATACTCTTTTAAATTTTAGTGCCGATACCTCCGTTGTCTTTGCGACATTCAAATGACCCTGTATACAGTATTCATTCCCCCACAGATTTTCAATTATCACCTCGGCAGAAATGAAAAGGTCCGCAATACTTTTCCCTATCACCCCTCTTACGAGGAACTCATTAGCGGCAAGTTCCTTGTTGTTCTTCGGCTGACTTGTTCTACTATTATTTGTTCAGCGGTCTGATCTCAAGCTTGGGTAATTAACGGAAGTGCGTGGCTGGCCGTGTTGAAGGGTAAGCAGTTTTATTTGTTGCGGTTTGTTGTAAAGTTCGTGCGGTATTTCTTTCGCCGTAAAAATATTCACTGGGTCGGTGAATATTTTTATTTGGAAAATATTGTGAAGTCATGTCGGTCTTTTAGACATGAAAAAATAGGTACATTTATACTTTTAACAGTAGATACAATTGATATTTAATATTCTTTACATATATACATAAACTCACGTCTTCTTTCCATAGGAGTAAGCAGAAACCACTAGCAGAAACCACAGTACGCCATCTGCTACGATCCTAACATAATTCTTGCCTCGTTTACGTTTATGTTATCTAATGTTTTCAATTTATATTCTCCTAACTATTTATGTAGCAGTCGGCTTCCAGTCTAACCAGATGTAACTGAATACCAGTATTCTATAACTTTTAACAGTAATTAGGTAAAATATTAGCAATTCATTTTTACTACGTAACTTGCTTAAATAATGGATCTTAAAAATATGATGTTAAAAATGTCGTAGAATGAATCTCGAACGTTCGGGTCTTAACGATAAAAGGATTAGTTCAAACCTTTTACACCTCTAGTACCTGCCTGGCAAGGCTCTTGTGACACGAATAATGAGTAAGAAAAAGAAACCGTCGGGTTCGCGGGTCTCCCGTCATGAACGAAGATCCTTACGCTTTTTCTTCATCTCCGAATGTAATTCTATAAGGAGATTTAGATTGTCGAACACAAATGCAAACGACGTCCATGATTTTTTCTTTATGTCTCAGTCGCCATCTTAGATTTTCATTTTGACCTCACTATCGCCTTCTGCACACTCTCATAAAAACGACACCCATCACTGTTCAAGTCCAAATGAACATACATATACGTAGATATTTAGTTAATAATTTTTTAAGTCGTTTAATTTAGTAATCATATAAATAGTTTAATTTAGTAATTTTCATAGTTAAATAATCGTCCTTTTATATTCTTTTACATCTCTAGTTTCATGAGTTGGCAACATTGAGGAAAAAAAATGGAAAATCCTCCATCTTGGATTTTTATTTTGACTTACCTATTGGCTTCAGCACCCTCGAAAACCATGAAAACTTCCGTTGTCTCTTTCTATTATATTATATACATACATAATAAAAACTCGCCTGGGGCATACCGCTTTAGCTTGACGTGGCGATTTCTAAAATGTTCGTTAGGTGACGAATTCATAAATTTTCTACAAGTTTACTCTTACCGCAAGCTGCGTTAAAGAACTTCATTCCAAAAATATTTAAATCTGTCTGTTTGCACCTTATGGTGTTAAATGTTCAACGTTGCAATGTGGCTTTTATCCAGCAATGCGCTGTTGGAATTCAACGTGTGAAAATGCAGTCACATGTGAATTAAGGGCTAACGTCCAAGAAGCTTCTCAAAAGGAACGGATTTGGATGAAATTTGTCACACAGATAGCTAACCAGATACTTGGATTAACATGAAGGGTACTTTTCATCCCGGTAGTACGATGTCGCGGGATAATATTCAACCTCCACGCGGGCGAAGCTAGTTACCAATAAGTAGTCAGAAGTCCGTACACGACGCGCGCTACGCGTTATTAACTACTTTATGATTGGCTCCTCATTGATGTCAATTGTGGCACATGACGTGAATGACAGTCAGCAGTCTATAGAAATATCTAGATATTGGTGCTGGGACAATCTGGCTAGACAATGATGCCGTTCATGTCTTTGTTTGTGCACTCATTTTGGTTTTGATGTCTTGTCATTGACACATACATTAAAGATAGTTTAAGCTTTGCAATTAAAATAGACGTCGCTTGTATCATAGGTACAGGGTGGCATCGACGCGCAAACTGAACCACGAAATCAGCACATAGTTCTAGATCCCCTAGTGTAGAAATCTTTGGTCGATCATCAAAAATAAAATGAAATATTTGCTGCTTCATATAAAATTGCAAAGCATTGCTTGCGCGGTCAAAATGGTTTAGCTAATTTTCTTTTAATAACCGAAGATAAATTTCAACGCAGTGGGGTTCAGAATCCTGTACTGAATCGATGGTAACGGGTTATTCATAGATATCCCGGACCCGCTGTATAGTTATTATATCCGAATATGGTCTTTTGTTATTCACACTAATACGAGTATATGCAACTTTCGCCCACATTATCTTCCTCTTGCAGGCGTGCCGCCATGTAACACGAGTGTGGTTCAAGTTCATGCTCAGAGTGATAAATATATCAATTAGTACCTTGAACCACGGCCTTTCATTTGCAACTTTACCAGTCACTAGTCAATCTCGACGCATCGAGGACTCAACTTACTCAAATCAACAATGAATAGCCAGAGGGCGGAAATAAGCCGATATTTCCGCCCTCTCGCAATGTATGCATTGTCAATTTGAGTTTGTAACGCGTTACTTTTGAGTAACGTCGTAGACGATGGGCCTTAGCCAAAATTCTCCATAGGACTGCGGTGTAGCAGCGACACTGGATGACATGTGGTCACGTGCCAAGAAGGCATTAATTTGGTCCGACTCAGGAAACGGACTTAATGGTATTAGATTACTATGTGTTTTCTATCGGCTCAAAACACTAGTTTTCAAAATGAGAAATGTGTTGTTTGTCTGCCTCGTTGGTTTAGTGGCCGCAAACGCTACTGTTGAGCATAAGATCCTGGGTTCGATTCCTAGGTCGGGCAAAGTGTTATTCTATCTGGAATTTAGCAGCCCGGTGTCTGGATTTGTGTCCGGCTAATGGCAATAGTCTCGCCCCCTATTACATGTTATTTAAAAATAACTGGCGAAATGTGGGTGTACTATAGATACATCTCTGTCCAACACTTTGGAGAAACAAGGCGTGATGTTATGTTTAGTGTGTTTTTTCTTTGTTTTCGTTTTATAAAAGTTAACCAATAAAGGAAAACCGAGGTTTCGCTCAGTAAATAAGGCACATTTTTTTCAATTATAGTAGATTATCTATCAAGTTTCATTTGTTTATTTTTCGTTCTAATTTAGGCACTTTATGATACTATTAATTTCGGATCGATCAATATAATTTAATTATTTTAATAGAACTCGAACACCAAAACCCTACAAAAACAAAGATAAAAATCTTAATGTAATTTTGAAAACAGTAGAGAAAACTAAATTAAATTCACAAACTAACACTAAAAAGCAAATGCTCTTGAAGTCCGTACCTAATTGGATCCGACAAGTAATGTAACGCCATTGCAATGTAACCCCTATGGTAATGTTTTATAGTATGAAATGAAATACAATAAACACACACAAACCCAGCACACCATCACCTACACTCTCACAGACACACACCCACAATTACACACCCCAAATTAATGTTATGCCACTTTTGATAACTAAATTGTTTTACTTTAGTTTTGATTTTGTTTTATGTTTGTTATTATTAATTTGTAATAGTGTTTTCAGTATGTATAACCTGTATGTTTATTTAAACTGTCATTAGTCATAAGTGAGTTGTCCTAGGGATGGTAAGCCTGGTGATCTGTAATACAGGTTTTACCTACAACAGACACCAGTCTCTATTAAGTGTGACCTGGACTTTGTACTGTGGTTGTGAATATGAGAGAACAATAAATAATTGTATTATTTCGTTTATTCATTTTTCTACTTATTGCAGTAAATTTTTAAATATTTTTATAAAACAAACATTTAAAAATATATAAAATAGTGATCCGCCGGTATCGGGAGCAGCGTCCAACCTACCTGTGGTTAGGGCTCCAGATCCAGGAACCTCCTCACGATGCGAACCGTATCGAGGAGTACTGCCTTCTGAATCAGGCCCTTGATCCACCCGGCTAACGAGAGCCTCGAGAGATGTTAATCGAGGCTTTCGGCCATCAGCCCATTGGCCAATACGATAATCGGCACAATGACAGCGACGTTCACATTCCAATTGTCAACAACCCGTGTGCTAAGTCGAGATATTTAATTTGTTTCTCTTTCTCAGCTTTCACGAGGTTCCCGTCATGTGGAATGGTAGCATCGACTATCATTGTGCGGCGCGCTAACCGATCTATCACCACTATATCAGGCTTATTGGCTACAATAGTCCTGTCAGTAATGATAGACCGATCCCAGTAAAACGTGACATGGTCATTTTCGAGAACTCGGTCGGGCACATGCTTGTAATACGGTACCTCAGAATCCACAAGTTTATATTGCAAAGCAAGTTGCTGGTGAATAATCCTGGCTACTTGGTTATACCTGTGCAAGTACTCGCCGTTAGCCAGACGAGAACAACCTGAGATAATATGTCTGATGGCCTCACCCGGACGGTAACATGCCAGACACACGTCAACCTTCCCGTCCTTCATAATATGTCTCCGGTAGTTATTCGTCAAGATAACTTCATCCATAAAATTGCACAGACGTCGACGTTGCGAAATCAACACCGGGCTCATGAAGAGCCCGATGGAGATAAGCCTCGACCCCCGCAATTCCGCGAGATGTACAGTCCCATCACCGACGATCGTAGGTGATGCATCCGGTTTGCAGTCAGCAGTGTACGGTCCCGTCGATACAGGGCGTCGAGTTCAGTCTGAGTCCATTTGAGTATGCCGAAAGAGTATATCAAAACTCGCATGACCCAACCGTTGAAGGCTCGCACCTTGTTTCCGCCTGATAGAAGACTAATTAATATCTATAAGATAAGTATTTGTGTTACTTTTTTTCCCCGATTATAAATTAAATAAATGGATGAGTAATTTCAAAATCGAATTTTTGAAATGTCTTAGTTCTTGGTAACTTTTTGGTTTATATTCCGAAATGAAAATAGTTTACATATACCGACCTTGTGTATGAAGAAGATATACATATATGCAAGCAATACCAGAAGATAGGTACACAATATATTACTTAGTCCCGCAACAGATTATTCCAAGTCCAAGAAAATCCTTTATTCTCGGCATAAAACGGATAGCTGACGTCATTATATTGCGTAGAATGGAACGTATCTGTTCTGAAGTCGTGACAATATTCGATATCCTTGCAACGACTGACGTTTGAACTTTGCACGGATAATAGGGTAACCATTCATGTAGAATGATTAGGATTTGTTCCACTTCTCATCTGAAGAATCGATAATCTTCAGAAAAAAATGGAAAATATCTTTATCGATCTTCTCCACTGCGTCGTTGGTCTAGTAGTTGCAAGCGCTACTGCTGATCACGAGATCCTGGGTTCGATTCCCAGGTTGGGCAAAGTGTTAGTGTAGCAGCCTGGATACTGCCCAGTTGATGGCAATTGGCTCACTTAAACATAACTCGCAAAATGTGGGTGTACTATAGATTCACTCCTGCCAAACCCACCAGGAAATACAGGCGTGATTGTATGTAAATCTGTGTTATTTTCGATCTTTACAAATTATTAAAGTGGAAGAAGTTTGATGAAATAATGTTTAATAGTCTTCATAGGAACCTGCCTTTTCGTTGGTTTAAAGTAGCAGTGTTCTCCTATCTATTAACACACAGCGTTCGGCATTTCAACATTATAAAAGATCAACGTTACCATTTTAACTTAGACCTTTAAATTCAGCGGTAATAAGAACCCACAAAAACGTTAAAAACATCGAATTTTCTTTAAATTCCTTTCCTGCAGGACAGTTTTATTCGAACCCAAACAGGCGCTTAACTTTCTGTAAATAGTTTCATAACCACTGCTCTTAAAACGGTTAAAGAAAACGTTGCCAGGAAACTGGCATGTCCTAGAACCAAAAAATCGAAGACATGTGACATCTAGTAACCCGCACTCGGCTGATTATGCTATGATCTTCTGAAAGTTTACAAAAAGGGCATTTAGACGTCTGTTTTCTAGACTAATTATATGTTCAGAAAGAACATTTACCGGTTGAATTCAATAAACTTGTATCTATGTAATCATTGATGAAAAAAAGGGTAAGTAAATATACAGGGTAGCAGCACGCACAACGGACCGAATGGGAGTCTACGTGCGGAAAAGGGAGTCCCATCATCATCATCATACAGGGTAGCAGGGACATCGACGAACGAATTGTAACCATAGATTCAGTACAGAATTTTGAACCAACCTGCTTTGAAATTTTTCGTCTAAATTTCAACGCAGCGTGCTGAGTTCCTGCCAGGGGTGTGGTTTGTTCGAAAGAGATACTGTGGCCCCTGGCACACAGGCAACTGAGCGAACACGGGTGGGTTTAGTCAGTAAAAGTCTGACACGCCTTCCTGCTCCGCCCAGAGCGGGAGAAGATTTTTGATGATTTGCCACCAAAAAAAAGAGTTCATGGTTACAGTTTACACGTCGATGTCCCTGCCATCTACAGGGTGGTATTAACGCGGTGTTAGCAAAATAAATTTTAGTCTCACAAAGCAACTGTAGATAAGGTTTCTTGACCAAAGATTCAAAGATTACATACATTTGAAGCCACTTGAGGTCAGACGTCTTGAACGCTGGCAGACAGTCAAGGACCAAATTGAATATCCTTTGGAGTGCCCAGTGCTAACAAGTGGCGCTTCAACTGTTTGACTAGTAGCAATCTAGTTCTCAGGTACCTAGTCAGGTATAAAGGGAATTTTATTTATGTATTTATTAAAAACTTTATTGTTCACCACATAAAACTAAAAAAGATAAACATGTCTAAAACCTAAGTTTTCTACAGTTTTAACGTTTAGGTATAGGAACACCGTAAAACCTACAGGATTACAAATAAATAAATAATAACAAATAACATTTATACATAGTTATTGATCATACAGAGATAAACTTCATCAGCGATACAATGAGATACCCTCCTACTTAATATGATAAATGTGAAAGTTTGTGAAGATGTTTTGTTGCTCAATCACGCAAAAACAGCTGAACGGATTTGGATGAAATTTGGCACACAGATAGTTTATAATTTGGATTAACACATAAGATACTTTTCATCCCGGTAGTACGTTCCCGTGGGATAATTTTTAACCATCACGCGGGCGAAGCCGTGGGCAACAGCTAGTAATCTAATAATTCAAATCACCTTTAAAATAATTACGATAAAAACGAATTAAGTAGAGCAGGTAACAATAGGAAGCAACTTTGGAAACATATTAAAAACGTCACCAATATGTCTAAGCACCGTGAATGAAATTCGAGTTTACTGCTTACTAACGCCTCACCACTCCTTTCAGCTAACAACGTTAATAACTTTTTTGTCAATGTTGGGAAAACTCTTGCGGAACAATTCCCGAAACATTATTGTGACCAACCTTCTTAAAAATCAAGCAATATCCTGAAATCTTTCGCTATGCTGGACACTGACGAAGACGAAATAACCCGAATTATTTCTGGACTAAAAGATGACTGTGCAGTTGAGTGGGATGACATAAGTAATAAGATCCTTAAACTCTATAAGCATATTTTGGTACCTCCCTTAATGGATATATTTCGAATCTGTCTTTCCAATCGAATTTTCCCTAGATGTCCAAAAAAGTCAGTTGTAATACTTGTTTTTAAATCTGGAAGCAAAGACCTGGTTAATAATTATAGGCCAATATTGTTACTCCCCTCAGTATCAAATATATTAGAGAAAATTATAAACACTAGACTAGTTAACTATCTAGAAAACAATAACTTCTTATCTTCTGCGCAATTTGGGTTTAGTGCCAAATTATCCACAGTCGATGCGGTGCATAACCTAACCAACTACATTTCAGCAGAACTCGGCAAAGGGAACCAACCCTAGGAGTCTTGCCGCCATGGGATCTGGAGACAAACGTCCTCACGCACACTTGGTAGTGGCGAGAGGACAAACGCCGGGCGTTACTCCGCTGCCGCAAGATATCGCGGCACAGCGGGCAGAGTTTCGCCGGGATCTCATGGCGACATAGAGAGTGCGATTGTCGCAACCCAGTGCTGGGCACGCCACGATTGTGGCGGTAAGTCCCGTCTTTGAGGAGTGGATTGAGAGGCACCTGTGCCTCCTCACCTTCACCAGACACGGGTGTTTCGGAAGGTTCCTGTTTCGCATAATGCGGGAGGAAACGCCCGGGTGGTTCCACTGCGAAGATAGCCTTGAGAACACGGTGGCGCATACGGTGGAGGTCTGACTGGCTTGAGCGGAGCACCACCGTGTCCTTATGAAAGCGATCGGCGGCGGCGATCTCTCGCGTCCGGCCCTGGTTCAGGCCATGGTACGGAGCGAGAGTGCATGTGTAGCCGTCATCTCCTTCTGCGAAGCAGTAATGCTCGCAAAGAGGGAGGCGGCGCACGTGAGGGAGAGGCAGTATATGCGCCCTAACGGCCGTAGTCACCGCGGGAGACGCCCTGAGCGTCGGGAATCCCAGGCTGATTCCCGGCCACCGTAGGCGCGGGCTTGCAGATGGCGAGTAATGGATAGCTCACTGTCCGGTAAGGACCAAGCCCGGGTCGACGGCGCGTTGTGTTCCACGCGCGCCTCAAAGAGATTTCAGCACCAACTGATGGGGTCCGCAAGGTCCGATGCCTGCCAGGGGTGCGGGTTGTTCGAAAGAGATACCGCGGCCCCTGGCACCTAGGCAACTGAGGGAACAGGGGTGGGTTTTAGTCAGTAAAAGTCTGACACGAAGAGCGGGAGAAGTTATTTGATGATTTCCCACCCATAAAAAAAAAGAAAACATAAAATACCTCGAAGTAATAATCGACGACACTCTGTCATTCAGAAAACATATTGAAAGTCGCGTTATTTGTTTCTAAGACATGTCGGTTTCCTCACGATATTTTCCTTCACCGTTTTTGAGAGCAGCGGTGATGATATAATTTGAAAAAAGTACAGCGCCTGTCTATCGAACCCACGACCGTTAGTAATTCGTTAGTCACCTCATTGGCTTGCAGCCACCACTGTGCTCACAGGCTAGTAGATATAATAAAGATATACCAAAGCACTAGAATGTGGTGAAGGGCGGCCGTTTTTGGGGACTGTCTTATATAATTTTGACGATCAAAAAGTGCTGACTCTGTCTAGTTTGAACAAATCACTTTTGATTTGATTTTTATTAGAATTACTGAAAATGTCCTGAAATCTCTCCCTTACCATGGTCACTTTAACTAAACGTCTAGTTAAAGGTCAAAGTATAAGTTCTACAGATCGGTGCTGTCTTACAAAGTTTATTCGTTCTCGCTGGACATATTAGGGTAGTTCACAAAAACTTTTACGACTGCTTCTAAAGTGTCATCGCTTATTATTAGTTTGTGCTTACTTACATGAAGCTTTGTCAAGTTTCTCTTTTTGTAAAGAAAAAGTAGGTAACTACAGTCTTGGCGCCTTGTTTTTTTGTCGAGATAAACTACAGTTGATTCGCCGTGCGTAGGCACGGTCGTCAGTGTTGTATGGATCACTATTGAAGTTTGTTGAGCACACGGCGGCAATACCGCACGGTGCCGTCGGCGTATATCATCGAACCGTGTCATATACAAGGTCTCACAATTTTTCTACACTCCATAACGTTAAGAAACCGTGCCACGCCACGGTGCATGCACAATGGGCATAATTGTAAGAGTAACTACAGTTTTAAAAACTTGCTGTGTCATTCAAGCAATGCAATAATTGCTGTGGTCCCTGTGCTGTTACCTTTAATGGCTGAAGTCGATCGCTCGTTTATCATTTTTTACCGAGAGCAATTAAGGCCCAAGGACCCAATGTTAAATCCTGTATTGACGTTTAAAAAAATACACACGTAATTGTTCAAGTTTTCACTTCTGTCGGCACTCCCGGAGTGACATTGTTTTTTTTTTCAGAGCTTTGAGAATTGTTACAGTCTAGTTTGTAAAATTATACAGAAATCGAAGCATAGGTTTATGGCTATACGAACTATCAAGGAGACTTAAAGGAAACTGTTCCTATTTTATTATATAGCTAATAATGATTTATTCTAGAAACTAGGATAGTTTTCTATTCTATCGTGTCGTTTTATGTCCGACAATCGCTCTGTTAGCTTGGTTAGTTTAACTGCCGTCGCATCGTAAGCGGCGTTTAACGACTTCTAGACGATGCTAATTTCCGTTGTTGATTTTTATAGCGCGCTATTTGTCCCTGGGAGTGCTATGAAGTCATTTTTTCGTCGTGTTTTGTTATGGCTTGTCTGTACTATTTATTGATTTTGTTTAGAATACGCTTTTTAATGGACTTATCGTTAAAGTATTTTACTACTGAATTTGTTGGTAGGTAGGTAATTTAGGTGTATCTTTCATCAGAAAATATCCAAGAGAACACATTTTGATAATTGATATGTTCTACTCACGACGGCAAAATGACAGACATTATTGTTTTCCTTGTAATAAAAAAAATCCTAACGTGCGATTTTAATAAGATTTCCATAAAACCTTTTAACCGGTTTCAAAAAGGAGGAGGATCTCAGTTCATTTGTATGTTTTTTTTTTTTTTTGAGGATGGGAAATCATCAAATAACTTCTCCCGCTCTGGGCGGAGCAGGAGGGCGTGTCAGACTTTTACTGACTAAAACCCACCCGTGTTCCCTCAGCTGCCTGTGTGCCAGGGGCGACGGTATCTCTTTCGAACAACCCGCACCCTTGGCAGGCATCGGCCCTTGCGGACCCCACCAGTTTGGCGCACCAGGACACATGGCACGCCGTGACTACCCCAGGAACCAAGTAATATAAGGGCCCCAGACGAACCCGTGTCTGGAACCCTTGGTCCCCCTGCGACGGGTCAGCGCAGTGGCCCCGCCGCCTACCACTTTTCGGCCGCAGGGGATAGGGAGAGCGGCCAACGCTATACCGACACTCCTCTTCCCCTGCGGCCCCACCGCATCCGCCATCAAACGGTGGCGGCCCCGTCCAGGCCACGGAAGGGAAGACCGCTACTCAGAAGTACCGGTACTCCTCCTCCGCCGCAGCCTGTAATCCTCAGCCGCGATGCCTCCCATTCGACATCGCGGCCCGCCTCAGTTGCGGTGCACCCCACCGCAACCTACCCATTGGCCGCTACGTCGTCGGCTTGGAGACAAAAGCCCTGACGAGCGGCCTCACCTGGGGGTTCCTCTTCGCTTCACCGTGGGAGCGGACCACGGCTACTGAGCCCCCCCGCAACGACAATGCGGGAACCCACTGGGGGGGTTCATTTGTATGTTTGTTCCGCGATATCTTCGTTAATAAATTGTGGATGGATTTTGAAAAAAAAAAAAAAATATTTAATGGCTAGTTTATGTATTTTGCTGGGGTGGTCTCATATAAATTATTATATAGAATAGAAGTGCTTTGGTAGTTTTTGCGTTAGGCTCGATAATACGTTTTTAATCCACTTTCTGTATATTGATGACATTCTGCTACTTACTGTCACTGTTGTTACATAGTAAGTAGTTGTATACGAATTGGTGTAGGTACACAGTTAAAAACTAAAAACAAAATGTGAATAACAATCAGAGATCGGATATTCGGATGCATATTTACCTAAAGATAATTTTTAGCTATAAAAGTATGGTAGCGGCTTATAAATTATTTGTAATATTTATTAAAAACCCCCGGATTCTTGGATTGCATAACTATTCAGATGTGTATTAATTTAATGTAACCCGATACAAATATGTGTATGTACTGGAGGAGGGGTGGTTTGTATTAGTAAAAACAAAAAAAAATAAACAAATTACTTACCTAAATTAAGACTTTTCAAAATAAAAGCGCATTCCATGTTAGCCAACATCTCAACTTTAGGTGAATATGCATCCGAATATCCGATCTCTGATAATAACACATAACCCTAACTTAACAAGAAAAACAATACGGAACAAACTCTTAGCTTCGCCACCTGAGCTAGCCAAGTAAATAATAAAGTTACGCCACGACGCGTCTGCTGCTAACCGCGGGAGGAAACCGCGGGCTTATGCTAACTATACGAACTTTGAGAACATGAATAAGTACGTAAGTAGGTATTTATCTTGTAATCTGTACGCAAACTTTGTTAAGTTTCTTGGTAACGAGAAATCAATTTAGTTGAATTTTGGCAGAGATGATTTAACCCGTAATATGGCTCACAAGTTGTCAAGTTAAACCTGTCGATAATCTTCGTATGTCTTGTACTTAAAGAAGACAACTGTCAAAATGGCGCTGTCGTAGCCAGTTTCCAAAACAAGGTACTAATGTAAGGCGTTTTTTTTTTTTTTCGTTTTGGGTGGGAAATCATTAAATAACTTCTCCCGCTCTGGGTGGAGCGGGAGGGCGTGTCAGACTTTTACTGACTAAAACCCACCCGTGTTCCCTCAGTTGCCTGTGTGCCAGGGGCCGCGGTATCTCGGCTTGAGTTGGGTTTGATTTATTTTTGCGAAAATGACTCGTAGTTGTGTTCCTCAATGCTCGGAAGTTGGAGTCTATCATTTTCCGAAATACTTTACACTTAGAAAATTATGGCTCAAAGCTATTCGAAGAGAATTATTTAAACTACACAGAAGTCGAGGTTATGTCGCCTGATCTCTTAAGTCCTCTGGTAAAAGTAATGGGTCGGGATAGTTCCAATCACATTAAATATTAATGCCATACAGGTAACCAAATTAAATAACTGTCAGGTGGTAATAGTTTGCTGTTTATGGGCGTACCGAGCTTTCGGCACTAATTGAACCGTGGCGGTTCTGGCTCTGGCTAGAACGGGGGTTGTCGTGCTAATGCGCTTATGCTGAGCTGAGGTCCTTTTGGCATTATTATCATTGTTTTTTTTTAATAGGTTCAAAGGATTTTTTAAGCTAAAAAGCCTGTAAACGCATTCTTGTTTAAGTATTATCTTCATATCGTACCTAAACGTTATGGAAAACAAGTAGTTTTGTTATTATTAAGAATCAAGGGTTTGTTTTGGTTCTCTTACTATCGAGGAAACTACAAGAACCTAATCGTGTTTAAAAAAGTAAGATTTATAGAGTGAATCTTTAAATATCTTACATATTAATTGGGTTCCCGCATTGTCGTTGCGGGGTGGCTCAGTAGCCGTGGTCCGCTCCCACGGTGAAGCGAATAGGAACCCCCAGGTGGGGCCGCTCGTCAGGGCTTTTGCTTCCAAGCCGACGACGTAGCGGCCAAAAAGTAGGTTGCGGTGAGGTGCACCGCAACTGAGGCAGGCCGCGATGTCGAATGGGAGGTATCGCGGCTGAGGGTTACAGGCTGCGGCGGAGGAGGAGTGCCGGTACTTTTGAGTAGCGCTCTTCTCTTCCGTGGCCTGGACGGGGCCGCCACTGTTTGATGGCGGACGCGGTGGGGCTGCAGGGGAAGAGGAGTGTCGGTATAGCGTTGGCCGCGCTCCCTATCCCCTGCGGTCGAGAAGTGGTAGGCGGCGGGGCCACTGCGCTGACCTGTCGCAGGGGGACCAAGGGTGCCAGGGTAGTCTGGGGCCCTTGTGCTACTTGGTTCCTGGGGTGGTCACGGCGTGCCATGTATCCTGGTGCGCCAGACTGGTGGGGTCCGCAAGGGCCGATGCCTGCCAGGGGTGCAGGTAGTTCGAAAGGGATACCGTCGCCCCTGGCACACAGGCAACTGAGGGAACACGGGTGGGTTTTAGTCAGTAAAAGTCTGACACGCCCTCCTGCTCCACCCAGAGCGGGAGAAGTTATTTGATGATTTCCCACCCTCAAACAAAAAATAAAGGATAAGTAATAACGATGCAGCCAGTGATGAAACGAACGCAATTATTTCACAAATTCCTCGGTGCGCCCTTAGCTACTGAACATTACTCCCAGAAAACGATAAAATAGCCCGTTTTAAACATCAATCTAGAACCAGGTAAAACTATACAACGCTACGGGTATAACATGGCAATATTGCTTGAAGTCACGAATGAAATAGCCAGTTCCGTTTAAAGAGCTCTACCCAACACAATGGTTTCCAATCTCATACACTGGATGACGGGAATCGGTTTCTTTGTATTACGAGCAGGGTGTAAAGAATGGGCCACAAAGGAGGTGAAGGAGGGATCAAGGAGGGGGGGGGGGGGGGGGGTTGGATTGTTGATGGTCGATTTTTATAGCAAATGTTTGTTGCTTACTTTATGGTTTTGGTGTGGTTATGTCAGTTGATGGTTAAACGGTAACGAGTTGATGATGTTTTAATAGCGTTGGAGTTATGTCTGGAACTATAATCGCTTGTGCTCTTGTCTTCACTTTTCTTTTTATATGACGCAGGTTTTAGATTGTTTTAATAATTATTATTAGTGATTGAGTATCGCGTATAACCAAGGACGCTTTTGAAGTTTCCTACTCAGAAACAGGCTAAAGGATGGTAAATTTAAAGAGGTCAGGTACTCACGGGATGCTCGGAGCCAGGAGATCACCACACTGTATCACTAGCAGTCGTATTTCACGATATTTTGGTGTTTTTTCACCGCACGCGTTGTAGCCGGCCGGCGCTTTCGTTCGTTTTCGAACTCACATTTTCTCTCCACGCCGTCAGATGGCGGGAGCGATGCGTTGTCCTTCTCGCACTCACAGCGATAGGCGAGTGCAAGTGGCGGTGAATTTAAAACAGGGAGGAATAGGAAAGGATTGGGAATAGCATCTCGAAGCCTGTTCAATTAGATACCATCCGTTTTCAGTAGCAGCCCGGAGCTTGGATTGGTGCCCGGTGTGATGGCAATAGGTTGGCCCCCAATTGCTTCGACAGTAACTTGAGGCACATGGAGTGGCTGCGGCGGGGAGAGGGCTACACCACTCGCGCATTCATAGCTTCCATTAATAGCACGCGTCCTTCCTTAGAAAAAACAAGGTTTAGTTTAACCCGTTTCCACCAGTGCTATGCTATGTTGACCAGTGAATTTACTTGGTGGATATCAAACACATCCAAAGCAAATCTCGTTGAAAATCAGCCTAAGGAGGATACTGGATATCTAAGGTTATACCGTCGTTTGCCATTTGCAGCACCCTAATTGCGTAACATAATATGATTAATCATAATCGGTTTCATTTTGACAGTTTAACAATATTCATTTCGTTATTAACGTTGCTGAGCAGACATATTTTTCAAACATATGAAGCAATGGTTTAGCACTTTGTTTCAAAACGAATTAGATTATGATTAATCGTGAGTTACGCAATTAGGGTGCTGGTCAGAGTTGTATGTTGATTAAAAAATTATTCGCGACCGAAACACGTATCTATTAAAAATTAAATAAAAATTAATTCACCCATGGGTCGGTGAATTTTAAAGACTAGTCCTGTATCAACCATTGTTACCACCGCAAATAAATTAAAACGACAACTACATTCTGAAACAGACTACTAGTAATTTCCACGAGCTATTAGACCTCTTTAATAATAAATAGTAGTCTGTCATCTCGGGTACACGGCACCGCAACCACAATGTCACGGGATCCGACGCGGCACGGAGCCCGGACCGTAGATAGAGTAAGATATATATATAGATTCTGCGCTTTTATAATTGTTAAGGTGGAAGCGCCAAGGTAGCCCGCGAAATTCAAATTTTGTTACGTTTTTTGCAATTTCCAGATCACTGTCAGGTTATATGGTGATCTAAATTTGATTCGCGACCGTATCAAATATGGCTTTACAGAATCATAATCATTAGAATCAGCAATACATCTCTATAAGTTCATATTACTCTAAAGAATGACTATTTCATGAAATTATGACATTTGAGGGCAATTCTAACTTATGGAGTTGTATTGCTGATTTTAATGATGATGATTCTAAAAAGCCTTATTTGATACGGTCGCGAATCATATTTAGATCACCATACAACCTGATACTGACCTGCAAATTGCAAAAAACGTAACAAAATTTGAATTTCGCGGGCTACCCTGGCACTTCCACCTTAACGTGACGATATTATCGTGGACATCCACGTCCAGGTCCATAAAATGTACGGAAATACATATACGTTCTGTAATAATATGACACGTTGGGAAGATGAGATTACAAGGACAACCGGCCCAAACTGGAAACAAATTGCACAGGACAGAGATAATTGGTCATCTATGAAGGAGGTCTTTACCCAATGCGGGGTTCCTGCAGATAACTTAGTGAAACTAAATTGTAATGTTAAGGTGGTTAATAAGTAAAGCAGCTAAAAGAAATAAACTAGTTAAGTGTAAAAAATAAAAAAATAATAAGTAAGCAATTATAATATTTAAAGAATACAAATAATAATGTATAGCTAAGTGTATTAAAATAGTCAACTTGTAACTTAAAATAATGTATCTAAGAGTAGGAAATAAAGGGTTTTTTATTTTTATTTATTTATTTTATGTAATAATATATTAATACGATATCGTTGACGGAAATTTAAAAGCGTCTTCATACGAGTACATTAGTCGACCTACACAAAATCACAGCGAGATTTTTTCGCGCATAGGATTTTCAACACTCGGTGTCGAACCGAGCATTGAGAATCCATCAAAGTGCATCTCTGCGCCTCGAAATCGAATAGCGTGTTTTACTGTTCCTTCATATGTTTTGTCCACTGTTGCTGCGCCTTTAGAATTTTGTTTATAGAAGATCAGTAGTATTCAATGATATAGATTTGATATCTGTACATTCTGGGGTACAAGCCCATACAATTTTTGGCCATCTTCTTTCGAGCCAGTGACGCGGGAGACAAAGAATAATTGAAGAGACGAGACAGTCTTTTGGATTAATAATGTGGATCGTGTTCGCCGACTTGTGGGAATTGTTAGTGAGGTGGGAATTGTTTTCTAATTAATCTAGCTGGATGTTTGGGCTTTGCTCGCTCGGGTTACATAAGCATAATCAAAAAGAAAGAAAATAAATCAAATATATTTATTTAGCACAGATTAAAGGCACATAATATACAGCAGCCAGGAAAGAGTAAACTATCAGAAACTAGTATTATAGTGTATACCTCACCCGGCTGCGCCAAAAATCAGCTTAAAAATGTTTTCATTGCTGAGACACAGGCCCCTGTCTTTGTAAGAGGGAGTAGGCCGTAAAACCACACAACGCGGGCCCAAAGCAGATGCCATATATCTTTGTTTTTTTTTCTAGGACATGCCAGTTTCCTCAAAATGTTTTTCTTCACCGTTTTGAGAGTAGTTGTGATGAAATAACTTACACGAAGTAAAGTGCCTGTCTAGCTTCGAGCTTACAGCTCGTAAGTCGCGACCAGTTTCGCTCGGGTTGTCTTAAATAAATACTTATGTTCCTATAATGTTAGGATTAGTGGTAACTTGGGGGAAAATATGCGTTACATCCAAGCAAAACACCCATCGCTCAGCATAATGCTGTGACCCTATTTGAGACAGAGCCACAGCACTGGTTTTCAGCGACAGCGTTGACGTGATGACGTCAATTGGTGCAGCATAAAATGAGATACACAATATAAGTTTTAAACCTCAAATGAATTTAAACATTTAGATGGCAACAATAATACATCAGGAGCACCCTGGTTAATCAACCTCTTTGTTAATCTTCCTATCACGCTAAGCTTTCACGCTGACAGGAGAACATTCGTCCATTATCTCGTGAGGTGACAAACTTGACTTTAAATCCAGGTCCACGTGTAAGACGTTCTCTTTGACCTTTTATTTTCAGAATCTTATCTACAAACGGTCGTCCCTGAGGACTTTCATAACTTGGAATTCCAACTTATCGTGTTAGTAAGACAGTTTAGCGCTTGGGGACATCTGTGGGGCTCAGACTCTCAGGTGTGTTAAAGATTTTTTTCTTGTTTGCATCAGTTTTTGCTACTAATAATTTCATACCAGGCATATTTAAAACCACCGAATATACACCCACCGGGCTATGTTATTTCCAGTCAAGATGAGGCAATTTTGCCAAGGGTTATCGTGTTATTCAGAAACTTGGTTGTGAGGTTCAGATAGATAGTCGCTCCATGTAAAATAGTGGTATTCAGCTGGATCCAGTGAGAGTGAAAGTCAACACCAACATTTGCTGAGGTAAAAGCATATAAAAGCATATGCTGAGGTAAAAGCAACGTTACAACGGGGTAATTGCATAACGCACAAACACCAGGAGTGGCTTTAATTTTGACAGTTCAACCACATTCATTGCGTTATTAACGTTGTTGAGCAGACAATTTTTTCGAACTTATGAAGTAATGGATTCCAACAAAATGATTCCAATTCAGTTTGATAGTATGTTACGCAAGAAGTGTGCAGGTGGAGGAGGATGACTGGGAAGAATTCTTTATTCTGCTAAACACAATATAGAGGTGTGAGGAGCAGGGTGTAAAGTTCACTGACATTAGTGACATATGTATGACTAATTATTATTTAATTAATGCTCTGTGTCTCGTAATGTTTATATTACTTTGTCTATGTATGTATCGAATCAAGTCTTTCCGACTAAACAGATAGCTGTGCTGCTGGGGAGTTTGTTGCGTCACTTCTTCTTCCCAGCCAAAGCACTAGGAAGTGGTGTGTGGGCGTTTTTCGGGGACTGTCTTATGTGTTTTGACGTTCGAAAAGTGCTGATTTTCAGCCTAATTTGAATAAATGACTTTTGATTTTGTGTTTTTTTTAAATCTTATCCTTCATAGAAAATGGAGGATCCTCCGAGCAGACGGGTGTTGTGTTTGATGGGCTTCCCGACAGTTGATATCAGGATGTTGTATATTGTGCTAGTCGCGCGGTAAAGTCTGCTTGCGCGATGCAGGATTTTACATGTCGTTTTTTTTTTGGGTGGGAAATCATCAAATAACTTCTCCCGCTCTGGGTGGAGCGGGAAGGCGTATCAGACTTTTACTGACTAAAACCCACCCGTGTTCCTTCAGTTGCCTGTGTGCCAGGGACCACGGTATCTCTTTCGAACAACACGCAACCATGGCAGGCATCAGCAATTGCGGACCCCATCAGTTGGTGCTGACATCTCTTTGAGGCGCACGTGGAACACAACGCGCCGTCGACCCGGGCTTGGTCCTTACCGGACAGGACCTTACGTGACGTTAATGTGACATGTAGTTTGCATGTGGCGATGTAGATGCTGCCTCTACAACGTGCTTAATTTCGTCTGATAAACGTCCTGCAGTAGATTCACAGGCTTGAAGAGGAAAACAAGACGAATTATTACGAGGCGGTTGAAACTTCGCAGGAAAGGAAAAACGTCAGTCTAACTGACAAGTTTCCAAAATATACCTACCCTCCTACCACAAGTATTCCATTTCCCCAATTTCAGTACGGTTTACTAAACTTACAAAAGAATCTTGAAGCCATTGAGTTCAAGTCTTAAGGTTAAGCACGGCAATCGTTCACTCGATTACGTTTCTTTTGTTGTCAAAACCAACGGAAATCATTAAAGTTTAGTTATCAGGGTACTTCAAACTTAGCTAATTTAATTCCCGAAATATTTGAGCGATGTTTGTTTTATTTCGTTTATTGGATCCGCAATGCGAAATAAGTTAGACAAATAATTGCTTTCAGTGGGTTACAGAATGTTTGGCTATGAATTTGCGAATTACTTATTAATGTTTTATAGCTACTGAAGTCAGTCTTCCTAAAGGTTACTGTGTTACCCAGTAACTGGATTGTGGAGGTCAGATAGGCAGTCGATCCTTATAAAATACTGGTATTCAGCTGGTTCCGGTTAGACTGGAAGCTGACCCCAACTTAGTTGGGAAAAAGCCAGGCAGATAATTAGGCAGATGACCTATTAAATGTATGGTGTACGTAAATATGTGTAATGTGTTTGGTGTAATAAAAGTCCAATGAATTAGTCATATAAATTATTTTTATTTATACTCTAGTGGTGATTAAAAAAGTTGTTTTATTTAATGCAATACCTACAATTTTTTGTGACACATGATAATGTTGACTTAGTTTTGTGGTTTTTAGGAGGAATAATTATAATATAATATTTTAAATACAATGACATAATTTTTAATAATGTACCTATGCCTTGCATATGCAAGGCATAGGTACATTATAAAAAATTATGTGTATGTATTATTAGGTAATATTACCTAAACAGAGATAATAATTGTTATGATGTTAATAAATTAGTCAATTAATACTCACAGCTATTTTAGTTTTGTATTTCTATAATAAAACAAGTAAAAAGAAATGACGTCAAATATACATGTTAATAGGTACACCTCTGCCGAACCCTTTTGGGCAAAACAGGCGTGACGTAATTTTATGTAAAACTAGTTTTTTCCAGCAGCTTCGCCCGCGCGGAACTTGCATCCCCTATTTAGATCCCTTAGGGGTTGAATTTCGAAAAATCCTTCCTTATTCCTTGTCTACATTATAAAGGGAACGTCGTGCAAATTTCAGCTTTCTAAGTCCAAGGATTTGGGCTGGGCGTTGATCAGTCAGTCAGTTAGGACTTTTCTTTTTAACCGACTTCAAAAAGGAGGAGGTTATCAATTCGTCGGAACCTTTTTTTTTTTTTTATGTATGTTCCCCGATTACTCGAAGATGGCTGGACCGATTTGGATTTTGTTTGTTTTGTTTGAAAGGGTATACTTCCCAGGTGACCCCCTGGGAAGTATGTATAGAGATGGGACCCCATGATCATCAAGTCAGGATCTGATGATGGGATCCTGGAGAAATAGAGAGAACTCTTCAAATTTTATAGGCACACGAAGCGATTTAGGTATTTTTTGGAAGAGTACTTTCTCGTAGTGGTCTTATTTCAATTTGGTGAAGATCTGATGAAGAACTTTGGAGATAGGCAACGGAACTCCTCAAAAAATGATAGCAAATGGACTGGGATTGCTGAAATCTCATGTCTGTCTATTGCTTACACCAGTTCATAACATAACATCACGCCGGTATGCTGTGAAGGGGTAAGCACACGTGAACCACTAAAAAGTGAAAAATAAAAACTTTTTCCAAAAAAAAACAACCGACTTCCAAAAAAACACTACAAAGTGAAAAATAACTTTAATTTCGGAAGGCGGTGACAAAAAATACAAATACAGCTCCTAAGACACCGACTTCCGAAATTAAAGTTATTTTTCACTGTTTTTTTGGAAGTCGGTTGTTTTTTTTTGGAAAAAGTTTTTTTATTTATATAAATATAATAAAGATAACATTTCTGTACTGGCACCAGCATTCCACCGACGTATTCTTGGGTCAGGGGTCTACTCCGTAAGCAGGCGTACTCCGTATCACTTATGGTCAGAGATTAGTGAGGGGCCCGAACTACGAGTGAGTGACAACACGATTTGACAGTTGTCCCTACTCCCGATGTGTATTTGCTCGTCCAAAAATTTTTATTAGGCACTTATTTTGACAGATAACCACGTTCGGGCGGACCCGCTGACGGATTTAGAGATTAGATCCCCTGTAACGACCTTTAATTGACTAAGATTATCCGTCTTGTTATCAGTTCACAATTTGATGGTTTCACTGCGGTTCAATGCGTTAAATATTAAGTATATAATAATATACTAAGATTATTAAGTATCTTGTCATTTTGCGGCCTTTATATGACGGCAGATGACAGCACTGCTTTCTCAAAAATCCCATGCTTTACTTGCATAGCATAGTTCGAATCCTCAACCTCATGCTCGAGAAGCAGGTCCTAAACTGTTCCATCTCAAGACTTTATCAATAAAAAAATCAATCCCGCTAAACCTTTTCCCAACTGTTACTATGTTATACTAATGTAATTAGATGCAGCTGAATACCAGTATTACAAGGAGCAATTGCCTCTCTGATCTCCACAGGTCATATCTCGATATCTAATGAATGGGTCACATTGACCCCACGAGCCCCTTTCGATAAATAAAAAAAAATTCATCCATATAAATATCACTATTAAAATATTCCACATCTTTATCCAGTTCCAAAGAAAGTCTTATCAGTGACGTATTATCTTGAATACAAGCATTTTTATAAAGGACTGGCATTGAGTCGGCTAATCGCAGATCTTGTCCTATTTGCGAACTAGAAAACTGGGACTAAAAGCTAAGATTAAAATGGACTTTTTTTATAAAAGATTTCTAGACCTTTTTGCTGATTTTGTTTTAGGGCTCGATTTGGGCAAGTTAATCTAGGACCGCCATTCAGGACAACACAGTTTATTCATATATTTTCTTAAATTCAGATTGAGACTGTGTATGGTTCAATGGTTGCAATATGTTTATGGTTCTATAAAATTGTTAGGTACTGTTTATTTTACTTTACTATTGGTTTTTGTCGTAAAACGGCCGTAGTCGCCGCGGGAGACGCCCTGGGCGTCGGGAATCCCAGGCTGAGTCCCGGCCTCCGTAGGCGCGGGCTTGCGGACGGCGAGTAATGGGTAGCTCGCTGTCCTGTAAGGACCAAACCCGGGTCGACGGCGCGTTGTGTTCCACGTGCGCCTCAAAGAGTAGTCAGCACTAACTGGTGGGGTCCGCAAGGGCCGATGCCTGCCAGGGGTGCGGGTTGTTCGAAAGAGATACCGCGGCCCCTGGCACACAGGCAACTGAGGGAGCACGGGTGGATTTTAGTCAGTAACAGTCTGACACGCCCTCCTGGTCCACCCAGAGCGAGAAGTTATTTGATGATATCCCACCTAAAAAAAACTGACTTGATTTTCGGACGTCGTTTTCAGGTAACCACTCAATTTCTGCGCTTTGCTGTAGGTCCCCCATAGCACAGCATCATGCTGAGTGGAAGCCTTCTTGTCACAGTCACGGTGTTACCTGCCGACTATTTTTGTTCTGTGTTCGTAAGTATAAATCTGTTTTGTTTTTAATATTTTTTATTCGAGATCGTATCATTTTGTATGCACGTGTTTCTGTGACAATTTTTTTTCTGTTATTATTGTCCACTCTTGGTTTACGTTGCTTTCGAGCTTTTATTAATTAATGCTTGTTAACCGACTTCAAACAGGAGGAGGAACTTAATTCGTCTGTATGTTTTTGTATATTTGTTTTCGCTAACACTTATTGTTATGACATTACATTTATATTATATTAAAACTTTAACTCGCACACTGATTTTTTCTTGTGAAAATGTTGGGAAAAATCGTCTGCGATATTTGTAAATATATGAACACCTTGTATCTATCAACTTAATTAATTTATCGATTATATTATTATTGTTTATGAGTATAGTAATTTTATTCAAGGTCCTCGTCTTCACATATGAGTATAATTATGTATAACTACAAAATATTGCGAAAAAAAGAGAAACTATGGAGTTTCTTGCCAAATTTTCTCCATATGAAATAAATAAATAAAATAATTTTGGAGCGGGTGCCTAGAATTCATTCGGATTTGACTTTTGACTTTGATACCTCGTGACACCTAAATGAATACCTGTACCTATTAATTACGGTCCAATGTGAAATTATAATTAGCAATACCTAGCTACTTATTAGCTTAAGATCTAAAACACAGAAGGAGTTTAATCCAATCCTGTCCCTTGCTGTCAGTAACACCCTAAGCCGAGGTCCGTAACGTACAGTGGATGCCCTTAACGTGTAGTCGCTTAGGTTTTAAGGTTTCTAAGCCATAATTTATTGAGGTACCTACAGGCAAGTCCGGTTAAGCCGACAACCTCCTCGGTTGACCTGCGAGATACTTTTTAAATAAAAATAAAACAACAGAGAAGGACACGAGAACAGAGATTGTGGCGAAGAAAAAAACAGCGCGAGTGTTCTTTACAGCACAAGCGAAGCGACTCACTTGGTTACCTCATCAATTCGCTTCAGCATTGCTTCATTCTACCCTAGGGATATATTGTAGGCGACGGCTTTAAGGCAATTGCACACCGGCGCAACGCGACCCTACTAGGAAAACTTCATGCAAATTATAAGTATACTACAGTCGCGTTGCGCTGTCGCGTTGCGCTGTCGCGTCGCGCTGGTTTGTGGGCCTTTATGTGGTTTTTGTGTTAACTGTATAATACCTACAACATAATAATCACATAATACAAAACTTCTGAAACACACATTTCGCCTGTATTTAATTTAATCTGTAAGAGCGGGAAATCCAGCCATATACGTCGAAAATAATTGTTTGTTTTGTTGTAGCAAAACTCGGGAGTAATAATAACAATGAAATAATACCAGAAACTTTCGGCCTCATTAAAATGTTTGAAAGTTGTACAAAACTACGGAGGCGTTATTGTTTGGTGACAACACTGGGAGCTGGGTTATGCGACGTAAATATTTGTGTTCAGGCTTTTGTAAGCCTGGTTCTTGAACTTACATTGAAATATGTTCCATAATGTAACTTTATTTGTACGAGACTTTTAACGTGTTCGGTTCAAAGTTGTCGTTCAGATTTGTGGGGTAAATACCATTGCCTTTCCAAGACCTTTTCTCCCACAGAGAAGCCATGAGCATTGATCGTTATATATATTTTTTACACGCTTTATATTAGCTTCACTTGATGTTTGTTTGTTTGTATGTAACCGACTCCTTAGAGCGCGATTTTGACCAACTTTAAACGGTCAGATTTCATTAAAACTTTGTAAACTTATTGAGGACCGATGACAATTCAATAATTAAAAAAAAAATTGAGAAAAAAAAACACGTTTTTGTAGTTAGTAGAACTAAAAAATAGAAAATAAATAATAGTTTAAAAAACACGCTTTAAAAACCAAACTAAAAAAGGAGAAAATAATTTAATTCAATTAAAAAGCGTGGGGTGCTTGACATTAATTGATTATAAAAATACCTCAAAAAGCACCAAACGCTTTTTAATTGAATTAAATTATTTTCTCCTTTTTTAGTTTGGTTTTTAAAGCGTGTTTTTTAGTTTTTTAAACTATTATTTATTAATATTTAGTGTAACAAAAAAATACATTTAACACTACAAAATAACAATGGGCAGCCTTATTGCTTTCTGCGATCTCTTCCAGGTAAGAGATGGGGAAGGAAAAGAAGGCTAGGTTTCCAGACAGAAGTTGTCCTGTCAAAATATCAATATTTTTTCCAAAAAATCCCATAGTTCTCCATAGTACGCGGCAAACTGTCACGAAATACAGGGCTTAGTTTTGATTAAATCATTGCATCAATGAATCATAGACATCAAAATGTCACGTGCTTAGGTTACCTCAGAAAAAAATATTGTTTAACAAAGTGTCTATCAATTTTGATTGTCCTTATATTTAAAATACAATTACTAGGGGCTAAAAAACAACAACTGCAAGGGTCGATCGCTCAGGTTAAGCTACGATTGCCGCGGTTGGTCCGTGGGTGGGTGACCATTTTTAAATACCAAGACCGCTCCGTGCCTCAGAAAGCACGTTAAGCCGTTGATCCCGGCTGTCATTCGTGGATCTTTGACAGTCGTTACGGGTCGTCAGAAGCCTGAAAGTCTGATAATCAGTCTTCCCAAGGGGTATCGTATTGCCCAGTAAATGGGTTGTGGAGGTCAGATAAGCAATCGCTCCTTGTAAAATACTGATATTCAGCTACATCTGGTTAGACTAAAAGTAGACCCTCACACAGTTGGGATAAAACACAACTATTTTTCTTTTACTGTTGCATGAAGTGGCTTTTACCTACATGTTTAATGGGCGTAGCGTAGTTTGACTAACAATTAATTCCCTTCATCATTCCTGTGCATCTCAAAAGTTTAGCGCCTTCCGGGAAGTCTAGAAATTTTTCCGAAGTGCATTGTAGATCAAACAGCGCATTACCGGGTTCCCATCATAACGGCAGCCGAGTCAACAGTAGACTCGCGAACGAAAACTTCCCGAGTTAAGTATTACAAAGTACTCGCCAAGTTCTTGACTGTTTTATGTTATTAAAACATTTTTCTTTCGAATTATTTTGATGTAACAGGCGTACTTTTAAAAGTACTTATATTGTTAAAGAATTACGGGGGCGGGAACGGTCGGAATCGTTAGAAGAGTTTCTAATTGAAAAAACATAGACTTTGTTACTTGGAAAACCCTTGTGTATCTAGTATTGAACTGTTATTTATGCTATGTTGATTAATTGATTCATGAGTTATTAATCAGTCAGTTAATTGATCAAAAGGACCGTTAATAATCTTCATGCATCATCATTTCAGACGAACGACGTCCACTGCTGACCATAGGGCTTCCCAAGCACCGCCACTTTGACCTGCTCTGTGATTCCCGAAGCCAGCGGATTCATGCGGCCTTCACAAGGTCATCGGTTCGCCTTGTGCGAGGTCTTCAGTCAGGTGCGCAGTTGCCACTCCAGAACCTCTCGGCTCCATCGGCTATCTGTTCTGCGATTAATGTGTCCTGCCCACTGCCACTTCTGGTTGGCAATTCTTCGGGCTATGTCGGTCACTTCTCCTGTGGATCTCTTTATTTCTGATTCGATCGCATAGGAAAACTCCAAGCATAGACTATACAATGGGTGAATTCTAAGGCCCACTGTGTGCGACCACGTTTCAGTGCCATGGGTCATTACTGGCAACACGCACTGATCGAAGTCTTTTGTCTTCACACTCTGCGGTATGTGGGACGAGAAGATATTGCTTCCTGAACGCTGCCCAGCCGAGACGTATTCGACGATTGACCTCTTTCTCGTAAACATACTTGTCCCCAACTTCGAGTGTAGTCTACCGTTAATAATACCAGCCTAGTATGGTCCCGTTGCAAAGGAAAAGCTTCTTCTCATACAGACTAGGCATAAGTATGATCACCACGCTTACTCAAGACGGACGGTTTATACCTGTACCTACATTAATAGCAAATAAAGTTCTGATTCTGATTCGGACGGTTTAGCGATTTCAAACTCATATTAATTATAATTCAAGGTCTCCTCTTGATGTTTTCCTTCCCCGATGTCAGTAATGTCCAAGATTAACTCAAAAATGGTCGTTAGTTTTAATTCCCAAGTACACACAGTTCATGTTCTGACATCCTAAATGAAACTATCAGTTTTACAATAAGTTATGATAGCTGTATCATTTCCTTTATTTCTTTATTTGTTTCTCGTTGTACAGTCGACTTAAAGAGATAAGCAACCAGGGTTGTCGTATCTAGTTTTAGTTTAGTAAGAAAACGATGGATGTTTTCGAACAGAATTTTATTTGATAATTGAACTATTTATTTTTACCCGACTGCGCCAGAAGGAGGGTTATGTTTTTCGAGTGTATATATGTGTGTGGATTTCTTTGGCATGCTCTGTAGCCTTGACGGCTTGGCAATAAAGGTGGTTAGATATTGTTAAATTTAAGAAGATGCCTCCACTGCATAAGATTGCTTATAGTATTCAGTGTTATAGTCATCCTTTTAAAACAAGTTTATGTTTCTTGTTTCCATCTTTTTTAATTAAAATTCACTTTTTAGGCAGTCGGGTTTTTTGATATTGTATTTTTTTTTCTATTTATTAAATTAAATTTTATTGGAAAAATCCGTCAATTTCTTAGTAAACTTCACCTTTATCAGACGACCCAAGTAACTTACATTTTAAGGTGACCGTAAATGCAAGAAAAAATAGCATTTTTTTATGTAGTTATTTATGTAGGTATTCATGCTTTCAGACTCAGCGATTTAGGCTGTGTGTTGACTGCCAGAGTGAATGAATGAATGTAAGAATATCAGTATGTAGGTCTACAAATCGATATTACCCTGACTTCCCGATATAAGACCTTAATCAGATCTTACGACTCTACCGGGAAGAGAAAGGGTTTCGTATTTTTAGCTGGGGACGCGGAGTGAAGTAGGGTTGGCATAATATAATATTTTATGCACACACATGTGCTATAAGAAATAATAAATTATTCTCGTGTCTTTTCTGTGTTCTACAAATAAAATATGATAGAAGAGGCATTGAGGAAGCAATGCTTAAGAAAAAGGGCATGGGTGCCCCATAAGCTATGGGAATGTGCTATTTCAAATGTGATCAACTAGGTTCTTTATTTTGCGTTTTTTCCAAGTTTGCCCGTCTTTTCACTATGGTATACCTATCAGTCTGTTGTTAAAGCAAAACATAAAAGAAAATTCAAACGCCTCCTATATTTTCAAAATGTTCGCCAAATAACGTATAATTTAATCCAGTCTTGGTTTTGTTACAGACTGGAAGCGTACACAGTGGAAGATTAAATTCTCAGACGTTTTCCTGAATGGGTGACGTGTACACTGAACAACGTACAGCTGTTTTGAGGGTTGCCATCCGACCGGTTTGTGCGGACATGTCCGGCTTTCCGTCCTGTCTCCTGGGCCTCCTTCCGGATTTTGACTTTTCCCTTGAGAGGATTTTCCACTAGTTCATAGTTCATTACGGATTTCGGCCAGGGCGTCTAATTTCAGCGCCTTCAACGCGAGACATATTTTAGTGTACTAGTGTGTCTGTAGACATAGGTGCACTCTCTCTTCCCTCACTTTCTAAGGCCGATGGGACGGCAATCCAACACGACTGAAGATATACCAGCCGCAGGACCAACGATTTATCGTGCGTCAACTTTTAAACTCCTGGTTGTTACTAAGAAATTCCTAGTGGAAAACCCCCTATCGATCGGAGGACTCCACGCTCTGTTCCATATTCGGTTCCATCTGGAATTTCTCTCACCCGGAGTCTTGATATAAGTCCGTTTGATGGCAATAGGCTTGCCCCCATTGCATGAGACCTAAACATAACAAAATGTGGGCGTATAATAGCTACACCTCTGCCTAGCTAAACCCTCAGGGCCAACAGTCGTATTGTTTTTTTTTTGCAAATTAATGTCCAGCTTCTAATCAGGACTATATAAATGGCAACCCTAGCCGTGTGATTATTTCTTATTCCGAAGCACTGGTATCACGCTTGTCATGTGGTTCGCGTTTTATACACGTTAAAGGCTGTGCATTGAAATGGCTGACGCTGAAGGTGATGAAAATGTTTTGCAGTAAACTAAAACTGGTTTAAAGAATATAATAGTCTGTTTTGTTAGACATCGTACTCTTTTACCATTTTGGTGGGTGCGCTGTTTCATAGCGAAAAAGTCATTTCCATGGGATTAAATGAACTGATGGTCGGTTCCTATAAACAAAAGCTGATCGTTTTTATTTCTTTATTTCCCAACTGGGCAGATAAATGCATTTTCGTAAGCTAATTTTACCTGTGATAGCTACTTCTAAATAGAGGTCTACTATGCAAAGGTCTTTGCTTCATTGTTCTGCCGTCCCAATGCCGTTAACTCGCATATGGTCGATTTTCGTTTTTTGATGCCACCATAATCATTAAAAAAGAATTCTATCTTTCTGTCTAAGGGGTATTTTTCTATTATTAATGGATGCCTAGATAAAAAAAAACGCCGTTAACTTGCCTTGTTTGATATGTTTACTATACTAAAGCGCAGGTAAGCAACATTACTAAACTAAAAAGTGACTTACGGCTTATAATTTACATTTTTACTAGAATTTTTACCACCCGTTGCATAACGAAATAGCATACATTTCATGTTTTTCTGCGCTTTTTTGTCCTTAACTCAAAATATGATTTTGTTGGTTAACGGCATTATAGCTTGTCGACGGCAGTATTGGTAGATACAAGAGTCTTAATTACACGCTTTATATTAGCTTCACTTGTATGTTTGTAACCGACTACTTAGGCCGCGATCTTGACCCACTTTAAACGGTCAAAAACTAAAAAACACGCTTTAAAAACCAAACGAAAAACGGAGAAAATAATTGAATTCAATTAAAAAGCGTGGGGTGCTTGACATTAATTGATTATAAAAATACCTCAAAAAGCACCCCACGCTTTTTAATTGAATTAAATTATTTTCTGCTTTTTTAGTTTGGTTTTTAAAGCGTGTTTTTTAGTTTTTTATTTTAACTTACAACTGTCCGTAAATTACAGGAATCGGCCATTAGAGGATTGTATTGATGATTTTAAAGATTATAAATTTATAATTCTGTGACAACATACGTGTAAGGTGATCATTCTCGCTTATAATACAGTTTGACACTGATCTACATATGACAAAAAACATACGATTATTTGAATTCTGCGAGCTACCTTAATGCATCCACCTTAAAAGTACTGGATCTGACTGATTTCTGACTATTAATTTGTTGGTGTCAAGTGATTCATAACCAGAAAGTACAAAGAGGCACACCAACAAAATTACTAACGCTTTTATAAATCTTATTGTCTTTTGGGCACAAAATCGCAGTACAATGGAATTGAAACTCAATTTGAATTCATTTTCATTCATAAATAAATAAAAAAAATCATCAAACACAAAATGACTCTCAAAAAGCCAAAGTATATTTATTTCCAAATAAAACTCATATTATTAAATCCAATTTATCTCCATCATCATAAACCATTGATGCTGAACACCCATATAAACGTCAGATTTCGACGAAATCGCACAAATGATTCTGAATCCGTCCATATTGTGTTTTGACAACAAATCTAATAACAGACCGGCATTTGACTGGCGTTTGTATCGCTTTGTTCAACGAAATAGAGTTTTTAGGGGTCCGTAGGCACTGTAAAGGATAAATAGGACCTTATGTTGTACAGGCTGGCGATAAAATAAATTTAATCACATTTGAACTGTCAATAGTTTAGAAAAAGAATAGCAGTAAAAATATTAGGTGAAATTGGGCTGGCAAGTAGAAGGAAGAAGTTTTAAATAAGATTCGTAGAATGATCCTATACAAATACTTACTCAAATTGCTCACCAAGTATTTTATTTTAAGAGACCTTAAAGCCCGTATAATACCCAGAAAGTGCCAGTGTAAAATCAAAAGTTATTTATTCACACCAGGCCGAGAGTCAACACTTTTTGAACGTAAAAATTACATAAGACAGTCATACAAAACGCCCTCCCTTCTCCACTTCCTAGTGCTTAAGCTGGGAAAAATTGGCGCAATAAACCCCCCAGCAGCATACCTGTCTGTTAAGCAACTGCGAAGTACCCTATTACAGTCCCTTCAGTTTTTACCTCTAATTTTGCATAACTGTCAAAATCACAATGTTCTTTATCCCCGCCAATATAAGGTTGCTATTGCGTTGCTGCTGTCAGAGGTTAATTAGCCGTGAAAGGGCTGTAGTAATCCTAGGCTGTCGCTCTGTCACAGGGCTTTAAAAAAGGATAAGTAACTACTTATCATGATTGCTAGTTGTAATTTTTCCACACTACGCTATCCAAAACCTCTTTTTAAGCAAATAATAATAAATATGTTTGTCTAACGCAATACAGTAATAAAGTAATTTATGCGAATACCTTACACGAAAAAAAAAAATCCTATCAAACGGGAAAACTGTTCCCTTTCTCTATTTCATACGGAACCTTCAGTGCGTGAGTTACATTTACTTGGCAGGATTTTAGATAAAAGGGTCATATTTTATAGGCGCAGCCAATTTTATTTTTATTCATATGGATGAAAGCCATATTTGTTTGAGGTTTTAAAATGTTTGGACTCCATTTTTTTGTTTGTTTGGAAACCCGAAAAACTTGTTTTTTTATGGCAATAACTTTTTATTTCGAATATTGTAAAAATCGAAGCACTCTCATTTTTTTTACAATGCGTAGTAAATAAGATTGGAGCTTGTAACCAGGTCAATTAAGCCAAAATAAAATTACTTAAGACCGTTCCAAGCTTGTTCGGAACGTGACCTTTGATTTCAAAGCAATATTGTTTACCAATCCTTCTAAAACCTTAAATTATTCAGTAACTTCCAAAATTCAGTCTTATCGTGACAGAAATAAAGTTTAAATTGACTTACCATCTAGAAAGCTGGGCCGCGGCGTGTGGTGAACATCCGTAATTGAAGGAACATGATAGGATGTGGGAGCCCGTGTGGGGAATCCTAATGATTCATTGGAGAGCCTCTTTAAATCTTCACGATCTACCTTTCCTTTAATCTCAACACTATCCTGTGTCTCATTAGTTTCATTAACAACATCAATTTTAGATTGGTTCTTATAAATTTTAACTGTTTTCGAGAAATCGTTGAATATTTTTGTTCTTGTGACATCGTCTACTCGAAGCTTCTCCATAGAATTGTTGTCTAGACCACTCTTGTCATTATCATCTTCTAATTCAAGATCTATTTGATAGTCTTCATCAATATCAGCGGTGTTATTCCCCATAACTGTTTTTTCTGTTGTGTAATTATCTTTTCTCCTAAATCTGTCTATAAGTGTTTGGTAGTTTTTGCTACTTACTGTATTAATAAGCTCGTTTTCTTCATTTTTGTTTGGTGTTATTGTATATTCTTCTACTATAGTATAATTAAGATTAATTTCGTTTGAGATATTTTTGGTTTTGTTTATTAGGTGGGTGGGAATCATTTGTGTGTTGGCTATTGGGAATAGTAGGAAGGAGAGGGAGAGGACAGTAGTGAGTATGTTCAAGGTTGGATCGTAGAGGGGTGAGTAGAGGTGTAGGGGCGAGGCGGGACGTAGTTGACGCGTCATGCCAGGCCGGCGTTAACGCCGACTATCCTGAAAAAGAAACAGAATTATAAATAACTAGAACTTGCCAACAGCTTCACCCGCGTGGTGGTCAGGAACGTACTACCGGGATAAAAAGTATCCTATACATAAGTTAATCCAGGTTATAAACTATATGTGTGCCAAATTTAATCTAAATCCGTTCAGCTGTTTCTGCGTGATTGAATAACAAACATCGAAACTTCTAAATATCCAAAGATACAAACTTTCACATTTATAATATGGGTACAATTTAAATGCTCACAAAAATATTTTTTAGGCCCTAAGACTAAGAACCAAGTAAAATTATGTTAACTTCAAATAAAATAAACCCCTCTCTATGCCGAGGTGCCTAAAGAACAACGTTTTAAGTTCCAAAATAATTATACACTCATCAGAATAATTGTACGTGTTGTATTTATATTCTTTTTGCCTATTTAGTGAGAAACGAATCGCTGCAAAACCGAGTTCACGCAGTATTGTCTGCCCTACCCCTAGAGTGTAATTTACGCCCGCGTAGGCGCGGAGGGATGGGGCGGCCCGCGAGCTGAGGAGCAGGTGGTGAGCGTTAAAACCATCTGCGACGATAAGCTCGCGTGGTGCATCCCAAACCCCGCAGCGCCGAAGCCGTGACAGAAACAATGCTTGTTGCATGTTGCAAGCCTGCTTGCATGTTACATGCCTGCTTGCATGCTTGTTTGCACGCTGCATGCCTGCTTGCATGCTATATGCTTGAAGCAAGCATAAAACAATAAACAAGTAACATGTGTTTCGGATACGCAATATTATATTTGATATTCGAAAACATTGTACGATCGACCGTTAGCTTTTTTGCCTCAGTAAAACTGACTAAATTGAAAGTCGTGAAATGGAATATTGGTAACATCTATTTAGCGATAATATAAAATATTTGGTCTGAAATTAACTTTAGAGGCGTGTATAAATCTTTATGGCATATAATAAAAAGGAAAATAGGTTAATTTCTACAATACTTTATGAAACACAATTTGGTGAGCATTTATCTATTCTGGCAGGTATTTCGAATTTGTTGGTAGTAAAATAGGTACTTTTCTGGTAGGCATTTAAACACAAGCCTTATAATATTAGTAGGATGTTTGAGTATTAATTAAATCCACGATAAGCGGCACACTATAACAGAGTTTAAACTTTTTTAGAGTTCTATAGCGTAAATGGCCCTTTATCGACCATTACTACAGATTTAAGGTCACGACTGCGAAATTCTTGATAGAAAGTGACAAGTCTATCATAAAAATAGAATGAAAGCTATGAAACTCCGCGAGAAAACTCCCACGCCCAATGACGCGAAAAATAATTTCATTAATGGTTGTCTAAATCTATTAACCAACTTTCAAAGATTTATTAAACGTTCTAGAGTAGCACTTAAAATATTTTAGTAACATCTACTAATAGAATAAAGCTCAAGAGTTTGTTTTTTTTTTGTTTCCAGTCGGATTTGAAACATTCTTTTTGAATTTTCTTGAGAAACAGTGACGGCAATGCGATGCGACGCGGTGGATCGCTGTCCGATGCAGTTTTATGAGATGTGGCTGTTATTTTAGTACCTATATTGAATTTCTGACGAATCGCCTCGGAAATTACGTTAAGCCATTGGTCCCGGCTATCATTTGTGAATCTTTGACAAACGTTACGGGTCGTCAGAAACCCGAAAGTCTGATAACCATGTCTTACTATGGGGTATCGTATTACCCAGTAACTGGATTGAGGTGAGATAGGCAGTCGCTCCATGTTATTCGGCTAGACCTTCCAATTAGACTGGTAGCTGACCCCAATATAATTCACAACAGGCTAGGCAGATAATGGTACTGATGATAATGTGTGTCTTACGATTTCACGCGACCCAAGTCGCGGACAGAAGCAAGTAATTTAGAAAAATGTTGATTGAAACTGGCTACTACATTTTACGACCCAATTTTAAGTTAGACGAAGTAAACGTAGATTAATTATAGTTCTGCCATTCTTTAATAATAGTCATTGTTTTGAATTACTTCATCGTGTAGACTTTACGAAGTCTATAACTTATGAAAGTTATTTTCTTTTTAAATCATTCGAGGGTCGGAGAAAATTTTAATTGTAGTTTCAGAATGGTCTCGAGGTTATTAATAAATGTTTGAGAACGGGGTTGACAATCTATGATATGTTATTTTTTGTTTTATTTTTGTGTATTCCTCTCGCGGCCAAAATTTTTTTTTTAAACGGAATTCCTCTTAAAATAAGGTTCGTTTAAATTACCTACAAAGGTGACGCTCACCTAAACCTGAAAAAAGGGCTATAAACTCAGTCTTCAGAAGGCTCTTATTTGGACTATAATTAAAGCTCATTTTTATACAAAGAAGGTTTTTAAAGTAAGATACCAGTTTACATAAAATAAGCCGTAAGTACAAAATACAGGATTACTGCGCACCTCTTTCTATCATCTTTCGCTACCTACAAACGTTCTTTCATTCTTCTTTTTAAAAAACTCATCACTTGATTTCAGATTGGTCCATTGTCATCTCAATCACAATTAACTGTCTTCTATTCGTTGCTGACAAAAGTAACAATCATTTGCAAAGCTTTCAGATTGACTGTATAAAATTAAACCTTTTCAGCCGACACTGTAGACTCAAATTTGATTAATAGAGCCCGAATAGAAATTTTCATTGAAAGTTAAGAAACTTCCCTTAGCTTGATTTAAGCTTTTGTGTCGAGAGCAAATTCTTGTCTGATTTTTTCATGAGATTTTGTTGATGTAAAAATAACAATATCTAAGATAAATTGACCTTTAAACAATTTTATATAAACTATTAACCGCTCACGTACTGGTAATTTGAAACGTCAAGTCCCCTCACGCCCCGCCCCGCTATCAGCCAGATGACATGTTTACGACCGCGCTCACAAAAAAGGGTCTACTCAAGTTTCTATTGCTTGTAGCTACCTGAAGTAAGTTGTGTTGGGTTTCTGAAACATCTGGCCATAATATAAATACGAAGGGTTACTCAAATTACATCATTTGTATTTGTAAACAAATGTTGAAAACGGACAAGTGGTTGAAAGTGCGTTTGTTCCCGTGTTATGATGATTTCTGATAAAATTACAATGTTATTTTGCACGAAATTTTGCTTGTGTCTTGTTGAATAAACAAGTAATCTAACAGCAGCGTTTTTTTGAAAGTTGAACCTAACATTTTCATATTATTGAAACTCAAACTTCATACTACGCGGCAGCCATTTTTATGAATTCGCGTATTACAACGCATGACTTTGTAAACGCTCATCCTAGTTAGATTGAGTGTTTCCAATAAACAAATGTTACAAGAATACTACATAAACCCTTTATCTACCCATATCTATCTTTATATTGTAAAAATATGCCAGTCTAATTGTAATCTGATAAGAATTTCTGGAAGAGAGAACTAATCGGCCATGTCTTTGTAATAGCTAATTTTACATGGTACTTTGTTTTAGAATTTGAATAATATTAGTCTAAACTGCAAAAGAATGAACTATATTTGCTAATTACTGTAAAAACTTATTCATTGTAATGGAAAAAAGCAAAGATATCAAGCTTTGAATTACCCATAAAAATGTATGGAGTTCGAGAAATTTCGAAGTGATGTGACTCACTCACTCTACGAAAATATCGATAAGTTTGGTTTAGGCTTTAGGAATAGGAGTTCATTGTAGGATATGATAAAAAAAAATCAGTTACATGATTTCATTAGATTTATTATAAAAAAATATTTTATTATGTATGTGTGTGTGTATGTTACATAGGGAAGATTCAGATAGCTTTATTTGATCTAACATGTAATAAAAAACAATTCTTGGAATAGGTTATTTTATTTTATTTGTACATGGCATCGTAAATACCCACATTTATGGTATCTTTATAAGTAGTGTGTATGTTACATAGGGAAGAAAAATAATAAACGTTATACTTTGAATAAGTTATTTTGTTTTATTTGTACATAACATCATATATATCTACTAACCAGTTACACATAACATCAAGCTTGTTTTATTTGTTCATAAAATCATATACATCTACTAACCAGTTACACGTAACATCAAGCTTGTATTCCCTGAAGGCGTAAGCAGAAGTGTATACACCCACAATTATGGTTTCAACAGGTACCTCTATTTTTAATCTAAGTATCAGATTTATGCATAAAAAAAAACATTTAGTCTCGGTACGAAACTTCCGATACTTGAGATGCTTGTAAATAACAAATATTACTGCTACTTATTGTACTAACGACCATCTATTAAAATTAAATAAACACTTCTTCAAACTACCATTCATTCTAAACAAAAAACCCAACGCTCTAAACAAGCCACTTAGAAACATCGTCATAAATAACCATTGTTTACGACTTTGCGATAAGAACGGGCCGCCCACGGCGCGGCGGGTGCGATGACGTAATCGTGTGATCGCTCAAGCGGCTAACCAGTTACACATAACATCAAGCTTGTATTCCCTGAAGGCGTAAGCAGAAGTGTATACACAAACAATTATGGTTTCTTTATAAGTACACTGTGCATATGTTACCAAGTTATTTTGTTTTATTTGTACATAACATCCTATATATCTACTAACCAGTTACACATAACATCAAGCTTGTTTTCCCTGAAGGCGTAAGCAGAAGTGTATACACCCACAATTATTCGCCAAGATCGTGCCAAACGGAGCCACCGGAGCCAACGGAGCCACCAGAGCCACCGGAGCCGGCTGAAAAAATAAAAGCTTCAATAAAACAACTAGTATTATATATAACATTACTCGCTGCCTGCAACTGTAATTACCTATTATCTAAAGCCAAAAGATAAACCACACCAACACAACAACAAACAAAATCATATGGGATTCTTGGCCGCCCTTACTCGCTGCATGCAACTGTAATTACCTATTATCTAAAGCCATAAGATAAACCACACCAACACAACAACAAACAAAATCATATGGGATTATTACTGACATATTAGTAAATTCACATTCATCAATTATTAGTACATATTTACCTCAGAAAGCACCTCGGCCTCCTCGTCCTCCATCTCGCCATCTACCTCCTCCGCCTCCTCCTCCTGCTCGTCCATCTCTTCTGTGGGCTCCTCCAGCTCTTATACGATATCCTCAATGTCATCATCGTTGAAAATATCATAACAGTCTGATGGAGCATCGCCGGACATGTTCCAGGATGCATCTAAAATCAAAATATAAAAAGATGTATGAATAAAAAGGAAAAGGCATAACCCCTGTAATGTCGGACAGCGATGATTCAGCCCCGTTCGATTTGTCCATAACTGTCAGGCGAGCTGAATAAGCCCCGTTGCGACTGTGGTTCGCTTTCGGCTTTTTTTTGTAATATAATCCGCTGCTCGAACGACCACGGGACATACCCTGTCCCAGTAGTAAAAACCCGTTGAGCGACCGCGGGACACACGCTGTCCCAGCGGCACACAACCTCCTTTTTATGTGAAGTCGGTCAAATATAAAATTATCTATCTTTTGAAACAGAATAATTCACTAACACACCGATTTCATCGATAATGTCTATCGACACGACTGGACAGCAAATTTGCGCGAGTTACGTCATAGAACTGTCAAATAACTGTCAACGGTCCGAGGGCAAAGACCCGATACGGCACTCAACTTAGAAATCATTGAAATGTAAAAAAATTAGAATGAAATACACCTCGAATGACCAAAACATATTGTTATTATTAGTTATAGAGCATCTCAAATCATACAGATATACTCAATTCATTGTAAAACAGTCAAAATTTATCAAAGTAATGACGCCATTAGCCCAACGGATTTTTACGTAAAATTTATTTGGCCAAAAAAAAGTATTTATGACGTTATTTTTAGTGCAAATATTATCTACAACGATGTAATAACTACTAATAAATGAATATTCATCCACTTACCGATGCAAATCTCCAAAAAACCCACCAAAATTGATTAAAAAACACGGAACTCGCCATTTCCCTTTGCCGTGTCGAAGCGTCAGTAACACAGATTACTCATATGTAGCAAGCTAAATGGCGTCGTTTTCTTTAATTTTTTACATGTTGGCAGACTAATATTTTGGCTATGGAAGTAGTAAGTCCGCGAGAATATTTATCTGGCCATAGACTGAAATGATCGCAGACGATATAAAACCTTATTTTCATTTAAAATAAAGCCAAAAATTGTGTGAATCGGGGGTGGATCACCCGGGCGACCAGCCGGCCTTTACGAATGGGCGACGGTGGGCGTCGCGGTTGCCATCCCGGATCGTACCGGTATCATAAACATGTCGGCTGATCGTTTGGGAACAGTTAATTTCCTGAAGCAAGGATCGATGCTGCAAGTTTTCGCGTTTGGATGTTAGACCGCATATTCTGTTTATAACGTATTTTAGATTGAGGGGCAATCAGATGATACATAATAGTTTGAGGTTGATGAAGTTTGATGTTGGTTATAGTTTCATGTTTGCTCCATTATCTTAACAGTCTTAAATCGATCTCAATAGAATATAAATAGTATAGTATAGTAGACAATAGTGTTGGATCCAGTGTCAATAGTATCAACTATTGAGACTCGATACTGTTTATTGTAAAGAGACTCCCCGGAGTCTTGCGACGCTGCTGTGTGAAAGTATGCAGGGCAGAGGACACTTGGATAGATGGATTAAATATATAGAATGCTCTTTTTTATTGTTTGCTGTAGTTTTTGTTATATTTAGCAATATAATGGCTTTACCTATTGAAAGTACGGAGTATGTGTGTATTCATAGTGTGAAATATATGATTGTTTTTACCAAAAACTTACTCAAATCATCATGTTTTGTGACCGGATTATAGTTAAAGCTGTTTTCGGTTTGCAAAGGCTTGCTAAAATCAGTCACCTTTTATAATGCGGTCTTTCCTATCTGGGAAAAACAGTTTTTACAAACTTTTTTCTACATTAACTTACTATGAAGGTTTTATAGAAGCTTCACATTTTGTAGACTGTTTTAGGTACCTCTAGCGGTTTAAGTATTATAACTTATCCTTTATTACATTTTCGAGCCGTTTGGGGTTGGAACCCTCTGGCCGTGGGGTCCGACTGCTCATGGTATATTCAATGAAATCTCCAAACGGCCGGTTGATACTTCCCGTGACCCTAGACCTGGTTTTTGCACTGGTTAGAGGCTAAGCATTGCCATACAACGTGGCAATGCCGTCAGTCTCTTGGGTACTTTACGAGTCGACAGCGATGCGGAGGGATTTTTAGACGCCATATTATTTTAGTTGTTAATATTTTTCGTTTATTGTACTTTTATTTTCCTAATTAATAAGGTATACGTTGTAACTTATGGTCAGTACATTTCAATTCTAAATAAATTGTAATTATTTGATTTTCGGCTCTAATTTAAAAACATCACCATTTCATAGACATTCTGAAAATCAATAAAAATAACTGCCTATCATTATGACTGTATAAAACAAAGTACCAACCAGCAATTCATTCATGCCAGTTCGAAATTTAAACAATAAATATCAGCAAGAGACGCACGCACAATACACGAACAGAATAGAAGAATGAGTGAAAGATTAATTAATTTTGTCAATCAGGCCTTTGTCATTCAATCCGTTCATTATCAGATCCAATCAATGTGTTTGACGGTGTGTGATCATGGAGATGACGGGTGGACGTATTCAAAGTTAGATATTCGACAATTGGGGCTCCTGGATAAGTACCTAAAAGTCAAACGGGTCGATCGAGGAAGGTTATTTTTAAATCTTTATTTATTTAAGGGATTTATGTACACATACCTATGTGTCAATGTCAATACCATCGTGCTGTTACAAATAATCACTTAAACTAAATAAACTAACCTTAATCACACAACACTTTACCTAAACTAATTTATTATCTTACAAAAAGTATATAATATTTTTGCTGCTTCACAATTTGAATTGGCTAAAATGCCATGGAACATTCCAAAATCCATTATCGACAATTTCAACCTGTTTCAGCAGTGCGTTTCTTTTGTTAGTATGCCGAACACATTCCACCAGCACATGCTGTGCATCCTCTATTTTACGACACACCTCAGAAGGAAGGTTAAGATACACGGTTTCGAGGTTGGTCCATAGATGACCATCCATTTCATACCAAGCACTCCGTAACAGATCATAAAATATGGCACGGAGGGGTCTCCGTGCCATATTTTATGATCTGTTACGGAGTGCCAGAAATTCAGCTAGTTAAATTGACACCAGGACCGTATCGTAAATGTTTGTAACATTTTTTTTTTGATCTTGTCTTTGACCTTCGGTTAGTCGCTTAAGGAGGGTGCACTAAGATAGCTCGCGAAATACAAATTTTCTTACGTTTTTGCAATTTGCAGGACAGCGTCAGGTTGTATGTATGTTGATTAAAATATAATTCGTGACCGCAACCAATTTTAATATGCTTTTACAGAATAATGGTAATAAAAAAATAAAAATAAAATGTTGTTGTATAAAGCTATTATTTAGTTTACATTAGAAACAAACACTATAATTTTATTTATTAGTATGTTTAGAGTATGGGGATCGTGGGGAAATGGGTGGTATATTCTAAACCTAAGTTTAAATTACAAGTAACACCTGCAGCTTATTGACCTATTTTAAGCCTTAAAAGTATTGAATATATCACTGTAGGTTGTCTCTATTTCCAGATAAGGCATCGTGAAATGTAAAGCAAACATTACCTTGAAAGTCTACTCTCTGGCATACATGTCACAAACATGTAGCTGTCAATTCGTGACAAATAAACTACGAGCACGAAGCTAATATACGCACGAAAAAATACGTTATTCTAACTCTCTCTACTGTAGGGTTGCTACCTACATCGAGTTTGGCTTGAATAGGTAATAAAGAAATTTCAACACTGGAAGAATAATCCATAAATTTTAACACCACGCGTACGAAGCTTAGCAATGTTATAGCGTACATGTCTTGTAAAACACATTCCCAAAATTTCACACTGTGCAAACGCCTACTTTTTGAGATAAAAAAAAATAGTTACCAGGATATAAGGAACAGGGGTGGCTCTGCATTAACGGCCACGTAATTGCAGACCACATGAATATAAAAGATTTTGTTTTATATTATTAATGTTTTATTATGAAAAACAAAATGTATTGAATACGTATCAAAATCAATAAAATAAATCATCATCATCATTTCAGCCGAAAGACGTCCCCTGCTGGACATAGGCCTCCAACAAACGCCGCCACTTCGACCGGTTCTGACTGGAATGACAACCGAAGGCCGCCATGGCTCACGCACAATGGTCCACTTGAAGGACTAAGTGCGGAAACCAAAACCCTTAACATAGAACATAGAACGCCGCCACTCGACCGGTTCTGTGTTTCCCGCATCCAGCGGACTCCTGCTGCCCTCACCAGGTCATCGCTCCATCTTGTAGAAAGAAGGCCTTCCAACTTTACGTCTTCCGGTACGCGGTCGCCACTCCAAAACTTTTCAGCCCCATCGGCCATCTGTTCTGCGAGCATTGCAATGTGCCTTGCTCACTGTCACTTAACATTGGCAATTCTTCGGTCTAGGTTGGTTAAGCTGATTCGATCACGTAGGGAAACTCCGAGCATAGCGCTCTCCATCGCCCTTCGGGTGACTTTAAGCCTTCTTATGAGGCCCATTGTAAGCAACCATGTTTCAGTTCCATATGTCATCACTGGTAACACGCACTAGTCAAAGACTATCGTCTTGAGACACTGCGGTATGTGGGACGAGAAGATATTGCGAAACTTCCCGAACACTGCCCAACCCAGTCGGATTCGACAATTGACCTCTTTTTCGAAGTTGGACCTACCTAACTAGACAGTTTGTCCTAGGTAAACGTACCTACTCGTCCACTACTTCGAGTGCAGCGCCTCCGACTGTTATGAGAGTGGGTGTTACATGGGCATTGAACATGACCTTTGTCTTGTCCATGTTCATTCTAGGACCCACTCTTTCGGAAGCTCTACTGAGGTTATCGAGCATTGTACTGAGGTCCTCCATGGTCTCAGCCATGGCGACTAAGTCATCGGCAAACCAAAGGTGAGTGATGTACTTGCCATTGATGTTGATGGCAGCCCCTTTCCACTCCAGAACCTTGAAGATATCCTCCAATGCAGCAGTGAACAGTTTCGGAGAGATAAAGTCTCTCTGTTTAACACCTCGCTGCAGAAGGATTAGTTTCGAGGTTTGGTCCTGGAGCCGGACTGACATAGCTAGTGGCGTTTTCGTACAGACACTTTGAAACACCTCGATGTACCGATAGTCGATCTGGCACCGTCGGAGGGACTGCAGTACAGCCCATGTCTCGATCGAATCGAAGGCTTTTTCGTAGTCCACAAACGCTAAATAGAGAGGTTTTTTTTTTTGAGGATGGGAAATCATCAAATAACTTCTCCCGCTCTGGGTGGAGCAGGAGGGCGTGTCAGACTTTTACTGACTAAAACCCACCCGTGTTCCCTCAGCTGCCTGTGTGCCAGGGGCGACGGTATCTCTTTCAAACAACCCGCACCCCTGGCAGGCATCGGCCCTTGCGGACCCCACCAGTTTGGCGCACCAGGACACATGGCACGCCGTGACTACCCCAGGAACCTAGTAATATAAGGGCCCCAGACGAACCCGTGTCTGGAACCCTTGGTCCCCCTGCGACGGGTCAGCGCAGTGGCCCCGCCGCCTACCACTTTTCGGCCGCAGGGGATAGGGAGAGCGGCCAACGCTATACCGACATTCCTCTTCCCCTGCGGCCCCACCGCGTCCGCCATCAAACGGTGGCGGCCCCGTCCAGGCCACGGAAGAGAAGAGCGCTACTCAGAAGTACCGGCACTCCTCCTCCGCCGCAGCCTGTAACCCTCAGCCGCGATGCCTCCCATTCGACATCGCGGCCCGCCTCAGTTGCGGTGTACCCCACCGCAACCTACCCGTTGGCCGCTACGTCGTCGGCTTGGAGACAAAAGCCCTGACGAGCGGCCCCACCTGGGGGTTCCTCTTCGCTTCACCGTGGGAGCGGACCACGGCTACTGAGCCCCCCCGCAACGACAATGCGGGAACCCACTGGGGGGGTAAATAGAGAGGTAGGTTATACTTTTCGGTCTTTTGTATAACCTGCCGCAGCGTATTATGTGGTCTACGGTGCTAAAGCCTTTACGGAACCCGGCTTGTTCGAGAGACTGGAAGTCGCCAAACCTGTGCGCTAGACGGTTCGTGATGACTCTGGAAAACAGCTGGTAGACATGGCTCAGAAGTGAGGTAGGCCTTTAATTCTTAAGAAGGGCTTTGTCACCCTTCTTAAAGAAAAGTACCACCACACCTCTGTTCCATGCCTGCGGCGTTTTGCCCTCGACTATGACTGAATCAAACAGCTTCTGGAGGGCCTTAAGAACGGATTTCCGGCCGACCTTTAGGAGTTCAGCCATAATTCCGTGATCACCCGGCGCCTTGTTGTTTTTGAGCTGCTTCAGAGCCATTCTAATTTCGTACAAGCTGACGTCCGGGATGTCTTCAGTATAACGTTGGGTCAATCTAGTTGTCGGGTCGTTTGCCAGATTTGTAACGGGGTTTCTTGCTGACGTGTATAACTGTCCATAGAACCTCTTAATCTCTCACAACAGTACAGGCTTGATGGATATGATCCTGGCTTCATCGGTCTTCAGTTTTGTAAGCTGACTCTGCCCAATTGACAGATTAATATCTGCCCCATAAAAAGTGATAAAAACAATACTTTTACCAACTTTTTTTTACTTTGCTCAGAGCTTCTACTTTCATAGTCGAATTTTCCAACCCGCAACACCTACGACTATTTTTTTTAATAACTATTTGAGTTAATAACAACATACATACATAGAATCACGCCTGTTTATCCTGAAGAGTTAGACAGTGGCGTACCTATAGTACAGTAAAAGTCATAAGTGGATTACCAATTTCAAAAAGCAATAGACTGACACTTCGGCTTAACTTACGACCTTCTTATAATAAGTCATTTCTATACTATAGACACACACACTCTCATACATCTACAAATGATTGTATTTCAAAAATTCAACCATAAAAGTAGATGGCATGATAGCTTAGCGGTTACCATACTTACGTTGGCGCGTTTGTGCGTAGCGAGTCGCGGGTTCGAATCCCACGCGCGGTGATAGTCTTTTTACTGTTTTAAAAATCGCTTTTGACTATAGTTTCTTGTTCTGTTCGTCTTGTCCGCTAAACTTGTAAAACTTTATGATTATACCCACAGAAACCTAAATAAATTTAAATGATATTAAGGTGCAATTAACTTACGACTCATTCACCGCTACTAAATAGAACGGTGTTGTTTGTTATTGTGTGCTAGTGACGTGTGTTTAATCTATCAGCGGTGTTCTAGTTCATTTTAAAATTTAAGCAAATTTAAATATAGAAATGAAAGCGAATATTATTGCGCTGCATAAAACCGGACTTAATATATCACAATTATCTGATAAAACCGGACTGAGTGTGAGTATTATGATTTCATTATTTTAATAAACATTCATCAAATTAAAGTATAACTGCTGATCCTTGTAGTTATTTTTTGAAACGTTTAATAAATATCATAAGGTCTAAATAGAAGAAAAATATCAAATTTCAAAGTAATTTTATTTCCTAGATTTTTGAACGATGAAAATAACATTATACTTACTTAATTAATATTTGTATGAAATTTCTATTTCAAACAATTTTGTTTCTAAATAGTAATACATATTAGCATGCATTTTGCTTAGTAGCCTAACAGTACCCCTTTTTTGTTTTAGTGAAATATTGTGAATCGGTGGGTGAAAAGATATGAGGAAGGGAGTAGCCTTGCCTGTCGAAAGCAAAGTGGAAGATACCAGCTCATAAAAAAGGCGCAGCAACAGCACATATTCAGCGAATATGAAACAAGTGGTTTCAAAACGACAAGACATTTTGCTAAATTATTCGACAAGTCTTTACGAACCGTGCGCCATGCACTCCACACAGAAGGTTTTCATCATCGAAAACCAGCTCAAAAACCATTTTTAACGGAAAAAAAACATTAACATTAGAATATAAATTACAAATATTTATTGATTTTAGTAATATTCAAATAATATTGTGTCATATCCGTAATATGGATTATTTTGAGGTTTAGTTTCAATCTTCTTTTCGTAATGAAAATGAATACTTAAGCTATAACCTCAATAAGTCCTATTAAATACCATTTGTTAATTTTGAGGTTTGTGATACAACAAACTCACTCGCAGTAGAATAAAAGTAGTATTACTGAGTCATTTAACTGTATTGTGACAACGCGTCTGCTTTTGTTATAAATTTACGTGGGTAGATTTGCGTAGATTATTGTGGTTTCCTTCGAGTACCCACACACAGTAGAAATTACAGCACAATATTATTATATTAGTAAGATACAATATTTTAAGCTTGATTATCATAGTTCACCAATTTATTTATTTATTTATTTATTTATTCACAAGGCAACTACAACAGGTAACAATCACATAATGTCACTAATTAACTACTTTACTTCAATAAATTGTTATTTATGAGAAACTAAACTGTTTTAACAAAAAGTTATTATTAGTTATGTTTATACTTCATAAAATTATAACGAATAAACATTTTGTAATCACTTATTAAACATTTTTATTCTTAATCCTTTATTTAAATAACAATATAAGTAATAAAAATAAAAAATCTCGTTTATTCATTTATCGTAGAATAAATAATAAAATAAAAATATTTTATTACTTTTATAATAAAAGAACAGAAGAAGATTATTGTTGAAAAGAAAAATAAAATCTCATCGTGAGATTTGAACCCAGATCTGAGTTTCTTAGTCCCAGGCGATATGTTACGAGCTATCAGAACTTGATATTACAGTGTAAATTTTAGCAATGGTATGAACGGACCAAGGTCATACGTAATTACGTACTATGTGCGATGGTATGTTTTTTGTTTCATTCGACGCCAGTTTGTGAGTTCTGAGGTGTGCGTTCTATGTTGAGACATCACTTATACACACAGCTGTAGGTACGGTCTGGACCGCGAGTTTATAGCAATATAACCCTTAGTATGCTAGTGGAGTTATGACTCCTTACTGTACATTCACATTTCGCTAGTTATGTTCAAGCCTTGTAACAGAGGGCGAGTCTATTGCCATATAGGTAATTTTTTTTGATAACAGAGGAAAAATTTCTGCGCTACCGGTGTGTTGGATTCATGGTTTCAGTTAGCGTGTCGATGTCGATGCCACCCTGTATAATAAACCGCACAGTAAACACAAACATCATCTTACGTAAATTTATATTTGCCACTTCAACCCTACAGGCGAAACTTTTTTAAACCCACGTACACACAGACGCAGTCGGCCAATAAAATATTTACATGTCGGATTTAATCGTCTCGTTTCGCACCTCGTTAATTATTCGGAGGAATGGGGGAATTGAAGGAATTACATGTTATGATGTGTACTCACCCTTACGATTGGGTGTTAAATTCCCCCATGGTAAATTATTCGATTTAGAATGAGATTCGATTTAATGTGGTTATTTTCGAATTTCGTGCCGATATTGATGAGTATTTTGTGATCTGTTTTGGAGAGAGAGATTTAGCTGGTTAAATTGACACCAGAGGTAAGAATTGAAGATTTTTTAACATTATTGTTTTTTGATGTTTGGTTAATAACATTAGGAGAATGAGCAATGAAGATCTGACCTAGATTATGTCTGGACGTTAAAAGAGACTGACTTCTGAGTTTGTTTCAGCCTTTCTTCCCAGAGTAGTCAGAAACGCCAACCTCATTTAGTTTCAAAAATATGGTTGACGTGTAAAAGTGTTTGTACAAAACTACTTAGTGAAATAAAATTATTTATCATTTAAAAAATTCAAACTTTCTAAAGGTTATTGCAATTTTTAGGTCAGTGGCAGGTTGTTTGTTGATTAAAATATGTTTCGCGACTGTATGTACACAGAATTAATATAATTAAAATTATTAATTAAAAAAACGTTTGAAAAATTTAATTTCGCGGACTCCCCCACTGGTCTGTATTAACAAAACATTTACAACAACATTTTTTGCTCCGTTGGTGTAATTGCTATTTGGTATTCCAGTGTGAGAATAAATAAAATAAATAAATAAAACATATTAATTTTTCAGTCTGCCTAGCCTTTTACCCAATTATATTGGGTTCGGCTTTCAATTTTACTAAACGGCAGCTGAATACCAGTATTTAACATGGTGCGACGGCCTCTCGATCTGACCTCCACAACCCAGTTCCTGAGTAATACGATACCCTTTGGTAAGACTGGTTATCAGACTTTCTGGCTTCTAGCTACCCGTAACGACTGTCAAAGATCCTCAAATGACACCCAGGACCAAGTGCTTTTTAATCAACTTCAAAACTCGTCTATATACGATTTTTTGTACGAAAGGGGTTTATTCCGAAATGGTCCCATTTAAATTTAATATACTGATGATGAGTTTCGGAGACAGACAACGGAATTCAATAAAAAATTACAGCAAATCTACCGCGATTGCTGCTATCGCATAAATATGCATTGTTTTGATTTGGTAGATTTTGAAAATACACCAAGAATGATGAAATTTTGAATTGGTGTGGGGTAGGTACTATAACTAAAAAGTGAAAAATAAAAAACAAAACGATTTTCGAAAAAAAAACACTTCAAAGTGCAAAATAACTTTAATTTCAGAAGGTAGTGACAAAAAAATAAAACAATATCCATTGACACCGACTTACGAAATTAAAAATATTTTTGACTTTGTAGTGTTTTTTCGAAAGTCGGTTTTTCTCGAGAATCGGTCCATCTACCACGGCAAGCGAAACTTAACCCAATCGATTGACAAGTGCAGCTGTTACTTAGTCACAAGCGCCTCACATAAATAACATATTAATTTATCGGCCCAGCCGAGCGGCAAAATCATAGAAATGCAGGTAGATGTGTTCAGCCGCTCGGCTTAGCTCGAATTGCGTCGGGCGTGCCGAGACCACCCGATCATGATACAGCAAAGGTACAAGCCAAACGTAGTTTGCCGATCAGCACTAGACGAATGAAAGTCGAATGTGCGGAGTAATTGCTTCGGTTCGGCTTTGTTGTTAACCCTTTTTAGGGCACAGGAGTAAAATTTATACAGCGCCTGTAATCACTTGACTAGTCAAACATCACAGTAATTTTTTTATTGGTAAAATCAACCTAGACAAGTACAAAAGACATCACCCATAAAATAAAATAAATGATTTATAGTATTTTCATACTTAAATAGTAGCGGAAGGGTTAATTGAGGATGTGTTAAAAAATGTTGAGGGTGTTATTTTCCATAAGGATACCGTTTTATTTTTCTGGACAGCCACATTCATTTTAGGGTACTGTTTGAAACCTGCACCCTAATTGCGTAACTCACGATTAATCATAATCTGTTTCGTTTTGAAACCGATGGCTAAACCATTGCTTCATATATTCGAAAAATGTGTCTGCTCAACAACGTAAATAACGCAATGAATATTGTTGAACTGTCAAAATGAAACAAATTATGATTAATCGCGTGTTACGCAATTAGGATGCTGAATTTCCTTTGGTTTCTGCTCTATACAGAGGTATCAATTACTGCGGAACCGAACATGCATATCCGAACTAGTGTGTAGCACCCCTTACATCCTACATCAATATCCACTGAATCTTCGATCCACTGAATAGATAAATAATATAAAGGGGAGTACACAAAGCACACTCGAGCGGAATACGGTTCGCTTGTTTCAATACGATGTGTCTATCGCCTAAAACAGGAATGAAAGGAGTTCTTTGCTCGTATAAGTGTTTGTTGAAGCGATAAAGCGGAAAATTCACGCTTAAGCTGATGTATGATTAGATTGGTGGTAATTCGAGTAATATGAAAAGTAAACTTTGATGTCAAATGCTTCTTTATTGAGGAACAAACTTTGAATTGATTTTTATTAGAGAATGTATACAGGAATAGTTTTTATTCAGTGCGCAAACTTTAACCATGAATTCAGCATACCATTCTAGACTCCCTAATGAAGACATTTTTCGTCGGTTTTACAAAAAAATAAATTAGCTGTTTCATAGAAACCTACGCGGTCAAAATGTATGGAACAGCTGTTTTTTTATTGTATAACCGACGAAAAATTTCTGCGCTGGGGGATTTCGAATGATATAATGAATTCATGGTTACAGTTTGCGCACTGGATAAAAACTTTGCCTGTATAATGTTCCCCCATGTTGAGATAAATTGCAATTAAATGAAAGGAAATTTAAAACTCATATTAAAAGTAAACGTTGTAAACAAGCGTATTACAAACTAGAGGATTATATCCAAGATAAGAATGCTTGGAAACATGCTGGTCCTGCTCCATAGGACAATCTAGAGTCTAGACAAAATCAAACTGGTTGCTAATTGAATTGTATAATTAATTTCTGCGCTGGGGGATTTCGAATGATATGCTGAATTCGTGGTTACAGTTTGCGCACTGGATAACAACTTGTCCTGTAGAAAGGACAAGCTTGGCCTGTTACGGATTTAATGTTATTGTAGGTAAGTACGTATGTGCAACAGAATTTTCATTGTTTTTTTCTGTAGCTTTTCCAACATCATCATTATCTGCCTAGCGTTTTCCAAACTACTGAATACCAGTATTTTACACGGAGCGATTGCCTATCTAACCTTCACAACCCAGTTACTGGGTAATACGATACCCCTTGGTAAGACTGGTTGTCAGACTTTCAGGTAGTAAAGACTGTCAAAGATCAACAAATGAAAGCCAGGACCAAAGGCTTAACGTGCTTTCCGTGGCTCGGAGAGGTCTTTGTACATAAAGATGGTCACCCTTCCACAGAACAACCACGGTAAGCGTAGGTTAACCTGATCGATCGACCCGTGAGGGTTTTTAGCTTTTCCTTTCAACATCTTTCGGAAAATAACTATCGTTCAAACTTAAAAAGTTTACTTAACCAATTACAGGCACTTTTGGACCGGAACATTTGCTCACATATGTGGCACCATCTACATCGCGACATGCGAACTACGTAAGCAGAGTCTACTGCGCAACTAGCGTATATAACGTCCTGATATCAATTGTCGGGCAGTTCATTCCGACCTCGCCGCCGAGGTCCTCGCGCCACGCGAAGACCCCGAGTAACAGCGCATAACGTTCTCGACTGACCCTTGCTAGTTGAAGCGGCAGCCCGCGCCGCAGCTGAGCCAGTAGAGTTAAATTCCCCTATTAATAATAATAATGCCAATATTTTGATCCAGCCTGTCCCCACTTGCTGTCCTCCTAACGGTGACGCCCTGAACCGAGGCCCGTACCCCACAGGGGGTGCCCTCAGCGTGCAGTCGCCTAGTATTTAAGTAGTTTTTAAGCTCTGGCTGGAGGCGTTAAGTTAATTCTTAATGGCAGCCCCAGGAAAGACCGGCTAAGCAGTCACGGCCTCTAAAGGCCAACTGCGACATGCCCGACAAAATAAATAAATCGAGCAGTTGTCAACACAAGTCGCTCGACACACCACCACGCCCCGCGATCTGCGGCGCCACTGGCTAAACCCGGTTGCGTCGCTGTGAACGGGGAAAGCACCCTCTCTAGGCGAGCGCCAAACCAAACCGACGCCCTACTGCTAGATCGGCTTTTGCTGGGCCTTCCCTTGGTAACTAGGGATCGCACCCGGCAGCGACCCGCACGGGCGCCGAAAAGCACTAAGGGCGCTCCTACAGTCACACCCCCAAAAACACACCACAGAACGCAAAGGGGAGGCAAACCTCTAAGCGATTAGGTCCCCCTCCCGTGGGAGACAAAAAAAAACCCCAAGACGGGTCCCCAATTGTGGGGACCGAGAGAACCACCCCTCGGTCATGGGGCCAAAAGCCCGGAAAGCAGAGACGGCCACACAGGTCGGGCAGTTGCCCACCAGACACAACACCCGTTTAGTCGGGAGACCTGACCAGAGGATGTGTCAACTATACACCCTGTTCCTCATGCTTCTAAACATGCGACAAATTCAAGGTTAGCATATCTAGCTTTCTTTTCTTGTGCCTATCTCCATGCTCCTGTGCCAGCTTTATCCAGGTTTTTGCTCAAGTCATAAATGTCGTCCGCCCATCTCGCTGCCGGACGAGTGACATCTCATTTTCCAGTCCTTGGACGCTGCTCTGTCACAGCCTTACTCCACCTGTCATCACTGAGCCTTGCCAGGTGTCCTGCCCAACTCCATTTCAGTCCCATAATACGCTTTCCGATACTGAAGACCTTCGTACGTCATCGTGGCATTTTTGTAGTGCCTAATGTACAATGTCATGTAATATGATTTACGTGTAAAAGTGTTTGTACAAACCAACTTACAGAAATCAAATCATTTATCATGTAGTCATTATGCAAGACTAGTTTTTGTCAGCGGTTTCGCCCTCGTTAACCAAATTAAACAAAACCTTAACAAATTATACACCAAAACCTTTCTTATGAACCACTCTGCCTATTGGTGAAAACCGCATGAAAATCCGTTCAATATTTTTTGAGTTTATCGCGAACAGACAGACAGACGCGTCGGGGGAATTTGTTTTATAATATGTAGTGATGATACGAGCAAATGCTACCAGCATTCATCTACCTATAGCTACCTACTCAGCCAAGTGAGACGGAAAATTATGAAAAACATACCCGTTACCCAACACATCATGTTGTAACATAATAACATAAATGTCAGTTCTGGGTGGAATACTAACAAGCATAGGGGTGTTCAGGGGTTGCTAGGGGTGGGTGTGAAAAGTAATTTAATTCTTAGATTCTCGATCTACGAATGGAAATTGTGATTTGTGGAAAGCTGAAAAGTAAAAGACTTTTGTAGATTAGGTGTCCATAGAGGCTCGCGGCTAAGTAGTAACAGCCGCATGGGTCTATCGATCAGGATAAGCTACGCTTGCCGCGGTTTGTCCGTAGATGGGTGACCATCTTGACATACCAAGATCCCTCCGTGCCTCGGATAGCACGTTAAGCCCCGGCTGTCATCCGAGGACCTTTGACAGTCGTTACGGACCCTTAAACCCTGACAACCAGTCTTACCAAGAGGTATCGTGTTACCCAGTAACTGGGTTGTGGAGGTCAGATAGGTAGTCGCTCCATGTAAAATACTGGTTTTCTGCTGAATCAGGTTAGACTGGAAGCCAACCCAAACATAGTTGGGAAAAGGCTAGACAGATTGAGGCAGATTGATTGGACGCCTGGAACGGCCGATCAAAACTATTATAAGTAATAAATTATTTTCTGTATATGATTCGTACAAAGTAAATTTATCTGTGAGCGCATCAAAAACTCTAGAAATACGTATTAGGTAATTGGCAGCGGTTTTCAAACTCAAACTCAAAGCATTTATTTCAATCAAACCATTTACAGGCACTTTTGAATTGTCAAAAAGTCGACCAGTTGGAAAGTTGAAGCTAGTAATTTTGAATTTTATGCTGACTGCATAAATAAAGGAAGAAAGATACAAAATATATGTTTCTTACTAGTTAATAGCGGAAAATTAAATTAATTAAACTATTAATCACAATCTGAATCATTTTGAGGGTTATTCCAATCCATTGCCTAATAAAAAATTGTCTGCTCAACAACGTAAATAACGCAACGAATGTTGTTGAACTGTCAATATGAAAACCATTACTTTTGTTATGGTATTACGCAATAACCGAGCAGGACCGTAGTCGCACTTGGCTCCTGGAGAACATGAAGGAACACGGGTGGGTTTTAGTCAGTAAAAGTCCCACCCTCAAAAAAAAAACAATGGCACACCGGGAGTGCCCACAGAAGTGAAAACTTGAACAATTACGTGTGAATTTTTTTAATAGTCTTGATTTTTTTTTGAATCGTCAGATTAAACAACGTTCAACGTACGTTCAACTTTGTTCGTTCGTGTTGTTAGTGGTGTCGGTAAGTGTCGCGAATTCATTGTTTTTTCCCATCTCGAAAAATGCCCAACGCGCCTTAAAGTTTTCATTAAAAAAAAACCGAGTGCAGATGATGGTCATTCTGAATCTTTTGTGTGAAATAAGGAAAGTCAATTTATTTGATCTATAAATATATCTGTCGTCTCGATTGAACGTACATTTTATTAGATATATTCGTTGTGTCCTGCATATAAATAAGTAATATAAAGCCTTCCTTTTTTTTTTTGTTTGGGATATCATCAAATGACTTCTCCCGCTCTGGGTGGAGCAAGAGGGCGTGTCAGACTTTTACTGACTAAAACCCACCCGTGTTCCCTCAGTTGCCTGTGTGCCAGGGGCCGCGGTATCTCTTTCGACCAACCCGCACCCCTGGCAGGCTTCGGCCTTTGCGGACCCCACTAGTTGGTGCTGACATCTCATTGAGGCGCGCGTGGAACACAACGCGCCGTCGACCCGGGTTTGGTCCTTACCGGTCAAAGTCAAAATCAAAGATTCCCGACGGCCCGGGCGTCTCCCGCGGTGACTAAGGCCGTGAGGGCACAGAGAGTGTACAGAGATTGATATTATCTCCAACTGAAAATACTATGAAAACGTATAAACTTTTTTCCTCTAGTTGTTTCCCGAAAAACATATAATGTTAAACAGGTAACATTTGTTTACCTCTTTGGAAGCTAAATCCGAACGCGTATAATGTGGGCCTTAATAAAGTTTGACGTAACAATTTGCGATTCTTTAGTGTCAAAATAAAGGACAACAGCGGTTCAGACAAGAATATTAATGTAAGCGACCCTTGGAACTTTCAGGAGCACATGTAACTTGAGATATTTCCGAAAGTAGATGGTGATGTATTAGGGGTTTGTTGAAAACAATGTCTTGTGAGGTACACCTCTAATATTGAGCAATGTTAGGACTAAAGTTTTGGTAGATTCAACACGTGTAAGGTTCATCGATTGAGTACTGGTATTGAGAGATATTTTTGGGAATAAGGATGAGTGAGGTTTAGGCTGTTATTAAACCTGTCAGGAGTTCATTTTAATAAGCTACCGGAACGTTTAAAATCCCTACCAAATGACTCAAATTTCTCGAAACAGTTGAAATCTCTGCTAATAAAGAAAGGCTACTATACCATTGAGGAATTTAAAACAGACAAATTGTGATATCGATCGACCTTTATACCTATTATTATGCTTGACGTAAACATAAAATAAATAAATGACTACCTGTATTACTTTTATGACTAAAACGAATGCATGGATTGCTAATAATGATTTATTTTAATAAAATGTAATGAATTATTGATTAATGTTTTTGTATCATGTAATAATTTAATTGTAACAATTAGAATCAATATTGTACTCGTATTATGTAATTTAATAATTCATATTAATTTATCGTAATCTTAATTTTAATTTTATTATTTTGCTATGCCCTTACAGGGTCCATATTTCTGTACCTAGCTTTAAGCCCTTTTTTACAACTTTTTACAATATGGAATGCAATAAATAAATAAATATACAAGGCATTTTTTTTTACTCGAGGTATACATAGTATGTTATAGATATTAAATACACAAGGTGCAACAAATGTTACAGATTCAAATAGGTAGGTAAAGTACAACAATTTTCTTAATGTCCCTCGGGAATCATCGCATTTCCGAATACAGATGAGCTTTCCTCGCATTTTCCTCACAATAAGTTAAAAGAGTATTAACAACTCTATATAGTTCCAAGTCAATTGAGAGCGTCCGGTCTGCATCAAGTGCAAAGGACAATTCATAAAAATCCAACGACTGACGAAACACGAAGTTTGCCGAACGACATTAACAAAATAGTCTATTGTACTATACTCTGAATTGGTAAAGTAGATAAATCGAAGATTATGGTAGATATGTAATTACTGGTCATGGTACCAGTATCAACATCTATGTTACAGGGAACATTATTATAGAAACTAGCTGCGGTACGTGAGAAGTAAGTATTTCGGCGGCAGTTTGTTGACGCGAATGGAACGTAAAGAAGTGGCCACTGCCTGAAACCTACATGATGGGTTCGGAGTAATAATTTTGAGAGGAATTGGGAACAATTGATGGAGTTATTGGCGATATTTAACGGGAAAGTAATAATATTAACATGGCGTCTGTTTTAGAGCGGTAGGAAATGGTATCTTATCTACAACTTAACGTGCTTTCCGAGGTACGGGGGTCTCGATATGTGATGGTCACGAACCAACTGCAGCAGGCGTAGCTTAACCTTCCATCGACCCGAGCGGCTATTATCATTTAACCACCATCTTCGTATTAGATAAGATGATGCTGTTGATAAATTAATATCATGACCACTTAAAACATTTATCTCAAACTCTTGTTTTATCCGTCACAAAATTCACTAATGTTTTTACTTTCTAAATACCCAATAAAAAGAAACCTCTCCTAAAAATTCCTTCGCTTAGGTTTTCGCCGAGGTACCAGGATCGCATGAATTTATAAGAAGTCAGGGGCCGAGCACTCCGTTCTTAAAACGTCACTAAATGAGATTGGGGAACGGGACCTGTGTCGCGACGTGTATCTAATGAAGAACAGGAAAATGTTTAAGAAATCAAAAAGATAATTTATTTATAATAGCATGAGTATGATATACAGAACAAATTGGAGTTTATACGGTAACGTGTCAAGTTTAAAATAATGCCATACATGTTTTGCCATGGATAATGGCGTGCAAAGTAAAATGTATCGGGTCTGGTTTTGTAAAGACGGGGTGATAAGGGCTTTTTTTGTTTTGAGGATCGGAAATCATCAAATAACTTCTCCCACCCTGGGTGCAGCAGGAGGGTGTGTCAGACTTTTACTGACTATGCCACCCGTGTTCCTTCAGTTGCCTGTGTGCCAGGGGCCGCGGTATCTCTTTCGACCAACCCGCACCCCTGGCAGGCTTCGGCCTTTGCGGACCCCACTAGTTGGTGCTGACATCTCATTGAGGCGCGCGTGGAACACAACGCGCCGTCGACCCGGGCTTGGTCCTTACCGGACAGCGAGCTACCCATTACTCGCCGTCCGCAAGCCCGCGCTTATGGTGGCCAGGAATCAGTCTGGGATTCCCCTGCGGCATCTATAGCCGTGCGGGCGCATAGATTGCCTCTCCATCACGTGCGCCGCCTCCCTTTTCGCGAGCATTACTGCTTCGCAGAACGAGGTGACGGCTTCCCATGCACTCTCGCTCCGTACCATGGCCTGACGCAAGAGATCGCCGCTGCCGATCGCCGCCGGCGCCGATCGCCGCCGCGAGGATACGGCAGGGGGTAATAACGGCTTGTAATGCATTTGTAATAGGTGAAATAATATTTGATTGAAGGGTAACTAATGATCAGCAGCTTCGACCGCGCGAAGGTCGGAAATCATCCCGCGAAATACTACCGGAATAAAAAGTACCGTATTAATCCGGGTTCTAAACTATCTGTGACCCAAATTTCATCCAAATCCGTTAAGCCGTTTTTTCGTGATTAAGTTACAAACATCCAAACATCAAAGCGTCCAAACATAACAAACGATACGAGGAGGAGCGATTTTATCCAAAAACAATGGCTGATTGTTAGACCAAACTTTCAGCGAAAGTTTTGTGTGAAACTAAAGTGCTTTTTAGGTCTAGAAAAAGACCTACAAGGCTAAGCTCCTTACAATTTAAATATTCACTTCAAGATCATTCTGTAACACCTTTTTACTTTAGAAGTAGGTAAAATACAGTTTTCGTTTTTACTTTGCAAATGGGATTTTTGCTCACGTTCCTGACAAGAGTGGTGTTCTGGAATGTTCGCTCTTCGCTCCAGAAGCGGAAATTAGTTGGCTGTTCATCTCCTTTCACGTTTAGCGTTAATACAAACATTCACTTCGTTTTATCTCATTTCTAGACAGAAGGTGGTAGAAAATCGTACTTTTCTTTTAAATAAAAGACCATAAAGGCATAATTAAGGTCATAATTACACCTGTGCTAACCAATACCTATCCCCGTTTTTTAAGAATATTCGTATTCAATATTTCAAAAAAATACCTCGACAATAATGTCCAAGTTTTACAAGTTTTTGACATTTAGGTATTGTCGCTAAGATCCATCATGGACACCAGGTTTTGAATGTTGTTAGTTACGGGAGTTGGTCTTCTGATGGTTGTGCACATGCTTATTGTAACTGATTCTATATTTAAACATCAGCATCATCTTGTTACCGAGGTTCCAATTTTAAATGAATTTGAAAACTCCTTATGATTTTTTTTAACGTACTAGAGAGGTAGGAATGAAAAAAAAACAAAAGGTTTAATCGTTGTACCTTTCTGGCTGTTAAGTAAGCAATAAACGTTTCATATAAATATAAGCATTAACTATATGCAAACAAGATTCGTATTCGCATGAAACTAACTATACTTAGCTGGAATAAACCTTAGTGTCCACTTATATTTTTGACATAAGTAGGTAAGTACCTACATCTTTCTCATATTCCTCCGTTACCATAAAAATAACTGTTAACATTGTTGTCTGATAAATACATCAGAGTAGTTCAAGTATCTAGCTAAAGTCTGACGATCAGTTTTACGCAGATGTACCTATCGTGTTGCCCAGTAACCGGGTTGTAGATGTCAATTAGGCACCCGCTCCATACTCCAAAATACTGGTATTCAGCTGCTTCCGGTTAGACTGGAAGCTGACCCCAAGCCTAGCTTTTCCTATAGTTGGGACAAGGCTATGCAGGTGATGAATAGTTCAAATGTATAAAAAGTAGGTAGCGGCATACCTTCACATTGATTAACCTTTGACCTTCAATCCACACATAAAGTGCGCTATGGCATGATGACCTTGATATTCAGGTAATAATTTCTGCTGAATTGACGGCTATGGGTCGCCGTCAAAGGACGTAAGTTAACGAACGAAAAAAGGTCCAAAATCAGCACTTTTAAAAGTCTGCGGTGAAACCAAGATTCGTGTTAAAAAATGTTGCCAATTCCGAAAAGTATACAGATTTACATACGAAAGGTAATGGACTTGCGCTCGCGAATTATTTAAATTTTAAATATGGAATTTCTCGTGACATATTGCGGTAACACTGATTTTGGACGCCATTTTTTCAGGGTTGCCCCTAGAAATAAATTGGCATTACTTAAAGTGTTTTTAGTAGCGCTGTCTCAAATTAGACAGCATAAAAACGTTAGAATATCTGTAATTTTATGCTAGGCATGCAGCGACTCAAAATCTTTGTCAGGACGTGTGCTTTTGAAATCACTAGTGAGTCGCTGCGTGTTTGCTGTTAGCATCGAAGGGATGCTTACAGTACTAAAGTAAATAAAATGCCTCTTTAAAAATATCGCTTAATCATTTGGAACTTTAAATTCATCTATATATTAAATAATTTAAATTATGACATACACCTATCAGCCCTTCAGCTTACTGCCAAATCGTTTCTTCTATTCTAAATATAAATCAATGTTTGTCTCGTATTTATGCCATCTTTGTTGCATGACTTTTGTGATGATATTCATAAGTGGGTAGATTAATATTGTTGGTGGTGGGTTATAAAGCAATGATTAAAGATGGCAGTCATTACTGGAGCTTGTCGTATGATTTACGTTCCGCATAACTTAACATGGCGCAGCCGGTGATTAATAAAGTACAATAGAACCTAATTACCAGTGAGTGAAATAATATAAAATAGACGATAAAATAGTAAAATAAATAAAGTGCAATAATGGAAACAGTGTTAACACCGCCGTCACCGTTCCAATTTGATGAGAATTCGATTGATGTGGCATCGGGCAAGCTTAGTGATAGTTGGGAAAGATGGAAGAAGGGCTTCACGATTTATTTTAGAGCGTGTGAGTTATCGACAAAAACACCAGTTATACAACTCAATATTTTTCTGCACGTAGTAGGTGAGCAATGCCGCGAAATATTAGAACAAAGTAAGGAAACAACTTTAGAAGGTGCGTGTAAAAAGTTAGATGAACATTTTAAAACAAAGAAAAACTTAACGGTGGAACGGCACAAGTTCTTTACTCGAGATCAGCAGCAAAATGAGTCAATAGATCAATATGTGTTTGACTTGAGGAAATTGTCCAAGACTTGTGAGTTTGCAAATTTGAATGACGATCTCATAAAGGACCGACTTGTGTGTGGAGTGACAAGCCCAGCAATTAGAGAACGTTTATTGCGAGAAGGGGACCTAACATTGAGTAAAGCATTGGAATTATGTCGAGCAGCAGTAGTGTCGAGAATGTATTCAGAGAACATAAAGAAAGAGAATGAAGTAGTTCACAGTATTAAACAGGACAGTAATACACAAGAAGAAAAAAACGAGATTTGGGCATTACGGCGTGGTAATAAAGTAGGATATGGAGTGTCATCGTCTTCAAGAACATACGACGGTAATATAAAAGGGACAATGCGATCACGCGATGGACATGAGCGAGGAGGCGCAGCTTGGCGCGGCGGGCGCGCGGGCGCCGCAGACCGCGCTCGTCCGATGCAGCCGGCGCAGCCGCCGACCAACAGACCGCGCACGACGCCCCTGTGTGGCAGATGTGGTAATATGCACGGAAGGAATGCTTGTCCGGCGTATGGTAAGAGATGTCTACGCTGCTCGAAAATGAACCATTTTGCAAAAGTGTGTGGTGTGTACTTAGTGGAGGCATCAGATGAAAAGGTAATATTTGCATTAAATAAAGATTTGAGTGATTGGACGATAAATTTGAAAATTAATGAACATAGCATAAACTTCAAGTTAGACACAGGCGCAGATGTTAATGTGCTACCGATGCGTTTCTTGTCAAGATTAGGAATATCCATTGATAAATTATTGCAAACGAATACTAAATTGAGTGGATATTCGGGTGATTTAATTACTGTCTTAGGAAAAACACATTTAAAAGTGTATCATAAAAATAAGTTGTATTTATTGGAGTTTAAAATTGCAGATGTAAATAGCACTCCTATATTGGGACGTTATGCGTGTGTAGAAATGAACTTAATAAAAAGGGTTATGTCTGTGCAGAGGTCTGATATTAAATCCAAAATAAATAAAGAGTATAAAGATGTTTTTGAAGGAATAGGTTGTCTACCGGGAGAATATAATTTACAACTGAGGGATGACGTCATACCCGTAGTGCATGCGCCTCGTAAATTGCCATTTGCGATTAGCGAGGACGTTAAGAAAAAGTTGTTAGAAATGGAATCACAGGGTATTATCGCAAAAGTAGAGGGTCCATCTGATTGGGTCAGCAGTATAACTGTGGTAAAAAAATCGAATGGTGATTTAAGAATTTGTTTGGATCCAAAAGAATTAAATCAGGCTATTAGGAGAGAACATTTCAAGCTACCAACTATAGATGAAATTGTGTCTAAATTAGCTGGGGCTAGGTATTTCAGCACATTAGATGCTTCTTCAGGATTTTGGAATGTGAAATTAGGAGAAAGTAGTAAATTTTGTACATTTAATACACCTTTTGGTAGATTTAAATTTTTACGAATGCCGTATGGCATATGTTCGGCCTCAGAGGTCTTTCATAAGAAAATATATGAACACTTTGATGACATAGAAGGTGTGTGTATGTATATTGACGACTTACTAATATATGCCACAGATCAAAACAAACATGATGAGATTTTGAAGAAAGTACTAGAAAGATGTAGAAAAATAAATTTAAAATTAAATATAAATAAGTGCAAATTTGGATTACAGGACATAAAGTATTTAGGTCATCGAATTACAAAAGATGGATTGAGCCCAGACGATTCTCATTTGTCAGCAATAAAAAACATGCAAGTGCCAAAGAATAGGAAAGATGTAGAACGATTTTTAGGATTAATTACGTACGTTGGCTCATTTGTTCCGAATCTTTCAGATAAGACATTTCCACTAAGAGAGTTACTTAAAAAAGAAATAGATTGGCATTGGGATAACCGACATGAACAGTGTTTTTCAGATTTAAAAATGTGTTTAACGAAACGGCCTGTTCTTCAATATTATAGTATGGAAAATCCAATAGTCATATCCGTAGATGCTAGTTCCACAGGGTTAGGTGCGTGCTTAATGCAAAATGGGCTTCCTGTATGTTATGCTTCTAAAGCTTTAACTAACACAGAACAAAGATATGCGCAGATTGAAAAAGAATTGTATGCATCCGTATTCGCCTGTGAGCGATTTTATGCATACATTTTTGGACGTTCGGATGTAACAATAGAAACGGACCACAAGCCTTTAATCAGCATTATAAAAAAAACCAATTGTAGATGCTCCGTCCCGCTTACAGAGAATGTTGTTGAGACTACAGCGCTATACATTTACGTTAGTTTATAGACCGGGGAAACACTTGTACATTGCTGACGCGTTATCTCGTGCTTATGAAATGACGCCACATGTGAGCGAAGGAACGTCACAAACCGGTATAGGTAGCGGCAAGGATGAGGTATGCGTATTGACCGACAGTGTGAAAAACAAATGCGAATATCTTACGGACGCTCAATTCATAGACATTCAAAAGCAACTAGAAATGGATGAGGAGATGACTGAATTAAGTAAACATGTTTTACAAGGTTGGCCTGAAAATAAAGATCGATTAAAAGATAATATAAAACCATATTGGAAATTTAGGGAGGATATAACTGTAGCTAACGGGTTAATCTGGAAATCGGATAAAATAATTATACCTAAAGTAATGAGAAAAGATATGTTAAAAAAGATTCATATAGGACATATGGGAATTGAAAAATGCAAATTACGAGCTAGAGAAATAATCTTTTGGCCCGGTATTAACAACGATATAGAAAATATGATTAGTAGTTGTAATACTTGTTTAACGCACAGAAAAAATAATCAGAGAGAAAAACTTAATTGTCACGAGGTTCCTGACAGACCATGGGCTAAGGTTGGTGTAGATTTATTCCAATATAAAGGTACGGACTATTTGTTGCTAGTAGATTATTATAGTAAATATTTTGAGCTAGTCAAATTACGAAGTACAACTTCTGGGAGTGTGATTAATCATTTAAAAAATATATTTAGCCGTCAAGGAATACCTAATACTATAATGTCAGACTGTGGTCCACAATTTTCATCATTTGAATTTAGAAAATTTTCACTAGATTGGAATTTTAGTCATATTACGTCATCACCGTACTATCCTCAATCGAATGGACAAATAGAACGCACAGTTCAAACAGTAAAAAATATTATTAAAAAGTCAACAGAAGACAACACGGATTACCGTCTGGCATTGTTAGAATGCTTGAATACACCGCTGGGTAGTGAACTAGCATCACCAGCCGAAATTTTACAAAGCCGAAAATTAAGAAGTATTGTTCCGACACCTATAAAATTATTGGCTCCAAAGGTGCATCATAACATAAAAGATAAATTAATAAACAGGCAAAACAAACAAAAAGAATTTTATGATAAAAGTAGTAAGAACCTAACTCCGTTGAAAGTCGATCAAAATATAAGATACTTCGATACCATTAAAAACTATTGGATACCAGGCGTAGTTGACCGAATTCTAAGAAATAGGTCATATGCAGTTCGGTTACATAACGGAAAAGTAGTTGTACGGAATAGAAGGCACCTAATAGCAGATCACTCGCACAGACACAGCCCACCCCGAGACTATGAGTTTGATAATGATTGTGAGAAGTCAATGAATCATGGAAACGAACATTGTGAACCGTTATCTAATAATAATTATGTTACTCGTTCTGGCAGGACGGTGCGACCGCCGAATAGATGGGGGTATCCGTGAAATTACCAATACAGCACTATGTAATCATCATCCGTACTATCAACGGCAACACAATATTGATATAAAGATGAAATTTAGAAATGAAATATTGATATTAAATGTAGGTAAGTATAATTAAGTTGATTAGAAGTTATCAATTGTAAATTAGTATGATAGTACCTATTTCTTTCAAACTAAGCAAAATATGAAATGAATACATGAATTATTGTGAAATACTTTGATTTAATAAAATTACTCAAGTTTAGGATACAGTAATAACGATGTTACTGTTTACTGTAAGCATTGAGATTACTTAGTTGTTAAGCTTATATTATAAGTGCTTGTATGTAAGATGATTCATCATCATCCTAGCCTTTTCCCAATTACGTTCGGGTCGGCTTCCATAAGATGATTATGCTTGTTAAATTGTAATGGTGATTTACATATTTGTGTACCTACATATTTGTTTTTACATAGTTACTGATTTTTTTTGTGTGTATATTAATGGAAATAGTTTTTTTTTTGGTCTCATTTTTTTTGTTGAGGGAGGAAGATGTGATGATATTCATAAGTGGGTAGATTAATATTGTTGGTGGTGGGTTATAAAGCAATGATTAAAGATGGCAGTCATTACTGGAGCTTGTCGTTTGATTTACGTTCCGCATAACTTAACAACTTTATTATAATGGCAACATTTTGATATAAAAACCAAATATTAGTTTATTAATCGAAGGTTTTATAGACTTATCGAGCACTTCAACTAAGTAATGAATGTCGTATACCTTTGATGATCTTTTTTTATGAATAAGATTGTTGGTCTTTATACTGATTTTAGGATAACAATAATCGTAATAATAACTGAAACAAGAGAACGTTACAGATGGATCTAGTTAGTTTATTCAACTTAGAGGTTTTCTGGCTCTTGGCCAAGATCCACTGTCTTCAAGTAAACTGGTCAAGTGGCCATTAGTAAACACTTGACTAATCCTACTAATATTATAAACGCGAAAGTTTGTAAGTATGGATGGGATGGATAGATGTTTGTTACTCTTTCAAGTAAAAACGACTGAACGGATTTGGATGAAATTTGGCACACAGATAGATTATGACCTAGATTAACACATAGGATACTTTTTATCCCGGTAGTACGTTCCTGCGGGATAACTTCCGACTTCCACGCGGGCGAAGCCGCGGGCGGAAGCTAGTTCTTTCATAAATGACTAGATTCTGCTTGCGAATTCGTCCTCGTCTTTTATTTTGTAACATAAAATACAGGGTAGCAGGGACATCGACCTGCAAACTGAAACCGTTATTTCAATACATTCTAGGCTCCCAAACAAAAAAAAACTTCATCGTCATTTCTGTCTATCTTTTCCGAGGTGATGCTACTGAAGAAGTGGCCATGCAGCCGACTTCACACTCGTTCAACTAAACATGTCTACTGTGGCACCCACTAAATTACAGTCTTACGCTATAGCCTGAAGCTTATTTCAGACACCTCCCTTGAGCAAATGGTTCACTCAAGCGAACGTTCATTTTTGTTTTATTCTAAATACTTTCACACCACACCGACGAAATTACAGCAACTCATTTCACTAAAAAATCGATCGTTCGTTAGAATTTAGATGATTGAAAAATGCCGAGTACCGAAATCCGACATGGCTGGAAAAATATGCCAAATGAAAGACAAATAAACAAAAGGTACAGCCAGAAGGCTTGCATAGTATTTGGGCAAAGAATCAGCATTGCCATAGCATTGCCATATAACGTGGCAATGCTGCTAGCCTTTTGGGCACTTTTCCTGATGACAACGATGCAGAATAATTTTTTCATGCCTTAAGATTCTTTTCCCTCCCTTTTTTAAAAACATATTTTTATTTTAAGACTGTTAGCATTTAAAATTAAATTATACAAATATTATACAATGTCTAATTAACTCAAACACGAAATATAAAATAATAAAGCGTCTGATATCGGCTTTAGATCCAAAACTCAAATAAGATCGATGATTGTTTTAACCCTCAAGTTCAAAGGTTCTCCATCGTTTTGAAGTCCAAATGAAACTTTCAAGAATACCTACCAGTCCAAAATGAGTTTTAATAAGTGCCTTCATTATGTAAAATGTCAATTAGCAACTAATTGCTAGCGTTGAGTTGTTTTCTGCGATGAGGGGATCGTTTTTTCTGATGAGATCATTACTTTCTGAGGTCGGTTTAGGTGAATTGTCTGATTTAGGCAATTGTGGCGTCTAAAGGATTTTGTTAGGGTCGCAATTACTGAGTTATGGTTTTCAGAGTAAATTATGCTTGGCATTATCCTCGTTCAATTTGCTAAGTTGAAATTCTGCTGTTTGTTAACAATTATACTTTGTTTGAAAAATTAGGAGTGAGCGTCGTCTATTTTTATTTGTAGATGGAAAATATGAGCCTGCTTTTTCTTGAGAATTGCTTTTTTGAGAATTTAAAAAACTACTTTTGCAATTACAATATTAAACAAAAAATTGAGCTTCAGAGTGAGTTAATATATAACCCACAAGATTTTCTAATTATTTATAAGGACAAGTTAATAATATAATTAATGAATTAATTCTTTATTGGTATAAAAAGAGTTTACAAACAAAGTGGAGCTCTGACTCCGGCGCTAGGTAAAAATACCTGTGTTATAGGAGGCAGTGTCTCCTGCCAATCAGTAGGTACTGGGTTTTATCCAATATACAACATTTATACTTGCATTAAGATAAACTAAATTAATAATTAAAAAGCAAAATAGTAGTTACATTCATTATTATTATAAGTTAAAATTATAATTATGGCTAAAATAGTTACTAAATACTTGACAGAAACGAGAAGTAAAATTATGGTACCGATAGATTTTTTATATTTTCGTTCAACATGTGCGTGAGTGTGAAGTGTAAAGGGTGTGTGTTTTATGTGATGATGTGTGGTGATGTGTGAATGGAGGTTAATGAGACGGACAGATTAGCTAAAGTACATACATCTTTTATGGGGTACTGTGTTAAATGTTACAACAAAATACCTTGTGATATATTGCAATTAAATGAAAGGAAATTTAAAGCTCACATTAAAAGTAAACTTTGTAAACTAGCGTATTACAAATTAGAGGATTATATCCAAGATAAGAATGCTTGGAAACATGCTGGTCCTGCTCCATAGGACAATCTAGAGTCTAGACAAAATCAAACTGGTTGCTAATTGAATTGTACATATAATTAATTATATTTATGACATTGATTTACACTCAGTGATTACTTTAACTCACACACTGACTCATTACTGGTTAATATTGTAGGAAAATCATACCTTTACTTACTTTTACAATGTTTGTAAATGTGTGAACACCATGTATCTATCACAGAATTAATTTATCTGTATTGCTTCAATTTGATTCTTTTTACCCATTTTGGTATGGTAATTTTATTCTGGGTGCATCGTTTTCACACATAATCATATAATTAATGTAAATATTGTACTTGAAACATTTTAAAAGAGTAACGGTGGAGTTTCTTGCCCATTCTTCTCCATACGAAACTACATTTTGGAAGGGGCGACTAGAATCAATTCTATTTTAATGTAAATGTTGACGTTCAAAAGTGCCTTTTAAGTGCCTGTTTGAAATAAATGCTTTGACTTTGACTTTGGTGCGTACGTGGATGATGTCTGATCTTGTTAAGCTTAAGTATACCTTAATTAAAAAAACGAATGCGATGTGCGCTTACAATGTGATAGTTACACTAAAATAACATAATGTGTTAATGATTAAACTAAACAGGCATGCAAAATAAAAAGAAAAACTAGAAATTATAAAGATTCAGTCTAAGAGCAATTTGGACAATAGAGTCACTGCATATGTCACAACGATCATTTGCCGAATTCTGCAGAAAATTTCCACTTATTTAATATTATTATGCGGACCGAAAACTTTTCTTTTCAGTAAAGCATACAAAAACAGCTTCTGCAAAAGCACACTTTACGTCACAGGCGCTACTTTGATATATTTTTTATAAATTTTGCATGATAGAAAATGATTGAACCTCCACAAAAAGGCCCCTTTATACACCAAAGGCCAAAACAATGGCTTCCTAATTGCCACTCCTAAAACTTCGTTACCTTCAATCCCAACGTCTCACGCGAAAGCAATCTAAAATAATCGTGCAATTACTTTGCGACCGTCACTCGTTCCAGTTACATGATCAAGCAGACATTACCAGGGTGTTACAGTGGATGTAACCGGGAAATGAAAATAAAGTACAATTAATGACACCCACACTGCTTCTTAGGGCTGGTAAACTGGGTGACGGGTTTTCCTAGTACACAAAGGATTTATCAGATGTTATAATCTTCTTCTTCTTCAATGCTTGCGTTACACGTGCCCAGTTCTTCAAGCAGGGTTCCATGATTATTTTGGTTGTGGTTAGATCAAATCAAAAGTTATTTATTTCTCCAACATAAATTAGAATAAACAGGTTAGTGATTGGAGCCATTTAAGCAAGTAATGCGTGTATTGGGAGACTAATACACTATTTGTGTGAGTTTGAGAGTATATATGTGAGTGTGTGAGTATATGTGTGTGTGTATTTGTGAGTGTGTGTGAGTAAAATATGTGTGCCAACATGTGATGCGAGTCACAGTGGTTGTGGTCATAGTAGTTACCATGCTTACTGGTTTTTATTCTTTCTCATGAGTTTACTAGCCTAAAACTGAGGTTATAGTTCAGTGTATACGAGGCCAGAATTTCTTGCAAGAAAGTGGTGAGCTCAGGCATTAGGGTTCGGCTGTTTTATTTTCACGCTGTTTTATACAGGGTGAAATTGAAAACATGCGACAAACCGAAATGGGAGATTGTACTCATCATTATGAACAACTTTTACTAAGGGACCAATGATGCAATCGCAAAAAAAAAACAGCTGTTCCCTACATTTTGACGAGTTATGCGAACATAAATGTAGGGAACAGATGTTTTTTTTTTCGCGATTGCATCATTGGTCCCTTAGTAAAAGTTGTTCATAATGATGAGTACAATCTCCCATTTCGGTTTGTCGCATGTTTTCAATTTCAACCTGTATACCTCGGAAAATTTCTGGAATGTTCACGAACATCACGAATTGTTGCTCATTTTTTGTTATAGAAGACGCTAATTCTTCGCAGTAGAACATCTTACAAACAGGGGTCTATTTAATAACTATCAGGCGACAGGTGACAGGCGACTATCCGAGAATTCAGTAATTGTTAGATTGTCGGATTATCTGTACTTTCATTCGAGAAAGTGTTGATTTTGTATTTTTTATAAGCTCTTACAAAAATGATGTCGAATTGTCGGTAATATTAACTAAATAAGGCTCTAATTTTATTATCCTATAGATTGGTCTAATGAAAAAAACTGACAAAGGCAAATACGGGAACTTTATTATAAAACCACCTATGTACTATAACCATGTTTGCAAAGAAATAACTGATTTGATTTGCTGACAAGAATCTACTATCGGTTCAGCTTACCCCTCAACGATACAGCAATAAGATATAGCCATACCTACGTACCGGTTTAATTTCCTTAGCCAACCCTGTAGGGATTCGGGCAATTTCAGCGGCAATTACATAGGTTCCCAAACGTGGGAGTGATCCCCAAGCCTATAATAAGGTAATGCGCACATATTTGAGCGCGTAATTGTAATGTAACGGAAAATAAATTTCTACTTATGTAAGGCGCACGAGCGCCTTGGGGATACGCATACGTGTGTAACTGTATATGTTTTTTTAAAGATTTGATTCTGTTTTATTTTGCAAGTCTAGCAGAATCAGCCTTTAATGTTCCCACTGCTGGGACCACAGCTTAGGCCCACTCCCTGGGCCGTAATCCACCACGTGGGCCCAATGTGGATTGGTAGATGTCACATGTCTTCGAATGTTTGCTTTTAGGACATACCGGTTTCCTCAGAATAGTTTACCTTCACTGTTTTGAGAGCAGTGGTGATGAAATTGTTTACACAAAGTTAAGCGCCCATTTGAGTTCGTATCTACGACCAAAAATTTGCGAGACGCGGCCACCACTGCTTGCTTGAAAGCCTACTCATCTGTGATAGTTTTTCTTTCAACTTCGTGATATATACTATCACCGTGAATTTTTTCACGTACCCAAATACATTTAAAGCTTAATATTTCACAAACGGTATTATTCAAACCAACAATATTTTCGAAAGCCCTATCCAACTGCTAAGCTGCGGACAGATGGACAATAAGGGTTCCTTGTTGACTACGGAACCCCAAAAATGTGTGCAGTGCTGTGTTTTGGATTCGATTAGACCTACAGAGCTACGGCTGTGCTCAAATTGTAGAACATTTTATACACTGTAAAAATGTACTGGGTAACTTCCAAAAAAGTATATTCATTAAATATACATTTTCAACCTATTCTTATTTGTTTTATGTTATAAAACTAGAAGTCCATCCCGCGTCCGTTTAATTCAGTTTAAAGCTAGTAGCAATCACAGGGTTTCAGAGAACCAGATGTTGTATATTTAAGTATACATAGAAACAATGTAAGAGAGTTTAAGAGTGTAAATCCTTTCCAAAAGCACTCTCAGTTTAAATGAAATTGTGTCTCGACATTTTACATTTTAACGAACTAGACTCTATTTCATTGTGTTCATTCTACTACAGATCTTAGATAAGAATTTAGCGTGGGTGTTAAGAAACTGTTTTTTTTTTCTAGATGCTAATGTTCTATGTCTATTATTTTAAAAGAAAATACACCTAAATTGTACAGTAATATGTTAGAATTTATTGTTTAAATTGAATACCTACATCACAATTCTGTTACAAAATGAAAGTTTTTTCTTTATAAATGTTGAGGATGGTGTACCCAAAGCGCTGTGTGAGGGAGACGTGTACTTTATATGTATACACCATACATGTTATAAATTAAAGTCAGTTTCCGATTCTGATGTTAAAACCGCAATCAATCCTACTGATAGTGTGATAAGGCGGTGATTTCTTGAAAACGCTCAAAAAGGTGGTTTTTAAACCATATGTGTATCTATTTAACCGTAAATAATTTTGAAAGCAAAAGAATATATGATATATTCAAGTCTTTTTTGCATACAGTGATGGAAATCAAAACCTCATTAAACATACTATAATGCATCAAAAAAATCATCAAAGCTACCTCTTAATTTTCTTTAAAACCAGTTTATCCCTTCAATAACAATTATAATAATAATTATAGATTTGGGTTTACTGGACACACTTTTTATTTTATTTTCTTATCGTCTCTAATTTTTTCATTATTTCAATGTCATGCATACCTGTTATTTGCACGGTTACTGAAATGCCAATGTTAGATGTAAGTTTTATTTGAAATGTAAGTGACAGTGCTGTTGGTGTGTGCTTATTATTATAAATAAATAAATAAATAATTATAATTAAAAATATACCATAAAATTCCAAATGCCAAACTGCATCCAGTGATTGATTATTTATTATTAAATAGTTAATATCTAAATTTATACGATTTTATTTGCATTTTTACGACAATGCTTGCTCATTTACTATTCGAATTTATTACAACAGATTTTAACCCGTATCGGATTGCAATAAGAACTATTATCGCTCAAAACTATATTTACAGTTACCTGGGCCTTAAGCAATTACCCCACGAGGCACACGAAACTATGTGATCTTCTATCTATGGCAACTCAACACAATATTCTCCTGCGCAGCAATGTGATTATGACAACTCTTCTTTGACAGTTCATAGAAACGTTTATATATAAATTTTACTATTTGCGTATTTACTAAACATAGGGAAATTATATTTTTGTCGTCCTTAAGCCTCACTTGGGACCATTCCAAGATCCACAAATAAAACTATTGTTGGAAACAAAAGGGTAAACAGTTCCCTGGCGACTGGTTGAGAATAAGCTTCTACTTTACCCAACTTAGCGATCAGGCTTGGGATCCCAGAATATTGTAACAATTTGATGCAATGAGAAAAGAAAGTTGATTTGTTAAACTTTTTAATTAAACTATCTGTTGGTCAACAAAACAATTAATTAGCATAATGGCAATGATTTTTTTTAAATACACACTCTCTATACATGAGGTATTTGCAACACTATTCATCTTAGACATAAACCACATTTCCAAAGTTACGAGTTGCTTATTACAGGACCACCTATCGAGATCAATCAAATCTCTTATAAAAACTGTGTATTTTAATAAATTTACTGACAGAAAACTTAAAGAAAAAAAAGAAGTCTCTATAGCTGACAAAGCGTCGCGTCGCGCGTCGTGTTGGCCCGGTGGTTAAGGATTGCCTCTCATGCACGATACGGTTTTAAATCCGGGCAAATACCAATGTGAGATTGTTTTGAACATCACTAATATCGGTAAAGACACGTATCGTGAGGACTTATAATCAATATAAGTCTGAAATCACCAACCTGCATTGAACTAGCGTGGTGATCAATGCTCATGCCTTCTGTGTATTAGAAGAGGCATTTGAGCAATAATAGGCTGGTATAATATCAAATTATCCGGAAAAGAACCGGAGTCACCGACATAACTTGTAGAGTGAGCAAGCTGAAGTGGCAGTGGGCTGGCCATGTTTGTCGAAGGACCGATGGACGGTGGAGCAGGCGAGTCCTGGAGTGGAGACCGCGTATCGGCAAACGTAGTGTGGAACGCCCCCCAGCTACATGGACCGACGACTTTAAAATGGTGGCTGGGACTGACTGGATGCGGAAGGCGGAGGATAGAGTGTTGTGGCGCGGCCTGGGAGAGGCCTATGTCCATCAGTGGACTGCAATAGGCTGGGTTTATTGATTGATTATATCAGACAGGAACATAACGCTTTCGCTCTGGTGATCACAACTTATCTGTAATGGATATAACTTGTTCGAAACAAAAAGGACTGCGTCTGAACGTGGCTAACTGAGTCCCAACGGACGACTGGTGCAAGTTAAAGTTCTTTGGGTCTCCGGCTTAGGACAAACACCAGGTGTTAAGATGATGTAAACATGATCCACTAGCTTTAGCACACTCGCTCTCCCCGAGATGAGGCCAATGACCCAGTAGTCAAAAAATTCTAGACTCATTATGCTGTAATATCTACAGTTCCAGCTGCTGCATCGTTCCTAACCCCGCTAACGCCCATACCTTAATCCACTCACGTAATTCCCTGAATGATATAACTTTTGTTGCGTTCATCTCACTAGGATTACTACCCCACAAAGACGCGATTACGGATCTTGTAGAACACGATTAGGAGTCGTCAAGAACTCTTAAAACTGGCTCGATAGCATCAGATAGTGGATCAGTTAAAACAGGTTTGGACCATATTTTTAGGCTTCGTGCAGACACTGTCTTGTTTTGTGAGTGAGGTATCCAATGTAAGGAACAAACATTCTTGCTTTGAAGGTTACATGTAGAGTTGTAGGAAAAACAGACGCCAAGTTATTACTTTTTCTATTATGAATGATAGAATGGACATGCTCTAAACCCAACCAGTAGTCTAGGTTACTGGACTACTGCACCGTTATTGCGTAACATACTACCTATTAGAATCTGACTCATTTTGAAGGATATTGCTAATCCATTGCTTCAAGAGTTCGAAAAAATTGGCTGTTCAACAACGTAAATAACACAATGAATGTGATGGAACTGTCAAACTGAAAACCATTCCTACTGTTAGTGTTTTACCCAATTACCTCTTTGAAGGCAACCTAAAGTCTGAAGTATGCCTTCAGATTTGACATCATCATCATCTGCCTAGGGAGAAAAGACTAGCCTTTTCTCAACTATATTGAGGTCGGCTTCCAGTCTAACCGGAGACAACTGAATATCAGTATTTTACATGGAGCAACTGCCTATCTGACCTCCACAACACAGATACGGATTGGTAAGACTGGTTGTCAGACTTTCGGGCTTCTGACGACCCGTAACGACTGTCAAAGATCTACAAGACAGCCGCGACCAACGCCCCCATACAAGCCCCTCAGATCCTTCAGATTTGACAGTAATTATTTATCCATTTCAACAATATTCTTGCATTTATTCTACAATACCTACTCATTGCGTGATTTACGTTTTTGAGCAGACAAACTTTTCAAACATAACGAACTATGAAAAACTTAATTGTTTTTCTTACTCATATGGTGTACCCTGATGTACACTGTTCTATTCTATTATGTATTTCTTTCAATCGTGTTACGCAATTTAAGTGCAGATGTTTACAAATATTACTTCCCATGTCTGTACGTACTGTTTCTGTCCGATGCTAAAAATACCCTACATCATAATTTCCCATGGGTCTCATAAGGCGAATAAGGGATTATGTGAAACGGGTAGCTTATTTATGGGGTTAGGCAGTATTTTTCAATTGTGTACAAAACGAACAAAGTAACTGTGGATATGGCGGTCGTAAATTGTGTATTTTGTATGGGTTTTGTAGGCATGTCTTTTTTTTTTTTTGAACCGTATGTACGGGTACTATCATTTCGAAAATTGAAAAGTCCTTACAAAAGCGTACATTTGCAAAATGTACATTATACTGTTTATGGAATCTGGATTTGTGCCCGGCAGTAGGTTAGAATTGGGGGTTCTGGATCACGTCTATAAAATTGGGTGTTCTGAATCACGACTATAGAATTGGGGTTTCTGAATCACCTGTTCTCGCTGCGCTCGAGGTGATTCAGAAACCCCAATTCTATAGTCGTGATTCAGAACACCCAATTTTATAGCCGTGATCCAGAACCCCCAATTCTATTTTCGGTCTACGATGTATCACTTTTTATCTATTCAACCTGAGAAATCATTATTTTAGGTGATTCAGAAACCCCAATTCTATAGTCGTGATTCAGAACACCCAATTTTATAGCCGTGATCCAGAACCCCCAATTCTATTTTCGGTCTACGAAGGTGATTCAGAAACCCCAATTCTATAGTCGTGATTCAGAACACCCAATTTTATAGCCGTGATCCAGAACCCCCAATTCTATTTTCGGTCTACGATGTACCACTTTTTATCTATTCAACCTGAGATATCATTATTTTCTGATCAGTCATGTCTTGTGTAAATAGAATCTCACCATTAGCATTCTTGAAAATAAGTTTAGAAATGCCTTCCAAATCAAATTTCGATGAATGAAGCATAATGTGAATTATACTAAATAATTCTCTCTCTTGATGAAGCAAACGCTGATTAAAATCCAATCATCACACTGCAATGCTGTTTAATCCAATGATGGATTTATGTGTATTAAATATATACTCTCTTCCTTTCACAGCGTTCAAATAAAAACATCGAGGGAAATGTATAGCATGTTGCACCCAAGGATCGTCATAAATCTCCCAATCTTCTATAACACCTCCACATGAAAAACATGCTGCTTTATCATTTATACTATTTCCACAGTAAAAGAATCCAGCGTCAGCCATTTCCATCACTAATCTTTTCTTTGAATCGACCGTTACCCAGTAATAGTTAAATGAAAATTGACGCATTTTAAACGTGTTATACATATCATATCGAGGTTTGTATTCATTTCGAGACATTTTCTATTTACTTTCTAATTCAATTATAAACGTATAATGTTATCGTCCCGCTTTTGTCAACAACTTATAAAGACCGGATAGAGGTAGGAGGGGATAGAAAACTCTAAGATGTGTTTTACCTAACTATAGAAACAAAACAAGAAAACCATTTATTTTAGAATTTATTATCAATGCACCACTTATTTAAACATAATACATTTTTTAAAGCACATACAGAGGTATGATAAATACAGTTATATAAATCTTGAGAATATTTATATTGATCGTATAAACTTATAAAACTAGAACAACCTTTATCTTCTAAATTGAATATATTACAGTTAATATTTTCTAAAATATGCTTTAACCACAACACTTTTTCGGAACCTTTAACGTAGATACATTTATCTCTTAAAATATCTATAACTATACTCTGATAACTAGAATAGGGTACAAATCCTTCACGCCAGTGTATCTTTCTGTTACGTTCAATCCAACTTACTTGTTTTTTTTCTTGTTTCGTTAATTTTTCAAATGGAAATGGAGGCTTAATTAAAAACACTTGTAGTGTTTTATTAAATAATATAGCGATTTCTTTTATTATAAATTCATTTGTTTCTGTTTTAAAGCCTTGAATATCCACAATAGCAATCATGATAACCTGCGCACAATGTTGCTGAGAGGTTTGTATTCCACAAGTCGATCGTTTATAATCAAACAATATGCAGTCGTCTTATCTGGTATTGCTGTAGAACATTCAATTTCCAACCTCACATCCACTGGACCTGTTTTTAGGCTATCGTTTTGTCTTGAACAGTCTAAGATAAATATAGGGGCTTTTTCTTTGAATTCGTTTAGGTCAAGCAACGAGTCTACTGGATAGTTGTAATACGACTGACGAAATTTCACAAACATTTCGTATAATATGCTATATTTGTTCTCAGAAAACTTTAAACCTAAAGGTTCATACGGATAATATTGTGAATTCAAAAAGAGCGTAACGTTTGTTACTTCACAATGATCGAATACTGAACTGTCTTCAGTTTTATTATTTTTTCGATTAGTTTGTAAACAAAAAATTACATATCTGGGTTTTTCTAATTGTGAAGCAGTTTTAACAGACCAAGAATGCTTTGTGGTTTTAGGTAGTAACGGATACTCATATAAATCCCAATTTCTAAACGCCATCTGAATAGGTTTATCTCTTTCTAAATGTTTTAAAAGTGTCAATCGTTCTCGGTCTGATACTTTTATATGTGGCACCCTCCACTGAACTCTTTGTATGTCTATTTCAAAATGAGCAATATCATTAGTAAGGATAACGCTATTTAAGTTAGTGTTACTTCTGTTCAATATAAGTTCATGTTTGCAATTTATCACTATTTTATTGTAATCCTCAGCAAACCCTAAGATCTTATTTAATGGTATCACAGCACTAAAATGCCCATCACTTTGAAATCCCTCTAAACTCCATCCCCATAGGGCAGCAACTTTATTTTCTGCTTCATTTAATGAGATGTATGATTTTATTGTTGATGTTATTCCAGAATTTTTTATGCGGTCTATTTCAATACCATTCATTTCATATCTGATGTCTTGAAACAAAAACATAACAGGGTTATTAGTGAACGCAACAGTTTTCTTGATCGGATTCCCATCTTTACCGATGAGCTTCGCTTGTCCTTCGACGTAAATTGAACTGGCTGATGGTAGCACGTATATGTCTTGCTGGTGGATGGGAATTCTGATTTCATCATTTTCTCTAAAGCTGTTATTGTAGGGATTGTATGAATGGACTTCATAACTTTCGATCGTAGTGTCGAAGTGTGGTGATTCGCTAATCTGTAGAATATTCATACTTTAAACCCTAGGGCTTTAAGAAAATCTTTATTTGCTTTAGTCAATTTCTTAACTTTTTTCTTACGTCTTTGCACCTTTGCAATCGTGGAAGAACTAAGACGTTTTGTTTTCACTGAAGTATTTTTATAGTATACTATCATTTTGCTTTTCTTAAATGAAGACGTAATTGAACTTGTTCCTCTCCAAAGTTAATACAGTGACCAAATTGATCTACAATCTTAACAGATACCGATGAAATTATATTTTTGTTTACTGGAAAGTAAATAACATTTTGTGGTATTTCCATGCACTGATGACCTGGAGTAGTATCAGACACAAATTCATGAATAAAATGAGATGGTAATCCGTTGCAGTATGAACCGTGAACAAGATCACATTCGATTCTGATTACAGACAGACCTCTGTTAATAATGGGAATATTTGGTCTTGATTTTAATACTGAAAAGTATATCAAACCGCACTCATATTGATCTGACAAATACAGCGGTGGTTGAAAGTATGAAATCAATTCCGATTTATTTCCAGAGATGGTAACCGTAGTAGACATGCTTCTATACTAGCCTCTTTCCGAAGATCCCGTTTATTTTATTCCTTCACTATACCAAAAATTCTTCAAAAAGTTTATACAAAGATGTCCACAATTAAAAGGGTGATCACGTTGAATATTTTCATAATTATAGTGAATTTTGGATCCCAAGTATTTTATAAATTCCTTTGGAGGCTTAAGGTTTCCATAACTATCAAAATACTCAATATAATCGTTGTATTTTGCATAGGCTACCCAATGAGAACCAGGATTTTTAGAGCTATCTAAATTTATAACTCCACATTCTTTTTTAAAAGGTTGTTTAGGGAGTTTATCTCTCATAAAGACACCTCTGAAATAGGGAATATTTTTTCCATACTTCAAAATATCTAAATTACTCAAGGCTCGCTTGGGTAGCCGGAATCTTAGTTTCTTTCTTTCGATACATAAATTCCGAGCCCATTTTTATGTGGCTTAAGGTGAAGTCCTTTTCCAATGCAGAGAGCTTCCATCTTTTCATTGTGTCTCTTCGATTCCATTAATAACTTTTTAGCCATCTTGAATTCATTTATGGTTTTAGCAATACCTGCTGCACCACCTGCTAAAGCTCCCGCCGCAGATAATCCGGCAAAAATCGGGATCAAAGGCAATACTCCACCAGTTTTTGGTATAGGAATAACACGAGGAAGTTTAATGGATGAACCATCAGCTAATTCTCTGGCAGCGGCCATAGCTAATTCTATTACCACTTTCTTGGATTTCGGTTTTAATTTTTTTATATGTCTTTTCGTTTTGCTAATAACATTTTTTAATTTATTTTTTAATCCTTTTCCAGGCTTAATTTTAGGAGAACACTTTTTGCCATCTTTTTTTATGCCAAAACCAGTTTTAATTTTTGCTGACATAGCGCTGCTTACTAAGCGCGCTGCCAGTTTTTCCCCTACATTTGCATCTGAGGCCAGAGTTCGTTCTTTAGCCATATTTAACAAAACTAAATCTGCCTTGTGACGGTCCTTTAAGTTTGAAGACTTGTGATAGGCAATGTCGTGTTGTTTGCAATATTCGTCTAATTTATTAACACCTTTATCTCCACGTGTAAGCCTTTTAATTAAATTAGTGCCAGGTCCACAATAATTGTACCCTGGTAAATGTAACTCAAATGGTAGATGATTTATAATCCAATTGAGAAGACTACTCTCTTCAATACACATCATAAGACTGATACATTTTGGACTGAGTAATTAATAAGTATTCGATTTATCAATCCAACTGTTTTCAGAAGAAGGCAAACCTAACCATTTTACTAAAACTCTGTCTCCTTTACTTTTAAGAACTTTCTCAACTAGATATAAATCAGGATGTTTTGTCTTTTGAAGCTCTTGTAAGTAAAATGCACCTAAAATAGGTTGACCTCTGATTGTATCTTCAATTAAGTAGGTAATAGGAGTTGTATTTTGTATTTTCCGAATTTTAAATATTTCCGTCGACCAGTTGGGGGTATATCCTTTGTCAAATGTTCCTTTGTATTTACTGATACGTACATAATCTCCCAGTTTATACTTGCTTTTTATTCTCTCATGTTTTACCAACCTTAAATACCTTTCTAATATACGTTTTTTATTATTTTTATCCACATTAGCAGGAATTTCATTAATTGTTCGATGGTAAGTGTGATTGTATTTATAAATAACATCATTAAGGGTGCCATCTACCCAATTAAAGTTGCCTTTTAAACTAAATTCCTTGTACAGTTTAGATTTCAATGTTCTGATAAATCGTTCAACTATTGAGGCCTTTTTTGTTGAGAAGGTTGAATAGTGGTTAATATGATTAGATTTCATAAGCTTTTGAAATGTATTATTATAAAATTCTGTTCCATTATCCGTTTGAAGATTTTTTGAAACACGCCCTGTAGCCAACAAAATCTCGAATGAGTTACATACATCATCTTTGGCTTTACTTTTCAGAGGAAAGGCCCAAGCATATTTCGAAAATGTATCGATAATGGTAAGAATAAATCTATAATTTTTATTTTCTTTTGAAATTGATTGCATATCAATTAAGTCTGCTTGCCACAGGTCATCTATATCTTTCATAATAACATGTCTTCGTGGAAAGTACACCCTTACATTTTTATGAATTTCGTTTACCACGTCAGCTTTGCTCATGTTCAGAATTCAGTACATTTGTCATGAATATATCTGTAATACTGAATGAAAAGCATATTATTACAACTATTTATTCTTTAATTATGTCAGCTTCTTTTAATTCTTCAACTATCGACAAAATTTCATTGTCATGATTTGTATTGCCAGCATCTCTTGAAGCAACTAATAGTTTCAATCTCTCAACTAATTCGTTAGGATCATCCCAATATACAAAGTCAGTGTTGTTTTTGTATTTTTTTAGTGTTGGTAAGTTTCCTCCAAGTTTAGTGTGATCAAGTTTATCATTGTTTGACGATTCGGAAAACAGTGATTTGATTATTTCACGATATTTTATTCCTTTGTCGCCTCTTATTTGTCCATTAGGATTAAAATCTCTCTTATGGGCATTTGTAGAATGCAACATATCCTTATATACAAGTTTGTCTTCACTCGAAATTAATTTTAAATCAGGTTTTCTTCGAAGTAAAAGTTCCTTCAGGCCAGGGGTTAAATTATAGGCTTTGCCATCGACTTTAATTAAAATGCTGTCATTATCATTTAAACTATCAATTTTAGAAAATGTTACCACTGAATTACCCAGCAGTAAAGTATTGTTTACACTTCTTATTCCAAACGGTATATTTACACCGTCATAAATACCGTGGACATCACGACCCTCTAATGAAATTTCTAAATCATCTTCTAATTCCATTTTATTAGACTTTTTATGTGATTGGGCAGAATTCAATTTCGGATCGTCGCAGTCTTCAAACTTTGTAGATGTGCTAGTATTGATATCATCCAATTTACCGTTTTCAGAATCATCGAGCATTGTATTTTCTAAATGTTTGATTTTTTCCATAGGTATATTAGAATCAAGTAGGGTTTTAAGTGGATCTGTGACAGGTTTTAGCATTTTATTGAGTGACAAGTTCATTGAGTGTTCCTGGTTCTTCATTTGTTTAATTTTATTCTTTATAGAGTCTACAGACTTCATTAATTCTATTTTAATATTTTTCTCCATGTTGTAACAACTGTGTGCAACTGAGGAACAAACGATACTAATTTTGGTTGTTGTATTTTATTTACTTATACTTATATACCTTCAGTCAAATTTTAAAAAAATATCGAAATTCTGTCTGTACCTTCCATTATTTAATGGTGACTCTTTATTAATAAGAAGAAATTGATGTGGATTACTCCAAACAGTTTTACAAATATCTTTGAACTGATTCCATGGTAGATCAGAGTTGACATGTTCTCCATAGATATGCTTTAAGTTAACATCATCTTGTTTAAATATTATAAGAAAATTGGTGTTATCACGTAACAACTGTTTCGGTATTTTTGAGTAGGTTTGCGATAAATAAAAGCAATCAATTTGTTTATGTCTACCCATAGAGAAATAATTACGAATATTTATTTGTTTTTCACACGCAACATCATCAAATATAAATATAGAATTTGGTAAAGCTTCACTGGGAGATATGACTTCTTTATTGTCATTGAACTCTTTGAAGTTAATCTGAGGCACTCTTCTTAATACTTCACTTAAGAAACGATATTTTGGTTGGAAAGTAGTTTTCGAGTAAAGATAAAGGTTTTGAAATTTAAGACCATTTTCATGCAGCAATAAACTAATCATAGCGTTTGTTTTACCACAGTTCGAGGGTCCGCATATTATGCATCGAATTGTATTAGGCAATAAAGCACTGTGTCGAATCTGATGAGCAGAGTCATTGAAATTGATATTATTCACGTTCAGTGATATGGGTTGTTTGATCAACTTCATCTTGACTATTATTTATTTTCATTACTTACTATCCTTTATATACAAGGTGAAATTTTTGTCACCATTTAAAATTTTCAGGGGGATAGCACCCGTGAAATTGAACAACTTTCTCTAAGAAACATGGGACGAAATATTAAAAAAAAAAGAAATCGGGCCTCCTATGCAAAATCAATACTCAGCTGATCGATTTTGTATGGGAGGCCCGATTTTTTTTCATATCTCGACCCATGTTCCTTGGAGAAAGTTGTTCAATTTCATGGGTACTATCACCCTTAAAAATTTAAAACGGTGACTAAAATTTCACCTTGTATATTATAAATATGAATATGTAAGCGCAATATTCAAACAACAGGTTTGGACTTGTGCAGTTATTAAGATGATGTTCTCGTCTTACCTGCATAAATGTATTTGTGACTAATAACTGAAAGGAGAACATTCTAGGTATGTCAAAGTAATTAAACATTACACTTCATTGCAGTAACTGATTGAAGTAGGACCTTACGCTGTTGTTCGTGATTTAAATAACATTCTTAGTCTGAAGGTAAGTGTTTGAATAATAACCAATCAATCAAAAAGAATAAATAAAATATTTGTTTAAAGTTTATATAAAGATAGTGTTTTTTTTTTTCAGAATAATGTCTCAACCACCGTCATCATCCTACAGCCCCAGCATATTGGACAATGAAAATGTGATTTCTGTACAACAGGAACAATCCAGATTACATGAGGTAATCTTTTTTTTTATATATTTTACATAGGAGTATACTTTTTTCTTATGGTATCGTAATTTTATCACGTGCTAATTTTTTTTTGCAGTGGAACTCTGAGGTCGTCAATGGTAATCCTGTTATGAGCCCATTTTTTTACTCTCAGGGCAACTACGAACCATATTTTGAAGGTTTAAATCAGAGCGCTAAAATTGAAAAACTGCTCACTGGAAATGCTCAAGCTCAAACTTCTAAGAGGTCTACAAAAAAGAGAAAATGTCCATTAGGACCATCATCATCATCATACATTGTTCGCAGAGGAGAAAGTGATATTGGGGGTCATCTAATTAAATTACAAGTGCATAAACTTAAAGACTCTAAGAATGAAAATGATTATAGTGATAGTGACAATGCGTGTGTAAGTGTGCAATATGTGGTGCATGAAACTTATGACGAAGTGATGGAAGCAGCAGAGACCCTCATTAAAAAAATTAGTAAAAAGTTGAGTGACTCGGATCAATTTTAGACCATTTTTGTATACTTAGTTAATAATAAATAGTTTGTAATATCAAAAAATGTATACGTTAGTTAATAAGATAATAATAATTATATTTTGTTACTTATTGTTTTGTTACTGTTTCGAGATTTTATTATTTTTAATTCATTATTTTATACATAGTCAACTCTAAATTATCTGTAAAATAATTATGATTTAAAACAATTACAAAGATTAGAATTCTGTGAAAATTAAATAAATGTTATGACTATACTATTCTGGGTTTCATTTTTCTTTGACTAATTAGTTTTAATAGGAAGTGGGTATAAAATATCACATTTAAACACATTTATTTGATTACAAATGATTTATTTCATATTATATAATATTGCAATTAATCTATTTTACATACTTTATTCATTTTATACCTTAAATTAATGCATTGTAATCTTATACAGCACTTAATTAAAATACTGTTTTATAATGCCCCCAAGGCAAAGTTTTGCAACCATCTTCCAGTATTTGTCTTTTATCATCATCCCTACTAAGAACCAGCTTATTAATCTTCTGAGTAAAAATCTTATGATTCTTTGACTTTATAATACACATGTCATCTCTTAAGCATTCATTGTACCGTAAAGCTCGTTTATATTTTTTAATATCGAGTTTTTTCACAGCCGATTTTTTTACACCTTTTGCTCTGATGATTGAAGAAGCTAGAGAGTCTATACAATACAATTTCGCTCTTAAGCCTACAAACTCAGATATAATATCACCACCCATTTCATCCTTAAAAAATCCTGGTATTTTACAATTTACTTTATGTATATTAAATTGATTTCCATTTTCAAAGTTACTCGTATCAAAGTATTTTATATTCTGTTTCATGTCCTCATAAAAATCTTCTGTATGTATTAAGTACAAAAGGCTGTCAGTGTCAGTATAACAAAGTTGAATATCATTTTCGTATAGACGTTTCATCACAGAGTAATGAAAACGATACAAATGACTCTTAGCCAATTCCAATATTGTGAAACCAATATAAATTGGTCTATCAAGAATAATTTTTGTTTGCTGTAACTGAATTGCTACTAAAGTATCAGAAAATATAGATAAATCTTTGAAATTTGGAGCACTTACATATTTTTCAGCCCCACAAAGTTTGTTAGTTTTATTATGAATATCTTTCCATACATTAACCAGTTTAACATCGACTTGTTTTCTTTTGTTTTCGATTGTCTTTCCAAATATAGAGTTGTTTTGTTTTTTAAAAAAGTCTCTTTCGAAATCGGAAGACGCTTTTTGTCTGAGAGTAGTATTCAACAAGATATATGGAGCCAAAAATGAACGTTGTTCAAAAGCTAATATTCTATATATCTTTAGTAAAAGAAGTCCGTTTTTTACACATTCTTTAAGATGAACATAGTGAATGATATATTTATGTTTATCATACAGGTTAGCAATTAGTTTAACATTTTTACTACCTGGTGGAGCAAATTTTTCAGCGGCAAATGGTAAATCAGAATGAGCTTCGTGAATTTTATGAGGATAACATAAATCAACTTCTAAAATAAATCCTGTGTCACTATCATTTAAAATACACATTACATTAAAATTATTTATGTCATCTTGATTTAAAAACCTAAAGTTTCGAGTAGGAAGCGGTTGCATCATAGCATGACCATATAAATTTACACAATCAAGATAAATTAAATAGCTGTCAGGTTCCTTATTGTTATAATTTCGAAGATATTTATTATTTGCCTTTGCATATCTTAAAGAACATTGGGCAAGTCCCCCCCTTATGCCTTGTTCTAACATTTGATACATATCAATATCTGAAATTAAGTCTAAATTAATTTTAATATATAATAACATTGCATCCCAACTCAGCGATGGAGATGATACATAATAACAGGGATCAAGGTTATAATACTTTAAACTCATTGTTCTAAACTTTTCAAAAACATCACATAAAAGTAGGACATCACATTTCAAATATAAGTCTGTGTACTCCCCTAAATTAGAAATATCAAATGCATTCCAGACTTTTAATGCATGGTTATAATCTTCATCCGAAATAGATTGGGATGTGAGTTTATTATAAAATTTTGATGAATCTGGCAATTTAGTATCTTTATAACGATCCCATGAATCGATGTAATCATAACAGTATACACCCTTCTTGCATGCTAAATTAAATAAATAATCATCATTAAAAAACTTTCTTAAGTTTTGAAAATCTTCCATTTTCATAGTTTTTATTAAATTATCTAGACTTGAACTTAAAAAATTAAAAGAATCGATAAACTTTAACTGAGCTACATTTTTTTTGTCAATCGGGACGAATTTTGTGAAAGAAATATATTTTTCTTTGTTTTTGGGAATAAGATTTATACGACCGCAAAGAGCTGAAAGTTCCTTTATAAACAAATGACAATCATAACCAGAAAGATTATGAAATATGACAGGTATAAATGGACAAGAATTTGCATTTAAATTACATGTATTGTGTGCTGGTCCTCTGTACATTCCGGTGAAATGATCATGATCAGCAACAACGACGTCAGTATCAGAAAATGTTTTCCTACATAAATGACATTGTTTAGCGTTGTTTAAAGACATTTGTTGATCTTTGCTAATTATCATGGGTTTTATCTCTGACATTAGTCTATGCAGTCTTATTACATCCTGACTAATAGATTCAACGAACTTTTTCGAGCAATCTGGCCCCCTATATGATCTAAACTCATTTAATTCAGGTTTAGACTGACAAAAAATGTAATATCCTTAACAACTTGCCACATGGATTTGTATATTTTCTACACATGTGGATTTATTCCTGTCTGAATATTCGTGTAATAGACTTTCAAAATCGCCATAAATAACAATTGGAACTCTTTGAGTCCTATTAAAATTTGAAAAACAAAGTTTTGAGTTTTCTTCGGGAAGTATAGTCTGCACTCTTGCACAGCTATGATTAAATTGTTTTTCTGGTGTGTCAAAATACACAAAACATTCGTCACATAAATATATCTTAGACTTATGTTTTGTAAGTTGCCTGTGTACAAGCTTACTGAAATGTTTAATATAGCAAAAATGACTTTTACCGTAATTACTGAAATAAAGTAAATTGACATGATAAAGTTTTCTTTTCAAAGTTTTATGTAAAGGTCCTGTTACATCGTAATTCTGTTCCAAACCATAGACATTAATACTTATGTTTGGATTTAAGTTTTCAAATAATTTGATATCGTCTAAACTGGGTGGAAATGTCATGTTCGTAATGTTTAACACTTTTGAATAATGAGGATATGATTTAACTCTATTATGGTTATTCTTTGCAGGGTACAAATATGATACAATGCTCCAAAGAAAACAATGATTATCTTTATTTACTATGTTTAGACATGATTTCGTATTTTGAATTCGTTTAGGTAATTTTAAATAAGAACCTGCTCTCAAAGGACTGTATTTAACGAAATTAATTTCTAAATGACTTATCGATTCGATTGTCCAGCCTGACTCACTTAGTTCAAACTCGGAACATTTATTTAAGATTTTTTCTGCAAATGCATGGTATGTGGATAATATATCTGTGCTTTGAAGTATAATTACATATCTTGTGTTAAAAGATTTAAGACTGATTTCGTTACTTTTAGGTAAAGAGTACGTAACAAAAAATTCGAAATTGACTTTCAAAGAAACGTGTTGTTTTAATAATTCTTTAATTAGATAGCAACATATGTCTAAGGCTTCAGTTAAAAACTTTTCAGGTGTAATAGTAAAACTTTGAGGATTTATTTTGTAACTGACTATTTTGTTTTTAAAAGCACAAGCTATTATACGAACATTATCAAATTGAGTTTTTATGAGGTTATTAGATTTATGGATGTTAGTTTTTTTGTGAGAAGGATAATTGTAAACGTTAATGTTACAAGCTTGACAGAAAACCATTTTGATTAATTTTAGAAAAGCTTTATTTTTATTTTCTCAGTTAAATTTTATAAATGCATTATTTAATTATTATTTCAATTTTAGGTTTTTATTTAGGTTTTTATTTTATCTACTTAGTAGATTCTGTAAAAGAACAATACAAGGTTGGTATATACTTTACCAAATTTAATATTTTTAAAACATAGTTAGATAAGTACTAATAAAGATTATATATTATAAATATTGTATTGCTTTCAATTTAGATTTTTATTTAGGTTTTTGTTTTATCTACTAAGTAGATTCTGTAAGAGAACAATGCAAAAATATAAGTTACATGGCTGGTAGATACTTAACCAAATTAAAAATATTTTTGAACATAGGTAGTTAGGTACTAGTATCGATTATAATATGTATATGAGATTATATATTATAAATATTGTATTGCTTTCAATTTAGATTTTTATTTAGGTTTTTGTTTTATCTACTAAGTAGATTCTGTAAGAGAACAATGCAAAAATATAAGTTACATGGCTGGTAGATACTTAACCAAATTAAAAATATTTTTGAACATAGGTAGTTAGGTACTAGTATCGATTATAATATGTATATGATTTTATATATTATAAATATTGTATTGCTTTCAATTTAGATTTTTATTTAGGTTTTTGTTTTATCTACTAAGTAGATTCTGTAAGAGAACAATAAAATAAAATAAAATATAAGTTACATGGTAATTAGTACATTATACCTAAACAAATTAAAAATATTTTTTAAACATAGGCACTAATATCGATTCGATTCGATGTATATTATGTCCAATATTATAAAGGATTAAAGCAAATTTAATACCTATTGAATATAAAGTATACAGTTATAGAACTTATGAAAAGTTAAGTAATGTGTTAAACTCAAATAAAAAAATACTTTAACTACAGTAAAAAGAAGTTTACAAATAATTTTTGGGGTACAGAATTGGTTGGATAGAGGAGTAGTCCTCTTTAACTGCTGCAACCAATTGAGTAACCGCCTTCCAAGTTGGGCTATCGTCATTCACTGCTGTTTTGAAACACACCAGTGAATGTTTCCAGCGGTCGGTTGTTATGGCCTCCAACTCCTGACTATTCGATATGCGAAGCTCAATATAATATTCCCCGCGCCTTGTGGGGTTGCTCTGCATAGTATAACCGGAGCCGACTCGACGCGTTAGGTAGCTCTTCAGTTTTGCTGCCCGAATTGATTCACGTTGCTCTTCATCCTGGAAACAAACAAAAATGCAATTAATCGTTATTACATCATCATTATTGTCTACACTTGGTCAGACCTGAGAACCGAGCTCAAGACGTAATAATGATCAGTAACTATGCTTAGGTACACCATCACTAAATCTGAGCAACTGTCTGGATACAGATATTTCAGTTTGTTCCGGGCGGGAACCGAACCCACGACTCACAGCGCAGCAGCCAATCGCTCAGCCCCTGTACCAACCGGACCGTTAAAATATAATGATTAAATGACAATTTTATCTAAACTTACCTCGGAATCAGGGTAGATGCATTGTTTTCGTTTCTTTTTAGCCGATGTAGACGTGAAAGCAGGCACGGTTGAAGGGTCGGCTTCTGATTCCGACCCACTAACAATCGGCTGTTCTTGGAGTGGCTTTTTAGTTTTTCCTTTTGGCTTCGAGGGTTTAGGCTTACTTGGCTTCTTCTTTTGTGATATAGGGATCACTTCAGTGTCGGAGTCAAATGGATTGGAAAACCTGAAAACAAAACAAAATTATAACATTTTGTAAAGCAGGTCTTCTTACAAACATTCACCCGTTTAGTTACAACTATTAGCGCCAAGTTCATTCATGATACTATACATTAGGGTCCTGTCACGCTGAGATATTTTCATAAACTCTCAACAGAGACCTCTGGACCTATAAGACCTTCGATAATATTGATCGAAGTTTATTAGCCCTACTAATAAAAACGGACGGTCACACACCCTGCCATACACCCACGCACACATAACCGCACACTCACCCGCACACTTACACTGATAACAAAATTAATAGAGTTAAAATGACACGCACATACTTACTGTTTTATATCTTAAACACACTAATTAAACGATTTTAAGTTATACGGAAATCACTGTAGTATGCACTGATTGATTGAAAAATATACTTTGAGATTATTTCTAGGTGACGCTGATTTTATATCCGTAAATTGTAAAACGGCATACACACTTAAATAATGTTTGTTAGTTATAATTTATTTAAAATTAGATGTCCATATTGTCATACAATTATAATCCCTATGCGCATTGCGCATAAGATTTATAATTACTAATTTCTTAATCATCATTCATACTCAATTGTAACGTTGTCCTAACTTACCATTTTAGGAGGATATATTACACGGCGCCACGCTGTCGCTGAAAACTGAGACGAAGTTTTTATATGGTAATCGTACGTACTTATAAACAAATTGTTCTCTTCATCGTGAAATTCTAGAGACCAGGTATATCGGGTCTTTCATATTAACATTGAATATGTCTAATATAAATTGAACTCCAAAATGATTTATTCGAAAACAAGTTTTTATTTTATTAAAAGATTACAACAGAACCTGGTTCACGATTATTTCATTTTATCGTTATAATATGTACAACAATATTGTAGTTATGTAAAGTCAAAAAAAAAGTTTAAGTTAAAATAAATGCGAATCAAAATCAAAATAGTTTATTTCACATAAACCGGCATGGACACTTATGAAACGTCAGAAGCTAGGTGCACGGTTCCAATTTGTCGCTTCCTACGGAGAAGAGCCGGCAAGAATCTCCACGGTTACTCTTTTAAAAATAGTTGGCTTTTACAATATTTTCAAGTTACAATGATAATAGGTACCTATGGGAGGACAGTGCAGGCTTGCCAATAAACCCCGGTACTTAAAGGAATGAAAATAAAGAATAGAAAATCGTCAACAAATCTACTGTATGTAAAGCCGTACGTTCTCTCATTCACAATAATATGTAAAATAATCTACATTAATAATTAATAAAATTAACCTATTAAGCCAAGTGACATGATTTCTATGACAATCCTGACAATCACTAATAAATTGTCGATATTGGAATTGATGTATAATGCCAAATAATGACAAGAATATGGCAGGCATTGTAAAAAATAAAAAAGAATTAGAATTAACATTTTGAATTATCATGAGATCTCGATATCAGTTGGAAACCATTTGGTCTTATTACAAAACACGATCTAAGTTTAGTTCTAGCCTAAAACTCTGAGTCAGATTTAGCATTACCAACTTTTCTTCTATTTGGGTAAAGTTCAAAAAAAACAATTTAGCAATAAATTAATATTATTCACATTATGCTTCATTCATCGAAATTTGATTTGGAAGGCATTTCTAAACTAATTTTCAAGAATGCTAATGGTGAGATTCTATTTACACAAGACATGACTGAACAGAAAATAATGATTTCTCAGGTTGAATAGATAAAAAGTGATACATCGTAGACCGAAAATAGAATTGGGGGTTCTGGATCACGGCTATAAAATTGGGTGTTCTGAATCACGACTATAGAATTGGGGTTTCTGAATCACCTGTTCTCGCTGCGCTCGAGGTGATTCAGAAACCCCAATTCTATAGTCGTGATTCAGAACACCCAATTTTATAGCCGTGATCCAGAACCCCCAATTCTAACCTACTCCCGGCTGATGGCAATTGGCTCGCTCCCTATTACATGGGACACAACCTTGACATCAACAGGGCACAAATCGAAACTCGCACTATACTCGACCAAGGAAACGAACCTACGACCTCATTTGTTTAGTAGTAGCGTTTGCGACTTCTAGCCCAACGAGGCAACTTTGTCACTATTTGAAAATTGCCTTTTTGGGAATTATCTGGAATATGCTTATTCGAGTGTCGGTTGTTGTTGTTTTGAGGGTTCCGTACCTAAAGGATGCTAACGGAACCCTATTACTAAGCCACCGTTGTCATGAACCGTAATAGTTACAGTTACCGTAATTGGTACCTACAGTAAGAGGTACCGTGACAGTTGATATTTTGCTATGCTATTTTCATTTTGCTATATGCATTCAAGGGGTTTCCTTATAAGAAAAGTGTCTTTTCGGCATTTTTTGCCTTGTGGTACGGAGCTCTTCGCGTGCGAGTCCATCTAGTACTTGGCCTGTTTTAAGTACTTACGTCCCGTGGCAATGAAGCTTTAAACTGACACCTGTGACATTTTATGGCACTCCACCCAATAAAAAACAAAGTCTGCCACAATAATTACAGGCCAGAAATATTAAAATATTAATAAAAGAACTTCAGCTCTCACAGCTCTTAAACCGTATTTTTAATCTCCGATATTAATCGTTAATGAAATTAAAAAGTTAAACATTACGCTACGGTTAACGACGTGATTGCTATAAAGCGCTGAATTGAGCTAAAATGGCTCACGGAGCTCAGTAGCTCACAAAGCTCATGATATTGGTATAATGGAACACTCCAAGTTACGATATTTAAATTTTAATATCTGGCCACATTACGTAGCATGCCTACGCACGTAGAGTTTTGCCGAACTGCTACGCACGTAGTGGTTTGCCAGACGGCTACGCATTGATTGCTATGACTATTTGCGGATACGGAATAAATCGCGCGGATGTAATGAATCATTAGTATTATTATATTAATCTGGATGACCGAGCATTGCTCGGTTTTTCTTTTGGTTTGAGGTTTTCTAAAAATGAAACCTAGCTAGATCGATTTATCGCCCTCGAAATCCCCTGCATACTAAATTTCATGAAAATCGTTGGAGCCGTTTCCGAGATTCAGATTATTATATATTACAATATATATGTATATATACAAGAAAAGTTTTATGCAGTGCGCAAACTGTAACCATGAATTCAGCATATCATTCTAGACCCCGCAGCGGAGAAATTTTTCGTCAGTTATACCAAAAAAAAACAGCTGTTCCATACATTTTGAGCGCGTAGGTATTGCACTTTTCTATGAAACAGCAGATTTTTTGTTTGTAAAACTGACGAAAAATCTCTTCACTGGGGGGTCTAGAATGGTTTGCTGAAATCATGGTTAAAGTTTGCGCACTGAATAAAAATGTTTCCTGTATATAAGAATTGCTCGTTTAAAGGTACTCGTAGGTATTAGATAACATAACGTAATATTACGCCTGGAATCCTCGTATAGTTAGGCAGAGGTGCACTTAAAGTATACCCATATTTCGCCAGCTATGTTTAGATAGATAGATATATATGTCGCATCCGGTCATTAGTACGGACACGAAACGAATCGCAAGCGCGCCACTAGCGACATTACGTATTTTACCCACACCAACTGACAGCGCGCTTCTACAGAGTCGTGATGTTGTAAGCCGGCGGCGAGGAGGACATTCAGTGTCTGATCGCATCGGAGTTAAGACGTCGCGGAACTGTACCCGATTCGTTATGCCCAGTCATTATAATTAGTTAATGTGATTTTAATAAAAGCAGTGTATATACCCAGTGTGTTTTCATCGCACGAAACCCGCCTTCTGCCCACATGATGTCCGAATCTAACGGAATAAATATTGACGATCCTACATATAAATCGTTTATTTGGTGCATATAAAATATATAAAATACAACAAACAAAGCACGATGACATAAAAACTAATTACATGTAAGTGTAAGTGCATGTTTAAGTGCCATGTAATAAGGTGGCAAGCCCATTGCCATTAAACTGGACATAAATCCAGACACCGAGCTGCAACTGAGAAATTGAAGATGCAACTCAAACTCAAAGCATATACATTTATCAATTAAAATCATTTCCAGGCACTTTCAAATTGTCAAAAAGTCGGTTGGTTAGTCAGAAATAGAAGCTAGTTGCCCATTCCAAAACGTAGATCTCTATGGAGAAGAACGGCCAAGAAACTCCAAGGACACTCGTTTAAATCAAGATGTTACGAAATCCTGGGGGTACAATATTCTAGTTGCATATGTGACAGCAATGTATGAAGAACAAAAGAAATAATTCGAAATTAAGATTAAAGTAAGCCCTGGAAGTAAGGAGATGACCAGTCTCTTCCGACGGCGCCCGTTCACTAACACAACCGAATGGTTGTACACGACATGATAACTGTGACCATAGTATTTGCTACATATTCCTTTCAGCGGCACTAAAAACCTCTTCCAGCTCAGACATCATAACAGTAAACATGAATGAATTCTCGCATGACTGGCCTAATCTTAGACGGTGGATAGATTCGGGGATCCAATGAACCTCGTGCGTCTTACGACTCTTAGCACATGTTTCCGAACCACTGACTCCATTCGACGCATTTCGGTGTGGATAGAATGTGTCATTCTTGATTTTAGATGTGTAGTCATGAAAATGTATTCGTGTTATGTGATTGTTAGAGTATTAGGTAATTGAAATGTTGTTTATATTGGCTGTGAAAACTATCAAGCAAATGTTTTTCAATTTAATACAAATTAAATTGAATTAAGAATAAAAAAGTAATTAAGAATTGCCAAAGTAAGTTAAGTAGCAGTGGGCACATTGCTCGTAGAACAGATAGCCGATGGGGCTGAAAGGTTCTGGAGTGGCAACCGCGTACCGGAAGACATAGAGTTGGAAGGGCTACCACAAGTAGGACTGATGACCTTGTGAAGGCCGCCAGAATCTGCTGGATGCGGGAAGCACAGAACCGGTTGAAGTGGTGGAGCTTGGGGGAGGCGTCTTTTGGCTGAAATGATGATGACCACTTTATATTGAAAAAAATTACATGGCTTGTTAAAAAAGGTAAATAGTTTATTTATTTATTTATTTATTTAATACTTCACGCACAGAAATGTACAGAGGCGGACTTAATGCCAAAGGCATTTTCTACCAGTCGACCTTTGGGTGATGCAGAGACAAACAGTGGTAGGTGCAATTACTCGTGTTTTGAATATTTTCAAATATAAGTAAATATAGGTACTAATATTATTATACTCATACATAAGATATACATACTTAATTAAATATAACCAAAAATAAACATACTTAAATACACATAAATTTAATAAAATAAATAAGACAAACAATGGGAAAACATTATCAATAGTTCTGCTTAGGATTTACCATAGCCGAATAAAAAAATTGGTTTTGCGACATCCACCAACCCGGACTGGGCCCGGTGTTGTATGCAGGGGAGGCCTTTGTCCCAGCAGTGGGTACATTATAGGCTAATTATGATTGAGGATTTCTATATAATGAGGTCTAATATGCCTCGTTGGTTTAGTGGTCGCAAACGGTACTGCTGAGTATGAGGTACTGGGTTCAATTCCCAAGTTGGACAAAGTGATATTGGGTTGTTCTATATATTATTTCTCAGTAGCAGCCCGGAGTTTGGATTCGTGCCCAGTTGATGGCAACTGGCTGGCCCCCACATGGAGCTAAAATATATCTGCCGAAATGAGGGTACACCTCTGCCCCACCTTTTGGGGAAACAAGGCGTGATGTTATGTATGTATGAGGTATAATATCACGCCCTATTTCACGGAGGGATAGGCGAATATAGTGAGCTAGTTATACGGGTGTATCTTTTTCTAGAAACAACTAGCTACCTTAGTTACAGAAAGATAGCCACCATGTCCCCCAAAAAAATAACCACAAGACAAACCATGTTACACTCTCTTTCCCCAAAAAAGGTCTATCATTACGGCTATGCCCAGATGCAATACTCAATCCAAAGACAGTATTAGGTCACATTTGCTCGACAAGCCGGCTCTCAAACAACTTTATATCTTATATTTAGAAGTCAAACGTGGTTGGGACACCGAGACTGTTTCAAACGAAGTCGGTTACCATTGGGACCGATATACACGTAATTGCCAAATCTAGTTTTGGAAAAGTCGGGCAGTTGGACACAAGTTCAAAGTTGCAAGATAGAAATAGGAAATAGTTTACTATTCAGGTAATACAGTAAGTTGAGACGTTAGTTTTAGCTTTTAATATTACCTACAGGTAGTTTATTTATAATCCAACAGCTTCTGTGTATATGTATCGCTATATTCGGTGTCAGGTCACTGGAGCTGGATGGAGACCTTATTTTTGCTAGTGGGACAGTCACTACGGGTTGTCAGAAACCAGAAAGTCTGACAACCAGTACTACCAAAGGGGTTTCGTATTACCCAATAACTGGGTTGTGGAGATCAAATAGACGACTGTCTATCTACAGGTACTCGTTCGTAGAGCGACTGTTCCATGTGAAATTATGGTTACTCGGTTGCGTCTGGTTAGACTGGACTGAGACCCCAACATATTTGTGAAAAGACTAGGCGGATGAAAAGCCATACATTGATTCAGTAATTCAATCCAGTGTTTGAATACACTATACAACACTGGATCGAATGAATAGATATCGGAAGGTAGACTGGGTACAAAAGTGTTTATACATTTGTCAATTATCGATCGATTGTCACTGGATAGTAACATACAACCAGCAAAACGGTAACAGTATCCAATAATAACATCTATCTATCTATATAAATAAAAAGAAAAGTCCTGACTGACTGACTGACTGACTCATCAACGCCCAATCCAAACCCTTAGACCTAGGAAGCTGAAATTTTGCACGGAGGTTCCCTTTATAATGTGGACAAGGAATAAGGAAGGATTTTTCGAAATTCAACTCCTAAGGGAGTTAAATAGGGGATGAAAGTTGTGCGCGGGCGTATCCGCGGGCAAAAGCTAGTGATTAATATTTGTTTCGTCCTAAGACTTCCGAGTAAAAGGTTATTTTGGTTTGTCATAAATTATGGAAAATGACGTGGGTAGCTTCAACCTTTAAGATTGAGGGTTGTCCCTAAAAGCAATATAAATTACGAATATACTATGACTTTACGTAGATACCCATTTACTTCTACATATACCCAACAAGCTGCTGCCCGTGGCTACGCCCGCGTCAAAGGTGTGAAATTATCTGGAACAGGCTCTCTGGCCCAAGGAATTCAAATTTTCATACAAATTCATCATTTCAGTCGAAAGACGTCTACTGCTGGACATAGGCTTCCTCCAAAAGGGGGTTTTGCCATAATCGCCACGCTGGGCAAGCGGGTTGGCGATCGCAGTATGGTGGCAAAATGCATAGAGAACGCTGTTGCCCGTTCTCTGGTAAGTCCCTTAGTCGCCTACTACGACACCCACGGGCAGAAACGAGATGGTGCTAGTCTTTTACGTCCGGCACCATATGGAACATCAACAAATTAGCACCCCCTATTTCATCCCTTTACGTGGAAATTTTCCTAAAATCCTTTCTTACCTGACGTCTCTCGTAATCTACCTCTATGCCAAATTTCACCTTCGTAGGTCCAGTAGTTTTAGAGATTTCGTGATTAATCAGTGAGTGAATGAATGTATGAATGAGTGGTCGTTCGCTTTTAAATACATACATGATAATAGAACACATACAATACACAGCTATGTCGGAAGAATATAAATATTGCCGAGACGCCGCTTGTAAACGTATTTTTATATCAACCATAGCTTCTATTGAATAGGGTCAGGTGATATTTACATATTTATGCCAGTTTGTGTGCAAAAATGTAACATAAACTTGTATATAATATGACTGAAGGTATTTTGTGTAGAAAAAATAATTTTAGTTCCAGTATTTTCGTGGATTTGGGTATTTTTATCGGACTGCCTTAGAAAGCCGGTAATATTTTGTTTTTGTTACCCAATCTTGTCGTTGATATATTTTACCGATAAGGTACCATATTTCTATACAAATTTAGAAAAAAATTGGTCAAGAACATGGAACATTGTTAAAATGCGTGCCGTGCTTACTAATGTGATTTGGTAAATGTAAAAAAAATTGTTTAAATTTTTGAGACAAAATGAAAATGTTTTCGGTTTTTTAGTCGCTACGTTAAATAATATTATGAAAATTGCTCATTTGGAAGTGGCACTAGCATAACTTTAAAATGACATTCCACAAAAAAACAAAACTCAGAAAGTTCGGAAGTCAGTGTCTTTTTGCATTTTGATTTTTTTCCGCCTTCCGATTATTCAAGTTATTTTTTACTTCGTAGTGTTTTGAAAATCAGTTGTTTTTTTATGTACCTAAACTTTTTTACAATACATTTCCCAAAACGCTAAAAGGTTCTTGTCGCAGTGTAACTTCTACACCACGTCAAATTACTAACGTCATACGAATAGCTTAGAGACCTGCCCGGCGGACTGACTATTCTTAATAATCCTCCGATTCCGATGCTGATTGCGATTGGGGCCCCGATAATGGCCCATAGACCGTATCGGGAGTCCATTTGATGGGCTCATGTTAGGAGACCCGGAAGTACCCGTAATTAAGATTAGGTGAAGATACGTAACCTTCTTGTTGGTTTTATCTTAAAAGAACTGATAGTGTTTGGCGGTTTCGTTGCTATTCTTTTTTAGGTTTTTCTCCTGTCTAAAATTGTTTAGTACAGGGTAAAACGGTCGAGCCACATTTTGAATGTCGAACTTTATTCTGACTGGGAAAATTTACAATTTATGGCGACTCTAGTAGAACAATTTCTATGAAAACTTTGTGGAAATTATTCTACAAGAATCGCGTGGCGTCAGTTTGCGGGATCCTGAAGGCCCACTTACTTGCGTCACAAATTGCTAAATACTTACGTTTAGCCCTTAACGTACCTACCTAAACATTAAAATGGATTTTAAAGTTGAAATAATATAGTTTGTTGTCAACAAGGGCACTTCATCGTTAATACAGTTAAACATTAAACACTACGTCCTTCATAGAAACAAACTATAAGATAACATATCGTATTTCAATGTTATAATCCCTTTTAAAGTTTCCTCCCGATTCACCCGACTTCGGCCGCTTGGTTGTCGGAAACTATTCCTCAGAAACACGCTACCGGGGCAAAAACTAGCCTTTGTTACTCCTAAATCTATAAGATCAGCTATCTGCCGATGAAAGTCCTGTCAAAACCAGTCCAGTCGTTACGGATATTAGCCGGAAAAATAACAGAGACACAGACAGACATTTTAAAATCAGTTTTTTTTGTTATAATTACCGTAGGGAAATACTTTCATATGCCTACCTACATTTAGTAAAAAAACTGTTATTTTGACATTACAAACAGACACTTAAGTTTAATTTATTTGTATGTATAGAAGATGTATAGACTAGCGACTCACCCCTGATTCGCACGGTTTTTACGACTGGACCAGAATTTAGTTGCTATATTATATTTAAGTTTAATACCAATATTTAATACACATAAAGATCAACGCGGTCACACAAACAGACATGAAAATCGACCTAAATTATAATATAAATAGAAGTAAATATCAAATACGCACAAAGCTTTCATATTAAACAATTTACATTATTATACAATGAAACAATACCTCTAACTAAAACATTAGGCCATGGAGAGGCATGAGTTGAATTTCACTTGTTGAACTTGAGTTTTGAACTGAGTTCTAGATCAATTAAACATTAAATAACTAATTTAATGTGATTTCTCTAAGCTTTAGGCGTTTAAATGGGTGTTAATTTTTTAATGTTTTAGTATGGGTCCATGGGACCCAGGTAGAGAATTTAGGGTTGAAATACATTCATAGTCCGTTAGGCTTATAATATTATTAGCTTCTGCTCGGACTCCGTCAGTGTTCAATTTCTTCCTCTCCCCACATCGCCACGTCGCATCGCCTACCACCACTTCATTTTGGCTAACCCTTCTTTCGACTGTTTTGCTGGTTTGCTCGTCTCCTAAGGCTCCTAGCGTGTGTTCAATAGCTTATATCCTTTCTCAAAAACCGGGCTTTCAGAAGCAAAAATATCTCTTCAAATCCGGCTGGTAGTTTTACAGATAAGCGCGTACAAACAAACAAAACACAAAAAAAAGACACGTAAAAAAATGGCATACAAGCAGACCAATACTTTTTATTTCAGTGGTTTGATTCCGTGTGATTATTTCCGACTTACACGCGGCCGAAGTCATGGGCAGAAGCTTCCTTCAAAGCTGTCTCGCTGGTCAAGTGATTGCAAGCCCGAGTAGTGAGTACGTCCTTGGTTCGATCTCCATCTTGTTGTTTGGATTGTCCTTTGGGAATATCTCAGTAGCAGCCCGGGGTTTGGATTTGTGCCCCAACCGGGCAATAGCATTATCAACTTATAATGTTCCCCCTGCTAGGATACAGGCCTCTTCTGGGGACTGTCATAAGTAATTTTGACGTTCAAAAAGTGCTGATTCTCATCCTAGTTTTAATAAATGACTTTTGATTTTAATTTGTGTTTTTCAAGAAGGTTTTACTAAATATCTTTGATACAAGTTCGTAAGCATAATTTATCTCATGCAATGATTTGGTTTGAAAAATTAAGGTCAGGCGAAATGAATGGCAGAGGATTTAAAAAGCGGCCAAACATTCTACAGTAGGCCGCAGGCACGCTTCCAATATTAATTGCTGTAATTTCTCTCAGATCCGTTTCGGAGTTATATCTTTTTGATGTAGTTAAAGTTCAATTTTAGATTTTGTGGTGGATATCTAATATGCTACAATGTTATTGTGGCGCGCCAAAATCGGTACTTATGTCACGATCTTGTTTTGTCAAATTTCTGCGATACAATAATGTCATAAATGTTTACCAATAACGCACCCCCGTTTAATGACAGGTTTTTTAACGCCGATACTTGACAGTCATAAAAATATGGAATAGAGAAGGAAGCAAATATCAAGTAAGACTGCGGCGGTGTAGTAGTCACAAGCGCTCGATAGTTGAACGTGAGGGCTAGATTTCTTGGTTGGACGAATAGTTATGGAGTTTTGAAAATGAATAAAGTCGGTGCTGTATTTAATCCTGATGCTAACATATCCTTTAACCAACATCCTATTGGTGTTTCAACATATCTCCTTGATTAATGCACAAGTAATCAATTTCCAGGTAATGGCCATCAGTCATGCACTTAAAACGCCATACTCAACAAAAATGTTTCCACATATATAGCCAGGTGGATGAAAACTACCAAGCTCTAAATGTAATAGTCACAGTATAATTAAAATTGTATACATTATCAACAGAGATCGGATATTCGGATGCATGTTCACCTAAAGTTGAGATGTTTGCTAACATGGAATGCGCTTTTGTATCGAAAAAGTCTTAATTTAGATAAGTAATTTGTTTATTTTTTTGTTTTAACTAATACAAACCACCCCTCTTCCAGTACATACACATATTTGTACCGGGATAAACATTAATTTTAAATTAATACACATCTGAATAGCTATGCAATCCAAGAATCCCGGGGTTTTTAATAAATATTACAAATAATTTATAAAGCCGCTTCCATACTTTCATAGCTAAAAAATATATTTAGGTAAATATGCATCCGAATATCCGATCTCTGATTATCAGATAATCAAACTCCTGTCAATAAAGTTCCCATATACATAATAGCAGCAGTTTAAATGCAGCCGCAACATATTTAAATTCGACCGTAAGATGTACCGGGCAGACTTACCACGTTATCTGTGCAGTTCATTTATATGCTAGCCACACGTATGCATGCGTAGCGTGGAGCGGGTTGCAGTGAACGATGTCACCCATTTAGGTATGTTCAAAAGTATTTGATGAAAATGTAAACAAAAAAATTAAGCAGGCGCAATTCGAGTCCGCGCCGTTTGTTTTCGTGAAAACGTTATACAAGATGTTTTTATTTAGGGTTTGGTAACAAAAGTTCCAATGGTTCCCGATACAGCTGTAGCCGTTGTATTCGTCCAATACTAGATTTAGTAAGCTCATTGCCTTCCTTATGAAGTAAGCATGCACCGGTTTAAATTATTTTTTTCAGTTTCGAGCAGATACACAGCCAATATTGGACGACATCTTAAACTATTTTGCTATTTGTAAATATTTTTTTGAGGTTTGAGGCACTGCCGCAGGTATTGTATTTGCTCGGTACTAAATTTTTTAGGCTTATTACATTCGTTTTGATGCGAGATTTCTTTTTATTTGTTTTTTTTTTTTAATTTCTGAGCATATTTATGGCCGATATAAATAGAGTTATTTTGCTATTATCAAATTGATTGATACAATATAGAGTTATTTTGCTATTATCAAATTGAAATTAATTTTTAACCCTATTTTGGCTAATATTTTGGTTGTTTCTCTCCATGGCCTAGTAGTGCTTTGTCAACTCTTGACAATGACTCCAAAGTCAGTGTTCTAACTACACAAGCTTTTGCGCTATACGAATTAGAATTTCGACTCATTAGGAAAAATATAGGGTCGCGCGCGTGCGCATGCACACGCAGCGTGACATCATAGGCATATTATAACCCCTTTAAAAATTGTTATAACTTAGACCTATCTTTTAAATGCTCAACCATTACTGTAATGGTAATGGTTGAGCATTTAAAAGATAGGTCTAAGTTATTAGCGTTTGAAAACTTACATGTTTTTGTCGGTCAGAAATATTTAACTTACCACCAGTACCTACTCCGAGCGAAAAGACGTTTTCACGTCAATAAACCAGCAAACGTATCCGTGAATGCCAATTGAGGTAAAGATGTCATTTAACAATAGACGTTAATTTTAGAACAGATGACTTTCAGACTGGCTGGCACAAGCAAAAGAGAAAATTGTGAGGAAAAGGAGAAGGACGCTTTTGGCCTGGAATGGGACTGGCTGGCTAGGGTAGCACAAATTGTTGAAAAAAAAAGTAAAATATAAAGTTAAAACCTTCTAATTACAATAATGAATGAAAAACTAAGTAATACCCACCATTTGGTAAGTTATTTTGTATGAATTCAACCAGAATAGGGTTAGTTAACAATTTCCTCAGATACTTTTGAAACAGACATCGCACGTGCGTAGATAAGCCGTTGGCTGCTGTGGCCTGTGGAGCGGTGCCTTAACATCGAAACGGCCGATAATGAGAGTTCCCTAATGGTACGACTCAGCACAAACCTTGGCGTGCAGTAAAAGCTAGTAAAACGGCGAGAAGTGATTAAAAACGTTTGAACAATTTTATGTTTTTACTATTTGTGGCTAATATATATGAACTATTTTGGTTAGTTTTAATATGAATAGGAAGCCTTTTTGAAGCAATTCATTAAGATTCTGTTAAGTTCACTTCTAACTTCACTCAAGTGAAGTAGCAGTTTTACAGTTATACACAATTAAGCTCTGATCGTACTTCCCGTTATGACATATGATGCCAAAACGTGGACACTGACCATTGGGCTGCACCACAAATTCAAGATCACTCAGCGCACTATGGAGCGGGTTATGCTAGGAGTTTATTTACAGGATAGAATCAGAAGTGAAATTATCCGGAAAAGAACCGGAGTTACCGACATTGCTTGCAGAGTAGGTAAGCAAACTGAAGTGGCAGTGGGCCGGCCATGTTTGGCAAAGGATCGATGGCCGGTGGAGCAGATGAGTCCTGGAGGAGAGACCGCATATCGGCAAGCGTAGTTCGGGACGCCCCCAGCTAGTTGGACCGATGACCTTAAGAAAGTGGCTGAGCGAGACTAGATGCGGAAGGTGGATGACAGGGTGCTCTGGCGCAGTCCGGCAGAGGCCTATGTCCAGCAGTGTACTGCGATAGGCTGTGTTGAAGCTCTGGGGTCACACTGATGCCTGGATTTGCATCAGTTTGTCCAGAGCTTTATGATTTCGAAGAGAAGTTTGGCGAATCCTGTTTTTTTTTAGCAAAAATTTCATGTAACTCGTGTAGTGAAAGAATTTAACCACAACCATCGGTTGCGGTGCAAAATGTAAGCATTTTCTATTTTTTATGGTCCATAGTTACCTACCGACGTTGGAAATAGGTACTCGTTTCTCACGTTAAATTGATTAAGTTTGAAGTGTTTGAATCTATGAGTGCGGGAAGCACAGAAGGTCGCAGTAGCGGAGCTTGGGGTAGGCCGATGTCCAGCAGTGGAAGTCTTTCGGCTAAAATGATGATGATGAAATTTATGAGTGATAGTAATTATGCTTGTTCTGTAAAAACCAAAATCCAATAGGATAATTCAAAAATTGATCGAATTTACGTTATGTTTATTTGGCGTATTCATGCTAGGGCTTCAGATAAAAATCAACACATTAGTTCCCGTTTCTCTTCTGGAAGCCTTCAGTGACTGATATCTAAGTTCACATCAGATTCAATCCCAATTCAAAATATAAAGCCACAGAAAATTCTCCACCAAAGAAAACTGAATCCTATCTTAAAGGGATTAAGTCTAAGTTAATTAGATTCACAATCCAACGATGTACAAAGACGTGGTGTACTAATTTTACAGCTCAATAGAGATATCGATTGCATTCTGATAGTCATTTATTTTCACGTTATTTTACTTCGTGATGTGGCAGAATTCAAGGGTTTTGCGAGTTGTTGAATTTAGGCGAAATGTAGGTGAAGATCAGCTAGTTATTTTTAACCCGACCGCAGCGCACGTTTGTTTGAAATAGTATTCAGTAGAACTTCGTGATGGCTGAGACGAGATCTATAAACGTTACTGAACCCGATATAATAATCATTTTAGAATAAATTACATATTGATGTTTATTTTCTTTTTACTTCTTCTAAAACTGTATGTTGTATCTAGCATATTTGTTTGTCTATTCCTATGTTATTTTTGTTGTTAGTATCTAAGCCAAATAAAATGGGAGAGGGCGCTGACTCTTGACATACAGGTACACCTAGTTCGGGAGTCAGAGGCTTCACAGAAGTTTTTGTAACCTATTATGTCAATAAAGATGAATTTGTATTTGAATATAAGACGCTACACTCGAGCGAAGGTACATGTTTGTTTCTATCCACGTTCACACGTCATCGATAATTTTTTTACATAGTGGCAGCGACATCGACGCGCAAACTGTAAGCATGAATACAGCACATGATTCTAGACCCTCTAGCATAGAAAATGCAATATCTATACCTACGCGAACAAAATGTATGGTACAGCATTTTTTTTTTCAATTTACTGAGAAATATTTCAACGCAGGGGTTTCAGAATCATGTACTGAATTCACGGAACAACGAGCATGGTCTCAATTTGTAACGAATGGTCACCCATCCACAGACCATCCTTAACAAGAGTAGTTTAACCTTCGATCGACTAGTATAGCTGCTGTTATTGCTTAAAATATTCTATCTCTTACAGCTTTTCGGTTCAGAAATTCAAACCGATTCTATTTGTCGGAATTTTATCTACAATTGTATTTGTCGACAATTTTCGTTCTCTGCAGCTATTGTGGTCGCGGGCGAATGGTTTCAGCATATTATTCAGCATGTTTTCAGCAGACGTCGAAGCAATACATTTAAAACATAAGCGAATACTGTTTTTAATCTTATTGTGGTCTTGCAATACACTTTTATTAAATTGATTTTTTACACGAATGATTTTAAAATACGTATTTTTTGTTTATTTGTTTCGTTTCGTTATTTATCGTTAATGGCGAACTTACTGTTGTTTCTTCTCTTTATTTATTTAAAGATAATGAACATTCGTGTCTTTTTGCCCACTAAAGAAGAAGTCGCAAATCCAATTTTATCGATAGCGGAAAAATGCAAAGCGACCATCTTTCTACAGCACAGTGGTCGGTAGCACAATGGGAATGGCCACGACATACGAGTTATTCAATTCAATTCAAAACGTTTATTTCTGACAATAACAATTCATATTTTGTTAGCAGCTACGACAGGTATTTTACACTACGTTAGTAAATACACTTATCATATAAAATCAGATTAAAATAAATTCAAAATTAAATAAAAAATTACAATTAAATCAAGATTAAAGCTAAATCAAATTAAATTAAGAGCATCAGAAACATAATAAAATCAATTAAAATTAAGAGCATCAGAAACATAATAAAATCAATTAAAATTATAAAATTAAGAGCATCAGAAACATGATAAAATCAATTAAAATTATAAAATTAAGAGCATCAAAAACATAATAAAATCAATTAAAATTATAAAAACCAATCGTTATAAGTCATAGGTTCGAACACAGGTAGTCTACTTTGTGTAAATATTATTTCATCACCACTGTTCTCATTTTTCAGTTCATTCACGTTCAATTTTTGATGAGAGTAGTTGTGTTATATGCGATCGCGCCCGTACCACAGTGTAAAAGTGCCTACGCATCATAACAACGCCGTCGAGTCGGCTGCACCGCAATGACCTAGTTATTGCGTAATGCTGACGGCTGTCAGCGAATATTATTGTTAAGGCGAAGTTAATACTCGCTAACTTCTATAATGGGTTCGGAAAAGCCATCACCGAACATTATTAGCGTAAACTTAAAAACAGAAACTGAACATCTGTTGTACAAGCACCTTTGTGAAGAACAAAAACAGCGTGAAGAGCTGCAAAAAAACCTAAATGACTTAAAAAGTCAAATAAAAAACCTACAGCAACAGCTGAAACTTCAAGCGGAAAACCCACCGAAATCAGCTACTAGAACCGCCACTGAGACTTCTCCTCCGCGTGTTGAATATGCCACGGACGAAGAAGAACTAGCTCGAGAAACAGGATGGATACGGCAAAAAAGCAGGAAGAAAAGAAGATTGAACACCTCTCCCGCCCAACCCAATCTGAATGAACACGGAAATGAAGAGAATAAAGGTAAGGAAAAAACAATTAAAACTCCTTTGCCACCACCTATTGTAGTAGATGGTATTCAGAACTACCAGAAATTTTATGATTTTTTATCTGAGAGTCAATCAGCTGACGCGTTTAGTATCAAAATGATGAACGGTGATACAGTTAAAGTAAATGCCAAAAACGAAGATTCGTACAGGGCAATAACAAAGGCTCTCTCACTCAACAACTGCCTTTGGCACTCCTATGAGAACAAGCAAGAGAGACCAATTAGAGTAATGGCAAAAAAATTGCATTTCTCATGTATTCCGGAGAGAATTGTTGAAGACTTGCGTGGCAAAGGCTACAAAATACTAGAAGCAGTCAACAAATTGAGTTGGAAAACCAAAGAGCCACTCAATATGTTCATGCTAGCATTTTCAAATGATGAAGAAACTAGCAAAATATATAGCATAAAAACTGTGTTGGGATGTAATGTGGAAATACAACCGCTGAAATCCACAAAACTAGTACCTCAGTGTAAAAGATGCCAGGCGTACGGCCATACTCAAAAGTACTGCTCCAAAGAACCGAGGTGTGTAAAGTGCACAGGTAAACATCTCACTAAGGATTGCAGAAAATCAAAAGAAGAAAAGCCAAAGTGTGTCCATTGTGGAGCTCCACATCCGGCGAACTACAGGGGTTGTATCGTAGCTAAAGAAATACAGCAGATTCGAAACAATAAATCGAAAGGCAATAATACAACCCCTCAACAAAACACACCTACTGGAAGAGTTGAAATCACCAGCCAGTATAAAGGAAGTCAAAGCACAATAAAAACTACAGCTAAAAACGTCTCTTATGCCAAAGTAGCTACAAGCGGCATAGCGAAGACGCCTTTGGCTGATATGGACAGTGACAAAAAGTTAAATGAAATCTTAAAGTTCATGTCATCATTTGACGAGAGATTGAAAAAAATTGAAAATAGCAACAAAGCTGCTACTTCTAAGCCAAAAAAATGAATACTACAGTGAAACTTATGGCGTGGAACTCAAATGGGTTACAAAAACATCAGAATGAGTTGCAAGTAATATTAGACATAGAAAAAATTGATGTGTGCCTGATATCAGAAACTCACTTCACAAAGCAATCTCACATTAAGTTTAAAGGGTACAAAGTATACCATGCACTACACCCAGACAATTCTGCAAGAGGCGGTAGTGCAATTATTGTAAAAGAAAACCTTCAGCACTATGAAGAGTTTAAATACGAAGAGAAAGAGATCCAAGCAGTCGCTATTTGTCTACAAACCAAAAAATATCCTGTTACAGTATCTGCCATCTACTGTCCACCACGGTATACGATAAAAAAAGACCACTTTATGAGCTTTCTAACCCGCCTTGGAAGTAGATTCATCTTAGGAGGTGACTTCAATGCTAAAAATACGTATTGGGGCTCCAGACTAACAACTACGAAAGGCAAAGAACTACTTAGTGCCATAAAAGAGCTGAAATGTGATGTCATGTCAACTGGAAAGCCCACCTATTGGCCAACAGATCCAAATAAAATCCCGGACTTAATAGATTTTTTCGTAACCAAGGATATAGCAACCGGTTATATAAAATTGGAACAAAGCTATGACATGAACTCGGATCACTCTGCAATTTATTTAGAAATTAGTGAGACCATTTTGTTTAAAGACAATAGTCCCACTCTTGCCAATAAGTGTACAGACTGGGAGGGCTTCAAGATCAGATTGAATGATCAAATAGACCTTAAAGTCCCATTAAAAACACCCGAAAACCTAAACATTGAAGTAGAGAATTTCATAATGCATATCCAGCAAGCAGCGTGGGAAAATACACCTGACTTCAACAAGAGGACGAAGGGAAAAACATACCCCTTCAGAATCAAGCAGCTCATTATGGAAAAAAGAAGTCAGAGAAAAACATGGCATCAATCTAGGTGCCCTGATGACAAACGAAAACTCAATAACCTGACGAAAAAAATAAGAAGACTTATCCAGAACTTTAAAGACGAAGCAACCAACACCTATATCCAGAATCTAAGTAACAACCAAAAGACAGACTATTCCTTATGGAAGGCTACTAAGTACCTAAAAAGGCCGGTTACCCAAGTCCCACCTATTAAGTGTGAAAACGGGCATTGGGCCATTACTAATGAGCAAAAAGCTAAGAGGTTTGCAGAGCATCTAGAAAATATATTTCAACCAACCGACGAGGAACTCATTGAAGATCACACTTTGGCTAATATGGTGACATCTGAAAATGAAGTAACTATAAAACTAGTAACACCGAGAGAAGTTGCACGAGAAATAAAACGTAATATAAGTACACGAAAATCACCAGGTTACGATTTAATAACAGGAGAAATACTACATAACCTACCAAGAAAAGGTCTGGTTAAGTTAACAACCCTTATCAATGCTGCACTAAGGCTAAAATTTGTACCAGACGTATGGAAGGTGGCTGAAGTAATAATGATAGCCAAGCCAGGAAAACCGGCTCACGAAACATCATCATATAGGCCCATTTCCTTACTACCAATCATGTCCAAGCTGTTTGAAAAGCTGTTACTCAAACAGCTTAATCCAATAATAGATAATAAAAACATCATACCAGAGCACCAATTTGGTTTTCGAGAAAAACACTCTACCATCGATCAAGTGCATAGGATCACAAATGTAATAGAAAACGCCCTTGAAGACAAGAAAGTATGTGCTACTGTATTCTTAGACGTGGCACAAGCGTTTGACAAAGTATGGCATGAAGGCCTTATAAATAAATTGAAAAGTCTGTTACCAAAGCAGTTTGCAGATATATTAGAATCCTACATTCTGAACAGAGCCTTTAGAATAAGACAAGAAGACGCCTACTCAGAACTGAAACAAATTAATGCTGGCATACCGCAAGGAAGTGTATTAGGTCCGATCCTGTACCTACTATACACTTGCGATATTCCTGAATTAGAGCAAAACACGATTGGGACCTTTGCTGATGATACAGCCATAATGGCTGTGGGTAACAGCCACGAAGAAGCAGTGGAAAAGGTCCAAATGGCTGTAAATCAAGTTTATAACTGGACCAAAAAATGGAAGATTAAACTAAATGAATCCAAATCTGTTCACATAGACTTTTCCAACAAAAAACATCAGTATTCTCCAGTTTACATTAACAATAAACTAGTACCATACGAGAATACAGCTAAGTATCTCGGGATGACCCTTGACGCAAAGTTACGCTGGAAAGCCCACGTTAAGAAGAAAAAAGATGAACTCGACCACCGATTCAAAAGAATGTATTGGCTGCTTGGAAGAAACTCCATGCTGTCCGTGCAAAACAAATTATTGCTATACAGACAAGTCCTGATGCCAGTTTGGACTTATGGTATCCAGCTGTGGGGCTGCACCAAACAGACCAATATATTAACTATACAACGATTCCAGAACAAAGTGCTAAGGGAAATTGTAAATGCACCTTGGTACATACGAAATGATGACCTCCATCGGGATCTAAAAGTTGAGTTCATCGATAAAGTGATCCAGAAATTTGCAGAAGCTCACGAAAAGAGGCTTCATCAGCATGTGAACGTCGAAGCAATCCAGCTTCTCGATCACACAAATATAGTAAGAAGACTAAAAAGAACAAAACCGTTCGAGTTAGTGTTTAGTGTTAGTGAATAGTGTAAAGTACAAAAGTGCCAAACAAACACAAGAATGAAGTGTATTCGCCTTAATAGAGACAATAAGAAAAGTGCTATTGGACACATTCTTAGTAAAGACAATTTAGTAGTTTAGGTTATAATTTAATTACTTATTAGTCTATTTAAAAGGCTAGATTGTAATAAGATTAGGGTTCATTCTATTGATGAACCTTAGGACAAGGGAAAAAAAAAAAAAAAAAAAAAAAAAAAACCACTGTTCTCAAAATGGTGACGTAAAACATCGGGAGAAAACCGGCTGTCCTAGAACCAAAAAATCTAAGTCATGTGACATCTAGCAATCTGCTCTGGGCCCATGTGTTGGATTGTGGCCTACAGGGAGGAGGCCAAAAGGGAGCCTGTGTTCCAGCAAGGGGGACAATATAATCTGATTATGCATACTCCTTAACTTCATATAGATACGAAAATGTTATTATTATTGGATGCATTAAACGTGAGGCCTCTAGTCACGGCAATAATATTAAACTAAGAGCTCGTTCCCACTTGTCGTGTGTCGGATCTGTATATTAATCGGATGTCGGCGCTTCTGTTCACACTTTCGGTTAATAATCGGCTGTCGGCTTGCTCGCTTGACGCACGCACTGGCGGAGCAAGGGGTAGCGGGGAGAGGGTTATCGGCCCCAACATCTGACAAATGTGAACAGCGACATACTTACTTATAAGCGAGCGGGATCTGACACGATTTTTTTCCGGGCGTAGAGGGAACAAAACACCCGACATTTGTTGTCGGCGCCGGCACAAAATCGGTTTCCGACAAGTGTGAATAGCTTCATATAAAATTCTCTGCCACTGGAACATCCGATTAAAATCCGGGTCCGACACCCGACAAGTGGGAACCCGCTGTAAGCCATAAATAAATAAAAACGGTGGTATGGTTACAATAATCTAAATGCTATTGTTGATGTTATTCCTATCTAATATGCTATATTAGTGTTGTTAGTAAGCTTTATCTATTTTTAATCGTGTTATATCGTGTTTTGTTTATGACAAAGTTGAGCCTACACCAGCGTCCTCGATCGAATCTCTCATTTCAGAACAATAGCCTAGCGGTTATTCTTGACAGTCACGTCTCGCGGGATATTGTCGGAAGAGCCCACAAATTGCACGAAAGGCTTTGCCGCCATAAATCTATGAATAGATCTAAAACTATAACAAGTTAATAGTCTTGAAAGTGTTTTGATTTTACAGTTTAAGGATGGAATACTCATTTGTAATGTGCTAAAGTCAATAAAATGGTGTGCAGGCAATAAATCAAGGTTTATCTGATAAATAATACTTTCTTATAATATTAGAAAGGCGAAAGTTTCTGAAGATGGATTTAAATTAAATACCTTTATCGCTTTTGTTATGTAATGTAGATAAGCTTTGTTTTTTTACACTAAGTAATTTGGACGAATACTTTAAAAGTTACCATGATGATAATGACCTGAGTGGAGTGCCACTAAAGCCTTGCTTGATGTTTAATATAGATAGTTTGAGGCCTGGGGAAGGACATAGGCTACTTTTAAAAACACACCACGCGGGCGAATACGCGGGCGGAAGCTAGTATTTTATAAGGCTTTAACCATTATACAGTTCTCAAAAAAGAAATTAAAGTTACTAAGAAACACTGTAAACAGTGAAAATCAGACATAAAAGTTTATATTATACTTATACATGCATGATTAATTACATCCGCGCGATTTATTCCGTTTCCGCAAATCGTCGTAGCAATAAATGCGTAGCCGTGTGGCAAACCGCTACGTGCGTAGCCGTGCGGCAAAACGCTACGTGCGTAGGCTTGCTACGTAATGTGCCGTAAGCTGCTGCTACGCATGTAGCCGCCTACGCGTGGCACCTTGTGGACAGCGTTATTCGTATTATCTTTCCAGCAAGGAGATATTTCTAAGCTTCAGCGTCGCTTTGTTTTATCTGTTAAGATATGCAAACCTTTTATAATTACTAGAGGTCGCCGAGTGGTCGAAAATTGACCATGTTTTTTAATGTATTTCTAATTTACATAAAAATATCAGCTTTCTGTACTGCACATAATTATAAAGATATAAACTTTAACTATGCTAAATTTCATACTCCTCCGTCTGCAAAAAAGGGATATTAAGTTGTTGCTTCACGTAATATACAGGGAGTAACAGAAACCCTATTGCTATCCTTACGCACTAAAGATAACAGCTGACATAGAATCACTATACATAGTTTCTGCTCAAAATAAAATACTCTAAGAATTGATACCAAATTTTCGGTTTCATATGTTTCTTAAATTCAAATCATAACAAACGTGTCACCGCACTACGTGGGTCCTTTCCACGTTACTTGCAAATATCACGATAAATCTCTTCCGAGTGATGTGTTTCTTAATTCAATTTGAAAAGTTCGGTTTCTGGTATCAATGTTTTAAAAATTCTCATAACTTCCGAACATGTAGATATAGGATTTAAAAACCTTTCCAATATCGTTTGATATCATCCAAAGAAGCCGTGCCCTTGGTATGTATATACCCTTTCCGTTACACGTTGTATATAGATAGATTTATAAGTCGGATAAAATTATAAGTTAAAAATATATCGTGAAAACTATTCTCTTCAGCGTAATAATGATTGTTTTTCGAGGGCTAACATACTAATTATAATGTACACATGGGACTTGATAAGGATGTGTACTGAAAAAGAAACTGATACACGATTGCTTTATTTTAATATCTCTAACAAAAATAGACCGATCAACCAAAAAACAAACTTTTTCCGTCCACATACTCATAATTTGCTTATTTTCAAACAATTTCAAGGAGATTTTCAAAGGAAATGTCTTTAAGCCTTTTTCAAGAAAAACACATTTTCAGCTTAAATTCGTTCTTCACAAGAAATAGGCAATTTACTTTGCGCTTGTTCCTGTCGTTTCGTTTAGCGTTTCGAAGTGTATTTTTAAATTGAAATAAATATTATTCTTTTACGTTTTATAAAGAAAGGTATCAATGTATTGCTGGAAGTCTTTTGTTAGAAATAAGTAATTTCTGTAAGAATAGAAGAAGCAATTTGTGGTTACTTTCTTATTTGTAATTTGGTACGATGAAGTAGGATCTTTTATTTAGAAATGATTGTGGGTGTTTGGTTGTCATACTTTTTCGGGTTCCGTACCTAAATGGAGCTAGCTGGACTACTTACTAAGCCTTTGTCCGCCCGTCTGCCCATCTGTCTGTCAGCGGGCTGTATTTCATGAACCGTAATAGGTAGACAGTTGAAATTTCACAGAGTATATTTTATATCTACATACTAAGCCTATAACGTTCCTACTGCTGAGACACAGGCCTCCTCTCTGTGAGACGGAGTGGGCTCTAATCCACCACGCGGGCCCAGTGCGGGTTGGTAGATGTCACATGTCTTCGAATTTTTGATTCTAGGACATACCGGTTTCCTCACATATAACAGCAAATAATATAAAAACGTTTTTCAAAAAAAAAAACAACCCATTTGCTGTAATTTTTTGAAGAGTTCCGTTGTCTGTCTCCGAAACGCATCATCAGATCTATATGAAATTTAAATGGGACCACGAGGGAAGCACCAGCTTTCAAATAAAAAAAATATCAAAATCGGTTCACCCAGTCGAAAGTTCTGAGCTAACAAACATTAAAAAAAAATACAGTCGAATTGAGAACCTCCTTCTTTTTTTAAGTCGGTTAAAAAATATACAAGAAACATGTTTTTTTCGGATTTTTTGCCTTGTGTATAGGGCGTGATAGCTTACATATGCAATGTTGGATTCAGTTTACATAGCTGTTACGACCCGAGTTACAACTCGAGGCCACAAATGATAACCATGTACTCAATGCCGACCCGTTACTTCGTTGGAGAAAATTACTTTATAACTTCGCTAACATACAGGTATGTACATTTATCTTCAAACACATGACTATATCTATCCGACCCGAAATCAGCTAACAAAACAACGTGATAGTTACCCAAAGTTTTACACTTTAATAACCGGTCTAGGCTAGAATCTAGACACGTTCCAGCGTTAATTATTCACATGAAATATTCTGGAACTTCAGATAACCGTATGTAAGTTATTTTAAACTCATACCGACCATGTCTGTGTCTGCTAACTTTGTTCACTTATACAGCTTGTGGCGTAAATAGTGGTCCACCGTTAAGGATTCGATATACCAGATGATTTATTATAACATATTACAATTTTAACCATTTTTACTCAAGGATTCCGAAAATATATATTTTTTGTTTTTATTTAAGAAATTTCTACTTTTTGTAACCAATGAAAAAATTAAAAAAATATGTTGAAACTACAACGGTTGTAGTTTCAGCAAAAAACATATTTTTTTCACCACTATTTACGCCACACCCTGTATATAGTTAGAATATATTGTCATTGGTTAAGGGTTACCTGGTTCTTCTTAACGTGTCGATGACAATCTTTACAAGGGGGCAGGGACGCGCAGCCTGTGACCATGGGGTCAGTACATGATTCTGAACACCCATGCTTTAAAATGCGGATATTTAATAAAAAAGAGATGCCATTTGGGACGCAGGTATTGCACTTTTCTTAATTTTGTGAAAACCGATGAAAAATGTCTGTTTTTTTTTAAAGTCAAATCTAAATTTTGTGAAAACCGATGAAAAATTTCTGTTTTTTTTCAAAGTCAAAGTCAAAGCATTTATTTCAAATAGGCACTTAAAAGGCACTTTTGAACGTCAACATTTACATTAAAATAGAATTGATTCTAGTCGCCCCTTCCAAAATGTAGTTTCATATGGAGAAGAATGGGCAAGAAACACCACCGTTACTCTTTCCTCGCCCCTTGTTACATGGCACTTTAACATAATTAGCGAAAAGAGTTTGTATTAAAGGCACACCTCAGCTCAAACCTCCGGAGAAAGAGGTTTATTTATTTATTTAAACTTCTCGCACACAAAAAAGGTACAAAGGCGGACTTGATGCCTTAGGCATTCTCTACCAGTCAACCAAGGGTGGTGAAGAGATTACATGGCAGGTGCTTAGGTTGAGAGGAACAATGATTGGAAAAAAAAACTATATAAATTATATCATATTGAATAATAAATAGGATTGGTACATAAATAGGTTATAAACTTATACACAAAAAACCGCATAACCGCATATACTAAAAATATTGTTGTATATTGAACTTACAGCAGTGGTGGCCCAGTGGTATCAGCGGTGAGTTACGAGTCGCAGGTTCGAACCCAGACAGGCGCTAAACTTTGTGAAAATTATTTCATGACCAGTGCTCTTAAAACGGTGAAGGAAAACATCTTGAGGAAACCAGCATGTCCTAGAACCAAAAAAAATCGAAGACATGTGACATCTACCAACCCACACTGGGCCTGCGTGGTGGATTATGGCCCACTCCCTTTCACCCAGAGGAGGTCTGTGTTCCAGCAGTGGGAACATTAAAGGCTGATTATGTATTGAACTTACATATTATGTAGAAAATTCAATGTTCTGTCAAGTAGAAAAACAGTGCACAGCATGGTCGGGTCGCTGGTTAAATATTAAATAAAAACAGGATATAATAACACAATGCAGCGTAAAATATTAAAAGTTAAAATGAATAATCCGTGCATTAAGTGTTACTGAAAGAGGTTAGATTTACAATCTCCGGTGAGAGGAAGCACCGTAACAAAGAAAAAAAAACTAGACTGAATTTTCTTTCACATTTTTCTCTCGAAATACCATCATCATATCAGCCGAAAGACGTCCACTGCTGTACATAAGCCTTCCCCAAAAAGGGGGATTTGCCATAATCGCCACGCTTGGCAGGCGGGTTGGCGATCGCAGAATGGTGGTCAAATGCATAGAGAACGCTGCTGCCCATTCTCTAGTAAGTCCCTTAGTCACCTTCTACGACACCCACGGGAAGAAATGGGATGGTGCTATTCTTTTACGTCCGGCACCACACGGAACACAGCAATATAAATAGGTATATTTTTATTTTTAAAGGATTTATTTTTGAAAAAGTCCTAAATGTTTTCAATAATATTATTAAGATTGATAATATTTTTATTGTTATTTAGTTAGACACAGCAATTAAATGATGCATATGTATTGAAAAACTTGGAGATAATTGTCAGCAAAAAAGTAGTCTATTTTTAACCGACTTCAAAAAGGAGGAGGTTATCAATTCGTCGGAACCTTTTTTTTTTTTATGTATGTTCCCCGATTACTCGAAGATGGCTGGACCGATTTGGATTTTGTTTTTTTTGTTTGAAAGGGTATACTTCCCAGGTGGTCCCATGATCATGAAGTCAGGATCTGATGATGGGATCCTGGAGAAATAGAGAGAACTCTTCAAATTTTATAGGCACACGAAGCGATTTAGCTGTTTTTTGAAGAGCACTTTCTCGTAGTGGTCTCATTTCAATTTGGTGAAGATCTGATGAAGAACTTTGGAGATAGGCAACGGAACTCCTCAATAAATGATAGCAAATGGACTGAGATTGCTGAAATCTCATGTCTGTCTATTGCTTACACTACTTCATAACATAACATCACGCCGGTATGCTGTGAAGGGGTAAGCACATGTGAACCACTAAAAAGTGAAAAATAAAAACTTTTTCCAAAAAAAAAACAACCGACTTCCAAAAAAACACTACAAAGTGAAAAATAACTTTAATTTCGGAAGGCGGTGACAAAAAATTCAAATACAGCTCCGAAGACACCGACTTCCGAAATTAAAGTTATTTTTCACTTTGTAGTGTTTTTTTGGAAGTCGGTTGTTTTTTTTTTCTGGGTTCGTATTCAATTTATCTACCAAATAATGTAACATTTTATCATTTATCAATTGGATAGTCTATACAAAGACTAAAAAACAGGCCCTCAGTTCACTTAAATTTAGTATAACATTACCTGTTTATAAGTATTTCCTTTATATCCAGCAAACAAATCCTAAAAACAAAAACGCTAAGTAAACACATGTACGATAAAAGCATTTCCTTTCCATTTAACAGCCGGTTAACCAGTACTTAAGGGCGAGCTCTTCGCTGCAATGTACAAGGTCGGGCTACTCCACACAATAGCACCTACCTACAGTCTCAGCGATACTCCGCCACGGCTGTGAACGGGTGGATAGCACGCGGGTACAGGGACGGATTTAGCGGATACTTTTTATGAATCTACGAGTACACTGGCACCTCCTAGTTAAAGAGGAGATAAAAACTGGAAAAAGAAGGTTGGCTGATTAAACTTCACTACTCGCTACTTTTGACACTGGAATATAGTATTTTCATTTATGTACTTCTACCATGGTCCACCGTCCATCTTCAGTGACTAGTGTCCTGCCGTGTTTTCATCCTCCAATCCAGCGCACTGTGCGACCCATCGTATAGTTGCTTGTAACAGCTCATCACTGACAAATTAAAATACATGTATTTGCCAGGATATAGGTTTATAATATACTAGCTTTTGCTAGCGGCTTCACACGCCTGGAACTCGAAAATGATTCCACTGGAACGCATCATCATTTCAGCCGAAAGACGCATCACTGGGATAAAAAGTTCAGCCTTTGTTGCGAACATCCAAAAAACTAAACTACAAACTCTAAATATCCAAACATACAAACCTTCACATTTATAATATTAGTAGGAAGTAGGGTGATCTTAAAACACTTTAATGGCCTATTTACATTCTACCTTTACATAAGTATGGTGTACAAATAGTTACTTACGTACGTAGTCGAAGGCCATGCCAAAAAAATAATTACAGAACAGTAATTTTTAACCGACTTCAAAAAGGAGGAGGTTATCAATTCGTCGGAACCTTTTTTTTTTAGTTTTATTTTTTTTATGTATGTTCCCCGATTACTCGAAGATGGCTGGACCGATTTGAATTTTGTTTTTTTTGTTTGAAAGGGTATACTTCCCAGGTGGTCCCATGATCATCAAGTCAGGATCTGATGATGGGATCCTGGAGAAATGGAGAGAACTCTTCAAATTTTATAGGCACACAAAGCGATTTAGGTATTTTTTGGAAGAGTACTTTCTCAGAGTGGTTCCAATTCAATTTGGTGAAGATCTGATGAAGAACTTCGGAGATATGTAACGGAACTCCTCAATAAATGATAGCAAATGGACTGGGATTGCTGAAATCTCATCTCTGTCTATTGCTTACACCAGTTCATAACATAACATCACGCCAGTATGCTGTGAAGGTGTAAGCACATGAGAACCACTAAAAAGTGAAAAATAAAAACTTTTTCCAAAAAAAAAACAACCGACTTCCAAAAAAACACTACAAAGTGAAAAATAACTTTAATTTCGGAAGGCGGTGAGAAAAAATTCAAATACAGCTCCAAAGACACCGACTTCCGAAATTAAAGTTATTTTTCACTTTGTAGTGTTTTTTTGGAAGTCGGTTGTTTTTTTTTTGGAAAAAGTTTTTTTCAGTTTATACTATTTATTTGGAAGTCAGATGTAAAAAAAAACTTTTAATTTTTCACTTTTTAAACACCATTTTGCAGAAAATGCAATCCGAATCACTAACAGTGATCATTTTTATTCAATCACAAAATGCAGCCTTTGCTAACACTGGAATATTATAAAATAATCTAGTTTGAATTAAAGAAGGATACTTAATTTATTTTAATGTTTATGAACATTGTCCTTTATTCATCATGAAATACTAATCTGCGTGCTAATTACCCATGTTTACCACCCACCAAAAACCCATACCCATACCCACCCACCACCCATAAATTACCATACCACCAAAAAACCCATACAACCCACAAATACCCATACATTTTATTTGACGTGAAATAAAATTCAGAATTGTACTTGTTGGCCCGAGCCCGGCCCAGCACGTTTATAGCAACCTCTTCGCTACCCGTGGCGCAGCATCGTATATCACACAACCGGATTCAGAGTAAGCCTCACACGACTAAAACAAAAGGTATTCACCTGGAATTAGTACAGATATAATGCAGCTCTTCCTGCGCTTCTTAAAACAAGAAGGTATTGTAGTTGTGTCTCATATACCTAATCTAATCTAGTTTAACTAGCCTGTATTGTCCGACTGCTGTGCAAAGACCTCCCACTCCATTTTCCATTCAATTTCGTCTTTTGACTAGTGCTGGCCAGTCCTTTTAAAAGGAGTCAATCTCGGCCCGCCATCTTCTTCTCGCCTATACAGGGTGTAACAGAAACCTTATTGCTATCCTTAAGCACTAAAGATAAAAGCTGATATAGATTCACTATACATAGTTTCAGCTCAAAATAAAATACTCTAAGAATTGATAACAAATTTTCGGTTTCATATGTTTCTTAAATTCAAATCATAATAAACGTGTCACCGCACTACGTGGGTCCTTTCCACGTTACTAGCCAATATCACGATAATTCTCTTCCGAGTGATGTGTTTAATTCAATTTGAAAAGTTCGGTCTCTGGTATCAATGTATTACAAATTCTCTTAACTTCCGAACATGTAGAGATAGGATTAAAAAAACCCTTCCAATATCATTTGATGTCATCCAAAGAAGCCGTGCCCTTGGTATGTATATACCCTTTCCCTTACACGTTGTATAGGCAGGCCGAGAAGGCCTAACATCAGGGATTCAGTTTAGATGTATTATGTATGTATCTAAAGTTATATTTTTTTTAGGATATGTCGAAATACCAAGTTAATTCTTTGTTAAAAATATACGAATCGGTATATTTACCGATTCGGATATTTTTATCAAACAATTCTGTTTGTACACACTAAACACGCACATAAACTTATAAACACACTCAGTTTAGTATTCGTAAATACGGGATTGCACGGACATCGACGCGCCCCTGCTACCGTAGATTTAGTACATGATTCTGACGCCCCTGCGTTGAAATTTTTCATCGGTTATTAAAAACGAAAGGGTACTACAGTTTTCTCGCCGTTATCTCTGCCACCCTGTATAGCTCATCTGTTTATATATATTTTTATGGCTAAAAACCTAAGATTAAAAGGACGTGTATGGGCAATGCTCGTGGCTCGCCCTGCCTATTAAATTTTATTTAATTGGATCGACACTTCACATCCTAAAAACCTTTTAGACTTAAATGTACTTAAGGTACTATTTAATACTTTTAAAACTTTACTATTGCATCCTCAGAACAGTGAGGTTGCTCCGCGAAGCCTGTGAAGCTCCCAGGAAGCTTCTGTGCTTTTGGGCTGAGCTAGGCTGGCTTTGTTAGCCAGAATCCCCACGCACAACGGACCGAACGGGAGTCTACGTGCGGAAAAGGGAGTCCCATCATCATCATCAGTATTTATTTATTTATTTTATAACAATTGCTTGTTGCACTTACAGTAAGGACCAAAGCGCGCAACAAGCCAACCAAACAATAAATTTAACTAAAAAACTTCACACAAACATTTAACATAGATCTACTGCTATACACAAAGATATCAACATCTGGCCTCTGAGCAATCAGGGCGTTAAGCAGATTGATTATATATATATCTATTGCATCACATCCTATGAAATTAAACTTAACAGTCCGTTACAGCTTTGACCATTACCTATTCAGAATATTACTGCAGATTATCACACATAGCTATTCACAACTAAGCCACACACATGGTAATGGTTCCACAGCGATAGTGCAATAAGAAGCTTTGTGGTCTCAACTAGAATGTAATGCCGGGATAATTATAGCAAGGTTAGAGTACTACGACCAGGATTAAACCACACTATTACATTGTGTGGTCGCTGTATAGCGATAAGGGGGCTTATATCACGAGCCTTTGTTCTTTTGTTTTAGGTACAAAGATTCAGAGTAGCTGCTTTTGTGGTAATTGCGATTCGAGGATCACACTGAGGTGTGTTATAAAAATTTAATGAAGAAAAGATATGAATGAAGGTGTACTGAAGAGATTATGACCTGCATGATTGTAAGATGCAACCTTAGGTATCTAGTCAATAAAAGATAATGGTATACAATTCTGGGATAACCGCCAATACAATACGAATTTATGAGGCAGAAAAAGGAAGTAACAGTCCGCTTGGAGGCTGACAGTGAATGTCATGATATAAAATGTAAATTGTACGAATATATCCAACGTTTTTTGAAGACAGTTAAAAAGAAGAAGACGTTTATAGTGCTGCAAGAATCGTTTGGCGCCTGAATGACATGTCAGGAGGGCGCTGTTGGTAAACATTTGAGAAATTGTCACATATATTGTATTGACTAAACAAGATGGCAACCATAGTTCCAATTTTGACCACGCGCCAAAGGGTCGTTGTAGTGCTGTAAATGACGACGCAACGTCACAAAATGATCAAAACAACAGTCCATTTCGTAGCCTCTTTTACAGAATTTTTCATTCAAACAACCCGCTAAAATCCTTCTCTTTACAGTATATTTATTCACCCTGCAGAGGAACCAAAGGGTTGACTAAAATTCAAGTGAGACTGACATGGGTTCAATAGTTTTTCGACCCCGTTTTCGGTCGAGAACACATCTTTTTAGCGGTGTAGATATGCAAAGATCTTATAAGATCACGGATCATATCACATGACGACAGAGTAGGGATCCTTTTATTATCAAAACCCAATCTTGGTCGAGTAGTACCAAGGTTTTGAAATTACATTATACTTGTACCTAGTTACCGTCATTCGAGAGGGTTGATCTTAGTCCTTGGTAGGAGTATTATTTATACTCAAAGGAAAGTTGTGGGCCTTGTGGGTAACACGATTTATTACGAATTTGGTTGGTATTATTTCGGTTGTCATGATACATGAGAAAGGAAGATATTTCAGTCAGTAAGAAGCATATAACTATAAACAGTGGAATGGTTTTATAAAGAGTGTCTATAATTAGAACTCTTCGATACAGCACGCGTTTTATAAAGAGTGTCTATAATTAGAACTCTTCGATACAGCACACGTTTTATAAAGAGTGTCTATAATTAGAACTCTTCGATACAGCACGCGTTTTATAAAGAGTGTCTATAATTAGAACTCTTCGATACAGCACGCGTTTTATAAAGAGTGTCTATAATTAGAACTCTTCGATACAGCACGCGTTTTATAAAGCGTGTCTATAATTAGAACTCTTCGATACAGCACTTGTTTTATAAAGAGTGTCTATAATTAGAACTCTTCGATACAGCACGCGTTTTATAGTGTTTATAATTAGAACTCTTCAATACAGCACGCGTTTTATAAAGAGTGTCTTTAATTAGAACTCTTCGATACAGCACGCGTTTTATAAAGAGTGTCTATAATTAGAACTCTTCGATACATCACGCGTTTTATAAAGAGTGTCTATAATTAGAACTCTTCAATACAGCATGCGTTGTTGTTCCTGACACAGCAGACTTCTTATACAATCACGCATCGCTTCCCCGAAGGGTTGAACAGAGATGTACTTATAGTACCCCGTTGGTCTGGTGGTCGCAAGCTCTATTGCTTAAGGTTCTGGGTTTAATTTCCAGATCAGGTAGTGGTAATGGGCTTTTTAACCGACTGAGTCAGAAAGAGGGTTATGTTTTTCGAGTGTATGTGGATTTCTGTGGCACGCTCTGTAGCCTAGACGGCTTGATCGATTTCAGCTTGAGAGGTGCCGTTAGATTCGTCTTAATTGTGAGAGTGACACAAAAAATGGCCGATTTTTGGCGCTTCAAATTTTTTTTTTTCTCAAAACCTGTTGAGTGGGGTATCAAAATAAAGGGTTTCATAAATAGGTCTTATTAACGTCAAAAATAATTATATTAACTAAAAACTGTGAACAAAAAAATTTACAAAATAAAAAACCCGACTGCGTAAAAAGTGAATTTTAATTACAAAAAGATGGAAACAAGAAACTTGTTTTAAAAGGATGACTATTAGACTGAATACTATAAGCAATATTATGGAGTCGGAGGCAATAAAGGTGGTTATTGTTAAATTTAAGAAGATGCCTCCGACTGCCTGGATTTTTTCAGTAGCAACTCGGTGTATGGATTTCTGCCTTGTAATATACAGGTTGATTGGAAGATGGGTGCAAAGCTTTAAGGCGAAGATAGTACAGACAATTTAGAACCATTTAAGCCATGGTTGTCTTAGACGAAGTCTTACCAAATATTTTTAACCAAATTTTTAAGTGTTTTTTCGGAAATTCTCAAAATTTAATGTAAACTGCATAATTGCTAACGTGCTCAGCCACAAGCTGGACAGCCCCCTTCTGGGGCACTGGGTTCAAGCACAAGTGCGCGTGCCCGGGGCCCCAGAGGGCGGCAAATACTTAAATTAATAGCTAAATTTTAAATACTAACATAGTTTTAAGTCGTTCTACTAACAATATGTATGGGTCAAATATGCCTGAAATAAAAAGATTTTATTTTATTTTATTTTATTTTATTTATTTATTTATTTATAATTATGGCCAAATTGAATGATAAATGAATTCATTTTTTATTTATTTAATTAAAGTAATGTGTAAGCAATCAAGCAAAACATGTTTTAGGCGTCTGTGTCATTAGACATTTTTTTACAGACATTTAAAGCTCAGAGAAAAATAAAAAAATTGTACAATACGTCTTTTAAACCTTATTAAAAAAAAAAAAAATTGGTAAGACTTCGTCTAAGACAACCATGGCTTAAATGGTTCTAAATTGTCTATACTATCTTCACCTTAAAGCTTTGCACCCATCTTCCAATCACCCTGTATATGAGACAAAATATAATTGGCGAAATATTGGCGAACTGCATTGTACCTATCTACATCTCTACACAAACTTTCGGAAAAATAAGGCGAGATGATAACAGCTACAATAAATGCAATAACACAGTTGGTAATTCATTTTTCAGTCTTCCAAATATTCGTTTGCTTACAACACGCACAGTCATAACTTAGATTTAAAAGGCCTGTTATTAATCAAAATGTCAGCTCGCTAGGCCTCTACTGCGTTTTCTCCGACGAACGTAACTGTGTTATAGTAGATAAGGCTGCTATTTTCTGCTTAAAGTCTGAGCAAAGAAGATATTCAGGTAAAATTGGACGGAAAAAGTGTTTACTGAAAACCTTTACGGCACGGGTGACGATCTACTACTGTCATCTTTTCGTTAAACATTTTTTTTTTGCTGATGAATCGTTTTGGCGACAGCTCATTTTGTCGACACACGTTCTTTTTGCTTTTCGAACAAAATTTCGTAAAATTGCCCTTTGGGCCCAAAGGCAGTTCTAAGATATAACCACTTCATCATCACTTCAGCCGAAAGACATCCACTGTTGGATATAAGCCTCCCCCAATTTGGGGGGGTTTGCCATAATCGCCACGCTTGGCAGGCGGGTTGGCGATCGCAGTATGGTGGTCAAATGCATAGAGAAAGCTGCTGCCCATTCTCTAGTAAGTCCCTTTATCGCCACCTACGACACCCACGGGAAGAGACGGGATGGTGCTATTATTTACGTCCGCAACACACGGAACCTTTAGTTCATGGTCTAAACAACAAGGTCTCGTATTCCAGGAGTGACACATGATTACGTCACTATCCAGTTGGGAACTATTGTAACAAAACACGAAATTATGTAAACATTTTCAGTCATCATTTTGTAAAAAAATATTTATAAAGCATTTCAATAGTTGTAAAAAAATATTATTCATGTGTAAAAAAGTGTTTGTGTAAAACTACTAACAGCATCATCATCATCATCATCATTTCAGCCGAAAGACGTCCACTGTTGGACATAGGCTTCCCCCAATTGGGGGGGGGGGTGCCATAATTTCCAAAGGGGATCCCCATAATTACATCATAATCAGCCTATAACTAATATCGCCATTGCTGGGACACAGACCTCCTTTTTACGAGAGGGATAGGGCTACAATCCTCCACGCGGGCCCAGTGCGGGTTGGTTGTTGTCACATGTTTTCGAATTTTTGGTTCGGGTACGTGCCGGTTCCCACACAATAGTTTCCGTTTCGAGAGCAGTGGTGATCAAATTAAATACACAAAGTAGTGGCGCTTTTCTTGGTTTCAAATTTATTACCATTACCATTGGGCTACCTTTGCCCCCTACTTACAGCAATAAAGATACTTCATCATCATTATTAATTTATCACTTACTTCAGTAATAAATCTGCGTTTTCCCCTTCAAAGAAAGCAGCAGATAATAAACATTTACCGTCCCTAACAACATTATCCTTAGCGCAAATACCAACAACGGGGTAAAAAAAGAAAATCCAGCTTTTGATGTCCCGCGTTTTAATTTAAATTATTCACTTTAAACGTCATTGCTGGTCCGGGATAAGGATCCCGGGACATCCGGCGCCCGCTCTAATCCCGGTAATGTTTAATTTTAACATCAAGACAATTATATTAAAGGATATGAAGCTTATTTTGTAAAATTTTTGCAGCAGGCTTTGTGAAGGTTTTATTTTTTATTTTCGGTTCGAGGAGGGATAATTAAATTTTATATTTGGTGTAAAAGTGCGTATTAAACTTACATTATTTTATCCCAAGATTCAGAGTTAAATTGCATAAGCGTGAACTTTTTTATTTAATATTATTTAATGCACAGACGGCCGATGGGGCCGAAAGGTTCTGGAGTGGTGACCCCGTACCGGATGACGTAGAGTTGGAAGGCCTCCCACAAGGTGGACTGATGACCTTGTGAAGGTCGCAGGCATCCGCTGGATGCAATTTTTCAAAATTCTACTTACCTACCTTTAAAATGGGATGAAATTTTTTATGCAAACAAGTTACGTACCTACGATACGTGTGATAAATTATTTTATTTCTTGTTTGAGCAAACACTTTATAAGAGGTTGTCGTTTCCTCTCTGACTACTGTGAACTACGTGTACTTATTTATGGACTTAATAAAAGAGACTGTGACCTATGTTTGAGCTTCAATCGGTGTTTCTTCTCAGAGTAGTCGGCTAGCAAACAGTGACCTATCTTCTAGTTTTTATTAAAAAATATACGTGTAAAAGTGTAGATTAGTGTGCAAATTGTTAACGAAATAAATGTCGTTTATCATTTACTAGCAGTTCCACAATAACTTACCTTACGGGAACGTAGGTATTAGCGTCAGAAAAAAAAGTATCTCATATACGAATACAAGAAAGGTTTTTATCCAGTGCGCAAACTGTAACCATGAATTCAGCATATCATTCTAGACCTCCCAGCGCAGAAATTGTTCGTCGGTTATACAAAAAAACAGCGCTGCGCTGCGCTGGGGGCACTAGAATGATATTGCTGAATTCATGGTTACAGTTTGCGCACTGGATAAAAACTTATCCTGTATATATTCAGGCTAGTAACTATCTGTGTGCTGAATGTTATCTAAATCCGTTCAGTCGTTTTTGCTTGTTTTAAGTCACAAACCTCCGAACATACAAACTTTCACATTTATAATAATTATAATGTGAATATATAATACGATTACTTAAATTCTAAGATACATAAATGAGAAATGAAAGGCAAGCTAAAACGGAGACGTCAGGGAGAGGCAGTATATGCGAGAGATCCCCTGGGCGTCGGGAATCCCAGGCTGATTCCCGGCCACCGTAGGCGCGGGCTTGCGGATGGCGAGTAATGGGTAGCTCGCTGTCCTGCAAGGACCAAGCCCGGGTTGACGGCGCGTTGTGTTCCACGTGCGCCTCAAAGAGATGTCAGCACCAACTGATGGGCTCCGCAAGGGCCGATGCCTGCCAGGAGTGCGGGTTGTTCGAAAGAGATACCGCGGCCCCTGGCACACAGGCAACTGAGGGAACACGGGTGGGTTTAAGTCAGTAAAAATCTGACTCGCCCTCCCGCTCCACCAAGAGCGGGAGAAGTAATTTGATGATTTCCCACCCAAAAAAAAAAAGGTAAAACGGAAAAGAATATCAAAATATAAGTATCTCCCAGAATATTGAGTGTCTTGGCCCTGCGTTATCTCACTCTCTCAATTTAGGTTACATTTAACTTATTTTTTATATTAAACCTAGTTTTCTAACTTTAGTTTGTTTTATTTTAATTTAGTTAAATTAATTTATTAATTCCTATTCAGTGCAACTTTATAATATAGGTAATCTTTTATTTCTATTTTTTTTTTGTTGTAAGTTACATCAACGTTTTGTGTGCATGCAGAGTATACCTAAAAGTGATTGTTACACTTATTCAGATTTGTTGCTTTTGTTTCATTTACTTGTACCAGTGTATACAATTGTTAGTGAACCAAACCAGTGTTAAACTACCAGTTGTTACTACCTAAATGTATAATCGTATAGTTTTAGTTTTCCAATTGTTGCTAGTTCGATGTTACGGGCGACTAGACTCCCTTGGCACCCGATTTATAAGCAAAGTTTTATTCAACAGTGGCTGTACCCCTCGCTCCACCCGAGTGTACAAGTCATTAATTTTCCATCGTGAATACTTAGTTTTGCTTATGCCTGGTACCAGGCAGAAGTTCTTGTTAATTGGTTGGAGAGTAAAGTATCTATCTACCTAAGATTTTATTTGGACTGATTTAGTAAGAACAGAGTCCTGCGTCCTACTATCCTACTTAAAATTATAACTGTGAAAACTTGTATGTTTAGATGTTTGTTACTCAATCACGCAAAAACGGCTGAACGGATTCGGATGAAATTTGGCACACAGACAGTTTATAACCTGGATTAACACATAGGGTATATCATTCCCGGTATCCTTGAAAGGGGTTTATGCCGAAAAGGTCCCATTTAAATTTTATAAAGATCTAATGATGAGTTTCGGAGACAGAAAACGGAACTCTTCAAAAAATGACAGCAAATCAACTGCGATTAGTGCTGTCGCATAAATATGCATTGTTTTGACCCCAAGGATGACGAAATTTCGAATTGGTGTGGGGTAGGTACTATAACTAAAAAGTTGAAAATAAAAAAGTTTTCCAAAAAAAAAATTACCGACTTCCGGAAAAACACTACAAAGTGAATTTTAATTAAATTATGGAAGGCGGTGACTTGGGATATGTATTTTAATTCTTTGTCACCGTCTTCCGAAATTAAAGTTATCTTCACTTAGGTACAATTTTTTTTAATAGTAAACGCACGTCTGCAAAATCAAGAAAATTTGAGTAATCGACAAAATTTCGTATATGGCCTCTTAACCCTCGCGCCGTCTCATCAGTCATCACACGCAGCTAAACCCAACATTAATGAATTTCATGTTATTTTTTGCTGAGCCCTTGTGTACATAATATCGCAACAGCTGTGCCAGATTCCAATATCCTGCCATCTGCATCTACATTTTAATAACAGCGTTTTTTGATGTTACAAAATACGACAGCCATTCATGTACCTACATTTCTATATGTATAGAAACGAATTAATATGGTCCTTTCGGAAAACACAAACCCGTTTTTTAACAATTTTTTTTTTATATGCTTAGATTGAGTAAAATTTACATTTCTGTATGTGATATCAAAATAAAATAGCTGTATACTAAATGCGTATGAAAGTATACACCGTACTTATAACAAAATAAACATTTCTTTTTGGCCTATCTGTCTGTTTGTTCTGGTTAATCTCAGAAATGGCTGGACCGATTTTGACAGGAGTATCGCTGGCAGATGTTTTATGGGATAACATATGCTACTTTGGCCCAGTAGTACGTCTCCGTGGGATGATTTCTGATATCCATGCGGGCGTAGCCGCGCGCACAGGTAGTATATTGTATAAAACCAGTGACCTGCTCCGCTTGGGTACAATGACGAAAGGTCAAAGCAGCGATATTTCTATGCTTTATCTAACCTAAATATTAATGTTTTAAATAAATAAAACATCCCGAATAAATGCATTACATGATGGAGAGAACCTATTCTGTAGTTTATAAGATCTAAAAGGTAACACAAACAGACACGAAAAGCGAATTTGTTTTATAATCCGTTTACATATAAATACCACAAAAAACTACTGAAAACCACACAACTACAAAAACCAGCCAGCCAAAAATAATTCCACAAGTTCAGAAAATGTTTTCCAAAGGAATAAAGTACACTCGACCGAACCTTTGATATTCGCCCTTGTTGGCCACCAGATTGTACTGAAGACGTCGACAAAGAAATTAGAACTACTCTTACTGGCACATCAAAGAGTTTTTATGTCCTCTCGTGTGTTAGTACTTAAGTGCTTTCGTGTGGACTTGAAAATAAATCGTCGCTGTAGGTCCAGTAGAAAACTCGTGATTATCTATTACACTTACTATATTTGTAAAAAAAAAAAAACAACCGACTTCCAAAAAACCACTACAAAGTGAAAAATAACTTTAATTTCGGAAGTCGGTGTCTTTGGAGCTGTATTTGATTTTTTTGTCACCGCCTTCCGAAATTAAAGTTATTTTTCACTTTGTAGTGGTTTTTTGGAAGTCGGTTGTTTTTTTTTTGGAAAAAGTTTTTATTTTTCACTTTTTAGTGGTTCACATGTGCTTACCCCTTCACAGCATACCGGCGTGATGTTATGTTATGAACTGGTGTAAGCAATAGACAGACATGAGATTTCAGCAATCCCAGTCCATTTGCTATCATTTATTGAGGAGTTCCGTTGCCTATCTCCAAAGTTCTTCATCAGATCTTCACCAAATTGAAATGAGACCACTACGAGAAAGTATTCTTCCAAAAAATACCTAAATCGCTTCGTGTGCCTATAAAATTTGAAGAGTTCTCTCTATTTCTCCAGGATCCCATCATCAGATCCTGACTTGATGATCATGGGACCACCTGGGAAGTATACCCTTTCAAACAAAAAAAACAAAATCCAAATCGGTCCAGCCATCTTCGAGTAATCGGGGAACATACATAAAAAAAAATAAAAAAAAAAAAAAAAAAAAAGGTTCCGACGAATTGATAACCTCCTCCTTTTTGAAGTCGGTTAATAATATGTGAGCACCATGTATCTACCATATTTATCTGGCATTGCTTAATTACAAGCTTTTATTTAGTTTTTCTTTCAATTCTTTTCCTTATTGTGTGGTAATTTTATATATATGTGAAAATAAGTACGATGTTGGAGAGTGTAATGCTATCCTCGCTTGTCCTTTATCGGAACAAGCTAGGATACTGTACAAACTGGCAATTTTTATTTTTAAGTAAGTGTTACCTGTTTTTAGGTTTAGTGGATTCTGTTGATGTTACAGGGCGATGTTATCGCTCAGCAACAAAGCCCTTTAAATAAAGGAAAAAAATATGTGAAAATGATGCACCTAGCATCCTTTTCACATAATGAATGTATGTTAAATATCTACTTCAAGTAACAATCTGCCTCTTTGAAATTCTAATCGGGCTTGACAGTCAAAACAAATCACGTACGTTTATTTTTAGTTTAATAAAGTATATAATAAAAAAACTTTTTCCAAAAAAAAAAACAACCGACTTCCAAAAAAACACTACAAAGTGAAAAATAACTTTAATTTCGGAAGTCGGTGTCTTTGGAGCTGTATTTGAATTTTTTGTCACCGCCTTCCGAAATTAAAGTTATTTTTCACTTTGTAGTGTTTTTTTGGAAGTCGGTTGTTTTTTTTTTTGGAAAAAGTTTTTATTTTTCACTTTTTAGTGGTGCACATGTGCTTACCCCTTCACAGCATACCGGCGTGATGTTATGTTATGAACTGGTGTAAGCAATAGACAGAGATGAGATTTCAGCAAACCCAGTCCATTTGCTATCATTTATTGAGGAGTTCCGTTGCCTATCTCCAAAGTTCTTCATCAAATCTTCACCTAATTGAAATGAGACCACTACGAGAAAGTATTCTTCCAAAAAATACCTAAATCGCTTTGTGTGCCTATAAAATTTGAAGAGTTCTCTCTATTTCTCCAAGATCCCATCATCAGATCCTGACTTGATGATCATGGGACCACCTGGGAAGTATACCCTTTCAAACAAAAAAAACAAAATCCAAATCGGTCCAGCCATCTTCGAGTAATCGGGGAACATACATAAAAAAAAAAAAAAAAAAAAAAAAAAAAAAAAAAAAAAAAAAAAAAAAAAGGTTCCGACGAATTGATAACCTCCTCCTTTTTGAAGTCGGTTAAAAAGGACAATCTTTAACATTCAATGTCATCATCCACCTCGCCTTTTCCTAACGATGAAGATGTAGCTGAATACCTGTATTTTTACATCAATCCAGTTACTGGGTAAAACGATACCCCTTGTCAGACTTGCGGGTTTCTGACGACCCTTAACGACTACCAAAGATCTACAAACACCCAGGACCAACGGCTTAACGTGCTTTCCGAGGCACGGAGGGGACTTCGTATATTAAGATGGTCACACAGCGTAGCTTAACCTATTCAATCGACCCGTTCGACTGTTATTACTTAGTCACATATCACTTGATAATATGTTAGTATGAAACCATTATTGGATATCGATTCTAATACTATACAAATATTTAACGTATTTTGTGCTACTAACCAAAAAAAAAAACTAAATATTTTATTTCACATAAACCTGCATGGGCACTTATGAAACATCAGAAGCTAGGTGCACGGTTCCAATTTGTCGTTTCCTATGGAGAAGAGCCGGCAAGAAACTCCACGGTTACTCTTTTAAAAATAATTGACTTTTACAATGTTTTCATATTACAGTGATAATAGGTATGGGAAGACAGTGCAGGCCTGTCAATAAGTACCAGGTACTTAGAGGAATGAAAATACAGAATAGAAAATCGTCTACAAATCTAGTCTGTAAGGCCTACAACGTTCTCTCATTCACAAAATGTAAAAAAATCTACCTAAATAAAATGAACCTATTTGAACCAAGTGACATGATTTCCATGACAATCACTAATAAATAGTCGAAATTATGTTTAATTGATGTTTATTGTCAAATAATGACAAGAGTATGTCAGACATTGTAAAAAATAATAATAAAAAGAATAAAAACAACAACATATAAAGATTTTCTTTATAACAAGATTGACATGTTTCATACAAGACGCTCTCTCTCTTTTGTCTATATTGTGTCGTAATGTAAACCAATCTTAATGGAACTTATTGTCTTCTGAAAATATCTGCTTCCATTATTTTGCACCAAATACTCTGTATTGTCAGCTGTGATCGGTTTAGGTGTCTCACGACTAGGGTTGTCAGAGTACAGTCAGAGTTATTTTATGTTGCATCGACCAAACTCAAAGTTAAATCAATTATTCCAATGAGGCACCATAAAAGGCACTTTTGAATATGAAAAATAGAATTGATTTTAGTTTTTTATGGAGAAGAATGGCCAAGAAAATATATAAGCCCACGATTTTTTGAAAATCGAACAATGTGTTTTTTCGACGCGTTGAGCCGCTAACTTGCGCTGCACTCTGTTGGATTCTCAATGCTCAGTTTAACACCGAGAGTTCAAAATGCAGTGCGCAAAAAAATCCCGCAGCGTTTTTATTACGTCCGTGGAAACAAAATACTTTAAAACAGTAATTTGATTTAAAATATTTTGTATGTTTCCTCACGGTGTTTTTCCTTCACCGATGTCAGTAACGACCAAGATAAAGAATAAGAATGGGAAAAGTGTCATTGGTATTTGTGCAAGGTTTGCCCACAACCTGGTACATGGGGAGTTTTTGGCGGGATCGAGTTGGAACATGTCGCACGAATTTTCATTTTCATGAAATTTAGTGAAATAGCGAATTAAATTGTATAATTTTGGTAGTGAATTATTCAATTTAGTTACATGTGAGTGCACAAGTGTAGTGAAGGTGAAAATAAGTGACTAACGTGGACTTTTCGTGTTCCCCCAAAAACTCATGTTAGGTTGTTGTAAAGTTGCTACCGCTTTACAATAACTTTGACTTGACTGGACTTGACTGACTCAAGACGACTATGACTTTTATGTAACTTCGTGCCCGATATCGGGCCATTTACTTGATCGAAAAGAAAAATTACTTGACACTGGCTAAATGCACAAACCGTGCGAAGCCAAAGCCCAAAAAAATAAAAAAACCTGGTACATGAGAGGCAAGGTCTAAACTGCAGGGCCATCATGACTTTTTAAGATAAACAACACCATCATCATCATCATCATTTCAGCTGAAAGACGTCCACTGTTGGACTTAGGCCTCCCCCAATATGGGAGGTTTGTCATAATCGCCACGCTTGGCAGGCGGGTTGGCGATCGCAGTATGGTGGTCAAATGCATAGAGAACGCTGCTGCCCATTCTCTAGTAAGTCTCTTTGTCGCCTCCTACGACACCCACGGGAAGAGATGGGATAAACAACATTATGGACTTAATAGTCTAAAATAAACGAATTTTATTTATTCTTTTATCTTTAGTGTCGCTTAGCGGCTGCTAAAATGTTTTTGCGCTAAGTAACTGCATAATGAATATGCATTACATATACGTATTGCCTAGTGTAAGCTAAAACAGGTATATTTCGAAGTAGGTATGGGTTCCTGACCCTTGTCAAAAGTTTTGAACATATGTTTAAAGTTTTGTAGTCTAGATCGTAATAAATAGCTCTGGGCTTACCTACCTATGTTATTATTATGATCAATGTATTTTATCATATAAGTTACTATTATATACAGATTGCCTCTTTGGTCCAGTGACCGCGCCACTGCTGTACATATGATCTTGGGTTCGAGTCCCAGGTCGGGTATAGTATTTGGGTTTTTCCATCTAGAATTTCTTAAAAACTAAAAAGCAAGGACATTTTATTTGTGGGTGTTTACGTTATGTTATAAATATATAAAAAATTAAATGTGTTAATAACATTGTATAATAAATTAACCAGGGTGGCAGGGGGGCAGTAGATGATTCTAAAGCCCACTGCGTTACTATTTTTCGTCGTTTATTAAAAAAAAAGCTGTTCCATGCATTTTAGGCCTTTTTTTTTTGGGTGGGAAATCATCAAATTACTTCTCCCGCTCTGGGTGGAGCGGGAGGGCGTGTCAGACTTTTACTGACTAAAACCTACCCGTGTTCCCTCAGTTGCCCGTGTGCCAGGGGCCGCGGTATCTCTTTCGAACAACCCGCACCCCTGGCAGGCATCGGCCCTTACGGACCCCCCCATTTGGTGCTGACATCTCTTTGAGGCGCGCGTGGAACACAACGCGCCGTCGACCCGGGCTTGGTCCTTACTGGACAGCGAGCTACCCATTACTCGCCGTCCGCAAGCCCGCGCCTACGGTGGCCGGGAATCAGCCTGGGATTCCCGACGCCCAGGGCGTCTCCCGCGGCGACTACGGCCAATTATTTTTAAAAGAGTAACCGTGGAGTTTCTTGCCGGCTCTTCTCCATAGGAAACGACAAATTGGAACCGTGCACCTAGCTTCTGACGTTTCATAAGTGCCCATGCAGGCTTATGTGAAATAAAATATTTTGATTTTTTATAGGGGGTCTAGAATATTGTGCTGAATTCACTGTTTCAGTTTGCGCGTCGATGCTACCCTGTATAACATGTTTTCGTAAAAATTCAAGTCAGAAAAGTCGGAACTTTTATCTTCAATATCTCCGCCTTTTATCTTCAATATCTCCGCCTTTTACCTTCAATATCTCCGCCTTTTACCTTCAATATCTCCGCCTTTTACCTTCAATATCTCCGCCTTTTACCTTCAATATCTCCGCCTTTTACCTTCAATATCTCCGCCTTTTACCTTCAATATCTCCGCCTTTTACCTTCAATATCTCCGCCTTTTACCTTCAATATCTCCGCCTTTTATCTTCAATATCTCCGCCTTTTACCTTCAATATCTCCGCCTTTTACCTTCAATATCTCCGCCTTTTACCTTCAATATCTCCGCCTTTTACCTTCAATATCTCCGCCTTTTACCTTCAATATCTCCGCCTTTTACCTTCAATATCTCCGCATTTTACCTTCAATATCTCCGCCTTTTACCTTCAATATCTCCGCCTTTTACCTTCAATATCTCCGCCTTTTACCTTCAAAATCTCCGCCTTTTCCTAACTATGATGAAGTCGGCTTCCATCTTAGCTGGATGCAGCTGAATTCCAGTATTATAGATGGAACGACTGCCTATACCCTACCCAACCTAGTTACACGAGTCCCCTTGGTAGGACTGGTTGTCAGACTTTCGGGCTTCTGAAGATCCGTAACGATCACGTAACGACTGTCAAAGATCCATGAATGACCGAGGCACGGAGAGGTCTTAATATGCAAAGATGGTCACCCATCCACGGACCAACCGCGGGAATCGTAGCTTTACCTGATTGAGCCCCTCTTACACCCGTTATGTTCAAATAATTCTTAATGTGGCAGCCCTATTGGCGTCACAATGGCGTCATCACTCGACTGTCGGAACCGTATTGTGTATTTTTCACTATAAGCTAAGAGACCCTTTTTGAATATTTCATTTTATCTACATTTTTCAAGCTGTCGAAAAAGATGTTTGGTGAAGAATATATTGTTTTTATTGGCCGTTGGAATGTGAGTTATTTTATGGTAGGATGTTACCGTGTGGGTAGGATATGGAAATTATTTTCCTTACTTTATACACTCGAGAGCAATGAATCCGGGTCACTTGAAGAATGTTAAAAATCTCGGAAACTAATAATGATAGGTTAATGCAATAAATTGTATTTAATAGACAATGTAATACTCCTTAAATGAAAGTAAAAAAAATATGAGTCACCATACATTTTATTAACACAAAATTACATAAAGAAAAAAACTGCTGATCTCTCCTTAAAACAAAAATAGGAAACATGAAATTTTTGAACTTTATTACGATTTTCTTGAATTTTAATACTTCGTATTGCCTCCTCGTGCTTCCATTACTGCGTTTACGCGGTTTGGCATGCTGTACACCAAGTTCCTTATACGATTTTGGGGAATATTCTCCCATTCCTCTGTGAGAGCAATTTTGAGCTCACGAAGCGTGATTGGGGGAGGGTTTCGTTGTTTTACGCATCTGCCTAGCTCGTCCCAAGCATGCTCGATCGGGTTGATATCCGGGCTGCGCGCTGGCCACTCCATACGAGTAATGTTCATCTCTTGAAGGTAGTCATTCACAATCCTACCTGTATGAGGTCGGGCATTGTCATGCATAAATATAGCATCCTCACCTAAATTGACCATAAATGGACCAACGTGATCATTGAGGATTTCTTCCACATATCTTACGCTAGTTAAAGAGCCGTTTTCTATGATCACCAGCTCTGTGCGACTTTCAGAAGAAATTCCGGCCCACACAAGTACAGACCCACCACCGTAGGCTACTTTTTCTTCGATGCATGCTTGCTTGAATCTTTCCCCTGGTCTTCGATACACTCTGTGTCTTCCATCGTGCTTGTAGAGCATGAATTTTGATTCGTCGGAGAACATAACTTTTGACCAATCTTCAATACTCCAATTTACGTGGCTCTGGGCATATCTTAGTCTTGAAATACGATGCCCACGCTCCAGTTTAGGGCCGTTTGCAGGTCTAAGGGGTTTTAAGTTAGATTCAGCAAGCCGACGTCTTACTGTCCATGCACTTGGGTTACTTCCTCCGAGGCGTCGAAACTGATTTGTGAGTTCAGTTCCTGTGAGAAAGCGATTTCGAAGCATGGTGTTCACCAAGTATCGGTCTTCTCGTGCTGTGGTACACCTGGTTCTGCCCGTTCCTGGTCTGCGTAGGTTAGAACCAGTTTCTTCGTAACGTCGGAGAACTCTTTGTACTGTTGACAGCGACACACCGACAGTCCTGGCTGTATCGCGCTGACTCCGGCCGGTTTCCAGCATTGTAAGTATTCTGGTGCATTCTTCAGGCGTAAGCGACATAATTTCAGCTTGAATAATGAATATAGAGCACTATCAACATGGTTTATGTACCCACATAAATGACAGATTACAAACAAAAGCAAAACCAAATGCTGTAATTTCGTAGTTCCATCTTCGAAAGTGGCCCTTTTTCAAATTAGATTTTTTTATGATATAACTTTACAATAACTATGAAGTTTTAATACCTTCATTTAAGGAGTATTACATTGTCTATTAAATACAATTTATTGCATTAACCTAGCATTTTTAGTTTCCGAGATTTTTAGGATTCTTTAAGTGACCCGGATTCATTGCTCTCGAGTGTATTTGAAGTTAGTACTATTTGGATGTAATAAAGATCTCACTGAGATGTGGTCTGTGCTCCAGAAGTGAGAACTGGGGAACATCATAGATCGGATATAATAATATTTATTTATTTATTTAATACTTCACGCACAGAAATGTACAGAGGCGGACTTAATGCCAAAGGGATTTTCTACCAGTTGACCTTTGGGTGATGCAAAGACAAACAGTGGTAGGTGTAATTACGTAAGTCGTGTTTTAAATCTTTATTCAAATATTATTCTACTTTCTCGTTGATCTAGTGGTCGGAAGTGCTACCGCTGAGTACGAGGTCCTGTGTTTGATTCCCAGGTCGGGCAAAGTCTTATTGGATTTGCCTTTAAGAAATCCTCCGTATTAGCCCAGAGTATCAATTTGTGTCCAGTTGATGGAAATAAATATACCTACATGAAATTTAATCTTTACTGGCGAAATTTGGGTGAATTATTAGGTAGGTAGGTACCCATCTGCCCAACCTATTGCTGATTACAGGCGTGTTGATACCTAAAGATTGTAAAGCTTTTTACTAACATACCTACAAAAATGAAATATAATAGAATGAAAAATAACGCCAATTACGTTTTCAAAATATAAAATTCATTTCATTCAATTGAAAGCTTTGAGCTATTGAAAGCCAAATAACGAACGTCGAATAAAAAATAGATTTACATACATTTTACAAACTTTTCAATGGCATTTAGCCTGGTAGGTATGTAATGGCAAAAATCAACACAAAAAAAAATCTTTTAACAAAAATGGTGGCACTCCGGGAGTGCCGGCAGAAGTGAAAACTTGTGATCAGCAAAAATGTTAAATGGCTTTAATTTAAAAAAAAAAAAACTAAGTAACTTGTGAATCGTATCTTCGAGGTACACTCTCCTGCACAAGTATCCGGTCATGCGCCTTTGGAATCTCAGAGATCCTGCTCTTCATTGTAACTATGTTTAAAAAAAAAAAAAAAACTACAACGACCGCGGGAAACCGTGTTCCCGAGTGGCACAGATTTAAAGTGACGAAATATTTTACCTTGTTACACGAAAACGACTATTTAGTTCTCTGTGGCAACAGTACTTTCTAATTCCATGCTTAGCAACCTACGTTTCAAATATGCGGCAACCCTGGAAGGCTGGAATGAAATATTTTTTTAATCTGTTGGTTTTGCGTTCGGTGACGTTGACGCGAGTTCCATGATTTTTGTTCACTCAAAAAGTGCTCAATGCGCCTAAAGAAGTTTTCACTTCAATAACATTGGGAATTGGAATACTACAATCAGACATACGAAACCTTTTGTCAGTTGTCTATAATTATTTTTTACTCACAATTTATTCCATCCATCTAACCTACCGTTTTCCCAACTATGTTGGGGTCGGCTTCCAGTCTAACCGGATGCAGCTGAACAACAGTATTTTACATGGAGCGACTGCCTATCTGACCTCCACAACTCAGTTGCTGGGTAATAGGTAAAATGGGTTTTGTAGACTTCTGATTTTCTTTATACTCTCATTTATTTTTATACCTACGTATAAAACTATGCGGGACAGCGAGCCATACAAAACTTTTAAAATTCAGATGCAAGGTATTCCTAATCTGACACGCCCTCCCACTCCGCCCAGAGCGCGAGAAGTGATCCACTCTTCGTGTCAGACTTTTACTGACTAAAACCCACCCGTGTTCCCTCAGTTGCCTGTGTGCCAGGGGCCGCGGTATCTCTTTCGAACAACCCGCACCCCTGGCAGGCATCGGCCCTTGCGGACCCCCCCATTTGGTGCTGACATCTCTTTGAGGCGCGCGTGGAACACAACGCGCCGTCGACCCGGGCTTGGTCCTTACCGGACAGCGAGCTACCCATTACTCGCCGTCCGCAAGCCCGCGCCTACGGTGGCCGGGAATCAGCCTGGGATTCCCGACGCCCAGGGCGTCTCCCGCGGTGACTACGGCCGTGAGGGCGCATATACTGCCTCTCCCTCACGTGCGCCGCCTCCCTCTTCGCGAGCATTACTGCTTCGCAGAAGGAGGTGACGGCTAACCATTCACTCTCGCTCCGTACCATGGCCTGCACCAGGGTCGGACGCGAGAGATCGCCGCCGCCGATCGCCTCCACGAGGACACGGCGGTGCTCCGCCCAAGCCGGGCAGACCGCCACCGTATGCTCCACCGTGTCCTCAGGGCGATCTTCGCAATGGAAACACCCAGGCGTTTCCTCCCGCCTTATGCGAAACAGGAACCTCCCGAAACAACCTTGTCCGGTGAGGACTTGCGTCAGGCGAAGGTGAGGACGCCATGCCGTCTCTCAAGCCACTCCTCAAAGAGGGGACTTACCGCCGCTATCGTGGCGTGCCCAGCACTGGGTTGCGACAATCGCGCTCTCCATGTCACCATGAGATCCCGCCGGAGCTCTGTCCGCTACACCTCGATTTCTCGCGGAATCCTTAACGGTGGATCACTATTTACGCCACAGCCTGTATGTACATGTACCTACATTTTATAGAACTAGGTCAAGAATAAATAACCATCACAAAAAATCATAGTACACCTACATTTTGCCGTCCCATATAATAGGGGGCGAGCCTATTGCCAACAACCGGGTACAAATTCTGACTCCGTGCTGCTACAGAGAAATTCCCGTTGAAAATACCTTATTACAGTTTACTCGACCTAAGAATCGAATCCAGGAACTCATGCTCAGCGGTAGTGCGAAGATGTTTTCTACTTTCTGAAATGTACGATAAGTACAATAAACTTGAAGCCCTTTTTTTCAATCCTAAACTTATTTCGCAATATTTTTTTAGAAACTTTCTGTTGTAATTTAATCGGAAAAAGTGTGCCATCTTTTAAACTGACGCCTATCAATGGAGCTTGAATAGTGCTCAACATCTCGCTTGCTTAACAAAAAACCCATGACTCGCTTGTATAGAGTACCCCCTTCACCCCAACTCGATGTTAGCAGCCTCTTACACTGCCCAAGTGTTCTTGAGCCCTGGCCTATTTTATTACACGATACACCTCCCAATCCATTTACGACCTTATTTCGGAAAGTTAGAGTTTGTTTCACAGTGGGCCGTTAGAGAGTTTGTTAAGCAAGTCTGAATATAAGGAAGTGAAAAAAGTTGAGCACCTCTGTTTAATTAGAGTGAATTAAAGGCGTTTTAGTTTTAGTCGGTTTTGATGGTCATTTAATTTGATGTGAGATACTAAAGTATGTTCTTTATTTCAGTTTTATTATGTCTTTTTTATGATGCAGGATAAAAATCAGACAGTAACAAACTGTATCCTTGAGTGAATACTATTCAAAACATTTAAATCAACCCCTCTTATCCGTGTTATAACAAAATGAGTTCTAATTTTAGTTAAAAGCTCAAATCTTCGAGCCATTTATTGTATTTTGAACTTTATTGTGACCAACGTAAAGTTCTTAATGAAAATTCACATTTCAACATAAATTCACGCCTTTTTCCCATGGGAGTCAGCAGAAACTATCGAACGCCACCTACTACGATCGTTACATACCTTCGCCTCTTGCTTCGTTTACTTCCGTTTGCTTTGAATTAAAAAAAAAAGAAAGAAAGAAAACCTATTTATTGTGACTCGCACCGGAAGATCACATACTAAACCAAACACACAATCGTATAAAATTTATAAGAAAATCAAATTTCATGCAAGTAAAAAATAAAATAAAACAGATGACCATCTGTTTTATTTTATTTTTTACTTGCATGAAGTTCTGCACGAGGCCAAAAGGCCCCTACCTCAGCATGATGCTGCGACACTTAAAAAGAGTCGCAGCGCTGGTATGTTTGAATAAAGTTCTAAATTCAAAAATGGTTCTCTAGTCAATCTGATGCCGCATGAGTTTATAGCAGGCACTAAGGCTAATATCTATAAACGTTACTTAGCACATTCTTTTTCCCTAAGCTTTGAATCTTGGAACAATCGCGCAACTGTTAAACAACAAGTGCAAGATAGAGATTGGAACATGACCGAAGCACGTTCTAAGTAACATTTATACATTTTGACCTGAGCATAGTCGAGAAAAAAAAAACATAATGAAAGAAAAACAAATATATTCTCAGTAAGTACCTAAGGTATTGGATATCTTACGTGTTATAATAAAACCTATATCTTTAAGAGCCGATTTCTAGTAATCACTAATTGCTTCTCATTATACCGCGATAGCCGAAGAATAATCAGAAAAGGAATACAAATAAAAACCTTACCATAACAAGAAATATAATATCATCATCTATGAAAACATATTGTCTTAGTAACATCATATTTTCGCCCAATATTTGATAGAACGTACCTACCTATGTTTCTCACAAAAAATTCAGGAGCGAATTATTTTTACGTTGACAACACCGAGACGGGTACGGGCAGAATTGTCTCGTAAAACACGTTGCAAGGAGACGTAATAATATAATGTTACGACTGTTATCTTTCAGACGTGGATAGAGAGGTAAATATATTCAGAAAACACATAGCATAACATCACGCTTTGTTTCTTCGAAGGGGAGGGCAGACGTGTACCTATGCACACCCACATTTCACCAGTTATGTTTAAGTCCCATGTAGGGGATCCAGATCCAAATCCAGACTCCGGGCTGGTACTGAGAAATTCCAGATTGAAAAACATAATAACACTTTGCCCGACCTGGGAATCAAATCCAGGATCTCATGCACAGCAGTAGCCCTTGCAACCACTAGACCAACGGGGCAGTCATTAAAAAAAAATAGTGGCACTCCGGGAGTCCGACAGAAGTGAAAAATTGAACAATTACGTGTGTATTTTATAAATCCTCAGATTAAACAACGTTCAACGTTCAACGTTGTTCATTCGTACGTTAGTGTTGTCAGTAGTGTCGATAACAGTGTCGCGAGTTCAATTGTTTTTTCCCATCTCAAAAAATGCCCAACGCGCTTAAAGAAGTTTTCACTTCAAAATATAGATATTGGATCAAATGAAAATAAATGATTTTCTCAACTCACTATTTCAACACGACAAAGACAACGACTGGTGGAGGACCTAGAAGAAGATCGCGGAGAAGTCTTGGAAGAGACTCGCACAGACCAGCACCCTATTTGCGTAACACATTAAGGGTTATTTTTTCAATAGTCTTATATTGTATACTCTTAACTGAGGAATAAATATTGCGGTTTGACAGCTTTTGTAAAGAATATAATTATGTTAAACTGTCAGATTTATTCTTCCGATTAAAGTTATCTGACTGTTGAAAAGTCAGCCCTAACAATCACAATCGGAATTAATTTGGTGGATATTGCTAATCCATAATTGCATGACTAGACATGTTTTGTTTTAACCGACTTCAAAAAGGAGGAGGTTATCAATTCGTCGGAACCTTTTTTTTTTTTCTTTTATGTATGTTCCCCGATTACTCGAAGATGGCTGGACCGATTTGGATTTTGTTTTTTTTGTTTGTAAGGGTATACTTCCCAGGTGGTCCCATGATCATCAAGTCAGGATCTGACGATGGGATCCTGAAGAAATAGAGTAGAGAGAACTCTTCAAATTTTATAGGCACACAAAGCGATTTAGGCATTTTTTGGAAGAGTACTTTCTCGTAGTGATTTCATTTCAATTTGGTGAAGATTTGATGAAGAGCTTTGGAGATAGGCAACGGAACTCCTCAATAAATGATAGCAAATGGACTGGGATTGCTGAAATCTCATCTCTGTCTATTGCTTACACCAGTTCATAACATAACATCATGCCGGTATGCTGTGAAGGGGTAAGCACATGTGAACCACTAAAAAGTGAAAAATAAAAACTTTTTCCAAAAAAAAAACAACCGACTTCCAAAAAAACACTACAAAGTGAAAAATAACGTTAATTTCGGAAGGCGGTGACAAAAAATTCAAATACAGCACCAAAGACACCGACTTCCGAAATTAAAGTTATTTTTCACTTTGTAGTGTTTTTTTGGAAGTCGGTTGTTTTTTTTTTGGAAAAAGTTTTTTAATTTTATCAAGTTGGACAGGAAGAACTTTGTATATTCTTGGTAGAATAGAGATAGAATTGGTCATGCTACGCCTGCAGGCTATTTCCACTTGGGGAGGCACAAAAAAGCACTACGTAAAATAACACAAATATTATTTTGGCAACACCAAGGCGTAAACGAGTCAGGTCCATTTTCATAAGTAGTGTTCCAAATAAAATGCCAAAAAGGACCAAGGCCGTATGTGCGAGATGTCACTTAGTCTTTTATTTCCATCAACCTTGGTGTGACGTCACGTGACGAAATACAACTGAGTTAGAAAGCTTTTATTATGCTTTTAGAATAAAGTTATCAAGCGCCACTATCATACAAAAGAAAATAATATTTGTACTACCAGAAGAAATACTTCGGAGATTTTTTTTCACACTTTTGTGTCAATACACATTATAATGTGTTCGTGGCTGTATAATAATAGCCGCACAGGCATCTCTTTAAGGTTAAGCTATGCTTGCCGAGGTCGGTCTGTGGATGGGTGACCATCCATCAATGAAATGAAATGAAATCTATCTATCTTATACCTTTAAACGAACAATTCTTGTATATAATATAATCTGAATCTCGGAAACGGCTCCAACGATTTTCATGAATTTAGTATGCTCGGTTTCGGGGGCGATAAATCGATCTAGATAGGTTTCATTTTTAGAAAACGTCAAATCAAAAAACAAACCAAGCAAAGCCCGGTCATCCAGATATTGTTTATTTATGTAAGTAGATCTTGTATGACACTTTTACACGTCAATATTTTGTAGGTCAATAATATCTTTTAAAAACTAGATGGCTCTGGAATTTCCTAGCTGACTGTTCCCTGAGAAGAATAGCCGAAACAAACTCAGAGGTCATGGTCTCTTTTGAAGTCCAAACATTATATTATTTCAATTTTATGTGAGTCTAACAATGCAGGGCCATGTCAGGAAAGGCCTTTTGAAGGAAGAGCCATTGCAGCTTGAGCTGACCTGTCCCAACAGACGGCATGGATGTATCAGTCACCGTGTAGCTCAACCCTATTTTAGCGAGCTCAACGATCCGTCTCATTTATAAATATCGAGAGACCTGCGAACCTTGGATAGCACGTTAAGCCTAGTCTTAGACGTGTGGTTACGGATAGTTATTTGCCCGAAAGTCCAACAACTGGTATTACCAAGGGATATCGTGTTACCCAGTAACTGGTGGAGGTCAGGTAGGCAGTAGGTCCATGTAAAACACGGGTATTCAGCTGCATCCGTTTAGACTGGATGCTGACCCCAACATAGTTGGGAAAAGGCTGGGCAGATAATGATTTAATACAAAATTAAATGGATGACAACCTTTTAAAATGTTTTTTTATTTTTATTATTTAGGGAATTTTAGTCGTAACATAACCTGCACCCTAATTGCGTAACACGCGATTAACATAAATCAGCTTCTTTCAAAGAAACTCGGAATAATCATAACGGTTTCATTGTGACAGTTCAACAATATTCATTGCGTTATTTACGTTGTTGAGCAAACACATTTTTCGAACATATGAAGCAATGGTTTAGCCATCTGTTTCAAAACGAAACAGATTATGATTAATCGTGAGTGACGCAATTAGGCTGCAGGTCTGAAAATTTTCGTAGATGTTTTTTTTAACACGCCGTTATTAATCTAATGGCGTGTGGCTTTGGGAGGTGGTGTAGAATTTTAAGTAAAGTTGGTGTTGTAACTTTATCCTTAAAACAGGAGGTTTTCACTTGAAAGAAAGTGCGACACAATTTGTGGTGTTAAAAAATGTAACCTTATCATGATAACCACACCAATCGACTGACGACCGATCCACCGATTACCATCACGCTTGTTTTCACTTTGACCCAGTTAAAAATAGGGGGGCGAGCCTAATATCAATCGGGTGTAAATCCAGTCGGGTTGTTACTGAGAAATTCCTGATGGAAAACCCCACTGGGCACGCCACGATAGTGGCGGTAAGTCCCCTCTTTGAGGAGTGGCTTGAGAGGCGGTACGGCGTCCTCACCTTCCGCCTGACGCAGGTCCACACCGGACACAGTTGTTTCGGGAGGTTCCTGTTTCGCATAAGGCGGCAGAAAACGTCCGGGCGTTTCCACTGCGAAGATCGCCCTGAGGACACGGTGGAGCATACGATGGAGGTCTGCCTGGCTTGGGCGGAGCACCGCCGTGTCGTCGTGGAGGTGATCGGCGGCGGCGATCTCTCGCGTCCGGCCCTGGTTCAGACCATGGTATGGAGCGAGAGTGCATGGTTAGCCGTCACCTCTTTCTGCGAAGCAGTAATGCTCGCGAAGAGGGAAACGGCGCACGTAAGGGAGAGCCAGTATATGCGCCCTCTAGGCCGTAGTCACCGCGGAAGACGCCCTGAGCGTCGGGAATCTGGGGCTTGCGGACGGCGAGTAATGGGTAGCTCGTTGTCCAGTTTTGGGGTGGGTTTTAGTCAGTAAAAGTCTGACACGCCCTACTGCTCCACCTCGAGCGGGACAAGTTATTTGATGACTTCCCACCAAAAAAAAAAAACACTTTTCCCGACCTGAGTATTGAACCCAGGACCTTATGCACACCAGTAGCATTTGCGACTACTAAACCGACGAGGCAGTATAAAAGTAACAAACCTTACATTTAGTACGATTGAGAGTAATTTTGAAAACCTCCGCTTTTCTGTATATTCCAAAAAGCAGTGTTTTGGGAAACATAATGGGAAGTAAAATGGGTTTTATTGCATACATGAAAATAAACTCACTTTACTTTGGGAATTCGTGAGTACTTAGGTAATTCCTTGGAATGGAATGGATTTTTCGGTTCATTTCCGTGTTCCATTATTACTTATATGTTTATTATTTTAACATATAGTGGGTTTGCGACTTCAGCCGCATGTAAAACGATTAGGGTTCATTTTAAATACAATTAATAAAATGTTTCTACGTTTCTGTTCCGTGTAGTGCCGGACGTAAAGAACAGCAAAATCCCATTTTTTCCCGTGGGTGTCGTAAAAGGCCACTAAGGGACTTACTAGAGAATAGTCAGCGGTGTTCTCTATCCATTTTACTACCATACTGCGATCGCCGCTTGCCAAACGTGGTGATTATGGCAACCTTTGATGACATGTTTATATACAACGAGTAACATAATTAACGCAAGACCTCATACACCCCAATTAGAGTATTGACGATGACAAAACTATTTAAAAAAAAACGTGTCGACCCAAGCATTACTTTTCGCATTTAAAATTGAGTCTTATTGAGTTTAGTATAAGATTGAATTTTCTTTGGCTCAATCAGTGGTAGGTATGACAAAATACATAATTAAAAAAAAAATTTATATTAAAAGTTACTGAAATCGATTCAGTAGTCAATTAGGAACAAATTACTTTCAGGTTTTGCGTCTATTCTGTTCGACCTTGTATATGGTGAAAAAGGAATCATTGACATCTTCAAGTAAGAGGTAAGTTAGGTACTCACGAGTATCTTTTAGACCGTCTCCGCAGCGCTTGCTCGTCACATGAATACGGGGTCTCAAGACCATTATGGAATTCGGTTGTTCAGAAAACCCAATAGCAACCTCTGTTGGTGCAACAATATATTTTTGCCGCACAAAATGTATTTTTGCGACGATCCGAGGTTTCTTTGAGATCAACTCAAGAATGGCTAAAAAAAGACACTCTCTCTGTTTCAAACGTTTTATTGAATACTTATAATAGTAGCATAATTAAGTTTTCAGTATTTTTTAGCTTGTAAAAATGGTTTAAACAAACCTCCGAGAAGGATCACAGCCCCACAACCAGTCATTGTAGTATAAGTGTAGCAGTAACAATAACTTTAAAATATAAAAATAATCCCGAACAAAAACTTCAAAATGAAACATTTACATATTGGGTTCGTTATAACTATGCTATCAAAAAGGTCGGCTTGATTAAAATGTATAAAATTTTATGTATTTTTTTTTTTGTTGTACGGTCTGATTATTTCCAACTCGACACATTCATACTCAGATTATAAAACAAAGGCAGATAGGCCGCGCGGAACACCAAATTGAGGCCAAAAAACCAAATACTAAAGCGTCGCATTGTATGTTACATGCATTCATAATATGAGCTGAGCATTCATATATATATACTGAGCATTCTAGATTTACTGAATTTATATATTAATGAAATATACAGGGTGATTGGAAGATGGGTGCAAAGCTTTAAGGCGAAGATAGTACAGACAATTTAGAACCATTTAAGCCATGGTTGTCTTAGACGAAGTCTTACCAAATATTTTTAACCAAATTTTTAAGTTTTTTTTCGGAAATTCTCAAAATTTAATGTAAACTGCATAATTATGGCCAAATTGAATGATAAATGAATTCATTTTTTATTTATTTAATTAAAGTAATGTGTAAGCAATCAAGCAAAACATGTTTTAGGCTTCTGTGTCATTAGACATTTTTTTACAGACATTTAAAGCTCAGAAAAAATAAAAAAATTGTACAATACGTCTTTTAAACCTTATTAAAAAAAAAAATTGGTAAAACTTCGTCTAAGACAACCATGGCTTAAATGGTTCTAAATTGTCTATACTATCTTCACCTTAAAGCTTTGCACCCATCTTCCAATCACCCTGTATATATACTGAGCATTCATAATAGATTTACTGAATTTATATATTAATGAAATATATAATACCCACTGACTTTTTGACTGCACACATAATAATATATGTTGGTAGGTGTAGTAACGTAGGTTCTGGTTTTTGCCATTCACATTCGGAATTAAATATTAGTAAGAAATATTGCCCAAGAAAAGTCAGCGAAAATAATTGTTGAGCAAAGTAAAATATAATAACTGGCCAAGTGCGTGTTGGTCTCGCACACAAAGGGTTCCGTAATACAAGCAAAAAACGCTAGAAAAGACACGTTCACCTTTAATTTTTATATACTTTATTAAATTTTTATTCATCATAATCATTTCAGCCGAAAGACGTCCACTGCTGGACATAGGCCTTCCCCAACCTCCGCCACTTCGAACGGTTCTGTGCTTTTGGTGCTTGTCATTTTGGGGGGGTTGCCATGATCGCCACGCTTGGCAGTATGGTTTTAAACATGTATAGAAAACGCTGCTGCCCATTCTCTAATAGTTTCATTAGTCGCCTCCTACGACACCCACGGGAAGAAAGGGGCGAAATTTTTATTACTGTGATGAAATAAAATGAAATACTCAATATAACGTAATAACGTAAATCCAAAATAACGTAACTTATCGTTATTTCTTATTTTGTTAATTTTATCACATCGTATGCTGCACCTGTTGACGTCATAAAATCGACGCCGGCTGTCGCTGAAAACCAGCGCTGGGGCTCTGATTCGGATCGTAACATTATGCTGAGCGATGGCCATTTTTGCGTGGATGAGACGCATATTTTCTCTCAACTTGTTCTTTGTTTGAGTTTGTGTTCTTTTTTGCGTCATGTTCACCGCTAATAAACGTATTTTCTTTCGTTTTCCTTCTAATATAATGTTAAGATATATATAGTTTCTAAATATTTATTATACATTAGAATTGCTAGTGTTTTAATTGATTGTCGTCTTATTGTCTCCATATTGTATATAAGATATGCTAGGTTACTTAATAAGGACCTACAATTTCAGCAGTAAAAATAGGTAAAAAACTATCAAACGCATTATTTATGAAAACCTGAGCCCGGGTAGGAGCTAAAAATGTAGAAACTAATATCATAAATACAACTTCGGATACGAAGGTAATCTTTGCTGGATACGATATAATATCTTACAAAAGATAATCCAGGGCCTTTTTATTTTCAGTATGTATAAAAGATATTTTCATTGTTTAAGATCCTGAATAAAAAGTAGGGACTATAAATAAAGGGATTTACGATTTAGCGAAGACAAAACAACGACTTAGTGGTTCTGAATTTTTTAATGCAGAATGAGTATATATTGGATACGTGTAATAGGGACGATGCCTATTGTTATAAATGTTTGAACTAATAATGTTATTTCAAAGAAGACGTAGTCTAAAAAAATCTATTAAATCGATGGAAATATGGAAAAGCTACATTCCCGTCCTGGTCGCGCCGTATGGACAGTGTATGGCAGTATATATTTTTGAGGGTGGGAAATCATCAAATAACTTCTCCCGCTCTGGGTGGAGCAGGAGGGCGTGTCAGACTTTTACTGACTAAAACCCACCCGTGGTTCTTCAGTTGCCTGTGTGCCATGGGCCACGGTATCTCTTTCGAACAACCCGCACCCCTGGCAGACATCGGCCATTGCGGACCCCACCAGTTGATGCTGACATCTCTTTTAGGCGCGCGTAGAACACAACGCGCCGTCACGTACACCCTGACACTGACCTACTACTTGCAAAAAATGTAAGAGTGCGAGCTATCCTGGCCCTTCCCCCTTTAATTCCATGTTTCGTGACACACGCCCCACATGACAGGTTGCATTGTGTGCTATACAAGGTTCATTTTTAGTCACCGTTTAAATTTTTCAGGGTGATAGTACCCGTGAAATTGAATAACTTTCTCCAAGGAACATGGGTCGAAATATGAAAAAAAAAAATCAGCTGACTATTGATTTTGCATGGGAGGTCCGATTTTTTTTCTGGACTGGTTTCAATGTATTTTCGATCAACTGATCGAGAATACATTGAAACCAGTCCAGACTTTACTCTCTTGCACTTGCGCCAGAAAAACTTCTCAACACAACTTTTTGCAACTTTAAAAAGGGATGTAGTGCAAAATGCGGCTGCAAAAAAGTTGGGCTGTTTTGTTCTCTTGCATGTACTAGTTGTTAAGGCCAGTCGTGCTCCAATGTTGAATCACCAACAGAAGAAGATTCGTATTCATTCCAACGAGGAGATATGTGATTCATCGCTATTAAGGCAATTTACTTGCACCCAGCAAGAAGAACAAGAAGAAGAGGAAGCAGAAGTATAAGACGATTATGAATCTGACTAATAATTTTCCCCAGTTGTTTTTTTTTATTAAACTGCTTTCACCATTCCCAATAAGTACTATTATTTTTTATTATTCTATAGTTTTAAAATAAACAGGATCACAACAGACCGTGGAAACGTGTGCATATTATAAAGATCAACTTTTAGAATCGTTATATCTCAGAAATGGTAGCTCCTAGGAAAAAGTATTAAAACATTACTATAGATAATTATATGATCTACAATTTTTGTCTGCTTTAATTTTATGATAAAACTTACCGTTTTGCTGAAAAACGTGAAAAACCCATAAATGTACCCAGACCTATGAACGTGACTAAAAACAAATCCAAGTAGGAGATTGATGGGGATTTTTCAGCATTCATTTATAATGGTGTTTTAAATATTCATACCAATTTTTAGCTCTATGCGAACTATTGTAGTTTCACTATTATTTTTAGGGCTAATTTGACCGGACTATATATGCAAATTGAAAATATGTCGTATTTGCCATTATGTAAATAATGCAAACGCGGCGTCATGTGGCGGCTGTCTGCGGGAGCCTCGAGGTTGGCGAAAAAAGTGGTTTTCTTTCCTCTCAATCATCACTCTATCATTCACTTCTTCATTTATTATCCCTGAACATGTAATCTAATATTTTCAGCAAGCATGCTATCACTGTCGGCGCCACTCAGTTTTTTATTGCGCGTAAACAGCAGGGACATACCCTTTGGTGTTAACGATAACACTTATCAAAACCATCGAATTATATCCGGTTATAGGCCGACCTTATACGGAATGATTCATATATTCACGTACGAATTAAGCCTTTGATTATAATCAATAAAAACACCTGAAAAATGCGGACGTACCTAATTGCAATAATTATCTGGTCGAGCCCCTTAAAGTTTACATAGATTAGACATAGCATAGATAAAAAGATAGTAGATTTCGTGACAAATAACTTCTGTTGGACTGCCTCGTTGGTTTAGTTGTTGCAAACGCTATCGATGAGCTTTGAGGTCCTGGGTTCGATTCCCAGGTCGAACAAAGTGTTATTGGGTTTTTCTATATGTACTTTCTCAGTAGCAGTCTGGAGTCTGGATTTGTACCCGATTGATGGCAATAGGCTCGCCCCTTATTCCATGGGACTTAACAAACATAACTGGTGAAATGTTGGTGTACTATAGTATACCTCTGCTCAACCCTTCGGGGAAAAATTGCGTGATGTTATGTTGTGTAACTTCTGTTTGCATCAATATTTTAAATCTAGTTTCTCGTTGATTTTATATGTGGCATAGTTCACAAAACTAAGTATGTGAAGAAGCTATAAGCACACACAAACCACTTAAAAATTTGACTTAGTATTTTATGAGAGGATCTTAGCCTGCATCCTAACGGAAGGTGGCTGCAGCACCTCAAACACACGCACACACACTTTCCATCCAAATCCAAAAGATTTTGAAATAAATTTCTTATGAATTGCTTTATAAGTTTGAAAGTTTTGTCTGATCAATGGCGTAAATAACGCAATTAATGTTTTTGAACTGTCAAAATGAATGGAATTCCGTAGTAAGTATTGGACGCAATAACCGCATAGGACCTGGGATGATTCTCATTAGACCGGGCCGTGCCCAGGCCGTGCCGTGTCCGTGGCCCGGACGGGGCTCGGATTTGAAACGTTACATACATTTTGTATGAAGCAGTTTATATTACACAGTGCATGATCCGTGGCCCGTTCGAGCTCGGACGACGCTCGTCTACACCACGCTTGTTGCACGGACATGCCCTGTCCCCTCCACGTAACCCGGGGTAATATAAACGTGCAGCATGGATGGGCTCCGCCCCGGCCCCGGCCCGGACACGGCACGGTGTAATGAGAATCATCCCTAAGAGCGTTATTGTCAAGCTAGATGTTCATTGAGCTAAGTAATATTTAAATTAGTAATCTTCTAAGCGTGTCGATGGCAAAAATAACACGAAAAAATGTATAGCTGTATAGATTTGTTTGGCCCAAAATTCACCAACGCAAATACCGTTCGCTGATGCAGCCATTAGGTCCTCACGTGTGCAGGTAATAGGGCATGCGGTGCAAAATGGGAGGTGAGCCAGTTGTCTGTGGAGAGACACCGTACACACACTGGAGATCTGAGCCATTCATAAATCCCCATTTGTGGAGGTTGTCCTTGCTGCGACCTACGTGGGTTCGAAGTCTATTTAAGGTATTAATCGTTTTTGCATATACATCCATTTACTTAATTCTCCTGCAAGCTGTAATGCAAAGTCTGGGACTTCAAGGCAAAATACGAAACAATAAGAGCTTATATGCAAAAGACCCATTGAGAACCCATTCCAATTATATAATATTTTAGTTTATCTTTAAAGTTACTGTTTTATCGGGAAACCTATGTTTTATGTTATTTTTAATGAGCACTGATTTAAAAAAGCCCAGTGTAATTAAAAAGTTTTATTAAATTGTTACTTTATCGGAATCCCAAAAACAACATAGTATATTTAAAAAAATGTTTATTGTTTTGGCCTGTTGAATGTCTCACTGTGCAGCCGACGTAACGCCATAGACATTAGTAATCAATGAGTGACGTAGCGGATGAAGAGAGAGAAAAAATGTCTGTCTGTTTCACACGCAGCGAGAGATACGGAGCGATAGTGATCGTCCGCCTATCTCACACTATCTACTAATATAGTTCGGATACATCGATTGGTATAGCAGCTTGATCTGATGTAAAACTTGTTATAATACTTAAATCTTTAACTTGTCTAGTTTTCTATTTACTAAAACATTAATTTTTGGCATTTAATTTAATTTTAAAGCTGTAAACGATATTTTGGTTATTGAGAAATAAAAGGGTAGGAAGTTTTTTCTCCTGTAATTTCTACATTCAACACTGAGGTGTGTTTCCGAACAAAAATTGTATGACACATGAGTTCTGCCAATAAAATAGCGGAGCTCACACGCCACAGGACAGTAAATATATCGGGTAAATATATGTCACACGCTTTTTGTTGTGTTTATAAAATTATTTGTTATCAACTCAAGATAATACACCACGGTGTTAAAGTACTCATAGGTGGCTTACAAGTGGACTCAGTGTTAAATAGTTGGAAAACAAGACATGCGCTACAAACAATCAGTGAATATGTTTGTTATTGATTATTTCTTTTATTGGGCGTTCCTCGCAGTGTCCGTGCATTGTTAAGGGATTCATATTGTCGGCTGTTATCGTTTGATATTGATAACATTATCATGTCCTATTTATGATAAACTAAATCATCCATGGGAGTCGTTACTTCGTTGGAGTACGTGAACCGAACAAACTAACTATTGAAATACTGATCAGCAAATTGTGATTAAATCTAGTGAATTCTCGCAAAAACCTTTTACTTCAAAATGGGAATATTTTGTCAAATCAACTTACACAAACCACCAGACGGTGCTTTCTATAGCGGAGAAGTCGTTTCGGGAATGATCAAATATGCGCTTGAGGAACAAATGGAAATAGATAAGATTACGGTCTCCTTAAAAGGAATGGGTCATTTGAGACTAACAGAGAGAACTAATAAAAATAACAGAAGACATACCTATGTCAGTAACGAAGTATACGTCGATACTGATGAGGTAATTGAAGAAGGAAAACATACAGTATTTCCAGGGTCTTACGAATTGAAATTCAATTTCAGATTGCCCCAGAACTTACCTCCAACATTTGAGTATCACAAAAATATCCCACGATACGGCGTCAACTGTAAGATAAAATATTATGTGCGCATAAAATTCGATAGACCGGGCTGGTTTGCTTTCGCTAAACATTTTCGAAAGGAAATAACTGTAGCGTCTACCATAACACCAAAACTATCAATAGAACCCGTCATGTTTGGAGAAAGAAGCAATTTACTACAATTCTTCGCCAGGAAAACTAGCACCGTTATCATGAAAGCAAACATTCTTAACTCTGTAATTACAAATGGTGGTAAAATAGAAATCGAATCAGAAATTCAGAATGATACTCATATAAATATAAAAAGTGTTGAAATCAAACTGATAGAAATGTATACGTTCAAAGCAACAGGACACGCTGACGTGAAGGCTTACGAAGACGTACCTAATTGTGATAATAAAACAGGGTCTATCAAAAGTGGTGCTACTCAAACTATGCCAATAGATATCATCGTTCCCTCAGATATAGTTTCTTTAGATAACTCAAAGATAGTGTCGAGAGATTACATAGTAAGAATAACAGCTGAACTGCCCCTGCCTCATAGAAATGTTGTGTTAGAGATACCTGTGCAGATAGGAGATAGCGTGCAAAGAGCCGAGTTTTGTGATCCTCCACCAACGTATTGGGAAGCGATGGGGGAAGCGAAAAAAGATGATGAAGATGCAACTGACGACGAAGCTGGTGGCGATGAGAAGACAAGAAAGTCCTGAATGTTTCTAACAACAGTATCGCAATTGTATTCTAAAATTTAGGAAACTTGTTAAAACATTCAATTGATATTCTATTACGAATGGACTGTTGGAACGAAGTGTTGACAATTTTAAATGTTAAACTATGATAATTCCAGTTGTTTTAGGTAATATTTAAACTACGGAACATAGCTAACTAAAATTATGAAGATAGTTAAAAAAAAACATTAAAATTGAATTAGATAAAAATGCTCTTTAAATGTGAACTATAAATTAATGTGTGTATTATGTGTAACTGTTGTTGTAGTGGATATTTTGTGTTCTAGTCTTGCAGAAATAAGCACTGAACTTTCCATCGACCTATGTACATAACTTTTACGTTGTATGATTCAAACTACATATGTCCGTATTTTAAAAGTGTGTAAAATTATGTGTGTGTTCATTTATTATAATGTTTAGTATTTATGTTGTCTTGTTTCATTAAACACATTCCTATATTCTCTTCTAGCTGTTGCCCTAGGTTTTGCACGCATACGAACGAACCCCGCTTAACCCGCTTAAGGTTTAATACACATAAATCCTTAAATTAGTTCACATGTTTACACCATCAATGATTCATATTATTCTAGTGCCTCTGAGAGTACTTCGTCTAGTTCATTGGCTCGGCCCTCATACGCCTTCCAAAGGTCCAGAAAGGCCTAGAAATATCTTCGACGTATCCTAGGACCTTGGATGGGATCCGGGACACATCAAGGGCAGAAAAGAACAGCATTTTTTTTTTCATATCTTAACTTATCATGTCCTTGAATTTGTATGAGAGATTCTGTGATCCTCTATCTTGTGTCACTTATTAATTGATATCTATTTAATATCATCGATCCAGTAAAAGGCTGAAAGTAAACTAGCCCCTAAGTTTTGGTTTAAATATTTAGTAGGTATAGTCGACCGCAAAGTAAATTGCCTGCCTGGGTTCGGACTCACGACTCTTAAGTTGGGGCCGAAATCACTTGGCCACCACTGATCGGTTTGTGAATTTAATTGCATCAACAATGCACTCAAAACGGTGAAGGAAAACATCGTGAGGAAACTGGGATGTCCTAGAACCAACAGTTCGAAGACATGTGACATCCATCAACCCGCACTGGGCCCACATGGTGGATATGGCTCTCACAGAGAGGAGGCTTGTGTCCCAGCAGTGGGAACATTATATGCTAATTGCGTGTGTGTGATGTATGTGTCATCGTAACATTATGAACATCGTCAGTTTATAATTCTATCTCGGGAGATTACAAAGTATCGAAACATTGTGAACTGCGAAAACCATTTACCACTTAACGCACTATTTTTCGATAGTTTATAATCTGTCCGTGGCAAACCGACAAATTGTGAACTGGTATCAAAGTTGCATGCGACGGATAGTACTTTGCGCTATAAAGAAATAGCCAAGTAACTGCCACTAACTTGGAAGGGGCCTTTTTTGTGTGAGCAATCATTAAATAACTTCTCCCGCTCTGGGTGGAGCAGTAGGGCGTGTCAGACTTTTACTGACTAAAACCCACCCGTGTTCCCTCAGTTGCCTGTGTGCCAGGGGCCGCGGTATCTCTTTCGAACAACTCGCACCCCTGGCAGGCATCGGCCCTTGCGGACCCCACCAGTTGGTGCTGACATTTCTTTGAGGCGCGCGTGGAACACAACGCGCCATCGACCCGGGTTTGGTCCTTACTGGACAGCGAGCTACCCATTACTTGCCGTCCGCAAGCCTGCGCCTATGGTGTCCGGAAATCAGCTTAGGATTCCCAATGCCCAGGGCGTCTCCCGCGGCGACTAAGGCCATGAGGGCGCATATACTGCCTTTCCCTCACGTGCGCCGCCTCCCTCTTCGCGAGCATTATTGCTTCGCAGAAGGACCGATGCACTCTCGCTCCGTACCATGGCCTGAACCAGGGCCGGATGCAAGAGATCGCCGCCGCCTATCGCCTCAACGAGGACACGGCGGTGATCCGCCCAAGCCAGGCAGACCTCCACCTTATGCTCCACTGTGTCCTCAGGGCGATCTTCGCAGTGGAAACTCCCGAGCGTTTCCTCCCGCCTTATCCGAAACAGGAACCTTCCGAAACAACCGTGTCCGGTGAGGACCTGCGTCAGGCGGAAGGTGAGGACGCCGTGCCGCCTCTCAGGCCACTCCTCAAAGAGGGGACGTACCGCCGCTATCGTGGCGTGCCCAAACTTGGAAGTAGCGTTCGCTGGCCGCTGCCGCGGCACCGCTCGTTCCGCTCGCTCGGCTAGCGCGCGGTTGGTCGCAGTTCTAACCTAACGTATTCGGTCAGGGTGCCATTGTAAGCAGTATGGTGCAGCTTACAATTTATCGACAATTTATAATCTCGCGAGATAGTTTATAAACTAACGGTGTTCACAATCATACGGTGACATATTCATAAAGATCCGGAAATTGTTGTTGGCTGAGTGGGTTCATTTATGTCGTTTCTATGAGATGAAAAATATCGTTTTGTTAGTCAGACAGTGTCCGAGTTTTAACAGATAGACTAAAGAAACGCCGCATTTTGATGTATAAATGTGTAACAATGACCCGAAATTAGTTTTAATCCATTCATTAGATATTGTTTTAGATTAGCTATATCATTGATAAGATTGTCTATAATTATATTTCCAAAACATTAAAAAGAAATACGCATTACCTTCGCCATTAATTTATCATTATCGACCACGGAGAAAGGTTGTAAAAAAATGGGAGTGACGTGTGACATTTTAATAAGGAATAAAATAGTATATTTTATAACGAGGGACTAAACGAAGCCATAATATACCCGAGGTGGTTTGACTCCCGAGCGTGCGAGGGAGTCAATGAATCGTGAATTTATTTCGTTCTTTATCTAACTGAAATTCGTAGAATCAAACTCAATGAGCTTACCTACGATGTTTTTCTTGCAAGATGGCGTAAAACTTCGAACTAAAGATGATTATGTCGTATACGAAATTAAAAAAGAGTTTATGGTGTCAAGGAAAATTATAACGTTAAAAGCAGGAATTGAAAAGCCATGTTCGTATGCAGGAGAAGATATAACAGTTATTTTGAATATAAATAACTACGCAAAAGTGCCTCTTGTTGCTTCAAAAACTGAGTTAATTGAGTTTGTGACTTACAAATCAAACGCAAACCATGTAAAACAAAAAACAAAGACACTAAAAGGGGTAGAAATGAAATATCTTGGTATAGAAAGATTTAAATCTGAGCATTTACAAATTCATCATTTTTCTAAACCACCGCATTTGTTCTCATACATTCTGATCTGATGTTAAAAAGGAATATGGACTTAAAGTTACTCTTAAGTTTCCTTTTCCGCATCGAGAACTCTGCCTAGAGATTCCAGTGGTTATCGCAGAGAAAATTGGTGACTTTGAAGAAGAAAAGTTAGATGTTCAAGACCCTTCATTTTGGCAAGCCATGAATGAAAAAACTGCAATGGAGGAATAGACAAAAACACAGTTGTTAAAATGTGATCAAAAACACATGTGATTTTATGGGTTTATCACTAAAGTATATTTTTTATTAGTACTCATTAATTCCGTATGTCAACTATCTTAATTTATGGCAAAATATTATTAGCTGACATTGATATTAATTGTAGATCACTTTTTGAGAGTGGATTTTTACCGCAGACTACTTGTAAAAAAACCTGTGCATACATGTTGTAATTTTGCATTTATGTTCGTTATTAAAATTGTAATATTATAAAAAACATAATAATATGTAAAAATTAATAAATAAGAATAAGGGTTGAAGGATTTTAGCAACTAACAAACTTATGTTTATTTCTACTTTATTTTAATTTATCGCTTTGTCAGAGATTGCGCGACTGTATCTACATCACAATTATTATACCGTGATATTGTCTGCATTCAATGTCAAACTTAGTACACGTGCACATATCATATCTGTTCTGTTCCGTATCGTTCTGTCCCGGTAGGACTGCTACTAAGTCCACATTCGCGTGGAAGTATAGACTGGATCGATCGATAGTATAACAATCCAATACGCGAAAACTTTTAGAACTGAATTATAAATACCTAAAATACTTAGGTTTGCCTTCTCCCAATCGCTAATAAAATGCTGTGGATACTATACAATTACAATCATAATTATGTTAAAGAGTTGTCTGAATTTTTCAATTCAAAAATATCAAAATGGGTAGCTGACCAAAAAATTGCTTCATCATCTGCCTAGCCTTTTCCCAACTATGTTGGGGTCGGCTTCAAGTCTAACTGGATGCAGCTGAATACCAGCATTTTACATGGAGCGACTGCCTATCTGACCTCCACAACCCAGTTACTGAGTAACACGGTACCCCTTAGTAAGACTGGTTGTCAGACTTTCGGGCTACTGACGACCCGTAACGACTGTCAAAGATCCACAAATGACAGCCAGGACCATTCCGAGGCACGGAGGGGTCTTGGTATGTAAAGGCGGTCACCCATCCTCGGACCATTCCGAGGCACGGAGGGGTCTTGGTATGTAATGGCGGTCACCCATCCTCGGACCAAGCCCAGCAAGCGAAGCTTAACCTGATGGATTGACCTGTGCGGCTATTATTGCTTAGCCACAAGCTCCCCAAAAAATTGCTTATGATGCGATAACAGCGTAGAAAATAATGGAGAAAAATTTTTTTTTGGGACTCTCCTGTTGTATCAGGTTTAACTTTCCTTGCTGATATTAAAACCCTCCAAGCCTGTGTAATAGCACAAGAGTCTTAATCAAAGAACTTAAAGACAATGTCATTGTAGCCACTATCATCACCGGTCCTGCAGCCGAACAGCTCGCACACATTCCGCGTATTCCAATGACACCGACGGGTATGCCTATCTATATCATTTAAGAGGTTTCAGTTCCCGGTTAAAGTATAATTTGCAATAAATATTAATAAATCCCAGGAACAAACATTTTTACTGGTCAGCATCGACTTAAGAAGATAATGCTTCTCCCATGGGCAACTATACGTTAGCCTGCCTCGCGTGGGATCTCCGGAAAATCAATTTATTTTGGTTCAAACGAATAGCACATCAAATTTAGTTTACAGCGAAGCCTTGCAATTATTCTTTATAGGTATATACTTAATAGGTACATTTCATTCTTATTTTCTTTAGTTTTACCCGACTGTGGAACGGTATTTATTTAGTTTTTCCATTTTTATTTCCTCCATCCAATATGTTTAAGTAAATGAAATATTAGCTGTGAAAGATTTTATTACTGTGTCTCCATCAATCAAATCCTCCTCTAATTGTACTCATTCTAAATGAACTGTTGTAGTTCTTGTGAGAAATAAATTCTTTAACCCTAAAGTTTGTGTTAGTAAGTGTGTACTTAATATGTTTGTTACTTCTTCATGTAAAAAAATATTGACCGATTGCGATGAAACTTGATAGGTACTTAGCTTTTCCATATAGCAGTTATTTTTAATCCTGATATTCCCACGGAGTCGAAACCTACGCGGGTGAAACCGCTGGGCGCTGCTAGTCAACGATTATAATTTTGGCTTATCTTATACATATATCTATTTACTTGACGGAACAAATTCAAATAATACGTCATTTTTACTGACCTATATGGCTTATTTTAAATCTTATATTTAGAATTGTTTTTTTTTTTTTTACATTGTTCTCACATATAGAAGCAACAAGAATATTGTTCCCAAGTTTTTGTAATACTTAACATGATTAAAAAGAGTGTCCATGGAGTTTCTTGCCCGTTCTTCTCCATAGAGATCTACGTTTTGGAATGGGCAACTAGCTTCAACTTTCCAACTGGTCGACTTTTTGACAATTCAAAAGTACCTTTAAATGGTCTAATTGAAATAAATGCTTTGAGTTTGAGTTTGAGTTAAACGACAAGAAACATATATCCATAAAAAAATCTGTATCCACATTTATAGTGTCTTTGACAGTCGTTACGGGTCGTCAGAATCGAAATATTTATAAATCTGTCTATTGTTCTACTCTTACATTTATTAACTTAAACTCTTAACATTCTTTAAAACGTACACAAATACAAAATTGCAAATTACAAAACAAGGATTTCTGAGTATTCGATGTTGTAAGTCAGAAATTGTTTAATTACTTTGCTTAATTTGGACATGCAAAATTTCAATTCAGGGGGGTTTAGGATTTTGTGCTGAATTCATGGTGATAGTTTTAGCGTCGATGTCCCTGCCATAGGGTTTGTTTTCAGTTTTGTCTATTCCTCCTTTCCTTTCTTTTCATTCATGACTTGCCAATATGAAGGCGGTTGTTCGTCAAACTTGACTCTCTCAGAGACATCAAATTTCTCTGCGATGACTACTGGAATCTCCAGGCAATGTTCTTTATGCGGGAAAGGAAACTTGACCACAACTTTCACTTTATATTCTTTTGATAAAATATTGGAATGTATTGAAAACATTTCTGGTGTCGTAGTAATCTTATCGATGAATTGATACTCAGCTCTCAATCTTGAATTACCAATTAAGTTCACGTCGACTCCGTTAACTGTCTTACATTTTTTCTTTTGATGATTACAGTCAGATTTATACGTGATATACTCAATTAATTCTGCTCTTCTGGCAGTAATAGCCACCTCTGATTGGTTTTTTATATTAATTTTTAGTTCTATAGTCTCTCCCGCATACAAGAACATCTTTTCAATTTCTACACTTACAGTTATAGTTTTCTTTGACGCGAAAAAATCTTTCTTCGTTTCGTATATTGTGGGCTGTACAAAACATGGTTTAATGCAACCCTGAACTTTAATATCTAAGTCAAATCTCTTAGAAAAGCTCATAAAGTTTGGTTTTACGAATTTAAGTTCGATGAAGTACGCAATAAAGCATCTCGAGTCTTTATAAGAAGATGGAATCACTTCTGGAAGTGCAAAACAGAATGGTTTTTCGTAAGTTCCTGCTGCAATTGTTGCTGTTACATTTTCTCTAGCTTGAAGTAAATCCATGCACTGATTAACAAAGTCTTGGGAACCAGTGTATATAGTCCCCATACCGGCAATGAGGGGCACCCACCAACATAATCCTTTGCCTCTTAACGAGAGAGTCACACATGTGAACTCCGTTGGTTCGTCTAAAACATATTTCACTGATCCTTGCACTAACTGTCCGGCTCTGTAAACTCCTTTTGTATTGTTCGTTAGTAAAATTTGACACGTCACTCCCATATTGATTTAAATTGGCAATTTGATGTAAACAACCTCTGTCTGTGGCCAGCAGAGGTGAACTAATTCCTTATCACGAAAATTATGCTTTTTGGCTCCTTTTGGCAGTACGGGCAAATTTATCTTATCAATGAAATTGCTAATCTGCAATATTTGAATAGATGGATAAAAAATATTTTTTACCCGAATACAGCGAAGCAAAAAGAAGGGTTATGGTTTTGACCAGAATGTATGCCTGTATGTATATGGGTATGTGTGTATGTAAGTTCATATGTTCCCTCGTAACTTTTGAATTTCTTATTATAACTTGACACATGAGGTATCGTTGTTTCCGTCTTGATTGACCGCTGGTTATAGACTGGTGTGACGTCACATTTAATATAGTTTTTAATAACTGACGAAGAATTTTAAAGCACCCCCTGCTTTTCAGAATAACTTACTGAGTCCCTGGTAACAGGTTGTACGTCCTTGGCACCCTGTATATTATACATAGCCTGTTCAAATCATAAAGTTCCTTTGTCATCGCCGTAGTCGGGTAAAATAACCCGGTAGACAAGCCCCTTGTCTGTGTGCAATGATAAAAAATGTACAAAAGTGATGTACCTAGAGGAGTTTTTGCGTTACGACGCAGCCTAAGGCCTGCTCCGTTTTTTTTTAAATATTGATGTTTGAAATAAAAAGTAATAAATATTTGTATTATGTGAGTATCGATAACAACAATTCACTCAGACGTTTTCAGTTATTTATAAGAAATTAATCTTATCATTGATTAATAGATACTTCACAATTATCTACGACCCATGTAACGTCGCAATAACCATAGATAAAACGATACTAGACTTATTAAAGCATTGTTATCACTTATGTTGCGTTGCAATTCAGTTTCAAAGCATGAAAACAAACAAAGCAAACTGCGAGCAATATGCTCGCAGTACAGATGGCCACCAACCCGCTTTCAATTAATTTGGAAAATTTTCGGGGTAACCTTGGTTCTCAATATTCAACAATTTTTTAATAATAATAATCGTTTATTAGGAACAAAAAAAAAAACAAACATACGAAGACAAACAATGTTAAACGATGATAGCTGCAAAAGTTAAAACTGAGGCGCAGCTACCAACGCCCGACTCCTAGTGAGAGGGTAGGTTGTTCCAAGACTAATAATAACAAAGGTATTTAAACAAAATATAGGGAAAATTAAAAAATTAAAATTAAAAAACTATACATATTAAAATACATTTTGAGATAAGTGCCGTGTGTATGAGTACCTAATGTAGAGTAAGGGAGGGTGGTGGTGAGATGTGTGATGTGTGTATGTGGGGGTGGGTGTGTGTGTGTTTTCCAAGGTGTTAAATTTCCACAAGATTTTCTGTTGCATCATAAGTTAGTGATTTTAGAAAAGTCGCAAGTTTTTTCTTACATACATTTCTGGTAACTGAATATATGTAGATATTTTTATTGATCCTATTATAGATTTTTGAGCTCATGTAAGTAAAATGGCGACGTGCTGCAATAGTTGAACGAGGCTTTACCTCACAAACTCGATCGGAACGGCGTCTATTGCAAGATCTACCTGGTTCATAAATCAGCTGGGCATGCTTACGGAGCACTGCTTGAGAAATGAACAACTGTCTGACCGTTAGTACCTGGCAAAGAGAGTAAAGTGATGTCGTAGGAAACCGGATTGGTTTTCTCGAAAGAACCTACAAAACTGCTCTCTGTGCTCTTTCAATCCGCAACATTGTTGTTTTGTGGGCACCACCCCAGACCGTCAGGCAATAACCCAACACTGACTGAGCTAGTGCATAATATATGCCAATTAAGGTCTTAAAATCCGCTGAGCCTCTAAGTTTCTTGAAAATATACAAGAGCTTTCTTACGCGCGCTACGACAGAGCCAATTTGCTGATGCCATTTAAGGTAACAGTCAACCACAACACCGAGATATTTAACAGTCTGAGAGCTTTCTAGTTGAGGGCAGCCACAGATTGAGGCAGAACTAGGGTTTATACAAGAGTGAGCGTGTAGGGCAATAGGTGCTGGGGGTTGACCTGATTTATTTAGGGAAAAACAGATGAACTTAGTTTTATTGACATTCAGAGTAAGAAAATTTGTGGCTAGCCATTTCATCACAGTACCAAGGGCTAGTTCAGCATTTTTACGAGTTTCACTCCAATCACGGCCATGAATTATTAGAGCCGTATCGTCCGCGTAGGATACTATTTTGCAGTTAGGGAGAGACAAGCGACACAGCTCATTTACATATAATAGGAAGAGGCTCGGCCCAAGCACGCTGCCCTGTGGTACCCCAAAGGTAACCATCTCCTTTCTGCTTAGGTGATTATCAATTTTTACGTACTGTCCACGACCCGTTAGATAACTTCTGAATATGTCCAGGGCAGTGCCGCGGATACCAACATTTTCCAGCTTCGAGAGTAATATGGGGACAGATACAGTGTCGAAAGCTTTGGATAGATCTAAAAAGATAGCCAGTGATTTCCTATTGCTATCAATATTATTAATAATAGTATCTGTTAGTTCCAATACAGCTTCTTCGGTGGTTTTACCACTTCTAAAGCCAAATTGGTTATTAGCTAAAATGTCAAATTTTGTAAGAAATTTTGTTAGCCTAATGTTAATAACTTTTTCAAAGATTTTTGAGAGAGTCGTAAGTACCGATATGGGTCTATAATTTGTGACACTGCCTCTGTCACCAGATTTATAAATTGGGTGGACAATCGCGGTTTTGAAGATGTCAGGAAAGGTGCCTAAGGAAAGGCATAAATTAAAAACGTGGACAAGCACCGGTATTATGGTATGTCTAGTTGCTTTCACAACAGAAGCGGGGATACCGTCAAAACCAACGGCGCATTTGTCCTTGAGACCAAGAATAATAGTATTAAGCTCGGAGTTATCAACGCTGTGAAGAGCCATTGAATGCAGAGGAGGAGGTTTAGAGCAATCGTTATCAAGTTTACTGGATGTAGAACTGTTTTGGGGTTGAGAAGGCTGAATTTTGGATGCTAATAATCTGCCCACATTGGCAAAGTAGGCATTTACCGTGTCAGCTGATTGAGAGGGATTGTCACAGCACTTTAGGAGCTCTGAAGACGAAGTTCTGTTTTGGTTTAAGTTAGCTATCTGATTAACAATGAAATCTCAATATTTTGTTAAGTCGTGAAAAACAGTGGAAATCATATAACAGATATATATACGTATACGTTGGTACCTATTTCGGACAGTCATATTTTTCTGATAAGACTAATCCAGTTAAAATGTAATTCATTATTGACTTTCGACAATTTTCTACTTTTATTTTATTAGGAGTATGTGTAACCAAGTGGCTTTTTTTTATTAAAAATCTTATCGGGGGTATGCAAAGATATTTTTTAAAAATAAATAGGTTTTTTAAATTTTATTTATATTTAAAGAAAACAAGTAACAAATTACTCAAATGCGTTAGTAACAATATTTCTTAACCCTATGTTAGTAGACGTAACCTACACTGCCATATATTTACAATGCGAATTCCTGCTACAAGCTCAAACCTGAAGTGGAGAGTTTGCAGCAGCGATTCACATACAAGCAGTCCAGTCTGCTAGCGATTCACCGCAGTATAATGTTGGGGCTGGCCCGCACCCGGCGCACCAGAGAAGCGCATCTTTTTCGCATCGTAGCGTAGAAGCAATGCAACCGAGCTATAGCAAACATCCCTGAAGCGCTACAGAAGCGGAACAGCCCCATCAGCACCCGGAACGCATTATTATATTGAATGCGAAGGGCGCTGTAGGCTTTTGAGTGTAATTCACCCAAAGGCTGCACATGTAAAATGAGGTACCTTTGTACTTAAATTTTATTTTCTTTCTGTCTTATTTCTAGGTAACGAGGCATTTCATACAATGTCTGAATTATATACCTTGATGGTAACATAATTATTCTTACTACCTTTCTCTTTTCAGCTCTCATACGTCATATTCTACTTGAACATCGCCAGTAATTGGCGGGTAGTACTTGATCACAGTCGCTGGCTCGTTTTAACCTTAGTACCAATATGGGTGTGAATTATCAAATACTTATCCAAATGCCAAAAAAACTGTGTTTTCAGACCCGGACAACCTGTGGTAGGAACTGTGAAGTATTTCATAAACAAATCAACGAAGTTTAGAACTGTAGGTATATATTTTCTGGGCATAGGGACGTATGATTGGTCAGAAGTATGTAGATGCAGACAATTCAACAATCGTTAAAGACATCAAAGAAGAGTATGTAAAGAAAAACAGGAACTTGCTAATAGCCAAACATGACCATGACGTCATTTTATTGGGAACTTTCGAATACCCTTCTAAAATCCTACTGCCAAACGATATACCATCATCAATAAAATCTCACACAGGTGGTAAAATAGAATACAAAGTTATCGTAAAATTTGTGCGTTTTTGTGTTTAATTTCTGCGTTAGGGGAATGATATGGTGAATTCATGGTTACAGTTTGCGCACTGGTTAAAAAAATATCCTGTATATACAGTGAGATATGTGCATATATGATAAGGTATGTAGATTCATCGCTCACAAAAAGTCTTCATGCCAAATAATTTAGTCAAATTATTATTTGTGTGAATAAACAATAAAATAAAATATCATAATTTCTTCAAATAATTTATTTGTTTCAACAAATAAGCATTAGTTTTGCTCTATAAATGAAATAATTAGGTTTGAATTTTTTTTTTTTTAGCTGTTTGATGGCTTCGAAAACTGTACCGAAGCCGTCAAACAGCCGTTGGTGAAACACTGGCCTCGCCTTCAAAATAAGAAAGCACTACGCAAGAAAAACTGTGAATGTAACCTTTAAAAAAAAATTGTAACTAAATCCAATCCAATCTGTCTAGCTTTTTCCAACAATTTTAGGGTCAGCTTCCAGTCTAACCAGATGCAGCTGAATATTAGTTTTTACATGGACCAACTGCCTATTGGATGTTTACAACCCAATTACTGGGCAACACGGTACTCCTTGATAAGACTGGTTGTCAGACTTTCGGTCTTCTGACAACGCGTAACGACTGTCAAAGATCTACGAATGACAGCCAGGACCGACGGCATAACATGCTTTCCGAGGCACGGAGGGGTCTCTATCTCTATTGTGTATAAGTAATGAACCCATCCACGAACCGACCTGGCAAGCATAGCTTAACCTTTTGTTATCATTTAGCTACGAGCGATTTTTTACTAAATATTGTGTTTAAATACAATACGTCGTCTTTATCAGAAGTCTTATTATCAATAATTTGGTTCTAAATGGCACAAAAACCAAATGCATTAGATTTAAATTACCAAATGTTAGAAGTAGCGAATGTGACATCATATTGAATGGAGAAAAACTGGAATTTGTTAATCATTCGGTGTTCTTAAGAATCACGCTAGACGCGAAATTACATTGGGGACCTCATATAACATCATTTACGGGGCGGCTAAGCTCGGCCGCTTATTCTGTTAAAAAGATCAGACAGTTAACAGATGTAGAAACCGCGAGTTTGGTCTATTTTAGCTACTTCCATAGCATTATGTCGTATGGCATTTTACTGTGGGGTCGGGCTGCTGACATTGAATCCATTTTTATTTTGCAAAAGAGAGCTGTAAGACCCATGTATAATCTACGTCGCCGCGAATCTCTCAGGGAACTGTTTAAAAGGATTAATATTATGATATGACAGTACCTTGCCAATTCATTTATGAAAATATCATGTATGTAAGAAAAAATCTACATCTTTTTAATAAAATAAGTGATAGACATAATTTTAATACTAGAAACAAAGATAAAATAGATCAACCATTTTTCAGATTAGCTAAAGTACACACATCTTTTATGGGGTACTGTGTTAATTGTTATAACAAAATACCTTTTGATATATTGCAATTAAATGAAAGGAAATTTAAAACTCATATTAAAAGTAAACTTTGTAAACAAGCGTATTACAAATTAGAGGATTATATCCAAGATAAGAATGCTTGGAAACATGCTGGTCCTGCTCCATAGGACAATCTGCTCCATAGGACAATCTAGAGTCTAAACAAAATCAAACTGGTTGCTAATTGAATTGTATAATTAATTATATTTTAATGTGAATGTTGACGTTAAAAAGTGCCTTTTTGAAATAAATGCTTTGACTTTGACTATCTCCTATGCGTCGATCTGCGGGCGAGGAGATGGAAAATTAATAATATTCTGAATAATCACAAGTCTCTGGTCAAGTGATCACATTAGGGATTGAACAATAATGTAAATGACCAGCGCAAATCAATCAATTCACAGTATTACACGGGACGCACTATCGCACTCACGCTAATTCGGAACCGGTGTAAGCACGCTTAAATCGATTACAGCGGAATTCGGAATGTATTCTAAAAGGAGTTTTAGTACGTAACCGGTGACGTAACCTACTCAGCAACTAACGATTAAACACCTTAATTCCATTGCACAAAGTTCATATTTCATTGCAAAAAAGATATCGCCTACAAGGTGTCCGATGGTGCATTTGTTATTCTGAAATCAACTTACTTCTCACGTGAGTAAAGCAGTTTTTGGCTCGAAGCGATATCATGGTCTTGTTTACATTTTGTTTTCATGAGTCATTCTTTTTTTATTTAATCACGCTTGACGCTAGTATTTTGCCAGCAATGCTGAAGACTAGTCGTTTGCGCGTTTTTGTCTAAGTTTTACTACCAAAATGGGTGTGGCGTGTCAAATAATACTCCAAAAAACAAAAGAGGGTGTCTACAGAGCCGGGCAACCTGTGGTAGGAACAGTGCATTATTCCATCGACATACCAACAAAGTTTGGAAGTATCGACCTCCATTTTATTGGCAAAGGTGCGTGCGAATGGTCAGAAAAGGATTCAGATGACAACAGACATTACTATAAAAACGAAGAAGAGTATGTAAAGCAGTACAGAAATTTGTTTATCACGAAAGATGAACAAAATGTTCTATCTGGAACTTTCGAATATGCATTCGAATTCCTATTGCCAGATGATATACCGACATCAATCAAAAACCTCACCTGTACTATTGAGTACAATGTTATTGTCACATTCGTGAAGGAAAATTTATATGAAACTGCATACAAGTTTGTGGAAGAAGTACCTGTTTACGGGTTTGTTAATCCCTGTTCCCCAGAGCCTCTGATATTTGGCTTACAGAAAGAAGTCTTCTCTCTCAAACCCAACAACGTTATTAATGTAAAAGCAGAAATAGATAAAACATTTCTGACTCCAGGAGAGAATATCACACTGAAACTGGCGATAAACAATGACTCGGATGTCCCGATAGCTATTAAAACAGAGCTTGTTAAATTTTTCACATACGTAGCAGATAATACTCTGTCAAAAAAGTATGAGAGAGAGAGCTTGAAAACAACAAAGAGCTATTCGCCAAGTATAAAAGAGAAGAGTGCGTCGAATCTAACTTTTACTGTTCCAACGTTACCAAGCTTATACTCAATACAACATACGAAGATTTTGATTGGAGAATACAAAGTAAGAGTGACTGCCAAAGTTCCATTTCCTCACATCAATGCTACAGTGGAGGTACCAGTGGTTATTGGAGAGAGAAGAGATTATCTTGGAGTTGCAGCCGTGGGCATTGATGATGAGTGTCCTCCTCCGTATGAATAACTGGTCAAAGAAGATGAAGAAAATAAGGACACGGAAAATGTCGGGGACTCTTTTGAAAATTGAGATAAAAAATTGAAAAATTTAATTTTAAAAATTAATATAGAAGAAGAATAAAAGTGAATTTCTGTTTTGAAGTTTTACAGATCTATCATTGTGTAGTGCACTGGATTATGGAAGCCTGTTATAACTCAAAGCTACGTAAAGATTGCATAAATGCGTACTCTTATTTGTAATTTTTTGTAATATTCCGTTTTTAACCGACTTTTTTTCTTTTTTTTTATGTATGTTCCCCGATTACTCGAAGATGGCTGGACCGATTTGGATTTTGTTTTTTTTTGTTTGAAAGGGTATACTTTCCAGGTGGTCCCATGATCATCAAGTCAGGATCTGATGATGGGATCCTGGAGAAATAGAGAGAACTCTTCAAATTTTATGGGCACATGAAGCGATTTAGGTATTTTATTTATTTATTTGCTCTCATGCACATTACACATTTTACAATTCTGTCGGTTTTTGTACATGAACCCTGTCAGGGCACTGCAAAGCAAAATGTCGGTTTGCTGTTGAGTTTCAATTGAATTAACATAAATTTTAATTTGAATTAACATAAATAACACATAATTAACTAAACTAATATTAATACGAATTATTAACTAACACAATACAATGCATGTCGGTAATCAAAATAAGATAAAAAGTCATAAGATTTTTTGGAAGAGTACTTTCTCGTAGTGGTCTCATTTCAATTTGGTGAAGATCTGATGAAGAACTTTGGAGATAGGCAACGGAACTCCTCAATAAATGATAGCAAATGGACTGGGTTTGCTGAAATCTCATGTCTGTCTATTGCTTACACCATTCATAACATAACATCACGCCGGTATGCTGTGAAGGGGTACATGTGAACCACTAAAAAGTGAAAAATAAAAACTTTTTCCAAAAAAAAAAACAACCGACTTCCAAAAAACACTACAAAGTGAAAAATAACTTTAATTTTGGAAAGGCGGTGACAAAAAAATCAAATACAGCTCCAAAGACACCGACTTCCGAAATTAAAGTTATTTTTCACTTTGTAGTGTTTTTTGTAAGTCGGTTGTTTTTTTTTTTTGGAAAAAGTTTTTTTATATTAATTGTTGCCACCGCAACAAAGATGCGGCGGCGTGAGGAAGCGTTTTGCACGCCCGATACAATGTTAATTCTGTCGGAGCGGCTGTCATACGCCTGACATTGAACGACTGACGGTCGCGTGAAGAGCACAACCATGTTTTAGATTTGTAATTTTTGGTAACTTGTTGTTGTAAGTTGAGAAATACAAAAGCAGCATGTAACATGGGTTTTTAAATTGGAAATCCAACATTAGCGTCAAAGAAAGCAACTGTCCCACCTTCAGTAAAAAGTTTTTTTTTTGCTCTTTTTAGCAAAGCAGTTTGACATGAGCTTGACATTACATCTGTCAAATTAGTATCTGAGTTTAAAAACGGAAGTGTAGCTATCGACTGTTTTATCACTCAAGAATCGTACAAAAATTTGTAGGTCATATAGAAAACATAAAGTTCAAAGGCAAAGTTGACCAAACATATTAAAAAAAATAAGACACATTGTAAAAGTTTTCTGAGTAAGCATAAATGATTATTGTATTCAGTGCACACGACTACACTGTCTTACTGAGAGCTTCTTACTTCTATGTCTTATTTAAAAGCGACACAAAAAGGAAAAGACTGAATTTGAGACACTATTTACGTAGTATGACGTCTACGCATCGTCTACATTCAACCTACATTCCTAATACACGCTTGCTATCCAAAAGGAGTTCCACTTAGCGATGACGTAACCTACGGTAGCTACAGACGATTACAGACCTTATTCTTATACCACAAAGTTCACGTTTTATTGCCACAAATCCTAATGTCCTATAACGTGTCTGATAGCGCTTTAATTTGTCAACCTGAAATCAACTTACTGCCAATGACTTTAAAGTAAGTTTTCGGCTACAGGTGATATCAATGCTTTGTATTCATGTTTTATTTAATAACGCTAGTATTTCGCGAGCAAAGCTCTCGAGTAGTCGTTTGCACATGTTAACCTCTGTTTGTCTACCGAAATGGGTGTGGTGTGCCAAATATTACTCCAAAAGTCAGAAGAAGGTGTCTACAGACCCGGACAACCTGTGGTAGGAACAGTGAATTATTTAATCAATAAACTAACTAAGTTTGAAAGCATAGACATCAATTTTGTTGGCAAAGGAAGGTGTCAATGGTCAGAATCGGATTCAGATAATAAGACTACAACCTATAGCAACGAAGAAGAGTATGTTAATATATGCAAGAATTTGTTTACAGCCAGAGATGACGAAGAAGTTCTTCTGTCTGGAACTTTTGAATACCCATTCGAATTCTTCCTGCCAGATGATATACCGACTTCAATCAAAAACCTCACATGTACTATTGAGTACAAAGTTATCGTCACGTTTGTGAAGGAAAACTTCTTTGAAACTAAACATACATTTGATGCAGAAGTACCTGTTTACGGGTTTGTTAATCCATGTTCCCCAGAGCCTTTGATATTTGGCTTACAGAAAGATCTGTTCTCTCTCACATCCAACAACAACATTAATGTAAAAGCAGAAATAGACAAAACATTTTTGACTCCAGGAGAGAATATCACACTGAAACTTACGGTAAAAAATGACTCAGATGTCCCAATAACTATTAAAACTGAGCTTATAAAATATTTTACTTATATAGCAGGCACAGATAGTCTGATAAAAATGATTAACACAGAGACAGTGGACACTACAAAGACATATATACCGATTGAAGAAAAAAGTGAATTGGATTTAATATGTATTGTCCCAACGTTACCGAGTTTGTACTCCATACAACATACGAAGATCTTGATAGGAGAATATAAAGTGAGAGTGACAGCCAAAGTACCATTTCCTCACATCAATGCTACAGTGGAGGTACCAGTGGTTATAGGAGAGAGAAGAGATCATCTTGGAGTCGCAGCCGTCGGCATCGATGTTGAGTGTCCTCCGTATTCAGAACGTGTCACAGAAGATGATTGAAATATGTTCACGGAAAATGTTGGGGACTGTTTTGAAAAATGTGATAACAAATGGAATGATTTACGATTCAGTTGTCATAATACAATTTACAAAGGAAAAAGTGAGCTATGTTTAAAAAAAATCCAAATTATCTATTGTGTGCACTTATACGTAGGCTGAGTTAAGATTGTGTCGATGCGTAACAAGACTGAAGATTTTATTGGTTGGATTGTACTGTTAGTCATTAAAGAAATGTTAAACACAATTATTTTGATTGATTTCTGTGAATTAATAAAAAAAAATATACCTTGAACTTTAGTCTTTGTTTGTGTTTTTTTCTCTGTGTCATCTACACTTTGGTTTTCTCTCGGATCGTCTATAATCACGTTTTACCTCTTTCCAAAGATGTTGAAATGAATCTAAACCAACAATAATTAACATAACAATAATCTAGAAAGCAATATTTTTCAATGTGAGAGCATTTTCAAGTTCAATAATACAGTTTTGGCAATGTTATCGAATGTTTACTTAACCTGTAGTATGTTAATCTATGCCTAACCTACTGTTCTAAAAACTTATCGGAAACAGAATAAAAAGTGGTTTCGTCACTCCTAAACAAAAATTTAACAGAAAACGACCTTATGTACAACAATTAAGTTCCGAATCTGCCATTGGTATTCGTTGGTCGAATCCACAAATAATGGCAGTCGATATCTCGCTCTGATAGCGTGCTGTCTCGTTCTGCTCCGTTCGGAACGTAGAGTTAGCACTCGTAACCTTGACATTCAGTCAGCTGTTTTGTTGATACATTGTTGCGGTGTTTTATATTTTGTAGTCCGCGAAATTATTTATTATTCTTACGTTTTTTGTTGATTACAGCGCTGTTTAACGGTGTACATAGGTCTAAATTCAACTAGCGAAACTAGTATTAAATTCAGACCCATGTTTTTCTACATCATCCTAATTGGCTGCTTGGTTCACCCCTGAGTAGAGCCTCCTCCAGTTTGTACCAACTTAATTACGTTTACCTTAATTTTCAAACAGGGTTGAATTGTGGGTCAACCCTATACAGTTCACAGCGAGTGGAGTCCAATTTATGTGCTGCCTGGGGCCTCTTGTACCTCGAATTTAAATGTAATCTAGACTAACCCTTGTTATTTGTCTATTATATATCACATGCTGGTTGGGTTTCTGAATTGGATAAACTTAAATTTAGGATTTAGTAGGTAAGTTAAGTAGAAATAGAAAAAGATAAAATATTTTACTGTCTCGGTAATATATCACTAAACAGGTTCACAAGGGTTCACAGCAAGTTGAGATTACATGAGTAGCTTAAAATATCTTCTAGTAGCAGTAGTTCGGTTGTTAGTCCGGTTGACCAAACTACTGAAACTTTCAGTTGCGATAGTTCGGTTCTAACAAAGCACCGAACTACTTTTGCCCAACAAAAAAAAAAAAGTATTAGTATTTACAGGGTAAATATGAGTAGAAACGCCGAAAGGAGAGGCCCTAAGAGAACATATAGTGACGTTATTGTTGAAGTTTTGTGCATTTTTCAATGTTCTAAAAAAGTTGCAGTTAGTTTGACCAAGGATCCATTGTCCATCTGATGCGAATTGTTTCAAACAGCCTTTTCCAACATTTTCATAACCCAAGGAATATTTATTGTAATTATATGTTACATTCAGGAACAGCAAACAAACGATAAATAGAATAATAACTATTTTTTTTTAATTATAAACAATTATCATGCAAAATATCAGCGGATTTGTTTACTTAGCAAACTGACGTCATACCCACAGAGCAATATGGCGTCCACTGCGTCCAGCGTTTTCGTCTAATTATGCGCGAAATTTGAAAATGTTAAATTTAAATTCATTTTTATTGCACTAATTGATTAAATAAAAATGTTGTGTTTTTGTTGTAATTTAACATTTTCTAATTTCATCAACTGTATTCCAGTGTTAATTAAATTGATTTGAGGATGAGAAGTACTATTGAAATAATAATAATACCAACATATTCTACCCCATGGCAAGGCCTTTTCTCATACAGAGAACATACGAGCTTTTTTTATTCTATATTCTTAGAAAGATGTAAAAAAATAGACACACGTTTTTTGCCGTTCGTATGAGAAAATTGAATATTTTTGCTTTACCATTTTATGAGTAAATTTTGCGATAACAGCTTTCTAAAGTCTTTTAGGACAATAAGGAATTCGTTCTATAATAAACAATTTCTCCCCTTTGAAAGTGGGAAAGCTTTTTTTTACGGTAAGTGACTTACCTTCACTCAGGTAAATACAATAAAACAATAAATGTTAATATTTAGAAATTATTTACTAAGTAATTATTGTTCAATTATTTACTTAAGCTTACACAAGAGCTGAAGTTACGTATATGTACTTATTTAAGATTAGTCAAAATCTGCTAAATAATTCCTTTTATATTAGTTACCATAACAGTTTGGTTGATAATGCCTACAGCTAAAGAAATTAAATTTTTCAAGACAAATAAAATACATTATTCTGTTTTCTATCTAAGAAGACAAACAACAAATTATAAAAAAACAGAACACACAACAAAATTAACAACTAAACGAAAACTTAAAAAGGTTTAACGATGGAATCATTAAAAATTATTATTAAATCGTTAAAAGTTTTTATAAGTTTAGATCAAGAGATATTAATGCGAAATATAATCTTAATTGTAACAGATCATTTTCTGTTTTTAGATTTTTCTTCCGGCATGGACTCCCAAAAGATAGGTGGCTCTTCCAAGGGCGCTTCTAACTCAACAGCTTCTGTATCACTTTCACCTTTAAGTCTTTCACCTACAAATACAGGAACTTCAATAAACGGATTTAAATTCACCCGTGATAGTGGGAGGTTCAATGTCACTCTTAACTTGTACTCCCTTGTTATTATCTTCGAGTGTCTTACCGTGCATAGTTCCGGCGCCACGGGTATTTTAATAAACATATATGAAACACTGTTATTGGGCACACTTGGTGTCTCCACTGCACAAGAATAAATAACTTCTCTTACAATTTTCGGATCATCAAACATACGCTTTTCTATAACTAAGTCATCTTTATACTTTGTTTTGCTAATTAATTCAGTTTTTACTGAGAAACTTACATTACTGTTGTTAGTCGCAAAGAATGAAATTTGTCTTTCACCAGAAGGATTTAGGTATCCTTTGTCAAGTTCTGCTCTTAAAATTATCTCATGCTTGTGAGAAGATGATTTTTTAAAAGTTTTTTCCAGGACAAAACTTAATGGTTTATCCGTTACTGAAGAATCAATGCTTGGATATATTGTTATTTTTGCCTTAAACTTCTTACTCCGGCCAAAAATTCTGGCCTTTTTAAATTTTAAGACTAAATAATATTGTATTTCCCCAATATCTGATTTCATTGATGGCGGTATATTTTCTGGTATTATCATTTCGAAAGAGTGGTCATATGTTCCAGCGCTCAACGTTGTATTATCATCAGTAATTTTGTTTACCAAGAGAATTTTCTTTACGACTTTCGTTTCGTGGCCTTTAAATATGAACCGATTGCCTTCCTTCCTTCGTTGACGAGCTTGGTGACCGCGGGTACTTCGTTCACATTCATGCCACTGACAGTACCCTTTCTCTACGAGTGACAAACTTATCTTTCTGTAATCTGTGTCTTTTTCCAGATGAAACTGTACTAGTCCTTTAATAGTATCTCCAGTTATGTGCTTTTTTATTTCAGGAGTTTGTATGAATATTTCACTTGTTACTCCCATTATTCGTTTAGTTTATTTTTGAGTTGTTATTATAGAATAATTGCTTTCGTACTAAATTATCAGTAACATGCAGGCAACATGGCAGATTATACTATCAGTATAAGGTGCAGCGCAGACTATCCGTAATGCTCTTTTTACTGTGTGAAAATAGAATCTATGCAATTATATGCAGTAATTTCGCCACGCCGGCGCCGCCACAGTATTGTGCGTGTCTCCAGGAAGAGAACTCGTGTCAACCTGCGTGCGACCCGCTTGACAGTAAAAACAACACTGACTGTCAAGGTTCGCCACACGCACACGGGCGGCACGCATCCGTGCGAGCCACCCGCGATCCGCGTGCGTGTGGCGCGTATGACAATAAAAACATGTATGATACGATACGTTGCGGGCAGCACGCATGCGTGCCTGGCCTGCACGCGGGCGCAAACACGCATGACAATAAAAAGGCCCTAAAAGTGTGCGCCGTCTGCGTTAGCGCGCGTTGAAGCAAACGTTCTATTTTTTCGCACACTTTTTGTGCGGCGCGGTGCGGCGCGATCTGCCAGAATTACTTGGATTTTTTGTGCGCCGGACTTTTTGCGCGTCGTATGCGTTACTGCTTAAAATTGCTTAAGTTCTATTTTCACAGACTAAAAAGTGCGTCACGGATAGTCTGTCGTCTGCGCTGCACCTTAATGTGCATATTCGGTGTTGATAAAAGATACAAGTCGGGTACCTCCAACCTAAAAAAAATACAAATAGAGCTTACGTATCACCGTTATTTTGCTGTAGAAAGCTTCAAGCAGTGCGACAGAGCATCGGAAATTAATATTTACAAACTAAAAATTGTACTTATATATACTGATTAAATAAATCGCTTGTCGAATAAAATTCTTAATGTTATTAGGTCAAACATTCAGGTAAATTTTAAGACAATGCGTTTTCTTGTCCTCACATTTTATGCAAACTAAGAAATGTCATTGACAAAGTGACATTTCGGGTGCATTTTTTTTATTTCGGTCGAACGAGTTTTTATTCGTTGGCAGTGACGCACCAACGAAACTCTTAAGCTTATCATCATTTACGTACAGAGTGGATTATGAAACAATGTGTAATAGAGAAATGGGTACGTATATCATAAAAAAAAACAAACAAATAATGAATGAAAAAAATACACATTCTCAGTTTTTAGCTGTACCTAATCCACGGTCCGTGGGTCGTCTTATCCACCGCAATTATCGCTATTCCGCGATAAGTTCGAGCTTTAGGAACAACGCCATCCATCGCGGGAATTTGAACTAAAATGGTCTTTGTACCTACAGGTTGGTAAAAATTCGCAATCAAGGTCAGTACATTTTAATACATTCAAAATAAAAGAGTAGGTATCTGATTGAGCTAAATATTTATCTTAAATACAATAAATAAATTATACGTGTAAGTATATTTTAGTTTATTTCACATATTCATATTTTCTCTTCTTGTCCTCACCCACTATTGTCTACATTTCTTTTTCATTTCTTCTTTCGCAGGTTTGCTGGAAGAAATTTCTAGAGAAATAAGTAGTACCTTTGTACTCAATTATTTGATAATGCCGTATCTCTTATGTATTTTACTGTGTGTACATAAATAACAAAATAAATAAATTAAAAAAAAATAACGAAAAAATATTCTCATCTGAAAATTGTTGTCGTATGCCATCTATCTTAACAAAACAATACATTCTATTGGTAGTAAGCGATCATAAGCTCTAGTGTAAAGCAACATACGACTGGCTTTCCGATAACAATATTTTCTTGTTTCATACTTTATAGAGTGGGATTTTTCGGTAGTCAGGTTTTAGTTTACTAACATACTTTTTCTTTGTAGTGCTTCAATTACGCAACAAGGATCTTTTGGCCCATAGATAGTGACATTGATAGTGGGGCATTGTTGGTAAACATTTGTGAAATTTGTAAAGAAGAAAAGAAGATGGCGGCGTTAGTTCCGAGTTCGCCCACGCGCCAAAAGATCATTGTAGCGTGCTTGTAAGTTTGATGTCAGCACTTCATCGAGCATCTTTGATATACAAAAAAACAGAGAGCAAGGTTTGTTTGTATTAGTCAGATGTTAGTATTTTACGAAAGCCAAAAAGATAGAAAATCAAAGACACAAATGAAATACATTTTAATGACAAGTATTAGTAAATCAACATGTTAGTCTTAATTGAGCTTATTCCTAATCTGGAAATGTAATCATGATCATTTGGGGACCTACATAATTATACAGCTTACAATCAGGTTAATAATAACACTAACTTCCGTCCACGACTGTGTCTGCATAAAATTTCTTGTAACCACGACCTACCCTTTCGTTGTTTTCGCTTTGTGTTTTTTCTGACTATTTTGGTTCTTGCTAGGCTCCTCATGATCCTAGCGTGATGGTAAGTAGCCTGTGGCGGCATCTACAATGCCACGAACTACGCATCAAAGATTTGACGTTACACAAATCCTGAATCGCGCAAGTAGAGTTTACCGCGCGACTAGTCAATATACAACATCCCGACAACAACCGTCAGGCAGTTGCCCACCAGACACAACACCCGTCTGGTCGGAGAATCCTCCCTTTTCCATAGAGTATGAGTGGACTTTACACCCTGTTCCTCATACCTCTATAAACCTTTCTTAAATATTGAGCTATCGAAGGCAAATAGACTTTTTCCAATTCGACTGATTATTCTAGAGATTAGCGGGTTCAAAGAAACAAACAAACGAGCTCTTCAGCTTAATTCTTAATAATATATATACAGGGTGTAACAGAAACCGTATTGCTATCCTTAAGCACTAAAGATAACAGTTGGCATAGAATCATTATACATAGTTTCAAATAAAATACTCTAAGAATTGATACCAAATTTTTGGTTTACAAACGTGTCACCACACTACGTAGGTTAATCATTTTCCATGTTATTGCCAATATCACGATAAATTTCTTCCGAGAGATCAGATGTCTTTATTTCAATATGAAATTATTTTAATGATTTTATTTATTTTAAAGACAAATAAAAATTAAACGTGTTTTAGATCTTATAATAATATTAACAACCTACATAATAAATAAAAAAAATCAGGAAAGTATTAGGAACCTTAGTTTGTGAGTGTCCTAGTAACAATCTGATTTATAGTATTCATTGATACTTATAATTTAAGCAATAAAATTGATTCATCCTCTTCAATATTCAATAGACGTTCAGTGCTGGACATAATCGCCCTCGAAGCATCGGCCGGTGTAGTGCTTCTTACATTCAGCGAAACCTCAACATGGGTAAGTTTACTCTCACAATTTAATCATATATTTTTTTATCTTCTTTCATTGCCTCCCAATAAGAGGGAGGGGCTTCCCTGGGCTCACTGGACTCACCTGCTTCTCCATCATTTACTTCGTTAATTGTTACAGGACTTTCTCCAACGAACATAAGTATATCAACTGACGAATTTACATGAGGCAATGGTAACTTCATAGTAACTCTTAACTTATATTCTCGCTCTATTACTCCCGAGTGTCTTACCGTACATATTTCTGGCGGCACTGGTATTATATTGAACATATTTGATATACTATTATCCGGTATTTGTGGGCTCTCCACCGTACTGGATTGAATCACTTCTGTCTTAGATGTTGTCTTATTGTCAGCTGTGTATTTGGTCTCGCTAATCAATTCAGTAACAATTGAAAAAATTACGTCACTATTATTATTCACAACAAATGATATGTTTCTTTCGCCACAAGGATTCAAGTATCCTTTGTCCAGTTTAGCTTTCACGTCAATTTCATGTTTCTTCGAAGAAAACAGTTTCAACAGAGTTTTGTTTTGCCCAACAACTATTGGTTCGTCTGAAAGTGATGAATCAATTCTGGGATATATTGTAATTGTTTTTCTATATGTTTTATTCCTACTGGAACTTTCAGGCTTTTTGAATTTTAGTTCTAACTTATATTTTATTTCTCCAATACTTGTCTTTATTGTTGGTGGTGTATTTTCTGGTATTACGATTTTGAACGGGTGTTCATATGTTCCGGCACTCAGCGTTACATTTTTATCCGTAAGTTTGTTCAGGAAGTAAATTTTATGTATCACTTTGGTTTCATAACCTCGAAATACAGTTTTTTTATTCGATAATCTATCGTTGTGGTTTTTAAACTCATGCCATTGGCATTCGCTTTCCCCGACGAGTGACAGAGCGATGTCTTCATACTCTGTGTCTGTATCCAGATGAAACTTCACTATTCCACTTATAGATTCTCCGGTTAAGTGCTTTTTTTCTTTAGGAATATATATTAATATTTCACTGAACACACCCATTATTGATTTGTTTTACGTCGTCCGTGTTGTATGACTCGTTTGGTACTAAATTATTCGATAAATAGCGGATTTTATTGTACAGTTAAGATAAGTAAATGCGCAATGTACCTGATAATATTTTTTATCAGATCACGTTTTTAGATAGAAACGCTGGGCCTTAGCCCAGCTGGTAACTAGACATTATCTCTTAGATGCGAGAATGAGTAATTGTCGAATGTGTCATGGATGTTAATGCATGACACACTCGAAAATTACTCATTCTCACGTCTAAGAGATAATGCCTATTTTTGTCAATTTTCCCGTACCCCACCAGCGCCGTCTTACAAAACACTTGGTTCGTTCTGTCAAACTTGATATTTTCTTTACTAACCCTAACACGGCACATTTTTTTTGAGTGACTTTCCGAATGTTATAATATAATATTGACACAATTTTACATCTAACAGTCTTAAAATAATCATGATAAAATGTACAAGTAAAAATAAAAATGTTAATGTAAAAGGAAGAATCATAGTGCTTCAAAAAATTCGTCCGTTGTTTTATAGAATTTTGACAATTCAACACAAGATAATCCAATTTTTCTGTCGTTGTGTCGTCCTTGATTTTGACGACGAGAAGGGTATAAAAACGAAGAAAAAATTGCTGTTTAAAGCATGGCAGTATCTTAATGTACTTTTATAAGACATCATTTAATTTTAAAATGAATTTATAATGAAAAAAACGTAGTTTTAAATTACTATTTAAATTGGAACAAAGTTCCTTTCAGCGGGCAGAGAGAGAAACTATTGCATACTAGAAGTGACTTCATTGAGTCACTTTGCTAGTTAAAAGGGGATTAACGAAATCTAGGGAGTTATGGCTTTATGGCAATATAAACCTTCGCAACATATTCAGTAATCAGTAGATAGCCCAGTGGTAACGGCTGCGACTTACAAAATATAGGTCGTGGGTTTGATCTTAAGCAGGCACTTATAATAAAACCATCATCATCATCATCATTTCAGCCGAAAGACGTCCACTGCTGGACATAGGCCTCCCCCAAGCTCCTCCACTTCGACTGGTCTTGTGCTTCCCATATTCAGCCGGAAGACGTAGAGTGGGAAGGCCTGCCACAAAGTGGACCGATGACCTTGTGAAGGCCGCGGGAATAATGCCATACTTTCTGTAAATTATTTTGTCACCTTTGCTCTCAAAATGGAGAAGGAGAACATCGTGAGAAAACCGGCCTGTCCTAGAAATAAAAATTCGAAGATTTCACAAGGGTATTAAGTGTTACACAATGTTTAAAACAATGTTTTAAATTTTCAGTGGTTATAATAGCGAAATTAGATTCAGCTGTCTATTTATGTGAATGCCAGTTGTTTTGGTAAGTGTGGTTATTAACAAAATTTCCAACATTATCCTTCGCTTTGCCAAATCGTGACCGTCCAGGAAAGTTTATTTTTATGGTAATTAAGTGCCTTACGATCTACATGGTAAAACAGTTTACTTAGTTTTTAATGTTTAATTATTTACTTAAGCTTACATAGGCATGGTGAGTAACGTATGTGCAACTATATCAATACACATCTCCAAAATAATTCCTCTTATCTAAGTTGCCATAACAGTTTATATTGGTGATGCTAGCAACTAAATTATCTAAAGCTTCTATTATTAAAACAAATAAAACACACTATTCTGTTGTCTGTCTATATTAATCATTAGAACCTAAAAAGGTTTGGCAATCATCATCTTCCTTTTCCCTAGTAACTTGGGGTTGAACACATTTTCTTCTCCATTCGTCTCCGACAACCGTCACGCAATCATTCACGCCCTTCGCTTTCATATCATCCCTCACACAATCAATCCATTTATGAGCAAGCCACGGTAAGTCACCTCTTTCAGGAGTGGCTTGAGAGGCGGTACAGCTTCCTCACCTTCCGCCTGACGCAGGTCCGGATCCGGTTGTTTCGGGAGGTTCCTGTTTCGAATAAGGCGGGATGAAATGCCCGGGTGTTTCCACTGCGAAGATCGCCCTGAGGACACGGTGGAGCATACGGTGGAAGTCTGCCCGGTTTGGGCGGAGCACCGCCGTGTCCTTGTCTAGGTCAACGGCGGCCGCGATCTCTCGCGTCCGGCCCTGGTCCAGGCCATGGTACGGAGCGAGAGTGCAAAAAAAAACATCCATTTTTTCTTTTACCTTTCTCTCTCTCTCCATCCATCAACATTTATATTCATCACTCTTTTGGTCACATAGGTTTCCTCCCTCTTTATCCAAGCCATACCAGGCCAAATGATTTCTTTTAAACTTTTCAGTTACTCGCGCCATTTTAAAACTTCCCCTTAAAAGCTCATTCCTCACTTAATCCATTTCTGTCACTCCATACATAAATAATTTGACTAAAAGAGATACACGTAAAATACCAACAGACCCATTTATGCATTGGATTTTTCTTTAAACATAGTTTTCTAATAGAGCGATATCATAGCTCTTCTATGGGTGCATTTGACTCAACGACTTGTGGACCTTTGAGTTTTTCTCCTACAAACACAGGTACTTCAACACATGAATTTATGAGTGGCAGCTTTCATTTTTTTTTTACTAAAATGGTAATTATAAAGATTGCTGATAATATTAAATCCAAGGTTGCTGATAATTGAAATTTCAGTACATTTCAATAGGGCTGAGAAGTTTTGTTAAATATTTTCTTAATTTAATATTTATAACTAGCTTTTACCAGTGGCTCCGCCCGCGTGATATTCGAAAATTACCCCACAGAAAAGTAATACCGGGATAAAAAGTATCCATTATGCTAATTTAGGTTAAATACTATATGCGTGGCAAATCCAAAATCAAAAAATCCAAATCTGTTCAGCCATTTCTAGGTAATTGAGTAACAAACATCCAAACATCTAAATATGCAGACATATAATCTTTCACAGTTATATATTAATATTAGTAGGATTAAAAAACCAGGTAATGTGAAAATTGATAGTGGAGGGCGTTGTTGGTAAACAAATTGTTTTAAAGAAAACAAGATGGCGGTGTTAGTCCAGATTCCGGCCACGTCTCAAAAGATCCTTGAAGCGTGCTTGTAGGTTTGAAGTCTGCACTTAATCGAGAACAAGAATTGTTTGTATTTTTCAGGTCATAACAGCTGAAAACTAAAATGAAAAACACATGTTAATCAGAACATTGAATCATCATCTCTGCAGCTTACAATCAAGCGTTTTTTTAAATATTTCGTTTTAAAGGTATAAGTAGACAAATAAAACAAAAAAAGTGTAATAGATCTAATAATAATATTAAAAACCTAGCATAATAATTAAAAAGCAAAGTTTCTGGGTCCATCCATCGTATTTATTAGTTGTCACAATATTAGCAAAAGGACAGTAAATTATCATCATTATTCAGCCGAAACACGTTTACTGCTAGATATAATTGCCCTCGAAGCATCAGTCGGTTTTGTGCTTCTTGCATCCAGAAAATTGTCGCGATGGGTCACTTTACACGGCACATTAGGGGAGCAGGTTCCTAGTTGTCTCAAAATTTTAATAAACAGTTTTAATTGAGAGAAATAAAACAAAACTACCGATTTTTCTTCATTAATCATATATTTGGTATTTCAGCCTTCATTAATATTGCTCTTACATCTTAAAAAATAACAAAATTTGTACGAAAAATTTGAGAATGAAATAATAAACTCGAGTGGGACAAATTACCCCCGACATGGGGTAGGTTGTCTCAGATGAACGTCCTCGTTGTCACAGATCACTGTTAACATCACTGTCATCGTCTGAGGCACAATTTGGGCAGCAATAAAATAAATGTTTGTTCCCACCACATTTTTCATGCACCCACATTTTGCATTTTGTGCACTGAACCCATCCTTCACTGGGCTTGCTGCTTGACCAGGTTTCATAACATATCAAACATGACGTATCATCCAAATCGTCATCTTCTTCGCTACTCACTTGCTTTTGTTTCTTATTTTTCTTCTTCGTAGGTACCTTTGGTTTGGTTTTTCTCATTTTTTGTTGCTCTGCTAACGCATTCTTAACCGGGGTTTCTGTTAAAATTGCGGTAGTCCTTTTTCTTCGATTGGAAGTCGTTTTCTTAGCTGGAGCTTTCGGAAATGGTCGTAAAATTTCAGGCGTTGGTAAATTTAAAGTTTGAGGAGTAGTTGCACTGGTTCCAAGAGTTGGGGAGGGTGTCCTACAAGTAGCTGGGGTATGTTCCGCGTTTGGACTAACACCGTCTTCGCTCTGTATAGCCTGATCGATTTCCTGGTCAACTTCAGGCCTATCGGTTACATAAGATGGTGCAAAGTCTATGTCAGTGAAGATATTACGATTATAGGGCCATATGCCACTCACAGAAAAGCCAGACATTATGTTCTGGGGAGTTATGGCTGGTGGTAAACTAATTTTGACGATAGCAGGAATATCATAAATCGTCATTGTTTTCCCAGGATGATTCTTGATCCAGTCATCACAAGCAACATTGACATACCTCTTCAAGGGTCCATAAACACTACGGTCTAACGGTTGCAGTTTATGAGAACAATGAGGCGGGAATGACAACACAACAACTCCGTGTTCCTTGCAATAATCCAATGTTTTAATAGATAGGTGAGAATCGTGGTTATCCAACAATAAGAGCAGTGGGCGGTCAGAAGTACAGCGAGTGTATCGCACAAATTGTTGAATAAATACATAAAAACAGTCTTCGTTCATCCAGCCGGATGGATTGGCGCTACCAGCTGATCCTGTTGGTCCACTGTTAACAAAATGGTCTTTGAAATTTTTTCGGGGAAACACGAAAAAAGGCGGTATGCTATTCCCTGCAGCTGACACTGCAACAGCTAATGTTACCAAAGTACCTCACTCGGCTGAAGTCAGGGCGCCTATCTGTTTCATGCCTCTTCGAGCAACAATTTTTTGGGGCTTTTGGACAGTAGTGATTCCTGTCTCATCCACATTCCATATATCTTGCCCTTCAAATTTGTACTTTTCTAAAACTTTTCCTAGGTTATCGAAGAATAAATTAACATTATGAGAATTGAAGCTAGTTGCTCGGGCAAGGCTAGTCGCCTCAGGTTTTCTAACGCTTAGCTCTTGATGTCGCCGCATGAAGCCTTTCAACCATTCTTCGCCAGCCATGGCATTATTTTCCCAAGTTTCAGGAAATTTACGGTCTAAAGCGACAGCATATTGATAGGCTAATTTACGAACTTCAAGAGGAGTCAGTCCAAAATATATATCTGCAGCTCTTTGTAAATATTTTGACAAGTTTTCTTCTTCATCATCTTTGAAAACTTGTCTTACTTTTACATACCCTACAGATAACGGATGAGAGTTCTCATTATCTTTATATTTTTTATAATATCTTGCGAGTGTCCTATAATTAATATTAAAATCTTTGGCAACACTTCTTATAGAATTGATGGGACCCACAGCACTCACCGCCTCCATCATGACTTCTGCGCTCGTCCGGCCACGATCGGTGAGTCTTCTGCGATTTCTAGGCATACTTTCTATAAGAAACAAAAAATATAATATTTGTTAGAATAATTAAATGTTTACCGGGGTTTGTTGTCACAGTGACAACTAGCCCCAAAAACATTGAGACAACATGTACCAGAGATAAAAAATATAAACACACAAATAATAACCTCTAAATTTTTACAAATGAAAACACTTTTCGAAGGTACATTAAAATTGACTATTTTCTTAGTAAAAATATATGAGAAAAACATAAATACATAACTAAACATAGTCAATAACTAAGTTCAAAGTATAGAGTAAAATTTACTCACCAAACGTATTTTTATAAATTTCACAACACACGGCGATGCAGGAGACTAGTGGCCATGACACTTTCTAATGTTGGTAGCACTGGGGTGCGTTCCAGTTTGTCAATATTCGCGTTCCTTAAATACTTTTACTTTATTAAATATTGGACTTGTGACAACTAGTACTTGAGACAACGAGGACACTCTTCCCCTATTCAATCATCATTTTTCTTTAACTTCTTGCATAGCCTCCCAATAAGAGGGTGGGGCTTCCATGGGCTCACTGGACACACCTGCTTCTCCACCATTTACTACACTAAATGTTATAGGACTTTCTCCAACAAACACAGGTATTTCAACAGACGAATTTACATGTGGCAACGGTAACTTCATAGTTATCCTTAACTTATATTCTCTCTCTATTATGTCCGAATGTCTTACCGTGCATATATTCGGTGCCACTGGTATTGTATTGAACATATTTGATATACTTTTATCGGGTATTTTTGGGCTCTCTACGGTACTTGAGTGAATGACTTTTGTTCTAGATATCGTCTTATAGCCAGCTGTGTATTTGGTCTTGCTAATCAATTCTGTTATCACCGAAAAAATAACGCCACTATTATTATTCACAACAAATGATATGTTTCTTTCACCACAAGGATTCACGTACCTTTTGTCGAGTTCAACTTTGAGGTCAATTTCATGTTTCTTCGAAGAAAACAGTTTTATCAGAGTTTTGTTTCTCGTAGCAATGATTGGTTCGTCTGAAAGTGATGAATCAATTCTGGGATATATTGTGATTATTCTGTTGAATGTTTTATTCCAGCTGAAAGTACCAGGTTTTTTAAATTTTAGTACCAACTTATATCTTATTTCTCCAATACTTGTCTTCACTGTTGGTGGTGTATTTTCTGGTATTAAAATTTTGAACGGGTGTTCATATGTTCCGGCACTCAGCGTTATATTTTCATCCGTAAGCTTGTTCAGCAAGTAAATTTTTTGTATCACATTCCTTTCATAACCTCGAAACACAGTTCTATTCGATGATCTTTTGCTGTGGTGTCGAGATTCCCGCCACTCACATTCACCTTCCTCGACGAGCGACAGAGCAATGTTCTTATATTCTGTGTCTTTGTCCACATAAAACTTCACTATTCCACTGATAGGTTCTCCAGTTATATGCTTTCTTTCTCTAGGAATATATATTAATATTTCACTGAAAACTCCCATTATTGATTTGTGCTTACGTTGTTCTTTTGATACGAGTCGTATTGTACTAGATTATACGATAAACGGTTGATTGTATTATATTCTAAAAGATAAGAGAATGCGTTAATATTGTGATAGGAAATTATAAGTTTTTATCCGATTATATACCGGATCACGTTATTATAAATAAACGTCACTAGGAACGGTCTTTAAACGGTTCCTTAAACTCAAACGGTCAAACGGTGGTTTTCAAAGAAAGACCAGACTTTAGCAACTGGTTAGATGTTCGATAACTTTGAATAAGTCCGAAAGTATTTATTTCTACTAGGCACTTTTATGGCACTTTAGGATGTCAACATTTACATTAGAATCAAAACTGTTACTTTTTTCTGTATCTATACCTGAATAGGTACTTTCATCATAACCATAATCATTTTAGCCGGAAGAGATGTCAACTGCTGCAGACTTAGCACGAGAATCGTAGAGAAGCGTTTTGTCGACGGAAGAGTAGACAAAAATGACGTTTCCGTGTAGACAGTTGACAGTTTTGCACCGAGAAACGTAAACAAGCGATTTCTATTCTACAGTAGAGTAGAAATAGAAAGCGTTATGCTAAGCCTGCAGCACACTTAGCACGAGAACCGTAGAGAAGCGTTTTGTCGACGGAAGAGTTGACAAAAATGACGTTTCCGTGTAGACAGTTGACAGTTTTGAACCGAGAAATGTAGACAAGCGATTTCTATTCTACGGTAGAGTAGAAATAGAAAGCGTCATGCTAAGCCTGCTGGCCTCCCCCATGGTCTGCCACTTCGACCGGTTCTGTGCTTCCTGCATCCAGCGAATTTCTGCAGCCTTTACAAGGGCATCGGTCTACCTTGTGGGAGGACTTCCAACTCTACTAGGTACTTTAGATCGGATAAATTCAGACTAAAATCACAGGCCTCAACGCAGCTCATGTGATGTGTAAATAAGTATAAATATAAAATGAGTAGCAGTTTGTCACGTGAGTAGTTCAACAGTGGAAATTCTTGTTACCCATCACTATTTTGAGATAATACGAGCCATAGAAGCAACGACATCTATCGCAGAAGTTGTAAGTAAAATGGTCATTGAATTATCAGTATCCTTTACATGCTGCTAATTCGATGTGTAGTTCAGTTCATTTTAATAGATTAAAAGAGCATTTAATTTTTGTTAATCACTTTTTCTATATGTGGTATTTATTATTACAAGTAGCAGGTAGTACTACAAGCACGCCACATGGATCTTTTGACGCTTGAATGACATTGACAGCGGGGCGTTGTGGGTAAACATTTGTGAAATTGTATTGAAGTAAATAAGATGGAGGCATTAGTTCTGAGTTTGCCCACGCGCTATGAAATCCATGTTGCGTTCTTCTAGATTCGATATCTGCACTTTATCAAGAGCAAGGATTATTTATATTTGTCATCAGTGTTGTATAACAGCCAAAACTAAAATTAAAACACATTTTAATGGAGCTTATTCTTAATCAGAATATTTAATCGTCATCACTTGGGTACCTATTTACAGCTTGCAATTAGGCTTAAACTAAAATATTTCCTTTTAAATTAAAGTTTTAAATACTTAAAACATCTTATAATAATATAAACATCCTCCAATAATAAATTAAATAAAAAACAGCAACTTGTCAGGTTGTCTTTTTGATTTTGTGATTCTATTTTTATCTGTCATAATTTTAGCAATGGGACAGTTTTATCACCTTTATTATTCAGCTGAAGACGTTCATTGCTGCACTTAATTGCCATCGAAGCATCGGCCGATCTTGTGCTTCTTGAATCTAGCAAATCCTCGCGATAGGTCAGTTTACACAACAAAATTCAATCATCATTTTTTTTATCTTCTTGCATAGCCTCCCAATAAGAGGGTGGGGCTTCCATGGGCTCATTGGGCTCACCTCCTTCTTCACCATTAACTACATCAAATGTTACACGACTTTCTCCAACAAACACAGGTATTTCAACAGACGAATTTACATGTGGTAACGGTAACTTCATAGTTATTCTTAGTTTATATTCTCTCTTTATTACGTCTGAGTGTCTTACCGTGCATATATTCGGTGCCACTGGTATTGTATTAAACATATTTGATACACTATTATCGGGTATTTTTGGGCTCTCTACGGTACTCGAATGAATCACTTTAGTCTTAGATAACGTCTCATAGTCAGCTGTGTATTTGGTCTTGCTAATCAATTCTGTTATAACCGAAAACATTACGTCAGATTTATTATTAATAACAAAAGATATGTTTCTTTCACCACAAGGATTCAAATATCCTTTTTCAAGTTCAACTTCCATGTCAATTTCATGTTTCTTCAGAGAAAACAGTTTTATCAGAGTTTTGTTTCGCGTAGCAATTATTGGCTCGTCTGAAAGTAATGAATCAATTCTGGGATATATTGTAATTTTTCTTTTGAATGTTTGATTCCAACTGAAAGTTCCAGGCTTTTTAAATTTTAGTACCAATTTATATTTTATTTCTCCAATGCTTGTCTTTACTGTTGGTGGTGTATTTTCTGGTATTACGATTTTGAACGGGTGTTCATATGTTCCGGCACTTAGTGTTATATTTTCATCCGTGAGCTTGTTCAGCAAGTAAATTTTTGCTATCACATTCTTTTCAGAGCCGTGAAATACAGTTCTATTCGATACTCGTTGGTTGTGGTCGTCCAAGTCATGCCATTCACATTCACCTTCTTCGACGAGTGACAGAGCGATGTTCTTATATTCTGTGTCTTTGTCCAGATAAAACTTCACTATTCCATTTATAGGTTCTCCAGTTATATGCTTTCTTTCTCTAGGAATATATATTAATATTTCACTGAATACTCCCATGATTGATTTGTGTTTACGTCGCGCGTCGTTCTTGTGATTTACGTGGGCTCGTACTAGATTGTTCGATAAATGGCGGATGGTGTTATATTGTAAAAGATAAGTGAATGCGTATTGTACTAGATAACATTTTTTTATCAGATTATATACCTGATCACGTTTTTATAAACAAACGTCACTAGGGTGGACTTTGAACGGCTTCGTCACTATTGTAATAATGATAACAAGAGAAATTATTAATTAAAAAAAAATCCATTCGAGTGAATTCGATCCTTTCGTCAATATTTTACTGATAAAATATTTAAAAAATATCCAAGATGTCTTAATTGGACGTTTATTTTCATTAATCCAAATTTTTGTTATGGTTGAAATATCTCCCTTTGAAAAGACACTCAAATTTCTTGATAATATAACTTTACTAACATAAAATATTTTATCAGATAACCGGATGTTACCAGCGTCATCAGTAGCTGAATATAATAGGTAATAATTATTCAAGGATGTAGATAAAAATGCCATTGCATACCAAAAATGGTCCACACATAATTAAATGCAATTTTCCTATAGGAATCAAACCTGTTAAAAATGTTACAGGTGAAACTAGGTTCTCTGGATTGGATAAATTTAGATTAAAATCCTAAATCTCCGCAGTTCATGTACTGTGTTTAAAGAAGCATACATAGGTTGTAGTTACAATTTGTCTGCCCAAAAGCTTCTCTAGCACAACCCCGTACAAGTAAGCGATGGCATGAAAGAGCATTTGTAATAAATACGCAACTATATCATTATCAGAATCAAATTTCAACCGCACAGGTGAGTTTAGAATCATATACTGAATCTAAGGCAGCAGGTTGCGCGGCGATGTCCCTGCACCCTGTATATGATGGCTTATGTGAAGAGTGCTTGGCACTGATAGTTAGCGTACACGATTCCAACTGACATCATCCTATGACGTCCAAAAACTGAGACCCAATTCACGGCCTCGAGCGATGCGATTTACGTCAAGCATCACGTGCACTCTATTTGCTTAACTTACTATCCATCAGAATCTGAATAATTTTGAAGAGTATTGCTAATCCACTGCTTCAAGTGTTCGAATAAATGGTCTACTAAGCAACGTACATAACGCCATGAATCTTGTGGAACTGTGAAAATGGAAGCCATCCTTCTGTTAGCTTGTTACGCGACTACCCTCAGTGTCTGTCCGTCACTCCACAAGTTGCGTCGCGGAGATCCAGGGCATGCTCTAAACAACTTCATTCATCTGTTTTATGCCGCACTCGCTATCGCAAGACGCTTTGCTTGAGCGTGTACCTACACGCTCAAGCAAAGCGTCGTCGATCTTGACCTCAAGGTCAAGGGGTAAAATTTACGCACTCCTTTTGTAAGGTTACGGTTAGACGGAGGGCTAACTGTAAGAAACTTTTAAAAGAACAAAGTAAAATAAATACAAGAGCTATTAAAAGCTGGACGTGGTAGAAGATCCGGCTTTACGCGGCCCAGGACTCTCAAAGTCATTAGCAGGATGCGGCAGGGTGCATCAGGATGTAGCAAGATGCAGCAGGATGCGACAGGGTGCAGCAGGATGCGAAAAGGTGCAGCAGTGAATTGCTCTTCCCGTATTGGAGACCTCTCCGTACAGGAGTGGTCGGGTGTGGCATTCTACACCATGTAGCCAGAGGGCTCTCGTTGTCAAAGGCGTCCCACGCATACAGGCTACAGGGCCGGAGACAGTGCAGAGGAAAAAATCGCACATGCAGGAATATTATCAATTGCATTTACCTTATATTTTGATATTCTGGTGTAGAAAAAAAATCTAAAAATATGTACATAATATTATATTCCGGTTCTTGACCTTTTTGCGTAGTTAATATATTTTTAAATATTTTTACAAAAAAACATTTAAAAATAAAAAAATATGTAGCCCATCGGCATTAGGAGCAGGATCCAAGCTGCTGGTGGTCAGGATTCTAGAGAGAGGAACCTCTTGTCTATACGTGCCGTGTTCAGGAGTACTACTTTCTGAATCAAGCCTTTGACCCAGCCGCGCAATGAGAGCTTTCTGTGGTGTTGGTCGAGGCTCTTAGTTATTAGGTCATTTACAGTAACGGTCATCGGTACAATGGTTGCAGATTCCACGTCCCACATGTCGAAAGCCTCTTGTGCTAAATCAAGATATTTGATATTTTTATCTTGCTTATTTTGTAAGACATTCTCGTTATGAGGGACAGCAATATCAACAGTCATTGCACGACGGTCTCGTCGATCTATCACCAAAATATCAGGCTTATTGGGGCAAGATACAATACCTGATATTATTATTATATTATACCTATCTATTACGTGAAGCAAAAACTTAGTACCTCTTTTTACGAAAATAACGCGGACGGAGGAGAATGAAATTTGGGACAGTTAGAGTTTATACGGAGGAGGCGTGCAGAATGTTAATATTATTGTTAAATTTATTGTATGAATTATGGTCGGATTTCGACCTCTGGGGGATCACTAGTCTAACACACTCAGTGATTACTTTAACTCACACACGTCTATTACTTGTTAATATTCTAGGAAAATCGTATACTTACTTTTACATTGTTTGTAAATATGTGAGCACCATGTATCTATCATAGAATTAATTTATCTGTATTTCTTCAATTTCATTCTTTTTATCTATTTTGGTATGATAATTTTATTCTGGGTGCATCGTTTTCATAGATAATTATTTATGATGAATTTACTGTGTTAAATATTGTACCTACTTAAAACATTTTAAAGAGTAACAGTGTAGTTTTTTGCCCATTCTTCTCCATACGAAACTACATTTTGGAAGGGCCGACTAGAATCAATTCTATTTTAATGTAAATGTTGACGTTCAAAAGTGCCTTATAAGTGCCTATATATTTAAATAAAAAGAAAAGTTCTGACTGATTGACTGGCTGACTCATCAATGCCCAGTCCAAACCCTTGGATCTAGAAAACTGATGTTTTGCACAGAGGAATAAGGAAGGATTTTTCGAAATCCAGCCCCTAAGTAAGTTAAATAGGGGATGAAAATTCCGCGCGGGCGAAGCCGCTGGAAAAATCTAGTTTGAAATAAATGCTTTGACTATGACTTTGAATGTAAACAAATATATCTTAATCTATTGGTAAATTATCTTCAGTCATAATCATAAATGTAGGTTCTTCCCTCTTAGTGACGTAATAATTATAATTATCTAATCGATAAATATATAATCAGAAAATTATGATTACAAAGTCATGGATACACCTGATAAAAAATTGATTATGTTTTTTCAAGAGCAAAAGTCGATGGCATTTTGTTTTGATATTATCTAAGCGTACCTAGTGCTTAGCATGACGCTTTCTATTTCTACTCTACCGTAGAATAGAAATCGCTTGTCTACATTTCTCGGTACAAAACTGTCAATTGTCTACACGGACGTCATTTTTGGCTTCTCTTCCGTCGACAAAATTCTTTTCTATGGTTCTCGTGCTGCTGAAAATTAAGTGACGTAATTTCAGACTGGTGTTGCTGCTGAGCATGAAGCCTTGGGTTCGATTCCAAGGAGGGTAAAATTGCAAAGTGAAGTACAAAGTTTTTTACGATTTTCCATCAATAATTTTATTAGCAGCCCGTAGGCTAGATATATGCCCGTTGATACTAATAGGCTCACCTTCACCCCCATTTAGTACATGGGACTTTAACATAACTAGGGAACTATCTGTGTGTGTACTGTGTATAGGCTGAGCTGAGCTGAGCTGATGTGTTTAGGTTATATAAAAATAGTTATTTACCTATACTGAAACTGTTTTGTACTCCTCGTCACTTGTTCCTTAATGTTCATTGGAATACCAGCGTCAGACAGCATCTGTCTGGCATTAATGCTGAAATTAACATTTTTGGCGCAGCAAATAACTAAGTACAAACGCTAGCACATCAAGCTACCCCAAACTGTCAATTTTTTTCAATTGAACATGAACCTTACACTTATGTATTAAAGTTGAAAATCTATCAAAGAAATTTGACAAATTGGGGTAGCTTGATGTGCTGGCGTCTGTACTTAGTTATTTATATTCACTTTTTTTTGGTTATTGTATTTTGTGTTTCACGAACTGTGTCCAAATAAATGCTATTATTTCATTTTTTCTTTTTTTAAGTATTAAATGCGCTATAAAATGCATTGGTGTTTGAAACAAACAAAATTAATATTATAATAAATCTACAGCTTTATAACCACGTCAATTTTTTTAGTAGGATCTTATATACGATATTTCTTAAACAGGTAATTTATTTTTATCTACTATCTATTATTATTATAAATGTGAAAGTTTGTATGTTTAGATGTTTGGATATTTAGATGTTTGGATGTTTGTCACTCAATCACGCAAAAACGACTTAACGGTTTTGGATGAAATTTGGCAAATTGATAATTTATAACCTGGATTAACATATAGGATACTTTTTTTCCCGGTAGTACGTTCCTGTGGGATGATTACTGACCTCCACGTGGGAGAAGCCGCTCGCGAAAGCTAGTTATGAAATAAATCAAAACATCTCTATTAATGCTTACATCTACATTTAATACACAATAAACACTGTTTTACCATTTAGTCTTTGGGTACCGAAAATCAGTCTCTTGTGGCTTTTCCATCGTGTGACTCACTGGCTACAACTCATCACTGTTATTATTGAATATAATAAGAAATACAGATACTTCACCAAATGCACTTATTGGTAATGGTGGTGTAATCCAGTGTACTTCTGCTGCTGCCTTTTGTTCGTCGATATATTAATAGGTTGAGGTTGGAAGACACTCAACGAGCCACAATAGAAGTTTTATTGTTATTGCGCCTATGGGCTTTCAGTATCTCTTAAAGTGTTAACCCACGGGAAGCCCACGATGCGATTACTGATTCGCTGCCTTCACTTAAGGACCTTCACTTATCTGCTTCAATCGCTATCAGTCCTTCAGCGGATAACACCTGCCTACTATCTTTTTGCACTTCCTATCCCAAGTTAAATCTTTTTTCCTTGTCCACGGTTCTTTCCCCAATATTTTCCTCATCAATTGTTTTTAAGTTTTTATTTTACTCACAGTCTTAAGTGCAATAATGACATCAGTATTGTTAGCCACAACAAATGAAACTTTGATCTCTCTTGATGGTGTAAAACATCCTTTTTCTAGTTCTGCTTTCACATTAATTTCATGTTTCTTCGAAGAAAAGAGTTGCGTTAGAGTTTTGTCCAGGGCTGTCATGAACGGATCATCTGGAAACGGTGAAACGACTGTGGGATAGATCTTTATGATGGTTTTAAACTGTTTGTTCAAACAGAATATGCCTGGAGGCTTTCTGAATTTGATTTCTATGTGATATCTCTTTATATCTTTGACGTCCTTCTCTCTTGAAGGTGTTATGTGTTCTTGTTCGAGTGATCCAGTACTTGATGTTATATCGTCAACTGGATTCTTGTTCAGCATTTTAATGTTCATTAACACATATGTCTTGTGGTCTTCAAGCTTGTGACAATTACCCACCTTTGTTCGTTCGCGACCTTGGTGACCCTGGTTGACCCGGTAGCTGTGCACATATTCATACCACGTACCGGATTTATTCTGTACAAGTGAAAGATTTACCTCTTTGTACACAGTTTCTTCGTCGAGATGATACTTTATTATTCCAGTTAAGGGTGCTCCAGTTATGTGCTTTCTTACTTTAGGAATTTGTATTAATATGTCAGTGGCTACTGCCATAATTGGTTCGCGCTTTTTCCGCGTCGATCACATACTATGATTGGTTTTATACTAAACTTTATCAGCATGATAGGTGGTTGTATCATGCTGATAATGTTTTGTATAAAATTATGCTGTTGTGGTTGATGGAAGATAAGTTTAGAAATGACGCAAGTGATCTAAGTTAAGAGTGACATTGGTCGTATTAAAACAACACTATTTTTACCCATAATTTTACTTTGAAATGTAGAGTTCTCCCTGCCGACGATAACTTTTTGATTAATACAAAAGAACACCTTTCATTATTGGTTGTTTTAAGTGTTTTGTTCCAAGTTCCAAGTCGATACATAAGAAAATACGATTTTGAGTACAAAAAGTGTTGCATTTGTCCATTATAGTATGATTATAACTTTTAAAGAATGTGAAAAATTACAGTCCTATTAAAAAAATCATGAGATCTTTCTTATGAACGTGGTTGCATAACGATATGACATCAAATTGGCGGGGGGCGGGGTAGTATCTTCGTCCTTTTCAAATGAACATCAACATGCCATCAAAAGACTTTCATCGTAGGTCATAAGAATCCCCCAGCAGTGTGCTTAGAGGATTCAGGGCTAAGCAGAACCAAAGTGGACTCAAGCTGTCGCCCTGAAATATTCCCCGTTTGATCCATATAAGTTCATCATTCCCCTGGATCTGTGAACATCCCGGATAGCGAAGGACTGTCCTCCATTGCCCCCATACACGACTCAAGGAAGGTGCGTCAAACTTGTACAACTCCAGCACCTTCATGAGCCATGCATGTGGCACCGAGTCGTAGACCTTTTTATAATCTATCCAGCATGTCGACAGATCCTTGCGGGATCGACGAACCTGTTGGCTTATGGCCATGTCAATGAGGAGTAGCTCCTTAGTCCCGCGAGACCCGTTGCTACACCCATTTTGATAGGGAGACATAATCGAGTTATACTCAATGTGCGTATTAATTTTCGTTCTCAGAATGGATGTAAGAAGTTTATAAACCGTCGGCCACCATGTGATCGGTCTATAACTTTTGGGTTCCGCGGGACTACCTGACTTATGGAGCAGGTGGGTAATGCCTGTTGTTAGAAACTGTGGTAGCGACCCAGACTCTAAAGATGACTGGAATTGAGATGCCAGGCGACTGTGTGAACTAGTAAGCCATTTTAACCAAAAGTTATGCAGTCCGTCCGGTCCCGGTGATTTCCAATTCGGTAACGGACGGACTGCTCTGGCTACATCTATTGGTGTAATGAACACGGGTTCCATTTCTGGTATTGGTTCACACACTCGCTCGACATCCTGCATCCAGCCTGCCTCAACGTGACAGACGGGCACCGATCAAATGCTCCGCCAAAATGCACTCGTGGCGGCATCATCCGGGTGGCACACGTCTGTCACATTTTGTTCGGGTCGCTCCCAAGCTCTATATACCCACCTCTCATCGCTCTGGAACATGTGATTCTGCATGTACCGATCAACCCGTCGCTTATACCGCCGAATACGGCTCGCCCAAGCACAGACTTTCTGCTTCAGGAAGTCGATGCGCTCTGTGACACGGGACATGTATTCTGAAGGACTAATTCCAGTCCCCGAGAAAGCCCGCCTTACAAAGCGCATCACTCGTGGTCGTGTATTGCCCTCCCTGACGCAGTATTGTTTGCCGATGAGTACCCTGGCCCCATCGATACGACGCTCGATCCTGCATTGCCAGGCTGGTGCGGCTGGTTTCGGTCGAGAAGCTCCGTCACAGCTTGGAAACTTGACGTTAGCTAAACGACATGCCGCAACAGCCGCGCAATACAGGATCGACTGTGTATCAACGAGATCCTCGCTGCTCTCGAAGAAATTATTGAGCTGCGAGTCCAAGGCATACACCAGCGCCCTATTTTTTTGTGCATAGGTAACCGTGGTAATCGGGGTCTAAGTTCGGTTGGAGTGGACCGATACTCACGAAACGCATCCTCCAGTGCGTTCCTCAATCGGGCGTTGTACTGACTACTTACTGTGGCAACCCTATCATCCTCTTCTTCAACATGATTGGAACGCGGCAAGATTGCATCAATAGTTGACGCCTGTGCCGCGGTTTGTGTCGGAGTCGAGACGATATGGTTGCTCAGTACTTCTGAGTTATTTTTATTATTATTTCATTTACTAAAAGTTTTTTTTTTACCAAAGGTCGGTCCGTCGGTTCGTGAACAATTGTTTGACTAACTTCTGTTGTTCTTGGACATCTACTTGCTTTATTTGTCTTTAGTTAGAAAGCTAGCTCGAGGACTTGGTTTACACAATGTTAGATTTTAGTTTATGTAAGTCAATATTATTTTTGTGAGGATAGGGTGGGTGTTCATCTTTTTTATGGTTCCGTGGCAACGAAAGCTATTTATTAAGCCCACGTTTATCTGTCTGTGTGTCCTAGACCTGTGCGTTTTTAACCGTTATAATTAGCAAGCTGAAATTTTTACAGAAAAGATGGTCAGCTGTATTCGTTATTTTTAGGACACACTGTCCACGATTTTTTAGTTAAAACGTATACTTTTGAGCAGGTTCAGTCTTACCTTAATAGAAGTTTAATGAATGGAGCAATATTTATTATTATCTTCTGAGTTAAATTTAACTATTTTGAAACTCTACTCTACTTGGACTAACATAAAGGCGCCGCTTAACAGTGGAACCTCGGATAACCTACGCACTTGCAGAATTGAATACTCTTTATTGTGCACACCATTTGAATTACATAGACAACGAGTAACATAATTAACGCAAGACCTCATACATCCCAATTAGAGTATTGAGTTAAAAGCATAATACGATGAGCAAAACTATTTTTTTTAAAGCTAACTGATATTATTAAGAAAACGTGTCGACCCAAGCATTACTTTATACATTTAAAATTGATTCTTATTTCTTCTGGGATAAGATTGAATTTTCTTGGCTCAATCAGTGGTAGGTATGGTAAAATGCATAATATAAAAAAAAAACTTATATTAAAAGTTACTGAAATCGATTCAGTAGTCAATTACGAACAAACTACTTTCAGGTCTTGCGTCCATTCTGTTACACCTTCTATAAATGCTGTAATAGTAATACTTCGTAAACGTCCATTCGTTTTAGGTATCGATACCCAACGCGTAGGTAAAGTATTGCCAGGTAATTTATTTGACTTTGTATAGACATTCTCCGCTGCGACCCATAGTCATACTACGCGGGAATGCGTGGTTGACAAACAAATTAATCGCGGAGCTCGTGGCAAGTCTCTTCAAGTGCACATCTGCGTAGCTGTGGACGGTCGACTTAATATTACGTCAGTCAGATTTTATGTTAGATACCTATATCTAACATAAAATCTGACTGACATTACTGCCATGGTTTCTGTGTTGTCTTAGGTTCACAATTAGGTTTAAAATTACCTTGTTCAAGCTTGTTTAGGTTTGAATTTACAACATGTACGTGAGACGCATACAGGTAGGTGAATTTTTGGGTGATATTGACGATGATCGACGTATGCAGAAATTTAGTTCAGGAAGTACTTAAGCACTACCTATACCTTCTACCTGGTAGTCAACGTTGCAGATGGGAAGATGACGTTATGAGAACAGCGGGTACTAATTGGATGAAACGAGCGCAGAACCGCATAAACTGGAAAACTCTAGGGGAGGCCTATGCTGCAAAGCAAAACAATCTTCTGTTACCGGTGTCAAATGTTTAATATAAAAAAAAATACATAATGTAAAAAAAAAATGTGAAGATTGTTAAATTAAGGCTATAAATAAATAAATATACCTACTACCAGACTACAAAAAAAAGAGGAGGCTCTCAATGCATCTGTTTTTTTGTCTTTATATTTCGCGATATCTCTGGCAATTGTTATATTAGTAAACAATTTTTTTTTTAAGTCGGTCGCGAAAAACTGGAATACAGATCCAAAGACAACGACTTCCGAAATTTTAGCTTTTTTTTTGGATGGTAGTTGTTAATTTTTTTTTGTAAAAAAGATTTTTAAGGATTTACTTGAGTCTGTCTCTGGACAGACTATAGCTATCTCGCTTACTCTCAATTACGCAACACATCTTATAGTCAATGTTATCGAAAATCGTTTTCAATACAAGTGATATTGACAGACAAAATTTCTTTGATAGACCACTCGATAAGCCAATAGATGGCGCTAACTGAGTTTTGAGTCCGACACAGCCTGTTTCGCCTTCATTACCTCGTGTTAATGGAACTTAATTATTCCATGAGATACTAACGATACGACGATGTAGTCCTGACATTAATAATTTAGAACATGTTTAGATATGGAGAAATAGAATGTGGATAGCTATAAGAGTAGAGAAACGATGGATGTCTGTGTGAAATATTGATAATATAATTATTGCCATTGAGCTGACGAGTAATAGACAAATAATAAAGAGGAAGACACATTGCGCCGCAAAAAACAATGAATATTCGCAACCCCTTCTTGGATTTTCATTTCAACCTATATTTTCATTCTCTATTGGCTCCAGCACCCTCGAAAACCTTAAAAACGACACCTATGATGAAAAAGTTGAAAATTTTCGCAGCCGCTATCTTCGATTTTCATTTAGACGTGACTACCGCCTTTAGCACCCTCGAAAACCACGACTATGTCATTCTCTATCTGGGACTTTCTATTAGTACAATGGTACACTTTTTTTGGTCTAGTTCTTATTCGCTAATATTGATTTATCGATTATATTTGTGCAAAATATATGACGTGTGGAGTTTCCCTGCGTGATCGAATCAGGAATGAAAAGATCTGCAGAACCGACATAGCCCGAAGAATTGCCAAACTTAAGTGTAGTGGGCTGGGCACATTGCTCGCAGAACAGATGGCCGATGGGGCTGAAAAGTTCTGGAGTGGCGACTGCACACCGGAAGACGTAAAGTTGGAAGGCCTCCGACAAGGTGGACCGATGACCTTGTGAGGCCCACAGGAGTCCGCTGGATGCGCGAAGCACAAAACCGGTCGAAGTGGCGGAGCTTGGGGGAGGCCTATGTCCAGCAGTGGACATCTTTTGGCTGAAATGATGATGATGATGATGAGAGCATATAACGTGCGATGAAGAACTTCGTTCTAAATAAAAAAAAACTAAAGCATCCACTTTAAAACTCGGTCACTTGAACAAAAAAGTATAACATTTTTAATTCACAGCATCTCAAGCCTTAGAGATTGTGATTGAAATGTATTGTAATTTATGTGCATATTTGTGTATTAATGAGTAATAAATTATATTTTACAATAGCGCACTGCGACTGACAGATAGTTTGTAAGCGTGTCATTTCAAGTAACGTGTTTTGTTCCCGTTCATGAGGAGCTTGAATCTAATATGAAGAGAAAATCTAATTAACTGTTCTAGTGTTTAGAGTACCTGGTCCGGACATTTGTTTGGTAAGTAAGTCGATGTTCACACGGACGTAAAAAATTATATAAAAGATATAATTTCGTCCGTGTGAAAGTCGTCTTACGGCTTGGTGACTAGCAGAAAGGAGCGGAGCTTAAGTTGCTGATTTAATTGTATATTTTACAATTTTTATGTTATTGATTTACATTCTGTGATAAATTATACTTATAAGCTAAGCAGTGCCGATGGACCGATGGACGATGGAGCAGACGAGTCCTGGAGTGGAGACCGCGTATCGGCAAACTAGTGTGGGACGCCCCCCAGCTAGATGGACCGACGACCTTAAAAAGGTGGCTGGGACAGACTGGATGCGGAAGGCGGAGGATAGTGTTGTGGCACAGCCTAGGAGAGGCCTATGTCCAGCAGTGGACTGTGATAAGCTGAATTGAAGCAGTGCGTTTAAGATCCAGTGCGGAAAATGTCGCCGCGACATTATTACGTCCGTGTGAATGGACTATTGCGACGTAAGGCCCAAAGTTTGAACATACCATAACATTACGACTGTAGACTTCGAAGGGTTAGACGGTGGTGTACCTTTAGTACATCCACATATCGCCATTTATGTTTAAGTCCCATGTAATAGGGAATGAGCCAATAGGGTATTACACAATTTTTTTTAAAGTGTCTTATTTAGATTCTAGAGTCCTAATAGACCTCTAAAAAAACACAACATTTTTATTTAATCAATTAGTGCCATAAAAATGCATTTAAATTTTGCATTTTCAAATTTCGCGCGTAATTTGACGAAAACGCTGGACGCAGTAGACACCATATCGCTCTGTGGGTATGACGTCAGTTTGCTAAAAACAAATGCGCTGATATTTTGTATGACAATTGTTTATAATTAAAAACAATGAGTTATTTTTCTACTTATTGTTGGTAAATGAAAAGTACTTTGGTTACAAAAATAATAAAAGTTCAAAGTTGCTCAGTTGACATGCCGTATGACGAAATAACATGGCGGCTACTATTTCACGATTTCATGGTGTTCAAAAACAGATAAAAAAAAACTGGAATCTTTAAATTGCATTTTGTTGTTTCATGAACTAAAACTAACATTTTCCGACTGCATTTTGCCTAAGCTATCTCAATATAATATTTTTAGATTTTTTCTCGTATATTGTAAAATACCCTATTGCCATCAACCGGGCACAAATCCGGATTCCGGGCTACTACTGATAAATTTTTGATAAAAAAATCCTAAGGTTCGATACCCAAGTAAGGCAAAATGTTAATTTTGCCAGACTTGGGAATCATGCATTAGCGTCTGCGACCACTGGCCCTATGAGGCAGTGCTTTCGACAGTTTTAAATACATCACTATTCATCCAGTAAAAGTGTCATCAACCTGTACCCACTGCTGGGACACAGGCACTTCCAGTCACAGAGTGGAGGCCTGTGTCCCAGCAGTGGGAACATTATTATGCTATGCTATGTTATGCTAAAGTCAAAATCTCTGTCTTCAAAATAGCTTCTTGTTGTAATACCTCATTCAAAATTATTCAAACACGGATGTGAGAAACGTTACTGACTAGTATTTAACCTAACCGTTGTATCATGCGTGGGCTTGCGGACGGCGAGTAAATGGTAGCTCGCTGTCCAGTAAGGACCAAGCCTGGGTCGATAGCGCATTGTGTTCCACGCGCGCCTCAAAGAGATGTCAGCATCAACTGATGAGTCCGCAAGGGCCGATGAATGCTAGGGGTGCGGGTTTTTCGAAAGAGATACCGTGGTCCCTGGCACACAGGCAACTGAGAGAACACGGGTGGGTTTTAGTCAGTAAAAGTCTGACACGCCCTCCTGGTCCACCCAGAGCGTGAGAAGTTATTTGATGATTTCCCATCCAAAAAAAACCGCTATACCGTAGCAGAACCTGTCAATGAATAACGAGCCAACTAATTAGTGAGCCGAGAACGGATTCCAATCAAATTGGTAAAATGCGTCTTAGAATATTAGCTTGCACACTGTGCATAACGTTGTTATCGTTTAAAAGATTATTTCATCATCATCATCATCATTTCAGCCGAAAGACGTCCACTACTGGATAAACGCCTCCCACAAGCTCCACCACTTCCACCGGTTCTGTGCTTCCCACATCCAGAAGATTCTTGCGGCCTTCACAAAGTCATCGGTCCACCTTGTGGGAGGCCTTCCAACTCTACGTCTTTCGGTACGCGGTCGCCACTCCAGAACCTTGCGGCCCCTTCAGCCATCTGTTCTGCGAGCAATGTGCCTACCCACTGCCACATTTCATCATGATCAGCCAATGTTTCCACAGATGGGACACAGGCTCCCTCTCTATGAGAAGGAGTGGGCAATCTACCACGCGGGCCCAGTGATGGATGTCACATGACTTCGAATTTTTGGTTTTAAGACATCCTGGTTTCCTCCCGATGTTTTCGTTCAGTCTTTTGAGAACCGTGGTGATGACATTAACAAAGTGAAGTTCCTGCTTGGGATCACCCACGACGTTTCTCAGGACCTTTGGTCACCACTGCTCTATTTCATCACAATAAAAATTACGTATCAAGCAATCTGCTGTTCATGCACTTATGCAGTTGGCTGCAATCGTGATCAAGCCATCTCAATCCTCAAACAGGAAACGCCATTAAGTATGCTATAATGTGAATTATAAGAAAATTAAATAATGATTTAGATATTCATAAGAATATGGACCTAGTTTTGAATCTTCAGATAAGTTTTATATGTGGAATAATGAAAATTGTGGTTTGACAGCTTATGTATAGCAAACTAGCTTCTGCCTGTGACTTCATCCACGTGTTTCTTGTTAATAAAAAATATCCTATTGCATCACGCCCACGACATTACTTTTTTTTTGTGAATATGTTTAGATAATAATCTTAATCGAAGACGAGCTCATTTTCAGCCTATAAATGCTGTAATCCCTGATGGCGATGAATTTCCAGTATTGAGTGCGGATGACCTCATCATATACGCTTTGGGTACTTACCAAATTCATCAAGCTCGCAGCTATTATGGTGAGCATATCAAAAACGGAACGTATTTAATAGAAATATATAAGGAGCCCCATATAAACGAGTTTAGAAGACGGAATCCTGAGTATCAGGGCCCATGGCTGCTGAGGGGAAGGATACAGTCCCGTCATGTATCTAGCAGAATATACTATGTGTATATTTTGATACAACGAGGGTGCCAGGGAATAAATGCCATAATAGGACATTATTGTTCGTGTATTGTAGGGAAACGCACACTAGGTTGTTGTGCCCACATTATGGCTATCATATGGTATTTAGGGTGGGGGAGATATCAAGAAAATCTGTCTCCTCCAGCGCAGTTCCTCGACCTAATAATCAGGCATGATATAGAAGAAGAGCCATAAAACACCCGAAAAGTCGTTTTATATCTATTTAAGTAATTGAGGTTTGTGTAAAAATATGGTTATTTTATAGTAATCATGTTTTTTATTTAAGTGTCGTCTAATAATGCCGTACATACTCCTCCAATAACATGCGTAAGTTTATGAATGTATGTATTGTGCCATGCGTGCTGTATTTTTTCACAATACATATACGTGGTTACGTCTTTATTTAGACATGATGTTGAAATTCTTCCTACTTCGATATCATATATTTCAGCTCCGATATTACTTAGGGCAAACTTATTTTATGAGTCATTATTATTATATATATCACTATACGTTAGCAACAATAAATTAAGTGGCCGCTGAAAAAAAAAAACATGCCACTGGTTCATACAAAATTACCCAAACTCCTTTACATCTATAAAATATTATTAAGTAGATATGTCAAACATCCTTAAATTTTTCAGATAAAAGGTAATTACTAATGATGGAAAAATCACCACTTAATGATAAATTTAATCATCTCAAAAATACAATACCCTGTACACTCAAAACATATGTTCATCTTGAGAGAAGGTTATATTCACAGTGTTCTGAAATAGGCTGTTTTGATTGATCGAAAGCTTATCATGATTGATTGGGCCAATTGGAAACTCCTGGATATCTTTCTTTCTTCATCAGGCTTTAATACGTGGCCTTGATATGCTTCAACTTTATACATATTACATCTCGATATTTTATCAAGTCATAAAAATCGTGCTGAGCATGGGCGGGTCGCTTGTCGTCAAAATACATAGAGCAAGATCAACAATTAATAATTGTAGGTTATATAATATTACTCTACTAAATCTCTACTGGTGACAAATCGGTGACAGTCGGTGTATGTACCTATGTATCTAATATATATTTTTTCTGGCAAGTGTTAGGAAAACGAGGGCGGCGTGCCTATATGAAAAGCATATAGGCCGCCGGGTTGTGTCAAATCAAATCAAATCATTTATTTGCTTGAATATGGGTAGTTACATGAGGTGATACATAGGTACAATAATAAAAGTTCTTATGACCATATCCTACCTTAATAGGTGTGCAAATATCTATTGTACTAAAATATACACATTATCATAGGTCAATTAAATTAAAACGCACGCCTTCCTCCTATGGAGGTAGGCAGAAAACTATAGAGCGCCACCAGTTCCGATCCTTACATACCACTTTTGCCTCGTTTACTCACACATCCGGTCACAACGCAGCCGCGACGCACGGCGTGTCGGCGGGTTTTGTCTGTGGGTCGGCCGGCGGCTTTGGTGTGTATTGCGCTTAAGGTCTAGATGGGCTACTCTCTAAATCTGTCAACGAAAGTAGTTCAAAACTTCGGAGGGAACTCTTCACCCGATCTTATTAATGATAAATGATAAATGATTTTATTTCTGTAAGTAGGTTTGTACAAACACTTTTACACGTCAAACATATTTATTTAAACTAGATGAGGTCGGCGTTTCCTATCTGACTACTCTGAGAAGAAAGGCCGAAACAAACTCAGAGGTCACAGTCTCTTTTAAAGTCCAGACATAATCTTGGTCAGATCATGTGAAGACCATGTGGATTGGTGTCTGAAATGGTCTTTTGAGGAAAGAACCACACAGATTGAGGGAGCCGTCCAATCAGTGCACGCATTTATCAGTAATCATGCAGCTCAACTCGGAACTTGATGAGCTCAATTAACTTTTTAAGTCGGGCAAAAACAACACGGGAGAAAGGACTTCTGTCAAATCGTATTGTCATTCATCCTTAGGCCCGGCCCCAAACGAATCTTATGATCGTAGGTGGTATCACCCACAACTTTTACTAAAACTACGAATTTCTTGCTTTGGTGGAAACTGGCGATACGGGGCGTACCTAATGTAACATTCGGAGCGAGCATGTCGTTGCGCCGTGTGCTAAAATCCGTGTTGCTCTCTCGCTTGTTTCCTGACTGAACGAATGCTCGCTTTTATAACATATTGCATTATGCCCCGTAACGCCAATCAGTACCCACCTATAGACAGTGACCTACAGACACACACGCAAGCATAAATCTGCCTGATAGCAAAAAGGCCCTAAACAACGGACGCGTATTCGATTTGCGAATTTATTTTGTAACCATTCGCGAGCACAGCTATAAGAATTTTTCTTGTTTGGATTTATTTACCTCCTTACCATACTGCAAATGAATGTTCATCGCGTGACAAAACCTGCTACGAATGTTTGCAAAACAAATTCGTGAAACGAATGCTTGCAGCGAGTACGGTCCCTTAGTGCATCGGAGAAAGCCTGTGCAAATTTTCATTCCCTCTGAATCAAACGCAGATATTATATAATTCCATGTAATTGGTAGGTACGAAATCTTAACAAAATCAACGAAAAAAATGACAGACAGCAGCTTGCGGTATGCGTGGGTCTCGAATTTGTACAAGCATGTTCTACTGTTTGACCTCCGATCGTGCGTCCCCGCGCGGTCCTTCCTGACTCACACATAAGTATATATTGTAAAATTGTAAACAAAAGCTACACGTAGGCACATCGCGTCGCTTACACCCTTCATCCTCTTGATACCCAAAAGAAACTATACCTTATCACTCATATATGACGTAATAACCATTTAAATCTCCATTACTCCGGGTCATCGATCTAGATAATCGTCTGAGCCCCAACACCGGGCTATGAGCTAGACTCAATTTACGACACGTAAAGCAATTTTATGGCTTCGATACAATAATTGGTTTATCGCCTCTCCCATTAAACTGAATAATTAATACAGGCTTTGTAGTTCTCCGAGGAATATCGGTAAAAGTTCTAGTTTAATTAAAGACGTGTCCAGTTAAAATGATTGCATTGTCGATTCACCCACAGCTAAATTAACTTCGTGCAAGTCGCTTACTAAGCCCTTAATTCGTCTCGCTTTTACCATTCAAAACAATATCACGATAACATAATTGTTATTACTAGTACCTAATACATAGACTCAATGCTCTGATGATTACTGATATCAAAATACTTGATGAAGCATGCGTCGCACATTAGTATCAATTATAACCGCGTTTTACTTGCTTGACATTCCTCGGAAGAATGTATTGAGAGGTAGATATAGGCACACAAACCTATCGTAGATAAAGGATTGTTGAGATTAGCTGTCAGAGTATGTACCTCATGAGATGGCAATAGTCTTTGGCAGTCACTTGTAAACTGGTGCTATCTAAAGTAGTCAGGTAATACTTTTACATAGAAATCTTACCGTAACAGTCGTTTTGTTGGGCCCTAGTATAGTTGTTGTCTAACAATTAATCAATTAAATACCTAAAAAAATATTTTGTCGTGACAACTTGTAATAGCACACTATCATCTGCCTTGCCTTTTCCCAACAATGTGAGGTCGGCTTCCAGTCTAACTGGAGGCAGCTGAATACCAGTATTTTACTTGGAGCGACTGCCTAGCTGACCTCCATACGATATAACACGAAACCTCTTGGTAAGACAACAACAAATCATTAACAACAACAATAACACAACAATTGGGGTAAGACAAAAAGTCCATGCCTTATTATTATTGTTTTATAATATTTTAATAGTTACAGGTAAGACTGGACTCTAGGAGCTTTGTCTATATAAACAAGTACAATCAACAAAATAAGAGACAAGATACCAGTGAAACGATTAGCATCTGCAATACGTAGGTAGGCAAAATATTTGTTTGTGAAATAGCTCAACACTGTGCCAATAATTAATGTCCAAAGAAATGATTTAAGTTTATGTGCGGTTAAGCCGATCAGACATTTCACTTTTCGTTCATTTTTTGCCTTTTATTCGGCACCTTTCAAACGTTTGAACAGAAATTGAATTATCAGTGTAATAAAATGAATACATAAATGAACCGATCGAACGATGTTGGATTCCGGCACTGGAAATCTTTCTCTCGCCTACAGAAAACCTGATTCCTTTATAATTTTGTTGACGTCGTGTGCGGGTAATAGTGTAATGAAACAAAAATGAACCATTCACTCGATAGAATAAGCATCTGGTATCGGAATTGATAGCAGTAAGTTCACCCTCGAATTAAAAAACAACAGGCAAAATGTTCAACACACTATTCACTATTCTATTATTATTAATTTTATATCTAACTAAGTTTTGCCCGCGGCTTCACTCGCGTGGAACTCGGTGTATTTATATATTCCTTCCTCTTGAATCACTCCCGCCGCAGTGAAATCCGTTGCGTATTTTAACACATCTAAGCGTACAAACACGAAAAGCGACTTTGTTTTATACTACTCGGGCATTACGGACTGGGTGAACTTTCGCTTAGCTTGGTAAAATCGTACTTGAATGATAGACTGCAGCAAGTTCAAATAAACGGTGTGAATTCCTTGGGCTTAAAAGTCAAAATGGGTGTACCGCAGGGCTCAATATTGGGTCCGTTCCTCTTTTTAGTATATATAAATGATCTACCTCATTTACTTAAAAACCGACTACAAATGGTGTTATTTGCTGATGACACATCACTGATTTTTAAAGTTAAGAGACATGCACAGGAGCTTGACGACGTAAATAACGCTATAGTTAAGGTCCATAATTGGTTTACTGTAAATAATTTGGTATTAAATGGAAAGAAAACTAAATGCATAAGATTCACGTTACCGAATGTTAGAAGTAGTGAATGTCACGTTGTATTGAATAAGGAGATACTAGAATTCGTCGATCAGACGGTTTTCCTGGGGATCACGCTTGACTCAAGGCTACAGTGGGGTCCTCACTTAACATCACTTGCAGGGCGGCTAAGTTCTGCCGCTTACGCTGTTTGGAAGATCCGTCAATTAACAGACGTGGATACCGCAAGACTGGTCTATTTTAGTTACTTTCATAGCATCATGTCTTACGGTATTTTGCTATGGGGACGTGCTGCGGATATTGAGTCGATCTTCATTCTGCAAAAGAGGGCTGTCAGAGCCATCTACAACCTACGCAGACGCGAATCTCTCAGGGAACTGTTCAAAACAATTAACATCATGACGGCACCTTGTCAATATATCTTTGAAAACATTATGTACGTTCGTAGAAATCTACATTTTTTTAGTAAGATAAGTGACAGGCACAATTTTAACACTAGAAATAGGAACAAATTAGATCAACCACGTTTCAGGTTGTCTAAAGTACACACTTCTTTTATGGGGTACTGTGTAAAATGTTATAATAAAATACCAGCCGATATTCTTGAACTAAATGAAAAGAAATTTAAATTATGCATTAAACGCACACTATGTAGACAAGCATATTATAAGTTAGATGATTATATTGTTGATAAAAATGCTTGGCTTAATGCTGGTCCAACTCCACAGGCACCTGGGCTTGCTATTTAAAATTTTCATATTTGGAAGAGATGCTTCCCTTTTTTATGTTTTCTGACATTATGAACATTTCTGTTACTATTATTTTTATTTTCTGACATTACGAATAAGTTTTTATTTTTACTGAATCAAGTATTATTTATTAAAATTTCAAAAGATATTAAATATTTTTCTTTCTTTAGGAAATCAAATTTTATTAATTTTTCAAATACATTGCAAACTATAATTTTGTATAATTTAGAAGCATTTTGTTTAAAATTTGTAAATGTGAGTACAATGCATCCGTATAATAATTATGTTGTTATGATGTACGTTGACTTGAAAAAGCGTGGCAGTTGAGAGTATGTCATGCTCACTTAAATGTCTTGCTGATGGTGGCGTGTGTGTTGGATCATTCGGTTCCCTACAAAATGATTGAGCTGGATGGTGCTGATCCACGCGTCAAGTTCGTGAACGGGCGCCGTCGGTTGAGACTGGTCATCTCCTAACTTCCATGGCTAATTTTAAATCTTATATTTAGAATTGTTTTTTTTTTTTTACATTGTTCTCACATATAGAAGCAACAAGAATAATGTTCCCAAGTTTTTGTAAAACTTAACATGATTAAAAAGAGTGTCCATGGAGTTTCTTGCCCGTTCTTCTCCATAGAGATCTACGTTTTGGAATGGGCAACTAGCTTCAACTTTCTGACAATTCAAAAGTGCCTGAAAATGGTTTAATTGAAATAAATGCTTTGAGTTTGAGTTTGACTATGTAAAGATTAATGAAAACAGTTGCTTACTTCTCTCTTTGGTTGACTGTACCGTAAATAGAACATCTGCCGCACAGGTAATTTCATATGTACAATTTCAAAATATCTTATTGCCTGAGGATTACACAAGAACACTGGACGGACGTAAGTGGGTCGCTTAGCCTAAACCTGACTATAATAGGATGAAAAACCTGGAACTGAAAGAGATGAAAGAAATTTAGAGCTTCCAAACTTATATGCATCTCAAATCTTCGGATTGAAAGGGGCATATAAGGGAAACTGTCACTCATGACTGTCTGTTAGTGACTGATAGTCTTACTTATACAGGGTTATTGGTTAAGTCGACCTAGATCCTTTAAAGGGTTGTAGTTTCCATCATTCCTGACTGATTTCACTATGAAACATACGAACCTTTTTCAAGATTTTGGACAATAGGCGCAACAAGGCATGAGAGCCTTTTATCACATTCATGTATTGTAAACTTGTAACATGTTCTTAGGGCTCGTTATAACGCTACGTTTGCCGCGGTGGGTCCGTGGATGTGGCGGCGCACGTGAGGGAGAGGCATCATATGCGCCCTCACGGCCGTAGTCGCCGCGGGAGACGCCCTGGGCGTCGGGAATCCCAGGCTGATTCCCGGCCACTGTAGGCGTGGGCTTGCGGACGGCGAGTAATGGGTAGCTCGCTGTCCGGTAAGGACCAAGCCCGGGTCGACGGCGCGTTGTGTTCCACGCGTGCCTCAAAGAGATGTCAGCACCAACTGAAAGGGCCCGCAAGGTCCTATGCCTGCCAGGGGTGCTGAGTTGTTCGAAAGAGATACCGCGGCCCCTGGCACACAGGCAACTGAGGGAACACGGGTGTGTTTTAGTCAGTAAAAGTCTGACACGCCCTCCCGCTCCACCCAGAGCGGGAGAAGTTGATGATTTCCCACCCAAAAAAAAAGACCATATTTATGTACCCTCCGTGCCTCGAAAACCAGGTTAAGGCCTTGGTCTCGGCTGTCGTTTGTGGATCTTTGACAGTGATTATGGGTCGTCAGAACCCGAAAATCTGATAATCAGTCTTACCAATAGGCATCCTATTACCCAATAACTGGCTTATTGAGGTCAGATAGACAGTAGCTCCATGTAAAATACTGGTATTCAGCTAGATCCGGTTAGTCTGGAAGCTGGCCCCAACATATTTTGGGGAGAGACTAGGCAGATGATAATTTATTAAAACATGTTGTCACGGAAAAAATTAAATTACGAGAATTTTCATACTTGAATAACCGTAAATATAAAATTACTAACTGGTGCCCGTGACTTCGTCTGCTCAGGATTAGTACTTCGAGTAGCTTATTTTCTTCTCCAAGGTCCTATCTATCGTATATCTATAATATTAGAAATAAGTTATAATTTTTTATTGTATTTATGGTTCACTATGTTGGCGATAATGACTTACACATAAAAGATAGATATATGTTGTCGCGGGCTTTTTTGTAGGACTATTTAAGATAAACATTTCCATTAAACATTATATACGTGTAACTGTAACGGTTTTTGCAGCGCACGCTAGAATAGCTCGCAGACGGCATAATTTGACAATTCACACAATATCTTTATAAATTATAGCCTATGTTTTATTCTGATGTATATGCTATATTATTGTAAAGTTTTATTAAAATCCATTCAGTAGTTTTTGCGTGAAAGAGTAACAAACATCCATACATCCATACTCACAAAGTTTCACATTTATAACATTAGTTCCTACTACCACACACCAGGCAAGAATTTATGTACATAAATTCTTGCCTTTTGACACGCTTTATATTAGCTTCACTTGTATGTTTGTTTGTTTGTATGTAACCGACTCCTTAGAGCGCGATTTTGACCCACTTTAAACGATCAGGTTTAATTTTGAAACTTTGTAAACTTATCGAGGACCGATGACAATTCAATAATTAAAAAAAAAAATGAGAAAAATGAAAAAAAAAACACGTTTTTGTAGTTAGCAGAACTAAAAAATAGAAAATAAATAACAGTTTAAAAAACTAAAAAACACGCTTTAAAAACCAAACTAAAAAAGGAGAAAATAATGTAATTCAATTAAAAAGCGTGGGGTGCTTGACATTAATTGATTATAAAAATACCTCAAAATGCACCTCACGCTTTTTAATTGAATTAAATTATTTTCTCATTTTTTAGTTTGGTTTTTAAAGCGTGTTTTTTAATTTTTTTTTAACTATTATATATTCTCATGATAGGGTAAAGAGCAGGCAGACACTACAAGATACTACCTGTACAATTCTTACATACTCATACACGCACACCAGTTGCAAGCAATACGAACCTGACCTTTCTGAAGAGCATCGCCAATGAGGTCACTGTTATGTCCTAGGGCGTCCTGTCCCGGCGTTTAAATTCACCTCTACCTTGTAAATACCTTTTGTTAGTCGTAAGATAAAATCGCTTAACTCATGTTTTCTTTGTTCAATTTACTGCGATGGTTCAACGTACGGTGTTTACACAATGTGTAACTGAATTGGTGCACATTATGAAAGTAGTTTGTTCAGAATCGTTTACTGAGCCGATTTCTGTCATTTTTAATATAGGTAATTTTGTAACACAAAAATAAGTAAAACTACATAAGTTTTTAATATAGGTAATTTTTTAACACAAAAATAAGTAAAACTACATAAGTTTTTAATATAGGTAATTTTGTAACACAAAAATAAGTAAAACTACATAAGTTAGAGCCACACTATAGATAATAATTGAAACGATCTTTCATTGAAAAAAAAAAAACTTATTAAAATAGAGTATTTTAACTGTAAAAACACGTCTATAAATATCGTAAACAGCCTCTTAACACAATGATATTATTGTTTTGACAACAAAACGAAAGAGTTTCGCACAATTTCAACTTAACTGGATTACGAGATGTTGCTGAATATTAGATCACAAGATTGGTCTATTATTTATTGAATTAGTCAGACTGGTGTGAAGCTGAGTAAAATTATTCCGAAAGTGATTTTTTGTGGAACATATAGCTATTACAATTATTAGATTGTACGTAATATTTCCAGAACCATCATCATCATCATAAGTTTAGCTGAAAGATGTCCACTGCTGGACATAGGCATACCCCAAGCTCCACCAATTCAACCGGTTCTGTGGTCCCGCATCCAGCGGATTCCTAGCACCTTCTTAGGTCATATGTCCACCTTGTGGGAGGCCTTCCAACTCTACGTCTTCCAGTACGCGGACGCCACTCTAGAACCTTTCGGCCTCATCTATTCTACGAGCAATATGCTCTACAGAAAGGTTAGAAGGACCTACAATGGATAAGTTAGTCAAGCTACATGTCAGACCTGAAGTTTGATTTGATAAACCTTCCGGTAGTTGGATGCTATGATTTTGTTATTATATTGTTTTAATGTCTTATTGGTTAATACTAACAAAGTTTTTAAGTTACTTGTAATACTAACACGCTATGGGCATACGATACTAACCCAAATGTTTCTTTTTTTATTAAAATAGACCATCCGTTCAATCACAAAGATAACTGATGTCACTTGGAAAGCTGCCACACTAAAATGGAATTGGGCTGGACACATCTGCCGCATGTCAGACGATCAATGGGCCAAACTTACGACCCAGTGGGTTCCTCCTAATGGCAAGCGACGTCGCGGTAGGCCCAGACGGAGATGGTGAGATGAGCTAGACTCCTTCAACTAGAACTGGTCACTAGCAGGATTAAACAGAGAGAAGTGGAAGGAGGGTAGAGAGGCCTTTGCCCTGCAGTGGGACATCACAGGTTTTTAATAATATAGTTACAAGTTCTCAGTATTTTTATGTATCTACATATTTTTTCTCTTGACTGGGTTTCATGTATGCACTAATATTAACGAAGGTGATATTAAACGGTTCATTTATATATTTCAAACTGGATGAATCAGTCAAACCTTTCAATCTAACTGAATTAATTTCGTTGAACCGTTTAATATTTTCCTTACAATACCTACCTCATTATCTGCTTATCTCTTTATATCCATACAAGCGTGACGTATATTAATTCCACACAGTTGAGGCTCCACAGCCTCCATCATTAAGATGCATTGTTAATCTCTGACGTATCTCGGCAATAATTAAGAATTCCCTTTGGCATTTCTATTGAGAATTATTAAGAGCAATAATGAGATTTGAAAGGTTAAACCTTTAGGTAATCGTCATCATGTGCAAAGTACGGACTTGTCGAGTCCTTACTTTAAGCAGTGAAGTGAAGTTAGTCTAACTGTATATCAGAGATCGATTTCTATAGCAACACACATAAATGTTTTAAAGGAAAAGTTTATTTGCTTGTGTTTAACTTGCAAACAAAGCATTCCTTTGTTTTTAGGTAATATTGATCTCAGTAATTATTGATAAGTACCATAATAATTAATTGTAATAATCTAATCAAAATGTCAATTCGTGTTCTTAATTTTAAATTAATTTAAATACCTAGAAGTTGTATAATTATATTAGTAAGTAGCTATAATTTTATTTTTATTCATCTTTTTTTTGTGGTAAAAGTTTCCACATACATTTTTAGGTCAGGTTCGAAATTCAAATCACACTATTAATAGTTGCGGGTATATCTAGTTATACCAAAATTCAGTACAATATTATTGCCTGGCTAGACCCTAGGGCTATAATGACTAACTTAAGGTTTGTATAACATAATTAAAATTTCAAGCACAGCAGGTGTCAATTTTTTATTCGTAAAGTGAACCTTATATACTTACCTTAGATTCTTTTCTTGAGACCATTATAAAATTATGTTTATAAGAAGACAATCCGTTTTGTTCACAGGCACTTAACTAGTCCGTCACCAGGCATAGTTCAACAGACATTTTATTAATCATCTTAGGTAAGCCAATTACAGTAAATTTCTATTTTATTAAAAGGAGTTTTTAGTAGTTTTAACACTACTATTATGACTATTTACTTGTAATAGAAGTTGGAAAAGGTGTATGGAGATCGATTGTCACTGTATAGACAAGGTCCATAAATGTGACTAATATACATTACCTGCCAACTAAATACATTATGGTACGCAATAAAGAATTGATAATCGAATTGAATTGACATGTAATACGGAGTAGGTACTAAGGAAAGTTTTAAGTATGAATGTCAATGACTATAAGAGTAGGGGAAGACCAAAGAAAATTTGGATGGACTGAATGATATAGTTAGAAGGGTGTGACTATGGAGATGAAGTACGAAGAAAAATACATTTTGCGCTGATCGCAATTAAATTGGGGTACCGACAGGAGAATGATGACATGTTAAATAAGTCAGGATTCATATTTTAAAAACCTTTTCCACAACAAAAAAACAACCGAAGTCCGTAAAACACTGCAAAGTGAAAAATAACGTTAATTTCGGAAGTCGTTGACTTTGTATATGTATTTTAATTTTTTGTTACCGCCTTCCGAAATTAAAGTAATTTTTCGCTTTGTAGTGTTTTTCTGGAAGTCGAATGTTTTTTTTTTATGGAAAAAGTTTTTATTTTTCACTTTTTAGCTATAGTATACCTACACCACACCAATTAGAAATTTCATCATCCTTGGGGTCAAAACAATGCATATTTATGCGATAGCAGCAACAGCAATCACGGTTGATTTGCTGTCATTCTTTGAAGAGTATTTCTCAATATTGTACTTCTATTCTTGTACATGTTACTGCCCTTGAACAAACTTTCACAGCAATTTTTTATGTGTTAGACTGTAAGAATGGCGATTGGAAGTATGCTATCTTTTTATACCCATTTTTATTAAAAAAAAATTGAGATAGGTATTTCTGTTAGCTTTAGGACGTGGGTTAATTTTGTATGGGCCGTGAACCTTTTCTCTGGTAAAATATTCGTGTTTATAATTAAGATGTGATCTGGAATTAATTGATGATTCAGATTTTGAATACTCTCACAGTTTAAAGATAAAGAAGATTGAAGGGTTTAACTCAAGCGTTTTAATTTCATTGTGACTGAATAAACTTCACAATTTTTTTTTAACGAAAGTGCAAGGTAAGATTTATATAAAATCTTAACAATAAAAAAATAAATAAACACAAAGTATCAGCATTTAAAAATGTGTTTGTCGAATTTAAGACGATTAATAAAAAATATGGTCCTTAAAATTCAAAACATTCAACACCATTTCGTCAACAAAATTTGACGCTATCAAGCTTATACAATGACGAAGAATTCTAAATAATATAAATTACGTACCATTCCTCCCACAGTAAAAACAGATCACACGGTTTCAGTCATTTTACAGACACTTTAAATTCACATTGTATTCCACAAAACTGCTCAAAATTTATCAGTTTTTAAGTTAAACATATTAGTAGTTATTCAGTGAAACGAAATCACTCAGAACCAAACATAAAAGTAACTGCTACATTATTGTTTTAATAAAATTAAAATAAACACATAACCTTATTTAAAATATTACTATTTATAGTATTTATCATAAAATAAACTCACATACACATAATACTTATAATTAGAAATCTTTGAAAATTCCACCAAGACTCGAAAGTTTTCGCGTAGCCCGTAGCGCGTAGGCCGGCGTAGCGATCGTCCGCTACGAGGTCTACGAATCGACTGAGTTGTACGATACCCGGTAGTTTCTCCCGAGTGTATTAGGGATAAAGTCTCTAATAAATAAATAAACTGTATGATCTCGATGGCGAGCCGTTTTATTCAAAGTGTAATTATTATTCAAGGTGACTTTAGAGGTAACGCTGAATAGGCGAATCACAATCTTAATATGAATCACTGTGCGTACCAGAATTACGTAAAAGTTCGTTGAATTTACGTCTGCAATGCTTATAAAATTACCTATTACACATTACAGGGGTCATTTTAGTATTTTTAAGTAGGTAGGCATTCTAATAATTTCGGTCTGAATCTGTCAAAAAAGTTCTTGACATTGATTGGCGCTGAGATAACCACTCAATTTTGAACCTTTTTGCATAGGAGAATTGGACCTTCATGCGATACTACATCGCGTTATTTTCAGTAGGTGTATTGTAACGGTAATGGGTTAAATTTAAATTCTTAATAAAAAGACATGCATTTATGTACGGGGGAAAAGTTACAAATGTGTTAATAAGAATGTTATGTTTTGATGTGGACATAATTTTTTGATCACGCAAAGCTTTGGATTGGAATGATTCAAAAGCAGCCTAAATGGAACTTAAAAATAATTGGCAAAATGCGGATAAAGCTACTGAATATTCAGAGAATAAACAGCCGCAATCTTATGTAACAAGTATAATGGTTTTAATTTCAAATACGAGTACCTGGTTTGGAGATTTCGCAATAAATAAAATAGTTTGTTTTCTATATGAGGCCGTAATACAAGATTTCTACTAACATGTACGATCATAGATTTGAAAAATAATCTTTTAACTTCAAAAACCAATGTTGAACATAAATGTTAGAGCCAATGTTTCTCATAAAAAGAGTAAATTATTTACCTTCTGAACTTATTAATAATTCAGATAGTAACTCAGATACTTTTGTTATTAATTATTTAAATGTTTTCGATTTTTTAAATGAACTGAGTGGATGTAGCCTCCTTTTCAAGTTGAGTTTTGTAAAAGTTTTGTTTTGGCGTAAATATTTAAATGGCGTTCGGGTACAATTAAATGGGTCACGAAGTCCTAATGATGAACGATTTGTTGGACACCTGCTAGTTACGTTTTGTTGAACATATAAGTCTGATAGCAATACACTTCTGTCCAGAGTCTACCGTACATACTTATGTATAATGTAAAGTCAGGAAAATTAATTGAACTTAAATTGTCCGTATATTCAAATCACACCTGCAAATTCTTTGACATTTGTATGCGATGGTTATAACAAGGCATTTGGACGTTGGGTGTCCTTTTGTATAACAATAAATTTCCCACAAGTCAAGCAAGCTCATACATGGAATGAAAATGATGTTCGGTGAGATACTTGAGATCTTAGCTACCAGTAGCGAGGGGTGAAGTTATGGCCAGGGGAAGCCGTTCCAAAATAAAGCACACTGTGTGATGCAAGCTTAAGGTTTCTTCAGAAGATAAGGCCCACTCTCTCTGATACTGAGGTGGAATCATATAATTTTGTACGGAAGATTTGCTTTTCTTTGCGCGCAGGTATTAGAAACACATCAAAATTTATTGTACTTGGAAATAATGAATTGTGGGAGGTGGGATTTCCCAAAGGTAAGCCGATTGGAATTGGCTTGTTTTGACTCATCGCCACTGTTAGCTACATGTTCTGACACCTGCATGTTACAGGCTTTAATTGACATTACTTATACCGCTTCTTTTTTTTAGTGTTTCGGCGGCAAAAATAATGCAAAACTCCGGTAAACTAGAGAAGCAATAAATCAGAAGGTATAATGTTGCCACTTCTGGGACAGGCCTCCTCACTGTGAGAGAGAGTGGGCCATTATCCACCTCGCTGGCCCAGTGCGGATTGGCGGATGTCATATGACTTCGAATTTTTGGTCTTAGGACATGTCGCTTTCCTTATGACGTTTTCCAAGATGTGTTTTTGTTTTAGAAAAAGTATGCGCTTCGGTAATCTTCGTGTTTCCGAATTAGCACAAACGGTGCGCCATAGAATAACATCTTACAGAGGCAATACGTCTAAGTTTTGTACACGTACTCCGGTCCCATAAATTTGCAAAAAATAACATTTTTGTTTTTTTTTTTGTATGGATGGGAAATCATCAAATAACTCCTGCTCTGGGTGGAGCGACAGGGCGTGCCAGACTTTTACTGACTAAAACCCACTCCTGTTCATTCAGTTGCCTGTGTGCCAGGGGCCACGGTATCTCTTTCGAACAACCCGCACCCCTGGTTGACGCAGTCATTGTACTGCATCTGCTATAGTGCAAACCCAATTGGTTAGGTTAGGTTATCCTCGGTGTCACCACTGCGTCGACTGTCGGGAGGACACGGCGTGGCACACGCTAGCAGAGTGTGCTGCTTGGGAGGAGCCGCGCCGTGCCCTCATCTCAGGAGTAGGCAGTGACCTGTCGCTGCCGGCCGTTGTCGACTCGATGGTCGGCAGCGAGGAGTCCTGGGACGCGGTGGTATCCTTCTGCGAATCAGTCATTTCGCAGAAGGAGGCTGCGGAGAGGGAGCGGGAGATTGCTTCCGCTAACCCGATCCGCAGCAGACGCACCGGGCGTCGGCGGAGGGCGGATAACGCCCTCTTCCAGCCCCCCTAAATGGGTCCAGGGGTGACGGATCTAGGGAAATCCGTCGCCCCCTACTACTTCTTAGGACCCGAGATGGCGGCGCGTAGTGTTCCACGCGCGCCTCTGTATGATGTAAGGAGGGAGTTTAACACCTCACTCCCCCCCTAACGCGAGGTGGCCCGCAGAGGCGGGCCAGCACTAGCCGGGGATCGCGAAAGTCACTTTTGTTCCCGTGATCTCCGGTGCAAGTGTGAGGCGGAACACTGGGGTGGTTTTAGTCAGTAAGAGTCTGACAGACCCCTCCACCCTCCCCAGGGCGGAGGACATCCATGAGGATTTCCCCCCGTAATAAAAAAAAAAAGGTTATCCATCTATGTTGGTTGCAGTTACTTAACTATTTAATATTTTTGGGACCACAAAATACGAATTATTTGAGTTTGCGAATTTAATTAAGATTGTTGTGTGTGTGAATATTATATTTAGTAATATTCTTAAAAGCATGAAATGGTGCTGATGCTTGATGTTCTTGTATTCATTCCTATTAAAACAAAAGTGTACAGGCTGAGAGTTGCGCAGAGAGCAATGGAATGTTCCAGGCTAATAGACCGAGTTCCAAACGTCGAGATGCGAAAACGTTCGAAGGTCTTCAATATCGGAACGCTCATATAATGAACTTAAATGGAGTTGGGCAGGACACCTGGCAAAGCGCAGTGATGACAGGTGGAGTAAAGCTCTGACAGAAAGGTGTCCGAAAGGCATCCAAGACCTGGAATAAGACGAAACATATTGTGCTCGATATTTTGTGAAAGACATTGTATATGAATAATTGCATGTCCTAATAATTTGTAACCTAACGAAATGTATTTTTTTTAAATATATTAACGCTGTACCTACCAGATGAAATTGTAATTTATATAATAATTATGAAATTAATTAATTATTGTTACTGATGTACGTATAACCGTTATAATGAATAATAAATAAATAAATGTCGGTCGTCCGACGAAGAACTGAGCATACCAAAAAAAAAAAATATTTGAAAAGCTACATCGCGTAACGGGAACATAAGTAAGTAATTTCTGTAGAAGCATTCACGAAGAAACATTTGCATTTTGATGAAAAGTAACATTTCACATGCAGACGTCAGCTTTATAACTTGAATCGTTCGTGCTTGCTCTAACCATTGTGTAAGACGTTTAAAAAGATAAATGTTAAGAGCACTATAGCTAACACACGCTGATTTACATTGGTCCAGTATTTCAGTCCAGCGTTTTAATCTATACTTATGTATTCTGTGTCTATACTATGTATATACTAGCGTCGGAAATTACCCCGCGGGAACGTATTACCGGGATAATAAGTATCCTATGTGTTAATCTAGGTTATAATCTATCTGTGTGCCAAATTTCATCCAAATCCTATCGGCCGTTTTTGCGTAATTGAGTAATAAACATCGAAATAAGTATACAAAGTTTCACATTTATAATATTATGTAGTAGGATTATTAGGTTTTCTATGGTGCCCTCGCTTTTGCTTTATATTCACAAGTACCTGATAAAGTACCTACTGGGAGAATTTCGTAACAGTTTTCACCACAGCTGAGGACGTTTTTGATGGTATGATTTAGGTGTAAATATTGCTCGTTGAGCAAAGCTACTGACGAGACCTGGTGATTACCATGCAAATGAGAGGCGATGGTACTCATCATTTAGCTTTTGGGAGGCTGTGGTCTTGGTAAACCTTTTAACTAGCTACCGTAAAAAGGTACCTATAATTTTACTTGACCCACATAAATGGTTTTGTTTATTCAGTTCGTGTAGCGAGTAAATTAAGCCAAGGAAAATATTTCAAAACTGTAACTAAAGAAGGTTTTTTAGAGTACAAAATAGCATTTAGTTTAAGTAGGGTGACAGCTTTTTTACACGCTTTAATTAGCTTCACTTGTATGTTTGTTTGTATGTAACCGACTCCTTAGAGCGCGATTTTGACCCACTTTAAACGGTCAGATTTCATTGAAACTTTGTAAACTTATCGAGGACCGATGAAAATTCTATAATTTAAAAAAAAATTAAGAAAATTGAAAAAAAAGGAAAAAAAAATAGTAAAAAAAAACACGTTTTTGTAGTTAGCAGAACTAAAACAGAAAATAAATAATAGTTTAAAAAACTAAAAAACACGCTTTATAAACCAAATTAAAAAAGGAGAAAATAATTTAATTAAATTGAAAAGCGTGGGGTCCTTGACATTAAGTGATTATAAAAATACCTCAAAAACCACCCCACGCTTTTTGATTGAATTAAATTATTTTCTCCTTTTATAGTTTAGTTTTAAAGCGTTTTTTTTTAGTTTTTTAAACTATTATTTATTTTCTATTTTTTGGTTCTGCTAACTACAAAACCGTGGTTTATTTTTGTTTTTTCCTTTTATTTAATTTTTTTCTGGTAGGCTTAGGCGACATTCACTCGATCGTCATAAATCGTGGCGGGATTTTTCGTGCTTGGATTTTCCACAGTCGGTGGTGAACCGAGCACTGAGAATTCAACATAGAGGAGTGCGAGTGCGTCGAACAAACAAAGTGTTCGATTTTTAACTGTGCTAACAACTCGGTGCTTTTTTTTCAACGAGAATTTTCCGCGCACTGGGCGCGGAAAATTCTCGTCGCGATTTTATTACGTCTGTGGAAACATGTGGGTGTACAAATATTAGTTATATCCGACTGTCCCAGATGGAGGGTTTTGCTTTCTTAATATTTTTCCCACTCCTTTGTGGTGACAATTTACCTTTTACCTTTGTATTTTTCATGAGCGAGCAAGCATAATAACTTTCCTGGTTCCTCCTACATGCAAAGGTAAAGCTATACTTTCAGTGGTTCGTTGAATTTTTATGTTTATACCAAATGAATTATTACTGTCCCTGTTTTGTGTGGGTTGTGTATTTTTATAAAATTTATAAAGAAGAAGCTTCCATCAACAGAAAATGGTGGAACTATTGTTCTTGCAAGCAACGAAGGTTTGCTAAGCACATCGCTTTATTTCGGCTTCGAGTTATGTGACTGTGAGATACGAGTGTGTGTGCGTGCGAGTATCACGTAAGGAACGTTGTTCCTGGCGGGGGTCCCCAAACCATTGCAGATACTTTTTTTCAGAATTAAGTTTAAAAAAATATTGTGTAGTCTTTTGATATGATTGTGTCGAAAAAACATATTTCTTACTGAGTAGATTTAGCCTGTCGAAGTGGTGGAGCTTGGGGGAGGCCTATGTCCAGCAGTGGACGTCTTTCGGCTGAAATGATGATGATAAGATTTAGCCTGAAAAATAATAAAATACAATTTCGTATTACATACGTCTTACATTTTTATTGTACGCTGTTTTTTTGCTGATATTATGCTCGTTGAATTTACGTAAAAATACAAATTAGTTTGCACCAGCTGATACAATTGATTTAATTTGACTAGCCGTCTAATACTCTGAATTTAATAAAAACATACCCATTTTTCGTCCATTACTTTTTACATCACTCTACTTTTTCGATTATTATTTTTTCATCGTCGCCTGTTTCAATATAATTCAATCTGATATTTCAAGCTGGCAACACATTGCTCTAAATAGCGTTACTTGATTTATGACAACATTAAGCAGGATGTCAGAGTAATAACATCCAAATCGGGTTTTTTTTTTGAGTTTTTGGCGGGATCGGGTTGGAACATGTCGCACGAATTTTCATTTTCATGAAATTTAGTGAAATAGCGAATTAAATTGTATAATTTTGGTAGTGAATTATTCAATTTAGTTACATGTGTGTGCACAAGTGTAGTGAAGGTGAAAATAAGTGACTAACGTGGACTTTTCGTGTTCCCCCAAAAACTCATGTTAGGTTGTTGTAAAGTTGCTACCGCTTTACAATAACTTTGACTTGACTGGACTTGACTGACTAAAGACGACTATGACTTTTTTGTAACTACTTCGTGCCCGATATCGGGCCATTTACTTGATCGAAAAGAAAAATTACTTGACACTGGCTAAATGCACAAACCGTGCGAAGCCAAGGCCCAAAAAAAAAAAAAAAAAAAAACATCCAAATCGACACATCAAAAGATCGTTGAGATTTTTTTTTGGGTTCCGTACGATTCTAAAATTGTGTAGTAAAAATAATTTCTTATATTTCAGTGGTATTTCGAATACATTTATTTGGTAATCTGAGCACATATTGAATGTTGTGTTTTTTTTTTTTTGGTGTTGGGTAATTATTAAATAACTTCCCAGGAGCTCTGGGTGGAGCGGGATCATGTCAGACTTTTACTGACTAGAATCCACGCGTGTTCCTTCAGTTGGTTGGCCATTTGTCAAAATAAATATAAATAACTACATTGATTGCCCAGAACAGTGGTGGCCCAGTGGAAACAGCCAAACGTAGGTTGGAATCCAGACAGGCGCATTACTTTGTGTAAAAAATTTCACCACAACTGCTCTCAAAACGGTGAAGGAAAACATCGTGAGGAAACCGGCATGTCCTAGAACAAAAAATCAAAGATATGTGACATCTACCTACCGCTACTGGGCCCGCGTGGTGGATTACAGCCAACCCCTGCCTTGCCGAAGCCTGTCTTCCAGCAGTCGGAACATTATAGGCTGATTATGCAAAGACGAAATTGACATGAAGTTTGACCAAAGACATACTGGCACTTATTCGCAATTATTTTTCACTCCTAGAAAACTTCAATCAATTCAGCCTATCGCAGTCCCCTGCTGGGCATCATAAGGCATTTCCCAGGATGCGCCATAACGCTCTGTCCTCCACCTTCTGCATCTAGTCTTGAAAACTTATGAACTTAAATTAACATCAGGCCTGTATTCACTGAAAGATTAGGCAGGGGTGTACCTATCTGCCAGGGGTGCGGGTTGTTCCAAAGAGATACCGTGGCCCCTGGCACTCAGGTAACTGAGGGAACACGGGTGGGTTTTAGTCAGTAAAAGTCTGACACGCCCTCCTGCTGCACCCAGAGCGGGAGAAGTTATTTGACGATTTCACATCCTCAAAAAAAAAAGGTGTATCTAATAGTACACCCACATTTTAGCAGTTATGTTACAAGTGCCATACTATAGGGGGCAAGTCTTTTGCCAATAACTGAGCAGAAACACAAACTCCTTGCTACCTTTGAGAACTTCAATGTAATAGTCCTTTTGTACTTTTTTATGTTGTATAAAGTTCAGTAAAGAAATAAGTTATAGGGGACGATCCTATTGCCATCAACCGGACCCAACTCCAGACTCCGAGCTCATAAAATTCAGCCCACAATGTCCCCACTGCTGAGGCACAGGCTTCCTCTCTTCGAGAGGGAGTGGACTATGATTCGACTTACAGGAACAGGGCGCGTTAGTAGATGTCACATGTCTTAGAATTTTCCATCACCGTTTTGACTCCGAGCTACTTATGTGAAATTCCGAAATTGGATCTCTTTTATCTTGAATTTAAAGCCAATATCTCGTTCACTCGTCCGTAGGTAACCCTACCCACAGTTATGAGACCTTGTTTACACAGGTCACCTCCAAAATGATAAATCCATATTGTTAATATTATGTAGGCACGTGAGTGTAGCCTCCCTAATGGTTTGAATTTAATTCAGGGTTCTCTGTCTACATTAGTTATACGTTTTACTGGGATTTAGTAAACCTGGAATTCTGTGGATAAGGTAGATTATGTACAATGATGCTAATGTTTATAGGAATCGTAATAATTGATGTATAACTTTTATACATGGCAGAGATATTCACTCGCAGATTATTACCATTAAGGAATCATAACTTAGCCGTAGAAAAATTTAAATTTTCGTCGGTTATTAAAAAGTTTGGTACTTCCATATTATTCTAACCGCGTTAGTATTGGCGCTTTTGTATGAAATAGCGGTTTTTTTAAAATAACAAATTTCTTCGCTGGACTCATTTGCTGGAGTCATTGTTACAGTTTGCGATTTGATATCCCTGCAACTCTGTATGCTAAAAATAGGTCTTCTGAAGACTGCTACAATAAACTTTCAAATAGAATGACCATCACCAATAAGTTTAGCAGAAGATCTCAGTTTGTCAATAGTAGACCAGCGCGGTATTTGCGTAACACACATAAAATAGGAATCAGGCAATCAATGCCTTCCATTTTACATACAGTTTACCCACATTCATTCATAATCATAATCATTTATTTGCAATAAATATTGGTACAGTGTAGGTCTTAAAGTAGGTAATTGAGTTCCTAATACATAGTCAGACAATTTGACATGCAAAACATTATGTTACATTTATTATATGTATATTACGCTCAATGGCATGCTTTCTATCATTCATTTTTACAATATATTCAATATTAATTATCGTCACATTAATTTAAGATTGATTATTTAGCATTAGTCATAAATTCATTCACAGAATAAAAACGGTTTTGCAGCAGCCATAATTTTAACTTAATTAAAAATAAATTATTAGGTAACTCTTTGAAATTCTTCGGTATTTTGTTATAGATAAGTCCACACATATGATAACAGTTCTTTTTATACAGAGAAGTCTTTGGTGCCCTAGGCAGAACTATTCTATCTGGATCTCTTACTTTTCGAGGGCAGCGGTCTTGAGCCTTTTTAAACAGGTCAAAGTGCTGACGGACAAATTTAGCACATTCTAAAATATACATACTGGGCAATGTAAGGAGTTTTAATTTTAAAAACAATGGTTTACACGATTCCCATGGTGGGATGCCACAAATGGCTCGAACGCATTTTTTTTGTACCTTAAAGGCTTTATCTACGTCTGTTGAGTTACCCCATAGTATGAGGCCGTATTGTAGCGTCGATGCAACGCAGCCGTGATATGCAGTCAATATCGTACTCTGCGACGAGTTCTTTCGCATTGTGTAGAGAACATACACGAATTTGTTTAGATTGTTACATACCTTTTCAACGTGTGGTTTCCAGGAGAAATAGCCGTCCAATGCAACTCCCAGAAAAGTACTTTCGTCTGCCTCTAATAGAAGTTGTCCATTATAATTAATGTTTAGCTTTTTCCGGTTACGACCATAAGTCCTAAATTGTACAATTTTTGTTTTATTTATATTTACATGCAAATTATTTGATCTTAACCAAGAAATCGTTGATTCAATTGTATTGTTAATGTCTATTCTGTAATTATTTATGTCAGTATTAATTGGTGATGTCATAATAATTGAAATGTCATCCGCAAATAAAGTGCATGGATTGGGTGTATGTTCAGGAAGATCGTTAATATATAATAAGAACAAAGGGGGACCCAAAACGCTCCCTTGTGGTACACCCGACTTATTAAATTTTGAAAGAGACCTAATTCCCTTCAGTTCTTTATTCTCAGTCATACTCGGAATCTCAACAAATTGCGTTCTACCCAGTAGGTAGGTTTCAAGCCAACTAAGGGCCGGACCTCGAATACCATATCGTTCCAATTTCGAAAGTAACAATTTATGAGACACAAAGTCAAAAGCTTTCGACATGTCGAAGAAGATAACAGATACCCGGTTTCCTATGTCTACTTCATCAATAATATTTTTTACAAGATTGAAGCATGCAAGGGTGGTCGATTTACTTTTTTGAAACCCATATTGTTCTTTCTTAAGAATCTGATGTTTCCCAATAAATTCCATGAGACGGTGCTGCATAGCTTTTTCAAAAACTTTAGATATTATTGGTATAAGACTAATAGGTCTGTAATTATCAGCTTTCGAGCTATCGCCTTTTTTTATGAAGAGGCTTAACAACCACAAAGTTTAACAATTCTGGGAAACAGCCGTCTAAGAATGACAAATTTATTAAGTGTGTCAACACAGAGGTTATTTCTACTGAGCAAGCCTTTAGAATTTTTGTCGAAATCTCATCATACCCGACCGCTCCAGTGTTGTTTAGGGAATGTATAAATTTTTGTATGTCATTGTAACCGTATGGCCGAAGGAACAGACTATCGCACGTGTTAGTTTTGCATGTATCCCTCAGATTATCGTTCCGCTGATTTGTTAAGTCTATCCAGTAGTTATTAAACGCATCCGCAATTTTATTTGGATCATCTAGCATTGCATTATCTATGTTTAAATTCGTTATCAGTGATAATTTATTCCTACATTCTGATTCTTGCTTTATGAGTGTCCAAGCTGCTTTACTTTTATTTTTTGAAGACTTTAGTATGTTGTCATTTGATGTTTTGATAGAACTAGTGATACAACATCTTAGTAATTTACTGTATTTTTTATATACCATCTTGTTGGAGTCTGACTTATTTTTATAATATATAAAACGCAACGAGCGTTTACGTTTGCTGCTAATTCTTAGACCTTTAGTTATCCAGTTGGTTTTCTTAGATTTGTTTGTTATTTTAATTCTAACTTTGGGGAAACACAACTTATAAAACAACAGAAACAATTCCTGAAAGGATTCATAAGCCGAGTTAATGTTAAGTTGGCTATAAACTTCTGAGAAGGAAAGTTTGGACAAACATTCCTTGAATTTAATTATATTTTCCGAACTATAGTCTCTTTTAAAAATAAAGTACTGATGATAAATTTGCTTAAGTTTGACAGGGACACTTAACATTTGCGCCGTGTTGTGGTCAGATATATCCCAATGTAAAAGCTCACCTTTGGCAAGTGGGATATTACTTATGATGTGATCGATGCAGGTATTCTGCCGCGTTGGATCAGTAATATGAAAAATTAAATTATAATTTGTAGCAAGATCCTGAAGATCTTTAGTTTTTTTGTCTAGTTTTAAGGTGTTTACATTTATATCGCCTAAAATGATAATTTTTTTCTTTTTATATTTATGGTTTATATAGAAAAGTACCGCAGTGAGTTTCAGAATAAATAAAGAAAAATCAGAATTTGGCGTTCTATATAAGGCTATTATAAAAATGTTGTGTTATGGTAATTCCAAACCGCAACATTCAAAGTGTTTATCAAGACTATGTTCCTTCAGAAAAGTCAATTCTTTGTGATTCATGCCACGTTTAGTAAAAATTGCGACACCTCCACGCTTTTGTTTAATTTGACTACAATAAGAAACTGCCAAATCATAACCAGACACTTTAATAAGACACTCATTACCCTTATCAATAAATGTTTCCGTCAAGCACATAACGTCTGGCTCGATATTTTGTAAATATAGGTTAGATAACTGTATTTCTAAATTGCGTTATTTACGTTGTTGAACAGATGAATTTTACAAACGTATGGAGCAATAGATGTCGAAAGGCATTGCAATTGATTGCCATTTTGTAATTGCTTGACGCAGAAGAATATCTCAAACCGAAAAAAAAAAACTATAACCCATTGTCATATGAATATGGCGTTGGGATTGAGAGTGAATTATTAAATTACCCCACGGAGGATGCTGCATGTTCTTGACCTTAATATATATACCTACCTTAATATATATAATTAATATACCTACGTATGCCAGTAGCATTTTTGATACTTATTTGCGAACGCATAATGGATAATTTATTCTAAACCATGATGAGTTATAATCAAAATTATTATTTTTACATTTTCTGGTTGTATATTAACATACCATCGCGCCTGTGTTCCTCGGAAGGTTAAGCAGAGTTGTACCTTTTAGTACACCACGATTTCGCCAGTAACATCATGTTTCACTCGTAAGTAATAGGGGGCAAGCCTAATGTCAACAACTAGGCAAAAATACAGACATCGGGCTGCCACTGAGAATTACCAGCCAATAAGACTTTGCCGGATCCGGGAATTGGACCCAGGACCTCTTGCTCAGTAGTAGCGCTTGCGACCCCTAGAACAACGAGGCCTCATTGGCCCACAGGTAAGATTCACATAGGTACTTTATTATATATTATGGCCCCACGTTGCCAGATTAACATACACAGGTTCTATAAAAACAATAGGATTCTTAAAAATAGTAAACTACTAGTTTTTGCTCGTGGCTCCGATCGCGTGGATGTTGGTTATCGCGTAAAGAAGTAGCTTATGTCCTTCTCCATATCCCAGGCTATTTCTCTGCTAAATTTCATGACGATAGGTTCAGCGGTTTAGGCGTGAAAGCGTAACAGATAGACAGAGTTACTTACGCATTTATAATGTTAGTAGGGATAGGTTTTTGATGCGCAGCCCAGTTGACTGACGTCAGACGACTCCTGTCAAAGAAGGGTGCGTGTCGTATATTACTGACTCGTCTTCTAGAACTTTCTAGAAGCTGCGCTCTTATTGGTCAAGCGGATTGCTGCGGTAGCGAATTGAAAGAGGTCCGCTTTATAAGTTTTCTTCATAACACCGCGTTTGGAGTGGCAACATTATCTTCTCAATAAAAATATTTATACCATCTCCAAGGAAAACAGTAACTCCTGCCTGTATTTAAATGAAATCAATTAAAACATTTACAGGTAAGCCACTCACTAAGGTACAGAGGACGTGAATAATAAGATTTGCCTGCATATGTTACAGCTAACTTGCTCTTTAGACGCGGCAGGACTTGTTTAGATATATGTTTAGTGACACTATTACCTTTGCTTGGTTTCTCAAGGTCATCAAACACACAGCAATTAACTTGTCTTTTAAATTATAATTTTAAACCAACTGTGTTAGATTACATTTTACGATGACAATACAGAATGTTGGCAGATCGCTGACTGCGAGCTGTCACACGTCGCGTTATAAAAAACTAAGCGTTTCAAGCGAGCAGCGAGCTCCGTGAATAAACGCTTGCAAGCGATATGGCTGTACCTCGCGCCGCCTGCGTGCAGTCCTTGCTCCGTTCTCCTCCGTTTTTCCCGTCGCCCGCTGTCCTCACAGTCACTAATTTTCGCAAACCGGTCTGTAAGCTGAAACCCATGCCTTGCCATCAAACGGGGACGAGTTGACTCCGGGCTGCTACAGAGAAATTCCAGATAGAAGCCTTATAACACTTTGCACTACCTGGTAATTGAACCCAAGAGCTTATACCCAGCAGTATCACTTGGCTAGTAGACCAGCGAGGCAGTCGTAACGTAAATTAATAGGTAACGCCGAGATTTCATAAAATTAAGATATGTTTAAGAACTTTTTATAGCAACAATTTTGGGTTAATGCTGTGTATAGAAGGTGAATTTTTAGTCACTGTAAAAAAAATCAGGGTGATAGTACCAATGAAATTTTACAACTTTCTCCAAGGAACATGGGTCGAAATATGAAAAAAAAATCGGACCTCTCATGCAACATCAATAGCCAGCTGATCGATTTTGTATGGGAGGTCGGATATTTTTCATCTGAGCTACGGAAGTTTGATTTTTGGAACTAAATGCGTATTCTTCATTACAGAATAAAAGTATATAGCCTTGTATTGACACGCATTATAAAATACTAAAAAACCGGAAAAAATCTATGGAGCAACTTACAAAACGATTTATTTTTCTTTTTTAGGAACCGGTGAAAAACTACGAATTCTTTATTAATATATAATATCTACATTATACGGAAGTTATAATTGAAACCGTGACAGATGGCAACAAAACCTTCAAATTCTACGCTCAAGGGAAAAACACGAAATTGATTTAGTCTCGACATTTTCAATTTAATTATAAAGCTTTCGCCTCCTCAAAGTAAATTAATTTTGATTAATTTAAACGAACTAATTTTGTAAAGTTTTTTGTCTCTTTCTATTAGCCTGAGATTGACAGATGAAATTGTTTAATAAAGAGATTATTATCTTTTATGCTGCCACTTGTTCAGATTTTTTAATTATTTTTCTAATTTAATTTTTATAATGTTTTCAGATACAAACATAGACAGGCTTAAAGTCACCCAAAGGGCGATGGAGAGGGCTATGCTTGGAGTTTCCCTGCGTGATCGAATCAGGAATGAAGAGATCCGCAGGAGAACCAAGGTAACCGACAGAGCCCGAAGAATTGCCAAACTTAAGTGGCAGTGGGCAGGGTACATTGTTCGTAGAACAGATGGCCAATGGGACCGAAAAGTTCTGGAGTGGCGACCGCGCACCGGAAGACGTAAAGTTGGAAGGCCTCCCACAAGGTGGACCGATGACCTTGTGAGGGCCGCAGGAGTCCGCTGGATGCGGGAAGCACAGAACCAGTCGAAGTGGGGGAGCTTGGGGGAGGCCTATGTCCAGCAGTGGACGTCTTTTGGCTGACATGATGATGTTTTCAGATAGTAACAATACCCTATTATTATCAAACTTTGGTATGTGCTACTAGCTTCATCTTTTTAACCGACTTCAATAAGGAGGAGGTTATCAATTCGTCGGAACCTTTTTTTTTTATGTATGTTCCCCGATTACTCGAAGATGGCTGGACCGATTTAGATTTTGTTTTTTTTGTTTGAAAGGGTATACTTTCCAGGTGGTCCCATGATCATCAAGTCAGGATCTGATGATGGGATCCTGGAGAAATAGAGAGAACTCTTCAAATTTTATAGGCGCATGAAGCGATTTAGGTATTTTTTGGAAGAGTACTTTCTCGTAGTGGTCTCATTTCAATTTGGTGAAGATCTGATGAAGAACTTTGGAGATAGGCAACGGAACTCCTCAATAAATGATAGCAAATGGACTGGGTTTGCTGAAATCTCATGTCTGTCTATTGCTTACACCATTCATAACATAACATCACGCCGGTATGCTGTGAAGGGGTAAGCACATGTGAACCACTAAAAAGTGAAAAATAAAAACTTTTTCCAAAAAAAAACAACCGACTTCCAAAAAACACTACAAAGTGAAAAATAACTTTAATTTCGGAAGGCGGTGACAAAAAATTCAAATACAGCTCCAAAGACACCGACTTCCGAAATTAAAGTTATTTTTCACTTGGTAGTGTTTTTTGGAAGTCGGTTGTTTTTTTTTTGGAAAAAGTTTTTAACTGACCGACCTCTTGACAATTCAAAACTGCCTGTAGTTATTTAATTGAAATAAATGCTTTCAGTTGAGTTAAGCTGCAAGGAACGGTAGGTCAGTATTGCTTCCTTCTCTGCATTTTTACAGACAAGTATAATTAATAAATAGGTATACCCTCTTCTCTACCAATGCTATGTAAATAAATGAAATAACCAATTTTAGAAAAAAATATTTTACTACTAAACTTACACATCAAATTTTTTATCACGACTTAACTGTGTACCCGGGCTTCAAGTACCTCTGCACACCTTTACAGTAATCTCTGAAATATTCTGACCACTCAACCTGGGTGGGGTCACAGGGGAACGTCTGCTGATCTTCGGGGGACAGTGAGGAGAACAGCTCCCGCGCTCGCTCTGCCCTCATCACCCAGGATTTGGACGTGAAATCTTCATTGATGCCATTCCTCCTTCTGACGACTGATGAGACCAGTTTGGCGTACCTGGTGACGATGAAGGGTTATTAAGAAACCCGATTATATAATGGGTGTAAAAAAACCCATCACATACGGTTATGAGATGGGTCTTTTAACACCCTGTCTACGCATTCTGTACATCAAATGAAGTAGTATTGAGTAAAAGTTTTTGCTGGTAAATTACTTTTTTTTTTTCAGAAAAAATACTCTTTACGGGAGCGTGCAATGAAACGCACACAAAACATTGTTCTTATGGGTGCATGCAACAGTACAGTCGTCGTGACATTTTCGTAAATAAACATAAAGAAAAATTTGGGACATAAGATTCAATATTTTGTAGGTATCAATGACGTTCCCGGGGTCCAATAAAAAATATCCACAATGACGAGAAAACTAGCGATTCTTGGCTTTGTCAATCGTACATTTACACCAATTATACCTGTCATTGGTTTTTTGTTTGATTTGAACTTACTTCGAATAAAATTGCTTACCTGGGTTTTCTACCCGTAATTTTCAGCCAAAAATCAAGTATATGCGCAGGAGTCGTTTGACATAAGAACGTCCCAATATCTAATATTGCTTTTGATTTCACAAATAATACCCTCGGATAAGGCATTTCATCTGAAACAATGAATAATAATATTTATGCGTTAAAGCAGGTTTTTTTTTAGGGCGCGAAATCATCAAATAACTTCTCCCGCTCTGGGTGGAGCAGGAGGGCGTGTCAGACTTTTACTGACTAAAACCCACCTGTGTCCCCTCAGTTGCCTGTGTGCCTGGGGCCACGGTATATCTTTCGAACAACCCGCACCCCTGGCAGGCATCGGTCCTTGCGGACCGATGCCTGCCAGGCCTGCCTGCCTGTCTGTTAAAAAGATTAGGTATTTCATACATTTAGACCGTGAAAGTACTGCACTTTTCTTTGAAATAGCTGATTATTGTTTTTAATAACCGACGAAAAGTTTCTACGTAGGTAAAAAAAGTCATGTGCTGAATTAATTGTTTTAGTTTTGCGCGTCGGTGCTGCCAACCTGTATATCTATAGAATTAATAGGAGACAATGAAAGAAAATTATGATTTCTGTATGGTTTTATGAATACATAGTAAGTAAGTAAGTAAGTAACCTCTATAGATTTCTCCGAAATAAATAAATTGAATTGAAAACCCAACTTTGAGGATTTCACGTTCGTTAGTCGTTCGACGAAGATAAAATTACTTACTTGAACCTCGCGAAATAATTTCTTTATTGAAGTATTTATGAATATCCTTCCAAATGACAGGATTCTCTGAAGAAGTGGTGCTGTTAAAAACTTGTACTTTACTTGATCTAGAACAAGAATCATCATTTTATTCAAGTTTTCAATAGACAAACACTAAAACTTCTATACACTAAATGCAACCTGGTACCATGGATTCAGTTAATCATTTTGAACTCCCTGCATTGAATATATTCGTCGGTTATTAAAAAAAACACTAAAGCCTATGCAAAAGGTTAGCAAAATTTCCACACTAGTATAATTTGCTGAATTCATGGTTTCAGTTTGCGCATCGATGTATCTACTAATCTGTTTATAATTATTATACAGCTATTATCACTAAATAATATTCAAAAATTACCAACTATGGAAATAAAAAACACTACAAAGTGAAAAATAACTTTAATTTCGGAAGTCGGTGTCTTTGGAGCTGTATTTGAATTTTTTGTCACCGCCTTCCGACATTAAAGTTATTTCTCACTTTGTAGTGTTTTTTTGGAAGTCGGTTGTTTTTTTTTGGAAAAAGTTTTTATTTTTCACTTTTTAGTGGTTCACATGTGCTTACCCCTTCACAGAATACCGGCGTGATGTTATGTTATGAACTGGTGTAAGCAATAGACAGAGATGAGATTTCAGCAATCCCAGTCCATTTGCTATCATTTATTGAGGAGTTCCGTTGCCTATCTCCAAAGTTCTTCATCAAATCTTCACCAAATTGAAATGGAACCACTCCGAAAAAGTACTCTTCCAAAAAATACCTAAATCGCTTTGTGTGCCTATAAAATTTGAAGAGTTCTCTCTATTTCTCCAGGATCCCATCATCAGATCCTAACTTGATGATCATGGGACCACCTGGGAAGTATATACCCTTTCAAACAAAAAAAACAAAATCCAAATCGGTCCAGCCATCTTCGAGTAATCGGGGAACATACATAAAAAAAAAAAAAAAAAAAAAGGTTCCGACGAATTGATAACCTCCTCCTTTTTGAAGTCGGTTAATAAGTACAAAAACAAAAGCACACAATCATCAGCCGAAAGACGTCCACTGCTGGACATAGGCCTCCCCCAGGCTCCTCCACTTCGACCAGTATTGTGCTTTCCACATCCAGTGGATTCCCGCGGCCTTCACAAGGTCATCGGTCCACCTTGTGGGACGCCTTCCCACTCTACGTCTTCCGGTACGCGGTCGCCACTCCAGAACCTTTCGGCCCCATCGGCCATCCGTTCTGCAAACAATGTGCCCTGCCCACTGCCACTTAAATTTGGCAATTCTTCGGGCTATGTCGGTTGCCTTGGTTCTCCTGCGGATCTCTTCATTTCTGATTCGATCGCGAAGGAAAACTCCGAGCATAGCCCTGTCATAGAACTAGTTTCTTACTTCACAAAGCACAGATAACAAGAATCTACCAATGTTGATAATTATCTATTATTAGAACTAGGAAAATTAGAAAGGGTGACAAATATGGAGATGTAGACTGAGCAGATATTATGTACATGCGCAATCATTGGCCTAGCCTTTTCACAACTATGTTGTGGGTGGGTTCCTAGTTTAACCAGAAGTAAATGAATAGCTCTATTTAACGTGGAGACGATCACGAATCACGACATTCCTAGGTAAGCCTGTCTGTCAGACTTTCGGGCTCTGGCCCAGGTAATTACAGTCAGCCCAGAATTTGACTACGAGCTAGGCACTTACAGCAGCGTCCATCAACTCCTGTAGCTGCAGTCAATAGAACACGCTGGACAAAATATTAAGGGCACCGTTGTTTGTGGGACAGTAACAATTTATATTCCAGGGCGAACTCATCTGTGAATCTCCACCTGAGCAGGTTTTCTTTACTTCGGCCTACCTGAAAGCGGAGTCTATTTAAAGACTTCCAGGGAAGCCAAGGCAGCTCAGGTGCGAGTTTTTCTGTAGTTGGAACGAATGGGCATGATAAGGAAGCACCATCTCGCCACAGGCTTAGCCGTTTCTTAGACCGTTCACCAGTGAGTGGGAGGACACACTTTAAAAAGCATCTGCTGCTTTTCAGCCTTTGTGACACGAGGATGTTATCATGTAAATGGTGTCGTATGTCTGTCAAATATGCACACGACACCAGTTACTAACGGCGTAACGTGCTTTATTTTAATCGAGGCACAGAGGAGAAGATCTAGTTTTTTTACTTTGTGAAATCGAATTCTTTAAAAATTTAAGAAAATAATTAACTGATTAATTTGTAAATTGAAGAAACTAGTTTTGATGAGTCCTATATTTCAAGCTTAAGGCCTATCGTTTGAGCGTGTGGCTCGTGGCCACGAGGTAAATCTATAAAAAAAAAACACCAAAAAGTGAAAAATAACTTGAATTTTTTGGAAGCTTGTTGTTTTTTTTATGGTTTTCAATTATGGTACCTACCCCACACTAATTCTACTAGCCAGGTAAACAGCAGTGACATTTACATTAGAACATCATCACGATACACAAAGTGGATTAAATACGTATTATCGAAGCTAGCGCAAAAACTGCCCAAGGAAAGTCAATCAAATGTATATAGGACCACTCTTGATGAATAACCTATCCATTAAACAAAGAATTTTTGAAATCGGTTTAAAATTCACGGAGATATCGCGGAACATATAAAAAAAAACAACAGATGAATTAAGAACCTACTCCTTTGTGAAGTCAGTTAAAAATATAATAAACTAGCAGCGCTCCACGGTTTCATCCGCGTTGTTCCCGTTCCCGTGGGAATATGGGGATAAAATATAGCCTATGTCACCCGGGGATAGTGTAGCTTCCCAACAGTGAAAGAATTTTTCAAATCGGTTCAGTAGTTTCGGAGCCTATTCAATGCAAACAAACAATCAAATCTTTCCTTTTTAACACGCTTTTTTACAATATTAATATATATATATTCTTACGTGGCTCTTGCACCAGCAATAATACTTAAATTTGAAACATAATCAACAGGGATGAAGTCGATTGCGTTACTACTGCTACCCAGATCGAACCGGTTCCATCCTTTCGCTGAGTAGAATAGTAGGTGTGTGCAACCATACCAATTTTCCAACCAGCCTTTCAAAGGTTCATCCTTAATTGCTGCAACTGGAAAGGAAATTGAATGATATTGAATATGATCTTGTTTTTCTTTTAAAGTTAGCAGATTGACTGTCGGCTTATGTACAACTGATGTTGCTATTTGATAAGCTTCTTCAAACTCGCGTGACGCAACAGCGCTACGTGACACTTGTACAACAATTTCCACGAAGTTTTCATAGAAAATGTTGTACGTGATTCGCGTCGCGCTTTTACAGGACGGAGGGGACCTTAGGGCGGAGATTTCTTGAAAACGGTCAAAAAAGTGGTTTTTTAAACCAGTGTATCTCTTCAACCGTAAATAATTTTGAAAGAAAAAAATATATAATATTTTCAAGTCTTTTTTGCATACAGTGATGAAACCCAAGACATAATTAAACATCTTTTAATGCATGAAAAAAATCATCAAAGTCACCTCTTAATTATCTTTAAAAGCAGTTTATCCCTTCAATAACAATTATAATTATAATTAAAAACATACAAAAAATTTCAAATGTCGAACTGCATTCAGTGATTGGTTAGTTATTATTAAATAGTTAATATCTAATTTTATACGATTTTATTTGCATTTTTACGATATACGCTTGCTAATTTATTATTCGGATTTATTACAAAAGATTTTAACCCGTATCGGATGGAAATAAGAACTATTCTCTCATAACGACACTATTTAAAGTTAACATGGCCTCAAGTCGACGCGACTGAATTTTTTCGCGAGTTGAAGTCAACGCCCTGCTTAGTGCCGACAGTTGAAAATCGAACAGTGTGTTTTAAAATACGTTAGGATGCTTTCTGTTGGATTCTCAATGCTCGGTTTCAATTCTGAGGGTTGAAAATCCAGTGTTCGGTAGAATCCTTCTGCGATATTTTTACGGTCGCTTGAACGTGGTTTTACAGCGTGGAAAGGTATTAATAGTCATTATGTTGAACGTTTATAAATACTTATTACTATGTACCTGCTACATAATTAGTAACCTGATAAATTACGCATGCTATAATAATTATTATAGACACATACAATGCATTGCGTTTTGTTCCATTGTTTAATCATAATATTTTATATTTTTTAAATGTTTTATTTATTTTGTCTTTATAATTGTGTCGACAAAGTTTTCTTTGTTCTTTTTTTGTACCTTTTTTTTCTCTAACAGCGTCGTGTATCCTGTTTAAAGCTAATTGGAAATGACGTTTCTCGAAACGTCATTAAAAGATAATTTATTATAAGTTTTCAGTTTATTACCTACAGAAGGCCTAATGATAACCGTAGGCATATCGCCATGATTCCTCGAGATGTACGACTCCGATAATGCCTTAGTGAACGTATACGTGTTGGGCTTGTTATGGTTACCTGTAACAAAATATAAATCCCAATAAATTATTGTGCTGAGACTGGTCAAATAGGCAGATTTATGACAGCAGTATTTGAGAGAGCAGTCGTCACAGGTAATAAGAAGCCCAGAACTCTGACAACGCTACATGTTTTAATACTGGTATTCAGCTGCATAAGTTTAGACTGGAAGCTGAACCGAACATATTTTCGAAAAGGCTGGGTAGTTTGATTGATTTCAATAATAATTCTACTATCTGCAACTGGTATTCTTTGGGATGTTGGTCTAAAAAGTGGTTGAATTAATGTTGTAACTAAAAACAGTATAAGTTTGTCGTGTTTATTAGAAGACCCATCCTTGGCCAAAGCTCGGAAAACATGTTGTTGTTGTGAAACATGTATTATATGAAGTACTAGCTTCTGCCAGCGACCTCGTCCGCGTGAAGTTCTTTTTCCCCGATAGACCCCGTAGTCGCATTGCATAGGCTGCCTATAACTTCGTTTTTCCTCAGTTTTTTCTGCCTTTATTCTGTTTGCTCTGCTCCGGGTCAGCCTTAGCCTTCCTCAAGATTTATACTATCCAATTCAAACAGAATTTTTCAAATCTGTCTTGTAGTTGCAGGGATAAATGAGTTCAAAACAAATAAACTCTTTATATTTATTATTAGTATATAGATGAAGCGCTGTGGCCGATCAAGAGGCGGACCAGTGGTAACGGCCTCGACGTACCAGTTGCCTGTCAAGGGTGCGGGTTGTTTGAAAGAGATACCGCGGCCCCTGGCACATAGGCAACTCCTCAGTTGCCTGGGTGTGCAGACTTTTACTGACCAAAACCCACCCGTGTTCCCTCGAACACTGGGTGGGTTTTAGTCAGTAAAAGTCTGACACACCCTCCTGCTCTACCCAAAGTGGGAGAAGTTATTTTAAGATTTCCCAAAAAAAAAGTACTAGTTAAAAGAAAGAAAGAAAAAAACGTTTATTTGTGGTAAACATGACGCAAAAAAGTACAGGAACACAAAAAAATTACGAAAGGTTGAAGGAAACATGCGTCACATCCACGCAAAATGGCTATCGCTCAGCATTGTGCTGCGACCCTATGTAAGACAGAGCCCCAGAGCTGGTTTTCAGCGACACCCGGCTTTGACGTAATGACGTCACCCGGTGCATCAAACAATAAAATTATAAGGACACTGTACTGGTACAGCGAATTTATAGAAAAATAATATAATTTAATGTAAATGTGATAGAATATACTGAACAGGAATATAACAAAAAATATAAAAGAAAAAGGAAATATACATTCATGCTACGAGAATATCATCCAAGTTGTAGATCACAGGTTCGAACCCAGACAGGCGGTATTCTTTGTGTTAGTTATTTCATAACCATTGCTCTCAAAACGGTGAAGAAAAAATTGTGAGGAAACCTGCAATGGGCAAACGTCACGTGTTGAATTACGACCCACTCCCTCTCATTGAGAGGAAGACTGTGTCCCAGCAGTGGGAACATTATAGGCTGATTATATTATTGGACTGAAATACGTACATAAAAACTTCTTTGTTTCTTCAAGCTCGTGACCATACTCTTCGATGAATTTGTAGACATCTTCCACATTGGCTGGTGGTGGGTAAACCGTCTCTACAAGTACCTTCCTTTGAGTTTGAGCGTAAGCCGTTGAAATGTAGACTAAAGCCTGAAAATAAAACCTAATGTAACTGAGTTTATACATATAGAGGCATGAGGAATAGGGTGTGAAGTTCACTCATACTCTATTGAAAAGGGAGGATTTTCCGACCAGACGGGTGTTGTGTCTGGTGGGCAACTGCCCGACGGTTGATGTCAGGATGTTGTATATATGTCAGTTTTGTGGTAAACTCTGACTGCGCGATGTAGGATTTCTGCGACGTCCAGACGCGTAGTTTGCATGTGGCATTGCAGATGGCGCTGCATCACTTTTTGTATTTCAAGAGATTTGTTGCGAAGTATTTCGCAGTAGTGCCGCTACATCACTCCCCCCCTGAGACCGAAGGTCGATAGTGGGCTGAGTCAGTGTTGCTTGCCAGAGCCAGCTGTGGTTCCAGTGGGTTGAACCGTGTGTCGCATAGTTCGCGGTGAGTCAGAACTGTCTGCGGTGGTACTCGGGTGCGTCGAGGTATAGCGCCGCGATGTGGCTGACTGCTGTCGTCGACCGGGAGATCGAGCTCTCGACCGGCCAAAGAGCAGTAGTACCGTGGTCGCTTGTTGAGGCTGAGGGTGCCGACCAGGAATGTGCTTCCATTGCATGCCGGTGGTCAGAGATACCCATTTGAAGCTGGCTGGCTATCTGTCTCGCTGCTTGAAAGCTTGAGGAAGTGATCTTGATGATGATGATGACGTCACGCTGAAGTGTTGCACGAAGGCTGCGCTGACATTCTTCCTCGGGGTCACCAGTATAGAGGTATGAAGAACAGGGTGTAAAGAGTTCGCTCATACTCTATAGAAAAGGGAGGATCCTCCAACCAGACGGGTGTTGTGTCTGGTGGGCTAATGCCCTACGGTTGATGTCACGATGTTGTTTATATTTCAGTTTCGTGGTAAACTCTGACTGCGCGATGTAGGATTTCTGTGACGTCCAGACGCGTAGTTCGCATGTGGCATTGTAGATGGCACTACATCACTTTTAGTGTTTCAAGATATTTGTTGCGAAGTATTTTTCTGTAGTGCCGCTACATACAAATAAATAATTATTTATTTTAACTTAAACATAAGTTATCTATTTGCAAAGATATTTACATAATTTAAAAACTGCCGGTCTTAAATAATAATATGTACAAGTATATAAAAAAGAAAATAATCATCAAGCAACAAAAAGTTTGCACGCATCTTTGTCAGTGGGAAAAGTGCCCAAAAGGCTGGCAGAATTGTCACGTTGTATGGCAATGCTGATTCCTAGGCCGATCTTTTGCGGGCTTAAAAAAAAATAAAAAAAATATTGTTGTTCATGAAAAAAAAAATGTCATACATAAATTGAAGCAGCCCCAGTAAGTTACAGAAGTACTTGTACTGGAGTTATCTCACTCTTCCCTTAAGTGGTGGTTTAACAATGATTAGACTAATCAGTTTAAAAAAAAAGAAACTATAATTCAGCTGCTGTCGGTATGTATGTGTTTGTGTATGCATGTGTGTGTGTCCTTGTGTACTTATACGAGTTTCTTTTATCAATTCCTGGTCAGTATGTTCTCTATTCTTCATACGTTAGGGATCTCAACCATTCAGTTATTGTTCTTTTACAATATCAATTTATCGTAAGAGCTGTATTACCGTGTGGTAATCTGATGGCCTAGACAAGTGGCAATCGCTTTCAAAGCGTTAACGACTTTCGACAGGATCGACATAAATTTTTCAGTAACTTACCTCTATATTCTTCATACGCCGACTGAGTTCTAGAATCTTCTGCGAGCCTTCGAAATTGATGTTCATAGCCACCTGTAACGGTTCGTCGAACCTTACCGTTGCTGCCCCGTGGTATACTACTGACACCTAAAATTTATGAACTGATGGTATGATATCGTACGCACGATCTTTACTGGGTGTGTTTTTTATAATAATCGTGATAACCTCCGGGGGAATTCGATGGTTTAAAACAGACTTGAAAACCTTTATATTAATTTATTGCAGGGTAACATTATGCCAAACTTAGCTGCACCTCAAGAAGTTTATGGTAAATCTAAGAATTGCCAAACTTAAGTGGCAGTGGGCAGGGAACATTGTTCGCAGAACAGGTGGTCGATGGGGCCAGAAGTTTCTAGAGTGGCGACCGCGTACCGGAATACTCAGTGTTGGAAGTTCTCCCACAAGGTGGACCGATGACCTGGTCCCTACTATCGTTATTCGCCATCCGCAAGCCCGCGCCTCGGCGGCTCGGAATCAGCCTGGGATTCCCGACGCCCAGGGTGTCTCCTGTGGTGATTAGGGCCATAAAGGCGCATATACTGCCCCACACGTGCACCCCTTCCCACTTTGCGAGCATTACTGCTTCGCAAAAGGAGGTGACGGCTACCCATGAACTCTTGCTCCGTACCATGGCCTGAAACAGGGCCGGATGCAGTCACTACTTCAGAACCGTTCGGCCTCATCAGCCATCTTTTCTGAGAGCATAGTACCCTGCCCACTGCTACTTAAGTTTGGCGATTCTTCGGGCTATATCGGTTACCTTGGTTCTCCTGCAGATCTCTTCATTACTGATTTGATCACGCAGTGAAACTCTAAGTATAGCCCTCTCTATTGCCCCTTGGGTGACTTTTAGCCTTGTAATTAATACAAAAGTGAATAATTTAGCCCATTTTATTTCTTGTATTGTATATATCTTTTGTTGGAGAGCCATCCCCATACCCTACTTACCCTACATAATATTATAAATGGGGAGGTTTGTATGTTTAGATATTTAGATATTTGCATGTTTGTTACTCAATCACGCATAAACGGCTAAACGAATTTAGATGAAATTTGGAATACAGATAGTTTATCACCTGGATGTTAATCCAGGTGATAAACTATCTGTATTCAAATCAAAAGTATCCTATGTGTTAACATAGGATACTTTTTATCTCGGTAGATCATTCCCGTGGGATAATTTTAGACCTGACCGCGGGTGAACCTGCTAGCTAAAGCTAGTAATCTAGTTTCATAATTAATTAAGTAATATGACCAAATAATTAATTCAGCAAAATATTTGACAGTAACTTACAACATTGCCAACTTCGAAATAGGGTGAATTCTTCAACAAATAATTTTGTAAATGTAGCTGTGTAAGAAACTTTATTGGGTCGTCAATATTACCTTGTCAATCAATGTCTGTTCATCTTTTGGGCTCAGTCCTATGTTCGGTAATGATATGTCACCGGTGACCGGTACCACCTTCTTTAAGCACTCAGGTTTGGTTTTCTTCAATCTTGAAAACAACTGTAAAAAATATTACATTGTTTTAATTAAAAATATTTCAGCTATACTAGTAATCTACTGAACGAATAATAAACTATTATACATTAAATGAAACCACAAGTAATACTACTCCACAGAAGTACAGCAAAATTAAATATTTATTTATTAAAATTAAAAACCGTAAAGTTACGATACGCACTGCGAGCTGCGTGGCAATGTCAATAATTTTAATGTTCAAAGATTCGACTTAATTGCATCATTGATTAAATTCTACAGTGTTCAAATTCGCCCAAAATAATTAAAACTCTACTTTTTCAGCTAATTCCTGGGCCGATTTCGTTACATCCTTGGATGTGGCCTGCAAAAGTGATAACAAGTATGTGGTTTTATTTATCGCATATTGCCTGGTTTTCATAGCGTATACCCATACCAAAACTATCCTTATGACTTGAATTTTTTGAGACGGTGTCTTTGGTTTTGTATTTTCTTTTTTTGCCACCGACTTTCGAAATAAAAGTTATTTTTCAGTTTATGGTGTTGGAAGTCAGTTGTTTTTTTTTTAAATAAAGATTTTGAGTAACCTTACTCAAAAACAGTCATCAGAACCTGAATAAATAAATAAATTAAACTTTATTACAGACTAAGGTCCATATCATCATCATCATTTCAGCCGAAAGACGTCCACTGCTAGACATAGGCCTCCCCCAAGCTCCGCCACTTCGACCTGTTCTGTGCTTCCCGCGTCCAGCGGACTCCTGCGGCCCTCACAAGATCATCGGTCCACCTTGTGGGAGGCCTTCCAACTTTACGTCTTCCGGTGCGCGGTCGCCACTTCAGAACTTTCAACCCCATCGGCCATCTGTTTCTGCGTGCAATGTGCCCTGCCCACTGCCACTTAAGGTCCATATATTTGGTGGTATTTTGGTTCTATGAGACCACCCTATAAGTACCTATACTTCTTCAAAACAAAAGAAGATTTTTTCAAATCCGTTTATAAAGGACGGAGTTCTACGGAACAAAAAAAAATACAACCGAATAACGAATCCCCAAATTTTTTTAAATCTGCTAAAATACTACGCAACTATACTGCGTAATACAACAATAAATAGAAAATGAGAGAAAAACATACTGGATTTGCAAACAAGTCTTCAATTCGTTTGTTGACGTTTTCACCATTCTTCTGACGCACCAAGAGGTAGATTTTGTCTAATTTGTTGCACGAATACAGGAGTTTCTCAAGGTACACCTGGGAAATTATATTTAATATTCATTCTTGTAGCTGTACATGTGTTTTATTATATTGATCATTTAGGTTTTCCATATGACCAAAAAGTTGATCTCTGGTCACACTGAGGCTGAATAGGTCTATTCCTTAATTTTCTTGTGTGTCATAGAAGACAATTTAGCAGTTTTCTTTAGACCGCTTCATTGGTCTACTGGTCACAAGCGCCACTGCTGACCTTGAGATTCTCGGTGTGATTCCCAGATCAGCAAAGTGTTGTTGTGTTTTCGATCTGGAATTCCTTTAGTAGCAACCCGTAGTCTGAATTTGTGCCCAGTTGACGGCAATAGACTGGCCTCCTATTACAAACTGGCGAAATGTGGGTGTACTATAGATATGTCTCTGCCTTATCCTTTAAAAATTACTTGCCTGATGTTCATGTTTATCTACACTAGTAGGTATTATAAAGTGGAAAGATTGGATTGTTTGTAAAATTGTTTGTAATATATATACTCAAAAACGTCTTGGCCCTGGTAACTTTAAATATTGTCATTATGAGCGATAATAGTCCTTATTGCACTCCGATACGGGTTAAAATCTGTTGTAATATATTCGAATAATAAGCAAGCATTGTCGTAAAAATGCAAATAAAATCGTATAAAATTAGACATTAACTATTTAATAATAAATAATCCATCACTGAGTGCAGTTTGGCATTTGGAATTTTATGGTAGGTATAATTTTAATTATAATTATGATTGTTATTGAAGGGATAAGCTGCTTTTAAAGATAATTAAGAGGTGACTGATGATTTTTTTGATGCATTAAAGTATAATTAATTATGTTTTGAGTTCCAGCACTCTATGCAAAAAAGACTTGAAAATATCATTATTTTTTGCTTTCAAAATTATTTACGGTTAAAGAGATACACTAGTTTAAAAAAACCACCTTTTTGAGCGTTTTCAAGAAATCACCGCCTTAACCGATTTAAAAAATTCTTTCACCTAAAGAAAGCTCTCTCTACATTATTCCGGAGAAACATGAGCTATAAACTTGACGCGCACGAAGTCGCGAGCGAAGAACTAGTTATACATTTGTTTTGTACGTTTAAAACAAGACACTATAACATACCTTTCCTAAGAAGCCAGTGCCTCCAGTTATAAATACAGATTTTCCAGAATAAAAATCTGCAATTGACTGATAAGTTGTATCGCACTTATTATTGGCATTTTTTGGGTTCCCACTGAAACAAAAAAAGGAATTCATAACAAAAATATTGTTATAACATCGTTTTCAAATAGCTTATTAGTCGATCCGCATGAATTTACTCGCCCGATTCGGGCAGATCGACAATTTTAAATAATAGATAATATTCATATAATATAGTTGCCGATTCGCCTGCTAATTAATTAACTTCGTGCGAGTGGCCCATGCGAAATAATTTTTATTACTTAAAAATGTCGATTCGCCGGGTTTGGTCGAAAAATTCGTGTGAATTGAATCTTAAGCCTTCCAAACACTAAAAACAGGATATGAAAATAATACTTAGATACAGCATTGAACATGTTTTAGATCAATTCTCTTATACTATGTTGTGTTCAAAATGGTAAAAATGATGTAATAACAAAAAAATATAATTAAGGTAGGTAGGTACATCCTAAAAATAAGAATATACAAAAACTAAATAAAAATAAACCTTTGCTAACGTAAAATATTATTAACTTACTGAGTAATAAATGGCATTACTAATGTATTTGGAAACACAGACTTGCATACTAAAATTACAATTCATTTTGTCTTTATTCTTAGTTACAATGACGTAATCTGTCATAAATAAAATCGTATGCATATTTAGACAAATACGAGTACTACTTAAATAATCATATTTATTAGATACTGTCTATTTAGCTATAAGGGTAGGGAAAGAGCAAAGAAACGATGGATGGACTGTGTGAATGATAATTTGAATAGAAAGAGGGTGACTATGACGATGACGACAAAATATAAAAAAAATGGAAGAAAAACACCTACATGTTGCGCCGAGCAAGTAAATTGGTGTACCTACGGCCAGGAGATTTATGATTTTGATACTTAAATAATAGCTTTATCAAAAAAAGTTTCACAACACAAAATATTGCTAATCAGTAAAGGAATACGCTGGCATTTTTGTTTTTTCAAAATTAGGTACTTGACTTTTGAGCGACGCTAAGTCTATGGTCAGCCCACTGTGCGCCGGGCCGGAACGATTAAGACCCAAAAATGCTTGTAATGTATGTTACTTATTAAAGTAAAAACTTCTAGCGCGTTGGGCATTTTTTAAGATGGGAAAAAACAATTGAACTCGAGACACTGTTACCGACACCACTGACAACGCGAACGTATGAACGAACAACGTTGAACGTTGTTTAATCTGATGATTCAAAAAATATTTTCTGACGATTCAAAAAATACACACGTAAATGTAAAAGTTTTCACTTCTGCCGGCACTCACGGAGTGCCACTGTTTTTTTTTTGACAAGGTTTTTTGACCATGGTCGACCATTCCACGCTACTTGAATAGGCGCCAGCAAAGTTATATGGAATCTCATTGATGCACGCCGTCTCTCAGTTGCGACCGGTCAGCTAAAAGCTACAATGGCCCATTCTTCAAAAGGGCCTTCCCCTGCATTGTTAGATATACATAAAATCCAAATAATAATGTTTCATATTTGGTCGTTAAAAGAGACCATGACCTCTGAGTTTGTTTCGGCAATGTTAATTTTTATTCTTTTTATTTTTTTTTACAATGTCTGACATATTCTCGTCATTATTTGACATTATACATCAATTTTACTACTATTTATTATTAGTGATTGTCATCGAAATCATGTCACTTGGTTCAAATAGATTCATTTTATATAGGTAGATTCTTTTACATATTGTGAATGAGAGAACGTTGTAGGCCTTAGAGTCTAGATTTGTAGACGTTTTTCTATTCTGTATTTTCATTCCTCTAAGTACCTGGTACTTATTGACTGGCCTGCACTGTCCTCCCATACCTATTATCACTGTAATTTGAAAACATTGTAAAAGCCAATTATTTTTAAAAGAGTAACCGTGGAGTTTCTTGCCGGCTCTTCTCCATAGGAAACGACAAATTGGAACCGTGCACCTAGCTTCTGACGTTTGATAAGTGCCCATGCAGGCTTATGTGAAATAAAATATTTTGATTTGATTTGATTTGATTTCTTCTAAGGGTGTGCGCAACATGGGAGAGGCCTATGTCCAGCCGCGGACTGCGATAGGTTTTATTTTTATTTTATTTATTTATTGGCTCATAAAAAGTATTACAATATTAAGGTGTGACACTGGATCCCGCACCAGAATACCCTGTGTCGCAAGATCCAGTCTCTTTCGACAAATTATATGATATTATGAAAGATAAGTAAGTATACAAGAGCAAAGGTTTAAATAATTCAGTTATTTTCTAAAACTAAGACTAAATAATTCACTAAAACTAATAAGAGGTAACCAAAAGTATGTGTGCATGTGATGAGTGTATGTACGACAATGTGATGAGTGTTAGTGTGTATGTGGAGAGTGTGTATGTGTGATGTGAGTTACGTGGATGAAATGTGTGTGTGATAATAAATACTTTAACAATTGAAAGATAGAAGGTTTTCTGTTACAGTATACATAGTTTAGCCCAAGTAGCCAATCCTGAACTTGGTTTTTGCACCCAAATTTCGTCAAGGAGTAGATGTTGAGTTGATTGCTTGATTAGTCAGCTATATCAGCTAGGTTTTAAAATAAGTATTAACCAACCAAATATTGATATGTAAAAGTGTCTTAACCATTCATCTGTCCTAGTCCAATTTGACATTTGCGCCCAGTCATTTTGGGTGCGCCTGCGCATAGTCGGCAGCGTGAGATTAAAACGACTATATCTTCTAAGTTAATTAAAGGAGCAGTTTAGAAGTTACGTCGTTAGAATCGTTATGAAATTACCTAACGGATTATTTAAGGATTAGTTCAGTTTTGCCTTGAAATATTTTAGTAATTTAAATGTAATTAGGGTTAAGCCGAAAATAAGTTATGCCGAAAATAACAGCGAAAAAACAATTTTCTTACTTTAATATTTCATTCTCAACGTTGAGGACTTATTTCACTTACCTAGACAAACTGGAATATCCTCGAATATATTTGATTTTCACACTTTTACTGAACACCAGACTATCTCTTATCGTCAGTATTCGAACTCCTAACATTTTGCAAAAACGAACTTTTTTTTTTAAATAATTTTTTACACTATCTATTAATAAAATTATACTCAAAAATACAAACAAGTTTCTTAAGACTAATAAAATAGGTACTGTAAAAGTTTTTGACTTGCCTCGCTAAAATTTGTATTGCAAGTAAATGAAAAGTATCAGCGTCATTTTATATGCTTACATTTTCACGCGTCATGTGTCGAAGTTATGTAGACAAATTGGTATTTTGTCAAAATACCTACCTGTTTCGTACAACACTGGTACATTTTAGTTGATCATTCTGAAAATATGGTGGTATGGGCCGGAGAAATGACGAAAATGTCGTTAGGAAAGTTTTATAGTTTATAGAAAGTGGAGGTGGTGAAAATGGTTTTATTTTTGGGCGGGAAATCATCAGTGGTGAAAATGGTTGAATCTTATAATAGTAATTTTGTTAATATTGATATTTTTGTATGCTCAAAATCCAAATTTCAATGTAATGTTATGACCAGAGATCGTATATTCGGATGCATATTTACCTTTCTTTTTTTTTTGTTTGGGAAATCATCAAATAACTTTTCCCGCTCTGGGTGGAGCGGGAGGGCGTGTCAGACTTTTACTGACTAAAACCCACCCGTGTTCCCTCAGTTGCCTGTGTGCCAGGGGCCGCGTTATCTCTTTCGAACAACCCGCACCCCTGGCAGGCATCGGCCCTTGCAGACCCCCCCATTTGGTGCTGACATCTCTTTGAGGCGCGCGTGGAACACAACGCGCCGTCGACCCGGGCTTGGTCCTTACCGGACAGCGAGCTACCCATTACTCGCCGTCCGCAAGCCCGCGCCTACGGTGGCCGGGAATCAGCCTGGGATTCCCGACGCCCAGGGCGTCTCCCGCGGCCACTACGGCCGTGAGGGCGCATATACTGCCTCTCCCTCACGTGCGCCGCCTCCCTTTTCACGAGTATTACTGCTTCGCAGAAGGAGGTGACGGCTAACCATTCACTCTCGCTCCGTACCATGGCCTGAACTGGATCATTTTTATCATTGTGATATTTTTAATGATTTATTACCTATCTAGTGGCACTCATTCCCATTATGAATTTTCTTTTGTTAATACTTATGCGGATAATGTAGTGGGCTGCAATGTTGTTTTCACGTCTTATGGTCTAAAAGTACGCAAATATAGCCTTACAAAGCGGGACTAAAGTGACCATTTTTTTGTTCGAAAGGAGATTATTCCGAAAAGGTCCCATAAAAATTTCATATAGATCTGATGATGCATTGCATGACAACGGAACTCTTCAAAAAATGACAGCAAACAAACCGCGATTGCTGCTATCGCATAAATAATATAAATATGCATTGTTTTGACCCCAAGGATGATGAAATTTCGAATTGTGGGGTAGGTACTGTAACTAAAAAGTGAAAAATAAAAATTCACTTTGTAGTGTTTTTTTGGAAGACGGTTGTTTGTTTTTGCAAAAAGTTTTTTGTTATAAGTATTAATTAATCTTACTTTCGGTATTTAATTTCTGAATCTAAGTCCAATTAATGAATGTACCAAACGAAGGGTTCTATTTCCATATAATCCTGATTTCCTGATTGCACCGAAAGTAAACTGTAAAACAGATTCTATAATAAAAAAATATAACAGAGATTTCAATTTCATTTCATCACCGTCTTTTAAATTTTAAGCATATTAATAACAGTAATAAAAAATTGGCCGACTAGTCGGTGGTATAAGCTGACTAGTCGCCGACATCAAATATGGCCGACTAGTCGACTTTCCCGACTCAAAAAAAAAAAACTCAAAGCATTTATTTCAAACTAGCTTTTACCAACGGCTTCGCTCGCGTGGAACTTTCATCCCCTATTTAACTCCCTTAGGCGTTGAATTTCGAAAAATCCTTCCTTATTCCTTGACTACATTATAAAGGGAACCTCTGTGCAAAATTTCAGCTTTCTAGGTCCAAGGGTTTGGCCTGGGCGTTGATGAGTCAATCAGTCAGGACTTTTGTTTTTATTAATATAGATAAACCTTACAGGCACTTTTTAATTGTCAAGGTCGCTGAGTTAGAAAGATGAAGCTAGTTGCCCATTCCAAAGCGTAGGTACCTATGGACTAGTCGATACATCACTAAAATATATATCAATATTTAAAATCCTTTAATCTTGTGTTGTAGTTTGTTTCATAAACACTGCTCCCAAAACGGCTTACAAAAACCAATACCGACGACGCTGCTATACGTGTCCCGTTTGCACCACTCTACGAAGACTGAGGACATCGTAGAGTACCTACATACGGGTGAAGATCAACTGGACCTTGAGGGTGGAGAAGTTGGAGGCGCGTCACAACACCAATTTCAAGTCGTTCGTGGTGCGCGTACCGACTCATCATTTGGTGACCTTCCTCAAGGAAGAGTTTTGGCCAAAAGGTGTGCTGTATCGGCGTTTTCGCGGTCAGCTACGCGACACCTCGCAGCGTAATACGACGCCGTCACTTCGTGTGCAGTAGTTTTTTTTATTTTTATTAAATATGTATTAGTTTATAGTTATTGTTTTTATACTTATATATATATTGTATTTTATGGGCCATAGTTGCCTGAAATAAATGACAAATAAATAAAAATATCCTGAGGAAATCGGCCAAAATCCAAGAACCGAATTCGAATACAATTATAACATTTAGTCCACGCTCGCACACATTTAAAAATATTGCGGCGGATTTTTTCCGCGCACTGTATCTTCAACGCACTGCTTAGCGGTTCGATTTTGAACTCTCGAGAGTTTTTGTTATATTTTTTTTATTCAAGAGAAAAGGGCTTTGTAGCACATGCGATTATGCCGCCCTGGTTGGCTTAACAAAATCATACTTATCTCTATTTAACAAAACCTTAGCATAGCTAGTTTGTAAAGTACTCTAGCTGCGTCAGAAAGTGGCACAGCTAGAACACTATTACAGTAACCTATCTCTCTAATCCTACAATCTAATTTATTTCTAAATTCCTCATTGCAGACACACTCAATTAATATGTGATAAACATCATCTACGGAATTAATACAAAACTCACAATTAGTCGTCGTTGATTTCGCCATTAGATATAAGAACTTATTACACGGAATGTGTCCGGAACGAAGTCTTAGCGCGAAACTCTCGAGAGTTGAAAATCGAATCTTGTGTTTAAACGTCACGCTGGGATGCACTCTGTTGGATTCTCAATTCTCGGTCCAACACCGACAGTTGAAAATCTAGTGCGCAATAAAGTCCCGCCGCAATATTTTTACGTCTGCGCCAACGTAGTGTGATATATTAATATACAATAGTTTGTAGGTAATACGCAAATAATGTGTATTTATTTTAGTTTTAAATTTATGACAACACAACACTCACAGACACATATGTATGTAACAGCATTTTATTTTATTTGTAGCTTTTTTATATTATTATCACTTATATAATTTATATTCTTAATTTAGTATTACGGAGACACTTTCCTGTGTGTTTAGTATCTGTCTAGCGTATGGCAGTCGAGGGTGGCAGCGGAAAAACAGCTACAGGTGGTTCCGTGTTGTGTGGAGGCCCTTTTGTCATTTTAAACATAGTTTTCTGTTTTTTTTTTTCAGTTTTTACTGTGTATTTTTGCTGTAATACCAATAAGCACATTTTTTTCTTTCTGTTTATTTACTAACCCGCACTGGGCCCGCGTGGTGGATTACAGCCAACTCTCTCTCTTATAGAGACGAGGCCTGTGTCTCATCAGTGGTTACGTTCTAAGCTGATGATGCTACTCTTGTGGTTAATGATGAATATTATCATCACAACCGTCGTGTCAGCCATAAGTCTTTCATTGATGGACTTAGGGCCTCCAAAAGACTACACAATGACTAGTTCTGCGTTGCCCAAAATAGATCCAATTGTAAATAGAAATCATAAATGAATGAACCTTTAAAATTGCTTTATTTTAAATCCAGTCAGCAGAAAAGTAGACGTATCGTCCAATTATCCAATAAATTATTATTATTATCATCAATTAATTCTGCTATAATTAAAACGTTTTCCCGAACAACTTCATTAGCAATATTCATTAAAAACTTGTTAATGATTTTTTATCTTTTCGAAATTAAAACTGGTTCTTGGTACAGATAGGCTGATCGCATTTTCGTCACGATATTTTCATAATGACGTCAATTAAGTGTCTGACGTACATTTCGTAGGTACAGGATGTCAATATTCACACGCTTTTATTAGCTTCACCTGTGTGTTTGTTTGTTTGTAACCGACTCCTTTATTGGACTTGATTTTGACCCACTTCAAACTATCAGATTTCATTTAAAATTTGTAGACTTATCGATGACCGATGACAATTCAATAATAAAAAATAAAACTGAAAAATCACACTTCTGCAGGCTGTAGTTAGCAGAACTAAAAATAGAAAATAAATAATAGTTCAAAAAACTAAATAACATGCTTTAAAACCCAAACTAAAAAAGTATAAAATAATTTAATTCTATATAAAGCGTGGGGTGCTTGATATTAATTGATTATAAAAATACCTCAAAAAGCTCCCCACGCTTTTTAAATCAATTAAATTATTTTCTACTTTTTAGTTTAGTTTTTAAAGCGTGTTTTTTAAATTATATTTATTTTCTATATTTTAGTTCTGCTAACAGTTTTTATTTTGATGATACAATTAGCATAATCAGTCCATAACGTTCCCACTGCTGGGACACAGGTTTTGTCTCTGTGAGAGGGAGGGGGCCGTAATCCACCACGCGGGCCTAGTGCCGGTTGGCAGAAGTCAAATGTCTTCGAAATTTTTGGTCCATAAGTTTCCTCATGATGTTATCTTTCACCGTTTTGAGAGCAGTGGTGGTGAAATAAAATTTACACAAAATTAAGCTCCTGTTAAAAGTAAATAAGTTCTGTCGTATCGGAAGACGCAGAGTTGGAAGGCCTCTCACAAGTTGGACCGATTCTGAAGGCCTTTTGAAGGCCGCATGAATTCGCTGGACGCGGGAAGCATAGAACCGGTCAAAGTGGCGGAGTTTGGGGGAGGCTTATGTCCAGCAGTGGACGTCTTTCGGCTGAAATGACGATGAAAGCTCCTGTCTGGGTTCGGACCTACGACTTAAAATGTTATGCTAAACACATCCTGTAGTATTATGGTATCAAAACGTATTACCAAAAGTGTGTCAGTCAAGTTACGTGCGCAAACGCTTGTTGCGTCATTAATTACCTTAGCGGTACTTTTTATTTTTATTTTTATGTACATAAATGGATAGTGACATTTAACTCTCACCTGTTTGTGGGAGTTTGTGTCCAGGAATTCTGGGTCAAACTAAGTACCTACTTTTTTGGCAGTGACACGCTATTATAGTCTAGAAACGTATTTCGACGGTTAATCATCAATACCTCCTAACTCAATGTACAGGGTCAAATTAAAATGGCTAGCAATACTTTACCCACGTGTTGGGTATCCATATAAAAATTTTATGAAACAAAAAAAAAACGTTATGATTCCATAGGCGAAGGCCAATGCTCGTAATCGTTCAGCTGTTTTTGTAATTTTTAGTGGAACAAAGATATTAGTCGTTTCGATGCTTTAATGTACATGTCAGTGTCTTTTAAAGTTTTGATAAAAATTGGAATGATGAATTTTTGTTTTTCATCGATAATTCGAAACGCAAGACGTGGCTAAAGTATTGCCAGCTAATTTAATTTGACCCAGTATTTAACAATTTGCAGCAGGCACAAGAAACTTTCTAGTTTTGATGTGAGTAGTTACTAGTCGCTGGCCTGACACCCTGTAATTTACAAAAAAATATTCAGCTTCGGCGGGATTATTTCGAATGAACGTAATTATTACTTTAACTGCTACGTAACTTAACGCAGGTAGGTAACTACGTAAGCATTATTAAGATAATGAAGACTGTCTTGATGACATCATTTACTTAACTTAGCCACAGACTAAACGAATTATATTATCTATAGGTATTAAGCCTCTTCAATTTTGCTTAATCTTATCCTACTAAATATTAAAGTTTGGATGTTTATTTATTTATTACATTTGGGAAAATAAACAGTAGTAAAGAAAAAATCTTAAAATTAAACTCAACAAAAACAAGCTGTTAGCAAACGTTAACTGTAGCAGGGCTAACATAATGAAAAAAAAAAGAAAAAAAAAACACAAACAATATTCTATAAAAGATTTAAGAAACACAAAAAAAAAACAACAAAAATAGAAACAATCATGAAAAAAAAACATGCATGATGTTATGATGTATCATACAGGATCCTAGCCAATTAATAATTGCGTAAAAACTATGGAGCCTACAGCCGTTCTCTTAGAATTTTAACTATATCTTTTTTTTATATGTTTGTCACTCAATCACGCAAAAACAGCCGCAAGTGGCAATATCAGTGGGACGAACGGGAAACAATTTCATATTATTTACTTATTTATTTCCCGTTGTCCCACCAGACGAACCACGATGGCAAGAAATAAGTCCTGCACCCTAATTGCGTAACTCACGATTAATCATAATCTGTTTTCGTTTTGAAACAGATGGCTAAACCATTGCTTCATATGTTTAAGAGCTAGCTCTTTTCTATCACTAGCTCAAGAGCTAGCTCTTTTCTATGGACGTCGGTCTCGCTCGCTAAATAGCTCACTAGCTCAGTACTTCAGCGAGACACCGATACCGACCGAAGTCACCGACCGAACAGTTCATTCGGCTCGTTTTGGAATACTTCGGTTCGCATCGTTCGATCCTCCAACAATGGCTCTCTGGTACAGTACGTCATTGTAGAATATCATACGATATAAATCACTGTAAATCTAACTTTATGTCGATGTACTTAAAGTAGAAAATACTTTGGCACATTATAAAAAGGAACCGCATTGTTAATTTTTTTGCGTACTGTTTACGTAAAGTCATAAACAAACAGAAAAACTTATTTAACTTAACTCAAAACTTCCAAAGAGCTATTGACAATGGAAAACCACTTTGGCATTCTTTAAATATTTTATATTTTTCGCAATATTTGTCACACATGGCTTTTTCAAAAATCTTTGAGGCTGCAGGTAAGAGAGCCTATTGGGCGGTAATTATTGGGATCTGATTTCGATATTTTCTTGTGGATCGGTTTAATTAGTGACTTTTTTAATAGATCGGGGAAGGCACCTTCTTCAAATGATTGGTTCAGAAGAAGGTAGAACGGTAGCGTTAGTTCGTCTGCGCATTGCCTTAATAAGATAGGTGGGTTCATCTACCCCATGGCTGCTTTTATTCGTTAATTGTTTTATTAATCGGTTTACTTCCCAAGGGTCTATTTTATAGGGCTAAGAAACATGCTGTTTTCTGTGGGGTTTAGCACGGACACACCGTCAGACTCCCGGCTGACAGGTAGTTTGACGTCGCTCTCTCTTATTGATGCAAAAAAGTTATTAAAAATGTCGGCTACCTGTGTAGGTTTGAAAGTTGTGTTCTCATTTATTTGCAATTGTATGTTGTTTTTTTCGTTTTTTGATTTCTTGTTCGTTCTCTCATTTATGATGCTCCACATTGTTTTCACCTTATTATTTGATTTATGTATTCAGTCTTTTTTGCTGTCGTAACTAATTTTTTTAATATTTTTTTATAATATTGTCTAATTATTGGATATTTCATTTTTAGTGTTAGTATTTTTAGAGTCTTTTGTTATTAGGTACTAGAGATTTTGATGCCTGTAGTCAGCCAGTATTTTTTAAATTTGGTTTTAATTTTAATTTTACGCGAATGAATAGCCTGGTTTTAATATAGATATTATTGTATCATTGAATGTTTTGTAGTTTTCATTTATAACTTTGTCTGGTAGTAGCAAATCATTTTAGTTTAGTTTACTTAATGTAGATTTAAAGTTTTGTATATTTTTGGTATTGAAAATTCGTTTTTCAGAGTTCCAGATAATTTGCTTTAATTGCTGCGGTATATGTAAGTGTACAATGGTTGCGCTATGATCCGAAAAACCCAAATCCTCCACGGTGGCAAGCATGTTTTTATTTGTAAAATTAGTAAATATTAGATCTAAGCAGGTTGAGGTGGTTTGTGTAATTCTTGTTGGGGATTTTATATGTTTTGAGAATTTTAATTCCGACATTAGATCAAGGAATGAATTAGTTTTGATCGAAAATGTTTATATTAAAATCTCCTCCTATAATTATATTGAAATTATTGTATTTATTATTTAAATAATTTAAAATTTGTTTTAGCCGACTATTGAAAACGTCTTCTTCCCTTCTATTCCAGTACATAATTACTAATATTAGGTTTTCTTTACATAATTTAATTGCACACACTTCCAGTACATATTCGATTGACATATCAGTGATGTCCCATAACTCTATGTAATTTATATGTTCTTGTAAGAGGATGCAGACACCTCCGCCTCCTCTATTTGTTCGGCAATACGATGCAGCAATTTTGAATCCACTGAATTGCATGAGGGCTAATTTGTCTTGGGATAACTTCCGTTATGAACGTTTCTATAATATGTTGCTTATTGTACTTACATGCTTTGGATGTTCTGGAAAAGTATTTTAAATTGTAGGTCGGTGCTTTCAAAACGAATAATTTCCAGTAGCTTCATTTGTGTTTAATTGGTAGTTATTCTGGTTTAACTGGTTGTAGTTGCAGTTGTCTTATGTGATTTGCTCTAATTCGTTTGTGTTGTTGTTTTGCTTGGCAGTGCTAATTTCATGTTTTACGTTAATTCTTTGTCCCTCAACAAATAGTTGGTTATTTCGAATTATCGCAAATAAGCCGTTTCTTCGTGCCTTAAGCATTTTGTTTCGCATCAAATGTCTTTACGTGCGTTATCATCTAAATATTCAGAGATAAACAAACGGGTACCTTGAAGACAATGACCGTTTTCTATGACATACTTTGTCATCCTCTTATTAACTCAATAACCAGTGGCCGATTATTGCTATGGTTTCTGTCTATTCTGTGTGTCGTGAAATAGTTCAATCAGTCTGCTGTGGAAGATGTATTCTGGTTCTTTGTGAAATTCGGCGAATCCGTAGAGAACTATTCTCTCCAAGTTGGTTTCAGTGCAAGTGATATTAGAGGATTTTTTCCTAGATAATAGACATTTAGTTTCTTTTTTTAGTGTTTCATTTTCTTTTTCCAGATTTTCTATCTTTCTGTTGATTTTTCCTATCTCTTCTATTCTTTGATCGTTTTGTTTACGTAAGGCGTCGGTCTTTTGTTCTTTATCTACTCTTAGTTTAGTTGTTGGTTTGTTTATTTCGCTCTGTACTATATGTTTAAGTTCTGTTATGATTAACTTATTATTTTCCTTCAGCCGCAGTATTATGATTTCGCTCAATTTTTCCAGCGTTAGTCTCGCTTGGACGTTTATTTCTTGTATGTGAAGCGTATTACCTAGTAAGCTTAGATCCTCGATATCTATTGTGAAATTTTGAGAATGTATGGATTTTTTCCTGATAGTTACATTATCGTCTAAAGGTGTTCGCATTTGCTAAGATAACTGGCGATCCTCTAGCCGTATATGGATATTCATGTTGCCTATTTTGGGTCTTTTGCATAAGCAAGATTGACAATGCCATGAATCCTTAAGATGTAATGTCATTTTGTTATTAAATCGATCAATAGACACATTTGCACACTCTAAGTCGTATGTATTTTACATAGTACACAGGTAAGATTTTCATTTCGTTGCAGTGTTTGATGACATCCTGCGTATAGGGAATCCATTTGTAATGTTAATTTTATTGCTGAATTGAAGATAGATTTTGTAACCAGTGGCACCCTCTAGGGAGAGATAGTGTAAAAAATTATATCGATCAAAGAGCTTGTACTGGTTGAAGTTGGTTTCTCCTTTCAAACACAGATGGCGTTGTCTTCAGCTATAGTTCAGGTGAGTTTGCAATTTTTGAATTAATTGAATAATTTCTTCGATAGGTGCCTAAGTGCGCAAGTTATTTTATAATCTTTCCTACCTTTTTTGAGGTCGATAGTGACCCGTTGTAAATTGCTTTTCACGGCTAAGGTTTCTTTCTAGTTTGGCAATGTAAACAAAAAACTTCAAGGTTGAAAACAGATGGTCGTTAAAAAGTTTTACACTCGTTTTTGTTAACTTTTCTTTGGAATTTCTTGAGTGCTGCAACGTTCACCACTCTTATTTGTTAAGAACTTTATCTTAATGCACTTATTTTCACTTATTTTCTTTTTTCGCTAATGTTCGTTCACGCACAGTAGCGCCTTCTCTCCAGAGTTCCGATCTAGCCGTGGGTCACCTCTCCACTCCTCAATCACCTCAGGACATGTTGCCCCTTTGTGGCTACATCACTATGTACTAGTGACAGTTTCTTGGGGGCCATTATTGATTGTGCAAGTCATCTCCTGCCATTTTATCCGTGTTTTTATAAAACTTTGAATAGGTAGGGGCCATACCTACGTAGTCTTTCCATAGTTTTACGTAACCAGTCTACTTAAGCTACCCAAATACATAGCCCAATATCGTTTTACCTTTGTTTTGTCTTATCCTGCAATTTCAAAGAACTGTTGTTACCGACATAGCTTGCATGGTTGGCCATGTCTGTCAAAGTACCACTGGCTTATGGAGCAGACGACTCCTGGAGTGGAGACTGCGTTTTGGCAAGCGTAGCGAGGAGCGACAACCTAAGGAAAGTGGCTGGACAAAAACTGGATGTGGAAGCCGGAGGACAGGGTATTGTGGCGCAAAATGGGAGCGGTCTATGTCCAGCAATGGACTGCGATAGGTTGAGTTGATTGATTGATCCTGAAATAGTCCTACACCAATCTGGGGTTGCCCTTGTACATCTAAAACTGTTGTTAATAAGTTTCATGCTGGATTATTTTCGAAAATGATGCGAATTGTTACTGAATAAATAAATTGAATTTAATTTCAATTGAATTGCATAGTGCCTACAGGAATAATCGTCGTTTGGTGCCTCAATTAATTGAAAGCGTCTTGCGATCCCATGCGAGGTAGTGAAATAATCCAATTTTATATTATTGTTATTATATTGAGTTCTTTATTTTTCTTCTATTTTAAGAGATTTAATGACCCCGGGCACACGGGCCGGAATCAATGATACGATAGGTATTATTATTTTACTAAATAATTATAACAGAATCAATTAGTTCGATGAACACAAACAATTCTGAAAACTATTTTAAGCACCAGAAACATTACCACAACTCAACAATGAAAAAAATTGGATGTGCAGTTTTGACCTTTTTGTGTAGATATCTATAAAACAAAATTATGTTTATTTCACACAGTCATCTACTTGTTTTTCTTTTTTCTATGCAACTTTTTGCCTGGTTACCTCATTTATTGTTAAAATACAATGGGGGCACAAGCACAAAAAAATGCAGAAGAATGGAAACAGGAAAATGATCGTGACTCATTGAAGGCTTTTAGTAAATAACCATTGAAAAATGCTTTGAGGACCCGCAATATGCCGCATCCTAAACACTATTGCCGCATCCAAACTAAAGCGATCGTTTAGGCACTAAGTGCGCCCTATCGAATGACATCAATATTATAGCGAAATACGACAAACAGTTTATATCGGCTATGTGGCTCTAGCTGTAGGCGCTATACTATGAGCTAAAAACTTCGTAGTCGGTTTTGTTACATATAAGAGTGCCAACTAACGTAATTAAGATGAACCTAGTCCACATTTTTTGCATACAAACTTCAGGAGTGTTTTACTCCGCTGTCTGACATGGCACATCCAAAGTCAAATATGATATCGTTTTGTCTTATTATTAATATTTTCTGTACGGGACCAGAATACTAAAATGAAAACCCATTAAAAAGTTAGAAGCCAACAAAGATTCGTTTTTCTTGCTAATTTTACTTAAATTTGGGCGTGTATAAGTAATAAAAGAAGTGTAAAATCTCCAAAACCAAGTCGGTACCGACAAAGTTCAATTATCGAAAAGTTCAATAAACTTTATTAGTCATTGATTTATGCATTGGCTTTTTCATAAAACCCGATCTTCCAAAGGACTTTTTTTAATTTTTTCGCGATTTTTTTACTATAAATGATCCTGCATCTCACACAATAACGTTGTGCGTGTAGACTAGCGTCAACTGCTTATCACTGATACTATCTCTGTCGGACACGAAGCCTGGTGAGACGGCGTGATTTTTAGCCAGGCCCACCAGTGAGTTCGAACCCGCGACTAGGTTCCCCTTAAGTGCGCCCTATCGAATGGCATCAATATAACAGCGAAATAAAATAATATGTTGTAATAGGCTATGTGGTTATACTGCCGTCGTGTGAAACAAGGCCGCGACTACGTCAACGTTGATTCCGAGATAGTTGACGGTAGTTTGACGACACGTTTGGCGCAGTGGTTAAGCGATTGACTGCTGCGCTGGGTGTCGCGGGTACGATTCCCGCACGGAACAAATATTTGTATGACCTATAAATACTTGTTCCGGGTCTGGCTGTTTGTGTATGTGATTTTAAATGTTTGTAAACGCACTCACAATACAGGAGAAATTCCTAGTGTGAGGCAACGTTAAAAAAAAAAACAGTTGAAGTTTTATGTAAAAATTAAGGTTGAAATGGTTTTAGTAGTGACTATTGTTTTATAAGACACAATTTATTTAAATTCATATACGCGTATTTATTTTATTTTAATTTTTCCCCGTTCATGCGAAAATATAGTAAATAAAATTAATTAGTAAAATTGTGAAATACTTATCTGAAAGGGCGTAATTGCGTAGAATGTAATTACGGCTTATCATAGAAGGAACTCGATCTTCGTTTATGCGCAATCTGTATAAAAAATATTGGTTTCATACGACTGTATTTGAGATAGCTACAGTGCTTAGATTTATCATAAAAATCCATAAATTTCCCCGTACTGTTTCTAGGAAACCAATGAAGCAATTAAAACAGATTTAGTTAGTATCATTTAGTAGTAAGTATGTTTTAATCTGTAGTATAAAAATGAAATGTAAAAGTTTCATAATTTCGGTAATACAACACATTTTATGTAGCTCCTCAATCCTGACGGTCTATAGGTAGGCAGTTTAAGCGCCCTCACGGCCGTAGTCGGGAGACGCCCTGGGCGTCGGGACTCCCAGGCTGATTCCCGGCCACCATAGGCGCGGGCTTGCGGACGGCGAGTAATGGTTAGCTCGCTGTCCGGTAAGGACCAAGCCCGGGTCGACGGCGCGTTGTGTTCCACGCGCGCCTCAAAGAGATGTCAGCACCAACTGTAGGGGTCCACAAGGGCCGATGCCTGCCAGGGATGCGGGTTGTTTAAAAGAGATACGGCGGCCCCTGGCACACAGGCAACTGAGGGAACACGGGTGGGTTTTAGTCAGCAGAATTCTGACACGCCCTCCCACTCCACCCAGAGCGGGAGAAGGTATTTGATGATTTCCCACCCAAAAAAAAAAACGGTCTATAGGAAATATATGTACGTAGCTACTAAAGTCATCAAATATAATGAAGCTTCCTATACGTGGTATTTCAAAAGATATTAACAACTAGCTTTTGCCCGCAACTCCGCCCGCCTGGATGACGGTTATCGCGTAATATGTAGCCTATGTCCTTCTCCATATGCCAGGCTATATCTGTTCCAAATTTCATGACGATCAGTTCAACGGCTTAGGCGTAAAAGCGTAACAGACACACAGACAAAGTTACTTTCGCATTCATAATATTAAAAGGGATTTTAACATTCCTTAACAATTTTGTTTATGGGGTGACCTTAAATAATTTAAACTATGTTCATAATAAGAATTTTATTTAAACAATAATCACTATCCACCAATCAGTAGTTAAATCATAAACACAATATATTAAACTCAAACAATAGGTACCACCACGCGGGCCCAATGCGCGTTGATGGATGACACCACAGAACAGATGAAAGGATGTCAAATGTCTCCGACATTTTTGGTTCTAGGACATGCCGGTTACTTCACGATGTTTTTCTTCACCGTTTTGCAGTGGTGATTCAATAATTTACACGTAGTAAAGCACCTGCTTGGAGTCGAACCCACGACTTACACAACTCATAAATCGGGGCTGTTATCACCACTGCACTTACATCACTTAAAAAATATTTTTCTATTATGAGATATAAGAAGGGCACAGGAAAAGAAAGAACTTATTGACAAATTTACCTTTCTGTATAAAAAGAAAAATATAAAGAAATACCTATCTACGCACTTTCCATTTAAATCTAGACATTTAAAGTACACGAAACAACTACAATGGACAAACTTAATACTAATGTAGGTTATATGTACCTACTAATCTATAAGTTTAATGTTTTTAAAGCTAAACAATATTTTTATCTTATACAGGGTGTAACAGAAACCCTATTGCTATCCTTAAGCACTAAAGATAACAGCTGGTATAGAATCACTATACATAGTTTCAGCTCAAAATAAAATACTCTAAGAATTGATACCAAATTCTCGGTTTCATATGTTTCTTAAATTCAAATCATAACAAACGTGTCACCGCACTACGTAGGTCAATAACTTTCCACGTTACTTGCCAATATCACGATAAATCTCTTCGGAGTGATGTTTTTGTTTCAATTTGTTCTGGTATCAATGTATTAAAAATTCTCATAACTTCCGAACATGTAGAGAAAAGATTAAAAAACCCTTTCAATATCGTTTGATATCATCCAAAGAAGCCGTGTCCTTGGTATGTAATGTATATACCCTTTCCGTTACACATTGTATACAGTCAGGAACATTAATTGTTAAGCTAATAACCGTGTGAAATAGGTAGCCATTTCATACGACATTGCCAATTGTGATTTGAATACACAGACAATTTAAGATAATATTCAACTAGCTTAACAATTCATTTCCCTGACTCTAATTTTGACATAAATTACGTAATTTTCTTCACCACTTTTCAGAAAACCTCTAAAGTCGTTTTTTCTTCTCCAAAAACTGTCGAACGCCCCAACAGTAATCTCTAATATATTCTGTCCAATCTATCTTGGTAGGATCGCAGGGAAACATGTGTTTGTCAGCGGGAGAAAGAGAGGCAAACAGCTCCCTTACTTTGTCTGCCTTCATCACCCAAGAGTGAGATGTGAAGAAGTGTACCACTGTCTGCGTTTGGGCGACCAGAGACTGAAGCTTGACGTGTCTGAGGGATAAAAATTATTATAAAAGTTTTTTTTTTAACCTGTGACCTAAACAAAAACCTTTTAAAAGTAAAATACAAAAACCTGAAAATACTGATCAAAACGAATCCAAACATGACGTATCTACTATTATTTTTTCAAGAGTGTACTAGTGTGCTGGATATCCTGGCTGCAGCATCAGACCAAGGATTCACAATCTTCCTTGTTCTTAGACGCATAATTTGTATTTACACATTATGCGTCTAAGAACCCTACCACATGACTAACGAAACAAATGATGACCTTGAAACGGCTGAACCGATTTTCAACAACTAAATTTTTACCTTGGATTCTTCCCAATTAGTAGCCTATATGTATCTGCTATATAAGCTGGTATAATTTGAAGTAGTAATGTCAGTAGTATCATCAGCCATTTGTATCTAGTAAACATATACCAACCGGGAAACGGCATAGGATCTGCAAAAAATATGATTCTGTATCAGTCAAGAACTTATCTGCAGGAAAATCTACACACATATCGATTGTATCGGTTTGCTTAGCACTTCAAAACAGCTTCCTGATGCGTCAGATTCAGGGGAGCGCCAAATCCCAAGGATGATCTCTGAGAGGTCCAAGTCTGCAGTGCTGGGGAGAATTATCCAGCTTCAGGTGACAAGACGAAACTGGTAATAGGTTTTTTTGCCTTGATTTTTGGACATGGGTGATGTGATGTGATTTTTATTCTAGCTGGCGTGTTTAAAAACTGACGGCGTTGCCAGGGGTGCGGGTTGTTCGAAAGAGATACCGCGGCCCCAGGCACATAGGCAACTGAGGGAACACGGGTGGGTTTTAGTCAGAAAGTGTCTGACTCGCCCTCCTGTTCCACCCAGAGCGGGAGAAGCTATTTGATGATTTCCCACCCAAAAAAAAAACCCAAAACAAAAGTGGGTGCTACGAAATAATTTTTGAAAATTCATCCCCCACAGGAGGATGAAAGTTTGTATGAAAGTTCGTCGTCGTTATGAAAGTTATAAACTTGGGTTCGTACGCACGGCTACACATCAAGCTATACATTTCCAGTATAAGCTGATCTCGCATAATATAGGATTTCCGTAAGTGCGAGATCAGCGTAAACTGGAAATGTATAGCTTGATGTGTAGATCGTTAATGAAGACTCATTCCCAAATGCTCCTGAGAAGTTGTCAGTAAGAAAAACCACTGGCGACATGGCTTGTGATGATAGAATGCAACATCTTATTCGCACTAATAAGAAAAACTATTTTCCCGTTGGACTGCCTATACAAAATTTTCCCGTTGGACTGCCTATACAAAATCAACAGGTGGCAGATTTTTCTATGAAAGAGCCATCAGGATAAACTTACAATAAGGTTGATTGACAGCATCCTCGGTGAACAGCTCCAGAAGTCTACCAAGTGAGATGGGGTTACAGGAACTGCTGCAGCAATTGTAAACCTTCAACTCACTCGACCTGTAAATAATAACTCAAAGTCAAAACGTTTATTTCAATTACACCATAAAGATCCCGTTCACGGAATTGCCTCGAGCATTTCAACCTGTGACGCGAATTGCGTCAGATGACATGCACGCCGCTCTCCTGCTTTTTCTATTGCTCCGCAACTGACGTCGCTGTATTCAACTCTCGCCATGGGACCAACATCGTAATCGCAAAAACTAATCAGCTGTCCTATACATTCGGTTCAAGTAGGTATTGAAGTTTTATATAGGATAGCTATTATTAAAATATTAGGTACCTACTGTTAGCACTTTGTAATATGTCTAAACGTGTTCCAGTAAGATAGCTGCGATTTTGATGTTGGTTTCATTACGGAAGTTGTTCAGTTTGATGTCTGTACCACACTTTTTAATATGACCACACATTCGTACTCCTTTGTGAAGACGTTGTACCTAGTTTTATTTACTAGCCTATGTTGTTCCTCTTGTCTGGGCAAAGGGCTCCGTCAACTCTTTTAATCTTTCGTGAACCCGCGCGTCCTCCTTCCAATTATTGTTAGGATTATTGTCAGTTTTAGAGGCGTCGAACACTGGACGATCACGTCCACGATTTTGATGACGTTCAAGTAACCAAGGTTTAAAAGTAAAATTAAACTGACATCGTTATCACGTAGTACCTAATATTACTCGAACAATCTGTTAATTTTGTGTAAACCATACTAAATGGCCATAGGCCCAAAAAAACATCAATGTATTTTTTTATGCGGATGAATTTTTCGACGCCATTTTTTTATTTGTGCATAGGTTTAACTAAGTTTTTTTTTTTGTTTACATAAAACACATTTACGTTTCTTTAAAAAAATTGCATACTTCTCTTTTCCATTCTTCGCACCAGCGGTAATCACCAAGTTGGCCACATAATCTACGGGGATCAGGTCTACGATATTGCTGCTGTGTCCATGCATAACCCGGTTCAGGCCTCTGGCAGTGAATACAGATAAACCAGTTGCTCCGAACCAGTTGCTTAGCCATCCTCTTATTGGATCATCCTTTATTGAAGCCACTGGAAATAATTTATTTATTTGTTAAAATAGGTTCGTCAACCACATATACACCGAGAAATTTTAATGGTTGTTTTCCCTCGGCAAAACACCACTATAAGGACCATAAGGAGTACTTTCGAAGCGTAGAGTAAAAGAAAAAATAAAGATGTTTTTTTTTTAAATAAAATAATTAATAAATATTCATCAATAGTAACACAGGTAACTTGTAGGTACTACTCGAATCGAACGCGCCGCCGACAAAGGGAACAGCGATGCATAAATGTTCAAAGCAAAATAAACTCTCGCACGTGGTGTTGATGAATATTATTTTACTTCGAAAGTACTCATTATGGCAAGTTGTTCTGCCGCGGGAAAAGAACCATTAAAATTTATCGGTGTATAATCAGCTTATAATTTTCCCACTCTGCTGGGACATCGGCCTCCTTTCTTCCATAGGGAGTGGGCTGCAATGTCCCACGCGGGTCCAGTGCGGGTTGGTAGATATTTTTGCTGTCCAGTTTCCTGACGATGTTTTCCTACACAGACACACATAATAATATGCATGTAAAATTGTGGAAAGGTCATTTTTATAAACGACTAACTAACCCGATGAACGTTGTTCTGTCCAAACAATAATTCGTACAAAAAAACTTTAAAAAAGGAATACAACCGATTTCCAAAAAAACACTATAAAGTGAAAAATGACTTTAATTTCGGAAGGCAGTGACAAAAAAATTCAAATACATATCCAAAGTCACCCACTTCACCGAAAGTCACGACCGAATTTTTTTTTAATATTCACTTTTTAGTTTTAGTACCCCCACACCAAATCGAAATTTCATCATCCTTGGGGTCAAAACAATGCATACTTATGCGATAGCAGCAATCGCGGTTAATTTGTTGTAATTTTTTTAAGAGTTCCGTTGTCTGTCTCCGAAACTCATCATCAGATCCATATGAAATTTAAATGGGACCATTTCGGGATAAACCTCTTTCAACGAAAAAAATTTTTTTTTTCAAATCCGTGTATACAGTAAGTGATTTTTATACCCTTCCAAATTTTTCAGGGTGATAGTACCCGTTAAATTGAACAACTTTCTCCAAGGAACATGGGTCGAAATATGAAAAAAAAAATCGACCTCCCATGCAAAATCAATAGTTAGCTGGTCGATTTTGTATGGGAGGTCCGATTTTTTTTTTCATATTTCGACCCATGTTCCTTGGAGAAAGTTGTTCAATTTAACGGGTACTATCACCCTGAAAAATTTGGAAGGTGACTAAAAAATCAGCCCGTATAATTATGAACGAGTTATGCCTGAACATACATAAAAAAATATATAAACATGTCGAATTGATAACCTCCTTCTTTTTGAAGTCGGTTGAAAACTCCATGGGAAAAAAGGATGTTGTGTAACGGAATAACGAAATAACGGAAGTCAGTAAGGTAAACATAACTACAAAACGGGAAGAGTCATATCGGTCGCAAGAACGTGAAGTTTTGTATGGTGTCCCTCAGGGGAGTGTTTTGGGGCCTCCCCTGTTTACATTATATATTAATGACTTGCCTGAATACACAAATCAACCTATGAGCCTTTTTGCCGATGACAGTGTAGTGACAATTGAGTGTAAAAATCAAGACACGTATAAATCTGACATTAATAACTCACAAATTACAATAACAGAATGGCTAAATAATAATAATTTAAAATAAATTTAAATAACACTAAAATCATGCACTTTAATCAGCGTTCCTTGACATTCAATAATAATCTAGACATAAACTATAATAATAATAACATTGATGAGGTTGATACAATAAATTGAACTGGAAGGCACATGTAGAGACTATAAGTCAGAAAATAAGTACCTCAGCATATGCTCTGTATAAGCTGGCAGCAGTAATTAGTATAGACAGATGCATAGCTCACCGCATACTACGGCTTGGTGGAGTCCGTTCTAAGATACGGTATTATACATAAATGCAATGTTCCTAAGGTCAAATCCTCTCCTCTTTTCTCGTATGGCAGATCGATTTCCTCGTAATAGACGTGACAATACCCAAGTTTGCCCACATCAATATAGGACGTCACTTATGCGAAAAGGTGTATTTTGCAAGGGTCCAATTTTTTAAAATAAACTATATAAAAGCTGAAAGCAATTAACTGATGTACTGTTCAAAAAGCAGATAAAGCTTATTATAACTTGAATGAGTTTCTAAATGAGTGATTATGATCATGCTTCACCAATTTATTATTTTTTAATCATTGTTTTTTAATGTTATTATATTATTATAAAATTTTTAAATAGTTTGACTTGGAGTGACACTAAATTTTATAATATTGTATTAATATTTGCATGCCACTGTTTAAGGCAAAAGTGATGATCTGTTTTTACTATTAACATCTCGTGCATCTGACAATTTGTGTTGTATGTCTTGTACTCATGTTTGGGCAAATAAATTATTATCTTATCTTATTTTACGAATTTGAAAATTTCCCTCCCTAACGAAGATTATGTGTGGCCTTTAAATAAGACTGTGATCTTTTCGTAAGATTCGGTGATTCTTCTCAGAGTAGTGGAATAGGCAAGGCCGACCTCTACTAGATTTTTTAAATAAAATAAAACATTACATAAATAATTACGATGTATCCAGCACTGGACTGAAAGGTTGACATTGACTAAAAAATCTCGTCAAAAGTAGGTAATGCAACTTAGAGCTATGACAGAATAAACCAGCTAATAATGTAAACATAAAATTAACATAACAAAATAAAATGTTGATAGGTTCTATAAAAACAATAAATAATTTTGTCGAACTGTCAAACGATCACGATAAATCTTTTTTACATTTTACGAGTTAATAAACTGCGAGGAAGATATAAAAATAATAATTTTCCATCTAAACTATAAAAATGTTTATGTTAGTTGTAAATAAAAGACGCGATAGGATATTGTTTGCATGTTTTTATGCCTTGGATTTCGGGAAAAAGGTGAGAAATTTATAAAAAACTGCCCAATTGTTTTCCAACTTGCGTTCAATCATAAATTGTGCAAGCGCAAATTGAAATTGAGGGGTTGCTATCGTAATTAAACACCAACCCGCGTGGTGGATTACGGCTCACTCCCCATCACAGAGATGTGGCCTGTATAAAACCCGTGGGAACATCATAGCCTAATTATGCTAAGTAAAAAATTATATTAGTTAACGCATCTGCGCCATTATACATATATACGCTTTAAGGGTAGATAATTTCGGACTAAGAAGTTCACTTTGCTCACGGAGTTTTTCTTCACCACCAAGGTGTTCTAAAATAACTTAAAAAATTTACGCAACTTCGTTATTGCTATCAAAATAATTGATGTCTCAATTAATAAATTCTTTCAATTTCTAGCATGTGGAGTTTACCTTTAAGTGATTGTTACACTACTATAAATCATTTATCTTACATATTATCTTTAGCATAATACCAGTGTAAACAATACATTATTGATACACCAATTAAATAAGTAAAAATAAGATAAGATAAGATAAGATTTATTTATTTGTCTAAAATATATATACTTCTGATGATTCATGTAACCATACAGGATACTCACCAATTGAAGGTCTGACGATGATTGTGGGAACGTATGCTTGGTTCTCAGCCACCAAGTGCTCAGTAATAGCTTTCGTAAATGTATACGTATTTGGACGGCCATCTGTAAAGAAATCAATAACATAGTTTCAGGAATTTTCAAGTTTCACTGTAACATAACATTCATAACATCACGCCTTGTTTGAAGCAGTAGTGACCCAGTGTTAGCGGTCCCGATGTACGAATTGTTAGTCGCAGGTTCGAATCCAGGCAGGTGGTTTACTTTTTGTTAATAATTTCATCACCACTGCTCTCAAAACGGTGAAGGAAAACATTGTGAGGAACCCGGCATATCATAGAACCAAAAATTTTAAAACGTGACATCTACCAACCCGCACTGGGCCCGCGTGTTAGATTACAACCCACTCCCTCTCGAAGAGAGGAAGAAGACTTGGATCCCAGCAGTGGGAATATTATAGGCTGAATTATTATTATTTATTTATTTAATAGTACACATACATTATTTTACATTTAGTTTGGTGCCAACATAAACTCATCAGAGTTTTACCGTGCACCAAGGTCATCGACAACATAATATTGCTTAAAAACACTTAAGTAGGTAGTTAGCCTACAAACAAACGACAAATAAAATTACTTCGGGTATAAAATAAATAATATCTACATAACGCGAGACGTCGAACATCGCTGAGCAATCTGACCACCCATCGTTAGAACAAAAGTGGTGGTGGAATGTTTTAAAATTGCTACAGGCTGCTCCAAATATTTTAAATTTGTGTATGATAATTATTGTTAAGGATTATTTTTGCTTGAGTTTGAATGAAAAAATTTCCCCGACAGGTTAAACAGAGTTGTACCTATAGTACATCCAGACAGTGGGGTAACTAGGATGGTGCAGGCAGGACAAGAACCCTGGGCTTTTATCGAAAGGGGGTGCAAAAAGTCGCCAATTATTAAATTAAAAAATTAAAAAAACATCATTAAACCACCATACCTATGTCTAAGAAATCTGAAGGGCTACTTGAATATTATTGTGCAATATAGGGATGAAAGCGTATTACCAAATCTGCCTATTTCTATTCAAATTCTCTTAAAATTGCAGCAATGCAAGCGATTTTTTAACAAGTTGTAATTAATACCTTCGTTATTAAAGGCTGGAATTGGTCAAGAAAGGTTATGCGACCTAGCTTTACTGAGTGTTGACCGAGAAGATTATTTACGAAGGGGCGCAAATGTGGTGTGTGCCTTAGGCGCCATTTTCTATTGGTACGCTCCTACATTCACTTATCGCCAGTTATGTTAGGCCCCAGTAATAGGAGGCAAGCCTATTGTCATTATCTGGGCAGAAATCCAGACTATAGGCTACTAATGAGAAATTCCAGAGGAAAAACCCCAATTGTATAATAAACTCTTTGCCTGACCTGGGAATCCAGGAACTCATGCTCAGTAGGTAGTACAGCTTGCTCTGCTGGGTTTAAAGCGCGCGGAGTAAATGTAACGTACATTCGAACGATTTTAAAATGATCTCTTCGATTTTTTTGTCTTTAGTAGTGATTTTCCGGATATCCGTATCCGTATCCGCGGATATCCGCGGGAGAAAAACACCCGTATCCGTATCCCTATCTGTTACATTTTGACGGATCTTTTACCTTATTAATAATTCTAAATTGCACTACTAAACTTCTTTGTAGACATTTTTGTAACTCGTACAACAAACACAAATGTTATCTATGCTGCCCATGTTCTGTCACGCAAAGCGTCAAGTGGCGTCACTATCGTTTCAAAGTCATGCGCACCTGCACCGATTGAGTAAGAAAGTTAAGATCCGAATCCGTATCCGTATCAGCGGATCTTGACGCCTATTATCCGTATCCGGATCCGGATCTGCGAATCTACATTTTTAATGATCCAGCTCATGACTAGTCTTAAGTGATGCGGACGAAATATTTTGATCAAAATCTGTTCTCGAACTAAGCGCACGTTTGCATGGACGTAACAATGTCGCGGCTTGATTTAATCTAGCACTGGATTTTTTTCTCTAAGTGTTGAATCGAGCGTTGAGAATTTAACAGAGTGAATCGCAGTGCGTCGAAAATATACGATGCTGGATTTTAAACTCTCGGCTTCTATCAGAGCGTTGAAAATCTAATGCGCAATAAATTACCACCGACGAACGTGGGCTTATTATTAAGAGAAGCTTCAAATTTAGAACGATGGTTCGTTTATGAAGGCACTTACTCAGTAATCTCTCGATATCCTCCTCAGTGATGCCTTCTTTGAGAAGCTGGTTTACTTCGTTGATGTCAGCTGGTGGGGGGTACAGAATCTCTTCCACCACTTCCCTGTTTGTGTTCGTGTATGCCGTAGATATGTGGATGAAGACCTGGAAAATTTATTCAGTTGCCAATCGACTGCCTGAGACCGTAAGACATCCCGATACTTCGTTGGACAAAGCTTATGTAGACCTTTGATAAAGTTTTTCAAACTTAGTATCCGGATGCTCTAGATAACGTGGAAACTAGTAATAGAGTCTGAACTGAACATACTACTAGGATTAAAAGTATCATGTGTACTAATACTAAATATACTAATAGCCCCCTAATTGCGTAACATTCTTATCATCATTATCATCTGCTTAACGTTTACCCAACTATGCTGTTCGGCTTTCAGTCTATCGGATGCAGCTGAACACCAGTATTTCACATGGAGCGACTGCCTATTTGACCTCCACAACTCAGTTACTAGGTAGTACAATACCCCCTGGTAAGACTGGTTGTCGAGTCGGGTTGTTCGAAAGAGATACCGCGGCCCCTGGCACACAGGCAACTGAGGGAACACGGGTGGTTTTAATCAGTAAAAGTCTGACACACCCTCCTGCTCCACATTGAAAAAAAAACACACTGGTTGTTAGATTTTCGGTCTTCTGACGACCCGCATTGACTGTCGATCAAACATGTGCAAAGAGGGCTTCAATGTAAAATTGCTGGTAGAACAAAATCCTATGAATTTTTTACTATATGGACCTATCAGTGTCTCGCCGCGCCTTTCTGGAAGGGCCTTCAGAGGATTCGATGAAATTTGGCACATGGGTGGACCATGACCTGAATTAGGACATATTATACTTTTTATCCCGATATTCCCAAGACATCGGGTCATATGAGGGTAAAACCGTGGGGCACAGCTAAGATATCCCTAGAGTCGAAATCAAAACTCTGATATTGTACAAATTACCTATGTACGTATTTTTCTGTTCCTTTGTTCTTGTCTGTTTATATGTGTGTGCACAAATGGTTTTTTTTTAAATGGTTAAATAAGTAAATAAATAAAATATAAAAGATAATTTATTTGTCAAACCTAATTATTTGTTAAGCCTATGGAAGGACTTATGCCTACCTCAATCCGTTTCATCTTCCTACTCAGCTCTAGTACCATCCGAGTACCCTCCATGTTGATCTTCCACGCAGTAGGGAGGTACTCGTTAAACCTAGTAGTAGCAGCCGAGTGGATGATCACTGATACCTTCAACATAATTTAGTATTTATTTAAGTGCATGTTAATTTCCTGCATTGTAATATGTGATTTATTCCGGTCTAATACCAACAAACTAATACCACTGATATTTGCTTGAACTCATATTTATTTTCTATTCCGAACGGATACCATTGAATAAACTAATACCAAAACAAGTTCAAAGATATAAGGTACAGTCAGTAAAAATGCTTTGTGTGTAAATGTAAATATAAGACCTTTTTTAGCAACTTTATTATTAACTTTATTATAATTTTAGTTCCTCCTTGTATAATGTTCTTTTTTGCAAAAATATCAAAACAAGAACAATTTACCTACAATCTAATAATTACAAAATATCACAGAAAATCATTAATCACCATCACATAACAATGAATCAGCATTTTTTGTACAAACATCCAAATTTGAATAATTCACATATAATCTAACAATTGTAAAATGTCACAGAAAATATACGTTTTGTATAATCAGCAGAGCTCGGATATTTGGATGCATATTCACCTAAAGTTGAGATGTTGACCTTGTTGTTGGATGTTGGAAAAAGACCTTTCTCGTAGGTAAAAAAAAGCAAGATGATACCTTTGTAAAAATATTGGAATGAAGTAAATTTGAAAAGTTATACCATTATTACGATCACATATAAAAATATTAGAAAACAAATTTAATTTGATTAGGTTTGACTGAGCTGACTGTACCAAATTCCAGTTGTTGGTATTCGTTGGCACATTAAATTTAATTATTTAAAGAGTGGTATCCGTTCGGATACCGCCAGAGGGCGTAGTGAAGTAAACAAAGAAATCGGTGTGCTCCGCAATAAAATATAAGTTATTAAAAGTTTTCGTGAGTTTTGCGTAGTAAAACAAGTTGAACAGTGGACAGTTATTGGTGGAAATTGTTGTGGACACTAAACAGTGGACATCTATTGACTTTACGAGACAAATAACAGTGAAATAAAGTGACTGTCACCTTACACAAAGAAGTTCACGCTACAAGTTTTAACATCGTTAGTGAGCAACTAAACTCGAAATTCAAATCAAGGATTACTCCAGAAGATACAGATGAGCATGTAAGGAAGTAAATTGCACCATTTTTTCGGAATATAACCTCAAATAGAAAGTTAGTGAGTCATTACAAATAAACTTAAGATCGAATCGATCCTACAGCGACATCTAGCGGTGAATAGATATAAAAAACAACGTCATCTACATTTTCCAACCTCAACAAATACTACAACGCCATCTAGTATCGAATAGACGGAAACAAAACGTAAAACTTCAATTCAAGATGAGCATGGACACTACAGTGCTAGAAAAGCTAATCAAAAGCTTAAGAATGGATATTAAAAACGACGTACAGGACACTATAAAGTCGTTAGAGGCAAAAATAACTTCGAACATTCAACAAGTGAACGATAAAATCGACGAAAAATTTTCCTCTATACAACTCAACATAGACGAGCTTAAAGAAACCGCCTCATTACAAAACAACAGACTATGCCTGCTCGAAAAACAAGCAAGGGTAAGGAACCTCATATTTTTTGGAATAACAGAAGGAGAAAAATCATACGAAGAGTTAGAAACCAAAATTATCACGCTACTGGCAAGAACTTTGGAAATAGAATGTAACAAAAACGAAATAGAATTTACAAGAAGGATGGGAAAGAAAGGGGAAGGAAAAATACGGCCAATAATCGTCACGTTTACGACGTTCGGCAAGAAACTTTGTATTCTAAAAAACAAAAAACTACTTAATGATTCTGGCATGTATATTAAAGAAGATTTTCCACCTGAGATTCTAGAAACTCGAAAGAAATTACAAGAACAAGTTAATAAAGAAAGAAGCGAGGGAAAAATAGCCTTCATCAAGTACGACAAAATAATTATCAAAAGAAACACCACCAATTCACCACCTAAAATACCTCAGAACATTCTAAGTTCAAAGAAACGAGAGCTAGATATCTCACCACCTACCCAAATAGCAGAAAATTCTCATCAACCGGGTAAAAAACACTCACCCAAATATCAGGCTGCCAAGAAAAATAAAACGCAAAATGAAAATCAAAGATCAATTTTAAAATTCGTCCAGAAACAAAGTGATCAGCAGAAAGTAAGATCAATTTCAAATACTTCGGTTGACGAGAGCGACGCCGAATAGCAACTAATAAAGCCTCCCTTCACAACGCCCCAAAAATCAAAAATGTTATATAATAAAAAAGAACAGTTACCTACCCCAATACGATTGGTCACCGCGGGGTCAGTAGACCAAAACCCTCCAAAAAACGAAAACAAAACCTACATTGCTTCTTTCAACGTCAGATCTCTGGCAAATGAAACTCGAATAACTGAGCTAGAATATGCGCTATCAGCGATAAAATGGGACATTCTAGGCATATGTGAAAGCCGCAAACAAGGGTACATTGTGGAAGACAGGAACGAGTACCGACTCTACCTAATGGGTGAAAGCAAGGGAAGAAATGGAGTAGGATTCATGGTTAAAAATCAAAAACATATAGAGGTACAGGATTTTATAGGCTTATCAGAAAGAGTAGCACTGATTCATGTAAAGATTCACGAAAAGATTTTTACCATAATCCAAACATACGCACCAACATCCAGTTCTGATGAAAAAGAAATTGATAACTTTTACGAATCTTTAAGAAAAGCAATCGAGAAAAGCACAACCAATATAATTCTCCTTGGCGACTTAAATGCCAAAATTGGGTTACCAAAAGAGGGAGAAAGTCGTGCCATGGGGAAACATGGTTACGGAAAAAGAAACAAAAGAGGCGAAAGGTTCATACACTTTTGCCTTCAACACAACCTCAAAATAGCTAATACAATGTTTAATAAATCACCTAAGTTAAGATGGACGTGGATGTCACCAAACGGTACGGCGAAGAACGAAATAGATTATATCGCAACGAATAAACCACAAATTATCGAGGATTTCAGCGTTCTTAGCAACTTTAAACATCCAAGCGATCACCGTATCATCAGAATAAAAATAAGCACTGCCAGCATTAAGAAAAAACGCTCTAACTTCCGAACAAAACCCCAGAAAAATATTAATCTCAAGAAATACACAGAAGAACTAGCCAAGTATGAAGAACACGAGTCGAAAACTGTGCAAGAATACTACGACAACATCGAGAGAAGTATCCTGAAAAGCTCTACTTGCGCTATCTTACCCCAGAAAAGTACACGCAAACAAACAATTATAAACGACGAAATCATCAAACTTAAAGATGAAAAACATATCCTGAGAAATAAGGAAAATAAAACCAAACAAGAAAAAAAACAGCTAAGCAAACTCTACAAAGTGATACATAGGAAAATAAAAAACAACACCAAAAAATATAGACAAAAAGTCATACAAAACTACCTGGAAAAAACTGGCGCTGTCAAAAAAGCATATAAATATCTAACGAAAACCAAAACACTTATGAATCAGCTACAGAACAAATCTGGACAACTTATAACAAACAGAAAAGATCTAATAAAAGTAGCTACAAATTTCTACAAAAATCTTTACAAAAAAGGCAGCGATCCCACAGAAGAAGCACAAACTAAACCCATAAATACAGACAACGTACCAAAATTCTGTACATGGGAAATTGAACACACAATCGACAAACTCAAGTGCGAAAAAAGTCCAGGCCCAGATGGCATAACAAATGAAATGATAATATTTGGAAGAAATAACCTAACTAAACCACTAACGTCACTATTCAACTTAATACTAGATCAAAAAGAAATACCCAGACAATGGACATGCTCAAACATCGTACTTTTGTTTAAAAAAGGTGACCCGAAACAAATATCAAACTACAGACCCATTAGTCTCATGTCAAATCTCTACAAACTATTCTCGGCGACTCTACTAAGAAGATTGACAAAACCAATAGATGAAAATCAACCAGTAGAACAAGCAGGATTTGTGAGTGGCTTCTCTACCATAGACCACATACACTCCCTGAAAATGGTTTTGGAAAAATACAACGAGTATGACAAAGCTCTTTACCTGTGCTTCATCGACTACAGCAAAGCGTTCGACTCAATTTCTCACAGCTCTATATGGCAAGCTCTATCGACGCAAGGAATTAACAAAGAGTACGTCGATTTAATAAAGGTAATTTACAAAAATAGTAACTCTAGGATTATGCTCGAGAAACCAGGAAATAGTTTTAAAATCGAAAGAGGAGTCAAACAAGGTGACCCACTCTCCCCTAAAATATTCATAGCGGTGTTAGAGCAAATATTCAGAGCGATGAATTGGGAAAACAAGGGCCTAAACTTACACGGAAAACACTTGTCTCATTTAAGATTCGCTGACGATATCGTGCTGATGTCAGAAGACCCATATGAAATGAAGTCTATGTTAGAGTCGCTATTTGAAGAGAGCAAGAAAGTGGGCTTAGAAGTTAACCAAACCAAAACAAAACTTATGACAAACAGACACAAAGAACCAATAATAATTTCATCTACCAACCTAGAATATGTTGAAGAGTACATCTACCTAGGACACCTAATTACTTTTAAGAACTGCACAGAAAAGGAAATAGAAAGAAGAATCAAATCTACCTGGAATAAATATTGGACTCTAAAAGAAATATTTAAGAGCAAGATGCAAACCAAAATAAAAACAAAAACCATGGAAACATGCCTACTTCCCACACTCACATATGCCTGTCAAACATGGCCCCTAACGAAACGAAACTTAGAGAAAATCAGAGTGTGCCAAAGAGGAATAGAAAGGAGCTACATGAACCACAGACTTAAAGACAAAGTAAAGAACACAACAATTAGAAGTAAAACCAAGGCAAAGGACGTGGCCATAAAGGTACTGGGATTGAAATGGAAATGGGCTGGACATTTCCAAAGAGTACCAGATGAAAGATGGACGAAAATCACCACCAACTGGTACCCACTGAACAAAAAGCGCAGACAAGGTCGACCACAAATGAGATGGAGCGACGATATTATAAAAATAGCAGGTAAAATTTGGAGTAGAGTAGCGAGAGATAGAATAACATGGAAACGAATGGAGGAGGCTTTCACCGCTATTGCTAGCGGTCCTTGTACATAATATATATATAATAACGGTACATAGAAATCAAGAAACTTAATATTATTTTTTAACATTTTAAGAGTCAAATTTGTATCACCAATCATTAGTTAAGTCAAACAAATTGTAGAAGGAAAATAAAGCTATTATTATTATTATTATTATTATCCGTTCGGAATTGAAAATAAATACAAGTTCAAACAAATATCAGTGGTATTAGTTTGTTGGTATTAGAACGATTCCGTTCTATCTAATATAATATATTTAATACTAAAATATACTTACATAAATTAATCTAATATATGTAAGTATATTTTAGTATTAAGACTTCACATATTCATATTTTCTCTTCTTGTTCTCACACACTATTGTCTACATTTCTTTATCATTTCTCCTATCGCAGATCTGCTGGAAGAAATTTTTAAAGAAATAAGTAGTACCTTTGTACTCAATTGTATGATTATGCCGTATCTCCTATGTATTTTACTGTGTGTACATAAATAATAAAATAAATAAATAAACATTCATGTACAGCCAGGGAACTTGATTGTTGAGCAGATTGTCGGTTTGATATTTGACATGTAAGCCATTTGCCTTTTTTTTAACTTAACTAGGCAAAAGGGTTTTATGTAAGAATTGTATATAATAGGTACACACGGCTACACATCAACCTAAACATTTCCAGTTTACGTTAATCTCGCACTGTACGGAAATCCTATACAATGCGAGATCAGCTTATACTGGAAATATATAGCTTGATGTGTAGCCGTGTGTACGATTAGATAACCGACGGAATTGATTTTCATTAGGAATTTTGTAAGTCATTGTCAGGTTTTATGTAAAGATAATTCGCAACTGTTAAATATTGTATTTCCAGATGTGCAATCATTATAATCATCAATAACAATATCTTACATTTTGTTATCGTATCTAAATTATTTATTTAAATCCAATGACAGTTTAAGTTTTAAGTTGATAGGCAATTTATATTCCGCTAACTCCATATTAAGTCATTATTAGAATCAGAACCTTTAACACTATCGTGGATAAGATCCGGCAACAGGGACTCAAGGTGGCCTTGCACAAGTCCGCAGCCATGTGTTTTCATGGTCCTCGGAATGCGCCACCGACGGGTTCCCAGATAACGGCAGGAGGGGTTCACATCGGCGTCGACTTCCGACGTTTGGCTCCCAGACTGGAGCGGGCCGGGGCTGCCACGAAGCGGCTCCTGCCCAATCTAGGGGGGCCAAACGCCTCCTGCCGGAGGCTCTACGCGGGGTCGTGCGGTCCATGGCCCTATACGGGGCACTGGTGTGGGCGCCTACATTGAGGCGCCAACCAACCCGCAAGCTGAAGGCGTCGCATAGGGTCATGGCGATCAGGATGATCCGGGGATACCGCACGATCTCAGGTGAGGCGGCGGGCCTCCTTGCCGGATTGCCGCCATGGGATCTGGAGGCTTTTCGCGCACATCTGGGAGTGGCGTGAGTAGGCCAAACGCCGGGGCGTTACTCCGCTGCCGCGAGAAATCGCAGCACAGCGGACAGAGCTCCGGCGGGATCTCATGGCGACATGGAGAGTGCGATTGTCGCAACCCAGTGCTGGGCACGCCACGATAGCGGCGGTAAGTCCCCTCTTTGAGGAGTGGCTTGAGAGGCAGCATAGCGTCCTCACCTGCCGCCTGATGCAGGTCCTCACCGGACACGGTTGTTTCGGGAGGTTCCTGTTTCGAACAAGGCGGGTGTTTCCACTGCGAAGATCGCCCTGAGGACACGGTGGAGCATACGGTGGAGGTCTGCCCGGCTTGGGTGGAGCACCGCCGTGTCCTTGTGGAGGCAATCGGTGGCGGCGATCACTCGCGTCCGGCCTTGGTCCAGGCCTGGTACGGAGCGAGAGTGCATGGGTAGCCATAACCTCCTTCTGCGACGCAGTAATGCTCGCGAAGAGGGAGGCGGCGCAGGTAAGGGAGAAGCAGTATATTATATGCGCCCTCACGGCCGTAGCCGCTGCGCGAGATGCCTTGGGCGTCGGGAATCCCAGGCTGATTCCCGGCCACCGTAGGCGCGGGCTTGCGGACGGCGAGTAATGGGTAGCTTGCTACCCGGTAAGGACCAAGCCCGGGTCGACGCCACGTTGTGTTCTACGCGCGCCTCAAAGAGATGTCAGCACGAACTGGTGGGGTCCGCAAGGGCTGATGCCTGCCAGGGATGCGGGTTGTTCGAAAGAGATACCGCGGCCCCTGGCACATAGGCAACTGAGGGAACACGGGTGGGTTTTAGTCAGTAAAAGTCTGACACGCCCTCCTGCTCCACCCAGAGCGGGAGAAGTTATTTGATGATTTGCAACCCAAAAAAAAACCCTTAACACTATTATGCTAATAGTCATTACGCCAAGTAACATTATGCGAATTAAAATTATGCCAAAACAAATTATCCAACAAGATAATTATGTCAATATCAACTTTATGCCAAAATCAAATATAGCAAAAAAAAAAAATAACAAAAAAAATTACCAAAACAGTTATGCCAAAATATATAAGTAAAAAACATTACGAGAAAAGAAGGGATACCATTAAAATACATTCAAAAAATATTATGTCTTGCTTACCTTTTCCAACAATATGTTTTCATTTTCTTTAGAAATTCCCAAATCAGGAACTGAAATATCGCCCGGTATTAGGACTATCTTCTCTAGGTCTGCTGGCCTTTTGTCTTTGAGTCTACTGAAGAGCTAAAATATTGTCCTCGTAAGTAAGTATTTGAAATAAGAATGTCACATTTTTGTGCCTTGTCTTGTTTTTTTTTTTTTGTTTCGTATAAAGAGTCTATACATATGTCTTAGTATTCATGTTGTTAATAGAAGGAAAAATACTATTAAATAATCATTATTAGCATGTCTTAAATAAGCACTGGGCCCACGTGTTGGATTGCGGTTCACTCCCTCTCACATAAAAGAGTCCCGTGACTCTGTTCAGTCAGCTGTGATCAGAAGGTCTCGTACTCAAAAATGTTCAAAATCTAGTCACAGTCTCATCTCGGCGACAATCCAATGTCAACAACCTGTCAAAAATGTATGGAAACTCGAGGTATTTTTGACAGATTGAGACTGAGATCAGACTATGAACGTTTTTAGAGTAACCGTGGAGTTTCTTGCCGGCTCTTCTCCATAGGAAACGACAAATTGGAACCGTGCACCTAGCTTCTGACGTTTCATAAGTGCCCATGCAGGCTTATGTGAAATAAAATATTTTGATTTTGATTTAAAATTACGAGAAATGCCCCTGACTTCAGTTGTCAGTGTTCAGTTGTTCAGTCGTTTTACAGTTATAATATTTCTTACTCAAGCAGCAACCAAAGTCAAAGTCAAATATTTTACTTCAATAAAGCAAATAAAAGGCACTTTAGAATGTAAAAAATCACAATAAAATAGAATTTATTCTTTTTAGTTGCCCCTTCCGAAAGGTAAGTCGTATGGAGAAGAATGGGTAAAAAGCTCCATAGTTCTTCTTTTAAAATGTTTTAGAATACTTGTACACATTGTTTGTTGGTTACCAGCAACCTTATGAGGATGAGAATAAATATCACTTTGATGTTGACAGTGAAGCAAATGATTAAAAATAATAAAAATAAAACTTTTCCTTACCGGGTCATCTAGGAATTGATTCATCCTCTCACTAATAGAAAGACCTTTCTTGTCTCGTATAAGCATGTAGATTCTGTCAATATGAGGACAGCTGTACAGAAGTTTTTCTATAAATACCTGGAAGTCAAAATAATTTGAATCATCATAGTTCTATTTTTTTCGTTTTTAGTTAGTCCCACTGCTGAGCATAGGCCTTCCCCTAATCCCACCAGGTATCCTTTTCCAGGGTCACTTCGATACAACCCTTGCAATATACGTCAAGGTCGTCTCGCGACCTCTTCTTGGGCCGGCCTCGGTGGCGCCGTCCATCCTCAGACACGTACCATGTCACTGCGCATGCGGCTGACGTGACCCGCCTATTCCCATTTAAGCCTGGCAGCCTTTTTATTTATAGATTAAAAATAGTTTTTTTCAGTAGAATACTTAATGACTTCATAAGTGCCTTACCACCCTATGGTAGAATGTCATTAAACGTCATGAAACGACAAGAGCTATTAATTTGTCCATGTGACAGTTAGAGTTTAAACCTTAGTAAAGTTTATGACGTTTCAATTTACTGAGAATCGTTACTAATAAAAAGTGCCCGTGCACTGAACACACGTAGTAAGCTGTTTGTCCCAGCTGATATTCTTTGATCTTTGGCAGTCCTTGCAGGTAGTCAGCAGCACAAAAGCCCTATAACCAGTTCTGCCAAGGGGTATCGTGTTACCCAGTAACTGGGTTGCGTAGGTTAGTTATGCTGTCGCTCTATGTAAAATACGTGTATCTGGTTAGACTGGAAGATGACCCCAACAATAAGGTCTTTCTAACTTTACATACAAAGACCCTTCCGTGCCTCGGAAAGCACGTTAAGCCATTGGTCTCGGCTGGGCTGTCATTTGTGGATCTTTAACGGGTCTTCAGAAGCTTGAAAGTCTGATAACAAGTCGTAAGAGTTGTTGTCAGGCGGGTTGGGTTAGATCAAACCAACTTATCTGACCGCTGAATAGAGATTCAGCTAAATTCAGTTTGACTGGAATCCGACTTCAGCATAGTTTGGAAAGGGCTAGGAGATTGAATGATTTTTTATTAACACGCACGCACCATAATTGTAAGCATGTTTGTTTGTAACCGACTCCTTTGGACTTGATTTTGACCCACTTCAAACGGTTAGATTTCATTTATCGGGACCAATGACAATACAATAAGTAAAAACAAAAACTGACAAAATAAATCACGCTTTTGTAGTTAGCAGATCTAAAAATAGTAAATAAATAATAGATAAAAAAAAAACTTAAAAACACGCTTTAAAAACCAAACTAAAAAAGCAGAAAATAATTTCAAGAAAGCGTGGGGTGCTTGATATTAATTGATTATAATAAAAATACCTCAAAAAGCACCCCACGCTTTTTTTAAATTACTTATATTCTACTTTTTTAGTTTGGTATTTAAAGCGTGTTTTTTAAATCTATTATTTTCATTCTGCGAATTTAGCTCACAGTAACGTATAAATTGGTAACTGTTTGTAATAGGTAGTACTTTTTTTATATCTTAAGGAACAACTTTCTTAATGACCATATTTGGCAAAGAAACTAGTGATAGGTAAAATAATATTACTTTTGCGTGGATTTAATATCTTAATCACACGTAGGTACGTGACTTAAACATAACTAGCGAATGTGGGTATACAGTCAGCGTCAAACATATCGGGACGAACTGACTGTCCAAAATTGCCTCAACAACTAAGAAAATTAAACTTTATCTCAATCGGTTAAAGTTCTTGTCAGAATGACAGTTGTCGTGTACTATCTTCATTCTGAAACATTCCTTGTGTCATTGAGTTATGATTTAATTTTAGTTGTTATACTGTGTTAATAGGAATACCTCTGCCGTACCCTTCAGGAAAATAAAGCGTGATATTATTTGTGTAATGTATGTTAATACCTTATAATAATATATTTATTACCTTCCCAAGAAAGCCAGTACCGCCAGTAATAAATACAGATTTCCCCGCGTAGAATTCAGGTACTGCCGGAATTTCCGTTTCTCGTGATGTCAACACAACCATTTTGATAATTCAAAGCACAGCCTTAATACTTTAGAAGAATTTATTTTTGTCACACCTTTCAGAAAGAAGGACCAAAATTTTGTGACTACAAGGACCAGAGCTAAACACTAGTGTACGTCAAAACGTTCGATGCAACAGTGAGTGGTCTGAAGCTTGAGTCGATATTCATTTATATGTTGATTTACACATAAATGTCGCGTCAGTGTTGCAAAATCGGGGTCGGTGCAAAATTATCATTTGTGAAGGCAGTGTTTTTTTAATTTTTGATCGTTTTTAGGGTTTCGTAGGTACGGCCGAATAAATAAACGGAACCAATATGGGATCACTTGTCAATCTGTTATAGGCATTTTGCTCCGAATAAAATGAACCGATTAAGGGGAATCTAGTCGCGGGCTCGAACTCACTGTTGGGCCTGGCTAAAACTCACTCTGTTTCACCAGGCTTCGTGTCCGATAAAGATAGTATCAGTGATGAGCAGTTAGACGATAGTCTACACGCACAACGTTATTGAGTGAGATGCAGGATCATTAACCGACTTCAAAAAGGAGGAGGTTCTCAATTCGTCGGAACCATTTTTTTTAATGTATGTTCCCCGATTACTCAAAGATGGCTGGACCGATTTGGATTTTGTTTTTTTTTTGTTTGAAAAGGTATACTTCCCAGGTGGTCCCATGATCACCAAGTCAGGATCTAATGATGGGATCCTGAAGAAATAGAGAGAACTCTTCAAATTTTATAGGCACACTTGAAGCAATTTGGGTATTTTTAGGAAGAGTACTTTCTCGGAGTGATCCCATTTCAATTTGGTGAAGATCTGATGAAGAACTTCGGAGATGGGCAACGGAACTCCTCAATCAATAATAGCAAAAGGACAGGGATTGCTGAAATCTCATATCTGTCTATTGTTTACACCGATTCATAACATAACATCACGCCGGTATGCTGTGAAGGGGTAGGCACATGTGAACCACTAAAATGTGAAAAATAACTTTAATTTCGGAAGGCGGTGACAAAAAAAATAAACACGGCTCCAAAGACACCGACTTGCAAAATTAAAGTTATTTTTCACTTTGTAGTGTTTTTTGGGAACTTTGTTATTTTTTTTTTGGAAAAAGTTTTTTTATAGTAAAAAATTCGCGAAAAAATTAAGGAAAGTCCTTTGGAAGATCGGTTTTATGAAAAAGGCAATGCATAAATGAATGACCAATAAAGTTTATTGAACTTTTCAATATTGTACTTTGTCGGTACCTACTTGTTATATTGTCTGTCCGGAAACAGAATACTAAAATAAAAATAAACCTTTAAAAAGTTAGGAGCCAACAATGATTCGTTTTTCTTGCTAATTTAACCTAACTTAGGGCGTGTTTAAGTAATGAAAGAAGTGTAAAATCTCCAAAACCAAGTCTGTGCCGACAAAGCTCAAATATCGAAAAGTTCAATAAACTTTATTGGTCATTGATTTATTCAGTGGTTTTTCACAAAACCCGATCTTCCGAAGGACTTTTCTTAATTTTTTACGCGTTTGTTTTACTATAACTGATCCTGATTCTCACTCAATAACATTGTGCATGTAGACTAGCTTCTAACTCCTCATCACTGATACTACCTCTGTCGGGCACGATGCCTGGTGAGACAGCGTGCTTTTTAGCCAGACCCACCAGTGAGTTCGAGCCCGTGACTAGATTCCCCTTAAGGCGCTAATGGTACTGGTACTGGCTAGTAATGGCATAAAAAGTTGTTCAAAATGATGAGTACAATGACCGCTTTTCGGGTTTAGGGTAAACAAAAACCAACCTGCCAGGGGTGCGGGTTGTTCGAAAGAGATACCGTCGCCCCTGGCACACAGGCAACTGAGGGAACACGGGTGGGTTTTAGTCAGTAAAAGTCTGACACGCCCTCCTGCTTCACCCAGAGCGGGAGAAGTTATTTGATGATTTCCCACCCTCAAAAAAAAAAAAATGTTGTATACACAAGAGTGTAATTAACTAATATTAGGTCTTTACCTATGAAATTGCCGTTTTGCAGTACTGGCCATTTCAAATCAAAATAATTTTTGTTTGGGTAAGAATTCTAATTTCAAATTAATTTTATTTTAAAAACATGGATTTTTTTTTCCAAAAGTAGTCATTTGTTTATTGATTAGTGTTACATTTTCATCGCATTTCAATCTTTTTCGTCATCATGGATACGTTAAAAATTCGAGTAATTATGGAATATGAGTACCGTCGTGGCAGCAACGCGGCACAAGCGGCACGCAACATCAACGACGTTTACGGAGCTAACACTACAAACCAACGCACCACCTGTTATTGGTTTGCTCGCTTCCGTTCTGGAAATTTCGACCTGAAAAATGAACCTCGCGGTCGTCCGAAGACTTTGGTCGACAATGACGAATTAAAGGCGATTGTGGAAGCTGATGATACACAATCTACGGCTGAATTAGCAGCAGCTTTCGACGTTAGCGTCAAAACAATATTGGTCCATTTGCGTCAAATTGGCAAGGTAAAAAAGCTTGACAAATGGGTGCCCCACGAACTCAATGATCGTCAGCGCGAAGTACGCGTCGAGACGTGCCTTGCACTGCTCAACAGACACACAAATGAAGGAATTTTGAACCGCATTGTTACCTGCGATGAAAAATGGATTCTGTTTGATAACCGCAAGCGCTCAGCAAGTTGGTTGGATCCTGGTTCAGCACCTAAACAATGCCCTAAACGAAAACTTACCCCTAGAAAAGTGATGGTCACTGTTTGGTGGTCTAGCGCCGGTGTGATTCATCACAGCTTCTTACCAAACGGGGTGAGCATTACTGCAGATGTGTACTGTGAAGAACTGAACACAATGATGGAGAAGCTGGCACATCTCCAACCAGCATTGGTCAATCGCTCGTCTCCGCTGCTCCTGCACGACAACGCGCGACCTCATACTGCACAGCAGACGGTCTCCAAGTTGCAAGAACTGGGGTTGGAAGCTCTCCGTCATCCGCCCTACTCACCAGACCTTGCGCCTACAGACTACTACTTTTTCCAGAATTTGGATAACTTCTTGGCGGGAAAAAAATTCAATACCCGAGAGGCAGTACAAAATGCCTTTGAAGAATTTGTTGCCTCCCGTCCAGCTGATTTCTTTAAGAAGGGCATCAATAAACTGCCACTGCGATGGCAAAGATGCATTGATTGCATGGGTGATTACTTCGATTAATTCAAATAAAAAATACATGAAAAAAATTCGTTTAAATTTTTTCATACAAAACGGCAATTTCATAGGTAAAGACCTATTATATAACCATTCTTTTAATGTCATAAATAAATTGGAAATACATATTGCAAAAAAAAAAAGATAAAGAGCTGAACAAACGAATGCCTTATAAATATTTTAAGGAAGATACTAGATGAATCATGCATTGTTAGATTTAAAATATTTAAATTAAAATTATTTTATTTATTTATTTATTTATTCATAGGAGAACCAACAGCTATAATATAAAGATAACAATTGTCTAAGTAACATTAAGCCAATTACAGGTTCTCACGGATAAAAACAGAAAAAAGAAATAGAAATCTTAAGATCACTAACAAGCACGATAAAAAAGAATACAATATATAAGGTACAATAGGCACTATGCACTTTTGAAAAATTCAGCGTTCAGCCGAGTGCGAACAGAATAGGTTTTGGTGGTAAATGGGTCAAATGAGAACTCTTTAGAAAGGATATTGAAGTCCTTACTCGCTCGCACCATATATGAGTTATGCCTGTAGTTGGAAGAGGAAAAAGGAATGGATATAGGTGGATTAAACCTAACTGATCTTTGAGGGACGTTGAAACGCAGTTTGTGCAGGAGATCAGGACAGTCGATCTCGTTAGAAATAATTTTTAAAAGAAAAGTGCAATCCACCAATCGACGACGATTTAAAAGTGGCTGTAAATGAAATTTCTTGCAGAGATTTATGTAATTTTCAGAATGGTATGGTATACGCAGCCGAAAACATAGGAAACGAATAAATCTTTTTTGTATGTTCTCAATACGATCAATGTACTTGCCATAACACGGGTTCCAAATTTGTGACGCATATTCAAGATGACTTCTCACATAAGAACAATAAAGAATCTTAAGGGTTTTGGCTTTCTTGAAACACCCTGCGATTCTCATAATAAAACCCAGTGACTTCGAAGCTTTGGCCACTATTTGCTCAATGTGCACGTTAAATAGAAGTTTGGAATCATGAAAAACGCCCAGGTCACGTACACCATCGCATCTGTGCAATAGCTGCCCTTTAAGTTTATAAGTTGTAGGGAGAGGGACGCGTTTTCTGCTAAAGGATATTATTGAACATTTCACAGGGTTCAAATCAAGTTTGTTAACTAAGCAATAATCATCCAATCGCGCCAGGTCAGATTGGAGAGCTTCCATGTCATCGTCTGATGATATTGCAGAAAATATCTTCATGTCATCAGCAAAGCAAAGTAACTGTGAGTTATGGAAACACGAGTCGATGTCGCTCACATAAATGATAAAAAGTAATGGACCCATCAAGGAACCCTGAGGAACACCACTAGGAGCTGAAACCCAGCTTGACACGTTACTAATAACAACAGCTTGAGATCTGTTTTCAAGGTAAGAAGTAAACCAACGAAGTAGATCACCTCTGATACCATTATTAAAGAGCTTTGTCTTAAGGATATTGTGATCAATTCTATCAAAAGCCTTACTGTAATCCGTGTGGACCACGTCGACTTGTGCCCCCTTGTCCATTTTGTCCGTTAAAAAGTCATTCAGCAAAGCCAGGTTAGATACAGTTGAACAACCCTTCAGAAATCCGTGCTGAGAAGGGCTGAAAGACTGACTTAGCGCTGCGTAAACTTGGTTATAGACAACCCTCTCAAAGATTTTAGCCAAAATACACAGTTTGGAAATAGGTCTGTAATTAACTATTTCATTTTTGTGCCCTTTTTTATGCACCGGAGTTATAAAGGCAGACTTCCAGATTTGGGGAACAGTACAAGAGGAGAGCGATTTTTTAAACAATAGAGACACTGGCAATGCTATGGTTTTAGCACACCCAATCAGCAATTTAGGTGATAAGTGGTCCGGACCAGCAGATTTAAATGGATCAATTTTACTAATTAGTTTTTCTATAGCATCTAGGTCAATCTCAATTGAATTAATATCTGAGGTTATATTGGAATTTAAAGCAGGTTGGGAAGGACAATAATTAGCAGGCACGTCATTGGTAGGGTTAAGAAAAGTAGAATAAAAGTGGGAAGAAAATGCGTTACAAATAGAATCAGGAGAAGAAAACGTCACATCACCATATTTGAGAAGACCGGGAATCGCATTGGACTTGGATCTCTGCTTCACAAAGCTCCAAAAGTATTTAGGATTCTTTTCGATAGAGGCTTCAGTATCAGCTAAGTAGTTGGTGTAACAATCCGCTTCCAGTTTATTAACCCGCTCACGTAAATGTTTAAAGGCCGCCTCGTCAGAAAGTCTGCCATACGTCTTAAATTTACGAAGATATTTGAACTTGTCTTTAATCAAGCGTTTAATTGCCGGGGAGTATCAAATTGGGTATGAGCTGTGAAAAACTGTCTTAGTGGGAACAAACTTGTTTTGAATATCCGCTATAGTAGCATAAAAGTGGCTTACAGCATCATTAAGCGACATGTCAAAAAATACGTTCGTCCAGTCTATAGCCGCTATTTCCCTGTTAATGGCATCAAAGTCAGCCTTACCGTAAAGGTAACGAGTAAAGGGGGCGGGAGTTGAGTAGGTGTACTCTGCAAAGTTCACGTCGATACAAAGGGCTGGATGATATTTGTCGACAGGTGATAAAGGCACCAAACATTCACACACTAAGACAATTTCGTTACATAAAACTAAATCTAGAATCTTACCATACTCATTTAATATTTCATTATATTGACTGAACCCTAAAATACGCAATTCATCAGTTAGCATGTACTCGTCACCGCTACAAACATTCCCAGGTGATAATGTGTTGTTACTTAATTGCCACAAAATTCCACTAAGGTTAAAATCACCAATAACTAAATAATTATCCGTTGGATTGTTTAGCACTATACTACTTAAGCTATGGCGAAAATTTGATAATTGGTCGGAAAAAGAATAACCACGATTCTGCCTGCATAGATAGATGACGCAAACATGCAATTTAAGGTAATTTCTTGTGTTGGGCTGACGTACACTAAAAGTTACCCACAAGTCTTCGGCTGAGGAGTGAAATAATGGTTGGGGAACAGCAGAGATACACTTACGGACAGCTATCAAGACACCACCTCCACGAGACTGACCAGTGAGACAATAATCCCGGTCGCGACGCCACACAATATACTGATCACCAAATAACTCCGAGTTTGATATGCCGTCCACCAACCAAGTTTCCGTTAAAACAATCACATCATACGAACACAAGCATAGTTGGTGAAAGAAGGATTCAGTCTTTGTACGGAGCCCACGAACATTCTGATAATAGACATGCAGATTTTTATTGACGTCTAAAGCCATCGATAACAAACACAAGTTGTAACAACAAAATTATCAGCACGATAATAAACACTCAAGTAACAAAATGCTAAAAGACTAACGACTGCAATGTCTGACACAATGTTTTCGGATAGTAAATACTCATCGTTATTGTAATATAACAAAATAAAAGCGATTAATAAACTAATTTTGAATCTAATAAGACGTATCGTTTGAATCGCAAGGTAAATGATGAGCCGATGATAAATCATCAAAGCATAGCGTTTGACTTAGGTTAAAAATAACACCTACTGATTCGTAGATTTGCCAGAGTCAATCATCTGCGTAGCTTTTCCCAACTATATTGGGGTCAGCTTCCAGTCTAACCGGATGCATCTGAATACCAGTATTTTACATCGGAGCGACTACCTATCTAACCTACAAAATCTAGTTACTGGGTAATACAATACCCCTACGTAAGACTGGTTGTCAGTATGTCGGGCTTCTGATGACCCGTAACGACTGTCAAAGATCCACAGATGACAGCCGGGACCAATAGCTTATCGTGCTTTTTCGAGGCACGGAAGGGTGTAAAGATGGTCATCCACCCACGGACCAACCGCGGCAAGCGTAGCTTAACGTGATCTATCGACTACTTAGCCACAAGATTTCCTAGCGTGTATCGTGCCTAATTAATTTGGGCATCTTTAAGAAACTATTTTCATACCCAAAGGAATAAATATTGCGACGAAGTAAATCATCATCATCATCATCATTTCCACCTAAAGACGTCCACTGCTTGGCAGAGGCTTCCCCCAAGCTCTCCCACTTCGACCGGTTCTATGCTTTCCGCATCCAGCCCTCACAAGGTCATCGCTCCACCATGTGGGAGCTGGCCTTCCAACTTTACGTATTCCGGCACGCGGTCGGTCGCCATCTGTTCTGCGAGCAATATGCCCTGCCCACTGCCACTTAAGTTTGGCAATTAATTGGGCAATGTCGGGTACCTACCTTGGTTCTCCTGCGGATCTCTTCATTCCTGATTCCATCACGTAGGAAAACTCCAAGCATAGCCCTCTCCATTGCCCTTTGGGTGACTTTATGCCTTCTTATGAGGCCCATTGTGAGCAGTAAATAACGATTTTAAATTCATATTCAAATCCTTAGTTTTTGTATTCCATAAAGTTTTATGATTTTACATGCAAAGTTGTAATTAATAGCACACTTGTCTTAAAACATTACATTCTGTGTACTATTTTGTAAGTACATTTGAGTTCTAAATAAATAATAATATAACATTACATTTACCAATATTTTGCTGTATTACTTTACATCATAATTCTTCAGAAGTTATCGTCTGACAATCTGTGTATATTTGCTATATACCTATAATACGTACATAGTCAACTATTTTTTATATAAGTTTTATTCATGTTTATTACAACGCATTCAACAAACAAACGTGGTTTCAGGTATACACTTGTGTTGTTGCGTTGTGTTCCACGCGCGCCTTAAATAGATGCCAGCACCAACTGATGGGGTCCACAAAGGTCCGATGCATGCCAGGGGTGCGGATTGTTTGAAAGAGATACCGCGGCCCCTGGCACACAGGCAACTGAGGGAACACGGGTGAGTTTTAGTCAGTAAAAGTCTGACACGCCCTCCCGCTCCACCCAGAGCGGGAGAAGTTATTTGATGATTACCCATCCAAAAAAAAAAAGTTTACATTTGACAAACATAGCTGTTACATAAATAAAAAAAGATTTTTTAATTTAAAATCTGTCATGCCAAATTATGACATAAATAATAAATTATGATTCGAATTAAAAAACCGAAAATTTGTTGCGAAAAATTAGGGCGTTTAAAACGGTGTTTTCGCTCAAAAAGGGCATGTAATTACACTTGAAGGCATGTGCACATAGCGCTGCGATGACCTGCGGTGCGTTTTGAAATCTGAAATGGAATTATAGAGGTACTAGCTTCCGCCCGCGGCTTCGCTCGCGTTGAATTTGGAAATTATCCCACGGCAACGTACTACCGGAATAAAAAGTATCCTATGTGTTAATCTAGGTTATAATCTATCTGTGTGCCAAATTTCATCCAAATCCATTCAGTAGTTTTTACGTGAAAGAGTAACAAACATCCATCCATTCATCCATACTTCCAAACTTTTGCGTTCCTCATATTAGTAGGATGAGGAACAAGGTGTAAAGTTCACTCACCTCCATAGAAAAGGAAGAATGCTCTGATCAGATGGGTGTTGTGTTTGGTGTCGCATATAGTTTCGCGGTAAACTTCACTTGCGCGATGCAGGATTTTACGTGACATCAGTGTGACGCGTAGATCATAAGTGGCGTTGTAGATTAGTAGACCACAGAATAAAATCCGTGATTATCCAATAAAAACTCAGCAGCAATATATCTGCACGTTTCGCCATAACAGTCCCAATTTCGGTCTATAATGGGCAGTCAACCTCACATCGATGGTACCTGCACTACAAAAATCACCCTTACAACTACGACATAAAGATACTGTAAAATTTAAAATGTCAAAGTACCTCAGGATGTTCACTGATTTGAGTTGGGACTCTATTGTAATATAAAATTAAATTTTACAGGCTTGCAGTAATTTCACTACTATGTTACATTATATGGTTGTTTCAGACAGCGGTGTTTTGACGACCACGCTGACCTCTGTAGCGTCAGTAAAATTACTATACTGATCAAAAATGTATTGCGTAACTTAAAACATAAAATGCTATATTTATTTGTGCAATTAATGTTAGTCTGTTGTATACCTAATAATCAATAAAATCCCTTTTTGAACTGTGTCCTCATCTGGCACAATTTTAATTTATTATTAAGAGAGTTTATTCTGAAAGTTGGCAACGTCGCAAATAGCTGTCAAATATTTACCTGTTTTTATTAATTTGTTAATATTACTGTAGGTATGGAAGTATGAAATATCGCTAACTAGTGACCTAAAATATGAATAATGATTTGCAATTATAATACTAAAATTGAAATTGAAACCGTTATAGGTGTAAAAAGGGCATTTGGAAAATTTGAAAGTTCTTTTTTTACATCTAAAACTAAATATTCGGTGTTAAGATATTAATTATTGCATTTCATAATCAATATTTTAGGTCACTAGTTAGCGATATTTCATATTTCCATACAGTAATTTCGCCAAAATAATCAAAACAGTGAAATATTTGACAGCTATTTGCAACGTTGCCCATTTTCAGAATAAACGCTCTTAAATCAGCAATATGATTGCGTAACACACTTTCAATATAAATCCGAATATTTTTTAAGGAAATTGCTAATCCATTGCCTGTTCGATAAATTCGCCTGCTCAGCAACGCAATTACTGTTGTTGAACCATCAAATCAAAAGCCATTTAAACTAATATCACGGCCAAAGAATCAGCATTGCCATACAACGTGGCAATGCTGCCAGCCTTTTGGGTACTTTTCCCAGTGACAACGATGCGGACATATTAATTGATGCCTTATGATTATTTTCTTCTTTATATACCTGTACATATTATTGTTTTAAGATTCACATTAAATGCCTTTTCGAAATAGGTAGGTACATAATTAGCTCATTATCATGATGAATAATCTATGATAGTGCATCAAGCAATTACTTATTTGTATTTAGTAACCGAATCCATGAACATGCTTCTTCTTCTTTCTTTCTTTTCTTTTTTTTAAAACGTTGCCCCACATTAGGAATTTCTCCTGTATCGTGGGTGCGTTTACAAACATTTAAACTCACATACACAAACAGCCAGACCCAGAACAACTACTTGCAGATCATACAAATACTTGTTCCGTGCGGGAATCGAACCCGCGACACGCAGCGCAGCAGTCGATCGCTTAACCACTGCGCTAAACATATATCATTTTAAGTGTGGACAATTGCCCGCAGGCCACAGGTCATTTACTTCAATCTACCCACCCTTTTACCATCCCATGTATGTTAGTGTCGGCTTCTAGTATAACCAGATGCAACTGAATACCTACCTGGATATGGAGCGTCTGCCTATCTGACCTCATCATCATTTCAGCCGAAAGACGTTTACTGCTAGACAAAGGCCTCCCCCAAAGGGCGGGGGTGGTTGCCATAATCGCCACGCTGCCTGGGCAGGCGGGTTGGCGATCGCAGTATGGAGCTAAAATGCATAGAGAACGCTGCTGTCCATTCTCTAGTAAGTCCCTCAGTCGCCTTTTACGACACCCACGGAAAGAAATAGGGTGGTGCTATTCTTTAAGTCCGGTACCACACAGAACAACCACCTGACCTCAACAACCCAGTAAATGGGTAATATGATACCCCTTGGAACGACACTGTCAACGCTCTAGTAATGACAGCCGGGACCAACGGGTTAACGTGCTTTCCCACGCACGGAGGGGTCTCGGTAATGGATGGTCACTCATTCACGAACCGACCGCGGCTAGCGTAGCTTAACCTTGAAGATCGACCTCTGTGGTTGCTGCTATTTAAACACGAACCCCTCCCTGCAAGTCAATAACTTCATCATTATCATTTCAGCCGAAAGACGTCCACTGCTGGACATAGGCCCCCAAGCTCCGCCACTTCAACCGGTTCTGTGCTTCCCGCATCCAGCGGATTCCTGCGGCCCCCACATGGTCAACCTTGTGGGAGGCCTTCCAAAACTAAGTATTCCGGTACGCGGTCGCCACTCTAGAAACTTCTGGCCCCATCGGCCATCTGTTCTGCGAGCAATATGCCATGCGTGTAGTCAATAACTTAATTATGTTAAAATATTTCTGCACACAAAATAAAAACATCCTTTAAAATTATTAAACGTTCAAAATAAAATCTTTCACATTTCTGTTTAAAATGTGGAAGATTTTCTTTTGTTTGTGTATGTTCTAGTGAGTAAGTCGTTAAGTGCTATCTATTTATACAGGTTGTAACAGAAACCTTATTGCTATCCTTAAGCACTTAAGATAATAGCTGGTATAGAATCACTATACCTACATAGTTTGGGCTCAAAATAAAATACTCTAAGAATTGATACCAAATTTTCGGTTTCATGTTTCTTAAGGTGAATGCACAGCGGTAGACCGCGAAATTCAAATTTTCTTACGTTTTTGCAATTTTCAGGTCAGTATCAGGTTGTATCCTGATCAAAATGTGATTTGCGAATATAACAGGTACGTGTTTACAGAACTAAGTCACTAGAATGTCTAATAAATCTCTTATAAGTTAGATTTCTTCCACAAGCACTTTTCCATAAGAAATTTGTTCTTATGGAACAAATCTAACTTAGAAAGATGTATTATTGATTCTAATGATTATAAATCTGTAAATACGTACATGTTATAGTCGCAAATCATATTTTGATCAAGTAACAAACTGACACTCACCTGAAAATTGCAAAAAACGTAACAAAGTTTGAATTTCGCGCTCTACCACTGCGCATTCACCTTAAATTAAAATCATAACAAACGTGTCACTGCACTATAGGTCAATAACTTTCCACGTTACTTGCCAATATCACGATAAATCTCTTCAGTGTGTTTGTTTTCAATTTGAAAAGTTCGGCTTCTGGTATCAATGTATTAAAAATTCTCATAACTTTCGAACATGTAGATATAGGATTAAAAACCCTTCTAATATCGTTTGATATCATCCAAAGAAGCCGTGCCTTGGTATGTATATAACCTTTACACGTTGTTTAATAAAACGTGAAGTCAAAACTGAGTACCCCTTCGCGGACGGAGGAGAATGAAATTTTGCACAGGTAAAATTTATACGGAGAAGGAATACAGAAAGCTAATATTTTTTAATTATGGTCGAATTTCCACCACTGGGCGTCCACTATTATCAACAAATACAAAAATTGCAGTAGCTTAGTTCTAGATTTTCGTTTTTTGACGAATTTACTGGATAATGATGTAATGTAATACAGAAAAAATATTTTGTTGATTTTTCCTTGCAAGACATTTTATTTGCCAATAAAATAGTTCTAAGAATGTAATATTATAAGGATGATATTAATTACAATCTTGTCTTTAACATTTTATAAACATTATGGAATACACAATAAAAAGCAAATAATATTTAAAGGTATGAATCTGAATATAAAGCGATTTTTACCGCCCATAACCGGCAGTTTTATAATTTACTAGCTTTTGCTGGCGGCTTCGCCCGCGTTAACCAATTTACATAAAGCCTTAACAAAATTTACACTTACACTTGCCTCATGAATAATTCTGTCTATTGGTGAAAACCGCATGAAAATCCGTTCAGTAGTTTTTGAGTTTCTCGCGAACAGACAGAATGGCGCGGGGGGGGCTTTGTTTTATAATATGTAGTGATTTGAAACTAGCTGTTAACGCTGTTTCACTCGTGTCCTCAGCATACTACCTACAGGCAGAGAAATTAGTATTTAAGCAAATTGAGGTCAATTAAATTTGCAGTATTATAGCAATTTAATACAACTGCCAAGAATGACAGTTTTATATATTATTTTATTTGAATACACGGCGGACAGTTCAAGATGGTAATCAATTTGCTTATCAATTCGTTTACATGAATTTACAAAAAAATGTACCAACACGCGTAGCATGACCATTTCTATCTCCATTCTACGAAGAGTAGACCTGGATATATAAATCTTAGTATACTAAGTGACATTTATTTTCCTTGTCTGACATCGTGCAGAAGAAATCTTTCCACAATCTGTCATTTTGTCTTTCGTTTCTTCCGTTCCTGGGTGGAAATGTTATGCGTGATGTATAAAAATATCAAAATAAACAATAAAGCGCTACAAGCTTATTTTGGTGCATGGCCGAATTCGGGATAAACGTCCCCATTTTGTTTAAAAAAAAAAAGAAGAAACGCAGAGAGATATAATGTCCCACCCACGGTAAGTTACACAACAACAGAAAAACCTTTGAAACTCTATTGTGTGCCTGCTGGGGCCTAGCTAGCTAATTATTTAGGGGTTCTAATAATATTAATGTGTGCTCTATGGCACACATTATATACCTATAATACGTCCGTAATCAACAGTATTTTCTGTATATTTTTTCTTTTATTCATGTTGATTTCAACGCAATCAACTAACAAACGTGGTTACAGATATACACTTGACCAACAGAGCTGTTACATAAATAAAAAAGGTTTTTTTTTACATTAACACCAGACATGAATATGAGATAAAAAAAAGTGAGACCCAATTAAAGAAACAAAAATTACGACACATTAGCACTTTGAAAACGCTGTCTTCGCTCAAAAAGGGCATGTAATTACACTTCAATTATGTTATGAGAAAGTCTTACGGACGTAAATCAGTTAAATAGTGTAGATACAAAAATATCTGGATATGTGTAGCATATAATTACAAAATCATTAAGTAGCTTATTATTTAGGTAAATTTTAACAAAAAAATACATTAAAACTGTTTATCGGCAAGCATAGCGTATTACGCCCCCCTTTGACCTTAAGAAAGTGGCTGAGACAGACTGGATGCGAAAGGCGAAGGACAAGGTGTTTGGCGTAGCTTCGGAGAGGTCGTGTCCAGCAGAGGACTGGTGGTGGCAAATCTACGATACACAAAATTATATTCCCCAACGTCAACGTCATCTTTCTGCGAAGCAGTAATGCTCACGAATAGGGAGGCGGCGCACGTGAGGAAGAGGCAGTATATGCGCCCTCACGGCCGTAGACGCCGCGGGAGACGCCCTGGGCATCGGAAATCCCAGGCTGATTCCCGGCCACCGTAGGCGCGGGCTTGCAGACGGCGAGTAATGGGTAGCTCGCTGTCCGGTAAGGACCAAGCCCGGGTCGACGGCGCGTTGCGTTCCACGCGCACCTCAAAGAGATGTCAGCACCAACTGGTGGGGTCCATAAAGGCCGATGCCTGCCAGGGGTGCGGGTTGTTCGAAAGAGATACCGCGGCCCCTGGCACACAGGTAACTGAGGGAACACGGGTGGGTTTTAGTCAGTAAAAGTTTGACGCGCCCTTCCGCTCCATCCAGAGTGGGAGAAGCTATTTAATGATTTCCCACCCAAAAAAAAAAAAAAACGTCAACGTCATTCTAGCAAAAGAATCAGTAATCGTTCAAAGCGTTTCGTATTTCTAAACGACTTTAATACGGCATTGAAATAAGCTACCCAATACATTTTTGACTTCTCCATCACCGTTATCGCTGATAGAATATCCCTTTGTTTAGGCCCTCTGCACTCTAATTGTGTAGCAAGTTATCAATCAGAATAATTTTGAAGAACATTGCTAATCCATCGGTTCATATATTATGTTCAAAAACAAAGTCGTTTGCTCTACAACGTAAATAACGCAGGAATGTTGTTGAACTGTTAAAATGAAAGCCATTCCTACTGATAGTGTGTTATAGAACGACCCCGCAGGTCATCACCTACTTGATTCATCATCATCATCATTTCAGCAGAAAGACGTCCACTGCCGGACATAGGCCCAAGCTCCGCCACTTCGACTGGTTCTGTGCACCTTGTGGGAGGCCTTCCAACTTTACGTCTTCCAGTATGTAACCTTTCGGCTCCATCGGCAATTTGTTCTGCGAGCAATATGCCCTGCCCACTGCGACTTAAGTTTTGCAATTCGTCGAACTATGTCGGTTACCTTGGTTCTCCTGCGGACCTCGTCATTCCTGATTCGGTCACGTAGAGAAACTCCAAAGATAGCCCTCTCCATTGCCCTTTGGGTGACTTTAAGCCTTCTTATGAAGGCCATTGTGAGCAACCACGTTTCGGTTCCATATAGCAACACACACTGGTCAAAGACTTTCGTCTTGAGACAATGTGGTATGTGGGACGAGACGATATTACGTAGCTTCCCCACTTGATTACCACATACAAACCTACAAACTCCAAAAAATTCTTGATTTATATTCAAATGCGTCAAGTACTTTTTCTTCCGACCTAATTGGACTGAAATGCACTCGACACTATAAAAATAATATTATCTGTTTTCTTTGAAAGTTTTCAACTGCAGCAAGAAACTACCTGTTACTTACAGGCTGTAATATCCAGGACTAAGCTACTTTTATTATATTTATAAATTGACTCATCACTTGCAATTAATTTAGGTGGTCATTGGATTCTCATAATAATCTGATGATACATAAATATTTTATTGATTAGATATCATGACTATGCGTCATCTGGGGAAAATAAAGTATGGCATAATTAGCTTATTATATTCCCACTGCTGGGGCAGGCCTCCTCTCTGTATAGGGTCGGGCACTAGGGCCCCAACACGCGACCCTAGTGCGGGTTGGTGGATAAAAAGTATCGATATCAAATATTGAATATAGTCTATGTCTACCATAGAAATGTTTTTTCGTGTATTCAAACTCCTCAGGTCAAAACTTTGGGCATTACAGGCAAGATGTTATGTTATTTATAATTTTTACTCATACTCTTTTATTGTCCATGTATCATGGTGCCATGCTGTTGCCCAGGCCTACCGCCTACTGCACGTGTCCTACATCACCTTTGCAACGGCTGGCTCGCCTAAATATATTATCAGGATCCTAACTCATATCATCTTCATCATTTCTGCCGAGAGACGTCCACAGTTCGACATAGGCCTCCCCAAGCATCGCCGGTTATCTTTTATCAATACCAAATTCGTTATCGGAGATAACACTAATGATTATTTATCTGATAATTCAGTGCGAAACGGATCTTAGTGAAAGAACGACGTAAATAGTGACAACACAATAATGGGAGTAGCCTGTGATATATTAATACAAATTCCTAAAGAAAAGAAGCACATAACGGGAGAACCTTTAAAAGGAATAGTGAAGTTTCATTTGGACAAAGACAAAGTGTATAAGAAAATCAGTTTGTCACTCGTTAAGAAGAAATTATCTTGGGGAGAACTTCAAAGTAAAGATAAACCCAATTACATTACCAAAAGAATATGGGCGGGTGAACATTCTAAATACGAAGGCGTTGAAACCAAAACAGTCACGAAGATTTACTTGCTAAATAAACCAACCAACGAAAATATAACATTGAAAGCCGGACCACATCAACAGCCGTTCGAAATGATAATACCTGAAAATATACCTCCATCAATAAAAGTGGCCCACATTGAGACACTTTCTGCAGGAATAGAATATTATTTAATTTTAAAAATGAAGAAGCCTACAGTAAGTTTTACTAGTGATACTTATTTCAAAACAAAAATAACAGTTTCTAGCAGCGTTGATTCTTCAATAACAGATGAACCAGTTACAGTCACGCTAAATAAAAGTCTGGTAAAACTTTTTGATTCTAAGAAGCATGAAATTAATTTAGAGGCTGTACTTGATAAAGGATATTTAACTCCTTCGAGTGAAAGAAATATATCATTTGTAGTGATTAACAATAGTAACGTTATTTTTAATATTCAAACCGAATTAATTTGCAAGACATGGATTGAAATAAAATGTAAGAGAGAAGTTATTAAAACCGTGGAAACTCCAAGTATACCAGATAACAGTATATCAAAAATGTTCAATGTGATACCAGTGGGACCGGAACTATTTACGGTGAGATATTCAAGTAGAATACGAAGGGAATATAAAATCAAAGTGACATTGAAACTACCTCCACCACATGGCAATTCTTTTGTTGAGATACCTGTGTTTATTGGCGAAAGACTGATGGAGAAGTTTATTGAAGGGAGTGACGAAGAATCAGGCGCATCCAGTGAGCCCATGAAAGAACCACCGTCTTATAGGAAGGCCGTTTTATGTGAAGAAAAATATGAAAAATAAATTTTATATTGTAGCATGTAGCGTCATCATCATTGTTCTGACCTTATCCTAATTTATTTGGGGTCGGCAACATGTCTTTTTCTTCCACACGTCTGTATTAGGTTTCACTGAGCTCCTGTTGTTTTCGTTTTATTCTGTTTTTTGTAAGTTTATATGATGTATTTATTTATAAGTATAAAAATATTTCCTTACATAGGTTGAAACTGTTTTGTACTCCTCGTCACTTGTCCCTAAAGGTTCATTAGAAAACCAGCGTCAGACAGCATGTCTGGCATTAAAGCTGAAATGAACCTTTTTGGCGCAGTCGTGAGGCACACACTGTTGTACCTAGTTATTTATATTCACTTTTTTGATATTTATATTGTATTTCACGAACTGTGTCCAAATAAACGGTATTCTTTCTCTATATTAGTCGTCATCTCGATAGTCACACCTTTTCTGACCATATCACGACCATTTATCGATGGATGGACTATGTGAATGATCACATAGTCCATCCATCTTTTCGTAGCATGTAGTTGTAGATTGTGAATTATAATCGATTGGATAAATAAAATAAAATTATTTTGACGGGTCTCCCTTGTTAAATAAAAAAAAATTGACAAATTATCACTTTCCAAACAATTTTCCGCATAATTTAATTTGCCAAATGATTACTTAGCAAATAAACTCTTCACAAATAATTGTAACGCAAAGCTAATGAACAAGCAAGTGAATATTTAAACAATAACTTGCTTACAAAAGGGTGTTTTTCCACTTGGGACAAATTCTAAACAGGTAATAGATATACTTATAATATTAAGATTTTGGTAGTCGTTTCTGGTTTTACATTCAAAAAATGTTTCTGGTTGTGTGGTCACAGTTCTTACCTAACCTTACCTACGGTTCTAGTAGCAGTTTGTTTTTCGTTCGTCGTTCTCAACCGTTGATTATTGACCAGCTGACATTGAGATTATACTATCGGGTGAACCGTCACAAAAAAAGAAAAAAATTGGATGAAGACGGCAGAATCAATCGAATTCTGCAACACAAGTGTGAATGCTCTGAAATAAAATTGTTAAAGTGCATTGCAAAATAATATATTGTAAGTTACAAATATTTCGTATCAAATAAATGATTATATTAAAATATGCATTTTAAATTATCTGATTCCCAAAAAATCTTATTTTTGTCTTTATATTTTTTTCATAACACATAATTTCACTAAAAGTTTACTGTCTAAAGATTGTTTGTTGCAATAAATCTTTGATAAAAAATATGCCTTAATGACATTTTGCTTGATAATATTCTGCGTAGTAAAAATTTTACCAAATGAGAATGTGCATACTAAAATCATTCCAAATGTTGCATTGGTATAAAAAAGGTTGCTAAAATTTGTTTGGATGATGAAATTTTGTCAAAATCATTTTAGCGAAACGGCAGGATCCCTATTTTGACACCTATTACCTACACTTTGTGTTACTGATCAATGATTTCTACGCTAAGTGGAGCGCAGCTTTACTTCCTTTGAAAGTATTCGCCAGCAGTTTTTTTTCTGTTCTTTTCTGACTTTTAAGATCTAGAACTATTTCGTGCCTCTTACCTTATTAAAATGACGTAAAAATTATTGACTTTTAATAAAACGGATTGGGAGAAAACACAGACAGAAACACAAATTAATGTAGGTATGCACTCTATGCATACATTTTAGTGGTCACTAGACAGCAATAATATTGTATGTAAGGTACTAATGCGTTATTATTATTTGACTAGATATCGTAATTATGACTTCGTGAAAAAAGTTGTTGATTTTATTAGAATATACTTAAGGTGTTATTTCTGTTAGTTCTAAATTGCTGTTACTATTGATTTGTTCGCAACATTATTTTTAAACTTCTCTTCAGATGACACGTGCCCTTGATTAATCGATCCAGCCATCTGATGAATATAAAATGCCATTTTCATGGCCGTTACTTTTTTGACTTATCTTTTATCAGTCCTAAAATACAGCTCATTATTAATACAAGCCGCAATTTATCTGATAACTTAGTACGATACAATTCATGCCATAAGAACGACGTGTTAGTGATAAATCAATAATGATAGTGTCCAGTGAAATATTGGTACAAATTCCTGATGTAGTGAAGCATATAACTGGAGAACCTCTGCGGGGTATAGTGAAGTTCCATCTAGCCAAAGACACGGTGTACACGAGTGTTAGTCTGGCGCTCGTTGAGAAGACCTGTTCCAGGTATATATACGATCATAAATATTTTGCTGACTACTGTACCGTACCAATTAAGGCGAATGATCTTAGTAACTATCAAACGCGCAAAGTAGTGAAGATTAATTTTGTAAACGAGAATACAGATGAAGATGTAGTACTGAAAGCCGGATCATACGAATACCCCTTTGAAATGATAATACCAGAAAAAACTCCACCGTCAGCAAAAACAGTCCACAAGAAACGAACTCTTGCAGGAATAAGATACTTTTTAATCCTAAAGTTTAAAAAGCCTGATTTTTTTAGTGTCCCTGATTATTTTATATCGAAACTAACGATACATCCGAGGGTTGATTCTTCATCAACAGATAGACCAGTAATTGCTTCGCTAGTAAAAACATTAACCAAACTGTTTACTTCGAAGAAACATGAAATTGAATTGAAAGCTGAACTCGATAAAGAATATTTGACTCCGTCTTGTGAAAGAAAGATATCATTTATTGTGACTAATAATAGTGACGTTATTTTTACTATTCAGACTGAATTGATTTGTAAAACAAAAACTACTTTAAGATATGAAAAGGCAGTAGAGAAGACAGAGGTGTTGGCAACGGTAGAGACTCCAAGTATACCAGACAACAGTGTATCAAATATGTTTAATATAATACCAGTGCCAGAGGGACAGGACTTGTATACAGTAAGACACTCGAAGGCAATAAGCAGAGAGTATACGATTCGAGTGACCCTAAAGTTACCGATGCCACATTCAAATGCGTTTCTTGAAATACCTGTGTTTGCTGGAGAAAGGATTGTGTAAGTTAGTGAATAAAGACGCGGGTGGTTATACTGAAACCATGAAAGAACCATTGTATTAAGGTCAGACACATCAGTCACGTTAACGAAAAGTCACCGATAAGTTACCTCCAAAATATGATTCAGTAAAAGTTGTAGGTTCAAGTATCAATACATTTAAACATCAAGATGTCGGAAGCAATAGGCCCATGGTCACAGTTGGAGAGAGATCGTCACAAACTTTAGTCGGACTACCGAAAGAGGAGAACTTTACGGTGATGTGATTAATGTGTGTGCATGAACTTTTATTGGAAGTAAATGTGTGATGAATCACGAAATTAAAATCAGCTGCAACGACTGTAGATTATGATTCATAAGATAATGGAATAAGGATAATTATAATCTTAATAGGTACATAATTATAACAAAGATTTCTACAATTACATAACAGCACTTTTGTATTGCTGCTGATATGCTCTATTTTACAATAAACGTTGTTTCAGCTGAAAAATATGACATTTTATTACTAACACATTTAGTTCTAGTCCCAAATACCGCAGTGTCTCAAGACGAAAGTCTTTGACCAGTGTGTGTTGCCAGTGAAGACCTATGGCACAGAAACGTGGTCGCTCACAATGGGTCTTATCAAAAGGCTTAAAGTCATCCAAAGGGCAATGGAGAAAGCTATGCTCGGAGCCTCCCTACGTGATCGAATCAGAAATGAAGAGATCCGCAGGAGAACCAAGGCAACCGACATAGCTCGAAGAATTGCCAAACTTAAGTGGCAGTAGGCAGGGCACATGGCTCGCAGAACAGATGGTCGATGGGGCTGAAAAGTTCTAGAGTGGCAACCGCGTACCGGAAGACGTAGATTGGGATGGCGAACCGATGATCTTGTGAAGGCTGCGGGAATCCGCTGGATGTGGGAAGCACAAGACCGGTTGAAGTGGAGGAGCCTGGGGGAGGCCTATGTCCAGCAGTGGACGTCTTTCGGCTGAAATAATGATGATGATGATGGCATTTAGTTCGGGTGAAAAGAAAACCTGACTTAAATGAACTTGGCTTAACTTTTTCGAAAGTACCTAATTATGATATAAGGCAGTGAATTAGTTAGTGAAGAAGTAGCGAATTAGGGATAACTTCTGTAACTTTTAAGGATTTTCCTACAAACTCCAGGACAAAGGCTAATTTACTACTAAATATTTGTAGTTCATGAGAAATTCAATCCACATGTCTACAGCAGTATAGGATTATGCGCATATTGTTTCGTTATTCAAGAATTATTCTCTATGTCATTAGTTGAAATCAAAATCAAAAGTAAATTAGGCAATTTGACTGAGAATCGGCACTTTCTGAACATCAAAATTACTTGACAGGTACCAAAACGCCAGCTCTTAACCACTTTAACCTTTGAACCCGAACTGGGCCCACGTGTTGGATCAAGTCCCAATCCTTCTCGAATCTCTTCACCTCTCTCATGGAGGAGTCCTGTATCCCAGCAATAAGTTATAGTATTGAATTACGAAGAAAAGTTCAAGGCGAAACAATTTGAGAAGATAGTCTCTTTTTCAATCTGCAATATAATACTATATTGGACAGATTTAAATTTAACTTAATAAGTTTTTTAGGGTCCCGTCCCTCAAAAGGATCACTTTGTTGCCCGTACCTCCGTCCGTCCATTTATCGTCTGTTTGTCAATACCCTGTTTCACAGTATGTTAGGTATACGGATGTACGTCGATACTCGTAATTCATCAAAACATATGGGGTACTTCCTGTTGATCAGGAATCATGAAACATGGCAAGAAGCTCTCACTACACAAATAAGGAAAAAGTCTGAAAATCGTTAATTTGTAGTATTATCAAATAATATCTGGTACTAGCTGACCCGATAGATGTTATCCTGTCTTAACAATGACTATTGAATTCAAAAAGTTAACATGGTCGTTAAGTTTTCTTAAATTTTCTAATTTTTTGCGCAATTTTCTTTATGTTTTCTTTCATAAAAACCATCTCCTGACAATAACAAATACAACAAAAAAAATATTTGCAAAATCGGTCCAGCCGTTTACGTGTGATGCCGTGACCCAGGGAAATAGGGATTCATTTTTAACCGACTTTAAAAAGGAGGAAGTTCTGAATTCGTCGGAACCCTTTGTTTATTTTTTATGTATGTTCCCCGATTACTCGAAGATGGCTGGACCGATTTGGTTTTTTTTTGTTTGAAAGGGTATACTTCCCAAGTGGTCCCATGATCATCAAGTCAGGATCTGATGATGGGATCCTGGAGAAATAGAGAGAACTCTTCAAATTTTATAGGCACACGAAGCGATTTAGGTATTTTTTGGAAGAGTACTTTTTCGGAATGGTCTCATTTCAATTTGGTGGAGATCTGAGATCTTGAAAAAAACACTACAACGTGAAAAATAACTTTAATTTCGGAAGGCGGTGACAAAAAATTAAAATACAGCAAAAAAAAAAAAAACAAATAATTTAATTCAATTAAAAAGCGTGGGGTGCTTTTTGAGGTATTTTTATAATCACTTAGTATCAAGCACCCCACGCCTTTTAATTGAATTAAATTATTTTCTCCTTTTTTAGTTTGGTTTTTAAAGCGTGTTTTTTAGTTTTTTAAACTATTATTTATTTTTTATTTTTTAGTTCTGCTAACTACAAAAACGGGTTTTTTTTTTTCATTTTTCTCAATTATTTTTAAATTATTGAATAGTCATTGGTCCTCGATAAATTTACAAAGTTTCAATGAAATCTGACCGTTTAAAGTGGGTCAAAATAGCGTCCAAAGGAGTCAACAAAAAAACATACAAGTGAAGCTAATATAAAGCGTGTAAAAACGAAACCATCACTTATGATGTGTGTTTATGTAGGTACCACCAATGCTACAAATAGCTCTACAATCATATCTTTTTTAAATGCCTTTCATCACAGTGGTTTGTAAGCTTTTACGCAATAGGTACACACAATTTCTTTTGAATACATCAGATACAGAACAAACATGTTTCTCAAAGAACCATTATCATGAGCTCCCAGCTATGTTGGGGTTGGCTTCCAGGCTAACCGGATCCAAGTTCAGCTACAGTATCTTACATGAACTGACAGCCTATCTGACGTCCACTAACCAGTCACTTCGTAATATGATACCCCTTGGTAGGACTGTTTATCAGACTTTCGAGTTTCTGACGACCCGTAACGACAGTCAAAGATCCATGAATGATAGCCGGGACCAACAGCTTAACGTGCTTTCCGAGGCACGGAGCGGTCTCGGTATGTTAAGATGGTTACCCATCAACGGACCAACCGCGGCAAGCGTAGCTTAACCTGATAGATCGATCCGTGCGGCTAATATTACCTAGCTCCTCAATAACATCAATAATATTGTAGAATATACATCACATCTACGTAGATTTTGGTGCCAAACAATATTGCGATTAGAAAACGCAGGTAATTACTGAAGAGAAATGAGAACCTACTATGCATCTAATGTCAGTGTTCCTAGTGCTTTTTACTTTGTTATAACATTCTTCATGCTACGCTAGCAATATGATTGATAGTTGCTTTATCGTATACTTTATCAAGAGCAGAAGCAGCCGTTTTGTTTTCGTTATTCTTATTTTTACTCTTACCACAACTGCTGCAATAAGAATACATAATTTCCGCTGAAGGAATAAACAGACATTCCTAAGCTTCAGACTTTATTTAGTTACAATGCGCTAAGAACAGTTATTGTTACGAGCCGACGGAAACTCTAATTAGATGCTAATCCTCTTTCATTAAAATATGAGCACCGTACACTTTAATTGGTATCTTTTAATTATAGACATTCGTGGAAACCCAGGTTACTTTTCCCTACGCTGTAATTAACTTGTTATATATAAGCAACTTTGAGGTGTATGAAGGTTTGAAAATATAGAACACAAGAAGTATTCCAGAAGCGTTTATTTTATCTGATTGTTCTCTTTACTTTGTCATTTAATAACCTTTAGATACGTCGTTACTACTAGAGATAATATTGTGCTTAGTTTTAAGATGAACAAAGCAAACACAGCAAACTAAACCATAATATTTGTGTCCTGCACTACACTCTCTGCCCTAGACATATTCGGTAATCTTAGAATGCCATCGCCACTACAGCTTGCTTGTACTATGAGCTATGTCGACAACTTGGGCACGCCACGATAGCGGCGGTAAGTCCCCTCTTTGAGGAGTGGCTTGAGAGGCGGCATGGCATCCTCACCTTCCACCTGACGCAGGTCCTCACCGGACACGGTTGTTTCGGGAGGTTCCTGTTTCGCATAAGGCGGGAGGAAACGCCCAGGTGTTTCCATTGCGAAGATCGCCCTGAGGACACGGTGGAGCATGCGGTGGAGGTCTGCCCGGCTTGGGCAGCGTGCTCCGTGTCCTCGTGGAGGCGATCGGCGACGGCGATCTCTCGCGTCCGGCCCTGGTGCAGGCCATGGTACGGAGTGAGAGTGAATGGTTAGCTGTCACCTCCTTCTGCGAAGCAATAATGCTCGCGAAGAGGGAGGCGGTGCACGTGAGGGAGAGGCAGTATATGCGCCCTCACGGCCGTAGTCGCCGCGGCCCTGGGCAACGGGAACCCCAGGCTGATTCCCGGCCACCGTAGGCGCGGGCTTGCGGACGGCGAGTAATGGGTAGCTCGCTGTCCGGTAAGGACCAAGCCTGGATCGACGGCGCGTTGTGTCCCACGCGCGCCTCAAAGAGATGGCAGCACCAACTGGTGGGGTCCGCAAGGGCCGATGCCTGCCAGGGTTGCGGGTTGTTCGAAAGAGATACCGCGGCCCCTGGCACATAGGCAACTGAGGGAACACCGGTGCGTTTTAGTCAGTAAAAGTCTGACATGCCCTCCCGCTCCGCCCAGAGCGGGAGAAGTTATTTGATGATTTCCCACCCAAAAAAAATAAAAAGCTATGTCGACAACTGCCGGATCCTTTCGATACGGATTCTATTCCAAGTATAATCCGGTTTATAGCTCGCTGAGCGTTTATGGTAACCGTGAATATTTATGGACCGTGATTGTCCACATTTCGGGTCTGTAAGTCATAACAGGCAAGTTGCGCTGATAAGCTGATTAAAGACCTTAGTCTTAAGGCTCTATAGAATACACGATGAGGAGAGTCAACAAAGCTTCCCAATCTCTCCCTAGCCCAGCTGATTTCTTCTGTTAACCACGAATCCTACAAGACATTCTTTGAACACATTATATTCATTTTTCGGTAACTGTTTTAGGGTTTCTTAGTAAAACAAGGAACCCCTATTGTTTCAACAAGTCTGCCTGTCTGTCTCCACTAGAAAGTTTTTAAAATCCCCAGCAAGTTGATAACAAAGAATTTAAAACAAAAACAGCGATAATTGTAAAAATTCGATATATTATTAACCCTAAACATTAACTAAGTCTAATTATAAACTTGTACAGTGAAATGCTGCGCAGGCGCGACGCTTAGCGTGACGGTGTCGCCGTTACATGCGCCTGCGACGCGGCGGACCACGCCTGCTACGTTCGAGTTCACTGTCACACACTTCATGTCTGGAAGGGATATGCCTATCTGAAAAAAATATATACTGAATTTTATCTTGGAGATTTCTGACCTTAGTGAAGGAAAAACATCGTACAGAAACCTTGACTTCTAGTTAATCATTCTAAAATTACCAACCCGTCTTGAGCAAGAGTGGTGATCAATGCTCGTGACTTCTCTGTATATAATGGGATAATAAAATAGGCTGGTATTTTTATCTGGCACTTGACGCTCACTGCTGAAAATGGGTTCTAAGCCGTGGTTCTAAGGGCGAATTTCACCAATGAAACTAAACGCGTTCAGCACATCTAAATTGCGTTCAACAGTTCATTGTTGGGGAATATTTACACTGACAGCACTTAAATGCAGTTTACATGTCCTGATCGCGTTCAGATTCATTGGTGAAATAAGTACTTAAACAGTTTAACGACATTCGTTTCACCAATGAACTGGTTGCCGACAGCATGTTTCACTTGTGATTCTTTGCCGATAGAACCGTACATTCGTGAACGATTCGCTGACTCAACTGTTGGTCTTATGTTTCGATAGCGTGCTCATTTATTTAGAAGCAGGTTAATTTTAAAAACTTACATAAACTCAGTCTCGAACTCGCCCCCTATTTTTTTTTTTTTTGGGTGGGAAATCCTCAAATAACTTCTCCCGCTCTGGGTGGAGCGGGAGGGCGTGTCAGACTTTTACTGACTAAAACCCACCCGTGCTCCCTCAGTTGCCTGTGTGCCAGGGGCCGCGGTATCTCTTTCGAACAACCCGCACCCCTGGCAGAACAACTCGCCCCCCTGGCAGAACAAATGTTGGTGTACTGGGTACCTCTGCCTAACCGTTTCGGGAATAACTGGTGGGGTCAGCAAGGACCGATGCATGCTAGGGCTGCGGATTGTTTGAAAGAGATACCGTGCCCTCTAGCACACAGGCAACTGAAGGAACACGGGTGGTTTTTAGTCAGTAAAAGTCCTAGACGCTCTTCCGCTCCACCCAGAGTGGGAGGGAGAAGTTATTTGATGATTTCCCAACAAAAAAAAACCGTTTGGGGAATACAGGCACGTGCTGTTATGCAATCCTATCGCTAGGTATTATTGTAACAAACCACTTTCCTATATGAGGATCTAACTGCTATCAAGAAAATTGAGTAAATTTCAATACCTGTATATCCACGGACTCATCAGTCATCATATCAGCTTCTATGTTATTTACTTCGGAATAAATAAGTTTAGTCTCATCAATACTGTCGCAGCTACCACATTTCCAGACACCACCCGTTAAAACTGGCTCATCACCTGTAAAAATGTACATAGATCATTTTGAAAAACCATAAACTAAAAAGGTTAACTTTCTTCTTGTAGTTGTTATTTCCATAAGGAAACAGACCATCTTCTAGCAGTAAAGACCAAGAATAAGTTGGGCCGGCTCTCTCTCATCTCAACCATGGCAACCAGTCGCACGGGTCGATCGACCAGGTTAAGGTACGGTTGACGTGGATGGTCTGCGGAGGCTTGAACATCTTTAAATACCGAGACCCCTCCGTGCTTCGGAAAGCACGTTGGCAGCATGTCATTCGTTGATTTTCAACAGTCGTTACGGTTCGTCAGAAGCCCAGAAGTCAGAACACTAGTCTTACCAAGGGGTATATCGTTTGGTTGTGCCAAGGTCAGTTAGGCAGACGTTCCATGTAAATTGCTGGTATTCAGCATATATATTTAAACACGATTCCGTAGTGATAGGAAATTTTCTGGTAACGTTTGTTTGGCATAAACTCACTATCATTTGCCAACCTACCACCAGATTATATCTTTTTTTTATTTTTTTCCCGGGGTGTATTTCGTCATGGATGTCCTCTGTGTGTGGGCGGAGGGGTCTGTCAGACTCTTACTGACCAAAACCGCCCCGGTGTTTCGTTCCACACTTGCACTATGGATCACGGGATCTGATACGACTTACGCGATCCCCGGTTACCGGCCCGCCACTCAAGTCAGGGGTGGCACCAGATTTTATCTGTAGGAACTTTATGAACACGGTAGCAACTTTAATTATTTTTTTAAACATAATAATTAACCATTATCATCTTCACCGGGCTCCTCAAGCTCTTTGCTGACGCCATTCAGCAGCATGTCTAACACAGCATCAACGTATTCATCTTCATTCACATAATCACCAACACAACCACTTATAATCACCACGAGACACAATAATTTGATGAACATTGCTTTATCGGGTATCACATTGTATTGCAGTGTTTTCATTTGCGCTCTTCCTTATAATTTGCTAATAAATATTGTTTAAAACAATTGGCGCTCGGAATCGTGAGGGCGCAGCCATACCATACGCCTCTAAAATTGATATCGACATTGATTTGGAGGCCAATTCCCGTAATTAAAATCGTTCAAAATCTAGTCTCAATCGCATCTAATCTCATCTCAGCGTCAAGCAATGTCGAAATATTGAGACTGAGATGAGTGATGATGAATTATGTCCTTAAAACATGGGAATTGGCCCTTTGATTTCCAACATAACTGCTGCTACGCTCGATAACTGTAGTTGCGGATGTTGGAGAAAAACAGTCAGGCTAAAGTGAAAGTCGGCCGGATATGTCACGCAGAGCAATGCACCCGCAGAGATGGCCAAAAATCGTCACTGACTGGACGTCTGAGGAAGGTTATCGCCGTCGAGGTAGGCAACGGCGAAGGTGGTGTGATGATCTGATAAAGCTTGCAGGACCAACATAGCCAAACAACGCACAAGACAGAAGGTTTGGAAGTAAAAAGGTGAGGTCTTTGCCCAATAGCGGGTCACAATGTTGGCTAAAAAAAAAACAAACAACTGTCAGTCACTGAAAGTCATTCTTAATTCAAAATCGATATATGTAGCCACATAGCTGTTTTTTTTCTGAACCATATCAAATTGAATGTAAACAGGCAAGTTAAGACGGAAAACACCTAAAAATCTGCACGTAATCGCCTTACTATATGGCAGCTACCCAACACTGGAAGTATTCTTTATCTAATTTCATTGACCCCACCAAGATAAGTGCGAACAGACGATCGAGTTCAAGTACTAAGTTGTGTAACGTTATACAATAGATATAAACTGATAATAATATTATTATGATGGATACGCAACTGTATAGTTTGGTCACAGTATAAAGATAATCAGCGGGGTAACTGCGTAATACTAAGAATTTTTAATTTTTTAATAAAAAATAATACTCACCACAATATTACAGAATACATATAAGATGGTAACAGAGTCAGACAACATTTTAATATTGTGGGAGACTATACTAACAATGGCACTGGCTTTCATTTTAACAGTTCAATCACATTCATTGCGTTATTTACGTTGCTAAGCAGACAAATATTTTAAACATATGAAACAATGGATTAGCAATTCCTTTCAAAATCTTTCGGATTGTAATTGAAAATGTGCTACGCAACTTCTTCAACTTACTTATACAGTATTAAAAGCTACGCGCCAACGAATGCTACCATTCGTTGGCGCGTAGGTAGAGCAACTTGCCTATGTCCCAGCTGTGGGAAAATTATAGGGTGATTATATGTAATCAGTCTTTAATGTTCCCACTGCTGGGACACATGCATCCTCTTGGTGAGAGGGAGTGAGCCGTAATCCACGACCCGGGCCTAGTGCGGGTTAGTAGATGTCACAAGTCTTCGAGATTTTGGTTCTAGAACATGCCAGTTTCCTCACGATGTTTTCTTCACCGTTTATGGAGCAGAGATGATGAAGTAACTTATACAAAGTAAAGGGTCAGTCTGGGTTCGAACCTACGATGTGCAACTCGTAAACCCGGCCTTTATTACACTCGTCCACCACTGCTCTAGGTCTTGCATAAGTATGTGGATGCATTGGTATTCAACAGGAGCGCCGCTGCACCGTTCCACTGTACCGCTTTCTTCACGTTACCCCAGTCTGCCTCCGCCACGGGGCACCATACTCGTATCATACCTCGGGGCTTTAAGTTCCATGCCCGTAACCCACCTGCAGCGCCCCCTGATGGAGACGTAGCAACATAAGAAAAAAAGTAATAAAATCTTGCGTCGGTTAGCTAAAAGAGAATGTGATCTAGCACAGCGTAGTACTAATAAATAATTAGACATGAATTTTATCGAACGTAAAATAATTCTCATTTTGCTCTTCATTTTATTTTGTACACCCTAAATAATTCCTATTTAGGAGGCCTAAAACTACCTTTTAGCGAAATAACTGCGACCAGCTAGGACTAAAGATAGCTTTTTCCTTCACCAATGGCAGTGATGTCCGAGAAAAATCTGAAATATCATTCTCATTGATACGTGCCCGGATTTAGTCGGTGAACTGGGCCTTTTTTACTAGCCATGATTTTCCCACTGCTGGGCGAAATCCTCCCTACTCTCTTTCCACCTCTCTCTGTTCAGAGCTGCCAAGGACCAATCTTTATTAAATGAGTCCAGCTCATACTGCCATCTCCGTCTGGGCCTGCCGCGATGCAGGATACACTGGGTTGTAAGTTTAGCCCATTGATTGTCTGACATACGGCAGATATCCAGCCTAATTCCATTTAAGCGTGGCAGTTTTTCCAGTGACATCAGTTATTTTAGTCATCATCATCATGATTCAATCGAAAGACGTCCACTGCTGGACATAGGCCTCCCTCAAAGGGGGTGGGGTTGCCATAATCGCCATGCTTGGCAAGCGGGTTGGCGATCGCAGTCTGCAGGCTTAGCATGACGCTTTTTATTTCTACACTACTGTAGAATAGAAATCGTTTGAGTACATTTCTCGGTGAAAAACTGTCAACTGTCTATACGGAAACGTCATTTTTGTCTACTTTTCCGACAACAAAACACTTGTCTATGGTTCTCGTGCTAAGCCTGCAGCAGGCTTAGCATGACGCTTTCTATTTCTACTCTACCGTATAATAGAAATCACTTGTCTTTATTTCTCGGTAGAAAACTGTCAACACGGAAACGTCATTTTTGTCTACTCTTCCATCGACAAAACGCTCTGTACGGTTCTCGTGCTAAGCCTGCTGGTGGTAAAATGCATAGAGAACGCAGCTGCCCATTCTGTAGTAAGACCCTTATTCGCCTTCTACGACACCCACAGGAAGAAATGGTTATTTTAGTAATGGAACAAATAAATAATTGTATTCTTAACCCGGTCCATAAGTTCACGGTCTTACTGAAATAAAAATGAAGTAGGAGTACGACACATTTTTCTCATAAGATTACCTAAATGAATTATTCAAACTAGGGCCTCGATACCGAGTCAAGTTTGACACGGGACGATCTCAAGAGGTTTATTAGAATGGCAATACCGAAATGTATGCAAATATAAAAACGGGCTGTTGGATTTTCAACGCTCGGCTTAGCAGCAAAAGTTGAAAATCCTTCAGCGGGTTTCTATTTTATTTAGTTGTCGCTTAGTTTTGGGGAAAACGGACATCTGTAAAAGATTGTGTGATAACCGTATCTCTACATAAGTTTGTGATGAAGGAAGAGATGGCAAAGTTGGAATTTTGTAAGATATTGAACGAGAAATTGAAAAACTTATTTATTCCCAACTCGTTGGTCTAATGTTTGCAAACGCTACTGCTGACCAGCTTTTTGGTTCGATTCCCAGGTCTGCCAAAGTTTTATTGTATTTTTAAATCTTTAATTTCTCATTAGTAGTTCGGAGTCTAGATTTGTGCTCGGTTGATGGCAATAGGCTCGCCCCTATTACATGGGACTCACACATAACTGGCGAAATGTGGGACTACTATTTGAACACCACTGCCTAACCCTTCGGGGAAAACAGACGAGATGTTATGTTATATTTCTGACATTTACTGAAAGGCGTTTGAGATTTTAGCCAGAACCTTAATTAGTACTTACAATTACATTAGGTACTTATATCAATTAAATGGTTCCGTATGGTGCTGGACGTAAAAGAATAGCACCATACCATTTCTTCCCGTGGGTGTCGTTGAAGGCGACTAAGGGACGAGAATGGGCAGCAGCGTTCTCTATGCCTTTTACCACCATACTGCGATCGCCAACCCGCCTGCCAAGCGTGGCGATTATGGCAAAACCCCCCTTTTGGGCGAGGCCTATGTCCAGCAGTGGACGGCTTTCGGCTGAAATGATGATGATGATCAATCAATTATGACATGAGAGCAGCAGTGGTGATCCAGTGGGAACTATTGCGACTTACGAGTTGCAGTTCGTAGGTCCAAACCTGGTCCGAACCCAGGCAGGCGTTTTACTATTTGTAAATTATTTCATCACTCTCAAAACGGTGAAAGAAGTCATCGTGAGGAAACCGGCATGTCCTAGAACCATAAGTTCGAATATATGTCACATCTACCAACCCGCACTGGGCCCGCGTGGTGTATTACGAGCCAGTTCCAATTACAGAAGGAGGCCTGATTACTACCTACCCTAATTACTACCTACAATAACTTTGGAAGTTACTGAAAAAAAAAAAGTGATGAATCAAATTACCCAGTCATCGCATTGATAATAAAGTCTCCGGTACAAACACCTCCTTGGTTGAACAAACTGGCTTAGTCTTTATAAGAATATTCCCCTCAATTTATAAAAAAGCTCGTAAGCTAATGCCTGAAATGAGATCAGCTTAACCTTTCTTACAAATATCCATTCAAACTACGACCTTACACCCTCGAGTTAAGGCTCGACGTAGCTGCAATTCTGAGTTTGCACAATAACCTTAATGCAGATTGGTTTTCTAAACAAATCCTTTAATCTGGAATAAAGAGGCTTTTCTTTTTAATACGAGCGTTTTCTGGTTGAAATTTTGTGCAAATCTCTTTAGGGCCCAACAAAAGTAGACCACAATTTATTTGAGAAGAAATACCACTTACTCTCGGTACCTTTAGGATCCGATAAGGTACTGTTACGTTATTATAGGCATCCTGATAATATGGACATAGTAAATGAATTATGTAAACTCTCTCACAGAGACAAGGCATTTGTCCCTACAGTTTTAATATTATAGGCTGGTTATGTTTATTACCTTTATATTTTAGCATTAATTTTTCGCAGTTTAAGTGTATATTTAACAAATATTTTAGTCTAAGACATCACATATGCATATTTTTCTCTACTTCATTTTGATTTCTCCGCTGGAAGAAATTTCTTGACAAATAAGCAGTACCTTTGTACTCAAATGTCGTATCTGTATGTTTAACTATTTGTGTACATAATAAATAATTAAATAAATAAGTATTTTATGTACGTTTTAGTGAATTAAGTGCCGTATTGACTTAAACCGTGAAAGAAAACCACGTGAAGGAAACTGCATATATGTATGTCCTAGAACTAAAAAAATAAGATATGACGTGACAGACGTCACTGGGCCCAGTGGCCCACCTGGTGAATTCCGGCTCTCTCCCACACAGGTTTGAAGCCTGAGTCCCAGCAATTTGAAAGTCATGGGCTGATGATGAAAGTAACATCACACTTGCATTCCCCGAAAGGTTAGGCAGAGGACAGATTTACGTTTTGCGATTACTATAATTTATTCGTGTACACACGGCTACATATCATGCTAAACATTTCCAGTTTACGCTGATCTCGCACTCTACGGAAATCCTGCACAATGCGGGACCAGCTTTTACTGGAAATGAATAGCTTGATGTGTAGCCGTATATGTTACGCTCCAAGGTCGAAAACGCTCATTGAGCGAAACTCATTAGTAGTTCTAATAGATATCTAGATAATTCTGTATTTGTATATGCTTTTGAAAAGCTCCTTGCATCTGGTCTGTCGCGATCATTTGTATGAATTCTGACGCACAAACGCGAGTTGACTATGTCTATTCTGTTCTATTTTTTATTATGGCAAAGCCGCTGTCGACCATTCTGCCATTTTTTTTACCATGACAAGCAAAGCCGCTGTCGACCATTCTGCCATTTTTTTTACCATGACAAGCAAAGCTGCTGTCGACCATTCTACCATTTTTTTCCCATGACAAGCAAAGCCGCTGTCGACCATTCTGCCATTTTTTTTACCATGACAAGCAAAGCCGCTGTCGACCATTCTGCCATTTTTTTTACCATGACAAGCAAAGCCGCTGTAGACCATTCTGCCATTTTTTTTACCATGACAAGCAAAGCCGCTGTCGACCATTCTGCCATTTTTTTTACCATGACAAGCAAAGCCGCTGTCGATCATTCTGCCATTTTTTTTACCATGACAAGCAAAGCCGCTGTCGACCATTCTGCCATTTTTTTTTCCATGACAAGCAAAGCCGCTGTCGACCATTCTGCCATTTTTTTTACCATGACAAGCAAAGCCGCTGTCGACCATTCTGCCATTTTTTTACCATGACAAGCAAAGCCGCTGTCGACCATTCTGCCATTTTTTTTCCATGACAAGCAAAGCCGCTGTCGACGATTCTGCCATTTTTTTACCATGACAAGCAAAGCCGCTGTCGACCATTCTGTCAATTTCCAAAGTGCATTGGGGTCCTTTTAGTAGTCGACTCGCACAAATTAACTTGCCCAAACCGAGCGAATCGTCACTATTAAAAATAAAATTTTCTATAGGCGAGTTGCACGAAGTTAATTTATTTGTGGGGAATAGACAATTTCACAAATACGTACTAGGCAACTGGTACGTTTAGAAGTAAACGTTAAGGAAAAAGTACACTAACATTTATTATATAAAATACAAACGCGTTCAGCTCATCTTACCGCGTTCCAGAGCTGTCAGCTTCAATTTTTTTGTGAAATATTGATACTGACAGTACTTGATCGTGGTTTAGAAGAGCTGATTTGTTCAGTTATATTATAGTAGGTGTTAAGGTTTTGTTCTTGTAATAAAAGCGAAGGCTCAAATTTGGTAAGAAAAATAAAATATTATTAATAGGTAATCCGTCTTAAATAAAATTCAGAAACTGATATATTACAACTCCTTTTTAATTCCACTCAAAGGTATTCGAAATCAGTCTTAAAACATTTCGAAGAAAATATATTTTGTTCTTGCTGCCCAAGCAATATTTTACACTCAACGACTACGAAGCTAAATCGACTTCGGCTTGACATTTTCCAACGATGCCTTAACGTCAGATGACAACGATAATGTCTCCACACTGGATTAAGGGAGCGACTCTGTAATTTATAATTCAGATTGTTTTGAGCTTAGTTTAAATCTTTAGATTTATCACTAGCAACATCCCTGCTTCGATCGGCTTTTACGACTTGACATCGAGATTGTTTTATTAAACTTCTATAAGTTTCATATTAATTTATTATACCTACTCCATTTGAAATAAAATTTGACATTTAAACAAACCTTTTTTACAGTCCGATCAACCGATTTTGACTTCTATTTCGTTGGTGGTATAACAAATGGCAGCTGCAGTAAACAGTTGGTATTGTAACTACTTTTTTGCTTATAATGCCATCCTTATGCCTACGGTATACAAGTCAGAATCCGTTGAACAGACTGTAAAATAGGTTTGTTTAAATGTCTTATCTTATTTCAAATGGAGTATAGTTGGGAAAAGACTTGGCCGATGAGGGTTAAAGTTGTTTGTGTGCAAATCCGGGTCTTCATAATAAATTTCAGCTTTCATGGACTTTGGGAAGTACCCTAGAGGTTTTATTTTTTAAACGAATCAATGAAATCCAAAGTATAAAAAGCACACAAATGAAACTTCATCATTTCAGCCGAAAGCCGTCCACTGCTGGACATAGGCTTCCGCCCAAATTAAACTTATGCGGTCTTATTACAAAACAAGGTTTTTCTTTAAGTAAGGATTAAACCATCGGACCTTTTTTTGAAATAAGAACTTATCAGAAATTGAAATACGGTTCTTGTTTACAAAATTAACAACTTAGTCCGGTGCTAAGTTGTCAGTTTTATATGTTACCGGTCAAACCCAATTTCTGGCCAAACTAGTTTGTCCTAGGCCAAACAGACTTATCCTACGCGTGATATGTCGCAGCCAACTAGCTTAATTAGCCATTTCGTTAACAGCCTTTGGAAGTAACGCTCGCCGGCTGCTGTCGCGGCGCCGCTCGCTTCGCTCGCTCGGGTCGCGCGCTTTTGGTCACAGTTCTAACATAACCTAACCTAACCCATTTAATCAGCGTGCCCCGGCTTAATAAACCAGTTTGGCCTAGGACAAACTAGTTTGGCCTGAAATCGGGTTTGGCCGGTAACATATATAAAGAACTTCACCTGAATCGAAATAAATTGCAAAAACTGGCTCAGAGATTAAGGCTAGAACTAAAGTTATATGTATAAGAAGGATTGTGTTTTATGAGTCTGCTAAGTACATCTTCGAGCAGTGGTGGCCTAGTGGCAACGGCCCCGAATTACGAGTTGTAGGTCGTGTGTTCAAAGCCAAGTCGGCGGTTTTCTTTGTGTAAGTTATGAAGTAATCCTTATCCTGAATATTTGAAGTCCTTAGCTCCCCTCTGTTTCCGTCGGGGTTAAAAATACAAGAGTAGACCTAAGACAATGAAATGGATCATGATTCATTGTCAGTTTGGTTGATTCCCTGAAAAACTATTAAAGGATTAAGAAGGTTGTAAAGTACTGTATTAAATTAAAGGTTGAGACTAGAGTTTTTTTTTTTGGACGGGAAATCATCAAATAACTTCTCCCGCTCTGGGTGGAGCGGGAGGGCGTGTCAGACTTTTACTGACTAAAACCCACCCGTGTTCCCTCAGTTGCCTGTGTGCCAGGGGCCGCGGTATCTCTTTCGAACAACCCGCACCCCCGGCAGGCATCGGCCCTTGCGGACCCCACCATTTGGTGCTGACATCTCTTTGAGGCGCGCGTGGAACACAACGCGCCGTCGACCCGGGCTTGGTCCTTACCGGACAGCGAGCTACCCATTACTCGTCGTCCGCAAGCCCGTTGAGACTAGCGTTGGTCTTGCTTTTACCTTTTTTAAGTATACTACTGTTATTTTTATCTGCCTGCCAAATGTTTAAGCCATGAAACTTACTATGACCAAAATTGAAAAAAACATTTTTTTATTTGAAAAATAAACGTGAGGCCGAGGTGTTTTACTCATCTAATAAAAATACATTGGACAAAAAACTTTTGAATTATACTCTGAAAAGTGTCGCTTTTAATTGCAAATGTTGAACACATTTTGGAGGCGAAAAACGTAATGTTTTGCAAAAGATATAACGCGTTACAACTATGCTCTCTTTTGGTTTTAAGTGGATCTAAAATAACATGCATACATATGTTGCATCCCGCTTTGTCAAGACACATTCATAAAGCTAATGGCATAGGAACTGAACGTTCTGCCTAGCCCCATGGCAAAAAGCGTTAGTTTATATATGTACTGTACCTACGTATGAACAGGGTCAAGTTAAATTAGTAAGCGAAACCTGACAACGTGATGGGTTTCGCTATTCAAAGAGTTTTTCGAGTCAGTTTTATTTTTGTTTGATCTTGTTTAGATATCAATATCCGCCATGTCTGTGGATTAACACTAGCTAATTTAATATGTAAGTATGTTCAATTTGATGTATTTTTCTTCTTTCTCCTGGCTATATTCGTGGCTTCCTGGCTAGATTGCCAATGTTCGTCTATTGAGCAAGTTCCATATCATACCTACTTGGGTCTAATAATTGATAATCGCTTCAACTGGAGTGTTCAGGTGGAATCCGTGTGCGGTAAGTTGCGTGGAATACTCACTAAATTTTCTATTATAAAGCGGAATATACCGTAGAAAACCCTCCTACAAATGTACACAGCTCTTGCTGAGTCTATAATCTCGTATGGACTCACCAGCTATGGACGCACTTTTAAAAGCTACCTGGATAAAATTCATAATCTGCAAACACGTCGGCTGAAACTGGTGGTACCGAAGTATGTAAGAAATAAATACCGCGACAACTATACAGGTCTATTTAAACATTGCAATGTATTACCAGTTCTAGCCCGCGCTGAGTACTTGTTTCTCATTGAACATTTTGACAACATTGGAATACAGATTCCAGTGAATTATGATGTGAATACCCGCCAGTCAAAGATAAAATCACTTAAAGTGCCACGTAAAAACAATTTTTATGGTAGGTGCACTGCATCTTTCACAATACCCGTCTTATTAAACCAAATACTTATAGACATTCGCGACTCAATGAACAGGAAAAACGTAAAACACAAGCTCAAAGAATATTACCACTCCATTTTACCTTAATTTCACAGTAGCGCGTTGAGTAATTCCAGACCATGGCATGCTAAGACAGACCCAGAGGTCTAATAGTGTGCCTTGTATAATTTTAAGAACAATAACCTGTGTTTAGATAAATTAAATAAAATTAAATAAATAAATATTATCCCAATTTATTTGGTGTCAACTCTCCTAGTTATTACTGCGCCACAACAAACGGTTGTAGGTTGTCTCTTTTGTTGTGTTAGTTACTGGCGGCCGTCCACGGCCTCTTTTTCCTTCTTCTATATGTAAGCGTGTATTTATAGTATAAAATATTCATTAGAAGGTAACACGATATTTATTCCATCAACATGGACGTCAGACCTTCGTCTAGTTGAGACGCCTAATATGTGGGGGTGGACGTATTCGGTTGAAGATTCTATTTAATACCTTTTTACTACCCGACTGCGGAGGGTAATGTGTTTATCAGCCTATGTAGGTACGTATGTTTGTTGCTTTGTGGCATTCTGAAGACTAAACGAATGGGCTGATTTTGTTGATTCTTATAGTCAATCAATTTGTCTCAGTCTTGTGAGTGTCACTAAAGACATGCATAATCTGCCTATGACGTTCTGTAAGAGGAAGTGAGGCGTAATCCACCACGCGGGCCCAGTGCGGGTTGGTAGATGACACAAATGTCCTCGATTTTTTGGTTTAAAGACATGGCCGTAATCAAAATTCATTAAGACGACAACCAGACGCCATATTGTGAGAAAGAAAAATATGAAAGTCGACTAACTATGTCAAGTGGGGTATCATTGAAATTTATCTTTAGTTTTCTGCAGGTACATACCTACTCATTTTTCATTTTCTATCGCTAGGTGTAACGGTAAGAAAGACATACAGAACGTATGTCTTTCTTTAGATGGACTGAAAGAAATCATGAAGTAGCTCTGGTGCAATATTTTGTTAATATCTATTTTCGTCACTTTTAAGAATGACTACTATCAGATCTGTTAGCCAAAAGGCTTTTATCACCAGATTATTAAAAATGTAATGTAATGTAATGTGTAATGTAATGCACCGATCCCAGCGTGGCTTGACCAGACTCGATTAATCGAATGAACCCCAAGATTCGCAATAGCCCCTGTAGCCTCATGCTTCATGGTGTTACAGAGGCCATTGCATATCAAGAAGTAGACCGGGGGGCGCGGTAATGGTCAGGTAGACGTGCCCTTAGGATAGGAAAGGATTGCGAGCCTACCGGATATGCATCCTTTTATCACCAGATTATTAGAAAGAAAGAAAATTATTTTATTTAGCACAGACTAAAAGACACACAACAAACAATCTGCCCAGCCTTTTTCCAACCAAGTTGGGGTCAGCTTCAAGTCTAACTGGATGCAGCTGAATACCAGTATTTTACATGGAGCGACTGCCTATCTAACGTCCACAACCCAGTTACTGGGTAATACGATACCCCCTTGTAAGGCTGGTTGTCAGACTGTTGAGCTTCTGATGAGCTTCTGCAACGACTGTCAAAGATCCACGAACGACAACGGGGACCGGCAGTTTGACGTCCTTTCCGAGGCACGGAGGGGTCTTGGAATGTAAAGTCGGTCACCCATCCACAGAACAACTGCGGCAAGCGTAGCTTCAACCTGATTGACCGACTGTGAGGCTGTTATTTCTAAAAGGAACACAACATCAACCTCAAATGAACAGTGTGACGAGCGTTGTAAGAAAATAGCTGGAAGGTGTACCTTACGGCTGCGCAAAATAGTGCCTTTCAGCACAAATGCCAGTTAAAGACAACTTTATCGGGATGAAACGCACCACCACTATATAAATTAACACTATTTCAACAGATCCCATTAAGATTTCATATTATTATAATTGCAAATTGCATTTGGGACCTTAGTTATCTTTCAACAATGATGATCGCGAGGCACCCGTTTCTATACAATAGCCAGAATAGGGACGTCCCATCTACCCTATTTAGATAGTCTGTTAAATGGCTATATTTAAGCTTAATTTATACCAGTTTAACGGCTATTATAGGTTAGTGTAAGATACTGTTTCATGCATTGTAATCAACCTAAATGATTTATAGTAATTCTTTTTTTTAATTCAATTGAGAATATAGTGATCATTTTTCATTTATGTCAAATGTTGCTGTTCTAATTCCATAAGGCGTTAAATGTAAGTCAATATTTGTCCTTTTAGGGTACCGCACCCGAAGGGTAACCAACGGAACCCTGTTACTTAGTCTCTGTTGTCCGACCGCTCGTCTGTCTGTCAGCGGGCTGTATCTCATGATCCGTAATAAGTAGACAGTTGAAATTTTCACAGAATGTGTATTTCTGTTGCTGCTATAACAACAAATAATAAAAACTTTTTCCAAAAATAAAACAAACAACTTCCCGAAAAACACTACAAAGTAAAAAATCACTTTAATTTCGGAAGTCGGTGACTTTGCATAAGTATTTAAATTTTTTGTCACCGCCTTCCAAAATTAAAGTATTTTTTTACTTTGAAGTGTTTTTCCGGAAGTCCGTTGTTTTTGGAAAAAGTTTTTATTTTTCACTTTTTGGTTATAGTACCTACCCCACACTAATTCAAAATTTCATCTTCCTTGGGGTCAAAACAGTGCATATTTATGCGATAGCAGCAATCGCGGTTGATTTGCTATAATTTTTTGAACAGTTCCGTTGTCTGTCTCTGAAACTCATCATCAGATCTATATGAAATTTTAATGGGACCATTTCGGAATAAACTCCGTTGGACTAAAAAAAATAATTTTGCAAATCCGTCTATATATTACGGAGTTATGCCCGAACATACAGAAAAAAAATATATATAAACATGTCGCGAATTGATAACTCTTCCTTTTAGAAGCCGGTTAAAAAAAAATGTAAAAATTAAAGGGGTCTCCATACAAGAAACGGCTTATTCCCGGCTATCAATGAAAAACTTCTGATCGAAAACCCAGCAACACTTTGCCAGCGCTTCAATCAGCCAGTCAATTTAGTACAGGGTGTTTCAAATAACTTAATCAAATATGCATAGTAATTGTGTCTCTGAGAATCGAGGACCAGGACCACTATGATTCAACTAGCTGTTGCCCGCAATTTCATCTGCGATACAGGATGAGAAGTAGCCTATGTCCTAACCCAGGTTATGTTCTGTCTGTGTGTCAAATTTCATCTAAATCCATTCAGCCGTTTTAGCGTGAAAGCGTAACCAACATACAAACTTACTTTTACATTTCTAATATTATTTATTTTGTGGAAATTATTTATTTATTTTTTTATCTCCAAAACACTTCAAGTGTAACACGCAGATTTACGCCACGCAACGAAAACCTCTCAGGGTTTATCTGCTGATGGCGAGCCGCCCATTTCAATAAAAAAAGAAAATAAAATAATCATCAACAATTTGTACACGAGAGTTTGACAAAAACAATATAACACTAAAATAATATAAGACAATATTGATAAAAATAAATAAAAATCGACAACATGCAATAATAACTACATTGAGAAATGTTGTGCAAGGAAACATTTTGATTTGTACTTATAATATTAGAAATATTAGTTAGGATTGGGATGACATCGACTGGCATCAAGATTACGCAAAATTAATATTACAATTAATGACTATTACGAACAGTGGTGGCCAAGTAGAGCATTGGTGGCCCAGTAGATTAGTGGTGGCTCCGACGATTTGTATATCGTGGGTAAGGACCCAAGCAGAAGCTTTACTTTATGCAAATAATTTCATCACAACTGCTCTCAAAGCAGTGAAGAAAAACATCGTGAGGAATCCGGTATTTCCTAGAACAAAAATCGAAGACATGTGACATCTACCACGCGGGCCCATCCATGGCTCTCCAAGGAAAAGAGGCCTAAGTCCCAGCAAAGTGGAAACATTACCTATAAGCTGTTTATTTATTATTACTAAATGGGCTTGTTCTTGACCTCGATCACGCCTGATGGTAAGCGATTGATGAGGTCTATAATGGGTCGAGCGTGCCCAGAAAATGCCAGTTCACTCTTGTTTTGAAGGTAGATGGGTTAAATGTGGAAGGGAATACATACGCAGGCAGAGACTTTTACACTTTGGCTGTGTGCATAATAAATGAATGAGTATTCAAGACTAATAATCATCACGTAATCGCTTTTTCTCCCTTAGTTTGAATGTCTCTTACACGTCATAGAACGTCGAGACCTATTTATCTAATTGCTGATTTCAACAGTAAAACCAAACGTGATCATCGCTTTTAAACTGCGTTCAAGAGCTGTCAGTGTCAAAATTGTTGTGGACTCAGTAGTAATTTGTGAAATTAGCCCTAAGGCTATAATAATTAGTTTCAACCTTAGAGCAATTAGGTTAAATGTTTATAAAGGTTCAACACATGTGAGGTTTCGTTTTCTGAGAATTGCTGTCAAAAGTGGTACTGCAATTTTAGGTTGACGATACTCTTTTCTAGTCTAACGATCAACCCCTTATTCATAAACGTTGCTTAAAGTTAAGTAAGGATTAGTCTGGTTACCCATACATTTGAAGTTTCAACGTTTCATAAACTTTAAGCAACGTTTGTAAATAAGATGGTAATAATCTAATTTAAGAGTCCCATTTTGATGTCTCAACTTTTTATGTCAGTTTTCGAAAAATGGTATAAGTTTAAACTTGTAATACTGATTACAAGATTAGACTGCCAATATGCAACGAATTAAGGGTCGTGCAGACTAGTGCATCGCGACGGTCGGGTCGCGACACTCGTAGATCTATGAAACCTTCATGGAAATTGTTCTACAAGTGTCGCATCGCGCTGTCATGTCGCGACTGTTTGAAGACGCCTTTATGGTAGATTTTAGGAATGTTGAAACTCTTGAAATTAGAATTGTTTTTTTATAAAATAAGACTTTTAAGTTAGAAAGGTACGAAAAACGACGTTACCTAATACAAAGATACGACATTACCTAATACAATTATTGAAGTAATATTTGTGAAATAAATTGGTATCCTACTCAATCCCTACTTCAAAATATTCCCAGAAAAATCCCTTATATTTATTCCCACACGCAAAACCGTATTATCTGGAACGCTGAAATCCTTCAAAGAATGTAAAAGGGTTTTCTTTCAATAGCACTTTGTACCATTAGGTATCTCGCTGTCGGTCGCAGTGACTCGAATCTCGTAAACTCCATAAAAGTCACAAACTGGAGTCCTTCTTATGTCTTCAAACAGGACAATTATTTGAAAAACGTCTGTTATTTTGGAAAGAAACGGATGTAAAAAGAAATTGGTTTGATTACTGTTATTGAATTTTATTGCCTCGTCTCTTTTTGCTTCGTTAGAGGCGAGTAAAGGATGTAGGAGAAACATATTGGCTTGTTTATTTTATATACCTAGTTTTATTTGTATAGTTAGCGACATTATACTGAAATATTTGAAATGTTAATTTCTATGAACAATATCATAATTTAGATTTAAGACCACATAGACGCCGCGAAGACACCGCTACGCCCGCCCCTGCGCTGCTAAGTGCTATATGATGGATGATTCAAACTAAGTTTTAATGTTTAAAACGAAACAGCATTCAGCAGTCAATGTTTCACTGATTTCTTGCCTATAATATGATTAAAATCATTTAATTTTCCAATTAATTTGGTAATTATAGTGATATATAAAATTACCTAAATTCAACGCCATCGAAACGCTAATTTGATTTCAATTGCTGCGTTAATAATTCAACTTGTTTTGAGCACCTACCTAACCACTAATTGAAATAAAGCTGTGAACACACAGTATTTAGAAATAGGTTTTTCTGTTTCTGAGTGTGCAAACTATTTGAATAGAGTTACGCGTAATGCTCTTTGGTTCTCTTTATTCTGCAAAAACCGTATATTTTTAAAGAATCTGTGGAGAATCTTTCAATCATCAAATCATTAACACATAAACAGTAAAAAACTGAATAACTAGCTAATGGCCCACGCTTCGCCCGTGTGGAGGTCGGAAACCATCCTACGGAATCGTACTGCGGGGATAAAAAGTACTCTATGTCCTAACCTAGATCAAAGTCTATCAATGTCTGTTCTGTTCAGTAAGGTAATAGACAAATAATCTGACTGATGGAGTTACTTTCGCATTTAAAATATTAAGTATGAAAACATGGATAGTAATGGCTAAACAGAACTAGATAGTGAAATAAACAAAAATGTATTTTCAGTAGAAATATTTCTTTATTTAAATTCAACGTTCAAACCTGGTATAAAGCAATATTTAAGATACTATTTAATTAGATACTCATCATTATATCAATTTATACTTCATAAAGACAACTGTCTTAATTTCGAAACTCGAAGACAACTTGACGAACAAACCAGGCGATGCTCGAAGCATAATTTTTCCATTCCGTTTCGTAAAAAAATCAGTCGTTTTATGCTAGCTGCCAAATGAGATCATTTTTAAACGTATAACGATACAAAATCACTTCAGGCAAATCACATACTTTCTTTCAATTCTATTGAATCATTAGTATTTAAAATCAATTATCATCATCTGCCTAGGCCTTTCCCGACTATGATGGGATCGGCTTCCAGTCTAACCGGATGCCAGTATTTTACATGGAGCAACTGCCTATCTGACCTCCTCAACCCAGTTACTGGGTAACCCTTGGTAAGACTGGTTGTCAGATTTTGGGGCTTCTGACAACCCGTAACGACTGTCAAAGATCCACAAATGACTGCCAGAACCAACGGCTTAACGTGCTTTCCGAGGCACAGAGAGGTCTTGGTATGTAAAGATGGTCAACCATCCACGGACCAACCGTGTCAAGGGGAGCTTAACCTGATCGATCAATCCGTGCGGCTATTATTACTTGTATTTAAAAACAATACAAATCTCAAATCATGACAGTAGGTAGTTCCGAAAACCAGCTTTTGAATTCTGTCAATGAACTCTTGATCAATCGACACTCATCCCCAGACTGTACAATAATATGGATTGTACAAAATTAATTCGTTCGAGCAGATCTGACATTATTTTCTTACTTTATATTCATGTCTGCTCCTGGCCTAACTCGTTCGTCCTAACAGATTTTCATAGCAAATAGAATGTCACGAACATTGTAGACTAGCTGAAGCGGTGTCCAACGCTGGATGCGTTTGAAAATTTCATCCTTATTCTGATTTTAATAAATTAATGTGATGAGTAATTATTTTCCTGACATTTATGTATGATTGTTGACGGTATTGCAACGTGCAAGCTTTAGAATTTGGCTGGATATTTTCATACTAAATAGATGATTTATGATACAAAGAAAACTGGTAAGGCAAAATCTAAAACAAAAAGTTTACGAGTGTTTCTCTCTACATCTATGCTTACATTTATCACCACAGTCTACGGCATGCTTCACACAGTATTTGCCGCTTCACACATCTCTCTCTGCAGTTAATTCAAACAATGATCCAACACGGAACTTTCAGAAGAGAATGCCGACGTTTTAAGGAGACTAGAATTATTCTAGTCTCCTTAAAACGTCGGCATCATCTTTACACCTCGTCACACTGTCCAGTGTAACAAATGTTCATGATTGTTTAATCCGGTAAGAATTGTTGATGTAATTGATGCAATTGAGGTTTTTAAGGCAATTATGTAATGTATTGTGAAATTAAATATTTGCAATTTATTTATTTAATCTGACATTTTGTAACGTTTATATATAACTGATAACTGAAGGAATACTATGACATTTTTAATAATTTAATGTATTATGAAATTCAATATTTGCACACCACATGTAATGGTACAATGTAAATGAGCCACATTTATAATAACATCATACTACTTTGTACACCTACATTTTGGCAAATAAATTACTTATTACTTAAACGCACGCATTTTCCCCAAATATTTGAATCAATAGATTCACCTACCGTCCTGCTACGAAAATTGGACGTTTACTTTTTTGATAACTGCAGTGTTTTGTTACAACTATGCTGGATGGGAGTTTCATTCGCCACTTTTTCTTCTCAGCTAAAGCACTAAAAAGTGATGAAGGTTGGTCGTTTTGGGGGTCTCTCTTCTGTAATTTTGACGTTCAAAAAATGCTGACTCTCAGCCTAGCTTGAATAAATGATTGTTGATTTGATTTGATTTAACTTTTAATGTGATTTTAAAAACTCATTTCACTTTGAACACAATTCAGAATACTACCACTCTACAACCGTTTCTGTGATTTAAATTCACCCTCATTGAGTGAGCACGCGTGCTAAAGGGCCGCTTTGTGATCAAACTAGTGGTTTTCATTGAGACCAAGCTTACTGGGCGGTTGCCGATATATAATAAGACCATCCCTCAATTGTTGGCCGGATTAAAGGATTATTTTTGGTGGATACATCTTAATACTACTACATAAATATATATACTTAGCTATTTTAGTTCAGTGCCTGCCAATCCGTCCATGCAAAATGCTTAAAGAAGTTACATTTTTAAAAACCATGCTGATTAGAACTACTATTCTACTAAAAAAATAAACAGGCCAAGTGCGTGATGAAAGGTTTCGGGGTTGGGATGAATTGATCCCAAGAACAAACATAACTTTGTTGTTGAAAAAAAAAATCTCCCATACATCGATATACGTCACGGTTATTTTTTTTACTTCAAATGTTAGTTTGTTTTACGAAACCCTAACAAACATTTTATAGAATAAATGAAATAATAGTTTGACACAAGTTAAAAAAATATATTTGAATAAGAATAAAAAATTTAGACTAACTAAACAAATAAATACAAAAAACAAAAGGACACTTAAGCGTCGAAGTATTCGTCCGCATTGCTGTCATAAGGAAACGTGCACAGAAGACTGGCAGCATTGCCACGTTGAATGGCAAAAAAAATAAACTAAACATAAAATATCACTAGACTTTATCAATAGACCACCAAGTCCTTAAATAATTGCTGCCGAATCTATGCCTCTATCAAAGAGAATGTTCTTTTTTATCCAATCACTGCTAACTTTAAATGTACAGCAAATTTAGAGACTTGAATTGGCTTTCTAACCTAACTTAATACTAGTTCTACTCTATCATCTAGGTTCAATACATTGAAAACTAGTTGTCCGAATAGGGAACTAATCACGTTCAGCAAATATTATCTGAGAGCGGGCAAAGTTTGAGTTCCATACTATTGCGGTGTGGTCGTATCCCCTATTAGTATTCAGTGTAGTCCCCCACTGATATCACCGAATCAGTAATTATGAGTGAATTAAGTGGTGCATCTTTTTGAACGGTTTTTGTTTGCTTTTTTTACTGACGTTACTTGCAGAATTCTAGAGTGGCGAGACGTTAATGTATGCACAAATTCATCAATTAGGTGTCTAAAGACTCGCAAGTTCAAATTCGACATTGCTACATAACAGTTTTTGAACAAAACGCATTCATACAGTAAGTTTAGTTAGATCAGAGTTTTAAGATTGTTTGAAGCGAAGTTAATTCGTTTTACACTATGTTTTTAGGGTTCCGTACCTCAAAAGGTAATAAGGAACCCGTATAAGATCACTTTCTTGTCCGTCTGTCTGTCTGTCCGTGTGTCACCACTGATTTTCTCAGGAAAGGGTGGACCTAGCAAGTTGACATTTATACCAGATACTGTAGTTTATAGTCCCTATTATGTGTATAAAAATCCAGGTCCTGAGTCAATACAATAAAAAGATATGGGCAAATTTAGATTTTCGCGAAAACTTCTATGTACCAAAATTTACCTTTTTTTTTTTTTTACTCTTCTAAATTTTCCCTTTACTTGTGCTTTATGACCTTGCTTGTAACCAAAATTGACAATTCTAGGTCAACCGGGAATACCCTATAGGTTTTGGGTCGAAAATCTATATGTTAGTTCCCGTTGACCAGGAATCACAAAAATTAAATAAAAAAACGTTGAAAATTGAGGTAAATTTTGGCACCTGCAAGTTTTCGCAAAAACTAAATTTGTCCACATCTTTTTTATCATGGATGGCGGTATAATGGGTAGGTACGGAGCCCTCGGCGCACGAGTTCGACTCGCACTTGACCGGTTTTTTTATTTTTCTACCTGTTTTCGAAGGCAAATTTTTCTTAACTCTTAGAGCCTATTAAATGATCAAATTTACTAATGTTAAAAATGAAGACACTAATCATCACCCTTAAATAAGAGAACAGTTCAAAACGCTTAGCGAAAAGCGGGGGCGGGCGATGGGATGCGACGCGGTGGATCTGGGGCCAAAATTACACGTGCATGAAGCCGTGGGCTGAATCTAGAGCAAGATAAGTTCCGAACTCAGTTCAGTGGCTCAGTTAAGCTGCAAAGACATTTAATTTGCCTAACCTTTCTCAACTATGTTGGGGTCAGCTTCCAGTCTAACCGGATACAACTAGATACCAGTATTTTACATGGAGCGACTGCCTATCCAACCACTGGGTAATACGATACCCCTTGGTAAGACTAGTTTTCAGACTTTCTGGCTTCTGACGACCCGTAACGACTGTTAATGATCTACGAATGATAGCCGGGACCAACAGCTTAACGTGCTTTCCGAGGCACGACCCCTCTTGGAATGTAAAGATGGTCAGACCCTCTTTCTCAAAGCATAAACAAAAATTTTGGTCACTTTCTCCATAGTAACAACCAAATAAACTTCCAGGTTTCTATAACAATGGTGTCACAATGGGGTTGTTAATTTACCCCATAAAAAGACGTCTCGTGTCACTTTGACCCCGCTTGAGATGGGTCACGACCCATAATTTTATGGTCTCTGTGAAATGGATCATGCGTAAGCCTGTGAAAATCTATTGTCATGAATTTTTGTCTGGTTTCTAAAGGACATTTTTACGTGAGGACAAGATAATGTCTGACTGTTTTTAATAGTGAAATAGTATCTAAACTACGTATAAGGGTAGTGTTGATTGGGAGTTAGTTGTAGTTCTTCTTCCCAACTAAAACATACTAACTTTTGATGGTCAATAATAAGTCTAGCTGAATTTGAATAAATTATTTTGAATTGTAAATGAGATGGTAAACTAATCTTTTTTACAGTAAGTAAAACAAAATACCTGCACATGATATTGAACATTTTAGTCTCGGAGCACTCCTGAATTTGATAGCAAATAATTATCGCTGTGTTACGGGATTACGGGCTTCCGAATAAGTCATGTCAAACCTAGACAGGCCATTTACTTTGTGTAATTTATTTTATCACAACTGCTGTCAAAATGGTTGAAGGAAAACGGAATTTCCAAGAACTAAACCATTCAAAGACATGTGATATCCACCAATCCACACTGGGCCCGCTTAGTGGGTCATTTCCTTTCACAGAGAGGAGGCTTGTCTCAGTGGGAACATTATACGCTGATTGTACAAATATAATAAATAATAGTTAAAAAACACGCTTTATAAAGCGTGTAAAAAGGAGAAAATAATTTAATTCAATTAAAAAGCGTGGGGTGCTTTTTGAGGTATTTTTATAATCAATTAATGTCAAGCACCCCACGCTTTTTAATTGAATTAAATTATTTTCTCCTGTTTTAGTTTAGTTTTTAAAGCTTGTTTTTTAGTTTTTTAAACTATTATTTATTTTCTATTTTTTAGTTCTGCTTACTACAAAAACGTGATTTTTTTCCTTTTTTTTTCATTTTTCTCAATTTTTAAATTATTAAATTGTAATCGGTCCTCGATAAGTTTACAAAGTTTCAATGAAATCTGACCGTTTAAAGTGGGTCAAAATCGCGCTCTAAGGAGTCGGTTACATACAAACATACAAGTGAAGCTAATATAAAGCGGGTAAAATAGTGTTTATTTCCATTATTCAAGCCATCAACTTATAAAATATTCACGACGGGCGATTGCTAGAGCCAGCCGGACATAACCTCTATCTATCATACTCAAAAAGCCAGCAAGCTACTCACCGAATAATTTAATATTGAATCATCAATATTGATTCGTTAGTGATAGGCCTGAAATTACCAAGGAACAATGTCTATCAAATTAAATTATTATCGATATTTAACGTAGTTATTAATTGGCTTACAATTGAATTTGTTGCCTATAGATACAGACAGATAGTTTTCAGGGTTCAAGACATTGATTTGCAGAACATGAGTATTCGGGTTGGTTTTCGTTGCCGTGTTCGTGATCTTGCGTGTAGTTTTGGTAGCGACATTTCCACACAACAGATATGATCTTTTTTTATATCAGCCTACAACAGTTCATTGATGGAAATAGGTCTCTTCAATTAAACACCATTCAGCTTGATTCTCGGCAACTCTCATCCAACTACCCTGTGATGATCTTCGCTCCACCTAGCCTGAGGGCGTCCCACTCCAATGGTTTCCAATCGGTTATACGGCTAATATGGCCGGCCTATTGACACTAAACTTCAGCTTACTTGTTCTATCGACAACTTTGGTGCTTTACCGGATCACCTTGTTCCGCAATAAAACTCTCAGACGTAGCTCGCTGCGTGATCTTGAATTAAAACTCGCAGTAGTATTTATGTCTTCTCCTAAAACCGAAGCCCAGTTCAAGATTATCTTTTGCAATTGACTTTCTATTCCTCGGTAACTTGAGTTGTGAGGATGAACACCCAAGTAGTAGCGGAGTTCTTCTATGCAGTATTCTCAGTCCTGTATTATTTGAAATTTTCATAAGTGATTTAAAATACCACCTCACAAATGCAAAAAAAACATTATGATACTGCTAGATATGTATAGTCTAAGTTGAGTGCCAAATAGTGAATGAAATTATTAGTAACCAATAAGTTTTATATAAAAGGGCTTTGTATTTATACAATTAAATTAACAGTAAAATCATTAACTCTACTAATGATATACTGTGTCATTTGTTGATTTCTGAATCGGGCATCCCTAACTGAAGGTACACCACTGCCCAACCATTCGAGGAAACAAGGCGTGATGTTATGTGTGTTTTGTTCCTTATCAAAATTGATAAAGCAATTAAGACATTGACTATATCTAAATGGCTTTTCGTAAATAACCTTACTATTACTTTTGTACTGATAGCTGTAAGCCACCCAAACACAATAAAATAAAATAAAATCTACAACCATTACAATAGTAGCTATTGATAATAAATTAGGGATTCTTAATAACTTCATTTACTTTATTACAAATCCGAACAAAGTGGGTTCATTAACGTTATTAATTACGAATTCCTTTGTACACAGAAAACAGTAATTGGTTTGAATGAAAAATATATTTTTCTGATTTTTAGAGTTCCGCTTTGTTATGTATGCAGATACCTAACCTACCTAGCTATGGGCATGCCACGATAGCGGCGGTACGTCCCCTCTTTGAGGAGTGGCTTGAGAGGCGGCACGGCGTTCTCACCTTGGAAGGTGAGGAATCCGTGCCGTCGTCCGGTGTTACCGTGTCCGGTGAGGACCGGGAGGTTCCTGTTTCGGATAAGGCGAGAGGAAACGCGCGAGTGTTTCCACTGCGAAGATTGCCCTGAGAACACGGTGGAGCATACGGTGGAGGTCTGCCTGGAATGGGCAGAGCATCGCCATTTCCTTGTGGAGGCGATCGGCGGCGGCGATCTCTCATGTCCGGCCCTGGTCCAGGCCATGGTACGGAGTGAGAGTGCATGGGTAGCCATCACCTTTTTCTGCGACGCAGTAATGCTCGCGAAGAGGGAGGCGGCGCATGTGAGGGAGACGCAGTATATGCGCCCTCACGGCCGTAGTCGCCGCGGGAGACGCCCTGGGCGTTGGGAATACCAGGCTGATTCCCGGCCACCGAAGGCACGGGCTTGCGGACAGCGAGGAATGGGTAGCTCGCTGTCCGATAAGAACCAAGCCCGGGTCGACAGCGCGTTGTGTTCCACGCGCACCTCAAAGAGATGTCAGCACCAATTGGTGGGGTCCGCAAGGGCCGATGCCGGCCAGGGGTGCGTGTTGTCCGAAAGAGATACCGCGGCCCCTGGCACACAGGCAACTGAGGTAACACGGGTGGGTTTTAGTCGGTAAAAGTCTGACACGCCCTCCTGCTCCACCCAGAGCGAGAGAAGTTATTTAATGATTTCCCAAAAAAAAAAAAAACTATGCCAAACATTCTCTTCCGTCCGCGTGATTTTCGTAAAAGAGGTACAATGTTTTTGCTTCTCGTATTAATAAATAGATAATATGTATTGTAGGTATTGATAGCTTTAGGCTGTCGAACTATCTACACTGAAAAATAAATATGTAATTGTAATAGTACTTAGGGTCCATTCATACTGAGATAAATCTTTATATCTGCGGCCGGAAATTGATGTCGTTGCTCTGTACGCAACGTTCCATTTTATATCATAAATTATTGTGTTAGACGTTGAAAACAACTTACAACAATTTTAGTATTCATTTATTTTCTACTAGTTCCGCGTGGAGGTCGAAAATTATCCCACAGGAACATACTATAAAATGATAAAAAGTATCCGTTGTATTATTCCAGGCTAAAAACTATCTGTGTGCCAAACATCCAAATCCATTCAGCCGTTTTTGCGTGATTGGGTAACAAACATCTAAACATACAATCTTATGCATCTATAATATTAGTAGGATTACCAGTTACCGGGCCCGATTCCAGACTCACGGCTAGCAGCTGCGACTAAGGACTTCCTAGCTTCCTACATACCAGTAACTCAGAAAGTATTGCGAAAAAAAGTTTTTAAGTATGAGAGACTGGCCAGTTATAATCTATTTTGAAAATATGATTATTTTAAAGTAAAAATAGGTACATTCCAGTTTCGAAATTTCCCTCCACATTGTTTGAGAGCTAATTTAAATTATCATGTTTCATTAAAAAAAAAAATCTGCGCCGAGAACATTTTCGCGCTATGATTTTTTACGATTTCAAATGTCGCCTGAAACCGGACGAATCGTACGATAGACTTCAAATGGCATTCATGGATGAAGGCCCTGCTAAGGCAACTGTTAATAAAATACTGATAAACAGTTTTATTTTTATTTATTACTAGCAGCGCTCCGTGGTTTCACTCGCATAGTTCCCGTTCTCGTGGGAATACGGGAATAAAATATAGCCTATATCACCCGGGGATAGTGTAGCTTCCCAACAGTGAAATAATTTTTCAAATCGGTTCAGTAGTTTTGGAGCCTATGCAAATAAACAAACAATCAAATCTTTCCTCTTTATAATATTGATACTATACTAATATTATAATTAGTATAGATGAGCACAACCATTGTTGATAGGAGAGGCGTCGAGCCACCAATGACATATAGATCCATGGACCACAGATTAAATAATAGTTACAATACAGGACATCCTCTCTGTTTTATCAAATGATTTTATGTACAAACAATCATGTATGCCTTATCTACTTATTTCTAAGTCTTATATAAATCACCAGTCATAACATAACATTAGATAGAAATTTCTTATAATTAATCTTATTTATTTAGCCTTAATTAACCATCCATACACAATGGATAGATAAGAGTTATCAATTTTTTTGAACTTGTAAAGTAAAGTATATAATTATTTTAAACAATAAACATTTAATGCAGGGAGTAGTCATTGAACCTTACTGGTAAACATCTTGATCTAATAGGTCTAGTGTTTTGACTTTGAGTTGAGACTGGCTCAGCTGTATCATGATTTACATTTGAATTTGAAATTACATTATTGTCAAGAATTAGTTCACAGCCATAATCAGTATTAACCTTCATAACAGCTTTACTTTTATTTGCATCGTGATTATTTTCAAAATTATCTTACACAAGAGTTTTCTTCTTTTGTTTATCTTTGTTTGTAATATCCACATTTTCTGTTAGTACACCTTTATATGGTTTTATATGTGTTAAGTCTCGCATATAGGTATATTACCCTATTTATATGACCTTTCATTAACTTTTAAAGAGAAGGGTTTTTTGCATTTTTTCATTATAGTAGTTCGACGAAATTTCATGTTTCTAAATCTACGAGTCGCATTAATTTCATACATAATCGAGGAAATCAAACACTTTTAAGATATCGTACGTTCTTTCCGTAGATTTAAAAACATGAAATTTGGTAATAACACTTTTAACCTACTTACTTACAAAGATTATTCTGAGAAGCGCCTTAGATTCATTTGTTTCCGCGAGAAATACTATGTTTGCATTTAGATTGCAGTAGGCACTTTGCTTATATACGAGATTAAGTAACTATCGCATCATTATCAAAGACCACAGGATGCGTAATTTTGTACGATATAATTATCAGTTCATATTACCATTTATTATTTCTATAATGATTGAATAATAGTTATTCAATAAATTATTGAATAGTTATTATTAGTGGAGTTCTCAGGGCGTTAAAGAACCCTAATCTACCGAAAAAGTTTTTGATTTAATTAATTTTGTGCGAAAGTGGTAATGTTAATGGTTTTTTTTAAATAATAAACAATTTTCCCTTCATTTATTATTATTATTTATTTATTTATCAGATAACATGATCCAATATGGTTAGTAACAATAGGAGCTTATAAACTATGTTAGTAGGCACCGAATTTAAAATATTAATAATAATCAAAACATTTAACTATAATCAAAATTTAAGTAATAATCAAAACATGGTTTACAAGCAGTCGGATCTTTTACTGCCACTGTACAGAAACAGTATTTTTGTAATGGCTCCAAAGGTCTATAATAAATTACCGAAATGTTTATGGAGTGAAGATAGTGTCCATAAATTCAAAAATAATTTGTATTCATTTCTTGTAGATAAGACGTATTATTATTAATCATTTTAATTCACAATTAATTATTACATTCCATAATTTGTTAGTAAAAAATACTTAAAACTACGTTAGTAAAATTATTAATTATTGTACAAATTGACCTACTCGTATTACATTTAAACATTACCAAAATTGAGCTACTTAATAGTATAAAGGGCACCACCCGAGCCGTGAACTGTATTCCAGTGCCTCACAACCGGGCAATCAACCCTTTCCAATATGGTATTCAGAAGGCTGTTGGATAATAAAGCACAAATGAAGGGAAAATCCTTTTCACAAAATTTCATGTTTCTAAATCTACTGCTAATCTAATGCTTTTTTTATTTTATTGGATATTAGAAGTGGGCAAATTAATAATTTAAATAGCAACCCTCAAATCACGCATACACAAATGGGCAGCCACTTGCATGATTCACTCAAGATAAGACGAGGTTACGTCCGTATTTTTTTTGGTCCGTGTTTGACAGTTCAACAACATTCATTGCATTATTTAGGTATGCTGCCTGTTGCGCTGATAAGTTTTCGAACATATGAATGAATGGATTAGCAATATCCTTATCTATGTGTGTACCAAATACATCCTGCCGTTTTTACGTGACTGACTAACAAACAAACAGAAAAATGTATTTGTCCAATAATTATATTCGTTAGGATTTTTTAAAATTATTTTGTGTACAGACAGCATACCCATTAAACTGATTTACGTTAAGCTATGGACATGTCATGTCGTCATACAGTTCCTTTGGCGCTTGGCAATACGCCCTGGCTCCCAGACTAAACCAATGAGCTTATTTTTCTAAATTTAGGCCTAAATGATATCACAACAGTTACTTTGTACCGCACTCACATTGTTACACTCCTTAACTGCTTTTGTTTTTTTTTTTCACAGTAAAAAATTAGATAAACCACTGTTCGATAATTAATAACAACTTACCTTGTCATGATAACTGCCATAAAATTAACTTTAGCCATTCGACACAAAGAAAAATCAAACTTAGTTTAATGAGGTAGGATTTAAAGTCCTCCATTGTTTACTCAAGTTATTAATGTGCTCTGCTAACGAGAGGTCAGTAAGTCAACTAAATACAAGTTTGTGTTTACAACTCATTCATCGCTAGGTTGCCGCGCATAATTCACTGCAGTATTGTAACATAATTATTACGTATATTTTAAAGGAATAAATCTACACAAGTAATTTGACCCAATATTTGTGTTTTCTAAAAAGTGTCGCATATTTTAGGGAATATTTATATATTTATTTAGAATAAAGTTCAGTGTTACCTTTTATGCAGTCAAATTAAATAATGCAGTGCAATTTGAGTGCTACCGAAAATAAACAAATATAGCGGACCAGTGACGTTTTTAGTTTTTCGCGCAAAAAGTTGATTGTGAGTTATCAGTATGTTCATGATTCGTTGACCTTTCTGTATACAATATCTATTCATATGATAACTACATTTTATAGACACTTTCCTGTCAAAGTGACCGCGTTATTGTTTTAAACCACACAACGGATTTTGATCAATGCAAGTTTTTTGTGTATTTATTAACGTCCTTGATAAATTATGCTATTCTTATTTTAGTATATTAAACGTATTTTAGTTGGTAAGTACCAACCTATTTTCTTATATTTTAACTATCTTTGGTCTGAAAATAAAGATAAGGTGAATTTTTAGTCACCGTTTTAATTTTGCATGGTGATAGTAACCGTGAAATTGAACAATTTGTTCCAAGGAACATGGGTCTAAATAGGAAAAAAATAATCGGACCTCTCATACAAAATCGATCAGCTTACTATTGATTTTGCATGGGAGGCCCGATTTTTTTGGAAGTCCGGTCGGGAATCGAACCCAAAATCTTCTGCTCAGCAGTAGCGATTGCGACCACTAGAACAACGACCAGCAAAAAGTAGTTTATTTGGTTCATAAATATAGTGACAGTTCTGTTCGTTCCAAAAAACTTCGATAAAAAATTCATTCTTTCAGATAGTTACCAAAAATGACCAAGGAATCAATACTTTGTATATCATTCCTCATAATTGCACATACTTCGAGATCAAGCTACGTGTTCCATGAAAATACAAGAATAGTCTTCCAACCGGGATATAATGCGGAGTATTTTGGATTTTCCACTATTTTAAGTCCTGAAGGGTGAGTACTTTTGTCAAATATTGTTCTTGTTTTGTGAAGTTCAAACTCCATGCCAGTGGATTCACAAAAAGGACCTTTATTAACCGACTTTTAATGCTATTTAAGTCCGTCCATCCGTTTTATTGCCGCTATAACAAATTCGTCGGTTAAAAATAAAAGGGTTCCTCATACGGAAAACTTGTAATTTTTTTCTATTATGTGGTATTAAATATTGTACAGTGGTACCGAACCCTTCATGTGCGAATCAGCCTCGCACTTGGCGAGTATTTTTTTGTTTATTAAGAGAAGGTTTTTCCCTAGCAGTGGTAAGATTCTTGAAAACGCTCAAAAAGGAGGTTTTTTAAACCAGTTTATCTCTTTAACCGTAAATAATTTTGGAAGCCTAAAAATATATGATATTTTCAAGTCGTTTTTGCATAGAGTGAACTCAAAACATAATTAAAAATACTTAAATGTATCAAAAAAATCGTCAAAGTCACCTCTTAATTAGGTATCTTTAAAACCAGTGTAGGTATCCCTTCAATAACAATCATAGGTAATTATCATTAAAAATATACCATAAAATTCTAAATACCAAACTGCATCATTGTCATAAAAATGATTTTATTTGCATTTTTATGACAATGCTTGCTCATTTATATTTCGAATTTATTACAACAGATTTTAACCCGTATCTGATTGCAATAAGAACTATTATCGCTCATAGCGACAATAGTTAAAGTTACCAGGGCCTCAAACAGTTCAATTGTGTTTAAAGTTTATTACCATTTCATTTATCAGAATTACGTGGAATTTCATGTCCACTTGTCTAGTGGTCAAACCTTCCAATGCATTCTTTCTCCATCCGCAGACTGTTAGTTGGAGCACCCAAAGCTCAGGAACCTCAAGAGTATTCAACAGGTATCAAACCAGGAATAGTGTTCAATTGTTCACTGTTCGACTTGGACGTGAAGAATGTATCCTGCACTCCTTTGAGAAGATCAGGTAGAACAGGTCCTGTCTGTTTCATGTGAACACGAAATGATTAAAGGTCCTCTTACACGGGCAATTTTATGAGCAACTAGCTGACCCAACAGACGTTGTCCTGTCTTAAATATGAATATAATATTACGCGCTACATTTTTTTTTCATAAGAACTTTCTCCTGACAATAACAAACACAACAAAAAAAATTTAGCAAAACTGGTTCAGTCGTTCACGTGTGATGCCGTGACCAAGGGAAATAGGGATTCATTTTTATATAATAGATTATTGCCCGGCAACACTAATGGATCAATCCGGATCAATTAAATGAAACAATCTGGAGCAACAACAATAAATTTGGGGATATGTTCCGGGAATATCGCTTCTGATTGTTACTGCATATATTTCACATTTCTATTGCCTAATTTTTAAGTTGCTCCATATTGCATGGTATTGTGTGGCCGTATCTCTGGCAACAGGTTGCTGCATTTTTCCATTTCTCTAAATTGCTGCATGTAGTCGTGACGTCATAGTTGACGAAAATTGACCAGTATGGAGCAATTTTAGTTGCTCGTGTAAGCGCACCTTTATTCATTTCTTACTAATATTATAATCTAGCTGTTGCCCGCGACTTCGCCCGCGTGGATGTCGGATATTATGCCACGGAAACGTGCTACAAGGGCTCAAAGTATGTTATGTAATATGTTACTCCATATAACATTATCTTTCTGCCAGTGAAAGGCCCGTCAAAATCGGTCCAGCCGTTTTGGAGATTAGCCGGAACAAACAGACAGACACAGTGACAAAAAAAATGGTTTATTAGAAACACGATTTCATTTATTTGTATGTATGTACGTATATGTAAAGATGCAAAAGTGACTCTGTCTTTTTGTCTGTCAACTTTTTACGCTTTTGCGGCTGAACGAATTTGAATGTTTAGCATCCGATTGACAAATACCTGGATAGTTTTTATCCCGGTAGCATGAGTACGTTCCCATGAGACAATTGGAAGCATCCACCCAGAGCGGGAGAAGTTATTTGATGATTTCCCACCCAAAAAAAAAAAAATCAATACTAACAATATAAATTCGAAAGTAAATCTCCCTGTCTGCCATCTGTTTGTTCCTTTTTTCGATATACGGCACAGGTAGACCATGACCTACGTAATTTCCGATATCAATGCGGGCAAAAGCCAGTATTATATTGCCAGACGGACGCGATTGTCCATTTCCTTATAATAATTTATTAGTCACCCAGTACAATAGTACATACCTACCTACATAGAAACAAAGTCTAGAATGCTATTGGTTTCCGGGAAGTGCATACAGTTTTTTTATAGACTTTGCAAGTTGATGACGTTACGATACGTTTTGTCCCGATTAATAGGGACTTTTAATACGATTTTTTTTTTCATTCAAACTTTTTGAACGTCAAAATTACATAAGACAGTCCCCCAAAACGCCCGCCCTTCACTTCACTTCCTAGTGCTTTGGCTGGGAAGAAGAAGTGGTACAACATACTCCCCAGCAACACGTACAGCCGTCTGTTAAGTTAGAAGAACTTGATTCTATACAATGATAGGGAAGTAATTAATAGGTACCTATTACGAAACATAAAACATTAAATTAAAATATTTGCCATATGTTAGCTAGCACCTAGCACACGCCAATATACCAAAAAAAATATTTAAAAGTTTACTCAAGCAGAAATAAAAATAAGACAAACAAAAACGAAAACAGAACTTAAGGTGAACCTAGTCCACATTTTTTGCATACAAACTTCGGGAGTGTTTTACTCCGCTGTCTGACATAGCACATCTAAAGTAAAATATGATATCGTTTTGCCTCATTATAAATATTGTGTGTACGGAAACAGAATACTAAAATAAAAACCACTTAAAAAGTTAGGAGCCAACAATGATTCGTTTTTCTTGCTAACTTTACTTAATTTTGAGCGTGTATAAGTAATAAAAGAAGTGTAAAATCTCCAAAACAAGTCAGTACCGACAAAGTTAAATTACCGAAAAGTTCAATAAACTTTATTGGTCATTGATTTTTGCATTGGCTTTTTCATAAAACCCGTTCTTCCAAAGGACATTAATTTCGTAATTTTTTCGTGATTTTTTTGCTATAAATGATCCTGCATCTCACTCAATAAAGTTGTGCGTGTAGACTAGCAGCTAATTGCTCATCACTTATAGTATCTCTGTCGGACACGAATCCTGGTGAGACAGCGTGATTTTTAGCCAGGACTCACTGGTGTAAGTTCGAGCCCGCGACTAGGTTCCCCTTAAAGCCTCCAGCCAAGCTGCTTCATAGAACTTCGTTCCTAAATCCCGACTGGAAATAGAAAATTCTAAACAGAAGTACCTAGTTTTTTAGTTGCAGCATTCTGATGCAGTTGGTGGCATCAAATCTTAGACTGCATTAAATAACTGCCACCAATTGCATCAGATTGCTCGAAAGTTTGGAACTTTTTAGCAGCAGTGGTTTTTTTATCGAACTTACAAAAGGAAAAGGTTATTCGTTTTGACGCCTATTTTTACCCTGGGTTGGTATGTCCATGGTTTTTAGGTATAATCTTAATATTAGGTAACAACAAAGCAATCATGAAAGTCCTGCATTATGAATCATTTGAATAATAAATAGCAGTAGGTAATTGATTATTTAATGAAAGTAAATTAATAATATATTACTTACATACGTAAATATTGCAATTATATTAGGAGTTGCGGTTATGAATATTATGATTATAGAAAAACAAGTTCATGTCGTTGCTTTGTTTCCTTTTATAACACCGATAAGCAATACATAATAATAATATTATTGTTATGTATTTATTTAAGAGAGGCTAATTACTATAAGAAACAATAGGCTTAATGATTTAATTGTCTCCATATTTATTGTGGTTTAAGATCAGATAAGACTTATGTATGGATTTTTATTTTAAACAAATTATTAGGTATTTAGGTAAGATAACGACTAAAAGAGAAGTATGTACGAAAAAGACATGTTGTGCCGACCCCAAATTGGAGATGAATCCGATATTATGTCACGTCATGTAAAAATCATCGATATTTTTGAAAATAATTTTATCATGCAATGACAGCGACTAGATCATCACACTGCCAATAATGTTGGAAACGAAGAAAACAGATTGTCCTGCCAGGGGTGCGGGTTGTTCGAAAGAGATACCGTCGCCCCTGGCACACAGGCAACTGAGGGAACACGGGTGGGTTTTAGTCAGTAAGATTCTTACACGCCCTCCTGCTCCACCCAGAGTGGGAGAAGTTATTTGATGGTTTCCCAGCCTCAAAAAAAAGCCCATGTCTAGCCCAAATAAATTGGGATAATCGCAGGAGTATGGTGATAAGTATACATACGTGTTACGGTCCCGAATCATGTTTTCTTCAACATACATCTTTACACTGACCTACAAATTGCAAAAAACGGGCTGCCCAGGCGCTTCCCACTTATGCATCATCATCATCTATCTAGCCGTTTCCCAACCACATTGGAGTCAGCTTCCAGTCTAACCGGATGCAGCTGAATACCAGTACCAGTATACATGGAGCGACTGCCTATCTGACCTCCACAACCCAGTTACTGGGTAATACTATACTTCTTGGTAATACTGGTTGTGGCTTCTGACGACCCGTAACGACTATCAAAGATCCACGAATGACAGCCGCGACCAACGGCTTAACGTTTCCGTTTCCAGCTTCCTCCTTCTGCATATTTACGTAAAACTATTTGTTGATTAATTTCAGGTAATGAACATATGTTTAACAGGCTAATGCCAGGTTTCCTGAGAGATGACATGTGGTTCGGAGCAACCATGGTGAGTCTGCCCAATGGAAGATTGATGGTAAGCATAATATTTATTTGTTTAATAAATATTACTTTTATAAAAATAATTAAAATGTATTTGATAAGGATAAAAAATAAACAAACGAAATAATATAATTCAAAATATAATATAAAAATACATATAAAAACTGCTGTTTCATAGAAAAGTGCAATACCTATGCGGTCAAAATGTATGGAACAGCTGTTTGTTTTTACACGCTTTATATTAGCTTCACTTGTATGTCAGTATGTAACTCTCCGTGGGTAATTTGTTATTATTAGCTTCACTTGTATGTTTGTTTGTTTGTATATAACCGACTCCTTAGAGCGCGATTTTGACCCACCCTAAACAGTCAGATTTCATTGAAACTTTGTAAACTTATAGAGGACCGATGACAATTCAATAATTTAATAATATAAAAAAACACGTTTTTGTAGTTAGCAGAACTAAAAAATTTAAAATAAATAATAGTTTAAAAAACTAAAAACACGCTTTAAAAACCAAACTAAAAAGAAGAAAATAATTTAATTCAATTAAAAAGCGTGGGGTGCTTGACATTAATTGATAATAAAAATACTTCAAAAAGCACCTCACGCTTTTTAATTGAATTAAATTATTTTCTTCTTTTTAGTTTGGTTTTTAAAGCGTGTTTTTAGTTTTTTAAACTATTATTTATTTTAAATTTTTTAGTTCTGCTAACTACAAAAACGTGTTTTTTTATATTATTAAATTATTGAATTGTCATCGGTCCTCTATAAGTTTACAAAGTTTCAATGAAATCTGACTGTTTAGGGTGGGTCAAAATCGCCTCTAAGGAGTCGGTTATATACAAACAAACAAACATACAAGTGAAGCTAATAATAACAAATTACCCACGGAGAGTTACATACTGACATACAAGTGAAGCTAATATAAAGCGTGTAAAAACAAACAGCTGTTCCATACATTTTGACCGCGTAGGTATTGCACTTTTCTATGAAACAGCAGTTTTTATATGTATTTTTATATTATATTTTGAATTATATTATTTCGTTTGTTTTTAAAGCGTGTTTTTAGTTTTTTGAACTATTATTTTTTGTATAACCGACGAAAAATTTCTGCGCTGGTGGGTCTAGAATGGTGTCCGTATGGATGAGGAGCCATGTCTCATATTTAAACGCGAGTATTACAAATATTTAGTAGTAAATTATCCGAATTTGTAAGCCCGATCCCGGAATTTGTGGTAAAACCCTTTCAAAGTTACAGGACGTTTTATGTGGCTCCTCAATCCTGACGGTCTATAAAAACAAATGTACGTATGTAGCTATTAAAGTAGTTGATCAAATAGAAGTTTAATTACGCTAATATTTAGTAGAAATTTCTACTAAATATTGGAGTAATCAAACTTTCTCTACATTCAGTATTTCAAAAGATATGAATAATTTTAACTGTCGTTACCAATTTTTTTGTATGGGGTGACCATAAATAATTCAAACTGTGTTCATAAACAGAACTTTATTTACACATGAATCATTCTTCACCAATCAGTATTTAAATATACAAAAAAAAAACTGAAAGCGGATTATCCAAAATTACCTTTTTTAAATCACTTAGATATCAGTCGCTTACTCGTGAGGCGTGGCGCATCGTGGGGGCGCTCAGGTTTCGCGGCCTGTACGATCTGTACAGGCGAGTTTTAGGCGTCTTTTTGCTTTGCTCGGCATGGGCCGCAACAGGTCTTGACAGACGAAGCAAAGCCTGGTGCTGGCCGTCAGTTAACGGGCAGTGGGACCGCGGCATTAGGCAAAACAAACCTCCAGTCTGTTAATAGCATGACTACAAATTGCAGTAGAAACAATGATATGAGTAACCGTTTCTTAGCAGTATTGAGTTCACCATATTTTGCAGATAAATGCCCCAAGATGGACTACGCCTTATGGAAAGAAACATCTGCTTATGAATGGCGTCAGTTTTCTTCAGTCAAACAAAGGAAACAGGGTTATTTACCCTTTAAATGAATACAGTAAGTATAGTTTATATTGATCACCATACAATTACTAAGCGGAGTTTTGAATAGCAACAAAACTAGCTGATGTTGACTAATACGACTCTTACTCAGAACTTACTTGCCGCGGTTGTTTACACGATAAGAATGAATACTATAATATATCCAATAAATACGATTGGTAGTCCTAGAGATTAGCGCGTTCAAACAAACCAACTCTTCAGCTTTATTATATGATAAGTATAGATAATTTAATACCTTTTTTTTTTTGGTTGGGAAATCATCAAATAACTTCTCCCGCTCTGGGTGGAGCTCCGAGGGCATGTCAGACTTTTACTGACTAAAACACAACAGTACCCACCCAAAAAAAAAAAGAGTTGTAGGTATTAGGATCGTACCCAGACTGGCGCTTTTATCTGCTTTGTGTAAATCATTTCATCACCGCTGCTCTCAAAACGGTGAAGGAAAACACTGTGAGGAAACTGTCTGGTCATGTCTTGGAACCAAAAACTCGAAGATTTGTGACATCTACCAACCCGCACTGGTAGATTAGATTACAGCCGACTCTCTCTCGAAGAGAGAATGCATGAGTTCCACCAATGGGAATATTGTAGGTTTATTATGTGTACGACTTTTTTGTATGGGGGTAGGCAGAAATTACAGAGTGCCGCTCACAACAGTGCTTACTTACTCCTTTTGTTTATTTTACGTTCATAGGTCTTATTGTACCCACACGCTGCCGGTTGCGAGTACTATGCACCTGACCTTTTTTGAAGAATATCAACAATAAGTATTTCTTTTTTTTTCATACCAGATCGTCAAGCATACGTGACAGATGGCAGCAGAAGAGAGTATGGTGAATACGGCGCCCATCTCAATTACTACGCGTACGGTGAAGCAGGTGTATCAGTGGCGGTGACCAAGATGAACACTGTCATCCTTGGAGCTCCTGGTCTTCTTCAGTGGACAGGTGAAGTTGTGGAACAGACACTGTTTTACTTTTAATTTTGCGATGTTTAATTTTCAGTCTGGAATGGAACTGAAAGCCAATACATGCAAATAAAAAAGTTCAAAATCTAGTCACCATCTCCTCTCAACGATACGCAATGTCAAAAATTTAATTAAAAAAATGAAGGGAAATTAGAGGTATTTTTGACAGTCTTTGACTGAGGTTGTTAAGGGGTTTATTTATACTTAACCGTTTCTTAAAGTTAAGCAATGATTATCGACTGTTGAACCATACTTCTGTGATATATAAACATCTCTTAATTTAAGGCATTGCTCATAAATACAGGGGTGAAATGCGATACGGGAATTACCTCTCTGATCTTCTTCGAAAACTGCAGATAACTCGCAATGAATTGATAAGAAATATCTAGACTTGAAAATATGTCCTGAACTCTTGACCTTTGAATTTGTTTTTGTGGGGCAAAAATACCCAAAAAACATCTGCTTTATCTAAAGAAAAACATTCATGAGGAAAAAGTGTTAAATTTCTGAATTAAGATTACATGTCCGAGTGCCGAAACATTTACTTTTATATACCTACCATGTCATCACAATTTCATCACTTTTAAGTATATTAATGCAGGCAAGTGCTTTACTTAGTGTAAATTATTTCATCACCACTGCTCTCAAAACGGTGAAGGAAAACATCATGAGGAAACCGGCACGTCGCCCTAGAACCAAAAATTTTAAGACAAATGACATCCCACGTAAAAGCCCACATGGAAAAATATAGCCCACTCCCTCTCGAAAAAAGGAGGCCTGTGCCCCAGCAGTGGGCATATTATAGATGGATTATATGCTAATTAAAATATATATTTTTACAGGTGGAATTATTAGCATGACATTCTACCCAAATGACACAGGCACATACATGAACAAGTTGCCAATCGCCAACCCTTATCTCACAAAGGATTGTGGGCCAGACGATTATTTCGGTAAAAACAGACTGATTATTATAATCAATATTAATTATATCTGCTTTGATTATTATTTGGTTATTAATTAATTCTTAATTTTGTTTATAGGATATAGTGTTGACTCCGGTGTTTTCCAAAAAGATGGCAAAGTCTTATACGTTGCTGGAGCTCCTAGGTCAAGTATTGCAAGTGGACAGGTGAGCAATAATTTAAATCATCTAGGGTACCATTAAAGAATAGCATGTTAAACAAGCGAAAAACACAAACGATAGTTTAGAAGGAATCAACAGAAAGTAAATTAGATTGTCCCAAAATTCCAGTCTGATTTCGTCTTCTTTTGCATCCACATGAAAAACGTGATCTTGCAGTGGAAGAAACAGGTATTTAAACAGTAACAACTGCTCTACAAACTGGCATGTCTTTCTAGGTTTTAGTTTGATAAAGCTAATCAACATTTTGTTTCTTGCCATTTCATCCGTCTACCTATATTTTATAAAGCTTACCAAATTTCTTACTATTTTTATCCATATCTACTTAGCCGTTTCTCAACAAGTTGGGTTCGATTTACAGACCAACCTGGTGCAGCTCAATACCAGTATTTCACATGAACTGATGGGATATCATGGTGATATAATTATTATCATGACGTCAATTCCCCAGGTCCTCGTATTCGAACCACCAAATCAAGAACTGAAAGCTCTAACCGTGAAAGCAAAGATTAAGGGTCCTCAAAGTGGGTCCTACTTTGGAGCAAGTCTTTGCTGCACAGATATCAATGGTGATGGGTTAGATGACCTTTTAGTGGGAGCACCCACCTATGTGAAGAACGATGGAGGTCTACCATACGATCAAGGAGCGGTGTTTGTTTATTTGACTAAGGACGAGGTAGGGTTAGCATAAATTATGAACTTATCTCGGATTGCGAGATTAATCTTGTTTATTAAGACGGTATGTCTACTCAAAGAAAATAATCATGTTCATTGATATATTAGTCTATAATCGTTTAATCGAATTACTTCTACTACTGGCTGGACATAAGCCTCCTCAAATAGTTGGGATGGTTTATGTCTGTTTCACGGGTTAAAATCTGTTGTAATAAATTTAAATAATAAATGAGCAAGCATTGTCCTAGAAATACAAATAAAATCGTATAAAATTAGATATTAACTATTTAATAATAAATAATAGATCACTGGATGCAGTTTGGCATTTGGAATTTTATGGTATATTTTTAATTATAATTATAGGTGTTATTGAAGGGATAAACTGGTTTTACAGATAATTAAGAGGTGACTTTGATGATTTTTGGATGCATTAAAGTATGTTTAATTAGGTTTTGAACTCCATCACTGTATACAAAAAAAAACTTGAAAATATAATTCTTTTTTTTGGTTTAAAATTTTTTTACAAAAAAAAAAAACACCTTTTTGAGCATCTTCAAGAAATCACCGCCTTAAGTTATGCCATCTTGTTGAATCAGAAAACTGCCAACATTACTAAAAATAAGTTAATATTTTCAGAAATAATAAAAACACTGCTTTAATTTGTTTTTCAGGGTTCTAAATTTATTTTAGAAGAACAAGGTCATGTATCAGGGACTGGTACTAACGGAGCATGGTTTGGCATATCTATTGCTGATCTCGGTGACATTGATGGAGATGGCTTTAAAGGTAACATTAAATTAATTATAATCAGAAATATTTTTAGAGAATTATTATAAAATTTATTTGATGATAGGTAACCACGTTCCATTTGAACCACAAGTATCCAATCTGTCACGATAACAATATAATAGCATGTTATAGTCGGGTGAAGCCCTATCTCCCCAACATAATAGTATGTATATCAGGCACATGTTTAATTGAAATTCGCGGAAATCTTAAAAACACTTATCATCTAACATAACATCACGCCGGTATTACCCAAAGGAGAGCATCCATATCACAACCACATTTTACCAGTTATTTTTAAGTCCTATATAATAGAGGGCGAGCCTAGTGCTATCAACCGGGTACAAATTAGACTCAATAACACCTTATAGCACCTAGTCTTATTTTCCAGATATCGCTATAGGAGCACCATGGGAAGACGATGGAAAAGGGGCAGTATATATATATAAAGGAGATGCCAAAGGATTGAACACCAACAACGTGCAACGGATTCAGCCAGTAGGAGCGCAAGGCTTTGGTTGGTCTATAGCTAAAGGTGTTGATGTAGATCAAAATAATTGTAGTGGTAAGTCAAATCTGGTTATAATTTCCACTAGTCACCTGAATAATAAACGCTCCAGGTTTTTTTTGGAACGCAGTGCTCTCGTGTGTATCTCATGTTACTTACTTGGCAAATGAGTGCTTCACCGAAAAATGTGTAACATTTTTACTGTACCGACAGTTTTCTTTTAGTTACTTACCTACAAACGTTTTTTATTTATTTTGATTGTGCCTGTTATTTTATATATAATAGACAAGGAAACGAACTCCGTGCTCCAATTTTTTATAAGTCAAGAACACTCAAACATCATAAATAGACTCATGGACAGATATAAAAATATGTAGATTCTGGAGAAAATATAACCTTATCACAATTTTTTCCAAGGGGTATCGTATTACCCAGTAACTGGGTTGTGGGCAGCCGCTACATGTGAAAAACTTATTTTTAGCTGCATTCGTTCAGACTGGAAGCCAACCCCAACATAGTTGGAAAAAGGTTAGGTAGATAATGATGATATGATACTTTTTCCACAGCTTATAATAAAAAATAAATAAATAAAAAGCATGGGGTGCTTGACATTAATTGATTATAAAAATACCTCAAAAAGCACTCCACGCTTTTTAATTGAATTAAATTATTTTCTCCTTTTTAGTTTGGGTTTTAAAGCGTGTTTTTAGTTTTTTAAACTATCGTTTATTTTCTATTTTTTAGTTCTGTTAACTATAAAAACGTGATTATTATTTTTTTCCTTTTTTTTCATATTTCTCAATTTTTTTTTAAATTATTGAATTGTCACCGGTCCTCGATAAGTTTACAAAGTTTCAATGAAATCTGACCGTTTAAAGTGGGTCAAAATCGCGCTCAAAGGAGTCGGTTACATACAAACAAACATACAAGTGAAGCTAATATAAAGCGTGTAAAAACACTTCTTCGTTTCAGACCTTGCCATAGGAGCCCACAAGAGTCAAACGTCGTACCTATATCGGTGTATTCCAACAATGAAGGTGCACGCTCGTATTAATGTTCCGAACGCTATAAACCTGCCTCAGAATACTACAACAATTGCAGCGAAGTTTTGTGTGTCAGCTCCATCGATCAAGTCTTGGCCACATGTGGAAATAAGTCAGTATTTCTTAACATTTAGATCACTATCTACTTTATCTAGTACCTTTTGTTGAGCTGATTACTTTAATTTATGAAACTTTTAAAGCATCCAATCCTTCCGTTTGAAAAAAATATTACCTAACTAAAAATTCATGAGAAAAATATTTTAAAGGCAATGATTATTTTTAGATATGATTGCTCAAATCGACGTAGATCCTGAATACAATAGAGCGATGCTATCTGGGGATTCTACATATACTGTGAATGTGAAGCCAGGAAAAGAAATATGTGATGAGCAGTCTATTGAAGTGAATGTAAGCATGCTATATTTTGTATCATATCTATTGCATCATGAAGTATTTCGAGAACTGCCAGCTGATAAAAGATAGTGACGAAAGATCTGCATGTTTTTCCACGCGGTGATTTTTTTTCGCACACAGGATTTTAAAATGCCCTGCTAGGCGCCAAGCGTTTAAAAACCCGAGTGTGTTTTTTGATGGAATGCACTCTGCTAGATTCGCATCTCTTGGCTCAACAACGAGAGTTTAAATACAGTGCGCGATAAAATTCTGAAGCGATATTTTGACACCATGCGATCGTGGGCCAGTGACAAACCTAAGTGGATAAACGCAGTGCTATTTTATACGCGTATTCCTTTTCAATCGTTCAGCTAAGCGTTATTCTGTAGCCTTATGCTAGAACTTAGTTGAATTCTCAAATAATTAAAATACTGAACTTATATTAAATGGTCTTTTTTCAGCCAAGTGCCGACTTGTCGAAACCAATATCTTTGATATTTCAATTGGAACCAAACGAATTAATGAAAGGTAAGAATTTAAAAAAACAATAACGGGTCTCAATAGGCCAATGAATAAATTGACTTCGGCCAGTCCTTGCAATAAGCCACTTTAACATAACAATTTTTTTTTCAATTACAGATAATTCCACAACATTTTTGATGAACGCTGGGAGGTTATCCGAAGCCTCTACATTGAAGACTTCGTTTCTCATTCAGCTGGTGAGGGATTGTGGTGAAGATTTGATATGTACTCCTTGGCTAAATATGACCTTGGAAGCTTTGGACAAGTAAGGCTTTTTTTTATTCTATTGTTCTATTGTAAATAATTGAAAAACCGAAAAATTTCACATAGGCAGTTCTGCTGCCTGATTTACATTACCAAAAATATTTAGTGGTCTTCCTTGGATCCTCCTAGAATTTTTAAAAGAAGATTAATTCAAACTTATTCATTTATAATAACTAGTAATCAGTATAACATATATAATTCTTTTAATTTCGCTTCTAAACTTAAGTCGCTCCAAAGACACCTCATTTAGAAAACCTTAATCATTCAAGTATTAACGTTTTTTAGCCCTTTCATTCCCGGATCAAACACAAGTCTAGGAGCGAGAATCACAATCCATAATACAGAAGAACCAGCGTATGCTGCTAAAGTAAACATCTCTTTGCCGATGCCACCTAAAAGAATCCCCAGTGCCTGCTCCCTTCAAGACCTGGAAATGACCTGTGATGTTCCATCTCCTTTACTACGACATGAAGATGTTGTATGGGAGATAGAACTAGATTACAATATAAACCATAATGTTAATGATACAGAAGATAAAGATCTAAAAATTAGAGCAGAATTAAGCGATGCATTGTATAGAAATATTACCAATGATGTTGTTAAAGAGTTGGTTATTAACGTCGAGCATAAAACGAATTTTAGTATTATCGGGTAAGTCAAAGTAACATGTGACTATGAATGAGAGGCTGCGGAATAATGCAATAAGAAAACTATGTACAAACAAAAACACCGTAAATGCGAAGTGTTTGCATAACTTACTTGTAAATGCGCAACACCCTCACAAACAATTTTACCACCCGTAATACAACAAACGTTTACAATTCATCGACAATGGTACATTGCTAAAATATATTTTATGAGTTTCCTCAGAAATTGCTGTTACGGCCGAACCGCTATCTATCTCGAATTTTAATTCGATTCCCGGTACCGATACCGTTTCTATCATCGGTACCCCTTTAAATAATCGAGTATTTAAATACTCACCGTCGTCGTCGCTTTCGTCCACAGCTGTCGATGTAACGTTATTGATCTTCCAGGGGTGCGGGTTGTTCGAAAGAGATACCGCGGCCCCTGGCACACAGGCAACTGTGGGAACACGGGTGGGTTTTAATCAGTAGAAGTCTGACACGCCCTTCTCCTCCACCCAGAGCGGGAGAAGTTATTTGGTGATTTCCCACACAAAACAAAAAAAAAACGTTATTGATCTTTTTGCACATCTTACGCAGATGCCGCGTGGCATTTCCTACATTTCGCCTTTGCGAACCGATACTGGGATGTTTCGTGATTATGAAAGCCGCACGGTTGTACGTTGTCTTATAGCTAATTGTTTTATAGAATTTCGTTTTACATGAAATATTTCTCATATTTTCGTTTCATAGAATAATCAATACGCAGAATGCTTCCAATTCTACTGTTTGATAAGTTTGTTAAACAAAAAAATGTGATTAAAAATTAATTGAATTGTTTCTGTGAAATATGTTTCATTTAATTGTTTCTTTGAAATAATAATACTCGAAATAAAAATACAAGGACCAAATATTATATGACACATTTTCTGAGAAACGAAATTCAATGAAATTTCTGTCTGCGAAACAAGGGGGGACACCAAGTTGCACACTTGACACTGCACTTTAACTCTCGAACTAAGCGCATCCTCTCGATGCGATGAGGTCGCCAAGTTCGTCACCCACACAACCTTGAACAACTGATCGTGTGGCGTGGCTTGCGCCTCGGCACCCACTGCCACATACGCACTCCGCGAATTCTCTGTCAACTCCATTGCCTTTGCTAATGTCAGGCACGCGAGATCTATCTTGAAATGCTTGTCTCTGTCAAATCCCGGACACATTCCCATGACGAATTTGTCCCGAAGAGCTACTTCTACGTTAGAGAACCCGCAGTGCGCCGTCAACTTCGTAACCTCGCAGCCCATTATATCGTTCACCGAAACCACACTGCTTTGGGTTGAAATGCTCGACCAAATGCTTAAGTACGTCATCATACGTCCTGCAGCTGCTTTGGCAACGCGAGATCCGTCGCTAACTTGTGTGTGCCATACGGAGTGCGCTCAGCAAGATAGCTCGTTGCTTTATTCCTGTAGGATCCCTCGTTCAGGTGATGTCGTAAGCCATGTGGCACCACTGTTTATTACGGCACTTGTAAGTCTCCCAAGACTGTGCATTGTGATCAAACACTGTTATAATACTAAAAACTGAGCCGGACATTTTTCGTTTATCTTTACGTGGGTACTTGTCACCAATTTTAGGTACGAGGACTGATGAGTGAAGCAACTCTTTGCTAGTAACACACTGACGTTTATTCGCTAACGTATGTACTTATCGCTGCGTAGGTACACGCATACATACTCAACAGGAGCCTAATATTCTAGATTCACCAAAAAATCTCTTACGCAATCTGTATTGCAATCTCCTTTACGGCAATCGAATTGACGGGTATCGATATTATTGATTTTACAATAATCAAAAAATTAGATTGCTCTGCTTTAATGGTACTTATATTAATACGTATTGTTTGTTTTAGAAAAGCAATGCTAAATGCAACGTTAATGGTTTCAAGAGAGAACTTAGCAGATGGTGCTTACGTAACGTTTAAACACTATTTCGAAGTAAGTATTTTCTCTATAGTCAATCGTCGTAGTGTATAGTATAGTGGTGACAAGCGAGATTGTGGCAGAGTTTTTGCAGTAAGTTTTCAATAATGAAAGATGATGTTCATTTTGACACTTGATTGATAATATTGTATCGTGATTTTCAGGTTACTAATCATGGACCCTCAGACTCATCGGCTACACTTGTTTATATAAGAAGACCAGAAAAGGCAAGTATCTCTATAGAATATTACTATACAAAGGTACCAGAGAATGGGCAGCAGCGTTCTCTATGCATTTTACCATCATACTGCGATCGCCAACCCGCTTGCCAAGCGTGGAGATTATGGAAAAACCCCCCCAAAAATGACGAGGAGCCTGGGGGAGGCGTATGTCCAGCAGTGGACGTCTTTTGGCTAAAATGATGATGATGAATGAATGTAAGGGTAGGCTTTTTGTGAAAGAAGGAGTTATTTGAGGGGACTACTTCCATCAAGCTGAAATGGGATTGAGCAGGTCCCGTCAGCCAGTTATATATATGTTACGGCTAATAGCCGAAGTGCGGCTACACCTAGTTTTAGCCGGCTATAACTAGGTGCAGCCGGTTAAACTTAGATGTATCCTACTTATGTCACCGAAAAATTGTAAATACCGTTAGATTATAATCTATCACGCGAGATTGTAAACTGTCGATAAATTGTGAACTGCACCATACTGCTTACCGACCGATTAGGTTAGGTTAGGTTAGAATTGCGACCAAACGCGCGCGAGCCGAGCGAGCGCAGCGAGCGATGCCGCGGTAGCGGCCGGCGAGCGCTAGTCCAGCTGCACCTAGTTATAGCCGGCTGAAACTAGGTGTAGCCGCACTTCGGCTATTAGCCGTAACATATACACTATGGAACCTAGATACGAACCGCATGAGATGGGTCCAGCTGGTTTTTGAAAACTATGCCAGGAAGGTTTTAAGGAAGGCGTAGACATTGGGACAGTGGAGGCTAATGTAAACAACAAGCTTATATCTTCACCGAAGGAGCGCTGTGAAAACAGCTGTGCCATACATTTTGACCGCGTAGGTATTGCACTTTTTTATGAAACAGGTGATTTTTTTTTGTAAAACTGACGAAAAATTTATTCGCTGGGGGGCTATGGTATGGTGAATTCATGGTAAAAGTTGGCGCACTGAATAAAAACTTTTCCTGTATAGGTATCTATCTTTCTTAAACTATTTACGATTTTCCCTTAACTAAAAGTTCTAAATTTTCCATTTTTCAGGCCAACTTTACAGGCAATATAAGTGGATGTGACCAAATTAACATGAGTGTGTTTAAATGCGTTTGGTCAGTGCCAGCTAAAGTTTCTTACCCAGTTTATGTACCACTACAAATGGACCTGAGTAAAGAAGGTAAAAAAATATAGTATTTTCTTTAAGTAGGTACTCAAGACCCTTCACAATGATTGTATTCGGATTGGCATAAGCTAACAGTTAAAAACACTATTGGTTTGTTTACTGCCACTTTAGTTACTTAACTGGAACTTGTCTGAATATGAAAATGGTCATTATCTACTTAATATTCCTATCTAAGTATATACAGTAAAATAGAAACGAAGAATTTTTGTCCGTTGGTCTGTTTGTCTATAGGTATGTTCCAGATTGGCGGCAGAACGGATTTGGATTAAATTTGGCACCCGAGTAGTTTATAGCCTGGACTTAATCCAGGTACTTTTAATCCTGGAAGTACGTTCCCATGGGATATTTTCCAACATCCACGGGGGCGAAGCCGTGGGAAAAGCTATAGTTGTGAATTATATATAACTTATCAATTTATCATGGTGTTCTACGAAAATAAAATTACGATTTTTTTTTTCCATTTCCAGGAAAATATCTCAAAGAAAACAGTACATACAACGCTACCACATTCCTACTTGTTCGTAGCAAATATCGTTTTACGTAAGTATTTATGCTTATTATACTATACAGCGTGTAAGGGGAACGCTTCCGAAGCCAGAACGTAGAATGCAAACGGATACCAATAACTTTTCGCCTTAAATTGGTTATTTTGCATCAATTTAAAACGTTTGATGCTTCTGTAATGTTGCTACTTATTTTATTTTGGCGGTGTTTTACAAAGGATGCCTAAACCTAAAGTCGCCGCCTGGACTTGGGGTCGTTTCAAAATATGTTAATCTCAAATAATGGTTCATTTAACTGTTCTCACAGTATAGTGTACAAAAAAAGCTAAAAAAATTAGGTCAAAATTGTAAAAATAACTAGATTTTTTGATGGTACTGTATCGAATCACTAGCCCTATCACCTGTATTCTCGGAAGCGTTTCCCTTACACCCTGTATATAAGTAGTTAAACAGAGTTTTAAAGGCGAGAAAATTGCGTGCGACTTCATTAGCAATGCCTTGCGTTTTTTCTGTTTAACATCATTCATTGCGATATTTAAGTTGTCGAGCAAACCGTTTTTTGAACCCATGAAGCAATGGATTACGAATTTCCTTTAAGATTCTTGAGATTGTGGTAGGTACAAAGTGTGTTATGCAATTGGGGTACTGACTGCCTTGAAGGTATAGTGGTCGCTAGCGCGCCAGCTAGGCATGAGTCGATTCCTAGGTAAAGCAAAATGATGGGTAGGCATATTGATTTTTCGTTAAGATTTTTTTTGTATTTTAGCAACCTGTAGTCTGGATATTTAGAAAGAAAGAAAGAAAGAAAAAGTATTTATTAGACTCGCACAGGAATATCACAAACTTAACTACACAATATGCTTAACAAAAAAATAAAATTTAAAATAATATAAAAAGTAAAAAAAAAAAACAACGTTCTGTGCGAGGCCAAAAGCTCCCTATCTCAGCATGATGCTGCGACATTTAAAGGTGTCGCAGCGCTGGTATTCTGATAGGGCCCACTGTTACATTGTATTCTGATAGGGCCCACTGTTACACTTTTACCATGTTTAGGTATTTACACATTTAAATATCTAAACATGGTAAAAGGTTCGCCCCTATAATATGTTACATTGAAAAATACCAGTGAAGAATGCCTGTGCCATGACATACCCTCTACCTAACTCTTCGGGAAATATAGGCGTGAAGTTATTAAAAAAATGTTCATATTTTCAGCGAGTTTGAAGTGACGACTACGCTAATCCTGGAGCCGGAGAGTATAACCTGGACGTTAATACTGATTTGTGTGTTACTTGGCCTATTACTTCTTGCAGTAATAGTGACCATATTATATAAGGTGAGTGTATTTACTTATCTGTCATCATCATCGTCATTCGTACGAAAAATGTTCTCCACTGGGCATAGGTATCATCGAAATTATGTCGACATTCAAACGGAGGTAATAAAATAGCGTACTGGATTTTAAACTCTCTGTGTTGGACCGAGCATTGAGAATCCAACACCGAGCATTGAGAAAATGGCAGTATCTTCACAACGATAATATTTTCCCATTGTTTGTCTTATTTGTTTTTAACATTTATGTGTATTTAAGTATGTTTATTTTTGGTTATATTTAATTAAGTATTTATATCATATGTATAAGTATAATAATATTAGCTAGTACCTATTTTTACTTATATTTGAATAAATATTCAAAACACGAGTTCCGTAATTTGGGTGATGCAGAGACAAACAGTGGTAGGTGCACCACTGTTTGGCTCTGCATCACCCAAAGGTCGACTGGTAGAAAATGCGTTTGGCATTAAGTCCGCCTCTGTACATTTATGTGCGTGAAGTATTAAATAAATAATATTACATACCAGCGCGTCGAAAAAGTAACAATGTGTTTTACTGTTCGATTTTAAACTCTCGGCGCTAAATGTGCATTGAATATCCAGTAAGCGCGAAAAAATCCAGCCGCGATTTTATTACGTTCGTATATATGTCAAATACCTCCACAATTATCATTACTGAGCTTTATATATCAGCAGGCTTAACACGAGAACCGTAGAGAAGCGTTTTGTCGACGGAAGAGTAGACAAAAATTACGTTTCCGTGTAGACAATGACAGTTTTGTTCCGAGAAATGTAGACAAGCGATTTCTCTTCTACGGTAGAGTAGAAATAGAAAGCGTTATCCTAAGCCTGCTAGAAATGTCATTAATTTCAGTCCTTTGCTTGATATCGGTGCGATTCTTTTGTTCACCACCTAAACTAAAATAAGAATATTGCTATCTCTTACTGACGTACCAGTACCACGAAAGAAAAAGACAAGTTATGCTTTTGAACTGTCAAACTAAACTATGTCTCGAATGCTTTGAATTTGGCGCGATTTTAAGCATGAAGAATTTAGATCGTCGTAATTGGTTTGAAAGAATATTAGTTCAACTCAATTTGACAGGTCTTATTTATTTCATTTTCTTTCCTGTTTCATTAGAAGGAAAGTATAGCATTAGCCTAAATTAAGTTTAGGAACAGAATTATCACCACTGGCTTTTTTCTTGGTTCTGTTTCACGTAGTATTAATGATTTTTTTTTCTTTACAGCGTGGATTCTTTCAGAGGACTACACATAAGATGCTGCAGCAGCAGAAGAGCAGTCAACTGCGGTTGATTCAACAAAGTGATAGTTCCTCAGGACAGAATGAAGAGGAAGACGATGATGACATACCACTGGACGATTCTGATGACTAAACATTTAAATAATAGATAATAATTAGGATTTTTATAAGACTGAGATGTATATAAGGTGTTAGAGATAAGTTAATTTAATACAACGTGACATTTTTAGTCGTCTTACAAAGGCAGCCCACCTAATGACAACTAATCATTTATGAAAAAAAAATAGTTAAAAAAACTAAAAAATACGCTTTAAAAACCAAACTAAAAAAGGAGAAAATAATTTAATTCAATTAAAAAGCGTGGGGTGCTTTTTGAGGTATTTTTATAATCACTTAATGTCAAGCACCCAGCGCTTTTTAATTGAATTAAATTATTTTCTCCTTTTTTAATTTGGTTTTTAAAGCGTGTTTTTTAGTTTTTTTAATTATTATTTTTTTTCTATTTTTTAGTTCTGATAACTACAAAAACGTGCTATTTTTTCCTTTTTTTATTTTTTATTATTATTTAATTGTCATCGGTCCTCGATAAGTTCACAAAGTTTCAATGAAATCTGACCGTTTAAAGTGAGTCAAAATCGCGCTCTAAGGAGTCGTTTACATACAAATAAACAAACAAACATACAAGTGAAGCTAATATAAAGCGTGTAAAAACATTTTTTTTTTTTACATATTATGCATTATAATTGTAAAGAAAAAATATCATTCACTATGACGTTATTTGAAACACCCTGCTATGGAGGTGGAATTAATGATGGAATGTAATGGTAGGTAAGTAGATATCTTCTACCGTTTGATACGTAAACATTGTTAACAGGGAGGGTGTTTCCTAATTCTAAAGCATTATTTTATTTTTCTTTGTACTTATTATCATAATTAATGGTAACAATGTTTTAATCGCGCCTAGAGGTATTTTATGACGGTTATATTGAGTGGATCACCTTTGTAAGGCGACTAAAATATCACGATGTATAGGAGGAAAAAAACACTTAGGTTAAATTTTATAGTAAGCCTTATTTTTCAATGGGTTTTAGCTGGTAGAGGACCAACTACATCCATTTTAGAAAATTCATTATTGCAAAAAAAAACAAACGACTAACTGTAATTTCGGAAGTCAGTGTCTTTGGTTTTGTAGTTTTTTTTTATTGTAATTCGTTTTTTTATTTTTCAATCTTTAGCTAGGTACTATGTACTTCACACAAATGCGTTTACTTTCACTAGCTAAATAAATAACAGTGACAAGAAGTATTTTTTTTATTATTATAACGTCATTAATATACCCTAAGGGCGAATTTAAACAAAAATTTAATCCTAGATAAGTCTTATCCTGAGAATAAATTTTGAATTTTTGACAGATTTTCCATAGTAGAATTGTCAGACGTAAATTTTATTCTACGGATAAAGATCTGACTTTGGTAAAATCAGCCCTAAGTGGGAAAACTACGTATTAATTAAGATAACTCAAAAACCACACATCAGAACTTTACCAAATTGGAGACCACTCGACAAATATACCCTTTTAAACCAAAGAAGAAACTTTCAAATCAGTTTATAAATGACGGAGTTCTGAGGTAACAAACATAAATAAAAATCATTTGAATTGATAACCTCCTCCTTTCTTTGAAGTTGGTTAATAAACTAACGTACTAACTAATAAACTAACGTACTTAATATTGAACCTTCATTTTTTGTAATAAATTTATTGTTTCATACATTGCATAAACTTATTATATTTTTTGATACATATTACCTTGAATCATATTTACATCAATACTATTATGCAGTCTCCTGTGAATGTGATATTTTTTTACTTGTAGACGATACCGGTGATCTTCTCCAGTAATGTTAAGTACTGTATTGTGTGTTGCATAGTTTTTCTATATCAATCTGGTGGAAAAATAATATCCAATAGTATTTTTGCAACAATGAAAATGTGAATAAATAAATATTATTAAAATATTATTATCTCGTTTATTTATTTTTATACTTATGCAAAACATTTTTTTTTATCAAACAAAAATATATTTCAAAATATAAAATAGTATCGTGGGGGCAGAGTCCAAGCTACCGGTGGTTATACCACCAGAGACAGAAACCTCCTCACGATGCGAGCCGTATCGAGGAGTAGTCTTCTGAATCAGGCCCCTTGATCCACCCGCCTAACGAGAGCCTCGAGAGAGATCGAGGCTTTCGGCCATCAGCTCGCTGGCCGTTAAGACAGTCGGCACAATGATAGCTGAATAAACATTCCACATGTTTACAACCTCGTGTGCTAAGTTGAGATATTTTTATTATTAATTGATTTAAAAAAAAGAATTAGTTAAAGTAGGCAAGATGAATGTGCAATGTGTATAAATAGGAAGCAAACCACGTATAAAATAAAATGCATCAGACTAATTATACCTAGTTATGTAATAATAATTGTGTAAGCACAATAATTATCGCCGAACTTCCGTTTGTTTTATCGTGTCGCATGTCAAAGAGCTGATAAAACCACTGTGTCAGATTCTACTAACCAGACGTAATCCATATTTTAAAACGTGAAGCAAAAACGTTTTTTCCCATTTTTACGAAAATTACGCAGACGTAGGATGAAATTTGGCACAGTTAAGTTTGATTGGAGAGGTTTTTTGGGGAAAGCATTTTTTTTAATGAATTAAGTTCGAATTTCGACCACTCGGCGACAACAACATAAATACATAATCAGCTTATAATGTTCCCACTGCTGGGACACAGGCCTTCTCTCGATATTAGAGGGAGTGGGCCATAATCCACCACGCGGGCCCAGTGCGGTTTGGCATATGGGCGACCACTAGTAATAATGAAATATGTAAATTAAGTAGTTTCAGATTTTTATCTAGGTAATTATGGGTACCTGCACCCTAATTGCGTAATTCTTTCATATGTTCGAAAAAGTTATGGAACTTGATAGTGTATTACGCAGTCTCTGATCGAATGCAATGGTTTTATAGTTTTTTTCTTATTTTTAAGGTTCCGTACCTCAAAAAGTAAAAAAACGAACCCTTATAAGATCCACTCTCTTGTTCGTCTGTCTGTCCGTGTGTCACCACCGATTTTCTCAAGAATGGGTAGACCTAGCAAGTTGAAATTAATACCAAATACTGAGGTCTATAGTCCCTATTAGGTGTATAAAAATCAAGGTCAACACGATATAAAGATATGGGAAAACTTGTAAGTACCAAAATTTACCTTAATTTTCAACATTTTTGCTATTCCTTCGGAATTTTCCCTTTACTTGTGCTGTAAGACCTTGCTTTTAACCAAAATTGTCAATTCTAGGTCAACCGGAAGTACCCATATAGGTTTTGGGTCGTAAACCTATATGGTAGTTCCCGTTGACCTAGAATCACGAAATTTTCAAAAAGTAAGGACAAATAAAGGAAAAATTTCAAAAGTTGAAAATTAAAGTTTGTCCCCATACATAACATAGTTGACGCCAGTTAAATTTGTACGGAAACCCCTGGTGGGCGAGTCCGACTTGCACCTGTCCGGATTTTTAGTATAGTTTTTGGTTTAAATAAAAAGAAACGCTAGATCCATCAATCCAGAGCAACTCAGGCAATTTTTCTCTCTGATAAAAACTGTGTCACACACTCCTAAGCCAAGTAATGTATGTTTAGACTCAACTGGAATCTCTACCCAACTTTACCATCCAGTAGTTGATTTGCGCCGCTACCCAATTTATCAGTTTGGTGCCAGTTCCATTAACACGGTTAAAACTTCAGCGTTTTGAATTTAGAACACATTCATGATCAATTTAAGTTCAGCGAGGATTCCAAACAGGTTTTATTTAATTTTAACGTGTAAGTACATGTGTCTAGACATTGTAGGTAAGTAGTATGCATGTATGGGTATGTATGTAGGTAAGTATGTATATTTTTTTGGGTTTCGCAATTCACTGGAAAAATTAATTTCTTATTATTAAACAACCCATGCTAAAAATGACGAACTTACCATACAACTTTCATCCCCTATTCGGACAGACATTTTCAAAAATCCTTCCTTAATGCTCAGTTCGCTAGATGTATACGGAACACTTGTGCGAAATTTCTAGCCTCTTAGCTTGACCCATCCGAATTATTAAAAAAAAACCCCTACTCTTAAGTATTAAAAATAATATTACGATTTTGCTGTTAGCCTAGCTGTAAATAACTTAATAACCTAGAATACCGCAGTGTTTCTCTTAAAATAATTCCCAAAAATATGACTCAAAAAGACAAATAGATCAAACAGTCAAAACAATTTATATGAATTAATAGAAACATAAAGAAATAAAAATGCCAAGCATTAAGGCTTCGCGCGTCCGTGCCAGGCTCAAGGCAAAACAGGGATTGCCAACGCAACAGACATAATTGAAGACCCGTACGTGCCTGTAATTTACACACCCTTCAATTAAGAACACAGCTATGTGGCTTAAAAGCCGAAATTTGCCTCAGAAGCCAATTATGAGCTCTACTACTCATTTGGTAGTGAATCTGGGTAGTGTCGTGGTTAGCGATGGATGTTTTGAGCCAAATGGACAGTATAGGACATAGACACATACGGCATAGGTGTCAGCATATTACGTGCTTGAAACTTTTAAAAGCTCCTACAAATAGGTGAGACGCGACTCAAGTAGAACAATTTCTACGAAAACTTCATGGAAATTGTTCTACAAGTGTCGATTCGCACTGTTGCGTCACGTCTGTTTGAAGAAGCCTTAATTCTTCAACTATTTCATTCATGAATAGGTTCATAATTTAGCCCGGAACCTTGTGGCTCATATTGATACTTTTTTTTTTTTTGAGGTGAAATCATCAAATAACTTCTCCCGCTCTCGGTGGAGCAGGAGGGCGTGTCAGACTTTTACTGACTAAAACCCACCCGTGTTCCCTCAGTTACCTGTGTGCCAGAGGCCGCGGTATCTCTTTCGAACAACCCTCACCCCTGGCAGGCATCGGCCCTTGCAGACCCCACCAGTTGGTCCTGACATCTCTTTGAGGCGCGCGTGGAACACAACGCGCCGTCGACCCGGGCTTCTCATATTGATACTTACGGCTATTAGCTGGAAATAAATAAATGTTTATTTTGTCACAGAAACATGATAAAAACAAGTTTTGCTCAAACCCCTACTTTGAAGGATAGTTTCTTCTACTTAGAAGAAACTATAGTTATTAGGTATTTGAGCAGAAGTTGTCTTCTAAGCTGGCTTGTCTAAAGAGTAAGTAGATAGGCAGAACCTACCGCCAACTGAAAGAAAGAAGTTTTTTTATATTTTTTATTCTAAATTTTTGTTGGAGGCTTTTATCCACAATGGCATGTCAGCCTCATCATACCTTAAACTTTTCGATACATTATTAAATTTTAAACAAATCAGTAAGTAGGTTTGCTATCTCAGATGAAGGTTGCGCTAAAACTTTAACATACCTACGGACCAATATCCGATTCGTTTACTTTTTAACCGACTTCAAAAAGGAGGAGGTTATCAATTCGTCGGAACCTTTTTTTTTTTTTTTTTTTTTTTTTTTTTTATGTATGTTCCCCGATTACTCGAAGATGGCTGGACCGATTTGGATTTTGTTTTTTTTGTTTGAAAGGGTATACTTCCCAGGTGGTCCCATGATCATCAAGTCAGGATCTGATGATGGGAACCTGGAGAAATAGAGAGAACTCTTCAAATTTTATAGGCACACGAAGCGATTTAGCTATTTTTTGGAAGAGTACTTTCTCGGAGTGGTCTCATTTCAATTTGGTGAAGATCTGATGAAGAACTTTGGAGATAGGCAACGGAACTCCTCAATAAATGATAGCAAATGGACTGGGATTGCTGAAATCTCATGTCTGTCTATTGCTTACACCAGTTCATAACATAACATCACGCCGGTATGCTGTGAAGGGGTAAGCACATGTGGACCACTAAAAAGTGAAAAATAAAAACTTTTTCCAAAAAAAAAACAACCGACTTCCAAAAAAACACTACAAAGTGAAAAATAACTTTAATTTCGGAAGGCGGTGACAAAAAATTAAAATACAGCTCCAAAGACACCGACTTCCGAAATTAAAGTTATTTTTCACTTTGTAGTGTTTTTTTGGAAGTCGGTTGTTTTTTTTTTGGAAAAAGTTTTTTATTCTGCTCCACAGTGTCTCTCTTTCTTTCTTAGTCTTAGTACACTCCATATGTATGTAGATGGTGAACATCTTCAACCGTTCCGCATGTTTCACAATTGGGAGAAGTCACTTTCTTCATCAAAAAACCAAACTTGCGGGATGGGTAGTGACCAGAGCGTAATCTATGGAGCAGAACAATATGATACCTACTCATTTCCTTGATAGCAAACTACGGTATTCGAGGAGGCTGATATTGTATAGTTTTATACCAGATACCCTTTTAAAGAACTTTGTTTGCGTTTGAGGGCGACTATGGCCTCTGGTGATAAAAGACGCCCTTAACTGTGACGTAGGTGTCAAATCCTTTCCCTTTCCTTAAATTCATCCGAGGTTTGTGTTTTAAAGATTGCTTTTGGCAATAAGACTCCCATTGTGTCATCCTTATGATATTTATTTTGCCGTCAGAAGTCCGAAAGTCTAAAAACCAGTCTTACCAAGGGTATCGTGTTACCAAGTAACTGGGTTGTGGAGGTCAGATAGGCAGTCGCTCCATGTAAAATCCTGGTATTCAGCTGCATCCGGTCAGACTGGAAGCAGACTCCAGCATGATGGGAAAAGGCTAGGCAGATGATGATATCTGAATATTTATGGTGTTCTAATATACACCTTACTTATATAAAAATACTGTTCGAAAATAAACATTTATAGTTGCTTTAGGCACTAATAAGGCTATCTCAATTTCATCTGGCTACATCGGAACAAGTTATTTGTAATATCACAAATGGGCCCGTTAAAGATAAGAGGGTACTTACCGAAGCGTGAAATTTGAGATAAGGGCGTCTGTTATCCGCCATTATATCAATCTGAGAGAGTTCGACGATAACCTTATTGAGAAATAAGTAATTAATATTTTGAATAGGCTGTTTATTAAGAAAAAATGTATACCAGTGAAGGTGACGTGAAAATGTCGTGAGGTGAGATTTTAGTATGAATGTTCAATGTATGTTTCTATATAAGTAGGGAAATATCAAAGAAACGATGGATGGACTGTGTGAAAGATGAAATATTCAGAAATGGGTTTACTACCGAACTTTCGGCTAATAGAGTATAGAATGAAATTACTTGATGCGAAGACCCCAAATAAATTGGAATATAGGCAAGAATACACGTTAATGATCACTGAAAGTGATTAAAATTTCTAAATAAGCATATTATATTGATATATGTTTCTGCCATTGCCATGTGTATACCGTCACTGGAGTAAATAACTGACAGAGAACAAGCTTCATGCAATCGCACCGCGATATATTATACACTCGATTTGTGTGTGCAAAGCAAATCGAAAGACATGGATACGTCATGTTTACGAAATTTTTTAGAGTGGACGAACCAACTCAGTGAGATGTAGGGTCACCAAAAGAGAGACGTAACCATAATAATAGAAAACTAACAATTATAAAAAAAAAACATTGAAAATATCTACTATGTCCGATGACCCTGGTTACTTGTCTCTTTTGGTGACTACACAGTCCTAAGACTAGTATTTTTGGTACTTCTGCTTGCCCCAACTACAGTCGTCTTTAGGTACTGTCGTTGCATGGAGGCTCCTGGTAATTGCTATCAGAACTAAAATAATTGTGAAAGTACTGAACAATACAAAACTATCTAGTTCGCAATACGGACGTTTGCACAGTGACCTGCGGAGTAATTGCATAACAGAAGGAATGGCTTTCATTTTAGCAGTTCAACAACATTCATTGCGTTATACACGTTTTCAAAACAGACAATTTTTTCGCACAATTGAAACAATGTATTAGCAATCACCTTCTAAATGATCCTGATTTATAGTGTGTTACACAATTAAGTGGCAGAATGACTGTGTTACTAAACTCATTGGCTAGAGGTGGAGATATGGCGGGTAAAGTAAGTTCAGACGCCAGCACATCAAGCTACCCCAAACTGTCAAACTTTCCTAATTGAACATGAACCTTAAGCTTATACAATAAAGTTGAAAATGTATCAAGGAAATTTGACAGATTGGGGTACCTTGATGTGCTGGCATCTGTACCCTAGGGGAAAGAAGTTCAAGCCAGTTTAACGGACGCATACGATGCAGGTGGGACGAAAAAGATGGTCGATGATGGTGTCATGACTACATCGTGTCATGTAGAATTATGAGGCTTGAACTGTGTCGCGTTTTTACTCATGTGCCAATGCCTCATATGGAACAATGAAACGCGAGTGGCCTCCATTGTAGCGGTCCCATTGTATTTTTAGAACTAGTTCCCTTTTGTGACCGAGTAATACACTACACTGTGGTTTGTTATTTTTTTAGTGTTATTTTATTTATTTGTATGGGCTTATAGGAACACTTTTTTTTTTAAACCGTTTTTAGCACAGTGTACCGTTTAGCACCTGTGTTTTTTGCAGGCTCAAAGCAACCTGATGAGAAACGCCGGAAATATAGAAAACAATTAATCCTTTATGGCAAATGTTGATGTCAATTTTACCATCCTAACTTTGGACACGCCACGTTCCCTCTTTGAGGAGTGGCTTGAGAGGCACCACGGCGTCCTCACCTTCCGCTTGAAGCAGGTCCTCACCGGACACGGGTGTTTCGGGAGGTTCCTATTTCGTATAAGGCGGGATAAAACGCCCGGGTGTTTCCTCTGCGAAGATCACCCTGGGGACACGGTGGAGCATACGGTGGAGCATACGGTGGAGGTCTATCCGGCTTGGGCGGAGCACCGCTGTGTTCTCGTGGAGGCGATCGGCGGCGGCGATCTCTCGCATCCCGCTCTGGTCCAAGCCATGGTACGGAGCGAGAGTGCATGGGTAGCCATCACCTCCTTCTGCGAAGCAGTAATGCTCGCGAAAAGGCAGGCGGCGCACGTGAGGTAGAGGCAGTATATGCGCCCTCACGGCCCTAGCCTGTGCAGGAGACGCCCTGGGCATCAGGAATCTCAGGCTGATTCTCGGCCACCGTAGGCGCGGGCTTGCGGACGGCGAGTAATGAGTAGCTCGCTGTCCGGTAAAGACCAAGCCCGGGTCGACGGCGCGTTGTGTTCCACGCGCTCCTCAAAGAGATGTCAGCACCAATTGGTGGGGTCCGCAAGGGCCCATGCCTGCCAGGGGTGCGGGCCCGCGTGGTGGATTACGGTCCACTCCCTCTCACAGAAATGAGGCCTGTGGCCAGCAGTGGGAACAATATTGGCCGATTATGATAGTAAGATTTGGTAGGGTAAAGAAAACATTGTGGGGAAAACGTTCACTGAAGTATCTTTTATCGCTAGTACACAAGGAGTAAAGAAAAATAAGCCCTTTGACCTTGCAGTTGGGTAGTAACAAAATCTGGTATTATGCATTCTTTTCTTTGACACTAAATCCAAGATTGGTCTTATTGGGAGAGGAGAAAATTTAATGAACAGCAATGTATAGGATCCTGTTTAATGTATGGGGTATTCTAATTAAACTGTAAATCTTTGTAACTGTCTTCGCCTTAAGGACATAGATTCTATACATAGCGTACTTTAGGACCAAATAGAGGAAATTCAAAAAAATACATTTTTCGATTAGCAAGGCTGGTAGCGGGAATGAATGCCCACAGTGCGCCTGACGAACTGAAATATAGTTATATATTGCAGTGCAGTACTTAAAAATGGTACATGTTCCAAGTACACAGCTTTAGTAAAAATGTACGAGAGACAAGAAATAACAGAACTAATAATAACCTCGTAAGTCCGCAATAACCGCGGACAGGTTCCGTCGAAGGCGGATAAGCTGCGGATATTTAGCGGCAGGCGCCCCGCTCTAGTCGTAATTACGAAAACGATAAATATGAACTTGCTACTATGAAATAATGGCGGTGAGAATGGTCGACAATAAAATTTTAGAGACAAATGATGCAGTTAATAGTAGATTTTTTCGTCTTTTTAACATAGGTAGTATATTTTTCATTTTGTAAAAGCAAAGGTGGCTAAATAATATTAACAGCGCCAAGTAACCTGCGAAGCTCTAATTTACTTACGTTTTTTGCAACTTGCAGTCGGTTTTTGGCTGTATCTTGAACAAAATCGGTGACCGTAACACCGTATTTATAGAATTATCCTACTAATATTATAAATGCGAAAGTTTGTACAAAAATCTAAATCAAAAGTCATTTATTCAAACTAGGCTGGTGTCAGCACTTTTTGAACGTCAAAATTACATAAGACAGTCCCCGAAAACGCCCGCCCTTCACCACTTCCTAGTGCTTTAGCTGGGAAGAAGAAATAGCGTAACAAACTTCCCAGTAGCACAGCTGTCTGTTACGTTAGAAGAACTTGATTATATACAATAGGTACGTAATTACAGTGACGAAACATAAAATTAAAATATTTTCCGTATGTCAGCTAGCACACGCCAATATAGGTACCAAACAAATCATTAAAAAATTTACTCAAGCAGAAATAAATAGTAAAAACAAAAATATAAACAGAACTTAGAACCTAAATAGCCTAAGCCTAGTACGTTTGTAAATTTAGATGTTTGTTAATTAATAACTAGTAATAGTAGTAATCAATAAAATGAATCATATTAGTTTATGCAATCCCATTGAATCACAGTGGAGTATACGGTGGAGGTCTGCCCGGCTTGGGCGGAGCACCACCGTGTCCTCGTAGAGGCCATTGGCGGCGGCGATCTCTCAAGTCCGGCCCTGGTCCAGGCCATGGTACGGACCGAGAGTGCATGGGTAGCCGTCACCTCCTTCTGCGAAGCAGTACCTAATGCTCGCGAAAAGGGAGGCGGCGCACGTGAGGGAGAGGCAGTACATGCGCCCTAATGGCCTTAGTCGCCGTAGGAGACGGCCTGGGCGTCGGGAATCCTAGGCTGATTCCCAGCCACCGTAGGCGCAGGCTTGCGGCTGGCGAGTAATGGGTAGCTCGCTGTCCGGTCAGGACCAACCCCGGGTCGACGGCGCGTTGTGTTCCAAGCGCGCCTCAAAGAGATGTCAGCACCAACTGATGGGGCCCGCAAGGGCCGATGCCTGCCAGGGGTGTTGTTCGAAAGAGATACCGCGGCCCCTGGCACACATGCAACCGAGGGAACACGGGTGGGTTTAAGTCAATAAAAGTCTGTCACGCCCTCCTGCTCCACCCAGAGCGGGAGAAGATATTTGATGATATCACACCCAAAAAAAAAATCCCTTTGAATGACTATTTCATGAAAAAATCTGCTACGGTCACGAACCATATTTTAATAAACATATAACCAGACGTACAAAAAATTTGACCCAAACAAAAACCAAACAGCGCAAGCTAAATAAAACTTTTTAAACGTACCTAAGGTTGAATTTCGGGGGCTACTTTACAGCATCCTCTTTAAGCTACGCTTCCCAAAGTCGTCGGTTTCGCTTATCCTTGCTTCAGCAAGACTCCGGCTGTCATTTCGTCGGCCTAATTCGTTAACCTGCTAAGTTCATTTTTCGACAAACTGCTAAATAATTGTTTTTCTAAATTTTATAAAATGTGTATAAGTTATGCTTGTACATATATTGTTAAAATATCAAGAAAAATTATGGAAACCAACGGGATTTTCAGAATTTTGATTGCTAAATTAATAGAGATATTATTCAGGTTTTTCTTTGTCTTGTAAACTATGTCAAAATGAACTTAGCAGGTTAACGAATTAGGCCGACGATTTGTAAATTCGATAGTGGTTTCCGGTATTAAGAAGTCTGTATATCTAATAACCATGTAGTCTTACCAGGGTCAAATAGGCAACGGAACCAAGGCTCCTATATGAAATCTCTTTTAAATTTCAAGGGTAGGTCAGATGGTCATAGGCAATTGTAACATGTAAATATGTACAAAGAAATTAAAATTATAATGAACCTTGTTCGTGGTAGCTTCCCCCGTGTGCTGTGCGGAAATAGTTAAGGTTAGGGACGAAAATAACTTTAAAAGTTTTAAATCGCAGTAATGTTCCCATATATTTCGAAGGAACGCAGTATATACTTCTAACCGCACATAATCCACAAACACCCTGAATATTTGGACTTTTTTCAATAAAGCGTGAAAGGTATTTTACCCGATTCTGTCAAAAAATGCCAAACTGAATTACGTTCGAAATTCAAACTATCAAGCTCGCAGTCGACCGTCAAATGACGTTTGCATATCAAGTGCATGTGAATCCGGCGACTATTTGTCGTCAGATTCCGTTTTGGCACAAATCTGTACCTACTCGTGACGTCATCGCTTAGATAAGCGGTTGGCACGAAATTTAGATTCACACATGAACGACGTGTGTGGAAATTCAAGCTGTAAGATTGGTGGGGAAAGTTAAATTAAATCAAAAACGAAATCAAAATTAATTTATTCAAGTTAGAGAATAAGTACTTTATGAACGCCAAAATTGCATAGGACAATCCCCCAAAACGCCCGCAACAATGACATGGTTTAGGTCAGTTTAATCTACGATTGATTATGGTATAGCGTCAAAGGATGGTATAGTATTTATATCTCACAAAGCGACGTGCGCTTTACTTGTGGTTAACAAGTATACAAACACGCTGTAAATACTACATTTTCATTAGGTATCTATCAATGCCAGGACAGCTAAAACGAAAAGGGAAATGTAGCTTGATACGTCGCCGTGTGTACCTACCCTAGGCTCTAAAGTACAATCAATTTAATTAGGTAGTGAATAATGAAAAAAATCTTTATTTTATTAAATAAAGATTTTTTTTTTTTTTTTTTCGCTATTGCACAGAAGTGGTGCCCTAACAAAGTAGACAGTCAGAGATCACGTAGGAGATGGCAAGACGAGCTGCATAGGTTCCATCAAAATTGGAAGGAAAGAGTGAAGGGACGCCATTGCCCAGAAGTGGGACAGCGTAGGCTGGAAAAAAAAAATATACACTTAGGTTTGAGTTCGTTGTTAGAAAAAAAAAGGAATACAATAAAAAAACAATATGTTGTGTCATTGCACAATCGTAGTTATCATGAACTAAGTTACCTTTTCACAAAAAAAAACAAAGTTGTCCACAGCATTGCTAAACCATAGTAAATTCACGTTCGCATGGACCTGAAAATATCGCAGCGAGACTTATTCGAAAATCGAACAGTATGTATTTTCGGGGCGCTGCCGCTGGCTGGGATGTCTGTTATCAACGCTTGGTTTAACACCAGCAGGCTTAGCACGAGCACCGGATTTGTCGACGGAAGAATAGACAATATGACTATTAACTAAATGATGTACAATAGCAGAAGATAGCTATATTTTTCTATTAATTAGCACAGTTATGCGTTCTAAACGAATCATAATTTTGTAGATAATCGTACCTACTTTGTGGCCGTCGAGTAGAGAGTTTATTGTCAGTGCGATTTTGACAGTTTGAGAAGAAAAATTATTCTGAAATAGTTTACATTTAAAAAGACCTAGACAAAGATCGTTAGAAACGAAAAACAAAATGACAGATTGTAGAAGGATATCTACGGTGCGATGTCAAAAATGGAGAAACTAAATGTGACTTTGTATAGAAAAAGCACTGTCTATTCTTCGTAGAAATAGAAAGCGTCATGCTAAGCCTGCTGTAGTTAAAAATCTAAAGCACGATGAAATCCCGCCACGATATTTTTACGTCCGTGCTTCAAGTCCTAATTATAAGGATGCATATTTCAATACCTACTATGTTGCAGAAATGATTGGAATAACACTGTCAGGGGGACACAATTTGAGGCAGGTCCATTCTGCAACCAGGAAAACTCGGTTTATTTTCATAAATAAAATAATAAAATTGTGGGTTATTATTGACCGATGACCTTGTGAGGGCTGCAGGAGTCCGCTGGATGCGGGAAGCACAGAACCGGTCGAAGTGGTGGAGCTTGGGGGAGGCCTATGTCCAGCAGTGGACGTCTTTCGGCTGAAATGATGGGTTAATATTTCTTTCATGGAATCGATGGTAGGACTGAATCTACACACGCAAAAGCTCATGCATCCCAAGTAGGACATTGAATTATAAGACTAAAATAACATTTGTAATTTAATTTATTTAAAAATCATACCTAGTTATTTTTGATAAAATATTCTTCCTGACCAAACATAAAAGTGTTTGAGCACGTCTAGTCGTTTTTTTTTTTTTGGAAACGACATCTTGCATGTCAAAGTATGATTTTGTCGACTGCTTAACCGGGCTTGCCTGTGGTAGCCTTAATAAATTAAGGGTTCCAGCCAGTGCTTAAAAAGTTAAAACTATAGCGACTGCTCGCTAAGGGCACCCCATATGTGGTACGGACCTCGGCTTAGGGTATCGCTGATAGTGGGCAGCAAGGAACAGACTGTCTCAGACTGAGGCGCACACTACTCTACCTCTACACACACTAACCGCGCATCACACACTCGTATGCCTGCCAGCTGCCTAGGTAGGCACACTAGACACTACAAGCATACGCACTAGGTATGTACGGTAGTTCAGAACTTTACGTACAGATCACACGAAATTTGATCAACCAGTGTAATAATATAATATTTATTCAAAGCTAACATGCAAATATGAATTTAAACCGAACATCCTCATTTTTTATATCATATATAATAGGTCTTTACCTATGAAATTGCCGTTTTGTATGAAAAAATTGAAACGAATTTTTTTCATGTATTTTTTATTTGTATTAATCGAAGTAATCACCCATGCAATCAATGCATCTTTGCCATCGCAGTGGCAGTTTATTGATGCCCTTCTTAAAGAAATCAGCTGGACGGGAGGCAACAAATTCTTCAAAGGCATTTTGTACTGCCTCTCGGGTATTGAATTTTTTTCCCGCCAAGAAGTTATCCAAATTCTGGAAAAAGTAGTAGTCTGTAGGCGCAAGGTCTAGTGAGTAGGGCGGATGACGGAGAGCTTCCAACCCCAGTTCTTGCAACTTGGAGACCGTCTGCTGTGCAGTATGAGGTCGCGCGTTGTCGTGCAGGAGCAGCGGAGACGAGCGATTGACCAATGCTGGTTGGAGATGTGCCAGCTTCTCCATCATTGTGTTCAGTTCTTCACAGTACACATCTGCAGTAATGCTCACCCCGTTTGGTAAGAAGCTGTGATGAATCACACCGGCGCTAGACCACCAAACAGTGACCATCACTTTTCTAGGGGTAAGTTTTCGTTTAGGGCATTGTTTAGGTGCTGAACCAGGATCCAACCAACTTGCTGAGCGCTTGCGGTTATCAAACAGAATCCATTTTTCATCGCAGGTAACAATGCGGTTCAAAATTCCTTCATTTGTGTGTCTGTTGAGCAGTGCAAGGCACGTCTCGACGCGTACTTCGCGCTGACGATCATTGAGTTCGTGGGGCACCCATTTGTCAAGCTTTTTTACCTTGCCAATTTGACGCAAATGGACCAATATTGTTTTGACGCTAACGTCGAAAGCTGCTGCTAATTCAGCCGTAGATTGTGTATCATCAGCTTCCACAATCGCCTTTAATTCGTCATTGTCGACCAAAGTCTTCGGACGACCGCGAGGTTCATTTTTCAGGTCGAAATTTCCAGAACGGAAGCGAGCAAACCAATAACAGGTGGTGCGTTGGTTTGTAGTGTTAGCTCCGTAAACGTCGTTGATGTTGCGTGCCGCTTGTGCCGCGTTGCTGCCACGACGGTACTCATATTCCATAATTACTCGAATTTTTAACGTATCCATGATGACGAAAAAGATTGAAATGCGATGAAAATGTAACACTAATCAATAAACAAATGACTACTTTTGGAAAAAAAAATCCATGTTTTTAAAATAAAATTAATTTGAAATTAGAATTCTTACCCAAACAAAAATTATTTTGATTTGAAATGGCCAGTACTGCAAAACGGCAATTTCATAGGTAAAGACCTAATATTAACTTTGATAAGAGGTTCTAATAATAATTGTCCCCTTTTGGCCTAATATGGTTTGAAACTCCTTATGTAACAATTAACAATTTTCGAATTAAAATCAGAACCAGATCCGTGGGCTAAAACGTTTAGTTTTATAATTATGAAAAGAATAAAGCTTTCCTCAGTTTTAAATTGCGTCTTTATCTTCATTACTAACTTTGACTTTCAAGACATTGTCGTATTTTCTAGTAACATCGTTCTTTATTTAAAACTTTGCCGAGAACGTTTTTTAAGTTTAGATATTTCAAAATTTTGTTTTTAATTGGCTTTAGCCTGCAGCTCCGCTTGGGTGAATGTCGAAACCAAGACCAAAGTATTCTATGTGTTAATTTAAGTTATAAACTAGGTATATGTGTGCCAAATTTTATCTTAATCTGTTCAGCCGTTTTTGCGTGATTAAGTAACAAACATACAAGCTATCACATTTATAATATTACTAGCTGACCCGACAGACATTGTCCTGTCTTGAATTTTAATTCGCAACTTTTGAATTTTTTTCTTTCATAAGAACCTTCTCCTGACATTTTTTTCTTTCTTCTTTTTAAAAAACATTGCCCCACACTAGGAATTTCTCCTGTATTGTGGGTGCGTTTACAAACATTTAAACTCACATACACAAAAAGCCAGACCCGGAACAAGTACTTGTAGGTCATACAAATATTTGTTCCGTGCGGGAATCGAACCCGCGACACGCAGCGCAGCAGTCAATCGCTTAACCACTGCGCCAACCGTGCCGTCCGTCGCGGAATCACAACAATTTTTTTTTAAAATCAAAATTGGTCCAGCCGTTCACGTGTGATGCCGTGACCAAGGGAAATACGGATTCATTTTTATATAAAAAGATAAGATATAATAGGAAGCAAGTTTATTGCAGAATGGACCTAAATTCGGTCCCCCAGTGTCAACATCGGTGTTAGCTAATTATCCCTCATACGACCTCCTACTCTACATACGATTTGTTGTTTTGCTATTGTTTTTATCTTACTAAAAGAACTCATTACCCTTTCTTTATTGCGCCGCAATCGGGTTATAAAAACTATCTTAGTGCAACATAACATTTTAAGTACGTTAAACTGTAATTAAATTAACTGCAAAAAGATAAATAAATAAATTAAATTCAATGTGTGCTAATTATAATTCTAGAATACATAAAGTGAGCTTTAATATAGTGCTACTGACGGTGCTAAGTGCATTACCTCCGTATAAGTAAAATGAGACTAATATAGTGCAACAGTGCTTTTAGTGATAAAACTGTGTTTCTATTCGGACTGTCACTGGTAAGTGCCTATTCATAATCATAAATTAAAAAATCTAGCTGTGCCTGGCAGTTTTACCAGATTAAGTCTCAATCCTGAGGAAATATCGGGATAAGAAGTAACATGTAACACGCGATTAATCATAATCGGTTTCATTTTGACAGTTCAACAATATTCATTGCGTTACGTTGTTGAGCAGACACATTTTTCGAATATAAATGGAGCAATGGTTAAGCCATTTGTTTCAAAACGAAACAAATTATGATTAATCGTGAGTTACGCAATTAGGGTGCAGGTCATAGTCTCCCCATGCACCCAATTTCATTCAACACGTAAGAAACAAACAAACTCATATTCACATTAATTATAGGACATATTTTTAAACAACTTCAAAATGGAGGAGGTTGTTATAATAAACTGTTAAGATCAAATTTAAATATTTTTTTTTGAAAATGTGGTTTTTTGAGACGAATGTTTTTTTAAATTTATTTATGCTTAGTTATTGAGGAAATAATGAAATTCCTAGAAAACAGAGCACGGACTCCTCGTGCGTCTTAAGATTGCAGTTCAAATAAAATTCGTGGTGCGAAAAGTGCGTTGAGCACACAAGTTCTGACATGGACCTACTTCAAAGCCTTCGGTTTCTCTAAGTCATTTACGTCGTATGTTGGCTGACTTTATTCAGGTTTCTTTTTTTTTTGCCACGGTAACTCTTTCGAACAAATCCGCGACCGCATCGGCTCTATTGGACCCCTTCCATTGTTGCTGACTACTCATTGAGGCGCGCGTGGAACAGAAAGTGCCGACGACCCGGGCCTGGTCCTTATTGGACGGCGAGCTACCCATTACTCGCCGTCCGCAAGCCCACGCCTTTGGTGACCGGAAATCTGCTATGGACTCCCGATGCCCAGGGCGTCTCCTGCGGTGGCAAGGGGCATGAGGGCGCAATCTTTGCCTCACTCTCACGCTCTCCACCTCCGCCTTCGCAACTATTACTGTTTCGCAGAAGAAGGTTACGGCATCCCATGCACTCTCGCGCCGTACCATAGGGGCTGGACGCGAGAGATCACCGCCGACCTTGGCCTCAGTTCGAGTGAACCGTGATACGCCTGCAGGCTTAGCACGAGCACCGTTTTGTCGACGTAAGAGTAGACAAAACTGACGTTCCGTGTAGACAGCTGTAGAACGTTTTCTACTGTCTTTAGCATGGCGATTACAAAATCAAATTGTCTTCAGTAACTTAGACAACTGTCAGGTAATTTTGATAGTTTGGGATAGAAAACTTCCTTCTGAAATAAACACGGAAGACAAAATTACAGATTGTAGAAAGATTTCTACAGTGTGAAGTCAAAGCTATTAGCAAGAGCTGTATCTATTCCTAGTAGAAATAGAAAGCGTCATGCTAAGCCGGCTGGTGGTGTTGACTCTGCAACCACTAGCAGCAGTCACCGTACTTAGTGCCTGAAAAAAAATCACATTTACCCGAGTAAAGTACCTATAAAAAGTAGTTCTTGATGTTTGTCAAAAGGCACACAAATCACCACAGAATAAAAGCAGGTTGAAACAAAATCAAAGGCAAACCAGAATTCAAATATTATTCGATCAAACCGAATTATTCGTTAGACAGCAAAATACTTCAGTATTTCAGCATTTCGCTGTGTGAGCAAAAATGTTCTTAGCAGCCTTACAACCTGAAAGTCGGTGAAATCCTGAAAAAGCGACTAAAGAAGTGACACACGGTACTCTGTGGAATGACAAACTCGATGAATTATTTATTATTGTCAATCAAGCAATATAATATAATACATACAAGGTGTAACAGAATAGACGCAAGACCTGAAAGTAGTTGGTTCCTAATTGACTACTGAATCGATTTCAGTAACTTTAAATATGTGTATTTTTTTTTAATGATGTATTTGGCCATACCTACCACTGATTGAGATTGAATTTTCATTGAAATTCAATCTTATTGCATAAGAAATAAGACTCAATTTTAAATGTATAAAGTAATTGAGTCGACACGTTTTTCTTAATAATATCAGTAAGCTTTAAAAAAAAATAGTTTTGTTCATCGTATTATGCTTTTAACTCAATACTCTAATTGGGGTGTATGAGGTCTTGCGTTAATTATGTTACTCGTTGTATATCCAGGGAAGCAGGACCTCGACGCGCAACTAGTTACCATGGATTTAATTAAATAATATAAATAAAAGTCTTTATTGGTTCTCACACTATTGTTTTACTGCACAAAATTGAGGCAATCCCGGTAAGTTATAAGGATACTTGTATTGGAGTTACCTCGCAGCTTCCCGTGGATTGCCAGCTACAATATTGAGATGAAAAAGCTTAGGTTCTAAGGTGTTAACAAAATAGTTGTAGCATGTGCAGTATTTTTGTGTATGTGTATTGATGTACGGGGAGTGTGGGTGTGTGAATACGAGTAGGTGTGTGTGTGTGTTAATGATTGATTAACTGATGTATGTTGTTTGGGTACAGGTTCTTCATTAGCATATATTCTAGTTAAAATTAGTTCTATTTTATCGTACGTTTGTGATTTTAAATTTAGTACGTTCATAATTCTGGACCACTGCGTTTTAATTTTAGTCAGTTTAAAAAAAAATGCTGTTCTAAACATTTTTACTGAGTCAGATTTGCACTTTTCTATGAAAAGACAGTTTTTTTTTTTGATAGCCCCGAAAATCTGGCGAACGGTGACCGTGACGGCAGGTCAGTGTGTAGACAAGATCTAATGTGTTTTGTATTGCGCCGCACATTGGCCCGTAACAATCTCAGGCCGACTTCTAGGGGTCGCGCCGAACCACTCGTTACTCGTTCTCTGTGACGTCTCGAAGACGGCTGCGGACAAACACACTTACAATGGCTTACGCTTAGGTACATTTTGACAGTTCAGCAACTTTATTGCGATTCAAACTCAAACTCAAACTCAAAGCATTTATTCCAAATAAACCATTTACAGGCACTTTTGAACTGTCAAAAAGTCGAACAGTTGGAAAGTTGAAGTTAGTTGCCCATTCCAAAACGTAGATCTCTATGGAGAAGAACGGGCAGGAAACTCCATGGACACTCTTTTTAATCATGTTATGTATTACAAAAACTTGGGAACATTATTCTTGTTGCTTCTATATGTGAGAACAATGTAAAAAAAAACAATTCTAAATATAAGATTTAAAATTAGCCATGGAAGTTAGGAGATGACCAGTCTCAAATTTACGTTGATTATTTTCGTTGCGCAGACGAACTTTTCAAACAAGGAGCAAACGATTAGGTATCATTCCGATTGTAATTGAAAATGTGTGAAGTCTTATTTTTTATTTCTCGCTTTTATGCAGCATTTACAATTTTATTATTTTGTTCTCAAGTTCGCGGTTTCTTACGTCCGTATTTCCCACCCGTTTGTAGCCAAGAAAATGCATTTTAACGGCGCTTGGTTGGTATCCCACAATTTTAGGGATTTTAACGAGAGACGGCAAAAGGGATTCCACGGATTTAAATGTTCATACCTAAAAGTTATCTATGGTCATTGTTTTAATGGTGTATTCATGTTAACGTGTGTTAAGTTCTGTATTGGGGAAATGGGAAGGTTTATATATCGAGTAAACTACTTTTTTGTTATCGTTTTATTTTCTTTACACACTTAATTGGTCCTGTTCTATGTATTGCTGGGCAAAGTTTTACTTGAACCAAAATTTCGAAATCGATCCATATTGACCGGAGATAACAATGGCTGGAGAAACATACAAAAAAAAGCCGGTAAAATGAGTATCATCTTTTCTTTTGTATGTTTATTCCGCGATATCTCTAGAAGGTTCTTAACTCAAACCTTCTCCTTTTTGATGTCGACTAAAAATACTGTCCTTAAATACAAAGCCTCTGAAACATAAGCAAATGTTTGTAATGGAAGTTGGAAATATTTGGGTAAATGGTGTCAAAAAAAAAGACAACATTTTAACGTTGATTCAGTTTCAGGCGACATCTGTCCGTGGCTTTAAACATCTCAGCATTGGGTTGTGTAGTCTGTCCCTTGTGATATCTTGATACGAAACAGGTTCATCGTACTCTGAATAGATGGCACACAACACAAACTGTGAGATAAATATTTAAAGATGTTAAAGGACGGTAAATACCTACTCAAAAATGTACGATTAAATAATTGAAATCAAGTCTATAAATTAAATATCGACAATTAATCAACTCGAAAACAGACTCTTTCATAAATGCGTTCAATATTTTATTGACATAAACAACAACACAAACGCGCTTCAATAAACTAATAAAAAGAGGTTCATAGCTTTTAATTATGACATGAATCATTGCGTCAGTATCCAGCGGCCCCATAGTTCAAACGAACTAATAAATTGTTCCTACAATAAAAGTTCAATAAGTCATGGCAGACGATTAAAATAACCTTGGTGCAGATGCAACGTTGTAGTTGCCAACAAAAGTCGGAAGACACCACAGCTTTGTATTAGATTTAACACCCATTTAATTAAATAACCAAGTATTACTTAAAGAACACCATAAAATCAAGGCAGCCATGAAAATTCCACCATTTAATTCGTGTTCAGTGCCAAACTAGACTGTATGAAAGACGCCTTTAAATTTCTCTGTGCGTTCGAGTGAAATTCCAAATTCGAAAGTAGTCATTTATGTGTGAATTTGTGGTGTCAATTGTTTTTGAATTCTATTTGGCGGGAAGAAATAGTGAAAAATAATAGTTTTGTGCAGTTTAAAGTTTTAATCAGTCAAAATTAAGCAAATTAAAGGTAAGTCTATTGTGATTTTATTTTAAATTATGTAGGTTTCTTTGTGCTCGGTTTTAATATTATGTGGGTATGTGCAATAAACTTTTACCATTTCTCTTCACAACAATCTAAGCGAAATTATTATTGACATGGGTCATGCTGTAAGCATTCCTTCCAATGAAATGCTTATTACTATCTATTCAAAATCAAAGAGGGGATCCAAGTACCCTTGAATAAATAAATTAACTAACAAAAACTCCGTCTTAATAATATGAACCAGTTTAAAAATATCTTCTGTGATTTGAAAGTGAGTTTAGGTTTTTGTGTTTTTTTTCCGAGTGGTCCCATGTAAAGGTCAAAATCAGAATAGTCGTTTTTGAGTTGACTTCGTATTATTCCACTTACTTTATTTTACTTGAGGTACGGCACTAGTTTTCTAGGTTTTTTTTTTTGGTTGGGTAATCATCAAATATCGTCTCCCGCTCTGGGTGAAGCAGGAGGGCGTGTCAGACTTTTACTGACTAAAACCCACCCGTGTTCCCTCAGTTGCCTGTGTGCCAGGGGCCGCGGTATCTCTTTCGAACAACCCGCACCCCTGGCAGGTATCGGCCCTTGCGGAACCCCCCAGTTGGTGCTGACATCTCTTTGAGGCGCATGTAGAACACAACGCGTCGTCGACCCGGGCTTGGTCCTTACCGGACAGCGAGCTATCCATTACTCGCTGTCCGCAAGCCCGCGCCTACGGTGGCCGAGAATCAGCCTGGGATTCCTGACGCCCAGGGCGACTCCCGCGGCGACTACGGCCGTGAGGGCGCATATATTCCCTCTCCCTCAAGTGCGCCGCCTCCCTCTTCGCGAGCATTACTGCTTCGCTAGTTTTCTAGGTTCAGTAGTAGCTCTGTTGCCTTTGACCTATCGCTGTCTTCTTTGGAATCAATGCCGGTAGTCTTTGACTTCAAGCTCACAAGTCAAGTCCAGTGCTTACTCCGTTAAATGAGTCATGCTTAGGAACTAGTTAGTACTACTAAATAGTTTCATGAAGTAACTTTGAGGCTGATCAATATTATTCCTGATTATTATTGATCGCTCTGATGGACATGAATAGGGTATTTTCCAATTTATTAAAAACTATTTTAATTTAAAGATTGGGACGAAATATGCAACAGAAAAATAAAAATAAATTGATTTATATCCATTTTCTCAAATAAAACGATTTGAATTAAATTGATTTTTTGTTGTTTTGAATTTACCGCCAAAACGCTTCCTACGGTGACTTATTTATCACGTGACCACACGTGACGTTAACTTTGTGTAAACTAAAGAAGTTGTAACAAGTGAATTGTCGAGTTAACAAGATTAACGATTAACGATTAACAAGATTTGGAATTTTTATTTATAATGGATAGAAAGTGGTTATAACTGGTGTGCGGTGCGGTGCCTCTGTGCAAAAATGCTTCTAAAACTGCGCCACACAAAGTATTTGTACCGGTGCCATTTACACAAAGCTGACGTCACGTGTGGTCACGTGATAAAAAGTCATCGTAGGGAGGCGTTTTGGCGGTAAATTCAAAACAACGAAAAATAAATTTGATTAAAATCGTTTTTATTTGAGAAAATGGATAAAAAACAATTTATTTTTATTTTTCTGATACTTATTTCGTCTCAATCTTCAAATTAAAATAGCTTTTAGTAAATTGGAAAATACCTACCCTATTGTGATCTTGAAACCCGTGCCTTTTGGAGTGATTATGGCAATGTACCTTATTATCACGGTGCGACGCGATTCTGGTAGAACAAATTCCACGTAGCTTTCATAGAAATTGTTCTACTAGACTAGTATCGCGTTGCGTTATCGCGTCGTGCCTGACTGCGGGAGCCATAATCTATACTTCTATACTAATAATAATATCATAAAGACGTAAAGTTTGTTAGTTTGTGAGGTGTGAGGTTGTAGGGGGTAATCTCTGGATCTACTGAACCGATTTTGATTTTTCTTTTTACCAATAGAAAGCTACGTTATTTGTAAGTGTCATAGGCGTACTATATTAACCTGAAAAATGAAAAGTCATTTTTGTGGCAGTCGGATTTGCAGAGTAAGTAGGAGAAAAAACGGTCGAACGAAACCGTTTGTTACGAACGCTGCCTTAACGATGAGAGATATATGATTGAGTTCTTGAGAAAAGTTGTAGAACTTGATAATGCCTGCAAAAAAGTCAGCGACAGCATAATAATATGTCTAACTTTTATATTTTAGTCACAAAAAGTAGTTTTTTATATAACAAAAAAAAAATCGTTAGCTCTGTTTATTGGTCAAATTATCAACAATTATGAATTCTTATTGAAATGCCTAAGGCATTAAGTCCGCCTTTGTACCTTTTTTGTGTGCGAGAACTTTAAATAAATAAATAAATAAGTAAATTTATTGTCTCAAGTGTTTAAAAAAAAAGACTTTTCCTTTTACTGCATATAATTTGGACGAATGGTTAAAGAGATAATACGACGATATAGGTATGTAACCGCGACCGTGTCGTAATCTATTGAGTGATATAAAAATGTTTACCGCCCAACGAAGTGGCCACGGGTCAGCTAGTACCTAATACATGACCATAGTCAAATTGAGCCGCGCTGACAAATTGTTATAATTGTTATCTTTAACTAGTTTTCGAGTCGAGTTCAATCACTCAATCTGCGTAGCTTTTCCCTAACTATATTTAGGTCGATTTCCAGTCTGACTAGTTATCGTCCTAAAATCTTCAGTAGAAGCAAGGGCAAGCTTATAAGACTGGTTTCAGCCCATAAACATACCATATTTGTTGATAGCTGCAGATACATCAAACGATTCAACTAGTAAATTCATAATTAATTTTAATTAAACAAACTTAAAATAACGACTTGACGTTCCCATAAAATAGAATATGTTGAGTAGGTGTTGATACAATAGAGTAAGACAAGATAATTTATCATTAACACGTGATTTGGTATGCTAAAATATCTTTTGGAATTGAGACAATTATTGTTATGGCTACAAATATCTTATACTCATCTACTATTTTGTTGATATGTCTCTCAAGATTAATATCTTCGACAGCGTCACCGTTTGCACTTTTATCTTCTTCTTTTATACAAGAAACCTTATTTGTTAATCCTGTAATGTCTCTCCCTTTCCTACACACGTCTGTCCTCTGCCATTTTTAACCGACTTCAAAAAGGAGGAGGTTATCAATTCGTCGGAACCTTTTTTTTATTTTTTTTTATGTATGTTCCCCGATTACTCGAAGATGGCTGGACTGATTTGGATTTTGTTTTTTTTGTTTGAAAGGGTATACTTCCCAGGTGGTCCCATGATCATCAAGTCAGGATCTGATGATGGGATCCTGGAGAAATAGAGAGAACTCTTCAAATTTGATAGGCACTCAAAGCGATTTAGGTAATTTTTGGAAGAATACTTTCTCGTAGTGGTCTCATTTCGATTTGGTGAAGATTTGATGAAGAACTTTGGAGATAGGCAACGGAATTCCTCAATAAATTATAGCAAATGGACTGGGATTACTGAAATCTCATCTCTGTCTATTGCTTACACCAGTTCATAACATAACATCACGCCGGTATGCTGTGAAGGGGTAAGCACATGTGCACCACTAAAAAGTGAAAAATAAAAACTTTTTTCAAAAAAAAAACAACCGACTTCCAAAAAAACACTACAAAGTGAAAAATAACTTTAATTTCGGAAGGCGGTGGCGAAAATTCAAATACAGCACCAAAGACACCGACTTCCGAAATTAAAGTTATTTTTCACTTTGTAGTGGTTTTTTGGAAGTCGGTTGTTTTTTTTTGAAAAAAGTTTTTTAGGCCATTCCTTTTGGTAGGAGCCTAGTTCGTCCCTCCATCTTCGTCTTGGTTTAAAACTGCCGCAATGTCACCTAGCAATAAGTTCCTATCATGGACAAAAATTATTATGCTACGTCAGTGGTCGAGTTGACAGCCCAGGGTATGCTTGCATAAAATGGAGTCCTATGATCAGTCATCAATATTTATAATGACGATAATGCTGAATTATTACACACCGTTTTCAGACATCCAGTTTTACTACTAGTATTTACTGATAGATGACGTTAATTCAATCTTGATGTTTATATTAATAATTGACTTAAACCGGGGAAGATACGAAGTAGCTCTAGCAAAGAGATCAAATCCTTCCAATCTTCGCTTGCTTGCAAGAGCTAAGAATAACAGTAAATACAATTTCACTTGATAACAAAATCATAATCGCAAATACAACATTTTGTTTATACACGTGATAATCCTAATAATAACACTCCCTATTGTTTCCATGCTATTATGGTATTCAAATATTAACATAGCAATATCAGTTTGGTGCTTGTCAGTGTTGCATAAAGATACCGAGACTGCCAAGCGGAGACGTTCGTATACAACATGTTTATGAAATGTGACGGAAGAGATCTTGTGAAATAGTAAAGGGAATTACTGCTACGGAGCCGGAGTAAGAATCAGGATTATCGTGAGAGCTGTAAGTTTCATGTTGGTGAGGGTCATTCTGAATTTGCATCCATTTAAACACAGATGAGCATCTAGTGGCAATATTAGACATCCACCTTTTTAAGTTCACATCATCACTTCTTCGACAGCAATTCCAGAACTAGTATTCTGGTTCTTAGTGCTACCATTTTGGATTTTTCGCCTTACAATATTGAAGCCTAATTAATAATCACAATTAAGCCAAGTAGATTTAAAATTTTAATAATTTTTCAACTGTCAATACTTCCTCATTAGTTTCCCCTTCACCACTTTATTCATTGAAGAAGATGAGTATACTGACTGACATCGGTCAGATCTTATTCATCAGTCACTTGAAATCATTCACATCGGAGTGAAATTCAAATAATAAGATCATTGCTCTTGTAATGAGTGTTTCAACCCGCACTACGTATAGTGCGGGTTGAAAGCCGTAGCGTTACGTCTATTATTGGCACATGTATGTTGGCACGTGCTCATAATAATAGCCGGGTATAAAGCTGTGTCCAATTTTTCATTTAAAGGTGGACACTGACCGAGAGTGTCTTGTGCAACATCGATTTCGAGAATCGCTTTACAATTGATTAGCTATCCACTTGCTGATTTGCATGTTGATCAATTATAAATTATTGAAACGCTGCTCAAACGCTGTCAAATTAAAAGTTGTCTAAACGCTTTCAAGGACCCCAACCTCAATAATGGCTGTACCTACCTTTACATCCCTAGTATCTTTCAAAACCGTAAGATTGGGATCCCAGCATGTTCTTCCCGTCGACATTCTGTATCCATGCATGGTAAAAAAATGGTGGGTTCTTCAAGTATGGCCTGCGAGGATTAATGCAGTCAAAAACGTATTTTTGAAAAGAAGATATTGTTGTGCAAACAAAAACACGCAAACGTCACTTTTACTACTTATTACACTACTTCACGAAAATAAACTTCATCGGCACCTTCATAAAGATTTTTAAGGAAATTCTCGTCATACCCATGTTACAGCACTGGATACATTGAGCTAAGAGCATTCGCATCGATAAAAAGTGGATACTAATCATGATAGTGTCATAACACATACATAAGATATTGCACTGGATACAATGACCGCAAAGCTACTACGCCAGAAATGTTAATATACTAGCTCTTAATCACAATTTTTCTGCGTTCATACATTAGAAGCACATTAAAAGCTATTTGGGGTTGATTTTTGAATCCTTTTGTTAACACCTTGTAAAGAACATTCTTCAATTTTCATTGTTCAATCTCCTGTGGTATCCATCTGTCTAGCAATTGCTTGAGGTAGGTATATCCAAAACTATTTAAGCTATTCTATGTCTTACATTATTATGAAACGTCACTCTTATGTTACGCTAAAACTCGTAGAAAATATCATCGGGTCATTAGCTACTCTTGATTAGTGTATACCTTAATGTGTATTTCAAGAAAATTTCTATTCCAATTTTGGTATCAAAGAAAAATATGGTTAGAATATCAGTTTTGGCTCCGGCTCTGCCAGAGTGAACGAAGTCGCCCGGAGTTTTTATCTGTTGCCAATTTTCTATGCATTGGAACATGAAACTCTAGAATACCATCTTATGTTTGGTAGCAGATGTTCATCCATCGTTTGACGGTTTGTGATTAACGATATTTCTGTTTGGTGTCAGAATTGATTTTACTTGAGGTTGGGGAACAGCCAACGGAATGATTTTGGATTTGTTTCTAACTGTTTCTATTCTACCAAAGGAGCATCATCACCGCCATTTGTGTTCTATATTTATACCTATTATTTGTCCAGTTGTGTGTCCATTTTAGCCTGACACATTGTAAAGATTTAGTATACTGGCTTTATAATGTAGTACTTAGGTAAAAAAAAACATGCGGGGCAGTCTGGGGACTGCCATAGATGTGAAAACTAAGTGACTTGTGAATTTTTCAAAGCGTTCGGTAACGATGACGCGAGTTCCATGATTTTTATTCGCCAAAAAACGCACAACGCGCCTAAAGAAGTTTTCACTTCAAAAATGAGTACAGAATAAAATGAAAAGATAATAGCCGGTCCATTCTGTAAAAATATCAGCGTGAAAACTATGGTAAAGTAAGCTGTAAAGTGTCATTCCACCTATTGCTAGGGACACTGACACTGTTGGCAGGTAAGCTTTCACGGCGAGATTTTTACAGAACTCCGTAAAAGCGTTTAGCAAAGTAAAAAGGAGGGATTTTGAGGAATGTGCTTCCGCTGCATGCTGGTGGTCAGGGATACCCATTTGAAGCTGGCTGGCTATCTGTTTCGCTGCTTGAAAGCTTGAGGAAGTGGTTTCGATGATGATGACGTCACGTTGGTCGAAGGCTGTGCTGACGTCCATTTCGGGGTCGCCAGTGTAGAGGTATTAGGAACAAGGTGTAAAGTTCGCTCATACTCTATTGGTAAAGGTAGGATCCTCCGACCAGACGGGTGTTGTGTCTGGTGGGCAACTGCCCGACGGTTGATGTCGGGATGTTCTACCTATGCGAGTCGCTCGGTAAACTCTGATTGCGCGATGCAGGATTTGTGTAACGTGAGTCGCCTGTGGTATTTTAGATGGCGCCACTTCTCTTTTGTGTTTTTAGATATTTGTTGCGAAGTATTTTTCTGTAGTGCCGCTACAGGTGTATATGTAAGTTCATCTGTTACCTCATAAATTCTATACTCCACATAATTTGACAAATAAAGAAAGCGTTGGAAGCGGTTATTTTCTTGTTTAATACTTTTTATAGCATGTTTTTCAGTAGTCGTGTTTTAGTTTGTGAACTTACTTTTTCACACAAGACTTATTTATGTTAAAGTTAGCTTTAATAAATAATAGTTTAAAAAACTAAAAAACACGCTTTAAAAACCAAACTAAAAAAGGAGAAAATAATTTAATTCAATTAAAAAGCGTGGGGTGCTTTTAGAGGTATTTTTATAATCACTTAATGTCAAGCACCCCACGCATTTTAATTGGATTAAATTATTTTCTCCTTTTTTAGTTTGGTTTTTGAAGCGTGTTTTTTAGTTTTTAAACTATTTTTTATTTTCTATTTTTTAGTTCTGCTAACTACAAAAACGTGTTTTTTTCCTTTTTTTAATTTTTATCAATTTTTTTTAAATTATTGAATTGTCATCGGTCCTCGATAAGTTTACAAAGTTTCAATGAAATCTGACCGTTTAAAGTGGGTCAAAATCGCGCTCTAAGGAGTCGGTTACATACAAACAAACAAACATACAAGTAAAGCTAATATAAAACGTTAAAAAAAATTGTCAACGTGCACCGTACCGTAAATAAATCAATATAAATCCACTTCCAGACCAGATTTATTATTATGTACAACTGTAAGTACTCTTGGCATATCGTACAAGTTATAAAACTCTCAAAGTAAACGATTTATAGTGGTATTCGGTTGCGATAGGCTATGAACATGACATCACTTATGTTGGATTGTGATTTATTGGCTCAGTATCATGGACTGCGAATCCACTGCTTTGTTCATTGCGAAAGCCGTAATAGGAACTGCTTTAAAGTGAATGGAGTCTTTTATGGGAAATTGTGATCTAAATAACTGCCATTTCGATGTTTCCATGTCATACAATAAATAGGTAAAAAGTTTTACAACTTTGAAAATTTTATTAAAACTAAAAATTTGACTACCGCTTAGTTTAAGTTTTGTGATGAAAGGTTTTTTTTTTTTTTGGGTGGGAAATTATCAAATAACTTCTCCCGATCTGGGTGGAGCGGGAGGGCGTGTCAGACTTTTACTGACTAAAACCCACCCGTGTTCCCTCAGTTGCCTGTGTGCCAGGGGCCGCGTTATCTCTTTCGAACAACCCGCACCCCTGGCAGGCATCGGCACTTGCGGACCCCCCCATTTGGTGCTGACATCTCTTTGAGGCGCGCGTGGAACACAACGCGCCGTCGACCCGGGCTTAGTCCTTACCGGACAGCGAGCTACCCATTACTCGCCGTCCGCAAGCCCGCGCCTACGGTGGCCGGGAATCAGCCTGGGATTCCCGACGCCCAGGGCGTCTCCTGCGGCGACTACGGCCGTGAGGGCGCATATACTGCCTCTCCCTCACGTGCGCCGCCTCTCTCTTCGCGAGCATTACTGCTTCGCAGAAGGAGGTGACGGCTAACCATTTACTCTCGCTCCGTACCATGGCCTGCACCAGAGTCGGACGCGAAAGATCGCCGCCGCCGATCGCCTCCACGAGGACACGGCGGTGCTCCGCCCAAGCCGGGCAGACCGCCACCGTATGCTCCATCGTGTCCTCAGGGCGATCTTCGCAATGGAAACACCCGGGCGTTTCCTCCCGCCTTATGCGAAACAGGAACCTCCCGAAACAACCGTGTCCGGTGAGGACCTGCGTCAGGCGGAAGGTGAGGACTCCATGCCGTCTCTCAAGCCACTCCTCAAAGAGGGGACTTACCACCGCTATCGTAGCGTGCCCATGTGATGAAAGGTGGAACTTATAAATAGTTTTGGCGTGATTAATAACATGGTACGTAGTACTAGATGTATGAACGTAAACGAGGCAAAAGGAGTATGTATGTGAGGATCATAGCAGGTGGCGTTCTGTAGTTTCTGCGTACCCCTATAAGAATACCGCGTGATTCAATAACGTTAATGAAAAACAACGAATCCATTGCAGTATTCATTTGCCGTCAAATATATGTAGAAGAAAAAGAGATCACAAACCTTCAGCTTTCAAAACATGGTTTGAGTCTAAATGTACTGTTATCCCGACCATCAGTAGGTAGGTGCAACAGTAGGGATCCATGAATTTGATATAATTTAACAGTGGTAGCCAGAATGACTTCATTTTTCTAATCTAACGACGTACAGTCACGAAAAACTCAATAGCGATTTACTCTTAAATAATTATTGCAACCTTGAGATAACCTAAGTATTTCATAATAGTGTGGGTTCCAAAATAATATTTTCTTAATAACATAAAATTAAAATCAGTAAAAGAGGAGAAAATCAGTTTTAAAAGTTGGTGAGCGCATACATATTAGTGCTCGTGATTATACATGAAAACTGACTCAGACATGCAATTTGTCGCAAATGTGAAAACGTATGTGTCACAAAGCTAATGCCTTCGACCGATTATATCGTTGGGAACGTACTACCGGTGGAACTAGTACTAAAGTCAGCAAGAAAGCCATAATTCTAGGGATTTCGATTAAAGCCGAGCTTACAAATGTGGTTGCAGTTTCAGGTTAGTTTAAATGGCTCTCATCGAGGAAATATGTAGTTCCATAATATTAGTTTAACGTTAGGTTGTTACCTATAATGTTATAGATGAGACAAAAGATCTGCCTATCCCTTTTCCAAGTTATGTTGGGGTCGGCTTCCGGTCTAACTGGAAACAGCTGAATACCTGTATTTTACACTAACCCGCGACTTCAACCGCGTGACAATTTGGCCCCCGACCAGCCGCGTCGCATCCCATCGCCCGCACGCACTCACTTTTTTTTATTTATGCTCGGCTCCTAAGGGTCGTAGCGTGATGTGAAATAGCCTATAACCTTCCTCAACGATTGGGCTATCAAATGCAAAAATATTTTTCCGAATCAGACTGGTAGTTCCAGAGACTACCCCCTACATACAAACTTACAAACAAATCCCTCTTTATAATATTATTAGTAGTATTAGTAAGTATGGATTTAGCAAGTTCTGCATATTAAGTCTTCCACAACCCAGTAACTGAATAACACGATACCCCTTTGTAAGATTGGTTGTCAGAGTTTCGGGTTTCTGATTACCCGTAACGACTGTCAAAGATCTTCGAATCCCGGTGTGAGATTTTCGTGTGAAACTTTATTCACGTGATACTTATGATTATGAGCAGAGATCGGATATTCGAATGCATATTCACCTAAAGTTGAGATGTTGGCTAACATGGAATGCGCTTTTGTATCGAAAAAGTCTTAATTTAGGTAAGTAATTTGTTTATTTTTTGTTTTAACTAATACAAACCACCCCTCCTCCAGTACATACACATATTTGTATCGGGTTAAACGTTAATTTTAAATTAAAACACATTTGAATAGTTATGCAATCCGAGAAACCCGGGGTTTTTAATAAATATTACAAATAATTTATAAAGCCGCTTCCATACTTTCATAGCTAACAATGATCTTTAGGTAAACAACCGAAAACCGATGCCGGGTGGGCATCCGAATATCCGATCTGTGATTATGAGGTTCTTCTTTTAAAACATGTAAAACATTCGATTTTCGACTTTCAATTGTTTTTTTCATTGAGCTTAGACGTAAAGATGGATACTTCGAAAATCCGAGTTATTTTTGAATACGAATTCAGACGCGGAACTAACGCAGCAGAAACGGCTCGAAATATCAACGTTGCGTTTGGAGAGGGGACTGCTAATGAACGCACCATGCGTTTTTGGTTTAAGCGATTTCGTAATGGAAACTTCGACTTGAAGAACGAACCACGTGGTAGACCGCCCACATAGGTGAATAACGCTGAATTTAAGGAGATGGTAGAAGCCGATCCGAGTCAAACTACCCAGGAACTAGCGGCATGGTTTATCGTTAACTTACCTTCAATATTGACTCATTTGCATCAAATCAACAAGATAAAAAAATATTGAAAAATGGGTGCCTCATGATTTGACTGATCTACAGAAAAAAATGCGTGTTGAAACTTGTGTTGCCTCGTTGAATCGGTATAGAAATGAAGGAATATCGGATCGAATTGTGACATGTGATGAAAAGTGGATTGTTTACGATAACCGTAAGCGAAAAATGCAATTGCTGACCCCAGGTCAAACGCCGCAACAGTGCCCTATAAGCAAAGCTTACCAATAACCCCGTCGGCGAAGAGTTCGGTCGGCGAAGTGTCCTGTCGACGAAGAGTCCCGTCGAAGTAAATAAAGTCTTGGTGTTCAATCTGTCTGTGTTTAGTCGTACATCAGATCTTACACTAAAGGAACATTTTAGGGAACATCTACATAAAGTAGTTGCCAAGGGGGGGTTAATTAAAAGTAAATAAAATAATCAAACAAGTCAACAGAACACATAAAATTTTAAAAAGGAACAGTTTTATCTGACTCGCTTCGGAAAAACGCGTTTTGTCCAAGTAAGAACTAGTTAACTGATATTAAATTTTGAGGAATAGTTAATTCTATTCTAAAATACTAGTTCTAACTAGGGAAAACGCGTTCTATCTAAAAACTGGTTTTAACTGTAACATATATATATTTGTTGTTTTTATTGCGGAAAGACGTTTGCGCGGGTTTTTGCTGTCGTGTGTTTTTGTTAAATTGGTGAATTTGTGTTATTTTGTTCATTTTCATTTGTCATGGACCAACCAGAAGATTATGGTGAGTATTTTATTATCCATATCCAGATTTGATTATCTATTTAGAAACTCGATATTACGTAGGTATTATATTAATAAGTTAATCCGGATGTGCTCCCGGCTCAAATGAAGGGGGCGGAGTAGAGACCGCTTCAGTGGAAACGCACCCCCTCATCCATGATCGATACGTATGGCAATAAAAATAAAAGGCAATAATAGGCATTGCAACAGTCATGGCAAAAATACATAAATTAGAGCCTAAATATGCGCAAAGATTGAAGAGAAATAGAGATGCACTAAATTACGAAAATCTGTGCACCGTAACAATATCTCACATAATAATGCTGGATAGAAAAAGAGCAGGTGACGTGGCTGAAGCCAAACTGTCATTTTACGTTAGTAGAAAAAATGAAGAAATACCAGAAAAGATTTTAGAAACCCTGACACCACAACAAAGAAAATCTATTGGTGAACTAGACGTATTTCAAATTCCTGGAAAAAGAACACGTTCCGTACCAATTTTGCTTACAAAAACGATGCGAGAAAACATCGATTTGATAATAGCTGGTCGTGAAGATCTGAACATTCCGAGCTCTAATCGATATTTATTTGCGAGACCTAACACGGAAGAACCTTTTGATGGTGCCAAATGTCTGCAAAAAATCAAAAAGTATTGCAATTTGAAAAGATCTGAAATGCTGACTTCTACTACTGGCATGAGACATCACATAGCAACCATGTCACAGATACATTCAAAGCAAAACGATCACTATAAAGAGCATCAGAAACAAGATAGAAATGATTAACTTCACAGTTGGAGAATTTCATACTACACAAAAACAATGCCAGTCCTGACAGATTTTTTAATAAAAACGAACTAGCATTAGATGCAACCAAAAATCTCAACAGAGGCAACAAAGACTTCAAAGTCATAAGTAATGCTACAGTTGACCCAAACAATGCCCCTAATCATCCAGACGGATTATCAGAAAATATTAATAAAGAATCCGGTGATAGTAGCGCAGTTTCTTAAAATCAGAAACGAAACCATCAAATAAAAAACAATAACGAAACGAAGAATGCTGAGTTAGATAAAACCATGAAAGAAGAAAACAAAAAACATGTAAAACTAATTGAAAACATTGAAAAGGATAATAAAGAAATTGAGTGTAAATATTAAAAAAAAAACTTAAAACTATACATGTAGACAAAGCGCATGAAAACAAAAAGACAGAAGTGAATAATAATAAAAATGTTAAACCAGGGAACCAATTAAAATCCAAAAAATCTACAAAGTTTGTGAAATGATTTCAAGTGCAAGTATCTACTCAATCCAGCTCAGTCTCGGACAGTGACGAAAATATTGAATTGAAGTTAACAGAGATGATGATTTAGAGAAACCTAAAAGATTTAAAAAACATGTCCTGCCAAAGTTTCCACAATAAGTTTAAATAGGATCAAGATTAGCAAGGTGGAATTGTATATTGGATCAACTTCGGCGAACGCTAGTAAGCAGTCCCGTGAGTGTAGATGTTGATCCGGTCGGAGCCACATCAGATCATGTGAAGTCCATGTGGATTGCCACATGGTCTTCACATGATCTAACCAAGATAATGTCTGGACTTTAAAAGAGACTGTGACCTCTTGAGTTTGTTTCGGCCTTTCTTCTCAGAGTAGTCAGATAGGAAACGCCGACCTCATCTAGTTTTAAAAATATGATTGACGGTAAGTGTTTGTGCAAAGTTACTTACAGAAATAAAATCATTTATAATTTAAAATTTACAGCTCTGTGACAGACGGACAGACTGTCAGCGGGGCCTTTTGGTGCGGAGCTCTAAAAATGGGCAAGAAACATTTTCTGTTTATCTTACCTATGCTTTGAACGGGCTACTAGATTCTCTGTAACTGGTCGACACTGACTATTGAAACCTGTAAAACATCATCATCATCATTTCAACCGAATGATGGCCACTGCTGGACATAGGCCTCCCCCAAGCTCCGTCAGTTCGACCGGTTCTGTGCTTCCTGCATCCAGCAGATTCTTGTAGCCTTCACAAGGTCATCGGTCTTCCTTGTGGGAGGCCTTCCAACTCTACCTGTAAACGATTAAATTAAATTAAATGCTTTGTCTTAGGGAGAGAATTCAAACTATACCTTTTAATACCGATATTATTTGTTATGTGAAACATAAAACTTTGTTATATAAATCATACATTCTCATCTTTTTGTTATAATTATACAGTGTAAGTTTTCAATAACAAACTCGAATGATTATTCTTTTCATTTAATTTTCGCTCGCGAGTAGTTAGCGTTCATGTGTGAAATCGGTTTCCGTCCGACTGGAGCCTTTTATATTCGAATCGAGGAAATTATACATTCACAGTTTGTGAGGTATGTTTTACTTAATTCTGTTTTGTACGCCAAATATTGCTCGATTAAAACAATGAGTAAAATAATGGTGGGGTACTTGACTTCAAAACCGCATATTTTTTTATTTCGTTACCATACAAACACGTACACAACACACACATTTATTGTTACAATATTGTCCCTGAAAAAATAGGTAACTTAAGCAATTATTAACATTTTATAAAGTTATTGACAGAAACCTTGAGCACGGGAAAGCACAATAGCATTTCAGTAACTTGCACAAAAGTCAGCATTGTGACTTCACCAATCAGAAGTTGCCATCTAATGCCGTAGTCCCACGGCCCGTTAACTGATAGGCCTCGCCACCCTGGGCCAAACCGGCAGGCCGTGGGAGTCGTCGGAACCGATGAGATCTCTCTGGAGGTCCGTCGCCGGCCGCACCCATCCGATCCGCCGGGAGTCGAAAATTTCATTTCACGGCCTGAAAGGAGCGCGCATTTAATTTTCCTTTGTTTATATGGAAATTATCGGTACTGGCCGCAACAGGCCTTAACAGGCGCAGCAACGCCTGGCGCGGTTCATTAGTTAACGGGCCGTGGAAACGCGGCAGAAGTATGCAAGCTACTTGTCTACTTTTTTGCCAGTTATTCCTCAATAGAAAAATACAGAGTGGCTCAATTTAGAAGTCCGGGAGAGAATATCGCTGGCGAAAAGGTTCTTTATCAATGCATGAGTGCAAAATCGGCACTTTTTAATTATCTGCTAAAAACCCTGTATTCATTGCATGTCCCATTCAATTTATCGTTTTAAAATAACTAAGTAGTCAGTTTGTTCACTGTTACTTCAAGTTCATGTTCCAAATGGCTTGATGGCACGTTGGTGCTTTAGTAAAGACAAAGTTACAGGTTCGAATAGTCGTAACCGATTTGCCTACAGTACAATACAGGACACAAATCTATTTAGTTTTTTGCCTAGGTACATGTGTTGTGTGTGTGAATCCTGGTGATTTAAATGGAGTTAGGACAACTTCATTTCTTTCAGGTGATACGGGGAAAATTATTTTTTGTTTATTGCTTCCGCGCAAGTGAGAGACTTGTACAATTAGTAATCGGGAAATAAGCTAAATGGGTAGTAAATCTTTCAGTGGTAATTATTAACTCTTTATTGTTATGAATTAAGTTCTTTTCCAAAACAGAGATGATTTGGTCGATAGTACTTTTTAAAGTTTTCAACGAAGTAAGATCAATTTAAAACTGAATTTACGGGGACTACGAGCTTTAATTTTTCAAAAGAGAGAGCTTTTTTTTAAAAAGATTTCTGAAAGTTTAATTTTAAATACTTAATCGTTTTTTTGGGTTCCGTCCCCAAAGAGTGCCAACGGAACCATTACTAATCCTCTGCTGTCGTTTCGTTGGTCTGTCAGCGGGCTGTATCTCATGAACTGTATAAGTAGACAATTTTAGTGTCATTTTCACAGGGTGTGTATTTCTATTGTCACTATAACAACAAATAGATAAATCAAAGATGGGGTCCCATTCAAGAAAAGAGTATTTTTTTATATGTATGTAGTGATAAATATTGTACGGTGATATGGTATGGCTGGTTCTTTTTTGGTGTTGCAGGTGGCTTTCTGTAGCTCCTACGTTCTTGTTTTCAGTTAGTTAATCGCTTTTTTTTGGGTAGGATATCATCAAACAACTTCTCCCGCTCTGAGTGGAGCAGGGGGGCGTGTCAGACTTTTACTGACTAAAACCCACCCGTGTTCTCTCAGTTGCCTGTGTGCCAGGGGCCGCGGTACCTATTTCGAACAACCCACACCCCTAGCAGGCATCGGCCCTTTGCGGACCCCACCAGTTGGTGCTGACATCTCTTTGAGGCGTGTGTGGAACACAACGCGCTGTTGACCCGGGCTTGGTCCTTACCGGACAGCGAGCTACCCATTACTCGCCGTCCGCAAGCCCGCACCTACGGTGGCCGGGAATCAGCCTGAGATTCCCGATGCCTAGGGCGTCTCTTGCGCCGACTAAGGCCGTGAGGGTGCATGTACTGCCTCTCCCTCACGTGCGCCGCCTCCCTCTTCGCGAGCGTTACTGCTTCGCAGAAAAAAGTGACGGCTACCCATGCACTCTCGCTCCGTACCATGGCCTGGACCAGGGCCGGACGCGAGATATCGCCGCTGCCAATCGCCTCCACGAAGGCACGGTGGTGCTCCGCCCAAGCCGGGCAGACCTCCACCGTATGCTCCACCGTGTCCCCAGGGCGATCTTAGCAGTGGAAACACCCGGGCGTTTCCTCCCGCCTTATCCGAAATAGGAACCTCCCAAAATAACCGTGTCTAGTGAGGACCTGCGTCAGGCGGAAGGTGAGGACGCTGTGCCGCCTCTCAAGCCATTCCTCAAAGAGGGGACTTACCGCCGCAATCGTGGCGTGCCCAGCAATGTGTTGCGACAATCGCATCGTGAATCACTTTGGTTTGTTATTTAAAATGCATTAGGTACTGAATTATCTATTATTACCTTGTCATTTACTGAATTCGAGCCTGAGTGACGTGGTTCTATCTCTTGCATAATATATTACTTGAGTATGGACTTCTACGAACTGAACAACGTTATGTTCGATAGGGTAAGGCCAGGCCTTGGACATATCAAGCTATAAATTTCCAGTATGAGCTGACTTCTCACTGTCGTTAAGCCTATGCGAGGTCAGCTGGAAATGTAAAGCTTGAAATGTCGTCGTGGGTATCTGCTTCATTTTTGAGTGAGGTATTTTTTTATGTTTCACTTTAAAAGCTTTCAAAAGGTTATTTAGAATTTGTTTTGAGCCTAGCCAAACTTCGTTATGGCTAACCCAAGCAGCACGAAAGCATTTTCAACATCAACATACCAGCCTATTTAGAAATTAAAGGTCTTTAAGAGACGTACAAGAGTGTAAAAACGATATTTTGTTTTTGTAAGAGCGATTTATGAGAATATAAAATCTTTTTCACTTCTCATGCTCTAAAAGTAAGCCAATATAGCCCTACGAAGCGGGACTAAAGTGACCACTTTAGTCTTTATGGAGCAAAAAGTAATTCGTTTTTAATTTCCTTCATGTGACATAGACAAACTCAAACAACCAGTAAATATACCATTATCTGTGGAGTGTGGACCATCTTCATTGCGAAAATGTTGAGAGTTTTAGTTCTATGATTTTTGCCTAGGTGGCGCCATGTGCTTTAAATTGTTCATCTGTTACTGGTTTAGAAGAAAAAACTGACCACGAAAATTTCAGATTTTTTGTCGAATGTAAAGTTCGGTTTTAAATAAACTTATAAGAATGTCCAGTGACAGTTGTGGTATATCGGTATGTTGGTGAAGACTTTGACGTCGAGCAAAGAACAAAAGACATAATAGATATATATTTATTTTATTAAGTAATATAATAGTATATTTTATAACGAGGGACTAAACGAAGCCATAATATACCCGAGGTGGTTTGACTCCCGAGCGTGCGAGGGAGTCAATGAAACCGAGGGTATATTAAGTTGGCGTTTAGTCTCGAGGTGCAAACTGTACTTTTCACTTCGAGTGCGAGAAAAATAGTCAATTTAGTACAAAAACATGTCCTTACCTAATAAATAATTACTTAACAAAAAAACAGTACAAAGTGAAATATAACTTTAATTTCGGAAGTCGGTGTCTTTGGAGCTGAATTTGTTGTCACCGCCTTCCGAAATTAAAGTTATTTTTCACTTTGTAGTGTTTTTTTGGAAGTCGGTTGTTTTTTTTTTTGGAAAAAGTTTTTTTTTACTTTTTAGTGGTTCACATGTGCTTACCCCTTCACAGCGTACCGGCGTGATGTTATGTTATGAACTGGTGTAAACAATAGACAGATATGAGATTTCAGCAATCCCAGTCCATTTGCTATCATTTATTGAGGAGTTCCGTTGCCTATCTCCAAAGTTCTTCATCAGATCTTCACCAAATTGAAATGAGACCACTCCGAGAAAGCACTCTTCCAAAAAATACCTAAATCGCTACGCGTGCCTATAAAATTTGAAGAGTTCTCTCTATTTCTCCAGGATCCCATCATCAGATCCTGACTTGATGATCATGGGACCACCTGGGAAGTATACCCTTTCAAACAAAAAAAAATCCAAATCGGTCTAGCCATCTTCGAGTAATCGGGGAACATACATAAAAAAAAATTAAAAAGGTTCCGACGAATTGAGAACCTCCTCCTTTTTGAAGTCGGTTAATAAAATAAAAATCACAATATCTATTAGGTATGTCTTTCGCTCTTTGCTTGACGTCAATCTCTTCACCAAGGAACATAATATAGGAACATAATATTTGTCACTGGACATTCTTAATAAATTTATTTAAAGCCGAACAAATTTACACTCGACAAAAATTCTGAAATTTTCGTGGTCTTTTTTTTCTTCTAAACCAGTAACAGATTAACAATTTAAAACACATGGCGCCACCTTGGCAAAAACCATGGAACTAAAACTCTCAACATTTTCGCAATGAAGATAGTCCACACTCCACAGATAATAGTATATTTACTGGCTGTTTGAGTTTGTCAACGTCACATGAAGGAAATTAAAAACGAATTACTTTTTACTCCCTAGGGACTAAAGTGGTCACTTTAGTCCCGCTTCGTAGGGCTATAATGATGTCTTTTTAGAGCATGAGAAGTGAAAACAATATTTTTATTTTATTAAGTAATATTTATTAAATGTTTTTGTACTAAATTTACTATTTTTCTCGCACTCAAAGTGAAAAGTATAGTTTGCACCTCGAGACTAAACGCCAACTTAATATACCCTTGGTTTCATTGACTCCCTCGCACGCTCGGGAGTCAAACCACCTCTGGTATATTATGGCTTCGTTTACTCCCTCGATATAAAATATACTATATTAAGGGATCCGCGAAAGCTAATGGTGCTTAAACAGAATATTAAAACTCTACTATACAACTTAAGTATTTTGTGACACTTTAATCTAGTTTTATCATTAAAGCTGTATGCAAGCTGTATTTTGCATGTAGTCACTTACTTATTACAGCTCAAGTGTTATTATTGTATCACTTGATATCGTTCTGTACAATGGTATATGGAAACTTCGTTCTCACACTTATTTTTGTGGCGTAATTGTACACGGTTGTAAATACAGTGGTTTTATGACTTGTCTTTGAGAGTGTTTTAAAACTAAAAAAATAAAAAAAAACAGCTATTATAGTACAGCTTCATTTTGTAGTTAATGACACAGTCGCTCGACTAGACTTTACGGTCAACTGCCAATTCCATCGACGTCCAACAAAGGGGGTTCCGTAGCAAAAACATTAAACAGTGATATTAATGATCATAACAGTTATGTGTAAATTTAGTTCAACCATCGAAACCCGATGATGACGTTTCTTCATCCAGCAGCGCAAGTAGTTCAAATTATGATTGATTTGAACCATGAGATCTAGTTCTCTTACTGCCTCGTCATATAACGATAATGATAGCCTTTTCACACAGCATTTTGAGGTGGACCAATTATCTTAAGACCGAGATGTTTCATCCTTTACTAATTCGTGGACATCTAATCGCTTTCTTGGCCGTCTTAACTTGCCTTTTGATTCCCACAAACTTGTCATGACAAGTTGGTTAATTGGTTGGTTTTGCATCATGATGCAAAACCTGTTTTGCCCTTTCACAATGGTTTCTATAATTTTAAACAGCATATTTTCCTGAATATAAAGTAAAACAGATATAATATATACAGCACACTAATAATACTTTACAATAAGTTTACTTAGGTATAAAATATACGGTAAAATTGATAACCTCCTCCTCTTTTTCGTCGGTTAAAATTAAACAGCTAATTCTTTTGGTTTTACCATACGTCACCATCTTGGGCTGAGGGTTTTTTATTTATTTTAAGTAACTCTAAAGGGCATTATAAGTTATGTATAGATAACTGATATACAGCCTAAGTAATCAAAATATTCTATAGCCAAAAATTGTACACTATAATCCTTAACTTACTTAGTACAGCTGCACAGACATTACACACTCCGAATACGGTTTAGGCTGTTTAGCAAATTGTCGCTATTTTCGTAATTTCGGATTTATAAAAACAATTTTAAATTAAATTTAAAGAATCTTGTACAACAGTTAAAGCCGTATAATATAAAGTGTTAATGGTTGTATGGCAATGGCCATGGTTACACATTCAATGAAATAAAATATTAATTATAAAATAAAATTATATAATGATAATTATTGTTAACATATACGAGATAATATAAGATCTCTGCAGAAACGATTGAATATAGTAGCAAGTTTTATAAGAACCAGGAATAATATGTAAAATAATATTTTTAAACAATTTTTGAATGCAACGTTATGAATCAGTAATAAATCTCGGGACGCGCGGGCTTTAGCTGTAAGTCTGCGCCAGTTTGTTCCTGGGCGTCCGAATCATAATATGGTAATTGGAACCAAATACAGAAAATTTGACGAAGAAAGAAAAAAAAGGTGCTGGCGACCTGGACGCGCGACGCCGCGGCGCTGCAGTACCCTAGGCCACACGTCTGCGCTAGCCGTCAAGGCCACGTCCGTCGTCTAAAGTGTCATGTGTGTCAGACAATTTTTTCTATGTTCGTTTTATTTGACATTTTAAATCTGTGTAAATAGTCTTATTTAAGTGTATTTTGTTTAGTGTAAATTGTTTTTCTTTTAGGTAAGTCTTTTTATTATTTAATTTATGTTAAATGCCGGCTGTAGCGATGCCGGAAATAGTGCTAGTCAACCTACCACATCGCTCGCTGTGCAGGTGAGATGTCCCCATTGCTCCCAGCCACGCTTCTTCAAAGGCGAACGGGGGCTACGGATACACTATGGCAAGGCTCACAAACCTCATAGTGTACCTTTGTACCCCCCAGCCACATACCCAACATCTCTGAGCCCAACATTAACAACTTCAGGCCAAAATTTGTGGAAAACGTTAGCCAAATTCAAAAATTCGACCCCGGTCTTAAAGAGAGTTCCCCGTGGCGCGAGACGGTCTGTTGCATTAAGTTTAGCACAATGTATCCGTCTAGCGACCCAAGAGAACTCACTAAGTGCCTGGGAGCAATTACTCACCTTCCCTTATAGGATTCTGCACGTTCAAAAAGATTCGACAACTAAAAGAACTTTAACAAACCAAATCAAAGATAATTGCAATAATTCGGCCCTTATTTTAGATCCCAAATTACCTGCATTCAATAACCTGTCTCATAAAGGCATATGTTCACACGTGGAATCCAAATTAAGTGAAGGTGACATCAGGGGAGCGGCCAGGATACTGTTCAGCAGCGATGTGGTGGCGCCTTACTCACCAGAAACACTAACAGCTCTGGAGAGCAAACATCCGGCGCCTGCGGATGGTCTCACCTTCCCCGACCCTCCAGACCTAAATTCAACATTCTTGAACGTTTCGGCCACCCAGTTGATTGCAGCCGTGAACTCCTTCAGAAGTGGTTCCGCTGGCGGCCTCGACGGCCTGACTCCACAACATTTAAAGGATCTTTTGAGTTCAGGCGCCGGGGAAGCTGGTGAGTCGCTTTTGAAGGAGCTTACGGCCCTGATCAACCTCATGCTCACCGGCGGTGTGAACGATGCCGTCATCGATGTCCTATACGGTGCCAACCTTTGTGCCCTCCGAAAGAAGGACGGTGGCATTCGTCCCATCGCCGTTGGGTGCACATACAGACGTACGGCAGCCAAAATATGTTGTAAGTTATACAGTGAAAAACTTACAACTCAGTTTCAGCCCCTGCAGTTAGGTTTTGGCTCGAGAGGGGGCTGTGAGGCTGCAGTACATGCACTTTCCACCTTTTTAAACTCTCACAAAGGTGAGGTCATCCTCAAGGTTGACGTTAAAAACGCCTTTAACTCTGTGAACAGGGACACTTTGTTGGCTGAAGTCAAAAAAGAACTACCCGAAATTTATGGTTTTATATGGCAATGTTACAGGTACCCTTCCAAATTATTATACAAGGACAATGTTTTAGAATCTGCAGTAGGTTGCCAACAGGGTGACCCTCTCGGGCCTGTCATTTTCAGCTTAGCTATTCATCCCATTATCCAGAAACTAAATTCAAAATTTAACGTTTGGTATCTAGATGATGGAACGCTAGGAGGTGATGTAGACACCGTTTTGAAAGACCTACAACTCCTTAAACAACAATTTAAATCCATTGGCCTGGACCTTAACCCATCAAAATGTGAAATTTATCTCTCTGACGTCACCGACAGACAATTGACCTTAGAAAAATTTAATGAAATAGCCCCACATATCAAAATTCTAGAAAAAAGTTCACTGCACCTCCTAGGTTCCCCAATTTTGGAAGACAGTTTTTCTCAATTCATCGACGATAAAATTAAAAATTTCAACGATATTTCGGAAAGACTCTCTAAAATAAATTTACACTCGGCATTCACCCTGATTAGATACTGTTGTTTTGGCCCAAATTTTATATATTTTCTACGTTCTTCCCCTTTATGGAAGTATCCACAGCTCTTGGACAAAATTGACCAAATTATTCGCAGCTCATTATCATCCATTTTAAATGTGGCTTTGGACGACCGAGCGTGGCTTCAAGCCACGCTACCCATCCGGTTTGGAGGCCTCGGCGTCCGTAAAATTACTAGTATCAGCTTACCGGCTTTCCTGTCCTCTGTCCACAGCACCGAAAAGTTGGCTGGGAAAATTTTAGCCCCTTGCCTGGTTGACTCTGAAGTGCCGTGCTTGACCGATGCGGTGAATGCCTGGAAAATGGCTTGCCCGGATACAGATCTGCCCGTGAACCCATCTTCCCAGAGACAGTGGGATGAGCCGCTCTGCAGGTTGGTACGGAATAAACTAATTAATACGTCCACCAATACTGCTGAGCTTGCTCGCCTTCTGGCTGTGGGTGAGTGGGAGTCGGGCCTCTGGCTGCAGGCACTACCGTCACCCAACATAGGCACCATGCTGAGTGACTCGACCTTCCGGCTCGCTACTTGCCTGCGTCTTGGCGCTCCTTGCGTGGCTCTGCATCGCTGCCAATGCGGTGAAGTTGTTGACCGCCTCGGACACCATGGCTTATCCTGCAGTAGGAGCGCAGGCCGAATAGCACGGCACGCCAGCATCAATGACATCATCCGTCGTGCTCTTGTCACCGCCGGGGTGCCAGCTGTTTTAGAACCCTATGGCTTGGCACGCGACGATGGGAAGAGACCAGACGGAATGTCTATAATGCCTTGGAAGTTAGGTCGGCCTTTGGTGTGGGATGCAACATGTGTCGACACCCTTGCGCCATCCCATCTTTCTAGTACGGCGAATTGTGCTGGGGCGGCTGCTGCAGGTGCGGAAAACCTCAAACGGCGCAAATATTCCAATCTTACTGGAACCTATATATTCGAGCCGTTTGGGGTTGAAACTCTAGGGCCATGGGGTCCGAGTGCCCACTTACTTTTCCGAGATATTTCCAAGCGGTTGGTTGACTCTTCACGTGACCAAAGGGCTGGCCTATATTTCGGCCAAAGAATCAGCATTGCCATACAACGTGGCAATGCTGCCAGCCTTTTGGGCACTCTTCCCGTTGACAACGATGCGGACTTATTTTTTGATGCATTATGATTATTTTCCTTTTTTATATACCTGTACATAATAATAGCTTTGCTTTGTGTTTATCAAATTATGTTAATTCATTAATAATTAGATTATGTAAGATTAATAATAAAGTTTACGAATAAGTGTTAATTGTAATGTTTTGTATAATTGAAGATACATGAGATATTTAAGCTTTGTTTTTAGGATGGCATCAAACTTGCGATGCTTCTTGATTTGTAGATGTCCATAAGTATGCGATAGTAATTACTTTCCACCAGGTTGCCATCGCCAGCTTCCACCCAATTAAATGAAAATAATTTTATTTCTGTAAGTAGGTTTGTACAAACAGTTTTACAGGTCAAATATTTTTTCATTAACTACTCTGAGAAAAACGGCTGAAATAAACTCAGAGATAACAGTATCTATAAATTAAAGTCCAGACATTAGGTAATCTTGGGCACATCATGTAAAGACAATGTAGATTGATGTCTAAATGGTCTTTTGGGGAAATAACCGCACCCATTGAGTGGACATGTCCAGTCGGTGCACGCATTAGAATGGTCAACTTCGTTACTTCTTTATGACCGTAAATATTGGATGTCACTTAGTCATAAAACGACAACGTCTCATGTTTTGATTTAGTTCTATTTGTTTCTATTTGTCATGTTTGGATGTTTCAATTTAGTGGGAATTGTTGTCAAACGCAACAAAATAATTATCTACAAAGTAGACTGTAGACTGACAAAGTAGACTGAAACTCTTTTTGCGAATGAAGCCTGAAGTCAATTAATTGATAAGTAATTATATAAGTGCATTGACTTATGCAAGAAAAACAGTTTTATCAACTTGTAATATGTATGATTATATGAGTAGATTATTAAAATATAATACACAGATTGTGATAAGACTTCCATTTTCGTATTATTAAGGCAAACATACATACGAGTATAAAAGTGCATTTCGGAAATGCACTTCCTCTGAAACAAAAGAAAATCGCTCAACCAAAATAAGGTCGCTCATATTGACATATAACTTCGCACTGCGTATGGCCCACTTCTTTTTTACCCCATTATAGATAATTACATAACAAATGTTCACAATACCTTAGTAAAACGATAATGCCCACAATTTAATAATCTATTTATAGAAACTTAATATAACTAAGTGAATGGAAGTGCAATCGATGGCTGCGCGCGCATCCGTCAACATGGCTTCTTGCGTCAATTCCAGCGACACGACACGTTTACATCTCTGGTATCCATTGCTGGTTGTAATGATTTTGATGAGGAAGAGCTTAGAACAATACAAGCAACGGAAGTTGATCGGTTAGATGACACGATGATAAAGCTTAAGTAGATATTGGGTAGTAGCAGCCAATGGAAATACTGTGGGTTAGTGTACCACCCGACTTAGGGGATCGCGCATCAAATGATACTCCCTTGCGGTGCAATTTTTCCGTAAAAACAAGACAAAAGAAAGTTTAAATTATCCTAAATAAAGAAACAAATATTTATCTTTCACGTGTGTGAATTTCGAATCCGCGACTTCATTCATGTAGTAATCACGCTCGGGAACCATGCAGTAAACAAATTAGCACTGACGTTTGATAAATTAAAACAACAAAAAATAATTAAAAGGAGTGGGAAAGTGACAACAGTATTACTAAACAAACCAGGTCCAACGGATCTGGGCTGAAAAGTCCTATTTCACCTGTAATGGAGAAAGGTGAACGGTTTTCAGAATATTTGTTCGCGAAGATGGGCCCTGGAGATCGGGGGCCGAAGACGACTGAAGACCGGTCAGCTCCAGTTGAACGGACTGGAGTCCGGAAGATTCTGGTTGACAATGTGATGCTCGTGGTAACCTTGGTTGGAGTCATCACTGGAATTGGTATTGGTGAGTACAAAAAAAATCTTTAAGTTTTGTTTCGTTAGAATATTGTTGATATTGTAGATGATCGTCTAAAATAAGTGAAACTGTGAATGTAAATCATGGAAAGGATTACAGAAAACTTATTAAGTTTCCCGTGGTGCAAACTTAGAACTACTAATTCAATTATAATACAATTATTACATTGTTCTTTATATTAATATATAACCCTTTCGTTTCTCCAGTAGAGATGTTTTCTTTAGTTTCTATAAGCGAGAAGAATCCAATAGTTTGGTCTTTAGGATATTAAATGCTGTAGTGCATGAAAAGTTGCATACGAAGACAAAGAAAAACGGCTCCCATATGGTTTCTTTCACGGGGGAGTCTTTTAAAGATCACCACATGGTCAATCACATCTTTAAGAGTTTTTCTTGCCGATAAATGGATACTAATTCTTCAGTATATACATATAAATTTACTTCCTTGTTTCCACTCCACTACACAATTCATTAGTTTAAGTAATGGGAAATGACCAGTTAGTACAAAGCCCAAACAATAAGGTACTAATATTCTTAAGTGCTGACATTGAGGCACACCAATCATGCTGATAGGTTGCTATCAGCTGACGCATTGTTCCAGTTATAATACTTATCATGATGACTACGAGCGCTCTGACAAGAGTGTTCCGAAGAACAAGAAGAAGAAAGATCTTCGTAATAATACGAGCTATTTATCATTGCACAAACCCAGCATCAGGATCATTACAATAATTCCAGTTTGTTTTGGCCTTAACGTTGATTGGCTAATCTGAGAGTGGTTGGTCAGAACATGAATTGGATGCTAAGCAACGCACCCGTAAGTGCATAGGACGTTCATTTCAGCCAATCAGCGTTCATAACGTTATTTGCAATTTACCTGAGCAAAAACCGGTTTTTCACAAAGAGTTTTCAATAATCCTATGACTGATAAATGTAAATATAACCGTATTTATAAAACAAATTTATTTTCTAGGTCTCGGTCTCCGGCCATATCACTTAGGCCCAGACGCGTTAATAATAATATCCTACCCTGGAGAACTCTTTATGAGGCTCCTCAAACTGATGATCCTGCCTTTAATTATCGCCAGTCTGATCGCTGGCTCAGCAAGTTTGAACGCAAAGATGAGTGGAAAGATAGCAGTGAGGACGCTCCTTTACTTCATCCTGACTTCGATGTTTAACGCGTTCCTGGGACTGGTATTGGCGATGTTGATTCACCCGGGAGTACCCGAGATCAAACAATTCGGGTCTTATGTTGAGGGAAAAAGGGAACACAGTATTTTGGACAGCATTTTGGATATTGGCAGGTTTGTTTTAGTTTTTATTGTATTTTATTTCGTAATGGAACTTAAGAAACATAGTACCCACCACATTTTCCACAGATTACAACTTAAATATTTACAAACTGATGGCTTAAAGCAACAAATCAATACTCTTGTGTAGTGCATCCCACGGGTCCTATACTAATTTGCCTAAGCATACGGAGTCTACTGATAATCCCTCAGAATTTTAACTATAATCGTAGTAAAAGTATTTTGGTTAAAAAATCGTTTGTATCTCATTCACCTTTATAAACACAAAACTGATCATCCTTATCTTTTTACGCGGGAAATTTATTTAGGGTAATCTTAAAAACATCAGATCATCCTTTAGATAAATATCAAAACATCTGTGAGAGGTTCATAAGTGACCATGGGCTTCAAAATCACCACTACGGTAAATACAAGGGAAACTGGCTCTTGTCACCACTTTTGGCGAACAGTTAAGTGACCGCCGGTTTTGTTAAACAAGAGGACGCTACTGCCTATTGTCTTGATGTAATCCCGGCATTCCCCTATTTACTTAACCCTGGGGAACAATAGACCTAAGAGGAAATAGGCATCCTTGCCTCTTAATAAAATTAACCTCACATTGAATCCCCAGATACCCATTATAGGGCAAATGCTTAAGAGAATCATTTTATCCTAATAGCCCATGTTTTGGCAAAGTTATTATTGGTTGCAGGAACATATTTCCGGACAACATCGTGCAGGCCGCTTTCCAGCAAGCGCACACAGTGTACACACAACCTCCTATTATTTTTGGGAAGAATATCAGCGACAATGACACTGTGCCCACTATGGTTCGAGTTGTTGCTTATAGGTGAGTCTTCTAATATTTATTAATTAATAATTTTGTTTGAATAAACTCAAACTCAAAGCATTTATTTCAATGAAACCATTTACAGACATTTTTGAATTGTCAAAAATTCGATCAGTTGGAAAGTAGAAGCTAGTTGCCCATTCCAAAACGTAGATTTCTATGGAGAAGAACGGGCAAGGAACTCCACGGACACTCTTTTAAATCAAGTTGGATATTACAAAATCTTCTGAACATTATTCTTGTTGCTTCTAGTGAGAACAATGTAAAAAAAAACTAAAAAAAAGATTAAAAATAAGCCCTGGAAGTTAGGAGATGACCAGTATCAACTGACAGCGCCCGTTCACGAACAAAACAAGGCAGAATAACGAATAACAAAACAAGGCAGAAACTACTTAACGCCACCTCTTTTTAATTTTGGATGGCATCTCGCAGGTCAACCTTTGAGGTTGTCAGCTACTTAACCAGTCTTGCCTGTAATAACCTTAATAAATTAAGACTACCAGCCAAGGTTTAAAAAACCTAAAAATATAGCCACTGCTCGCTAAGGGCAACCCCAGTGGGATACGGACCTCGGCTTAGGGCATCGCTGGTACAGGGCAGGTAGGGATAGACTGGATCGGACTGATTATTATTAGGGGACGTATTTAATACTACAGCTGAGCGGCGTGGCTGGCTCGATGAAGGGACGGAACAATAACGCCACCTGCAGCTACGATCCTTTCATACGCCTTTTGCCTCGTTTACGTTCATACATCTGGCATTGATATACCTACGAGTGCTTAAATGTCTTGCTATAACTTTTAAACCACCTTCGCACGGGCGTAAAAATATCGAAGTGGGATTTTGTCACGCACTAAATTTTCAATTCTCGGTGTTGTATCGAGTATTAATAAAATTAAAAGAAAAAAAACTGTTTTAAAAACAAGCTTTTAATATTACTTGTTACAAATATTTTTTCTCACAGTCTCAATTATTTAAATAAAAACGTGTTACATTTGTTATTTGTAACGTTTCTCATTCGATCTATTTCGTTTACGAACTTATATTCCCAAATTTTATGGGGTTGCATAATAATATGGATATTATCTAGGACCAAAGTACTCATCAAGACGAATCAAACGACCCCAAACTCGATGGGGTTGTGTCATTTTACTGCGGAGTTCTTAGTTTTAGTTCGTGTTCCATGTGGTGTCGGACGTAAAAGAATAGCACCATCCCAATTCTTCGCATGGGTGTCGTAGAAGGCAACTAAGGGACTTACTAGAAAATGAGCAGCAGCGTTCTTTATGCATTTGACCACCATACTGCGATCGCCAACCCGCCTACCAAGCGTGGCGATTATGGCAAATCCCTCCTTTTTGGGGGAGGCTTATGTCCAGCAGTGGACGTTTTTCGGCTGATATGATGATGATTGCGGAGTTCCTGTGGCCACCTTCTAGCTCCAGCATCCGACCCTGTTTACCATATAGGATCAAGTACTTGTCAATACAAATCAAACGAGCCCAAACTCGATGGGGTTGTGTCGTTTTATTGCGGAGTTTCCATAGCAAGCTTCCAACTTCAGGATCAGATCAGGTCCATGTCATCATAATATTGCATTGTCACGCGATCTACATATGCATGAAAAACTTCAGCTAAATTGGAAACCGGGAAGTGGGTCAAATTTAACTTGCAAGATTTCATTATCAACTCCGAGACGGCTGAAACTAAATAAAAGCTTGTAAGAATCAGACTGCATCCCACCGCATTGAAAAAATACATTGTTGTTTTGAAGTCTCGACGCTAAGCTGTGCGTTGAAGGTACAAACAGATCCATCCACCGCCAGACCAGAACCAGACCCATCCAGATCCATCCAGATCCGCCGAGGTGCCGTCCAGATCCATTTCGCAAAAAATCCCACCGCGAAATTTTCACGTCACTCTCATCTTCCTTTTGATTCGAGCTTAGCTGGATATTGTAAAGGCTAGCGTATGATTTTCGTAGTTCACTACTCCATTGTTTAGCGGTCCACAGAATACACCTATCTTTCAATTTTCATTGTACTGTTTGACTTCTGGACGTCCGGACATATCGAAATTTTAAGGGTCTCATTTTTTCCATTTCACTACAGAGGTTAAGAAAGTAGCTAAGGTAGGCAGAAAAATAAATTAAAATTTATTCAACACATAAATTTAATATTTTCAGGTCAGGCACCAACACTTTAGGCTTGGTATTCTTCTGCCTCGTCTTTGGTAGTCTTCTGGGGACCTTAGGAGCTAAGGGTCAGGTGGTGATAGACTTCTTCCAGGCGATCTTCGAGGTGATCATGAAGATGGTGACGGGGGTCATGTGGTTCACCCCCGTGGGTGTCAGCAGTGTGATCGCTGGGAAGATACTTGGTGTTAATGATGTGGGTGAGTTCTACTAGTTAATTATTTATTTATGTACGGTCCCCAAAAGAGATGAGTAACCAGAGTCGTTGGATTAATAGTTGCAGTTTAGTAAAACACCGATGGATGTTTTCGAATGAAATTAAATTTGATAAATGAACTGTTTGTAATCTTTAAATTAAATTAAATTTTACGAAACTTCAACTATATCTTCCGACCCTGGTTACTTATTTCTTTTGGTTCTCTTGGTGGTTTTACTTAACGATTGAAGAATAAAAAGGTACTGCATTCTTTAGTAATTTCTTCCAACAGACCTGCTAGTTGGATGGCGTACGCAGACAATGTATAAAGCAGTAGACAGGAAACTTACTTTAAACTATAGTTACTATAAGATACATAATTGTATCAGTTTATAATAAACCTACATACAAAAATTATATACACATATACGTATGTAGAAATAAATACACACACACACATCACATTTATATTTCAGTTATCTCTATTTTTTATGCGGTCAATAGATGTAATTCGCAGTCATAAGACGGTTTCATTATCTTGTTGTCATTTAGAAAGTTTTTACGTTCAGCAAATATAAATAATTATCGTCTTACTTATACTTAAAGCCATTTTTGTAATGATTTTGAACTGATAGGATTTCTTGAATCAAAGGCATATACAATTCAGGACGTATGTGCAGAAAACATTTCTAAAGGTGATACTTTTGTGTGTTCAGTTCTGGTACACTTACCAGATTAGTTCAAAAAGTAAACTGAAAACAAATGGTAATACCTTAGAAAAAAAAACATAACTAATAGTGCAAACGGAATTTAACGGGGTGAAAAGTTGAAAATAAATCATGTGACTTGGTATGAGTATGTGATGAGGAGCGGAAAAACGCTTGTGCTACGAGTGATGCGTATAAATTTTAATGGATGAAGAGGGAGAGGAAGGTCAGAGTAAAGATAGATGGATTTTTTGCTTGTTTGTTTGTTTGAGGAATGATATGACAGTGAAGGGAATGAACTACAGCATGACGTTTGACAGGGGAGAATGGAAAAAGAACGAGTTGCGCCGCCCCAAAATAACATGACACTAGAACAGGAAGATGATGTTGATTGGTGCTAATAGCATCATAATATGTTGGTTGGTTAATTAAGATCAATGCTGCTCAGTTTATTTTAAATTACTTCAAAAAGTCCGTTAGGTATTTTATAATTCTAATACAATACGTCCCCTGTTTCCAGCATCAGTGATGTCTCAACTAGCCTGGTTCATAGCGACGGTAGCCGTTGGTGTGTTCTTGTACCAGCTCATCGTGATGCAACTGATATACTTCCTGTTCCTACGACGGAATCCCTACAAGTTCTACTGGGGATTATCACACGCTATGCTGACAGCCTCTGCAACTGCTTCCACGTAAGTTTTTAAGATGTTTACTGTATATATCTAATATCTTTAAACGAGCAATACTTTTATATATTTAATCTGAATCTCGGAAACGGCTCAAAAGATTTTCATGAAATTTAGTATGCAGTGGGTTTTGGGGGCGATAAATTGATCTAGCTAGGTTTAATTTTTAGAAAACGTCAAACAAAAAAAAAAACACCCAAACTTGGTCATCCAGATATTAGGTACAGAGATTGAAAAAATGTTGGCATGATTTTAAATTCAGTTTCGAAAATGATCATGAATGGGTGTCAGTCGCCTTAAGGGAAGCCAGGATATATCATGCTGGTCAAAATTGGCGGCTATACAGATGTACCTAACCCGAAAGAGGCGGTCAATGGTGACAGCAAGTAATAAACAGATAACCTTTTTTTCACAGTCTGGTACTGGTAACACATCTAGCTTCTTGGAATACTCAATCGGTTTTCGCACAATCAATTAGTAATTTGATCCTGATAAGTAAAACAAAAAAACTAAATAGTTGAGAAACCTTTGGCAGCTTTATCAATAAAAAACTTGAAGTCATGCATGAAAGCAAACGTCAGGAGTATGGTAAAATATGTGGAGCTGCCTCGTGTTTTCCCAACGGTCTAACTCGATGCAGCTGAAAAAGCTGCCTAAGCAAGTCTATAAATACGAGCAGTTAGGCCCTGGTAACTTTAAATATTGTCGCTATGAGCGATATAAGTTCTTATTGCAATCCGATTCGGGTTAAAATCTGTTGTAATAAATTCAAATAAAAAATGTCGTAAAAATGCAAATAAAATCGTATAAAATTATACATTAACTATTTAATATTAGATAATCCATCACTCGATGCAGTTTAGCATTTGGAATTTTATGGTATATTTTTAATTATAATTATAATTGTTATTGAAGGGATAAACTGGTTTTAAAGATAATTAAGAGGTGACATTGATGATTTTTTTGATGCATGTGTGTAAGTATTTTAAATTATATTTTGAGTTCCACCACTCTATGCAAAAAAGACTTGATTTTTTTTTTGCTTTCAATATTATTTACGGTTAAAGAGATACACTGGTTTAAAAACCACCTTTTTGAGCGTTTTCAAGAAATCACCGCCTTAATTATTGAATGATATGTGAAAAACTAACAACACAACTATTCCTTACCATTCATTCAAAACACCAATTTTTAGGCACAACTTCTCAATTAATACCATGAATGAACTCCATTACTTTTGATTGGACATAATAGACACTCAATAGAAACAATCTACACATCCAATACAGTTCAGTAACTATTACTTAACATGATTGACTAGCATGCCGTCAATTCAGTCGATTGCGTAATAAGGCAGGAGTAGTCGATATTATTGATTTGTTTGCCTGCGTGCTTTGTAATAACTTGACATGAAGCGATCAAGGCTTAGAATATTGATAACGCTAAGTTATAAACATGAAACCTTGAAGAAGGTTGCGCCAGTCGTTCTAAACGGTAGTTTCAAAGAATTCAGTTCCCTACGGCTAATAAATCTGAAGCACGCAATGTGTTTGGTTAACCGCCGTTCTAGTCTATTTTAAGTCTCCTACGGATGTAGGGTAAGGTTGCATAAGTCGTGAACCTTAAACTGGAACTACTATAGTTTTAGGGGTAATTCTTATTAATCAAAATCTTTTGCCTCCACTGAAACTAAATTAACCAGAATCCATAAATGCTCTAAAATCTTTTATCATACCTAACGGGTTTTTAAGCGTTTTACAAAAATGTTCCTTTTCGGTACAATTAAGGGGTATAGATTTCTTATTCGTATCACCCATACTAAGTCATACTTAGAATAAGGTGTCATATACGATTCATAAATCTAAAGAATATTATTATTATTTTATTTTTATTTCAACATGACGTCATTATTAGCAATTAAAAACACATAATATCTCTAGGGATCAAGAGAGAGAAGAATTCTTCTCTTTTTGTAGGCATCATAATAAAGTAAAAAATCAGGTATTGATAAATAATTGTCCTCAAAACTGCTTAGTTTTATAAAAGTAAGGAAAAATTACACTCTAACTAAGTTGAAAGTTTGTTAGTAAAGGTTGTCGTCAATTTCTGCAGTATTACTTTGTCATGTTTTTAGTCCTTTAAAATTTGGTTTTGTTCTCATTGTACTATTTAGGAATTCCAGGTACTAATTAAGCAACCCTCTAAGTTCTATATAAAAACTATTGTCCTACCTAACTTTAAGAAAAATACGTTTTGATTATGCTTAAATGAATGTTAGAATATCACGAAAATAGCCATGAACAAAAATATATCTTTCTCGTCCTGTACTTTTCAGAAATAGCTTCCGTGCATAAAATGTTAATAAATAAACAAATAAATATCTTTATTCATCAAGTAACATGACTCATTATGTTAGTAACAATATTTCTTACCCCTATGTTAGTATTCCTATTCTAATCACTTAACCTGAAACCATGAATACATGTGAATCACTGCCATACGCCTAACACTGAGTTGGAAAGCTTGCAGCAGCGACCCACGTATAAACAATCGAGTCTGCTCGCCACACAGCGAAGAATAAGGTTGGGGCTGGCCCGAACACGGCGCACCAGGGATGCGCATCGTCTTCTCATCGTTGTAAAAAAACAGTCTACTCGAGCTTCAGCAAACATCCCTGATGCGCTACAGAAGCAGGGCAACCCCATCAATATCCTAAACGCATTGTTATATTGAACGCGAAGGACACTGTACGATTTCTGCGTATAATCGGCCCACAGACTGCACGTGTAAAAAGAAGTGCAATATTCACGTAACAAGGTTATTTTAACACCCCGTGTGCAACGTGCAAATCTGCGAGCTATTATATTTGCCCAAACCGACAGCGCACTTCGCTCTCACTCAATATTATCATCGTATTTCATGCCCGCGGTCAAGACATTTTCCGAGGTATTTAAACTCGTATACCCGTGTGAGCGGAGTTCCACTGAAGACAGTAGAAAATTATTCGTTTATTTCGTTGAACCTTTTCTAATGTCCGTCTATCGAGAATCAACATAATCTTGGCAGCAAGAGTCAGATGTTAAATGCCTAAAAAACTTATAAAAATGAAATTTTCTGTATTTCCAGTGCAGCAGCTCTCCCGGTGACATTCAGAGCGATGGAAGGTCCGCTACAGATCGATCCTCGCATCACACGCTTCGTGCTACCTATCGGATGTAACATCAACATGGATGGCACGGCTCTGTTCCTTTCTGTCGCTAGTGTGTTCGTGTGTCAGATGAATAATATTCATCTTGGATTCGCTCAGCTTGCTACTATTTTGTAAGTACTTGCCTGTTTTCGACGTTAAAATAATCTTTTTGAATTTAATTGGACATTTTTTTTGTAACTTGGGTTTCGTCTATGATATCAGTTTGGATAAAATATGTCATAAGCGTAGTTGGATGCAATCAGATTGTCATTAAGAGGCCGTTTACGAAATTTTTCCGATTTCGCTGATTTACGTGATTTTATTGCTGCAATTTTACAGTTAAAATACTGTATTTTTATGAATTTCAATGCACGTAATGAAATATCATTTCAATCAATATCAAATGTATTAGCTACTTTTTTTATTTTTATTACGTGATTTTGATTTCCCTTGACCTCAAAATTTTGCTGTAAGAAGTTTAGAATATCATATTTATAGAAATCGTATAAACGTCTATATGGTATGAGAAAATTACAGTTTTGAAAGACTTATGTAGGTACAATGTACAAATTACTTTTTACCACGTTCATACTAAAAAACATAGTAGACCAATATTAAACTCAGTCAAATATTTTGAGAAAATGGGCAATGAATTGGATTCGATTTTGGCTACTCACAACTCTCGTTTAAAAAAAATATTTCCTGAAAACAAAATGCAACATATTAAAAACAATTGGCACTAAATAATCTTTCAAAATAACCCAAATTTTGCAATACAGATTTCGACAAAAATAAAAAAGTGCTCGTTCATTAGATAATAATTGAAACGAAAGATCGTTTAATAATTGAAACGAAAAATAATTGAAACGATCTTTCGTATTGTGCATTAAAACTCATGGAAATGGAGTATTTTAACTGTAAAAGTACGTCTTAAAATCGAGTAAACAACCAAAATCGATTGATTCGTATATTTTATTTTGTTTTTTTTTATTTACTTTCCGAAGAGTTTAGAGTAATCAGTTAGCAACCATTATTAGTTTAAAGCTGTGTCCCTCTGACCTTAGCCTGGGTAGGGAGGCAAGATGAGCATCTCAACTCAATCCATCTAAAAGCTTGAAAATTGTATCGGTTGGTTGCTAACAGGTACTTTGTTGAATTCCAGTTTAACCTCAACGGCTGCATCAGTATCATCAGCCTCAGTGCCGTCAGCGGCGATGGTCCTCCTGCTGGTGGTGTTGGCTGCAGTGGACGCGCCCACACATGATGTGTCACTGCTGTTTGCTGTTGATTGGCTTGTGTGAGTATATCTTTAGTCTTGTCACAGTTCTTTACGGTTGTTATTTTTGGATTTTATTTCTGAATGGTCATTAGTTCTACCATGAACCATTTCAAGGTTATCCATTAATGACCAGACACCATGTATGAACGTAAATGAGGCAAAAGGAGTTTGTAAGTTTCGTAGCAGATAGTACTTTATAGTTTATGCCCACCCACATGGGAAGAAGGCGTGAGTTTATTCATGGATGTATGTAAATAATCTGCATGATAAAAAAAATCTTCTTTATCCCAGTGACCGCATCAGGACCACTAACAACATGTTGGGCGACTGTTACGCTGCGGCTGTGGTCGAGCACTTGTCCAAGAATGAACTCATGGCGTGTGACGCTCTAAATGCGGTGAGTTTTCTTGTTTTCTGTCAAATTTGTTTATTCAGCCTTTTTTACAATGGCCAATGCACTGGTCACATGATTACATAGAGTGGCATATAGAAATTTCGATTATGTTTTAAATATGCTGAGAAATATTTTAGGAATATATACTGTAGGTATCTTCAAAAAAATATGGTTTTGTCAAAATATATTTATCACAGTGTTTTGTCAAAACACAACTCCTATTTTATTTGCCCGCTTTTAATAACTACAGTATTAATAATTCCCCAATAACGCGAGTACTATATAATACTGCTAACAGATTAGATTTAATTACGTTCACTTTGTGCTGAATTCATGGTTTCAGTTTGTGCGTCGATATCCCTGCCACCATACTAATATTTTGTGATTTCTCGCTAAAATTCAGAGAAATCCGACACATATGTTAAAATCGTGATTTGTGAAAACTGCTAGATTGTCATCATTTCAGCCGGAAGATTGGTCCTGTGTTGTCATTGCACAGCAGTTTTGTAAATATCAAGAAACTCTCTAAAATTATAATGAAATATGATATAGAATTAAAACTAGGTCTGGGGTGTATTCGGTTTAATGTCCATTTCATGGCAAGTTTCTTTTTCATCCCAATGGAGATGAACGGCGTATTTGGGTCTCCTTATAATATAATAATATAAAAAATAAATAACAGCGGTCAGCCCTTAAAAGTATGAACACATTGATGTGTTCATACTTTTAAGGGCTGACCCCCCTGACTGTGCTAACTTAGACTAAGTTTGAACTTAGTCTAAGTTAGCACAGTCTGTGGACTCGATGCCACTGTAATTTTTGCCAGCGTTTCTTTCTTCTATACCTATACCTATATGAAAAGCGCCTCAACCTTTTGTAATAGCAAACATAGGTTTGCTATTACAAAAGGTTGAGGCGCTTTCCATATAGGTACCTAAGAGGGAACACGGGTGGGCTTTAGTCTGTAAAAATCTGACACGCCCTCCTGCTCCACCCAGAGCGGGCAGGGCCTGATTAACCCTTAGGCTAATTAGGCTGCAGCCTAGGGCGCGAGTATCGGAGGGGCGCGCTGAAATCGTGTCTTCGCATGCACTAATCTAGCATCATTCATTGCATCTACCCTACATATTTCAACTAGACCAAGACAAAACACTAAAACTAAATGCGCTTGAGAGTCCCTGATTTTAACAATAATTTTTGAAATTTTAAACAAACATTGACTTGTTACTCGAATCGGTCGGTGGTCGAGCTTTCTTGGCTGTATTGAGCTTATGTCTAAATTTGGTCCTTTCATTTATTTATTTATTTCTTTAATTAAAACGGATTATTATTTATTCAATTACAAAAATTAAAGATTACAGGTTGCACAAACAAAAAAAAAACATTACCACATAGAGAAAATAATACAAATATTAAGACAAAGTAAAAAAACTTAACAACACTTTCATAAATCCCCCTCACAGTACTTCTGACATGCCGATAAAATCTTCGTCCATTCATGGCTGAACATTTGGTGAGATTTGGACAAAAAGGCAGAGGTACTCCATCGTACTTTTCATCCTCTATAATCGACGAATTTATTTTACTTCTCGCCGACGAAGTTCGACTTTAGATCATAGGAGAAATAAAAAAAGCAAAATATTATTCGATTAGCATTGATTCTACTCCAGTTATGTCACACACCGATCAGTTGACATTTATAATTCGTTATATTTTGCCTGGCGGTGAACCTGTCGAACGTTTTGTCACATTTTTACCCAATTGCGGTCATAAAGGTGAAGACATGGAGAAGGCTGTTCTTGCGACAGTTGATAAAACTTTGGAACTTGATATTAAAGACTGTCGTGGCCAAAGTTATGATAATGCTAGCAATATGTCTGGTCAATACAAAGGTCTTCAGCCAAGAATTAAAGCTGTAAATCCACTGGGTACTTTTGTTCCTTGTGCAGCTCATTCTCTACAACTCGTGGGATCGGCTGCCGCGGAAAGTAGTGACGAGTCAGCTGCTTTTTTTACACTGGAACCACAACTATACAATTGTTTCTGGATCTACAAGCAGATGGCAAATTTTGGTATCCAAATTGTATGAAAAATCGATGGTACTAGAAAATCTATCGAAAACTCGATGGAGTGCGCGAGCAGATGCAAGCAAAGCCTTATCGTCCACAAGCGCCCAATACCTCCTATCTGACTCCGGGTGGATTTTACATAGTAGAGGATCCCAAGTAAGAACGACCTTTACCAATTTGATAATCAGGTGAAAATTATATTTTAATTAAAATTATAAAAAATAATATTGTTAAAATATAATTTACATCTGGTTATTAAATTGGTGAAGGTCGTTCTTACTTGGGATCCTCTACTATGTAAAATCCACCCGGAGTCAGATAGGAGGTATTGGGCGCTTGTGGACGATAAGGCTACTCACTTACTACTTTTTAGGCCGTCCGTAACACACCTGGCGGGGGCGCGTCCTCATAATTAGCCTAGGGCGGTCAGAACTCTTGATCAGTCGCTGAGAGCGGGAGAAGTTATTTGATGATTTCCCACCCAAAAAAAAACCTATCTTCTCATGAGACAAATCTAATAAATATTATCATCTATTAATTGTACCTTTGGTTTAATAACCAGTTTCTTTTCTAATTCCAGGACCCTATCAACGGTTTGACCCCCAACACAGACGTGGACATCGGCATCGTGACTCCTAGTAAAAAGTCCATCGGCTCGGACGAAGTCATCATAGACATGCATTTACACAACCACACGGAGAAATCCATCAAGCGAATATAGTGATAATTTTGACCCTTACTTAATGTATTCTTTGAACCAGCTGTACTCAACCTTAGGGGAGTTAGGAATGGCCTATATCCGGCAGTGGATGATGTAGAATGAATTTTGCAGCCTGTTTTTGGCTTAGCTTTGTGGTTCGAAGAGTTTAATGCCCATTTGGCTTTTACTTGTGGCTCGAAGAGCTGTTTCTCATGAGAAACGATGTATACAGAGTGTTTTGTTCAATGGAGGCAATATTTATGAATGAGATTATTGTGGGTGTAGGGACACCTTGCCCTTTGGGGAAACAATTCGTAGTGATAAAGAGATTATTGTAAAGTTTGGTAATCAATACGAATGCTAATGTCAAAAAAGTACCTATTATGGTATAGAATTTGTGTAGTCACTTCTTAAAATATTGCTTTCATTATACAGAATTTAAGGGAAATCGACGCGCAAACCGTTACAATTTTAGACCTATAAGCGTAGAAAATGTCGTCAGTTATTAAATAAAAATGTGCTATATGCAATGCAAGGTGCATTATAACATGTTTGGAATAGCTGACTTTTCAACAAATCCCGCGTCGATGTCCGTTACACCCTGTATAAAGGTACTTAGAAAATGAGTATCATTATAATTAAACCAAAAAGGGTTGAGTATCGTTGCACTAGACCCTCAAGCCATATATACGTAGGCATAAGCATGTTTAGATAGACAGGGTTGACCAGAGACGGCCTTACCTTTTTTTTGAAAGGCATTTTGAGAGAAACCGCATCGTAATACATTCAGGAGTTTTGGGAAAAAATCAGTTACCAGTATAAAAATAGACAAATGATAATAAAATAACATAACTGTGTGTTGTAAAACTTTGTAGTAAATATTGCAGTGTATTCAGAATACTTACATACTAGACTTTCTATAAAAATAATTTAATTAAAACGCTTGAAAATGTTGCCTTATAATCGGCTGTATATCAGAATATCAGTAGTTAGGTTTAGAAAAAAAAATAACTGAAGCCTGTTTTTGATCATTATAATATATAAGTTTGTATACTCGTGTGTATACTTTGTGACAGATTATAAAACTTAATAAAATGGGTAGCAGGTACCAAAACCCATTCCTATTTTGAACAATTTTAAACACCAATATTATCTATGATAACTATAACAGGGCCACAGTGTTCGTAGGCATTTTATAATAATATATAAAAATATGAAATAGTTTATATATTACAGTACCGTTAAATACAATTCGCTTTCCCCCATATGGGTTGAGTAGAGATGCTCAATAAACTTTACTTTTTTCTACGCTTATATTCCTGCTTATTTTAGTATGACTGAACACTGATTCGTTTTTATTATGAATATATTCAACAACTAATAGAAATCCTTGTGTTCAAATAAACCTAAACACTTCTAACGTTAAGGAATTTGAAACAAGGAAATTAATTTCTTAATGCTAGAAAATAAGGTAAAAACTGGCCTACTTTTGATTTTGAATTTTCTTACAAGAATGTATGAACTCTTAAACATATTAATTTTAATCAATTTATCTTTTAAAACATGTTTCGGTAGTTTCTAAAATAGATGATAAAATTAATTTTCAACTCGTTGAAGCTCCGTGCCTCGTCCACAATGTGCATTGTTATAAATTCTATCGTGACGATAATTATCATGGACGTCATAAAATATATGGAAATTTAAAAGCGTCTTCATAAACAAGGTGTTTTTTTTATATCCCAAAACTCTAGGGTACGAATGAGACCATATCAAAGAACCAACTGGCATATGAATTATTTATCAATTATATATTTTTGTGTTTCCATTTTTCATACAAAATAATTCGACAAAGTCACGATTATTAATGCAAAACACCCTTACGTGAAATATGTCAACGTCACATTTTTTAGCTTTAAATTTATGAATTATTGATTTGAATGAAGATGAATTACTCGTATTTATCAATGAAACTAAGATACCTACACACATCTAGAGTCTAGTGTTAGTATTTTGTACGGGAATTTGGCAACGTCGCAAAAGTAAAGATTCGTCATACTGGTGACAAATTGTTGACCTAAGTTGATATGATTGATGATATCTTCGAAACTATGCATGTTTGGACCACATATTCTAGAACTATTTGTATTATTTTTACTTATAGAATATAAACCAAGAGTTATGGGAAGTAAAAAAAACACATTGTATTTCCAGTAATTGTACTTCCTTCATCATCTGACTAGTCTTTTCTATGTTGGGGTCGGCTTCTAGTCTAACCAAATAAAGCTGAATAGGTGCAACTACCTATCTGACCTCCACAACTGATCGATCTACCTGTTATTTCGTCCAAGCTCCTTATACGTACATTTTACTTCCCTGTGTGCACCTGGACGTCCACGATAATATCGCCACGTTAAAAATTATAAAAGCTCAAAATGAGGTGGGAATTTTTACCTTGCAATCAATACATATCTTCATCATCGCTAAATTGTATAGGTAAATGTTTCAATGGTAGGTAAATTTGAATAACTGTCAGTGACACGAAGAAGAAGAAAAATGGTAGGTACTGTTTTGTCTACTCTTCCAGAGATAACAGTGAGGTTATCATCATTATTATTCATAGCCAATCTTTCATGAATATTTTTACTATCTTCTTTGATTTCTGCAAGGCAAGCTGCTAAACTATTCTCCTTACCTAGGTTACCATAGTTGGTAATCATTATGATATCATTGGTAGTTGTAGCTCCAACTGTGATAATAATATTTAATTTATCATTTTGTCATATTTTAGCTGTAATGTAATTAATATAGGGATAAGTAATTCTGCAAGCAAGAATAACATAACTAAGAGGTAGTATTTGCAACGTTTTTTAAGTGAAACTTCTTTGGAAGCGTTTCAATAATTGAGCGAGAATTGTGAGTGAAATTGCAATAACACGTCACGTTTAGGCACATTTCGTTACATGAGAGTGAAGAAAGATACAACTCTCTCATGTCTTACACTTAATTCTAATAATATTTATTTTTTAAGAAGTTTCACTTCTATCACGTGTATGGTGTTCCTTTAAAAGGTTTGGCGGTGAATTGTTACTATAGGTTGTGGAATAAAAAATATTGTTGCCTTTAATTTGTTCCTTGAATAAAAAACGTGCCCTTTTGTTTTGTTTTGTTTGGTAATGTCGCGATCATAGATTGTTTTGAAATAAAAGTATGATCCGAGTCTCAACCGACACCTCGTCGACGCTATGTCTGGTAGTACAAACAAACCACCAGAGCTTCGCTGAATGAAATGCTAAAATCCCCGTCCAAATGTCATTTTATTGCGAGAGCCTCTCGCAATAAAGTGACCAACCTCTCGCCGAGAGCTATTGGCGTTTTCATTAAAAGTGGGGAATCAGCTTAAACCTATCAAGTATTGTTACAGAAATACTTATCCCTTATTTAGTAATGTATTATTGCACTGTGAAATAAATAATCAATTTTAATAAACAAATCTTTTCTTTCAGTATTTTTTACATAAGTTTCCCTTTGTGTTGATTCTGATAATACAGTAAATTTTACATGACTCTTGTGATCATAATTTACAAGTTCAGACCATACACTGTCCTCTATAATACTTCTTCAGGTAATTACGTTGCCAGCGTATTTACGTAGCCCTAATGGAAATCATTGTATTACTATCTACGGCAGCGCAATTATATTTTAACATCATTCGAGTATTACTCAAAATTACTCTGATGATTTTAGATGTCTGCATACTTGACGGTCTCTTTATACCCTTTTATTTGGCCTGTAAAATTTTAATCATGGCCACTCTTGGACCGCCTCCCATATAAAAAAGAAACATATAAATCTGCCCGTTGTGCTTATTGGGTATTTGGAATCTGCATAAAGCTATTATTTAAAGAGTCAATCAGGTTTAATGATAAAAAAGACCAAAATTGTTTTAAATTTCATTTTATTTCCACCTAAACAATATCCATACAGTCGGTGGAGTCTAAGACTAATTTATTAACATGTAAGTTAAAATAAGTATTTACATTCAATATACTAGTCCAGTCCAGAATTTTTGATACTACATGACCGTATGACGCTGTAACTTGGTTTTAGAAAATAATTTGTTAACTACTATAGGATTTTTAAATAGAAAAACTAAGATAGTGATAGAACAACAATCGAAAATAATTAATACGGTTTTTCACCGTAGGTTTTCATTATTATTAATGAAAACTAGAGTGCGTGTACAATAGTTTCAACTATCTGACGACGGTAAAATGATGTAATTTAACAGAATAAATTAAATAACCGAATGTGCGGTTGATAGCAGCAAAAAGCCTGAACTGAATCTTTAGGCATCATCAAAATCACAGAGAAACGAAACATCAACGTTCAATTCACTGAAAACTAATATTACATTATATTTGCAACAGAATTTTACAACATGAAATAGTACATACATCTCCGTGTAATAAAGCTTACAGTAACATTGATTCACCAAATCGATTACAATCACGCGATCCATTAATCAATTTGACACATCATTACAAATTGCGTTTCCTAAAAATAATACTTATAGCTTAAAGTAAAGCTGTATCTTTTGTTAAAAATAAAAAATGGCAGTCTTTATATATTTTTACATTGAGTATAAAGTAAGTATGTACACTTAAAAATACACCCGATTTTTTATTTATGTACATTTACCGCAAAAATCGGTAATAAGCGCTTAGTTAATCACTTTGAGCATATCTGTGAAGTTCGTTTAAATATCAGTATGCACAAAATGAGTTAAGCCGATCAGATCGGCCGAATAAATAATACTAACTACACTATAGGCAAAACAGTCGTCCATATGTACAGTATTGAATAAACTACGAAACGATTATTTTCATATTCTCATAGTCGAGTGTGGAGGTTTTCTGTTGGCGGGTGCTGGTGGCAACCCGGGACCTACTAGTGGTGACATCGATGGTGATCTTGTCGCCAATGGTGATAGAGAAGGTGAGAAGGAAGGTGACATGGCGGCTGCTGCAGAGAACCCGCCAGGCACGTCATGACTTATTGGAGACCTCGGTAATAACAACTGTGGCTGTCTACACGATAACGAAGGTGCTGGACAACTTCTAGGAGCCACTGTCGTCAGTAATGGTGGTGGAACATTCTTTCCTCCTGAAATGGAAGTTCCTTTACTCTTCGCACTTGAAGCGCCGCTGTTACCACTTTGCAGTGACACCGCGTCGTCTTTTAGTCTAGCTATTTCAGAAAATACATGTGCTAAGGGCTGGTACTGAGGTCCCCAATCAAGTAAGTAATCCCAATTATAGCTACCAGTTAATTCTTCTTCTGAGTGAACTATGGAACTAAGACTACCAGTCATTGAAGGCCCTGCAGTGGGCACGGCGTTGCTATCTCCCGGAGCGCTAGAAAAAGCTCCGAGAGCCATTGCTCTATCAACCGCTGCACTCGCTTCGTCTGCACTACTCGCTCTTTCACTACCAGTGACTTCATTAAGCTTAGCGTATATTAAATTGGTAATATCATTTTCATGAGCACCATCTTCATCGAACATGTGCATCGAATCAATAGGTGCATGATGTAGCATAGTATCCTTATTTCCTACGTTTTCTGAACATCTCCTAGATGACGTCGATGCACCGCCACCAGTTCCAGCATCAACTATACCTAGTCTTGCTAAATATTCCTGAGTGTTATGTACAGATACATCAGAAAGATTGTCATCGTCGACTCCGTTAGCTTGTCTGTGTATGCCAGATTCTCTCTGTAAAGGACCCTCGTTTATCATCCTTATCTCTTCATCCTCACCATCTTCGCCATCCTCTGCAGAGCCTCGACCACTGGATCCTGACTGATCGGACCCCGATAGTTCCGAAGTAGTTGCTGCACCGGAATTAGAACTGGCTGTATGGGGGCCGTATGGTGGGATTTCGTCATATTTTGGAGGGGCAAATTGATTAGCTGGATTCACGGGACCAGTATTTCTTATCGGGATGGTATCAAAAGCGCTTGGATCAACATAACTGTTGGTAGCCCCGACTCCTTCGGAACTAAGTCCTGGCTTATTGACTTTTTTGTGTCTCTTATTTTTCATGTGCAAGAAAAGGAATGCTGCCGCAAAAATTATAATAATGAAAATGAAAACTATTAGTAATCCTAATGCCCAGTCAGATAAGCCTCCACTTGCGACTGCAGCAGCATCATTTACTTGAGTTGCATCCGATGCCAATGCTAGGTCATTCATTCCAATTTCCACAGCAGTTTTGTTTGTCAAAGAACCTTGTCTTCCAGAACTAGCAGTGACTACTAGACTTATCGATTTGTCTAAACCAAAAAGATTTTGCACAGAATCAACTTTCTTCTTCAGAATAATTACACCAGTAGTTCTATTTATTTTGAAATACGAATGTGATGTGGACAGCTGATAAACTATTCTTCCATCGATACCTTTATCTCTATCGGTCGCTGTAGCTTGGCCAATCACATAGCCAGCTGGAAGAGACCCAGACTTTGGTACACGGAACTTGTAAGTCTTCTGTGTAAATTGAGGGTAGAACTCGTCTCTGCTTTCAATATCGATCCTGACTTTCACGGTAGTGCTTTTCCCTCCCAAATCAGAAGCTTTGATCGAAAACTCATATTTATTTTTTATCTCATAATCAAACACAGCATTGGAGTTGACCAACCCAGATGAAGAATCAATGAGGAACATTTTCCAAGAATCATCGTTTCTGTTGTAGTTGTTAGGTGAAGCTACTATTGAGTAATTTAGTTGGCCGTATCTTCCTTTATCTAAATCTGTGGCTCTAGCTGTAAAGATTGAGGTTCCAACTCTTTCGTTCTCACCAATTGTTTCAAAGTACTCGTTGACGGGGAAAGTCGGTGCGTTATCATTCTCATCGAGTATGCCAATACGAATGTATACTGCATTGCATAATGCCGGTACTCCTTGATCGCATGCGACTATCACAAGTTTGTATTCAGTGTTACCAATATCATAATCAAGACTTTTGTTGACGGTCAGTAAGCCCATCGTTGGGTGAACGAAGAAAAGTTTTTCATCATCTCCTGAAGTAATATTGTAAACAATGGCAGCGTTAGGAGTTCCATAGAGATCAGCATCAGTTGCAACTAATTTAGTCAGGGTGTATCCAATTTTGACATCCTCACTGACTGTTAGTTCAAAATCATTTAAAGCAAACATCGGTGGGTTATCATTAGCATCTGCTACAGTTACAAATACTGTGATTGAAGTTTTATTCTGGTTATGAATTTGTATTTTTCCTTGTTCTACTGCGGCTAATCCAAGGACGTAAGAATCTTGTGTTTCTCTATCAAGTGTGTTGAGAAGTATTAGAGCTCCTTCGAGAGTGACATCAAAGGTGTTGCCTTCGTTACCAGATGTGATATGGATGTCTAGGTTATATTTCTTGAGAACGTCGTTGATCCCGCCAATTTGGAGCAGAGTTGATCCTTTTTCGGTGTCTTCGTTTACTGTAATCCTGGAATTTAAAATGAAAGCAAATTATTATCTTGGTTTTAAACAGGGTTTTCTAGTTTTTCTCTAATATGACATAGACACAGATTTACAAACAAATCAGAAATCAGTTTGAAGCACTCGCCATAATTTTACGTATGTATTAATTTTATGGACTTAAAAAAAACTTAGTTTCATTTTTCGTAAATTAATGTTTCTTATTAATATTTTACCTGTAAGTATCCTGTCCAATGAAAGGCTTGATCTCCGAAGATGCTCCTGTACTGATCCTAACAGCTGCAACAGCACTTCTGTTAGGTTTTCCATGATCTGTAGCTACAACAGCTAATTGTGTATCTCTTTGATTGGGTGGTAGTGCACTGTAGTTCACAAAAATGCCCCCAGAAACTGCATCTATGTAGTATCCTTTAGTTGGGCGAAGGATTGAGTAGGTGATCTTGCCGTTGTCGCCATCATCGCGGTCTTTGGCGCTGACTGAGCCAATTTGTAGAGTATCTGTGCCTTCTGAAATTGAGAAGAGATTGAATTAGTCATACTCATGTCATCTTATAAAAATTGTGTATATTTCGTATTTTATTTACCACTAAAATTTTATACGTAGTTGGTGGTGGTGTGGTATTTTTGTTTTATACGTAGGTTTAGGTCGTTAATGATACAGTGTATGTTTGTCATTTTGAAAGCTACTTACCAGGTAATATTCTGTTGTACGAAATATCATCAAAAACAGGTGAATTGTCGTTTACGTCAGTAACTTTTATCGTCAGCGTCGTCTTAGCAACATGTTCGCTATCTGACGCCGTGATATTTACTTCATAGGTCTTCTTCGCTTCGAAGTCAAGGGGTCGATTTAACACAATCTTTCCACTATATCTGTCTATAGAAAAACTGTTGTCCCCTTGTATTATCGAGTACTTCAGTGCCGGATATGTATCAACGTCATTTGCAGTAACAGATGTGAGCACTGTCCCAACTTCCGTTCCTAAAAACAAAAACCAAATATACTGACGTGTCTCGTTTCACTGCCGTTTTAACGATCCGCCAAAATAAAATTTCTCTAAAACAAAACCTCTGTCGACTTACAATGATATAAAAAACGAATAAAAAGCAACATGAACGCCGCGGACCGTTGGTGAACCGCTAAAACATGCACTCGGAAAAAATGTAATACCATCCAATAAATATTGATCCTAAAGGAGTCCCTTTTATTTAATCTCAGCGTTGGAATCGAAAAGTCGCAATGTTACCAAGTCGAGAATACAAATTATGTAAAATGCCTCCCTCTCTGTGGTACGCTTTTTGTTCTACCAATTTATTTCGAAAAGTCGATAGGCCGACCAATGGCAATTTAAAACCCGAATGCGAATACGGAGTAAACGAGTAAAAACGTACCTTCCGATACTGAGATGACGTTCGGTGGTGGGAATGTTGGCTGATTGTCGTTCACGTCCACAACGTTGATCCTCAGCGTCGCCGTACCAGTCATCTGCGGGTCGCCCTCATCAGTGGCTATTACTGTCAGTTTGTACGTCTCCCTTATCTCACGATCAAGGACTATATTTGTTTTCACCGACCCTGAGAATGCCGGTTCTATAATGAACGCATTATCATGATTTCCATCGACAATGTGGTATAGTATTCTTGCATTCACACCGCGATCACCATCCTTAGCCGCGAGTTGCACAACAAATTCGCCCTTAGTGTTTCCTTCAAGGACATTCGCGATGTACTGTTGTTGCGTAAACCTGGGAGCGTGGTCGTTCTGATCGATCAGATTTATTATAACATCGCAGTAGCCGTATAGGACGGGTGAGCCTTCTGTGCGCGCGACAACAACAAGCTGCCTCCGCGGGCCTGGATACGACTCATAATCCAGATTCACTGAGTTATTCACCCTTATAACGCCTGAGTTAGAGTCTATTTCAAAGGCGTACTGATCGTTGCCGTTGCCGATTTCATAAATTATTCTCTGACGCCGCCCGTCGCTCCTAACTGCGGTTACTTGGAGCACGTCCTTTCCATACGCCATGTTTTCTTCAATAGTTACATTGTATGTAGCATTTTGGAAATTTAGTGTGGGTGTTTGATCTGAGAAATCGCCGACACGTATTTCTATAAGTCCTATGGAGCTCTGGGGTGGGTTGCCTTTATCCTTGGCGATCACTTTCAGGTGGATTAACTTGCCGTTTTCGCTTGCTAGACTTTGTGTAGCTGTAAGTACACCGGTAGTAGGGTTGATGCGAAACTTGTGATTTGAAGTATCTAGAAGTTCATAAAGTATTTCGGCATTTATTCCGATGTCATTGTCCATTGCTGCGACTCGAAGTAAGCTTTGACCTGGTGGTGTCAATGTGGCCACTTGTTCTTTGAAAGGGTACTTTGTGAAGATGGGCTTATTGTCGTTGACATCATTAATTGTGACTTCTACGGATACCCTTTGAGACCGAGTGATGTAACGCCCCTCATCCGTTGCCACTGCTTCGAAATGATATACGCTTGTTTTTTCTCTATCAAAAGTTCTGTAATAGAAGAGTACAAATTAGATAACCATCAAAAACATAAAATAACTTTGTGTTAAAACTTGTGCTGAAGCGGTACTTACCCAGTTGTGAAAATGATCCCAGTCTTGTTATCAATTCTGAATAGTCCTTGACTTTCATTAGCCAAAGAGTACACGATACGTTTATTGAAACCCAAATCTGCATCAGTAGCTCTTACTTTGATAACTGACGTATCAATCATAGCATCTTCTGGAATCGCAGCAGAATAATGACCGGTATCGAAAACGGGATCATTATCATTCTGGTCTTCAACTATAACTGTTATATTACAAGAACCTTGTAATGCCACAGGGGAACCATGATCAAAAGCAGTAACCGTTAAGTGATACTTCGATTGTGTTTCACGATCGAGAGTCCTTGCTGTCAGTCTACCAGTTGTGGAATCTATTGAGAATTTATTGCCATTGTTGCCTGATGTTATGCTGTAAGTTATCACTCCATTAGCTCCAATATCTTTGTCAGTAGCAGCGACAGTATGTATAATTTCTGGTTCATTATTTTCTGGAACTACCAATGGATAGCAAGACCCTGTTTTGAAACTAGGTGGGTTGTCATTTACATCCATAACGCTAATTGTAACCGTGGCCACGTCAAAATTGGTTGTAGATTGGAAAGTGCTTGAGTCTGTAACGTAGACGGGGAAAATGAACTGGTCTCTCTCTTCCCTATCAATTCTGGTTTTGACAGTGATGGTGCCGAGCCTTTCATCTATTGCGAATTTGTCATCTGCCACTCCAGATGGGATCATGTAAGTTAGATTACCTGAATTATAAAAAGAAAATTAGTGTCATGTTCAATAGTTCAAACAATAGGAAACTAAATAAATTGAACGGGACAGAAACAAATTACTTACTTGCACTTCCTCTTGAAGATTTAGCTGATAGTCTTGTTACAAAACTGCCCGGTCGTATATCTTCAGTAATGTTGGCTCTGTAGAAAGAATCTGTAAATCTTGGTGGTATATTCGTTGACTCTTGCAAAGTCAACTGCAGAGTCATGTGGCTCTGTCTGGGAAAGGGTATGCCATGGTCTGAAGCAGTCAGATTCAACTTATAATGTCCCGGCCTAACCCTGGATATGTCTTGGGAATATTTGTTTGATAACGTCAGTTTTCCAACGTCATATTCCATGGCGAAGTACCCTTGTTCATTTCCACCTGATATGTAGTAAGATATTTTCCCATTTTCACCAGAATCTGCATCTATTGCCAACGCTTGATATAAAGTACGGGATAGTGTATTCAGTGAGACAGTAGCTTTAATGGCAGATACAAAAGTAGGTGTGTTATCATTTGCGTCAGTAACTGAAATGTGTACGGTTGCCGATGTTGCCATTCTTTCAGTAACATTCATAGCTAAGTCAGTCGCTTCAATAATAAGCCAATATTCTTTCAACTTCTCATAATCTAATGCAGTAGTAAGTGTTAGAGAACCAGTTAGTGGATCCAAGTTGAAAACGTTTTTAGTAACTGGCAATGATGATACAATCCGAAAATTCAATTCTCCATTTGGACCCGCATCAGCATCTTTAGCAGTAAAGTTGTAGACAATCATACCGATTGGAGTAATTTCTGATATTTCGATGTTTATTGGATCTTGAGGCCATTGTGGAAAATTGTCATTGACGTCTACGATTTCTATTCTAACAGTCACAGCACTGCTTTGAGGGTTATTTGTTGCTGATGTATCCAAAGCTCTCACTTCTAGTCGGTATTCATCTTGAATTTCTCTATCCAATTGTCTAGCTACAACTAACGAGCCAGTTCGACGGTCAATTTCAAAGGTACCAGGAGAGTGGTCGATTGTGAGAGGCATGAGTAGGTATGTAATCTGTTTCTCATCGTCATCGTTGACTAAATTTTCAGTGATGTCGCTGTCACAACATGCTACAGTGCCAACAACGTGACCGATTTTTGAATCTTCCTTTACCTGAAAAGATAAATTGTCATTATTATAACATTTTCGTACCACTCTAAAAACCAAACAAATCGTCTCTGAAAATATTTCACACTGTGACTTTGACTTATGACTTTAAACGTAACACAATATTACAAATATTTATATAACTTACTTTAAAAGATAAACTAGAGCTAGTAAAAGTCGGTCTATTGTCATTCAAATCCAAAACTTCAACTTTGAGCTGTCTCACTGTCTGCTTTGGTGGTGTACCTCCATCAGTCGCTGCCACAGTTAGTCGGTATATAGATCTTTCTTCGTGGTCCAGGACTGAAAAAAATACATGATAGTATCATTATTGTAATCATAGCTTCAAATATGCAAGCTCATTGTGTACCATGGAGTATGAACACATTTGACAGTTTTAACTAATAACAAACCATTTGTAACATTTAAATTACCTGTGCTAGTTTTTATTACTCCAGTATGAGCATCAATAACAAATACACCAACTCCATCCATGTCTCTTTCACTCAAGATAGAATATTTGATAGTAGAATTGACTCCATTATCTCTATCTATAGCCTTCACTCTTGCTACTTCAGCTCCAGGCTGCTGTTCTTCCCTAACACTGACGACATCTTCCCTAGGATCAATTATCTCTGGTGGGTTGTCATTCACATCAGTAATTTTAATAGAAATAGGAACTCTACTCGATCTAGGCAGCGTTCCTTGGTCCTTGGCTTCAGCAAATAAAGAGAATGCAGACTTAAATTCTCTATCTAGAATTTCTTTGGTTGTGATAATTCCTGTAACAATACAAATACACATGAAAATCAGGAATTGTTTAAGCACGTCATGAATTAAAATTAAAACAGCTGGAGCTGTACACACAAAATATAAAAAGCTACAATAAATTACTCAATCCGATAGCAAATAATAAATAGACTCGTAAAATAAATAGAGACGAAGTCGTAAAATTAAACGTCAAACGGTATTTATTCTTGAAACAGGATTATTTATCGAAAACTTATCAAGAGAAAAGGCAAGTCAATTTTAACATTAAAAAATGTACTTTCAATTTATTAACCTTCAATGAACTCTACACACGTTCTTAACCAATTCCCTTTATAACACATGACCGAAGACTTTTGTCAATTTCAAATCGATTACTTTTAAGTCTGCAACCTAAAATTAGGCGTACATAAAAGAGATCGCCTCGGGACAGAATACTATGATTATCCGAAACTCCATATTGAGAGCCTAAAAATTGAGAAGACAGAAACAGGGTAGCGAAATAAACGGTGTGAATTAGATGCAAACAATAATGAACCCAAAGTAGACACAATTAAAGTTTCCATTGATATAAGTTGGATTTATAGGAGGATAATAATATGATGTGCCAGAAACCGCTGTAATGAGTGTTGGGAAGCGAGCTGAAGAAAAAGTATGCATCGTTATTTCAACCGCAAATATTGGACACTCTTGACTTCGGTGTTTGTGGTAAACGATAATAATATTATCTTTTACCACAAATACAAGATAATATTATTATCTTCAAAATTGTTGATTTGTGTTTTTGTATGAAGATTATTGTTGTAGAGTAAGATATCTTCAAGTCCTTCCCAGTCCTGGAGGGCAGAGATCATGATGGCAAAGTCATAAATACCGGTAGCTTTATATCGTTGAGTTTAATTTATCAAATCAAGCTTTTGATTTGTATTCATAAGTAATGTACGACGTTAGACGTTTTTGTTGGACAATCATACTTCAACTGGCTACAAAATAAGGATCTGCAGGGTTTGGGCTGGTTTTGTGAAAATACTGATGGATATTTTAAGTTTTGGTAGTGGTATGTATGTTTTTGACACATCAGTAAATTGCGTACGTTTCAAAACGAATACCTTCTCTATAGACATCTTTATAGATTTCTTACACCATAAAGTGACAATTTTACGGCCCAACTTTGCGTTTCCCAAACATTCCGTGTGACTTTGATTAAGACAAAAGGCCAAATCATTTACAATCGCGTCATCTTCGATCACAATTACCTTTTTTGTTCCAACCCTGTTTGTTATTGCTGCAATTTATAGCACTCTGTCCACAGTAAGATTCCAGCAACATTTTACACCTATAATTCATTTGAGAACATATGAAAATAAAAGATGTACGTCAACAAAACGAGTTGTAGAGCCCAGTGCGTCCTACACGTACATTTGTAACATATGAGCTTTAAATAGCCGACGACAGTATCTAGTACTGGTGGGGCTTGTAATAAAACATGGGAGAGAATAGCAAGGCTCCTACATAGCAATATTTTAATAATAGTTAATGGCGGGTCATGGCGCAAGCGCGAGCGACGACGTTTATAACTCGCAATTGACGCGCATAAATTCAATGTGTTGCCTCCTGTTGTGGGATCGTGGCCGGCGGGTGGCGTGACCTTTTAAATAAAAATTTGCCGTCAACGCGTTGATTGATTATTAACAAAACCTCAAGGGAAATTCCAAAATTCTTCCTCTAATTCCGGTTTGGCTAGCATGTAGCGAATGATCTGATACAAGTGTACTGCAACGAACAACAAAGAGGAATTTAAGTACTAACTGCTATCTTCCTTCCAATTCCATTTTCACTCTGAATTTTAGAAAAATAAGTACCAAAAATAACCCTTTTAAGATTTTGTTTTTGACATTTTAAATCCAAAGATCCAAAAACACTGAACAAATCAATCCAAGTCCATTCACAATTAATTATGTTTAAGCATTTTTGTATCCTTATAAGCTTTCAGTCACCGTGAACTTCTGTCAGATGTCACAGAAGAATTATTAGTATTACTTTATGAGTCAGCGGATACATCGAGCAAAGCATTACTAATGGTACTCGGCTTTCATGTGTGACGTATGAAATGGCAACAATACTGCTCATGCAAATGGCAACAATACTGCTCATGCAAATGGCAACAATACTGCTCATGCAAATGGCAACAATACTGCTCATGCAAATGGCAACAATACTGCTCATGCAAATGGCAACAATACTGCTCATGCAAATGGCAACAATACTGCTCATGCAAATCTATAGGCACCTTTACTCGGAGCAATAAAATTATGCTTTGTCTTAATATTTATGGCTATGAACTGGCTTTAACATATGTATAAGTAAATAGTCTACTTGACTAGTTCAAGTTACTTTTATGATGTATTTGTTGAACTGTGTATGTGTTTTAAATCTCTTTAATGTTTACACAATCAGTTCAGGTCAATTACTGTCCAAACTACCAACCAGTTCTATCAATGCCAATGCCCAAAGATCACAAACGAACCGACGGCTATCAATGCTCATAAAAGGCAGACTTTTTGCCACTGAAAACATTGTGGGTGCACCTGTTGAAGACCGCAATCTTCCAATAGGGCCACATACAGCCGTCGCAAATGATTTACGAATTTAGCCCTCACTCGCTCCTTGCTAACTAGCTCTGGAGTGTTCGGGTGTGATCGCCGATAAGCCGAATTGAGACGAAAAGCTCCACCATTCATCAGTCAGTTATTGAGAATAACGAACTGCCAGCCACCCTTTTTATACCATGCTTAATACTCGCACGATTTCAACGATACACATCGTTTTGGATAAGATCGGCTGAGGATTCTTATTTGCATATCTTATTAGTCAGTGTAAACAAGGCTAAATATGGAATACTTTTTGATACTCTTCGTACTTGTTTTTCCTTTTTGGGTGGGTGGAGTTCTAAGTGGTAGCCATAGTGCGTCTATGCTACTCTAAGTTTAATGTAAAAGTGTCCAGAGCAAAGATCACGATCGTGCATATGTGGTAAACGGCTGTTGGCTCATTAAATCTGAGATATCCACATTTCTAGGTTTGACCCTGACAACGTGAGTAGGATACCAACTATCCGTTACAATATTATTCGACATCTCTCATTCCAAACTCCTTCATTATAAATATTATCTCACAAACCCATCAGGGAGACACTCGAAATAATTCCATAATTACATAGAAGCATAGAAAGCGGTCCATGGGAAGGTTGAAAACAAATAAAGCCATCGGATCTGCTCCCCATAAGTTCAAATTGTGCAGGTATTAAAATGGCTGTATTTATCTAACGTGTTTGCTCTATCAATGAGTTTCAAGGGACTTACATACTTTGGGTTTTAGCTTTCAAAAGTGCCGGCAAGCTAAACAAAGGGCAAGTGGCCGACTGGGAGTTGCTTGCCTGATCAAATACGAACGAGTATTTGGTATTACGGTAAAATATCATTGTTCTTAGTTAGTTCTGTACACGATGTAATGATCCATGTAGTGCCGGTGTTTGCTCGAGTAATATAGTTTCCAAATTTTGAAATTTCAAGTTCTAGGCTCAAGTTAATGCTCTCAGCATACAGTAGCAATTTCAAAAGTACGTTTCTAATTCAAATACGACAAGTGATCAAGTTAAAGTTATCAATACCATCAATACTTTCTTCGTATCGATAACTTCGTCAAACTCGGAAGAACATTTTTAACCACTATTCTTTTCAACAGGTGCATTCAAACCTTATAAGCCAGCTCATCTAATGACAAATAAGCGTAGTCTACACTTGAGAAATCGTTCGACCTTGGCTCTGTCAGTAGTCATTGTTGCCGGGTCGACATTCGACGGTAGCTTTTGGAGGATTAAAATGATAAATAACAGCTAGACGTCAGACCCGATGAGCATTGAATGGTAGACGAAGTAATGTTAGTTATTAATCAAATATGAGTTTTTGATTTTTATTCTCAGTTTGAATTATAGCTGGGTCATTATATGCAAAAACGTGGTAGAATAAATCTGTCTGGTTCAAAGTGCAAAGAGGTTTTATAAGAAAAATATGTATGAAGGTTTTTTAAGAAATGAGCTACTTAGATTTTCTGGAACTTATAAAATTCAAGTTTGTTTGTCTTCAACGGGAGTCACATTTTTAGACCTTTATGTCTTTTGAATGACTTTGTACTAACAAACCTACTTTTCTGCGTCCCATATAAAAATTATGCTAAGACCAAAAACCACTATAATTAAAATTATAAGCAACAAAAACTCACCAGTAACAGGATTAACAATAAAACTTGTATTTGAAGGAAATAGGCTGTATCTGACTACAGCATTATCACCCAAATCAGCATCAGTCGCCGCAATCTTCCCTACAAACGCACCAGCTTTCTGATTCTCTTCAACTTGGAACTCGTAAGCCGCTTTACTGAACACTGGGTCATTATCATTTGCGTCTATTACATTGACGACTAAGTTAGCGGTTGCAGAGAGCGGTGGTATACCGTTGTCGACCGCTATTATGACCATTTTGTGTTTTGCTGTTGTTTCTCTGTCGAGTTGTTTTGCAAGGTAGACCCAGCCTGTGCTTGGTTGAACATTGAAGTACTCTTCCGTTGAATTGGCGTCTGCGGCTATTTTGTATGTTATACGTGCGTTGTTGCCCGTATCCTTATCTATTGCTTGGATTTCTAGGATCTGTTGGGAGCAAAGATTATGATTACTATGGGCAAGAGTGTCATGCAAATATGATGCGCAAGTATTTACTGTATCAGATTTCTTTATATAAGGTTGATATAGAGACCTAACATACAAAAGGCTATCAGAAAATAATTTGCAATAAAATGCCAATTGCACAAAATCCGTAGTAAAAATAACTTTGTACGGAAACCAGGATATTGCTCAGTACTTTGAATCTTAGCATTGATTACAACGTATTACTCATGGCAGATAAAACGTCTAATTAATTACGGAACCCATTAAAGTTATCTCCCCCACAACTTACAAAGCAACCTTACAAATTAATTAGATAAGCGAGTAAGTTACAATTTCACAACATGAGACCTGAATTCGTGCATTTATAAAGTCAATTCAATTAATTTTAAACTTGCGAATACTTATTTTATATAAACGGTTTCTGAAAGACTATTGAATAACCTGTAGTGAAATCTCATATAGCGTCTAGTGGGCTACTCTCTAAGTCCGTCAACTAAGATACGGGCCCGTCCGAAAATAGTTTAATACTTAGGAATTAACCTTACTCCCGATTTATTAACTCTTCTGGACGGGCAATAACACATCGAGAGTGAGGAAATCAAATCTTGTTGTCATTCATTCTAAGTTCGGGGCCCAAACTAATCTTATGTCTGTACGTAATACGGAGTAGTAAACGCCCGTAACTTCGTCCAAGTCGGATTTAATGCTTATGCTACGGCTACATTGTCGCGATTGACATAACGCGAACTTCACTTCGCACGCTCCTTCTTGCACACTGCTCGTGTGACGTGTTGTTCGCGTTATTGGTACAATGTAGTCGTAGTACGAGAGAGTGTCTACTCTCTACCCCGAATCCGGTGTCTACCCCGGATTGATCTTTGCTTATTATTTCGGTCTGCCTATCACAACAGTTAATTTAGTATGTTTTCAGAAACCGGGTACATAGGTGCTCAAGTTATAATTTCACTCTCCAACTAAATCTGAGTAGGTATAGAGTAGGTAGTTTATGAACATAATCAAAAGCCTAAGGATGTATTCATAATTATTGTAAAAATAAATCTGGTTTTGAATGCATGATTAATTGAAATTATAAATACTTGTTTTCTGATCAACAAACAAAATGACGTTACACATTTTAAGAAAAACTTAAAATTTAAATTCACTTTAAAAAATGATATAGTTTATTTTTAGTTGTGGTCTCGTGAACCCGATACCTTTTGATTATTATCGTTCAGTTAAACGATACCCAATAAATTCTGCATAGAGATTAAGCCGTATTTATGTACGTATTGTAATGTATTTTTATTGATCTGACACTCTAACATTCTTTCCTAACTACCAATAGCATTATTTTATAAAGTTTTGAATAAGTAATTACTTTATTTTATGTAGAAAATTATGAAATATAAGTTTTAAATTCCTTTTGGATTGAACCCATAGTTAGGTACTTTATCTGGTGTATTTTCCGCATGCTTTAGGACTTTGTTCATTCATGCACGTAATCTTTTGATATAGTAATTATTAAAATACCTAAATCGACCCTTTTTTTCAACGTCAACAAATTCTTATTCTTTTTATCCGTTCAATTAAAAGATTATAGTCATTGATTTATTTGCTGATTTAATGACCAACAACACACAAACAAGGAAATAAATAAATTCTGATTCTAACAATTTATATTGCTGAAATAAAAATCCATATATTACTGTTTACTTTTTCTCACATATTTCTCTGTATTCCATTACTAGACTGCCAATAAACTGTTTATCAATAAAAAGATTATTACTAAAAATCTTACCTTAGTATTGACAGCTTCCGACTCCAATACATTAGCGCTGTACGATTCATGTTCAAACACGGGAGGATTGTCATTCACATCCTGGACATCTACCACTAAGGTGAGGTTGGCACTGAGGGACGGGATACCACTGTCCCTTGCTGAAATGATGAGGGTATGGCGGACGAGGTTCTCGTAATCTAGGGACCTGTGGATGAAGAGAAAGAGGTATTTTTATTGCAAGATGTAAGGCTTGAAATTCAAGTTAAAACGTTAATCTAGTAGATTTTTTTCGTATCGTGGGTGCTTAAACATACAAACTCTCAAATTAAAGCTGAAACATCAAACTTTCTTTAGTTCAAGCGTATATGGTTTCTTAATGGGCATAGAAACTAATAAGCTTAATGGTTTGGCCTATGCACCAACTTGCCGATTTTATTTCTAAAATCTACAATAGATATTTACATCTTATTTCCTAAAATAATGATGTGCATTATCATTATCTTACTAACCTCAAAAGAGTAACCAATCCATGTTGAGGATTCACAGCAAAAGTATTCGAAGGTCCTGTAGCTGAGACCAGATGGTAGCTGATCTGACCATTATTGCCATCATCTTCATCAGTAGCTCTTGCTGCGTACACCGCAGAACCGATGGCTGCTGACTCTGCCACTGATACCCTGACTGATGATGTACCGAATTCTGGAGTGTTGTCGTTTATATCTTCAAGGGTAATTTGGACCTGGTTATAGAAAGAAGCACTAAAGCACTAGGAAGTGGTGAAGGGCGGGCGTTTTTGGGGGGACTGTCTTATGTAATTTAATTTTGACGTTCAAAAAGAGCTGACTCTCAGCCTAGTTTGAATAAATGACTTTTGATTTTGATTTGATTTTGATTTTTGAAATAAGAGTAAAGTTAGGACTCAATAATAGATAAAACTCATAGAAAGAAAGTGGTTTGGCTGATAATTATCATTCTAGTCGTTGACTGTGGAATCATGGGTGATGACATAAATTTATGAAATATGTTTTTCTAGCATTATAATGATTTCTTCTTATTTTATTTAACACTTTATTCTTACCTGTGTCTGATCAAAACTGGAAGGGTTTCCAGTAGCTGCTCTAACATTCAGCAGATACGAAGCGCTGGTCTCCCGGTCTAGCTGTCCAGCAGTTCTGATGGCTCCAGTGAGGGGCTCGATAGTGAACCGATGGTCAGGGTCTCCGGAAACAATGCTGTATCGTAGTGGTTGTTGACCTGGTGGAAGAAAAGAGAGGATGAGCACTGAAAAGTAATGTTTTTTGAATATTTTAGTAGAACTAATTGACTAGCTGTCTCTATGGCTCTATTCGTGTAGAAGATTTATATACAAAAATCTAGTAAAATTTAGTCGAGCAACAAGAAAAATCTAGTAAATCGCATAAATGGTTCTCAAGTTACAAGCGCACTAATAGTGGGAGAGTGGTTGCTTTATATTATAAGAAAGAATGTATGAAGCCGCAGACACCGGTGAGTTCGATAGACTATAATATTATAAAATAAAATAAACCATAGATGGACACACATGGTACCTCAAATTCGACCCCAACCATCTCAATTTCTCCAGATTGTGGGCAACCCAGCGAAATTGAACGCACCTCTGTTTATAGAGCTCGTAAATATTTATGCATCGGTATCATTTTACTTTCGAACTCGTATTGTCTTTTATACTGGGAAACTATTCATGTACAATGTTAGATACAATATTAAGAAATATGCTGTGGGAAATTTTGTATTTAAAGTTGAGAAATTCTTTTAACTTTGGTCAAATGGCAATTAATTCTAATTACATAGATTGTACAATTTAAAAGGATAAGATTTCTTGCGATGCTATCATCAATAACACTATCTTTTGCATACTTGACCACAGGTTTAATCAAATTAATATTACAATTTATTTAACCAAACATCTTATTACAACAAATTGCATGTTCAAGCTCTACTGCATAATTAAAACGAATTTAATTCCACAACAAAATTCACTTCCATCAAATTAATCTTTCTCTTAATAACATTATAACAACATGTTTTTATTTCACCTGTAATTATAATACTGATGCTTTTTGTCGATCGACAAAATGGCTTCCTAATTTCGTGACTAGACTCAACTTATGAAGCTCAAGCAATTTATATGCAAATGAAAAATATTAATTATTTAAAAGCATATCTGGTTCATATCTTTTCATTGCGCCTTTTTGCGCAGAGGTATGCAAAGTAATGAAATATTGATTCGATGTAAGTAGACGGAATAGTTATCTATCTAACAAGACAAAGGTTTAATTTTAGGTAAGTGCGGTGAAGTAAAAAAAAATGAAAAACAGATTAAAACAAAATATATGATTATGATGAAAAACTAAGAGACAAAATATAATTATGATAATGATGGATGAACTGAAGTTTTTAAAGAATGAGACACTTCTAGTGTTAAGTAAAATGACGTATGTTTTCAAAAAAGACTTGCGAAATCTCTAAGAATTTCAACCTTTGAACATCCGAGCCAGGCGAAATCAATGAAACCACCAGAGCACAAGAATTTTCGTCAAAAACCCCATTAGGCAACAAGGTTAATATTCTCGTGGGCGATAGAACATAACCAGTAAATATTATAGTACAGAACTTCAGATACTGCTTATCGTTTCGCGACTCGTAACCGGATAAGCAGCTGATGTCGTGATGTTCATAGGCAACGCTCAATGACCGTCATAACTATTTATGGGTTACACTTCATACTGCATTTATTGTTCGTGTAAATCGTTTTGGAACTTCAAACGCTGTTGCTGTTGAGATTTTGTCGGTTTCGTGAAACCATATGGAAATTATAAGACTATTTATAATTGAAAGTGATTCTACTAAACACACATCTGAAAAAGCAATCAATCAGTTTAAGGACCACACATAAAAAAAAATTGGAGCTTGCAAATTGGTGTATTTTTTTTTAGAATGCTAATATTGCATTTAATTTTTAATTTGTAATCATATATTTCCCTAATGTCCGAAAAATCAAAACAAGCCCGAACACACCTTCACTACCAACATTCACTACTGCAAAGTCGTTATATATAAAAACCTTTTACAAAAACTCTTCCAAAACTTCTAAATACAAACAATAACATCTACCAGTCCCGATATCTAGTCCAGATCTATTTTCATCACGTCTATACTAATTATATGAACTAAATTAATACCGGGATGTCTGGCATGTTCTTCGCGGACTATTGTAATGTCCCTCACAAAACTTTTTGGTTTATTTTCCAAACGTTTTTATTGCTAATTGTCCGTTGTTATGTTTGATACAGGATTTACATACAAAAGTATTCCTTAGTTGTTTTGGCGTAGGCTGGAAGGTAATTCGTAATGATGTGGAATAAATGTTGATATAGTTTATCGAGAGTGTGTTTTGTTTTGAGGGCGAAATTGTGCATGAAACTATAAAGAAAGTAGATAAATTGGATTTTATGCAAAACAGTTATAACTTTGTATTAGACTTAGTTAGTGTCAAAAGGAAGAGTTTATTACAACATTCAGAAAACACACAAAGTAATAATTATTCATGAGCACAATGCACCCTTCAATACATGACAATGCCCGTCTGTCATTTTGTCTATGACACAATACTACAAACTATCGTAACAGCGCTGGGGAATTAAAACTTGTCAAATCATATAATTTGTTTACCAATAAATCTGCTGCAAAGCCACATTTTCCAGTAAGTACCTTAGTAAGCCTAGATATGTACAAAATTTTCCCAAATAATCCAACCACCGAAAACGGATTTGTATCTATCAATTTTTAATTGGCAGTTCTCACAACAATTTAAAGGGGTTCATTGTCGATTTTTTTTCCGGCGTTTCGTATTTTTTGTGCGGGCGGCTTGCGTTTTTTCCGCCAGTCGTTTTGGGCAGGTCTGCTGACATGAGATTGATATACAGTCTTATTCGTGGACATGCTCCGGAGTCTTTGTTTAACTGGTCCCGGCCCTGCCCCCTCTGTCCTGCCTGTCCCCGCGTCGCCCCTTTGTCTCTCCTCTTTATGCAGTCGGCGATGCGCAAACGTAAACTTATTTTCGGCTGGATTCACAGGATTTGGCGTAACTGTTGTTTTTGTTGAGAATTGTCGTTATTTTTCGGAGATTTTTTCGGTGACAGCGCGGATTTGTTCGTCTATTTTGTATTGGGTCTTAATATTAAGTAGTGTGAATCAGATGAGTAAAAGTAGTGATAGTGATCTCATGGTTTTATATGATTTCATCTCTGAATCATGAAATTACTTTGGATTTAGGAAAAAATATGTCACATCATTGGAAAGCATCGGAATACTCTTAGCTTTCCTTTTTCAATACGTAAAGTGGAATAATGGTACTGTTAAATTTCAAACTTAATTTACTTACATCTGAATAATAAACTCTCATTCTAGATAATCCAGTTTTGACATGCAAAATTACATCAAAATCCGAAAAAAATACTCTTCATTTCATGCTGAAGATTTATGTGATTTAGCCCCGCCGTGACTAAAAACTAAAATTCATGACTCTTTTAAATTATCATAAACATACCTTTAGATGGATTTACTAAGCCAGTGCAGAAATACTGGCAAGCTTTTGCATACGTCTTCGCCTCAATTAAATCGTTTTTAAGAGTGTCTTTGGGAAATTAATTTATGGGACAAAGAAAACTCATGCGTATGTGGAAAAGGATGATAAAATAATTGATCTTAAGTTTGGCAGGCTTCATATATATTTGAATAGTTACACCATAAAAAAAGTCAAAGACAGACAAACTTTAACACTTTGCAGTATTACTTAGGAACAGAACAAGCTCAACAAAAATACAAACATCGCAATAAAGTTATGTCATGACTGCTTAAGTTTGGGCCAAGTGTTTAGTCAATTCATTAGGGATCAGAGCATATTGGGTAGGGCTGGTCGTGATATTCATACCTTCTTTTTTCGGTCATATAATCTCAAGTCTAGAACATTTACATTTGGACACAATGGAATTAATTTCATATATAAATGTGCAAATTTAGGAGCGGCTATACTCTGACAGCTAAAGGCGTTGATTGACGATTGAGGTCGCGAGTTCAAATCATAACACTTTGAACTTTAGCTAGGCCCACACCTCACACAGTTTATTATATTAACTGGAGGGGTTCGCAGGAAATGACATGTTGCAGGTGTAAAAGCTAAACTAGGAACTGTTTTAATGTTGATTAATTTCGCGGGTAGATTATCGTCTTTAATTACCGTAGCGTCATTCAATACAATGGTAATTTTAGCATTATTATATTCTTACTTATTTCTTTCTTCATCAGGTCTAGATTCTCTATATCTTCTTTAGCCTGTTTACTAAAACTCCTTCCCCAAAAACAAATCCTTTTTGTCCTGTCACAGCCCTGTAGTGTCGTGGCATACCGTCCCACTCCGCATTACAAAATAAATTTGCATCTTGGCCCTTCTAAATTGAAATCATTAACGGCTAAACTGATTATCTTACTCACGAGGCCCGAACCCTGTTCAATTAAAGCTTTGTAACTCTCCACCTATGCGGATTGTTAGATTTTAATTCAACTGAATTAATTTATCTAATGTGATTATCTTTTGTTTTGAATAATGCGTCCACGATTTTGATGTGATGCTCGTTGGGAGTTTCAGTGTAATTGGTTGATCGTTTGATTGTAATAGACAGTGTTTTTTTTTTTGTTGAATTGTATCTATTGTCTTCGATAAGATCAACTGCATATTTTTAATTTTGTAAATTATTTTTTATTCTGAACAAATATGTATTATACCTATGAGTTCTTTGTTGACCCGACAATTCAACATCATTTCTGCATCATTTACTCCTTGTTTACTGCCTCCAAGATAACATATAATTGATAAAGAGTTCACGCGTAGGTATGTGTAACTTCCTTAAATTATTGCATCAAGAACTGTGGCATGTAAAGCAGCGCAAATGTATGAAAGTAGGTTATGAATTACTTACTCCAGCGAATGCGACGTACACTGAATGGAACATAACATTAACTGATTTCAACTATTTAATCCGCACGATTATACACGACCGGTTAAGATTTGTCGAAAGCTTGCAAAATTCAGGGGATGAGGGAAAGCGTTACAAGCTTAGTATAATTAGTCAATTTTGTTCGTGCACTCGTATAGTCCAACTTAACTCAATTAAGCCTATCATAGGTTGTGATAATAATATTTATTGTAACTTACTATGATGCATTAAAAATCGCTGAAGCAATTAAAGAAAAAAAAATAAACTTCAGAATTTAAAATAAAAACCTAAATCTTCTTTCACATCTAAGTACAAATATCTGTTGCCACACGTTATTTGACGTATAACATTGTCGGGAACGAAATTACACCTATTAAACACCTACACGGTAAAATAAGGTGAATCAAATACGAAGTCCGAATAACGCGGGTGTAAAAAGTCGAAAATAATTGAGGTACCTACAGGACTTTTAAAAAAGAAGGTCTAAAAGTTTACGCGGCAAAAACTGTCGCCGCAGTGAGGGTTCGCCGACCTCACTGGATTTATTTGGGTGTACTGTCTGTAGGGCTACCACCAAATCCTTTTTTGAAAGGTCGAAATAGCACTCTGTGATCAAAGGTGAAAGGTACGTCGAGATCTGCCCTTGTTAAAACGGAATCTGCTTCAACAACTTTGATTTTAATTGGGACTTAATTAATGAAGTTCGATTTAAATCTCGTTCAGGAATTGCATGATAACCCGAGGTCGAATAATGGTACGTGACTCACTTTAACTACATATCATGAGATGTAAATATATTTTACGACTGTTAAAATTTAAGAAACAAATTCTCTGCTATTTTACCACAAAATGAGAACAACCTAAATCACTGCTTTTCTGTAGTCTCCGAAGGGTACGGCAGGAGTTTATTTTCATACAGCCTTTCACCTTTAAGATTAAATCAGTCATGACAAAAAAGACTAACTCGCATAGTCCCGTAATACTGGCCACCCTACCCGAAGCCGGCGCACTCAGATCCGAACGTATCCTTGGATTTCTCCAGATTCGAATTTCAAATTTTCAGTCACTGTTCGATTGCGCGGGAGCGTGAAATTTTTTTATCTTGTTTTTTCAAACCTATCATAAAATGCAATGGGCTTACTTTAATCCTTCTAATGTTCATAAAGTGTAGGTTTAAATCTGTCTGAGGATTATGGTGTAAAATCCCAAAAAATATATTTAGCAATTTTAAGCAGGTCTACCTGTGGAAAATTATTGTCAGATATTTTATACTGTTTGCCAGTATTTTTTGTTCTTAGTATCTTTAGGGGACGGGTAAAGACTAAATCATAACGGATTAAACATTCTTCATTATTAAAATTGACGCCCCAAGATTGCCTTTTCAGACCTTGATTTTGAGTTTATTGATATTTGACCCTTAACCTCATTTATAACTTTTTTGATATTACCTACTGCAGTCTAACTTCAATCTCTAAATACACCATTTTTACGGCTCGTTTTATGTTCCGAAGCTATTTTAAATCACTATAGCTTATGTCTAAGAACTGAGATAGTTTCTGTCTGAGTGTCTACACAAAAGGCTCTGTGTCCAGCTATCGGCTCTAATTTGCGTAATGCTATTCATATTATTGCGCGACCATGTCCCTCCGTTGGTTTTCTTTTTTTGTGTGAATTCTGTTTTTTATTTAGAATATTATGTTTCTATTGGTTGTATCTGTAAGCTATTATTAAATTGTTATTGTTAATATCTAATTTTATACTACGATATACAAAATAAAAACAAAAGGACACTTAGGAAACTTTGGGCTGAAATGTTACAATTATCTTTGATTTGAGCTGTTAAGGTTTTTTTTATATGGTTGTATAGCTTTAAAGTTAGAGATTACTATTTTCAGAATATCTAGCAAGTCAAATTTTCATGTGGTGGCTTTAGGTAAGGTAATTTTCTAGCTAATTGTGTATTTTATTTTCCTATATTTTACACCATCCTATAAAGAATCTTTGGCAATGGCGCCTGCCATCGAACTACGACCGAATAATTCTTAGCAGAAGCGCATGGTAACGGCGATCGGAATTATTCACAAGATTAACTGTCATACGTGATAAATTAATATAATACGTACGCATGTGTGGTCTAACGGTGGTGCAAGTCAAATCGATATTTGATTAGTCGATAATCGAACGCTAATTATAGTATCGATAATCGAAATTTTAATTTTAATTAGATTTGTAGATGATGTTTTGGTACGTCAGCTAGAGTTGATAACGTTAGGTGAAGATTATGTTAATTTAATAAATGACATCGTTGAAGTACATGTTGTTATTAAAACAGACACGATGTCGATGAGCCTTGATAATAATTGAAGTGAATTAATTCAAGATGTCATTTCTAAGCACCCATCTGTTATCAATGCTACTATGTATTACAATGACAAGTGTAAATGAAGAATATAATCAAAAATACATGTTGTATCACATTATAACTACAACTCCTTATCCTATTTTTGATGATGCACCTAAGACCCAGATTGAAGATCAATCTTCAAGATAAGGAACCCAAGACACACCTACTTACACAAAAAGACTATCTAAAAAATACTGCACTGTTTACCTAACACGAAAAACTAAATATCCATTCGCATTTTTGCTTCAAGCACAGCTATCACGAGATCACAATATTTGGCAAGTGCCCATTCAAAAAACTTGCTCTCTTCGTCCGTAAACTTCAATATATAATATTTTTTAATTAATGGTCGTTTATCTCTGGACCTGCTGCAATAAATCTGAAGGGGCGTGCGTCTATATTGAACACAGGCGTTATGGAGCTCTTTCTAATTAAACTCAAAGCGGGTTCGGGTGTGGACTGTATCATACGCGTTAGCGGGTAATATAACTTTAGAGCCTGTTTTTCAAAAAAATCGAAGAGGTGGGCTCGTAAACAAACAATAGGTTATTGAATTGCGTTGGAACTAAGCGAAGGGATATCAAAGCGCAAACCTTTTGGCTGTTCATGACACCTCTTGTCACTGCTTTGGTTAAAACTAGCTTATATTTTAGATTTTGGAACTCTAAGCTACATATATATACATACTTTCAAGTTGTGGTACATCCCTAGCTGCTGATAAAGCTAATTTTAATAATTTGATAATTAAAACTGTTGATCTTTGTTAATAAAAATACCGCTTGTAATTTCTTATCAAAGCTATAAAGAAATTGAATTTGTAAAATGTAAATACATACTCGTATTATGTTTTTAATTAATTATCACACCTATAAAACTAATGATTATAGGGTCTTAAAAATATCTCACATTAAGATTTTTCCATTTCGCTAAACTGTACCTAGATAACACAGGGCGTTGACACATGCAAATTTTATATTAGGTAGGTATGTACAAAAACACAAACACGTGGCAAAATGATAACAGCCGCACGGGTCGATCGAAGCAGCTCTGGGCTTCTAAGAACACGTTAAGCGTCTAGCTATCATTAGTAGATATTTGAACGTTACGGAGTCAGAATCTCAAAACTCTGCCAACCAGTCTTACCAATCTGTCCAGCTGCGCTCGGCAAATTGATTAATGTACCAAAACATACAGACTTCAAGTTCCTAGGTATCCCTATTTCTAGTACATAATAGGGCCTATTTGTTAGTGCTAAATATTCTCATCAATCGCCTATTACTTGGATACGACCTAAAAATACAATGTGATTTTTAAGATAAAATCAACTCAATCTAAAGGTTTGATTTGCAATACGTAGTTGATACCAGTATTGTGATTTAGCTAATTAGTTTAAAATTTATTAATATTACTACTGCACATGGTACCTCCCATGGAAAATAAAATTATAGTTCACACGATATAAATCTAAATTCTTGTTTATAATAAGTCACCATTTTAATAAATGGAATGTTGTGGAATGTCAAACAGTACATTTATTTTTAAACTCTTCTTGATTAATGGTTTCGAAACTAGAGTGTAACGGTATCCATAGTAACTGTATCAGTACTATTTGTGAAGACGTATACTTCAATATAGATTCCTTTATTGCGTTTTCCAAGTCTATTATTAATATAACTGATTATAACTATTTTAACAGCTAGGAACATCCCAACTTCACTAAGCCTTTGGGCTGTATAGTCTGCTACCCATATACCCTTAATAGACTTTTGTTTAGTATTCATCTCTATCTGTTTGATCTTCATAATGTAGTCATAACGATCATCAACTCAACTAACGATCTTGGCTACATTTAACTTTAAACCGTTGAGTCAGGATTATAATAAGTCATCTATACTAATATTATAAAGAGGAAAGATTTGATTGTTTGTTTCCATTGAATAGGTTCCAAAACTACTGAACCGATTTCAAAAATTCTTTCACTGTTGGGAAACTACACTATCCCCGGGTGACATAGGCTATATTTTATCCTCGCATTCTCACGGGAACGGGAACTACGCGGGTAAAACCGCGGAGCACTGCTAGTAAGGAATATTTTTAAGTGGCTGTGCAGTAGCGTCTTTCATAGCTAGTTTGTTACCCAAGCGTGATAATATTGACAGTAATTTTGTTTTCGTATATTGTCTATGTAACAGTCATCTACTGTACCTTTCCCCAACTGTAATAAAATGTATGTTGGGATCGGCTTCCAGTCTAACTTAATGCACCTTATACTAGTATTTTGCATGGAGCGACTGCCTATCTGAACTTCACAGCCCAGTTCCTGTGTTACACGCTATCCTTTGGTAAGACTGACTGTCATACTTTCGAGCTTCTGACTGTGTTACAGTAATAACAAAAAATATTTGAAGTAAGGTCTGGAAAATTATGTGCTACTAAAGACGAGATACAAAAGCATGTATGAACATATCAACATGGTAGCTCACTCGACAAAGATAACCATTGACTAAGTAACCTGCAATATCATCTAATAGCAAATAAATGCGCAAATAAAACGGTCACCACGATAATTCAATATCCATACATACACAGTATTTCAAAGTCCATGAATCTTAAACGGCCGCTATCTATGTCTTAACAATGGTGAAGTCATGGCGTAGAATTCCCATAGACAAGTGCACAGCGTACTATAACGGTAGAGTTAGCAATTCAGTGATTTACAGAGCTAGAACTTCCAACAGAATACGTGGGTCAGTATTGTGGGGGACTGTTACACTGAAGTGTAATTGGAATGCTGCAGAGATGGCGAACAATTTCCCAGCCCTTAGAAATACCTATGCTAAATTAAGTCATATTTTAAAAGAAAAAAATAAATGAATCATCATGGCCACTACTTTTGAACAAGGTATACGATATCGAATGATGAAGAGTACCAAAAACATGCTGTTGAGTTTTTTGGTAAATTTTGAATCATTTCATCATCATCTTTTTTTCTTAGGTTAATTTCGTCCAAATAATAATTTACCTAATTTAATTAAATTCGTACAAATTATTTATCTGACACCAAGCTCTGTCTTGGTCTAGTATTAAAGGATTTTAGCTCTGGCATAAACTGAATCTGCAAATAACATTAGCAACTAACACACTTGACTTATCTATGTTGTATGATGAAGAGAATATTAATAACACACGTTCCTATGGTTTTGGAAATACCAAAAAAAATGTTGAGTCTTTTTACTTTACTTTAAATGTAACTCTCATTATAATATCATAACTTGTTACATTACACTAGCTATCACCTTTCCACTCCGGTGTAACAGCATCCTGGGACCTACCTGTATAAATATTATCCAAACGTACCGTCGCGAGTTAGATACCGAACATGCTTTATTGTCTATACTGTAATATAACAGCATATAACGTAATATAACAATGATATACAAATAAATTTAACCGCTGTTTTCAAACTAAATGCATGTATTACAATGATTTGTAATATTTCCGGAGACCTGTTTGAGAGGGCAATTTTCAGATTGAACAAGCAGGTATTATTTAAATGGTAACTGCCAAAACATTGCATAAACTATTACACTAGACAGAATCTTTCTGACAATTCGGGCAACTATAGTTGCATGTGACAAAGATACAGGTAGAGTAAAGTGTATCCTGTCTTTCATCGTCATTAAGGGCCGATTTTTCAATCCTCAGATAAAAGTACCAATAGCTAACTAGAGAGTAAAGTTATTAGACTCTTTATTCGTCGGTTAAGTGGTTGTCAATTTTTCAAATGATATTTAACCAAGCAATAACTAACCGACCGAATATCTCATCTGTGAAAACGCTAACTTCAGGGAGGTGAAACAAATATACAGAATAAGCGAATGTTAGAACAGGACGGACTAAACGTGATTCAAACAGATGGCAGCGTCATTTCACTTTTCAAAACGTTACGAGGTTGTAAATTTGACTGTGTGGTGTTTTTATTTGTGATTTCTGAATTGATAATAATGGAAAACAAAAAGAGGGAGCGTTCAGCAAACTTTAATAATGCTGAGGTTCAATTATTTGTGAGTTTAGTAGAGAGGTTTAAGAAAATAATATAAAATTAAAAGACAACACAAATACACTGGTTTCTGAAACAAAATGTATTTTTTTAGTAGGTAAGGTACCGTGCTTATTTATTTACGTTGTGCAAGTCAATACCAATAAACATATGTGTTCAAGCTTATAAAAACTGATCTTTGTGTCTTGCTCTTGATTTTATCTTTTACCAACAACAGCAAATATTGCACTGATACTTTGGTAAGTCTGAATCGACGATGGAATTCTGTTAAATCCCACGCGTTAAACTGTTCAACCCTCGGTCTTACAATTCTTTCTTTTCTTTCACTTGGATTAACATATTCATTTATTATGGCTTCTTCCTCAATTGCCATGTCGTTAATACTATCTAAAATATCCATTTCTTAATATTTATTATAAACCACGAAGACTAGCCTCAAATTTAGTAACGTCAAAGTCATTTAACAATGGAATAAGCGGTTAACTGGCCGTCAAAGAGGCAAATAGATTTATTCCTCAGTTAAGTGAATTATTCGACCAATAAAGCCTATCTGACGATTGAACAACCGACTTTTTTGCTATCTATCGAATAAACCCTATCTGTCTGTTTAACTGAGGATTGAAAAATCGGCCCTTAGGGCCGATTTTTCAATCATCAGATAAAAGTACCAATAGCTAACTAGAGAGTAAAGTTATTAGACTCTTTATTCGTCGGTTAAGTGGTTGTCAATTTTTCAAATGATATTTAACCAAGCAATAACTAACCGACCGAATATCTCATCTGTGAAAACGCTAACTTCAGGGAGGTGAAACAAATATACAGAATAAGCGAATGTTAGAACAGGACGGACTAAACGTGATTCAAACAGATGGCAGCGTCATTTCACTTTTCAAAACGTTACGAGGTTGTAAATTTGACTGTGTGGTGTTTTTATTTGTGATTTCTGAATTGATAATAATGGAAAACAAAAAGAGGGAGCGTTCAGCAAACTTTAATAATGCTGAGGTTCAATTATTTGTGAGTTTAGTAGAGAGGTTTAAGAAAATAATATAAAATTAAAAGACAACACAAATACACTGGTTTCTGAAACAAAATGTATTTTTTTAGTAGGTAAGGTACCGTGCTTATTTATTTACGTTGTGCAAGTCAATACCAATAAACATATGTGTTCAAGCTTATAAAAACTGATCTTTGTGTCTTGCTCTTGATTTTATCTTTTACCAACAACAGCAAATATTGCACTGATACTTTGGTAAGTCTGAATCGACGATGGAATTCTGTTAAATCCCACGCGTTAAACTGTTCAACCCTCGGTCTTACAATTCTTTCTTTTCTTTCACTTGGATTAACATATTCATTTATTATGGCTTCTTCCTCAATTGCCATGTCGTTAATACTATCTAAAATATCCATTTCTTAATATTTATTATAAACCACGAAGACTAGCCTCAAATTTAGTAACGTCAAAGTCATTTAACAATGGAATAAGCGGTTAACTGGCCGTCAAAGAGGCAAATAGATTTATTCCTCAGTTAAGTGAATTATTCGACCAATAAAGCCTATCTGACGATTGAACAACCGACTTTTTTGCTATCTATCGAATAAACCCTATCTGTCTGTTTAACTGAGGATTGAAAAATCGGCCCTTAGGGCCGATTTTTCAATCCTCAGATAAAAGTACCAATAGCTAACTAGAGAGTAAAGTTATTAGACTCTTTATTCGTCGGTTAAGTGGTTGTCAATTTTTCAAATGATATTTAACCAAGCAATAACTAACCGACCGAATATCTCATCTGTGAAAACGCTAACTTCAGGGAGGTGAAACAAATATACAGAATAAGCGAATGTTAGAACAGGACGGACTAAACGTGATTCAAACAGATGGCAGCGTCATTTCACTTTTCAAAACGTTACGAGGTTGTAAATTTGACTGTGTGGTGTTTTTATTTGTGATTTCTGAATTGATAATAATGGAAAACAAAAAGAGGGAGCGTTAAGCAAACTTTAATAATGCTGAGGTTCAATTATTTGTGAGTTTAGTAGAGAGGTTTAAGAAAATAATATAAAATTAAAAGACAACACAAATACACTTGTTTCTGAAACAAAATGTATTTTTTTAGTAGGTAAGGTACCGTGCTTATTTAATTACGTTGTGCAAGTCAATACCAATAAACATATGTGTTCAAGCTTATAAAAACTGATCTTTGTGTCTTGCTCTTGATTTTATCTTTTACCAACAACAGCAAATATTGCACTGATACTTTGGTAAGTCTGAATCGACGATGGAATTCTGTTAAATCCCACGCGTTAAACTGTTCGACCCTCGGTCTTACAATTCTTTCTTTTCTTTCACTTGGATTAACATATTCATTTATTATGGCTTCTTCCTCAATTGCCATGTCGTTAATACTATCTAAAATATCCATTTCTTAATATTTATTATAAACCACGAAGACTAGCCTCAAATTTAGTAACGTCAAAGTCATTTAACAATGGAATAAGCGGTTAACTGGCCGTCAAAGAGGCAAATAGATTTATTCCTCAGTTAAGTGAATTATTCGACCAATAAAGCCTATCTGACGATTGAACAACCGACTTTTTTGCTATCTATCGAATAAACCCTATCTGTCTGTTTAACTGAGGATTGAAAAATCGGCCCTAAGTCGTATATCCACTGCTAAACACGAAGCGCTACAATATAATATGGCGAAAAGACAAATTGCCAATTTCACAGTTTAGGTATAAATCTGTAAATAATCACACAAGAGGGCAATGCTCGCGCCATTGATGGGTTCCCAAATAACGGTAGGAGGGGTTCACATCGACATCAAGTCGACGATGAAGTACCTTGGACTCGTCCTCGACAGCCGGGGGAACTTCGTGGAGCATTTCCGACGTTTGGCTCCCAGACTGGAGCGGGCCGGGGCTGCGTTGAAGCAGCTCCTGCCCAATCTAGGAGGTCCAAACACCTCCTCCCGGAAGCTCTATGCGGGGTTCAAGCGGTCCATGGCTCTATACGGGGCACCGGTGTGGGTGCTGTCATTTAGGCGCTGACCAGCTCGCTGGCTGAACGCGTCCCATTGGGTCATGGCCATCCGGCTGATCCAGGGATACCGCACGATCTCCGGTGAGGCGGCGGGCCTCCTTACCGGATTGCCGCCATGGGATAAGGAGGCAAAGGTCCTCGCGCACACTTGGGAGTGGCGCGAGGAAACAAAAGGCCGGGGCATAACTCCGCTGCCGCGAGAAATCGCAGCACAGCGGACAAAACTCCAGCGGGATCTCATGGCGCCATGGAGAGTGCGATTGTCACAACCCAGTACTAGGCACGCCACGATTGTAGCGGTAAGGCTCCTCTTTGAGGAGTGGATTGAGAGGCGCAACAGCGTCCTCACCTTCCGCCAGACGCAGGTCCTCACTGGACACGGTTGTTTTGGGAGGTTCCTGTTCCGCATAAAGTGGGAGAAAACGCCCGGGTGTTTCCACTGCGTAAATCGCCCGGAGGATACGGTGGAGCATACGGTGGAGGTCTGCCCGGCTTGGGCGGATCACCGCCGTGTCCTCGTTAATGTGATTGGTGGCGGCGACCTCTCGCGTCCGGTCCTGGTCCAGGCCATAGCACGGAGCGAGAGTGCATGGGTAGCCGTAACCTCCCTCTGCGAAGCAGTAATGCTCGCGAAGAAGAAGGCGGCACACATGAGTGTGAGGTAGTATATGTCTCCTCACGGCCTAAGCTACCTCAGGAGACGCCCTGGGCGTCGGAAATCCCAGGCTGATTCCCGGCCACCGTAGGCGCGAGCTTGCGGACGGCGAATAATGGGTAGCTCGCTGTCCGGTAAGGATCAAGCCCGGGTCGACGGCGCGTTATGTTCCCCGCGCGCCTCAAAGAGATGTCGGCACCAACTGGTGGGGTTCGCAAGGGCTTATGCCTGCCGGGGTTGCGGGTTGTTCGAAAGAGATACCGTGGTCCCAGGCACACAGGCAACTGAAGTAACAGGGGTGGGTTTTAGTCAGTAAAAGTCTGACACGCCCTCCTGCTCCACCCAGAGCGGGAGAAGTTGTTTGATGATTTCCCATCCTCAAAAAAAAGGGCGACGCTGCCCTTTTGACTAAATTCCCTAGTTATTTTTTTCGGATAGAGGTGTATAACATAGGTAATAGGTAAACGGGCTGTTGTCCGCAACTCCACGTCTAAGCGCGTATTTTGCGTACAGGTGTATAACATTAAGATCTGCGATATTTTGGTGCACTACACACAAGCCTACACTATTACGATTTCGCGTTGGCGTAAAGACAGAAAAATCTACGTGACAGTCCTTTAGTTATGTACACAAAATCATCGTAGTTTATTTATAGTTTGGTGATCTCTTGTATAGATATCACACATTATAACCCTATCTATAAGTGTTTAGAACACTGACATAGTACATAAATATAGCCATAAAACCGTTTGATGTGGGTTATAACCCCGATTTGCACTTACTTAAAATATTTATGACTTTTTAATGTATCATTAGAAGTTGTAAAAAACACCTTAAAAAAAACTAAGTCTCGATTTCCGTGACCGACAAAGTCACTAATTAATTAAATGAAATTCTGTGATAAGTTTTAAAACTTAATGACGATTTTGATAGATGACAATCTGTATCGATTTAATTTGACCTTTAGTTAATGAGATTTAATGCATTTTTTTCTCAAGATATCATATTTCCGCAATGAAATGAGAATTAAAGATGGTTGTCGATCAGCTGCTCGCGTCCGTCGTGAGAATTGTTGAAAGGAAATAAGTTATTGCTTTGCTAGTACTATCTGTGATAAAACAGCAATCAATCACGTTCGGGTTATTACGGTTACATAACATATTAACATCCGCTTGCGCTGTCTAATGGGCTTTCTGCGTGAAATTACAATTTGTACCCAATTTTAGCAGTACGCGTATACATTGAATTTATGGTGGAAACACTTGAAGTTGCAGAATGAGTTGTTATTTTAACTAACATTGAAAATAAAGATATCAAAGATGTTCATAGGCCTATTCAACAAGCAAAATGGGTCAAACTACACAGTACAATTATAAACAAAGATTGTGATAGGTGCCGTTTCAAGCCCAGCAAAATGTATACGCATTGATATAAAATTATTGCATTTCCACCTAAGAAGATATGGGAAAAACTACACAGTACAATTATAAACAAAGATTGCGATAGGTGCCGTTTCAAGCCCAGCAAAATGTATACGCATTGATATAAAATTATTGCATTTCCACCTAAGAAGATATGGGAAAATTACCCAATGCACCTTTAAATAATTACAGCTTTAACGGCATAAATTCAAACAGGAATGTTCACAGCCATTCAAATGGTTTTCCACAGCACTAAATTACTATCGTCATACATGTCGCGTTACGTTACTGTTTGATAGACGGCTATTGTTTATTAATTAGTTTGATTGCTGATTGTGAATGTTTACTTCATGATTTTGGTGTTAAGAAAGATGGAGTGTGTGCAGATGCTTTTAGATGCATCCACGAGCTAGGTAATACGCACAGTTTAAGCATGATACAACAATGCGAATTTGCCATATCAATGACAGTGGCAGAACAATTAAAAGAAACCGTGACTTTTGTAAACAAAAGTAGAAATGTAACTGTATAATCATCTAATGAAAAGCAAAATATGCAGCAACGTAACAAACAAAACCCTTTTGCGCATACACGAAATGCATCGAAGAACCTATCATTAAAAATATATGAATTCAGTCGCATTCACCGTGTAAATTATTTGTCCTTTCAAAATGGGTAAAGGAACGCATCAGCAATTCAAAAAGGCTCATAAAAGTTGCCAAGTGGATGCACCACGGACTCGCATCAGCTCGTGATCCACGCTAAGACAATGGGCGATTACGTACTGTTGTATAGGCATCTTAGCGTCTGTGGAAATGGTCCAAGGGAGAAGGTTCCGCTGGGAGCGATAATGGGCCCAAGACCATTCACAATTTTGTATTTACTATACAGAATAACTGTCTAGAAATCTTTTGAACACAATGATGTGTGAATGTCTTACAAGAGTATAAATATGAGACATTGCTAGTATTGGGTTTAACCTGAAAGATGACTTTGTATCTAAACTATAAGATACAACGAAAATTAAAAAATAGGTACGTAAATTAAACTTATTTTACGGTAAGGCTACGGCTGCTTTTAGGATCTACGACATATTAAACGTTAACAGGACCAATAAACTAAACAACAGTTTCTAACTTTGCCGTTACCGACTTGCACCACGATTTCCATAAAACACCGACTTGCTTACTAAAAAATACAATTCTTTGTACATAAGACCGTAATTATGTAAAGTATGTGCACTTTTATATTCAAGACCTATTCACCTAGCCCAGTTACCTTTGGAGAGACTTTACGAAGACGCTAAAAGCTTTTCATTTGAATAGTAACCACTTGGGCACGATTTCAATAAATTTGTTAAAGCGAAATGAAGCTATAAGGTGATGCCGGTCAACGGTAGTTGTATCATTGAGTCGTTTATACTTTATGCGGTGATTTCCCGGAAACTTTGATTCCGGATAGTTTGCTTTTACTTAAGTTTGAAGAGTTTAGAGAGAGGAATATGAGTATTGGCGGTATGTGTATTCAAATGGGGAAGAAAATGACGATTGATGAAAAGAATGCTGTAATGATTTTATTTCATGGATTATGTCAATTACGTGTTGAGACATTTCAAATCGATCACGTCTTTATGTTTTAGGCGTTAAGTTTCTTATCTTATTTTCCTATACTTTACCAAAGTTTAGTACCTAAATGTTATCCTATATTATTTCTAAAAGTATAAAATATGTATAATTAACTTACCTCTATCACCAACAGTAGCTTTCAAGTTCCCAACAACAGTTCCAATCCTGACGTCTTCTTTCAATCGAAAATTGTACCTCGGCTTATCAAATAGAGCTGATCCGATTCCTGCAGGCATCACTGACACATGCACTACAGCGTTTTGAGGAGCAGTCAATCCTCCTCCATCAGTCGCCGATACTTCTAAATCAAATTTCAAATTCGCTTGTACCAGAGCTGGTTTCGTAACCAAAATCTCTCCGGTACTCCTATCTATTCTGAAGACATCATTCTCATTGCCGTTCACAATTCTGTAAGTTATAGTACCGAATCTGCCTGAATCGGAGTCCGTTGCAGATACAGCTATAATCGGCTCGGAGGAGATCCGTCCTTCCTTCAAAGACACGTTGTAATCCTTAACTGTGAATGCTGGTACATTGTCGTTTACATCGAGGAGTTGGATCTTCACCATAGCGGTCGTCGACAGGCCTCCTGCGAATAAATAATTGGTATTGATTGTTCGTATTGTTTGTAATTCTATGTCTAATTGGCAGGTGGTTGATTTATGCGTTTGTCAACGCGTTTAGCGGGCTGGCGATTGTAAGTGATTTTTTTGTTGTTACTTTTGAATGTACATTATATATTGGATGCCGAAATGAATGGATGCTGTTTTTCCCGTTTTATCCATTTATAAATTTTTATTGGTACTTTATCGCAGGTATTTCTAATATGAAAGCGTTTTCTGATTAATAAAAGTGACGTAATTTCGTGGAAATTGTAAAACTATTATTAGCCCATACAGTACTGTTAACTTTATGACTGACTCTTTATTATTTGATACAATGACTTGAATGAATACAGAATCATTTTCAAAGGATACTAGATACACTATAGCTCGTAACAGACACCGCCGCCACCTTTTGTCCGCCGTTACCTCTACACTTCCCATACAAAATCATTATATTATCCTTTGATTGCAAATTCCTTTTCAAGAACAACAAATTAAAAATTTCCCAATTCGAAGCCCAAACACAGTCGTCACAGCATTAAAAACTGGAAAAAGTTCTCGAAAATTCCGTTTCAGAAGACAAAGTAGCCGCTCAGGCTAACGAAATAAAAACAACAAGTGATAGTTGCACTGTTCTCTCCCCATAAATCTTCGAACTGGACTTTCGGACCGCGGACGGACATTGGCGGAATTTATTTCGGGCCCGCCAATGTGATGGTCCTTCGAAATCGCTGCAAATCGTGGATATTTTAAAGAATTTCGTATAGGTCTTCCGACTTCAGTTTACCTTGATGATGTAATGTACAAATATTGTGACAATATAAATACTGGAAATAAATCAGCCTTTACAATCGTGCGATTGTTGAGGACAGTTGTTTTAAGGAAACAAGATATTCTGGTCAAAAGTTTCAGTGTTGTAGTATTTATTTATTTTTTTGAGGGCGGGAAATCATCAAATAACTTCTCCCGCTCTGGGTGCAGCAGGAGGGCGTGTCAGACTTCTACTGACTAGAACTCACCCTGACTGGATGCAGCAGAATACCAGTATTTTACATGAAGCGAATGCCAATCTGACTTCCACAACCCAGTTACTGGGTAACATGGTACCCTTGATTTTCAGACTTTGGGCTCCATCTACCCGTAACGACTGTCAAAGATTTACGAACAACAGAACATTAAATGATCTTGTATGCAGAAACATTCTGAATGAAATCGTTGTAAATGCTTTGCATTTCATATGAATCCACGGTTTATTAATAGTCTAGCGTGACAGATGCGATCTATCGACTTTAATATTGCAGCAGGAAATGGTAATTTTGAAAACATTTAACACTAAAATAGAAATATAAATTAGAGACAAAATGGAAGGAGTTCTGTTATTAATAGAGCTTATTGTATTTCTTGTTTAGTTAGCAGTAAAGTTCCTAAAGTACTACTGCTATGGACCATTGTAGGATGACTTCCAAAGACAATTGAAGATGCTAATTATTTTGATTTATGTAGGTATTATTTGTAGTTGTTGAATAGCTTTCTAGATCATTTGAAGAAGCATGTTTCGTGTTTACACGTACCTATAGTTTTTCAAGGATCTTTTGACGCGTGGCTAAACTCGGAACTAAAGTCGCTATCTTGTTTTTTATAAACAATTTCTCACATTTTTTAAATAACATTGCCACCCTGTCAATCTCAAATCTCCAAATAGGGTTTAAAGAACGAGTTGTAGAAGGACTGCAGTTCGTTTTCCAAACCAAGATACAAATTTGACAGGTGTAATGTCAAATTCATCTCAAACTCCTATACTAAAAAAGTAAACACAAAAGACTTGAAATGTCAAATTAGTCTCTGGCATTAAAAAACTAACTATAGCTCCTGATACTTTGACACGTTCGTATAATATTGCATTACCTACTATGTTTGTCCATAAGATCTATAATTTACGCAAACGGAGAATCCAGGAAGCATTCAAGTTATATTAATATATTAAAGATTGGGTAAGCAATGCCATTACAATATTCTGTACACACGGCTACACATCAAGCTAGCAGTATAAGCTGATCTCGCATTGTATAGGATTTCCGTACAGTGCGAGATCAGCGTAAACTGGAAATTTATAGCTTGATGTGTAGCCGTGTGTAGTGAGTACTTATATATATATCTAAACTTAAGATTTCCTATTTTTGGACGTCCTTTAGTCACTGAAATTTAATAGGCATTAAACGATTTCTTATTAAAATTACTTTTTACCGGTTATTACTAATAAAATTCAGATGGAAAAACCACAGACATGAAGGGACTCGTTTCTCAGTTTAATGCTAATAAACTCTACCAAATACGAGTGCATTATAATTTAAGGTAGTAAGACAATTTACCTGTACCCTAGAGAATATTGCATCGGGCTAATTATTAGAAAATTAATAAAGGTCTGCGTAGGGAATGTCGTTAACCCACTTTGGGCAAATGAACATAGTACATTATTGCACAAATAGGTTTCGAAGCCATGGCGGCATTCTGAAATAAGTAGCGACGTTTCATGTTTACTAATTGTGTGGAAACCTGGTTCTAAGGTATTTTAAAGGGTGTTCTATTTATAACTTAGACTTCAGATAACAGTAAGCAAGGAGCTTATGATAATAATAGGAGCTTATGATAATAATATGAGCTTATGATTCCCTGATTGTTGTTTACATGTTTGGGAGTAATGAATCTAAATTAACTCTAATTTAGAAATAAAAACACAACCTATAGTCCAGCACCCTAAAGGCGTTACACACTATTCATCTGAATCATTTTATTTCATTTTAAACTAAGCTAATCCATTCTTACATACTATGTACAAAAAAATTGCCTTTTAGCAACACCGTAAGCAACGCCATGAATGTTGTGGAACAATTAAAATGAAAACGATTCCTGCTGATAGTTTTTTACCCAATTAACCATCTGTTACCTGTTCACCAAAATATACTAGTATGAGAATATAGTATTATCATTTCATCTTAAGCATCTCTTTCGATTGATTCATTCTCAGTATCGAATATTAATATCTTGTTGCTTCAGAATAGTTTGCGAAAATGGTTTGGTTCACAGCATAATTCCACTTATTAGTTCACTTAATCAAACCATTAATAATTTACATTACATTTCAGAATGTACGAGTTAATTAATGGGCGAGGCTAACCTCCATGTTTTAATCGAACAAAATAATAGTTATATCTGAACAAAGCCTATTTTCTGCATATTAATGTTCGTGTAGCTATTGATTTGTAGAATGTACATTCAAAAGTTACAAGATTTTAAAACAATTCAACGAATAGCATAAAATCATGGTTGCATTTTAACCAAGGAAAGAAAATAAAAAATTAGGGAACTGCTTCACTGTGATGGAATAGCCCTTATCCACCTGATTAATAAAAAAACTGAATGAAATAATTACCCAGAAAATGTATCTGGAAGTTATCGGGAAATGGTAAACAAGACCATTAGGTATATACTATATTATCAATTTGAAGACACGTTTGTCCAAATTTAAAGAAATAGCTAATAATAGAAAACATATATCAAAAGAAATAGACAAAAAACAAACCTCTATCAGTTGCAATGACAGGAAATTCAAAGTCACTGTGTGCTTCATAGTCCAAAGGAGCTGAAACACACAGCTCACCAGAGTCCGGTTTAACAGAGAACTGTGGCCTGCCGAAGCTCTCTCCGAGGGTGTAGTTGACGATGGAGTTGACACCGCAGTCAGGGTCGATGGCTGACATCTGAGGATGAAAGAAAAAGAAAAATAAGATTACGTTGAAATGGAAAAAAATCAGTTTGCAAAATAGGAAACGGTAGCAGTTGCCCGCACGTTTATGGCAATATTAGGTGCCTGCTTATAGTGTTTTTTTTTTCCATTGACATGCAAGCTGTATTGTTCACGGCTAGAGTATAATTAAATAAATTAAAGAACAGAAGACGCATTTTTTTACAAATCCAATTAAATTAAGTCGTGGTACGCAAGCCATATTGCAATTACAAAAATCTTGAAGGAAATAAATAATGATACCAATGGTGTGATACAAATAATGATGACTATCTAATGATCAATGAAACAATCAGTATAAAAAATCACAATGAAGCACTAGAAAGATATCATTATCATTCCGTAATCTTTCAAAACCGGCTAATCCTCTTTCTACACTCATAGCAAAAATAGTTGACGCTAACTGTGGCGATAATTCATAAGTAGTGGCAGTCGCCTACAAGCTACATGTTTTAGAAGAATGTTCACGTAGGCGATATTTCACAATTAAAAGTTGCTCGGGATGATTTACAGGCCTTATGTTATCGGTGTTCTTTCGACTGTTTAGTACTTGAAGAAAAGTTTTGGACGTAAAGGTTGGGAGATTGACCATTACTATCTGAAACTCACTTTTTCCTGCATCACTTTTGTCTTAAGAATCGTTGTAAGCACATGTCAAGCAAATTCTAAACATTTTGATCCCAAACTAGTTAAATCTGCTAAAAATCACCATGTTGATGTTGATAAATAAGCAGGAGTTCAGAAAACGGACACTGCTGCAAATACTATACGAAACAACAGTCCCACGTATTGGACAAAATCCAAAAACTGATCACTATCACACCCAGATGTTCATGAAAACAAGGATGCTTCATCAGGAGCCCTATTCACTACTTGTAATCCTAGAAGGTTGCTAAAACAGGAACCTTACAGCCGTCATGTAACTCGTAACAAAGGATCCCTACTACGACTAATTGCCATCCACAGACCAAGCTGAGATAGCAATCGTAATTAATTAAAGGTATTTAATTCGATGAATTGATCAAGGCTCTGTGAGGTCTCACAGCTATAGGAAGTTACGGGACTTTTATCAGAATATACACCGGTGTATTCTAATGTTCAGTTACTTATGGAATGGGAATTCTAAGTTATTAATCCCAGGAAGGAAACGCTTGAAACATTTTTGCGTCTTGATAAATACTACAGTATATGGACATTCAATTCAAGGCAGCCCATAAATTAAACTGAAAGGCTTTATTTAAAAGTAGGCATCGATAAATAATGAATATATTTATTTGCTTATACGCCAAGCTTTCACACCTTCTTTTTCTTACGTGTCCCGAATAATGAGATCAGGTTGCGAATACGACAACTGATCTTAAACGTATTTAAGAAGAAATAAACACCCTCTCGGTGCAAGAAAAAAATAACTGTAAACGCAAAATTGACCTTTTCGAGAGCTCATTATAAAAATAAACAGTCTAAATACAGCCGAACGATGATAAATGAGTACTGGACGTATGAGAGATAAATCAACTTGCTTCAACAGACGGTAGTCACACAATGCAGGACCCCGAAAATTCAATAGCGTAACGTAACAAGCGACAAATTGCCTCTGTAGGTGTTAAGTGGCAAAATAAAAATATAACAACATCAAAGATAATTAGCCTGAAATCATCTTTTTCTCTTTTACCTCGGCTATATTACGTACGTGACATTGGCTCTTGATTAATTGCATCCACGTCGAACGCTAAGATAAATTGTTCGCACACATGCTATAGAAGTTTCAACTCTGACAAGTTAATGGTAAGGTCCAAATTGCTTTGTGATTTATGAGATCGCGAAACGGTGTTAGTTTTAGCGATTCCGCTAATGGCTTCATTCTTGTATCTTGTCTTATTAACATTGTTGGTCAATCATTGATATAAATTGCTTTAGTATTGAGACTTTTAGATAATCATTTTTAATGTTATATAACAGGTATTATCAGCACTAAATGCAAACGAAACGGATCACCTATACTAATGTGAAGAATATTTCTTGGCTACACACTATATCATGTAGCCAGTAAATCTTATATGCAAAAAAGATATCTTACAATTGATCGCCGGTATCATATTTTTTTTAACCTACATTAATCATGTTTACACGTTCCTTACACACCTATTAATAATTTTGACTGATTCATTGTAATAAAAGAAAATTGATAAATGATTTACTGTTATATCCACATTACTTCCTTGTCTTGATAAGTCTTACACCGAAGTCTGTAAATCATTATTTAAAACCCACATCGTAAAAAAGGCTTTAGCAGTATCGTACACCATCATTTTAAAAAGCATGATCCTGACGTTCACCGATACAACCTAATTAAACCTTAGAAAGCTTTTGTTCAAAACATTTACTTTTATTCCGATCATTAAGGGGACACGCAACGTTCGGAGAAACATTTGTTCAGATCCCCGAAACAGATGAGCTTACTTTATTATTATTGAGAATACGATTCAGTTGCTGATTGATGCGCTGAACGTTGCATGCAAACCTCGTGTCTCCACCGAGGGATCCTGGCTCAAACGTGTCTAGATCCAACAGATATTTTTCTGGGATTTATTTTATTTTCCGTATATCTGATCAGGTTAATGTTGTCAATAATAAATTGGCTTTCTTATTACTGCGTACAGTAAATAACTGTATACCGAATGCAGTAGTTAAACTCAGTGAGCCAAATAAGGAAATACAGGAATTCGTTTAATAGTTTTCTGAGGATGTTGTTAAATTAACAATAAAAGCTAAATAGTCTGATGTTTGTGGAGTCTTCGCTTTGCTTGGTGATGAAATAATTTGCATTTATGTCTTTTCTTTAATACTTGTGATTTAATCAAATTACGTTTGTTGGATTCTTCCAGAATTACGTAATTTTAACGACGAATTAAGAAGCTAGGTGATTTGTAAATAAGAGTATCTTCAGTGACCTCTCATCAATGCGAACATACAAACAGTAAAGTTGAAACCATCTCACATTTTAGTTTTTAATGAAGAGATCTTCGATAAATCGTTACCGTACGTTAGTGCCACACACGATGATCCCTTTCTCAACTAAAGTGATTTTGTAATCTTTAGTATCTTTATTTATATCGGCTCTGACTTTGATAACTTGTTTCATGTGATATTAAAGTGACATTTTTGGAATTCAATCAACGTGTGTCTGGTTTGCTTGAATTATTGTCATTTCGATTTTAGAATCAGGAAATGTCATCATTAGTTTGAAACCAGTTTTTTAACGTTATGATTACTTCCTTTCTGATAAGCACAAATTAACCTAGTGAATCATTATCCGGTCAATAAATAACACCGCTTTTGAAGCTCAACATGACAAAAAATATCGTAATTTTCCTGCCCATTACAATGTATTTGGTGTAAACACAGGAGGAACTAAAACATTTAATATGTAAGTAATAAATATTAGAACATCATCTTTTGCTCATGCCTACTCCGAAGTGCCACCGCTCCACAAACTTCAAAATATGACCGTCGGAAGATAAAACCCATGATCGTCTTGCAACACTACGTTTTATATTTAAATTTTCTTCACTGACAACGCCCATATCGGCTACTTCAGTGGGGTAGATAAGAGTGCCAACAATGAGATTTATTGCACACTCTGGCCACTACTTAACACTTTAAAAACGTTGAGTTGAAATTGTTGAGGATATCTCAATTAGTGACTTTTATGTGCCGCTAATGTTCAGATTATTGATTGGAGGGATCTCTGTCAGTGAGAGCACGTCGTTTAACAAAATGTTGAAGGAATTTGCGAAAATGCCCGCGTTTTTACAACCAAAATGTATCGTAACGATTTTGAAATATCATATGATATATGCTTACTTTGTACAGTTAGTAAAAATGAAGAATTTGAATTAAAAAAGGAAATAATTGAACTTAAACATGCAGAATTTTCCAAACATGAGACTGCCTAACATTCACATGAACCAGATTGACCGCCCCACAAATTTAAATACAAGTAGCCTCTTCCTAGAATCCTTTAAGTAAACTTGTCAAAACTAAAGACACATAAATTCCAGTAAAAAGAGAGAAAAAATAAGGTAAGTACCACAATTTTCCATGTCTCCAAGCATCCGTAAATTCAAACACGAGTTATTTAAATTCAACTTACGCATTCGACTGGCTCATCTAAATAAAGCGAGCATCTGCCTTGTTTACTTTAAAACTAAAAAAGGCATAAAATAAAATGATTTGTAACAAAAATAATAAAGAAATTCTTACTCAGTTCGGCCGTTGGTAAAGGACATTGTAATTCAACCTGATTGGCACACAATAATGGTATCAAACATAAACCATTTAAAAATTGTCTGAGATAAAAGTAAAAAGACGATCGGACGACAGTGGTGTAAGGAGCAAATAAACTTTTCAGAGGACAATACCTGGCCTGGACTGCCGAGGATTTGTAGTGCCATTAGTTCAACAGCGACAACTTTAAACCAATGAATTCCCAACTTTAAACGAAAGATATAAAGTCCAAAATACAGAAAAATAAAACTGTGGATAATTAAAAAATGAATCAGAAATTGTGACCTGCATACTTGGGCGACTATCACTTTCTTTTGTAATTGGTTTTAATTGATGATATTTAGAGCGAATCTTAAAATCTCTATTTTCAGCGGCCTTTACTTTCTTTGGTTGGAATAAATGGTCAGCTGAATTTAGTGGTTAAGATTTTCAGTAACAATTTACTAAAGCGGTTCTTTCAGATGAAGTGCGGTTTTAAATTCCATTGAATGCGGTATGTAGATGGGTTTACTTTTTATAAACAGCTGCTATTTTATGGAGTACATTTAACAGCAAATACAGATTTACATTCTTAACACTCCTCTGTAACGGTATTTCTAGAAGTATTTAAAATGAGCAAAACAAAATAAATGCAAGGTTACATAAATTATATACTTCCATTTCAAATCCTGCCCGAAGAAACGAATAAGTATTTCACCCATATATTTTTGTTAAATAGCATATCGATACCAGAAACACTAAAATAAACGGTTTTCGACATCAGCTCATCGCTTATTTCTTTAATTGAAGGTGCGGCCCCGAGTTGACCTTTTCCTTCTGTTTCATTAAACATTTCATTGTCCAGCCAATTTATACCGAAGCTTTATTTTAAAGAATTAAAAGGAATTTTATTATTGTTTTGCAACTCTCTGTTCTGTATCTGCGTGGAAATCTGATTCTTTAGTTTTTGGAATCTTATTGGTTTTAAATAGATTGGATTCTTAGTTTCTTTTTATTAGCTCCGAGGTATTTTTGTTCCTGAAATGGAACTTCCATTTCAGGAACAAAATTTGCGGCGTTGCTAGAGTTAAAATAAAAGTGTTTAAATGCTTGAAGGCGACAAATTAGCGATATATGGCTGGGAAGAGTATTGTTTGAAGCGTTTAAAAGATTCTTTGACTGTGGAGGTAATTAAAGCTGCGAATTCTAATTAGAGACAAATATCATGTGTATGAGATAGTTGTATAATTCTTAAATTTGTGAAAAAATCTGTACAATGGATTCTAGTATAAATATTCTCTGAAAAAAAAAATATTTACCCAATTTTAAAAACCCACAGACCACCCTATTCAACACAAAACTTATAAATGTTCACAAAAGTATTAAAATATCGTGATATTAAACGATCGTGTGGGAGTAAGCCAGAAGGATAAACATGTGAATTTTATGGTGCGTGTGCACATGTGAGGTGTCGCGGCGTGTCAATGGGATGCGCGGGAGTTCGCGGGCCAACCTGTGTGGAAAGGATGGTGGAGTATCGTGTGTATTAGAAGTAATAAATTCAGATACAATATTTATATCGTTTCTGATGCATTTTTACCAAGGGTAAAGATTATCGGCATTTGAAACAAATGAAGATCTAGCAAATTAGTGTGGTTTAATCTACTTTAAAGATGGATCTATCAAGCTTATACCTTTTTTAATATCAAAAAGCATTTATGTCACTAATCAACTTTTATTCAACTAATTTATTTATCTCATAACAGAGGCTATATACTCTATTTACTTCTATATATTTTTCATAGTCTACATGATTTTTTTTAATTTTTGACCTCATCAAACGTCTACTAATTAAATCTTTTACAACCATAATAAAAGTTAATTTTACAGTTGGTGCATGAGAAGTGTCAGGGCGTGTCAACAGCCGGTGTGTGAATGTATTTGCGGAAGAGCAGAGACATTGACACCTGATACCCCATATCAGATGGTCATTGGTGTCACCGGTGCCATGCGTACGTTGTGGTTGCGTGGTGATCATCGATGAGCAACCATTGTCACTTTTTGATTCTTTTTTTCTATGTTTTTAATGCTGTGTTAGAAGTTGTGTGGGAATCGATTAGAATGTAATTATGGGTGTATTTGAATGCGTGTTTCAAAATGGAAGCGTGATCGAAAGCAATTTAGAATAACCTGGTGTGAAGGTAGAAATCTCTAGCTTTATTTATAGAAGGTATTTTGACTACAATTATCTTGATGTCAGTTTTAATTTTAAGACAATGGACTGATGACAGCAAATAAATATAATTTAACAAACTTTAAATAAACCTGAATAAAACCATGATGTCTGGTAATCATTTTGCTAGAAAAAAATACAATACATTGCGCCAACTACCAAGCCTACGTTACAACAGTATCCATATCCCACAATCGAATTTTATGACTCAAGATAAACAGCCGATGCATGCCTGTTACCAAGCGGAAAAATATACAAAAAATAAAACATATTCAATTAATTAAAAGTCAAATAAAAACAAGCAGTATTCATTTACAAAAGTGCTTTTATTCTCATCTGTACTCGCTTTAGGTATAAAACTTGTCGACGTAAGAGTCATTTTGTTTATTTTTTGGTGCAAGAATTATTTATTTACATTTCCGAAGTCGCGAAGACATGTAAAAATCGTTGAGTGAATACGAAGCCTTATTTTTGGGAAGAATATCGAGTTTCATTCGCTTTGGAAGCGTCAACGGGTGACAAAGATGGGCGCTTGGGCGTAAAAATAAAAATATATTATGACATTTATTTGTTGAGAATAAATAAGGCTTGGTTTTAATGCGATTTGTATTCTTAAATAGATTATTTTGATGATGACTAATATGTGTGTAATAAATTAGTGATATTTATGTGCTTTCTGTAGTCTAACGCAAGGCAGCTTGATGTCAAAACAACGCAAAACAGTAATGTTTTTTATTTGAAGTAAGAAAAATTAGCTTTTTCTACAAGACATGAGATGTTTTTTTCTAAAGTATGCAACTTTGGATGTTAAAGAACTTTTACATTTTGACCTTTCTGCTTATAATCACCTATAAACTTTCACGTCCTTGAAAACAAAAAACTGCTCGCTTTAAATTCTTGTAGGCAGCAGCTCAAAAAATAAAATCTGAACTTAAATGTATTGTATTTTCGGTGTGACCACAACTTTACTTTATGTGACATTTAAAATTATGATATATGTGTGTGGGCGCACGAATTATATTAATTTAATTACCTTGCATTTTTATGGAATAACTTTTACGTAAATTTATTTAAATTTTATCTACGTGCAAAAACTATAATGTTTTCATGGTTTTAAGTCCACTTTTCAAAACAAAAGATAGGTAATGTTAACTGAGAAAAGGGATAGGTGTTTTGCCATTTTATTTCAAATTATAAACTAAAATTTAAAATGAAAACAATACTATTATCATCAATTCTTCGGTTTCATTTGATATTTTTTAGGTGCATCATAAATAAATAAAATTGCTGCTGATTTAATTTTTATAACATTATTTTTGTTTTTACTTAAGCTGCTACAAATACAACCAATAGGTCAACTTGGATAAAAACCTCGTTTTTTAATTAATAAATAGATTCAGTTTTTTTTAAAGGAAATTTTGTGATCTAATGTCCCGCGGTGAATTAATTCATGTGTGCGAAAACGGAAAAATGCCAAGATGGCGCTTTTTATTTTTTTTATTACAATTATTTAGACTTTTACAAGCAATAACTTAATGTAAATGATTCAATTCGGTATTTAAAAGAAACTTTACGACTGTCAATTGTGTGAATGGTTGTAAAATAGGACCGCAGTAAAAATATTATTATATTACTTATTGCAAAAAAAAATGTTTATGTCAGAGTTATATTTCTTTACTATGAAATTGGAGTTCTAATAATGGATTTATTATGTTTAATATTTACATGTTTTTAGTTTATGACCGATAACTAAGGGCCTGCGCTCACTAACGGCACGGCACGACAAGGCATTTTTATGCGACGAATAGGAATACATCTTATATGTAAGACAATAAAATTCAAATTTCAATGATGATTCCTAAGGACGTCGCGGCATGCCTAAGGATACCGCGGCATCGTTGCCGTTGAAATTTCAATTTTATTGTCATACTATTAAGTTGTATTTCTATTCGTGGCTTAAAAATCCCGTGTTATGCCGTGCCGCCAGTGGGCGCTGGCCCTTACATAAATAATAATTGTATTCGTTAGAAATAAGGCATGTTTAGAAGATTTAATCAAAATTATTCGGTCATCTGTAAGGAGAAATCATGATTTCCGACGATACTCTTCAGTCATTTTGGGTTATCCAGTTTTAATAATACTCAGGTAAATAGTCAAACTTCGAAGTAAAAATTTTTAATTGATTTTCCAATTTACAAATCTGTTTCCAAGTAATAAAACAACATCACAAATTGCACGTTATTACAACGGCGTACAACCTCTAATTTCATGGCCCCACGCATAACGCAACGAGAGGCCATAAAAGCAGCGAGTACGAACCGCGCTCTATTAACACTCACAACGGTGCAGCGAATTATCTTAATGTTGCTCAAAACATGGTGATGAGACACACGCCGCTAATTGACGGACGAGTCCGTTTCTCAAATTGCTGTGATTTGGTGTGAGTTATAAGCTTACAGCGGTGAGAACTAGATTGGCTTGCGTGTTATTAAATGGGATTTAAGTATCGTGGCCTAAGATTTGCTACAACATCTTTAAGAACTGAAGCCGCAGGAACTTTTCGCTCAGCAAATATAGGTAATGGAAAATTATGAAAATTATATGGCTGAGTAAAACAAAACTTAAGTATGAAAGTTAGTAGTGACAGTAGTGACAGTAAGGTGGCTAGGATTCCGATACTATTGCAGGAGATTTTATTTTTAACAAACTGTGATGTCGAATTTTTAACAAACTGTGATGTCGAAAAAACAGAAACCCACGGGTACATGCTACCGAGACAAAAATAGCCTATGATACTCCTTATAACGTCAGTTATCTGCCAGTGAAAGTCCCGTCAAAATCGGTCTTGACGTTTCGGAAATTAGTTGGAACAAACAGACATACATACAATTTTATATGTATACTTTCATATGCATTTAGTAAGAAGCTGTTATTTTGATGTTACGAACAGACACTTAAATTTTTTATAACTTGAAATTATTTAAAAAATTTGGTAGGTAAAATCTTACATACTAGAATGGATAGAGGAAATAACTCTGTCTATTCTAGTACGCACAAGTCTCATACATAATAGAATTATTAATTATATCTTTGATTTTTTCAAATATTTACTCACTCTTTTAGCATAATTTTTGCTACCTCTCGAGCCTTGTACCACATTTTTACCATAATAGCTAAAGTCATACAACTGTACATTGCTATGAACTTAAAACATTCGTCTGTTTAGTTTTGCCACGGCTCATCGTGATAATTTGAAGATCATTTTAGTAGTAAACAACGAGAGATAGTTATTCTACATTCAGAATCATGGTTATTTTAATCATTAAAATGAAGGCCTTTAATTCCGTACTGTTATTTTGCATTCAAAACTATCCAGTTGTAATATTTTAAGATAGGTTTGACTTAAATTGAAGTATCTGTTTCTAATGTAACTAAATGCATGTGAAAGTATATTACAAATAAAACATTTTATTTTTATTTTTTTGTCTGACTGTGTATTTGTTCCGGTTCTGATTTGACAGAACTTCCACTGGCAGATTGCTGATGGTCTAAGGAGTAACTTATTACATCAGCCATCTGATTTTTTTTAAATAAAGAGACATTATTATTTTCCGACACGGTTAAATGAAGTCGCGGGCCCAGCTAGTAGTTAAATATTGATTAAAGCAATCAACCGAATTTATTCACTCACTTACAGACAACGGACAGTCTAAATCGCTGGATCTAGACTAGAAGCATGAAATAAATTTTGTACAAAATTGTTACTTAATATGAGGTATGCGAGCAATATCGGAGAAGAAGCCAAAGAAGAGAGAAGAAGGAAAAGAAAGGAAGGAAGAAGAAAGGGAACGAGGAAGACGGAGGAAGGGAGGAAATGAGAGGTTCGTCATTTTTGCCTACCTAAATCCTAAATCCCACCGAGCACACCGCTTGTGGTGACATAAAAGGCAACGATGTAAAGTATTTAGATAGTTAACAACTTATGTGGTCTAGAAAAGCCTGTTTCAATGGGTTGCGGAAGTCAGATGGTACTACTGATAGTAATAATTGAACTCTCGATAACGTTTCCTTTAGTTAAACTAACTTGTAACATTCTCGTATAAGAAGAGGAGTGTATTCTAAACTTGAAAACATCTATCATCACAAAACATTATCAACAAGGTTTTTCTTTAGTTAACGTTAAACCATCGAGCCTAGTTTTAACCAACTTTAAAAAATGAGGAGGTTCACAATTCATCGGAATCATTTTTATTTTTTATTTGTAATAAGAACCTAACAGAAATCGAAATATAGTTCCTTTTACAAACTTTACAACCTACGTTCGGTCTTAGGTTGTCAATTTTGTACTAAGAACTTTACTAAAGTTCGAAATACAAAAACTATCTCGAAGGTTTAGGCTTTAAAGTTATATCGTGTTTTGTAATAAAACGGTATTAGACTAACACCTAAATAATATCTCCCAAAATAAGGCGACTGAACAATGATTTTATGAGAACTTGATAACTTGATAACTCTGAACTGAATTGGTAACTGATTGAAACTGAATTGGATATAAATATATATCACTTAAATCCTTTTACTTTGCTTTAAGGACTAAAGACCTACAAACAAGCTACACGTCTGCATACCCTCCAGGCAAAATTTTAACCAAAATAAAAAATAACATACTTCGAAAGCAACAAACATGGTGACAAGAAAAACTACCGGCGCGACCTGTTATGAAAATGAACGTTAGTTGTGTGGGTTGCGTCTGCGCAGCGAGTTGTCGGGTTCGGCCGCGTGGCGCTAGTGGCGATGTAGAGCTGCGATGAACTGGATAAGAATGGGATTTGATTTTGAAGTATTAGGTGACGAAATTCTATGCCTCAAAGTTGTTTTGGAAAACTTCAATATTTTTCTATTTACTAAACTAAATTTCATTTGATTTAGTGATTTGATTTTTTTTTTATTTTGCATAGCTATGGTTTAATCTAGTATCTAAGATAATACATTAATAAATAATATATCAATGTTTTCTCAGACCTTTCCTTGTACACGCAAATTAATACGCACAAAGATAATCCAAAAAACTCCCACAGATTTATTTCTGTGCCTTTTTTCTGCGATATAACAGCAAACATTTTCATTATAACTCCACATTTCCTTTTAAAACTAAAACCCTATAAGACCATATAACCATAAGAATTCTTAAAAGAATCTCACTCACGATTCCGATACAAAACCAGTCGCCTGCGCAACGCATAATATAACATAATCTCTCTTGATAAACGCGACGTTAATGCGATACACATTATTTGTTAATCGTCGATTTAACTGTAGTTAAGATTAACTAGTTTTTTTTTATAAATAATTTAATTTTAACTTAAGTTTTTTGTTTACGGATGGTGATGATTTTTGTGTTTCTAGAAGGTACCTAAAACGTATTTAGAATTTTTTTTGGCATCGTTTTTTTGTGGAAGTGTCGGATTAATTTGATTTATATTTAATTTGGCTGTCGTTAGGTTGATTGTGAGATAATTTTTATGTGGGTAGAAGTCAACACATAAATGCTCTATTATTCCCAGATAGATTTATTAAGCGAATTTCGCTATGTTTGCTTACATAATTTTCATTATGAACCTACGCAATTTAGAACATTAAACAAAAATGAATGATTATGTACTCTACTTCTGCCACGTACCTACCTACATATAAGTTGGAACCCCTCGTTGTTGCCAAGGTTCTTGGCGCTTTCAATATATTCCATTGCCATTACTTAGTGTCCAACCTAATTACATTAAAGCGTGGCAGGTTTCCGAATGACATCACTTATTTAAAATAGTTCAATAGCTCTCTGGCAAACCTCAAGCGTGGACGTCTCCTGAATTGTCAAAGATCATGTTTGAGAACCATACGTGAGGATGGGAGGAATACATATGTCAAACGATCAATGGGCCAAACTTACGACCCAGTGGGTCTCGCTTAATGGCAAACGACATGGCGACAGTCCCTGACGAAGATGGCGGGAGGAGCTGGACTTCTTAAATAATGGTTGGTCCTTAGCAACTTTGGACAGAGAACGTTGGACAGCGAATAAGGGTGCTTTTGCCTAGCAGTAGTACATGAATATCTAATAATAATATCTTCTAGTAGGTTTAAAGGGTTTTGGGCTTTATTTTTGGGTGGGAAAGCATCAAATAACTTCTCCCGCTCTGGGTGGAGCAGGAGGGCGTGTCAGACTATTACTGACTAAAACCCACCCGTGTTCCTTCAGTTGCCTGTGTTCCAGGGGCCGCGGTAACTCTTTTGAACAACCCGCACCCCTGGCAGGCATCGGCCCTTGCGAACCCCACCAGTTGGTGCTGACATCTCTTTGAGGCACGCGTGGAACACAACGCGCCGTTGACCCGGGCTTGGTCCTTACCCGACAGCGAGCTACCCATTACTCGCCGTCCGCAAGCCCGTGCCTACGGAGGCCGGGAATCAGCCTGGGATTCCCGACTCCCAGGGCGTCTTCTGCGGCGACTAAGGCCGTGAGGGCGCATATATTGCTATTCAAAGCTAAGGGTTTTGAGCTTAGCTTTGAATTTCACCTTAGAAAACATACGTATTCTAGGTACATACAAAAAAACGTTAAATTTTCACACAGCTACCACATTTATAATCCAAGTATTTCATAGCACATGAGCTACACGAGCTACCATTAGTGTTATCTCATTATTCAGTACTAGGTATAAATCTCCCTAATGCCTCAATATCTTATAAATCTCTGGCTTGCTGCTTAATTAGAATCAGTCGCCGAGAAGTAGCCAACAGATGTGGTATGTTTTAATGTATTATTTAAATTGGTATATTCACCATTTAAAGCATTTTGTTGGTTGTAAGTTAATTAATATATGGGAAAAGCTTTTATGCTGATTTATTAGGTTGAAGAAGGTGTTTTTCATTAAACTTGTGGTTGGGATTGTGGTAGGTACATACCTTTATGGTCACACACTTTGATTTTCGTTGTTAGCCATGGCTTGGCATTAGAGATTTCAACTTTATTCATATCGAAAATAGCAAAATACGGGAATATTAAAATCAAACTAGCATCATAGTCATTATGTAACATGAAAGTAAGAATACGGCATTTTATACACTTTCAGAAAAAGTTAAGTCACTCTATTATTGGTTTTGATTACTTTTATTTAAGAAAAACAATCGAATTTCTCCTTATTCAAAAGTTATTGTATATCAAGTTGGGTATATGGCATCGATACGTAAATCTCTATAACAAAGACGCTTAGTACATATTTATCAACGTATCAATCATAGTATTTATTCCAATTCAACCAATTACAGGCACTTTTGAATTGTCAAGGAGTCCGTCAGTCCGAAAGATGAAGCTAGTTGCCCATTCTAAAGCGCAGTAGATTTCTATAGAGAACAACGGACAAGAAAATCCATGGATACTCTTTTAAAATCAAAATATTGGTTTCATTATGCAAGTTTAAATTATAGTATGCCACATCCACCATCTTCCTCCACTCCTGGCCACCACAATGAAACATTACACCACCGTATGAGGGATAGCGTGCGGCCGCCATGCGCAGGCGCAGTCGCATTGCAGCCAGCATCGCCATACCGCTATTATTGTATCGCTGCTCATTTACATGCTCATCTCGCCTCAATTACTATTATAAAAGTTTTATAGATAGCTGTGTTGAGCATGTGTTTGTGGTAGTTGGTTGTAAGTTTATGTACCTACACGAAGAAAAATGTTGTTTGCCATCCTTTTTTTTTGTTTGCATTGGTATTTGAAGACAAATTCATCACTATTATCATTCATTTTATTTTATTTTGGGTCAGCGATGTATATTTATTTCATATATATATTAAAGGTTCAGCAGTCTTAAATTATTTTCAGTTCATTGAGTTTTCAAGGACATCTAATCGGTCATTACTATTTTTTTAAGTTATTATATAAACAAATTTAATGCTTTTTAAATTAAAGTTATTAGCAAGTTATTATGTTTCTCTATTAGTCGTCATATCAATACTCACTCCTTTTCAGCCATATCTTCTTGTTCATTGGCCTTCAAAAAACCTGAAGACCGAAAATAGAGCTACTCTATTCTAAAATTTCGGAAAAACGCTACGTAGGGAATAAACATAGGGCCTTTACCTTGCCTGTATGGTAATCTTAAAGAGCTCGCACAAACAGCAGACAACACAAACTAAAAAATAAGAAATATTTTTGGATCATCTACAAATGTCTGCTATGGAAGAATCATCACTCGACAATATGACGACTATGATGGATTATAGAATGTAGGAGACAGAGAAGTAGAACAAACTGTACACTAACAATAACGAATCTATTACCTCATGTCAAATTCTTGATCCACTAATGTCATGACTCCTCAAAGCAATATAAAACAATCACGTCTTTATTTCAACCTCCCACGTACAGTAGCGGACAAAAACACTTACGCAATAAAAATCAACATATCAACATTAGCAATATTAACATTTGCAACACAGCTAATCATCACAATACCCAATAGTGTTTGTGCAGATGTAAGATAATGTATAACAAAGGCCATTCATTGTAAATTAACTGACAGCTAAGAGGCGTATAGTTGGAGAAAAAATTGCATGTGATCAATAAATAAATATAATTATTTAATCTTCATTCTCAATTATGCGGAGTGGAGAAAGGTATTGACTTCATTGGTGAGAAAGGGAACCTTATTAAAAATGAAGCCAGTAAAACATTTGTTTTTTGAAAATTCTATGGCATTAGTAATAAATTGTCGTCGTAAAATAGATGGGCACACATGGCCATGCTAGAAAGCCCAATAATACAAAACTAAATCTGATGGATAAGACTCGCCCAGGCTAGGAGATCATTGCATAAAAGGGAGGAGGTTATATTTAGTATTTAGTTTTATGTCTATTTTTTATGATGTGCGTTTTGTTTGTGCAGAATAAATAAATTTCTTTCTTTCTTTCTGGCAGTGAGTGGTACACACGGCTACACATCAAGCTATATATTTCGAGTTTACGCTGATTTCGCACTGTACAGAAATCCTATACAATGCGAGATTAGCTTATACTGGAAATGTATAGCTTGATGTGTAGCCATGCGTGCAAGGCTGATAATGATAACGATGAAATTGGATGGTGAGATTTAGAAGGGGGGGGGGGGCGGTGTAGGATGACAAATACGTAAAAGTGAAATGTCGAATGAGGGCTTAGAATAATGTCATGAGGAACCTGCGTTGAAATCTTTCGTCAGTTATATAAAAAACATTTACTCTGCCGTACATTTTGCCCGGGTAGATTTTCCACTTTTCTATGAAACAGTAGATTATTTTGATAACCGACAAAAACTCTCTGCAGCCCCATAAGAAATGTATACGCTAAAAATTTTAAACCATGTGCTAAATTCATTGTTTTGGTTTGTTCGTAGATGTTCCATTCCTGCCACCACAGGGTGGTAATTATTTCAGGGTAATGGTGGGTTTATTTCAATACAAAAAAGCTGTCTACAGGGATAGTATTTTTGTTAATATAGAAATAAACCTTATAGTAATCGTAGAAAGTGGTTACAAACACTGTCTGGCTTAGTTTTAAACACAATTCCCTATTTAACATTCGCGGAAAGCAAGGCCTATCCACTGCCGGAAGCCAGAGACACATTACAAATAGGTACAACCCGTCAATTAAGGTGGAAACACAGCTGTAGCCACCAGAATAGTTCAGCGGGGAAGGATGTGACCTTATGATAACTTAGCGCCTTAACCGTTGGGCTATTGTTGTTCAAAACTGGCAATTTATTTTATTTTATGTGCAGTGAAATATGTGTTACGTGACTGTTGGGGCTATAATACGAAATATGGTGTTTAAGTTTGTTCAGTTCAGTGTTCAGCTTCATTGTGTTATCCTTTACGATTTTACAAACCTTAAAAAAAAACAATACAAGTGATAAAATACTTTAATTTCGGAAGTCGGTGTCTTTGCATCTGTGTTTTCACTTTGTAATGTTTTGTTTTTGGAGTCGTTTGTTTTTTTTTTTAATGTTTGATATTTTTTATACCTACCAGACACCAAATCGTATCACTGTCTGTAAACTACAGTGACAGGAAAAATTACTACATCATCAAAATGTTAAATTAACTATTAACGTATTTTTGAAGCTACTAACGCAAAAACTACCCAAGCAATGTTAATTTTTTAAGGGACTACTCTTGAGGCATAATACCATTTCCATTTATTTTATTTTTGTTATCGAAAGCGATCCACTATTGCCGATGATATCGCGAAATATACATACAAAGATTTTATGCCCTTAACTCGGCATCAATTTCGCAATCAACCACAAAAGTTTGACATAGAGTAAAAATGTTGCGATAGCTTATTTATTGAAACTTTGCTATTGTCTGCTATCGGTACCAAAAACAATAACAGACTGATGATCTAATACACGATTAACGAATATGATAATGTGCTCAAAAATAAATAGCATTACTATAACGTATATACACACAACAGCTGATTGCCATCAGATGGGAGGGCTCATGCAAATGCGACCGAACAAAATAAATAAATATCTACCAACTTAGCTACGAAAATATTTCCTTCTATTAAGCATACTGATTAAATTCCTAGGAACATCTTTTAATAACCAGTCTGAAATCATTTCTCATTATCACTACTTAAGATATATGACGCGGAAACCAAGCTATCACCACATTAGATCTTCAATGATTGATCACGCATTTCAGGAGAGAACGGTACAAAACGATTTCAAATGAATGATCTAATAATATGGCTAACTGTTTTCCTAGTAGCGATATCGTACTAATGTAGCTGTTTATCTAGGAAATTCCAGTACTTAGTTAAATGTTATTTTGTGGGAAAATTGTGGTAGGTGTTATAAATTTTTTCACTACTAAACTGCGTACAGTCTGTTACAGTATGTTTTTTTTTAACACAGATTAAAATAACCTGCACCATTTTCGTAACACACTATTAATCAGAATCGAAATAATTTTGAAGGTTTATTGCTAATAAATTGCAACATAAATAACGCAATGAATGTTGTTGAATTACTGTCAAAATTAAATCCATATATGTATTCAAATGTTTTGCTTAAATATAATAAATATTATTTCTAAGAATTACGTGCCTGAACTAGGTAATCCTGTATTTCAGGCAAAAAGAGCTAAAATAGTCTTAAAATTTTTATAAATAATCACAAGCTGAAAATAGACAAACGATTGATAGAAACGAAAGTACTCCACTTTAACATAAACTTTCACACCAAGTATATCACCTTTTCTTGACTTATACCATAGACAAACAGGAAAGCAATTACTACAATATTTAATTAGTGTTACACAATAACTAGAATCACAAGGAAATGTAGATGGGTACTATCAGACTAGTAATAAATTAGAGACCAGATTAAAAGCTTGGCTTTATTCATGCTGTCGACGACTGTACGACGGTGTTTCGCAATAGTTGTTAATAGTTTATAGAGTTTCTATAAAGCTTCTGTGAGATATGTTTTGATGTTTAACTATTTCGTAGTAGTATTATGTACTTTTTTTTAAATGAACAGCTAACTTAATTTTGAAATTAATTGAAAGCTATGTATGTATGTATAAACTAAAAATAAACTTTTCTTATTTTCAAGAATTTTTTCCTCTTCACCACTAAGTTAAACTGTCAGAATTCATCATACCCAGCAATTACCTCAAAAACTTCACACATTCAATCAAGCATAATTATAAGAACACGCACACAGAATCGGACAAGAAAATCTAGAAATCTAGACTATTCACAGCAAGCCCTAGCGTGACGGTATGCGTTTATTTATTAACAGTGCCTTCTACAGTTAAATCACTGCACTATCTTAAGATCTGACTGTCATTTATCACCCTTTACTGGCCTTAATATTAACCCCGCAAGCGACTGTCCCGTGAAATGCGCCTCACTAGGCCAGCACGCACTCTTATCTACAAATTATGAGTACAACTGAGAAAGTCCGGGATTTATCTCTAGCCCCGATAGTGCGTAATCCCGCGTCGTTAGAATATCCGCTGACGGTAGAATTTTTCTTATGTCCCGTTATGATTATTATTGGATGGTTTTTCTTGCAAATATTTGAGATTGAAGAAAGTTGAGTTGATTTATTTTATGCTTTTTAGAGTAAGAGGTATATTAATTATGTACCTATGTAGAAATGATTGTATGTACTAATTACTGTAAAATGTACGTAATAAATTCAGGAAAAAACTATTTAGGATCAGTTGTTTCTGAAAACGATAAATTGATACCAGTTACCAGATCCTATTTTAGGTACGTTTTATTTCAGTAAGAACTGAAGTAAAATTGTAAAAAGAGACTAAATGAGGAACTTATTCCACAAAAACCCCAGAAAAATAAGTCAAACCATAAACTACATAAAATGTTCCAATTATATGACCCATTCTCAATACCTCCAGGCTACCTTCTCCAAACCCTCAATACACCACACTTGTTACTACAAAATGAGGCGATAATAAATTTTCCCCATCGATTTAATTCAATACAGTCAGTCTAATTCCGTTATATTATTAATACCCCTTCAGACCGATTCGTCCCACTGAATGGTGCGGCCCACAGACCTTAGTGTTTTACCCAGAGGCGGTGCGCTAACCGGGTTGGGAGTGTAAGGACGGGTTAGGGATGGTACGTGCTGGTATCTGGTACCGGGATCATTTTGATACGATAATTTATTGCGATAGCAATCGAAATGTCTGATTTGTCATGGGGTTTCCTTGCGGGTTTTGGTTCGAATGTGTTAGTGTGGAGTAGATTAAAAAAGTAGGAATGAAAGTATTAAGTATCGGTTTCTGGGATCAGAAACTCTGGGATACATGAACTATGTTTGATCTAGAATAGAATAGCTAACTTGACAAAACAGCTCTTCACATCGACTACTGCCAACAATATTCCAAGTAATTAATAATTGCACCATCTCAATGCGTTTCCTGTACAATTGCCACACATTTCAGTCAAGTGATATCAAGTATCAATGCTAGGTGCGTGTATCGCTTGAAGTCAGCCGAAGAATGCTGTCGTAACGTGGCAGGTTAGAGATCACAATTGTTGCGCTTTATGTGCCAATTCTAGTACTACTGCTTTTGAGAGGCTAGTAGGCTACCACTTACGTAGTCAACGTATGCTTAGTCCAGTACAATACATACAATTATTTTGAATTTATTGAAACGTAATTACTGCGGAATGCAATGTCCACTTTAATAGTCTTAGGTGCGTCGCATACGATAAATGCAAAATTTTCCATTAGGATTATTGACTAATATAGGTAATAGAGCGGGATTTAAATATGGTAAACTGCAAGAAACCTTATGGAAATATCTATAAATTACCGGAAAAAATGTTAGCAAGTCCGTGAAATAAGAATACATTTGGAAAACTGGGAACTTTTAGTCCCATGTGCTGTTCCCTTGTATTTCGCATCTACGAATCCCGAGAAAATACCAACCCTTTCCCCGCACTAGTCGGAAGAATGGACGATGTACAGAAAATTAATAACGCCGAAGGTTAGTTCGCGAAACTAGGACAGTGGTGTTAGATGTAGATACAGCCTTATAAGGTCGGCGATACATTGAATACAAAAATATATCGTGTAATATGATGTCGGATAGAATCTACATGGTGAAAGTAGACGTTAAATAAGCCTTATTAATAGGTAAATGGTGATACTTACGATCACCAATTGGCCTACCAAGCCTGGTGATTAAGACGTAATTTTTCTTTGGACTGGTCATTGTACAGTCAGCATTAAAAAGATGTTAACGTCGACAAGAATTCATTTGATTGTCTATAATCTTAGTTCCATAATATTTTATCAATGTGTAGCTGAAATGAAGTAGGTACCAATAACAATGGTTTAAAACAATAAAAAAAAACAACCAATTTCCGGAAAAACACTACAAATTGAAAAATATTTGCTGTCTTTTTTTGAAGAGTTCCGTTGTCTGTCTCCGAAAGTCATCATCAAATCTATACGAAATTTATAAGGGACCATTTCGGAATAAACTCCTTTCGAACAAAAAAAGAATTTTGCAAATCCGTCTATAGATGACGGAGTTATGCCCGAACATACATAAAAACTAATATTATATACCTAAGGATAATAATTACTAAGTCTAGTTTCGATTATGTTTTTCGAAGTCCTTCCAAGGTTAACACAAACACAAGACAAGATCTAATAACAGCTAATATGCTGGTATTTCAAGAACACAAAGTAAATTTTCATTAACGAAAGTGTAAATTGATTCAAATCCGGTTCAAATATTATACTTACAGTTATGTTTTATTAAATTGGTTTGCCATGAATATGGATCGGAGGTATGAAAAATGGAAGCGGTGAGCGTAGAAGCTGGGATGAGTAGAGCGTGGTCGAAACGAATTCAGTAAATACCTACCCTAATTGCGGAACACACTAACTGAAATTATTAATTCTTTTTTGAAATTATTTTTTAATGTATATATGGACATTATTTTTATGTGACAACTGTATTATTTATTTTATTTATTGATGTTGACATCAAACTATTTTATTGGGATTTAATTTTTAAATGATTTACTTGTTTAATTTTGGAAGGCCTCCCACAAGGTGGACCGATGACCTTGTGAGGGCCGCAGGACTCCGCTGGATGCGGGAAGCACAGAACCGGTCGAAGTGGCGGAGCTTGGGGGAGGCCTATGTCCAGCAGTGGACGTCTTTCGGCTGAAATGATGATGATGATGACATCGAATCATATTATTGTGTGTGACTTATGTTTTTGATTTTTAAATGACCAGTGTGTTAAATGTTTCATGAGTGTTTATTTTAATTTTATTATGTAGTAGTATTTCAAACACAGTGTAAATTGATAATGAATAAATTTAATTTAATTAAATTGAATTAGAATCTGAATCATTTTGTAGGATATTGCCATATTTTATTCGAAAAATTTGTCTGCTCAGCAACGTAAATAAAGCAATGAATGTTTTTGAACTGTCAAAATGAAAACTATTCCTACTGTTAGTGTATTACCCCGCGTGTTAGCCAAAATCTTGACCAAATCATCCTGGGAATAATAGTTTCGGATAATTTGCTTTATATAGATCTTCTTTTAAATTCGCTACCAAAGTTGTAGTTTTAACAGACATATAAAGCGAAATAACTGAGTGTCAAGACGAAGAAAAACTTATCTTCTAAATGCTAAATGTCAAAATACACGAATCAACTAGCGAATACAGGCCCTTTTTTTATAAAAAAAATATATTTTAATTTCTCCACCACCTTCATCAGGAAGAGAATGTAACAATTTCACACACGATAAACAAACATTAACAATATATAAATTAGCCACATCCAGCAACATACATTTCTGCTACAGCAGCCGTAGGTGGCTCGGTACCGTACCCAAGCCATTCTATTAGCTGCAATGATTAATGCTACCAAACCATTGGGATGTTTAATTGAAATCCAATTTTGATTTATAATACGCCATTTTAATTGAAGTTATTTGCTCGAAACAGTTTAATTGGTGTACACTGTAGTGCATGTACAGTGACCCACTTAAATTGTATTTATGTGTGTATGGGCGTTGTATAGGCGGGGCATACAAGGATTAAATCCTTGTAGAATTTTGTTGTTGAAGTTGGGTTTGTCGTAATAAGGTTGCAATTAATATTGGGATTGCATCTGTCGGTTTGGAATGTATTTATGTTGGGGAGAGGCAGCAAGTAGTAATGTAATTTAGATTGTGTAATGTAGCCATCAGGTTTAAGTATTGTACTCTAATCTTCCTCTGAAAGTAACGAATGGAACTTAGCAATCTACAAGTAATTCTGTATTACATAATAACAGGAGACATGATTGTATTTTGTGTAACTGACTTGCTAGCAGTTTTACAAAACTACACTCAAAATCAAATTAATTTATTTCACACAGACCTATTTGGGCACTTATGAATGGTCAAAAGTTAGGTGCACGGTTTCAATAGGACGTTTCCGAAAAGAGCCGGGAAGAAACTCCTCGGTTTAAAATTGTTGGCTTTTACAATGTTTCCAAATTACAGTGTTAATAGACACGGGGGAGTCTCGGTATGTAAAAAAGGTCACCCATCTTCGGGCCGACCGCGGCAAGCGTAGCTTAACCTGGTCGATCGACACGTGCTGCTGCTACTACTTAGCCGTGAGCCCCGAGGACAGTGACCCCTAATGACCAAGACAACATCAGTTCCTTCAACGAACCTAGCCCCTGCATCATCAAATTCTCCCGTACACATAGTTGCAGAATCAAGAACCCAGCGCACGTCCACATTATTTAGTTAGGAACAGCAAAAAAGGGTTGAGACCCACATCATTAGTGACCGAAACCCGTACTGGATAGACAGATACGTCTTATTCAAGATAGACTGCATAAATAAGATGCGCAACAGTAAAATATTAGATGCAAACGCACAGAAGCAAAAATGTCGTCGGATTTACATACAGAAATGGACTGGCGGTGCGGTTTGTGATGCTAGTCTGATGTGAAATATATTGAACCAGCTTTTACTTGTGGTTGATTTTTTCGGATGTAATTTTTGATTGAAATGCAAGTTATTGGTTGTTGGCAAGATCTCTTGAGTCGTCAATGTATTTTTGTCAATGCAAAATGGAGAAAAGGTGTCAAAGAATTTAAAACATTATTTTCAGAAATCAAACCTGAATCTATGTTGCAACTTTTCACAACTTAAAAAGAAAGTAAAAAATTTAAAATCTACCATGAAATTAAGACAGGCAAGATAAGACAAGACAGACAAAACAAGACAAACAAGTTCGTTCAAAACAAATGATGCTTAAAGCAGCAAAAATATGAAAATACTTTGGTCGTTGTTTTTTTTTTCTTTAATGTAAGGTAAAAAAATATTATCACATACTACGGGTGCTTATGCATCAAATGTTTTATTTGCTTAATATCATTAAAAGCTTATAATGATCACACAAAATTTATAATCATAGTTAATGTTAAAATTAATAATCGTAAATGTGACATTATAGAGGTAAACGTAATCAAATTGCTATTTAATGGCCTTAAACCATATTAAGCACTTATTACTTTATGGGAGCTGTTTCATGCAACAGTGCAAGTATGTGGATAAAATTAGCATGTAAGTAAGTACATATATGAATATTTGCGTTGGTTTTCTAAGAAAAACATTATTTATCGACCAACTACTGCGTCTTACAAGTAGTAAATATTAGTGAAAAACTATTTTATGACAAACTTGTACCGTCAATAAATAACGTAATTTCATAAAACCTCGATTATGTCTCATAATTTCTTATTAGAACCGCTATTTTATTAAACCTTTTAAAGATTTTAAGCGTGAACATTCAAGTGCGACTTTTTTGCAAAAGCTGGGTCCTTCATCTCGGCCTCACGCGTAAACATCGTCTGATGGCGCATAAAAATTGCGTAGAAATACGTCCCGAAGTTCGTGTAGATTCTGAAACATCTGTTTTACATATAAAAGGAGATTGTGGACCGATTTATGAATAGAGTCGGCTTCAGACGCTACTCAATGTCTGACTGGCAATGGAATTTTATGGTAGGACATCGGAAAGGTTTTTACAATTTACATGTTTCGTTCAGGATAAATGTTGCAAGGACACTGGTTTGGATGTGCTGGTTTACTACCAAGTATAAGGATACCTCCTTTAAAGGCGTCTGTATTTACATACTGTGCATTGGTAGCCATATGTAAAATAATCTATATTTTTTTATCTGTGAAGGGATCATTCGAAACTTTCAACGCAGGAACAGAATAAAAAAAAACGATTTATTTCCAAATTCAACAAATTGTGTAACGTTCACTGATAAATCAAAATATTTTATCTATCTTATATCTATATATATAAAAATGAATCCCTATTTTCCTTGGTCCACACGTAAACGGCTGGACCAATTTTGGTAATTCTTTTTTTGTTGCGTTTGTTATTGTCAGGAGAAGGTTCTTAAGAAAGAAAAATAAAGAAAGTTGCGAATTCAAAATTCATAGTTAAGACAGGACAACGTCTGTCGGGTCAGCTCGTTTCTCATATGAAACGTATGAAACGTCAGAAGCTAGGTGCATGGTTCCAATTGGTCGTTTCCTATGCAGAACAGCCGGCAGGAAACTCAACGGTTACTCTTTTAAAATAATTGGTTTTTATGATGTTTTCAAATTACAGTGTTAATAGGTATAGGAGGACAGTGTATGAGATAATCTTTTAAATTCTCATTTCATTAGTAACAGATTCCAAACAGTACGAAAATCAGTAAGTACCTAACCAAACAAGTATAGCACTAACGCCGTCTATACGCAGACCACAACGTCTCTTTATCTTAGGATCCAAAGCAACGTTACAGGACAGTGTATGAGAGAAAGTCTAACATATGGAGGCTATTAACCATTGACAATTAAGTCTTAACAGTACAAAGCGTTAATGGGTACTTTGGGTATGGTGGCCATGGGCAGCGGTGTTTTGAATAAAGTTACTTCTACAAAACTAATTAAGTATTAATATACTTAATGAGAGTGATGGTAAAAGAACTACAGACATAGGGAATAATGAAGACATACCAGTATAAGATAAAGAGCATACAGGCAATCTTAACCATGTCGAATTGATAGTAACAGTAAGACATCTCAATTGTTGGAGGTAAAGTCAATAAACGAAACTGTAGCCAGATAGAAGTCAATCAGAAGGACATTAAAACAGCTATGAAGATAATAAATGTCACCCAACATGACATTGAGAACCACCCGCAGTATTAGAAATCCAGTGGGTTAATAGAAGTCTTTCTCCTATGCGAACGGTGATCTTAATTAAAACCACGAATACGAAAGGTAATGTGCTTTAAGATTTACTGTTCTTAAGCCGTAATAAGTCGGAAATTGAACTCTGGCGAGCGAGCGCTACTGACACAATTTGTTTAATTGTACCGCATGATTAGAAAATAAGCTTGCACTATTCTTTTCTTTTGTGCTTTCTGGAACAGTAATTTTAATTTTGTTATGGTTGTTTTTGTGTCTATTGATGTCTTAATAATGTTCATACGTCAGTAGTTCATTATCATGCATGCTGATACTTTCATAATCAGAAACAATGCTAAGTCTAAAAGATTTTTCTTTAAAAATAATTTTTCGATTGTTTTTATCACGTAAATCATTTCAATCGATATGTATTTCCTTATTTGCTAGCTTAGTTCGGCTTCAATCGTTTCTACTCACATCTTTAATATCATCCTTCCAGTTCTTCCACTCGCCTTTTATAATATTGTTCAGAAAATGGTTTCCATTATTTACGATTTCTCCAACACTTTCTCACAGAGTGTAACAAATGTCTATAATAACTAAGCTACGGCATACAAGTCACAAATATCCCTAAAGCGTTGCGACCCTATACCTAATGCGAGGGCGACCAAGTTCCTACCGACTCACCGCTTTCTACACTACGAAATAATGACCAACAATTAATATTGGGTCTCTTTCAGAAATTGACATAAAGATAGGACCAACCTGCATTCCGAACTCAAAACATTCAACCTTATCTTCAGCCCCATAAAAGTCAATTTCCACACACAATACTATCGCCTCATGAAATCACATGTTGTCGTGAATCTGCAATCTATTTTAAACTTTATCTAGCACATTTAAAGTTTAATATTCAATGGGTGTTCTAGATACGGTTTGCATCCGTCCTGTAGGTGTGAAATATAGTTTTCTATATAAAATGGTATGAGGAAACCAGTTTACGCTGGGCTTTTGATTGAGGCAGTTGGGAATTAGCCTGGTTCAAAATATACTAGTAAATGATCTGGTCTTAATAGAGTATTTTTAATGATTCATGATAGAAAATGGTTGTAAATGATAGTGTAGATAGCAACCTGAAGTGTGAATGTTGTAAGTTCTAACAGTTTAAATGTGCCTATTTCTATTAGACTTAAGGGCACAATTATTGCTAATAAACTCTGGCTTTATGTGGCAATTTTAGATAGAAGATTTCAGATCCTAATTTATCTAGTCTCGTTGTGCAGTCCTGGGTGTGAATTATTGCTTTGGTAATCATAAGTTTATAATTGACGAGCACAGAAATTGGCAGATATAGACAATAAATAACTAAGAAAAACAAACAGAGATAAATTAGGAAAAATAATAATAATACGATTCAACTTAAGGAATACTATACTAATTATGATATCTTCTGGTGACACCTAGCAACAATAAATGCACGTCACACAGATGCCTAACCAGGTGGACTACAGTCTTGCCAGAAACAATGAACCGGAGACTGCCGTCGGGGACTCTATTGTTCAGAGGAACATAAAAGAGATCACCTAAAAATAACTTAGACACAAAAACGCGAGGATGTTATAATTAAACTTCACTCTCCAAAACCACGGTTAATAATAATACACCTACCAACTTGTCTTTCACATTTCACAGGTGTAGTTGCTATGCTATTTCCGATGCTTTCTTGTTAATAACCTCATTTATAATATTTGTATACTAATCACAATGGGTTTTAAGATCACAGTTCTGATTAATAACGCACTATTAGTTCTTTAACTAGGTTAACTGTATTCTGTGCTACTGTATCTTGTGCTTAGATTCATAGCTTCCTGTTTCCCGGCTTTTACTGTCACACTGTCTATTTTCTCTCATAACTCATTTTATGGAAAATATGACTTCGTTTGTTAAGTGACAAATACAGTTTTATTATTATTAGGTACTCATTGTTTCTTTTCCTCTAGATCAGGTCAAAATGTGTGGGCAGTACAAAATATACTGTTAACATTTAAGAGCAAGATGGTATTGGGAATGAAAAAGGTAAAGTCTACCTCGCTTAATCATCCTAAAGTTCAATTTCACTTGCACGTCATTAAACGATAAGGTCTATTTGTCTATGGATTAGTCAGATAGTTTCAACCTTAGTGAAGATTTAATTTAGCTGGAGTTTTTGCAAAAAGTGGCAAAGCGATTTAAGTAGTATCGTTTTTATGTTTTCCCTAATTTGTTTATGTTTGATTTTTAGTTATTATATTTTATATATGAACATGGTACATAAACAAAAATACTGACAAAATTATGGGTAATGAACTTGAATCAAAGATAAATAAATATATACCTAACGACAAAAAAGCCTTAACTCTGCAGTAGCAGGTTTCCCAAATAACATGCAGTTAGTTATCAATATAACAGTAAAACGTTGAAGATATGCAAGAAAAGAAAAAGATAAATGATTCAAAGTTGTGAAAATTGACAGTTAAGTTCCCACCTCGTTTTCTGTCAGCCTTATCAAAATATGCGTTTTATTTATTTTTGTGCTAATTAAAACTAGTAGTAACGAAGGTGGGCGTGTCTTAGTATTTGTTGATATACTGAATGTGGGGCAATGAGAATTGCCAGTGGGCGTTCAAAAGCGTGATACGCTAATATTTATTAAGCTTCTTGACATATGGAGGCTGGATAATGTATTAGAAGTATTAGGTGTTTTAAAATTAATCTGGTGTGAGAAAATAATGTAAATCATAATTTCATTGATATTTATCTACTTTAATGTCGGACAGCGATGATTCAGCCCCGTTCGATATGGAGGTAGGTCATGTTACGATAGTATCGCGCATATTTGTAATATTATACAATTCATAAACATTAATTTAGTAAACTTTCAAACCAAGAGGTTATTTAGCACAAATTTTCTAATTTCACCTGTGAGAAAATATCCCATTTCACAAGCTAGGTCATTTTCTCTTTATCTTTGAAATCAGTACTTTGATAACTTCTCAACGTAAGTGACATTGCACTAAACAAGTTTTCAATAGAGATGTTTTTACTTTACCCAGGTAATTAAAAACCTAGTTTGAATCAACTAACTAAGGTTTCTTGAGAAAGTCTAGATTGTTGCGGTGATTAGATCTAGCTCTGGATACAGCCAGGTTAATAACTTTTTAATCATTTATATGGCATTATTATTTTATTATGCTAACATAATAATCTACGTTACGCCATTCACATTCACGCTGACACGATCTCAATAAAATGCTCCACGTTTGAGGACTGACTCCCAAAATACAAGCCCTGGCTTAGTTTGGGTATCAGTTTTTAGTACCGAATGTAATCATTAAAATTGACCTTTGTGCTATGTACCAAATTCTTGTGAATGCTTCTTGTGAAATAAACTTTTTTATGTTTTTTTTTTTTATGTTTATGTTTTATTAAGTATATTATGCAGCGGCTATGGAGTATAAAATAAAATATATAGGTGTTTGGTTCTTAGGCCTTTGAAAGCTGTGTTTTGATTAGAAGCATTTAGTCGTTTCCGGGATTTTTAAGTAACGGGGGGCTTGTGGCTAAGTAATAACAGCCGCATGGTTCGAGCTATCAGGTTAAGCTACGCTTGCCGCGGTTGGTCCGTAGATGGGTGACCATCTTTACATACCAATATCCCTCCGTACCTCGAAAAGCACGTTGAGCCGTTGGTCTCGGCTATCATTCGTGGATCTTTGACAGTCGTTACGGGTCGTCAGAAGCCTGAAAGTCTGATAACCAGTCTTACCAAGGGGTATCGTATACTGAGTTGTGGAGGTGAGATAATCAGTAGTTCCATGTAAACTACTGGTATTCAGCTGTACCCGGTTGGACTAGAAGCCGATCCCAGCATAGTTTGGAAATGGCTATATGATGAGTGTTTTTTTTAAAATAATTTACCTTGATACTTGATACTTCGTATTGTAAAATTATACAGAAGTTGTCATGCCGACATTTATAATTACTGGATGTAACTAGAATATTCAAGTTAACTTAGTATACAACGTGTAACATAATTAACGCAAGACCTCATACACCCCAATTAGAGTATTGAGTTAAAAGCATAATACGATGATAAAAACTGTATTTTTTTAAAGCAAACTGGTATTATTAAGAAAAACGTGTCGACTCAAGTATTGCTTTATGCATTTAAAATTGAGCCTTATTTCTTGCAGAATAAGATTGAATTTTCTTTGGCTCAATCAGTGGTAGGGATGGCAAAATAAATAATAAAAAAAAACTTATATTAAAAGTTACTGAAATCGATTCAGTAGTCAAATAGAAACAAACTACTTTCAGGTCTTGCGTCTATTCTGTTACACCTTGTATAGATAGTAGTAAGCTTCAATTTTTATTTATTTCCTATTCGTATAAGCCCTTCATCTGCCTAGCCTTTTCCCAACTATATATTGCGGTTGACTTCCAGTCTAAACAAATGCAGCTAAATACCAATATTTTACACTAGCTTCCGCCCGCGGTTTCGCCCGCGTGGAGGTCGGAAGTTATCCGCTGGGAACGTACTACCGGGATAAAAAGTATCCTATGTGTTAATCTAGGTTATAATTTATCTGTGTGCCAAATTTCGTCCAGATCCGATCAGCCGTTTTTGCGTGAAAGAGTAACAAACATCCATCCATACTTACAAACTTTCGCGTTTATAAAATTAGTAAGAAGTAAGGATGGAGCGACTGCCTATCTGAACTTCACAACCAGTTACTGGGTAATACGATACCCCTTGGTAATACTGCATGTCAGACTTTTGGGCTTCTGGCAACCCGTAACGACTGTCAAAGATCCACGAATGACAGATGGAACCGACGCCGACGGCTGAACGTGTTTTCCGAAGCACGGAGGGATCTTGGTGTGTAAATATGGTCACCCATCCATGGACCCAACGCGGTAAGAATAGTTTAACCTTATCGATCGACCCGTACGGCTGTTATTAGATACTTAGCCACAAGCCTCACGCTAAATTGTATTAAGCTTGATAATAAATAACAATATGCTATTATCATTTAAATCATCTCATGGTTAGAATTTCGACTAAATCAAAAAGTCGTTTCAACAGTATTATCAAGCATATCTACAGATCAAAAGAATGCATTTCCCACGGTACAATAACATGAAAATTAAGTGCCCACATTGATTTAATCAGCACTAAAACACATTAAAACGGGCAATTACTTAAACAATTACTACAGGTTATGTTTGAACAAGTACACGAAATAATGACAGGCGATGAGTTGTTTTTAGTAATTAAACGCTGATATAATTCCATTATGATGTAAGGCGTTTTTTTTCCTGCAATTACAGTGGCCGGTCAGTTGTTTGATGGAACTGAGATTACACTTAATGGTGAACTAACAATAATCTATTTATATATTAATACGTGAAACAAAACCTTTGCACCGCTTTTAAAAAAAATCGCAAAATTTAGCACAGTTAAAGTTTATGTGGAGAAAGTGTACAGAAAGCTATCTATAACAATGCAGCCAGCTATTAGATAATCATCATCATCATCATCATCATTTAAGCCGAAAGACGTCCACTGCTGGACAAAGTCCTCCCCCAGGCTCCTCCACTTCGACCGGTCTTGTGCTCCCCAAATCCAGCGAATTCCCGTGGCCTTCACAAGGTCATCGGTCCACCTTGTGGGAGGCCTTCCCACTCTACGTCCTCTGGTACGCGGTCGCCACTCCAGAACCTTTCAGCCCCATCGGCCATCTGTTTTGCGAGCAATGTGCCCTGCCCACTGTCACTTAAGTTTGGCAATTCTCCGGGTTATGTCGGTTGCCTTGGTTCTCCTGCGGATCTCTTCATTCCTATAGATAATAAATAATGCATTAGAAATACATTAAGTTTTAAATTAATTTAGGTCGAATTTCGTAGCATTTCTGTGTGCAGATTTAGCTTTATCATGATTTTTTTACAGAAGGCATAGCACTAAAATTAACATCAATAAAGCACACAAAGCAATTAATGTTTTATAGTAAATCAATAAATCTACAGCCACAAAGAATAAGACAGAACCATATTTCAAAAAATTCTACCAAACGGTATTTCTCAAATCTCCCAGTACTGCTACTCACATTTTTGATATTCAATTTGCATAACAACTGCCATTTAAGATAGTTTAAATGATTGAATACTGTAATTTGGCGTCATTATGAGGTAATTAGGGTATTTTGAGAACGTTTCCTCATACGGTCGTGAACTAGAGTTTATATGAGGTCAGATAATTCAATTGCTCAGAAATATTTGAATGAATATAATTCTATGTTATTTTCGACTGACCGATGGGAATCTCTGGTTAATTGAAAAGTATGGTATCATGAACTGAAAATATAATCACGATTGTACTAGTCATTTTGTTAAATTAACCGTGTGGCTTAACGGACCTTTTTCCTCCGAATCATTTAAAAGAACACCAAGATATAATAACCAGAAGTACTTTTAAGGTACAAGTTAACGAGAAGTGACTATGTTATGAGCTGCAATCGCACAGACGTATGACAGTCGGAGAGTCAGAAAAAAACACATACAGCCTAACAAAAACAGCTGAACCGTCTGCCACCGGGGTGTTACATCCCATAAAACATAAGTGTGAAAATAAAAACGAAATACAATCCACTGTGGGAGGACGTTCCAGTTATATGAAGACAGAGATCAATAGCGAGCGCATCCGAGTAGAGATACTAGTTATTCAGTTTAGATTATTGGCAGATAGAGACTTCGTCACGCCCGCGCATTCTCTGTAAGAACGGGTAGCGTAGTGGTGAGACACGAGTTTACTGTGAGAGAATGAATCGATAGACAGAATCGATTTGAAGTTTATTTTTTGATGATTTGTTTTAGAGCTAAATACAGTAATATAAGACATTTAAGTCTGTGGCAAGATTGCTTAAAGTTAAATCATTATCGTCTTCATTCAAATGTTATAGTCAGTCTTTCATAAATTGGCGTATCGAATTTAGCACTTCTTACTAAACTTTTTATTAGAATTGGGCGTAGATATTTGATCATTAAAACGAATTAAGCTGGTATTTAAATAGAAGCTTACGCAGTTTTGCAATAGTAAATCCATTTTCAATTAAAATTAAAAGACCCATTAACACCTGTCCCAGATTAAATCGACACTTACAAATCTACATAAATATCGCTATCTTTGCTACAATCTCTGCCCACCCCTCTACCATCCAATCTTTGATTTCCTCAAGTAACTTCACACTTTATGCCATTAAGAGAAGGTTTATATTTAATTGCATTGCATTAAAATAAAAATATACAGCGAACGAGATGACCACTATGATTTTATTGTGTGCATCAAATATAATTCGTTTCTACGCTGATTTAATCTGGGAGTTAAATCAAAAACTAAATCAAAGCTGTTGAATACTACGTGAATTGAAAAATTATGTAGAAGTATGGAGAACTTATTATTAGGCTAACTTCCTGCTCTATTTTACTCAGTTATCCCATCTTTAACGTCCTCCATAATAGGTGCATAGTTTAGAATAGTAATAGTACTTATTGTATCTGAAACATGTATAATACCTTCATTATTGACCTAACTAATCATTTCTGTGATTTGATTTCTATGCACATCAATTTATTCAAGAGAAAGAAAGAAAAAACGTTTATATGCGGTAAACATGACGCAAAAAGAAAAGGAACACAAAAAAATAAATAAGAAAAGGTTGAGGGAAACATGCGTCACATCCACGCAAAACGGCTATCACTCAGCATTATGCTGCGACCCTATGCAAGACAGAGCCCCAGTGCTGGTTTTCAGCGACAGCCGGCTTTGACGTAATGACGTCACCCGGTGCATTAAACAATTATTAGGAAACTACTGGTACAGCGAACTAATAGAAAAATTATATAAATTTTATGTTAATATGATAGAATAATTATACTAAAAAGGAATATAAAAAAGAAAATGGAAATAGACATACATGCTACGAGAATATCATCCTCAATAAACATTTTTCTCTTTATGTAGTGGCAACATTTCGAAGCGTCATACATAGATAGAATGTGCGTGTGCGTCTTAAAATTGATGTAAGAAATTACAAAATGGCCAATGAATGATGTAATGTGTTAAATTATGCTAGAGCTTGAACACACTGGGGCTAATAATCATATGAGGAACAAAAACACGCTTTTAGTAAAAAAGTTCCTTCACTATTCAATTATACTACCACCAAGACAGCATACCTCATCCCAATAAACATTCACTACATTATACATCACTATTATCATTTTAACAACGAAAACATTTCTCTCTAATCAAATAATGTGCAATTAAAATTGACGATGTATTACTATTTCCCTTCACTACTGGTTTCAAGGGATTATGCGACGCTCGCTCGATGACAGCTAGACTGGACCAACAGAATTATGGCCAGAAAGCCGTTTCAATTATACTGCAGTACTTACGAAGTAAATTATAGTGTGTTCCTGGTATTAATGTTAGTTGTTTAAAACTTCCTTTTGTGTGTGGTTGTGTTTTTGAACCTCGTTGAAAATCTATGAACAAAGTTAGTGTGAAATTAATTTTAACCGACAAGTTTAGTAGAAGGCTGTTTAGAATACTTCCACCGAAAATTTAAATGAAAGAAGATAATTCATATTATTTGATTTATCTAAGTGATATTTCATTTCACGACTATAATTTAATTAGAAAGCTAAAATCATTTTTATAGATAAACACTCATTTTAAATCGAATGGCAACAAGGGATCAATATCACACTAAAATTCACAAGCGTCTCTTTCATTCACAGTTCTTCTTCTTCTTCTGAGCGTATCATGGCAAAATGTTCAAATATCTTTGGCCTAATATTCAGCCACGCAAATTCTTCTCCTGATGCAGTCATAAGATCATCAAATACATAGGACATGTGGCGCAGGGTGGAAGGTGGGTCATTATTCGCCGGAGTCGCCGCATATACAATTAAGATCTAAGCCGACCATGAACCCCCATCTGTGGAGATTGTCTTTACTCCGGCCGACTTAGGTGTGAAGACTATTTAGAGATTTTCAAGCCCAAAAGTTCACAGTTGTGAGACGAATATAAAAGATACTGTAGTAACATCTGAAAATCCTGCACAACCGCTTGATTCTAACAATCCTGATAATTAAAAACCACCCGCCATTGAAAATGATACACCTAAAGAAACATTTCCTGTAGTCATAACGGAAAAAGCTCTTAAAGTTACAACAAAAATTAATAACATTCACAAGCATGAATCATAATTCAATAACAGTGTTCGATTGCACAATTTTCCTGGCTCATTTTTTAACCCGACGTTTAACTATGGTTTACGTCAGTAACATTGGTTTTGATAAATTCTAATAACCAGTTACGAAGGCACTTCGATTTGCGCGATTTGTCACAGTCAACCCTGTGTTGTATGCTGCCATTGATAAAATGCTTATTTATATGAATAAGCGGATAATTTTTATTCAGTGTCTTTGTGGCTTTTGGCTCGGACCCTGCAGAGGTTCGTTACATGTTCTTTTCTTTTAAATTTTCTGTTATATTTTTTATATAGCAAGCATGGTTTGAGATACAACTAAAGTCTAAAAACGTGCAATCAACTCTTCCACGATGTTCTGCTCAACAGTTTTGTTCTAAAATAAACATTTCAATTATATCTACAATATAATTTACGACTGAATCATCAAAAACTATCTTCCGTAATTGCTTTTCATCAAACCTACGTCTAGCTGCACAATTATTAAACCAAGATCATGACTAAGCAGAACAGCCACTCAGCCTTGCTCCGATGATTTCATATCTACAATAAAATTTGAGTCTAACAGCGGCTTAGTAATTAAGAACTGCATAAATTACCATACATTTGACGATATCAGGAGTAGCCATCGGAACACTTGTCAACGACTCAACAGTGCTCCCTAATAATACGTTGTTACTGCAAATTGTATGTAATTTTGACACAAAGTCAGAATTCTGCTGTTGGTTGGTTAATTTTGTTTGGCATTTGGAAGCCTACATTCCATGCAAAGTCATTGCTATAATAGTAATAAGGTCTGCAATCTGCATAGTATTTAAAGTTCTTATTACGCTGCTGACTTATCAATGGCTAAAGATCTTTTGAAGTTAAGTTATTTGCAATATTAGCTGGAGTAAGTATTAAAGTAATTGTTGGTTTAATAAATAATCAGTATTATTTTCGCACAGAACCCATTGCTATTCATTTTGATTTCATATTCTCGGTTAACGATGACATTGACCACATATTTCATGTATTTACTCTTGGAGCAGTAAGCATTGTGAGCAAAATTGAAAATATTTTATTTATACTGACTTTGACGATCCCTTTGGTCACCTTTATTAGTCAGATGAGCATAAAAAGGTATAAATGTTCAGCCAAATATCCTCACACCATCCTTCCCAACCGTTAACGACATCGCAACGAAATCCCAATTTTCGCATTATCAATGATTCAAGTATAATCTCTTGGCCGTATAAGGCGATAAACACAAAACCCATCGCATTCAAAGTTGGCCGAAAGCATTCCACGTTTCGGCGATTGAGTAATTACGCGTAATGGCGGACGAGTGTTCGGGTAACGTCGTCGACGCTCGGGCATCCTCGGACCTTGATCCTCGCCGTTTTTTGCGCGCGCTTCACGGGCGCAAGTGATTTTTAATTAAAATTTAGCGCTTTATTATGAAAACTATGCGGAGTGTAATGCTATGGGAACAGTTGCGTTTTCATTGTAATTTTTTTTTTGGAGTTATTGTCATTTTTGATGCGGAATATAAATGTGATATTTATGTTACGACAAAAAGTACACTGGACAAAGTCATTTTGACTTTCTCGGTCATTCTACAAATATATTGACTTTGTTGCCTATAGATTAATTCATCCACGGTATTCTAATTTCGATTTCATTTAACTTGTCCCGGAAACAGACGGTGCTATATTACACAGCAGACCTATTTCGTCGAATTCACTGGCCAACTGCCAAAGACCTCAAACAGGACACGTCGCATCTACATTATTATTATTCTTTGTACCAACGCGATAATAATAAACACATTTTAATAACACTGACTTTCTCAATCAAACTTATCACACCTTATTGTTGAATTTTTAAATTTCCTCAAAGGAACGTTGATCGATCTGGGTTCAACTCGAGATAAGGCAACAAGGTCCCAACGACACCTCTGAGGTCCAAGTTAAGGCTTTTTTGTATTATTTTTGTTTACTTGCTGTTGTCACTGCCCCACGCGAGTCTTATCGAGATTTTTGAGGTTTATTTTTTTGTTTTTAGGGTTCTGCAGTCACGTTCAATGAGGTGTGGCGGTTCAAAATGGCGTTTGGAGATAAGTTGTCAGGATGGGTTTGCCGAGTGAGACTTTAGTAAATAGTAATTAAATGGCGATGGAATTTAATGGCCCCTGGTTTCTAAAATATCCTGATCTAAAGTCATATATTTAAAGTGAACACTTATGCGGTGGTTGAACCGATTACGTTCTCGCACATATATCCATACTTTTACTTTTTTTTATAAAACATGTAAAAGTAGTTTATTACAGAACAAAACATTTCATTTCTATAAGTATGAACTAGTGGATGCCTTATAATAATCAAAAGTCGTTCACAATTCAACGCTAAATGTAGATTTATCTGTAAAAGTAAAGATTTTTTCCGTCAAACTGCAGTTTCAATTTAGTTAGTAGTTCTGGAATCTGCTCCACAGGTACCTATGTTTCATCTTTCTGACTGACCAATCGACTATTCAAAAGTTCCTGTAATTGGCTTATTTGAAATAAATGCTTTGAGTTTGAGTTCGTAATTCATCTGCAAGCAATCGTGATAAAAATAGAAGAAAATGTCTCATTTAGAAAATACAATGATAAACTTCCATCTAACATTACTTACAACTTAAGACAGGTTAAAATTTTTTTTTTTTTTTTGTAGGTCATCTCGCAGTTGGCCTTGAGAGGCCGTGACTGCTCAACCGGTCATTCCTGGGGCTGCCATTAAGATTTTACACTTAATGCCTCCAGCCAGGGCTTACAAACTAAATTTATATGCTAAACAGGTTAAATAGTACACATTTCCAATAAATACCTTATACGGAACCTCACACCCTACATAACATACACATCGTCCCCTCGTTTCGTTTTCGATACAACGCCAGCAAGACGTTTATGCCGAGTAATTGCTCCAAGTTATTTAAACTGGATTATAGCGGAATTTAGCGCGTGTTACCTCTCTTTGTGTCCACAGTCTCGTGTGCCAACCACTTACCAATTGTCGTGTATGTGTTGCTTTTTGGTAGTGGATTTAAAGGGGATTAACAGAGCTAACTATGGGCTGTTATATTTTCCTGGTTGATATTTTTTGGTGGAGATGGACACAACAGTTATTAGTCGTTGGCTAGACAAATGGAATGTCTTGAATCATCATCTGCTTGTCTTTACCCAACTATGTTGGGATTGGCTTCCAGTCTAACCAGATGCAGCTGAATATCAGTATTTTACTTGGGCAACTGCCTATTTGGCCTCCATAATTCAGTTAATGGGTAATAAGATATCATTAAAGTGGCCGGAAGAAACTGGATAGCCACGACACAAAACCGCCAGAAGTGGAGAGATTTGGAAGAGACCTACACTCAGCATTGGGTGGCCAAAGGTTGAAGAAGAGAGAGAAGAGAAGATATCTTGACTAAGACCTGGATATGACTGACAAACATGGTTAGTAAAAGTCAACAAGCAGGAAGAAAACAGGAATAGGAGAAAAAATCTGTCAATGCTGACCTTAGAAAAGTTTTGATTTTCTATAGCTCTTATTAAAATAAGCCTTGGTGGTTACTTAAAGATAAGAACAGTAATGTATGATGTTAATTTGATTGCGTCTTACACAGGGAGGCACGGACATCGACGCACAAACTATAACCGTGAATTCAGCACATGATCCTTCATCCCCTAGGGTAGTAATTTTTCGCAAAAACCATCTGTTGTTTCACACAACATATACAATAAAACTGCAATAACTACGCGGTCAAAATGTAAGAAACAACAATATTATTTTAAATAACTGACGAAAAAATTTGTTTTCCGTCGATGGCAGGGACATCCCTGTCATCCTGTATTTTCAATTCAATTTATTTAAATCAGAGAAAACTCCATTTACATGGTAACAAAATTCGAAAAACAACATAGAAATCATAAAAATCAAAAATATCAAAAATCATAAAGATTAGTTAGTGTGTCAGTAACAAAAAATAATATTTATAATATAAATGTACGTTTATCTATGTTAGTATTGTTAGTACCTATACCTAACTGAGGCCTATGGCCGTCCTTATCCAATGATTTTGGAAAAGACAGTTAAAACGGGCAGCAATAACATTTAGGATGCTGTTGCTGCTGCTTCGTAGACGGTGCAGCAGCGAATTAGTTTTCTTGCGCACGATGGCTTGAAAGCCATCCGTACGCGCTTCAGCAAACATGCCAGACGCTCTGCAGCGCCACAGCAGCCCCAACAGCATCCTAAAAGCGTTGTTATACTGGGTGCGCAGGGTTCTGTAGGATCGCTGCGTATGTTTCACCCACAGGCAATCGGAGCTACTTAATATTGAAACGAGAACCAGAACTTTCGATCCACCTGATATCAAAATGTTGTGTTTATGTAAACTATTAATATCAAGCCTTCTCCAAAAACGTAATACCAGTTGCCAAACCTTATCAAAAACTGTTATTTTTACTCCCATAAAATTATATGTCTAAATCAAGGCCCAAGTTACGTTTCTAGGCTGAACCGCAGACTGCCTGGACCGTTAGTCTAGATAAGCAATCATAAATAGCTAATGTTATGCTGAGAAACGGCTATGTCTGAGACTGTTCCTATTGTTAGGAATGAATAGAGATAACATAGACTCGAGATTTGTTGGGTTTCGTGTAAGGAGGCTTTTACTTTGTTAGAATAATAATATTGTAGAGGCGTGGAGCTAGAAATCTGGAGTTTGTGAACGCGGCTTCGGAAATTGAGGAGCTGATTTTCATCGGATCGTGACGTAGTGTATGAAGGGTAAGAACTATGAGTTGAAAGCTCGTTTAATTACTCTATCTAACGGAACTACTCTATCTAAAAAAGCAGTGCTGCTGGAGACTTTGTTTCGTCATTTCTTCTTCCCAGCTAAAGAAGTAGGAAGTAGTAAAGGTCGAGCGATTTGAGGGACTGTCTTATGTAATTTTGTCTTTCGAAAAGTGCTGATTCTCAGCCTAATTTGAATAAATTACTTTTGATTTTGACTCAATTCGAAAAAGACAGTCTGCTTTCGAAATGGTACCCAAGATCTAAGGAACGGAAAACAATACAACCTGCTTATAAGTCCATATTTTCATCACCATCTTATTGCTAATATGCTTTAATGTACATAAAAATAATTTCTGCTTTTCTATCACAACAGAAAAACGTCCAGTGTCTGACAAAGGCCTTTCCAAGCATCGCCACTACGAACACTCACACATCATACATTCAACGGAATCCCGCGACCTTCATCAGATCATCAGTTTTCCTAATCAGCCTCATCAAGTGCTCATTCTCAAATAAGTTGGAGACGGTTTTCAATCAAACTGGATGCAGCTGAAAACCTGAATTTTACAAAGCAACTGCCTATCTGACCGCCACAGCCCAGTTAATTGGGCAAAATAATTTACAATACCCTTCAGACTTTTAAGCCTGCGCATAGTAATTTATTAACTGTAAAGAATAGTTACAGGGCCTTCATTAAGAAAAATTTCCACTTTGACGTATTGGTGATCTAAGTTGCCACGTTCATCACCAACAAAAGAGTATTACCGGCCATGTTTTAAACCTGGCTATTAGCATCGCAACAGAACAGATATTATTACCGGCAACTTTTTAAAACTCGTAGGCTGTAGGTACATTTTAAAATGTAATATTTCACCGGTGTTCGGATGAGAATGGCGAGTATTGAGCAGGCATCCTCTTTTCTGTATTTACGTTGTAAATGCATGTTTTTATGGCCTCCGTTACTCCGCTGCTGTTGACTGTGGTTCGTGTTATAAGTGGAAGCGATTTAAATAGATATGCATAGTTTCAATCTTAAATAATGATGGGCTTCAATAAAAATAAAACAATAACATCACACCTGTTTACACCGAAGGGTTAAGCAGAAATATACCTAATATAATACCAGCCTATTATTATCCAAATGCAGCGCAAAACTCTTCTCATATACGGAGAAGGTACGAACATTGATCACCATGCTTCTCGCGGGTGACTAAGTAACAATAGCTGCACGGGTCGATCGATAAGATTAAGCTACGCTTGTCGCAGTTAGTCCATGGATGGGTGACCATCTTTACATACCAAGACCGCTCCGTGCCTCGGAAAGCACGTTAAGCCGTTGGTCCCGGCTGTCATTTGTGGATCGTTGATAGTCGTTACGGGTCATCAGAAGCCCAAAAGTCTGACACTGGCTCGTAAAAAATAAACGAAGACAGAACATTACTATGTAATGATATTCTGTTCGCCCTTCAGTTTTTATGCCTGGGGACTTTTGTGCTACTTCTTCCCAGCTTAAACACTAGGAAGTGGTGAAGGTCGGGCGTTTTGGGAGACCGTCTTATGTAATTTTGTCGTTCAAAAAGTGCTGACTCTCAGCCTTGTTTTAATAAAAGACTTGATAAAAAATATGATGTGATAAAAAATCCTCAGTTTGAAATCACAAGATCAATAGATGAATCAATAACGAAAGAAGCTTTATGTTTATGTTGTGTTGACTATAAAATTGTTTAATCCTTTTTTTGGATATAGAAAACAAAATTTGCTAGATATTTGCCATATGAGAAAACGCGGCGACTTATAAAAAAAATGCCGATATTATTATAAAGATAATTTCGGCAGTAATCGCTTCAGCTTATTACTAACACATCAACTTAAAGCTAGCTGCATTGACATTGTAAAAAATGGACTCTTAAAAGACTATTCCGGACTTCAGACTAAACTTCACTTAAAAATATAATATAACAGACAACATACTTGTAATATTTCATAAATAAAACCTTTTCTATTGAACATTTCATACTTTTAAATATACTCGAATAGGAAATATCAATACACAATGTTTCCTTATTTTCGTAACAGGAAGCTGATCTTATTTTATTTTTTTCTCCGCTTAAGGATCTTCTCAGTTTTCATGCTTTTTTTTAAATATAATATTGATACATACTTGAGTTTTCATACAATGTAAATTGCAGATTTGATATTTTTATTAAACTTCGTCACAGTAATACTAATAAACTAAGCTCTATTTTCGTCTGTCACAATAATATTCTTTGCACTATATGAGATTTTTCAGATCTAACCCTAACATACCCCAGTTCGTCAGTATCCAGAACCATGCTTTACAAAATAATCAATAACAATCTCGCTAAGATATTTAAAGGGTATTCCAGACATTCTCGCAAGTTCAAAGGCAGTTCAATAAGTGGAATGCAAAAATGTATTTGCTGGACTTATATTTGTAGGCGGAGATTTAAATGGCGATCTATTAGCATTTCTGTGTTAGGACTTACATGAGACGGGGACGACACGTTAACGACTTTGGTATTTATTGGAAACAAGTACCTGTAATATAAATGGACGTTTAAGTAGTTAATTGTGATATGTGACATCCACAGAGCAGATGGAGGGTGGAGAACAGTGGTGGCCTAGAGGTACCGGCCTCGTCTTATGAGTTGAGGGTCGTGAGTTCGAACCCAGGCAGGCGTTTTACTTTGTCTAAATGATTTCATCACCACTGCTCTCAAAACGGTGAAGGAAAACATCGTGAGGAAACCGAACCGTTCTACGACTAAAAATTCGAAGGCATGTGACCTCTACCAACCCGCACTAGGCCCGCGTGGTGGATTACGGCCCATTCCCTCTCACGGAGAGAAAGCCTATGTCCCAGCTGTGGAAAATTTTATTCTAAAACTATTAGGCTAAGTGACATAGTCCACTGCATTAGAACTAATATTATAGGCTAGTTTTAATCTTTTTTTTTAAAGATGCTGTCCCCTATCTAATGATGATGATGATGATGATGATGAATGATCTATCTAACTCAACTCCTGAAACAAAAACAATTTTCTACCAATCCATCAAAAAAGATTAAAAAACTACCATAAAAACAACAGCTGGAATCCCCCTGTTCACTTTGGTCATTGACAATCGAAATATCGTAAATCATAAACACCTTTACACAGCGCTACTTGTTGAGTCCTGTCTTCATCTTTTTTTCTGTAGGTACTCTTGAAGTTTGCTCTCAACATCAAGTAGTAGTGTGGGATGCAAGATGCGAACCTGAGGTACCTAAGGCATCTGTCCTACAGTCGGCGAGCAAGCGACTAGCTATGTACAATTTTCTCGCTCAACGGCTCAAGAAACGTATTTTGTTTACGCTGAATGGGCTCGTGACCTCTACCTCGCCTAATGGAAAGCGATGGATGAGGTCAATGATGGACCGAGCAAGCCTAGAAGATGCCTGTTAACTCTTGCGTTGAAGGCAGACGGGTTTTTTTTTTTTTTCAAATTATATTTCTATTGCAGAATGGACAAGCTTGATGGCGCCTGATTAAAAGCAATCGATAGGCTTATTATGAAATGAGTGTGCCTCAAAAGTTTTCCGGATCACTCTCGGTTTGAAGGCGGTTAGGCTATATATGTTGAACGGAACGCAGAGGCTGGCAAGGAGTTCTACACTTTTTCTATAACAGAGATAGTTCTCGCTGGCAGTGTGAACAGCCAGCAATCAACTTCTAAAGTTAAAACAAAATCCTAAAGAAAAATCACATAGGCCTACATGGGCACTTATGAAACGTCGAAGTAAGTGCACCTTGGTTCCAGTTTGATATATCCTATGGAGAAGAGAATAAACTCCACCGTTACTCCTGCAGGCTTCGCATGACGGTTCCTATTTCTACTCTACCGTAGAATAGAAATCGCTTGTCTACTTTTCTCGGTTAAAAACTGTCAACTGTCTACACGGAAACGTCATTTTTGTTTACTTTTCCGTCGACAAAACGCTTCTCGACGGTTCTTGTGCTGCTAAGCCTGTATAGGTCTTAGTAACTTTTACAATATTTTAAACAACAGTAAGTATTAATACGTATGAGAGGACAGTTTAGGCCTGTCAACAAGTACCAATATTTGTAGATATCTCTTGTACTGACACGAGACCTACATCTATTGTACGTTTCTTAAGCGAGAAGTCGATAGCTAATCGCGTCCACGATGGTGGGATAGGTGCTTTAGAGGTAGGTACTCGTAAGTCCTTGTAAACTGGCATGTTCTATGGGAGACAATATTGCTAATAATGGCAGAATAAAAATACTTCAATGGCTGTTTAAGTGGGAATGGTATGTTTATTTACTTGTATCGACTGGTTTTTAAAAGGTGAATAATTTCACTGTTCCGTAGAATCTTGCATAAAAATGTGTTGAATGCCATTTGTATCAATTATTGAGGCTTAAAAAAAATGCCAATTTTTTTTCTAGATTATTTAGATGAATTTTTTTTGTTTGGAAACAAAATGCGCTTTTATCTTGTCAAAGCGTAATATTTTATTACCACGATTTAAACACTGGCACACAATGCGCAGCCACCACTGGGTTTAAAATTAGAAGCATGTATGGAAAAGTTTTATAATAAAACTAAACACAAAATAAAACTTTTTGAAAATTATTTAGCTATACCTAAGTTTGTAATTTTGGCCGGTGGTAAATCCCATTGGACACATGGTTTATATATTATTATGAATTTATGAAACCACTAGTTTTTGCCAGCGGCTTCGCCCGCGTATAAGCCGGAAATGATCCCACAAGAATGTACTTCCAGAATGAAAATGATCCCATATGTCATTCTAGATTATAAACTATATGTGTGCCAAATTTCATCCAAATCCATTCAGCTAATTTTGCGTGATTGAGTAACAAACATCCAAACATCTAAATATCCAAACTGCTAAACATACAAACATTCACATTTATAATATTAGGTAGTAGGATTCAAATGGCCTCTTTTGGATGATATTATAAATTCATATAATAGTGTGATTACGTGTACATAATACAGACGCCTTTTATAAGTAGTTATGTATGCACGCAAGTAACATACTACACCACCATCTTAGGTCTGTACACGTCGGGCCAAGTTCAACGGCACAGTATTGACAGGTCAAATTAATAACTTCCTTTTATCGACTAACACTTTAAGAGTTTCACAAACATCCGCGATCTGGTATCTAATTAATCTTATTTTAGCTAATTAAGACATTATATTTATAAATCATTCAGCTTTTTTGGTTCGACGTGTTTCATGTAGATAAGCTGCTTTGGCCTTTATGTGTCGTGGAGTGTCACATTTATCTCGGTTGTCAAATATGAAATAGACAGATAAGGTGGTGTGTGGATTATCGTATGTTATGTATAGTATATGTTGTTAAGTGATTGTCTGGTGAAGAAATAGGCTCGATGTAGAGCGAATGAATGAAGGAAATATCGGGTAGATTGTTTGGTTATTGTGGCAAAATATAATATTAACAGACATAACAAATAGTTTTCCCATCTTTTCCAGGAATTCCTGCAGATTTTTCCTGACTGGATTATCCCCACAGTTCAGTTCAAGCGTCTCCATCAATCGAATGTTACGATTAATAAATCAACCAATAAATTTATATATCTTGCTCGTCTCAAGATCGTTACCAATAGATACGAAGGATTAAAACTGCCTGCCGATACTTAATCCTATTATAGTCCATTAAACATATTTTAGAACCTGTAATAGCATTAAACAGTTCATAAAATAATAAAAATAAATGTCACTAAATCAATAGATAAATTACTATTGACTAAATTATCGAAGTTTTTTTTTTTTTGGTAATTTACTTACGACTTGTGACGCCTTGTAAAATGGATTAATTTTTTCTCTCGTATTTGCATACCTGAAACAAGAATTAGTTGGTCATTAGTCATTTTGATAAGGTTTAAAACAGAATTGAGCTATACTTAAAATGACATTTCTAAAAATAATTTAGTTTAATTTGCTTTAAATTACGTAAATCAAAAAACAGTTGCGCCCAAAAAAAATGACCCACCACGTTTTTTTATTATTCTTAACATATCAACCTACGATCAAACATCAACCCCTCGACATAGTAATCAAAACAGGGTTAGTAGAAAATTAGGCTTACATTCCTTATCTACCAAATCTCTAAGTACACAATTATTGGATGTAATTTACAGATACGTTCAATATGATCGTGATAGGTCAGTCTTAGCCTTCTCTGGCCCTTTGCAACCCTCCACTTGCATTGTGCATCTGTTTCGTCATAACCTCAGGCTGTACGTATCAATGGCGTTTATGGCTTTTTAATGTTTGCCTTCGCCCTTTGCTTCGTACAAACATTAATTTCATACGATGTAAGTACGTAAGGTTTAACACAGTTGGTGCTGGCTTAGTTCAGCTAATTTTGATACTTCTGAGGATAGCTTTAATTACGTTGATTGACTTGACAGTGCTAACGAGTTTTAGATCGTAAGTTCGAGTCCAAGCAGGCGCTTTATTACGTGTAATTTATTGCATCACCACTGCATATAAAACGGTGAAGGAAAACTTTGGGAGAAACCAGCATGTCCGAGAGCCAAAACTTCGAAGACATATGACATCTACCAATCTGCACTCAGCCCGTTTAGTAGATTACAGCCCAGGGTTTCTCACAGAGAGGAGGCCTGTGTCTCAACAGTGAGGATGTTATAGGCTAATTATGCTATATTGCCAACATAATTTAGTAATTGTCGAGTGAACATTGAATAATTATGTTAACAACTCCAGGATACATTGAATTATAAAATAAGCTATTGTCGCTATTAATGGGTAGTCTCAAGGTATGTGAGAATGTAAGATTGCATGTAGATTCAAAGGATATAATAACTTTCAGTCACACAAAAAAAACTTGAAAAATCCCTACTTATCATCAAAATATCTTTATTACAACGATGGTTATGATAACAAATGTTCTCATCGCAAGTGGATGTGCGCATACCGAATGTGAAGTCATGAATATATGACGTCACGGCAAGGGATCGTGTTGCCTGAACGTCAAAATCTTGACCTGTGGAGTTGAAGGTTATAATAACGTAAGGTTTTCAATATTTACATGAAATTATTGTTTGTATTTAGGCATTTAAAGTTGCCACGCAGTGCACCTTTAAAAAATTGGCACTAAACGTAGTTCGAAGTTGGTTATTTAAATGTAAATGAGTAAAAGCTATACAGTATCACTTCGATTGAAACTATAAATTCAAAGTTAGTTTCAAACCTGATTTTCAAAGACCTAAATTGGTACATACATAGGTAATCATTCCCTTACGCCTATTTTAGATATTCTGGGTGTAATAATAAAAAAACAAAATACCTGTTTAAATCAAGATGTTATTTTAGAAGATCCGTTTACTGAACAGTGAACAAGAGTTTAAAAGATAACTAAGTAGTAAGTACACTTTTGTGAATATAAAAATACACTGGAAGCCAAATTAAGTATGCATCCGTCGTAAAATCCCTTAAACGTTTGATGTGGCCCGCATCGTGCCATTCTTATCTCATATAAAACGTGCCTCAAATAAATTGGCCAAAAGTGTACATATAGGTATAAAGTCCGTACATATTTGTGGCATGAGAAATTTTCAACAATTAATAAGATTTGACGATTGTACATCATCATCAACAGCATCATTACAGCCGAAAGACGTCCAGTGCTGGACATAGGACTCCCAAACGTGAGTTGGGGTTTGCCATAATTGCCATGCTTGGCAGGCGGATTGGCGATCGCAGTATGGTGGTGAAATTTTGGAGAACGCTGCTGCCCATTCTTTAGTAAATCTCTTAGTCGCCTTTTACGACACCTTAAGGAAAGAAATTGCATGAGTAAGCAGAAATAGAAACCCATCTATTGTATTATAAAAGTATCTAGAATCTTTGTGATCACAGAAATAAAACAAGATTTTTATCTAGTAATCCATGCTAAGTATACAAGAAGTTGCAATGTACGAACACAAATAGCTTGAACCCTGCTTACCTCCTAAGGAATTTTAAGTGTTACTTTACTAACGTTATTGAGTTAGAGTACATGTTCCTACCATTGTTACTAAAACTAGGAATCGCATATAAACTGTACCATTTATAAGCAATAATAAACTAATAACTCTTAAGCTGCTGCGCGTCTATTTAAATCAAATTTCAAAATATCCAATAAAATAAATTCCTTCGAACTTGGTATATTGTTGAATAAAACTCAATAACACTTGGAACGGTTTTCACACGGTCACTGTTTTTAACTGAGTTTTGTTTGGGTAAGGGCGTACTCTCACTGAGCAACAGCTAAAAACTTTCAACCAAAATTACTCATAATCTGCTTAATAATAATAAATAATAAACCATTTATTGTCAGGTTACAATGACCTATATATAAATACCTTAGCCTAAATATACATATTATAATAACAATTTGTATTAGTAAATAAAACTAAAAAATATGTTAGTATCACTTATTTGCACTAAGTCTTTGTGCGTTCCGGTGGCACTTGTCCGCGAAAGCGGCGGAATACCACATCCTGTGGCCAAAAGCTTTCTTCCATCACCAGATGCAGGTAGCATGTTGGTACGCGCACCACAAATGCCTTAAAGTTGACGTTGCGATGCGACTCCAGCAGCTGGACTCTCGGCGCGTAATTCAGCCTTTGGCGCACGTACTTCACGATGTCTTCCGTGTCGGTGGTATAGTGGAGACGGGAAATATACACCGAGGTATTCGGCTTCGCAGCACGCAGTTTTTCGTTGGGCTCCATAGGAGCCTTGCCGCAGCGGTTCTTACAGCTACTCGGTCGGCGCTTCCTCCTTTGCACTGTCACGAAGCCGTCATCATCAGCCCGGTTTGTTTTCTTTATAGCCGCGGGCTTTGCGGGAGGAGCAATGGGGGTGCTCACAGTGATCAACGGCTTAGCCCTTTCCCAAATATGTCGGAGTTGGCTTCAAGTCAAACTGTAGCTGAGTACCAGTATTTTACATGGAGCCTATCTGATCCCCGCAACACAGTTACTGGGTAATACGATACCCCTTAGCTTACGAAGAGGTATCGTATCGTACCTGAATCGTAACTAAACCCGATCGATCGACTATTGAGCCTGACCACTTAGCCAAATAACTGCAGTCACGTAAATAATCAATGGACATATCATAGTGTAATAACGATAGCCTAGAGGATCACAGTGTGAGATTCAGACAAATAGTTCAGACAGTTTTTTTGATAATATGGTGTCAAGAAGAATTCCTATCTATTGGACTATTTCTGGAAATCATAATATGCTAGTACATCGTTTTGTATAAAATGCTTCGTCCACTTATAATTAAAAAAAAACATGACAACCACTTTAAAGATTCTGCCATCATTAACAAATTAAAATGTTGACAAAATGTTCCACCGATTAAAAACTTCTGGGACCAACGCAACCATACCATGCAGGTCCCGTCGTATGCGCACAGCCGTATTTAAAGTCAAGACCTCCAATGAACAGTCAGATTTCACGCCAATACGCCAACCGGGTAAACAATAACGATTTATAACCCCAACGACCAAACCGACACTTTCATATCAATTTCTATTACATTTTTGACCTAACCCCTTTAGGTCTTAACTATTTATTTACTTCATGTTGCGTAGAAAACAATAGCAAGTTATATTCTTTGGTTATTTAGTTTTATTACTATAAATAAGTACCTATATGTTTTTGGCCCTTATTAGGGAAGAAAATGTGGTTTATGCTTTCGTTATGTGGAATTGAGCTTTTTGAAAATACAAGCGAATTTAAACCTTATGATTGTACACATAAAGTTCTTTAGTAAAACAGTGAGATTAATTTTCAATAGAATCTAGGTTTAATGCATGAACGTTAGTCAAAGGTTCTATAATGTTCTGGGCTGTTAAATTTAAATATACGGTGGTTCTAGGTAAAATTTCAGATTTATATAAATTTTAATAATGTGCTTGATTTTAACGCTACAGCGTGTTCTGTGAACTTAAACTTCCCAATGTACGGTCATCAAAATAGATAAGTAAGCAGGGTTTTCGAATATAGTTGAAATTTTGTCAAAAAACCCGATTAATGTTTTCGAATAAAATTTAATTTAATAAATAGAAAACAAACAGTTCATTTATCAAATGAAATTTTATTTGCTGACATCCATCGGTTTCTTACCAAAATTCAACTAGGTATATCCGACGACCCTGGTTATTACTTTATCTCTTTTGGTAACTGCATGTTATAATTTCTAACGTAACGATATTATGGTCCTGCAAGGGGTGCGAGTTGTTTAAAAGAGATACCGCGGCCCCTGGCACACAGGCAACTGAGGGAACACGGGTGGGTTTTAGTCAGTAAAAGTTTGACACGCCCTCCTGCTCCACCCGGAGCGGGAGAAGTTATTTGAAGATTTCCCGCCCAAATTAAAAAAATAAAACCATATTATGGTGGACGTAAACGTCACGATAACACGGGTAAGTAAAATGTATGGGAACCTATAAAGACGCTTTACAATTTCCGTTGTTATAGTATACGTGGTCATCAACAGCAGAAATTATACAAGTGCACATTAGCTGTTACAATTAACAGTAAAAAGGAATAAGTGCTATGATCGCTTGGCACACGGATTGATGATCAGATTTTGTTTTATTAACACACAGGAGGATGGTATTTTTCACCCTAATTGGCTCTCTTGGTCACCTTTTATGACATCCGCGGGAGCCTAATCAATTAAACTGGAACTACTATTTTCTTTATTCGTTGTAAAGTCAACAAAAGAGATTTGTGTCCAGGCTATGCATCTGAACGTGATTAGCATCTACGCTGAGTTCAAGAACAGTCAGTGTCATCATTGTTGTGACACTGACAGATGGTGAACGTGGTTTATATGTGCTGATCACGTTCAGTTTCATTGGTGAAATTCGCCTTAATGAGGCCTTTTTGACCTTATTGAGCCGTGAAGTAGGTATGTGCTGAGCTTGTAGTGAAAATCACTCGTTTTTATTTTGTTTAAAAACTAGTATGTACGTAATCTAAATGAATATTGGCTTCGTAGTAGAAATCTGTTATTTTATATACCAACCTCGACCACACTCGAATAGCACCATCCCATTTCTTCCCATGGGTGATGTAGAAGGCGACTAAGGGACTTACTAGAGAATGGGCAGCAGCGTTCTCTATGCATTTGACTACCATACTGCGATCGCCAACCCGCCTCCCAAGCGTGGCGATTATGGCAAAACCCCCCTTTTAGGGGAGGCCTATGTCTAGCAGTGGACGTCTTTCGGCTGATATGATGATGATACCAACCTCGGCCTCAGTCTGATTACTGACATCAGTGATGGAAAATTACATGAGGAAACCTGGACATATAAGTAACTAGCTTTTGCCAGTGGATTCGCCCGCGTGGAAGTCGAACATTATCCCACCGGAACGTACTATCAGGATAAAAAGTAAAATCCTGCGTGTTAATCCAGGTTATAAACTATCTGAGTGCTAAATTTCATCCAAATCCATTCAACGCCCAAAAACAAAAAACTTATTTTGCGTAATTGAGTAAAATAACATCCAAATACAGGAAAAGTTTTTATTCAGTGCGCAAACTTTAAAAAATTTCATCGTTTTTATAAAAAAAAATCAGCTGTTCCATACATTTTGACTGTGTAGGTATTCCACTTTTCTATCAAACAGCTGATTTTATTTTTTGTATAACCGACGAATACTTTATGCGCTGGGGGGTCTAGAATGATATGCTGAATTCATAGTTAGGCTGTACCTAACCATGAATTCAGCATATCGCGCACTGGTTAAAAACTTATCCTGTATACAAACTTGCACATTTATAATGTTACGATTAGTAGGATATAAGTCAGAAATCGCCATACCGTCTTGAGCAAGCGTGGTGAATTGGTGATCCATGCTCCTGCCTTCTCAGAATGAGAAGAGGCTTTTACACTGACCTTTTCTGTCCCAATCAAGATTCATTGCATCTTTGACTCCCAAGGAATGATATAATTTAAACATAATTATATCTTGCATTTCCATTAAAACATACCGGTTCTTAAGCAGTTGTAAAAGTGAATGCTTTTCAATATTTATGACTTCGCGTAGATTAAATTATTTCCTTAGACCTACTAGTGCTGACGTTTATACAGCTGTTTTAAAATAAATCTAGACGTGCTGTAAAATGAATTGGACTCGATTACGTTTAGTGGATTATGTTGAATCGAATAATAATCGGTTGGTAGTTATGTGATTAATGTTGGTTTTATTAGCTAATCAAATGTGGGGTTACTGTATTTTTTTTTATAACGGGGTGTTAAAACCTCAATTATTTTAAATAAAGTGGTTGATTAGAATCTGTCTGTCAGTCAAATAATTCAGGAGTAACTGAATCTTGTGAATGTAAACGAGGCAAAAGCAGTAGGTATATCAGGATGGTATAAGGCAGGTGGCATTATGTAGTTTCCGCGTACCCTCATGGGAAAAAGACGTGAGTTTATGTATGTATGTAACTGAATCCTAACAACTTTTTAATAAACAAGCAAAACTATTTAATATCCTGGCTGTGGGCAGGCTATGTAGGTATGTCTTACCGTTTCTGTATAATTTTGGTAAATCACGTACCTACATAAGTAGGTTTACGAACTAAAATATTTTATGACCTTCCATGCCAATTTCCGAAGACGTAGTGATTCATTAGATAACCAAGTAATATATTATTAAGCGATAGCCGTTAAAATCTATGAGATGCAACGAATAATAGATTAGTCGACTAACTCCACAAAACGTTGCCCATCCCTAGCGCAAAATTCCAATGTCGAGGCCAACTAAATGAGCGTAGTATTTCTAACGCGCCTTTAGTGTCGTGAGGGTCGCGACGCGGCCCATCAATATCGATAGATCGAATTACTCGATTTTATTATCGATATAAGTTTTGAGTGTAACATCTAGTGAAATGCTGGAATAAATTTATTTGTTTGTGGTAATTTTGTGGATTTATGAGGTGATTTATTGGTTTATTTTTTCCTTTCGAGAATAACAATACTAAAGTATACAGTATGCTAATGATACAAAATTTTATTGCATACAGACAAAGTAGTAATAAAATTAAAGCAAAAAAACACTAATAACTTAAAAAATTACTTTAATTTCGGAAGTCGGTGGCAAAAAACTAAAACACAGATCCAAACACCAACTAAATCGAAGTCGGTCGTTTCTTTTTCACATTTTCGGTATCTACAAGGTACCAACCCCACACCAATTCGTATACCGATACTTGCCATGTAAACAACATTGTCAGAAAGTATTGGAACATCATCAAGTTGCACAAAGTCGATTAATTACGTATTATCGTAGCTAACAAAAAAACTACTGAAGTAAAGTTAATAAAATTAATGTGGGACGATTTGTAAAGCATGCTCTATCCATTAAAAAAAGGATTTTTGAAATCGATTGACAGTTCCCGGAGATATCGCGGAAAAAAGATACAAAAAAGAAGGGGAAATTGAGAAGCTCCTCCTTTTTGTAGTCGAATAAAAAAAGTATGACAAGTAAATAGCAAAAACTGCATCATTTATGTGTACATTTGTATAATATTGCAGCTTTCACGATAAATACCTAGATATAATGATATGGATGTAAATACACAATACCCATTCCCTCCCACTTCTGTATTCAAAATTCAACGCCATATTGCAAAATGTTTATCGTATAGTTTACAAGCGACAATATATTACAAAATTGTTATTTTAACTCATATTTGCCCTATGTATGAGCGAACGTACGAAAGGGCAGCCCCCTTTCGTCTGTAATCAAAGGAAAACAACATCGTGTGCTTTGTAGGGCCTTATTTGCAGCGATTTGTTGAAATTAAATGGTTATTAATTTATGTGATAGTAAACAAGGGAATTAGAGAGATGTAAATACTTTGTCATACTTATGTAAAATTAACCGTGGTTAATCTAGAAAAGAAATGGGTTTATACCCTTTATGATTTCTTTTCTCAAGCACTGGGAATTGGGAATCGAGCATTGTGAGAATGATCAAACTAAAAAAAGCAAAGAAGAAAAATAATTTCAACGTGTTTTATAAGCCTGATTCAACCGAGGAAGCAAGCAAAAATTTTCTTTTTAAATATTAAAGTTAAAAGTTCTTGCCTCGTCTCATGCAAGTTTTCTTCTGAATAATGTAATGGATTCATAAATTACTAAAGAATATACAAATAGGAGCACATAAGGCTGGCTTTACTACCAGCCTTTTGGGCACTTTTCCTGTTGATAGCGATGCAGACGAATTTTATGATGCCCTGTGTTTCTTTTCCCTCTTTTTTATATACATGTGCAACGTATTAATATTATTTTAAGTCTGTTAGCTTATATATTATGTAAATATTATTGATAATATACAAGTATAAGTTTCATTTGACCAAACCACTAAAGTCAGCCACCAGCACTGGCACCACAGGCCCAATACCGAAATACCGTCATCGTGCTTTCTGCAAATGCCGACGAACACGGCCCAGCCGCGATGTGTTAATATTATTTACAATGCTGCGCTTGCGTCATCGGGAAATGTACTAACAGCATTGTTAGCTTGTCAGTGACTGTGTTGTGTAAGGGTGCCTTTATATCGATGTTGGGATCTTGGTTGTTTTTGGTGAAGATTTTTTGAATTCGTTTTTTTTAGTTATCTGGCTGGAAAATAATATCCTAATACTAGAGGAATGAAGTCATAACCGTTTGGAATTTTCTTGAATTTGTAGTTTGATAAACTCGATTAATAAAATCTTGGCTTATTTGTTTACAGCACAGGAATAGAATAAACGTAGCCATTTCAGAACAAAGTTTCAATAAGTTTTATACTGATATATTCAAGCTCGATTCAAGGTTAAGCTTGTGACGATCCTTAACATTTTGAGACTCCTTCGTGCTTCGAAAAGCACCCGGCTGTCATTCGTGGATCACTGACAGTCGTTACGGGTCGTCAGAACCCCGAAAGTCTGACAGCCAGTCTTACCACTGGGTATCGTTTACCCAGCTTGTTATTGAGTGGAGGTCAAATACTGGTATTCAGCTGCATCCGGTTGGACTGGAAGTCGATCCCTTCATAATAGGAACAAACGATAGGCAGATGATGACTAAAATCTCCAATAAAATAAACTCAGGTATTTCAGAACAAAGTTTCACTAAGCTTTATTCTGATATACAGGAAAAGTATTTATCTAGTGCGCAAACTGTAGCCATGAATTCAGCATATCATTCTAGACCCCCTGGCTTAGATTTTTTTTTTGTCGGTTATACAAAAAATAATCAGCTGTTTCATAGAAAAGTGCAATACCTACACGGTCAAAATGTTATGGAACAGGTGATTTTTTAGCTGAAAAATTATCCAGTAAAAATCTTCAAGCCTCTTTTATTTAAATACAAGAAAACGAATTTTGGGAAGGACCAATAGGAAAGCACGACCATTGTGTTAATATACAAGGTGTAACTTAAATAACGCACAACCTCTGAAGGGGTTATTGTACTCATCATTATCAACAACTTTTACTATGGGACCAAAACTGAAATCTTTCCCTTCAGAGGTTGCGCGTTATTTAAGTTACACCTTGTAGAAACTGTGATCTTATACAAGCCACATAATCATCATACACTATCCGCACAACATAACCAATCCAAAATAAGCACAGCCGTCAGTCAATAACCGAAGCCTCAATACTATACAAACTGTTTTATTACCCTAAGTACTTGTAAATTGTGCTTACACGAGCCATTGTTCTCCAGAACACACATTGTCTTATAAACTGAACTTACGGCTTAATAATATTATACCTAGTTTGCTGTGGATGTGCCAATGGGAATAGCAATGTGAAGACAGTTGAATGTGAAGATTGGTGCAGTCAAAATCAAAATGAAAAGTCATTTATTCAAATTAGGCTGAGAATCAGCACTTTTCGAACGTCAAAATACATAAGACAGTCCCCCCAAAAACGCCAACCCGTCACCACTTCCTAGTGCTTTAGCTGGGAAGAAGAAGTAGCGCAACAAATTCCCCAGCAGCACAGCTGTCTGCTTAGTCGGATAGACTTGATTCTATACATACATAGACAAAGTAATATAAACATTACGAGACACAGAACATTAATTAAATAATTAGTCATACATATGTCAGCCAGCCATGCCAATTGGTATATTGTATTGTATATTACAAATAAAATAAAACCTTAACTCGAGCACAAAGAACAAAAATGTAAATAAAGCATGCAGTGGTCGCAAGCACTACTGCTGATCTTGAGATCCCGGGTTCGGTTCCCAGATCGAGCAAAGTATTACTGGTTTTTTCAAACCTTACATTATTAATTTAGGGACTTATTTTTTATTATTATGTGTTATCTTTTTTATTATTATTATGTTCTCTTTCGTATAGAACTTGAAATGTACAGTCTGCAACATTAGTTTAATGGTCGTGCGCGGGGTTTTTTCATCATAAATTTCTCAATAGCAGCCCGGTCTGGTTTTGTGCCCAGTTGGTATTCTCGCCCCTATTACATGGGACTTAAGAATAATTGGCGAAATGTGGGTGTAGGTACTATACATATACCTCTGCCCGTCTCTTCGGGGAAACAAGGGCGTGATGTTTATGTATGTTACGCTATGTGAAGAAAAATTACGTTTCTTTTTTGAGGGTGGGAAATCATCAAATTACTTCTCTCGCTCTGGGTGGAGCGGGAAGGCGTGACAGACTTTTACTGACTGAAACCCACCCGTGTTCCTTCAATTGCCTGTGAGCCAGGGGCCACGGTATCTCTTTTGAACAACCCGCACCCCTGGCAGGCATCGGCCCTTGCGGACTCCACCAGTTGGTCTGACATCTCTTTGAGGCGCGCGTGGAACACAATGCGCCGACGACCCGGGGTTGGTCCTTACCAGACGGCGAGCTACCCATTACTCGCCGTCAAAAATGTCGTAACACATAGATTGATCTATCATAGCATAGCAAAGTGTAAAGCCCACAATCTGTGTGCCTAGAAGTTTTTGTAAGATCTTGGCTACCGCAGTCATTTAGAAATAATATCTGTTTGAAAAGCTGACGCTGCGAATGTATTAGATAATGAATTACGCAGTAATTCTAACAACCACTAAGTTGGGAACAAACCAGACGCTGATAATAACTGCGGAAAACGAGAAGTAACATAAGACGACAAAAACATTTAACAGTCATAGCAACACCAAAAGGAAATATTGACGTACCGTAACCGTAAGTCTGGCAACACTCAATAAATCCCCTCACAAACTATCTGTTTACACAGTGTTGCCAATTAAAATCAGCAATAAATTCTGCGGGCCGCTATGTCCGGAGATCAAACAAGGAAAGGGCTGCACCATTCGATACATCGATAATTATCTAGTATCGATTCGCAGGTGCATCACTAGCGCGTAAATTTTACGGTAAACTACGGTACGCCCATCACTTGGGTGGTATTCCTTCCTAATAATAAATTGTTGACAGGAGTTGACGGAAGAGATTGTGTTGGTGTAATGGCTAAACGGCTATTTTATGCAGAGAAGGAATAACTGTCGGAGAATGGGTAAGTTAAGACGAGATCACAGTTCCCAGCAGTGCTGACCATGGATTGTTTGTTAGTGAAAAGCACTGCTAGGTTGGTTCTCGTGTATTTCATAAAAATAAAAACGATTATGACTAGAGAAGATTCAAACAACAATAATATTGCAATCACCAATCCTGTTGCCAAGGTTGGTGATTTTGACAAGATCAGTCATTTCCTCATAAATAAAATTGGACTTTCTTTTTGTAATGTTAAAATACCAGCATTTTAGCAAATGCATAGGTATGGAAGTATATACGGTATATAATAAAATAAAAAATTGTATGTCTGTCGGTCTGTTGGTTCTGGCTGATCTTTGAAACAGCTGGACTGGTTTTGACGGGCTTTTCTCTAGCAGACAGCTGTTATTTTATGGACTAACAAAGGCTGTGCTTGGAGGAGACATAAGTCCAGCAGTAGACGTTTTTCGGCTGAAATGATGATGATGATGAAAGTTTGTATCTTTGAATGTTTGTTACACAATCACGCAAACACGACCGAACGGATTTCGATGAAATTTGGTACACAGATTGTACATGGCTTAATACATAGGACTAACACTTTTTGTTGCGGTAGCACGTTCCTGTGGGATTATTTCTAACATCCACGCAAGAGAAGCTGCGGGCACAGCTAGTCTAAAATAAGGAAGGCTGATTATCACGATCTAAAAACATAGTTCATTTAACTACACCTGTGTTCACCAACTATCTGACAGCAACTCAGCATGACACAATAAATTAGTTAAATCGTTAGGCTTTGCCGTTCATAGTCAATAAACTAGTTATCTTGTTTGGTAGTCCGTTTACACTCCGATTAGCTTATAAGTGATTAATAAAATTACCCTGCATAGGTTTTACAAATGATGCCAGTGCATATACTGGAATGTTTTATAGTAAATAGTGCTTAAAATGAATATTGATTGGATTACAATAACGTATCGATAGTTAGATAATCATGGTTAGTAATCATTTTATTAAATGTCCGTTTTGTAATAGGAGATAGTGCTTGGTCAAAAGAGGGATTTCGATAATCATCGTGCTTCGAAATAGGATTGATACTGCAGTTTGATAGAAATAGATATATATATATAGTTGGACACTCAAGCATGAGATTTGCCAGACCAAATATTTAAGATTAACTTTTGCCAGCAGTTCCGCTCACGTGAAGGTCGGACATTATTATATGGGAACATACTACCGGGATAAAAAGTCGTAATCTAGGACATAAACTATCTGTGTGCCAAATTTCATCTAAATGCGTTCGGCCGTTCTTGCGTGATTCAGTAACAAACATCCAAACATTCACATTTATAACATTACTTGATTATTATCAGCACGTTTAATTATTATTACATATAGACATAGATAATAATTAGTGAAGTCAGCCAAAATGAACAAATGTATTTCATAAAATCCCATACTATTTAAGCCTTACTCCAATATTTTCCGACCTAAACCACATAGTTCTAAATATCACAGAATGATATTTCATAGGTCGAAAGTTCAGGACACCTTCGACTTATAATTCTAAAGCTAAGCACGGTTTATGAGAAGCTAAAGGCATGCTCATAAAATCAAAGCATTTTGCTAAGTAGGTAAGTGCCTACTTAATTTCACGCCTGTCAGTAGTTCCAAAAGACAAGGCGGTCATAATATTGCCGATAATGATGGGTCTACTTTGAAAACCTTAAATAGACTTCGTACCCAAGCAGGTTGCAACAAGGACAACCTCCACAAGTTGTGGTTTATGGACGGCTCAGACCGGTGAAATCCAACCAACCAGCTAAATTCCATATAGATAAACCCAGTAAAACTGCCCAACTTAGGAATCGAAAAAGCGTTTAATTCCATGTAAATAAAGTTTCACAAGGCAGTACACTATACAATTATATTTTTTTTTTTCTATATTTAAATTTTGTGTGTTTTTTCTATAAAATTTTGTAATGTTTTTTTTTTTAATTAAAGTATTCAAGCATTACATTTTTATTTGTTGTTTTCAAGCATGGACCCTCCTTAGGTGAAGGCTTCCTTGCTTGCTCCATTCGTCCCTATTTTTTGCTATTTGCATCCAATGTGATCCCGCTATTGATGTCGTCTTCCCAACGCGTATAAAGGTCTGCCCGTGCGTCTTTGTCCTTGTGGGCCATTCCATGTGGTTATGGTACATGTCCATCACATTAGATACTCCTAACTTTTCACCAACAGAAAATCAAAACGCGAAAAATACACACACACAAACAAAGCATCTAAATCAAAACTATTAGGCCCTCACTCACACAGACGGACTCCATAACAAGATGTGACATTAGCAAATACTAGGGACATTACTCATCCGACATTGTCTAAGGCCGGCAACAGTTGTACGATTAAAGATTAAGAGAATATCCTTAACGGTACAGCGGGCGGCCCACACGGAACCCGCAGGCCAAGTTCTAAGGCTAGTTATACTGGTGCGACTTTTAATATTGGTTTTTGGATTAAAGTTCTAGACGGAAATTCGTTCATTTTTGGGGAGTTTATAGTGATTATGGATCATGGGAGCAGGATCAATGGTGGCCAAGTGGTAAAGGCCGTGAGTTACGAGTTTATAGGTCATAAGTTTGAACAGGCGCTTAACTTTGTGTAAATTATTTCATCACCACTGCTCTCAAAACGGTGAAGGAAAACATCGTGAGGAAACCGACATGTCCTAGCACCAAAAATTCGAAGACATGTGACATCTACCAAACCGCACTGGGCCCGCGTGGGAGTGGAGGGAGTGGATTACGCCCACTCCCTCTCATAGCGAGGCTTGTGTCCCAGCAGTGGGGACGTTATGGGCAGATAATGTTATGGATCATCAACATCATCATTTCAGGCAAAAGACACTGACATACGCCGCCCCCAAGCGTCGCCACATGGACCGGTTCTGTGTTTCTTGCATCCAGAGGATTCCTGCATCCTTCACAAGGTCATTGTTCTACCTAATAGTTATGAATAATAACACTTATGTCTAGCCATTGCTACAATTTAGTGAACCAAAATCTTATACAATGAAAAAAAATGGCATTCTGTGTATTTAATTTTCCTATACGAGCAATGATTCTGTAAGAGCAGTGGGTACTGCCAAATCAACATGATGTTGACGTAGTCTAGAAAGTACTAAACACATCTGATTATTTTATTTAATTATTACGTGTGTACATAAATGCTTAAATAAATAAATAAAACTTTATGCACAAGTAAAATAAAATGAAATGTTTATTTATTTAAGTAAGTAGTTCATAAAATACAATTTTACACATAAATATTTTTTGGCCAATATTTTAAAACTGGATGGCGCCGGAATTTCTTAGCTGACTCATCCCTACGAAGAAATGCCGAAATAAAGTCAGAGGTCATGGTTTAAAAAAATAAAACTGTACAAAGGCGGACATAATGCCTGACGCATTTTCTGCCAGTCAACTTTAGTGTGCATTACTTTCTCATTTTATAAAAGAAAACTCCCCCTTACATAATCATAAAATCGTACATGTCGAGCCATCCTTAACAAAATGTGCGGGCGACGGGCGCAGTTGTCGCCGTCCTGTCGCGTGTAATCGCACGCGCAGTCATTTGTGCTTTATTATCACCACCACCGGCTCCCATCTACTTTCCAATTATTTGCTAGAAAGAAAGTATGAAATGGGAAAAGCCATCATGATATTTCATAAGCACAGTTTTGTTTTGAATGACGATTATGATTGTTTTTAATACTTTTCTGTGACTTTGATCTAGCGTTATACCAGCTGATGTCAAGGGTTTTTATTTCAGTCGTTATTCTTCCCCATAACGTTAAGTTATTTCTGTCAGGGGTGCGGGTGGGCCAGAGCGGGAAAAGTTATTTGACGATTTCTCACCCAACAAAAAAAAAACATTCAGTTATTTTAGTTTGAAACTTAGCGGATATCACTACTCAGTATTGTATTTAGTACTTTATTTACGCAGCTACACATTTCTATAATAAAACATAAACTTAACATTACGCCTGTATTACCGAAGGGTTAGGCAGAGGTGTTCCGATCATACACCCACCTTTCTCCAGCTATTAGGTCCCGTGTAATAGGGGATAAGCCTTTTGCCATCAACCGAGCACAAATCCTAACTCTGTGCGGCTACAGAAAAAATCCAGAAGGAAAAACGCACCAAACACACCATTTGCTCGACTCGGGAATCGAACCCAGCAGTCGCGATGGACCACTGGACCAACGACGCAGCCTATTTCTGTATATTTTTTTAAATCACTCCGGTTGCGAGGTCATTCGTAAGCTAGAGATTTTTCTTTAAGGTGAATCTAGTCCACATTTTTTGCACACAAACTTCGAGAGTGTTTTACTCCACTGTCTGACAATGGCACATGCAAAGTAAAATATGATATCGTTTTGTCTCATTATTAATATTGTCTGTATGGAAACATAATACTAAAATAAAAACCCATTAAAAAGTTAGGACCCAACAAAGTTTCGTTTTTCTTGCTAATTTTACTTAACTTTGGGCGTGTTTAAGTAACAAAAGAAGTGTAAAATCTCCAAAACCAAGCCGGTACCGAAAAAGTTCAATTATCGAAAAGTTCTATAAATTCTATTGGTCATCGATTTATGCATTGGCTTTTTCATAAAACCCAATCTTCCAAAGGACGTTTCTTAATTTTTTCGCGATTTTTTTACTATAAATGATCCTGCATCTCACTCAATAACGTTGTGCGTGTAGAGTAGCGTCTAACTGCTCATCACTGATACTATCTCTGTCGGATACGAAGCCAGGTGTGACAACTTGATTTTTAGCCAGGCCCACCAGTGAGTTCGAGCCCGCGACTAGGTTCCCCTTAAGCATTGAATTTCTGTTGTTTTGAACGCTCAGGATGCAAATTTTTATCGATTTTCTGTAGGTGCTGCCCATCATGATTATGTCGACAGCTTAACGATACGCACAGGAAATAGGTAACCAACTAACAAGTTGACCGATACTGACCTATTTGAAGGTGGCAAACTTGCTCTGGCTCCAAGTACTTAGTACCTAAGATCGATCCTTGTAACAAGTCGAACCAGTTAAAGTTTTCATTAAGAAAAGTCCGTTTTCATCTACCAATCAAAGTCAACCGATTACCGGTAATATTGGTCATCGGTCCTACGAAGTAAATTACAATATAACCTATCAAACTTAATTAGCGCGCTCGAGAGGAAGTTCAAAATTAAATACCACCGTTTTCAAACGAGGCGGTATATCTAAAGGATAATGAAATGATATTAAACATTCCAATATCCTTGTGAGATTTTATTACTAACCCTTCGTTATCTGTGTCGTAAAAAAAAAAACAAGAAACAAATCAAAGTATAGGTACACCCGATACGTCAATCTGACACCTAGAAACATTCGGACCACAAGAAGAACAGCTCAAAAATATATTGTTCCTAATTTGAACTTTATGACATAAGAATTACAGGTTATGTTTTTATAATAGGGATGTGCAACAGCAGTCGTAAAATTGTTGATGTAAGATTGACGGCTGGTACCGTTAGCCGAGGTCGAGGCACTGCACTGGCGGCCAAAAGCGAGTGTTATCGATAATGCGCACATCACTAACACGAAGTATAGACTAATGGAATGCTGTTTTGAAAGAAAACGTGTTCCAAACGTTCGAAAAAGTAAAATTGATTCTTTTGTTTCCGATGTGAATTTGTGTGATGTTATTTCATATTTAATAATCGCTTCATTGGTCAAGTTAAGTGCAAATGGTATCCAGGAGCTGCTGAGTGTTTGGAATCTTCATAATCAGCATAAAATGTTCGCGCTTCTGGGACACAGGTTTCCTCTAGGTGAGCGGGAGTGGGCCGCAATCCACCACCCAGGCCCAGAGTGGGTTGGTAGATATAAATGAAAATAATAAATAATATTTTTTTATTGAACCAGTGTTACAATTATTACCTTATGATTAGGTTAACTTAATGTTGATGTGTAACTGTTAGGGATTTTCGTTTTCGTCTTTACGGCGGACCCCAAACTAGGCAGCGCCTGTATCTTGGGGACCAGAGTTTTGAGACATAGTGCTATTTACCACTGGAGTTTAAGGTGACAATGGGTAAGTAATTGCAAACGATTATACAGGCTAAGTTTTTATTCAGTGCGCAAACTGTAACCATGAATTCAGCATATCATTCTAGACCCACCAGCGCAGAAATTTTTCGTCGGTTATACAAAAAAAAATCAGCTGTTCCATACATTTTGACCGCGTAGGCATTGCACTTTTTTATGAAACAGCTGATTTTTTTTTTGTATAACCGACGAAAAATGTCTGCGCTAGGAGGTCTAGAATGATATGCTGAATCCATGGTTACAGTTTGCGCACTGGATAACAACTTATCCTGTATAAAACTAAATGAAATGAAAATTACAAAATGTCTTCGAATTTATGGTTCTAAGACCGTAGGTGTCCTTATGTTGTTTTCTTTCACTGTTTTGTGAGTAAGGGCGATACAATAATTTACACATATTAAAGCGCCTGCCTTGGTTCGAACCTACGATCTACAACTCGTAAGTCGCAGTCGTAACCACTGGTCCACCACCACTGCCACCTGCATGCATGTATGCATGCTACCTGCATCTGGTGATGGAAGAAAGCTTTTGGCCACAGGATGTGGTATTCCGCCGCTTTCGCGGACAAGTGCCACCGGAACGCACAAAGACTTAGCGCAAATAGATACTACTAACATAATTTTAAGTTTTATTTACTAATACAAATTGTTATTATAATATGTATGTATATTTAGGCTAAGGTATTTATCTATGGGTCATTGTAACCTGACAATAAATGGTTTATTATTATTATTACTGGTCTTAAATTAGGAAAAAATTGACCCGTAGAAACAAAATATACAAGAAATATTGGCATTTTGCCATAAGATTAAGGATCTCCGAGAGTCGTTCGAAATAATAAATGGCTGATGTCAGCCAAATGTCCATCAAAAGCTTATTAATTACTCTATGGGTCTTCAAGTTTACGAATGGTGTACTTAACATTGGAGATTCGCCAATCTTTCTCCGTTTTCAGCAGAAACGATTAGGAATAAAACTTGTTGACATTCGATTATAAATCTAAGTTAAGGTTTATCTGGAAACATTTTTATTACAATAATAAATACGGTGGTATATGGTATTATATTACACCGGTGACGGTTTTAATTTCTATGCAATAGAGATTTCACCTATTCGTATTATTCGGACATAAATTGGCAGAGAACTCGGGTTTGTGGCACAAATTCGGACAGCCTTATGTACAGAAGTTAATTGATGTTTAAAAATAATCTAATTGCATATTGAAATAAAGACGATTAAAATACATGAAGATTTGTAGGGTGGCAGGGACATTAACGCGAAAATGGTTACTATAGACTGACCATACATGGTTCTGATTCCCACAGCACAAATGGAAATTTAACGTCGATTATTTAAAAAGGTAGGTATTGCACTTTTCTATGAAACAGCAGATTCTTTTGTTTGATAACCTTTGAATTAACTTATAAGCTTTTTTTATAAGGGTTTCGAATGATCTGTTGAATTCATGGTTACAGTTTGTGCGTCGATGTTTCTGACACCTTGTATAGTATATCTCACTTAAAGACCAACAAGGCAGACTAAATTCAAGTTTTTTTTTTTAGGGGCTTTTACGCATAGCCAATGTCAGTCCGCATCGTCACCATTTGGTTGGGATAAAATTGTATGGAACATGCCTACATCAATTCTGTTTAAATTCAGGGACCTTACTAAAAAATAATTGTTTTACTTTTATATAGTTTCAACAGTAAAATTAACGGTTAAGTTTATCAGATTGGAAGTAAAGGGTTATGGCTTATGTCGTGTGTAGGTGGTGAGTTACTGGTAACTGGAAACACATGTTTTAGCTCAAAAATGTTTTAAGGCGATTAAGGCCGAGATCTAAAACGTAACTTAGCCTGTTTTTCGGCTTAGACATGTTCTCGTCTCTATTTTGCTCATATAGTGTGACAGTGACAGAGGTTACGTCCCAAGTGTAGGAAGGACTTTTTTCTATAATTTAAAAGCGATGTGATTGGTAGAGAAATATGCACAACTGAAGCTTTGTGGCAAAAGCTTTAACAAAAACTTGCAATTTATTACATTTCGCAAGTCATGCGCTCATTACTTCACTTCACACGATAAAAAGGTACTACAAAATATTAAATCAAAACTTCAATAGCAAGAGGCGTTACATTTCTATCAAAATAGTGACGGTCTAAATAGATACCGATACCAGTCCACCAAAATTTGAATTGATAAATCGATACTCTATTTTTTGCTTCTAAACAGCTCCTTCCAAGTCATTAGGTTTTCTCACCAATTTTTTACCTTTGCATATAGAGAATTTCACTGCGCTCATATACAAACTATTTCTGTTAACAATTTTGCACTTGCGTTTCGAAACGACCTTAGTGGGATAAAAATAAAGTTTTATTTCCCGCATACTAGTGTTGTGCTTGGTATTTACCGATACCAATCTGTGGTGAGCGAAGAGGTTATTGAATAGCCGTGAATTGTAGCCGACTCATACACAATTGGCTGGCTTATATTGACACGGCGGGGTGGCCGGCTCAGTGATGTGAAATATCGATAAATGTCGACAGGATAGTTCGGGATATTGTTTTGTTGTAATGTATCTGTAAGCGATGTTACTTATGTGCAATTTTCGAGGTACGCTTGTTAGATTTTATTGTGAACGTGTAGGCTGTCTCGTTACATTTTTCTGCTCTGTAAGTACCTACATGATACATGTCTGTCGTAAAGTTCCTGTTTATTTATGATTAAGATAGTATTGCTTGAGCCTTGATACAATAAATAATGACTGTTCAATGTGCTGTGTAGTTTTATTCAATTTCATAAATTCGTAAAGAATTCGTAAAATTGGGATTCCGGAATAAGAATACACTAATAAAGTCTTTTTCATAATTCCAGGCTCATTTTCTGTTTATGATATAAATTTATTTCTGTAATAATAAAACCATCATTTGCCTAAGCAGCCCTAAAAAAAATCTACTCTCTATTTGATATAGATAAGACGTCCCATCCCTAGCTCCAATACGATAAAGTACGTAGTAATGACCTCAATATAGCGGTGCCCTCATCATTTCGCTAGTAGATCGATATCGATACACTAACCTTTACATATCTATTGTATCCTATCGTCTTCCTTACCTATTGCTGGCCGTCTTTCCTAAAGGTCATGTGCATTGTAGGAAACTCAGCCAGGTTTGCATACTGATGACACTCCATCCGTATACAAACCTGGCTGACTAGCTTTACATGGAAATAACCGTTTTGTGATACTAGCACTTTCAGGGCATTCATATTACACTATAATTGAAACGAAATGTTTATTTATGTCAAAATTTTGCTGGTCAATATTTGGGCGCTGGAATTTCCTGGCTGGCCCCTAAGAAGAAATGCCGAAACAAACGCAGAGGTCATTTATTTATTTTGCTTTAAATCACAAGTTATTGTCCTTATAATTAAACAAGGCATACTATTACACTTCTGGGGTCTGTCCTAGCATGCCATGGTCTGGAATATACTCTACGCACTAGGTACTGTCAAATTAAGGTAAAATGGAGTTGTTTGATTTGAGCTTGTGTTTTACATTTTTACTTAATTACTTTCATGGTCCCTTGTAAAGTCCAAAAAATATATTGTTAGAATTTTATGTAAGTCTTACAATGCAAGGCCATTTCTGGAAGGGCCTTTGAACAAAAAGCCATTGCATTTTTGTGCTGACCTGTCCCAACAGACGTCATGCATGTATCAGTAATCGTGTAGCTGACCCTATTTTAAGATGCTCAAAAGCCCATCACAAGACGCTACCAGATCTGCAGGACAGAATATCAATAACCAATAAATGTCTAGATTCCTGAAGAAGGACATTTCATTATTTGCTACATCATCATCTCTCATAGTCCTCTCATTGCCCGATACACTATTTGTCTTTTGAAAGAGATAATCATTAATCCATATCATAGTTTAGAGAGGTTTTTAGACCATTCATGACACCTATACTTTAGTACTAATTTACTTAACTTTACATTTTCAACCTGTGCGGTATGATAAGTTGTCGATGCACTTTTTTTTCAAGCACAGATCAGCATATAAACGACTCTTTGAATGTGGAACATGATAATTTTGAATTTAGAATAGAATACCATTTGAATATTTTAAAATTTTTATGCACAATAAAGTTTGTAAATCCCTTGTCTATGGCGCTTAACTTTTTTTTCTTTTTTTGTTAGAGTTTAACATGGTTTTGTAGAATTTAAATTAGCATGTGTTACAAGCTTTTAAAATGTATAATTATTAAATTATACTTCGAGAAATAACTTATGATTAGAATGGATGGGAAATAATTCGTAGAAAGCAAGTTTGCTATTGAAACAGTGATCAAATTACATAAGTTATTGCAAATAAATCTGCTATCTACACTGGTACAACTGGTAACCTTTTCTACGATTCAATGTTTATGACTTTCGCGCCATGATAACCAGCTGGAAATCTGTTTTCAACACAATTTGTTTCTCTTTTACTTTTAGATATTCTTGCAAAACGTATTTTTTAAGGAAACTAAGTCATTTTTATTACCTAAGTTTGGTAACGGCACGGAGATTCTGAAAAATCAAGACCATTTTTTTTATATATATTTGGAAGATGCTTTCAGATATATTATAGCAACCATTACCCATTTCTGAATTCCTGGATTGCAGTTTAAAGACTTCAAGTCTACTACAGACAAAGTAACAAGCCCTAACCTAATTTTTGTTTTCAAGTTAAAATAACAACAGATGTGCAATACCAACCTTACGAAAAAACCTCAATATTACGTCACTCCACAACAGATACCACAAAAAAAAACAATCATACTCCATAAACAAAATAATAGCTACTACGGTCCTCTTTAACACAATGATGGAAGATAATTGAAAAGTTCCCGTCTCTCAGATGGAATGCTCCTATTGTTACCGACTTTCACCAAACCCTGAACAATTAAATTCGTCATCATGATTATATTTTATGAAGAGGTTCTATAGATTTTTTTTTGTGGGAGTGATAGGCGTGCTTTTAGGAATAGATGATAAGAAGACCTGCTGTGTTTTCATGTTGTGATATTCTTAGGACTTTCTGGTCTAGGAACCAATAGTATTACGCAAAAATAGGCTGACATTTGAGGAGCAGATGTCCAATCAATCAACTCAACATATTGCAATCCACAGCTGGACCTAGGCCATAGGCTAGCATAGATCTAATATTATATTAGAGGGTTTTGTTTTCTCACTTAGCCCTTCAGGTGGATCATTGTGAGTGGGTCATGGCAGCCGTCGATAGTTATTCCAACCAGGCTAACTCCTTGCAGAAGTTGAGTATGTCTCCCGGTCTAATATGAACATCAGGGTTTCTGTCCTAATCTGGGTGACGCATGAGCATTCGAAGAGCACATGCGCAATGTTCTGCTCTGCCTCCTCCATGCAAGCCCTGTATAGAGGACTGTCCGTTATGCCTATTGTATGGAAGTATGTATTTGTTTAACGAGCAGTGCCCCATGATGGTCTCCGTCACCAAGTGCAAGCCATTACTGTCCAGGCGTAATAACCTGGCGTAGATATAGATGTTAGTAAAAAAATATTGGTTGGAACTTTTTAAATGTTCCTAAAAAAAATCTTTATATCTTGTTAAGGAGCAAAAAACGCCGATGTGATTTGCCAATGTAAATACCCAACTAAAATAAATGTCGATACATTAAAGAAGCCAAATTACTCAAAACTAATGTTCTATAAAAAAAACACACACTCACATCTAAAAGGCACGTCTTTCCACATTTCCAGTTATTACAATCAAAAGAAACCGCCGCTACACGGTACATAAGCACTGTATAATTACCGCTAGTCAACGGCTCACTATCAAGTAGTGACGTCACACTTCCCACCATTCACATGGACACTTAATAATAAAGGTTCATCGACCGACACCACAACACTAATCAAAGAAACCGAATGTATCAACAAACTGAGACCAAATTCACATTCGCTATTTTTTGGTCTCATCAACGCGCGGTAATGCGAAACTCCATCAATTTTTTTCATCTCCGACATCATTTTGAAAACAATTTTCTATCCCATATGATTATGGGTCATTTTGTGTAAGTATAAAACTATTATTAATGTATTACTAAGCGTAACCTCGCGGAGTCATTATTTTTGTTAGTTTTTTTTTTACTTTTTAGGGATTTTTCGTTTTTAATGTTTGAAGTTGGGCTCGGATTTCGGTTAGTGTATAATTATTTTGACATTTTCGTTATTAATCCCGGTTTGGACTGTGAAGTTGGCGCGGATAATTGTTCCATTTATATTCAGAAATATCATAAATATTCAACTCATAAAAAAACATAATATTTTTGCCCGAGATATTCCAATGTGCGGTAAAATTTGTTGATTTTAGGAAAGTTTAGGAAACACCAGCCAAAGGTTACTTATCTATAGATAGCCAAAAGGCTGATGAGCGATCGCTAGGCACTGTAAACTAACTACAACATGTATGCCAAACATGTTTTTAGTAATAAATAAGCAAGTATATCTGTTTTATCTGCTTGTTAGAGATCAACGGCGCGATATTAAATACATGTATATGTAAAAAAGCAATATAACATGTTATTTTAACTAAATGACAACCAGGTAGCATCTGCCTCTTTGACGTTACATTGAAATTGAATGCACACAAAAATTATAATCTTGACAATCAACAAGACTGATTGGAATTTTGAGAACAATGCATAATCCAATCTTATTTTTAAGGACAGCCGGTATCGTTCGCAAATTGATTAAATTAGCTGCCTCAAAAAGGGTCGGGTTAAATCTGGTAACACAAAGATAATTGTTTTGATCTCACCTCAGATTTGAACAAGGTTGGTACCGATACCATTCTTTATTTTATCGATACCAGACAATAATTTTGAGACGGCCCCATCACTGTTTTGTTAATGTCACTAAATTAACCATTCGCGTATTTTATGATTAACGTTTTATGTCAGTATCGATATCGCTTATTTTTTTTACTCGTAAAATATTATGGAGCTACTCTACCAAATGGTTCTTTTTTCATGCGTAAAGAATTTTTTACACTATTTATCATTCGCACAGAACTGTAAATTCACGTTGAGTTACTTAAATGATTATTTTTAATTGAAACTGAGACTACCGTTCAAAATTATTTAAATATAAAATCAATATGTAACGGTGCTGTAAAACTATCGACAAAAAATGATCGATATATTAGTGTTGAGCTTACTTGATAAATGGATATCCGAAAATTGCATGTCAAGAGGTAACCGGGCTGTCTTGTTGGCTTTTACGTTTTAATACGTCCCGTCAAGTTCGGAAAGGGAAGGATGCCTGTTAGCCCATCACCTTGAGGCATTTTTAAAAAACGAACATCAAGATTTTTTGGTATTCAATTATTTTTTAAATAGATTTTGATGAGAGGTGACAATTCGCGCGTTTTTTAAAAGGAACGCCTTGTTATGTTTCGAATGTTATGCGTTGGAATGTGTTATTAAAAAAATTATACGAGTAACTATAGGACGGCTAGTCGTAGTTTATGTATTAAAACACAGACCGACTATAAACACAATTAAGTATCTTTAAATAATTGTTACAAGCCCATAATAAAAGCGACATAAACGCAACCATAGACCAGAGAATAATTAAAATAATTTTAGACAACGAACCATACCGCAAACGCAACTAAAAAAAAATATCGCCACAGTTGTATAAAATTAACTTTTACAAATAAAGCTTGCAGCTTTTTGAATCCCGTTTTTAATTAAACATCAGTGGTTCGCTGCGCTTGTGCAGTCATAAAGTATTAACTTCTAGAGGAGGGGAAGGGCAGGTAAATTGCGGTTCCTCTCTCCAACGTGATCTTTCTTGGAATTTCAACTAAAGTAATACCTATGTTGTATTTTTTATATTAACTTTAGATTGGGATCGTGGTCGAGTAAGGGAATTGCGTAATGGTTTTTTGAGGTTAAGGTTAGGTTTAGAATAGGATTTTCTTTTATTAGAACGTGTTGTGTTATTGTGAACTTTGAACTAAAAATGGTTAAGTTTGTTCAATTTGAATACCATGTTTTATAGTTTATTATGTGAACGCTGCAATGTACTTTTCGATACGGTATGCTTGCGTTTTATGACTGAAATCTGCAGGTTTTACTAAAATCTAAAATCTACCTCTAACGAACGTAAACGAAGGAGAATATGTTAAGACGGCAGGTGGCGGTCTGTAGTTTCTGTCAACTGTCAACCCCGATGTGAAAATTACATGAGTATATGTATGTGTGTGTCTGTCTCTAAGTAAGTCACGTCGACTCCCATTTCCAACCAAAAACTACGTCATCCTACCTACCTTTTACATCTTGTCACCGCAATAACGTGCAAAATACGCAATCACGACTTTAAAAATACCCATTTTCTAGTTCCCCAGCCAGATATAATCTTGCATACATTTGGCAGAATCTTAGAACTTTCTTGTTTTTTTTTGTTCGACTCCTGCGCACGTTCGTATCTGACGTCACGACCGGTGACTTTGTATGGTAATAGTTTTGATAAAGCTCCGCATAACTGTTGCCTTTGGCTTCGCTCGTGTGAAAGTTTAAATTGACGGGTGTATGTATGTATATATAAGTATCTACTTGCAGTTACTTTTGAAACTGGGTTGCGTTGGTACTTGCGTGTTTTATGATAGAAAAGTGGGTCTAGTTTCCTTTCATTATCTTGATAGAGCATGACATTGGAGATATAGTTTGGAAATATTAAAACATTTCAGCGTTGATTGCTTTTCTCTATAAAGTCATTCTGCCGTTTAGATTAGTGAGTCTACGCAAAATGTAGGTACAGTCACCAAAATAATTTCAGCCGAAAGACGTCCACTCTGGACATAGGCCTCCCCCAAGCTCCGCCAGTTCGATCGGTTCTGTGTTTCCCGCATCCAGCGGATTCCTGCGGCCCTCACAAGGTCATCGGTCCATCTTGTGGGAGGTCTTCCACCTTTTTGTTCACCGTTTTGAAATAATTTACACGAAGTAAAGCGCTTATCTAGGTTTAAACCTACTAACTACAGCTCGCAATTCGCAGCCGTGACCACCTGGCCATCACAATGCTCCATTTTGAAAATGCATGGTTAAAGTTTCTGAATAATTTCTCGAACATTGTTGCAACCCATTCCTATAGAATTGAGAATTGTCTATTTTTAACCAATCCCAGCTACACCGTACCCAGCCAGTATACAAGCAAACATTATCAGTTTCTTATTACACCTATCTAAGTAAATACCTGAATCCGATTCAGTCTAATGTTCGGTAATCTCGAACACGGCTAATAAAGCCCGAATCGAAACGTATCGATATCGATACATCAATTACTCGATAACGAGTTATCGACACATCCAAAACACCTGCGCGTACTTTATTGAGCCACTGAGCTTAGTTAGTTTAATTGTAGATAGTTATTATTTTTGTAATTGTTTAATCATTTATAATTGCGTGTGTAGGAAAATTTAGTAATTTTACGTTGATTTGAAACGAACTTAAGTAACAGTTGGGACTTGTAAAATTAAGGTTTGGGTTTTACGTCAATATTTTGAGAGGTTTTGACGTCAATATTTATAATTGTCTTCAATATCTACACGCTTGCCGCGGTTGATCCGTGGCGACCATTTACATACATACTAAGATCCTTCCTTGCCTCGGAAAGCACATGAAGCCGTTGGTCCCGGCTGTCATTCGTGGATCTTTGACCGTCGTTACGGATCGTGTTACCTAGCAACTGGGTTGAGGAGGTCAAGTAGGCAGTCGCTCCATGTAGAATACTTGCATTCAGCTACATTCGGTTAGACTGGTAGCCAAACTCAATATATTAAGCAGATGATGATGATCTACACACAAAATCCAATATTTTCTCTTCACTAAGTTAATTTTGTTCGCAGAAATTATGACACAACAATGCAATAACAATCGCACAGTCAGTTGTTTCCAATTCTGTACAGGCAGCCATCTTTGTAGCGCTTTCTATATAATGTTTAATTTAATCTTCTAGACATATTCTAAGATATCAACGTAACGATATAGATAATGTGAAGACTGAACATGCTTTAGAACTAATCTAATCCTGTTTTTTGATTAAAATCCTAAATACCTGCTCAATCGATCTGGCTGAGCCTTTTCCCAACGTTGGGAGCGGCTTCCAATCTGACCGAATGCAGCTGTATACCAGTATTCTACATGGAGCGACTGCCTATCTGATGTCCACAACCCAGATACTGGGTAACACTATACCCCTTGGTAAGACTGCTTGTCAGACGTTTTACCTTCTGACCACCCGTAACGTCTGTCAAAAATCTATTAATATCAGCTGGGAGCAACAGCATAACGTGCTTTCTGAGACACGGAGACGTCTCGATAGGTAATGGTTACCTATTCACGAATCAACCGCGGAAAACGTAGCTTAACGTTCCATCGAGCCCTTAAATACCTGCACAGAAATTCTAAAATGCAAAGCAAATCAGTAAAGCAACACTAGTCTAAGCCATCGTCTAAAAATTACAACCGCACCAATTAGTGACAGGTACAAGCCCATTCATTTAATTCAACACTCATTATATTTCAATCATTCGAACCATTCACTAGTTCGTCCTTGAATTCGCTTAGCGGCCGATTAATTGCTGGCTGCCAAATCATTCACTCGTTCTCTGGCAATCTTACAAGTTCTCATACATTTGTGAACATAACTTAGATTGGACGCTAAACGGTCGATCTAGTTTCGAAGCTAATAAATTGAATTAACGCTTAAGCTGCAGTAATGTGGTTGTGGGACATGGTTTAAAGAGATTTTGTTTTTAAGATAGACTGGTGTTTTTGGTTGGCAGTATCAATAGTGGGTTGGCATTCTTATCTATGCAAATGGTAACTCTTTGAGAATGCTGAATCAGCATCCTAATTGCGTCACACACAGTTACTCCATCTAAAGTACTGGGAGCTGACCGCAACAAAAGGCTAATGGCAGATTATGGTAGGTAGCAAAATGTAAGAGATATAAAAATGGGCAGTAGAATTAATTATAGATAAGTTAAGGATTTCGAAAAATAAGAATTGGGCTGCCCTTGATCCGAGCTGCTGGATGAGAAATTTGTACCCTTCACCCATATACGTCTATGCAAACTCCACTCCCGAATTCCGAAACACACTAATAATTAGAATCTGAATCACATTGAAAGTTATTGCTAACCCATTCCTCACCATATTATGTTTAAAAAAAATGTGTGCTCAACTACGTAAATCACGCAATGAATGTTGTTGAACTGTCAAAATTAAAACCATTCCTACTTTGAATTACACAAGTCCCCGTTGGTAGTAAACAATGATCACTTTTCGAAACGTTGAACCAGGGCCTCAAGTCTGCTATTACAATAGTGTCAGAATGGTCTATCATTGATTTCATAATTGTTGATTTTGACAAGTTTGGTAATCTACTAATAAAATGGCGTCATTATGACTTTCCAATGGTCAGCCACTGATACTCTATTGAAAGAAATGGCATTTATTGGTAATCTCGTACATCATGGCAAATGAATGACTGACTTAATTTACGAACTTCCTACTACTTTAGATTGCATAAAATACTAATAAATAGTATGTAAAAATATATATAAATGAAATCTGGCATGAATAAATGTTCAAATTTAGTAGTCGTTTTTCGAAAAACATTTCTACTAACGAGTTTTATAATAATGGCAATACGAAAATGCCATTAAGACACAATTCCATTACGAGACCATTGACTGACCAATGATCGACCATTATGAATTTAGCAGATTACGAACTTTTAGCAAAATGACAAATGAATGACAATGGGATCGTGTTGGAATGACGAATTTATAAAAATAGCAGACTAAGGCCCCAGATAACATAAATCACGCCTTTTTTCCACTAAGAGACAGAGGTGTACCTATACATTTCACCAGGTATTTGAGTTTAAGTCCCATGTACCGGGGGGCGAGCAGATATCTCAACAAATTAGTATAGAGTAGAGAGTGGACTTGACATTGGCACACACTAGCAGACAGTGGAGTGGACTGTTTAGAAACAATCATACCGTCCTACAAAAAAAGAAACCATGCGGTATTTCGTACTACAAGAACATACATTCCTCTAAGAATTTTGTTTTGATGATTAATTTTACCGCGCACTGGATTTTGAACTCTCGTTGCAGAACCGAACTTTGAGAATCGAATACGAAACATCAAAGTGCGTCGAAAAAACACACAGTTCGATTTTCAATTCTCGGCGCTAAAAACTGCATATACGATCCGGTGCGCGTAAAAATCTTGCCACGATATTTTTACGTCGGTGCAAAAGTGGACAAAGGAAAAAAAAAAAAAAAAAAAAAAAAAAACAAAAAAAAAAAAAAAAACAGACAAAAAAATGAAAAAAAAAAAAAAAAAAAAAAAAAAAAAAAAAAAATTCGGAATTCGGAATTTGGAAAATTTCGGAGTATGAGAAAGACGGAAAATAACAGCTGAACACCTTAAGAGAACCTTGTAATACTACATAATATAGGACCTATGCTATGGGTATGCCTAACTGCCACTGAACTGACCAGAAAATTAGTACGAGCCTTAATCCCCATGCTTATAAGGAAGCTTGATAATGCTAATAGTCCTATGTTAACTTATCTGAGTACTAGGCTTTTAAAGTAAGTACTAGGAAAACCTATCAATGATAATCAATATTCAGGTATCCCGTATAAGGTGTTGAGAAATAAAATCAGTCATTCAGAGTGTTTCAATAGAAATCGTGATAAAATATATAAATATTTATAGGAGTCTATTTCAATTAAAGTATATCTATTGGGTAATGTCAACGGATTTATAAATTAAATTGTCTAAATGTCAGGTTACCGTTTCGAAATGTGGTTAGCGTTAAAAATATATATATTAGTCACGCCATCTTGATTTGTAGCTAAGCGATCATTTAGCTGCTAATGATTGAAGGTGTGTGAGATAAGAGGAACGTTTAAAATTAAAAAAAAAAAACTAAAATAAATAGTCTGACAATGGCAAACAATTTAAATAGTCTAAAGGTGTGACTTGTGACAGTATCGTTTTGGTATAACAAGTTAATATTAGCATCAAAAAGATTGATGTATTTAAATTGTTCTGTCTCCCAATTCGTTTTGCTGTAGCTCAGTACCTACATATAATTTTATATGATGAAGATCTTTTAATATGTTTATCTCTTAAATGGTTTTAAATTTGTTTAATACCTTACTACAATATTAACTACAATGCAAATGGTTACTTAAATGATTAACAAAAATAAAAACATCAACAAAATATGTGCACCATAAAACTTATTATAAAAGCAAAAATAACGTCTAAATCAATCTTCAAAGTAGGTTAAACACGGTATTAGTACACATAAAATTAAGCATTTCCCTGCATTGAGCGCTAGTAGCAAAGCGAGAGATCTAAGCGGCGCGGGCGCAGACATAAATCTGAGCGGAATGTAGGGCGCGTCAGGTGGTATAGATTGTGGAGCTGTTAGGTAATGTAGGTTTCGTTAACAGTGAGATGAGCTGTGTTTTGTGTTCTAAGGGACATAAGAATTAAATTGTAGAGTAAGTACTTTGTGCAGGGAATACTTGAAATAGTTCGTTTTGATGATTGAATAAACGCGTGCCCGTTTTCACATACTTTAGATGACACCTAAATGGAAGCTTGAACAAAATCTCGCTGTTGGATTTTAAACTTTCGGCGCTAGACCGAGAGTAGAATACAGGACTCTCTTAAGTTGAGCCACAACACAACATATCTGCCTTCTGCATCCAGTCTGTCCCAAGGCCAAATGTCAGTGTCAATATGTTATAGACAATACTTAATAAGCACAATTAACATCAGAAAAGTTTACAAAAAAGGGCCAAGTGCGAGTCAGATTCGCAAATCTAGGTTTACGGCTTCTTATAATTTTTTCATGTGGCCACAGTAATACGTAGGTACTGTAAAGGTTGTCTGCAAAAGACGACCTTATGTTGTATACACTTGTACAGACTAGCGAAAAAATAACTTTAACCACATTCGAACATTCGACCGTTTTCAGCATTCAAATGAATTAGAATAGATTTTTTGTTTTGAAAAGGCGGAGTATAATGGCTATAAATACGAAAGCTTGGAATAAACATTATAATTTTAATGTGATCGGTGTATAACTCCGCTACGTTCCCCATCGCTCAGGAGTTGGCGCAGGGGCCCTTAATGCTCCTATAGTATCTTCTGTGACAAAAATCTCGCTGCCTATTGTACTTAAAATTAGGTACAGTTCTGTGAAATACACACAGACTAACAGTTGTATACAATCTTAATTTTGTTCCATCGCGATTAAAATACATACTAATGTACCGAAGCAAATATTAGTATGTACTTAGTGCTTATCTAAAATCGTGCTCAAATGTCCCACACCAACATTCACCACGAAAATAATTTATTACTTCATTAACAGTTATTATTATGATTTATTATTTCATTCATAAACACTAAAATGATTTATAATTATTACGAGTAAAGGACTTCATGTTTGACCTGTGTGGGTGAAATATGATCTAGCATTACATTTAAGTACATTAGGTACTAATAGTATCCATTAAATTAAATAAATTTCAAGTTAATAATTGTCTATTACAATAAGAAAATCAATCCTGTAAATTTATGATATTTATTTAAAACTGTTTATGATCTAAAACTAATTCATTATTAGCTCGTGAAATCTACGTAGGCTTTTTTTACAAAAATAAAAAACGTAATGACGTACAAGAGTCTAAGATTTAAGAATCAACCAACATGCAGTATGTATCCTGTACAGGATACATTTTTATCCAGTGCGCAAACTGTAACCATTAATAATCAGCATATCATTCAAGACCCCCAAGCGTAGAAATTTTTCGTCAGTTATACAAAAACAAATCGGCTGTTTCATAGAAAAGTGAAAAACCTACGCGGTCAAAATGTATGGAACAGCTGATTTTTTTTTGTATAACCGACATAAAATCTCTAAGCTAGGAGTCTAAAATGATATGCTGAATTCATATATTGTTCCTAATTCCTATTGTTGTTAATAATGTTAGTTTAGAAATTCTAATTTTCTTACGTTTTTTTTGCAATTAGCAGGCAGTTTCAGGTTGTATGTTGATAAAAATATGATCATAACAAATATGGCTTTACAGAAAAATAATCATTAAAATCATCAATTCCACGGCGTCCTCTCCTTCCGCTTGACGCAGGTCCTCACCGGACACAGTTGTTTCGGGCCCTGTGCGTCGGGAATCCCAGGCTGATTCCCGGCCACTGGAGACACGGGCTTGCGGACGGCGAGTAATAGGTAGCTCGCTGTCCGGTAAGGACCAAGCCCGAGTCGATAGCGCGTTGTGTTCCACGCGCCTCAAAGAGATGTCAGCATCAACTGGTGGGGTCCGCAAGGGCCGATGCCTGCTAGGTGTGTGGGTTGTTCGAAAGAGATACCGTGGCCTCTGGCACACTGGCAACTGGAGGAACACGGGTGAGTTTTAGTCAGCAAAAGTCTGACACGCCCTCCTGCTCCACCCGGAGCGGGAGAAGTTATTTGGTGATTTCCCACCCTAAAAAGAAGAACCCTCTTAGTTCTTAAGAAATAGTTTTAATTTCGCGGGAAACTTTAATATTTTGATAAACAACATGTAAATAATTCGCCACAAAACACTATTGATTGGAAATAAGACCTCTTCTTATTATTATTTTCTGTGGTTTTTAACCGACTTCAAAAAGGAGGAGGCTGGACCGATTTGAATTTTGTTTTTTTTGTTTGAAAGGGTATACTTCCCAGGTGGTCCCATGATCATCAAGTCAGGATCTGATGATGGGATCCTGGAGAAATGGAGAGAACTCTTCAAATTTTATAGGCACACAAAGCGATTTAGGTATTTTTTGGAAGAGTACTTTCTCAGAGTGGTTCCATTTCAATTTGGTGAAGATCTGATGAAGAACTTCGGAGATATGCAACGGAACTCCTCAATAAATGATAGCAAATGGACTGGGATTGCTGAAATCTCATCTCTGTCTATTGCTTACACCAGTTCATAACATAACATCACGCCAGTATGCTGTGAAGGTGTAAGCACATGTGAACCACTAAAAAGTGAAAAATAAAAACTTTTTCCAAAAAAAAAACAACCGACTTCCAAAAAAACACTACAAAGTGAAAAATAACTTTAATTTCGGAAGGCGGTGACAAAAAATTCAAATACAGCTCCAAAGACACCGACTTCCGAAATTAAAGTTATTTTTCATTTTGTAGTGTTTTTTTGGAAGTCGGTTGTTTTTTTTTTGGAAAAAGTTTTTTAAACAACCTCTACGCCATTTACGGTCATATAAAAGTTCTAAAAAACTTGACCAAAGACGGTCTCATAATCGCCTAGCAACTAGTCTTCCTAGAAACTGTATATTTACTAAACGGGATCATTAACTGGCTTGTTAGTATTAATAACAGTTGGTAGCTTGTCATTGGAGGCAGTTGACAGCCGATCATCATCCATACTCTAGTCGATGCAACCTAGATGAAGAATTATTGGCATTTGTGAGGTAATTAGAAAGAAAATAGGATATTGACGGCCAGTTTTCCTATCTGAATATCCACACTTACAAATCTAAAAGCAACCGACATCGACTCCAGAAAATATACCAGCATAGCTGTTCACAGCCATTCGATTCGTTGTCAAATTCGATTTTTGGGTCTTTAAAAAATACCATTGTATACCATTATTTACCACCTATTATAAAATGGGAATTTTTATGATAGAAAATGTTTTAAGTGTTAAAAAATATTAATAGGTTTGTCGTAAGATGGTTAGCTACTATAAAGTACATTGAGTGATTAATTAAAAAGTGAAATTCGAAAGATTTTCCCCCTTATTTATAAACGCTGCTTAATTAAAGTTAAGTAATGATTAGTGACTGTTTAACCATACATTTTGACGTTTAAACATTTCTTAACTTTAATCATCGTTTATGAATACACCCCATGTTTACGACTGCGGTTTTGCTGAATTGAATGATTGATTTTCCATCTTCCAGTTTCCCATGTCTAGACGGACATTCGGCGCACTATCAACTCTATGGAACACCCACATAATCACCAGTTCAGGGTCGCCACTTATGAAAATGCAGGTTAACGCAATCTGTAAGAAGCTACAATCTAACCATGAAAGTAAGTACACTGACACACTAAATGAACAGCTTTCCTTCCGCACTCAACAGCCTAACTAATTCCAGTATACCAACCTATCACATCATCGCTGACAGTCAATCATCTTCCGAGTATCTGTATACACGGACGATTTATCGCATTTCCATTGCTCCACTTCTGTCTCTACAAAAGCGATAATAGGTGCAATGATTTCACAATTTATCAGGCTCGAGTGACTGATTTATTTATGCTGTGTAGATAAGCGAGTTTAAAAGCGTGTTAATGTTAGGCTGTGGCAGACGTAGTGCCGAAATTGATTGGTTTTGTCGCTTTGCATCGATTTTGTAAGGTTGATTAGTTAATACTGTCAGATTGGTCAGTAGGATAGATGAATTTGAATGGGAATGTCGGAGATAGGAACATGTACCATGCCCATTTTAACGCTAAATGTCAATGGTTCTTGGTTATTTGAAAGCTGGCTTTAGTCAACATGAGAAAAGGTTAAAATTACTCATAATTATAACACTTAAATACTGTAATTCCTAACTTCTGGTTTCCACTCAGTCTAATATCATTACTTTTTGGGCTTTTTTGGAGTAACATAACTTAACTTACTTGTTAACTTGCATACTGTCTAAGTATTTGCCGTATGCTATAAGAAACTAACCCTAATATTGAAAATAGGCTGCTCCTAGGGCCTAGACAAGTCGTATTTCTACAACGACTCTTAACTGGGTTGACCTAGACATTTCGGTCCATTTTTGACATGTCCATCAGTTATCGCTAATAAAATGTCACTTGTCTGCCTAAACCTTTATTCTGCTACATTTGTATCAAGAAAGTGGTCAAGTGATTCCGTACGATGGATGGTAAAAAGATAATAATTAGTCGTTACTAGAGCTTGCTAAGTGATTCTGATTGAAAAGTTTCTGAAAGTGTTCTTAGATTAATAGGATGTTCTAATTAGAGTGTTGAGAGACGACCGACTAAGATATTCTAGCTATCTCATTGCTCTAGTTCTCGTTACTGTGTGAGGTCGTAAATTAACATCACGCTTATAATCTTCGAAGGGTATGCAGAGTTATGAAATGAGGTTCAGTAGTCCTGTGTTTGATTTGAAATTAATAAATGAATTCGAATTTGATATCCAGTTCAGTGTGGTTCCGTGTGGTGCCGGACGTAAAATAATAGCACCATCCCATTTCCTCACGGGGGTGTCGTAGAAGGCGACTAAGGGACTCACTAGAGAATGGGCAGCAGCGCTTTCTATGCATTTGTCCACCATACTGCGATCGACGATGATGATGATCCAGTTCAGATAGAAGATCAAATGTTGTTTTTTTTTTGCTAAGTGGCAGGTTTATGGAGCGGGCAATGCTCGGTATTTCTTTGAAGGATACAATCAGAAACAATGTTATCCGGAAAAGAACCGAAGTTTCCGATATAGCTTACAGAGTAAGTAAGCAGAAGTTGGCAACATTGCCACGTTGTTTGGCGATGGTAAATTCTTTGACCAAAAATAAGGCCAGCCCTCTAGTCACCTGAAGAGTTGATAAACCGCTTGACGATGTCTCAAAAAACTAAATAGCCAACCCAAAACATTATTTCTAAAAATATTAGGCTGCAGGTAAAGTTTAAGTTTCTTTTTAGGTCTTATAGCCCATAACTAAATGTGTTAGACCATTGAAATCAAAACCACGTATCAAATATAGTATCAAAATAATTATAGTAACTAAGTAGGTTCTGTTTATAGTTCAAAAGATTATAATCTGCTACTGAATTGAGTAATAAGTTAATACTAAAGTGTCCAACGTATTATATTTATGGTCATAATTATGGTTCAGCTTCATACTCGAAATACCTAGTAAATATAAATTCGTTAAAATACAATTTATTGACAATTACCGCTTCTAGTCAAGTTTTTACTAAAACCAAGTTATGTATTAATTAACAAGTAGCCAATGCTGGATCAAATATTTGGAGCAAAAGTTTTTAGAATTTTTCAAGTTTTTTATCATTTATATGGATGGTGATTGATGATTACAGACAAGCCTATTTAGTTTTGACACAAATCATTTTATTGAATGAATACTAGTTTATACTGCAGTTTCGTTTAAAGTTCTTCTGAAAATCATTTCATATTTCCCTGTGGTTTATCCGACAAAATTCCCCAATATTGGTCGGCGAAGTGTGACCAACATTTGCCAATAAGTACAGGAAGGAGCCAATGCTGCGTACCTAAGTGGAACGACAAATATATTTTTTTACTCGACTGCCATAAAGAGAAGGAGGGTAATGTGTTTCCTGATTTATGTTTAAGCTCATCAGATTTTCATAATCGTTGAGCCGTTTTGGCGTGATTGAGTAACAAACATCCAAACATACAAAGTTTCACATTTATAATATTATGTGTAGTAGGATAATATTACCCTAAGAGCCACAATTACGAACAAGTTCACACTTAACTGCACTAAAATCAATAAACCCAAATTCCCAGTATTCTTTAATGAAATCACTGATACTAGTTCTGAGAACACAATTATGAAGCCGCTCTTAATAATAGTGTTCTGCTTACCTACCCTCTGATTGCGTGTGACCGTGTTATGTGAACCGTCTGGATATAAATCTAAATTGCCTAGGAATTTTGTGCTGAGTAAGGCAGGTTTCAATGTGGGAGCGAAGCGCGGAGATTTTCCGCTTGGCAAAATAGAAGTTGGTGCACTAAATTCCGTCTTTTCCTGTACTTAAGATATAATAAAATAAAGTTTAGGTATTAAAATAAAATTAAAGTTAGGTCCACAGGGCCTAGTCAAAGCGATAACAATGAGTCAATATCTAATGTATAGAACTGACATTTGCTACCCAAAAGCTTATGTCAATCCTGTTGAAAGTCGTTATCTACACTTCTAGTGGCCCGCAGGTACCAGGGGAGATAGACGTCAACAGCTGGCTGGACACAGTAAAAAAAAAGGTATTCTTACACAAGGTGGACTGATTAAATCTACTGGATGCGGTCAGCGCATTTGATTGATTCTTGTGGATCCATAATGGTGGCCAGCAGTGCCCATGTTGACTTTTAGCGGTATTCTCGAGTTTATAGGCAGTACTTTCAGGAGGTTGTTCGTGAACTACAAAGTTAGCTTTAGGAACGTAGCGTAGCTCAGAGTAGAGCACTGCCTATTATGATTAAATGACTGTAAAATGCGTTTTCATATTTTACTTTTATTAGTAAGTGTTTTATTTTTAGACAATTCAAAAACATGTTCCTAATAAAATGCTTAGCGAAGGCAATACTTATATTTATAGTAAACTAGTATTGCCCGCGGTTTCGCCCGCGTGGAGGTCGGAAATTATCTCACGGAAACATAGTACTGGTACAAAACGTATCCTATGTGTTAATTTAGGCTATAAACTATTGGTATGCCAAATTTCATCCAAATCTGTTCAGAAGTTTATGCGTGAAAAAGTAACAAACTTAATAAAACTTTCACATTTATATTGTAGAAATTTCTTGCTACCCCGACCCACTCCGTCGCTTCGAATCGCCTGCCCGTGCGAGTACTTCGTATTTGTGTTTTTTTTTTCTTTTGCTCGGCTCCTAACGTCTTAGCATGATTTTATATAGCCTATAGCCTTGCACGATAAATGGGCTATCCAACACTATAAGAATATTTCAATTCGAACCAGTAGTTCCTGAGATTAGCGCGTTCAACCAAACAAACAAACTCTACAGCTTTTTATTATTATTATTAGTATAGATTATAGTAAATCAATCCTTGCTTCACATTTTTTTTAAACTATGTAATTGATAACTCACTAATAGTTCTGATAAAATATTTAGAATTCTACTTTATTTCCTCTGTAAGTACTCAAGATTTGGACTTAATTTTTAGAATCTGTGATGAATAACATCCAACAAATTTAATCCCGCTATCCCCAATAACACCAACACAAACATACAGACAGACCCAACAGTGGGTATCTAACTATCTAACACAGATTTATGTAAGAACAAGATTGCCGATCAAATACTACATATTGAGCGTTAAATAAAAACCGTTCGTAACTATTTTAACGAGTAGTAATACTAAAAAAGATCGAATCAAGACATAATCGTTCAGGTATTCTGTGAATGAGTTTCCTTCGGTGTGTTTGCGAGAAAAACTAACGGTTTAATCTTGTGCGTCGTAATACAGAAAAACACAGAATAGTACCAGCAGAAGGGCATCTCCATTTAACTATCAAAATCAGGCGCACGCACACATAGATACATACGGCGGTAATATCAAGACTTGGTTACACAGTTCCAGCTAACGTGTGAGCTGATCTAGTTACTGTGGTGCAGTTGCTCGCACCATGTAACTCATATCATCGACTCAGCCTATCGCAGTCCTCTGCTAGATTTAGGCCTCTCCTATACTCTGCTTTCTCCATCCAGTCGATCTACCTGTGTAACTGCATCATACAAATTACTGTCCTGTGCCACTCGTTTAGTAGTTCGTATTTTTTTTTTAAGTGAAAACTTCTTTAGGCGCGTTAAGCACTTTTTGGGTGAACAAAAATCATGGAACTCGCATCATCGTCACCGAACGCTTTCCATGAGCTATATGTATACTGTGTATATATGTGTACTTTTTGGGTAAACAAAAAGCGTGAAACTCGCGTCATATCAGATTATGAGCCACCGCAGGGGTCTATTTAAAATGGTGATTGGGTGAACGAGCACGCAGATGAGTCGCGCTTTGATGTCTTTTGGAAAAGTCCTTTTCTTTCATTAGGAAATTCTAATTCTGTTTTCCCTTTCTTTCTCTTTGTATTTTTATCGTAAAAATCTGTGCTGTTACCTTTAATGGCTGAAGTCGATCGCTCGTTTATCATTTTTTATCGAAAGCAATCAGGACCCAAGGACCCAATGTGTAATCCTGTATTGACGATAAAAAAATAAACACGTAATTGTTCAAGTTTTCACTTCTGTCGGCACTCCCGGAGTGCCACAGTTTTTTTTTTTTTTGCTTTTCGCACCACTCGTCTCTTCTCGCTTTAGCCTCTCGGCTACTGGCCAGTATCATGTCAGCTAGTCTAATAGTGTACACAAAAGAAGGCGCTATCTACAGTAGTACTATGTTACCAAGCCTTTAGGGTACCCCTGTCGGATGCCAGTAGCAATTGCGCTTGCACTCCGTGAAGCGTGGTCTATGTGTGCGTGCGTTTCCACTCCTCGTTTCCGAGCCGACCTTCTGTACTTTATGTGTCGTATATTATTCTGTGTCGTATATTTATAATGGCTTCTCTGCACTTACTATGATACTATAAAGTGTTGATTAGGTTAGGTTTTTTTTTGTTTTGACGGTAATTGAAGTGGTGGAGAAATTATTAAGTGATTGCTTTGTGAGCTTCTTGGATATAATGAGGTGTTAAATCTCTATCTGCGTGTTTGCAGGGAGATAGTTATCCAATAAGTTGGATAGAATGTCTTACAGGAGATCAAGGAGTGTTAAGTTGGAGCTTTATGGAAGTAATGAAAATACTGTGTTAGTCAGCGAGTTTGTTATGGACGCTGACATCAAGAAATGGAAAAGATAATACAAACTTTCATTGGTTGAATACGAGGCACTTGGGTAGTAGATATATGTGTGTATTTTATGTCTTTTTTTTGTCGTTTAGTTTATGCAGAATTTTTCTTTCTTTTTTTTTTTCTAAGGGCTGATTTCTTAACGTGTGGCAAATTAACTTAGCAAAGTAAAATAATTTTATTATTTGTAGATATTTCAACCTTTTTACAATGGATTGCACTATAGTTTTTGTTTGTGAGGTTTGTGACTTAAAAAGAAAAGCTGTCTTATTGTCACAGAAACACATGCCTATTACAAAGACACGGACAGTATGCTGTTAGTAGTATTAAGTTTGTAAGAAATATTATTCTCTCCTAACTTTCATACTAGGCAACCCTTTCTCATTCCGACTTTCACGCTCAATCCTAAATGATAAACGTCCAACAAATTCTATTTATTTCCTTCCCTATTAACACAGCATCTAGAAAATCGAACCTGTACCTACAAACCATTACCATTCAAATTACATGATTACACCACTAATCCTAGTTGGCATCAAGCAGAGGTCAGACTGTATTATGGTATACAATCACTTTCTAGCGATGATTTACAGATCGTAGCGTAAATTAGCCGAGCCTACGCGTTGCTAGGCAACGGTTCCTGTGACCTCCGCTTTCACCGCTTGTGGGAAATTGATTCACTTTCATATGAGATAAGGATGCTGCGATTTCTATACGGATCAGGGGTTCTACTCTCTAAATTATTCGTCGAAAGTGGGTTTTCCGAAAAATACAAATTTCAAATTCAATTTTCGGGATAGGAAAAGACACATCGTGAGTAGGGACAACTGTCAAATTGTGTTGTCATTCATTCTTACTTCGGTGCCCAAACCTTGTGGCCTACTCCTTAAGCCTGAAGTCCATCGTTTCGGTCGAAGTAACGGGCTTTTCCAACTCCGTATCACTTACGGACAGAAGATTAGTTTGTAGCCCGAACTAAGAATGAATGACAACACGATTTGACAGCTGTCCCTACTCCCGATATGTTTTTGCCCGTCCAAAAAAGTAATTTAATTAGCTGTGGGATGAAGTTTTGAACTAGGTACTTTCGGACGTGCCCGTATCTTCGTTGACGGAGTTAGAGAAGAGGCCCTTTTATGTCCGTATGAGGGGATTGGGACACGTCCGTTACTTCCGTCGAACCTACAAACTTCGTGCTTATAGAGTAGACCCTGTAGTAAGAGATTACATAACATACATATATAATCTGCCTATAATGTTCCCACTGCTGGGACATAGGCCTCTTCTCTTTTTGAGAGGGAGTGGGCCATAATCCACCATGCAAATATATCATTCCTTCAGGAGAGAATCGCGTTTTGATCACCATACGACGTAAAACAGAGCTGCAATTTGCAAAAAAGTAATGTGGTGGACTCAACTGCGCATTCCCCTTAAGTTCAGAGCTTATTGCGTATAGTGAAGGCAGAACTTTCCAATATTCTGACTAAGTAACAGCTTTAACTACTGGATTATCTGATATCTTCTTTCCTATCTTAACAGATATAAATACCAGCTTACATAATATCTCTTTATAATGTTAGTCAAATATATCCGCGTTACGCCAGTAGCTCATATCTGATTTGACAGATGGCGCAACCGTTTTAAGCCATTTACAGTAACTTATAGTATCTATGCATAATATTGACGTGTGGGTCGGCTCATTGAGGGTTTCTTTAGCGTTTGTAGGTTGTGGTCTCGTCTTTGTTCTCTGTGACAAAGGATAAACCAGCATACGGCGAGTAATGGGTCGGGTCTGTCCGGTATGGACCAGGTCAACGGCGCGTTGTGTTCCACGCGTGCCTCAAAGAGATGTCAGCACCAACTAGTTGGGTCCGCAAGGGCCGATGCCTGCCAGGGGTGCGGGTTGTTCGAAAGAGATACCATGGCCCCTGGCACACAGGCAACTGAGGAAACACGGGTGGGAGAAGTTATTTGATGATTTCCCACCCTCAAAATAAAAAAAACCCTGAAGAGGCGGTAAAGGGATTAAGAAGTTGAATGCAGTGAGGAAGCAAATTGTAAACCAATCGTGATCTACCTAGTCTTCTCCCTATTTCGGGGTCGAGTTCCAGTCTAATAGTCTAATAATAAGCATATCTGACCTCCACAACTCAGTTACTGGTTAATATGATACCTCTTGGTAAGACTGGTAAGCAATCTTGGAGATTGAGATAATTACAATGATTTTTTATTAAAGCGGTTTCTATCAACAGTAAACTAATGTTATTGAATGAATGTGGCTTTTGCTATGGTTATTTGCCTGTATTATCCCACTGCTGGACAAAGGCATCACCATCTCTTTCGATCCAGAGATAGATCTTAATGTGGATCACTGATCGTTAGCTAATTTAAAAGCCAACAATACAAACGAGTCAGCACCAATAGGTGGGGTTCGCAAGGACCGATGCCTGCCAGGGGTGCGGGTTGTTCGAAAGAGATACCGCGGCCCCTGGCACACAGGCAACTGAGGGAACACGGGTGGGTTTTAGTCAGTAAAAGTCTGACACGCCCTCCCGCTTCACCCAGAGCGGGAGAAGTTATTTGATGATTTCCCACCCAAAAAAAAAAAAAACAATACAAACGAACCTCGTTGCATACGTAGGTATTTCTCTAATATTTTAATCACGTAGTCTCAGTCACCTACTGACTTATTAAACGGGAAAATCTTTATTTTATTAATACATATTTGTCTATCTTTAACACTTTTGCATGAATTATGTAATTATTAAGCCCAGAAATCACCATAAAACTCCAATATTTAAAAATGTTCGTAGTATCTGATTAATTTTCCAAACCGAATCCGACTCCCACCTATCTTTAAAGAAACAAGCCTTCTCCATATAATTCCCTGCGCCCTCAGGAACACACAGACAGGCATAAATATTCACGAGCCGCGTGTTATTGCATAATCTCCGTTTTATTGGACACAATAGCATTATGTGTCTGCGCATTCAAAGTGCGCAAAAAAAAGGAAAAGCGTTAATTTAAAACTACGAGAATCGGTTTAGTGTGTGGTGTTAAATGGGATTCTTGGGAACTTTATGTACTATTGATAAATGTTTTTTTACCGGGTAGGCATTCGAATAACCTACTGTCATATTATTATTTATTTATACTTTATTATACACCTATCTTTGACAGTTTTTACGTGTCGTCAGAAGCCCGAAAGTCTGACAACCAGTCTTACAAAAGGGTATCGTATTACCCAGTAACTGGGTTATGGAGGTCTAATAGGCAGTCGCTCCAAATGAAATACTGATATTCAGCTACAACCGGTTAGACTGCTGACCCCAACATAGTTGTGAAAAGGCTAGGCAGATGATGATGAATCTATTGAATACCTCAAAAACTACCCAACCAAAGTTAATAAAAATTATATGGGACCACCGCCAGTTTTCTCTACCAAAGAATTTTGAATGTGCTAGCTGACATAATGGCAAATTTAATGTTTTTTTTTTTGTGTTTCGTAATGTTAATTACCTACTATTGTATAGAATCAAGTTCTTCTAACTTGACAGTCAGCTGTGCTGCTGGGGAGTTTGTTGCGCCACTTCTTCTTCCCAGCTAAAGCAGTAGGAAGTGGTGAAGGGTGGGCGTTTTGGGGGACTGTCTTATGTAATTTTGACGTTCAAAAAGAGCTGACTCTCAGCCTAGGTTGAATAAATGACTTTTGATTTTGATTTTGAATACCAAACAAAAAATGATGAAAATATCGATGACCATCCATAAAAAAAAATCATTAAAGTACATACAGACGAACATATTTATAACGTCCTCCTTTTTTGAAGTCCATTAATAACCAAATAGCTCGCTTTCATCTAAAATCCAGGTGAAGCCTGCCATAAGGTTGACTATCAACTATTATATTAATATATTGGCTTGCTTTCTTCAGTCGTGAGCAAAATAAATCGACACTGGAAAGTTCACGCCACAGAAATCGTTGAGTTGACGTTTATTGAAAATTCTCGTGATTTTCTTAACAATTACTCGGTTTTTATCGGTAAGATCAACATCACGCCTGTATTCCACAAAGGGTTCAGCAAAGGAGTGCCTATCGTCATAATTATTACCCAAAAAAACTAAAAAACACGCTTTAAAAACCAAACTAAAAAAGGAGAAAATAATTTAATTCAATTAAAAAGCGTGGGGTGCTTTTTGAGGTAAGGGGGCGTCCATTAATTACGTGAGGCGTTTAGGGGTGGGAGGGGGTCGAGTCGAATCTCACCCAATCTCACGTGGGGGAGAACGCCACAAAGTAGCACAGTACTTCCTCGATGGTTAAACCGCCACCGCCCAGCCAAGTCAGCCAAATGCAATGCATAATAAGGCTTGTTATTAGCAATTTTTTTTATATTACTTTAGTTATATCATTGATTTGTTAGTCTGTAAGCCTTCTTTAAAATAAAATAAAAAAAATTAAAAAAAATCCAACGCAAATAAGCACAGATTAACGTTTTTACACTAAAAACACGTATTTGAAATATCTCACGTGAGATTATGGGAGGGGGGGAGGGGTCGAGCCAAATCTCACGACATCTCACAAGAGCGGGGGTGGGGGTCGAAAAGTCGCCAAAATTTACTCACGTAATTAATGGACGCCCCCTAAGAGCCTCCCGCTTCCTCTCGATAAGAGGGACGGGTTTGCGTATAGAACACCCATATTCCGCTAGTTATGTCTAAGGGTGCAAGCCTATGGGCAACAACCAATCACAAATTCATACACCAAGCTGCTAATGAGCTAATTCCCTCGGAAATCCAACCCAGGACCTGATTCTCAGCACTAGCGGTTGCGACCACTAGACAAAGTCATAAATGTTTGACCCAATAAGTTGATTACTATTTATTTGAGAAAAGATTGCAAAGGGCTTTGGGTGCCTCTTTGCCCAGCTGTGGGATAGCACAGCAATAAACTCCTCTGTTATAAACAAGCTTTTTTTTAAATATTATGACTTTGATGTCATCTTGACGATATATAGCCTTCATTTAATATTAAACTGCAATAAACCTACTGCGTCCAGCATATTACGATAGATCAAAGATCCCATAGGAAGTGACTATAAAGACTCTCAATGGAGCCACATACCCGTTTTCACGAACACTTAGTGGCACCTAAATTACAAACGGGCTGTTAGATTTTCAACGCACGGCTTAGCACAGACAGCTCAAAATCGAACAGCGGATTTTATTTGCATTTAGGTGTCGGGTATTAAAAACTAGTAGGTACACCTACTGGTTTTGTTTTATGTTAAGGCTTACGATCTATCAATCTGTCGTTTATAGGCAAACCGCCAGTTAAGGTGAACCTAGTCCACATTTTTTGCATACAAACTTCGGGAGTGTTTTACTCCACTGTCTGACATGGCACATCCAAAGTAAAATATGATATCGTTTTGTCTCATTATTAATATTGTCTGTACGGAAACAGAATACTAAAATATAAACCCATTAAAAAGTTAGGAGCCAACAAAGTTTAGTTTTTCTTGCTAATTTTACTTAACTTTGGGTGGTTAAGTAATAAAAGAAATGTAAAATCTCCAAAACTAAGTCGGTACCGACAAAGTTCAATTATCGAAAGGGGCGACGGTATCTCTTTCGAATAACCCGCACCTCTGGCAGGCATCGGCCCTTGCGTACCCCACCAGTCCGGTGCACCAGGTCACATGGCACGCCGTGACCACTTCAGGAACCAAGTAGCATAAGGGCCCCAGACGACCCCGTGTCTGGCACCCTTGGTCCCCCTGCGACGGGTCAGCGTAGTGGCCCCGCCGCCTACCACTTTTCGGCGCAGGGGATCGGGAGAGCGGCCAACGGTTACACAGAGGTGTAATTGATTATTCAAGTAAACCACTGTCTGTGTACCCACAATTCGCCAGTTAGGTTAAAGTCCCATGTAATAGGGCGAGCCTATTGCCATCCACTAGGTTAAGTCCAAACAATACCCAAATCCAATCCACAATTCCCATTACGTACGATACGTTTCGTAATTCCGAAAACTTTTTTCAATAAGAGAACAGTGCAACTAAAGCATTTTTTTCTGATATTTATACAGTTTGTTCAAAAACTAATTATTATTTTATGCGGTTTTTGTAACATTGTGTCTCTGACGGAGCTGCGTTTCAATCTAAAACCATTAGTATCGCTACATTTATATTCTATTTGAGTGAAATGAGAAGCAAAAGTAGACCAATGCATTGAATACAACAACGGTAAATGCTTGAGACTCGATACATTAAGATTCCTTCTAATATCGCAAAGCTTCACTAGTTTGTTTGTCTAACACGGCTTTTATTTTTGTGTGGGAAATCATCAAATCACTTCTCCCGCTCTGGGTTGAGCAGGAGGTCGTGTCAGATTTTTACTGACTAAAACCCACCCGTGTTCCCTCAGTTGCCTGTGGGCCACGGTATCTTTTTGGAACAAACCGCACCTCCCTTTAAATCAAGTTAGGTTAGAGTTTTGACGCGTCATTCAAAGTTGAACTTAGTTTGAGAGCAGCAGCTCAGATCGAGCATAATAATAGCATAATCAGCCTATAACTTTCTCACTCCTGGAACTCAGGCTTTCTCGCTGTGAAAGGTCATCCACCACACAGGCCCAGTGCGGGTTGGTGGATGTCGTTTGCTTCGAATTTTTGATTCTAGGGCATACTGGTTTCCTCACGGTGTTTTCCTTCGCTGTCTTGAGAGCAGTCATGATGAAATTATTTACACTAAGTGAAGCGCCTGTCAGGGTCCAAACCTACGACCTACTAAGTAACTCGTAATTCGCGACTGTTACCCTAAGTTATCACAGTTATATTTTGAAAAGAATGCTGAAAGAAAAATAAATAAGAGTTTAAAGAAAAACTAAAAAACACGCTCTAAAAAGCAAACTTTTCAAACGTTTTTTAGTTTTTTTTAAACTATTATTTATTTTCTAATTTTTAGTTCTGCTAAATACAAAAACGTGCTCTTTTTTCCTTTTTTTTCATATTTCTCAAAAAATAATTAAATTATTGAATTGTCATCGGTCCTCGATAAGTTTACAAAGTTTCAATGAAATCTGACCGTTTAAAGTGGGTCAAAATCGCGCTCTAAGGAGTCGGTTACATACAAACAAACAAACATACAAGAGAAGCTAATATAAAGCGTATAATAACGTCACGGGCCGTTCCATCATTAGTTTGTAGATTTTTTTTTATGAAGTATGTTTCCCTTTATTCTGTCTGTAGGGCTTCTATTTCCTAAAATAGTACACTTTTAGGAAGCTTAAAAAAATGCAGAAGAAGAATGAAGTCATAGGGCGAATCTAGTGCTGTTCTAAATTTGTATGCATTGTACAGGTGATTCGTCCAGCGTTAGTTCGTCTATTGATCTGCAGTTTATAATAGTGTTGGGTAATGTCGACGAACTGCAAAGAATTTGCGAACAAGTGAGGTTATCGCTCAGTATGCGCGGCGTGTGCACGGCAGAGCATCCGCCAAGTTCTTTTAAATCTATGTAATGTATTTAAATGGATATTTTTGTTTTTTTTACGTGTTCTATGTTGACGGATTTGGGTAAACATGGTTAATTGTAGTACGATAAAATGTAAACTTACATATACGCTGCAATATATAGGAATATGAAGGGCGTGCTCTTACCTGTAAAGGAAAAAAATATATGATCAGTATTATCAATATATCTATATCTATAGTATTAATAAAGCTGAAGAGTAACTGGAACTACACGTTGGATATTAAAAAAATAACTATCTGCATTTGATAGCTCAGTTCTTGAGAAAGACTATTTAATATCACGCTAGGACTCTTCGGAGACGAGCAAAACATTAAAGTCATGAAGATCGCTAAGTAAAACCAAGTAGTACGGGATAGGTCCGGGAACAAGAAATTTCACGCGAACAAATGCGTGGGCGGAAGCTAGTAATTAAATACAAGACAAATAATTATATTTCATTATAAAGTATAAGCTAATTAGTCTATGATATTATGCTAATGTTAATTAGTAAAAATCTCTACGAAAACATAATTGCGTTTGACATTGGGATAGTTAAAACAAAAATATAAGGTCTATCTATTCGTACACGAAATATCTGAAGGGGTCATTGTACTCATCATTATGAACAACTTTTACTATGGGACCAAACCTGAAATCGCGAAAAAAAAGTCAACTGTTCTCTACATTATTTATGTTAGCATAACTCGTCAAAATGCTGAATTTTTCTCGCGATTTCAGGTTTGGCCCCATAATAAAATTTGTTCGTAATGTTGAGTAGGTACCTACAATGACCCCTTCAGATATTTCGTGTATGTATAGATAGACCTTATATAGTCTGGGATAGAAGTTAATCTTCTGCTCCTACCCTTGGGCACTAAAGTCATTTTTAAAAGCGTTTAGGTATAGTATATTTTATATTGAGGGACTAAACGAAGCCATAATATACCAGAGGTGGTTTGACTCCGGAGCGTGCGAGGGAGTCAATGAAACCGAGGGTATATTAAGTTGGCGTTTAGTCTCGAGGTGCAAACTGTACTTTTCACTTTAAGTGCGGGAAAAATTGACAATTTAGTACAAAAACATTTAATAAATATTACTTAATAAAATAAAAATCACAATTTTTTTTTTACTTGTAGTTAAATGTACAATTCGAATTATTTGTAATTTTGTAAATAAATGTCGTCCCAGGAATATTTACACTCGTATTTGTAGACACTCCACAGATAATAGTATTTTTACTGGCTGTTTGAGTTTGTCTATGTCACATGAAGGAAATTAAAAAAAAATACTTTTCACTCCCTAGAGACTAAAGTGGTCACTTTAATCCCGCTTCGTAGGGCTATATTGGCGTACTTTTAGAGCATGAGAAGTAAAAAAGTAGTTTGATCACAGCCAGACCAGTCATATTTCATGACTCTAACTTACAAGCAACAGTAACGCTTGAATAAAATTTCCCTTAATTCTGTCATCTTCTTAAAAGGCGGAGTCGCTAAAACACCGGATACAACGAACAAGACTGTCGCATCTGCAATTCATATTAGTATAGTAAATACAGTTAATTAATCTTCTAGAGGGCGTGGACTGCTAAATTTAGTGCCTTTGTTTTGAGACATGTTTTAACTTCGGTTAGCGTGGGGTGTAAGGGAAAAGAAAGTGGCTTTTTGAGGCTCTAGCTGATACACTTTTTTAAGAAGAGTGTGAGATTTTGTCAGTTAGAGTTTTAAAAAAATCAGTTAGGTATAACCAAATTCTTATTTTGGAATTTGGTTATACCTAACTGAATTTTTTAAAACTCTATTAAAAAAAAATCAGTTAGGTATAACCAAATTCTTATTTTATTTTAGGTATTATTTATGTACACACATTGAAAACATTTGTAATCAACACTAGTATATACAGGCTGATTTTTTAGTCACCGTCCAAATTTTTCAGGGTGATAGTACCCGTGAAATTGAACAACTTTCTCCAAGGAACATGGGTCGAAATATGAAAAAAAAAATCGACCTCCCATGCAAAATCAATAGTTAGCTGGTCGATTTTGTATGGGAGGTCCGATTTTTTTTTTGTTGTTCAATTTCACGGGTACTATCACCCTGAAAAATTTGGACGGTGACTAAAAAAGAATTCTGTATAGCCACAACAATCAGAGATTAATAAAGAGCAAATAGCAATGAGTAATAAAAAAAAAACAAACAATTACCAACCGTAAGTACCTACCTGTTAGTTTTCATTTAAGGGCCATTTACGAATTTTAGCATTGGTAAATAAAAGATTTAACAGGCTTATCCTTCAATTCACTATTTTTCTGATAGACGGCATTAAGGAAGTATGAAAATGATGTGTTACCCCAATAATAAAACACACTTCAAACAATTACGTATGTCTAAGTTCAAGTCAAACACTACACAAGTTCCAACCTCCAACTTGTACCACAATCTCTAAGGCGCAAACGCATCTGCAAATCAAATTGCAGGCACGCATGCGCGCGGTACCACGCGACGCCGGATGTCAACATTAGTATGTCGAGGGCTCGTTACATATGTAAGTGATTAACTTAGTTATACAATACATTAGGTGTCACGGGAAAACTTTTAAAGGTAAATTCCTTTACTGTTATTTGAATTTGAGACGATTTCCGCTTTGCGAGCAATTTTATTGGTTACTGTAGAGTTTCTTTATTAAATTTATAAAAAATAAAAAAAATGGTTTTTAAAGCGTGTTTTTTAGTTTTTTAAACAATTATTTATTTCTATTTTTTAGTTCTGCTAACTACAAAAACGTGTTTTTTTTTCATTTTTCTCAATTTTTTTTTCATTTTTGAATTGTCATCGGTCCTCGATAAGTTTACAAAGTTTCAATGAAATCTGACCGTTTAAAGTGGGTCAAAATCGCGCTCTAAGGAGTCGGTTACATACAAACAAACAAACAAACATACAAGTGAAGTTAATATAAAGCGTGTAAAAAATAGCACAGCAACAGTTTCTTACCCATTTTTCTCCATACCTACCTACTACAATTTGGGATGGGCAATTAGCTTCATCTTTATGACTGACCGACCCCTTGACAAATCAAAAGTGCCTGCAATTGGTTTATTTGAAATAAATGCTTTGAGTAGAATCAAGCTGCACTGAAATATATCCCCATGTTTTTAATAAAAACATTTTCGATACTAAACCTTAACTTAACAATACGGTAGGTACAGTCACGAACATAAATACTGTACACTTAGGTTATAGGTAAGTGAGATTGAAAAAAAAAATGGTCCTATGGTATTGATTGGATTCTCGAAATCATAGATATTATTATGGATTAGGCATTTTCTTAAAATTGCATAAATGATAATTTACGAGTTCATCGCTTTCAAACATTGCATAAGTGTATTAATCAATCAATGAAGTAATAGACAAAGACCAAATTAATTGATACAAATGAAAATATCTTAATAGAAAACAATAAACCAATGATAACTAAAGTAAACTACTATATTAGTAAACTAGTTCGCTAAGCAAGTTTTATAGTAATATTTCCAAAAGGTTTATTACTCAAAATATTTAGAATTATTTGCCTGTTTTGGACTGGTAGTCTATAACATAATAGTCGGCCTATTATTACTTGTTAAAATTAACATAGTATCAGCATTCTTCGAATACAAACGGATATAATTAAATGACAATGATTATCTACTTTTGTAAACAATTTACCCAAGATGGCGGCTATTGTGTAATTCCAAAGTAAGTAGCCAACTTTAAAATAGAGAATCAAGGCTTTAAAGTATTTTAATTTCACGCCATTAACACCTTCAGTGGGAAGTTACTTGGATACCGAATAATACCAAATGAAAAAAAATGGCGACGAGTTTACTTTTTAAACAGTTTGTAAGAATCAGCGAACTTGGTTCTCTTTGAAAAAAAAAATGCACAGACTGTTAAATATAAAAAGTTTGGTTTGTTATTTGTGGTGTGAGAAGAAGACAGTTATTTTTTAAATTAACTTTCTTATGTAGACAAAATTGGCAGAGCCAAATAAATAGTACAGACCTATATAGCCAATCTGTTATTTAAATAGGTGTATCCCCACCTCGACGCGCAATCTGTTACCACGCATTCAGCACATAATTCTAGACCCTAGCGTAGAAGTTTTGGTTGGTTATTAAAAAAAAAAAACGACTGTTTCATTAAAAAGTGCAATACTTACGCGATCAAAACAAATGGAACAGTCTTTTCTTTAATAAACTACATAAAATTGCAACGCTGTTTTTCTGAACTACGTTGAAATTTTGTGAATGTGCTGAAACTATGGTAACAGATTACGCGTCGATGTCCGATGCCACCATCTATAATAACCAACCTCATAAGCAAGCTCTAAAAAAATGGCTCATTTCACATCGTTTTTATTCTTTATCCGAATTCCTCAAAAAAACTCCGTGTCAGTCTTATGATTACAGAAACGCATTGTAAATAATCTTACCTATTAATAAAAGTGTTACCCACTGTACCTACGTACTGCATTTTAAGTTGTGTTTTATTTTATGTAACAGCAATTTTTATGTTTGTATTTTGGAATAGCAATTACCTATTTTATTTAACTGTTGAGTTTATGAAGCTTAAAATTGACTTTAAATACTTTAATTAATTAATAATATTGTGTAGGTTACATTTGTGTAGAGATTTGCTTAACATGCTAGCACTAGCATCTTACTTTAATATTTGCATGCCAATTTATGGCGAAATGTGTCATCGCACTGATAATTTATATACCTACCATATTTTGTACCGCATTTACTGCTAATAAATAACTTTTACTTTGACTGTGATAGAAATGTAGCTATTGAAACAGTATTTATAATGGTTCATACCAATTTCTTTGTAACCTACATGTGAACTTATAATGTTTTAATTTCTTTAGATGTGTTTTACAAATTTTACATTTTACAACTGTGTCATGTGCCCATGCTGAGTCTTTATTTTGACCATATATTTACAACAATTTGTCAACACAAAGTCCTAACATTACACAATAAGTAAAAGAACGTGTACATTCACCAATCAATTACAACACAACCTAATCTCAATATTAAATTGACTATACACTACACAACTCGCGGTCGTAAATCTTATTTTACATGGCAGTTATACGTAAAATCAACATCAACACAGATCCTGCGTCCCTTGGAACTAGCTAACACCTTGTTATATTCCAAACAGCCAATAATCACTGAACTCGTCACGAACTTGGCTCTTATAACAATAATATCCATATTTCGTTGCGAATAAGGGAATAACGCGAGCCGAGACGCGAATTAGGATGGGGCTCGGAGAAGGGCGGTACAGAAATCAATATTTTGTGGCCTGTCCCCAAGAATGCATTTGTTCTCTCCAATCCATTACGTCCCTTGCTACCTCCTTCAGCAGCGCCCTAAGCCCAGGTCCTTAGCCCACCCGTGTAGTCGCTTAGTTTGAAGCTTTTATGCCCTGGCTGGAGGCCTTAATTTATTGAGGCAGCCACAGGCAAATCCGGTTAAACAGCCGCCAACCCCTAGTTTGACCTGCAAGATAGCATTAAAAAAAAAACAATGCATTTGAAAGATGTATCCATGTTTCCACACTAAAGTTAGGTACTTTTTGTAGAACAACATTTTGGAGCATGATAACATTAATTACCAATTCCGCCAATGAACCTGAATGTCATCAGCACAATCTATACTACGTTCAAGAGCTGTCAGTGTCAATATGCCACAGCAAAGATGTCATTGGCATCTTTGCTTTGCGTGCTGATCGCGTTAAGTTTAATTAGTGAAATCCTTGAGGATTAGTGGAATCATGAGATCCTGGGTTCGATTTCCAGGTCAGGCAAAGTTTTATTGGTTTTTTACATCTGGAATTTCATAGTAGCAGCCTAGTGACTGGATTTGTGTCCGGATGATGGCAATAATTGTCCGGATGATGGTAATAATTGTCCGGATGATGGTAATAATGACATGTGAGTTATACATAACTAGCGAAATGTGAGTGTACTATAGCTAAGTATGTTAGTAAACATCGTTTTTTTATCCGTTGCTACCCACTGACACTTGTAAACGTATCTACTCTAAAGGTAAGTACGACGTGGATTCATCTGAAGAGTTTATACAAGTACCAGTGTCCCGTTTTGTCGAGTATACCCTAGGTAGTTAGACATTGCTTTGCTGCCAACCTTGCTAACTGAACTTTGCTTTCACCAAGGCATTAGATAGATGCCTACCTAACGTACTTAGGTAGAGAAGATGCCCAATTGTTCCAATAAATATTTTTTTTTTTTTTATATTAAAATAAATAAGAATAGAATATTCTTTATTAAGTACACCATATAAATTGCATATTTAAATGTACAAATTTTATATAGACAAAATGGCGGTCTTTTCGCTGAAAGTGATATTTAAAAAATAACCATTGGATGTATTAAAAAGGGGAAGGAGACACAATACTGTTAGTAGTCTGTGCTGTTACATCTAAATTGTATAAAACAATTCATTACGATAGGCATAACTTTGATGATGGGTAATCATTTAATTGGTAAAGACATCGTGATCTCGATAAGATTTTGCAGTAGTGCGAGAATGGTAGTGAAAATAGCCATTTGTCATTGGAGAGTGTACGCACCTACACCTCACCAATTTCATACACTGTAGTTAACAGTTTACATAACACCTGACTCCTTAAATTACAATTCACAAACCCAGTAATAGCATCATTGAGGAAACATGAATATGCCTAAGATTACATAGAACTCGCATCGCAGGTCTATGGGCCTTTAAAATTATGTAACTATTTCTTAGAAAGGCCTTATATTTAGCATTACCTAACTGAGTCCCGGGTTTATTTATGTCATTGTTAAGTGAATTAATGTTTTCTCAGCTTGCTGTCAGGTTGGTAAATATATCTTCTAAGCATTTGGGTAATTCGAAATTGTTTGGATTGATTTATAGGGTAATTAATGTTGAGCTCTTGTTGTTATTGGTCCCTTGATATCGATATACGACTGATATGATATGGTTGGGTACGAAATAAGTCATATCGCAAGTAGGAATAATTCTATAGACGGTGTAATTTTGAGATTTAATACGCTGAATGCAATTGATGTAACCAATATCCTGATGCGGTTAATTTGTTGAATTTATGTTATAGGGTTGACCGAGTTTAACTCTGAACAGATTTTATCCAAGTTACGTCACAACTGTTGATCCTATTGTCAAACACAGAACAGTTTAGTCAGATATCTACAACTATTGAATGGTGCGTAACCAAATTCGGAATCAACGCCGCCATCTTGTTTTCTCAATACAATATCCGTGGCAATTTAACTAATATCTGCCCCTTGTAAAGGCACTTGCACATTCAGAAGCCAAAACATCTACCTACTTCTAGTTTTTCCAAAAAAAATAATACTACCTTTATACAATTCGTCAAAATTTTCAAACGAACATTAATCATTCCGGGTTCCGCATTCTCAAAACGCACCTACCCACCACTTAACCCTAAAAAGCCCGACACCACCCCGCTTACTTCCTAGCCACTCACTAAAACTTTGTCGGCGCTCACGATTATCATACAATGCCCACTTGCGATGCAGCCGTGTTGACAGATACGCGTTTCCTGTAACCGAAATGGGCGGCAGCCATTTTGTTCTGTGTTCGCGAAACGAAATGGCGGACGAGGTGCGACTAGAAGTCGGGTGTTTTTAGCTTGTTGGATATTGTTTATTGTTTGTGCGTTAGGATGGATTGATGGTGGAGAGAAATGTTAATTTATTAGTTCCTGAGTTAACTGTTAATGACTTGGAGGCAGTAAGTGTGTGACGCCTGATGGCGACTAGCAAGTAGAACAGGCATAATTTTGAATTGCATATTACGAATGAAATCCAAAATGATGCCTTATTTTATTATACAGATTCATTATTAATTTTCAACTGGAAAGTGCTGCCAGCCTTGTTGTAGGAATGTTTCCTGTTGACAGCGATGCGGTCGAAATTTTTAATGCCCTGTAATTATTTTCCCTCTTTTTAATTTACATAAATAACATTCATATTATTTTAAGCTTGATAAGTTATATAATATGTAAATATTATAATCTATCGTAAATTAAAATGTCTTTGAAAATATAAATAATTAACTGTTAAAAATAAAATACAGATAATCGTCTCTGCGAAGTTTGATCTCCGAAACTTCTTGACTAATTTTTCCTTGACAAAGCACTTGAAAAAAAAAACAAACCCGTGGAGTTTTGTCCATAATGTTAAACTGGAGAGTTTTTGGCGGGATACGGTTGGAACATGTCGCACGAATTTTCATTTTCATGAAATTTAGTGAAATAGCGAATTAAATTGTATAATTTTGGTAGTGAATTATTCAATTTAGTTACATGTGAGTGCACAAGTGTAGTGAAGGTGAAAATAAGTGACTAACGTGGACTTTTCGTGTTCCCCCCAAAAACTCATATTAGGTTGTTGTAAAGTTACTACCGCTTTACAATAACTTTGACTTGACTGGACTTGACTGACTAAAGACGACTATGACTGTTTTGTAACTTCGTGCCCGGTATCGGGCCATTTACTTGATCGTAAAGAAAAATTACTTGACACTGGCTAAATGCACAAACCGTGCGAAGCCATTACCGAGAAAAAAAAAAAAAAATGTTAAACTGATCAACAACGCAACTTATAGAAAATAATCCTTACCGCCTATTAAGGTACACGCCGTGCAACATCAACACATTGCATTTCCGATATTAGTGACAAAGTTGCATAACAAAACAACTGTTTATTTTACTGCACTTTGTCAAATCCTATCTCTGTAAAAGGCACATGACTGTCGCCCCTTCACCTTACTCACATGAAGTCTCATTCATAGCAAGGAGATCGAGCGTGAAGGAAGGTAAATCCGAGCTTATTATGATGAAATATCGCGATATATATTCATATAATATGGCGTCGCACGTGACGCATGCGCACCGTGACTTCGTTACGTCACTGCAGGGTTGCTAACATGCTATCTACATGTTTTATTTAAAATATTTTTTATAAAATAGAATTATAAAAAAATGTTTTGTTTCAATATTTTTTCTGGAGTAAAAAGAGTACTAATTCAAATACTGGCCTTATTTCGAAAAAGCTTATCTTTGACACGAAGCTTTGAAAAGCACAATTTTACAAAGAACCTTACAATTACCTAATACATACTATGACCAGTAACATTGGTAAAAATATCAGTTAGCAATATTGAAGAATGACAACGATAAACAATGAAAACGGTCTTCAGTTCACATTGAAATGGAAAAAAAAACAATTACTTAGTCCTAATTGTAACATCTTAAACATGCTTCTAAATAGTCTCCCTAATAGTCTTCATTTAAGAAGTATTCTTCCACTGAAAATTATAATAACCAAAAGCCATGAAATTAAGGCGTTAATTTATGAATGTTTCATAAAGTGAAGGGACGATTGAACAAAAAAAATGTATCGTTAAACAATCGCTAATAATTATTTAACTTTAAGCAACATTTATAAAGAAAAAGGCTATTTAATACCTAAGAAATGAGAGTAACCAATCAGTGAATGTGTCTATACTGAAACTACAATAACAATCGAAACATGCTTACACCTAACAACCATTTACCAGTTACTAGCATGACTTGATACATCACAGAAATGTTTCGCAACCCTAACACTACTGTACGACTGCACACAATTTGATACGGCTTATTAAGTAAACTAGGCGGCAAGCTGCGAATTGTCTAGCATTGTTCATTTTATTAATGCACAGTGAATTATGAAACAATAGACACCTTATGGGGAAATAATCAGTAACATCATGGTTGTTAGTTTATAAAGGGATAGACAGAAGTGTACAGTATTACCAGTAATGAAACAAAAGTTAAGGCTCTTAAACCGGCCGACGCGACTCTAATAAACTACCACACACTATTTTTATTTTTTAACTTTTTGATGAAGTTTTCATAGAAATTGTTTTAGTAAAGTCATGTCGTGCCTTTCTGCCTTTAGCTTTGCTGCTGTGGACTCAGTGCCGATGGCAGATGTCACATGTCTTCGATTTTGTGTTAGTCAGTCTATCAGACAGTCTGTTAGTCAGTCTATCGGTCAGTCTATCAGTCAGTCTGTTAGTCAGTCTGTTAGTAATTCTATCAGTCAGTCTATCAGTTAGTCGGTTAATCAGTCTGTCAGTAAGTCTATCAGTCAGTCTATCGATCAGTCTATCAGTCAGTCTATCAGTCAGTCTGTTAGTCAGTCTGTCAGTAAGTCTATCAGTCAGTCTATCAGTCAGTCGGTTAATCAGTCTGTCAGTAAGTCTATCAGTCAGTCTATCGATCAGTCTATCAGTCAGTCTATCAGTCAGTCTGTTAGTCAGTATGTCAGTAAGTCTATCAGCCAGTCTATCAGTCAGTCGGTTAATCAGTCTGTCAGTAAGTCTATCAGTCAGTCTATATATATAGTCGATATGTAGATATTTTAATTATTTGTCACCGCCTTCCGAATTTTATTTTTTATTTTTGAAGTTTTTATCTTCAGAAAAATCAGGTGCGTAGTACTTGCAACCGGCATGCGATTATGACTAGATGTACATATGAACGGAAATGACGCAATAGGAGTATGTATACCTCAGGATCGTAGGAGGTGGCATTCTGTAGTCTCTGCCTACACTCTGAAAGAAGGCGTGAGTTTATATACTTATGTGTATGTTAATTTTTTTAAACTGTAAAAAAAACTATTACCGAAGTGTGGTTACTACATGGGTACCTCTCAGAGAATTCGGCATCTACCTACCACTTTTTTCATGCCTGACAAAAAAAATCCACGTCCGAAATTATAAGTAGGTACCGAATAAAACAAAAAGTAATTTTGAATCGTCAAAACTCAACATTTGATTACACGAAATCTCTCGTCATTAAAATACTTATAATATCGTCAAAAGCAGTTTTGTACGTGAGATGCTTTTTTTGTTTTCCCTGCGGCTTCAAATTGTTCTGTCTATTTGTACGTATTGTCATTATACCTTTGAAACGTTTGCGTAAAGTGGTGTAGTTTTTACATTTATGTTTTCTTATGGCAATTGCCATTTGCCAGTGATATCTGCTGAAGTTTTCTAAACTAATGTCATAAAGAAAGAAAGAAAGACATTTTATTTGCTCGAACATGTGTATACATAAAGAATTAAAAAAATACATGCATGCAAGATCTTATAATAAAGAGTGACTCACGACATGACGACGTGATGGCTGATCTTTGCGTTATGCTCGTGAACGGGTGCTGCTTGTGGTGACTGGTCGTCTTGCTGACCATGATTTTGTTATTGTTACTAATAATTACCTACACGTTTATTTATTTTACGTCGATGGTCCTAGGTTATCATTTGTGGCTTCGAGTTAACAGTTACGTGCACATTGCATTGCATATGTAAGCTATCACGCCCTTAATACCAGGAGGCTCTTATTTTGGTATTATGCTTTATTTACATTTTTGTTCTTTGTGCTCGAGTTGAGTTTTCATTTTATTTGTTGGTATATTGGCATGGCTGGCTGACATATGTATGACTAATTATTTAATTAATGTTCTGTGTCTCGTAATGTTTATATTACTTTGTCCATGTAAATATAGAATCAAGTCTATCCGACTAAACAGACAGCTGTGCTGCTGGGGAATTTGTTCCGCTACTTCTTCTTCCCAGCTAAAGCACTAGGAAGTGGTGACGGGTGGGCGTTTTTGGGGAGACTGTCTTATGTATTTGACGTTCGAAAAGTGCTTATTCTCAGCCTAATTTGAATAAATTACTTTTGATTTTGATTTTGGATACTTTTCATACAATGAAAGAAAATTGGCCACTGCGCTCACTGCTTAGCATCAATTGTAAAATCAGGTTTCCTCAGTATGTTTATATATTTCCATTATGTTTTACCCTCGAAACCAAGTGAATTCATGCTAACTTAGCAAGCTTAAAATTATTTATCAACAACATAAAGATGTTTTTATTTTCAGCCAAATCACAACTAACAATTTGAAGATTCACCGTGTCATAAGTTGGAAGCAAAAAGTTGTAGCTCTCACTGCTGAAGCTCGTATTGGTAAATATTATAAACAATAGGTGTAGTTAATTTACCTGATAACAAATTAATGGGTAATTCCAGACATTTTATTGGTCATTTCAGCCCGTATAAGGATTCTCTGGCCATTTTAGCGACCAATCATAGCTACCTCGCTTTTAACGACACCAACAAGTAGGTAGGACCTGTCATTTGTAGCTAAGAATATAGTGAGTTAAAACAATAAAATAAAGCAATTCTGCTGCGATGTAAGTAATTGAAAAACCTCAGAACTTATAAAAGTGCCGTTAGAAAAGATTCTTTGACTACTTTACCTCTTCCTACTTTAATTAATATTATAAATGTGAAGGTTTGTGAAGATGTTTGGATGTTTGTTACTCAATCACGCAAAAATGGCTGAACGGATTTAGATGAAATTTGGCACACAGATAGTTTATAACCTGGATTAACACATAGAATAGTTTTCATTCCAGTAGTACGTTCCCGTGGGATAATTTTCAACCTACACCCGGGCTGAGCCACGAGCAACAGCTAGTGCTGAATAAAGTCTGCCTCGTTGGTGTAGTGGTCGCAAGCGCTATTGCTGAGCATAAGATCCTAGGTTTGATTCCCGGGCAGGCGAAGTGTTATTAAGTTTTTCTATCAGGAATTCCTTAGCAGCAGTCAGGAGTATAGATTCGTGCCCGATTGATGGCAATAGGCTCGCCCCCAATGACTTAGGAATTAAACATAACTGACAAAATATACTAAAAATTCTGAAAATAGATTGTGGAGACTCACAAAAATATCATTTGTTTTTCGAAACCCATGTTCTAAATAATTCAACGGAAAGTTAGAATGAAGTCGCGGGAAACAGGTAGTATGTGTTTCGTAGAGGAATTTCCCGTGCAATAAAATATTCCGTACGTTATGGGATATCACGGTGCCTATGGAAATCGTGGGGATCTGGCCGAGTCGTGACCACTGATGGACAATATGTGGTGGTACCTGTAGATAAAATCTAATACTCATCTAATGGTTTATAGATACGGGGGGCAGCAAAAGTCATTTAAGTACCACTTCAGTTTTATAATACTTTATTTTTGGTGACATTATACAAGGTGAAATTAAATTAGCCAGCGAAACTCAGAAAACGTGATAGGTATCTATCAATATCTAAACAACATTAAACAAAAAAAAATTGACTTGCTTTGCTTAATTTTTGGGTAAACGACCACTGGTAGTGTAGTTACTTTAAGTATGAGTTGAGCAAATCTTTCGTTTTGTTTTATAAAAATGCAAACAAAAAAAAAACATGTAAAAAAATCTCTTAGATGTAACAGGATGCTGTAAAGAAGACGAGTGTATCAAATAGTCTTGGGTCTATTACTTCACAATCATGTGAAAATGTTAAGCTACTTCTGTTAATGATATCTCCCTAAAATATATACATATTTGTCAGAATATGTACTTATTTGATTCCATTAAAATTGTTAACCAAATTTTTAAAAACTCCTCAGTCTACGCTGACTCAACAATACCGATAAGATAAGATCTAGACTTTAACTAATCTTAACGCTAGCTGAAACTCCAGTAATCGAGGGTAACTTACGAATTATGATAATTTAATTGGCTCAAGTGTCCCATTGTTGCATTATTTGCAAACTAAGATCAAGCTGGCGCCAGAACGCAAAACATTTTGAACACTTGCTTTAAGTCTTTGCAAGATAGGATGGCTGAGGCCAAGACAATGTATTCAAACCTTGCACATAACTAATCATCGACTGTCTACCCTTTTCCCAACTATGTTCGGGTCGGTTCCCAGTCTAACTGGACGCAGCTAAGAACAAGTATTTTACATGGACCTATCTGACTTCCACAGCCCAGTTACAAGTAAAATTGATTGTCAGACTTTCGAGGTTCTGACGACCCGTAACGACTGTTAAAGATCCACGAATAACAGCCGGGACCAACGGCTTAACATGCATTCCGAGGCACGTAGGGGTCTTGGTATAGGTATAAGATTTTCACCCATCCACGGACCAACCTCGGCATGCCTCGGAATGACCTCGACCCGTGCGACTGATACTACTTAGCCACAAGCCCCTCCTAAAACCGGAAGTAAAAGGTCAATTGCTTAAGTTAGTAACTACTAATGTTCTCTTTTGTTTAGAATATACACTTCTTGACAACAGATTAATTTCAAAAGACTTTCAGCAGGTACCGTCAACAAAAGTGATAAGTGATTCGTCAGATATATTTAATGATTTGTTAAAATCCGATGGGTGTTTTCAAATAAAATTTAATTTCATTAATAGAAAACAAACAATTCATTTATCAAATTTAATTTCATTCGAAAACATCCATCAGTTTCTTAAAAATAAATTTATCTTAGAATCAGCATTGCCATCCAACGTGGCAACGTTGCCAGTCTTTTGGGCACTTTTCCCACTGACAGCGATGCGAGCGAATTGATGCCCAGGGAGCTCTTCCCTTTTTTCCTTTATACAACGTCTAACGGAAAGGGTATATACATACCAAGGGTACGGCTTTTTTCGATGATATCAATGATATTCGAACGGGTTTTTAATCCTATCTCTACATGTTCGGAAGTTACGAGAATTTTTAATACATTGATACCAGAAACCGAACTTTTCAAATTGAAATAAACACATCACTCGGAAGAGATTTATCGTGATATTGGCGAGTAACGTGGAAAGTTATTGACAAACGTAGTGCGATGACATGTTGTTATGATTTGAATTTAAGAAAAATATGAAACCGAAAATTTGGTATCAATTCTTAGAGTATTTTTTTGAACTGAAACTATGTATAGTGATTCTATACCAGCTGTTATCTTTAGTGCTTAAGGATAGCAATAGGGCTTCTGTTACACCCTGTATACTTGTATATAATATATTTATTTTATCGGTTTGTTTGTAAACTTTAACCGATGACCCTGCTTACTTATCTATCTCTTTTGGTGACTGGGCAAAAGGAGATACGTGGGGCCAATACTACCTATTACATAATTCCATAGTCCAGTTCCAAGTGAACCAACTCTAAAACAAGGTGTAGTAGTAGTGTGTATATTAAAGAGAAATCTCCATAATTTTGATGGAGAGAGTTCTCCAACATTTCCCTATCAAGTTATGTTGTACACACGTTGAGTACAAGTTCAGGACGGTGCCCTGCGAGCTACGGTCGGCTCAGCTAGTGAATAGTGAAATCATAATATAACTGTGAGGTTAGCGTTAGATCTATGAAAGACTTGGTTGGTGTGGAGTTGGAAAAGTTTAAGCGGATGCGGCGTTTTAAATGCTAGTCGTTATTATTATTTTTAATTAGTTTGTTGGATATAATAATTATTATTGGTTAAGAAAAGTACGTGGTATCGTCCCCAGCTCGATGGACTGACAACCTGAAGAAGGTGACTGCGACAGAATCCATTTGGAAAAGTTGTGAATATTCTAAGATGCTCTACTAAAGGCCCTATTCTAACCCTTTGGCCTGCAATATTTTACTCAACATCTGTTGTTATTAATTCCGTTATTTCAATAAATTTGCCTTTATTTATAACCATTTGTGTAGGTAAAAAGAAACTCTCAATAGTATTTTCCCCAAGACAACATTAGTGCTTCAACATATATAACATCATCATCAGGTATCCCCGAAGACTTGGGCAGAGGTCCCCCTATTACATAGAACTTAAATATAACTGGCAAGATGTTGGTGTACTGTGGTTATAGGTACTTCTGCCTATACCTTCATAAAATCTGCTGTGTAGGAAATAAGTAGATTTGAATAACCGGCGAAGTCCTGCCCAACGCCTCGCTTTCCTGTAGTCTCGGCGGCGTGTTCAGTCGTCCTAAATCCAGCTAAAATTCACTACACACTTATTTCCACAGGTGCTGGTTAATGTTATTGTTCGTGTCTTGAAGGGGGTGTAGCACAAAATCACAGAAGGACCATTTCCTATTAGCAAAAAAGTTTTAGCGCGTGGAGCATGTTATAGTTCATGAACGATCAGTTGAAGTGAAAAAACACACGAGGATTTACGGCGCCACTGTCACCTGTCGTAGGCCAATGGGATTGCTTAGGGAATGGGCGAGAAGCAAGCCGGCAACTTAATCAAATCAAACCATTTCCATTACACACAAAGGCTTAAAGGCTTGAGTACTAGTTGTGGGGGTAGAAAAACTATCCAAAATTCCTAATATTAAATGCGGTAGATAATACATATCTTAAAGAGAACGGTACGTAACATCTGCCTTATCCACAACTTCTCAGTTCGTACAGTCTGCAACAGCCAGACATACATTATCAATAACATACTATCGTGTACCTGTTTAAACCGCATTGTGAGACAAAATATTAAATTTTCATCTCAAGCTTTCCGCCATATATCGTTGGGAGACAGATCCCACGGTGTTCGCGATCACGACCACATTTTTGCCATAAACAATGGTATTACAATGTTCGTCTGTGGCGGAAATAATATTAATAGAGATATCTTTTGTATAATATCTATTGTGTTTTGGAAATAGAGAGAGAATCTTGGGGTCCTGCAGTTTGTTTCAGCCATGTATATGAAACCTAGACTTCTAGTTAATAAATACATAAACTCACACCTTCTTCCCGTGGACATAGGTAGTCAGAAGTTACATAACACCACTTGCCGCGGTCCTAACACACTTCTTTTGCCTCGTTTCCGTTCTTACACGCACGCTGGTTGGGACTAATACGCAGCTGACCTTTCTGGAGAATATCACCATTAAGGTCACTATACAGTATGTTATGTTAAACGAGGGACATACTTTATGGGAGTTCAGTGTTCAAGAAAATGAAAAACTTTTACTAAGGGACCGAACACCGAACACCCAATAGCGAAAATAGAACCAGCCGCTCTATACATTTATGTTCGTATAACTGGGCAAAATGTAGGGAACTGCTGATTTATTCTTTACATTTTGGTGTCCTCTCTATATTTAAAAGTTGTATATTTTCATGAGTACCACACCCCCTTAAAGTATGTCCCTCGTTTAACCTAACATACTGTATGTCCTCTTTGGACATCCCCTCTCGGTGTTTACCCTCACTTCTGCCTTGTGAATACCTTTTCTTTTTTATCCTTTCTTCTAGTTATTGTGAGTCTGAAACCGGCAACCGCGCCAACATAGGCCAAATTAACGCGTTCATTTATTTCCTTACTAAAGCCCCATTTACACAACGCAAGTTCCATTGCCTTTGGCACGCCATAAAATTGAAGCAATAAATGACTTGATGATCTAAACACTATTTAGACGGTGCAACTTTTATTGTTACTTCAACATATAGCATGCAATTAAATTGCACCATTTGAAAATCTTGGCTATTAGGCTTTTGGCTCGAGACCTTAGGCATTACAGTAGCATTTGAAACATGTTTAATTTATCACTCATTAAGATTCATTGCCATTTCATGAAATAAAATAAATGGGAACAATAAATGCAAATAGATCTCGGCTAATAAAGAGCTAAAGCTAAGTAAGCGGCTCAAGGCTAAGTATTAACAGCCGTACAGATCAATCCATCAGGTTAAGTTACGCTTGCTGGGGTTGATCCCTGGATGGGTGACCATCTTTACACACCGAGACTCCTCCGTGCCTCGTAAGGCGTTGGTTCCGGCTGTCATTCTTTGACAGTCGTTATGGGTCGTCAGAAGCCCGAAAGTCAGACAAGCAGTCTTACCAAGGGGTATCGTGTTACCCAGTAACTATAGGTTGTGGAGGTCAGATAGGCAGTCGCTCCATGTAAAATACTGATCTTCAGCTGCATCCAGTTAGACTGGAAGCTGACCCCAACATAGATGGGAAAAGGCTTGACAGATTGATATTGAAATGCAAATAGATCAATGTAATATGGAACCATTTTTGCCCGACATGATTTCTGACAAGAACATATTTGTAGTACTTAGTCTGTCTATACAAAAAATTCCATCCACATTTTTCCCGCATCCGACTTTGCATGAAAACAACCATATCCGTTGATATGATAATTGAAAGAAATTACAAGCAAGTTCGCGTGTTTAACTAGTGTGGGAAACAATAAACTTCGGATCACAATGAGGCACGATTCAGATCGGCCATGATGTATTAATGACAGCCATGACAGGACGGCTAACTCGTGGTAATTTGTGTTCGTATGTGGCACGCCATTTCCTTGACGACGGATTTAAACGGTACTCAGTATAATTAATTATTTATTAGATAATGAGTTTTGTTGGTGAGAAGCAATCGGGAATTTTTCGCTTTCTATGTGCACTTGCATTAAATAGGTACGATCAACCGCATTTGTACGGTCAACAACGCGTTGAAAGCAACAATTTTAATACCAAGACGGTTGGTATCAATGGGTGTGGTGTTATGTGAACAGATAGAATCAGGAATGTAAATATAGGCGGAATATCGAACCGCAAAGTATAACCATGAATTCAGCACTAGATACTACATTAGCGTAGAAATTTATCACCAATTGTCAAAAAAAAAAAACATTTGCCTTTTCATAGTTTTTTTGTTTTTTTTTTTTAACTTACCCAAGATTTTAACGCGAGTTTCAGAATCATTTGTATAATACAGGTTGTGTATCGATGTTCCTGCCACTATGTATAAGAAAAAGTCTGAATGTTGCAACGATGACAGAAAAGTGGTGGTATGGCATGTGAAACGGCGAAATGATGAAAGTGTCGTGAGTTTGTATGTGGCAGTAAGAGTAGGGGAAGAAGCGATAGCGATATTGCACAGCATGAATGATGATATGGCTAGAAAGGTGACTACTAAGACAGGGATTAATACAGAAGGATGGTAGAAGAAGAAATGCTCATAAATCGGATTAAGAGCAAGAGACTGATAACCCCCTAATAATTAGTCCGATTCAGTTTGTCGCTTGTCGCCAGCGATGCCCTAAGCCGAGGTCCTTATAAGGGGTGTTATAAGCGAGCAGTCACCCTAGTTTTAAGTTTTTTAAACCCTGGCTGATAATAGGTAATATATGTGAAGCTTTTTAATAATGTTAAGATCATAATGTACCATAATTATACTCGGAAATAAATATACTATACTAATCTTAATTTATTAAGAATATCACAGACAAGTCCGGTTAAGCAGACGACAAACTTAGATGTTATTCACAAAAAAAAGTGCTGATAACACTAAAAGTAACACTTCGACCGCATTAAAAGTAGCTTAAGTTGTTCAAGTGTGCATTTTGGTGCGGTTTACTGTACGTAGAAACTAACTGTCGCAAGAAATGAGGTAAACAATTAAATCAGACGTTCTGGGCTTTCCCTAAGACGTCACCGACTTATGGTGAAAGAAAATGTCGTGATAAAACTTAATGAGAAATTGCTGTCTCGCTGTGAGTTGTCACTTGTCTTGTTCCTTCTCTGTATCAGAAAAGGTTTTTGCCTCTCTGTGGTATAGATAATTACTGACTAATATATCAAAAGTAAAGCAAGCAGGTGAGCAACTTCTTACTGGGCTTTTTATTAGTGTGTGTATTTTGTGTCCGAAAAACAAGAGTGCTGTGTGAGTGTGATATTGCACTTTTCAATGAAACAGCGGAATTTTTTGATAAGCTGAATTCACGATACAGTTTGCGGGTTGACGTCCTTGCTATCCGGTAATGTAAGTCTTATTTGTGCAGAATAAATAATTTATGGTCCCCAAGCTCAAGATAGAGACGAGTGGAAAGAAAAATGAGAGGTATTTGCCATGCAGTGGCACAATATAGGCTTAAAGTGAAATAAAATAAACCTTATTTCTTATTATAGTAGGTAATAACAACAATCATAATTTCGTTTACAATACCCTAATTATCCTATAGATCTTGATTTAAGATTCGAATCCCTAAATATTACATCAGAAAAATCGTAAACGAAGTACGATGCACTCAACATCCCATAAAAATATCAGCCAATAAAACAATCTTCGCTTTATGACGTCACTTATTAACACCATAACGTTTTTCAAATTAAAAACCGTTCGGGCATCTTCGGGGATACGACCATTAACGAAGTGTACAGTCGAGTTCATAATTATCTGGAATATCTTGACTCTTTTTGATTTTATTATTTTAATAGTTACTACTAGATTTTTAGTTAAAATGATTCCAGGCTACATTCCCTATATATATGAAAATATATGGCTTCAGAAAAAATGTGCAGGCCCAGGATAACAATGAAAAAAAAAAGATTGTCCATGGAACGCCTAATAGTTTTCCTTCGAATAATCTATGGGTCACTCAGACTTGTCTATGTAGGTAAGTTTATTCTTCACCATAGACCACACACTGTCATAGAAAATTACAGAAGTTCGAGTACATTCATTGACAAATGCCACTCTACCTCCCGAGGCACATAAGTAAATAAACGTTTATTCACAATATTAGTACGATTGCGTATGTTAAACACGCGCTCACTTAACTCTTTTGCAATACGATAACAACATAAAGGAGATTATTATGACAGCCTACAATAAGGATAAAATATTGCTTTGCTACAACTCTGAAAATGTACACACCAAATTACATGGACCTTATGATAGAAGCTGTTAGGTTCAAAATCCAATGGCAGAGAGTTTCGGGAGGGTAGAATAAGGCTTGCAGAATATTGGCGGCATAGGGCAACTTTGCATGAATGATAGTTGCTATAAGTTAAAGCTAGCAAAATGACAAGCTAAATAAGCATATAGTGCTACTGATGCTATAACAAGGATTATTCTAATTAATTGTGATTAGTATCGGAAATTAAAAATAGACATTTTTAATCTTAAGTAAGTAGCTTTGGCGTACATATTATCATTATTTTAATTGAATGTCAGTCATATTGATAAATGCTTAGCGCTTGGTAACCTACTTTGTATTTTTTTTTTTTAACTGAAACTGCATTATGGTAATACTTTTCTGGGGATCCATCTTAACATTTAGGATACTGGGTGGCTGGTAATTACCTAGATGTATTTCTTCTAGAATATAAGAGTTTCATGAATATCTACAGATGACAAAATAGTAATCATGACCTTGCCATATGGCGTACATAATAAAGATATTTGACTCAGGCTTGGCTTTTAAGAGATCACAGATCACATCGATCTTATTTCGGTCGACAGCTGCAGTGGTGGCTCAGTGGTATCTTTCCGAAATTACGAGTTGTAGGTTGTGAGTTCGAACCTAGACAAGCACCTTACTCTGTGTATATATGAGACATGGCTCCTCAATCCATACGGACACTTTAATTTCATCACCACCAAAAATTCAAAGACATAAACATGTGACATCCGCCAGCCCGCATTGGCCGCATTGGGCCCGCCAGTGGATTACGGCCTGCTCCTTCTCAGAGAGAGGAGACTAGTGGGCACAATATAGACATACTAGCCTTTTCCAGTTGCTTCGCCCGCGCGCAGCTTTCATCCCCTATTTAACTTCCTTTGGGGTTGAATTTCGAAAAATCCTTCCTTATTCCTTTTCTACATTATAAAGGGAACCTCTGTGCAAAATTTCAGCTTTGTAGGTCCAAGGGTTTGGGCTGGGCGTTGATGAGTCAGTCAGTCAGGACCTTTCTATATTTATTTTATAGATAGATGCATGGCATATATTATGCTTGGTATTCAAACTGGTACAGGTATGTATAACTGCTGGTATTTTTTCTTACATTACAACTCTGTTTTCATTACCGTCATCTTCTATAACATTAATATTAAATCATACATCGGGGAGAGAGAGAGAAGGACGTATAATACAATACAAGACGTTAAACGCTATTCCTTTTCTAACTCGGAATAATGATATCGCTGGCATTTCATTACAAAGCCTTTGAAAGAATTTCTATAAAGTTGACAGCGCATAACCACACTGAAAAGAAAACTATTAACGGATACCTGTAAGAAGGAAATATATGTCTTTCCTTATCTTCCCGCTTTCAATGTGTAATCGTAAATATAAAATGGCTGCTAAGCATACCTCATCTTTTAGAATTTTTGTCCCCAAGGTCACTGGTAAGAGCAACTAATAATGCCATTAAAGGTTAATAAAACTTTAATAAATCTTTCGAATAGATAGAAAAATTGTTTGGCTTAGTTTGATGAGGAGGGAAGAAAGGTATATGTGGTAAGTATACAAATGTGATGGAGAAGAAGAAGAAGACCGAAGAATAGATAGATAGATTGTATGAGGAGTGATAAAAAAGAGGGGGGAGTAAATGATAGCGTGACAGGGGAGAAGGTAACAATTAAAGTAATTTTGTTATTTCTAGATTATATATATGGCTATTCTACTGACTCTCAGTTTGTCTTACGTAAGTATACGACATTGACATACCATAGAAGGATCGAGGGGCTTGTGGCTAAGTAATATTAGCCGCACGGGGTTAAGCTACGCTTGTCGCGGTTGGTCCATGGATGGATGACCATCTTCACACACCAAGAACCCTCCGTGCCTCGGAAAGCACGTTATGTCGTCGGTCCCAGCTGTAATTTGTGGATCTTTAACAGTCGTTACGGGTCGTCAGAAGCCCGAAAGTCTTACCAAGTTGTATCGTGTTACCCAGTAACTAGTTTTTGGTGGTCAGATAGGCAGTCGCTACATGTAAAATACTGGTATTCAACTGCATCCGGTTAGACTGAAATCCAACACCAAAATAAAAGCGTTTACTCAACTATTTTGGCGTTGCCTAGATGATATGATTTCAAAACTTGTGTATTCAATGTACGTTTAATGATCGACCATTACCGACTTTTTTTCTTTCATAATGCGTATCACTACCACCATCATTTTTTTTTCACCTCACAGAAAGAAAACAATTGCGTTTAAAGCCAGCTATAATGGCATCACGCATTGACAACGGCTGCACCGATAACCACCGATTAAATTATACATAATCACACCACCGCCGCCGATTGTCTCGAAAAATCTTAAGGAAAACATATAAAAACCAATTTGAGGCTTCAGAAAGAAAAAAAAGGAAAAATTCATTTATTTCTTACGATTGTCGGCTGTACGATTACTGTACCGACGTACCACGGTTTCCGCCACTATAACAACCTCTAGAGGCTTTCAACACCACCTCGAACCAACCAACACCGTGTTCCAACCCACAAGAAAACTCTTCTCACTCAGGACGCCCAAGAGACACAGTGTTCATAAATGGAATACCAACTAATGATAGTCCGGGTTGCGGTTAGACCATTATTAATTCTATCTCGCTCGCACTCGAATAACGGTCCTAAATTAAAGTGAGAGGGGTAATCAGAGATCCGAGGCTACGTGATCTCCATTACAGTCTGCTGATGCGTTTTGGATTCTTTTGTTCTTTTTTTCCGGTTTTTAGATTAGTTATACGTGGTTATGCGAGATTACAACGCCTGGAAACAATTGTTTTATATTTTTGGGAATATGCTAGACGTGGTTTGGAGTGAGAAACAATGAACTTTTAACGGAATTTAACCATGTTTATTTTGGGAGTTATTTTGGGTGGCACGTCAATCATGACAAATGTACCTATATTATTTATTTAATTTGACAAACCTATGGCATTGTAAGTCTACAAAATTAAACACAAGCACGTGCGAAAGACATCTGCATTCCAGGCAGTCTTGGACTTATTTTAAGAGAAGATAAACCTTCGCTTTATCCATCGTTATAAAATCCTAAACCCAAAATTTCGAACCTTGCAATTCATAGATGGTTTTTTAGCATAAAAGCTCCCGCAAATAGATGCGACGCGACTCTCGTAGATGATTGATAAACCTAATGTAGAACATCAGGAAATTCGATCTACAGGAGTTGCAGCGCGCCTTTCTGAAGAAGCCTTAATTCAGACAAATATTACCCTAAAGAGCACATTAGGCAGAGAAAACAAAACAAAACGGGTAATAATTGCTTAGCCATTAATACTAATCGAAGGTGTCTACAAACGAATGAAGTTACACCTGGTTCGCTACCCGTAGCCCTTGACACTCATTGTCGCTTATAAAACAGGTAACACCTACAGCCCGAGCTAGATAAGTGGCCTATCTTAGCTAACAAACGGCGACAAAGTAGCCATAGAATTTGAATATCGTTGTGAAATAAACGATTGACTTGTTTAGCGAGATCTATTTTATGTCCTTTGATATAAATTGGGCCATTTTCAACGTCCTACTTCGAACAGACCTATATTTTAGGCACTAAATGATGCATCTAGCTACTAATACGACCAAAGATGACAGGATAACCATCCATCCAGCTGTGATAAGTTTGACAGAATGAGGCCTAAATCCATAAACCAGTACCTTAATTTCGTAACACATTATTCATTACAATCTGAATAATTTTGATGTATGTAGGTATATTGCAAATTTCCTCAAAATATGTTGGGAAAAATTGTCTGCTCAAGAACGTAAATATCGTATAGATAGAGTATTGTTGAGCTGTCAAAATTAAAGGGCATTCCTACTATAAGTTATCATAATATGACGCAATCACCCCGCAGATTGATTCCTCTTAATGCCAGGGTACAGATCGGTAAAACGTTACATAAAATATAAAACTAATACATCGTCCTCAGTTTTACAATGCAATATGAAATGTAACCAAACAACTACGCCAATTATTTGTTTCAACGTGTATTTCATCATGTTTCGTTTTACCAATCTAAATCTACTCTTGTCTAAAGCCTCATCATTATTTTTCACGGAGAAGCTTAAGCCCAATAAACCATGACAAACAGGTCCCCTTGTAAGTAATAATAATATGTATTTGCCAGAAAACAAATAACCCATATTATAGACACATCTAGACTTTAACCTAATACGTCTTTAACCATAATAGAACAATAGCCTAATATCAATAAAACGACCTTGAACCGTCGGGAAGACCCATGTGAGTCTATTACAATTCTTGCCAACGACTTCAAATACCATGAGATCGGTCTTTGGAATACTAATACGTGATTATTTTGGCTATCATGTAACTACTGAATGTTGAGAAGTTATGCGATGGGATTCCCAAAGTTTTAAAGGTATGCCGAATGAGATACTTCTTGTCGACTTGTTGAAAGTGAAAACTGGAAAAAAACAGCGGATTTCTGGAAATGACGAGCTACAAATTCATGATAGTCTATTTACAAATGTGTCAGTTTAGCTCCTGCCCTATTTGACTGCATACAGGCTGCGTTTTTACAAATACCTCTTCATACCAAAACTTCTTGTACGGGGTTTTGCTAAAGAAGCTTTCGGGCAGACAAATTTTGAACGCAAGCTTTAAATTTTTGGCATGAAGAAACATTTGATAATACGTTTATGTAAAAGAACGCATTTTCTTTTTCGCTTCAACAATGTTAATGTGTTGGGTTGAAAAAGCATACGCAGGTCGTATTTACAATATTTATATATATCTGCCCAAACGAGCCACCACTAACAACTCCAGGCAGGCTCTTCAGTTTTTTTGTAAATAATTTCATCACCACTGCTCTCAAAACGGTGAAGGAATACATAGTACATCGTGAGCAAATGGACATGTGGTAAATCAAAAATACGAAGCTATGACATCTAACAACCCGGCCGCAAACCCTAGGCCAGCGTGGTAGAATTTTTTAGATTTCTCGCCCACTCACTCTCAAAGAGAGGAGTCCTGTCTCCCAGCAGTGGGAAAATAATTGGCTGATTGTGCTATCTGCCCAAAAGCTTCTTTGGCATGAATAATCTATTGTAAACAGGGATATATTTAATGTGTTTAACAATTTATCAATGTTACCAATTTTATTATATGAATTTTACTTTTATGTCCATCATTTTTAATCTTATTTTCATTGATTTATTTTTTTTCTCTTTTTACACACCTGCTACTGTTAACAATTAATTTATCAATTTACCAATTTATTATAACTTTTAATTTTATTTTACCAATGTTGTCAGTGTTATGATTTTATGAATTTAAATAATTATGTATTCGTTAATCACCAATTTTATTTTTATCTCCATTTATAATGTCACCATTTCTTACTATTACAAATATTAATTTAATTTAATTTAATATTGGCACCTATTACTAAGTTGGATTAATTTTTTTTGAGTAATTGTTGCGCTGTAATTTAATTTTAACAATGTGTTATGTCACTGTAGTCAGTGTGAACAATTGTTGGTAAACCTAATGAAATAAGATAAAAAATATAGGAACTGGCTTGTTTTTGTGCTTGTTTACAACTGCATTGTGGCGTTTACTCTCCATAAACAATAGTTTATTTGAGTAAATGCCATAAAGCAGTTTGTGCAATGAAGAGATCCAACGCAAGTCCGATAAATATTCATTCGAACTACAATTTGATTTATAGTTCCTTATAAATCCTGATATACTAACAAAACTGTCGTTTTGCAAGCATAACCTGGTTATTCTATTGGCATAACGAAGTAGTACTAGGCTAGGTCTACTATTGGACAAGTGGAACGTCTTAAGACTTCATATTTACGAGCACTTGATTGAGGGAAAGACTGAACAGAAAAGGGGGGAAACCAATGCAAAGTCACTTACACAGACCACAGGAGAGCAAAAATTAAGGTCACGATCTATTAGAAAAAGAAAATGCAAGATAATCTATGTATCGATGCATATTTTTTGTTTTGTGTTTCATCTATTTCTCAGTTAGTTTTTAATGTTAATCTGGCAGTTTCAGTAATTTATGCGGCCTACCCAAATGTCCTTTCTTTGGTATTGTTCGTCAAATCGTTGAGCTCATCAAGTTCTGAGTTGAGCTGCATGATACACAACGGATGCCTGAAGATGGATGATGCCACCGCGGTCGGCCCAGAAAGTGGTGGCTAAGACGACATGGACGCGTACCGCGAGGGTTGGTTCGAAGTGGTGCGGGAGAAGAGTTCCTGGAATGCTTTGGGGGAAGCTTTTGCCCAGCAGCAGGCTTAGCATGACGCTTTCTATTTCTACTCTACTATAGAATAGAAACCACTTGTCTACATTTCTCGGTATAAAACTATCAACTGCCTATACCTAAAGAAACGTCATTTTTGTCTACTCTTCCAACGACAAAACGCTTGTTTACCCTTCTCGTGCTAAGCCTGCAGTAAGACAGTAAGGGCCAAACAAACAAAAAGCGACAAAAGAAAGGATCATAAAGATCATAGGATTTATCTTCAAAACTTACGCCTTTACCCATAGGGGTAGGCAGAAACTACATAACTTTATCTGCTACGATCCTTACATACTACTTAGACCGGCCATACACGGACTCGAGCTGTTAGCCAGTGATCAACATACACGGACCGCTCTTGCAGTCAGAGTGAACAGCTTGAAGCTGCCATTGATAACTGCTCAACAAGCCACAAAAAGAAGTGTCACAAATGAAGAGCGCAGGCGGAGAGAATGCGCGAGAGCAGTCGACAGCTCGAGCAATCAGTGTATGCCTGGCGACTGCTTAACCGCACGATGAAATTTCACCGCGCTGCTGAATGCCCGAAGTAGTCGCGACTACTCGAGCGGTTCCGGGTATGTGTGTACGTAGAAGACTGTAGGTTGCTATGCAGTCACAGCTTGAAGCAGTCCGTGTACGGCCGGCCCTTATGCCTCTTTTACATTTATACATCTGGTAATACACGCAAGCTGGTTGCGAGTACTACGCACCTGACCTGAAGAATATGCCTGCCAGGGGTGCGGGTTGTTCGAAAGAGATACCGCGGCCCCTGGCACCGAGGCAACTGAGGGAACACGAGTGGGTTTTAGTCAGTAAAAGTCTGACACGCCCTCCCGCTCCACCCAGAGCGGGAGAAGTTATTTGATGATTTCCCATCCAAAAAAAAACCCTGAAGAACATCACGAATTAGATCATTATACGTCCTCCTGGGCGTTCCCTCGCAGCGTTTTCACTCATATCTGCCTTGTAAATGCCTTTCAACATAAAGATTGTACATACACAACATCACGCCATAATTCTCCAAAGGGTTGGGCAGAGGTGTACCGTACACCGTGAATAGTACACCCAAATGTCATGTTTAAGTCCCATGTAACTTCGGGGTCAAATCCATGCTCCGGGCTGCTATAGAAGAACCCAATAACACTTTGCTTGACCTGGGAATCGAAACCAGGACCTCACGCTCAGTGATCGCGCTTACGACCACTAGGCCAACGAGGCAGTCATCTTACAGATATTTTTTTTCTTTTTTAGCTTGTAACGTCCCACTGCTGGGCAAAGGCCTCCCTACTCTCTTTCCACCTCTCTCTATCCAAAGCTGACAGGGACCAATCTTTATTAAAAGAGTCCAGCTCATCCCGCCATCTCCGTCGTCCGTCGTTACAGATATTGCAAAAAAAAAGTAAGCTGCCGCCTACCCTCAAACAAAGTAACAGGATATACAACCCGATATCAGTCAAGATGTCCGGAGTAACCCAACAAGTTAAGGTTACCACAATTTAATGGTAATCGCAACCATTGGCATCCGACCACACCCGTCTCATATGAAATACCGTGTTCGATCAATTTCGATGCGCGTACGCAACCCTGGTAAAGCTGGGTGCACATGAGACATAATTAACGGAGAAAATACATTACATATAACCACTTTTTTTTAATAGTATTTTTGTACCCAGTGATTTATAAATTAATTCAAATTCATCTTTTTGACATAATAAGATACATAAACTTGTTTGAAGCTTCTGACTCCTGAACTAAGTTTACCTGTATGTTAGGAGTCAGCGCCCTCTCCTATTTTATTTGGCTTAGATACTAATGCCAACATAGAAATAGACAAACATATGTGCTACAAAATACAGTATCAAAAGAAGTAAACAAAAAATACACTAACAGAGATGAAAAGTATGAAAAAATGTGAAAAAACATTTTCTCATCAACAAATTATGAAATCAAAACATTATTTCTACAACATTAGTTTTTGTTTCCCCTAAACCCGAAAAGGGGTCATTGTACTCATTTTGAACAACTTTTTCTATGGGACCAACCTTGAAATCGCGAAAAAAAAATCAGCTGTTCCATACATTTTGGCGATTTAAGTGAACACAAATGTATGGAACAGCTGATTTTTTTTCGCGATTTCAAGGTTGGTCCCATAGAAAAATTGATCAAAAAGATGAGTACGATGACAACTTTTCGGGTTTAGGGTAAACAAAAACGAACGTTGTATATTGAGATTTTTGGCGACCATCGACAAATGAAATAAATTGATTTGTTAAGTGGAAATATTACTGTAATTTTAAAGTACTTTCCCCTTTCCCCTCGGTTAGACAATGACCTCGGTTTAACAAAGTATTCTTTGTTAGGCCTTGTTCTATTCGTTTGCGAAATCCCATTGAAATCTCATCAGCCGGTTAGGTGTGTAAAGGTAACCGACAGACCAGACAGAGAGGCAGAGTTATTTTCTCATTTTCAATTTAAGTTTGCATCAATATGGATGAGGTACTAAAAATTATTCAGATTATTATTGAGTTCGAATCCAATCTCTCTTTTCTTAGGTCAAAGAATCAGCATTGCCATCCAACGTGGCAACGCTGCCAGAATTTTGGGCACTTTTCCCGCTGACAGCGATGCGAATGAATTCTTTGATGCCCAGTGAGCTTTACTTTATATACTTGTACATACTGTCTAATTATTTATTCTAAGACTGTAATAATTTGAATATTTATAAAATAAATGCTATTTCTTAATCTCTCTTTTCTTTAGCTTTCATGAGCGTTTTTCAATAAAATAACGGAACTTCGAAACAATGTTGTCAAAGACAGAGAAATCCCGTTCCTTTTTTCACAACAATGGTTACCATTATATTAAGAATAATTTACATTAGGTACGTAAACGTTTTCTTGGGAAACATAAAGTTTAACGACATATCGATGAAGCTGTATCGTGTGGTGGTAACCACAATATAACATGGTAACACCCGGGTAAACGTGCCTTTGAATCGCTGTTCTTTAAAACGTAATTAGTCGATTCTGTCTATTGTGAATTCTATTATCTTTATTATTTATGTTCATTTCCTAAGGGAGTTAGTTAATCTAAATATAAATAAATAAAAAATATAATAATAATAATTTTATTTTTTAATAAATAAAACCGAAAGTTCACTCACTCTTTCATTCACTCACTGATTAAACACGAAATCTCAAAAATTAGTGGACCTACGAAGATGTTTAGCAAAAAGGTAGATTGTGAGTGAGTAGGAGACGTCCACTAAGAAAGGATTTTAGTAAACTCCCCTAAAAAAAAAAAAAAAGGGTGATAATGGGGCTGAAAGTTTGTATGAAATTTTTTATTCCTTGGGCCAGAGAAGCCTGTTCCAGATAATTTTCAAAATAGACACGAGCAAAGCCGCGGGCAGTAGCTAGTACTTATATGTAATTAAAAGATAGACTAAGATTTCTAGATCAATTAGTTTGGGCCTTTACTTATATTTGAAGGCTTTAACCTAAAGGCTTCAACTTATAAGCTCAACGCGACGGTGTGACGCGATTCTGGTAGAAAAAATCCATGAAGTTTACTTAGAAATTGTTCTACTAGAGCTGCGTAGCGCTTTCGCGGCGCGCCTGCCTGTAGAAGCCTTTATACAATATAGTCCAACAGTAAATTGATTGCTTTAGTTACCAGATAGGTACTGTTAGGTAGGTACTGTTACTTCTTTCATCCAAACATCATAGATTATTTACTTCACAACCATATTTTACTCCTTACATAGAGTTACCTACTTCTTATCACTTATCATTTACCCAAACAGTCCAACTTCTAATAAACATAAACACAAAAAAATTATTACTAAACTCCCTCACATTACTTCATGTGTAATCCGCTTTAATTAAAAGGGGGTGGGGTTATTAAAATAATTACGCGCCGCCCCTTGTCCAATGAGCAGGCGCGGCGGTAGAACTACCCAATTAGGCGACGAGACATGCCTGGAACATGTGCAGGCGCACGACACGGTTTTTGCGCGGTAAAACATGGCGGTGATGACGTAACGGGCCGAAAGTTGCCGAAGTGTTTTTGGGAATCGCGACGAATTACGAAAATGCTTTTTTTCTGTTGTAAGAATTTTTGATACATTAGCGGGTGCGATGGAATGATATTGTTGCGAAAAAGTGGGAGGAAATAGTTTTATGGGGAATTAGACAGTGTGATAGTGTTATCAAGACATAATGTTATGGAATTTAGAAAAACCCATAGGTAAGGTAAAAAAGCAGAAAAGCATAGCAGGTAGGTACTCAGGTAAAAGTCTGTAAACAAGTCGTAGGTAGATGCAAAACCTGGGGAGAATGCGGATGGCCAACCTGTAAAACCCCCGAATAAAACGGCTTTTTATCGACTCGCAAGAATTCACTCGGTGAATCATTACTTTTACCTAAATAATATAGGTATCATTTTCTTCTGGCAACTCGCACGAAGTTAATTTATTTGTGGGCGAACACAGTAGGCAATTGACACGTATTGTTTTTCTCTTTATCTTTTAACTAAAAAGAAACCTTGCAACTTCGAAAAACAACAAAAGCTTGTCTGATTACTTATAAATATTAAATATGAGTAACTTTGGTTACATAGCATCGAGTTTCAGCGGTTTGCGGCAACCAAATACACTTCTACACCACTTGCCTTGCCCTCACTCTTGTTCCAAAGCTCTAAGGTTCAATTTTCCTTGGCGTGTAGTTTTTAGTAAGTTGAATTTAAGTTAGCTTTTAAGTGTCGGCGTTGATATTGTCTTTCTTGAAGGGAATGTGCATTGACATGTAAGTTTTGTTACTGTGTTCGTAAGCGTAGTAGGCCTTGTGTTATTTTCTTAAAATACGTTGCGAAGAATGTTACGACATAATCGTAGAAGGATTACAAAATGTTTACGGTAAATGACGTTTTCCGTAGTTTTAATTGGTTTTAGAAGCACCATAAAGCTTTGTCTAGAATCTTTTAAAAGACCTTAATTTGTCAAGTAACCTTTAGTATGCCTTAAGGATAGGCTATGACAGAGTTGGGCTTTATTTTATTTAAGTTGTTTCTCAATTATCTTACTTAATCCTAACTTAACTTAAACGAACGAACTAAAATAAAACGTCGGTAAATTCATCCGCATCGCTGTCGACTGTTAATGTATCCATAAGACTGGCAGCATTGACACGTTTTATAGCAATGCTTAGCCTCTGACCAAGGTAAAAACCAGCCCTTGGGTCACGGGAAGTGTCAACCAGGCGTTTCCAGATTTCGTTAAAGAGAGCATGAGTACTCGGACCCTCCGAGGGTACTGTAGAATATTATATTTGGAGGTTTTTAAATACTGAATGGATTGGCACAACTTTAAAAGTTTATTACCAGCAATGATTCTCCTAGCCTGTGTAACCAAGGTATTCAACAATTATTCTACATGTCGTGTCGACTGTTTTCGTTTATAGTTTACTTTTAAAACAAGTTGTCAAGTCTGGCTGTTGTATACGAAACTTGAAGAATACTTATCAAAAATGTCAAAAACATGATGGAGACAATATTGTAAACACGAATTGTTTGTGGCAAGTCTTTTACAAGAACTTTCGAAAACAAGTATTAGGTACAACTTTTATACAGGAAAAGTTTTTATTCAGTGCGCAAACTTTAACCATGAATTCAGCATACCATTCTAGACCCCCAGCGAAGAGATTTTTCGTCGGTTTTCAAAAAAAAAATCAGCTGTTTCATAGAAAAGTGCAATATCTACGCTGTCAAAATGTATGTTACAGCTGCTTTTTTTTTGTATAACCAACGAACAATTTCTGTGTTGGGGGGTTTAGAATGATATGCTGAATTCATGGTTACAGTTTGTGCACTGGATAAAAACTTTTCCTGTATATGTGTAAGGCGCTGGGTTTCATTTTAATAAGTAAGGGACAGGTTTTCGTCACTGCTTGTGTATTGACACCCTTATCATCAAAAGATAAAACATTATAGCATCAGATAACAAAGTATAATCCTTAAACCAATATTCAATAATCAACGTCTGAAATAACGAGACGATTCGATTGAATCGATTTCCTCTCGATTCCGATCTCTTATCGATTACTCGCTGATCAGATCGCTCAATCGGTGGTCATTGTCAACGTTGTATCCATGTGACATCTCTCATACTTTCTCTATTCAAATTTTAACCTTATCACTTCCGAATAAGGTTCTTACACTCTTGAGTAGTTCATGCAAGTTTACATTTCAGTTGTGGTATTCAGATTTAGGTTTTATGTCATTGAGATAAGAGCTATAGAGAGTGATTAAGATGGATGGTATTAACGAACAAAACCTCTTTCGTATTGAGCATTACGTCCTTAATTAGTGTCATGTACTTGTCACCTCAACGCCTTCGTTCGTTATTCATGAAAAAAATGTCGATATTTTCGTTTTTTTTTTGTGTAAGCGAGTCAACTTTCGAGTCGGCTACATATTTTAAATCTGACTTTGAAATGTATGAATCATATTTTAAATGAGATATTTTGCATATATTATTTTAATATTATATTAAGTTATGGAGCCGCCGATTCTTTTTTGTTTTTTCTACAACAACTGTTTTACTAACCGACGAAAAAAAAGTAGAGGTTCTCAAGTCGATGGGGACTTTTTTTGCACATTAAATTCGTATCTTATACAAATATTCATAGGAAAACGACTGCAATAGGTAATTTAAAAAAAATGTAGTTTTAATTGACAGATTTAGACTCCATAACACGATAAACTCGGTTCCCTACCCACCCCTAGGAAGGTAGGTTCTTGATAATCTACTAGAAAAGAAAGAAAGAAAAATTGTTTATTCTGCACAAACAAAACGCACATTATAAAAATAAAATAAAAAATTAAACATAAAATGCACCCATACAAAAGCCAAAAGCCCCGTATTCACGTAGAAAAATTTACAATTTTGTCCATTACTTGTTGATGTCAGTACTACACAGTTAACCCCGCCCCCTAGCGGATACACCGATACAATCATTGATACACACGTACTCCATAATATACCTGTTCTCGCCTATCTAGCTTACCTGCCTACCCACCCGATGTTAATAGCGCGATAAGGTTTATAGTCGCCTTTTTATCAGCAATTTGCAGTTTAATATGAGATCACGTGCAGCTTGATTAGTAAATAGAAGTTGATACAGTTGCTTCAGTAGTTGAATATAAAAGTTCTACAGAAAGAAGAGCTATTCATGAAGGGAAGAAAAAGCATAGAAAAATATTTTATTTGGGAGATGCAAAGCAGGCTTATCACGAGCACGGATTTGTCGACGGAAGAATAGACATGACTATTGACTAAATGACGTACAATAGGAGTAGATAGCTATGTTTTTCTATTAATTATCACAGTTATGCGTTCTAAACGAATCATGACGTTGTAGATAATCGTATAAACTTCGTGGCCATCGAGTATAAAGTTTGTTGTCAGTGTGATTTTGACAGTTTGGAAAGAAATATTTTTCTGAAATAGTCTACATTTATAAGGACCTAGACAAAGATCGTTAGAAACAAAAGACAGAATGACAGATTGTAGAAGGATATCTACGGTGCGATGTCAAAAATGGAGAAACAAAATGTTACTTTGTATGAAAAAGCACTGTCTATTCGTCGTAGAAATAGAAAACGTCATGCTAAGCCTGATGGTCATAAAAACAATAAAAAATGGAACATTAAAAATTGGCAAAATAATCGAGAGAAAGACCCGTGCGAGGGCAAAAGGGTTCGTATCACCATAATGCTACGATTTAAAAAAAAAACTTCATGAAAGAGTTTCCACCAACCAGTCCACCAGTCAACCATTCTTACTTAAGGGTGTATTACCCAATAACTGGGTTGTAGAGGTCAGATAGGCAGTCGCTTCATGTAAAAGACTGGTATTTAGCTGTATCCGGTTAAACTGGTAACCGACCCTAACCTTGACAATTCAAAAGTGCCTGTAATTGGTTTATTTGAAATAAATGCTTTCAGTTTGAGTTTGAGTTTGAGTTCGAGTTCGCACACACCGCACACAACCGTAATTCCGACCTCGCCGACGAGGTCCTCGCGCCAATTAGGCATAAGGTACCTAACCGTACGGTGATGATTCCCGGCCACCGAAGGCGCGGGCTTGCGGACGGCGAGTAATGGGTAGCTCGCTGTCCGGTAAGGACCAAGCCCGGGTCGACGGCGCGTTGTGTTCCACGCGCGCCTCAAAGAGATGTCAGCACCAACTGGTGGGGTCCGCAAAGGCCGATGCCTGCTAGGGGTGCGGGTTGTTTGAAAGACATACCGCGGCCCCTGGCATACAGGCAACTGAGGGAACACGGGTGGGTTTTAGTCAGTAAAAGTCTGACACGCCCTACTGTGGAGTAGTAGGGCGTGTCGGACTTTACAACCTGACTCTGGCCTGCAAATTATAAAAAACTTGAAATACGAAAGAAATTTCTGAAGAAAATTTGAATGTCGCACTACCTTAGTACAGCCTCCTTAAATACACACACATGTTAAATAATTAATAATTATGTTTAATAATTTAATGTATTTTGAAATTCAATATTTGCACAGCCTTTGTAATGGTAGAATGTAAATGGGCCACCTTTATAATAACATCATACTACTTTGTACACCTACATTTTGGCAAATAAATTACTTACTTACATTCGAGTTCAATTAAATTATTTCCAGGATTCTCAGTAAGAGCTGGTTTTCTAGTAAGATTGCCATTGAAACCATAAAAAAACTATAATTAACCTTCAATAAACTGTAATCACTGAGTTTCCTTCATAAAGCAATGAGATGTATAAGACCTAAGATATTATATTTAAATGGTTTATTTCGCCTGCGGTCTGCGGAAGCTAGGATACAGTTAGTCTATTTACTTTTTTATTGGTCATAATTCGTGAGCCTGGTTGGTCTAAATGGGTACATATTAAGCAATTATAATTATGTTTCAGTCATAACGACATCGGTTCATAAAGTTATGTGATAATAAAAGATTGGTAGCTGTAAGGTTTCCGCCTGATGTAACTTTTCACACACAAATGTATTGATAATTTTGTTCCAAAGGCTTATTTTTTCATCTAAACTGTAAGCCTCACATATTCTACTTATAGAAAACAAACAAATTGTACTAGTAACTAGAACCTAATAATAGTTTATTTTTCCTAGACTACGCTGTCCCACTCCTGAAAAAAGGCCTCCCCACCACTTTTTCCATCTTTCGCGAACCCGCGCGTCCTGTTTTGACAGAACCTATACAGCTTTTCCCGCCATCGCCTACGTGGTCTTCCGCGTCCCTGACTCACTGCCTCAGGTACCAGTTATGTGCTATTTAGGCCCACAGTTTGTCTGGCATGCGGCAGACATGTCCTGCACAGTCCCATTTAAATTGGGCAACCTTTTGAGCCACGTCAGCTATCTTAAATTGTTACTAAGTACTACAAATTGTCATCTGCAGCTGCGTCGAAACCTAAGAGTCAAAAGTGTCTGAAATTTCAGGGGTTCCTGGCAAATTTGAATTCAGCAATGCTGTAAGGCATTATAACTAAGAAAAATTTTTTTTTGGGGCTGCTTAACTGGACTTGCCTGTGGCTGCCTCAATAAATAAGACCTCTAACCAGGGCCTTAAAACTTAAAACTAAGAGAATACACACTAAGTACACGCCCTGTGATATACGGATCTCGGCTGAAGTCATCGCTGGCAGAGTGCAGCAAGGGAAGTGCTGTATCAGAATCATCAATTATTTAAAAAGCTCTGCTTCTAACTAAACAGTTTCTCGTCAGAATAAACCAGACGTAGCCATTAAAGGATGCCAAATTAGTAATCCTATGTACAAAAAATATACCGGCTGACTTTTTTTAGCGTCTGGACAACAATATGGCATGTTGTGTAAGTATAATAGAACTCATATGCGCTAACCTTTGCCTGGTAGCATTGATATAGAAAAAGTTCCGAATATCCTTAAAATACATGAAAAAGAAGACACCCTACGGCACTCGCGTAAAACGAATAATAGCCAAAATAGGTAATAGTAAATGGGCGTAAGCTGCGATTGCCTATGAATGGAGCATGACGATAGTGTGAGCGAGACACTAGCATTAATTTCGCTCTACATCTTTGCAGCTGATGCCTACACACTCACGCACACATTTGCGCGTGTTTATAATAATTTGATACACAGTGACGCGTGTCTTGAAACCGTAAACCAAATAAATTACGTCTTGTAAGGTCAGTAAAGCTTTGATAGAAATGTAAACAAACCTGTTGATGTTAAATTCTTATAACAATCACTCACATTCATCTGTATTTTGAGGGTTTTAACGCTTTAACATCCGTCATGCTAGAAGTACATGTCCCGCAGATAATGCAGAGGAACGTCTTCCAACATTGTGTCGATAACTGACTGTATTATTTCACGATACGTTTTCCCTGTCAATCGACCTTCGATCCAAACTGGACCAATAACCTATGCGATCGACTTGCACCATTTAAATTTTCACCAGACAAAAAATAATACCTCATCATGGTAAGTTACTCGACGTTGGAGTATTCATACGTCATTATGAAAACAATCACTGGGCGGTTGAAGCACACGCGGAAAAAACAGCGATCGACGTCACGCTATGACTAATCGCAGTGGACTGGACACTTGGAGCGAGATCAAAGACGCCGCGGGACACGGTACTCGGGTCGAAGGGCGCGCGGGTCGGGGGGGGGGGGGGGAGGGATGCGCATGCGGCGACACTTGAGCGGTACGCCTGCAAAAAAATATTAGTTACCTATCCCCGGCCGGCTTCAATCAAAGGATTGAATTTCGCTACGAATTCATTCATAATTTCTGCGCGTTGACTAGGGTGCCAATAAGTTGGATTTTGATATTATTTGCCGATTTTTTGTATTTTTTTTAATTTTTATTGTTTTTTAATTTTTATATGAAATGTTTACTACAAATAAGTAATAGTATTTATTGATAGGTTAATTTCATTTTAGGATTAAAAAAAAAAAAATGTTCAATTTCCGTGCCATAGGCTTCTACTCCGTTCACCTATTAACCCCTATTTTTTTCCAGACGGTAAAAAAAATCATCCGGTATAGAGGTATGAGGACAGGGTATAAAATTCGCTCATACTCTATGCAAAAGGGAGGATCCTTCAACTAGATGGGTGTTGTGTCTGGTGGGCAACTGGTTGATATCGGGATGTTGTATATAATGCGAGTCGCGCGGTAAACTCTGATTGCGCGATGCAGGATTTGTGTAACGTGAGTCTTGCGTAGCTCGCCTATGGCATTGTAGATGGCGCCACTTGTGTTTTTGTGTTTTTAGATATTTGTTGTGAAGTATTTTTCTGTAGTGCCGCTACAAATATACTAACTCTATATACAGCCAATTGCTTAGCCAGTCAAGCTCTTACGCACAGACCACAGAGACGATTTAATAAGCTATTTAAAACTGGTTAAACTGTTTGAAAGTGATGTATGGTGTCCACACTTGGTGATAAAACTAGCTATATATATATACCAAGCTTGTATGGTCTTTATGTTGGGATGTATAGGCCAATAGTTAGGCCAACATGTTCGCCAACTTGTGCGGTAAGTCACGGTGAATATTATTTAAGGAAAATAAGTAGCTAAGGACATTATAACATAATTAAAAGAAGAAAAACCACTACTAATGAACGAGCTTTATCTTTATCGTATCGTAGCGTAGTGGCAATCAACACGAGCTTCAGCAAATATCCCTGATGCGCTACAGAAGCGGAACAGCCCCATCAACACCCGGAACGCATTATTATGTTATTCAACATAATAATGCGTACCGGGTGTTGATGGGGCTGTCCGAGAAAGTCCATTAGTTAAAGAGAAATCCTAAGAAACTCTTTAACTAATGGACTTGTTGAACCAGAACGAGGTGCAGATCAAAATAAAATGTAACTAGAAGTAACCACAACATATTGTTTTCGTTAAAACTATACAATCTGCTATAAAAAAAAAACCTAATAAAACTTAAAGAAAATAGACAACAGTTTACAATACTTATTCTGTTTTTTAAGCATTCGATCGGATACATAACAAGCTAATATTTATTCTAAACGCACTTTTGTGACAGATTTTATGTTCTTTTTAAATTGGTGAAATAGAATGGTTCACGTAAGTGCTGAAATTTAAATCGAGCAATCACACGCGCATAACAAAGTTTTTTGTTTTTTTTTTATTTATTTGTTATTTATTTAACCATTTATGCACACACATATAAACAGACAAGAAGAAAGGAACAGAAAAATAGGTACATAGGTAATGTTTATTTCTACGGAAATCTCTTCCAGCACACCTGCGATAGGAGAGAAGATCTTGATCGACAGTCGATTCGACAGTCAGCTGTCTCTGCTGTCAACCTGTATGTCACGCGCTTAGATGTAATTAACTTGTTGGTCCGATATCTCATGCAGGTGCCTCGTCACTCCTCGTGAGCTTTTGCGCTAAATATCCACTACTATTTTAATACGGTTCTATAAAAAACGCACAACCTGCGCAGGAGTCTCCTTTTGCGAACATTTTCGGTCTTATTTATAAACGCATGTTAATTTTTAATCAATTGCTAACTAACTGATTAGCAAAATTCTTATTTATAAACGCTATTTAGCGTTATGAGGTCGCTAAGCAATTGATTTGTAGCTGTCAAAGTTAAACACCACCGGTGCCCTGTTTAAAGCTTGCTAAGAGGCAACAAGGCGGATTTTATTTGAATCAGCTGATCGATTCAATAGGATTTTTGTGTGCTTCAAGGTTATTTGTTCCTAATATCGAATTGTGCCTTAGTAAATGTGGATTTCGACAATATATTACGGGATTTCAGAACGACACCGAAGAATTAAATATTTCTGAAACGCCGCGCGCGCCTGTGGTTAGTGAACGGAGGAAGACCTACAAGACTCGTTTAAATCCGCTACGAGAATACATATTCCTCATTCTAAGTACACGTGATGATAGGATTTATAGGGAAAGTTGAATCGGCAGGAGGCTCAGTAGGTTTGAAGAGACTGAGTTTGTGCGGAAGCTCATCGGAGATAGTGATTATCCAATGTGTTATCCCATGTACCCTTCGTTTTATGACGCCCACAGAGAACTTTATATTATACTGATGACGCCTTCTAAGGCCCAGAACTAAAGAAAAGCCACATTGTGGCAGTCCTGCACAATAAAACAAGATACCTTTTTTTATAAAAAGCAATTTATTACCTACGCAATAAAGCGATTTTTGTGTTATAATTTCATTATTTTTGATTTCCAATTCTTCTTTCTCCAAAGACGGGTGCCATTATTTTCTCATGGCACACTCATTCCTCATCTTTTTCACGTAGCATGGTCTCCGTTGCCGTCTTTGCAAGGTTGAATAGTTATGGTGCTACATGCTCAGTAGTGGCTTTCATAGCAGCAGTCAAAATTGTAACTGTAAACAAGTATAATAATTGTTAATAAAAGACTGAAACCCCAATGCAAAAGCAATAGGAAGTTATATAGAATAGGCACAAGTACCTACATATTTTTCTCAAAATGAATATCTATGTAAATAATTTTAAATAATATGTAAATACATAGCAAAATCAGTTATTGCGTTAGCATTCATTTGGTCACTTTACAATAGAAAGTAGATAAAAATTCAGAGCTGCATTACCTTTTCCTGTTACTCCAATCATGGGAGCGTTTTACTTTCATTGCAACCATAGCAAACACAACTACCTACTCATCTTTTTCACGTAGCATGGTCTCCTCAGTTGCCGTCTTTGCAAGGTTGAATAGTATTGGAGCTACGTGATAGTAGCTTTCATAGCAGCAGTCAAAATTGTAACTGTAAACAAGTAGGTATAATAATTGTTATTAAAAGACACTGAAACCCCAGTGCAAAAGCAATAGGAAGTTATATAGAATAGGCACAAGTATCTGAATATGTTTCTCAAAAAGAATATCTATGTAAACAATTTAAAGAACATGTAAATACATAGCAAAATCAGTTAGTGCGTTAGCATTCATTTGGTCACTTTAAAACAGAAAGTAAATAAAAATTCAGAGACACATTACCTTTTGCTGTTTACTCCAATCATGGGAGCGTATTATTTTCATTGCTATCATCGTAAACACAATGAAATAAACATATTAAATCATTAAATAATAACATATCAAATACAAATACAAATAAATCGAAGAAATATTTGAGTTTTATCTGTCAAGTGTCAAAGTCACGACAGATACAAAAATCGTGCATTTGACAACTTTATTGTCAAAATCCTATTTTTAGGCGACTATTTTGATTATAATCTGTGCTGAAGGCATAATTTCACCTCTATTTCGTTTCGCTACTAATCAGCTGCAAACTAGCGTTTATAAATAAATAAAAGTTAATCATTGATTAGGAGGTAACCAATTGATAAGCTAAACAGTGGCTAATCAGTGATTAGCGAGATTTTTATAAATAAGGCTGTTTATGTTTAAGTCATGAACTCGTAAATCGATCTATGTCTGCTATCCTTAATAATTATTTAATTGGTGAAATGTTTTTAATATTTATATTCCCTCAAGTTCATGAACGCTTAAAGTTAAGAGACGTTTACACGTCCAAAATGTGTGGTTAAACAGTTGCTAATCATCTATAAATGATTATAAATATAGGGGATTATGTCTACACTGCTACATTAATCCTATTCTATTGAAGCGTTTAGGGTTTCTTTTTCAACAGAAAACAGCTTATTAATTTCATTTAATTCGTGCAAATCGACTAACAAGCCTATATCGGTTTTATAGTCGATTCCATTTTTAAATTTAAATACTTACATAAAATTCAAAACGTGCCAATTGCATAATAACGGCACGGCACGACCGGCACGGCACGACGGCACGGCACGGCACGGTTGGCGCAGTGGTTAAGCGAAAGACTGCTGCGCTGCGTGTCACGGGTTCGATTCCCGCACGGAACAAATATTTGTATGACTTACAAGTAGTTGTTCCGGGTCTGGGTGTTTGTGCATGTGAGTTTAAATGTTTGTAAACGCACCCACAATACAGGAGAAATTCCTAGTGTGGGGAAACGTTTAAAAAAAAAATATATAGGGGATTATATCTACACTGCTACATTAATCCTATTCTATTGAAGCGTTTAGGGTTTCTTTTTCAACAGAAAACAGCTTATTAATTTCATTTAATTCGTGCAAATCGACTAACAACCCTATATCGGTTTTATAGTCGATTCCATTTTTAAATTTAAATACTTACATAAAATTCAAAAAGTGCCAATTGCCTAATAAGTATTTCTGGAGTTGGCAATTCGCCCACAAATAAATTAATTTCAAGCGAATTACATACAGTAAAAAAAAAATGGTAGTGTTGTTTTGCCCGTTACGTGCAAGTCAATTTATACGAATCGACCAATAAGCCTAGAAAATATACAGGGTGATTGGAAGATGGGTGCAAAGCTTTAAGGCGAAGATAGTACAGACAATTTAGAACCATTCAAGCCATGGTTGTCTTAGACGAAGTCTTACCAAATATTTTTAACCAAATTTTTAAGTTTTTTTTCGGAAATTCTCAAAATTTAATGTAAACTGCATAATTATGGCCAAATTGAATGATAAATGAATTCATTTTTTATTTATTTAATTAAAGTAATGTGTAAGCAATCAAGCAAAACATGTTTTAGGCTTCTGTGTCATTAGACATTTTTTTACAGACATTTAAAGCTCAGAAAAAATAAAAAGTTTGTACAATACGTCTTTTAAACCTTATTAAAAAAAAAAAATTGGTAAGACTTCGTCTAAGACAACCATGGCTTAAATGGTTCTAAATTGTCTATACTATCTCCACCTTAAAGCTTTGCACCCATCTTCCAATCACCCTGTATGTTTAATATTTTATAATTATCAGCATTACTAACAATATAATAAACCATAACTATATTTAAGGCAACCGACCACAGGAAGTGATCAATTTACTTATATTATCTATCAATAACTATTTTATTGCCAAGTCTTCCTTTTCTTTTATTATTTTAGCAAATGTTTCTGAACAATAAGGCCCATTTTCTCTAACACTAACCTAACCCAAACGAAGGCCTCGATAAAAGCGCGCTGTTGGATTTTCAACGCTGGGTTTAGCGCCGAAGGTTAAAAATACAAATACAACACCGCTTTTACTAAGTTGTCGCGTTTTTACCAACAGTAAAAACGGTCATAAGGACCTTTAGAACCGAATACACCTTAAGGGGAAGACCGCCAGCGCAGCTCGCGAAATTAAAATTTTCTTCAGTTTAAAAAAATATATTTATAGTTTATTACATTATGAGATGCGAGCTTCTAAGTTCTATTAATCCTACTGAATGACTATTTCATGCAAAAATCATTCAATGCGATAAAATAAACTCAGATAAACTTAGACATACGTAAATACGTACGTGTTACGATCGTGAATAATATTTTAATCAACACACGACATGACACTGACCCGCAAATTGCAAAAAAGTGAAGAATATTTGAATTTCGCGAGCTACATTAGCGCATCCGCCTTAACAAGAACTCATAAGTTCCAAGTTAACAGTGATAGCTAAGCACAGGTGTGAGTTTTTAACAAAAGTTTATCACTTACCATACAAATTCTATTGATTCATACATTTAAGGACCACAAGACTTAAGGTTTTAAGTTGGTAAGTGATTAACAAACACAACTATATAGTGTTTTTATCGCTTAGCCAACTATACTGGAACTTACACTGGCATTAAATTTATGTTAGTGCAAGTTCGCTAGCTAGAAAGTTTGGTTCGAGCCATTGAAAATGTAGGTATGTCTTAAAAATATTACTTACAAGTATCTCTTCCTATATAAGTGAAAGTGTTTCAAAAAAATTCCATACTTGTAAGTATTGGTTCATTTATGAGTATTCATAATATTTAATAAGCAAATAATAATCAGATATACAATTAATCGAATTTCAATTTCATACGCTACATTATAATATTAATACTTAAACTATACATATAATAAAATTGTAACAGGCCGATGTCTGTACATAAAAGATATTGAAGAAAAAATAGTATGGGGGTCTTTATTAGAGCAACAGAAGCCAAAACAACGGTTTTTAGAATTTTTGTCTGTCTGTATGTTTGTTACCGCATCACGCAAAAACCACTCCATGGAATTGAATGCAGTTTTCAATGATGTATTCCGAAAGGTCTAACTTAAAAAATAGGCTATATATTATCAAAAAAAAAGTCCACGCGTATGAAGTCGCGGGCAAAAGCTAGTTAATAAATAAATTTATTTATTTTCCATAAAAAAAGGTTACATAAAAATGTGAGACCCTGGCTCCAGGGCCAGGTTAGAGTACCTATATTTCAGAAGCCTGTGATTTCTTCCATTTAGGTTAGATACAATTAAGCACTTTTTAAGTAGCAAAAGACGATCAAATCATGTTACTTAAATTAAGTTCAATAGTAAACATTTAATTTGTGCACTAAAAAAATAATAATAAGAAGGAATTAGAATTCAAGGTTTAAGAATCTCATATAAATTAAAATCAGGATTACAACAAAATTAGAACAAACACAAATTACAAAGGCCAGTATCAAACAAAATGAAGTCGGTATATATTCAAACCTTACGTTAAAATCTCATAAAAAAACTTATTATTTATTTTTTACAAAAACTCCGTCAGATACAAAAAAAGTTTTAAAGATGGAAAATCTAAGAATCTATAAATAAAATGATAATACATAATATGTTAATTATCAGCTTCGCATAAAAAGTTACTAAAACTACCCATCTACGGAAATTGCCGAAGAAAAACCGAACGCACGCGCCGTAAAAACGTACTTTTTGTCCATAGAGCGGCGATCGTAAAAATAATCGTAAATATACAGTTGTTGCTCTATGGGTTTTGAAATAAATACCTATTGGTTAAATGTATTTCATTTATTGGTCGTATAGACGAAAAATTACAAGTTTCTTAGATAACTATAATGATACAGATGGTGATTCTGTTTTTATGAGAAATAAAACCTTGTCGCTAAAGTGACACTGAAGACTTTTTAGTTTATTGGTTTAGTTAAGTAGTAAAGTGAAGTCGTGTATTTAAAACTGTTTGGTAGTTTCCTCCTTCCATGTTTACTGCCTTGCTCTTGCGTATTTAGACGATAATTTTGTTTACCGTCTTTAATATTCACCACATTCTCAAGCCCCTCCACAAGGGGACGACCACTATGATATTTTACGGTGAAAAGTTGGGATCACATTACAAAATCCCACTGACTTGACGTAAGTATGAAACCACCTTGTGATCTCAAAATTATACTGTAATATTATGTCATACCGATCATCGCCGTATGTACGGGTCGACCGACTATATTCACTCATTTTACTATAGACATCTAACCTAACATATAAGTAAATGATTGATAACAATATCCCTCACATCAACATTACATCCCTAGCCAGTAAAGACATGGCAATATTTTTTGCATAGCTGTCACCAATACAAGGGACATTTAATCTGAAACAGACGAGGGACATGGGAGATTAGTTATTTGTTACATGCTCAGGAAGTGTGACGCTGTTGTGTTATCTATTATAATAGCGTTGTTAGCTATGAGGATGTTAGGAGAACATTCTTGGCTCGTATCAGCACGAAGTTTATGAGTATATCTCGTGCTGGGATAAAAAATATTCGTGAAACGGGAAGGTAGGTGCGGTGATGAGGGACCTGGGGTACGATCGACCTATATTAGCACCTATCTGTATAAATGCTCATATCATGCGCATCCTTCAACGACACAGGTAACTGCAACTGTCGACGCAAGTCGGCAGCCGCCCACAACGTGCCGCTCGTGTATTCGAGCATCGTAGTCAAATACCCGAACGGCCATTCTCGACGACGCTACAAATGCTTCTCTAGTAGAGTAGCAAGTCCACCAGCACGCTTCAGAAACCACAAAAACAGACCACCATCCTTCCATCCTCACCGCGATGCCCCAATCTACATATGTCCCCCGACTCTTCCTCAAGCCAGCCCACGCCACTGAGTCCGTAGCTTTAAATTCGTCCCTAAATTATTTCGATCAAGCCGACCTAAGCCAAGATCCCTACCCCACAGGGGGTACCCTTAGCTTGTAGTCGCTTTGTTTTTAAGTTTTTAAGTCCTGGCTGGAGATCCTAATAAACCACAGGGAAGTCCGAGACAACCTCTTAGGTGACCTGCGAGATGCCATTCACAGAAAAATAAAAAAATACACGAATGGCACTTTTTGGACGGCGACCGTCAATGCACGTCGACTGTATGAGCACTAAGGGTTTTTAAAAGTTTTTAAAAAATAAAGGCATTTTAATGGTTTTCATGACAAAGCTGTAGCTTTTGGGGCAATTCTAGAGGATTGGCTACATAACAACGTTTCAGTTAGAAAGAATTTACTGACAGTTAAAGGTCAGCATTTAAGACAATAGTATTGCACACGCAGTGAATAAAATTTGCAGTGAAAATTAATCATCAAACTAAGCAAAGCAGGAACAAATTTAAATTTTCTTGTAATCTTAAATTGTTTGTCTGTTGCAACTCCAGTGTGTCTAACAAATTCCCAACACGGTAAAATTTTGACATCAACTACTGATTTGTGGCTTTTGCGGAGAAACTTAGACTCAAACCTCAGTCGGAAGAATGCCTGTACCTAACACTGTAATAGCTAACGGTTTGTTTGGTCAAGCGCAGTTGGGTAACAGAAATATATGTAATGGGTTTGCGCTCAGCGTGCTGCGTGAAAATCTACAGACGTAAGGCTGCGCGTGAGTTGGAGATTCGCGATTGTGACTTGCTGAAGTTACATGTGCGAATTTGACAACAAGATAGTATGCATGTTCGGTTAGGGGCTAGTTTTTTACACAAATCTAGTGTAGATTTGTGTTACATGGGATTTAAGGTGAATGCGCAGTGGTAGAGCGCGAAATTCAAAATTTGTTACGTTTTTTGCAATTTTCAGGTGAGTGTCAGCTTGTTTCTTGATCAAAATATGATTTGCGACTATAACATGTACGTATTTACAGATTTATAATCATTAGAATCAATAATACATCTTTCTAAGTTAGATTTGTTCCACAAGCACTTTTCCATAAGACATTTGTTCTTATGGAACAAATCTAACTTAGAAAGATGTATTATTGATTCTAATTATTATAAATCTGTAAATACGTACATGTTATAGTCGCAAATCATATTTTGATCAAGAAACAAGCTGACACTCACCTGAAAATTGCAAAAAACGTAACAAAATTTGAATTTAGCGCTCTACCACTGCGCATTCACCTTAAACACCACTGGCGAATACTGGGTGTACCACAGACACGTCTCCCACGAACCCGTCGTAAAAAAGAGGTACATAATGTTGAAAAAAAAATCTGGGAAGAATATGACGTATGTATGACAGTATTTCAAACAAACGGAAAGTTCAAAACAACAAAACAATGGTCTCGATGATAATAAGGCGGTGACTGACGTAAAGAGGTCGTAAGTTCAACCTTACCTCTTTTGTTAACATGCATATTCATCGTAAAGTACACACTATCGGAATTTACGAGAACATGACAAACACCATTAGGTACATAAAAAAGAAAAAAGCTCAAATCATTTTCACTGAGTCATCATTTTCCTAGCTTTTCCTAACAATGATGGGATCGGCTTCAAATCGTACCAGATACAGCCATATACCAGTGTTTTAGATGGAGCAACTGCCTATCTGACCTAAACAACCCACTAGGTCGTCCTAAGATGATTTGTAGACCGTTTTCTATTGTATTAAGTCAGATACTTGTTGACAGGCCTAAACTGTCCTCCCTATTAACACTGTAACTTAAACAATTACAGCCAATATTTTTTTCATAATCATAATCATAATCATTTATTTGCAATAAGTATTGGTACAGTGTAGGTCTTAAAGTAGGTAATTGAGTTCCTAATACATAGTCAGACATAATTTGACATGCAAAACATTATGTTACATTTATTATATGTACATTGCGCTCAATGGCATGCTTTATATTATTCATTTTTACAATACATTCAATATTATTTATTAATTATCGTCACATTAATTTAAGATTGATTATTTAGCATTAGTCATAAATTCATTCACAGAATAAAAACGGAGTGGTTTGGGTTTTTAAAGAGTAACCGTGGAGTGTCTTACCGACTTTACTCCATAGAAAACTGCCAATTGGAACCGTGGCTAGCTTCTGATGTTTCATAAGTGTATGTGAAATAAAATATTTTGAGATTTTTGCCTATTTCAAATCGATACCTCACTAAATCGCTCTCTCGAGTCAAGGAATACTTCCTAACGTCAACAAAATTAAAATAAACCACCACTTATTGTCATACACTCACCATGTAGGTACCATACCAGCCCACAGCCTAGCAATAACATAAACTCCACAGATGAATCACGGCCAGCTATTTGTTTTGCGTATGCATCGTAAAGTCGACAGCGAACGTGTCCGTCATAAAGTCGGGCTAGGCAGGGGGCTTGATAAGCTGCACATTTGCATATTCTTCTACGCTGTGGCGTGACGAGTGAGCCGACGACTGATAGTGTCTGAACGTTTTTCATTACACATTATAATGTGAGATTGACAATTTATAGTATTGGTTTGTGTTTGAATAGCTGTGTTTTAAACCAACATTATTTTACATACCAATTCGCACTGGACCCACGTGGTGGATTACGGCCCACTCCATCTCATAGAAAGGAGGCCTGTGTCCCAACAGTGGGAATACTATGGGCTGATGACGATGATATGAATATTCATCCATATGAACTGAAACCTGACTGAGTCTTGAGAACTTAGGGTAACTTAGTGAAAAGCCACCTGTCAAATGCATAAATATTACAAATATTCCTTTGAACTAATCCATTTAAGTTCAAAACCTGTTCATTACAACTATTAAAACAAAATACCGTAACCATATCTTCAAGCCTTAATCAAGTAAAGCTGTCAATACTAACTGAGAGCTTGCGACCAGCCTTACCGATATTACTCCTAGTTATTAGACTGTCGGATTCACGAGCCAAAGGTCAGGGAAGCGACTGCAGCCTAACAATATAAACTGAAATCGCACTATTATCGTCAATGTCGCGGGCTTTCCTTATGGCTACATATTTATTTGGAGGTCTTCAAAAGCAATAGGGTGTAAGGAATCTTGCGGTACTTTGGTCTGAAAATGCATTTACTACTTACCTAATTATTCATGAAAATTAAAATTGAAATTCTGTTTTCGTATAGTTGTTTCAAATGTAATGGATAATATTATTTAGTGATAAAAACGGTAAAAAGGGCTTTATATTTAAAAAATCATTATCGTTATTTATTATTCGTATTTAATTTCATCTCTCAAAACGGTGAAGGAAAACATTGTGAGAAAACCTGCATGTTAGAGAACCAAAACTTACCAAGACATGTGACATCCATCAAACCACACTGCGTCCGCGTGGTACAATATGGCTCACTACTTCTCACAGAGAGGAGGCCAGTGTCCCAGCGGTGGGCACATTATATGGAGATTGTACTATATTTTTAACAATGGTCATGATTGCTAAATTTCATCCAAATCTGTTCAGCCATTTTTGCGTGATTGAGTAACAAACATCCAAACATCTTCACAAACTTTCACATTTATAATATTAGTTGGATAGTAGGATTGTTGAAATTGTGTTTATAATCTGGCAACACACCAGTACATTTTTTTTTGTTAAATCTTTGTAACAGACAGTATTAGCAGATCACCAGGGTCCCACCACACAGTATGTAAACATTATAAGTAAATTAGTAAATGTGAAGGGATAGGGCATAACATAAAAAAAACAATAATAAAATCACTGATTAAAAACAAAAAGAGGAGTAGGTAATTGAAAAAAGGGCTATTTATTAGGTATATGTTGAAAAAATAAATTATCTCTAAACAAAACCATCGAAGATTTCTTTCACCCATTTTAAATAGCCAACACAATAGACCCACACAATTCACATACGCCCTTCTTCTAACAATCTTACGACGAAAGCCTTCATCGGTTATACCAGCTTAGCATTAAAAGGTGGTTGTATCCTGTGGGCAGATATTTATGAGAAATGTCTCTTTGGGGATTATCTTAGCTCAGCGACAGCTCCTGACTGACCATGCTTCCTAGTATGGTGATTTCGACGGAATACTCCTGTGGATAGGTAGCTGATTGGAGGGCTTTTGTCTTGGCGTAGTGATAAAGTGTATTTAGGATGATATGTTCGTATCTATGCTTAATATTATAAAGCTGAACAGTTTGTTTGGTTGAACGCACTAATCTCAAGAACTCCTGGTTCGAATTGAAATATTATTTTAGTGGTGGATAGCCCATTTATCGAGGAAGGCTATAGGCTATATATAACATCACGCTAAGACCTTTAGGAGCCGAGAAATACGAAGTACTCGCAAGGTGGGTCGGGGGAGCAAGAAATTTGAACAGTATAAATGTGAAAGTTTTTGAGTTTGTTACTCTTTCACGCAAAAACTTCTGAACCGATTTGGATGAAATTTGGCACACAGATAGTTTATAGCCTGATTTAACACATAGGATACTTTTTATACCAGTAGGTACTACGTTTCCGTGAGATAATTCCCGACCTCCACGCGGGCGAAACCGCTGGTTTTATTTATATAGTACTGCATGGAAATCACATAAACAACATGTAATATAAATAATGCAAGACCTCATACACCTCAATTAGTGTATAAAGTTAAAAGCATAATACAATGACCAAAACTATTTTTTTTAAAGCACCCTAACATTACTTTGTGCCTTTAAAATTTAGTCTTATTGCCTCGACATAAGATTTTATTTTATTTGGCTCAATCAGTGGTAGGTACGGCCAATTATGATTTTTTTTTTGCGAAACATACCTATATTAAAAGTTACTGAAAGTCTGTTTGTAATATTAAAATAATCGCTTTTTACTAAATGCTGTATACAAAGGATGTATACACGGTACATATACCAAAATAACTTTTTTTTCCATTTTTGTCTGTCTGTCTGTCTGTTTGTTCCGGGTAATCTCTGAAACGGCTGGACCGATTTTGAAGGGACTTTCACTGGCAGAAGCTGATGTAATAAGGAGTAACTTAGGCTACTCTTATTTTAGAAATTTTATTCTATTCCGCGCGGATGAAGTTGCAGGCACAGCTAGTCGTATATACAATAATAATTAAGATCCAACATTTTATATCAAGACTAGGAACTTATCTATATTCTAGCAAAGAAGAAAGCACCGTTTCTACCCTAATAGGTTCTTAGAAAGAGGTTAACGTAGAGTTTACGACTTATCAAGTATTATAAAAGCCATCCAATCACAGTTTGGTTTTTTGATCGGTTGGTTTGATCTCTGCCTTTTATTAGCACTAAATATTTGAAACGTCTTCTTTATCTAGCCTTGTACCGGTTTATTCCTAGATTCTAATCATATCGGCTGATAAAAGGGTTTGCAAACTTGTGAGAGGCCGCGAAAATGTAAAAGGTCTTAGGAAATACAGTGGTCAGTTAATGATAAATGACAATGTGTTTTTCTCATCTAACTTACCCACTACCTTTGGCAAAAATTTTGGCATAAGTAATACTTGTTCGGGTTCGGCACTTCATACGCTCACCACCATCGAATTACTATTGTACTTACCTGGATTATATATATTTTAAATTACAGTCCATTGCGTTTGAGTTTTGTCTTTAGTTCCCTACATACTCTTGTCTAAGCTGGTGGTGGATTCTTGTCATTCTTTTAGGTACTATCTGCACCTCGCGGTTTCACCCGCATAAGTCTCGATACTGTAGGAATATCGGGATGAAAGGCATCCTATGTCCTAATTCAAGCTATGGTACGCCCATGTGCCAAATTTCATGCAAATCTGTTCAGTCGTTACAGCATGATAACGTAACAAACATACATACACGCTCGTTTGGTATTCGATCTATCTTTATGATGAGGTCATGGTCTTACCGTAAAATTCTTAATTTAAAGTTACAACGAATGAGTCACACAGGGTGGCTGTATAAATAATCCATATGAACAGGTTGCTACCTGTTATCATGGCTACAGTACATAGTTCTGACCCCTTTAAAAAAAAAGCTGCTGGTTTATAGAATAGTAACCTACGTGGTCAAAATGTATGGAACAGATTTTTTTCAATAACTGACGAGGTGACGATATATTTTTACGTTAGGGGGTCATGTACTGAATAATCATGGTTCCATTTTGCGCGTTGACGTCTTTGGCACCGAATGCTATTTTATTTTTGATGCTCTTGGGTTCCTCACAATGGGAGTCCTCACAATAGGTTCCTACAATAAAACCACTTCTTACCTTATCCACACCAATTTTACGCTTCCTTTATTTTGTACTCATCTAACATCTAGGATTGTGCAGCTTACCTGTGAACAAAGAGACATTATATTATTAATAAAAATACACATTTTAACACCAACATACATTTATACACAGAAATTGCAAGCGTTTAACTTCAAAGTATACCAGCGGCTATTACTAGGGCTCCGCTGTCTATTCATCTGTCACAGGGTTTTATCTTTTGAAACCTAATAAGTAGACAAATAATTGAAATGTTCACAGTGTCAATAATTATCACAATATTAACTATAATCATCTTTATGAATATTGTTTTCAAAATATTTCATAAACCTTTATTTTATGGCATAATTTGTAAAGAAAGATAGTATGCACCGTTCCTAAGCCGCCATCTTGAAAGCTGCGAGCACGCACGTGTTGATGAAGTTTTCGTGTCGAATCGAAGCGACCGCAATTTTCTTAAGCGACGCCTCAACGTCGGCACTTTGGCTCCTTTCGCGATAATTTTTAAATGACCTTTGTTTTGTAATAAGGAATAAGACTTCGGCTTTTATTTAAAAAGATAAAAATATGAGTCTATTATAGGCAGGTTCATTATGACGTTGTGTTTTCACCTTTTTTATCAACATAATAGCTGCACACCGCGGTTTCACTGCTATAAGTGTCGATCCCGTAGAAATACCGCGATTAAAAGTATTCCATGTCCTAATCCACGTCATAGTCTACCAATGTGTCATAATTTCTTGCAAATCCGTTCAGCCGTTTTAGCGCGGAAGCGTAACAAACAAACATACAAAAATTCTAATATTTTCTCTTTGAAATATTCGTTTCGGAAAGGACTTTTTTTAGCAGACCGGGTTCTGGGTTTGTGTCCGGTCGATTGCAATACATGGAATGAAGAATGAATAATAATAATTGTAATCTACCCTCTGACATTTATTTTGTTCCTTTTTTAATGTGTTTAATAATTATAATAATATTGCTACTCCATTTTAATTTTAATTGAATTATAACTATACCTAAATAAGTATAATTTAATCATGTTTATGTATAAACCTAAATGTTTGTATGTCACAGTATTATGACAAAGTGTTTTGGATCTGTATAATTTTATGTTAAGACCGAAATTGTACCAACACTTTTGGCAAATAAATTGTTTTGATGGCCGAAATGTGGGTGTACTATAGGTAGGTACCTCTACCTAACCCTTCGCAAAATTCAAGCGTGATGTTATATTATGTTAAGAAAAGGTAAAATTGGTTTCCTGTAAGTTTAACCCTATTCAGACAACCGGTGCTCACATAGATATGATAAAATACCGCAAACCCAGTTAATATTAACAAGATATGCTATAAAATCCAAATAAAACGAGCACCATCAAACTTACAACTAGGTATTGCTATTAAAATGCACCTGAAACTGTATTTTCATCACCTAGATTATACTAGTGCAGAATGCAAGTGCAAACACCTAATTGTATTTATGCAAGTATTTTCATTAAAATATTAATCTAAGCCTTAGATATAGGGTATTTTCCAATTTAATAAAAACCATTTTAATTTGAAGATTGGGACGATATATTTAACAGAAAAATTAAAATTAATTTATTTTTATCCATTTTCTCTTCTAAACGCGTGATAAAAAGTCATCGCAAGGAGCGTTTTGACGGTAAATTCAAAACAACGACAAATAAATTTGGTTTAAATCATTTTTAATTGAGAAAATGGATATAAATCAATTTACTTTTATTTTCTGTTACATATTTCGTCCCAATTTTCAAATTAGAACAGTTTTTAATTAATTGGAAAATACCCTATTATTATTAACTGCTTCAGTCGTGCTTAAAAATCGAGTACTTATAACATAGTTTCTTGCTCGTTCTTCTCCATAGATAGGCAAACTATGCTTTAGAATGAGCAACTAAGCTTCAAAAGTCCCCATAATTAATTAAATTGAAATAAATAATGTTTTCGATCTCATTGCTTAACAAGATTTTTCTGTTTGCTCGGCTTAAACCATCGAGTCGGTTTTTGAAATAAGAAACCAAAATGTTTAGAAATACAGTTATTTTTACAAAATTGACAACTTAGTTCGGTGCTTAGTTATCATTTTTGTATTAAGAACTTTACTCGACTCGAAATAAAGTTGGAAATGCAAAAATTGGTTCTAGCTTTAGGCTACAACTGAAGTTACATCGCGTTTTGTAAAAAGACGGAGGTTTGAGTTTAGGTGCTAAGGTGTAAGTACTCAGTTTTTAAGTTCGACTTAATAAGTAATTTTTAAGTTAATTTAAATGTCTAAACGTCAATAAACTAAGCGACATCTGGAAAACCATCCACATTAGCTTTTAATACTCCATTACAAAATGTATTATATTTATAATACCACAGGATACAAAATGGGCCGGTACAGAACAAACTTAGTTTTAATTTTACTGTAAGATAGTAGATGTTCTTTGCATAGACATCTAGACTACCTAGGACCTCTAGCAGACCTAGGTCCTTTCAATCCGAGTCTCTCCAGGTTACTTAATAATAACTTTACACTTATCTGTGCCGCTTCTACCGGGTATGGTCAGCAAAAACAAGCCATTAAACTGTTCCATTTTAATATTAATTAACAATTTTTTAAACGAAATTATTGAAGTACTGTTAAATTAATATCTACCTTAATACTACTCGTTACCGGTAATGTTTAATTATATCTGTAAACATAACTTTTGTTTACTCTCAAGACTCGAAACTTCAGCTATAACTGATTTCTACCGTTACTTTCAATAGAAGACATTAACAATACATGCATACATCCATACATTCATTCAAAAAATACAACTTTTTAGTATAAAGTAGGTGTTCTATGTAAGCCCTAAAGTATATGATTTTAAATCATTTCTATGATGAAATTAATACCTGAATAAAATTTTAAATACTGTCCAAAGTAAAGTGCCTACTACTAACCAAACACCAAAGCCATTAATTTTTTTTCTTAAGAGGACAAAAGTTTGGCAGAAATCTTAGATTTTTGGCTTCTTCTAAATAAACATCATTCCCAACGAGTAAAAAGTCAACATATTACTAGTTCTTCCGACCTTACTAGTCTCTCCAACCTACAATATTCTAAACCTTTTCCTCCAACCGTACTCCGCCCTTCCGCGCACCGTATCTAATTAATTTCCCGAGCAATGTACGCACGACAGAGCCCTGTCCATTACTCGACGCTCCACTATGACCGTTTATTAATGAACTCTTTTGCTAACCGTACCCAAGTAGTATCGGAACAAAAGTATCGATCTAAGTTCAAAAGCTGGAGTTAAAGTATCGATATTTAGGAATTCACTTAAATAAAAGCAAGCAATAATTTTAATCACATTTCCAATTGAGTTGGCAGGTGGCAATTTTCCGTTACAAGGTACTTGTTTTATTAAAATGCGAAGTGCCAAATGTAGGTGTCTTATACTACAAGTACACTCCTGCCGTACACCCCGAGAAAACAAGGAATGTTATGTTATTTTATGTGTTTTATGAAAAAAGCCTTTGTCAAGGTACCAAAAGAACGTATAATATACTCGTATATTTAAATCGATCGTTTTTAAATCGGCTTTTGCAGCAACTGATTTATTGACCCATCACTGTGGTCTTTGACAATTGTCAAATTGGAACTTAGATGGTCTTGAAGAGGTGTAAGAAGAAGTATCGATACTGTACGCATATCGATACATTTCCAGATCCCTTCTCCACATCATGTACATGTCAGAAAATAGCAAAGTACCGCAAGTTTTAGTGGTTCTTGAAGACAATATCAGTTGACCCGTGTTTCTTTATCGCCTTTAAGAGGCATTCTTTGAATATATCAATGTTATTACCTACGTTGACGTGAGAAAATCTCCGAGATTACCTTCAGCAAGATCTGTTTCTGAAAATGGGCGTAGAAAATCGTGTAGGATGTAAAAGTTGAAACTACTTAGCAGTGGAACGTTGCTTTATTGTTCGCCATTTGGTTAACATTCCTTAAAAGGTCTTTAGCTCGTTTCTTTATACTTCCGTTAAAAAAACACAGCTGAAATAATTATTTCAGTGTACCAAAATACCTTTTAATGAAATAGTTTCACGACGAATAAAAGGCGCATTACGATGTGACCGTCGTTTCATGTTAAAACAATTCACTTGTTACTTATATTTTTATTTTACACTAGTAGCGATCCGCAGTTTCACCCGCGTAGTTCCCGTTCCCGTGAGATTACGGGGATAAAATATAGCCCATGTCACCCGGGGATAGTGTAGCTTCCCAACAGTGAAAGTATTTTTCAAATCGGTTCAGTAGTTTCGGAGCCTATTCAATGCAAATAAACAATCAAATCTTTCCTCTTTATAATATTAGTATAGAAATATAGATGATTTTTTGAAACAATCATGTAAAAACCTTTTCCCAACTATGTTAAGGTAGGCTCCCAGTCTTACTGGATGCAGCTGTATACCAGTGCTTTACATGGAGCGACTGCCTATCTGCCTATCTGACTTGCACTACCCAGTTACAAAGTGAAACGATCCCCTTGGTAACACTGGTTGTCAGAATTCGTCTGACGACACGTAACGACTGTCAAAGATCCACGAATGACGCCGGGACCAACCGCTTAGCGTGCTTTCCGAGACACGGAGGGGTCTTATTATGTAAAGATATCAAGCATCCACGGACCAGCCGCAGCAGGCGTAGCTTAACCTGCTCGATCAACACGTGTGGGTGTTATTATTTAGCCACAACACCCCAAAGATGTAAACACTCCAGTATTCAGACAAAAAAAGTATTGTATGCAACAGTAGTTTTTGTTTTTAAAACCGAAGATTTCACCTTACTAATAAAGATTAAAAACAGCATACAATTAAATCGATCTCAATCCTTTATCACAACAAAGCCAATCAATTCAACAATTTACTTCTACAATTTTAATTACATCAACAAACTCGAAGAGAATCCTGCTACACACAATCCCAGCTCCCCGAGCTCAGCTCCCTTCCAACAAGATTATATGAATTAAGAAAATTACACCCTGTATCCTTGACATGGACGAAGGAATAAAAAAAGAGTATCTTCATCGCATATTGTGCGTTAGAATTATAGGATAGGGTTAGAAACTCGTATTTAATCATATATTTTTAGTGTTTGCGTTGGAATTTCTGTGATGGCTTCTGAATTAAGAATGTTATGATTTGATTTTATTAGCAGATCTTTTGATTTCGTTTAAGATATTTCTTAAATGTAATAAAATGTTCATTTTTACATTACATAACAACACGCCTGTAATCCCAGAAGGGCAGAGTAGTACCTCTAAATGCACCTACACCTACATTTCGCCAGTTATGTCTAAGTCCCATGTAATACCTATTCCCATCAACCGAACTCAAATCCTGCACCCTAATTGCCTAACACGCGATTAATCATAATTTCATTTCGACAGTTCAACAACATTCATTTCGACAGTTCCACAACATTCATTATGTTGTTCACGTTGTTGAGCAGACACATTTTTCTATGAAATAATGGATTGGCAATATCCTTTAAAATTATAAAGATTCTGATGGATAAATAGTGTGCTATGCAATTTGGGTGCAGTTTTATTGAGGACCAATACTAACTTGTTGAAGGAATACCTTTCTATTAGTCAGTACAGAATCAGTAGACACAGATATTATACCTACCTAGTCCAGTAAGCGATTTAAATCAAGAAGTGATCGATCATTTTATATGAGTGAGTAAATTGCGAAACCTTCAAATACACTGAGAAAGCCGGAGGCGGAATGATTTATTAATGTTTTCTTATTCAGGTCATTTAAATTAAAGAGTGCTAATCAAACTTGCAAATTGATTGTAACTACGCAGTTTATGGCTGAAGTAAGGAGCTACTCTTAAGAAATACTTTGAACGGGAAACTACCGTTCTGTCGGTTTGATACATAACCGGTTATGATGACAATTGGTTGAGGAGCTAAACTCATCATCATCGTCATCACTACAGAAGTTCACTGCTGGACATGGGCCTCTCCAATTGCACGCCATTCAGTTCAATTCTCGGCAAGTTTCATCCAGCTGGTACGGACCACCCTGCCAAGATCGTCACTCCACCTAGCCTGAGGGTATCCTTCCTTACGTTTGCCGATTTGCGGTCTCCACTCAACGACACGTACTAACCTAGGATGTGAAAACTATAACCCCAGCATAACTTGAACCATAGTGACCTGAACGACTGGAGCTTAAACCACTGTGATGTGGACCACGTTCAAAATACCCACCCATGGACTCTGATTTACAATCCATGTAATAGTCTGATATACGTAGCCTATTTTCATCACGGAAAATAAAAAATCTTAGGAACCAGGCAAAGCCGAAAATCACAGCTAGTTCTTTATAATTTAGTGCTCAGAGTAAATCCTACGTCGTAAAACAAGTCTGAAACACGCTTGATTTACCAATGTTTATACAGCAGAAATTAATGTTTAAAGAGACAATAAATTGTAATCAATTTGCGTAAGTTTTTTATAGAGCAATAAATTTTGAAAAGGAAGTTTTCTCGGCGACTGCAGTTTATGGTCGGCTAAAACCTAAAACAGATATTTGCATAAAATCGTGGTTTTAGGTAAACGAAATGCCTACGAATAAAAATCAGTATGTCAGTTTTTAGCAAATTAATATTTCTTTCTTTTAATTCCCTCTACCTTTCGAGAGAGCAAAGGTCGCCCAGTGAGAACACTGAGGGGCAATTTTCGTAATTTTAAGAACGTTCACAGTCTTATCTCAGTGTCAATGTGTCAAAAATACCTCGATCATACATTTTTGACATTTGATTGTCGCTGAGATGAGACTGCTCTCAAAACGGTGAAGGAAAAAACATTGTGACGAAACCAGGATGCCTTAGAACCATAAATTCGAAGACATGTGACATCAACCAACCCGTTGTCCGCTGTTATTTAATTAAGTGGCAAGGTATCTTCTCAAAGAAATTCTGGAAAGTCTTATTTAGCTGAGAACTTGTTCGTTTTAGACACAAATTCAGCTAAAGTCAAGGTTGAATCAGTAATTGTGCACTAAAACGTATTAGAATTGACCCAAGAGATATTATTTTAAGTTTTGTCTCTGGTCATTGGTCATGTTTTGTTTATTACCATCAGATTGTCCACTAAATAACATTATAAAAAATGGCAAGAGGTCAATTCTGCTCCTATTTTAATCGCATAGCATATTTATACATAATAGAAAATTATATCATCTAAAACTCATCATGGTTAGCACTACCTTTATGCTGTTTCAACGATATAAAACCATTGCATGTCAGTAAAAAATGTGTAATATTAATATAATGGTGTTTTTATCAGCCCGATCGTGGATTCGTAAGTCTCTGGAGTAGGCACAGCTGTTCGTTAAGGAGAAGTATGACACCGGCATGAGTGAAACATTTTTGAAGAATAATAAGTATGTAATAAAAGTGGAGTTCTAATTTGTGCCCGATTGATAGCAAGCTCGTCCCCTTGGGAGTTAAACTTAACTGGCGAAATTTGGGTGTACTGTAGGTACTCACTGTTAAACTTATGCTTAAAGCGTGCATATAAGTAATGTGGAATTGCAAACATTTAATTTTATATTTACACCAAAAGAATTTCCAATTTTGCATAATAATTCTTTTGTGAAAAAAAGTGTATATGATCATGTCCTATGTCCTAAAAATGATCGGCCAAAAGTTATTCCCCCGAAGGTTGATTAGTAAAAAAAATCGGTACCTATCTACCGTAAAAACAGCAGTTGTTGCAACCCTACTATAATAAAATAAATGCGAAAGTAACTCTGTCTGTTACACTTTCACGCCTTCACATCACGTACACGCGGTCGCATATCGATCCAGCAAGTTCACAGTCCCTAGACCAAGAATCACGGTGAGTACTATAGAGGTTAACTCCTAAACAGATCGTCATGAAACTTGTCAAACTTGGCAGAGATATAGCCTGGGATATGGAGAAGGAAATAGGTTACTTTTTTACAGGATCACCGACATCCACGCAGGCAGAGCCGCGGGCAAAAGTTAGTTATCTATAAAGTAGACACGCATATTTAAAGACACACTAAGCTGGGAGCGTTAAGTAAACCATACAAAAATAAATCAAATCAATTCATCACAACAACAAGAATAAACATAAACAAAGTGCTAACCTCTTTAAAAAAAACACCTTACAACGCACGCGCGTCCCCTTAACATCCAAACGGAATTTTCTCATTGTGTTGTTATTGTATAGAGTTTTTGTAACACTTCTTTTGTAACAAAAACTATTTAGTATTAGTACTAACACAAGGTCAAACACATGCAGATGATTTTGATCGATGACACTCCGTTTTGAACGCACACCGCTATTTTGAACGCTTTTTTATTTAGCACTAGCAACATTGACGCTTTTAAAATTCATGCAGACTTCTTTTATTTTTTTGAAAGCCGGTCAAGTGTAAAATGATATATTAATTTTGTTACTGTCTAAGAATAAAGGTTTACTGTTACTTTTAAGAGCTTGTGTTCAAGAATTGAACACTATTTAAAGTATTATTAACGCCTAATTTCCTATATATTGTTATGTGAAGAAAATACTTTGTACCCTTGTTGCAAAAGTTACGCGGTTGGAGGAGTATGAAATTTGGCACCGCGAGGAGCGTAGACGGCTAATATTTTTTTAATTATGTGCAAATGTCGACCAATGAGCGATCAGTTATAATTATAAATAGGCGCTAATTTAAATTAATTGAACAAAAAAATACTCGAATGTCAACTTGATAAAAGTTGCATGTCATTATTTTATCCTCTGCCTTGCAAAAAAATAATGACTCAATTGTAATAAAATTAATATATTTCTGCCTTTCGTACTAAAATAAATGGCTGCCATTAATTCGCCGTAACCAAGAATCTTGTCTAAATTATTCTCATAATTATTTTCTCATACACATTGTGCGGAGACACTGAAATAGACTTATCAGTTGCATTAAGTTTCTTAATTAGGCGGATCGGGAGCGTATTACACAGTAATGCGGCATTTACGCATGTAATTATTTGAAATTAGTAAAATCAGATAACGAGTGGATTGGACGTTTATCACTTTTTCAAAGAGCGATCATTTGCTTGCCGATCGCGTGCGAATCATAAGCGATAGCGAATATTGATAATGTTCTTATGAAGTCCACTATATCTACTACAAAAAGTATTACGTGTAGTTAAGGTTTTTATCCGGTGTGCTAAGTATATTTTTATTCTATTAACTATGAATTATATACAACCCTAGTTTTAGTTTATGCGAAACCCGAAACACGTGTAGGTCTAGTATTTTTATGTAAAGAATCTATATGCAAAATTTCAAACAGTATCATGAAAAATCACAAAGTTATACGCTTGTTATGTTACCTACTTGTCTACACAAACATGGTCACCACGCGTACCCCGCGTCTCCCGCGCATCCAGCGTCGTATTGTGCTCATTAATAATTAGGCAGTAGGTACCTAACCGTACGGCGAATATATTGTAATTATTTTTGTGATAACATTTTCCATCACACTTGCAATTTTTTTTTCAGGTTCAGGTTTTCAGGTTTCGCATATACGTACTCAAAATAATGTTGTATATTCAAAAAAAATAAGCAATGTTACAATTTCTTGTACCATGGGTATGAGTGCAAATTTAATTCAACTGAAACACTTTATCTTAATAATCTGTCAAATTGTATGCTTGTCTGTTTACTTAAGTCATCGTTTGTGTTTTCAGCATACTACATTTTAGTCTGTCCACATAATGTTTCAATTTGTTTTATACTGCATCAGTTGTACATATACATAATCAGCTAATAATGTCCCCACCGCTGGGAGACAGACCTCCTCTCGGTGAGAGGAAGTGGGCCATAATCCACCAAACTTCAGTACGGGGTGGTAGATGTCACGTGTCTTCGAATTTTTGGTTCATGGACATGCCATTTTTCTGATGTTGTTTTCCTTCACCGTTTTGAGAGCACTGTGATGAAATAATCCACACAAAGTAAATCCCCTGTCACGGTTCGAACTACGACCTATACAACTCTTAAGTCACGGCCGATACCACTAGGCCATCACTGACGTTGCACACATAGGTATTTCGATTTGAAATATAACTGTGAAAATCTAAGAAGTGTCAATAGCAACGATGTTGTATAAACAAATGAACACTTAACAGTGCAACACATATCACTAAATAACTTACTCAGCATTTTTATTTCCTTACTTATTTATTCCTTCTTTTCTCCCTCTAGTTCAATTAAAGCGTCTATATAATTTAAAGGCAACATACAACTTAATCCACGCTTACAGTTACTTCAAGTCGGTCGTATCACGATTTCCTGCCCCCAATCAGTGTCCCTTGCACCAGCATATTTATTTCCGAACAGCCGCGCTATATTTCACGAACAGTTGTATTATAGCAATCTTTAATCAGCAAACCATAAGTTGCCTTTAATACTTTTAATTACAAACGACCAGCGATGGAAAAGAGTGATATTTTTAAAGTGCGCTTTTTTTTAAACACGCTTTTTTTTAAAACGAGAAACAAAATTATGAGGTGTCCTTTATAATGCATACGCGAGTCCAAATGAAATTAAATTTGTGGTTTTGGCTCGAGAAATAAATGTTGAGGATGATGTGATTAAGCTTGCCTGTCTTTGGCTGCCTTGGCAACTATGTGCGAAGTTAACAAATTAGGTAATATTTTGGATAAGTGGTGGTGTAGAGTTAGTATTTTATAAGATAACGTGATGTTTTCAGATGGATAGCCACCATAAAAGTTATCATCTTCTTCCTTACCTTTTCAAGTTGGGGTTTTTTTTTGGGTGGGAAATCATTAAATAATTTCTTCCGCTCTGGGTGGAGCAGGAGGGCGTGTCAGACTTCTACTGACTAAAACCCACCCGTGTTCCCTCAGTTGCCTGTATGCCAGGGGCCGCGGTATCTCATTCGAACAACCCGCACCCCTGGCAGGCATCGGCCCTTGCGGACCCCACCAGTTGGTGCTGACATCTCTTTGAGGCGCGCGTGGAACACAACGCGCCGTCGACCCGGGTTTGGTCCTTACCGGACAGCGAGCTACCCATTACTCGCCGTCCGCAAGCCAGCGCCTACGGTGGCTGGGATTCCCGACGCCCAGGGCTTCAAGTTGGGGTTGGATTCCAGTCTACCTAATTCTATTTAACAAGGACCGACTGCCTAACTGACCTCCACAACTCAATTACGGGGTAATACGATACCCGTTGTTAAATTTGGTTGTAAGACTTTTGGACTTCTGACGAGCCGTAAAGAATGTCAAAGATCCACGAATGACAGCCAGGTCCAACGGCTCAATGTGCTTTCCGAGGCACAGATAGCCACAATAAGTGTTAAATTTAAATGTTTGACAATAAGAACAATACAAAACAAAACGATTATTTAAATGATTGTGTGAAAACATTATATTTTATGTTAGTATACCTTATTTAAATGATTATAGGTTAGTGTTATAATTTTACCTCGTACTCTGACGTACTTTACAACGTAAACCAAAATAATTACCGATCCCATGATCCGAGCATCGAACCTAATATTTTAGCATACAATCAGAGTCGTTTCAATGTGAATAAAGGACATTGATTAGCATTCCCCGCCATTTTGTGTTATTTACATATGACAAATAAGCATACAAATCACCGGTACATCGAAATACGTGGACGATGTTATTATTTCCTTTTAAAACGATTCAATTCGACGTGTGCGCAGACAAGCGAGCAGTTGCAAATATTCTACCTGTCGGTAACAGGGTGTAGACAGTAGTTAGACAATAGGCCAAGATAGACAGAATAGAATCATCTTAACTACGATTTTTTTACGTACTTATTTCACATGAAAAAAAAATAAAGAAAATAATATTTTGAATAGGTGTTAATATTTAGGTATAGACAGTTAGAATAAGCACCCATGATTTTTTTTAGTACATTCTATACTAACATTGTTTTAGAGAGTGGAACATAATAATTAGGTACCGATAAACGTTGAATAAAAAGTCTAGAAATGATTGAATGACGAATTAAAGTGTCAATGAAAATATTAAGCAATAAACAAAAACCACATAATTATGGCAAAAAAACGAGTTTATGCATAAGACAACTTGCATAAGCTTGTATAATATTTTTTGTCACAAGTAATCCGTTGAAATATTATCTTAAGTAATAAAATTATTATAAATTTGAGGTCATCTAATGGTTAGTTTTTGTAAAGTGTCACTCAGTGGAATGACAAAAAATATTAAACATTATCCGAATGGCGACGGTCCATGTATTTTGTTTTTAATCCTTATTTTTATTTTGACTTTGATTAAATACATTTAATGTGCGGCCTTTTTTAAATTCTGCTGTTTTTAAGTTTGCTTGACGTTGAGTTGACTTCTAATGATGTGATCTTTTCAACTTCAACTTGGTTCAAAAGTTACTTACTAAATATTGGGTTAGGTTATGATGAGCATATAATTGATCTATTAGTGCCAAGAAATGTTTGTATGGAATGTCATATATTTTTCGTAATATTCTGCACCTTAGGTTAGAACTTAGTAGGGGACATACTTTTTGTAAAAGTTTGGTAGTTATTAGAATCTTTTCTAAAGTGTGGGGTAAATGAGAATAGCCATTTAAGGCCCTGGTAATATGGTTGTTATGAGCGATAATAGTTCTTTTTGCAATCCGATACGACTTAAATCTGTTGTAATAAATTAGAATAATAAATGAGCAAGCATTGTCGTAAAAATGCAAATAAAATCGTATAAAATTAGATATTACCTATTTAATAATAAATAATCCATCACTGGATGCAGCTTGGCATTTGAAATTTTATAGTATATATTTTTAATTATAATAAGAGGTAACTTTGATTACTTTTTGATGCATTCAAGTATGTTTAATTATGTTTTGAGTTCCATCACTCTATGCAAAAAAGACATGAAAATATCATATATTTTTTTGCTTTCAAAATTATTTACGGTTAACTAGATACACCACCACAAAACCACCTTAGTGAGCGTTTTCAAGAAATCACCGCCTTAAGAATTTATTTTATTTAGATTTTTACTTTTAAGTTTCACTCGTGTGCAAGTGGGAACTAATTGTACTAAGTTAATGTTAGTGTAAATAACAATAATAAAGTATTAAGATGTGGATAACGTCCTAAGCTACACTTATGTACCTAAATAGTTTTCATTCTCACTATCAAGATGTTTGTGTAATTGTTTGTTTTCTAAATAAATAATTGCGAAATCTGCAAATAGAGAAATGATTCGTCGTCGTCATATAAACCCTGCGTTTAAAACCCATTGTTATTTCTAATTAGCCCGTAAATATTAGATATTAGTACAAAAGCTAATTTATTGACATGTAAAGACTTATTTATAAGCCTGGACGGTTATTACAGCCGTATCTGCCTTCGCGCATAACGGATTTAATACGGTACACGCATCGAAATCTAAGATTCCCCATTCACGCTCCAACCTAGGAAACAGGACTCATCTGAAATGAGGTATATGGGTTAGCATGCTGTGCGTGGGCTTGCATCGCTATTATGTCTATTACCCCGTTTCCATATTTAACTGATCGTTAATAGTTGATTTAACGAGTCGGTAACAGTTACTGATAGTGACGACTCGATTAATGGAGGGTTGGATAAAAGTGTCCGATTTTTATGGTTTGCTAAAAATAGATATTGTTCCAGTCCTTACTAAAATAGTAGGTAATTAGCAGTTTAGCCCTTTGAGTCAGACGTGACCTTTGATAATCAAGTGGTTCTTATTTAAAGTTGTTTATCAATAACCTCCTCCTTTTTGGAGTTGATTAATAAGAACAAAATACCATAGTAGAACCAATTTCGAAACAGCAAGGTAGATAGTTTTAGAATAATTTCTATGAACTTCCAAATCAAATACAAAAGAAACACATACACCTACATCGGCCATGTATGATACGTCAGAAGCTAGCTCATCATCAGCCTACAGCAGTCCAGGCCTCTTCAATTGCACGCCATTCAGCTCGATTCTTGGCAACTCTCATCCAGCTGCTACCAGACACCCTGCGAAGATTGTCGCTCCACCTAGCCTGAGGGCGTCCTACCTTACGTTTGCCAATTCGTGGTCTCCACTCAAGAACACGTCTACCCCAACGGTCATCGGTTCTACGGCTAATGTGGCTGGCCCATTGCCACTTCAGCTTGTTAATTATTTGAGCTATGTCGACAACTTTGGTTCTCTGCCGGATCACCTCATTCTGGATTCTATGCCTCAGAGATACTCCGAGCATAGCTCGTTCTATACCTCACTGAGTGACCTTGAATTTATGAACCACCCGTACCGTGTGTGTCCAGGTTTCGGCTCCGTAAGTCATTACAGGGCGGACGCACTGATTGAAAACTTTAGTATTTAGGCTCTGCGGAATACGCGACGAGAAGACTCGACGAAGCTTCCCAAACGCTGCCCAGCCCAGCGGTATTCTTCTGTTAGCTTCCTTCTCAAAGTTATTCTTACCAAACTGCAGAGTTTGCCCGAGGTAAACGTATTCTAGAACATCTTTGAGAGCACTGCCATTGACAGCAATCGGTCCCGGAATGACGTGATCGTTGAACATAACCTGGGTTTTGTCCAAGTTCATCCGGAGACCAAGAAGCTAGATGCACGGTTCCAAGTGGACGATTCCTATGGAGAATCTTATTAAAATAATTGGCTTTAACAATGTTTCCAAATTACAGTGACAATAGGTATGGGAGGTCATTGTAGGCCTGTCAAGAAGTAACAGGTACTTAATAATACTTCAGCAAATACTTACTACTACTCGTACTGGCAAGCAAAACGATTCATCTCCCAAAATAAAAACGGTACATCTAAATAGGTAGGTACATTCAAAAACTACTAATAAATCCCACGAATATTATAGTGTGTAAAAGTTACAAGCTTAATTAGAAGAACCGTTCAGTAATTGACTTGGTCTAGCGTGCAGTGAGAACATGAATTGTTGAAGTTTTAAAGTTAAAGCAAGCTTGAATGTGGTGATGGTTTCTGTTGTTAGACTTGACAGTATGAATTGAAAGAGTTTAATGGGTGTTTTAAAATAAAAAATAAAATAAAATAAAAAATAAAATCTTTTTATTTCAGGCATATTTGACCCATACATATTGTTAGTAGAACGACTTAAAACTATGTTAGTATTTAAAAAATTTCTATTAATTTAAGTATTTGCCGCCCTCTGGGGCCCCGGGCACGCGCACTTGTGCTTGAACCCAGTGCCCCAGAAGGGGGCTGTCCAGCTTGTGGCTGAGCACGTTCAGGATGGCGTTGGCGCTCCCACGCAGGCACGCGCAATTGCAGGTTGTCTTGTATGTTGAGAGAGCTGTGGTGACCCAGTGGTATAGAACCCAGGGCTTCACTTTACATTACCTATGTATTTCTTTTCAGCACTACTGCCCTAAAAACGGTTAAGGAAAACATCGTGAGGAAACCGGCATGTCCTTGAACCAAGAATACATGTGACATCTACCAACCCGCACCGGACCTGCCTGGTGGATTACGGCCCACTCCTTGTCACAGAAAAGAGGCCTGTTTCCCAGCAGTGGGAACATTAAAAGCCTATTATGCTAGTGCCTTTTTACAATATTCAAAATTTGAGCATTTTCTTTACATGCCAAGACCACACAGCGACTAGATATAACTTTTTTTATGTATAATGATAATGTTGAAATTTATACCTATATCCTAACCACACTTCATAGTCTTCACATTCGCACCATGACGAATTACAACATTTCCTAAGAGGCAAAAACTTCAAATAACAGCTGCCTATTTTTTCATATAAAACCATCTCAAAATTTCATATAATTCCTGTTGATGTAAAAACTTGTTTGCACTGGAGTGTGGTAAAAAAACAAGAGTTTAGATTGAAATACTCGACATTGATAGTTTTGATGTTATATTATTTAGATACGAGGAAGAATACAGTTTTGTGTGCTTAAGAAGATTGTTTTTTTTTTCGTCACTGGATTTTTTTAAGTACCTACATATTCAAATTCTTTTCTGCCAATTTTTTGTTTCTTCATGGGAAAATTGGTTTACTTTTGTAAGATATTTTATTTCTACTATTTAAATGAACGGTTACTTTTTTAATCTCCGTAAGAAAAATTTGATTTGCACCAAGAGATTCATTGTACAAACTCAGTACCAACTAACCATAGGCACATCAATTTCATGCTAACTGTATAGCTTGCTGATAGCTATGAAATTAATTCTTGACTCCTCCTTCCTTCAAATTTACCTAAACATAACACTACTAATACAGGTAAACGTATTGTCAAAACATTTACTTCTTCATCATCATTTCTGCAACTGCTGGGTATATAATACGCCGCCATTTCTTTTTTGATGAAAAGTAAAATTTCATACACAAAATAACTAGATGTTTGAACATAAATGAAGTAAATGGAGTATGTAATAATTGTAGCATGTTTTGTGGTTTCTGCCTCCCCCCATGAGGAGAAGGCGTAAATGTATTTACAATGTACATACACTCACATCTTCTTTCTTAAAACATCTGACATACATAATACGTTTGCTGGTTATTATGACGATTTAAAACTGATCAGACCTCATAAAATATGACCCTTTACACTAAAAAAAAACCAGTTGACCCATAGATTAACCGGCCCCCTCAAAGACCTCAAAAGATCTATGTCACTCAGCCTCAAACTACATCAATGTCAGTTCGGTGCTCAAAAAGGCTCCTCAAAAAGCGTACGATTGTCTCTAAACAGAATAGCTTGAGATAGCACATTTGCGCCGCACACTGTGATACTGTATATCATCTGCTAGCCACCATAGATCAAGGAATAAAGTAAAATGGCGGACGATATAAAAATCATATAAAATTAATATGACAGACAAAAATGTGGGATGCTGGAAAATATGTAATGAATTGAATCGAATGCGTGTTCAGGTATTTTTTTTAAACGGCAACTGGTATAAAAATAATAGGAGATTAAGGTGAAAATACTGCTCCGATACGCAAAAATCATATCACAGGAAAATTTGTGGAGGGATGCTAAAAAATATTGAATTAGTTGGACTGAATGTGTATTTAGATATTTTTTGTTATGTGTTGTAAAAATATATTTAAGTTTTAGAAGCGACTTAAGGTTTAATACGAAAAATTATAAGCGTTTGTTTAATAATTAACGATTAGGCACTGACAGAAGAATTTAAAATGCTACAGTATTTATTAGAAATCGTCTGTCAGATACAAGCAAGTTTACCGGAAATTATCTTTCCTTTGGTAGTGAAATAGGCAATTCATATTTCAGTACATAAACTTTAATTGTATGTACTTCTAATAACAAACGAGCAAATAATGTAGTTAGTGTGTATTGTGCTGAAAACTGTAAAACTAATTGATGTGTACCATTTAAATTAAGAAGTAAAATGTTTCCATGTTACTGCAGCAAGTTAATTATGTTCTTAATGTTTAATTGACTTAATAATACAAAGTGTTCGTTTAAAAATACCAAGCAATTACTATAGGCCACTTCTTTACTTAACAGTGTATTAATTTGACATTATCTACGTTACTTTTGTATCAGTTAATCAGCTGTCAGAATCTGCAGCATCAATTAAACGATACCCTAATGATTACAAAAATAGAAGCGCCATTTCAACTCCAATTAGTACCGGACTCCATATCGAAAAAATACACATAATTCAAAAACGTCGAATAATTTATTATACGTGCGATAATTAATAGAAATCATTAATATATATTTCAATTTATGTTTTTTCGTTCGCTCTATGGGTGTGTTGGTCTGTGGGAGAGGTCAACGCTCTGACGGAATGCCGCCCCTCCTCGCGTCCGTGCACCATAGAAACATAATTAGTGTTCTCATCTTATCCTCGCGGAGATGCTATCGATGCGTCGCTCATCCATTGAAGATTATGTACGCATTTTAATAAACTTAATCCACAATTAACCTGCAATGGATTTACGCAATTTCTTAGGAATTGTTAATATTGCAACGTTTATCTATTTAAGTTGATGTGAGCGTTCAATTAATTAATATCTACTGTGAAGTTTTCGTATACAGTATATTTCGGTTTCTTGTAATTATGTTAATGTCCGACTTATCAGATTTGTGATTAGAAGATCGTCGTATATTAATATGTTAATGTGGAGAATAATTTAAAAAAAAAATGATGCGCACATTTCAAATATTTTTACTGATGTTGCTGGTCCAGTTTTATTTCGTGTTTTTTTTATGTGAATGCGCGATGCATCTTTGATATAGGGCCCATCTTCGCTAGAGTTTGTCGTAATGGTGTAATAGGGTCGGATTTGAAGTCACGACCTTTCGTTTATAAGAGACCACATTATGATTGATGGATTGTTAGTGCCCTTGTATGTTTTTTCGCGCTAAGTTTTATTGATTAAGTTTTTAATATTTTATTGGTGGAAATTTCTACTTACTAAGAAATAAGTATATATTTATAAAGCTATCTGCGTCTTTTTTTTTCTTGTCATCAAAAGCTGATTCCGTTTAATCTCTCTGTGGTCCTTAGGATATTACCGAAAAAATAAAATGAGTCACAAAAATTACAAATCCGGCCAGACAAAAGAATAAAGTTATAAATAAAAAATGCCGAACAATATCCATTGCCAAACGTATGTATTGCAAATCACAAATCCGTGAAATATACTGGCCAGCTCGCCACCATTTGTCATAAGCGTGAATAATCGACCGGGGCGAGGACTGATAAATTATTTTTGGCACCAAGTTTAATTTGTGCAATGATGCATCGGTCAAAAATTATGAACTCAAGAACACCCAGAGTGGGTTCGGGGATTTGTTTTTAGGGACCTTTAAGATAAAAGAAAAAGATAAAGGTGAATATAGAAAATAAAGTCAAGGGCATTGATAGTGGAAAAATAAAATAAAAATGTGATAAAACAACGTAAATCAAATCCAGCTAGTATTCTTTATAGGGTTGCGCACAGGTACACTTATATATCACCCACATTTCGCCAGCTGTTATGTTTAAGGCCCATAGTATCCTCATCTCCCGTTTGTATGCTAAAGCACGACTGCCACCCGCGCCCGCGCAGGGCACCTCTGAGCTTTTATCTCAAAATGGGGATATTCCTTTGATTATTTTACAATTGTGCTTCGGCGATTCTATGGTACCTCTAACTATCTATTTTTCAGTGTAATTTTTTTTCAAGCCAAAATATTGCGTGTTGGAAAATATTTTTTTACAGCAAAAGTATATAACCATACAAAAAAAGTACTTCGGGCAAAATGATCTATATGAATCTATAGCAAAATCATATATTTTTCAAATAATAATAATAAAAAATCGTTTATTTATAAAAGGGGCACGGTTTACAATAAATACCTTAACAAATAAAATAGAGCACAATTGCTAATTTGCCTGAACTAGGTTAAACCTGTGCTTCAGGCTACAAATCTTCAAGACAAGCCGTTAATGAGCAGTAGGGTTCATAAAGTGACCGTGTTACGCTACCAAATGGGACGTAGGCCCTTAAGTCTGTAATAGAAGCGAACCTATGGTCATCAACTGGGCATAATCCAGACTCCGGGCTGCTACTGACAGAACTCCTCATGGAAGCACCGAAAATGAAGATGATCTACAGTATATCAGGCGTGGGGCAGGTAATTTAAATAATTACCATTTTGTTTTGTTTGCAATTTATATAAATAATCTTTATTTGTTTTTAATTAATTTGACAATTTTATATTATACATTTTATTTTTTTATACAATTCTGACATTTTTATCAGTTTTTGACAATTTTTATTGTAATTTTTCGAGTTGGTGAATATTTTAAATTTAGTTAATCAAAATATTATTTTTATCTGTTCTATATTTTAAAAATAGTTTATGATTGAAGTGTATAAGTTTTGAAACTATGGACTAATTTTATGTCTGAAAAAAATAAATTAAAAAAAAAACCGTGCTAGTCTTTACTCCGTAATTTAACACTAAAATCCATCTAGATAATACATGTGATAAATAAATCTTCAGCAAAAGCTACAGAACCTCCATTCCTCTTTCTCTCGGTTCCTCTCACGGATCCTCGGTTATTTATTAAACGGTTACTGCTAAAATGGTCATTTAATATTGAGGACCGATGACGGGAACGCTGTCGTATATTATACCAAGCCGTTATAAAATACTTTTTGGAAACTTACTGGGTTACTGATTTTGGTAAGAAGTGTAGATAGGTTCCTGTTGGAATTTAAAGATCGGTATTTTGTAGTACGCGTATAAACCAAAGGTAAAATATAGAAAGTCTGGGATATTCAAGGTTAAATGTTTTCGCAACACTATTATCAAAGAAGAAAAGTTTGTTAAACTGATGGTTTGAGAACTTTTCGGATAAGTAGTAGGTATAATAAACTATAATTTACTCCACTTCGCTATCGCTGAAACTATACATTTCTATTACATCGCCGCATTAACATCACTATGTGTTTGTTGTTTTATTTTACCAGCCTTTTATGTTTTTTTAAAGTTTTCTCAACATAATTTAAATTAATCATATTTGATAAACCTTAGAATCTAACCACGCTAAATTCAAAATTCAGTTTAAAAATAACTGCAATCCACAGACAACTGCAAAACTCATTTGTTTCAAACAAAAAAAAACTTTGCTACTACAAATCACATGCGCTGGCGACGCTCGCAAACAATGCGCGCGGTTCAATTATATGCGCAGGAGTTGCGAGCGCACGCGCTCGTGTCACTGGCCCGGGCGGAGACAGTTTTTGTGTTCACACCCTGTTATGTTGAGGGTATTTTAAAGTAACGTACTTTCTTTGGTTTTTATTACTTCTCTATGTTTCGTATATATGACTAGGATAGTTAATTAATAAAGCTCTTTTAAAGGTTGATAACATATCAGTACCTAGGTTTTGTAATGGGCATTGACGCAATCATAATCAACCTATGATGTTCCCACTGCTGAGACACAGGCCTCCTCTCTGTGAGATGGAGTGGGCTCTAATCCACCACGCGGGCCCAGTGCGGGTTGGTAGCTGTAACATGTCTTGGAATTTTTGATTATAGAACGTACGGATTTTCTCACAATGTTCCCTTCATAATTTTGAGAGCAGTGGTGATGAAATAATTTACTCTAAGTAGAGTGCCTTTTTTTTGAGGTTGGGAAACCATCAAATAATTTCTCCCGCTCTGGGTGGAGTAGGAGGGCGTGTCAGACTTTTACTGACTAAAACTCACCCGTGTTCCTTCAGTTGTCTGTAGGCCACGGTATCTCTTTCGAACAACCCATACCCCTGGCAGGCATCGGCCCTTGCGGACTCTACCAGTTGGTGCTGAGATCTCTTAGAGGCGCGCGTGGAATACAACGCGCCGTCGACCCGGGCTTGGTCCTTACCGGACGCGAGCTACCCATTACTCGCCGTCCGCAAGCCCGCGCCTACGGTGGCCGGGAATCAGTCTGGGATTCCCGACGCCCAGGGCGTCTCCTGCGGCAACTAGGGCCGTGAGGGCGCATATACTGCCTCTCCCTCAAAGTAAAGTGCCTAGCTGGGTTCGAACCTTCGACCTTCAACTCATAAGTCGCAGCCGTTACCACTGAGCCAGCGCTGCTCTTGACTGACTCATGTGTTCCCGATATTTGTGCCGACACGAAAAGAAAGGAACTTAGACTATACTCGTAGATGATGAAGAAGTTGAATTAAGTTACCTTTGCGGTCTGCACTCAAAAATATTTGGGGATTAGGAAATATAAACGATAGCCCCGTGTATTCAGTCATCTTGTGATATTCAGTAGCTCAGTACAGTAGGTACTGATTTCTTAGCTACGACGTCAGTTTAAGCTCAGGTCCCAAGCAGTATCAATGTCAACTATCAACGGATCGCTCGAGGTCGCAGCACGAACGTGTTGAGTTAAAAGTTCACGATTATCACGAACTTTTGCTACATTTGAGTCCTAATACATGTGCTGAATGATAAGTAGTTTCATTTGTGATTCTCTTTCGTTTGGTTTCCATAATATGACTGTTCCAATGAACTAAAGACTACGCTAGTAGAATTTTATAATTTTAAACAAGGAACTCATTTGTTTTTCAGGGGTTGAATGTCAAAAAACTTTCCTGAAAACTGAGGAGTAGTTAAAAGCAAATTCTTGGGATGAAATTACAAAATAAATTGAGTATCCACTATATATTTTGCAATTTCAGAGGTTACAGAAGCCGAAGCCTCCTTAAGCCGTTTCTAATCATCCTATCATCATCGTCAACTGCCTTTCGCCTTTCTAACCTTGTTAGGGTCGGCTTCCAGTCAAACTGGATGCAGCTGAGTACCAATATTTACCTGGAGCGACTGCTAATCTAATCACCTTATATCCTCTTTAATTCATAATACACACAAGAATCTTAGTTACCCCTAAAAATAGCAAATAAACATACAACATTGTACCACAATAATCGTTTGCATCATATCAAGGATCGTGACTCCACTAGCAATAAACCCGGGCCTGTCAGCGCCATTCAAATTGTCTTATTTATAGAGATTCGACGCCAGAATGACGATGACTAAAGCTTTTGTACATGATGCATAAGTAGCTTCTTAGTGGAAGCTTTTATGCGTATTTGTGTCGATCCGGGATGTGATGGTGTGTGGTCGTTTGGCGGCGTCATATTGCCAGTCAATAATATAGTCATTCAGGTTCTTATCATCTTCTGCTGGACTAAAGACTCCTTAAATTAATATCCTTTACAATTAATACTTGACTTAGCGTAAGGTAATACTATCCCCCAACCAGCACTGAGCCTAGGAATACTGTCGAATCAAACTGAAAGCATTTATTTCAATGAAACAGTTTTCGGCGCTTTTGAATCATCAAGAAATTGGTCAGTAACAAATATGATGCTAGTTCAAATTCTCTCAGGAAAAATAGATTCTCATAATGAGTAAGCCTGAGTCCCAGCAACACATAGGGAACAAAAAAGTTTATGTTTTAATGGATTTGCGGCTGTATAAATAGGTAGGCAATTTTTAAAGCTCCCAGAACTACTATACACATTCGATCGTAACTAATCACCACATCCTGGAAGATTTTTTTTTCCATTTCGTCTTTTGCACAACTAAAGATAAAATATTCAACATCCAACTTAGACTATTAATCCCCACTTAACGGTAATCCATAGGTTAATTTCACCACAATCAACCACTTAGGGTTGACGGCTGGTAACCGAACTCATTACACTGCCACTCAGGGTGACGGGCGAAGTCGGCTAAATTAATGATAGTCAAGATACGTTTTGCCCCTAATAGGTGGATTTGAAAATGAGGTCTTACGACATTTCCTGGCTTATTAATTTATTATGGTACATGTCTTGTACTTACCTGATGAGATTTAACATCGGAAAAAATGACGAAGTTCTATTTTCTATTGAACCCCTTTAGGTGTAGAATTTTCAAAATCCTTCCTTAATCCATCAATTCCACTTTCGTTATATATACATGTCTATTTTTTTATCGCTTTAATCCTTTAAAAGGGTCATTGTACTCATTATTATGAACAACTTTTACAGTGGGATCAGTCCTGAAATCGTGAAATAAAATGTCGTAAAACTCGACGCAATCGCGGATTTTGAGTGACGTCAGTCACTCGTAGTACTACATAGTCAGTTACAAGTGAACCTAATAAAAAGCGTGTAAAAAGACATAATTATAATTTCTAAGCCATTGCTTTTAAACTTAACGTGTTAAAATCAGAAACCGTCAATTAAAATGTAATAATAATCTATTAAAATTATATTCAAGTATACAATCAGCACTATATGACCTTCCACTCTATAGACGACTAATCAGACGATCACAGAAGACGTCGTAAAAAGGCTATAAAAATTTCTTAAGACAATCTTTATACTACAAATATTTGAGCTAGAGTGTTTATCTTTGAAGAATATCTGATTTAATGTGCCTGATTTATTGTGAATGGGCTTTTTATTGTTAGACTAGGTGGCCACGCGGATTCACTTGCTTTAAAACTAATGGATAAAACGGTAGTCTAAATAAGTAAATAAATTATCGAGAAAAAAAAAAATCTGACAGAAGCGATTCTTATCACCAACCACCACATTCTTATCGCCAGAAAATAAAATTGTGTTTTAAATAAATCATAACCAGGCAAGCAAACGTAAAAATTAGTTGCAGATTATTATTAAAAAAATTAAGGCAACTCAAGGAAAGTTTCGGTCTATGCAGACCACGTTGTATATTTTTTAACAAAATAAATAATGTAGCTTCTTGTTAACTTCATTGTTATATATTTACTTATATTGTTACGGGAAACACTCTATAAATGCAGAAAAAGAAATAACACACATTCTCGCCAAAACCTTCTAAAAATCTTATTTCAATGTCAGCAGGAGGTATAAATTTTATACCAATATTTAATACAAATCTACCATAATAGTAAGAAATTGCGTAGGATGAATTTTTATTAGAATTATTTAGGAACTCAAATATACAGAAACAAAAAAAACTATATCCTTGTTTTATATTTCTCATCTGCTAATTTACCTACTTCTTCTTATTATATAATATACCTAACTACCACCGGATTTCCGAAAAATAAACGGATTAATTTAACATAGAAATAATTAATAATTATACATGCCAAGCTTAATTGAGAGAGTGCAATATTTTTCCAAGAATATGAACAGGAAGTAGGTACATAAATACCTCCGTAGGTACAGAAACAGACAGCTGTGCTGCTGGGGAGCTTGTTCCGCTACTTCTTATTCCCAGCTAAAGCACTAGGAAGTGGTGACGGGTGGGCGTTTTTGGGGGGACTGTCTTATGTATTTTGACGTTCCAAAAGTGCCGATTCTCAGCCTAATTTGAATAAATTACTTTTGATTTTGATTGATTTTGATTTTGACCTATAGTTTCTTAAGAATACGACTAAGCAATCAAAAATTAAGTAGGTACCTATGTGAATTAATGATTGGATAATCTTCAAGCTTTTACAACAGCGCTTAGATATTTACTATCTAGGACTTTGTGAATGACCCTCCACGCGCCTCAAAGAGATGTCAGCACCAACTGGTGGGGTCCGCAAGGGCCGATGTCTGCCAGGGCGAGGGTTGTTTGAAAGAGACACCATGGCCCCTGGCACACAGGCAACTAAGGGAACACGGGTGGGTTTTAGACAGTAAAAGTCTGACACGCCCTCCTGCTCCACTCAGAGCGGGAGAAGTTATTTGATGATTTACCACCATCAAAAAAAAAAAACTCATGTGATGCTTCCAAAAGACCAAATATTAAGAACAATAAGATAAAATAAAGCTTACATAATCACCCTATAATGTTCCCACTGTTGGGACGCAGGCCTCCGTCTTAGAGGGAGTCATACGTAATCTACCACGCGTGCCCAGTGCGGGTTGCACTGGCACTTGTCACACGTCTTTAAATTTCTCGTTCTAGGACTTGCCGGTGCCGGTCCTCATGATGTTTTCCTTCATCGTTTTGAGAGAATAGCTGATGAAATATAATCCACACAAAGTAAATCAACTTACAGGGTTAGAACCAACGATCTACGACTCGTACTACTAGGCCACCATTGCTTACCTTGGTAAGACTCAAAGCTTTTTTGCTTTATTATATATACTAGCTTCCACCCGCGACTTCGCCCGCGTGGAAGTCAGAAATTATCCCGCGAGAACGTACTACCGGGATAAAAAGTATCATATGTGTTAATCTAAGTTATAATCTATCTGTGTGCCAAATTTCATCCAAATCCGTTCAGCATTTTTTGCGTGAAAGAGTAACAAACATCCATCCATCCATCAATACTTACAAACTTTCGCGTTTATAATATTAGTAAGGATTACTTAGGTTACTTAACATTATAGTAACACAACAAAAAATCGTATACGTTCCTTACCCTATCCATAAATAGGGTAACCCATATAAGTCTAAAATCCAAACAGGGTAAAAACAAAAACGAACGTGTATCTAAAACGTCAAAAGTCTCAATTACGCAAAACATTGTGGAGCAACAAGCGGCACAGTCGTATGCAAATTTTGAAATTTATCGCATGTACGACAGGCGACTTTTGTCTTATTATGTGTTTACATGGAAACTGTATCGGCTCTTTAAGCTAATTCCTAGGAATTTCAATGAATAGTTTCGTGAATAATGACTTCTGGTTTAGTAGTTAGGTTTGAATGTAATCTGAATCCGCTGTTTAGATATTTGTCGTAGTAACAAATGATAATAGAATGACACTTTGTTGCAGAATCCTGAGTGTTATGTACAGAGATCGGATATTCGGATGCATATTCACATAAAGTTGAGATGTTGGCTATCATGGAATGTGCTTTTGTATCGAAAAAGTCTTAATTTAGGTAAGTAATTTGTTTATTTTTTGTTTTAACTAATACAAACTACCCCTCCTCCAGTACATACACATATTTGTATCGGTTTAAACATTAATTTTAAATTAATACACATCTGAATAGTTATGCAATCCAAGAATCCCGGGGTTTTTAATAAATATTACAAAAAAAATATAAAGCCGCTTCCACACTTTAATAGCTAAAAATTATCTTTAGGCAAATATGCATTCGTATATCCGATCTCTGGTTATGTACCACCAATGATGTCAAAAGAAACTAGTGATAATAATGGTAAGAGCCATATTATTACTATAGAGTTATAAGTGCCAAACTGCCAGTATAAGTGTCGAGTGACTTACGATCGTAGGTCTTGGGTCCGAACCTTGAAAGGCGCTTAAGTTTGTGTAAATGATTTCATAACCACTGCTCTCAAAACGGTGAAGGAAAACCGGCATGTGCTAGAACTAAAAATTCGAAGACATGTGGCATCTACCAATCTGCTCTGGACTCGCATGATGGATTACGGCCCACTCCCTCTCACCAAGAGGCAGCCTGTCCCTGTGTTCCAGTAGTCATTACATTATAGGCTGATTATAAAATGCCAAACTAATAATGTGTCAAATCGTTCTGTAGACTTAGCACAAGCACCGATTTGTCGACGGAAGAATAAACATGACTTTTAACTAAATGATGTACAATAGGAGAAGATAGCTATGTTTTTCTGTTAATTATCACAGTTATGCGTTCTAAACGAATCATGATTTTGTAGATAATCGTATATAGGTACTTTGTGGCAGTCGAGTAGAAAGTTGGTTGTCAGTGTGATTTTGACAGTTTGGGAAGAAATATTCTTCTGAAATTTGAACATTTTTATGGATCTAGAACAAGACCGTTACAAACGAAAGACAAAATGACAGATTGTAGAAGGATATCTACTACGGTGCGGTGACAAAAATGGCGAAACGAAATGTCACTTTGTACTGGAAAATGCACTGTCTATTCTTCGTAGAAATAAAAAGCGTCATGCTAAGCCTGCAGCTCTTAAATTGACCAGTTTTTAAAAATAAAATAAGTCTCCCAAACCAGTGATGTATCTCTGTATGTTACAATTAATGCTTTTCAAGGCAGTGTTCCTCAAACTTATCTTTTGATGAATTAAATAACAATTACTATATTTTAAAATACTATTACTACAGTTTGACTCTTTGGTCTAGTGGTTGCAATCGCTACTGCTGAACATGAGGTCCTGGATTCGATTCCCAGGTCGGGCAAAGTGTAATTCGGTTTATCAATCTGGAATTTTTCGTAGCAGCCCGAAGTCTGGATTAGTGCTTGGAATAGGCTCGGCCCTCGCTCCTCGCTTGGGACTTAAACTTATCTGGCAAAATGTGAGTGTACGACCTATAGATATATTTCTGCCTAACCCTTTCAGGAAACAAGGCGTGATGTTATGTTAAATATAAAATACTCAAAAATATCGCCGCTTAGTATAACTTAAAATAGACCTTCAAACTGCCAATAAACTAATTCAAAAATTAGAGGCCTACCAAGCAAAATCGTCCTAATCAACGGCGCCTCTACAAGAATGCTAAAAGCCCAATCAACACTCTACCCCTGCAATGACAGCCTATTACACAACTCCAACAACTCCTCAACAACTATCGAGTTCATCAACACAGTATCGATCATTAAAAGCAATTTGTAGCAATTATATTGACGATGTATGCCTCGGATCTATTACTGAGCTAGCTTACAGGGGTAACGAATTCATAATGTGTGTTACGTGTTTGAGCATGCCGCTTCTGTTAAGGCGATGTTTTGTGTTTTGGGGGTCTATTGTGGGGGTAAATTTCGGGTTGTCTAGTTGGGTTACCCCTTTTGGGAAGGATAGGAAGGTATTTCTATATTTTATTCAAAATATTTCGTCAAAATTTTTAATACGGGACTTTTGAATCGTCTGTTTTATTTTTAAATAACCCGTGATAAATATTCCAATCAATTGTAATTTGTTTCTTTCAGTTTAATATGGTATTTCAAGCTTTTTTAACCATGAAATAGACTATTTACCAAAAAGTTGATACACAATTTGGGTACCAATCAAACAATCATAGGCCCACAATCATACCAACGTCTTCGCCTTAACAAATCATAAAAAATATCAAAAACAATTTGGCCATAAAGAAATCAATCGAATACGTTACCGTTAGCCGACAGCGGCCATTTTAGTTTCTTGGTTTCCCATGAAACATATTTGTTAGAGTCGAAATATTTAAGTAAATGCCGTGACTGAATCGATAATTTCTGTTTGTAATACTTACTATCTATACAAAAGGTATATGTAATTAGATATTTTGTACACCATGAAATATACGGGTTTAGTCTTTAAATCAAGGTGTGTGACTAATCGGTTGATTTTTGATTTTTATCGTTAATTAGTCGAGTCACACGGTTTGGAATTGGAGGTTATGTGTACACGTGGTTATTGGTTGGAAAAAGACAAAAAAATGTATTCGATCAAAAAAAAAAAAAAAAAAAAAAAAAATCAAAAGTCATTTATTCAAACTAGGCTGAGAGTCAGCTCTTTTTGAACGTCAAAATAAAATTACATAAGACAGTCCCCCCAAAAACGCCCGCCCTTCGAACGATCGAGCTCCGACTTACGAGTTGTAGGTCGTTAGGTCGAACCCAGGGAGGCACTTTACTCTATATATTTAATGTCAACACCACTGCTCTCAAAATGATAAAGGAAAAACCGTCCATCCAAGAACCAAAAATATCTACTCTCTCTGACAGAGAGGAGGCTTGTGTCCCAGCCTGATTAAATTTTGTATCAGATTATGAATCGCGATTTGAAAATGATGATATTAAATACTAAAAAAATCTATATTAAGGTGAATGCGCAGTGGTAGACCGCGAAATTAAAATTTTCTTACGTTTTTGCAATTTTCAGGTCAGTATCAGGTTGTATCCTGATCAAAATGTGATTTGCGAATATAACAGGTACGTGTTTACAGAATTTAGTCATTATAATGTCTAATATATCTCTTATAAGTTAGATTTCTTCCACAAGCACTTTTCCATAAGATTTTTTTTCTTATGGAACAAATTTAACTTAGAAAGATGTATTATTGATTCTAATGATTATAAATCTGTAAATACGTACATGTTATAGTCGCAAATCATATTTTGATCAAGTAACAAGCTGACACTCACCTGAAAATTGCAAAAAACTTAACTAAATTTGAATTTCGCGCTCTACCACTGCGCATTCACCTTAACTATTTTAGATTACTCATCAACGAGGGACAAAAAACATTCATTTTCACATCAGCGAGCTATGACTGACTATGCCCACTGAAAACAAAACAACATCACTTTTAAAGCCGAGTGATGACAGTAAGAAAATTGAATTACATAGATCTCTGTCCTACACAATAAAACATTAAATAAAATAGTTTATTACTGACGAGACAGGAGGCGCTACTGATCCAAAAAACATTACGATTCTTTATAATATACTCTTTGAAACATAAACAAATATAATACATACCAATCAATTCTCGCATTTACTCCAACGAATTACAGTCCACATTCGCAAACCTCACCACTATCGCCGTAGCAATTACGTACCTGAAATGACAAAAAAAGAAAATTAAAAAACCGGTTCGTACATCTACCTCCATCCGTGCTCAGCCTTTAAATGTACCGTCGTAAAGAGCCGTAATGTTATTAAACTTGAATATTAAAACCGTATTAATACGACCGAGTAATTGACTCGCAAAGTTTGTAATCTTCGAACCTCTTTGCCGTGGAGTCGGGTAGACTTTGTATTTTAAATGGTCTGGGAACATTTCCATCATGGCGTCTGTTTGAGCAAAATTTTAGAAAACTGGCAACACTTATAAGAATTTGTATGAAAGAATGTATGTTTAGAGGCATATTAATGACGTAGTTCTATCAATCTGCCTATCCTTTTCCAAACTATGTGGGAGTCGGCTTCCAGTCTTACCGGATGCAGCGAAATATTTTACAGTATTTTACATGGAGCGACTGCCTATCTGACCTACACAACCCAGTAACTGGGTAACACGACACCCTTTGGTAACACTGCTTGTCAGACTTTCGGGCTTCTGACGACCCGTAACGACTGTCAAAGATCCACGAATGACAGCCGGGACCAACGGCTTAATGTGCTTTCCGAAGCATAGAGGAGTCTCGGTATGTAAAGATGTTCTGCCATCCAGAGACCAACCCCGGGAAGCGTACCTTAACCTGATGGAGCGTCCCGTGCAGCTATTATTACTCAACCACGAGCCTCTATTAATGACGTGGTTAAACTGCATGTAAATGCAAATTCTCAAATAATTCTTAGGATGTTGAACAATTTTTTGAAAACAAGCTGAATCATATTATTCTAAGAATCAATAAAAAAGGTCCCTTTATGCTTTGGAGTTGCCTTATGAACATAATTATCTTTGTCAGCCTACGCACGCAGTGAGTATCACCCCGTAAAGCTAATGAGTTATTCTAACACACAGGACAGGTCCACTCAATCTGTGTGGTTCTTTCCTCAAAAAACCATTTCAGACAACAATCCACATGGTCTTTACATGATCTGACCAAGATTATGTCTGGACTTTAAAAGAGACTGTTACCTGTGAGTTTGTTTCGGCCTTCTCAGAGTAGTCAGATAGGAAACGCCGACCTGATCTAGTTTAAAAAATATGAAACCTACTTACAGAAATAACATCACCCAAATAAAATCAATTTATCATAACCCACGTTGATCCCGGGTGCTTCCATCCCGGGTGCTTCCATTGCGAAGATCGCCCTGAGGACACGGTGGAGCATACGGTGGCGGTCTGCCCGGCTTGGGCGGAGCACCGCCGTGTCCTCGTGGAGGCGATCGGCGGCGGCGATCTCTCGCGTCCGGCCCTGGTGCAGGCCATGGTACGGAGCGAGAGTGAATGGTTAGCCGTCACCTCCTTCTGCGAAGCAGTAATGCTCGCAAAGAGGGAGGCGGCGCACGTGAGGGAGAGGCAGTATATGCGCCCTCACGGCCGTAGTCGCCGCGGGAGAAGCCCTGGGCGTCGGGAATCCCAGGCTGATTCCCGGCCACCGTAGGCGCGGGCTTGCGGACGGCGAGTAATGGGTAGCTCGCTGTCCGGTAAGGACCAAGCCCGGGTCGACGGCGCGTTGTGTTCCACGCGCGCCTCAAAGAGATGTCAGCACCAAGCAAGCTTTAATTTAGATTTTCATAATAAAAATACTTCCCTCAGGCATTCCAAGAACATCTTCTAAGAAATATACCCTTTAGTCTATTTAGACGATGTCTAAGTGTATAAGACACAGGAGACCCTTTTTCTATTATTTTTAAACTAGTAATCAACATTTTTTTTATATTAAAGCGATGTTTAGGAATACCAAAATAATTCAAGTATTCATTCAAGAATAGTTCAGTTCCAAATGGCATCAAAGTCTGTTTTACCCTTCTGTGTTCAGAACCGTGACTTGATGGAAGTTACATACCATGTCAAGCTTTTATTTTTTACTAAGTGTAGTTAATTTTATATCGCAGTCAAATACAACTTACATGCTTAGAGCTTTATTTTTTTCAACGTTATTGTCAATCTCATCTAATCTCGTATTTATTTTATCTGATAAATCAATTAATGCTTAGTGTCAATCATTAGGCGTTACTTGTTCACTTTTTTGCTATATTATTTTAGGTATTTTGGTATTCAAAGATTTTTTTAATGTATATATATGAGCCATAATTATCTTTATATCCAGGAACGATTTCATTGGTAGCCTTTCATATGATTACATTAATAAGGAATTCTACCATTACCCTTTTTTTTCAAATCTGACCTCAACCTACCCTGTCCCATCGTCCTCTGATTTTCGGACCTCAAAATTGGCCTCAAACGTGTCATTACAAAGAAATTAGTGGTTTATTATTGTCGAATTAAGTTTCGAAGTAGCGTCCGTGGTTCATTTTTTGTGAAGGTTGGATAAAAAAAGGTCGATCCGTCAGTCGATAGAGTAGGCGATTAGATGTGTGAGATACAGGCTGGATGCTGTTTTAGGTTCTGTAAACTTAATAATGTTAGGAACTTTAACTGGAAACTTTTAAGATATCAATAAAAATCATTATTTTGTTGTACATATTATTATTATGTAAGTACAGCAAACTCTTTTTGATCTGAATTAACTGAAGAATAGCGACTCTGTCTTTCCAGAACTTAGGATCACAAAAAATAGACCTCTGACTTTACTTGGATATGACAGAAGTCGTTGATAAAGATAGCACGTGGTCAAAGATCAAACGTTCATAAAGAATGACCTAAAACCTACCATATAAATCTAAACAAATACCGGTGTACCGACGACAGATCTCATAAGCCTATAACGCAATGACAAATAACAATGCAACGACTACCGTCATCACCTTTAATAAAAGAAAAACTTCCAAAAAAGAACTGACCGCTAGACAAAGATGGCGGGTAGTTTTTTTAAAGTAATTATTGTTGTTTTTTTCTCGGCTGCCATTATCCGTTCGGATCCCTCGATGGCCACAGTAATGATATGAAACAAAATTACATGGCTGGGTTTCGGCCGCCTATTAACATACCTAGCGATGTATCATTCGGTTCTCAAATAATGATGTTTCGTCACAATTATTTTGTTTCTTTTTTATGGCTACAATTTGTGTTTCGTGAATTGTATGTACTTCGCACTTGGTAGAAGAATTACGAGTCACTGCTAAAGAAAGTTAGTAGACGGTTTTATATATTCAAATTGAAAATGGAATCTTTACAACTTAAAATATATTACAAACTTCTTTTATGGATATGTCATTAATAATGGGAAAGTAGATGATATAGTTTTGGATAACGACGTGGTTGCTTTATAAAAGCCACATAATCACTGCTACTTTACAGACTCGCAAATAGAAACACTTCAAGCCCAGCAATAAATTTCAACATAATCTAGTTGTCTTAACATCGACCGCAGACACATTAGCGGCGAAAATCTTTTTACCACTAGGCCAAAGATCGAGACCAATTAATAACCACAGGACCAGTGATTAGGTGATTACCGTCACCAAAAAAACTTCAAAAAGAGCTTAATTCGATCTATCTATCACCACTATTCGAAACTTTGAAGTCATCAGTCATACGCTACGTCTATTACTCATTACCAACTTTGAAAAAGATGAGTAAAAGCTTTGGGCGTAAGAATATTTTGAGGTTAATTCTAGAGGCAGCATCTATGTAATCGGTCTTATTCATCATTGTGATGTTTTAATAGTAAATTGTAGGATTTGTTTGGTTCGATGAAAAATGTTGCGGTAATGGGTGATTTGGAACTAAGCCTTAGGTTATAAATATTTTTCTAAGTACAGCTTAGTTTATTGTTGCTTTTTGTTTCTGTGAAAACTTTGACTTCTTCTGTGCCTATTAATACCTATACAATTTTAAATGTCAAACGTGTTATCTCCTGCAACTGAAAACAACCCTTACTTAGTCCACGGTTGCATTGGATTTCTTTGCACACAAAATTTTCAATCTAGAACGTTGTACACAATACGTTCATTTTAACCATAATCGTTAATCTTATACGTGGTAGCGAATTCTTTACACATTAAGATTACTCAAAAGTTGGTCCTAGTCCTGAGAGCCGAAGGGCAGAAATAAGCCCATAAAATGGCGGCAATTCGTCACCTCATCAGTCAGTTATCCGTCAATATTTCTCCTGAGCACACGAAGATAATTTCAGTGAGGAAAAAACCTCAGGAAACAGTCATTATTACGCATCACAAATAACACAAACATAATCGCTACAGTATAAAACCTTGAGACAGAACCATAAAACCGAAAATTCACCCGAAACCTCATTTTCAATCAACACAGAAACTGAGAATCATAAAATTCCATATTTTTTTCAATTTCGTTACGAGTTAGAACAGAGATATACGGACAGACAATGACACAGGCTGCCACTATAATTACCCCTCCCTCCCCCACACTCCTGCAGCCAAAATTACCAAGCCTCCCATTAACCATCATCCCGTGCTTATAAAAAGGCCTGAGCAGAAAAAAGGCCTCCTCACAACCAATAGCGGACGGTTCCCAAAACACAATTTAATTCAAACCTTAATTCTCGTGACTAAAGTCCAATTTTCATTGCTGAAGTGTGGTAGGAGTCATCAAAGAATGACGCACGCATTTTAAAACTATGAGGATCTGTAGATTTTTTTTTGTTATTAATTTGTTAGGTATGTGAAATTAGCGTTTCTTGTATATAGATTTAAGGTTTTATTTGATACTAAAAAACTTGTGGTTCATGTTACATAACGCTTGTTCGTGCAAGATTTATAACATCAAATTACTGGCTCTCTAGAAAAAAACATACTAACCTATTGATCTGAATCCGTTCGTGCAACTTGTTCGATAAATGCACCTAATTATTGTATGAAGTTTTCGGCTCTGACAGTTGAAGAATTCCTACATTTTATGCACTGATCTTCATTTAACGTGGCATATCAAACGAATACTATCAAACCAATAATATAACCAAAGAAATAAAGAATATAACCACACTAACAGGAATGGTTATCATTTTGACAGTTCGACATCATTCATTGCGTTATTTACGTTGTTGAGCAGCCAATTTTTTCTAATATATAAGCAAAGGATTCAAAATCAAAATATTTTATTTCACATAAGCCTGCATGGGCACTTATGAAACGTCAGAAGCTAGGTGCACGGTTCCAATTTGTCGTTTCCTATGGAGAAGAGCCGGCAAGAAACTCCACGGTATTAGCACTATCCTTCAAAATTATTAAGATTCTGATTGATAGTGTGTTATACAATTAGGGTGCATGATTTCTTTTCTGCTTACAGATTTCTTTATTACAATGTATACCAGAACTAGTAACTAACGTCAGGCACTAGTTGTCTGGCATCTATGCTAAACAACACCTTAATTACGTAACATGCTACTAATCAGAATCTGAATAATTTTGAAGGTAATTCTTTAATACCTTCAATGTCTTGTTATTATTGTTGTCTTCATTTATTAAGTACTAGCTTCCGCCCACGGCTTCGCCCGTGTGGTAGTCGAAAATTATCCCGCGGGAACGTACTACCGGGGTAAAAAGTATCATGTGTTAATCTAAGTTATAATCTCTCTTTGTGCTAAATTTCATCCAAATTCGTTCAGCCGTTTTTGCGTGAAAGAGTAACAAACATCCATACATCCATACATATACACTTTCGCGTTTTTAATATTAGTAAGTACTTGTTTTGTACGTGTCATACTAGTTCTGCTCACGAATATCATCACTATTATAATTTTAGTTAAAATACTTCTCATCAATGAAATTTTTAGTAAATTTCTTTTCAGTAAATTAAGATTTTTTAACCACAATAATTATTTTCGAAAAAATTGTCTGCTTAAATAACGCCATGAATGTTGTGGAACTGTCAAAATGAATGCGATTCCTACTGACAGTGTGTATTACGCAATTATCCCTCTGGGCCTATTTGGAGCAGAATACTATTTGAAATGATTTTTTTTATTTATTTGAAAATTGTGTGCCTTAACCTGGAAAGAAAGAAAACCCAAATATTTAACGTAGATATTTTTTTCTTTTCGTTCTTTTTAAACCACAGTGCTATAATTGATGCTACAAAGAGAACAAAAATGTACAAGAAATTACGTTATGGAAACTGGTTCAAGACATAAGTTCAAGTAATCTCTACCTAGTAGATACGAACAGTAAGTTAAAGAAACTCATTAAACAATACAAGAAACGAACAAAAAAAATCTTACAGACTGACTTTCATCGATCAAAGGGTCAGCAGTACAATCACAGTTGTAAATAACACATTTCTTACTTCGAAAAAAAAAAAACAAAATGATTTTTATTGACGCTAATGCCCAGCTTGCGAACGAACTCAGTCTCTCACGTTACCCCGCGTTTATTACCTACTGCATCTTTTGTCTCTTTCTAATCATCTTCATCATCAGCATTTTGTATGTTCCGTCCCTTTCGAATCATCATTTCGACGCAGCAACTGCCAATTATTACATTGGTGTTGGAAAAATTTTATGTTGATTCACTGAGTTTTTACTGAGTTGATTTACTTTAGTTTGGGGAACTGTGTACTTGGAAGTCAAGTTTAAGTGTAATTGACGGGTTATGGTTTCGGTTTTGAACTTGTTTGTAATTGTTACATTTTACAAGTTTGACGTATATCAAAGTGTATGAGTAATCGATTGATTCGACACTGGTCATACGAATTGTCAGACAACAAGCAAAGGCCAAAATAAAAAAAATAACTTTTAGTACTTGAATACGATGAATTTGGCTAGTTAGTATGTACCTATGAATTTTATGTTTTTTTTTTTTTTTTTGTAATAAACAATTTTTCTTTTCAGTTCGTCTTATACTCGGAAATAAATATACTATAGAGTTTTTGGCGGGATCGGGTTGGAACATGTCGCACGAATTTTCATTTTCATGAAATTTAGTGAAATAGCGAATTAAATTGTATAATTTTGGTAGTGAATTATTCAATTTAGTTACATGTGTGTGCACAAGTGTAGTGAAGGTGAAAATAAGTGACTAACGTGGACTTTTCGTGTTCCCCCAAAAACTCATGTTAGGTTGTTGTAAAGTTGCTACCGCTTTACAATAACTTTGACTTGACTGGACTTGACTGACTAAAGACGACTATGACTTTTTTGTAACTACTTCGTGCCCGATATCGGGCCATTTACTTGATCGAAAAGAAAAATTACTTGACACTGGCTAAATGCACAAACCGTGCGAAGCCAAGGCCCAAAAAAAAAAAAAAAAATATACTATACTATAGATACTAAAAAAGTGGAAGATAAACAAACTCAATTTCATTTCTGATTTCATTCTGATCTAAAAATAATGGCGCTGTGATAAAATACTAACATCCCGAATATAAATTCTTCTTTAGAAAGACCAAAAAATTTTAGATACATTTTGTAAACATTTTAGTCGTTCGTCATTAAAAATTCTGACAAGACTTATGATACTCAAAAAACCATAAACAACCACTTTACAGCACAATTAAAACATAAATACCTATTTATTTCACTGAAACAGAAGACAATAATCATAAAAGTACATCATTTTCGCAATAATAACGTACCTATGAAATTGCTCGCGCCACTTAAGCTATTTTTATCTTCAATGCAAGAAGCAATTGAATTATATGTAATAAAAATTTATTCATGTTAATTGGAGACTGGTTTTACGATGCAAAGTCATTGCTGATGTTGAAGAAAACGACCAATCATTATACTAAGGATGACATTTAGCCTAACTAAGAATAACAACGAAGTATAGTGTACAAACCTAGTAACAATTACAGTAGAATGAATACCTCCTAATCAACCGCCATGATAATTGGTTGAGCAATAATCTAGTCTTGGCAAAAGGATTTATGATTGCAGTAAGGTTTATTGCTAGGAAAAAAACGCAGACTCAATAATCTTGACATAATATGAGAAACATCAAAAGGGATGACTAGTCACCTTGTATGATATTTATGCTGTCTGTTTTAATCTGCATGTAGAACATAAAACTAAAAATAGTGGCAATAGTATCGGGGTAACGCCTTAGGAGAACATAATATTGACCTCTTTGGTGACGTTCTTCAGAAATGCCGAAATGCTTCAGAAATTCGTAGACATGTGCCATCTACCAACCCGCACTGGGCCGGCGTGGTGGATAACGGCCCACTCCCTCTCATCGAGAGGAAGTATGTGTACCAGCTGTTAGAACTTTATAGGCCGATTATGTACACGAGGCATTAGAAGTTTGTGAAGATCGTAGCAGGTAGCGTTCTGCCTACCGCTATGGCAAAAACGCGTGAGTTTATGTATGTGTGTTATGGCAAAATCAACAATATTAGGCAAAGTATCGAAATCTATTGAAACTACCAGAATGGCAATTCTGGTAATTTTAAGAACGTTCACAGTCTGATCTCAGTCTCAATCTGTCAAACAAAACCTCTAGTAAATGTTTGACCAGTTATTGACATTTGATTGTCACCGAAATGAGACTGTAACTAGATTTTAAACATTTTTAATTACAAGAATTGGCCTTCAGATATTGTAATGTCTACATTCAATTCCGTGATGGCCCAGTGGCAAAGGTCTTCGGCGATGTCAGTACTTGCCGCCAGTACTTGCCGCCAGTCTGGCTTGCTTTCTATAAGTGAGAGAGAGAGAGACAGACAGAGAAACATGCGCACGCCGCACAGCTTACAATAGCTTACTATAGCAAAAAGTGTCGTGACAACTTTTCGTAAGAATTTTTTCCGTCTAGCCCCCTTTCACAATGCGCGATAAGGAACTTCGTTCCAAAAGTACCTTCCTCAAAATATTCCCATCTCTAGACATAACCCTGTATAGTTCCAGTAGTGATACAATTCCCATAAAATACTAATTCCTAAAGGATGACAGCGTTTACTTCCCTGCGCCAATAGCTAAGGAACAAAGGTGCATACAAAGTACTATATTATACACCTTTTAGCATAAACATAAGTTTTAGATTTACTATATGAATTCGTTCTAACTCCGATAAAATCTTTGTGGAGGAAAAACAAGACCTTTCACGGAATCAATATCGTTTGTTACCAGTTACCGGGCAGTGACAAATAAAATAAAGCTCGAAAAACAAACAGTACCTATGAAAAAAATTGTAATGAGAAACATTCAAAGTAAAGTATATTAACCTCTAATCGTCAGCAGTTGAGTACACTTCAACCACTAAGCCAATATTCGGGCCATGGGCCCAGAGTGCGCGTCTTCTTTTTAAGGAAATTTCTCGCCAACCTGTTGACACTTCAAGTGACCAGCAGGCTTAGCGCGAGAACCGTAGACAAGCGTTTTGTAGTCGGAAGAGTAGACAAAAAAGACGTTTCCTTATAGACAGTTGAGAGTTTTTCACCGAGAAATGTAGACAAGCGATTTCTATTCTGCAGTAGAGTAGAAATAAAAAGCGTCATGCTAAGCCTGCAGAGGGCTGGGTCGTTCTTTGGTCAAAGAATCTTCACTGCTATTCAACGAAAATTAAATTGGTAATAATGCTACCAAGCTAAACTAAGTAAGCTGTAAAGCGTCAACAGAACAATCCCAAATACCAAGCAGTACAAAAAAAAACGGATCATAATTCGATTTGCAAGAATTTACTCACCCGAACCGGGTGAATCCATACATTTAAATAATATATTATTTTCTACCCAAGACTCGCATGAAGTTAATTTATTTCTGGGTGAATGGACAACTCCAGCAATACGTATTATACTCCATTTACAATAGCATTAGACAGAAGTTAAAAAAGGTTCTTTTTAATGTACATTTCGTAACAAAATTACATTAAACGTGTTGCAGTTACGGTTAATGCTAAAAAAATTAAAGTGTCAATGCTAAAAACCTAAAAGAAGAAGGAGTGAACAACACCGAGTAACTAAATTAGCTGATGACGACGAATTTTTACCAACGTATTGTAGGTCGTAAGTTGTTATTTAAAATAAAGTATTGTAAAAAATAATATTTTATTTCCTTTTATTCTTAATTAGATTTAAATCATCATGTGATTGTTTGTTTCATTCATTCGTTTTGTTGTAGGTTTGTAATTCGTGATGAAGGTGTTATTATAAATAGAACATTATTTAAAATAAAAATTACTTTTACTTCGTTTATCTCAGTATTTAGTACTATCTTAAATCTACCTAAAAAACGTAGAACTTAACTTTGAAATAAAATGTTTTGCACTCCTGCTTCTACGAGCCTCTTTTTTCTAAAGCTATAATAAATGGGGTATAGGTAATTTTGAATTTTATGCACTACATTGCATGTATTTGCAGCGACCGTTTTCATAACTTAATTGCAATATTTATTAGTTGTCGATTCGCCTGATAGGGGCTAGTAAATTCGCGCAAATGGACTAATAAAGCCAAAAAAAAACAATTTCAAACAATATAGCCTGGCATACCATAACTCTAAAAACCGTGAAACAAAAAGCAACATGCTAATAACGCTCGTGATCTCACTAGGGAAGGCCTTAATTGTCGCTAGCTGCTAAATGGGCCCTGCCTAACGCCTAATATGGACCGCCAGAGGGAACAGAGTCACGCCCGGGGTTAAGGATTGTAGGAAATATGGGCCCAGGTATTGTAAGGTTTTAAGTGATAGTGTTTGGGTGTTTATGGGGATATATCCCACAGGATAATGTAGCTGATATTATTGGGAAAGAAAGTGGAAATAAAATACAGACGAAATTGTAAGTTTTAGCAGTAGCAAAGCTTCTTGATGAAGGTCATAGAGGTAGACCTACAGAAAAACCTATTACTGTCGACCTTTAGTACAGACTTGAAGAGTATAACGTGAGAAAAATGACGATGAATACACTCGAGAGCAATGAATCCGGGTCACTTAAAGAATCCTAAAAATCTCGGAAACTAAAAATGCTAGGTTAATGCAATAAATTGTATTTAATAGACAATGTAATACTCCTTAAATGAAGGTATTAAAACTTCATAGTTATTGTAAAGTTATATCATAAAAAAATCTAATTTGAAAAAGGGCCACTTTCGAAGATGGAACTACGAAATTACAGCATTTGGTTTTGCTTTTGTTTTTAATCTGTCATTTATGTGGGTACATAAACCATGTTGATAGTGCTCTATATTCATTATTCAAGCTGAAATTATGTCGCTTACGCCTGAAGAATGCACCAGAATACTTACAATGCTGGAAACCGGCCGGAGTCAGCGCGATACAGCCAGGACTGTCGGTGTGTCGCTGTCAACAGTACAAAGAGTTCTCCGACGTTACGAAGAAACTGGTTCTAACCTACGCAGACCAGGAACGGGCAGAACCAGGTGTACCACAGCACGAGAAGACCGATACTTGGTGAACACCATGCTTCGAAATCGCTTTCTCACAGGAACTGAACTCACAAATCAGTTTCGACGCCTCGGAGGAAGTAACCCAAGTGCATGGACAGTAAGACGTCGGCTTGCTGAATCTAACTTAAAACCCCTTAGACCTGCAAACGGCCCTAAACTGGAGCGTGGGCATCGTATTTCAAGACTAAGATATGCCCAGAGCCACGTAAATTGGAGTATTGAAGATTGGTCAAAAGTTATGTTCTCCGACGAATCAAAATTTATGCTCTACAAGCACGATGGAAGACACAGAGTGTATCGAAGACCAGGGGAAAGATTCAAGCAAGCATGCATCGAAGAAAAAGTAGCCTACGGTGGTGGGTCTGTACTTGTGTGGGCCGGAATTTCTTCTGAAAGTCGCACAGAGCTGGTGATCATAGAAAACGGCTCTTTAACTAGCGTAAGATATGTGGAAGAAATCCTCAATGATCACGTTGGTCCATTTATGGTCAATTTAGGTGAGGATGCTATATTTATGCATGACAATGCCCGACCTCATACAGGTAGGATTGTGAATGACTACCTTCAAGAGATGAACATTACTCGTATGAAGTGGCCAGCGCGCAGCCCGGATATCAACCCGATCGAGCATGCTTGGGACGAGCTAGGCAGATGCGTAAAACAACGAAACCCTCCCCCAATCACGCTTCGTGAGCTCAAAATTGCTCTCACAGAGGAATGGGAGAATATTCCCCAAAATCGTATAAGGAACTTGGTGTACAGCATGCCAAACCGCGTAAACGCAGTAATGGAAGCACGAGGAGGCAATACGAAGTATTAAAATTCAAGAAAATCGTAATAAAGTTCAAAAATTTCATGTTTCCTATTTTTGTTTTAAGGAGAGATCAGCAGTTTTTTTCTTTATGTAATTTTGTGTTAATAAAATGTATGGTGACTCATATTTTTTTTACTTTCATTTAAGGAGTATTACATTGTCTATTAAATACAATTTATTGCATTAACCTATCATTTTTAGTTTCCGAGATTTTTAACATTCTTTAAGTGACCCGGATTCATTGCTCTCGAGTGTAATTAAATTTTAGTAGGAAAATATCGTGAGGAAAGTTTTGAGTATGAATGTCGATGGCGATAGGAGGAGACCAAAGCAACTATAAATGGACTATGTGAATGATGATAAACCCAAACTCAGAGCATTTATTACAAATAAACCAACTACAAGCACTTTTGAATGGTCAATGGGTCCGTCAGTCAGAAAGATGAAGCTAGTTGCCTATTCCAAAGTCTAGCAGGTACTAGTTAACTATGGAGAAGAACAGGAAAGAAGATAGAGATATGTAATAATAGAGATATAGTAGATATGGTTACAAAGGTGGTGACTAGCCAGATGACGACTAATAAAGAAGTATTTAATTGAATAGAGATGGGCTGACTATAACTTTGGCCGACTAGCCAACTAGTCGGCTGTAAAATGGCCGACTAATCGGCCAGCCGATCATTGCTTTCGGTTGAGTTTGGGTGACATCGGTTCATCTCAGGAGTAGGCAGCGAACTATCGCTGCCGGCCGTTGTCGACTCGATGGTCGACAGCGAGGAGTCCTGGGACGCGGTGGTATCCTTCTGCGAATCAGACATTTCGCAGAAGGAGGCTGCGGAGAGGGAGCGGGAGATTGCTTCAGCTAACCCGATCCGCAGCAGACGCACCGGGCGTCGGCGGAGGTTGAATAGCGCCCTCTTCTAGCCCCCCTATATGGGTCCAGGGGCGACGGATCTGGGGAAATCCGTCGTCCCCTATTCCTTAGAACCCGAGATGGTGGCGCGTAGTTTTCCACGCGCGCCTCTATATGATGTAAGGTGGGAGTTAAATACCTCACTCCCCCACTAACCTAACCTAACGCGAGGTGGCCCGCAGAGGCGGGCCGGCACTAGCCGGGGATTGCGGAAGTCGCTCTTGTTCCCGTGATCTCCGGTCCAAGTGTGAGACGGAACACCGGGTTGGTTTTAGTCAGTAAGAGTCTGACAGACCCCTCCGCCCCCCCAGGGTGGAGGACATCCATGAGGATTGCCCCAATAATAAAAAAAAAAATGGGTGACATCGGTAATGTTCGTGACTACGCTTTCGGCTCGTAGGAGTTCGCGGCGCCCGGCGACCAGGCGGAATTGTCACGTAATGTTTTTATTTGCTTTGAATTGTCACGTAATGTTTTTATTTGCTTTGAATTGTCACGTAATGTTTTTATTTGCTTTGCATTTATTCTATCATTGTTTAAGTGCGAACCGGCGTTTCTTCCTATCCTATTCTAGATTGCTGTAAAACTGATTCTATAATAAAAAGGATTACAGTAAAGATTTCAATTGTATTTCAATCACCGTCTTTTAAATTTTTAAGCATATTAATACGAGTAAAAAAAGAGCCGACTAGTCGGCGGTTTTAGCCGACTAATCGCCGACTACATATTTTATATGACCGATTAATCGGCTTTTCCGACTAGTCGGTACATCACTAGTATTGAAGAAAAGGACATGCTGGGCCGACCCCAAATAAGGGCAGGAGAGTGATCCTGATGATGTGACAAAAATTAGACAAGAGATTTTTCAACTTTGTCAAGTGGATACCTGTAACCAGGAAACTTGAGAAAATAAACAGGTATTATTTTCAAGTACTGTTATTAACAACACAGCAATCAAAGGAACACGAAATAACTACTAGTGCATACTAATAAAACACGATTAAATCATTAACAAAAAGGAATTAAACATTATAATTAAAGTATGTTCCTTAGATAGTTTTTATTGCCTTCAAGTAATAAATGTTTCGTTTAATCGACTTGCAAGTCTCCCGATGATGTATACCAGTCTTAATTCCTAGATTCTAATACTAAAACAAGATTTAATCAGTTCCCAACTAATACTTTATCCCTTTCATTGAATGGCGATCTGAAAGTTAGGTTGCGTTCGTATCTGCGACTAATCGCAAATTTGCAACGGATTTATTCGTTTCATATTCTACTATTCATGTGACTGCGTTAATGGGTACATGAATATGAAATGCCATTTGATAGAAAGTAGATGCTCAGGTGTTTTAGACATGATGTAGGTCGTATGAAAATCTAGTTTTCTCAGGGCTTCTGACACTAAACGTTGAGAAAATATGCCTCAAGACAGATTTAATATCAAGTGAACCTAGGTTATGCAGTGTGTAATAAAGACAACCAACGAAGTTGCAGTTTAATGAATCCTTAGTATCTTTAGCTCTGCAACCTAAATACTTGTATTTTTTTTTAAATCTAAACTACGATTACCTTGGAATCACTCACAGTCAATTCAGAGCATTGACAACAACAAGCATCACTTTAAGAACTTCATCCTTGTGAAATTGCGTTGGTTGCATCGCGTCTAAAAATCGCACCCTCCGCACCGAGCCTAACAGCGCGCCTTACAATAGCCAATGGCCCAATAAGGCTGTAATTGGAAATTCTAGGGAATGCACACCATCGTAGGGCAGGAACATGTATCGTTCGGCTCTAATGCGACATCTACAAGACCTCAGCCTATTTAAATTCTATTTAGATCCCATTTAGGGGTTAGAGTAGGGATTTTAACGGTTTCAAAGAATATTCATCTGGGTTTGGATTCGGGAGTAATTGGTAAAGGATCTAATGTGGAAGATTTGATCTTTGTTGGGTTATATGGCCGGTTGTGTGGGTTACGTAAAAGGTCGACTGGCATGGGTAGGATAGGCTGTGGCCTATTCAATTAAATCACTAAGGTAAGGATGGTCTCAGGATGGTTCGAAAAGAAGTTTAGTGGCAGCCAAGACGACGTTCAGCCGGGCGTAAAAAAATCGTGGCGGGATTTTTACGCACACTGGATTTTGATCTCTCGGTGTTAAACCGAGCATTGACAATCCAACAGAGTGAGTGAGTGAGTGAGTCTCAGCGCGTCGATTAAACACTGTGTTCGATTTTCAAATCTCGACGCTGACCAGGGGCCTTAGTCTGCTATTTTTATAAATTCGTCATTGCAACACGATCCCATTGTCATTCATTTGTCATTTTACTAAAAGTTTGTAATCTGCTAAATTCATAATGGTCGATCATTGGTCGGTCAATGGTCTCGTAATAGAATTGTGTCATAATGGCATTTTCGTATTGCCATTATTATAAAACGCGTTAGTAGAAATGATTTTCGAAAAACTACTACTAAATTTGAACATTTATTCATGCCAGATTTCATTTATATATATGTATACCTAACTCCTAACAAGGCTAATTTTTACACGCTTTATATTAGTTTCACTTGTATGTTTGTAACCGACTCCTTAGGACGCGATTTTGACCCACTTTAAACGGTCAGATTTCATTTAAACTTTGTAAACTTATCGAGGACCGATGGCAATTTAATAATTAAAAAAATAATAGAGAAAAATAGAAAAAACAGGAAAAAAAAGTCACGCTTTTGTAGTTAGCAAAACTAAAAAATAGAAAATAAACAATGTTTAAAAAAACTAAAAAACACGCTTTAAAAACCAAACTAAAAAAGGAGAAAATAATTTAATTCAATTAAAAAGCGTGGGGTACTTTACATTAATTGATTATAAAATACCTCAAAAAGCACCCCACGCTTTTTAATTTAATTAAATTATTTCTCCTTTTTTTAGTTTGGTTTTTAAAGCGTGTTTTTTAGTTTTTTTAAACATTGTTTATTTTATCAGGAACTAACATACTAATGGGCACGGCGAAATCTGCTAGTAATTCCGACTTATTCATGAAAACAATTGAATGAAGCGGAGAATAATGTATAAAGACATGCACAGGTATGTTGCACTCAAGCTACGTCCGCACTGTATTTTACTTTTTCAGGAAATTATATTAAACAATTCGTCGAAAAATTTCTGAGCGAAAATATCAAAATGCAAGTATTTCTACAAATTACTTACCTATTATTCTAAAGTTTTCAAAAGAGAAAATAATATTTGTTTCTTAGCTAGATTTTATTCCAAACCGCAGAAAGTCAGCGTAGTTTCAAAGTATACATTTCAAACGAAAAACGATTAAGTACAAAACTTTAAATAAATTGTGTTGAATTCTCGAAATAGTTTCTCAAACCAACAAACAAATTACTTTTAAGAAAAAATATTTTTAAAACTGCAACACAGCTTCGGTTGATGCAGTAGGGTTTACGACTGCCAACTTAATTTGCTACCAAATCAAATGAATGTAACCCTTGTGGCTTTGAAATAAAGGTGAGAACAGCTGCATAGTTATTTTAATTCGATGTCGGTCTCAGTAGGCTTTGTTGACATTTTCCGTTTTTCGTTTTTTCTATTGTAAGAAATTGTTTATTATTTATTAGGTTGCGGCCATGAGAGCGGCGATAATCGATATTTTGTTAGGATTTATTTATGTTATCGAGAGTTTATTGGCACCGTAGTGCTGTTGTTTTATCGATATGTTTTAATCCGAATGCGGATATTACCGGAGCTTTTTGATTTCTTATATTTCATCGAATGAGTTTTAATATCATCAGAATCGTGCCAGTATACAGCAGTTTATCGAGGACGTGATACGAAAGTGGCTCCCCTGACATCATCTCTATCAGAACAACTATCGGTGCGACGCTGTGCTAGAGTGACTGTCACCAGCCAGTGTCACTCTTATCCGACCTTTTCGAATTTCTATGATTCCAGTTACTGCGAAACAAAACTAGACGGTGCCCTTTGCTGCGCCGTCATATTATAGTAATTATTAGTAGTTAGCTACCAAGTATAGATGTGTAACCAATCTATATTGTATTTTAATCGGTTTTTATCGACGACTAATCCTACTAATGTTAAAAATACTTTATTATGGGCATTCAAAAGCCTCCTTCCAGTTTTACTATTGCTATTTTCAGGGGATTAATCACATGTTAATTATCGGCTGATATACAGCGATAATTAACATGTTAACGGCGAGACTTACACGAAGAATGAATGTGCTCTTTACTTTTAATTGCTCATCATTATTTGGTTTTTATTGCTCATTATTGACTTCCGTTCTACTTTTGATTTTTAAAACAGACTTATATGAGACCCTTTAAGATTGGTATGAGATTAAGTAAGTAGCTAGGTGTTTATTGATCACGAAAGATGCATAGAACTTGAGACAAATATAATGCTTAGCTATGTATGCAAAAAACAAGAATCTGTTTTCTCTTTGCATTATTTATTTATTTATTAACACCAATAAGTACAACATCTAATAGTTTCCCAAGACGATGTTATACACACATAGTAAACTATTTATATCTAAAAAATACACTTTTACATAAAATTGAACAATAAAACAAAAATTAAAATAAAAATTACAATTTCAAATATGTACGCCTACTTCAATGCACCTTTGTGCTCCTTATGTCTTTCCAAACCAAAATATAAAGTTTCAATGCCATGATAAAGTAGCGATCACCTCAGATTCCAGCCTATTGACTCGCTAATATCGTATCAGGGTATCGTATCAGGATATATTCTTGCCGATATCGATAGATACAGGATACTTGCGTTGCAACACTACAATTCTTGCGTTACGACCCGCGTTTCTCGCGGCCCCAATCCCCCTGCAAGGTTTATAGAGCAAGTACCAAAGGTACGAAGCGCGGGCGCAGGTTATTATTTGCCACGGCTGTTAATGTTCATTGTTCATTAAGTTTCTTTAATTTGTTATGAACTAAAACAATACTAATTAGACGCATTCGTTTGAAATAAAGGCTTTGCTCGCAGTTGCTCAGATATCGGAGAACTATATTGTGTTAGTGGTAATAATATGTCGGTTTCTAGGGAATAAAGGGGAATATTATAAAATGTAGCGAAATGAGCTGAGTTTTCTGGAGTGAGGGTCATGGGGTCACTCCTCTTGGTAACAGTTTACATGGACTAATTTTGTTATGATGCGCAGGGCCGCAAAGTATCGAGAGATCGAGGGAGGCATTTGCGCAGGAGTGAGATAGAACAAGCTAGATTTTTTTGTCCGTTTCTTGGTATGTTAATTTGAAGTTCCGATTTCGGTCCCTAAGTGGGACAATGTTTCGTTAAAATTTTGGGATTTTACCTTCACCAAAGATAACAATGCTAAAATGGAAATAAAAATACCATTAAAGTCACTGCTACTTATCTAGTAAACGTCGTAAAAGTCAACGAGTGAAAGTTACAAGAAATGATTGTGTACCCATTAGTAACACACACACAGTTGTGATGTAGCTATCTGTTTTGTCAGAAACCTGTGTGACCTGGTTGTCAGCAGCAACAGAATACCTATGGGCGTAGGGAGTAGGGTGTAAGAGGCCACCCTTGCAGAACTCTGGCTTTAAAAAAATGGTGTAAAAACCAGACCCCGGGCTACGGAGAAATCCCAGATAGAATAACCTAATAACACTGCTCGACCTGGGAATCGAACCTACGACCTCATGCTTAGCAGAAGCGCTTTCAAAAGTCAAAAAAGTCAAAGCATTTATTTCAAACTAGCTTCCGCCCGTGGCTTTCCCCGCGTGGAAGTCGGAAATTACCCCGCGAGAACGTACTACCGGGATAAAAAGTATCCTATGTGTTAATCTAGGTTATAATCTATCTGTCTGCCGAATTTCATCCAAATCCATTTAGAAGTTTTTGCGTGAAACAGTAACAAACTTCCATACATACAAATTTTCGCAGTTAAAATATTAGTAAAGATAGGCACTTTTGAACGTCAACATTTACATTAAAATAGAATTGATTCTAGTCGCCCCTTCCAAAATGTAGTTTCGTATGGAGAAGAATGGGCAAGAAACTCCACCGTTACTCTTTTAAAATGTTTTAAGTACAATATTTAACATACCTACATTCATTATATAATTATCTGTGAAAACGATGCACCCAGAATAAAATTACCATACCAAAATAGGTAAAAAGAATTAAAGCAAAGCAATGACAGATAAATAAATTTTATGATAGATACATGGTGCTCACATATTTACAAACATTGTAATAGTAAGTATAGGATTTACCTAGAACATTAACAAGTAATTAAATAAGTCAGTGTGTGAGTTGAAGTAATCTACTCTTAATCTTTAGACCACTAGACCGACGAGGCAGTCACTCAAAAAGCAGTCTCTTACTAGTAAAATGACAAAATAAGGGTTTTGATGGAAAACCGTCGAAAGTACGACGTTTATCAAACAGTTTGGTTATCCTACTACTAGCCATCACTGATATGGATTCGGCTTCTAATAGCTGTTCAGTCTCTTTCAACAAATTTTTGCATTAACCAAATTTCGAATACAGGATAAATTGGGGTGTATAGAGATGCGAATCGAGACAAACCTTTAAGGGCCTACGTCCCGTTTGGTAGCGTAACACGGTCACTTTATGAACCCTACTGCTCATTAACGGCTTGTCTTGAAGATTTGAAAAATATATGATTTTGCTATAGATTCATATAGATCATTTCGCCCGAAGTACTTTTTTTGTATGGTTAATACTTTTGCTGTAAAAAAATATTTTCCAACACGCAATATTTTGGCTTCTATTCCATACTCCTACTAAACGGCTTCGTTATTTGGAAAAAAAAAATACACTGAAAAATAGATAGTTAGAGGTACCACAGAATCGCTAGAGCACAATTGTAAATTAATCAACATTTGCCAAGGAATATCCCCATTTTGAGTTTATCTCAGAGGCTCAGAGGTGCCCTGCGCGGGCGCGGGCACCAGTCGTGGTTTAGCATACAAACGGGAGATGAGGATACTATGGGCCTTAAGGTGAACCTAGTCCACATTTTTTGCATACAAACTTCGGGAGTGTTTTACTCCACTTTCTGACATGGCACATCCAAAGTAAAATATGATATCGGTTTGTCTCATTATTAATGTTGTCTGTACGGAAAAATAATACTAAAATAAAAACCTATTAAAAAGTTAGGAGCCAACAAAGATTCGTTTTTCTCGCTAATTTTACTTAACTTTGGGTGTACTAAAAGAAGTGTAAAATCTCCAAAACCAAATCGGTACCGACCAAGTTCAATTATCGAAAAGTTCAATAAACTTTATTGGTCATTGATTTATGCATTGGCTTTTCCATAAAACCCGATCTTCCAAAGGACTTTTCTTAATTTTTTCGCGATTTTTTACTTTGAATGATCCCGCATCTCACTCAATAACCCACCAGTGAATTCGAGCCCGCAACTAGATTCCCCTTAATAGGGTTGTACCAAGGATTTGTTAATGAAACAATAAAAGATGGAGGGCGGATGCTGCAGCATTAGTCAGCTCTTAGTCACTTTTAAATACATTAAAATAATCCGATCATGACAGGAAATCACACGGTGCATTAAAGTTCATACATTAATAGACAATAAAATCCAGACTTAATTTGTAGCTCCTAATTACAAATAACTGTGTCGGCGATCCTTTTCGCGAAACAGTTAATTACTCTGCCCTTTTATTGCAATCATAAAAAATGTCCTTAAAATAAATTTATTGTTGGCAATAAAAGTTCAAGTAATGATATCGCCTCATCGAACTTGTAATCGGTAACATTAATTTACCCGATTGTGGGCTTATAAAAATGTTCTTAAAACTAAAGCTTTGTCCATTATAAACCTTAAGATTTACTTGTTAGAATTTAGAATTATATTTTCAACGCAAACTAGTCAAATTAAATATTGTACCTACCTAGTATACATTTTTACATCCCAAATGGTAGAATGCATAGCCTATCTGGAACAGTGACCTGGAACTAGGCATTATTTTGTAACAACCTGCTTACTTACATTTTACGTAAATAAATATAGCTACCGACAGAATACGAAACACCAAGCTGACCTCCATAACGGGGATCTTAGACGTAGGTAAAAAGGCTGCTAGGCTGAGATGGGACTAGGCGGATCCCATCTGCCGTATGCCGCAGTGACCGCTGGGCAATAGTCTCCACACGGTGCGTCCCCAAAGATGGACGGCGCCGCCGTGATGGCCCAGGAAAAAGTGGCGATAGGACCTAGATGCATATTGCAAGGGTTGGATCTAAGTGGCTCTGGAAACGAATGCCTGGTAAGATTTGGGGGACTTGGGGTTTTGGGGGATTAGGAGGACCTTTTTTTATTTATTTTTTTGTGTTCTTTTTCTTTTTGCGTCATGTTTACCGCAAATAAACGTTTTTTCTTTCTTTTCTTTCTTTCAGTGGAACGGCTAATAAAAATTAAAAAAAAGACTTTTCCATTCACACTGAGGGATTTCGCATCAGCACATTAAGGCACCACATTATTTCGAACTCGCTTCCGTATCACATTATTAAAATATCCAGAATCCAGAATTAGCTCTTTGTGGTTTGACGTTGCCTCGTCAGTGTGGACAAGGTTTTACCAAAGGAAATTACAAACATACAAACCCAAATTCTTGGAATATTAATAAAAATGTTTGCGGTACTCGTAATCTCTGAACACAGATACTACGGAATTGATACGGATTGGCTGTTAGTTCGTTTCGTTTTAAAAGTAACGTTTTTATAAGGTTGGTAATTTTTGGCTCCTTGTGTTACTGGTTTTATTTTAATTGACAAAAGCCTTTTGGTATAGAAGTTATTACAAGCAGTCGGCCGGTTTATTCTTCAAGGTTAAAAGCAGAAATTAAAAGAGCAGGCTCTACCGTAGAATATGAAAACGCTTGTCTACATTTTTCTGTACAAAACTGTCAACTGGCTACAAGGAAACGCCATTTTTGTCTACTCTCCCGTCGACAAAACGCTTCTCTACGGTTATCGTGTTAAGCCTGATGGACTATACCTAGCTGTGGGTGATTCCGGGCTGAAATGTCGATGATGATGATGGCTATCCGCACTGGGCCCGCATGGGAGGCTCCACTCCCTCTTGAAGAGGAGAGGGCGGGACACAGGCCTGCTCTCAGCGGGAGGAACAACTAATTTTATAAATGTGCAAGTATGTATGTTTGGATGTATGTTACTCAATCACGCAAAATCGGCGGAACGGATTTGGGTAAAATTTGGCACAAAGATGTACGTTCCCGTGGGATAATTTTCGCTCTCCACGCGGGCCAATACGCTGGCAAAAACTAGTATATTAATAATAAGCAATACTACATGAAAATTTAAAAGCTATCAACTAACTACTTTATCTTTAAGTCATAAAAGCCTACTGGCAGATATAGCCCATTAAAAAGTAAAGACTGCCCGCCCACCTTTGAATCATACAAAGTTGTGGTGATACTACTATGCAACCCTAGTTTTAGTATATGCGAAACCAGAAACACGTGTCTAGTATTTTCATGTAAAGAATCTATTTACAAAATTATGCAAAATCACAGAGTTATAAGCTTGTAATGTTACCTAGTTGTCTAAATAAACATGGTCACCACGCGGACCCCGTGCCGACCGCGCGTCCAGCGTCGTATTGTGCTCATAGATAATAATTAATAAGGCAGTAGGTACCTAAACGTACGGTGATTGTATTGTAATTAACTGGTGATAACATTTTCCATCACACTTGCAAAATCTTTTTAACCGACTTCAAAAAAGGAGCAGGTTCTCAATTCGACTGTATTTTTTTTTCTGTTTGTTCGCTCTGAACTTTCGACTGGGTGAACCGATTTTGATGATTCTTTTTTATTTGAAAGCTGGTGCTTCCCGTGTCGTCCCATTTAAATATCGTATAGATCTGATGATGCGTTTCGGAGACAGTCAACGGAACTCTTCAAAAAATGACAGCAAATCAACCGCGATTGCTGCTATCGCATAAATATGCATTGTTTTTACCCCAAGGATGATGACATTTCGAATTGGTGTGGGGTAGCTACTATAACAAAAAAGGGAAAAATAAAAACTTTTTCCAAAAAAAAACAACCGACTTCCAAAAAACACTACAAAGTGAAAAATAACTTTAATTTCTGAAATCAGTGACTGGTGACATGAAAATTATATTAAATACATATCCAAAGTCACCGACTCCCGAAATTAAAGTTATTTTTCACTTTGTAGTGTTTTTTTGGAAGACGGTTGTTTTTTTTTTTTTTTTTAAGTTTTTATATCCTATAAACTTTATGTGGAAGGCATGACATTGACATGAACTTTCTTTGTAGCAATCTACTACCAGATAGCGCTGTCAAGTTACGATATTAGATACTTTGAAGACCAGCGAAAGAGAGATCTCGACAGCAGGTGGGATCACCTCAAGAATAAACCACCCCCCAACAATATCATGACCACAATGGCATTCTAACTTGTCCGCAATGTGTTACGTGCACAGTTCGGAGAAGTTTTTGCTTTTACAGGCAAGATAGGTTATATTATCCACATCAGAAGACAAATAATTCTCGTAATTAAAAACGCTTAAGCACCTGCAAACGCCTGTATAGTTGTCGAAAACAAAAAATAGTCACCGTAGCCGAAATCGGCATGGGATGTATTATATTAAGTAACCGGAAGTAATTGATTTTAATACCAGGTAGGTACATGATTTCCGCAAATTATATTTTTAAACCGGCTACATCAAAAACCCTAACAAAACAAAACCATACATACGTACCAGGAAATAACAACTAAACATTAAAATGACTCGCCGAAAAGTAACATGTAATTTATTTGTTAATTCAACCAGATAGATACAGGTTGAAATGGCGGACTAATGGGTCGGCTACCGCGCATGCGCGAGTTTTTGCCGACCAATGGCACCGCTGCGCATGAGACGGCGACGATCGCAATTTGTTAACGTGATAAAACGGCATTACTGTGTATCTATTAGGGGTTTAGGATTTAAGTTTTTGTAAAACGGAATTCTATGAAGAAGGCGTAGTTTTAAATTAAGTGTGGACTTCTAGGGGGCATTGGTAGATTTATCGTTAGAGTTGATTAAGGGATTAAAAGTCTACGTATTAAGTACTGTGTGGTCCACTATGCTCAAAAATCTGCATAAGGTAAATGATTTTATTTCTGTAAGTAGGTTTGTACAAACATTTTTACACGTCAATAATATTATTTTTTTTAAACTAGATGAGGCCGGCGTTTCCTATCTGACTACTCTGAGAAGAAAGGCCGAAACAAACTCAGTGGTCACAGTTTCTTTTAAAGTTCAGACATAATCTTGGTCAAATCATGTGGAGACCATGTGGATTGGTGTCTGAAATGGTATTTTCAGGAAAGAACCACACAGATTGAGTGGACCTGTCCAATCAGTGCACGCATTTATCAGTAATCATGCAGCTCAACTCAGAACTTGAGGAGCTCAAAGATTTGACGAACAATACAATAGAAAGAACATTTGGGTAGGCCACATAAATTACTCAAACTGCCAGATTAACATTAAAACTAACTGAGAAAGAGCAGAAACACAAAACAAAAAAAAAAAACAAAACATGACCCACACAGTCCTAACATTCACAATATTTAAAACAATAATAATATACTTCTCAAAGTAAATATTCATGTCAAAGTGTATATAATAATAATGTATGTAGTATGATATCAATGTTTGACAGACATTTCAAGTGGCCACATTTTACTCAGAAAAGGTCTGCGTTGAGCCAATGACAGAGAAAAACAAGATATTTTTATTTTGAAAAGTAAATTCTCCCGAAAATAAGGAACCGCTACGATACACTTTCATAGAGGATTTGTCTATTACCAAACGCCTGGTAGTCCACGTACACACGGACGTAAAAATATCGCGGTGGAATGATCTCTCTCTGTTGGATTCTCAATGCTCGGTTCAACACCGAGGGTTGAAATTCCTGTACACGATGATAATGGGCCGCGATATTCTAACTTATAAGTATGAACTAGCGAACACTTTGTCGTTATTAGTACATAATAACACTCCACTGTCCATCCTTATCATCTGCCCAATGTTTTCCCAACTATGTTGGAGTCAGCTTCCAGTCTAACCGAATGCAGCTGAGTATACCAGTATTTTACATGGAGCGACTGCCTAGCTGACCTCCACAACCCAGTTACTCGATAACACGAAACTCCTTGGTAAGACTGGTTGTCACTGTCAAAGATCCACGAACGACAGCCGGGACCAACGGCTTAACGTGCTTTCCGAGGCACGGAGGGGTCTTGGTATGTAAATATGGTCACCCATCTTAACCTGTTCAATCGACCCGTGCGGCGGTTATTACTTTGCCACAAACCCATCTAACTGCCCATCAATACTACTATCTACTAATAAAATACTAACATAATTCGATAACATCTAAAAACTTGTAGCACAACAAATTTGGGTTGAAGTTGTCGTCCATTCTTTAGAAAATTTTAAATACTAACCCTACCATGTTTTTATATACATATTAGAATCCTGTATATTTATTTTCAAACATAAGAGACTTTTTCAGCAAGCAACAAGCTATTATGCCCCACAATCGATGAATACTAATAAGTTATTTTAACAGAGGACAAATCTCACATTTACAGGTAAAAACCGCTATATTATGTGCATAAAATTTGTATAATAAAATACCAAATTCCATAAAAACGCTACCATTTGCTAGATATTTTTTTTTTAATTTTTTATTTATTTATTTGGGACAAAAAACAGTTATACATTACAACATTTACAAAAAAAAAGTTATTAAATCAGTCTTAAAAACGTATAACCCACACTATTGTCCACGAAATGACATATAAGTAATTTGACGAGGTTTTTAATTGAAAAATGAGTGTACATGAGTTTTTAGATTAAAAATTGTAAGTTTCGTAACTTGGACGGTCTTTCTAAATTATTATTGTTATTTTTATTGTGTGGCGAATCTCTCCCATTATTGACATATGCTTATTATTTTTGACATTTATGATATTTTTTTTTTATTAATTTTAATAAAATGTAACTTTATTTTATATTTGCACGCCGTAATTAAAGGCAGAATAATAGAAAAATATTGTGCCTACATTTTACCAACCTTCTGTACCTTATTTTGGCAAATAGATGTTTTTTTTTCTATGTATTAAAAACCTAAGCCCTTCTTATTTCACCAAGTACTTTTATAGGACATCATAGCATAATCTTTGATATAAAAGTTTGAATTCAGGAGTCTTTGCAGGCGCCATAAAATCAAGATTTATTATGGTGCTAACCTTTCTAGGCCCATGGGGTTCGCCACTGTACTGCTAAATACCATAAAAGTAAGTTTGACGGCAGTGGAATGTTGTTTTATGCTTGTAGCACATTTTATTCATCCGATTTCGTTTGCTTACTAGTTTTTTTACCCGACTGCCAAGGAAGGACTATGTTTAAGGGGTAAGTTATAGAAGACGGTGTATTAAAAATGTGGAGAAAACAAATTGCGAGTATTTTGTGGAAAAAGATTGAATTTATTTTTAGGCACCGAAATAACCATTGGTTTCATATTAACATTGATATGTTTGAAGAAGAGGATAAATTATCAGCTTACATGGAAGGCTGCCCAACTTAAATGGCAGGGCTAGAGAAACCGTGAGCCCAAATAGCACAGAACTGGTGCCCTGAGACAATGAGGCGGGTTCGCGGCAGACCACGTAGGAGATGAAAATCAGGCGAGACAAGCGATAGGTTCCGTCAAAACTGGAAGGAGGTCGCGCGGGCTCGCGAAAGATAGAAGGAGCGGAGGGAAGCCTTTGCCAGGAGTCGGATCATGTAGGATAGTAAAAAAATATTTAATATTATTATAAATGTAAATGTTTGGATGTTAATCAACCACGCAAAAACAGCCGAACGGATTTGGTTGAAATTAGGCTCACTTATAGTTTATTTTGGTAATGCGTACCCGTGGGAAATACAATATACAGACCAATTGAGAACCTCCTTCTTATTTAAGAAGTCTGTAAGAAACAAACCCATTTAAAAAAAACACAAATAGCCCTCACCCATACAATTCAATCACCACCAATGTACATTAGAACTTAGAAGTCATCAACAAATGCCGGGTAACAAAGTAAACACACACTGACATTTGGCTCGCAATCCTCTAGCCGATCAGTTGAATACATTAGACTTAATAAAGGGAGCCAAGTTCTTTTCATTAGCAAGCCACGGGGATATCTTGATGGTGCCTGAAACTGTAGGGCTGGTAGGCATGGAGAGCTAAGTGATAGGACTTATGGAATTGAAGAAATACAATTTTTCAGGTTTAAAAGCTAAGTCTTAAAAAATTAGATGTACAAGTATACAAAAAAGAAAAGAAATAGAGGACATCAAAAATATCGTCTGCATCGTTCTCAACAGTTGCCACGTTGTATGGCAATGCTGATTCTTTGGCAATGAATAGGCCAGCCCTCTGGTCACGGGAAGAGTCGACCAGCCGCTTTTTCAGGTTATTTATTTGCATATATGGTATATTTGCATGATGGACCATATCATGTACCGTAACTGTAATAATGTTTGCAATGTTTATTGTGGTGAGAAAATAAATAAACAAATAAAATAAATAATAAATAAATAATTATGCTGAAATGATTCGGGACCAAATCACTATTGATTTCACAAAGATTGGCAGCTAAGTTCGTCCTGACGAGATTTCGGCAGAAATTAGTAAACTTTAACTAACACTTACTTTAGCTTAGATATGTTCCCGTCTTTATCTGGATGTGCACGTGCTGAGTAATCTAGAGCTTAATGTTTGTCAGATTATACAGGTTGAAATTGAAAACATGCGACAAACCGTAATGGGAGATTGTACTCATCATTATGAACAACTTTTACTAAGGGACCAATGATGCAATCGCAAAAAAAAAAACAGTTGTTCCCTACATTTTGACGAGTTATGCGAACATAAATGTAGGGAACAGATGTTTTTTTTTTTCGCGATTGCATCATTGGTCCCTTAGTAAAAGTTGTTCATAATGATGAGTACAATCTCCCATTTCGATTTGTCGCATGTTTTCAATTTCAACCTGTATATTTTGCAGAGTTGGTACTTACTAGGTAATATTTTAACCACAATATGAGCTATTGTTCTATGGCTCATAGCACATGGTAGAAGAATTAGTGTACATGTGTGTGTGTATGTTCTCATAAAATATATCGCAAAGTCATGTTTGCAAAGTGAAATAGGATGGTTTATACTTTTTCTGGCTTTTGTTAGAACCTTTCCTTGTCGTATAAATCTTCTTGAATCATGGTTTCTACAAAGCACACTACTTGCTTTTTTTGTATAATCAATTTAGCATTTAACAATGTTCAGCAAGTAATCGTCGCCAACCCTATATCTAAGACTACCGGGGCTACCCGGAATTGTCCACACTGATCGACGTCTCTTCTTTAGTTTTTTCTTGCTAATTAGTATAATGAGGTGTTTTGGGTTTAGTTAAAACGACAAATCGCTTTTTTGTTGCTAATTGGTGGTATGTGAGCTTCTATAAACTTTTTGCTCTTCAGTCTAATGCGAAACGTGATTTTTAGTACTAACAATCTAGCTTAAGATACGGCTAACGGTGTAAATGAAGGGGAAATTAAAGGAAAAACTCAGGTTTTACTTGAAATTAAGACATCACTTATAGCATCGTGCTTTTTCGATGTCTAGAAAACCTTTGAGTAGGTATTTGTTTTGACTCAATATGAGAAAACCTCTTCGTCAGTTACTAAGCATGTGTATTAAATAGGTATACTACTTTATCTTCATATATTATGTTTGATTAAATAAACCAAGACTGCTTCATGCCTCAGAAAGCACGTTAAGCCGTTGGTCCCGGCTGACATTCGTGGATCTTTGACAGTCATTACGGGTCGTCCAAAGCCCGAAAGTCTGTCATCCAGCCTTAAAGTGAATCTAGTCGACATTTTTTCCATACAAACTTCGGGAGTGTATTACTCCACTGTTCAACAATGTACATTAAAAATTAAATGTGATATGGTTTTGTTTCATTATTAATATTGTCTGTGCCCAAACCATACTACCATACTATAATAAAAAGCCATTAAAAATTTAGAAGCCGACAAAGATTTGTTCAAATTTTGGGCGTGTTTAATAAAAGAAATGTAAAATCTCCAAAACCAAGTCGGTACCGACAAAGCTCAAATATCTAATAATTCAATAAACTTTATTGGTCCTTGATTTATGAATTGGTTTTTTCATAAAATCCGATCTTCCACAGGACTTTCCTTAATTTTTTCGCGAATATTTTACTATAAATGATCCTGCATCTCACTCAATAATATTGTGCGTGTAGACTAGCGTCTAACTGCTCATCACTGATATTACCTCTGCCGGACACGATGCCTGGTGAGACAGCGTGCTTTTTAGCCAGGCCCAGTGAGTTCGATCCCGCCACTAGATTCCCCTTAACAAGGGGATTTGTGTTACCCAGTAACTGGGTTGTGGAGGTCAGATAGGCAGTCGCTCCGTATAAAATACTGACATTCAGCTGCATCCAGTTTAATGGAAGCCGATCCCAAAATAGTTGGGAAAAAGCCTAGGGCAGATGATGACGATGATATTAAAAATTTACTCTTCGTGTCCGTCTCTTTGACAATGTTGTTCCTCTAAACTACGCAACGATAATGTTTTACAATCATTTAGTTTATTCCGGAAGGTTTATTTATATAAGTATATATGCATACATTATCAGCCTATAATGTTCCCACTGCTGGGATACAGGCCTCCTCTATTCTGGGCTAAAATCTACCTAGCGGGCCCACTGCGGGTTGATAGATGTCACACCTCTTAAAGTTTTTGGGTCTAGGGCATGCCGGTTTCCTCACGATGTCTTCCTTCACCGTTTTCAGAGCAGTACTGATGAAATTATTTAATCTAGGTTACACACAACGTAAAGCGACCGCTTTTCTTTGTGTGTGCCTATACCTAGATTACTTTAATATTATTTAAACTTACTTAAATATCTGTTTTGTCGAGTCGTTAAAACCGTGCAAAGCAGGATCACTTAGTACTAGTAAATTAGTAATAGAGACGACAAGTCTATCATCTTTTTTCTTACTTAATAAGTATTATCGAAGTTTATGGGATGCATGAAGAAGCCTCCTCGTGTAGCGCAATTTGTTCCACCAGTAACTCAAATAAACCGAGCGCTCGGCGCATCCTGGACAGTCACACCCAATGCCTTGATGACTGGCCAATTCTTCCCTTGCGGTGGTAGGGCTAACGCCTACTTGGTTCACGACCACCCTCCCATTTGGAGTCCGGCGTCATGCAGCTTGCTGTGTTTAGAGTTAACAGTTGCGTTGTCCAAGGCTTGTCTCAGCTCAGGGCTCGTGGGAGCTGTTCAAGCAATTGGACTCGCCTCCCTCTCTCTTTAATTCCCTAAAAACTCATAACAAGAGTGAACAGGCATTTTCTGGGCACGCTCGATCCATCATAGACCTCATCAATCGGTTTCCATCAGGCGTGATCGAGGGCAAGAGTAGACCATTTAGTAATAAAAACTAAAAAAATATATTTTCCCATAATTTAATATCAAATTGTATATCCTTAATTAAGTTTAAGACTGGTACTATTTTACGTTCTTCATCTTCCGCCCTACGATTGCGCGAATTAGAAGTGACTGATTGCAGAACTAATTACTTTTACGTCATCATTATAAAATATTATTACCATGTCGTCATGATTCCTAATCACGAATTAGTACAAAAGGAACAGAACGAGTTAATGAAGAGTAATATCTTTAGTAATTAACTCATAATGTTCTTCCTAGACTTTCCAGAAGCTACAGAATCATCGTAATATGATTATTTGGCTTTAATTGCTCTCGTTAATTAGTCTTAACGATTGCCAAGACCTGACGATCGTTCTCTGTTATATAAAATATTTCCAATAGCAATTAATCTTTACACTGATAAAAAAATAGTTTGACTAAATATCTTAGATACATTTACTTGTTAAGTTCTCGACTTTGTCTTACCGGACTTAATTGTTCCCGGAACAATCACTGTTCAATTAATTGAAAATATAACAACACTTATCTAAACAACGCCAACAAAAAAGCAGCCAAGTGTCGAAAACAACACAGCAATAATACTTAAGTACAGACAGCAAAACAGTGAGTAGACAAAATTATTTTGCAACGAATGCAATCCGCCGACCGAAAACCAGATAATTGGATCGGAATCCACTGTAGAACTTACAACAGTATATAGAATCGAGTTTTTACCCGCGTATTTGGTAGTATCATAATTTCTTGTCGGGTTTTATGCTTTTTTTTTATTCCTTAAGTTGGGTCGGCCTTTTTTGATACTCGGCCAGATAATTCCTGCCTCGCCCGGTATTCTGAATAAATGTTGGCTACTTATTGTGCTGACCGTACCACATATGCGTTATGTAAGAGGGGACTTGGCAGTATTATTTTTTCGTTTTTTTGCAGGAGTCCAGTTATTGTTCCGTAATGGGGTGTGATAAAGCATTTTTATGAATTTAATTCCTTTATGTAGCGTGTGGTGATTCTTTGTTTGGTGCTGTGTCGTGGATGTTACCAGGTTTCGGTGGTGATGGAAGACGCAGTGCTCCTTTATTTAGGGTACGTTAAAATATAAATAAACACCACATCATTTTAGTCCTCTGTTGATCATATTACATAAGCTTTGTCAAAACAATGAGGAAGGCTTAGAAAAGGAATACTTTTATAATCAATCATGTATGTGGATGATATTGTACTTACATTAATTGTTCGGAACCTCCCTGATTTCTGTCTTTTTTCAATTCGTTGGAATCTCTCTCAGTCATTTCCTTCAAAGGAAACATACGATCGGACTTGTATTCATCCAGGGAGCCTACAGTATTACTACAAAATAACACAAAAACGGCTTTATACCGAATAACATAATTTAAACCAAATATTGACATCCGCGATCTGATTATAAGCTACTCGCTGGTACAGTCGCCGAAATAAGTGCCATGAATAATATTATATTTGGTAGTCAAAGGATCAAAGGAAACCTAGGTATATATTTAGACCACTTTGCTCCGTTTTTTTTTTGTTATTGATGCCTATTATTTTAATGCCATCATTAATTTAGAATCACAAAGTATTAAACTTTCGAAATACCTTCTTCAATATACCTAAAAAGCAAAGATATCTAAAGGGATCTTAAGTTTCAAATTATAATAAAACAAAGGTTAAAATCATTTATAAATAATCATAGCTTGCTGATAAAACAAAATAGTTGCGGCTTCTTAACATTTTTATTATCGCGATAAGTTAGTTTTTATGCAAATCGACGAACAAACGATTCGTGTTCACGACAATACATTGGAATGTCAATAATGTGCTAAATATGGGAGTTGAATTTTATTTTACTTGTAAAGGAATTTGGTTTTTCCGATTTACAAAGCCTTTTGTGGTTTTAATACATTGCCAGTACAGAATTTGTGAAGATTTTCTAAAGAGGTCCTCCAACATGCATCACTTTTTCCATCCATTAATTAATACATATACATCTAATATGTATTAATAAAAAATCTGAATAAATTCTTGCATATAAAAATATATTCTTAATACCATGTTTTGTTTTGCCCTGGACTTGTATTACTAACCAAAGCAATAATTTATTGATCACTTCAGTATTTCATGTCAGATAACTTAAACACACCATATTTATCACCAGAATTTCTGGAAATCTAGTCTTTTCAAGCCCTTCATCAGTCAACGTCACCCATTCACGATTCTTTGGCCATTGTACACAAAATTTCGCAAATTAAAACCCGAAACCGAAGCTGTCACCTTCGCTTGTCTCCAAAAGCGATATACCATTGTCTTTGAAGTCGGTTACTTGATACCCTTTACGTACCTCCAGAATTCACAGCACTGAAATTTCAACTCTGCATCCCAGATGGTAGGATTGGTATTCCATTGGAGAATTGTGAGGGTTACGACATTCATGGATGTTGGGAAGTAGTATTTATGTCATGTACCGGGCTTTTCGTCTGTCGGGAACCCTATTTATTGCCGGTTACCGAAACTCGAATGAATTGATAATTCGAAACGTTTTGTTAGGGTTCTACGCAGATCTGGGAATAAAAATGTAACGTATCCGAAACATAATTATAGGAACAAGGTCACGATTCATCATCATCTGCCAAGCCTTTTCTCAACTATTCTGGGGCCGGCTTCCAGTCACACCGGAAGCAGCTGAATACCAGCATTTTACATGAAAAAACTGCCTATCTGACCCGCACAACCAGTTACTGGGTTGAAAAATGTGAATATTACGGTTAAGAATCCACAGCTTAGTCTGACACCAAAGATGTATGAATACGGAAAAAGCTTCAGTTGGAAAAAATAGCGACTGACAAATCAACAAGTCGAAAGGTATTTAAAACAAAACAGTGCCCAATATACAACTACTATTGACAGAGCACTGCCCAACTTTTGAGAAGACAAAAGAGTCGGTGCTTCCTCCATAATGTTTTTTGCAAAATTTCAAACCATGAGACTGGCGTAGATAGAGTACAGTGCTTAACTATGTAGTACCTACCTATATAGTTCAAAAATTCCGTGTTATTTCCTTTACAAAAAAAGAGCATGAAATTGAAATCTTCAAAAATAATGTTTGATTAGATACGCATGGACCAGCTTGGTTGATAAAAAATAAATTCGCTTGAACGTAGAAGGTTATTTTAATCTATTGTTACCGTTATTTCTTGGTGATTCTGAAATTACTTTGATGATTCCTTTTAATACAAGCTACTGTTACGGTTTTTTTTTTACTATCTATGTTTCAAGGTTTATCATCTATGTTCTTATAGTATTGCGCAGTGTGTTTTATTTGTTATATTGAATGTTAGGCAAAAGGTATGCTTAAAAGTTTAGCTTATCATGTAATACTCTCCAATGAAATACTCGTTAAGACTCCGTGTTTAATTCGACAGAACCACCACTGTTCCTTGATATTTTTTTTAATCGAGCCGATCTGGTTTTTTACTAAGACCAGTTCAGTCAGACATTTATCTACATATATAATAACGCCAGTACCATGTCTTAGCAAAATTCAAGTAAGACCATACAGAAAAATCTTTACTGGCACAACCTCTGTACTTCTCTCAACCACAACCACATTCCCTTCACACCTCAAAATCTCCCTGCCTCACAACCACCAAAACAAAACAAATAAGCGAGCTTCAAAAGCAAAGGCTACAACGGTGTCAATTAAACCGTGCGCGCACAATTAACGAGAGGAGAATGTCCCGATGTGATCCTATCGTGTGACCTAGGGCTATCGGTAGCAAGTTCAGTCCAGCTACCGTTGTTCCGAGCTTGATATATTCTGTGAACGTTTATTTTGCTCTTTGGGGGTTAATTGAATAAATTTAAAGTTTAATAAGATCTTGGTTGGTGGTATTGGTGTTGGTGAATTGTTTGGTTCGAATGCGTTCGAATGTTTCAAATTTCTCTAAGTTGTTGTATCTTTAAACAGTATCGAAATCAGGAAAGATGTTGAGATTAATAATGTGACTAAAAGAGGGAATCAAATTTGCAGTTTGAAAAACTTTTTATCTTTTCTGTAAAGGATGACATTTGCCATAGGACAAAACTAAACAAAGTGCGCATTGAAAAGCACCTCAACAGCCTGGCCTCTGTACTGACCAATCCACTAGAATACCGGCGATTGAAAAGACAGTACTAGGACATAGCTAGATCTAGCCAAGCGACAAGAAGAGGGACGGCCCTCACGGAAGGACCGTACTCCAAACGCCAACAAGCACAGAACGCACATGCTAAAAGTATAGTAATTTTTGCAAGTATAATGGGGAAAATAAGTTATCATTATCTACATGCGATTGCTCTGCGACACGATCATTTTCTGGTGTAAGAACCTGGGTTATATCATCTACATATTCAATTTAGGAAGCTATATTATTATCAGACTTCATTATCCTAGCTTCAGCTTGGCATAAAGCATAATCTTCTATATTAATTACATCGGATGACAAGTCAGTAATGCAAAGCGTGTTTTTCTTTCCCATAACTTCATGGGAAAGCATATTGTGTTCATGTTCGCACAATTTATAGCCGTCACCGCCAGCATTGTTTAGTAAATTATTTTTATTATTAATTGCAAGTTTCTTTACTACGGTTATTATACTCGTAGTTCAATTTGTATTTTGCTCCAGTTTCTTAACACAGTGTTTCATTGCAGATCTATGCATTAAGGTGAACCTAGTCGACGTTTTCTGCATACAAACTTCGGGAGTGTTTTACTCCACTGTCTGACATGACACATCCAAAGTAAAATATGATATCGTTTTGTCTCATTATTAATATTGTCTGTACGGAAACAGAATACTAAAATAAAAACCTATTAAAAAGTTAGGAGCCAACAAAGATTCGTTTTTCTTGCTAATTTTACTTAACTTTGGGCGTGTTTAAGTAATAAAAGAAGTGTAAAATCTCCAAAACCAAGTCAGTACCGACAAATTTCAATCATCGAAAAGTTCAATAAATTTTACTGGTCATTGATTTATGCATTGGCTTTTTCATAAAACCCGATCTTCCACAGGACTTTCCTTAATTTTTTCGCGAATATTTTACTATAACTGATCCTGCATCTCACTCAATAACGTTGTGCGTGTAGACTACCGTCTAACTGCTCATCAGTGATACTGTCTCTGTCGGACACGAAGCCTGGTGAGACAGCGTGATTTTTAGTCAGGCCCACCAGTGAGTTCGAGGCCGCGACTGGGTTCCCCTTAAAACCACGATAGATAGGGATGTAGATCTATCATTACAAAATTATGAATTACATCACAATGAGTTTCGATTTCATCAAAACGAGAACTAAGTTTGGGGATCTCTTCCAAGGGCATCTTTTACTTAATATTTTACACAAAAATAATTATATTTTTGATTTAATTAATAATTGGTGCCAATGCATACAAGAATTGACATCTTTTTCCATGTTCTACAAAATATGTAGGAGTAAACAAAAATGGCCATGTTGTAACTCATTCACTTTTACATAAAGTTATAAATAATTATCTATGAATAAATGTGCGGTTTGTAGTACTAAACCGAAACCTGTCTATAAATATATTTATAATAAATCGGTATTTCATCGACCTGTCATATTTATTACAAAAACCTTATGACGAAGTTATAGAGTCCATTTTAGCAAGTTCTCAACTATTTAAAACAATATTAATAATAATTTATGGAGACACATAGACCTATTATACCGATTAAAAGTCGTCAATATGGTCAAAAAGATTCGGAGTTTCAGATTGGCGTAAAAAAATAACCGGTTTCGTTCTGTGGAAGGAATTTTAAAGCTATTCATTATTTATGTGGTGGGTTAAATTCCGTTTTGGTTAATGTGAAAAATGCCTATTGGATCGATATTAAAAATTATATTTAAAACTGCATTTATTGTATTCAGTTTCATAATCATATGTATCACGTTATCAAATCAGCTGATTTCAGCAAAAAAATACTAAAGTGCGATAACCGATTGGAGCTTCTTCTCATTTCAACATTCTTGTAATGATACCGCCTCACTCGACCAGCTCAAGAAAAGAAAAGTACAATTTATAATATTTAAGAAAAGTAAAGTTCATAGGTGGAGGAAAATTGGTGTTTCACGAAACCACCAAGTTTTGCTCTAGACAGCAACATGACATACCTTTAGTATACAAAATAGTAATTAAGATCAAGCACTGGCAATCTTTATTCCGCATATTATACCTAGGAACCCGTTCCAAGACTTAACTTTATCTTTATGTTTTTTTAACTGGACAAAAATGGTAAGAAGATGCAATGAAAAGGATATATCTGCATGTTTCTTTTATTGAAAACCTTAGTCTTTTACATAGTAAGTTATCGTAACGAGTCCTAGAGGCTTTCAAATTGGTTTATCAGTATCTTGAATAGGGTTTAAAGGACGTATGCCACATTGGGCACCCGCTTTAACGGCATCATGAGTTAATGGCACCTGAGGTATTCCACATACGGCACCTATCGATATTTTTCGCAGGTGCCATTAGTGGAATAGTTTATTATTTAAAATGTTATTCCACAAATGGCACCTACGAATCAGTAGGTACTAGTGCTGGGACGTTTATTTTTTTAGGACGTCAAAATTAAAATTTCGTTAAACTAATAAAATCGTTTAAAAACCTACAAAGTATTTGTTTCTAGATTCTATTAGTTCTAGTTCTATGAGTAGCTCAATGCTGATATTGTAATAAGTACATGTTATTAAGGAAACTGATTGTGATATTAAAATTATTAAAGACATAAAGAAATTAAATTTTTATCATTTTATAAACTCTCTACTGATTTTGATCTAATTTTTAATTTTGACGCTGTTTCGACGTGGAATACCTCAGGTCCCATTAACTCAGGTGCCGTTAATGCGGGTGCCCAATGTGGCATACGTCGTTTAAACGTTATCTTTAATGTTGATTCGGTCTGTTTTGCTAATTTTATTATCAAATCTATGCATATGTTAATTATTAAGATGATGCGAACGATGCTTTCGGATGAGAATATTTTCTTGTTTCATACTTTCATAGACCGTGAGCGAAATTTTCAGTAGTCTCATTTTGGTTTTGAATGTACTTTTAAATGTAGGTTTTCTGTTTGCTAATGTTTTTAGTTAGTGCTTTTAACTCAGTTATTATCACAGTTACCAGTGTCAGTGATAATCTGTTTTTGGGTATAAATTTAATTCTCTTTATAACGTAGGAATTCCTGTTTGAGGAATGTCTCATAAATTTTAAGCTTTGCTCGGAAATTAAAAACAAGCACTAATAAATCAAAAATCTTAATCAAAAACACTCTGTGACCATACAAACAAAACGCCCAGCGAATAACTATAGGCATATCATTAATTCACATAAAAAACCAGAACAAACCACTACATATACTACAAACTCCAACATTATTCAAACGACGAACACACCCGTTATTATTTTATTATACAAAGTTTTAATTTGGTAGCACTGGTCAAATTTCATAACATCTAACTTTTTGATTGACAATTCATTTTGAATCATGTATTTCTACTTCGATTGACGATTCTTTCTTCTACTCCTCCACATTTAAAATCACATTTTATTACAGTGTAGTACGGTTCAGTTTCAAATGAACCCGCGATAGCATTCTAATATGTAATAACTATAAAATTATTCCAATACAAAACTACTTGGCGAAAGGTAGACCGTATCACGTGGCGGTCGGAATCTTAATACTATTTTGGTGTGCATCATGAAACCTGCCTTATTTCAATTTCTGTAGAGTCCAGATTCAATTGTTGCTGCCTTTTATTCCTCATATTGATTTCATCGGGGAGTTCTGTGCTTTATTTTGGAGTTACTAAAGTTGGATTTTCAATAGAGGGCTGTTGTCCCGGGGTATCAAGTTTCGTTCTCACTTCGTCAGGTGTCGCTAGCGGCGTTGCTTTGTTTTGCTCACTTTTGTTCTACGTAGTGTGAACTTGATAAAAACTGAGAGGAAACGCGCGCTAACAGAATAGGGACCTCTTTGTGCATTCCTTTTTTATATTTTGGTTCGAAATGTATGAAAAGGCATGTGTTTGGGGTAGATTCTCATTTCGTGGTTGTTTTTTGTCTGAGTGAAAGTACGTATGATGCTCTCGTGGATTTGGTGTGAGCTTTTTTAAGTTTTTGATCGAAATGTATTGAAGATATCAGCTTCTTGTGATCTTACATATATGCCTTAAAGGGTCGATTCAATATTGTTCATTGAAGAGCTTGGTGGTATATTTAGGTTAGCAATAACAGGCTTAAAACAAAAAAAAAAGTAGACCCTATTGAGCTATAGAGCTATCTATGTATATCTAGTACTAGACATTTGGAATTCTTACTTAACTTTAATTTCCGCCAACGTTCTAAGAACGTTGGAGTTTTAGTGAAAGCTTACAATTACTTCTCTCCAGTTTTTATTTTGGCTGCGGTTCCAATTTCTGTTCCTGAGACCTAATCATACTGAACTAAAGCTTTTGTATTTAATGACTCCCAATCCCAAGACAAATAGAGTCTCTATATTCTTGTCAAAAAATTATTGGATTACGGAAAACGATGATGTTCATGTAACGGACATGGAACACCCAATAAGAAGTCTTACAACAAAAATACTTTCCTCTCTCCCAATTTCCCACGCCAACTTAACAAATTAAAGTATAACACGTTTAAATAACAGTTTGACGTCATCGATCATCAGTGTTATCAACATGGCGTTATCTGATCCCGGCGATACGTAGTGTTAAATAGTACCCATTGTGACAGTTTTACTTTGGGCATTAGCGGCCCATGAGCCGGTTGTAGGGTGTACAGAGAAAGATGGTGACGAAAAAGTTAAAATTAAACTAAAAACTTTGATACACTTTGAGAAACTACTCGATTTTAATGGTAATGGAAACCACAATTAGGGTAATAAAACTGATATTTGCTTTAATGCGACTATTGAGCTTCAGACATTTGGTGACATACTTTTACTTAGGCCGAAAGTTGATCATAGTAATGAATGACTCTGCATTTTCATTCATATATATAATTACTGGATAAGTGCCTAACTACTGTTTATACTACTGAAGTAAAGTCTTATGAAGTAATAAAGAATGGACAATGAAACAAGAACATTCACTTGCATGTCTTGGGTGAATGGAACAGTATTAAACTCAAATATATTCTAAGACTCCATGCACTCACTCGAAAGGAATTTATTTCTAAACACAAGTTTACATTACAAACCTAATTTATTCACTCAGTTAAAACACTCAGAATCATTTCAATTTCAACCCAACATTCTTCAATGCTTTTTATGCAATCAGTACATCAAACATTCAAGTTTTAATCCATGCTTCGTGTAAGTATTTCAACACGCCTGCCTAGCTGGTCCAGCGACATACATCTATCTCTGTCTGTCATGTTAAGTTAGAAAAGGATGAAAAACCACGGCACTGACTTACAAAGAAGGTACGGTCTTATTAACATGAAGAGAATAGGTGCGGTGTAATGCATTCTATTGATAATGTTAATCCTAATCTAAAAAATAACGGATAGCTGACTGACTCATCGGCTATCTCGGCTTAAGAAAGTGTTTCCTGCTGTTCAAATATTTTGATGACAATAGGAAGTGTGTGTAAGAATTTCAAAATTATTGAAGTAGGTAAGCCACCAGTAAGCGCTCCAAAAGTTTTTCCATTCGGAAAAAAACCCTTTCAAATAAGAATCACAAACGCTGTAGGGAAAATGGCAACACACAACAACAAACAATAGACACTCAGCTAGTCAAAATATGACATGTGAGGTCTAAACGTCGTTCATTTTCAAAATGGTGGCCATGTGAACTAGACGTTGTCGCAAAGTTGAAAAAACATTGTGGATCTCTTTAGTGGGGTGAGTTCTTTTTTAGATTTGTTTTTACTATGAAGAATAGTGTTTGATTTGTACCTTATGATTTATATGTATGTTAAGATGATTGGGACACAAATGACAACGTAATTACACGAATATACTTTATATCTTTTTTTTAAACTGAGTTGTTCATTACTGGAACGTTTTTAAACGGCTATTACCAATTATTATGGTCAAACTGATCATAATTGGTACAATAGCATTTTTACCGTTTTTCATCAGATTTAAACTCTAAGTTAACGATCATGTGTTTGACATTTGTTACGCAATCGTTCAAGCGACGGTTCTAGTAATGAACATCACTGAGCAGTATTAGTGTGACTATAACTAGCACATCGTCACTTAAGAAAAACATATTGTATGGTAATCATATAATTTTTATGTTTCCAGGTTTTACAAAGCAATGGCGCCCAAAAAATGCTTTACGATGTAAAATTTGGAATTTTGTACCTATAAAGATATTTTATTTTTTAAATAGTAATTTTCAATACCTATTCAAGACTTATATTAGCGAGTAGCTGCGTTAATTAATTTTAGACTGATGTTAAGTACTTACCTGATTGAGTTAAGACGGTTGTGATCTCAATAAAAGACTGAAGTTAAAAAAAAAACAACTAGTTTTAAGATAAAACTAAATTTTTTATAATATTGATTCTTCAAATAATTGTGAAATATGTTCATTTTATGGAAATTTTTGTGTTTTTTCTTAATAAATGTTTTATATACTTAATTATAACCATATTTAATTTTATACTAGTAAAGCTGTAAAAACTTACCTGGGTGGGATTTGATTCTATTTCTATTTATTTTATGACTATTACTGGCTGTTCATTACTGGAGTTGACATAGAACAGATAGATTAGACAATACTACTTTGATAGGTATTTATGTTAAATAATGCCAAATATTTTTCTACTATTGACCATGATTGGAGCGTTTACCTTACCACAGATGGTTTGTTGCTTTTAAATTCTAATTTGGTAATCATCTTACAGATCCGGTAGAAAATCGTACTGTTAATAGAGATAGTATGAGAAGTAATTATAATGTAAGTAAAATACCTGAAGTGTGTGTAGACAGTCAATATTGATTATTACCTGAAAAAAAGAAAAAATACATGAGTAAAGTAATCGCAAAAAAATATTCTATACTAAGGTAACTATTTCGAAATGTGCGTGTAGTAGAGTAGCAGAAGTTACTAGGTACTTAATTGAACTTATTACTTTGACATTTTTCTTCTGTCTCACCGTAATCATTATTTAGTCTCCTTTGTTGTAAACCTAAATGAAAACCTAAACGACAAATGTCTCCTCCACCTATACAGTCACATCTTAATTTTTACAAACTCGTGACCAAGACATTACGATAACTGATCCTTTTAACGCAAGAAAAATAAAACGAACAGCACATTTATCAACTAGTCGCTCGGTAGGCAGATGTTTTTGTTTTATTTCAGAATTATCTGGATTAAACTTACCTTACACATGTTATATTTAAATCAAAATTGAAAGAAGCGTTCGACACCGTGATAGGTGGGTTATATGTAGAATTATGTATGTGAGAGTGAGACAAAAAGAATTGGAATTAAGTAAAGATGCTCATATTCATAATTCAAAAATATCTAAAGTTCGTATTTGTTTTCTTGTAGTGAAAGAATCTCCCATTAAAATGGGATCCCGCAAGGAACTATTCTCGCGCCAAATAAATTTCAACGTGAAAAGAGACAAACGAAAACAAGATCCTGGGTATTAGGTTATTATATAGGCAATCTTTATTTTATTAATACCTACTTTGAATCTTCACCGGACAGCAAGAGATAATTTGCAGTCAATAAAATTATTAATACTCATATATTTTCAGGTCTTTCTGCATATCATGTGACTGTCGGTGAGATTGAACGACTTGCCCATAAAAACGGGGACTGTCCTTATTTTAATTACCAATATTAAGTAAATATGGAGTTTTTACGATTATAACGTTGCTGTTGTAAATTTATACATAGTTAGTCATTATTTCAATTACATTTATTTTTAATTTTGTTTTAAGTAAATTTTGATGATGATTAAAAAATGAAATCTTAGATGTCTACTTTTTTGTTGTTTGTCCATTATTTTTTATTTTTTTAAAACAAACGTTGCCCCACACTAGGAATTTCTCCTGTATTGTGGGTGCGATTACTAACATTTAAACTCACATACACAAACAGCCAGATCCGAAACAACTACTTGTAGGTCATACAAATATTTGTTCCGTGCGGGAATCGAACCCGCGACACACAGCGCAGCAGTCAATCGCTTAACCACTGCGCCAACCGTGCCGTCAATTATGTCTGTCCGTACAAGCAAACGGGTTGATTTACCACATAGCAAGAATTAGTATCTTAATACCATCATCACCATCTTGAATACATCGCGCATACTTCTGACTAATGTAGCATCAAAAATTCAGTACATCCATAAATTAGCAACCATGTCATCGATAGTCTCCATTTGAATAATATAACAATAAACTAGATTTTAGTCTAAAGTTATGTCTAGCTATAATTGTAATAAATTCGTATTCTTATCTTTTGTAACGACATCGACAGTAGCCAAAACCTCAGAATATATTCTGCATACAAGATATGTCAATTATAAACGGAATAATTAAGCTTTATAAAACTATAATAATGCCTATTAAATTCCGGTTAAATTATTTCAATTTTGAAAAGTATTATGATTTTACTCAAATATCACAAAATTCTCAGGGGGTGATGCAAATGTCGTTATTATGTAAAGAGTATCATGATAGTATCGTACTACTAAAATCTGGTTCCCTAAGTTGCAAAGGTCAGTCGGTAGTCGCCGTGGGTAAAACTAGAAGCTTACTGTTTTGTGGATAAAGCATTTTGTTTGTTATAAATGTATGTCGAATTCTGAAACAAGTGATTGTGTTAAGTATCGGTGTTAGACAGGACGTCATTGGCAGCAGAATCTTTCGCGAATATAAACATGGCAATATTCTTTCAAGAAAACTATATAGTTATTTAACAGCCAAAGCTACCAGTAAATAATGATAATGATGACCAAATCAAGTAAAAAACAAAAATATTTGGAAGACTTCTCAAGGTAGAGAGTTCTATGTAACACTAAACATGATAAATTGAAGTGAAATCTCGGAGGCCTTGATTGACACGCGTAAAATCAAGAGAAAACCAGTTACCTTTGCCTACCCTGATACGTATGAGGTTTATAAAAGTTTGTTTGAGTAATTGAGCTCAATATTTATGATACACATAAAAATATTACGATCAGTTAATCAGTAGCCACTTATTATCGATTACAAATATGAAACATAATATAAATCAAGACATTTAGTGTTGTGCCGATAGTTGTAGTCAGAAAGTTGGCAACCAGTTTTAAGGAAAACGGACAACGATTTGGCAACTGATTAAATGTGCTTTTGGCTACTTCACATATTTTGTAACGTCTTTTTAAATACTGCAAGGTTTTGGTTTTCTCTTGAAATTAAAAGCGAATTTCTTGCATTTTGGAAAGTACAGAAACAGGAACCACTATAATATTGTTTTCAAAAGTAAATAAATTGTTCATTTATAAATACGTTGTTCCACGTATCTATGACTCTCATCCCCTTATTAAATAACAAGGTACTTATTAATTAAGATCAGGTTTAAACCACAAAGACAACTTTGTATTAAGATTTCAGATTTTTGAGTCCTTTTAATAGAACTGACAACTTAATCCGGTGCTTAGTTTTCATTTTTATGTTGAGTTTTACCCAAATCTAAATAAAGTTAAAAATGCTTAAAAACTGGCTCAAAGTTTTAGGCTAGAACTAAAGTTAAATCGCACTTTGTAATAAGACGTATACGACTAACAATACTAAAACACATTTTAAACTCAAGTATAATACATAATCAGAAACTGAATTATTCATCGAACAAATTCAGCCACCTGAAGCACATCACTACACATTTGAGCTTCTAATTAGTTTCAGCTCAATCGCGGAAGAAACTCTCGTTGATTGATCAATAAACTGTTTTCATCATAACTCAACTATTAAAAACCTTTTAAATAACAGTAACTGTATTGATTAACGTGTCGATTTACTTTGATATGCCGACTATTGCTACCAGTTGTTCTAGAGTCGCTATTATAATTACTGTGTTAAAATTTGATTTCTACTCTGTGGGAATTAATAATTTTGTCTATCGAGAAATTAAAAACTGAATCAATTAGTTAGTTGCCAACTCTTCTAATATACGTTTCATCCCAGATACATCAACTCAGCCTATTGGAGTCCACTACTGGAGATAGGCCTCTCCCGGGCTGCGCCACAACACGTTTTCCTCCGCCTTCCACATCCATTCTATTTCAGCCACTTTCTTAAGGTCATCAGTCCATCAAGCAGAGGGTTATGTCACGCTACGCTTGCCGATACGCGATCTTTACTCCAGCACCCTAATTGCGTAACGCCCGATTAATCATAATCTGAATCATTTTGAAACAGATTGCTCATCCATTACTTCATATGTTCGAAAACTGTGTCTGCTCAGCAACGTAAATAACGCAATGAATATTGTTTAACTGAAAAAATGAAACAGATTATGATTGATCGTGTGTTACGCAATTAGGGTGTAGGAGTCGTCTGCTCCACCGGCCATCGGTTCTTCGACAAACATGGCCCGTCTACTGCAACTTCAGTTTGCTCACTCTATAAGCTATGTTCTGTATGGTGCCGGACGTAAAAGAATTGCACCATCCCATTTCTTCCCGTGGGTGTCGTAGAAGGCGACTAAGGGACTAAGTAGAGAATGGGCAGCTGCGTTATCTATGCATTTGACCACCATACTGTGATCGCCAACCCACCTGCCAAGCGTGGCGATTATGGCAACTCCCCCCCTTTTGAGGGAAGTTGCCATAATCGCCACGCTTGGCAGGTGGGTTGGCCCCTTTTGGGGGAGGCTTATGTCCAGCAGTGGACGTCTCACGGCTGAAATGATGATGATGAAAAGCTATGTTGGTAGCTTCGGTTTTTTTTCGGAAAATTGAATCTCTGATCCCAGATACAATGCTATTTTATTTTTCCTTCGAGTTGTGATATCAATTTTAGAAACAATTTGCTTTCTTCAATGTGATTATATCAGTTCATCTCTCCTAACTTTATTACGGCATTATTAATATAAGCTTCATTCAAAGACATAATCTGCTAGCATGTTCCCATCTATGTAAAGGTGAACTTCCAGCCTATCCGGATGCAGTTGAATACCGATATTTTACATGGAACGATTGCCTATCTGACCACCACAACCCAGTTATTGGGTAACACTTCACCTTTTGGGTAAGACTGGTTGTCAAATTTTCAGTCTTCTGATGACCCGTAATATCTGTCAAAGATCAACGAATAACAGCCGAGACCAACGGGTTAGCGTACTTTCCAAGGCACGAAGGGGTCTTGTCATCCAGGATACATTAATTTATAAATTAATACTCTGTTATTACATTTTTTTCCTAGATTTTACCACTTAGTAGGCTTATGAAGTATACTTGGCTATATATTTCAACGATATCTGTTGCCAACGTTTCACCAAAACGATCCCTCACCGAATGATTTATAGTTCAGACATCTTTAACGCCACACACGATAAACGGATAAATGATTGTAAGTAGTAAGCAATAATTTAATAACCCCATAGATCAAGGCTGCCAATATGCGAGACATAACCTTCGCTTTTTACGATGTCATCCTGAAAGGACCGGGAAATGACATAAGGGATTACTTATGTTGGATTATTCTTCGCCACGGACCACACGAAGTGTAATAAAACCTTATTCTTAGAACGTTTGATAGAATTAATTCAGGTTTTACAACTGACACGACATAATTAGGTTCTTGGACCAGCCATTCTGATCGCAAACGATAGTAAAAAAAACTAATTTCTTTCAAAAGCTGTATCCAATTCACACTAGTGGACGCTATAGAAATAATGACGTCATTAAGTACTTGTATCAGTACAAAATACAATACTATGACAATTAATTCTCTGTCATGTAATATGACCAGCTCACGACACTACCAAAAGGTAATAAGTGTGCGTCAAGTTCAGCCAAATGTACACTTTATTGCTGAAGAGGTAGATCAGGAAGTCAAGTGGGGGATTTACCGTAATATAAATTACACAGGATCTAAGCAACAGACGGAATGTAGAAGCCCATCGACAGTTTTTGCTAAATACAAGAGATGGGAAGTTTTATGAGTAACGACATAACTTAGTAAATAATTACTTAAAAAGAAAGCTTTTCGTCTAGAATTATAACACAGATACGATAGAACCTGAAGAAAGTCCTCAGGTTTAATCAATATTGCAGTAGGTACTTTTAATGAATAATAGGATGCTTTCTCTCAACGTTTTAAGATTTTTTACATAATAAATTATTTGCAGCAAAAGATACAATTGTATAAAAAAGGCTCACTATACAGAGGCATTAAATCAATATTAGCATGTCCGTACTAAAGAAAATGGAAGTACAACATCGTAAAACAAATAAAAGTCGAAATATAGCCACATTTATTACCTCTAAACCGAAAAATAACTATATTAAGCCACAATACTTACTTTCAAATACAAAATCCTCTATAAAACAGATATCAAACGAAATCGTATCGTAATCGTGTCGTAACGCGTAAATGAGACTCAATTTCTTTGAGATGCGGCGTAAAAAAGTAATGTGGGGACTATCAAGATTTTGTAACCCTGATATTTGCACCGTATTGTTATAAAAATAAGGTTGTTATTCTATTGTCAGTTTTGACGAAGGCTTTAATAGAGTCTTGTAGAATGCCAGACGCGTTCGGAACGTGCGTTTTTCGATTATTACAATTCGCGCGAAAATCCAATCGTTTTGTGCTTATTAAAAAAAATGTTTATAAATTTTCGTTATTGTTCTTGTTTTCATTTTACAGTGACACTAAAATAAGATGCAATTTATTCGAGTAATGTGCGATTTGTGTTCTGTGAAAAGAGAATTTTATTGAGAGTCAAGAGCTATTGAAGTATTGAAGAAATATGGCTTTGTGAACCTCTTTAGATAAAGATACATATAATATTCTTTATTACAAGGTTTTATAAACTATACTAGATAAAAATTAAGTTCAAGAACGAAAACCCGATTACTGAAAACTTACACTCTAAAAAGTACAAAATAAGAAAATATTCTCATCTAAAAACTTTGGTTATATGCCACTTTGCCCTAAAGCTTATGATCGCTGAATACAGTTAGGATATATTGTTTTGGTAGATGGTCAAAAAAATAACCCTCATTTTTGCTTCGCCGTAATCGGGTCATAAACCTACGATATTTGTGTAATTAGGAACTTCTTCACTTAATGTGAGTCTACTTCATAGTACACCCACATTAAGTGTGAGTAGAGTGAGTAGAGAGTGAGAGTAGTAGTGGATGTACTTATTTTTTTATTTTATTTTTTATATTACATTTATAACACCTTATTACATTCGATTTCTCCAGTAATTTTTAATTTTTTCCGTTTTTTTTTTTTGTAGTTTCACGTAATGTCTCATGACGGTCGGAGGCGCTGCACTCGAAGTTGTGGACGAGTACGTTTACCTAGGACAAACTGTCCAGTTAGGTAGGTCCAACTTCGAGAAAGAGGTCAATCGTCGAATCCGACTCGGTTGGGCAGCGTTCGGCAGCGTTCGGGAAGCTTCGCAATATCTTCTCGTCCCACATACCGCAGTGTCTCAAGACGAAAGTCTTCGACCAGTGTGTGTTGCCAGTGATGACATATGGAACCGAAACGTGGTCGCTCACAATGGGCCTCATAAGAAGGCTTAAAGTCACCCAAAGGGCAATGGAGAGGGCTATGCTTGGAGTTTCCCTACGTGATCGAATCAGGAATGAGGAGATCCGCAGGAGAACCAAGGTAACCGACATAGCCCGAAGAATTGCCAAACTTAAGTAGCAGTGGGCAGGGCACTTTGCACGCAGAACAGATGGCCGATGGGGTCGAAAAGTTCTGGAGTGGCGACCGTGCACCGGAACACGTAAAGTTGGAAGGCCTCCCACAAGGTGGACCGATGACCTTGTGAGGGCCGCAGGAGTCCGCTGGATGCAGGAAGCACAGAACCGGTCGAAGTGGCGGAGCTTGGGGGAGGCCTATGTCCAGCAGTGGACGTCCTTCGGCTGAAATGATGATGATGAATAGATTTCTCCAAGGTGATGTTATAAGTCACAATGTTCACACAAATTTACAAGTACTCCTCTGCCTAACCCATCGGGAAAGACAGCGTGATGTTATATTGCCTTTTGTTAATCTTACTCCGCTTCCTATGTTAAATATAAAGCAAACAATTTACAGATCATCAGATCTTTTATTAAACATTCATAAAGCCATTTGCGAAATTCCGCAATACTTTAATCACATAATTTATAACCCCATCCGCTTAGATGCAATCGTCCGCATTAATTAAAAATACTTTAAAGAAATCAAATCTCCTTTTTAGTAAGGTCAACGACTTGGCTACTTGATTTAGATTACAAGACATGTGGAGACTAGATTTTGTCTAGATCCAGACCAGATTTTGTAGAAACTAAGTAAGATATTTGAAGAGACCAGACGGAATGACCATAATGCCTTGGAAATTAGGTCGGCCTTTGGTATGGGATGCAACATGTGTCGACACCCTTGCGCCATCCCATCTTTCTAGTACGGCGGGTTGTGCTGAGGCGGCTGCTGCAGGTGCGGAAAACCTCAAACGGCGCAAATATTCCAATCTTATTGAAACCTATATGTTTCAGCCGTTTGGGGTTGAAACTCTAGGGCCATGGGGTCCGAGTGCCCACTTAGTTTTCCGAAACATTTCCATGCGGTTGGTCGACTCTTCACGTGACCAAAGAGCTGGCCTATTTTTCGGCCAAAGAATCAGCATTACCATACAAAATGGCAATGCTGCCAGCTTTTTGGGCACTTTTCCCATTGACAAAGATGCGTACGTATTGTTTGATGCCTTATGATTATTTTATTTTTATATACCTGTACATATTTTTATTTCAAGACCAGTAGTTTTTAAATATTTGAGTGACATCATGGCTAAACATTAGATACTTATTTATAGCCAACATGTCCTGGCTGTCCCATTGGAAAATTATATTATACAATACATACTAAATAAAATCACGACATTTTTCCATGGGGAAAACTACGCAGAAACTACGGAGCGCCATCTGCGCCGATCCTAACAGTCTCTTATTGCCTCGTTTACTTTGATACATCTGGTCATACAAAACCAAGAATCTCCGAGAGAAACCATATCCTTTTGCTACTTTAACGAAATCCGTACTTAGAGTCGTTTTGATATGAAAGCTGCCATAGACAACGCTGCACTACCAATTAATCTAAATACTACTATTTTTTTTCTATGCTAGTTAAGCATGCTTTCTACCTCTAGCTCACATTGTAACCTGAGGTTCAGTGCAAAACACGGTTAAAATTGATATATCGAAAGGAAACGTCCTTGATTATATTTTTTGGGGAATGAACTAAATTGCGGTATCCCACTCTACTGGCAATACGTATAACAAGAGTGCAACGTTTCCAGCTCAATCTAATTCTTTGGTTTATCTATTTGGTTTAACTATTTTTTTCAATTCCTGTCGCCTTGTCCTGGACTAACTAAGTAGTAAGGAGTAGCGTGTTCATGAAAACGAAATAGAAACTATGAAGACAATATTTCTTAGACACCATTTTTGTTGGCGAGTGCAGGATAAGATAACACAGGAGCTTAAACAAAATATACAAAATAGATAAACTTGGATGAGATTGAGCTGGTATACACGTATTGCCAGTAGAGTGGAATACCGTGATTAAGTCCAATCCCAAAAATATTATCAAGGACGTTTCCAGGCATATTTCAATGTCAACCCTTCCTACTAATTATTTATAGTATGAAAATTGTAGATTCCTTATTTTGGTGTCAAGTCGTTGCAATAACTTAACAATCAGTCCCACCCACAATTCCGAACCTACCCACATTTCCATCAAACCCAACAAGATTTAAAATATACACTTTATTTGACGAAACACAGATAAAAGATACAAAAAGCATGTATCTAAAATATGTTAATTTGACATAACATTTCTAAGTGAAAGCACGAACGCACTTATAAGGGTGGGGTCACAATGTGAGAGGTCACTTGACGCGACCTTAGAAGTGTCAACTGATCAACGGCCAGTGTATTAAGGTCCTTGGTTAAGCCTATTTGGGCCCCGTTTTGGTTGGAATTGTAAGGCAAGGGAGGGGGGAAAGAGGTCAAGCTATGTATGGTGGTCTCGGCGCCTATTGAAATGAGTCCCTTTGAATGGAGTTTGGAAATGGGTGTGCGTGAGTTATAGACTGTGGCGATTAGTTAGTTACGTTAACTTTCATGGGTTTATCGGATGCTTTGTTTTAATTGGGGTTACTAACCAGTTTTGTTACCATGTCGTCAAACCAAAAATTTATTCTTCTGTAACTCTAATAATTTCCTTTCATCCTTCTGTTAGGCATCGTCAGAATTCCTTTCGTTCAATTCCTTCTTGAATAAGTAAACATGTCTGACTTATTACCTTTCCTTCATCTTTAATTGAATCGAATTTAAGCAACATTATTTTCTCTCCGTCAGCCGTCCTACATCTACCTTTTGCTCAGTAATTTTCTTGCACATTACTATTAATCCCTAATCATTATCATCTTCCTGCCCTTATTTCATGTTACTTTTGCAACACGTTTTCTTTTTCCATTCTCCCCTGTCAACTGTCACGCTATCATTCACTCCCTTCTCTTTCATATCATTCCTTACACAATCCATCCATGAAGTTCCATTCATCTAAATCAGTCATCACCTGCTCCGTCTACTTCATTCGTAATCATTTCTTCGTTCCCACCATTAATTCTTCTATAGCTTAAATCATTTCTATTCCCGCTTCTCTCTTCGCCACACCGTCATTCTCGTAATATTATGCTAATATGTGTTTATACCTTGTTGACTGGTAATGATTTTAACCCGTCTCGTATTGTGTCGAGTGTTTTTGATACCAGTAGCATTCCTGATTCGACGCGTTGTGCCACTCAATGGGAAAACGTCATCAAGAAATTTTATGTGTGAAGGTATGTATAGGATGGAATTATGGAGTGTACTATGTTTGTGGTGGAAGAAGACAGCTTTTTTGTAGTTTTTGTCATGGTTGATGTAGGGATGGCGTATCTAATAAATGTTGTTGCGTGACATTCAAAACAGGTGGAGAACAAAACTTATCAAACGGATAAAACAGTTCAGAACTTTCTATTGTATAATCAGACTGTTTAAATTCTAAATGTGATGCTTTGGGAAAGCCTAAAAAAGCTCAATTCATAGGTTATCTATTTATAATTGAACTATTCATGAACATTCTTAAATCTCAGTACCTACTTAGTAGACAACGACTCTTAGTATATCTATCCCATCTATCTGTTCCTCTCTTCCACCTAAACCTATCTCATTCAAATCTCCACCACCGCCATACACACACGTACCTCCAACAATAACACCGCGATCCTTTGTCCGAACATCCACATTAAGCCCAGCTCGACTACCCTCAAAAGAATCGTGATAAAATCAACATCAGAAACAAAGCTGGGCCATATTTAATTGCAACACTTAACACCGGCTGGAGGGTTGAGTTATACGCGTGTGCAAGTTCGACGCGCGAGATAAAATGTGATATAGAGCGCACTGTGGATAGAACATACGCGGTGGAATACTGGTGTAGACTTTAGAAGGTATGGAAGTGACAGGTGTTTGTGTATTTTAGGGTTGTGTTATCGGCTTAAAGAGTTTTGAAGATGGTCGTATTAGGGAACAGTTTTTGCAAAGGAAAGTGATACTGACGTTTTCACAAAAAATGAAAGAGGTAATGCTAAATGAGGAGGATTCGGCAGTGGGTGGGACCAAATCCAAAGATGATATTTTCAATTAAACTAAGTAATGCCAGATAAGCAAATAAGTGACTACCTAGATGACGACAAATAGAGAACTATCGAAAACTATCGATTTTTGGAAAAAAGTTTTTATTTTTCCCTTTTTAGTTATAGTACCTACCGCCAATTCGAAATTTCATCATACTTGGGGTAAAAACAATGTATATTTATGCGATAGCAGCAATCGCGGTTGATTTGCTGTATTTTTTTGAAGAGTTCCGTTGTCTGTCTCCGAAGCGCATCACCAGATCTATATGAAATTTAAATGGGACCACACGGAAAGCACCAGCTTTCAAATATTTTTTTTTATCAAAATCCTAGTCGAAAAATCGACAAAAAAAGAATTAAAAAAATACAGTCGAATTGAGAACCGAGTTCGACTTCGACTTCGATTTCAAAAAAGGAGGAGTCCTTATTTGAAGTCGGTTAAAAAAGACATCAAATGTGCAAATGATATGGGACAGAACCAAAAAAAAAAATATGAGGTGGTGAGCATAATTATGTGGTCTTAAGTATCATCATCATCATCATTTCAGCCGAAAGACGTCCACTGCAGGACATAGGCCTCCCCCAAGCTCAACCACTTGGAACGGTTCTGTGCTTCCCGCATCCAGGACTCCTTAGTATAACGAAAGAAAATTCAGGATATATTTGGCAAATTATCAACACTGCAAACAGAGCAGTCATCAACGCAATATTCATAAAACACCACCATGTTCAGTTCAACAAAATATTTATTCGACAAAGCTTAGCTCTATTGGACAAGGAACCACGTCCCACCATGAACTTCGAAACTATTAATATGCAATATCTATGCATTAACAGGTCTATATAGTACCTCTCTTAGAACCCATGGCCGATGTAAAATGTGGCCGTAGGCGTCCAAATAACAAGATTTTGTCCTTTAAACGACAACTATTGTAACTATATCGCGGTATCCGATGGGATCTGAATGTTTCTGGATCTCTGGATTATCTGCAAAGGGTGTGTGTTAGCGGACCCACGGGTTCGAAGGATGGCTAACTGAATGCCAGGTGTCGGATTTGGGGTGATAAAAAATACGAGATTTTGGGTGTAAAACTTTCCGCCTGAACGAATTCAGTGCAATATTCTATTTTTATATTTGTGTAATTTTGTGAATACACAAACATAATCAGCCTATAATATTCCCACTGTTAAGTAACTACTGCTAAGTATCAGGTAGGTCTTCATTTTTTTTATTCTAGGACATGCCGGTTTCCTCACTATGATTTCCTTCACCGATTTGAGAGCAGAGGTGATGAAATTATTTACACAAAATAAAGCCGGGGCCATTACCACTTGTCACCACTAGTCGCGAATACTTCTGACATAATAAGATAATTTCAACTTCAACTCACCATTAATGGCTTTTTGAAGCAACACCACATTTTTTTCCAATATCACGTGGGTACTATGACAGACCATCAAACAGTTAATATCATATCGTATAGCAATTTAATTTTTACAGTTTCCTTGATCTAGCTATTAAGCAATGTTGAAAGGTCAAGTATGTCAACCACAATTCTTAACTTTCTTACTTTTACTTAGAGTAATGAATTCAAACAGCAATTACCACTATCTGCGGGAAATGCTGCCTTACTACTTTCACTATTACCAATTCACTAGATTTACATATTTATTCAAATTAAAACAAATCATTACAACTAAAGTACAAATTGCTACACCTAACATTTCAAACCTGCTCGTCGCTCTATACGTCTATATGTAACCACAAACTTAAGGAATAAGTCTAGCAGTGTGTGCAAAGTAACAAGGCGAGTGTACACGCTATATCCCGCTTTAACGACGCATTTGTTCTAATGTCGGGACCTACGTACGGTGTATATGCGCTATAATTGAAAATTTACAAGAGATTTCCGTGATCGAAGCGTGAAGAAATTTGCAAGGTTAGAAAGAGTGCTCGAAAAGACTATTTTGTAAATAATATCGTTAGTTTAGCGTGAATTTTGGCATTAAAACTATAATGTCAGCAATTCATTATTAATAAAATATTATTAAAAGTATGTGATGTCCCACTGCAAGCCAAAGGCCTCTCTACCCTCCTTCCACTTCTCTCTGTTTAATCCTGCTAGTGACCAGTTCTTGTTGAAGGAGTCCAGCTCATCCCGCCATCTCCGTCTGGGCCTACCGCGACGTCGCTTGCCATTAAGAGGGACCCATTGGGTCGTAAATTTGGCCCATTGGTCGTCTGACATGCGGCAGATGTGTCCAGCCCAATTCCATTTTAGTGTGGCAGCTTTCCAAGTGAACAGATTGAACGGATGGTCGTATTCCTAACCCGGTCTGCTAGTTTGATGCCCAGAATACTCCGTTCCATAGCCCTCTGGCAAACCTTGAGCGTGGACCTCTGCTGATTTGTCAAAGACCATGTTTGACCATTATAACCTTTTAATAAAAATTCAATAACTTTCAAGGAAAGATGAAAAGACCAAATGAATGACCTTGTCTGTTTTAAGCCCTACTTTGAGACCACAGGTGAATACATATTGAAATGTTTTCAGATTTACTTTAGACAGTCATCAGCGTTTTACTTACCGACAGGAAACAAATGTACAGAAATTTTGAAAATGACCCATGATTAAGTGACATCTATCAATAAACATAGAGACATGAGTGGACCATTTCCAATCTGTATATTTTTATCTCTCAAGACCTGTACCACAATCTATTCATAAAGCGAATACTCACTGATAAAAGATTTATTTCTTTAAGAAGTTTTGTACAAACACTTTTACACGACAATCTTATTTGTAAAACTAGATGAGGTCGGCGTTTCCTATCTGACTACTCTGAGAAGAAAGGACAAGACCGAAACCCAAACCGAGGCCGAAACTCAGAGGTCACAGTCTCATTTAAAGTCCAGGCAAATCTTGGTCTAATCATGTGAAGACCATTTTGATTGATGTCTGAAGTGGTCTATAGAAAAAAGATCTATCAGGATGAGTGGACCTGTCCAGTAAGTGCAGTATTCGTGCAACTCAACTCAAAACTTAAGGAGCCCAACGATTCGACGAACAGTGACAAATAAAGGGAATTCTCTTTAAAAGTCCAGATATAATCTTGGTCAGACCACTACTCACATTCACTAACAAGATCTACATAACACTAAAGATCACCTCATCCAATCCACTGTGGTTTATTAGACGTATAATATTTCTAAAATAATACCGTCTTTAAATTATCCAGCCAGTAATAATGTCAGCACAACTTTTATTTCTTCGCCCATAACTAATGGTGCAAGTTGTAACGCAAAACTCGGGGTCGTTTGTTCAAAAGAATATTGCTACATGTCTAGGAAAAAATATATCAGGACTAATTAAAGGACTGGGTTTTTGCCTGGGGCGGTTAGATCAAGTTTCTTGGGTCTAAGATGGGATTGATTTAGGCTAAGATCGTGATTATGCCTGGAAGATGAAAGGTCTTCGATGTTAGTTAGCTGTTAGATGACAAAAATGCCAACGCAAAGTTGACATGATTTGACTACAAGCATATATATCATAATGGCCTTTCAAAAATTGAGGTTTGTGAGGTGTTTAAGAAAAAATTATCGAGTAAATAGTCATGCTTTGGAATAGTCATGAAATATGCATGAATTTCTTGAGCAATAAAATTAAAATATAAGGTTTAATTAAAGCATATCTTGATTGTGAAAAATTGCCGTAAGATATGCTTAGCAGTTGATGAAAAAATGTATATGGAAGAAATTATTGCTATTGGAGGCAAGCGTGAAATGCTTGATTTAGCATATGACGCGGGATTTTTTTGACCTGTAGACTTGGCCAAGGTTTTATTTAAAAGATGGTGATGGAAATTCAATTTCTAAGTCCTGATGAAAAAGGACTCTGAAATCTGGAAGCTTCTTAAGGAGCAAAAGCAGTCCCATATTTAACTATGGATTACTTACGGTTTTATCTTAAGTCCAAGATACAAAGGTACTTTACTAACAACGATCGGTAGAAAAGACTAAAGAACAAGTTATTCATACAAACTTACAAGTAATCATATCACAGGTAATTTAACTAATTAATTAATGGTAATTCCAGCTCATATTGAGCCTGGCATCTACAATAACCTACAATGTGCATCGCGTTGATCTCTGCCTTGTTCTTCTAAAATAAATCTGTCACTACCTCTAGGACTATAGGGTTGTCAGGATGAATTTGACTGGTAGGACCAAAAATGTGCTTGAAAAATTATAAAAACGATTAGATAGGTACCTGAAAATTCTTCGGTTGAGTGAATAAATTCTATGATCAGGAACTTAGCGGTTTAGAAGAAATAAATAATAGTTACTATTATTTATTTTCTATTTTTTAGTTCTGCTAACTACAAAAACGTGTTTTTTTTTTCATTTTTCTCATTTTTTTTTTATTATTGAATTGTCATCGGTCCTCGATAAGTTTACAAAGTTTCAATGAAATCTGACCGTTTAAAGTGGGTCAAAATCACGCACTAAAGAGTCGGTTACATACAAACAAACATACAAGTGAAGCTAATATAAAGCGTGTAAAAAAGCGGAAGTTAATAACATAATTTGGCGAAAACTTCTAAAATCTTTAGCAATTCAAGATGTAAATTAAGCCTTCATCGACCTGCAACAACGTAAAAAAATAACAAGCTGCTAAATTATGATCAATTACATGTTGCCATTTATCCAAATTATTTTCTAAAGTAAAGCTTTTCCATTTTGTTTTTTTTCTATACAAACATATCCCTTCTTCTCAGCCCTACTAGTAACTATGCTCGTTTTGAGTTACACGCCGGGCGCTACTAACAAGCCTAGCTAGTTATACGAGGCCTTATACAGGGTGTTGTGTCCGCACTTATGTTTTCACGCATTATACAGCCTGTTAGCGTTGCTTACTGAATTTGTCAATAAGTGCGTATGCGCACTGAATTTAGGCGCGTTCTATGTGATGTCACGACTTTTTCCTTAGATGTCCAGGTATGTATGAAGATGAGATGCCTTGGAGGTGAGTCACGAATTGCAATAAAATGTATCTGAGAGATCAGTATAAGAAATGTGGGTTTATCTTTTGTTTAGCATAGAGTTTGTAGGTATTTTTCGTTCTGTTGTTAGAAATTGTGCAGGGTGGGACTTTGTACTCATCATCAGCATCAGTGAGATGCAGCTTAATACCAGTATTAAACATGGAGCGACTGCCTATCTGACCTTCACAACCCAGTTACTGGAACCAGTCTTACCCCTTGATAACACAAGTTGTCAGACTTTCGGGCTTATGACGATCCGTAACGTAAGTCACAGATCGAACGAATGACAGCTGGTACCAACGACTTAACATGCTTTCCGAGGCACGGTGGGGTCTTGGTAAGTAAAGGTGGTCACCCATCTACTAAATCTACGCTTGCCGCGGTTGGTCCGTCGATACGGACCAACTGCGGCAAGCGTAGATTTACGTAGTACGTAGTATTTCAGAAATATATAGTAATTAGAAAAGAGTGCAATCCTCGCAATCTATAAAATGGGGCCTCGCGAGTCTCTTAGAAACAAATTCAACGAAATTGATATTATTAAACTAACTCCGCTTTCTCTTTCTATCCTAGAAAATATCTTGTATGTTCGCGTCACGTAGTAAAGATGAAATTGTGATTCCAAAATTTAGATTAACTAAAACTAGCGAGTCATTTCTAATAGACAGTATCCGCTTCTATATAACAAGTTGTCAAAGTCGTATAAAGAACTTAGCGAGGGAAAGTTTAAAACTCACATCAAACGTGTCCTTATCAAAAAAGCATATTTTGAGATAAAAAACTACGTTGAAGACAAGGAAGTTTGGCATTAATTCCTTCTGCAAATGTGGCTTCCCTGGTACCTCATTAACAGCATAACTATGTGAAAGTCTATTAACTGCTCCCAAATTACAATGTAAATTTTTGTTGTTTTTTTTTACAATGTCTGACATAATGTCGTCATTATTTGACTTTATACATCAATTCTAATATCGACTATTTATAAGTAATTGTCATAGAAATCACGTCATTTGGTTTAAATAGGTTCATTTTATCTACGAAAATTCTTTTACATATTGTGAATGAGAGAACGTTGTAGGCCTTACAGACTGCAGATTTGTAGACGATTTTCTATACTTTATATTCATTCCTCTAAGTACCTGGTACTGATTGACAGGCCTGCACTGTCCTCCCATACCTATTATTTCATCACTGTAATTTTAAAACTGTAAAAGCCAACTATTTTTAAAAGAGTAACCGTGGAGTTTCTTGCCGGCTCTTCTCCATAGGAAGCGACAAATTGGAACCGTGCACCTAGCTTCTGATGTTTCATAAGTGCCCATGCAGGTTTATGTGAAATAAAATATTTTGATTTCGATTTTACCTTTACGATCGACCCGTACGGCTGTTATTAATAGCTACAAGCACTTCTCATTTAGCTACAAGGCCCTCAAGGTGAAATTTTGTAGTCTAAAATTGAAATATGAAATTCAAAATCATGCCTGTAATACAAATCCCTTCGATGAGGTATTAATACTGGTTGATTTAAATGGTAATATGTTTGTTTGGCGAATTGCGATTTAGTCACATGCATCCGGTGATTCCACCCGTCATTTTACTACGATAATCTTCACCGATTTTGTGAAAAAAAAAAACTCCCATGCAACAGTAGACAGACTATTTCGATGCAAGTATGAAATTTTGCTATTTTTTTACAATTCGAGTAAGAGTTTTATAGTGAAAGTTAGTTCGGTAGCACCCTCTTGACGGATGCAGGTGACTAAATCGCTACCCTGTATTACAAACTTTCCCAGAACACTGATTTACTGTCTTCTAGCAAGATTAGTGTTGGTCGTAATAATAGCAGTAGTCTCAAAGCTTTCTTCTTTTATTTATCATAATTTGTATCATGATTAAAGATAATTGAGAAGACAAAACATATATATGAATTTCAACTATGCCCTTTACGGTCTTACATGTCTAATGAAGCTTTATCCGGAACTTTTAAAGACCATTAGTGGTCCTTAGGCACATCACTAGTGTGAACCAGTGAGGTGACTACAATTGTGCGTAAATATTAATAAGTTGCGAGCAAGTGCCCAGAGGTACTCTGCAACCCATTGCTCTTGTTTGATTTATAGTTTGCGCGCGCACATGACGACAAGCAACTTATATCACTGTGTATTATTAAACAAAGTTCTTGAGTGCATCTGTTAGTTTTATCTTGTAAACTGCTGGACGGATTTTGTTACAAACTATGGTTGACTTGAAAGCATTTTTTTTTGATATATTGACGTTTTTTCACAAAGTTCGCAAACGTCCACAATATTTGCATTTATAAAAGTGTACTTTACTGACACACATTTTACACACATACCAGACGCCATGAAAATGTTCTTTTATCTTAATTAAAAACAATACGTCGTCATTTATAATTAACTAGCTTTTCCCAGCGGCTTCGCCCGCGTGGAGTTCTAAAATAATCCCACAGGAACGTACTACATATGGGGGTTGTTAACTATCGTTGTACCAAATTTTATTCAAATTCGTTCCGCCCTTTGTGCGTGGTTGAGTAACAAACATCTAAAGTTCTTATAATTATACTCCATGTGTGTTCGTCTAGCTAAAATAAGGTACTTGTTTCCAATATTCTAAGATATTCAGCCTGTTCCACTGGTTTAAACTCGATTTACCATTGTATACAAGTCACAACTCACAACCCATCAAACTATGTCCCACAATCGAATTTTTCACATAAATATTCTAAAAACATCTCTTCAAATAATGCAGTTGCATCATTATAGTGAAGTGACGTGCCCACATTGACATTCTTCAGGTTTTATCAATAAATAACTCGATTACCGAATAAATAAGTATCGATAAACAAAACCGAATCAACGCTGGACAAGCATTACGCCTACGAAGTAACGGAGAGAATTATAATAGGAAGGCGATTTTGTGTTGTACCGATTGCTGACGGTAAAGTGAGGTTGTGGGTTTGGCAGTGTCTGTATGTATATGTTACAATAAAGGGCTGTGTTAAAGTAATTACTGCTACTCTTGAAAACAATCTTATCCTACCTCTAAAACAGACCAAAAACCTTGATATCAAACATTAGTATGGTGATAGTACCTAATTCCCTAAATTGCTTACTAAATAGAACTTTCATAATTTTAGAAAAATGGTATACTTCGACAATGTTTGGAAATATGTGGGTACTATGTGTGTATCTATTACATTAATAAATTACCTGTTATTGCTTCATTTTAAATTCTTTTTACCTATTGTGGCGTAGTAATTTTACTTTAGGTGCATCTTCACATATAAGTATGTAATTATCCTAAACAAATACTGTAAAACATTTTCAATGGGTCACGGTAAAGTTTACTTCCCATTCTTCTCCATGCGTAACTATCTTTTGGAAGGGGCGACTAAAGTCAAAGTAAATTTTGAAGCTCAAATGTTTCTTTTATGTCACTATCTGCCCAGCCATTTCATATTTAAGTTGGGGTCGGCTTCCAGTCTAACCGGATACAGCTGAGTATTGCCTTTTATTTGCCTGCCTATTTGAAATAAATGATTTTTCTTTGACTAAACGAACTCTCACACGAGAAGTTCCAGGATGAACCCATAGTTAAAGCTGAAAGCTTGTACATTGATTTATGGTATTTGCTTCTTAATTAGAAATACCTTTACTTCTGAGTCAAAATTAACACCACATACCTCTCTGTAACAAAGTGTTGTCTGCAACGTGTAATTTAAATACCGTATATGATTAAATTCACAAAAGACTAACTAGCCAGCTACTTAGACTTTTATCTGCGACCTATGTGAACTAACAATGACGCTTAACTCATTGGTTATTTTGCTCCGTTACCTCGTAAAGTTAACCACCATTTTAACTATGAGTTATACGGAAAACTATTGTTAGGTTCTGTTAAACAAATTACGTTTTCGGTTTGTGGGTAGTTCCAAGTGTTTTTGGTATTTGCTTGTATTTTTATGGTGTACTTCTTCAATGGGACCTACTAGGTAGTGTCGAGATTGTACCTGCCCCATTGATCGATATGCGACAACATGGCAGACCAAGGTGAAGTTGGCGGGAGGAGCTAGGCTCCTACCGAAAGGACTGGCCAGCCGTATTAGCGCGAAATCGCATCTCAGACCTTCGCCCAGCAGCGGGATGATTGTTTGTTATTTTCAATCGACTTTAAAAAGAAGGAGGTTATCAATTCGACATGTTTTGTTTTTTTGTTTATTGTATGTTCGGGCATAACTCCGTCATATATAGACGGATTTGCAAAATTCGGGTTTATCCCGGGTCCCCTTTAAATTTCATATGGATCTGATGATGAGTTTCGGAGACAGACAACGGAACTCTTAAAAAAATTACAGCAAATCAACCGCGATTGTTGTTATCGCATAAATATGCATTGTTTTGACCCCAAGGATGATGAAATTTTGAATTGGTGTGGGGTAGGTACTAAAACTAAACAGTGAAAAATAAAAACTTTTTCCAAAAAAAAAACAAGCGACTTCCAAAAAAACACTATAAAGTGAAGTCGGTTGTTTTTTTTAAGTTTTTATAATTTACGCGGCCGACCCAAATGTCGTTTCTTTGGTATTGTTCATCGAATCGTTGAGCTACTTAAGTTTTGTGTTGAACTGCATGATTACTGACAAATGCGTCCACTATAGGTCTGGATAGGTCCACTCAATCTGAGTGGTCCTTCCCTTAAAATACCATTTCAGACTATAACCTACATGGTTTCCTCGTGATCTGACTAAGATTTCTGGACTTTAAAAGAGACTATGACTTCAATTTTGCTCAATATTCCTTCTTAGAGTAAGAGAAACGCCGGACCTCATCTAGTTTTAAAAATATGATTGAAGTACTGAAATGTTTGTATAAACCTGTGTATAGAAAAAAAATCGTTTTTCATTTAATGACATTGGTTTTTGATGAATACCAACTGGCACAAAATAACCTACCAAAAGCTTAAATAAACCTGCCTCAATAGATATAAGTGCTGCAATCACTTATCAATCAATAGAAGACTTATCAAAAGCTTTCGAGTAAGTCTCAATAAAAAAGTTTAGCAATTACTAATATAAAAAAAAATCCAATAACTGGCTTAAGGAATTGAAAAAATGATAAAAATCGCACCGAAGCCTTCTGATGCGATTAAAGCAAGAAATAAAATACCTTAGCATTCTTCAAAAGGACTACACGCAAAATTTCACACGTCTAGCTCGAAGTTCACTATCTATTAAAATACCTTTCTGCACAAGAGCTGTGTTCACAAAACTATAAACACAAGCGTAAAAATAGACGCTCCACAGTCCACAAACGTAATATAATTCGCGGCGGCTGCGCAACAAAACTAATGAGAATCAAGAAAACATTTTACAGCTTAAATGTCGCCAAATCCATTACACACTACAACCGCGCACGGAATCGAAACTGAGTTTTATGCATTTCATATTTCTACGTTTATTTGGTATAGCCAATTAGTATGATCATAAAATCAACCCGGTTTTACGGGAGGTCCCTTTATTGTGGACACACGGAGCAATAATGCGTCGAGCAGCCGTTTATGATTGGGATACGTATGCAGAAAGATTGATAAAATGTGCTGGAATATGGAACACGTTTTCCCTAGATAGGTAAGGTCTTCCGTGTACTATTGTTATATAAAATAAGACAGAACGTAACGTTGCTTAAGATTGTTGGTTGCTGTATTCAACAATAGGACTGGAGTGCTTGTGGCGCAAATTGTGGATTCCGGTGCACAATATTATTATAGTTATTCTCATAATTCTTTGGTGTTCGGAACATAAAATATTATTGCTTTTGCAGACGATTGCAAAGCGCGTGCACATCTTATTCGCATCTTTGATTCGTTCTTCTTGGTAATCTGCCTACTCTATAAGAACAAAGGGGCTAACGATGTGATGATGTGTTTCTTCTGTCATAGTATAATAAAGCGTCCAGGAAATGCGAAGACTTTATAGAAAAAGAAAAAAAATATCCTCATAGCTAGCCGCATCGCTTCAGTTAGGGACCAGTATTTTCAATATCATACTGCTCATAGTGTCGACTATGAAAACACTACCAAGGGTCCGTACCCCCTATAATATATTACGTCAAACACAACATTCACTCGTTAACTATGCTTAAAAGTTCGTAACTTGCTAATTGCCTGATACGTATTTCTGGAGTCGTCGATTCGCCCGCAACTAAGTGAACTTCTTGCGGACTACCCTATAGAAAATAATGCATTATGTAAAAGTGTCGATTTCTCCCTTCCTGTCGGTGCCTTTTTCGGATCAGCAAATTCGAGCAAATCCACTCGAAAGCCGTTTTGATACTCAGCACCTACGTACACTGTAAAGCATTCATAAATTACAAGTTTTTCATGATTTAGGAGCTAAGTCTTTTCACTGGCTACACTAACTAGCCACCGTTATGAACACGGCTGCTGATTTCTACCTCCAGGCGATAACACACGTTTATTGATTGCTGCGTAGATTTCCTCATCGTTTTCCCGTACTGTTTAAAACTAATCATAAATTGTAAATGTAAATTGTTTGACAAACTTTCAATACTTAGAATTGATTTGTTTTCGTTTTTGCATAACGTCATTACTTCTTAACATTTAATCTACATAGGTAAACTGAATCACGACCCAATGCGAAAGGGTAAATTGAAAATGGGCGGGAAGTCCGTAGGTCTCCTACTTTAAGGATTATTGAGATTTGACTCTTAAAGATCAGCAAGCATAGCATGAGATTTACTAGAACCAAAACTTAATGTCAAGCCGAAAACATAGAGAAAAGGTAAATTCTTTTTTCTAACTTCAAATTGAAAGAATGAAATACACTGACTCCAGCAAGATTTGCACTAGCCCCTGAAGCCTCATGTTTCATGGTGCTGCAGAAATCATTGCATATCAAGGAGTAGACCGGAGGGCTCTGTAATACATCGTGCCTTTAGAAGTATTGCGAGTCTCACCGGATATGTATCCTATAGTAGGCATGGGACTGGTGGAGAGACGGGTGATAATCATTTTCCTAAATTCAAAATTAAGTGAAAATCTAGATAGATAGGTCCCAGATAGTAGACAGACAGGTCAATATTCAGTCGCGCTAAAAGTGATTAACGGATCGTCAAAACCAACCGACGTGTACATTCAAGAATTGTAATCACTCCGACGGTTATTACATGTTTTCGCATAAAAATAACCAAAGTATTGTTACACGCTCAACTGCAATTCGGCCTACAGTTTTTACAGTTGATTTTAATTAGTTTTTTGATTGATTTATGAGACCCTTAGTTTTTGAGGTCATTTATTTAAAGCATTTTTAAAGTACACTAAAATGTTCCGGTCAATTGTGTTTGCACATGGTATATTGGACCCTTAAGGGGATATTGCTTTGTGGTAGACTGGTAGTATAAACGACTTATTTATTAGGTGTATATGAATCATATTTATGTCAGGAATTTATTATGCGACAAGGAAAATAATATAAATTCATCCTGATCTGCCTTGGAATTTCAAATAAAGCCCTGATTTAAAACGATTCATCGTGAAATAAGATTTCTTCAAAAACGTAGTGGAGGCAACATTTCAGTGTACAAAAAAACCAAACCCAACATTGGTTTCAAGGACCAGCACTAGGAAGAAATATCTCACTTACGTCCTAACGGTACAAACAAAGATGGTGCGAAAATATGCACGATTTAATGACTAATGGCTGTCTTCATATTCTGCATGTTTGAATTTAGATTAGAGTTACAAAGCTATTTCTACTGTAAAGACTGTCTCGCGTTATTAAGCGTATTACAGATGAGATTCTCAAAAGAAATTTTACCCTTTTCAGAAGTAGATCTACGCGAGACACATTTCAAATCTTCTACGATCGCTGACGAGAGGTTCTAAAATATCTTCGATTGATATGAAACTCAGTCGTTTCTACAAACCGCATTAGCCCCTCTATTACCCCCTACAAAGCTAATAAATTATTTAATATCCCACATCCATTTCGATCTTAAATCTAAGTCAGTTCCTATCTTACCAATAACATCTAACTTCCAACCTAACGTCCGGACAATGGCTGTGCTAAAATATGCAATACTTAATGTCAAATGACGCGGACTGCCATCAAATCATCTGCATGTTTAACTTGTGCCCTTTATTATGGTTTACTGCGAGCCTTTGAACGGCTGCTTACATTAAGTTAACTGAACGCTAAACCTTCTTCCGGGTGAATAAATTAATTAATTAATTCGACAATGTATTTGTGTAATTAAATATATTTGTACGCCTTTGGGCAAAACATGGAGGATCTACCTATCTGTAACATCTCGCAAACTATTGTAATTTGACCTATGTTTACAAATAAAGCTTTCTGATTTCTGATTTCTGAATAGGATTCTTGGAAAGACGTTTATTGTTGGAAGTTGGGTGGTGAAATGTTTCGTTATATATTCGGACGGATATGTTGTTTGTTTGGTCTGTGGCTAAGCAATAACAGCCTCTCGGTTCGATCAATCAGGTTGAGCTACGCTTTCCGCGATTGGTCCGTGGATGGTGACGATCTTTACATACCAAGACCCCTCTATGCGGAACGGAAAGTACGTTTAGCAGTTGGTACTGGCTGTCATTCGTGGGTCTTTTACAGTCGTTACGGTTCGTCGGAAGCTCGAGACTCTGACAACCAGTCTTACCAAGGGATATCATATTACCCAGTTAGGGTTTACCCTCCACAACCCAGTTAGGGTTGTGGAGATCAGTAAGGCAGCAGCACACTCTAGGTGGGTAGTGGTTTTTTTCAAAAACGGCTGAACGGATTCGAATGATATTTGGCACACAGATAGATGATAGCCTGGAATAACACATAAGAAACTTTTTATACCGATAGTACGTTCCCGCGGGATAATTTTCGACTTCCACGCGGGCGAAGCCAAGCAAAAGTTAGTCTACAGATATTTACTTTCCGAAGGTCCTTTCTTACACACAGGTTTTTTTTATTTTGAGGGTGGGAAATCATCAAATAACTTCTCCCGCTCTGGGTGGAGCAGGAGGGCGTGTCAGACTTTTACTGACTAAAACCCACCCGTGTTCCTTCAGTTGTAAACTAAACTAAAGTTAATCGTGACATAATTGGTTATTGTTCTACAAAGAAGAAACATGTTCCAATCTCCAGTTATGTTTCTTTCTTGCAACCTGTTCTTTACAATGTTGCGAACAATTGTTTATGGCAACCCCTGCCAGGATAAATTACAATTTTATTAAAGGATTCATAATGAAATCGGTAAATCAGCTTATCGATTAAAGTTTAATTTACAATTTATTTTTATTGGTGTGTGTTTTGATTGGTGGGATGTTGTTTTAATGTTTTCTGCTTGCTTCCGTGTCGACTGAGAAGAATCGATGTCTCTCTTTATTTTTTGGCGGTCTCAAAGGGTTTCTTACTTTTGTTTGAATCACTAAGTTTTCTGCTAGTACTGTGCACTTCTACAGGGTGTAACAGAAACCTTATTGCTAGCCTTAAGCACTAAAGATAACAGCTAGTATAGAATCACTATACATAGTTTCAGTTCAATTTAAAATACTTTAAGAATTGATACCAAATTTTCGGTTTCATGTTTCTTAAATTCAAATCATGCAACAAACATTACTTGCCAATATCACGATAAATCTCTTCCGACTGATGTGTTTATTACAATTTGAAAAGTTCGGTTTTTAATATCAATGTATTAATATTTTTTATAACTTCCGAACATGTAGAGATAGGATTAAAAAACCCTTCCAATATCGTTTGATATCATCCAAAGAAGCCGTGCCTTGGTATGTATATACTCTTTCCATTACACGTTGTATATGTGATGTACACAATACCTAAAACTGAAAGTGATTTTTGTTTGTGTATTTTCTAGTGAATAAGTTGTTGAAATGAGAGCAGCGGTGGCCCAGTGATATCGGTTCCGAGTGTAGGTCGTAAGTTCGAATCCAGGCAGACGCATTACTTTATGTAAATAATTTCATCACCACAGCTCTCAAAACGGTGAGGGGAAAACATCGTGAGGAAACCGGCATGTCCTAAAACCGAAAAATTCGAAGACATGCGACATCTGCCAACCTGCACTGAGCCCGCGTGGTAAATTATGGCCCACTCCCTCTCACAGAGAGGACGCCTGTGTCCCCGCAGTGGGAACAGCATAGGCTGATTATGAATGTATCTAAGTCGTTTAAATGTCATATTTTTTTTTAATACTTACTTAGTTCATATAGCATTCTGCCTTATAAGCACCTGTCTATCTTCTTCAATAAGTGAATATCATGATATATCGTGGTGCAAGGATGATCAATAGTAGATTTTATACTCACTACACTCTTACAACCAGAGATCGGATATTCGGATGCATATTTACTTAAAGATAATTTTTGCTATGAAAGTATGGAAGCGGGTTTATAAATAATTTGTAATATTTATTAAAATCTATTAACTATTCAGATGTGTATTAATTTAAAACAAATGTTTAACCCGATACAAATATGTGTATGTACTGGAGGAGGGGTGGTTTGTATTAGTTAAAACAAAAAATAAACAAATTACTTACCTAAATTAAGACATTTTCGATACAAAAGCGCATTCCATGTTAGCCAACATCTCAACTTTAGGTGAATATGCGTCCGAATATCTGATCTCTGGTTACAACTGACGTTTAATAATAAATTACGACAATAACTTAATATCATTCGTACACCAACCAGATTTCGAGCACACAGGGCCAAGAATAAAATTCACAGGACTTTATTTAACAATATCGAACCAAATAAGTAAATATACTTATCAGGGTACTACTACCGCTTATTTCATATGTAAAAAAGGGACATAATATATATTTTTAAACGGAAGAAAGAGACAATATATCGGTCGTAAGATTGCATTAAAATGACAAGACGCGGTCGGAGGCAAACTTATGTCGAAGTAATTTTTATTTTATAATCTTAATACGACAAACAGTGAAATACCTAAAAATTATTCAACAGTATTTTTTGAGATTAAAACATACATTTTTGTTGGCTATATTCAATGGAATAGGTATATGGTTACATGTTTATGCAGCGTTGATAACGGATGTTAGAGCCATATGATTTATTGAAAATGTATTCTAATATGTGCTATAAAAAGTGAATTTTGAATATCATCAAATAGTGTGATGCCGACGACTAAATTTTGGTATTTTGTCACATTTAACTAATGATCATTTCAGCGAATGAAAAAACCATTTTCAAAATCTCGTTAAATTTAAATATTTTCAGATTCGTAACAAAATGGGCGATAAACATTGATTTTATTTCTTTCTCAAAATATATGACCGAACTTTTATGGAGGGAAACAAGCAATAATTTACTTAAAATCATACCCATAATAGAACAACATCCATTTATTAACCGTGTCGCCTTACAAACAAAAGTAAAATTACCATCAAATTGCCATTACGAGGTTTGACACAAAAATTCTATATTAAACTCATATAATATTATAAATTATAAATGTTGCACAAAACTATGATAATTTACATTTAATACATGGAATTCTTATTTCTGGATGCGAAGGCGCGCTTTCTTTCGGGTACCTTCGTCGAAGACTGCCGAAGCAGCGGGGGTCCTACGAGTCGCGGCCACGAAGGTAGCGGCGTAAATAGGAACATTCATTGTTATGAATAAAAAATATGTGAATATTTCAAGGATGACTGATGAAGTATGTACATCAATCTGAACCAACGAAACAGATCAGTTTCATCTATGGAATATATGGTCATGGTTATTGGTGGTTTCGTCTATGTGCACACATGTGTGTGATTTGGCTGGATCCGGGAAGCACAGAATCGGTCGAAGTGGCGGAGCTTAGGGGAGACGTATGTCCAGCAGTGGTTTTTCGGCTGAAATTATGTATGGTGGCAGCCTTAAAATAGCTAAACGTAGTTTCAGTAACTTTGCCCATTTGATTGCTTCATAGACTGTGAAGTAAAAATTGGCTGCAACTCACAATTCTAACAGCCAATAACGCCATTCAGTCATTTCGAAGATTGGTAACCAGTGATATTTTACTAACGTGGAAACGGTCAATTTATATTTCCTTTAAGTGATTAATAGAATTCCATCATAATTTATTACACCTAGAGGCGCAAGAAGACTTCCCGAGTTGTGAGATTGTTTATATAACTTAACGAATAACACGCATATCAGCTGACCAATCCCTGCACCGTAATAACGGGACAATTAGAAATCTCATTAATACTATGGAGTATGGAGGCACCAGTAAGATATTTATTCCCTTAGAAGTGAATCATTCGTTCTTAATTAACCAACGGGTCATGTCACTTTACTTCCTGAGTGCTAATAAAGCTTTTAATTTTTCATGGCATTAGTGTTTAAAGCAGAGTTTTGCCTCCTTTATGTTCATAAAGTTGGTCATATACTCACGCAGATTGCGAGCACTACGCACCTAACTTTCTGAAAAAATCACCAGTTCTTTTTTTTGAGCTTGGGAAATCATCAAATAACTTCTCTCGCTCCAGTTAGGTCACTATATCCTAGGGCGCCCCCTCAAATTTCTGCTGTTACGCGGTCAAAACTTATAGCAAGCAGAGCATGTTTTTTTTTATTACCGTTGAAAATTTGCAACTTAAGGGTCTAAAATCAAATCCTGAATTCATGGTAACAATTTGCGGGTCAATGGCCCTGCCCCACTGTATTTACCCCCGCTCCCTCTCATAACAACATTAACAACACATCTTTTCATATCAACAGCCATTTGTTTGTTTACCCAGTCACGATTACAAACCCGCTGTTTTCAAGGCCCCACAGTAACGGTCCATTCGATTTATGAGTCGGTATCGGCAAGCGACGACTGTGCTAATTGGTGCGTGTTCCTGCGACTGCGCATATAACCGCTAAATGTATGGACATTGTTGTAAGGGGTAAGCAGATGTGGTTATGGGTAAACCTATGTTTTACGTAAATTGAGGGAGATGGCAGATTATTTTCTGAAGGACTGAGGTAGCTAGGTATAGCGATTGGTGTATTCTTCGCTTATATGCTCGAAGGGTTGGAGAAGCCTTATGTTCTACAGTGGAAGTCTTTCGAGTGCAATGATGATGATTATTTACGGCCCAATGAACTTTATATTTGAACTATCTGTGCCCGCGACTTCGTTCGCGTAAGAAAACTATATTTTGAATTTCAAAGGTTTTAATTTTTTTCGCACATAACCTTTTTACACGCTTTATATTAGCTTCACTTGTATGTTTGTTTGTTTGTATGTTTGTATGTAACCGACTCCTTTTGTGCGCGATTTTGACCCACTTTAAACGGTCAGATTTCATTGAAACTTTGTAAACTTGTCGAAGACCGATGACAATTCAATAATTTAAAAAAAAAATTGAGAAAAAAAAACCGTTTTTGTAGTTAGCAGAACTAAAAAATAGAAAATAAATAATAGTTTAAAAAACTAAAAAACACGCTTTGAAAACCAAACTAAAAAAGGAGAAAATAATTTAATTCAATTAAAAAGCGTGGGGTGCTTGACATTAATTGATTATAAAAATACCCCAAAAAGCACCCCAAGCTTTTTAATTGAATTAAATTATTTTCTCCTTTTTTTTAGTTTGGTTTTTAAAGCGTGTTTTTTAAACTATTATTTATTTTCTATTTTTTAGTTCTGCTAACTACAAAAACGTGTTTTTTTTTATATTAGCCTACACTGTCCCACTGCTGGCCAAAGGCCTCCCCCAGAGCCTTCCAGACATCCTTTTCCAAGGCCACCTCGATCCAACCCTGGCGATACGCGTCTAGGTCGTCTCGACACCTCTTCTTGGGCCAGCCTCGGCAGCGCCGTCCATTAATAAATTAATTCTTATTTTAATTCCGCACAGAAACTTAATTCTTAAAAAAAAGCCTAAGTTACTCCATATAACATCAGCTATCTGCCAGTAAAAGTCCCGTCAATATAGTGCAAATCTTGGGGTTCATTCGATTAATCGAGTCGGGACAACCTACACTGGGGTTGGTGTAATTAATTCATTCATTCGTCCATACAAACAGTCACTTCTTTCATTAAGTTGTATAGTTGAAAAACACTCATTTATTCTAATGCTTTCTTTCTACTACACATTTAAAATACTTCTAAAAATCTTTACTTGCTTTTGTAGTACACCTGTTGCAAGTTAAATACTTACCTAACCATTATATCTCGCTGTAAGTGTTACCAAAGCAATGAAAAGTGGCACAAACTGTCAGTCTTTATCACAACTTTACCTATAACTTAAACCTACGAATTTCTTAATATCCCTCCCAACTCAGAACAGTACTTATCATCGAACAAATTCCTGCAAAACCGTATCAATGGAGCTATTACCTAATAACTTCGTAATAATTCAGCTCTTACATTTAAATACACGAACACCTTCTAGTATTGTAACGAGCCAACTAAATTCAGTCAAACACTATTTATTACCAACTTAATTTTACTTATAAATAACTAAATTTTCAAGGCTCTATAGCCTTTATTTCCTTTTCATAAAGTCGAAATTTCATTTATAGTGCATTCTGCAAAGAGAAAAAACATTTATCGAGATCAATAGCTCAGGATACACTGGTAGTTCTGTCTTAAATCTCTTTCTATACATTCTGTGCGTCTGCGCAGACCGTTAGCCGTTGCCATGGTTACCAGGCTCGTTGGTACGCATAATGTAATAAACAAACCGCGGGCTGGATGCTGGATAGTGTTGTTTTGTGAAGACACGCGCTTGTATGTCTTGAGGGGTAGGCAGAGTTACAGACGGTGGGAATGAAGGAGACAAGTTAACAATTTGTCATAATGTTAAGATTAAATGAATAGTAATACCAGACTGTGATCTTTTGAAAAGAACAGCCGCTTGGGTCAATCGATTAGCCGCGCTTGGTCCGTGGATGATAATAGTGATAACAAAGAAACGTTGATCACTTCGCTTGCTGATTTCAGACCACTGCATTATCACCACAATGAGGGTTCATGAATATTCAAGCCACCAGATGGCGCCACTTTGGCAAGAGGTCTTACAGTTCGACAATGAACTTAAAATATTTGATGTCATTCGTTTAATTCTTTCGTTCACCATTCAGTCCTTAGGCGCTTTGGCACTTTTGACAGTTGCCCGGACCTGACGTCTCAAGTGCTGCCACCTAGTGAACGTCATTTCAGAACACCCTCATTGATCTATTGGTCGCAAGACCTACTGCCGAGCACGAGTTCCTTGGTTTGATTCCCAGGTGAGGGCAAAGTGTTAATGGATTTTGTCATCAGGAATTTCACAGTAGTACCCTGGAATCTGAATTTGTGCCCGGGTAATAGCATTAAGCTCGGCCCCTGTTACCTTGGAATTAAACATATGTGCGAAGAGTGGGTAAATAAGCGTGATGTTATGTTACATTCAGGTTTCTTTACTAAACAATTTTAACACCTTCTTTTTTTTTTGTTGGGTGGGAAATCATCAAATAACTTCTCCTGCTCTGGGTGGACCGGGAGGGCGTGTCAGACTTTTACTGACTAAAACCCACCCGTGTTCCCTCAGTTGCCTGTGTGCCAGGGGCCGCGGTATCTCTTTCGAACAACCCGCACCCCTGGCAGGCATTGGCCCTTGCGAACCCCACCAGTTGGTGCTGACATCTCTTTGAGGCGCGCGTGAAACACAAAGTGCCATCGACCCGGGCTTGGTCCTTACCGGACAGCAAGCTACCCATTACTCGCAGTCCGCAAGCCCGCGCCTACGGTGGCCGGGAATCAGCCTGGGACACCTTCATCAACTTGCAATTCATGCTAAATTCACCCAATTCAATCGACCTAGCCCTTCCTAAATATGATGGGATCCGATTCCAGTCTAACCAGATGCAGCTAAATACCAGTATTTTACATGAAGCGGCTGCCTATCTGACCTCCGCAGCCCAGTAATTGGGTAATACCCTTTGGTAACACCAGTTTGTCAGATCTTCGGGCTTCTGAAGACCCGTAACGACTGTCAAAGATCCACAAATGACAGCCGGGACGTTGGTCCCGCCGTTGGGCCGTTGGGCCGTTGGGCTTAACGTGCTTTCCGAGGCACGGAGGGGTCTTGGAATGTAAAGATGGTCACCCATCCACGGGCCAACCACGATAAGCGTAGCTTAACCTGGTTATTACTTAGCCGCAAGCCCTTCATATTTAGTGTACCCGCATCCTTAAAAAATCGATCCGTAACCTTTGATTACCTTGAAAATCTTAACCGGCTAAAATTATAAGCTCCAATGGGTAAAATAAAGACAGCAAAATGTTTATCATTCGTTGAAAACGAAAGTGTTAGACGGTTCAGAAGATTTAATTACAGACCAAAATACATTGTAACCGTATTCTCGAGAAAAGATTAAAGTTTAGCTTCTTTTAAGCATATAATTAAGTTACCAAAGATTCCGCTAAACACATTAATTCTAATTACAGACCCTTTGGACTTATGTTTTCGAGACCTTTTGCAGATAACTGTTCATGTGCGAGAGAGAGGCTATGTCTCTTTATATCTGTCTCCCTCTTTCTGTATTTTGACGACCGATTCTAGTGCCTAATTAAAAACGTTTAAAATCCAGTGGCAATCTCATCTCAGCGACAATCTATGTCAAAAACTTATCAACTGAGATCAAACTGTGAACGTTCTTAAAATTACGGAAATTGCCCCTCTGAAATCCTACTCGTCTTGTAAACTGGGAAACTGGGAGACTGTGAAAATTATTATCCTGAGTGCCAATTTCACAAATGAAACTGAACGCGATAAGCACATCTAAACTACGTTCAAGAGCTGTCAGTGTCAAATTTGGTAAGGAATATTGACACAGGTCTTGAACGTGGTTCAGATGTTCTGCACGCGTTTTGTTTATTTGCTGAAATCCGCCCTGAGCTATAAGTCATTGGTCGAACAAAAAACAAAAGCCGATCATAAAAATTTACTCGGAATTCGACAACAACACAAGGGCTCACGCGTTCTTTGAAACATTTCGATTCAAAAGCGTTAAATCTGAACATTGCTCGTCGGATAGAACTCTTTTTAGAATCAATCGCCTTTTCAGCGTAGGCGCAAAAGTACTTAAATCAAACCACTTATTACAAGGGGAAATTTAAAAGGGAAATACAACGTGAATGCCAATCGAAGGCTTGATTCGTAAGGTCTAGAAACGAATCGTATTAGTTAATTCTTACGAATCGTAACTTTTGTGAAATGATTAGCTGGAGGTTAGAAAAGATTGTGGGAAGAACCGTAAATGGTTCAATGGAATAACATGGTTCCGTATGGTAATGTATGGAGACTATGCAATACATAAACTCGCGCCTTCTTTCTATAGAGGTAGGCAGGAACTACCGAACTCAACCTGCTACATACACGCACGCCTGTTGCGAGTGCTACGCACTAAGTCACAATGCGGTAAGTAACCATTAATTAGAATTGAATTTGATTAATTTTTCAGTAGCAGCCCGAAATTGACTACATGGGAATTGAACATAACTGGCGAAATGTAATGCTTAGGGCATTACATTTCGCCAGTTATGTTCAATTCCCATGTAGTCAATTTTAACTTTAAAAATATGAAAGGGACATTTTGGGTCTAGAATGAAGGTTGAAGTTCGATTCAAACGAAACCACAGCTATCTAGGATGGTAACACAGACAGATTTCCAATCAACGTTAAAATGTTTACGATTAGGTATTTAAGGAAGTAATAAAAGTGCGAAGGTACAGATCGCCTTTAGCTTTTGATTTCTCTTCCTACCCACAAATGCATAGAACAGATAAACAAGTAAGTGTGAACACGTAATACCCGCCATAATATTATTTAATAGAGAAATTTGTATTTGAATCGTAAATCATATTGCATAGATATGGTACTATTTTGTGGTTGGTCTAAGTCTAGAGCGGAAGAGTTCAAAGTTAAGGAGAAAAGATGTGTTTGATCGACGCAATTGTTGGTTTCGGCGGTGTACGCAAGGTAAAGTATGTGCGTTGCATTGTGCAGGACGGCAGGTGTAAAAAGCTGCTTCTAAAATGCCCTGTTTAAAAAAAAATCGTAGGTTATCAAAAAAAAAAATACTAACGAAAAATTTTATCGTCGGAAGTTGGTCTCACAGTAACAGACACCAATTGAAAACCCAAGTACAGTCCTTATTAGTACAAGAAGAGGTGTCACAGTAGGTAGGTAGTTACAGGGCGACGCGGCGGTAGAGATAAATTCTAACCGTGTGTTTTGAAATAATATATCGAATAGAATAAATCGATCATTGGGATATTTTATTTATTATACTGGCAAAACTATGAATGAATGACATTTCGGTCATGACGGTTGAGAACGCGGGGCGCACTCGGCCTATTTGCTTGGGACCAGCATCGAATACGGACGTGTAATGAGTGGTCATCGATATACCGATCAATAATTTATTTAAGTAATGATTGCATATGATGATGATAAGAAATATAAATGAATGTCAATCCCAGTGTTACATATTATTTTCCTTATCCTGAAATATCGTTTCTATATATCTGAAATAGCTATCTATGGTCAGTTTATAGTTTGTGATTTTCGAGTAACGATGATTTGATTAATTGAGAGTTAGTATTTATTTTGAGGTTAAATATATTCAGGATAAAATAAGTTGTTTTAGAGCAAGGGTAGTTTTTACTATACGTGGTTAATAATATTAAGAAAAATTAAGTTAATTAAGTTTTTAATTAAACCCGCTTTCATCTTTTTACTTGCACCAAAATAACCACAGAGGGATATACCGCAGCGGTATAACACGGTACAATTGCAGATGCACCGCAAATGATTTCCTAAATTGTTTCAGACCTGTGGTGTACAATGTTGCCTTAATTCGAATTGAGCCGCGGAATGTTTCGAGGTATGAGCGGTACGAGATTGTAAGCTTAATGGTAGTGTGATATGGTTCAGATTTGAGTGCATGTTGGTCGTCTTTTGATAACCTATTGCTCTGGAAAAAGTATGCTATGCTCAGGCCAGGACAATCATCGTCTTCCTGCCGCTGTCCCATGGTAACATGTTACTTGGGATCAGCGTACCACGTTTTGTTCTTCAATCCTCCGCTATGTCTCCCTTTCCCTTCATATCATTCCTCACACAATCTTTTCTATGGTCTTCCTCTCCCTTTTCGTCCATCAACATTTAAACAGGTTAGCAAGGACATTGACGAGTAAACTGTAGTTAACCATAAATTCAGCACATGATTTTAGAACCCTGCCGTAGATTTTTTTGTCGTTTATCAAAAACAAAATCAGCTGGTCCATAAAAAAGTGCAATACGTCCCTGCCTAATGCAGTCAAAATGTATGAAACAATTTTTTGGTTTTAAATTTCAACGCCCACAGGTTCAGAATCATGTAACGAATCCATAGTAACTGGTTGCGCGTCGATGTTAGTGCGACCGGGTATGCATCATCATTTTATGCGTTTTATACTTCTTCATCACATATATGCTCAGATTAGAAAAATGCAAAAAATTAAGCGTAAGAACGTAGTGTCCGATCTTCTGAACGAATCTCATCTCTGTGAGGGATAGAATCTGGAATGAGGTGATCCGGCAGAGAACCAAAGTGGTCGACATAGCTCGCAGGATAAGCAAATTCATCTTGCACAACGCTATTATTTTACAAAACAACAGCAACAACAAATATGATTCAGGACTAGGTTCCTATTTCATGACCCTCACAAAATATTAAAAATCTTCCTTACAACAGGTATAACTTTACTACCAGATCAAAAAATACATTTTAGATTTTCTTGTATTCGTATCCTGCAATTGATATCGTCCTGGTGTGTACATATCTAAATTAAAATCTTACTTGTTTATGACTGGAGTTGGATCTTATTTACAAACTTGCACTGGGAATCTAAACTATGAAAAAAGATTTGATTAAAAAAAAATATGTTTGTTTGTAATGGATAAACTCAAAAAATACTCACCTGATTTTAAAAATACTTTCCCCTATACAAAGCTTAATGAACAGCGAGTAACATTGGCTGTTTTTACACGCTTCATATTAGTTTCACTTGTATGTTTGTTTGTTGGTTTGTTTGTTTGTATGTAACCGACTCCTTTGAGCGCGATTTTGACCCACTTTAAACGGTCAGATTTCATTGAAACTTTGTAAACTTGTCGAGGACTGATGACAATTCAATCATTGAAAAAAAAATTGAGAAAAAAAAAAGAAAAAAAAAACACGATTTTGTAGTTAGCAGAACTAAAAAATATAAAATAAATAATAGTTTAAAAAACTAAAAAACACGCTTTAAAAACACAACTAAAAAAGGAGAAAATAATTTATTTCAATTAAAAAGCGTGGGGTGCTTGACATTAAGTGATTATAAAAAAATACCTCAAAAAGCACCCCACGCTTTTTAATTGAATTAAATTATTTTCTCCTTTTTTAGTTGTGTTTTTAAAGCGTGTTTTTTAGTTTTTTAAACTACTATTTATTTTTAAGTACATTGTGGTGACTTACGACTTCTACACGAAAGAAGTCGCAGGCAGAAGCTAGTAGTAAATACATATAAAGTTAGACTGCAGGATTGTATGAAAAGAATGCATCTGCTTTAAAGGTCGATCTCATAAAAACTTACAATTACCATCTACAACTACTTATTGCACAAACCCATGCTCCTATTACAACAATTTAACTTCAACTCCACATAATATTTTGCAACACGTAACTAAACACTAGTGCTGGGAACACTCACTTAGCATATCGATAAACTATGATTATCGACATAAACTGTGTCGGTGGATGCAGTATAGGAAGTTTAATCGCATTAAAGGCGAATGAAGTCTATAGGTTATATCCTCATGTAGCCGCATCGCAACCAAATCATATTAGTGTATGCTAATCCTAACCGGCTGAGTTGGCTGTAATTTATAGAATTATCTTACATCGACAATTTAGTGATAATGGGGAGACAGTTTGAAAGTAAAATGACGTGTTAGAAAAGTAATAACTAAATGAAAATTATGAGGCAACCAAAAATCGGTTTTGAAACCGTTGACAAATTGAATGAATATATTTCTCCATGGTACCTAACTTGTTAATAAAATAAATAGGAAGAGTAAGGCGAAACAATTATAATTATTTTCAATCCCAAATTCAGAACCATAGAACCATAAAATATAAAAAAACTTCGTTGAGAAGAGATAGAAATCTGATCTTGTCTTAAACGATGCAGTTTACCTAACTACATTAATTCATTTATTCACTCCTCATTTACAGACATTTAAACTTCTAGCACCCAATTACAATACTTAACACCCCACTAAAAATTTACTAGACTCTAGACTCAATTAAAATTCACCACAAAAAAGCAACACCCTTTATCACATGTCACCCACTAACGCCAATTAAAACCAACTAGTGTTGCCCCAATGATATCGATAAAAAATATACACTTCTCACTTTGACATAACACGACTCGAGTGGCGTAAAGGCATTACTAAGTTTCCCTTTTAAGCGGCATCCTACAGTGTCGAGTTACCGGTCTTGGTGAAAAAAAAAACTTTCAGATTAGCAATTACTATATACGAAGCGAGACTGGATAAAAGGATGCCTCCCAGGATTATATCAAGCTGATGCTAAAAGCCGGTGCAATTATACGTGAACTTAAATAGTCAAATGGATCCTACCGACATTTTGATAGGGGCAATAATAATTTTATTTTTACGGTCGTGGTACGTAACGTTTGTGTTAATACGACGTGCTGTGATGCGGTTCCTTTTTTATTAATAAAGAAAGTATTGCGACGATATTTTTCGTTTCAATTATTGCAAAAACATTAACATATAAATATGTGAATTAACCATATTAATGACGGTTCTTGTTTAAGCAGATCGTTCTCGTTTTCTGTTTAGTTTTAAATATTGTCCTTTGGGTTTGAAGGACTCATTCGAGAATAAATTTACACGGAAATGTGCTTTGATTAGGTTTGAAAATTGAATGTGAACAGGTACTTATTTGAGATAAATATACTTCCCATATTTTTGTTCTGGATAAGCAGATCTTTAATTATTTCTATGCTCATTTTAAAATGACATTAACATGCCAAATTACAGTGGAGGAGTGTCTTCGTGCGTACTGGAGGTTTTATTATTTGCATACAACTACATATATTCATTTAAGACTTATATGGACTAAAGCACTCTACTTTGCATTGAATATTTAATATTCTAAATTCAATCTTCACTCCGTTCTTCAACCATACTTTAATTTATAATAAATTAAACTATTAAATGAGATCGCGCCAGTCATAATCCTTAATAAGCGATTTAGAAAATGTCACAACAGTCGCGGCAGTCAACAGTTTTATGTCACAATGTTTTTCCTAACAGAAATAAGATTGATCATAAAAGTTTCAATTCAATCATCACATAATGTCTAAAATATAATTTATTTAATGCATAACAGACAAGTCAGTTTCGATTCAGGTCGTAACTCCTCACTTTGATTTGTGATCTCCTTAACATAATTTTATTACTGTACAATTTGCATAAATGTATCTACGAAACCTGGTTAAACCTTTGTCATATTTACGACTTTTTTTTATCTCAGAAACGCTTTATTTAGTTCGCATTTAATTTAAGGCAATAAAGTTTTTATGAAATATCGTATTGTGTCATAGTTTTACATGTTTTTTACTTTTTATTACACGCACTAATCAATTTTCGGAACTGGTTTTGCATATTTAGCCTCTCTTGTACTAGTTGATCTTTAATTTAGACGACATAGCTTTAATTTGTTTTAATTTGCGGATATAAAGAACACAGATTTTTGAAGCACTAAAACGATAAGAATATTTTAAATACCATCATAGAATATTTACTTATCCGTTTTACATCCCAATAAAACTGGACTTAACTGTTCAAAATAACTAAGTATGTCACTAAAGTATTTCATAATCATCGATAAGGCGTTCTTGTATGACACACGTCACTAGAGATCCGGTAACAACAAATATTAGAGACGTGACTGTCACTGTCGATATCAGATAGGCATTACGAAAATTGCACAACACTTATTTCTATGAAATTTCTAAACATGCAATGATAAGAACAGAAAACTTTTATTCGGATTCTTAGATATAACAACGGCAACTGTGTTGGCTAACCCACAGGCCAATTACTGTAATTAAAAACGTTTAAATTCAATTCAATTTTCTCATACAAGACGGACGAACGGTCAGAGATGGCTTAGATAATAGGGTCCCGTTGGTTACCCAACCTACGGGTACTGAACCCTAAAAACGGCTTTAAAATATAGGTGAGATTTGAATGCGAAAGTGCTTAAAATACGGGAATTGCAACCTTATTACACCTAGGTTACGTGCATGTTACTATTATAATAAGTAAGTTTTTGAAATTAAGTCTTATACAAATCATCTTCGATAGGTGAGGGACAACGTAACTACAAATAAATTAACCTTTTCACTGTCAATATGATTTTAAAGAGGTTAATTCATTTCAGTAATGTTTCACCAAAAACATATTCTTTTTCCTTCGCTACCAACATCATCTACCTAGCTTTTTTCTAACTCTGTTGGGGTCGGCTTGCAGTCTAACCGGCTGCAGCTGAAAACACGGACTGACTGACCTCCACAACCCAGTTACTGGGTAGTACGACATCCCTTGGTAAGACTGGTTATCAGGGCTTCTGACGACCCGTTATGACTGTCAAAGATTCACGAATGACAGCCGGGACCGACTGTATAACGTGCTTTCCGAGGCACGGGGGGTCTTAGTATGTAAAGATTAAAAATTAAAAATTAAAATTGTTTATTGCGTAATCATATTCAAATAACACGTTAGTGATTGAAGCCTCCTTTTAAGCAAACAATGCCTGTCTCAGGAGACTCCGCTTTTCCATAGCAAGGTAAAATATATAAAACATACAAATAAAAAAAACGAAATAAACAATATTCAGGTGCAGGTGGTATATGTGTGTACATGAGACCTACTCACACACGCACGACACACACACAAACGTGGGTTTGTGTGTGTCGTGCGTGTGTGGGTAGGTGAGTGTGTGTGTTGAGAGAAACGAGTGAGTTAATTTATGGTTCGCAATAGCGCCTCACTATCTTCATAAGATGGTCACCCATCCATGGAAGCGTCGCTTAACCTGATCGATCGATATTACGTAGCCATAAGCCCCACAAGAGTAGCTTTTTACTTCCAACATAGCTGTTTAATTTAAATCCCAGACATACATAATATTCACTACTGGTTTGTCTCTTGCTCATACTTGTGAATCGTGCCCCTGGTCGGTACCGTAGAAGGACCTCACAACGATTTATTGCCTTTATGAATATTACAAAACATTCCTGAATATTGTTTAATTTAAGTATCTAATAATAAAAATTATTTTAGCAGATAACAATCGGCAGTAAAACATTACAGTTAAATGTCTAGACTCTGGCTAAATTAAATACAAAATCTAGCGGTTCTTCGCGTTTTCATTTGCATGCAAAGTTCTACCTCCATCTTTGATCCGCCCAAGTTCAGCTATTGCGTAACGCAATATCTATCACAATCTGAATAATTTTAAACGATATTGCTAATCCATTGTTTCATATGTTAGAAAAGTTTGTCTACTCAAAAACGTATTAAATGTAATGAATGTTGTTGAACCGTCAAAATGGAAGCCATTGCTACTGTTCTTGTGTTATGTGACATAAATTTGTGTGACGTTAAATTACGTCACACAAATTTTATATTTTTGACCCCCCCCCCGTCCTTGTCACAGGTAGTCACAATTGAGAAACCCCCTCCCCCCTTATATGACGTCACATATTTTTTAATTTTATATTTAGAAGCTATTAAATTCAAACAGCAGTGAGTTTTAGTATTCTAAATTTAAATTAAAAATAATCTTTAATAAAATTTACATAAAGTCAAATAATTTAGACACTTAATGGTGATTTTAACACAGTGACGTCACAAAGCTTTTGATCCTCTGTCCCTTGTCACATTTCGTTGACCCCCTCCCCCCCAAACGTGTGACGTAATTTATGGATGGCTCCTCATTGTATAACACAGGCTAAATTGGGAGTTGTCTGTCAGTCAGTGATAGAACTCTTTTTTACATGATTGTGTTGAAAAAGATTCATGGTATTTCAAAATATACAATGTTGACACTACGATTATTGCCATCCAATTTCTAAGCAAATACGATACCTAATCTTTCCTTCCATTCAAAACCAAAGATAATTTAAAACTGATATTAAATTAATTACTAAAATCCAGACTAATAATCTATATGCTAAAAGCAAATCAAATATGTAAAATGGCATCCTTAAAAACCTATCAATTTTTAAAAATATTGCTTCAGATAACAATAAAAACTAATGGTTTTCTGATCATAGTTTGATTATACATGCATACAGGCTATTATGTAACGTGATATTCAGACTTATGATTGATCGATCTAGATTTAGAGCTAAAGGTCAAGCGTATGACACCTACGTAGCTGTTATGTATTCACACATAAATTTCACGTTTTTTGTCCAATTCTGAATACGTTTAGCATATTCTGAGTTTGTGGAATTTTGTGTGACAATCCGTTTGAGAGTTTAAGGTCATATAAAAACTAGATGTTTTTTTTTTGTTTTTGCTAGAATACCTATGTTTAGATCTTTACTGGTTAGTTAGACCAGAGAGAGAGATAGAGTATAGAGCAGTGGTGACCCAGTGGTAACGACCGCGAAATACGAGTTGCAGGTAATGGTTCGAACCCATGCAGGCTCCTCGAAACGGTGAAGGAAAATATCCTGAGGAAACCAGCATGACCTAGAACCAAAAATTCGAAGACATTTGTAACACTACCAACCTGCACTGGGCCCGCGTCGAGGATTACGATCCACTCCGTCTCACCGAGAGGAGGCCTGCACCCTAATTACGTAACGCACGATCAATCATAATCAGATTGCTAATCTATTGCTTCATATGTTCGAAAAATATGTCTACTCAACAACGTAAATATTGTTGAACTGTCAAAATGAAACAAAGTATGATTGATCGCGTGTTACGCAATTAGGGTGCTGTGTCCTATCAGTGATAACATTATTGGCTGATTACGCAGTTACTGGTCTTCTTTTTCTTAGTTTCACGAAATATGAAGAAGCACCGATCAATAAGTGAAAATGCGAAACTTTTAAGATACCCGAAGCTCTACTTGCTTCACAAAGCATTTTCGCAAATATATTTACATAATTTTTCTTTAACACAATGTCGAAGAATCTTACAAAAAATCTTGCTTCCTTCGGTCCCTTTCATCTCTAAAATTCGTAAACATATTCAGTAGCAACCGAGTATATGAAAACACTACATTAATTTCTTTACCAAAACCGCTCCAAAAAAATCACAATTTTTTCCCAAAACATTACGAAATCGGTACATTTATATAACATTCCTCTTGTAACACTGTTTAGTACCGGCGTCTATTCAATAATTCATAATTTCAATACGTGTTAAGACTGACATTAACACTTCAACGTAGATAAACAAACAAACAGACACAGCTTTGTATAGCTTGTTTATAGTTAGCTTACGTTGGGGGACGTTAAGTGGGGAAGGACCAAATGCGTGGACAGAAGGACCAGGATTTTTGTAACATCTATTATACTACTTTCGATTGCTTGCAATACTGCGATTAATCGTCTCCACGCTTAATATTGGTAATCGTTGTTTTGTGATAATAAAGAAGACATAAACATTCTTCACTTTCTTCTTTTTTTCTTTTATATTAAAGCAAAAAGAAACCCGGGCAATTCTGTCGTTTAATTTATTTAGAACTAGTTTCCGCCCGCGGCTTCGCCCGCGTGGAAGTCGTAAATTATCCCGCGGGAACGTACTACCGGAAAATCAAATATCCTATGTGTTAATTTAGGTTATAATCTATCTATGTCCTAATTTTCATTCAAATCCGTTCAGCCGTTTTTGCGTGATTGAGTAACAAACATCCAAACGTCTTCACAAACTTTCACATTTTTAATATTATTAGTAGGATTAGGGAACATACGAGTAAGCTTAATTTTATTCAATTGTCAAATAGAACTTGGAACCTGCACCCTAATTGCGTAACACGCGATTAATCATAATCGGTTTTATTTTGACAGTTCAGCATCGCGTTATTTACGTTGTTGAGCAGACACATTTTTCGAACATATGAAACAATGGTTTAGCCATCTGTTTCAAAACGAAACAAATTATGATTAATCGTGAGTTACGCAATTAGGGTGCTGTTCCTATCGTTTCACACACAACAGCACCCTAATTATTAGTAACACACTTTCAGTCATAATCGGAATCATTTAGAAAGGTATTAAATTATTTAATTGGCTAATCCATTACTTCTTTATGCTCGAAAAATTTGTCTGCTCAAAAACGTAAATAATACAATGAGTGTTGTTGAACTGTCAAAATGAAAGCCATTTCTACTGTTAGTCTGTTACGCAATTACTCCCGCAGGATCGTAACGTAACCTAAAGTTATCTTCTCTTTTATTATTCCGAACACGTAAAAGTCCCCAAAAGGAACGTTATACAGTTTTTGTTTCGTCTTTCGGCGTATTAGAAGACACAAATACGTGGCCATTATAACCTGACCTCTCTCTGTTTACAAAAGCTTTGAGTGGCAGGTCTATAGATGTGTAGTGGTGTTATATTAATATCACGGCTAATAAAATGGTGTTTGCTCAAGTGGTAGCGTCTATGGGATGATGTGCTTCAGTAAACAATGCTTTGAGAGTTGTAACATAGAATATTTGAGACTAAAAGAATATAATATTTTCGGATGCATTAAAACGATTTCGGCTTTGGTTGACCAGAGCTTTTGGGAATTCTAGTAACGTAATGATGCCTGAATCCCTGAAGACCTAAGCATAGGTGCATGTTTAAATCCCATGTAATAAATAGCGGGCGACCTTATTGTCACTAATCCAGACTCCAGGTGATACTGAGAAATTCTAATTACATTGCCTGATGGAAAAACCCAAAAACTATTGACCCTGGAATTCGCACTCAGGACCTCCGCAGTATAGCACTTGCGAATCGCAAGTAACGACGACTAGACCAACTGGGAAAATCGTATCTTGGTTTATATTTCAATCTACAAACGGATATGTTATAAAACTTGATCTGATTTAGAGTATAATATAAGGAAACATAAAAATGTACCCGATGGTTATCAATTTCAACATGTCTCAAATATAGTCAAATGATTCTTGGCTGCATAACGATTTATTTAATCGATCTAATCACATTCGTATTAGGCTCAGCCGAAGTACCCTATACAATAAATCTACCAGTCTATTTCGTAGAAATCTCACCGTGGAAACTAAGGTGAAGTGAGCTTCAAGTGAGCTGTCAATAGTGCCAATCCCTAGCGTCGTGTGGATTGACAGCTGACTCTAAGCTCACTTCACACAAGTTTTCTCAGTAAGATTTTTGACGTCGGGGAAAAAGTTTTTGTAGGATAAAAGTTGTTCTAGAATCTCTGTGGCCTGTACTGTATGTATTTGGCTGGTTTTGATACCAATAAATAGATGACATTAAAAAAAATTACGATTTCCCGCCATCTCTCAATTGTTTTTCTGTCCGCCGAAATGAGTAAAACTAACGACGAAATACGATACATTTTGAAGTTTTATTACAAAAAAACGATGTGACGGTTATGAACCTTACGCAGTGTCATTAAGAGTACAAACATGGTTCAAGCATTTTCAGTCCGGGTTTGATGTCAAAGATGCAGCGTGCTCTTGTCGCCCTGTTACCCTACCATTTTTGACAAAGTGAAGCTAGATCGGCTTTTATTTTTGTACTTGGCTTTAAGATATAAACAACGATGAGTACTTAAAAACTAAATTCGCATGAGAAGTTAGTGTGAATCAACCTAACACTAAACATGAAAACCACATACTGAACCTAACAACTATTGCAACAATATTTCATTCCGATTAAAATCAATAAAAAACACAAGTTGCCATCGCTGTGCTCATTTAGAGATTAAACCTGGTCTTTATTGACGTCGTTTATATACTTTTTAATGTCTATACTTTGCAAATATGCCGCGAAATTACCAAAGCTCCTATTAAGCGAAGGCATCATAGTCATTTCTATACATTTATTATAATTTGTTTGATAAGAAAATGTAAGGCCGGTTACAGAATGGGCTAAAACACGAAAATATATTGAAATAGGTGGACTTTGATTGGCTTTTCCATTAAATTACCGAATTCCTAGAATTTTTTTAAATACGTAACTAGTAAAATTCCTTTTTATAAACCTTTTTTCTTGATAGTTTTAATAAAACAATAGCTAAGTTCAAGAGGATCAAATATGTTACGTATGAACAAGCTTTTTGGTATCTCACTGCGAGCATATAGGCTAATCTTGCAATTTTAAAGAAGTCAGAAAGTCATAGCTCATAAAGTCCTGATATTATTCTACTCGACAAAATATTCCGATATGAAAATCGCCTAAAACAAGAAGCGTTTTCTCTAAGTGATGTCATTTAACTGATCTTAGATATCGATAAAAGGATTTATGGTTTCGGAACGATGGCCTATTTATTCATTCAAATTATTCCGAATTTTATAATATAGAAGCTAGTTTTTTATACTTACATAATTATGTTTAGTTTAAAAATAATAGTAACATTTTAAAATAGAACATTTTTCTATAATTATTGATGTGTAATATCTTTCGTCTCGATATCCTGCAATCTGTGGGAATGATTTCGTGAAAAGGGACGGAAGTATGGAACAGGAAGCCGGGAAGCGGGTGCTATTTGATTTGACCAATGAGCGCACGCAGATGGTAGAGTTGGCCGTCAGATGGTACCAACCTATTTTCCGAGAGGTTGGTACAATGTTGCTTATTAGCAAGGTTAGATGTCAGATGATACACATCAGATGCGTCTACTGTAAGGCTCGCTAGTTTTTTCTTATTAGAAAATGGAAATAATAAGGCACCTAAGTGGGTATCTTGACCCTAGACTGTTTAGAACTAGAAGTATAGAAGAAATTGAAAATAAGAAAAAAAATCCATATTACTAGTGTCCATTTTACGAGGGAATACTATTTCTTTTCTCCTTTTATGTACAGGGTAATCTAGCCTTTGCTAGGACCACACAGGGTGTCATTACATTTTAAATGTATTTAAATAAAAGTAAGAAATGTCACGCTTTTGCGGTCTGGATAAATTAACTGGTCGGCGTGCAAATTAGTGCACGACCATTTCTTTTTAGCACTGTGTACAGTCGATGCCAAAAATAGTGGAACATCGTGAAAAGTTTAAAAATGTTTATGACAATTATAAAAAAAAAAACAGAATATTGTATTGCTGACTTACTTAACAATTTTCAATGAATCGATTACTTATTTAAACAAATTCCTTCCATCTATATTTTTTTTAAGTTTTATTACATACATAATTTGAATACATTAAAATAACTTTTTCCAAAATATGATAAAAACGTGATACAAAAATTAACTTACCTTTTCCTATAAAAACTGACGAATGATTCATGCATGCGTACGCGCATAGAATATGCAAGAAAGGATTTTTATCCTCCGCCTGTATCCTTTGTGTGGACTATCGAGAAGTTATATCGTAAATTTTACCTCTATGAGATGATATCACGAACTTACCTGCAAAAAAAAAACATTTTATTAGTATTTGAAAACATCATGCAATTTTATTTTCTATGAACATGTGGGAACATTGTTGTTATCTTTTCTAGAGAAGTTCGGACCATAGGACCATATTTAAAAATGATGAATAAAAATAAAAAACCAATCTTTATTTTATTTCGGTGATACCTGTCGCTTAGATAGGACCATATTTAAAAATGATGAATAAAAATAAAAAACCAATCTTTATTTTATTTCGGTGATACCTGTCGCTTAGATAGGACCATATTTAAAAATGATGAATAAAAATAAAAAACCAATCTTTATTTTATTTCGGTGATACCTGTCGCTTAGATAGGACCATATTTAAAAATGATGAATAAAAATAAAAAACCAATCTTTATTTTATTTCGGTGATACCTGTCGCTTAGATAGGACCATATTTAAAAATGATGAATAAAAATAAAAAACCAATCTTTATTTTATTTCGGTGATACCTGTCGCTTAGATAGGACCATATTTAAAAATGATGAATAAAAATAAAAAACCAATCTTTATTTTATTTCGGTGATACCTGTCGCTTAGATAGGACCATATTTAAAAATGATGAATAAAAATAAAAAACCAATCTTTATTTTATTTCGGTGATACCTGTCGCTTAGATAGGACCATATTTAAAAATGATGAATAAAAATAAAAAACCAATCTTTATTTTATTTCGGTGATACCTGTCGCTTAGATAGGACCATATTTAAAAATGATGAATAAAAATAAAAAACCAATCTTTATTTTATTTCGGTGATACCTGTCGCTTAGATAGGACCATATTTAAAAATGATGAATAAAAATAAAAAACCAATCTTTATTTTATTTCGGTGATACCTGTCGCTTAGATAGGACCATATTTAAAAATGATGAATAAAAATAAAAAACCAATCTTTATTTTATTTCGGTGATACCTGTCGCTTAGATAGGACCATATTTAAAAATGATGAATAAAAATAAAAAACCAATCTTTATTTTATTTCGGTGATACCTGTCGCTTAGATAGGATACACATTTTCACAGAAAAGGATACTTCTACGAGACATTCATTGCATGCATTTTTCTCTTAAACGTTTCAATTTATACTTATAGATCGTTATTTAAACCCTAGCTGGTTTTAAAAAACGAACCCCTAGCAGGTCTGTGCCTGGGTCCCCGGCTGTCATTTGTGGATCCATGATAGTCGTTACGAGTCGTCAGAAGTTCAAATATCTGACAGCCAGTCTTATCAAAGGGTATCATCAAGTTACCTAGTAACTGGGGTGTGGAGGTGAGAAAGACAGTCGCTCCATATAAAATATTGGTATTGAGCTGCGTCCAGTTACATTGGAAACAGACCCCGATATACCTATGTAGTTGGGGATAGACTAGGCAGATTGACACTAATTTGACAGGTGTAATGTCAAACTCATGTCAAAATCCTAGTAGGTACTTAAAATGTATACACAAAAGACTTGATATGTCAGATTAGTCTCTGGGATTACAAAACGAACTAGGTATAGTTACTAATCCAGTAAAGTACAGTATTTTTTTACAGTTTCCCTTTAAGTTAAGGGTACGCCAAATTGAAGATTTTTGTTGCTGCATTTGTAAGAACACTTAATACAGCTACTACTATTTTGTATATCTTTACAACCGTAAAATAATGCATGTTCTACATCTGTCTTGAAACATTACCCTCCTTCAATAAAGTCGGTAAGATGTCATCACCGTGTCGGAATTCTCTCATAACCTAGACGAAGTGGTGAGCCCACGAAGTGAGATGAACGTGGAAGATAGATCTTCAAGATACCACTTACTGAGAACTGTTCCGTGGTGTGGTGTAAGTTATAAGCTGAGCGGTTATTGTGGCGGGTTGAAGATCATATAGAAACGCAAAAGAGATGCTTTTGTTTAGTGTGAGAGACAATGGTGTCGATTCTGTTGTACACCGAACTAAACTAACTAAACTATCACTAAAATTCCTTACTTTTGGCTATGAGAATCTTAAAGCTATTCTGCAAAATAAAATCTCTAAACTTAAAAATTATTTTGACACAACTAAAATCGAATTTGACAATCGTGACTCCTGCAGGCTTAGCATGACGCTTTCTATTTCTACTCTACTGTAGAATAGATAGAAATCGCTTGTCTACATTTCTCGGTGAAAACTGACAACAGTCTACACGGAAACGTAATTTTTGTCTAGTCTTCCGTCGACAAAACGCTTCTCTACGGTTGTCGTGCCAAGCCTGCAGGTGGTATTTTTTTTTCTTTTGGCTTCGCAACGTGGTAGGTACTTGTGTGCCCCACGCAATGATTTTTTTAAGAGTTGAATGAAGCGTGCGCAGGGGGGCAGCCTCGACGTTTTTTATATGGAATTTTTCACTTTTTGTTTGGAAAATAAAAAAAATATTACATACATGTTGAGATTATGGGGCTTACGGTTTTATTAAAGGGGGTCGAAATTATCATCATTTTTGCGATAGGACACACCGTTTTCGAGATATAAGCAAAAGAAAAGAAAAAAAAAGGGTTTTTGCAACTGAAGTCGAAGTGTTGGTGTGAATTTTAGTTCATGACCACTAGTTTTATTCCACACTTTTTTAATCGCGATTAAAAATAGTCAGATTTAGTTAGAAAAACTAATATAGTCAAAATTTTTGGTGAAAAACGGCAAACTCAGAATAGCAAAATTACCATCTTCACTAAATTAATAATTCAGTACAATCTTAGTGCTGTCAAACTAAAATATAGTTAAGTTGTGTCACTTTAGTCAATTTCAGAATAGGAAATCGTCGTTTGACAGGAATAAACTAAATTTTGGTGATTTTTAGTTTAGTTTAGAGAATTTTGTGACAACAGAATCGGCACCATTGGCGTTGTTTTTAGAAGATATAAGTTGCCCGTTTTAATTGAACGCCCGAGCAAAAGAACACAGGTGTTAAAGCTGACAATTATTGTTACGTTCATGGCAGCCAATTTTGTGCTTAAAAGTTAACATGGTGGCAACATTATACTAGCTACAATTGTTCCGGTAATGATATAATTTTACAAGCTTTCGCCAGTTATTAAAAATATTCTATGTGTTAATCTATCTGGTCGCCATATTTCATCTAAATCCGTTCAGCAGTTTTTACGTGATTGAGTAACAAACATACAAACATTCAAACTTTCACAATTATAATATTAAAAGCGTCATTCAATGACACTTTTAATATTATAATTGTGAAAGTTCTCTAACACATTTATACATATGTCAGTCAAGATGACCACGAAAAAAGATCAAACAAATTCAGTTTTAAAATCAATGTGCCATTTTATCAAAACTGCTGTCTCTACCTCTTATGAATTGGGCTTACCAAAAAATCTTTTGTTCTTAATAAAAATATTTTTGAAGCACGATGCGACGTAAGGCGTCTCCTGTGAATCGTAATTCAGCCGGACGTGTTCCGTCCGCGCCCCGGACAGTACGTGGGAGGGTACTACCAAATGTTTCTTAAAAACCGTACCTTTTTTAACGACATATACTTTATGTGTGTATCTGGCTGTGTAGGTACAGTCACCAAAAGAGATCATATCCACGGTTGTCGGATATCGTTGAGGTTTATTAAGAAACCAATGGATGATTTCGAATGAAATTTAATTTCAAAAATACACTGTTTGTTTTCTATTCATAAAAAAATAATTTTAATAAAAAACCTCCATCGGTTTCTAACTAAACTTGAACTATATCTGACGACCCTGGTCACTTATCTCTTTTGTTGACCGTACATGTTGAGCTGTACAACGGATAGTTTTACTGTGAAGATTTCTCTGAGTATGGTAAGGCAGTAGTTTGCAAGAATTCATTTTAATAAGTAGACATCCTACAGTACTTTTATGCGCTGTGAAGCCCAGATAAGATTGGACAGTAAATAAATTTCTACATTTAAGCATGTAGCCAATATCAAATGGTGTACTGGTAACACTTTAGAGCTCCTTAAGCTTTGAGTTGAGTTGCACGACTACTGACAAATGCGTGCACTGACTGCGCAGGACTACTCAATCTGTGTGGTTCTTTCCTCAAAAGACCATTTCAGATGTCAATCGACATCGTCTTCACATGACCTGACCAAGATTATGTCTGGACCTTAAAGACACTTTTGAATTTATTTCGACCTTTTTTTTCAAAGTAGTCAGTTAGGAAACAACGAACTCATCTAGTTTTTTTTTTTCAAATATGATTGACGTGTAAAAGTGTTTGTACAGTACCCGTGATTTGCACCTAAAAATCAGCGTCAGGTGGTAATGCCAAGTGTTGACACTTAATTTAATATTAATTACTACTTTATAATCTAAATGATTATTTAAATAAATTAAAATTAACACAAAAATGTATATGTAAAATAAACTTAAAATTTATAAACCATAAAAAAAAATTATATCAATTTTTTTAAATATATTTTTTTATGTAAAAGTTTTTTATGCTAAGGTGAGGCCCTTTTGGCACAATCATGTTATTTCACTTATGTAAATTGTTTGGTGTCGTTGGTGGTCTAGTGGTCGCAAGTACTACTGCTGAGCATGAGGTCCTGGTTTCGATTCTAAGGTCGGGAAAAGTTTTCCTAGGTTTATCTATCTTGAATCTTTCAGTAGCAGCCCAGAGTCTAGATTGTACCCGGTTGATGGCAAATAGGCTCGCCCTTATTACATAGGACTTAAAGATAACTGGCGATATGGGGGTTTACTTTGGTCGAAGGTTCACCTCCGACCAACCCTTCGGGGAAACATAGCCTGATGTTATGTCTGTGTGTGTTTTTTTTTGTGCCCATAAACGCAATTTTTTTTTATATTGAGGGTAAGAATTCTTAACATTTTCATAGAAATAAAACCTGACAGAGTCATTAAAACTTTCACTTTTTATGAATAATGATAGATTTAATTTCGCCCTCGTTCTTCGCTTGGACCACTACCTTACTTCTCTAATCAAAAACACAAAAAAAACTATTGAAAGCCGTACAAATTAGATCACTTCTAATTAGAGTAAAACCTTTCCTTTTAAGACGTACTCATAAGACAATGCGCAGGAGTGGGCTGGATGCGTTAAAACAGTTTTTATTGCGGCATATCCACGTTTAGAGCCTGCAGTGCTAATGGTTCGGCAAACAGTGGCTACTGTGGGTTATGTATTTGTTATTTCGAAACGGGACACGAGGTTTATGTGGTTTTATAGTAGGTAATAATATGGGAGTAAGATAGCAGAATGTTAGAATTATAATTGGTTTTTTCTTATTTTATAATGATTCTGAAACCGGAAATATTGAAGAAACAAGCATTTAGGTATGCCTATTTATTTCATTTTCCCAGTTGCTTGTAAGTATTTTCTGTTTTTTAGGTACGTATAATATTTTTCATTTTTTTTATAGCAGAAATTCACACATTTCAAGAATACCTGGTCAATCATTTAGCTACTTTATGTTTATAATATAAACAATCAGTAACTTTGATACAAAAATAATCTTAACCCCTCTCCTGCGCCACGTTCCTAAATCCTCACGTATCCCGTATACTCTTGGTTCGCCTAATAGTGTGAATTAGTTCCATAATCCCGCGCCCCCGACATCGACATTTCGCTGCACACAAGCACGAGAACAATTAACACGTGGAATTTATTTCTTGAGTTTTAATGGAGAAAGTTTTGACTGTCATCCTAGGTAAATTGTACCATTACTTTAGTAAGTATGTAAACTTTCTGGACTGTATCATTACTTTAGTTAGTATATAGGTACCAACATAAACTATTACTTTTGTAAGTATGTAATATCTTGAACAGTAAAATGTTACCACCTACGATAAAAAGAAATGTAGCTATTTATAGGCCCGGCCTAGAAAACCTATGTTTTTTGCTTGTCTTGTTATTCGAAGTTGACCACATATCAAAATATTACGCCTGATGAATGATGAATTAGGTTAAATCACTGAATATAGTCCTGCTCTACAAAACCAATGTTTTCTTTTGTTTTTGAGACACTATTGTCTTGTTGTTCTATGTTGTCAAAATATTACGCTTGAAAAATGGTAAATTTGGTGTTTAATAGACCTGCCTCTATTGATTAAAAATTATTATAAAATTTATTATAAGACTACAATATATAGGTAAAAAGTCTTGGTTTGTATAAAGTGGAGATCAATACAATCTTTCACAAAAAAAAATCCTAACAATCATCCTTAAAATGATAACAATGATGAGCACTTGAGCTGTCACAAGTTCACAACCGTCTATATTTTGATGTTAAACCCCAAGTTTTGTATTCGTGGCACACCGTAAACGAGACGTGATTCACAATAGCGCTCGTGCGAAATTCCATCCTTCATTTAATGTACACATGTCTGCTTGCAAAATGATGTGAATAATAAGCAAAATGCGATTTAAAAATTTATTTTGTCATGTGGTATTTTTAGAGTAAGTTGGTTATCCCTGTGGCGTTTGAAGGGTTGACTTGTTTTCCCGTTATGCTAGTGAAGTTCTAGAAAATCAATAGATGTGTACCCCAGTATTTCATTCCACATGACGGGAAGAAAGCCAAGGATCAATATACTTTCTTTTTTATAAGTACCTACCTATACAAATATAGTTTTATTTATACTAGAAAAACTTCTAAGCTGTGTTTCCCAAAACCATGCATACGACTTCTCGATCAATAGCCCTCCGCTAAAAACTAGCCTCGCAACAAAACCTGTCACCAAAAAAAAACAGTCTTCCTAAAATTCCGAACCCTAAGCTGCCTGGGTCTCGCTAGAATCCCGGCGAGCTCGGCCGAATCCCCGAAACTCGCGGCGTGCATGCATCACGGGGCGGAGGCGACGCGAGGAATTCCGAACGGGCCGAATTCGAGTTGTCGGCTCGCAGTGCCTGTCGACGCCATCTGGCTGCTAGGGATGGGACACCAGTGTATCGATATGGATTAGGACTCAAGATTTTTTTACGAATTTCGTCTGTGAGCTTTATATACTCAGTCACACATTATTCTAGATTACTGAAAAGGAATATAAATGCCATATTAAAAAAATTACAGCTACTAGGTAAGTAAATTTTGCCATGTCAATGGGACTGCCGATTTTAACATGAAAATAAACTGGAACCACTACTAATCTAAATCACAAAGTTACACTAATATGGTTAAATTGCTAAAATCTGGTTTTCCGTATACCATCCGTGGAATTTAGATAGCTAAGTCTTTATATACGAAACCAGATATTTTATACATTCTAAATACAGTAATTAAACCCATTCAGAATTAATCAATTGAATATTTTGTTTTGACTGCCATCTTTATTGCGTCGAATAATATAATTTAAACATTATAATATATCTGTATATTCTCTTTTGTATATAGTCACAGCATTAATATACATTGCTTATATGGTAAGCTATTCATAACACATTTGAAATGCATATATTTCAACACATCATATCTCAAAAATATCTAATCCAGTTTTTTGTGCAAACAAAACTTTGTGCCTAAATTAATTCTTATTTAGTTGCAAATAAAAGCCGTTTAAACTTTAGAATTAATTTACATTATTAACTATGAATCATTGCTTTATTATAATGCCAAATTCATTATAATAAATTATTTTAAATACTTTTATAGATACAAGAATAATTATATCAATTAAATATTCATTATGTGTTTACTGAATTAGTGATTTTTATATATTAATGTTTTAAGAACCTTATATGGTTCGTACCTCAATTGCTATAATTGTTTATATTAAGTATCAATATACATCTAAAGGCATGAATGGGCATGGTGGCCATTAAAAATACAAAACAATTTTATTTATAACTTTATTTAGAGTATCATGTTAAGTTACCACCATGAAATCAATAGAGGCAAGTCTCAATTAAGTGAAAAATATGCAATCGTTAGAAGAATTATAGACTTTGACAGTACTGAAATCTCCAGAATACCTGTTGGTGTATTTTTGCCTTTTTTTTGTTTTTAGGTTTCCTATTAAATTACAAAACCCAAAAAACCCATCGACAAATCCCATCACTATTAAAAGCGCGGCAACATCGCCATCTCCCATCCTTTTCCTGCACATCCCTAGTATCACCTATCTCTTTCACACACCGACTACCTTATTTAAATAAGAGTGAGCGTGGTTGCAATCCATATCCCGTTACAATTTAAGCCCTATCCTTATTATTTTAGGTTAGTTTTTTGTTTGGAGAGTGAATAAAAAGGTAAAAAACCTGCAAAGGCAGGTTACGGAGCGAACGAGCGCTCTCCAGTGGAAGACACTTGACTATAAGAGTGTTTTGGCCGGAAATATGGTCCAATTTTTGATTGGATACCGACCTTGACATACGTGATCCCTTTAGAATTTAGGTTATGTCAGCAAACAAGATGGTTGACATAGTTTCAAGAGCAGGACTACAGGTACTCAAAAGATTTCTGTTTTGGATTAGGTAAGTACTACCTTTTGCTATCACTTTTCCGTAGCGTCCGTGACCAAATATAGATCGCATTCGCTTTCCTTTTAAAGCTAACGAATCGTGATACTTTCTTTCAAGTAAGACGTTTACAGAACAGCTTGTAACTTTAACTTAGTATCTTCTAATACAGTTTCAAAAGCCACAATTCAACTAGACTTTCAATTCATACCAAAAGATGTAAATTCTTAATTTGTGTCGATGGACCAGAAAAGTTACCAGTAACCGCAACCTTTTTTCTCCTATTTCTAAAAATAAAAACCAACGTATCTACTACATCTGATCCTGCTCAATATTTCCCGTTATTATGACAGTAGTGAGCGATGGTTAGAACCGTCATGCGTGCGCCGATCCAGCGTACGGTCGATATGTCATTACTCTGTGTGATACCGCAGCATTCACGTGTCTATAGTAATTTTAGTATTGCTTATCATTTATCGTTTCCAAGAATCTTTTATAAAATTATTATCTTAATCTATGCAGCATTATTGGAGGTCTTGAAATATCTAGGACCTGTTTTCTAACTTTGGCAGAGTATTGGCTTTGTATTAAGGTTAATGGAGGCTCGAAGCACTAAGCTGTTTGTGGCATGATGTCACTAAAGATTGGGAAGTACTAGACTATAACCTAAGCTAGTCTAATTAATACGATAGCTTTAAGGATTTCGGTGTTTCTAAATAGTATGTGTACCTGTAAGAACAGATAGAGATATGACTGGACGGGTCCACTAAATTTATGAGTTTCTTTCCTCAATATACTATTTCAGAAACCAATCTGCATAGTTTTCACATGATCTGACCAAGATTATGTCTGGACTTTAAAAGTAACTGTGACCACTGAGTTATTTTCGAACCTTCTTCTCAGAGTAGCCAGATAGGAAACGCCGACCTGTAAAATTTACGTGTATAGTGTTCGTACAACCAAGTCAATATTTGGTTGGACTTCGATGAAAGCTAACATTTGTATCAATCTTCTTTGTCTTAGCGTGTTGATAGCAATCTATATTCAGTTAGTAAGAATTTGGCTACGAGCTTGGCACCTGTAGTTGTTCCATTGAAGATACACAACATCAATATAAGGAGCTCCTCCATCTTTCTCTTCTTGAGATTGACTCTTGTATATTAAGCACGTGGCCAAGTCCTGACAGCTTTACAAGCAACACCTTGCTATCTACAATGACTTCATCAAAAATGTACATTCATCAAAAATTATCTCTTTAAACCAAAAGTTGTTAAACGATTTAGATAAAGTCCTGGCTTATCTACGCCGGAAACTGTCACAAAAAATGTGTGTGCATCATAGCGCTACCACTCTTTACATATTATTCTGTTGGCCTTTAGATATAGTCATTTATAATCCTTTTCGAATGTTGTTAACGGCATGTAAATTACTGTTACACCTTGGTTTGACCAATAAGTACCTTATCGGTCCTTACAATGTCTAATTTGCTGCCAGATTTTTTTTAAAGCTGTTTATTTTTACACGTCAGTTGTTGGTCCAAAGAGACCACACATTTCTTAACAATACTAAATTTTCCAGTACTACCTTGCTTCATGAATAGGTACAAAAGTGGCAAATTTTGGCTAACGAAGAGCGAAATATATATACATATACCAGCCAAGCTTATTCAAAGTAAGTACACGCTAAAGCTAACGTGCTAACGATAACTCAAAATCAAACAAATGACCTCAAAAAAAAATCACACCTCGATTCGGTAGCGAAAAGAAAAATGGCCGTGCGTCCACGTTACGCGAAGAGCGCAATATTTCACTGCGCCCACGGCGGCGCATCGCAATACAAGCTAATAGATAGCGCAGAACAAATGATGAACTATCAGTCAGGGTAGCTCGGCGTTTGGTCGATAGAATTGTTGGGGTTTTGTGTGATTTTAACGAGTTTTTTTGGGATGGATCGCTTTGTTTTTGTGGATTAGAAAACTCGTTTTGTACAGAGATCCAAGGACAATTCAATTCAATTCAACAATTCCTAACAAGTTGGTTGTCACAACTCTCTTTTCATAAGAATTAGTATAACTATAATCAGCTTATAATGATCCCTCTGCTGGTACACAGGCCTCCACTCAGTGGGAGTGGGCAGTAATCTACCACACGGGTCCATTGCGGGTCTCATGTCATCGAATTTTCGGTTCTAGAACATGTCAGTTTCCTTACGATGTTATTCTTCATCGTTTTGAAAGCAGCGGCCATCTCTGCTCCAAAAATAAGTCATATGAGTTTATTTCATACAATTTATAGGAGATCATCCATAATGCAATCGAAAAAAGAGAGATCAGAAAAGCCTGGACACTGAAAGTTGGCGATTCGGTAGGAACTCTACGTTTGGTTTTTTTTTTTTTTGAGGATGGGAAATTATCAAATAACTTCTCCCGCTCTGGGTGGAGCAGGAGGGCGTGTCAGACTTTTACTGACTAAAACTCACCCGTGTTCCCTCAGTTGCCTGTGTGCCAGGGGCGACGGTATCTCTTTCGAACAACCCGCACCCCTGGCAGGACTCTACGTTTGGTTGGTTATTCCCAATGCCGATTTCTATATACAACCTAGATATAACCACATAATAGTTAAAAAGAAAAGCCAGTTTTAATTGACGAAAAAAGCCTCTCTCATAGTTTTTCCTCTATAAAAGTCTTCGGATCTTCTCCCGAAATTCCTCTACTAAACTACCCTCGAAAAACCACCTCCCGGCCCAACCCAACAGTCTCACGTACCCGTCTGCGCCGCCTAGCAGTAACCCTACCCTGCGGTCGGTAGGTAAACGATTCGTCGCCTACTTGAAACCCGACGCGTGTCACTAGGTTACAGGGAAATCGGTGCTGTCGTAACTAGATACACTTTGTGCGAGTTATGTGAATAGAATGGATAGTAAAGTTTCTTAGTAACGAATGGTTAAGTGACTAAGATTTAGGATGCTGAATAGATAATGAGAAAGACAATTTAGAAAGGTTGTTACAGACAAAAGTTATGTTGAACATAGTTAGTGTGACCGAGTTTTGTGGTGTCCGTAATTTGTTTTCGACATAACACTGCGTTTCTTTCTGATGCGTGTAGCCACTTTCCTTGACAGTTTTGGACATCATTAGGAAATATTTCTGAAATGTTGATAGAATACTTCATGTAAATTACTAATATTCAGCTGCATTCGTTTGGAAGCCGATCCCAATATGGATGCTGCAGGGATCCAGCAGAGTATCAGCATCAGGTATATTTTCCTGACAGCTGTTGAGCAGGATTCCCATTTCGTACATCATCGAGACGCACACCGCACTTTGGATTTTCGTTATTTCATTGCAATTTGAAAGAGTGTCTTAGCCAAAAGTCTTGTCTTCTTTTGTTTTTTTTTTTGTACATTTTGCACCATGTATTATTTATCACCACTATTTCCTAATATTTTGCATGTTGTGCTATATCTTTTGTGTGTACCAAATAAACAATTTGTCTCTCATCCATCTAGATGATGATGACAGTCATTCAAACCACCTATAAATCTGCAAGGACTTTCAGTTAACTCAGCATATAAAAATTCAATAGATAATTTAATTTACCCACAATACATCATTGATTGGAACTGGGCCTATCATCATGTATCTTAATGGCATCATTCCAATACAGGGCCACGAATAGAATATACTTGATATGATACCGATCTTTGCTAAAATAAATATATTACTGACTATTTTACCTAGATTCCCACAGAAAGAGAATTCGATTTAAAATTGATATAGCTTTTTTACGTGGTTAACGGCACAGACCAACTATGAGTATTCTATGTATAGTATAATACCACCTTCCCCTTCCGCTATGGGGGAATAAGACAAGAAGTCATAACATCACGTCTTATTTCCCCCAAGGGTTGGGCAAAGGTGTACCTACTATAGTACACCCACACTTCACCAGTTATTTGTTAAAGTCCCATGTCCCAGGGGCAAGCCTAATGCCATCAAACGGGCATAACCGATATCTTGTGAAGGCCGCAAGATGCAGGACTCGCTGGATGCGGGAAGCTCAGAACCGGTCGCAGTGGAGCAGCTTGCGGAAGCCTATTTCCAGCAGTGGACGTCTTTCGGCTGAAATGATGATGATGATGGGCATAAAACCAGACTTCGGGCCGCTACTGAGAAATTCCAAACAGGTGCTCAGCAGTAGCGCTTGCGCTGCAGCCAATAGACCTTACGTGGCAGTCAAAAGATAAGATTTTCTGGCAATTTGACACATCCATCAGAGTTTTCGCCAATTATGACTGTGATGGTCAAGAGCGACGCTTGGAAAAGGTTTATGTCCAGCAAGGGACGTCTTGCGCTTAAAATGATGATGAGACCGTGATTCCCCAAAAAGTTTTCACTCTTCAATTTGACTTATGAGAGAACACAAATAACTGATCAAGTGCGCTAAAAATAGCATACACTAAATCTATCAAATTAATCAAACAAAACGAAAACCTGCAATGATTATAAGCGTTTTAAACTCAGTAGTTAGTAGGCAGCAACTGTTATAAATAAAGGCGAGCTATCTCAAAGCTATAGAAAGCGTCATCAATCGGCTTGCGACGTAGAACGCACTTACTGTGCCCCTGTGGGTACATTAGTCAAAGGTATCCGTTATGTGGGAAGCTAGCTTGTCACCAGGTTTTGCTTGAGGGGAACTAGGATTTTAGCAGACGTACGCAAGACTATTAAAAAAAATAGGACTGTTGAAAATCGTTTTGATGTCAACCGCCCAATTTACAGAGACCCAATATACATTGAGTTCAGTGGTCGACCAATAACTTTCCAGCTAACAAAAGAATCTATGTAAAACAGTTGAATACGCATTATGATAGTAGGTCAGACAAACAAACCGTGGAACTAACAGTATTAGTAACGATTGATGCTGAACTTAGCAGTACTTTAGTGCTACATATTCAGCAAGTGACAGACTTAATGGGCGTTGTAAGTTTAAGATTAGATGAGGGAATAAAAATTGGAAGTATTAGCTGTTGAAATGGCGAAGTTATGGGCAATCATTTTAGAGTTATATACTCGTAGGAATGATAAATAGCCGACCCCGACATGGTTGGGAAAAATTGGAAAGATAAATAGGTTTTACCTAATACAAGGTGTAAAAGAATAGACGCAAGACCTGAAAGTAGTTCGTTCCTAATTGACTACAGAATCGATTTCAGTAACTTTTAAAATAAGTTTTTTTTTTTTAAAATTATGTATTTAGCCATACCTACCCCTGATTGAGCCAAAGAAAACTCAATCTTATTTTTGAAGAAATAAGACTCAATTTTAAATGCATAAAGTAATGCTTGGGTCGACACGTTTTTCTTAATAATATCAGTTAGCTTTAAAAAAATAGTTTTGGTCATCCTATTATGTTTTTAACTCAATACTCTAATTGGGGTGTATGGTCTTGCGTTAATTATGTTACTGGTTGGATAATGACATTTTACTGTGTCCCCGGATTCAATCGGCATCTTACTTTTTTATTTAATGATAAGAGTAGTTTTTGCCCGCGACTTCGTCGACGTTAAATTTCTTGTCCCCCCGAACTATCGCATCGCATCGCATCGCATCACCTGCCCGCACTAACACTTCGTTTTTGCTTGGTGTTATTTCTGACTTTTTGTTCTATTGGGTGTCAACCCAATATTTTATTTCATCACGCTGTGACCCTCCGCTTATTAGGAGTCATCCTAATAAGCGGAGGGTCACAGCGTGATGAAATAATACCTGATAGACTTCCTCAAGTGTTGGTCTATCAAATGCAAAAATGATTTTTCAAATCCAACCGAGAGTTAAACAAACAAACTTAGTTTAGATAGTTAACATTCTTTTATCATAGGCTTTCAAGATTTTTTTTTAAAGCTATCCCAACTTCTTTTTTCGTAGCCTGTATTGTGTCCCACAGTTGGGCAAAGGCGTCTACTTTTTCCTTCCAAACCTCTTGTGCTTTCTCTGGCCATATTGGCCCTGCAAACCTTATCAAAACAAATTTATGGCACAAATACTTTTGAGGGCAGTGGACTTATCCATGATACTTGAGAAAGCAAATAATGCTATTGAAAAACACAATCAGTAACTGATGTATCTGTGACACGAACTGTTTGTGTTACTGGTACACTGACACAATAACACAAACATATAATACGATAACCATTCTAACAACCATAACCACAGCAAAACCTTAACTGATCGACTAACACCACTTGCAGTCCTACTTACCCCCTTTTCTTGCGATTGCCGTTCAAATTCTCGTGAAATGTGACCCGCGGTGATTGCATAGCACACTGATAGTAGCAATTGCTTTCATTTAGATAGTTATAAATAAATACATAAATATACATTTTAATAAATTTTAATAAATTAATAAATATAAAAATGAAGATTGTGATCGATAGTGTTACGCAGGGTGTAGCACCCTAATTGCGTAACTCACGATTAATCATAATCTGTTTCGTTTTGAAACAGATGGCTAAACCATTGCTTCAAATGTTCGAAAAATGTGTATGCTCAACAACGTAAATAACGCAATGAATATTGTTGAACTGTCAAAATGAAACCGATTATGATTAATCGCGTGTTACGCAGTTAGGGTGCAGGTTCCATTTATAAAATATAATCTTATGAAAAGCCGATTGTCGCAAATAAGAGAAGAAAATCGGAATCATGATATGAAACGACACTCTTAAATTCTGAAAGACATCACTCCCATAAACTATTATGAATGGTAGGTTTATATTACAAGGTATCTCTAATACTCCAAAGTCGGCCAATCCTATAGTCCAATAGTAAATTAACGGCTTAGATACCACAACCATGAAACCCTGTCGAAGTTCCAATGTCAGGCATACTTACATTAACTAACATCAAAATATTCACAACTCCAGGACTATTGGTCTATTACACAATATTACCTTGTTTACATTATAGGAAAGTCTAATAAAAACCAACTATATTATGTTGCAGAGAAGTAACTACGCCTACGCAGTGTGTATCTGAATTTCTTAGTGTATACATTTATATTTTCTATTGAAAATATTAATGTATGCACCCTCACGATTTCATACACAACATTAAATATAATGGCTGCTCGGTCAATCAGGTGATTGTGAACGATTAAATACATTCGCAATGGTATTTATAGAGAGAGAAAAAAAATCAAAGCTGACAGTTTGTGTAAGTGAGAAAAGGACAGAGGTTTTTCTCTTTGTCTGTCTCATGACCTACAACTGTCACAATAGGAGACGTAATCTGACGGCGAGACTCTAGTACTTTGTGGTGACCCTAGTTATTACAGGTAATGCGTTACAATGATTATTCTTTCAATCAACATTCCGCTGCGAAGTTTATCTATATTATTGAATTATCGAAAACAAGTTTATAATAAAAATCTTAACTTAAAAACTATGCCCCATAAAACCGTTTTCACGGTTTGTCTGTGGGAACAGAACAGATAGTACCTATTACACATAAGGTTTATTAGTGCCGACACTTAATTTTCACTTATTGCACTAAACTTATACATAATGCAACTAACATTAACATCTTAAATATACGGAAATAATAAAAATATAAAGCTACCCAATCACCCAATCACTCTCCCCCAACAATTTGCAAACCACTTTCCTAAGATCATCGTTTACAAATTTCTGAAAAAGAACTGCTCAAGTAATTTGGCAAATTTTTTTTTTCAAAATTTCCTGACGGTACTTCATTTTCCCAGCTAAAGAACTAGGAAGTGGTGAAGGGCGAGCGTTTTGGGGGACTGTCTTATGTAATTGACGTTGAAAAAGTGCTGACTCTCAGCCTAGTTTGAATAAATGACTTTTACTAATTAAAAGTTTGATTTTTTTATTAAAATCTAGATTTGTTTTTTATGAGAATTTTTTGATGTTTTGGCTGTGAAATCTATTTCTCAGTCTACAGCGCGGCAGAGTTAACCATTACACTACGAAAAATTAAAACTAGGTGCTAGTCAATATTACTTACAAGCTACAAAGTGAAATTACAAACACCCACATCTAACTGAATTATTTAGAGCTGCTTGACAATCGTGCTTAAGAATTTGTTATTGAATGTCTCAGGTATCCAAGTTGGAACTTATTTATGTTCAACGGAAAGTTGGCCCGTTTCTGGTATTGAGGCTGCCAACAGTTGCAGTCTAGCGGAATAGGACCAGTTCGGATTGGTCTTTGGAAGCGAAGATTGAAGTGTCAGTTAGGAAATGGGAAATTATTAGCTTTAAGCCACTGGAATGGAGTGTCCTGATTTTTATTTTTATTTTCAATGGTGATTATTATTAAGATGTAGGCTGATACAGGTGGGGTCCGTACTCCAAATAAATGTACAGCCAGAAGGCGTCGTGGCAGACCCTGATGAAGATGAGTGTCCGTGGAGTTTTTTGCCCGTTCTTCTCCATAGAAATCTACTTTTTGGAATGGGCAACTATCTTCTACTTTCCAACTGATCGACTTTTTGACAGTTCAAAAGTGTCTGTAAATGGTTTAATTAAAATAAATGCTTTGAGTTTGATCGCAGGTAGAGCTGGGGAAAACACACGGCCAGTGGTCCACTTTAGCCCTGGCTCCAATGAGCTGGTGGTCATGGGGAGAGGATAGGCCTCTAGGGATGCGCAGCAGTGGGATGATGTGGGCTAACAGTAAATAAGTTTCTTTTGAGACTCTAAATACGAGATTAATCCAAGTGTTTACCATTTTAGGCACTACCTCCCAGAACGCCTATTGCGACCCAAGGACCAAATATAAGTAGGCATTAAGTTATTTAACTGGCACTTTGTTAATATGAATATTATAATTAATCTTGACAGATCCCAACATCAAGATATGATATCATCAATTTAGGGTCGATGCAGAATTCTCTTCCATCTGATTTAATCCCTTAGTCACCTCAAAAGAATCCTCTAAACTTAATACCTGCAAAAAAACTTAATTAAGTTCTTCATAAAATATATCTTCTATGTATTAATATGTGAAGCAAAAAATATACCCCTTTTTACGTAAATTCCGCGGACGGTGGACTATGAAATTTGGCACAATTAATGTTTATATGGAGAAAGCTAATATTTTTATATGTATAATAACTAGCTGACCCGACAGACGTTGTCCTGTCTTAACTATGAATATTGAGTTCGCATTATAAAAAAAAAATGGGGCGGACCACCCTTAACTTTTAGGGGTATGAAAAATAGATGTTGGCCGATTCTCAGACCTACCCGATAAGCACACGAAATTTTATCAAAATCAGTTCAGCCGTTTCGGAGAAGTAAGGTAACTAACATTGTGACACGAGAATTTTAAATATAAGATTTAGATGAATTATGTTCGAATTTTCACCTCTGGGCGATCACTAGTTTAATATAGATATTTCAAGTTAAGTCTGGATCAAAGCGGTGGTCAATTCAGCTTATATTCAGATGAAAGTCATCGCTTGCTCTCTCTTCAAGGAATAACTGAATTTGCATAAGAACTATGTTCATAATACATTTCGTTTCTATATTCAAGCTTTGGCAGATTACGATCAACCGCTGACCAATTTATCAAATGATTTTAGAGTAACATTATTTGCAATTGAGGTAACTAGTTGAGCAGTCTGCTGCTCTAGTGGTCGCACTACTGCTGAGCGTAAGGTCCTGGTTTCGATAACAGGATCGAGCAAAGTGTTATTGGGTTTTTTTATCTAAAATTTGTTAGTAGCAGCCCGGAGTTTGGAATTGTGACCTGTTGATAAGAAAAGACTCGCCCCCTATTACATGGAACTTATCCTTTTAACCGCCACGTAGAAAAAGTAAAAACATACCCTCAGCGCCAAGCTACGAATTCATCCTAAAAGTCAGTCATGTAGTTGTGACCGTTGTGTGCTGGGCACATTTTGGTTTGTCATCTATACATGACTGTGGCGGTCAAAAGGTTAAACATAACTGGCGAAATGTAGGTGTAATATAGATAAAACTTTGTCTAACCTTTCGGGGAATACAGACGTGATGAGCAATACCGTTATAAATATGAGAGATATTGTAGATTCTTAAAGGTAGGTACCATGGCGAACACTGGTGGTTTTCCACTTTTCACCCTTATTGCTTAAGGCATAAGGGTGAAAAGCGACGGCTATTGTCCGCGTTAGTACATTTAAAAAGACCCAAGTACTTCCACCGTTTGAAGGTTAATCGTCATTGGAGTTGATGTCCTTCAAAATAGTCAGGTGCGCTCCTACAAAGCCCTGTACAGGCCGTTTTTAAACCATGGTTAAATACAAAAGAAACGGATGCGGAAGAAGTGGGATTTAGAAGTATTGCCATAAAGAAAAAACGTATTTGATTTTGGTGAACATGTTTTTCTTGATTTTTGAAGAAGATTTTGTTAAATTTCCATTTAGATCCGAGGATCTAGGACGTAATTTAAACAAATCTTTTACTTAAAAAGTCCTAGATATGAACTACCTTAATATTAAAACAATGACCAAACCAATACACCTACACACACAGCATATAGTAACCTTATTAGGTGGTCCCTCCTTTTCGGCATTCGCAACCAAATACTTACTAAGATCCCGCCAGTAAAAAAAAAAGAAAAAGGGTCTAAAGCGTAGTCACAAGAAACCCTACTAGCCGAATCCATTGAACTGTGAATCACAAAACAACGCGCCCGATAAAATTATACCAACCGAAAATTATACGAACCGAATATATACAAAGTAAAAATTATTCGAAGCAAAAATATTTCGGCTAACGAAATACTGCCTTAGAAGTATTGTGTTACTGTTACGGATGAGTTGGTAATAATTTTCCTTTGTGTGTGTGATTCCAGGCAAGGAGCTGGCCACCCTTGGTCGTGTGGGCATGGTAAGGAAGGCCACGCTTTTTTTTTTACATAATACCTACTTGGGCAGTTAGGCACTTATGAAACGTCCGAAGCTAGGTACACGGTTCAAATATATTGTTTCTTATGGAAAAGAGCCAGCAAGAAACTGTTACTTTTTTTAAACGGTTTTAATTAGCTTGCCGTTTGATTTTTGGGTCAAATTTAGTACTTGAAATTTTACCCCCTTCCTGTTGGCAGATTGATCTGATATTTGGTACACACCTTTAGTTTTGATAACAATATAATTTAATTTAATCAATAACATTGTAAATCCAAGATGGCCGCAGTTACAAAATGGCGGATTACATATTTTTTCACAACCCCCTCAATTTGAGTATCAAATGAAAGGGCTGGACTATTAAAATACTGCCACTATGATGAAAAGAATAACTAAATACATAGAATGAGAAATATTAAGTACCGAAATAAAAACTAAAAACTTGAAAATAAAATAAGTAAAAATTTTTTTTAAGTTAAACAGTTTTATCAAAATAATGATGTAGATAATGTACTAAAAGCTAAAAAATAATTCGGTAGGTCCTAGGTACCAGTCATCACACCACTTTCCTTATCAATCTATGGCATTGATCAGACAAATAAATAAAATCGTGGGGCGTAGCGTAACCTGAATAAATATGTAAAGAGCATATGAGCGGTTGACTGTTGATAGATTTTTTCTAATAATTGGTTTTTACAATGTTTTCAAATTACTGTGTTAATAGGTATGGGAGGACAGTGTAGGCTTTTCAACAAGTAGGAAGCCGGCACTTAATAAAATAAGTAGATAATGGTCTACCAGTCTACAGTCTAAAAGTCAGCTCAAAGTTACCAGTGCCATGCAGCCTACTGTACTTTAACAGGTGAATAAAATGATAATGGTAATGGGATATGAAGACGGCGAGTAATGGGTAGCTCGCTGTCCGGTAAGGACCAAGCCCGGGTCGACGGCGCGTTGTGTTCCACGCGCGCCTCAAAGAGATGTCAGCACCAACTGGTGGGGTCCGCAAGGGCCGATGCCTGCCAGGGGTGCGGGTTGTTCGAAAGAGATACCGCGGCCCCTGGCACACAGGCAACTGAAAGAACACGGGTGGGCTTTAGTCAATAAAAGTCTGCCACGTCCTGCTCCACCCAGAGCAGGAGAAGTTATTTGATGATTAAAAAAAAAAAAAATGCTGTGTATTCTTGGGATTTTTTTCTAAACAAGTCTTAAAACATCCTTTAGGGAATACTTAGCAGTTTAAGTTAAATCTTAATTACTTTTAAGCTAATAATATTATTACCAACTGTGATAAATATAATAGCAAAAAAAAAATCCTTAGTCTAATTCGTGTCAAAGGCAATCTCGATTGATTTGGCCCAATAAGAAGGCACTTTTGAACGTCAACATTCACAAGAAAATAGAATCAGTTCTAGGTGTTCATAACAAAATGTAGTTTTTTTATGAAGAAGAATGGACAAACTCCATGGCTTCTCTGGCGTCCATCGGTTCCTTACGTCTAATTCCAATGACTCTGACTTAATTATAACGGTGATTTAGAAATTCCATACTAAGCAGTTTACCATCTAATATGATGTATAAGTGCGTGTGCGCAGATGACGTGATAAGCTGGGCTACGGTACGGTCAGCATACCGGTGCTCAGTTGAGTAATATAGAAGTTTTAGTTAACGGTGTACACTGCACTTTATAGTCGCAAAAGGTCTATTCTTAACAATATGCGCTAAGGAAAACTGACATAAATAATAGTAACGGTAATTAAGGAAATATAACATAGGAAAACTTAAGGCCCATAGTATCCTCATCTCCCGTTTGTATGCTAAAGCACGACTGCCGCCCGCGCCCGCGCAGGTCACCTCTGAGCCTTTATCTCAAAATGGGGATATTCCTTTGATTAATTTACAATTGTGCTTCGGCGATTCTGTGGTACCTCTAACTATCTATTTTTCAGTGTATTTTTTTTTTTCAAATAACGAAGCCGTTTAGTAGGAGTATGGAATAGAAGCCAAAATATTGCGTGTTGGAAAATATTTTTTTACAGCAAAAGTATTAACCATACAAAAAAAGTACTTCGGGCAAAATGATCTATATGAATCTATAGCAAAATCATATATTTTCAAATCTTCAAGACAAGCCGTTAATGAGCAGTAGGGTTCATAAAGTGACCGTTTTACGCTACTAAACGGGACGTAGGCCCTTAATATTTATAAGTAGGTACAATCGCAGTATATCCTGTCTATACTGCCATTGTACTTCTATGATCTATCTTACATAATTATCTACAGTATGATTCACTTGAGTAACATAGCAACGTTAACTTCGTTCGCTCCGTAAGTACCCATAACATTTAATGTTCTATAGTTCTCAAATAGTAATTGCTGTTTATTTAAACAAAGCCATCAGGTGTCCTTTTGAATTCAATAATGGTAATAATACTTGTCAGTTTCAATTTGATTCTGCATTCAGAGCTCGTATTTGAATAACAAGATGCAGAATAACTATAAAAGGGATATTAATATTTTATAATATCGTTAGGCGGCCGATATTATAAAAATAAGTCACATTTTTCTTTGAGAAGCTAAACGGCATTTTGAAGTGATTAACATTGACAATAGCCCAACGGCTGTCGCTGACGATCAAATACCTCGTGAATTTAACCTCACTTGCACGCGTAGCATGACCACCGTAGAACTGGGTTTGGTCGACGGAAGAATAGAAAAAAATACAGATTGTATTATGATTTCTACCGTCTTAAACATGACGATAATTTAAACTGAAGAGAAGAAACTGTTTTTCTCAGTCGACAAAAGCACGTGAAGCCATTGGTCCCGACTGTAATTTGTGGATCTTTGACAGTCGTTAAGGGTCGTCAGAAGCCCGAAAGTCTGACAACCAGTCTTTCCATAGGGTATCGTATTACCCAGTAACTGTGTTGTGGAGGTCAGATAGGCAGTCGCTCCATGTAAAATACTGGTATTCAGCTGCATCCGGATAGACTGGAAACCGAAACCAACATAGTTGGGAAAAGGCTGGGCAGATGATGGTTATGATGTAATGTAATGCACCGATCCCAGCGTGGCTTGACCAGATTCGATTAATCGAATGAACCCCAAGATTCGCACTAGCCCCTGTAGCCTCATGCTTCATGGTGTTACAGAGGCCAGGCTAGACAGATGATGATTATGATGTAATGTAATGTAATGCACCGATCCCAGCGTGGCTTGACCAGACTCGATTAATCGAATGAACCCCAAGATTCGCACTAGCCCCTGAGCCTCATGCTTCATGGTGTTACAGAGGCCAGGCTAGGCAGATGATGATTATGATGTAATGTAATGTAATGCACCGATCCCAGCGTGGCTTGACCAAACTCGATTAATCGAATTAACCCCAAGATTCGCACTACCCCCTGTAACCTCATGCTACATGGTGTTACAGAGGCCAGGCTAGGCAGATGATGATTATGATGTAATGTAATGCACCGATCCCAGCGTGGCTTGACCAGATTCGATTAATCGAATGAACCCCCAAGATTCGCACTACCCCCTGTAGCCTCATGCTTCATGGTGTTACAGAGGCCAGGCTAGGCAGATGATGATTATGATGTAATGTAATGTAATGCACCGATCCCAGCGTGGCTTGGCCAGATTCGATTAATCGAATGAACCCCAAGATTTGCACTAGCCCCTGAGCCTCATGCTTCATGGTGATACAGAGGCCAGGCTAGGCAGTTGATGATTATAAGTCGACAAAAGTCTACAATGTCAAGCATGACGACCAATATTTCTCTACCCTAGCGTATCCACCTTCACCATATCACTAGCTGCCTCCCCGTTGCTATAGAAAAGGTAACTATGTCTTTGTTTTCATAGAAACGAAAGTCTACGGGTCGCCCCGTGCTCGGGCAGAAGAGATCACAAGTTGGATAGAAAGAACTTTGTCTATTGTTGGTACAATAGAGATAAAATTGGTTGCTCATGCAACGCATTCTGAAAAAATGTGTCCTAACTTAATAGCGCCTTGTAAATTTTTCGATTACACTTCATCATCATTCTTTGAGCAGAAAAACGATCTGTACTGGACAAAAAGCCTCCCCCAAGCTTTGACACAGCGACCAATCCTTTGCTTCTCACATCCAGCAGATGACGGCAAATTCACTTATTTATTTGGTAAGTTCACTGACAGTACATAATCAAGAGCAGGTTCGATCTCTTTAGAGTCTAGCTTTGCCAACCAAAGAATAGAAATCGATCTCACCACATTCTATATTCCCTTTTCATTCCCCATCTTCAAACGTCTGAAATCTATGAATCATGTAACAGCTTCCCGGCTAAACAAATCTGCATATTACGCAGAGATGAATATTCCTATCGTAAAGATGTCACAATAAATAGTCTAACGGATAAGTCTTTGTACGTACTGTTAGGCTGATGACACACTACTGCAGACAAGTCTGTCGTAGCCCTAAGCTATGGTTGATTTGCTATACGGAGGTTATAGGTTCAAATGAGGTTTTAAGTTATTCTTGGTTGACGGGGGTTTTAATAAATGTGTAGTGTGGTTAGTAGCACATTTTAAATAGGAACTTGCGTTGATAATGGTGTATACAGGGTGGTGGGGATATCGACACGTATACTGTAACCAAGAATTTAGTACATAATTCCAAATCTATCGTCAGTTATCAAAAAATACATAATCAGCTGTTTCAAAGAAAAGTGCAATACTTACGCGGTCAAAATGTGTAGAAAAGCTGTTTTTTACCACCCTGGAGATGTGGAAAAATGTTGACAGAATGGTCATGAGTTTTGTCGACGGAAGAGTAGACAAAAATTACGTTTCCGTGTAGACAATTGACAGTTTTGTACCGAGAAATGTAGACAAGCGATTTCTATTCTACGGTAGAGTAGAAATAGAAAGCGTCATGCTAAGCCTGCAGCAGTAAATCAAGTTAATCTCGGTATGTAATGATGGTCACCCATCCACGGGCCAACCGCGGCAAGCGTAGCTTAACCTGGTCGGTCAACGCATGTGGTTATTATTATTAGCCACAAAAAACCATAAAAGCAGATTGCATTATGGTTCCAACAATAAAAGATATTAAAATTAATAAGGTATAATTCAAGTCAAGTCATTGAAAACAACGACCGCTTCTGAACCAGAATTTCGAAAGTAAATAGCTTTATAATTCACGAGTATTAGATATTAATAATACAGATCACAAAACATACACATATCTTTAATCCAAATAGAAAGTATACTGTCATTTAATACGAATTACGATGTAACTTGCAAGCCAATAGTTAGTTGCTTATGTGAAATTCCTTTGAAATGAATCACTATTAAACATTGTTTCAAAAATAAAAATAAATATACTATCGACTCTCAAGGTAATCAGAGAAATTTTAAAGGACACAAACAATGCCTCATTTGCCTGTTATTTCAGTGGCAATCCTTTCAAACCTGAAACACAGGCAGTATTACCCTGAAAGAACTCTTTCACAAACTTTACTATTTACTTAACTTACATACACTTGACTTCCGCGTTCAAACTAGTAACAAACTCAAGTGTCTTTTCTTTCAACAAAATTATTTATTGGCAATCTTTCTTCCCTTAACCCAATTTATTTGGGATCGGTGCAGTGTGTCTTTATGTCATATATAAAGAAAACACTCGTACCTAGCTAATACTTTTTAATCGCACAACTGTACTCTTTCACAATCCAACATCGACTAACTCTCACTATATTTTACCATTTTAAATTTCATTTGTTTAGGAGAAAAAATTAAATAACGATAATATTATAACGGTTAAGTCTAAGTGCCGCCAAAGAAGAATAATACATTATTAAATTGCCTGAATATATATAAACAAGTTTGTTAGAATTTATTTGCACTTTGATAATGTTGCCACAGTGGATATTCTAATAATATATTCTAAAATTAAATCAATGAAATCACGACACATACTGTATCTCTATTAGTCACCCCGTTTCTAGCCATGAACATCATCCAAAAATGTTTCTCCAGTATAAATTCAAACTTTCTACTGGATCTTCACGATTTCTTCCTGGCGCTTACCGTAATATACCGCTACCCTTAGAACTAACCAGACACTGTCGTCTTAGACGATAAATAATACCTAACCAACAATATCGTAACATAAAATGGTAGAAAGCTGTGTTAAACATTAACTATAACGTTAGGATCTGCAGGGATGACCAAACTGAGGTGTGACTGTGGGATCTATTGTTGGCCCAAAGTTGTCGACAGCTAGACATAGTTGCGTCTTATCTTAAAGTTTGTAGAATTCATATTTTATAATTCAAAAGTCAGAAACTACAGCTTCCCCTACCTTTTTCAATGAATTAAATAACGGATTCTAAATCCGTTTTTTCATTCTAATTTAAATTCTAACCCGGTAGCGGGTTAGGTTAGGAATTTGAAAAAAAAATATAATATTTGTTCTGAACATCACCCTATTCCTAACCTAACCCGACGTATCATTAATATCATAACCCGAATTGCGATATAGATAGGTCACCTCTCCTTTTTCTTAAAATAAAAAGTACCCATGTGCCAAATCAGATTTTCTAATTTGACACATCATGTTTAAAAAGTAAGTTCAAATTATGACACATAAATCATAAAAGAAATGGTATATTTTTTTTTACTATAGGTAGGTACTTATTTTTTTCGTGTTTAATATTAAATGTTAGTGTGATATTTTGATTCCTTACGTACTTAAAGTAAATATTAAACTCCGAGTTGACACATAGGTACAGAAGCCAGCATCAAGAAATCCCAAATTTTCAAATTTTTCCCAATTGAGCATGAAACTTATTGTTTTGTAATAACATTGAAAAACTATCAAAAAAAAAATATAGATTGGGGTAGCTTGATGTACCTCTGTACTTTTTATTCTATGAAAGGGGAGAAGCGAAAACGTTTCTAAATCGCAATTTGGGTTATGATAGGAAGGATACGTCTGGTCAGGTTAGGAATAGGGTTACGTTCGGAACATTTTTTTAATTTTTATATTCCTATCCTAACCCGCGACCGTGTTAGGATTTCGGGTCAGGTTTGGAATAATCCGAAATAACGGCATTTCTAAACGGTAACAGCTTTTCAATGGAAAATTTAAAGCTCAAATAGCCAAAGTACAGTAATAGATAACAAAAAAACTTATTCAGTGTTTTATCTAAGACATAAAATAAACACAACAAGCTTTCCACTTGCCTGTTCTGTAAGTTATAAAAAGAGGCATTAAGTATCACATTACACAATAGCACAGCACTCATGGGGATAGAAAACGGTGAATGAAAACATCGTGAGGAAACCGGCATGTCCTAGAACCAAAAATTCGAAGCCATGAGACCAATAGCAACCAGCACTGTACCTGCGTGGTGGATTACGAGCCCCCCCACTCATCGACAGGAGCGTATGTCCCAGCAGTGGGACTACAGCATTTATCTTAAAGTGACGCTTCATAAATCGTTGATACTGACCGTAACCCTTCGATCAATTTGATCGAAGCCGTAACCGTTATTTTTTTTTATAGTTCTGATGAACTTAATTTAGTTTAATTTTAATATAATATGGTTTATTTTTTTGATTTTTTTATATCATTTTATATATTACGTGTACTAAAATTTATGTAGTTTAAAATACTGTACCTGCTAACAAAATATGAATTGTTAGTGTGCGAAATAAACGTTTTTTAATTGAATTGAATAAACCTAAAAAAGGCAAGCGTTTAAATAACAATGTTCGCCACCCCTGTCCTAGAATTTCTCTAGGTACACTCTGAAGTCCACAAAAGGCGTTTGTACTACTTGCAGGTAAAGAATTAGTCTTCCTGGACTGGATCTACTTTATTTGCTCGCATTGTGAGTATTCTGATCGAGGAAAAGCACTTGAATTTGTTGTTGAATAAAATTATTCGCTTGGTAAACGGTCTCTTGTTATATTCTTTGGCTGTTGGAGCGTCCTGTATGCTAAATGGTGACGTCATAGAATGGTATACATTCATAAATTATATTCAGTTGTCAAGCCTAGGTATAGGTTTAAATACATGAATTATTATCCTACGTAGCCTTTTCTTTAAATGTGCTTTTCTTTAAGACTGTAAGAATCATTGCCAAGCCACATGTAAAAGATTTCATCCTCCTATGGACTTACCTAGATACGTGTGATTTAAACTTATTTACTGTCAAAAGCTTACCTTACTGCAAACTAACACCTAAAATCGTGACCGAATGAAAACTGAATGCAATAAAACCTCCTATAAGATTTCTTGCCTAAGCTGCGTTCACGCCATTATCAATTTTAAGACCATTCCATCTCCAAAAATGACTATTATTCTCCAAAATTCTACCAATTGGTACTTCCTCATACCTTAGAACTTAGGTTAAAGAAGGTCACCTCAAGATACTAACTATTTAATCCCCACACCAGCTAGAAGCAGCTCACATCCCTGCCATATATCAGGTGGAAGACAGCCACACACGCGGCGCATAACGTGGTAACTGTAAAACTTGGATCTCGCCCTATCTCGGATCGGCCGGGCACAATAGCTGCATGTCCGTTCAGTTGCGCACTTATGCGCGGTGCCCGAAGCTATGTAACTGTATCCTGCTCCTATTTAATATAGCAATTATGTTGGAAATCATTTGATCATGTTTAGCGTATGGCGTAGACAGAAGGGCAAGTCTGTCTTACCCACGTGTAACCCTAGAATTCTGTACGCACTTGAATAGCACAGGTCAAGTTGCAGTATTTCGTAAGATCCAGTAGCATTGTTGAAAAAAGTTAAATGTTTTGTATGCTTTTTAGTTTTTCTTTTCTTTTTAGGGTTCCGTACCTCAAAAGAAAAAAAAGGAACCCTTATAAGCTCACTCTCTTGTCCGTCTGTCTGTCTGTCCGTTTTTCATCACCGATTTTCTCAGGAACGGGTGGACCTAGCAAGTTGATTTTTTTTAATTACATGGGCCAACAAACAACAGAAAAGTGATGATCAGAGATCGGATATTCGGATGCATAATCACCTAATGTTAAGATGTTGGCCAACATGGAATGCGCTTTTGTATCGAAAAAGTCTTAATTTAGGTAAGTTATTTGTTTATTTTTTGTTTTAACTCATACAAACCCCTCCTCTAACCCCACCTCTAGTACATACACATATTTGTATCGGGTTAAACATTAATTTTAAATTAATACACATCTGAATAGTTATGCAATTCAAGAATCCCGGGGTTTTTAATAAATATCACAAACTAAAAATTATCTTTAGGTAAATATGCATCCGAATATCCGATCTCTGGTGATGATGCTGAGTTTTCACATTTTCCCTAAATACCTCACGTAAAATAGCATAATTACCACAGCCTACTTATGTTCCCACTGTGGAAAGTCTGACAACCAGTCTTACCAAGGGGTATCGTGTTTACCAATAACTAAGTTGTGGAGGTAAGATAGGCAGTTGCTCCATGTAAAATACTTGTTTCAACTGTATCTGGTTAAACTGGAAGCCGACTTCAATAAAGCTGGGAAAAGGCTAAGTAGAGGATAATGACTTATGTTCCCACTGCTGGGACATATGCCTCCTCTCGGTAAGAAAGAGTGGGCCGCAATCCACAACGCGGGATCAGTGCGGTTGCTAGCTGTCACATAAGTGTTCGAATTTGAGGACAAGGCGGTTTTCTCACGAAGTTTTCCTCCACCGTTTTGAGAGCAGTGGTGATGAAATTATTTACACTCTGGGTTCGAACCCGCGACCTACAACTTGTAAGTCGGGGCCGATAATACTGAGCCACCACTACATCTTAAGTTTCCTCAAGAAAAGTGCATTTCATCGCTAACTACATCATCATTTAACATAAATCGGTCAAAGCCTGTCTTGGGCATAAAACAACGGCTGAGAAACTTAGCAATTAGAAAAACGCTAGTCTATAAAAAAACAGCTAAAACAGACGATTCATTTCCTGATCTTGTATCATGATGCAGGCGCCATACAAGTTAAATTCTAACCTGTAAATAATCTCGATTACATCATACTATAGTATACATAAAGCCTAGAATACAGTATACACAAAGTAGGCCAGGGACGGCAAACCTATGGCACGCGACTGAAATTCGGGGCACGATATTAAAAAAATCTGAAGTAAGGAATTTAATGCCTTATTTTAGACGACTCAATCAAATTGCCTGTTAAATGCAATAAATTTATACTTTAATGAAGTTGTACTTTTTACTTTAAAAGTTTTTTTTTTCAAATTATTGCAATTAACAAGCCGGTTGCAATTGCTCGGTGTAAAAGGCATTTTATGCAACACAATTTTCACTTCTTTTACATATCGTTTTGCATCTTTATACTTTATTCCATTTCCATCTACATTAGAAATCGTTCTTCATAAACTATTTAAATTCTAACATGTTTAGAAAATGATAAAATTTTATTTACTGTTTCTGCAGGTTTTTCAATTAAAGGTGGACAAAATAAAAATACAATTTAGGTATTTTATCAATATAAGATTACAGATTACCATGTACAATAATAAGTCAATAAAAAGAATAACCGTAAACACTATCATGGATAAACAGTAAACTCTACTTTTTTTTTTTAATCCTCTTTGCTAATAAATGCAAGGCGGAATAAAAAAAAAAGATTTTCTCAGACATAATTGGTATGTTATTTTTCTTTTGGCCACAAATGTTTGCCATCCCTGAACTAGGAGCTAATGACACGGGCGACAAAGTCTTAACTGTACAGTCTCGATCAGTATCTCGGCATGCGCAGGCGCATCCCAGCGCGCAGGGGTTACCGCTAAATAGCTGAGCTATGCACATACGTCGAACTGGCGCATTCTTCTCACTTTGTGTGTTTTAGTTACGTGGGGAATCTTATTGGTAGTTTATTACTTGAAAAACCGTTTCAGAAATAAGAAATTAGTGATAGATATGTTTTCATATAAGACATTTCATTCTTCAATTTGTAAAATTGAATGTATTTTCTTACATTTGAAGTTGGAGCATTGTGCATGTGCATAAAGTATGAATGGGAGAGTTTTATTCCAAAAGTAACTTTCTTTTGAAAAAACCATACTTTCGTTTCGTGTAATACAATCATACATTCATGTGAACATAAACTCACGCCATTCTACCATCAACCAGAAACAACAGCATTGCTATTCTGTAACCATCTCACCGCGTGAAGTGAGCGTGAGGTGAGCTGGCCGTCAGATGCTTGGTCAATCCGTAGCATCCGTGGGATGACACTGACAGCTCACTCCACGCTCACTTCACGCGGTGAGATGGTTACAGAATCGACATGCTGAACGCTACGCTACGATCCTTACATACCTACTTCTTTTGGCTCGTTTATGTATGTCTGTAAATGAACCAAAAAATTGACTGGATCTTGACAACCGATGAATTTCAAGCTCATCCACACTCTACTATTACTAGATGGCAGAAAAACACATATCAACATTTTTAAAACAACTTTAACACATAAGAAACAAAAATCAAGCCTATACTAAGAGAACAAACGAGCCTACTGTGAACAAAACGGACAAGAGGTGAACCAGTCAACTCCTCTCAAGCACCATGCCACATTAATTCCCTAATATATCCAAGTATCAAAGACTCCAGCATCCATCAAGTACGTAACGAAGTCATAATGCTATCTTCTCAATTAATCTCAAAGTTTCTGAACTAAATAATTAAAAACGTTTTGAATGGAACAGTAAATACGGCTGGGCTACATTGTCAGGATACGTGACGTCGGCTTCCGCGGTATTCAGATCATGTGCCCCGGCCTAATGTTATGAAGGCAGTTTGTATAGCAGGGACACTGAATTAGAAGCTTAGAAGATCGAGAGTATGAGCTACTTTTGACTGAAGTGTTGTGGAAGCACAAAAAAATACGGGCTGTATATGTAAGCGACTCTTTCATCATGTTGATAAAGTCTTAATTATATTAAAAACTAGCTTTTGCTAGCGGCTTCGCTCGCGTGGAGTTCGAAAATTATCCCACCGGAACGTACTACCGAGATGAAAAGTATCCTTAATCCAGGTTATAAACTATCTGTGTGCCAAATTTCATCCATATCCGTTGGGCCATTTTTGCGTGTTTGAGTAGCAAACATCCAAACATCTTCAGAAACTTTCACATTTATAATATTATAAGTAAGATGTGAAATTTTGTATGTTTGGATATTTAGATGTTTCGATGTTTATTACTCAATCACGCAAAAACGGCTGAACAGATTGAGATGAAATTTGGTAAACAGATAGTTTATAATCTGGATAAGTTATTTTTATTCCGGTAGTGTCCTACCTGTTATGACCTACGGAGCCGAAACGTGGACACTCACGGTACAGCTGGTCCATCAATTCAAAGTCGCTCAGCGAGCTATGGAACGAGCTATGCTCGGAGTATCTCTAAAAGATAGAATCCGGAATGAGGTGATCCGGCAGAGAACCAAAGTTGTCGACATAGCTCACAGAATTAGCAAGCTGAAGTGGCAATGGGCCGGCCATATTAGTCGTAGAACCGATGACCGGTGGGGTAGTCGTGTTCTTGAGTGGAGACCGCGAATCGGAAAACGTAAGGTAGGACGCCCTCAGGCTAGGTGGAGTGACGATCTTCGCAGGGTTACTGGTAGTAACTGGATGAGAGTTGCCGAGAATCGAGTTAAATGGCGTGAAATTGGAGAGGCCTATGTCCAGCAGTAGACTGCTGTAGGCTGATGATGATTCCGGTAGTACGTTATCGTGAGATAATTTGACCAGCACACGGGCGAAGCCGCTAGCAAAGGCTAGTCGAAAATAATTATGGTTATATTCGACGGTATCAAACATCTCAATCGATCGTACCCTACATTCCGCGTCCTTATTTATTCAGACACAGACTGAAAGTCATATTAACTGCGTGTCTAGGATAAAATATAGCAACAGCGTAACATGGTCAGCTTTCGTACGAACACTGAGCGAACGCCACAGTAACCCATTTCCTTTACGAGTACCGCGGGTAACGATAACTATCTCAAATAATATATATCATAAATATAATTTATACTTAAAATTATATACTGCGATACTAAATTAAAGTTTGGAAATAATTCCGTTTGCAGGGACAGAATAATAAGATAATAAAACTATCGTAGCTATGCCATTTATGCTTTGGACATTTGAAATTGATTTAGAATTGAATGTATAGACCTCGAAATAGTCTACACACTACTACAGCACAAGGTTTGTGACCACTCTTTTCATTAATTAGTTTCACTGAAAATCGGATTTTTCAAAAGTCATTCTACTAAGGAAAAACACCCTTATGGGTTTATGAAAATTTTACATAAATAACATATCATCATGTTTGTAATCCCCGAAGGGTTAGGCAGACTACACCCACATTCCGCCAGTTATGTCTTAGTCCCATGGTATAGGGGGCGAGAACACGAAAATAATCGGACAGGAATCGAGTCCAGGTAAAAAAAAAAAACAAATACACAAACCACAAATAAATCTGCCTAGAATCTCGGGCAAAACCTGATTATAACTATCTATACACACAATTCCTCAGAAACCGAGTTTTACAAATCTCGTACCTAATATATATCAATATCAACCAACTCAAACGCCCTAATTAAAGGCTAGAACACATTGAACTAAGCTTTAAAAACTATTTAGCGCAGGCATTCAGCGCGTCCTACTTACAGTAATTGAAAAGCAAGATAGGCATCTGTTTGCATGTAAATTGGGCATCTTAAATAACATTAATGTCGGGCAAATACTGTGACTTGCTTCTATCGAACGTTGTTTACATATTGTCGGTTTTAACTTGGCGTAAGTGAAATTCTTGGTCTTAGGTTATTGATTGTATCCGTGGGTATATCTGCGAGTACTTATGTGTAACTTAACCTACTTATTACTACTTAAATTAAAGACTAATGTCAGATTGGCGATTGGAAATTCACAGGAGTCAGGTTCGAATTATCGTTTCATGTTTTTGAACTGAAATCTTCTTTAGGCCCGTTAAGCGATTTCTGGTAGCGCTAAATCTTTTGATAGATATTAACAGTAAATCAGTATAATTATTCACTACCATTCGAAAGGCAGTGGTTCCGTGTGGTGCCGGACGTAAAAGAATAGCACCATCCCATATCTTTTCCCGTGGGTGTCGTAAAAGGCGACTAAGGGACTTACTAGAGAATGAGCAGCAGCGTTCTCTATGCATTTTACCACCATACTGCGATCGCCAACCCGCCTGCCAAGCGTGGCGATTATGGCAAACTCCTTTTGGGGAATCCCTATGTCCAGTAGTGGACGTCTTTCGGCTGAAATGATAATGATGATGATGATTCGAAAGGTCTATCGTATCGAAAATGACACATTTCGATAACTTGATTTGATTTCTATTTGTCTATTTGATTTAAACTTTCAGGTTTTGTATTTGTGAACAGTGCTTATAGGACTCCTAAAATATCATTGATTAATGTTCGATTCGGTACGGAAGCATTATGTGTATGACATGTTGCGCTTAGCCAGTAGATAGTTTTAAGTCTTAGCTTGTGTTGGCAGTCCCCATGACTGTCTATTTTTATTCCTCATGACCAGAGTCGGATATTCGGATGCATATACACCTAAATTTGAGATGTTGGCTAACATGGAATGCGCTTTTGTATCGAAAAAGTCTTAATTTAGGTAAGTAATTTGTTTATTTTTTGGTTTAACTAATACAAACTACCCCTCCTCCAGTACATATACCTACATATTTGTATCGGGTTAAACATAATTTTAAATTAATACAACATCTGAATAGTTATGCAATCAAGAATCCCGGGGTTTTTAATAAATATTACAAAAAAATTATAAAGCCGCTTCCATGCTTTCATAGCAAATAATTATCTTTAGGTAAATATGCATCCGAATATCCGATCTCTGCTCATGACCCATTGGTTTCTCCAATTAGAAAACAGTAATTCTTGGCAATAGAAGTGTAGATGGTATGGAGGTAGTACGACACCACGAAGAACAGTATGATAAAACGCTATGTGAAAAAATATAAAATAAACTCATGTCTCTTTCCCATGGGGCAGACTGAAACGCCACCAGCTACTATCCCTGTTGTATACTTCTATGCGTTAATAGTCTAGCAAATAAGTTTTAAAGCTCAAAAGTCATGCTTGGAAAATAAACTCAGAGAAACCCATAAAATCAAGTCCGTGATTAAAGTATTACATAAATAAATAAACAATCGTATTTAGAGAGGCTCACAAAAATGCTAACAATGTCCCTTTATTAGTATTCTCTAAATGAAAAATAAATACGTTGGTAATATAAATACTTGGGATCGTAAACGTCCAATGACAAACATTATGTGCATACGGTATTAAGACGATATACATTAATACTAACTATATAAAATCGTTCCCATACCAAACTGTTGAGCAAACAGCTAATGATTTTTTATGGAAATTCCTAATCCATTGCTTCAGATGTTTGAAAAATTCGTCTCCTCGACAACGTCAATAACGCAATGAATGTTGTCGAATTGTCAAAATAAAAGGCATTGAAATTGTTAGTATGTATGTTACGCAAACGTTTTCTAAAGAGACCAAGAAGTAGTCAACTGGATAGAAAGACTATGAATCAGGTAAAAAAATGAGGCAGTTAATATCTTGGCCAGCGTGTCCTGTTGTCTGCACGCTACAGGATCTGCTGATGGGCACTGCTGAAAGCGCCAAGCTCAACTGCTCAAGTGCTCAAAGGGTAACAAAAGATAAAATTCGAAATTATTCCCATTTGAGCACCACGTTTAAATATTGATTGGTGCACAATGCCAGGTACTCAAAAAATAAGTGCTCAAACGGGAATACAAACGGAAATTTACATAAATAATAAATCAACCTTTAATACTCTTGCATAGCAACTACATCGTAAAAACTCTATCTTGATCGTTAGATTGAAGGGAAAGCTAGCTTTCTAGGTTCTAAGTCTCATTTACTAAGCGTTATCACACCATCTTTGTGGATAGCCGAGTTTGTCACATTCTCAATAACGCTACTGTCTGATAGATTCTGATAGGCTTTTTTAGTATGATAGGCTGCTAATAGGCTATTAGGGGTGTCTTTGAGTTTGTATGGATGGGTCTGGGAACTTTGTGAGGTTAAGCAGCGGTTGGTATGGTCGATTAGTGGATGGGTGTTATTTGTTTAGTTTTTGAGACTGTTTGTTGCTTTGGATTGTTCGCTGTTAGTGTTTGTTGTGCTTTTCTAATCATTGTAATTGATTAGCGATTAGAAATGAGTAAGAAATAATAAAGAAAAAATCACACTAAATTAATATTATAGAAATAACAGTGGTATTGAAAACGTTTGTAACTTTTCGTATAAGTCCAAACTGTCTTAGAAAAATGGGAAAGAAACTCATTTGATTTTTACTTCGTTAGAGAACAAGCGTAAAAATATGATTAATTTACCTAATTATTAAATCAAATCAGATAAAGCAGCTCCCAAAATGTATCTCAATGCCCACAGAAAATCGTAAACTTTTGTTCTTAAACACAAATTTTGTTCAACACAACACAATTCATCATCGTAAAAAGAAATTTTTGACAAGTTACCGACAATAATCTATGCCAAGTACAAACCAGAATATTTTGTCACACGGCGGAAAAACGAACAAAAATAAAGTGTACTGAATTTGACATCACACTGACATTTGCTGTTACTACTAGCGCCACCTACAAGTGTCAAGATATACTGGGCGTACTGTATAATTTCCTGTATAAATTACTGTATAAATTTGTAAGTTTTCCCACACTGCTTTTGTGTGAAAACATTAATCACCCATTCAAAGTTGTGTGATACGCCATCACCATGGGAAACTAAAAAACCCGCGATTCCATTTTAAAAAAAATATTTTTGTACAATAACTTGACACAGTTTCGTTTAAAAAGTTTTTAACAAAAAAAAAAAGTAGATTATTGCCGCCATTTTATTTTCCTATTGCCATTACTTTTGGCTAAAACAAAATAAGTGAAAACGGAAAAATGGAATTAGCGTTAAATTAATTGGTGTTAATTTAATTTAAATAACACCTATATGTATAGGTAATTACACTTTCTACTGACATTTACAAAGAAAAGAGTGTCAAACTATTAATTACAGACGTGCCGGAAAAGTAAACTCGTGGAAAGTATCTTTTAATCACTTTTAATGTTTAATATAATAATAAAAATTAAAAAGTGGTTAGATTACCAAATGTTAATTGCTAGAAAGTGTGAAGTTACACATAGCTTAATTACTTTAGACTTCCGTAATTTCTCATAAATTGTCATCATAACTAACTGGAGTCAGTCAATACGCCAGCACTTATCAAAATCATAATAAATAAATATTTATTAAGATCAGCACATCAAGCTACGCCAAACTGTCAAATTTTCCCAATTGAATATGAACCTTACACTTATGTGATAAAGTTGAAAATCTATCAAACAAATTTGACATTTTGGGGTAGCTTGATGTGCTGGCATCCGTACCAAGTTATCTAAAGAATAATATGAACAATAACCTCCTTCTGTCAATAAAAAAACCAAAGAACTTCAATCTGATTTGCAGCCTGATTAATGATCCCAGTAAGACATTTCTAGCACACAATTTCATCACAAAACCTTTAACAATTTTTCTTGAAAACTCACTCATTTTTCATGTCAATCACAACGGATGTGCGCGGCCTACATTCTTGTGACACATAGGCTTTTTATCCCGAATCCCACGCGGGCGGAGCCGCGTGTAAAAGCTACTTATAAATAATGACGCTACATTAAATCCGCTAGGCGTTCTCTAGGTCAATTCATACCATGAATGGCACATAATTTACAAACTCATTACATTACTTTAGACCGGTTATGTCGGGTAAATGGATTTTTCGCGGAAGGCATGTGTTGGGGGAAATTGTTTTACATAAAATATATTGATTTTGATCGGTATTTGAACGTTAAGAGAGTACAAGTATTATTAACGGGTGACGCTGTGGTTAGAACAAGGTTTCTCGGCCTAACTCTTACGAATCCCAGCGCTGGGTGTAGGCCAAACATAGATATATAGTTCTCAGAGTTAAAACCTTCACTATGCAAATGATTGATCGTACTAATATAATTTTACTAGCTTCCGCCCGTGGCTTCACACGCGTGCAGGTCGGAAATTATCCCGCGGGAACGTACTACCGGGATAAAAAGAATCCTATGTATTAATCTAGGTTATAATCTATCTGTGTGCCAAATTTCATCCAAATCCGTTCAGCCGTGTTTGCGTGAAAGAGTAACAAACATCCATCCATCCATCCATACTTACAAACTTTCGCGTTTATATTATTAGTAAGGATATTATAAATGTGAAAGTTTGTACCTATATTTAGATGTTGGGATGTTTGTTACTCAATCACGCAAAAACGGCCGAACGGATTGGGATGAAATTTGGAACACAGACAGTTTATAACTTGCATTAACATCGGAATAAAAAGTTTTATATATTATATACAAACTTTTTATTCCGTTAGTACGTTCCCGTGGTATAATTTCCGATCTCCAGGCGGGAAAAGCCGCGTGCAAAAGCTAGTGGAATATAATATAATAAGGTTTATTGTCTTCAGTATTACAGCTAGTAGTAATAATTACGTTACAAACCCGCACTGAGTACGGGTCGTGGGTTACGGCCCACTACCTCTCACAGAGAGGAAGCCTTTGTCCCAGCAGTGGGAACATTTTAGATTGATTATCTAGTAATCACATACACAAAACTATAATAACGGAAGCAAAAGGTTTAAGCGTCAGCGTTATGGTTAGGTTGCTAAGCGTCCCCTAGCGGGTTGCTAAGCGCTGGTTTTCAGCGTAAACCCTTGACTCCTACGGTTTACAAAAAAAGAGAGGTTCATTGTTTTTTTTTTTTTCACACGAATTTAATTTATTTTTGGGCGAATCGAAAATTCCTTTAATACGTATTACACAATTAGCACATTTTTAATTTTATGCAATAAAGTTATGAAAAACGTCACTGCAAGTACATACAAAACTATAAAGTTCCAGCTTTAGCTGACTTCGCATTGTATATAGGCTTTTCGCACAATTAGTACTTTCAATAATTATTAAATTCAAAACGTGCCAATTGCCTAATTTACGTGTGTTTGGAGTTGTCGATTCACCCACATATAAATGAACTACGTGCGAGTCGCCTATAGTAAAGAAGGGTCGATTCGCCCTATTCGGGCGAGTAAATTCGTGCGGAATGACTAATAAGCCTAATTAACAATAGTTATAAAGCAGTTCAATTATACAGGGTGATTGGAAGATGGGTGCAAAGCTTTAAGGCGAAGATAGTACAGACAATTTAGAACCATTTAAGCCATGGTTGTCTTAGACGAAGTCTTACCAAATATTTTTAACCAAATTTTTAAGTTTTTTTTCGGAAATTCTCAAAATTTAATGTAAACTGCATAATTATGGCCAAATTGAATGATAAATGAATTCATTTTTTATTTATTTAATTAAAGTAATGTGTAAGCAATCAAGCAAAACATGTTTTAGGCTTCTGTGTCATTAGACATTTTTTTTACAGACATTTAAAGCTCAGAAAAAATAAAAAATTTGTACAAAACGTCTTTTAAACCCTATTAAAAAAAAAAAAATTGGTAAGACTTCGTCTAAGACAACCATGGCTTAAATGGTTCTAAATTGTCTATACTATCTTCACCTTAAAGCTTTGCACCCATCTTCCAATCACCCTGTATTTACAACGTAACTCATACATGAAAATCAGGGCTAGACTTTCATGTGCAGTAAAACTCTATTGCAAGAAAATGGGTTAACGTTAAACTCGTAATGTATCGAGAATCACCTGTCATTGGAACTGCTATTGTAATGGTTAACCGGTTACCGGTTATTTATCGGATAATTGAATGGGCTGTGCACTTGGGTAGGCCACCGATGGGCACGTAAATAATCGCACATGCTTTTAGAAAGCCATATCTCATTAGTGCAGTTTGAATTTGTCTCAAACCATTTATTATCTTTACCGTTATGATTCTCTCGTATGATGGTAAAGTCAAAATAAAGATCAAAATATTTTATTTCACATAAACCTACATGGGCACTTATGAAACGTCAGAAGCTGGGTGCACGGATCCAATTGGTTGTTTCCTATGGAGAAGAGCCGGGAAGAAACTCCACGGTTACTCTTTTAAAATTTACACTAGTATCGTACTTGGTGAAACTGCTCCGAGGTATAGAGCACAACCCGGGAGTGTTACAGCGGTTGCACTTGTACGTACCCGACCGTCCCCCGACGGCCCCCGCCCCTGCTGGTCGTACCATCAGCCAGGACCAACTTGCTGGCTAAAACCCCTCTGACTCGAGCAATTCACACTATAAATTGCATTCAGGTCGAATTGGATATACATTACGTTACTAATTTTGCGTGTGTGACTTGACTATCGCATTAGGTTAAGTACCTGTAAGGATACTTTTAAGGCCTATAAAAAAAAAAAAAAAAAAAAAAAAAAAAAAAAAAAAAAAAAAAAAAAAAAAAAAAAAAAAATGGCTTTTACAATGGTTTCAAATGACAGTGATAATAGGTATGGGAGGACGATGTAGGCCTGGCAGGTAGTTAATAAAATAGAAAATGGTCTACAAATCACAGTCTACACGGAAAAGATTGGCTCAGGTCATAGTAAAATGTTACCCAATCTCAGGCTGCTCTGGGTGTGCTAGATAGGCATTCAAACTTCAGCAGTTATATTCTTATGACGCCGAAACATGAAAAAAAATATCCAGTAATGGACAAACTACGTTCTGACTTCGAAATAAATCAGCGGGAATGATTGGCTTTCTGAAAACACGGCGCGGGCGTGGTCATTGTGGAAAACTTATAAAATGGCAATCGATCACAATGCCTTTCATTTTGGCAGCTCAGCCACGTTCATTAGTTTACTTACGTTGATGAGCAGACAATTTTTCCTAACCTATGAAGCAATGATTGACAAAATGAAAAGCATTGCGTTTGATTACAATTTGATGTGTGTTACGCAAACATCTGCTGGAAAATGGATCTTCTTTTTTAACAATCTCATAAAGCGATATGAAATTGTATACACTTAGTTTAAATAATAGCAAATACTGAGTTCACAAAACTTAAGACTTTCTCATAAAAAAAATACTTTATCAACAAAAAAAATTACCAACCTAATCAGACCAATTTACTTCATATAACAGCAAAAGCCATCAACCAAACGATTTTATCATTATCTAAACAAATCGCACCAATCACCGCGCGCTTAGGAACCGGAAAAAACCTGTAAATACCAGTTATTGTCTCATTATACGTGCTTTCGCATTTTATAAGCAAAAACTGATGTGTGATAGATAGATTTGAACTTGGAGCAATGATTTATTTGATTCTATTGACGTACGTACGGACTGCTAATATGGGCAGTTGGCTGGAGAGATCTATCAAGGGCTGACACTTGTTTAAGGCAAGTTGTAAAAGTGTCTATTAAGGGCCCTAGGGCTATATTGTGCTGGTTTCAGTGGCTACAAATGAAGTAATTGAATTTTATGTGGCAGATCCTTTAGGATTGTGGTTTGATTTGTGGAGATAGATATTGATAGTGGATAGGTATTGTTTGTATCTTTGGCTAGAGTACCGGGATATTTTTATTTGCCCAAACATCACGCTTGTGGTTAGGTAATATCAAACGCACGGATCAACTGATTAGGTTAAACTACGCTTGTCACGGTTGGCCCGTGGCTGGGTAGCCATCTTTACATACCAAGACCCTTCCGTGCCTCGAAAAGCACGTTAAGCTAATAAATAAATTATTTTAATTTAAAGAAAATAAAATAAATTTAAGAAAATTATATAATAATCAAACATTTTTACTTATAATTATTTTCAAAAATTTAATTTAGTTATTATATATTTTTTTAGTATTTAATACTAAAAAAAAACTTTAAAAATACTTTAACCCCCTTAAATATAAAAAAAAAAATTATGTAATTTTAATTATGTTTTTTTTTTGTTATTTCGGGGCCTTTGACAATCTTTATCGGTCGTCAGAAAGCAAAGGGTATCTCATTACCCAGTAACTGAGTTGTGGAGACCAGATAGGCAGTCGCTCTATGTAAAATACTGGTATTCAGCTGCATTCAGTTTGATTGGTAGGAAACCTTAACATAGTTGGTTCAAGGCTAGACAGATCATGATCACGTAGGTACAGTTTTCATTTATGTAATAGCTATTGTACGCTTAACTCACCATCCCCAATATTTACATCTTCTCTACGCAATGTCTCATCAATCTCAACATTTCCATCTTACAAGATTCCGTCTGCTCACCTACCTAAACAAGTTCAAGTCGTAATTAAACAAAAAACTAAGAAAGGAAGTGAGTAAGTGTTAATTAAGTAAACAGCAACACTCCCTGAGCAATCACACGGAATAAGTGCCAAGAAAACCGCAGTAACGAGACGAAGTTACAAAAAACTATCGCCATATCAAAGGGGAGCTTTCTAACTGAACTACTCGAAGAATGCAAAGTTTAATTGTGGAGAAAACTTAATAACATCACTCGGTTCCGCAAATGGCCGCTCACGGAAACTTGGTAGTACATCACTACGGGATCTTGGATGAATGGATGTGGTATTTAAACTTAACGATAACTTAACTTGAATGAAGTAAAAGATGGAGTATTTTTTGAAGTGTAGATAGTAAGTGTATTGTGAAAGGGCCACTCAATTCTGTGTGATTTTTTCCACAAAAGACCATTGCAAACACCAATGTACGAGTATTAGACCAAGATTATGTCTTGACTATAAAAAGAGACTGTGACCTCTGAGTTTGTTTCGGCCTTTCTTCTCAGAGTAGTCAGATAGGAAACTCCTTATCTAGTTTTAAGAATATGATTGACATTTTAAAAGTGTTTGTACAAACCTACTTACAGAAATAAAATCATTTTACATTTAACGAATCAGTAAATGACGTAAAAGGTACTATCGTTTTTCAAAGTGATATGAGTCAAGAGAGATAGAATAAGCTGTAGAAGTGTGTCTGAGAAGCAGTAGATTTTGAGAAACACGTAAGATCCTATTCAATAGGAGAACATCCTGTTCTGAAAGTCAAGATTCTAAAAAGTTTACAGACAGTGTAAAGGTGGTGTTTTCTTTTGAGTGATTTTATATATAGAAGATAAGATGATATGGAAGATAAGTAGGTAAGTAGGAAGTATGTACCAATTTTTATGAGACAGTTTTACAGAGAAAGACAAAAACAAAACTAAATTCTTCCGATTTCTTTTTAAAAATATTGTGACATTCTGAAAACCAAAATGCCACCAACCGCCAACAGTTTAAAATCAATAATTAAAAACAAAAGCCAATCACAGAACCGCCTCCTCCGAAACAAAACACATCTCCATCGTAGCGCATACTTCCCAGTAAGTAATGGCTGCCTAGAAACTAAACCGAGTATTTACACAGCAAAAACGCATTGCAGTTCAATGAATGTCAGCAGCCGCAGTACTGACACATTTGTTGGTAGTCTGTGGTAGTTTCGTATTTTGTGGCCAGTACTGATAGACGGAATGTTGAGATGCCAGTTTCGAGAAGTGCTGGAATTTTTGGACTGATTGAAGAGCTTGTAAAAACTACCAACTGATATCAATTAATACCTCAACACCATTTTAGGTTTTAATTGAGAAGCAGTAGTTAGCTGAAAATTAATATGGCTATAATCTTCTCAGAATTCTAAGTAAGAATGGACAAAAATGTTGGTGGTGTTACACTGTTAAGTGTTCTTTTTTTTTTGGGGTGGGAAATCATCAAATAACTTCTCACGCTATGGGTGGAGCAGGAGGGCATGTCAGACTTTTACTGACTAAAACCCACCCGTGTTCCCTCAGTTGCCTGTGTGCCAGGGGCCGCGGTATCTCTTTCGAACAACCCGCACCCCTGGCAGGACACTGTCAAGTGTCAAGTAATTAACACAATTAATTTTCTATTATTATCAGACTAAATGAGCCTGCCTAACAGACGAGGGGACACGATTGCAGACTTTTTTCTCCTGTAATAATACGACGTCAAAATCATAAAAAATCAACGGTCATGGCTTCGGACAGAAATGAAAACTTAAAAATTTGGAAAAAATTACACGTCACATTGCATGTCGGCGACGCGAAGTTTTGCCCCTACCTCAATGCGTCTAAAGCCTACTTCAATATAATTAATAATTAGTTGAGAATATTTTTATAAGCTATTTATCCCTAACATATTATGACTGCAGATGAAGTAATAAATATTGTAAGGAAGCTTTATATACTTAGGCTTTACTTACTTTTACAAAATTTCAGTTAGTAAAATACCAATCGGTATTTATGCAACTGAATAGTTTTATTCAGTCGTTATTTTATACTAATAACTTAACGATATGCAGGTGCAAACAAACTGTCTAAGTCCTACCGCACAAATGCAGCTTTCACTAATCAACAAAAAAGTTTCTAATATGAGTAAATACTCCTTTTTAAGGAGCTGCGACCATTACTGAACAAATACTGCGGCATTTTTTCCTACAGCAGCTGATTGAGCGGTTAAAAGCGTCAATCTATCATCAGGGTCTAACTGACACGTCAATAAAGATGGCAAAAGACAGAAAATTACTCAGATTCCTTATATGTCGAGTAGGAATCGTTTGATAGACAATACAAGGGTTCAATAAATTGGTTGATTGAAGAAACTTAACAGGTTAGCCGATTTTATGGCCCGTGTGCGTAATGGGCCACGGTGGGGAGAGATCGAGGAAGCAATGGCTGAAGATCATGGCGCTTACTACAAGAAGGTTTATGAAACGAGTTTTGATATCTGTTTGGAGACATTGTAGCTGGCTGTTGAGTTCCTGTATTCCTGAGGTTATATGCCTATTTTCCAATTCACACTTGAGTATTCTATCACTCTGTGTTTATATCTCTGTGTGATCATTACCTATTTTCTCTAAATTCCTTTTCATTCTATAATCATAACCATCAGAAATTGGTTTTTATTCAATCCGATTTGATCATTTATTTCATTACTTTCCTTGACAACATTTGAACCTTGATATTTCTAGCCTTAAGATCATTTTCGAATCCTTTATACTTCCGTTCCTCAAAAGAAAGAAGAAAGAACAATAGGTTTATTTGTTACAGAAATACGTGCACACAAAAAGATAATTAACTCGAATAATATAGAAAATTGTAAACAAAATAGATCTATAATCCCGGGTACAAACAGAAATAGTCGGCGGCTGCACGCCGTGACTGTGACAACAAGGCTTCTAATCAGCATTATGCTGTGCTATGGGAGACCTACAGTATAGCGCTGATTTTCAGTGGCTACGAAGAGGACGTACGGAAACGTGTAGGTAACAAAATAAAATGATATAAACAGTACTTAAAATATAAAGACCAAATGTCTCACCTTCACAAACTCACATAGCACCTTGCTACCGATGTTACCCGAAAAATGCCGAAGCATCTTTGCTAATGGGAGATTTCTGTTTTACAACCGGACATCATAAATGCATAAAGGATGGTTGTTTTCCAACCCTGGTGTATAAAAAACCAACCCCTTTGTCCTAGGGGCCGCATATTAACACGTATGGGTCTCAAAAGCCGACAGAGGTATTTATTTTTTCAAGTTTGTAGATATTATAAAGTTTACTTTTATATTATGTAGAATTTAAAAGAGTTGTACCTATACATGTTTTATTTTTTCATAAAAAAAATATTAATAGAATTCGTTAAGCAATGGCGTGGATTATATCGATAGTCTTTGAGTTGTTGTCATTTAAATATAAGAGCAAAATATTGTTTCTTTTGGTACACCTCTTTTACGGACCTTAATCTTGATTTGATTGACCATCAAAATACACTTCTATAGCTGTGCATTCCTAGACGCAAGCCCGAAGGCAGAACAATCTATTGCTTTGGGTCCATCAAAAAAATAACGCACAGGTACAAAAGGCCGAATAGCCATATCCCGTGACGAAAAAAAAAACGCCGCCATCATTTTAGAATGCGCGCGAAATTGTATAGCGATGATGCAGACGTTTTTTCAATTGATTTCTCCATTGTAAATAGCAAAACGGCTCTTCAAGCTTGAAATTATATAGGAACACTCTATTTATTGGACATTAGAAGTAAATTGCCGTTTCTCGTAATAGATTTAGGATAACACTTTGACAGAATTGATTGCAACAGATTAAACAACAAGTTTGCCAGTCACTTTGACCTACTTGCAGTCAGCCTATAAAATGCATGCGTATAAAAAAGCAATTTATAATTGCCAGACTACCAGTTACTTTTTATTATTTGAAATATAATAAATCGCTACCAATCAAAACGTCTTTAGACTTTCAAAATATTATTGTGTAATTATTCTTATACATGACTGCTACGCTCGTGCAAAAGTGGAGCAAAGTAGGTATAGTCATATTTACGACGCTCTGGTAACCTATTAAAAAGTAAAAACTTTGGACCATAGCCATACCTATATACATAGAACTGATCATTACGTTATGCCCCCAAGCACGAAACCCTGACCAAAATTACGGACACTCACACACACATAAAGCCAAGCACACACACAATCTCATACACTTACCTGCTGTATGGTCAAAACACCATCCGTCACACATCCAAAACAAAAATGGTCTAACTTGACGATTTTATAATAATACCGAAGGGGAATCTACGTATAACTACTAAAAAAAACTTTATTCCTCTATTCGTCTGGCCCTACGCCCATCTCCGTACTTTTATTACGGTCTACGGCACCGCCTGTATTGGAAAGCCAACGTTACCTTTATAAAATAAAGTATATTTTAGTTTGAAGTGTCTGATGGAATACTAAGGTAGTAATCTTTGAGCTTCATCAATTATCTTCAGTCGGAGTTAATTACTTTTATAGAGCGGCCGAGGATTTTTTTAGGATTCCGTAACCACTAGGCAACTGTATCACAAGATATGAACATGGTTTATTGGTGAAACAACGTAAATAAAATTTGTTTTGATCAGAACGCATACAATCGATGGTATTTACTTGTAGACGTTCAAAATTAGCTTTTAATAGCTTACTTATTACTTTAACTTGGAACCTTGGTTCTATATAGGGTTCATTGAGTTTAAATTCCTAAAATGTATTTTTTTATCTTTATCATTTGTAACGGGATTCATGTTTATCGAATGCAGTATCCATTTGAAAATACTGTATGCAGTCTAACCCTTAATTTACCATCAAACACAACCTTTTTTTCACTTTTCTATCACTGACATTACTTCTGGCACGAAAGATTATATTTTTTCTTAACAGCTTTAAATAACGTAGTATGCAGAACCCTAACATTGATTCATATGCAATAACTTGACTACATATTTCTTTGATACTAAAACAGAGTTGCAGTACGCACTCGGGAGCAAGTTTCAACTATTTTTTTCTGCTGTATTCTACTTAAAAATACAAAATGGATTCTAACGTGATTTCAGTTTTCTCATTTCAGTTTCAGAAATGGGTTTATATTGAAAGCTTTGTTAACAATTATGTTAGCAAAAAGTTAATTTTAAGGCTCAAATAAGTCGACTATGCCGCATTAATTTTGAAATAAATTTAGATGAAGTCAAAATGAAACGAAACTGAAAACATGCTTACATTTATTCTATGTGTTATTGTAGATTAGGATACTTTTTATTCCGGTAGTATGTTCCCGTGGAATAGATATCGACCTTCACGCGGGCGAAGCCACTAGCAAAAGGTAGTAGCAAAATAATTCTAATTTCAATAGTATAATAAAGAACTAAAAACATTAGAAAATCGTTTTGAAATAAAGTTTATGCCTGCAATTTTGGTATATCAACACTCAGCCATGTTTATTTATTTACAATACATAATGATGGGCCCCAAGATCACTAATAAATGGGTATTTACAATGTACACGAGAGATTTCTTGATTATATTTGATTTTAATATACCTTCTTTATTGCGAGGTTTTAAAATAGACGCGGTTGTATTTATGGGAAGGCATAGTTCAGGGTGCGTCATAGGTATAAAATGGCGGTTTTCTGTGTAAGAACGCTAAATTTAAGACCCTCAAAGATGCCTTTTTTTGTTGGGTGGGAAACCATCAAATAACTGCTCCCGCTCTGGGTGGATCAGGAGAACGTGTCAGACTTTTACTGACTAAAACCTACCCGTTTTCCCTCAGTTGCCTGTGTCCCAGGCAGGTATCGGCCTTGCAAACCCCACCAGTTGGTGCTGACATCTCTTTGAAGCGCGCGTGGAACACAACGCGTCATCGACCCGGGCTTGGTCCTTATCGGACAGCGAGCTACCCATTACTCGCCGTTCGCAAGCCCATGCCTACGCGCTACGCTGGCCGGGAATCAGCCTGACATTCCCGACGCCCAGGGCGTCTCCCGCGGTGACTAAGGCCGTGAGGGCGCATATACTGCCTCTCCCTCACGTGCGCCGCCTTCTTCACGAGCATTACTGCTTCGCAGAAGGCCCTCAAAGATGCCTTAGGTGTCTAACTAACTATTTTTTATGAAATCAACCAATTCATGCGACACTTGAGTTTCATAAAACACAATCAATTAATCGTTGAGCTCCTCAAGTTCTGAGTTGAGCTGCATGATTACCTACTCATAAAATCGTGCACTGACTAGACAGGTCTACTCAATCGGTGTGATTTTTACATCAAAATACCTTTTCAGGCATCAATCTACATCGTCTTCACATGATCTAAGTCTGTACTTTACAAGATACCTCTGAGTTTGCTTCGGCCTTTCTCCTCAGAGTAGTAGGATAGGAAACGGCTACTTCATCTAGTTTTTTTTTAAATATGGTTGACGTGTACAAACCTACTTTCAGAAATAAAAATGTAGAAAAGTTGTCCACAATATCGACTATTCAGTAAAAATAATTAATCATCATCATCTGCCTGCCTTTTCCAAACTATGTTGGGGTTGGCTTCCAGTCTTACTGAATGTAGCTTAATACCAGTATTTTATATGGAGCGACTGCCTATCTGACCTGTAATAAAAATAACTAAAACTAAAAAAAAAAAAAGAAGTTTCAAAATCAATCGAGCACGACTCGATTCCTTTCAATTTGAGTCCAAATATCGTCCTAACCTTTACGAACTTAGCAGAACTAACCACTTCTAAACCAAACAAACAGTTAGTTTCCGTCGCCGTATTAACTCAACTATGACACATCATAACCACTTTCCGCGACTTACGCGCTGTAACACGAGGAGCATCACTAAACGACTCTTGCGCATGCGATCCGCGCATATCATATCACGGCTTTACATGAATATGGAGTATGCGGAAGGCAGGGTCAAAAAGTTAGTTGCTAGTTTTAGCACGCATTTTAATTGATAACTGTTTAAGTTTCCCACCGATTATGGCATGGTGTGATATACATTTTGACCTGATCGTTAACACTGCCATATCATAGGGAGTGTTAACGACCAGGGCAGGATCTGGTCGAACGGTTTCTGTTCTAATAGATAGGTTCATATCACGGCATGTTGAAGTGACAGTTTTCCATATAAATCGTTGACGTTGTTGTGCCTTCACTACATATTAAAAAAAATATTCAAAACACGAGTTACGTAATTGCACCTACCACTGTTTGTCTCTGCATCACCCAAAGGTCGACTGGTAGAAAATGCCTTTGGCATTAAGTCCGCCTCTGTACATTTCTGTGCGTGAAGTATTAAATAAATAAATAAAAAAAACGAAGTGTGCCGCCGTATCCATCTGTCTGTTCGCGATAAACTCAAAAACTACTGAACAGATTTTCATGCGGTTTTAACTAATAGACAGGGTGATTCATGAATAAGGTTTAGATGTATAATTTGTTAAAGTTTCGTGTAAATTACTTACTGCAGGCGAAGCCGCTGGCAAAACCTAATATTAAATAATTCAAACTTAAAAAAAAAACCACTGACTTCCGGAAAAACACTTCAAAGTGAAAAATAACTTTAAATTCGGAAGTCGGTGACTTAGGATACGTATTGAAATTTTTTGTCACCGCCTTCCGAAATTTAAAGTTATTTTTCACTTTGTAGTGTTTTTTCCGGAAGTCGATTGTTTTTTTCAAAAATAATGGCTTTTACAATGTTTTCAAATTACAGTGTTAATATAGGTTGTGCTAACTTTTGACCTTTTGAATACATTCACAGAAGTTTCAGGCTTTCAGGGCCATACATCAATTTATATACTGAATGATCAATAGTCAATCAATCAATCCGGAAGAAATCGGACTCTTCTACGTGTGAATGCGCGGTTTGAATCAGGTTATGTATGTCCCTGCATTCACAGCAAGATTAGTATTTTGATAGTCCTTTGTTTGTGGTAAAAACTAATAAGTTCATTCACCAAATTGCAATACTAAGGTCTTCATCTATCATTCACGCGTCACTTCTTCCATTATTGTGAACTAGCTGTGCCCGCGACTTCGTCCGCATGGAATAGTGTCTTTGGGTCTTTGTCTCTTGTCGCAAACTTATAAAACATTCACATAAACCTTACATATACAAACTTTCATCCCCTATTCCCTGTTATTATTTTACACCCTTGTGGGTAAAACTTTTACAAACTTTGAATGACATATTTATTTATATCGAATCAACAGCCTAGAAAATAAGTTTCAAGCTCCTAGCTCTAAAACTGACGATACTTCCATACAACTTTTCATCCCCCCCTTTCAACCCCTTACAACCCTTTTTTCGCATTACAAAATGGCCTATGTTCTTTCTGAGCCTCTAGTCTATTTCTGTACCAAATTTCATTTAAATCAATTCAGTCGTTTTGGCGAGAAAGCGCGACAGACCGACAGACAGACAGAGTTACTTTCGCATTTATAATGTTAGTAAGGAAGTAAAGAATAAACCACAATAAATAATGGAAGAGGTGACACGTGAATTCATTAGGCTTCACTAACATACATTTTTATTATTATTTTCTTTTATGCCTGTGTTTTCTGGGCCTACCGCACCGCGTAGTCGTTTCCTGAGTTTTGCGGCCTTTATTTGTGTTTTGGAACAAAGTATACAGTTCCTAAAGCGGTCTGTGAGTTTAACACCTAGTATACTACGTTCCATGGCCCGTTGCCAGTAACATAAATAGTCTGGTTTTATTGTTAGATTGACCTACAGTTTCTGAAACCCTAAGCAAATCATAGATGCGTAAACATACATAACATCACGCCTGTAATCCTCCAAGGGATAGACAGAGGTATATCTGTAATTTTCGGCTATGTAAACTTGCCATCGAATCTGATGTGTACATGAAAGATTTTGACAATACAAGAAATGGTAATAGATTTTCAGAGAACCACAATAATGTATCGACTATTTTTTTTTTCAGCTATGACGGCCTGCTCTTGGCCTGAGATCTGTGATGGGACGAGCGCGTCCAAATGATGCGTGTTCACTGTTGCTTTGAAGGAAGACGGATTAAATTTGTTAGAGAACATAGACCCTGGCAGAGAGTTCCACATTTTAGTTGTACACATAATAAAAGTGAGGGAGAAGCGCTGAGTACCTTCGCCCAAAATTACAGGTGTATTATTTACTTTTATTTTCGAGTCTATTCAGAATACATACTTTGTAGAACTTCTTAGTAATATTACTAAAGGTATCATTACACTTGACGGACTTCCATGCACAAATGTAACAATGTTACACAAAAGATACTCCCAGTCAATGATGGGATATTTCGAGAATAAAATAGAAAAAACTGTGACCGACTGGCGCCAATGACTTTAGAGTACCTGCTGCGCAAGTGGTGTTCAAACTTTGTAATAGAAACCAGGCTTTTAGAAAATATTTGTCAATCATTTATACAGGGAAAGTTTTTATTCAGGGCGCAAACTTTAACAGTTTAACCATGAATTCAGTATACCTAGACCCCCAGCGAAAAAAAATTTCGTCAGTTTTACAAAAAAAAATCTGGTGTTTCATAGAAAAGTGCAATACAGCTGTTTTTTTTTTATTTAGCCGGCGAAAAATTTCTGCGCTGGGGGGTCTAGAATGATATGTTGATATCATGGTTACAGTTTGCGCACTGGATAAAAACTTTTCCTGTATATCAACGTGAAGCAAAAACTTTGTACCCTCTTTGTACCCTTTTTTATGAAAATTACGCGGATGGAGAAGGAATGTCGAAAGCTAATAGGTATATTTTTATACTAAAATGATGCATTAGAAATATTATAGGTACACCAATGTTCAACCCTCTGAAACAAGGCGTGATGTTATGTTGCTTGCTTCTTCTATCTGTAAATTTCATGGGTGTATAAGATTGAATATAAGTTAAGTCAAGGCATGTCAATAACAGATAGAGACAATGGCAAAGATGCAGAGAAGATATTATGATGAAAAAAGTTATTTTAATGAACAAATTAATTAGTAATGTAATTGGGCTGGACACATCTGCCGTATGTCAGACGATCAATGGGCCAAACTTACGACCCAGTGGGTCCCGCTTAGTGGCAAACGACATCGCGGCAGGCCCAGACGGAGATGGCGGGATGAGCTGGACTCTTTTAATAAAGATTGGTCCCTGTCAGCTTTGGATAGAGAGAGGTGGAAAGAGAGTAGGGAGGCCTTTGCCCAGCAGTGGGAGGTTAGAAGCTAAAAAAAAATAAAAAAAATAGTAACATATTTTTAGAGCACCATGCAATAACATAAAAACATTAAAGTAGAGCCCATTTTAAGAACATATTTAATACAAAAAAAAACAAGCATGTAACAAAACTTTGAGCGCCACAGTCTCTAACAACTGCCCTACCTGTACGATTCAGTTACCCAAATTGTACCCATAATAATTGCCATTATTACCGACATCTGCAGGTAGATGTTGGGTTATTGTGGACCATTGTGGCTCACATACCGACACAGAAAGTCTTTTGTATTGTTGTTAGGTTCGCTCTGAAGTCAGACTACTTACATGATTTCAAGTTGGAAAGTTCTGAGAGAAATTTTAGCTAGAAATTTAAAGTATAGCTGTGAGCAACTAATTAGTACTACACTATTCGTCGAACAGTTAAGCCGAACCGAAGCAATTGCTACACATATTCAACTATCATTCGGCGCGCAGGCAAACTCCATTCGGCATTTACCTTAGCTGAATCATGTTCGGGTCGGCTCGGCTAAATTCGAGTTTGTGTTTTTCCCGAACAAAATTATATCTACTTAAGTATACAACGGGTAACATAATTAACGCAAGACCTCATACACCTCAATTAGAGTATTGAGCTAAAAGCATAATACTATTACCAAAACTATTTTTTTAAAGCCAACTGATAACTGACCCAAGCATTACTTTATGCATTTAAAATTGAGTCTTATTTCTTCTGCTAAAAGATTGAATTTTCTTTGGCTCAATCGGTGGAAGGTATGGCAAAATATATAATTAAAAAAAAATACTTTATCAAAAGTTACTGAAATCGATTCAGTAGTCAATTAGGAACAAAATACTTTCAGGTATTGCGTCTATTCTGTTACATCTTGTATATTTTACCCCTCGGCTGTTTCAAATTGAACTAGTGTGCAACACCCAGACAGACTATTACTCTATTATAGTATTAGGATTAACATAAATGAGAAAAACTTACCAATATTTACTAATTATGTTGTACTACTTCTCAATAGTAAAAGTAAATGATGTGGACATACCTGAAAACAAAAGAAAACAACATTAGATATTAGTGAATACAAATAAAATTGCAAACTGCGCCCCACCTTTTGTCGAGCTCTCTGTTCGCTAACACCTGCACTGTGCAAGACCTTTGCGAGGCCAATGATAACGCTGTCGAAGGGGTCGAATTCTGGTCGAAGCCTATTTGAAACCAGCAATTAGAATCATCAATACGACGAAGAAGAATAATTAATAGACACACGGCTACACACCAAGCTATACATTTCCAGTATAAGCTGATCTCACATTGTATAGGATTTCCGCACGGAGCGAGATCAGCGTAAACTGGAAATGTATATTTTGATGTGTAGCCGTGTGTACCATCAATTGACTAAGTAACACAGTCAAAGTTAAAAATTGTGTTTAAAATAAATTATTCAACATATATTTTCTTACTCGCACCACATTGTATTCCAACTTATAAATCTTAAACAGAACCAGACATTACACTGATTTATTTTTCAAAAAATCCTAGACATAACCCTTCCATACAATTCTGAAGCAAGTATCCAATTTTCCATTAACTATTTGAAGTCAAGTCCGACTCCTATGAGGCCTTGTACAATGAACCGCACGTCTTCGTAACACTTGAACTACGAAAAACTGCTTACTGTAAAGAAATAAAGGCGCTGTCGGAGTCGAACTGTTAGGAAGTACGTGTGGTTGTCTGTACCCGATGGCCTTTCATCTCACACGGAGGTATATACGATAATTTGCCGACCATTGTATCGCTAGGGTTGCCTCTGAGTTAATTTTATGATGGAAGACGGAAATTTTATTAAGGTTTGAGATGTTTAAGTGTATAGTTGGCTGGCAGTTTAGTACTAAAATAGGAAGGATTTTTGCATAGGAAATCTTTTTAAACATTTTTTTTTTTAATGGAGGCAAATTGAAAAAAACGTTTATCATTATTACGTCGAGAATTCAAAATTATGATGATGATAAAGAGTATTTCGCAATTCTTTTCTCAAATAAATACAACAAAAATCCTATCCTACCAATATTATAAATGTGAATATGTTTATGATGTTTGTTACTGAATATTGCCAAAATAGCTGAACAGATTTCGATGAAATTTGGCATATAGATGGCTCAGATAGCTTATAACCCAGGTGAGCACAAGGGATACTTTTATCCCGGTAAACCGACGTCCAAGTGGGCAAAGCCGCAGGCAAAAACTAGTGTTACATAAATATATTCAATCCTTTAAAATAGGAAGCCTCCAAATAGACAAATTAAATTCAAATCTTAGCCAATCATTTCTTGCCAGCCCTAGATATAAAGACTTGTGATTAATGATTGCATACCAAACTGATGTATAAAAGAAATTATCAAAAATGCGCCTATTATTTTACACTTAACTGTTAGAATTACTTCTTTTTTTATTTAAGAAACGTATATATTAAATCTCCATCATGAAAAGAACAAAAAAACGTTCTATTTCGTGAGACGACTCTTTGGAAATTGAAGGATATATGTATATAAATCTTAAGACGCATATCCTAATTTATCGTCACGGTTAAGTTTAGAAATCTTTGAATTGTCTACTAACGATCCGTTCGGACTGTGAATACCTGGTTTATCTGGGCTAGAGGTCAGATTGCAGACGGCCTAAAGAAAACCAGAAATAGCCACAGGTATCTGGTACGAAAAGAGGTTCATGAGTGAACGTGTTGTTTAGTTATTTTAAGCAAAACAACTGTGACTATAACTATACAGGAAAAGTTTTTATCCAGTGCGCAAACTGTAACCATGAATTCAGCATATCATTCTAGAGCCCCCAGCGCAGAATTTTTTCGTGGGTTATACAAAAAAAAAACAGTTGTTCCGTACATTTTGACCACGTAGGTATTGCACTTTTCTATGAGACATATGTTTTTTTTTTACAACGAAAAATTTCCTCGCTGGGAGTTTAGAATGGTATGCTGAATTCATAGTTACAGTTTGCGCACTGAATAAAAACTTTTCTTGTATACAGGGTGATTGGAAGATGGGTGCAAAGCTTTAAGGCGAAGATAGCACAGACAATTTAGAACCATTTAAGCCATGGTTGTCTTAGACGAAGTCTTACCAAATATTTTTAACCAAATTTTTAAGTTTTTTTTCGGAAATTCTCAAAATTTAATGTAAACTGCATAATTATGGCCAAATTGAATGATAAATGAATTCATTTTTTATTTATTTAATTAAAGTAATGTGTAAGCAATCAAGCAAAACGTGTTTTAGGCTTCTGTGTCATTAGACATTTTTTTTACAGACATTTAAAGCTCAGAAAAAATAAAAAAATTGTACAATACGTCTTTTAAACCTTATTAAAAAAAAAAAAAAATTGGTAAGACTTCGTCTAAGACAACCATGGCTTAAATGGTTCTAAATTGTCTATACTATCTTCACCTTAAAGCTTTGCACCCATGTTCCAATCACCCTGTATAACGAAGCGCATGTGACTATTATAGAGATGAATAAAACTATTGAACGGTCATCCATTACCACATTTTAATGAAGGAGAAAGAGAGCTACCCATAATGTTCCCAATGCTGGGACACAGGCCTCCGCTCTGTAATAGGGAGTGGGCCATAATCCACCACGCAGGCCCAGTGCGGATATGCGGATGTAACATGTCTTCGAATTTTCGGTTCTAGGACATGCTCGTTTCCTCACGATGTTTTCCTTCGCCGTTTTGAGAGCAGTATTGATAAAATAATTGCCTGCTTGGGTTGGAATCCACGACCTACATCTCGTAAGTCGTAGCTGATACCAATGGGTCACCACTTTGAGTGTATGAAAGATGATAATCATGGAGAAAAAGTGAGTGAATGAGAACGTGATGACAAACATATTGCGCCAATAACTGCAATTTGCAAATATTAACACCATCCGAATGAAAATTGACCACAAAAAATAAAAAGGCTGCAGATGATAATGAAGACTATTTTTTTAACAAACAGGAGATTCCTGATTCACTTGTTTCAATTGCCAACTTCTTACTTTCCTTTACTGCAAACCAAAAGGTATTCCCAATAACATTCCAATTTAAACAAAACAATGTAGATACTATTAATGTATTCTAAGGATACCCGTCCAATAAATCGGCCTCGATTGTCTGTCAGTCTGCCGACTCGCATTACAGCATTATCAATACCTAGCCAGCTTCTCGAGACCCCTTTCAGCTCACGACGTACACCGCCCCAGGGGTCTCAGTAAAGTGGACGAACATGTGTGGAGAAGGTAAGTAGTGAATGTGTGTAATTATTATGTATTACCATGTTAATATGCTAGTGTAGGTGTGTATTGTTAATGTACTTATTTGATATATTGGTTCTCACTGAATTTTCATTAGGAATTAATAGACATTTAGCAGTAGGGTTCACGGCGTCACCAGGCGTGTCCCGATTGCTACTAACAATTTTCTAAAAGAAAACTCAATAACACCGCCTCACTCGGGGATCAAACTCAGGGACACCAGAAGTTACCAGTCGAATTTCTCGCGACTAACCAACAGGGCAGTCAGTTCCTCGCAATCTTGCAGAGGCTTTACTGTGAGTTTCTTTTAACCATCTCGATTTAGATCGGAAACCCACAATTTTTCTATTACATGTTCGTTAAAAAAGTTATTACTATGTATTTGCGATAACTGTCTGTGTGATACTTACCAATGCAATTTATGTGCTACAGCACCCACAGGGAATCCTAATGTGGACCTATGAGTGTATCGAGGTCATTTGTTTCTAAAATAGAATCAATATTGTACAAAGAACTTTTTAAGATAATAAGCACTTTTGTATTTATGTGCTTAAAACACAAATAATAAAATTAACGTTTTTTTTTTCGGGTGGGAATTCGTCAAATGACTTCTCCCGTTCTGTGTGGAGCAGGAGGGCGTGTCAAACTATAACTGACTAAAACCCACCCGTGTTCCCTCAGTTGCCTGTGTGCCAGGGGCCACGGTATCTCTTTCGAACAACCTGTACCCCTGGCAGGCATCGGCCCTTGCTGGACCCACCAGTTGGTGCTGACATCTCTTTGAGGCGCGCGTGGAACACAACGCGCCGTCGGCGTCGACCCGGGCTTGGTCCTTACCGGACAGCGAGCTACCAATGGGTAGGCGCGGGTTTCCGGACGGCGAGTCATTACTCGCCGTCCGCAAACCCGCGCCTATGGTGGCCGGGAATCAGCCTGGGAAACTACAGTTTATGTGAATCCTACTTTTGTTTTTTAAGACTTCTTTATCATGTTTGTGCAATAAATCTAATCTAGTTTTTAATACTGCTCAGTGATTTACTATTCATTGTTATTTAATTTAAATTTTGCACACGATTATCGGTAAGTTACATTAAGTAATATATCACATGTCTTCATCTTAGAACATTTCCAAGGGACCCAAATATCTATTTCGACGACTTCGTTCAACCAACTATCTACCTACCCACCCATCCCCCTATCTAAATATCTATCCACTAACTTGCTATGTATGCCATCATCCCAGCCTTTACCCAAATATGGTCTAAACAGGGTCTAGTCTGCTCAGACGCTGGTATCATTATAATAGTATCGTACATAGACGATGTAGAACAGATTCAGAGAACCGCTGTAATTGGCGTGAAACATTTTCGGAATCTAAGTCTGTTGTTTACTTTGGCTTATCTTAGTTCGTTCAGCTCTTAGCCATACGCCCACCGCTACCGGCATCGTAGGGTCGCCATGGTTTAGTGTACATGTCTATGTTTTTGTATGAGGTAGGATTTCAAATATTCCTTATCACTGTTCTTATAAAAATGTCAATGGAGTAGAGAGGCAGGTCTAAAAGGCTGAATAGATTGTACATATTGAAGATGGTGTTGACGAATAAGGAAGATAGCACTGAAAATGGCATACAAAGTCGAAAGTCGTATTTTTCGTCCGCCTGTTTCTCCGCTTACTTCTAAACCAAGCGGCGAATTTTAATACGGTTTTCGCTATCATTTAGAAAATTTCAAACGGAAGGTTTATATGCATAATACATGCATATTATAGGAGATAAAACCGAGAATTTAAAAGATTTATAATGATGTCGAGAAAAACATATTTTTGGGAGCTTACATTGTTAACGCTGCGCTGGCTAAACCTTACGAGATAGATCAACGTGCGAATCCGGGCCGAGTCGCTACTAAAAAATAAATTGGGCTAGGCGCATTGTGTTCCACGCGTGCTTGAAAAAGATATCAGCATCAACTGGTGGGGTCTGCAAGGGCCAATGCCTGCCAGGGGTATGGGTTGTTCGAAAGAGATACCGCGGCCCCTGGCACACAGGCAACTGAGGGAATACAGGTGGATTTTATTCAGTAAAAGTCTGAAACGCCCTCCCGCTCCGCTTAGAGCGGGAGAAGTTATTTGATGACTACGCAGCCAAAAAAATAAAAAAAGGTGATTGAAGATGAAAATGACGTTATGCAGGGAGAATTAAAAGATGGATTGATATAAGTAACACTATATCTAAAGATACTGTAAGTTTCTTCCTTCAATCCAAAAGTGCTCCTCAAACCTAAAACAATTTACTACAGACAAAATTAATCAAGATACACGCTATATACCTACTAACTTTTAATGTAAATAAGACACCGGATGTCAATATTTAAAGTGTTAACTTGCCTCTTCCGGTGTACAATAGAGGCAGTGTTCGGTTGTATCAGAACTGGAGTAGGCAGGGCAATTAGTGAGATTGTCTTATCTGTAAGATATACTCGTATTTCTTTAGAGAAATGAAAAAGCTTTGAGATAAAGCTTGGCTGTGTTTGATACGTTATAACGGCTGAACTACTGAATAGATTTTGACAGAATTTTGTAGAGAATTATATTAGTATTTGGAGAAGAATATGGAATAGTTTTCATTACGACAGGTATTTAGTCATAGAATTATAGGTCTAATGAGTATCGTGACGTTGCAGTATACCTAGAATATCACCCTACTTCCGACTAATATTATAAATGTGAAAGTTTGAATGTTTGGATGTTTGTTTCTCAATCACGCAAAAACATCCGAACGGATTTGGATGAAATTGCTTGTTAAACATAATTTCAGGAAGATTAATGGCTATGATGTCTGATCTTGTACGCTGTTGATATAGCCTAGTTTTTCGTTAGAGTAAATATCTGGATCATGATCACAAATAATTGTAAGTAATTTGATACCATTTTATAATAATTTTGATTATAATCAACAGATGGTCACCCCAATAGACTGCATACTTGCACCAAAAGTTTAACAATCTACCAATTTATTATCATCTTAACAACATCCAAAAATACACCCTTCCCCTTCACTCTAAAGTGCAAAATCCCACCAACAGACCTTTAACTAAGATTATCTAAAATTATGATGTCAATATTATTGTACTAAGTAATTTGGAGTTGCCAAACGGAACTTAGTTTGTAGATAAGTTATCTGCTAAGTTTTGGGATAAGTTTGTTAAGTTAGACAGAACTGTAAAATGGTAACAGAATGGAGTTGTCAATGACATGAAATGCGGAGGTGAGGACAAGATATGGACTGTTAAGATAGCTTTGCACTATGTAAAGTAACTTAGAAAATGTTATGTTGGCCATATACGAATGATAGAAGAAATAGACAGGAAGATATGAGAATAATAGAATAATCCATGACAAAAAATGTTTGAAGGTACTTTAAATCAAGACTGTTTTTTCACAATAAACCCGTCTGTCTGCCTTCAAATCAAGGGTGAACAAGCATCTGGCCACGTTAGAACGTGGCCAGATGCTTGTTTGCCATAATTGACCTCGTCCATCGCTTTCCATCAGGCGTGGTGGACGTCAAGAGCGGAACCATAAAGCTTTTTTTTAATCCGCAGTAGGTAAGTAATTACAACCTAAACTGACAAAAAAATTACTGGTATGTTCGAGTCCATTTCAGACTATATGTTAACATATAGTTTGCGTTGCCAGACGCCCCGATTTTGGCGGGACGTCCCGATTTTTAGCCCGAAATTGAATATCCCGCGCGGGACAGGGTCTGTCCCGCTTTTCGAGATTGCTCGACGGTGCGGTTAAGAGTATGGTAAAGTAACGTATTTTCGTTAAAATATTTTTTTACGACTTTCTATCATCATGGTAAACTTAATTTGAAACTGAATAAGATAAGTAATAATAAAGTCAGTTAATAAAAACACGACTGATTATTTACGTTATTTTATTATGTATGTCCCGCTTTCGAAGAAAGATTCCCGCTTTTTCACTCGAAAAGTTTAAAAATCCCGCTTTGCCTGAAGAAAAATCTGGCAACGCTGTTAACTTAACAGGTTGGACTTTCAAGCAGGTAGTGTCATTTTCAAACTCGGTCGATTTTTGTCGAACTAACAAACTACTCCGTGATCTTCAAATTAAAGACCTTTTACGCAACTGAAGAATCAAATAGCATTATCATTCCCCATAAACGTAATCAAGTTCATCACCAATCACTGTTCCTTACCGAACATCCAAAACGAATTAACAACCAACTTTATAGCACTCAATTAAGAACGACGCACGATTTTCAAATAATTCTCGAAGGTTCCCATCAATACGTTCCACATACGACCATACATTACTGAAGCTGCCTCTGCTCTATATACAAGCCACTAAGTTAAGGCTGGTTCTAATCACGGCATCTTCTCGACGTCATCGATCGCAACTGCGGTGCAGTAATATATTTTAATTAACAACGTCGGTTCGTGGGCGCGCGTGATTGAGGGCCGTCAGCGCGACAAAAAAGACGCAGTGAGACCAGACCTTAACGAGACAGTTCTAATTTCAAATATATTTGTAATTCTTTTAGTTCGTGTTTTTTACGCTCGTATTTGCAGTGTGTTGTGTGTTTGGAAAAGATGCCAAAAATTGGAATAAAATACAGATATTGGACGTTATATTGGTGTAATAATCCAATTGAATAATCTTTTCATGAAATGGTAATTCAATGGGATTACATGAACTTAGAGAGTTGTATTTTTGATGATTATAATTCTGGAAATACATACGTGTTGCGGTCGCAAATCATATTGTGTTAAACACACAGCTTTCTGTTTTTTTTTTTTTTACTTCCAAGTTTGTTTTTTATATTTTCTGTATAATTGTGTTATATATAATATAGTTTAGTATGTGATCTTCCTGTGCGGGTCACAATAAATATTTTTTCTTTCTTTCTTTCTGACACTGACTTGCAAATGGAAAAAAAAACGTAAGATTTTTTTTTAATTTCGCGGCCTATCCTAGCGCTTACTCCTTAAAATGAGTTCTCTAAGAGATTAGTTTTGGAAAACCAGTAATATAGAAACAAAATCTGAAGATTAGTCCTTTATAATTAAGATGTGGGTCCTCTTAATCATAAAGGACTATTCTTCAGGAGTTAGAAGTAGCTTTTAGGTCAGCATTGCTTTCAGTCACACCACACCAAAGACCAAATGCAATAGGATGGAAAAAAGTAGACCCATTGCAAAATTATGACAAAATAATGTAAACCGTTGTATGGCATCAAAACTGTTGACACTTATGTCAACGCAACACTTTTTCCAAAACAAAAAGTAACAGAAAACTGGTTATAATATTATAACGGTTTTTGTAGTTAAAGAGCTAAGAACCTGTTATAATTTATGTCGTATTGCTATCTTCAAACTGAATATGTTATTGCTTTTATCGCTCATAAGCGCCCGCAGCAGTATCTACACTTCTGTTGGTTATGCTTTAAACTTGCAACAATAATGGTTAATCGTAACTGTGCGTGTGATGTTTGCTGGCTCTTTGGCTATATTTTTCCCATATTTCTAGCAGAAAAAGGTTTACTTTTGACCGGTCTAGTAGCTGTTTGTTTCTCATGATATCTGTAGTTCACATTGAAGAATTCTGCTATGATGACCAACTACTTTTAAAGAATGCAACTCTTAACTTGAAGCGTGTTCCGTAAACGCAGTTCTTTTTTAATCCACGGTATGTATCTTAATTTTTTGCCACCGCCTTCCAAAATTATAGTTATTTTTCACTTTGTAATGTTTTTTCGGAAGTCGGTTGTTTTTTTTTAAGTTTAAATTTTTCACTCAAACTCAACTCAAACTCAAAGCATTTATTTCAATTAGACCATTTAAAGGTACTTTTGAATTGTCAAAAAGTCGACCAGTTGGAAAGTTGAAGCTAGTTGCCCATTCCAAAACGTAGATCTCTATGGAGAAGACTTCACTTTTTTGTTATAGTACCTACCCCACACCAATTTGAAATTTCATCATCCTTGGGGTATTCTCAAAGTCAATCAAATCAGAACAATATAATTATATATTGATTCGATAGCAGCAATCGCGGTTGATTTGCTGTAATTTTTTCAAGAGTTCCGTTGTCTGTCTCCGAAATTCATCATCAGATCTATATGAAATTTAAATGGGACCATTTCTAAATAAACCTCTTTCGAACAAAAAAAGAATTTTGCTTATCGTCTACATATGACGGAGTTATGCCCGAACATACATATAAAAAAATACTCCTATATATAAAACATGTCGTATTGATAACCAGCTCCTCCTTTTTGAAGTCGATTAAAAACTCTATGCATCGATAAAATGAAGGCGGTAAGGATATATGTATTTAGACCTTTTTAAAGGTTGTCTTCTCTTAAACTAGTCAAATAACCAGCTCACTCCTTCATTGGCCATAAAACTAATTAAACAGCCATATAACTTTAATTAAATTAACATAACACCATCTAAACAGTAGCATTTCAAGCAGACACGTAGTGTGGGTACAAAACAGCTGATCAATGACGCAACTTCGCGTATGCGCGGTGCAAACAAATGTGCAGCTCCAACAATTAACTTTGTGAGAACTGTTTGAATAAAATTGTAGAATTGTTTAAATAGATGGAGAAGTGAAATTTAACTGAGCATATTGGCAGGACGAAATATATATATGAAAACATATCATCAGATATTATGACGCTATAGGTAAGTAGTATTCTTTTTTTCTGAAGCTCGTTATGGAGTTTTACATTTAGGTGCACAAAAAAAAACACTAACTGCGTAAAATCGAACGGTTGGTTTTCAAATTACCGATGCCTATGGAGCAGTACTAATATTAATAACAAATAGGTCCAGAATATTAAAGGAATACTATTATTTTCAGATCCATGTAAATCAACCCCAAAAAGTAACTACGAATGACTTCAAAGTTTTAAATAAGATAGTTAGAGAAAATGACAGCTGCCTATCTCCCCGCATAATTCATAAAATCCTACCTATAATCAGTACATTAGAGCTCCTCGTTGACAACAAAAACGCTTATACAAGATTAACTGCTTCACAGACAATAAAGCAATTAATAACACGCAGCAACTGAAGGGTAATCAGCATTAAAGTTAGCATACTAGAACTATTAGAGGCAAACACATAAACCCGTAAATGTCAGAATTAACTTCTGAACAAGGATCTCCTAACTACTATGAATGGTTCGTGATGTAATAAGGTAGATATTATTATGATCACCGATGATGGAAATATTATAAGAAGGGATTTGAATTTGACTGTAGATGTAGACGGATATAATAATGGAGGAAGACTAAAGGGACGAGGCATAGATTGTGTGAAAGATCATTTATGGCTAGAAAAGAGGGGAATACTAAGATGTGGGCTAATAGAAATGCATGGAAGAAGAAACATCACAAAGACTTCAAGTAAATTAGGGCAGGGCTAGGAAGATGAGGTGGAAGACAGAGAGCAGGAGTGGCTCCCAGAGCAGAGGTCGCTCAGTGGTGACGGCCGCGACTTACAACTTCACTCTCAAAACGGTGAAGGAAAACATCGTGAGGAAACCGGCATGCCCTAGAACCAAAAATTCGGAAATATGTGACATCTAACAACCGCATGCTCACAGAAAGGAGGCCTGTGTCTCAGCAGAGGGAATATTAAAGGCTGATCATACAGGAAGATGACGATGATGGTGATGTTAAGAATAAAGTCATCAGTAAAGATGCTAATTCGTATGAATCTGACTCGAATAACCCAAAACACACCACCCACCACTAAGAACAAAATAGCACCAAATATAAAAGCCGTTTCAAATAATACGTGTCAGGATTGAATACGGCAAACCTAACTAAATGTTACCATTCCGCTGGAACATACGCTTAAGCAACTGCAAAAAGGCAGGAGAGACAAAACGGTGGACTGCAAAAGGTGTATTTATGATTTCACAGTATCTCGGCCCGTCATCGCTTGTTGCAAGGATTTGTATTAAAAGGATGTGCGCGTGTTTGGATGCGTGCTTATATGTTTTTCGATTTGAAGTGAAAACTTGGAATGTAGATGAGAACATTTTAGAGACTTTATGAACTTTGAGGAGGTTTTGGTGAGGGAGAATGGATTTTTGAAGTGGTTGACGAACTGGTAGCTAATGAAACAGGAGTATCTTGGCGGTTTTTCTCCGTAAGAGAGAACCAATTGGAACCGTGCACCTAGCTATGTAGGTTTGTGAAATAAAATATTTTGATGATTTTAAGTACTTAGAAAATACGTTTTCCGATATGGTTAAAAGAATAAAAAAACATTGGTGCCATTTCTACTCACTGTTAAATCTGTAAAATGTTGACTACAATCTGGACATATACCTATATTTCTATGAATCCTGAAACGAATTTTAATTGAAAAAAAGTGATTTTTCTCAGTCATAAAACTGAATCAAAATAATAATTACCAGCAATCTATTACATTCAACAATTCAATACTAACAAATTATTCAAATCCACTCACGCGAAGATCGTTCATATTAGCATAACTCTCAATTTCTAAAAACAATGCCGCATCCATTTTGTTTTCATTCGTGTTCTGTATTAGCATAGTGAGCGTAGGCACGAGCGGCGCAAGGCGGAACACTGCGTATAGGTAAATGTTTATGTTACAGGCATAATACGAAGTTAGTCTTTTGGTAAAATCCCTAGATTAGCCTTTGGTTGGTGTAACATAGCAAGAATGATCCTAGTTAAGCCTGATTTTAGAAATTCGATTTTGCGAAAACAAGTGAAGTTTGTAAAGTTTTTGATACATAATCCAATCAAAAGTCATTTATTTAAATAAGGCTAAAAATCAGCACTTTTCGAACGTCAAAGTTACTTATGACAGTCCCCCAAAGCTTAAGCTAGGAAGGAGAAGTGGTGCAACTAACTCCCCAGCAGCACAGCTCTCTGTTTAGTTTGATAAACTTGATTGTATACAATAGTAATAGGGTCGTAGATTGATCATCGTCTTCAGACGAATACCTGAGTAAAGGATGAGCAAATTATTAGGTGTCAAAGAGCTGTTTAGTTAAGATTATTTGCCGTTAAAGACTGATGGGCCGATATTGAACAAGAAGATGACGTAATGATAGGTTCGCCTCCCATTAAATTAGGACCTGATATCTGAAGAGTAGGTGTACGAAACTATCATATACTAGGAGACATTTACACAGCTTATAAAGGAAATAAGAGGTACCAATATTCGTATTGACCTGGAGGTAAGGGAATCCTCAGTTTGAGCAAGAAGTGGTAGGTTTAAACCTCGCAAATAACCATTACTATGAATATACAAATCATTTATCTATCTATCTATATAATAAACATGAAATGCTGTTCTTTGGTATACCAATTTGGCAATTTTTTGTCTTCAAACGTTTGTAATAGTCCGAATAAGGTTTTTAGGAAAATAAAAAAATGGACAACCTTCCCAGAAAATTGGAATAATGGGAAACACTTTCTATGGTATTTTTGTGTGAACTTTTGTTTGGACAGGACAACAACAAAGTCTGTCAGATCAGCTACAATAGCATAATTAAAGCTAGTTCCTGAGTTAATGTAAAGGCAAACATCGTGCGGGAACCTGGACAAATAATCACCAACCCACACTGAGCCAACGTGGTGATTAATGCTCTTTCCTTCTATGTTAGAAAAGGCCTTTGCCGTTCAGTGGCAGTGGACTGTAACAGGCCAGTACAGAATGTTCCTATAAACTTGTCGGTTATATAAACAAGTCTGACCCAAACAATGCGTCGACGCAACTGATTCCATTAGCGATAACAGTTTTGCAAGGATTCAAAACGTTCCATTCGAAACTTCTCTTATAACATTCTTTTACAACACTATAATTATGCTCAAGTAATTTTATTGTATTGCCTCCAATTTTTGATCGACAGGAAGCCAGATGCTTCCAAATTTATACGCACAACACATCATCTGCCGAGCCTTTACCTAACTATGTTGGGGTTGGCTTCCAGTCTAACCGGATGCAGCTGAATACCAGTATTTTATAAGGAGCGACTGCCTATCTGACCTCCACAACCCAGTTACTGGATTATACGATACCCCTTTATAAGACTGGTTGTCAGACTTTCGGGCTTCTTACAACGCGTAACGGCTGTCTTGAAGATTTCCGAGGCACGAAGGGGTCTTGGTATGTATAGATGGTAACCCATCCACTGACGTAGCTTAACCTGATCGGTCAATCCGTGAGGCTGTTATTACATAGCCACAAGCCCCTTCTTTAAACACACAAATAGAGGTTCAAATTGTAAAGGAATGGTTATTTTCCAAAAACATCGATTATCAACTTTATCTGCTACAACCATTCAGATATACATTGTTCTATGTCGAATAGCTACAATGTAACATTTAAAGATTGAAACGGTGTTAAGTGTTTTACAATAAGAATGTTAAGGTTACCATAAGATTATGCCAACCGTGATTCTGAAATATTTGTTTACAGACAAGATTTTAAATATCGATTAAATGTTCATCGCCAAAAACATAATCGATTCATGAAATCGAGCCTCAATGAAGGAGTCGAATCGATACTTTGACCTGCACCCTAATTGCAAAACACGCTATAAATATGAATCATTTTGAAGAATATTGCTAATTCATTGCTTCATATGTTCGAAAATATTGTCTGCACAACAACGTATATAACGCAATGAATGTTGTTGAACTGTCAAAACGAAAGCCAATTCTACTGTTAATGTGTTACGCAATTAATCCTACCTACGCGAAAAAGACAGCCGTTATTTATTTTAGCACCCGTAGGAACCTAGTGTCATCATTTATGTCCTAGACTAGTGTCAATTACGTTAGGTTCACTTGCCACTAGTAACCAGATGTGGTAAATATCATCGACCAGGGGGCCGATTCTACTAATTTGCAACGTTACACGTTAAATTGTGTTTCCACAACAGTTCGATTTCGATCGCCGTTCGATAGTTATATAAAAAGTCATTCTACTATTTTATAAGCAAAATGGAAACTAAACTTAAGAGCGTTTACGCTTTGTGCGGATCGTCAAGTTTAGGTAATTCTTTGCGAATTTCACTCACACGGACGCGTGTGTAACTGTGTGCGTAGAGTTGGCGCGTTCGCTCTGTTTATAGTCAGACTTACTCACTTTGATCCGTTCGCTTTAGAGCAATAATTGTTTTAGTAAAATTTAGTTAGAATTTAACCAATTTCAATTTATTGTTATAAGTACTTATGATAAATCTGAAATCCATATTTATCCTTATCCTTAATCTACATAGAAAATTAAGTTATTTAAGAGAAATTATAATATTAGTAATTTAGATTACTCAAGTGTTGGTGACTAGTTCGAGTTGGTAGTAAATAGCTTTTTTAAAATTTTCATGCATTGGCTGAGTAGGTGGGAAATTAAATAAATCTTTGTCGAATGTTATGTTTAGTGAATCATTTAATATAAAAAAACTGTATAATTTATAAGATAGTTTCCCTCAATGGCATTGATCGGCTTTTTCTGGGATCAATTATTTCGGGAAGAACGCACATATAATAAAATTTTGTCAAACGAGGGATCATTTTTTCTTTCCAAAATTGATCGTCTTTATAAATTTTCACAACTTTTATTACAAATTCAGGACCAGTGTACACCGCAAACAAACACTCATTTTTATTTGAAATATTTAGTTGGCCCTGAACCTGGTAATACCAGTCATGGTTTACGTTCATAATGACGTTATCGCCATCAAATAAAAAACATTTCAATTTTTTTTGACGGATTGCTGCATCAGGGTCAATTCCACGTATAGAAATAGGACATTTTATTTCTATAATTCCTTCTTCATAAAGTCCGTCTGGCGAAGCACCTAAAAAACAATGGGTCTCATCGATAAAAAGACCACATTTCTGGATAGTTATGGCCTCTTGAATAGCGAGTTGCTCAATAGCCTTTACTTCATTTTCTTTGCCATATTTTACTGACGCTACATGGTCCAAAGAATATCCATATAAAATGGATTTAACTAGTGGTGCTGAATTCAAATTCGGGCGTCGTTTACAAATTTTGGCAAAATTGGAAGCAGTTAAAATACATCTTCTCAGCTCGAGCCACAAAGCACTCTCAGCCTGAAGGATTGTATCTCTTTCAATGTCATGCCGTTTTAAAGCCTGTTTTTTTAAATTTTCTAGGAAAGCTTCCTGTGCCTGCTTGAAATCGTCTGGGTTCATATCAGGCTTTTGACAAGCAATTCCGTAATCGACTTTATTTACGGGCCCTGCGCTAAAGTTGATTTTTCGTCGAGGTATTTTACGTTTCCGATTTTGATTTATTGAAAAACGCTTTTGCTCTAAACGTTTCAGAGATTGACCTGGACTTTTCTGGTAGGCAGATTTATACAGAGTAGTTTGAGGTTTACCTGTATTAAAACTAACCACTGCGGCATGACAACGAACGGAGTAAGAATCTTTTAGGGAAAAATTTATGCGTTTTCCACCTACAGTCTTTGCTACTATACTATTGAACTGCTCTGCACGGTTTGTGGTAAAGTCGTGGAGCAGACTTCGAGAGTGATAAGCCAGCTGAGAGATATTTCGTTGCAGTTTCAACATCAGAGTTTTGGCTTGGAGTGTTTGGTTAGTTTCGTTTTTTCTCTCTTCGGTGCAGTAATACAAGTCACACTCACTGTGATCTCCAAAGATGTGTTTGGCGCTGTTCAGAATGTCTCTCTGTACTTTTATAATTCTTTCTGATTCGGTTAAAGTTTGTGTTTGCCAATGCCGTACTGAAGATCTTACTGCTGTTCTCAGACGAATCAAACGGTCCGGTGTCAATAATTTACGCTCCGATAGAGGGATGGAAGTATCAGCTTTAAGTAATAAATTTTTTCCGTTATAATTGCGGAGGAGATGATTGGTACACTCAATTTTTTGAATTGGAACGCCGGGATATGGTCTACTTTCTAATATGTTTTTATATGTGCTGGCATCACCATCAGCAATCAACGTATTATAAATTAATTTCCGGGTTTCTATGGAGGACTTGAATCCTTCTACCAGTATTGTTGGTTCCATGCTAGATGATGAACCGACGTGGTTTTTAGAACATTTGTGAGCAGTAGGCCGTTGTTCCTTTTTATTTGCGCGGGCACAAATGCCACAATACTTATTCCGAACTCCAATGTAGAGAACTTTCCCTGTGTGATGTCCTATAATAGCTGCAACACCGGACAATGCATTGTACTGATTTTTATATGAGCGTTTGCTCCAGCAACAGTCTGCTTCCACTGGTATCATCGGGATATCATTAGTGTCACCTCGTAATCGAGCAGCAGCTGTTTCCTCCTGAGCTGCGGCAAACATACTTTCTTCAGCGGCATTTTTCCACATGTCAGCAACTTTATCATGACATTTACTATAAGTGAATAATGACATAACAGGTAAGTCCATCGATGCAGCTACTTCATTTAAATTGGTTAGGCCAATTCCTGAAATTATGGCTCCTGACACGGCGCCTTCATTGACATTTAGTTTTTCTTTTTGTTTTTCATCGTGACTGCTCAATTCGAATTTAGAATTGCACATATTACATTGAAAGAAGAATTTAGATAGAAATCCTGTTTTATTTTCTTTTAGTAGTGTAAGGTTCTTCAAAGTACATCCAAAGCGATCATTATGGTTCGCAATTTTAATCAACCCTTCCAAAAAATGTTGAAAATCAATGATTCTCCTTCCATCAATTTTTATTGGCTCATTAATCGGATTCTGTAATAAAATATTGTATCTTCATAAATGATTTCAATTAGTTGTAATTATACTCGTAAGCTTAAAACGATGTTATGTTAACTTTACTGTTACTTACCTCTGCAGACATGCTTATGTCGTAGTCATGAAGCTCATCTGAAAACTCTTCCGAGATATCATCCCTGAAAATAAAATATTTATGTCAACCTAGTCAAAATTATTAGCAGCATATCTTTATGAGAAGCTCACGGCAATTTATTCAATCATTTCGGTGTATACAGGATTTTTTTAATGAAAATTACAACAATACAACACTACAAACTCTAAGTACATAACAAATACAACCACAATCATTGTAGTATTATTTTGTCATAGATTTCCGCAATGTAACACCTTTTTACATTCAAGCCCTATAAAATAAATAATAATAATGGGAAAATTATACCTAGAAGTCATCATCTGATCGCATTTACTCATCACTTCTAGTATTTCTGATTGCGTTTCAGGTATTTCCAATTCTTTATCAACTCTTGTCGTTGATGTTAAAGGTAGCTGGGATACTTCGTTATCATTCTCGTGTGACGTTCCCGCATTGTCTCGCCGTTTTTGTATGTTTTGCCGTTTACTCCTACATAAAAACGTAAATGTGCATGACGTCAATCAACATTAAAGCGGGATTTACATAAACAGCATTAATTATGCTAGCTAAAATAAATTTTACAAAACTAGTTTCAATACAGTGCAACTTGTTTCGTATAATATTAGTGTCATGAAATCTATACATCGAAATCATGGCCCTGTCAGCATCAAAGCTTTATTTTGCAATGTACAGACGCCAGCCCATCAAGCTACTACAATCGGTCAAATATAGATTTTGAAAAAAAAAAAAAATTGATTGGGAAAATTTTAGTTTCGGGTAGCTTGATGTGCTGGCGTCTGTACAATATTATCGTACAAATATTCTTTCGCGACACTCGTTTCACGTCTCATTTGATAGTAAAATTAGTTCCGCGACATTACCTTTATCAAAAATAGCGCTTGGCACGAAATTATTTATATTTCATTAAATTAATGCATGCATCATAAAATTTGATGTTTACACGTGAAATTGTTAATGAAATAAGAAAATAATTTTATATCACTAATTTCGTAATGTAAATCCAACTTAAAGAAATGCTCAATTTGAATGTCCAAGTAAAATAATATGGAAATATTAATTACCTTGCAGCTTGTAATTTTTCTAACATTTTCTTTTTTCTCATTCTTGTACCTCCACTGTCACCATAATATAATTTACTTTTTCGGCCCATCACCTAAAACATAAAAGAAATTAATAGACCACACACACCTAGTTGACACTACACTATTATGTTTATAATTCGAATGTACAAAATCAACAAAAGCAATATTATGAAAAAAAAAAATACTTACGGATCAAAATGTGTCAGGCGTAGTATAAACCGCTGGCAACTACGTATCTGTATTGTCGATCGGTGGCAGCGCGAGCGGCAAAGGTCCTACCTCGGAGAGCGCCACAGCGCGACTGGCCGATACCGCTCGGCGCTGCGTAATTTATTAGTAACTTTGAAATTTTATACTGTCGATAAAAGAATTTTTTGTATTTTTTTTTTACTTGTATTGTTTGCCTGAACTCCACTTACAAACAGTGTGTGTTTTTTTAAAAGTGTTTTCAGCCTTAATATCAAATAAAAATGATGTTTTATTTTGTCAAATTTATGTTAAGAAAATATTTTTTTAGAGGTACTTAATGAATTAAAATTACTTTTCTATTCTATACAATAACAATAACGGTATATTTCCTTTTTCCACGTTTTTTTCCAGACTTCCACGACTCATGGTTCATTCATAATTTCATTCCGAAATTCAGTCTTCACATAAAATCTCAAAAATATGAGTTCAAAATAAGCTTTTATTTTGATAATGGAAAATATTTTTCAATTTTTATTCTATACAAATACAACATAAAGATATGCTTAATGTGGTACTAAAATTAGTTTTTAATAAATTCATGCCATTTAGTAGTAATTTAACCTTAAAAAACCCTGATTTTATGTTTACTGTCAGTTTTTAACGATAACACTCTTAAAACGAATTGCAACTGAACTGTAGCGGGAACACAGCGGGTAACCCGCGTTACCAACATGCCAAAATAATATGTTTTAATAATACCACAAAGAAAAAAGTTGAATCTAAAAATGTTACTAAACACGAATATGTGGCACTAAAAGTATTTTCTATAATTAAAAGACATAATGATCATAATTTTATCATTAACTTTGTCCTATAGTAAACGTCACGCTCATGTTCAATTTTGTTAGTAGAATAGGTTTTGACATTGTTTCAATCGATCGTTGGCGTAACTAAAACGTAACCGCAGCTGTGTCGCAGCTGGACCGTTGTTCATTTTAGTAGAATGCGAAAACGCTTAAAAGTGGTGATTCGGTTGCGGTTCTATTGCGTTTTTTTAACAAATTTGTTAGTAGAATCGGCCCCCAGTTAACAGCCCCTACAAATTTATTCTTGCGATCGTAAACAACTGCTATGACCGGATTCGCAAATGGATTGCGCAAGAGTGCCTACACGTCCTAATTCAACACCTGCAGGGCTGACCCAGTGTCGCCATAAGCCTGTAGATAGACTATTCCCAATTACGTTGGAATCAAATTGCTAGATGTTGTAAACATCACCGAAACGTAGAAATGTAAGCAAACATACTAATAAATCTGATTCGTGACTGTGTAACTGACAGACAACGTATAGCCCAAATCAAGCAGTCAACGGTAAAAAAAGATATACTGTTTTGAACATACATATTAAAAAATCATTTAATAAGATAAAACGACCACAATGTACGTAAATAACAACTAACACCGAATTTATTTGTAAAAATAACAAAGTTATACCCTAACTTAACAAAAACTATTCACAAACTAAAATATAGCGTTGAGAAATTAATTCGTATAGATGTCGACTGATAATGTATCCAAATATTTAAATAATAGATGATAAAATGGTATCATCGCTAAAAGCAAGCCCCTAGACTCTTCAATGGAGAAGAGAAAAATCAAATTGAAAGGAATATAATACTTAAAATATCGTATATTTAATTAAGTTCGTATTTAAAAGAAGTCATGTGCAACAACTAGTCGTAACTATAAACTTTAACATTACCACCAAATATGTCCATATTTAGGTATCAATTATTCCCTCTAAGTCCATTTTAATTGAGCCCGTATTTCTTAGATGGGTTTTAAAAGCAATTCTAAATCTTTTTAATTAGATCTCTTTTTATCTGATAATTGATTATAAAGGTAATTGAAAGTAGACTTTATACTGGTAAAAGAGTTTGTACACGTTTGTCTAACGAGGTTAGTATAAAGTAAAGAAATGGAGGAAGTTAAATAGGTCTGGGTTTAAAATGGAAAAAGGGGGCAATGAGGAAATAAAGAACATAAGGAAGTCGCAACATTAGCACCCATATCGCTTAACACACTATAAATCAAAATCTGAATCATTTTGAAGAATATCCATTGCTTCAAATGTTCGAAAAAATTGTCTGCTCAACAACGTAAATAACGCAATGAATTTTGTTGAACTGTCAAAATGCAGCTATTCCTACCGTTAGTGTGTTATGCAATTACCCCGCTGATCTATATCATCATCTGCCTAGCCTTTTCCCAACTATGTCAGGGTCAGCTTCTAGTCTAACCGGATGTAGCTGAATACCAGTATTTTTCATGGAGATACTGCCTATTTGACATCCACAACCCAGTTACTGGGTAATACGATACTCTTTGGTAAAACAGGCTGTGAGACTTTCAGGCTTCTGACGACTGATGAATTGTCAAATTATGTACCTACAAGTAATTATCAAAATCTGATCCAAGGATGAATCCTTATTGGTTCCCGAACGAAATAATAAACGGACTTGCATGAATAAATCTAAAAATCCTATGATAGTTTTAGCTTCTTCAAATGTACCTTAACTCCTTAAACAAATAAATGCTAATACTAAAATTATTAAATTAAATACCAACAAATCTAAAACAAATGTTAAACATTACAACAAAGCCGTTGCTGGCGTTTGAACAATTAATATTTGAACATGTAACGACTTGGCACAACACTCAGCTGGCAGTTTTGAGAAGTGCTACATAAATCATAATAATACAGATAATACTGCACTAGGCATAGTTGAAGGATTTGCTTATATTTATTTTGACTCATAGAAAGAAGTATATGCTAATATTGAGGATGGCGCGGAATTGAAATTCTAAACATTCTTGAAATAACTCAAGAATGTTGGAAATAATACCAAACAAGTATTTAATAAAATAATCCTTTTGAATTTTTAGTTATACATGTGAACAGGGTATGGCGTAAGTGGCTATTATTTTAAAAACTTGTCCAATGACAGCGAATTCTGAAATAGTACAAAAACAAATATCCGCCGTACTCACACTACGTAATCAAGGATAGGTTGATCTTCCCATTTACTAGGGATTTCTAAGAGAAATCACTTCTGTATCACTTCTATATACGCCCCACACTCTGTTTGAATTCTAAGCGCTAATTTTTATTTATTTTTTTAAACAACGTTGCCCCACACTAGGAATTTCTCCTGTATTGGGGGTGCGTTTACAAACATTTAAAACTGACATACACAAACAGCCAAACCCGGAACAACTACTTGTAGGTCATACAAATAATTGATGATAAACATGATAATCTGGCGATGACTTTTACAGATAAACATAAGATCGACTTTGCAAATCCACCAGTAGCAAAAACAGACAACGCCACGCCAACCAATTACTTTAAAATTTAATTTAATAAGACACACAGACACACAGCTTCAAGCTCACATTAAGGGCACAAGACAGTCAATCGACCTTCGCCCGTCAAATTATACGCACAGCCCACTTACGTTATTGACAAATTAAATTTATAGTTAAGCGTTGCGCAAGCGCAAGTAATTGTTGTAACTATACTGGAGTTGGACGCTATTTGTATCGCTACATAAGCTCTTGTACCCTATTTGTTATCTGTCAGATAGCTGGATAAGTAATTGACAAGACGTCAGTTTTAGTCTTAATTGAATATTTGCATATTATATCTGGCAGGTTAAGGTAAGTTGAGTGTGTCAGGTTAATTGCAGAATTATATGAAGGAGATCGATAGTTGTATAATGATACTGGCATAAACAATACAAATGAACTTAGTCCAATGTTCTGAGAAGTATTAAAAGGCACACATAAAGCAATGGATGATAGGAAGCTAGAGAGTGATGAAGATCTAATACAAGATGAAAAATATAGTGAAATGTAGCATGGTAGTATGACACAAAAAATACAGCTGCCCTAGTGTTATTAGCAGAGAATTATGTATCACAATCTAAGTAAATTATACTCATTTTAAATAATCATATTATTCATAATAATATCTAAGTACACAAGCTTAAAACCGTGTAAAGTTATGCGAAATTTGCCAATCGAATAATTCTATAGAATTAATCGAATATTATAATCGTATAATCGGTATGTTTGCAAACAATTGTTGAATTTGTACTGCTTACAGTGGAATTTATTACTTTGGTTGTCCTTGTGAACCAGTAACCACATACATTTTGATAAGATGCGTTCAACTTTGAACTGTGACTTCAAGTGGTAGAGTTGAAAATTCAATGTTAATGAATTAGTGGTAAGAAATATCGATTGTTCATTCGTATCTGCAGGTTTATTTTTCTGGTGGTATAGTGAAACTCCAGGTAGTAATGCAAAAATAAATAAATTCGTATATATGCTATATAACCACAACAAAACGATGCAGCCAGTACTACCTACCATTACATTACCTCAGAAAACTTATAGCTCTTTTATTAACAATTACAGTGGTTGCTTTATCAAGATTTCTAACTCTATGAGAAGCTACTACAGTCAGACGACCTTTAAGAGAAACTTAACTTTCACAATAATGATACAATAATAATAGATGTCGGCATGTATATTATTAAACTCATTGACCATTCAGCTGACTTTACATTTTATCCAGATACATTTCTACTCCTACGGATTACAAACTATTAGAAGACGGATTTAGTATGTAGGGAACTCCTATGGAACGGGTTGGGGCTAAGATTTAGCAGCCGCACGCTTCGATTTGCCGCAGTTTTTCCGTGGATGAGTGACCATCTTTACATACCGACTATACCAAGTCCTTCTGTGGATCTGGAAAGCACGTTAAGCCGTTGGTCCCGGCGGTAATTCGTGGATCTTTGACAGTCGTTACAGGTAATCAGAACCCCAAAAGTTTGACAACCAGTCATACCAAGGGGTACAATATTAGTCAGTAACTGGGTTGTGGAGGGCAGATAGGCAGTCACTCCATGTAAAATACTAGTATTCAGCTGCATCTGGTTAGACTGGAAGCCGACACCAACATAGATTGAAAAACTCCTATGGATCGCACCAATGCAATGAGTGGCGTTGCGAACTTATGGAAAGAGATGGGATTTTCTATACAGAGTTATTTTTTAGTCACCGTCCAAATTTTTCAGGGTGATAGTACCCGTGAAATTGAACAACTTTCTCCAAGGAACATGGGTCGAAATATGAAAAAAAAAATAGGACCTCCCATACAAAATCGACCAGCTAACTATTGATTTTGCATGGGAGGTCGATTTTTTTTTTCATATTTCGACCCATTTTCCTTGGAGAAAGTTGTTCAATTTCACGGGTACTATCACCCTGAAAAATTTGGACGGTGACTAAAAAATCAGCCTGTATAAATATAATAATAAATGCAAAAAGGCTATGAAAACAAACAATACTTAGAATACCACTAATTGTATCCAAGTTTGATTTAATTTAGATTTCTGTACTTAATCAAATTTAAATTGCCCTAATTCTACACAGCTTAGATAAAGCTATTATAAATTCAAATACAGTTACCGCATTGTTATCAGTAGTAGTTAAGTTAACAGTTAAGTTATAAATGCTTTATACTGTACTCGTGGGAAATGTCAAGACTTTAACTTTGTAGTACTTTACAAGGCTCTATAATCGGCCGAGTGGCATTGTGGTTCTAGTCAATAGGTTAATGATCAGTCATTATAATAACATAACCATTAAGTGTATTGACCACTTATAAGTGGTTAGACAGAGGAATATTATCTTTCAACTTTAGATCTGTAGAAATATTAATAAGGCCTCCAAAGTGGTTACATAGAAGAACATTGTCACCTAACTATGAATCCATAGAAATAACTAGTCTTTGCCAAAGGCTTCGCCCGCGTGGAGGTTGAAAATTATCCTACAAGAACTTACTGCCCGGATAAAAAAGGTTAATGCCAGGTTAATCCAGGTTATAAACTATATATTAGCCCAATTTCGTCCAAATCTTACTAAAAACCCAAACATACCAACTTCCACATTTATAATATTAGTTAGATTAAGAAGGTCCCGTGTCCGAGGATAATAATATAGTTTTCAAACCAAACCAATGCAGATGATCTTGAAAAGGAGAAAGCTCTAGTAGACACAGGTATCAACATCAACATTACCAATATTGATATTCGAGCCTCACATAAGATGGAAACTTAAAAAGAAACTCTTCAGCCAAAGGATTGACACATTGAAGTACTTACTCGTATTATAAAATTCAATTAAGGTGATGAAGAGTTGTGAAGAAGAATAAAAGATTATTTGCGGACTCGATTTCACTGCAGCAAGAAATATGATCTTACCTTTCAACCAGCAAGTAACCCCTAAAATAGAGCCATTACAGTCCAAATAAACTTTCACTATACAAAAAGATGGCTCGATACCGTTCGAGAGGCTGCGTCGTGTTCGCTAAAGGCTGAATAATCGAGATTAGAGATAACAGACACGTTGATCTTACTATCAGTGGCCTATATTAGGGAACTGCGGATGTTAAAGTTTCGTGTAACTGGGTTTTTGAAAATCAATTACCAGTAACACGTATCTTTAAAAGTTAATGATAAGGAGAAAAATAATCAGAAGGAGTCCGTATACAACATTGGACTGTTGGAGACTGATAATCGTCATCATCATCATTTCAGCTGAAAGACGTCCACTGCTGGACATGAGCCTCCCCAAAAGGGGGCATTTGCCATAATCGCCACGTTTGGCAGGCGGGATGGCGATCGCAGAATGGTGGTCAATTGCATAGAGAACGCTGCTGCCCATTCTCTAGTAAGTCCTTCAGTCGCCTTCTACGACACCACGGGAAGAAATGGGATGGTGCTATTCTTTTACGTCCGGAGCCACACGGAACACTGAGGATCGGACAAGGAGACTGATAATGATGAAAGAGAACTAAAATAGTGAAACCGGAGTAAATGATGAATGGTTCGATACGTAAGTAAAAGAAATATAATTCAAAGAGGCAGAAATGAGAAAAAAGAAGTAAGTACAGTAAAACGGCAGGGGTGAATCGGGACGAAGCTTTAAAATGGATTTTAACGTTGAAATAGTTTAGTTTGTTGCCTCGTTTGGCGGTATGACTGGATCGCAGCGGCTGGCGTTCTGTTTCAGCCTAACCCAATGAGAAGAAAGCGTGAGTTTATGTTTGTCTACAAATTATTATAGAAATCATAACTGCTGCAACTTAATTTATTATACAATATCATTATCTCTTTCAACCAAAAGCTACAATTGAAATCAAGACACCGCAACTAGCAGAAACACCCTCACTCACTAACAAATCAAAATACAACACGACCCAATAAATCACAACAACTTTGAGATCCATTGACCAAGCAAGCAATTCACAATAATTGAACTCAGGGGTCAGCAGAGATAGTGATCTACCCACCGGAGGCTCGCTATCGATCGTAATAATTAATTCTAGCCATGATACGGCTACTTGAAGCTGAGCTATTCAAATTCGCAGCAAAGATATCAGATAAGTCAAAAGTTCCCATGTAAGGTAAATTGTGAGTGAAGTTGAAGGAAAGTGAGTTTGATTGGTTCTGTTTGGGTTGAATAATCTTGTTGGCTTTACGAGATTTGAACCAATAGATACAGCACATTGATATACACAAATATATCAATGGTACAGCGTAAATGTGTTATTGTGTTGTGTCGAAGAGATGGGCCATCTACCAACCCGCACTGGGCCAGCGTGGTGGATAACGGCCCACTACTTCTCATAGAGAGGAGGCCGTTGTCTCAGCAGTGGGTACATTAGAGACTGCTAGTTGTGTTATGAAAGATGATTTTGTGGTAGTTCAAGCAATCACAGATAGAGCATTCTTTTCAGAGATAGGATAGGATACTGTCAAAATGCCACGCGTAGTTTAGGATTTATGATGGAAAACATGAGCTTACGTAATAAAAATACATAGCTTAGATGGCTTTGCCGTAGAGGGGTAAAAAAGAGAATTTTAAACAAAATTACTGGTTCAATTAAATCATAAAATCTAGGCAAAGTTAGCAAACGAATAATGGTGATTGAAGCATACTGAAAATAGAAGTATCGATCTTAACTAAATACGATATGAAGTATCAAAATTCATATAATTTTCATTCCTACAGAGAACTGCACCTGAACCAACCGATAAGTATCAAAACTATTGTATCTGCATTAGAAACGATTCATGCCGTAATTATACGAAACTATCCCATAACACGGTGAATTAAAGGTCAAAGTTGCATAAATTACGGGTTACTAGCTCTTCGGGCCGTGCAACCCAATTGCCTATATACCTTAGTTGTTTATGCTAGATGACAGGTAGTAGATTTACTTTCGTTAGAAATCAACAATGGCTATTATCTTTTGCGATATTTATTTGACTGCGAGGCAGCGTGGCTAAGTGAATGGGGACCATATTATGGTCCCCATTCACGGATTATTTACATAACAAGACCCCTCCGTGCCGCAGAAATCACGTTAAGCCGTTGGTCCCAGGCCGGGGTTGACATTAGTGGATCTTTAACAGTCGTTACGGGTCGTCAGAGGCCAAAAGTCTGACAACCAGTCTTATCAAGAGGTATCGTATTACCCAGTTACTGGGTTCTGGAGGTCATACAGGCAGTCGCTCCACGTAAAATACTGGTATTCAGCTGCATCTGATGCATCCTTCATCAATGTCTAGGAGTGAACTTTGATACTTTGATGCTCTTTTGAAAAAATGATGATAATAAGGTAAGTCTCGAAACTGGAGATCAAGTAATCGTCTTAAAAAAAAATCTATAATCATTTTCCTCTTCCGAACATACGAAAGCAAAAGCTACCTAACTAAAAGAGAACTGCCTCACAAACCTACTAAAACAATCTAACTTCCCCATCTTTTAATAAACGAAACCCAACATTGTGTAGAAGCGCATCAAATACTTTAATCTATGGGATCCACTATCGTACCATAAAAACAATATCATGTCGACTGCCCGACATGGCCCTTAATTACAAACCTTTATAACAAAAACCAGAAGAAAATAAACCGTATCTTGGAAGTTAGAAGGTTGGATATCAAATGGGAGGCTGTGGTGCCATCGTAATAAGCTTTCTAAAAAAAATGATTCGACCGGTGTAACATGGAATGTGGATCGCTTGTGAGAGGGCACTAAAATCCGAATGTGAAGCTAATGTTGGGTGTTATGAAAAATTTTAGGAAACTGACGAGTTTAAAAAGACTTTGGATTTTGTTTTGAGGCATATACAAATTAGGCTTTTGTGAAAGGGAATAATAAAAGCGTAATCAGAAGTACAGATGCCAGCACTTCAAGCTACCCCAAACTGTCAAATTTTTCCAATTGGACATGAACATTATGCATACGATAGTTGAAAACCTATCAAAGAAATTTGACAGATAGGGGTAGCTTGATGTGCTGGCGTCTGTACCTAATTGCCCGAGCTACCAAATTTTAAACATTCACATTTTTGTTAAATATTTTTCCCTGCATTCGGAGACCAATCATTATTTCAGCCGAAAGATGTCCACTGCTGGACATAGGCTTCCCCCAAGCTCCACCGCTTCGATTGGTTCTATGCCTCCCGCATCCAAGAAACTTAGGAAACCAATACCTAGCCCAAACTTAAGTTTCACCAAAAATTGTTTAGGAAAAAGCCTTTTTATAGTGTGCCAGGGTAGCTCGCGCAATTCAATTTTCTTCTGTTTTTTGCAATTAACAGGTCAGTGTCAGGTCATGTTGATTAAAAGATACGCGATTGTAACAAATGTCGCTTTAGAGAATTATAATCATTACGCCTCTAACCCCTTAACCTTTAGCTCCATTTAATCCCATTGAATGTTTTTTTTTTATTTTATAAAAGAGACTTTAATCATTATAATAGTTTATTTTACTCTATATGATAAAAAATCTAAAAATATACTATAAAGATAGCTTAGGCAAAATGCGGTCGCAAAATGTTATTTTTAGTTCATAAAATAACAAAATATTTTTTTTTCAAGCCAATTTAAAGATTTCAGTTTATTTAATCTATTTTTGAACAACATGAAATAGTAATTGAACAACTTTGTACTTTCATTATTTTCGTAACCAAAGTATTTTTATTTAAATAATATTTTGCTTTCAGGAACAGCAAACCAACGATAACTAGAATAATATATATTTTTTTAATAATAAACAATTATCATATAAAATATCAGCGCATTTGTCTATACAGCAAACTGACGTCATATCCACAGAGCAATATGGCATGCACAGTTCACTGCGTCCAGCGTTTTCGCCAAATTACGCGCAAAATTTGAAAATGTAAAATAAAAATGCATTTTTACAGCACTAATCGATTAAATAAAAATGTTGTGTTTTTGAGGTATATTGGCACTTTAGAATCTAATTAGGATACTTTTTAAAAATGGGTGTAATAGGTACCCTATTCTGTAAAGCGATATTTGTTGAGATCGCTTATCATATTTTAATCAACATACAACTTATAGGTACGCGCGGTACACGCGATTAATCATAATCGGTTTCATTTTGACAGTTCAACAATACTCATTGCGTTATTTACGTTGCTGAGCAGACACATTTTTCGAACATATGAAGCAATGGTTTAGCCATCTGTTTCAAAAAGACACAGATTATGATTAATCGTGAGTTACGTAATTAGGGTGCTGCAAATTGCAAAACGGAAGAAAATTATAATTCCCGAGCTACCGTAGCGCATCCAACGTAATTCAACAAGTTTACTAATTGTTCAAATTGGAGAGTCAACATCGACCATCGTGTACAGACCTCATATCTCTTTAATACCAGTCCTAGCTTGGTTATTTACACAAAAATGTTGCCACAAAAAGGAGTTTATCGCAATAGGGTTTTAAAAAACAGTTTTTCCCAACATTGTAAGGCAATGAGTGATGGTATTTATTTAGTCTTGGACGCTAAACTGAACTGAAACATGTTTAGTGTACAGATCGCATTTAAATTGGCTTATTTCTAGTTTTTTTTATTCATATATGGGCTTTTTTTCAACTTCGGCTTCAATTTCAATTGCAGTTGAGTTAACTATGAACAGTTGGTTGTTACAAAATAAACTTAGGATCACGTGTTGCCAAATACATTAAAAAAAAACTGTTTTATTTTAATCTATTAGAGGAAAAAGTGAAAATCTAACTAACAAAATAAACCGGTGATCTTCGAGATAAGCATACGAACTCAAACTCATACGTCTTATTCCCAGGAGCTCCAAATCTATTGTTCTCCAAACAATTTCTCTCCATACATTGATTCACAAGAGCTCCAAAAATGGGAAAGATATTATTGAATCCCTACTATCCCTACTTAATTCCTATTAATCTCTACTAATATTGTAAATGCGAAAGTAACTCTGTCAGTCTGTTCCACCGTCGTAAAGCGCTAAACCGATCTTCATGAAATTTGGCAGAGATCTAGCCTGGGATAGAGAGAAGGACATAGGCTACCTTTTTACGCGATAACCGATATCCACGCAGGCGAAACCTTAAGCCAAAGCTAGTATTATTATATTGCTTTTTAATTTGGAGCCGCCGGGAATAAAATTATGGATTATGACTGGGAATAAGCCGTCCACTCGCCTTCCTGTGATGATGGACCTAGAATGAAAAAATGATGAAATGATTTGTTTTTTTGTTTTTTTTTGATTTTGAATCATATCCAAATAATTTGAAGAAGAAAAAAATGCTGTGATTATGAAAATATTTTAACACATACACACCACTAACGCCTCAATAAACTTCGGAAGTAATAAAACACAGTCATAATCCGCCAAAACACTAAAATTAATTGCTATCATTGACCGCAATACCATAGTACCACTTCCCAATTTCTCTAATCACAGACCACCGCTGAAGCACCCTAATTAAAAAGTCAATTAACAGCTTTAGACAAATTTGTTAAGATGACTATCTGTTATAACCTAAATTCGCGTAAAATTTATGCGAGAACATCTCATGTCCCGCTAGAAAAGGAAATAATTAATACACGGAGTTATGAGCAAACGTCAAATAATTATCATTTGTAAATAAAGTTTAATTTTTTATTAGGTGTAGTGATGTGCCACTGACATTTAGGTATAATTATTTTTTATATTTTATTATTTGCTGTCGTTAGTGTTCGGCTTTACACTTTTATAAGAGATTTTTTTTTAGATTGTGTTGTTTTTTGCATGGTATTTTTGCTGTTTCAGGAAGAATTATGTAGGGGAGAAATATTCTTTATAAGAATTTATAATCCGTAGTTCAGACATAGAGTTAGTTATTATAAAGTATAAAACAATATTGTGAACTTAAGAACATAATAAATATGAAAGAAAGTTTGATTGTTTGTTACGCTTTCACGCTAAAACGGCTCCACGGATATAGATGATATTCGGCACAAAGATAAATCATGGCCTGGGTAAAGACATTGGCTACTTTTTATCTCGGATCGTAGACGAAGTCGCGGGCAACAGCTTGTGTCAATTTAAATACATAATAATAAATAAACTTACCATTTATTATTTCCTCGTCTAAAAATATTTCAAATACATACAAAAATAAATCATATCCTTATCAGAAATCTATAAGAAAACGAGACGTTGGCACATACCTGTAATATACCAGTAATACCTGTGATGTAGGTTAGTGCTGGGTAGTTCAGATACCGTTATGGTTATAGCTATGATGCGCACATAATGAAGCCTTGGGCCTGCACAGCACTATTTAGTGTTATGTGTACTAGCTAGGATATTCAGCAAAAAAGAAGATTTTTGCTTATTCATTTGACTGTTGAGTGTTTATTTGAAACATTTCTAGTTTTAATATATTTAGATGTTTCATTTATTTTCTTTGTAATTCTGGTTTCCATTAAAATATAAACTAAATCTTTAAACTAAAATTATTTAACACCTGGGTCAAGCTATCAGGGTTTACATTATCTTAAGCTGCTTAAAAATTGCAATAATGAAAGAAACTAAAGAGATTAAACGTCTTATAAATAAAACAAAAAATATTAATAAAATGCATCACATAGTTATCGACAAAACAATGATGAGAATGTAGGTTTAATTATTACAGCATACTACATACAAGAATATCGCCAAATACTTGATTTAACATCAAATTCCATAACTTATAACGGCAATTGAAAATATCTATCTAAATATAAATAATTCAGCGAAAGTATACTTATATTATAAAGTCGCACCACTAAAAAACTTCAGTTAATTTATAAGCCCAACAAGCAAAATTCAACTTTCCTGCTTGTGAGTTAAAGTCTAAATAGTCTTAAAATGATCGACTAAACATGGCTGGCACTAAAAAGTTTTGCATACTAATGACATTTCTCCATTTGGGACATAAAAAAAACCTGAATTGTGTCCGTGGTCATAAAATATTGTCGCTACCAAACTTGATAAAAACATTTAGAATTATTAGGCTTCAGTTTTAAACACTGATAAAAAAGTAATTGCCTATTACTAACCTACTACTGATTTTGGTAAGCATTTTCTGTGCCATACTCATAAACTATACAGAGCAGATTTTGAACACACATTTGTTAAAAATCTACAAATACGTGTAAGATCGTGACATAGTTCGATCATTTAACTTAGAAACGGAAATTATTTTTCTTGCTAGATTCTGATTTATTTCTTGGCTATATTTTTAGCTCAACATTTCGAAACCTTGATTTATAAACTCTTCTAAAACATTCAAATTAAAATTAATCCTTTTCACAGTTCCATAAATCAAAAACAGGCATGCGTTGAGCGAAAGAAAACGGTTATATGTCATAGCTACCATAAGAATAAAACCAGGAACCTAACCCGAGTAAAACCGTATGTAAAAACTAGTCTGTGATCGGCCTGGGATCTTCTGTCGGGACATTATCCTTTTTGCCAAGTCTGCTCACCCATTTACAGCCTACGTGATGTTTATTTATGAATCTCTAAGCTCGATATCTATTAGCAATGTTCGAAAGATAAACTCGACGCTTTTTTTGATAAAAATCCCGTTTTTGTTAAGCAAACTTCTTGTTTTCGTATTGTTTCTATCCATACATGTAGTTTGCAAATAGACTTTTAAGTTAAACAAATGTCTTTGGTGCTTAAATTCCTAGAATAGAGGTGTTAATTTTTGGTACATTTGTTATGAGCAACAGATTTTTTGGCGTGTTAATTTGTACATCCTCTTTAATTTATGCGATGTTTGTTTTTGATCAATCAGATAGTGCATTGACTCCAATCAAGACTGTGTAAAACATACAAAATATCTATTTCCCGAGCTACCTTTTAAATGCCTCGCATAGTTTTGAATCATAAAACGTCAGCAGATCGGCGCTAATAGATAATACTGTGACCTCAAATAGGAAGCCATGACCTCAACAATCAGCTGATTATTACAACCTTACGACTTGTTTGAAAAAATAGGCACCCAAAACCTAAACCAGAAAATACGACCTTAAGTCATCCTAAGATATAAATATAACTTAAAGCCTGTTAATGCTAAACCAGTCTCTGAACATGACTAAAATTTAAACCTAAAACCTCCATCTAACCTAACACCGAGCAAAAAGAATAAAGCCTTTTTTCCGGTCAAATGCAAACTTAAAAAATACTTCTTCAAGCTAGCAACATTATCCTTAATTCTTATTGACAGCCGCGGCGTCCAATGTCGTTCGAAATTATCTTATTTGGGTCACTTATGAGGGCAACGATCCCTATCTTAATCCTTTTATTTTAAAATCGTGGACTCGTTCATTTGCATATTATCAATTCTATAATCAAAGAAGGTAGGGCAACAATCCAGTGAAATATTCGCCGATGAAATGTTAAAGTATAGCGACCCAGCATAGATTACTATCAGCCACGAAAAAAATGTTTGCACAATTTCAAACATTCGATTCGTTACATCGAAAAGAACCTGTCCTTAAATAATTATTTAGAGGTTTTTGATGGTGTCATTGGGTTAGGTAGCGTTAATTAGCAGTTTTTTTCGATTTAAGTTGTGTTTTAAGCAATATACGAGATCCCTGTATTTATTTAGTAATACTATTTTTAACTTTACATCCAGCCCTAATAAATTTTAATTAAGATGCAAACGCTAAAGAACAGCCATTCCATAAAATAAAAGGCAAGTTTTTTTCTGCAAAATTAGTTTTTATAATGTTTATTAGTTCAATTCATTCACCAGTAAACGCTGAATATTTACAAATAAATTCCTAAACTAAAAAAAATATTCCAATTAATTTACTCCAGCCGTTTAATTACACGAAAACTTTAATCGAATCGAATCGCTTTCCGATTCATATAAATCAATAATTCCATTTTTATTTGTAAGAACGCCTACCGTTAGTGTTGTAAGTTCAAAATAATACCCGCTAATTTCCTAAGACAAAATCGAATGCATGCAACACTGAGGTTGTACTCAACTTTTTTTACAATCGATTCGTTTTGTATCGATATCTTTTGTGATTGTTGGTTGCGTCGGATCGATGCAAAATTTATGATTTAATTGCCTCTTGCCAGTTTTAACGGGTTCAAAGAACTTGAATCTTTGAAACGTTTCGTAATCGTAATGGTAGTGGCGGTGAAGCGTGGAGTTACCGAAGATGGAATTAAAGCTAAGTGTCTCACGTGTGTTGATTACGAGTCTAGATTTAATTGATTGGAGATGGTAGGATACATATTTTAGGCATTAATTTATTCTTAAGTCCTGTTATGGAGTATTTATATTCGTCATCATAACTATTACTATGAATAATTATTATGTTGGTTGGAAAACATAACACCAAATCGCAATGCTTTTCTACATTGATTTGTTTAGGACTACTAGGTATTATCCGTTATTGGTATGGTTTATAGAAAATTCAATAATTAAAAAATACTATAAAAGAATTTCCAATTTCACAAGCACCCCAATAACATTATCATAACAAACAAAATGATCAACATTTTTATGATCCACACAGATTTAATGCAAGAAACTGCATCACTACGATTTATCTCCATACGATTGTATTTCCTAGAACACATCACTTAAATGACATAAAGGTATAAACTGGTACATGACATCGTAAATACATGCGAGATAGATCTGTAGTACAGGGGAAATTCTAAATTATATTGAATCAGGATATAGCCGAGGTTTACAGCATATTTATGTGCCTATTCATTTCACGAATAGAACTTTTATGACGGTGGTCCATCTTTTTTATTCGATAATTCCTTAATATTCTTTATGCGAGTTCATGGAAAATTGTTCCATTACAGATTAAATGTTGGGGGTGTAAAGGTAATGTGACATGAAAATGTTGAAAAGGAATCAATTTCGCAATAGTTGGTCCTTTCATCCCCTGGATATGCGTAAAGCTTTATACCAGATCCCAGTTATAAATAGATTAAAAGCCACTGACTGTTTTAGACCTAAATAATTCTAGCTTTTGGTAATCTACGTACTATTTGGCTGTCTTAATAAAATTATAATCATATTCATGGCTTTAATTAAGCAAATATAGGTTGTACATCGATGATTTATCACTTTTTATTTCAAGATTACTTTTGGAGAGCGATTTTAAAAGGATCAGCTTTAGTACCAAAGTCATCAGTGTAGTGGCACTTTATGGTAAATTCTGTAAGGTAATAAGTGTCTCAGTAGCTTTAGTAGTAAAGGTCGTAAATCATAAGTTTACGTCTACATGGAATCCAATCCGGTAGTGCGGAAATGTATGTGGAATATATTATTATTATAGAATAAATTTTGAAGTAAGTTTAAGTTCGTCTGGTTCGAATTTAGTGATCAATGTTAACTTTTAAGCTGTTCATAGTTTGATTACAAAGAATATGTTTAGTTGTGGAAACAGGAAAGATTTACGTAAGTTTAATGTGTTAAACTAGTGAGGACGATAAGTTCAGCACTATTTTAACTTAATCCAAGTTTTGTTATTTTTTTATTATTTTACCATTTATGTACACACATATATAAACAGACAAGAAGATTAGAACAGCAAAATAGGTACAGAGATGATTAGGTTGTGCTAGGCTAAAAAATAAAATCTCTTATTAGTGAATTGATATCGTGTCTGTAGAAAACTGGTTTCTGTTTCAACCTAAAATTTAATAACATAAAATTTAAGCACCTTACAGAAAATCAATTGTAACTACATTCAAGTATGAAAGCTACTAACCTCACCTACAAACTACCAAGTAATTTTTAAACAAAACCTAGCCCATTCCGAAATTTATCGACTGCAGACTTGCTCGTAACTTAGTCGATATTCAGTATCGAGTCGATATTGTTTCGCTAAGTTTTATCACCGGGAATAGAACCCGGGTCTGGTTAGTTATGTTGCTGAGCTATCGCGTTACGATAATGTAGCAATGTGCAACTCGCACTCACGGACTGATAATGTCTATGGTACGGACTTTTTGTATTTTATAGGCTGAACGTTGATTAAATGTGTTTAAAATGCGAGTGTGTGGCTCGATGTTTACCTTAAATAAAGCTTGGAAATAAACTTTAAGTAAATCGGTGTGATTCTTTTGCAAACACTGCTTGAACGTAGCAGAAAATAGAGAATACTGAGGCAAAGTTATTTCAAGAACAGAAATTAATATTAAAAATTATGTACGTACGCTTTGCATCTCTAGTCTCAACATAAAATAAAATTCCTTTGAACAACAAAATAAAAAAGAAACGACAATAATAATTAGGTAAAATAGTTCTAAAATTAAAATAGCCGGGCATCGCAGGGCTGCCTCGCACATCGCATTCTCATTAACCGCACCGGTCGTAGTCGCTCTCCATCCATCATTACGAGCCGGCGAACGCAGACAGCCCTATAATTTCCGACCGACCACGCCCCGCACTCCCCGTACCTATCCCCCTGACTCCCGCGCATCGCCAAGACTTTTATTAAAAGAAGACGTCCAAGAAATGAGTTTCGACGAAATTTCCTCAGTTTCTGAATTAACAGTTCTCCTTGTGTTTAGTTATTTTGAATGAATAAAGAGTTGGCAAGTACATGTTTTGATGCACGCTCGAGAATGTCAAAATGTAATTGGCTGCTGAAATAACACGTCGCTTTTGAGACGCAGATGATAAAATAAATATCATAATCGCTGGTATTCAATCAGAATTTAATAACCAAAACTCAACAAAGTTGAAGCTGTCAAAGCTGAGCTTACTTAAGTAAATACAAACAGAACTGCACTATCTTTTTGTTAAATGGTTTAAAGTAAGTAAATAATGTCCATTCCAAAGACGCTGCACCTTAGTTGTGTCACATTGTGTTTTCAAAACCGTCCGAAGCAGGTAATAAACCACAAAAGTTGTGGCAAAAAATGTAAGCAATGTTTATTAAAAGAGGATGCTTTAGCATACCTTTAAATACCACTATCTATGCAATTGCAACCTACTTACCGGTGGGTAAAGATAGGCATCCTTTAAAAAAAACGATCATATAAATTGACGATCCTGACTGAGTTCACATCAGCACAGAATTAGTTTTACGACTTCGATACCCAATAGTCATCGTGCTATGAATTAATTACGTGGTATCCTCGCGTAGGCATGAACTGAAAACATCTCCCATCTACATTTTAATCTTTGTCCTTTGCGCTTAAATGGCAATATGATTTCGTATGAAAGGACAGCAATGAATAAATTAAGTATTTGCGAAGGTAAAAACAATCTGATGAGTATTAAGTAAAATACCGAGTCAGCTGGTTATACTGTAAGTATGGATTATACAAATGGTTATTGGCACTAGTGGGCAAACTGGGCTAGTAACCTATCATTTGTGAGCATTCCATTCTTTGAAGTTACAAAGTTATACTTAGTATCACTTGGCTTTGAATGAGGTCGGCTGTTGTGTTGAGAATTGCCATACATGTTGAGTTTTAAAGCTGCAGAACTTGAATAGTAAGAAGAAGAACTATACTATAATATGGGTACTAAAAATGACGCACGTTCATATAAAGGAATACCCCCATTCTTAAGAAACCCTTACATGTAATAAGCTTTACAAAGTTATTGGAAAATAACTTCCCAAACAAACCATTAATATAATTGTGTCCAGAATGCACTTGCTAGATATAGGTATCTCAACAACTAGAGATCTCTAAGAGCTCAAATTTTCCTAGACTCAAATTCGACATGCTAGATCTTTATGTGCTTTGAAGACGAGATCTAATAAAGTCACTTTACTTGCAATTATTCTCTTAAGGAACGTTTAAATAAATTATATAATCATAATCCTAGTATTTCATCGACGTAAAACTCCACTGAAAATCCGCTGACACAAAGTCAATGACGCTTTAAAACGTCATCGACCGATATCAAAAGACGTTTATTTGCTGCGTCTGGACCTTAAAACCGTAACTGTACCGATACCGATAATCATCTGGACCCTGGTCCAGCACAAAGGACCAGAGTATCATATAATTTGAATACGCAGCGGCGCGCCAGCGTAATGTACTTATTATTTAACTATAAAACCTTTTACATGGCATTGTTTAAATAAATTGTCCTGGCGATTGGTATTCGGGTCGATCGTGTATGTAAAATTATCGAGATAGGCCGGGTTCTGTATGTAGGTTTATTATTTTAAGTAATTGAGAATGCAAAATCTGGTTTCGCAGCAAGAGTGAAGAGAGAGTTTGCAGAAGAATGGGCAGTATCTAATTTTGTTTTGGTGTTGGCAAAGTGAACATTGCTTTACATTATGGTTTTTATTACTGAAAGAGAGACAAACAACAAGCATTCCGATGTACCAAATATTGCAAGATTAATGACTAAGATAAATCCGGTAACTTCTTTTAATTTTCATATTATCTTACACCACCCAGGTGTCGGGATCGGGTTTTTTTTGTTACCACTAAAATTCCTGACATAAAAGTTGTGTTCATTTCATAGCTATTTTCATGAGAATACATAATGAATAAATTCTGAAATATATGCAAGTGTCCTCACCAACATTCCATTCATTCGAAAAGTGACTTGAACGTGGCAAACCTTCAGAGCTGTCCAAAAATGGTGCCACTTTTTCCTCAAATATCTTAATCGATTTTTCGGTTCAAAGCAGTTCATAATTAAGCTTTAATCTTGTTTAGATAATAACCATCGATTTGGTGACGAATTTACGATTCGCGATCACTAGACCTATTTTGGTAACCAACAAAAAACTGGAACAAATCGATTGGAATATATAGTACGGTCAATTTGCAATGATGATTGTAATTATTTCGCTGATTTGCATTTTGGACCCACAGTAAATTAAAGAAGATATTATAATGTTGAGACTTTAAGGGTTTCTATGATTTATTAGATTCTGAGTCGCTTCCCTTAACGTCAACTTTTAAGATCTTATCCACCAATATGTTAAGAAAATGCTAATAAGTGGATTTTACAAAGAGGCCATCTGTGTCTTTCATCATTAAAAAGTTATTAGCCAAGGAGTGGTGAATCGGCAATATCTGCATCTGACTGATCAAGGAAGGAGCTTAAAATAATGACGATAATATTTCCTAGTAGAGTAGGTATCCATTTAAATTATAATTTTTACATTAAAACAATATTTTTTACCAGAAAGTGCCCGATTTCATCCAACTTTACCGGTATTTTTTAAAACCATTTGCCGTAAACACTCATTTTATGTTTCGATGGAGTCGCAACGAAATTTAAAAGCAATTAGCAAGCCATATTCAACTCTTATGCTATAATTATACGCAAACGAGATACATTAATGTACTGCGCGGCCATTTGCCTATAAAGTTTTTAAAACATTCATGATGGTCCTCGAAAGGGTAGGCAGAAAAGTGATTTGTGATGATTTATTCAAATAAATTAGGTTTGGCGTACCGAGGTTTCGCTAAATTCAATTTATACTGCACCCTAATTGCGTAACGCACGATTAATCATAATCTGTTTCGTTTTGACATTTCAACAATATTCATTGCGTTATTAACGTTGTTGAGCAGACACATTTTTCGAACATATGAATCAATGGTTTAGCAATCTGTTTAAAAACGAAACAGATTATGATTAATTGTGCGTTACGCAATTAGGGTGCTGCTCTGCCTCTTCCTTTCATTAATGAACTAATCAGCTTCTGAAAAACAAGTAACGGTCATAATTTTCAACGTTTACAAAGTTAAATTTTATTCACGCTATCGTTAAAAAATTAAAAATCATATCGATATTTTCCCAACGATTCATAATTGAATAAAAAGGTCGCGAATCAAATCGAATTGGTTTAAATTCTTATGCGTTCGAATGTTAGCTGTTATAACGTAACGATTGTTTGAAAAAAAGTCGATTATTACGAGTCGAACTCGAAAAGGATCTTTTTAGGATCGTTTACATATACATGAAGTCGAAATAAACGGTTTGCTACTGTGAGAAGCGAAGCGGGTGGGAGTGAACTGTGTACATAGTTGTACAATGTATATCTCGATCAGTATCCATTGAATTAATATATTATTTTACCAACAATGGGCCGTTTTGTATCGAGTGACTCAGCCTACTTTATGAATACGCTCGAATAGACTAATTAATCATTTCTAGTAATAATGTTTTCTATTTTATGGGCTTTATATATTTCGTGATCTATTTGACTGTAACATGCAGTATCGTTTTATATCAATAAGATAAGGATTGGAAGTAAAATTGATATTTATTGCTTTGAAATAAGTGCAATATAATGCAATCAGCAGATATTCTCGTAGCTAGGCTTTTAGTGTATAGTCTGCTCTGCTAGCCTTTTTCTATAAAAGCCCTCATCGTCAAAGTGTAAAAATAAAAATGTTAAAAACTCGCTCATCGCGCCACAAGCCGAGCTACCTTACAGCCCTCGAGCAGTGGGTAATCGAGTAATCGGGCGCCCCGTCGATCGATGTCGCGTAATATTTTTTTAATAAATCGATACTTCATTCGACCACATCACTAAACGTGACCGATGACAGACGGACAATATGGCCAGTCTTTTTGTTTGTTTTTAATTTATAGAAATAAAATGCGCTTTAGAATTTAACGGGAGTACTAGTTTTATAAAACTGGATGAATTTTATAGTGGCTATGTAAATGGAGTCAGTTTCTAAAGGTGGAGTTATTTTAACGCTCGAGTTTTTTCTTACTATATTCATTATCTTTGAAATAAAACTAAATTAAAGACGTTCTACTTTGGAAGCGTTCAATGTTTTGCTCCGGTTTTTTACGACTTCTTCTCATACATAAATATCTGATCAATCCCATAAACAGCTGTTCCACAATTTCTAAACCACATTAAATCTCAAGTGAACAGGAAAACGCATCAATCCGTAATAGTTATACCCAGACAATAAATAAAATAAATCATTTTTTTCCTCAATAAAAAATATGCAATAAAACATAAATCTATCAGAAACGGAACGCAATTAAAAAATATAAAAAGGTACGCTCCACATGCGACCGGCCGACTAGACACTAGTCGAACGACTTTTTTCAAAATGGCCGCCGACTTTCCCGCCCTGCGCAGACGCTGACAACATTGGACACGGCCCGCCACGTGCGAAGTCGAGTAAATGATGTGTTGGGACTCGGGATTTATAGGGATGCACCATCATTTTATTGTTCAATTGAAGCTACCGGGCAATATCTGTTTGTGCTACTGGCTAACATATGACGGCATTGTGGAACACCAACCGATGAATTTTGGAACGCTAAAACATTCGTAATGGATGCAAATCTGTTATTTGTTATCGTATTTATTGTATATTTTGATAGAAATATTATTTTATGCTAATTTAGCATTCAAATAGTAGAATTCATGGCAGTTAGATTCTCGATAAAATCGTAAGCACTGGAAATATTTCAATCAATCAGTCCAAAGCCTCAATAATGTGTCGTAGCTAATGTCGTAATTTATTTTTATTTCGTATATGTATCTTTTTATGATTGTGATGATGATATTGTAGGAGACATCTAGATTTAAGAACATTTATGTCTACAGCAATAATTTAAAAAATAATCATGTGCGACTACATGTAAGACCTGCCGTCTTGTATGGGTCAGAATGTTGAGCCACAAAAGGAATGAATGATAGGCAATTGCATGTAGTTCAGTACATAAGAGGAAGCCTGAAAGTGACACCGATAGCTGAAAAGTTATGTGGAAATCGCCTGTCATGCTATGGGCATGTGATACGGAGGAATGAGGAAAACATCGTCAAAACAATGCATATTTATGGGATAGCAGCAAACTCGGTTGATTTGCTGTCATTTTTTGAAGAGTTACGTTGTCTGTCTAAGAAACTCATCATCAGATCTATATGAAATTTTATCGGGACCGTTTCGAGATAACCCCCTCTCGAACAAAAAAAGAATTTTGCAAATCCGTCTATATATGACGGAATTATGCCCGAACATACATAAAAAAAACATATCGAATTGATAACCTCCTTCTTTTTTGAAGTAGGTTTATAAAAACACACGGACGAAGTCACGGGCAGAAACTTGTGGGTTACCAACCACTATTCTATCTATATTCAATATACAAAAACGAGCTCCCTAATTGAATTATATTCAGTCAAGTGTTCCCTATACTAACAATTTATAGCCTCTTGGCATTGAGCACTTCTCAATTGTTATTAGTCTTGTTAAGAGCTTTCAAGTCCATTTCATGATGCAATAATATGAGCCGTTAGCTCGATCAATTGAGTCTATGCAAGGGTGTCTAATTAGGTAGATAATTTAATTACACCGTGCCCTGTAATTATGTTTTAATAACCTGGAACCAATGCTTCAGAGTTTTTGAGTACAGATTACGTAATTGCTTCTATTCGCAGTAATATTTATGCTCAGTGACCATGTATCAGAGACAAGGACCATCAGTTTCATGTGACCCTAATTGCGTAACACACTAATAATCAGAATCAAAATAATTTTGAAGGTTATTCCTAATCCATTGCTTCATATGTTCGAAAAAATTGTCTGCTCTACAACATTAATAACGCAATGAATATATGTAGTTGAACTGTCAAAACGGAAGCCATTCCTACTGTTTGTGTTACGCAACTACCCCTCTGTAATAATTTTTTTGTAGAGTACATTTCATGTAATTTCTCCTATTCGTAATAATGTTTGTGGTCAACCCACCTAGCATTTTTTTAAATTGTTAAATGGGCCTGGTCTTGACCTCGATTACGCCTGGTGGAAAACGTGAGGTCTATCATGTTTTTTTTTATATTAAGAAAAGCTATCTCACAATATGGGAATTAAAACTGTATTGCATTATAACGTCGACGTTACTCAATTAGGTAAATTAAAAACCTATTCTCACAGCCCTAGGTCACTACCTACCAGCGTTAGCAAAAAACCTCCACAGTACTGTGGGAATGTACCTCGTAAGACAATCTTTTTGCTATATTGGACGATGTTTAAACACACCGGACATGCGTGGAAATAACATGTATGGTACTCGGTGATGCTTAACTTTGAGATATATCGATAAAAGTATCGATAAGGAAGGTAATCGGTTTAGGGATGTGCGATATCGATGCTGCAGCTCTAAGTTGCTGTGTCGGATAATCGGATTATTTATTTGAAAAGTGAACAGTATTCTATTCTACATTTTTATACATATGGATACAATGTGCCCATAAATTGTGTTTGTTAATTAAAAAACTTGAAAAAGAAGTTTCTTAGGTTTGAATCTCGTTAGAACGATAGATAATATGCTTAAAGCTAAATATTATTTACCTAAAATAAATTCAATACGGCAAGCAATAATTATGATTTCAGGACGTGATGACGTGACACATTCTCGTTGACAGATGGTAAAACTATGACGGTTACGAAAATGTATAGCTAACCAGTTCCTTACTAAATCTGACAAATTGTTGAGGGTTCCCATAACTAGCAGTGCAGCTATTAAATATCCAGTTATATTGGCAGGTTCGTTGTAAGTATGTCTATTTCTGTTAACTAAACCAAAGTAAGTTGACTTTAAATGATCGTAACAACCGAAGCAGTGACAGGTTACTTTCCCATCGCCTATAGCACCTCCATTATTATATACTTAAGCACACACATAAATAAAAATATAAATTACACGAAAATCTACTCTAAAATAAAGACATTAAAGTTTTATTTAAAATGCACCGTAAATAAACAACGATAGGTCGTGATCACTGGAATAGCAAGATTTTGAATTTTAAATCGAGAACTTGATTTTTTTTATAAACAAGTATGCACTGGCAAGCGACAACATTCAGCCAACTTTAATGTAAGTAATCGCATGTTTTACAATACAATGTTGTATAAAGACTCTTATCAGTCTGAAATGTTCAATCAAATTATTAATTTCTGAAATAATAGCAAGAAATATCTTAATTAATTTTCATTCATTATCTTTATAATCTAGAATGATAATCTCGCTATTGATACTCCTTTAATATAAAAACTGAAAGCGGTATCAGAAAATATAAAATACTAAGTAAATTAATGAGTCAATCCACGCGCGATCGATCAACGACGTTCAGGGCTTGGATCTTTTATAAAAAAAAAGTAGAAAATCCTTTTATTAGCATCAATAAAACGTTGAATATTCATTGAGATGGAATTGCGTTTAATTACTACAAAGTATCTTTCGTGTGGAGGTTGACAATCTTGCAATCAGTGATGAACGCGATAGAAACTGAACATTGACGTGACTGACATAATAGGCAGAAAGAGAAAATCTTTGCCTCGGAATGTTTTAATCTGTAAGAAAAATTTGGCGCCAATGTTTTGCTTGAAGTTTCTCAATTTACCGAGAAACCAATTTAATTTACATCTGGTATAATCAATTCAAACAATTCTAGGTGGATAAGCCAAGTGGATACTAGTGATCTAGGAGATACCAATATATTGTCCCCTGTTTATTATTACACTATTAATAACGAGTAATGATAAAGAAAACAAGTATTTAATCAAAGGTCAGAAATAATGACATCGTCTGGAATTGACAAGTTGAAAAGAATTGTGTGGAGTCGATAATTTATACATTCTTGTAAAAGATAATAAGTCTTGTGTATGCCGAGAGGTATACCAGTAATTTTGTCATAATAATATAGTTATAAGTTATAACGTATAACGTTAAATTATAATAACTTTTATAATTCCGTTTTTCAGTTACATACGTTCAATATCCCTCCCTTCAAGCTCACAAGTTTAAACTATTTCCATATTATTATTACTATAATTTTTTATTGGATTCATACTAAAAAATAAAAAATCTCGATACCGCAAAGACGGCGACTATCATAAAACGCTTGCTTAGTGAGTTTTATTTTGCTGCTATAATTATTATGGCTAATAAGGAATCTAGTATCTGAATAAAACAGAACTTTAATGTACACTAAACATTAAAGTATACTTACTGAACATTAAAGTATGCTTTAGACTTTATGAGGTTGTCATAAAACATAAATTGGTAAAAACAGTAAATATTAAGTAGGTATATAGTAGTGGATACTAAGTATTGATAATACTAGGTAATTATAATCATGTTAAGGGTTTTTAAGGCTGGTTTTATAGCGGAAGTAAGAAGCGGGACATCGAAACTAGGTATGTATTTCCATTACGTGAATTTCTGTTATTCATAAAGTTACAGGCTGAATTCAATTCATCACTTAATTTCACAAACCGAATAGTACTCGCAAACGGCGTTATGGCGTGCGTGTATGTCCAGAGGCCCTAGTGTGAGTTTCTTTTAACCGTCTCGATCTAACTCATCGATTGCGTTCGCCGCTCCGATTTGTAATGATTTTCTTAAAATAATATTTAAGTATAGACTTATTTTCACAAGCGATAGATGGCGCTAGTGGTCCCAGGAACTTTATACATCCGTTTTAAGCATTAATGTATAGAATATCGGTAATAATGTATATTTATTTTGTATAATTATTAAATCATATTGTTTAAATTTAACAGGTTAAAGTATTCACATTTAATCATAAGCCCTAATGTATTTTAGTTAGTCAAATGATTGTATGTAATGTCTACTCTGCTCTGATTGGTCGAATAGCCGGCCGAGAATTGACTTCCGTTTAAAGTGGGGAAACATTTAGTGGGGTGACCGATTTGCTAAAACGAGTCAGTCGATTTGGAGGCATGAAGCCGTAAGCATATCTGACGAATCTGTGCTACTTTTGTTATGTATATAAAATACTAATTAAATGGTAAGTGATTGTTATTTACCTGATCACTGTAGAAAAGTGAATAAACATGATTCATATTGGATTGAGGTATATGATTTATTATATCTCAGAAGCGGGATCAAGATCCGTAAGTACGCCTACACAGTATGTTTGACCAACCTAAAATTATTATTTACTCCGTGAATGTAAAAATCCGTTATTCGTACAAGTGGTTTTGTTTACTTTTTAATTTCAAGGAAATTATATAATCAAGTTGTACTACCTAGGTACTTATAAAAGAAAAGCATAATTTGATTCCCTAACTTCTAGTCTTTCATCATAATTTTAAATTGCACGGCAGGACCGTTGTCATTTATTCGAAGTATCATTGACTGGTTTAATTTTCCATTTTACCACATTTGGAATAGTATTGTGCATCATATGATTTTAAATCTTAATTAAAAGTATCATCGACTGGTTGAATTTTCTTTTCTACCACGTTGGAAATAGTAATATGCAGGATATGTTTTTAGATCTGAACTCGAAGTTTCATTGACTAGTTTAATTTTCTATTGTACCACATAGGGAAAAGTAATATGCATCATACGATTTTAAATCTTAACGGCTGTTGAAATATTCAACCTAACTGAAATCGTACCGGTTTGTACAACGAGGTTGCAAACACTGGGTAATTGAACTCGTTTTGCTTGACTTTTTAGTTGTATATAGACAAATCAACAACAATGACAATGATGGATCATGGATGGGTACCAGGACTATGGAATCCAATGAAATTTAAGATCAGTGGGTCGTCTTAGGGGTAATGGTGTATTGGTTTCTCTGGTATGCCACACGATGAGTGTGCGGTTTTTAAAAGGGGGTGAAATTTATCAGTAATTTTGCTCTAGGATGCACCGTTTTCGAGATAATTAGCTAATGCTTTTTTTTTTTTCTGGTGGCGAGTTTCAGTTTATGGATGGAGAAAATGAAACCCATCGGAGCAGGGATACAGGAGTATCCCGCAGGAGTATCCGCAGAGGACTGCGTGATCGCTCACGCTTGAAGTTAAAGCCATGTGTGCTAAGGATAAAGCAAAAGTGTGCTTTAAGAAGTTTTTATTTGGCCAAGTGAGCTAATGATAATGATAATGATGATGATAATGATAATGATGATGATAATGATAATGATGATGATAATGATAATGACTTGGGCCAGGTGTGCCCAGGGCCATGTGTGCCCAGGGCCATGTGTGCCAAGGGCTATGTGTGCCCAGGGCCAGGTGTGCCCAGGGCCAAGTATGCCCGACACGAACAAAGCTATCCTCAAGAACTGAGGATCCATGGAACCTGATGGTGCAAAAACACCAGAAGTGCGCTAGTCGCGATGGGCGATCGATGAAAATGCAAACGGGCAGTCCCTGTGTCAAACAAGGCAGACACAAAGACGGGACGTGCAAGAAAGCGATCTAGAAGGAAGCAAGCGCACGAGGTCTACATCGACCTCTTCTTCTTCCAGCAGGACAACTGATACTACAAGTACACCACCGCGATGCAAGAACTATGAAATAACTCCAAGTTGGTCAAGGAGAAAGGTATTGAATATTTCGAATGTTTGTCAAGAAGGAACCCATAAAAGGTCTCGTAACTTAAACAATAATCATTCAAACAATGTTATACTGGAGTTAGACCCTTTCAGTAAAAGTTAAAGTATTGAAAATTGGCTTAGAAAGTTGAATTAATGTACTTTATGAACGATATGAATATAATATGCAAATGTGACGAGAAGCAGACCATATATATTGCTCAAATAGTAGTTTTTACTTGGACTTTGTGATTTTATTAAAATCTCCCTTACAACTATCATTACAGGAGTATACCTAATGCGATAGCGCGGTCTTAAAGTTAATTTACTTACAATTGTATGAAAAACGAAGAAGAAAAATGGAATGAATAATTGATTGAATTGATTGGAATTGAGGAAGATCATGGTCAGTTTCTGGAACAAATGTTAGCCTGTACAAGTCGCAGTAATGAAAAGTTATCTAAATATTTTATTTTTGTTTTTACGACAATTTATGCTTATACATAGGTGAATAGAATAATATAGAATAATTCTTTATTTCCAAAGAAAGTAGGAACATGTTACATATTTTCAGTTTAAAATGGTCCTTATACCAACTACCTTAACTAGGGCATGCAAACAGTTAAATTTAATGGATTTTGTAAAAGTCGAGAGTACAGAAACCTCAATATTGATTTATTGGTTGATTCACCAGGAAAATGTAAGCGTATCTCATTGTGCAAATAATTAAATTTAAAATCAATATTAAATGAAGCGACTAGAATAACTGGAACCACAGCCTCATATGTATTTACCTAGATTGCAAAATAAAAGACTCGTCCTTAATTAGTGACATCAGGTCTGACCATACTGGTCAGCTTGTATCGTTTGACTTAGATAAAAGTTACACGTTGATAAAACCATTAAATCTCTGAATAAAAATAAATTGAAAATGTGTAATAATAGTGTTCTTAGCAATCTTTCAACGACAAGTTTTGATTCACAATAGATTTTTTTTCTACAGTATGCAATAAGTATGTCAAAAAAAAAAAAAAAAGAAGTTACAATGAACACTAAACCAAAATTTTGCGAATGGGCTACTGGTATTATAAAAAGCAGAAATATCTTATATTATATGTATTTTGTGTCGTTGACTTCTGATCAAGCTTTTCATAATTATGTAAGCAACTATGTTAATATATTCCAAAGGTTCGGGCTTAAGCTAAATCGAAATTAATAAGTAACAAAATTAGTATTCTAAAAATAAAATAAAGCCTATGTGGCAGGTAATTAACAAAGAAACTGGAAGCATAAAACAGCGAGGTCAAAATGAGTTCTCCCTAAAAATTGATAATGAAACCATTTCAGATAGGTTAAAAGTTGACGGGACTCTAAAAAGTTTGTTTACCAATGTCCCATTAGAGGTTGCGAAATCTCTCCCCTTTTAAAAGCGTTTGACTGCGTTGGCAGCAATGCACTGATCTGTAAATTACAACGCAAGAGAAATCGTGGACTAGCTGCTGATCTTGTACTCTATCTATCAAACAGGCAGCCAAAAAGTGGAAGTTAACGAGGCGAACTCCTCGGGGTGTTTGGTTAGGATGGACGAGCCTTATGGTTCAATTCTTGATCCTTTCTTATTTCTAGTTTACATTAATGACCTTCCATACTTTGACCATTTTAAGTTTCAGCTGTCTTATTTGGCTACTTGAACTTTAATCATTACTTTCAAGGATTAAAATTATGAACAAGTATATAAAGTAAAAAGGGAAAAACTCACTGGGCATCAAAGAATTCGTCCGCATCGCTGTCAGTGGGAAAAGTGCCCAAAAGGCTGGCAGCGTTGTCACGTTGGATGGCAATGCTCTTTGAGCTATACTTGATTACTAACTTCTCAGATATAATTTTATTCGCAAATGACACTTCTCTTAAAAAAATAAAAGATTGAAAGATACGGATGTCGTTCATGTCAACGATAGTCGATGTTCTTTTGAAATGGGTTGCAGCTAATAATCTTGTACTTAATGCGAATAAAACTAGTTGACTTAAGTTCTCATTACCAAAGGTGCCGAAGCGGTTCTAAATTTAAAACTTGATGGCAAGAAACTAGATGCTATTTCGGAAGCTGTATTTCTGGGAATAACTTAGGATTCAATACTGCAATGGGGTGCTCACATTAGAGTTCTTTCAAATAGATTAAATTCAGCTGCTTTTGCAGTGAGCAAAATAAAGCAGTTGTCTAAAGTGGCCACAGCTAGGATCCGAAGTCGGTAACAGAGCTTGGCGATGGAAGGTTCGAAACTCACATCATACGTGCCTTGTCAAAGGGGCATATCTATATATATAAAAATGAATCCCTATTTCCCTTGGTCACGGCATCACACGTGAACGGCTGGACCAATTTTGCTAATTCTTTTATTGTTGTTTGTTATTGTCAGGAGAAGGTTTTTATGAAAAAAAAAATAAAGAAAGTTGCGAATTCAATATTCATAAATAAAAAAGATGCGCGTAACAGAAAATTTAACAAAACATATTCATAGTTAAGACAGGATAACGTCTGTCGGGTCAACTAGTTATAATATAAAATGCGGCATTGGAGACGGGGAAGTTTGGCATTGATTCCTTGTACACATGTCGCTTCCCTGGTAACTCATTGACAGCATTTATATGTGAATGTTTAATATGAGTAAGTGCTTCCAAATTGCAGTGTTGATTTTTTAAACTTTTTATTTCTTTACAATGTGAGACATATTTCGTCATTAATTAAGATTTTGCACCTACAATTCTCATTTATACGCTTTATTAGTGGTTTTCATGGAAATCATGTTAATTGGTTTAATTAGGTTTTTATACTTTAATTGTTTAGATTCTTTTAAATATTGTGAATGCGAGAACGTTGTAGGCCTTGCAGACTGTACATTTTGTAGAACATTTTCTATTCTTAATTTTCATTTCTCTTAATAAGTACCTGGTGCTATTGACAGGCCTGCACTGTTCTCCAATGGCTATCATCGCTGTAATTTGAAAGCATTGTAACAGCCAAATAATTTTAAAAAGAGAAATCCAATATTTTGATTTGTTTTGGCCATATTAGTGGTAAAAGAGCCAAAGATTGTATACCCACGGTATTTATGATAAATCAATTAGAAATGGAGCCCAAGCCTTAAATTATACTGAACCGGAAGACTTGTCACGTTTTGACTGTAAAACTTTTTGTACACTTAGAAAGCGCCATGAGCTTGCCTGAACATCAAATTATTAGTAGCTCATTGTCTTGTGATAAATGACGAAAACCATGCTCTGGAATCGAATCAGATATCAATGATTAGCCGAATGTAATGATGTGTCGTATGTAAGGCTCATTTTAATTTAACTATTATTAGATTTGTAAAATCGTGCGTCAGGAGACATTGCACGATGTCGGATGGCCGAATGTAATGATTTTCTTAAAATAATATTTAAGTATAGACTTATTTTCACAAGCGATAGATGGCGCTAGTGGTCCCAGGAACTTTATACATCCGTTTTAAGCATTAATGTATAGAATATCGGTAATAATGTATATTTATTTTGTATAATTATTAAATCATATTGTTTAAATTTAACAGGTTAAAGTATTCACATTTAATCATAAGCCCTAATGTATTTTAGTTAGTCAAATGATTGTATGTAATGTCTACTCTGCTCTGATTGGTCGAATAGCCGGCCGAGAATTGACTTCCGTTTAAAGTGGGGAAACATTTAGTGGGGTGACCGATTTGCTAAAACGAGTCAGTCGATTTGGAGGCATGAAGCCGTAAGCATATCTGACGAATCTGTGCTACTTTTGTTATGTATATAAAATACTAATTAAATGGTAAGTGATTGTTATTTACCTGATCACTGTAGAAAAGTGAATAAACATGATTCATATTGGATTGAGGTATATGATTTATTATAGATTGGTCCTACACCAATCCAGGGCCAATCGGAGCGCCGAACGCACTCAATGCGTTGGATCGAGATGGTTAAAAGAAACTTACACTAGGACCATAGATGTATGATCATAAACAAGACAAAAGAAATACATATGTAAGAATCGTGGCAGGTAGCGTTCTGTAGTTTCTGCCTACCCTCATAGGCAAAAGCCGGGGAGTAAATTGTCACCAACCTAGTTCACAGAACCACACATTTTTCTGCATACCTTTTGGAAATTACAGTCTCTTAGAATTCGTCCATTAAAGGTTCGGAATGGATCAGAATCCTAAGTGCTGCCTTAAAACGCATCTCGACCACATATTTCGTTCTCAATTACATTTTTCCACATAATTTAAAGAGTATTTAAATGGTATTTTCATTAAGATCGACGGGAGACACAGAACGGTTTAATGTATGATTTTACGATGTAAAGGCTGGGTCGTAATGCGAGCGGCGGGACAAGAAAATGATTTTATGATAATTTAACTGAAGATAATAGTAATAGGACTGCATATCGCGTATTTATAAAAGCTCCGTCATTAATATAAGATATTACAAAGATAAATATACAGTTTAATCCAGTAGTTATCATTCTATACAAAGTCTTATATGTCGCTCCGATCTGAAGCGGATTCTTTGCGCTCGCTGGCACCAAAGCCCATCCCTTGAATCCAAGGTTTGCTATAATAAAAAACAATTTTAACTATCGAATTCTTACTGCTATAAAACCTCAAATAGTTGGTTGTGCATTGAAAATAACCTTATCAGCGAACTGGCCACACGCAACTTTGATTATTATTTCGACGTCATAAGACGTGCATACGATTAAACAACAAAAGCGTCGATCGAAAAGGCTGAATGCATTTTTCTAATATTTTGGTATTCATGATTTTAAGACTAGTTAATGAAGTTATTAGAGATAGTATTTGTGTACTTAACTTTTTGGTGAGGCAATTAGATAATAAAGTAATTAAACTTTAGTTTAAATATAAATCGCTATTTTCAAGAGCATCCACTATCATGAATGAAAATAACATGAGCGAGATACATCAATTAAAAATATTTCGATCGCAACCAAAAGACAACTTTGCACGCAACTTCATTTATAAGATTCTGCTTAATAATTACATAAATCATCGCGTGAGAATCAAAAATACTTTAAATTTGTTTAAAAAGCATTAAACTTCTCATAATTGGCGAAACGTAAATGATGCGTGCACGCATAAATAGTTTTTTGTAACGTTGTTTTAACGAAGAACGAATAAAAAAACGTTATTATTATGCAACGCATTACGTTACGTTTCGATGCGTTCGCGTGTTTAGACGCATCTCATCACAACATTACGGCCGCTGATATCGAGAGAGAAAATAGAAAATTACATAATTATTTAAGTGAATTGCTCGTGTTTGTTTTTGTTTTTCATTTCAATCATTATCGAGTAAACAATATTAAGACTTTTTCCAAGGCATGCCTTACAGCAAATCAGAAAATTCAGTTTAACGATCACGATTTTTTTCTAGGTAAGTTAATTAATATTGATTTATTGATGAATGATAAATAGCCTTGTGTTTTTACATGCTTACAATAAAAATTGCAGACGAAAGAAAACAGTTGTCAAAATGCGCGCCAATTAATAATAGCAACTGTCAAAAATAGCATGATTAAGGAACCTAACTTTTTTCAAAGGTATTAAACTATTCTGCCACTGCCATTAACATCTAAACTCATCTTCAAGCCTTTCGTTTATAAGTTTGAGGTAATAAATTAATTCTGTTACATAATTAGCGGTATCGCGTGACTGTGAACCATAAGAGAACTTGTCCTCGAGTGTTTAGCAACTATTTAAGTTTTGCCCCGTCCGATTTATTGAGAGGCACTTGGTTTTATTATACCTACGCTGAATACAGATAAAATTTATCGCACTTAGATTAGATAATTGTGTAATTTTAATTTTATGGTGATCTTCACTAAAATCTTGTTTATGACGCCCTTCCTACATTGCGAAGAAGTCTAATTTAAAGTAAAATATTTGCGCTTTATAAATAAAAATGATATCAAATTGAATATTAAAAATAAACGAGTAATAACTCTACGTCCATCATAAAACAAAAAACAAGCAATACAGGCAGAGATTATAAATAAAAACGCATTTATTACAGATATACCATCGACAGATACTTAAGGATTAAAACATAAAAACATTCACAAACATTACATACTAATAATCTTATTAAAACAGTACATTAGTAAGGGGACCGAGTAAAAATGTCGATACGGTCCTGATGCGCCTACGCACGCAATCAAGCGGTAACCATGGCAACGCGTACCGGAATCCAACATGGCCGCCCCGTCTTATCAGGTTATGGAGGCTCGCTCAGTCCCGCTACTGAAATATGTAGGGAGTATTGTAATAACAGTCATATAAGGTAAACCCTGCGTTGTAATCAATTTCACATAAAATCTAATAAAAAATTATACGTGGTTCATTCAAACACTTGTAAGGTTTCGAATGAACTGCTTTTTCAAATCAGAGATTGTGTGACATAAAACTGAGTTTGACGACACGCTTTCGATAGCTTTTAATATTCTCTTCCCTTTGGTTTAAGACCTATGCTGCTCAGCTGTGATTGCCTCATAAAAACTAAGTTATGAAGCATTATTTATAGCGATTGTTATTGCAGTGAATATAGCTGGGAGGAAACAAATATGGCATGCATGTAAGTAATCTTATTTCATTCATTGCTATTGGTCCTTAGAAAAAAAACTGTAAGGCTTTTGTAATTTTATTCCGCAAAAAAATCAAAGAATCATTATTATAATACGCAGCAGAGCACTTATTAAAAAACAAAAATGGCTCATAGCTTGAAGTTTTGTTCAGACAATTTAGGAATCAAAAATAATATTTCTCAATGTCTGGATACATAAGCCACATAATAATATAATAAGACCGATTAGTCTAACCTGTACTTAAATCTATTATGTACTCGTATGTTATTGACAAACTTGTAATCTCAACAAGAACATAATAATAGGTGTATTTGAGTTTTGAGGTTATTTAAAAGAGAAGGAAATCATTACAAGAATAATTATTCAGTTGCCTACATGAGGATATTAGCTTAAATATTTGATACGCACCTAACTATTTTTATATCACTACTCATGATATCAATATTCTTAATTTGTAAAAACGTTCTATAAATAAAAAAAATCGTAATCAACTTAAAAACACAAAAATTGGCCCCGAAATGAACAGATAACGATCAATTTCAATCTGCGAATGCAAATAGAGAAAGTAGTTTCTTTTTAATCGAGCAAAGGCAACTACAGACAAAGTTCATTTGTCTGCCTTTTAGCGGCACTTAACCTCTATTAAAAGCGAAACACATAGAGGTTTATGTGAATAACCAAATAACAATCGAGTTAGTCGTGAGTTCGTGACGCCGAGAGGCAGGTGACGAAAAACGCAACAATTCAATTGTGCATTCGGTATTTAGAATTCATAGACTAACATCTGATATGGAATTGAATTGTTATAGTCTATGGTGCAATGTCGTTATGGTTTTGTTAATAATATGCTTAATTGGGCTGAATATTGATTAATGAAAGCGGTTTCTATTAATATCGCCTCTGTTTGCCTTTATTTATGTTGACATTTAACTTAGTTGGTACATATTTCATGGTTTATTGATATTTTGCAATTATTGTCGGCATGACAAAGTGAGTTACAATAAGGATTTCTATTATTTTTTTAATCTTATTTTCACAGTGACTTGTATTGTGTTGCTTTCAGCACAGAGGTGGAAAATGTCATCAATCTTTATGAACTTAGTGGGTAACTCAATGTATGTGTTGATTTCAAAACCCCGGATTGGTATACAACTTTAAACAGATTTCCCAACCAAGTCACGTAAGTCGTTATTGCTTTGTTATTGCTTATTTTACTACTAGAAATCCTACGTTCTCATATAATATTGTTTATCACAATTTCTCGATATTAAACCTCTTTTCATGTAGCGGTAAATTCGAAAACAGAAACGCTATTTCGGAATAGGCACACGTGCGAATGCGTAGTTTGCGAATCGCACATTGGCGGGAGCCGCGGGCTCCCCCGGCATGCTCTGGACTGTTTAATTTTCAATTTAGATCGCAATTTGCGATGCCGCTCGCCGCACGCCCAAACTGGCATCACTCCATACGATAGATTTATGTACAACCACTTATAAATATACGTGGAATATATTAAAAGAAATTAACTCGTGTAAGTTACGAGCCAGGTTTGAGTTTTCAAGATAAGAGTAATGAAAATTAAGTTTTTTTTCTCGACAAATTCGTCAAGTGCGGGTGTGGCCGACAGAGATAAGCGGAATTGATCTGTCCGTTGTAACTAATTGGTACGGAGTTTGCGCAGTCCAGTTTATTGTTCAGCTTTTTTTCTACAGGTATTTTTAAACGAGGACAGTATCCCCGGTATTTTGTTAAGATAACGTCATTTTGAAAATTTTCATTATAGATTGTGTTTTACGGCAATACCTTATTGATTCAATCCCTTGTACATCCTGCAGTAAAGCATATAAAATATTCCTCATTGATTCCAGAATACGGACGCAAAATTCGGAAGAAGTTAAAGTAACATAATACCAACGGAAATAGAGAAGTAATAATGCAATTCTACAATTTTATGGCCAGTTAAGATGCTAAACTGCATGTTAACACAGAAAACGTAATATAAAACTGTCGGCGAGACATTAACATTGAAAAATGTGCGTTGTATGAAAGAATCTGTTTTTAAACTCACAAACTTGAATGAACATGCGTTACGTAATATTTTCTCTTTAACGGGATAAGCATAATTTCTTGTCTCACGCATTTTCTTGATCTTTTGTATGGGTTTACTTGACTTATAGAAACTGGTTTTAAGACGAACTCGTTCAAATTAATCTGGATAGTTTCTGAAGGCCAATCATTCTCGTAATTAAAAACGTTCAAAATCTAGTCGCAGTCTCATCTCGGCGACAATCAAATGTCAAAAACTTGTCAAAAGTGTATGGAAAAAGGTATTTTTGACAGATTGAGACTGACATCAGACTGAACATTCTTAAAATTACGAAAATTGCGCCTGGTGTAACGCAGGGCGAGTATTACGATTACATCTCTTGGGACTTGCGAATAATTTTCGTTAGTCTGTGACGTCACTATAATACAGCCGCTTTTTCACATAACATAATAACATCACGCCGTGTTTTTCCGAAGGGTTGGACCAGTGTATGACTAAACGCCGACAGACTGAACACCAACAAGACTTTACTTCGACGGGACTCTTCGCCGACAGGACACTACGCCGACAGACTGAACACCGACAAGACTTTACTTCGACGGGACTCTTCGCCGACAGGACACTACGCCGACAGACTGAACACCAACAAGACTTTACTTCGACGGGACTCTTCGCCGACAGGACACTACGCCGACAGACTGAACACCGACAACACTTTACTTCGACGGGACTCTTCGCCGACAGGACACTACGCCGACAGACTGAACACCGACAAGACTTTACTTCGACGGGACTCTTCGCCGACAGGACACTAAGCCGACAGGACTCTTCGCTGACAGGGCTCGTATAACTATACGAGTAGGTAAAATGAGCAACTATATAACGGAAAAGTAACCAGCTAAATAACAAGCATAGTAACCGTTTTCCGTAACCTTTTAAAATAACCATCAGAAACAGATTTCGAATTGCATCCTACCCGCCACTCAAACTTTCAAATCGAGTACAGTCAACTATCAACTTATCGACACATTACTCGGCAATTTCACCTCAGAAATGCCTATTTGTGAGCCTGTAATATATGACTATATGTCCCATTTTAGCATATATGGGCGGGTAATGGGAGTTCGTATGGAATCATCATCTGCCGTGTCGCTACCTTTGGCATTTTGATGCAGAATAATGCTAGTACCGTAGTATAGTTCTGGCAAATTGGTATTGAAGGCAAATTGGACTTTCACTGAACGGATTTGTGTATATGAGTGTTCTGTTTTGGGTTAGTTCCAATTGGTTGCTCGACCTGTTTTTTTATCAGGAATTAGGTCACTGGTTTCAATGACTAGGTTAGACATCATTTAATAAGTTTTTTTTGCCAGAAAAAGTTAGTTTTGAATAGTTTTGATAAAAGCTCGACCTCCATCATTAGACCTAATATACCATCACCTGTGTCATCAATTCATCATCTATTTTTGCACTATTGTAATGTTTTAATTAGTTGTTCTTAATAACGATTCCATGTCTGCATATAAGTTGGTGTTTATCTAAGGTTTCCCATATAAAGTAGTGTAACTATCTGTAACTGAATCTCTCACGCTTTCTTTTACAAAGGGCGCTATCCGCCAAGCGTTAACAATTTCTGAGTATTTCTTTATAAACTGAAATAATTAACTTATATGTTTATGTATTTCCATCAAAACTTACCGACGATATATAAATCATATTCTAATGACTACAATATGAATGTTATAATTGAAAAACTAAAAGGTCACTTATTTCACATAACAATAACGCAAAACGCAATGATTCCCAAAAAAAACGAATAAAAAGAACATCTTTATGATATGTTACCGTCAAAATGACACAACATAACAATCTGTTAATTTACGACTAAAATGTCGTTTGAATTGAAAATATTCTATTTACATATCTGACTTCATAGTGGCAGGGAAATAATGCAAATCCTAATAATAATGTTGGCAGATAATAACATTTAAAATAATGTGACGAAAGGGTTTAGAAGATTATAGATCGGATCGATAAGTATGGATATATTGAACGAAACATAAATTATCACTAGTATACATAATTTGTAAACTATCGAAGTCGTTCCATAGAATCACTTTGCATTGGCGTTATTATCATTGTTTTCTGTTTTTTTTTTTTAAGTTTAAGGTTTTTTTTAAATGATATAATGCCAATAAACGCATTTGCTTTTTTTCTTTCTGAAGCAATTATTCAGTGTAAGATCGAAAAGTTGGAAGTAAAGGTGCCAAGTAGACTTCAAATGGAAATGCTAACCCGAGGATAATCTAAATTAGAATACGCTGTAACACAAGGTGTGGAAATTAGCTAATGAAAACAAGTCAGATGAAGCTGTTCTCAAACGTATTGACGATGCACCACTATTAACGCTAGTCTTTAATATGTTAATGTTATATGTAACTCAGCTGTAATAAATGGGGAGTAATTGCCTACAACTTTGCATATTTCTAATGAGGAAAAGGCTATATAAACTAAACATGCCTACGCCTTTAGCGACGGCGAACGCCTTTCAACGTCACATGACATACATTTGCTTTATGATATTACAATGCATGGCGTGCATTAAGTGTAGCTATAAAGTATTCAACGGTTTTAATATGAAATTATACCTTTTCATGATGACCTAGTAGATGTTAGAGATACAATGTAGCAACATGAATTCTAAAATAGGCTTTGGACTGAAAATGCACACAACCAATACGCTAGGCAAAAAATCAATATACCTAGATCATAGTACGCAAATGATACAGGTAAGCAGATAAATTAATAAAGAACTCACCTTTAAAATACAGCTGCCAACAGCTTCATTCTCCGACACGGTGACGTTGTAGAAGGACTGGTCGAAGATCGGCTCATTATCATTCACATCTAACACTGTCACTATTAACGTAGCTGTCGAGGACATTGGAGGGTTGCCGCGATCTTGAGCCACCACCGTCAGCCGCGGCATCGGATTCGTCTCACAATCCACCCGAGCCCTAGTCGTCACCAACCCTGACCGCTCATCAATCGCAAACCAATCTGACTGAGGAGTCGGCAGTAAAGAGTACCGGATTTCGGAGTTCTCTCCTTCGTCTGCATCAGCAGCTGATACTTGTACTACTGGAGTACCTGGAGCCGCCGCTTCGGGTACACTCGCTTTATATTCCGATTCAAGGAAAACTGGTGCGTTGTCATTCACATCAGTTACTTTCAAACTAATGATCCTAGACGCGTGTAATGGAGGAGACCCCTTGTCAGTAGCTACCACATTCAACGTGTAAGACGAACGGGATTCACGATCCAGTGGTAACGCGACAACTACCAAGTAAATTATGTTGTCGTGAGTCCGCAAATCAAAATGGCCGTCACCACCGCTTAACGTAACGTTTACGTTCGCGTATTCTGTTTTGGAGTCTGGATCATGCACTGATATTCTAGCTACAAATTCATCTAGTTGTGCTGACTCGGAGATTTTTGGTGTAGCATCATCACTCAGGAATATAACGTCTATAGTAGGCTGGTTATCATTTACGTCAGTAACTCTTATCGACACAAACGCTGTAGTTTCCAACGGTTGTGCACCTTTATCTCTAGCAACTACCACAAGTTCATGTAACTCCTTAGTTTCAAAATCTAACGCTTTATTTACAGTAATATCACCAGTTTCTGGGTCGATTTTGAACATATTCTCTTTATCACTCTGTCTTCTGTTTATCGAGTATTCGATTAAACCATTTTCACCAGAATCTAAGTCGGTCGCGGACACTTTTAGTACAGGAGTGCCAACGGTCGCATTCTCCGGAATAGTAGCAGAGTAAACACTTTCAGCAAACACAGGGGGATTATCATTAACGTCTAAAATTGTAATATTTACAGTCATAGTCCCTCTCAGCGGGGGAGTACCACCATCTAACGCTTCTATAACTAACTGATAATGGTCAGTCGTCTCCCTGTCGAGGAAGCCATTAATTTGTAGGTCTAAATACAGAACCCCATCTCTTTCCCTATGGGAAGACAATCTGAATGCATTATCAGTATTCCCAGATACAATATTGTACCTTTGCGTGTTGAATGGTCCTAAATCCTGGTCTTTGGCCGGATTTAGTTTTCTCTTCACGTCTCTGGGAGTGTTCTCGGAGAACTCCACGTTCATGACGGGCGTTGGAAATGTGGGAGCATTATCGTTTTCGTCTAGTACCCTGACGACTACGCGGATGTTATCTCCGCTGGCGGGGATGGCGACAAGAGCGTAATGGTCTCTATTCTCTCTGTCTAGAGGGCCTCGGGTCCTGATTTCTCCTGTGTGGGGGTCTATCCTGAGGTCGTCGTTGACGGCGCTGCCGGGAACTGGGACGATGGTGTATGGCGGGGCCGCATCGGGCAGTTCGTCTCCGAGGTGACCGACGAGTGTGGAGGCGCGTGCGTTCTCTCTGACGGTGAACTCTCGCACATGCTCCGCAGCCGCGGTCGCGACCAGCAGGCAAGTGATCACGCGCAACATCGCGCGTTCTTATCACTCACCGCAAACACATTGTCACTCACGCCTGGAAAAGAAAGGACACAATTAATCGAACAATTCACGTAATCCTGATTTGCACACACGAATGTTCTAGTTATGACTTCTCTATAAGGAATGGATGCTGCCGTAGTAAACTGGAATTTAACACTCATAAAGTGAAGATGAACCGACAACCAGTCTCTATGTGACATTTAATTAACTTTCTAACTAGATATGGTATCTTAGACTAACGGACTCTCAATCAGAGATTAATTAAAATTGGTCAACTGTCATATGGAATGCACTTAAAAATTAAGAAAGAATTAAATCTAGTTACAATAGACCATCACATTCACCTTCCCACGTGAGTAACATAAGTAGAATAAAGAAAATGTGTCGATACGCTGGCAATACGCAATCGATCACTATTTTTACAAATGGCAACATTTCACCACGTCTATTACCATCGATTAGAACTCCCAGCATTACTCCGTCAAAGGAAAATTCATGAATGATGCATACTCCCTATAATTATAACATATGCGGTTCAGACAGGTTTCCTTTTCGATAAGTGACATTATTTAGTTTTTGCTAGACTAGTTTACAAGACAGTATTCGTAATCATTCAGTATGAATATTTATATGTTTTATATCCAACTTCCCTTGGTACAAAATTTATGTTGTAAATGATACCTGCTGGCTGACAGTCTTCCAGGTTTTGCAATTTAGTTTAGTTTTATTTTGCCGGTTGTTTTTTTAATGGTGTTGGCAGGATTTAAGATTAGGCTTGTATTCAGATAAACTTTCGAGTTGATTGATGAAACATGATTTTATTAGAACTAGTCTCTGACTCTGTCCTAGTTTAAAGACTGGTTTTGATTTTTAGAGTTTGGTTCTGTTTTACTATATTGCTTGTTTTATACAGCTCAGAATTTTAATCGTAATATTTTGACAAAATAACTCATTCATTCTGTATTGTTATTAATTTAAGGATAAACATTTTAAATTAATATACGCCCTGGAGCATAATTGAGTTTTAACCTTTTTAATAGGTCATTAAAATTAACATTTTGGTGCGTAGAGATTCGAATATCAATTTACTTAGGTATATTATAAAATAATAATAATAAATAAGTTTATTTTTTCGTAAATACAAAATATTTAATTATATCATTTTTGACTAATTGGTAAAATATCGAAAAAATAAAAAGAGAAATAAAAGATCAAACATTTAAATATGAATACAGTCCATAATTAAAGGTTACGAAATTCGTTTGTCATCACCATCATAAAAACCTGTTGCTTAATCTGTCGAGATCTAGATAAATGTTGGTGATTTAGGATAGGAACACACTAATTCAATCATAACTTCTACAAAAGTTGAAAAATTCCTATTAAGATTTTTAGCATTCTGACTTTAATTTAAGAAAATAATATTATAAAAATACGCATATACTGTTTATTTATTCGTGAAATCGTGATTATACACATTGAAAGCTAGAATTAAGTGACATTAGTGACAGAACATAATAAGAGAATCTTAGTAAAACAGTACCTTCATAAAACACATCATGATACAAAAATCCCTACGACCAAAAATTGGCCTATAAACTTATATGCAAGCTCACTGCGTCACGAATCGCCAATATTACGACCATGCGAAATGCTCAAAGAGGAACCCGGTTTAATATCGTATCTTCAATGTACGGCCGTTGTTTTATGATATAGGAGTATGACAGTTTAAGTTCGTTGGTTGAGAGTTTAATTGTCATTAGTGAAATTGACCATCATTGACGGTGAATGAGGAGTATAATGTCTTGGCTTTAAAAACCCTACATTAAAATAGTGTTAGGCTTGTTGGAAAACTAGTACGTATAGAAGTAAATCTATGATATTGATTAAAAGTATGACCAGTTAAGATATTGTTATACTGAATAAGACAATCTAGACGTTGATAACTATTTTTTTTTAATTTGTTTAAATTTTACACCTTACAATCAATATACTTAAATGTTACTTAATTACTTACATAAGAAGCTAAAACAAGCACTTTAAAAGCAAACGAAAATATTTGAAAACTGTAATATAAATTAAATGAATCATATTTTTAAATCCTAGACAGACGGAAAAAAAATTACTCATGTATTCCTAGCCTAAGGATTATAAATTTTAATATGACAAAACTTCATTTGCACTTTATAGCGGCTATATAATTCTATGATATAAACAGATTTAAGATTTTGGTAAAAAAAATGACTGATAGATTTTCTAGTATGCATTAGTCATGTCATTCCTAAAAATAAATAATTAATTGGCAAAGTTTCTTAAAAGCCGTGGACCTAATTAAACTGAAAACAGACGATATTAAAATGCTACTAATGCAAAATCTTGATCGCAGTGGTTATATTAGAGATAACAAGTAATGGATCATAAAAGTGCAATATCTTCAAAGTAATATTTCATTAAGTACTTTTTGCTTGTAAATGAAAATCGTAATTGGCTTTTTGCTGACGTTAAAATAAATAAATAAAAATGTTCAACACAAATTAAATATTGATTCATTTTATAATAAAAGACTTCAATAAAACCGTAAACAAATTCTTATTTATTTATTTATTTACCAAGAAGTCTTACACATACAATTATGTTGAAAAATATCTATACTCAAATTCAGACCATCAAAATCAAATCCACCACCCGATCCTGCGGGAGCAAAGTTAAGTATTTTTTACTTGTCCCGAAGTACCTGACTGAAAGTAAACGTAGGGAGGCTTTCAACAAAGACAACACTTATTCTAAGTAATAATATTATTCAAAGCAAAACTGTTTGTTTTAAGGCACTTAATACCGTGAGGGTAGGAGAGTTTAAGGGATGGTATACTTTGACATTGGTATTATAAAATATGATTCTTAAGGTGAACCTAGTCCACATTTTTTGCATATAAACTTCGGGAGTGTTTTACTCCACTGTCTGACATGGCACATCCAAAGTAAAATATGGTATCGTATTGTCTCATTATTAATATTGTCTAGACGGAAACAGATTACTAAAATAAAAACCCATTAAAAAGTTAGGAGCCAACAAAGATTCGTTTTTCTTGCTAATTTTACTTAACTTTGGGTGTGTTTAGAAGTGAGTAGAAGAAGTGTAAAATCTCCAAAACCAAGTCAAGCCCGATAAAGTTCAATTATCGAAAAGTTCAATAAACTTTATTGGTCATTGATTTATGCATTGGCTATTTCATAAAACCCGATCTTCCAAAGGACATTTCTTAATTTTTTTGCGAATTTTTTACTATAAATGATCCTGCATCTCACTCAATGACGTTATGCGTGTAGACTAGCGTGTAACTGCTCATCACTGATACTATCTCTGTCGGACACTAAGCTTGGTGAGACAGCGTGATTTTTAGCCAGGCCCACCAGTGAGTTCGAGCCCGCGACTATGTTCCCCTTAATATGTGGTTTAGTTTCAATTTTAGCGAACCATACCTAGAGAAATCCGTTTCACACACATAGACGCAAAATCCCGCCATATTTCCCCGAAGGGTAAGGCACAGGTATTCCTCATTTCGCCAGTTCTTTTAAGACATAAGTAACGGGGGCCATACACCCAGGCCCCGAATAAGAAACGAAATTAATGACAGTCAATTCACATTTTAATTTTGTTCACCTATCAAAATTAGAACAAGCAACTGCTCTATTTAAAATAAGGTGATAGCCAAGGCCTATTTCAAATGCAATACTTCTTTTGTCATTTCTACCTGTGTCATGATAGCAATGTGAATAAAAATTAATAAACTTTGTAAGTGATCAATACACAAAGTGTTAACGTCTAATTTCTGTAACTTTTCCATTGAAATAAATGGAAAACTGCACTGCTTAGTGGGCGACACTACTCTGAAGAAAATCTACAAGCATGTAACTAGCTTCATACTTCTGACTGACCGACCCCTGTACAATTCAAAAGTGCCTGTAATTGGTTTATTTGACACTAGCCTTTGCCAACCTCGAAATTATCCTACAGGAACGTACTACAGGGTAAAAAGTATCCTATGTGTTAATCCAGGTTATAAGCTGTCTGTATGCCAAGTTTCATCCAAATCCGTTCGGACGTTATTGTGTGATTGAATAACAAACGTCCAAATATCTAAACTTACAAACTTTTACATTTATAATATTAGTAAATATAAATAATTATATGATAATTTTTTTAAGTTTGTATCAGTCACAATAGGCTCTGTTACTACCTATTGATAGCTAGCTATCAATCACCCATCCCACCTTGGTTGTCTTTGGTGTACCCGTGTTTTACAAAAAGCTCTGATACTACAAGTTATCAATCAACTATACAACCTAGGTTGTCTTTACCTACCTATATTTTGCAGTATTAGCTCCACTTACTGTCTTTCAACATAACTTAAAGCCAAAATTACTTTTACAGTATCTACAGAGCCAGATAAACAAATAAAAAAAGTGAATACGTTTACCGACCATAGACTAACAGGAGATAGGTTACTTTATATCCTCAACCCAGTACCACATGGTTAATTTAAATTCAAGGTACCGCATTAACAGTAACAAGATAGGCCATTCTCTACAAGGACAATACCCATACAGCAATTCCCAATTGCCTTAACTCGGTCGGGATAATATCAATACGTTCTTTTGTCCAAGACAAAAACGAGTTATGATGTACAAAATAGACTTAACAGATTGGTAAGTATAAAAATTCTTAACTTAATACTTAAGTTTAATAAAACTTAAGTTTTTAATAAAACTGTCAACGCATTAATTTTTAGGGCTGTCAGATTTTGAAACAGCAAAGCTGGACAGAACTGTTGGTTAAGTATTTCGCTTCTGAAATCGTTCATGATAGGTTTTTCATAGGAGGAGTTTCTGTTTCTAGGTATTAAAAAAAAAAATTGAAAGTACTAATTTGTTACGAACAGTACCAAAAAACCTTCTAAAAGTTTTTATCTGAGGACTATTTTATTAGGGAAGAAGTTTTGGCAACCCTACTGAGTGGTCGTTTTAAATAATATATATCTGTTATAAGATTACGAACACATAATATCTTTTACGGGGAAAAATTAAATTGAAATTATTAATATGGCTACTTTCACTATTCATTTTAGATTGACGAGTTTTTTTTATAGTAAATCTTTCCGATTGTAATGAGAAATGCAGTTTGACCAAAGGCTGCGGATTTCTGTTTCTTGTTGATTTACAGACTAAACTAAAGATGTTTGAAACTTTGCATTATCTCTGATAAGGTTTTGTAGTCTTTTTAAGGCAAGTATATCAATTTCCATAAAGCTATCCATGAAAGCTTTATGGAAATAGATATACTTGACTTTTTTTCTGTGAGAATCGCGCTGCGTTTGCGTCTACGAGAGCTTTTAACAATGAGACATCTTGCAGTGAATTTTTTAACAAAAGGATTTTTTCTATTTCTATTATTCATTCAAACACAGCTTTTAAATTAAAATTGAATTCTACACTACATTGAAAGGTTCAAAATCTAAAACAAGCGAAAATCTGAAACACGTAACTTTACTTACATGATATTACAACAATTCTATTTCAAGATACAATTTCCTTAAACCTGAACATGACGTGTATAGTGTGACATCTACATATACACTAGTATTAGAAGCACATTACATCGGTATCGCAATCCTGATCGCATCTCTTGCTTAGCTAGCCGCGGGTTGCTCGTAAAAACTAAGTTTTAATGCAAGACTGGCTCGAAATGTAGATGAGACTCAGTCAGCGCCATTTATCTCGACCACATTGAAGAATGACCTAAGTGTTTTAATGTTTTAAGTGCGAATATGTCTTTTTGTAGTTATTTTTGTAGGAATGATGTTGGCAGATGTTTGAACTACGACCATACCTGTAAAGAATATAAAGAAGTAATCAACTTCAAACAATTATAGCCAACTACAGAAAATAAAAATAAAATAATTAAGCAGTAACTATTCTAATTTGTAATTTTACCCAAAACATATTACAAAAATTATCAACCCCCAAAACTCGGCAGAAAAACGAGTGATTTCTAAACGAATTAGCGTCAAAAATGTTGCGCATGCGACGGGCGCGCGGCGGCGGACATCAAAAATTCCGAATTTCGAGCGTCAACACAAACTATGCACGAATGAGTTATTTCGAGGTTCCGAGCCGCGGGCGGAGCCGGGCGCGTCAATTTCAACTATGCGCTTTTTCGAAACGCGTGAAAAAGGATTTTTAAGACACCTCAGATGTAAAAAAAAATTAGCTGTATGTGGTTGTTATTATTTTTAATAATAAATAATTCTAGTTCTTGCATAATTACTGTCGCTGCTAGTTGGATATCTCTTTATATGTTATGAACCAATTATTGCATGGCTTGCATAATTTATCAACTTTAATAAGCAAGAGCGTACCTCTCTACGTGTCTTGTACGAGAATACTGTTCGATTAATAATGGAAAGAATCGATGTTTATTGCAAGAATTAAGTTATTCTAATCTGATAAACGCAGTGACACGAAGAAGAACAACCCACGGACTTTTGATACAAATTAATTTGAATAAATTATGCAAGAATATGTAATAACAATATTTTTCATTCTGATATTGAACTTGATCACGGAAACTATTATATAAACTTACATGACATAGCAAGTCAAAACCTGGCACATTTTGTGTTATATCATTTTGTCCCACAAATAAAAAATCAACCGATATTAGCATGTGGAAAAAAAATACTTTGACTCTGTGTGTTAGCATATTCGGCGTAACGTCTTATTCATTTCATCATACTTGCATATTTCTCAAAAACTGCCAAATCCAAATTGTCATAGCTACCATAACTAGTCGCCGCGCAACAGTCGAAATTCGATCACGTTTTGTTTAAATTATTTTAATGTCTTATGCATTATTATAAAAAAATATTAACTTTCTGCATTTCTTCTCCATATAAACTTTAGCTGAGCCAAACATACTTCTCTGTCCACGTAATTTTCGTAAAAAGGGTACAAAGTTTTTCTTCAGGTTAACATATAGATAACTTGTTTCGTTTTACACGGAATCATTTTCTGAACCAATCTAGACTACACTTCCAATACCTACTTAAATGAGGGTTTTCTGAAATGACATTCACTAGGTGGCAGCACTGAGACGTCAGGTCCGGGCACCTGTCAAAAGAGTCAAAGCGCCTACGGACTGAACGGTGAACGAAAGAATGAAACGAATGACATTAAATATTTTATTTCATTGTCGAACTGGAAGACCTCTTGTCAAAGTGGCGCCAACTGGTGGCTTGAATATTCATGAAAACCCTCATTACAACTTCAAAGAAAAGCAAAACCATATCAATTTCTTACCAAAAACAGTACAAACCTCATTGAATTTATCTGCGTCAGAACACAAAAGACTAACAATGACCATTGGTCCACAGTCTACATAAAAGAGTGCGTCTTTGTATTCAATATGATTGTAATCATACGACATGTATCACCATGTTGCCACGCCCTGGGTGTACTGCAGAATGAGGCTTATAATACATGCCATGCTATGTCATCCCTTTTTTGTACTTTAATTTTCTTTTGTTATATTGTGTTTATTATGATGGGTTGGAAAGTTTTAAAATGATAACTGCTTGCTTGAAATGAAAATGTGAAATGGGTTATTGTATTACGAAAGTTAATTAGCCCTTAAAACGAAAGACTGCTTTATTGAACGAAAAGTATTCTCGGATAGCAAAAGATTTATAAATAAATATCTAAACTGATATGGCAGCAAATAACCTTACTTCCCAGGAAACCAGAGACTGGAGGAAGTGGAAGAGAAGCAGTTGAAATGCAGACTTTATAAAATAAGAAGAAGAATATAATAAACGTACCTACAAGTTGTACAACCTTACCTATCTACATATGTTTGAAGTATTACTTATCTTTTTCTGTAAAACTGATTTATTTAATTCCCCGTATTGTGATTTTTCGGTTAATGCAAAGCACCATTTTCTCTTTGTAGTTGACGAATACATTTTTATCACTGACTAAAGCTAATCCGTTAACTAAGCATGGTGATTAATCCTTCAAATGCTTGAAACGTAGCGTAGGCTGTTTTGTATTTTATTTAATACTAGTTTTTGCCCGCGGATCCGCCCGCGAGGATGTCGTTTATCGCAAAAAAGTAGCCTATGTCCTTCTCCATATCCCAGGCTATATTTCTGCCAAATTTAATGATGATCGGTTTAGCGGTTTAGGCGTGAAAGCGTAACAGACAGACCGAGTTACTTTCGCATTTATAACATTAAGTAGGGATTTTTACTCTTGTATTGTGTTGTTTAAAGCCAACAAAGAAAGGTTTTCTCTGACTTGAATTTTATTAATATTACTTTTCTGTTATAAATCTACCTGTTTTCATTAGTTAAAACTTCAAATTATATTTAGACATTTAAAACTATATTAGTTAGGTTGTATAAGGACTTAGCATCATCCTCAGACTTGAAATACAAGGCGTACAACTCAATAATTAAACGATTTATTAAGATCGGTAGGTACTTAGTAGTCTTTTGCGATCTTTTTTTAAAGCATAGACATATTTGCGTCAAAATAAAATTAAATCGTCCATTTCATACAAGGTTTTTCCATTAAAACTGCAATAAATGAGAACCTACCTATTAGCCACTACTTGAGTGTGAATTATAATAAAAACCTCTTTGTATTCTTCATTTAATTTAGTAACTCCAGTCCCTTTTTATTTTGTTTTAGTTTTTGTTAATAAATTGGTAACTATGAACTTCGTTTTATTTCTTATCTAAATATACAAATAATAAAGCTGCTGAGTTTGGTTGTTTTAACGCGCAAATCTCTGGAACTATGAGATTTGAAAATTTTTTTTTGCATTTGATAGCCTAATTATGTATTTGGAACGGTTATAAGCTACCTAACATCACGCTAGGACTCTGAGGAGCTAAGCAAGAAGGAAGAAAAAACACTAAACGATAACGATGTAAAAGCGCGGGCAGGCAATGAAGCTGGTGAAAATAATTATTATATTGATCACTATACTATGTTTTTTAATTAAATCGAGGTACAAATGGAAATAAAACAATAGCATAGATGAAGGTCTTGTATCCAGCATTGGAATATTAGGAGCGGCGATGAAGGAGTAGATACTATGACAGCTTTACGAGCTCAGAGTACTGGGATGATTCAATATATAGAACATTATTATGATTACATACGTTTATATCAAGTGCTAGTGCTTACATCAACGTGCCTATATTTTCAAAGGTTTTTCCAAACAGAAGCCTGTTACAAAAATTTGAAAGCTCATTCTAAGTTTGCTTGACTGTTCGAATGCAATTTTATTACCAGCCTGAGGCCCTTCGTCAAAAATCGTACTTGATTTTTGCAGACAACCTTAAGGCCCATAGTATCCTCATCTCCCGTTTGTATGCTAAAGCACGACTGCCGCCCGCGCCCGCGCAGGGCACCTCTGACCCTTTATCTCAAAATGGGGATATTCCTTTTATTAATTTACAATTGTGCTTCGGCGATTCTGTGGTACCTCTTACTATCTATTTTTCAGTGTATTTTTTTTTTCTAAATTACGAAGCCGTTTAGTAGGAGTATGAAATAGAAGCCAAAATATTGCGTGTTGGAAAATATTTTTTTACAGCAAAAATATTAACCATACAAAAAAAGTACTTCCGGCAAAATGATCTATATGAATCTATAGCAAAATCATATATTTTTCAAATCTTCAAGACAAGCCGTTAATGAGCAGTACGGTTCAAAAAGTGACCGTGTTACGCTACCAAACGGGACGTAGGCCCTTAACAGTACCTACTTTATTTGAGTCAGAATGATACATACTCTCACCCGTAACAGACAACATTTGAGGCCATAACTATGTCGAATTCGTTAAGTTTACTTTGTAGGCTATTCATGTAAGAACTTAAAAGTCGTGTCAAGTTTAAAATAGTAAAACGCAATAAATAATAAAAGGTGTTAACTTGATAGTAATTCACTTCAATTTACTTTTACATAAAAGGCTTGTTGTTCATGCGTTTTACATTAACATTGTTAGTTAAACCCTTATCATGGTACTGACTTCTGATGAATATAAATTTAGACGTATTGAATAGAATTTCAGAATGACACTTAACGAAAACGAATTGGAAATTTATAGGAAAGTCACAAATGTCACGCATTGGATAGAAAAGGCTTCTTAATAAAAATATCTGATGCCTCTATGTGGTAGCAGGGCTGAAGGCCCAGGGTGCGACGGGCATAAGTTTAAATATCGCCATTTTTGGAGGACATTTCAAGTCAAAGACTAATGATTTATTTCAAGTAGTCCATAAAAAGCCAGTTCCGAACATAACATTTTAGAAGAAATAGGTATTCATTCTAGTTCCCCCTTTCAAAAGGTAGTTTCGTAAGGAAAACTATGACAGAAAACTCTATAGATAAATGCACCCAAAGGCCAGAAAAGTAACTACGATGGGAAATGTACAGAAGAGGAGATCGAATACCTAGCAGATGAAGAAAAGAGTTTTGAACACTTTTCCTACTGTTTTATATAACGCGGATTGGTGATTTATCGTGTAATGTGGACAAATTTACTTACGTTTTCTTGCAATTTGCAGGTGTATCAATCTGCATGTCGATTAAAATATGATTCGCGATCGTATCAAATATAACTTTGCAGAATTATGATAATTAAATCATTAATACAACTATACAACGTGTAACGGAAAGCGTATATACATACCAAGGGCACGGCTTCTTTGCATGATATGAAACGATATTGGAAGGGTGTTTTAATCCTATCTCTACATGTTCGGCAGTTATGAAAATTTTTAATACATTGTTAGCAGAAACCGAACTTTTCAAATTGAAATAAACACATCACTGATGATGAGATTTATCGTAATATTGGCAAGTAACGTGGAAAGTTATTGACCCACGTAGTGCGGTGACACGTTTTTTAGGATTTGAATTAAAGAAACACATGAAACCGAAAATTTGGTATCAAATTCTTAGAGTATTTTATTTTGTGCTGAAACTATGAATGGTGATTCTATACCAGCTGTTATCTTTAGTGCTTAAGGATAGCAATAGGGTTTCTTTTACAACGTGTATAAGTTCATTTAATCACATTTAATGACTTCTTCTTGAATTAGTAATTTAATGGGTTTTTTTTCTAATCATCAAATAACTTCTCCCGCTCTGGGTGAAGCAGGAGGGCGGGTGTGTCAGACTTTTACTGACTAAAACTCAACCGTGTTCCTTCAGTTGCCTGTGTGCCAGGGGGGCCACGGTATCTTTTTCGAGCAACCCGCACCCCTGGCAGGATTTAAAGGGGTTAAATGAACTAAGAGGTTTGTATTAATGATTATAATTGTGTAAATACATACGAGTACGCGCGGATCACTTTCTGTTCAAGACACAGCATGACACTGACCAGCAAATTGCAAAAAACCTAAGAAAATTTGACCTTCACGGACCACCGCAGTCGTTTCCCTTTAAAGTTATTTGTAGAAGAGCTTTCAGGGACCTTATGGGTGATTCAAAGTAACTAGATACCTACACCACTCTCGCGAAAGCTTTCAGCTCTTTATATGGTATTTTCTAATAGAAGTTACTCTGAACTTTTGAAATGCCTATACTTAGCGTCTGCGAAAGCTTTAAAATCACGTGTAAAGCCTTTGTCGCCAGAAATCCTTTTTAAATCTCTGGAATTTCCCCTAATATGTCTTTCCAAATCACCCTGAGAATAAAATGTCCATTTATCAGATTTTTCAGTAATAATACTATGGCTTCATTAGCACAACAAAAATGTGTTAACTTAAGTACCAAGTGCAAAATATAATGACTTATAATATCACTAGCATCAACATATATCAGGCGGCTCTAACAAATGAGATGAATAGTGAAACGCAAACCACGCCGCGGGCAAAATACTAGTTATATGACTTAAGTTATAACTTATAAGCAACTTTATAACGACGCGACTTAAACCTACGCTTACTTAGCTTAGCGTAACTTAAGTCACACTTTCTAGGAAAACGTTTAAGTTACGATTAAGTTATTTTGTTAACTTAAGTGATTTTTAAGTTTATAGAGAATTGTAGAGTTCTGTAATAGAGTTTATCTTAGATTTGTGATAAAAATCTTAATGTCACGAGCTATTATAGAGAAAATACTAACGTAAGTTTCTACTATACATTTTGATGTAGAGAACCGTTTTAGATAAAGTTTGTTACTAAAATATCCTAGCTACGGGATAGGAATAACTGTATGAAATGTCATTAGCATTCTCTACATCAACTTATAGACCCGCTAGCCATTTTAAAATACGTGGAGTCAGCTCTACTATGATAGTAGAGACGACTTGGGAGATAGTTCATTACTTTGGTCAGTATCGAAAAAGCTTATAAGAGATAGTGATATCCTTAAAGCTCTACATAGAGCTTACTATAAAGCTTTACCTCCAAAATCCTTCTGTCACACAAAATCACTGAAACATAACTCGTGTTTTCCACTGTTTTCACATAGAAAATACTTAAAAAACGATATAGAAATAAATTTTAGACACTGCACTGCAATCCGGGAATCACTGATCAAAAAATTTATCACAGAAAAACGTGTTTTTTTTTTGTATTCGTCCCACAAATATGCGCGCGCGCAACTGAGCTCTACGGAGGCTCTGATGGCACTGGCGGGGGACGGCTTGCGGGGGCGGGGGCAGGGGGGGCTCCCTCGGAAACAGGTTGCGTTCAACCGTTTTGAGCGCCAATTTCTACGTTCTTTGGTACCGACGATTGATACTTTAAATGTTGATAGATGCTGGATTCTGGCCGAGGATATTTTGGGTTTGAAGGAAGTTTTTTTTTTTTTTTTTCGTAATTGGCCATAAGTGGATATACTAGGTCTGCATGACCCTTTGGGACAACAAGCGTAATGTTGATTTTTTTCTAATTTTTGCATTTAAGTTCCAACGTTTTTCAATGTGTTTTTTATATGGGACCTAAAATTGGAACTTTAAATGTTGATAGATGCTAGATGTTGGCCAAGAATGATTGTGGTTTTCAGTGAGTATATTACCGCTGTAACAAAAAATTATAAAAATAAAATTAAAGTATAAATTATACAATAATGCTGTTTCTTTTTTTAATATGTAGTGTAAAATTTTGTACCGAGGTAAGGAACCCTTCGTGCGTGAGTCCGACTCGCACTTGGCGGGCATTTTTTTTTCTAAATTGGTCAAAAGTGTGTGTACTAGGTATACTTTTGCCTAACCCTTCTGGACAACAGCCGTGATGTTATGTCATTTTTGCATTTAAGTTCCAGAGTAAAATCAATGTGTTTTGCCTTTGGTACCGACAATTTGTAATTATAAGTGTGCTTAGGGAGGTATCAATCAATCAACTCAGCCTATCGCAGTCCACTGCTGGACATAGGCCTCTCGCACGCCGCGCCACAACACTCTATCCTCCGCCTTCCGCATCCAGTCTGTCCCAACCACCTTTTTAAGGTCGTCGGTCCATCTAGCTGGGGGTCGTCCCACACTACGTTTCCCGATACGCGGTCTCCACTCCAGGACTCGTCTGCTCCACCGTCCATCGGTCCTTCGACAAACATGGCCAGCCCACTGCCACTTCAGCTTGCTCACTCTACAAGCTATGTCGGTGACTCCGGTTCTTTTCCGGATAGTTTTATTCCTGATTTTATCCTTCAAAGAAACTCCGAGCATAGCCCACTCCATAGCGCGCTGAGCGACCTTAAATTTGTGGACCAGCCCAACTGTCAGTGTCCACGTTTCGGCACCGTATGGCTTAGGAAGGTACACCTCTGCCTTGGTGAAAATAGCCGTAATTTTATGTTATATTGTTTTACTTGGGGCATATCTCATGATATTCAAATATATTTTATAGGCTGTTTAACGACATACTAGTTGTAATAATCTTCTGTCAATTAGATCTTCTCTGAAATTGGCTTGACACACTGCTATGTGCCTAGATGTGATTTTGATGAATTAATAACAGCTACGCATCATAAAGCATCTTTAGCCCTATGTCAATCAATAATTCAATACTGCATCACATCATGGGGTGGCGCACCAAACACTAATCTGCTTCCTCTTGAAAGAGCACAGAGAGCAATTTTAAAGGTAGCAAACTTCCATCCCTTTTTCTTTCCCACAGATCTGCTATATAAATCCTGCAACGTGCTGACTGTTTGACAACTTTTCATTATGCACTTAATATTAAAACAGCACACCATGCTTACCTACACTTCTGACAATACTTACAAAAGACGGAATGATATAGTATGCACATCTAATGCAACCTCAAAACATGTCTTTGTAGAAAGATTTTTTTACATTCTTAGGCCCATTTCTGTACAATAGGTTAAATAGGAAACTAAGTATCTATAAATTAAATTACTTAAGCTGTAAGAAAATTATACTTAAAATATTTACTAACCATCGCTTATGCACAGACAGAAGATCTACTTGTTGTCTGCAAATAGAACGACTAACATGCTATTTTATTTCTTTTATTTTTATTCCCTAATTTTAATTTACTTTTACTTTATACACATTGTTAATTTATTACATTGAGTATTTATGCACTTCATAGCCTGAAACACAGGTTCAACCTAGTACAGGCAATAAGCAACTGTGTTATATTTTATTTGTTAAGATACTTTGTAAATGTGCTCCTTTTTATAAATAAACGATTATTATTATTATATTAATACTATAAAAGACCAATTTTAGATTTTAATGCAATTGATATAAGTGTATTTTTAAACTATTTCAAGTTTACAATTCTTCAAAACCAGTGTAGCAATGAAGAAAAAGCCATTTCACTCGCAACCTAGGGGAACCTTACTTTCCTTTATGAACCCAGGTAAATGTTCCTTTTTTATGCTACATTTCATCAAAATCCGTTCAGTCGTTTTAACAGTCACGTGGAGCTTAAAACGTACTACAAATATACAAACTCAAGACGTTTCGTGGGACACCCGGTTAAAAAAAGGTTCCTTTCGCTGTATACAGGGTGGGAGGTCAGCACATGGCTAAAGACACAGAAATTATTCGTTGGTTATCAAAAAAAAATGTTGTTTCATAATAAGAAAAGTGGCATACTTACGCGGTCAAAATGTATGGAACAGTATTTTTTATTTTTTATTAGTGACCTATGGAAAATTTCCATGCAAATTTTAGAAAGAAGCAAAGAAAAAGAATTTTATTTTATTCTGCACAAACAAAACGCACATTATAAAAATAAAATATATTTTTTTAACATAAAATGCACCCATACAAAGTAGCCAATATTTTCCATTGGTTACGAAATCATGTGCACCCTGTATACAGCGAAAGGAATTCCACTGTATATTAAATATACTGAACCCATGGTAACAGTCCCTGCTACTCTGTGTTATCTAAATAATCCATCACTGGATGCAGTTTGGCATTTGGAATTTTATGGTATATTTTAAATTATAATTATAATTGTTATTGAAGGGATAAACTGGTTTTAAAGATAAATAAGAGGTGACTTTGATGATTTTTTTGATGCATTAAAGTATGTTTAATTACGTTTTGAATTCCGTCACTGTATGCAAAAAAGACTTGAAAATATCATATATTTTTTTTGCTTTCAAAATTATTTACGGTTAGAGAGATACACTGGTTTAAAAACCACCTTTTTGAACGTTTTCAAGAAATCACCGCCTTATGTCGTGGTCCATACCACACAGGGGGTGCCCTTAGCATGAAGTCGCTCTAGTTTTAAGTTTTTAAGCCCTGTCTGGACGCCTTAATTTATTAAGGTAGCCACAGGAAAGTCAAATTAAACAGCCGACAACCCAGATTGAACTGCGAGATGTCATTCCTAAAAAAAACACGGTTTGTGACAGTGTGATAACATGCGATAAGGTCATGCGGGAACTTCGATCCAAAAATGTATAGAAGTTTAGTTGAAGACGCGTTGATGTCTTTTGTACGAAGATCCGCACTATAGTAAAACTTTACTTTTGTATTTTTACTACCTCGTCTGTCTAGTCGGAAGCACGAGTGTTGAGCGGTTCAGATCCCAATTTGCTCAAGTTCTTATCGAGTTTTCCCAGAAAAAGTGTTATTAGATTTTTTGGAATTTTTGCCGGTAGCAACCCGGAGTCTGAATTAAAATTGTATCCGGTTTGATGTCAATGGACTTGCTCCCTATTACATGGAATTTTAAAATAACTAACGAAATTGTGGGTGACTCCCTTTGCTATGATGACACAGAAAAACTGCTCCACATAATTAAATAAATCCACTCCCCCATTTCGCATCTTCGCTTCGTAAGATTTTCAATTACTTTATGCTCTTATGGCTCCATTGTTTCAATTTCTAACGTTCACACAGAGACTTGTATTAAAATAATTACCATTCACTCGATTCACCTACACCCTTCACTACCATTCACTTACATATTCATCTCAATTCACCTACACATTCACCACAAGTCACCTTCAGAATCAACAACAGTTACCTACACATTCACCCTTTGACTGCTTTTGTTATAATTTTTATTTTTATTTTTTCTTTCCATTTATTTTTTGTTTGAATTGTTTGGTAGAAAGAAATACATGTTACCTATTTGTATAAAACCACTAAGTGGGGCCTGGTGACTAACACAGGTTTTTCTTAAAACCTACATCAGACACCAGCTCTCACAATTTTAATTTATATACAGGGTGTAGCGTAAATAGTGGTCCACCGTTAAGGATTCGATATACCAGATAATTTACTATAACATAATTACAATTTTAACCATTTTTACCCGACGTGAACTATTGCCCTGAAGTTTTAAAATAAATATTGTTCTACGAGAGTCACGTCGCTTGCGCTGTCGTGTCGCGCCTGTTTGCGGGAGCCTTAAAACTAGATAACCAGAGGGGTAATTGCGTAATACAATATCAGTAGGAATCGCTTTCATTTTGGCAATTCAACAACATTCATGGCGTTGCTTACTTAACATAATAAGAAAGAACGGATTAGCAATAAGGGGCCATCCATAAATTCCCCACCCTCTGGTGGGGTCAACGAAATGTGACATTGTGTGACAAGGGCCAGGGGGGATCAAAAGCTTTGTGACGTCACATGTTAAAATCACCTACCATTATTTTAGTATCTAAATTATTTGACTTTATGTTAATTTAATTAAAGTTAAATAAAAATGGAAAACTGCTGTTTTCATTTGATTATGTACTTCTAAATACAAAATTGAAAAATATGTGACGTCACAAAAGGAGGGAAGGGCTTTCACATGTGTGACCACATGTGACAAGGACGGGGGGAGGGTATCAAAAAACCATACATTTTTTGTGACGTAATTTATGGATGGCCCCTAACTTCAAAATGATTCAGATTGTGATCATTAGTGTGTTACGCAATCAGGGTGCCGGTGAACTTCTCACTACGTAAAATCGATTCCCAATCCTACAAAAATTTCTGCTCCACCCAGACCGGGAGAAGTTATTTGATAATAACCCAACCGAAAAAAAAAACCTATTTTTTTTTTGAATTTTTATATATTCTGGCTATTCCTTTGGGTTTTTCCTAATTTTCTTACATCTTTAACCAAATAGGCCATAATCCACCACGCGAGCCCAGTTCGGGTTGTGGATCTCACATGTCTTCGAATTCTTGGCATAGTTTTAGATAATATGTAACGGTATTTTTAATCCCCGACGCAAAAAAGACGGGGTGTTACAAGTTTGACGTGTCTGTGTGTGGTGGCATCGTAGCTCCCGAACGGATCAACCGATTTTGGTTTTTGTTTTTTTTTTTGTTTGAAATGTGAATTAGTCGGGAGTATTCTTAGCTATGTTTGATGAAAATCGGTTTAGCCGTTTGAAGATTATAAGCTCTTTTTTGGCTGATAAACGGATTTGAGCATCTCCCACGAATCTGATCGAGTCGAAATTTGGTATTCTATTACTTCAATGATATTAGTCGGACAAATTTATCTTGAACCCAACCCCACCACCCAACCACATCACCTGGAATTTCCAGGATACCCAAGTTACTCACGAACAAACAGCAAAAGTATCGTACCTATTTGGGCTCATTGAAAAGGTCTCAAATAAATAGGTTATAGATAAATCGTGATCAGGACGAGGAATGAGGATAAATTAAAAACAAACTTCACTGTGGGAAACAAAGGCAAAGCTATGCAGATTTAAGCTTACATGTGTTTACTATTACTATATTAAGTTAAAGCAGGAACTAAAAGTTAAATTAAAAATTTGAAAAAACCCCCGACTCAAACAAAACCTCTAAAATGTAAAAAAAAAAAAAATATCCTTTTAAGTTGTAGGTAATATTTTGATCAAAGCATTGTCACGTCGGGAGACGGCTAATGAAAATTGTATCCTTTCTATAATAGCATAGTTACATTCATTATTGCTGGGCATCGTCTGTTTAGCGTTAGATGTTTTAGTCTGGCAAGTACTAAGCTGAATAAATACTGTCAACACAATCCATAGAGGCGAACATTCGACGTTCTCTACTAATCAAATCTTATTTTTTTTTTGTTTTTAATTATGCTCTTTCTTCTGGGTTATAAAAAATGGAAGCCAGGTTGACATAAACCGGAGATGTAGGTACAGTTCTGCTATAGGGTTACCTGCCCTACTATGGTCCGAGACGCATGTAAGACCAGTAGTTCGTTGCTAATTGACCGTAAGTGCTCATACATAGATCGTAAGCCACTAAGTGGTTCGTTTGAATAACCTGTTCGGCGGTTAATTAAAAATGAGAAGGACTCTATAAACTTTATTACATACCAGGTTTAGCCAGCGGCTTCGCTCACGTGGAGATCGAAGATTATGCCACGGGAACGTACACATCAAGCTACCCCAAACTGTCAATTTTTTTTTTATATATTTTCATCTTTATCAGATAAGCATAAGGTTCATGTTCAATTGGGATAATTAGACAGTTTGAGGTAGCTTGATGTGTTGTCGTCTGTACCTACTACGGGGACAAAATAAAAGTGTCATGTGAAAATCCAAGTTATAACCTATCTGTATGCCAAACTTCATCCAAATCCGCTCAGCTGTTTTTGAGAGATTTGGTAACAAACATCCAAACTTTCACAATTATAATATTATAGTATGATTTCATCATCACTGCTGCCGCTGCAACTATGATTTAACTAGGTATTATGAAATAAAGTCAATCATTTAAACCAAGACAACTTTATTCACATTGCTTGCTGGTGAGTCTAAAATATAACTAGCTAACGTAGGTAAATCAGGTGAGTAGTTTTCGCGCTATAAACACACTTACAGACAAACATACAGATACATCGGAACTTCTGAAAATACTAGCGACCCATCCCTGCTTCGCACGGCATTTACGACTTCGCAAATCACCGAGACTTCTTTATTACATATACAACGAGTAACATAATTAACGCAAGACCTCATACACCCCAATTGGAGTATTGATATAAAAGCATAATACGATGACCAAAACTATTTTTTTTAAAGCTAACTGATTAAGCAAAACGTGTCGACCCATGCATTACTTCATGCATTTAAAATTGAGTCTTATTTCTTCGGAGATACTATTGAATTTTTTATGGCTCAATCAGAGGTAGGTATGGCCAAATACATCATTTAAAAAAAATACTTATATTAAAAGATACTGAAATCGATTCAGTAGTCAATTAGGAACAAACTACTTTCAGGTCTTGCGTCTATTCGGTTACACCTTGTATATGTTTATTAATGTTTTATAGCCATAAAGCTTCCAGAATCAATTCGTTAAATGATAGCGAAAACCGCTTCAAAATCGGTTGCGAAGTTTGAAAGAACAATGCGGTCACTCAAATAGACAACAAAAGCGACTTAAATTTTCTTACATGATGTAAAGATTTAACTGAAATAAACTTTCACTGCAATATTAGTCCAGACACATCAGTCAAGCAGGGCATCCTGTTCCCTTAGGTTTCTCGGTATGCCTACAATTCTAGGACTAGTTCTAGTGCACAAAAAGTATGAGCGATAGGCATCAACTGTCGAGCACATGCTGAGATCGACTGAGGTTTGGTACAACCGTGAGACGTACATTTTTTATGGGTACTTGTTGCATTCGTTTCAGCAAGGAAGCATGGGTAAATTTATGTTAGAGGCAAGAAAAAATGTAGCTATTTGTTAAACCATAATTCTTACTGTACTGTCCATATTTTATTTTCTACTATAATTGACTGAGTGGAATACTGTAATCTACTGATTATTATTACAAAATCGGCACAATCGTTGTTCTATTCAAATAAAAATCAACACAGTTGACAGTAACGCCATCTATCGAGTTTAGTCGAAACTTCATAACTTGCGAGTTAGTACTGTAATATTTTTATAAATGGGAAATGTTTTTTTTTTTAATTATTATTAACTAATGTCCTGTAATTTTGTAATCAATATTTCACCCACTTTCACTGAAGCTATCGGGCTGAAATTTAGCACATTGTATACATTTTGTTCTTGCGATAATGCATGCAAGATTTAAAATTTTATAAAGTAGGTACAGACATCAGCACATCAAGCTACCCCAAACTGTAAAATTTTCCCAATTGAACATGAACCTTATGCTAATGTGATAAAGATGAAATTCTATCAAAGAAATTTGACAGTTTGGGGTAGCTTGATGTGCTGGCGTCTGTACCTACCTAGGTAATTCTGTACCCTCCTATACGTTAGTAGGTACTGAGATTAAGAAGAAAATGCCACAAAATATTGTAAACACGGTGTGCGAATCTAAAATATTTAAAAGTTTACAAATAATTAAACCCTGTGCAAATTCAATTCACATAAGTGGCGCACAAGGCCTTATGAGAACTTAAATCATAATCGGAATATAACGTTCCCACTGGGATACAGGCATCCTCTCTTTGAGATGGGAGTGGGTTGGAATCAACCACGCGAACCCAGAGCTGGTTTTAGAACATTTTAGTTTACTCACGTTTTCCTTTTGAGAGCAGTGGTGATGAAATTACCTACACAAAATAATTTCATCACCACTACCACCACCAGGTAGGCGCTTTGCCTACCTGGGTTCGAACCCACGACCTACAACTCGTAAGTTGGGGCCACTGGGCCACCAATGCTGGGGACATAAGATAATAACACAGAAATATCAATAAATAGGTTTATTTTTGTTATGCAACGAGCTAGTAGCTTATTAGTCGCGGGCTCGAACTCACTGGTGGGCCTGGGTAAAAAGCACGATGTGTCACCAGGCATCGTGTCCGACAGAGGTACTTATTATCAGTAGGGAGCAGTTAGACGCTAGTCTACACGCACAACGTTACTGAGTGAGATGCAGGATCATGGTAAAACAGGCGCGAAAAATTAAGACAAGTCCATCGGAAGATCGGGTTTTATGAAAAAACCACTGCATAAATCAATGACCAATAAGGTGTACCTATTGAACTTTTCAATATTATTTTGAGCTTTGTCGGTACCGACTTGGTGTTGGAGATTTTACACTTCTTTTGTTACTTAAACACGCCCAAAGTTATAAAATAGCAAGAAAAATGAATTTTTGCTGGCCTTAACATGTTTAATTTTTGATGTACAGACGCCAGCACATCAAGCTACCCTAATCTGTCAAATTTCTTTAACAGATTCTCAACTTTATTCCATAGACATACGGTTCATGTCCAATTGGAAAAATTTGACAGTTTGGGGTAGCTTGATGTGCTGGCGTCTTTACATTGTCGAACAGTAGAGTAATATATATATACACTCCCGAAGTATGTATGGGAAAAATGTCGACAAGATTCACCTTAAAGACAAAATATTTTGATTCAGCCATTTGGTAGCAGGAGTTGCTGCCCAGGATGCAACGGACATTAGTCCGAAGGGTAAGCTATACTTGTCGCAGTCAGTTCGTGGATGGGCGACCAAAACATATCGAGCTTAACGTGCTATTGAGGTATGAGGAACAGAGTGTAAAGTTCGCTCATACTCTACAGAAAAGGGAGGATTCTCCGACCAGACGGGTGTTGTCTGGTGGGCTACTGCCCGACGGTTGATGTCGGGATGTTGTACCTATGCCACTCGCGCGGTAAACTCTGATTGCGCGATGCAGGATTTTGTGTGACGTGAGTCTTGCGTAGTTCGCCTGTGGCATTGTAGATGGTGCCACTTCTCTTTTTGTTTTTTTTTTAGATATTTGTTGCGAAGTATTTTTCTGTACTGCCGCTACAGTGCTTTCAGAGTGTTTCCTAGGCACGGGTTCATGGCTCGGAAAGCACGCTAAGCCGTAGTTTCGGGCTGTTGATTCGTAATCTTTAACAATTGTTACGTCTCAAGCCTAAAAGTCTGACAAGCAGTCTTACCAAGGAGTATTGTTACCGAGGGCGAGTAACTAGGTTGTAAAGCTCAGACATGAGACAGACAGTTGCTCGATGTAAAATAACGGTATTCAGCTGCGTCCAGTTCGACTGAAATCCGACCACCAACATAATTAGGAAAACGCTAGGCTAATTGTAATTGATTGTTACAACTTAAAATTATCAAAAAAAGTCAATAAATGTGGATATTTATTTATTTTGCTAAATACAGATGTTTTTTTTTTAAATTACATCTTGTAGTTGACCTTGAGAGGCCATAACTACTTAACCGGACTTTCCTGTGGTTGCCTTAAGGTGAATGCGCAGTGGTAGACCGCGAAATTCAAATTTTCTTACGTTTTTGCAATTTTCAGGTCAGTATCAAGTTGTATCCTGATCAAAATGTGATTTGCGAATATAACAGGTACGTGTTTACAGAATTATAGCTATTAGAATGTCTAATATATCTCTTATAAGTTAGATTTCTTCCACAAGCACTTTTCCATAAGAAATTTGTTCTTATGGAACAAATCTAACTTAGAAAGATGTATTATTGATTCTAATGATTATAAATCTGTAGATACGTACATGTTATAGTCGCAAATCATATTTTGATCAAGTAACAAGTTGACACTCACCTGAAAATTGCAAAAAACGTAAAAAAAATTGAATTTCGCGCTCTACCACTGCGCATTCACCTTAAGAAAACTTAAAGCCTCCAGCCAGGGGCGTAAAACTACTATACAGATAGATGCTGAGTCAAAATAAGTTCAAACAACATTGCGTATAATAATAATAATACATTGAGAGAAAATGTGCATTGAGTATTAAAACACACTACAATTACACTCACTTCAATTAGTGTTAAATGTATTTTCTGGTGTAGGTACGATAAAAGTACCTATACAGGGTGGCAGGCAAATCGACGCGCAAACTGGAACCATGAATTCAGCGCAATTGTAACCCCAAGCGTAAAAAATTTTCACCTGTTTTCCAAGAAAAAATTGCTGTTTCTTTGAAGAGTGCACTACCTAGGCAGTGAAAATGTTTGGAACAGATTGCACGTAGTTGTCCCTGTCGCCCTGTATACAGGAAAAGTTTTTATTCAGTGCGCAAACTTTAACCATGAATTCAGCATACCATTCTAGGCCATCCAGCGAAGAAATTTTTCGTCGGTTATACGAAAAAAATCAGCTGTTTCATAAAAAAGTGCAATACCTACGCGGTCAAAATTTATGGAACAGCTGTTTTTTTTTTTTGTATAACCGACGAAAATTTCTGCGGTGATAGAATGATAATAATGCTGAATTCATGGTTACAGTTTGCGCACTGGATAAAAACTTTTCCTGTAAAATAAATTAAAATATTAAGGGCCACTTACACCAAAAGCATTAAACAAACTTAAAACATAGTTGTCTTTCTGTCTATGATTTGAAAATCATCATTATCACTCCAAAACATTTAGTGACAAAATCACGTTTTAATTTAAATATGTTTACTGCAACAAATGTAGCGACTTTTGCTATTGCAGACAGAACCTAGTAAATACTATGATGGCCAGAGAAAGATTTAAGTAAATGCCTTATATTAACTAGCTTAACACCAGAGATATTTTATGTAACTAGCGACCTGCCCTGCTTAACACAGATTTGACAAACTCTACTGAAATGACACAAAATCTACTTAAATGTTTATTATGAATTGAACATACCTCATGTACAAAGTAGTACGGAATCAATTATCCATAATATGATGGAGTTAAGGTGTGACCAAGGGACAAACAAACCAGGGATATCCAAAAGAGCGTTGGGTTGATAATATTGTCAAAGTTGTGGGTAACACATGGATGAGAGACGCACGGAACCGAGAAGTATGGCGAAAAATGGGGGACGCCTATGCCCAGCAGTAGGTGATTCTGAGCTAAGATGATGATGGTGATAATGATGATCATGGTGATAATGATGATGATGGTGATGATGGTGATGATGATGGTGATGATGATGGTGATAATGATGATAATGGTGATAATGCTGATGATGGTGATAATGATGGTGGAAACCACATCAAAATCCTTTACTTTGTTTAAAAGAACAATGCAGTCACACGGACAGACATGTAACTGACTTTAAATATTAATGTGGTGTTGGCCTTTCAGTGGAACCAGTTGTGTAAACTTACCCATATATTACTTAGCCACAAGCAAACAAAATGAAGATAAAAAGAGGACACACAAAACAAGGATTTAAAATTTAGAAGCATTGTATACACGGCTAAATATCAAGCTGTACATTTCCAGTTAACGCTGATCTCGCAGCTTGATCTGTAGCCATGTGTACATACCTCAGTTTACTTATAATATCATAGACACATAATAAATTCTTAATAACACTACACATTTAGAGTTGATGTGGTAAATTATTAAAACCTAATAACAGCTATTTTGTAATTCAGTAGAGCATTCACTGTAAAAACTGTTAACTCAATAAAATGTACAAAATAACTATAACATAAAATTTTAAGTAATTTATTTTTTTGAAGATATTTACAGTCAATTTCAAATTATACTACCTAACTAAAATAATTGGTGGAAAATCAGAAAATTCAACCGAAGTTGAAATTGAAGGGTATATTCGGCCAGTACATTGGTTTGTCCTGATCACGTATACTTATAAACTGAGTCACTAAAGACATTTCCAATGCTGATATCTTTTCCCAACCATGCCCGTACAATTTTTTTAATGTTTCCTGTTTATCTTCTGCATTTTCTGGGGGACCAGCCTCCATTTCCTCTATATGTTTTTTTTCAGCATCATTCTCAGCTTGCAGCCTCTCCCTCTCTTGCCTAGCAAAGTCTCTGTACACCTGATTGTCCCTCAGGAACTGGATATACTCTTCACTCACCTCAAGTTCTGGATCAGGGGATCGGCTTCCAAGCGAAGCTTTTTCAGATTCAGAAGGTTCGTTAGAAGATTCTGGCGTTTCGCGTTTGAACTGGACGTGGGTTGCACGGCGTTCATTAGGGTATTTCTTTCTCATCTCTGCTTCGATGGTATTTTGACGTATAGTCCTATGTAATAACTTGTTTTCATGCTCCAAAGCTAAGGCTTTAGACTTCCAGAAAGCTACTTCGTTCTTCAGTTGCCAAGTAGAAGCTTTTGTAAAATCTTCAGCCCAAGATGACATTGTGATTGGAACAGTTTGAAGCGTCGGAACTGGAATGCGTACCTTCTGTATCGTCGTGAACTGATTCTGATATTTTTTAATGGCCTTAAGTTTGTTCTTGCGTCTCAATTTTTTCTGTCGTCGGCTTCGATCGTTACTTTTAAAAGTTTTAATGGTTGTTCTACAATTCGGTTCTTCGACTTCGGGTGGTTGGAAAAACATTTTCTATTTGGAGCTTATTTCCACTCAACAGTAAATATTAATGAAGCTTAGCTATCTGTCAAATTTGACAGTTGAATCAGTTGATCAGTGTCAGCCATTGAGGCTACGTTCCGAGTTACGATAATAATATCGATTTGAGCGTGCTCACATAAAAATAACTTTGGTTACGAAAATAAAAAAGTACAAAGTTGCTCAGTTGACATGCCGTATGACGTAAAAACATGGCGGCTACTATATCATGGTGTTCAAAAATATTAAAACACTGAAATCTTTAAATTCTAATTGAATATTTATTTTACTATTTTTTATGTAGACGCCAGCACATCAAGCTACCCCAAACTGTCAAATTGTATATTTGAACATGAACCATATTTTATGAGTTATAAAGTTGAAAATCTATCAAAGAAATTTGACGGATTGGGGTAACTTGATTTACTGGCGTCTGTACTAAAACTAACATTTTCCAACTGCATTTTGCATAAGCTATCTCAATAATAATATATTTTTGGATTTTTTCTCATATATAGTAAAATACCCTATCGTCGCGACAAGTTTAGTGTCATTTACTAAAGATGACAATTATGTACAAATGCGACAGGTAATTACTGACATAAATTATCACTTTTCCTGACTTATAGCTTAGTTATTTTTCTAAGCATATAGCCTTGGCTGTAAGTATTGAGCACCCATGACATCTTTCAGTTTTTTTGAGGAGTATCAAATCGAAATAAAACAAAACGTTCTAAGTAGGTTTATTTCAATATTTATTAGTAGAAAATTTTTATTTTGTGGATTCATCCATTCACTTTGCCTTAATTACGGCAAAAATTATTTTTGGTAATAAGATAACGAGATTTTTACAATCTTCAGCAGTAGGTAATCGCGTTCCATTCCAGACGCAGGAAACGTTTCAGCTCTTCTTTGTTTTTGATAGTGTGGCGCCTGACTCTACGCTTTAATAAACCCCAGAGAGGAACCTTCTAACAATGCGAGCCGTGTCAAGAAGTACCGCTTTCTGAATCAGGCCCTTCACCCAGCTGCCCAACGAGAGCCTCGTCAGGTATTGGTCGATGCTCTTGGCTATCAAGCCATTGGCTGTAATTACTATTATTATTTTCGGGAGTGGTTTTTTTTGTCAGCTCTTAGGCTGGTTTTAGCTACATTTATGGGCCCAAAAGATGAGGGTGTGTTTTCTTCCTCTAACTGCATGAATTTCCTATTGTGCAGGTGTTTAAGATGGCGGCTTTCTATAGGTTAATATAATCGAATTCTTCTAAATCTCTCTTCTTCTTTTATTTTTATTTAGTTATTTACCAGAAAACAAAAATAATATTTAACTAATGGTAAAAAATGCATTCATACATTTATGAGGCAAATGGAATGGGAAGAATGGATAAATCTGTGGGATAAATTCATTGTGATATAAAATATGTTCTGTGTCTGTGGTCAGGTCAGAACTCAACTATCAGAAGTGACGTTTACGATAGCGATTAGATTACTACCTATTGAAAACAGAAACACTGGAATATAATGGAAACAAACAGAATATAAACATTCGTAATGGATTATAAGAACCGCTGTCGGACATGCTTAGGTAGCGAGAAAGAAATGCGCCATATACACTCCCGTGTAAGAATCGCTGGCGAAGAGGTCCATCTATCAGATATTCTTCAGAATTTTTACAATTACAAGGTATTTTATTTATGTAGCCACCTTTAATTTCAGTGCGGCATTTTGAGCTCGTAAAATTTTCCCGTAGCCTGTCGGCTGGGAGCACGACAGTGACCCTCCTGCAGATTTATTTTAATTCACGAGTCTGACTATGGAGTTGAGTATAGTTTGTAGAAAAACCAGTTTTTATTACATAGTATTTATGTTTGTCATACAAGTAGGTGTAATAGGTTACGTAGGCGGTCTAAACCAATGAATCTTAATCATCTATTATTCGTGGATTTACTTATCAGCTCCATGAGAAGTCTGTAAATAGCGTTATTGAAATAAATGCTGTTGCAATTAGTAAATGCGACTGTATTTAGATAGTGATTATATTAAACTATGTACTATCTTTTTCACACTGATTATGTGCACACCAAATGTCGTATGATACTGAATTTAACTGTTCTAGGTTGCCCCAGACCCAATGTTTCCAGAAAACATATGCATCAACTGCGTCCATCAACTCACGATTACTTACTCCTTCAAAGTTCTCATAGATTCCAGCTCTAAAACCCTGATGGACAACCTCTCCCTTCTTGATTCAACTAGCGACAACTATGATTGTATCTATGAATCTGATGACCAAAAACCAGACTGCCATATAAACATGAAAAAGAGAAAAATAAAAAAGATAGAACAAAATATTGATGATGAGATTCGGTTGCTGTTTTGCGTTGAATGTAAAGCAGAGTTCCATTCTGTCAAACTGCTAAATGAACACTGCATAAATAATCATCCCACTAAATCAGAAATTGGAAGGGATTGTGATTATTGCAATGAGAAGTTTGAAGATTTTCGTTCACTGGTATTACACAGAAAGCTGCATTTAAAACCATACTTATGCGAAAACTGCTGGGAAGGATTCTACAATGAAGATGAGTTGAACACCCATTCCTGTCAACCTAATGTAGAAAAAAAGGAGAAAAACAAGGCTGAAAGGGTATTGCGTCAGTGTGATCAATGTGGGAAGTCATATCCTCCTGGTTACATAAGAATCCATATGTTAACACACAGCAATGATCGTCCATACAGCTGTAAATTCTGTCCAAAGAAGTTCAAAGTACCGGGAGGCCTCCATTCTCATGTCCTGTGGAATCATAAGCGAACGAGAAACCACAAATGTGAAGTTTGCAACGCTACCTTCATATCTTCAAGTTCCAGAAGTTCTCACATAAGAAAGAATCATCTAAAAGAAAAGAAATATGGCTGTGACAGTTGCGGAAAACGTTTCTTTTCCAAATCCGAATTACAGAGACATTCTCTGACCCATACTGGAGTGAAGAATTTCCATTGCCATCTGTGTAACAAGTCGTACCAAACTAGATACGGTTTGAATGTCCATCTGAAGTCTCATTCACCAATGAACGTATTGAATTTGTAAAACAAAGTACAAAAATGTTAATTTGATCTCAATTGTTAGGCTAAGTATTTATGAATGATTCATTTCACTATTTATAATTGCAATGTATGAGTGAAATATAGTTTTAGAAGAACAAGGAAAACATTTTTATTTAAACCTTTATACCATTTTGGGTACCAAATAATAAATCTTGACTGTGCAGGTACAGAAACTTTAATAAAAATAAATTTAAATATAGTTCCACCATAAATAATCAGGAATTAATTATATTTAAAACAATCAATAATAATTTGAAACAAAATGGCGATCTGAGGCACTTATATTTAACTTACTCAATATAATTTGTGTATGAAACAAAACATAATGTTATAATTGTATGTGGAATATAATAGGATATTAATGAAATATTGATAGTGACATATCAGCAATGATTATTAATTTTGACTCCTATTCGAAAGTTTTGTTGCAGCACCAAGTGTAAGGCATTATTTTGAAGCAAGGCGAGTATCCCAATACGTAATACCACGATACCAGTATAGCTTATTCTGAAGATATAATATATTCTGATATTTAATTGACTTTTCTATTGCTTTACGATCTGCGGATTTCATATATCTAAGATTTTTTCCTCTACTAACTCTATTCCAGTTCTCCTATTTTCTGTTAGTTTTTTAATTAATTTATACAATAAACTATTTACATTATCATGTAGGAACGTTATTTGTTAATACCAGGAACAATGGCACGTCTATCCAATCTATATACAATCATTTTGGTGGGATAATACTTGAATAGGAGTAATTGAGAATTATGCTACTGGCGCAGCTAGAATCTTTGATTATTTTAATGCCTATTTTAAAACAATAGGTCTTCACAGTCGCACGACTTTTGGAGATAGTAAAATAACAATGCCACACTACTTATCTTCTTTCTCTTTCCTTCGACGGTATAGTCAGCCTCGTAATTGCTTAACTACCCTCAGTCACTTAAGTCAAAAAGCAACTTGTTTTTTTTATCATTTACTAGTAACATAGACCTATGTTACTTGTAAATCTTTAAAAAAAGAACAGATCATAAAACAAGAAGGTGTATTTATCTATGTGACAGTTACATAATTTCAACATTAGTGCAGTTTCAATTTACTGGGAGTTGTTGTCAAAAGTGATATTGGTAATTACGAGGTTGACCACACATTTCCAATAAAAAATTTAAAATTTGCCTGCTTTCTGTTAAATACAAAGACAGATGATCAATTCATTATACGTCTCTTTAAGGTTTTCTACCTTTACGCAAAAAACCTCATAGAAGCAGTAGACTTCGAATAGGAGTCAAACTTACATAGATTTAAAGCATGTATTTATAAAAATATAAAAAATATCACTCTCTGTCCATTCTGTTTACCAACAATGTAATTTGTACATTCGTTCACTAGGCAAGCAACGCCCAAACAGTTTTCGTAACTATACATATTTGTAATCCGTTATATTCGAGTGTATCCTGAAATAGAAAAATAGATATTTTAAAACGATTGTTTATTTTGAATGTTGGCAATATTGATTTTAATTGATGGTGTTGCCACATGCAAATACTGATTTTACTTATAAATAGATATTAGCAAGTGCAATTTTATTTACATGGGTAGTTATTTACTATGAAAATTGAATTTTTAGATCACAACGAATTTGCAACTTTGAAGAATGTCAATTAAACCACAAACCACATTTCTACATGAGTTTGTCCTTAAACTTTAGAAGAAAAAACAGCACAATATAAACTATACATTTGCAAAAAACCAGTGCTCACCATTCAAGTGCAGTTATCACAAGAAAACCAGAGTATTAAACTATAATAATAAATCTTAATCGTTTGTATTAGGAAAAATTCATACAATAAGATGTATTTTTTGTATATATTTTATATTTAATTAATTCTATTTCCTTTAAAAATTAAGTTTTAAGACGTAGCGGTTATGATTTTACAATTTCTACCTCAAATAATAGATATAAATTTAATCTTTCATAAATGCCATAACATATACGTACTTTAAGTATATATTTTATAAAAATGCACTGTAGGCATCGATAACAATAGTATCAAATAGATTAAATAAATATACTCAACTTTGAGATATCATATTTTGTGTTCAGTTTGCAAAAAATATAGTCACAATAGTAGTAAGTTGATAGTTAATATAACAACCACTATGCTATTAAACTGTTTTACCTACAAAATTAGATAAATAATGATATTTGTACCTCAATGTTTAATGAAAATTATATTATCACTAGCTATTTCTAAACTATGTATGTTTCAATCTACTATAATGCCTGTATGTGTTAGCAAGCTACAGTGGTGGTCATATAATTAAAAACGCTTATTTAAAGGGCAGATTTTTTGAAACTAACAAGTATAACTAATTGCATGTATTTTTTCAAGGGAAGTAATAACAAAACTTCGCGAGAAAAATTGATCGTATAAAAAGATGCCGACAATCTGCAATGCTCAAAAACTATGGTTTTCCACACTGTGAAGCATTTTGCCACGTATCAAACTTCAAATGTTCCGCGTGTACCTAAACAGAGAAAGTCATCTCGTCGAGCTGATCGAAATACCGTTTGTTTGGCAAAACAAAATCCTTTTAAAGGGTCTAATGAGCTGAGAACAGAATATTTTGGTGAAAATAACCCTTCAGCAATCTCGGCACGCACTATTCGAAGGCGTTTGATAGAAGAAAAGTTGCACGGAAGGATATCAAGGAAGGTGACCATGCTGAAACGGTGCCATAGGCAAGTCCGGCTTGCATTTGCAAAAAGGTATGAAAACTGGACAGTTAGTCAATGGAAATATTTTATTTTTTCTGACGAGAAAAAAATTAACAGGGTATGTTTTGATGGAAAACGATATGTAAGACGCCCTCCGAATAAACCTTTCGACCCTATGTATACAAAAAAATACATTAAAGCATGGTGGGGTAATGTGGAAATTTGAGCGTGCTTTTCTGGACATGGTGTGGACCTGTTAAGCTGATAGAAGGAAACATGGATCAATTCCAATACAAGAATATACTGGAAGAAACAATGTTATCTTATGATGAAGACGTGCTTCCGGCTATTTGAACATTCCAGCACCACAATGACCCAATCAATTCAATAATCAATTTCTAACATCGCAATCAGTTTCTGTCTTAGATTGGCCAGCTAACAGCTCAGACCTAAATACCCAATAGAGCATCTTTGGTGCGAAGTCAAGAAAAAGGTTTCAAATCAATAGTGTGGCAATTTAAGAGAGTTGTACGACGTTTTCTTTGAAGAATGGAACTCTATTTCTCTTGCGAAATGTCAAAAATTGATAGAATCAATGCCTCGCCGGTATAAAGCAGTAATTGAAGACCGTGGACATGCTACTAACTATTAATTTTAGTTTAAAATAATTATTAAATTGCTTTATTTCTTTACGAACTTATTTATTTATTTATTTAATACTTCACGCACAGAAATGTACAGAGGCGGACTTAATGCCAAAGGCATTCACATTAAGTTTCATATAAAGCAACTCTCGAGCAGTTTCATAAATCGCTCTTAATTATTTGTCCAGCTTCATTATTATTCGAATTTGTTGCTATAGAGAATAAAGAAAATATGTAAAAAAATTGTTAGCGATTTTATTCTATATTCCTAATTCCGTTTGCTCTATTCAAGTGGCTATTTCATAACATAACTAGTTACTTCTAAGAAGGAACAAACACATGACATGATTAAGATAAAAAAATCTGGAACTTCAAATCTTTCTTATTTATATGACCACAACTGTATGTAAATATTCGATAATATATGATAGGTACTTTGAATTGGGCCGCTTCACGTTAGTCTAGAGATTAAATTACAAAGCATGTAAGTATATTACGTAAGATGATCAAATGATTGACGATCGAGATTGACTATTGGCCGATTCCTATAAATAATTTACGGACCGTTATTGGTTAAAATTAGAAAGCTTGTATCTTTACCAATAATGAAACAAAGACCTCATAGCTTCGCATAGTATACCATAGCCATATGGAAGTAGCTATCACAGGCAAAATTTGCTTACGAATCTGTTTACATGCCAATTTTGGCAATAAAACATGCTACCATTGGTAAGCAAAACAATTCGTTTTTGTTTATAGGAAACGAGCATTATCAGAAGAGATCGGAAATCAGATGTATATTTACCTAAAGTTAATTTTTAGTTATGGAAGCGGCTTCTTAATATTTTTGTAAAAAAATCGCGGCATGCCAGCAACACCGGGAATGCATAATTCGACGTCTAAATTATAAGGATTGCATAACTATTTAGATGCATATTTATTTAAAATTTACCCCTATACAAATATGTGTAAGTCTGTAAGAGAAGGTGTGGTGTGTGTTAGTTACAACAATTTTGTTTTTACATTAAATTAAGTTTTTTCGACACAAAAACCCGTTCCACATTAGCCAACATCTCAACTTTAGGTGAATATGCATCCGAATATTTGATCTCTGATTATCAGTCAATATAAAAAAATTATATACGGGTGGCAGAGACATCCAAAACGCAACCTCTTACCAAGGATTCAGTACACGATTATGGAAACCCTGGGTAACTTTATTTTTTTAATTCTGTACTAGTGGCCACAAAATGGCATCTTTTAATAAAAAAAACTAAAGCATCAGCTAATTAGACCGAAATATAATGCTTTAGTTTTTGCTAACCAACATTAAGTCAATTAAATGAAATGTTAGTAGAAATTACGGCCTGTAAATCAATATAAAAGTTGGTCTTTACAATTGATTAAACTCAAAAGTAATGTTCTAGTGCTAGCCTTGACTGCTTGGTGGTTCTGATGACACCATGCCCCTCTTGCTGGAGTGTCCTAAGTGCCCGTTTACCTGAACATTGGATGACATTAAGAATGCCACTGATGCCTTATTCAATGTTGCCACCTATTGGGTTCAAACTACATAACGAAAAACAACGAGGAAGAGTACCATCGACACAAGAAAAAGTCCTGACTGCACCAAAAACCACTCAATGCGTTTAGCGCTACACATATTTAAATCATCATTCTGTCTCGGTCATCTTCAAACGAATGACAGAAACAGAAAGTGCAAGCGGGCCTCTATATGTACGTTGCATTGCTTTTTACAATTGATTATACTCGAAAATAAAGTTCTAGTTTTAAAGCCTTTAAAATACCGCCACTATCAAACTACAAGCGACCCAATCCACTATATAAATATACATAAAAAACAGATAATCACCGCCGTGCCTAAAAATTCATGTCTAAGCCTATTTGATACATAACTTCGTCCATCTCCTGACCGAACATGCCGGTTTTTTCATCCCTTGTCACCGTACCATTTGGTTCGACCTTCGAGGTGGTCGGCTCATCAGCTTCTGAGTGGTTCGAGGTGCTGATGTTGAGGGTCGGCAGGCCCAGGATCATGCGGATCTGGTCTGTGAGGTGGGGTGCGGAGACAACTTGGTGGTATATGCCCTCGGCGGTACTGAGTATTTTGTCCACATCTAGGCACATCGATAAGTCGTTTACGTGCTGGAAAAGAGGATGTATTATTATCATTTCAGGTGCAATAAAGATCTCTCTCGTTGGGAGGTATTGGCAAAGGATAGATCGGTTTGGTGAAGCCAAATGCTTATGCCTTTGAAGACTAGCGGATGAGTGATCTCGACAGTGGGCGAGACCGCCTCAAGAGTAAGCCAATGTACAATACAATTACCAAAATGGTAATTTATCGTGTCCATACTGTGCACGTATTTTTACTGCAAAGATAATAGCCACATGAAAGCGCATGGTCATAACCCATGCATAGCCGTCAAAACCAGTATAGTAATTACAATAGTCACAGTAGCCGAAATCAAAGGAGTTCAGGCTATAACTGCCAGGGGTGCGGGTTGTTCGAAAGAGATACCGCGGCCCCTGGCACACAGGCAACTGAGGGAACACGGGTGGGTTTTAGTCAGTAAAAGTCTGACACGCCCTCCCGCTCCACCCGGAGCGGGAGAAGTTATTTGATGATTTCCCACCCAAAAAAAAAAAAAGGCTATAAAATAAAAACCTCATTTTTTGAAGTTGGTTAAAAATATTGCCATTACGTCCACATTTAACCAACCAATTATTGTTTCCCTGAGTGGGTAGCCTTTTTGTCATCCTTAAGGAAGTCTGCAAGTTCTTGTAGAGAAAGGATTCACGATCATTTCAAATTATTAAATAAGAAAATTTGTTTGTCGACTGTACAATAACAATAAGTATCGTAAAGTATTAGCTGTACTCACTTTCAGTATTTCAGTAAATCCATAATCTTTACTGATGAGAATATCTTTTTCTGCGTCAAGTATGGCAACACAAATCAATAAGTGGAAGTTTGCACATGGCAACGACGTCCATAATACTTCCCATAGTCTGAAAATAAATACACAGTTATTTATTATGATATTATAAAGAGGTAAAATTTGTTTGTTTATAAGTTTGTAAAGACGCCAGCACATCAAGCTACACCGAACTATCAAATTTTCCCATTTGCTGAATGCTGAGTGAAAACGAAGAAATAGCGCGGGCGAGTGATGGGATATCATTATAGACGTAGCGTAGAAATTTTTCGTAGGTTATACAAACAAAAAATCAGCTGTTCCATACATTTTGACCGCGTAGGTATTCCAACATTTTCCGACTGGTTTTTGCCTAAGCTATCTCAATAATATATTTTTCGATTTTTTCATATTTAATATTTTTTCATAGACACCGACTTCCTAAATTAAAGTTATTTTTTACTTTGTAGTGTTCTTTCGGAAGTCAGTTGATATTTTTTTTTTTTTACCGATTAATTACAAATAAAAATGTTTTTTTCTGAATGGCCATTAGTTCTACCATGCACCATTTCAAGGTTATCCATTAATTACCGGACACCCTGTATAGTAAAATACCCTATTAGTGCCCAATTGAGGGCGGCAATAGGCGAGCCGTATTACATAACTGCCGACAGAGACTCATACCTCATAATATCTCTATGCGAGAACTCCCGTTTAAACCAGACGAGTAGCCACCGGAAGCAAAAGTACATGTTCCCGGAATCTTTCTGCGCGAGGTGGTTGGCTAGCTCGGGGCTCGCGAATGTTAGCAGCTGTTGTAGTTGTAGCAGCTGGTGCTTCATGCCGGCCTGGTCCATGTCGAAGTTTGACGCCTGCGGGAAGAAAAAATATTGATTAGTTTACTATCTTTAAAATGTTTTTAAAGACAGGCAGACACACACACAAACTTGAAAATGACAAAATTGGGGTTAAAACATAAAAAAATATAGCGTAAAGGCATTTTTATTATTTTACTAGCCTTTTTAGCCTACTACAATTTATAAAAAATTTGGACCGTCGTTCCTTGCATAAAGACCCTGTTTTTTATGATTTAATTACAAATTTACAGTTTAAACATTTTTCCCTATACTTGTAGTATAAAACAGTACAACTACTTGCCAAATTTCATAGTTGTAGGTCAACGGAAAATACCCTATTAAATTTTGATTCCCTTGAGAGTGTCAAAATATACGATTTTTGCGGCATAAACGGCCGTATCTTTTATTACGTTAACTAAGAAGTTTGATATTTTCACAGCTTCAAGAGACTGTAGACCTGAGTATATCGTTAATTTCAACTCGATACCTCCACGCGTTCCAGAGATAAAGGGTCTTGACAGACAGACGGACGGACGGAGGGACGGACAACAAAGTGATCCTATGAGGGTTCCGTTTTGTACGCAACCCTAAAAAGGCCCTAAAAATTACCAAAAAATAGGGGGTAATTTAACTTACAATCTTATCCATAAAGCCCACAAAGCACCAGAAGCTGTCGACCTCGTTGCCCAGCAACAGTAACAGCGGCGCCAATATATCCGACATGCCCTGCACATAGCCCAGGTCGAAGTTGTACATCACGTACGTCAGTAGGATGTCTTGTAGAACTACTAAGTTAGGATTGTTGTCTCCGGCGAAGAATGGGTGTGTTCTGTCTGTTCGGTTCACGTCTTTTTCTACTAGACTTTTTCTGTCTCTGTATTCTGAGAACCTGATGGGAAAAATGGAACAAAAAAGATGATAGATCTGTTCTAAGGTCCGGTTTTATAATCATGAATTCGGTATTGACCTATAGATAGACTCGGATACTTGCAACTTACTTTTCTGGGGTATTTATTAAAGAAATTAAATAATAGTTTAAAAAACTAAAAAACACGCTTTAAAAACCAAACTAAAAAAGGAGAAAATAATTTAATTCAATTAAAAAGCGTGGGGTGCTTTTTGAGGTATTTTTATAATCAATTAATGTCAAGCACCCCACGCTTTTTAATTGAATTAAATTATTTTCTCCTGTTTTAGTTTGGTTTTTAAAGCGTGTTTTTTAGTTTTTTAAACTATTATTTATTTTCTATTTTTTAGTTCTGCTAACTACAAAACGTGTTTTTTTTTTCTCATTTTTGTTTAAAATTATTAAATTGTCATCGGTCCTCGACAAGTTTACAAAGTTTCAATGAAATCTGACCGTTTAAAGTGGGTCAAAATCGCGCTCAAAGTTTCCGTTACATACATACATACAACCCGAGCTAATATAAAGCGTGTAAAAAAGGTATCAACTGACAAATGCTTGCACTGATTGGACTGGTCCATTCAAATTTGTATGGTTCTTTCCCCAAAATACCATTTCAGGCACTTAAATTTTTATTGTAAAAATCTCTAGATCTGATAAAGATTATGTCTGGACTTTAAAATAAACTTTGACCCTCGTTATTTCTCCTGTGGGGTAGTCATGTGGGAACACCATCTAGCTTATATTTTATATAATATGAAGTGTTAAAGTGATTCCGGATATCTTAGTTACAGAATAAACTATTTTATTTAATTTCAAAATCCAAGATGGCACCAAGATAAATGGTATTTTTTTATATGGACATCTTATCAATGGTAAAACCAAAATCCAACATAGGTGAATAGATAAGAATTAAGAATACTAATTTGTCGTTACGGGTGTAATTTTCATGGTTTTCAAGGGTCCTGATGCTGAAGTCAGGAATCATAAAGTCCATCTCACCTGGCCTCCTGCCCCTCAGTCATGGATCTCCACTGCAGCTTCATAGAGAAGTACTCTTCTGTTCTCTTCTTGGTTAACACTCTCAGTTCGGAGTGCGTCATGTGCCACGGGTAGTAGTCCAGTAAATATTTCCATACTGACTGTCTTATTGAATGGGCTACACCCTGAAAAATTGAGAATTATTTCGTTAATTCGTTTTTTTAATATTCAATCCATCTGCCTAGCCTTTTTCAACTGGTCGGCTTCCAGTCTAACCGTATGCAGCTGAATACCAGTATTTCTACATGACGCCCACAACCCAGTTACTGGGTAAAACGACAACTGACTGGTTGTCAGACTTTGGGGCTTCTGACTACCCGTAACGACTGTCAAAGATCCAGGAATGACAGCCGGGACCAACGCGAACGGCTTAACGTGCTTTCCGAGACACGGAGGGGTTTTGGTATGTAAAAATTGTTTTACCCATCCCTGGACAGCGGCTAGCGGAGCTTAATCTGATCGCTCGACCAGTGCGGCTATTACTACTTAGCCACGAGCCCAATATCCATACAACTAAAATAATAAGAGAAAAGTTATTTGTTATGCAAGGCTGCAAAGTTGTTTTTTGGCGCGAGTACTTGTATTGAAAGCTGAGCAAGCGAAGGATTCTAGGATTGAACCATGAGCGAAGCGAGTAGTTAGAATATAGAATCCTGAGCGTAGCGAGGCTTTCAAAGGTACGAGATGCAGTACTACCTTTGCTGCCGAGCGAAACACACAATTTTTCACCTCACTACAGCGAGGAAAATGCCAGGTGCAAGAAAAACAGCCTAAATAATATATTAAATTAGTGTACTTAGTTCAATGAAGTATGATAGCATTGCATTGTAGTCTAAAAGGTTTTCACGCCTTTAGAATGTCTCCATGCATTGAACAAATTGTACGCTTTTATGTACTTTTCGGGCGATTTTTCCGGAAGATAACTCAATTCGGCATTATGTACAACTTGCACTAACTCTGCAGGTGTTAAATTTATATCTTCATCGTTGCTGGACTCGCTCATACTTTATGATTTCTTACGATTTTTTCAAAAAACAAAACAAAAATATGGAAAGCGAATTGAAAACAGACGATTTTTTTTTCAAATTTCCATTTTTTTTTTCATGCAGTCGTCCTGCTGGCCAGTGCGATTATTCTAAATATAGGGCTGGCGCACTGACATGAAATAAGTATTAATGCATTTTCAGTGGACTGGCTGTATAGAAAATTATTGAATAGAAAGGTTCGAATTTCAAAAACTCTATCCACGCTAGCGCGTAAAATGCACTTTTGCACGCTGATTTCGAATGACAAACAGAATCTTTCCGAGGTGTGAGGTGAAATAATATTTACATAACATACATAATGAGCCAATGTTTCCACCACTGGAACCATGGAGTGGATCACCCTTTATGGATGGAACCTGGTCCTCCCGTCTGTGAGAAGTGAGCCGTAATCCACTACGCGGACATTATGCGGATTGGTAGGTATTTTATGCCATTTTTATTTTCACGCAGAGGGCAACAAAAATGACATTAAAGGAATATAGGAATAAATTACTACTTAGTACTTATTCGTTAGTGCTCACCCCTCTAAATATAAGCTGTTTAACACCTTCGACCTCTGTGACCCTGCCCTCTGTGTCCTGCAATCCATCCCACTTCTCTGTGGATAGGGGCGTCCCTCTGCAACAACAGAACATTAGATATTAACATTTTGGTAGCAAATGTTCTTTGGTGATTGTCGACAGGAGTTATCGATGCCTAAATAAATATGATGAAAATATTTAGGATTCTTTTTGTGGGGGTTGTCAACTGCAATATTATTGTAGTCACTTAAAATATCAGTTTAGAAAATCAGTTTTTTTTTTTGTGTTAACTTCAGACACGTGATGGGTATATCTAAACAGAATAAAACATTAAAAATAATGTTTTTCTCAACTCATACAACACTAACAGCGTCGTTGGTCGTTGATTTCTCAAAAAAGGGTTTAGATTCCGAAAACCATCGAGTTTGCAAAGTTTAGCTAGAATTAAAAATAACCCTGTGTTAAATTAGGCTTTTTTTTGGGTTGGAAATCATCAAATAACTGATCCCGCTCTGGGTGGAGCGGGAGGGCGTGTCAGACTTTTACTGACTAAAACCCACCCGTGTTCCTTCAGTTGCCTGTGTGCCAGGGACCACGGTATCTCTTTCGAACAACCCGCACCGTGTTAAATTAGGCTTAAAGTTCGTTTTTAAATCCCAGAGGCTCATTTGACAGATCTAATGTCATCCTCCTATACAAAATCAAAAACAAAAGATATGAAATGTCAAATTGGTCTCTGGGTTTAAAAAACGAACTTTAAGTTTAGAAGCTTCGCTGAGTTCAGTATTTTGGTATATTTTGTCTCGCTTTCAAATACTTTATACACGAGGACATAACGGATGAAGGTCTCAGTCGAGGCGTTATTTTATTTTCCAGCTTTTGCTAAAAAAAACCTTAAATTACATTGGTAAACTATTCAAATTTAGTGCTAAGAGTGGAAACAAACGCATAAGTCTTATTCTTCGGCTAGTATTGTCGAGACTTTATCGAGTAGCCATGAGTCATATTCGATAAGTGAGCATTGAACTAAGGAGTCTTTATCAACTCACGTGCAATTTGCATTATCAGTATTTGGAATTAATGACCTATTTATCGATAACCTTCACTTCTATTATTATTTTAGCAGAAAAGCGACTTTGGAAGATTGCTTGTAGACTATTGGCACAATCATGCAGTTTACTTTTCAATCCAAACAGTGGCGTAACTATACCGTTCGAGGCCCGTGGCAAATTCATCGGATGCCCCCCCCCCCCCCAATATAAAGAAGCAGAACCAACAATAAGAGTATTTTTTTATTTTATAAGACTTATTTATACACTTTTACTTGAAAGAGTTTAATAATAAATGTTGGGAGTTGGGATTCTCCTCTGACCGGGGGCCCCTTCCGGCTGGGGCCCGTGGCATTTTGCCGACTTGCCACCCTGTAGTTACGCCACTGAATCCAAATAGATCTTGCTAATATTATAAATGTGACAGTTTGTATGTTTAGATGTTTGTTACTCAATCACGCGAAAATGGCTGAACGGATTTGGGTACACAGATAGTTTACAACCTGGATTAACATATAGGATACTTTTCATCCTGGTATTAAGTTGCCGTGGGATAATATCCGACCTCCACGCGGGTGAAACCTCTGGCTACACCTAGTTTAGAATAGAAATTGCGATCACTTCTATGAAGACATTAAAAATGCATGTTTCGGGCTAACCAACTTGTTTTCGACTCAAACGACTGCTGAACAGCATAGGTATTCACAACCCGTCGACCCCAACAGCAAGCTGTCGGAAGAATAGCGGTCGTCTATTTGATTTAAACTGACAATATTTTCGGATTTCGTGTTTCTAAACAGCGTTTATAGGACTCCTACAATAACATTGATTGATGTTCTATTCGGTACGGAAGCGTATCGAATGGTTGTGAATAGCTATGCTGACCGGTTGATAAACAGTCTCAGAAGTCCTTTTTACACGCTTTACCTATATTAGCTTCACTTGTATGTTTGTTTGTTTGTTTGTATGTAACCGACTCCTTTGAGCGCGATTTTGACCCACTTTAAACGGTCAGATTTCATTGAAACTTTGTAAACTTGTCGAGGACCGATGACAATTCAATAATTTAAAAAAAAATTGAGAAAAAAAAACAAAAAAAAAACACGTTTTTGTAGTTAGCAGAACTAAAAAATAGAAAATAAATAATAGTTTAAAAAACTAAAAAACATGCTTTAAAAACCAGACTAAAAAAGGAGAAAATAATTTAATTCAATTAAAAAGCGTGGGGTGCTTGACATTAATTGATTATAAAAATACCTCAAAAAGCACCCCACGCTTTTTAATTGAATTAAATTATTTTCTCCTTTTTTAGTTTGGTTTTTAAAGCGTGTTTTTTAGTTTTTTAAACTATTATTTTTACATTTGATGTTTCTTTCATTTAAAGAAATATCAACTTTATGCTAGAGTAAAATAAATTGATTTCAGAATGAAGTCCTACTGAAAAAGTCATAAAAACTTTGAAGTTGTAGCGCGATCAAAGCATAATGTGTATTTTTTTTTTTTGAAAAACACAAACTTACTTATTTGTTTACATGTTTGGAAACTAAAACCCGAACACGGAATAATGTCTGTAAGGAAGTAATTTAAATCCGAACCACACCTATCCGCGATTTAACATAGTATGATGTAAGTATAGTCAACTCAAGTGTTTTGATAGATCAAAGGAAATAATTAAGTAGATAACTTTAGTAGCAATAGATACTTTTTCAAGCTATCCATAAAACTGGAGTTTTGTATAGGGAAATTATTTTATTTTGAACTCTTACCTAGGTATACAGGGTCGGGGTGGTAGTGTAGGTTTGACACTGATGACCTCATACTCATCGTTCCTGGTCACAGTGGTTGTGTCTTCCATGGCACTCATACTCTTTGTTAGCAGGTCCGCTACCTCTTCTGACACGTCTCGTTTGCCGTTCATGCCTTCGTTGCCATAGTATACTAGAAAAATGAAGACAAAATAGCTTAATAGGTAAAAACACTTTGATGGGACATTCTGTTGCTGGACATAAGATCAGCACATAAAGATCAATTTCAGTCGTATTCTGGAAATAATTTAAATATCATTTAGTAGTGAGAGAATTGTGCAAAGAATTAAATCATCTTCTGTCTGCCTTTTCTCAAAGTGGGGTCGGCTTCCAGTCTAACCGGATGCAGCTGAGGAACAGTATTTTTCATGGACCGACTGCCTATCTGACCGCCACAACCTAGTTACTGGGTAAATGGTAATACGAAACCATTTGGTAAGGCTGGTTGTCAGACTTTCGGGCTTCTGGCGACCCGTAACGACTGTCAAAAATCCACGTATGACAGCTGGAACCAACGTCTTAACGTGCTGTCCGAGGCACAGAGAAAGAATTAAGTACCATAATAATTATTTTGATTGGATGAATTACCTGTGTTCTAGTTTAATGGGTGTCCGTAAACTAACAGGTGCATCAGCCATACACATTTATCATTTGCTTAGGGTTGGTGTTTTCTAATGGTGGACACATCGTATAAACAGGTCAGCCACTGGCCTTTTAACCAGCACAACATACAAAAAGGTATTGAAATGAAAAATGGGTAAATACAAATCCTTACCAATATCAGTGAGCTTCGAAAACGCTTCCATAGTAGTCTCATAAGGCCTCTGTTTAAAATTCGACACCAAATTCCACACAACATCCGTAGTATTCTCAGTAAAGATATCCAGTTCCGCAAAAGACTTATTCAGTACTTGGGACTCAATATTCGGTTCTACAACGACGTAAGTATTTCTGTCATGACGAGTCTTCGCTGTCTTTACATGATTCTTTAAATACGCGACAAATATTTCTGCATTGCCATGTTGGAAGTAGAACGTCGTCTGCCAAACTCCTGGTTTGGTTGAGAACTGCATTTGCTGGTTGTTTCTGGTTACTCTGAAGGTTTTGAGCTCGTCTATTGGTATCTTGATGATGCGCGCGCGGGCCGTTGCATAGTCCGAGGTGATGCTGCCACTGAGGGTGCGCTGGCGACGACCTGGACGACATTTTACGTTAATTTGGCACTTAACAACTTTAAAATGAAGTTGTAAGACAATTGAGAAGTAAATTGGCAGTCATTTTGTTAAGAAGTAAGAAAAGAAGACAGAAAGTACTTGAAAGTAGCTAATAGGTAAAGAGGGTGAGTAAATTCGTAGTACCAAAGAGTTTGGAATTTGGTGCTATTTACATACATAGGTTTGAATCCCATCACCAAACAAAAAAATGTAAGTAAAATATGAAAAACGAATAGATATTACACTGTGAAAAGCAGGCCTGACGTGCAAAAGATGACGGACGCAAGGACCAAGGAAAACAGTTTTTAATAATTCCAGCGCGTATGATAACAAAAGATGAGACCGAATTATACAAAAGGGTGTAAGACTTATTGAAAGAGAGGTTAGGGTGCGTTTTCAGAGAAGCTTTGAGATCTCAAGACGGTGCCCTCCAGTTCGGTGCGTAAGCATGCATGTCCAGGGGGACGTTTACAAGCAAGAAGGTAGATCCTTTCCTAATCAAGGTCACAACAGCACTGACCGTATGCCAATCAGCCGACTTTCCGGACGTCACTCGGGTTGGCCGCAACACTGAGGTCTAAAGAACCTATAGCAACTTGAAATAAAGGGACGACACCACCAAACACGCAGCCGAAGCGGCGAAAAAACACTATAAATAAATAAATCTACCTTTAGCATAAGACATGGTAATACCAATAGTATTGACGACAGCCCACTCTTGGTCTTGGGTGTCAGAATCGATCGTGATCAGGTCGTTGGGTCTCCATTCGATGCACTTGCTACTGTCTTGGTTCTGCACAATGCACAGCATTCCGATGGCGTTGAGGTCCGTGACTGGTCTACCCAGGCACGCTTTGAGGAGCACTCCATCTTGAGTGAACAGGTCCTGTAACGGCAAAGGTTAATTGATAATATAATGCTTTTGACAGATGAACTTGAGTTTGCGAAGTGGTCTTCAGCCGGTCTATTCTGTAAAAATCTCACTGTGAAAACTTGACGTTGTATTGAGGTGCCATTCCACCTATGCGCCGAATGGGTTCTGAGATTTTACAGAATAGATCCCCAGATTTACGCCAGTAAAAAGTCTAACGTTAGTGTCTATTTGCTGCTGCCGCGATAACTTCGTTTTGAGTCTGTGTAACATAGCGGAGTACTAGCTTCATAATTATGGTATTATTGTTACAACAAAAAAAACATAAAAATGACAAAAACCTAGAGAAAAACTTGTCATGTGGCCAGTTTGTTGGTTAAATAAACGCAAGCTAGGTCGAGACAAATTCACACGAGGCCAATTCCCACCGGCGGGCGCCGGCGCGGCATGACATCATTCTACGAATTTTACTTAATTACAATGAATATTCGTCATGTCGTCATTAACAATGTGCTTACCATAGTATTATTTTTTAAGAGTTATATTGTTGTATTTTTTTTTGTTCCATCGTTGGGAAATTACGAATTATAATGATATTAATAAAATGCTAAAGTTATTTTAAAGCTGTTAAAATCCGCCTCTGTATATTTTGTGTAGGTACTTACATAAAGTCATTCCAACAGGCCTATCTTATTTTTATCACTGTGTCCTTTTGAAGAAGAAAGTTACCTAATCGTTTCTTATCTTTAAACGTAAGTACTAAAATCGTTTGATATAATATTTAATTGAGCTCATGGAGTGTGGGCAGCAGGATTTTTTTTAAATTTTAAAGACAAGCTTTCTTATTATATCTTTTGTATCATACGGATTTATGCAGGTAGACAGATACCCTGATTATTGCACACCCTGTTAAAAATAACAAATACGTTTTTACAAAGGGGCTTGAAATTTCGAGTCGAGATTGGCAACCCGAGATCTCGCATGCTACTAAGTCTGGGGTCGAAATTACCAGTTCGAGTTGCGAGATTGAGATTTCGCCTACTTTTTAAAATAATGCGATTTTTTTATTTGAGATCTCGCGAGATCGCATTCCCGAGTTTCACACAATGGGCAGTCGTACGAGTATCACAATCAAGCAATCTTGTGCGCAAACCTTTAGATTGGGCAGAATTAGTACAAAAATTGTAATAAGAAAGGCTCTTTCAACAGACAAGCTGGATTCACGAAGCATCAATAAGAAGGGCACAAATTTTTGTACACGCTGATATTATGAAAGATAACCATGAATTGATTCACATGACACCCCGGTAAATTATTCGAAGGTTATTAAAAAAAAATATTGCTGTTCTATACGTTTTCACCGCATAGGTATTGCACTTTTATAACAAAAACAAAATCCTGTGAATAAACACTTTTTTTTTTTCATGTAACAGCAGATTTTTGTTTTGAAAACCGACAAAAACATTCTTCGTTAGATACCTCTAGAATCATGTGGTCCATTCATGGCTACAGTTTGAGCGTAGACGTCCCTGCGACCCTCTATTATATAATTATTTTTTTATGAATATGTTATGCTAATATATAACTTTGTTGCGCTACTTCTTCCCAGCTAAAGCACTAGGAAGTGGTGAAGGGCGGGCGTTTTGGGGACTGTCTTATGTAATTTTGACGTTCAAAAAGACCTGACTCTCAGCTTAGTTTGAATAAATGACTTTTGAATTTTGATTTTGTACAATATTTGGAACATCAACAAAACAGATAAGCTTATCAGTATAACAAATATTTTCAAGCCGCAATATATATTGATAAATGTAGAATTTTCATACAAAACTAACGAAAATGGCCTTGAATTTGTATGCTTCGCACAAGGCCTGAGTCATTATGTAATTAAAATAACTACTATTAGGGTTAAAGTAAAGGGGACACAAAGGAAAGGCCATTTTAAGGATTTCAAAAATATGAATACTATCGTTTTATATTAGATTTTTTGGCTGAGACAGTTCAAAGATAGGCCTTGACTTCCCATACCTATTAACGCCGTAATTTGAAAGCATTGTAAAAGCCAAATATTTTTTAAAGAGTAACTGTAGAGTTTCTTACTGGTTCTTTTCCATAGGAAACAAGAACCAATTGGAACTGTGCACCTAGCTTCTGACGTTTCATATTTTAAGTGCACATGTAGGTTTGTGTGTTTTTTTTAGGAGGATATTATTTATTTGTTGTGTTTTACTAATAATATCTGGAATTACCGAGCTTTGCAAGGTTTTTTTTTGGTTTGACATTTTCTAAAAATGAAACATTGCTAGATCGATTTATCGCCCCCGAAACCCCCCCCTGCAAAGTAAATTTCATGAAAATCGTTGGAGCCGTTTCCGAGATTCAGATTATATACGTATATATATACATTTAGACAAGAAGAACTGCTCGTTTAAAGGTATTAGATAAAGTGAGACGTGTGATCCCACATAAAGAATAGGACAGTCACTATGAGATAATAAGGATTTCAGTCAAGTGGTAAGGGTGGATAGCTCAGATAGTAAAAAATATAGATTTATGAGCTGGAATGACAAAGTAAAAAGTGTTGAAGTAAAATCGTTTTATTTTAGCTGTAAGTACTCCAAGAACCGCTTGTTATTTGGGGGGGGGGGGATGGGGTTGCCATAATCGCCACGCTTCGCAGGCGGGTTGGCAATCGCAGTATGGTGGTAAAATGCATAGCGAACGCTGCTGCCCATTCTCTAGTAGTTCCCTTAGTCGCCTCCTACGACACCCACGGGAAGAAAGGGGGTGGTGCTCTTCTTTTAGTCCGACACCACACGGAACGTAAACGTATACATAATCTCTCCGAAACTGTTCACCGCTGCACTGGAGGATGTCGTCAAGGTTCTGGACTGGAGAGGGGCTGGCATCAACATCAATGGCGAGTACATCACTCACCTCCGGTTCGCCGATGATATTGTTGTCATGGCTGAGACTATGGAGGACCTCAGTACAATCCTCGATGACCTCAGTGGAGCTTCCGAAAGAGTGGGTCTTAAAATGAACATGGACAAGACAAAGGTCATGTCCAATGCCCATGTAATACCCACTCTCATAACGGTCGGAGGCGCTGCACTCGAAGTTGTGGACGAGTACGTTTACCTAGGACAAACTGTCCAGTTAGGTAGCTCCAACTTCGAGAAAGAGGTCAATCGTCGAATCCGACTCGGTTGTGCAGCGTTCGGGAAGCTACGCAATATCTTCTCGTCCCACATACCGCAGTGTCCCAAGACGAAAGTCTTTGACCAGTGCGTGTTGCCAGTGATGACATATGGAACCGAAACGTGGTCGCTCACAATGGGCCTCATAAAAAGGCTTAAAGTCACCCAAAGGGCAATGGAGAGAGCTGTGCTTGGAGTTTCTCTACGTGATCGAATCAGGAATGAAGAGATCCGTAGGAGAACCAAGGTAACAGACATAGCCCGAAGAATTGCCAAACTTAAGTGGCAGTGGGCAGGGCACATTGCTCGCAGAATAGCTGACCGATGGAGCCGGAAGATTCTGGAGTGACGACCGCGTACCGGAAGACGTAAAGTTGAAAGGCCTCCCAGGTGGAAGGTGGACCGATAACCTTGTGAGGCCTACAGGAGTCCGCTGGATTCGGGAAGCACAGAACCGGTCGAAGTGGCGGAGTTTGGGGGAGGCCTATGTCCAGCGGTGGACGTTTTTCGGCTGAAATGATGATGATGATGACTCCAACAACTACTGTAGTTCATTCATAATTTTATAAAGTTCATAAGAATGTCTGTCGTATGTTCTTTTTTACTGTTTCAAAACAAGGGAAGCCTATGGCTGAATCAGAGGAGTGTTTCTTGAGTTATGACACTGAGCAGTTCAGATCACATTTTTTGTACAGACAGACATTCAATTTTAAAATATGATGAGATTTCCTACTATTTCAGACATACAATAAGGCAGTCTTACCAAGGGGTATTGTATTACCCAGTAACTGGGTTGTGGCGGTTAGATGCATCTGGTTAGACTGGAAGCCAACCCCAACATAGTCGGGAAAAGGCTAGGCAGATGATTAATAAGGCAATTACCCAGTAACTGGGTTGTTGATGTTAGATGCATCTGGTTAGACTGGAAGCCAACCCCAACAGAGTCGGGAAAAGGCTAGGCAGATGATTAATAAGGCAATTACCCAGTAACTGGGTTGTTGATGTTAGATGCATCTGGTTAGACTGGAAGCCAACCCCAATAGAGTCGGGAAAAGGCTAGGCAGATGATTAATAAGGCAAGAAAGAGCACTAGACTACAAGGTTCAGAATAATCTTTATTTAGTGCTCTGATCAACTCAGTATTAAAAGAGATCTAGCAAATTATCTTCTTAATCTGATGAGTAAAGATAACTATGATAAAAGATATCTGGAAAATTCAATACAATTTTATTATTTGTGACAATAGATAGCAAATTTAATCAAAATGCTTATCATGAGGAAAATGTCGAGTTTTTTTAACAAGTACCATTCTCTTGAATGTTTTAAGTCAAAATATTAATAACATATTAGTTTAGCTAGCGGTTTTGCCTGCATGGAGGTCAGATGTCTCACGGGAATGTGCTACTGGGATTAAAAGTATCCTATGTGTTATTCCAGGTTATAAACAATCTGAGCACCAAATTTTATCCAAATCTGTTGAGCCTTTTTTGCGTGATTGAGTAACAAACATCCTAAAATCTATACTTTCACATTTATAATTATAGTCCGACTAATATTATTAGTTACTAATATTAATATTATTATATTACTAATATTAATGTTATATTAACTATTATATTAATAAAAATTAATGTTATTATTAGTTTACTTATATTATAAGCAAGACATTATTTGAAAGAGGTAACCTCTGGATACGCTGATGCTGAATGCTACAGGTATGTCCAGCAGTGGATTGCGATAGGCTGAGTTGATTGATTGATTGAGTGCTACAGAATATGTTTCATGGTATGGTTGATTTCTAATGTTACAGTACAAAGCTAGATCATTATTATTTTTAAGCCCGGCCAGCCTTGAGCCAGACAGCTGTGCTGCTGGGGAGTTTGTTGTGTTACTTCTTCTTCCCAGCTATAGCACTAGGAAGTGATGAAGGGTGGGTGTTTTGCGGGACTGTCCTATGTAATTTTGAAGTTCAAAAAGTACAGACTCTCAGCCTAGTTTCAATAAAATAGTTTTGTTTTTGAAGAAATGGTTGATATCTAATACATTTAAACTAGCAATTCTTGTATATATGTATATTCACCATATGCCCATGGATGACCAAATTATTGATATTTTATTAAAATTATGGGCATACGGCGATATAAATGGGGTAAATGATACATGATAACCTGGCCAATCAAGTTTCAGGTTAATCCAAAGTTTACGCCACACCGTGTATATACATACATACTAATATATAATCTGAATATTGCAAACGGCTCCAACTATTTTCATGAAATTTTGTATGTAGGGGTTTGATATATCGATCTATCTAGGTTTCATTTTTAGAAAACGTCAAACAAAAAAAACCATGCAAAGCTCGGTCATCCAGATTTTAATATTAATTAAATTCTATGACATGCAGTGAATTTTACAGGCTGATTTATGAAGTCACTACAAGCTTACTTCACCTATTCAGAACAAAGAAAATCTAGTAGTAAAACATAAGGAAAACCACATACTGTAGGTATGTTGTTGTGTACTGGGGATTATCTATGTTTACATTATTGCTAAAGATGAAAATAATAATATCAGTACCTACATCGATGCAAAGTAGTTTCGGTTCAAGATAATCTTATTATCTTACTATGGTTTTAATGACTCAGCATGTAAGCCAATTTTAATCAAATAATTGCTGGTTACACAAGATCTTGATACAAAACAATATACATAATTGACTGTGGAACGTGCCTAGTGCGTCTAAATAGCTGATTAAGAATCTCCTGCCCGACTTAATAGCACAAAACCAAGCATTTCTTATGACGCAATATCGAATATGTTCTTCAGTAGTACTAGACAATTACAGCGTTGTTTACAAATATCTAACAGACTGTTAAACAGCAAATGTGAGCAAAGGTCACAACGAACGACGGACAATGAATAAATAAACAATAAAAAATCATCAAACTCACTTTACATTGTTCGGGAATATCTTCCACGGAGCTTGATCTCGACATTTTGAGTACACAGGACTCTCAATGATGGAAAATACACTTCGAAATCAACGAAAAAACATGGAATAATAGATTTACGCCATACTTTTCAAGGATTTCCTGTTCAAAATAAATAAAAACACTCAACTCTAATTCACACAAATGAGTTGCAATGTCAAAAATGAAACTTTCCTTACCGTACAAAATTCCTAACATTGATACAGATTACATAAAAACAAAATACAATACATCAGTTTAATTACGAATAAATAAGTGTCTAGAAATATTTTTTTAAACAGTATTATAGTCTATGTAATTGTATACATTTATAAAATAAAAAAAACAAAATTAAATATTTCCGCAAATATGGGAGATATTTGTGACAATGTGTAGGTAACACTGGACAAACGTCAAAACATTGAAGTGTTCCATTTAACGCATAATTTCTTAGCACAAGATTAGGTAAATGTATGATTTATTAGTGATCTGAGAAATAAAAATAATTTTGAGAAAAAATATAATTTCCATCTCGACAAAAATAATAATGTAACATCGTAATCATTGCAGGCTGATGCTGCGGACTCATAACTGGCCAAATGTATAAAATAGCTTTTCTCAGTAGTTAGTCAGTAGTAGTCAGTCGTTAGTATTTATTTACAGGCTGTAATAATGACGACGACGTTACTAGTAGGTAATTTAAAAATAAACAATGGTGCCGATTCTGTTGTACACCGAACTAAACTATCACTAAAATTCCTTACTTTTGGCTATGAGAATCCAATCTATTCTGCAAATAAAAATCTCTAAACTTAAAAAATATTTTGACACAACTAAAATCGAATTTGACAATCGTGACTCCTGCAGGCTTAGCATGACGCTTTCTATTTCTACTCTACTGTAGAATAGAAATCGCTTGTCTACATTTCTCGGTGAAAAACTGACAAGTGTCTACACGGAAACGTAATTTTTGTCTAGTCTTCCGTCGACAAAACGCTTCTCTACGGTTGTCGTGCTAAGCCTGCAGGTGGTATTTTTCTTTTCTTTTGGCTTCGCAACGTGGTACTTGTGTGCCCTACGCAATGATTTTTTTAAGAAGAGCTGAATGAAGCGTGCGGAGGGGCCAGCCTCGACGTTTTTATAAGGAATTTTTCACTTTTTGTATGAAAAACAAAAAAAAAATTACCTACGTGTTGAGATCATGGGGCTTATGCGTTTATTAAAGGGGGTCCAAATTATCATCATTTCTGCGATAGGACACACCATTTTCGAGATATAAGCAAACGAAAAGAAAAAAAAAGATTCAATACTGTTTTTGCACCTGAAGTCGAAGTGTTGGTGTGAATTTTAGTTCATGACCACTAGTTTTATTCAACACGTTTTTAATCGCGATTAAAAATAGTCAGATTTAGTTAGAAAAATTAATATAGTCAAAATTTTTAGTGAAAAGCGGCAAACTCAGAATAGCAAAATTACCATCTTCACTAAACTAATAATTCAGTGCAATCTTAGTGCTGTCAAACTAAATTATAGTTAAGTTGTGTCACTTTAGTCAATTTCAGAATGGGAAATCGTCGTTTGACAGGAATAAACTAAATTTTGGTGATTTTTAGTTTAGTTTAGAGAATTTTGTGCCAACAGAATCGGCACCAATATGGAATTTAGGGAAACAAATTGATTCCGAATTGTGCATACTTCATTCAAATCGAAACTGTCATTCTTTGACACACAACTGTCTTTCATTGACAGTTGTATGAAGTGGCTCATGGAAAATTAACGTTACGGGACACACGTATCATTTTGGTGTCAATTTGCGTATCAATTAATTTCCCTGAGTGTACCTACCTTCTTACTTGATTAGGAATACAAAAGTTACGAAAAAATTCAGTTTTCATCGCAATTGTCGCAAATATTTGGTCGGTTTTACAAAAAAAATCAGCTGTTCCATACATTTTGACCTAAGTGCACTTAAGTGCAATACCTTAAAATCGCGGTCAAAATGTATGGAACAGCTGATTTTTTTTGTAAAACCGACGAAAAATTTCTGCGCAGGGGGTCTAGAATGATATGGTGAATTCATGGTTACAGTTTGCGCACTGAATAAAAACTTTTCCTGTATTTTCAATAATAGTATTAAATAGTATAAATTATAGTAAATAGTAGGAAACCAGCACACGCCTTTTTTTTGTGACGACCTCCTCGTACCTGAGTAAGTACTTAGGTAGGTGCCAAGGAAGGTTAGGGAAGTAAACTTATTTATAGTAAAAAAAGTTACAATCACTACTAGACCAAAATTTAATGAATGGGCCACTGATGGCATTAGAAAAAGCAGAGACATCTTATATAATTTGTATAATGAAAAGTCATTGACTTCAGATCAGGCCTTTCATAATTATGTAAGAAACTATTCTAAGATATTCAAAAGAGTCTGTGCTCAAGCTAAATCTAAATTAATAAGTAACAAAATTAGTATTTCTAAAAATAAAATAAAAGCTGTGTGGCAGGTAATTAACAAAGAAACTGGAAACACAAAACAACGAGATCAGAATGAGTTAGCTCTGAAAATTGACAATGAAACCATTTCAGATAAGTTAAAAGTTGCGGAGACTCTTGAAAATTTCTTTACCAACATCCCAATAGAGGTTACGAAATGTCTCCCCTCATCATCTGTATTAGCTGAATCTCTTCTTAAAGAAAACTTCAGTAAGGACATTCCAAGTTTTGAATTCAAACCCATCTCTATTGCCACAATTAAAACAGCATTTAAAAGTCTTAACATAAAAAATACTGAAGACTTATGGCGGATTTCCGTTAAGGTTATTGAAAATATCATTGACACAATTGCCCCTGTCCTAACAGGCATATTTAATCAATGTTTAGACAGCGGTACGTTTCCTGACTTAATGAAACATAGTAAAGTAGTACCAATTTTCAAATCGGGTAGTAAGAGTGATCCCTCTAATTATAGACCTATATCTGTGCTTCCAGCATTGAGCAAAATTTATGAAAAAATCATGCTGGACCAGATGTTGTCACATTTTAACTCAAATGGGATTTTACATAGTCGACAGTTTGGTTTCACGAAAGGTAGGTCGACGACTGACGCGGGAGTAAAACTCATCAGTCACATTTTGGAATCCTGGGAGAGTTCTCAGGATGCGATTGGCATTTTCTGTGACCTCTCAAAAGCGTTTGACTGCGTTGACCACAATACACTGATCTGTAAATTACACCACTACGGAATTCGTGGACAAGCTGCTGATCTTGTACTTTCCTACTTATCAAACAGGCAGCAAAAAGTAAACGTTAACGGGGCGACATCCTCGGGGTCTCTAGTTAGGATGGGCGTGCCTCAAGGTTCAATTCTTGGTCCTTTTTTATTTCTAGTTTATATTAATGACCTTCCCTATCTGATGGCTAACTTCTCGGATATAATTTTATTCGCTGATGACACTTCTCTTATTTTTAGAATAGATAGAAAAGATACAGATGTCTTACATGTCAACGAAAGCCTAGCTGTTCTATCGAAATGGTTTGCTGCTAATAATCTTTTACTCAATGCGAACAAAACTAAATGTCTTAAGTTCTCGCTACCAAATGTACCCCAAGTAGGTCTAAATTTAAAACTTGATGATTGATTGATTGATTGATTGATTTATGTATTTGTAAGAATGTAGTTTTACATAGTATGGTGTTAATATTTTTTATAAGTTCTGTACATTCTACCACAACATGTGGTGTACAAATGTCATTATTACACAGCTTAGTACAATTCATTTCAAGCTTGGCGCCGCGCCGCGCCGCGCTATCTATAAAATGGGGCCTCGCGAGTCTCTTAGAAACAAATTCAACGAAATTTATATACTTACTCTGCCTTCTCTTTATATTCTAGAAAATATCTTGTATGTTCGCAAAAACTTAGGTCTTTTCAAAAAAGATGCGATTTCCATAATCTAAATACACGTAGTAAAGATGAAATTGTGATTCCAAAATTTAGATTAACTAAAACTAGCAAGTCATTTCTAATAAACAGTATCCGCTTCTATAACAAGTTGCCAAAGTCGGTTACAGAACTTAGCGATGGAAAGTTTAAAACTCACATCAAACGTGTCCTTATCAAAAAAGCATATTATAAGATAAAAGACTACGTTGAAGACAGGGAAGTTTGGCATTAATTCCTTCTGCACATGTGGCTTCCCTGGTACCTCATTAACAGCAAAACCGTGTGAAAGTCTATTAACTGCTCCCAAATTGCAATGTTAATTTTTATTCTTTTTATTATTTTTTTTTTTTACAATGTCTGACATATTCTCGTCATTATTTGACATTATACATCAATTTTACTACCTACTATTTATTTTCAGTGATTGTCATCGAAATCATGTCACTTGGTTCAAATAGATTCATTTTATATAGGTAGATTCTTTTACATATTGTGAATGAGAGAACGTTGTAGGCCTTAGAGACTAGATTTGTAGACGTTTTTCTATTCTGTATTTTCATTCCTCTAAGTACCTGGTACTTATTGACTGGCCAACACTGTCCTCCCATTTTTTTTTTTTTTTTTTTTTTTTTTTTTTTTTTTTTTTTTTTTTGGGTGGGAAATCATCAAATAACTTCTCCCGCTCTGGGTGGAGCGGGAGGGCGTGTCAGACTTTTACTGACTAAAACCCACCCGTGTTCCCTCAGTTGCCTGTGTGCCAGGGGCCGCGGTATCTCTTTCGAACAACCCGCACCCCTGGCAGGCATCGGTCCTTGCGAACCCCACCTATTGGTGCTGACATCTCTTTGAGGCGCGCGTGGAACACAACGCGCCGTCGACCCGGGCTTGGTCCTTACCGGACAGCGAGCTACCCATTACTCGCCGTCCGCAAGCCCGCGCCTACGGTGGCCGGGAATCAGCCTGGGATTCCCGACGCCCAGGGCTTCTCCCGCGGCGACTACGGCCGTGAGGGCGCATATACTGCCTCTCCCTCACGTGCGCCGCCTCCCTCTTTGCGAGCATTACTGCTTCGCAGAAGGAGGTGACGGCTAACCATTCACTCTCGCTCCGTACCATGGCCTGCACCAGGGCCGGACGCGAGAGATCGCCGCCGCCGATCGCCTCCACGAGGACACGGCGGTGCTCCGCCCAAGCCGGGCAGACCGCCACCGTATGCTCCACCGTGTCCTCAGGGCGATCTTCGCAATGGAAGCACCCGGGCGTTTCCTCCCGCCTTATACGAAACAGGAACCTCCCGAAACAACCGTGTCCGGTGAGGACCTGCGTCAGGCGGAAGGTGAGGACGCCATGCCGCCTCTCAAGCCACTCCTCAAAGAGGGGACTTACCGCCGCTATCGTGGCGTGCCCAATACCTATTATCACTGTAATTTGAATACATTGTAAAAGCCAATTATTTTTAAAAGAGTAACCGTGGAGTTTCTTGCCGGCTCTTCTCCATAGGAAACGACAAATTGGAACCGTGCACCTAGCTTCTGACGTTTCATAAGTGCCCATGCAGGCTTATGTGAAATAAAATATTTTGATTTTGATTTTGATTTTGATAGCTAGTCTTGTGATCGTAATAGGTAGGTGAATTTATAATTCGATGTTCGGTAGTTAATTACCTAACGCACTATAACAAGATCCTAACATAACTTTCATCTTTGTTTCTGCTATTTCGAAATTTGAAAACAACATTATAATTTCAGGCGCAGTTCCCGCCTCGGGGCCTGAGGTCACGGGGTGTTGCAAGACTTTATGACTAAGTACTTGAGTCATCATTACAATACGATTGGGTCATTAACTTCCATCATTATTGTCTTCCCTTGTTCTAATTTTATTTGCGGTCGACGCAACATATCTTTTTCATCCATACTTCTTTATTAGTCGTCACCTCGGCCACCGAATTTTTAGTAATATCATCTTTCTCACAGTCTATCCACCGTTGCTTTGGTCTTACAGCTATCGACGTAATAGTAGGTAACAATACAACTTCTGTTGTGTCTCGTTCTGTAGGTATCCTTTAAAATTCACAATACTTACAGCAACTGATTAGATCAGAATAAAATAATATGCTGATGCAATGAAAAATTAAATGAATAATGAATTAATGAAATGAATACCTATATGAATGAAATTAGACTAATCAGTAGGTAAAAATTATTAAAGGACAGGGAATGTCTCAGAATTATATTAATGGGTATTAAACAATGTACCTACCTACTTAATTAAACTAAAAGAACGTTTAGTAGGTACATAAACTACCTACTTACTGACAATAATTAGGAATTATAGGATTGATTTGGGTGATTAGGTATTCTAATTATAGTTAAGTCGTGGTCCAATCGTAGAAATGGCCATATCGTGATCTGCCTAGATAGGTACTTCACGTTACGCCGTTATTTCATGATATCTATAGCTGGTTAAATAACAGTAATGCATCGGCCGCGCCAGTCGGTCGGATCGACGAGAGCAACCTACTGTTTATCGACATTCCCAGCTGACCATTGGGCATATCAGAAAAAAAAACATTCTTCTTTTTTTCTAGTTACATTTCACTCTTATCAAATGGGTTAGGTTTTTTTTTTGGTGGGAAATCATCAAATAGCTTCTCCCGCTATGGATGGAGCAGGAGGGCGTGTCAGACTTTTACTGACTAAAACCCACCTGTGTGCCAGGGGCCGCGGTATCTCTTTCGAACAACCCACCCCTGGCGGGTATCGGCACTTGCGGGCCCCATCAGTTGATGCTGACATCTCTTTGAGGCGCGCGTGGTATACAACGCGCCTCCGGCGCCGCCGCCGTCGACCCGGGCTTGGTCCTTAGCGGACAGCGACCTACCCATTACTCGCCGTCCGCAAGCTTGAAATGGATTACGTTAGGTTAGAACTGTAATGAACCGCGCGCGAGCCAAGCGAGCGTAGCGAGCTCTGCCGTGGCAGCGGTCGGCGAGCGCTTAATCTTTGCATAAAGCGGTTGCAGTTACTTAGCTATTAAGTATATTTTGGACCCTAAAATATGTAGGTATTATTCCAGTAGAAATTTGTCGAATATACCGGATTGCGCGGCAGATATGCCCAGCATGGCAAATCGTCCGATGCTGAGCGGTTAAACGATGGCGGATGTTAGATCGTCAAATCATGAAATAGTGACGTATCATGAAATGGCTAGACAGATCACGATATGGCCGTTTCTACGATCGGACGACGACATAATTAACCTATAGTGTTAATAATGTTATGCATTAGTCCATTTTACTGTGTTGTACCTTTAAAATATAATTTAAAAAAAATCATGGGTTCCCCAAAAATAGCCAAATGTCCAGATTAATAAAATATTCACACCGAATCTAAGTAATTATGAAGTCGGTTAAAAATGAATAGAACTGACCATACTCATAAATACACAAAAAAAAAACAGGTTTTTTGTGTATTTTTGAGCTTGCTTAGCTACAAATGCTATTAGCAGATATAAGTAATTAAATTTTATAAAAATCGGTCGAGTGCGTATTTTACTGAGAGCCTGTGAATTCCGTATCTATTAATAATTTCTTGTTATGAAAATTCTTCAACTAATCACGCGTGTGCAAAATAGTCTGGTCCTCTTAATGGCTCCTTCACCATGTACCTATCCTGAGACATTGTCATAGGCACTAGGGCGCTTAAAGAAAACTGAACCCAAGCCCATCACTTACAGGCTTCAAAATTCACTGGTCCTGTGATTGTTTATTAAGTTTATTACCCTTTGGTGCGCTTCGGATGCGGGTAAGGCAAAAGGAACTGGCTGTTTCCCTCTTCGCCGCTTTTTGCCTAGTAGGTACTTCACCACCTAACAAAAAGAGGCGACTTTATCCCTCACATTCTAGCTATCAACCATACCTACTATTCAATCGATGAGTGTGCATCGAACCACGGCCGCAAAAGAGAGGTCTACGGTACCCTAACATTAAAACACAAAAAGAGGCGCAACTATCGAATTCGTCCATTCTGTTATTCTTGTTGATTCTGTTGTAGTCTTTATATTTATTTTTAGTAAAGTTCGTTAAATCCCAGATAGTAATCCGACATCTGAAGTATTGTGCTTTTTAGTATGGGAGTTTGACATATTACACCTGTCAGATTACAAATTACTATTTGGGTTTAAAAAAACAAACTGTAGTACCTAAACTTGTACGAAAATAGTGTGTGAAAAAACTAACCATCAAGAAACTAATATGTTTGCTAAATCGAGATCAGGTAACTAGGTAAGATTTCCTATGCTGTAAAAATGATTTTGGGAAGCAAATTATCGTTAGATATAATTTAGAAAAGATTTTTCAGTACTTCAAAAGATTTTTGAATAAGACTGAAAATAATTGCCCAAACACTAAAATACTCGACTAAGCGCAGTTAGTTAGTAGGAAGATCAATTTCCATGAAGTTTTCATATAAATTGTTCTATTAAAGTCACATCACGCCAGTCTTTGGGAACCTTAAGGGGAATCTAGTCGCGGGCTCGAACTCACTCGTGGGCCTGGCTAAAAAGCACGCTGTCTCAAAAGGCGGATCAGTTATAGTAAAACAAACGCGTAAAAAATTAAGAAAAGTCCTTCGGGAGATCGGGTTTTATGACAAACCCACTGTGTATATCAATAACCAATAAAGTTTATTGAACTTTTGATATTTGAGCATTGTCGGTATTGACTTGGTTTTGGAGATTTCAAATTTCTTTTATTACTTAAACCCGCCTAAAGTTAGGTTACATTAGCAAGAAAAACGAATCTTTTTTGGCTTGTAACTTTTTAATGGCTTTTTATTTAAGTATTCTATTTCCGCACAGACAATATTTATAATAAGACAAAACCATACCATGTTTCATTTTTGATGTAGGTATATTGTCGAACAGTATACTCCCGAAGTTTGTATGGAAAAAATGTCGACTAGATTCACCTTAACTGTCGAAATCCATTCAGCCGTATGGAAGATACGAGGTAATAAAGAAATTTACAAACAAAATACGCGCGAAAAACATAACCCTTCCTTGGCAGTCGGGTAAAAAGGATCACGACACGACATAAATAACTATAGACCAATTGCACAGTTATGTAGACCTACCAAGTTTTTAGAAAATATTTGAAAAAAAATCTGGATGTAAATAATATTTCAAATGTCAATCAATTTGGATTTCAAAAGAATACCACTACATTCCACCCCTAAGGAGGTAAAATACGAGATGATTATTAGATCTCATGTAGAGCCATTAGCTTCTAACTCTACACGCCCTAACTCTACAAGGCAAATATGTGGCTTGGCCGTTCCGTTACTACAAGAACTATTGTATAACAGAAAAGTAATGAACAGTGAATACATTTTTCACCTTACGCCCATGTGAATGTAGCGAAATGGCCAAGCCACATATTTGTAGAGTTAGGACGTGTAGAGTTAGAAGCTTGGCTCTACATGAGATCTGATAACTTTTTGACAGTGCGAGTCATATATGGTCTCGTCTTGGCAACATTTTAATGAAAATGTTTTTGGTGGGTAAATCAGTCCGATTTGGTTAATGATTTTAATGAGTAAATGACTTTTATTGTCATGGAAATCATGTCACTTGGTTCAAATAGGTTCATTTTATATAGGTAGATTCTTTTACATATTGTGAATGAGAGAACGTTGTAGGCCTTAGAGACTAGATTTGTAGACGTTTTTCTATTCTGTATTTTCATTCCTCTAAGTACCTGGTACTTATTGACTGGCCTGCACTGTCCTCCCATAGGTACCTATTATCACTGTAATTTGAAAACATTGTAAAAGCCAATTATTTTTAAAAGAGTAACCGTGGATTTTCTTGCCGGCTCTTCTCCATAGGAAGCGACAAATTGGAACCGTGCACCTAGCTTCTGACGTTTCATTAGTGCCCATGCAGGCTTATGTGAAATAAAATATTTTGATTTTGATTGTATTTATAGAAGAATAAGAGCCTTAAGAAAAACCAAGAAAACCTGTATTCCAACAGGCTATATTTTCCAGTCTTCTTACTTCGAATACTGATAGGGTTTATTTTGAGTACCTACATCTAACCCACATAATATTCTCACACACCTGCTATTAAGCCAAAGTAATATGAATTACAAATTGAAACAAAACATACCAGCATACAAAGTTGAGCTAATTTGTTATTCTATCTATTGTATTCATTAGAAATGACATTGTATAATCAACGTTTTGACATAAAGTACGGCTAGGGAATTCAGTTATTTATCTAAATGACACACTACATCAATATGAGGTGTTATAGCCATTTCATACAACTGTTTACAAAAGTATGTTTGCATGTTTGTTACTCAATCACGCAAAAACGGCTGAACAGATTCGGATTTGGTTGCTCAAGAGTATCGAGTGCTCAAAATATATACGTACCTACTGGCGGAAAAAAAATGAACCGTAATGTAACGTAGAATGTCGTCTCTCAATTCCGTAGGTCTATCATGAGTTGGTATCGAAAAATTACTCGATAGCGAGTTAACCTGGATCGAATAGATTTCGATAATGCTTGCATCATGAGTTTTACGGAGTCTTACGCAGGCGCTAAGGTAACTAAGGTAAGCCCGATAGATCGTGTCATCTAGCTAACTTCACTTCACTCCTTATTCTTGTGTCTTTCTTTCTCTGTAATAAGAAGAGAGAACGGCTCATATGGTCGAAATTTTGCTGTGTCGTTATGCCAAAAATTTGAAATTTTGTTGACCATAACATTTACGGAGACGCTAGCGAGGTTTGGCTGTGAAAACTCATGGTAGAGTAAAGTCATTTATGATTTGATTATGCTGAGAATCAGCACTTTTCATATGTCCAAATTACATAAGACAGTCCCACCCAAACGCCCGCCCTTCACCACTTCCTAGTGCTTTAGCTGGGAAGAAGTGGCGCAACAAACTCCAAAGACAAGTGTCTTACCAACAAGCCAATTATCATATTTTTGAGAGATACTTTTCGAATCGGATGTTTTTTTTTTAAAGTTTATCACGATAAACAGTTTAATTGGCTTATTGTTTAAACCAGTTTTAACCATTTTTTTTTCTCCTTTATTCTTTTCAAAACCGCAATTATCACAATATAAGTAAGCTGTAGGTGGGTACCTACATAATTATTTCAAACGTCTTATAACAAAACACTAACTTCTTAAATAAAAACTGTAAAAATTTGCATACCAACTGACCCGGCGAACTTTGTACCGCCATTAAAAGTTGTCTGAGCTTTTTGTGAGACAAATAAACGTCAATTAATTTTTATAGATTTTCTTTAACACCCACAGGGTGTTAAAGAAAATTTCAGGTTCCGTTATCGATACTGAACCTACCCCTAAGCTATGGCACAAATTCTTTAACACACTGTATTTTTTCACTCTTTAAACCTTCCTTGGACTTCTATAAATATTTCAAAAACAAAATTAGCCAAATCGGTGTAGCCGTTCTCGAGTTTTGATGAGACTTACAAACGTCAATTATTTTTTATATATATATAGATAGATATCAGCCTACCACGTTACCACTGCTAGGACCAGAGTCTCCTTTCCGTGAGAGGGAGCGGGCCATAACGCCAATACGGGTTCAGGATGTTAAATGACTTAAAATTTTTGGTTCTAGGACATGTAGTTCCACACGATGGTTTCGTTCACCGTTTTGCGTGATGGTGATGAATTAAATTACACAAAGTAATGCCAGCACACAGCTACACCATAAGAGAATTTCGTTGTGTGGTTACAACCAAACTGTAAAATATGCCTGTGTTTCAGAAATATATGTATAAATATAAACTATAGCTTCTACCCGCGACTCCGCCGGGACTGCTGCGTTAATTTTCTTGTCCCTCCGATCCACCCCGCATCGCGTGCTCTCGCTAGTACACACGGCTATACACAAAGCTATACATTTCCAGTTTATGCTGATCTCGCACTTTACAGAAATGCGAGATCAGCTTATACTGGAAATGTATAGCTTGATGTGAAGCCGTGCGTACTTCGTTTTCGCTTATATCTTTCTCTCTGACATTCTTCCTTTTTTCTTGGCTCCTGAGAATCCAAGCGTGATGTCAAATCAAAGCCTATAGAGCCTTCCCAAAAAATTTAACTATCAAATGCAAAAATAACTTTTCTGATCGAACAAAAAAATTAAATCCGACTGCGGTAGTTTCAGAGCTTAGTGCGTTCAAACAAGTAAACAGCTACGGCTGACACAACCATGGTCCATGACACAAATATGAGAACAAATGTGATTTATCTAAGTATATAAAATCTTGCGAAGTCAAAACTGTGCATTGAATATTTTTTTGTAAAAATAATTAATTTGTTGGTATGGAAACGATTCGGATGCTAAAGATATAGTTTTTAGAATTTTGTCGATTTGTCTAAATTCCAGATTGACTCTAAAACTACAGCATAGGTAGATTCCGTTCTAATTTTACATAAATATTTATTAAAGGTCTCTTCAATTAAAAATCTAAATATTGTCGCGCTATTTGCTATGGCGGATGATCAAAATGGCATTATAACCGTATTCTTATAATTTACCGCAAGATTGTTTTTATCAGATGAGAGAAATGTTATAAAAATGCAGATTAATATTATTATATTTATTTATTTCAGGTATCCAAGTACATCCATAAAATTGCTGGTAACACAAAAGTGCTTATGAGAAACTAACGTTAGTAATGACACGACACGACATGACACTGAAAACTAAATACAAAAAAATAAAAACATAATTGGATGATCCGATACTCGAGCGAATGTTTACTTGACTGCGTGCAGTCGTATCCAGCGCTCGAGCACTGGAAAATCCCACCGGTCTGACAATGCACACGGTATGCTGTTGGTAGCACGCATGTATGTCAGGACGGAAGTGCAACGCTTGCGCATGACAGCTGCGAAGCTGTCTTCATGGCCCTTGGCAAATATGTCACGCTGGATAGGTGGTAAGTGAGCTAACGTTAATCCACCAGGAAATGGTAATGAAGCAGTTTGTACTTTTTTTTAAATCCTGGCTTAAGGACACCAGAGTGTTACGATGATGTGGATTATTACAGAGGTGGAATTTTCAGGATACTTTCAGAATCAGGTCCTTTAGAGGTGGAAACTTTAATTATGTAGTTTTTTTGTTTTGGGTGGGAAATCATCAAATAACTTCTCCCGCTCTGGGTGAAGCAGGAGGGCGTGTCAGACTTTTACTGACTAAAACCCACCCGTGTTCCCTCAATTGTCTGTGTGCCAGGGGCCGCGGTATCTCTTTCGAGCGTTCACTTCAGCTGCAAGACAGGCTGGCATCCGAGACTGTTGACAACTTAGCGACAGCGATGAGGAGAACAACAAGGAGCTGTAGTGAGGCAGCGAGCCAGGAAGTAGTGTCGTCGAACAAAGTGCCTTCGTTCGAGTGCTAATGACAGTAGTGCATGAAGCCACAGACTCGACTCGCACTTAAATTAATTGGATTATCGGGTAGATCTGAGTTCGGACAAGTGAGTCTCCAAGCATCCAAGGCTCGGTGAAGCACGGCACATCGAAATCAATCAGTATGGAGGCTAAAAAAAATCTGATAAATTTCTCAGTGCCGTAGACTGAGGATATGAAAGCCGGTAAACTAATACTAGACATTTTGCGGACTCCGAGGGCTCTTATTCGAATGTGAAGAGAAGCTTGTGGCCAACTTCGGTCATCCATGGCCACATTTAAGATCGAAGTTAGTGTATGCGGGATAATTTGGTCCATTCCGTCCATGTTCCGGTACATGCGGGATAATCGGTAAAATATTGGAAAAGTTTATACTCAAGCAGCTGCTAAGACATTTTAATCGACTACAGATGCGGGTATTGCTCTACTGAAACACATTTTTTACGCGTGGGAAAACTCGCAAAATGCTATTGGAGTTTTCTGTGATCTATCCAAAGCTTTTGATTGCGTGCACCTTGACACGCTTTTGCGTAAACTATGTCATTACGGTGTTCAAAACGAAGCTATCAACGTAATAAGTTCTTATTTGCAAAATAGGTACCAATATGTCTTCCGGGCTACCCGTTCAGTTAGGTGTACCTCAAGGCCCATTAATAGGTCCATTCTTATTCTTAGTGTATATTAATGACTTACCATTCTATTTAGAGGGTATCTATGACGTTGTACTGTTTGCTGATGATACCTCTCTTATCTTTAAAGTAGGCAGGAATAGACAAGATTTTGACGATGTAACCAGTGCACTCACAATGGTTACTGATTGGTTTACCACAAATAACTTAGTCCTCAATGGCAAGAAAACGAAATGTATCAAGTTCGCCGTACCGAATGTTAGGAATCTAGGATAAAACATGGTCTTAGACAATGAGGTGCTTGAAATCGTAGACTCAGCAGTTTTTCTGGGCTTAACATTAAATGCCCAACTTCAGTGGGGATCACATATTTCAAGCCTAGCGGGGAGGCTCAGTTCGGCCGCCTACGCCGTCAGGAAAGTAAGACAATACACTGACGTTGATACAGCTCGGTTAGTTTATTTTGATTATTTACATAGCGTTATATCATACGGCATTCTGCTGTGGGGCAAAGCCGCTGACATTCAAAATATTTTTGTTCTTCAAAAACGAGCTGATCGAGAATTTACCAACTAGGTGCTAGAGTTTCTCTGAGAGAATTCTTTAAAGATATTGGTATTCTCACGGTGGCATAGCAATTATTGATCTTCGTAATAATAGGTCTTTACCTATGAAATTGCCGTTTTGTATGAAAAAATTTAAACGAATTTTTTTCATGTATTTTTTATTTGTATTAATCGAAGTAATCACCCATGCAATCAATGCATCTTTGCCATCGCAGTGGCAGTTTATTGATGCCCTTCTTAAAGAAATCAGCTGGACGGGAGGCAACAAATTCTTCAAAGGCATTTTGTACTGCCTCTCGGGTATTGAATTTGTTTCCCGCCAAGAAGTTATCCAAATTCTGGAAAAAGTAGTAGTCTGTAGGCGCAAGGTCTGGTGAGTAGGGCGGATGACGGAGAGCTTCCAACCCCAGTTCTTGCAACTTGGAGACCGTCTGCTGTGCAGTATGAGGTCGCGCGTTGTCGTGCAGGAGCAGCGGAGACGAGCGATTGACCAATGCTGGTTGGAGATGTGCCAGCTTCTCCATCATTGTGTTCAGTTCTTCACAGTACACATCTGCAGTAATGCTCACCCCGTTTGGTAAGAAGCTGTGATGAATCACACCGGCGCTAGACCACCAAACAGTGACCATCACTTTTCTAGGGGTAAGTTTTCGTTTAGGGCATTGTTTAGGTGCTGAACCAGGATCCAACCAACTTGCTGAGCGCTTGCGGTTATCAAACAGAATCCATTTTTCATCGCAGGTAACAATGCGGTTCAAAATTCCTTCATTTGTGTGTCTGTTGAGCAGTGCAAGGCACGTCTCGACGCGTACTTCGCGCTGACGATCATTGAGTTCGTGGGGCACCCATTTGTCAAGCTTTTTTACCTTGCCAATTTGACGCAAATGGACCAATATTGTTTTGGCGCTAACGTCGAAAGCTGCTGCTAATTCAGCCGTAGATTGTGTATCATCAGCTTCCACAATCGCCTTTAATTCGTCATTGTCGACCAAAGTCTTCGGACGACCGCGAGGTTCATTTTTCAGGTCGAAATTTCCAGAACGGAAGCGAGCAAACCAATAACAGGTGGTGCGTTGGTTTGTAGTGTTAGCTCCGTAAACGTCGTTGATGTTGCGTGCCGCTTGTGCCGCGTTGCTGCCACGACGGTACTCATATTCCATAATTACTCGAATTTTTAACGTACCCATGATGACGAAAAAGATTGAAATGCGATGAAAATGTAACACTAATCAATAAACAAATGACTACTTTTGGAAAAAAAATCCATGTTTTTAAAATAAAATTAATTTGAAATTAGAATTCTTACCCAAACAAAAATTATTTTGATTTGAAATGGCCAGTACTGCAAAACGGCAATTTCATAGGTAAAGACCTAATATTAATACTAGAAATAAGGACAAACTACGTGTTCCCTTTCACCGGCTTCATAAGGTTCATAACTCATTTGTTGATCTTGGTATAGCCTTTTATAACAAGCTTCCTCTCTTCTTTGCTAGATTGTCATTTTAATGCGTTTAAAGCTGAAGTAAAATCCAACCTTTGTTCAAAGGCATACTATTCTATCAACGACTACTTAAACGATAAGAATATTTGGTCGCTGTGATTAACTCAAGACAGTGTTTATGTCCTTCACCAGAATCAGCTTACCTGCTGGCAGGTTATATACTCGTATGTTAGTTCATATAATTGTTTATTTTATTTTACTGTATAATTCAGTTTATTTTTTTATTTTCATTTATTGTTGACATAATCTACTCATTAATGTTTTTTTTTTTGCAGTTGTATTGCAATATGTAGTTAGCTAGTGACCTCGACCATTCATATTATTCTTGCCAATGCAACCGGCAGCAAGTTCGTCATGCTCCCTTAGATGTCACTGCTTGCGGTAGCGGGGGTCGGCTAGCCTCCTTCTCTCAAATATGGTGAGGGGGGTAGTGGCTGATCTTTGCGTTATGCTCGTGAACGGGTGCTGCTTGTGGTGGTCTTCTTGGTGACCATGGTTTTGTTATTGTTAATCGTAATAACTGTTTTTTATTTTTTTTCAAAGGTCCTAGTTTAATTGTTGTAAGTTCAAGTTACAGCTGTATTTACAGCAGAATTGAATATGTAAGCAGGAACGCCCTTTATGCCTGGAGGCTTTTATTTAGGTTGTTAGTTCTGTTTACGTTTTTTATTTTTTATTATTTATTTCTGCTTGAGTATTGAATGTTTTGTTGGTATATTGGCGTGTGCTAGCTGACATAAATATGGAAAATGTAATGTTTTTTTTTGTGTTTCGTATTGTTAATTACATACTTACCTACAGTTGTGTAGAATCAAGTTCTTTTAACTTAACAAACAGCGTTGCTGCTGGGAAATTTGTTGCGCTACTTCTTCCAGCTAAAGCACTAGGAAGTGGTGAAGGGCGGGCGTTTTTGGGGGACTATCTTATGTAATTTTGACGTTAAAAAAATGCTGACTCTCAGCCTAGTTTGAATAAATGACTTTTGATTTTAATGATTCTGTCAAAGAGGCGAGTGTTCTTCTATAAATGAGAAGCGCGAAGGAAGTAGTAACCAAATAAGGTGATGGCCGAATGCATGTTAATTTGTAAAAAATAATAATAACAATCAACAACGGAGAAAAAATCTACATCTTTATAATAAAATAAGTGATAGACATAATTTTAATACTAGGAATAAAGACAAAATAGATCAACCATTTTTCAGATTAGCTAAAGTACATGTACATCTTTTATGGGGTACTGTGTTAAATGTTATAACAAAATACCTTGTGATATATTGCAATTAAATCAAAGGAAATTAAAAAGTCACATTAAAAATAAACTTTGTAAACAAGCGTATTACAAATTACAGGATTATATCCAAGATAAGAATGCTTGGAAACATGCTGGTCCTGCTCCCTACGACAATCTAGAGTCTATACAAAAACAAACTGGTTGCTAATTGAATTGTATAATTAATTATATTTATGACATTGATTTTCACTCAGTGATTACTATAACTCATAACCTGTTAATATTCTAGGAAAATCGTATACTTACTTTTACAATGTTTGTAAATGTGTGAGCACCATGTATCTATCATAGAATTAATTTATCTGTATCGCTTCCATTTCATTCTTGTTACCTATTTTGTTATGGTAATTTTATTCTGGGTGCATCGGTGCATATTATGTTAATTATTGGACTTAAAACATTTTAAAAGAGTAACGGTGGAGTTTCTTACCCATTTTTCTCCATACGAAACAACATTTTGGAAGGGGCGACTAGAATCAATTTAATTTTAATGTAAATGTAGACGTTTAATAGTGCCTTTTAAGTGCATATTTGAAATAAATACTTTGACTTTGACAACAATGGTAGTCTTAGTAAGATTTTGAATAGCATTATCTATTACAGATATTTTCTTATAAGTGGCTGAACTTAATGTAATGTGCTGATCAATAGAGGACCTATACTTTATCTATTCCGCTTCTGTATAGTTAAAAAAGATTTTGCTCACACGCAAAATATATATACGACATTTCAGATACGAGATTCTGTACGTTTGGGCAGAGGAAACTAAAGTGATTTATCTTTTTGAAAACCAAAATGTAAGGACCCTCTAGCCTGTCGTGGTAATTTGATACAGGGCGACATGCATGTTTTATTAGCAAAGTACCAACTACCAACTAAAGATGGTTTTTTTATCGGTCTTATATTATTGAGCAAAAACGAAAATCTTTTTTTTTGGCATCGTACACACGTCAGCACATCAAGCTACCCCAATCTGTCAACTTTCTTTGATAGGTTTTCAACTTTATAGCGTAAGCCTAAGGTTCATGTTCAATTGGAAAAATTTGACAGTTTGGGGTAGCTTTAAGTGCTGGCTGGCGTCTGTACAACGAAATATATGCACACAGTAACCCATAAAGGTTTTACCTAACAGAACTGATAAATCCAGCTATTAACAATAGCCCCAAAATTGCTTTGATTTCAGATTTAGTTATTTCGGCATACAGATTATTTATTTGTTGTGCCTTGTGATACCTACGGTCTAGATAAGCATGCTTTTGCATTGGTATATTTCACTGCCAGACGTACTTCAGGGTATAAATTGCTCTTGGTATACCGACTAGTCATACTCAGCATAGAAACGTTGACTATTGACTGAGGAGAACCTCATCATTTATAATGCGCACGGCCAATGTGCAGAATTATCTGTCAGCGTGTGTGTTCCGTTCCACGTATAACCCGTCGATATTCAAAACAAGAGTGAACAGGCATTTTCTGGGCACGCTCGTTCCATCATAGACCTCATCAATCGTTTTCCATCAGGTGTGATCGAGGTCAAGAGCAGGTCCTCTCAGTAATAAAAAAAAATACTTAAAATTTTATATTCAGTAAATATTTAAAATCACTACAAATCTTAATAATATTTTATAAGCGATATTTGGAAATTATGACCATGGTTTACATAAGATATTCATCTCTCTCATATTTATTGTCCATTGTGTTGTTAATTTATTTAAAGCTTTATCTTACAAGTATTATAAATAACATTCTTAGAGTTTTAAATAAATACATACCGTCACGTTTATAGATAGGTACTAGTATTATGTTCTTCCCAACTTTTAGACGCGTTTACACAACAGTAATTTGAAATGAACACAGTGTTATATTTCTTCAATATTTTTTTTTTATTTTCGGACACAAGAAAGAGACATAAGTGGATCAATAATCATCTTTATCTGTTTTAAAACTTCGAGATTGGCAATAGGAGGGGACGACATCGTTGCCATCGCGGGCATAACCAGCAAGAGACTGCTACAAAAGCAAAGAGGTCCGACACAATCAAAAAGACAACCAAAGTATGGACTTTAGTTGTCTTTTTGATTGTGCCCAAAGATCCAAAAGATCCTTTTAATGGTTAAAAGAATCTTTTTTCGCTGGAATGATGTTGACGGTGCCGGTGCTCTGATGGTAAAAAATTGTGCAATGGGGAAGGCAACTGCCAAAATGGTGCTGTAGTAGCTACTTCCCAATACAACGAATAACCCAAGGCGTGAATTGGTTTTATTTTGTTTTTGCAAAAATGAGGCGATGTTGTGTTCCTAAATTCTTACTCCGAAATCGGAGTTCACCATTTCCCGAAAGAACCTAAAACTGGAAGATCGAAGAGCTATTCGTAGATATTTTTTAGATAAACAGAGTTCGATGTTTTATGGGAAACATTTTGAAGGAAGTTATTACTAGAAATGTAATTATTGTTTAAAATAAGATGGCGGCGTTAGTGCCGATTTCGGTCTCGCGCCAAAAGTTCCTTGTACAACTAGTAGCTATGTAATCAGTTCACATTATGATTAAAATACTATTTAATTTTATTAGATTCCGGTTATAGTGGAGTTACTGATGACGGAAGAGTAATGGATACTGCAGAACAAACTTCCGCCTACATATCGGTGGCTGACTTTTACGCGGGAAAGTCCGTATTTGTGACAGGCGTTACTGGATTCCTTGGAAAGGTAAGTCCCGATTTGAATTCTGTTTTTTTTTTATTTGTATTGATGCAGGGCAGGCAATACTAGTCCAGCGTGTTATCTAGGTACCTACACCGAGAGTAGGTACCTAGTCGTGGATAGGTACCCATATTGTGTAAATCTAAACACAAACAATTTTTTTATTAATAAGTATTCAAGGTGACTATGTTTTAAGTCGGAAAATTCCAAAAGTATCTACCTGTCTAACTAAATATGTAGGTTTATATATTTGGATATTATGCACTTAATTTAATGTTGTACTTTTATTAACCTCCAGGTGTTTCTCGAGAAGCTTCTATACAGTTGCAAAGACATTGATAACGTTTATGTTTTGATTCGAGACAAAAATGGCAAAACTGCTAAGCAAAGGATTGAAGAGGTCATGAACAAACCGGTGAGTCACACCTAACTACTAGAAAAAAGTTCAATTCGTAAAGTGACGTATCGTACGATTTATAAATGGGAAATATATAACTTATCCTCTATAAAGTTTTAATGACGTCATAATCATCGTTCTCCTGCACTTTTTCCAATTTATTTGCGGTCGGCGCGACAAGTATTTTTCTCCCACAATTCTCTTTTAATCGTCAACTCAGAAGTCACACCATATCATCATCACCCAGTCCATCCATCTTTCTTTTAATGACGTACCTATACTTTTAAACACATCTCGCAATACAAAATTGCTTCCAAAAGCTACTATAGGAAGTTACGCGACAAAAATAAGTTAGAACTCGTAATAACACATGGTGGAACAGCCTTAGTAAAAGTACTTTCTGTATGGCCACAAAAATATTTAACAAGCTGCCTGAAACTTTAAAATCATTAAATCTGGACACATTTAAGAGTGTACTTATGATTTTTTTTATTGATAAACGTTACTACTCTTTATAAGACTATTTGGATGACAGTTCTATAATTCCTCCTTCAGTTATGCATTGTTTGATACTCCTGTATTAATTTGAGTAACTGACATTATCCTATTTTTATTTTTTGACATTTCTGTTACTTGTATCTTAAAAAAAAATGACATCTGTTAAATATTTTATTAATTTCGTACTTTTTTGACATTGTAGTTTTTATTTAAAATTTTACTAATTGTCAGGGGCATATTTTATATGAATTTATTCAACACTAGCCTACTGTCTATAATTTTATTTCATGTTATAAAATGAATACCTAATTGACATTGATACTAACATTTGTACGCCTAATGGCAAAGCATAGAGAACTAACAAAACTGTAACATCTCACACACTTGTGTACATTTAACCTATGTTTACAAATAAATAACCTGAATCTGAATCTAAAATTAATTACCCTATAAAACTTAAACTTGTACCTAATATTGCATAATTTGTTTAATAAATGAGACTCTTTTTTAATTTTTGGTCATATCGCACAGTTGGTAGCAGGAACTAGGTTACCCCGACCAGGGTCAGGTTAGAATTGTGACCGTTTGGTCAAACAGGCTCAGGAGTTCGTCGTGGACGTGCAACAACTGCCGCTCCTCTGACTGACATCATCTCTTTCATCAGAAGTGTCACCCTTATCGAACTTTCGGTGATTTCAGAAACTTAGTAAAGAAAGAAAACATATTTATTCTGCACAAACAAAATGCGCATTACAAAAAAAAAACATAACATTACTAAGTAGGTGGCGCCACTTGCTGCGCCTTCGTACTTGTTAAATCATCTTTGTGTAAGGCAATTAGTCTTTATTACAGCTATTCTCAAGACTAAAAGAAGAACGGCCACATGATTTTAATAAAGTAATACCAATTGCTGGTGACATAAATGATCCTGACCTTGGCATTTCAACGAAAGACGAAGAAATACTTATACAGAAGGTAGGTACTTTTTTTTACTAGCCTCCGCTGTCCCAGTCATGGACAAAGGCCTCACATAGCCTAACCGATCCAGCTCTTCCCACCATCTCTACTTACATAATAAATTAATTATTTTTGCGCATAAAATCACAATCATGGCAGCTGAAAATGGCCTATGATGTTCCGAAAGTAGCTTAAAAGTTAAAAGTTTTTGCAATATTTTAACATCGTAATGTTTAAAAATCCACTTAATTCTTATGATTAAATACGTATTATTAATTGATGATTGTGGTATTTTATAGCTGTTAACATAATATTTTCAGGTTTCTGTGGTATTTCACGTAGCAGCAACCGTAAGGTTTAATGAAGAACTGAAAGACGCAGTGAAATCGAACGTTACAGGAACCAAATATGTACTACATCTATGTCAACGCATGAAGAATATCAAGGTGAATTAATTACTAACAACATCATCATCATTCATTAGAAAGCATAAATACATCTGCTTGATGAAAAAGTATGGGCAGAAAACATGCTCAATCTCATATTTAGGCATTCAAAATTATACGTACGCTTGGGAATAAATCGTGATTGCAAATCGCTATTTATTTGTCATTCTTATGAATTTTTTTTAATTGATATTTGTCTAAGGGAACGTAGTAACAATCGTGCGGGTCAATGAATCAAGTTAAGCTTCGCTTGCCGCGGTTGGTCCGTGTATGGGTGACCATCTTTAGATACCAAGACCCCTCTGTAACTCAGAAAGAACGGTAGCCCATTGGTCCAGTCTGCCATTCGTGGATCTTTGACCATCGTTACGGGTCGTCAGAAGCCCGAAAGTCTGATCAGTCTTGCCAGGGGGGGGGGGGGCTATCGTGTTATCCAGTAACTGGATTTTGGAGGTCAGATTGGCAGTCGCTCCATGTAAAATACTGGTATTCGGCTGCATCTGCTAGTCAGCAAGTCGACCCCAACATAAGTTGGGAAAAGATTCACAGTTGGCACAGACCAGCAGCAACCGTGCTGCTGGTCTGTGCCAATTGGTCTGCTGCTGGTAGGCAATTACCGAATTGCCTACCACAATAACAGTAGGAATGCCTTAAAGTTAAGCTTAAGTTACTCTTTATAAAATCAGCTATCTGCCACTTCTGTCAGTGAAAGTCCTGTCCAAATCCAGCCTTTTGAGATAAGCCGGAACAAACAACAGACAAACATTATTTACAAAAAAAATTGTTATAAGTACCATTACTTTTACATCGATTAGGTGAAAAACTGTTATTTTTAAAGATGTATCTTTCTACTTATAATATTATAAATTAATGTGAAAGTTTGTGAAGATGTTTGGATGTTTTTTACTCAATCACGCAAAAACGGCTGAACAGATTTGGATGAAATTTGGCACAGGGATAGTTTGTACCCTAGATTAACACATAGTATATTTTTTATCTCGATAGTTGAATCCCGTGGGATAATTTTCGACCTCCATGCGGGCGAAACCGCTGGCAAAAGCTAATAGATTAATAAAAAAATCATATTCCTACTTTACCGATCATTATCATCATCATTTTAGCCAAGTCTTCCACAGCTGGACAAATGCCTCCCCCAAGCTCTGCCACGTCTATTGGTTCTTGGGTTCTGTGCTGTGTTACCGATAAAAAAGTAGAATAGTCAATGCAATGTTCGTGCTCGTTGTTTCAGGCTTTCATCCACGTTTCCACGGCATACTGTAATACAGACAAGCAGATACTAGAAGAGAAGGTGTACCCACCGCCTGTTGAACTCAGTGAAGTGCAAACATTTTTGGAACAGTCAAACCATGACAGAAAACAAATTAAGGCATTCCTCAGTAAGTTTTATACATTTCCTAGTTCGCCTCTCATATTGATGAGACGAACTATATAAGTAGGTACTGTGGAGGTACTTCAATTAATCACTTTGAAATAATTAACATTGTTAATACTTATTTACGGAATCCTTTCACGTTTTAACATTAGCCCAGGCAGGTAGCCCATATTTTTTCCCCTTCTTTCTGCCTTCTGAATTCGTATAATAACGGTCGTATTCATAAAAAGTTATCGAACATCTAAACAGTTGATAAAGTCTGGTTTTCAAAGAGAAACCAGACTTTAGCAACTGTTTAGATTCTCGGCTATGCCGCCGGCATGTAGGTGTGTAGGAAGTGTAGGAAACTTTACGAGTATAATTTCTAGAAAAAGTTGCATACCACAAACTATGCAGACACTTCAAAAAGTTTGTTTTGTTCAAAATATTTATTTGATTACAGACGGACTACCAAACACATACACGTTTACAAAGGCGCTAGCAGAAACTTACGTCGCGGAAAATCATGGAAATATCCCCACAGTTATCATCAGACCTGCGATCGGTAAGCTTTTTCTCAAATAAATGTACCTCTCAATTTTTGTTTGTGTTTTCTAGCGTTTTCTCAAAGTTGATCGCAGTAAACTAGCTAGGGCACTCCGACCAAATAGTCAAAGTCAAAGTCAAAACATTTATTTCCAATAGGCACTTAAAAGGCACTTTTGAACGTCAACATTTACATTAAAATAGAATTGATTCTAGTCGCCCCCTCCAAAATGTAGTTTCGTATGGTGAATTGAATAGGATACGCGCCCTTGCAAAATCAGGCATAAAACTGAAGACCTGGCCCACAAATTCAGCATATGGCATCATATGAGCCCTAGCCATTGACGAATGTACCGGTTACTATTTAGTGGTGGCAAACGTGGTACCATCACAACCTCAAGGCCCAGTTTTTCCTTAGGTGGTAAGTCCACCCCCCCAGACTGTCCATGACCAACCGCTATAGCTCACGTTTTCTTTAATGCAACATTGCGGAAAACCGTCTCCCTGTGATTGAATTGATTATAAAAATACCCCACGCTTTTTAATTGAATTAAATTATTTTCTCCTTTTTTAGTTTGGTTTTTAAAGCGTGTTTTTTAAACTATTATTTATTTTCTATTTTTTAGTTCTGCTAACTACAAAATCATGTTTTTTTTTCCTTTTTTTAATTTTTGATACACCCCCACTCAATAGGTTTTGAGAAAAAAAAATTAAGGCGATATGGCGCCAAATATCGGCCATTTTTTTTTCAATTTTGATATACCCAGTGTCAGTCTCACAATTAAGACGAATCTAACAGCACCTCTCAAGCTGAAATCGATCAAGCCATTTAGACTTCAGAGCGTGCTAAAGAAGAGTACATTCGTACATACATACATTATGCATACATTCATACACTCGAAAAACATAACCCTCTTTCTGGTGCAGTCGGGTAAAAAGCATAAAGAAACTAGTAAAATTAATATATTTTTATCTACGAGTACCATTATCATCATCATTCACAACCCGATTGCACCACCCACTGCTGGGTATAGGCCTCTCTTTTCTTTTGCCAATCACTACGCTCTCGATCTCTTTTCTTTTGCCAATCACTACGCTCTCGTTCTCTTTTCTTGTGCCAATCACTACACTCCTGTTCTCTTTTCTTGTGCCAATCACTACGCTCCTGTTCTCTTTTCTTGTGCCAATCACTACGCTCCTGTGCCAGCCTCATCCAGGTTTTGCCCGCGATATGGCAACAATGTCATCTGCCCATCTCGCTACCGGACTACGAGTATCATTAAAAGTCTGTAAAATTAAAGAAAACGATTAAATTTTGTACGAGGCTTTTGGCTGCTTTGTATTAGGTGTGTATTTAATGTTTTTTTTGTAATGTGCGTGTTGTTTGTAGAGAGTATAAACCATTTTGCTTTGTTTTTTTTTATTATTTTCTTTTTAATTCCAGTATCGGCCTCGTTAAGAGAGCCCCTAGCGGGATGGGTGGACAGCTGGGCAGGTGCCACCGGTATGATGGCTGCAGTCATGAAGGGTGGTATTAGGGTAGTGCTCGGCAATGGTGCCTATGTGCTGGACCTGATACCAGTAGATTATGTGATTAATCTCACCATTGTGGCTGCTGCAAGGTGTAGTAGGTAGGTTCATCAATATCAAAAAAATCAAAATATTTTATTTCACATAAACCTGCATGGGCACTTATGAAATGTCAGAAGCTAAGTGCAAGGTTCCAATTTGTCGCTTCCTATGGAGAAGAGCCGGCAAGAAACTCCACGGTTACTCTTATAAATATAATTGGCTTTCACAATGTTTTCAAATTACAGTGATAAAAGGTATGGGAGGACAGTACAGGCCTGTCAATAAGTACCAGCTACTCAGAGGAATTAAAAAACAGGATAGAAAATAGTCTACAAATCTAGTCTGTAAGGCCTATAACGTTCTCTCATTCACAATACGTAAAAGAATCTACCTATATAAAATGAACCTATTTGAACCAATTGACATGATTTCTATGACAATCACAGAAATAATATATAATAATAAATAGTCGAAATTAAAATTGATGTATAATGTCAAATAATGACGAGAATATGTCAGACATTGTAAAAAATAAAAAAATTAAAAATTAACATTGTAATTTGGGAGCAGTTAATAGACTTTCACATAGTTATGCTGTCAATGAGGTACCAGAGAAGCCGCATGTGCAGAAGGAATTAATGCCAAACTTCCCTGTCTTCAACGTAGTCTTATCTTATAATATGCTTTTTTGATAAGGACACGTTTGATGTGAGTTTTAAACTTTCCATCGCTAAGTTCTGTAACCGACTTTGGCAACTTCTTATAGAAGTGGATACTGTTTATTAGAAATTACTTGCTAGTTTTAGTTAATCTAAATTTTGGAATCATAATTTCATCATTACTACGTGTATTTAGATTATGGAAATCGCATCTTTTTTGAAAAGACCTAAGTTTTTGCGAACATGCAAGATATTTTCTAGGATATAGAGAGAAAGCAGAGTTAATGTATCAATTTCGTTGCATTTGTTTCTAAGAGACTCGCGAGGCCCCATTTTATAGATTGCGCGGATTGCCCTCTTTTGTAAAATAAAAATTGAATCTACGTCCGCTGCCGATCCCCACAGCAGAACGCCATAAGACTTAAACTGTGAAAATAAGCAAAGTATACTAACCTAGCTGTGGCTATATCAGTCAACTGCCTTATTTTTCTTACTGCGTAAGCATCTGAGCTTAATCTGCTTGAAAGAGCTCTAATGTAGGCGGCCCATTGCAATTTTGAATCTAAAGTAATTCCCAAAAACACAGTTTCCTAAATAGCATCTAGTTTCTTGCCATCAAGTTTTAAATTTAGACCTACTTGGGGTACATTTGGTAACGAGAACTTAAGACATTTAGTTTTGTTCGCATTGAGTAAAAGATTATTAGCAGCAAACCATTTCGAAAGAACAGCTAGGCTTTCCTTGACATGACAAGACATCCGTATCTTTTCTATCTATTCTAAAAATAAGAGAAGTCACATCAGTGAATAAAATAATATCCGAGAAGTTAGCCATCAGATAGGGAAGGTCATTAATATAAACTAGAAATAAAAAAGGGCCAAGAATTGAACCTTGAGGCACGTCAATCTTAACTAGAGACCCCGAGGATGTCGCCCCGTTTACGTTTTTTTTGCTGCTTGTTTGATAAATAGGAAAGTACAAAATCAGCAGCTTGTCCACGAATTCCGTAGTGGTGTAATTTACAGATCAGTATATTGTGGTCAACGCAGTCAAACGCTTTTGAGAGGTCACAGAAAATGCCAATCGCATCCTGGGAACTCTCCCAGGATTCCAAAATGTGACTGATGAGTTTTACTCCCGCGTCAGTCGTCGACCTACCTTTCGTGAAACCAAACTGTCGACTATGTAAGATCCCATTTGAGTTAAAATGTGACAACATCTGGTCTAGCATGATTTTTTCATAAATTTTGCTCAATGCTGGAAGCACAGATATAGGTCTATAATTAGAGGGATCACTCTTACTACCCGTCATCATTATTTCAGCCGATAGACGTCTTTAAGTAGAATCGACCAATTTGTTACAGTACCCATGGGTGACACTGGGTCTCTGATACTAATTCTGCGCCGTCTGTTTGTATCTCACATGGCTCTAGGTATGACTAATAATAAAATTCATACTTAGCACCACTGAAACCATTTTTGGTTTCAGTGGTGCGAAACTCTGACTTATGCTTACCTATTTTTGTACTGGTTCGGCCCGCGTTAAATAATTTTGAATGGTTTAATTATTACTGAATATGTATACACTCCCATAAATTGTGTGAGTGTGAGTGAGCAGTAGTAAGGGCCTCGACTTACGCGTTGTAGGTCGCCAGTTTGATCCCAGGCAGGCGCTTTACATTATCAGCCAATAAGGTTCCCACTGCTGGGACACAGGCCTCCTCTCGGTGAGTGGAGTGGGCGTAATCCACCACGAGGGCCTAGTACGGGTTAGTAGATGTCACATGTCCTAGAAACAAAAACTTCACCGTGAGCGGTGGTGATGAGCAGAGGCTTTACTTAAAGCATCAAATTAAACGATTTTGTTAATAGTCACGATGGATGTTGTATTCCCACTATAAACCGTAACCAAAACCCATGATTATGTAAGGTTGGAATAATTGGTAAAGATAAGAAATAAACTGTTACTGATGAACTATTTTTTACATAAAAACATTTCAATGTTCCAGTTCTGACAATGTCGCTGTTTACAACAGCTGCACAAGTTCCTGCAATCCTCTTACATTAGACAATTTATTAAAATACTTGAAAAGATCGGCTTCTAGAAATGGATTTGGTAAGTTCACGTTTACTTGGCTATTTAATTGTAACTAGTCGTCGCCCAGTGTAGGTTGGTCCGTGGATGGGTGACCATGTTTACATTCCAAGACCCCTCCGTGCTTCGGAAAGTACGTTAAGCCGTTGGTCCCGGCTGTCATTTGTGGATCTTTGACAGTCGTTACGGGTCGTCAGAAGCCCGAAAGTCTGACAACCAGTCTTACCAAGGGGTATCGTGTTACTCAGTTACTGGGTTGTGAACATCAGATAGGCAGTCACTCCATGTAAAATACCGGTATTCAGCTGCATCCGGTTAGACTGGAAGCCGACCCCAAAATAGTTGGGGAAAGGCTAGGGAGATGATAGTCGTCGCCCAGTGGTCGAAATTCGACCGTAATGAAAAAATACGAAAAACTACCATACTCAAAAAAAAATCGGTTTCTGCTCTCCTTCTCCATATAAACCTGTAACGGTCCCAAATCTCATTCTCCTAGTTCGCGTAATTTTCGTAAAAAGGGGTACAAAGTTTTTGCTTCACGTATTAATACTAAATAGATTACCGTGAATGTACCATTGAAAAGATCTATATCCAGCAGAAGACTAGATAGGCTAATGATAACGAAGATGATAATATGCGAATGCAAGGATCGTTAATAATAAGTTTACTAACGTAGAACTAATAAAATTAATGTTTAAAAAATGAAGGGCGTCTGTTACTACGGTGTAGCGGCTTCCCGCCTTCGTTTGCTACGCGCCGTCGGTATCCTTTGCTACGCGTCGTACCTGAGCGTAGCGGTATCCCGTTCGTGTTTACTATGCAGCATAGCTGGCGTAGTGGGGTGTATTTGTCTTTGCTACGCGTATGGGACCTCTACGACGCAGCTAGTCCGACGTAGCGGTGCCCTACGTGACGTAGCTGGCGTAGCAGTATGCCGTTTGTGTTTGCTAGGCGGCTTAGCTGGCGTAATGATGCCGTCATTCCGTTTGCATTTTCTACGAAGTGTACCAATGGTATAGTGTTGTTTTCTGTCTTTTGTAATGATTAAATTATAAATGATTTTATTTTTGTAAGTAGGTTTGTACAAACAGTTTTACAAGTCAATCATATTTTTAAAACTAGATGAGGCCGATAATAACTTGAATCAGAATTAAAAGCATTCAATTCTCTGTTTTCTAGGTTCGCGAATGAGTCTTACATTTACCAAAAATAAATTTACGGTATCTATGTTAACATTTTTGCTTCAAACAACGCCTGCCTACTTAGCAGACTTATTTCTACGAGCAACAGGGAAGCAACCGATGTAAGTCATACTTCTTCCTATTTTTAAGTCATTTATCAACTTACGGTGTTTTGTCATAAAAAAAATTGAATATTTATTTTATGAGGCGTAACTCAATCAACAATTATTAAACTTACCGCCACGATCATGAAGTTTCCATTGTAATAAAATTGAAATGGTTTACCAATAAGACGCCTATCATAGACAAACATTCCAATCCATTTACATCCATTGTTGTAATAAGCATACATACATACTCAGCCTATAACGTTCCCACTGCTGGGACACAGGCCTCCTCTCTGTGAGAGGGAGTGGGCCGTAATTCACCACGCGGGCCCAGTGCGGTTTGGTAGATGTCACATGTCTTCGAATTTTTGGTTCTAGGACATGCCGGTTTCCTCACGATGTTTTCCTTCACCGTTTTGAGAGCAGCAGTGATGAAATTATTTACACAAAGTAATGCGCCTGTTTGGGTTCGAATGCACGACCTACAACTCGTAAGTCGCGGCCGTTACCACTGGGCCACCGCTGCTCTCCCTGTAATAAGCCCTAGCCAGCAAAATAGGGAAACTCCAAGCAAATCACCTAAAGGGCAATGGAGAGGTCCATTGCCCTTTAGGTGATTTTCAGCCTTCTGATAAGGCCCATTGCCCCACGTTTTGGTGCCATAGGTCGTCACTGGCAATCAGCAAAATACTGTTCAAATAAAAATGTCATTACCTACCTACCAGTGGCTTAAAGAAAAATGTTTTTACACTGTTAATGAATTTGTGTCACATGTCGAAGAAAGAAAGTAATGTCAATAAATTTGGTTTATACATATTTTATTCATTTTTGAATTTGACATTTACTTACTATTATTATTTCCTTTATTCAATTAAATATACATATAAATTATATTTTTAAATATTAGTATACAAATATAAAAACATTTAAAAATATAAAAAATAGTAGCCCACCGGTATCGGGAACAAGGTCCAAGCTACCGGCGGTCAGGGCTACAGAGAGAGGAACCTCCTAACAATGCGAGCCGTGTCCAGGAGTACCGCTCTCTGAATCAAGCCCTTGACCCAGCTGCCCAACGAGAGCCTCCTCAGATGTTGGTCGAGGCTCTTGGCTATCAAGCCATTGGCTGTAACAACTATCGGTACAATGATCGCTGAGTCCACATCCCACATGTCGACAACCTCGTGAGCCAAGTCAAGATACTTGATTTGTTTATCTTTCTCGGCTTTCACGAGGTTCCCGTCATGCGGGACCGTTATATCAACGATCATTGCACGCCGCTCTAGTCGATCCACCACCACTATATCAGGTTTATTGGCGACAATAGTCCTGTCAGTGATGATGGATCGATCCCAGTACAGTGTGACATGTCCATTTTCGAGAACTGGGTCGGGCACATACCTGTAGTACGGCACTTCTGATTCCACAAGATTGTATTTCAGAGCAAGTTGCTGGTGGATAATCCTGGCTACTAGGTTATGTCTATGCAAGTATTCTTCGTTAGCTAGACGAGAACACCCGGAGATTATGTGTCTGATTGATTCTCCCGGACGGTGACATGCCCGACATATGTCAACCGTGCCATCTTTCACAATAAATCTCCGGTAATTGTTCGTCATCATAACTTCGTCCATAATTGCACAGACAAAACCTTCGGTTTCCCCAAATAGGTCACCGAAACGTAGCCAGGCTACGGACGCTAGAAGGTCTACATCGGGTCCATGTAGGGCCTGGAAAAAGCGTCCGTGAAGCTCCTTACTCTGCCATACTGTAGCTCAAACTGTTTAGATTTCCGTAGTGTTCTAGATTTAGGTTTACTGGACACACTTTTCATTTTATTTTCTTATTGTCTCTAATTTTTTCATTATGTCAATGTCATGCATACCTGTTATTTGCACGGTTACTGAAATGCCAATGTTAGATGTAAGTTTTATTTGAAATGTAAGTGACAGTGCTGTTGGTGTGCTTATTATTATAAATAAATAAATAAATAAATACCTCCATGCGATCTTTAGTGTCAAGCACTACAGGCTTGCGCCAGTTCTCTTTACCTAAGGAGAGCGGGGTGAGGCCCTTGTCCACCGCAACCACATCTCGATGCATCCCCACGTTGGTTTCTAGGAAATAATCCCTGAGACTGCATATCTCGCGATTGTGGAGAGTCTTAGCATTTAAAAAGCCTCGACCTCCACATTTTCGCGGGATATACAGTCTCATTACCGATGACCGTGGGTGATGCATGCGATATGCAGTCAGCAGCGTACGGACCCTCCTATCTATGGCGTCGAGTTCGGTCTGAGTCCATTTGAGTATGCCGAAAGAGTACATCAAGACCGGCATGACCCAACCGTTGAAGGCACGCACCTTGTTTCCGCCTGATAAAAGACTATTAAATACTTTTTTCAGGCGGCCAAAGAAGCGTTCCTTCAACGATTGTTTCATGTCAGTAACATTGATGCCCAAAGCTTCCGACATACCCAAATACTTATAGGTTTCGGCTGCGGAGAGGGCTCGAAGTTTTATGGAATCCGAGAGTTGGGTTCCCACGGATTCCACAATCTCCCCTCGCTTTACATGCATGACCGCACATTTGTCCACACCAAAATCCATCCTAATGGCGCTACTGAAAGTTTCAGTTACTTTCAGTAGCTCCATCAGTTGCAAATTGTTGGGGGCAAAGAGTTTTAGGTCATCCATGTATAGGAGGTGAGATATAACCTGACCACCTCTCCTCAGTCGATAGCCTATACCTGAATCCTCCAGCAGTGTGCTTAGAGGATTCAGGGCTAGGCAGAACCAAAGCGGACTCAAACTGTCGCCCTGAAATATGCCTCGCTCGATCCTTATCGGTTCGCTATTCCTCTGGATATTTCGACATCCTGGATATCGAAGGACCGTCCTCCATTGCCCCATACATGACATCAGGAAGGTGCGCAGAGTTGTATCTACTTTATACAATTCCAGCACCTTCATGAGCCATGTATGTGGCACCGAGTCATAGGCCTTCTTGTAGTCTATCCAACATGTCGAAAGATCCTTTCTGGAACGACGAACCTGTTGGCTAATGGCCATATCAATGAGGAGCAGCTCCTTAGTACCGCGGGATCCGTTCCGACACCCATTTTGAGAGACAGACATGATGGAATTGGCGTCTACATGGTTGTAAATTTTAGCTCTCAAAATGGATGTAAGAACCTTATAGACCGTCGGCAAACACGTGATCGGCCTATAATTTTTGGGTTCCGCGGTACTACCAGATTTATGGAGCAGGTGGGTAACTCCTGTCGTTAGGAACTGGGGTAGCGAACCAGACTCCAAAGCAGTCTGGTACTGGGCCGCCAAGCGAGCGTGTGATCCAATGAACCATTTGATCCAGAAGTTGTGCAGCCCGTCCGGCCCTGGAGATTTCCAGTTTGGCAGCGGACGGACTGCACGAGCTACATCTTGGGGGCAGATGGTAATAGCCCCCATTTCTGGTATTGGATCGCAGGCTCGCTCGACTTCTCGAGTCCAATTACCTTCGGTGTGACTGACAGGCACCGACCAGATATTGCGCCAAAAAGAGCACATGGCATCATCATCCGGTAGGCGCGTATCAGCCACACCTTGATCCGGTCGCTCCCAAGCCCTATAAACCCACCTTTCATCACTCTGGAAGGTGCGGTTCTGAGTGTATCGGTCTACTCGCCGCTTATACCTACGGATACGGTTTGCCCATGCATACACTTTCTGCTTCAGGAAGTCTATGCGCTCTGCGACACGGGACATATAATCCTGAGGGCTGGTATCAGTCCCTAAGAATGCCCGCCTCACAAAGCGCATCACTCTAGGGCGAGTGTTGCCCTCCCTGAAGCAGATTAGTTTGCCGATGAGGGCTCTGGCCCCACCAATACGACGTTCAATTCTGCACTGCCAAGCTGGTATGGCTGGTTTAGGTCGTGTAGCTCTAGAGTCATTAGCGAATTTTACGTGAGCTACACGACATGCCGCTACAGCCGCACAGTACAGAATTGAATGAGTATCGGTGAGGTCTTCGCAGTCATCAAAATAGTTTGACAACAGCGAATCCAGAGCCGCCACCAGCGCCCTATTTTTGTTATGCATGGGCAAACGAGGTAAGCGTGGCCTAAGTTCGGGCGACATGAACCGGTATTCCCGAATCGCACCCTCCAAAGCACTCCTCAATTCCTCATTGCACTGGGTACTTACGTTAGTAACCCTATCATCAGTCCCCTCGTCAGTTTGATCTGTATTTAACTGTGGTGGTATTTGTGATTCCACCACATTCTGTAACGGGGGAGCGATGACATGGCTACTCTGCATTTCATTGCGTAGGCGATCAAGTACTGTGTCATCCAACATATGGTTACGCTGGATGACCCGCACCTGATCCGATAGTCGTTGTGATGAAACGTTGATAGCTGGCTCAAGCACCTGAAACAGAGAGAGCATCCGAACACGGTACGCGGTCAGGTTGTTTCCTCCCTCTGTAGCCCCATAGTATGAGCGCATGACATTCTCATTAATGGATCGTGTCCATCTCATGCGCTGCACACTTCCGCTGAGAGCTGGGACCCTATCAGAGGCCGGTGGGCCTCGAGGTCCTAAACAGGTCGGCGGCCGGCGTCCTCCCCGTCGGCGAGCAGGTGGTGGCGTCGTGGGCGGAGAGAAATACTCGTCGCTCGAGCTCGACGCAACTACCGCGGCCGGTGTCGTCACAGCGCCCACAGTGGGGCTGGGTACCGGCGGCGGCAAGGCGGAGCTGAGCGACGAGTCCGGAGGTGGTGGGCGTGCTTGACGTGCCGCTGATCTTGTCAACATATCGTCCTCATCATCATTTTCCTGTTTTCTGTTTTAACTCTTTTCATTGTTGTTTTTCGGAGGTGACATCTGTCATGTCACCTCCGATTAGACACTTTTATAATAAATTTTATTTCATTTTGGTGATAATTCGTCTCCTTTTTGATTTTCCAGTAGTTTTTGGTTTCAGGTTTTGTGTCTATTGAAAGATTGTTGTAATATTGCGTCGGAATTATTTTACAGCGAATATGAGAAAAACAAGACGTCTTTGTTGACAAAGTGTTGCCAGCTTATTACTATTATTATTATTATTATTTTTTTGACATTATAACAATATTCATGGACATTAACATTTCATTTAATATTTTATATATTAATTGAAATGTTCTCTGACATTTTTTTACAATCGTATTGGTAAATGATGTAATGTTATGACATTTTTTGTTTAGTATGTTATGTATTGTGAAAATAAATATTTGCAATTAATTTAGTTAATCAGAAATTGTGTAACGTTTGTAGTGATAACTGAAGGAATATTATGACATGTTTTTAATTTAATGTATTTTGAAATTAAATATTTGCACACCACATGTAATGGTAGAATGTAAATGGGCCACCTTTATAATAATATCATACTACTTTGTACACCTACATTTTGGCAAATAAATTACTTACTTACTTACTACCTGCTCCTTGGTATGAGTCAACACATGAAGAGCTCTACTACTTTTCAACGCAGTGAATTAAAACTACTATCCTTTATCCTTAGAAACATGAAAATCCAGTCCAAAGTGATCGCGGGTCGGGCTAGCCTAGAATTCTTCACAAGCAACTCCTGGGAAATGAAGGCAGACAATACCCGCGCACTGCATGCCTCCTTGTCAGCTGAAGATAGACACCAGTTTCCCTGCGACCCCTTGGATATAAAATGGGATGAATATATAGCTGTGTACGTAGAAGGCATCAGACGGTTTTTGTTGACAAAGCGTGTTTAGGTTTTAATAATAATAAAATGTATTAATAATTAAAGATATTGACTTAGCACACGAGGTTGTTGGTATGTGGAATATGAACTCGGCTGTTATTGTGCCGATTGTCGTATCGGCCAATGGCCTGATCAGCATCTCTCGAGGCTCTCGTCAGGCGGGTGGATCAAAGGCCTGATTCAGAAGGCAGTACTCCTCAATACGGCTCGCATCGTAAGGATGTTCTTGTCTCTGGAGCCCTAACTATCGGTAACTTGGACCCTGCTCCCGATACCGCCGGAAAACTACTTTTTATATTTTTAAATCATTTCTTTTGAATGTTTCTTTTATAATTTATTTTTATTTTTTAAACGAGATATAATGTAATGTTTTTTTTTTATATAATGGCAGACCTTATTTTTTATGTAAAATACCGTCCATGTACAATTTATACTGTATACATATCATAATAAAATTTAAGAATAATCTTATAGCACCAATTAAACAATGTTTGTATAGAATATTGCTGCTTAGTAAATTGTATTCACAGGTGTGCGAGACAACTCAGATAGAAAGAGGAAATAATTAAATCATCAACAGTCAGATTGTCGAGACAATTGTCTTGATTATTTTTTATATTATTAATAAGTCTTAGTACGTAAGCTAAATATCGTTTTATTTTACGTAAGCCATAACTTGTTTTCGAGTAAAAACATGAGTTTCCGGTATATTGTTAGTATTTTTTTTTAGGATAAGCAATTATTTACAGGCACCGTGAAGAATAAAGAACCTGGCCGTGGTGGACTGCATCGGAATCGGGAGGAAAGTAATGGAAGGAAACGAATTTAGAAATGAGGTCTGCAGGAATGATAGACGTTAGGCAACATGAGGGAGCATCTGTTAGCTCACAGATCACCGCAATTCTATTAGCTACAAACGCTTTATAAAACTGGTATGGAGCCAGGCTAGCACTAATCACGAATCGCACTAGTGTACTTGATGTATCGCAGTGACTTCCTGATAGCCTTGCATAACCTGGCCTAGGTAGGGCAGCGCACAATTCTAGAATTAGGAGAGATAGATCGAGAGGGTAGTTGGACTGTTCCACAAATACACACTTTTATTTTTTTGTTTTTATTTTTCGGCGGTGTTCCGTGTGGTGCCGGACGTAAAAGAACAGCACCATCCAATTTCATCCCATGGGTATCGTAGAAGGCGACTAAGGGACTTACTAGAGAATGGGCAGCAGCGTTCTCTATGCATTTTACCATTATACTGCGATCGCCAACCCACCTGCTAAGCGTGGCAATTATGGCAAATCCCCCCCTTTTGGGGGAGGCATATGTCCAATAGTGGACGTCTTTCGGCTGATATGATGATGATGATTATGATTTTTCGGCGGTACTTTAGACTTAGAAACAAAGCAAATTGACTGTGACTTCGAAGCATAAACCGGACGTAAATAAATGTAAGACGCGTACGCATGTTGGGATGAATCACGGAATTAATGTTGAGATGAAAGAGACGGTAAATATTAAATTGTTCCAGTTTGGATTTTTTATGGGACTGGAGAGACCCAAGTTAAATTTTGTTTTAACCTTTTCATTTTTATTTTACATCTGCTAATAAGCTATGAGAGCCAGCCAAATATGACTTTAATTTGGTGGATTCACTATTGTATTTGAAGTTAGCATGATGGCAGAGGAAGTAAGATGTCGAAGGTATAGGTACCCACAGTGGATTCTGAAAGGTTGCCGATGTTTCCGAAATCACGCATTAATGTTACGTATTATAATTTCTCATGTGGATGTTTGTGAAATAGCTTTTCTTAAAATAAAAAGCGTGTTATAGTAGTAGTGTAGTGAATAAGATTTACCAAGCCTGTCAAGAGTATCCTTTAAGGGGAATCTAGTCGCTGGCTCGAACTCACTAGTGGGCCTGGCTAAAAAGCACGCTGTCTCACCAGACTTGACGTGACACGTGTCAGACAGAGGTACTATCAGTGATGAGCAGTTAGAGGCTAGTCTCGTGTAGATCGTTATTGATTGAGATGCAGGATCATTTATAGTAAAACAGCCGCGTAAAAAATTAAGAATTAATTAAGTCCTTCGGAAGATCGGGTTTTATGAAAAACCCGTCCATAAATCAATGACAAATAAAGTTTATTGAACTTTTCAATAATTGAACTTTGTCTAATACCGCTGGTACGCCGGTGGTGATAAGGGCTCGACGCATAATATCGTTGATGCTGGCGTGGCGTGCTATGCGGCCTGCGCTCCTGCAGCAGGAAAGGCCATGGTGCCCGAAAATGTCGACAACTTCACCGCAGTGACACCGACGCGGAGCAACACAAGGTGCGCCCAAGCGAAGACACGTAGCGAGCCGAAACGATGAGTCATCCATCATAGTGCCTATGGTGAATGACGGGAGCGCCTGAAGCCACAAGCCTGACTCCCATTCTCTCACAGCTAGCAGACGCGCACGCTCAACAGCGTTAGGTGACGTATTTACCAGGGTATTCCGTGTAATACTGCAGAGCGGCACGTCTCACGGTCTCTGGCAGGATGGATTATCAGGTAAAACCGTATTAGGACAAGCCATTTACCAAGCGTTCAACGCATCGGTCAAACACGGCACTTCAAAATCGCCCAGTGAGTAAGATAAAATGTTCCTGGTTAATTTATCCGTGCTGTGGACCGAGACGAGGAAGGCCAGTAAACTTATACTTGAAATTTTGCGGACGTCGAGACCGCCCAAGCGAATGGGAAGTGTGGCTTGCTGCTACGCTCGGTCGTCCAGGGCCACATTTAGGATTGAAGTTAGTGTGTTTCTAATAATTTTGTCTACTTTTTCTAAAAGTTGTGGATGCTTCCAAAGATGGGAGGAGCGAAGGCTATATGTAAATTTTGGTCCAAAGCAACAGTATCGAATGAGCGTGAAGGCCGAATGAACTGCCAGGGGTGCGGGTTGTTCGAAAGAGATACCGCGGCCCCTGGCACACAGGCAACTGAGGGAACACGGGTGGGTTTTAGTCAGTAAAAGTCTGACACGCCCTCCCGCTCCACCCAGAGCGGGAGAAGTTATTTGATGATTTCCCACCCAAAAAAAAAGGCCGAATGAGTAATAATTTTGAAAAGTCGTTCCGAGACATCATTGAAATTTTTAATTTTCTCCTCAATAAACGTTGGAAAGGATTCGTCAAAAATTGGGGATCCTAAGAGGTGAAGAGAGTTTCTTTCTGTAATTTTGATATCTGGTGCTATTGTACAAAATTTTGTTATGATAGGCTGTCTGTTAGTGGTTTGGCGAAGACAGATTTCACATTTTGGAAGGTTAAGGTCTAGGCCAATGGAATTGAATTTTTCTTTTAAAAAAGGTAAATCTTTTAAGACTGTGTCTATATCACCTCCTAGGGTCCCGTCATCCAAATACCATATGTTGAATTTAGAATTTAGCTGTCGAATAATTGGATTTATTGCGAAACTAAAAATGATAGGCCCAAGAGGGTCACCCTGTTGACATCCAACGGCTGATTCCAAAAGGTTGTCTTTCTAAAGTAATTTAGAAGGGTGCCTGTAACATTGGTAGAGAAAACTGTAAATTTTGGGTATTTCTTTTTGAACTTCTGTTAGCAAGGTGTCCCTGTTTACGGAATTGAAGGCATTTTTAATATCAACCTTAAGGATGACCTCATCTTTACCGCTATTGAGGTAAGTTGATAGTACGTGCACCGCAGCCTCACAGCCCCCTTTAGAACCGAAAGCCAGCTGTAGGGGCTGGAACACAGAGTACATTGAATACTGGAATTTGCTGGCCAGTGTTTCGCTGTAGAAAGCACAGCAAATTTAGGCTGCGGTACGACGTTAAGTGAACCCTACGGCAATGGGACGAATGCCGCCATCCTTCTTGCGCAGGGCACATAGATTTGCCCCATACAAAATATCAATGACGGCTTCGTTTACATTGCCGGAGAGCATGAGATTGATGAGGGCCGTCAATGACCCGTAATATTAAATTATCAACATAATAAATATATATTTTTATTAAAATCTTTATCATAATTGTAAATGTTGGGGAAGGCTGGGGAAACACGAACGCTGGGTAATCGCGAACGCAGCTGTTGTACTATGTTAGAAAGAGATAACACGATTTTACTCATCGTCATCTTAGAAATGTCGCCATCACTAGTGCCATGCGACGATAACCAAAGTTATTAAAAAAAATGTATTTCCTTAGGCCTTAGAGGGTATTGGCGAACGAATTGAGTGGGTCAATTACGAATGTTCGGCATTGCCCCATCATAGTTTTACGAGTTTTTGGTTCGTGACAATTAAAAACTGCCACTATATATGACCAAAAATGAGACTATAATTAAACAAACAAATTACGAAACACAATTGCACTACTGATCACTCTAAGTCGCACTTGAATATCGCTTCAGATGTTCTCGCCTGTATCACTTATTCAATACTGCCGGGTGTTGATCCGTTCCGGCCTTTTATAGGGCCCTAGGAACATTCGAGAAACATCTACTGTAAAAGCATCTAGAATGTTCGAGTACATACCGGCCCCGACCAGATGTTGATAGTTCTAGAAGATTCTGGCATCGATTTTTCTAGAAAGATCTTAACTCAATTAATTCTGCTACTCGATACTAGATAGCGCTAGTGGTAACTAATACAGACCTTACTTTAGCTTTAGCGCGTATCAATAGAATAAAAATCTGTACTTTCACTTGTTAAGTTAGTGTTGTTCACCCACCGTGGATAGTTCCATATTATATCGTGACAGGAATATCATTTTATTGACTCTGCCCTCGCATACGTCCCACAGGACCTCCCACAGGGTTTCACCTTTGGACTTAACATTTTCACATGAAAAATATTCAGACGGGTAATCGTCTTCGCGTGGCTACTGTTGTGATTTTTGCCGGCCAATATCTCAAATTTAAATAGAATTGTGAGTAATCTGTCGTATGTGATCCCATTTTTAGACTAGTCTGGGTCAATTTTGAACAGCCGTAATTCCCTCACTCGGTATCCGTGGTTGCCCGACCAGTGTCGGATAAAAACGAACACTAAAAGTTTTATTTTTGCGATAAAATTTGATATGTAATAACAAATAAATATTATTGTTTGTATCAGTCTAAATTACGATAATTTTACTTTCAGAAGAAGCTATTAAAGTTAATCTACATATGATATTTTTGATTTATTTCAAACTCCCTTAGGTGTTCGTAATTACCCTGCCATCCTTTAATGCTTGGGTAATCACGGTGTGATTTTTTTAGAATAGACTGGCTGCGTCAGTCCTGCCTATAAAAGCGTCTGAATATTCAAATATTTACATTCTGACAGGGTATTCAGAGCAGTCATTAATAATACTAGTAGTACTATACTTACAGTTAGAAGAACACGTTTGAGTTAAACAGCTGTGCGTTTGTGGTGACCAGCAAAAATGTAAAAACGTAAAAACTGTTTAAAATTTTATCACTTTTATTATTGACCAGTAATGCAAGTTATCATAGCCATAAATCTTTATTTATTTACCTTCAGAACAAGAGTGAATAGCACGTATAGTATAATATATACAGGGTGTCCCGAAACTCAACGACAAGCGGGTACGGGGCAATAAGCTAGGTTATACCAGTTCTAGCAATTTTTTTTATTTTTTAATAATTTTTTTTAAAGACAAGGCGTCAAAGTTTTTTAATAAAACGTTTTTAAATAATAAAACTTTATTTTTTTTGTACTAGACTCACAATATTAATTAATGGATTTGTAACTTCAATCAATAGCATGCTTATTAAGGATTTCATAATTTTTTTAAAACACTGAACAATTTAGAAATTTGTGATCACAGTACCTAAATATCTGATCTAGTGTGTTGGTTTTCAACATTTTCAAAAGAATTCCTATTATCACTTAACCAAGTAACATGGATTAAATTTTTTATTTTTGCTAGAACTGGTACAACCTAGCTTATTGTCCCGTACCCGCTTGACGTTGAGTTTCGGGACATCCTGTATAATAGCTTCTGGGCACGCTCGTTCCAAATAGATCTCATCAATCGCTTTTCATCAGGCATGATCATGGTCAAGCGCAGGCCCATTCAGTAACTAAAAAAAATTATCGACACCTTAAAAGGTGTCTGACGTAGAAGGATCCTGAATTACAGATCACTCGGCTCCTATAAATAGGTTATATTATTAATCGACTTTAAAAAGGAGGAGGTTCTCAATTCTTCTATATGTTTTTTTTCGTATGTATGTTCCTCAAAATCTCCGGTAATGGCGGATCAAATTATTTTTTTTTTTATTAATGGTAAGGGGATACCTCAAAGTTAATAAAATTTATAACGCACACCCATATTAATTTTATTAAATTTGCTGGGATAGTTTTTGCGTTAGCTTCGATCATACAGTTTTAGTCCACTTTGTGTAAACTCAAACTCAATACTTCCTGTCACTACTAAACATAGGTAGCAAGTAGTGGTATACCAATTGGTGTGGGGTAGGTACCATAACAAAAAAGTGAAAAAAATCTTCAACGAAATCACGAAACTGCTGGTTGACACTTCCCGTGACCCAAGGGCTGGTTTCTACCTTGGCCAGCGGCTAACCATTGCCATACAACGTGGCAATGCCGCCAGTCTCTTGAGAACATTACCGCAGTCGACAGCGATGAATTTTTCGACGCCATTTATTTATTTGTAAATAGGTTTAGTTAAGTTAGGATTATAATTCTTTTTATTTTTATTAATTAACTATTACGAAGACCAAATTTAAATTACTAAATATTTTGCAAAATAAAGTTTTACAGGTACAAAAAAACACAAGCAGCCGACTTCCAAAAAAAAACACTACAATGAGAAAAATAACTTTAATTTCGGAAGACAATTAACTAAAATACACATCCAAAGACACCGACTTCCTTAATTAAAGCCGGTTGTATTTTTTTGTGAGTAAGTTTTTACAGGTCAGGGCAATATATTTCGGCCAACGTCAAGATGGTACCGTGGTCGAAAGCCACGCAAAAAATTACTTTAAAAAAAACGAGTCCAGTTTTGACTTCGCTACGATTTTATTTGAATTATAAATTACAAAAAAAAATCTTCGCTCTAACCCGTGGTCATGGTCTATTGGTGTGCCAAATTTCATGTAAATTCGTAAGCTTTAAGGCATGAAAAAGTAACAAACAGACTGCCTAGACGTTGTCCTAAAGGTCAAATTAAAATATATTTTTTCTCTTCACAAACAATGGTCTTGAGTGTGTTCATAAAAAATCCAAAGGTGTTCAGTTTTTTTTTCTTTTAGACTATTACGAACATTTTAAATCATTAAGAAACCAAAACAAAAGTAAATTATCTACACTAATATTATAAAGAGGAAAACTTTGTTTGTTTGATTGTTTGTTTGATTGTAATGAATAGGCTCAAAAACTGCTGGACCGATTTTAAAAATTCTTTCACCATTCGAAAGCTACATTATCCACGAGTAACATAGGCTAAATTTTATTTTGGAAAAAAATAGGGTTCCGTAAGATATTTGGGGTTTTCGGACACAAGGTGTAAAAAATCAACCAGAAAAGTTACTTATTTTGCGTACGCTGCCTAAACTATAAAAGATACAACCATAAAATGTTCTAATTAATTGTAGATCTTATAAATATCTACAAAAAAGTCCGCGACACACTATACCTATCTATGTCGAGTGAGGCACAACAACCATTTTTTTATTTATTTATTTTGATTTTTTTTTGGACTACATTTAAACGCATTTATTTTACTCATGCTATAATCCTAATCAAAATAAATGATTTCATCACTAAGTACAGTTTATGTAGATAATATTTGGTCTTTGAATGATTAAAATTGGACGTTTGGTTTTAAAGTTATGGCGAAATTAAAATAATACGATTTCTGCTGCACGGCCCGTTGCGAAGTGGGCGTCACCAAGACGGGGTGCGCGTGCGGGAGGGGAGTCTATGCAGCCTGCGGATAATGACTGCGTCGTCGATGTCTGTGAATTGACCTGGGAATCATTTTACTGACCGTGTCTTTCCTGGGTAGGCTTTTTGCAGCGGTAACCGACATCCACGCGGGCGGAGCCGCGGGCGACCGCTAGTTATTAATAAAATCATGAAAACCCAAACAAAAAGCCATGTGCGAGGCCCTTAATATAAAAATAGATCTTCTCTTTATTATTCATTGTATTATCCGGTTTAAGAATCTAATAAAAAAAATGTAATTGTAGGCTACAATTACCCAAAAAAATAAATATGATTAGGTAATTAATTTGTGATAATGCAATCTTCATAACAATCAAGTAGTTACCTAAGTATTTAATCCAACGTGGCAGCACTGCCAGCCTTTTGGGCAATTTTTCTACTGGCAGCGATGCGGACGAATCGTTTTGATACTTGCACTAAGTATAATAATGTATTTTAGTGTCACATTGTATGTTGTAAAAATGAAATACGGTTGGTTGGTGAGCGCGTGGACCAATTTGGCTATTTTTAGTGTTCCGTCAACAAGGACGCACATGGCGAAACTATAAGGATGAACCCTACAGTTTCGTAATGTCCGTCCACGTTGTCCGTCATGTCCGTCCGTCTGGCTGTCTGTCCGCGACTTAGCTCATAAACTCTAATTAGTACTAGAAAACTGTAATTTGGCATGGGTATGCATGCATGAGGACAGTGGTGGCCCAGTGGTAACGGCTGCGACTTACAAGTTATGTCAGTCGTGCGGTCGTGGGTCAAACCCAAGCAGGCACTTTATGTAAATTAATTCATCACCACTGCTCTCAAAACGGTGAAAGAAAACATCGTGAAGAACCACACTGGCATTATGGCCCACTCCCTCTCACAGAGAGGTCTGTGTCTCAGCAGTGGGAATATTATGCTATTGGTATTATTAGTCATTTGAAAACGCCATGCTCATGCTTTAAGGGAAACCTAGTCGCGGGCTCGAACTCACTGTTGGGCCTGGCTAAAAATCACGCTGTCTCACCAGGCTTCGTGTCCGACAGAGATAGTATCAGTGATGAGCAATTAGACGCTAGTCTACACGCACAACGTTATTAAGTGAGATACAGGATCATTTATAGTAAAAAATTCGCGATTTTTTTTTTGAAAAGTCCTTTGGAAGATCGGGTTTTATGAAATAGCCAATTCATAAATCAATGACCAATAAAGTTTATTGAACTTTTCGATAATTGAACTTTGTCGGTACCGACTTGGTTTTGGAGATTTTACACTTCTTTTATTACTTTATAAACACGCCCAAAGTTAAGTAAAATTAGCAAGAAAAACTAATATTTGTTGGCTCCTAACTTTTTAATGGGTTTTTATTTTAGTATTCTGTTTCCGTACAGACAATATTAATAATAAGAAAAAACGATATCATATTTTGCTTTGGATGTGCCATGTCAGACAGTGGAGTAAAACACTCCCGAAGTTTGTATGCAAAAAATGTGGACTAGGTTCACCTTAAGAAGATTTGTCATGTTACTGCCAAGATAATGGAGCCTGTAATTAGGGCGATTCAAAGGCAAAGGCAGGGATTATGTGCAAGTCTCTTAAAAATATATTTTACTTTATACACTTACCAGTGTTTTAAAATTAAACTTATTTTATATAACATTAGCATCAAGTTGATTTATTCACTATATAATACTGACTGATACGTGTATTTTTTTTGTCGACTGTGTACCTAACCATTATTAATGACCTGGTGCCGAGATGGGAATGTTTAGGGTACAATATAAACAAATTCACGGGTGCCGAGACTGGGATTAGCACTAAACCAAAACTATAAACACAGATAACAATATTTCAATGAAAATGGCGTCACGTGTAAAAAAATAAAAGTCTTACGTTCTTTCAACTTCTAGGTGCGTTAACACAATTGAAATTTTAAACGAACACAGTGTTGTCGCTGTACGTACAGTAAAATATTATTATTGCACATTAAAAAGAAGCATAAGTGGATTAATAATAGTGTGTTTAGCTGTTTTAAAACTGGGAATTCGGTGAAATAGGGTTACATTATCGAAATCGCAGGCAGAACAAAAATGAGAATGCCACGAAAGCATAGAAGTTGGCACAAAAATAACTGTTTAACTAGCTGTGCAGTCAGATAATGGTTTCACCTCTGATTTGGCATCACTGTCAAAATAACTGTCATCTTCAGTATCGCTTTCTTATATTTGTTGCTGGGTTGCTGCTGTCAGTGATAAAATAATTGAAAGGACTATTGTTTTATATGTTTAAGGTCCCAGTGAAACAACTGATGTCGGTAGAGTAATGGAAACTGCAGAACAAACTTCCGCCTACTTATCGGTGGCTGACTTTTACGCGGGAAAGTCCCTATTTATGACAGGCGTTACTGGTTACCTTGGGAAGGTAAGTTCTTATGACCTTTCGTTACCTAATTTATGGGGGGTGAGCCAAACGTGTCCCATCAATCTGCCAATCCTTTTCCCAACCATGTTAGGGTTGGCTTCCAGCCTAGCTGAATGCAGCTGAATACCAGTACTTTGCGTAGAACGACTGCCTATCTGGCCTCCACAACCCAGTTACTGGGTAACGCGATAACCCTTGGTACGGTCTGGTTGTCAGACTTGGACTGCTACGGGTGGTCACCCGTAACGACTGTCAATGATCAACGAATGACAACCGAGACCAACGGCTTAACGGGTCTCGATATGCAATGGATTAACACCCATCCACGAAACGGCCGCAGCAAGCGTAGCATAACCTTCAATCAACCCTTACGGCTGTTATTATTTAGCCCCACCCGCGATCCATACGAACCCATTGTGACATTTATCTAAAATACACAACATTTTTTATCATAACTTTCGTGCATGCTTTTATTATAATTTAATTGTAACTTAAAATCGTATTTTTGTAAGATTATAAGTGTATTTATAGTTAAAATCAATGACACCTTCTCCGCCTTTCAAGATATAAAAGCTGGAGTTCCTCAAGGTTCTATTTTGGGCCCTACCCACACTGCAGATTTACCCACAACGGATAATATCCTATCTGCCACATTAGCTACTGATGACACCACTGCATTTTATAACCATTTAAACCCTAAACTGGCTAATAATAAGCAGAAGATCGCACGTTACCATGGAAAATAAGATAAAATCTTCTTCTAAACTATAATGAAACCGGTTTGGACATATGAAATTAAGTTATGTGGATCAGAAAAAAGCTCTTACGTGGAGATTTTACGACGGTTCCAGAATAAAGAACTCAAAATAATAACGAATGCACCTCTATTTATCAGAACCGAGAGTGAATTGCATGAGTACAACGATCTAGAGCTTGGCTGAAAAAAAAAAAACTTATGTTTGTATTTAATGAAATAATCACGAAAAACTACTATAAATGCGTTGTTGCCAATCCCCGTGGAATGTACGCTCTTAAGAAGGAAGTCGAACACAGAGTAAAAGCATGAAAAGGCCGTATAAAAGCTTATTTATTTATTTATCCTTTATTTCAGGCAACTGAGGCCCATAAAACACAATACATATATAAGTATAAAAAAATAACTATAAACTAATGCATACTTTATAAAACCATCTTAAAAACGTAGTGACGGCGTCGTGTTACGCTACAAGGGGTCGCGTAGCTGGCCGTGGAAACGCCGATATGGCACACCTTTCGGCCAAAACTCTTCCTTGAGGAAGGTGACCAAATGGTAAATGGGACTTGAAGTTGGTGTTATGGCGCGCCACCAACTTCTCCACCCTCAAGGTCCAGTTGGTATACTAACACCCTAGCAACATTGTTATAATAAATGACAGAAGGTTCCAGCGCAGAAGACTAATAGTTAACTATATAACAAAAATTCTAATTCAATAAGAGACAGCCTCCTCACTGGAGGAACAGTTCTCTCCTGTCTCTCCCGCAACAAACCTGTTAAGGGCATGTCAAACCGATCGCAAGATGCTTAGTGATATAAAAATAAACACATAAAACCCAAAATTAGTCTACCTAATACTAGCGTGAGTTAAACCATAAACTGTATTCAGGTTCAAGTTTAATTTTCCATGTTTATTACCTTTCAGGTATTTCTCGAGAAGCTTCTATACAGTTGCAAAGATATTGATTACATTTATGTTTTGATTCGAGACAAAAAAGGCAAAAATGCTAAACAAAGGATTGATGAGGTCTTTGACAAACCGGTAAGCATACCTAAAATAGAAAAAAGCGAACAACCGCGCGCGAGCCGAGCGAGCGAAGCGAGCGGTGCTGCAGCAGCGGCCGGAAAGGCTACATCTAAGAGTTAGAATTAGTTAGCTATTTAGTATTTTTAGGACCCTAAAATAGAAATGATTAGACGGTCGCAAAAAGAGGCGTATTGGGCGTATTTAATGTTCAATAATATTTTTAAAATAAAATATTCGTTAAAATATATTATTATGCCTTTAAAAACTATTTTGCACTTTATTGTATTGAACGCCTATTTGAGTTTTCATTTCATTAATTAAAATAATTCGTTTACCTGGGTACCTACTTGATATGATGCATGTTATTAACTTTTCATTGATTACTGGTACTTCCGTATTATAATGGGCACCTTGTTTTTTATTTTAATTCATGTTATTTGTTGTCATTTAATTGTTTTTTTGTGTGTAGTGTATGTCTTTTGTGTGTACTAAATAAAGGTTTTATCTATCTATCTATATGTACATATATACTAATATTTTGGATGCAAAAGTATCCCAGTGTGTCGATTACCCTTTCACGCCTAAACACTGAACCGACGGTTATGAAATTTGACAGATAGATAGCCAGGGACCAGGGCCTCAAGTCTGCTATTACAATAGTGTCAGAATGGTCATCATTGATTTAATAATTGTTGACTTTGACAAGTTTGGTAATCTACTAAAAAAATGGCGTCATTATGACTTTCCAATAGTCAGCCACTGACACTCCATTGAAAGAAATGACATTTATTGGTAATCTCGTACATAATGACAAATTAATGACTGACTTAATTTACGAACTTCCTACTACTTTAGATTGCTTAAAACACTAATAAATAATATGTAAAAATATATATCAATGAAATCTGGCATGAATAAATGTTCAAATTTAGTAGTAGTTTTTCGAAAATCATTTCTACTAACGAGTTTTATAATAATGGCAAAACGAAAATGCCATTACGACACAATTGACCGAACAATGATCGACCATTATGAATTTAGCAGATTACGAACTTTTAGCAAAATGACAATGGGATCGTATTGGAATGACGAATTTATAAAAATAGCAGACTTGGGCCCCAGGCGAAGGACTAAAAGCTGCTTATCATCCCGGATATAATTTGTAAAAAAAAGAAATCGATGGATATGCCTTACCCAAAGAACATTTACTCACTTACGGCGATGCCCCATCGCACAAAGAACGAAACTCACCTGCTACCCCATCAAAGGCTACGACGTGGTACGACGATGATATCATCTCTGTCGTTAGAAGACAGCCGCCACTCGCTTGTGGTATATATGTTCCTTGGCCGCCACGCAATCATCGATGCAATGCTCTGCTAGAGTGATTATTATTGCAAGTTCTTAACCGACCTTTCGGTGATTTTAGTAACTTCCTAATAAAACTAGGTGGCACCACTAGCTGCACCGACCTACTTATTAAATCATCTTTGTATGAAGCAATTCGTCTTTATTTTAGCTATTCTCAAGACTAAAAGAAGAACGGCCGGATGATTTTAATAAAGTAATACCAATTGCTGGTGACATAAATCTCCCCGAGCTTGGCATTTCAACAAATGACGAAGAAATACTTGTAGAAAAGGTAGGTACTTACCTAATCAGTTATTATATTTTGTACGGCGAACTATATCTCAATCGTGATTAATGCTTCAAAAGTCTATTAAACTTACAGTTCAAAATGGAGATTTTGCAGTATTGAAACTTCGTAAAATTCATTTGATTCTTATGATTAAATAATATCTAACGTTAATTGTTGATGTTGGTAGTATACAGGGGGGCAGGGATATCGACGCACTTACTATAACCCTAAATTCAGCACATGATTCTAGACCATTTTTTTTTTGAGGTCAGGAAATCATTAAATAACTTCTTCCGCTCTGGGTGTAGCAGGAGGGCGTGCCAGACTTTTACTGACTAAAACCCACCCGTGTTCCCTCAGTTGCCTGTGTGCCAGGGGCCACGGTATCTTTTTTGAACAACCCGCACTCCTGGCAGGCATCGGCTCTTGCGGACCCCACCAGTTGGTGCTGACATCTCTTTGAGGCGCGCTTAGAATACAACGTGTCGTCGAACCGGGCTTGATCCTTACCGGACAGCGAGCTACCCATTACTCGCCGTCCGCAAGCCCGCGCCTACGGTGGCCGGGAATCAGCCTGGGATTCCCGACGCCCAGGGCGCCCCCTTCGGCGACTAGGGCCGTGAGGGCGCATATTCTGCCTCTTCCACACGTGCGCCGCCTCTCTTTTATGATTCTAGACCATTTACCGCAGAAAATTTTCGTCAGTTATCTATAAAATAAAATCGGCTGTTTCAAAGAAGAGTGCCATAACGCCTAAGTGCCTACGTGGTCAAAATGTATGGAAAAGGAAATCATTTATTTAATAACTGACGAAAAATTTCAATGCACGGGTGGCTCAACCTGAATCTATGGTCACAGATTATGCTTCGATATACCTGGGATTAACGTATACTAATAAATTTTCAGGTTTCCGTAGTATTTCACGTAGCAGCAACCACAAGGTATCATGAAGAAATGAAAGTCGCAGTGAACACGAATGTTACAGGAACCAAATATGTACTAGATCTGTGTCAACGTATGAAGAATATCAAGGTGAATTATAATACCAATAACATCATTATCAACATCATCAGAAATGGGCCTGGTAAATAAGTATGCTCAATCTTCTATTTAGGCAACACAAATTGTCAGTCATAACTGATAAAATGGACCTTTCCAAAACATACGTACTGGTTGGGAGTTAAACGTGATCGCACAACACTATTTATTGTTATTGTTTTTTTTATACTTTCCTACGGTTATATAAAGCACTAAGAATTTATTTACTACATGTACAACCCAGGAAAATTCATCATCATCATCATCATCATTTGAGCCGAAAGACGTCCACTGCTGGACATAAGCCTCCCCCAAGCTCCGCCACTTCGACCGGTTCTATGCTTCCCGCATTCAGGCAGATTACTACGGCCTTCACAAGGTCATCGGTCTACCTTGTGGGAGGCCTTCAACTCTACGTCTTCCGTTATGCCACTCCAGAAGCTTTCGGCCCCATCGGCCATGTGTTCTGCGAGCAATCCCCACTGCCACTTAAGTTTGGCAATTCTTCGGCTATGTCGGTTACCTTGGTTCTCCTACGGATCTCTTCATTCCTGATTCGATCTGATTCATCATAGAAACTCCAAGCTTAGCCCTCTCAAGGAAAATTATGTTCTATTAATAAATAAAAAATCACATGTGGGTACCTACGTTACCAATAAACAAATATACTCTTCAATGTAATAGTTGAGTAAAAACTCTATTGCTCGTGCTTTCAGGCGTTCGTCCACGTCTCCACGACATACTGTTACCCAGACAAGCAGATACTAGAAGAGAAGGTGTACCCACCGCCGGTTGAATTCAGTGAAGTGCAGAAGTTTCTGGATCAGTCAAACTATGACAGAGAACCAATGAAGGCGTACCCGAGTAAGTTTTAAATATATCCTATTCTTCTTCTCTTATAATAGGATGAAATACATAAGTTCTTATAAAAAATATAGCAAATTTCGTGGTAAAAGCATTGGCAGCATGGTACCTACCTAGTACTGGGACTGAGGCCGAGATTTATAAACGGTACTTAACCGTGCTTTAGTTTAGAAATGTTCTTGTCTAGAGATAGGACTTGACAGTTGTGCGATAGTGACAGGAATAACGCTTAGCTGAAGTACTTGCTAAGTTAGAAGAAGTTTTTTTTTAGCACTGACTAAAAGGCACACAGTACGAAAAAGGCCCAGTTTATCAAAAATGCCAGAAAACTATTGTCTGACGTTAGTTACCAACTGGACCTGCAGTTACATTTATGTGCTCCGCCTCTCTGCCAGTGATGCTCTTCTGAATGAGAGAGATCAGAAATATAATATGATGCTTCAAAACACCTTTTTTGTATTTAATATTTATTTTATAACAGATGGAGTACCAAACACTTACACGTTTACAAAGGCACTAGCAGAGACTTACGTCGCGGAAAATCATGGAAAGATTCCCACAATTATCATCAGACCTGCTATCGGTAATTTCCCTAACTTCCTTATTTGAAAACGGGACATATATTTTGTTGCTCATGGAAAAACTTATAATATGTGCCTCTTAAAACTTTTTGTGCTTTCTGCCTCTTCTCAAAGTGGGTCACAGTAACTAAACTAAGGCGTTCTGACCAAATGGGGTATAGCTATACGTATGTATACACATTAATGGCCGACGACTGCAGGTGACGTGCACGTCACTACAGCGTTATATATGGATAGTTGAGCCTGTAAGCTATCGTAATCAGCACGCTGTTGGGACTGTCGCGCACCCTACTCACCAGGGGTCTACCCTCTATGTATGAAATCCGTAGTTTCGGCCTAAGTTACAGGCGTTTTCTACTCTGTATCAATTACGGACATACGATTCGTTTGAGGCCCGATCTTAGAATGAATAACAACGACATACGATTTTTTTTTATCTTGTGGTATGTTATAATATAGTCTATAGAGGTATGAGCAACAGGGTTTAAAGTTCACTCATACTCTATAGAAAAGCGAGGATCCTCCGACTAGACGGGTGTTGGGTCTGGTGGGCAACTGCCCGACGGTTGATGTCGGGATGTTGTACCTATGCGAGTCGCGCGGTAAACTTTGACTGCGCGATCTAGGATTTCTTGCGTAGTTCACCTGTGGCATTGTAGATGGCGCCACTTCTCTTTTTGTATTTTTAGATATTGTCGCGAAGTATTGTCTGTAGTGCCACTACAAGTCCGTTCGAAAAATTGATTTTGTTGCTTGTTTTGACGGATCAACTACTTTCGTACGGGCTCGTGTCTTCGTTATAGGACTTAGAGAGTAGAACGTAGAGATGCGCTCCGCTTACGCATCGTTGCTTAGAAGCAGTCAACACTAGCTTCAGCAAACATGCCCGAGGCACTGTAGCGCCTCAGGTATGCCTCAGCATACTGTATTATAGCGGGAGTATCATCAGCCCTCAGAAGGCGTTGTTGTATTGAACGCGGAGTGCGTCATATTGTCTTTGGGGTCTGATTCACCCACAAGCTGCACGTGTACAATGAGGTTCAATAAGGTCTAAAAAGTGTTTGATGGAACGACTCGGAACAGCGTGCAAACGTGCGGTCTATCATAATAAAAGTCCGTAGAATAAATTGTAAACTTCGTAAAAAATACGAGGCTTTAGGCTACTTTGTACTAGTGCGTATATTTTATATCTTTTTTGTGCAAAATAAACCATTTTCCTCTGTTTTTTTTTTTTGGAAATTTTTAGTATCAGCATCGTTAAGGGAGCCCCTAGCAGGATGGGTAGACAACTGGCTAGGTGCCACCGGTATGCTGGCTGCAGCTATGAAGGGTGGTATTAGGGTAATGCGCGGCGATGGCAACAATGTGCTGGACCTGATACCAGTGGATTATGTGGCTAATCTTACCATTGCGGCTGCTGCAAGGTGTAGTAGGTAGGTTCATCATCAGCGTTATTTCAGCCGAGAGATTTCGTCTGCTGGACATAGGCGTCCCCCAAAAGTTGTTAGATTAGATCACTTATTTACAGCATCAATAGGTGACACTGTCACACCTGAAAGTAAGCCTGCGCCGTCTGTTTTATATCACAGGGCTAAAGGTATAAAAGGCTATACGTAACAAAATTTAGGTAAAATATAATTTTATACAGGAAAAGTTTTTATTCAGTGCGCAAACTTTAACCACGAATTCAGCATACCATTCTAGACACCCCAGCGAAAAAAATCTGCGCTGGGGGTCTAGAATGATATGCTGAATTCATGGTTACAGTTTGCGCACTGGATAAAAACTTTTCCTGTATAATCGGTGGAACGAAACTCCGACTAGTACTTACCGTTTTTGATAATGAATCGGCCCGTGTTACATAAATCGTTTCGAATCTTTTTATTATTATCAAATCTATACACACTCTCACAAATTGTGGAAAGTTATGAATATGTCCAAAAACAATCCATCTTATCTATAGAAAACTACGTGAAAAAATGATCAAATAACCAATACAAAATTTCAATGCTTGACTTACTTGATATTTTTTTCGTAATGACGATATTTTTTCGATACACGCTGTATTTAACGAATAGTCACGATGGATCTTGTGAACTGACCGTAAACCGCAATTAATAGGTACCCATGATTATGTAGGGGTGGTATAATTTAGTGGCGCAACAAACTCTCCAGCAGCACAGCTGTCTGTTAAGTTAGAAGAACCCGACTCGACACAATGGTAGGCAAGTAATTAACATTACTAAACACAAAACATAAAATTAAAATATATGCGATTATGTCAGCACACGCCAGTATACCAAAAAGCATTACTCAAGCAGAAATAACAAACCGACCTTAAAACCTAAATTAAAACTTCCAGGCATAAAGGGCGTGCCCGTTTACGTATGTAATGCTGCATTATGTTCATAATTCTTCTGTGCGTATTTATGTCACTGAACTCCTCCTAAATAGTTACGCCGATTTTGATGAAATTTTGAGTGAGTCCCAGGGTAGTTTAGGTTCGAGCAGGACAACGTCTGTCAGGTCCAGTAGTTTTATTTATATAATCACTTCAATGTTGCAGTTCTGAAAATGTCGCTGTTTACAACAGCTGCACAAGTTCCTGCAATCCTCTTACATTCAAACACATGAAGAAAGTGGTTTCTAAAATTAAAGGATTTGGTAAGTTCTAGCAAACTTGGCTATCTAATTATTATTAACTGGCTTCAGCCCGCTACTTCGTTCGCATGGAAGTCGTAAGACACCACAATAAATCTTTTAAAATTAGAGCCAAATTTTTACAGAAAAAAACCTGTGTATTGTAGGCATAGATTGTAGTTTTTATTGTTTGTAGTGTCGGTCTCAGCAGCCAAAATATACAGCGAGTCAGGACAGGTGACGTGGAAGCAAGTGACGTACGTATGTCAGTATGAGAAATAGCTGGTCCCGAGGGTCGACCCCCCAGTCCTCAGTAGCATTATCCCTTTGCTTCCAAAGTGTTTCATTTCACGCCTGCGTTCTTTCATGTTATTTTAGTATATTGTGGTGTCTTACAACTTCTACGCGAACAAAAAATAAAGTCACGGGCCGAAGCTAGTCATAAGTGGTATATAAAAAATGTAAATAAAAAGAGTCACAAAAAATATTTATGATTCTTTTTACACGCTTTATATTAGCTTTACTTGTATGTTTGTATGTAACCGACTCCTTAGAGCGCGATTTTGACCCACTTTAAACGGTCAGATTTCATTGAAATTATCGAGGACCGATGACAATTCAATAATTAAAAAAAAAAAATTTAAAAAAAAATATTTAAAAAAATCACGTTTTTGTAGTTAGCAGAACTAAAAAATAGAAAATAAGTAATAGTTTAAAAAACTAAAAAACATGCTTTAAAAAGAAACTACTACTACTACTAAAAACGAGAAAATAATTTAATTCAATTAAAAAGCGTGGGGTGCTTGACATTAAGTGATTATAAAAAATACCTCAAAAAACACCCCACGCTTTTTAATTGAATTAAATTATTTTCTCCTTTTTTAGTTTGGTTTTTAAAGCGTGTTTTTTAGTTTTTTAAAGTATTATTTATTTTATATTTTTCCTCTGGCTGTAAAGCTATCATCGAACCACTAAGCCATATGCTCTATTGAAACTTTACTAAAATAACTGTTCGTATATATGTCATGACTGTCAGGTTAGCCGCATTAAGGTAGATATACCGTAATAATAATCATTTAAAAGGTTAATTCTGTAATTATCTGTAATGTTCTAAACGAGAAATACAAAAAAAATGCAATATTGCTCATCCCACATCAAAAAGGGTGATTATTTATAGCTGCTACGGACTGCACAAACTCATAGGAAATATCTAAGCAACATTTGAATCAAATCTTTCCAATAGTATATGCGTGCTGATAGAACATACATTCAGACAAACAAAAATTATAAAAGCTATATTTTTGGCATTATAATCGTTCCCATGACCTCGTAACATGTCCTTAATTTTTTCAAAAATGTTCAATGTACAGTTTTGACTTCGCTACGATTTTATTTTATGGAAATACTAGCTTTTCCTGCGGCTCCACCCGCTTGGATGTCGGTTATCGAGTAAAAGACTAGCTTATGTCTTTCTCCATATCCCAGGCTGTTATCGGCTCCATATCCCAGTTAGGTCTTTCTCTATATCTCTGCCAAATTTCATGACGATCAGTTCAGAGGATTAGGCGTGAAACCGTACCAGACAGACAGAGTTACTTCCGCATTTATAATATTATTAGAGATAAATAGGGAAGTAGGGATAATGATGTATAGTTATAGATATTATTCTTAACCGACTTCAAAAAGAAGGAGGTTATCAATTCGACATGATTTTTTTTAATGTATGTTCTGGCATAACTCCGTTATATATAGACAGATGGATTTGCAAAATTCTGTTTTTGTTCGAAAGGAGTTTATTCCGAAATGGTCCCATTTAAATTTCATATGGATCTGATGATGAGTTTCGGAGACAGACAACGGAACTCTTCAAAAAATGGATGAAGAAATTTCGAATTGGTGTGGGGTACGTACTATGATTAAAAAACCAAAACAATCGACTTCCGGAAAAACACTACAAAGTTAAAAATAACTTTAATTTCGGAAGGCGGTCCCAAAAAATTAAAATACATGTCCAAAGTCATCGATCCGAAATTAAAGTTATTTTTCAATTTGCAGTGTTTTTCCGGAAGTTGGTTGTTTTTGTTTTTGGAAAAAGTTTTTTAGAATGTACCATAGGAGATGCAAATATTCAGCAATGGTATATAGGCTTATGATAATGAAGATGAGGATGTGCGAATGCAAGGATCGCTAATGATACGGCCACGAACGTAGAAATAATAAAATAAATAATAATAATAATTTCATGTATAAAGAATGAAGAGTGAATGAACCGAATGATACTAGAGGCACTACTACTGGCATAGAGGCGTCTAGGTCTACGCAGCGTAGCTGCCGCCGAAGCAGGGTGTTTTGTTTGTATTTGCTACGCGTCGTAGCGTTCCTGTTCTCCCGCTTGCATTTGCTACGCGACGTAGCTGCCGTAGCGGTATCCTATTTGCGTTTGCTACGCAGCGTAGCTTGTCTGTATTGTAATAGCTTGAATAACACTTAATTAAAAGCATAATTTTTTCTGTATTCTAGAACGGTCGCAAATGACATTTACCAAAAATAAATGTAACCTAGCTATGCTAACATTTTTGCTTCAAACAACGCCTGCCTACTTAGCAGACTTATTTCTACGAGCAACAGGGAAGCCACCGATGTAAGTCTTATTTCTTCCTGTTTTGATGTCTTTTCGTGATCTTATTTTTTCCGAGGGGTAGCAAAATCTAGAATTGTTATAGTAACCGCTACCATCTTCAATTTTCGATGTAATTACAATGGAATGGTTAACCCACAGATGCCCCTCAAGTTAAAGGGGAAAAGGAGACCAGCCGTGCTAATCTGTTAAAATCTTGCTGTAAAATATTAGGTGAAGCGATCGTGGAGAGAGCCGACAGTGTCATCGTTGATGCTACTTAGGGAATAACCAAGCATTACATTTACAATCATAATCGAGATTTAAAAATATAATATACGAATTCTGTTCATTTATGTTTTCTGTTTTGCTATTCTATTTAAAAAGCCCCTAAAAAGTAATGTTTAGACTGTTAAATACTTGCTTTGAAATATTATAGAATGATCAATAGAATTTGCATGAAAAATATTATTAAAATCTCGAAAATGATTGTAAATGTAATGCTTGTTCAATCTCTAGCCTCAGTGGGATTACACTGACAGCTCACTCCACGCAAGTTTACACGGTGAGATTTTACAGAATATCTGATTCTAGGGATTGTCATTATTACAGCTCACTTCAAACTCACTTCACTTTAGTTTTCACAGTGAGTATTTTACAGAATAGATCGTCAGCAGTCACGATTCATACACTGACACGTCTTTCGTCTTTCAAATCTTTTCTTAGCTTACGTCTCCTACTCATAATCTACACCTGTACCAACTTTCATCTTCGTAGGTAGTTTTTAAGATTTCGTGATTAATCAGTGAGTGAATGAATGTTTGAATGAGGGACCTTTTGCCTTTTTAAAGGATATAGATTAGTAAATACAAGGACAATTTCTTGCAAGTCAATTGGTATGGCAGTCAACCGAAACTACACTCGAGAGCAATGAATCCGGGTCACTTAAAGAATCCTAAAAATCTCGGAAACTAAAAATGCTAGGTTAATGCAATAAATTGTATTTAATAGACAATGTAATACTCCTTAAATGAAGGTATTAAAACTTCATAGTTATTGTAAAGTTATATCATAAAAAAATCTAATTTGAAAAAGGGCCACTTTCGAAGATGGAACTACGAAATTACAGCATTTGGTTTTGCTTTTGTTTGTAATCTGTCATTTATGTGGGTACATAAACCATGTTGATAGTGCTCTATATTCATTATTCAAGCTGAAATTATGTCGCTTACGCCTGAAGAATGCACCAGAATACTTACAATGCTGGAAACCGGCCGGAGTCAGCGCGATACAGCCAGGACTGTCGGTGTGTCGCTGTCAACAGTACAAAGAGTTCTCCGACGTTACGAAGAAACTGGTTCTAACCTACGCAGACCAGGAACGGGCAGAACCAGGTGTACCACAGCACGAGAAGACCGATACTTGGTGAACACCATGCTTCGAAATCGCTTTCTCACAGGAACTGAACTCACAAATCAGTTTCGACGCCTCGGAGGAAGTAACCCAAGTGCATGGACAGTAAGACTTCGGCTTGCTGAATCTAACTTAAAACCCCTTAGACCTGCAAACGGCCCTAAACTGGAGCGTGGGCATCGTATTTCAAGACTAAGATATGCCCAGAGCCACGTAAATTGGAGTATTGAAGATTGGTCAAAAGTTATGTTCTCCGACGAATTAAAATTTATGCTCTACAAGCACGATGGAAGACACAGAGTGTATCGAAGACCAGGGAAAAGATTCAAGCAAGCATGCATCGAAGAAAAAGTAGCCTACGGTGGTGGGTCTGTACTTGTGTGGGCCGGAATTTCTTCTGAAAGTCGCACAGAGCTGGTGATCATAGAAAACGGCTCTTTAACTAGCGTAAGATATGTGGAAGAAATCCTCAATGATCACGTTGGTCCATTTATGGTCAATTTAGGTGAGGATGCTATATTTATGCATGACAATGCCCGACCTCATACAGGTAGGATTGTGAATGACTACCTTCAAGAGATGAACATTACTCGTATGGAGTGGCCAGCGCGCAGCCCGGATATCAACCCGATCGAGCATGCTTGGGACGAGCTAGGCAGATGCGTAAAACAACGAAACCCTCCCCCAATCACGCTTCGTGAGCTCAAAATTGCTCTCACAGAGGAATGGGAGAATATTCCCCAAAATCGTATAAGGAACTTGGTGTACAGCATGCCAAACCGCGTAAACGCAGTAATGGAAGCACGAGGAGGCAATACGAAGTATTAAAATTCAAGAAAATCGTAATAAAGTTCAAAAATTTCATGTTTCCTATTTTTGTTTTAAGGAGAGATCAGCAGTTTTTTTCTTTATGTAATTTTGTGTTAATAAAATGTATGGTGACTCATATTTTTTTTACTTTCATTTAAGGAGTATTACATTGTCTATTAAATACAATTTATTGCATTAACCTATCATTTTTAGTTTCCGAGATTTTTAACATTCTTTAAGTGACCCGGATTCATTGCTCTCGAGTGTATTATCTCTAATCCTTAGTTACATGAAAATCCAGTCCAAAGTGAATACTGCTCGGAACGCCATGGAATTCTTCACATGCAACTCCTGGGAGATGAAGGCAGACCAAACGCGGACACTGCATGCCTCCTTATCAGCTGAAGATAGGCATCTGTTCCCCTGCGACCCGTCGGTTATCAAATGGGATGAATATATGACTGTCTACATTGATGGAATCAAACGGTTTTTGTTGACGAAGCACGTTTAGATTTAAGTTTTATGTGATTAAAGAATCTTGTATATTTGCTGTAGGTTTTCTTTTGTAGTAACATTAAAATGATTTTATTTTATGTTTTATTTGTTTACCTCCGAATACATACCTATTCTAAACAGAAACATTCTGTTCCTTCTGGAGAGTTATGGAGGGTACTGTTTTTTTTTTTGGCTGGGAAATCATCAAATAACTTCTCCCGCTCTGGGTGGAGCAGGAGGGCGTGTCAGACTTTTACTGACAAAAACCCACCCGCGTTCCCTCAGTTGCCTGTGTGGCCCCTGGCGGCTACGGTATCTCTTTCGAACAACCCGCACCCCTGGCAGGCATCGGGCCATGCGGACCCCACCAGTTGGTGATGACATCTCTTTGAGTCCCGCCTAGAACACAACGAGGGCTGAATGCACAAGATAGTTATGTGTATAAATGTTTTTATTTTTGTTTAAGCAATTTATGCCGGTGTAGATAGAAGTTCTTCAGTAGCTTCATAACTTAAATCCTGGAGCCAGCTCCTAACCTTCATCTTACACTTCGTTTTGATGAGAACATAAATGGAGAGCGTCCTGTTTATGTTATTGTAAAGAAAGCGACCAAGGAAACAAAAGAAACGTTTGGAGAACACTGTACTAAGTCGCTTACCGTGGCGATCAAACCGTCATTTACTTCCTAACAGCGAGACGTCGAAGGTCCATGTTGTTTTAAGGCCGTTTGCAGGACAAACAGCTGAAGTACAGTTAAAATTTTAGTCTCTTTATATAAGAGTGCTGTGGGATATCGAAAAGGTAGAAAATAAGATACCTTTAGAATAGCTCTCTGCGCTCTTTCCACTTGTATGATTGTGTATTTAGGTGCACCGCCCAGGATGATGGGAGAAGTATGCAGCTGAATACCAGTATTTTACATGGAGTGACTGACTATCTGACCTCCGCAACCTAGTTGCTGGGTAACACGGTACCCCATTCCAAATAGGTGATCTAGGTGTAGGACTCTAGGATTGTAAAAAAACCATAGGGAAACACGTACATAAAAATATGAATTAAATCAACAATATTAATTATTTTTTATTTTTTTATTTTTATTTATAATGGGATAAAAAACAGCTACAATATACATCTTAATACTAAAAGTCTTATAATAATAAGTGTTTGAAAAAGATAGGTGTCACTAGGTGGCGCTATACATTATTAAATAATTCATGTTCAAAGGTAAACCTCAATGGTATATTAAAATTACTGAAACATTACCTAAACTAAATACATAATTAGAAATTCATTCTTACTCATGCACATAAGTGGCTCAGAGAATAATAAAGAAATATAATCAATCACGTACAACAAATCTTAAATTGAGATAATAATAATATATTCATAGCATAGTATAACAATTTTATGAACGTACAAAGTATTGGCAAATTATATTATTCATTAACAACATACATCATTCATTGACAAAAGACTAGGTACATTCCTCTTGAATCCAGGTTTTGACTGTAGAAATATATCTACATCGACAAAATTGTCATTATAGGCTTTTACCATACGACGAATAGGACATCGCGTACCAGAATTAGTTCGGCAGGCATTGACAGCGAACAAGGTACCTGCGCGGACGCTGCGTTTATTGACAGTGCGGGGAATCGTGTAACAAATTTTAGTCGTCAGATCAATGGAATCGAAATCACTATGCACGATGCCATGCAACACAGTAGCCTCTAATAATTTGCGTCTGGAATTTAGAGTTAACAGTTTGTACTTATGTAGTGATTCTGTGTATGGCATATAAGTTCTGTGGCACCTGTAGTTCGGTGAACGAAGAAATTTGCGCTGGACTTTCTCGACCTCCTCAATGTATTTTTATAGAACGGGTTCCAAATTGGCACAGCATATTCTAGTTGTGATCTTATAAGAGTTTTGTACAAGTAGAGATAAGTAGCGGGCCGTTTGAACTCTGCAGCTGACCTCATAACAAACCCGTACATCTTATAAGTACGAGCTTATAATTAGCACCGTGTTGTAAGAAGACTGCCCATGCAGGATGTAAAAGCTATTCCTATTCCACCAACCAATTACATTTTTAAACAAATTTAGTCTTTCATAAAATGCCAACCACTTTTTTTAAATACCAATGCTTGATTTGAACAAAAGGATTTATAGAAAACCCGATTTTTATGAAGATTTGTGCGTTTAATACACTTATAATTCATTTTGTGATTGTAGATATTATCAGAACTGGAAAATCGTGTTTTACCTTTTGTAAAGTAGGAAATATATAGGTACCTACGAGAACAAAGTTGAAAAGTATAATTATTTTCGGCCTATATTCTCACACTTTACGATTTAAGTAGTTCAGAATGCGATTTATAAAAATGTCTGAAAGTGGCTCCAGTGACTGAAAAACTGTGTGCAATTTGGTTGGCATGGTATGGGTATTTTAGAGTAGAGCAAGACCAAATAACGATGGATATACTGTGTGACAGATGATATACTGTGTGACAGATGATATACTGTGTGACAGATGATATACTGTGTGACAGATGATATACTGTGTGACAGATGATATACTGTGTGACAGATGATATACTGTGTGACAGATGATATACTGTGTGACAGATGATATTGCTCGAAAGGGCCTTATTATCGAAACGACGACTCATAGAAGGGTATGGAAGAAGAAGCAATGTTCCGACGACCCAACCTAAATAACTGATTGAGATTCTTATCTCAATTCATTTGGGGTCATTGCAACATAATATTGCCATTGCAAGAGAATGATAAATGATAATAATAAATTAATTTATTTCTGTAAGTAGGTTTGTGCAAACACTTTTACACGTCAATCATATTTTTTAAACTAGATGAGGTCGACGTTTCCTATCTGAATACTCTGAGAAGAAAGGCTGAAACAAACTCAGAGGTCACAGTCACTTTTAAAGTCTAGACATAATCTTGGTCAGATAATGTAAAGACAATGTGGATTGGTGTCTGAAATGGTCTTTTGAGGAAATAACCACACAGATTGAGTGGATGTCTGTCCATTGTCCTGAATTATAGTTATCGTTCAAAATATTGGGGAAAGATAGGCAGCTGGCTATGATAGTACAAAATATCAAAACGCAAAATTGCGAGCGCCAACAAAGCAGATCACTCATGGAATTAATACTCTCATGAACTCGAAACTATAATTTAATCCAACCATATGCCACAGACCGGTTTCAACATAAATATTTATGAAGAAAATGTCATAGGCACGTAGGCACTACCAGCATCTACTTTGAGTTCTTGAACTTGACGTGTCAAAGGTTAATGTTCGTTAAACTTTTATGCAATAACAACAAAACAAGAATTTCCCACTTTTCAAGGTTGTCCACGTTTGAATAAATGGTCTCCTAAAACTTGACATCATCTAGTTCAGGTTGCAGGGTTATTCCCCCTGATTGATGAGTCACCGTTTGATTGGAACTACTTTACCGTAAATGATGGCTACTCCAGCCAAGCTCATATATCTAAGACAGTTCATGTACCCCGAAGCAAGATGCTGGGCGGTTCTTGATCCGTGTCCCGTCCGGGCCCAGACGACGCTCGTCTACACCACGGTTGTTGCACGGACACGCCCGTCCCCTCCACGTCTTATAACCCGGTGTAATATAAACGTGCAGCACGGACGGGCTACGCTCCGGCCCCGGCCCGGCCCGGACACGGCCCGTCCCGGACATGGCATGGTGTACTGAAAATCATCCCTAACCCTCTTACAAATAAACACAGAATGAAGTTATTCCAAGTTTGAAACCTACGTTTGAAACCTATGAAAATGTATGGTTATTCCTTTGTTATTCCTGGTGTTTATTCCGTGTTTATTCGTAAGAGGGTTTTTTTGGGTGGGAAATCATCAAATAACTTCTCCCGCTCTGGGCAGAGCGGGAGGGCTTGTCAGACTTTTACTGACTAAAACCCACCCGTGTTCCCTCAGTTGCCTGTGTGCCAGGGGCCGCAGTATTTCTTTCGAACAACCCGCACCCCTGGCAGGTTCGTAAGAGGGTAAGGAGCGAACTTAAAACAGACATAAAATTAAATATGACGATTCATATTTACGGTCATTAAAAAATCTATGGAAAATATTATGAAATCCTTACATTAGGTAGGTATAGAAAATAGTTTTATAGAGCCTCTGCGTTATAACAGATACATACCTACGTCATGAATATAAAGATGAAAGCCATTAAAGTATTCGCTTATTTTCTTAAAAAAATTGTTATTAAACCAGTTCCGAAGAATTTTAGTCAATAAGAATAATTGGAAATCATGACGACAATAGCTTTTTCATTCGATGGCAAAGGTCATTCGTGCTGAGACGAGTTTGAGCGGGTTTCGGGCCTATTTCGATTTTTATATGGAGCATGGCAGTCAGTCCGTGTAGTGTAGTTTGGCTGAATCAGTCCTCTTTTTCTTAGCCTTATAACTATTGGATTAACGTTTTTAGTAAATTAAAAAATCTATCATTGATTGATTTGTTGTGGTGGTCTATTTAGTAGCTGAAGCTAAAATGAGCAAGTAACCGCATCCTTGTATGAAAACGTGAATTAAAGTTTTATGGTGAAGTTTTTGTAAGCCTCTGGTAGATAAAAAAGAAAGGTAAGACCTTTTATTAAATTGGTAAGTTTAAATGATGATAACAACATTATCTGTGCTACGTCCACACTACAAATTAGTAAAATTATTACGTTGTAACGTAAAAATTACTGAAATTATTTGGCAGAGATAGAAAATGGATTAGAAACAGAGTAACTGGAAACATAGGAAGCAATTTAAAGTATAATAATGAGTAGCTGTGTCCTGCGATTTCTTTCTCGAATATAAACTGAAGTGAGTTTTAGTCTACGATAGGTCACAGGTGTTTGAACTTTAAGCAACGGACGCCTTCAGTTGGGACTGGTCACCGCAGCGCTCCCGTGCCAATCCAAAAGACTGTAACTCAACTTTTAGTGTTTTAGCTTAACTACGCCCAATCAGTTTCTTTATGTCTGTTTAGTGCCCCTGAACAACATTATTTCCATTCAATGTATATTGTGCAAGATATGGCAAACTAAAAACACTGTTTAACGTTCAAATTAAGATTTAGATATGCTGAAAATTTGTAACAAAGCTTACAGTATCTCACATGTAGTTTTCAAAAGTTACAGTGTATTGGATTGGCACGGGAGCGCAGCTTATTTTTATTTATTTTTTATGTGAGTATCTAACATTAATTTAAAAAAATAACAAATTTCCTATATCCTAATTTAAGTAAAACGAATAAACCAAAATAAAGCGTCGAAAAATTCATCCGCATCGCTGTCAACTGGTAATGTATTTATATATCTACCAAAGAGACTGGCGGCATTGCCACGCTGTATTGCAATGCTCAACCTCTGGTCAAGGTAAAAACCTGCCCTTGGGTCACGGGAAGTGCAGGAACCTATTTATTTACGTATGCAGTGTCTACCTACCAAATGTTAAAAATACCTAATTATATGGTTGTACTTAGATGATGCAAATAAATAAAAAACTTGAGAGGTGTCAAGGGACACCCGGATGGAACGAAGCTAAAAAAAAAAAAAATATATAAAAGATGAAATTAAAATATCTGGCTTGCTTTCTATAAGAGAGAGAGAGATACAGACAGAGAAACATGCGCACGCCGCACAGCTTACAATAGCTTACTATAGCAAAAAGTGTCGTTACAACTTTTCGTATGATTTTTTTCCGTCTAGCCCCCTTTCACAACGCGCGATAAGGAACTTCGTTCCAATAAAAAAAACGTCGTTAATTGTTATAATAATGTTACCTACCTACTATACGAGTATGTTGTCATAATTCGTTATGGGTGGAAAAACCAAGAAACGATTGAAATCAATTTATTTTAATAGGGCCTAATAAATACCAACGTAATCTTTTCCTACGGAGATTAAGTTACCTTACGGGTTTATTTAATTTTCATCTTGTCAAATAAGAACGCTCTTATTTGCCAAGATGATGAAACTCTACCTCTATAGGTTTTAACTCTGAATAGAATACCGCGTTTTTACACGCTTTATATTAGCTTCACTTGTATGTTTGTATGTAACCGACAGCTTTGAGCGCGATTTTAACCCACTTTATACGGTCAGATTTAATTGAATCTTTGTAAACTTGTGGAGGACCGATGACAATTCAATAATTTTAAAAAAAATTGAGAAAAAAAAGACGTTTTTGTAGTTAGCAGAACTAAAAAATAGAAAATAAATAATAGTTTAAAAAGCTAAAAAACACGCTTTAAAAACCAAACTAAAAAATAATAGTTTAAAAAACTAAAAAACACGCTTTAAAAACCAAACTAAAAAAGGAGAAATTTTTTTTTCTCAATTTTTTTTTTAAATTATTGAATTGTCATCGGTCCTCGACAAGTTTACAAAGTTTCAATGAAATCTGACCGTTTAAAGTGGGTCAAAATCGCGCTCAAAGGAGTCGGTTACATACAAACATAAAAACAAACATACAAGTGAAGCTAATATAAAGCGTGTAAAAAGAAGAAAAAAAAAAGAAAAATAACGTTTTTTAATTGAATTAAATTATTTTCTCCTTTTTTAGTTTGGTTTTTAAAGCGTGTTTTTTAGTTTTTTTTAAATTTAACTTCTTTTTTTGTCCTTAGGATGAATTTTTTGACACAAATCCTAGCACTCTTCAACCCGAGGACGGCTCAGCCGCTCATCAACCTGTTGCAGATATTCTTCAACTCTGTAGCATTGTTAGACCTGGATGCTAGTGATTTCCCACCTCAAGCACATGTCACAGGTTCGTATTGATAAATAGTTCCTACGAATATTTAGCATGCCTAGAGTTTCTTCGAATAAATATCCGGAAGTAAAGGTTCTTAGAGCTGCAAGTCTGTAGTAACAAAACCAGTTTATTCTAGCTTCTTATTCTATTGAAACTCCGTGCTATTTTAGACCAGCGCACTTAGCTATACGTAAAAGAACTGGAGCAGCTGACATATCTTACTTAATTAGCTTAAAATGTTCCCCCTGCTGGCACCGTCCTCCTTCCTCTCTGTGAGAGGAAGTGGCCATAATCTACCACGCGGGCCCAGCGCAGACTGGAGAAATATCACATGTCCTCGAAATGTTTAGTTCTAAGACCCGGCATGGTTTTCTCAGTATGTTTTCCTTCACCGTTTTCTGAGCAGAGGCGATTAAATAGTTTACACAAAATAAAGGGCCTGATTGTGTTCGAATCCACGACCTACAACTAGTAAGTTGCGGCTGTTATCACTGGGCCACCACTACTCTGACATAGCTTGCAGAGTTAGCAAACTGAAGTGGCAATGGACTGCAAAGTTAGCAAACTGAAGTGGCAATGGGCTGCAGAGTTAATAAACTGAAGTGGCAACGGACTGCAGAATTAGCAAACTGAAATGGCAGTGGACTGGTCATGTCTGTCCAAAGAACGAAGGGTCGGTAAAGAAGAAGATTACTCCACTGGGCGAGAATCACTCCAACTAGTTGGACCAATGACGTTAAAGACAGATTAGGACAAACTGGATGCGAAGGGGGAGAACCGAATGTTGTGGATCAACAAGAGGAAGCCACCGGCACAATTGCGTGTTGAGTGCGATGGGCTTAGTCGATTGATGACGTCTATTAATGAAGTCTTTCTCAAGCCATTCCCTGATACCTCAATTTTTTTGATGATAAATATGAATAATTTGGTTTCAGATGGTCAAGTTTTCGACTTCATAATAATAGGCGCTGGGTCAGCAGGTTGTGTGCTTGCGAACAGACTCACAGAGATCTCCGATTGGAAAGTGCTGCTTATAGAGGCTGGGGGCAATCCGCCTCCATCAGCTAAGGTAAGCAACAATTGCCGAAGATCTGACCAAATACCTAGACAATAGGTAGGTAGTATATACACCCCAGAATCTATAAAAAAATGCATATGCATATAATAATCAAATATACAAAAAATAATCTGGTTAGCAACAAACAAGTTTATTCGTAGCATCTACTTGATTGTAACAAAACGAGTTCTACTGCAATTATTTGTTAGATCCGTATTTCGTTATTACTTAATTATGATTCATAAGATGGTCTTTAGCAAATGAAATAAAGGTAGACTGTCAGCTGACAGACGTATAGGTAGCCACGTGTATTCAAATTCCAAGAACTGGATATTGAAGGGAATTCCTGTTATATCGACCTTGACATTTTTTAATATGCGTATAAAGAAGTTAATAAATTAATACCCTAGATGCACCTATGTAAATATTGTTATCTTGTTACAGCATCCCGGGTTTTTTGCATTCGTCGATTATTCCGATGCTGACTGGAACTACTACACCGTAAACGATGGCTACTCTAGTCAAGGACTTCAAATGAAGAGTGTTCATCTTACCAGAGGTAAGATGCTTGGTGGTTCCAGCGGGGCCAACTACATGTTCTATGTGAGGGGCAACAAACGGGACTTCGAGGACTGGGTGGAACAAGGCAACCAAGGCTGGGACTGGGACACAGTCATGTATTACTTCAAGAAAAGCGAACGACTCCATGACAACGACGTCATGGCAAGCAATTTGAGAGACTTTCACAGTACTAGAGGTCAATTAGGAGTTACCAGACCACTGTGGCAGAAGAGAACGCAAAAGTATCTACAAGCCTTCCAGGATAACGGACACAATATGCTGCTAGATTGCAACGGGGATGATCAGCTAGGATATGTCATGCCTGCATTTACAGTCGATAACAACCTGCGACAACACACGGCCATGGCTTTTCTCGAGCCAGTTAAAGATCGCAAAAACCTCTTTGTATTAAAAAAAACTTTAGCTAGAAAAATATTATTCGACCGTTATAAGAAGGCTATCGGAGTACAAATTAAACTACCAAATAAGAAAATTATAAATGTTTTTGCTAGAAGAGAAGTTATTTTATCGGCTGGTGCCATAAATAGCCCGCAAATGTTGATGTTGTCAGGTGTAGGACCAAGAAATCATTTAGAGAAGTACGGCATTGACGTGTTACTGGATTCACCGGGCGTGGGTAGCAATTTACAAGACCATCCTGAAGTTATTGTTCCTATTGCCACCGAGAAGGATCCTTCATCAGTTATCGAAAATATTGATCTTTTAACGAATCTTGATAAGTTTCCTTCGCCTTGTATTTTGGGGCATGTCACTGTCAACAAAACTCAGACGTACCCTGACTACCAAGCAACTATATTTCCCCTTCCAGCTAATTCCCCCATACCATCTTTAATGTGTTCACACGTATTTCAGCTAGGCGAGGAAATATGCTTCGCATTGATGGAAGCCAATAAGGGTAGACGGCTTTTATTCCCAATTTTGTCTCTACTTCATCCAGAATCGAAAGGCAAAATAAGACTGAGGAGTAGCAACCCTGAAATAAGTCCTCTCATTTATAATGGATATTATTCCAACAAAAACGATATAGAAAACCATGCTCGTTATGTGGAAGACTACATTAGTGTGGTAAATACGCCATACTTTAAAATAATAAAAGCAGAAGTGGTTGACCTGAACATACCTCAGTGCAAGTCGCTACGTTTCGGTAGTCATGAGTATTGGAAATGTTTTGTGTTAAATATTGCGACGACACAGTGGCATCCTTCAGGGACTTGTGCAATGGGCCCTGAAGGCAAAGGGGTAGTTGACGAGAGGTTACGGGTCAGAGGAGTAACAGGTCTTCGAGTTGTAGACGCCAGCATTATGCCTTCAATCACGAGCGGGAATTTAAATGCACCAACTATAATGATCGGTGAAAAAGCGTCTGATATGATTAAGGCTGATAATGGAATAAATATATATGAATGATGCTGTTGATTTATTATTTATTTCACATACATTCTAGTTTACTTTACTTTCTCTTGTTCGTTCTTTCATGGCTCTATTCAATCCTCGTAACAGATGTCGCCTGGCTAAAAATGTTCAAATCCGAAAATTATGCAAACTGAAATAGTGTTTCAAACATTACTATAAAAGTAGGTATATTTTGTTACTAAGTTTCATTTTGTATTCCCATTATTACAAAATAAATTAGGTAATCGATTCTTTACTATTTGAATCTACAGCACAAATATTTCACCAGATCAACTACAAATCTATATATTTATATAAAAATAAATCCGTATTTCCCTTGGTCACGGCATCACACGTGAACGGCTGGACCAATTTTTCTAATTCTTTTTTTGTTATGTTTATTATTGTCAGGAGAAGGTTCTTATGAAACAAAGAAATAAGAAAGTTGCGTGTAACATATATTTATAATTAAGACAGGACAACGTCTGTCGTGTCAGCTAGTTGTAAATAAATTCCCGCCATAAATTAGGTGATGAACTAATGAGTAAATTACAATGATAAAAAATAAAAAATAAATATTATCTAAAGTAATAAATGGAGGAGCAGTGGTGGCCCAGTGGTAATGGCTGCGACTTACGTGTTGTGGGTCGTGAGTTCAAACCCAAGCAGGCACTTTACTTTGTGTAAATGATTTCACCACCACTGTCTCAAAACGGTGAAGGAAAACATCGTGAGGAAACCGGGCATGTCCTAGAACCAAAAATTCGAAGACATGTGACATCCACCTACCCGCACTGGGCCCGCGTGGTGGATTATTGCCCACTCCCTCTCACAGAGAGGAGGCCTGTGTCCCAGCAGTGGGAACATTAAAGCTTGATAATTGATATGCAAAGTAATGAATGAGACTATACATTTACATACCAGGAAAGCTGTTTGTACAAAGCAAAGAAAGTATTGAGGTAGGCAAAGGAATACGGAGACACAAGAGGTTACTGAGAAAGGAAGAACGGTCATATAAGGGACAAGAGAAAAAAATGTGATCTAAGTCGCCTTCACCTGAGCCACAGAAGCAAATGGGATCGTCGATGATATGAAGTTTGACAAGATGGGCAGGAGAGAAATCATGGCCTAGTCTCATCCGTATAATAACGGAGGTCTCAAACTTGCCAAACTTTGAGCTACCGAATCACGTTTTATCCGGAAAGTCGGGTTAAATACATGAAAAATAACGCCCCTTTGATTTGCTTCCGATTTCCCAAACTACCTTCCAGGTGTCCCGCAGAAAAGTCTTTGGTAACGTCATTAGGTCATAGGTAAAATTTGTATAAGGAACTAAGTCCCCACTGCACCAGCAAGTTTATCAGCAACTTCATTGCCATGGATTCCATCATGGGCCGGAATCCATGGTACGAGCGTCGCTATCTAGCGATCAATAGTTGAACTGTAGATATTTTCCTTGTAATTCTTCTCGAGGAATAATTCCGAATATTACTCAATAGGTACTTTCGAATGATTCGCGAATTCATAATACAGCGGGAATACTTCGGAATATTTCTCTCCGACAACGCTAACCCTGCTGAAGAAAATGTACAAAAACATAAAAGAATATACAACACAAACTACTACTACTGATCCTATAATGGTTTTTAATTTGTTTTAAATTTTTTAACGAAAAGACGGGTCCACTAAGTTAAAAGTTTCCCGCGTTTTTCCATAAATTCACTTGTCGTTTCTGATAATTATGTCACTGGGGCACTAGGCTTTTGAATTAGTTTAGGAACAGCTTCCATTCTCGTATTATTTACAAATTTTTCAGTCATAGAAAAACTTAGTACTACATGTCATTATTATAATTATGCCATTCGCACATACGAGACCACTTAATAAAAATAAAAGTGCAAGTACGCATTTCAAAACTGGTACCACCAAACTATGGAAAACATTTTTTACTCTGTGCTATTCGTCATATCGTGACGTCTGATTTGATGTGTTAGTTGTCAAAAGTTACAAACACTCTATCATTTTATACTTTTCATTCTATTCGTAAATAAATAAATAGAGTCGTTTCACAAATAATGACGTGTTAAATAATTATTCACGTTGTGTAATTTAATGAGGTGCCAAGAAATTACGTGAATACATTCATTTGAAAACACAAAACACCAAAATGACGAATCTGGATGTAAGTAACAATTTTATTGTGAAAGTTTTACTTATTTATGAGTGAAGAGAGACTTTATACTAGTTCAATTAACCTATTGTTGTTAACTGAAAGCTTTTGTGGCCGTTAAAAATCATTTCATTAGTGGTAAAACCTATCAAATCAGCATCATATAAGCCAACCAAATATAGGTCTATTTGTGTGTATTACTGTTAACGCTTCACAATTTAGTAAACAGAATGATTACCTTTAAGCTGTATTTGTTATTGCCACAGAGGGGCCCAATCTAATCTAGCCCAATTCACCAATAGGCTGTATTTAATGAGTCCTACTGATCAAGCTATAATTATTTTCAGAGATTGTTACAATTAAACTTTTTTCTTTATTCAAGGTAAGCAACAGTAGTACAGACAGCAGCTCAGGTTCTTCATCAGATTCAAGCACTAGTGGAAGCACCTCCACTAGTTCAGGGTCGGCTTCCAGCAGCTCTGACTCTGAATCATCAACCTCAGACACACCAGCGACAACTACTACCAACAATACACCTGCACCAAAATCCCCTCAAAAAGTGGAAGAAGTAAAAAAGAAAGAAGAAGCAAAACCAAGAAGACCTTCAAAAGCTAAAGTATCCTCTTCAAGTGATGATGAACCCAAACCCACAAGCCCAAAATCGGCACCTCCCCGGAGACGAATCTCAGCGAAACCAAAATCTGCTGCTGCAGTTCTTGCTAGAGGAAAAACGGTCCAAAGAATGTCCTCTGGAGCAAAAACACCTAAGCCCATTCCAAAAACAATACCAAAAGGTTCGCCAAAGCCTGATACAGGAGCGTTAAAGAAAAAGAGCATATTCTCACCTGATAACAGTTCTGAATCTGAATCTGAAAGTAAATCTTCTACGACAAAATCTCCTAAAGAATCACCAAGACCTAAACGTAGTTCTAGGAAATCAAGCGATGAAAAAGATACTTCAACTCCAACTACACGCAACAATAGTGTTGATAACGATGATTCTAATTCTAAATCTGATTCTAATGCTAAACGTAAAAGTGTGAACCGACCTAATGGACCTCCTCCAAAAAAGTCTATTGAGGACAAGAGTGCATCATCCTGTACATCCAGTCAGTCATCGGTTGAGTCCGTTTCTTCAGACAGTGATAGCGAATCATCTCCCAAGGAGCAGTTGAAGACTGGGAAGACGAAACCTCCATCAAGTGCCACTAAGGTTTGTTTTCTCGAATGTAGAGTCAATCCATTTCCGTGTTCCTTATGGTTATTTTTGCAAATTAGGTTGATTTCAGACATTACAAAATGAAAATAACAAAAAAAAAAAATGAAAACTTAACTTTATGTGTAGGCATTAAAGTCACAAATCACTTAAATTGGAAACTAAATTATGAATGATGTTAAGAAGAAAGTGCCATACATTACTTGATTACTCCAAAATTAATGTTATTGGATTGGGGTAAGGTTGTCTTGTGATGGCAAGTAATGTAATGAGCAAGTATCGTGAGACATAAAGCAGTCCTTACTATTTCTTGGTAATATATTGTTTTGTGTTGTCTTTATTATTCTACTATTTAAAAATTTGTTTCTAAATATTCGTCTTTATTTAATAGGTTACATGTCATGTTACCCTTTTACTGGTCATACATAATCAACCTATAACATTCCCACAGCTGGGACGCAGGCCTCCTCTCTGTGACAGGGAGTAGGCCATAGTCCACAATGCAAACTCAGTTAGGGTTGGTAGATTACTCTGGTCATAAAAAATATGAATTCCAAATTGTTTATTTATCCAGTACTAGATTGCCAGCGTTTTCGCCCGCGTTGAGTTCTGTGTATACATAATATAAACCTTCCTCTTGATTCACTCTGTCTATTGATGAAAACTGCATTCAAATCCATTGTGTAGTTTAAAAGATAATTTGACACCAATAATGAGCTGAAAAAGAGAATAAATAGGAAATAAAAGTTGATTTTTAAATTAAAAGTTAGTAATCTATTGTATTTGTCAACATTGCAGCAAGAAATACGCGATCAGGACTCAAAAAGCGGCGATTCCGGTGACTCAGCAGTAGCTACTATGCCAAGGAAGCTGACTAGGGCTCTCGCAGCACGGGTGTCGAGAATGGCAACTGTATCACGACGGACCAATACTGATACTGACTCCGATGTTGATGATAAGAGCAATGATAAGACGTAAGTCTTGTTACTACTATGGAGTATCAAAGACAAAGCATTTATGTTAATTAGGCTAATTAAAGGCTCTTTTGAATGTCAAAATATACAATAAAATTTAATTGATTCTAGTTGCCCCGTCCTTAAGGTAGTTTCATCTGGAGAAAAATTGGCACTTCTCTCAATGTAAAACTCTTTATTAATGGTTTTTGTTTAAGAGAGACCACACTTTTTCCCATGCATTTCGGCCAGCGATATAAAATACAAAGGTACTATGGTAGAACATCGCTAGAGATTGGTCAGTGAATATTTTTTTGGGCATTTGTTTCTCATTTCTTTGGAAGTTTTGACTTTCAAAAGTACCTTTGCCTTTATTTATAATACCTAACAAGTTTCGGGGCTTTAATTTCTTCTGTTGTAGCTGTTTGTTGCTTAGTTACTAATTTAATGAAATGTGAATCCATATAAAACGATAACATCTTTTAGGGACATTTCCAATTTACTGAAATTAAATCAATTGTTAACTATGTGTAGAGAGTAGGTAGGTACTAGACGTCATAGAGACCAGTTTTATTATGACATAGAGTCATAAATGAGGTGACGCACTGAGGTGACAATAGTCGGTCTGGCTGCACCCATAATTTACAGACAGAGTTCTTAAAAAACAGTAGCGTATTTTAAGATTGGCCACCCTGTAATTTAACAAAAAGATAAGGAAAAATCTGCGGTAATGGCAGTGGTATAACGGTGATTTTACAATAACACGCGAGAACGAGAGACGGGCTTAGAGGGGTTTGTGGCTAAGTAATAACAGCCGCACGGTCCGATCGATCAGGGTAAGCTACGCTTGCCGCGGTTAGCTCGTGGATGGGTGACCATCTTAACATATCAAGACCCCTCCGTGCCTCGGAAAGCACAATAAGCCGTTGGTCCCGGCTGTCATTCGTGGATCTTTGACAGTCGTTACGGGTCGTCATAAGGTCGAAAGTCACAACTAGTCTTATCAAAGGGGTGGGGGGGTTCAGATAGGCAGTCACTTTATGTAAAATACGGTATTCAGCTGCATCCGGTTAGACTGTAAGCCGACCCCAACATAATTGGGAAAAGTCTTGGCAAATGATTATGCGCCAGCGACGAGCGAAAATAGATAAATTCGATTTTCATTTTAACATTCATGCAAACAGAAACGTTGCTTACATAAGCATTAAGAATGAAGAGAATATAAGTTTCAAGAGTGAGCCAAGCAATCTCGAAAGTTTTAGGACCTCGGATAAATAATATTTTCTCTTGACCAAAGCCAACACAAAATGTAACGTGTGTTTAGGTCACGAGCATTTCGCAATAAAAAACACCATTCGTACAAATAGAGAAGTTTCTTAGCATACTTCTTAGGATTCAAGAAAGAGCGAAGCGAGCCCCAAAATATTAACACTGCAGATAGATTATATTTTCACTAAAAAAATTATTATATTTTAATTTTTTCTTCTTTTTTTATTTATCTTTTATTTTCTTATTCGTTTGGAGAACTTATTTTAATAAACCCTTAACTTCAACAGCTTTAAATCAAAAATATTTTCTAGAAGCAACAGTACGAGTCATAGTACAAGCAACAGTACAGGCAATAGCACAAGCAATAGCAACAAAGACGTGAAGAAGCCGAACCGAAGCCGCGCGGCCCCTTCGCGGTCTCCCGTAGTACTGCCCCTCTCTCAGGAGCCGGCGCGACAACGATGTCCTGTGCGTGGCTGTGACTCTAGCGGACATCTTGGTAAGTACTAAGTAGAATATAAATTCTGACTTTTTCCGCTATACGGGTAAATGAGAAAAGCTATGCCGTATGCGCTTCCGAAAAGATATGCGCTTCACTGATGGACGTAGCCCTCAGCAAAAATAGATTATTCCGAAGTTTTGTCCAAAATACTTGTTGAAAAGGATAATAATACCGTTTTCACACCATCTGCTCGAGAATGTCAAATTATATATCATGCAAACCTGACTTAAAGTACGCCATTAAAGCCCCATTGGTCAATAAGGAGATCAAAATTTTGGAACGTTATTTAAGGAAATGTATATCCAACTTGATTTTTATAACCTCGTGGAAAGTGTGGTAAATAAACTAGTATTTTCCTCGGGGGTAAAGGTAGCTTTGTTTTGGGCAAAGATAAATCCCTTGCTGCTTTTCAGGATTCTACTCTTACTTAATTCTTTCTCTTGGTTCAGGAGTCGACTCACTTCTGCACTAGAATCCTCTGTAGTGCTCTGGGTTTAAAATAGCGCCTGTGACATAACACACTGCTTTATCCCTGCGGTGAATAATCCTGCTAATCCTACTAATATTATTAATATGAAAGTTTGTATGTTCGGATGTTTATTTATTTATTTAAACTTCTCGCACAAAAAGAAGGTACAAAATGCCTTAAGCATTCTCTACCAGTCAACCAAGGGTGGTGAAGATATGTATGTTTAGATCTTTGTTACTCAATCACGCAAAAATGGCCAAACGGATTTGGATGAAATTTGGCACATAGATAGTTTATAACTAGGTTACACACAACATACTTTTTATCTCGGTAGTACGTTCCCGCGGGATAACAACTTTCGACCTCAACGCGGGCGAAGTCGCTGGCAAAACCCAGTATAAAATCGTCCACACTTGTTCCCAGGCGGCAAGTCCACCAAGCACATGACGTGGGACGCGTGCCCGCTGTACCACAACGTGACGGCGGCGTGGTGCGTGGCGGCGGGCGAGGAGCGCGGCGCGGCGGCGGGCGCGCGGCGGCGCGCGCTGCACCAGCTGCAGCAGCGGCCGCGCGCCATGCCCACGCTGGAGCAGCGGGCTTACCAGCTCAAAGTTAAGGTATGTACAGCTGGTGCAGCGCGCGGCGGCGCGCGCTGCACCAGCTGCAGCAGCGGCCGCGCGCCATGCCCACGCTGGAGCAGCGGGCTTACCAGCTCAAAGTTAAGGTATGTACAGCTGGTGCAGCGCGCGGCGGCGCGCGCTGCACCAGCTGCAGCAGCGCCCGCGCGCCATGCCCACGCTGGAGCAGCGGGCTTACCAGCTCAAAGTTAAGGTATGTACAGCTGGTGCAGCGCGCGGCGGCGCGCGCTGCACCAGCTGCAGCAGCGCCCGCGCGCCATGCCCACGCTGGAGCAGCGGGCTTACCAGCTCAAAGTTAAGGTATGTACAGCTGGTGCAGCGCGCGGCGGCGCGCGCTGCACCAGCTGCAGCAGCGCCCGCGCGCCATGCCCACGCTGGAGCAGCGGGCTTACCAGCTCAAAGTTAAGGTATGTACAGCTGGTGCAGCGCGCGGCGGCGCGCGCTGCACCAGCTGCAGCAGCGCCCGCGCGCCATGCCCACGCTGGAGCAGCGGGCTTACCAGCTCAAAGTTAAGGTATGTACAGCTGGTGCAGCGCGCGGCGGCGCGCGCTGCACCAGCTGCAGCAGCGCCCGCGCGCCATGCCCACGCTGGAGCAGCGGGCTTACCAGCTCAAAGTTAAGGTATGTACAGCTGGTGCAGCGCGCGGCGGCGCGCGCTGCACCAGCTGCAGCAGCGCCCGCGCGCCATGCCCACGCTGGAGCAGCGGGCTTACCAGCTCAAAGTTAAGGTATGTACAGCTGGTGCAGCGCGCGGCGGCGCGCGCTGCACCAGCTGCAGCAGCGCCCGCGCGCCATGCCCACGCTGGAGCAGCGGGCTTACCAGCTCAAAGTTAAGGTATGTACAGCTGGTGCAGCGCGCGGCGGCGCGCGCTGCACCAGCTGCAGCAGCGCCCGCGCGCCATGCCCACGCTGGAGCAGCGGGCTTACCAGCTCAAAGTTAAGGTATGTACAGCTGGTGCAGCGCGCGGCGGCGCGCGCTGCACCAGCTGCAGCAGCGCCCGCGCGCCATGCCCACGCTGGAGCAGCGGGCTTACCAGCTCAAAGTTAAGGTATGTACAGCTGGTGCAGCGCGCGGCGGCGCGCGCTGCACCAGCTGCAGCAGCGCCCGCGCGCCATGCCCACGCTGGAGCAGCGGGCTTACCAGCTCAAAGTTAAGGTATGTACAGCTGGTGCAGCGCGCGGCGGCGCGCGCTGCACCAGCTGCAGCAGCGCCCGCGCGCCATGCCCACGCTGGAGCAGCGGGCTTACCAGCTCAAAGTTAAGGTATGTACAGCTGGTGCAGCGCGCGGCGGCGCGCGCTGCACCAGCTGCAGCAGCGCCCGCGCGCCATGCCCACGCTGGAGCAGCGGGCTTACCAGCTCAAAGTTAAGGTATGTACAGCTGGTGCAGCGCGCGGCGGCGCGCGCTGCACCAGCTGCAGCAGCGCCCGCGCGCCATGCCCACGCTGGAGCAGCGGGCTTACCAGCTCAAAGTTAAGGTATACACAGAAAACTATTCGCTTCGGGAATCATCGTCTATCTTCGGGAATACCAACGCACGATGATCACCATTTTCCTGCCCTTATCCCAATTTTTTTGGGGTCGGCGCAACATTTCTTGTTAAAATTTTATCCTGTATGGAAAAGCGCCGCCCGATTTCAAAACTCGTTGGGCAAACCCGAAATTATTATTGACACGTATTAATTGAAAACTACAGCTACGATATGAATAATACTGTAGTAGGAGGAGTAAAGTCACAACGATCCGACCTTTCAGCTTAACCTTACTCCGCGTTTATCCATATCACTTATCGAGGAAGCCAGTGCTAATTTAGAAATTTCCACAAATGCGGGTATGATATCATCCCTTTTCTTAAATATAAACCTTATCCCCCAGGATATGCGTTCAAAATGGAAAGGCAGCCAAGAGTTACGGGAGAAGCTAGCCGCGTCAGGTAACGAAGAGATCTCGGATGACCGGGAGCCTATCCTGGAGGGATTTGCACCAGATTATGACCTGAGACTATTCAGAGAAGCACAGGCGCTGGCGGCCATCAAAATAGAAGAGGAACTTGGGGATATACCTACTGATAAGGGCACGAGGTGAAATACAGAATAAATTGTTAACCAGTGCAGAAACTGTAACCCTGAATTGAGCATATCGTTAAATTACCATATTTTTTAGAGCATATTTTTTATATAACCGACGGCAAATTTCTGCGCTAGGGTGTCTAGAATAATATGCTAAATTCATGGTTACAGTTTGCGCACTGGTTAAAAATTTAAACTTCACAAAAAAAAAACTTTTTACACTAGTAAAAATATTAAAATGCAATTACTTTTGATTGGATTCAAAGTTCCTTTGGCAGGATCTTGTACGTAACATTATCTCTTCGTGCAATAAATATGAACCGTCATATTTTTTTGGTAAAAAAAATATCAGGTTCAACACCTGTCTAAAAACAAGGAGCTTTAGTCTGAGCAAGAAGTTTGGTTTTCTGTCAAAGCAAGGAGTTTTGCTCTCCTCCAAAATCGAACTTATTTGTCCATTATTCTCTATTTATATTATTTAGATTTTCGACCAAAGGGAAATCTCCGTAAATTTTAAGAATGTTCACAGTCTGATCTCAGTCTCAATCTGCACAAAAATACCTCGAGTTTTCTACATTTTTAACATTTGATTGTCGCCGAGGTGGCCTTTTGAAGTCCTAACTGAAATACTCCTGTATGTTTAAATTAAGAGTAGCAGTTACTGTAATAAAAATATATCTTCCATCTCTGCATGTTCTAAATAACGGTATACTAAAAAAAATCTTAGTTAAGCATCATCTTGGGACGTAACTTAACTTTTTGTATTTTTCGTACCTTATTTTTTGGGCTTACGTCATCATCTACCTAGCCGACTGCCTATCTGACCACAACTCAGTAACTAGGGACGATACCCTTTGGTAAGACTGGTTGCCTGACTTTCGGACTTCTAACGTCCCGTAGTAACGACCTTCGTTCGATCGACGTCTTTTGGGGTTAAAAATGTTATTAAATAAACATTTTGTCTTGTTTTCAGATACGTAGTAATGGGTAAATTCATGATGGAGGTATGGTACCAGTCCCCGTACCCGGGCGACGCGTCGCGCGTGCCGCGCCTGTTCGTGTGCGAGTTCTGTCTCAACCACCACAAGAGTGCCACCGGCGCGCAGAGACACAAGGTCAAGTGCGTGTGGAGACATCCGCCGGGAGATGAGGTGGGTTTATATAGCTGCAGGAAATAACCCTCCTTTTGAAGCAGTCGGTTTAAAATCACTTCTTTTCAAGAATTTAAAGCCACAAATTTTAACCCTCGTCATTATTATTGTACTAGCTTTCGGTGCCGACCCATCGCGTCATATGCCATGGCCCGCCCGTGCTTTTACTTAGTTGTCACTTAGTGTTCTTTCTGACGTTTTTTCTTTTTGCTCGGCTCCTAAGGGTCGGAGCGTGCGTGATGTTAAATTTTAATAGCCTTTAACTTTCCTCAAAAATTGGGCTATCATTGCAAAGATTTTTATTTTCAAATCCGACCGGTAGTTCGAGCGATTAACGCAGTCAAACACACAAAAATAAATAAATGGGGTGTGGTCTTGGACACGGCCGTGTGTTGTACGTGAATACGTTTATGTAACGGGTTTTTAAAAATAAACTATTTTTATTCATGTGTTTAGGAAAAAAGCAAGGAAACAAATAATTAATGTGTTACAATATAAAACTTAAACGAAAATCATAGCTTCTCCGAGTCAAAAGTTATACTAATTGCAATAAAGGTATTTATTGTTGAATTTAAGAAGATGCCTCCGACTACATGAGATTGCTTATAGTATTCAGTAAGTATAATAGTCATCCTTTTATAGCAAGTTTTTTGTTTCCATCTTTTTTAATTAAATTTCACTTTTTAGGCAGTCGGGTTTTTAGATTTTGTATTATTGTATTTTATTTCACAGTTTTTAGTTAATATAATTATTTTTGACGATAATGAGACCTATTTATGATAACCTTTATTTTGATACCCCACTCAATAGGTTTTGAGAAAAAAAACATTTTTTTTGAAGACTTAATATAGCGCCACAAATCGGCCATTTATTTTTCAATTTTAATGTACCCAGTGTCACTTTCACAATCAAAAACGAATCTAACGGCACCTCTCAAACTGAAATCGATCAAGCCGTTTAGGCTATACAGAGCGTGCCAAAGAAATATACATACATACATAAATACACTCGAAAAACATAACCCTCCTTCTGGCGCAATCGGGTAAAAACTTTAAAAAATAATAGTTTAAAAAACTAAAAACACGCTTTAAAAACCAAACTAAAAAGAAGAAAATAATTTAATTCAATTAAAAAGCGTGGGGTGCTTGACATTAATTGATAATAAAAATACTTCAAAAAGCACCCCACGCTTTTTAATTGAATTAAATTATTTTCTTCTTTTTAGTTTGGTTTTTAAAGCGTGTTTTTAGTTTTTTAAACTATTATTTATTTTCAATTTTTTAGTTCTGCTAACTACAAAAACGTGTTTTTTTATATATTTTTTTCCTTTTTTATTAAATTATTGAATTGTCATCGGTCCTCGATAAGTTTACAAAGTTTCAATGAAATCTGACTGTTTAGGGTGGGTCAAAATCGCGCTGTAAGGAGTCGGTTACATACAAACAAACAAACAAGTGAAGCTAATAACAAATTACCCACGGAGAGTTACATACTGACATACAAGTGAAGCTAATATAAAGCGTGTAAAATACCATCTAACCATCAGACTTTCTTCGCAGGTATACAGAAAAGACAACCTAAGCGTTTGGCAAGTAGACGGGCGCAAGCACAAGCAGTATTGCCAACAGCTATGCTTACTAGCGAAATTCTTCCTCGACCACAAGACGCTGTACTACGATGTCGAGCCGTTCTTATTCTACGTCATGACGAATGCTGACTATGAAGGCTGCCATATAGTCGGGTATTTTAGCAAGGTAAGTGGCCACTATAATCAGCCTATAATGATATCCCTCAGCTGGGACACATTCCACCTCTCTGTGAGAGGGAGAGGGCCGTAATCTACCACGTGGGCCCAGTGCGGGTTGGTAGATGTCACATGTCTTCAAATGTTTGGTTCCTCTTCATGAATCCTACCTGTTTCTTCTAGTTCTAAGACATGCCTGGAGTCGAGGAGTTTTTGGCCTTTTTTGACATATACGTGTCTAGTATTTTTATGTAAAGAATCTATGTACAAAATTTCAAAACTGTATCATGAAAAATCATAAAGTTTTATGCTTTTTATGTTACCTAGTTGTCTACACAAACATGGTCAGCACGCGGCCCCCCGTGCCGACCGCGCTTCCAGCGTCGTATTGTGCTCATTGATAATAATTAGGCAGTAGGTACCTAGCCGTACGGTGATTGTATTGTAATTAACTGGTGATAACATTTTCCAACATACTTGCAAAACTTTTTTGAAAAAATTTAAAAAACGGTTTAAAAATTATTGGGATCAATTCAGTTACTTATTCTGAACAAACTATATTCAAGTTTCGCATATACTAAAAATAATGTTGTATAAGGCCGATTAGGTTCCGTGTGGTGCCGGACGTAAAGAATAGCACCATCCCATTTCTTCCCGTGGGTGTCGTAGGAGGCGACTACGGGACTTACTAGAGAATGCGCAGCAACGTTCTCTATGCATTTTACCACCATACTGCGATCGCCAATCCGCTTGCCAAGCGTGGCGATTATGGCAAGCCCCCCTAAATTGGAGGAGGCCTATGTCCAGCAGTGGACGTCTTCCGGCTGAAATGAAGGCCGATTAATAATGATCGTCAGCGTGGCCTGTTCTGGCCACGCTGACGATCATTATTAATCGGCGAGAACCCATATTTTATCATTTTAATCATAATAAAAACGATTAAATATAATTTAAACATTGTCGGCAACACGATGACAGGTCTGAAAAGTTTCTTTTTTTAACCACACCTGTGGCTCTCGTGTCGACTTGTGCTGCCACCTATAGTTTGTGCACGTTCCCTATTGTGCTAGTCGCGTAGGTAACTTTGCTGCAATGAAAAATTTGTGTGACGTCAGGTTCTTCAAGCATAGTTCGCATGTGGCGTTGTAGATGGCGCCACACTATCAAGTTCAGTCTTTGGAATGTCAACATTTACATTAAAATAGAATTGGGTCTAGTCGCCCCTTCCAAAATGTAGTTTCGTATGGAAAAGAATGGGCAACCGTTAATTAATCTTTTAAAATGTCTTACAATATTTTGTATATATTAATTATATAATTAGTTATATGTGAAGATGATGCGCCTAGAATAAAATTACGAAACCACAATAGGTGAAAAGAAATAAAAAAGGAAGCAATGACAAATTCATTAATTATTATGGTAGATTCATGGTGGTGACACAGTGTTCACAATGTACAAACACTGTAAAAGTAAGAACATGATTTTCCCAAAAAAAAAAAAAAAAATAGCGTGTGAGTTAAAGTATGCAATGCAAATTAATAATAAACTATACAATTTAAGAGTACAAAAGTTTTATACGAAATTTTCCAATTTCGCTTATTTACGTGATTTTACAGTTAAAATATTGTATTTCTATAAGTTTTAATATACCATATGACAGATCATTTCAATAAAATTATGATCTAATGAATGCGCTACTTTTTATTTTTATTCGTTGAGTTTTATTATCTGGGGGCTTTTGGCTAATTTATAACTACTGCACGGGTCGATCAATCAGGTTAAGCTACGCTTGACGCGGTTGGTTCGTGGATGGGTGACCATCTGTACACACCAAGATCCCTCCGTGCCTCGGAAAGCACGTTAAGCCTTTGGTCCCGGCTGTAGTTTGTGGATCTTTGATAGTCGTAACGGGTCGTCAGAAGCCCGAAAGTCTGACAACCAGTCTTACCAAGGGGTATCATATTACCCAGTAAATGAGTTGTGGAGGTCAGATAGGCAGTCGCTCCATGTAAAATACTGGTCTTCAGCTGCATCCGGTTAAACTGGAAGCCGAAGAAGTATTTTTTCCACACCATCAATTTCGTAGATCACAATCCGATATAGATTTCTACTACAAGACGTATAATATATTATTCTTAACGAGAACGCCGTTCTGGAGCCATGTAGCAGCATGACTTGCCGACCGACATCATTTCTCAACCACTACTTTCCTCGAGCCATTCGATGCGAAGATTTTGAATCAAGGGTAGATTTAGGTACTTAGTTTACCTCCAAAAATTAAAAAAGTAGCATTTGTTTACTGCAATCACGTAAAACTGCGACCATTGTCTCAAAATTATCGTCAGTCATATCCTATCCTAAGAAAAATACAATAAAACAGTCAATCAACATACTAAACAGGATCCATTTGTGCCCAGACAGAGCATAAATAATCCATACATTTACTGCCAGGCAGACGTATCGACGTACTTACCTACCGCCAACTAAACCCGCGCGCTATGTAGCTTAAATTTACGATAAAGCCTCCGTTTCACGATAATCTGATTTGGAGCCGCAGACGAAGATGAAATCTTTATCGGATGCTGCGAATTCTTGGGGTTGAAATATTCTCTGATTAAATAAGGGGTTTGTTTCGCAAGTCGATTAAGTGAAAACTTTATTAAATTATTTGTGAGCATAAAGAAAACATAAGAGTTATCTGAGTCATTCGTAACTTAAGAGATTGAAAATGTTCCGTCAAAGATGAAACGCTTGTTGCTATGGCTTCATGGGACCGAAGAGAATAGAATCTAGCTTTTTAATCGGCTAGAATCATATGCTGATTTCATGGTTAAACATTACGCAATGTTTAAAACAAAATCCTGTCTTTATAGTAATTGTAACACCGAACATTACAAAAGACTCGACACGTTACATTGAATTATATTACCGTACCATATTACATCTACAAACATTTCCCAATTTTCCGTATACAAACACAAAACACGAGGAAAACCATAATTATGTAGTAAACAGTAACATTGATTGCTTTATAGTAGGCACTGCCGTTGTAGTATACTATTCGCTCGTACTATGCCCGCCATTCAGCGTCGGCGTCAGCTGTGGGGTCAACGACCTGGGGGGGCAGGGGCCACGCCTCCGAAATGCAGCCCCCTCCGTGCGAGAGCGGGCACTGCAATACGTGAAAATTAGAAACTTGATTATTAATATTTTGTGGGTAGTGGAGAATGTTTAGGGTTTGGTAAATGATTTCATTCATGGTGTGATGATTTCATACTTTTTGTGGGTGAGTTCAAGTTTGATTATAGAAGCAGAACGTTTTCAAAATAAAGAACAATGTGCGATTTTATCACCGAAATTTTCATTCAGTAAAATGTGAACCTTTTATTTCACCGCATGAATTTTCATTCCTCAAAATAAAGTTACTCGTTTTATATTTGACTTTAACAGGTTACAAATAGTATCAAAATAAATTTAGACCGAAAACCTGCAATGTCTAAAGGGTTCATTTAAGGTGAATGCGCAGTGGTAGAGCGCGAAATTCAAATTTTGTTACGTTTTTTGCAATTTTCAGGTGAGTGTCAGCTTGTTACTTGATCAAAATATGATTTGCGACTGTAACATGTACGTATTTACAGATTTATAATCATTAGAATTAATAATACATCTTTCTAAGTTAGATTTGTTCCATAAGAACCAATTTCTTATGGAAAAGTGCTTGTGGAAGAAATCTAACTTATAGAGATATATTAGACATTCTAATGACTATAATTCTGTAAACACGTACCTGTTATATTCGCAAATCACATTTTGATCAGGATACAACCTGATACTGACTTGAAAATTGCAAAAACGTAAGAAAATTTGAATTTCGCGGTCTATCACTGCGCATTCACCTTAACATCACGTCTTATACGATCCACTTTCAATAATAAATTTAGTCAATCTGAAAATCCCTCCCTACCGATACAGCCCATCTCTATTTTCGATTTAGATCAAAAATTTAATTCGCCCGCTACAATGCCAGTCAGACAGACAGACACCTCTACGCAGAGCTATAGTCCGAGGGTTGAATATTAAAAGAATGGAGTGCCCTAACTGACTATATTGCTTCACATGTGCGTTTTGTAAGGCTTTTTTTTGTATTTTTTTGTAACGGGTTACGGAATTTTGATTTGTTGCGCTATTTTGGAATTTTGATACATCTTTTTTGCAAAAATAATAATAATACCAGGCTATTGTTGTCTAACTCCAGGGCAAAGGCCTATGGAGAAGGTCATAGAGAGAAGACATGAGCATAGATCACCACGTTTGCGATGGGTACGATGCCACGGGTTGGCGATTTTAATCTTATGAGGACTTTAAGGCATTAAAATAATAGGTGATAGTCTAGATTGAATAGGATTTTTCTTATTCTCAGAAATGGTATTTTATATAATAAAATAATAATTGAAATAACAAATTGATGCAGGTTTACGCGATCTTTCTTTTAATACCATAAAGAAAAACGGTTTATCAAGAACTTTTGGGTGAATACAGACGACGAATTGTCATTCGTCATTCGGTCACACGTTTTCGTTATTTCAGTAATTAACTGCGAGTCAAGAAATCAGCGCAAAAGCGTTTATCCCATTACACTTTTTATTTATTTTTTGAGGGCGGGAAATCATAAAATAACTTCTCCCGCTGTGGGCGAAGCGGGGGTGTTAGACTTTTACTGACTAAAGCCCAACCGTGTTCCTTCAGTTGCCTGTGTGCCAGGGGCCACAGTATCTCTTTCGAACAACCCGCACCCCTGGCAGGCATCGGCCCTTGTGGACCTCACCAGTTGGTGCTGACATCTCTTTGAGCCGCGCGTGGAACACAACGCGCAGTCTACCCGGGCTTGGTCCTTACCGGACAGCGAGCTACCCATTACTCGCCGTCCGCAAGCCCGCGCCTGCGGTGGCCGGGAATCGGCCCGGGATTCCTGATGCCCAGAGCGTCTCCTACGGCGACTAGGGCCGTGAGGGCGCATATCTCTCCCTAACGTGCGTGCCTCCCTCTTCGCGAGCATTACTGCTCCGCAGTAGGTGACTGCTACCCATGCACTCTCGCTCCGTACATGGCCAGGACCAGGGCCGGACGCGAGAGATCGCTGCCGCCGATAGCCTCCACGATCCCATTACATTCAATCAAATCGTGAACGCCATTTTAAAATAACGTACAAAATGCACGAAAATCACAAGAACTGTAAATGTGCCTGTATAAATATTTTCATTAACTTTGACACTCCGCCTTAGCGTATTAAAAATTAATTCCAGCAAATACAATATAAAATAAACCTTAGCGTCGTTGTGATACAGTTGAATTTTAAATGCAAGGCGTATTTAACCAAATACAAAGCTACGTACAGCTGTCTACGCCAGGCGTAGCGTCGTAGCACTCGACGTAAACTACGTGACGTAGCTCGTAGACAGTCTACGGCGTAGTAGAGTTGAGTGCTCGGTCTCTATATAGAGATAAATGAATGTTTTATGTTGGTTTTACTGGTGCTATGTTTTTTTTATAATAGTAGAGTCGGGAGTGTATTATTGCGTTTTATTGTTTAATATGAAAGTTTTGATAAATGACAGAGTTTGTAGCTGCGTTTTCGTTTACATTTTAGTTTGTTACTTTTTGTTGGTAGTTTTTTTTTTAATACCTGTGGGGACTTATGTGGCTTTATTGCCTAATTGAAGAGTCCATTTTTTTTATTGGTTTATTTGAAGATACAGTTAAATTACGGAGACATGTGACATACAAATATACATTTCTTAACTTACCCTGCCATATTGTATTTGACCGATGTTACTTGATAGCACAGGAACACAATATTTTATATGAAGCTTTAGCCAAGCCATATGAAAAACGACTTATAGATAACCTCATTAATCGCACTATCCTTCATAAAAAAATCCACACGACCCGCCGGTCAAAAGGTGAAACTTCACAACTCGCCCCCCTCCCCCCACGTCTGGGTCGTAGACGCCCTGATCGATCGTAACACGGTACTGTAAAATTCGCATCTTAAACGTATACATAGACTTAAGACCCAGACGTCTGTCCGGGGTGAACGCCCTTAGCATCCGGATACGCGGCGTATTGCCGGCTAGACGGGGATGTGCGTTTTTAGTGGTTCGCTGGATTTTGGAGGGCTGGGTTTGTCTGAGTTGGAGGTAGAACAGTAGAGGTAACAGATTCCAATAGGAGTCAATTCAAAAACAAACGCTAACTTAAAAAAGAAAAAAAATTACAAGCACTCTTCAATTGTCAAGGAGTTGCTTTTGAAGTGTCAATCAGAAAGATGAAGCTAGTAACGTGCCCTGTGTATTGCTTCTAATTTTGGTGAGACTTGTGTCGACAAGTATTTTCAGGCATTAGCTACGCTTTCTTCACCACGTGAGTGTCTGTTTCTGCTGCTATTCATTTACGCCTTCCATAATGACGTCACCGTATTCTGGTGGTGACGTTTCAAAACGCATAGACTGTAGGGACATAATCTATAACTATCAAAATAAAGATGTCTATACCTCGCCGTCTACGCAACGTCTGGCGTCCGTTCTCACGCACTACGCCCACGCTTCACAGTACTTGAATACGTTTCAACCCTCTGAAGTAACACGAGCGTGAATAGAACATCATTCATATTTGTATACTTAGTTTTCAATTGCTTTTCTACGAGAAAAGGGTGAATTTTCTTGCATTTGTCGGTTAAGGCGGAGATTTCTTGAAAACGCTCAAAAAGGTGTTTTTTTGAGCCAGTGTATCTCTTTAACCGTAAATAATTTTGCAAGCAAAAAAATATATTATGATATTTTCAAGTCTTTTTTGCATACAGTGATGGAACTCAAAACATACTTTAAAGCATCAAAAAATCATCAAAGTCACTTCTTAATTATCTTTAAAACCAGTTTATTCCTTCAATAACAATTATAATTAAAAATATACCATAAAATTCCAAATGCCAAACTGCATCCAGTGATGGATTATTTATTATTAAATAGTTATTATTTAATTTTATACGATTTTATTTGCATTTTTACAACAATGCTTGCTCATTTATTAATCGAATTTATTACAACGGATTTTAACTCGTATCGGATTGCAATAAGAACTATTATCGCTCATAACGACAATATTTAAAGTTACCAGGGCCTTAAGCCATAGCCAACAACTCCACATATAAGCACGAAGTTCCATCGTTTACATTAAAGAAGTACCGATGTTGCAAAATCATTTTCAGCATATAATGTTCCCACTGCTGGGATACTGACCCCCTCTCTGTGGGCCGTAATCCACCACGCGGGCCCAGTGCGGGTTGATAGTGTCTTCGAAATTTTGGTCCTAAGACATACTTCCTCACGATGTTTAGGACCGATGTGATGTTTGGAAAAGATACTTATTTTGTTTTAAATCATTTAGATGCAATGTCACACAGTTTCTAGAGTTTATTATCACTAGAAAGCGGGTGCAAACTGTGATGGCGAATAATAAAGATGTATGTTATAGAAAGACAAGCCTTTTCAGAGACGATGATGATGATGTCATGTGCTATCGTGGTTGATAAAAGCTAGTGTCTTCTGTTCGTTTTTTTTTTTCATCAAACAGGTGATTTTACTTTGTTAACTAATATCTTCTAACGTTTGTAAAAAAAAAAAAACTTTTTTTAACTCAAAAAGCAGCAACAATCGTGACAAATCATTCGTACGTAGCGGTAGGTTATGGTTTCGTTGCGTCCATATATCGGCGGCTGATTTCGTACTTTGCTCCCCCAATGTTACCACGTTCAGTTTTAGGGCTGTACTGCCCCGTGGAAGTAAAATTTATTTATGGAGTCTTATTTTAGGTAAAATAAAAGACTTTATTTTAGGTAAAAGACTTCAGAAATAGATTTAACTGCTTTTGCCTGTGGCTTCGCCCGCTATCCCACGGGAACGTATTACCGGGGTAAAAAGTATCCTATGTGTTAATCCAGGTTATAATTTATATGTGTGCCAAATTTTATCCAAATCCGTTCAGCCGTTGTAGCGTGATGGAGTAACAAACATCCAAACATCTTCACAAACTTTCACATTTATAATATTATTAGGATTCGTGTCGTAAGTTTATTTAGGACTGCTTATTTTGTGTTTCTGTATCAACCGTCGGTGGTTCCTATTATTTAGATTGTTGTGGCGATCCTATATATAGCGATGTCTCTAAGACAGTTTATATAATTTTAAGGACATTCGGCGTACCATCGTTCGCACATAATCCACGATGCATGGCCAAAATGTTTGTGCACAGTCATACGAACAAAGCATCGTACATTGGCGTGTCGGGCATGCTGGACGCAACTTTTCGCACAATGACGTAGGCTTGGAAAATGCGTTGACGAACGGCAAATATTTATACAATATGCGTTGTATCACGAATATTTCATCAAAGGTTTTCACGATAGTACGTAAAGCAAGATTAAGCATTGCACCTAGCTTCTGACGTTTCTTAGATGTCCATGAAGGTTTATGTGAAGTAAATTATTTTGAATCTGAATACTACACTGTCCTTCAAGATGGATAATGCGTAGAAGGCTTAGGTTAGCTCAGGCAGCCCATCCTGCTTTCCACGCTATCTAATTTGATTACCACCCCATTAGATTTCTCTTTTTATTGTTCGTCACGCACAGCCCTGATTCCGAGTGACAATTTAGCGATGTAAACAGGCGGCTGCAGACGTCTAGACGTCGTCGGTAGCCGCCGCTGTACCCACCATTATATTGTGAGAATTCATTACGGCTCAGACACGTATGGGACCGCCACTGATGTTTTTACATGAAATTTTATTAGGAATTTGAATGGTAATGGGAGATTTGTAAAGGGAAGCTGAAAATTCATGATTAATTGCGCCTGGCTTGGCTGGCTGATTTGAATATGTTCTTTTATGATTTTTTTATGTGTTAGTCACTGGCTGGTTTGAACTCGAAACGGGGTATTTTTTGTGATATAATATCCGGTACTATAAGCAGTATCTACTATCAACGAAGTGGTCAAAGGAACAATGAGATTGATTTAAGAAGAATTTAAAGGATGAGATAACACCAAGTCTGTTTTCTCCAAAATAGTAGGTTCACCAACATTTTTAGAAAATTTAAATTGCATCGTTTTAGATTCTTTTCAGCTAGGATACAAACTCGATATTTTACTGCTCTTTCTATGGCCCGATCCTTTAGGGATATAATACGCTCCTTAATAACCCTATGCGTACTAAAATCAGCGTGTTTCGGCTGGGTTTTCATTGCTTATAATTTTAATGCAAGTACTAAAGCAATGAAACAGGTCGATATCGCTAATATTGAATGGAAACAATTGCTGTGATCTTTAGACTGAAGTTTGTTGATAAACGTGCCCTTCCTTACACATGGATGCCACGTGTTCTTAGTCTTCCCCTTTATTAGAAAGAAAATAGAAAAATTGCAGCTTTTTACCCGACTGCGCCAGAAGGAAAGTTATGTTTTTCGAGTGTATGTATGTATGTGGATTTCTTTGGCACTCTCTGTAGCCTACACGGCTTGCTCGATGTCAGCTTGAGAGGTGCCCTTAGATTCGTCTTAATTGTGAAAGTGACACTGGGCATATCAAAATTGAAAAACACATAGCCGATTTTTGGCGCCATATTGTGTCTTCGAAAAAAAACATTTTTTCTCAATACCTATTGAGTGGGGTATCAAAATAAAGGGTTTCATAAATTGGTCTCATTAATGTCAAAAATAATTATATTATCTAAAAATTGTGAAATAAAAAAATCATTTACAAAATCAAAAACGCGACTGCGTAAAAAGTGAATTTTAATTAAAAAAGATGGTAATAAAAAACTTGATTTAAAAGGATGACTATTAGACTGAAACTGAATGCTTTCGGAGGCAATCAAGCTGGTTATTGTTAAATTTAAGACTGTATGAGATTGCTTATAGTATTATTTGGGCTATGCTGGTTGCTTTGGTTCTCCTGCGGATCTCTTCATTCCTGATTCGATCACGTAGGGAAACTCCGAGCATAGCCCTTTCCATTGCTCTTTGGGTGAGTTTAAGTCTTCTGATAAGGCCCATTGTGAGCGACCACATTTCTGTGCCATAGGTCATCACTGGCCAAAGACTTTCGTCTTGAGACACTGCGGTATTTGGGACGAGAAGATATTGCATAATAAATACATAACGTTAAATACAGCAGGCTAAGCAAGGCCATGATAGTCCCAATATCCTCCACCATCTCCATGTTATTTACTAAGCAAGGCCATGATAGTCCCAATATCCTCCACCATCTCCATGTTATTTACTAAGCAAGGCCATGATAGTCCCAATATCCTCCACCATCTCCATGTTATTTACTAAGCAAGGCCATGATAGTCCCAATATCCTCCACCATCTCCATGTTATTTACTAAGCAAGGCCATGATAGTCCCAATATCCTCCACCATCTCCATGTTATTTACTAAGCAAGGCCATGATAGTCCCAATATCCTCCACCATCTCCATGTTATTTACTAAGCAAGGCCATGATAGTCCCAATATCCTCCACCATCTCCATGTTATTTACTAAGCAAGGCCATGATAGTCCCAATATCCTCCACCATCTCCATGTTATTTACTAAGCAAGGCCATGATAGTCCCAATATCCTCCACCATCTCCATGTTATTTACTAAGCAAGGCCATGATAGTCCCAATATCCTCCACCATCTCCATGTTATTTACTAAGAAGCTTATAATATTTACTCAGAGGTCAGGCTTTATTTTTAATGTTTAGGGAAGCGACGCATACACCCCCCCCCTTCCTCCCTGCCTACCCCTAAAGTTCGTCGACCTGAGGCTGCAGACAGAGGATGTTTTGTCTAGATTTAAGGTGAAACTTTAAAGTTTTAACTTAAAATGTGCATTAGTTTTCGTACGTCTGGCTCTGATTTCGTTAGTATTTGTGTAGTTTGAGAAGAGGTTATTTTTAGCTTGGTTTGCGTAGACTAGTGGTAAACCCTTCTTAGGTATAGTTTTTTAACCAAGCTATGATTTAATAATGGTACCTTAACTTGGTATACAGAGACGTCACTTAAAAATTATCAATAATTAGGTAACTCTGCACGTATCAACAAAATTTACGTGTGGATGTCCTCAATCCATACATACTAATTACTAATAATATTATAAATACAAAAGTAACTGTCTGTCTATCTGTATGTTGCCTTTTTACGCCAAAACCACTTATCGTTATGTTCGACTGGGGCTGATTACAGTGCGTCGGTATTACTTACTTATAATATCCATCGTGAGTCGTATAAGACGTGTAGGTATGTTATATATAAAGGCTTGTCAATGGAAAGTTAATAAAAAAAACTTTCTTTCAATGAAACCCTTCGTACTTATTAAAAATAATATTAATAAATGTGAAAAATTGTAAAAATACTTGTGTGTGCTTAATCTGTGTAAACTGTTGAACACGTTTGAATGAAACTTAGCACACAGATAGACCATTTTCTGGAGAGCAAATTGATTATATCAATAATAAGTTTTTGTGGGATAATTTTCAGGATTAATAATTATGTAAATTTTCTACCAATTCGCGAAACAACGGTACCTACCTACTCTAACTCAACGGTAACTAGTCTTTTTATTTGTTATTATTTCTTCAAATACCTGTAGCATACCATGTGCAAATGTTACTACAAACAAAATACCTAACGCTTAAAAACATGTTTATACTATTTCTAATTCACAGAAACTTCTCGTACACATTCCGTTCATTCAGAAAACTAAATCAAAAGCTTTAAAAAATATCGTTAGTATGTTAATTTCCTTTCAACATTAACCATACGAATGTTTTAACAAACGCACATGCCATAGACACATAACCGTGCCGTACGTCTGTGCGTCATGGTGTACGTCAACGAGACTTATTTTTAAACCGTATTTTAATGAAAGAAAACTTATTTGTATGTATAGGCAGAACAATGACGTGACTATACGTGGCTCAGAAGTCACAACCTACTGTTTACAATATTATTTATGTTGTAGTATTTCCTAAGTTTTGATGGAATCAAATACTGAAAGAAAATAAAAATCGTACAAATTTATTACCGCCGTTCCTTGCATAAAGACCCTGTTTTTTTAATGATTTAATTACAAATGTATAATTTTCCGATTTTTACCTATACTTGTAGTATAAGACGGTATTACTTGCTAAATTTCATAGTTCTAGGTCAACGAAAAATACCCTATAAATTTTTATTCCCTTGAGAGTGTCGAAATATACGTTTTTTGCGGCAAAAAATGCCACATCTTTTTTTTACGTTAACTTAGTAGTTTGATTTTTTCACAGCTTCAAGAGACCTGAGTATATCGTTTTAATTTCAACCTCCACGCGTTCCCGAGATAAAGGGTCTTGACAGACAGACAGACGGACGGACAACAAAGGTTTCGTTTTTTACGAAACCCTAAAAACCGATTTAACTACTATACATAGGTCGTAGACCCAGAAGAAAAAGATATAGGTAGCATAATCAGCCTATAATGTTCCCACTGATGGAACACAGGCCTCTTCTCAGTAAGAGGGAGTGGCCGAGAGGCCGTAATCCACTACGCGGGGCCAGTGCGGGTCGGTAGATATCACATGTCTGTGAATTTTTGTATTTATCAACAAAAAATGTATCGTCAATATTTTCTTTTTTTTTGTCATGTTTACGATCACGTCTGGGGAGTTGCGCTACCTAATTTAATTTGACCCTGCATTTATATAATTTGCTGAAGTTTGTTTATTTTGTTGCGACAGGAAAAAAACTCGTTCCTGAACTACAACGTGTCCTGCATACTGACGCTGCCTCCCTACCAGAGACAAGGATACGGCAGATTACTCATAGACTTCAGTAAGTAACCATTTCTTCTTCATAACCTTGTGTTTTCCCACAGTTGGGAAAAAGTCACCTCCATACTTTTAAATTATCTTTATCTTTTGTCGCCTGCGGCCATTATTATTCATTGTTATTTTTTTATTTTACCATAAAAAGTTGACCTGCCTTCCAGGTCAATTTTCTTGCAGAGAAATGAAACAAAAAATAATATGAAAACGGATTTATTTTAAAAGATCTTTAATTAAGTCTATCCCATCGCATACAACACGCATTATTATTAGTGAAATCATTTTATTCGCATAGTTTAAAAAAAAATTAAATGCATTATGATAAATTAAACCATTGTGATTTTTCGTAAAACAAAAGCAACAGAGCTTATCATAGGAATACTGAAACATGTGAAGGTTGTACCGAACAAACAACAAACAGAAAAATAACCTCATTAAGCGACCCCCTAATACAAACATCTCATTATTATTGATGCCATACTTCAAAAATATCCCATTAAAGTGACAACACATTAACTTTGTACCAGCCCTAGCCAGACGGACATAATTCACAAGGGCTTAACCTTTAATAACGCAAAAAGTCATACAAATTGCCCTCAGCGACGCGCGTGGAATAGTTCAGTGCAAATGTCAATGTCACAGTGGCATTGCCCGTCATTATTGTGGCAAGAAACGTTTTTTTTTTTGTGTCTATTTGTCTATGGAGTAATGTCATAGTTTTAAAAGTCTTTGAGGCTTCTGACAATGTCTCATTCAGCAGTACTGGTAAATGGTACTCTTTTGTATTTGACGTTCGAAAAGTGCTGATTCTCAGCCTAATTTGAATAAATGACTTTTGATTTTGTAATTTTTCTAGTTAGTACTATTCATCATCAGCCTACAGCAGTCCACTGCTGGACAAAGGCCTCGCCAATTGCACGCCATTCAGCTCGATTCTCGGCAACTCTCATCTTGCTACCAGTCACCCTGCGAAGATCGTCACTCCACGTAGCCTGAGGGCGTCCTACTTTACGTTTGCCGATTCGCAGATGCGACTATTAACGTTGTGGGGATGAATTAAATTATATGAAGTGTAAATAATTACAATTAAAGTTCCTTAGCTTTGATTGAAGCTCCGATTATATTTACATTGTACCCTCTTTTATTGGTAATAGTATGTTGTACAATTTCAAAAGCTACACTGCAAGTTGAGGCAAACTGGCTAATAATATAAGCGATACAACAAACTGTTCTATCTAATCTCATAGCGTGCTACACAGGCTACACCCCCATGTCAACACTGCCGATGCGTAATTCTTACAAATCGCAAACCTATAACACCACCTGTGCGGTCAACGTGATAAACCCTCCAACTGCGGGTTTGTTTTGTCCCCGTACCCGTGGGGTAGGGGGCGTCGCGGCGCCGGCCGTCGACCCGACCTCGATCGATGCACTGCAGTATGGATCGGTCTGCCGTCTAGACTCCCCCACCACCCCGTGGGTCTAGCCAGAGGGCGGGGTGACGGGGGCGACGGGGCCCACCGTGAGACGTAAATAGGGTTGCCACGTGTAACATAACTAACCTAGGATAAGCTGTTTCGGTGCAGACGTTTTTTTTGGTAATTTTCAATCGAGTGTTTTGTTGTCCTGTTTTTGATTAAGAGGGTAGTTTAGATGAATTTGATTAGATTGTTTAGACAAGTACTTGCTTGGCAGTAAAAAAAATACAAATTGTAACTATATTAATTACATATTTTTCCATAACAATTAAAAAGTAGACCTCAAATAAAAATCATTGTAAGAATACAACAGCAAAAGCAACAAAACAATCAAGAATAAATGTATTCAGCTAACTGACAGGCTCCACTCTAATTCCGACCAGAAATTCCCGAAACCCATTTCATATTCTATGAACCCGTTACGAAACAAGCTATGAATTTACAAAACGCTTCCTGACACTAACAAATGATTCGATTTACTCTGATCTCACAGCCCTGCCCGCCTCTGTCAGATTGTAGACGCGAGGTATTTTGATAGGTGTCATAATTAATAATGGTATAGGTGTAAAGTCGTTGATTGCATTAACGCAAATATAAATTGGTAAAATATTTTATTACTGAAGTATGAACGACCACTTCAATCATGTCTCTCATTTTGAATTATGAAACTGTAAATTAGTGATGGAATATTAATGTTGCTGTCACAAAATTTGAATCGAATAACTTTTGGTGTGATGACTAATTATGTTAACTAGTTTGAATTTTATGAGTCTAAAGGGAATAGTCTGTATATATAATATGTGTATATTTACTTATATTAGAATAAATATTATTACACGACTTACGTGATAGCACCTACCACTGTTTGTCTCTGCATCACCCAAAGGTCGACTGGTATAAAATGCCGATGGCATTAAGTCCGCCTCTGTACATTTCTGTGCGTGTAGTATTAAATAAATAAACAATATATGAATGTAAAAAGAGCTCTATGTGTTGAACACTGGTAAAACAGATGATTTCAAAGACGTGTTGTACTATAGGGATCGCAGCCCGTGGCGTTCAGATTAAGCCTCTAAATAATTGTACAATTTAGGAGTTACAGCAAAATCGTAATTTAAAAGCCCTGTATCTATAGAGGGTAAGCTGTCAAAAGTCTTTTGTTTTAATTGACTAGATTAATTAACCTTAAGCTGGTTATTTTAACTAATTTGAACTTTGTCTTTAGGAGTAATTTCTGCAAAGTATATATTTTCAAGTGAATCGGATATACGCCTTTGTGTGTGGTACCAAAGGTAAAAAGTGTTTTTTTTTTTCGTTTTTTTTTGTTTACAAAAAATTACAACCGACTTAAAAAAAATGTAATTAAGGTTTTATTCTTAAAAGCCTCTCTCCCTCATAAATTGAATTTATCAAAAGAAGACTTTTCTTTATCATAATTGACCAATCTTATGGGGAGGAGCTTAGATTAGACAGTCTGCTATTAATTTAGCGTTTTCAAAATTAATAAACTGGACACGGACTGCATATATTTATTTCGGCAGTTATAATATTTCTTATAAAAAAGATAGAATTTTACAAGTGACATGAGCAGTATTAACCAATACTTTACCAATTACAAGTTTTTTTTTAGATTTTAGAAACGAAGTATTTAAATTCCTTCAGTATCGAGGTGCGTTTGTAAAAAAAAAAACCTTGCGTGTGAAATATAGTATTATTATGTGTTTCAATGACATTATAACAAAAAGTACGCAATCTTTTTCCTAACCAAAGTAATCGACATAGCCCAAATAATTGCCAAACTTAATTGTCAGTGGATATATTGCTCGCACACCAGATGACCGATGGGGCCGAAAGCTTCTGGACTAACGACCGCGTACCGGAAGACGTGGTGTTGGTAGGCCTCCCACAAGGTGGACCGATGACCTGGTGGGTTCCGCAGGAATCCGTTTGGAAGCGAGAAGCACATGGGGTAGGCTTATGTCTATTAGTGGACATTTCGGCTGAAATGATGATGATGATGATGATGAATATTTTTCGGTCCTATCGGTTTTTCGGTCGGTTATTCTTTCAACCTCCCACGGAAATATGAAGATGACAACGTAGGGTCAAGTTAACACGGTAATGTCACAATATGAAGCCATAGAAAGCGTAGGGTTAGAGACGCAACTAAGTCGCAATGTATTCATGTCGAGTCATAATAACCCGCTCACCTCTTGAACTATTCCCACTTGTAAAATACAGATTTATTTTTAACTAGCTACTACCCACAGTTTCTCTCGTACCATGAGGGAACGTCTTCATGTACCTGCATAGGTAGACCAAAAGGGTAGTTTTCCTTGGTCTATCTGTCCGCCAGTTTAATCCAAATTCGTTCAGCCATTTATGCGTGGTTTAAATGATTTTATTTCTGTAAGTAGGTTTGTACTGTACATAGACTTTTACACGTCGATCATATTTTAAAAACTAGATGAGGTCGTCTTTTCTTATCTGACTAGGTACTCTGCGAAGAAAGGCCGAAATAAACTCAGAGGTCACCAGTCTCTTTTAAAGTCCAGACATAATGTTGGTCAGATAATTTAGTAGCAAACATCTGAACAAAATTTTACATCAACCCGTATTTTTGGGACACTCAGAAAATGTTTATTCCGTGACAGCAGAAATAAAGAGCACACCATAAAAGCTCGACAAACAATTGGATAACGATATATTCGACGTGTAATCCTATAATATAGGGATGTTGCATCCCGTACGAATTTTACCACGCAAGCAACGCACGCAATTAAAAGGGGAGATCGTGGATGAATATCTACCAAATTAGAGTGTGGTGTGTATTGAGGTGAAGCACAAATTGGTATTAAAAATGACATTGTTCTAGATTTCGTAGGCAGTGGCCTTTTAAATTCACGACTTTCGCGTAAAGGACTAAGCAGAAATCAAACTCAAAGCATTTATTTCAAAAAAACCATTTACTTTTGAATTGTCAAAAAGTCGGCCAGTTAGTCAGAAAGTTTAAGCTCGTTGCTCATTCCAAAACTTAGATCACCATGGAGAAGAACGGGTAAGAAACTCCAAGGACACTTTTTAAAATCAAGATATTGCAAAATCCTGGGTGCATCATTCTTGTTGCATTCTAGTAAATGTGAGAACGATGTAAACAAAATTAAGAAACAATTCCAAATATAAGATTAAAAATAAGCACTGGAAATTAGGAGATAACCAGTCGCAACCGACGGCGCCCGTTCACGAACATGACGCGTGACCATTTTGTACGTCACCATCAGTGAGACATTTAAGTGAGCATGACATACTTCCAACTGTCATGCTTCTCAGGAACTACAGACTGCACACCACGTGCTACTATTGTATGTTCCTTTTGCTTAGTACGATAAAACATAGTCGAGAGCGAATGGGTTTCTAGGGAAGCGCGCTCCATTGTTGACCACAGCATTCGCTTACCATCCTGTGACAAAATCGGGGCTATCAAAATAAAAAATTTAACCGCCCAAGTGAAAGCTGAACTCAGAACACAAAGTAATCCGGACCACAATGCAAAACAAGCCGAAAAAACACGTTGCACAACGGACACCCCCTTTAATTGTTGTTATAGTAGCAATAAAACTACACACTCTAAAAATTTCAACTGTCTACTTATTTCGGTTCATGACAGCCCGCTGACAGACAGACGGACGGAGAGCAAAGGCTTAGTTATAGGGTTCCGTTGGCACCCTTTGGGTTCGGAACCTTAAAAAATTAGAATTCGATAACCAGGAGGTTATCGAATTCTAACTTTTAAGGTTCCGTTTTCTGCACATTCGTATGTGTAAAAGTTTTTTTCGTATCTGAAGCAATCTCATTCTTCCACCAGGTTACCTCCTCACCAAAGAAGAAGGGAAAGTTGGGTCTCCAGAAACTCCATTATCAGACCTTGGCCTGATAAGCTACCGGTCCTACTGGAAGGAGGCCTTATTGAAGCGGCTGTGCTCAGCCCCAGGACCTACTCTCTGCATCAGGGACCTTAGTAAAGACCTGGCTATCGCGTCTTCGGATATAGTGTCCACGTTACAAGAACGAGGACTCATGAAGTATTGGAAGGGCAAGCATATTGTGCTGAAGAAACAGGTGCGTTGTTTTTTGTTACCGACTTTTGTAAAGATTATACATAAACTTTTTTAGATAGATTTTTGTAGGCAGACTTAAACTTTTTGGATGTAGAATATTTTCTAGAAATCGCTGCGAGGAACATTATTTTACAGTTTCCTCAATTTTCTTTGTTGTACCTATTGGATGTCTGATCTCAAGCACCAATCATTTTATCGGTTGTTTGACGCTTTTTCGATTTTCTCTCTTCTCTTTGAGTGGTTCGGCAGACCAGCCTCTTGGCGTCAAGATTAGAGCTTTATGCCGTAGACAGTACAATCACCACAATTTTGACACATCACCTGTTCCCTACAGGAGGTGCTAGAAGAGGTATCACGCCGCGCCGCGCGTGCACGCTGCGTGGACTCGGCGTGCCTGCGCTGGTGGGGCGCGGGCGCGACGCCGCCGACACGCTGACGCCGCGCCCCCGCCGCACGCCGCCCCAACAGTAGCGCCGCGCGCGCACTGCTGTAGGACACACACAGGTCTGTGCGTGCACGCTGCGTTGATGCGGCATGCTTGGCGTGCAATGTTGATGCGGCATGCTTGGCGTGCAATGTTGATTTTATCAATTTGTATGAGCGTTATAAAATTGTGCCCTTATTTCAACTATATGATCCAAAAAATAATGTACCATTTAAAAAAAAAAAAAAAATTATTTCAACACGTTATTTACTTTTTTTTTAAATGCAGTTGAAATACGCTTGAAAAATTACTACATTTAATTCTAAAATCATATCTTTCTATCTCTCATAGTTGCTATAGTTATCCTGTTCAAAAAATCACCCTGTTTACCAATTTACGTTTTTGTACACAGTATGCAGTGCGCGGGCGAAAATATATTAAAACGCGGCGTCGGCGTCGCTACAAAGCTTGTGTGCCGAGTACTACAAGTACAACACGCGCTACTAGCAAATGCAGGTAGAGCAGCCAGAATAGTGGGACACAAGCTTAAACATCAGTGATTCAGAATAATTAGTGTACTTTTAAACCTATGGTGACTGTGTTTTAGCTATCACGAAAGTTTATTGATAGGAAATCGAAGATTTATGACAATTGAGAGTATTTCAGAATCTGTTTACCTATATTTTTAATGATATAGAGGCGGTATTTCACCCGAAAAAGTGAAAATCGACTATGTAGTTTGTTTATTATAAATATGTTCACAAATGACAATTTTTAAAATGTAATTTTATTTCAATGAAATTTTTATTTTTTGTGCTACTAATCGTTTTGAATAATGAGCGCAAAATCTAAGCGCCACTGTGCAATCTTAATGCATGTATCGTTATGTATTCTAAGAGATTTATATATTCTACGTATGTACTTATTTTTAGCCTAGGATATTGACATAGCGTGTAATAAACTTGCGTTTAAAAAAAGAGAAATGTAAGTAGGATTGTCAGCTGGTTGGATTTTGGAGGTCAGATAAGCAGTCGATCCAGGTAAATACTGGTATTCCGCTGCATCCGGTTAGACTGGAAGCCGACTCTAACATTGTTGGGAAACGGTGATGATGAAATAGGTATGTATTTTACGCATGGTAACATTCGTCCGGTTGTGTTGTTCTTCCTAGCCTCAAGGTGATGGCAACACTCAATAAATACCTCTATAAAATAATGTTAATTATGATTTTTTTATATTATAAATGATCCAAATTATTTTTTTTATTTATATTGCGAAATTTTAATGAAATAGTCAACAATTATGTCAATTTAATGTATTGGAACTTTTGAGGAGGCCATTTTGACCGCCATTTTGCAATATGGTATGAAATGGCAAATAAATAACTTGTCGTTTCATACGCATCGGACGTTGATAGATGGCGTTGTTGAAAAAAACTGCGTAATATTCTAAAATAGTGTTTAATAGTCCAATGTAACTGACAAGAAATGTTTTTATGTACCTAACATATTATTTTTGTTATCAAATATCAATTAATATAATAGGTAAGTACTGTGTTTCTTGAAAAACTTAAATGTATCTAATGTTTTTTTACTTTTAGATAATTATTATGATATATTCTATAAATGATAAATGAAATGAAATATTTCTAATATGACTAAGAACAAAACAAGATTTAAATAATTATATTAATTAATTATGTAAATAGGGTTATTTAGGGTTTAATTTTATACTTAATATTAGATTAATTGTAAATAATTAGATAAATACAATTTTACAAAATATATTTTCGTTCGTTTAATATAAACAAACTATAAAGAGAAGGTATAATCAATGAAGGATTGAAGTAAAATTTACTGGAAATAGTAAAATGAGGAATCGTAAAGTTATAATTTACAGTTAAATAAGGCGGGGTCTGTTTGAAACAAGGGGTTTTATATACCAAAGTCTGAGATTGTTGCTAAATTGAATTAACGACTAAGTTTTGAACTTTTTAAAGAACGAGATTTGGCCTGATATTATCGGTGGAATAAAATTGAATACAAAAGATATTCACAAGGTGTGATAACTATGCTTAAAGGTTTGTTCAAATTCGCCTTCAATGATCTACACACACGTGTATTACATCCAAGCAATAATAAAATGATCTACTTGTAGCCCATGATCTTCCTTTTTTTTGTTGATACTGTTTTCATTTAAACTTCAAATTGTGTCTGTCATTTAAAACGCCCTGCTCAATATATTACTTCCAACTAGTTAGAAAATTGACAACATAGCTAATAGTAATTTTTAGTTTAGTATTTATAATTTAATGTTGTAATGTACAAATGAATAAATATAAGGAATGAATAAAAAATGAATATTAAAAAAAAATTGTAAATATTTTATCTGTATAAATGAAATGTATTAAATGAGTTATTATAAAACTATTGTGGTTTTACTTTTCGCTAGAATCCTGAAAAAAAAATCCATTAAATACTTTTTCACTTCTCATGCTCTAAAAAGACATCATTATAGCCCTACGAAGCGGGACTAAAGTGACCACTTTAGTCCCTAGGGAGTAAAAAGTAATTCGTTTTTTAATTTCCTTCATGTGACATAAACAAACTCAAACAGCCAGTAAATATACTATTATCTGTGGAGTGTGGACTATCTTCATTGCGAAAATGTTGAGAGTTTTAGTTCCATGGTTTTTGCTAAGGTGGCGCCATGTGTTTTAAATTGTTAATCTGTTACTGGTTTAGAAGAAAAAAAAGACCGCGAAAATTTCAGAATTTTTGTCGAGTGTAAATTTGTTCGGCTTTAAATAAATTTATTAAGAATGTCCAGTGACAAATATTATGTTCCTATATATTATGTTCCTTGGTGAAGAGTTTGACGTCAAGCAAAGAGCAAAAGACATACCTAATAGATATTGTGATTTTTATTTTATTAACCGACTTCAAAAAGGAGGAGGTTCTCAATTCGTCGGAACCTTTTTAATTTTTTTTTTATGTATTTTCCCCAATTACTCGAAGATGGCTGGACCGATTTGGATTTTTTTTTTGTTTGAAAGGGTATACTTCCCAGGTGGTCCCATGATCATCAAGTCAGGATCTGATGATGGGATCCTGGAGAAATAGAGAGAACTCTTCAAATTTTATAGGCACGCGAAGCGATTTAGGTATTTTTTGGAAGAGTACTTTCTCGGAGTGGCCTCATTTCAATTTGGTGAAGATCTGATGAAGAACTTTGGAGATAGGCAACGGAACTCCTCAATAAATGATAGCAAATGGACTGGGATTGCTGAAATCTCATGTCTGTCTATTGTTTACACCAGTTCATAACATAACATCACGCCGGTACGCTGTGAAGGGGTAAGCACATGTGAACCACTAAAAAGTAAAAAAAAAACTTTTTCCAAAAAAAAAAAACCGACTTCCAAAAAAACACTACAAAGTGAAAAATAACTTTAATTTCGGAAGGCGGTGACAACAAATTCAAATTCAGCTCCAAAGACACCGACTTCCGAAATTAAAGTAATTTTTCACTTTGTACTGTTTTTTTGTTAAGTAGGTAATATTTATTAGGTAAGTACATGTTTTTGTACTAAATTGACTATTTTTCTCGCACTCGAAGTGAAAAGTACAGTTTGCACCTCGAGACTAAACGCCAACTTAATATACCCTCGGTTTCATTGACTCCCTCGCACGCTCGGGAGTCAAACCACCTCGGGTATATTATGGCTTCGTTTAGTCCCTCGTTATAAAATATACTATTATCAATTTTAAACGTATTACGCAAAGGCAGTCGTGCATTGTGATTTTAATGTCTAATAGCATACTAGCAGATTTATAGGGATATTCAAAATTCTCATGGATTTTTTTTATGGAAATCATTTTTACGACCACTTCGTTTATAGTTGAGGCACTTAGAGATACAGCGGCCTCCTTGCGTTTAAAAAAATACATAAATAGTCAAGCATTAAACAAAGGTACTTACATAACCTACCTGTTTAATTAAAAAGTACTTTTCAATTTGCGTCATAGCTATGCGAACTAAGGTCATTTTGAAGTGAGATAAAACACTACATACGTTCTCAGAAAAGTGAAAATCTTATGACGTTATTGAAATAACATAAAGATACTACTACTAAAGATAGGTTTTTCTTTAAGGCGGTGATTTCTTGAAAACGCTCAAAAAGGTGGTTTTTTAAATCAGTGTATCTCTTTAACCGTAAATAATTTTGAAAGCAAAAAAATATATGATATTTTCAAGTCTTTTTTGCATAAACTGATAGAACTCAAAACATAAGCATACTTTAATGCAACAAAAAAATCATCAAAGTCACCTCTTAATTATCTTTAAAACCAGTTTATCCCTTCAATAACAATTATAATTAAAAATATACCATAAAATTCCAAATGCCAAACTGCATCCAGTGATGGATTATTTATTATTAAATAGTTAATATCTAATTTTATACGATTTTATTTGCATTTTTATGAAAATGCTTGCTCATTTATTATTCGAATGTATTACAACAGATTTTAACCCGTATCGGAGTGCAATAAGAACTATTATCGCTCATAACGACAATATCTAAAGTTACTAGGGCCTTAAGTTGTTAGGCTAAAATCAGAGTGAGCCACCTCCTATTTTAATCGACTTCAAAAAAGGAGGAGGTTCTCAATTCGCTGTATTTTTTAAAATGTTTGTGCTAACAAAAAAAAAGTCGAAAGTTCTGAGCTATCAGAACTTTCGACTGGTTGAACCGATTTTGATGATTCTTTTTTTTATTTAAAAGGTGGTGCTTCCGGTGTGGTCCCATTTAAATTATATAGATCTGATGATGCGTTTCGGAGACAGACAACGGAATTCTTCAAAACATGACAGCAAATCAACCGCGATTGCTGCTATCGCATAAATATGCATTGTTTTTACCCCAAGGATGAGGAAATTTCGAATTGGTGTGGGGTACGTACTTTAACAAAAAATTTAAAAATAAGAACTTTTTTTTGGATGACGTAGAAGCCAAGTCGTCTTCTGCCTTTTGTAATAACACTGTTTGCCAAGATCGGAGGTAAGAGCTATTATTCTCTTCGTAATTATTTTCTTTAATTGGTTAGGGAGGTCTAATTCAATGGTGGCATGTTTATAAGCTATTTTGAAAGGATAGTGCCCACCTTCCAAGTCCCTAGTTAACACTAATCAAACCTTAAAACTTGTTATTTCTCCTCAGCAAACATGCTTAAATAATTTTATCATTTCTCATTAGCCGTATAAACGTTGGGCATTATCACTTTAATTGTCTGACGTCACTGGCCAACGAACTCAGTGGCCCCAAGGTCTTGCCGTTTTGAACCACTTTTTTATTTACATACAAGCCTATATACATAACTAAATGTATTTCTTTAAAATCTGACCTTGTTTTAGAACGTGCGTATATAAAATAACGTCTGTGTTTCGTGTTGATAGCCGGAGGAGGCTGTAAATTAAGGTAGATCAGCACGATCTTCAATAAACTTATTGGTACAAGGTTCTTAGTCATAACTTCCTCTCCAAGAAGTCACGTAGACACCAGCAAAAGTATTCACTACTATTCGACAGGTTTTCGTATCGAAAATGATAATTTCGATTAGGTATTTGCCTTGCCCCCGACAGTAAACAGCTGTCGGAACAATAACGGACTTCTAATTAATTTTAGCTGAAAATTTTCGGGTTTTGGATTTGCGGACAGCGTTTACATGCCTCCTACGTTAACATTGATTGATGTTCGATTCAGTACGGAAGCGTATCGAATAACTATACACTTTCCTGTTTCAGATTCCTTTCTTATAGATTTAGATTCAGGTAACTGCCTAATTGGAATACTTGTTCCTTCAAAATGATTAAGATTCTGTTTGACAGCGTGTTGAATAGCGTGCTGATCCAGCAATAGTCGAAGTCACAGGCCCCAGTTTCCTTTGACAACCTGAGTACCTGCGTCTTTTGGAAGTCTATTTATGTTTGCAAAACATTGACGTACGTAGGTAGGTACGTAATTAACATAGGTGTGGCCGATAAAACAAGGTGCTCTCAAAGAAAACGTTATTGTTCATTCATTTTTATCATATTAGTTGTTTCAAACCTCACGCAGCGGCAAAGATAATCAGTATTAGCAAACAAAAATCCATTTTATCTAAACAGAATTTGTCTTATCATGAATGACAATAATCTTAGTCATTTTGAAGATAATAAAATACGGTATTGTGACTACTATCACGTTTGGCTAAAGAGTTCGTAGCTGGTCAACTAAAGATTGTGATGGCAACCATTTTGAATGATAGGTAAATGATGATGATAAATTATATCTATCATCATCATCATCTCAGCCGAAAGACGTCCACTGCTGGACATAGGCCTCCCCCAAGCTCCTCCAGTTCAACCGGTTCTGTGCTTCCCGCATCCAGCGGATTCCTGGGGCCTTCACAAGGTCATCGGTCCACCGTGTGGGAGTGGGAGGCCTTCCAACTCTACCTACGTCTTTCAGCACGTGGTCGCCACTCCAGAACTTTTCGGCCCCATCGGCCATCTGTTCTGCAAGCAATGTGCCCTGCCCACTGCCACTTAAGTTTGGCAAACCTTCGGACTATGTCGGTTGCCTTGGTTCTTCTGCGGATCTGTCCATTCCTGATTCACAGGCCTGTACATTGAAACAGAGGCTAAGTTGAACTATGAAGATAGCATTGGTACGAACGTCTCCACCCGCTCCAGCCTTCAGTGATTGTAAGCGTGACTTTTTTAATTACAACATAATGTAAACAAATTATTTGCTTAATAAAATGTTAGTGTTGTGGTTATTGCGGCAAGATTTCCAATTAACCGAATGTTTAGTTTGCTTTGAAAAACTCTGGAAAGTGCAACTCTGCATTAGGTAAGTGCATACTTTCTAAAGATTGAATTTATTCGTTTTATACTTGTTTTGCTCTTGTGTAGCGTTTTTCTTAGTTAAAAAGCGTGGGGTGCTTTTTGAGGTATTTTATAATCAATTAATGTCAAGCACCCCACGCTTTTTAATTTAATTGAATTATTTTCTACTTTTTTAGTTTGGTTTTTAAAGCGTGTTTTTTTAGTTTTTTAAACTATATTTTTTATGTTTTATCCTGTTTATACCATCTTAATTTATAACCTTGACATGTTAAGTAATTTATTTTGTTCTAATTTCATATTTCATTTTTTATCATTCATCATTGTTTTCTCTATTGTTATTGTGTTTACACTTAGTTATATGCGCATGCTGTGGTCTCCTGTAATTATAGGAGCACACGTAAAGGAACCTTATCATTACTGTGATTAATAATGTATAAGTATGTGTATCCTTTCTTGCTGATCCTAAATAAATAAATGTACCTAACTACTGAATCCATGGTTTCAGTTTGAGCGTAATGAAAATTGATTAAATTGGATAACATGCAACCTGTAAAACCCAGTCTGTCTCATAAAGGGTGAATAAGTATGAGTAAGCTTCTAGACTAAACAACTCGATTAAATATCACTATTCCTATCAAGCGACTTTCGTATAACCTCCAGCACCCTCGAGGGGATACCGGTTCAGTTATTATTATTACTATTTAGTTCTAATAATTCACTTTTATCGTCCCTCTCCCTCTCTACAGAGTAAGGTGACGACAGAGGTCACAACAGACCCTTTTACACAAATTGTTGTCCTGCCAAATAATGCCGATAACTCTCGATAGACAAAAGGAATAGTGTTCATTATTCAACTACAATAAAACAAATATTGAAGCTAGGGTTGCCATGTTTTTCTTAGACATAATCTATGATCGTACCTAAGGGGAATAAAAACTTTTTCCAAAAAAAAAAACAACCGAATCCGGTAAAAAAACAAACGAAGTCGGTAGTTTTTATTTTTCTGATTTTGGTTATAGTAGGTACCTACCCCACACCTCCCTTCCAAATTTTATCATCCTCGAGTCAAAACAATGCATATTTATGCGATAGCACCAATCGTGGTTGATTTGCTGTCATTTTTTTAAGAGTTCCGTTGTCTGTCTCCGAAACTCACCATCAGATCTATGTGCAATTTAAATGTAGGTATAAGGATTGTTCTAATGAAACCACTCGCAAGCCATTGTAAGTGTAAAGGATATTTATTGTTCTCTTAATATACAACAGTTTGGCAACTACACATTATAGCACAATAATAAAAAACTAAATGACGACAAAACTACTTTTTTTTTTTTTTGGGTGGGAAATCATCAAATAACTTCTCCCGCTCTGGGTGGAGCGGGAGGGCGTGTCAGACTTTTACTGACTAAAACCCACCCGTGTTCCCTCAGTTGCCTGTGTGCCAGGGGCCGCGGTATCTCTTTCGAACAACCCGCACCCCTGGCAGGCATCGGCCCTTGCGGACCCCCCATTTGGTGCTGACATCTCTTTGAGGCTAAACTACTTCGGTACTTAGTAGGGCTACCCGAATTCGGTTCCGCGATGGATGCCGACCGTGTAAGTCAGAGAGCGCTCAACTGCCCGAAACCATTCCGAAGGAAGCGTGTCCGTGCGAGCCGAACTGAGGAATGGTTTATTTTTATAAATTACATCTCGTAGTTGACTTTGAGATGCCGTAACTACTTAACCTGACTTTCCTGCGGTTGCCTTAAGAGAACTTAAAGCCTCCAGCCAGGGGCGTAAAACTACTTATACTAGGTGAGGACACCCCCTATGGGGTACGGGCCTCGGCTCAGGGCGTCACTGATAGGGGGACAGCAAGTGGGGATAGGCTCGATCAAAATATTTTCATTATTATTATTAGTAGGGAATTTAAGTCTACTGGCTCAGTTGCAGCGCGGGCTGGCGCTTCAACGAACAAGGGAGGGTTGGGGGTCTGATCGTTAAGTTGGGGTCTTCGCGGGGCGCGAGGACCTCGGTGGCGAGGTCGGAGCGACGGTGTGTGCGAGCTGTACTGGTGGCCCTATTGCTTTCTTGGAGGAGAGTAATATGGTCATCTGGATCGGAGAAAATATTTCTCGGCCGGCGAATTCTACTAATCCTACTGGGGACATAACTAGCGGCCTTCACAATTAGAGGATTGCGATGTTTGTCGGCTTTAACGAAGAAACGTTTCAAGTTGCTTTTCATGAACTGAAGGACAGTGGGGATTTTCAGATCGAGATAGAGGATCTCGTTCCGAACGAACCAAGGGGTGCCTGTGGTTTGCCGGAGGAATCGGTTCTGGAGGGTCTGCATCCTGGATGAATCGGGGTTGCGTGTGCGCAAAGACTGTACATGCATACGTCATGATGGGCCTAATGCACGCCATGTAAATCCGCAACTTGCACTTAAGTGACAACTTTTTACGTGCATTTAGAACAGAGTGCAACCTACCGAGAGCCAAGGCGGCGCGCAAGCGTGCCTTCTTTATGTGCTCAGCGAAGGAGAGGTTCTGATCTATGATCACTCCTAGGTATTTGGCTCGCTTTTCCCAAGAGATCGGCTTGCGAAACATGGAGATGGGATGGGGTGTGGAATGGCTGGCGTGCGTGGCCTTATATACTCTCCGGCGGCCGAAGGCCACGGCTGCGGCACGATAGAGGTGTACGGTTAGAGGAAGCGCGCATACAATGACGCACGCGGTACGGCGTCGTGTGAGCTGGCGGTGCTACAGTCTCCCCCTCTGTCTCCGAAGACGTCCCGGTGAGGTAGACAGAAATTACGTAGGCCGATGCTTCTTTGGTGGTCTTCCACGGGGTAGAGGCTTGGCTGTTGTAGCCAGGACCTCCGGCGGAGTTGGTTTGTCCTTCCTCGGGCGACCTCACCGGCGGCGTAAAGGGTAAGACCGGTTCGGGCAGGGCGGTTGATGCCAACCCTTGAGATGGACGCAGGGCTGAGGAATGGTACAGCCCTGCAGTCTGGTGTGGAGTGGTGGGATCAGCAATCTGAAAAGAAGATGGTCCATGAATGTCTTTGATAATGTATGGGCCATCTCGGCGAGGTGCTAGTTTCGCACTGAAGCCTTGTGCTGATTTGCTTAAGGCATAAACATCAATCATAACTTGGTCGCCAGGCTGATAATAAGGACACTCTTGTCGTCTCTTATCAGCGTATTCTTTTCGCTTCTCCTCTTTCATCTCTTATATCTCATGGGCTCTTTTCAATGTAGAGGCCATCATGAATAACTTTGGTGTTATCTCGGGATCAAAATTTTCATTTTGCACTATGTGTCGTAAGTCATGGTTTATGTCGTCGACCGTGCGAAGATCTCGGCCAAAAGTTAAGCAGGCTGGCGTGTACCCAGTAGATGCACACACAGCTGTGTTCATCGCAAAATGTATGCTTGGCAAATGCTCTGACCAACTATTATGATTATCTCCCACTAGTATTGCCAATTGTGTTTTTAAATCTGTGTTGTGCATTTCGACGGGGTTAGTTTCAGGATGATATACTGGGGTAAAACCGTGTTAGATATCTAGACAGAATGTCAGTTGCTGCTTCACGTTACTTACAAATTGAGTTCCGTTATCGTTAATGAACCGTCTTGGTGTGCCATACCGTAGAATGATCTCATCCAATAACACTCTTGCACATTCTTCGGCGGTTGCTTGCTTCAATGCGAATAATTCAACCCATCAACTAGCCAGGTCTTCTACAATGAAGATCCATGTCTCATCTTTAGCCGTTTTAGGTAAAGGTCCGAACAAATCGAAGGATGCGACCTCAAATCTTTGGTTAAGAGCCGTAATTTGGAGCAGGTCCGCTGGTTTGAGATTGCTTGGTTTGTATCACTGGCACTGGATACAAGTTCCGGATATCGCTTTCTATCTGGGTTCTCATACCCTTCCAAAAATATCGCCGAGCAATGCGTTCAATAGTTTTCTCCACTCCATAATGACCAGCGAAAGCTTCATCATGATAAACACCGATAACTTTTGCTTGCTCATGCTTGGGTACAACTAATTGAGCATTTTCATTATCTGATTTGTACCTGTAGAGTAGCCCTTGATTCATAAGGTAACCCTTTGTACTGCAATATCTTCCTTTTTCATATTCATATTCATTTCATATTCTAGTTCGTTAATTATGTCTTTTAATTGTTCTTCTCTTATTTCTTTTGATTTCTTCCTTGGCATATCAATTATTATACTGCATACTCCGCAGTCTTGTTCCTTTGTGGAATTGCAATTAGGACGTGACAAGGTGTCCGGGACAACGCTAGTCCTTCTATTAACGAATTTAATCGTCAGATTATAGGGTTGCAGTTGCAGGGTCCATCGTGCCAGTCGACCTGTTGGCGACTTTAATGATATAAGCACTTTAAGGCTTGATGATCGGTTAGCACTGTGACACTCGTACCCTCGATGAAACCACGAAATTTGTTCACCACCCAGACTACGGCTAGTGCTTCTCGTTCTGTGGTTGAATAATTTCTTTCAGCTGGAGTGAGGAGGCGACTATTATACTCAACTGGATGCTCATTTTCTCCCTCTCCCTGGGCCAGAACGGCACCGATCACGTAGTGTCTTGCATCTGATTTGATGGTGAAAGGTTTGGTGTGGTCTGCTTGGATCAGCACCGGCACCGAAACTAAAAGTGACCTTAGCTCGTCAAATGCTTTTTTCTGTTCATCGTTTAAGGACCAAACAGAATTCATCTTCGTCAAACGAGAGAGTGGTTCGGTAATCCTTGCAAAATTTGGGATAAATCGCCTATACCACGAACACATCTGCAAGAATGATATTAAATGCTTCAAGTTTGTTGGTGCAGCCATATCCACTATGGAAGCAATTTTTTCTGGATCCACTTGAAGACCATCAGGCGTTATATAATGACCGAGATATTTGATCTTGGAGAGCAGAAGAAAACACATTTGTTCTCGTTCGCTGTGAGATTGTACTCATTTAAGCGATTGAAGACGTCTTGCAGGTCCCTAAAATGATCATCTAGATTGGCAGACGTAACTATTGTTGGTCATCTAAATATATGAGGAGTTTAATGTGGCTGAGGGATGTCGAAATCTATCCATAAGGCGCTAAAAAGTAGCAGGTGCATTTTGTAGACCAAATGACATTCTCAAAAATTTGTACAGACCGAAAGGAGTGATGAAGGCTGTCTTTACTTGGTCTTCATCCTTAAAATTAATCTGCCAGTAGCCGGCGCGGAGGTTTATAGTGCTCATGTAACGCGTAGGCTTAGCACTGTGCAGGAGATCGTCGATACGTGGCAGTGGATACACATCTGCAATCGTGATCGCATGCAACTGGCGGTAATCAACACATACGGCAGTATGAGAATACCGTCTTTTTTCGGAACAAGTACGACTGGCGTGACCAACATGAGGAACACGGCACAATAAATCCTTGCTCACACATCTTCTGTATTTCTACCTTCAGGGTTTGGATCTTAATTGGTGATAATCTATATGATGGTACAGATATAGGCTTGTGTGATCCCGTATCAATGATATGTTCAGTTTCAGTTTTTGGCTTACCATTGGATTCAAATACCGTTTAATTCCTCTCAAGGAAATGTTGTAAGCGCTTGGTCTCTTCCCCCGTCAGCAGGCACTCATGGGTGCACATAGAAACAGAAGAGATCTCGGTTTCTGGGAATAAACCAGCAGAGTCTGGTGACAACTCGATATCAGCGTCATTGATATTTCTATGAGCATCTTCGTACAGTGCATCAATAATCGGAGAGTATCCGTCGAATAATACCGTTCGTGGTCTCCTGGGTGGAGTCGAGAATCCTATGGGTATCAGTAGTCCATAAGGTCGTTCCAAGGCTTGCCCTGTTGCTCCAGGCACAATAAAGCCACTTCTCTGAGGAGAATGTGGAGGCGTCATCATCTGGATAGACGGTTCATGACGCTGTTGCGCAGTAAATTTTGTCATTCCAACAGGCGATTTTACTGGGCTGGGTGTGGACATCATTGGTGATTCCATTGCTGGCAAGCACACACTGGATAAAACACCCTCTACATCTTTTGTTTCACCCAGACCCTCTGGATTAAGATCGTAAATCTTATGTGGTTCATCTACGAAATGACATGTTCGTTGGGGTAGGTCTAGGGCCAAAATAGCATCTTCTATAAACCCTACCCCAGAATTTTGCAAAACCGTCTATATATATGACTGAGTTATTCCCGAACATACATAAAAATATATATATATATAAACATCGAATTGATAACCACCTTCTTTTTGAAGTCGGGTAAAAAGAGAAAAAGCGGCCAAGTGCGAGTCGGACTCGCAACCGAAGGGTTCTGTACCACAAGGCAAAAAAAAACATGTTTCTTGTATGGATACCACTTTAATTTTTAACTTTGTTTTAATTTGTTATCATAGCGGCAACAGAAAAAAAAATATTAAACCTTCTGTAAAAATTTCCACTGTCTACCTATTACGGACCATGAGATACAGCCCGCTGACAAACATACGGACGGACAGACGGCCAGAGGAGGCTTAGATAATAGGGTCCCGTCGGTTACCCTTCGGGTACGCAACCCTAGAAATCAGCCGTTTTGTCTCATGTAGCCTAGTTTTTCATTAAATCATTTTGTTAGACTCCAGATTTTCAAAACAAGATGAGGTCATCAGGTCAGTGTGTCCTATCCTAGTTGGATAAAACATACGCACTCTGAAAGGAAACACCGAAAGAAACTCAAAAGTACAGTTACTTTTAAAGTCCAGACTTAAGGGCCTACGTCCCGTTTGGTAGCGTAACACGGTCACTTTATGAACCGTACTGCTCATTAACGGCTTGTCTTGAAGATTTGAAAAATATATGATTTTGCTATAGATTCATATAGATCATTTTGCCGGGAGTACTTTTTTTGTATGGTTAATACTTTTGCTATAAAAAAATATTTTCCAACACGCAATATTTTGGCTTCTATTTCATACTTCTACTAAACGGCTTCATTATTTGGAAAAAAAAATACACCACCACAGAATCGCCGAAGCACAATTGTAAATTAATCAAAGGAATATCCCCATTTTGAGATAAAGGCTCAGAGGTGCCCTGCGCGGGCGCGGGCGGCAGTCGTGCTTTAGCATACAAACGGGAGATGAGGATACTATGGGCCTTAATATCGGTCAGAAAATTTGTGAGGACTGGTCAACCTTGTTAATTCGACAACCGGTATTACCAAAGGGTAATAGGTAGTAAAAGGGTATTAGGTACCTAATAACTGGGTTATGGAGACCAGATATTCAGTCACTCCATGTAGAATACTGGTATTCAGCTGCATCTGGTTACACTGGAAGCCGGCCCAATAAAAGTTGGGAAAATACTAAGCAGATGATGAGAGAGAAACGGGTTCGCTTTGAGCCTTGAGCAGCTTTTAATGATAATACTTAGTGATTTCGTTTCAGGTACGTAGTGATGATAGAAATCTTATATATAGTATTTCTACAGGTCCTTATTCTCAACAGTCCAAAGTGTAAGCCCTACGAAAAGGTCTTCGCACTCCGACTGGGGTTGAAAAAACGTTGAGGTCAACGGAGCGCCCTCAGAGGCATTGTCTCTTCAATGTGAACCCAGCGGTTCACCCCGCGCCCTTCATAAGGTGACATACTACTTCGGATTGGAAAGACGTCTTCGTCTTAGTATGTAGATTGTGAATTTAGAAGCTGTAGATAATTGTATTACTTAGACGTTGAACAGCCGTAACTTGTAATCTAACTACAGATCATGAGTGAATCTTTTCTATCTTTATTTTAACCCGACTTCACAAAAAGGGTATGTTACACACTATAGGAATGTTTTTGTCACTTGGGTGCCTTTCTTCACCAATTTTTTGAAAGAACATACACTCAAAAGACCACTTCCTTTAGGTCATAAAAATACTTGTTTCGCTCAGGATTTGAACTTGCGACACACAGGGCTTAAACGAGCTAGACTCCACCACTGCGCCAACTGTACAGGGGGTGTACAACCTGAACGCGTAGTTGGTATTTTCGGCTGTATTTACAGGAGATTTCTACTCCTTATTACCTACGGACAGTTTAGTTTTGGACCCGACCTAAGAATTAATGATGCTACGATTTGACAGCTGTCCCGACTCCTGATGTGTTTTAGTACCCGCTGAAAAACTGTATGGTTTACTACGAAGTTTCGAACTACTTACGGACGAGCCCATATCTTTGTTGGTGGACTTACTATGACGTGTCGCGCCGTATGCCAATGATCGCGGTTGAATAGCAGAATGACTAAAGCGCTCGTAGATAGATTGGTGATCGCTGTTCGAAGCGTTGCAGACAGGTGGACAATATAGACCATTGATATTCACACAGATTTAGATTACCGAGTTGGTAAATAACCTACTCCAATTACTATAATTGTCAATGAATTTAACAAGGTATGGTTATTTTATATTGGACATAAAACTATCCTTGGTATTATTTTCTGTTAGTTTAGGTTATCATTTGTTTTAGAAACAAAAGCTTGGCGAAGGTTAAGACTACCGCTTGTCCCCTGACGTCAGCCTGTGTCACCTTCCTTCACCCTAGGCTGGCAAGGTCTCTGACACGTCCTACAAGGCAACGCCATCTATTGGCAGCATTCGGTCTAATAGCCTTATTGTTTGGATTGAAGGACATCGAATAGGTACATAAAAAATTGGTCCTGCGTCCCACGATATCGCAGTTATAAGGACCAAGTTTTTAAGTTTTGAAGGTGTTGGGAAGCTCTGTAATTGCCCCACTAGGCACTCAGGTAAAGAGCCGAATGGAAAGAGCATTGACCACGATCCGAACGATTTTATACAGGGTGGCTTGGACATCGACGGGTACACTGAAACCATGAATTTAACACTTGATTCTAGACCCACTACCGCAGAACTCATTCATAGGCTATCAAAAAAAATCTGCTGTTCATAGAAAATTGCAACTAACTACGCGGCTAAAATGTATGGTAGAGCTGTATGTTTAAATAAGCGACGAAATTTTTCAAAAATTTTACTAAAGGTTTAGAATCATATATACTGAATCCATGGTACACACGGCTACCCATCAAACTATACATTTCCAGTATAAGCTGATTTCGCATTGCATAGGATTTCCGTACAGTGCGAGATCAGTGTAAACTGGAAATGTATAGCTTCATGTGTAGCCGTGCGTACCTAACTGGTTGTGCGTCGATCTCCATGCCACCCTGTAAACTTAAGTATATTCAAGCTTTAGAAAGGATCTTATACAGGGTGTCCGGTAATTAATGGATAACCTTGAAATGGTTCATGGTAGAACTAATGGCCATTCAGAAAAAAACATATTTTATTAGTATTTTTTCTGTAAAAAAAAATTCAAAAAAAAAAAACAACCGACTTCCGAAAAAATACTACAAAGTGAAAAATTACTTTAATTTAGGAAGTCGGTGTCTTTAGCTATGTGTTTTAATTTTTTGTCACCGCCTTCTGAAATTAAAGTTATTTTTCACTTTGTAGTGTTTTTTCGGAAGTCCGTTGTTTTTTTTTTACAGATTAAATACAAATCAAAATGTGTTTTTCTGAATGGCCATTAGGTCCCCCATGAACCATTTTAAGGTTATCCATTAATTACCGGACACCCTGTATAAATAGTTGCAGTACACTTAAAATTTACGAAATTTTGGAAACTGTCATTGGCTACATGGAACTCCAAACATTTCCAGGTAACATTATAAACGGTTCTCTCTTCATCTAAATAATTCAATAGCAAATAGCAAAACTACAGATACGTGCACCAGTCCACAACCAATTTCAAAAGGAACATTGATTTTAATTGAGGCTACACTTCGCACGAATTGTTCTGGTCTGGTAACCAGCTGTTTTTTTATAAGCTGGTCATAGTATACTGCCGGCACTATATGGCAGCATTGAGTGCCAATTATTCATCGTGATTACTTGCCAATTAAAATATCTGTTTACTTTATTTATACGGTCTATTTATGATGGGGTTACGCCAGTTCAGTTGCAGTAAGAAGGTGCAATGGTAGAAGAGGTTTTAGTTACAATGGTTTAGTTGATATACTTGGTGGTATTGTATGGTTTTATTCTAATATATCTATCTAATTAGCCTGTATTGTCTTACTGTAAAGTTAAAACCTCCATCTCCCTTTTCATTGCTTGGTATCACAGTTTCGTTTTTTTTTTGGAATCAACATTTTGTTTTTCAAAAGTCCACCTAATTAGTCAGTATCTTTATCTCTTGTGCATCATTGAATTTACAAAGGATTAGGTTTGTCCTTAGGTTCTTGTGTGCCTTGTGTCACAGCGACTTGAGAGCTGTAGAAAAGAATGGAGTATATTTTTTCCTGAGCCCTTTAACCACCTTGAATATCAATGGAAATTCTTAGGGTAAAAAAGACCAACCCATGACCGCGACCAAATTAAGTGTTATTTTTTTAGATCCTTTTGGTCATATTTAGTGCAAATAAAATGTACTTATCTTATTTCTTTCTTTAATCAACCGTGAGTCTAGAGAAATAATTCCACAAAGATAGATTGGCAACAGAAATGTATCCACGTGTAGCCAAATAATTATCACTATCTAAATAATTTGGCCGACAACACGCCGACATGTTTATAAAAACATGATGATAATGATAAATAATTAATGATAATCATGTTTATAATACGGTTATAATGAATCATTGCTGTACGTACTCGTGTACCTATGTGTATTTACATACATAGCTATTATGTACGCCCACGGTGTCTCGATAGACATTGATTAGGCCAAATCAGGCCTACATTTGATGCAGGCCATTTTTGCCATATTCCCGGGGCCCTACCGTGCCCATAGATGGCTTCTGGATTAGATTTGTCAAGGCCAGCAAGGCCTGTAGCGTTCTCCTATCTACAGAAGCTCTCGTGTTGAAGCGAGGTATACGTAAGTTAAAAACTGAAGTCGTGCTTAAAAGTAAAGCCAGTCGACTAAGACTAAAAATGCTAGTTAAGGTGACTAAGGATGTATATGCCTTAAGAGAGCCCTTGCCGGTCCGTCTATCCTCAACGCGAGCATGATTGAAAAGCTTGTTCTTTCATCCAACGCAATACAAGCGAAATGCAAGCGAGTGAGAACGAAAATTGGCGGGCGGAGATTTCACAAAACTTGTCCCAGGAAATATTGTTTAAAAAGTCTTAAGTATAAGTTTTTAGAAAAAATATTGTCATTTAGAATCTTCATTACATGTGCGAGGTTTCCATTGTGAAGTTTTCTCTGCTTTTCCAATGAATGAGCACATTATGAACGGCCAAAGTTCAAATAAAAACGTCTTTACTGAATTTGTTCATCATCTCCTCACTGTGATTTTTAAAAGAATAAACTTTGCATATGACCCACCAAATCTTTAGCGGTACCATCTTTCAATTGCAATACCAAATCATTCCAAACGTTTATAGCATATTTGCATGGCTCCAGTAAAAAATATTCATGTGCCTGTAATTTTAACTGGTCTATGTGTATCATTTACTTTAAAAAAATCTAACATTCTCTCTCTGACAGACAACACACAGCCAAAACCGCTGGGTCTAGAAGCATGAAGTTTTGCACTAGAGTTATACTTAAAATACTGTACATTTTACCATGGTTACGGTTATTAAAACAAAAATCTGCCAGTTCCTGCACACATTTTTAAAAATTTATCCTTAATTGGCTTGTTGTGGCAATAAACGCCCAACTTTCTTACGTGATGATGATGATATTTCAATAATAATATCTGTTTACCAAACTTGATGCTGTAGGAAAATCATTGCAACAATCGTTCTAATAAATTACATTATCAATTGACTCGATCGCTGATCTTATAATCTAAGGCGGGAAAATGTGGGTTTTGGTTTCAGACCCCAGTGTCACTGGCATTTTCAATAAGCAATTTCGAACCATAGGCAGCCTATAGATGTTGCCTCTTCCCACTGCTGGGACACAGGCCTCCTCTCTATGGGAGGGAGTGAGCCGCAATCCACCACGCGGGCCCAGTGCGGTTTGGTACTAGTCTGGTCCTCGAATTGTTGGTTCTAAGACATGCCGGTTTCCTCACGATGTTTTCCTTCACCGTATCGAAACCACGACCTACAACTCATAAGTTGGGGCCGATGCCATTGGGCCACCACTGCTCTCTATTCAGTAATTTCGAAGCCTAGATGTCAAAAGTTTTGTTTCCTTTGTACGACATTTACGTATTACTACAGAAACACTGTCTGCCAGGAGTGCTGGTTGTTCGAAAGAGATCCGCGATATCTCTTCCCCTGGCACACAGGCAACTCAAGGAACACGGGTGGGTTTTAGTTAGTAAAAGTCTGGCACGCCCTCCTGCTCCACCCAGAGCGGGAGAAGTTATTTGATGATGTCCCAACCTCAAAAAAAAAACACTGTCAAATTGTGACCTACACAACTCTGCCCACACCTTTAAGGATACAGGTGCCATTAAAATATGATCATAAATATGTGGTCTATTTTAGCAAGTAATCCAAACCAATAAACCAATAAACCAATTAAACTAAAGTAATAAACCAATTTAAGACGTTTAACTCATGAACAACGTAAAAATGTCCAGCACCCTAATTGCGTAACACACGATTAATCTTAATCGTGTGTTACGCTTTTCGTTTCATTTTGACAGTTCAACAAGATTCATTGCGTTATTAACGTTGTTGAGCAGACACATTTTTCGATCATTATGAAGCAATGGTTTAGCACTCCGTTTCAAAACGAAACAGATTATGCTGATCAGTTTTACAACTGGTGAATTAAGATATCCCGCTGATAAGCTGTGATGACTTATCTATGTGATTTTCCGCCTTTATGTTACGTAGGTGAAAAGGAAAGACAAACAATGAATTAACTAGTATAATAAGAATATGTACTGGCAGTACCTAGCTCCTGAAAGGATCCAAGGTCGTAAGTAGAGAAGTTACGTACTCTCGTTAAAAGTAAGAGTCAGTTTGAGTCTCAGGCTCTTGCAAATCCTAATTTTTCATCTTCTTTATCAGACCTTAAGTTTTCCAGTACGAGCCAGTTTTTCAGGAGAAGCCTACGAGTAAACTGATGGATATTTTCAGGTGGAAACTGTAGAAATCCATCAGTTCACTCGTAAGCTTGCTACGTGTTCTAAAAGACCGAGTACCTGATGAGGCAAGACCACGCCCTCCTGAAAGGTACACGATCGCAAGGGTTTTCCTTTAACAGACACGCAACCAAGTTTTGTCCATTTAAATTTTGAGTTTGCAACAACACTGTAGTACGGGCAATACAGTGAGTGGTTACTTTCCCTCCAGTGTATCATGTTACAGGTCCAGTCACTGTGCAGTGTGGCTACTGACTACCCAGAATAACTGTGAGCATGTTGTTGTGACTAAAGAGTAAAGACCTTCACTAAAACATTATGACGACAAATATTAATCTTTGGAAGTCTGAGTAATCTGATATAATAACTATCTGTATCTGTCATCAGGGCGTGCGTCAGCTGTTTTTGCTGGGTGCCGCTCATCAGCTCTTCAGGGTGTGGAGCAAAGCAGCAAACAAAAAGGGGTCTGAACAAATCCCAGCTTCTAGTAAGTCTAAAATCATTCAACAGCCAAACTTGGTGAATGTGGGAGCATGGTAGCGGAGGCGAAGGGGCGCGGGGCGTCGCGTCGCGTCAGATTCGCGAGGAGGCTTCCGCGGGCGGGGTCAGCGACCTCGCCCCCCGCGCCGGCGCGCCCGCCAATGTCAGGGCCGGTGCAGCCGCGGTCAGCTGACGTCTGGGGACGCGCGGGGGACGCGGCGCCGGCCCCAAGCTGCAGTCGACTCCCGGCCGCCTGCCGAGACGCACGCTCTCCGGCTCACTCGCGCTATAAATAGGAGCAGGCGGCGGCAGCGCGCGCTACTCCGGCGCCGGGCTGTGCTCACGAGTCAGGTACCTGAAGTAGCGCGCGCGGCCGCTGCCACCGCACCAGCCAGCCAGCTCGCCCAGGAGCCCAGCCGCCGCACGCCCATTGTACTTCATCAGGTGCTCTGGTGATGATGGTTCCAGGCGCTTGTTGGAGTACACTTACCGTGTCGGCGGTAGTCATCGGGCGCGTCGAAAGTGTCAACACGTGGTGTGGAGCACGTGGCCAGGCGAGGAGGTGAGTAGCCGGGCCGTGAGGAGACAAAGGCTGCGGTGAGTCACGCGTTAATCACGGCGCCGGTTGTCGACCGCTGCAGGCTGCACTCCCCGCCGCACCCTCGCCTCGCCCCTCCCTCGCACCACCCTCGCACCTAAAATCGCACGTACATTTGCATTGGTCATCGAACTCTCCACCGAAAGATATGAACAAAAGCAGCTCAAACTGGTTTTCGCATGTTTTTCGACAGCAGTCGCCAACCGGCGCCACGCCGTTTTCCTGTACGACTTAAGATGGCCCGTGTTCGTTCTGAGTGTTAAGATGGCCAATTTTTCAGAGGATATCGCAAAAGTGTGTTCAGGACCAAAATGAGAAGTTTTGTTGCAAAAATGTGTTTGAGTAGCTCCTGCGAGGAATCACTGCGGCGCTGGCTGTGAGGAGCTGGATTTGCTGCTAAGCGATGGATGACTTACTTGTTTCGTTTTACAATAATTACACTTAAAGTTTGCTCGTCGAATTTCGCGTGACGTCAGATGGACGCGTATAGTTTCCACCGACGTCGTCTCTACCAAGGTGATTTCGAAACGTTTATTACTTTACTTTCGAGTGCGAGTCGGCCCCACTGCGATAGGCTTGCGAAAGCCGCGTCGGTGCAAAATTCGACTGTATCTACCGTTCCATAGAGATCCGATTGCGTGCAGTTTCGCGTAAATATATCTTTGTCAAGATATAATAATGCAAACAGCCAATAAAAATACGAGTCTCGGGTGGATGACTCACAGGAATGCGTCTAATTGTTGAAGTGAACACAAAGAATTTATCGTGTTAGATTTCAAATTAAAGTGAAACGCAATCGAGTTGCTTTGGTACTGTCACTCGTTAACGTCTACTTATTAGATTGCCTACGCAATCCTCGCACGATACTTCTAGAAAATTATCATTTTATTGTTCTTGGAGCTAACTCGTCACTAGTCTCTGAACCACTTAACTTGTGCTTTCCCTACAAGAAATTGCGAGAACTACTATTACACCATTACAGTAATACACCATTAAAGATGAATTTCAGGGTTGTCTTTGAAGCTTCGTACTTCATTAATATTCATTATGTCTTTAACTGCCCTTCAGACGTTTCACCTTCACATACACCCCATTTTGAAATAAATTGGCACTGTTCTCGAAGCTCAACTTAAATTACAATTAAATTCGCCCAACCTTCTCGAGTCTGCCTTCATTTATTTAGGATATTAATCTCTGCTAGGCTTCCAGCCTTGACCAATGTCGACACAGGTAGACGTCAGTGTTGACTGTTGCCAGAGATGATTCTATAGTGAGTGACACAAACTTAACTAATGACTCAGGCATGCTCTGAAACGATAAGTTTCTCGAACTTATGCCTTGGAATGAGTCAATAGTTTTAGGAACTAATGTTGGTGGTTATTTATTTGTTATGGTTATGTTGGTGGATAATTAAGTATCATTATTGTGGGTATTTGATGGTTCTTGTCCTGTTGCTTATTAATTTTGATCGATGGTATTTCTAAGTATCTTGTTACTAGGCAACGATATTTTTTTGCGGATCATTTAGTATTTTCAGCCTCGGCTTTCTCACAATTATTATCTTCTTGCCTTGTTGCTTTATTACATATTGATATTTTTTTCTTTATCTGGTTGTCGTGTTGCTAGGTAACGGTTTTCGGATGTTGTTTTTTCTTTTTCAATGTGTCCTTTTTAGCATTTTCAGCAGGCAGATGGAGAGAACTTGTTAAACTTTTTAATTTTAGGTTTCCAATTGGAGAATTTTCTTGGTAATGGGATTAGGGTAAAGAAAATAAAGATCTTATAAGATCTTCGTAGAGAAGGTTTTCCATATTTTCTTATTTCTTTTTTAATGAGTGAAGATGTATAATATAATATACAGTTCAATTAATACAACAATGACTGTGAAGTCAATTTGATCAAAGCTGGAATTCAATAATTTATCGTCATTACATAAATTATCACATATGTATCTATTAGGTAGTTTTTTAATCAGCTCTCATTATCTCGACCACAAAACATCGTATTAAGTAGATATGTATTTATTAAACTCAAGGTTGTATTTTCATTCATAATAATTTCAGTAGCTTTCAAACCTCTATTATCAGAATCAACACTTGCAACCTCTTCAGAAATATTAACTTTGCGCATCATAAATTCAATGACGTCTGTTCATCTGTTATTTTCAATTTTTCTATGAAATTATGTTCCTAAATTGAACTTGGAACAAAAAAAACCGACGCACGGATTCTTTTGTTATTTTTTACCCGTCTGTCTTCAATTGTAAAATATTTATTTACCACCATTTTGAAATGTGGATATCTGTCATTTAGATAAGATTATGTGCCCGCGCAGTTCTTCTGAACCACGTTTTTAGATAACTCTAAAACAAATGTGGTAGCGCTAAAATAAGGCTCAAAACTGATCAAATTTCGAAACCGCACTGTTTTCTCGTATATTCAGTAGGATTTCTTGAAATATATTCGTCCAAACGATTATACGAACAGGATAAAAAAAAATATTCTTCACCACACGCTTCTAAATTGCAATCTACATTTATACCCAGATAAATCAATGTCAACAGACAAAAGAAGAGACATCTTTTCAAAATAGACTTACAGTTTCGTATACCTAAACATTAGAGAAAAAGCAACGCACTGCAGAGTTTGTTTCTTTGAACGCGCTAATCTCTGGAACTACCAGTCAGATTTACACGCTCGCCTCAAAGAGATGTCAGCACCAACTGGTGGGGTCAGCAAGGACCGATGCCAGCCAGAGGTGCGGGTTGTTCGAGAGAGATACCCTGGCACACATGCAACTGAAAGAACATGGGTGGGTTTAGTTAGTAAAAGTCTGACACGCCCGTCTGCTCCACCCAGAGCGGGAGAAGTTATTTTGATGATTTCCCATCCAAAAAAAAAACCAGTCCGATTTGAAAAGTTATTTTTGCATTTGATTGCCTAATTCTTGAGAAAGTTTATAGGCTATTTAACATCACACTAGGAGTCTTAGGAACCGAGAAAAAATAAACAAAGTCAGAAATAACAAATAGTGCGGGCAGGTGATCTGACGCGACGGAGAGGAGCAAGAAATTTCACGCGGTCGCTGTCACGGGTTGAATCTAGTTCAAAATAAAACCTAAGCTACTACACATATAAAGTAACAGAGCCAGCACCCATTCTATCCAACTTTTAATTAAATATCTATTTCCACTAGTACTAGCAATTACTAATTAGTACTATTTCCAAGTCACGCCAAGAACTCTTACAAGTTACCAATCCAAGCTCCATTATCAACAAAGCTAGGTTAACACTGAGCGACAAAATGTTGGGCAACATGGCGAGCGACGACGGTTGAGCAACAAATTGGGCTATGATGTAAAAAAAAAAATATTAGTTACAGATTTGCAAATTGAATAACTTCTAAGCTCTTCTTTTACTTTGTAAACAATATAGACTAATAATTGTCTCTTTACGTCTGTCAACGAAGATACGGGCCCGTCCGAGTTCGATACTTTGGATTAACTTTTTCGGATAGGGAAAAACACATTGAGAGTAGTCCAAATCATGTTGTCATTCATTATAACTTCAAGCCCATAGCAGGAAGCGCCCGTATCTTCGGTGGAAACTATGGATTTCGTGTTTAGAGAGTAGACTCCCTGGGCCGGGTGGTGTAATAAAAACCAGAGTAGGTTTTTCTTACAGAGAGAAACCCTGCATCCCAGCAGTTGGACCATTAGAGGCTGATTTTGCTAATTGCAATAACAATGTCAGATATAAATCAAGACTTGATCATAATATTAGCAGAGAAATTCGTGTTTACTAGAACAGCAGGCTTAGCACGAGAACCGTAGAAAAGCGTTTTGCTGTCGGAAGAGTAGACAAAAATTACGTTTCCGTACAGACAGTTAATTTTACCGAGAAATGCAGTCAAGCGATTTATATCCTACAGTAGAGCAGAAATAGAAAGCGTCATGATAAGCCTGCTGCTATAGAAGCCAACATTCTGCAGGGACTTGTTTTAAAATCGGTTTATATGAGCACGCTACTTTTCAGTATCAGTAATTTTTGGTAAGTGAGGGTAGTTTAAGAGACAATTCAAAAACCAACAAAAATAAAAAAAATACGGGCGATATTTGTAGCCAACTTCATGTTGCCCAGTGTGGACGCGGTTTTAGTTACTGAGTTCTAAGTGATGTAACCAATGTTTTTGCACTTTTAATTGATTTTCAATTAGGTTTCAATAAAATGTTAACCACTTTCTCGTGTCCTATATCGCGTTGTGGTGGATTGTTGGTTTATTGTAACGGTAAAAAATACAATTTTGGCCAATGTTTAGGAGCAAAGCAAGTCAAAGAGCAAACCAAATCACTCTGGTAGTTTAATGCCCTTAATGACTGGTATTTCTACCCCGACTACGGCGAACCAAAAGGGAGGGGTTATGATTTTGACCAGTATCTATGTATGTATGTGTGTTACTCTGTTCCCTCATAACTTCTAAACTCCATATCATAATTTAACAAATGAGTTATCGTTGGAAGCGTCTTGATTGTCCGCTGGTTATAGGCTCACGTTAAACTTTAGCTATCCAAACAAAACATTCAACCAATTCAATTCAATTACCCTAACAAACATTCTTACTGTAGAAAGCGATCATAAGCTTTTGTACAAGAAGGCATACGACCACGACTGTTAGATGAGAATATTTTCTGGTTTCATACTTCTCAGGGCGCGATTTTTCAGTAGTCTGGTTTTAGTTTTTGATATACTTAATTTTTTATTGATATTTTAGGACAATACAGTCGTACAATCATACACCGTCACCAAAAAACGAAGAAAGGTCCTTTTCGTAGGTATCCTGCTCTGTAAAGTAGATCTCTCTTGTGAAAAATAAAAAAACTATCCGAACATCCAGTCAAAACATATACTATATACGGTTAGTAATATTGGATCTCATCTCATAAAAACAGATATGAAAAACATCAGTTAAAAAAGCAAGCAAAATGATCCCTAGTAACTGAAAAAACTGTTGAAATGGGGCTCAATGTAGGTCAGGCTCGAGATAATATTAAGCTTTACATAACGAAAATCTAGAATAAAAGTTAGACACAAAATAGGCAGGTAACTTTAATATTATTGCAGACTAAATGCTCGCTCAAGTAGCTAATTTATTCGTCTAGTCTCGAGTGCTTCAAAGAAAATACCTACTCCTAAGATTTTCAGTTTACAAAATGAATGTACTAAGGTTCTGAATAATTTGTATTCTATGTATTAAATCATGCTAAAGCATTTTAATGTTGTTATACACAAATTGAGAACATTCTGAGGGCACAAACGTTGCTATGGTGTCGAACAGAGCTTCGCCATTTAAAGTTGGGCGACTGGGCAACTTTTTGTGTGTCTGTTTGCTTTTATGGCGGGCGTATCGCAAAAAGCTTTAAAAATTTAAGGCAAAGAAGTTCTATCGTTCTTTTAGTTACTACTGTTTTCTCTTGTTTTGTGGCAATTAAGAATATATGCGGACAAAAGGTCTATTTTATAGAAAAACATTTTTTCAAAATGTCACGCCTGTTTTTTTTAAATCAATAATTACTTTATTTAGAAATCTCCATTTGAAATAAGATTAGACATTTAAACAAACCTTTTTTACAGTCAGTTCAACCGATTCTGACTTCTATACCGTAGACATAAGGAAGGCATTAAAAGCAAAAAAGTAGTTACAATACCAACTGTTTACTGCAGCTGCCATTTGTTATGCCACTACCGCAATAGAAGTCAAAATCGGTTGATCGGACTGTAAAAAAGTTTTAGTTAAATGTCTAATCTTATTACAAATGGAGTATAGATACTTATACGAAATTATACCATCAAATCAGTTGGTCGTACCTTCTAAAACTCAAGTAGGCCTTCATATTGGGGCGATGACTCATTAATTATGACATCACAAAACGATCCAAGATTGTTCAAATTGTCTTTCTCACTGTAACACCATCTGGTGACGTTACCGTTTTTGGGCATCCATCCAAAAACGGTTATCACTTTATTGTTGGCAATATTTTCCATAATTATAATATTTTTGGATTTGATATGCCTATCGTCAGTTTTTCATAAAATTAACATCGGACCAGTTAAACGGATCTTTTTTTTGGTTTTATGCGATAGTTACAAAATTATACAATGCCGTGATCAGGGCAATGAAACAACTGATGGCCGATTCTCGTAATTAAAAACGTTCAAAATCTAGTCGCAGTGTCATCTCGGCGACAACGAAATGTCAAAAACTTGTCAAAAATGTATGGAAACTCGAGGTGTTTTTGACAGATTGAGACTGAGATCAGACTGTGAACGTTTCTTAAAATTACGAGAATTGCCCCTTACATCACTATCCATACTGACGTATCCATTGCTTACGAATATGATTTTCGCATATTGCTGAATCACCAAAAAAACTTCTAATTCATCATCTACCTAGCCTCTTCCCAACTATGTTGGGATCGGCTTTCAGACAAATCGGATGCAACTGAATAGCAAACATCAGTCGAATCATATCTTAATCAACATAGGTACAGGCGCCAGCACATCAAGCTACCCCAATCTGTCAAATTTCTTTGATAGATTTTCAACATTATAACATAAGCATAAGGTTCATGTTCAATTGGAAAAAAATGACCGTTTGGGGTAGCCTGATGTGCTGATGTCTGTACAACCTGACACAAATCTGCAAATTGTAAAAAAAAACGGAAGAAAATTTCAATTTCGCGAGGTACGGAGATTGATTTCAGGAAAATATAAATAAATTAATGATGGCTAAAAAATATCGAGACATTTTTGCAAATGTCCCACTATTTGTCGGGACTTTCAAAATTTCGTAATGGTAACCCTACCCAGCACATGTTCGTGGCAGCACGTGCCCACTCCGTGCTGTCCTTACCCCACTTCTTTCACCTTAATAATTTCTTACAACTGGTGATAACAGTTGATATGACCTATACCTACCTACCGTTTATCTGTCATTCCCCTGACACGCGCTTGTGACGTCATCGAGCACTAGATTACTCTTCTTTCGCTAGTGTTCACTAAAAGATCATTTTAATTTTTGCGTTTGTTTTTTTACACGCTTTATATTAGCTTCACTTGTATGTTTGTTTGTTTGTATGTAATCGACTCCTTTGAGCGCGATTTTTACCCACTTTAAACGGTCAGATTTCATTGAAACTTTGTAAACTTGTCGAGGACCGATGACAATTCAATAATAAAAAAATGAGAAAAAAACACGTTTTTGTAGTTAGCAGAACTAAAAATAGAAAATAAATAACAGTTTAAAAAACTAAAAAACACGCTTTAAAAACCAAACTAAAAAAGGAGAAAATAATTTAATTCAATTAAAAAGCGTGGGGTGCTTGACATTAATTGATTATAAAAATACCTCAAAAAGCACCCCACGCTTTTTAATTGAATTAAATTATTTTCTCCTTTTTTAGTTTGGTTTTTAAAGCGTGTTTTTTAGTTTTTTAAAACTATTATTTTTATTGAGTCTTCTCCACTGTTCAATTAAATAAGTAGGTAGTATAGGAAATCGTTCTATAAGAATGAGGACAGTATCCCAAAAGGATTTTTCTGTAGCCACAAGAGGCAAGATACATGCCATTACTGCCTAGTCCAAAAAAAAAAAAACAGTGGAACTCCGGGATTGCCGACACAAGTGAAAACTTGAACAATTACGTGTGTAGTTTTAGAATCTTCAATACAGGATTTCACATTATTCATAATCATAATTTTGGTCATATCTTCTATACGGGTTATCCGATTTTTATAATTCCAATTGGATTATTAGTTCTGGACCTAAACCTATCTTTTGAGATTTAAATTATTGAAATACCTCTACTAAAAAACAGAGGTTTCGGTAACGGTGTCGCGAGAAATTCACATCATTCATAATTTTGGTCATATCCTTAGCTTCTAAACGGGTTTTCTGATTCTCATAATTCCAATTTGGAATATTAGTTCTGGACCTAAACCTATCTTTTGAGATTTAAATTATTGAAATACCTCTACTAAAAAACAGAGGAGTCGGTAATGGTGTCGCGAGTTCAATTGTTTTTCCCATCTCAAAAAATGCCCAACGCGCTTATAGAAGTTTTCAAGACAAAAATCCATTCTTTATACAGCGTGTATTCAAAATTTGTAGTATACAGACCATCAAACTAAATAACTTTCTCCATGGAACTAATATCATACCAACGAAAAATTCATCAGCCGTTACATACATTTGGGTGGACTAGGCATTCAAGTTTCGTATGGGAAAACTGATTATTTTATAAATGTATAGGTACTTACACTACCTTCTACAATCACCATATCATTTGGTAGTATTTATGACAGAATCGTGTAAATAATACATACACATTCCTCCACATTCTCGTAGTGATAGGCAGAAACTACTAAACGCCACCTCAAAAACAATTTAAACAAGAAAAAACAAAAAAATACAACACAGCAAAGCACAAATAAAACAACAAAATTTTTAGTAAATGATAGTGTTGATACCTCTTTTTAGCCACACTTTTTGCACAGCGTGCAAACAATGCAAAACATGTTAATTCGTTATTTCGACATTATAAATATCAAAACAAATTCTTTGATTAAAAATACAAGTCATTGTCTATAGTTACTTTGGATGGGACTAAATAAGCTAACGGTCTCAAAGGATTTTTTTGCTACCAGCATCAGTCTAAGTAAGTGGCTATGTTCTATATATTGTTTATTATACTTATGTGTATCAGTACCTACTATAGCAATTACTCTTTATCGAAATTTTGTAGGTATATTTAATGAGTATAAACGGTCTTATAATTTCTAAACAAAAATAAAATATCTAAAGAAGAAAGTCTTCCTTAAGTCAATTACGATTTATATAATAGGACCCCCTTTTGTTCCCATAGATCGCTGCAAGTAAAAGCCTTATCCTTCTTCTTCGGATTCTTCTCGACGTAAACGTAATATTTCATATAGTTTTTTCATAGTATACCAGCACCCTAATTGCGTAACTCACATAATCTGTTTCGTTTTGATATAGAGTGCTAAACCATTGCTACATATGTTCGAAAAATGTGTCTGCTCAACAACGTTAATAGCGCAATGAATATTGTTGAACTGTCAAAATGAAACCGATTATCATTAATCGTATGTTACGCAATTAGGGTGCTGACAAAGTCACTGGCAATCATAAGCACGTTTATATCTATTTTTTTTATTATGTGCTTTCTATATCTGGCGAGTATCATAAAATAAAGTGTCACTTCGGGTGTGCCGACAGAAGTGAAAACTTGAACAATTACGTGTGCATTTTTAGAAGAAATTATCTTCTCATTTTGCAATCGTACTGCAAGATAGGGGGCGTATGAACAGAAAAAGGACGGACAATATCTCCATCTCATAATAATGATTATATTTTTATTATTAACATGACTAGTGAGAATGTCTTTAAAAGTACGATAAAACAAGCATCGAATGGTATTATCGCTGAATGGTAAACACGATTAAGTCAAAAAATATTGGGAAAAGATTACAAACTGTTTAATTATTGTAACTCACCGATTTTTAAATGCCATCTTTTTAATGGCAAAAGCATTACATAAACAAAATCCATTTTTATCTACAGATCTAGGTATTGGTTTTCTTACTTTTTTTCCAAACTAGCTAATACCCCGGCGTTCGTTGTAATGCCAATATTTTCTTTTTTCTTTTTTTTTGAGCCGTCTCCGACGCTTTAGTTGTTGAGATAACAACTTACCAAAGTTTCATCACAATCGGTCGAGCCATTTTCGAGTTTTTGCGACAGTAACGCACGGCAATAAATTTTATATACCTACATTGAGAAGATTAAATAGGTATGCCTCTGCTTGTTGTTTAAAAATCCAGTAGGTAAGATCCACATTTGAGTCCAATCTTTACTATTTTTACCTAATAAAATACCTTCCAACCACTTATATAACCTTCACTATATAAATAAAGACTCTTGTTTAACTTTAAGAAATCATAATTATAAATTATGTGAGGTAGGTCAGTTTTCAAAACAAACATAATTATTATGAAGCATACTGAAAAGTGTGTCCACCAAATTTCCTTTAGCAGAAATTGCTGTACATTTTATTCCGAAACATACCGAGTTCCTACTAATGTTAAGGTTTTGTAATTAAATAAGTAGATATAAGGTATATATATGTATAGGTTATAATCCGTAAAAAACAGCCTCTCTCCTGCAGGCTTAGCATGACGTTTTCAATATCTACGAAGAATAGACAGTGCTTTTACAGTACAAAGTGACATTTCGTTTCTCCATTTTTGTCATCGCACCGTAGATATCCTTCTACAATCTGTCATTTTGTCTTTCGTTTCTAACGATCTTTGTCTAGGTCCTTATAAATGTAGACTATATCAGAAGAATATTTCTTCCCAAACTGTCAAAATCACACTGACAACAAACCTTCTACTCGATTATCTACAAAATCATGATTCGTTTAGAACGCATAACTGTTTATAACTCTGATAATTAATAGAAAAACATAGCTATCTTCTCCTATTAAACATCATTCAGGTAATAGTCATGTCTATTCTTCCATCGACAAATCGGTGGTCGTGTTAAGCCTGCTAAGCAGAATAAGAGGCAGTCACAATAGCATCCTGAAGGCTGTGACGGCAGCAGACCATTCTTCCACCATAATAAGCTATTTAGTGAGAAGAAACCTTAGTGGCTATTTATCGGTATTTTTAGTTGTTGGGTGGTCTTCTCAAGCATTTGTCTTTAGATTAAGTTACTAACAATAGTGTTTTAAGCAAATCTGTTACTAAAAATTAAATGATTTGATTGATTGATTGAAATCGTCTCCACCTAAGATCTCCACGGGGGAAACCTTTGGAATAACCATAAATTGGCTCAGCTCAAATCGTAACTGGATATCTTAGGGGCAATCCTATTGCTGTTGTAGTCCTAGAAGAGATGTGGTAGAACCCGCTCGGGGCCCGCGTGATGGTTATTAGCCCACACCCTCTCGTCGAGAAGAGGCCTGTGTCTCAGCAATAGGAGCACTACAGGCCGATTATGCATTAGCTGACCTACATAACCAAGTCGATAATCAAGTCGGTTTACCTTTACACATAGCTAAGGAGAAGATTTATCGTTAACTATTTTCTGCGTAACGTTTTAAACAGTCTATTAGGAATTCAACATAATTACTAATACAATTTTAGTTACATGACTTTAATAAAATAAATATAAGCGATTGAACCGTTTTGATCAACAAGTTAAACTCAAGTATTTTCCTTTACAATGCTGAATTTCATTAAAAATAAACTACAGGATAATAAATAAACTTAAAAAGCGTACCTATGTTGAGCACTGAATCGAGTCATTTGCCAGTGTTCATAGAAGGAATCGTTTTGTTTTTAAAGAAGCCCTCACCTAAAGACTGAAATTTCAGAGAATCTGGCTGCTTACAACAAATTGAACACCGAATCATTTTATATTATTGTGTGAGTCAGAATGAGTGCATAAAAAAATACAAATTTCGTAGAAATTGTTGTACGATTATTAAATATTTTTGTTTACGCCTAATATTTTGTAGTATAAAAGGTATATTGGGTTGTTATTGTGTTTTTCTATCTGGAATTTCTCAGAAGCAGCCCGGAGTATGGATTTGTGCCTGGTTTGATGGCAATTGGGTCGTCCCTATTACATGGAACTTAAACGTAACTAACTATAGGTTGGTGCGGGTTGTTCGAAAGAGATACCGTCACCCCTGGCACACAGGCAACTGTGGGAACACGGGTGGGTTTTAGTCAGTAAAAGTCTGACACGCCCTCCTGCTCCACCCAGAGCAAGAGAAGTTATTTGATGATTTCCCACCTTCAAAAAAAAAGTACGTACACCTTTGCCCAACCTTTAGGATAAACAAGGCGTGATATTATGTTGTTATCAAAGATAGATTTCCTTACAGATAATAAGGATTTTCAATCAGCTACTGGTTATGGTCCTTTTCATTCAAATCCGTATTCAGTAGTCTCTCTTTCAAATTCAGTATCCAATCGAATTGTATTCAAACTAGAAACTATGACGTTTTCGATCTATGACATTCGATTTACGAATAACCATAGGTCAGTTGGTAACGTCATCACTAATTCTTCTTAGTACCCTGCACGGCTAGTTCCGGCGGTAGTTCACTCTATGAATTACAATTAAACTGCGGTCAAAAATGGGCCTTCTAATAGTCATCCAATCACCAATATTTGTAACCAACACGTCTGGCACTGAACCCATACAAATGTTACTAGATCGTGTCACATAGTTAGTGTTAGTTATTTTATGAAGGAAAAGAAAAAAAGGACTCGTTTGTTTGCGGTAAACATGACGCAGAAAAAGAACGGAGACGCAAAAACGAACAAGTTGCGGGAAAACATGCGTCACATTTACGCAAAACGGCCATCGCTCAGCATAATGCTACGACCCTATACGAGACAGACCACAGCTGATTTTCAGAGACGGCCAGCGTTGACGTAATGACATTAACCGGTGCAGCATACGATAGGAGAAAAAATAAATAACTAAATACTTATACAAGTACCTATTTTCAGTAAAAGTATGGCTACAGTTTTTTTTTTTTTTAGAAAACTCTCATTAGACTATGCTAAACATTGCCTACAGATTGCGAGCACCTTTGTAATATTGAAAATGATTTATCATTATTTCAATAATGTGACAGCTGTCAGATTGTTCAATGGCGGAACGACGCCCACGTTATAAAAATCAAAGCGTGAACAACATTTCCCTTGTAAAAATAAGCCTCACGCGTCCTTTCCATGAAGATAGACAGAAACTACAGAATGCCACCCAAAACGATCCCTAAAAGTTCCACTTTGAAATCATTTAGCTCTCAAACACACACATTACAAATATATAAAATCGAAAAGGTATCGAAGTAACGATCAACATTGAAAAAATTGAGCTCTACACTACGACTAGTATCCTAAACCAAGCTTTCTAGTAAATAGTCATCATTGTAATAAATATAAGATAAATTGCAATTAATAGTTTTACCTAACAGCAAGACAAACAGAACATTTCGCACCTTTAGAAGTATAGAGACCTAATGCGAAATTAGCCGCAACCAAAATAGGTCTCTATAATTCTAATAATTCTAAATGAATTCTAAATAATTTTGCTTGCGGCTAATTTCGCATTAGGTCTATAAACTTCTAAAGGTGCGATTTGTTCTCATTAATTAATTTCCGTTTTTTCTTATTCAATACCGAGTATTTATTTTTTACTAGATTTTGCTAGCCGCATGGAGGTCGAAAATTATCCCACGGGAACATATAACTGGGATAAAACGTATCTTATGTGTTAATCCAGGTTATAATCTATCTATGTGCCAAATTTCATTCAAATCCGTTTAGCTGTTTCTGCGTGATTGAGTAACAAACATCCAAACATCTAAATATTCAAACATACAAACTTTCACATTTATAATATTATAAGTAGTTTAAGTAGTTTGTAAAATATAATATAATATAGTATAGTACGATTGGGAATACGTAATATAAGTCAATCAAAAACTTTTTAAGTACCTAGGTAATAATTAAAACTTGTCTTATTAAGTCCAACAATTGCAATACCAGTTTTGTTTTGGGTGGCGAGTATGAATTCGAACCCTATAATCTGCTAAGAGTATTGTGAAGCTCTGGAGACCCATTGCTTGAAGACCAATTACATAATATTCACTTAATTCTAGTAGATTTCCATACGGTATTATAATACTCGTAGATTATTTGTATATTTGTAAGCATTTAAGACATCACAGGTTATTTCGTCTATCAAAACCAATATTAAGGCAACAATAGAGCCTTTATTCAATCGTCCTATTGCGATAATGCCAATAAAATACTTTCCCAAAAGGTATTTTCCACTAAAACCTCATTTCGGTCCCCTTCACGCATTTAGTCATACAAATCTGTGAGTACTTATACTTTTGACATTATTCCTGTTCCTCTAAGACGAAGGGGAGCCGAACCTACTGCTCTATAACTAAAAAACCGTCTGTCTGTCCCTGATTTAGGAACATATAGGTATACCTTTTATATTTGTTTGATATATTTACAACGAGGGGGCTCGCGAGGGTATTCGGAGAGTACTTATCTTGCTCAGACAGTGAAGTTTGATTTGCATGAATAAGTTGGGATTAAGTAATTATTTTTGGGATTAGTATTTAGGTTCAGTATGTATAGATCGTAGTACGTACTGTAGTTTCTGTCTACCCCCATGATGGGAAGAAAGCGTGAGTTGATGTATGTGCTTATGATTGTAGATAGCTTTGATTTCCGAAAGATTTTGGCAAGATGGATAACTTTCTTCATTTATAAGTCCAAATACTATTCGTGATCATCTTACAGTATATACACATCCTCTTCTTCATTGCCTTGCCTTATTTTAGCACTGATTCTAGTCCTCCATTTTTAGTATGACCTATCAAGCTATATCACCACGTATTTATAGTTCCTGACTTTTTCAAATCTGAATACAGACAGACCATCACACCCAACTATATTTTAATTAAAGAAGCCTTTACAAAACATTCATTTTCGTCAATCGATGTTGCAGTAATAAATAACTACGACGTGCCAACATTTGCAGTCTGTAGCATTGATTTTTTCCCAAGCCTACATTTAAAAGACCATGAAATTAAGAGCCCTTGCTAATATTATCTAAGCACATTATAAAGTTAGGAAATAGCCTCCATTATCTCTACGCCTCTCTAAACTCATGGCAAAACCCATCAGCGAAGGCCCACGATTGCCGACGATGGCCCGTGATTCACCATCGGTTGCTAGGCGACCAACAGCCCAGCAGCCAGTTGCACAACCGGCATTGACGAACAGCTGTCAAATTGCGGTCGTTACTGCAGAATTGTTGCGTAAACGATCATTGGTGTTATGTATAGTAGACATTGGGCCTAAATGAATAAGGTCACAAAATTGTACGGGAAATAGCGTTTTTAACCGACTTCAAAAAGGAGGATTCCCCGATTACTCGAAAATGGCTGGACCGATTTGGATTTTGTTTTTTTTTGTTTGAAAGGGTATACTTCCCAGATGGTCCCATGATCATCAAATCAGCATCTGATGATGGGATCCTGGAGAAATAGAGAGAACTCTTCAAATTTTATAGGCACACAAAGCGATTTAGGTATTTTTTGGAAGAGTACTTTCCCGTAGTGGTCTCATTTCAATTTGGTGAAGATTTGATGAAGAACTTTGGAGATAGGCAACGGAACTCCTCAATAAATGATAGCAAATGGACTGGGATTGCTGAAATCTCATCTCTGTCTATTGCTTACACCAGTTCATAACATAACATCACGCAGGTATGCTGTGAAGGGGTAAGCACATGTGAACCACTAAAAAGTGAAAAATAAAAACTTTTTCCAAAAAAAAATAATAACCGACTTCCAAAAAATCACTACAAAGTGAAAAATAACTTTAATTTCGGAAGGCGGTGACAAAAAATTCAAATACAGCTCCAAAGACACCGACTTCCGAAATTAAAGTTATTTTTCACTTTGTTGTTTTTTTGGAAGTCGGTTGTTTTTTTTTTTTGGAAAAAGTTTTAGTTAAAGCTGTTTATTCGACATTTGTGGCCGTCTAGTTTCTAAATGAGAAAATAATTTTCGGTAAATCACGGGTATTAATAACGGTTTATTCTATTGTATAAGACCCTTATACTCGTTTTTCTTGCCGAGAAAAAGTACGTTTTATTCGCCGTGTGTAGGGTTGTAGGCACGGTCGTCAGTGTTGTATGAAACAATTTGGAAGCTTTGTACACTAAGGCCTGTTAACACGTCACGGTTTCATTACGGTGCGGGCAGCGTACAAACCGCGCCGCAGAATAAACATGTTGTGTACAAGCTTCCGTAGTGATCCATATAACTGACGACCGTGGCTACACGGCGAGTAAACCGTAGCATGTATTTTACAGCAAGAAAAACGTGTGTGTACAAAGGGCCTTTGGGGACAGTATTACCTTGCCATATTATTATTATTAGCCTCTTGATTGGACCAACATACAGTGTAGTCAGTTTCCTCCCAGCCTCCTTTTAAACTTCCCCATTGCTAACTCTCTCTGGCCACTCTGCCCCATGTTGTTCCCGCGACCTGTCTGATTTCAGCATCCCACCTATTTTGGCATATCTATACAAAAGAATAAAATTGAAGTCGCTGTTTAAGTCAAAATAATCGTTTTTTAAAGTATTTAAATAGGCACCAGTTTCTTCCAGTTTCGTTAAGAGATTGGAAACTTGTCAAAATGCTTTAGAGAGGAGCGTGATGGGAAAGAGACTTTCTGATAGGTTAAGAAATGTACTAGAACAAACGATGTCACAGTAACTATCAGAAAACTCAAATGGAAATGGACAGGACATACCATCAGAGGTAAAGAGAAGTGGTCGAAATCTACAATGCACTGGTTCACAAGTCATAGGAAACGGAAACGAAGTAGGCCACCAAGAAGATGGGTGGGCGAGGTAAAAGCTATTGAGGTGGTGGATAGACAAAGATAGCCAATGACAGAGAGAATGGAGACAGTTGGGGGAGGTTTTTGCCAACAAGAGGCACACAGACGGGAGTGAATAAAACAATTATGTAAGTACTATAATTTAAAATAGGATCTAACAAATTAAAAATAAATAAATGATAAATTATTAATTAATGTTAAATTAAATGAAGAACGAACGAAATTTAAATCTATTAATATATAATTATGATGTCTGAATAAAGGCTATTAATATAATTATTATATAGGCACCGTATTTTTTTTTTTATAAACAAGGTACGCTAACGAGGTCGCGAGCAGCAACTAGTTACAATATGTAGAAATATAAATAATAGACACAAACAAGGCCAGTACAATGTCCTAGGAATTAGACGATGAGAAGTTTAAAAACTCTTAATGTTATCAAAAATGTAACATAGACTAATAGTCCAACAAATTCCTTGTTACTATGCGGGATTCGAAGTCACGCCCTTGACCTGAAGGCGAGCGCTCCGTCATTGTGCCATTTAGGTCACTGACTATAAAGTTATAAACTATAGACTGCAAAAATCTGGGGCCCCAAAGTAGGTCATTACTATGACTTATGAATTACTTCTCGGAATTATAATGCCTGTATGATTAAATAAGCTAGAATACGAACTACATGTCCACATGCTATATCAGTCTACCTAGCCTTTTGCTATCTATGTTGGGGTTGGCTTCCAGTCTAACTGGATACAGCTGAATACCAGTAATTTAAAGTCAAAGTCAAAGTCAAAGCATTTCTTTCAAATAGACACTTAGGGTCAATTCTCACCGAGACGCGGCGCGACGCGCACTTTTTAAGATCACGATACAAAATAGATCTTATTTACTTCTCAATAAGGTATACGGGCTGCACAACGCGGTGCACCTTAGCGTTCTTCGACACGCTTTCGCGCTCGTAGTGAAATTATACCTTTTCGTGTTGTAAATAAGTTAGATATTCTGTTGCTATCTTAAAAAGTGCGCGTCGCGCCGCGTCTCGGTGAGAATTGACCCTTAAAAGGCACTTTTGAACATCAACATTTACATTAAAATAGAATTGATTCTCGTCGCTCCTTCCAAAATGTAGTTTCGTATGGAGAAGAATGGGCAAGAAACTCCACCGTTACATAGAGCGACAGCCTATTTGACCACCCCACAACCTAGTTACTGGGTAACACGATATAAACTAGCTCTGACCCGTATCGACAGCCGCGACGAACAGCTTAACGTACTTTCCGAGGCCAGGGATATCGATATGTAATGGACCCATCCACGAACAGACCGCGGCAAGCTTAACCTTCGAAGTTAAACAAGGTCATATTAAATTAACTAGCGAGACTTCCCAGACAGGTGGCAACAAGTAATTAATCTTTGATGTTTCACCATTTTTTTTTATTATTCAATCTTGTATTGAATTTCTGGATGTATAGAAATGGTGGTGTTAATAATATAAATCCCTTCAATTATTCGGCTAGTTCCATTAAAGCAAGATTTAGTCATAACAGAATAGTAGGGGTCCTATTCAATATTGACCTTGGGAAATAACGGAAGTCGGGCTTAGCCATATATACGCTTATAGGTTAGCAACTCGTACGCCATTGAATTATTAAAACTACTAGTTTTTGCCAGCGGTTTTGCCCGCGTGGGTGTCGAAAATTATCTCACAGGAACATACAACCACGATACAAATATTCTATATGTTAATCCAGGTGTGCATATAACATTAACATAACTGTGTGCCAAATTTCATCCAAATCCGTTCCGCTGTTTTTACGTGATTGAGTTGTTACTCAATCACGTAAAAACACATCGAAACACCGAAACATACAAACTTTCACATTTATAATATTAGTAGGATCGACTCGAAAAGAGACACAACTATTTAAGAAAATCGGATTTATATTTCTACGATATTGCATGTTTTGAACTTCTACTGATATCAGCAAGGTAAGAACACATTTGCATTAATTAAAATCGTGTCATAGTCCATTATGCACAATATATGCCTGCTGAACAGCCACCATTTCTAAGAGAGTCACCACCATTTCTAAGAGAGACTAGTGTCGTCCCAATATAGGAATGATAGAGAACACACAAGAAAATATTCTATACTAGCTTTTAATTTCGAAAAATCCATCCTTATTCCTTGTCTACATTATAAAGGAAACCTCTGTGCAAAATTTCAGCTTTCTAGGTCCAAGGGTTTGGGCTGGGAGTTGATGAGTCAGTCAGTCAGGACTTTTCTTTTTATTTATATATACAAGGTGTAACAGAATGGACGCAAGACCTGAAAGTAGTTTGTTCCTAATTGACTACTGAATCTATTTCAGTAACTTTAATATAAGTTTTTTTTTTTTAATTATGTATTTTGCCATTCCTACCACTGATTGAGCCAAAGAATATTCAATCTTATTTTGGAAGAAATAAGACACAATTTTAAATGCATAAAGTAATGCTTGGGTCGACACGTTTTTCTAATAATATCAGTTAGCTTTAAAAAAAATAGTTTTGGTCATCGTATTATGCTTTTAACTCAATACGCTAATTGGGGTGTATGAGGTCTTGCGTCAATTATGTTACTCGTTGTAGGTATATATAAGATAGATAGGTAATAGGTAGGTAATAGGTAAAACGGGCTGTTGTCCGCAACTCCACGTCTAAGCGCGTATTTTTCGTAAGGGTGGGAAAACCAGCTATTCGATCCACCCCAGCTCCTCGAGAAAGGCCAGCAATATAAGATAGATAGACTTGGACTCTTAATTGTATTCAGTAACTTGAACTACCGTATTTTTCCAAACGGAATTTGCCAATAAACAACGTTAAATCATTATAATATTCGTTACCAACCCACGTAAGATCAGTATTTGCAGACTTTCTAGAACAATACGTGGGCCAATTACTTATTTTGAAATAGTATTTCGGTGTAATTTATCAATATATTCTCACGTACAGTACAGTTATCATTAATTAGTTTTTATTCTATTAATTAACTAGCTTTTGCCCGCGACTTCATATGCGTGGACTTCAGAATCAAGTAGATAATATTTTTTTTTGATAATATATAGCCTATTTTTTAAGTTAGACCTCTCGGAATACATCATTGAAAACTGCATTCAATTCCATGCAGTGGTTTTTGCGTGAAGCGGTTACAAACATACAGACAGACAAAAATTATAAAAACCGTTGTTTTGACTTCTGTTGCTCTAATAATACCCCCATACTATTTTTTCTTCAATATCTTAAATGTACAGACATCGGCCTGTTACAATTTTATTATATGTATAGAGATATTTATAATACGTGATTATTTAGACGTATGCTTTTCGTCACCACATATTTCATCACCACTGCTCTCAAAACGGTGAAGAGAAACACGTGAGACAAACCGGCATGTCTTAGAACTAAAAATTCGAAGACATGTGACATCTACCAACCTGCACTGGACCCGCGTGGTGGATTACGGCCCACTCCCTCTCACAGATAGGAGGCCTGTGTCCCAGCAGTGGGAACATTATGGACGTGATTATTTAAGCGTAAGCTTTTCATGTATTTTTACGGAATATGTAACGTTAGTTAAGGTGGAAGCGCCTGGGAGCCCGCTAAATTACTTAAGTAATATTGTGCCGCGTTTTGGGAACAGCACCCTGATTGCGTAACTCACGATTAATCATAATCGGTTTCGTTTTGAAACAGAGTGCGAATCCATTGCTTCATATGTTGGAAAAATATGTCTGCTCAACAACGTAAAAACGCAATGAATATTGTAGAACTGTCAAAACAGATTATGATTAATCGTGTGCTACGCAATTAGGATGCTGTTTTACATTCCGCCTTCTTTGTTTTACAACTTAAAATTGTCGTGTAATTTATATAACCGACCAGCAGCGTATTCGACAATAAGTGGTCGATATTATGTCCGTGGACGTTATTAGGGACAAAATTTGAATATCATCAGAGAGAACGAGGGCATTCACACGTCCAATGAATATTTTATTAGAACTGGAACGTATTGGCGAAATAGAATACTTACATGGTTTGAATTTTATTTACCTAAACTAAGTATCTGTATTTCTCACATTATGCTCTACACTTACATAAAGTTTCCTAATTGCATTCAAGGATGCCATGCCAAGGACATAGCTGAAAATCTGATTACAAACAAAAAACACTGATTATTTATCAATTTGGAGTTAATAGTCTCAAGTCAAACTACACTAAAGTAAAGTAAAAGTAAAAATCTACTTAAAACTAAAAAGTAAAAATCGTTTATTTCAACATTCAAAATTACATATAATTCAAAGGTACAGTTTGGTCCCCAACTAGGCACAACCTGTATCTTGGGGACCATTTTTTTTTTTTTTGAGGATTGGAAATCATCAAATAACTTCTCCCGCTCTGGGTGGAGCAGGAGGGCGTGTCAGACTTTTACTGACTAAAACCCACCCGTGTTCCCTCAGTTGCCTGTGTGCCAGGGGCGACGGTATCTCTTTCGAACAACCCGCACCCCTGGCAGGCATCGGCCCTTGCAGACCCCACCAGTTGGTGCTGGCATCTCTTTGACCATTAAATAGGTTTGACCATTTTGGCAACATTTCAGTAAAAAACAAAGTTAAATTTTAAAGTGGCTACATTTAGCCTTATCGAGATTAAAAAACTAAATGTACAAACAAACAAACTTATTACGGAATTCTTAGCCCTAATATACTAATTTTTGATAACTTAATCCATCAAATCTTCTCAGCCATTGAATACAGTCCCGCCCTCTGTCAAATTACGTCATAACACCCAATTTTCCTACTAAGTTTCTAACCTACAATAAGTATTAGCTAACTTAGCTCATAGTTTAACCCACGCGAGTGCACATGTATAATTCAGCAACAATTTATATGTTAATTCAATCGTGTGCAGCTCCTTGTCTATGCTATATAACGCTATTATCATTAAATTAACAAATTTTATACTTAATTCGTTGTTTAGCAACTTTATTAGTTGGGGTTTAAACCTTTATTGTATTGCATGGCATCCACAAATCATGTTAAGTACCTAACTACAACTTATTGAGACTGTGACCTCTGAGTTTGATCCAGCCTTTCTTCTCAGCGTAGTCAGATAGATACCGCTGACCACATCTAGTTTAAAAAATATGATTGATGTGTGAAAGTTTACAAACCTACATATAGAAATAAAATAATGTATCTTTTATTTTTCTTAATTATGGAACAAAACAAAATCTAAACAGAAACATCACAAATAGTTCAAATACCTGAATAAGTGAAGAATTAATTTTATTTCATGTTGTCAGTAGGATTCTTTAGCATTCTGTACCAAGAGCGATGACCTAAGCCCGACCTAGCCAGATCATCTCACAAATGCCCTAGCAACAGGCTGAAGCACAAGTCGAGACGAAAAGCCCTCTGATTTGATTTAAAACCGTCTACAGAAGTTGTTTGAGGGCGTCTCGAGGTTAGAAATAATAGAAAAATCCCCTCCGCCCCCGCTGCTTCCCTCCCTCCCGTCACCCTCTGAGGGGCGCCCTCCGACCTTCCCCAATGTCCTTGTCGGGGTTAGGTCAATAACAGACTCTCTAGAGATTACTATTTATCTCTTAAGGCTATGATTTTAGAAGCTCAATTTTAACGTTTTTATTGCCATACTGTTACCAAATCTTCCCAATTTTCCGTGTGTCAAGACTAATATAAGCTTTATTGCCCTAGGGTTGTTGGGTTAGCAACACAGTAGGCTGTCAATTTAAAGTGTTTGATTACTTTTTTTGGACGTAGCTGTGTATATAAACAAGCAAAGTACAGGTTTCACTGAAGTCAACATCAATGTCGCTTTAGGATTTTTTACGGCAGGCTTAATTATTTCGACGTTCGCATTGACGTTAGCACAATATTAATGTTACAGCGATTATAATGCTCCACAAATCTAAAATTAGAAAAATGAACTGGTTTGAAAATATTCATGGTTAGTATATTGCTCTCAGAAATGGAAGCTATTGCGAATACTAATGGAAATATTAAAGTTTTTTATAAGCAAACTAGTTTACTTTTTATTGAAAACATTGCGCAATTTTTTTGTTTTTGATTGCTGATAGTTTATTCTTGTTTGTATTCCGTCATTCATGTCTATTTTCTGTATTTTTTGTTACAATTTGAACTTTTTTAAATAATTAATTTTAAAATTTTAATTTCACTCATTTCATTGTATTGATTATTGATTTTATAATTGTTAATTTTATATTTATCACTAATTTACTTGGTTTTATCATTGTTAATTTTATATTTATTTCTAACTTAAATAAAATCAAATTATAATTATTAACTGTTTTATTATTATTTTCTTCACTTTAAATAACTTGGTTTAATTACGCAAACCATGTAAGTGCCGTGCACACCTTTAAGTGATTAAGTTCATTAAAATACCATTATAAATTATGACTAAACTTTATGTTAATGTTTATGTGAACTAGACGTTGAAGAGCCATAATAAATAAATAAATAAATTTACTTCTGTAAAAATGGAGATCTTGCTACTTGCTTTTGTTTTAACTTGTGGTCGCCCAGTGGTCCAAATTCAACCATAATTTATTTTAAAAAAAAAACCATTTATTTCAGGTACCTAGACCTACCCAGGTGCAGATTTTTTTTTGTATAACCGACGAAAAATTTCTACGCTAGGGGGTCTAGAATGATATGCTGAATTCATGGTTACAGTTTGCGCAGTGGTTAAAAATTTAACCTGTAGATAGATTACATAACATCATGCTTGTATTCCCCGAAGGGTTAGGCAGAGGTGTTTCCTATAGTTCACCCACATTTTGCCGGAAATTTATAAGTCCTATGTATAGCCTATTGGCATCAATCGGACACAAATCCAGACTCCAGGTTGCTACAGAGAAATTCCTAATGGAAAAACTCAATAGCACATTGCCCGAACTGTGAATCGAACCCATGAAATCACGGTCAGCTTCTGACCGCTAGACCAACGACGCAGTCGATTTATTTATCAATCAGAGTGCATCTGCCAAATTATACATTTCAGAAAAATCAAAATAATTTGTTATAAGTTTTATTGACATTTTCACAGCAATAATTTATTGTTATTATAGTTAACAATTAATTGCTCTATGTGTCGGTGCACTAAGTCCAGTTTTCTTTGTTTGTTTAACATTATAGATCAGGTTCATTGACTCACTTGTTGAAACTAAACGTAACGCCTAGCCTAGCAACAGAAGATCTATGGCCTATTAATATTGCCGTCCGCTGCTAGGAATTTAGGTCTAGCCAATAAACGTCCCAAGCAACAAAAACTAGTACTATAAAAAACCATAGAACGTTTTGTAAAAATCTGTCCTTGGTCCTATAAAACCCCAAAGAACGTATCTTTTATTCGGAAGTGGCGCATTTAGATCTCTGTTTAGTGACAAAATAATTTTATTGCAGTGTTCCAAATGATGAAACAGTTCAATAAAATCTTTGTAACAGTGATGCAGATCTCAAAATAATGATGTACTGGCTACTGTAGGACCTTTTATAGTACTTTTTCATACTATACAAGAGTTTAGTTTCCTTTACCTCACATTTTTCATTCACCATTCATTATTTTACATTCGCGACAGTGCAGAGTGCAAAAAATAATTAAAATAATTTTACAAAAGGATACAAGCAATCGGAGGTGAGTAAGATTTTATTTTGTTATTATAATATTAGTCTATTACGGTGGAAATGATGTGCGACTGCAGCTTTACTGATAAACTAGGGATAGGTTTACTATGAATTTTAAGTGCCCCCCTCAAATTGTTGAGCTTTTACTAAAATATTTATCATATAAAGTGATTTCGATATTCTAAGAGCCATTATAGTACTTGCCGTGATAATGTCTTCACTGTCAGTCATCGTGAATTCAACCTAAAATTGGGGTTCTGTGTGAGCATGACTGAATATATAATAGTGTTTTCTTTTTACTATTGTTCTGAAGACAGAATGAAGGTAATGAAAAACTAAATTATAAACTGTTTACTGACGAATAGTGTGAATTAATCATGTAACCAGTTTTTTTTCGTCGGGAAGAACTTACGTAGTTATATCAAGTTTTACGAACCTAGTGTTAGCATCACTGAACTTTAGAAGCAATACCTTTATAAATATAAACTGCAGTCAACATTGTGTTTTTTCAGTGTACCTAATGGACGCCAATATGGATATCGATAAATTTCTTAGTCGAGACGATTTCATGCTGCTTACAGCAGCGGAATGGCCGTGGAAAATCACACATTTTATATTAAGTGCAAACTGTGTTAGCTGTGGATTATATACTAATTCATCTTTACCGAGTCACTTCACCATATACCTATAAAAGAAATATGACCCAATTGTTAAATGAATTATTTTTCTGGTGTCGGGGTTGCGATTTTATGGCTATTTATGACCATTATCCTTTCGATGAATGTCGGCTTTGCAATTAAATAGCATTCTCATACATAATAAAAACTTTTTATAAAGCAACTCTGACCATAAAATCTAGAAATTCTATATCAGAATAAAATTAAGAAAATACGCTAATTTACTTCCTGAACTAAGCCAAAAGGTACCTAATTATTTAATTAAATGTTAAATGTAATGTGTTTACCTATTTGTTTCAAATTCAAACTTTTTAAAGATAAACATTTATTTCAGATGCCGTTCACAATAGTGCAGACGCTTGAAAGAGGCAAACACACAGGTTTAAGGTTGATTTTAACGTGAGATCAAGTCTGATAGAAGAATGAGAAATTAAAGGTTTTTCTTTTTTAGTTCAAAATAAAGAACCATTTACTTAATTTATAAAGATTTTTATTTATATACCATCTGCGTAAATAACCTTAAGAATTAGTAAAATGTCTTTATTATACAGTATGTAATAATGGCACAAAATAAGTTGTTGAGTTGTAAGAGATCGAGATAAGTTTACACTTTATTGCGTCAACTCTGAATAATCTTTGAATTTTGTTCATGTGCTTAGTTTTGCATTTATATATGTTCAAATATGCGAAATATTATAATTAATGGCCCAATTTTTCACGCCATCACGAAATTGTTGGTCTTTTTCGAATGTTGAATCATTGCTTGAAGATTCAGAAATATCGCTGGAGTAAGGACTCTCTTCAGAAATAATATCTTTGTAAGACACATTTTGTACGGAACCGTTTCCCGTAATTGTGATTCCAACTTAATTTTGGCTACTATTACTGCTTTGATTGTTTGATAATGACGAAGGTTTTTCAAAACGTCTATTCACTTCTCTTCTATAAGTTCCACTGCGTTTATATCTTTTCCAATTCTCTAGATCCATTTTTTTTTGTTTTTAGGGCAGAATGCACGTCGCATTAATTCCGTATCAAAATTTCTGAATATTGTTGTAAAAGCGAACCAATCATTTTTTTGGGACTTAACTGTAATTTAATAGAAATATTTATCTACATGTATGTGCCACTTTTGCGTCATTATAGTGATAGATACTCATTTATAATACTAACAAGCACATTGCTAGGCACCAAAAAAGTTGTTATACAATAATTCTGCTCTATTATTGTGTCTGTGTGATATGCTTATCGATAAAATTATGATATGCATCTAAAAACTATTATAGTACACTTAAGTTCTATTAGCGTGATCTGAAATTAGACTACATCACAAAAACACTCTATTGTAAAGTCTTTGTGACTACTAATGCACACGTACTATAGCAGCGATCTGAATATCCACATTGTCACAATATCGCCCTGTAGTTGAGTGTTCATCACTGCTATAACGAAACTACTATTGTAGTTCGTTTGGAACCCTTATTACGCTAATCAGATAAATAAAGGCACCTGTTAACAATTTTATAGAGCAATATTATTATGTACTAGTTATACTAGAACTTGCTATAGTACTTGACTATAACGGTTGTATAAAATGGCGTAGTAAACGTTTACATCCTTTGCTTATAGGTATTTTTAGCTCTCTTAGCATTTAGAGCAATAATGTACTGTCGAACGCTTTTATACAACACTCTGGCACCGCTAAAACCTTAATAAATCGTTTATAAAGCTTTTTAGAGTTATAAGCTGAAATTATCGGACTGAATTGCTGGTTGGGGTAGTTCTTGCGGAATAATACTGGCTGGAGAAATTAACAATTTCTATAGTAGGTATTGTATATTATAGTATAGTAATTTGAATACATTCAGCAATTATTCAAATGGTACAATAATATTCAGTTTGTGAATTTACTCCTATTTATTTTATGATTAAGTCAAAAATTTATTCTTAAGTTAGAATACCAGTTTAAACGTCTTCGAATTCAGTTATTATAAATTATGTAGAATAGCGTATGATGGTAGGCACATACCATCTAAACTCATTCCCTTCCCTACATAAAACATAGCCTAAAACTCATCAAAGCCAATATCTCGGTGGATCAAAAAGCTGTAAAATCAAAAGTTAATTATCGGAAGGCACGAGATTCCTGGCGTGTTTGCAACCAACGTGACTACGTATAGTCGAGCTACCTGCGGGTCGTCGCCGTCGCCGTCGGTCGTCGGTCGCCGGTCGTCGCGGCCACGACCTTGCGTGTCCTGCGCAGACGCAGATAACTAGGCTGTTCGCTGTGTAGTGATAAGCCTTTGCCTCTTATATGTTTTTAATGTTTTGTGGACTGGAGTTTGTCTGTGGAATTAAGTTTGAAGAGAGGATTTTAGATTACTAGAAGTAAAACACACATTCGTAATTTTTGGATTCGGTTTCAGAAATCCTACGAGTAAAAATCTACATAAATGTACCCAGTAAGCAGAAAAATACATGTTTCTCCACTTAACTGCTTGTAAAATAGAAACAACAGCACTAATTTAAATGACAGTGACCACTGTCTTGCCTATAGACAGCGGAACCATTTTTCGTTTTCCTAATCCAGTGATCTAATTCACAACCGTAACCCAGATATCATGTACCACGATATCACATTTCAAACTCAAACAACAGCTAGCAAATTAAAGTATAATTCCTACTAAGTATGTACACTGGCAAGGTCACTAGTTATATTCTAGATGGCAACTACACAGACCAAGTTCATTAATTGTCATTATCATTTTAAAATACTAAATAGATACTATTTTAATTAAAATATGAATAACTTATCTACTATAAAGGATACAAATTTAACGAGTGCGCAAATTTTAAGTCTGTAACCATGAATAATTCATTCAGCTTATGAATTTTAGACGTAGCGTAGAAGATTTTCATATGAAATGAAATAAATGAAATGAAATGCACTGATCCCAGCGTGGCTTGACCAGACTCGATTAATCGAATGAACCCCAAGATTTACGCTAGCCCCTGGAGACTCATACTGGTTATAAAAAACATGCTGTTCCATACATTTTGACCGCGTAGGTAGGTACATCAGCTGATTTCGGACTATTCCGATCTGTCACCCCTGCTTTGTCCCCTGCACCCTAATTGTGTAACTCACGACTAATCATAATTGGTTTCGTTTTGAAACAGAGTGCTAAACCATTGCTTCATATGTTCGAAAAATGTGTCTACTCAGCAACGTTAATAACGCAATGAATATTGTTGAACTGACAAAATGAAACAGATTATGATTGATCGTGAGTTACGCAATTAGGGTGCAGGTCAGGAACGGATCGGAGACAGATGATTATAAGCCAAAACTACTAGTCTTTTATTTAATGTAATGCAATGTTGCTTATAATGTGTGGGCATTACTTTTAAGAATTTAATATATTTATTCTTCCGATCCATTTTTCCGATCTGTCCCTGTAAGGGGACAAAGCAGGGTGTCAGATCTGAATAATCCATTTCTTTTTGATAACCGACGATACATTTCTATGCTACGGGTCAATACGGGTCTGTTTTTTTTTCCCTGTATACACAATTAATTAACAAATTCTTCAGTGTCCAAAAAACTAAACGCAAGTCTGGTTATAAAGAATCGTTGCTTTAAGACTCCAGCAGACAAGCGCCACACTAAAAAATCAATTTGCATTTTACGTCATTGATGCAATACTTGTATTAGTATAAAAAGCTAGTTAACAAAACTTGATCGGTAAAACTTAATAAAAATGTGGAGTTGTGTGTTCTTGTGTGTATTATTTGTGAGAAATGTTGTATTGGATAGTATGAAAACCCCAATGTTTATTTTTCGTCATAGAAATAGACAATCACTTCTCTCTGCTATAAATATAAGGAAACAGTCTCTACAACGAGAGACGACAAGTACGTTTACCTAAGACAGACTGTCCAGTTAGGTAGGTCCAAATTCGAGAAAGAGGTCAATCCTCGAATCCGACTCGGCTGGGCAGCGTTCGGGAGGCTGCGCAGTATCTTCTCGTCCCAAATACCGCAGTGTCTCAAGACGAAAGTCTTTGAGCAGTGTGTGTTGCCAGTGATTGCCTATGGTACAAAAACGTGGTCCCTCATAATGGGTCTTATCAGAAGGCTTAAAGTCACCCAAAGGGCAATGGAGCGGGCTATGCTCGGAGTTTCCCTACGCGACCGAATCAGAAATGAAGAGATCCGCAGGAGAACCAAGGCAGCCGACATAGCCCGAAGAATTGGCAAACTTAAGTAGCAGTGGGCAGGGCACATTGCTCGCAGAACAGATGGCCGATGGGCCGAAAGGTTCTGGAGTGGCGACCGCGTACCGGAAGACGTAGAGCGGGAAGGCCTCCCACAAGGTGGACCGATGACCTTGTGAAGGCCGCGGGAATCCGCTGGATATGGGAAGCACAAGACCGGTGGAAGTGGAGGAGCCTGGGGGAGGCCTATGTCCAGCAGTGGACGTCTTTCGGCTGAAATGGTGATGATGATGATGATGAGTCTCTACAAACTAGGTACCTATTTTTCGAAAATTTATAAACTTGTTCCAATGTATCAAACAAAATGTAGGTATCGTTAAGTAAAATTTGCTTATTTATTAATTTATTTTATAACAGCTTAAACTATAATTACAGGGTTTACCCTAATGCGACAGTTCAGAACTTAAACTAATAACTTAAGCTATATACTTACAATAACTAAATTAGAAAAATTTACCCTAACAACAGTATTAAATTATAACACAATTAAAACATAATACATATAACATAATAACTTACATAACAGTACAAACATAAACACAAACATACTTTACTACATTAAGAAAAAATAAAGCATTATTTTACTTGTAGCATAAAATCACACAAACAACAAAATGTGTAAAAATTAAAAATATAATGTGAACAACATTTTCATGTTTTCTGTAAGTTAGACGCATGACGTTACCACACTATAATTTTCATTCATAATATTACACAAAAGGTATTTTCATAAAAACATTATATTATCATCATTTTACACATGTTATACAAATAAATGCATCTTTATCTTTATCTTTTATCATTCATAATTCACCAATAAACATATTTACAAAAGTCATCATACAGTCCCTAACATTTTATTATTACAGATGTGTCTTGATTACCTGTAATTTTCAGTAGTTTTAATACCATATTTTTCAGTACTGCTGTTTTCTGACATTTTCCTTTTTACATCTTGAATGTATTAGATCTTTGTCATAAGAATTTTAAGAAAAAGGTTTGATTGTGATATTGACTTGTTTTTAACCCCCGACGCAAAAAGAGGGGCAAAAAGCAGGAAATAAAACGCACCTTTAAAGATAAACCGTTACTAAACGAAATTTTTCGAAAATTGTGTTACAAATGCCATCTTCCTTAAAATTACGTAAACTATACGATAAATATAACACATTCATAAAAAAACCACTGTATGAAGTAGATAGGCTCTAATTTTGACAATTACAAAACTAAATAAGATTTTGTTGCTAAATGCAATAACGTGTTTAAACTAATTGTGATGTATTTTGTTTTTTCGTTTAGTAACGGTTTGTCTTTAAAGGTGCGAAAAGTTAAATTTAAAAATAAAAAACTCCCTACCCAAACAAAGACCTATAAAAAAAAAACAACTTAAAAGACAAAAAAAATGATTTCTTTTTACTTTTTAGAGGTTTTTGTTTGGGTCGGGGTTTTCTTTTTAAATTTTACATTTAATAGTTTTATTTTCTTGTGTAATTATCCACATTTGGGCACATTATTTAAAAAAAATGCTTTCGATGCGACTGTTGTCGTACTATAGATTTTTGTGCCTGAACTCTACAACTGTACCTTAGTACGTATAAAACTTCTCAAATGTATTTTTATCAATTAATGTAGATATATAATATTTTAAACGTTCTAAATGTGGCCTAAAACAACTACAGTGTATTTTACTCAGTGACGTTTATACCACGTCACTTTTGTTTTGTTTGCTACGCAAAACCAATGTGGTTGACTATTTGAAAATGTTGTGCAAATTGTTACGCAAGACACGACCTCGCCAAAGCACCATTGTCAGCTTAAATTACCTACAAAAACAGGTGTTGGACAGTTATCTGCTTTTGTGTTTACAAATATTTGTTGTAACGTTTGCTGCTTCCTGATTCTTTGTTGTGTTTTAAATAATTTTAAACTGACTTCAAAAAGGAGGGGGTAAAAGAAAAACCTTCCTACATTAAATCAATAGTTATCGCCATGGAGACATTATTTAAAGTCAATAGGTTAGTATCTGAGAGATATAATACAGACACAGATAATAGAAAATAATTTGTTTGTAGATTTAAAAACGGCTGCTATAATTATTGTGTTATTTACCTATTTTTTTATTACTTAAGCTTTACAGTCAAAAATTATTTTAATATCTACTTTGAAAGTTTCGTTGTTGTTTTCAGTTTTTTTTACTCTTCGTTCTTCTTACATAGTAAAGGCAAAATAATCAGATAATATTTTGAAATTTATTTTGCTTTATTTCTATCTTATGTCATGTGTTAGGTGTGTTAATGACATTCACAGGTGATAACAATGTTCGGATCCAGATGATTTCCAGAGCCATGTGAGCACAACCAATGAAAAAAAAAGTGAAATCCCACCAAAAACATTTTCATGTAAAATGTTGCCAAGACGAGACCATATGACTCGCACTGTCAAAAAGTTATCAGATCTCATGTAGAGCCAAGCTTCTAACTCTACACGCCCTAACTCTACAAGGCCTAACTTCACAAACTCTACACCTTAGTCAAAATATATGTGGCTTGACCATTTCGCTATATTCACATGGACGTAAGATGAAAAATGTATTCACTGTTCATTACTTTTCTGTTATACTAACTGTTGTAGTAACGAAACGGCCAAGCCACATATTTTGACTAAGGTGCAGAGTTTGTGAAGTTAAGCCTTCTAGAGTTAGGGCGTGTAGAGTTAGAAACTTGGCTCTACATGAGATCTGATAACTTTTTAACAGTGCGAGTCATAATGGTCTCGTCTTGGCCACATTTTACATGAAAATGTGTTTGGTGGGATTAATTTCACCAAAAGGGCTCTACTGACTTGTAGAGATATATATATACCTACGGTAAGTACTCTACACAAATGCTGTATAAAGCTGTAAGCGGGTGTTTTTACTATAATACTACCTTATTAAGGGGGAAGCGCCAGAGTATTCCGCGAAATACGCTACGCTTACGCTACGCTTACGCTATACGCTTTTTCTAGTTTGCAGGTCATTGTGTGGCTTTCTGTTGAATAAAACTATGATTGAACATGTATATATTTACATAATCTTAATCATCGAAACCATCAATACAACTCTCTTCATCTTCCTAGCCTTTTCCCAACTATATTAAGGTCAGCTTCCAGTCTAACCGGATGCAGCTGAATACCTGTATTTTACATGGAGCGACTACCTATCTGACTTCCACAACCCAGTTATTGGGTAACACGATACCCCTTGGTAAGACTGTTAGTCAGAATTTTGGACTTCTGACGACCCGTAACGACTGTCAAAGATCCACGAATGACAGCCGGGACCAACGGCTTCGGCTGTCATTCGTGGATCTTTGACAGTCGTTCTGAGGCACGGAGGGGTCTTGGTATGTAAAGATGGTTATCCATCCACGGACCAACCGCGGCAAGCGTACCTTAACCTGATCGATCACCCCGTGCAGCTGTTCGCCGCAAGTCCCTCAGTCAATACAACTCTCATTAGTTCACATAATAATGTGACTTGACTGACGAATTTCGAGGGTTGCCTCAGCGGATTCTGTTTAAAGTAAGTTTATTTCAGCACCTAATATTCTTTTTTCCTAACCCTTAGAAGATCTCCTCAGAATCAGAATTGTATTTCAAGACTAGATAAACAACCATTTTCAATATTTTCATGCTAAGTTATTTTGTTTTATCTCTTTCCTAGAATATTCTATTATTTTCAGTTTTCAATTAGTTTTTCACAGTATTCAGCAGAATAAATACGTTTTTCATTTACCTATTTCTGTTTAAAGTACCTTGCCTTTATTTGAGATAATTTCATTTTCCTAAGAATACAATAATTATTCACTTACATGAGAATATTAAAATTACAATAAAAGTCAATATTTTTAAGAGTTCTACGTTTTTCGGCCTTTGCAAAAAATTTAAATTAAAATGATACATTTTATTAATAAATAAGTAATTTATTCAGTCCTTAAAATTAGACTGATTTCAAATGCCATTACAGGCTTATATAACAATGAATAAATGCTTCTTCAAAAATGAATATTAATATCGGTCATATCGGTTTTGCCACCTAAATTAAAATAAATAGCACATAAAAGGCATAATAAATAATCATATCGATGTTCATCCGTATTTTTTAATGCATTATTAATGTCTACATTTTGTTATCTAACTTTAAATACTTCCTTGTTCATTATTCACTGCTCAGGCGCCGGTTAATAACAAAATACTCTGATGTAACTATGTATGTTTGTGTCACCTGAAAAATTTAAAAATAATACTTAGTTTGTTCTAAATTTAATAACCAATTAAAACCTGAAACGATTATAAGAATACATAATCAAATCAAATTACTCACAATCTTAATCAAAACCAAAACAAACCGATCACAATCTTAAAAAAAAAAATACAAAAATTCATCATCATCATAATTTCACTCATTTTTCATCTCAATTTTTGTAGACAGCATTAGGATCAATCGCAGACATTAATTGCTAAGCAAATTGAAACCAATTCAGCGTGATAAAGCCAATTTATACATCTGTCAAAGAATACCTAGTTGTGGTTTGAATATACAGACAATTGAAGTAGGTTGTCAGTTAATTTCCCTGATTTTACACAGCTTCTGAAGTCACATTTTTTTTAATTTCAGCCCATATTCTAGAATAATATACCTATACAGGTGTAACTTAAATAACGCACAACCTCTGAAGTAGTTATTGTACTCATAATTATCAACAATTTTTACTATGGGGCCAAACCTGAAATCGCGAAAAAAACATCAGCTGTTCCATACACTTGTATTCACATAACTCGTTAAAATGTAGGGAACAGCTGATTTTTTTTTCGCGATTTCAGATTTGGTCCCATAGTAAAAGTTGTTGATAATGATGAGTACAATAACCCCTTCAGAGGTTGTGCGTTATTTAAGTTACACATTGTATATATTGTATACCTAGACAAACATGAATCTATTTCGATTTTAAACAAGATTTGTTCGATTAGTATACATTCTGTCCGATTTTATTCGAGATTCATGCTAAACCACCATTCTTTATGAGCCTCGGAAATAACTAATTACCAACCTTTATGTTGCAGTGAGGCACATTTTCCAACACAAGAAAAACATAAAATGCTTCGTCTAATCTCGCAGAGCTGAGGAACGGTTCAACGCATGAGAATCATCAACAATCGTACTGCAATCAGTCAAGGGTCCAACAAAGCTGGAGGTTTCTGCTGATGACCCAAGAAAAATAGAACAGGAAAAGATCGAGGTGCTAATATCGGAGACAAATTCCAGATGTTCAACAAGTCTACAAGCATGAAGGTAACAAAATAATTTAAAAGACAATTAGATATTCCCTAAAACCTTTTTCACGCTACGGCTCCGGTTATTGCAGTGCTGCCAACTTATGTCCGCTACAAGTAATCGTAACATTTTTCATGCATTGCCTTAATTTGACAAATGAATAGTTTTCACATTGGGAAAACACCAGAATGACTACTCAACTATTCATTTATATTCATTCATAGGTGTAGTGGTCGCAAGGGCTAGGTAATGCTGAGCAAGAGGGCCTGAGTTCGATTCCAATTAGGCTTAGCATGACGCTTTCTATTTCTACGAAGAATAGACAGTGATTTTTCAATACAAAGTGACGTTTCGTTTCTTCATTTATGATATCGCACCGTAGATATCCTTCTACAATCTGTCATTTTGTCTTTCGTTTCTAACGATCTTTGTCTAGGTCATTATAAATGTAGACTATATCAGAAGAAAATTTCTTCCCAAACTGTCAAAATCACACTGACAACAAACTTTCTACTCGACGGCCGCAAAGTTTATACGACTATCTACAAAATCATGACTCGTTTAGAATGCCTAACTGAGATAATTAATAGAAAAACAGCTATCTTCTCCTATTGTACATCATTTAGTTAATGTCTATTCTTCCGTCGACAAATCGGTGCTCGTGCTAAGCCTGCTGGTAGGGCAAAGTGTTAATGGGTTTTCCATCAGGATTTTTTCAGGAGTTGGAGTCTGGATTTGTTTCCGGCAATAAGCTCGCCCCGGATTACATGGGAACGTGTTTGGCGAGTTATAGGTGTACAGACGCCAGCACATCAAGCTGCCTCAAACTGTAAAAAATTCCTAATTGAACATGAACCTTACGTTTTTATTATAAAGTTGAAAATCTATCAAAGAAATTTGACAGATTGGGGTAGCTTGATGTGCCGGCGTTTGTACTATAGGAACCTACACTCTTCAGGGAAACAAGGAGTGTTGTTACGTTACGTGTAAAAAGAAAACGCTATTGGTATTCAGAAATTCGGGCCAGGTACTCACCACCTGGCCACCGGGGCCATAATTTTGAAATGGTTACCCCAGAGTAGGTCCATAATATTTTCAACGAATGTCAATCTGTCAAGTAGCCATATGATAAATTCTACGTCTTCTCATGTCTAATCATATAATTTATTTTTACAACTTTATGCAAAACTGCTTCCACCCGCGGCTTTGCCCGCGTGGAAGTCGGAAATTACCCCGCGGGAACGTACTACCGGAATAAAAAATCATATATCTTAATCTAGGTTACAATCTATCTATGTGCCAAATTTCATCAAAATCCGTTCAGCCGTTTTTGCGTGAAAGAGTAACAAACATCCATACATACAAACTATCGCGTTTATAATATTAGTAAAGATGTTAGTTGTTGTTCGTCGGTTATATAAGTTGTAATAAGCGGGTTCAATTCTGGGTCAAATGTAAATCATTCGGTTACAATGTATTGCGGGAGTGACCAGTGTAATATTAGCGAATGGCTGACTTGAAACATATTTTTATTTTGTTGAAGTTTATTGGTGATTGATTTGTTTAGTAAGCAGCTAGGTTATGAGCATTTATAAGCGTAAAGAGGCAACTTAACACACTTATTGATTTACAGAAGCATTCAATAATGTATATTAAATAGTAAAACTCATAACGAGCACTGAGCAGCTGTACCATTGTTTTCCAATCTTCAAAATCAAAATGTACCTAATAAAACATAATTATAATAGCTATTGTTGTAATTAGGTATGTTTTATTAGGTACATTTTGATTTTAAAGCAATAGCAATAGCTATTTATAAAATTATGTTTTATTAGGTACATTTTGATTTTAAAGCAATAGCAATAGCTATTTTTATAATTATGTTTTATTAGGTACAATTTGATTATAAAACAATAGCAGTAGCAATTGTTATAATTATGTTTTATTAGGTACATTTTGATTTTGAAGATTGGAAAACAATGGAGCAGTTGCTCAGTGCCTGTTCTGTCCCTATTTGAGAAGAAACCTTTGCCCTACTACCGCATAACAAAAGAGATTATGAGTTTTACTACTTTTTTTCCCGAAGGGCTGGGCAGAGGTGTACCTATAACCAGAGATCGGATATTCGGATGCATATTCACCTGAAGTTGAGATTTTGGCTAACATGGAATGCGCTTTTGTATCGAAAAAGTCTTAATCTAGGTGAGCAATTTGTTTATTTTTTGTTTTAACTAATACAAACCACCCCTCCTCCAGTACATACACGTATTTGTATCGGGTTAAACATTAACTTTAAATTAATACACATCTGAATAGTTATGCAATCCAAGAATCCCGGGGTTTGCAATAAATATTACAAATAATTTATAAAGCCGCTTCCATACTTTCATAGCTAAAAATTATCTTTAGGTAAATATGCATCCGAATATCCGATCTCTGCCTATAACATACCCACATTTTGCAAGTTATGTTCATAACTTCATGCCCATATAAATGAGTGGCGGGCCTATTGCTATCATCCGGACACTAATCCACGGGCTGCTATTAAGACATTCTAGATAAAAATTCCAATCAAACTTTGCCCGACCTGAAAATCAAACGCCGGACCTCATGCCCAACAGTAGCGCCTGCGACCACTACACCAACGAGCCAATTATAAAAAAAAAATGCCTAAGTAATTAGTTTTGAGGGGCTAATGTAAAAAAAAATCACACCTCTATAGGTACGGTCGACTGTGGCATCTTTACTTTCCATAGTAACTTTACCCATGAGTACTTTACATAAATTTATCTCGATAACTAAAAACTATTGCCGCAATTTAATATCGAAACGATACAGAAGTGAAATAATCTACTATTTGTAACAAATTTTTAGTAATCGAGACATATTTTAATACAGTTCTCATTGGTAAAGTTGCTCATGGAAAGTAAAGATGCCACAGTTGACGGTGTCATTTTTTTTTGTCAGCAAAACGTCATCTCTTCCATTACCTAATAAGAATATCAATAACATAACTCGATTATAAAAACCACTAGGTACATATTCCATTCACAATACAAATAAAACCTATCTAGTCCAAACGCCAGAGTTACGCTGAAAACCTATAAAATGAGGCCCAACAATTTTGTGTCGCCATTCAAACTAGTTAGTCAGTGTGGCTATTGTACTACATTTTTCCTGTTTGCTGGTACAAAAACTTGTAAAAGGAAGTAATGACCTAAATTTAGTTTTACATAGACTATTTAGAAGAATATTTTTAGAATAAATACTAAGTTGGACTAATATGTGGAACTAAGAAGTTAGTAGTCGGCTCATGTTCGGTATGTTGTTTGATTTTGTGTGATAATGTAATCATAATAGCATTTTGAAGGATAATATTGATAGGGAAATGGAGGAAAAAAATGGGATTTAACTTTCGATTTCATGATTTTTAGGGATACAAGATAACAATGGTTCTAAGAATCGCAAAAGTTATCAAAACAACGTTTATTTCTTTTAGCAAGAAATCTTTTTTTTTTCATACAGAATGTAATATCGAATACTTTAGACTAAATTCATATTCATATTTTCTAATCAGTAATTAAGTACCTTCTATGTCCTTGTAGTTAAATTACCCAAAACCATAATTATACATTTCTGAAAAACACGTTGTATAAAATGGAAAATTCATGCACGCGCTTGAAAACAATTGATAACCTCTACAATGTACCGAATGTACCAAAATGTCATCGTTCCCAATCAAATCCCAACTATTCACGACGAATCAAACGTTCGCATAGCCACACATATTAGGGCACATAAATGTTTATGTATCACATTTTTGCATGTCTGCGTATATTTATAGCAGTGGGCGGCGGTGTACTCGACCTTGCGCTCGAGACGAACCACGCACTACGGCGCGAGATTTCACCACACTAGCAACGCAGCAATCAAAATAATCAATATCCAATGCTGGGTCCAACCAACAGCTTGAAAATGTCGCAGTCTCTACACAGCAATGTATACCGTGTAGCGTATGCTGGTCGGTACTGTGCGCGTTCGGTATCCGACGCGCGCCTCCAGTCTCATTCGCCAATTTCGCGCACAAGTTCATCGACTTATGACAAGGATGCATGAATCAAGTGTAATGATACGATACGGCATCGCTCTTTGTTCCGACCGGATGGTTGCCGCATTGTTTTAGGAACACTGACCTTATTAACAGCGTCTAACGTTGTGTAGGATGCATTGACTTGCGTAAATAGTTGTAGTAAAAAAAAAAACGTTTTTTTTTTGTATGTGATTTCACATTGCGTCAGATTGGTTTTGTCTCATTGAGAAGCGTGAAGAAAAATACTTATTGTAAATAAAATATTTTGTATTTGTTATTTCGTGTTTTACTTATTTTGACTACAGTTTTAATGGTAGCATACATTTTGATCTAGTGAAAGATGTTGGCATCTGTTATCATCGTCATTAAATTTCCAGGTCAATAGGTACTTTATTTCAGGAATCCTCATTGTAATTAAATTCCTACCTACTTTTACACATTGCCAAAAAACAAATGGGTCCTCACAACATTTCTTCTACTTTGACAACGTTATAAGTAAATTCATAGAAAATCATCTTGATTACGGTCTATTCTGTAAAATGTCATTGTGAAAACTAAGACGAAGCGAGCTTGAAGTAAGCTTTCATTTCACCTCATTTCAAGCTGACTTCGGCTATAATCACAGTCAGATACTACAGAATAGGTCGATTGTAGATTTCACATATTCATTATTTACGTAATACCGCATCCAAAAAACTTTGGCATCAATTAATACACAAGTCGCTCCCTGTAAGGAGTGTCACGCCTACATAGGCAATCAATTGTGTGTCCACACATACAGACACACACACGGACACAATGAATTCATTCGACGGCCACCGATCGGGTCACCATGGGGTTTTGAAAAAAGAAGATAGGCTATAAAAATCAGAGAGAGGACGACTTTTGTAGTTTTTAAAAAGCAAGGGTTCGGGTGAAAAGGACAAAAAGGGATATTGACTGGACATTGGTTGGTCTGTTGACGTCAGGCTGCTGAATAACTGAATATTTGGACGGCAGAGGCTGGGTTTGAGTTGCAGGTTCGATTCCAGCTTAAAACCATGCAGTCACGCTACCCATCTCACAGAAAAAATCTTTGTGTAGGGCTGTTTTGAATAAGTGAGCGAATCAAATGCTGGATCATACGGTTATTATAAGCCACTAGAGGCTTATACTTAACTGCCTATAGGCGAACTGAAGTCTAGCGTCTAGACTTCAGTTAATCTACCCTAGATTGCCTCGTCGGTCTAGTGGTGCTGATCATAAAGTCCTGGGTTCGATTCCCAGGTCGGGAAAAGCATTATCGGGTTTTTTCATCAGGAATTTCTCAGTGGGAGACTGGAGTCTGGATTTGTGCCGGGCTGATGGAAATAGGCTCGCCCCTATATTACATGGGACTTGAACATAACTGGTGAAGTGAGCCCTTCGGGGTATGCAGGCGTGATGTTATGTTATCTTCAGGGATCCGTCTTTCTAGGGGCTTTTTTTTGGGTGGGAAATTATCAAATAACTTCTCCTGCTCTGGGTGGAGTGGGAGGGCGTGTCAGACTTTTACTGACTAAAACCCACCCGTGTTCCCTCAGTTGCCTGTGTGCCAGGGGCGGCGGTATCTCTTTCGAACAACCCGCACCTCTGGCGGGCATCGGCCCTTGCGGACCCCACCAGTTGGTGCTGACATCTCTTTGAAGCGCGCGTGGAGCACAACGCGCCGTCGACCCGGGCTTGGTCCTTACCGGACAGCGAGCTACCCATTACTCGCCGTCCGCAAGCCCGCGCCTACGGTGGCCGGGAATCAGCCTGGGATTCCCGACGCCCAAGGCGTATCCCGCGGCGGCTACGGCCGTGAGGGCGCATATACTGCCTTTCCCTCACATGCGCCGCCTCCCTCTTCGCGAGCATTACTGCTTCGCAGAAAGAGGTGACGGCTAACCATGCACTCTCGCTCCGTACCATGGCCTGGATCAGGGCCGGACGCGAGAGATCGCTGCCGCCGATCGCGTCCACGAGGACACGGCGGTGCTCCGCCCAAGCCGGGCAGACCTCCACCGTATGCTCCACCATGTCCTCGGGGCGATCTTCGCAATGGAAACACCCGGGCGTTTCCTCCCGCCTTATTCGAAACAGGAACCCCTCGAAACAACCGTGTCCGGTGAGGACCTGCGTCAGGCGGAAGGTGAGGACGCCGTGCCGCCTCTCAAGCCACTCCTCAAAGAGGGGACTTACCACCGCTATCGTGGCGTGCCCAATCTTCAGTGCTTAAGGATAGCAATAGGGTTTCTGTTACACCCTGTATCTGTATGTATAATATATAGACAGACGATTACAGTACTTTCATAATCTGTTAGCTGAAATCTCGGTGACACAAATTTAGCGTACGATTTTTTATTGCGATAACCATTAGTTTGTTTGCCAAATCTATCTAGCACACGTGAATGTATTCTAATGGTTATAGTAGGACATACACGTGTAACTCAAAGGAAAATAAAATAAATATTCCTATAATATCTAACAACGAATCGTAATTCTTATCCATTGCGACTTAGGACCGCGATTGGAAACAAACAATAATTAATTTATAAAAACTTTATCACAACAAAAAACCACTTTCAAATGAAAAAAAAACCGTCATTTTGGAAGTCTGTCTTTGGTTTTGAATTTTAGTTTTTTGCCAAACTTCCAAAATTACAGTTATTTTGTAGTGCTTTTTCTATGTAATAAAGTATTTTCCTTGTCACTTTTCAGTTGTGGTACCTAATAGAGTAACACCTTATCATTCAGAATTTGAATAATTTTTTAAGCATATTGCTGATTGCTTAACATGTTCGAAAAATTCGTCTGCTTAATTACTACTACTAATGTGTTATGCAATTACCTACGACAAAAAAAAAGTCACTCCGGTACTTTCCAAAGAGATAAGGAAGGTGATCTGATAACAAAAGCACACTCACATTTTGATGACGATAATTTGCAGTCCAATGTCCTACAGACGCCAGCACATTAAGGTACCCCAAACTGTCAAATTTTCCCAGTTGAACATGAACCTTAAACTTATGTTATAAAGTTGAAAATCTATCAAAGAAATTTGACACATTGAGGTAGCTTGATGTGCTGTGGCGTCTGTACAATCTAGAGCCTACTGTAGCTATAATCTTAATAAAAAGACACCCTAATCGCGTAACCCACTATCAATCAAAATCTGAATAATTTTGGAGGATATTGCTAATTAATTATCGAAATCAAAAGTAATTTATTCTTTCTTCTTTATTCTTCTATCTTTTGAACGTCAAATTACACAAAACAGTCCCCCAAATCGCCCGCCCTTCACCACTTTCTAGTGATTTAGCTGAGAAGAAGAAGTGGCGCAATAAACTCCCCAGCAGCACAGCTGTCTGTTCAGTTAGAATAACTCGATTCTATACAATAGCAAGTAATTAACACTACGAAACATCGAATTGACTTAATAGGCCAAATAATTTAATTTTATGTTTTAAATTAAATTAAGTATTTGGTATAAATATGTCAGGTAGCACACGCCAATAAACCTACCAGCAAAAACATTGAAACTATTCTCAAGCAGAAAAAAAATGCTCTACAGGTTCGAAAAATTTCTCTGCTCAACGACGTAAATAACGCAATGAATGTTGTTGAACTGTCAAAATTTCTCTGCTCAACGTCGTAAACAACTGTGAAAATGTAAGCCTACTACTAGCGTCTTACGAAACTACCTACTACAAAAAAAAACCTCACTCCGGTACTCCCCGAAGAGATAAGAAAGGTGAGAGGTGATAACAGAAGCACACCCACATTTTGATGACGATAATTGTCCAATGTACAGACGCCAGCACATCAAGCTCTCCCAAACTGTCAAATTTTCCCATTTGAACATGAACCTTAAACTCATGTTATAAAGTTGAAAATCTATCAAAGAAATTTGACAGATTGGGCTAGCTTGATGTGCTGCCGTCTGTACAATCTTAAGCCTGCTGCTGCTAGAAATTTAAGGGGAAAGCGCCAGGGAAGCTCGCAAAATTAGTTTTCATTATTGAAGAGACCAGGAGACAAGATTAGCACTTACCGGAAGAATGGAAGCAAGCAAAAAAAAGCAGTGATAATAATACCTCTGCAAGACGTTATGTAGGTATAGATACAGTTACCTATAGATTTCGACTGAATCCTATATGGGTTTAAGAAACATAGCCAGGCTTGTTATATTATAAGATTTCAGCGGTTGTGCCTAATATAAAAATATCACTGGCAATGACATAATTATTATCCAGATCTAAATTAGATGTCACGAATAGTTTTTCAAATTGATCCTGAAGAATTTTTATTGAGCTATATTATGTAGACTAATTACCCACACTGTTTGTCCACTGCTTTCGTCGACGGGGCGTCAACGAGAAACGAGATTATTCGACCGAACGTGACGTCCCGTTGACGGACGTGCGGTGGGCACGCGATCTTAAATACGTTCTGGTACCCACTGATATGTTTGTAGCCGACTGCAACTAGCTGAAGTCTAGCTACTAATTCCTATGATAAAATGAACTTTTAGCACGTATAGGTAATGCACGCCTTTCTTCTTCTAAGTATCGCTACTTCGGCGCCGTCATCTCGTTCTCGTTGACGTCCTGTAGATGTGGCGGTGGACAAACGGCCTTAGATACGTTCTAGTACCTACTGATATTTTTGTAACAGACTGCACCTAGCTGGAGTCTAGTAACGAATTCTTATGGCAAAATTAACTTTGACACGTTTAATGTTTTAATTACTTCTTTCTTCTACCATAGAAGATACCTCTCCTATAGACAGTTATTTCTGGGATATGATTACCCGAATGTTCAAAACCTTAGGTTATATCGAACACATATATAGCAAAAGAGCTCATTTTCGCAAATAGTTTGATAATTCGGAATGAACCCTATTCCGATTAATTAACTTTTTCGGATGAAAAACACATCGGGGGTAAGAACAACGTGAATTTTTAGTTCGGGTCTCAAACTAATCTTAAATCCGTAAGTGATACGGAGTGGGAAACACCTGCAACTATGGATTTCTGGTTCAGGGAGTAGATGCCTGTTGTGCTGTAGATAGTCATCGCTTGATTGTAGAGTGTACAAAGCCCTTACCAATATCTTGTACTTATCCAATAGGCTAACCAAAACTAAAAAAAAAACAGTGGCACTCCGGGAGTGCCGACAGAAGTGAAAACTTGAACAATTACGTGTGTATTTTTGTTTATCGTCAATACAGGATTTCACATTGGGTCCTTGGGTCCTGATTGCACTTGGTAACAAAATAATAAACGAGCGATCGACTTCAAACATTAAAGGTAACAGCACAGATTTTTACGATAAAAATACAAAGGGAAAGAAATGGATAAAAGAATTAGAATTTCTTAATGAAAGAAAGGGACTTTTCCAAAAGACATATCCGTGTGCTCGTTCACCCAAGCACCATTTTTAATAGACCCCTGCGGTGGCTCATAATCTGATTAAATAAAAAAAAAAGAGAAACTTGTGAATTATATCGTCGAGCTATTAGATTATTATTGTTGACGCTTTGACACTCCTATATCTACGTACATATATATATACACAGTATACATATAGCTCATGGAAAGCGTTCGGTGACGATGACGCCAGTTCCATGATTTTTTGTTCACCCAAAAACTGCTCAATGCGCCTAGGAAGTTTTCACTTCAAAAAATCGTGTTACATGTGACATAAAATTGACCAACGAAGAGCAAATTGCACAGAATCTTCACTGCTACATGTAATCTACTTTATATATTAATACGTGAAGCAAAAACTTGGTAGGTATCCCTTTTTACGAAAATTACGCGGAAGGAGTATGAAATTTGGCTCAATTAAACTTTGGAGAAGGAGTGCGAAATCTAATATTTTTAAATAACTATACATTAGAAATACATTAACTTTTAAATCTAATATGGTCGAATTTCAACCACTGGGCGGCCACTACTTATTGTAATTATGTCCAACACGCAAGTTCTGCTGTCGACATCATTTGAAGCTACTTTTCCCTGTCGTCCTCACTTTGCGTCACAACAATTTTCGCTTTTCCGCTACCATTAATAGTTCCGCTATAGTTTACTTTAGAAGTAACAGACCGTATCGACATTAATATGGAGTTAATTGCTATTGTTCTTCATTCCTGCTCTAACCTATACGTGGCTTGAAAACGAATGGCATGGGCGGAGCACCGCTGTGTCCTCGTGGAGGCGATCGGCGGCGGCGATCTCTCGCGTCCGGTCCTGGTCCAGGCCCTGGTACGGAGCGAGAGTGCATGGGTAGCCGTCACCTCCTTCTGCGAAGCAGTAATGCTAGCGAAGAGGGAGGCGGCGCACGTGAGGGCGAGGCAGTATCTGTGCCCTCACGGCCGTAGTCGCCGCGGGAGACGCCCTGGGTGTCGGAAATCCCACGCTGATTCCCGGCCACCGTCGGCGCAGGCTTGCGCATGGCGAGTAATGGGTAGCTCGCTGTCCGGTAAGGACCAAGCCCGGGTCGACGGCGCATTGTGTTCCACGCGCGCCTCAAAGAGATGTCAGCATCAACTGATGGGGCCCGCAAGGGCCGATGCCTGCCAGGGGTGCGGGTTGTTCGAAAGAGATACCGCGGCCCCTGGCACACAGGCAACTGAGGGAACACGGGTGGGTTTTAGTCAGTAAAAGTCTGATACGCCCTTCTGCTCCACCCAGAGTGGGAGAAGTTATTTGATGATTTCCCACCCAAAAAAAAAACAAAACACGAATGGCATTTAAACCAGACCTAGAAAACAGCCGTGATTAATATTTTGGGCCAAAGGTAATGCCAGGGTGGAGCAAAATTAAATTAAATTGTCCGTTGTTGCGCTGGCTCCACAGTCACGAACCAGCGAGGTAAATGCGTAACGCACTAACAGTAGGAATAGCTTTCATTTTGACACTTCAACAACATTCATTGTTTTATTTACGTTGCTGAGTAGACAAATTTTTCGAACATGTGAAGCAATGGATTAGTGATATCCTTCAAAATTATTCAGATTCTGATAGACCTTTTTATTGCTCGTATTCAGCCATTTATAACACGCCCTTATTCACGTACACACGGCTACATATCAAGCTATACATTTCCAGTATAGGCTGATCTCGCATTGTATAGGGTTTCCGTACAGTGCGAGATCAGCGTAAACTGGAAATATATAGCTTGATGTGTAGCCGTGTGTACAAAAACCTCGATGTAGAATTCAAGTAGTAGACCTTCTCAAGACCTCTTCAAACTCCTTACATCCTAGTACAAATATTATGATTACCCAAAAAAAATACTATTCTTCGGGGCAGAACCGTTAGTAAACAACGACGTTCATTTAAAATATTTAATTTAGTATGTTCCAAGGTTTATTTAACTTGTGTATTATATAAATAATGAACCATTGAGTCGGCGACTCTATACTATGTCTAAATATTTGATTAAATCTGATTATGTGTGGGAATTTGCTGTGAAGGAAAACATGACAAGGACGACTGGAAAAAAATCGCCACGAACGATAGAGCCAACATGGTGCTAGAAGTTCATGCATGCCTGGTAAAGGCACATGTCTGCCTTAGTAAAGGCTATTTCTGTACGAGTTTTAGCCCTGCTGTAAAAATTTAAATTACTATTATGGACATAAGTGAAATAAACTTTAATTCAAGTGTAATTAGTGTTATTCTGTTTAAAGAGTTTTAGAACTTGGTAATACCTCAACCTAGTGTGCCACCGCCTGTCCATTGCAGTAACCTTGATGGCTATGCTATCGAACAGTTTATTCCTGCCTCCTTAAATCTTTCCTGAAAAAGCATGCGTTAAGTCTTTAACTTAAAGATGTAACGAACCTCGATCACAGGATCACCAGCCGACCTTGTAACTAACGGACTAGCTGGTGGTTACTACATTAAATGATTTCGTGGTTAATGACCAGCAACACGCCGCTTTATAACCTCAAATTATTGTGACCCATATTACTCAATTGGCGGATATAATTTACATGTGCGAAGCACAATAGCCGACTCAGGGTAGTCAGAGAAATTGGATGTCATTGACTTTTGCCGACATAATCGGGACTTGGTCAGTGGTCAGTCTCTATAATGATAGGTACAGTCGTACATCAAAGCAAAATCAAAGGTAACATTTGATACATTTCGTAGTAGTAACGGTGATTTTCGTTTGCCACTGATATGTGTTTGACTTTACCAGCCAGTAGTTGATGCAGCAGCCCATTTCAGGGCCGTGTTAGTTACAAAAAACAAACTATAAAGTATGTTAGTTAATACAGAGGTGAAATTGGAAAAATAATATTGATTCATCAACCCGCACCACTCCTGGGCACGCCACGATAGCGGCGGTAAGTCCCCTCTTTGAGGAGTGGCTTGAGAGGCGGCATGGCGTCCTCACCTTCCGCCTGACGCAGGAGCTCACCAGACACGGTTGTTTTGGGAGGTTCCTGTTTCGCATAAGGCGGGAGGAAACGCCCGGGTGTTTCCATTACGAAGATCGCCCTGAGGACATGGTGAAGCATACGGTGGCGGTCTGGCCGGCTTGGGCGGAGCACCGCCGTGTCCTAGTGGAGGCGATCGGTGGCGGCGATCTCTCGCGCCCAGCCCTGGTTCAGGCCATGGTACGGAGCGAGAGTGAATGGTTAGCCGTCACCTCCTTCTGCGAAGCAGTAATGCTCGCGAAGAGGGAGGCGGCGCACGTGAGGGAGAGGCAGTATATGCGCCCTCACGGCCGTAGTCGCCGCGGGAGACGCCCTAGGCGTCGGGAATCCCAGGCTGATTCCCGGCTACCGTAGGCGCGGGCTTGCGGACGCCGAGTAATGGTAGCTCGCTGTCCGGACCAAGCCCGGGTCGACGGCGCGTTGTGTTCCACGCGCGCCTCAAATAGATGTCAGCACCAAATGGTGGGGTCTGCAAGGGCCGATCCCTGCCAGGGGTGCGGGTTGTTCGAAAGAGATACCGCGGCCCCTGGCACACAGGCAACTGAGGGAACACGGGTGGGTTTTCGTCAGTAAAAGTCTGACACGCCCTCCCGCTCCACCCAGAGCGGGAGAACTTATTTGACGACTTCCCAACCAAAAAAATAAAAAAACCCGCACCACTCACATGCAGATTGATGAATCGATCGAGCACAGCCACGACCAACCTTATCAGCTATCATTTTCCCTCACAGTTTTCAAGACTGAAGCGGTTTTCTTCCACATGATTGGATAGAAATTTGCCGAGTTATAGGTAGCCTACTATAGCAATTTCATGCAACTATCAAAGAATGACAGTTGTGATTTAATTATATGGATAAACTATGCTATTAGTCGATTTGCTAAACAATTAATTTACTGACTTAGGTCCACCGGATGCACTAGCTAGGAGAATGTATAGCGACCTTATTGGTGATGATGTTCAGAAAACTCGGGTGCGTAGTACTCGCAACCGGCGGCTTGCGTGTATGATCATAAGGTCAATTCTCGTAATTAAAATCTAGTCGCAGTCTTATCTTGGCGACAATCAAATGTCAGTAATTTATCAAAAATTTATTGAAACTCGAGGTATTTTGAATAGATTGAGATTGAGATCAGACTGTGAACATTGTTAAAATTACGAGAATTGCTCCTCTGATGTAAACGAGGCAATAATTATGTAAGATCGTAGCATGTGGGGTTCTGTATTTTCTGCCTACCCCTATGGAAAGAACACGTGAGTTTAATGTATGTATATTTAGTTGTTTACTTAGGTATTAGGTACGTAAAGAAATATTTTCAATCTAGGTACTTAATTTCATTCCTCCAACTAAGAATCCGTACAAACTGGCCAGTAACATAGAATCAAGGCTAGACTTTTTACTTCATTTTCTAAGTAGGCACTACCGATCCTGACTGGTCGCCTTAGGTTTTTACGAGACCATGACTCGGCCTATCTTGAGATTAAAATCTTGAGTGACGTCAAAAAAATGATTGATCTGACGGTTTTTAGTTCGTGGTCGGTAGTTACGCACCATTATTAGGTTAATGTAATGGGTTACAGATAGATCTATACTGTGAGGCTACTTCAACTGCAGTTGCGACTGCCTCGTTTTGGCAGTGCCTCAGAAATGTTCGCAGTAACCAAAACCGAGAGCAGTGGGGGCCAGACAGGCGCTTTACTTTGTGTATTCATCACCGCTGCTCTCAAAACGGTGAAGGAAAACATTGTGAGGAAACCGGCATGTCCTAGAACCAAATATTCGAAAACATGTGACATCTACCAACCCGCACTGGTCCCGCGTGGTAGATTTCAGCCCACTCCCTTTTGAAGAGAGGAGGCCTTTGACCCAGCAGTGGGAACGGTACACGCTGATCATGCTAACCCATACCGATGAATTTTATGCCATTATCTGCAAAAGACGGCCTTATTCCTGAGCAGAATAAGGATGGATCTCACTCATTAATCTGAACACGATCAGCTTACCTAAACGGCGTTCAAGAATTGTCAGTGTCATTACTGACAGCTCTTGAACGCAGTTTAGATGTGTTGATTGCGTTTAGTTTCATTCGTGAAATTGGCACTAAGAGGCAGACATAATAGCATACGGAACGCTGTGGCGGCAAATACTTCTTCCGCCATTATCACATATAGAGGCATGAGGAACAGGGTATAAAGTTTAAAAAAAGTATCCTATGTGTTAATCTAGGTTATAGTCTATCTGTGAGCCAAATTTCATCTAAATCCATTCATCCGTTTTTGAGTGACAGAGAAACAAACATCCAAACATACAAACTTTCACATTTATAATAATATATTAGTAGGAAGTAGGATTTACAATCTTCTGCCCGGTACTTTGTAACCGTGAAATTTTGGTCCACGACTCCCCGCGTTGCATCCCATCGCCCACCCGCCCTTTTATCTAATTCGTTTTCACTTAGCCTTCTCTCCAACTTTTTGAAGTGAAAACTTCTTTAGGCGCGTTGAGCACATTTTGGGTGAACAAAAATCATGGAACTCACGCCATCGTCACCGAACGCTTTCCATGAGCTATATGTATACTGTGTATATATGTGTACTTTTTGGGTGAATAAAAAGCGTGAAACTTGCGTCATATCAGATTATGAGCCAGGGGTCTATTTCAAATGGTGGTTGGTTGAACGAGCACACGGATGAGTCACGCGTTGATGTCTTCTAGAAAAGTCTTTTTCTTTTATAAGGAAATTCTAATTATTTTATCCCTATCTTTCCCTTTGTATTTTTATAGTAAAAATCTGTGCTGTTACCTTTAATGGCTGAAGTCGATCGCTCGTTTATCATTTTTTACCGAGAGCAATCAGGACCCAAGGACCCAATGTGAAATCCTGTATTGACGATTAAAAAAATACACACGCAATTGTACAAGTTTTAACTGTTTATTTTTGTTGGTTCCTTAGGGTCGTAGTGTGGTGTTAAATAACGCAACTAGCAAAAATATCGTACAAAAGTCAGCAGCACGTTTCTATTTCAGCTATTGGTAGTGTGACGGATCCTCAAATTGTCGAGTGAATGATCTGTGCACGTCCTCTCAACGCAATTTGGGCGCACTTCTCTCTGCTTTAAGTGATGTAAAATATCGTAAGATTATAGTATTCGTCTGACTAGTCGAAAGAATATAGAGTGATCGCAACTCGGGACTCGGATAACGCAGCAGCGTTCTCTATGCATTTTACCACCATACTGTGATCGCCAACCCGCCTGCCAAGCGTGGCGATTATGGCAAAACCCCTTTTGGGGGAGGCCTATGTCCAGCAGTTTACACACAGCAGTTACGGCTTTCGGCTGAAATGATGATGATGATGAACTCGAATGTTACTAGTACTATAATAGACATCAGTATGCCATATTATTCCACAAATCAGCTTTTCCCAAAGATTTTCTTTCATTCTACTTATTTATAAGTAATATACTTAGCAGTGCGATTGCAATCACTCGAATCTTTATATAATTATTGTGTAAATGGGATATGAATTCGTCGAGTCCGTGTTTACTCGACATGTCTATAGAGCCAAAAAAAGATGATTGCTAAATAATCTAGAAAGCTGCTAATATACAGCTTTTTAAAATAATAGGATCTTTCATACGAGTGTTTTTCGATCCATAGTCGTGAGAGTAATTGCTTATACGATCTTTTTGTTAGTTAGGGTGTAACCTTCCTCAATAATAGATTTAAAAACTAATTTAGCCAGACCTAGGAATACCTAGTTCTGCCTTTATTTTTGTAGGCAGACGGTTACCTAGTCAGAAATTCAGAAATAGTTTAATCTAACCTTTCGCCTTGTTTAGGAGGATGGCATATCAAAGACAGACTAACGCATATTAATAGAGATAGAGCACTGCCTACCCTTAAAAAATACAAACATCCATCAATTAATCGTCTACCTAACCTTTTCGCGAACATATTAGGGTCGGCTTCCATTGCAGACTAACCAGATGCAGCTGAATACCAGTATTTTACATGGAGCGACTGCTTATCTGACCTCCACAACCCAGTTACTGGGTAATACGACACCTCTTGGTTGTCAGACTTTCGGGTACCTACAAGATACATCTGTCAATTACTACTATTAAACTAGATCCGACGACACATACAAATATTAGTTATGCATAGTTATAACAATTATAAATATTCTATGAGCGAGTAAACAAGGAAAATGCCTACAGTGCGATAGTTCGTCGACCCACACACGATGCACAACAAATACTGAGAAACTGAATGACTAAGCTCAAAAGTTACAGTTTAACATCTGTTTAAATCTTAACCGAATACAGTCAAACTGAGGAGTTATGCATGTGTGTACTGTTACCTAGTTCTACTGACCAATTTAGATGTCGTTGAATTCGTCCCTAAGAACATTGTGACCTAAAATGTCACAGAACATTCAATATGGCGGACAAATAAAGTGTCGATGCGTGATGCAGAATCTATCCTTGAGGGCCTAGACAATGACGTCACAGAAATTCAATATGGCGGATACTAAACGTCATGTAGAGACGAACAATAATGTCATTGGATAGGTTAGGAAAATAACCGTATTATTTGTGAATTGTTGTAATTGTTGTTTTTATAATTGAGAATCCTTGTGCGAAAAGGCCATGCAGTCATTTTTACCACAGAGTATTTCTTCCGCTGTTTTATTTTATTTAAAAGACAAGAATATTCAGGTAAGTAAACAAAAACCAACACGTTTGTCCTTAAACACGATGTAACTATGAAATGACACCACAAACCAAACGCCTTAACACATCGCCAGCCATTACCCGCCTACTGCTCCACATATCGTCGACCACAAAACATACAATCATGCGTTTTTACGCAAACGCATACAAAAAAAGTTATAATCCGCGATAGGAGCAGCCGGTCCGCGGTCTTCGCCACTTCACTTCTATATTTAGAGCCGGTCTATATGTACGCAGTGTGCAGGTCAAACGATGCTGCAAGCGTGGAGGGAAAGGGCAGAAGGGCAAAACTATAATAAAATTCCCCGATAGCTGTAACCTCCGAGTACTTAGGTTAGGGTTAGGCAAAGCACAATCATCGACTGCAATTGTACTTATTGTACTGAGCATCAGGTTATATATTATTACTACATAACTATAAAACAAAGTTACTCCGCCGCGTCAGTCTGTCTATCTGAACGCGATAGGTAAAATCAAAAACTACCAAACGGATTTTCATAATAAACGGAGTGACTCAAGAAGAAGAAAGCCTGCCAGTTTTAGCGTAGCAAACCTGCAAAGTCTATAAAAATAAAAACTTCACGGTTATTGGGCCGTTTGCCTTATAAAGTATTAGAATATTAGTTAAATGCGATTAATCGTGTGGAAAGAAGTCCTTTATATTCTAGAGCTTAATTTTCCATACAATAGGTACTTAAGTTTTCCTCCATGGTTGGCCCTGTGTCTGGCAATGGCGAATATAACGTCGAACTCTTACCATCCAAAATGGTAATGGCACTGTCATTATGACGACAGGAGGCCATAATCCACGCTCTATAGTGTAAGAAAAACATCTGAGCAAGAAAACAATATTCTATGTAAAAAGTTACTATGTATATTAGCACTCAAGAGATAGTTGATTTCGCACCTACCATCAACAAATAAAATAAGGTATACTCGGGATGTGTAGCTGACCACAGCCCACATAAGGTAACGCAGTGGTCCTGATCCCACGGATCACACAAGTTTAAGTTTCTGCCATTTGGCTACACTGTGATATTAGCTGTTACCATCCTACTCGTTCGCCTGCACAAAGGGTACACATTTATTTCTGTATCTGAATGTCAAGCAGACTGTTGACACCACCATCTCTCGATATTTGGCGGGCGTTATTAATAATAAATACCAAATTATTTAATTTGATACATTTCGATAATTATTTCGAAAATCGTAAGAGGTACCAAATGTTTGGCAAATGCAAAATATGTTTTTAAAAGCATTTACATCCGGATAGTTAGCAACGATCTTGGTTAGGTATTTTGTGACCTGCTGCCTAATTGCGTAACAAACTATTGATAAGAATGAGAATCATTTTGACGCATAATGCTTATCCATTTTTTTTTGGGTGGGAAATCATCAAATAACTTCTCCCGCTCTGGGTGGAGCAGGAGGGCGTGGCAGACTTTTACTGACTAAAACCCAGCCATGTTCCTTCAGTTGCCTGTGTGCCAGGGGCCACGGTATCTCTTTCGAACAACCTGCACCCCTGGCAGAGAGGAGGAGGTTATATTGTTAGCTAACTCCAAATAAAATCGAAATAACTCTAATTTAAATAAAAGTAGCCTACTTTTATTTAAATTAGAGTTACACACATCAAAAAAAGTTTGCGATCACTTTGACAAATCGAAATATTTTTGGTTACGGTAGATTATATTATGATTTCTTCTTTTTTTAGATTCTTTATTTAAAAATATAGATTTAGAATATAAAACAGTTTAATTGTTTTTCCATTAAAGGCTTTCAGTCCTAACTTACGCTCATTCAGAAATCTGATTTAGTCAATTTTAACGGTTTAAATTACTTTTTCGCGGAAAGTTGTCATTGAAAAGATGCCAAAACGATTATCAGAAGTTTTACGAGCAAGAATAGTAACTTTGAGGGAAGAAGGATACACCACGAGAGAAATAGCACGCAGAGTTGCTATAATCAATCCTGTGTCGTGACCACGTTGCAGAGGTACCACGGGATGGGTAATTTTGCTGACTGACCCCGCAGTGGTCGCCCAACTGTTTTGACTGCTGCCCAAAAGCGCTATATTAGATTTCTGGCAGCCCGTGACCCAACAATCAACGCTACTAAAATAAATAAAAGTAGAAGTTCGGGCCGCCTCTGGGCTTGAAGTTAGTACTCAGACCATTCGGAATTGCTTGCACCAGGCTGAATTACGAGCACGGAGGTCTTGGCGAGCTCCTCTGAATTCCCGGCATCGACAACGACGGAGATTGCAGTGGGCTAGGCTTCGGCAAAATGAAGAAGAAAACATTTGGCAAAACTGTCTCTTCGTTGACGAATCGCGAATCAGTACTCATCCAGATAACCGACGTGTCCGTGTCTAGAGAAGACCAGAAGACCGTGAAAGGCAAAGAACTGCCACTGGAACAGTTCAGCAAGGTGGGAATTCGGTGTCCTTTTGGGGTGGTATTATGATTGGAGCTAGAACGCCTTTGATCCCGTATCGAGGCTTCATGACAGCAGCCATGTGTAGAGCAGTTGTTATTGATGTAATTGTCAGACCATTCCGAGTAAACCATGGGTACCAATTTGTACTGGTCGATGATAATGCGCCCGCCCATCGAGTTCAACGAGTCAATGCTGCTCTCCGAGAATACGACATCAGAACTTTTTGACTTTTCCGCTAACGCTTAAAGAATGTGACTTTGTCTAGACACTCTTTTTTAGAGAATTTAATGGATAGCCATAGAACTTGCACCTTGCTTGTTTATTGATCCATGGGCAATGTCTTACAACGCACCTACACGGTTTTGTAGATGTCCGTGTATCAGTAAGCTAAGCTATTGGCCTTAAAATGTAGCTGTGATGGAATAACTGGGTATCTAGTTGCAACATAAACAAAGTCAATTCAAAGAATTTACAAGCGCTTACAGAAAACTCAACTGTAGAAGAGATGGTTACTTAGTCAGACAGTTGGAGCTAGTAATGGAGAAGAATGAGCAAGAAACTCCATGGCTACTTTTTAATCTAGCCCAATGCCCTCATCAATGGAAAGAAAATAAGCCCTCCCAAAAATCTTGAAATAAAGCTTATCAGCGTTAAGTAAGTATTCTATCTAGTGCGTTAAGAGGCTTCCAAGTGCCACTTGGGTCATCGAGACATCTTGAAGAAATATATTATGTCAGCATGGCGTTGTTTCAAACCTTGAAACAATAGGCCTGTCTTAATCTTAGGAGCACTGCACAGTGTGCGCGGTACGACGTAAAGCGATCGATCTGTTTAAAAAAAAATTAACTAAACTTGACACACCACTCATATTACAGCTATTGGAATACATAAAAAAAGAAAATTTAGGCGTCGAAGTACTGGGCCGCATCCCTGTCATTCGGAAACGTGCCTAAAAGACTGGCAGCATTGCTTGAATGGCTGTCCTAATTCTTCGGCCAAAGAACAACCCAGCCCTCTGGTCACGTGACACAGTCGGCGAGAAATTTCCTTAAAAAGGAGACGCGCACTCATGACCCGAGCGTTTCAACATAACATTTTCACACATAATACAAAATATGCATCTATGATAAGTAAATAAGCATGTTCCCATATCACGAAAAAAAACCTTTCCCTGAAATACATCTAACGATGATTTTTTCAAAGTATTTAGTGTGAATCCTTTCCACATTTTATATCCATTGAAAATGTCATCTTCAGTTAACTGACGCCTTCATACAAACCTAGCATTCACTGGCCTATCTGGCTTACATACACTGACCATTTCTATTCTAGAGCTATCGTATAAGTAAGTAACTTCAGATTGTAAGCCTCCCACGGACAAACAACCAATTTCCCTCAAAATGCTAAGCATTGTGCTCAGAACTATAAAATGGAGGTATAAAATAGGAACGATAAGTTTAATACCTGTGCCTCATTTCCTATAGTATAAGTGTCAAAGTCAGATTGGCCTTTAAAATTCCGAGATTGATGAAAATTATAGCTGTTCTTTGGACTCACGGGGAGACCATAGACACGATTATACACTCGACTGTGTGATGTTTTATAATATATAAAACTGGCTTTTGCCAGCTGCTTCGCCCGCGTGAATGTCGAATATTATCCCAAAGGAACTTACTATCGGCATGAAATATATTCTATGTGTTATTCCAAGTTACATACTATCTGTGTGCCAAATTTCATCCAAATCCGTTCCGTCGTAGCCGTTATTGCGTGATTGAGTAACAAACATCCAAACATCTAAACATTCAAACTTTCACATTTAAAATATTAGTAGGATAATTTAATAATTGACAAAGAAGGATGACAACTTAAAATAGTTTACATCTGTGATGAATAGGTAACAATACAATTTCACGATCTGATGTCCTAGCTCCAGATTTCTTAGTAGCCTATTTCAAGGACAATCAGTTCACATTTCCAGAGCATAGCACATATTTGTTAGACGGCTACATAATTACTAACAGAATCTAGAAAATTAAGTCCAATACAAGAATGTGTGAGTGCGCACGCGTGTGTGTTAGTTTGTGTGCGTGTGCATCAGTGTGAGCGTGTGAGTGTGTAAAGTTTTATTTCATAATTATCTACATAACCCCCAACTCATTCTTTCTTTTATCTACGGGGTTGGGGTTGGGGTTGAAAGTGGGAAGTTATAATAGCATGGGAATATAACCATATTTCACCATCTAGCTATCAACTCAGGCTAATAAGAGTTCATTGCTAAACATAGGCCTCCTAGGTTCCTAGGTAACGCTTCAATACGTATGCCAGGCTGCCGGACGCTTATTTATTACTCATATAATATTTTTGCATGTATGCATATACAACGTGTAACGGAAAAGGTATATACATAGGTACCAAGGGCACGGCTTCTTTGGATGATATCAAACGATATTGGAAGGGTTTTTTAATCCTATCTCTACATATACGGAAGTTAACAGAATTTTTAATACATTGATACCAGAAACCGAACTTTTCAAATTGAAATAAACACATCACTCGGAAGAGATTTATCATGATATTGGCAAGTAACGTGGAAAGTTATTGACCTACGTAGTGCGGTGACACGTTTGTTATGATTTTGATTGTAAAAACATATATAATATGAAAACGAAAATTTGGTATCAATTCTTAGAGTATTTTATTATGAGCTGAAACTATGTATGTGTGTAGTGTACTATGTAGTGATTCTATACCAGCTGGTATCTTTAGTGCTTAAGGATAGCAATAGGGTTTCTGTTACACCCTGTATAGTTAGGCAGAGGTGTTGTGATGTTATACAACAGACTCTGCCTATCTCTTCGGGGAATACAGGCAACGCCTGCAGGCTTAGCACAAGAAACATAGATAAGTGTTTTGTCGTCGGTAGGGTAGACAAAAATGACGTTTCCGTATAGACAGTTGACAGTTTTTCACCGAGAAATGTAGACAAGCGATTTCTATTTTACACTAGAGTAAAAATAAAAAGCGTTATGCTAAGCCTGCTGTTCTACAGTTAAGTTACACTACAGTTCCCTCATTTCGCCAGTTAGTTATTATGTTTAAGTATAACGTAAGAGGGGGCGAGCCTATTTCCGGACAGCAATCAAAACTCTGGGCTGCTATAGAGAAATTCCAAATGGAAAACACCAATAACACTTTGCCTGACCCGGGAATCGAACCCAAGACCTCATGACAAGCAGCGCGCGACCAAATTTTTATTTTTATAATACTTTATTTATTGGGATTAGACCAACGAGGCAGTCTAATAGTCACAATACTAAATACCATAGATGTGCACTATGCTAAACACCTAAAATACGTCCCTAATTAACGACTCCTTTGTATTCTACGACCATTTTCATTACTCTACAACTTCAGCTTATATATATTATTTGAGAAGTATTCTGTATTCTCCTAAATATTCCATTTAGCCAAATGATGAAAACTTATTTAGTTCCTAGGCTGCAATATTTCCTTGAATACGGTCATCGTCATGTGAACTAATGCGCCGCAAGGTCAGTCGAGACGAGACCACAGTGACTGTTGTTAGAAGTTACCTAAGTATACTGAATCACCGCTTATTGGAAGGCCGTAATAGACTACCTAGGATAAGGACGTGGCCCGAAATCTAAGTAGATAATCATCACCTTATTATCAGCCTAGCTGTTTTTCAACTATGTTGGTCCCATTCAAACTGGATCATCATAATCAGTCTAACGTTCCCACTGCTGGGACACAGGCCTCCTCTCTGTGAGAGGGAGCGGGCCGTAATCCACCACGCGGGCCCAGTGCGGGTTGGTAGTTGTCACATATCTTCGAATTTTTGGTTCTAGGACATGCCGGTTTCCTCACGATGTTTTCCTTCACCGTTTTGAGAGCAGTGGTGATGAAATATTTTACACTAAGTAAAGCGCCTGACTGGGTTCGAACCTGCGACCTACATCTCGTAAGTCGCGTCAGTTACCACTGGGACACCACTGCTCACAACATTCAAACTGGATGCAGTTGAATATCAGTATGTTACATGAAGCGACTGCCAGCTATCAGGGCCTCAAGTCTGCTATTACAATAGTGTCAGAATGGTCTATCATTGATTTCATAATTGTTGATTTTGACAAGTTTAGTAATCTACTAATAAAATGGCGTCATTATGACTTTCCAATGGTCAGCCACTGACACTCCATTGAAAGAAATGGCATTTATTGGTAATCTCGTACATCATGACAAATGAATGACTGACTTAATTTACGAACTTCCTACTACTTTAGATTGCTTATAACACTAATAAATAATATGTAAAAATATATATAAATGAAATCTGGCATGAATAAATGTTCAAATTTAGTAGTAGTTTTTCGAAAAACATTTCTACTAACGAGTTTTTTAATAATGGCAATACGAAAATGCCATTATGACACAATTCTATTACCATTGACCGACCGACAATTAAGACCATTGACCGACCAATGATCGACCATTATGAATTTAGCAGATTACGAACTTTTAGCAAAATGACAAATGAATGACAATGGGACCGTGTTGGAATTACGAATTTATAAAAATAGCAGACTAAGGCCCCTGATCTCGACAACCCAGTTAGAAGGTAATCAATACCCCTTGGTAAGACTGGTTGTCAGACTTTCGGGCTTCTGACGACCCGTAATGTGTTATGACTGACAAAGATCTACGAATGACAGCCGACACCAACAGATTAACGAGCTTTCCGAGGCTCGGAGGGGTCTTGGTATGTAAAGATGCTTACCCATCCAAATGACCAAATGCGGCAAGCGTAGCTTAACCTGATCGATCGACCCGTGCGGCTCTTTCTTAGCCACAACAACCCCTCCGAATTCTAAGAGAAACCGTAACAAAATCATTCTACAGATTCTCAGGTAATATTAACGTTCTCGATTCAGTTCGGCCTAAACGAGACTACCTAGCTGAATATTATAATGTGTGTGTTATTAAATAGTGTAATAGAATAATAAAACGGTAGAATTGTGTGAAAGGTAATAAGTGAAATATAGTAAAATTATATGTCGGTACTAGCTATATTAAATCAGTTGGAAGCATAATTTTTACCTCTCTTTTTTATCATGTACATATTTAATTATTATTTTATTCCTAATAATAATTACAACTTATTTTAATAATTTATGTAACTTCTATTTTGCTATTTTAATTATTAATTTTGTTTATCGTAAAGTAAATATAAACTATGTATATTGCATAAATTCCAGAACCTACTGATTGGGAGAGGACACTGACACCTGTAACACAGGTGCTTTTATCTAAAGCAGGAGTCAAAGCTTCACTTTGCTTGTAACCACCTTTTATGCCAATAAATTATATATTTATTTAATATGGCTAGAAAATGGAAGAACGCTGACGCTCAAACGAAGTTAATATTTTTGTGGGCGAATCGACAACTCCTGAAATACGTAGCACGCTTAGAATTCTAAAAACAATTTTTGTTTAGACACAGACACTGATTTTCATTCTATTCGGGCTTTCACTTGTAATGAACAGTCATGATTGTGCTGTCTTTTTTTTGGTTGGGAAATCATCAAAGAACTTCTCCCGCTCTGGGTGGAGCAGGAGGGCGTGTCAGACTTTTACTGACTAAAACCCACCCGTGTTCCCTCAGTTGCCTGAGTGCCAGAGGCCGCGGTATCTCTTTCGAACAACCCGCACCCCTGGCAGGCATCGGCCCTTGCGGACCCCACCAGTTGGTGCTGACATCTCTTTAAGGCGCGCGTGGAACACAACGCGCCGTCGACCCGGGCTTGGTCCTTACCAGACAGCGAGCTACCATTACTCGCCGCCCGCAAGCCCGCGCCTACGGTGGCCGGGAATCAGCCTGGGATTCCCGACGCCCAGGGCGTCTATCGCGGCGACTAAAGCCGTGAGGGCGCATATACTACCCCTCCCTCACGTGCGCCGCCTCCCTCTTTGCGAGCATTACTGCTTCGCAGAGTGCTGTCTTTGATTGTGATAATTGATGGGGTTCAAGCAATACTGTCAAAAAACAAAATCACATATCCGAACTTTGACAGTATCCACATTACCCACTTAGCCTGTCCAAAGTAAGATAATAAAGGTAATAAATCGTGACAGCGTGCAAAGGACGGCCGAATATATCGTAGAGCACCCAGAGTACAGTTCCGATCAAATAAAACACTTTTATATACTTTCTAGATATACATAGACTCGTGTGGTCACAGCTCTAGGACTAGAGTTTCCATATCTTCGGTCCTTGTGAACAAAAGCCATCTTTTTTTGGTAAATGTGTATTTTCGCACTCCTCAAGCATGCTGCTCTTCTTGTCGGTATGGGCTCTTGAAAAAAAGATTGTCATTGCTACCTACTTGATTTCTGTTAGTAAGATTGGCTGTAGGGTAAACTGCAAGGAACCACATATATCTATTAAGTCAGATGTTGGCAAATGTAATGACTATGCCTTATCAGTTTAATTCTGGAAATCTTTGAAAATTTTGCACAGAGGTTCCCTTTATAATGTAGACAAGGAATAAAGAAGGATTTTTCGAAATTCAACCCCTAAGGGAGTAAAATAGGGTATGAAAGTACCGCGCGGGCGAATACGCTGGCAAAAGCTAGTGACTGATAAATGCGTGCACTTACTGGTCAGGTACACTCAATCTGTATGGTTCGTTCCTCAAAAGACCATTTCAGATACCAATCTAGAATTTATATGATCTGACCAAGATCATGCCTGGTTTTTAAAAGAGACTGACTTCTGAGTTTCTTTCGGCATTTCTTCTCAGAGTAGTCAGATAAGATCGCCCAACTAATCTAGTTTTTAAAATATGATGGACGTGTTAACGTGTTTATACAAATCTACAAATGGAAATAAAATCATTTATCTTTTGGTGACTAATTACTAAAACTACTTAGGTACAAAAATAGAAGAAGCTTTTAGCCGTAAAATTGCTTTTCAAGTACCAGTGTCTTAAAGCATTGACAGTTTTGCTAATATTTTAAACGTACGAATGGTATGGTATGGTCAAGCGTTAAATTATGTTTTCCCTTCTACTATTATTACACGCGTTGTCTACATCTCTGTTATCTTCTCTCCTATCGCAGGTGTGCTGAAAGAGATTTCTGTAGGAATAAACATTATCTTTGTACCTATTTTTCTATCCCTTTCTTCTTGTCTGTTAATAGTTAAATAAGTAAGATATTGAAATTGTATGCCTAGTTAAATAAGACTTAGTATTCCGTATCACCATTGATCTAAGCTAAGATATCACAATGAATGATGCCTAGAAAATTGTATGTTAAATACTAAATAAAGTTCAATGACCTAAATGGCTAAATATAAGGCAAACTCGACGTCACCGGCCGTCCCGTTCGTTCTCGTACAAAAAATTGCTGAGCCGCACCACACCGCGCGAATCATTGGATCATGTAAACATTACGAATTAGTCAAGTAATGATCTATAATAGTTCGGTATATATTAGTTGTTCTATGTAACATTTGTGGGTTTTCGGCGTGTTCTTGGAATCTAAAATGGAGTCGGGCTGTCCCTTTTTGGTTTGGGAAAATACAGGATAATTAAGGGAGTTTTTCATTTGTATTAGAACATAGCTAAAATAATACTTTCTTTAAATAAAATAATGATATACCTACCTGACATTATTTTCAGTAATTAGGTACCTACTTATATTAGGTCTTTACCTATGAAATTGCCGTTTTGCAGTACTGGCCATTTCAAATCAAAATAATTTTTGTTTGGGTAAGAATTCTAATTTCAAATTAATTTTATTTTAAAAACATGGATTTTTTTTTCCAAAAGTAGTCATTTGTTTATTGATTAGTGTTACATTTTCATCGCATTTCAATCTGTTTCGTCATCATGGATACGTTAAAAATTCGAGTAATTATGGAATATGAGTACCGTCGTGGCAGCAACGCGGCACAAGCGGCACGCAACATCAACGACGTTTACGGAGCTAACACTACAAACCAACGCACCACCTGTTATTGGTTTGCTCGCTTCCGTTCTGGAAATTTCGACCTGAAAACTGAACCTCGCGGTCGTCCGAAGACTTTGGTCGACAATGACGAATTAAAGGCGATTGTGGAAGCTGATGATACACAATCTACGGCTGAATTAGCAGCAGCTTTCAACGTTAGCGTCAAAACAATATTGGTCCATTTGCGTCAAATTGGCAAGGTAAAAAAGCTTGACAAATGGGTGCCCCACGAACTCAATGATCGTCAGCGCGAAGTACGCGTCGAGACGTGCCTTGCACTGCTCAACAGACACACAAATGAAGGAATTTTGAACCGCATTGTTACCTGCGATGAAAAATGGATTCTGTTTGATAACCGCAAGCGCTCAGCAAGTTGGTTGGATCCTGGTTCAGCACCTAAACAATGCCCTAAACGAAAACTTACCCCTAGAAAAGTGATGGTCACTGTTTGGTGGTCTAGCGCCGGTGTGATTCATCACAGCTTCTTACCAAACGGGGTGAGCATTACTGCAGATGTGTACTGTGAAGAACTGAACACAATGATGGAGAAGCTGGCACATCTCCAACCAGCATTGATCAATCGCTCGTCTCCGCTGCTCCTGCACGACAACGCGCGACCTCATACTGCACAGCAGACGGTCTCCAAGTTGCAAGAACTGGGGTTGGAAGCTCTCCGTCATCCGCCCTACTCACCAGACCTTGCGCCTACAGACTACTACTTTTTCCAGAATTTGGATAACTTCTTGGCGGGAAAAAAATTCAATACCCGAGAGGCAGTACAAAATGCCTTTGAAGAATTTGTTGCCTCCCGTCCAGCTGATTTCTTTAAGAAGGGCATCAATAAACTGCCACTGCGATGGCAAAGATGCATTGATTGCATGGGTGATTACTTCGATTAATACAAATAAAAAATACATGAAAAAAATTCGTTTAAATTTTTTCATACAAAACGGCAATTTCATAGGTAAAGACCTATTATTTTTTGTGGTATCAAGTTTGGTTGGTCGAATCCAGATCCTGACCAGGATTAGTAGGGCAATTGAGAATTATCACCAATTTACATGCTTTTTTTTTTCCTTCTAGATATACATGAATGTAAAACATCTGGATTTTGTTTACCCATTTTTGCAACTAAATGATTTTGAATTTGAATTAAATGGTCCTGCACCCTAATTGCGTAACTCACGATTAATCATAATCTGTTTCATTTTGAAACAGAGTGCTAAACCATTGCTTCATATGTTCGAAAAAAGTATCTGCTCAACAATGTTAAAAACGCAATGAATACTGTTGAACTGTCAAAATTAAACAGATTACGATTAATCGTGTGTTACGCAATTAGGGTGCTGCTTTCCTGTTTTGCCTGGATTATAATTGTAGGGCACCTAATGAGGATGAGGTGCGGTAAAGAGGTTATCGCCAATTTTTTTACATGTGTATCTATTAATAGGTCTTTACCTATGAAATTGCCGTTTTGTATGAAAAAATTTAAACGAATTTTTTTCATGTATTTTTTATTTGTATTAATCGAAGTAATCACCCATGCAATCAATGCATCTTTGCCATCGCAGTGGCAGTTTATTGATGCCCTTCTTAAAGAAATCAGCTGGACGGGAGGCAACAAATTCTTCAAAGGCATTTTGTACTGCCTCTCGGGTATTGAATTTTTTTCCCGCCAAGAAGTTATCCAAATTCTGGAAAAAGTAGTAGTCTGTAGGCGCAAGGTCTGGTGAGTAGGGCGGATGACGGAGAGCTTCCAACCCCAGTTCTTGCAACTTGGAGACCGTCTGCTGTGCAGTATGAGGTCGCGCGTTGTCGTGCAGGAGCAGCGGAGACGAGCGATTGACCAATGCTGGTTGGAGATGTGCCAGCTTCTCCATCATTGTGTTCAGTTCTTCACAGTACACATCTGCAGTAATGCTCACCCCGTTTGGTAAGAAGCTGTGATGAATCACACCGGCGCTAGACCACCAAACAGTGACCATCACTTTTCTAGGGGTAAGTTTTCGTTTAGGGCATTGTTTAGGTGCTGAACCAGGATCCAACCAACTTGCTGAGCGCTTGCGGTTATCAAACAGAATCCATTTTTCATCGCAGGTAACAATGCGGTTCAAAATTCCTTCATTTGTGTGTCTGTTGAGCAGTGCAAGGCACGTCTCGACGCGTACTTCGCGCTGACGATCATTGAGTTCGTGGGGCACCCATTTGTCAAGCTTTTTTACCTTGCCAATTTGACGCAAATGGACCAATATTGTTTTGACGCTAACGTCGAAAGCTGCTGCTAATTCAGCCGTAGATTGTGTATCATCAGCTTCCACAATCGCCTTTAATTCGTCATTGTCGACCAAAGTCTTCGGACGACCGCGAGGTTCATTTTTCAGGTCGAAATTTCCAGAACGGAAGCGAGCAAACCAATAACAGGTGGTGCGTTGGTTTGTAGTGTTAGCTCCGTAAACGTCGTTGATGTTGCGTGCCGCTTGTGCCGCGTTGCTGCCACGACGGTACTCATACTCGTATTCCATAATTACTCGAATTTTTAACGTATCCATGATGACGAAAATGATTGAAATGCGATGAAAATGTAACACTAATCAATAAACAAATGACTACTTTTGGAAAAAAAAATCCATGTTTTTAAAATAAAATTAATTTGAAATTAGAATTCTTACCCAAACAAAAATTATTTTGATTTGAAATGGCCAGTACTGCAAAACGGCAATTTCATAGGTAAAGACCTAATATATTGCCGATGAATACCACAAACATGATAACATAATCAGACTAAGTATTCCTATTGCTGGAACACTGGCCTCCTCTGTGAAAGGGCCGGAACCACCAAATGGGCCCGGTGCGTCATCACGTCACATCAATCTATCCTAAACTGCAAAATTTTCCCAATTGAACATAAACCTTAAATTTATGTAATAAAGTTGAAAATCTATCAAAGAAATTTGACAGATTGGGGTAGCTTGATGTTCTGGCGTCTGTACAAACGTGATTAAATAATATAAATATATGTAGCTGTGTGAGTAAGCTGTCAAAGTGCACGGTAATGATAGTAAAGTGTTGAGCCTATACGTCACGTTTCTGAATAATCGTGACGATTTAACTATTTCCTTAATTGTCTGTAACAAGTTGTACATAAAGACAAGTAGGGGATAGTTAATTGTTAGATCTGTATATCATACTCCTGATTTAATGCTGACGAAATTGACGAACAGTTGTTTTTTTTGCTGGCCACCCTTGACGACGAACTCGACGGTGACAGAAATGGCTTGATTGAATTTTAATTGCTTACATTGGTTCTGATGGCCCAGGGTCTTATACATTACAAGATCTTGTACTTTATATTCTCTTTATTGCTTCTTGCAGTTTTTATTTTCCTACTTACGTCGTCGTTCATGAAAACATGTAGGTAAGTATCTAACTATTAAAAAAAAAAAACGTAATCTCGAACATCTCGAATTAACCCTTCCCCACTATAAGAATATATTTTTTATCCTCACCAACTACTCAACCGTGTGGCCACCGTAACTTGTTAGCACAGTATCGTGACGTCACAGCGGCGCGTGTAACCTAGATCCAGGCCATAGAGTAAAGAGGAAGCCTAGAATATTGAGAGCCATAATGTGTTTCTAAAAATAAATTGAAGAATTAAACGTTAAGATTTTCTTTATTGGTATTTTGTGGTATGAAAATTAGGTTTTATTTATTGCTAAGTAATTATTACTAGGAACCAAATTGAATCAAATTTCAGCATAGCATTAAAGTCTAAATTATTGAAATTAATTAAAGCACGTGGTGGCCCAGTAGTACCGGCTCCGTCTTCCGCGTTGTGGATTCGAAACCAGGTCTAGGCGCTTTAGTTTCTGTAATTTATTTAATCACCACTGCTCTCAAAATGGTGACATAAAACATTGCTATGGAACCAGTATGTCCTAGAACCAAAAACTCGAAAACGTGACATATTCTCACCAGCACTATGGGCCCGCGTGGTGGGTTGCATTAGACAGCCCACCCTCTCACAGAAAGTAAGCCTGTGTCCCAACAGTGGGAATGGTTATAGACATATGGGTGTTATTTAGGACCTTGTTGGTATCTATTTAAAGTTAATTGAATGTGGAAGAAAGCTATTAAAGGATATCTGGCTGACATTGTTAGATATTATTGGCAATATGCAGAAAAATTGTACTTAATTCTACTTAATATTGTAAATGTGAAAGTTTGTAGGTATGTTTGTTACTCAATCATGCAATAACGACCGAACGGGGTGAATGAAAATTAGCATACAGATAGTTTATAATCTGGATTAACATATAACATACTTTTTATCCCGGTAGTACGTTCCTGTGCTTGTTTCTTTACGTTTACGCGGGCGCAACCGTTTGTGAAAAGGTAGTCTTTCAATAAAAGGTCAGGTGCTTTAGGTACCATAAAATACCATAAATCATCACTCATTTTCAGGCACTTCTACAGGTTCATAGCTATGGGATTTTGCTTGACAATGCAGTTAAGCGCCATTGCGAGGCGTTCATAATTTCATTTTCATAGACTCATAGCTCGCTTCTTAGCTATTGGTAGCGTAAAAGCAAAGATGTAGAGCATATAGAGTAAATACAATTAATTTACCCTTTTCTTACTTGTTTGTTTCAGCCTGACATAATGCACTGCTACTGAATTTCTGAGTAAATCCCCTTCTTAATTTATTAAAACAAGGAATAGTCATCAACCTATTAAACAACTATAAATAAACAGAAAAATAAAACTGAAATGTCTGTTTGCAATTTCAAAATTACAACGTTTTACTAAATGCATGTGAAAGAATAACGGGTACTAATAAAAAAATGCCTGTTTGTCTGTCTGTGTGTTCCGGCTAATATCCGAAACGGTTGTACTGATTTTGACGGGACTTTCACTGGCATATACCAGATATTTTAAGGAGTAATATAGGGTACTTTTGTCCTTGTAAGTAGCATGTTATCGTGAGATAATTTCTGAAATCCAAATAGGCGATGCTGCGGGCACAGCTAGGAAGCCTGATTAGTGATTGTTCTATGTTCTTATAAGCAAAATACGAATAAACGAATAAAAAATTGAAGGAGGTTACAGACCATTTTACCATAGCCACGTGTATCTGAAGATATAGTCGTCTAATATTGCCCGTTGCTTTAGTGCTTCATACGGTAGGTATAGAATTTAATAGAAAACTATTATTTCAGACCTTAGTCTATATGAATAGTGTTAGTACATAGGTTACAGATATAGATAGACATATATAATAAAAAATTCGCGTGGGGCTGCATCCACATCCAAAACATCGGGCAATCCATCTGATCTGCGAATACTCGATTCTATTCTTTTCTAGATATTCTTTATTGCTTCAAACCTAATTAAATCTGTACGGTAGGTATACATCAAGGCGTGTTTTATTGTAAAGGGTTACCTAGAATATTAGTGATGCGTCACGCGTCGGTGGGTTTCTTGAAAAAACTAGAGCTGCTCCGTGCTCCGTGTTAGCACAACCGTTTTATTCGAAGAATCTCAAGCACTGGCTGATAGTTTTGTTGCGAATTCTTTTTTTGAATATATTAGAATAGAGAAATAGTTTTTTCTTTTTACTTTTTATTCATAATTCATAATTCATTTAATAATTTGTTAACATAGGTACAAAAAATAGTTGGTATAAGAAATTACAAGCGCGCTATGTTATACCAGAAGGCGTACAAATATTCATGGTTGTCATTCATATTAAAGTTTATAACCTATTTACATTAATCAAACGCATATACTTAGTCAAAAATTGATTTTCACAAACAAAAATAAAAAAAAAACACCAATTTACTATAATAAAATATAAATGTCATAAAGAAAAATATATATGTAACTTTTACTATGTCAATATTCAAATAATTTTTAAACAAAATGAGAGAAACAAGTAATATAATAATTAAAATAATACAAAAAAAAAAAAAAAAAAAAATGTCACATGCAATGTTAAATGGACTTGACTTGAGTTCGAACTAAGATTAAAAACAATCATTACATTTTGTCTGTCAAAAATTCCGAAATGCTATAATATGCTTTATGCAACAGTAAAAATTTAAGCCTTTTCCTAAATAAGTTTATGTTCAATTATTGTTTTTGCCTTTGACTCTATGCTTGCTCACGCAGTAAATTCTAGTTTCTGATATTGAAATACGAAGTAAAATTCGTATACACTTATACATCGTTTCATACTGCCTATAAGGGAGTCCTTTTGTGTTTTTGTGGGAGTCACCAAATACGGTCGTGGGATCGGCCGCACTTGGTGACGGGGGCCACTATGCATGGCGGGCTGATACCAGTCCAACATCCGGTGAATATACAAGTATCGTCCGGGCCCCCGACATGTGGAAGTAGAAGGAACCATGAGGTTTTAGTTGGTAGAAGTCCGACATAACTCTCCGTTCATCCCGTGGAAATCTTCACAGATTTCCACATGGAAAAAAAATAAAAAATGCTATTCCATAATGATTGGTTGAAGGGTTTAGACGTGAAAAGTGACCTGAAAGACAGACAGATGAGTTACTTAAATGGAGACACATAAACATTACATCATTTCTGCTTTCCCCGATGGGGTTTTTTTAGGGTGGGAAATCATCAAATAACTTCACCCGCTCTGGGTGGAGCAGAAGGGCGTGTCGAAAAATTTCAGCTCGGGGAATAACAGGTTGTTCGTGGATGTCTTTGCCTATCATACGTTAACTACCGCCAGTGTGCCCCACATAATAATTAAAAAATTCTCGAATGTAATTAGCTAAACGGAACGGTTCTCTGAAGCCGTCAGTCTATTGTTTACTGAACCCAGATTATTATTCCGCTAATTTCAAGAACCAGGCATAATGTAGGGTACACGTGTTGCTAAAAACTTCCAAGTAGATGCCTATAATATTGTACCAGGAGTTGAAAACTTGACAAGTTCGAACTTACATATAATAAACACGAAAATTACTGTATATTCGTCAGTCCATCCACTTTGCGGATATGTTTGTTGGTCATCTAGGTAGCTAAGTAGCTATTTAATCTTTGCAAAGAAAATGCTCAAGCCAGGAGGACTATTCCCAAAGCACGAAATCCGTAGTTTCGGCCCAAGTTACGGGCGTTTCCTACTCCGTATAACCTACGGACATAAGATTAGTTTGGGGAACTTTAAATTTAATGACAACACGATTTGAGAGTTTTCCTTGCCTCTGATGTATTTTTATCCGTCCGAACAAGTCAATTAATCGGGAGTACGGTTCACTCCGAAATATCGAACTATTTACGGACGGGCACGTATCTTCGTTGACGGACTTAGAGAGTGCCTCCCCTGACCGAATCTGCAGACGTAGCACGAGAACCGAAGACAAGCGTTTTGTCGTCGGAAGAATAGACAAAAATGACGTTTCCGTATAGACAGTTGACAGTTTTTCACCGAGAAATGTAGACAAGCGATTTCTATTCTACAGTAGAGTAGAAATAGAAAGCGTCATGCTAAGCCTGCTGATAGTCTCGTTGTCTTATGAAACGCTGAAAAAATCGTTTCGACGGTCTTGTGGGACATCGAATTTACCCATAGTCGTTAAGGTAACATTCGTACACATAACTTATTAAGGAGGATGCGTTACGGTAGCCCGCGAATTTCAAATTTTCTAAAGTTTTTTGCAACAGGCTGAATTACTATTTTATAAAAAAGTATTACTTTTTATACGTATTTATTTTTCTCACCACAATAAACATTGCAGACATTATTACACTTACGGTACATGATATGGTTTGGTTTACTGTGGAAGACTGGTGCCTAAGCTAAGCTTTAAGGACCTGTGCTTCACATCACCAGGTCTCCGCCCTCTAGAAGTTAGATACATTTCAAAATAATCATAAAAAATTTAATGGAATTATAAATATGAACATAGATTGTATTGTTGATTTTAATCATTATAAATCTGTAAATACATACGTATTACGATCGCGAATCATATTTTATTCAACATAACTGACCAGCAACTTGCAAAAAACTTAAGAATATTTGAATTTCGTGGGCTTCCCTGCCGCTTCCCCTTAAGTATCATCTCTTTAGACTAAGTTCATATCCTCTTTAAGAAAATTCACTGCATCTCAAACCACAATTTTGTTTTAAAACTCGATGAGTAATTCGCAAGCAAACTCTCGGCACTGGCTAGTATAGACCAATCATATTGTTTTCCAACGCATAATGGTTGCTCGCATCATTGACTAGAGTCGGTGCTCTTTGCAAACAGTCATATGTATAGTCAGGCTCAAAAGATGTATATAAGTACTGACAAGAATTCATTTGATTATATATAGTTGTAGGAAAATCAGCTTATATAGGTTTTTTTCTTTTATATTATTTATATGACATCGACGCACAACCTGCTATAATTAATTCAGTAGCTGCATGATTCTGAATCTCACTGCGTTGACATTTTGCTTCGGTTATAATAAAAAATTTGCTCTGCCATTCATTTTGACCGCATAGATTGCTTACCATTTAACTTTGTTAAGTACCTGGTACTTCTTGACAGGTCTACACTGTCCTCGCATGCCAATAATTGTACAGACGTCAGCACATCAAGCTACACCACTCGGTCAAAATTCTTTGATAGTTTTTACCTTTACCTATAAAAAATTGCATAAAGTTCATGTTCAAATTGGAAAATTTGGGATAGCTTGATGTGCTGGCGTCTGTGAAAGTCAATTATTTTAAAAGTGTAGCCGTGGAGTTCCTTGCCGGCTCTACGCTATAGGAAAAAAGCCGTGCCTACCTTTCATAAGAGCCCGTGTATGTATGTGAATTAAAAAAAATATATAAAAAAGTTGTGTTCCGTAATTCAGCTACAATTAAGTTCATAATGAGTAATTATGTTTTATGGCTACAAATTGATACAATATTATGGAACAACGACTGCAGACACTTAAATGATTTCTTGTCGATGTATCGGTACATCTTTTTGAGGCTGACTGTACGAACTTTGTTTGTTCATTCAAATTAATGTGCGTATGTGTGTCTTAGTAGTATATGTAAATGTATGAGTGTTTGTTTGTACCAGGCCACTCAGAAAGTATTGCGAAAAAAAGTTTTTATGTATGAGAGACTGGCCAGATAGGATCTATTTTGAAAATATGATTACTTGTAAGTAAAAATAGGTGCGCTCCAATTTGAACATTTCCCTCCACATTGTTTGAGAGCTAATTTAAATTATCATGTCTCCTTTAAAAATGGATCTGCGCCGGGAACATTTTCGCGCTATGATTTTACGATATCAAGTGTCGCCTGAAACCGGACGAATCGTACGATAGACTTCAAATGGCATTCATGGATGAAGGCCTTTCTAAGGCAACCGTGTCTCGTTGATAAAACGAATTCAAGCGCGGTTGACTAACTTTGGGGGATGAAGAAAGAAGTGGTCGCCCTTTGACGGCTGTTACGGAAGAAAACGTGCTAGCAGTGAAAAATTTAATCCATGATAATAGGCGAGTTACGTATCAAGTATTGGATCGGGAAGCCTTCACGAAATTCTACACGTGCATCTTCGCGTGAGGAAGATAGTTTCACGCTGGGTGCTGCAAAACCTCACCGATGCTCAGAAGCAGGCCCGGGTGAAATGGTGCTGTGATTTATGATAAACAAATTTGAAGCAGGCTCATCTCAGCATGTTTAGGTCTCGGCATTACAGGTCTGTCAGTCTTGGATTTATCAATACGATCCAGAAACGAAGCGCCAGTCGACGGTTTGGGTGTTTCAAAACGAATCAACACCTACCAAAGTGACGCGATCTAGAAGCTGGCGGAAGATTATGATCGCGAGCTTTTTCAATTTGACTTACTACTTGGTGTCAATTCCTTTACGAAACCAAAGGAGCATCAACGCTGAATGGTATACTACCAAATGCTTGGCAGAAGTTTTCTCTGTTGTGAGTAACAAGCGACCAAACACAGGGCTCCAGCTCCGCGGGCTACAGCTCCACCACGACAACGCGCCTTCGCACACCGCGCTCAAAACGAGGGACTTCCTGGACAGCACGCCGATCAAACTCCTGGGTCACCCTCCTTACAGCCCTGACCTAGCACCGTGTGACTTCTCTTTATTCCCGAAAATAAAAAATCAGCTGAAAGGGATACAATTTTCGTCGCCGGAAGATGCGCTGTCAGCGTTCGAGCAGGCTGTAAGCGAGGTGTTTGCGGCGGACTGGAAAAAGTGTTTCTAAAACTGGTTCAGACGCATGAAACGTTGTATAGAGGCTAGTGGAGAGTACTTTGAAAAACTTACCTATAGAACATTTATTTTTATTTTCGCAAAACTTTCTGAGTGTCACACGTATGTAACGTTTAATTTCTGATGAAACATTTTAGCACTTTACAATACATAGTTGTAGAGAAAAAAACAAAACCTGCGGGCTGATTGCGTAACCTCAGTAACAGTAGGAATGGCTTTCATTTTGACAGTTAGACAACATTCATTGTGTTATTTACGTTGTTGAGCAGACAAATTTTTCGAACATATGAAGCAATGGATTAGCAATAGGCTTCGAAATGAATCTCATTCGGACTATAGGTACATAACAATAAAACACTACATTCTGACAGTTCCTATAAATTATAGCCTTTGCAATAAAATTAGTAGAAGACCTAAATTGGGAAGTTCCAATTCCCCATTCCTTGTGGTTGCAGGAAAATTGCTTTTGGCTAAGTAATAATAGCCGCACGGATCGATTAAACAGGTTAAGCTACGCTTGCCGAGGTTGGTCCGTGGAAGGGTGACCATCTTTAAATACCAAGACATCTCCGAGCCTAGAAAAGCACGTAAGGCCGTTGGCGCCGGCTGGCATTTGTGGATGTGTGACAGTCGTTACGGGTCGTCAGGAGTTTGACATTCAGTCCAGCTGTTTTTATTTTTGTATAAGTAACCGACGAAAAAATTCTGCGCTGGGGGGTCTAGAATGATATGCTGAATTCATGGTTAGTTCAGTTTGCGCACTGAATAAAAACTTTTATTGTATAAACCGGTTTGTTGTCCCACTACAGTCCACAGGGCAAGAGCCTTTCGAACAGAATGGCACAGTTAAAATCGAAACCGATAATAATTTTGATTTAAGATCTGCAACAATAGCTCAGTATCTTGCAAACCCATCCAAAAACAGTATAAACATGAGCACAGACATTGTCCATTGTCCTGGACAACCACCAGTTATGGTTGATCTCTCAATGTGGAACAGATTCTTAATAAACAACTGGTGAGGAGGCTCAAGATAATCTGGTGAATTAAGGTATGAAGACTCTTTATAACTTAAGACTTTTTTTTATCGATTGTGTTTTCTTATTTTAAAATCACAAGATTCTTAGCTGGATGAAGTTAACGATACTGGGAGATAGAGTATAGAGGGTTCAGGGAGAGGGAATTGACACCAAAACTATGCATAGAACAAGAAGTTATTTTCAGAGACAGCAGAATATGGCAAATGAAAAAGAAGATGCAATATCTAGAAGGATCTTTTAGGATGCGGCCTAAATTGGACCGAATGCCGCCATCTTGGTTTTTTTATTTAAATACATTTCACAAAGCAATGGGAAAGTTCGGGTAAAGCTAATTGTAGACGGCGTGATCATAGCTAGGTCCCATAATTACTGTAGGCCTTCAATGATTTTAAAGACTCCAATTTCGAAGTATTTAGGAACACAACAAAGCGTCATTTTCGATATTCGAATAAAAATAAGCCACCTCACGCCTACGTTGTCAGCGGCCCCAGACAACGTCGATCAAGTGCCAAAAGATACTTGTAGCAGTGCATTTGGAGTTGGATGCAGATCAGTATAATTGGTCAGTAAAGTTGATAACATTACATAGGTACCTACACTTCTTCAAATTGGTAACAAGTGATGATAAGATAAGAAAAAAGGAGTCAGAAACGATTAACAATTATGTGCCTAACCGCCAAAACTGTAATTATGACTTAAAAGAGTTGGGTGAGTGAGTTTTAATCAAAAGATTTTCCGAAGAATTATTCATTAGAAGTCTTAGCATTCCATATTTCCAAGTATAGATCCTTCGTTGCTTTTTAAATGATTACCTCGAAAAACCACAAAACCTTCGCTCAAATCAGTCATAGACAAAGAAAGAATTATAAAAAGTTCGCGTCGTATAAAAAGCACCAAAGTCTTGGACCGCATTCTATGACTCAGAAAGACTCGGGCGACTTGTCTGTGACTCATTTCCGAGTCGAATTCCTGCTGACGTCACGGGGTGCGTTTGCGCCGACGCATCGCTATTTTAAACTACATTCCTTATTTGAATTGCGCGCTTATAGCCAGTGATGCGCGAAAAGGATACTGAACTTATACTTATTAAAAGAGGTCTTATTATTGGATGTTTGTTTATAGTTTTGATGATTCATTTAAATAAGTGGTTTTAATTTAGGAGTGTAGAAGGACAGCTTCTGCAGCGAGGTGTTAGACAGGGTTATCTCCGAAAATGTTCACCGCTGCTCTGGATCTCTTCAAGGTTCTGGACTGGAAAGGGCCTGGCATCAACATCAATGGCTAGTACTTCACTCACCTTTGGTTTGCCGATGATATAGTTGTCATGGCTGAGACCATGGAGGACCTCAGTACAATGCTCGATGACCTCAGTAGAGTTTCCAAAAGAGTGGGTCTTAAAATGAACATGGACAAGACAAAGGTCATGTCCAATGCCCATATAACACCCACTCTTATAACGGTCGGAGGCGCTGTATATTATATAAATGAAAATCATTCATGGTCGCCATCTTGGATTTTCATTTTGACTCCACCATCGGCTTTAGATCCCCCAAAAAGCCTAAAAACGACACCCATGATTGAAAATTCGAAAATTTTCTTGGCCGCCATCTTGGATTTTTATTTTGACCCCACCATCGACTTTAAATCCTCAAAAACCCTAAACACGACACCCATGATGGAAAATTCGAAAATATACCTATATTTTCGAATTTTCCATCATGGGTGTCGTGTTATGGGTGTGTGTGTCGTACGTACCTACGTACAGCAAAAAAATGTGCTGTAGAAAAACATCGACGATCACTATTGATGTCTAATTAGACTGTTTATTTCTAGTCTGCTACATCCCTGCCCAACCCTTTAATAGAATACGGGCGTGATGTTATGAAGAAATTTTATTTCCGCAACTGTCCTTTCGTGCAAGTTTCCTTCGCGCAACTGCGCAAGTGTCTTTCGCGCAAAAGTGCAGTCGCGGAAAAGTCCAATCCTAGTCGCGCAAACATCCATTCGCGGAAATATCTTGTCGCGCAAGTGTCTCTTCGCGCAAAAGTCCATGCGCGGAAATGTCTTTTCGCGCATGTGGGTTCGCGCAAGTGTCCTGGGGGCCTACTTTATAACTCCGTCAACGAAGATATGGGCCCGTCCGAAAGTAGTTCGGAACTTCTTAGTGAATCCTACAGCCAATTAACAAACTTTTTGGACGGGCAGAAACACGAAAACGAAACGCGTAACGGTGTTGTCATTCATTCTTAGTTCGGGCAATCGGCCTCCAAACTAATCTTCTGTCCGTAAGCGATACGGAGTTGGAAACGCCCGTTACTTCGACGACGGACTTCGTGCTTAGGGAGTAGGCTCCCCTGATGCCAAACACAACACAATATGACACAAAAACTTTATAAAAAATAAACATTTATCTTACAACACAACTGGCAAAAGGTAGGTACCCAGAGGAAAAGAGAGGGTGGTCTATACCTACGTAGACTAGGAACCACGAGTCTAGGTACTTGCGTATCACACGTAAGTAGAAATTGTCTACTACATGGCTCCAGCAATCTTTAACAAAATACCGAAGAGTTGGAAAGAGCTGCGCTGCCGCTTTCTTTATTTATAAAAAGACTTCGAAGGTTTTTAGTGGTGAAATGTTATTATAATTTATGTGAGTTCCTTAGCGAAAAAGATTTTGTAATTTAGTATGTATTTTTTGTGTATCTTTTGCATGCATGCTAAAATATGGCTGATCTTGTTATACTTATGTTATCTGTTATACCCATATTTGCACAATAAAATTATATTTATCTATAACTTTACAAATATTTCTACCACATGAAGCAAAGGATTAGAGATATCCTTCAGAATTATTTGGATTGATAGTGTCTTACGCAATTGTGTTACACACTATCAATCACAATCTGAATGTTGAAAGTTTTTTCTTCGCCCTAATTAGGGTGAAGGAAAAAACGTCCCTTTCCTTGTCTTCCTATAGCCACGGATTTGACAGAAACCAGTATCCCATTTCATTAAACACTCGTTTCTTTACAAAAAAAAAAAATGTAGCCAACAATGGAATTAATTACTAATTAGAATATTATATTGGCTTATTAACTGTATCCGTTAATTATTTCTTGTTTCATATTAATAAAATAAATAGAACAGATAATAAACAATACGTCTTAGTTAAAGCTTTCTTTTGTCTGAGTGATGTGAACTATTTGCCGTTCTAAAGTTGCGTGCAGACTGTCCGTATTCTAATAACAAATTTCCAAAGTAGGTACCTAAAATCCTACTGAAAAGAATATAGCTTGTTCAAGTAAAAAAGTAATTTTCTGAAGATAAAAGAAAATGTTTATTTAACTTAACTTAACTTTTTTTTGTTCAACTGCAAAATATCACTCGTCAATATAAAACTCGTTGAAAGGAAACCTGTCACACGCAATCCTTAAAGAACATTCTGCCAATCAACTTAACGCCTAGAAATCGGTCTAATTACAGCCTTCAAGCCGCCAAGGATCATTCCTAAGTGTAACATAAAGAAGACGTTCAACCGACCACAATTACGCCGTCACTCGGGGCCAGTCGGCGCCCATCGGCGCCTGCCTGGAACAGGCGAAGGCAAGTGTAAATTGGCTGTAAAACAAAGACGTTTGCGTGCCCATCGCACTTTACAGCATTAATTAATAGGAAAAACGCGTCACGGCGCAGCAATCGGCGCGCGCGCAGTTTTTGCAACCGCATACTCGCCCGGAAACGCACGCGCGATCGCCTTTTTTTGCCGTAATGCATTAATTTTTAATACGATCGAGAGCAATGGCCTGTTTGTAAAATGATCTAGCTCGGAGCTATTTGAAGGGTGTTGTTTGCATTCCTGCAGCAGTTGTATTGTTTATGGTTTTTGAGGTGAGTCTGGGATGCGCAGGAGTTGTTTATTGATGTAGGTAGATGCTCAGGCATTAGTATTGTAAAGTATTTTAAATGGATTTCTTTGAACTTAGGTAAGCGGAAGTTAAATAAAACAATGGTTGAACTGCTGTCTTATATGGGTCAGAATTTTGGGCCACAAAAGTGATGAGAAGCAATAGTATGCAGCTAAGATCAGAATACTAAGAGGGATGTGTGGTGTTACAGGAATGGATAGAATAAGAAATGAGTACTTAAGAGGAAGTCTGAAAGTGGCACCGGAAACCGAAAAGTGGTGTGGAAATCGGTTGTCATGGTATGGGCATGTGATACGGAGGAATGAGGAAAACGTCGTGAGGAAAGTTCTGAGTATGAATGTCAATAGCAATAAGAGTAAGGGAAGACAAAAGTAGCGATGGATGATCTGTGTGGATGCTGATTGGTTAGAACAGGGTTGATTACCTAGATGGCGACTAATAGAGAAGTATGGGTCAGTGGCTCGTCTTAATGGAACCGAATAAATTGTGATAGGAGTAGAAACTGCTAGGGGCCGTTTTACTTTAGGGCTGCTTGTGCATTTTGGGGGGATAATGCCATAATCGCCCCGCTTGGCAGGCGGGTTTGCAATCGCAGTATGGTGGTAAAATGCAAAGAGAATGCTGCTGCCTATTATTGGTAAGTCCCTTATTGGCTTCTACGACACCCATGGGAAGAAATGGGAAGAAATGGAATGGTGCTATTCTTTTTACGTCTGGCATCACACGGAACCACCGAAGAATTGCCAATCTTAAATGTCAGTGGGCAGGGCACATTGCTCGCAGAACAGATGGCCGGTAGGGTCGAAAGGTTCTGGAGTGGCGACCGCGTACCGGAAGATGTAGAGTTGGAAGGCCTCCCACAGGGTGGACCAACGACCTTGTGAAGGCCGCAAGAATGCGCTGGATTCGGCAAACACAGAACCGGTCGAGGTGGAGGAGCTTAGGGGAGGCCTATGTCCAGCAGTGGATGTCTTTCGGCTGAAATGATAATGATAATGAAGAGTAGAAACCATGTTTATTTTCAAGCATCACGAACATATTTCCCAATTGAACTTTCGGGATCATTAGTGACCTAATTTATTAAAAATCTCTTAGAAGAAACTAACGATAATCTGGATATCCTGTTTATTTAACCTCTTTACTCTATCTTAGTCAGCCTAATGTGATTTTAGTCCAGTAAATACTGAATTACTGAAAGGAACTGGGTCGTTCGTTCGGAAATGGCTCGCCATTGCATGTTAGCAAATCCACGCTCATTTCCTCCATTCGTGTCATCACCAGCTTCTGGTACATGTGTTAGTGACAGTCTTCTAAATTGTCTGATTGCCTTAATGGTCTAGTTGTTTGTTGCAAGCGCTACTGCTACGTTCGGGTTCGATCCCCAGGAGGGACGAGGTATTGTTTGGTTTCACCAATCAGTAAATGTCTAGAACCTGAATTTGTGCCATGTCGGTTAGTGCAATTGACTTTAGGACTTAACTGGTTAAATTAAGGTATAATTGGTATGTGCCTACACCTAAGGGGTAATTACGTATTACAGTCATTTTTTTAAAGTGTCCTAATTAGATTCTAAAGTGCTAATAGACCAATAACAAAAACACAACATTCTTATTTAATCGATTAGTGCCGTGAAAATGCATTTAAATTTTACATTTTCAAATTTCGCGCGTAATTTGACGAAAACGCTGGACGCAGTGGTCGCTATATTGGTATGTGGGTATGACGTCAGTTTGCTAAGTAAACAAATGCGCTGATATTTTGTATGATAATTGTTTGTAATTGAAAAAAATAGTTTTCTGAAAATTGACATTTGGTGACACACAATCAAGGAACATAATTTTAGACCACAAGCACACAATATTTGTCCGTCAAATGGTCGAATGTAATTTTCTTTGTAATCAATCAGCTGCTTCAGAGAGTCGACCATTTTCCTTGAAACACTGTTAAAGTAAGGTTCTGGCTTCTATAAACATTTTTAGTCAAAGTTACTTTACAGTAGGGTTATAGAATGTTTAAGTGCGTAAATACGTTTATGAATAACACTTTTTGACAGCGAGACTTTAGCAAGGTTTTAGATGTTCGATAACTTTTTATGAATAAGACCGCTAATCTTTACTCATATTATAAAGCGATAAAATTGATTTGTTAATAAGTTTGTATGTTAGGTTCTCTGGAACTACTAGTCCGATTTGAAAACAAAAATTGCATTTGATTGCCAAATTCTTGAGATAGGCTACGAATAGAATTGACCAACCTTCCTTGACAGCTCACTTTAGTTTTCACGGAAAGATTTCACATAATAGACTGACTGAACTGTCTAATAGAATGTTTACAAACAAAAATTCCGATGCTACAATATTCAAACCTACTTTCTTGCGTGGAAAAGATCCTGATTAATCTGAATTCCTAATTGCAACCGTTTTGTGTGGCTCAATAACAGCCATCCTTATTTACCGCCGATTTACCTTACCGTTTCCAACTTGTAAATTAACCTAATGACTAATGAGACTATAATGGATCCTGTGTGAAACCAGTTTTATTCAGTTACATCCTGCTGACAATCCCCCATATTTTTGACGTTTAAAGACCTCTTAACTTTAAGCAACGTTTATAAATGTAAGGGAACATGTGCAGGGTCAGACAGACCCAACGAAACCATGCTTTCACATCTTAGCTGCGGAAACTGTTAAGAAAGTAGATGTCAGATATTTCAAAATTCGAATTTTTGTATATGATAACCTGTTTTCTCGCAAGACATGCCGGTTTCCACCCGATATTTTCCCTCACCGTTTCAGTGGCAGTGGTGATGAAATAATTAACATGAAGTAATGCGCCTGGCTGGATACGATCCTACGACCTGCAACTCATAAGTCGCAGCTGTTACCACTAGGACACGAGAGCTCATGCAGTTATTAAGTTTAAACCTGCAAACTGTAGGTAAAAACGTATAGTTCGCCAGTTTATTAGTATCAGGGCCCTCGGGGCCTCGGCATCCCTGCAGTATTTTCACTTAATATTTGATCCGGTCATCATATAGGTGACTCGGTCGTCGGCCCGTCTCACACACGCATTCCGCTGTTATTAAACTTGGGACCAATGAAATTGAATTAAATATAAGTTATCCACAAACGAGATCGATTTTTTTTTTTAGGTCGAAATTCTTACAGCTAGACTAGCACCTTCTTAGCTAAAAAAAATCATGGCGGGTTCCTTTATTTATTGAAGGTAAAAAGGTTGTAACCTCAAATCGGAAAACGTAGGGTAGGATGCCCTCAGGCTAGTTCAGAGCGATGATCTTCGCATGGTGGCTGGTAGTAGTAGAAACCGACGGATGTTTACGAATAAAATTTAATTTGATAATTGAACTGTTTTTTTTCTATCAATTCAATTAAACTGTATTCAAACACATCCGTCGTTTTCTTTCTAAACTTCCACTACATCGACGACCCTAGTTACTTATTTCTTTTGGTGACCGTACCAACGTACAGCAGACGCTGATGATGGAATAAAGGTGTAATTGAATAACACACTAACATCAGGAATGTTTTTAATTTTGACAGTGCATAAACATTCATTGCGTTATTTACATTGTTGCGCAGACAATTTTTTCTAACATATGAAGCAACGGATTATCAATATCCTTCAAAATAATTTTGGTTTTGATTGATAGTGTGTTACGCAATTAGGTGCAGGTTTTAAAATGTTTCTGACTTTTATTCATCATCATCATCTGCCTAGCTTTTTCCCAACTATGTTGGGGTCGGCTTCCAGTCTAACCGGGTGCAGCTGAATACCAGTATTTTACACGGTGCAACCCAGTTACTGGGTACTACGATACCCCCAGGTAAGACTGGTTGTCAGACTTTTGGGCTTTCGACTTAAAATCATTACCAATCAGCAGCTGTTTAATATGGCCGAAATTGCTTGGCGGATTTAGCCAGCAAGTAGTATAACCTTGCTTGTGGCACGCTTAGAAATGTGACCACTGAAGACTTTTGTGCCTAATGTGTATTTGCACCGATTACGATTTGACTGATCTTCAAAAGTAATTTTGCCATGGGATACTGTCTCCAGAAAAAGACTAAATTACGGGTTGCAATAGGATTTCAAAACAACATTAGTAAAGAATCAGCAACTAAGAGACTACCAAGACTAGACAAGAAATCCTTCAAACAACAAACAACGCCATTAAATAAATATCTGCAATAGATTGGAACCACGCACAAAACAAGGTTTTTATTGAAAAATTGTCGCTTGAATCGGATGAGTATTGCGTAGGTGCACCAGTCCTATAGGTAGGCAGCTATCTTGCAAGGGTCACGGGCGCAGAGTCGTCGAACCTATGACATTGAGCCAGCAAGGTGCCCTAAACATTAATTTATCTCGGTTCGCATTAACTCGTGAGCGAATCGAGAGAATTCTTTTTTACAAATTGTTAGAATCGAGTGATGTTGTCGACAGTTATTTAGTAGATAATAAAAGAGATTTTATCATACATTACAATTTAATAGCTATTCTTACCTACGTCTATCTATAGATATAACTACAAATACGTAAATAAAATTGAAGTGTCTGTTTGTAATGTCAAAATAACAGATTTTTACTAAACGTATATTATGAAAGAATATAATATACGGTACATACTCATAACAAAAATACATTTATTTTAATTTCTGTCAGTCTATCTGTTTGTTCAGGCTAACCTCCGAATGGAGTGGACGGATTTTGACGGGACTCTCACTGACAGATAGCTGATGTTTTATAGAGTAACTTAGGTTAGTTTTATTTCAGAAAAAAAATAAGGTATTGGGCAAAAAAAACCCATGACATTATTGTTTTCCTTCAACCGAGCATTGCAGCCAACAGAGTCCATCCCACGTCAAAAAACACACTGTTTAATTTTCCACTCTCGGCGCTCACTAAGCAGTGAATTGAAGATAGGTATAGACAAGGTAGGCATAGACGCCAGCACATCAAACTACCCCAAACTGTCAAAATTCCCAATTAAACATCAACCTTAGGCTTAAGTTATAAAGTTGAAAATATATTGGGGTAGCTTGATGTGCTGGCGTCTGTACACACAAAAACTCACGCTTTTTCCATGTGTATAGGCAGAAATAACGGAACCCCACCAGCTACGACCCTTACATACTCCTTTTGCCTCGTTTACGTACCTACCTACATCTGGTCATACGCACGCCGGTTGCGAGAACTACGCACCTGACCTTTCGGCAGATGTGAAGGGAAACGCCAGAAGGGGTCGCCCTAGGAGAACATATTGTGACCTTATTGAAGATACAGTGCGCAAAAAAATCCAGTCGCGATATTTTTACGTCCGGTGGACGTGGACTAGTTTCATGCAGCCAAGTGTATTGCCACTAACCCGACATAAAATTACATAGATTCGGGACTTCTATTGAATAATTCCTACTAGAAAAACCTAACTACTTCTTGCCTAAAACTTTATTCGACCTGGGTATCAAACCCGACTCACGCTCCACAGTCATAATACTGTGTAGGTATTATCTCGGTAAATAATAACAACCTAAAGCACGAAAACTGCAGTCCACACAGAGAAATGTTTAATTTTAAAAGGAAAAAAAATTAACAAACCACCCACTTCGTGATTTGCTACTGTTGTGTGTTACAAATGAAAATAATTGTGGATGAGAATGCATTTGTTACTTTTTTAATCATCTTGTCTAGGATATTTGCAGTGTTGCTAGTTTATGCAAATTCCCCTTAAATGTAGGAAACATTTTACCTGAGTAAACTCGTGAGGTCTAAGCATCACACCCTAATTGCGTAACTCACGATTAATCATAATCTGTTTCGTTTTGAAACAGATGGCTAAACCATTGCTTCATATGTTCAAAAAACGCAATGAATATTGTTGAACTGTCAAAATGAAACCGATTATGATAAATCGCGTGTTACGCAATTAGGGTGCCGGTGGTCTATTCTCTTAGCACGAAATCCGTAGTTTCTTAGTCCGTATCACTAACGGACTTATGATTAGTCTGGGCTCCGGTCTAATAATGAATGACAACACGATTTGATAGCTGTCCCTATTCCCGATGAGTTTTTGTGCGTCCATTTGACACTTGTTTTGACGGACTAACTACTTTCGTTCGGGCTCGTATATTTGCTGACAGACTTAGAAAGTGGACCCCAGAGAGGAAGCAAAACAACTTATGTAGGTAGTTTGTAGTAGCAATAGCTTCTATGTAACCTATATCATCGAGGAGTCCATGTTTTAGGCTTCTGAGAGAGCCGCAGGTTGTTTGTGTAGGTGCCCAAGTTATTTTTTAAGGCACCTTACGTCTTGAGAAATCCGAGACCCCCGCCTGGTACCACGTCTGGTTCTAAACTTACCCCCAAATGAATACACATAAAACCCTGAATCTCCAAATAATTCTCTTCAAGTTATTTGTGGTAGGTAAACCATCGTACAAATATAATCCGAAACGGGTTTCTCATTATGAAACTCACCACCTGGCAACACCAGGATAGTTAGCTCGCCGCTCGACGTCGGATGGCACACGCCACTAATTACGATCATGCCAAGCTCCATAATGCATCTGTGGTAATGTGGCGATACTTGCCCACCGTATCGTAAAACACGCGATCGCCTTTTTTCATTGGTGCATCGGACCGAGTGACGGATGGAGAAAAACTCGAAATGAGGTTAGTCAAGAACGGTATCGTGAAAAAAAAGCTTGGGTCACCGCCCTCTTGGCTGAGGGACTTGATAATACTGCAATGAGGAAGTAGGTACTCGGTACCTATTTTTTTTGGTCTAGTGGCCGATAACGTGAGTGCTGAGCAAAGACTATAAAACCACTAATACTCTATGGTGCCGAGCTTGGGCTCTGGGTTCGGAACCCAAAGTTGGGCAGTGTTAGTATTTACCTACTGGACGGTATGCGACGCGCAATCTGTCACCATGGATTCAGTGCCTACCAACATGATTCTGAACCCCCTGGGTTGAAATTGTTCGTAAAGGTCACAATTTGAGTTTTTATATTAGAAATTACATAGTCGCAGCACTAGCAAGCTGGAGATTACATTTGTGCCCGGTGGATGGCAAACACTTGCCATCTATACTAATGATGCCACGAATAGTGAATTGGCCGAATACCGAATACCGAATATTCGGCAACGCTGTCGGCCGAAGCGCCGAATATTCGGCAGCCGAATGCTTGGTGGGGAGGACGTGGAGAAGAATGCTGTGGCAAACGAGTTGGATTTTTATTTGAAAATAGTTCGCCTAGATCGGAAGGCCGATCCTTACAAGTGGTGGTCAGCAAACGAAAAACAATACCCGAACCTTTCGAAATTTGCAAAAGTTTATCTTTCTTCGCCTGGAAGTAGCGTTTATAGTGAGAGGTTATTTTCTGAGGCTGGTAACGTTTACGATGAAAAGCGCAATCGTTTGCTACCAAAAAATGCTGAAAAGCTCGTTTTTATCCATCACAACTTACCACTGATTAATTTTAAGTACTAAAATGTTATAATTTTGACATAAATACATAATTTTGAGTAAAATAACGTGTCTTTTTTTACATGATTTGCTATTCGGTATTCGGCCGAATAGTACGCACTATTCGGCCACATACCGAATAGCAAAAAAGTGGCCGAATAGGCCGAATACCGAATAGTTGCCGAATATTCGTGGCATCTCTAATCTATACCAAAGAAGGTGTCCTTCAAAATACAGTACCTATTGTCTTAATTTGAAGGGGTCTTACTCATCTGTAATAGCTATACCTATACCTTATTGAAAAAACACTGATGTTACCTATCAACTGACCAAGTTTTTTACTGCTGACGAAATATACCTACATAATTATACCTACTGACGAAATGTGTGTGTAGGTCATTGAAATAAGTACCTACTTAGTGATAATAACTTCTGCCTATCTACCTCTTTGGAGATTACAGGCGCGCTCTCGCGCTTTATAAGTAGGAGGACCCAAGATTTCCAAGTATGTCCTACTGAATTCTACCTACTGTGTCGAAAAAATTTCAGCTTTTCATAGATATGAAAGGCTTACGAAGATTCATATAATAATGAACGAGGTAGGTATACCATTAATGTGCAGAAAATAAGAAACATTTATTAAGGTGCTGATTTTAAACTAGCTACCACTGGGATAACTAATCCAAATTGTCGAAAATATGGACATTTTTACATTTTGATAATGAATCGTCAAAGGAATTTTAATGTGCAGAGATTATTAATATTATTAAAAAAACTGGCAGCTTCAGCTGTTCGTAATAAATTCACGCACTTTACGTACGCTAACGCCATCTGTTGGAATTATTTTACACCAGCAAAAACGATTATTATTTTGTGACTTCGTTGTAGAAAATATTACTAACAATTACAGCGTGATTATAAATGGATATTTATAAACAAAAATATAAAAAATAGGTTCCGTCGAGTAAAATCGTAGTAAAATGGAAAACAGCATTTCCAAACGTGAGCGTAACCATCAATCTTGATATTTCAGATAAATGACATTGACATTTAAATATTTTGACAATCCACATGAATCCAATCCAATCCAATAGATCGACTCACGACTGACGGACGAGGAATCACGAAAAATCTAAAATAATGAGACACTGATTTCATACTTTATTGCGTGCTTACTGCTTTCATTTATAGAACCAAGAACTAAAACAAACATAGCCCGTTACTAAAGCAATAACGATGTGCAGCAAGAGTTTAATTTCAGCGTTTTTACTATATTTATGGTAAGCTTTTTAGCTGTTTTCATACCAAAATGTAAAAGTAACAAAAATAAAATAACATATGAAACCTTGGCCATTTTCAGCTTTGATTATGCTTCGATGCTGAAACATCGAAGTCATCACCTCATATTATTTGGAGATGCATTAAGCCCATATTCACTAGAAAAAGACTGGGATTACCTAATGTTCAGTCAAGGATGGCCTAGTACCAGATGTAAAGTTTGGACACATAATAAACCCAATCACCACTGCGTTTTTCCTAAGAAACCGGATTCGTGGACTGTCCACGGTATTTGGCCTACAAAAAAAGGGACCAAAGGGCCTTTTAATTGCAACAACACCTGGCTTTTTGATCCAGAACAGGTTAGACCCATTGAAAGTGAATTAGAAGAAGCTTGGACCAATATTGAGAAGGGTAATTGTCTTTTGTATAATTTTTAATAGGTATTATTTTGGAATGTGGGCAAATTATGTTATTTTATTTAACAAGTTTCATACTGATAAAATCTCCAACGTAGGTTGTAAAATATTGCTCAAGTAAGCAACCTACATTGTACTATTATTATTGTATAAATTGCCAGCTGCAACTAATTGTGATTCATGTTCAGCTAGTCTTATAAGCTGTGTCATGTTCTTGAATAGAAGTAAATTATATCTTTAGAAAGAAAAAAAAACACAAATATACAGCATTTGTTTGGGTTTTATTCTGATTATTAGCATTTTTAAAATTCAACCCTTTATGGTGAACAAACTTAACAAAGTCGAAATTTAAAACAAATAAGTAAGTACTTATAGAAATTTCAAGTTGAAGCTAGTTACCTCTATCCACAACTTTGTCTGTATATGAAATTTCTTGTTTTGACATAAAATATCTTGTCACTCGGCAATACTGTAGTAGCTTCCCATTTGTGAAAGAATTCTTGGCATCTGATCAGTTTTTATGAAGATAATCACTTATCACAAATGCACAAGTTTTACTTATTTATGATATTTGTATAGATATGTATAGGTTCGCCCCTTATTTCATGGGAGTTTAACAAAACTGACGATTTGTAGGGGTGCTCCAGGTGCGTGACGTCATGTTATGTTTTATACCTTTTTAACTGTTTAAACTCCAGTTTGTACAGCATTGTTTAACTAATGAGTTAGTTTTGCAGACAGGTAAGGTATTTAACCAATGTTTAGATAAATAACTATGAGCACCCAGTACCCCCTAAATAAATACTTATAATGTCAACCAATCCTTGGCTGCTGACAATGAATCACATAGATAATATATTACACTTGTAAACACATATCATTATCATGTTTTACACCTAATACTTAAATAGTTCTTCGTGAATGGTCTATGGTCAGCTTAGAAGTCACAATAATAATATTGCCTCAAAGAGATGTTAGCACCAATTGGTGGGGTCCGAAAGGGCCGATGCCTGCCAGGGGTGCGGGTTGTTCAAATGAGATGCCGCGGCCCCTGGCACACTGGCAATTGAGGGAACACGTCTATAAATACTTATTATTTTCTGTATATTTCCAGAAACTGAACTGTACAACTTATGGGCCCACGAATGGAACAAACACGGGACTTGTGCGGCAATGATTGAACCTTTCAACAGCCAACTGAAATACTTCAGCAAAGGCATTGATTTCCTGAACAAATATCACATGAACGATATGCTCAATGCTGCCAACATTGCCCCATCAGACACAAATCTGCTAAGGCCTGAAGATATAAACAGTGCTGTGGTATCAAAGATCAGTATTCGACCTTTTATAGCATGTGTTTTTGAAGACGGGGTACAGTATCTAACAGAGTTACGTATATGCTTCGATAAGCAACTGAACTTAATGGAGTGTCTCGGAGAGCATGAAGTGAATGGTTTACTTACAAACTGTAATATGTCTAAAGGCATAATCTATCCCGCTCAGGGCCAGGAACCACCACCAAAGAGATACCTGGTGCAACTACATAAGTTTGTGAACTGGGTCCAATGGTTCACATTGTAGTTTTGTTTCAGATGACATTGAAGAAATAACCAAATTAATTGAATTCAATAACATCAAATACAGTCCGATTCAAAATTTATAGTGGCTCCGAAGTGCACTATTCGCTGCGCAGTACCTCACACTTCACCCCCGCTGACGGGTGAATTTGTTACTGCGAAGCAACTCGTCTGATATTCTGAACTGCCTAAAATTTGAATCAGCCTGTACCTATATTAGATTTTCAAACAATTGTATGATACTGTAAGTCAGTTTTTCCATTTGGAACCTCTCTACAAAATTCAATGTTATTTCAGCTTTGTAATTTTATATTTCTTTTAGTTTTTATATTTTCTTTCATAATAATATAGAAATTAGGTTGTGTTTTAAAGATTCTGTGTACTTAATTCAGTGCAATAAGTAGTTTTTTTTTTCAGTCATTTAAGTTAAAATAAGTTTCTTTTGTTGTTTCTTTGTTTTTCACTTAGCTGTCAGGATGTAGTCAAAGTTGTTTATAATATCTAGATTTCTTTTCTTTCCTAGTTATTACTTATAAAGTATGCATAATGGGTCAGAAAGGCTTCTAGCCAATTTATCGTGCCGTCCAACAAGTACAGCCTGCCTGAGCCTTTTTGTAGCTTATAAACCGTTACTGTAGTATGGACCAAACCAACAAGAGATCCAGTGTCTTGTCCCGTTAAAATAATCAGCCTATAACGGGGCTATTGCCGGGAATTGATGATGATGATGGGACTCCCTTTTCCGCACGTAGACTCCCATTCGGTCCGTTGGATCGATTGCGTGGGATTGCCGGGAATTAGGTCTCTCTGTTATCTGCCGTCGTATAACTAAAAAGGCGTTAACCCTTACTTGGTAAATTTATACTTTTTAATAGAATCTAAGAAAGTTCAAAATTCTCTATCTTTCTGTCTAACAAACATTTTTACAATACAAATAGGTCCCAAGATATGAAAAGTTTGTAGGCCATTAAGTAACATCATTTTGGATGATTCCAATACTTGAAAGCGTCTAACCCACACTTCTTAGCTAAATGTAGTGTAAAATACTTGTAACTGCCGGATGAAATGATTATTGTCTAGTATCAATTGATGTGTCCTACAATCAGTATCGTAGTATCACAGTTTTTAAGAAATAACGATTCGCGCGTTTTTTGCCCTTTTCTCGGAAACAACTTTTAGGGCTTAACGCCAGGACGGCAGTTATACTTAAGCTATGACTACATTGGCGCGATAAAGCGAACTACGAAGCTGTGTGCGATAGAGAGCGCCACACAGGCACACGTGTCATTTAAAGCATTAGAGGCATTAAAATAAGGTTCATATTCGTATGGAACGCTTACTTTACTTACCCCCATACTCCAGTGACAGTCTATTTATAAAGATTGATGTGTAAATTGTATTACGATCGGGTAAAGTATACCTACTTGCTGCATTTCCCGAGCGCGCGTCGCATCGCAAGTTAAACCTTATGGTAATGAATTAAGAGTCACATGACGCGTGCACTAGTGATTTGTGTCCATCGTATCAATCTTAGCCTATCGCAGTCCAGTGCTGGACTTAAGCCTCTCCCAGGCTGCGCCACAGCACCTTGACTTCCCCCGTCCGCGACCAGTCTTAGTACATTGTATAAGTAATGAGCGCGAATCGATGATCGTGAGTGCGATCGAGTTTGGTAATTACTTTATGCCTGTTACTGCCGTTCTTTTTAGTGCCTTATTTATAGCATGCCAGTCACTTAAATGTAAATACTTGAAATTATCGTAAACAAATATGGCGTAGGTGCTAAGATTTTGGTTTGTTCTAAATTCAAAACATGTTTTCATGTAAAATTTGTACCACGTCTGTTCCCGAAGTAAGTCATGCAAAAATATACTCTAAGTCATTGTTACGTAATTGAAAAATATGTATTTCAAATGCAACAGTAGCATTAAGCAGACATGTATTGAAGGGGCTTAATAGTTTTTAATGAATCATGTACTTACAATATACTTGTATTTTTAGAAGATTTTAAAACTTGTTTTTAGAAAACAATATTACACAACAAGAACTTTGTAAAATTTATTTGGAATTTTAAAATAAATTTATACCTTTGTCACTAAACTTGCTCTCCTATTCTGTTGTTTGTTCATTAATAAAATTGACCATAAAAGAAGCAAACATTTTTACTTTTGTATTTTTTAGTATTAATTATTTTGATTAAATAAGAGATTACTTCTACGATATTGTTTTTAAAATTTGACGCCTTAAGTATTTGTCCTTTTATCAACTAGGTAAATCTGAATAGATTAAGTTTTCTAGGTATTAGTGCGGTAGAAGATTGAATTGTTTTTATTAGTATCTGTTACACATAACTATCCATGTATTATTTAAATAATTACACACACATCCATAAGACGTCCTCGTAAGATAGGGTCCAGTTGATAACCAGTGTCAGGCGCTAGCTGTCTGGCTTTTATGCTGAACTGAGCCTATTTGCCGCAGACGTAAGGCTCACAATACATTTTTTTTTTGTTTTTGTCTGAATACTGTGTGCCTGTGTCATCATCATCATCATCATCATAATTTCAGCCGAAAGACCTCCACTGCTGGACATAGGCCTCCCCCAAGCTTCTCCACTGCGACCGGCTCTGTGCTTCCCGCATCCAATGAATTCCTGCGGCCTTTACAAGGTCATCGGTCCACGTTGGCCTAACCTGGGTCAAATTAATTTATTATCTTCTTTCGTTCGCTAAAATAATAAGTATGTAGTACAACCTCGCTTTGCTAGTTCTGTTAAATTGCCATGTAAACGGGACCTAGCTTATGGTTTTAACTGGACGCAAATAGAGACCTAGCTCTTAAAGGGGAAGCGCCAGGTAGACCGCAAAATTCAAGTTTTCTTACTTTTCTGCAATTAGCAGCACCCTAATTGCGTAACTCACGATCATACATAATGTTTCATTTTAACACAGTTCACAATAGTCATTGCGTTATTTACGTTGTTGAGCAGACACATTTTTCGAACATATGAAGCAATGGATGTACAACAGCGGCGAGATGTCAATTTTTCTAAGAGAGAAGCCGAAGCGAAGTCTGCTTTAACTTACTGACTTATCAATAAAGAATACTTACTATCATTCTAAAATTAATATAGGAATGTAAAGAATTAAATACAATAAAATTGAACAGCTAAAAACCAAATAAAATGTGCAATATTCCTCCATCTCGTTCTCGCTGACACATTTTTCTATATCTGTCTCTGTCATAACCCGTTGTACAGCGGCTTGCTCTTGTCCATATCAAGCGGTGCCACGTGACCTACAGTGACATCATTACGGGATCGCTGTTGTACCCGATTATGACGTTTTGGCGCCGGGTTATAATTGTAGAACATTTTTTTTCTTGTGATACAAGAAAAAAAAACTAAAAATAACAGTTTTTGTTGTTTGAATGTTATGGTGAATTAAATACCCGCAGTGTAAATATATTTTTGGACAATAGTAGCCACTATTGACGTGCCATTTTTTAATAGCGATAGAGTTGCCGATACGAATCCCCGAAGGGAAGCCGGTTGGAATCGTGTTATATGGTGCTTTTGCCATGGATGAGCAATCTATTTCAAAATAATTCAGATTATGATTAATCGAGCGTTACGCAATTGTTAATGAATATTCAAGCCACCAGTTGGCGCCACTTTAACAAGAGGTCTTCCAGTTCGAAAATGAACTTAAAATATTTGATGAACATGAACGATCTTTTGAACATATCTTTCCAGTCAGGGTGCCATTTTCTATGGCCACTAGCTCTGTGCGACCTTCTGAAGAGATACCAGCCCATACGCGTACAGAGCCTCCACCGTATTGGACTCTTTCTGTGAAGCAGACCATGTATCAGTCACCAGGTTGCCTGTACCTACTCTCTTTGCCTTCCATCGGAAGTGAATAGTGAGACTCGATACTCATCAGTGAACAAAACTCTTGCCCATTCTTCTTCACTCCACTGTATGTGTTCTCGGGCAAGTTTGGGCCACTTGCTGGCCTTTGGTGCTTCAGGTTTGCTTCAGCATGTCTTCTTCTCACTGTACTGTCACTAATGTACTTAGTCTTTAGGGACCAATGATGCAATCGCGAAAAAAAAAACATCTGTTCCCTACATTTATGTTCGCATAACTCGTCAAAATGTAGGGAACAGCTGTTTTTTTTTTGCGATTGCATCATTGGTCCCTTAGTAAAAGTTGTTCATAATGATGAGTACAATCTCCCATTACGGTTTGTCGCATGTTTTCAATTTCAACCTGTATACAAAATGGTTTAATAATTATATTTTACAGCCACAACCGCACCGCTCCCCCCCAGTGGGTTCCCGCATTGTCGTTGCGGGGGGGCTCAGTAGCCGTGGTCCGCTCCCACGGTGAAGCGAAGAGGAACCCCAAGGTGGGGCCGCTCGTCAGGGCTTTTGTCTCCAAGCCGACGACGTAGCGGCCAGAATGTAGGTTGCGGTGAGGTGCACCGCAACTGAGGCGGGCCGCGGTGTCGAATGGGAGGCATCGCGGCTGAGGATTACAGGCTGCGGAAGAGGAGGAGTGCCGGTACTTCTGAGTAGCGCTCTTCCCTTCCGTGGCCTGGACGGGGCCGCCACCGTTTGATGGCGGACGCGGTGGGGCCGCAGGGGAAGAGGAGTGTCGGTATAGCGTTGGCCGCTCTCCCTATCCCCTGCGGCCGAAAAGTGGTAGGCGGCGGGGCCACTGTGCTGACCCGTCGCAGGGGGACCAAGGGCACCAGACACGGGTACGTCTGGGGCCCTTTTGTTACTTGGTTCCTGGGGTGGTCACGGCGTGCCACGTGTCCTGGTGCGCCGAACTGGTGGGGTCCGCAAGGGCCGATGCCTGCCAGGGTTGCGGGTTGTTCGAAAGAGATACCGCGGCCCCTGGCACACAGGCAACTGAGGGAACACGGGTGGGTTTTAGTCAGTAAAAGTCTGACACGCCCTCCTGCTCCACCCAGAGCAGGAGAAGTTATTTGATGATTTCCCACCCTCAAAAAAAAAAAAAAAAACCGCACCGCTTATTTGCCTACGTTTTCCTTACATGTATGAGTCAAAACCATGGTGATAATGTGGTGGCTAAATTTCATTTGACTTTGCTACCACATGATTTATTTCGTCAAACCTACTTTGACTGTATAGTTTTTGTTTATTGCTGGTCAGTTCTTTCCAGAGACACAATCAATCCCTAGGTATTCGGTAATGCCATACTATGCTATTTTCATCAAGATTTAATGTGGCTCATATGGCACAGAAAGGCACAATAACATTGGATTAGGTACCTACACCGTTGTGCCTCGAGGAACCCTTAAAACCGTCAGTCCTGCGTATGATTTATCTCCTTCCGATCGAGTCAGATTGGCGTCCTGAGAAGTCGAATGTTATGTTATGCAAGCAGTGGTGGCCACTGGTGATCCAGTGGAAACGGCCGTGACTAACGAGTTGCAGGTCGTAGGTTCGGACTCAGGCAGGCGCTTTAAATAAAATAAAAATAAAAATTATTTATTTCAGACGATACAGTCCATAGATTGTTAGTAATTAAGTAGTTAATAACAATGTGTGCCTATTAGCTATGTTAGTAATGTTAGTAGATAACTCTGCGTTTCTTTACTGTACTAAACATAGAGCCACCTCCACCAGGTGCCTCTGGATGAGGCAGTCTGGTCTCGCAACAATCATTTTCAGGATGCCATTCCGACTGTTACGTAGACGTTGTAGTAAGGATGCTGCTTTTTTTCGCATAATGGCATGAAAGCCATCCGTATGTGCTTCCGCAAACATGCCCGACGCACGTTCATCGTTTCATCTTCAGTGCTCTTGAACCTGTGAAGGAAACCAGCGTGTCAATAACGCAAAAAGAAACTAAGAAAGTCAAAAGTCATTTATTCAAACTAGGCTGAGAGTCAGCTCTTTTTGAACGTCAAAATAAAATTACATAAGACAGTCCCCCCAAAACGCCCGCCCTTCACCACTTCCTAGTGCTTTAGCTGGGAAGAAGAAGTAGCGCAACAAACTCCCCAAGATTTTTGTGACAGCTACTAACCCGCACTGGGTCCACGCTGTGTATTACAGCAGCATTAGTGTCCCAGCAGTGGGAACATTATAGGCTAATTATGGAATGATAAGTAATGCTTATTAAACGTTTGTAAGGTCAGGTAAATAATATATGAAGAATAAAAAGTAGTACTTATGTGACAGACAGTCACAATAGGTAATAATGTAAGTAAAGTGCCCGTTGTTGTATCTCAAACAAAACTCAAGACATTGGAAGTAATCTCTCTTATATCGCAGGACAGCCAAGTGGTGCCAGGAATTAAAATGTTTAGAACAAGTTTATCAGTTATAATACTTTACCTAAGGTGAGTTTCGCCTAATAGGTATACCTTTGTAATACTTTTTTTTTTAGTTTTACTTTAAATTTCTAACCTAGGGCTCAGTTAATGTAGTATTTCAGTGGTTGGATTTTGTGCTTGGTATTGAGAGTTCGCGATTCCTGCCAGATAAGCTAGTGCCTTCATGTTATTGTCCTGTCATGCACCAAAATGCATATGTGCAAGAAGAAGTCTTGACAATAGCACAGCCCTGGACGGTAACGTGATCGTATCAGGGTTTCGTTAGTTCAATTTCTCCTTGAGTTAGACAATGGAGCCAAAATAGTTTTGTTTTTATTGTCAAGAAATAATTTTGGTTCTTAGTTTCAGTCTGCATCACGTCCACCAAATAGCAGCAGATAAAGCAGCAGAAGAAACCAATAATCCTGACAATGATTTTGACATTCTTGTTTTTTCCCAAGAATGGCCGGTAACAATTTGTAAGTACTGGATTGACGAAACTAGAGGCCAATGTGTTTTTCCTGAACAAAAGAACCGGTGGACTGTTCACGGAATTTGGCCAAGACAAGTGGGAGTGAATTATACTGAATATTGCAACAGCTCGTGGACTTTTGATCCAGAACAGATAAAATCTCTAGAGGGCGACTTAGAGCAGGCATGGTCCAACACCTACAAAGGTAATTATTATCCCTCGTGACTTCAAATTTGTTTCTTTTGTTTTTTTGTTTAAAGTTATTAGTTGTTTATTATAGTGCACCGCATAACCGTAGGTAATCATTGTTAATGTTTATGCGGTGCAAACAGATAAGAAATTCTTACACCACATTTTTAGTAAAATATAATTTTCAATTTTATGTGTAATCAATAGTTGGTTGGCCATTTAAGAGAGACACCATTTTTTCCCCTGTCAATTGATTATTTTAAGATAAGTGTCTGTCATTTACCTTTACTTACAGAAAACGACCCCTATAATTTCTGGGAACACGAATGGCTCAAACATGGAACATGTGGCACAGACTTAGAACCTTTAAACTCAGAATTCAATTACTTCAGCAAAGGCATCGAATGGAACCAGCAATATTCGTTATCAGACATGCTTGAAGCTGCCAACATATTCCCTGATGATGCTAAGGAAATGGATCCTGAGGAATTCGTTAATGCAGTGAAAGCTAAAACTAAGAAAAGCGCAATGGTCGGATGTTACTTAATAAATGGAGTGTTATATGTGCAGGAACTTCGCATATGCTTTGATAAACAATTCAATCTAATCGACTGTGAACGACCTGCAGTAGATGAGTTTTGTCGATCTTCTAAAGGAGTTATCTATCCTGCTAATGCATGATAATTGAGGCTTTAGCCAGCACAAGATAATTTATGTTAAATGTTAATAATAATAAATGTTAGAGTCGAAACATAAATATGTAAAAAACAAAAAACTGGTAATGTTGTGGCGGCAACGACGTCAAACGACGATCAAATTAGGCTTTGCCGCCAAATCATTTCCTTCGTCAAACTTACATTACAACAGACACATATCAATCAGGCCAGTATTTTCCTAAGGGTTAGGCAGAGGTGCAAGCACACCCACATTTTGAGAGTTGTTTAAGTCCCCTATAATAGGGGGAGTTCATAAAACGATGGCAAAATTATTATGATGTTAAAAATAAATAAAATATTTGTGTGTAATGTTATTAAAAAGGACTATGTAGCGTATAGCCAAGCCATAACATGTGTCTCTAACTCCTATAACGGTTGAAGGTTTTAAAAATAATTTTTTTTCAATAAATAGAAGTATGTGACAGATAGTTGAAACATAATAATATTAGTTATGCAAATAATGTATTACACCCATTGTTTCCTATTAAAGTGATTGTTGCTGTGGCATATAAAAATGCTCAAAACATATTCTAGGTTGTCTTTCTTGAATTGTAAAACAGCAAAGTTGTGTTTGACAATAAAATGTTTGGAATCGATTTAACAGTTACAATACTTTTCTTAAGGTGAGTAACAAAAAGTACCTACCATTATCCTACTTATATTATAAATGTGAAAGATTATGAAGATGTTTGGCTGTTTGTAACTCAATCACGCCCAAACGGCTGAACAGATTTGGATGAAATTAGGCACACAGATAGTTTATAACCATGATTAAACACATAGGACAGTTTTCATCTCGGTAGTACGTTTCCGTGGGATAATTTACAAACACCACGTGGACGAAGCCACGGGCAACAGCTAGTTAGTTATATGGCAGACAGGCGATGTAGCTTTAGGACATAATAGAGTTCCGTTAGCATCCATGTATTTAATAAATATAATAGGTCTTTACCTATGAAATTGCCGTTTTGTATGAAAAAATTTAAACGAATTTTTTTCATGTATTTTTTATTTGTATTAATCGAAGTAATCACCCATGCAATCAATGCATCTTTGACATCGCAGTGGCAGTTTATTGATGCCCTTCTTAAAGAAATCAGCTGGACGGGAGGCAACAAATTCTTCAAAGGCATTTTGTACTGCCTCTCGGGTATTGAATTTTTTTCCCGCCAAGAAGTTATCCAAATTCTGGAAAAAGTAGTAGTCTGCAGGCGCAAGGTCTGGTGAGTAGGGCGGATGACGGAGAGCTTCCAACCCCAGTTCTTGCAACTTGGAGACCGTCTGCTGTGCAGTATGAGGTCGCGCGTTGTCGTGCAGGAGCAGCGGAGACGAGCGATTGACCAATGCTGGTTGGAGATGTGCCAGCTTCTCCATCATTGTGTTCAGTTCTTCACAGTACACATCTGCAGTAATGCTCACCCCGTTTGGTAAGAAGCTGTGATGAATCACACCGGCGCTAGACCACCAAACAGTGACCATCACTTTTCTAGGGGTAAGTTTTCGTTTAGGGCATTGTTTAGGTGCTGAACCAGGATCCAACCAACTTGCTGAGCGCTTGCGGTTATCAAACAGAATCCATTTTTCATCGCAGGTAACAATGCGGTTCAAAATTCCTTCATTTGTGTGTCTGTTGAGCAGTGCAAGGCACGTCTCGACGCGTACTTCGCGCTGACGATCATTGAGTTCGTGGGGCACCCATTTGTCAAGCTTTTTTACCTTGCCAATTTGACGCAAATGGACCAATATTGTTTTGACGCTAACGTCGAAAGCTGCTGCTAATTCAGCCGTAGATTGTGTATCATCAGCTTCCACAATCGCCTTTAATTCGTCATTGTCGACCAAAGTCTTCGGACGACCGCGAGGTTCATTTTTCAGGTCGAAATTTCCAGAACGGAAGCGAGCAAACCAATAACAGGTGGTGCGTTGGTTTGTAGTGTTAGCTCCGTAAACGTCGTTGATGTTGCGTGCCGCTTGTGCCGCGTTGCTGCCACGACGGTACTCATATTCCATAATTACTCGAATTTTTAACGTATCCATGATGACGAAAAAGATTGAAATGCGATGAAAATGTAACACTAATCAATAAACAAATGACTACTTTTGGAAAAAAAAATCCATGTTTTTAAAATAAAATTAATTTGAAATTAGAATTCTTACCCAAACAAAAATTATTTTGATTTGAAATGGCCAGTACTGCAAAACGGCAATTTCATAGGTAAAGACCTAATATTTAAGGGGAAACGTTTTTTTCAATTGGCAGGTCACTGCCAGGCTGTAGGTATATTGAAGAGAATATGATTCGAGACTGTTACAAATATAATTTATAAATTTGCTCTGGCCGCGAATCATATTTACATCAACATACAAATTGATAGGTACTGACCTGCAAATAGAAAAAAACGATAGAAAAAATTAATTTCGCGGGCTACCATGACGCGTGCCCCTTAATATAATTTTTTTTCGTACACACGTTATCATTACAGTGTCAGTCTTAACAGAAATCACAGCCTACATTCTAAACCGCTGGGTCTAAAAGCATACAATTTTGCTCAAGAGTTTCTTACAAAACGAATCAACAAATCAGGCAGGATATTTTAAAAATCATCCTCTAAAGGGGTTAAATAAAGGTATGACAGTATGTAATGTAATGTAATGTAATGCACCGATCCCAGCGTGGTTTGACCAGACTCGATTAATCGAATGAACCCCAAGATTCGCACTAGCCCCTGTAGCCTCATGCTTCATGGTGTTACAGAGGCCATTGCATATCAAGAAGTAGACCGGGGGGCGCGGTAATGGTCAGGTAGACAGGCCCTTAGGATAGGAAAGGATTGCGAGCCTACCGGATATGCATCCTTGAGTAAGCATTGGACTAGTGGAGAGACGGGTGGTATTTTTTATAGGAGGGCATCTTTTCACGACGTCGCCGGCATGTTGATTCAGGTCGAGCTTCTTGTGCAGGTTTAACTGTTTTCTTAGCTCTTTTCTATGCAGTTGCTTCACTATGTTCTGTGTTGTTGTTTTCATAATTATTCGTCTTCTGAATTCTCACTGCTATCAGCTTCTGTTTTTTTGTAGATATCGTTAGCCGCTTTCTTGATCTTGTTTCTGTCTTCAGCCATGTCCTTCCAATACGTGATTCCCATGTTGAAGTATTTCATGTCCTGTTTTAGGTTGTCGTTCCATGTGTAAATAGGTCGTCCGACCTCCTTAGATTTAGCCTTATACTGCATTGCTGCATGCAATAGGTGTGGTTTATCCCGTCTGAAGACGTGTGCCAAGTAGCACATCCTGTGGTTCTTGATGCGTTTTGTTACGGTTTTCCGTCTAAGATTTGGTGCATCTTCTTAGTTCTTGGTTTATTCCTGGCATGGTAAATCAAGTCTCTCATGATAAGTCGTTCATATTTTCGGAGTCTTGATCTGTTCGCCTTGGTGAGGGTCGATAGTTTTAAGCCTTATATCATACAAGGTACGATAACCATTCGGTACATAAGTCTAGCTAACTTCCAGTCCATCTTTGAGTTTAGTATGAATGGTAGTAATGATTTGGCGTTTCTCGTGGCCTGTTGGCATCATTTTCTAATTGTGCTTTTCCTGCTTAATGCGGATGTTATGTATGCGCCTAGGTATTTGATTACGTCCACTGTTGGTATACTTACTCCGTTGAGGGTCACGTTGGTCGTTTGCTGTGATGTTATGGGGTCCCTAATTAGAATTTTTGTTTTTGTTTCGTTTATTTGGAGGCCTACACTATTTAGTAAGGCTTTAATGTAGTATAAGATACGCTCTAGACCTTCTAGATTATCTGTATTATGGATAAGGTCGTCCGCAAATGATAATACCATGGAAAGTGAAATTTCGCGGTCCTGATCTAGTTTGATTAAATGATAGTGTCTTCTAGTGTTCTAAGGGCTTCGTCAATGACCAATGTAAACAGGCGAGGGGACAGGGAGCACCCTTGCTTAACTCCTTTTCCTTTGACAATCCAACTGCTTTGCTGACCACACCATTTGATGCATGTTCTTTCATTCCAGCATGCCCTGATTATCCTGTTGGTCATCGATTTGTTGGTTCGTTCCAGTAATATATCTCTTAATGCGTTGAAGTCAACGTTGTCAAGGTTGTTTCTATGTCGAGGGCGAGTACGTAAATTCGTTTACCTGCACGCCATCCTTCGTCTAGAACCCTTTTGAGCGTAAAAATGTGGTCATCTGTTGATCTATTGTTTAAGAACGCTGGTTGGTAATTTCCCAGCTCCGTTATTGTATCGTTTACTTTTTTTTTTTTTGTAAGTATGAGGCGTAAATTCTGTAACCCGTGTTACAAATGGTTTATATGCGGCGGAAATCGTCCGTGTCTTTAGGATTTTTTTTTTGGGATTGGGACTTGTACGGTCTCAAGCCACATGTCGGGTAAAGTGTTCTGTGTCCAGGCGTTATTCATGTGTTTAGTAACAGCTTCCTATAGTATTTGGGGCATCGCTTTGTACAGTTCGATTACCATTTGGTCCGTTCCAGGGGCTGTCCCGTTTCGCATTTTATTGATGATTCCTGTTATTTCGTCCACCGTTGGTCCTTCGCAGTGTGGTTCGATTATCGGTTTTGTTATATTAACCGTTGGTATCAGAAAGCCCTCGGATTTTTTTTAGTTTTCTTCCCATTTCGCCGGTCGCGTGCCATTTGTAGCGTGTGGAGCTGTATGCTCCTGAATTCATCCGTTTCCTGTAGGCTGGCTATATGAATGCCTCTGCGTGAAAGTTCAGCGTCTATTCGATTTTTTCCGGGTTTTGAGGCGTCGCGGACGTTCCAGGTTGCAATGCACAAGTCTGGGCAGGTGTACTTAATTACGATAGAGGTCCGGTGTCTTAGTATTGTGTATCCGGTGTCGTCCGCAATTACGTCAGATAACGGTGTAAATAGTGTTGCCTGTCGTTGTTCACACGGCGATAACGGATTTACCTGTTGGGGGCTGTTCGTTTGAGGCTGGGGTTTCGTGGGTTTTTCCTGTTCTTGGCGAGTGTTGCACCGGTTACTTCTTGGTTTGATATGATGTGGTGTTTTAATGTTGGTATTTGCATTAGGAGTTTCGGGTTGTTGCTGTATTGTTTTTCACTATTCCGGACCCAGCTATCATAGTGGTGATTCTGATAGAGGATGTGTACTCGTATGTTGCCGGGTACTGGATCGCCCGTGGGTAATACACCTGTGTATTTCCGTTGATTATGTGTACATGCACGTTTACGAGGTAGAATTCAGACACGGCGATAATTATATCTTCGCCACTCCAGAATGTTTCGTTAAATTGCGCGGTTATATAATTTGTTATCCTTTGTTCCTGGGAGAGAATGCTGTTGGGGAGAAATTCCTGTATATTATTTAGAAGTGTTGTTGATGTTCCAAAACATAGGTGGCTAGGTCTTGACGGACATTTCTGTGATCAAATGTTAAGCCCATTAAAATGTTTATTTGGTGGGCTAGTGCCCTAAACAAACAATTTCCATCTTTTAAAATGGGCACAATTGTATCCATTGTAAGCGCTTTTGTTTGTAGGGGTAGTCAGAAACACATGTATGTAGGGGCTGAAACTTGCTAACCTTAAAGTTTGTTTTATGGGCTGACCTTTTTTTTTTGTTAGTTTTAATTCTTTGTTTATCTGTAAAGCAAAAACGTGCAAAGCCAACGGAATAGTTCGGGGTACCTATTTAGGCCATCTGTTTCCGATTGAATATTTTTTTGACCGTGGCCCCTTGCAATCCACTGTGGAATTCGTTACACTGTTACAATAGTAAGATCCTTAAGTACGGTGTCTTGGACGGTACCGTATTTTGTGCTAGAATATTGGCGTGTATCAAGTTCTTTCCTCTATTACAGTGGGTGTAAGCACACTGGTCCACAAAGGAGGTGATTTGATTTTCAGAGATCACGCGCGGCGAATAAAGGCCCGCCGCATGCAGTACCTATAGCAAACGAATCCCTGTAATAATAGGAGCGATCTCACCAAGTCTGCCTCTGGGGTCCGTCGTCCTCCAGCAGCCCGTCTCCACTGCAGGCTGAAGCGCACTTCAATATCACTTTTGCTTACTTGTTTGTGGTTAAAGTGTAATCAAAACTATACAAGGCCTCTAATTGAGTCAAAGAGAATTGGATCTTATTCCAAGGGGATGAGACTCAATTTTAACTGCATAAGTTAATGCGAATGTCCACACGATTTTCTATAACACTGTTGGCTTTAACATAATTTTTTATTCATTGTATTATGCTTATAGCTTAATGCTCTAATCGGGGTATTTGAGGTCTTGCGTTAGTTATGTTACACTTTCACCAATTTTACAAAATACACTGTGGCAAAACACAAAACACACGCGGTTTGATTTCAAATTCGAGGCCCCAGTCAACATCTGGTGCGAGGCGGCGAGCTCAAAGAAGGCGACCGCTCGCTTCAACGGCTCAACTCCGAATCGTGATGAAACCGTTATGTCTTAGAACCAAAAATTCGAAGATATGTGGCATCTACCAACCCGTGCTGGGCCCGCGTGGTAGATAACGGCCCACTCCTTCTCACAGAGAAGGCCTGTGTCCCAGCTGTGGGAACATTCTAAATAAAGGTATGACAGTATGTATAGAAATTAATTATTTTTGCCAATGGTATATTTCATCGGGCGCACGATGTTGGGTATGAAAACCCCTAACTTAGAACATGCGTTATAAAATATCGCACTTCTTTTACAGCCTACATCACGCCCAACCGTATCTATTGGCAGATGGAGAAAAACAGAATACTTGCAAGGAAGCCAGTAAACACCACAAACATTTTGACATTCTTGTTTTAACCCAAAGTTGGCCAGTGTCAGTTTGTAAGGACTGGGTTAAAAATTTCAATGGAACCGAATGTGCTTATCCTAAGGATAAGAACCGGTGGACTTTACACGGGATTTGGCCAAGGCAATTAAATGGGAGTTATACAGAATTTTGCGATGACTCATGGGTTTTTGATCCAAAACAGATTAAATCCATTGAAGGGGAGCTGGAGCAGGCGTGGACCCAAAACCGTAAAGGTAAGCTAGGTAGGCTTAAGTAATGTTCACTTTTTACACAACAATTTGTTTGTTGGCCTATAATACACACACCAGCCCCTTGGGCCATAGTCCACCAGGCGGGCCCAGTGCGAGTTGGTAGTGTCTTAGAATTTTTGGTTCTAAGACATGCCGGTTTCCTCAAGATGTTTTCCTTCGGTGTTTTGAGAGCAGAGGTGATGAAATAATTTACACAAGGTGAAGCGCCTGGGTTCGACCCTACGACCTACAACTAGTAAGTCGCCGTTACCACTGGGTACCACTGCTAGTTTGTAGGTACAATGAACAAATAAATGATATAAGGTCATAGTGCTGAAGTAGGAGTCCGCGTAGGTTACTCGGTCGCTTACCATTCACTATTGTGACCCAGAGCCGGATATAGGCCACGCCTAGATTGCTTCTAAAACCTAAAGCAAAGTGGTGCCATGGGCTGGGGCTTAGAGTAGCAGTTAGGCTACAATATGAGCAGGTTTTTAGCTAAAATCCGAGTTTTTATCATCGTCTCTCGATAGCTATTGTAAAATTTTGTATGGCGATCTCTCCATGCCTCGGAAAGCCGTTGGTGTCGGCTAACATTCGTGGATCTTTGACAGTCGTTACGGGTCTTTCGGAAGTCAGATAAGCAGTCGCTCCATATAAAATACTGATATTGGAAGCCAACCCCAACATAGTTGAGAAAAAGCTAAGCAAATTGACTGATATGTCACTCAAATATTCATCATCTTCTCTGCGTGTCGAAATATCATGAAATTAAAGAACTAACTGTATTTCCAGGAGACCCTCGCTACGCATTCTGGGCCCATGAGTGGCTGAAACATGGTACCTGCTCTGCAGTTCTTAAACATTTCAACTCTCAGTTCAATTACTTCAACAAAGGCATCGAATGGAACAAGAAATATTCGCTGTCAAAGATGTTCAGCGCAGCTAAACTGTTCCCTTCAGACAGAAAAAGATATACACCTGAAGAATTCATTAATGCAGTAAAAGCTAAAACTAAGAAGAACCCAATGATCGGATGTTACGAAAAGAAATATTTGCATGAATTGCGCATATGCTTCGACAAAAAACTCAATGTTATTGACTGTGTTGAGCCTTTAGATATGATCACTTGTCCTCCTCGGAAATCGATCTTCTTTCCAGCCACTGCATGAGATAATTACATGACGTCTTGAAAGCACTTACTGATATTGAGAATTAGTTATAAATAAATTGATTATAAAAAAAAAATGAGTTTTAAAGCAACAAGGCTAAAGGCTTCTTCAGTCACTTGTAAAACAATTTCCATGAAGTTTTCGTAGAAATTGTTCTACAAGAGTCGCGCCTGTTTGAAGAAGCCTTTATTATATCACACATGCTTTTGATTTATTGGTAAAAAAGTGGTGAAAAAAAAATTTGCTTGTCGCCACATGATTGTACTGAAATTTTATCAAACTTATCAGTTAATAGATGTTTAACAAAAAAAAAAGTAGAAAATCAGGCCAAAAAGGCTCTTCTTTCCCGTTCGAACCTAGGTAGATGACATCGCAAGCCTAAAAGTCTTAAGACATGTAATGACATGGTTTAAACATGAAAGAAGCAAAATGAGTAGGGGTATGGCAGAATTGCAGTATCATGCAGTACTGGCGTTATGTCGTTCTATGTTAGAGGCTTTGGTTTCCGCACTTACCTATTCCTACTGGTGGACCATTGTGCGTGGGTCATGGCGGCCGACACTCGGTAGTTATTCCAACCAGCCCACCGCTCCAGAAGTTATTAATTATGTCTCGTGGTCTCTTAAGAAGATCTGTGTCAGATCTGGGTGTCCCCAGGGTGTCTGTTTCCTCAGCCGCCATGTAAGCCCTGCATAGTGTACTGTCCGTCATGCCTATTGTGTGGAAGTGTTTGTTTAGCGAGCAGTGTCCTGTGATGGTCACCATCACCGGGTGCAGGCCATTCCTGCTAATCAAACGTTTTTAATACGCCTACTTATTAAACGTTTGATTAGCCCGCCGTCAAAAGATTGCATAGCTTCCCTGGACTGTCTACAGCCTGGTGTCGAGGTCCACTAGCTCTCTGATTGTGTGAGGGTGAAATCGGATAGTCACCTGCGTAGCTGGTTGAAGGGAATGGGCACGATAGCTCTGGGTCCACAGACTGACATGCTGGATGTTCTTCTAGCCAGTTCGTCAGCTGCGTCGTTACTTAGTGATTCGCTGTGTTTTTTTATACATTGCAGTGTCAGTGTTGTGGCTAGATGCCGTTACTCGTTCTAGTGCATTGTGACGTTCTAGTGCCAGTGTGTGACTCGAGTAGTAAAATGCCGTCATAGTATACTAATTATATAAGTACATCCAAAAAAATAAAAATGCTGCCCAAAGTAACTATTTCACGGGAACGAAATTGCTTGCAAAAACTAGTCGATACATTTCCAATAGGGTATTTTCCAATTTAATAAAAACTATTTTAATTTGAAGATTGGGACGAATTTAACAAAAAAATTAAAATAAATTTATTTATGTCCATTTTCTCAATTTAAAACGATTAAAATCAAATTTATTTTTCGTTGTTTTGAATTTACCGCCAAAACGGTCCTTACGATGACTTTCTTATCACGTGACATCGTGACGTCAGCTTTGTGTAAACGGTGCCGGTACAAATACTTAGTTTGGCGCAGTTTTAGAAGTACCTACCTATTTGTGCACAGAGGAACCGCACACCAGTAATATCACTTTCTATCCATAAAAAATCTTGTTAATTATTAACTCGACATTTACTTGTTTACTTACTAACTACTTTAGTTTACACAAAGTTGACGTCACGTGTGGTCAGATAGTAAAAAAGTCATCATAAGGAGCGTTTCCGGCGGGATCTCATGGCGACATAGAGAGTGCGATTGTCGCAACCCAGTGCTGGGCACACCACGATTGCGGCGGTAAGTCCCCTCTTTGAGGAGTGGCTTGAGAGGCGGCATGGCGTCCGCCTGGCGCAGGTCCTCACCGGACACGGTTGCTTCGGTAGGTTCCTGTTTCGCATAAGGCGAGAGGAAACACCCGGGTGTTTCCATTGCGAAGATCGCCCTGAGGACACGGTGGAGCATAAGCTGGAGGTCTGCCCGGCTTGGGCGGAGCACCGCCATGTCCTCGTGGAGGCGATCGGCGGCGGCATTCTCTCGCGTCCGGCCCTGGTCCAGGCCATGGTACGGAGCGAGAGTGCATGGTTAGCAGTCACCTCTTTCTGCGAAGCAGTAATGCTCGCGAAGAGGGAGGCGGCGCACGTGAAGGAGAGGCAGTATATGCGCCCTCACGGCCGTAGTCGCCGCGGGAGACGCCCTGGGCGTCGGGAATCCCAGGCTGATTCCCGGCCACCGTAGGCGCGGGCTTGCGGACGGCGAGTAACGGGTAGCTCGCTGTCCGGTAAGGACCAAGCCCGGGTCGACGGCGCGTTGTGTTCCACGCGCGCCTCAAAGAGATGTCAGCACCAACAGGTGGGGTCCGCAAGGGCCGATGCCTGCCAGGGGTGCGGGTTGCTCGAAATAGATACCATCGCCCCTGGCACACAGGCAACTGAGGGAACATGGGTGGGTTTTACTCAGTAAAAGTTTGACACGCCCTCCTGCTCCACCCAGAGCGGGAGAAGTTATTTGATGATTTCCCACCTTAAAAAAAAACGAAGTGTGCACGGGTCAGCTAGTGCAATATAAGTACCTACATTAAGTTGTAAATGAATTATCGACCACTGGGCACCCGCTAGTATGTAAAGATGTTCCTCCTCACCTTCATTTTTCTTCCTTCGTACTACAACAATTCTTTTTTCACTTCTCATGCTCTAAAAAGACATCATTATAGCCCTACGAAGCGGGACTAAAGTGACCACTTTAGTCCCTAGGGAGTAAAAAGTAATTCGTTTTTTAATTTCCTTCATGTGACATAGACAAACTCAAACAGCCAGTAAATATACTATTATCTGTGGAGTGTGGACTATCTTCATTGCGAAAATGTTGAGAGTTTTAGTTCCATGGTTTTTGCCAAGGTGGCGCCATGTGTTTTAAATTGTTAATCTGTTACTGGTTTAGAAGAAAAAAAAGACCGCGAAAATTTCAGAATTTTTGTCGAGTGTAAATTTGTTCGGCTTTAAACAAATTTAATAAGAATTTCCAGTGACAAATATTATGTTCCTATATATTATGTTCCTTGGTGAAGAGTTTGACGTCAAGCAAAGAGCAAAAGACATACCTAATAGATATTGTGATTTTTATTTTATTAACCGACTTCAAAAAGGAGGAGGTTCTCAATTCGTCGGAACCTTTTTTAAATTTTTTTATGTATGTTCCCCAATTACTCGAAGATGGCTGGACCGATTTGGATTTTTTTTTGTTTGAAAGGGTATACTTCCCAGGTGGTCCCATGATCATCAAGTCAGGATCTCATGATGGGATCCTGGAGAAATAGAGAGAACTCTTCAAATTTTATAGGCACGCGAAGCGATTTAGGTATTTTTTGGAAGAGTACTTTCTCGGAGTGGTCTCATTTCAATTTGGTGAAGATCTGATGAAGAACTTTGGAGATAGGCAACGGAACTCCTCAATATATGATAGCAAATGGACTGGGATTGCTGAAATCTCATGTCTGTCTATTGTTTACACCAGTTCATAACATAACATCACGCCGGTACGCTGTGAAGGGGTAAGCACATGTGAACCACTAAAAAGTAAAAAAAAAACTTTTTCCAAAAAAAAAACCGACTTCCAAAAAAACACTACAAAGTGAAAAATAACTTTAATTTCGGAAGGCGGTGACAACAAATTCAAATTCAGCTCTAAAGACACCGACTTCCGAAATTAAAGTTATTTTTCACTTTGTACTGCTTTTTTGTTAAGTAATATTTATTAGGTAAGTACATGTTTTTGTACTAAATTGACTATTTTTCTCGCACTCGAAGTGAAAAGTACAGTTTGCACCTCGAGACTAAACGCCAACTTAATATACCCTCGGTTTCATTGACTCCCTCGCACGCTCGGGAGTCAAACCACCTCGGGTATATTATGGCTTCGTTTAGTCCCTCGTTATAAAATATACTATTAAACCCCATGTACGCACCAGTTTCTTTCTGTCAACAGCAGCCTTAGTTGACACGTGACACAAACTTTTACAAAAGGGTTCAACTTCTGCCAGCTAACACGTCGCAAATATGTACGAGTATAAGTGTATACCACGTGTTAAGAGGCCGTATACGAAATTTTATCGATTACGCTTATTCACTTGATTTCAAAGACGTACTTTAACAGTTAAAATAATGCATTTGCATTTGTTGTCGAGAATTAGGCTCAATGCGGGGAGTATATGTGTATTATGTGGATATGCAGAAACAACCTTCTTGTTTTGAAAGATTATTACTGCCAATTCTTTTTAATGTTTTTGCATTATTTTCATTCCAGAAATTTATTGATCTTGGACTAAAGTTTATTCCTATAGTTAAATTTTTTTCGAACGAAAGTTCTGAGTAGCCGAAATCAAAACCAACTCATTGCCCATTTTGATTAAGTTTAATATTTTTTTACTATGTTTTTAATATGAAAGTGGTAAAAAGTGATGAATAAATTGTATAGATGTCTTTCACAAAAATACATTGTATTTTTAATACCGTGAAGACGTTAAAACGATTCATAAATTTGTGTTATACTAAACCTCTAACAGCAAAAACTCAAAACAATCGCCGGTTTCGGGTCGATTAATTAAAATCCTATAATTCAAATAGTTTATTGCCTATTAAAAAAGTAGCTCATACATAAGATATATTTTTGAAATGATCTTTCATAGCCTATAGAAATACAGTATTTTAATTGTAAAATCGCGTCTATAAAGTCCCGTAAATCAGCGAAATCGCCAACATTTCGTATACGACCTCTTAACGACACGTTGCATGCCGCATACATGAATAACGTGACATATACGATTTAATGCTTACGATTAATTTATCTTCGGAACTAAATAGTAACGTCACGTCACATCTACTTATTAATTAAAATTGCTCCATGAGACCAGCGTAAAAAACGAAAATCATTTTTTCTCAGAAATCACCATTCTGGTGTGACTGGGACTCGCACAATCAGGGTTCCGTATTAAACTACTAACTTTGTAGTTAACCTTCTTTTTGATCATGATAGAAGCCATGGTAGGTATACTCTTTAGTGTGATCAACTACCTACATAAGTACGATTTCCACCGGCCAGGCTGCTGGGCCGCACCGAACCGTGGCGCATATACTCAATACTCAATACTTTATTGCATTCCACATGTAGGTATTCTTAGGTGGTAAACTTATATTAGATCATATGGACCCTGTCGGGCACAGCAAAATAAGTAAGTTAGAGAGGAAGCAATAATTGTTAAATATTAAACATTTAGCAAAACTACTATTATAAAATTAATGTAAGTATTTACTGGTTTATTAAATCTAAAATACAATCAATTAATATAAAATAAAATATAATATAAAACAGGTAATAATATGAGATGCAATAATAATTAATAGGTCAAATTAAAATTAAAATTTAAAGCTGCGAGTACATATTATGACTATAAGAGTCTATCACTTAAATATTCGTTAACAGAGTAATAGCTTTTATTTAGCAAAAATTGTGTTAGTTTTTTTTTTAAATACATTAATTTTCCCTTCTTTTTTTATTGGAGCCATAGGGACTTGTAGAGTGCATTTTTAATCGAGAACTTGGTATGTTTAGCCGAGATGGGTGTCTGAGTAGATAGCGTGTCTGAATGTCTTCACGTTTTGAATAAAATTCTTGATGTTTTCGCACAAATTTGCATGTTTCTAAAATGTAAATACAAGGAAGTGTTAAAATTTTATGTTTTAAAAAGAAAGGTTTGCAACTATCTGTTTGCTCAATGTTTACCAGGATTCTGACCAATTTCTTTTGCAGGGTGAAGAGTGTTTGTGCACCTGTGCTGTTTCCCCAAAGGGTGACACCATAGCTAAGCCATGCATAGGCATAAGCATAGTAGGTGGTGAGAGCTGTTTGTAAATTGGTAGTCTTTTTTATTTCACGAAAGGCCTAAGAGAATGTAGAAATTTTTGAGTGAGTTTTCTGTATGTGTGATTTCCAGTTTATATGTGTGTCTATAACTAGTCCGAGTAAGGTAAATTCGTTAACAGTTTCTAATTTAAAGTCGTTGAAAATAAAATCTAAGGTTAAAGGTATTTTTTGGTAAGGGTGGAAAGTTATTAACTTGGTTTTGGAGTAGTTTATCTCAAGGTTATGTTCGTTCATCCAGTTGCATGTTTTGGTAAGTATGGAATTGAGAGTTTCTTCTATATCCATGTTGTTTTGGCATGAGACTAATATGGATATATCATCCGCAAACAATCCGCATGGTCTTCACATGATCTGACCGAGATTATGTCATGTCTGAATGTCTGTTTGTTTCCGCTGTTCCATTTAGAGTAGGCAGCTATGAAACGCTGACCTCAACTAGTTTCAAAAATATGATTGATTTGTAAAAGTGGTATAAGTATGTAAAGAGTCATAAATGCTGTAGCATACGAAGGGTTATATTGCTATACACGCGCGGTCCAGGCCGAACCTACATTTGAGTGTATAAGTGTTGTATCAACATAGAACGCACACCTCAGAACGCACACACTGATGTCGAATAAAACAAAAAAATAAGGAATTTCGTTCCAATTACTGTCACACTGAGTACGTAATTACGCATGGTCTTGGTCGGTTCATACGATTGCTAAAATTCACGTTCTCATATCAAGTTCCGATAGCTCGTAGCGTATCGTCTTGGACTAAGAAACTCATAGGTGTGGCTTCGCGATGTCTCGCGATGGGACTTTTATTTTTCTTTTCAACAATAATCTTCATCTGTTCTTTTATTATTCGATAAATTAATAAACGAGAATAATTTAGTATTTAAAAAAAAATACTTTTATTCTTATATAAATAAAGTAGTATTACTATTAGAAACAAAATGATTGAAAATAAAATTTCACATATATTAAGTATTTTAATGTTATTTTCATCGTTCAATAATCTAGGAAATTTTAAATTTTATATTTTTCTTCTATGTAGACCTTTTGATATTTAAAAAACGTTTCAAAAAAATTACTACACGGATCAACAATTATACTTTAATTAGATAAATGTTTATTAAAATAATTAAATCATAATACTCACACTCAATCCAGTTTCATCAGATATTTGTGATATATTAAGTCCGCTCATATGCAGCGCATTAATATTCACTTTCATTTCTATATTTAAATTTGCTTACATTTTAAAATGAACTAGAACACCAGTAATAGATTAAACACACGTCACTAGCACATAATAAAAACCCTATTTAGTCGCGGTGAAATAAGTCATAAGTTAAGTGCACCTTAATGTAATGATTTTCTTAAAATAATATTTAAGTATAGACTTATTTTCACAAGTGACAGATGGCGCTAGTGGTCCCAGGATGTTTATACATCCGTTTTAAGCATTAATGTTTAGAATATCGGTAATGATGTATATTTATTTTGTATAATTATTAAATCATATTGTTTAAATTTAACAGGTTAAAGTATTTACATTTAGTCATAAGCCCTAATGTATTTTAGTTAGTCAAATGATTGTATGTAATGTCTACTCTGCTCTGATTGGTCGAATAGCCGGCCGAGAATTGACTTCCGTTTAAAGTGGGGAAACATTCAGTGGGGTTACCGATTTGCTAAACGAGTCAGTCGATTGGGAGGCATGAAGCCGTAAGCATATCTGACGAATCTGTGCTACTTTTGTTATGTTTATAAAATACTAATTAAATGGTAAGTGATTGTTATTTACCTGATCACTGTAGAAAAGTGAATAAACATGATTCATATTGGATGGAGGTGTATGATTTTTAATATCTCAGAGGTGGGATCAAGATCCGTAAGTACGCCTACACAGTATGTTTGACCAACCTAAAATTATTATTTGCTCCGTGACTGTAAAAATCCGTTATTCGTACAAGTGGTTTTGTTTACTTTTAATTTCAAGGAAATTATGTAATCAAGTTGTACTACCTAGATACTTATTAAAAAAAAGCGTAACTTGATTCCATAACTTCTAGTCTTCCATCATAATTTTAAATTGCACGGCAGGACCGTTGTCATTATTCGAAGTATCATTGACTGGTTTAATTTTCCATTTTACCACATTGGGAATAGTATTGTGCATCATACGATTTTAAATCTTAACGGCTGTTGAAATTTTCAACCTAACTGAAATTGTACCGGTTTGTACAACGAGGTTGCAAACACTGGGTAATTGAACTCGTTTTGCTTGACTTTTTAGTTGTATATAGACGATACAATGATGGATCATGGATGGGTACCAGGACTATGGAATCCAATGAAATTTAAGGTCAGTGGGTCGTCTTAGGGGTAATGGTGTATTGGTTTCTCTGGTATGCCACACGATGAGTGTGCGGTTTTTAAAAGGGGGTGAAATTTATCAGTAATTTTGCTCTAGGATGCACCGTTTTCGAGATAATTAGCTAATGCCTTTTTTTTCTGGTGGCGAGTTTCAGATTATGGATGGAGAAAATGAAACCCATCGGAGCAGGGATACAGGAGTATCCCGCAGGAGTATCCGCAGAGGACTGCGTGATCGCTCACGCTTGAAGTTAAAGCCATGTGTGCTAAGGATAAAGCACAAGTGTGCTTTAAGAAGTTTTTATTTGGCCAAGTGAGCTAATGATAATGATGATGATAATGATAATGATGATGATAATGATAATGATGATGATAATGATAATGATGATGATAATGATAATGATGATGATAATGATAATGATGATGATAATGATAATGACTTGGGCCAGGTGTGCCCAGGGCCATGTGTGCCCAGGGCCAGGTGTGCCCAGGGCCAAGTGTGCCCGACACGAACAAAGCTATCCTCAAGAACGTAAGTAAAGTATGAATTTATCGATGAAGTATTATCTATTTATTAATGAGTTATTTTGAATTGGAAATTTTGTAAATGTACAAAAATTCATGAAGACATTATAAAATGAGCTTAAAGCATATAGTATGCTCTGAATTGGATTATTATTATTAAAATTACTCATGTGACAGGTTACTAAGTTTTATAAATATTCTAATCAATGTTTTATTATTATCGTGAGGATCCATGGAACCTGATGGTGCAAAAACACCAGAAGTGCGCTAGTCGCGATGGGCGATCGATGAAAATGCAAGCGGGCAGTCCCTGTATCAAACAAGGCAGACACAAAGACGGGACGTACAAGAAAGCGATCTAGAAGGTAGCAAGCGCACGAGGTCTACATCGACCTCTTCTTCTTCCAGCAAGACAACTGATACTACAAGTACACCACCGCGATGCAAGAAATATGAAATAACTCCAAATTGGTCAAGGAGAAAGGTATTGAATATTTCGAATGTTTGTCAAGAGAAACCCTAAAAGGTCTCGTAACTTAAACAATAATCATTCAAACAATGTTATACTGGAGTTAGACCCTTTCAGTAAAAGTTAAAGTATTGAAAATTGACTTAGAAAGCGCCATGAGCTTGCCTGAACATCAAATTATTAGTAGCTCATTGTCTTGTGATAAATGACGAAAACCATGCTCTGGAATCGAATCAGATATCAATGATTAGCCGAATGTAATGATGTGTCGTATGTAAGGCTCATTTTAATTTAACTATCATTAGATTTGTAAAATCGTGCGTCAGGAGACATTGCACGATGTCGGATGGCCGAATGTAATGATTTTCTTAAAATAATATTTAAGTATAGACTTATTTTCACAAGCGACAGATGGCGCTAGTGGTCCCAGGATGTTTATACATCCGTTTTAAGCATTAATGTTTAGAATATCGGTAATAATGTATATTTATTTTGTATAATTATTAAATCATATTGTTTAAATTTAACAGGTTAAAGTATTTACATTTAGTCATAAGCCCTAATGTATTTTAGTTAGTCAAATGATTGTATGTAATGTCTACTCTGCTCTGATTGGTCGAATAGCCGGCCGAGAATTGACTTCCGTTTAAAGTGGGGGAAACATTCAGTGGGGTTACCGATTTGCTAAACGAGTCAGTCGATTGGGAGGCATGAAGCCGTAAGCATATCTGACGAATCTGTGCTACTTTTGTTATGTTTATAAAATACTAATTAAATGGTAAGTGATTGTTATTTACCTGATCACTGTAGAAAAGTGAATAAACATGATTCATATTGGATGGAGGTGTATGATTTTTTAATATTAATATCATTTAAATTTATTTAGGTTTCTGTGGGTATAGGTAATCATAAAGTTTTACGACTTTTGTGAACAAGACAAGCAGAACTAGAAACAAATAGTCAAAAACGTTTCTTAAAACAATAAAAAAACTTTCACCGCGCGTGGGATTCAAACCCGCGACTCGCTTCACACAAACGCGCTAAGCCAAGTACGGTAACCGTTAGGCTATCATACCATATACCTTAAACGGTTGAATTTATGAAATACAATAATTTGTAAACGTATGAGACTGTGTGTGACTATAGTATAGAAATTACTTTTTATAAGAAGGTAGTAAGTTAAACCGAAGTTTCAATCTATCGCTTTTTGAGATTGCTACTCCACTTATGACCGCTACTGTACAAAAAGACTTCGGGAATAAAAATAATTTTCACTTCTCATGCTCTAAAAGTACGCCAGTAAGCCCTAGAAGCGGGACTAAAGTGACCACTTTAGTTTCTAGGGAGTGAAAAGTAATTAGTTTTTTAATTTCCTTCATGTGACATAGACAAATTCAAACAGCCAGTAAATATACTATTATCATTTCTACAATGAAGATAAACACGATTGCTAGAGTTTTCTGCATCTACTTATATAACTTAAATGGGTTTCATGTTTGACAAGGAAACCCTAAAAAATACTTATCTACTTTGACGGAGTACCTTCCTTTCTATTGATAATATTGTTAGTTACGCAAATAATAGTTTTATTATTTTCTAATAGACTTGAATGAAGCATAATATTTATAAAATACACAAAAATCTGTTCTTATAGTGAACTCTTTAGTGAACCGGAAAAGAATAAAGTGGTTTCAGAAAAAAAAAATGTGGACAATAAGTTTATCAGTTATTGCACTTTGCCTTAGGTAAGTTGCGCAAATATTTTCGGTAATCAAAATAATATAAAAATACAATACGTTTTTTGCTAAGTGTAGATGCAATGTGAGGTGTTTCCATTTCCTTACGATAAGACATATAGACGAACAGTAAAGAATTTAACTAAAGAGACACCTTAATTTCGTTAGATATGAAATAAATTAATAATTGGGATTAAAAACTTTTAGATCGTTAATTAATAAAACCCATTACCTTCTTGATTTCAGTTTACATTACGCTCATCAGTACAAAATCGCAGATTTAGAAACGAATGAATCCGATAATCATTTTGACATTCTTATTTTCTCCCAACATTGGCCGGTTACAATTTGCAAGCAATGGACTCATAATTTAAATGGAAGCGAATGTGTTTACCCTAATAAAAAGAACCAGTGGACTGTACACGGGATTTGGCCAACGGCACTAGACCGGACATATCCTCAATTTTGCAACAAATCATGGGCTTTTGATCCAGAACAAATTAAATGTATTGAAGGTGAACTGGAGCAGGCATGGACCAACATGTACAAAGGTGATAAATACAACGCAACTACCAAGTCAGCATATCAGCAACGAAAAACAATAAAAGAATGGTTAGCTAGCCAGACTAAAGAATGGGTGTTTCTTTTTTGTGGGTGGGAAATCATCGAATAACTTCTGCCGCTACTGGTGGAGCAGGAGGTGCGTGTCTGACTTTTACTGATTAATGCCCACCCATGTTCCTTCAGTTGCCTGTGTGTTGCCACGGTATCTCTGAGGCGCTCGTGAAACATAATGCGCCGTCGACCCGGGCTTGGTCCTTACCGGACAGCGAGCTACCCATTACTCGCCGTCCGCAAGCCCGCGCCTGCGGTGGCCTCAGCCTGGGATTCCCGACGCCCAGGGCGTCTCCCGCGGCGACTACAGCCGTGAGGGCGCATATATTGCCTCTCCCTCACGTGCGTCGCCTCCCTCTTCGCGAGCATTACTGCTTCGCAGAAGGAGGTGACGGCTACCCATGCACTCTCGCTCTGTACCATGGCCTGGACCGGGGCCGGACGCGAGATATCGCCGCCGCCGATCGCCTCCACGAGGACACGGCGCGGCGGTGCTCCGCCCAAGCTTGGCAGACCTCCACCGTATGCTTTACCATGTCCTCAGGGCGATCTACGCAGTGGAAACACCGGAGCGTTTCCTTCCGCCTTATATGAAACAGGAACCTACCGAAACAACCGTGTCCGGTGAGGACCCGCATCGGGCGGAAGGTAAGGACGCCGTGGCGCCTCCCTATCCACTCCTCAAAAAGGGGACTTACCACCGCAATCGTGGGGTGGCCACCGCAATCGTGACGTGCCCAAAGAATGGATGTTATGACGCATAACTTGGCAGAGGCGTCGGTACCTACATGACCACCTCCAGTGGACTGCAATAGTTTGCATTGCTAGTTTAGGTTTGATCTAAAGAAAGGCAACGCAACGCTTTTCGCTATTGCCCAGGGTTCCCCTAGTACCTGCTAGTACCCCCTAATACCTACTGATTCTGATTCTGACTCCTAGTACCTGCTAGGGGTAACCAATGCAACCACGAAAGTCATAGCCGCAGCAATAAAATAATTACCTTGCTATACTATACATAAAGAAATCAGATAATGTAGAAGATGCATAAGTACAATTAATTTCAATTTCAGGCACCGACCCCTATATTTTCTGGGGACATGAATGGCAGGACCATGGGACCTGCGCGACAGAACTGGAACAATTCAACTCTCAGATTAAATACTTCAGCAAAGGCATCGAATGGCATCAGAAATATTCCTTGTTGGACATGTTTAATACCGCTAACATATTCCCTTCCGATACTAAACTATTTACTCCTCAGGAATTCGCTAATGCTGTCAAAGTTAAGACTAAAAAGAACCCAATGGTCCGCTGTAACACAATAGATGGAGTGTTATATTTGGATGAAATTCGTTTATGCTTTGATAAACAACTTAATGTTATTGATTGTGTTCCTGTAGCTGATAAACATTGTAATGTTTCGAAAGGGATCATCTTTCCTGCCAATCACTAAGTTTGTTAAAACGAATTACTCACTTTTTGAACATAATATTAAAACAAAAAAACGAAAAACCACGCAATTTTAATAAAAATGCCTGTTCCTAGGATCGAACTATTCCAACGCAGTTGCGTATATATGGCACCACTTATTTATAATTCAATTCCAACTGATCTTCCTTATCTACAGAAAATTTTGCATAGTTCTAAAAAAATGGCTCATTTCACATAATTTTTATTCTTATAACTTAATTCCTCAAAAAAACTCCTTGCCAGCTTTCATTACAGAAACGCATTGTAAATAATCAATAAGTGTTATCTAGTACGTACTACATTTTATGTTCTGTCTTATATTATTTTATTTAATAGCAAATTTTGTTTGTATCTTGTAATAGCAATTACCTAAGTATTTAACTGTTGAGTTTTCGAAGCTTAAAATTGACTAATTAAATTTATAACATTCTGTACATTTTTGTTGAGAGATTTGCTTATCATGCTAGTACTAGCAAGATGCTACTTTAATATTTGTATGCCAACTTAGGGCGAAATGTGTCATCGCACTAACAATTTATGCCTACCATCTTTTGTACCGCATTTACTGCAAATAAATAACTTTGACTTTGATAGTTTTGTTACAATTTACTGGTGATAATGACGTGGCGCCAGGATTTTTATCGATCAATCGCAATCCTAATTCCTACAAATATTATAAATGTCAAAGTTTGGATATTTCGATTTTTGGATGTTTGTTACTCAATCGCGGATTTGGATGAAATTTGGCACACAGATAACAGATAACCGGGCCTCAAGTCTGCTTTTACAATAGTGTCAGAATGGTTTATCATTGATTTCATACTTGTTGATTTTTACAAGTTTGGTAATCTAGGTACTAATAAAATGGTGTCATTATGACTTTCCAATGGTCAGCCACTGACACTTCATTGAAAGAAATGGCATTTATTGGTAATCTCGTACATCATGACAAATGAATTAATGACTTCATTTACGAACTTCCTACTACTTTAGATTGCTTATAACACTAATAAATAATATGTAAAAATATATTTAAATGAAATCTGGCATGAATAAATGTTCAAATTTAGTAGTAGTTTTTCGAAAAACATTTCTACTAACGAGTTTTATTAATACGAAAATGCCATTATGACACAATTCCATTACAAGACCATTGACCGACCAATGATCGACCATTATGAATTTAGCAGATTACGAACTTTTAGCAAAATGACAAATGAATGACAATGGGATCGTGTTGGAATGACGAATTTATAAAAATAGCAGACTTGGGCCCCTGGATTATCACAGCATACTTTTTATCTTGATAATACGTTCCCGTAATTTTCGACCACCACGCGGGCAAAGCTGCTGGCAAGAGTTAGTTGTCAATATTTACGTGATTGGAGATTTAGAATGATGTACGAATAAAGCTCCAATGGAAGGTGTCCTTTGCGCACGCCTCATTCGATCACTAAACTGCTGAGAAAAGTCGCGTCGACCTTTGATGGTGCGGTAGATTAAAAAAACAGGCCACGTGCGTGTCGGACCACGCACAATGAACGGTTCCGTAGCTGAGATGACTTAATCCCAAGAACAAACTTAACATTGTAGTTGAAAATATTATCCTCCCATACATTCCAACTACAAATGGAAGTTGGTAGACTATTACTTGGTAACTTGTAAAGCCCACTTAGCTGTGGTAGTTTTTCTTAAGTGTATAGATACTACTGCCGATTCCGTGAATGTTTTAATAAAATCATCCAAGAGCAACCATTTAGCTGGCAGTCTGGCAGGCTGACACTAGTGAAAAATATTTTGCAAATGGATCTTTATATCGAAAAATAGTTTAACACACCCGCAATATTTAACGACCTTCTCAACAAAAAGCCCCCAAATAAATCATCCCCTCTTTACTTCCAAGGGAGGTATCCCAAAGGACCCCACCAGTTCCCATGAGACATCTCTTTGAGGCGCGCGTGGAACACAACGCTCCGGCGACCCGGGCTTGGTCCTTACCGGACAGCGAGCTACCCATTACTCGCCATCCGCAAGCCCGCGCCTACAGTAGCCGGGAATAAGCCAGAATTCCCGACGCCCAGGGCGTCTCCTACGGCGACTAGGGCCGTGAGGGCGCAGTGACTCTCCCTCACGTGCGCCGCCTCCCTCTTCCCGAGCATTACTGCTTCGTAGAAGGAGGTGACGGTTACCCATGGACTTTCGCCCCGTACCATGGCCTGGACTAGGGCCGGACGCGAGAGATCGCCGCCGCCGATCTTCTCCACGAGGACACGGCGCGCGGCGGTGCTCCGCCCAAGCTGGGCAGACCTCCACCGTAACTATGTTCCACCGTGTCTTCAGTGCGATCTACGCAGTGGAAACACCCCGGCGTTTCCTGCTGCCTTATCCGAAACAGATACCTACCGAAACAATCGTGTCCGGTGAGGACCTGCATCAGACGGAAGGTGAGTAGGTACGCCGTGGCGCCTATATTCCATTGAGGAACCCTTAAAGATTTACTTAAGTACAATGTAACTTACTGTTGATAATATTGTTTTATTAGTTATGCAGATAATAATTGTTTTAGACTATTGTTGAAGCATTATAAAATGCTCAAAAATTAAATTTTGATAGTTAATTCTTTCTTGAACAGCAAGAGAACCGAGTTATCCGAGACTTAAAAATGTTTACAATAGGCTCAGTAGGTTTATCAGTTTTGATTTTTTGTTTATGGTAAGTTGCACAAATAATTATCTTGCTTGAAGCTTTAATAAGTATATTTTTTTTTTAGTTTGTCATCTTGATAAATGATTTTATTTCTGTATGTAGGTTTGTACAAACACGTATACACGTCAATCATATTTTTATTTAATTAGATAAGGTCAGGTTTTCCTATCTGACTACTCTGAGAAGGGCCGAAACAAACTCAGAGGTCACAGTCTCTTTTAAACTCCAGACATAATCTTCTTCCAAATCTTAAAACTTAACATCGTTTGACGTGGGATGTGTCTATAGCACAGTAACTCCCCTAAATATCTATATTGTGTTACTCTAAACAAGTCTTTAACATTCAGCCAATACTGCAAGAACATCAAGCAGAAGTTGGACACTCGCAACAGTATTTTTCAGCGACTAGTCTCATAGAAGTGGGATGCTTCGTCAGGCGTTATGCTGACTACTAGGCTAGTGCTATATTTTTCTGCGGATTAATTTGTGTGCCCCGTGTAGTCTTTCTGCCCATGCCAACTTAGTAGATACAGCTTTGCATAAAACGTCACTGGTTGCCTAAAATCAATAGATGCTGTATCCGCTAGCAGGAAGTTCACAGGTCGATGGCAAGTTCCATTGCAAAAGCCAAAATGGTCTCCGAGACACGAAAAGCTGAAACAGTTTTTTAGAGTGTGTCCCACTCACTGGCGAGCAATCAAAAGAAAAGCTAAAGCTGTGGCGAGGCAGTTCTTCCTTAACCATACCATTCGTTCCACCTGCTGAAGAACTCCCACCTGAAGTTCAGTTGCTTACGCTAACCCGGAAGTCTTTAAACAAACTCCGGACCCAGGTTGGCCTAAGGAATGAAAACCTGTTCAGGCGTAGATTCTTAGACAACTCTCCACCTTGGAGTGTAACTGTGGTGCTGTTCTACAAACGATGGGACACTTACTATCATGTCCTGCGTGTCCTATCGGCTGCAAGTCTGAAGTCTGTTACAGGAACTGTAACAAGTGCAACTTAGCCACGAGCCCCTCTTAACTTTAAGATCTATAATAAGTAACACCCATTCATGTTTTCAGCATTCATCACGCTCATGAGACCGAAATCGCAGATGTTGAATCGAGTGAATCCAAAACTCCTTTTGACATTATAACTCTGTCCCAGGAATGGCCAGTAACTGTATGCATGTTCTATAATCAAGTTTTGAATCCTGGAGGCGGATGTATTTTACCTCAAGAAAAGAACCGGTGGACTATACACGGGATTTGGCCGAGAACGATGGAAGGGAACTATCTTGAATTCTGTAATGAAACATGGGCTTTAGATCCAGAACAGATTCAATCTATTGAAGGCGGTCTGTCGCAGGCACAAATTCAAGTCTACAAAGGTAAGAAGTTACCTACTTTTATTTCAGTTTTTGCTGGCACTACAACTTGTTGTTGTAGTTACCAAGTGAAAAGTGGTAATAAAAATGTGGTGTGTTTTCTGTTCATAATTTTGCTGTAGATACATAGAACCATATTGACCAGCACTATAATTTTATTCCCATTTCTTCCCGTGGGTGTCGTAGAAGGCGACTAAGGGACTTACTAGAGAATGGGCAGCAGCGTTCTCTATGCATTTGACCACCATACTGCGATTGCCAACCCGCCTGCCAAGCGTGGCGATTATGGCAAATGCCCCCTTTTGGGGGAGGCTTATGTCCAGCAGTGGACGACTTTCGGCTGATATGATGATGATGATAATTTTATTGAGTAGATCACTTTTAATCAAGACCTAAGTAATTTTGAAGGATTGCTAATCCTTTGCTGTCTGTTCAACAACGTAAATACCACAAGGAATGTTGTTGAACTGTCAAAATGAAACGCAATTACCTACATCGCAGACGATCCTATTGGTTACTTACTCGCTTACCAAAAGCCGACCTAGGTAATAAAAGCATCTTTTGCGCATTCGGAGTCGTCATCATCAGCTCTCGGTGTGACAGTTCATTCATCAATCATATTTATAAAAATAAACTTTTTCATCTTCAATTTCAGAAGACGAGCCATACACTTTCTGGTCCTGGGAATGGAGGAGGCATGGTACCTGCGCCGCAGGTTTTGAGCCTTTTAACACCCCGCTCAAATACTTCAGCAAAAGCATCGAATGGAACCAGAAATACCTGTTGTCGGAAATGCTTGAAGCAGCTAACATATTCCCTACTGATAGAACATACTTAGATCCTATGGAAGTCGCTAACGCAGTGAAAGCTAAAACTAAGAAGGACCCAATGATCGGATGTTACGTAATAGATGAAGTGCCATATCTGCAGGAAGTGCGCATATGCCTTGATAAAGAATTCAATGTTATGGACTGTAAACTTCAAGTGATAGATAGCTACTGCTATTCGCCTAAAGGGTTCATTTATCCTGCTAATGCATGAAATATACGCATTTCGCAAGTAAGGTTTTGGGTCAGTATAAAGGGTTACAAAGTTTATTTATAAAGATATATTATGGCTTCCTTTTCTTCTCTCCCTTTTCTTACTGTTATAATACCTAATAATTGTCATAGCTAAATACATGCTTGCATTTGGGCGGAGCTAGGCTGGCTTTGTTAGCCAGAATCCCCACGCACAACGGACCGAATGGGAGTCTACGTGCGGAAAAGGGAGTCCCATCATCATCATCATACATGCTTGCATTATTTACTGATCATTATGAGGCGACTAGAACTTATTTGGAGCAGTGGTGGCCAGCACCCTAATTGCGTAACATGCGATTAATCATAATCGGTTTCATTTTGACAGTTCAACAATATTCATTGCGTTATTTACGTTGCTGAGCAGACACATTTTTCGAACATATGAAGCAATGGTTTAGCCATCTGTTTCAAAACGAAACAGATTATTATTAATCGTGAGTTACGCAATTAGGGTGCTGGTTATGGTCTATCTGTATCCTTATCCAAATCCGTAAAGGCGTTAAAGCATAACAACTATACAAACTCACTATCCCATTTATAAAATGAGTTAGGATTAATAATATCACTGCATTATAAAATTGCCTAAATTGTTGTTCTTCCGTTTCTTGCAATATGCATGTCAGTATCAGCTGTATGTTGAACACAATATGATTGGCGACCGTATTTATCGTATGTACCTATTTACCTAATTATTGTAATTTATATCATCAATAGGTACAATCCCATTGAATGACTTTTTAACCGACTTCAAAAAGAAGGAGGTTATCAATTCGACATCGTTATACTGGATACGTTTTTATCCAGTGCGCAAACTGTAACCATGAATTCAGCATATCATTTTAGACCCCCAGCGCAGAAATTTTTCGTCGGTTTTATAAAAAAAATCAGCTGTTCCATACATTTTGACTCCGTAGGTATTGCACTTTTCTATGAAACAGCTGTTTTTTTTTGTATAAACGTCAAAAATTTTCTGCGCTGGGGGTCTAGAATGATATGATGAATAATTCATGGTTAGGTACAGTTTGCGCACTGAATAAAAACTTTTCCTGTAGGTATTTTTATATGTTCGGGCATAACTCCGTCATAATTATATAGACGAATTTGCAAAATTCTTTTTTTGTTCGAAAGGGGTTTGTTCCGAAATGGTATTATTTAAATTTCATATAGATCTGATGATGCGTTTCGGAGACAGACAAAGGAACTCTTCAAAAAATGACAGCAAATCAACCGCAATTGGTGCTATCGCATAAATATGCATTGTTTTGACCCGGACATAGCCACGGATGATGAAATTTCGAATTGGTGTGGGGTAGGTACTATAACTAAAAAACCGGAAAAACACTACTGTTTTTTTTTTTTTTGAAAAAGTTTTTCATTAAATAGGTACCTAGTCAAAGAAATTTTGTTCAACGTAGGTACCTAGGTACAGCCTGACATTGACCTGCCAATTTCAAAAAACGAAGAAGAAAGAAAATTCGAGGGCTACCCAATATTATTGAATAATAATAACGGGTGAAGAATAATTGTGAAAGGTGTGACAAATGCGTGTTTCCAATACCATTTACAACACAATGCAATTGATTACATGCCTGATTAATTTTGTATAATAATATAAGTAATAAGTTCTTTATTTCTATTACACAATTATACGGAAATTCACCCATGTGGTCATGGATGAATTGTTTTTATTAACAGTTAGAAACGTACGGTATATATTATATTTATGTAAAACGTGATGTTGAATCGCCTTTTCAGGTTTAGCTAAATACTAAGCAGGTACGCTTACCCATGACTGTTAGTCAAAGAAGTAATTTATATGTTTCTGTGTATTAATAATACTTACACTGAAAAAAATATAACCATTTGACCCGTTAAAGATTATTAATAATACACTTTAACAGGTCAAATGATTATATTTCACTTTAATGGGGCAAAACAGTTTTTAAAGAACATTTACTAAATTCAAATCTATTTATTAGTAGGGTTGTCTGTCACCCACAGAACACATCGTTAGTAGGTAGATTATATAAAGGGCCTTTTTAATTACCTATTTTTGGGTCAATAACTAAAACACAGCTAAAATAACAGTTCAAAATAGAGTGCAAGAGATGATCTCCGTGTGTTCACGCATGTTGTCACTCAAAACTTGACAGCAAAAAAATGCTCGAGCATTGCTAATTGATGCATTGCTGATGAGCAGAGCATGCTCCTGTCTCCTTGGTTTCAGACTTCTGTATCGATGTACCAGCTGCTGCTTCTGCTTCTACTTTTTGCTTCTTCCTGCAGACGTCAGCCACGTGGCCAAAACTTCTACAAAAATTGCAACGCACCCTTTTCTTTCCGGCACGATTTTCAGTGGAATTCGTGGCTTGTGATTTGTCCTTCAACTTTTCCTGTTCTATTGCTCTTGCAACAACCCTTAATTTGCCTAATTTTGATGTACTAGACCAGTTTTATTTGGCGAAACCTCACAGAATTGATGTGCGTCGGCAACTAAAGTAGGAAATCATACTAATACCTGGTACCGATTAAAGATGTGAAAGTTTGTATTTTTTTTTAATTTTGGATGTTTGATACTCAATCACATGTTGGCACACAGGTAGATTATTACTTTGTATCGCGGTAGCTCGCTCCTGTGGGATAACTTTTGACCGCCACGCGGGCGTAGAAGCCACTGGCAGGAGCTACTAAAAGTATTTAAAAGATTGACTACATTACACCACTGCCTTGCCCTTAGGTAAATACAGGCGTTATGTTATGTGTGTACATTAATAATGTTTAGTTTCACACAATTAAGGCCTTGTTTTGCCTAGCATAGTTATTATGATCGTCTGCTTAGCCATTTTCCAACCATTTATGGGTCGACTAAAATTTTACAAGGAGCGATTGCCTGTCTGACCTCCACAAACCAGTTCCTGGGTTACGATACCCCTTGGTGAGACTGGTTGTCAGACATTCGGGTTTCTGACTACTCGTAACGACAGCCATAGACGTACAAATTACAGCCGGGACCAACGGTTTAACGTGCCGTCTGAGGCACGGGGGTCCTGATATGTACTGAATGTTTACCTATCCACGGCCTGACCGCAGCATGCATAGCTTAACCTGATCAATCCACCCGAGCGCTTATTAATACTTAGCCACGAGCCCCTCCTATGGCCCTGTATACCTAACAAAGTTATTATGATATTAATAATAAAAATTGGGTAGTGAGCGGACAGCTCAGATACAATAAAACACCAAGCTAATGTTAGGTACCTACTAAAACTTTTAAACGAAAAAAAAACTACAAAATCAGCATAGTTTTAAAATTATCAACAGAAGATGGTCAGGAAGAGACAGACTCTTTGGAATGTCAATCATTGGAGTGGTCATTATTCTTCCTGAATCAGATCATAATAAACCTCAGGTTCATCATTAAAACTCCATGACAACTGAGGCAGGTTCAACTCTATATTAGCGTCGACCAAGAAGTCGCAACCAAGCAACGTCTTACAGTTTCGAGCTTCTGGCAACACCATAAACTTTGTCAATATACAACGATCTTTAAGTTTAACTGGGATGCGGCCAGTCAAAATGTTTTGCGGTTTTGGAATCCCGTCAGCCAAAGTAATGGTAGTATGCTCCTCTTGAAAATGAAAGCCGATATTCTTTAGGTAGCTATACAGCTTATGTGATGCAATGCTTGTACCAGTACCGGTATCTACAAATGCCATCTCTTTCGCTGTACCGACGCTTATTTCTATCATTAGCAGGGCTCTTATGTCAAGTAGTGAGGTACCATTCATGGAGTCTTCGTCAGGTGAGGATGGCGTTAGTGAAGACATAGTCGGCTCCGGGGAAGCAGGTGTTTCAGACTTCTGTATCGATGTACCAGCTGCTGCTTCTGCTTCTACTTTTTGCTTCTTCCTGCAGACGTCAGCCACGTGGCCAAAACTTCTACAAAAACTGCAACGCACCCTTTTCTTTCCGGCACGATTTTCAGTGGAATTCGCGGCTTGTGATTTGTCCTTCAACTTTTCCTGTTCTATTGCTCTTGCCGCCTCCAACAACCCATCGAATGTTTCAAAACGTTCTCGAGGAATTTGTTCCTGGGTGTTTGGGTGTAAAAATCCATACAACATGTCCAATTGTACTACTTCAGTTAGTGGTGGACTCAGCTGATTGAAAAGAGCTCTTTGTTTGGCTACGAATCTCTCAGTTAGTTCATCTGGTTTCTGTCTCAATGCAGCTATCTCTTGGAAGATGACGTAACCCGGTTTTTCTGGTGCAAAGGCTTTTCTTAATTGCGTCTCAAAATCATTCCAAGTGGCAATGTTATCTTTTATTCCATTCCACCAGGAGGCAGCATTGCCTTTCAGAATGAGGTGCAAACTCCGTAGTGCATCAATATCTACTAAGTTCTTCATAGATTTGTACTTCCTGGCATCAGTCAAAAAATTATCTACTTGTTCATAGTCCTGACTGCCATCAAATGAGAATACAGCCTGCGCGAACGACCGGGAACGTTGATTCGGTAAACCAGTCATATTTGCACATAGATGTCGCCTCTTGACGCACCTTATAGTTCGTTCCAAAATTCCCACTTTGAACGTGAAGTAACGAACGGCTCTTTTGATTTGATATGGGGCCCGATGGGAGTTGGTAATCCAAAAACTGTCAGAAGGCCCGAGGCCGGGCAACTGACCAAGTCGAATGTCGCAGCTGCGCGTGCGAGTGCGCTTAGTAATAATCCAGGCGCTTCTTCGCGGCGGAGCACTAAACAATTCACTTTATTTTTCACTCACAGAACACTATTCACAATTTCACTTTTCGAAGTGGTCCTGGTTTGTCCACGATTGTACAGTAGAGCCACGTTACTTGCTGGCTGCGACTGTACACCACGGTATACGACTCCGCTTTGTCAATGAAAGAAACTATAGCGCGAGAGGTCATTATCCGTAGGAAAATCTTAACACCGCGATTCAGCCAGACGGTCAAACGGTACAACGCCATCTAGATAGCTCAGGGTAAACTTTTTATTTGTTGTTGGACTAACCTAAAAATAAGTGTTCATTTTCTTTGTAATACGAAATACGAATAATGACCAATTCCATAGTATATTTTCACCTTTTAATCATCACATTGCATCTTCAACCATACATTATAGCCGAATAGTTAGCCAAACGTTTTAGGTAAAGCTCAGTTTACGAAAATATGATAGACAACGCCATTTGAATTCAATTAATACTGGGTGCAACGAGTCGCAGTGTGCCGGATTGGTGGATACAAATGAAAACTCGCATATTTGACGATGGTTTATTTATTGCGAGTAGGATTGGAGGGTGGAAGTACTCGAATAAAAATACTATAATTATTCCACTGTCAAAGTTAGCGAGTACTGAACTAGAACAAGCCTAGTGAAGTAGTGACGTGTACCAGATCTGAATCGGAACTGTCCAAACTTAGTATAAGTTTGATACGCCAATCGTTTTGTCTTGTCTAGTTTTCTAAAAAGTCTTTGTAAAAGATTTTGAGATGCTAATTATATTGCAATAAATGTCTAAGTCATAGAATTAATATTGTGGCTTGTGGCTTAAAAGCGTCAATATTAGTTCTATAGACCATAAATAAAAAAAAACCTTACACAACACGACTTTATTTCCATAGTCTTTTTCGAGAATTAATATAATAAATTGAACTTCTTGTGCCTCCCCCACCCCGTATATTACTTAAACAGACACCAGTAAAGTCGGAGCCATATTCATTAATAATTATAATTTATTTTTATTTAAGTAGTCTCTTACTGCGGCCCACGTGACACTATGATCACTGCTGACGGTACTAAACCTGAAAAATAAAAAGATATAAAATAAAATCTCAAACACCTCATCCTACTATACCAACTATAATATTCTAGATTTATTCAAAATCTATTATTTTTATTTTATTTTATAATTTAATCTCATTTCTAATATTTTAATAATTTTAAAATGTAATCGAATCGTAAATCACGTTATTTGTTATTCGTAGTATTAGCCTTTTAATAAGAATGTTGTGCATGCCTCTAAGTGATGTTTTTACACAGTACTGAAGATTCGTCATCACCTAAATAAATCTTTGTAAATATGTCGTTGGTTTGCCTTGCTTAATCCCTATCCTTACTAATATTATAAACGCGAAAGTTTGTAAGTATGGATGGATGGTTGTTTATTACTCTTTCACGCAAAAACTGCTGAACGGATTTGGATGAAATTTGGCACACAGCTAGATTATAACCTAGAATAACACATAGGATACTTTTTATCCCGGTAGTACGTTCCCGCGGGATAATTTCCGAACTCAACGCGGGCGAAGCCGCGGGCGGAAGCTAGTAAATAAATAAATGTGAAAGTTTGTGAAGATGTTTGGATGTTTGTTACTCAATCACTCAAAAACGGCTTAACGGATTTGGATGAAATTTGGCACACAGATAGTTTATAACCTAGATTAACACATAGGATAGTTTTCATCCCGGTAGTACGTTTCCGTGGGATAATTTTCGACCTCCACGCGGGCGAAGCCGCGGGCAACAGCTAATATTTCATAAATCCTATCCAACATTATAAATAAAGTGGGTTTGTTTGTTACGCTTTCACGACTGAACGGATTTGGATGAAATTCGGCATATGGGTAGACCATAACCTGGATTAGGATATCGGATACTTTTAATCTCTGTAGTACGTTAAACCATAGTCAATAATAAATTATTAATTGATAAATGTGAAATTAGTTTAATTTAATATTACTAGTGGTCGTGCAGTAGTCGAAATTCGACCAAAATTTATTTGGTCCTTGATATATTTGTAATGCATTATATCATATATAAAATTCTCGTGTCACAATGTTAGTTACCTTACTCCTCCGAAACGGCTGAACCGATTTTGATAAAATTTCGTATGCTTATCGGGTAGGTCTGAGAATCGGCCAACATCTATTTTTCATACCCCTAAATGTTAAGGGTGGTCCACCCCAATTTTTTTTTATAATGCGAACTCAATATTCATAGTTAAGACAGGACAACGTCTGTCGGGCCAGCTAGTATTTATATAACATATAATTGTGCTGTACGTGTGTGTCACTGAACTCCTCCTAAACGGCTTGACCGATTTGAATGTTTTTTTTTTTTGTATGGTTTGGGTGGTGCCCTGGATGGTTTAGATAAAAAAAAACAAAACGACCTCCGCGCGGGCGAAGCTGCTGGAAAAACCTAGTTATAAATAAATTATTATCTTTCCGTAAGTACTCCTTCTCCATATAGAATTTAACTGTGCCAAATTTTATACTCCTCCATCCGCGTAATTCTTGTAAAAAGGGGTACTATTTGATAACAGATTGAAGTTCGAACTAAATCGGTATTTTTTTTTAAGAGGTTTGCCTTCGTGAAATAAAGGGTTTTTGGGTACAGGCTTTTCGAAACCAAAAACTAATATTGTTTATAGCATACCCACATTATAACTTCATCGAAACTTTTGTCGTAATCACGACCACAGAAAACTAACTACATTACAACCACGCAACAATGACACAAGGGTCAAAGTTCACTACAACAACAGATAACGAACTACAGAACTGGGGCGTTTTTAAATGGCCAATCGAATTTTATAAAGATAATGCTGACTGGCAGAGATTGACAGAAACAACTTTCTCCAAAGTGGTTCTTTTTCCTGCTTGATGTGCGTTAGTAAGGGTACTGTTAGCACTCATTCTACCTACCCTGGTCTCATGTAACTTGGGCAGGGAGTAAACTTATTTTCCCTTCCATTCTCCCAATCTTTAAAAAAAAATCAATCACAAAATAAACACAAACCTAATGAGTCTAAAGGTTTGTCGTAGTCTTCTGTGGTGAATATCTTCTTGGGGAATGTAGTCATCAGCTTGAAGTTGTCTTCTTGAGCATACTCTGCTGCGTTCAGTTGAAGGTATAGTCTGGAAAATAAGGAGTATTGTAAATTACTGTACTGCTATTTATTTTGAATGCACAGGCATCAATCAGATTAGGACAGAAACACTCGGGACACCCGTATCTTACACAGATTGATGTTCTTAACAGACCAGGAGACATACTCAACTTCTGGAGCCAGGTGGGCTGATTAGAGTTACCACCGACGACCGCCTAGGCCCATGCACTTGGGTGCACCTGAATGCCTAAGTGCGGAAACCAAACCCCATGACACAGCTGTTATACTGTTTGTGAATATCATGGTGGCTCTGCTTTACAGAAGATGTGAAAAGCCTGTCAAATTCTGGTTTCGGATCTTCTGGACTCTAGGACAACACTGACCCTAAAACGGTCAGTGTTGTTTTATATCAGAGCATGCTCCGAACTATTACTGTGGGGAGGGCTATCTCTAGCAGTGGATGCCTTTCGGAATGAATGATGTTGTTAATGCGGATGCCATACCTGACAGCAGCAAGTTGTTCCTTAGCACCGAAGATATGCGCGAAAGTCCTCCCGTCGGGCAGGCGGATCTGTATGCGGGTCTGGTCGTACGTGGGCTTGGGGCCGGCGCGGGGCGGCGGCGGCGCGGGCGCGGGCGCGGCCACCGGCGGGGGCTGGCCGCCTGCTGCCAGTCTGAGATAAAGTACAACTTATGGTTTATACATCTACACATTATGTTAAATTAAAATCGCTTTTCGCATCTGTCTGTGCCATAGCGTTGTTTTTCTAACCAATGCTACGGAATCTGATGGGGTTTTCAGCACCATTTAGAAAATGTATTCCAGAAGGTTTATACATCTAGAAGTTTATATATTAATATTAAACTTGCATACAGTAAAAAAATCTCAATGTTTTGTCTACACGTAACAACGATATAAAGCAGGAGTGCGTCGCATGTTTTAGGAATAACTGTTTTTTAAAGTTGCAATAAGTCTTCAGTAATTATTTTAAAAGAAATTATTTATAGCAACAAACACACAAATGCTGATCTTAATTGGCAATTTAAACGATTGTAAACATTCCCGTACACATAAAGAAATATAGCCTATTTCACTATATTTAACTAGAGTATGCAAAGTACGTTTTGTTATTTGCGAGCTGATATTTTAAATATGGGTGACTATAGTTGTTGACATCGCTCACAGAATAAGCAAGCTGAAGTGGCAATGGGCCGGCCATATTAGCCATAGAACTGATGACCATTGGGGTAAACGTGTTCTTAAATGGTGACCGCGAATCGGAAAACGTAAAGTAGGACGCCCTCAAGCTAGGTGGAGTGACTGTCTTCGCAGGGTGGCTGGTAGCAGCTGGATGAGAGTTGCCAAGAATCGAGCTGAATGGCGTCCTATTAGAGAGACCTATGTCCAGCAGTGGACTGTTGCAGGGTGATTATGATGACATGTGCTACACTCTGATGCCTGGTTCTCCGGCGGGATCTCATGGCGACATGGAGAGCGCGATTGTCGCAACCCAGTGCTGGGCACGCCACGATAGCGGCGGTAAGTCCCCTCTTTGAGGAGTGGCTTGAGAGGCGGCATGGCGTCCTCACCTTCCGCCTGACGCAGGTCCTCACCGGACACGGTTGTTTCGGGAGGTTCCTGTTTCGTATAAGGCGGGAGGAAACGCCCGGGTGCTTCCATTGCGAAGATCGCCCTGAGGACACGGTGGAGCATACGGTGGCGGTCTGCCCGGCTTGGGCGGAGCACCGCCGTGTCCTCGTGGAGGCGATCGGCGGCGGCGATCTCTCGCGTCCGGCCCTGGTGCAGGCCATGGTACGGAGCGAGAGTGAATGGTTAGCCGTCACCTCCTTCTGCGAAGCAGTAATGCTCGCAAAGAGGGAGGCGGCGCACGTGAGGGAGAGGCAGTATATGCGCCCTCACGGCCGTAGTCGCCGCGGGAGAAGCCCTGGGCGTCGGGAATCCCAGGCTGATTCCCGGCCACCGTAGGCGCGGGCTTGCGGACGGCGAGTAATGGGTAGCTCGCTGTCCGGTAAGGACCAAGCCCGGGTCGACGGCGCGTTGTGTTCCACGCGCGCCTCAAAGAGATGTCAGCACCAATAGGTGGGGTCCGCAAGGACCGATGCCTGCCAGGGGTGCGGGTTGTTCGAAAGAGATACCGCGGCCCCTGGCACACAGGCAACTGAGGGAACACGGGTGGGTTTTAGTCAGTAAAAGTCTGACACGCCCTCCCGCTCCACCCAGAGCGGGAGAAGTTATATGATGATTTCCCACCCAAAAAAAAAAAAAATTAAAAAAAAAAATGCCTGGTTCATATTTAGGAAGCACTAATTTCGTCTTGAACTTCAGGATAAACAAACAACATCCAGATCATGCAAACATGTCCTGAAAGAACAAATAAATAATAGTTAAAAAAACTAAAAAACACGCTTTAAAAACCAAACTAAAAAAGGAGAAAATAATTTAATTCATTTAAAAAGCGTGGGGTGCTTTTTGAGGTATTTTTTTTTATAATCAATTAATGTCAAGCACCCCACGCTTTTTAATTGAATTAAATTATTTTCTCCTTTTTTAGTTTGGTTTTTAAAGCGTGTTTTTTAGTTTTTTAAACTATTATTTATTTTCTATTTTTTAGTTCTGCTAACTACAAAACGTGTTTTTTTTTCTCAATTTTTTTTTAAATTATTAAATTGTCATCGGTCCTCGACAAGTTTACAAAGTTTCAATGAAATCTGACCGTTTAAAGTGGGTCAAAATCGCGCTCAAAGATTCCGTTACATACATACATACAACTCGAGCTAATATAAAGCGTGTAAAAACAGAAATCCTCAACTTACTTTCTAGCCTGTTTATCAGATTCAATCTGTGCGCGCACCCGTTCCCTCGCCTTCTGATCCTCAATCTTCTCCCGTCGCCGCTGCTCCACTAACTTCTGCATCTCCTGTTCTTGCAGTCTCAGACGAGCATCCTGCATCTCCTTGCCAGATTTTATGCGGATACGTTCACGTTCTAACGCTTCAGCCTGGAAATTGCAGCATAGGATTATTTTGAGTGAATGCAAACCAGTCTAAAAGATTAGACCAAGACTAGTTGGTATATAATATAATCTATTTTGATTTGGGTACATAAATGTTTTGTAATACATACCTATATGACAGACTTCCAAAGTATGCATTATTAATTAAATGGTGTAGGTAAAACAAATTGTTCAGTGAAGTAATTTGTATTTTGTATGAAATGAGCATTAAATAATATATTAAATACTTCAACACAGAAATTGGTAACTTCTACAAAAAGCGGTTGTCTGCAATTTAATTTAAAGCAAACACAATCTTTTGAAATACATGCAAGATAAAACCAAAACTTTCCGAAGTCAGGAATTCCCTGAATATGCATTAAATTGCTAACATTTCAGTAAAGCTTACATCATAACTAAACAGACTAATAACTTGTGCGATCTTGAAATTACTTATCTTATCCATAAGATTAACTGTTTTGTTGAAAAATAAACAAACATAACTAGCATCCCTGATCACTTCCCCAAATAACAAGACTCAATGATCCTAAGTTAAAAATCGAATACTTATCACTTTAAACTAACTTAATTCAACCTAATAACATGCAATACTGATTGCAGCAAACAAAAAAAACATAAGCAACAAACCTTTTCCTTCTCCTCTCTCTCTTTTCGTTTCTGTTTCATTCTTTCTTCCAGCAACATCAGTTGAGCCCTCTTCTCCTCGTCACTCAAAGGCTTCTTCTCTTCTGTGGACTCGGAGAAACTACTATGATCAGTCTTGGCGGCATGGTACTCCATCTCGTCTTGATTTTTTAGCAATTTTCCGCACACGTCGCATTTGAAAGATTTGACTTCAACTTCGGGATCAGCGTCGCCGTCGGTCGGGTCTTGGGAAGACGTGGAAGATTCAGGCACGGGGGCCGGCACAGCTTCCGCGCTTGTGGAAGTCGCGATCGTCGGTGCCGCGTCCATCGCAGGGTCGTCAGCGTGTGCTAACAACCACTCCATCGCTGGTTCCACGCCCTTATAACTCGTTACCGCCAAAGCTTTCTCCCTAAACCCAGGAATTTATCGAACATTTTAGGTTAGGTACCGATTCAGTAAAATAGGTTTATGTAAAGTACAAATTGAGTATAAACTTACGCTCGCTCTTTGGAAAATCCCATTTCGATGAGTGTTTGTATTTCTGCCATATCTAATTTATTTAAAAACTATAAAAGTTAATAAATCATTAATTAGTTACAATTTCACCACCAAAATAATCCTTCAACACTCATCATCCGTCATCAGCTGTTTTTTTTTTAGAATGTAATGCACAGTTGCACAGATAAAATTCTAATACGTTTCGATTTGCTTATGAAGTTTTTGGTTGTTGTGACATTTATATTTTGCTTTGTTTATTTGTTTGCATTTAAACTGATGTAATGTAGGTAAAATTAAAATGATCAATCAATCTTTATTTGTGAACACAAGTATTACATTATAGGTCTTATGTGCTGCCTACACAAGTTTAGTAGCAGTGATGTACCGACTAATCGAGAACGTCTTTTTTTTTGTCGGGCATCTCGCAGTTCGCGGGCCTGCGCCCAGTTTTAACCTTTTAACTCGTACCTGTCAACTACCTGCTAAGAGACACAATTAATTTTCTATTGTAATGGCTCTGGGCCAGCGGTACTTAACCTGCTAAAAAAATTAAAAGATGGTGAAGGAAATTAAATTGAAATCTGTACAGTTATGTTTATTATATGTAGAATCAGTTTTACACTTCACTTTCAGTATTTAATCTAGAATAGGATAGGAAGAAACACCAGCTCGCACTTAAACAATGATAGAATAAATGCAAAATAAACAAAAAACAGGTCCCGACAATTCCGCCTGGTCCCCGGGCGCCAAAAGCATAGTCACGAACATTACCGATGTCACCCGAACTCAACCGAAAGTCATGATCGGCTTGGCCGACCAGTCAGCCATTTTGCAGCCGACTAGTCGGCTAGTCGGTCCATCTCTATTTGGTAGGTTACTAATTCAATCAGTCCCCACCCCCCAGCCGAAGCTGCAAGTTCACAGTTTTGGGGTCTGGGGGGCTGGAATGCTCACAGCAGAGAGCAAGTTTATTATTACCTACTGGCTGTTTTTTTGAGCATCAATTATGGAGGTGTACCTACTAAAAAATAAACATTTATGCCAATTTTGACTGCGCCGTTTCTGTCACAACCTGTGATGACATTATTATTATCACGCTGTAAACCGTAATATTGTGGCTACAAACAAACAATAATCTCAAATTAAATTTTAAAATTCTTTAACTGTATCTCACTCAACAGGCATAATATTATAAAACAAAAAATGGCTTTAATGTCACTTGGTAGGAAACCGACAAAACGTCAGGCCATTGAATTCAGTGACCCAGGAAAGATATTAGATTTGATCATGAGTTTAACCGACGAGAAATGTAGCGAACTACAAAAGAGAATAAATACGTATGTACGTAGCTTATTACTGTTACCTATTTAATTTTAGTTAATAAGTACTTAGGTAGGAAGCCCATAAATTAAATGAAAAATGATGACCCGCTCAAAGGAAGTTTAGAAAAATCTGAACAATCATTCGATTTCCAAATGTAACAAGAAATTCAAAAGGGCAGTTTATGTCAGAGAAGGAAGAAGTCATACAGCATCCTAATTGCATAACACATTAATTGTTGCAAAATGTTCGTAAAATGTGTCTACTCAACAACGTAAATAACGCAATGAATGTTGTTGAACTGTCAAAACAAAAGCTATTCCTACTTTTAGTGTTGCCCCGCTGGACCTTCTCCAACAAAAACTATATTTTACAGTCCTCTTAAAATACGCACTTATTGTGCAATGCCGAGCATTGCACAGCTCGTACTCGCACTTAGGTATACCTACCTACTATACGAACTTTGTTAGGCTCGAGGAACGTTACTTCTCACGTATATAAGCCAGCACATCAAGCTAGCCCAAACTGTAAAATTTTCCCAATTCAACATGAACCTTATTCATTTGTGATAAAGTTTGAAATCTATCAAAGAAATGTGCTTTTTTTTGGGCGGGAAATCATCTAATAACTTCTCCCGCTCTGGGTGGAGCAGGAGTGTCGGACTTTTACTGACTAAAACCCACCCGTGTTTCCTCAGTTGTCTGTGTGCCAGGGGCCGCGGTATCTCTTTCGAACAACCTGCACCCCTGGCAGACATCGGCCCTTGCGGGCCCCACCGAGTAGCTTGATGTGCTGGCGTCTGTACGTATTCAAGTTAGTGTTCGTAGCTCATGACGATGACGACAATGACGCGCCAAAGCTGCAGTGTGGATTATGCCTTTACCTGAAGTCTGACCATAGTTAAAATGTTATAGCTATGCGAAGAATGTGATGCAGATCTGGTCTTTCAAATAATTGTGAATAATGATCGTAAGGAGGCTTTCATGGAAGTTGTTGGCACGGTTCCTTTGCCACAAAAAATGAAAATAATAGTATGTTATATTATTAGTAATAAATTTGTGATAGAGTTCTACATTAGAATCATTCCGTAATTGCACGAAATATGTTCCTTTTGTGTTTTGATCGAAAGTTGGGTTTCTGATTCTGTTCTACCCAATTGAATAAGTCGTACCAAAATGGTCTAGCTTGCCCCTCAATGCTCATCATTTCATTTCAGCCGGAAGACGTCCACTGCTGGACATAGGCATCCCCCAATTTGGGGGGGCTTGTCATAATCGCCACGCTTGGCAGGCGGGTTGGCGATCGCAGTATGGTGGTAAAATGCATAGAGAACGCTGCTGCCCCGATATTCAGTCCACCAAAAACATTGAAGAATAACTAGCATTGGAGGAAGGCCAACGTAATCCCAGCCTTGCCTTCTCTGTCGTTTACTCCTCGTCGCCATTTGTAGAATCCTGTTGATTCCGTATTTAAAGTGGATTATATCACTTCACTGGCTCATCACCACATCAAGCGCTATCCTGCAGACCTGTTTCACAGCAACTGCCTTCGCATGTGTGCATGAGACAGTGTTACCATATCTATTATGTAGATACACTACACTAACCAAAGTTTGTTTCTCACAGTTATCTCCTTTACTTACTGCAACGATGAAATCAAAAATGGATCGCACGGAGCTTTTAACTGACTTGGATGAGGATATCCTTGCCCTTATCATGCCTGTAAGTTTAACGGAAATAGGTACCTAGAATTTAACTTTGAAAGCACTTTTACTTCGTAGCTGTACTTGTAAGGGCCTTTCGTAGTGTAAATCTTACCACTGATGTGTCAAGTGCCGTCGATTGTGCATAATAACCCCCGAATTCTAGAGCTCGTCCGAATGACGATTTCAATTGACGACTAAACTACTAAACTTCCCGCTAAATCAGGTGGGTACCCACCTATAACGTTTGATAAAATATAAATTCGTTTACAATCCTCATTTTATAACGTAATCATTGAAAACCATAATATTATTCTCTGAGTATCCACTCTTTAACCTCATAAGATTAAAAAAGAAAACTATACCTACTACATTGTATAAATAGCCATTGATGACGTTCGTTAACATTACAGTACGTGCCCAAAGACAACAAAAAGAGGCGTGTATTATTAATGCCAATTCCAGGCAAACCGTTCGCTGTGATCTTCTGCATCGTGGCACCAAGGCTGGTGAAAGACAGAGTTCCGGTAGTCATACACGAATGTTCAATGTACGTAATGTTTCGTATTTATCCTCCAATTTAAACTGCAACAAGGGTCTTATATCGCTTGAATGCTGTTGGCAAACATTTGTATAATTGTTTTGTAAAATGTACAGACGCCAGCACTTATAGCTACCCCAATCTGTCAAATTTCTTTGCCAGATTTTCAACTTTATTACAAAAGCGTTAAGGTTCATGTTTAATTGGAAAAATTTGATTCAGATTGGGGTAGCTTGATGTGCTGGTGTCTGTACACACGGCTACACATCAAGCTGTACATTTCCAGTATAAGCTGATCGTGCATTGTATAGGATTTCCGTGCAGTGTGAGATCAGCGTAAACTGGAAATGTAGGTATAGCTTGATGTGTAGCCGTGCGTACCTATTTTAAAAAAACAAGATTACGGGTTAGTTCTGATTTCGGCCACGCGTCAAAAGAACCTTGTCCAGCTGTAGTTACTAATTCCTTCCTACGTGAGCGCCAATGCGCATCTAAGTCGACGTTCACACGGACGTTCCAAATAATATCCAGCGCGTGATAAAATTCCGCCACGACACTTTTAAGTCCGTGCAAACGTGGTTTATGTAACGTCGAAAATATCTATGTAATAGTTCTATGTCATAACTATTGAAATCTACTTACCTATACCTAAATATTTTTGTTGTAGTAAATTCAACTTCTTGGCCTATTTTACGTCCTGATAAGTTTAGTTTATATTATAAATCAATTGTTTATTACCACAAAGTTCAAGTACATTGCAATGTATACAGATTAAAGATCTTAATTTAGCATTAGGTAGGTAAGTACAATAGGTTCAACCCTGTCCCCTAAACTAGGCTAGGCCTGTATCTTAGGGGGCAGTACCCGGCTATAGGATATGCTTATATGATGCTATTGCGGCAGACGTGCCAGTGGACTGTGTCAAGTGGGTGCATTTTTAATCGTGTGGTATTAATAACGTACCGATCTTTTCAAAAAAATGCGAAGTAGTCCTTCTTATCGACCACCAGAACTTCAAAATAATATACTTACGTTGTTTATAGATTCGCTTGGCCGACTTTAAAGAAGACGATTGCGCTTGAATATGAGTGTACTTTGAAAGTAAAATGCCAACAGCTACTGCGCGTCGCTAAAAGACTATTCACTCAAGTAAGCTCCGTTTCTGGTAACGCTTTATGAGTGTAAACGTGTATCCAGAGATTCCAGACCACAGAATATAATTAACCCAAGCAGAATGAAAGCTTCCTAACAGAGCTTAAAATTCTTAACTACTTCTATAGGGCTGTCACTCGGTTAGTGCAAATAAAAAACCGGGCAAGTGCGAGTCGAGATTCGACAATGAGAACGGACAGATGGACGGACGGACGTACAGACACTGTGACTGAGGTGATGCCATAAGTATTCGGTTTTCCAGTTTTTCTCATAAACGAATGATGAACATAAAAAATAGTGTAGCTTTGAAAGACGAAATGGTTTATTAATGGACAGTTTGTTTAAAATTAAGTAGGTACAATACCAAAGACTTCGTACGTTAGACATCCATTAAAGTACATCGTACCATTGGGCAAATTATTGTACGCCACCATAATTATAGTAAGCGTTGGCAACACTGCCTCAATCATCAATCATTTACCGCCGGATGGAATTGCCATAAACTTCTTAGGCGTTGGAGATAACGGCCTCTTCCGAGTCATCCATAGTTACGAAGCGAGCCAAAAATCGGTCAGGATCTTTCTCTCCAAATTGATTTGACAAATCCGCAGTCTTGTTTGTTTAATGCTCGTCTGTAAGCATTCTAGGCACCCAGCGCGCTGATACTTTTTTCAAGCCCAAATGTTCATGTATGGATACTACATATCGAAATCTTTAGTTCTTCAGCTGTAGCTGTGTTCGTTTTGTAAAACGAACAGTAACACGACGATCTGCCAAAACAATTTTTCCAACTTTTTTATCATTTGTTCGGTAAATGCCGTTGTAGCGCGCCGCCGCGCGCCGCGCCGGGCGGCGGCGGCCGGCGGCGCGGCGGCGCCAGCCGGTAGGTAGCCAGTCGGCGAGATCAAAGAAGCGGCGACTAGTTGAAAGAGTGCATACGACGCGGTAGTGTAGGGCGGTGTTCTTTGAAATAAAAATAGGTACTTAATAATAATAAGATTTTGCCGCCGGGTGGAGTGTTGTCAACTTATGAAATATAATGCTGATACTGCAATACCGCGGAAGTAACAACAGACAATACCGCGTAACTTAGATGTGGCAAATTTTACAGGAGGACGAAAAAACTAAATTACTTCTGCTGTACGTATCCAATACGTGTCTGAACTTTAAACTATTTAGATATGTGTATTAGTTAACTTATGTCTTATTATTTAGTTCAATCCAATCAATATTTCGCTAGAAAATACACTTACGCTGTTTTTCATTTTATATGGCATTTGTTATTTGATCTTTTTTGGTATTTACGCGGAATTGGAGGGAGAATAAAACAGAATTATACAATTATAAAGAAGTTATATTTACTCAAGTAATCACAGCCTCATCATTTTAACTTTGGTAGTAACTGGCTTAAACAGTCTCATCATTAAAAAGTCGCCATATACTTATTTTTTTATAAGGAAAGGAACAATCACCAGGAATTACGTTTTTTTGCCGTAAGTGCAGATAATTGCTTTCTAGTATTTGGCATTCTAGATGAAAACAGCAATGGAACACTATTTGTTAGTGTTAAGATATTTCGTGGTCTTCCTGGTAATGGGGCTAAGCCATCTTTGAAATGATTTTTATACTAAACAGTCCTATCAGGATTATATTTTAATACTGGCAGGTCCACCACAGATTCATCGCCAGCAGTACGGCCAGGTCGTATGGAGTATATACTTGGTATTCTTTAATCCAGTAGTCCTTGAAAAAAGTATGATCCGGTTGAATGACACTGTATGGAGAGGGTTACTTTCTTGCTTGTTTAGTTAATGTGAATTAGTTCGATGTTAGATGTGGACAAAACAATACTTTGCTACGAGAATAAACCTATGAATTGCAGAGAGCCCCCATGGTTCTCTCAGGTTTAGGTTCTGTTTGACGATATTTATTACCAATCTTTTTGTATCCAAGATATTCTTTCCATTCTTCTAGATATTATTTTTTTTTCCTGCGATGTTCTCTTTTCCATGTAAACCTGTCAGCTTTTCTTTTTCTCGATCTTGATTGACTGTGTCCCAATTTCTAACTCAGTATCTCTTAGGAAACCATTTAATATGATCTGATGACTCGATCGGTTGTACTTTTGTGATTTGAGATAATGGAACATAATCAGGATCTATGAGTCATCTGACGAAAAGTCCAACAGTGACTCAGTAACAGCTTCCGGTAGACCTGATGAGCTAGGGAAAAGTGCTAAAACTGTGGTCAAAGTTGATACTTTGCCTTCAGCAATAGAGTTTTCGATATTTGTAGCTGTACATAGAATTTGTTCGACAGGTTTTGGAAATATAAGTGGGTTACCTTCACCCTTTTGATCCAAAATTTGCTTCCTTTTATTTACAAGTGCCTGGCGCCAATTTTGAAGCTCTTGTAATGTGACAACGTTACTACCACCACAACAATAAGTGCAAACTTTACGTGTAAAATGGGTGAATTTACAGATTCTAATAAGTAACCAAATTGAATGATAAACAAGCATTAAAACAATATTAAAAACTTACCTATCAGATTCGTATTACTATTTTTTTTTAATATTTTCTGGGGCAACCCTCTAAAATGCCACGTCTTCTTGTTAAGATCGCGAGAATATATGCGGTATTGGTCAAATTATTTTGACAGGTTCGCTCTCGCGGTTTTAACTAGTTGTGATTACTCACATATTTTCGAGCTATACGTCGAACTGTGAATGTGGTCCGTAGCCAATCGGCATCGTAAGCTCATTGCCGCGTAATCTCAATTTTGATACTTTTGTACTTCCGCGGTATTATCCACTGTTAGTTACGCGGTATTGCAGTATCAACGACGAATCATAATTTTAAAATAACTCCACACTCCATGACACGCTAGACGCTGGCCGGCGCGGCGCGGGAGAGTGGTAGCGCTGGCCGGCCGCCGCGCGCTAGTGAAGTAGTGACGCGGTAGCTCTGCGAGATAGAGACGCTAGCACATTAAGCTACCCCAAACTGTCAAATTGTCCCAACTGAACATGAACCATATGCTTACGAAATGAAGCTGAAAATATATCAAAGAAATTTGGCAGATTGGGGTAGCTTGATGTCACTGGCGTCTGTACCTACACACATCAAAAAAAAGTTTGCGATCACTTTCAAAAATCGAAATATTTTTTGTTACGGTAGATTATATTGTGATTTCTTCTTCTTTTTAGATTCTTTATTTAAAAATATAGATATAAAACAATAAAACAGTTCAATTGTGCAAAGCCAAAAAGAAAAAAAAAAAAAAAAACAGTTCAATTGTTTTTACACACTTTATATTAGCTTCACTTGTATGTTTGTTTGTTTGTAACCGACTCCTTTGGACGCTATTTTGACCCACTTTAAACGGTCAGATTTCATTGAAACTTTGTAAACCTAACGAGGACTGATGACTATTCATAAATTTAAAAAAAAAATAGAAAAATGAAAAAAAAAAGGAAAAAAGAACACGTTTTTGTACCTAGTTAGCAGAACTAAAAAATTGAAAATAAATAATAGTTTAAAAAACTAAAAAACACGCTTTAAAAACCAAACTAAAAAAGGAGAAAATAATTCAATTCAATTAAAAAGCGTGGGGTGCTTGACATTAAGTGATTATAAAAAAACCTCAAACAGCACCCCACGTTTTTTAATTGAATTAAATAATTTTCTGCATACAAGGTGCGTGCCCATCAGTAACTTGTTTCTCCAAAATCTAGGTGGCAACGTTGGAAACCCTGCTGCAGATGGCAATGGATCAAGCGAAGCATCTGGTCAAGGCTGAGCACTGCGTTGTCATGCTGATCGATATGGACAAGATGGAGCTGTATGAGGCCCACTCGCCTCTCAAGGGTCTTTCGGTATTTATTAATTACCAGTTGACCCGCCAGACGTTGTCCTGTCATAACTATGAATTTTTAATTCGCAACTTTTTTATTTATTTCTTTCATAAGAACCTTCTCCTGGCAATAACAAACACAACAAAAAAAGAATTAGCAAAATTGGTCCAGCCGTTCACGTGTGATGCCGTGACCAAGGGAAATAGGGATTCATTTTTATATACAAGGTGTAACTTAAATAACGCACAACCTCTTAAGGGGTCATTGTACTCATCATTATCAACAACTTTTACTATGGGACCAAACCTGAAATCGTAAAAAAAAAATCAGCTGTTCCCTACATTTTGACGATTTATGCGAATACAAGTGTATGGAACAGCTGATTTTGTTTCGCGATTTCAGGTTTGGTCCCATAGTAAAAGTTGTTGATAATGATGAGCACAATAACCCCTTAACAGGTTGTGCGCTATTCAATTTACATCTTGTATATAGATTATAATAAAGTCTTCGGCTGAACAGGAATAGCCTAAAAAAGGTCTGATACAGGCCGCTATATTGACATACCGCTTGGATCTATGATTTATCGAACCGATAAGCCATCCTACCATCCTACATAATGCCTATTATATCTAAATGTGAAAGATTGTATGTTTGGATATTTAGATGTTTGGGTGCTTGTTAGGTACTCAATCACGCAAAAACGGTTGAAAGGATTTCGATTAAATTTTGCACACAGATAGTTTATAACCTGGATTAACACATTTAACACTTTTATCCCGGTAGTACAGACGCCAGCACATTAAGCTACCTCAAACTGTTAAATTTTCCCAATTGAACATGAACCTTATGCTTATGGAATAAAGTTGAAAATCTATCAAATAAATTTTACAGATTGGTGTAGCTTGATATGCTGGCGTCTGTACGTTCCCGTGGGAAAATTAATTCTAGCCTTCACGCGGGTGAAGCCTTGGGAAATAGTACCCAGGCCTAGCATTTTTATAAGTGGTAAGCTTTCACAGGTGCTATCAAAAAGTGCTGGTGCTGGTTTGGTTGGTTTGGTCCGCCTCTGTAAATGTATCTGCTTAAAGTGTAAATAAATAAACGTCCGTTAATTTTAGGGAGACCTGAGAGCAGAGCGTCGCTTCCCCCTGAACATGGGAATAACTGGCGAGGTCATTAGGACAGGGGCGCTCATAAACACTAGGAATGCAAAAGAACATTCCCTGTTCGACCCCAGCATTGATTGCCCGCCCAATGTCAAGTGCAAGTAATTTAACCTTGAAATAATTAAATGCTTTATAGGCTAAATTATAGTTTAGTCGACCTCGTCTCTTATTACCCCAGGTTTTGAGCTTCTTCAAACAGATGCGATACTCTCGTTGAACAATTTATATGAAAACTTCATAGATATCATTCTAAAAGTTTAGTGTCGCGTCGCGCCTGTCTGAAGAAGCCTTTAAGGGGAACCTAGTCGCGGGCTCGAACTCACTGGTGGGCCTGGCAAAAAATCACGCTGTCTCACCAAGCTTCGTGTCCGACAGAGATAGTATCAGTGATGAGCAGTTAGACGCTAGTCTACAATTCTACACGCATAACGTTGTTGAGTGAGATGCAGGATCATATAAAGTAAAAAAATCGCGAAAAAATTAAGAAAAGTCCTTTGGAAGATCGGGTTTTATGAAAAAGCCAATGCATAAATCAATGACCAATAAAGTTTATTGAACTTTTCGATAATTCAACTTTGTCGTTACCGACTTGATTTTGGAGATTTTATACTTCTTAGTTAAGTAAAATTAGCAAGAAAAACGAATCTTTGTTGGCTCCTAATTTTTTAATGGGTTTTTATTTTAGTATTCTGTTTCCGTACAGATAATATTAATAATGAGACAAAACGATATCATATTTTACTTTGGATGTGCCATGTCAGACAGTGGAGTAAAACACTCCCGAAGTCTGTATGCAAAAAATGTGGATTAGGTTCACCTTAATGTCATTTGCAAGTTGGTCGTCATAAAACAACAAGGTGTTTTTATTTTGTCTATGTGAGAGATGGATATATTCAAACTTATTATAATTTCAATGAGTGGTTACCTAGCTATTTGCTGTCAAATTGCGATTCCGTAGTCAACCTTACCTACCTTCATTGTTTTATTTCACTTTTTTGCCAACGTAAATCTTTCCATATCATTTTCCATCTAGACAACTGCTATGCTTTCCAATTCGAGAGCAAACGGGGATCATTGGAGTAGGCCAACTCATCAACAAAATAGCGGAGCCTTATTTCGACTGCATGGATGAAGAGATGGCCCTATCCTTCAGCATTTACTGCGGCGTCTGCATCGTCCATTCCGTGGTCTACCAAAAGATTCAAGAGGCACACATCAGGAATGCCTTGGCCACCGAACTTGTAATGTATCATATGAAGGTTGGTGATTTTCCTACTCACAAATTAGTTACCTATTACAAGCAGTAGGCCTCAATAAACTTTAAATCAGAACCCTACGTAATCTAATCGCATTACCGGTTTCTACCAGCCACCATGAGAAAATTGTTGTTTCACCTAGCTTCTTTCAGACAGGCGCGACTCGACACTAGAAATACCTATGCATTCGCTGTTCGTATATACCAATAAATAAGTACCTATTCCTAAACAAAATTATGATGTAGGTAGGGGATGATGAGGTGGCTCGCTTGTTGACCTGCACTGCTTTCCACTTGCACCCTCACATAACCAGTCTCCATTTCAACCATCGATCGTTGCCGCTTCGAGAACTGCCGTGCTATGTCCTGAAGATGTTCTCAGATCTTGGATTTGATAAGAAGTATGTATTCCGTAGTCTTGTGTGAAAGATTAGCGCCAGATGGCAATACTAAATAGGATGGATAGGAGGCGTTTGCCCTGTAGTAGGATACTCCATCCAATGAGGGCTTCATCATGGCGGCGCAACTATGGTCGCGCAGTACTTATTCGCGCACTGGATTCTCAACACTCTCGCTTAGCACCGAGAGTTTAAAATCGAATAATATTTTTTCAATGCACCGACAGTTGAAAACCTGGTGCGTGATAAAATCCCGCCGCCATTTTATTACGTCTAGTTTTAATCATGGTCTGGCAGTTTGAGTATTTATGCGGCCTACCCAAATGTCCTTTCTTTGGTATTGTTCGTCGGATCATTGAGCTCATCAAGTTCTGAGTTGAGCTGCATGATTACTGATAAATGCGTGCACTGATTGGACAGGTCCACTCAATCTGTGTGGTTCTTTCCTCAAAAGACCATTTCAGACACCAATCCACATGGTTTTCACATGATCTGACCAAGATTATGTCTGGCCTTTAAAAGAGACTGTGACCTCTGAGTTTGTTTTGGCCTTTCTTCTCAGAGTGGTCAGATAGGAAACGCCGGCCTCATCTAGTTTAAAAAAAAATATGTTTGACATGTAAAAGTGTTTGTACAAACCTACTTACAGAAATAAAATCATTTATCATTATCATTTATTAGTGGCTCTAAATATAGACACCTCAGTTTCCGATCAGTGGCAGCAATTTAGGTAGATATAATGCAAAAGCTTAAATCTAAAAGCAATTTTGAAAACAGATTCCTCCCAAAAGCAAAAGCGGGTTGTCCCACTATTCCTACCATAATACAGAATCGTTCTTCTCTCTAGGTTCGACGTAAAGACACAAAAGCTGGCCCGCTTTATCCTGTACGTGAAGAAGGGCTATCGAGACGTGCCCTACCACAATTGGATACATGCCTTCAACGTGACCCAGTGGGCTTACGCCGCTATTGTGAACTACAAGCTCATTTCACAAGGATACTTCAAGTAAAGGGCTCAAACTGACGATTTTCAAGCAACACGTAAAAAACCGTTAAAACGAGGTCTCATCTCCAAGAATTTCGGACATGTTGAGGCAGAACGTATACTAGTTTTAAACTAATTGGTCATATTGACTCAATATCATCTTCTGGCAAGAAACATTTTCTTGAGAAAAGTCGACAAGCACAACTCTCATGGGGCTGGATGTTCTATCGTTGAGGCAACATGTTTCGGTAGCAATAATTGTGATTAGTGCAGCAGTAATTGAAAGTTTATGTTATGTAACAATATGTAACACCAGCAAGCGAAAACCAAACTAACACGTCTTTACAGCGGCACTGAAACGGCTATCGAAGCGGCGCGGTGGTAAAATGTTCAGTGATGCATGTCACATTTTACTCTTACCTCTTTTGTTAACGAAGTTCTTCTTTCCGGAACAACTTACCCCCGCCACTTTGAACCCCTCCCCTAATCAACTTTTAGTAGGTACCTAACTTTTTGCAGTAGGTAGGTACAGTAGAGAGAGAGAGCTGGCCTGTAGCGTAGTAGGTACGCAGTTTCAATAGAATGCGAAGCTAGTGTACTGCTTTTTATTGTTACCACTGACGCGCAGTCTACTGCACAAAGCCGAACGGTGTGGAACAGTTTCTTTCTCAAGGTAGGTCTCACATACTCCTAAATGCCCGGGTACTGTACTGACTTACTTATGCCATAATAGCTACAACGCTATTTACACTTTGTGCGTTCTCTGTTGTACAGCGAAATATCGAGCAGTGCGACAGAGAATGCGCGAAGTGTAGTTCGCGTTATGGCGACAGTATAGCCGTAGCATAACTCGTTTTATTCCAATACTTACTTGGCTTATGCTACAGCTACATAGTCGCGTTGTCGCGAACTACACATCGTGCGCTCTCTGTTGCATAGCGAGACGGCCAGCTGTGTGCGAGAGAGAGCGCATGAAGCGAAGTTCGCGGTATCACGACAATGTAGCCGGAGCATTACTGTTAGACCCTTTGTTAGTTCAAAAACTGGCCAAGTGCGGTGCAGTTGGGATGAATATTTCACCACCATCTCACGGTATGATGTTCTTCATCGTATCGCTAGCACGACTGTACGTCATATCTTGCTCGCCACTTTCACGGCGTCGTCGGTGGTAGCGCAGAAGTTATTTGGCTGCCTTTGCTTTGACTGCGACAGTATGATCGTAATGCTACGGCTACGCTCGCTGTTTGCCCAGCGAGACGGCGAGCTGTGCAACAGAGAGCGTATCAACAATCATTTCATTGCAGTGACTTGCAAGGGTTTATGTTCCTGGTGGCAGCATTGGTACACGACATAGACCACCGCGGCACGACCAACAGCTTCCAGATACACGGACGTGAGTATCAACAGTTTTTTGAAATGTTATTTAAAGTTCTTATAGAACACTGAATTCAAAAGTCTAACTAGTAAGGATCCTAACCGTTTTAACTATTATAATAATATAGTACCTACACTTGCCGAAATCATTAAAATTCCAGAAACCAGTGATGTGTAAAACGCGCTGAACAAGGTTTTTTTTACGATTGAAATCGCCTCTTGCCCTACCCAAAAATAACAAATAAAAATATATACCTACTTATAAATAAAAATACATTCAAAGATTTTGACAGTGCTGCCACGGTGGATATTTGGGATTAAAATAGGTTTTTTTAATTAAATCCATGGTTCCGTTAACCTATGGATAGGTTTAGTAGAATTTACAATACTTATTTTCAATGAATGAAAAGCGAATGTATCTAGAAGATGCGCAATATTTATTTGAAATGAAAAGATGAATGTGAAACAAGCTAACAATAGATACTTGGAGGAGGTGGCTTCAGGCTTCAACCGACTACACGGGGGTTTTCAGGCGTGTGCGCTATCTGCTCGCAACTTATGTAGCCAAGAAAGAAGAAATCTGTAGTACAATTACAGCCATTATTTTGTCCAACAACAGATACGAACTTAGCAGCCCTATACTCCAGCGAGGGCAGTGTGATGGAGCGCCACCACCTGGCCCAGGCCATGTGCATACTTAACACGGAGGGCTGCGACATTCTGTCGTCCTTACCGCGAAGATACTTCGACAGAGCCATCATGATGCTCCGAGATAACATTCTGGCAACAGACCTGGCTAATTATTTCAAGTAAGGTTTACAATAGTAGTTCATGATGTTTCTAATTCACTCGGATACAAAAAACCCTATGACAACTAGGTAAGTGATTCAACACTGGCTAAAGCGCAAAAGTAACCCCCCTTATCTATCTGTCAGGGGTGCGGGTTGTTCGAAAGAGATACCGCGGCCCCTGGCACACAGGTAACCGAGGGAACACGGGTGGGTTTTAGTCAGTAAAAGTCTGACACGCCCTCCTGCTCCACCCAGAGCGGGAGAAGTTATTTGATGATTTCCCAGCCTCAAAAAAAAAGCGGGTTAGGTAGGTACCTACCATATCTACATAGTTTTTTTTTCAAATGAATATAATTATCATTTAATGTCCCTATCGTCTTTTCTGTAACATCTCTCTGTAGGTACTTAGCAAGATTTTTTTTGTGTGTGAGTATTTTTAATTTTATTTAAATAGATATCCTAAATGCAAAAATAATGTTTTAAAGTGTGTACCTATCAATAATAGACTCCTTCTTGCAGGGACTTGCACAAGAACGAGGCAATAGCGATGGATTTCCAGATTGGCAACAAACTTCACTTCAGTACGCTGCAAAATCTTCTGATGAACGCTGCAGACCTAAGCGATCAGATCAAGGACTGGGGATTTGTGAAGATGACTGCTGTTAGTTCAACATACATCAATCAATGGTCATCAACTCATCAGCCATTGCTGGACATAGGTTTATTCCAAGTTGCGATACAACCTTTGATCAACAATAGCATAAAATTTTATTGTATTGGATTAGTACGAGTGATTCCAAAACCCATATCTACCTACGTTTCATATTAAGTACTTAGGTGCTGAAAAATGAGCTTCAACTTTTCTGCATAAAGGATTCTTTAACTCTTTGCACGTCAAGTGTACACCATGTGTTCTATTGTGTCTGCTAATTAGACACGCGATAGGTGATATAAAAAAAAAATAAGTTTTCATACAAATTGTTCTACGAGTGTTGCGTCGCGCCTGTTTGAAGAAGCCAGCTATACTCCATATTCTACATAAATAAAAATAAAAGTCCTGACTGACTGACTGACTCATCAACGCCCAGCCCAAACCCTTGGACCTAAAGCTGAAATTTTGCACAGAAGTTCCCTTTATAATTTAGACAAGGAATAAGGAAGGATTTTTGAAAATTCAACCCCTAAGGGAGTTAGAGGATGAAAGTTCAGCGCGGGCGATGCCGTTGGCAAAAGTTAGTTTGAAATAAGATTAGACATTTAACTAAACCTTTTTTACAGTCCGATCAACCGATTTTGATTTCTATTGCGTTAGTGGCATAACAAATGGCAGCTGCAGTAAACAGTTGGTATTGTAACTACTATTTTGCTTTTAATGCCATCCTTATACCTACGGTATAGAAGTCAGAATCGGTTGAACTGACTTTAAAAAAGGTTTTTTAAATGTTTAATCTGATTTCAAATGGAGTATAGTCATCTATAAAAGCCTTCCCCCTTGTTACAAAACGAGGTTTTTCGTTAGGTATGGTTTAAACCATCGAGTCCGTTTTTGAAATAAGAACCTAACTGAAACCAAAATACATGCAGCACCTTTTACTAAACTGATCATGAACTTTACCCAAATAGTAACAAAGTTGGTAATGCAAAAACTGATTGAGTTTTAGGGTAGAACTAAAGTTAGATCGTGTTTTGTAATAAGACGGTTTAAGTTCGGAAATTAGGGATGTGTGAGGGGACTGTTTTTTTTTCATGAAATTCATTCAATGGTATTTGAACTTTGAGGGACAACCCAACACAAATCAATACAAATTGATGATTATAGTCATTATAATTCTGTAAAGCCGTATTTGTTACGATCGTAAATCACATTCGTCGTAATTAATCAACATACCTAGGTACATCCTAACATTGACCCGCAAATTGCTAAAAAAACTAATAAAGTAAATTTGAATTTCACGACTGAAGTAATTTTTTTTTAAATTAATAATTTACAAAATCAAAAAACCCGACTGCCTAAAAAGTGAATTTTAATGAAAAAGATAGAAGTCTGATGCATCTTCTTAAATTTAACAATAACCACCTTTATTGCCTCCGACTGAATATGAGATTGTTTAAAGTATTCAGTCTAAAAGTCATCCTTTTAAAACAACTTTCTTGTTTCCATCTTTTTTAATTATGTAAAATTCACTTTTTAAGAAGTCGGATTTTTTAATTTTGTTTTTTTATTTCACGGTTTTTAGTTAATATAATTATTTTTTGACGTTAAGGAGACCTATTTATAAATCCATTTATTTTGATACCCCACATAATAGGTATTGAGAAAAAAAAATTGACGACACAATATGGCGCCAAAAATCGGCATTTTTTTCAACTTTGATGTACCCAGTGTCACTCTCACAATTAAGACGAATCTAACGGCACACCTCTCAAGCTGAAATCGATCAAGCCCGTTTAGGCTACAGAGCGTGCCAAAGAAATCCACATACATACATACACTCGAAATACATAACCCTCCTGGTAATAAGGTTAGGAATTGGGAAACCCTGCTAGTTTATCGGCTATTTCTGGTACAGGCAGCAGTGCTGACAGAGTTCTTCAAGCAAGGTGAACTGGAGAAGATGCGCGGTGAAATGCCAGCGCTGAGCATGGACAGGGACAAGTGCTTCATACCTGATCTGGAGATAGAGTTCCTCCACACCACCGTCATACCGCTATTTGAGTGAGTAATGAAGAGTGTTTATTCTCAAATTGGGCAACGTCGCAAATAGCTGTCAAATATTGCACTGTTTTGATTAATTTGGCGATATTACTGTATGGTAATATGAAATATCGGTAACTAGTGACCTAAAATATTAATTATGAAATGCAATAATCTTAACACCGAATATGTAGTTTTAGATGTAAAAAAAGAAATTGGAAACTTTCCAAATGCCCTTTTTATACCTAAAACGGTTACAACATCAAATTTAGTATTATAATTGCAAATATTTTAAGCAACTAGTTATCGTTATTTCATGCTTCCATGCAGTAATATTAAAAAAATTATAAAAACAGGTAAATATTTGACAGCTATTTGCGATGTTGCCAACTTTCAGAATAAACGCCCTTAAAGCTAGTACACAACAAATTGTGATAATACAAATCTAATGTGGTTTCTGTACATTATTTTTATCTACATAGAATCATAATAACCAGCATGACCAGCACCTTAATTACGTCACTATCAATCAAAATCTGAATGATATTGAAGGATACCGTGAGCTGGCCTGTAGCTATAGTATGCAGTTACAATAGGATGCGACGCTAGCATAATTCATAATCAGCCTATAATATTTGCATTGCTGGGACACAGGCCTCCTTTTTGTGAGAGGGAGAGGGCCACAATCCACCACGCGGGCCCAGTGCGGGATGGAAGATCATATATGTCCCATGTCTTCGAACTTTTGGTTCTAGGACATGTCGGTTTCCTCACGATGTTTTCCTTCACCGTTTTGACAGCAGTGGCGATGAAATATTTTATACAAAGTAAAGTGCGTGTCAGGGTTCGAACCTACCAAGTACAACTCGTGAGTTGCAGCCGTTTCCACTGAGCCATCACTGCTCTCAGTATAAGTTGCAGCCGTTTCCACTGGGCCATCACTGCTCTCAGTATAAGTTGCAGCCGTTTCCACTGGGCCATCACTGCTCTCAGTATAAGTTGCAGCCGTTTCCACTGGGCCATCACTGCTCTCAGTATAAGTTGCAGCCGTTTCCACTGGGCCATCAATGCTCTCAGTATAAGTTGCAGCCGTTTCCACTGGGCCATCACTGCTCTCAGTATAAGTACTGCACCCTAATTGTATAACACACTATCAATCAGAATCTGAATCATTTTGAAGGATACCTTGAGCTGGCTTGTAACGTAGTTAAATATGCAGTTTCAATCGGATACGAGGCTAGCATAAGAATGCACCCTATTGTGTAAAATTCCATCAATCACAATCTGAATAATTTCGATGAATACGGCTAATCCACTGCTTCATACGTTCAAAGAATTTGTCTGCTCAACAACGTAAATAACGCAACGAATGTTGTTGAACTGTCAAAATAAAAGCCATTCCTACTGGTGTGTTAGGCAATTACCCTGCTTATTTAATTAGGTACACGGTGCGATTTGATTGCCTGTGGCACACCGTAAGTTGAAGCAACAATAAAAAATGCACCGTCTGAAGTGTTTAAACGATGATGCAAGTAATTTGTTGCTTCAATTTTATTGTGTGTCATAATCATAAGTAGGTAAGTAACTTGCATCGTGTAAATGGGGTTCTAAGGTTATGTTTCTAACGCGAGGGTCACATAACGAACGCTTAAACAAATATCAACGTTACCCTCGTATGAAATAAGATAATTTCAAGAGAAACCGAGTAAGCAGTCCAACCATGACTTGTCCGTTGTAGGTCAAGCGAAACAGAAGCCAAACTGCCTGTTCTAACGTACAGATTTGATTATGATTCTATCTCTTTCTCGCGTGATTTCGCTGATCCTGCTCGGAAGCTGGTTACACTTCCGCGCTCAGCCCTCGATTTTGTTGCGGTGACGCGTTAGTGTCGCACGGAATCTGTGGCAGTCGACAAGTTATAAAGCGAAACTTCCATTTTTTTTTTAATGGATGCTGATTTTTCGGTAAACTCCAATCCAAGAGCTCCGGTGTAGACCTATATTGTACTTAATAAGTTATAAGCCACGACATTTTGCTCCCTTTGCTACAATTCAACTGCTGTTCGATGATATTCCGCTACTCGAAACTCGACATAATGCAGTAATGTTTCGCAGCTGAATTCTTTTGGCGGCTTCGCATAATTATTTTCGAATCGGAGGTGTGCGAAGGCCCTACGTCCACCGTCGAACGGACTTACAGAGGCCAGCACAACGAGCTACTCCATTCTGTCAATTTTTAACTTTATTACAAACAAATAAGGTTTATGTTCAATTGGAAAAATTTAACAGTTTGGGGTAGCTTGATGTGCTGGCGTCTGTACAAATATCGCGGCGGGATGTATTCGCGCACTGGATTTTGAAAGCAATGCTTAGCGCCGAGAGTTGAAAATCAAACAGTGTATTTGTTGACGCGCTGGGGTGCACTCTGTTGGATTCTCAAAGTTCAGTTCAACAACGAGAGTTGTAAATCCAGTGCGAACGTGATCTAAAGCTAAGCGTCCACTGGGACGGAATCGGACCGTACGGAGCGAAAGGTTTCGTTGCTTTATATTGATTTTTATGGTACAGCGTGCATTGGAGCGGAATTGGATAACTGCACCAGAGATAGGTATTTCGGCCGATGACGTCATCCGCAGTGAACTGTGTCTTGATTATTTAGGTGCGGTTCGAGGATATAGTGAAGTTCAAAGAATTTGGTTCGATACATATGAATATATAAAAAAAAAAAAATCATCTTCTAATAAATCAAAATAATATAGTGTATGAAATTCTCCAAAATAGGCATTTTTAAGATTATTTTATGAACCCACATCTATCGTTTCCTTTTGTTTTTCTTCTCTTTTGCTTATAATAAACAACTAATGATTACAATTTTCTCGTCACTATCCTCCATAATGTGAATACTCGTGCACAGGCGAACTCGATTGCTTTGAAAATACCGATATTGCCGATGGAAAATCCGAATGCAGTAGATAGACGCACCCTATTGGCATTTTGTAAATATCGACGCCTCGTACACTCCGTACGCTCCGATTCCGACGCAGTGGACGCTTAGCTTATTTAAGCCTTTTTGCGTAGCCCTTTGGGTGTATTTTTGACAGACTGGATAGTTTCCCGCCACTACACAGAATAACAAAAATAATTATCTTCGCAGGTTATTGGGTGAGATACTTCCGAGAGCCGCGACGTGTTCAGTGATCCTCAGCGCCCATGTCGAAAAGTGGGAATACTCGAAACCAGTGTTTGCGGGGGTAACATATAATATTTTTTTAACCTACAGATTAGATTAGTATTTGCAACGGTTAATCGCCCATACATTTGAAAAGGCCAGAGAAAGTCTACAATTTTTGACATCGGGAATTTACTGACTCCATTGAAAATAGGATCGTATTACCGGTAGAATGCCGGTAATAATTACAGAAACAATAGGGTATTTTCCAATTTATTCAAAACTATTTTAATTTGAAGATTGGGACGAAATATGTAACAAAAAATTCAAAATAAATTGTTTGATATCCATTTTCTCAATTAAAAACGATTCAAATTAAAATTATTTTTCGTTGTTTTCAATTTATTGCCAAAACGCTCCAACTTACGATGACTTTTTATCACGTGACCACACGTGACGTCAACTTTGTGTAAACTAAAGTAAAGTCATCGTAAGGAGTGTTTTGGCGGTAAATTCAAAACAACGAAAAATAAATTTGATTTTAATCGTTTATCATTGAGAAAATATATATCTGAAAATTTTAAAAAATCAATTATTTATTTCGTCCCAATCTTCAAATTAAAATAGTTTTCAATAAATTGGAAAATACCGCATTAAAAAGCCATTGTGTCTCGCGTGGATCTACGTTCCGGCACACAAAGGGTTAAAGTAGAAAATTGTATAAATGTCGACACAGTCAGCTCGCACTCTTGTGACTCGAATGGAATGGAAAAACTGTTTTTATTTCGCAATTTTATGTAATAACTAGCAGCGCTCCGCGGTTTCACCCGCGTAGTTCCCGTTCCCGTGAGAAATACGGGGATAAAACATAGCCTATGTCACCCGGAGATAGTGTTGCTTCCCAACAGTGAAAGAATTTTTCAAATCGGTTCAGTAGTTTCGGAGCCTATTCAATGCAAAAAAACAAACAAATCTTTCCTCTTTATAATATTAAGTATAGATGAGCACAATGACCGCTATTTCAGATTCTCAGGAATTTTTATTTATACTTGGTATAAACTGTTGGGTATTGTAATAAATTCTGATTTTTTACTCAGGTGCCTTTTACTGCCGGTCTGTCAGTGCTCCTGAGCCCAGAACTTGATAACCTCATAGAGTTGAACAAGAAGGAAGCTGCGAGATTAGAGCAAGAGCGCGTTGAAGCCGAACTTTTAGCGGCAGAAGCGGCAAAAGCGAAAGCAGAAGAAGAAGAAGAAAGTGATTAGGTTTTGAAGAAGAGAATTGTGGCGTATTGTGGGTGTAACCTAATGTTGATATCCTTTGCTTATGGCTAAGGTAATGGTGTTGATTCTGTTGTGCACCAACTAAACTTAATTTTGGCTATTGCTATCTTTTTTCTTATAATGAAACAAGAAAGAGATGGAAATAAATAAGAGCTGTCAAATTTTGTTGAACTAAAACCGTCTTCGACGCAACTACGACAAACTAAATTCCACCATGCTTAAAATCGCGCAAAGTTCAAGGCAATCGAAGCGTAATTTATTTTGACAGTTCTAAAGCGTCACTCAGCGTGATTTTCTTTCGCAGTCTGACAGTAATAGATAACAATACTCTTTAGTTTAGGTGGTAAACAAAAGAATCGGCACCATTGCCGTAATTTAGTTTGACAGTTCTAAAGCGTCACTCAGCGTGATTTTCTTTCGCAGTCTGACAGTAATAGATAACAATACCCTTTAGTTTAGGTGGTAAACAAAAGAATCGGCACCATTGCCGTAATTTAGTTTCGACAGTTCTAAAGCGTCACTCAGCGTGATTTTCTTTCGCAGTCTGACAGTAATAGATAACAATACTCTTTAGTTTAGGTGGTATACAAAAGAATCGGCACCATTGCCTGTCTGCTCTACAGATGGTTTAGTAAGAGCTTATCTATGAACCTCGTCGTACTAAACTTAGTTAATAAATATCAAATACATATACAGGAAAAGTTTTTATTCAGTGCGCAAACTTTAACCATGAATTCAGCACACCATTCTAGACTCCTAGCGAAAAAAAATTTCGTCAGTTTTACAAAAAAACATCAGCTGTTTCATAGAAAAGTGCAATATCTACGCGGTCAAAATGTATGGAACAGCTGTTTTTTCTTTGTATAACCGACGAAACATTTCTGCGCTTGGGGGTTTAGAATGATATTATTATGCTGAATTCATGGTTACAGTTTGCGCACTAGATAAACTTTACCTGTATACCTACCTAAATCTAAGGATTTAATGAAGTCACAGGCATTTGATATTTAGGGACTAAGTACTATCCATTCATATTTCTGTCGCCGAAGTATTGTTGTGTTTTAAAGGAACCAAGACGCACAGTACAACTGTTTTCTTAATGTCACGAGGGACATTAAGAAAACAGTTCATCGCATTTCCGAATATAAACGAGCTTTCCTCCCATTTTTAAAATAAATTACATTAAGTTAGAAGAGTATTAACAACTCTATATACTTCCAAGTCGATGGGAGCGTCCGGTCTGCACCAAGTGCATAGGGCAACTGATAGAAATTAGACATCCGACGAGTGACTACTGACGAAACACGAAGTTTGCCGAGGGAAATTAAGAAAATAGTTGTACTGTACTGTCATTCTAATTATAATTCCCATAAAATGGAACCGCCACCCACCCATTAGGGGGCAGAGGGTACCCTATGATAACAGGTCTGCAATCTGCCAGTAAATTCTCTTACCAACTTACGTTGTCACCCAATATACATTTTCACGGGCTCATCAATAGATGTCGCTAGGTTTGCTGTATCTTTTACTTCCATATTTCTTTCAAAGGCGTCACGAGACTGGTGTAATAGGTCCTCACACTAGGCTCGTGACGCAACTCCACGCCAAAGCGCGTATTTTTCAAAGGGCATTGCTATTTAACATCTTAACCGCGTCACTGATTATAGAAAATAGTCAGTATTTTAGTCCGTTGTTAGTATTATCATGTTATTTAGATTTAATATACTAAATTCGAAAATCTTTGTTCGACTTTTACAAAGCTATTGTTATTGAAATGTTTTTAAATAATAAAAAAAGAAAAACGTTTTTTTTTGTATAGTTTTATTGGCGTGTTAATGATTCAGTAACATTAAACAATAAATTATTTAAAATTTAATTTTAAATGCAGGTTAGACCTCTTTAACAGGAACAACTTTTATAGGCTAAGAACCACGACCTAGGTTATGGCTAGTCGATGTACAACGTACAGTCAACACAAAGTTGTTGATCACAGGGTTCATTTTGCCATGCACCTTATTGATTTTCCGACTATGTTTTGGCAATTTTTTTATGAAAATGACAGTTCGAAAAGGTGACATGCGTCCGCTATATGGAAAACGCACGTAAATATTTGAATACTTATTGCTTAACATTTTCGCTCCTTGATCGTACGCACAATACAAGCAGTAGCCCTAGGTCTGGTTATCAGTGTGCGTTTAGCCTCACAATCAAAACATACAACAGGTCTAAATAAATACATAATTTAATAAATTAAGAAAACATAGAAAATAGCACAAAAAATTTACAGTAAGAATTTTTTAAGGTATTTTCCCAGTCAGGTGATCATTTCAACACGATATATTTGTGCTTATTTCGATTACATAACAGTACAAGCATCTCTTGGCGCAGCCAAAATAACGGGAATAACACGGCCATCTTGTATTTTCAAGCTTGTGTTGGGAACAGTTGTCTTCCCAATTTTACAAAACAGCTTCGTAAATGTTGCCTTCACAGGGGGCCATTGTTGGTCAACATTTATGAAGCTTTAGTTTTGCTAGTCATTACTATCAAACGCCAAAAGATCGTTGAAGCACTAGAGATACATTAATTTCATCATGTTCACTAATCCTCAATTAATATGTAATTCTTCTTATCTTATCTTAACATTCGTGATATAATCGTCCAAGGTGGATGCGCTAAGGTTGCCCGGTAAAAGCATCATGCAACCTTCTAAAGTCACCGTCACGAGAAGCTATACATTTTGTAAATAAAGAATTTCTACCAAGTTACTCAGCCACAATTCAATACACAACAAATAATCCCAAATTCAATCAACTCAAAGTTACATACGTGTAATACGAAACTAACGAGCAATTTCACTTGGTCGGGTTATATTTTAGCGATATAAAGCGCTGTCGTCTAATGTTTTGTGGTACTGGAACGCATCTGACTCATGGAACGTAAACATTTGAATCCCTGAATGTGTGTTTACAAAATGTATAGCTTCTTATAACGGGGACCTTAAGTTCAATTAATCCCATTAAATTACTTATTCATGAAAATTTCATGAAAAACTAATAGTCATTCAATATTTTGTTCAACATTCAGCCTGACTCTGAGGAGCCATTCAAGTATTACGTAAGCTCTACAGGGGGCGGGCGGGGGTTATTTTTTTTTGCTTATTTTTGATGACATGGGGGATGGGGGAGTCTGGATGGTGGTTACGTCAGCAGTTTTTTTTTTCTACAAAATTTAGTCGATTTTGGTTTGAACACATGGCAACCCTACTTGTCTATGAATGGCTCGAAGAAAACGATGTCGATATTCCAAAATTACACGAAAGTGAGCAGACATAACATTGAGCAGCAAACATCAAATGTCATCGAAGACTTGGAATGTCATTTGAAAGTCATGGATTCGAATGAATATAGCAAACTTTTAAAAGAAGGGTGATTTGGTCGTTAATATATAAAGATTATAATAACTGAATACCATCTCAACAAAATTTGCTTAAATAAATATCATATGCGTTAAAGTCCTCTATTCCAAGCCTATTCCTTATAATTGCTGCTCGTGAATCAATATATGTATATAAATAAACCAGAAAACACATTGAAAAACGTGAGCATGGGAGGGGGGAGTAAGAGCTTTGCTTACTTTTGCTGACGAGGGGGAGGGCAGGGTTAATAGTTGCAAAAAAATCTGCTTACGTAATACTTGAATGGCCCCTGAACTACAAATTGCAAAAAAAAACAAAAAAAACGCGGGTTGCCCTGGAGCTTCCCCCTATAGATAACTGGCGAAATGTTCTTAACACTTTTATCTACCCTTTGGCGAACACAGGCACGATGTTTTATTAATCGTTAAGCGCCCTGTAAAATCGTCGAATTTGTTTGACAAATTTATTTGACAAACATTACGTTTTTTCAAACAAGCTCAAACGGTCAAACCGAGGATCAATCAAATTTTGTCATACATATTCCAGATTCGGTTTTCTCCCCGTCGTGACTTGACGTCGTGCTAAGTGCTTACAATGAGTTATAAAGACCACGCATTTTTGGCGTTGACTCTATCACTCTGTATTAAGAAAAAAGAATGAAGTCGACTGTCTTGTTTGACAAAAACTACGGTTGACGTTCAAATATGTTTGTCAAACACGACGTAAGTCCAGTTTTTCATCATACACGTCAAACACGTACAACGTTTGACAAACCCTTCAAACAAAGCCGTTCACTATCAAATTATTTGACAAACACGTAAAATTTTTCAAATATTGTGATCGTTTACATGGCAGGGCACTTTATAATACAAATTCAATCTTTGCAGTGATACTAAATATATCCTTTTGTTTTGAACTTTTGAATTAAATCATAGGAAATCCTTTTTTTTTTAATAATCACAGTTACCTAGGAATGATTTCTTTGGTAGAAAATACCTATTTTAATAGATTATATCCGTTTACAAAATGTTTTGATATTTCGGTTATTTTTGCAATTTTTTTGCAACTTCTTTTTTTTCTATAAATTCTACAATAACATGCTTAAAATGCGATTATTACAGTCTATCAACAAATTGCTTAAATGAATAAAAAGTATTTGATTACAAATAACATTGAAAAATAAATAAAAATGTATGATACCTTGATAAAAACACTGGTAGTAAATGGTAACTTAACGTTAAAAACTAACATCTATTTTTTATCGATTACACCTCTGAAAAGATCGATTGTAACTTTAAATATACAAATCGATTCTAGGAATCGATTATATGACTCTAGCTAACTTTAGTGAACATTTAGCGCAATTTTATAATTTCGTTTTCCGATGGATATTTGAACCAATGAAGCATGACGACACATACATACGGGTGGCAGGTACGTTGACGCGCAAACTGAAACCGTGAATTCATCACATGATTTTAAAAACTCTAGCGTGTGTAGGTCTGCCCGGCTTGGGCGGAGCACCGCCGTGTCCTCGTGGAGGCGATCGGCGGCGGCGATCTCTCGCGTCCGGCCCTGGTGCAGGCCATGGTACGGAGCGAGAGTGCATGGGTAGCCGTCACCTCCTTCTGCGAAGCAGTAATGCTTGCGAAGAGGGAGGCAGCGCACGTGAGGGAGAGCCAGTATATGCGCCCTCACGGCCCTAGCCGCGGGAGACGCCCTGGGCGTCGGGAATCCCAGGCTGATTCCCGGCCACCGTAGGCGCGGGCTTGCGGACGGCGAGTAATGGGTAGCTCGCTGTCCGGTAAGGACCAAGCCCAGGTCTACGGCGCGTTGTGTTCCACGCGCGCCTCAAAGAGATGTCAGCACCAATTGGTGGGGTCTGCAAGGGTCGATGCCTGCCAGGGGTGCGGGTTGTTCGAAAGAGATACCGTGGCCCCTGGCACACAGGCAACTGAAGGAACACGGGTGGGCTTTAGTCAGTAAAAGTCTGACACGCCTTCCCGCTCCACCCAGAGCGGGAGAAGTTATTTGATGATTTCCAACCCAAAAAAAGACTAAAAAAATATATCAGCTGTTTCATAGAACAGTGCAATACCTACGCGGTCGAAATGTATGGAACAGGGAGGTTCAGAATCTATGGTGACAGGTTGCGCACCGATGTCCCTAACACCCCGTATTTTACATCCGGATATGTATAAGGGGTGCTACACACTTTTTCGGGGAAGCAGGATTTTTGGCACGCCAACGGATTCGACTGCTACATGTAGGTGCACTATACGTGTCTGCCCACACTTATTGTGAACACGGATGCTTGCATAAAGAAATTAGTTCCCGGCATTGATATACAAAAACCCAAGATACCCAATCAGTGTTTCAAAAACGTCCGCATAAATAGGGCGCAATGTCCGCAGGTGTCAAAGAGTATCGTTAGTCATCTTTCAGTCTGTCTTTTTGGTCTTTACTTTGTAAAAACCACTTAAAGTCATGCGTGTAAAGTTGAATTTTCCAAAAAAATGTGTTTTATCATAACTATAACCACAGACGTATAAGGGCCAGCGCCCACTGGCGGCACGGCACGGCAAACGATTTTTAAGACACGAATAGAAATATAACTTAATAGTATGACAGTAAAATTGGAACTTCAAAGGCAACGATGCCGCGGTATCCTTAGGCATGCCACGACGTCTTCAGGCATTGAAATTTGAATTTTATTGTCTTACATATAAATTATATTCCTATTCGTCGCATAAAAATCCCTTGCCGTGCCGTGCCGTTAGTGGGCGCTGGCTCTAATTGGGGACAGTTTTCAGTGTTACTTTTGTTCGAGACTCTGCATCTTGGGTTTTTTTATATCAATGGTTCCCGGTCAATACAAGATAAAGACATGTAACTGTTTCTTACTAAAATTGTACCCAACCGTATTGAGAGTCAAGTCAGAACATTGGATTCTTTAAGCCAGCACACTACTAGTAATTAAATTATTTTTCGAATTTTTCTACACGTCTGGAAAACTTCAGATACGTACATTTCATTTAGCAACCGAAATTAGGAAATATATATACTACGCTACAAAAAGTAATGCAAATTAATCGTTCAGTAAAATGTCTACCAAATTAAACATAACAATTATCATTCTTTAACAGTTGTTTAAGATGTTTATGTCACCGTAAAATTGTAAATACCGTTAGATTATAATCGTAACATACTGCTTACAATTTAACGCATTATTTTTCGGTAGATTATAATATTTATAATCTATCGAAGTGAAACCGTCAAATTGTGAACTGGTATCAAGACGGATAGTACCTTGCGCTATTACTAAATAGTCAAGTAACTGCCATTAACTTATAAGTAGCACTCGCTCGGTTCGCGCGCGGTTGGTCGCAATTCTAACCTAACCTAACCTATTCGGTCGGTAAGCAGTATGGTGCAGTTCACAATTTATCGACAGTTTATAATTTCGCGAGATCGATTATAAACTAACGGTGTTCACAATCATACGGTGACATTTATAAGTCTTGGCTCACACGGGCGATTATTTCCCGCGACGATTTTTTTTTGCACAATCGATTTTCAAGGGTCTACTCATCAACGCCGAGAGTTTCTGACGCATTGAAACGAGCTGTATTCGATTCTCAATGCTCGGCTTGATACCAAGAGTTGAAATCAGTTGCGTGATAAAATTCCGCCGATATTTTAACGTCAGTGCGAGCGTGGGCTAACACGGCAAATTGACGTAGGGTCTCATTTGCTTAGTAATAAATTTCCCTGATTTACCTAATTTTGAAAACATAAAACCTGGAATGTTCCATCTGTAGCTTGCTTAACACGTTCAGTTAAACTTAAGGGTCTGTTGGTAATAGTTAATCAACTCCTCGGTTTAGCCGAGCAGACCGTTCTCTTTGGGTTGCAACAGTTCTTCTACAAACTCCTTTACGATAACTTGCAGTTTTGCGTTCATGGATTCTTGTTCGCTGTAATGAGAGAAATGCTAATTGAATGACAATGTTAATTTTGAAAATTTATTTCAATTGCAAATAAAAAACATTGTAGAAGGCGATAGCTAATTGCAATTCCTACATCTTAGATAACACTGTTTTTATCATATTTACAAAAAAGCTGTTAGCTTATAATTATACCGTTTTGGTATAATGAGGGTGTTCATGAATATTCAAGCCACCAGTTGGCGCCACTTTGACAAGAGGTCTTCCGGTTCGACAATGAACTTCAAATATTTGATGTCATGTCGTGATTCGTTTCATTCCATTAAGTCCGTAGGCGCTTTGACACTTTTGACAGGTGCCCGGACCTGACGTCTCAGTGCTGCTACCTAGTGAACGTCATTTCAGAAAACCCTCATTGGATTGTAGCGGCTGGATTACAGCGGAAGCAAAAGTTCTGCACCAAATTCAAAGGATATTACCGCTTCAATCACTTATTATCAAGTAAATAATTTAAGTTCTGTCTTGGTCTTAATGCGAAAAGAATGAGGGGCTTGAGGCTTAGTAATAACAGCGGCACAGGACGATCGATCAGGCTAAGTTACGTGCCTCGGAAAGCACGTTAAGTTACGTTACGTTGGTCCCAACGGTCATTCGTGGATCTTTGACAGTCGTTACGAGTCGTCAGATGACCGAATGTTTGACAACCAGTCTTACCAAGGGTACCGGTAAACCGGGGTTACATTAATCAATATTGAACTTTGAAGGTTCATATTTCTTAAGTGTGAAAAGGCTAGACAGATGATGTCATCATCAAGACCATGTGGTCTTAATGCGAACAACGATAGAAAGTAAGTAATACGGGGTCCTGCAGGCTTAGCACGAGCACCGATTTGTCGACGGAAGAATAGAAATGACTATTAACTAAATGTACAATAAAGAAGATAGCTATGTTCTTCTATTAATTATCACAGTTAAGCGTTCTAAACGAATCATGATTTTGTAGATAATCGTATATATACTTTGTGGTCGTCGAGTATAAAGTTTGTTGTCAGTGTGATTTTGACAGTTTTGGAAGTTTTTTTTTTTTAAATACATAGTCTAAATTTATAAGGACCTAGACAAAGATCGTTAGAAACAAAAGACAAAATGACAGATTGTAGAAGGATATCTAAAGTGCGATGTCAAAAATGGAGAAACGAAATGTCACTTTGTATTGAAAAAGCACTGTCTATTCTTCGTAGAAATAGAAAACGTCATGCTAAGCCTGCAGAGCGGTGAAAAGTAACATGAAATGTAACATACGTTGAAACAACTTTGCTAGTTGTTGTGTTACATTTTGCATAAATAGGACGGCTTATTTGTGTTACTTTCTCCAACATAAGACACCCAACATAAGACATCTCTGCTTACCTCCTTGTAGGCGCTTCACACACTAGCTCAGAGTAGTACTTCAGTTTGGGTTCCGTGCCGCTCGTCCGGATAGTAACGGTCAGTCCGTTACCGCACCGGAATATTATCATCTCGCCTGATGTGTAGTCTTGATCCAAACCGGTCCCGAGTACGTCTATAAACATAATATTGATTTGTTAATAACTGACTACTGTTTAAGTTCCTTTAGCGGCAAGGCAGACGAAGCACAAAATACACGCCTGATTTTCAATGGATAATTTCATCAATAACTAAACCTATACAAATACACAAATAAAATTGAAGTGTTTGTATGTAATGTCAAAATAGCAGCTTTTTACTAAATGCATATTATGTATATTATGGTTCTTGTATAAAAAATGTTTTTTGTCTGAGTCTGTATCGGCTTGTTCCGGGCTAATCTCCGAAACGGCATGATCGATTATAACGGGACTTTCACTGGCAGATAGCTGATCATATAAAGAGTAACTTAGCAGCAAAGAAAATGATGTAGCATTGCTGATTAGTAGAGCATGCTCCTCTATCTCCTCGGGCCCGCAATTGGTATAGTAAATAGATTATTCCTGCACTTACTCAGGTGAGCTTCCCCGTTGACATTCTCAGGCATCTTGACGCCGGCTGTCAAATCGTTGATGTATACGATCTCGCATGTACCCACTTTCTTAGGGTACTGAAAAGAAACAATAGAATTTACCATAAAAACCATACAATCTATACAAATAAATAAAATTGAAGTATTTGCAATGTCAAAATAAAAGCTTTTTGGGCGAATAAAGTTTGGAGGCGTATAGTATGCCCAGTTACGCTAACACTAGGCATTGTTTCCTTTTTCTATGCTCTAATAAACCTTATGGAGTGAATGAATGAATAAGGTATTACACTCATTTTTGAAAAGTGTCCTAATTAGATTCTAAAGTGCTAATAAACCACAAAAAAAACACAATATTTTTACTTAATCGATTAGTGCCGTAAAAATGCATTTAAATTTTACATTTTCAATTTCGCGCGTAATTTGACGAAAACGCTGGACGTAGTGGACGCCATATTGGTCTGTGGCTATGACGTCAGTTTGCTAAGTAAACAAATGCGCTGATATTTTGTATGATAATTGTTTGTAACTGAAATATTATTTAAATAAAAAATACTTTGGTTACGAAAATAATAAAAGTACATAGTTGTTTAAAAAAATATTTTGTTATTTCATGAACTAAAACTAACATTTTCCGACAGCATTTTGCCTAAGCTATTTCAATAATATATTTTTAGAATTTTTCTCATATAAGTAAAATACCCTATTATAAGGTCACAGCTTTTTGTAAATATGTTAAAAACAGTGTTATATGTAGGAAATGCAATTAGCTATCGCCTTCTAAAATGTTTTTTACCAGTTGAAATAAATTTTGAAAATTAACATTGTCATTCAATTAGCATTTCTCTCATTACAGCGAACAAGAATCCATGAACGCGAAACTGAAAGTTATCGTTATATAATATATTTTTAGATTTTTTCTCATATAGAGTAAAATACCCTATTGCAGCGACCCCAGCGAGGTATGACCAAACTCAATTAATCCCAAGATATGCACTAGCTCCTGAAGCTTCATGTATCATGGTGTTACAGAGACCATTGCATACAGACATAATCAGCCTATAATGTTCCCACTGCTGGGACACTGCTGAAACAGGCCTCCTCTCTATGAGAGAGAGTGGGCAATAATCCACCACGCGGGCCCAGTGCGGGCTGGTGGATGTCACATGTCTTCGAATTTTTGTTTCTTTGACATGCCGGTTTCCTCACGATATTTTTCCAATGCAAATTTACTCTTTTATTGACTTACGAATGAAGAATTTCAAAACTGTAGATCCAAAACGCGAAATAATACTTCAAAATGCAGTATTTACCTCTCCGGGTCCAGTATAATTCCTGATGCGCCTAAATATCTTCTGTATAATGGCCTGCTCGTGGCAGATGTAATAGTTGTTATGCGTCACGTGGTACCCGTACTGCGCATATAACGCGTGCAATTGCTTCAGGACCGAAGAACCCGAGCAGTATAAGTGAGAGGCTAGGGACGCTACCTGGAAAGGAAAAATAGTACATTTTGATACACGTGTGTAATTATCAATACACACGCGTTCCAAAATACGTTTTTCAACACACTTGCGAGGAACACAGACTTGTATTGTTAATTACTCTTCTTCCCTACGTGAAGTCGATATTTGTGATAATAATTAACCATACAACGAAAACGTTTACAAATATTTATGGGTAATAGCGCGCAGAGAAAAAAACACGAGTGTTTAATAAGCTGAACTATGAACCTAAGTGCGTTGCCACAGGAGTCACTTTACGAGCAAGAGTATTGAAACGTACATTATAGTGACATAAGGTTTGCTATACCTATTGGGCACAATTATCAATCTGTAGGTATCATTGAGTCTTGGATTGAAAGTGCTCATGGCTAAGTATTTGACAGCCGCACGGATCGATCGATCATGTTAATCTACGCTTTACGTTGGTACGAGCATGGGCGACCATCTTAACGTACCAAGCAAGACCCTGCCGTGCCTCAGAAAGCAAGTTACGCCGTTGGCCCCGGCTGTCATTCGTGGATCTTTGACAGTTGTTACGGGTCGTCAGAAGTCCGAAAGTTTGACAACCAGTCTCACCAAGGGGTATCGCATTACCCAGTCACTGGCTTGTGAAGGTCAGATATGCAGCCGCTCCATGTAAAATAGTGGTATTCAGCTGCATCTGGTTTGACTGGAATCTGAACCCAACATGGTTGGGGAAAGGCTATGCAGATGATGAACTTGGAAACAACCTCCCTGCCAATCCATAGCAGAGTCAGCGGGCGGCGGAAGGCGCGGAATGTTCTGCGACCGCCTTAGGGTGAGGCCTGCAGGCGACAGGCTTAGGGAGTTAGTTGCCTGAACAAGGAAAGGCCCACTTGGCGGCACGCCTGCCTATACAGGAGCTGCGGCCGTGTGGGACAGGCAGTACGAGTCTGACAGACCCTCCACCCACAGGTGGAGGCCAGCCATAAAGATGTCCACACGTAAAAAAAGGCCTAGTTGTGTAAGTTTACCTGCACTGCAGCAGATACTCCATCTTTCTCAGGCACTCGGTGGTCGCACATGTAGCCGATAGCTTCCTCAAACGCGAATAGAGGCATTTTGTTCTGTTGTGTCAAGAGAAGTGTGGTGTTGCCTGTAATTATAAAAATCTATAATTAAAACGTGAAGCAAAAAACTTGTACCGTTTTTACGAATATTTTACGCGGACGGTGGAGTATGAAATTTGAGACAGTTAAAATTTATATGAACAAGGAGTGCAAATAGGTAGCTAATATTTATATATGATAATGCATTAGAAATACATGCAGTTTTAAATTAATTCTGATCGACTTTCGACAACTGGGCGACCACTAGTAAATAAATATATTAAGTTCAGTTGTGTTATTACTTAGCAACTCAAAAAATCTACAGATCCTCTCTTTTTGTACGGTTAAGGAGACAAAAACCAGAAACAATCTAGTAAGGTTATATCGACATAATATGTCGATATAACCTTACTAGATTGTTAAGTAAGACATAATACTTAAGTAAGACATAATATTATTATGTCTTACTTAAGTATCATTTAATTATTTTTAATTTTATTGCAGTATTTGATAATAATCAGCAACAATCACGGCACCTAATGTAAGAATAGGGTGTTTTTTTTCAAACGTTACATTTTGTTTCTGGATAAACAGGGAACTGTTTCAAAAAACGAAAATGCCGTTTGAGTATTCTCCAAAATTGACTTTATCACTTGTCTGTTCAATTAACTCTATTTATCATATTTAAGTTGTATACCATGTTTAAGTTCCGTGTGGTGCCGGACGTAAAGGAATAGCACCATCCCATTTCTTCCCGTGGGTGTCTTAGAAGGCGACAAAGGGACTTACTAGAGAATGGGCAGCAGCGTTCTCTATGCATTTTACCACCATACTGCGATCGCCAACCCGCTTGCCAAGCGTGGCGATTGTGGCAAAACCCCCTTTTGGGGAAGATCTATGTCCATCAGTGGACGTATTTCAGCTGAAATGATGATGATGATCATATTTAACTTTCGCCCTGATCTACCCCTATAAATAATGTTACGAGGATCTTTATATCCTCAGAAAAAACTCACCCATCCACTTAAACCAGTAAGGGTCTCAAAAACTCTCCCCGTCCCTTCATGATAGTCCTCAACATCTTCTCGCTTGCAGAACTAGTCTAACTGCCATCAGCCCAGGAGAACTCCTATCTTATTGCCACTGAAGATGTACCAAGAGTTTGCACTAGGAGGTGTAAGAAAATAACTCACCCATCCACTTAAAACCAGTAAGAGTCTCGACAAACTCGCCCCGTCCCTTGATGATGGCCCGCAACATTTTGGAGCTCACGATACTGGCCATGATGTAGACCTCGGACTCCGGCATGTGGTTCGCTCGCTTGCAGTACTGGTCTAACAGCCACCAGCCCAGGAGAGCGCCCATCTCGTTGCCAGTGAATATATGCCAGGAGTTTGTGCTGAAATGATTTGATTCGTTATCAAACCATATGGTTGCAGTATAAATGACTAAGACGGTTCCGTTGCTATACAGTGTCAATGTATGAATACTCTGTCTAGTGTTTTGATTCTATAACTAGAGTTTCTCCTAATCAGAACAAGGTTGCGTTACTTCGTTGTTATTTGCAAAGGAAGCGCGTACGCAGTGCGTGCTTTTTGGCATTAGTTTACGCGAGTACGACGTGAAAAGATTGTGAACTTAAAAACAGTATAGACAAACATGTGTCTTAGCACGTAACATTATTACACACTTACTAAACTAGCATTGTAAACCGACATAATTCTATTTCTTTCTGCTCACTCGCACTCTGACCCCCACTATACAAGCCCTACTAAGTTTGGGGGTCAGCGGTCAAACCAAAAGTTGTGATGTACGGCCAACTGTGGCATCTTTGCTTTCCATGAGCAACTTTACCCATGAGAACTGTACTTAAATTTCTCTCGGTAACTAAAAATCTGTTGCCGCCATTTAATAACGAAGCGATACAGAAGTAGAATAATCTACTATTTGTAACAATTTTTTAGTAATCGAGAGATATTTTAATACAGTTCTCATTGGTAAAGTTGCTCATGGAAAGTAAAGATGCCACAGTTGACGGTAAAAACTTAATTGTATTTTTTGTTAGATTACTCTGTCATTCATCACCTTTTCTTTTTGCCAATATAACTTTTTGTACTTGGTGGAAAGAGAGTAGGGAGGCGATTGCCCAGCAGTGGGACATTAATGGCAAGTAATCCCACTAATTTTATAAATGTGAAAGGTTTGATGTTTGTTATTCAATCACGCAAAAATGGCTGCATGGATTTGGATGAAATTTGGCACACAGATAGTTTATAACCTGGATACTTTTTGTCCCGATAGTACGTTCCCGTGGGATAATTTCTGGCCTCCACGCGGGAAAAGTTGCTGGCAGAAGATAGTAATAAATACATTTTATAGCACGGGTTTTCTATGGAAATAGTAAGTACGAGGTTGTTGCTAGTGTTGCTACGCAGTGCCATACCGCGCGTGCCCACTCGCCGCTAGCGCAGGCAAAGGGAGGAGAGAGGGAACCCCGATCGCGACGCAACGGACGTAACACCGCGATCCTCCGCGACTCTCAGTCGCGATGCCAATTTTATTGTAAAATTGCAACACAAATGTTTCTGTGTTTCTTTTGTTCAGCCGTACATTTATTTGTAGACCAATAAATTATTGAAGTTAAAGAAGTGACTTTAAAATTTTGTATTTTTATATTTGAACATTGACATAACAGACATTAATAGATACAGCGTATGTGAGTCTTCATATTTTGTTGCTTCATGTGACTGATGGCGACTAAACCACGCATAGAGTGCATGGCTATAGCAACATCACCTCAAAATATGCTCACCTATCATCATACTCGGCGACTGCCAGTCTATCAGCATCAGGATCGTTGACCAGCACAAGTTTGACTTTCTTCTTCTCTGCCAGCTCTGTACTTAGCTTCAGACACTCTAACTCTTCAGGGTTAGGGAATGTTACCGTGGGGAAGTCAGGGTTCGGATCCTGCTGTTCTTTCACGCTGATTGGTGCCTGTATGTGAAAAGTATATATGTGAGTGAGTGAGTTGGGTCAGCTGTCTAAGATACTCAAGAGATAGAACAAAGGAAACATTGAGACAGTGTTAGATGATATAAATGAGAAGGGAGTGAACAGTAGAACAACGAGCAACCGGCAACAATACACAGAAATAACAAATATAAACATTAAAACCAAGCGTGAAATCAAATATCGGTCAAAACCTAGAACGGTGAAATACGGTGTACCTCAGGGGAGCGTATTGGGTCCCCCACTATTTCTGGTGTACATAAATGATCTTCCAAAAATTATCAATCACCCAACTGTATTATTTGCTGATGATTGTACAATAATGATAAAAAAAGATGAGTCCTACAATTATGAACAAGAAATCAATGACACGCTAAAGCAAACTATAGATTGGTTACAGTCGAATAATTTAAAAATTAATTTAGAAAAGACGTGTATAATGCATTTTAGTCAGCGACAACAACAACTACCGGTTAATATTAGTCACAATGGACATTCAGTTACAAAAACGGATACTACAAAGTTTTTAGGGTTAGTTATAGACAGTCAACTTACGTGGAAACCGCAAGTTGAAGAAATTTGTAAAAAACTTAACAGTTTTGCTTTTGCTCTTCATAAGCTGTCCAAATTTGTAAACCCTGACGCCGTGCTTATTGCTTACCATAGCTACGTAGAATCAGTTCTAAGATACGGAGTCGTTTTCTGGGGTAACTCGACAGACAATAATTACGTTTTCCTCGCTCAAAAAAAATGCGTACGCGCTTTATGTAAGCTACACCCAAGGGACAGTTGTAAACCATATTTTGAATCCTTGAAGCTTTTAACATTGCCGTCATTATACATCTTTGAGGTGGCAGTGTTTGTTAAGACACACCCACAGCTTTTCGAAATAAGAGCTCCAGCTGATCCACGGTTAAGGAAAAGGGATTCGAACATTCTTTGTGTTGATCGCAGTAAAACAGCCCTCCTACGTAAAAGTTTTTATCGAATGGCTCCAGGTATTTTCAATAAAATTCCACGACAGATAAAAAATCTTAATAATAATATGTTTAAAAATAAACTGAAACAATTTTTAACTCATAAATGTTATTACTCCATAGCTGAATTTATGGAGGACACCACTAACATTTAGACAACATTAGATTATCACAATATGACATTTTATGATAATGATTTTATTATCCTCATTGGTTTCTTTAGATGTTGTTAAAATGGCTGTTTCTGTGTGTATACGTTCTAAGTTACACTATCTTATGTTTTTGTCCTTACATTTAGATTAATATTAGGTCGACATTGGCAATTGTGTGTTAGTATGTAAGTAATTGAGTTATTTTATTTTAAATGTGTCTGTGGTTTCGACAAAACTAACATTCTTATTATTTGTATGCTTTCGAGTAAAATGTAGCGAACTGACTATCTTATTATAACATCCTATTGTAATGAAACCTACATTTACGAATAAATTTGATTTGATTTGATTTGATTTGATTTGACGAGATGATGGTGATAGATCCCAACCATCTTTAACAAATTGTGATAAAGTCAGGTGGATAATGAAAGCTCCATAGAATATTATGCTAAAGGATATAGTCATCTAGAATATGGTCATGGTAACCCAGTGGTTGTGGTGGTCAGATAGGCAGTGGCGTTATATAAAATGTTGATATTTAGCTGCATCCGGTTAGACCGGAAGCCAACCCCTATATAATTGTGAAAAGACTAGCAGATTGATTTGATAGCGGCTTTTTGAAAAACAATTATCATAAATTATAGTCCGGGAGGCAGCGTTGCAAATAAAAAAGTCATAGTGAGCCGGATGATATTGTCATCGATGGTTGATCTAGGTTTAGGTTTAAAGAAACTTTATTCTCAATAAAGACATACTACGTCACTCACTTGAGAACAATACTAGAACATATAAGTTGGATTACACAAAGTTCGTCGTCATCAGTTACACAATTATATGACTAATAAGTGAACCAACCGTCAGCTGCTCAAGTAGTGGTGGGTGCGGGTGTGGGTGGTTCCGGAAGTGGTATTTTTTTTTTATTGAAGTCATAGTACGCCGGCTGAAACTTTTTTCATAAATAGTTTACATCATATTGAGCTGAAAGAAAATCGTCAACTGCATGGTGGAGGGGGGATTATGCGTCAGCCGCTCGCATGAACTTGTAAAAGAAACACGTAAAATAAAGTAATAGTACGCCGGATGAAATTGAACAAGGTGATTGTTTAAATTATCAAAAGTACGAAAACAATAATCAGCTGCGTGGTAGCGGTGGAAACACCGTCAGCTGACGCAGTAAAAGTTAAATATATTGGAGCATTGCTACTACGCTGTCTCCTTTTAAACACATATTTTGAGATAGATTCTGGAGCTGTTTGAGCCCATAACACGACCTTCGGGCTACCTAAGCCCCTCCCCCTCAAATTTCAAAGAAACATCTGCGTGTCTCTTTGTCGTGCACAATCAGAAGAGGACTTTATACTATACTGAAATAGAGACTAATCTTGTTCTGTGGATCGAGTCATTTGCGTTCGTGAATAAATTAGCGCCATCTGATGTTCATAGTTAGAACTACCTTTGGATAGAACACCCGTATGCCTATAGCTATATAATATTTAGGGATTTTTAATTTTACTAAGTAGTAAGTATTTAAATGTTCATTTCAAGGATTGATAAATAAAATAAAATTTAGCGAATCATGTTTTTATTACTATGAGACTAAATAATTATTCTATGACACAACTTAAGGAAATATTTAACATAGTATGGTAGACCTAAGACGACCCACTGATCAGAATTTTGCAAATACCCCTTTTGGATTACTGGCTAGAGCAATATAACACAGAAAGATTACAAAAATAAATAAAATATCGCAAAACACCGGCATTAGCAGAAATTTGTATTGGGGTTACCAGTTTATTGTTAATAAAACCACTAAGATCATCATCTACCATCACCCTAATGAATGTTTGCGTAAATTAAAATACTGTGTGTTATTTATAATTGATTAAAAATAATAAGTTGTTTTACTATGCGATAACTGTAATTTTACAATCTTTAACAATGATCCTTTTCTTTGTAAACAATAGAACTGAAGGCAGTTAAAATATACTATTTTAGTAGTAATGAGCTATCGGAGCTTCGCGATAGCGATACTATCGATTACGAATAATTCCAGCCAGTTATCGATTTCTATCTTTCTATATCTTTTTTTAATTCCTTTTATATTAGTTTGTTATTTTCATTTTACTCTCCATATTATTTTATATTATGCATTTCTTTCATATATGTTAAATAAAACAAGAAAAAAAAATAACGATATTGTTTTACACATACTATAAACTTCTCGATATTTTCATTAAATTTTCACTAGGCCATGCCGGTTGAAATCTGACACTGTAGTTTAATAGTTACGTTTGCAAAAACAATTAGTCAGCTGGGTGCGGACAGGGGAGTTCTGTCAGCTAGACCCTGAAAGAAACTGTGCATTATTCGAAAAATCTGTATCTTTAGTGGGTCAGCTGACAGTCTTTCCACCGCTACCCACGCAGCTGATTGTTGTTTTCGTACTTTTTATAATTTAAATAACTTTGTTAAATTTCATCCGGCGTACTATAACTTTATTTTACGTGTGTTTTTTACAAGTTCATGCGAACGGCTGACACATAATCCCCCCTCGACCATGTAGCTGGCGATTTTTTTTAAGCTTAGTATGATGTAAACTATTTATGAAAAAAGTTGCAGCCGGCGTACTATGACTTTTTTTTTCACTACCTACTTCCGTAACCTTCCTATCCTACACCCACCGCGAGTGTGTCAGCTGACGCTTGGTTCACTTATAAGTCATTCTAGATCTATTGAACAAGATGGCAACCGATCGGCGTAAAAACACTACCTAAAATGCAACGCTACCTCCCGGACTATTATGACACAAAAACTGAAGTTACAATTTCGACGTCCTCATCTATGTACAGCTCCATTAAGAGGTTACCCCTCTAAAAGACAAGAGGTTACAAGACAGCTTGCCGTGCATAAGATTGGAGGTTCGAATCCTGGGCATGAAATGTGCTCTATGTCATCTATTTTATTTTATTTTAAGTATCTTTCTATTTTGTTTTAGTAATATTTCATAATTTTTCATTTCATAATATTTATTGTTGCTTTACAGATATCTAACTTATTAAACATATTTTACCAATTACTGAAACAAACGGGTCAGTACACAAGTGATATCTTTTTAACGCAAACGATAAAATAGGAAGAGCTAGAAATATTTTAGATTGACATAAACTAACGAAATGACACGTGATCTGTCATGTCGTCTATGTATACAGACGTTTTAAGTGAACGTATACATCAAACGTTATAGTTATTACTTGAGTAATTTGATGATTTCCCAGCCAAAAAAAAGGGTAGGGATTAATTTAATGAAGAAAATGTAATAGGTTAAATTAATGGATACCCTCAAATAACATAGTAGACTGAGACCTAAAGATGAAGTAACTCGGACGATAGTCGATAACAATTTCATCTCAATTCATATGTGCTGACGTTCGGTAATGCGATGGTTCGAATCCAAGTCGAAACAATGAACTATTTTTGAAGTATTCCTTAGATTATTCGTAACGAATTGAATTTTGTAGCAGTGTAACATTTTAAAACTTAAGGGCTCAGCACATACTGACGCTGTGTGTACACACTAAGCCCTTTAGGATATTTCGCCATTTAACTGTTATTTAGTAAGAAAACAAAAAAACAGACTGATGTAACGTGGCCTTAAAATAATGTGTGCCTGCCCTTATGCGCGGCAACGGGGAGCATAAATACATTCCGCCCGCGACCCGGCGCCCCCGCACCCCCGCTAACCAACAGTGGACGAAGAATCGTGAATCCGTACGCCACGCTTGCGACCCGCTCATAAAAGTTTCCTTGTTTGTGCCCTTATAGGTACTTAGTTTTACAATTAGTATGCCTTTTTACTGCAACGTGCGTTGCACAACACACCCTGAGAAAAAAGGTCCTACACAGGGTTTTTTTTTTTTTCAAAAATAGGACGTACCTTCAAATTAGCAGTAGCAAAAGCCTTCAGAATATATTCATATCCCACTCCATGCATGGCACTGTACACCACATCTATAGCGGCCTTCTTGTTGTCCTCCAAGACCTCGGGACTCAAGCTGATGATGGTCTCCATGTACTTGCTGGTGACCTCGTCCTGGCAGTCAGAGAGTAGGGGGTTCGAGCGAATGTTCTTGATGTCCCAGTGTTCTTCGGGTATGCTGAAAGAAAAACCACTCTGTTTAGATAGGTGTTTTTTTGAGGATAAGTAATGTGGCGGTGTGCCGTTGGAACCTGGGACCCTTTTTAAAGTCAGTAGTAAAGAGTCTATGCAAATATTCTTTAACATGGCCAGAAAGATTAGTAACTACAGTTATTCCCAGGATCTTCTTCTTAGTGATAAACTACTCGTAAGATCCTTCCATGATCTTGGTTTAATATCTAATTGTATTTATATATAACTCATTTTCTGATACTAGTAGTCGCCCAGTGTTCGAAATTCTACCATAAATCATTTGGTCAATCGGTTTGCTTCACGTATTAATATATAGATAGATATTATACCAATGTATGCCCAAATTCCGTGTGGTACCGGACGTAAAAGAATAGCACCATCGCATTTCTTCCCGTGGGTGTCGTAGAAGGCAACTAAGGGACTTACTAGAGAATGGACAGCAACGTTCTGTATGCATTTTACCCACCATACTACGATCGCCAACCCGCCTACCAAGCGTGGCGATTATGGCAAAACCCCCCATTTGGGGAAGGCCTATGTCTAGCAGTGGACGTCTTTCGGCTGAAATGATGATGATGATGCCCAAATTTTGTGCGTTTTAGACGATTTAAAAAATAAAAACACAAATAGATTAGCCTAGTTAGGAACGGGATTAACATTTGTTCATAATGTCCTCGCATTCACACTTAAACAAAATCCTTAAACAAACAAAAAAAACACCTCATTAACCATGAAATACTCACTCCAAACACTGCTTAATCTCCTCCAGCACATACTCATCATGTGGCGATATAATCTGGCAGCCATTTCTCCAGTATACTTTATATCCATTGTCTTCCTTCGGATTGTGTGAGGCCGTCACCATGACACCGGCGACTGAGTTGTATAGGATGGTCCCGAATGAGACCAGCGGCGTGGCGCAAACTTCTGTGAAGATGTGGACTGGGATAGACGAGGTGAGGAATACTTGTGCTGTTAGTTCTGCAAACCTGGAGAAAAGGAATAATATTAATTTAGTAATGATTTCGAAAATCTTTCTCAGAGGGTGTAGTGTAAGCGTTATGCGTTATACTCCATGCGACTTTTTACTATATTATGGACATAATAGAAAGAGACAAACTGAGATAGTTTTCGTGGTTTTCGCGGATGCTGAAGCCGAATGAGGTCAAAATGAAAATCCAAGATAGCGGCTTCAAATGTTTCGTCATTGGTGTTGTTTTCATTTGGAGTTGAAAAAAACGCGTAAGTTATTTCGTTCCTGACGGGGGTCCCATCGAACATTTATTTTGACGTGATAACGACTTTTCGGTCGGAGTACTGGTAACTGGTAGTAAGTTCAATATTTCTGACCGATAAATACATGTAAGATTTCAACCGTTAAACTACGAGAGTTTTAGTTATAGAGTAATGGTTGAGCATCTAAAAGATAGGTCATATATTTTTTTTTAAATAGCAGGACATAACTTGCTTATGACGTGCCTGTGGCGTGTGCATGCACATGCGCGCGACTATTTTTCAGTATGAGTCAAAATTCCAATTCGTGTAGCGTAGAACTGTGTTTAGTTAGAACACTGTTTCTGGTGGTGTCGTTGTAAAGAGTTAACAAAGCACTCCTAGGGCAAAGAGAGAGAGTTAACAACACTATTGGCTGAAAAAAGGTTAAATATGAATATGAAGTTGACACTAGCAAAATAACTCCATACGAGTATATCGTCTCATATCGGCCGTAAATATGCTCAGAAATGAAAAAAAAAAACCAATCGAAGAAAGCTTGCATCAAAAGGAATGCAATGAGCCTAAAAATTCTAGTGCCGACCAAATACAATAGCTACGGCAGTGACTGAAACCGTAAGAAAATCTGCTGCAAATAGCAAAATGGTTTAAGATAACGTCTAATATTTGATGTAAGACTGCTCAGAATTGAAATACATATTTTTTTTTTTTTTTTTAAAACGTTGCCCCACACTAGGAATTTCTCCTGTATCGTGGGTGCGTTTACAAACATTTAAACTCACATACACAAACAGCCAGACCCAGAACAACTACTTGCAGATCATACAAATATTTGTTCCGTGCGGGAATCGAACCAGCGACACGCAGCGCAGCAGTCCATCGCTGAACCACTGCGCCAACCGTGCCGTCAAATTATCAGTGAATGCTTATACAAAATGCAATAAGCCTACTAAATCTGGTATCGGGCAAATATAATGGCAACAACAGTTTCGGGAACCATAGGAACATTTTGTTATAAAACCCTATTTCGCCTCATATCGGCTATATTTTTTTTCGTAATTGTGAAATAAACGACAATCGACGAAAGTTTACGTTACCTACTCGTAGAACACAATAAGCTTTAAAAGTCTAGTTATGACCAAATAAGAAAGCCAGGCTAGAACCGGAATACTAAATAATTTACATGAAAATGTATTACAAACCGAGCAAGTTGATCGCGCTTACCCAATAGAATAGCGAGCGAAGCGAGCGCTCATATGAAATAGCCAGTGATACGAATGAGAAGAGCGCGCTTACTGACAAGATGAGCAAGCACCTAATACTATTGACCGGAGAGAGCCCATCCTCTACAAAGTGAGTCGAGCGCCCTCACACACGACAAGAGCGAGCGCAGTGAGCTCTCACAAAAAAAAGCAAATGAAGGAAGCACAGTGTATTGCCGATCGAGCGAAGCCAGCCCTATGACGCTAGCACTGATCAGAGCACGCTTACTTAAACAATGAGTGAGCGGAGTGAGCATGTGAAGCAGACCCATAACCAGGACGAGCGAGCGGAGCGAGCTGAACTACCGTACGAGTTGGTAGCTACATGGGAAGAGCGAGCGAATCGAGCCCCTTGAAAGACCAGCACGCACATGCTTTACCAAAAGTAGCGAGCGGAGCGAGCTTAACCTCGTTGCGACTGGGTGGAGCACACTTTCACATTCGTAGAGCGAGCGAAGCGAGCCCCTATTAGAAGAAAACCGAGTCTAGCGAGCCTACTTTAACAACGAGCGAACGAAGCGTGCACACCTTAGAAAATAGTGAAGGCCACCTACTGCGCTGTCACTCGTGGCGTAGGTAGGCTGACTTTGCACGCTGGTCTCAAGAGAAGTTTTCCTCCTATCGCTCTTGTGAAGAAGGCTCGCTTCGCTTGCTTGTCACGAAACTGTGCTCGCTACACTGGGCTGAGTTAGACAATCCCATCGTTAAGTCAGATAAGTTTGATGTCAATTTGACTTTTGATTTATAGTCGGCATAGAGCAAATTTAGCGTTAAATAGTGCCTGGCATAAATGACTATGGATTATTATGGGAACTTCTCTCACTAGGTTTAGTCAGGTTACCGGTGTGACCGACGTTTTCACGTAAACAAACGGTGCGGACTCGAACTGCACCTGCTTAATTTTTATTTTTTTACCGAAACTTCTTTTCCTTAACCTTGAGGGGGAAACGGGTACTTGAATACACTTTGCCGCTGCCGTAGTTAGACAGAGTGCCATGCGCCAACCTACGTTAATTTACTGCCTATACAGCCATTCCATTGTGCTGAAAACATCTTTGGCATTCTATGTAAAATAAATACCTTGCATTTAAAGCAATTAGATCACGATCTAATTGGCACGCCCTAGATCGCCGAAGCAAAACCAATATTGACATTATGAAATATCACACTCAAACAAGTTTCTGATTGCTAACTATTACGCATTTATTTTTAAGACTGGTCCAAAAATAGTCTCCGACAAAAGAACCCATGGACAAATTAATAACGTAAGCAAATTCGCAAAACTCTTTACGAAGCAAATCGACACGTTAGGTATATAAATTAATCGGGACCAATTAAATTGAAGACGCATTCAATTGGACAAGACTGCACCTAGTCAGAATCAGTTATTCAGTATCCTGGCTGGTTTCAATTGATAGGATACGGTGTTGATTGTCATTGATTATTTTGTTGGTGCTTTTATAAAGATGAAGATCGACGCCGAATATGATCACGTAATTTGACCACCTCAAGACAGATTGGTTTGTTGATTAACGTAGATTTAGGAGGCGCAAACCGCAGGTCAGCGGCAACGCCGTCAAATCGCAATGACAGAACGCAGCGAAACGGTAACAGGCAACAATAGCATAATCACACAGGCCTCCTCTCTGTGAGAGGGAGTGGGCTGTAATCTACCACGTGGACCCAGTGCAGGTTGGTAGATGTCACATGTCTTCGAAGATTTGTGACATCACCAACCCGCTGTTTGGTTCTAGGACATGTCGGTTTCCTCGCGATGTTTTCCTTCACCGTTTTGAGAACAGTGGTGCTGAAACAATTTACAGAAAGTAAAGCCCTGGTCTGGGTTCGAACCCCTGACCTACAAGTCGTGGCCTTTACCACTGGACCACCACTGCTCTAATCTCTAAGCCAGTCACAGGCGGCAATGTCGCCTTCGAAAGACCACTTTTCCAAGGACCAGTGGCCTCTTATATTTATTATATTTTATTTTCCAGAATTATCTATGACAAAAAGAAAATGCAAATACCGGAAGCATGTCAAACTCCTTTCTCGTTTTTACGACCAAGTTGAGGTCACACCGCTTTCTTCTCCGCAAACTTGGCTGTAAGCCACAAGTGACAAGACCAAGAACATATATAGCGTGTGTGTGAACACTATGAACCACACAGCGGGGCTATAACAAAGTCTGCAGTCATGTCTCATCGTTGTCGCATTTAAAAGGAATAATTCAATCAAGAATAAAGCTACTTGGTTACTCAAGTTCCAAGAATTTGTATAATGACTGACATTCGAATACCGACGACCGCCACGGTCTGAAAGGAACAGTGTTTCTGTTGTATTGTGTAGCTCGACTGAAATGATTGTTTCTATTTGATAAAAAGTAGGGCGACTCATTTACAGTGGAGTTTTTTTTAAATTAATGATAAAGCTCTTAAATTGTAAATAACCGCTAAAGACGCATGGGGTCCTTTCGGAAAATTGACAGAGAGCCTTCTAATTGGGCCACCAAGGTCATAAGTATAGAGATGTAGGTCTGGGGTAAGGAACAAATGTTTAAATAGGTAGACACATAATAATTTGTGGATGTCTTAAAATAAAAGGTCGGAAAACTGGTACTTAGGTATTCTTGGTATGTTTAATGAATGTAGGTAGCTATGTACTTAAGTACCTACTTCAAGACAGGAATTAATCACACCAAAAATAGCAAAAATCGTCATAACTGTCAAAACATGAGTGCTATTTTGATACACAGTAATACTTGTCATTAATTTGCCTTGTGTGACATCATTTAAGTACGACTAGCTGTTGTAATAAAAACATCATAATTCTTGCTTTATCCTTAATCGGCACTGATTTTTGCATAATGATCCTATCTTAACCTTGTTACGAGTACTTTTTGCTTGCTAGTTGCTTGGTAGGTAGCTGTTTGCTTGTTTTTCTTACTGTCGAATGATCCTGCTCTTGACCTCCAATACGCCTGATAGAAAGCGATGGATGAGGTCTGTGATGGAACGAGCGTGTCTAGAAGATGCCTGTTCATTCTTACTTTGAAGGCAGCCGGGTAAAATGTGGAAGGGAACATAGACACTGACAGAGAGTTCCACATGCTGGCCGTAGGCATAATAATAGTGGAGGAGAAAGAAGTACGACTAGTTATGTAAAATATTAAACGCAAACATAGGGAATACTAAATGAACTCAATAATATTGTACCGATTTAAATCAATAATCATTAATAGTGTTAAGAATCGAACCAACTCTTCAGACGCGGTCAGCATGAGTAGGCGGCGTGATCGACGCGACGCGACGTCTCTCGTCGCGTCCTTGGACTTCACCGCGACGGAAACTTTCTCATTGTTTGTCCGGAACAGTATATGTACTTTGTAATAAGCACGGCAATAAACCATTGCCCCTAAAATATAGTCCACTCTTTTATTACAACCCGCTACCTGAGTTAATAAGTTACAAACCTGCAACGATTCACAAATTATTCATATTATTACTGTTTTATCTCACTAAAAATCTCAGACCATGGCATGCTAAGACAAACCCTTAAGTTTAATAGTATGCCTCTAATAAGCTTTCTTTGCGTACATAAATAAAACAATGTGAAATCTTTGTGAATGGTGCGGGAATCTCTCTCGAGGTATCGAATCAGGACCGAGGTGATCCGGCAGGGAACCAACGTTTTCGACATAGCGCACAGAATAAACAAGCTACATAAAGTGGCTTTGGGCCGGCCATATTAGCCGTAAAACCGATGACCCTTGGGGTAGACGTGTTCTTGAGTGGAGACCGCAAATCGGCAAACGTAAGCTAGGACGCCCTCAGGCTAGGTGGAGTGACGATCTTCGCACTTCGTGGTTGGTAGCAGCTGGATGAGAGTTGCCGAGAATTGAGTTGGACGGCGGACGTGCACCTGGGGAGGCCTATGTCCAACACCGGACTGCTGTAGTTTGATGATGATGATAGTGCGATTGGAGATGCCTATGTTCAGCAATGCTTTGAGGCGATGATGAATAATGAGTTTAGACAAAGATGCACAATTACGGCACAGACTACAATGTGACATTTATTTTAACACAATCACACATTGCAAAAACGTCACATTTGGCGCCATATTTACGTAAGCCGTTGACGCCATAGAGAGAGGCTAGCCCAAACAAAGCGTGTCGTGATTGTGTCATTAGTGTTCTTTTAGAAGAAGATAATATTATGTATCCTTCAACAGCGTTCTCAGTACTTATGCCATTTTACTGGAGTTTATAAAGGCTACTGTAAACAGGCGCGACGCGACTCACGTAAAACTATTTTATGAAAACTTCATGGAAATTGTTGCAAATACAAGTGTCGCTTCGCGCCTGTCTGAAGAAGCCTTAACTAACATACCTACCTACCTGTCATGGGACAAAGGTGTAAATTTATGTATATGTGTGTTGTGTAACTAACACATTCAGATTCTTCTTATACCATTATCAGAGTCTTCTAGTCTTCTGGTCTCGGGTCTCGAGAGGTTTGTCTTTTCTAGATTTGCTATTTTCCGACTTCTAACCGAAAGGAGTCGCGGGCACAGGACAGTTATGTTGCCTAGACTAAGAATATATTAAAATAAACGTGATGGAATTCCGTCACGTTATGTATGTAACGGATGCAAATTAATCGCTCACTTGCAAGTTGTTATAATACGTAGTAATTGATTAAATGCATATGATTAACTACATAAAAAATTGTATCTGACTAATTTTTGGGGTCGTATAGATCGAATAGTCGGAAAGAAACTTAGGTAACAGTAATCCCAGCCCCGCACATCAGAGTTATTCAATCAATCTGCCAAGCATTTTCCCAACTTTGTTGGGATCGGCTTCCAGTGTAACCTGATGCAGCTGAACATCTGTATTTTAGCAAATGCCTATATAACCTCTAGTTACTGGGTAATACAATACCTTTTAGTAAGGATAGACTGGTTGTCAGACTTTCGAGCTTCTGACAACCCATAACGACTGTCAAAGATCGAGGAATGACAACCGAGACCAACGGTTTAACGTGCTTTCCGAGCCACGGAGGGGTCTTGATACGTAAAGATGGTCACCCATCCACGGACCAACCGCGGCAAGCGTAGATTAACCTGATCGATCGAGCCGCGCGTATTCACCCTAACACTTATAAATAATATTCATAGAAATTATATTTTTGACCGGCTCAGCGTCGTTAACGGGGAAGCGCCAGGGTAGGCCGTCTGCCAGAGATGCGGGTTGTTCGAAAGAGATACCGTGGCCCCTGGCAGTCCTGGCACACAGGCAACTGAAGGAAGGTTTTAGTCACTAAAAGTCGGACACGCCCTCCTGCTCCACCCAGAGCGGGAGAAGTTATTTGATGAGTTCCCACCATAAAAAAAGGATAGGCCGTTAAATTCAAATCGTCATACGTTTGTTGCAGTTTGCAGGTCACTGCCAGGTTGTTGATCATATATGATTCGCGACCACAGATATAGATAGACCCAGATAACGCAAGTATCACGATCTGTATGAAAACCAAGCGTGCCATTTTTTGACTAACTACTATGACGTCACAAGCACACAAATAAGAAAATTTGAATTTCGCGGGCTCGAACTCACTGGTGGGCCTGGCTAACAAGCACGCTGTCTCACCAGGCATCGTGTCCGACAAAGGTAGTATCAGTGATAAGCAGTCAGACGCTAGTTTACACGCACAACGTTACTGAGTGAGATGCAGGATCATTGATAGTAAAACTGGCGCGTAAAAAATTAAGAAAAGTCCTTTCCAAGATCGAGTTTTATTAAAATACCACTGCGTATATGAATGACCAATATTATTTGAGCTTTTAGTTTTGGAGATTTTAGACTTCTTTTTTTATTACTTAAACACGCCCAGAGTTAGGTTAAATTAGCAAGAAAAACTAATCCTTGTTGGCTCATAACTTTTTAATGGCTTTTTATTTTAGCATTCTGTTTCCGCACAGACAATATTAATAATGAGACAAAACCGTACCATGTTTAATTTTTGATGTACATTGTCGAACAGTGGAGTAATACACTCCCGAAGTTTGTATAGACAAATTGTCGACTAGATTCACCTTAAGTGTGGCCACTTCCTAAATCATATTCGCGGTCATTAGTAATAACCTGAAACAATTGGGGGCGATGGACACCGGTGTTCCTATTTGTGTAGCTGAGTTACAGATAGCTACTATAAAGATTTATCAGCCATATTTCGAGATATTGTAAGGAAAATCTCCATACGCACAACAGGATACAGTTCCTTGCCTCCCGGACAAATATAAGTACTTCTTCTTGGCATATCGAAACAATCTAAATACAGTCAGCCCTAAATTTGGCTACGAACTTGGCAATTTCAGCAGCGTCCATCAGCTCCTGCAGCGTGCAGACAGCAGGACACGCTGGACAAGATATTATGTGCCCCATTGTTTCTTGGGACAGCACCACATTTACACCCCAGAGCGGAGTTACCTGTGAATCTCCACCTTAGCTGGTACTCTTTACTTCGGCTTACCTGAGTCCGGAGTCTATTTAAAGATAGATTGTAAGAATAAGTATTTAACTGGTCTTAACATGATACCCAGTAACTAGGTAGCGGAGGTCAGATATGCAGTCGCTCCATGTAAAATACTGGTACTTAACTGCATTCGGTAAGACTGGAAGCGGACTTTAACATGCTTAGGAAAAAGGCTAAGCAGATGCAGATGATTAACATTATTCGTGCATAAGATTAGACAGTCAACTCAGCAACATACATTCTACAAAGCTATATAGATTTAGCTATGGTCAACTGGCATCTTTACTTTCCATAGCAACTTTACTCATGAGCTCATAAATTAGTCTCGCTAACTAAAAATTTGTTGCCGCCATTTAATATCGAAGCGATACAGAAGTAGAATAATCTACTATGTATTTGTAACAAACTCCTAGTTATCGGAAGATATTTTTATTTTAATACAGTTCTCATTGGTAAAGTTGCTATGGAAAGTAAAGATGCCACAGTTGACGGTACTGTTTTAAATGTTGGAAATCAGTTTTTTATTTAATTATTAACTCGGCTTCAGGCGTCGACATCTCACCCTAGATGGCGCATAACAATGAGCAGTGGTAGCCCAGTGGTAACGACTGCGACGTACGAGGTTCAAACCGACTGGCACTTTACTTTTTGCAAATTATATCACCATTGCTCTCAAAACGTTGAACGAAAACATCGTGATTAAACCGGCATGTCCTAGAACCAAAGTTTCGAAGACATGTGATGTGATCTACCAACCCGCACTGGGCCCTCGTAGTGGATTTCATCCCACTCCCTCTCGAAGAGAGGTGGCCTGTTTCCCAGCAGTGGGAACCTTATAGGCTGATTAACAATCTTCTACCAAATCATCGTCACAAATATATTTTGATTCTAAATGACCTGCAGAGACCTGAGGATAAGACCAACTGGGTTGATAACAATTTGCGACTCCCACCCGTTGGTGTTGGGAATGACGCAATAGTTGCCCGACTGATTGGTCCCCGACAAATTTTGTGTGAAGTCATGTTGAAGAGGATTATCATAATGCACGATTTAATAATCAATGTTGCTGCTTGATAGCACAAAAAAAGCTTCTATTATTAGATAATCGATAAATTTTTGTTTGTAGGTGCTGTAGGTAGGTAAACATGTTGATTCGACTGAGCAATCGATTACAACATTTACAACGATATTATTTTGATAACTGCTTATCCTGAGTCATATTTACTTTCCTTTAACGATAATAAATTCAAAACCAAAATTCAGGGCCGAAACCTTGTTGTTTTGGCCCTGAATTTATAAGTTTGTCCTACCATCTACGCCTGGGTCGTCAGCGATGCCGTTAGACTTCTTCAGGAACCCATGCTGTACTGGTCTCAGCCCATAATGCATCCGACATGCGGCAAACATGTCCAGCCCAGTCCTTATTTAATATCTTACCTTTTGCTGTTATATCTGCCATCGAAACCGATCACCACTCCGTTCTGGATTTGGCTCGAATTGCAGACCTTCTTCAAATATGAGCATAGACCCTGAGGACAAAAGAACATTCATTTATAGCTTTTTTTTTGCGATCCTGACCGCAACCTACAATCCTACACAATCTACAACTTAGTCCTAGCACCTTTACCACTCCAGAATAGGGTTTTATTTATTTACTGTTCTATCTACAATCGTTACACTATTCAACCAAATTAACACAAGCCAACGAAACGCAAGCTAAGAACACAAAGCATCCAAAAATAATATTAAATTTAAAAAGAAAAACAGTATTTGTACAGAAATGACGCATACTTAATTTTTACACAATTTTAACACGAATAATTGACAATAATTGAGAAAATCGTGCGTTACATAATATAATGGTCATCTATTTTGGTGGACGCTTTATTTTTTGAAGTGAAGTTCACCAAGTATGCCCTTCATAACAATTGTTCAGAAGTTTGCAGGGTCTTGGGACTGGAGAGTTAGACCCTTAAGCAGCTTTGCGAAATGGGGGACATAACAATTTGATAAGGTGACGCGGAATTTTATACCGAGTTATCTAATTTTCCTACCATGTTCAAAGTGTATTTAGCTTTGTTGGTTTCCAAAAGAAGACACCCCGACGACGTTTAATATTGTCAAAAGGTGACATACTGAGAGAAGCTATGATATCAGGAAGACGCGCAGGCGCATCGGTAAATTCTTTTGTATTAGTGTTTATTGGAGCAGTCTATCTAATTCTAGTGGAAGAGACCGCTACGGATGTCGTCAATAACAAATACATTTGACAAGATATAATTGTTAATTTAAATTTAATTAATGCAAAAGAAATCATGGATCAAGTAGTTGCTTTACAAAGTATCAGACCGCCTACTATAAAAAATAATTCAATTTAAAACAGACAATCGAAAAGGAAATTCAAATAGAATGAATGTTTCTGTATTAGATTTATCATTAGGTTCTATTAAAAGATAATAACGCCACATAAACTTACTAATCTAACATCTTAATGTACCATCATTGTCAACGACATGACTTTAATCCAATTGTATTTCCTGTTAGGCACTTATAATGTGAAATAAACTAACGTAAACCTATCCTTATGTGTTTAAAATGATTGAAACATAAAAATCTACAAAAAATTTATTCATCATCATCGTCTGCCAAGCCTTTTCCCAACTTAGGGTCAGCTTCTAGTCTCACCGGATATAGCTGAATACCAGTGTGTACATAGAGCGACTGCCTATCTAACCTCCACAACCCATTTTGTGTACAACTTTGTGTCAAGAATATAGATAAAACTTTTTTTACATTTGTGTCAAAGTCACAAGCAAACTTATTTGATATTAATTCTAAAAGATCTTATGATGATGTCGTCTATGGCCTTTACAATTCTGTTAATTATTCCCCATATTTCTTTATGATTATTAAAATTATCACATAATATCCTTTTTTACATACTCATTTTTAGCTTTAGACAATAATCTATTAGTTTTATATCTATATTTATTTTAAATCTGTCAATTTTTTTTATCACTCAATAACTTAGGTTTTTCATATTTCTAGAATTTCTTTTTTTATTTGACATAATATATATTTTAATTTATCTGTTATCCATTTACATTATTATCGTTTATTTAAACTTATCGTTACTTTCTGTTTACACTTGTTATCTATTGTATGGAATTTACCTCTGATAAAACGTTCAATTTCATTTGGATCACTCATTCCACGGGGACCAGTCAACTGAACTCAGAGGCCTTAGTGTGAGTTTCATGTTACCATCTCGATCAAACGCATCGAGCGAGTTTGGCGCTCCGTTTGGCCCTGAATTGGTGACGGACCAATCGGAGCGCCGAACGCGCTCGAAGCGTTTGATCGACTAGGGCCACTGCTCCTCTTTAGCTTTATAGTTATTGATTTTAATGATTTTGTTTCTTACGGGTAGAACTAGTAATTGCAAGACCGATTATGAAGTGGTCAGCTATTGACGAGCGACGAGCTTGCGATTGGCGAGTGACGTCACGAGTAAATATATTATCTATGCAAGATTTCGATACGCCAATTGCACTTTCTTGTATTCTAGTAGACTGAGTAATGCAGCATTCTAGCCCCAGCTCATATAACGAGTTAAGATAATGTTGAACAATAGAATCGTTAGAGTTGTCGATAATAAATATAATAATATATATTTTTATGTCACCAATTAAAACACAGTTTTTTTTTCACTAGAAAACCGGATAATAGTCGCGATAGTTCACTTTATAAACATACTCTTATTTAGACTCGGCGGCATTTAAACGAAGTCTCGTTTACATGCCGCCGAGTCTAAAAATAAGAGAGTCTAGATAATTGGTGAAATGGAGTCCCATTTCACCAATAATACACTCGTTCAATACATTAGCCGGTAGTCGTGTGAATGAAATACTTTTATGCACGTAAATAACAATACCGCCTCCTTCTCTATTGCTTCGTAACTGCGTAAACATTGAGTACCTAATCCCACGATCCTGTAGTGCCAATAACGGTTTTATGTCACGCGCGATTTATTTTCCATACGTATGTACGTACGTACGTACGTATTAAATTATTATGTAAATCATCATCCGTGAAAGGGTGACCATCTTTAAGCTGGGTACTCACTTAGCAGTGTTGCATGTAATGTATCAGATACGGTATCAAGTGAGTACGTAGGTACGAGCCCGCTGCGAGCCGCTCGCGCGTGGAGCGCTGTAAGCTCGCAGTGACCCGCCGAGTGGCGGTATCACTGCGAACACAAAGCGGCGAGCACTGCGGATCCGGCAGCTCGTAGCTAGATACGCGGTGGACCGTGGACGAGCCGTACCCACTTGCAGGTTGATACAGCATCTGATACGTTACATGCAACACTGCTAAGTGAGTACCCAGCTTTACGTGCCAAGATCCCTCCGTGCCTCGGAAAGCACGTTAAAGCCCTGGTAACTTTAAATATTGTCGTTATGAGCGATAATAGTTCTAATTGCAATCCGATACGGGTTAAAATCTGTTGTAATAAATTCGAATAATAAATGAGCAAACATTGTCGTAAAAATGCAAATAAAATCGTATAAAATTAGATATTAACTATTTAATAATAAATAATCCATCACTGAATGCAGTTTGGCATTTGGTATTTTATGGTATATTTTTATTTTATAATTGTTATTGAAGGGATAAACTGGTTTTAAATATAATTAAGAGGTGACTTTGATGATTTTTTGAATACATTAAAGTATGTTTAATTATGAGTTGAGTTCCATCACTCTATGCAAAAAAGACTTGAAAAATCATATATTTTTTTGCTTTCAAAATTATTTACGGTTAAAGAGATACACTGGTTTAAAAAACCACCTTTTTGAGCGATTTCAAGAAATTACCGCCTTAAGCTGTTAGTCCCGGCTATCAGTCTTTGACAGTCGTTACGGGTCGAGAAAAAGCTAAGCAGATGATGAGGTACTAAATCATTGTCCATTTGATCATTTCTTAGTAGAAAACAATAGCTTCTAGTATGTAATACTTAACAATACATCATCCAATCGTGAGTAATTTTCAGGAAAACATACCCGAAACACAATGACTTTCTGCGTCGCTTAAATATTATCGTCATGGAGGGTCAAGTGCTAAGTTCAAGTTCGACATTTACCGATATGTTATCGAACTAAATCACCTCCTGTAGCGATGTAGTGTAAACTATTTAGATAGCTCGTATCTCTGTTCATTACTTTGGTATAATTTTAAACACCAATGATGAACGTGGTTTATATTTAGCATATTTAATTAATTTATTACGGGCCAGGTGGTTTCTGCATTCACGACTCATTGGAAGTCTGCATGTAGATAAGAATGTTGAGATAAATGTCATAATTATCATATCATAATGTTCCCTCTGCTGGGCCTCCTCTCTTCGAGAGGGAGTGAACTGTAATCTACCACGCGGGCCCAGTGCGGGCTGGTATATGTCCCACGTCTTCGAATTTTTGGGGCTAGGACATGCCGGTTTCCTCACGATGTTTTCCTCGACCGTTTTGAGAGCAGTGGTGATGAAATTATTTAGGTACACAAAGTACCTGCCTGGGTTTAAACCCTCGACATCCCACTCGTAAGACGGGTCCGATACCACTGGGCCACCACTGAACTCTTGATGAAAAGGTGGAGTGACAATACCAAAGAAAAAATGCATGGATTGTGTGAGGAGGAAAGTATATTATGGCAGTTGAAAGGGGAAAGAAAAATAAGTCAATGGAAATCAGAAATAGCGCTCCTGTTGTCTCAAGGGTGTGGGGTATAGTCACGAGATTTACCCTAGAAAAAAATATTTTTGCAGGATAGTACTGTGAATTGCTACCGGCACGTGAAAAGCAAGGTGGGAGTTGGAACGCCTCAAAGACACGACAGTCAGAAGGCCAGTTGTATAGTGGATGAGGAACGACTGACGTCAAAGAGCCTATTGTGGCGAAACTTAAATCTGGCATTTGTACGGCAGTGGACTACAAAATTAGCCTCATCCTGTTGATCGTTTCCGATACACTAATACTCATTTAATATGGCGCCTGTTTCATTATCTGTTGCCTTTCTTTAAGGTCATATTGGTCATTGATTCGTTATGATTACTCAGAACAAACAGCTGACATTTCTGTTTTATCTAAAGAACCAGACAGAGGTGTATCTGCATTCGTATATTTACATTGCGACATTAGGCATTTGTACATAAAGTATAGTTATCTATAGATTTGTAATTGGCGGCGTTAGATTCTACAGTAGGGTCTTTTAAAGCGTAGTATTACTCATTCTCTGATAAAAAGACAAAGATATTTATTCGCAGGATATGATGATGATTTGATGTTATTTGCCATTTATAATCACGCCTATACCAACGTAGGCAGAGGCAGAAGTTTACCTACGCGCCTATTACCACTCTAATTTCGGGGGACAGCCTTCCCAAAAAATAGGCCCAAATTCAAACTACGGTCTGCTACCAAGCTAAATCATTTCTACTAAAGAATATAACAAACCTGTGCAGTCTGGAGTACAACCACGTCGTTCATAGCCTTGTAGCCCGCGCCCATGCGTGCGCGCAACCCCGCTGTGCCGAACTTGAGGCGGTGCAGCATACTGCCGCGCAGCTTGTCCCAGCGCGCGTTTGAGATGTCATCGAGAACTTCATTGCGGGTTGTTGGGTTCTGTAGAAAGTTTTCAGGGTTAAATATTATTTATTTATTTATTTAATACTTCACGCACAGAAATGTACAGAGGCGGACTGCCTGCCTGTTTTCATGCGAAACCTAAAGTAATGTCTTAATAAAAGCGAATTGCTGGATGGATTGTCAATGCTTGGCATAGCGCTGAATGTAGAAAATCTGGTAGAGCAGGTATCGCCTAGTATTATTGAAATGGGCATTAGTATTTTGGATAGATTTACTACAACGTGACTACAACAAATTAAACCTAGTCTAGGCAAACATAATTATTTGGAAATTGTAAGTGTAAGTAAGTCATGACAGATACCGTGTTTTTATGACTGTTGTCGTTAGAATATTTATGAACTGATAATAATATATTATTAACAGGTTTTCTTTATCAGACTAATGAAAACGAAATCATGAGATATTTGAAATATCAATGGGAGAATTTAAGATTATGGGAAGTTAATTTAGTATCTCCACGGATGAAAATAGTTGAAGGTTTTGCCGCAGTATTTTTGTGAGCCTTCAACTATTCTCAGTTTTTCCCAGTTTCACAGAATGGTCATAGGATCATGTAAAGGCTACCTGGTGCAGTTTCTAATTTACCAGAATCGGTGATTTTAAATAAGTAGACATCATCAAAAACCTCTCATTCTAGTACCTAAATGTGTGGTGACAAAATTCTTTGCAAAACGGTTTTTAAGGAGTGATTGTAAACAAAGTATGTCCTAATAACTAATGAATTTATTTCCTAGGAAAGTTTGCATTGAAATCTCTACAATAAACTGAGAAGTAAATATTAATACATCTGGAATATGCGTCATTCTAACTATAACACTGGGTCAGTAAATTTGCATAAAAATACATACCTACTATATAATTATAGCATTCCATTATATAACTATCACATTATAATTTATATACATTCACATTATATTGTATGCAACTATGCATAGATTATTATGTAGGTTGGATAAAGTAAATGCAACAATGCTATTCTCCGGTGGGGTGGCCCCATTGTGGCTGTGTATGTATCATGATGTTACTTACTGTCTTATGTTCATTTTCAACAAAATAAAATCAATGGTTTTCTTTTAGTTTGATTTTATTTTGTTTGGATTAGTTTCTAATTAAGTATAGGACAAAATAAGTTAGATTGTATATAAAACTCAAATGATAAAATACTTAAAAATATGGAGTAAGTATTGTACTTATCTGCAATGATTTATCAATAATTTTCTTCTAAAAGGTCTTGATCAAGTAGGTGATTCCTGACTGTTATTTGTCTTACAAGACATTAATCTAACTTGACCTACACAATATCAATCTAACTGAGGCTAGAGGTGACAGGTCAGGGACGTGCAACGATCTTAGCATCCTTTGCATTTTCCATACATTCGTGAAATGTTTCAGGACATACCTTATCGTGTTTCAGCCAGCTGTTTACCGCTGCATCCAATTTCAAATCCCCACTGTCACAGAAAGACATTTTTCTCAAGATTCTAATATAAAAAGGGTGTTTTTGAGTTAGAAAAGTATTAACACTGGATCTAAACACGAACAGTAAAGTTATTACAGGAATTTTATCACGAGTAATTCGAAACTACAATACGCGCGTCGGTTTCCGGACTTCACACAGAATTTACTGAATTATCTTGTGTCTTGAACAAACTACCGATTTTACAAACTTCGCAAATGATCACAAATTGCACATTACAATTTTATATTAGCTACTTCAAAAAAGTAAAATAAACTTAAACTCGTCCGAATAAGGTCGATTTAAGTGGTATCAAAAATGTTGTAATTTTCGGTCTGTCAGCTGACAGTGCTGACAGCAACTCCGTTCGGATATACGTAAATCTAAAAGTTTCTGAACGAATACATTCAACACTTTATTTTGTGTATCATAAAATAATTTTGAGCTGCTGAGTTTGTTTGTACATACATGGTCAATAATAAAAACATTTACATAAAAGAGAATGTATTCATCAAAAGAGCAGCATGGAAATTCAGGTTGGTTGAAACGCCTGTAAAGATTACTATAGCAATGTAGCATTTGCGATACAAGATTAAATATTAGGTAAATGTTAGGAGTTAGTGAGTGGGATCAATGAGGATTGTGATTACGATCATTCCATAATCACCAGATCGAGGAGCAGATAGTTATGGCATCCATATCTACCGTTAGTAAACATATTTTACTAGGAATATGCAATCACGCCTCCCACAAGGTGGGGTGAAGGCTGGGGAGTATCCCACTATTTCTATTAGGTATTTCTATTGATAGAAATACTGGGCCTGATTCAAACTGATTCTCCCACTATTTCTATTGTTGTCGAAAAAATGGCAGATTATTAATTTGTTCTCCATTGATTTTTTTTGAATACCGAGAAGTCATGTTTTAATTTTAATCTATTCATTAAAAGTGGTAAACTTTTCAATTAACATAAAGTAACTGCGTTTTTTTGTCGCAATAGAAATAATGGGATATAATTTGTAAAAAACGCTGGTCCCACTTTTTCTATTTTGTATTTCCATGGAAATAGTGGGATACATCCGAAGGCTGCAGGAATCCGTTGGATGCGAGAAGCACAAGACAGTGGAGCGGTGCTTGGGGGAAGCTAGCAGTGGACATAGGCTTCCCCCAAGAAAATGATAGTGACGATGATGCGATGCAGTCGCAAAGTTTTGGGCCAACAAAATGTAATTCACTGTCGTGCCATAGACACAATGATGAAGAACAGGAATCCTTACTGTCTTCATGTATTTGTGGTGGTCAAGTTGGGCAACAGCTACCCATATTAAGAATTATAAATTTTTATAGGTACATAGTGATCGTAGCAGAAACCACATTTGCGATGTCAAACTAGTGGTCAAGGTCATGGAATTAGTACCCACATAAGTGGGTATCTACTATTTGGTCAAAGCATAGTGTAGCTTTCGAGTATTTTAGTAGTTTTTTTTTTTTGATTTTGGTAAATTATCAAATAACTGATCCCGCTCTGGGTGGAGCAGGAGTGCGTGTCAGACTTTTACTGACTAAAACCCACCCGTGTTCCCTCAGTTGCCTGTGTGTCAGGGGCCACAGTATCTCTTTCGAACAACCCGCACCCCTGGCAGAGTATTTTTGTAGTTTAGATGATAACTAGCGTATATCTTCTCGCGAAGTGATCTATCTTACCTATACGATACCTAGCTAATATAAAAAAAACCAGCCAAGTGCGAGTCGGACTCGCGCACCGAGGGTTCCATACAAACCTCTATGTATATAAGTAAAAGCTATGGTATTTTTATTGCTAAATTAAATCCATAACATTACAATGTGGAAAGCTGGAGGAGCATAAATTTAAGACAAAGGTCTCTTTATCGTTTCAGTAATCCTTTATTTTATTGCAGTAACTACAATTGTGTTTATAGTCACATTTTTTTTGGTGGAATAACTACCTAAAATTTTAAGGTTAAGAAATTTTCTATTACCTGTGCTGTAAGCTATTGCCTCTTACCAAATTTCAAGATTCTATGTCAACGGGAAGTAGCCTTTAAGTTTTGATTCCCTTGCTAGTAGTTGCGAGTTTCAAAATATGCGGTATAAATGGTTGTACCTTTGCGTTTTGCGTTTTTGCGTTGACTTAGATTTTTTGTTCACAGCTTAATGACAATTAGACCTAAGTATTTGATATGAATTTCAATTTGATCCCTCTACGCGTTCATGAGGAAAAGGATATAAGTTTATAATTATTAAAAAAAAATAATATTATATGATGTAACTAAAAATTTAAGGTTTTCGGAATTTTTCCTTTTTGTGTGCTATAAAACGTTGCTTCATGACAAATTTCAAGATTCTAGGTCGACTGGAAGTATCCTTTAGGTTTTGATTCCCTTGCAAGTATAATAGTTGCGAGTTTCAATATTTGCGGCTTAAATTGCTGTTTATTTTTATTGCGTTGACATAGAAGTTTGATTTTGTTACAGCTTGAAAGTATTATAGTAGGTATATATGAATTTCACCTTGATACCTTCACGCGTTCCTGAGAAAAAGGAACTTGACAGACAGACAGACGCGCAACTAAGTGATTCTATAAGGGTTTAGTTTTTTCCTTTTGAAGTGCGGAACCCTAAAAATGGATTCCATCCATGTGAAAGGCGTCTCTTAAAAGGTACGTCGAGTTGGTGACTGGATGGACGGAAGCATCATAAGTACGTCACTTGCACTTCTTGACATAATTATTATGTAAATGATAATGTTGAGTGATAAATTATCTATTTCTGTAAGTAGATTTTACAAACACTTTTACACGTCAATCATATTTTTTTAAACTAGGTAGATGAGGTTGGCGTTTCCTATCTGACTACTCTGAGAAGAAAGGCCGAAACAATCTCAGAGGTCACAGACTCTTTTAAAGTCCAGACATAATCTTGGTCAGATCATGTGAAGACCATGTGGATTGGTATCCGCAATGGTCTTTTGAGGAAAGGTCCACACAGATTGAGTGGACTTGTCCAATTAGTACACGCATTTATCAGTAGATAGGTAATCATGCAGCACAACTCAGAACTTGATGAGCTCAATGATCTGACGGACAATACCAAAGAAACATTTGGGCAGGCCGCATAAATTACTGAAACTACTAGAGCATGATTAAAACTAAATGAGAAAAAAAAGAAACCAAACAATAATAAAAAAAAACCCACACAGTCATCACATTCACAATACTCGTATAATACTTTACAAAGTAAATATTCATGTCCATAATTAAATCAAATTCATCAACGTCAATGTGTATACTTATATATAAATAAAAAACAGAAATAATCGTTGTCAGATCATTTGAGGGCCATGTATATTCGTGTCTAACATGGTCTTTTGAGAAAAGAACCACACAGATTGAGATTGAGTATTTTTTTTAATTGACCGAACCCTTGACAATTCAAATTGCCAGACTTACTACTAATATTATAAATTCGAAAGTAACTCTGTCGGTATGTTATCATTTCACGCCTAAATTAGGTTTTGATAAAGTTTTGCAAGGAGATAGATCCTGGGGAAGGAGGTGGATAAGCTATTCTCCCAGGAGCAGGTTCCCGTGGGATAATCTTTGACAACTACGCGGGCGCAGCAGCTGCGGGCAGTAGCTAATTTGAAATAAATGCTTTGAGTTTGTGTGGTAACATTTAAAGCTGGCTCAGTAAATCGAATCTCAGTGAACGGAACATATCAATAGGAATAGACGTATAATCATCTCTTACTACTGGCGAACTGCAATATATAGTTAACTACTACCAACGCTATATCCACAAAAGAAAATGCTTATCTTAAAAGTTTATCTTTCTTCTTCTTAGCGTGTTGATAGTAATTTAAATACAGTCAGCCCAGAACTTGGCTACTAGCTTGGCACTTTCAGCAGCGTCCACCAGCTCTTGCAGCGTGCAGACAGTAGGACACGCTGGACAAATGCTCTATTGTTTGTGGAATAGCACCACATTTATACTCCAAGGCGGAGTCATCTGTAAATTTCCACCTTCGCAGGTTCTCTTTACTTCGGCCTACTTCAATCCTGAAAGTTTCTGCTTCAACACTTAACATATCTGATTGACTGTGTACCAAGAAGCTTATAGATAAAATTGGAGGCCACACTTTAAACAAAAAAGTGAAGACGACCTGTGGGCTAACGCTCTCTTTCTAAATACATACATAAGAACGAGGCAGTGATATGTGTTTTCTCTTTCTTATACATAAGAAAGAGAAAAACAGACATCACACACACACAACACATATCACACATATCATATAACATATCAGTGATATGTGATACATATCACTGTCACTTTCTAAATACATACACATGTATGTATTTAGAAAGAGAGCGTTAGCCCACAATAAAATATCATTTAGCACAAAACTATCATGCAAGATCAATGTCGTGATCATGGTAGGTAACCATCCACATAGTAGCATATTTTGAACTAGACAAATATGGGAATGGCGAGAGAAAAAACCCGGTATCTAATATTCTACAGTATAAGCAGTGCTGGCCCAGTGTTAACGGCTGCGATTTACGAGTGTAGGGTCATGGGTTCGAACCCTGGCACTCGCTTTACTCTGTGTAAATTATTTCAAAACCACTGCGCTAAAAACAGTGAAGGAAAACATCGTGAGGAAACCGGCATGTCTTAGGACCAAAAATTCGAAGACATGTGACTTTTGCCAACCCCCCCACTGGGCCCGCCCCCTCCCTGTCACAAAGAAAAGCCCTGTGCCCAATAATTGTATGTATTTAGAAAGAGAGCGTTAGCCCACAGTCGACTTCACTTAGGTATTTAGAGTGTTGCCTCCACTTTTATCTACAAGCTACTTGCTGTGTACCACCTAAGCTACATAGAGTAGTCCAGTTATGAAATGAACACGCGTTTCTGTCATAATTCACTTAGGTATTTAGAGTGTTGCCTCCACTTTTATCTACAAGCTACTTGCTGTGTACCACCTAAGCTACATAGAGTAGTCCAGTTATGAAATGAACACGCGTTTCTGTCATAATTCACTTAGGTATTTAGAGTGTTGCCTCCACTTTTATCTACAAGCTACTTGCTGTGTACCACCTAAGCTACATAGAGTAGTCCAGTTATGAAATGAACACGCGTTTCTGTCATAATTCACTTAGGTATTTAGAGTGTTGCCTCCACTTTTATCTACAAGCTACTTGCTGTGTACCACCTAATCTACATAGAGTAGTCCAGTTATGAAATGAACACGCGTTTCTGTCATAATTCACTTAGGTATTTAGAGTGTTGCCTCCACTTTTATCTACAAGCTACTTGCTGTGTACCACCTAAGCTACATAAAGTAGTCCAGTTATGAAATGAACACGCGTTTCTGTCATAAAACGAAATAAAATTATATTCTTTCTTTTAAATATGATAATATAGGTATTACTTTACACACTATGTAAAAGAAACTAAGTAGACGGAGTCGACATTTCATAACTATTTGGCGTTTTCTATCCCTGAGAATAAATGGCGAAACTAATCTCTTTTTAAGTTCAGACTTTAAACATCAAAAAATATTTCGTACCAAAATGCAGGGTAGGATCCGGACTGGCCTTATGAGGAAAGTACCAGATATTACAAGTAGGTAGAGACACGAAAATCTGTTGCCCCACTCGCATCTAAACTAAATCCTTCACCCATATTCCCTGAGCGTCACCGGCACAGTTTATTAGGAAACTGTTAGTGCAATCAATGGGCAATCATATAATTTGTAATTGCCTGCGGAACCGTCCACTCCAGGTCCTGGCCATGAGGGGGGGAGCTTCCTTCTTGAGTGACCGTTTTATGTTTGTGTTACAGGGGATTTAATGATGGGATTTTGTTGGTGTATTGATAAGAGAGAGATACCTACTTTTTAAAAAAAAACATCCGATTTCCGGAAAAACACTAAAAGTGAAAAATTACTTTAATTGTGGAAGTCGGTGACTTTGGATATGTATATTTTTTTTCACTTTTAGTGTTTTTCCGGAAGTTGGTTATTTTGTTTTTGGAAAAAGTTTTTATTTTTCACTTTTTAGCTATAGTACCTAGCCCACACCAATTCGAAATTTCATCATCCTTGGGGTCAAAACAATGCATATTTATGCGATAGCAGCAATCGCGGTTCATTTGCTGTAATTTTTTTAAGAGTTCCGTTGTCTGTCTCCGAAACGCATCATCAGATCTAAGTATAAGAAATTTTAATGGGACCATTTCGGAATAAACCCCTTTGGAACAAAAAAAGAATTTGGCAAATCCGTCTTTAAATATGACGGAGTTATGCCCGAACATACATAAAAAAATATATATAAAGATGTCGAATTGATAACCTTCTTCTTTTGAAGTAATGTTTGTTATTTTTTTTATGAAATGGTGGCATTTCAAAGTCACCGACTTCCGAAATTAAAGTTATTTTTCACTTTTGAGTGTTTTTTCGGAAGTCGGTTGTCTTTTTTTGGGAAGTGTTAGGAATTTGCACATCGCATCGTGTAAATATTAATTGGTTTCAAACAAGTTTTCCACTTCGACAAAATAAAAAAGGAGTTAACGACAATCCCTCAATTTTCGAATAAATAACAAAATCATTTTGATTTTTATACGAAGCAAAAGCAAAAAAATTGAGGCTGTGGGCAGGCTTTTACCAGCGACTTCGCCCGCGTTGTGGTTGAAAATTATCCCACAGGATCCAAAACCGTTATCCGTTAAGTGATTAATCCAAATCCGTTTGGGCCTTTTTGCGTGACTGAGTAACAAACGTACAAACTTTCACGTTTATATTATTAGTACGAATAGGAAAGTAGGAAGTTGGATTTGTCAGCCTTACATGTTGATGATGTCAGTGTTGTTTTCTTTGTGTAAATTATGTTCTAGCAGTGGGAAATTTATACCCTGATTATGCAACCTGAGACGCAGATCCCAATCATAATAAATACTTCATATTATGATTGAAACATCGTAGTAAAATATGTATTTTACAATCACCATAAATAATTCGTGCACTTGAATCTGCTTATATAAATAAATATGGGTAGATAAACTAGGGCGGCTGGCGAACTATTGGCACTTGGGCGGGCGGATTTCAATAGTTTGGGCGCGATACTGTATCGTGAAAAGAAGTCTCGTTTTTTCAGTGCAGTGCGCGTGGTTTCTTTAGGATTAATTTTTGAATATTGTGATTAAATAAAAGGTTTCACATTTTATGTAATGGGTGGTGATGATCCTAATGCTTTGGCTGCAGTGGAATTTGAGGTCTACGGACAGGTTCAAGGTCAGTAGTTTTCGTACTATTTTATATTGAAACTAGACACATTAAGTAGGATAGGACGCTTAATGATTCTTGGGTTGAAGAGGTTTAAATTCGACTTCAAATGATTCCCATTTTTTTTATTGCTTCACGTTTAAAGTATTGCGATTCCCCATCCGAGACATATCCAAATGGGACTTTTTAGTGTACTGCTCATAGAAAACCATTTCAAATACTGTTTAATAGGATAAAATTAGACCGTTCAAGCTGTATAATAAATATGCAAAGATGCAGTAATCGACAGCTGGTCTAAAGAAAGAGCTAATCAGTCAACGGTTTATAATTAGAGCAGTTGCATGTAGGTCGATGCCAATGAGCGATTTGGACGTGAAATCGGCATCACAACGAAATGCATGTTTCGCTATGTTTGCTGATATAGCCCATGGACTCCTTCGACTACTTCGTGTCGATATTATTTACGCTACTTAAGACTTTCTATACACAAATTTTACTACTTCTACTATTATTTTGAATAATGCGGCTCTTGCTCATCAAACAACTTTTAAATATCTCGAAACGTTTTTGACCTCTCATAATGAAGGCACAATTAATTTAAAATGAAATAGCCAAATCGGCAAGGATCGTAATTATGTTTGTAATTCATAGCTCCGTAAATTAATAAAAAACTCATTACAAATTTATATTGCGATGATCATTAAAATATTATTAACGATTTGTTTACTTTGTGGCTTAAATAAACATAGGTATTAAGCATCAGGTGTTACTTTTTTTGTACGTACTTTGAATTTTTTGCTAGCACCTGCTTATATACAGTTGTTAGAATAAGAATAATTGGCTGCTCTCTTCGGGCCATTTTATTCGTAGGTTATGGTAGGCTCGCATGTTTCCATTTTACAAACCGGTTCATTCCCCACTTTGTAACATTGTGCTAAAAACTAATAGTTCTGTTTGCTAATCAGGTTGCTATTTCACAAAGTTCTGTAAGGAGTTGGCAGAACAACTGCGCGTTGGAGGCTGGGTAAAGAACTCCAAGAAAGGCACCATTGTCGGCAAGATACAAGGCACGAAGGCACAACTGGACCATATGTTAGTATTAACTGAAAGGGCTATAAGTTTCGACATTGAGTGATTATCATCATTAACGGAGTGCCTCAGGGTACTTTTTCAGGCCCCGTAATGATATCATATCTTGCATTGGTTTCTCATGGCTAAGGATAATTATGTCTCATGGATGATTGCGACCAGATTTTGAAAATATCCTAAAGATGATCTTTATCATTTAATATGAATTTAATCCTTATTTCTGGTGAACGATAAATTGCATTTCTCGTAATGCTTGTTTGCATTGAAACCACTATTGAAAGTACTGTTTACCTATAAATATCAATATCAATTAAATAATTTGGATAGGGCTCAAATGATAACAGTCTAGTACTTTTTACACGCTTTATATTAGCTGCACTTGTATGTTTGTTTGTATGTTTGTATGTAACCGACTCCTTAGAGCGCGATTTTGACCCACTTTAAACGGTCAGATTTCATTGAAACTTTGTAAACTTGTCGAGGACCGATGACAATTCAATAATTTAAAAAAAAAATGAGAAAAAAAAATCACGTTTTTGTAGTTAGCAGAACTAAAAAATAGAAAATAAATAATAGTTTAAAAAACTAAAAAACACGCTTTAAAAACCAAACTAAAAAAGGAGAAAATAATTTAATTCAATTAAAAAGCGTGGGGTGCTTGACATTAATTGATTATAAAAATACCTCAAAAAGCACCCCACGCTTTTTAATTGAATTAAATTATTTTCTCCTTTTTTAGTTTGGCTTTTAAAGCGTGTTTTTAGTTTTTTAAACTATTATTTATTAATTTTTTAGTTTTAGATCACACTTTCAAATATGGGTCTAATCATGTGGGCTGATTAATTTGGATTTGGAAGTATTTAGTGACTTTTGGTACTGAACACACATACCTAAACGGATAGAGACAGATGTTCTAAGTTGGTAGGTTTCTGTCTTTATTTTAAAGAAATATCAGAATTGTTAGTAAAAGTCTCTCGACATTTAACGGGACACACGCTAGAATGTTAATGCTATATGATTTGTTTGTGGAAAATGTTTGCACCCGGTTTGCTGTCCGACTGCAAAATGATGATCGATGACGTTGCCTTAAACACCTCGATGAAAGTTAAACTTAAATTAACACCTATTTTCTCGGATTTCAGGATTAACTGGCTCAGCACCACGGGGTCTCCTGGCTGCAAGATAGAGAAGTGTGATCTCACAAAATGGGAGTACGTCGCCAAAATCGCTTTCACCGACTTCACTATACGGTTCTAGTATTTACTAATAATGGCTATTATTTTGTAATGATTTTAACTATAAGGTGTTTTTGTAAAATAAATGTAAATCTGTGAAAGTGTGATGTTGTTTCTTCGGGTAATTGATTATTCAACTAAATAAACTATCGCTACTGTTTAGGTATTTGGTTTATGTAGCTGATTTGCTTATTTTGATAAGGAATTTTGCTCGTTAGCGAGTTTCTTTTATAAATATTAGAAATTTGTATGTCTAGTGTACTGTAGGTACAGGCGGATTAGCAGGAGCACCGATTTGTCGATAGAAGAATAGACATGATGACTATTAACTAAATGATGTACAATAGGAGAAGATAGCTGTGTTTTTCTATTAATTATCACAGTTGTGCGTTCTAAACGAATCATGATTTTGTAGATAATCGTACCTATATACTTTGAAACCGTCGAGTAGAAAGTTTGTTGTCAGTGTGATTTTGACAGTTTGGGAAGAAATATTCTTCTGAAATAGTCTTCATTTATAAAGACCTAGACAAAGATCGTTAGAAACGAAAGACAAAATGACAGATTGTAGAAGGATATCTACGGTGCGATGTCAGAAATGGAGAAACGAAATGTCCCTTTGAATTGAAAAAGCACTGTCTATTCTTCGTAGAAATAGAAAGCGTCATGCTAAGCCTGCTGTGTTTGTATACGTAGACTGCCTCGTTGGTCTAGTTGTCGCAAGCGCTACTGCTGAGCACGTTGTCCTGGGTTCGATTCCCAGGCCCGTAAAGTGTTAAAATTAGGTTTTTGTGTCTCAAATTTTTCAGTAGCAGTCCGGTGTCTGGATTTGTGCTGGGTTGATGGCAATATTATATAGGATAAAGATAAAGATAATTTTATTGGTCAAAACATGTGTGTACATGCAAATTAAGTATGCATGCAGGATGTCACAATATCAATATTTCGTACGTACATGGACTACAACATAACACTTGGGTTGACATTTGGGTGTAGGTACTATTTAAACATCTCGTTCCGGTAAACAAGGCGTGATGGTAGTTTGTCCGATTTCATCCCTCCTTTTTCTACTACTAGTCACTTCTTACGATCCTGTGGTATTGTGATTACGGATTTTCCAGTTACTGAGTAAGCAGTCTCACTCACGGGTAGCGTCACTATATTATTGTCATCCTATTTTCAACCAATTCGTTGTTCGTTTCTCCAGCGTTGGTACCCAACTATCTCATATAATATAAGTGTTGGTTTTTTAATTTCGTGGAGAAATACCATAAAACTAACAAATCCACGTGCTGCACTTACTGTACACAAAGAAATTAGTTACATACGAGTTCAGACATAAACATTGTCTGCGGCTATTGTGCGCGCGAGCATATGTCTTCAGATAAAGGGAAAATCGTAAATAATATCAATAATACAATATTTACTACATAAACCGCGACGTGGTAGGTACACTGTGTATAAGATAGTCGATACATGTGTTTGTTCATGGAAATATACGGAATAATTAGGGTCTGGAATAATTTGGAATATTTTGTACATCAATTAGCGTATCCTTTGTGGTTCCATGAGTGTCATTTTAAAAGCACGTGTTTATATGCTATGCAGTATAAGTTTCCACGGTTGCCTTTGATGGGTTCTCTTATATACGCTTGTTAACAAGACAAATTAGGCCTCTGCCGAGAATCATGACACGAGCTTTTGCTAATATCTCCTAGGAAAAGAAAGGTATCCATCTAAATTCTTTCGAGACATCATATTGGCTACGGGATGCCCCACGCAGGCCATGATATACATTGGCATGGTCAAAGTTTCTACTCAATATGGGCACTGTAAAACCCGACACAAGCCCGGTACTGTAAAGGTTGGTCGCACACCGAACGCAACCTTACATACATACTGGCAGCCAACGAAAGTGCTTTGTCTATGTTCGAACAATCAGGAAGTTCTGAATCCGTCAAGTAATTTTATATAGGTTTTGTTTCGGGAGAAATGAATTGATTGACAGGCGCGTAACTGAAGTGCTATCCTTGAAATAAACGTGAAGTTCACATTTTTACGCTCTTAAGCGTTTGATTATAATAGTTAGATTAATCCCGGATATCCAGGTCTCTACGGAATCCTTACAGTACCTACATATACTTGTCTCTACTATGAAATGATGTCTTGGTGCGGAAACCACATCAATCTGATTCACGTCACCAAGATTTTTTTGCTTTAAATATGAAGGGGATGCATTACCTTGCTCCTAATTTTGGAGTTAAGAAAATCCAGCTGCAAAACTAAAGCAGACATACGAATCTGCCATAAAACATGTAACCAATGCGATAACCTATCACCATTGTCGTCTCAATGAATCTATGGACTTACTTCCATTTCGCAGCATTATCAACCTTATTTCTATCAAGTTAAAGGTCAATGCAATGGCAGGATTGTAGGCATAAAGTTTATTAAGGGCAATGACCTCTGGTTTTCTTCCAAGGGATATTAATAGACTGCCGGAGAAGTATTTTTGTTTTCGCCGACCGGAGTCTCATTAATTATTATAATTGTGAATAATTGCGAGATAGTTCGCTTGTACTAGAGGTACTCGCATTTAATTCAATAAAGTCAATTGATTGAGTGTTTTTAATTGAATGAAGATTGCGGTTTTTTTTTCAATGAAAGCGTAGCTACGTAATTAATTAGGTTAATGAGGAATTTATTGCTGTTTATCTTTATTTGTTTAAAGGCTTAATAACAATAAGGTTAATAGGCTTTTTGTCTATAATTATATTTATATAACTTTATTAGATAAAAAAAAAATACGCGATTGATCAGAACCTTGTGGTGAATAATAGAGCTTAATTTCACTGCTTCGATTGGGATCTATTAAAGTAGGAATATTATATCAAAAGAATATCTGCTCTATGGTTAAATAACCATGCGATAGAGCAGTGATTGTTCGATTAAGTTAAATGTTATTTTTATTTTTAGAAATAGCATCATAAGGAACACAGTGCGTATTGCAATAGTGAGGGTTGGACCCAGGATACTGCCCTGTATAACGCCCTTTGCGTTGGCTAAGAAAATTAAGTTCTGGCTCTTATCTATATGAAAATGTAATAAAACATTACCTATAATGATTGATATGTAGCTTAACTTTAATTATTTGGATTACGTTGGATGAACACTGTGTCAATTGCTTTAGTTAAAATAAAACAGATTATAAAGATCCTTACATTTCTCTATTGTTGTAACAACAGAAACTGGAATCACTGATCTGATGATTAATTTGTAAAAATTAAGGAATGCTTGGAAATGTATGCGCTCAGTACTTAACTACCACTTCAACCATTGAATTATTTTCAGATATACTTAATGTACAAATTGTATAACTTGTTAGGTACTGCCAATTTAATTGGATTTCAAACCCTGAGTACCTCACAAGAACTATTTATTTTTGTGCTTTTTCCTAGTACCGATGTTTTAAGTTCCTTGGAGATCTACTTACCTTTTTACCACAACACACTAGTGAGATATCGCGCCACACACCGCGCTTTATTCTCCACCGCCGACATTCGACATAATAAATCATCGTAATCAATTTAATTCATTAACTAACGTTATTAATAAAACAACAGATAAAATAGCAATACGTTTATTATGTATCGTTCAACAGTTACTTAAAATAACTTAGTGCTTACAACATTATTGTACCATATTTACATATTTTGCTTTTACAAACTAGTAAAAACTTTAATAGTTTGACTTAGAACGAATAATTATTTTAAATTAAGCTTAGGAGTGAAAAGTGAAACGCAGTGAAGATTCTCCAGACATATAAAATTCACAATGTTACGATAATTAGGTACTACAAGCCATGAAAGACATTTTGGCAACGTACACAATAATAATTATGTTATTATTTTAAGTATGTATTGGACTATAATTAGGAAACTGTATAAAATGATAAAAGGGGAATCTTATAAAATACATAAAGACGAAGAAAGAGGTAGTTTCATTTAAGAGCATGCGCACACTACCGTATGTTTCTTTTGCTTATGCGAAAATAGCGATCACGAAAAAAAAGTTAAGAAAATATATGGTTAAGGAGTTATGGATTGGAATTATTATCTATCTGTTCGCAATAGTAGCGTGCGCACATACTACAGTACAGGTTATTGAAAACGTTGATACAAATCATTAGCATTATAATCCGACAACTCATCATAATAGTAGAAAAAACAACAACATTTTGTACAAAACCAAAAAATTATAGTTTGTTATTAGAAGTTACAGCGCTGATTTTAAGAAAGTTTGAAATTTAGATTTTCCTAGCGTAGCGATGATTATGAGGCATCATTTGAACTTAAAATCTAAAGATACTATAAAGCGTCATAATAGTTTCAAGATTACCAGAGTGAAAATAGAACATTTTGACTTTAATACGGACTTTATGTTTGAAGACAAACGTTAGATTAAATTAAGGCTACGCGGCTACGGCAGCGCTACGACTTTTGCTACGAATTTTACTGCTACGTCTTCCACAATCGTAGGCATATCTTTCGAGAATTCTTATGCTCAAGTTTGGGGCTTAGATTCAATTGGTAGATTATCTGCTTAAATAAGTCCCAATACATTGGGAGTCACTTAAAATTTTCCTTTTGTACTAGTATCCCTAGCTAATCGTTTATCCTCAGTCACTTCAGAAACTAACACTGCATCACTGGGGGTTAACAAAAGTTCCAACTTCAAACTTAATCTGGAACAAATCTTCCTTCTTCCGGCTATACCTTCTCTTCTGGTATTTGTAGAGGAAGACTAGCATCTTCTGGCTTTCTTCCAGCGGCTGCAGCCGCTTGTAACGCTCTTCTGTGTCTCTTCTTGGTTCGTTCTTTGTGGAAGAAGAGCCTGAGATAGTGGCAGGGGAAGACCACGCATTCTCCAGCTGGTTCCTCTGCATCAATGTAGACTCCTCGCACGATGACTGAGTTGGAGCAGTTCAAGAGTATGAGGAGTGTTAAGCTCACGATGTTTGAACACCAGTTACTAAGCTTTGGTGTTTCTGTAATAGGCATATTGGTTTGATTAGACATGTTTTATGAGATTTTCGTTATTTACGAGAACTTAAGATTGCGTTTAGATTAATGGGTGTTTTTTTTTCTTCAGTTCAATTAATAAAAGAGTATGTTCTCGTTAAAATAAAGAGGCTCAGCTTCACCATAGACTTTAAGACACAGAATAACAGCATAAGTCAATAATCCTGTTGAAATTAATTGTAGAAATAAGATAAGCATTAAGAGCGAATACAAACCCGATTTCTTATGAAAATATGATATAAAACTGTGCCTTCCTTAGACGAAGGGTACACAACTACACGTCAAGATAAACATGGTTCAAAGGCTCTATAAAATTCTACTAGCAAGTAAACGGCAACAATTTCAAGAAAGTAAGACTGCTAGTCTGGTACCTGACCCACTATTATTTAAAAGGGCATAACGGGGATTAGTCTTCCCATAAGACCTATATAATATTTACACAGATTGCGTGGTACGCACCAGGAAAGAAGTAAATATCAAGCAGCCCCCACACCCCCCGCCAAACGTTGACGGTCGCCACGAAGGAGACAAAGTGGTACACATCAGCTAGCAGGAGCCGGGGCGCTCCGTGTAACCTGGCGGCTGACCAGCGGACCGGGGCCTGCAGTGCGAAGGTTGCTATAACGATCGCGTACCCGATCATCTGTGGGGAAGAATGGACATGGATAAATATTTATTTATTAACACCAACAAGTACAACATCTAACAGTTTTCCAAAACGATGTTGTACACACATATTAAACTATTTATATCTATAAAATACACTCTAACATAAAATCGAACAATAAAAATAAAATAAAAATTACAATTTCAAATAAAGCCTTCTTCAATGCACCTTTGTGCTCCTGATGCAAACGGCAGGTCATCGAAAATATCTTCCGTCGCCATATTATTAATAATACGAGCGACCCTTGACAAAGGGGCAAACTTTAACAAATATGTCCTAGCCCATGGTATCTCTAACAAAGAGGGCTAATTAACAGGATATACTGTGATGTCACACGTTTATCCTATCCAGATCAGAATAATTTTTTTTTTGTTATTGTACATTCTAGAGACAAGTTGTAGAGATTCTATTTTAATTTTGACGAACTTTGTTTGTTAAACATCTGCATCTACAGCAAACAATATTCTACTGTATTCTAATACAGATTCAGTAAAATCCCTAGGGTGAAATTTTACTAGGTAAACTAATTCAAAAGTGTTGGCGAAAGTTCTTTGACCTGCGGGGTAATTGCGTAATTATCAGTAGGGATGGGTTTTCTTTGCTATTTTTTAATTTATTCACTAAAACAAAAAACTTCACGACATCGCGACAGTGGAAAATTTCTACTGTAGACTACGGTTATCGATTTCAGGACGAGCTGCTGCTCACACGGACAACTGTACGTCGCTTGCTCCACCAACCCTGATTTTCTGTATATTTTGTCTGGTAGACCATAACTATGTACAGATGTAGATACAGGAAAGTTTTAAGTTTAAAAATGTGGCTGTTATTTTAGTATAGGTGTAACTGTTGTGTACCACCTCCTTTTGGAGGAGGCCTATGTCCAGCAGTGGACGTCTTTCGGCTGAAGTGTGATTGTGTTGTCTTACGACTTCCACGCAAACGTTATCGCGGACAGAAGCTAGTTATAAATAAGTACTCTAAACAGCTTAAAGAATGTATAACATTGGTTAGGGAATTGTAGTGTAGGTGGCTATAGGTAGGTACCTACTTACAACCACCCGAAGTATAGGTAAGTCTATTGTTTAAAAAAAATCTAAATCTAATAATATAATCAGTAGACATTCCTTAAGGCCCTGGTAATTTTAAATATTGTCGTTATCAGCGTTCTTATTGCAATCCGATACGGGTTAAAATCTGTTGTAATAAATTCGAATAATAAATGAGCAAGCACTGTCGTAAAAATGCAAATAAAATCATATAAAATTAGATATTAACTATGAAATAATAAATAATCCATCACTGGATGCAGTTTAGCATTTAGAATTTTATGGTATATTTTTAATTATAATTATAATTGTTATTGAAGGGATAAACTGGTTTTAAAGATAATTAAGAGGTGGCTTTGAATTTTTTTTTGATGCATTATAGTATGTTTAATTATATTTTGAGTTCCATCACTCTATGCAAAAAGACTTGAAAAGATCATACATTTTTTTGCTTTCAAAATTATTTACGGTTAAATAGATACACTGGTTTAAAAAACCAATGTTTTGAGCGTTTTCAAGAAATCACCGCCTTAAACGACAGCGCCTGTATTTAATCCAATTTACACTTTCTTATCAATAGCCATAAAAGTTATAAAACTAATGTCGTCAGCGGACCAATCCAGGTATACAGATGAAGCTCTGTAAACATAATTTTATAAATTGTAAACACGGTTTATTAATTATAAACAACGCTTTAAATAAAGATTCTGTTTGGCAAAGAGTGGAAAGACCCGAAGAACAATGATTAGAGATACTTAGTAGTGTCAATAAGGAAATTTAATTTTAGACAAGATGTTGTGTTTAGCTTTCCCTTTCCTTATAATAAGGATGTATGTGAGATGACGATATCTAATACCTTTAAACGAGCAATTCTTGTACTTATAATTATACAGAGTGATTGGAAGATGGGTGCAAAGCTTTAAGGCGAAGATAGTACAGACAATTTAGAACCATTTAAGCCATGGTTGTCTTAGACGAAGTCTTACCAAATATTTTTAACCAAATTTTTAAGTTTTTTTTCGGAAATTCTCAAAATTATATGTAAACTGCATAATTATGGCCAAATTGAATGATAAATGAATTCATTTTTTATTTATTTAATTAAAGTAATGTGTAAGCAATCAAGCAAAACATGTTTTAGGCTTCTGTGTCATTAGACATTTTTTTACAGACATTTAAAGCTCAGAAAAAATAAAAAAATTGTACAATACGTCTTTTAAACCTTATTAAAAAAAAAAAAATTGGTAAGACTTCGTCTAAGACAACCATGGCTTAAATGGTTCTAAATTGTCTATACTATCTTCACCTTAAAGCTTTGCACCCATCTTCCAATCACCCTGTATAAGGTCTATCTATTCATACATGAAATATCTGATACCTATCTGAAGGGATCATTGTACTCATCATTATGGTCAACTTTTACTATGGGGCCAAATCTGAAATCGCGAAAAAAAAATCTGCTGTTCCCTACATTTTGACGAGATACACAACAGCAGATTTTTTTTTTGCCTAGCTATCATAGGTATAATGGCTAAACTATTGGAAATATTTTGATTTAATTTTCGTATATTACAACTATTTGAAGTTTTTCCAACACAATCATTACCTAGGTAATTGATCAAATTCAAAATTAACTATTTTGGGACAACTACATCCAAAGGTTAGTATGCAAAAACTTTGAAAAAACTATTGTTAGTACTTTAATATTAGGGGTTTTTTATTTTGTTTTGGGTGGGGAATCATCAAATAACTTCTCCCGCTCTGGGTGAAGCAGAACGGCGTGTCAGACTTTTACTGACTAAAACCCACCCGTGTTCCCTCAGTTGCCTGTGTGCCAGGGGCCGCGGTATCTCTTTCGAACAACCCGCACCCCTGGCAGGCATCGGCCCTTGCGGACCCCAGCAGTTGGTGCTGACATCTCTTTGAGGCGCGCGTGGAACACGACGCGCCATCGACCCGGGCTTGGTCCTTACCGGACAGCGAGCTAGAGCTACCTATTACTCGCCGTCCGCAAGCCCGCGCCTACGGTGGAATACAGCCTGGGAATCCCGACGCCCAGGGCATCTCCCGCGGCGGCTAAGGCCGTGAGGGCGCATATACTCCCTCTCCCTCACGTGCGCCGCCTCCCTCTTTGCGAGCATTACTGCTTCGCAGAAGGAGGTGACGGCTACCAATGCACTCTCGCTCCGTACCATGGCCTGGAACAGGGCCGGACGAGAGATCGCCGCCGCCGATCGCCTCCACGAGGACATGGCGGTGCACCGCCCAAGCCGGGCAGACCTTCACCGTATGCTCCACCGTGTCCTCAGTCAGATGGCAGCAATGTATAGATAATGAGGATAAATATTTTTATTAAACAAATATGTTACATCTTAGAAAAAACGAATTTAAATTTTTAAGTACAAATCGGCAATATCATACTTTATCCCCTAATACTTTATTTATTACATTTTATTTTATTTATTTATTTATTACACATAGTTCTATACACAAATTCCCCTGCGCTAAGACACTCCGCCCCATCAAGATAAACAATAGAGATACCTCCCTAAAAGATCACCAGACGAACGAAATGCCTCAACACAGGGGCACGTACATCTTCAGCTATAGTTTAATGATTGTAATTACAACTAAGATAACTGTTCAACCAAATGTGAGATACGAGTCTTTAATTTATGCACACAATATTAGACAGTTAGCTCACAAAAATTCTTATCATTCTGGAAAAGTACTAGACATGACCAATTGACCAGTATATTGTTATTGACCCATTTACATAACTACATTATGCACTTTATGAACTCATTAACAAACAAAGCTATCGTTCGAACGGAAATCAAACACGTAAACTGGTACTTAGTTGGTTCCTAAAACTAGTCAAAAGTATAATTGAACTCAAGTGTAATCGAATTTGTAAATCTCGATTGAAAGTTTATTGATATATCATCATCATCATTTCAGTCGAAAGTCACCCACTGCTGGACATAGGCCTCCCCCAAGCTCCGCCATTTCGATCCGTTCTGTGCTTCTCGCATCCAGCGGATTCTTGCAGCCTTCACAAGGTCATGGGCCCACGAATTACATATCTATAGGCATATTAAAATCTGAACTATCACGAACAATTAAAATCAGAGCTGTGGTGTTTTACTGATGGCGCGTCAGCTCTGTCTCTGAGAAGGAATCGTGATAATATTAAACGCCGATGATTTGACTGATCTTATCTATTGTATCTTCAATCAATCTACTTTGAAAGTGAAGATTGGGGTCAAAGTCAAAGCATTAATTTCAAATAGGCACATATAAGGGACTTTTGGACGTCAACATTTACACTAGAATATAATTGACTCTAATCACCCCTTCCAAAAGGTTGATTCGTGTGAAGAAGTAAGGGTAAGAAACTCCACCGTTAGGTACTCTTTTGAAATGTTTTACAATACTTTGTATACATTAATAATATAATAACGATACTTGAAGACGACGCACTATAGCGTGAAGATCGAAGAAAAACACATGCATCCTTTCTACGTTATACGTTTAATTTTGTTGTAAATATAAAAATAAAAAAACACCAAAGATATAAAAATATTTAAAAAAGGGGTGAAAATAGCTGCAGTTTTGAAAATTAGATGCGGAGTGAAACTTGGTGGGAAATTTTATGTTAGAAAAAAAAATACGTATACCAAATCTGCATTGCGGTTTGTCAAAAGAAAACATTCCACGATGTTTTTTTTCGATTCGAAGTTTAAAATGTGATCAAAATATATGAGGATAATTTTTCTTGAAAAGCATGGAATAGAAATCAAAAAAGTTTTTAACCGTAGCGGATTTGCGCTAATAAAATTACCATAAAGTATTAAAAATGAAGCAATGAGAGTTAATTAATTATAATATGCTAGATAGGTACTGGTGCTCACATATTTACAAACACTGTAGAAGCAAGTATACGATTTATCTAAATGTTAACAAGTTATAAGTCAGTGTGTGAGTTAAATTAGGTACCTAATCATAGAATGTATATCAATGTCACAAAAAATATTGCAAGATATTGGCGAGATTAGCAATTCAGAAAAGTTGGTAGCGGAGATGACTGCATCTTAACAGTTTACATGATTAACATAACTAAGTTGTTCCAAGAACTTGATAACATCACTCAAGGCAAACATCTGCATGATGAGTAGACCATCTGCGTCATTACATTATCATCACTTTAAAGCTAATTTCATAAACGAGACTCAATCCTCAGGCTCACTGAGGAAATACCATATTATCTGATGATAGCTCATCTCATCATCACCCATAAGGAAAAGAAGTCGAATACGGTCGAGTACGAATACTTATATTATAGCCATCCTGTTCGCTAATTTAAATATACTGCGATCGCCAATCTGTCCAGTTAGGATTATGGTAATGCCTGACCGTTCATTGTACCCAGCCATTAGGAGGCCTGCTAGTTCGCAATGGTACTCTCGTCACAAGTCACAACTACTAAAGTACAATGACGTCTTGGTCCTAAAAATAGTCCGGAAAGAGCATTTATCCAATTTGTATGTAAGTGCAAAATGTCTTCGGTTTCAGGAACTCACAATGAGGTAAATGCTTTCGCAGTCTGTTCTGTTTACTAATAACGCGTGTATTTCTGTTTCGCTCAACTACCCACGTGCTTCAATTTGCTCAATGTCACTGAGTTGGTCATGGACGAGGTTTGTGTACACTTGGGAGGTGGTCTTGGACCTTATGGGGTTCAATTGCTGATTAAATGCTGCACGTGTACGAGCCTGTGTGTGTGCATGACATGTGCAAATTTGGCTGACTTTGTTGATCAACAGAGTTAAAGATTCACATTTAGGAAACTCCGGTAGGGAAGCCTGCTCTTGTAAGTGGTATCATCAGGTAGGTCATTGTGTAACTGTTGCTGAAACATAGTTTACAGTGGGAGAGAAACATACCTGAACTTACGCTTTCTTCACAGAAAGCCACCTACTTATGGTTCTTACATACTTACTCCTTTTGCCTCGTTGACATTAATACTCGCACACTGGTGGCGAGTACTTCGCACCTGATCTTTCTGAACAACATAACCAATAAGGTCACTACAGTGAGATAGGATGAGCTAATTTCTTGTCTATATTACTTTCAGTCTGCTAGACTAACTATGAGTAACTATCTAATAGCCGAGGTTCTCTAAGTTCAATTCGGACAATGTGATGTCGACCAGTTTAGATAACTTTTGTTACTATTTTAAAGGATCGTTGGAATTCATAATCGCAATCAGCTTTTTACAAATAAAAAACGAAGTCTATAGCAGCATCCTATGCAGCTTTGTGTTTGAGATTTGTTCTTAGACCTTGTAGACTAGTCTTTCATATGAACGAAGGGTTCTAGAACGTCCCAAGTCACACATTTGTTTACAAAACGTTCGTCCTAATTCGTGCAGAGTTAAAATCCGATACAACGTTACTACCAACATAGCTGGGGGACGCAAGACGGACGAGAGGAAGACCCAATTGCGTACACGTAAGTGGTCACTGACTCACTGCCGCATATAACCTATATGCGGAAAATGTACCAGTTTTTAGAGGGATTTCTATAAAATAGGGAATTGTATTTGATTGGAAATGTTTCTATAATAAGAAGACGGAAAGAGTAGAACAGCTGGGTACAAATAAGAGTTAATAAAGAGGTCATATAAAAATAAAGTTGTCTTATAGGTACTGTAGAAAATCACTGAAGATTGTTAAGAATACAACTGACGGAAAAGAGTGAAGGGTAGGCCATGGTAGTTACAAAAGGAAATATAAATCGCGACATATAAGGAGGTCAAGGATTAGCTTTCAATAAAGGGAGCTGGACAATCCACGACGCATGGCTATTGAAGTATTTAAGTTGTAGAAGAATGTGTAAACCACGTGTCAAACGAACCTAAATTTTCATATTGTTGTATAGATTTTCCACGTGTCTAACGAACCTAAATTTTCATATTGTTGTATAGATTTTCCACGTGTCAAACGAACCTAAATTTTCATATTGTTGTATAGATTTTCCACGTGTCAAACGAACCTAAATTTTCATATTGTTGTATAGATTTTCCACGTGTCAAACGAACCTAAATTTTCATATTGTTGTATAGATTTTGGACGATGTGGTAGGTAGGTACGGCTTTTTGGAGGAAGTTGAAAGAAAAAACGCAGTATGGTCATAGAGAACATTTTCTCTTGTTCAGTACTTAAAAGCTATAAGGCAATACCTCACGATGTGCTTACAAAAATTGGCTTTGAGCAAGGCTAGTACTCGTAGTGGGTTAACTTTGAACAACAAGAAGTTTCAATCGTCGGTTCTGCCGCAGATGAACTTGCGAAGAGAGGTTCAGATACGAACGTGCTAGGCCCGTACCCACTTCTCCCCCTGCCTTTCTCACAATTTCGTGCGTGGATTCGCCAAAGATCAACCGAACTTCATAATAACCGATGGTCACGGGCTACAGACTGTAGACAGTCAAAATTGGCTTTGCCGACTCTAAACCCGCGATTAACCAAAAAGCTTCTCAGCCTGAGTAGAAATAACCTTAGAATAATCATAGGAACAATTACGGGCCATAACCCCCTTAACAAACATCTTCATAATATAGGCGCCACAGACAGCCCGCTTTGCAGAGGCTGCCTTGACGCCGAGGAATCAGCCGCCCACGTCATCCTGGAATGCGAGGCCGTGGCTTCTCAACGTGAAGAAATCCTCGGAACAGTGAGGTCGCTCCGCGAAGCCTGTGAAGCTCCCAGGAAGCTTCTGTGCTTTTGGGCGGAGCTAGGCTGGCTTTGTTAGCCAGAATCCCCACGCACAACGGACCGAATGGGAGTCTACGTGCGGAAAAGGGAGTCCCATCATCATCATCATCATCATCATCAATCGTCGGTTCCAGTGTGCGCTTTTATAAATTCTACCGTGACATTTAAATTTGTTGTGGAAAAAGAGCCTCTAGAGGCGGTAACGGAAGGAGTAACTTATTTTAAATCACTAATAAAAATAGCTTATTAAGCAGACTTGATGCTATTATTAAGGAAAATACCGTGGAAAATACACAGCAAAGACCACTTCACACAAATAATCATAAACTTGGAATAAGTTTATGAGTTTACGTAACTAAGCTTACTGAATTAATGCCTTGACATGTTTAAACAATGTTTGTAATCATAAAACATTTCATAACAATTTAATGTTTAATTTTAGATTAGTTTTTCAGCTAAACTATTTACCGGGTTAAGTAATTAAAAAGGATTACACAAGTCAATATAACAAGTGTTGTTTGTAACTACCCAAGTTCCCTACATTAAATTTTGTTTATAATAACACTATATTTTGCCCACGGCTCCGCCAACGTGGATGTCGGCTATCGCGTAAAAAAGTAGCCTATGTCCTTCTCCATATCCCAGACGGTATCACGGTTTAGGCGTGACAGCGTAACAGACAGAAGTTCAGACAGACAAAGTAACTTTCGCATTTATAATATAAAGTAGTGATTTATAGGGATTAGGGGCGACAAACCTTTTAAATTTATTTACCTACAAATCACAAATATAAAAAAAATAATCTGCCTAGCTTGGGAAAACCCAACAATTTTGGGGTCGGTTTCCAATCCAACCGGGACTGCCTATCTGACCTCTACAACACAGTTTCTGGATAATATGTTATCCCTTGGTAAGATTGGTTATCAGACGTTTGGGCTTGTGACGACCCGTAACGACTGTCAAAGATCTACGAATGACAGCCGGGGCAAACGGCTTAGCGTGCTTTCCGAGGCACAAAATATCTTGATATTGTAATGAACGGTCACACATCCACGAACCAACCGCGGCAAGCGTAACTTAACCTTCGATCGTCTGTGCAACTTTTATCATTTAACCATGAGCCCCCGTTACAAATCTCAAATACATGGCTTTTTCTTTCATTTCTGGATTTCGTCTCAGTAGGCAGGTATTTATTTTGACAGATATCTAGGTATTATATAAAACTGTGCTGCAGCATAATAAAGACAAAATCCGTAGACTTAGTAGAGTTATAAACTAAAAGATTATATCAACTATAGTTGATTCGTCTTAAGGGGAATCTAGTCGCGGGCTCGAACTCGCTGGTGGGCCTGGCTGAAAAGCAGGAGGTAGTATCAGTGATGAGCAGTTAGACGCTAGTCTACACGCACAACGTTATTGCGTTTATTTTTTTTGGGCATCTCGTAGTTGCCCTTGAGAGAACGTGACTACTTAACCGGGCTTTCAGAGGCCATGACTAACGTTATTGCGTGAGATGCAGGATCATTTTTAGTAAAACAGGCGTGTAAAGAATTAAGATAAGTCCTTCGGAAGATCGGGTTTCATGAAAAGACCACTGCATAAATCCATGACCAATAAAGTTTATTGAACTTTTCGATAACTGTTGCCGGTACCGACTTGGTTTTGAGATTTAACACTTCTTTTATTACTTAAACACGCCCAAAGTTAGGTAAAATTAGCAAGAAAAACTAATCTTTGTAGCCTCCTACCTTTTTAATAGCTTTTTATTTTAATATTCTGTTTCCGTACAGACAATATTAATAATGAGACAAAACCATAACATGTTTGATTTTTGATGTGCATTGTCGAACAGTGGAGTAATACACTCTCGAAGTTTGTATAGAAAAAATGACGACAAGATTCATATCTTAAGACAAATAACATAAAAATATTAATTTCTAAGACGTTCGTCGTACTACCTACATTTCACAATGATTTTAAGCGCAGGTATGACTAAGAGGTTTGATGGTATGAACTTCGTATTCTGTAGATTGACATTGGATTTGATGCCTAAATATTTCTTAAAGCCTTTCAGCTAGGTATACATATTATGACGTTGATGCTTAACTTCGCTGAGTTCTGGTTGTCAACGTTTTATTTTGTTTTTGTAAGTTTAAATGATAACTAGTTTATTTATAAGTATTATAGGTAGGTTGAAGCTGTTTGTACTCCTCGTCACTTGTCCCTAAAGGTTCATTAGAAAACCAGCATGTCTGACGCTGGTTTTCTGCATCTGTCTGGCATTAATCTGATAGATGACTCAGCAGGAGGCCTGTCGGATGCCATGTTGATGGTGTTTGTATAAATTACATCAGTTATGCTGATGACATGGTTCTGCTGGCTCCATCTATCAGGGCTCTCAGAGAACTGCTGCAAATCTGTGAGACTTATGCTGCCAACCATGGCTTGATGATTGATGCCAACGTGATAAAGAGCGAGTTCTTGGTTTTAGGAGATCGGATGTGGTTCCACCTGTCATGCTTTGTAAGACTGAAATTCAGAGTCAGTGTATTCAAATTATCTGGGGCATATAGTCACGGATACTTTGAGCGACGAATGTGAAATGGATAGGGAACGCAGAGGTTGGCGGTCAGAGCTAAAATGTTGGCCCGCAGGTTTGCCCGCTGCACAAGAGAGGTAAAGATTTTGTTGTTTAAATCCTATTGTCAGTCGTTTTACTCTAGCAGCCTGTGGACAGCATATACGCAAAGTGCTGTCAATGCTTTGCGGGTACAATAACGCATTCAGGATGCTGCTGAGACTCCCTCCGTTTTGCAGCGCGTCCGCCATGTTTATGGAGGCACGCACAGAGATGGTTTCGCGGTAATTCTACGCAAGAAGGCGTCTTTGCTACAAAGAGTGCGTAAGAGTAACAACAGCATCTTGAGTGTGATTGCGGATAGGTATGACTGTCCCTTTTTTCAAAATTGTATGCGTTTATGTGTGAACTAACATAGTTTTAAGCACTATTACTAACAAAATGGATCATGTTGTCTGAAATAAATAAATTATTATTATTAATGCTGAAATGAACATTTTTGGTGCAGCCGTAAGGCACACACTGTTTGCTTATTTTGTTACATATTGTGTTTATTATTTTTGTGTTTCACGAACTGTGTCCAAATAAACGGTATTCTTTATTTCTTTCTTATTTGCTTGCGCACGAACATATTCTCTGCTCTAACTACATAGTATGGTTAGAGGTTCAAGTAACATTGAGTTAATGGAGTCTTTTTGACTGCACATGATCCTGCGGCGCCAATGCTTCTTAATTTATAATCAGCCTGTATTGTCCTGCTGAAAAACAAAGGCCTCCCTTTCGTTTTTCCACTGAACTCGGTCCTGAGTCAATACAGACCGATCCCTCATTTAAGTGTCAATTTCGACCTACCATCTACGCTTGGGTCTTCCGCGATGCCGTTGGACGTTTTCAGGAACCCATGCTGTGGTGGTCGATGCTTGAGGGAGGCCTATGTCCAATAGTGGATGTCTTCCAGGTGAAATGATGATGATGAAACGAAATGGGATCAAAGAAAGTACGTAACCTACTAAAAGTAGGGGAGATCTATTTTTAGATTAGGGAAGCTATAAATAGATTTAAATTACAAAGCGGAAATGTCATAACACTGCAGTAGTCGAAATGTATAATAGAGCATACGGAATATAGATATTTAGGTTTTCTGGAGTTTTCTCATCAGCAGGGCAATCGCGTTATGCACCAACAGTACAAATAGCTTTCATTTTGACAGTTCAACAACATTCAATGCGATATTAAGGTTGTTGAAAAGGCACAAGGCCGATTTTTCATCCTAAATTTAAAAACTAAACACGTCACGGGAATGCATTTTGGGGTCTGTATTTTGTAAACCTTAAGTGCTGTAAGTTCAAAAAGTGCTGATTCTTTGTGCTGATTTATAACCTAATCTGAATTAAAGATTCGTTTATTCAATTTTTTTTCTTCTTAAAATACTAAAGAAAAAAAGTCATGAGAGGACGACACTACAAAATCCTTTGTAACTCTCTTGGAACCATTGCATTTCACGTGAATCTGTGAAAGGAATGCGTGCTTTAAATTTAAAACCTAGGCTCCGATGAAAATTGTTCAGTAAAAAAACTCACCAGTGATGCCCAACACGATTTACTCCGGTCGTCAGGGAAGAGGAATATGTCCAGCAGTGCCCAGGAGCCACGCCACACGAATACCACCAGCGATCCCACCACCGCCACCGAGAAGATGCAGTCCAGGATATACAGCATCGTCTCTCGGCTGTTCTGTAAATAATAGCCACTGTTACATAGCTGAATGAGGTTTTTCTGAAATAACGTTCACTAGGTGGTAGCACTGAGACGTCAGGTCCGAGCACCTGTCAAAAGTGTCAAAGCGCCTACGGACTGAATGGTGAACGAAAGAATGAAACGAATGACATCAAATCTGCCCTGCTAGTTGTTTATGTAGCACTCGCAAAAAAGCGGTTTCGAGGAAAACGCGGAAATCTAAAAGTTAAATTTTTATGTAAGTACTATGAATCTCGTTATCAAAAAACATTCTTCCCGTACCCAAATATTTTTATTTTCCCGTACCTATTGGTTTGCCCCTAAGGATGCCATTTCTGCAAAAAAGTGAAAAACTCAAAAGTGTCGATTACTGCAGATACAATTAGCAGGGCAAAAATAGTTTAAGTTCATTTTTGAACTGGAAGACCTCTTGCCAAACTGGTGCCAACTGGTGGCTTGAATATTCATGAAAACCCTCATTGACAGAGGATATAAGGTAAAATGGTTATTAAGATTTTTTTAACCGCTTAATGTATTAGTCCAGCCTATCCGGCCTTTATAATCAACTAGGGCTCAAGTGAAGATGTCAGCCTCTAATGTTCCCACTGCTGGGACACAGGCCTCCTGTTTGCAGAAGGTCCGGAAGTATTGTTTTTATTTACAGCAATTGATGATGATGATGATGATAATAGGACTCCCTTTTCCGCACGTAGACTCCCATTCGGTCCGTTGTGCGTGGAAACTTACTGCAATTGTCTACTATACGTGTACTTTGCACACGCAATAGAAAAGACTTTGGTGACTAATCATCATTATCATCATCATTTCAGGCGAAAGACGTCCACTGCTGATCATAGGCCTCCCCTCCCATAAGCTCCGCTACTTCGACTGGTTTTGTGCTTCCCGCATCACACACAAGGTCACTGGTCCACCTTGGGGGAGGCCTTCCAACGCTACGTTTTCCGGTACGCGGTCATCACTCCAGAACCTTGCAGCCATCTATTCTGTGAGCAATGTGCCCCTGGCAAACTGCTACTTAAGTGTGGCAATTCTTTGGGTGGCGTATGTTGGTTACGGTTCTCCTGTGGATCTCTTAATTTCTGATTTGATCACATAGGGCAACTCCAAGCATAGCCTTCTCCATTGGCCTTTTGGTGACATTTAGCTTTCCAATAAGGGCCATTATAGTGACCACGTTTCAGTGCCATAGGTTATCACTGGCAACACGCACTGGTCGGACGGCGAGTAATGGGTAGCTCGCTGTCCGGTAAGGACCAAAAGGGTCCCGGGTCGACGGCGCATTGTTCCACGCGCGCCTCAAAGAGATGTCAGCATCAACTGATGGGGTCCGCACGGGCCGATGCCTGCCAGGGGTGCGGGTTGTTCGAAAGAGATACTGCGGCCCTGACACACAGGCAACTGAGGGAACACGGATGGGTTTTAGTCAGTAAAAGTCTGACACGCCCTCCTGCTCCACCCAGAGCAGGACAAGTTATTTGATGATTTCCCCAAAAAAAACCATAAAGGACCATTTGTCCCATGTAAACACTCGTCCACAACATCAAGTGTAGCGTCACTGATCTTCATGAGAGTGGGTGTTGCCTACTTAACATTAAATCAGTAAAAAATACCTGCTGCCGTTTGAACGCCTATTCAGGCATCTATAATAGAAAAATATACAGGAACCAGTGACGTCATGGGTTATTGTGGTTGTTGACGACAGACTAGGAACTCGTTATAATTTGAGCACAATGGTATCTTCTAGCAAATCGCCATAATGGGATGTTGGCACCTCCGCATTCTAGCCTTGAATATTGTTATCAAAGTCACAAAGTTAATTTACTTCGGGGTCAAAAGCTAAGCTTGCTAGGGAACACAGACGCAAAGACATACGTCCTATTCATATCTACATAATTGGGTATTTTCCAATTTATTAAAAACTATTCTTATTTGAAGATTGGGACGAAATATGTAACAGAAAAATAAAAGTAAATTTATTTATATCCATTTTCTCAATTAAAAACTATTTAAATAAAATGTATTTTTCGTTGTTTTGAATTTACCGCCAAAACGCTCCTTATGATGATATTTTTATCACGTGACCACACGTGACGTCAACTTTGTGTAAACTAAAGTAGTTGTTATCAAGTTAATGGCGAGTTTATAATTATAATTTATCAAGATTTTTGATGGATAGATAGGTATTACTGGTGTGCGGTGCCTCTGTGCAGAAATACTTCTAAAACTGCGCCAAACTAAGTATTTGTACCGGTGCCGTTTACACAAAGCTGACGTCACGATGTCAAGTGATAAAAAGTCATCGTAAGAAGCGTTTTGGCGGTAAATTCAAAACAACGAAAACTTAATTTGATTTTAATCGTTTTTAATTGAGAAAATGGATATAAATCAATTAATTTGAATTTTTCTGTTAAATATTTCGTCCCAATTTTCAAATAATAATAGTTTATATTAAATTGGAAAATACCCTATTGAGGGTTTTGGATGTATAGCCTCCAGAAGTGGCGATATGAGACATATTAAGGAGTTCACACACAGTCATGCTCTGGTCGGCATGGTTCAGCACAGCCGGGGGAAAAAAAATTGTACCTATAAATAAATAGATGTTCGGAAAAAGCTGCTTGACTTAGCTTGTTTTACCGAGCCGACCCGAACATGACTAAGCGAGGTGTTAATAAGATTTATCCTTGGCAACTTTGGACAGAGATAGTTGGAAAGAGAATATGGCGGCCTAAGTAACATGTCACTTGATTCAATTATGTTCATTTTATATAGGTAGATTCTTTTACATATTGTGAATGAGAGAACGTTGTAGGCCTTAGAGACTAGATTTGTAGACGATTTTCTATTCTGTATTTTCATTCCTCTAAGTACTTGGTACTTATTGGCAGGCCTGCACTGTCCTCCCATACCTATTATCACTGTAATTTGAAAACATTGTAAAAGCCAATTATTTTTAAAAGACTACTAACCATGGAGTTTCTTGCCGGCTCTTCTCCATAGGAAACGACAAATTGGAACCGTGCACCTAGCTTCAGACGTTTCATAAGTGCCCATGCAGGTTTATGTGAAAAAAAATATTTTGATTTTGATTTTAGGCCGGTATATTAGTAGGGTCAATAGCTAATAAAAAAAAGATGCCGAACGAAGTTTGACAATTAGCTCGAGCCGAAAGAAAATCGCATAATATGTATACCTAGTAAGTATTCGCTTCAGGTTGCTGTTGTTCTTCAACAAAACAAATACTGCCGAATCGAATGTGATGTGCCCCGAATATGTGAGTAGCACCTTTAACTTTCGTCTGGCGCACTCTGAGCACCAGCTACATATTTTCTAAGATTATATCATACGAAATTTAGATTAGGGAGGTATACAATGTATCCCTGTTTTACCTTACAAGTACTAAGAACTGGTATAGACCGCTTATTACCGCTACAGGCCTGGCCTGAAAACAACAGATTTGCTTTTAATCTACGTGTAGGTGGCAGTCAATAGGCGCAATAGGCAAATGAGCGCTGTTTTATTATTGAGAGATCAAGAATATGCTAGAAATTTTATTCACCATCAGCGTCTTGCAAATTTTGTTAGGGATTCCTGGGATGAATAACGTTGAAGATAAGTCATTATAATCATCATTATTTCCCAACTAAGTTGGGGACGGCTTCCATCCTAACCGGGTGTAGCTGAAAAGGGGTGCGGGTTGCTAGAAAGAGATACCGTGGCCCCTAGCACACAGGCAACTGAAGGAACACGGGTGGGTTTTGAGGCAATAAAAGTCTGACACGCCCTCCCGCTCCACCCAGAGCAGGAGAACTTATTTGATGATTTCCCACCCTCAAAAAAAAACCTGTATTTTACATGGTGCGACTGCCTATCTGACCTCCCGAACCCAGTTATTGGGTAATACGATACCACTTATTAACCAAACTGGTCAGTTTTGTATCAAGTACTCCATTTGTATATCTAACTATTGGGTTCTTAATTTTTTCTTAAACTGGCTTGGTGGTTTCAACCTGATATAAAAAAAAACCTGGTTTTGCAATAAAGGGGACTGTTTGTAATGCTAGAGAAAATACCTACAGTCAAAACCTTTTCCGAGGTAACAAAGTCTGGTGGAGCTTTCAAATGGGCAGACTCTAAAACATCCATTATATAATCAGCCCATAACGTTCCCACTGCTGGGACACAGGCCTCCTCACTGTGAGAGTGCGGTTTGGTAGATGTCATATGTCTGGTTTTATTAAACGTTTTATATTAGCTTCACTCGTATGTTTGTTTGTTTGTATGTAACCGACTCCTTAGAGCGCGAATTTGACCCACTTTAAATGGTCAGATTTCATTGAAACTATGTAAACTTATCGAGGACCAATGACAATTCATTAATTTAAAAAAAATGAGAAAAATTAAAAACAAAAAAACGTTTTTGTAGTTAGCAGAACTAAAAAATAGAAAATAAAAATAATTTAAAAAACTAAAAAACACGCTTTAAAAACCAAACTAAAAAAGGAGAAAATAATTTAATTCAATTAAAAAGCGTGGGGTGGTTTTTGAGGTATTTTTATAATCACATAATGTCAAGCGCCCCACGCGTTTTAATTGAATTAAATTATTTTCTCCTTTTTTAGTTTGGTTTTTAAAGCGTGTTTTTTAGTTTTTTAAACTATTATTTATTTTTTGTTCAGTCACATTTCGGTTTGCTTTCCTTCACCGTTGTGAGAGCAGTGGTTATGAAATAATTTACACAAATTAATGCAGCTGTCAGGGCTCGAACCTGCGTCCTACAACTCTTAACTCACAGCCGTTACCCACCTCCACCACGGCTCTGTTTCTGTCTCATTATCCATTGTGTCAAGAACACGTGTTTGGTAATGTTGAAGTATCCAACAAAATAAGTAAATGATTGTGTTCACGTGTTACAAAATTGGGTTGCTGGTTGCTATCCATATTTAACATAAGTCAATATTGAGTAGAATATTAATATACGGTGTATAAGATAAAATTCAAGAGCCAGGGTAATACTGTTTAACAATGTTGAAATAAGATAGTGAACAATAAAGCAGTTAGAACCATAAACTATGTTGACAAACATCAGCTGATGCGAAGTAGCTACATTTTTTAGTGAGTATTAAATTAGATATCTACTCACGTGGAATTATCTAAAAATAAAGAAATCAAAAGAAAATGGTTTGACGAAACAAATGACTGAAAAAGTCCCTGGCGTTAATTTTATGCCAAGACTTAATAAATTCGGTGATTAATAAATGACTTATCGATACAGCGAAGTACCTAATTACGTACCGCACTAACAGTAGAAATGGCTTTCATTTTGACGGTTCAACAACATACATTGCGGTTTTTACGTTGTTAAAACGACATTTTTTTTTAACGTATGAAGCAATGGATAAGCCCTTCGAAATGATTCAGATTCTGGTTAATGGTGTGTTATGCAATTAGGGTTTTTTTTGAGGTTGGGAAATCATCAAATAACTTCTCCCGCTCTGGGTGGAGCAGGAGGGCGTGTCAGACTTTTACTGACTAAAGCCCACCCGTGTTCCTTTAGTTGCCTGCCTCTTACGAACAACCCGCACCCCTGGCAGGCATTGGCCCTTGCGGACGCCACCAGTTGATGCTGACATCTCTATGTAATTAGGGTGCGGATTGAATTATGTCCTTTTGTTTTTGTATTTATTTGTATATTTAGTTAGTAATTTAACTTTTTAACATAATTACTCTTAAATATTTGTATATGAATATGTCGATCATTTCCGATAATCTCTATAACTGATGGTGCAAACTTCGTCTTTCTTCTAAATAATGGTACACAGCATAACAACAAAATCAGTCAACAATGTTCCCACTGCTGGGACACAGGCCTCATCTTGGTTAGAGGGAGTGGGCCGGTTTTATATCTATATCCTTTATGTATTTCTATGGTTGCGTCTAAACGTTGATTTATTTATTTATTTGGATAGAATGGTAGATAATAATTTTTACTATTCATTGTGAAAAATTAATACACAATAGAATATAACAAACTACCAAAACCTATAAAATCTTCAAAAGATTTAAATACTTTCAGAAAAACACTCCATAGGTTCCTAATACAGAGAGCATATTACACCATTAATGAATATTTAGAAGAAAAATGAAAGCCATCGATGCCTTATGCTCACATTTATTAATTGTTATCTACATAGTTACTTTAGTTAGTAAGTTTAGCTAGCTATTAATTGTTAAGTTCATTTATATATAGTTTTATTTTATTCGTTTAAAAATGTTACTTACTGGTTACTTAGCAGTATTTTTAGAATAATTAGCTATACTACCTACATGTACAACTATTATTGTGTTGTGTAGACCATGTTTTTACGCCTTGCAAGACAGCGCATAGTGATACAACTTTTATTTTATTTCATAATTAACTTCATGTACCACAAAATTTTACCTATGTGTCACAAATAAATAAATTTGAATTTGAACATTCATCATTTCTCTCTCACACAGAACCCCATACATTCCACACATCACAATCATTACCTTCAGACTATAAACAAATCCATTGTGTAATACTGATTGAAGACAGGAAGGAATCTGTTTATTTTGTACCAAAAAGCAGTATTAGCTATAAAAGTCAGTCAAAGAGTCTGATTTTAAATACGGGACAAAAAGCGAGTGGTTTTCAATTAAGTATGTCTTAAAATCAAAATTGAAATGGTCGAAATCACAGCTAATTTCTTTTGAAAAAAGATACTGCAGAGTTCAAGCCTACAAAGTTAAACATAATATAAATATGAATTCTTTGCAAATAAAACAATCTTAATTAACTCCAAAATAACAACATTTTAAATACATCTCGTACTCTATCATACGCGTATCAACGAGCACGCGCGAATGAATGAATGAATGATCAGCTGATCCTGTGTGTCAAGTACGCACTCGACTAATCTGTGGATGTTTATTTGTAAGACTCGAGCACTCGAGGGTTTAATGAACTTTAAGTTTGCACGAAATCGTGAGGTTCTAGAAAATGATTGAACAGGTTCTTATGTTGATATACCTGTATCACGTAAAACTATGATTACTAAAAGATCCTTTTGGAAGTATTTTGGCAATTTTGTACAGATAACTTCACCATATAAATCAACAGTCTGTTCCATAGTAACACTTGTGGTTGCAGACTTCCTAACTATAAAGGGGAAATGCTCCCAAACCGTGACAGAGTTATGCTTATGCGAATATGGGTAAATGGAGCAGGGGAGTTGATTGTGAATAGGCGTAGCGTTTAACGGATATAACCGTACGCATTAGGATTCCTGACTATCCTGACCTGGGCGAATAGAATCAGACTTCCCATTTTGTGAATTGGTCATGCAGATTTGCATGCAGTGAGAATGAGCAGTTCTAAATGGTACCAACCGTACGGAACATAGTGGGCACATCGAAATAATCCTGCGGCGAGTCGACTGCGACGGCGAACGGCGCGGCGCAGATGTTGCGCAGCGCGCGCAGCGCCGCCAGCGACAGCGTGGCCGCCGCCGTGGTGGACAGCAGCGTGCGCGCACTGTCGCCCGTGCACTCGTTCAGCAGGTTCCACACGCCGCGCCACGCGCCCACGCACGCCACGCCCGCCAGCGCCGTGCACATCCGCGACACCACGTAGTACGTGAGCCTGCCCCGCTCTGGCCGCAGCTGTTTGCTTAGTTGCGTTTGGAACACCGAAAACAACAATTCACAGCACATTCCGAAGGCGACAGACGCGGCCGCGCTGCCCACGGGCTCTTCGGGCAGCACATACAGGTCCATGAGCGTCCAGGTGGACTTCCAGTAGGTGACGACGGCGGGTGCAACCACCAGACTCGCGAAGAGCGCGTCGGCGCATTCTAACAAGGCGGCGTGTGCACGCGAACCGCTCGCCAGCGTGTCGGCCAGCCCTGCAGTGCTTCCACGCATGTCTGCCGTGTGCCTGTGCGCGCCTGACTGACAGACTGACTCCCACCGGCACAACGCGCCGACAGATTACTACAAGTAATTGCATTATCACCCGTCCCGCGCTCTGACGTACCCGTGTTTGCTCGGGACTCAACGTTTGTGCGTATGATTCTACGCTACTAGCTAATGTCGATGCTAGGATCGTTTGTTTGTGATAAGAGGTCTTTAACCAGCTTAAATAGTGCATCTAGATGATAGATTGTTTTCATGACGCACGTCATCGACTTGCAGAATTATGTACGATAAAGACGTTGCGAAGTCAAAACAGACAATACTTCCGTATCCTTAAAGCACTCTTCCTTATTAGTATAATGACGCAAAGTGCCTTAGTAGGGTAATTGTTGTCATTTCTTAAACTCTCGAGTCATCGATCATGTTTAGTAATTACTTAATTTGTGTACATTAGAGGTATCATCTTCGTTATGGTTACCGTCCTTTTCCAAGGTATGTTTGGCAGGTCTGGTTTCTTGAGTTGAAGTACACACTTTTGCTTTCGATTTTCTTACAGTGTCGTCATTGTATGACCTAGTGAGTGTCCCGAAACATAATCCCACGTCCCAGGTTTATCCACAATCTTGAACAGAAAAATGACAACCCATGGCTTTCATTTTGACAGTTCACAAAAGTTCATTGCGTTATTTACTTAGTTGAGCACATGGTGAAATGGATTAGCAGATCCTTCAAAATTATTCAGATGGTTATTGATAGTTTGTTACGTAATGCTGCACCTTAATGCTGGATAAAGTCTGAAATCGCAACATAACTTACTAAGAGCCGTAGTGAGCAATGCTAGTTTATTCTTTGCTTCACAAAGAGTCAGCTGAGTGGTTACCTAGTGAGTTACAGGCAGACTGAATCGAACATTATTCATAACCCAAACGTCACAGTCCAAGTCTTTTAGAGTTCAAGCAGTACTGCTTGAATGCAGAACTGCGGCTGTGGAATACCTTGTCCATGTCGATAAGGTGTGCTCAATCATTGTCCACTTAAAAAAATCTGACAAAAAAAACTCTTCCTCTCTCTTTAAACATCATCATTACACAAAGTTCCTTGCTCTTGTTTCATGTTTAGCATATGCATAATCAGCCTATACTTTCCCCATTGCTGGGACACTGACCTCCTCTCTGTACGAGGAAGTGGGCCATAATCCACCACGTGGGCCCAGTTCGGTTTAGTGGATGTCACATGTCATCGACTTTTTGTTTCTAGGACATGTCGAATTCTTCACGATGTTTTCCTTCACCGTTTTAAGAGCAGTGGTGATGTAATTTTAGTAAAATAATGAGCCTGCCTGGGCACGAACCAACGACCTACGACACGTATGCGTAAGTCGGGGCCACTGGGCCACCACTGCTAGTATTATTAGTACGTACGTACTGGCAAGTAATGTGGCCTATACCAACCGTTTATCTATGTCCTCGCGAACTTCGCAAGAGTGACCGTGAAGGTAATAAGACAGCCGTTCAACGAATCACGATCAGTAGGGCAGTAACTACGTACTTCCTAACTGATTTGGTCTTAACTATATGGATAGCATTGACCATTGGTCTCTATTACCGGTGGAGTTTTACTGTAACGACATTGTCAATAATAACTCGTTTCAACTTCGCATCAGTTAGAGGGGTAATTGCATGACGCCCATAAAGTGGTTAACGGTAGCAATGCCTTTCATTTTGACAGTTCAGCCAGGTTCATTGCGTTTGTTTGTTGAGCGGACGAATTTTTAATGTAGTTAGAATCATTCGATTCGAATTATTGATATACTTAGCTCCGCGGCTTTTAGATCGATATTTCAATGGATTATCATTCGAAAGAGAATCCTCATCATCTGGAGATAATATAAGATTATACAGGGTGGCTGAGACATCGGCACACAAACTGTTACCTACTACGGCTTGAGATGATTCTAGTTGAAATTTTAAGTCGGCTATTTAAAACAAAATACTCTTCCATATATTTTGACGTACGAAACAGCTGATATTTTTTTTTTCATAACCGACAAATTTTTTTACACTACATGTGTTAATATGTGCTGAATTCATGGTTACAGTTTGCGCATCGATATCCCTGCCAACCGGTATATTTTATGGAAAAAAAACGTGCGTTGGTAAAACAATCAGGCTTTAAAGCGCTGCTCCAGCGGCTAAGCTGCTCACGTGTAGGTACTCTAGCAACGTTCTTTATGAAAATGTTAGCGGGATCATCAACATCAACCCAATGTCTAAATTACATACAGATCTGTGGCTAAAAAACAAATGAACCTTGTAGCTAGTGTGGGTAACCTCTCCGAAGTCTCCGAACACAATGTTACGAACGGACGATCGACTTTATATTGGTTTGGTCTTGGTCCAATGTTTAGTGTTAGGTTAGGCAATGATACATACAATACACACAATATTAATAATACAAACTCACGCCTTCTTGCTATGAGTGTAAACAGAAATGACAGTAGTTATTTGGCAAATGTTATTCACACCCGGGATCGGCCGCACTTGGTGATGGGGCTCACTAGGCATGGCGAGCTGATATCTGTCGGGGGTGCGGCGAATGTACAAGTATCTCCCGGGCCCCCGACATATGCTACTAGAAGGAACCGTGAGGTTTTAGTTGGTAGGAGTCCGGCATCAATTCATCAGCTCCCTTCAGCTCAGACGGAGGGTATCCATGAAGAGTTCCACAAGGAAAAGAAAAGGTTAAACACTTGAATAACAGAAAATAATAAGGTATTAAATACTTACAGAAATCTTAAACCTAGTAGAGAATATGTAGGTGGGTTCCTTTCCATCGGTGACTAGGAAGTATGGCGACGCGAGCAGGTTGCGGGAGGACCGCAGGATCGTGATCGCAATGTAGAACGACAGAGTTATGGCACCTATGAGCACTGGCCTGATAACAAAAAAGAAAAATGAGAATGACATTTTATTAAGAACATATTCTGCTGGATACGTATTTATATCAAGTTTTATAAAAATAGCCTTGCATTTATATGAGAATTGGCGAAATATTTCTCAAACATGATTTAGCAATTAGGTTTGAAGTGACTTGGGATTTAAGGCGTAGAAAAATGCGATCTCATTAATCAAATAATAAACCTTTATTGGAGACCACATGATAAGCACGCGTTCGAACAAACAAAAACACAAACAAACTCTGCTGCTTTATTACATTATGTTATTATTTTATTTAAGTATTCCGACAATTCATTCAGTGTGTCCATAACGTGAGTCTGTAACTAACCAAAATAAATAAAAAGTCTATAATGCAAACATTTACCTATGAGGATCATTAATATCTGGTAGTAAAGCATCCACGGACATATCTAGCAGCCCCCAGCCACCCCGCCAGTGCATGATATTGCTCAGGATAAAGATGTAGGTGTACAATCGGGACAGGATCCTCTCCCTCACCCAGGATCCAGGACCACCTTCTGCGTTACTCCAGGCTCCTGCTGAACGGGACAGCAGTCTTGTCCTGGAGGTGTAAGGGTTTGTTAATAAAGTGTTGAACTAGCATACTTCCGAAAGAAGGATATTTCCAATGACGGGGTTATGCTCGTGAACGGGTGCTGCTTGTGGTGACTGGTCGCCTTGCTGACCATGGTTTTGTCATTTTTATTAGTAATTAACTGTTTATTTATTTTACTCCAAAGGTCCTAGTTTTTTTTTTTTTTTAGCTTCTAACGTCCCACAGCTGGGCAAAGACCTCCCTACTCTCTTTCCACCTCTCTCTGTCCAAAGCTGACAAAGACTAATCTTTATTAAAGGAGTCCACAGCTCATCCCGCCATCTTCGTCTGGGCCTGCCGCGATGTTATTTGATTGTTGTCATTAACATTTATTACTTCAAGTTAAATATAAATTAACATAATGCAGCATTGCATATGTAAGCAGGCACACCCTTTATGCTTGAGGCTTTTATGAGGGTATTGAGTTCTGTTAACGTTTATTATTTTGTTTTATTTTTTATATATGTTTGAATTTAGTTACTATGTTGTGTTGGTATATTGACGTGTGCTAGGTAACATATGGCAAATAATTTAATTTTGTTTGGTGTTTGGTAATGTCAATTACATACCTATTATTGTACAGAATCAAGTCAGACAGCTGTGCTGCTGGGGAATTTGTTGCACCACTTCTTCTTTCCTGCTAAAGCACTAGGAAGTGGTGGAGTGCTGACTCTCAGCCTAGTTTGAATAAATGACTTTTGATTTAGATTTTTTTTTACATTTAATTTAAACATTCTGAAATAATAATCGACTATGTTATAAGGTGTACCGTGATACCGACCATCCGTGAAATTAAAGTTTTTCTATAAAGATGCTCCCAAGCCTTTTCCCAACTATGTTGCGGTCGGCTATCAGTCTAACCGGATGCAGCTGAATGCCTGTAGTTTACATAGAGGGCCTGCCTATCTGACCTCTACAACCTTCAGTAAAGACGCTCGTTTACCGACAGAATTTGCCTGTAATTCGCCGGTAATGGTAATATAGTAAAGTTTCAAATCGAATCATAGATTGTTAAATTACAGGCGAATGCTTCCAATGAGGGAGCGCCTTAATACGGTACACCTTGGTAAGACTGGTTGTCAGACTTATGTGCATCTGAGGGGTAATTGCTATATACACTATCAGTAGTATAGCTGCATTTGTATAAGGTTTTTCTTTTTTCTTTCGCTACTTCTAGCTAGCCTAGCTCTATAAATGTCGTGAAACTCTGTTATTGGCTTAAGAGATATTTGTTTTTCATAACTCATGTGAATTAATTATATGCTGTTGAGTTTCCTAATAAATAAATAAATAGTAATCGCTATCATTTTGATAGTTCCACAACATTTATGGCGTTGTTTACGACGTTAAAAAAAAATTAAGATGAAAAGACGAAATTAAATGTTTCAGCTCTATTCATGCATTAGACAGAAAAACCATACAAGCAGCAATTTAATTTATTTAGGAAGATACCTACCAGACCACTCATACATACGAAAACAAGAAAACAAGTATCGTTACTATTAAAGTAACATAGCAACAACGCGTAGGTAGTGACACAAAATAAATTGCTGTCTCATTTTCCACAGGCACTGAGTAATTGAGTGCAAACGAAGACGATGACGACAATGATTTGAAACTTTTCGGGGTTTCATTTGTACGTAGCTCCTGATTAATAATGATGTTTTTATGTTAGGCAAGATAATCAGTTTATCTCATGGGTTTTATTTTGATGTTACTATAAACTGAGGTTAGAGCAGTGGTGGCCCAGTGGTATCTGACGCGACTTACGAGATGTAAGTCGCAGGTTCGAACCCAGACCGGCGCTTTCCTTTGTGTAAAATATTTCATCACCACTGCTCTCAAAAACGGTGAAGGAAAACATCGAGAGGAAACCGGCATGTCTTAGAACCAAAAATTCGAAGATATGTGACATCTACTGGGCACTGGGCCCGCGTGGTGGTTTGTGACCCACTCCTTCTCATAGAGTGGAGGCCTGTGTCCCAGCAGTGGGAACGTTATAGGCTGATTATAATAAACTTAGGTACTCTCTCGTGCTCTTTTTTAACCGACTTCAAAAAGAAGGAGGTTATCAATTCGACATGTTTATATATACAGGAAAAGTTTTTATTCAGTGCGCGAACTGTAACCATGACTTCAGCATATCATTCTAGACCCCCACCGCAGAAATTTTTCGTCGGTTATACAAAAAAAGAAACAGCAGTTCCATACATTTTGACCGCGTAGGTATTGCAGTTTTCTATGAAACAGCAGATTTTTTTTTGTAAAACCGACGCAAAATTTCTTCGCTGGGGGTCTAGAAATGGTATGCTGAATTAATGGTTAAAGTTTGCGGATTTGCAAAAAATTTTTTTGTTCGAAAGGAGTTTTTTCTTCTAATAACCTATAGTCAGGAAAATACGCAGTAATGAACATTGTATCTCTAAAATGTTTAATCAACCTATCTGGGAGACGGATCGGATATAATAACAAGGGAAAGCTGCTCCCTGTTTTTCTGAGGTAACTTACATCTAATCTTTTAGTCTATTGTTATTGTAACAGGCGACTAAGATTACATGTAGGTTGGTATCTTTTGCAAAATATGATATTTTTTTAGTGATCTCACGAATAATCTATACATACACATAGGTATAGATAAATAAAATTGGAGTGTCTGTTTGTAATATTAAAATAACCGCTTTTTACTAAATGCAGATGGATGTATACACGGTCTATATACCAATATTTTTTTCCATTTTTGTCTGTCTGTCTGTTTGTTCCGGCTAATCTCTGAAACGGCTGGACCGATTTTGACGGGACTTTCACTGGCAGATAGCTGATGTAATAAGGAGTAACTTAGGCTACTTTTATTTTAGAAGTTTTATTTGTGTTTATTAATATGTATATAAAAAATAAAAAATAATACAAAAATATTATAACTATTCCGCGCGGACGAAGTCGCGGGCACAGCTAGTAAATAATAAAAAAAAGAAAGTACTGTGGCAAATCACGACTGATGTTTTATAGAATGACAAACCAAACTTTAGTAAACAAAACGCATGCATTAGTGTGTAAGTATTGAATATTTTCTAAGATGCAACCTTTGCATTATAATCCTGTTATGACGGCATGCTCGGAGCATTCACTTCTGTTACATAGTTTTCTAGTTTTAACCTTGAACGATAATGCAAGTTGTGCTGTATTTTTAACCGACTTCAAAAAGAAGGACGTTATCAATTCGACAAGTTTTTTTTAATGTATGTTCGGGCATAACTCGGTCATATATAGACGGATTTGCAAAGTTCTTTTTTGTTCGAAAGATATTTGTTCCGAAATGGTCACATTTAAATTTCATATAGATCTGATGATGCGTTTCGGAGATAGACAACGGAACTCTTCAAAAAATGACAGCAAATCAACCGCGATTGCTGCTATCGCATAAATATGCATTGTTTTGGCCCCAAGGATGATGAAATTTTGATTTGGTGTGGGGTAGGTAATATAGCTCAAAAGTGAAAAAATACAACTTTATCCAAAAATAAAACAGCCAACTTCCGGAAAAATACTACAAAGTGAAAAATAACTTTAATTTCGGAAGGCGGTGACAAAAAAATTAAAAACCTACATATCCAAAATTACCGACTTCCGAAATTAAAGTTATTTTTCACTTTGTAGTGTTTTTCCGGACGTCGGTTGTTTTTTTTTTGGATTTTTTTACACATACTTACGAATAACCAAATATTTAAGAATATTTCTCGGGATAATACAGTCTCTTAGTCTAGATTCGATTCCTAGTCTAGATTTTATTTTGGTGCATACCAGAAAAGCAATCACAGCCAAGAACATCGATATTTATACGCTGTGGAAATCCAAAACCCTAAGCCTCAAAATGGTACAAACGTGGACTCGGTTTTAGTCAACTGAATAATGAAAAGGATTTCTGGGAGATCTCTATCCTCAAAAATATTTGCAGAAAATGTTAAGTTTATATTGGTAACGAATACTTAGGGTCTTAGGGTAACGAATACTTAGGGTCTTAGGGTAACGAATACTTAGGGTCTTAGGGTAACGAATACTTAGGGTCTTAGGGTAGATAGGTATGGTAAAATAAAATCTAATCCAAGGTAAACAACGAGGAATAAATACCTACGTTAGTTTAAATGGCTTTTTTTTTACTCCGAACGCCAACATACAGTTTTCCAACATTAATCATGTTTTTAAGAGCATTTCTTAGGACTCACTAACCTGACAATAGCAAAGCTGATGTGTATGACGATGCCAAGCAGGAATATCTGCACGAACGGGAACAGCTGTGGCTTCAGGTCCATCAGCCCCCAGGTACCTCGCCAAACGCTCACTACGTGAGGAGCCACGATGAAGCAGGAGAATACTGCGTCTCCTGGAGAGATGATAAAATCATTTGACATTTTTAATTTTTACACGCTTTATATTAGCTACACTTGTATGTTTGTTTGTTGGTTTGTTTGTTTGTTTGTATGTAACCGACTCCTTTGAGCGCGATTTTGACCCACTTTAAACGGTCAGATTTCATTGAAACTTTGTAAACTTGTCGAGGACCGATGACAATTCAATATTTAAAAAAAAATGAGAAAAAAAATAAAAATATAAACACGTTTTTGTAGTTAGCAGAACTAAAAAATAGAAAATAAATAACAGTTTAAAAAACTAAAAAACACGCTTTAAAAACCAAACTAAAAAAGGAGAAAATAATTTAATTCGATTAAAAAGCGTGGGGTGCTTTTTGAGGTATTTTTATAATCACTTACTGTCAAGCACCCCACGCGTTTTAATTGAATTAAATTATTTTCTCCTTTTTTAGTTTGGTTTTTAAAGCGTGTTTTTTAGTTTTTTAAACTGTTATTTTTCTATGCAATCACTTATTTTTGCGAATGCTGGCTAACCTGTAAATGGCGATGGTGTAAATCCTGGGCTAATTAAATTATTACCAATACAGATATGTGGTTTACAGAAGCTGTATTGATAAATAAAAAAATAAAACAAATCAGTAAGTTCAGATAGTGGCGATGCTTAGACGAATCCAGAAAGCCTGAGTTGAAATTACGTTTGTTTTCTTAAAATAAATATTTTCAAATAGAAAAGAATTTTCCTCGACTGATTTCAGGGCTTTGCAAGGCTCAAGTACGTTAAGTTACGGTCATCTAGCCCCAATATCTGAGCTTTTAAATTATCGGACATATCCCAAAGTCGGACTAACAGGACAAATTTAAGGAACGATGAAAGTTAAACCGTTTATCAACATTAAATCAATCTAATTACTACTTATAGCTAAAACAAAGCTAAATACTTGGTGATAGAAAAGTTATAAATGGCAGCAACCGCTGTTTAGGATAAGATACATAGCTCAAAAGTAAGTATATAGACAGTATAATAACCTATACCGTAGCTAACTTCGTCGCAGCTGCAGTCCGGGGCGGTGGAACTGGCACAAGACTCCAGGGACTTCGCCTTCTCCAGCTTCCGAGGAGTTGTCTCCGGCAGGAGACTCTCCGATAAGTTCGGTGGCATCTGTTAGCGAATGATATAACATTAATTTATATTAAATATAATGTTGGAAACATTTTTACAAGCTTTTTTATTACTATGACACGAAGAACTGGGGGCACGCGTTTCAAATTATGGATGCGCCGAAAGCATTTCGGATTTTTATTTTTGATAGCTTTAACATGGGGTGATATTGCTCTAAATGGCAATACTTCAAGCTGTTAATAATTTTAAATTAACTGCCTCTTCGATTTCTGTCATTGATTCTTAAAGTATGGAGCGCCTCAAGTGAAGAAAGTGATAGCTTATAGAGTACTAAGACCAAACTCAACAAAACTTGGATCGCGACAGCTAAGGGCCAGTTGTATCACTCTACTGTTACAGTAACGTAAACATAATTATGGCGATCGATGTGACTACCTACATTAACGACTACGTCACTACACAAGGTCAAAAATGTCTGTTAATGAATTTTATAGATTAGGAAAACTTTTTCCTATACCAAAGGAATCGTACCGTAAACAGACGTCTTTTGTGGTGCATTATCGTGAAATGAATACTGACAGTTTCAAACTATCTCATAAGTTATTGAGATCAGTGGTGGCCTAGTGGTAACGGCTGCAATTTGGGTTCGAACCCAAAGCGGCGCTATACTTGATGTATATAATTTAATCAACACTGCTCTCTAAAATGCGAAGGAAAACATCGTGAAGAAATCGGAATGTCCTAGAACCAAAAAATTGGAAGACATGTGGCATCTACTAACCCGCACTGGGCCCGCGTGGTGAATTACGGCCCGCCCTCTCACAGAGAGGAGGCCTGTGTCCCAGGCAATAGGAACTTTAAAGGCTGATTATGCTTGCCATAAGTTATAGATTTTGAAGGTTCGAAGGGCACGGCAGCCCTACTCAACACCATTAATACAAATTATGTTCAAACAATGTATCACTTAACATGTCGGTGTTGGTTTAGTCCCATACCAAGCTATTCGAAATTATGTTCTATTATTCAATCATCTTAATCATACTAATTAAATAATTAAATTGTACAGTGATGAGATATACAGGTTGAAATTGAAAACATGCGACCAACCGTAATGGGAGATTGTACACATCATTATGAACAACTTTTACTGAGGGACCAAAGATGCAATCGCAAAAAAAAAAAAGTTGTTCCCTACATTTTGACGAGTTATGCGAACATAAATGTAGGGAACAGATGTTTTTTTTGACGTTGAAATAAGTAACAGCGAACAACTACGATCGTCAAGATTAGAAGACAGCTCTTGAGACAATTTAAGTACCGTCTCGTGTAAGTATCAATAAATTAATGACTGTATACTTCCATAGTTAATTAAGTATCCTAGATGATTGAGATTAAATTAATCTTTGTACGTAATTACCTAGACTCGTGTGACATAAATTATTCTATTCTTATTATTTAATTGCTGGATTATTTGCGATCACTAGAAAAACAAGGATTATGAGGAAAATTGTCTTTATGTGTTACATTGTCATTATAATCTTCAGATAATTGCGACGCGACAGCGCACGCGACACTTGTGGAACAATTTCCATGAAATTTTCATAGAAATTGCTCAACGAGAGTCGCGTCGCGCCTGTTTGTGGGAGCCTTATAATGTAGTCTTAATTTATCCCTAAGTCTATATCATATCTATGTTTAAACACATACACAGGCAGAAAGAAAAACACCAGCCAAGTGCGAGTCGGACTCGCCCACCGAGGTTTCCGTACAAATTTGTAGGGACAAATAAAAAATTTGGACTGCCGCCCAGCCGTTCCTTGCATAATAAAGACCCTGTTTTTATGATTTAATTACAAATGTATAGTTTTCAGATTTTTCTGCATCGACAGCGCGTTGTACTGGCTGGCGCTTTGTTAGACCTACTTTCTTTTTATTTGTTGTAATGAAAAATTATAAAATCAATCATTGAAGAGTCCCTGCTTTGTTCCTCACCTCACACACAAGAGAGAAACACGCATCACAAACATATGGTGCCCGCCGTGTTTTACGCCATTGCGAACGTGGTCTCTACAAATCCCTTTTCAAGCCGGTCGAATAAGTAAAGTATTATGTAAATAAAATATAAACGCGGAAGATATAATTTTTATTGATTTATATTATTAGGATATTTATCATCAGACCTGTTCTTTATGTCGTTAATAAATAATAATACTAATTAATATTCATAAATACTTAAAACAAAAGCTTGTAAGTTTATAAGTTTTTGCATAGTTACGTAGAAGCTCAAAAGGCTTATTCTCGTAATTAAAAACGTTCGAAATCTAGTCACACTCTCATCTCGGCGACAATCAAATGTCAAAAACTTGTCAAAAGTGTATGGAATAGAGGTATTTTTGACAGATTGAGACTGAGATCAGACTGTGAACGTTCTTAAAATTACGAGAATTGCCCCTCTTATCGTGCGAAAGTAAACGAAAATCCGGACGCTCCCATGCTACGTCATTAGGTCGTTCTCTAGAATATATTCTGTAGAATAGCTAAAACACTAGGAAGTGGTGAAGGGCGCATTTTGGAGAACTGTCTAATGTAATTTTTACATTCAAAAAGTGCTGATTCTAAGCCTAATATGAATATATGACTTCGATTTTCATTTTGAATGCAAATTATGAAAATCTAGAACGTCTTTATATCAAAAGTAATCATTAGATATTCTTTCGAATAAAAACGTTACAAAACATTTTTTCTGACGCATTCAAGCGGAACAAAAGAAATGTTGTTCGTTTTTATAGAATTCTATTCAATTTAGAAATAAATTGATTTACCATACAAGTGTTTTTGTGAAAAACTGATTCAGAAGTTTGAACAGTAATTGATACGAATTCCAAAATACCATTTGGTATTTATGGTATATACCCTTAGGTATATTGCCTACCTAGACGGACACTAATAAAGTACCTACGTATAAAACACCCACCCGTGAAGGGTGGGTATTGTCACTTCCTACTGATTTAGCTATTTTTAACCGACTTCAAAAAGGAGGAGGTTATCAATTCGTCGGGACCTTTTTTTTTTTCTTTTTTTTTTATGTATGTTCCTCGATTACTCGAAGATGGCTGGACCGATTTGGATTTAGTTTTTTTTGTTTGAAAGGTTATACTTCCCAGGTGGTCCCATGATCATCAAGTCAGGATCTGATGATGGGATCCTGGAGAAATAGAGAGAACTCTTCAAATTTTATAGGCACACAAAGCGATTTAGGTATTTTTTGGAAGAGTACTTTCTCGGAGTGGTTCCATTTCAATTTGGTGAAGATCTAATGAAGAACTTTGGAGATAGGCAATGGAACTCCTCAATAAATGATAGCAAATGGACTGGGATTGCTGAAATCTCATCTCTGTCTATTGCTTACACCAGTTCATAACATAACATCACGCCAGTATGCTGTGAAGGTGTAAGCACATGTGAACCACTAAAAAGTGAAAAATAAAAACTTTTTCCAAAAAAAAACAACCGACTTCCAAAAAAACACTACAAAGTGAAAAATAACTTTAATTTCGGAAGGCGGTGACAAAAAATTTAAATACAGCTCCAAAGACACCGACTTCCGAAATTAAAGTTATTTTTCACTTTGTAGTGTTTTTTTGGAAGTCGGTTGTTTTTTTTTTTGGAAAAAGTTTTTTACAGAATGTATTCTGGCTTATTATATAACGTACGACCGAATGACGTAGCATAGGAGCGTTCGGATTTTCGTAAGTCGTTAGCCTGCCCTAGCAACCCGTAGCCACGTAGCCCGACGTTTACTTTTGCAATGGAATAAAGCTTCTACGTAACTATGGAGAAATATAAAATCCTTATAAATATTAATCATCAATATTATTTGTTAATTACTTAAAGAACAGGTGTGATGATGAATATTTTATGATAAAATAAATCATAAAAAATATTAGTTCCGTGTTGATAGTTTCGTGTCGTGTAATTTTATTAGTTTACTTATTGGCGGAAACGGCTTGGTTGCTATATTATGTTGATATATCATTAATTTAGGACTGATATTAATAACAATATAAGAGAGGCTCGTGGCTAAGTTATTACGGATTTTTGAATATGTAGGCCTTTGAAACGCTACTTCCGGAAAATCACGGAAAATCCATGCCACAGTATAACATTTTTGCAGTTGATCAAATCAATTATTTTTTCTTAGGGTCGATGTAATTTCCTTAGGCTTATATTTTACACGTACATACATACCTACGGTGTAGTGAACTAGAATTACGAGTATAGAGGTATGAGGAACAGGGTGTAAAGTTCACTCATACTCTATAGAAAAGGGAGGATACTCTGACCAGACGGGTGTTGTGTCTGGTGGGCAACTGCCCGACGGTTGATGTCGGGATGTTGTACCTATGCGAGTCGCGCGGTAAACGTTGACTGCGCGATCTAGGATTTCTGTGACGTGAGTCTTGCGTAGTACGCCTGTGGCATTGTAGATGGCGCCACTTCTCTTTTTGTATTTCTAGATATTGTTGCGAAGTATTTTCTGTGGTGTCGCTACACGAGTATTACTTAAAATGTCCTGCGTACCTAATGGGCGTAAGCTTTCACATTACCAGATAACGACACCAATCCGATTCCGATGCATCGGCAGCTATACAACACCGATTCAAACCATTAAAATGTATCCTATGTCCTAACACAGGTCATGGTGTGCCATATGTAATCTAAATCCTTTCAGCCATTAAGACGTGAAAATGTTACAAGCAGACAGACAGACTTACAGAGTTACTTTCACACATCATTCATTCGCTTCAGGTTTCGACCTGAAGACGAGCTGCTCTCACACGGGCAACTGCAGTGCTATTCTGTGAGAATATCTCCGTGATAAGTTGGGTGAAGTGAGCTGTCATTAGTATCAATCTCTAGTGCCATATGGAATGACAGCTCGCTTCACCTAAGTTCTCACGTAACAGCTGTGCTATTCTGTGGCCCTAGTGTGAGTTTTATTTAACCATCTCAATCAAACGCTTCGAGCGCATTCGGCGCTCCGATTGGTCCGTCACCAATTTTGGGCCAATCGGAGCGCCAAACGCGCTCGATGCGTTCTCACACTAAGGCCTCTGTAACCATCTTACCGGGTGAAGTAAGCCGAGTGAGCGTAGAGTGAGCTGCCAGTGTCATCCCACTGATGCAAGGGATTGACCAAGCATTACATTAACAATCATTATCGAGATTAAAATCTCAATATGATTGTATGCTAATTCTATTGATCATTTTATTACGATTTCAAAGCTAGTGTTTATGTGTGCATCATGCATTACATAACATTATTCGCGCACTCAAGCCCCAGGCAATATCCTTATATCCTAGACTAGTCCTTACTAGTCTAGGAAAAAATAGACCGAAACAACATTTGGTTTCTGACTGAGGTATTGTTTTGCTGCTTTATTTGAAAACCCTCCCAAAATGTAATGCATGATGCACACTTAAACACTAGCTTTGAAATCGTAATAAAATAATCAATAGAATGAATGTACTCGTAAATGTTATGCTTAGTCATCCCTAGCATCAGGTGGAATGACACTGACAGCTCACTCCACGCTCACTTCATGCAGTGAGATGGTTACAGAATCGACATGCAGAATAGATCGGCTGAGAAGAACGGTGAAGTGAGCAAAGTAAGATTATAAAAGGTGTAAAAGAATGAACGCAAGTCCTGAAAGTAGTTTCTTCACTATTGACTACTGAATCGATTTTAGTATCTCTTAACATGTTTTTTTTTTTAATTATGTATTTTGCTATACCTACCGCCGATCGAGCCGTACGTCGCTCGCTCCCACTCCACCAGTCCTAACACGCTGTATTATTTTGGCTGCTGAGACCAAAACTACAAAAGTGTACAGAGAAGTTTTATAAAATGCGGCTGTTATTTTAGTATATTAAATGTTGTCTTACGACTTTCACGCGGATGAAGTCGCGGGCATAATTTAGGGGCTGTTTTTATATTTCATTTTACAGAGTAACTTTGTAAGGCATTACTGGTTTGAGATTACTTTATTGTCGTAAGAATCCATTCATTGGATTACATGACAATATTTATACTATACATAAATTATTTTGCTGGGCGTATTGTAAGTAAGCCATTCAATATTTAGGGGAAGTCTTAAAAAAGGTGCAATGTTGGCTCAAAACACAAAGCAAAAACAAGTTTCCGTAAAACACAGATAAGCGTATCTAGAAGTGTACTACAAGTGGGTTTTTAATGATATAATGTAATACTGTACAATTAAACGGGCAATGCCTTTCATTTTGTCTATTCAATAACATTTATTGCGCGATTTACGTTGTCGAACAGACGTATTTATAATCCCCAACGCAAAAAGAGGGGTGTTATAAGTTTCACCGCTATGTGTGTGTGTCTGTGGCACCGTAGCTCTTAAACAGGTGAACCGATTTGGGTGCGGTTTTTATAATTTAAAAGAAGGTTTTCTAGCGGTGGGTTTTAGATATGAATTATCAAAATCGGGTCAGCCATTTGAAGATTATCAGCTCTTTTCTGGCTGATGAAGGGATTTGAGCATCTCCCACGGGTCTGATCGAGTCTAAATTTGGTATTCTATTACTTCAATGACATTAGACGAACATAGTAATCTTGAACTGATGCTAAAGCATCACCTGGAATTTGCAGGATAACCAAGTTACTCACAAACAAACAGCAGAAGTATCGTATTTGGGCTCATTGAAAAGGTCTCAATGAATAGGTTATAGATAAATGGTGATCAGGACGAGGAATGAGGATAAATTAGAAACAAACTTTACTGTGGGAAACATACGCAAAGCTGCGCAGATCTAAGCATGACATGGGTCGATCGTTAAAAGCAGAAAATAAAAGGAAATTAAAAAAAAAACCCCTGACTCAAACAAAAACCTCTAAAAAGTAAAAAAATATATATTTATTGACCTTTTAAGTTGTAGGTAATATTTTGATAAAAGCCGTCACGTCGGGGTATGGTCAATGAAAATGCCAAACAGATGATACCCGCAATAATGAATGTAACTATGCTATTGTAGAAAGGATAACATTTTCATTAGCCGTCTCCCGACGTGACAATGCTTTGATCAAAATATTACCTACAACTTAAAAGGCAATTTTTTTTTTACTTTTTAGAGGAAAACAAAAATGTTTGAGTCGGGGTTTTTTTTAAACATATGAAGTAATGGATTAGAAGTGTACTTCAAAATCATGCAGTTTGTAATTGGAAGTGTATTACGCAATTTCATTTAATATTTTCGTAAGTAATAAAATATTAATTGATCCTTTAATTTTTTTAATTAAATAATAATCTTACCCCATCATCCAGATTGATTTTCATTTTACGATGTCAAAAACAAAACAAACTTTTTTCTTGAAATGTCACTTTTGAAAATGGAATACTTTTTGGCGGGAACAACGCCCGTAGAGTGCCGCGCGCGAATATTATCTGTGTCGGGTGTGATCGTAGATAAATGCAAAATGCCAGAGACAATCCAATGTGAAGGTCATCGGTCAAATGGTTTCATAGGGCTAATTAAATCGAAATTGAATTGATCAGTGATCGAATTGTGATTTTCCACGGACTAGCCGTTGCGAGAAAAACGTGGCAGATTAATTAAGAGCTGTTACTCTTCATTTTACGATTGATTAAAATAATGAGGTTTCTATTTCGTAAAGGTTTTCGTCGATACTACCTACATAGAAATTATCTAGGTACTTTTATTTGGGGATTACTTAGAAGTAAGACCCAATTACACAACAAGTAGTCAATATTGTTTAGAGAGTAAAATACATAAACCATCAAATACATTAGAACTATCTAATCAAACGGTGTGAGTTATGTATTCCAAATAAATTATTATACAGTACATGATTCTGAACCCCTCTGCGTTACTTTGTTTCGTCGGTTATATAAAGAATAATAGCTGTTTAGCACATTTTGATCACGTACGTTTTGAGGTTTCCTATGAAACAGCAGAGTTCTTTTTAACCGACTTCAAAAAGAAGGAGGTTATCAATTCGACATGTTTTTTTTTCATTCCGACATTTCATTCCAAAATGGTCCCATTTAATTATTTTTATTCAAGTCATATAGATCTGAAGATGTGGTTCGGAGACAGACAACGGAAGTCTTCAAAAAATGACAGCAAATCAACAGCGATTGCTGCTATCGCATAAATATGCATTGTTTTGACTCCAAGAATGATGAAATTTCGAATTGATGTGGGGTAGGTACCATAACCAAAAAATGAAAAATAAAAACTTTTCCAAAAAAATACAACCGACTTCCGGAAAAACACTACAAAGTGAAAAATAACTTTAATTTCGGAAGGCGGTGTCAAAAAAAATACATAAGTATCCAAAGTCATCGACTTCCGAAAATAAAGTTTTTTTTCACTGTGAATTGTTTTTCCGGAAGTCGGTTTATTTTTACAACAAAACAACACCTACCTACAAAAATATACAGTTTTTTTTTTTTGGTTGGGAAATCTTCGAATGACTTCTCCTCAGGTTTTTACTGACTAAAACCCACCCGTGTTCCCTCAGTTGCCTGTGTGCCAGGGGCCGCGGTATCTCTTTCGAACAACCCGCACCCCTGGCAGGCATCGGCCCTTGCGGACCCCCCATTTGGTGCTGACATCTCTTTGAGGCGCGCGTGAAACACAACGCGCCGTCGACCAGGGCTTGGTCCTTACCGGACAGCGAGCTACCCATTACTCGCCGTCCGCAAGCCCGCGCCTACGGTGGCCGGGAATCAGCCTGGGATTCCCGACGCCCAGGGCTTCTCCCGCGGCGACTACGGCCGTGAGGGCGCATATACTGCTTCTCCCTCACGTGCACCGCCTCACTCTTCGCGAGCATTACTGCTTCGCAGAAGGAGGTGACGGCTACCCATGCACTCTCGCTCCGTACCATCGCCTGCACCAGGGCCGGATGCGAGAGATCGCCGCCGCCGATCGCCTCCACGAGGACACGGCGGTGTTCCGCCCAAGCCGGGCAGACCGCCACCGTATGCTCCACCGTGTCCTCAGGGCGATCTTCAAAGTGGAAACACCCGGGCGTTTCCTCCCGCCTTATGCGAAACAGGAACCTCCCGAAACAACCGTGTCCGGTGAGGACCTGCGTCAGGCGGAAAGTGAGGACGCCATCAAGCCACTCCTCAAAAAGGGTACTTACCGCCGCTATCGTGCCGTGCCCATACCTCAAAGGGTTTAGGCAGCGTTTTCGTTGAAAGCTCCCAGACGGCTTATTTTTTTCCGACACCTCCAACAAATATCATTAAATTTTAGCCAATGTACACAAAAACTTGAGAAACTATATACTAAAACCTTCCTCGAGAACCACTCTATCCATTGGTGATAACAGCACGAAAATGGGTGAACGAGTTTTTGAGTATATCGCGAACAGACAGAAGCGGTGGGGGACTTTGTTGTATAATATGTAGTGATAATAGCTACAGTATACTTCACGGAAGGACTAGGAATTATCATCGACTCCTTTCAAGAATTAATAAATGCGACGTCATAACTGTTTTTAACTGACTTCATAAAGGAGGAGGTTATCAATTCGACATGTTTTTTTTATTATGTGTGTTCGGGCATAACTCCGTCAATAAATAGATATGTAGTTTCAACCTTAGTGAATTTTTAATTTAGTGGAATTTGCTGTCAAAAGTGATACGAGGCAGCTTATAGCAAGGTCTTTCAATTTTAACCACAAATCCCTATAAGCACTGTCTGCATGGATGTCCATCCTCTTTGATACAGGATGGCATGGGTCGTCGACGCGCAAACTGAAACCATGAATTCATGTTAGACCCCCTGGCGTAGAAATTTGTCATTGGTTATCAATAAAAGAAATACCGTGTCAATCTTTTCATCATTGTAATTAACCGTTGAAAAACTTTAATCGCACGAAAATGTAGATATACTTTCTAATCTTATGTTGTATGCACTACTTATACTTATGAAAATATTTTTCTGCATTTTCATAGTTATTGTGCTTGTGTTTTTCATTATTCGATTAACCCTGAATAAATTAATGGAATGTAGGTACTTAGTTACCTGTTGATTTGTTAGAACTTTGGTTTTTCGGCCGAAAGTAGAATTTTATTTTCGCCCAAAAGAAATATTGGCAAAAATGTAAATTTCGTCGGAAATTTTCCGAAAACAAAGCTCGGTCAAACTCGCGGGGGCTATCATATATTGCAGAATATCACAGCGTGTGAAGACATTGGGTAATACCCAACGAGAAATGGCAGATGCCTATTTAAACTCAAAATATTACACAAAGGGTTCAAGGTTGCCAACAAACGGTTCTTGAAACAAATTCTGCAATAAGACAAATAAAACGAGTATTATTTCGCCATAATGTATATTTTCTATATTAAAACTAATTGGCTCAACAAATGGAACAGTAACATGACTATAAACATTCTAACACTCAACGCGTGATACATAACTATTTAATATTTGTTGAGGTGCAGTACATTATGTCATTTACAAATAAGTCAATATTTATAAATCACTGACCAACTTATATCTGTCATGGGAAAGGGAAGATGTCATAAATCTGTCAAATCCAATACATTCCGTTTTAGTTCACTTTTTAGCCACACGCAGAGATAAGTGTGTCGGTTTGTTCAGTGTGTTGAGTGTTTGGATTTCGAATAAAAAAGAAACGAAAAAATTGAGTCGAAATTGTTCGTAGAAAAAAACAATGGATTCGTAGTAGGTACCTCGACGTTTTCGGTTGTCTGGAGATCGTAAGCGTGTTTTTCGTTTAATTTATTTAGTTTTCTTTTTTCGATTTAATTTACATAGTTTCATAATACATTCGTTTCAGTTATTGTGCAATGTTTTAATTCTAATGAGATACAAAATTAAACTGTTTATTTTAAAATAAATAATTTAATTTAAATCAAGGTTAAATGACAATGGCTTTGCTTTTCTTATTCAAGATAAGTATATTATGATCTCAGACTGCATTGCTGTTAGTAAAATCTCTGTGTGTGCAGTTTCATCTAGGTTATGGTCACGTTAATGCATCCACAAATCCACAATACCTATAAATCATCCTTTGTCGAGTGTTAATCAAAATATTCCATATTTGCTTAAATACAATGAATGATAAGTACTACACCTCTGGCTAAAGTGCGAATAAATTATTCATCACCTACATAATATTATTAACATAATAAATAATTATGAAGCTACCAGATTCTACTGCCCGATTAATGTCCGCATATTTTGACAGTGAATTTGGAGATTAGCCGGGCAGTATTAACAATATCGAAACATTGAGATAGAAAAAAGTATAGAAATTATTGAAATAAGCCAAGCATCACAGGACGTACACTTGTTTACATTTTTAATTAAAAATTAGCTAATAGATATGATTTTATTTGTATATAGATTAAGATAGAGTTAGTGTTAAATGTAGAAAAAAAAACAAAAAGAACCAAATTTAGTTTTAAATATCTAAAATAATAGTTTATTGTCATAGGGACACCAATTCGTAACTATTACTATCATTTATAAATACGTAATTATAACTATTTCTCAAGGTGAAGTTTTCGACTAAAGCCCCAAGTACATGGTTGACTGAATTAATTTATTTGAACTTTCCGCCTGGCAATTTTGTTCTAAGCTTTTTTTTTATTTTGTGGTCATCAAGCAGGTGGCGTGATGGTAAGTAGTCAACAGTCTTCAGCCGGGTTATTGTGTAAAAAAAATACCGTGAAAATCTAGGTGAAGTGAGCTGCCAATAGCATCAGGCGGAATGACAGGTCACTTCAAACTCACTTCACCGGTTTACACTGTGAGTTTTTACAAAATATTTTGTTTGTGTTATTTTTGGTTAAGGAGGATGCGCGAAATTCAAATTTTCTTAGGTTTCTTCTTTTTTTCATTTTGCAGGTCAATATCAGGTATACAGGAAAAGTTTTTACTCAGTGTGCAAACTTAAACCATGAAATTCAGCTTACCATTCTAGACCCCAGAGAAAGAAAAATTCGCCGGTTTTACAAAAAAAAAATCAGCTGTTTCATAGAAAAGTTCAATACCTACGCGGTCAAAATGTATAGAACAGCTGTTTTTATTTTGTATAACCGACGAAAAATTATATGCTGAATTCATGGTTACAATTCGCGCACTGTATAAAAACTTTTCCTGTATATAAGAATTTAGAGGGTTTTATTGATGATTTTAATTATTATAATTCTATAAAGCCATGGTTTTTACCGTCGAAAGTCATAATTTATTCAACTTACAGCCTGACACTGACGTACAAATCGCAAAAAACCTAAAAAAAAATTTAATTTTGTAGGCAGCCTGGCGCTTCGCCCTTAATGTTTAAGTATTTAACCTGATGCAGTTTTTTTTTATTTTTTGAGGGTGGGAAATCATCAAATAACTTCTCCCGCTCTAGGAGGAGCGAGAGGGCGTGTCAGACTTTTACTGACTAAAACCTACCCGTGTTCCTTCAGTTGCCTGTGTACTGGGCCACGGTCTCTTTCGAACAATCCGCACCCCTGGCATCAGCCCTTGCGGACCCCACCAGCTGATGCAGTCAATCGTGAACTTGGGCCCTTGTATGACACATATATTCTGCTCGTAAAGATCGGCCACCTATTTAGATGAAAATGAGACATGTAAAAAATCTTTACGAAAATGGTTTGTATTGATACCCAGACATTTATTTAAACATTAAAATTTAAGATCTTATTCTAATAGTGAATTGAAAATGGAGACAGTTTTATATTTATGTATCACAAAATGCAAAATAGACACTAGATACTGTTTCACGTCGATTTAAATTAGTTAAAATGGTCAGCAAGGTATTTTTAAAGTTAGAAAATTCTGCAAAAAATTGTAACAAAAAAAATGCTAGAAATAACAGTTTTTTTTTTGGTAATTATAATCCAAATAAGTTCATAAACTTCCTTTGTTTTTTTTTTAATAATACATTTTTCAGATTAATTTTTGTCCCTTTCTCAAAATGACAAAACACTATTATAATAAGACATTACCAAAGAACAAGTCCACTACACAAAATTGAGCACTTAAACACATTATAGCATAGAACATAAGAAATTATACACCACACTTAATCTATTAATTATATTGAAGAAATTACATTAAGAATTTGTAGAGCTTTCGCGAAATTGATTGAGCAAATCTATTTCGCTAAAACAGACAGTTTATAGATATAATTTTCACTGTAAAGTAGTAGTAGGTAAGAACTACTGAAAACTGGATCTAGCAAAAATAAGTTGTAAAGGCTCTCCTGCAAACAGGCACGATGCGACAGCACAACGCGAGTCACCTAGAACAATTTTAATGAAAAAATCATGGAAATTGTTCTACAAGTGTCGCTTTGCGCATGTCTGAAGAAACCTTTATTTTTCGGCAGCACAAAATTACATTCGAGCGTTTTTATTTGACCAATCTTCAGCAGTCCTAACCTTAGGTAATATTAGAAAATCTGTGTTTGTTTGTTCGTATTTTTTGCGCTGCCATGACGTGGCGTCAGATAGGCAGTGACTCCATGCAAAATAATAGTATTCAGCTGCATCCGGTTAGACTGTAGGCTGACCCCATTTTAGTTGGGAAAAGACTAGGCAGATGATGACCGTTATACTGACTGCAATAATACTTTGTCAACTTTGTCTGTTACAGGATACTATTAAGTAATTTAACGCAAACAAAGTCGTGGGTTTGAAATACAAATCAGAAAAAGGACTCTTTTTAACCGTCTTCAAAAAAAGGAGGCGATTCCAATTCGACTGTATTTTTTTAAATATTTGTTAGCTCATAAACTGTACTCATAACTTTCGACTGGGTGATTTTGAACATTCTTTTTTTATTTGAAAGCTGGTACTTCCCGTGTGGTCCAATTTCATATAGATCTGATGATGCGTTTCGGAGACAGACAACTGAACTCTTCAAAAGATTACAGCAAATCAACCGCGACTGCGGCGATCGCATAAATATGCATTGTGTTGACCCCAAGGATGATGAAATTTCGAAATGGTGTAAGGTACTATAGCTAAAAAGTGAAAAATTAAATCTTTTTCCAGAAAAAAAAAACAACCGACTTCCGGAAAAACACTACGTTTTTCCGGAAGTCGGTTGTTTTTTTTTGGAAAAAGTTTTTAACTGATTTGAAAATGTGAAAATCTCTACAGACATCTTTTTCTTCATCATCTTAATACCTCTTTAAAATAATACAGTGAAAACGAAATCTATAGGTACATAAAATACAATAGAATTACAAAGATAAAAATTTTGAAGGCACGCGTCATAAACATATGAACAGTATGAAGGATAGATACTTATATTAAAAGGTACACGTTACATCAATTTATTAAATATACATGTATTACTTAACAGCCAAGCGGTAATTTCAAAACAGTTTAAAATATTAAATTAGAAGGCAGGTACAGAAGATAAAGATGTAAGGAAACCGGGTAGCAGCGACATTTACGCGCAAACTGTAACCATGTTTTCAGCACATGATTCTAGACCCCCAAGAGTAGAAATATCTGCTGTCTCATAGGAAAGTGCTTTACCTACGCGATCTTTTTACACGCTTTATATTAGCTTCACTTGTATGTTTGTTTGTTTGTTTGTTGGTTTGTTTGTTTGTATGTTTGTATGTAACCGACTCCTTTGAGCGCGATTTTGACCCACTTTAAACGGTCAGATTTCATTGAAACTTTGTAAATTTGTCGAGGACCGATGACAATTCAATAATTTAACAAAAAAATTGAGAAAAAAAAATCACGTTTTTGTAGTTAGCAGAACTAAAAAATAGAAGATAAATAATAGTTTAAAAAACTAAAAAACACGCTTTAAAAACCAAACTAAAAAAGTAGAAAATAATTTAATTCAATTAAAAAGCGTGGGGTGCTTTTTGAGGTATTTTTATAATCAATTAATGTCAAGCACCCCACGCTTTTTAATTGAATTAAATTATTTTCTACTTTTTTAGTTTGGTTTTTAAAGCGTGTTTTTTTTAATTTTTTTTATTTTTATTTATTTATTCAGATATCAAAGATCCATTGGGTTAGTAACAATAGTCTTAACCTATGTTAATACTTAACTAATAACTCAGACAGTGTACAGGGGACAAGTGACCTCACCAACGGGCTGTCATGTCTCCCGGCTATAACGCGTAGAATGCTGTTGGGGCTGCCACGGAGTCGGATTAGCAGCGAGGCCGCTCTCTTACGCCGTACAGCATTGAAGCCGTCGGTACGTGCCTCAGCGAACATACATGACGCGCTACAGAACCGAGGCAGACGCAACAGCACTCTAAATGCGTTGATATACTGGATCCGCAGAGCATTGTAGGCCTTTTGGGTGTAGTTGAACCACAGGCTCCCCGAGTACAGTGATATGTAATATGCTTTGAATAACGTTATTTTGATCGCAGCTGTACATCGGAAGAACCGGCGGGCCAGCATAATTAGCCCGAACCGACAATGCTCTGCGCTCCCTCTCCATATCTGCGTCATCTCTCAAATCGATTTAGCTTAGCAATATGTTTTTTTAATAACCAACGAAAAATTTCAACACATGGTCCAGAAACATGTGCTGTATTGATGGTTACAGTTTGAGCGTCAATGTCCGTGTATAAGACCGTAGCCGGCCATATTAATGGTAAAGGATGTGAACTTAGTATATAAGTGAAATTATCTTAAGGTTTTGTGTATACGTTAAGTTCCTTAAAACCTATATACTATTTTGTATTGATATTATTTATATAGCCGAAACAAAGTTACGTGTTTTTAGAAATAGGAAAAAGGTAAATAGGAGCCTGCGTTATGCTGAAACCATCTTCCCTTAATACTCGTAATAACATTCAGAAGGGGCTAATGGCTAAGTAATAGTAGTCGCTCGGGTCGATGGATCAGGTTAAGCTACCCTTGCCGCGGTCGGTCCGTGGATGGGTGACCATCTATACATATCGAAACCCCTCCGTGCCTCCGAAGGCACGCTAAGCCGTCATTCGTGGATCTTTGACAGTCGTTACGGGTAATCAGAACCCGGAAAGTCTGGCAATCAGTCTTACTAAACGGTATCGTATCACCCAGTAACTGGGTGCATCCGGTTAGACTGGAAGCAGACCCCAATATAGTTGAAAAAATGCTAGACTAGTCGATTGACTCGTGACAACATTATCAAGAATCACATCAAAACCCATTTCCATTTATTTATTTGTTTACATAACAAAAACAAGGACAAATTCTCCTTTGATACCAAAACCGCAGTCCCCTTGAACTTGACCGCACAAAAACCGAACGCCTATCGAAATGTTATAAAAAACCTCCTTTTGTGTTATTGCTAATCTTTTTCATATACAGCCGGAATTCTCTCGATTCAACCTAAAAAATCTTTTGTCCACCGCGTTTATTGAGTTTTTATATCGATTTGTATTCGATTACGACCGTGATTGAATTCGCAAGTCATTTTTGTTGGAAAAAGTGGAAATTTTAAACTTTTTATTATAAATGTCGGGTGTGATTTTGGCACTATAAATATAATCCATATAAAAGGTTTTTTTAAGTGAAGTTGTGTTATAGAACTGAAAGTGAAGAAGTTATAATATTTAGCACAAGTATATTTTTAGATAGAAGGCATTTTCACAATCATTAGACAAAGGCCCCTAATCTAATGTGCAACTACAACTGAACTTGTATTCTTGCTATCTCTTTTTCACAGATAATAAATAATAGTTTAAAAAACTAAAAACACGCTTTAAAAACCAAACTAAAAAGAAGAAAATAATTTAATTCAATTAAAAAGCGTGGGTGCTTGACATTAATTGATAATAAAAATACTTCAAAAAGCACCCCACGCTTTTTAATTGAATTAAATTATTTTCTTCTTTTTGGTTTGGTTTTTAAAGCGTGTTTTTAGTTTTTTAAACTATTATTTATTTTCAATTTTTTAGTTCTGCTAACTACAAAAACGTGTTTTTTTATATATTTTTTTCCTTTTTTATTAAATTATTGAATTGTCATCGGTCCTCGATAAGTTTACAAAGTTTCAATAAAATCTGACTGTTTAGGGTGGGTCAAAATCGCGCTCTAAGGAGTCGGTTACATACAAACAAACAAACATACTCGTACAAGTGAAGCTAATAACAAATTACCCACGGAGAGTTACATACTGACATACAAGTGAAGCTAATATAAAGCGTGTAAAAATGGAAGCAAATTGGTATCCGTAGGGCACGGTAGTACCCACACCAAGTCGAGTCAAAACATCATTCTTTTCTGATACAAGAATTAAATAAACTGCAACATCTACCAGTATCTCTTTCTAGTTGATAATGATGACAGTTAAAGACCCTCCGTGCTTCGGAAAACTACGCTAAGCCGTTGGTCCCGGCTGTCATTTGTGGATCTTTGACAGTCGTTACGGATCGTCAGAAGCCCGAAAGTCTGACAACCAGTGTTACCAAGGGGTATTGTATGGTATTACCCAGTAACCGGGTTGTGGAGGTCAGATAGTTAGTCGCTCCGTGTAAAATACTGGTATTCAACTGCACACTGTCAGACAGGGAGCCGACCCAAACATAGTATGCAAAAGGCTAGGTACATGATGAATAATGATAGTACATATTATGCTCGGTTCCTATACATAAACTAAAACGAATCGCTTTGCTTAGCAATGGTAGAATTTTTTATGAACACGCTTTTATTAGCTTCACCTGTGTGTTTGTTTGTAACAGACTACTTTTTTGGACTTGATTTTGACCCATTTCAAACGGTCAGATTTCATTTAAACTTTGTAGACTTATCGAGGACCGATGATAAGTCAATAATTTAAAAAAATTGAAAAAATAAATAAAAATCACGCTTTTGTAGTTAGCAGAACTAAAAAATTGAAAATAAATAATAGTTTAAGTAAACTAAAAAACACGCTTTAAAAACCTAACTATTTTTTTTTTAATAATTGAATTCTGTTAAAAAGCGTGGGGTGCTTGATATTAATTGATTATAAAAATTGCTCAAAAAGCACCCCACGCTTTTAAATATAATTAAATTATTTTTACTATTTTAGTTTCGTTTTTAAAGCGTGTTTTTTGTTTATTTTTACCAAACTGGGCAAATAAATAGATTCGTAAGCTACTTCCATTTGGGAGGGTCTACTATGCAAAGATATAAGGTATTTGCTTCATAATTAGTAAAGATACAAGTCTTAAATTTAACCAGTAACGGTCTGTTAATTACAGGAATCGGCCATTAGAGAGCATTAATTTTAGTTATGTTCAGTCGATGCACATTAGAATTGGAATAGCATTAACAATAATTCAATTACAATTACAAAAATCACAATAGAAAATGTGTATGATGAGATTATTTCAGATTATGAATTTATTATCGAATGAATTTTATATTTTTATATTTAATAAGATATATTATCCAGAAGAAAACCTGCGCCAGTGGCAGATAGAGGCGGTCGTGACGGAGCACATTTTTGACTTCCAAAATACTTTTTGCCAAATGAAGTTCACATACATTAGCGATATAAAGATTAGAGTTAGTTACATTCAACATGAGAAGTTAGTAGTACAAACTAGATCTTAAATTCTTATATCTGTTATAATAACATCTACCGCAACATCTTACAATTTATACAAAACATATCTCATTTTATACATAACATGATTTATTTAGCATCTCTCTCTCTTGTCTTTATATATAGTTTGACTTTGAACGCTAGCGAATAAGCGCGGCTTTGCTCGCGATAACCGGAATATACTATATCTATCAGAGAAATAGGTAACTATTTATTAAGTAAAGTATGGAGAGGTTACATAGGGTTCGCATTTGCTTTTCATTTTGGATGAAGCAAACAACAATCATCCAATTTCGGCCTTTACTTTCGTTTCTATGCCTTTCAACCAAAATGAAAAAAATTGTTTGAACCGTGTATAAAGGCTTCTTCAGACAGGGACGACGCGACTCTTGTAGAACAATTTCCATGAAGTTTTCATTGAAATTGGCCTACGACAGTCGTGTCTCGCCGGTTTGTGGGAGCCTTTAGTGTCGTAATAAGGGTGTGGACTCATTAGGATCTCGAGCTAAGTGCAACTGAAGTCTGTCGCATAGCTTGTATATGTTTTGGCGGGATTTATTGTTACGTGGACAGCTTAAAGTAGTAAGTATAATATTGTAAGGATTTGTACGAGATTTGGAGAAACTTCTAAGTATTTTTTTGAAGGAACGTTAGCTAATATTTGAGATTTAGGTACTACGGACCTAACGACGTCATCTAGATTTTTAATAAAATAAGTTGTAAGTCACACTCACATTCTATTTAAATCTTTGTGATTACCTACATAATTGAAAATAAACTTCACTCTGAGGGCTAACATTCTTATAGTAAATATTTTGAATGACAATGGTGATCGACTTGAGTCATATTATACTCATATTACACAGTGTAAAAGCCAGCAATAAAGCTCCCGCAGACTGGTGCGACACAACAGCGTGACGCGTTTTTATTAGAAACATTTATTTGAAAACTTCATGGAAATTGATCTACTAAAGTCGCGTCGCGCCAATCTATGGGAGCCTTTGTTCCGTTGCCAAAAATAAATGGAGCTCATGTCTCAGGTACCTATAGCTCCATCTTTCTCACTCACTGCAACCATGATGGCTCTTGAACAATTTAAAAATTGGTAGGTACTTACAAGTCGGCTCCACATTGTGTGCGCTTCTGGATATGTCTGTTTTATGCATTCCGTTCCAAACACTCTTGCGCATCCAAACCATTTGGTACACTACAGTTACAATCACATACTCCATGTACACTAAACTGTCCGAAAATGAATAAGTAAGTGAAAAATCGTTTGATAAAAAAAATACAAGCATAATACGAAGGTATATAATATACATTCACGAGACACAATACAATTAGATATACAACGTCTGTACGCAACTGAATGAAATGCCCTATTGCCCTAATAAGATTATAATGAAAAAATATTATTAACTAAAGTAGGTTTCAGACAGAGATAAGGTGACTAATGAAGACAGATGTCGATAAGACCAATTAATTATTTACAGTAGACAGTCGACCTCGTAATTGATCGACCACCCCAAGGTTGATTGTCACTTGCACGTCATAAAAGAGACAAGGTCTATTTGTCTATGTGACAGTGAGATAGTTTCAACCTTTGTGAAGTTACCATTTAATTAGAAATATTGTCAAACGCAGCTGCAGGGCAGTTGGCCCATTGGGACCGGCTGCCACGTACGACTTTGAATTTTCCCAACAGTCGCATTATAGGCGGCTGATTAAGCTATGTGGTTAAAAGTGGTAAATCAATTACGAGGTTTATTATACATAGATACGTAGATCAATGGGAGATAAATTATTATAACATCAACAACTACTGCATTTTTGGCGTTTCAAGGGAACCAATCCTGACTCCTTAAGCAACAGAGAGATTGAGTATGAACCACGTGATTTTGACAATGTGTTTAAAATGGTTTCCCTTAGTGAGAGCATTTCAGTGACGCCTTCATTCGGCATCTTTCACTCGAAGTGATAAATGTATTCATTAGAAGACCGTTCCAACGAGATTAGATTTCGGCATCTTTCAGTCGCCTACCATCCATTCCTGACGATGTCGACAGGAATGAATGTGTTCACTTGAGTGAACCATTAACTCGACTGTAGAATTTGAGCAACACTCCCGCTAACTAGCTCATATTTAACCACAGCACGGGCTTTTCTGACTGTATATTTGGTATTCATGCCAAAACGAAAGCTGAAAAGCAACATGATATACAATAATCGCGTGAATGTTAGTACGGAATGCTCAAGTTTGAACTCACCTTTTGAGAAAAATCAAATGTTGAAAAGAGAGAACAGAAAGCAGGTTCCATCCAGACTGACTAGTTGACGATGGCACGAATGACAGAATGACACTGGAGTAACGTCTTTGAATGCTCCCTTTTTAACGATAAGATAGACCTATCTTAACAAACTCCACCAGAGTGTCATTGTGAAAAAATAAACACTGCATTTTCTATTGTCTCAATGAATCACCCCACTGGACAGCAGGCTTAGCATAACGCTTTCTATTTCTACTCTACCATAGAATAGAAATCATTTGTCTACATTTCTCGGTACAAAACTGTCAATGCTCTAAACGGAAACGTAATTTTTGTCTACTTTTCCGTCGATAAAACGCTTCTCTACGATTGTAATGCTAAGCCTGCAGATCGCGGCACGTAAGTTGAACAAAATGGCGGATTTTGTTTCAACTGTCATTTATTTTCAAACTTACAACAATGCAACAGTACACGTTACATCAATGACTATGCTAGAAGGTGACTTCATTCTAATCCAGTGCACGCGCTCCTACCTTCGGTTGTTTGTTTTGATTTTGGTTCAAGTTACGTGTCGCGATCTATAATTATTATGAAATGATTCCATCAAGCCACAGGTGCTGCTGTGTAAATCCTAGACACCAAGAGGTGCTGATAACCACGTAGTTCACAAACAACTTCCTCAAACTACCTCTAACCCTCTTAGTCACAACGCATCTAAGCTCAATCCTCCCTCCCCCGACTGAGGCTAAATCGCCTATGAAATTTGAACCCTTTCTTCTTTTCATGCCGATCCTCCAAAGGTTTTTCAGCGAGGTTATCAGCACTCTTCGCAACTTGCACACTCTTCCTTCTATTCTTCATGGATTTAACCAGTCTGTAGAATTTCCCCTTCTTCTTTGGGTCTTGAGCGTGGTCTAAAGTGTCTTCTTCTACTTCTACGCTGAATTCTGAGGATATGTCTCCAAGGTCTTCGACGCTGTGGCTCTCGATTTCTTTGGGATGTGGCACTTCTAGTTTACCTTTGGATGTGTCTGGTTTTGGTTCTTCTGGAGGCGGTGGCGCGTCGGGGTCTACACACTGGAAAATGGAAAAGAATTCGTGTTAATTGAGTGAGAAATCATCAGAAAGGTCTCCTGGACATGATACAAGAACTTGTCGTGGGATTTGTAAATTAATTACCAAACGATTATGTTTTAGGAACGTATGAATATGGCTTTATTGGAACTACAGTAATTAATAGGGTGCTCATTTTCAAGAACGGAGATAAAATTTCTGAGATTATTGTAATAATAAATAGACCACAAGTCTCAACTCTAGTCTATTATACTATACAACAACACTAGCTTCTACTCGTTGAGACCTATGTCTGCGTGGAAGTCAATTATAGGTACCATGAAAAATATCCTCAAGCACTAACAAAAGGTTTCTTTCCGGGAAAGATTTTTTTTGTTGGTTCAGTATGTACCTACTTCCAAAGCTTACCTCTTACAAATAAAGATTTTACCCCTTTGTACAGGATGGCAGGGAGACATCGAACCGCAAAACTGAAACCATGAATTTAGCTCCTAATTCTAGACGACAGTTATAAAAAAAAATTACCTGTTTCATTGAAAAGTGCTATAGCTATGCGATCAAATGAACAATCAAATGAATGAATGACGAACTTTATGTGAATTTGACCAGATGATTTTTTTTTTATTATTGACAAGAAATTTCAACGCATCCACGCAAGTGGGTTCAGAATCTTGAACTGAATCCATGGTTACCAGTTGGGCATCGTAGTCCCCGCCACCCTGTAATTCTAGTTGGGATGTTATCGATATCCTTGACTTTGTTTATTACTTGGTGTTATCTATTTAAGTACTGAATAAAGAAGAAACAGTGGGTCACGATTTATGGCATTTCATAACGCTGCCTTGCAGAGATATAACGTTGTTGATCTGTTATTCAGTGATAAAACTTGATTAGGTAAAGACTAGTGATGTTCCGGATATCCGTATCCATATCCATACCCGCGGGTATCCGCGGGAGAAAAATATCCGTATCCGTATCCCTATCCGAAACATTTTAAAGATCTTTTACGGATCTTTTAGCTTATTAATAATCCCAAATTGCACTACTAAACTTCTTTGTAGACATTTTTTTTACTTGTACATCAAACACAAACGTAATCTATGCTGCCCAGTGTCACACTAAACTATAAACAAAACAAAAGAAAGACCCGCGCAACACAAATCGAAACATGTTCTGTCACGCAAAGCGTCAAGTGGCGACAATTATCGTTTCAAGGTCATGCGCAGCGACACCGATTGAGTAAGAAAGTTAAGAACCGTATCCGTATCCGCGGATTTTGACGCCAATTATCCGTATCCGGATCCGTATCTGCGGATCTACATTTTTAATGATCCGACACATCACTAGTTAAGACCTAATCAAGTTACACACAAATACATCAAACTCTATTACAGTATTATTGCGGCTAATAAAAAGTTATTAGCCACAATAATACAGCCAACTAACTAACTGCAGCCAAGGTTAAAAATAAGGTGAGTCTAATATTATTAAGACAAAGGTAGAGTCAGGAAAATGTTCAGCAAATTGACTAGGTACTTACAGACTTAAATTGTCTGTATATACGAATAGTTACTCATTTTTTTTTTACAATTGTATGAAATGGCTAAGAAGCGGTAAATTGACGTAAGGTGTCAATTTGCTTTTTTTAGGTTAGTTAAAATTGCGAATATGTATCTTACTAGCTGACCCGTCAAACGTTGTCCTGGCTTAACTATGAATATTCAATTCGCATTATAAATACATATGTTACGCGCAACTTTCTTATTTTTTTCTTCCATAAGAACCAACTCCTGACAATACAATAACAAACACAACAAAAAAAGAATTAGCAAAATTGGTCCAGCCATTCACGTGTGATGCCGTGACCAAGGGAAATAGGGATTCATTTTTATTAAATAAGATTTCCAACAGATGCTACTTTTAAGAAAATCGGCTCGATTAGTTATCATCTATAGGTATACTTGAAGCAAAAACTTTGTACTCTCATTTTATTTAAGTATGTAAGTAAGGTTTGTACAAACACTTTTACATGTCAACCATATTTTAAAAACTAGTTGAGGTCGGCGTTTCCTTTCTGACTACTCTGAGAAGAAAGCTCAAACAAACTCAGAGGTCACAGTCTCTTTCAAGGACCAGACATAATCTCGGTTAGATAACTTTAGCTACCTAGCTAACTTTAGACAACTTTAACTGCGGTAAAAACCCTAGTTGTGTTATTAGCTATTACTTACACCTTCAAAAATACATTTTATGTAAAAAAATCAGTGATATTGTGAAAGGTGTTCGTAATATTATGGTGGAAAAATTTGCATAGTAATAAATTCACCCTACATCATGTCCTGTAGTCACGGAATTATTATGAACAAGCGACTGAAAGTAAGCACCTGAGTATAAAATTCTGCTAAAGGTACAACTTTTTGCTTATCAACAGTGTTATTCTGTAAAAACTCTATCCAGCTGAGTTCGTTTGTGAAAAGTTCTGTATCTGCAGTGATAACTTTTCATAGTGACAGCTGACGGTGTAAATGCAGAGCTGACTCTGAAAGTGAGTTATTTCATAGAATAGTCACTATCAGAACACAAGTCGATATTCAAGCGCGTATAAATATCGCCGACATTTTTCCGCATCAAATTCAAACTGAATTTTAAACTATTTATCTCACAAAAACCTACATTGGCACTTTTGAAACGTCAGAAGCTAGGTCTACGGTACCAATTGGTCGTTTCCTATGGAGAAAAGCCAGCTAGAAACTCCTCGGTTGCTCTTTTAAAAATAATTGGCTTTTACAGTGTTGCAAAAGCGTTAGTTTGCTCTTTGTACGATTTTTTTTCTTATACTTAAGGTTTTCATGATACCGAATAGCAGTCTTGTGGAGGACTAGTCCGGCCTAGTCCGGTTAAGCAGTCACGGCCTCTCAAGGTCAACTGCGAGATGCCAACCAAAAAAACAACAAAAAGGGTAGATAGAAAGTAGAAACAGTCGTGTCTCATTAGGCTTACAGAAAGTTTATACAAACAGATTTAGACTAACACCAAATATCCAACCACTTCACCACAAAATTCATAAGAAAAATACTTGTACAATCGACATTTTCAAACAAATAAAACACTTTAAGTAGAAGAAGAAAATCCAAAACGATTTAACTAACAAACACTGAATTGGGTGAAGTTGAAAACAATATAATCGATAATAAGGGCTTTGGAAGCCCAAAGTAACTTTGGGACTTATTTGAAAACCTTTCAGGGTCCCATGTTTGTGTAACATCGTTTCTGTGGTAACTTTGCGAGTTAGCTACTTTCGCCTCTATTCCCTAATGAAAGACAAATGACATTAAGTTGGAGGATTTCTTCACGACTCGTTAAAAGTTTTTTTCTCTCGAAAATGTCACGGATTAGTTGTTCGTGTTCCCATTTTGTTTTGAAAGAAGTTTTAATTACTGTGGTAATTGTTTACGTGATTGTATTTGTTGATGTTTTTTATTTCTCTCTGATTTGAGATAAGCTTTTTAAATATTTTTGAGTAGCTGAATGTAGAGTCTTAATTAATTATTGTCAAGACCACTTAAGTTGCTAATTATTACTAGTAATTTAATAGATTAATTTTCTCTTTCTAATAACTTATCAGTATAATCCCAAAGTGTCTCTCCCAATTGAACTTGGCACTTAGCCTTAATACTGTTCAATTACAGTAAATTGGCTATATTCTTTCAATAACCTACTTAACACTCAATTGCGAACTTGAACTCATCTATGACCTCACATCAAACACACAATTTCATTCGTTCACATAGCTAAATTATACGAATAATGCGGTCTGCTCTTTCTCTGAAAATTATATGCGTTCTAATACATACCATAGTTAGAACCTTGTCATAATATACGACGTAAATGGCGACGTGATAAATATGACGCGTCATCGAAAAAGTTGAATGCCACAAAGTTCAAAAATGATTGATGTTTTCGTAAGTTTGTCGTACATATTGGATATTTGAACCTAAAGGAGGTCCAGTCGATTTTATACTTACATCGGCGAGTGAGATCCTTAGTGGTGGGACCTGTTCAGGGTGTCTCCACGGCTTGTGGTAGGGCAAGTCAGTGAGCGCCTTCCACCCAGGGTAGCGACGAGCTGCGGCATGAAGTTGTTGTACCAGCCGCGGCGCTAATTGTGCTGTCACCCTGGATAATCAAACAAATTATTGCTTTTATGAAAAACTGTGGAATTTCCTTAAAGAAAAGTATTTTTATGCATAGTGTAATCAGGTAGGTGTCATGTAGGTGAATCACTTTTCACCCTATGTCTTAAGCAATAAGGTTGAAAAGTGGTCGACCGGCGGTGTCCACGATGGTACCTACGGTTCGGAATGGGCTAACTAGCTTCATAATGAAGTGCCTGTAAATGGTCTAATTGAAATACATATTTTGAGTTTGAGTTTGAATTATGTGTAAGATGATGCCTGTGGCTAGAAAGGGGTAAACTTTTGAGAAGATAGCTAACAGAGATGCATGGAAAAACCAGACATGCTAAGGTGACCCCAGTAAAACTGGGATGAAGACAAGAATATAATGAAGATGCATTTCCTGAGCAGCATCATCATAGCATTACACTTTTTGGAAGAGGTATGTTACACCTAAAGTTCTTTCTTTCAATCCCAGAGACTACTCTGAAATTCAAAGTCTTTGTAACATTCAGGTAGGCGTGGAAATAATTTAAATAACGGTATAAATGCAATCACCTATATTTCCTTGATTTTACAAATAATAATGAATCTTTGCAAAGGTGCAACACGTATCATTTAATGGCGGCTGACTGTCTTGGAGACAACTGTCACACCCTCCCACTTAGGCTTCGTGCTAGGATGTCACGTCATGGCGATGGCGCTTGGCTGGCTGTCACTACAGTGGCGTCATGTTTGGCAGGCGTTTTGGCATGAGTTTGACATTACACCTGTCAAAGTAGTATCTGGGTTTAAAAAACGAACAAGACGAGGGTGGTTAAGAGGCCATTGCCATTTATGAGGCAGAAATTACAAACTCTTACGGGTTGTTTATTCAGTAAATAATTCAAAGAAAACAAATCGTGATTTATGAATTTATTGCTTGCTTATCCACGCTAGTTCAATTCAATTCAATACAATATTCAGTAGGAAATTATTTATAAAAGGTGGGACGACCGACTGCAGATTATTTATTCAATTTCATGTTCACTTCCGCACGGAGCTCGCATTTTCCAATACCGGTTAGCATTTCAATTCAGTTAAAATCCTAGAATTTTCTTATGTATCGTGTGTGGGGTTGGGTTACAGACGCAAATCTCGCAATATGCACAACCACTCAGATTCGAGACATCGGTGTATCTAGACTAACTTATACAAATATTTATCTCGTGTAGATATTGACGCCCAAATATTTGGGTACCTATATTTCGTGCGTGAATCAAAGCTAATTGCTTACCCAATCAAATTGCTATTGAGTTTCTGTCAAAGATTTTCAGTTGCTGCCCGGTCTTCTTACCCGGTGACAATAGGCTCGCCTTCTTACCTAGCATGTTAACTGACCGCGAACAACGGAAACAAAAGTTAATCAATGGCCTTGCGTAAGGCATTATCCAGTGCCACTACACAGTCAAACTATTAAACATTAGCTGCGCCCCGCGGTTTCACCCGCATAAGTCTAGATCCCGTGGGAATATCGGGATAAAAAGTATCCTATGTCCTAATCCCGTTCATGGTCTACCCATATGCTAAATTGTAACAAAATATGTTCTGCCGTTTTAGCGGGAAAGCGTCACAAACAAAACTCGCAAGAAATAAAACCTTTTCTCTTTATATGTAAGTTTAGATACTTTACACATTTGCTAGTACTTACTCTTGCGGGAATAGGATCCTAACAGGTGTAATGTTTTTGATTACATTAAACCTCAACGCACCTGTTAACAAGCCAAGCGGGCAGAGCTCCTCTAGGGTCTGACCTCGACACGTATCCGAGCCAGCTTCCCGCACCAGACCGAGTCCGCACCACGAAGCCCGTCAGCAAAGACACGGCTCTGAGGAGTAGAATGATGCGGATGTTAGGAAATAACGCTACAAATGCCACACATTGTTAAATTCTGTTATAATTATGTTAAAAAACAGTTGATGAATACTAGATTTGGTTTGTTGTTTTTAGTTGGTTATAGAAGTATTGGCGATGCTGAAAAATGTTTCTTTGAGAGCTGAGAAATCCTTTTAATAAATAGTTTATTTCAATAATTATTTATAATGATAATTAAGTCATATAGGCTATAATTTCTTGTTACAAATGAATTAGACATCTGTAGCCGAACTTTGCGCTATCTGAGCCTGAACCCTCAAATAATAAACACTTAAAAATAGCCATGCAGAGATGGAATTTTTTATTGGAGAGTTAAACAAAATAAGTAATGATGTTTTAACGATACAATATTAAAATAAAATTGTTAAGACAATATTTTGTCTAGAAAAAAAAAGAAAAAATGTTTTTTTTTTGTTTTAGCCAAAAATTCAAGTTATAAACTATTAAAATCAAAATTAAAATTAAAATCAGAATCAAAAATCCTTGGTGTGGTTAACAGTAGGAATCATCATCATTATCATTTCGGCCGAAAGACGTCCACTGCTGCAAATATGCCTCCCCGGGCTCCTCCACTTCGACCGGTCTTGTGCTTGCCACATCCAGCGGATTCCCGCGGCCTTCACAAAGTCATCGGTCCACCTTGTGGCCTTCCCAATCTACGTCTTCCAGTACGCGGTCGCCACTACAGAACCTTTCGGCCCCATTACGAATACCCCGACAGTACGAATATCATACTGAGAAAATCTGGTTCTTAGTTGATGGGTATACGCTCACGTAGGCAACTTTTTTTCTGCGGCTACATGATATTATGGGATACCAACTTTACATTTTATTTTAAAAGAGTTCAACAGACATTAACAGAGACAAATTGGTAGGTAATTTATACCTGAAAATATTGCATTATTTAATTAATCTGCGTAGCCTTTTTTCGAATATGTTTGGGTCAGATTCCAGTCTAAGCTGATGCAACTGAGTGTATTATTCTGATACTTACCAGTAGGAAGCTGTTAAACGTAAAATTAATATTTTATACTAGCTTTTGCTAGCGGCTTCACCCGCGTAAAGGTCGGAAATTATCCCAGGGGAACGTACTACCGGGATAACAAGTATTCTATGTGTTAATCCAGGTAAACTATCTGTGTGCTAGCTAAATTTCATCCAAATCCATTCTGCCGTTTTTTCATGATTGAGTAACAAACATCCAAACATCTAATCATACAAACTTTCACAGTTATAATATTAGTAGGATTTTATATGAAACCCAATCTTTCCAATCAGTAAAACTTCATCATTTCAAAGGAGGGAGTTAGAAAGTGTCAATTATCTCACTAAAGGTTTCATAATGAATTCACGGCGCGGCGCCGGATTTAATTAACTAAGGAGATAACAGGTCTAACAGGTGTCGCTTTTTCAACCTGTTGCCATTCTTTGCACACCTCAAATAATGAATGTTACATTTTTTCTTAACCCTTTCGTGGGTATCGGCTGAACGGATTTGAATATTTTGTAAACTACAACAGAATTCTCTTCTCCATTGAAATGATTAAAGATTAGACATTTAAATAAACCGCTTTTACAGTCCGTTCAACTGATTTCTATTGCGTTAGGAGCATGATAAATGGCATCTGCAGTAAACAGTTGGTATAGTAAACACTGTTTTGCTTTTAATGCCATCCTTATGCCTACGGAATAGAAGTCAAAATCGGTTGACCGCCCGGACTGTCTAATCTTATTTCAAATGGAGTATATGTACAAAATATTTATATCACAATAATAACATCATTGTCGTTAACCTCCTTGGTCGTTTCCCTAACACTTATTCGTCACATATGACATGGTTTCTAAACTTTCTCCTCAATCCTACATTTAACCCAATTTCGTTATTAGCCTATCTTTTAACCCAATTTCGTTATTAGCCTATCTTTTAACCCAATTTCGTTATTAGCCTATCTTTTAACCCAATTTCGTTATTAGCCTATCTTTTAACCCAATTTCGTTACTAGCCTATCTTTTAACCCAATTTCGTTATTAGCCTTTCTTTTAACCCAATTTCGTTATTAGCCTATCTTTCAATTAAACTACTTTGAGAGGGAAGCGCCACGGTACCGCGCCGAAATTAAAATTTTCTTACGTTTTATGCAATTTGCAGGTCAGACTGTATATTGAACAAAATATGATTTGCAACCGTAACAAGTATGTATTTACATAATTACTATAATTAAATTCACCAATAGACGGTTGCCTCTCTCTTCATTTAATTCCATTGAATTACTATTTCATGAAAAGGCAAAGCAATGGGATAAAATGAAATTACACCAAAAGAAAAAACCAAAAGTAAAATAAAATTTCATAATCCTCAAAATAACTAAGAAAAAGCCTTATTATATTCAATGTAGATACTTTTACCAAGAAATAGAAGACAACTTTAAATTTCTCACCGGTTTTCTTAGAGTAGCCTTATTTAATTTAAAAATCTCGCTCTCGAATATTCTATTCACCGACCACTCTGATAGAATGAAACTATTTGAATCAAGAAATAAGATAGCAGCGAAAAATGGAAAATTAACCGCCGCTGCCGCATAGCCTTGAAAACGAATTCCGAACAAAAAGCTATCTAGAAAACGAACGAACGAAGTGAAGGCTCCGGAAGGAGCGACTGTAGAATTCCATTCGAGAATGCAACCCGTGACGTCACTGCGCTGAGGCATGCCGCCCATTCAATGTCACACCGCTTTGCCACAATACCAACCAACAACGTGTCGTATATGTCGCAATGTCGTCGCGGTAAACTCCTGTTCCTATATTGTCGACAATAACAGCCAACGTGTCGTTATTCGTCGACAATAACTATCAATGTACTTATTGTTGATGTAACCGCTCGCTAGAGCAGCGTATATTGACAATAACTATAACAATATTGCGATGTGGCGTGTGATCTTTAGAGTTTGCTTTAGTTAGATCATTATGTACACCACAAATTATGTACACCACAAACCACTAATTATTAACGCAAAGTTCGTTGAAGTCCATAAATATATTGAAAAACCTAGTGTAAAATATATATTTTATAAAGGTGATTACCCTGCAATTACTTCTGCGCTAGATCTTGTCGAGTGGAATACATTGTTGTCAGCTGGATCCCTAGACCAAGCACTTGGCCATTTCTACCAAAAACTATACGAGCTAAGGGACTTGCACATCCCCGTTAAACCACTAAAGAAATCGACACACCCCCCTTGGTATACCAGTGCTTTAATTAAAATATTAAAAGAAAAACAGAAGTACCATAATAAATACAAAAAATACGGCAATTTATCGGATTATCATTCTTTTTCTATCTTAAGAAACCGAGTTAGGCAAATAGAGGCGGTTTGTTTTGATGCATATATGGAAAAAATAGAATCCTCAATCTCCAAAAACCCAAAGTCGTTCTGGTCTTATGTGAAAAGTAAAAGAAGTGGTGATTCAATACCTAACGTACTGCACTATATGGACCAGGCCGCAGACACAGGCGAGGGTATCACTGAGCTATTCTCTTCTTACTTCCATTCAACTTTCCAAGAACCAGACTCGGACTCCGATGAGCTGGATGCTAATTTAGACACTAATTCTTCCAGCTCAGTGTACCTGAGTACCGTTAGCGTGTGCCCTGATATGGTACTCAAGCTACTCACAGGTCTGGACCTAACTAAATCTGGTGGGCCGGATTTGATACCCCCTATTTTCATAATCAATTGCGCAAAAAGTCTTGTGGAGCCAGTCTGCTTGCTATTTGAACGGTCGTTGAGAGAGGGTGTTGTTCCGAAAAGATGGAAATCGGCATTCATCACACCTATTTTTAAAAAGGGGGATAAATCAATGATAGAAAATTACCGCCCCATATCTAAGCTATGTCTTTTCGCTAAAGTTCTGGAGCGAGTGGTGCATACGGAAGTTTATTCGGCCATGCAGCGCTGTTTTGGCGACGAACAACATGGTTTCCTCAGAAAACGGTCGACTGCTTCCAATTTGGTATTGTCCAATGAGTTAATAACCACAGGGATGGATAATCAATGCCAGGTCGATGTTATCTACACGGACTACAGCAAGTGTTTCGACCGAATAGATCACCGTGTGCTTCTTCAGAAGCTATTAGCTGCAGGAATACACGGTGATCTGTTTCGTTGGTTTTCATCATATATAGATAACCGAACGCAGGCTGTGGTCCTACGTGGATACACGTCCGGTTGGAAAACAGTCCCATCTGGTGTGCCCCAAGGTTCCATCTTAGGGCCATTATTGTTTACAATATTTATCTCGGACATAAAGAACTGCTTTGCTTATTCTAATATTTTACTATATGCAGATGATATGAAGGTTCTTAAATCTGTACGTACATTATCTGATACCGAGCTACTTCAATCAGACCTGGACAAATTCTTTTCATACTGCAAAACGAATAAGTTAGAACTCAATGTATCCAAATGTTTTCACGTGGTATACACGCGCCGCAAAAATATTATCGGTTCAGGATATACACTAGGTGGTACATACATAAGTAAGACAAGCAGTATCAGGGATCTTGGTGTAGTACACGACAGCAAATTACTTTTTGACGATCATATAGAAACCATTGCCAAGAAAGCTTTCAAGGCCCTGGGCTTTATTACTAGAACTTGCTCTAGCTTTCGGTCTCTAAAACCAGTAAAAGTCCTCTACTGTTCTATTGTGCGCAGCCATCTTGAGTACGTTTCCCAAGTTTGGAACCCTCAATACGAGATTTATAAATCTACCGTTGCAAGCAATACCATTTCTTACCGTTGAACGTAAGACGTAATATTAGTGACATATGTTTTTTGGTAGGCATAGCAAATGGCTCGATTGATTGTCCGGAACTACTCAGCAAAATACTTCTTCGCACTAATCAAATTAACCTACGCACACGTCCTCTGCTGCAGGCACCATGCGCATCGACCAATTACAGGCGCAACGCCTTCTGCATTCGTAGTGTAAAAGCCTTCAATAGCTTACCATCGCACCTGGAGATCGATCTATTTTGCACCAACGCACACAGTATTAGAAAGATTCTGAATAAGGAATATTTTGGGGATAGTCATAAAAAATTAGGAATTTAAACTATAATTTTTTGTGGTTGTTCATATTTGATTTAACTAATTTGATGTTCGACTAATTAATTACTTATTATTTAGACTTATTATTTTATTTTGTTTTCTTTTGATTTGTAAATCGCTGTAACTAACATAGTCAACGTAGTAGGGGAACGAGGGGGGAAACCGGACAGGGGGTGAAACCAGATAGTTGCTATTTTATTACTCAGGGTACAGCTGTCTTGCTCTAGCTAGCGGTGAAATACGCACGAACGCTTACTTAGTGCAGTTGCAAATGGCAGCGACGGTAACATCTCAGCGCGTGCGTCTATAAACGAAAATTGTAAACAAAGGTAAGTTATCGAATATTTTGACTTTTTTAAAGTGTCATCATTAAGTTTAGCTATGTGCTATCTTAAACAGTTGTATTTTTCTGAAGTAATACATAATTAACCTTTTGAAACGGTATTGCTTGTTGCTATGAGTGTAAACATATCTCTGTTAGTATTACAATTTCAAACATGGCACCTGTGGGGTACAAGCGGACGGGGTGATTTCGACTATCCGGTTTCACCCCGATTCATTTTATATGTAAGTATTGCGGGCGTTTGTTTTATTCCTCTGTTTATTTTTTTTATTTTTTTTACTTTTAACAGACTGCGAGCATCAACGTGCCAATGCCACGAACATATGTGGTAACGGCAGTGCTTTGCTTTTCTGCAGCTGGACATTATGTTCCACCTCTTATGATTTTTCCTCGCGTACGAATGAAGAGTGAACTTTTGGATGGTGCCCCACCAGGCACAGTAGCTGTATGCCATCCAAGTGGTTGGATGCAACAACATATTTTCACTGAATGGATGCTTCACTTTATCGGCCATGTCAAACCAAGCAATGAAGATGCTGTGCTTCTCGTATTAGATGGTCACGCCACTCACACTAAGAACCTAAAAGCTATCAGCGCGTCGAGGAAAAACCGCAATTTTGACTGAATCACCATATAAAAATGAACTGGCAGATAAGGCTATGTCATCAGTAATTTTAAAAAAGGCAAAGGTAAAGGTATCGGTAAAAAAGACGCATAAAGAAAACTATCAGGAGGATTCGGAGGGTTTGGTTGGTGGCGAAAAGTTCAGTCAAACTAAGTCCACAGATGCATGGTACCAATGCACTGCTTGTCTTAAATGCTCTCATAAAAGTTGCGTCAGTTGTTCCGAGCTAGAATTATTATTTTTTGTATGCAAAAACTGCGAATAAAGTGATTATTTAGTTTTATTGTTAGTATCTGTATTCACCCCTTGAATAAAAAATGCCTATCCGGTTTGACCCATAGGTATGGGGTGAATTCGGATTTATAATTTTTATTAAAAACATATATATCTTGTAATTACTAAGATTGTTCTCAAACATTTTTATGCCAAAGTTATGCTTAAAGTATACTTAAACATTTATGACATTGATTACCCCAATAAATAACATAGTCAATTTTTTATGGCGTCTTTTTCTTAACTATCCGGTGTCCCCCCACCTTCCCCTACTTGTAACTAGATGTATATATGTGGAAGCTTGTAATTTAGCAAATTTTCTTGCCTACAAATGATTTTTAGTTTGTTATTAGTCTGTAAGCTTTCTGTAATAACAATAAAAAATAAAAAATAATTTTTAGGGTTCCGTGTCTAAAAAGGCAAAAAGTGGAACCGACAGATGGACGATATAAGATCACGTCGTTTTCCGTCCGTCCGCTTAGTCAAGTTCTCAGGACCTCATGGAGGTATCAAGTTAAAATGGATATAGGATACTTTTTATCCCGATTTGACTTTTGACTTATGCGGGTAAAATCGCGAGGCGAAGCTAGTAGAAAATATACTGAGAGCAAACATCACCATTATCTACTGGTAATTACCTCATTAGTGTACTACGTATGAAAGCCGATCTTCCATAATAAGTTAGTCAAACTTGACAAAATTGAGACCACTTCAGTGGTGAAGTTTACCGAGAGCTTGGGCCATGAGCCGGTAAATAGGTGATTTTCCTAAGCTGTGCCACTTAGCACTCTCTAAACAATATAGGTAGGTAAGCTTGATGACGTAACGCAACCTACTACGGTGCTACTGAAAGAGATATTGTGGATGAAATACTATGAAACTTTTAGTAGGTACGGTCAATTGTGGCATCTTTATCTTTACATAGCAACTTTACCCATGAGTACTGTACTTAAGTTTCTCTCGATTACAAAAAATCTGTTGCCGCCATTTGATATCGAAGCGACACAGAAGTAGAATAATCTACTATTTGTAACAAATTTTTAGTAATCGAGAGATATTTTAATACAGTTCTCATTGGTAAAGTTGCTCATTGAAAGTAAAGATGCCACAGTTGACAGTTCTTAAAGTTTTCATCTAAGCTTTTTTTTTAGCTTTAGGTACTTTATACGATAAGTTAGCACGCAAAATTCAATTTTTCTTAAGAATTTTTGCAAAATTCAGATCAGTGTACTAGTACAGATTAAAACGCTATTCGCAAACGTAGCCCCCAATGTATTTAAAAATTAAAATCATTAAAATCAACTGTAGTTCTTCCAAACCTTATTCGACTTTTTCAGTCAGGCTGAATGTTGATTAAAATATGTTTCGGAGCCGTGACAAATATGGCTTTATACAATTATACTATGTAGTTCAAACCATCAATGTAACCTCGAAGTTCATTGAATCCCATTTAATCACTTTTTCATGAAATAATCGTAAAAATGTCGCGAGCTAAGACCCATCGTCCTCGGTAACGTCGTCCTGTATTATTTAATTATATTTATGCCTCATTATACTGTGAGTTTATTTACTTATTTGGTACTGATGACCTGATTCTGCAGCCAAGCTTGTTCCAGGACGAAACAATTTTAACGGTCAGGTAAAGTTAAATATTCTTCTCATATTCAAAAGTATAAATGTACACACTTTGATTGTATACCAAAACGTAGAAAGAAAAATGCATTTTTTATTTTTTATTATATATTCTGCTTAATAATAATTAGGTAGGACATTTAAACAAATAATTTGCACGCTTGCTTGCAGGCAGAATACAATGCTGATCACTTTAAGGCTGTAAGATCTTCCATTGTTAACTGTATGTATTTTCTTGCAAATAAACATTTTGAATTTTAATTTAAGTATTAACGAAGTGAAAGACTCTAGTTTGAAAGAAGAAATAAAATTATATTCCGTTTTCACGATAAATCACATCTGTTTTATCCTCTAAGCACGATGCCGGTACTAATTAGCATTTAGTTACTTCATTAGTGGGGCTAAGCCGGCTCCTTGGTAAGCCTCCTGAGATTTCATTCCCTCCTTATCTTTGAAGAGGCTTATATTCCTTATTTTTGCAAAAGAATAAGCATTTTACTTTTCTTTCAAGATATCGAGTTTACAACGGTAACACTTAGATAAAATGTCTAAAAGCTGTTAAAAGCTCCCAAGATGTCAAGTTTCCGTCGCCAGTAAGGCTTAGGACCATCGTCCACGACGCTAATCAAAAGCTGCGAATAATTGCGTATCTAACACACTTACATTAGCAATTAATGCCTTGAATTTTGACAGTACAACAACATTTATTGCGTTAATTACGTTGATGTGCAGATAAATTTTTGAAACACATCATCATCATCATCATTTCAGCCGAAAAACGTCCACTGCTGGACATAGGCCTCCCCCAATTTGGGGGGGCATGCCATAATCGCCACGCTTGGCAGGCGGGTTGGCGATCGCAGTATGGTGGTAAAATGCATAGAGAACGCTGCTGCCCATTTTCTATTAAGTAACATTCTACATTTATATTAGTAGGATCTATTGTTTGTGATTAATTGCGCCCCCATTGAAATACCCGCACTGTGACATTCTGGATACTCATTGGTGATTCAAGTTTGTACCTCACTGGGTACTTTTGAGTAACGTCGTGGACGATGGGCCTTAGCATTTAAGATTGTCCAATTGCCTAAATAAACGGAACGCTAGAAAAGGCTTTACGACATGGAAACAGACCTTACAATTTCTAAAGGGAGGAATGGACTGTGATACTGCGTTACATAATGTCGTGTTTACATCAGATTTCTTTATGAATGTGAGCCTTATGTGAACAGAAACATGAGGTGGAAATTGAGAGTTTCGTGTAAGAAGTTGTAAATACGCTGCCTTTCACAGTATTGACTATGAATTCTTTGGTTATAAAATCTAAAGCAAGAACGGTCGTTATTTGTGCAAACTGTAAACTTCGTAAAGAAATATTAAAAGTTCAAAAAAAATATGTGTAGAAAACCTTGTACGTTAACGACCATTTCGAACAAAGAAACGCAGTTCTAAAATGCTTCTAATGACTTTTATTTCTATCGCTGATGCTGAGAATCTCGGAGAACATCAACCTATGGTGATTTTCCAGACAGTTTTTATATTCCGAGAAAATCCAAGATGGCGGCTGCGAAAATTAAAAAAAAACATCATTGGTGTCGTTGACATGGTGTTCGACAATGTAAATGTACATACTGAATTATATTGAATATAGACATTTACAAGTGCAAGTAACTTTGTTCCTGACGGGGCTCCACCGATCCCATAACTTTTTTTTGACATTCGTTAGTTCTTATGTAAAGACGTAAAAGTTAAGTGTAATAATTTTCAAGTAAGTAGAGCTTCAGCAATCTTACTATTAATCTTTTGAACAACATAAAATCGCGATAATATAACCAGTTCATTCGCCTTTAAAGGTAACATGGATACAAGGCATTTTCATTTGGCTATAATCTGGGGCCGAAAAGCGGCTTATCTTCTTAACTGTATTGACAAAGGAAATTATGAGTTGGCTACCTACGTGCCCATTTTCCAGAAAAAAATTGACAGTGGTGGAGGTGTTAATACAAGTAGTTTACGTACCAATCAACATAGATAGGAAAGTACTTTTTTACAAATACATACAAACGTTATGATTTTCCCATAATGTCATAGCACCGAAATTAAGTAAGTAATTAAAGTTTCAAGGGCCTGTATTTTTCTCTGTAATACCTACCATTTAAATAAGAAAACATGGTAGCTGTGATGCCTATTTCCCAGGGGCATTCAATTATGAATTAAACTTTAGTTAAAGTCACACCTAAGAATACTAGCTGTCAACTTAACAAGCTTCAGAAACGAGAAAAAGCAATCAAGAAGCTGTATACTCATCATACGGATGCACACAAAAGCCGTAAATTGCAAGCAACCTTGCATCGTCGGAGCCTCTTGATACACAGTCACGGATTGACGCGCGAGATAACGTTATCTTATCACTGGAGTGGCGACCGCAAATTGTGCAAATAAACTAATGAAACAGCACCACTCTACGCCTACACTACGCGAGAATGATTCGTTACAGGTAATTTAGAGCTTTTAAAAACAGGTGACTGCCGTTGGTCGCAAACGCTACTGCGGAGCATGAGGCCTGGGTTTCAGGGAAACGAAACGATTCCCGGGTCGCGCAAAGTGTTATCGGGTTTTGTCATCTGGATTTTTTTCAGTAGCAGCCCGAAGTCTGGATTTGTGCCCGATTAATGCCAATAGGCTCCCCCGCTATCAAATGGGACTTAAATTGAACTGGCGAAATTTGGATAGATTATAGACCTTTGCCCAATCTTTCGGGGAAAAAATGCGTGGTTAAGTATTACACTTTCTTTTTTTATTTCTGTCACTAGTTACCCTGCCTACCCTACGTACCTATGCGAGGTTCGTTAAAGGTAATTGTGCTAACTGAATTATTAAGGTAAAGGTCGAGTCAGTTTGGGTGTTTGATCAGGTTCCAAGGGGATAAATTAAGGGAATTCAATTAATTGTCATTCTAGATTTTGTTAGGTACAGTTTGAGTTTGTATATTGGACTCGTTTTTAGTATAATTGATAATTAGATTAGGTACTAAATTTGTTACGTGGCTAGCTTTACAAATAATAGTATAGCTACATATGGTAGCAAACTAATCAGTCTTTCGTCGAAGTAAACATTGATAACAAATCATTTTAATTCTGTAAGTAGGTTTGTACAAACACTTTTACAGTTAAATCATATTTTTAAAACTAGATGAGGTCGGTGTTTCCTATCTAACTACACTCAGAAGAAAGGCCGAAGCAAACTCAGAGGTCACACAGTCTCTTTTTGAAGACCATGTAGATGAAAGGTAAAATTTCGTTGAACTTACCATCATGAACCGTTTCAACGGAAAACAATCATTATATAGAAGCGATCATCATTGAAGAGGCTTCGATAAAGCGTACATTACAGCTTAAAACAGTGCTTGTGATCAATCAAGATAAAATTTTACATCGAAACCAAAGCAAACAATGTATCACTTAATTACAAATTAAGTAACTTTGTCCCCATCTCCCGAACTTTATGATAAATGAACAGTTCCAAACTACTTTCCAACCAGAATTTCAAGAGAAAACTCCAAAAGCTCATAAAATTAACACGCCAATATATACAAAGTACCAACTAAACTCAACAAACTCAAACTTTTCCTGCCGTCAAACCAAAACTTATACAATCTGCCATAATTTAAAGGAAAAACTAATCTGTCTTCTCTCATAAACTAGCGGAGTTTTCGACCTAAAATCAATTTGGTTGAGCCAAGATTTAAGGCCTAATCTTACGCCAGACCATAATTAAAAACGTATTTCAACATTCTCCAATTTCAAGTTGAATCCCAAGAGTAATTATGCTGAAAAATTGTAGCACTTACTGAAACGTTATTGAGGAATTATTTCCTTTGTGAAATACTATAGATCTAACATAAATGGCGGAAGTAAACGGTGGTATTCATCTATCTATTTTCTGAATATTTGTTTCTTTTGCTTTTGTATTTAGGTACGTTCACCAAAAGAGATAAGTAACCGGGTCGAATAGAAAACAAACAGTCGACTTATCAAATTTAATTTAATTCGAAAACATCCATAAGTTTCTTACCAAAATTCAACTATATCCGACGACACTGGTTGCATAAGTAATCATGTAAAATCGACCTATAATGATCCCACTGCTGGGACACAGGCTTCCTCGCTGTGAGAGGGAATGGGCCGTTATCCACTAAGCGGGCCCAGTGCAGGTTGGTAGATGTCACATGTCCTCGAATTTTTGGTCCTAGGACATGCCGGATCTCCACGATGTTTTCCTTCACCGTTATGAGAGCAATAACGATGAAATCATTTGCACTAAGTAATGCACCTGTCTAGATTCGAACCTACGACTCGTAAGTTGCGGCCGTTGCCACTCGGCCACCACCGCTCTCTGACGACTCTGGTTACTTGTCTCTTTTAGTGACTGTACTTAAGTGTGACACTCACATTTCTAAGGAAATATGGCAACGACAGATGGAGAAAGCTATTGATAAAATATACCTACATTATAATATGGCCTTTTCAAATCAAAGAACAATAGAAAGCGCTTTATTATGATAAACGAGTACGTACCTACATCGATAGATAGGTAGATATTATTAACCTACGCAGGTGATACGTAACCGAAATTAACATGAATGAATTAACTAACATAGGTTGCGATAACTACTTTAGATAAGTGACGTCATACCTAAATTGGTCACAATGACATTATCTGAAACTTATTTAGAAATGAGTGGGCGTACAATGCCCTGCCTTACCCTTCGCGGAAAACAGGCGTGATGGTATTTTATTAGGTCCGATATTTTGGCCCCGATTAATCGGGTCACTGGCTGTGTCCATTTCTGGTTTTTACGGATCCAAGACGCCAAATGTTGCTCAGGACATTTTTAAGTGAGGTCAATTGAGGGTGTATTCGCCTACTTAAAAACATTTTAAAAGTTCAGGGTAAAACGAAAAAGGGAATCAGAAAATGTGAGAAAAAGGTGAATTTACATTCTGACCGTGACTAGTTTTCACTTTCACTATCAACAATTTTTCTACCTATATTTTTGTGTCGATGCATCGAATTGCCATTCCGCGCACAAGTAAATTCACTTTTAAAGTTATTTCCCCGACTTGCCATTACTTCCTACTGATAGAGTTATTTCCTGAGTAGGAAATAACTATTAAAGTGTAGCAAATGGGAAAGGTAATAAATGTAAGGCATATGTGAACATACAGTCAGCGTCAAAAATATCGGAACGAACAGACTGTTCTAAATGATCTCAACAACTAAGAAAATTAAACTTTATCTCAATTGGATAAAGTTCTTGTCAGAATGACATTTGTCCTGTATTGCCTTCATTCTGAAACATTCCTTGTGTCATTGAGTTAATATTTAATCTTCATAGTTGTAAACAACTAAATCAAATTCTAAAGATAATTTTGAACAGTCTGTTCGTCCCGATATTATTGACGCTGACTGTACATAGGCCGTAGGTATTTTTGATCGTAGTTCAAAAAACTTCTGATCCGATTTCAACAAAATATTGAGGAGTCTAATCTTTTCGTTGCAAAGAAATTCCATTTCTACAAGAGTAACCGTAGAGTTTCTTGCCGGCTCTTCTCCATAGGAAGCGACAAATTGGAACCGTGCACCTAGCTTCTGACGTTTCATAAGTGCCCATGCAGGTTTATGTCTATGTGACATAAAATATTTTGATAATTAAATTTTCATTTTAAAGGACGAAGAAAATACAATTGATGTTCTTCAATAATTGGAGAGAGACCATTCAGACTGTATTTTAAACCAACCTAACCTTATAGAAAATTGGAACAGTCGGAAATTGGTCTTATAATAATTTTCACCTCGTAAGAGCCAGCGGAGCCTCGATAAGTACGATAAGCCGTTGGTCTCGGTTGTCATTGTTTGAGCTTTGGATATATTTACAGGCATTCAAAAGTCTTACAACCAGCCATACCAAGGCGACAGGAGTATCATATTATGTAGGTTGGATAGGCCGTCGCTCCATGTAGAATATTGGAATTCAGCTGCATTCGGCTATAATGGAAGCTGACCTCAACATACAGGGTGTCCGGTAATTAATGGATAACCTTGAAATGGTTCATGGTAGAACTAGTGGCCATTCAGAAAAAAACATTTTTATTTGTATTTAATCTGTAAAAAAAAATAAAAAATAACCGGCTTCCGAAAAAACACTACAAAGTGAAAAATAACTTAAATTTCAGAAGGCGGTGACAAAAAATTCAAATACATATCCAAGGACACCGACTTCCTAAATTAAGGTTATTTTTCACTTTGTAGTGTCTTTCCGAAGTCGTTTGTATTTTTGGAATACTTTTTACAATATAAAAAAAGTTTTTTTCTGAATGGCCATTAGTTCTACCATAAACCATTTCAAGGTTATCCATTAAATACCGGACACCCTGTATATGGGAAAAGACTAGGCAGCTTAAGATGACCTCTTGAGAAGAAGATTTTATTGAAACCAGGGTCTACTGACCCACGCGACATACCTCACATATCCCTTCCTCGGCGGGTAGTCCTTATGGAAGACGGAGTGGTTGAGGATCATCTTCTCGTAGCCCGTGTCCAGCCACGACCGCTGCAGCACGAAGTCGCGGTTCTTGAGGGGGGCCGGGCATGACACTGGGGACAATACAGATAGTTACTACGACGGGCAAATAATAGGTTATTATTCTTCTTCGAACAATAGATGGATAAGTAAAATATTCTATAGATGTTGCAATGTTATTTATAACAATTTCGAGAGAGACACTCATGTTTACGAGTATAGACGAAGTAACTTTCAATGTCAAGTCAAGAGCTTGTTTTATGATTGCTGGCGTGAATACTATGAAGTATAAAAGCCATCGTGTTGCGGTATGCAAAAGATAAGGTAATATTCGTCCTATAAATTAAGTTTTAAATAAATTCAAAATGTTTATTTGCAAGAAAATACATAGTTTACAAGGGAAGATCTTACAGCCTCAAAGTCATTGCCTTAAATTATAAATTACGAATAACCTGTCCCGTTTTTGCACGGGTTTTACAATTTGACAAGACATTGATGTCTTTATTATAATAATATGTAAGTTTAATATTAATTTATTTAAAAAAAAATGATATACCATAATAAATTTCATTGCGCAGTTAAGAGAAATACTGCGGATACACAGGGCAAACACGAAAAGTGACTTTAATTTATATTATGTTTTATAACTATACATACCATACTCAGGCTATAACGTTACCACTGCTGGGACACATGCCTCCTCTCCGTAAGAGGCAGTGGGCCGTAATCCACCACGCGGGCCCAGTGTGGGTTGGTAGATGTCACATGTCTTCGAATTTTTGGTTCTAGGACATGCCGGTTTCCTCACGATGTTTTACTTCACCGTTTGAGAGCAGTGGCGATGAAATTATTCACACAAAGTAATGCGCCTGTCTGGGTTCGAACGCACGACCTACAACTCGAAAGTCGCGGCCGTTACCACTGGGCCACCACTGCTCTCTGTCGGATCACTTCACAAGTCACTTTACGTCACACAGAACGGGAAAGGACGAGGACCATGAAGGAACTAAGATAATCCATGGCTTAACTGAAGAAAAAAGAAAATCTAGGATTTTGATTAGTATTGGGATCACAGATAGAGAACAATTTTAATTGCTACGTCGAAATACGGCCAGTGCTATTGTTTGCTTACTTAACTTCATCTCTCTCGCACGAACACAATGTTTGCTTTAACACTTCACAAACTACCATCTATATTCCCTAGGTATGTCCAGCTAGGGTCAAACCGCAGCCCTTTAATCATGAACTGTTCACACGGCTTTAGGGCGAATAGCAAAGCCTAATTAAGCAGTCACACTGAACACGTGCGTAATTTACACCCTTATAAACATTTCAACATGTGAAGCATAACACACTTGCATTCGCATACTATTCATTCATTCGTTCACGTTAGGTTCATCAAAGTTGTATGCTGTCCGCTCTATATTTTCATCACGAAACTGACGTCGAGAGATGGGTTGCGGGAATGGTTGGGTGACCTTCCGAATTGCATACGAATAACCCATAAGGCTATAATGAAAGCCTACGTGTATACTCGACGAATACGAGTATATAATACTCGTAATATTATTTTACGGAGGCATGATGAATACTAAAAACGTTATGGCTGGGTGATATAAAGAAGTGGTAACATAGCAACTGACGTTAAGTAGTTTAGGAAAAAATTAAAACATGAATTTGGTATGGCTTTTCAATTCGAATATGAATTGCTAAGAGCACAGGCAGATCAAAGAAAATATTAATAATAATTAATGAGAGGTTTTATGGTTATAAGGTCTAAAATTCCCTTTATGGATGTAAAAGGTATGTTAAATACATGAAGCTCAATAATAAGATTTACATTAATTAGGTACACTGTGTTTAAGAGCGTTCATCCCGCGCGGGTTGGCAACGTCACATTTCTAGTGGTTTTTCGTAGTTATTTTATTAAATCCAAAAAAACAAAGAACATTTTTTTTTCAGCCAAGCACTAGATTGTTGAGATTTATAATTTGGTAATGATTTGGTACTTCCGTATAAAAATTTCTATTTTATTTTCTATTTGCAGTAGTTACGAATAAATGTTTTTATTTAAGAGTAAATGTTGAAAATACTTGTAAATACCAATGTTCTAGTGTTTGGCTCATATTTGGACTATACTTGAACCTTATAAACTCTGCCAGCCTGCACGGGATGCACGCTCTTAAATCATTTAATTCAATACCTGGGCGAATATTAACAATGAATTGTAAGATAAAAATGCAGGTATTTTAATAGTTTCCGTTTTTATTGTTCGTGGTTTAATAGTCAGAAAATCATACTTTACTGCAGAAAACGTATTGTAGGTAAGCCAACCCTACAAAGTAAAGCACAATAGAAAGGATATATCATAAAGCTATTTATGACAGCTCGTTAAAAGTTTACCGTACTGCGAAACTGTTGCAGACTAGTTTACAAAGTGCTACATCTTGTCTAAAATGTAGCATGACTTGTAGCTTCATTCAGCAGTTTATATATGCTGTGTAAGCTCACCCAAACTTTGGCTTAGTTCTCGTCATGTCATCATGTCCTATGTCCAGCAGTGGACGTCTTTCGGCTGAAATGACGATGATGATGAATCTGAGAGTCAGCTACTTCATAATGCTTTCGCTGGGAAGAAGAAGACGAGAAGAGGTTTTTTTTTTGGGTGGAAAATCATCAAATAACTTCTCCCACTCTGGGTGAATCAGGAGGGCGTGTCAGACTTTTACTGACTAAAACCCACCCGTGTTCCCTCAGTTGCCTGTGTGCCAGGGGCTGCGATATCTCTTTCCTCTTTCCACTCCTGAAAGAGGAGACTTATCACCGCTATCGTGGCGTTCCCAGAGACGAGAAGAGCTGGGGAGTTTCTTGAGAAGAGGTGGTGCAAGAAACTCCCCAGTTTTGTTTTAAGATGTGATGTGTGATTTATTGATCTAGTGGTCGCCAGCGTACTGTTGAGCATGAAGGCCGATTCCCGTGTCAGGAACAGTGTTATTGGATTTTCCGTCTAGGCGGTGATGGTTGTAGGCTCCCAATTACATGGGACTTCAACATAACTGGCGAAACATGGGTGTACTACAAGTATGCCTAACCTTTCGGGGAATTCAGGCGTGATGTCATTTGTTATATCCTATAATCCATTTACAATAGCATTAGACAGAAGTTAAAAAAGGTTCTTTTTAATGTACACTTTGTAACAAAATTACATTAAACGTGTTGCAGTTACGATTAATGCCAAATTTATTATAATTTATTTAAATATTAGCTGTCACACTTTATTGTAATCATGTGTAAGTAACTATTTATCTTATTAAATTCATTATGTGGCTTTCATTTACATAATTATTTCATTTCAATTTAAAATTAAAGTGTCAATGCTAAAAACCTAAAAGAAGCAGGAGTGAACAATACCGAGTGACTAAATTAGCTGATGACGACGAAGTTTTACCAATGTATTGTGATTCGTAAGTTGTTATTTAAAATACAGTGTTGTAAAAAAAATGTATTTTATTTCCTTTAATCTTATTTAGATTTAAATCATCATGTGATTGTTTGTTTTGTTATAGGTTTGTAATGTGTGATGAAAATGTTATTATAAATAGAACATTACTTAAAATAAAATTACTTTTATTTCGTTTATCTCAGTATTTAGTACTGTCTGAAATCTACCTAAAAAAGTTATAACTTAACTTTGAAATAAAATATTTTGCACTCCTGCTTCTACGAGCCCCTTTTTTCTCAAGCTATAATAAATGGAGTATAGGTTGTTCATTCTAATAAGATGTACAAACATGCACTAATTCACTTCTATGTTCTAAATAAGCGTAATGTATCCTTTTTTTTGGTTACGGGGGAAATCCTCATGGTTGTCCTCCGCCCTGGGGAGGGCGGAACGGTCGGTCAGACTCTTACTGACTAAAACCACCCCGGTGTTCCGTCTCACACTTGCACCGGAGATCACGGGAACAAGAGCGACTTCCGCGATCCCCGGAGCGTAATGTATCCTGCAGTAAGTCATCTGTAACATCCTGCATATTTACAAAATTTATCTTTTTTATGCAAATAAAGATACCCACTTACGTTCTTACTAAAGATTATTGAGCGAAATAAAATAAAATAAATATTCTGTGATGTAATCAGAAACAACAACAGTAACTCAAACAAATAAAAACGAGTGAAAAGTTAATTAAAAATATAAACGGTTTTATGTTCCGCCGTTCCATCGGATTCATGAGATACTTTATGGCACCATAAAATTGTCTTGGCTTCAGAACTACGTTTGTCTGTATTTATATTCAATCGAATTACAGAAAATAAGAGAAGAATCATACACAAGATATGGCTGTTTGATAGTGTTTTCGGTTCCTCAGATAGCTTAATTAATTAAGGGCTAATATTCCAATGGTCAGATAACTTTTATTTGAAGACTAAATCTGACAATTTGGCATATTTTCTATACAAAAACTGTCAAACTGACATATGTATTTATTCCTGAGATGAAAGTTATCTGACTATTGAAAAATCAGCCCTAAGTAGGTAAATTAATTACCTATGGTGACAAAGTCAGGGGATCAGTAGGACTTCGAAAAGTTGGTTTACTCTTAAATGAGTAAAATGAAGTGAATTATTATATATTATTATAACAATTTTTTTAAGGATGGGAAATCATCAAATAACGTCTCCCACTATGGGCGGAGCGGGAGGGCGTGTCAGACTTTTACTGACTAAGACCCACCCGTGTTCCTTCAGTTGCCTGTGTGCCAGGGGCCACGATATCTCTTTCGAACAACCCGCACCCCTGGCAGGATTATAAGTAACAATCGATCTTCAAAAATGGCACACTAACGAACACATCGGTAATGTAGTAATCCCTACTAATTCCCTACTAATATAATATTATAAATGCGAAAGTAACTCTGTCTGTCTGTCTGTTACGCATTCACGCGTAAAAAGCTCAACCGATCGTCATGAAATTTGGCAGAGATATAGCCTGGGATGTGGAGAAGGGCATAGGCTACTTTTCTACGCGATAACCGACATCCACGCTGACAGAGCTGCGGGTAAAGCTAGTATTGTTTATTTGTGACGCCAGCGCGACATTATGTCAAGACTAAGTTCAGGTTGCAAACTAGCGAAGTTCTAACGTGTCACTTGACATAACCTATACACTTACGACCTTTACACGGACGTAAAAATGTCGCGGCGGGGTTTTATGTATAACTGGATTTTTAACTCCCTGTGTTATATCGAGCATTGAGAACCCAACAGAGTGCATCCCAACACGTCGAAAAAACACAGTGTTCGATTTTGAACTCTGAACATTGAAGATTCATTGCGCGAAAAAATCTTGCCGCGATATTTTTACGTCCTTGCAAACGTGCTCCTCATCATAATTCCGTAAACCTGCAAGAAAACTGCTGAACTTTCGCAATACACCACATATTTACGACCCCAATTAATATTCATCATCGCGAAAAGACTGCGTAAATAATTTAATCACATAACGACTAACACGAACATAAATCATGATTACCAAAGTTCTGAGGGAAATGAAATGCCATAAGTTGGAGACGAAGAAACTTGGGGCTGTTCGATCATTTATTATATCGGCGATAAGACGGTAGGTAGGTACTGCCGCGGGCTAAGTGAGAAAATGAACTGTGTGGCGATAATGAATTGTTAGCGATTAATTCTGTTACAAGAATTACTTGGGGCTTTTTAAAGTGGTCTAGGAGTTTTGTAGTTTTAGAAATTATTTAGGTATGGATTTTTTGGGGTAAATGTGATTTTTATTTGATAGCTACAGATAAAAATAAAAATAAAAAATAATCTGATATATCTATGTATCTCTGAGATACCTATGTATCTCTGAGATACCTCTAATGGAAGGTGAAAAACGTTGAAATTCGCGTAGTTGTGAAATAAGGCGTACGCTTCAAGTTACATTTCATAAATTAGAACGGCTCTGTGCTACAATCTGTACCAAGCAATAGAAGTCGAATGCCCCCCGAGAATCGAGAATCTTCAGATCTAAAGAAAATTCTGAATACCTACCTAAAATCAGCCTCTTCATAATCATAAAATACCTAAGTATGTAATCTGTGGGTACTACGCTTCGATAATGTCGCAAATACGAGAGTAGAATTTTAACCAACACCGGTCGATAAGACATAAGGAAAAGGTCTCAAAGGAAATGTATTTTCTTCCAAAAAGATTATACTTCATACCCTCAAAAGAAAATTCTCAGTTTTAAACCAAAAGCAGCTTAAACGAACACCTAAAAATGAAGACGTGCACACGTGAGCGAAAACTTAAGACGACATAATTGTCTCCTCACCTCAACCGACATCTTTTAAAAAGACTCTTACAAAGAAAGATCTTTTAAAACCAACCACATCTTTTTACGAAAAAGAAGGCTCTTATCTACTGAAACAGACGAACAGAGCTAAGCTAAGCGAGGAATACCTTAGTATAAGATGTCGACCTATTTGTCTGGTTGAATAAATTTTGTCCGGTTTTGTAATCGTCTATATCTTAAAACAAATAATAACGCTGAAGAGTTTGTTTGTTTTCATGTTTGTGTAAAACGCGCCAATCTCTGGAACTACTAGTCGGTTTTGGATTTGTTTTTTGCGTTTGATAGCCCAATTCTTAAGAATGGCTATAGGTTATTTAATATGATTGGAGCCGAGCAAGAAGAAAAAGTAAGCTAAGCGAAAATTAAGTAATATCGCGAGCGGGGTGATGGCATGCGAAGTTGTGGTGAGGGCCTAATTTATACGCGGACGATGTCGCGAGCAGAAACTAGTAGATAATATTCATTACAACCATCAAATCTGTATTCCCGAAGTATAGACAGAGGTGTATAGTAGGTAGACCTCCATTTTGCCAGTTACACCTAGTACTGTTGTACCTGTTGTAATTAGGGGTGAAATTATTGTCATAAATTGAACACAAATCCAGAGAAGTGAGTTTGAAGTGAGCTGTCAATAGTGTCAATCGAGCAGAATGACAGCTCAATTCAAGCTAAAACTTCAACTATATTTTCACGGTGAGAATTTTCTGAAGGATTTCACACTCAGCTGTTCTATTTCCGACCAAAGAAACAGTCGGTTTATTCAGTAACTTAATCTTAATTTAATTCATTTGCCCTTAAGCAATTCTGAGAGCTAAGTAAAATAAGGCTCAGCTCAACGATGAGTTCGTTTCCTTGTCTCATGAATTAGAAATCGAGTGTGTTCGAGATCTTTTATTTATTAGGCAAATAAAGGAGAGTGTTTGAGGTTTGGGTTTCCCATAAAAATCGTAAATTCGGATGAACGGAACGCTATCTCTGTATTTACTACAACAGATTCTTTTAGAGTACCTTTTATCAAGCAATTCTCATTTTTTAACACATATCACGCGATTAGGTAAGTAGTTATATATTTTGTAGTAAAACCTTCTTTAGGCACGTTGAGGTATTTTTTGGAAGATAATATCTTATGGTTCGTGTCACCTACATCGATACATCTGTAGCTATGATTATGTTGAGCTTGGTGAGCTGTGAAAACATTTAAGCATATTTTAATTTATAAATGGAAACACTTTTAATTTTTGAAACTCACTACAAGTTATTTGACAATTTTAACCACTTGTATTTCATAGCTTTAAGTTTTCACTTCTGTTGGCACTCCGCCTGCTTAGGTTATTAAGCCGATTACCCAACAGATTGTCTTAAATAATGTTATTTTATTTTATTGCAAATTGGCTCAATATTTTGTAGTCATAATTACTTCCAACGTTATTTATTATTCTAATGAAACATAACACAGTAAATTTAAAATATACCACAATAATTTATTGTTAGTCACAAAGCCTTTTGTCGAAATATGGCAGCGTTCCAAATAACCGGTGGGCTTAAAAAAAACCGGTTGCTTTGGATTGGAACGAACAAATGACCTGTAAACAGTACCAACTGCTAGCGTAGTGGCGTAATTTGCCATATTTCCTTGCACAGGTATAAATTGTTGTTATTGTATTACACATTGAGGTTAGGTTACGCAGAGTCGTAAGGTATTTGCTTTTTATTAGATACCATAGGATTTTATCGAAAAAATACTAAGTTTAAAAATTATGTGTTAAGAGATAAACTTTAATGTAAATTTATATAATTTTTTAATTATTTTTTTTATATATTTATATTGCTATAAAATATGTTATAAATAATTTTATTTAAAATATTTTTTTTAATAAAGATTATAGTAAGTACCTACAGGATACTAATAAAACAATATTTGCAAGTAAGTAAGTACCTAATTATCATCTTTATGCCATGTCATTTTTGATCCTATAATAATTCATATTTTAGACGATCAGTTATAGATTTCCCCTAACAAACACAAGGACTCGTGTTTTTTTCTCACAACCTCTCCACAATACCTATATCGTTTAATATTTACTGAAGTGATAGATTGTAAAAAGATACCCATATGCATATAGGCGGTAACCTATATGAATACAAACATGTAGACACCACCAAACAGTGGAGGTGTCTACTGCTCTCAAAACGGTGAAGGAAATCATCGTGAGGATGTCCTAGAACCAAAAATTCGATGATATGTGACATTTGCCAACCCGCACTGATGGGCCCGTGTCATGGATTATGACCCTCCCTCTCAAAGGGGGCCTGTGTCCCAGCATTGGGAACATTATAGGCTGGTAATGTTGCATAGGAACGGTTTCCTTTAAAAAAAAGCTAGTACTTAACGGTAAACTTGGCTGTAACATGTTCAATCATAAGACACATACCTGCCCAATAGATATTGCTCTAGTGGTTACAAAACTTATTGAGCGGAAACCGCTTGATAACTTCGACAGTTAGGCAAGATCACGTAGTTTCACTTGCGAACTATGTCCCCGAGAGAATTTGAGAACTTCCCGGGGCATGATTTAATCGGTGGATACCAATGTATGATTCTGTAGTTCTATCGTATAACGACACCGTGTATCAGAAATGTGTGGTCTTATTTAAGGTACAAACCATCAAATTCAACCCTTTCTCCATGGAACCAACATTGTAATGGCGACAAAATAATCCACTTTCCCATACATTTAAGTCGAGTAACATACGTATTGAAGTTTTGTATTGCGATTACGATGTTGGTCTAATAGAGAAAGTTGTTCAGACTAAACCTTTCTGATAAATCCGTATATCTTCTGTGCATATAAAACGCTTTGTCCTGAATGACTGACCGACGGATCAACGCACATCCTAAACCGCTGAACGTAGAGACCTGAAACTTGGAGGGTGTGTTCTTTGTATGACGTAAACATTCTTTAACAGAATTGATGGAAATGGTGTTTCGCATTTTATTGAAACTCATCATTATGCCGATGTCGATACCCCGAGAAATTTTAGTAGTTGTTTTCCGGCGGCAGAACAACTTGCCATAAAGAGTACTTTTGAAGCATAGAGCAAAAGTAAAAAAATAAAGATGTTTTTGTTTAATAATTTTTTTTTAAATAATTTAAAAAATATTCATCAACTCGAAAACGTGAGAATCAATCGTGAGAATCAAAACAGTAAAGGTAACTTGTAGATACTACTCAAATCGCACGCGCCGCCGACAAAAGGAACAGCGATGCATAAATGTTCAAAGCAAAATAAACTCTCGCACGTGGTGATACGGCATATACTTTTTCGCAATGGTTAATCTGCCATTTTTTGTTTCTAATATTTTATTTTGTTTATAAAACGTAAAAATCATTTCGCTGCGGGAAAACAACCATACAAATTTATCGGTGTATAACTACAATATATAATTCTAACAAGACAGGAAGAAGGGCTCGTGGCTAAGTAATAACAGCTGCACGGGTCGATCAATCAGATTAAGCTACGCTTTCCGTGGTTATGTTTTTGGCACACTACATCATATTTCCAATAAACATTAGAATACGAGCGAATATTAAAAACAATATTGAATATCCTAACAAGAAGCGTTCCACATAATATGTTTTATTAAATTCCTAGTATTCATATTATACCCTGACATCACTTACACGCTTACGTCATTCGCTGTGGTAGACTGAAGTGATAAACTAGTTCATAATATAATAATATACGGGCTGATTTTTTAGTCACCTTCCAAATTTTTCAGGGTGATAGTACCCGTGAAATTGAACAACTTTCTCCAAGGAACATGGGTCGAAATATGAAAAAAAAAATCGGACCTCCCATACAAAATCGACCAGCTAACTATTGATTTTGCATGGGAGGTCGATTTTTTTTTTCATATTTCGACCTATGTTCCTTGGAGAAAGTTGTTCAATTTAACGGGTACTATCACCCTGAAAAATTTGGAAGGGTATAAAAATCACTTACTGTATATGACATTCTTTACAATCTAAGAATTCATAGCGATGCTACGGCTACGTGGCCTAAGAACGCTACGGCGTAGCGCTACGCAGAATTATTTGGGAGAAATGTAGAAAACATTGGATCTTGCATCGTACCCGGTTTAGTCATTGCACCAAAATTTGTATAATATGTTTCGTTGTCCTATTATTGGAAAATGAACAGATAAATGCAATTATTGGTACTTAAAAGGTACTAATTAGTTTTAAACGTGTACCTAGTAGTGGCCAACACCACAACTAGTGGCCTACGAGAATTACCAAAAAAAGTGCAGTCCTATTTACATAACGCCATGCCCATTTTCCTCGAAGGGTCCGGCAGACGTGTATCTATAGTACTGCCCCATTTTGCCACATGTAAAGTCCCATAAGAAAGGGAGCGAGAATATTTTCCTGTTTTAATTTTAGTCGTAGAAGCACAATCATTGTAGAAAAGTACATCGAATTCAACAATAGCATAGTCAAGAGTATTCTCTCACAGAGCTAGAACTTATTGCCCCTTATTCGTTTTCTCGAACGTTAAATTGATTCTGTCATATCTCAGCCACACATTTTTCAAACGTCTTCTCCACACTTTGCAAGAAATATTTTAACGCAATCTTTAACCGCCATGCTTAGAATATCGAGTGCGTTCTTACACGTGTCACGTTCACATTCCGAAGACAAATAAAATACAAGCTTTGTTTAACACGCTCCCTTGTGATTTAGCGGTAAAACTGGTTTTCTACGAACGGACCGTTTTATAGGAATCTATTTTTTACGAGTCGTTCCGCGCGTAAAACTTACCGATGAGAGGTTGTCTGGGGTCGAAATGTGCTTTTTATAACTTTTGTGTAGACTTTTTCTGTTCTTTTTTGAGGAAGTGTGTGGTTACTAGCTTCGCCTGCATTGATGTCGGTAATTATCCCGCGCGAACGTACTACCGGGATAAAAAGTATTCTATGTGTTAATCTAGGTTATAATCTACCTGTGTACCAAATTTCATCTAAATCTATTCAGTAGTTTTTGCGTGAAAGAGTAACAAACATCCATCCACACATACAAACTTTCGCGTTGTAAGGATTTATGGGTTAAGAAACTTTGAGCATGTCGCTTTTTTAAAGTAATTTTTTATGACAGCCATTTCAGAACTATTTTGACGGTTATTACTAATCCTTGCTTCATATGTTCGAAAAAAATTATCTACTCGGCAAAGTAAATAACGCAATGAATGTTGCTGAACTGACAAAATAAAAGCCATTCCTACTTTTAGAGTGCTACGCAATCACCCCGCAAGTATTGCTTAGAAAATCAGAATTCAAAATGGAAAGCTTAAATAAATAAACATTTACTTGAATTCTTGACTGAGTACTTAACTTCTGAAGAGTAATTATTGCAGCGCTCACACCTCGACACACTTAACCGACTACCACCACATACCATTATTGAAACAATTATCAGTACTCAGTGACTCATCATCTTCTGCCTAGCCTATTTATGACTATGTTGGGTTTTTTTTTGAGGATGGGAAATCATCAAAGAACTTCTCCCGCTCTGGGTGGAGCGGGAGAAGTGTCAGACTTTTACTGGATGGATGGAGAGGGATTCACCTCTCTCCTCAAATTCACATAAATTAATTTACAAACTTCTTTAATGTCTTTCACAGGTAGTGTTCTGAAAATTAATAAAACTGAACCACGTTTATAGTTTACCGTCATTAATAAAACTAGTTTTTACCTTCCATAAAAGTTCTTCAATCGTCTAAAGACATAATAAAAAGACCTTAGTAATACCAATAAACTAAGGCCATCAAGTAAGATAATAGCGTAATTTCAGACGCAGCTTAATTCAGCTCTTAAGAGCCTGATATATGAGCTCTTATGACTTATAAGTAGGGAGTAACTGAAAGATACTGTTTATGAGGCTAATAAAGGATAGGTATTCTGACCTTGCTGAAATATTCGGAATGTTACCTTAATGTGAACCTAGTCCACATTTTTTGTATACAAACTTCGGGAGTGTTTTACTCCACTGTCTGACATGGCACATCCAAAGTAACATATGATATCGTTTTGTGTAATTATTAATATATTGTTTGTACGGAAACAGAATACTAAAATAAAATCCATTAAAAAGTTAGGAGCCAACAAAGATTCGTTTTTCGTGCTAATTTTACTTAACTTTCGACGTGTTTAAGTAATAAAAGATGTGTAAAATCTCCAAAACCAAGTCGGTACCGACAAAGTTCAATAAACTTTATTGGTCATTGATTTATGTATTGGCTGTTTCATAAAACCCGAACTTCCAAAGGACTTTTCTTAATTTTTTCGCGATTTTTTACTATAAATGATCCTGCATCTCACTCAATAACGTTGTGCGTGTAGACTAGCGTCTAACTGCTCATCACTGATACTATCTCTGTCGGACACGAAGCCTGGTGAGACAGCGTGATTTTTAGCCAGGCCCACCAGTGATTTCGAGCCCGCGACTAGGTTACCCTTAAGGTAAAACACTAGGACCTGCTTTGCAATGATAAATGATTTCTGTAAGTAGGTTTGTACAAACACTTTAACACGTCAATCATCTATGTATGTATATAATAATACGTGAAACAAATACTTTTTACCCTTTTTACTAACACTACGCGGACGGAGGACTATGCAATTTAGCTAGAGGAGTGACTAATATATTCGTAATAGGTACAGGTATTATAATACAAGCCATGTATATTCCATATTAGGATAAGCGAATATAGAGGAATAGGTTACCAGGTATTCGTCAAATAATAGGGACGCGTACGAGTATAAATTGTATGCCACAGTAAAGAAAAAGGATAAGAAATAAATAGTAATATGTGTTAAGAAAAATGTATATAATATTATGTAAGTGTATAGAAAAAAACAATAATCATTGTACATAGGCAATTAACTTTTTAAAATACGCCAACATATTCAACGTTGAGAGTCTCAAAAGCCTGTCAAAGTATGAAGGAATATTTAATCACCGTTTCACTTCTGTATGAATATAATAACTACGTGAATAATATAATAAACGTGCATATTCACGAGAATCTTGTTTTTCAAAATCATTATTATGGAGAATATTACGCAGGTATCAATATTGGATTGTACTCAATCTAATATTGATACCTGCTAATAATAAATCGGTTCACTAACATTTGACTATTACCCAATAATAGGTATGGTATTATAATATATGTTGATATTCAATAATAGGATTACCTAAAAATAACCCTAATATGTTTTAAAGTTTATGTGGAAAAGTAGTGCAGAAAAGTAATGTTTTGACTACTGAGCGACCACTAGTATTTTTAAAACTAGATGAGGTTGGCGTTACCTATCTGAGTACTCTAAGAAGAAAGGCCGAAACAAACGCAGGGGTCACCGTCTCTTTTAAAGTCCAAGTATGATGTGAAGCGATATAGAGTCTGAAATGTCTTTTGAGGAAAGAACCACACAGACTGAGTTTTATTTTATTCTATGTACTGACTGGACATGTCCATAAAAGAAAGCGAAAATAGTAAGCAAAAACAATTACAATCGCAATAAAACATACCAAGTTAATTAATCGGGATTTATCTGGTGATGGCAAAACTGGCTATTTATAACGTGTGTTTCTTTTTTTTTACTACAATTCAATCGGCTTCCACGAGGACCATTAAACCGTGAATTGCAAACGAATTTTAAAGTTCCCTTGAAGAAATCATCAAGAAATTGTGTTGCCCATTGCATATAACATACATATTAAATGATCATAGTTAGTATTGATACAAGAACTTCCACATTTGACTATTTATATATATGTATATATACTACAGCTATTTTGTTAATGTAAATACCAGCTGTTGCTGCCTGAAAATGCATCCGCATGCATCCACAATTTATTGCTGAGTAAACTGCTGCTCTGGCAAGTAAATACAAACTCTAAACTCTTCATTGTACGACGCACTGTCCCACATAAAAGACAATGTAGGGACATCGATGTCCCAGTCACCCTATAGGATGACACAACTTACAAGTTTTATAAATACTTCAAGATTCGAATAATATCAATTAAAAAAAATGAAACAAACCTAGAACGAAACAGAGCCAAATTGTGTTTAATGACTGGCAAGTGGGAGTATCAATAAGCGGTTGCTATATCTACATTAGTGATGATCCAGATATCAGTATCCGTATCCATATCCGTGGATATCCGCGGATAAAAAAGATCCGTATCCGTATCCCTATCCATTACATTTTTGACGGATCTTTTACCTTACTAATAATTCCAAAATGCACTACTAAACTTCTTTGTAGATATTTTTTTAACTCGTACAACAAACAAAAACGTTATCTATGTTGCCCAGTGTCACACTAAACTATAAACAAAACAAAAGAAAGACCCGCGCAACGCAAGTCGAAACATGTTCTGTCACGCTAAGCGTCAAGTGGCATTGCCTATCGTTTCAAGGTCACGCGCACCGACACCGATTGAGTAAGAAAGTTATGATCCGTATCCGTGTCCGCGGATCTTCGACGCCAATTATCCGGATCCGGATCTGCGGATCTACATTTTTAATGATCTGGAACATCACTAACCTACATATAGGGTGACTAGTACTTAGTGACCGATACAACAGTTAATATTGGACTCATCAAACCTGAAGTCACAAATGTAATGAATGGCAGATTATTTTTGCGTTTTTAAGTTTGTTCATAAAGTAAAAGATGTTCATAATGGAGAGTACTTACAATCACATGTTTAAATATCGGTCACAATCACAACACAATTACCAGTACATACATACTGTGGCTGGGTATTGACACGCAAAGAACAACATTCTGGCCCGAAATTATTCGTCACTTATTTTTTTTTAAATCTGATACATTTAGAACGCGTCGGTTATTTCAGATTTCTATGAAACAGCTGATTTTTTATTCGATAACCGGCAAAAAGAATCTACTCTCGGGGGGTCTACAATTATGTGTGAAATCCATGGTAGATTAATGACAGATTGCACATCGATATCCCTGCTCCCTACTTATAACATCATGTTTCTCATTCAGTACCTACCTACATCAAGGAACTACCTAGCTGTGCCATTCTGTGCCTACTAGTTCATAAAACTCTTGCTTACGCGTGTAAGTAATTTTCTAGCCTCAACACTTGCCTCCAGGGAGGTTTATTTCAAATCAATCAAGCGCTTGCTCCAGTCCGGCTCAGCAGGGGTGCCTTTATTAAGTGCCAATTTATAAATAATTGTTTCAAGAGCGTCTGGCGTTGGGAGCAAGCATTTATCTTCATTGTTTTCTCTTGACTTTAGTTAAACACTAGGCTATGAAGTTTTAATTTAAAAGAGCTAGTTTTTCTAAGTGACTTCTGAAACGTTAAATGCTAGGAAATAGATAGTGAACCTGCCTAATGGACTTGGTACTAATGAGCTCTTTTTCCTGTGAGAAGAAATACTCTTTGCGTTATTCTTGTCGAATAGTTCTTTGATCTTAATCAAGAAAGACTTGTGTTTTTTTATTCGGTTAGAAAAGAGCATTTTGAAAATCTTTTTCAAACAATGCGGACCGATAGTGCTTTAACTACCTGAAGAACGACAAAAAGATAAACTCACCTACTATTGGAAATCAAAAGCTTGACTTGAAAAATCTTTTTTTTTTTATTAGTCATTAACGTCCCACTGCTAGGCAAAGGCCTCCCTACTCCACCTCTTTCTATCCAGAGCAGTAATTGACAAAAAAAGCTGTCAAGGAATAAATCTTTAATTAACGAATAAAACTATGAGAGTACGAACCATTTCCGAACACATTATTAATGTCGTTTCTTTGAGTTCCGATCATATTATCGGAAATTTCCTAGAGATTACATTTCGAATTTTCTTTCACAGGTTTTGACACACCTAGGCCATCAAAAACAATTCTGACATCAACGAAGCTTTCTGTAACAAAGGGCTCTAAACAAACTCAATTCACAACTATATAAGCGTAGGAGCGTTGGAAGACCGTATTCTTCAAAGTAAGTGCCGTAAGCTGACACGTGACACAACAAACAATTTCTGTTATACGAGTACATACGTCGCCTATGGCAACTTGTTTTCTTTACACACACAACAGTACAATGATAATTTTCTGAGACCCATATAATTGTTGTATCTTACCGTTAGCTTACCCATATTATTGCTGACGATAGTTCTGTCAGACATTTCAAATAATATAATTTGCCTAAATACTGTGTTGTATACTTATAACTATTCATAATATGGTATTCAGCTACATCCTGATACACTGGAAGCCGACCCCAAGATAGGTGGGTAAAGTCTAGGCAGATGATATTCATGTTGTGTAAACCTGAACTTTACCGTACACGGCACGGTGTCTGTACGGTATGGTGCGCTAACCACACCGTAGAATAATAGTGTGAGCTTGTATAGGTATGACTCGGCAAAGCACCAGACGACACATAAGGCGACGACGCCTTGCTGTAGTGCCACCGTGTCTGTCAACAAGCTTCCATAGAGGCCCATACAACACTGACAACCGTGCCTACACACGGCGAATCAACCGTAGAAAAGGCAACAAGAAAAAAAACGTTTTCGTTATAAATATACTCGTAAATCATCAAGAAATACTCACTTGCATAATATCCGACATCGTTGTTGACATTGATGTGGCCTGCGTCCTCGGCGGCCAGCATGTGTGTGTCCCACACCGAGCGGTACTCCGGGTCATGGAGGACATCATACAGGGCATCTGGCTCCACATCCTCGAACTCTGCAACCACCTGTGGGGAAAGAAGGGTGGTGATTATCCATACATCCTAAACCAACAACTGCCGGGTCTATTCTGTAAACTTAACTTGAAAATTTAAGCGAAGTGAGCTTGAAGTGAGCAATATCAATATTGTCAAACCCTAGCATCAGGTAGAATGACAGCTCACTTGCCACGTGAAACCTCAGATCCTAAGATATATCTTATGGTTATTGGATTTCAGGGCAGAAACCCATAGTTAGGTGCCCATTCTCCTTTGAAGACTGTTTAGTACCTAAATAAGCCAGTGGGAACTCTTTTCATTTAACTGATGTGACTCGCCAACTGACCTCGTGTCTTGAGCGAGATAGCTATGTAGAGAGTTGCATAGACTTAGGGCTGATTTTTCAATAGTCAGAGAACAATCCTTACTAATATTACTAATATACTAATCCTTACTTAACTACTGAAACGATATAAATGAAATTTGGTAAACAGATATTCTAGAGCCTGAGAAAGGACATAGGCTACTGTTTAATGCAAAAAAATGGTTGTAAGGGGTTGAAAGGGGGGGATGAAAAGTTGTATCGAAGTATCGTAATTTTTAGAGCTAGAAGCTTGAAACTGATTTTCTAGGCTGTTGATTCGATATAAATAAATATGACATTTAAAGTTTGTAAAAGTTTTACCCTCAAGGGTGGAAAATAACAATAGGGAACAGAGATGAAAGTTTGTATGGAAATATGTAAGGTTTATGTGAATGTTTTATAATTTTGCGACAAGAGACAAAGACCCAAAGACACTATTCCACGCGGACGAAGTCGCAAGCACAGCTAGAATCTAATAAAATAATAAATATTGCGGTTCGACACTTTTTGTCTAGAAAATATGTCAAATTGAAAAAAATATTCATCAGATAAAAGTTTTAAGATCGAACTATTGAAAAATCAATCCTTAGTTAATGCATGGAAGTCTATTAATCGACTGGCAAACAGGACAAAATTTTAGTTAGGTATATTGAACCAAAGCAAGATGCTACTGCTTATCCTCTTGCAATAAACCCTCGTTAACAATATCGAAGAACGTGACCGGAATATAATACTTTATGACCTTTAATGATAATAATAGTTACGGCAAATGGATTCGTGATCGGAATTATAGTCAGAGGAAAGACCTCTTTTGCCCTTTACGACACCTGCTACGATGAATAATTAATACTACATCCATTCGAAGAGTGTGTAGATAGGCATATTATACTCACGGCTATTCTAAATGAAAATACGATACTTAATTATTTCTCTTCTCAACTTTGTCACTGAAATTGAAGAAGCGTTGAGTTGCAAAGCAGTTGCAACTTTTTTCATTACGATGGGAAAGTATTGGAGCTAATTATTCTCCGCCTTTTGTTATTTGCTTCAGTTAGAGAACTGTTTCAGTATTTATTTCGATCGTTTGTAACGTTTGCGGTTATCTCTATTTTAATAATGTATATCTTTTTTTAATGTAAGTGTCTTACCAATGGAGTTTAATAAGATTTTTATTGATGTTATGCTTTTTTTTAAATTATCCGGTTCTTAATAATTGATTACAATCGAGCCTATAAGACTAATACGCAATTTTAAACTCATTTATATTTTACGTGATATTTATTTAAAATTGAGAACAGTGTTGATTGTAGTTTACACAAGTCCGTATAATAAGATTCAAGCTACAAATGACTTGCATTGTTTAAACACTGTTTAGACACTGCAATTTTTATCGTTACTTCAACATAATATATGCCACAATTAACGGTAAAGTCTGAATGCTTAACCGTTAATCATACAGAAGTCTGTAAAAGCACTAGTATTCATTTAATTAATGAAAGTTATTAATTGCATTTATTTATATTCATATTTGCATAATTACTGAGCACACCTGTCTGTACCTACGTTCCATTTTCACTCCAAATATGATAGGTAGTTGGAACAGCTAAATTCGTACTATCCTCGGCTTGATTGCGGTCGAGTTAATTAAAGTCAGATCCATTGAATATGATATCGCGGATTCCAAACCGCAATATGAGCGCGGTTGGCTAAATATGATTTAGCACCGTTTCTACTTACACATTTTTAACTAAATTCATAGAACAAAGAATATTCAACATAGACAAGCCCATTTTTATTCATCGGGCACAGTTCCAAATAGATTCTTACAGAGAAATTGTACTAAAGAAAATCGGTAAGTTCTACTTTACTTCAGTTGATTTGCAGATTTGAATTCAAGACCTCAGTAGCAATCTGTAGAATAACCATTTTATTGAATAGTCTCTATTTACATAAGCAAAACTTACATAGACACTTTTGAATGTCTATGAGTCGGTCAGTCAGAAATATGAAGCTCATTGCAAAACGTAGTAGGTATCTTTGGAGAAGAACGGGCAATCAAATCCATGGACACTCTTTTAAATTATATTAATTACCTACTACGTTTACAAAATATTTGTTGCATCAATTTATAAAATAACTAGCTGACCCAACAGACGTTGTCCTGTCTTAACTATGAATATTGAGTTAGCATTATAAAAAAAAAATTGGGGTGGAGCACCCTTAACATTTAGGGGTATGAAAAATAGATGTTGGCCGATTCTCAGACCTACCCGATAAGCACACGAAATTTTATCAAAATCGGTTCAGCCGTTTCGGAGGAGTACGGGAACGAACATTGTGACACGAGAGTTTTATATACGGGCTGTATTTTTAGTCACCTTCCAAATTTTTCAGGGTGATAGTACCCGTTAAATTGAACAACTTTCTCCAAGGAACATGGGTCGAAATATGAAAAAAAAAATCGGACCTCCCATACAAAATCGACCAGCTAACTATTGATTTTGCATGGGAGGTCGATTTTTTTTTTCATATTTCGACCCATGTTCCTTGGAGAAAGTTGTTCAATTTAACGGGTACTATCACCCTGAAAAATTTGGAAGGTGACTAAAAATACAGCCCGTATAAGATTGTGTAATATGAGAGAATGATGTAAAAACTTTATTAAGCTTTATTTATGCTTGACTTGTCCCAGCTGATATTATACAAGCTTTAGGTAGGTAGGTAAGTATACTGTGGATTGCCTGACAACACGTAACTATATGAAAACAAAAAATAAACTGACAAGTTGTATAGAAAATGTCCTTGGAGTTTCTTGGAAACCGGGATAAAGGCGCCATATTTTTATTTCAATAATAAAATGCTAGGCCCGAAAGCTCGAAGGCGTGTTCTAGGAACATTCCCAGGGACGAATTCGGATTCGAATACAAAAACTAACTGTTCCAAAAATGAATCTATAGAAAAAACAAAAGGTTTTTAGCTGCTTCACCGTGAAATATAACAGAAATGAATCCAAGGATTTGCTAGTCAGCTATCATGACACTGGTAAGCCACTGCACTTCTCATTTGAAGACACTTCTCAGCCCTCAAGAGGCCCGGAGGCACTCAAGTCCTAAAGCCACATCGTACGTGACCACGTAACCCGCCTCACTTCATAACAATGTAAAGAGATAATATAATAATATTCTATTGTACAATCCCAAAGGAAAACCTTTCAGTAAGTAGGTACATAAAAAGTAGCTTAATACTTGCGAGTCGAGTTTCCTTCACTCATTTCTGTAGTGTTTATTGAGTTATATCAGTATTGGCTTATCACTGTAATTGATGAATAATGGCGAAAGGGTATTCGATATACATAAGTTTATGTAATGTAATATATCAAGAATGTCCGTGAAATTAATCTATCATAGGCAGTTTGAGGCCAAGATCGATTATCATCAACATTTGTGTTCTTAGCGTATCGATAGTTACAGCCTGACATGTTGACAGAGAAGTTTGATTTTGTTACAGCTTAAAGTTATTATAGACTTGAGTATTTGATATGAATTTCAGCTTGATACCTCCGAGAGTTCCTGAGAAAAAGGGTCTTGACAGACAGACAGACGGACAACAAAGTTATCCTATAAGGGTTCCGTTTTTTCCTTTTGAGATACGGAACCCTAAAAAATACCCGTGTTAGTTATTGAAATCGATTCAGTAGTCAATTATGAACTAACTACATTCAGGGGTTGCGTTTATTTTGTTATACCTTTGTTAGACATTGCATCTTATAATACGTAAGGGATGAAAATAGAAATGAAAATCTTTAGAACGATAGGTACCTAATATGCTGAAACTCTAGAATCTCCATAAATAACCCAGTAAATTGCGAATATCACCTAACATCTGAAAGTTAGTAGCAAATTCACCCCCAGGCAGTTTCCGATGCGTCATTCAAGCAAAAACTTGTCTAGGAAATTGAATTTCCCAATAAGCCTGGATCGATCAAGTATTTAGCAACCGGGACTCAGTTACGCATAGTTAGTTAGAGAGAAGCGAAAAACGTTGATCAACTAGTTTGTCGGTACTCTGCACCGATGCATCCATTACGGGGCTCTAAATGCTTTTTAAAATCAATATGGCCTTCAGCTGGTGATTCAAATTGAAGTGTGGCATTCATCTGGAAATTGAATCATTTGGAATGTTTGCTAAAGAGATCATAGAGCATAATCACTGCTGAAATTTGATCGATTTTATTTTTATAGGATAATTGTTTGTGACTCACTCATTGTTCTTAGAGCAGTGTTAACGGCTTCGACTTCCGATTTGTAAGTCGTGGGATCGAACCTAGGCAGGCGTTTTAATTTGTGTAAATAACTTTATCACCACTGCTCTCAAAACGGTGAACGAAAACATCGTGAGGAAGCCGGCATGAAAACCAAAGACAGAACATGTGGCATCTTCCAATACGCGCTGGACCCGCGTGGTAGATTACAGCACAGCCCACTCCATCTCGAAGAGAAGAGGCTTCCGTCCCAGCATTGCGAACATTATAGGCTGAAGCAATGATCTAAAATTGAGCCATTTCCCGTGTTTTAACTAGGCAAAATCGGAATTTTCCGTCTTTAACTTTTGTTTTTTTTTGTGTGGGAAATCATCAAATAACTTCTCCCGCTCTGGTTGGAGCAGGAGGGCGTGTCAGATTTTTACTGACTAAACCCACCCATGTTCCCTCAGTTGCCTGTGTGCTAGGGGCCACGGTATCTCTTTCGAACAACCCGCACCGAGTGGTTTATGTTGGGTGGGATATTTGTTTCTCCATAGCTTGCATGCTATCGTCCACTCTAGTGTTTTTGGAGGTGGCAATATGCCTTAGAAAGGTTTTAGGACTTAATCATCGCTTTCAGGGCGAAGATTATTTTGATCTCTCATAATAGGTGCTTCCTGATTGGATCATCAACTCAGTCTATAGCAGTCAACTGCTGGTTATCCTGCACGCCAAACCAGTAGCTGCCTCCCGTCTGTTTCACAACCCGAAAAGTTGTAACACTTTTTTTTTTAATTATCGGTACATCCAACCAGATTGGGAACTAAATAAAACGTAGGAATCTAGTCAGTGGTTTTATTTTTCATACAATGAAGCCGCCCACACAGTTTAGTTTCTCTTTCCGTCTTTAACTTAAAAAGAGAAAATAAACTGTGCGGTCGGCTCCATTGTATGAAAACCCACTGCTAAAACTTACTAATACTACAATATCAAAGGTACTTTACCTTCTACCTGTCTAGTCCTACCTGCTACTGCTAGCACAAAGGATCGGTGACGTCACCGCTGGCACCTTGCCTACGCTTTTCATTCAGACGACTCTTAGGTATTGTGTGCGTGTCTTTAAGGCTTAAAATACATCTACCTATATACAGGCATTACACTTTTATATAGATATATTTTGAACGTAAAAGAACGTATTATAAAGGTTCATTTGAACTAAACGTGGGTACGGTCTTCGAAAAGAGTAAAGTGCGACAAGCAACATACCTACCGAGGATTGGAGGCTAAAGGCCAGCGCCCACTGGCGGCACGGCACGGCAAGGGATTTTTAAGCCACGAATAGAAATAAAACTTAATAGTATGACAGTAAAATTGACATTGCAACGGCAAGTCTCCTTAGGCATGCCGCGACGTCCGTAGGCATCATCATTTAAATTTTAATTTTATTGTCTCACATTTAAGTTATATTCCTATTCGTCTCATAAAAATCCCTTGCCGTTTTTTTTGTTTTTTGGTTGGGAAATCAGCAAATAGCTTCTCCCGCTCTGGGTGGAGCAGGAGGGCGTGTCAGACTTTTACTGACTAAAACCCATCCGTGTTCCTTCAGTTGTCTGTGTGCCAGGGGCTGCGGTATCTCTTTCGAACAACCCGCACCCCTGGCAGAGGATTGGAGGGTGGAAGTACTCGAATAAAAATACTATAATTATTCCACTCTCAAAGTTAGCGAATACTGAACTAGAACTAGCCTAGTGACGTGTACCAGATCTGAATCGGAACTGTTCCGTGCCGTTAGTGGGCGCAGGCTCTCGACGTCCACACAGACGTAATAAAATCGCAGCGGGATTTAGTTGCCCACTGGATTGTCAATTCTCGGTGTTGAACCGAGCGTTGAGAATCCAACAGAGTGCATCGCTGCGCCTCGAAATCGAACAGTGTATTTTGCTGCTCGATTTTCAACCCTCGGCGCAAAGCAGTGCGTTGAAATATCCGTGCACGTAAAAGTCCCGCCGCGATCTTATTACGACTGTGGGCTTATTGGTATTGTAGCTAGGAGAGGAGAAGCGTCTGTGAAAGAGTTTGTCTGAGTAATTATTTCAACCATACCAATTTTGACTGCATCCGCCTCAGATTATAAAAAATAATAGTTTAAAAAACTAAAAAACACGCTTTAAAAACCAAACTAAAAAAGGAAAAAATAATTTAATTCAATTAAAAAGCGTGGGGTGCTTTTTGAGGTATTTTTATAATCAATTAATGTCAAGCACCCCACGCTTTTTAATTGAATGAAATTATTTTCTCCTTTTTTAGTTTGGTTTTTAAAGCGTGTTTTTTAGTTTTTTAAACTATTATTTATTTTCTATTTTTTAGTTCTGCTAACTACAAAACCGTGTTTTTTTTTCATTTTTTTTAAATGATTGAATTGTCATCGGTCCTTGACAAGTTTACAAAGTTTCAATGAAATCTGACCGTTTAAAGTGGGTCAAAATCGCGCTCAAAGGAGTCGGTTACATACAAACATACAAACAAACAAACAAACATACAAGTGAAGCTAATATAAAGCGTGTAAAAAAGGCAGATAGACCGCGCGGAACACCAAAGTGAGGCCAAAAAACCAAATACTAAAGCGTCGCATTGAATATAACATTTGTTTTTTTGGCTTCACTCTTGGTGTTCCGCGCGGTCTATCTGCCTTTGTTTTATAATCTGAGGCAGCCGCATTGCTGTATTTCCGTTTTAATTGTGAGTATGGCTTCGGGTGAAATTAGAGGTGCATTAAACGTTACAAATAGATTTAGTTTTCAAATGTAGGTACCTACATGTCCAACCAAGCCCATTACGTTTGAAAATAACATTAAAACCAGTTTATTTAAAAATTTAAAACAACCGACTTAAAAAAAAAAACACTACAAACTGATAACCTGAATTTCGGAAGTCTCTGTCATTTTTTTCCACTGACTTCCGAAGTTAAAGTATAATGTTAAAGTATAAATAAATTCGTTTACCTTCACTTGCTAAGAAAATAAGTGACAGGGAGTTATTATAACATCATCAACATATCTAATCTAGTTTAATTGTATGATCCAATGTTGATTGAAATAAATAAATATTAATATTATAACTCAGAACAGAACCACTTATCAGAACTTGACCAGATTTGTAAGGGACCACTCTATAAGTACCATATATTATTCAAATCAGTTCATAAATGACGAAGTTCTTTCTTAGGTAACAAACATAAAAATATATAAACAATCTAATCGAAAACCTCCTCCTTTTTTGAAGTTGTTTAAAAAAATATTACATACGGCCGGCATTTCCTAGCTGAGTGGTCCCTGAGAAAAAGTGAAAACAAAAGATTCAAACTCAGAGGTCTCTTTATACGCTCTAATGTAATAGAAATCAATATCTATATATTGCCACCAATAATAAAATTATAAAAGCACTTGAGACGCCGTACACGCTTTTAGCGCCTCGTGGAGTAGATACATCCCACTTAGCTGAACCCTGAAAGTGTAGCGTAGGGTATAGTTTGAATAACATTATAAGGAAGCTGTGGGCTTTGAATAACACACCTTTGGTTCCACTGGGATTACAAGCGTGTGGTGTACATTTGAAGGGTTGATTTAATCATGTTTAAAGTTATCCGTCATCTCATGGGACTTGGACGGATCAAAAAAGGTTCCGACATTTTTGTCAATAGATTGTAATCTTCCTGATTTTTGGTAACTGAACATTCAGGTACTCTAAAAATGTACCATCTACCACTGTTTTACGCCCATTCCATTTTATTCCAGGACTCGGTTTTTCACACACAATTAATGGTTTTGTCTGAAGTCCTACGCTTAGCAAATGGCTTATAAAACCGGACGCTTACAGTAATTTGGTTAACCCGGGCAGCCGACCCTGGCAAGCTTAATTTAAGGCGGTGATTTCTTGAAAACGCTCATAATGTGTTTTTTTAGACCAGTGTACCTATCTCTTTAACCGTAAATAATTTTGAAAGGAAAAAAATATATGACACTTTCAAGTTTAGTCTTTTTGCATACAGTGATGGAACTCAAAACATAATTAAACATACTTTAATGCATCAAAAAATCATTAAAGTCACTTCTTAATTATCTTTCAAACTAAGTTTATCCCTTCATTAACAATTATAATTATAATTAAAAATATACCATAAAATTCCAAATGCCAAACTGCATCCAGTGATGGATTATGAAATAGTTAATATCTAATTTTATACGATTTTATTTGCATTTTTACAACAGATTATCACAACAGATTTTAAACCGTATCGGATTGCAATAAGAACTATTATCGCTCAGAACGACAATATTTAAAGTTACCAGGGCCTTACCCATGCTTCTGTTATTAATTAGCCACAAGCCCCTCAGACCGGTTGAGGAGCTCGTGGCTAACAACAACCGCACGGGTCGAGCGAAGATTAAGACAGGTAGGCTAACCCGGGTCGGTTTCTGGATGGGTGACGATCCATTAATGTCAAGACCCCTCCGTACCTCGGAACACGTTAAGCCGCTGGTCCTGGCTGTCATTTGTAGATCTTTGGCAGTCGTTACGGGTAGTCAGAAACCGGAAAGTCTGACACCCAGTCTTACCAAGAGGTGTCGTATTACCCAGTAACTGGGTTGTTGAGGCCAGATAGGCAGTCACTTTTTATGTAAAATACTGGCATTCAGCTGGATCAGGTTTGACTGGAAGCCGACCCAACATGATTGGGAATAGGCTAGGCAGATGATGAGCTCCTCAACCGATGAATATTTTTGTTGTTCTGTTCAATAAGATTTTCGTCACAAAACCACAATTATCCGCCCAAACATACGTTTCATACAGCTTCGTACTCACATTAATCCTCTTACAATATCGCTGTGTCATGCCGTCTCGGCACCAGGCAAGTAATACATTAACGTCGGCCAACATACTTTATTGTTCGAAGCTATGAGGTAGCTAAACACCGGAGTCACTCGTTAGGGGTGTGGGTCTGGAGGAATTAGGGGTTCTATTTTTTTATTGAGGTCGTATATTTGTTTTACTTATGTATATATAGGCTGTTGGTTTAGTCACCGGTACTGATCAAAATCGGGAGTGATTGTAATTCTCATTCTGAACAATAAATATATTTTTGAATCTAGCTTTCATCCGCGTGAAATAATTTCTTTCCCCGGCCCACCGCGACGCATCCCATCGCCGGCCGTGCTTTTACTTCGTTTTCACTAAGAGTGCTTTCTGAGTTTATCGTTTTACTCAGCTCCTAAGGGTCGTACCGTGATGGTTAATAGCCTATAAACGTCCTCAAGAATTGGGCTATCACATGCAAAAATAATATATCAAATCCGACTCGTAGTTCCAGACATTAGCGCGTTCAAACAAAGAAACAACCAAAGTCTTCTGCTTTATTACTGGTATTTCATCATATGTATAGATAAACCATGTTAACAAATTTTCATTAATTTTGGCTGGCTTTTTCAAAGACAGTTTTTTTTTGTTTTTTAATTTCATTTAAGCCTGTAGGCTGTATATCATAGATAGCCTCCTTTTTGATAACTATACAGCCACACATAATGTAAAGCGATGATGCGGTCGAAAATGGTGCACGCTTGCCTAAACGTTACGATTTTTTTCAGTGGCTGTCCACAAAGCAATATACCTAACTACCTACTTTTAATTTTCCTCAGTAATCCTGCCATAGCGCAGACATTTCTTCACAATGGTTGGCACTTAGAAACGGGGCGTTAAATACCGGAATCGCCAGTTAAGGAAAATGGGGTGGAATCCCGGGGAACTGGGGGTTTTATTTTGATTGAGTCATTGAGCTCAAGCTGTCATAGCATGGAATCCTTTTCTATTCCCGACGATTCCTTTTGCCAAGATTTGTATTGATTGACAGTTCTTTATTGGCAGAATTTCAAGATTCGTTCGCAATTTTCTCGAGTAATTTCATTTCGTATGTCAATGCAGTCTTACCCGAAGCTTTCATAGAATATGCAAATGGATATTAACATTACCTAAAGTTACACCACATATTAAAAACACGATTTATGATGCACCATTCCTACTTGCTACTTCACACGAAAGACACAAAAATTTCGACGCAGTAGTTGCTTTTTTATAAATAAAAATAAACTATTATTAATAATTGTGTCTCCTATTTCCCCAGACCTTCAACAATTTGTTTTCCCATTCATAATAATTTTCTTTAAACTGACTCATCCAGTGCTAAGTCAACACCAGCCAGATCTTTCTTATTTAAAATAAGTCTTGTAAGAATACTTAGGTGAAGTAAACGGTCACACCAAGGGATTGACAGCCCACTTCACCTAAGTTTTTGCCAGAACAGTCCAGCAGGCAAGTGCCAACCCTAACGATGAAGCAGCTGGCTGCGACATTAACTACCCGTGGAGCATTGTTTAAACAGGCTTTGGCTTAACTTCCCAAGTTCCCCAGTTCCCCCACAGACGCTTTACTAATGAATTTATGAAGAAAACTATCAACACAGGCGGCTCAACTTTTATTTCTGCCCACTTGCACCCGCTTTCATCTAAGCTTATTTAAACCTTCACGTTTATTTTTAGAGAGGTTTAGTTTTATTTGTCTTTTGTAATTAGATTTGTTTTATGTTCAGGTTCGATTGTTAGAAATATAGATAAAATACTCTATATTATATACCAATTACAACGGAACTTTAAAAAAAAACGATTATTACGGTGCGGGTTGTTCGAAAGAGATGCCGCGGCCCCTGGCACACAGGCAACTGAGGGAACACGGGTGGGTTTTAGTCAGTAAAAGTCTGACACGCCCTCCTGCTCCACCCAGAGCGGGAGAAGTTATTTGATGATTTCCCACCCAAAAAAAAGGTGGCTCTGAAGACTTTTTCAAGCTTTTTGTTCTATCAATATTCATTAACTTGGATATCACAAAAGAATATATGATTATGTTTCAGACACACTTCAGAAAATGATAGCTATAGGCAGCATATTATAATCCATCTGTAGGTGCTGTTGTTTATTAAATACGTACAGCTTCTATCGCATAACGCTCAATCTGGTGGGATCCTATGTATCCTATGTACTAATCTAGGTCATGGTCTACCCATTTGTCAGATTTTATCCAAATCCGCCAATTCATTTTAGCATGAAAGCTTAACAAAAAAAGAAACATACAAAATAGGAGTCTTTTCGCTAAAAAATATTATAAGTAGTTTAGATCTCTATAGTATTCGTCTCGCTTTTCCGTTTCATTGTCCTTTAGATCACTGAATATTTTTTTCAAATATTCGGTACAAGAGCAGGGCCATTCAGCAATATAAAAAAAAAATGTTTAAGCAAATCATCGTTATAGTCAGCATATTTCAGTATAATCACCCTGTATTGTTGCTAAGCAAAATTTGCCTATAATTTCCCCACTGCTGGTACACAGTGGCCTCTGTCCTCCTCTCTGTGAGACGCAGTGGGCCGTATTCCACCACGCGGGCCCGTGCAGGTTGATAGATGTCACATTCACATGTCTTCGATTTTTTTATGGTTCTAGGACATGCCGGTATCCTCGCGATGTTTTCCTTCTTCGTTTTCAGAGCAGTGGTGATCAAATAATTTACACAAAGTATAGCGCCTGAACCTACGATCTACAAATTCGTATGGTGCGGCCGTTGCCACTGGACCACCACTGCTCTCATTTAATGTTGTTTATTGTATGTCTATTATTAACCGACTTCAAAAAGGAGGAAGTTATCAATTCGTCGGAACCTTTTTTTTTTTTTTATGTATGTTCCCCGATTACTCGAAGATGGCTGGACCGATTTGGATTTTGTTTTTTTTTGTTTAAAAGGGTATACTTCCCAGGTGGTCCCATGATCATCAAGTCAGGATCTGATGATGGGATCCTGGAGAAATAGAGAGAACTCTTCAAATTTTATAGGCACCCAAAGCGATTTAGGTACTTTTTGGAAGAGTACTTTCTCGTAGTGATTTCATTTCAATTTGGTGAAGATTTGATGAAGAAATTTGGAGATAGGCAACGGAACTCCTCAATAAATGATAGCAAATGGACTGGGATTGCTGAAATCTCATCTCTGTCTATTGCTTACACCGGTATGCTGTGAAGGGGTAAGCACATGTGAACCACTAAAAAGTGAAAAATAAAAACTTTTTCCAAAAAAAAACAACCGACTTCCAAAAAAACACTACAAAGTGAAAAATAACTTTAATTTCGGAAGGCGGTGGCAAAAAATTCAAATACAGCACCAAAGACACCGACTTCCGAAATTAAACTTATTTTTCACTTTGTAGTGTTTTTTCTGGAAGTCGGTTGTTTTTTTTTTGGAAAAAGTTTTTTTCCCTATAAGGTGACAAACAAGACAAGGATTCCGACTTGGTCCAACTGTCGTCCAGAAGAATCAATTGAATCTTAATCTCGAACTTAACACAGAACTACTCTTTTCAAACCAACCTAGCAGAATTACATAGATTTAAATTGTGATTTATACGGATTTAAGAGTTTACGAGCTTGCAATTTATCGTGTCACCGAAACTGAAACGATAAACCGATTTTAATGGCGTATCCGCACATGTCCGACGCGGAATGGACGGGGACCATAAATAAGAGACGCGGCGTAAATAAAACAAGCTTCCTTATCTATGGCCGTCATAAATCTGTGGGCCGCGGCGCACATTGATATTATTATTAGTATTTATGTTGGAATAATTGTTAACTTTGCGTAAATGATAAATGTTTAAAGCTTATGGCGATCGATAGGTGGAATACTCATGTTTTAGTACAAAATCGTTTGCTCAGCGGGCATACAGCGACCTACGCGTTCAATATAATAACGCACTTACGAGTACCGCTGCTGTTGCCGTAGCATTACCTATAGTGCATCAGGGATGTTTTCACAAAATAATATTAATGCACCAGCCACCACTCTCGCCACCATTCTCAGTGTATTGGTAGATCGGTGGGATTCCCCGATGTCGCGGAGGTGGATGCAGCTCCACGCTGAATTTTAATTGTACAGGGTAATTTTTTTACCAGTGCGCAAACTGTAACCATAAATTCAGCACATCATACTAGACCCCCTAGCGTAGAAATTTTTCGTCGGTTATACAAAAAAAAATCAGCTGTTTCATAGAAAAGTGTGATAGGTACCTACGCGGTCAAAATGCATGGAACAGCTTATTTATTTTTTTGTATAACTGGCATAAAAATTCAATGCTAGCGGGTCTAGAATGATATGCTGAATTCATGGTTACAGTTTGCACACTGGTTAAAATTTTATCCTGTAAATGTTTATATGTGGCTGTAACCTACTAACACTTGAAGATAAGTAAAATTATTCCTAACCCGGTCAGAAATAAAAGTTTTCTATTCTATTCAATTCGAAAATCATCACCTCATCCACAAGCCGACTTTCCCCACAGCTGGGCATGGGCCATTCATTTCTTATGCCAATCCCCACGCTCCTGTGTCAGCCTCATCCAGGTTTCGCCCGTGACGACGACAATGTCGTCCGCCACTCACGTTGCTGGACTAATAGTTCTAGAATGGAGACTAAAATTTCCCTATACTCCATTTGAAATAAAATTAGACATTTAAATAAACCTTTTTTACAGTCAGTTAAACCGATTCTGACTTCTATACCGTAGGCACAAGGATGGCATTAAAAGCAAAAAAAAATTGTTACAATACCAACTGTTTACTGCAGCTGCCATTCGTCAGGCCACCAACGCAATAGAAGTCTAAATCGGTTGATCGGACTTTAAAAAAGGTTTAGTTAAATGTCGAATATTATTTGAAATGGAGTATAGGTCGTACATGATATGATACCTAGGGAATAATAGATCAAAATGTTCTTATTTTACTCATGAAAAGTTAACTCATGACCAGATCTTTTTAATAAGATTTGGTGGGATTCATTAACAGTTTGGGTCGTCAAAAATAATGCCTTTAAAATCCAAAACAAATTGTTAGCTTAATTTTTTTTAATATTTTCCGCATCCCTCTAGTAATCTTTGAAGTTTATAAACAAACTTCCCTTCAGCCTAATCTCGAACCTAATACATTAAACCCAAGGTCTGTTTTCCAACAAAGTTGCCTCAAGTTATCGAGATCTTTGAACTCGCCATGGTCAGTTTCACTTATTGGACTTAGTGCAAAAAGTAATTTCGGGACGCCCTAAATCCCTGAATTTGTGATATAAAGGTCAATGCCAATGTGACAAGGGGCGAACCGCCATTTTTTTTTTTTTTTTTTCCGGTTGTGGCTTCGCACGGTTTGTGCATTTAGCCAGTGTCAAGTAATTTTTCTTTTCGATCAAGTAAATGGCCCGATACCGGGCACGAAGTTACAAAACAGTCATAGTCGTCTTTAGTCAGTCAAGTCAAAGTTATTGTAAAGCGGTAGTAACTTTACAACAACCTAATATGAGCTTTTGGGGGGAACACGAAGAGTCCACGTTAGTCACTTATTTTCACCTTCACTACACTTGTGCACTCACATGTAACTAAATTGAATAATTCACTACCAAAATTATACAATTTAATTCGCTATTTCACTAAATTTCATGAAAATGAAAATTCGTGCGACATGTTCCAACCGTATCCCGCCAAAAACTCCGAACCGCCATTTATTGGTTACGGTCGACAGCTTTCCCGAGATAGCAATTGTTTTTTTTTTTTAAGTAAATAGCAATTACTTTTTTTCGCAATAGCATCTCTTTAAAAAATCACCTTCTTTTAAACATGGTAACTTTTGATGTAGGTACTTAAACGTAAACAGTCGATGATACCTTACTTTCAATTAATTACCAATTACGAACCCGAACGAATACAGGGCCAACACAAATTATAACTAGCCTAGTGTCGTTAATTATAACTAGCCTAGTGTCGTTAATTATAACTAGCCTAGTGTCGTTAATTATAACTAGCCTAGTGTCGTTAATTATAACTAGCCTAGTGTCGTTAATTTCGCTGTGCTAGGCGCCTTGGTACGGCGTAGCAAAGAATGTCTTGTATAAACACGTACCTACTTATTGTCTCTGGATCCCTAAAACAAATCACCTGCACCCTAATTGCGCAAAGGCTCATAAAGACTAGCACGACACTCGTAGAACAATCTCTATTTTATTTTATTTTATTTTATTTTATTTCGGAAACTTACAGCTAACATAAACAATGTTATTAAACAATATGAAGCCGAAGGCCATTTACAAGTTTCCACTGATAAACACTTAAACGGTCGGTAGGTACTAAATAACTAATAATGACTTAACATAAATAATGCACGCTTAACTAATACAAATTAAAACAACAAAAAAAAAATCAAAGCAAACAATACAAAGCAAACAATTACTTTTCCTTAAAGAAGCTTTCCACCAACATCTGCTTAAGCCGAGAAACACTAGTATTGAATATATCCAAATCATGTTCCAAAGACAGTTTATTAAAACTTCGGCTCGCACGGATTAGAAATGAATTCTGCCTGTACGCGGATCTGGAATGATCTCTATGAAACCTTTATGGAAATTTTTCTACAAGTGTCGCATCGCGCCTGTTTTTAGAAGCCTTAACACACTAATCTGAATCATTTTGAAGGATATTGCTAAACCATTGCTAAATATGTTCGAAAAATTCCACTGCTCAACAACAGAAATAACGCAATGAATGTTGTTAAACTGTCAAAATGAAAGCCATCTACTGCTAGTGTGTTACGCAATTACCCCGCTGTTGTAATAATCACTGTATACTTCCTCCTTCTACATTACTTTACAGGCTGACCGGCGAATTTAAAGCCAAATAAAATACTTAGATGTCTGCACTGGTATAGCAATGCGTAAAGTCTAATGCAGTACCAAGTTATAATTAGTCAAGCTTAGGTACATGCAACACTCATTTATTCAAGAGAATGTGCCAGTTAAATGTTAATTTTAGCCAGGCTATTCGACCATGAATTAGTCCTCATCATCATCATATTTTCAGCTGAAAGACGTCCACTGCTGGACTAGGCCTCCCCCAAGCTCCACCACTTCGACCGATTCTGTGCTTATTTATTTAAACTTTTCGCACACAAAAAATAAGGTACAAAGGCGGACTTAATGCCTTAGGCATTCTCTACCAGTCAAGCTAGTCAGTTTGAGAGGAATAATGATACAAAATACTATTCAAAATCATCATCAATCATAATGAATAATTTATTTCATTATAGCATGGATGCACTAAAACATAAATAGATTATAAACTTAAAATACACATACATACATATTTACCATAATATATAGGTACTTATAATATGTGCTTCCCGCTTTCAGCGGATTCCTGTGGCCTTCACAAGCCAAATTAGCCCTTAGAACATTAAATTAAGATGTGAAGTTTTCACAGTTTAAGCCCAAGACGATCATAAAACTTTCGAGTCTAAATTATTCAGTAAAGGACGTAAGTCCAAGATTAGTTTCAAACTTTTCTCGTAACTTCAGGAAAATTCAATTTTGTAAAGTTTTTTTACTAATACAGTCTGCGTGTGGAAATAGGGATAGTTCTTGTTCATTGGAGGTTACGGGCTCGCCATGGTAATGCACCCATAACTCAAATGAAACATGCTGGAACACAACAGCTGAATAAATTATGGCGGTAGGTAATTACAATGGAATTTGCAATGGAAAACTTATTTCTTTTTTTTTTTCTTTTAATCTATGTTGACTAACAAAGGGAATGTTCAAAGCAGATGTGTGTGATGCCCTAAAAGGACATCCTTATTGGTGTACCTAATATTCGTAAATACGTGAACAACATGACAAATTTATCTGTAATTTCTTATTTTTTTATACTTTGTATTATTGTAGCATACTAACTAACAAATTTTAAATAGAACGTCTTCACATACAATTCCAATAAATGTATGGAAAATATAGTAAAACATTAAAAAAAGTAAGTGTTCTCCTTACGAAATTACGTTTTAGTAGATTTTGACGTTCAAAAGGCCTGTTCGAATTATATGATTCGACTTTGACTTTGACAATGTCATGCAAGCTACTTGCATATCTTGTATTAGCCACTGGCATGTGTATTCCTGCCTTAAGGAATACTTCAAAAGAAATGTTTAATGTATCCTTTTCACACGAATGCTCTTAATTTCTTCGAAGCCTTCAGTATCGATTGGGTCACGCTTACCCTTCTAAACTCCTGAAATAGATTAGCAAATTAGAGATGCTTTCATACCATCTGAGTGAGCAATATCAGCTTATATATTTCAAGGTTCGTTTACTGTTTTTAGTACCTCGTTAAGTTTCTATGGCACGCTTGCACCACAAAATCCAAACGTATTAAGAGAAAAGTTTAGATTTTTGTATGTGTGTTCGTTACGCTTTCACGCAAAAACGGCTGAACGGGCTCGGATGAAATTTGGCAAGACCTTGATTAGGACATAGGGTAGATACTTTTTACCCCATATACTCACGGGATCGCAACTCATGCGGGTGAAACCGCGGGGTGCAGCTAGTAGAGACCGTATTTAGTTATTTGTAGTCCAAGAAGGCTTAAATGAGATAAACAACAGATGGATCTGTCGTTTACCTCATCATGGTCTATTGACACCAAAACTAGAATTAAGAATCAACCAACTCCGGGAATCCCAGGCAGAATATCGAAAAATAAGTTTGGATTAAAAAAACAATAAATTACATGAAGATAATAAATTCGTTAAAATAGGGTCTTGTTGGCATGATGCACACATTTTTATTCATCACTTTGGACCGACTACTTACCGACAGATGGCGCATTTATCATATTTTAAATTCATATTGTTTCATGTATCGAGCTATGTAGTTTATCTATTAAATAACTTATAGCGAGCAGTAAAATAAACCTATGCAAGTGATTTGATTTGAAAATTGGTCATAATATGCATTAAATGATAAAAAAAGGTTCCAACGAATTGAGAACCTCCTCCTTTTTGAAGTCGGTTAAAAACACAAAATTACTGAGAAGTGGTTAGAATGCATCCCTTTGACGACAGATGTCAGTAGCTACAATCTGGCGATCAAACGAGAAAATGTGATTTAAAGTCTGACTTACACGTGAAATTTTATGTCATCAAATATGTTTCAGTATTAATCCTGAACAATGTATGCATCCAAAAACAGCAAACTTCATTATTAAAACAATTAAAAACTATCAAAATACAACAGACTATAACGCGATGACGATTCACTCAAACAAAACTAAGTTTTTCGGTTCAGCCCACTGTGACGTCATGGCCGTACTGAAGGCGCTAGGCCTAATTGCCTTGCGGCATCTCCGCTTGTTTCATTTCTCCGTGAAAAAAAAAACAAATAAGTAATTTCATTGCAAACTCCATCGTAATTACTAACTTTATAATGTATGCAGCTGTTGTTTTCCAGCATGATCATAACAGCTGTCTTAGCTGTGTTATTACTGATATTATTTATAATTTACCATAAGTCAGTGTTAATCTATCACAGCTTTCCTGTCTTTGTTGGAGAAAGAAACCTTATTGTTCAATTTCCCTTTCTCCGGTATCAACAAAATTAATTTTGTGTTCCTTTGTTTGTTGCGTAAACACCAAAAAGATCAAGCGGCATCCCAACCGTCCCTGCCTTTACATAGCTATGTAGAGGCAGGGACGGTTGGGATGCCGATGATATACATAACTATATATCATCATAATCAGCCATTAACGTTCCCACTGCTGGGACACAGGCCTCCTCTTTGTGAGAGGGAGTAGGCCATAATCCACCACGCGGGCCCTGTACTGATTTCAATACTACTGCTTATTAGTTACCTATTTCTGACATTTTTATTATTAAATATGGACACATTTAACCGACTATAGTCTGATCCAAAAGTATTTATTGAAAGTGTAAAGAAATTTTGTTGACGTTAAATTCTTTTGCAATCACTCGCTACTTTCATATTTTGTACTATGTGTGCCCGCGGCTTCACCAGCGTTGACATCGGAAATTATTCCTCAGGATCGTGAAATTTCGGGTAAAAGTATGCAAATAAACAAATCAAAGCACTCAATTTGTAAGAAGCACCAGAGTTGACATTCACTGGTACGTTTTTGATCCATTTATAAACATGGTCATCAGCTACTTTTAGAACAGATCTTAATATACCTATACAAATGTATACCGACTAAGGTACAATTTCACCACAATCGTATTCAAGAGCTGTCAGTGTCATCATTGGTAGGAAATATTGGCACTGGCAACTCTAGAACGTAGTTTAGATGTGCTGATCGCGTTCAGTTTCATTGGTGAAGGTGCCCTTAACGTCGATATTTAGTAACATGTGGACGAATAGCAGGTTCCCAACGACGACGTCTGTCTTGTCACAAAGTGTGATAAATGAATGTTTCCGAATTAAATGGAAGCGTCCTTTGGAAAGATTTGTGAATGTATGGCTGTACTTTTTAATTAAAAAGTTTGGGGAAAAATATGATTTTGTGATATAAGTATTGTGTTCAGCTGTCACTGAAAACGCGTAATTTTTTTGCACGGATGGGTGGAAAGTACTATGAAGTCTACATTAAAGGCTGTACTATAGTGTAGAGAAGGACCTACCTACTTAGTAGCAGCTAAGACTCACTTAGTACATCTGGTGCATTCTGGGCTGCCATCTCCGTTACTAAAGCTTACTGGTCATTTGAGTCGCTTTAAGAGCAGGTGCACAACACAAACTTACTCAAAAACTACTCACTCGTATAAAAACGCATTTATCGGTATTACGACTTCACTATTGACTTCAGAACCCTCGAAAACCATGAAAACGACACCAATGCTTTTTTGTTACGTGACGATTTCTATAGTTTTATTCCTACCACAAGCTGCTTTACAAAAACTGCGAACTACGTTCCAAAGACAACACCTTAAAACTAAAAAACAGAGAACAATGCTTCTAAGATCACCCACAAAAGACAAAAGAATACCCATCCCAATGTGTGAAACTACGTAAGTACGCTCTTGGTACCTATGCCACGTCCTACGATCTAAAGTGAACAAGCCGACCGCCATCCAAAACGATTGTGACAAACTTCACCCGAGCTATTCCAACTGTTCCAGACAAGTTCCAGAAGTTGTCGGAATCAGGAAATGTGCCCGGAATGTCCGACAACTACAACTATTTTAGAGAAAAGCTTGCAGTTTAAAATAAATATTATGATAGGAATGGTTAAAGCGAAGATAAACTGAAAACATTTTAAAGAACATCCTGTAGAAAGGTGAAATGTTTTGAACAAAGTTTGGGGAATTATTTGAATGCGAATGTTTGATTGCAGTGGTGGCCCAGTGGTAACGGCTGGGACTTACGAGTTGTAGGTCATAGGTTCGAACCCAGACAGGCGCTTCACTTTGTGTACATTATTTCGCCACCACTGCTCTCAAAACGGTGAAGGAAAACATCGTGAGAATTAAGGTCCTAGTACCGAAACATTCGAAGATAGTGGGCCACTGGGCCCGCGTGGTGGATTACGGCCGACAGAGAGCTCACAGAGAGAAGTCCTGTGACCAGCAGTGGGAACATTATAAGCTGATTATGTTTGATTTAGGTTTTGGTATCGGATACGAAAACGTATGGCACCAATCCCAAGCTGGATGAAACAAGGGCAGGAAGACGACAATGAAGCTGAGTAGGTACGTGTTTGATTGACAATGTTTCTAGGTTTGTCAAATTAGAGAGTGTACGGCAGTCTTAGGATGTACCTACGACGTAGAATGATGTGAAATAAAACATTATACATTACTCAGTCACATGGTGCTACTGTTTACCAAGTGTTTTGCTTGCTTCATAAATCTTTACCTTATTTATTTAACGGCAGGAGTGAAAAATAATAATTATTATGTCGTGGTAATCAGACCGATTAGCCAGAGCAAAATTATTATAATTTTTCACTCTTGGTTTTTTTTTTAATGTCTCATCATTTGATTAATCACAATCGATACATTCAGTAAAAAAATATTCCTGCATTGACATCTCGTGTAAGAAAATCTAGCTTAACAAACACAAAAATTCTAAAATTTCAAAAAATATTCAAGGCAGCATTAATTACTGATCAAGTAAAGCTTAATAGTTTAACTTATTTTGAACGGAGGAGCAATTAAAAAAAAAAGGTTGCAGGTATATATAATACGGCACTATGTAAACAGCAATATTATTGCTCTATGCATCCCAAAAACCAGCATTCTCCCCAACCCTTTCAGATCTTTGACTAGTGATCTGCGACTAGAATGCAAGGTTGGTCGAATAATAAAAAAAAAAAAAAAAAAAAAAAAAAAAACTACCCTTCATTTGGTAAAAACCCGAGAGGTTACCGCACAATCTTTTCTAGGTATATTACCTACGTTTTATGAAACATATTGTGCTTACTCAGTATCTAATGTTAGCTTTTATTATATTACTTCAATGAACCGATGTTTTAATTAAAAATAATGGTTTATCGATGGTACATAGCTTATGTTTTTTAATCATCGTTCTATTGATCGTTGGCACGACTGTTCTGTGCAATACCTTTATATCGTGCAAAGTTGATTGAGTTTTTTGTATGAGAACGCCATTGTAAATGGGGAAAAGCGGCAGCATTTAAAAGAACGATGGGAAGGATTGTGTCTGAAATAGGACTATAGAAAGAAGTCATCAGAATGCTGAGGAATTTCTTTCTGCTAGAAACAGAAAGCCTAAAAATACAATAATCCATTTCAGATAAGAATGAAAGTCACAGCCGTTACCACCGGGGCCACCACTGCTCCTCAAAAGGCTATAGGATTATTGTATTTTCGATTCAAAAATCGTTTTAATCGGTTTTAATTTACCTTTACCTCGCGCCTTCAGGCTACCCTGTTCCAATAAAAGTAAACCGATATTGATTGTACAAAGCTCATCCTGAGCCACTTCTATCTGATAGGACCACAATAACAAGCGGAGATGCCAAGAGGCAATAAACTAGGTATTGTGGCCATAAGCTATAAAACAGGGTGTAAAATTACGATACGTTATGCCGCAGTAGATAGCCACAAAACGTGGTGGTTTACGAGCAGGCATAAAGGCACGCTTCTCTGGATCCAAGTGATTTTGGTAACGAGATGTGTAACAAAGAAGGGAAGTAGTACTTAGTTTAGGAGGTGAAAAACGCTATCAATATGAGAATGCGTGCGACGGGAACTGTCTAAGTTGAACTAAATGAGAAACTGTCGTCTTTCTACACTACTTTGGTTTTATACCTATGTATCGCAGTGTTATAAAAATATCGCGATGCATATGAAACTAACATGACAATAAAAATGAAATTCACTTAAAAATCAGCTGTTCTCTATGATAAATAGAACAGCTGACTTTTAAGTGAATTTCATATTTTTTCACTCTTCCGTAAATTGTGGGTTGTTACTATAAGTAGGTCCTAATAAGTAGTTTAACTCGCATAGAATATTAATTGCGGAATCTAAATCAGGCATTTTGTGCAGTCAAGGAGGTCAATCACTCCTACTCTTGAAGAAAGCGTTTAGGAACTAGAGTGGAAGCAAGCAACTTGCTTAGGACACTTGACTGATGATATGATTTAAAAGAGTGCCCATGGAGTTTCTTGCCCAATCTTCCTCATATTTCCCTACTGCGTTTTGGAATGGGCAACTAGTATCATTTCTCTGACTGACCCTGACTGACTCCCTGACAACTCAAGAGTTCCTGCAATTGGTTAAAATTATTTGAAATAAATGGTTTGAGTAGGAGTTTGTTTGTAGTGATCGTTTGAGTCTGACAGGACTATAAAGGCGGCGGCGTAGCTAAGTGCACTAAAGTCACCACCAATAAAATTATATAAGTACTATATTAAAACAGCTGGTGCGTCATACATCCGTCCTCTTTATCCTTATGCATCATGTCATGTTACCAACACTTATCTAATTTCCATGTTTAATATTATCTATTGCATTGTTAAACAACGTGCTAGACCATTTAATAAAACAAGACGAATCACCGCTGCTGTTGGTAATTTCGTCTAATTTAGACTCATAATTTCAGCCCTAAAATGTCCACTGCTTGCTTGGCAGGCGAGTCGCAGTATGGTGTTAATGCTTAGAGAACACTGCTGCTCATTCTCTAGTTAGTCCCTTCGTCGCCTTTTACGAAACCCATGGGAAGAAATAGGATGGTGATACTATTATAATTACGTCCGACACCAAACGGATGAGACTCTATTGAAACGAAACTAATGACTTAATGTTCTTAGGCGTTTACATAGTGTGAAACAAAGCCCAAAAAACACCCTTCGTAAAGAGTTCTGAAAGTCCTAAAACACAAAACATAGTCCTCGTCACAAACATAAACGAACATAGTCTTAATTTCCAAATTGGACCTAAACAAACAAGTAACGTAAACTGAACAGCTGAAGGACAATCCGGACCCCCCCAGTGGGTTCCCGCATTGTCGTTGCGGGGGGGCTCAGTAGCCGTGGTCCGCTCCCACGGTGAAGCGAAGAGGAACCCAAAGGTGGGGCCGCTCGTCAGGGCTTTGGTCTCCAAGCCGACGACGTAGCGGCCAAAAAGTAGGTTGCGGTGAGGTGCACCGCAACTGAGGCGGGCCGCGTTGTCGAATGGGAGGCATCGCGGCTGAGGGTTACAGGCTGCGGCGGAGGAGGAGTGCCGGTACTTTTGAGTAGCGCTCTTCCCTTCCGTGGCCTGGACGGGGCCGCCACCGTTTGATGGCGGACGCGGTGGGGCCGCAGGGGAAGAGGAGTGTCGGTATAGCGTTGGCCGCTCTCCCTATCCCCTGCGGCCGAGAAGTGGTAGGCGGCGGGGCCACTGTGCTGACCCGTCGCAGGGGGCCAAGGGAGCCAAGGGTGCCAGGGTAGTCTGGGGCCCTTGTGCTACTTGGTTCCTGGGGTGGTCACGGCGTGCCATGTGTCCTGGTGCGCCGGACTGGTGGGGTCCGCAAGGGCCGATGCCTGCCAGGGGTGCGGGTTGTTCGAAAGAGATACCGTCGCCCCTGGCACACGGGCAACTGAGGGAACACGGTTGGGTTTTAGTCAGTAAAAGTCTGACACGCCCTCCTGCTCCGCCCAGAGCGGGAGAAGTCATTTGATGATTTCCCACCCTGAAAAAAAAAAAAAAAAAAAAAAGGACAATCCGGACGGAATGTTGAAATTAGTTACCATATTAGATTAGCAAACGAAACACGATCGTATGAAACTTCTGATACAGTAATTAGTGAGGATTAAATAGGGCTCTATCCTGTGCCCTATTTAATACAACTGACAAGGCGTCAAATTTGTCAAAAATGACATAGGTCAGAATTTTGAGTGAAAACAGAACATTTTCAGGACCAATGCTGTCAAACAAAGCAGAAAACTCTCCGAACAAGAAAACTACGAAAAATTCTTACAAAATTGTCAGAACGTCGGGATGTCGGATTGTTGCCTGTCACCTGTCTCGTGTCGGTTTTATTAAATATGCCCCAGGAGCTTCAGGATTTATCCTACTATATAATATTATAAATATGCAAGTTTATACATTTAGATGTTTGTTACTCAATCACGCAAAAACGGCTGAACGGATTTGTACGAAATTTGGCATACAGATAGATTAAACCTTGATTGACACATAGGATACTTTTTATCTCGATATTACGTTCCCGTGAGATAATATCCGACCTACACGCGGGCGAAGACGCCGGCAAAAGCTAATTAAAGAATAAATAGACTACGACAACAAAGAAGTGGCTACGAATACGAATAAAAGAAAATAATTGACTGAAAATTAGAAACCTAAGAATGATCTGAATGAGAACACACAAAAAGGTAACCAAGCCGAACAAGAAGAACTGTAAAAATGCCTTGCGTCTTATAGAGTTCTTGAGACATCTCGTTCTATGGCTTGAAAAGCAATGTTTTGAGCGAAAGGACCGTTCATATGCAGGTCGACGTAATTTCGCCGTTGACATAGCGTATGGTGCAATTTCAGTACAAATTGAAACATGAGTGCAGACGCCAGCACATCAAGCTACACCAAACTGTCATATTTTCCCAATTGAACATGAACCTTAATCATAGGTAATAAAGTTAAAAATCTATCAAAGTAATTTGACAGATTGGAGTAGCTTGTTGTGCTGGTCTCTGTACCTATCTACACCTTGCCTGTAATAATTCTGCAGGTTTCTTTATACTGGGTGAACGTCAATATTACGGAAACGTCCGCATTGCATCATGTATTCAAATTGTTGAAATTTAATTTTCATAAATTTTCTCACGTTGTTTCAGTTTGTACGACAGATAAAACTTTTAAGCATTCGCTAAGACTAAGGATTCCTGAAACCGTTGCCAAAACTTTTCTGATTATGTTAATAAATCTGCTAAAGGAATGTCCGCCTGGAAGTTGTCGGAATATCAAAGTGGTCAGAAAGTAAAAAGTTGTCAACGCAGCTGCGGACAGCCGGGTACAGGTATATACTTACATATTTTATGTTTAATTGCTACTAACTGCAAGGTTAGCACGTTTTGTGAGATACAAAAATGAATTTCTGCAATAAAATATGACTAAAACAATAGTTAACAATGACTAGTCTAGACCAGAACCGTCGTGTACAATCACAGGTTGTAGGTACCCATAGAAACAGTGATAGCTTACTATTTGTTTTCAAGTTAGAATACAACAACATACCTTGACAGTTCTAAGCGCGCCGTGAGCCGCATCCTCGGCCCACACTTTCACGCCTTCCTTCTCGTACTCCAGGGTCCAGCCTATTTCGGAGCCGAGTAGCTTCTTCAGTGCTTCGAAGTCCGAGTCATCTGCAACGCGCGCTTCGCCGCGCGCCCATCCCGCGCCTCCCATTCGAGCGCGAACATCACAACGCGAAGCGAACGACGAACTGCCGCCAGTCAGTGCTACGGCCACACGAGTCGATGGCACGCGCATGCGTGGAGCTACGTTCGCCATTTTAATTTTATTTCTTTTTAATTTTGATTGCTAGCTTACAATTGACTTTCGTCCTCACTTTCTTGAACACTTGTGTCATTTTGCGAGTGTTGACTGTCGATATGCCATCGCCAGATTCCTATTTTTCTTTTGAAACTTTATGACAACCAGTATCTTTTAAGAGTTGTCATGTCACCCATTTTCACAGGTTTCAAGGTTGTTTTTACCACCTACATGGGACTTTGGGAGTCTAATCAACTTTGTAGGTATTTGGAGCATTTCAATTCTAGTAACTGGATGTACCGTAACGGAAATAACGTCAAACACTCCGAGTAACTGAAATTTAAACAAAACGATTTTCAAATGGATTTTGAATAATTAATCACTATTCGCAGAAGGAGTTATGTGTGTTCTATGTTCAGTGTAGCGTATCGGTCTGACAATGCCATCCATTTAGTTAGATTAATAGTTTAATAACTGTCCCTACTAAGCTTAGCGGTTTCGAAGCCAACCCAACCTACGGAGTTGTCCTTGTTTCCATCGTCTACTAATTTACTGCTGTGTCAGATAATGGTTTATTGACTTTTTAGGTTAAATTTCCATATTTCTACGTCCCAATTTTATAAGCTGAAGGAAAAGAACAGTATCAAACGAAACTGGATTATTTAATAAATCAAAACTTTATTCGCAAGTTACACGTGATGAAGTTTATAAATTATATCAGATAGACTTGAAATAGTCTTCGGTCTTTACACTAGCAGTCGCTAAAATCAGGTAACGTCAGTTGACAGCGTTTCTCCCATCCATGCCAAGCGAGGAATCCTTGGCGCCTGAAGATTTTCTTCGCGCAAATCGACGCCTGTGTGATATCGTCAGTCACCAGTTCTGAAAATAAATTTAATGGAATTATTACATACTAGCTTTTGCCCGCAGCTCTGCCCGCTGGATGTGGTTATAGCGTTAAAAAAGTAGCCTATGTCCTCCATATCCCAGGCTATATATCTGCCAAGTTTCATGACGATCAGCTCAGCGGTGTAGGCGTGAAACCGTAACAGACAAACAGACAAATAGAGTTACTTTCGATTTTATAATATTAGTAGGGATTATTATGGCAAAAGCAAAGAGAGCTTGTGATCCTGGGTTCGATACCCAGGTCGGGCAAAGTGTTATTCGCCATCACGCATTTGAAATTGCTCAGAAGCAGCCCGTAGTCTGGATTTGTGGCCAGTTTACAGGCTCGCCCCTTAGCCCCTAAACCTACATGGGATTAAAGCTTAGCTAGCACGCACTGCGATTAACCGCAACCAGTAGGAACTGCCGAAGAATGTAACGAAATAAACGTATGTAGTGTTGTGTATCGACGGCCCCCACGTACAATCCCCTAAGTGGTAGTTAGGTGATTTGCATGTTTTGTTTTCGTGACCAATCAAAAATCAAAATCAAAAGTTATTTATTCAAACTAGGCTGAGAGTCAGCACTTTTTGAACGTCAAAATTACAGAAGACAGTCCCCAAAAAACGCTACCCTTCGCCACTTCCTAGTGCTTTAACTGGGAAGAAGAAGTGGCGCAACAAACTCCCCAGCAGCACAGCTGTCTGTTAAGTTGGAAGAACTTGATTCTATACAATAATAGGTAAGTACTCGTAATTAACATTCAACAATAAATGAAAAAAAAAACTTTTTTTTTATGATTTATACAGTCAAATAAAATAAACAATGATATGAAGGAACTCATATGACCTGTCAGTAGGTAAGCTAATTCTGGTGAAAGAACACAAACGTTGTCTTGAGTTAATCACAGCGACCAACAATTCTTCCTTCATATATAAAGACCTTCAGGCCAGCCTAGCATACATACTATCGTTTAGTTTAACAAAAATAAGTCTAAGATAAGATGGCAAAACGCACTTTAGATCCATCATGACATTACATTAACTAGAACATGATATAGGTACCTACACGTGTTTGAAACTTTGAAGCGCTCTCCTGTAAAATTTGTCATTTGTAGTTAGGGGATTACACGTAGGGACCGTCGGTATGTTCTTACCAGCACAAGTGACGTGGCACCCTTTCCCGGGCACTGTTTATTTATTTATTTATTTATTTATTTACTATAAGGTATCTGTACTGTACTGTTGTGTTACTGCACCATAGGTTGTCGTTGATCTGGAACAGCCCATGGTCTCGCGAACCATTCTTGTTGGGTTTACCCACGACGTCAGTGTGGCGAGAACTCTCACTGTCTATTAGGCATACCCCTGAAAGTTGATTGAATGTAGTGAAAAACCGAACGAAAAAAACGAACAGATATACACACTGTTGGTTATTTTCTTTACGTTCTCAATGAGAATGTGGGAAAATTATGTGAACCAGTTTGAGGATTCGCAAAGGTAGCTCGACAAATTAAAATTTTCTTACGTTATTTTGCCATGTGACATCTACCAACCCACCCTGGGCCCGCAGGGTGGATTTCAGCCCATTTCCTCTCACTGAGAGGAGGCCTGAGTCTCAACCATAGAGTATTTAATCTTTATAGTCTTTGGTCTCAACAGTTGGAACATTATAGGTTGATTAAGAATATATTGGTTCCGATTCTGTTGTACACCGAACTAAACTAACTAAACTATCACTAAAATTCCTTACTTTTGGCTATGAGAATCATAAAGCTATTCTGCAAAATAAAATCTCTAAACTTAAAAATAGTTTTGACATAACTAAAATCGAATTTGACAATCGCGACTCTTGCAGGCTTAGCATGACGCTTTCTATTTCTACTCTTCTGTAGAATAGAAATCGCTTGTCTACATTTCTCGGTGAAAAACTGCCAACTGTCTACATGGAAACGTCATTTTTGTCTAGTCTTCCGTCGACAAAACGCTTCTCACACAATGATTTTTTCACAATTGTATAGAAAAAAAAAAAAATTACCTACATGTTGAGATTATGGGGCTTACGGATTTATTAAAGGGGGTCCAAATTATCATCATTTTTGCGATAGGACACACCATTTTCGAGATATAAGCAAACGAAAAAAAAAAAAGATACAGTACTGGGGGCCGATTCTACTAACAAATTTGTTAAAAACACGCAATAGAACCGCAACCGAATCACCACTTTTAAGCGTTTTCGCATTCTACTAAAATGAACAACGGTCCAGCTGCGACACAGCTGCGGTTACGTTTTAGTTACGCCAACGATCGATTGAAACAATGTCAAAACCTATTCTACTAACAAAATCGAACATGAGCGTGACGTTTACTATAGGACAAAGTTAATGATAAAATTATGATCATTATGTCTTTTAATTATAGAAAATACTTTTAGTGCCACATATTCGTGTTTAGTAACATTTTTAGATTCAACTTTTTTCTTTTTGGTATTAATAAAACATATTATTTTGGCATGTTGGTAACGCGGGTTACCCGCTGTGTTCCCGCTACAGTTCAGTTGCAATTCGTTTTAAGTTTAGTTTCCATTTTGCTTATAAAATAATAGAATGACTTTTTATGTAACTATCGAACGGCGATCGAAATCGAACTGTTGTGGAAACACAGTTTAACGTGTAACGTTGCAAATTAGTAGAATCGGCCCCCTGTTTTTGCATCTGAAGTCGAAGTGTTGGTGTGAATTTTAGTTCATGACCACTAGTTTTATTCCACACGTTTTTAATCGCGATTAAAAATAGTCAGATTTCGTTAGAAAAATTAATATAGTCAAAATTTTTAGTGAAAAACGGCAAACTCAGAATAGCAAAATTACCATCTTCACTAAACTAATAATTCAGTGCAATCTTAGTGCTGTCATACTAAATTATAGTTATGTTGTGTCACTTTAGTCAATTTCAGAATGGGAAATCGTCGTTTGACAGGAATAAACTAAATTTTGGTGATTTTTAGTTTAGTTTAGAGAATTTTGTGCCAACAGAATCGGCACCATTATTCATAAATACTTACAATCTCTCATCTTCTCTTCAGGAAAATTCTGCTTCCTCAATTCTTGTACTAAATCACAGTGTGTCTCAAAATATTTAGCTTCACAAAACAAACAATGAGACATTATCACTAATAAACAGATAAATAATTGTTTCATTTTTATTTTTAAGACAAGCCTATTGTTACTTATGCAACCGCACAATATAGTTAAAGAAGTTAAACTGAAGATTTTGTACCACAAAATACATTTAAGAAGGATTGTGAAGGTACTAAAAACTAGTTTAGGTATTTATCACAGCAGCATCTTTAAGATCCATTCACACTTGTTTTTCTCAAATCATTTTATTTAATATAAATGCACTCTTTCTCTATCTGTCTCTCTAGCTCTTCCTATTATATACAAGTGTGTGTGTGTGCGTGCGAGTATCGCCTAAGGAACTTCGTTCCTGACGAGGGTCCCTGACCGCACATCCCTTTTTTATTTTTATTCTTATTATCTAGTATTTAAACTTGTCACACAATACGGTACAAATGCGGACTCTCTACCAGTCAGCCAAGGGTGGTGAAGATGACAGTTCCGAAGATAAGATGGCAGTTCCGAAAAACAACAACTTATAAAAGATAAACAATTTATTTATTTTATTAGATCCGCACAGTCAAAAGCTAAGTGGTTAATTTAGACCTAGGTAGGTAGATATTAGGTTTAGCGCAATAGTAATCTTATCATTTTGACAACTCTTCGTAGGCGAACCACTTTATCATCAGATGTAGGTTCTGTCTGATTTTCTCTTCTTTGGAGCTGTGGTGGCCAAGAGGAGCAGAGTAGCCCAGAAAACATCGCGAGGAAACTGGAAGACATATGACGTCTGCGAAACCCGCACAGTGGACTACGGCCCACTCCCTTTCACAGTCAGGAGGCATGTGTCCCAGCAGTGGGAACGTTACAGGCTGATTATGCTAAGGCGATGTTTGATAATCTACCTAAATAAAAAAAGCTTAAAAAAGATGTGTATATTAAAAATCGTAGCTACGATTAAGTTACCCAATGTGTGTGGTCTCTAACAGCAATATACCTACTACTAATAATTAATTTCTGTTGACACTTCACATTCATACTTTGTTGTGTATGAACGGGGATTCCTCGGCGCATGTGACGCATCGGCACCACTACAACGAACTGAGTATGTAGTGTCGGTAGTTCGGTACCTGTGTTATTGTGCCGACGTACGGTGGATTAAATTTTTATGTAACACAAATAAAAGGATCCGCTGGATGTGGATTTGTGGAAAGCACAAGACCGGTCGAAGTGGAGGAGCCTGGGGGAGGCCTATGTCCAGCAGTGGACGTCTTTCGGCTGAAATGATGATGATGATGAATAAAAAAGCTACACGATAACTGATAATAGCAAGCACTGTCTGGATAGGTCAGAGTCTTTCCCCAAAAAACCATCTCAGACATTAACCTGCATGGTCCTCATATATAGCCTGACTAAGATTATGTCTGGACTATAAAGAGACTGTCACCTCTCTTGATTTTGTTTCGGTCTTCCTTCTAGTAGTAGTAGTCAGTTAGGAAAAACCGAACTCATCTAGTTTAAAAAAAATAATTAAATTTTGACGTGTCGAAGTGTTTTTTGAACCAATTTACAGAAATACGACTTTCTTTGCTGATTGTGCCTACCTAACTTTAGTATTAAATTATGTTTTTTTTTTGTTGTTTTTATTTAAATCCACTATTTTTAAATTTAACTGTATTAACCTCGAACTTTACACGAATTTATAATCCCATTTTATTAAACTTGACATCATGTTGTATGGCCTATTTCAAATGATTTGTTGAATTTCTTACTGACATGGTACACTTGTATTAATTTGATTGAATGTGTAAAGAATGCATATATGTTTATGCGAGTCTTTATTATTATAGCTTAAACTATTTACATGCCCTAGTTAAGATAGTAAGTTTAAGGATCATTTCAAATTAAACATCTGTAATATGTACCTACTTTCTGTGCAAATAAAGAACTATTCTATTTTATTCTATAGTTAAACACGTTTTTTGTATGGGAGCCCCCCTTAAATATTTTTTTATTTTAATTTTATTATTTATTTTCAAAGTGAATATACAGGAAAAAATGTATCCAGTGCGCAAATTGTAACCATGAATTCAGCATATCATTCTAGACCCCAGCGCAGAAATTTTTCGTCGGTTTTACAAAAAAAATACAGCTGTTCCATACATTTTGACCGCGTTGGTATTGCACTTTTTTATGAAACAGCATATTTTTTTTTTGTAAAAATATTATGAACATATAAAAGCATGGATTAATAGTGTTACGCCATTAGGGCATAGGTGGGTCATTGACTTGTTTGTTATTCTAGAAATAAAAAAAAAGTCTTTACTTGATTGGTCAATACCTACGGAAGATAATTAAAAAGTCTAATCATGACCTCGTGATAAAAGTCCCTCGCTCAAAGTAAACAAGACTTAAGTCGTATTTAAACAATAACCGCATAGCAGGAAAACGCAACACCTACGTTTCTTGAATTATATTAACCAAAAATATCATAATGTATGACTAATCAACGCAGACAGACTGTGTTCGCTTTCATTGTCTGTTTTAGGATTCCGTAGTATAGATCTGAATGCTGTGAGGGGCAAAGTAATAATAGCCGCACTGTTCGATCGGTCAGGTTAACAACGCTTGCCGCGGTTGGTCTGTAGATTGGTGACCATCTTTACATACCTACCAAGTCCCCCTCCATGCCTTGGAAAGCACGTTAACCCGTTAGTCCCTGCTGCTATTCGTGGATCTTTGACAGTCGTTACGGGTCGTCAGAAGCCCGAAAGGCTGATAACCAATCTTACCAAGTGCGTTGTGGAGGTCAGATAGGCAGTCTTGTTAATATTCTAGGAAAATCGTATAGGTACTTACTTTTACAATGTTTGTACATATGTGAGCCCCATGTAGGTCATCATAAAATTAATTTATCTGTATTGCTTCAATTTCATTCTTTTTACCTATTTTGGTACGGTAATTTTATTCTGGGTGCATCGTTTTCACACATAAATATACAATGAATGTACTCTGTTAAATATTGTACTTAAAACATTTTAAAAGAGTAACGGTGGAGTTTCTTGCCCATTCTTCTCCATACGAAACAACATTTTGGAAGGGGCGACTAGAATCAATTCTATTATAATGTAAATTATGTTGACGTTCAAAAGTTCCTTCTAAGTGCCTATTTGAAATAAATGCTTTGACTTTGACTAGGTAGTCGCTCCATGTAAAATACTGATATTCAGCTGCCTCACGAAAGAATGGAAGCCGACCCCAACATAGTTGGGGAATGACTAGGCAGATGATGATGTATCAGAAAGCAGTGTTCAAAACGGGTGTGGGACAGACAGACCACCACACCGAACCACTTTCTCCACACAACCATTTAATCGCGCAAAAATTATAGGCTGTCCCATACATTTGGGTCGAGTAGGTTTGGGTTGGGCGGTTGAAGTTTTGTATGATCTGTCTGTATTGACTACACCTTTCTAATACCTAAGTACATGCTGTACCTATATTGCTGAAATTGCAGTAATTGACTCGCTTGTTCATGGTTTCTTTCGATTGCAGAACATATCTTAATATATATAAATCTCGTGTCACAATGTTTGTTCTCAATGGACTCCTAAACCACTTAACCGATTATAATAAAATTCGCACACCATGTGCAGTTCGATCCAACTTGAGAGATAGGATAGTTTAAATCTCAAATTATAGTCGCAATTTTAATTTATTGCTAATTATTTGTCTGTTATTATTTGACAGTCACAATTATCTGTTAACTCCAAATGATTCTAACAGATGTCGATACCTTTCGACTGGGTTCAGTTAGTAATCAATAGATGGCGCTGTGTTAAAAGTACCAACGTTTCACATAAGCTACAATTTAATGGCATAACCAGCACGTGTTGAATGCGAATTAAATCTTAATATATATGACAGGACAACGTCTGTCGGGACAGCTAGTATAATATATATCTGAAAAGTACTCAAACTTTAAATTAATGTAGACCAACAAATGAGTGTAGGTACTTGTATCCATAATAGGTACAGACAGACTAGAGTATGGCTTGAAGAAGCTGACCAAATAACTAAATTTTAATTGCATAATAGTCTAGAGTAGGTACCTAGAATTTAGACGCCTCTGGACACCCTGTTATCTACGCGTATAGCCAAAATTATTACGCAACCCGAGCGCTTAGACCGCCACGCACTTGACCGACTTTTCATCATGCTCAATGTTGACGGGGCGTCCCCGTGCGCTTCAATAAGAGGAAGCCATTCATTTGGAGATCACGATTCCTTGTAACCAAATCTAAAACTCGATTGGTCTTACTTAAAGGGCTAGGTGCTTGACTTACTGTTCTAAATACAGTACAATACCTAGCAATGTAAATCCCCGCCAAAACATTTACATATTTTGGGTTGAGTTTTTCATCACTGAATCTTTAGAGAGCATTTCACCCCAATGATAGGTACCAGCGTGTTTCGAGTTGGCATTCAAAACTTTACTATTTAATATGTATATGAATTCCTTTAATCGTTGTAGTACTCCTGCATTGCATACCTAACACACTGTCAATCAGAATCTAAATCATTTAGAAGGCTATTGCTAATCCATTGTTTCATTGAATACCTTTCGAAATACATTCGAAAAAATTGTCTGCTCAGCACCGTAAATAGCGTGTTGATGTCTGAACTGTGAAGTAACTGCCGCACAACCTCTTGAAATCTATTTCATAGCTGACTATAGATGTGTGTTGATCATGTTTGTTTGTTAGCGAACCTAATTAGGGCTTTTTCCTGCTAACAATGGCGAATACTAAGATAACCTAGAAACAACACTTGGCGGACAATTTAATTTTAAACCAACATTGATATTTGTGCCGAAAATAAGCTAAATGTAATTAAATAATAACACATTGTTATCAAAGTATACTTACCTACCGACATAAACCGCAACGTTATGAATAATATTTACTTCAGTGGCCGCAAATTGTGCACATAAGGAAAAACAATTGTTGCATGTCTGTATTGTAACAGTTATATTACTCACCTACTAACCCCCTATGCCCGCCAGCTGTCGCTGAAAACCAGCGCTGGTGCTGTTTCATAGGTATAGGGTCGGGTCAAAGTAAAGTCTAATTTACTCTTTTTTCTTTTCTTATTAATATTTACCTAGTCTTTGCCCGTGACCCTCCCCCCCAGTCTTTTTCTTTGGCTGCGACCGCGCCTGGGTCATAGCATTATGCTGATGCATATAAATGCGTGGCTACTTATTTGGGAAATGTGCTGATGAACAATAAAACCTTATCGTATGCAATTAAATTGCGAAATGCTTACTAGATACCTATAATATAATTTGATTGCAATAACTACGATTAATCAGGGCAGCCTTATCGTTTGGTGACTTTGGTATAAATACCTACTTTATTAACAATACAATGTGGAAATGATAATAGTGAATAGGTAGCTACTTTGCATAAGATAATTATAGGTACAGGTCGATTTATGCCAATTTAATTTAAGGCTCCCACAGACAGGCTCGACTTGAACAATTTCTATCAAAACTTCATAGAAATTGTTCCACAATAGTCGCACGCATCGTCGGGTTGCGCCTTCTTTGCTTCCGCCTTTATAGGTTAGACCGATTTCTAGATATTGAGACTTTGGCATAAGGTATTACCGAATGATGCTTCTTTTTCCCATAACAAAAGACAGGGGCATATGGTCGTTGTTAGAGTCTAGGAAGACATGACATTTCCCTATGTACCTACAACTAGGTATATCTGACAAGCAGGAAGACGCAGTATACTTGGCCCAAAGATTATAAGATAGGTAATAGGTACGAGTATATATCTAAGGGTTAGGTTAGGTTAGGTTACCCATAGAAATATATAAATATATGTTAGGCATGGGTAATATCGCTTTTACACTGTATCAAATCGTATCTATGTATCGATTTAGAATATCGGATATCGTATCTATATATTTGAGTATCTATATATTGGCTGAATCAGTGTGGAACTCGGAAACGAAAGTGGTACCGTGATTTTTAGGTTTCGGTTTTGTTCGAATTTATGAATATCTACATACATGCATGTATTTTATTTGTAACTGTATACTCGAAATCAGTGAATGTATTTTTGGTAGTATTGATAATATGACACTGAAATGAAACTAATACAGTCGTTTCGGTTTTTTAGATTTATATTTTTATCAATTATTTTATCAGTGAATTGAACTTTCCTTCATACTTTTCTCAGGCTTAGGACTGACTGAATTACTAATAAGCGAATAAAGAAATTCGAATATCTAAATATCATAGATCATGCGATACGATATCGGTATAGTGTGTAGTTCCTGCGACACATCGCGCTATATTCGCGGATATCTGATATATAGATTCAGTGCCGTCCGATATATGGGTATTGGATATTGTGCCGATATATAGATATTGTATCTATATACGATTTGTATCGCCCACTCCTAATATATGTGGTAGGCCTCCACATGGTAGACCGATGACTCGGAGCGCTGATGGTTGTCGAATCCGGTTGATGCGAGAAACACCGAACCAGTCGTTGCAGTCTAGCAGTGACCGTCAATTGCGCTGTCTCTACAAAAACTACCTAGCTTCACCAAGGTGCAGTCCACAAACCAGTTGGATCACCGTCTCGCATACCTACCTATTGTGCCTTAGGCCCACCAACTAGGATTAGCACTTAGGTATGACCTGGCACTTCACACAAGGAGTTGAGCTAGCAGGCTCACCTAAGGAAAGCTTGATGAGAAGACCAGATTGAAGCTAAATGATTATAGAAAGAACCTACAATTTGCTATACCTAACTGCGTTCGAGATTTCGTTTTCATAAATGTAAACAAATACCTACCTACGTTTTTAGAAAACCAATTTTTACTAACCACACAAGTTGCGAGGGGTAATTGCATCGTAACAGACTAATAGTAGAAATAGCTTTCATTTTGGCAATTCAACAACATTCATTGCGTTATTTACGTTGTTGAGCAGAGCAGACAATTTTTCCGAGCTTAAGAAGCAATGGATTAGTGATATCCACAGAAATCTTAATAATAATTGCCTTATTATTAAGATTTCTGTGGTGATATCCTTCAAAATGATGCAGATTGTCATTGATAGTGTCTTACGGTGCAAAAAGTTAATTAGTTGTCATAAAAATGATTGAAGTTGTAGCGCAAATTGCACCCAGTTTGCGCTAGAACTTCAAGTATTTTTAAGACTAGGTACCTACTTCAAAAGAATTGAGACCAACTTATTTTTTACTATCATAAAGTTGAAATTCGTTGCAATGCCTTTCCCGGATTTTACATGAAACGCGCGTTAGACAGCGAAGTGGAAATAACTTTCAATAGGATTCTGAAAAGGAAATGAGCCAGAGCGAAGACAAGAGTGGTATTTTTAAAAGATTTTTTAATGGTACCTAATGACCTTCTTGCATCATTACCTATTTCATTGTTTAAAATTCGTGCTATAATTTCCAGTCTGATATTGAGTACCTACCTAATAATTAGGTACTTACTTTAAATAAAACATTTTTTTTGCATTCAAAGAAGATATTAATATTTAACGCAAAGTAGTTAACCAAACCTGTTATCATGCGTTAAAAAAACATCACGAATCAAATTCGCTAATAATCTCGCATGAAAAAAACTTTTTTCTTCGATATCGCATCTTTGTAAACATGAAGATATACCTATACCTACACAAAATGGCTTCGCAACGAGTATCATCCGTGACCCGTCTGTTTTTATTCTGATAAAGAGGAATCCCCTGTTCCCTGTCAACACACACGCACACACCCTCACACACACACAACTTTTAGCGTACTTAGGTCTTATATAAATACCTACAGCTTGCTGAATCTTCTTCATACACAATCCAGTTTTCGTGCGAATAAGTAGTGCGGAACAAGGAATCATGCAGAAGCTAACGGTATTTCTCGTTGCGCTTGCGACGATCTGCTTATGTGATGCAAAATACTTCGCGACAAATTGTGACCTGGTCCATGAACTGAGGAATCAAGGCTTCCCTGAAGATAAGATGAGGGACTGTGAGTATTTTTTTTTTATAATTTCTCCATTTTCCTTTGAATTTTGTTACGTCAAAGTTGGAATGACTCATTCCCAGGCGCTCCATAATTTTATTCCCGGCAGCTCCAAATAAAAAAAGCAATATAATAATATACACAGAAGCCGGCTAGACTTTATTATTATTTTAATTAGGTACCTATCTTTGGTTTGTCAGTTAACAATATTGCTCTAAAAAGTTTTTAAGGCGTCTCCAAAACTAAGTAAATTAATGTGCAATTCCGTATCTACCTAAGCTAGCAAATAACTGCATAATACTATAGACATGATGTCCGCCGTATTGCCTAGTTAGGGGATTACCCGTGTTTTTTTTAAATGTAAAGCTATAGATACAGCCGGATGTAGATCCAGTTTGCGTTAATTAACATTGGCAAGGCAACTGGTTTTGCCTTCACAGTTTTTATTCTCTAGGTATAACACTTTTTCTATAGCAATGTGCAATTTTGTACTCATATGCTTACCCTTTCCTTGGTGTCAGCTTCCAGTCTAACCAGATGTAGTTGAATATCAGTCATTTTACATAGAGCAACTGCTTAGCTGACCTCCAAAACCCAATAACCGGGTAATACGATACACCTGTTAACAGTGGTTGTCAGACTTTTTGGCTTCTGAGTAACGGCTGTCTGAGATCTACAAATGACAGGGACTCACGGCTACTGTAAGTAGCGAAAATATTTCAAGGCTTTTAAAACTCAACCATTTTCCACAGGGGTATGCCTAATAAATAACGAAAGCGGGAGGCACACAGACAAAATGGGCAGAGTGAACAAGAACGGTTCCCGAGACTACGGCCTGTATCAGATCAACGATAAGTACTGGTGTAGTAACACTAACACTGCTGGAAAAGACTGCAACGTCACTTGTGCTCGTGAGTACCCCTCCTTTATAGTCTTTGAAACTCTAGAGAGCTGCCCATGTTAATATTTTTAACTTTATTTCAACTCGCACAAAGTTCACATTTGTTTGCCTGTGGAAACCGAGCTGCGCTTAGCTTCACCACCCTAAGGTCTATTCGAATCCCTGTTTCCAATATTTATTTCCATTTAAACGAACATCAACTTTATGCTTGGCTAAATTAAGTTGAAAATGTCTTAAAACTATTGAAGTTGTACTACAGCGGGTAATTGCGTAACACACTAACAGTAGAAATGGCTTTCAGTTTGACAGTTCAATAACATCCACTGCGTTATTTACGTTGTTGACCAGACAAATTTTTCGAACAAATTAATGTGAAACAATAAATCAGCAATAACTATCAAAATCATTCAGTGTGTAACGAAATTATGGTGATGAACTCATGAACCTCCGCCGGCTCGGTAGTGTTTCCCCATTGGACCCTAGAATGACGTCATACGAAACCGTAAATTGACATGTTAGGAACCTGTGATCTTTACATTTTAGAAAACTAAATCGCGAGTTGAACGGGAAAGTAAAGTAAAACCGCTTTACTTACTTACGTTTATTTTTTTTGCAGAAATGTTGTTGGACGACATTACTTTGGCATCGACCTGCGCCAAGAAGATCTACAAACGCCACAAGTTCGAAGCCTGGTACGGATGGAAGAACCACTGCAAGGGCAAGCCGCTGCCTGACATTAGCAACTGCTAAGCTATTGAATGGACGCTATACCAAAGATTTCTACATTAGACATATATTGTCAATTTTAGTTATGATATTAAATTTTTACTCTGTGAAATAATTATAGTCACTGCTTATCACAACTATTGTAGATATCAAAACAAATGCGAAGAAAAACCTTAGATACAACTATACTTACATCAATGTAGTTACAGTAATGTCAGGTCCAGTTGAAAACCAGCGTCAGACTGAGATTTTTGCTAAACTGGGCCTTTTTAGCGCAGCTGTGAGGCACACTTTGACGCTAGTTTCTGACAGCGCACTTTACACTTTTTGTTGGTTTTTTTATTTGTATTTTTTTTATTCTTTTGCTGTATATTGTGTGCCTTTTTAGTCTGTGCTAAATAAATGTATTTTCTTTCTTTCTTTGAATCTTTGGTAGGAAGGTAGGTACTGCACTTCAAATCAATATTTTCACGGATTTTAAATAATCATTATTTCAAGATAAAATAAACTGTAACAATGCAATACAATCATAATGCTTTTATAATAATAAAATATTTTTTTTATAACTCCTTTGTTTAATTTTCTTCATTTCTAGGACTTGTCAAAATAATAAAGATGCAAAATTATGAATAGGTAACTAAAGAATCAGAAATAAGCATGAAAATGGGAAATTATAGAGAACAAATCGTTTGACGCTTCCGTAATGTTTCTACTTATTTTATTTTGGAGGCGCTTTACAAAGTTTGCCTAAACCTAAAGACGCCGCCTGGATTTGCGGTCGTTTTTAAATGTGTTTAATTTCGAATAGTTCATTTAACTGTTCTCACAGCATAGTGTATAAAAAATGCTAAAAAATTTTGGTAAAAATTGTAAAAAAAAACAAGATTTTTGATAGTATTGTATCGAGAATCACTAGACCTATCACCTGTCATCGTTTTCGGAAGCGTTTCCCTTACAACCTGTATAATACTGCACTCAACTACCTAAATCAGTGTATAATACTGCACTTCATATCAAGATGTTCACGGAGTTTAAATTATCGATAATTTGAAGTTATAATTAAACACTGTTACAACTCAATATAATCGTAATGCCTCTATAACAATAAAAACCCATTATTATTACTTCTATTGTTTTATTTTCTTAATTTCTAGGACTTATCATATTAATTAGGTACAAAATTATGAATAACTAAAACATTAGAAAATGACCCTTAAAAACATGAAAATGTTACATTTATAAATGTTTTATTAATAAAGATAGTTTTTATAAAGCGGTTGTAAATTGTTAAGTTTAAGTAAGTATAAGTGTAATTTTCATGTCAATTCATGAAGAAGTCAGTGAACGATAACACTGATTCATAAGGGTCAGCGTATACAGAGTAGCCAAATGCTCGAGCATGGACAAAAATTTTCATTGTTTGATTGAAAATATACGCGAATACACGCCACTTGAGAACTCTTGCATGGTTATTTTGAACTCTATACTAGTTGTGATTTGGTCCATTTATGAATTTATCAATTCAAAATTGCTCGGGTATTTTGTTGTTACTCTTGCGACGTTTATAAAAAAGAGGTTAGCATGCAACTAAATACTCAAACGGGAGTCGGTTTTATATCGCCTCACGCTATCCCCGTCACTCAACGGTGATTTGCAGCGACAGAAACACTTCTAAGAGCGTCTTAAAGATAAGTGGGCTTTGAATATTCTGGGGGTGAGACTGCCTATTTCATTTATTAATATTTAACAGTCCAACCGTGTCGGTCTTTCAGTTTTTCTTCGAGTATTTTCGCAGCTTCCATTACTTTCTTCTGTAACATTTCATCGATGTATTTTATCTGAAAAAAAAAAACGTTATGTTTCAATTGTTTTATTATCATAAGAAAACTGGAATAAGCTGGGGGAGGCCTATACCCCAACGTCCGTCGCCCCCCAGCAGCCCCAGGCGCGGGGCGCAGTCCCCCGCCGGCCTGAGCGCGGCGCCAGCAGTTCCCATGCTCCCCGGTCCAAGTGTGCGTGCGAAGGGAACACAGAGGTGCTTTTTACTCAGTAAGAGTCTGACACACCTCCGCCCACCCCACAGCATCTGCCGCGAGAAATCGCGGCAGGGCGAACAGAACTCCGGCGAGATCTCATGGTGACATGGAGAGTGCGATTGTCGCAACCCAGTGCTGGGCACGCCACGATTGCGGCGGTAAGTCCCCTCTTTGTGGAGTGGCTTGACAGGTGGCACGGCGTCCTCGCCTTCCGTTTGAGGCAGGTCTTCTCCGGACACGGTTGTTTCGGGAGTTTCCTGTTTTGGATAAAGCAGGAGGAAACGCCCAGGTGTTTCCATTGCAAAGATCTCCCTGAGGACACGGAAGAGCATACGGTGGCGGTCTGCCCGGCTTGGGCGGAGCACCGCCGTATCCTCGTGGAGGCGATCGGCGGCGGCGATCTCTCGCGTCCGGCCCTGGTGCAGGCCATGGTACGGAGCGAGAGTGCATGGGTAGCCGTCACCTCCTTCTGCGAAGCAGTAATGCTTGCGAAGAGGGAGGCAGCGCACGTGAGGGAGAGCCAGTATATGCGCCCTCACGGCCCTAGCCGCGGGAGACGCCCTGGGCGTCGGGAATCCCAGGCTGATTCCCGGCCACCGTAGGCGCGGGCTTGCGGACGTCGAGTAATGGGTAGCTCGCTGTCCGGTAAGGACCAAGCCCAGGTCTACGGCGCGTTGTGTTCCACGCGCGCCTCAAAGAAATGTCAGCACCAACTGAAGGACCCGCAAGGGCCGATGCCTGCCAGGGGTGCGGGTTTTTCGAAAGAGATACCGTGGCTTCTGGCACACAGGCAACTGAGGGAACACGGGCGGGTTTTAGTCGATAAAAGTCTGTCACGCCCTCCTGCTCCAAACAGTGCGGAAGAAGTTATTTGATGATTTCCCAACCCCAAAAAAAACCCCACGGCATAGGACATCCATGAGGATCTTCCACGCCAGATCAAAAAAAAAACGGGCTATACCCCAGAAAGGAGTTCCTATCCCTCATTTCTAGATTTAAAAAACCAAGTGCAAGTCAGACCCGAACACAAAGGGTTCCGTCCGAACCACAAAGCAAAAAACATCGAAAAAAACACGTTTCTGTCAACAGCATGTTTCCTTCAACCTTTTATTTTTAATTTTTTTGTGTTCCTTTTCTTTTTGCGTCATGTTTACCGCAAATAAACGTTTTTTCTTCCTTCCTTTCTTTCTTGTATGGACATTTTTAACTATGTTTTTATTAATTGTTGTTATAACGGCAACAGAAACACACATTCTGCGAAAATTTCAACTGTCTACCTATTACGAATCATGAGATACAGCCCGCTGACAGACAGGCAGACGGACGGACAGCGAAGGCTTAGTAAAGGGGTACACCATTGGTTACCCTTCGAGTATGGAACCCTAAAAAATCCAAACAACACCGAAAAAGTTATAACAAACAGGGCAAGGACATCGACGGGCCAACTATAACCATAAATTTAGCACATGTTTCTCGATCCCTTAGTGCATTTTTTTTTTGTCGATAGCCACAAGTAAAAGCTATTTTCTAAAGTAACGTCAGGTAGACGCCCTCAGGCTAGAAGGAGCGACGATCTTCGCATGGTGGCTGACAACAGCTGGATGAGAATTGCCAAGAAACGAGCTGAATGGCGTGTAATTGGAGAGGCCCATGTCCAGCAGTGGACTGCTGTAGGCTGATTATGATGATTAAATCTTAATGATGTTTTTACCCGACTGCGCCAGAAGAGGGGGTTATGTTTTTCGAGTGTATGTATGTATATTTAAAAGACTTGATCGATTTCAGCTTGAGAGGTGCCGTTAGATTCGTCAAAAATAATTATATTAACTAAAAACTGTAAAACAGAATAATAATTAACAAAATCAAAAAACCCGACTGCCTAAAAAGTGAACTTTTATCAATCACTTTTATTGTTGAAGATGCCTCCGACTGCGTGAGATTGCTTTATAGTATTCAGTCTAATAGTCATCCTTTTAAAGCAAGTTTTTTTTTCATCTTTTTTGATAAAAGTTCACTTTTTAGGCAGTGGGTTTTTTATTTACTTGGGTAGTGAACTCATTCTTGATCAAGGCTATTTGTTCAAATCCAGCAATTTTCTCTGCTTCGTATTTAGTTGTCAACTCCTTGATCTCTTCAGTACGTCGGAGCGCCTCCTTAGATCGCTCGCGTAGCTTCTTGTCTTTTTCTTCAGCCTCTCGGAGAGCACTGTTAAATAAAGCATATCATCAATACACAAAAATCAATTTTATATAGTCCTTCAGAACGTATTTCGGCCATGGCGGCCAATATCAACGGAGACCAGCCTTTTTTTTTTTGGGTGGGAAATCATCAAATAACTTCTCCCGCTCTGGGTAGAGCGGGAGGGCGTGTCAGACTTTTACTGACTAAAACCCACGCGTGTTCCCTCAGTTGCCTGTGGGCCAGGGGCCGCGGTATCATCTCTTTCGAACAACCCGCACCACGGAGACCAGCCTTCGGCGCGGGGGATATTGTAGTGCACAAGTGTGTCACGGGGCAGACACAGGGGCACTCATTTCCCCCACTCTCATAGTCCGATGGGACGGTAATTTGTTATTGTTAACAAATAATAACAAATTACAAGGTGTATTATATACCCGGTAGCTGGGTTGTGGAGGGCATATAGGCAGTCGCTCCATGTTAAATCCTGGTATTCAGCTGCATCGGTTAGTTTGGAATCCGACCCCGTCTTAGTTGGGCATAAAAAGCTAGGCATAATAATTTTAAATACACAGACACACGGTCAAGACAATTACTAGTGCCATGAATAACTTGGAAGACACCAACTATGAGGAAAAAGCCAACTGTAACGGACGCCAAACCTTTGTGTGTTTGAAGTGAATAAGACTGTGTGAAAGACTATTAACAAAGTGACTAAAGTAATTAGGATTACTTGAAATACTGTTGTTAGTGATTAACGTGTAAAACAATAGGATATAAGTAGGGAAATGCTGTAAATAAGTAATTAAATTTGTGCTACGGTCCCCAGTTTCGCTGTATTTAAGCTGTGTCTTATTTTTTATGCTGCTTTGTAATTGCCTGGAGCATTTTTTGTAAAATTATATTTAAGAAGGGCTATTTTTTGGGTCGACATAATAGGTCTCCAGCTCCTCAAGAATAAAGAACAACAAGAAGAAAGAGGTTTTACTTCCACCTAAAACACGATTAATCATAATCTGTTTCGTTTTGAAACAGATGGCTAAACCATTGCTTCATAAGTTCGAAAAATGTGTCTGTTTAACAACGTAAATAACGCGATGAATATTGTTGAACTGTCAAAATGAAACCGATTATGATTAATTGCGTATTACGCCATTAGGGTGCTGTTGAGTTCTCGTCGTATATCCCACTATATTTTAAGACTAATGTTTTCAACCAGTGCGTGCAACCTGCCTGTTATGACACGGTGACGAAACGTGGATACTGACTGTTGGGCTGGTCTACAAATTTAAGGTCGCACACCACGCTATGGAGCGGGTACGCTGTGTTTCCATACAAAAAAAAATGAGTAGCAGCCCAGAATCTGGCTGCTCGGTTGATGGCACTTGAACATAACAGATAATATAACCTATGCGCCAGCGCCCTGCCCTGCTGCCGCCGCGCCCGGCCCCGCGCACGCGCCGCGGCCGCGTCGCCCCGCGCCAGCTGCAGCTCGGCCAGCTGCGCGGCCAGCTCGCCCAGCTCCGTGCTCAGCACGTCCAGCTCGCCCTCCTTGCTGTCCGTGTCTAGGTCGCCGGCCTCGAAGTCCCTGTAACAATAAGTAATAAGGATGAGTAAGTGAAAATTGGGGAACCTGGATCAAGTAAATCCAGATTCCTCCAATTTTACAATGATTAATCTCGTATTTTATTTGTAGGTTTGACTATTCATTCATTCATTACATCGTTGTAAGTATGATTATAAAACATTTTAGTAACAAATCAACACTAAATACCAAACAAACGTACGATACCTTCATTCATTCATTCGAACTAGTAAGGAGCTCATCGTGATCACTTTTGTGTGTAAGATATAAACTAGACACTTGATCTGTTCAATGCAACCATAATCATCCTATGACTGTGAGCGAGCATTGTTGCTACTTGACATTTATAACCCAAGATTTCGCTTACATGACAATTTGTTTTCATTAACATTTCTTATTTGTTAAAGATAAGCTAATTAGACTGTGGATTATAGGTTTAATCTTTAAGCTACTGAAATGAAACTACAGTTTCCTTGTAATATACTAGTTCATATTACACTATAATTAATAGAAACAATATAATCGAAATTATCATAAATTATGAATGTTCCTTCCAGTTTTCTTTTACAAGGATTGATAAAAAGTATTATTTAAAAATGGTAGCAAGTCTTTAACGCATCGGTAAGTATATGTAATCATTGTTAATGTCCATCACAATATGCTGAACACATATTTCCGCACTGCACTGGCACATAGAATTATTTTCAAATTGGTTTGCGTCGTAGATTTCGATCCGTGTAACTTTAGCACCACCTATGGAAATTGTTTTGTAAACTTAATAACTCTTTCTTGTTATCGTTAGTTCTATTTTGAGTTGGTGGGGTTCGGTGTCGTTCTCCATATCCAAATAATGTATGGCCTGGTAGTGAAGTTGGTGAATAAACCCAGCTTGGTGTCTGAAACAGGACGCATCACTGTTGTGGTACTGGTATTTAGGCAATTACATTATCCAAAGTATTTATTTTTTAAATAGGGCACTTTTTCCTACTTGCAGCTTAGTTATGTAAGTTTTCAATCACTAAAATAATATAAATATAACTTATATTTGTTGTTTTATTTCACAGTTGTACAGTTCAGAGACCACAGAAGACCTATTAGTACAATTACTACTTGTACCAAATTATTCAAAACTAAAATACCACGAAATCAGTATGCATATCATAAAAGAACTAATATTCACAAGACAAATAGCTTACTGAGTACTGAATTTAAAAATATGTATTTTTATTGTGGAAACAGCTTTTAAAAATAGAATCATAACGTTTCGTCTGAACTTAACTCAAGATGAGGATTACCACCTCACCTGCGAGGCGATCCCGAGTGACAGTCAGACTACACGTACAGGTCAGTGTGACGTGTACTTTACCACTGAGACGATCCTGAATTCGGTACATCCAAATATTGATAAATTAATAACTATGATACTAAAAACATATGACTGTATAAAAGTAAATTTTGTGCTATATGCTATGTTTCTCCTGATAAAATCTGACCATGATCAAATTATCTATAAAAATACATGCATATGTATGCATGTATTTTCATGAACTTAAAAAAAAAGTTAATTATACATTAAATTAAACATTCAATAATTTAATAATTAATTAATTAGTAGACTAAACTTGCTGTTGACTTAATAATCAGATCTAATACAATAAAATAATAATAATTATGTTTTACTTACATTATGAAGTATTTTCTGGTACTGGTTGAAGGTTGAAGCGTGTAGGTGATGATTCTTCCTCTCGAGAGAGCGAATATTGATTTGGTCTTGCAACAACGTGGTTTATATACAGCAAAATTATGACGTTTCACCATCAAATATGTCATTCAGAAAATAAATGCTTATACAGCAAAACAAGACATCTTAATTTCCAACGAATTTAATATACTATGCAGATACCACGCCTGCACTCGTTCTAATTACTTGTCATACCTAAGTATGTTTTCATATAAAAATCTTCAACGAACAAACAAATTTGCTATAGAGACTTACCTTTAGTATAAAGATCCCCGTCAGCATTTTATCCGAATACATGGAATATTAAGGTCAATGGCATGGCATATACTGTCAGCAATGTTTTATTTTAACCATGTGTTAATGTATTAAAATAGCATAGAATAATTTCGGATAACTAGTGTAAACGCATCCTAAATGTAACATACTAATAAATTCCTGTGGTTTTCCTCCACAAAACATGCAAAGAATATTTATTTTTTTCTTCAGTGAAAAATAACGGTAAATTTTATTATCAAAAACAAAGACATGAGTAAAACCGGAGGTAACCACTAGTCATAAGAATATTCTTATATAAATCGGCACAAAAAAATACAACTTCACTTTAGTTCTAAACTTTATTCAAAAGATGCTAAAACTTATAGTAAAATTAGAATTATGAACAAGTATATAAATTAAAAAGGGAAAAGCTCACTGGGCATCAAAGAATTCGTCCGCATCGCTGTCAGTGGGAAAAGTGCCCAAAAGGCTGGCAGCGTTGCCACGTTGGATGGCAACGCTGATTCTTTGAGCTAAGAATTGGCCAGCCCTTTGGTCACGTGAAGATTCGACCAACCGCTTGGCGATGTCTCGAAATACTCGATGAGCACTCGGACCCCACGGCCCTAGTGTTTCAACCCCAAACGGCTCGAACATATAGCTCCCAATAATGTTGTTATATTTGCGCCGTTTGAGGCTTTCTGCACCTGCAGCAGCCGCACCAGCACAGCCCGCCGTGCTCAGAAGATGGGATGGCGCGAGGGTGTCGACACAGGTAGCATCCCACACCAAAGGTCTACCCAACTTCCAAGGCATTATGGTCATTCCGTCTGGCCTCTTCCCATCGTCGCGTGACAAGCCATTGGGTTCTAAGACAGCTGGACTTTAGTTCTTTACTTCTTTTAGTGTGCTACTGTTATTACAGTAATTCTACAATGTCGTTAAGTGTCCAATTTAAAAAATAAATACTTTGAATAATGTAATAGCCTAAATTATACTAGTACCACAACAATAATGTGTCCTGTTTCAGACACCAAGCTGGGTTTATTCACCAACTTCACCACCATTAATAATGGATCTTGATCTGGTTGATAGGGCCATTACATTATTTGGATATGGAAGAACGACACCGAACCCCACCAAATCAAAATACAACTAACGACAACAAGAAAGAATTATTAAGTTTTTACAAAACAATTTCCAAAAGTGGTGCTAAAGTTACACGGATCGAAATCTACGACGCAAACCAATTTGAAAATAATTCTATGTGCCAGTGCAGTGCGGAAATATGTGTTCAGCATATTGTGACGGACATTAACAATGATAACCAGAGATCGGATATTCGGATGCATATTTACCTAAAGATCATTATTAGCTATGTAAGTATGGAAGCAGCTTTATAAATTATTTGTAATATTTATTTAAAAACCCCGGGATTCTTGATTGCATAACTATTCAGATGAGTATTAATTTAAAATTAATGTTTAAACCGATACAAATATGTATATGTACTGGAGGAGGGGTGGTTTGTATTAGTTAAAACAAAAAATAAACAAATTACTTACATAAATTAAGACTTATTCGATATAAAAGAGCATTCCATGTTAGCCAACATCTCAACTTTAGGTGAATATGCATCCGAATATCCGATCTCTGATGATAACACATACTTACGTGTTAAAGACTTGTTATCATATTTAAATAATACTTTTTATCAATCCTTCTAAAAGAAGACTGGAAGGAACATTCATAATTATGTTAATTCCGATTATATTGTTTCTATTAATCATAGTGTAATATGAACTAATAAATAATTGCATAAATATTACAAGAAAATTGTAGTTTAATTTCAGTAGCTTAAAGTTTAAACTTATAGTCCACATTCTAATTAGCTTATCATTAACAAATACGAAATGTTAATGAAAACAAATTGTCATGTAAGCAAAATATTGGGTTATAAATGTCAAGTAGCAACAATGCTCGCTCATAGGCATAGGATGATTATGGTTGCATTGAACAGATCAAGTGTCTAGTTTATATCTTACTTACAAAAGTGATCACGATGAGCTCCTTAAGTGATCACGATGAGCTCCTTACTAGTTCGAATGACTGAAGAAAGGTATCGTACGTCTATTTGGTATTTAGTGTTGATTTGTTACTAAAATGTTTTATAATCATACTTACATTGATGTAATGAATGAATGAATAGTCAAACCTACAAATAAAACTAATACGAGATTAATAATTGTATAAATGGGGGAATCTGGATCTACTTGATCCAGGTCCCCCCAATTTTCACATACTAAGATGGCTGTAATTAAGAAGGTCGCTCACGAAATTAAAATTTTCTTCAGTATTTTGCTATTTGCGTATCAGTTTCAGGGTGTACGTTGAGAAAAATATGATTCGCGACCATCACACGTACGTATTCAGTGGCAGATCCAGGCGGGATTAAGGGGCTCAAGCCTAATTAAACTTTTTAGGAAACATTTGAAGAAGCCTTTATTGACTTTAAACTACCGATGGTATCATGGTACAATGAATTGTCATGCTTAGATGATTCACGGACCGCAACTCCCTTGGTAGTAGAGATGATGCGTTTATACTAGAACAGATCCAGGGACTAGGTATTTAATGAGACTAGGTAGCACCTATTCCAACATTTAAAATACTCGATCCTTCTAGTCTTGTCGCCGTGTTTGCCTAAATCATTCGTGTATCAGTCATTTGAATTTGAACCTTAATTCAATAGACATAAAAGTAACGGAACGCGCACTCGTGTTGTCCAAGAATACATTCTGTCCTTTTTTAACTACACTATGCCGCAGTCTTTTCATCTTTGTCTGTCAATACCCGACTGTAGTCGGGACTTCATCAACCAATATACTAGGCAGATTTTACACACTAGGTATTTTAAATACTCGATGCGAAATGAAGACTTTAGACTTAATGCAATGCAGTCGAGTACTCGAGTATCATGTACGGATTCGTGTGGATGTGATCCCGGCTCGCCGCCGTCGTTTTGATACCTACTCGGGGCTACTTGGCGTCGTAATCGGATATGCGTATCGGACTTATTTTGAAATCGGTTTTCGTAACGAAGTTTTGCTAAGTGGAAAACTTTTGATTTTGTTATGATGCCAGGTGAAAATATATCACCACTACAGTGGTGAAAAAAGTAGAAAGATGTGTACCTACATTTGTGTGCTCTGGCACTCACCAAGTTGAATACAATGGCTAAAAGTGTCCCTTGTGACAGATTATTTTCGTCCTGTGGATTATTATTAAATGATAGGAGAACGAGGCTGGGGACCCGAAAAGTCCAACAATTAGTGTTCTTAAATCAAAATTCTTAAGGCTGATTTTCTACGTATACATATATAGAAAAACAATGATTGTAGATAGGTGATTTAAAAAAGAAACAAAAAAAATTATTAGTCTGAGAATTAATTGAAATCTTTTAATACGCCAACAATCTTCAATGTTGATAAATCTTTACGTTGACAGTCCTAAGCCTGTGTAAAGTATGAAGGGAAGATTACAATAAAATTCATTACTGCGTACGTTACATAGACGTATCGGTGGTACGCAAAGACTAAACATACTCTAAAGCAGTGGTTCCCAACCTTTTTAATATTGTTACCCCTGTGAACTATGTATAAAACTGATTTTACCCCGCTTTCAAAATTATATCAAAACAAACAATACAAGTAAATACAAACATCTTTATTGATCATAAATTGCACAACAGTCTTACAATTTTAACGTATTCATACGTATAAACTATGGATTAAAAATACTCAGTTACATTTACTAGTAGTGACTACTCCTACCATAATAAAAACGAATCCTAACATAAAAAACTAGTGAATGTTGGCTCAGTGTGAAGGTTGGTATTGTTTTGCATTAACAAGTTTTTTAACGTAAGGTTTAGTTTCACTTAAAGCGCATCTCAAGTCATGTTCCACATTGAGACGATTTCTGGCCTTTGTTTTCAGTGTTACTAAAGTAGAAAACCCACTCTCACACCTGTAGGTGGTGGCAAATGGTATTAGCATTTTTAAAGCTCTGTTAGATAAAACAGGATACTCGGCACCTGTTTTGATCCAAAATGTGCTGAGATCATAATTCTGAAATTCTACTTTCAAAGTACTATTCTCGCGTAATCCAAGAAATTCCACTTTTGCCGCCACATCTTCGTTTCGAATAATATCATCATCAGTAGAAAACGGTCTTAATATCCAAGAGTTCGACTGACGATTATCCAAGTCCGGAAAATACTGCTTCAGTGAATCTATTATTGCAGATAAATGTTGAATCACAGAGTTTTTAAATGTGATTTCGTTTTGTTCCGTATTTACCAATTGCTCACACAGTTGTGTAAACATCGACACATCATCTGCTTGCACTCTGCGTTGGTAAAGTTCCAATTTACGCACACGCACAAAACTAGCAACTTTATCCTGCGCTGTTAAAATATTCGTCATATTTCCTTGCAATGAGAGATTAAGACCGTTAATTTCACTGAAAAAATCAGCAAGATACGCCAGCATTTCAACGAATATTTTATCTTTTATTTTTGAGAAAAACTCTTTCTCTTTTTGTGTTCTCTGTTTTTCCAAAAATAATCCTATTTCTTCACGAAGCTCGTACACCCTGTTCAAAACTTTTCCTCGAGATAACCAACGTACCTCTGTGTGGTACAAAAGAGAATTAAATTTTGCACCAACTTCATCGCATAAAACTTTGAAGATCCTCGAGTTTGTAGCACTGCCACGAATATGGTTTACAATTTTCACTACGTCATTCAACGTGCTTAGCAAATCTGGTGGAAGCGTCTTAACGGCCAAAGCGTAGCGGTGTATTAGACAATGATAAGGTAAAATTTGAGGAGCAACTTGTTTCACAAGTGCTTGAAATCCAGAACGAACACCCACCATGGAAGGCGCCCCATCTGTACAAACGCCAACCAGCTTTGACCAGTCCAGTCCGTTTTCCTCAATAAATTGTTTTAGCGTTTGAAATACGTCTTCGCCACGCGTAGTGGTGGGCAAAGACTTGCAAAACAGGTATTCCTCTTTTACATGGTCATTTTTGATATAACGAGTAAATAACAGCAATTGTGAACACGAAGCTACATCCGTAGACTTATCTAATTGAAGCGCAAACATATCACTTTCTTTAATTTCATCAATAATGGTTGCCAAAATATCGTTACTCATGTCTGAAATGCGTTTTTGAACTGTTGTATTTGAGAGTGATATTTGTTTAATCTTAGCCACATGTTGTTCGCCAATAACGAGCGATACTGCATCACACAAACAAGGTTTGATAAGATCCTCTCCAATAGTATGCGGTTTTTTGTTCATAGCAATACGATAAGAAATTTGAAATGAAGCTTCAAGACACGACTCGTTTGCCTTTTGCATATTTCCTGTGGAATCCATTCGCGAAGATTTCAGAACGCTCTCTTTTCTCTTAAAAAATTGTAAATCTTTACCTACAAACTCTTTGTGAACTTTCTCGAAATGTTCTTTTAATTTGCTCGGTTTCATGCTCTCTGGATTAAGCACTTTATTACATAAAACACACTGAGGCTTTTCTATATTTCTGTCCACAATATTCGTAAAACCCCATTGTAAAAATGCTTCTTTATATGAGCGCTTTTTTCCGGATGTAGAAGCCATGACAACTAAAACAATCATAAAAAATGTTACAGATAATAGAGAAGTACATTAACAAACTATTACTACTAACAATTTAAACAAAATACAATTATATTACTATTTGTCGGGTTTGATACCACGTACCATTCGTACGTACCTACGTACCAGCATCATTGTCACAAAACATACACAAACGTAAAACAAAAGTAAGTGGTTTAGAGCCCGATAAATAGTAATAAAATATAATTGATAAAAAATGCATTGTTTGTTGGTACTTACCTTCAAACACAGATTAGAATTAGGTATTTTGTTTCCTAAGTAGGTAGGTATGCAATGCGAAACAATCGAAACGCGTTCGTCCACTCAAGCTCAAACACTGCTACTACACTACAAGGCACGCGAAGCAAGCGGAGGCGGCGGCGCGGGCACCCCCTCCCTCACCGCCCGCTTGCAACATGGCGAACCGACGAACGAGTGCTAGAACGAGCACATTTTTGTCACGTGCGGTACTGCGCAGCGCTCTGTAACTTTTATGTTTTTTTTTCTTTCTGTTAATTAGGTTCTTTGTTACCCCCGTGAAATAGCTGATTTACCCCTGTGGGGGTAATTACCCCCAGGTTAGGAACCACTGCTCTAAAGTAAACGTACTTTGTGGACTAGGTGGAACAGGTATTTGGATCGAGTGTTTGTACGAATTGGACTAGGTACACCTAGTACGACTCATCTCTACTTGGTAGAACTCAGCTTATTTCTAAGCATAGCATTGAGTGTGCGTTACCCCAGCCAGATGTTGTCGAAAATGGTAATTTGAATCTCAGATAATAGATAATCAGAGTGAGTGAGTGAGTGGTGTGTGTTGTGTGAGTGATTCTCATAGATAATTAGTTTTGCGGCTTCTGTAATTGTTGCGCACATTTTTAAATTTGTTGCGCTTATAGTTTTTTAATTATTTCACAAAAACAATTCCTGCTGGGGTAACGTTATCCCAGCCAGACCTTTTTCTTTCTAATGGGAATATTTAAATAAATACTAGCTATAAAATTAGTTGTCTAGATGAAGTAAATGTTGTGCCTTATTTTGTATTTGTTCTTTCATCGGTTGCGAAGTTATTCGAGATTTTGCTGGGGTAACGTTTTTGGTTTTGCTAGATCTTTGAAACGGTTAAGCGGATTCTTATCATATTTTGTACATGACTTCTTAGGAATTAGTTTAAATTTGTTCTGCAATAAAAAAACCAAAATAATGCATAGTTTAAAGGATATTTTATTAAATAGAAAAACACTTCAATTGGTTCCAGCACTCTCAATAAGAGGTCTAAAGACTTACTTTAAACGTTATTTTAAAGCTTGTAAATGCCTTCAAATGTATGTGAAGTTTCATTAGTATCCTGTAAGTATTTAACAAGTTATGATGATATTCAGTTCTTCACGAGCACGGTCTTGATGCGCGCGGTGTTATTTGGCCACTGGATTGGATATATGAACTGAATGTTATGTCAATTATTAGTTGTTCAGTTCAGTTGTATATCAGTAAAATTTCAGCGTAGTACATTGGATAATTAATGAGATAATACGATTAAAGTAATTAGGAAGTGAATGACCGAGGTAACCCGTCCAAGTTTAGGTGGTTACGAAAAAGCGAAATCGCAGAACATTATGCTATCATTTGAAATGTTTAGTATAATACACCTTACAATTTCGGTACAGACGCGTACACTGTTAAAAACTTAATAATATCTGTACTATGAAAACATTATTATTATCTTCCAGTTGCACATACTTATCAAAAATCACCGATATAACATGTCGTTCGGTGGGACGCGGGAAAATGTGATATTTGAAATGAGACAACAAATCAGTAGGACTAACTGTGAGCATTTTACTACATTGTGATATCATTTAATATTACCTTTGATCTGTGATTTTAATTGATATAAGTAGGTATTAGTAGACATACGTAAGTTTAGAGTTAACTGAAAAAAGTCATTATACAGGGTGATTGGAAGATGGGTGCAAAGCTTTAAGGTGCAGATAGTATAGACAATTTAGAACCATTTAAGCCATGGTTGTCTTAGACGAAGTCTTACCAATTTTTTTTTTTAATTAGGTTTAAAAGACGTATTGTACAATTATTTTATTTTATCTGAGCTTTAAATGTCCGTAAAAAAAATGTCTAATGACACAGAAGCCTAAAACATGTTTTGCTTGATTGCTTACACATTACTTTAATTAAATAAATAAAAAAATAATTCATTTATCATTCAATTTGGCCATAATTATGCAGTTTACATTAAATTTTGAGAATTTCCGAAAAAAAACTTAAAAAATTGGTTAAAAATATTTGGTAAGACTTCGTCTAAGACAACCATGGCTTCAATGGTTCTAAATTGTCTGTACTATCTTCGCCTTAAAGCTTTGCACCCATCTTCCAATCACCCTGTATATAATTTATTGTCTGTGATCATTACACATTCCAATATGTGTATATTTAAATAAAAACTGTAACTGTGTACTGTGTATACTGAAATCTATAATTTTAATAAAAAGTAATAGAAAATTTCAAAATAGCAAAATTACTATCTGTAATTTTAATCTGTGATTGTTTTTAAGTATAAGTTTATTAATACTTTAAAAGTTCAGTTGAAATGATTATTTTACCTGTTAATAAAAATTCTTTAATAAACATGTAGTTTTTTTTTTAAACTTGTGTACATGTCTGTACTAAATTTGTAACACTATCCTACATATTTTAGAAGGTACTATAATGTTCTGCGATTTCGCTTTTTCGTAACCACCTAAACTTGGTCGGGTTACCTCGGTCTTTCACTTCCTAATGACTTTAATCGTATTATCTCATTAATTATCCAATGTACTACGCTGAAATTTTACTGATATACAACTGAACTGAACAACTAATAATTGACATAACATTCAGTTCATATATCCAATCCAGTGGCCAAATAACACCGCGCGCATCAAGACCGTGCTCGTGAAGAACTGAATATCATCATAACTTGTTAAATACTTACAGGATACTAATGAAACTTCACATACATTTGAAGGCATTTACAAGCTTTAAAATAACGTTTAAAGTAAGTCTTTAGACCTCTTATTGAGAGTGCTGGAACCAATTGAAGTGTTTTTCTATTTAATAAAATATCCTTTAAACTATGCATTATTTTGGTTTTTTTATTGCAGAACAAATTTAAACTAATTCCTAAGAAGTCATGTACAAAATATGATAAGAATCCGCTTAACGGTTTCAAAGATCTAGCAAAACCAAAAACGTTACCCCAGCAAAATCTCGAATAACTTCGCAACCGATGAAAGAACAAATACAAAATAAGGCACAACATTTACTTCATCTAGACAACTAATTTTATAGCTAGTATTTATTTAAATATTCCCATTAGAAAGAAAAAGGTCTGGCTGGGATAACGTTACCCCAGCAGGAATTGTTTTTGTGAAATAATTAAAAAACTATAAGCGCAACAAATTTAAAAATGTGCGCAACAATTACAGAAACCGCAAAACTAATTATCTATGAGATTCAAATTACCATTTTCGACAACATCTGGCTGGGGTAACGCACACTAGCATTGATAGGGTATTATGTGGGCCGATCCCGGCGGCACTGCAATGCCGGGCCGACCCGCGACGGGAGTGGAGCGAGCCCCGAGCATCCCGTCAGCTTACAAAAATCAGATTAATATACTGGTCCCTCAGTGAGGGAACTTTCAGATATTAAGCTGAAAAGAACAGATACTACACTTTGATCTTAGCCAAAAGGCCGAGAAGCGATACCAAAAATTTGGAAAACGGGGAGCCCAACTCAATCGCGGAGAATCTTAACACCGCGATTCAGAAATGCGCGTCATCAGCACAGTGACATCTAGCGGTCGCGTATGGAACTAACTCCGCGTACACCTAACCTAAAACTATACTGTTCGTAAATTATTTAATTTGTCGTCAACTCACCGATGTTAAGGTGCATATATTATGTAGCTCGTGAAATTAAAATTTTCTTACTTTTTTGCTCAGCGTCAGCATGTATATAATTCGAGACGGTAACAAATATGGCTTTACAAAATTATAATCATTACAATCATCAATAAATGAAATACCTAGGCGCATACTCCTTGGCGTGGCTACCCACTTGTATTTACTTATTGATTATTGTTATTATTGGTACATATCCCATCGACTCGAAATGAAGAAATAATTTAGGACAAAGTTGTATCTTATGATAACTGACCGCCGGGTGGTGGGGTGCTGGAATAATCAATTAATAACCAGCACCCCACGCTTTTTTTGCCCAAATTATTTTGTACTTTTAAAAGTTTGGTTTTTAAAGCGTGCTTTTTTTGTTATTTTTTTAAACTAGGTACTTACTTATTTTAATTTTTTTAGTTCGGCTAACTACAAAAACGTGTTTTTTTTTCTCAGCATAATGGAGCAAATTTATGAAATTATTGAATTGTCATCGGTCCTTGATAAGTGTGCAAAGTTTCAAATCAATCTGACGTTTTGAAGTGGGTGAAAATCACGTTCAAAGATTCCGTTACATAGATACATACCAAGCTAATAAAAGATATAGATGTAGATGTAGTTTAGGAACACATAACTTACTTCAAACTATCAGACAGCTTCATAATCTCATGCAACATATTATTAGCAGAATCCAGGTTAGGTTTGATGGTCTGCAAGTTCTTGAGGCTGTTCTCTTTCTGCATCAGTATGTCTCGGAGGGAGTCCAGTTTCTCTTCCAACTCTTGAAGGTTCTGGGTAGCCTGTTCAGCTTGCGCCTTTATGTCTTCGCCGTCGTATACTCTGGAAGTTGTGGATATATTGATATTAAGATGGAACTCAATTTTAGGGCTGTCTATGTAGTCAAATGATTTTCATTCTGGAGTTGTAGGTCGCGTAATTTACACTGCATATTTTGGTTTAATAATTTTCATTTGAAAGTAAGTTACATGAATCATTTTGCACGACCAAAATGACCTACGCTAACGACTACAATGCATAATTTCGCGACATAATATCGGTCTGACATGACTTTTAAAACATATAATGCAAGCGCACGTCGAACTTTTCACATAACTGGCTGGTCAAGCATTTCCTCCCCTTTTTTATTTTTATTACTAAATGGGCTTGCTCTTGACCTCTAGCACCTTCCGAGCGACCTTTCTGTGCACAGAAGACCAGAACAATGAAAGAGAAAAAAATAATTTCATTGATCCCTATTTCTCTTACCTCAGTGCCTTCTTCCTCGCAACCTCAGCCACCAGCGCTTCCCTGTGAGTCTTCTTCTGTTCCAACAGTATCTCAGTCTGCCGGTTCTCCTTCAATATGGCTTCTAACTCTTGTCTTTCTTCATCGTGGACTTCCTTCTCCTGTTTCAAGTCTTCCTCAAACTGCCTTATGTCGTGTTCAAGCTGGAATAGATGATAGAACACTTTGGTATTGATTCACATTGTGTCACCACAGAACTTGAAAGTACAATCCATAGGTACCTACACTTTGGAATGGGCAACTAGCTTCATCTTTCTAACTCATCGACCTTGACCATTCAAAAGGGCCTGTAATTGGTTTATTTGAAATAAATGCTTTGAGTTGAGTTGAATACAGAGACAAAACTTAACATAAACCTCCGTTTTGATCCGAATTTTGACTAAAATGCAAAAAAAGTGTCTAATACCTTTTCCAGCCTCCCTGCACGTTTTCCTTTTTCTTCAGCTTGTTCGTTGAGCATTTCAAGTAGCTTATTTTTCTTCTCTTCTAAAGCTTTTACCTGAAATCGTTATTAATTACCACAGTATAACTTTGAGCAATGTTGTGACACATAAATTCACAAGACAGTATTTGGGAGACATTGTGACTAAGGATACTGAAAACATTGTGAGGAAACCAGCATCTTTTAGAACCAAAAAAAAATCGAAGACATGTGACATTTACCATCCCGCACTGGGCCCACGGAGTGGATTATGACCCACTACCTCTCACAGAGAGGGGCCTGTGTACTAGGAGTGGGAACATTACAGGCTGATTCTTTACTATTTTTTTTTTGTTTTTTAACATAGTGTTTCTGACTGGGTAAGTAGCAAACCACGGAGCTTTCAATTCTAGAGCACCAAGACTGCTCTCTCACACTCGCACCACATTGCTTAGAGAATTTAAAAATATGAGCAACACTTACCTGGTCAGTCTTCGCAAACAGGTCCTCTTCATGCGGAGCAATATTCCTCAACCGCTCTTCATTAAACACCATCAGATTGAACAGCAGCAACAGTATAGAATTTGATGAAGAGGTTGTAGGTTGTAGGAAGTGTATGATGCTAATGGTATGGGCGACTTGAGGCATCACGTGGACTAAGTGGTTGATTACACGGGTTATGTTGATGACAGGTAACAGGTCCCAGTAGTATATGGTGTTCTCGTTGCGGTCTTCTTTGGGAGGTGGCTGAAATTGTTTGTGATAATGTGTTAAGGCATAATTATGTAGACAAGTAAGCTCTTGTGTAATATTGTTTAACAAAAATATGTAATAAAATGAATGAAATGTAGCTTATTTATATATTTTTGCAAAATAGTAATGAAAAAGGAATGAATACCTTTAGTAATAACTACTTACTTACTGTGCTTGCATTAATAGCAAAATTTTATGTTGTGCAAGTGTTATTATAATATTACTTTGCTGCATCTTTAGCGACACCTATTTCACTTTGCTTCTATTACAATGAATAATTAAGCTCCTTTGGGTAATGTTAAATAGCTTATAGCCTTTCTCAAGAATTGGGCAAATGCAAAAAGATTTTTTTTAAATCGTATGGCACGTTTGGCGTAGTGGTTAAGCGATTGACTGCTGCGCTGTGTGTCGTGGGTTCGATTCCCGCATGGATCAAATATTTGTATGACCTACAAGTAATTGTTCTGGGTCTGGCTGTCGGTGTATGTGAGTTTAAATGGTTGTAAACTCACCCACAATTGACAAACTTCTGCCTGTATATAATAAGTATTTAAAAAGTAAAATAAAAACATAATTCTTATTATAAATTTGAGATATTACTTACAGCAAGTACAGCATCAATATCAATTCCCAGTCTATCAAACACCTGGAACAGGGCTCCCATCACAGCATGAGGCTTCTTCAGGTCTGCAGGTGTCAACGGATTGTTTGGAAATTCCCCATTCCAGTTGCCTATGAATTTCTCCACAGTAAAGGCTTGTGCTGTAATGGCAAAACAAATAAATTAAGTAAGTGACCAATCATTTCAATGTTAAGAATTTAAGACCTTAATCCAATTCAATTGTTCAATTCAATTCAATTGTTTCTAATAATCATTAAGGGTGAAGGGATACATTAATGCTCATAGAAATACCCCAAACGATATTGACAGTACATCTATCTGTATTGAATAGAGTAAGCCAATACTAGTACAATTTAATATTCAGTTTATTAGCCATAGTAATTTAATATAGTAGTCTCCTTTTTCGTCGTACCGATGATTCCTAGAGAAAATAAGGCAAGATAAACCATACATACTTCTTTCCATTGTAACTTCTGATTTATTTAATTCGAAACCATAAACCTTGATTTCACTGAACACAATATATTATCTTGTATCCGTTTTTCACTGTTGTGTAGACAAAATACTTATTACAGTGATATTTGGTGATACTATTGTAATTCGCAAACAAACAAAACAAGTCTGAAGTCATTCAAAAATTCAAAATCCACCGGATCGTCGAACTGTCAAACTTGAAAGCACATTCGTTCGGGAACTTACCGCACAGATAACGTCATTTAACGTAATTTTATTCGGAAATTCATTTACAATCATCCAATTCCAGAGTATTTTTAGCTAAGAGTTTTAGGAAACCTTATTCAAATTGTCCGAAATTGTGTCAATATTCCAACGTGGCGCCGACTTACAAAGAATTGTATGACTACCTGTACACGTATTACACAGTGAGCACAAAACGTTCCTATTACGGAACGTAGTGTGTTGACGTTGTCAAGTTGTCATACAAACGTCACCCGCGAGTTGATCGTCGACGATTTTACGGCACGTCCGAAATTATTTTTCTTTTAAAATTGCAGTTGTTATGTGCTAATATAAATAAGAAAATGAGGATCACTAATGTGAGAAGAGGCCGGATCATCCGCATGGCATCGGCATGCGCGATTCTATTAGTTTTGTTATACGCTCTGCATAAGTGGTCCGCGGATAACGTTGCCTCTGAATCCGATGTTGGATTAATTTCGGACTCCCATGCCGCATATTTTAAGTCCCACCACGATGTTTACCCGACGTTGAAGACAGGTAACAAAATTTAGTGACTTATAAACGCGATTTTGCGGTGCTAATAGATGATAAGAATAAGTACAGTTATGTGGCCTATAGGCCCGGCGTGCTAGTGCCATAGAGTTCAGTGTTTTGTTGCGTCAGTACGTGTTTTGTACACCGTGTAATGCTATGATTGTATCGTTATATTCTCAGCTGTAATAATATAATCAACATAATTAGTTAATTCTAATACAAAATTCGTTGAAATATAATCTTAGATAGTTATCTATCACTTCTCATTGATAAAAATCAATTATAAACTCTTCAAGTTATAGTATGTTAAAATGTCATCATCAGATTAGATCATACCCAAATAGGTATTTATTGAAATATTTTTTCTAAATGGCTTAAAATAGAGTTAAGACAATTTCAGACTTTGGAGAGGATCACCCTAGGTACAGGGTTCCCAAAATGATTAATTCTAATCAATTGCTATTATAGGAATATTGTCTATTGCTTCAATTGCATTTGGTAAACAATCAATTTGCACATCAATGTGTATCAATCACGCAAATATTGACAATTGCAATTTACGGTTTTGGGGACTCTACACACCATTATCCCCTCATAATAATAGCTTACAAATAGGCATTACAGTAGCTATCACAGACTATCAAATAACAAAGGAAATGTATACTTATTGCTCTCATGTATAATGTTGATACAGAGATAATAAGTCGTTTTAATATTAAATTTCAATTATTAAAAATTGTTGCTTAGATAAAAAAGTTTATACATAATATATATTGGTAAGAGAAAAATTAAAAATTTTAGCTTTCTTACCAGTCCGTTTGTTAAATTAAATTCTAAAAGATATACAAATAAAAAAATTGTGGCTTTTTAATGACGATTTTATAGTTCAAATAACTGCCACATAATAATTTTATTAGTTACCAGTATCTACTTAAAAGTACATTAATAATTTATTGATGCAAATAAATAGTAGAAGATAGTCAATGGCAATATGACAAAATTTAAATAATAATACTGCTGGCTTGTGTTATACTATTAATTCTATTAAACTTTAGTTCACAAAATTATTATTGCCTTTAAGTCATTGAAATTCGTACAATATTGTATTATTTTTAAACTTTTTATATAATTATTTCAATTAATCATAATAATGAGGACCTCTTTTCCAAGCCCTGTTGTCATCTTCTCACTTCCTTTTGTAACCTAGGAACCATAATTATTGTATTCCACAACTTCTAGACAGGAACCTCATAGGTAACTAGTGTCTACAATAGCTTTGCACTTAAGTAGTGATGTCCCAGCAACCAACAACAGCCTTCATGCATTTTCTATGAAGCTGTCTCACATTGACATTTGTAACTGCATCTCCCGATATACAAGGTGTAACAGATTAGACGCAAGACCTGAAAGTACTTTGTTCCTAATTGACTACTGAATCAATATCAGTAACTTTTAGTATAAGTATTTTTCACTGATTGAGCCTAAGAAAATTCAATCTTATTCCTGAAGAAATAAGACTCAATTTTAAATGCATAAAGTAATGCTTGGGTCAACACGTTTTTCTTAATAATATCAGTTAGTTTAAAAAAAAAATAGTTTTGGTCGTCGTATTATGCTTTTAACTCAATACTCTAACTGGGGTATATGAGGTTTTGCGTTAATTGTGTTACTCGTTGTATAACACACCTGGACACCTGGCAACAACCACCAATTTTTTCAAACATGATTCATTATTAACATACTTAACACTTTACAGTTGTTACGTTCAAGTGGTTTCCATTTTTTTGTGGATTATGAAGAGAATGGTCTAGTTTCACCCACTTTGATTTGTGCACTTTATCTAGGGAAACATTGTATACAGGGTGACTTGTAATTTGACGTATTCCTTCCAGCATATGATAGTGTGACCCATTAGCAACAATTAAGCACCCCATAAAGCCTAGGCGAGAAGTCATGGGATTCGAAAAATCACAATTATGTTTTTTTTTTAAATCCCAGAATTCGTAGAGAACTATTACTTTTCTCCCAACTCTCAAATTGAATGGCCTTCATTTCTGTTGCATTGGATACCTAATACAACTTTCACGGTATACAAATTTACTAAGACATCACAAAGTTACAACTTAAAGGAACAATTTTAATCACCATTTTCAAAAATCATCCACATGTATACATGAACTTCAACACCAGTTATCTCTTTGAAAGATTTACAGGTCACGAAAATATCATAGAGTATTAAAGTTTTAATTTCGTTATTCCAGATGCTAGACGAACGTTTTTGATTGGTTATTTAAATAGTGAACGTCATTTCTTCATGTTTCCCTACATACGTAAAAGTTGAGTAAGCTGGGTCTTTGCTTTCCTGTATTTCGTTTTGAAACTTGTGTAATTTTAGCTAATTACATTTTGATTAGATTTTATGTTGATAAATATTGTCTGCATTAAAAATTACTGCGAAATTAGCCGTCAATTTGATTCGTACGGTCTTATCCCAGCGCCGAACTTACCCCCCAGCACGCTCCTTTATATTACTTATATTTTGAATGGGACAAAACATTAAAGTAAGTATTAGAAATTAGAAAACAAACACAAAACGAAACAAAAAAAGAGAGAAATAGTAACCATTTAGAAAAAAAATCGTTTACTTTCTTTCATTCATAATTATATTGTCCCATCTATAGACTCAATGAACTCTCGGCGACCTAGCTGAAAAATTAAGTAGCTACTATTGCTAAGTATCAGTAAAGCCTAATTTACACTGTACAATTTGATTGTCTATGGTATTATGATAAGGGGGGTGTGCTAAGGTAGCATGCGAAATTCAAATTTTAAATTCATTTAATCCCATTGAATTATTTTTTCATGAAATAGTCATTCAATGATTATGATACAGATACAATGATTAAATGACCTTAAAATTTGAATTTCGCGAGCTACCCATTACTCGCCGTCCGCAAGCCCGCGCCTACGTTGGCCGAGAATCAGCCTGGGATTCCCAACGCCCAGGGCGTCTCCTGCGGAGACTGGGCCGTGAGGGCGCATATACTGCCTCTCCCTCACGTGTGCCGCCTCTCTCTTCGCGAGCATTACTGCTTCGCAGAAGGAGGTGACGGCTACCCATGCACTCTCGCTCCATACCATGGCCTGGACCGGGGCCGGACGCGAGAGATCGCCGCCGCCGCCGATCGCCTCCACGAGGACATGACGGTGCTCCGCCCAAGCCAGGCAGACCTCCACCGTACCCTTCACCGTGTCCTCAGGGCGATCTTCGCAGTGGAAACACCCGGGCGTTTCCTCCCGACTTATGTGAAACAGCCACAACACCCGGTTCAGCCACGGTTCCGTACACGAAGGGTAACCACGGGATCCTATTACTAAGGACCCATCCATAAATTACGTCACACAAATTTTATGGTTTTTTGACCCTTGTGTGATTTCGCATATTTTTCAATTTTAGAAGTAGGTAATTAAATTTAAACAGCAGTTTTTCAATGTTTTTTAATTTAATTTAAAAATAATCTTAAACAAAAGCAAACATAAAGTCAAATAGATAGAATAAGCCAAATAAATAGATAGGTAGAAGAAGTATAATAAAAATAGATCGAGTAAGTAATATTTTCAAGTTTTTGGTTTACATATAAATTTCGAGTTTTAGTATTTTAGATTTTAACATGAGACGTCACTTTTCGCCCCCCCCCCCCCCCTTAACGTGTGACGTATTTTAGGAAGGCCCCTAAGCCCCCGCTGTCCGTCCATCCGCCCGTCCGTCTGTCTGTCAGCGGGTTCTATCTCACATCTGTAATAGGTAGACAGTTAAAATGAAAATTTCACAGAATGTGTATGTATTTCTGTTGCCGCTATAACAACAAATAATAAAAATAAAACAAACTTGTTTTCATTTAAATGTAATGATTTATTTATTGTTTCAGAACTCGGTAACTTTGAGCCCAGAGACTTAAACACAGTAAAAGGCCCCGGAGAAGAAGGCAAGCCCTACCACATGGCTCAAGACAGGGCCAACGATATCGCCGAGTCGGAAAGTGAATACGGCATGAATATTGCAGCGTCCAACGATATTGCTATGAATAGGTAAGATTGTGTTCGAAGATAACAACTGAATTCGCCTAAACTTATCACAAAATTGATAGTTACACATCGGCTCCGTAAAACGAATGAAAGAAAACTAGCGCACGTAGGAAGCGTAGATAGGTAGGTACATAATGCGATCGGAGGCGCGCGCATGCCACACTACACTTCTTGTTCGTGTTGGCAATTGCGCACGATACCAATACGTTGGAAAAGACGGCCTGGCTGCGAGCCGTCATTTCCATCGACCAGTCTGGGCAAGGGCCAAGGGCCTCGTGATCCATGGGGCCTCCTAGTTCCTTAGCCCGGGCTATAAATTTCTAGTTCGCTTCGATCACTCTTGAATCCTGCATTTTCCATTGCAGCTCCATGATCCTAAAGTGACCTGCACCGTAATTGCGTAACACACGATCAATCATAATCCGTTTCATTTTGACAGTTCAACAATAGTCATTGCATTATTTACGTTGTCGAGCAGACGCATTTTTCGAACATATGAAGCAATGGATTAGGAATTTGTTTCTAAATGATTCAGATTATGATTGGTCGTGCGTTACGCAATTAGGGTGCAGGTTCTATAGGTTAAAGACGGCCTTGCACTCCGCGAAATATTATATAGGTATTCTGGTAGCTTTTGCCAGCGGCTTCGCACACGTGCAGGTTGAAAATTATCCCATGAGAACGCACACCCGGGATGATGATGATGATGATGGGACTGCCTTTTCCGCACGTAGACTCCCATTCGGTCCGTTGTGCGTGGGGATTCTGGCTAACAAAGCCAGCCTAGCTCCGCCCAAAAGCACAGAAGCTTCCTGGGAGCTTCACAGGCTTCGCGGAGCGACCTCACTGTTCCGAGGATTTCTTCACGTTGAGAAGCCACGGCCACGCATTCCAGGATGACGTGGGCGGCTGATTCCGCACACCCGGGATAAAATAATCCTATGTGTTAATGCAGGTTATAAACTATCTAATAGCCAAATTTATCTGTTCAGCCGTTTTTGCGTGATTGAGTAACAGACATCCAAACATCTACCAATATCAACATATCAGTAGGATTAGTAGGACATTTCACAAGTATCTATGACTTTACTACTATTAGTCGATTTCAATCAGAAGATTCAGACGCTGCACTCGAGTGAAAGTTGTTTTTTGTTTCATTCCACGTTCACACGACACCCACAGAATTACTTAAGAATGAACTTTGAGCGACTCCTTTTATTTCATTATTCCATCATTCGGTAGGCGAGTGAAATATCGAACATACATAGTTGGATCACTTCACTAAAGAATTAGTTTTTAATTCAGTCTTTAGTTTGAAACAAAAGCACCAAATAAATTACATGTGTCGGGTGTAAAAAATGTACCTAGTCCAATATTAACCAAAGTAGGTGACATTACTCGTAAATTGCATAGCTAGCATATTGTATAATCGGCGCGACCTTGGCATATCCTGTACGAAATCAGACGATCTGATAACATTTTGTGGACCAAATGTGATTAAAAGATATATAGGTACGGTTACCCGCTTTAAATTATGGCTTTATTAGCAGCCAGCTATCTAGTTTCAGAGATAGTAACAGTTCATTTTCAAACGTTCCGATTCATAATAAGCTCAGTAGCTTCTAAACCGGGTAGCAAACGACAGCCGGAAAGTGTGAAAAGCCAATTACAGAGCTAAGTAACCCTCATATATTTAAACTAGTCCCCGTTAAACCACGGTTCTCTGATCCAATATATATCCTCCTACTCATATGTCGAGGGAAGCTCTTATTCCCAGACTCAGATTATAAAACAAAGGCAGGTAGACCGCGCGGAGCACCAAGAGTGAAGCCAAAAAACCAAATACTAAAGCGTCGCATTGTATGTTAAATGTAACATACAATGCGACGCTTTAGTATTTGGTTTTTTGGCCTTACTTTGGTGTTCCGCGCGGTGCATCTGCCTTTGTTTTATAATCTGAGTTCCCAATCAAAATAATCCTACCAAAAAAAAAAACATATAAAGAAGGCAGCCAAAACTGTGGAATAAGAAAGCTAATGACATACATGACAGGATTCAAATTCTATTGCTACCAATTTTTTTAGGCTTTTCTCAGTAAGTTTTTTAAGTCGGGATGAAATGTAAATTATCTGAGATTACAAATTCAAGTACCTAATCTGTAAACTCTCGTTATTTTTTTATTGTACTTATTCCCCCTTATTCACAAACGTTGCTTAAAGTTAAGTAATGATTAGCGTCTGTTTAACCATACATTTTTGACGTTTAAACATCATTTAACTTTAATCATCGTTTATGAATATACCCCATTATTTTATTGATTCTGTCATGAACAGGCTTTGTATGTGTGCACACAAACATGAATCTTCTATTACAGGCATTTCCATACTTAAAATAAGGCCTCTAAAATGTATTTGTTAAAACCTGTTGATTACTAAATAAAATAAATTTATAAAGACTCACATACCTCTTCCACTGTTAAAAAGTTGTTACAGCCAAGCCCCTAAATCAAAACTAGCATCTCGGTCAAAATGTATGGGTTGGCCGTTCCGTTGAACTATTGCATGATATACATTACAATACATTAAAATACCAGTGACTTAATTTCGTACTATAAGTCCATAGGAGGGTCTTTGCAACGGTCGCGAGACGGCCAAGCTATACATGACCTATGCTTGATCAAGATATAAAGTTTGTACAGTCCTAACTCTACAAACCTTCCATCAGTTCAAAAGTTGTGTGTTTTATATTATAAGTTTGCCAACTACGTGTTATCCTGAGACTGTGAGCTCTCCAGCATTATCCAGGTCGAAGCTAATAAGGGTTTGAAAATACAACGAAAAGCTAAGAAAAGGTAGTTAGTGCCCGCTGCTATTTGTATTTAGCTCGTCTGGTGTCTTGTCTTGGCAGATGGTATTACGATACTGCCTGCCAACATTAAACATCATTTAGAAGACCTATAAGCTTAATAGGCCACTTTCATCCTCAGATCGATTCCCGACACTCGTCTAGAAGAGTGCAAGTACTGGCACTACCCCGTCGAGCTGCCGAGCACGTCCGTCATCATCGTGTTCCACAATGAAGGGTTCTCGGTCCTCATGAGGACTGTACACTCTGTCATTGACAGGTCACCACCGAAAGCGCTCCATGAAATTGTATTGGTGAGTTTTGCAACGTAGATACAGGAAAAGTTCGTATGTAGTGCGCAAACTGTAACCAACCCCCAGCTCAGAAATTTTTCGTCGGTTATACAAAAAAAAAAACCAGCTGTTCCATACATTTTGACCGCGTAGGTATTGCACTTTTCTATGAAACAGCAGATTTATTTTGTAGAACCGACGAAAAATTTCTGCGCTCTGGGAGGTCTAGAATAATATACTGAATTCATGGTTACAGTTTGCGCACTGAATAAAAACTTTCCTGTATAACTACGGCTTTTTTTTTCACCATCCGGTCATCTATATTAATTGCGTTATTGACATTTTTGAGCAGGCGAATATTCTTCAAACCTATGAAGCAATGTTTTAGGATTTTCCTTCAATTCATTTCCCCAGTTTAAATTTTAAGAGTGTTACGTAATTGATCGTATGCCTAGCCTGTTCCCAACTATGTAGGTCGCCTTCCAGTCTAACCGGAATGCCGCTGAATGCCAGTATTTTACATGGAGCGACTTCTACCTGACCTCCACACCCCTTTTACTGTCTAGGTAAGGCTAGTTGTCAGACTTTCGGGCTTGAATGACAGTCGGGACCATCAGCTTACTTAAGCCCATCTTAATAACTGTTTTCTTCTTATCCGGTACGCTCTTGACAGAGCGATCGTGATCGTTACGTACTCGTAGCAGTATTGGAAGGGGCAGATGTGATGCACTTCACGACATTTCGCCACCGCTGCCTTCTAGAGGTTATCCTGCTGCATTCGTAAATAACTGTTACATAGTATAAAAATTAACCATACTTTATCAATCAAATAAGTTCTTCAGGAAATTGAATCAGATTTGAGCCATACAAAAGCTGATGATTTCTAATAAGTTGTGTGGCTGCTGTAGTTGTATTTTGATCCTTTTACCACACACCCAATTTTCAAATTGACTACTTATATTTTACTATACCTATTTTTGACGACTGTATGCAGGTATGTTACTTATTCATCATAACGTCAACGCCGGCTGTCGCTGAAAAAAAGCGCTGGGTCTCTGTCTTGCCTATGCAAGACAGAGACCCAGCGCTCAGCATAATGCTAAGACCCTATGGTCGTAGCATTATGCTGAGCGATGGCCGTTTTGTGTAGAGGTGACGCATAATATTTTCCCCCAACTTGTTCTTTTTTGTGCTTGTGTTCTTTCTCTGCGTTATATTTACCGTACCATAGCCATATCTGCCATAGGTGCGGGTTGTTCGAAAGAGACACCGCGGCCTCTGGCACACAGGCAACTGAGGGAACACGGGTGGGTTTTAGTCAGTAAAATCTGACACGAGTTCCTGCTCCACCCAGAGCGGGAGTAGTTATTCGATGATTTCCCACCCAAAAAAAAAACCATAGCCATATAATGTATCATTTATCCTAGTTTCCTACAGCAGCTTCATATTCACTTTCGGCAATACTGATAGATGATAGGTACCTAACTACCTATACACTACCATATACTTAATACCGAAATATCCTTTGTATGCCCTATTCAATATCCAATCTCATCATCACTTCAGCTGCTGGACATCCCCAAAGCTCCACCATTTCGACCGGTTCTGTGCTTATATGTATGTCGGTGCAGGAGACCGATCAGGGTGAGGATCTTCCCCAGAGAACATGATGTGTGGGTGATGTGTTGGTTAGCGAGCAAAACGAAGTTTTTCGAAATCACACTGGTAATTTATTAAGGTAGGTAAGTAGGTTCACTGAATACAACGAGTCGTATGACAGTTCCTAGATTAGTGTTGTCCGCGCGGCTGCCAGCAGAGAAGTGAAGTCGTCCCCTCCCTGCGATCGGACATCTTGAGTTAAGCCCGCGCAAACTTTAAATCTAGACTCCGCCGAAGCGTTGACGTCACAGCGCTTCCGCCTCGTTGATAATTCAGCTCCCGTACTATTGACTTCTCCGACACGGCCATCCTACGGGACACGCGTCCCTGTGTGTTACTCTGAAACAATATTCATCACACAGTATCACATAGTTCGGTCACTCCTGACCTATACCTTAAAATCAGTTTGTGGACATCTGATCTATCAGAATTTAATCAAGACGAAATTTGACAACTCTTTATTTAATTTTAAACTAAACTAGGGTACCTTATTACTAAAAATCAATAACACATTGAAGAAAATTAACATCTTATCAATAATCAGGAAATTCAAAGTACAACTGACTACACATTTATCCCGTATCTCGCAAAAGACACAGTCAAACCAAATAAATCAACAAACTTAAGCTCTGCATGTGATCTCTGGCTACGCATAGCCCAGTAACCTCCAGTTACTCATATCTCCTTTATGAAACCCCCCACGGAAGCGCCGAGTCTCTCCTGGACTCTATGGTTTTCACTGAAACCCGACCTCCGCCAGAGTTGACTGCTTACCGCGTACTCACGGACTACTAAAGTAGTAGACGCCGATTTCTATTGAGCTACGGCTACACGACAACCTCTGGTACGGTCCAATCATCATGCTAACTTAAATACTCTCCTCATTGTTACAACTACTACTTTGCTCAACCTCAGTTTCGTCAGTTATACTTTGATTCTCTGGCATTTTTCGCAACCTATCATGTGCGTATTTGTATGTACGGTTAGAATTAAGTGCTTTTAAATTATAACGATCACCATCAAGAACCTCTATGACCTCAAACGGTCCTTTAAATTTAGGATCTAACTTTGTTTGATTACGCTCCTCGTTCATAATCAAAACAAAGTCTCCTACCGAAAATTTATTGAGTTTTGCCCTTGTCTGGTCGAATCTACGTTTTTCATAAGAAGCCGACTTCTCTATATTGCATAACGCATCATCTCTTATGGTATTTAAATCAACCTCGTGTTCTACATCATCGGCTGTCATCAATGACAGTGGCCGCGCAACTTTGCCAATTAACAGCTCTAACGGACTAGCTTTTGTCGTGCGGTTAACTTTACAATTTATCGCAAGTTGGACTTCGCCTAGCGCATCCTGCCACGAACGGTCTTTTGTCTCTATAGTTGTTAACATCGACTTTAACACTGACATTACACGCTCTACCTGTCCATTCGCTCGTGAAGATCCCGTCGCGATCAAGTGTAAATTAATGTTACTAGAATCACAGAACTCTTTAAATTCCTTACTCGCGAAGCAACGTCCTTGATCAGCGATTATTCGAGTCGGAGTACCAAATAACGCTACGCCATTTTTAACAGCTCTAATGCTACTTTTAGAATCAATATTAACGGTGTGAAACAATAAGACGTATTTAGTGAACGCATCGATAAGGACGAAAACGTATTCTTTTCGATCGCTCTTGCCGCTTAATTTTCCCGTCGCATCAACGTGTATAGTATGCCAAGGCGTGCCTACTTTAGGTATTGGGTTTAATTGAGCTTGTACTTTACCCGAGTGTGATTTCGCTACCTTACATGTTACACAACTGTCAATAAACTTCTTAACGTAACGGGGCATTCCCTCGAACCAATAGACGTCATAAAGCTTTTCTAAGGTTTTATCATAGCCGAGATGAATGAGTGACTCATGAACATTGCTCACTACCGACCATCTAATTGCTCTAGGGAGGATTGGTAAACACTTAGTACGTCCGTTACGCTGAATTTTTCGATTAAGAATACCTTTACGAATCTCGTACGTTTTTGCTAAATCGTCATTTAACTGTCCGTTATTTAAATCAGAAACAAGCTTAGAGATTTCAGGATCGCGTTTTTGTTCAGCGAGTAGCCAATTACCGGAGAGTTCGGTCAAGTTAATCATTTTATTTAGCTCTTCCTTGGGCTTCGACTCTGCATTAACTTTAGAATTAAGGAATGGGGGATGATTTCGTGACAAGAAATCTGCGTGTGCCATATCTTTGCCTTTATTATAAAGGACATCAAAATCAAAGCATTGTAAATAGGCCCACCACCTGTGGACTCGCGGTGTCAAGTCAATCTTTTTACGAGATGATTTTAGTGAGTTGCAATCAGTCACAACTGTGAATTTTCTGCCGTGTAAGTATTGCCGAAATTGTTTGATTGCATTAACAACCGCCAAAGTCTCAAGTTCGTAACTATGATAACGCGACTCCGCAGGTGTGGTCCTCTTACTGAAATACGCTACTACTCTACGTTTACCTTCAATGATTTGGAATAAAATAGCACCGTACCCATCAGAGCTAGCGTCTGTGTGCAACTCTACCGGGTATTGGGGGTCATAGATCATTAAAACCGGTTCTTTTGTAAGAATAGAAACAATTTCTTTTCTAATGTCCTCGTGGCGCTGTTGCCAAGAAAAGGGAACCTTATTACACGTCAATTTATAGAGGGGGCCCATAACACGCGAAAAGTTAGGCACAAACTGTCTAAAGTATGTTGCTAAGCCTATAAATTGCCTTAACTGAGCTACGGTGGACGGTGGAGGTAGGTTAGACAGTGCTTCAACTTTTCTCCGGTTAGGTCTAATCTGTCCCGACTTGATTTCATAACCTAGAAACTCCAATTGCGTTTTCAAAAACGAGCACTTTTTTAAATTTAATGAAAACCCGGCTTTAGTCAACGTCTCCAAAACAACATTAAGTCTCTCGATGCCTACTTCAATAGTTTCCGAAATAATAAGAACATCGTCGACATAAACAATGACGTAAGTATTCGCTAAATTACCTAGAGCCTTAACAATAGCCCGTTGAAAAACTGATATCGCGTTACGAAGTCCGAACGGCATAGTCAAATACTCGTACTGGCCATCAGGTGTTATAAACGCCGTACGCTCTATAGATTCCTCAGATTTAATAGGGATCAAATGAAAACCTGACGCACAGTCTAACTTCGTAAAATATTGCGCACCATGCAAACGTGATATTTGGTCTGAGATAAGGGGCAATGGATATCGGTCAGGTATAGTGTTGCTATTTAGTTCGCGGTAATCGACGCACATTCTATCGGAACCGTCACGCTTCTTAACCAAAAGTGCTGGACTTGCAAACGGGGAATTACTGGGACGAATAATATTTGCACGCAACAATTCATCTACGCGCTCACGCATTATTTTTCTTTCTTCCGCACTAAGACGATAAGGTCGTCGTTGTACTGTCAAACAAGGGTCAATTAGACGAATATCAAGCTCACCGGTTGTTACACGTGTTTGCGGCATACCAGTAATAAAATAGCTCGAATAGCGGGTCAGCACAGAAACGATCGCAGATTTATGCTCAAGGGACACGTCTGTATCAATAACGGCAAAATGATTTATTGAAGGTAGGTCTTTAGCTTTTGACGATTGGACGGTACTCACTGAATCAACCGAGGGTAATTGTAAATTACAATTGTTTACATCGTGGACTTTGGAAATTTTAAAGTGTGTCGCGGTCATACTAACACTGAATCCTTGCAATAGTATTTCACGGCCTAACATAATATCGCTCCTCAAATAGACATCGGGCAAAACATGCAATAAAATCTCGATTAAACTATTATCAATTTCAACAATACAAGTAATCTGAACAGTGCTGAGTACACTTGACTGGCTAATGCCCTTTAAAGTAACTACATTTTGTTCACGCTTACCACTAAATTTACATGATACACTTTCTTTAATAAGTGAACACTCAGCACCAGAATCATAGTGAAATGTGAATAACTGACCTTGATGGCTTAAAATTCCTGCCGGGGGATCAACGACGCACACGTCGACCCGTCGCTCGCTGCGTGTTGCCTCGGTGCTGCCGCCACCTCCATTAGGGCACCGGGTGGAAATGTGTCCTTGTTTTCCACATTTGTAGCAGACGATGGAGCTGGTAGTAGTGGCTTGCTGCTGAGGCTTGCCGTTGGTTCTTGAGGCTTGAACATTTTGTGTTTTCGTTGGTTTTCCTTTTGCTTCCTGCCTATGAAAACAATCCGCCAGTCTATGTCCCATTTTCCCACAGTGGAAACATTTAATTGATGATGTTTGAGATGTCTTCATACGTTTGGTTTCAAATGTTTTCTGATCTGGTACTGTACTTGACTTGCGTTTCAGGTAAGTAAAAGCTTGCAATTCTTGTTGTAGTCGCTGGCGATTGTTTAATTCTGATGTAAAAGCCATTCTTTGTAATCTTGAATCGAACTGGGAAATGTGTGCGACTGTTGTTGCCACCACAATCTGTTCGATGGTGAGATTCTTCCAGCGATTAAATAACAGTGACATGACACGACTGCCGTATGCAGCTAAAGTTTCACCTTCTTTGGGTTTGTCGCCACTTAACTTTATCAGGGTTCCTGCAGGTGTTTCTGTGCTCACAAATCTCGCAGTAAACAGTTCTTTGAAGTCCGCCCATGTCATACCGGGGTAGGACACTGAGGATAACCACGCTGATGCTGATCCTTTGAGAGCCTTGCTAATGGTGATGATCAGCTGACCTCCTTCCGTTGGGTTATCGGCGAAACACAGGTCTGAAGTAGCACACCATGAACGTGCATCTGCGTCGGTCTTGTCCGGGTCAAATTCGGGTAGGTTCACAATCTTGGCAGAACGTTGCGGCTTGCTTAGCGCTTCAATCAAGGCCTTCATATTCGAATTTTGAGTTTCGAATAATAACCGCCAGTTGTTAACGTTCCCGCCATTTTCTTCACAGCGTGGTGTGATCTCAGTGCGATGTTCGTTTGTCTGTTCGTATCCCACTTCTGATGTCGGTGCAGGAGACCGATCAGGGTGAGGATCTTCCCCAGAGAACATGATGTGTGGGTGATGTGTTGGTTAGCGAGCAAAACGAAGTTTTTCGAAATCACACTGGTAATTTATTAAGGTAGGTAAGTAGGTTCACTGAATACAACGAGTCGTATGACAGTTCCTAGATTAGTGTTGTCCGCGCGGCTGCCAGCAGAGAAGTGAAGTCGTCCCCTCCCTGCGATCGGACATCTTGAGTTAAGCCCGCGCAAACTTTAAATCTAGACTCCGCCGAAGCGTTGACGTCACAGCGCTTCCGCCTCGTTGATAATTCAGCTCCCGTACTATTGACTTCTCCGACATGTATATCCAATAGTCACTTATAAATAGCATCTATTTTCACAAAGGCTATAAAACCATACTCTATGTATTTTCACCTTTAGGTAAAATTTCATGATTCAGTAAAGCTGCCATTAGAGCATGGCGTGCCGATAACACATCTCCGGAAAATGTTATAAATTCACAATAGGTACGTAAACTTTGAAAATAAAACATTGTACAAACGTTTTTACCAATCAATCCATCGCTGTTCGTATAATACCTACTTTTACGATGAATGGTCTCATGAATTGAACCTTAATGTGTTGCAATAAAGTTCAGATTTTATTGCAACTGATAGTGTTTTAAGATATTTTTGAATTATTTGGTCATTCTTAACTTAATTAACATCGCCTTAAAATTTAGTTTCTTTTACATTTTTCTTTTGTTATACTAATAATATTATATCAGGCGGTGTTCCGTGTGGTGCCGGACGAAAAGAATAGCACCATCCCATTTCTTCCCGCGGGTATCGTCAAAGGCGACTAAAGAATGACTAGAGAATGGGCAGCAGCGTTAACAATGCATTTTACCACCATACTGCAATCACCAACCCGCTTGCCAAGCGTGGCGATTATGGCCCGGTTTTTGGGGGAAACCTATATCCAGCAATTGACGTCTTTCGGCTGAAATGAAAATGATTATGACAGGTCAGGCCTCTGTATTTTAGTCCAATGTGAAAGTCATGGGAACCCTTTAATCTAAGCCTCTAAGATCTTTCGCCTCCCTCATATCTTAAACTTGGTAAACCAAAACAAACTCCCCAGTATGGCGTAAATGGTTAAGTACATAGGCCTTTCAAAAAAACTTTTTACTTTGTACCTACCCTAATGTCTTTTTTGGAAGGCGTATGGTTTTTTGATTAATGTTGTGAAAAAGTTAGTTTTTATTTTTGTTACTTATCAGTCATGGCACAGATGCCAGCACATCAAGCTATCCCAAACTGTCAAATTTTTCCAATTGAATATAAACCTTATTCTTTTGGATTAAAGTTGAAAAACTATCAAAGAAATTTGACAGATTGGGGTAGCTAGATGTGCTGGCCTCTGTACCTACCACACACCAATTCGTATACCACTACTTGCTATGTAAACAACGGTGACATGACAGTAAGATGCAGCGCAGACGACAGACTATCTGTGACGCACATTTTAGTCTGTGAAAATAGAACCAACGCGCAAAAATTTCGACGCACAAAAATCCGTGTCATTCTGGCAGATCCCGCCGCGCCGCGCCGCACAGAAAGTGCGCGATAAAAATAGAACGTTTGCTTCAACGCGCGCTAACGCAGACGGCGCACACCAACACACTTTTAGTATGCAATCTGCACTCGTTAGTGGGGGACGTAAATTACTCGGTATAACACCATGGCGCTAGAGATCGATGTATCGATGTTAATACAAGAAATACAAAACAGACCAGAAATTTATGATACTTCTAAGGCAGAATAATTATCATGATAGACATTTTAAAAAGAAAATTGTGGGAAGAAGTGCGCTGTAATATTTATTCCGCCCCTGCTTGGACATCTCTCACGTCTACGTATTTTTTTGTCTACGTCCCTACAGTTCTGCCGACAGAATGATCAAAGATGTGCGTCGTGTGCGTTGAGTCTGCGTAAAATCCGTGACGGACTTTTTGTATGCCATGCAGACATTTTGTGCGCCACAGACTCGATCGCACATAAAGTGTGTCGTCTGCGCTGCACCTAAAGTATTAGAACATCGTCTAGATAGTTGGTGAAAAATAGACAAAGTTGATGAAATACGTATTATTGAAGCTAATGCAAAAACTACCCATGCAAAGTTAATAAAATTTATCAATATAAATTTGGCTTTATATGGGACCAATGTCCCATATACATTTTAGTAACTTTGCTTTTTTTTGTTGATTTTATTACTAAGTAGACCTGCTCTTGACCTCGATCACGCCTGATGGAAAGCGATTGATGAGGTCTATGATGGTTCGAGCGTGCCCAGAAAATGCCTGTTCACTCTGTTGTTTTGAAGGTAGACGAGTTAAATATGGAATGGAACACAGACGCAGGCAGAGAGTTCCACACTTTGCTTGGGTAATTTTTAGAGCACGCTTCCGAAGCATACCCTGAAAAAAAAAGATCCACAGTCGCCACAGATATCGTGGAACAAACATAAAAAGAAATACAGACGAATTGACGAACCTTCGCTTTTTGGAAGTCGATTAGAAATGCCCCTCAAGTTCGAAAACGACTTAAAACACTATGACGCACATGGATTACAAACCTAGATCTGTAATCGATTGTGTTTATCGAAAAAGGTTGCCCTACAAACACCATCAGCTAAAAATTGTCGTAATATTTTGCGAATTACAAATCAATGATTAGCAATCGACTCGGTTCGTGATCGAATTATGTGGCTTGACCACTGCAATCTGCATTAGTAAACAAAGGGTAATGACTAGATTAGTTCTACTTTAAGCAGGTTCTCTTATGTTATGTGGTATTTTAGTAAATGAATTATGTATAAGTATATATGTCGGAAGAGGCACTTCTCTCTCGTTATCATCAGCCATATTTTAACTAATGTGGGCGTACTATGGGAAGTGTTGGTTATTGCGCAATAGAAAAGCCGTTTATAGTTCAAATCAAATTATAATTCACGAACCAATTAATTACACTAGCTAATCATACACTGTAGGTATACATCAGAACTATACGAAACGCGCGGCAGTTTCTAAACGTGCTCACTGCTTGACCGCCACTGTAAGACTGAACTTAACCGTGGACCAGTGTGACCAGATTAAATTTTACAAAAATACCGAAGCTCCTTAAAAAAATACTGAAATATACCAACTTGCACAGGGAAAATATACCAATAAAAATACTGATTTTCAAAACATATTTTTATTTATTAATCATCATCATCATCGCACAGACATATAAAACAGTAGCAGACCAAACATTCGCTAAAAATTGCGTACCCATTACGCACACATAGAGAGTGTGTCGATACAGGGCCGCACTAGGGCCGGTTGCCGTTATTATATAACGATATTGAAACGACCGATAATCTTACTGAAAATCCGCGAAATTCTATATTCTCTGGGTAAATGAAGTGTAGATTACTTATCAATAAAGTCTTAACGAATATAATCACCCATCTGTTCCCGTGGTTACTGTAAAAAGCGACTAAGGTAATATTTTAAGAGGACGGTGGGCGGCAGTCCTTTCACCTCCTTTTAACGGTATATTTATATACAGACCGTTGACGGGCATCAGCATCGAATAAAAAAACTCTCCCTGCAGTCATTAACCCGCATGCCCAGCTTGATGGGACCTAGAGTTAAGGTGTTGGTATGCCTGAAAGCTAGCTTATAAATATATCAGGAATTTTGAAATAAAACAATGAATTTAATGAATATTTACATTTTTTTTTTTACTTTTTTTTAAACTTTATTAATTTATATATTCTTTATTGTACACTACAAAAATACAATAAACAAAAAAAAAACACTAAATATACAATAGGCGGCCTTATCGCTTTCCGCGATCTCATCCAGGCAACCATTGAATGGACAGTGATTAGCCTGGACATAAAATGGGGACGTTGTTGGTGCAAATAATGTGTTTACAATATACTAAAATAGATACACAGATATATACATATCCTAAATAAAAGATACATAAATACATACATACAAAATTTAACACGAACGAAAATAAAAGCCTATACAGAGATTATTACAGTTTGGTACGAGAACAAGATCACAACGACAAGTACCTAATGTTCTTTATTTTCATAATTTAAAAACTACTGGTCCTAAAATAATAATATGTACAGGTATACAAAAAATAAAATAATCATAGGGCATCAAATAATACGTCCGCATCGTTGTCAATGGGAAAAGTGGCCAACAAAGGCTGGCAGCATTGCCACGTGGTATGGCAATGCTGATTCTTTGGCTGAAAAATAGGCCAGCCCTTTGGTCACGTGAAGAGTCGATCAACCGCTTGGAATTGTCTCGGAAAACTAAGTTGCCACTCGGACCCCATGGCCCTAGAGTTTCAACCCCAAACAGCCCGAACATATAGGTTCCAATAAGATTGGAATATTTGCGACATTTGAGGTTCAGTTTCAATCCTGGAGTTTCATGTTTTTAAATCCATGCATTTCGTAAACTTACATCCTTTGGAAACCTGGAAAAATATTAGTAAGCTCAATTATTACCTGCTGAATGAAATGTTAAAATAATGTGAGTAGCCTATACCGATCTATGTCAACCATTGTTCATGTTATCCATCACACAGACAGGGTAACATAACCGGCTAATGAGACACAATTGATTTTCTATTGTAACGTAGGTATCACACGTGTACCCGCCGGGCCGGAGCGATTCTATAAATTTTACTATCATAGAATGTATGTTTACACTGGCAATCTGCACTCTGCCGTATTTTCAAACGATGTCACTGAAATGTCATTGAAACTTTCAATAATTCGGGAATTTCCCTAAGTTTATATTTGAAAGTTTGAAACCAAACCTTCAAAGATTAAGCCAAGTGCAGAACAGAAAATCATTTTGTGACTGGATGATTCGATACTATTTGTAATTCTAGGCGGCCTACCTGTCATGTCCTATCTGTAACTTACTGATCTTTGCTCCAAAATGAAATATAGATTAAATCCGGAAATTCCCCTGAACATCAATGTACGCAGTTTTTTTTTAATAATTTTATGACATGGCTATGGTATTGCCATAACTTTTTTCCAAAATATACCCAAAAATACTGGCTTCCGCCAATATACCTTTAAAAATACTGACTCTTGGAAAACTTACTAAAATATACTCAAAAAGTATTAAAATACTGAATCTGGTCACACTGCCGTGGACACTGAACTTAACCGTGGACACTGTGGTCGAGTGTTATGTCGTAGACTCTGTCGAGCGCCGCTTGGTGGCGCTGGCGTCCCGATTAGTCAATTGATTGACTGAAGTATTTCCGACATATGTGTCGCAAATTGTATAGAAAAAGTTTCATTTCAATACAGATACCTTATTAGAGTAAGTGGTATTGATTTTAGACTAGGGTTGTATTCACAGACATGATAACCTATCCCTGTATATCTATGGTTGTATCATTGATATTGCTCGTGGCGCCTACATAAGCATTGATTTTAGGTTTGAGTATGTATAAACAAAATCTAAATTCACAAGAAAAGTAAGTTCAAAAACCGACTACTGAAAAATCTCGCTCTAAAAAATATGAATATGAAAATAACCTCCTCTGAACGCTTTCAGAGGAGATTATTTTCAGGCCTTCAGAATTATTTTTAGATTTAAGGCAAAGTGGCATACGACCACAGCGGTGGTCGTAAGCCTTGGCTCTAAATCTTGCTTACTACTGTTACGTCTGTTACAATGTACCCCCTTATTTATAATCGTTGCTTAAAGTTGAGTAGTGATTAGCGACTGTTTAACCATACACTTCTGACGTTTAAACATCTGTTAACTTTAAGCAGCGTTTATAAATAAGAGGGTACTTTCTTTTTAGTTTATCATCTTATGTCCTCTAGAGGGCGCCATGTTCAATTTAATGTGAGATCTGCATCAATGTATTTTCTTTATCCTATTCATCATAATCAGTCTATAATGTTCCCAGCTGGGACATAGTACTCCTCTCTGCGTGTAATCCAACACGCGGGCCCAGTGCGGGTTGGTAGATGTCACATGTCTTCGAATGTCTGGTTCTAGGTCATACCGGTTTCAAATCTAGGTTTTTTAATGCGCATGCAAAGGTATTCGGGCGGAAAGTGTCCAGCACTTAGATGTCTGTAACATCCCGTATATTTACTACATTTTATATGCAAATAAAGATACTCAGGTACTTACTTTATTTCAAGTGATAGCATCATCATCTGCTTAGCCTTTTTCCAACTAAGCGGGGGTTTGCTTCCAGCCTAATCTGCAGCTGAATACCAGCATTTTACATACAGGGACTACATATCAACCTGGACAACCCAGTGTCCCAGTTAAGGCTGCCACAGCAAGGCGCGACGCGACTCCTGTAGAACAATTTTTATTATAACTTCATGGAAATTGTTCCACCAAGATCGCCTTTACTGAGTAACACGATACCTCTTGGTGAAAAAGAGAGGTTGTCCCCCTAAAGACTGATATTAGTATTATTATAGTATCTCTTACATACTTTTTGATCAATAAAATACCCTTAAATCAATTAATCATAGAGTTGGATGGAGGTGGCCTTCGAAAAGAATACCTGGAGGGATTTGGGGGAAGCCTTTGCTCAGCAACGGGAGTAGGCAATAAAAAATGAAAAATAAACAGTATTTTGTAACTGACTGGTTGATGATACCATGGCGGCTGGCAACGAAACCTGAACTCAATATTAAAGACACAAATTTGCAGTAAAACGATTTAACAATTAATTTATCAACTTAACAAGCAACTTTCAGGTCTGTTATCGAAACGTTAAGAGCCTGAACAGCATTAACTGTGCAATTGTAATCACCGTTATTATGTAAATAGGTGTCGATAAAGTTAGGCACTAATTGCTAAATGTGGCGATAACCGATCAACTGCTATACCTTTTTAATGGACGATGTTGATAACTGTCGTTTAAAGCGCACTTCCTTGTTTGTTAACAAAACTAGTTAAACTAAGTAAAAATAAAAACATTTTATTTCAGTTACTTAACAGGATACGTAGGTACACTTGCAGTTATTATAATGCAATTACACAACACATTACAAAAAATAAAAGGTTATATAAAATTAAGCCCACATTAAGTCCGCCTCTGTACATTTCTGTGCGTGAAGTATTAAATAAATAAATAAATAATAATAAATAAAAGTACAAATTAAAGAAAAAAAAAACCCAAAAAGTTGTGGGTAATATTTTGATCAAAGCATTGTCCCGTCGGGGACGGCTAATGTGCTAAATGTTATCCTCATTCCTCGTCCTGATCACCTTTTATCTATAACCTATTCCTTGAGATCTTTTCGATCAGCCAAAACACGATACTTCTGTTGTTTGTTGGTGAGTAACTTGCGTATCCTGGAAATTCCAGGTGATGCTCCAGCATCAGTTTAAGGTTACTTTATTCGTCTAATATCATCGAAGTAATAGAATACCAACAGAAAAGAGCTGATAATCTTCAAACGGCTGAACCGATTTGAATAAAACATGTCTAAGAACCATCGCTGGAAAACCTACTTTTAAATTAAAGAACCGCACCCAAATCAGTGAGCTACGGTGCCACAGTTAGACACACACACATAGCGGTCAAACTTATAACACCCTTCTTTTTGCGTCGGGGGTAAAAATAACAATTTCGTAAAAAAAAATATGAAAACTTATATGACTGACCTCCAAAGCAGGGATGAGATCCTATCAGCTACAGTCCTCAAGATTTCGTTGCAGCTTACAAAAGTATTAAATATCATATTTCTACCAAGATAGTATAAACCAGTCAGACTCAAATTAGTTGACAAATATGATTGTAATGTGTTTTACAGGTTACCAAAACGGAGGAGGTTCTCAAGTCGACGCGTTGTTTTTTTATGTGCCTATACCACGCATAACTTTTTACAGTGTAGTCCAATTTTGATAATTATTTTTATTGGATAGGGTATACCCCGAAGTAAAATTTATAAATATAAATTTATAAAAAAAAAAAACAACCCTAAGGGTAGGAAAACAGGGGATGATTGATTGTTTACTAACAGATATTAATGCTGAGTTGTGTATTACAAAAATTTATCAAAAATTAAGCATGTAGTAATTAGTAGAATAACAACAAAAAATTATAAAATAAAAACTTTTTAACAAAAAAATTCAACAGCCGAAAAAATCTGAAAAGCAAAAAGTAATATACCATTTTTGTTTAACCTTAATAACTAAGTTCGGAAGTCGGGGACTTTGGATATGTATTTTAATTTTATGTCACCGCCTTTCGAACTTAGTTATCAAGGTTAAACAAAAACCCCCTTATTTATAAACGTTGTTTAAAGTTCAGTAATGATTAGCGACTGTTTAACCATACATTTTTGGCATTTAAAAATCTCTTAACTTTAAGCAGCGTTTAGAAATAAGAGGGAATAGGTTTATAATTTTTTGCTTTTCAGTTTGGTTTTAGTTCTTCTAACTATAAAAGCGTGACATTTCTGTTTTTTTTTTTGTATGATTGAATTGTCATCGGTCCTCGATAAGTCTACAAAGTTTAAATGAAATCTGACCGTTTGAAGTGGGTCAAAATCAAGTCCAAAGGAGTCGGTTATAAACAAACAAACATGCTTACAAACATACACGTGAAGCTAATAAAAGCGTGTTAATAAAAACTTTCACTCGAATACGTCACTAATTTTCATAGTACAAAGCTAGAATGTAGATAAAATTGTACTTATTTGGCACAGTTTATGAAACCCTTATTAACAATACCTAGTGATCGCCCTGTGATCAAAAATCGTCCATAATTTTAAAAAAAACATAAGCTTTCTGCACTTTTCCATATTATAAACTCTTAACTGTGCCAGATTTCACACTCCTCCGTCCGCGTAATTTTCGCAAAAAGGGGCACAAAGATTTTGCTTCAGAGGTGTAGATATTTAGATAAAACTAGTGATGTTTTGGATATACGTATCCGTATCCGCGGCTATCCGCGTGAGAACAAAGATCCGTATCCCTATCCGTTACATTTTTGACGGATGTATTACCTTATTAATAATTCCAAATTGCACTACTAAACTTCTTTGTAGACATTTTTTTAACTCTTACAACAAACACAAACGTTATCTATGCTGCCCAGTGTCACACTAAACTATAAACAAAACAAGAAAGACCCACGCAACGCAAGTCGAAACATGTTCTGTCACGCAAATTTGCGCACGCGATTTGTAGACGATTTTCTATTCCGTATTTTCATTCCTCTAAGTATCTGGTACTTATTGACAGGCCTGCACTGTCCTCCCATACCTATTATCACTGTAATTTGAAAACATTGTAAAAGCCAATTATTTTTAAAATAGTAACCATGGAATTTCTTGCCGGCTCTTCTCTATAGGAAGCGGTAAATTGGAACCGTGCACCTAGCTTCTGACGTTTCATAAGTGCCCATGCAGGTTTATGTGAAATAGCATATTTTGATTTTCAAAGCGTCATGTAGCGTCAACTATCGTTTCAGGGTCACGCGCACAGACACCGATTGAGTAAGAATGTTAAGATATGTATCCGCGGATCTCGACGCTAATTATCCGTATCCGGATCCATATCTGCGGATCTACATTTTTAATGATCCGGCACATCACTAGATAAAACTATCAGCATGCAGTGATTGAATGGCTGAAACCGCTAACTATGTCTAACGGATGAGGCGACGGTGATGCTCTATTATCAAAACCTATTGTGGGCCATAAACAATATTATTGTTTTCTTAACTCACTGCAAAGTGATATTATCTGTGAAATTAATATTCGAAGGCTGCTCGCGGTGTTTCTCGACTCATTCTCAATATGTAGTACTATTATGTTATCTAACATTACAACACACATATCTAACATTACACAACCGTTCTTGCACATGTCTATATTTAACACAAACATACAAAAACTCACGCCTTTCTCTAATGGGGGTTTGCAGAAACTACAGAACTCCACCTGTTCCGATCCATACATAGTTCCTTACTTACGTACTTGTTTAATATTGTTTTATCAACCGCAGGTGGACGATTTCTCAGACAAGGAGAACTTAAAATCAAACCTAGACAACTACGTAAAAAGATGGAAGGGGAAAGTCCGCGTGATAAGAAATGCTCAGCGGGAAGGCCTCATTCGAACGAGGTCACGAGGAGCGCAGGAGGCGACCGGTGAGGTCATCGTGTTTCTTGATGCTCACTGTGAAGTTAACCTGAACTGGCTGCCCCCACTCCTTGCCCCTATATACAGGGACTACAGGACCATGACAGTCCCAGTCATCGATGGCGTCGACCACAGAACCTTCGAATACAGACCCGTCTACCAGCATGGCATGAACTACAGAGGCATCTTCGAATGGGGCATGCTCTACAAAGAAAACGAAGTACCCGACAGAGAATCGAACCTTCACAAGCACAAATCTGAACCCTACAAGAGTCCCACACACGCCGGAGGCTTATTCGCGATCAATAGGAAATATTTCCTTGAAATCGGGGCGTACGATCCCGGTCTACTGGTTTGGGGTGGAGAGAACTTTGAGCTGAGCTTCAAAATCTGGCAATGTGGAGGAAGCATCGAATGGGTTCCGTGCTCGAGAGTGGGCCACGTATACCGCGCATTCATGCCTTATTCTTTCGGCAACCTTGCGAAGAACAGGAAGGGATCTCTCATTACTATTAACTACAAGAGAGTAATAGAAACTTGGTTTGATGACGAACATAAGGAGTTTTTCTATACTAGGGAACCTATGGCTCGCTACTTAGATATGGGAGACATCACTGACCAGCTCGCTTTGAAGGACCGTTTGAAGTGCAAGAGTTTCAGTTGGTTTATGGAGAATGTCGCTTACGATGTGTACGATAAGTTCCCCAAACTGCCGAAAAATGTTTACTGGGGCATGGTGAAGAATAAGGCGACTGGAGTGTGTCTTGATACAATGGGGAAGGGGGCCCCGGCTTATATTGGTAAGTTGTTGATTTTTATTCAATTCTCAACTATGTTGGGGAATCTATTGTCAACTATGCCCCTTGCTTATAATATAAACATTGCTTAAAGTTAAGGCACGTTTTTAAACGACAAAAAATGGATGGTTAAGCAGGCGCTAATCATTACTAATATTAAACAACGTTTATATAGGGGATTTATGCATAAAACATTATTTTTTTAATTTGGAATTCAACGTTTATACTCTCTTCTGTTAATAAACAAAGGGCCTGAAGCCATTATACGTTCCACAAGTCCAATTAATTTGAATTCAAGACGATTCAACATATAGTAAAATTTCTAAAGCAATAATTTCAATAGGAAATGTAATTCATTCAATCCGTGCGACTGAAATCCGACACCTACAATTTCCATTTTGCTTTCCTGAAAATATTTTCGAACACTTTAATATAATGCATGCGCCTAAGTTAAAAAGAGGCTCATTTATTTAAGTTCTAGAGGATATATTTCCCTTTCGTAATTTCTAGGCACTGCGTCCTGTCATGGGTCCGGCAACAGTCAACTGTTCCGCCTCAACGAGGCTGGGCAGTTGGGGGTGGGCGAGCGATGCGTTGAAGCGGACGTAGACAGTGTGAAGCAAGCCTTCTGCAGGCTTGGGACTGTGGATGGTCCTTGGAGGTGAGTGTCCAAAATAGGGTGTTATTAAGGTCATCAATAGCATAAGCATAAACAGCCTATATCATTCCCACTGCTGGGACACAGGCCTCCTCTCGGCGAGAGGGAGTGGGTCATAATCCATTTTGGGATGCATGAAAAAGCCTCCTCATGTAGCGCAATTTGTTCCACCAGTAACTAGAATGAACCGAGCACTCGGCGCATCCTGGACAGTCAGTCACACCTAATACCTTGATGACTGACCACTTCGTCTCTTGTGGTGGTAGGGCTAACGCCTGCCGACCACCGGAGTCCGGCGTCAAGCAGCTTGCTGTGTTTCGTCGATGCGTGGGAGTACCAGTGCCTTGAACAACAGTGAGCACGCATTTTCTGGCACGCTCGATCCATAATAGACCTCATCAATCGCTTTCCATCAGGCGTGATCGAGGGCAAGATCGGGCCCATTTAGTAATAATTAAAAAAAAACCACGCGGGATCAGTGCGGTCATCAATAAATGACTGAAATTTAATTAAATGAAATTGTTTATTCATTACCTGAATAGGCTATTGGAATCACTTTTACACGTTCTATTAAAATAAATATAAGCTAGATGGAGTCGACATTTCTTATCTGCCCAACCCTGAGAAGAAATACTCAGGGGCCAAAGTCACTTTTCTTCGAGTCCAGACATTAAATATCAAAAATATCTTAAAACATCATGCAGGGCTTTCTAGAACATACATTCCAAAAACAGTTATACCAATGAGTGCTAAAGTAAAATAATGCATAAGAAGAAATCTACCGAAGAACGTAAAGTTTACTATTGTGCATTAAAATATTTTCTTTGTGGTAGCTGCAATGACCTCGTCCTCAAGCTGTACAGCCTCAGACTGACCCAATAAGCCTAATGACACAGATGGCGCAAGTAAAAAGTACACAGAGCTCTAAATACATATTCCGCTAAATTCGGCACACAAAGCTGTAAAGCCCAGATCATCGATTGCTCTCTCAGTACTATTGCACTGGGTGAGCAGTTAGTACCTAGGTACCTCGTTGGAAACTGATCTCGCTTGATGGAAAACTATGAACGAAGTCTACGATAAAACTAGCTTTCCCAGAAAATGCGTGTTCTTAGTTAAAAGGGAACAGGGAGGTCTGTTTTCGCGCATAATTTATTTATTTATTTAACAGGGTCACCAACAATAGGGTATTTATTACACCCATTTTTGAAATGTCCTATATAGATTCTGAAGTGTATGTAAAAATGCATTTAAAGTTAACATTTTTAAATTTCGCGCATAATTTGACGAAAATGCTGGACGCCTTATTGCTCTGTGGGTATGACGTCAGTTTGCTGTGTAGACAAATGCGCTGATATTTTATATGATAATTGTTTGTAATTGAAAAAAAAATATTATTCTACTTATCGTTGGTTTGCTGTTTCTGAATGTAAAATATTATTTTAATAAAAATTTCTTTGGTTACGAAAATAATAAAAGTACAAAGTTGTTTAATTGACACGCTGTATGACGTAATAACATGGCGGCTACTATTTCATGGTGTTCAAAAACAGATAAAAAAAACTAAAATCTTTGAATTTAGTTTTAAAATTTATTTTGTTATTTCATGAACTAAAACTAACATTTTCCGACAGCATTTTGCCTAAGCTAACTCAATAATATATTTTTAGACTTTTTCTCATATAGAGTAAAAATCCCTATTTTAAACACTTGCTTCAATACAATACATGGTGGCAGGGACATTAACGCGCAATCGGTTACCATGGATTCAGTACATGATTCTGATACCCTCTGCGTTGAAATATTTCGTCGGTTATTTAAAAAATATATTTACTGTTCCATACATTTTGACCGGGTACGTATTGCTCTTTTCTATGATACAGCTGTTTTTCTTTTTCATGACCGATGAAGAATTTCTGCGCTGGAAGATCTAGAATCATGTGCTGAATTCATGGTTACAGTTTGCTCATCGATGTCCTTGACACCCTGTATAACAAAAAAAAATAGTTTGCTTATAACTATCGTCCCAGTGTCACAAATTTTTTACAACAAATAAGCTTTTTTTTAAAAAAAAATGTGGTTCTAAACGTCGTCCATGTATCTTTTTCAGTTTCGACCCAAAACACAACCATATAATTCACCGCCTGCACGACTACTGCCTCACGCTCCAGCCTCAGTCGCGACAGTTAGGCCTGGTCCCCTGTGACCCCAACAACACCTATCAGCAGTGGACCATCTCGCACAATAAACCCAACTGGTGAGGCTAGCTTAAGTCTTATACTTCAAAGATTCGTTACATTTGCCCTCACCGTACTTGCATCGCACAAAAAAAGTGTTCAGAAAAGAGTGAGATCAATACATCCCGCATGACGATAGATACGATTTTCAGTAAGAGTGAGCGAGACAAAACTATTCCAAGGTCATTGTCAACGGAACAGAAACGTGACAATCTTCTGACGCGGTAGGGCGAATCTAATGCTTTCAATCTTTGATATACTTAGCCGTAAGCTTCGGTTAGTTTCATTAGACCATTGTGATGTATTTGAATCGATGCAGAACTTTTGACTGTTTAAAACTATGACAAAACTAACGATCCGCCTGTGTTTCGCAGTTTTGATGACTTGACAATTTTTTTTTTTTATAATATGTCACGGGAACCCTGCAATTTGTTCCTGAAATATTATAGACGTAATACCTTACAACTCTATTCTTTAGGACCTTACCTGTGGCCTTTATATCACTAATTATAAGCCTTTCGCAGCAATCGTCTTTCACTTATACATAGTTAGATACTTATTACACTGCCTCGTTGGTCTAGTGGTTGCAAGCGCAACTGCTAACCGTGAGGTCCTGGGTTCTCGATTCCCAGGTCGGAAAAAGGTTATTGGGTATTTTTACCTGGCTTGCCCGTTTTTTTATATGGGACTTAAACATAACTAACTAGCGAAATGTACTGTAGGTACACCTTTGCTCAAGCCTTCGGGGAGACAGGGCGTCATGTTACATCATCATCATTTCAGCCGAAAGACGTCCACTGCTGGACATAGACCTCCCCCAAGCTCCGCCACTTCGACCGGTATTTTTGTGCTTATTATTTAGGGGGGGGGGGGGCAATATTCGCCACGCTTGGCTGGCGAGTTGGCGTTCGCAGTATGGTTTTAAAAAAAAATATAGAGAGTGCTGCTGCCCATTCTCCTAGTGGTGTGGTGTCGGACTAAAAAAATATCACCACCCCCCTCTCTTCACGTGAGTATCGTAGGAGGCAACTTAGGGAACTACTAGAGAATGGGCGTCATGTTACGTTATTACACAATTACGAAAACATCTGTTCTCAAACAAACAAAAGGCAAATATCTTTTAAGTAATATGAGTTGTATTAATTACGGTTTGTGTTGACAAAACAATACAAATATCATACACATTCACGCTAAGCTATCATTGCATACAAAAGTATATAAAGTTTATTTACCTACAACTTACTTTCTTAATTCTTTATATACTTACACTAAATGAATTAAGTATGTATTTGAATAGAATAATAAACTAATCTCATCCCTACTTTTTAAAGTTTTCTGCCCCAAATATAATAAACACACATACATTTATAACATCACGCCTTCTTCCCCGAAGTATTGAGCAGTGATGTACCTTACTCCCACATTTCGCAAGTTAAGGTCCCGTGTAAATGTCAACTATCTACTAACTGTTAATGTATACAACTAAAATTTTCCTTTTCACCAAAATAATACCAATTATTATTTCTTAATTCAAATCGATCAGACTACAGTTGCGGATCATATTTTAATGAAAATACCTGATAATGACCTGCAAATTACAAAAACTAAAAAATTGTCCTTCGCGGGCTACTCAGGACATTTTCGCCTTAGTATCAATCGATTCAAACACGTCACAATCGTGTATGACTATAATTTTGCCATTACACGTAAGACGAAATCGCCGAATGTGGTTCAGTAATTTAGCAATGCTAGATATATTTGATACGTACATTCATATTGTTATGTTCGCGGTAAAATGGGAAACATTTATCCAGTTAAAATACAATATCTGGATGACCGAGCTTTGCTTGGTTTTTTTTTTTTCGTTTTCTAAAAATGAAACCTAGCTAGATCGATTTATCGCCCCTGAAACCCCCTGCATACTAAATTCCATGAAAATCGTTGGAGCCGTTACCGAGATTCAGATTATATATACATAATTACGTATATACAAGAATTGCTCGTTTAAAGGTTTTAGATAATAAAACATTTTTTTTTTTTTTGTAAACGTTACAATTACATGTTTTGCCAAAAAAAATTACCAGGGTCTTCTGGGTAAATGATACATAAATATTAAATAAAAGACTGATTTTGAAGATAAATATTTCCTATTATACCGCCATGCGATTCGAAAGAAATTCTATATTTTTTTTAACTGTGTCGTGTTCTAAAAGGTCGTCTATTAATAAAATAAATTGTAAAACATTTTGTAAAATTTTGTATGTATGTACTTAATAATATATGTGAAACATTCCTGTAAAATACATGATTAAATACTGCTATATGATAAGCTTTTGATGTTATGCTCAAGTTAGCCAGTAAACAAGTAAAATTATTTAAGTATTTTATCACTAACAATAGTAGGCACAGAAAATTGAAGTTTCAATGCTCCTCTTGTGGTTCATTATTCTAATATTAGGTAGTTGACCAATCTAATGTAAAAATACAACTAACTCTAAACAGAAGCATAATAATAGAATCTCGTATTCAATGACAAATGCATAGAAGTTAACACATACAGAAAAAAACATTATATCATTACCAGAGATCGGATATTCGGATGCATATTCACCTAAAGTTGAGATGTTGGCTAACATGGAATGCGCTTTTGTATCGAAAAAGTCTTAATTTAGGTAAGTAATTTGTTTATTTTTTGTTTTAACTAATACAAACCACCCCTCCTCCAGTACATATACATATTTGTATCGGGTTAAACATTAATTTTAAATTAATACACATCTGAATAGTTATGCAATCAAGAATCCTGGGGGTTTTAATAAATATTACAAATAATTTATAAAGCCGCTTACATACTTTCATAGCTAAAAATTATCTTTAGGTAAATATGCATCCGAATATCCGATCTCTGATCATTACATACATTAACCAAGTCAGTCGCAAGAGGCAATCAATTATAACAAAATATCCTGGCATTTTTTGTACCTAATTGTTTTCAACTGGTTTTACAATTTTATCTGGCATGTTTTTTTTACATAATCTTGAAAGAAGGATTGACCTCTAATTAAGGCTACGTTCAGACGGCACATGCCAGCGCACGTTTATAATAAATAATTTTATCTCGTCGCAAGAACGTAGCGAATTAAAAATGTAAGGTGCACCTTTTGCATTAAGGCTTACAATGCAAGCAATACACTATAAAAATATAATTTTAATAATATTTGTTAATCTTCCGTACTTGTATAATAAGTTTTTAGTCTTAAGGCTTTCTGTACTTAGTTGGAATATTATGGAAGCTTATTTTAAAAACACTGCGTTTATTTACCATCCGAATTATATGCAGTTACAATTTATTCTTAAATCCACTATTGTAGTTTTCTGTTTATGCTTGAAATATTTTTTTGTCAATATTGAATTAAGTGGAAATCAAATTGAGTTAACACTGTTTAGTTTCTCGAGCCAAATCCATGATTTTGCGGGAGCGTTCCTATCGCCATACTTATGTTTCTGTTTTCATAGTGTTATGATTGGTATTCATATTAACACAATTAAAAAATACATTAATATGATTAATATTTATTATATTCCATTATTACTTCTAAGTTTAAAAGAGATTATGAATTTATTAGTGTCATATCGTAAAAAGCAATTTTCTTATGTAGACTGATCTTCTAACATTAAAGGAAATTATTAAAATAATAATGCATTATGTATTTACTATTTATGTAATTATTTAATAACATATGTATAAAGAACTGGAAAAGTTATGAAATTTACTAGGACATTATTATCGAAAATGCATTCGACAAGTATTATTTGATCTCAAAATTGTACGACAAAAAATCATGACACTACAAAAAAAAAGGATTTATAAATTTTTAGTGGCATACGGTTCCGTGTGAGGACTTTAAAAATAATATCTTGTGCTATCCCTGTTTTAGTAAATACATGGCATTTTCAAATGAATGGTAGCTTTGTTTTCCTTGTGTTCTTACGGTCAGCGCACATTGAACAGAAAAAATAATTGATAATGAACAAAATTAGAACTAAAATAAAGTTGAAAATAGAGTCCAAGAGATAATTCCCAGGGGCGTGTTTGTATTTATCAACTTAATATCAACTGTGGTTCAGTTTATTATCAATTTTCAACTAAAACTGCTCTAGTATTTTGCTGTTCAAAGTGTTATATTTTTATTCACCAAGCAAGCATTATGTATATACTTATTTTTATATAAACTGAACTCTTCTTTAATTTGTAAATAAGTATTCTAAATCGTTTTCCAGGAACAAAATGGTGGCACATTTATTACAGAATTACGGCTTTATTCATAAAAAGTTATCGAACATCTAAATACTTGTTAAAGTCTGGTTTTTCATAGAGAAACCACACTTTAGCAACTGTTTAGATGTTCGATAACTTTTATCAATAAGGCCGTTAATGTTGGAATTGTTCGTAGATTTTTAGAATTTCCAACGAGCTTGACAGAAGTAATCGCTGTGGTTGTCCCATGTACTTTTGTATCGGTATTTGGTACTCATAACAACCACATATACATCTTTTACAAATAGATCAAATTGAAGTGTCTATTTGTAATGTCAAAATTACAACGTTTTACTAAGTGCATATAAAACTGTATACAGTAAATATATATATTAAAAAAAGTTAATGTTTGTCTCTCTGTCTATTTGTTCCGACTAATCTCCGAAATGGCAGGACCGATTTTGACGAGACTTTCACTGGCAGATAACTGATGTTATGAGGAGAAAATTGGGTTTTGTAGGTTTTTTGCTGGTAGTACATTTCCGTGGGTTATTTTCCGACATCCACACTGGATGGCTAGTGTATAATACGTATCTAGCTGTACCTAACTGTCCATAATGATTGCGTTTTCACTATATTTTCGACGAACTACGGTGCACTAGCGCCGAGAGCTGAAAGACGAAGTGTTTTTTTTTTACACGCCTTGAAGCTCTGTTGGATTAGCAAAGCTCGGCTCAACACAGAGAGTTGAAAATCAAGTGCGCTATAAAAAAATATTGTGTTTAAAATCGCCCGCGCGTACCTCGGCTAAGTGCTATAATGTTGCCAATTTATATTGAAACTAAGTACAATTAAAATAATGTTGCCACCTCACTGTGACCAACCTAAATGTTCCTGGAACACTTCCTTTTATAAGATTTGTATCGGTTTGCAAAATTACTGTGATTTTAACGACTTGACAGTTTTATATATTTTCCAATGTAGTGATAAATAAATTATTATTTATTGTTTGTGTGACTTTCATTTTATATTAAATCCTCTTTGTTATCGTGGGATTGGGACTGTTGCAGGGAAGGGTTTTTGGTTGCGTGCTGTGTGAGTTTCTTTTTTAGACACTATTATTATTTTATATATTTGAGTAACTCTCAACTACACATAAACTATTTAAGGTTTATCAGTAGTTGAGAGTTACTCGAGGGAGATTTTTTCTAAGCTCCAATACATTGCATAGCATTTGGAAATATTTTACTTCAGTGGGTAATAGAGTTTATTTCACACAGTAATGAGTGTAATGAGAGTGCAATGTTCTGTTCATCAACAAACTCTTCGGAGAAGAATCACGTACAAAATGTTCTATAATTATTATTAGGCCCAATAATATCCACCTAAGCGTAGATGAGCAGATAGACGAGATTAGTAGTAAACTAAGCAACCAGAAAAATATCGTTATTTCCTCATCTTCCATTGAGTTGCAGTGGACTTACATATTACTTACCGGCTTGTTCGAGAAGCTGGAAGTCGTCAAACCTGCGCGCTAGACTGTTCGTGATGACTCTGGAGAACAGCTTGTAGATATGGCTCAAAAGTGAGATGGGCCTATAATTCTTAAGAAGGGCATTGCCACCCTTAAAGAAAAGTACCACCACACCTCTGTCCCATGCCTGTGGTGAGCTTTTAGTCTTACAGCTCTTAAAATATAAACCTAGGATTTTTTTATATATTTTTACAAATTCAATCTATTATTTACTCAAATTTCAAGTCACTGCAACGCCTTTTAACATCTCTGCTCTACTTCGGTTATGCATGTCGAGTGCAAGGAAAATAAAATATACAGAATATACTCACCTACGTACAGCGAGCTTTTATGCAACGAGGATTTTCCTGTGCCTGAATGACATTAGCAGGGATGAGTTATTGGTAAAAAAAAATTAAATTGCCACATTGTATTGTAAAATCAAGATGGCCGCGTTTGTATTGGTTTTGGCCACGCCCCAATCCCTTTGTACGCGTTATTGTAGCTGCTTCACCTCTTCCGTCACTCACACTTGACTGTGCTTTATTAATAAGTAAATTTTTAATTATAAGTTTAAATTTATTTTTACCATCTATTAATAAGCATCTGTTCTAGGTCCCGCTATGATAATTATGATTGAGAAGACATTATGAGAATTGACGCCGAGCAGAATTACAGGGATTTTACTTTTAAATAAAACAGCTTATTCTAATAAATGTATTTATTTAATAAATCATAATAATATAGTGAATTAAATAAGCAGTTATTCGCCTAACATAATTTATGGTTGACATAGTCTGTTAATACTTTAAGAGAAAAAATATATGAATTTTCGAATCATTACATAGGTGGCTATTATCGCAGAAGAAAGATACAAAGCGGATTGGACACTTTATCGAGTAAATATCAGGAAAGACTTAGGATGTGAATACCAGGGTAAGCAATGACTTCTTCACATGTTTTGTATCTCCATACTGCGATAATTTTGCTTCTAATCAGAATTAAGACTTATCAAAAGACTAGCAAGGGAAGGCATTTATCTAAATTAAAAAGTTTTATTTTAATCCCCTTTAGATGTAAAAATTAAATCAATTTCTAAAATATGGCTATTTAAATGAAGACATTGAAGCATGAGTTCTTTGCATTTAAAGTGTTGTGTTACAAAATGAGTCATATTTTTCTGGCTAGTAATATAAGGCTGCTCACACAGCGATACATTTTTGGTCCACTTACATTTCCAACAAACTAACATATTTTTTAAGTAAAAACTTCTTTATTCGTACTTTGCGCTCTTCCTGAACAGTTCACTTTTCTTGAAGAGTGCAAAATGCGCCATGCAAAACTGAACCGTCACGCTCTGGTCATTGACGCTAAATTGGGTATACTCGGCTCCATTCATAAGTTTTCACTTCTACCGTGTGGTCATAAGCACACTCACCCTCTTTTTTTCATAATATGTTGATTAGGTTAGTCAAAATGTATGTGAATCAAAGACTAGCTGCTATGAATCAGCCTTGATACTTACATAAATGAATTGCAGTAACTAAATTAGTTAGATGTTACATCCTATGTATGTAATATTATTAGCTTCAAATAACACTGAAAATTTTATCTTCTATTAGGAAGGAATCCGTGACCACCATTCATCCCAACTGTTGATGCGAAGCTCTGCATTTAAAACTGACCAATTAGGTGAAGGAATGTCTGGAGCCAACCAGTTGAAATCGTCCAAACGATCCCAGTTATTACTATTCCGGTCCAAAGCAGACATATTGAAATGCTTCTCTAGGTCTTCATAATACAGATTATATGGAGCAGTGCATATCTCAGTACAATCTTCAACAATCCCTTTGCTTGTCACATGTAAGTAAATGTCACAATTACTGGATGTGTGCATTCGTAACTGTTGACATGCGGTAACAATCTTACAATTTGTACATTTCTCCATAAATACTGATGAAGTGACTGGTCCGGAAAGCACTATACAGTTGTCAAGATTAGTTAAATGCAAAGTTCCCATGACTCCCTTGAGGCCAATGGTACAGTTCGTAAGGTTCCGTAAAGCAACATCCCTCTGGAACAACTCATCATTTTCAAGCACCAACACTTTATTTTGCTGTGAATCAAAACCAAATAGTTTTTCGTCCCATTTGTTACTGTCGGTTTTTCTTGCTGCATCATTTTCATCAAGTGACCCTTGTTTCTCAGTGTGGGACTTGGGAAGCTTTTTCTTTGAGAAGCCAAACTTTTTTCGGGGCACATATCTCTCTTCTAATTCATAGCATTTTGTCTGTAAATTCTGTACTATGCCCAAATATTTGCGCATATTGAACTCCTTCAAGAAGAATGATGATGTCACAACATATTTTTGTAATTCATTTACTTCTCTTTTTATACTATCAAAGTGTGGAGGCAATGCATTCAGTTCTAGTGTTGGAACATGCATCAGTAAGTCTTCAATATATTCAGATTTGATTTTGAATGAGCCTGAAAAAAAATCTTCATTTTCGTCGCAAGCATCTACTTCTTCCCTTGCTTTATGAGCCTTTTGTAGTTTTTCTAAACGTTGTGCGTCTCGCCTACTTAATCTTTCTAAAACAGTATGTCTATCACTCATTTTCCTTTCTTTAACAGCTCGTCAATTACCTTATTGAGTTCTGAATTCTGATTTGCAGCTTCTTTTAAAACACTAACAGTTTGATGACTCACTCTTCTCGCATCTGTATGTTTTGATCCTTCGTCGAACTATAACAAAGAAAACATTTGCCATAAAAAAATTAAAAAAATTGATCGATGCACCCAAGCAACAAGTCGGTAGGTAATCGTAAAACTCAAATTTTACAGAACTGATTTTCGCGAACAAGTATTGAGGTCATTAATGTATCAAACGAAAGCTATTTTTTGTGTAATTCAATTTATGATGTCAACTTCAACACTACACGCACTCTCTACTATGGTAGAAGGCACTTGCTTTTTCGAGACGCACTGTATAATTTCTTGACCTTTTCCCTCGCGCCCCTAGATAAGCCTCAAAAAGATTATTATGCAACAGGTTATTGTGTCTCCTAATGACGACGTGGGCGCATGTATCCGCAACTATCCGCCAAAACCAAGATTCTACCATATAGTAGTAAAGCAATTTTTTTATGTAAGTAATTCAATTTATGATATCAACTTTTAAATGATGTGTGGGAAAGACCTTGCCTTTTGCCCCGAAGAATACAAGAAAGTCATAGGAGTAATAAGAGCAAAAAGACTTATTGGTGACACAAAAAAAACACCAAAAGCTACACTATTGTCGTTAAAAATGTCCACCGTATGACCCCTCATAGTGCAATCCTTGAGGAAATAGAAACTACAGGCAATACAGTGGAGCAGCGAAATTGTCAATGCTCAATGGCCTGAGAAGAACCCTACCTCGACATTCTTTGTTAATATTGCATCTGGGCCAAATAATAAAGCAGTTAAAGAAATTAAGCATAATATACCACCAACAAGTTAAAATTGAAGATCCCCGAAAATGCAAGGAATTTATTCAGGGTCAAAGATGGCAATATGGCCATTCGAAGAACAATTGCAGGACGCCCTAAAGATGTGTCAAATATGCTGAAAGCCACTAAACAGCTGATTTCTCGACAAAAGACCGAAACACCCCAGCAAAATGTGCACTCTGTCTGGGAAGCCATCCTGCTTATGATAAGGCATGCGAAGTGTACCAAGAAATCCTAGCTCGAAAATGTATCACAAGTAAATCACGTAACAATAATATAAAAAATGCAACAACCACCAAAAAGACTTACAAAGATGTTCGAAAGAATTGAACCCGTCAGCCAAACATGGAGCCAACTCAAATAGTGCAGGAACTACGTATAATAACCGGCCAAGTGTGTGTCGGACCACGTACAATGAAGGGTTCCGTAGTTGGAATGAAATAATCTCAAGGACAAACTTAACATTGTACTACTCACAATAGACTGCTCCGTTCGGAAAAAGATTTCTAGCTGGGCTGGAATGCTAAGCACACATTCTGGGGCTCAAGATTATTCAACAGAAGAAGAAAGCTCAAACTGCATTGACAAACACTCCCTTCGTACCTTGTCTACCACTGAACCAACACATTTGCCAATTGACCCGAACAGGCTTCCAGACCTGATAGACTTTTGTATAACAGGAGGACTCTCTAGGTTATATTTCAAGGCAGAATCCTCCCAAGATCCCACTATCCTACATTTAGAAACTAACCTGACTCTTTTAGCAAACAAATAAAAGACAACTTAGACCTGAACATAAGTTTAAAAACAAAAGATGATATTGGGGAATCTGCAGCTAAATACCTGACAATACTGACTGTGTGCTGGCAATCACCTCCATAAACCCTAAACTCACAATCTCACCTAGGCAAACCAGACTCTGCCTGTAACATCTTACCTGTCTGAAAGGCTAATTGCTGAACAGAATGGTACCACAATTACTCCATTGGTCAATAAACTGTTGATATACAACACTATCTTGAAGCCAATTTCGACCTATGGTATCCAAGTATGGGGAACTCCTAGTGTTGCTAACATCAACATGCTTCAAAGATTTCAAAATATCATCTTTAAAAACATCATAAATTCACCATGGTTTCCAAGTGAAGTCCACGAATACTTTAACCAAAACACAGTGCGTCAGGAAGCGAAAGTATGGGCAGAACACTACAGAGCACGCTTACAGAACCATCCTATTCCGTTGGCGAAAGCACTTACTAAGCCAGACCATAAAAGGCACCTGAAAAGGTTAGCCTTAATGGATCGTGCCAATGTCAACTAAGACATGCTGGCATAAAATATAAAGGGGGCATCTCAATGGAGAAACCACTCTGCACAACCAATTCCAACAGAAAATATGCTCAGTCCAGGTCAATAAGAAAAAAAATATTGATATCTAACATTACAATATTTTCCAACATAATTTCTTATCTTAAAGACACGTAATTTGTGATTACGGTGTTATTGTGGTTATTTTAAAATTACACAGTAACAGTTTTGTTACAAAACATTGATGTCGTCGAAATCAGGACTGCGTACCTACACATATTTATTAATCATTTACCATTAACTCCTTGTTAGTTCTCATAAGGGTTAGAGGTTACTCAAAATAATTCGACAACAATGTTCTAGAACTTACCAAGAACTGCACGAATTTCATTAACGCCATTATTGTATTATGTACCAATTAATATGCGACATTGTACCTATAGTTCACCTTTAAATAGTGTATAAACTACTTTACAAGCAATACTGACAATATTTTGTTTAGCTCAACATGTAGACATTTTATTAAAACCAGACTGTAACAAGTTTATAAATATTTAAAGCAAATATAGACTTATCTATCTTATCTCCAATAAGTTGGTAACAACTTACCAAAATTAAATTTTTAATCTTTTGTATTGATACGTAAAGGTACTTTTCTTGTAATAATTTCGTGTTTGAATTTCGCTACATTAAAAGTGATTCACATATTTTCGTAAATAGCACTACGTAAAATGAGAAATAAATTACTAAGATGTATGTGCCAAATTGCCCAACCCGTAGGTGCCAAATTTTAAACAACAATAAAAAGTGCATTATAGCACATTACCGACTTATTGCTTGATATTTTAAGATGCAATTTTTTTTATGGATGTCAGAAGAGACCAGAAAACTATGAGTATGGCAAGACAATTACTTGACATAAAGATTTAGTGAGATTATTATATGAACCACCCGTCAGTGTGGTGACTGGTTGTGTCCCTCCAATCTCATAAATTTGTGTCACCTCAAGTCGAATACTAAGCAGTGAAGTAGGTATACTCAGTCAGTAACAAGTGATGATGAATCAAAATGGATCAAACTTGATGAATAGATATTGGCATGAACTATAAATATTCAATTTCAACATGATTGATCAATGAAATGGGCACTGATGTAATTTCAGATGGTTTTTTGAAAATTAGTAGCCACAACTGATGAAGTTAACTTATTCAGCTCTTTGTACACAATTTAATTAATTTCTACTTGTCTAAATCAAAATTTATGACCAGAATAAGAAACATCACACCCACAATTAAATCACAATTTAAAAACACATGCAAAGATTAGTCCCAAGAAAACCATCAAGTAAGATTATTAGCTAAACAATCAGTGACCACAATCAACATAAACAAATACAGAATACAATAATGACCTGCTTAAGAAGTTCATCATCAGGTTTGACCAACTTGTACAGTGCGAAACCGAGGGTCCCAAACGACACCACCCAAAAAGTGGCTTTAATACCAACAGACATCTCACCGCTTGTTTAAATTTGACCTTCGTTTCTCCAAACTGCCTGATCAAGTTCTCTGATTTTATTCTCAGTAATGGTCTCACCAAGTCCGTAGTAACCTTCCAGTACCCAGTTGTGGTTCTTGAACATGTACAGACGGAAACCTGGAAATTACATATGAAGAACTTAGTGCAATACTTTATTTTTAATTGTGTGCATACAATTCAGAGAGACATAGCTATTAGGGAGTAAACAATTAATTAATTAGTATGAAAACAATATTGATAAATCGCAGATGTTGTAATTATTAATTGTTAGTATGAGACAGAGAGTTATGAACTTATGAATAGGTTGATACTCTACTGGTCAGAGAGTAATATCAGAGGGTATCTTTGTGTTTCGAAATAGTGGCTTGATGCAGGTTTTTGACCTGTCAGTTATTTTAGACACACATGTTGACATTTAGGATCTTTTTTACATAAAAATGATTGTTTCGTCTCCCCGGATTTGTGAATGTATAGTTCTAAACACAAATTTCTTTGTACTAACGATTTACATACGTTAAATTATACAGAAATAATGAAATCCTCATACTTACTTCTGTCGGTATTCAACTTGTACCAAAGACCGTAGGATGCGGCAAGCCCAATTCCTTCTACTAGCAATGCACCTTTTATACCCCAACTAATGTACCGTTTGTACGCAGGCTTTGGAGACTTTGTAAGCATAATAAAAAAAGATACAACACGAATTGCTGTTTCAGAATCCTATAAATCCTGACAATGATGAAATTACTCCATTGAATCATTGAATCACGAAAACGAAATCGGGAACGAATGTCTCACTCACTGGATGACGTAAGGAAAAAAACGTTCAGAAATCCACGTTATTCGAGTTTTCTGTTAAAATGAAAAAATATAACGCTCATAATCTTAGAATAATAATCAATGATATTATAAGTGTAAAAAGGTGATAATAATGCATAGAAGGCGCGTCTAGAAAAAAACAAGAACGATATCGTGTGTCCACTTCCTTTTCTTTTCTTTGTGTGCACGAGCCGAATGTGTCTGGGTTCTTCAAACGCACACAAATATAGCTTTCAGTGATACTATTACCAGAACCAGGCCATAACCCACAAAAATATGGGAAAACGCACTACTGTTGCTGGATAAAATCAAATCAAGACAAGTATTTACCTATTATATGTTAACAGGCACTGGATAAGATGAAGATGATTTTTCATGTAAAATGACATATTTTTATGGGAGGTAACATTTTTTTTTTTAATAAAAGGAAATAAATGAAACATTAATCGCATGAAGAATGTTATTGTTATAATATTGGAAGATATCTTATTCTTCATGCAACACATTAACATCAAACATTCTAAACGCGTCAGCGTTTAAAATGTTTGATGTGTTGTAATAATTTTAGAGGCAAGATGCTGGCGTCTGTACCTAATCAAACAATTACAGGAAAATAATCACAAACAAACTTAGTTATTTGGTCAGGGTTTTATTACTGATTAAGTACCTACTACTGTAAATTACTAATTAACTTTTAGTTTAAAAACACTGTAGGTAGCAGTGTCGATAACGACCATAATTTAGGTCCGTATTACAGAACGTTCCTCAAGTACAGTTTGATCTGCAATCAGTCGATCACAGTTTAAGTATAGAATCAATACTTGAGCATCGTTCTTATTCCAGAACGGTAATTAATCTATACTCAGTTAAATCGAGACTCAAATCGAGCCTCAAGCAGAGATGTCTACTGTCTATGCATCAGCCTGTTTTCGTTTACGATTTAAAAAAAATTACCAAGTTTGTTCTGTCTCTTCACTGGATCAGAAATAATAAAATATACTTTAAGTACCCAATTATTTAGGAAATTAGCGTTATTTTTTCCGGTCTCGAATAGTAGAATCAGTACAATGAAATGCCCCATTTATTGAAGTATCTTATGGTCATTTTGTATGCAAAAATGTTTAGCTTAAAAGACTCTTAACTAAGTCCGTAAATAGGTATGCTATTTAAAAGGTTAGTATGTCAATGTCAATAATGCACCGCTACTAAAATACATGATCAGCAGCGTTGCCGTTAGCGTACATTTTACACATTTGACGTACAGTCACGGACTTTAATTAATAAGCCACTTGCCACAGTTCCTATTTTAGCCGTATAATGCAAATCGGGTTTAGTCGGTTATACTCGTACATGTCCAGAGTGACGACCCAAAGTCAACCAATTGCAGGGCTAGCAACCGTAACCTAGCAACAATTGTTTTAGCGTAGCGATGGTAACGTTATGATTAGTCATTTCGACATCGGAAAAATTCGCACCCACGATTTTATCCGAACGCGTAGCGTCCAAGAGAAGTTCATGACAAATATGATAACTGTTGCATATAAACAAAAATAGGTACGGCTACGATTCACCAAAATTCGAAATTATCGCGTCTGACATTTCAACTGTCACTGTCTTTGGATAGGTTTTCAGAGATAACGAGTATTTAATGAGCTCTTATTCAAAGGAGGTCAGTATCAAATAGATTGGATAAACTTATGCAACAGTGTATTGATTTATCATTGACAATTTATTAGTCAACCTCTATGGATAACACTATTTCCGATTATAAGTAATTTGTCATCTTGTTTACGAGCATGCGGTTTAAGTTCGTGTTTAATCGTGTAATTTCGTGAATGTATAAAACTGCAAAATTGGAAAGATTAATAGTGGCTTATCAATTAAAGTCCGGGACTGTACCTTTTAAGCCACCCATGTGCAATGTGTAATGGGGTCCATTTTACGTACCTTTTCAACTTATCCAAAATTTGAAACCGCCGCCAAAACGAGAAAACGAGATAGGTATTCGCTCCTAAGTACCGGTGGCCTGTGAAGTCACAGACCTACGCAATGTAGGAATAGGAACTAGATCTGTCTCGCTGACTTAAATCCTAACATAGCCGAGATATCTCCAGCTCTCTTTGTAGAAGTTCGTGACAGCATACACTCTGACTGCAATAGTAGGTCATCACAATATTTAAAAACTCGATAGCGAAACAGAAACTGACACAATATACAAAAATCTATGCTCAAGCGCGGTCTCGACCACACTTGGGTGATTACAGATCCAATCAATGCTTGGGTTCGATTCACGAACTGAGTAACGATCTAAAATAAAGTCAAACTCAGCTAAACTATGATCAGTGAATCTGTGCTTGAGGAACGTTCTAAAATTAAAACCAGGCTCAAAACTAGTTTTAAACAGAGTTCAATGCTTGAGTTTTCTTCTGTAATACGGACCTTAGAGGCTGTAAATAAATATAGTGTAGTTTGACGCACACAGAATCTCCACCAGTATCATATTTACAAAGACTAATATATACATAATGCCAAACTAGTTTCTCTAAACTGGCAAAATATTTTATCGTATTCAGTTTCAATAGCGTAGGTAAGTAGTAGGTACATCAAAAACATTTTTTTTTTTCTTAACAAAAATAAGAACAAAATTGAAAGCAATGTGGGCATTTTTCCCCTCACAAATAGCAACACTGTATTGTGATAAGTTGTAATCCATTTGAAATAAGATTAGACATTCGGTTTAACTAAACGCTTTTTACAGTCCAATCAACCGATTTTGACTTCTATTGCGTTAATGGCATAACAAATGGCAGCTGTAGTAAACAGGTGGTATTGTAACTACTATTTCCGTAAGCCTACGGAATAGAAGTCAGAATCGGTTGAACTGACTGTAAAAAAGGTTTGTTTAAATGTCTAATCTTATTTTAAATGGAGTATAGGATAATAGAATTTTTGTTTGATTATTTAATATTCTAAGCTCATAGTACTATGTAATTACAATACTACTTGTTTGAATGGAACAGTAAAATAAAAACCCTGGTGAATAATAGTTTGAACCATTAGGTAAATAAATTTGGCGTCGGGTTTCACCAACTTTAAAGGAAATTCATTCTATTCAATCTTTCGTAAAATAATTAATTGATTCTAACCACAATGATGAGATTAGTCCAACACACAAAATTATGTAGGTACAGAAACGTACTTGACTAGGTAGGTATAACTGTATTACATTATCAAGATAAGATAAATAAGTTGTTCATTGGAAAAAATATTTCTCAAAATGATTCGGATACAGTTAGTAAGGCCTCATTTACGGAGACGCGGGGCGTCGCGCGTTGCGTGTGGCGTGGCGTCTCGCGGCGCGTCGGACGTTTTTTTCTGTTTACGGTGGGGCGGCGCGTGAAGCGGCACGCATCATCACACGCGTAAACACAAACTTATAGCAATATACGACCATGTTTATAGAGAAGCGAGACGGGAAGCGTGGCGGTGCCCGCCGCGGCGCCCGCGGCGAATCCTCTAGCGTGTAGCGAAGAACGCGGCGGGCATCGCGGCGGCGCACGCTCGCCTCGATCAAATCGACTAGTTTTATGTTGGCGAGAGAAGGGAGCGGAATTTTCTTCTAAAAAAAAGTCAATCATATCATACTCCATTGCGACGGTGACTACGTCTGTGTTGCGCGATTTCTAAATAAGACTGACAGAAGATTCCGCCTCGGACATAGCTTCATCGAGAATTGCCGCTGCGTGCGCCGCCGCGATAAACGCCGCGTGGGACGCGTCGGTGCCATCCGCGGGCTCGGCCGCAAAAAACGCCCTAATTCAAACAAACGCGTCTAAAATCGCTTCTCCGTAAACGCACTCATACAACGCCATATATTTGAATTCAGTGCGGGCCGCGCCCTCCGTTAGGAGTATATGTGTTCTGTGGCCGCGCCGCTCAACGCAACGCGCGACGCCCCGCTTCTCCGTAAATGAGGCCTTATACCTAACAGTATAATATATCTCAATAATGTTAGTTGCCTAGAAACAGTCTTATTTAGCCAACTTTCCATAGGGACTGGAAAAGGGATAGTTAAGCTGCAAGAATCACAATACTAATAATAATCGATAACTAATATTTTAAAATATTTTTATTGATTTTGCCTGTAAAACTTTCGTTTATACAGGGTGTCCCAAAAGGTTACGTAGCTGGGAAGGGGGTGATAGGGATGGTCATAAGGGTCACCAGAAAAATAAAAAAATAAATCCCCTCTGGGTATTTAAAAAAATAAATGGCATTTTTTTTTAACTAAAAATTTTACACCTTGTGGGGCTATTTTGCTAACTGTACCTACAAATATTTCAATTTGATAAAGGGTTATTGACGATTACATAATAGCATTTTTTTTTAATACAGCAATATTTGTAAGTAAGTACAGCAATTAGCAAAATAGCCCCACAAGGTGTAAAATTTTTAGTTTAAAAAAAAAAATCTGGTGACCCTTGTGACCACCCGTATCACCCCCCTTCCCAGCTACGTAACCTTTTGGGACACCCTGTATAATAGATGTATCTAACGACTATTCTTCTTCTTCTTCGTCGGACTCTTCTTCTGGCTGTTTGTCTTCACATTCTTCTTGACAAGCTTGTGTCTCAGTGAGAGGCTCTTTCAAACACTCAGGCGCAGGATCCTGCACATAAAACGATCATAAACATTCAATAAGGGAGCGCTAAATAACTAGTTTAGCCTGATTTGTTGAGGGCACAAGGTGACAATAGGTCTAGACGACAATCAAACGCCTAATGACCATTTTATCCGCATCGGCCATTTGGAGTCCATAGCTGGACACAGGTGTCTTTAATTACTTGCCACTAATCTGCACCCTAATTGCGTAACACGCGATTAATCATAATCGGTATCATTTTGACAGTTCAACAATATTCCTTGCGTTATTTACGTTGTTGAGCAGACAAATTTTTCGAACATATGAAGCAATGGTTTAGCCATCTGTTTCAAAACGAAACAGATAATTATTAATCGTGAGTTACGCAATTAGGGTGCTGGATCCGAGCGGAATTTTTTTCACCGCAAACTGAAAAATTACTTAGGGAAGTCGGTGGCAAAAAACTAAAATACAAAACCGAAGACTACCTTTTCACTTTGTAGTGTTTTTGTTTTGGAAGTAATTTTTTTTCTTTCACAATTTTGCTATCTTGCTAGGTACATAATAACCCACAAAATTCGTATAGATACCTACCACTAGGTACTAAACAAATAACACAGGCCTGTGAAATCTACTTTTTTTTCCCCTTCCAATAATTATGTAATTTTTTCAAATATTTAAGTACCTATGTTAAATTAAACATATAATTTAATGCGGCACCCATTTCTTGTCTTAGTTTTTATCTTCATTTTAAAATACCTTTTATACAATTTGTTCGATAGATTTAGCAATATTTTGTAGTTTTTTCCGTTTTACATAACTTCCACATATTATGTAACAGAAAATTATCTGGGGAATTATCACATTTGCGAGAAGCCATTTGTCTTATTTCTTACCACTAAAAAATTACAAAATTAAGGTACCATAGTCGATACACGTAAATCGTAATATGATTTTAATCACGACAAATAATGACTAATGAGGGTAGATGTTATCAGTACTACTAAAATACCATGCACTGTTATAAGAAATTGGAAGTTAACGCTAGTAATACGCATTTACGCGGTAATACTACGAAAAATGATAAAAGTAATTTTCTCAGAAAATGTAGATGTTTTTTTTTTGGCTTAGTACCTAATACATCCCCAAATTGCTAATTCGTTTTTTTAAAGGGAACACCGTCGCAGGCCTGTGTAATCGTTTATTAACATATAAACATAAGTACACAAAATGGATACCTACGTGTTATTGTATCTAACTCAAAATCTACCAAATCTTACTTAATAATATTCATATAGGACCACAATTGATTAAAATATCGACGAACATGCTTACTTAAAAAAAATAGTAGTAACATACTTACCTACAGACGAACTAGAACCTCCAATTTTTTTTAAGTGGGTTGACAATGGAATTACCTCTATATAAACTTATCATGATTAATTTGAATCCATAATCACCTTCCTATTCAGCATAATTATACGCAGAATATACCTACATAGCAATTAACATCAATAGGATGAATTTATGTAGGTCTACAGACGCCAGCTGTACAGCAAGCTACCCCAATCTGTCAAATTTCTTTGATAGATTTTCAACTTTAATGCAAAACGTTAAGGTTCATGTTCATATATTTATTTATTTGCTAAATGCACAATGTACACAACCATATTTATAAGCTAGGCTTAAAACTAGTGAGTACATGACCCTGTTAGGGCGCAGCAAGATAACTTAAAACTAACATAAGTACATATTACTATGAGATCTAATATGACGTAGATCAGGGACTTCCACACTTAAAATATTATACTAATTAAACTTATATTATTATATTGAACTGGGATAATTTGACAGTTTGGGGTAGCTTGATGTGCTGGCGTCTGTACTTCAAAATTAACTCACTCCAATATGGTACCGAAACCTAATCTGGTATCCGTCCAGCTTATTGTCAATGCAGTCGCCATCGCAATCTTGCCAGTCTTCCCACGGAGTCATGGGACATTCAGGTGACGACTCTGGATCTACAGGTGGCGGCTCCTCACTGTTTGAAATAAAAGAGCACGTAGCTAATTATAAATATTTTAAACTAGCTGTATCTGCAGCTTCGTCCAGTAGATTTCGGAAATAATCCCACGGGAACGTCCTACCGGGACTAACATTAGCTACCTGCCAGTGCTTTCAACGGCTGGGCAGGACCTTTCCCGCCCAGCCGTTTCGGAGATTAGCCGGAACAAACAGACAGACAACGTTTTTTATTTTATTTTTTGACGTGAAAACATCTTTTCGCTCGGGGTTACTGGTGGTGTTATATATTAATATTATACATTGAGGGTACCTCGATATATTGTTTTGTACGCACACCTTACATATAAATAAATCAGTCATTATCTAGCAAGATCGTGTTTCACTTCATGGTGACAGCGGTGGGATGTACCGAAACGCAGCCAGGCTACGGACGCTAGTAGGTTTACATCGGGTCCATGTATGTAGGGCCCGGAAAAAGCGTCCGTGAAGCTCCTTACTCTGCCATGCGATCATTAGTGTCAAGCACTACAGGCTTGCGCCAGTCCTCTTTAGCCAAGGAGAGCGGGGTGAGGCCTTGGTCCACCGCGACCACATCTCTATGCATCCCCACGTTGACCTCTAGGAAATATTCCCTGAGACTGCATGTCTCGCGATTGTGCAGGGTTTTAGCGTTTAATAACCCTCGACCCCCATACTTTCGCGGAATGTACAGTCTCATTACCGATGACCGAGGGTAATGCATTCGGTCTGAGTCCATTTGAGTACGCCGAAAGAGTACATCAAGACCGGTATGACCCAACCGTTGAAGGCACGCACCTTGTTTCCGCCTGATAAAAGACTATTAAATACTTTTTTCAGGCGGCCAACGAAGCGTTCCTTCAACGATTGCTTCATGTCAGTAACATTGATGCCCAACGCTTCCGGCATACCCAAATACTTATAGGTTTAGGCTGCGGAGAGGGCTCGAAGGTTTATGGAATCCGAGAGTTGGGTTCCCACGGATTTTACAATCTCCCCTCGCTTTACATGCATGACCGCACATTTGTCCACACCAAAATCCATCCTCATGGCGCTACTGAAGGTTTCAGTTACTTTCAGTAGCTCCATCAGTTGTAAATTGTTGGGGACAAAGGTTGTAGGTCATCCATGAAGAGGAAATGAGATATAACCTGACCACCTCTCTTCAGCCGATAGCCTATACCTGAATCCTCCAGCAATGTGCTTAGAGGATTCAGGGCTAGGCAGAACCAAAGCGGACTCAAACTGTTGCCCTGAAATATACCTCGCTCGATCCTTGTCGGTTCGCTATTCCTCTGGATATTTCGACATCCTGGATATCGAAGGACTGTCCTCCATTGCCCCATACATGAAATCAGGAAGGTGCGCAGAGTTGTATCTACTTTATATACAACTTCAGCACCCTCATGAGCCACATATGTGGCACCGAGTTATTATTATTAAAAACCTGTTATTTTGACATGATTTACAAACACTCTTAATTGTATTTATTTGTGTTATTATTACTTACTGGTACAAGCGTAGACAGAGAATGCTAGGTACAAGGATCTTTTAGGGCTCGAATTACGTTGACAGGGGGGCGCTGTTGGTAAACATTTGTGTAACTGTTGTTTCGTGAAATGTTTTGACAAAACAAGATGGCGGTTGTAGTTGTGATTTTATAAACGGGCCAAAAGAACCTTGTAGAGCTATAAAAAATACGAAACAAAAATAATAGATTTATTTGTTGTGTCCTATGGGACCCACAGCACAGCGCTGATTTTCAGTGGTCACACGAAAACGGCTTAAGAAAACCAAATCCGGTCTAGATATTTTTACAGATTAGTCAAAAATAACTATCTAAGTAGGTACAGTCAACCGATGATCAGTCAACTGTAGCATCTTTACCTTTCCATAGCAACTTTACCCATGAGTCCTTTACAGACGCCATCAAGTTACCCCAATCTGTCAAATTTTGAAAGATTTTCAATTTTATAGCATAAGGTTCATGTTCAATTGTGAAAATTTCACAGTTTAGGATAGCATGATGTGCTGGCGTCTGTATTTAAACTCTCGATTACTAAAAATTTGTTACCACCATTTATTATTAAAGTGATACAGAAGTAGAATAATCTAGTATTTGTAACAATTTTTTAGTAATCGCGAGATATGTTAAATTATTATTTATTTTATTTATTCGTAGATATATTGTCTTAACAAGTTCGTTTATTTGTATCATTAAACCAGAGATGGTTTGTATTGATACTCACATTCACTAGTTCGATAACATTGCTTAACACTAATGTGTTGATTCACTATTATGTAAACAATGTAGGTACATTCAAAATAATTTGTACGTAAAAACTACGATAGCCGTAAACATCTATTAGTAAGTACCCTACCTACGTGAGTCACATGCAATGTTTATGAAGAACGATTCCAGTCAATCTCAAAATTCCTATACAGGTTGCTTTTAATTTTTGTTTAGGATTTTTTTTATTTTATTATTTATTAGACTAAGTTATGTGTTAGTTATAAATGTTATAATAATATTTTTTGTATTTTTGCTTATAATTTTTCATGTTTATTTCGGTTTTAATAGACTTTGGTATTTCATTCATTATGGTGGGAATTAAAAATTTTACTGTTCGCCTGCCATAATAATTTCTAACTTGAGGTACTGTTAATTTATTTTGGGTTATACTTCTTGTGATTATTTTATGTGTAACAGGTATTTGAGTGCTTTTGTTATTAAATTGCTCAATTAGTAGGGCCATTTTGAGTCTGGTCTGTACTGGCAAAATTTTACAATATTTAAATAGTTCGATAACGTTATCTTTATATTTATGTTTTATTTTTCTGGGTACGATGAGTTTTAGTAGTCTTACTTGTAGATTGGAAATTTTTTCAGTATATGTTTTAAATGTTCGCCCGTAGCTCGTAAGTCCGTATGTTAAAATTGATTCTGCTAATGCAATGTACATACAAATACAGTTCTCTTTGGTAAAGCTGCTCATGGAAAGTAAAGATGCCACAGTTGACGGTACTTATTTAAGTAAAATAACGGTAAAAATACTTCAAATTTGAAGAGACTTGCTCTCCATTCCACCATTACCTACATCGCCCGGGTGTTTCCAGTGCGAAGATTGCCCTGAGGACACGGTGGAGCATACGGTGGAGGTTTTCCCGGCTTGGGCGGAGCACCGCCGTGTCCTCGTGGAGGCGATGGGCGACGGCGATCTCTCGCGTCCGGCCCTGGTCCAGGCCATGGTACGGAGCGAGAGTGTATGGGTAGCTGTCACCTCCTTCTGCGAAGCAGTAATGCTCGCGAAGAGAAAGGCGGCGCACGTGAGGGAGAGGCAGTATATGCACCCGGTCTTAGTCACCGCGGGAGACGCCCTGGGCGTCGGGAATCCCAGGCTGATTCCCGGCCGCTCGCTCGCTCGCGGCAGCTTGCTGTCCAAACAAGCCCGGGTCGACGGCGCGTTGTGTTCCACGCGCACCTCAAAGAGATGTCAGCACCAACTGATGGTGGGGTCCGCAAGGGCCAATGCCTGCCAGGGGTGCGCGTTGTTCGAAAGAGATACCGCGGCCCCTGGCACACAGGCAACTGAGGGAACACGGGTGGGTTTTAGTCAGTAAAAGTCTGACACGCCCTCCTGCTCCACCCAGAGCGGGAGAAGTTATTTGATGATTTCCCACCCAAAAAAAAAAAACCATTACCTACCTACATGTCATCGGATGATTCAATGGATCTGTAAGTCCCTACCTTGTGGTGGTCGTTGGTGGAGAAGGTTGTCGGTATTCAGGTTTCTTTGACTCCTCACCCTCATTGCCATTGTCACCTTCTCCGCTTTCTTCAGTTTGAGATTCATCTCCTGCAATTAAAGTTATGTGTTTTATCATCCCGCGTCCATCTCATCATCTCTTCCTGGTTTTCACCAATACAGGTTTAAGATTGATGTTCAATACCAGTACCGAATATAATATACTTCAGAATAGTGTAGGAGCGTCCGTGGGAGGCACCTACTGACGTACAGACAACTAGCCTAACTTGCTTTTGGCCAGCCCACTTGTCAAACAAAGTAAAACCTTAGATGTAATGTATGATAAAAGCGATGTTTATAATTCAAACATTTAAGCTGCCGGAGGGATAGCAGAAGGCGATAAGGATTGTATATTTTGTAGTGCATACAGCAGTGAGGCAGCGAGACATCGACGCGCAAACTAAAACTAAGTCCTCTCTATGTTTTGATTCGCTTGCGAGCGTCAAAATTTGCGCTTATCTTTAGATTGCGTTGACTTAGCACTTTGATTTTATTTTACTACTCCAAGGGGATGCAGACCTGAGTATTGATATTCGTTACAGTTTGATACCCTCCAGGCGTTCCTGAGAAAAATGGTCTTGATAGACGGACTACAAAGTGATCCTATAAGGGTCCCGTTTTTGCCGACCTAAGTACGGAGCCGTAAAAACTGCTGTTTCATAAAAAACTGCAATACCTACGAGGTCAAAATGTATTAAACAGCAATTATTTTTGTTAAAACCGACGAAAAATTTCAACGCACAGAATCATTATTACGTAAGCTGATTGCGCGTTACAGGATACGCGTCGATCGGGTGCCACTGTTTAAAAATAATTAAAATAATTCATAATATCTACCTGACTCTTCAGTTACAGTTGAGTCTTCCGTGCAGTTAGGGTTGTAATAAGTTCGTATCAAATGAAACTTCAGTCTTGCGAACGGTTTCACATTTTCTTTGGGTATGTCGATATCTATGCTCGCGGAAGAAATCGGCTGTGCTGGCGCCGTTGCCTCATTTGATGACTGAAATAGGATAGAAAGAACTTTATAATGAATAGGTACAGACGCCAGCACATCAAACTACCCCAATCTGCCAAAATTTCTTTGATAGTTTTTCAACATTATTGCAAAAGGCTACGGTTCATGTCAAATTTTCCCAATTGAACATGAACCTTATAAGCTTATCTATGGTATGGAATAAAGATGAAAATCTATCAAAGATATTTGACAGAGTGGGGTAACTTGATGTGCTGGCGTTTGTACCTACCGACGATTAAAAGTACAGTCAGGAATAATGATAAGCAAAATGACACTCTACGAACTGTCAAAGAATGACAGTTGTGATTTGATTATACGGATATTTTTGGTCAGTCAATTTGTTTTATAATTCATATCCCTGGCTTAACCTACAATTAAGCGTGGTCATAATTAACTAGGGCACGATATAATATTTCCACTGTAACTCTTTGATTACTGCTAATTTGCAGGACTAATGCTAATTTTGCACTTCAGGGGTCTGATTAGGGCCGCCTTTTCCATTGGTCAGTCTAGTGCCCAGGGCCCCGCGATCTTTTAGACCTTCTAGTTCCTGCCAGCGTTGTAGATGGAGATTGTCAAAAGGAAACCTAACTTAGCCCTAACTTACGAGCTCGCTTCGCTTACTCATACATCCTGCATTATCCATTATCCTAAGTGCCCATGCAGAGCCTCCTATAGGTTAAAGACGGCCCTACGTATGATAAGCGAGATCTAGCCTATACCTACCGTAGAGATAACAGGATGAACCTAATATTTTAAGTGATTAAAAAAAAAGAAAGGATACGTACGTCAAACTTCTTCCCACTGTCCGTGCCAGCATCCATTGCATACAAATTGAAGACGACTTTGTTCGCCCACTCTTGAGTTGAAGCATTACATAGTTCTAAGTTGGCAACTCCAAGGAACCAATCTGGAGAAGGGACGATGGCAGTGGCTAAGGACACCATGTGATGCTTTCTGCTCGCTCTGAAGGTGGAAATAGTCTTCATATTTGTGTTTGGTGGAGCTGTAGCCTTTATTATAGTTCTGACGTTGGTGCCAAGCTGTAAAAACATGAAGATACTTTACGTCACTGTGATAAGTACTGCTCCGACTGATTTGAGGTGTTCTCGCTTCATCATCTGCCTAGCCTTTTCCCAAATATGTTGGGGTGGGCTTCCAGTCGAAACGTTATTACTTAGCCGCAAGCCTCTCAAGGTGTTCTCGCTTCTTGTGAGTTAAACAAACAAGACTAGAGGGTGGAGGGTTTTATTTTTTTGTTACCTCTCGATAAATCTCGACCTCCAAATTGGTAGTGTTTCCTTGTTCAGCCAAGAGTTTCAGACCATCACTAGCTTCAGTGTTGTACTTGAATAAGATGAAGTCCTTGCTGTGCGAGGCTCCCACGACATCACTGAACCTTGCCAACTGCTCGGCTGGGGGATACATAGTAGGATGGGTGTTGTAAGACCACATGCCTTCAAATATCAGCTGTTGAAAAAACAAACACTTTTACAACGTAACCTACCTATAATTGGAAAATAAATTATTGTGGCGGCATCTATAACGCCACATACGAACTACGCATTTTACCTGACGACATGCAACTCCTAAATCGCTTAATAAGAATAAAATTATCCGCTCGATTTACATTATAGGTAAATACAGAAATGCGTCTGTGTTCCCTACCACATTTAACCCGTCCACCTTCAATACAAGAGTATACAGGTATTTTCTGGGCATTCTCGATCCACCATAGACCTCATCAATCGCTTTCCATCAGGCGTGATTGAGGTCAAGAGCAGGCCCATTTTGTACTAAAAAATAAAAAGAAATCCGATAACAATTTACCGTCGGGCAGTAGCCCACCAGACACAACAGCCGTCTAGTCGGAGGATCCTCCCTTTTCAATGAAGGATGACGAATGTTGCACCCTGTTCTTCATACCTATAAATGATTACTAAGGTCGATATAAACACAGGCTGCGTATAGAAGAAAACTCCCAGAAGCCTTCCAAAAAAGCTTTTAATCTTCAAAGCGCTTCTAGACAACTTTTTAGAACGTATTTTTACGACATCTGGTATACCTTATACCTGGCATCTTCACAAACTTGGCAGTCATTGTTTTCCGTCGGCTGCATATCATCTGCCTTCCTTCGATCCTCGCAGATACGTTTCGATAGCGGCCCCTCATAACTGTACCATACATCTGGCTTCACAGCCACCACCGCGAAGACTGTCACACATTTGTTGTCTTTTCTTGGCGCTGTCCATTTTGCCTGGTATATAAAATAAAATAAACATAAGGTAGTAAACTCTAATAGGAGATTATCATTGCCATACATTACAATTTTAGCCATTGATGAGCCATGGTTTCTTGAGGACTCACCTCAACAGAAGTTTTGGGCGTGATATCGGACTGTATGACCGTATTTTGGCAGATGGGCAGTGCCTTGGTGTTGTTAGAATTACGCAGAGGTTCCAACTTCCCGGGACTCAGCGGGAGAGGCTTCCTAGGGTTATCCTTGTTCTTAACTGTATCCTCTTGAAGCGATATTGTGAACGCGATGAAGGAAGATATTCCGTCTCGGGAAGATAAGCGAACTATAAAATGAAGCAAGTGTTATATTTAGGGTAGAACACACTGACTGCAGATGCACTGCAATTTGACATTCAATTCATGAAATGATCACACGCATCCACCCAAATTACTGAAAATTGAGTGCGTTTATTGGAAGCGACATACCTACTATTACTAGTAACTGAACCTTAAGGTGAAAGAGAATTCTCCTGCCCATCTTCTTTTGAGCGTAGTTAAATTCTCACAGCAGAAGACAGTGACTTAAATATCTACAAAATAATATAAATCACGTACCGGTATATTCTTTTTTCGGGATGTACATGTTGTCCCTGATGTCATCTACGTCTATCATGAAACGGTTGTCTGGGGGCAAGGGATCCGTGTTGGTTCCCAGAGGCCGTCGGTTACACGTTTCTGTGCAAGCGCAGGCTTTTAGAAGCCCGATTAGGAATATGATCTGGTAGGGACCTAGAACTAAGGTTTTGTTAGTTGCATTGCGGCCCACTGCCATAATCGGCAACCCGTCAGAGACAGCAGCAGTCTTTAGCAAAGCACAATAATATGTAGGTGGAGTCATTACGAAAAGATGTTTCTAGGAGGCGACAAATATCTTCAAGGTGGCCGGTAAACCAATCTTCTAGTCTATTTTTACACGCTTTATATTAGCTTCACTTGTATGTTTGTTTGTTTGTAACCGACTCCTTTGGACGCTATTTTGACCTACTTTAAACGGTCAGATTTCATTGAAACTTTGTAAACTTATCGAGGACCGATGACTTTTCAATAATTAAAAAAAAAATGAGAAAAATGAAAAAAAAAGGAAAAAAAACACGTTTTTATAGTTAGCAGAACTAAAAAATAGAAAATAAATAATAGTTTAAAAAACTAAAAAACACGCTTTAAAAACCAAACTAAAAAAGGAGAAAATAATTTAATTCAATTAAAAAGCGTGAGGTGCTTTTTGAGGTATTTTTATAATCACTTAATGTCAGGCACGCCACGCTTTTTATTTGAATTAAATTATTTTCCCCTTTTTTAGTTTGGTTTTTAAGGCGTGTTTTTTAGTTTTTTTTTTTAATTTACCGATAATGTGACTTTACTGCTGAATAATGTGACAACATGTTGTGAGCTGACCTACTTTCTCAGTATTGGATAGTGCAAAAGAAGATCTAAATAAATTCCAAACTTACCGAAAAAATTCAAACGCATTTTCACCTTTATTAATCCTGCATGAATGTACTTTAAATAGGTGCCATATGGTCACAGGTCGTCGTGTTACTAAACCGTTCATTCACAATTACTTTAATAGTCCTGCTGCATCTCCTGTGTTGATTACTTAATTTAGACTAATTATTGCTCTGGAATATGCTGATAGAGGATTGTAGACTTTAATGTGTTGGCATACAGCTAACGTATTCAAAACATGACGTAATAGGACTATAATAGTTTGATATTTTTGTAAATATTTATTTATGGGATTGTTCTAGAGATCCATTGACACAGCGGAAGTAACATCATTGGGATTACTGGGAAAATTCATCTGGCCCGCACCAAAGGTTGGTTATCCCAATTTATTTGGGGTCGGCGCAACATGTGTTTTTCTCCGTACATCACTATTAGTCGATATCTCGGAAGTCCCCTTACTTTCTAGCCATATTATCTTTTACGCAGTCTCTTTGCACGACTGAACCGAGATAAGGAAAGTCGAAGCATACCGGGAGAAGCGCGCCATCAAGCGCTATGGTTCCAGAAGAAACCGCCGAAATAGCAGAACAAAAACACCAACATTCTCTAGCTTCTGTTCTTATTTCTCCAATCTGCTCTGAATCTGTGGTGTAGATGGCTACACCGACAAGAACTATATAATTATGTCATCGGCAAACAGCATGCACCAGGGTGCCGCTTTCTGTATGTCTGACGTCAGAGCATCCATTATCAACAGGAACAGGTAAGAACTTAAGCCGACCCTTGGAGCAAGCCTAAAGATACTCTGACCTATCTACGAGAGGTATTTCCAGCAGTCGACCAGACGTAGGTACTAGATTGACTGTACCAGCATACTGGCGTGGCGCATTCCTCTTTTCCTATCATACGCCAGCTGGTTTTGTGTGGGAGCCGTTCATTGTTCTTACTAGAGGACACACGCTGACTTTTACCTCCATACGTTACTTATTAAGTTCCTATTCATAGTTTTTTGTTATCATAGTCAATCTACCTGAATCTCAGGTTATGAATCTGCCTATAGTACAGAATGTGAGCAAGAAATTAAACTCTGTCTAAGTGACGAACATTGGTATCTTTGATTATTTATTAGCCTTTTCATAATTATAAAATTACCTACATTTTAATGCATTGATAGACAGAACTGCCGACTAACTACTCGAACCAAAGGTTTTCTTTGCTAACCATGCAGGAAATTATGTCTTGTCTTCAAGTCTCTACGTTTTGAGTTCCATTTCCCTCCAGGCAATATCGGCGCCATGACTCTACGTTCGACTGAAAGGAAAATAAATAAATTACACACTTCCACAGCTTAGAAGAGGCCGAGCGTCTATATACGACCTTCAGTAGGTACGCACAGCTACACATTAAGCTATACATTTCCAGTTTACGCTGATCTCGCGCTGTACGGAAATCATATACAAAGCGAGATCAGCTTATACTGGAAATGTATAGCTTGATGTGTGGCCGTGTGTACCTTTAATCTGGGAAAGAAAACCAAACAAATAAGGACCTGTAAGATCCTCTTCGTCTTCTTTGATATTGGTACATTCATCTTCACAGGCTTCTCTCTCGAACGTATCGAAATGATTCTTGCAGAATTTTGATACTTCCTTCACTTTGTGGTGGTGCTTAGCCTGTTGCAGAAATATCATTAACGTAGGTACTTAATGGCGTTAAAAGTAATGTTAAAGATGCTTCTAACTTCATCAGGATGAATTTAAGTTACGTTGTAATGAGTGCTGACGGAATTATTCGGTTAGTGCAACAGCACTAACCGAATAATTCCAACAGGACCAACAGGACAGGTGGATAAAAATGATTTAAGCCTTCACTTTGCCTGACAACTGTTCTTGGAGGAGAAAAATCTGGACCTTCCCGTATCGAAAAACCCAAAAAAAAAAACTCAGTTGGACAAAAAATGCTAACCCATTCATTATGAAATGCAATTCACACTTACATGAGGATCATACTTCTCGACAGGAACCCCATCTACCAGGTGGTAACGCTCCCTCCAACGGAATCCTATCACCTTCCCTTCCTCACATTCTCCATCACACGCACTCCAGTCTTGCCATGGCGACATTGGACAGTCTTCTGATGATTCTGGGTCTGTTACCAGAGGAGTTTCGCTGTTTGGACAAAGGTATTTTGTCAACTACCTACCTCGCTGTTGCAGCAGATAATGCATTTTAAATACTTAGGCAAAAGCATCCTTTTGAAATGGATGCAGCTCTTATATTTCCATGGGCTTTACTTGTTCGTATAGACTATCGGTGCAACTACAAGTCAATGGTATTATTGTCTTTAATTAACAGGTTACTAAAAAACACAATCAAATCTTATTTCAGCATTGTTTGTTTATTACTAATGACTACAGCTAAGGAAAAAAACTAAAACATGAGATAACAATATGGTGAAGGCTAAAAGGCGTAACCTTTATTTCGAAAATATTAAACAACTAGGACATCATAGAACACTAATTTAATCATGAAATATGGTGTATTCTAATCTACTAATCATCAACTAAGCCTCACCGCCCATCCTCGGCGCTATCTAGTTGTGTTTGATACCTGGATGGCTCTGGAGGCTCCGGCTTAGCCTCTGCACTCGTCTCAGCTACTTCTTCTGAAGATTCGGGGGCTTCTGTTGGTGCTGGTTCTTCTACAAACACAGAATTTTGACAGTGAAGATGAAGAACAGCTTCTTCCAAGAATTTTAAAGGTTATTTATTAATCTGACCAGAGATCTGACGAGCAAATATGCCATCTTTTGTGGTCAAACCTTTGACTTTGATTCTACTTTAAAGTTTTAAAAGTAGGTATCCCTCCTACGTACCTGTAGTTTCTTCTTCACATTCCCTGTGGTAGGTCCGTATCAACTTAATGTTGAACTTTCCAAATGGATGCATATCTTTTATATCCACCTCGTAGAATGGAGAGTTCTTATCATATGAACTCATTTCGACACGAGCTACTGAGTCTTGGGGATATGTTACGATATTAGCAGCCTGAAATTGGAAAAATGGGGCATTGTGTAGTTCTTCATATATTTCCAAGAAGAGAAGGTATATTCTGGTCAAAAAGAAAAATGATTACTTCATATGATACGCCACTGTCCGTGCCAGCATCCCACGGATAAAGGTTAAGCTCCCTTTCAGTCAGCCATGTGTTATCCTCCTGGCATAGTTCAAACCTGGTGACTCCAAGAAACCAGTCAGGAGATGGATGAAACGCTACGGCTGCAGAGAAAAGGTGGTTCTGTTTATCCACGCGGAAGAAGGAGTAGGTGGGTAATGTCATCTTTCGGTAGCCATGGCCTTTGCCTTTTATTAGAGTACGCACACCATCGCCGATCTGTAAAAGTTCCATAATTGTATGGTACATGATGATACTGGAAAGAATCCCACAAAGCTATTCTTAACCCATAACAAAACGACATATCGTGATTTCTTACCTTTCCCCGAATTTCTGCTTCAAGATTGCTGGAATTGGCATGTTCAGCCAGATCCCTAAATCCATCTGTGGCAAGGGTCCCTGGCATCCAAAGGATATACTCCGCGTTATGGGAAGCTCCAACAAGATCGCTATACTTTGGAAGCCAGTCATTCTCGGGGAAAAGATACGGATGGGTATTACGAGACCATACCCCGGTGAAAGTCAACTGGGGAAAAACATAATTTAACATAAGTACACACTGTATTCGTGGCCAAGCTATCGCACCATACCACAGTTTTGCTGCATGGTATTATAAACCAAAACTGGTATGGTGCGGTGTAGATAGGTAGGAAGACCAAAGCGAATCCGCCCTTTACCTCATATTTAGCTTCATCACAAATGCTACACTCGTAGTTCAATTGCGGTGCCACATCATCAGGCTGCCTCATGTCCTCACACACCTTCTGGGTAAAAGGAGCTCCGTCTTCGTACCAGACTTCGTCATTTATGGCCACCATGGCGCGTAAAGTTATGCAGCCATTGCCCGAGACTGGAGCTTGCCAATAAACCTATTGAAAAGTTTTCGGAGCGTCAAAACCCTCTTTCTCGCAAGAATATTACCTATTCGTAACAGATATATGTATATTGATGTGATTTGGTGAAAGTAAAAACTAACGATAGATACAGCAACGCCAAGGGAGTTTAGTGTGAGAGAGATTATTTGCACTCTTCGTACCTACTCGTACGTATTATCAAAAGATACAAGATAACTTAATTAAGATACATACCTACTCATAGTTCGGAAAAGACTAGGACGGTAATCACTTACCTCAACGGACGTTTTATAAGAGCCCATAGCCTGTTCAACAGTGTACAGGCACCTGTCACTGAACTTGGCAGTGGCAGTAGTTAAGGGCCTCAACTCGCCAGGGTAAAGTGAGATTATCCGCCTGGGATTCCGCGGGTCTGGTTTGACGTCACCCTCAGCAGATATCATGAAGCTCGTAAAATGGGACTGGCCATCTGTTTCTGTTATTTGTACTGAAATAAGACTGGCCGTTATAATTTAAAACGGAACTTGGGAGAACCCAATATTTTCCAGAACGATTGGTTACCTTCCGTAAGGGCTGACGGGCAATGGAAATGGGACCTATGAAATTAAGTCCACGAATCTTGACTAACGGGCTTTCGAAACGACTTTGCACAGTAATTGTATGATTTTAGGACTTAAGTTTTGTAGGCTTAACGAGTAACGGTCGATGAGTTCACAAAGTTACCTGTATAAAGTTGTTCAGGAATATAGGCATTATTGCTGATGCCTAATACGTGCAGCTTGAAGCGCCCATCAGGTTCTGAAGGTTGGGTATTCGACCCATAAGGTCTTCGGTCACATCGAAAACTCTTCGCAGAATGTAATATCAGGAAAAAAATTAACAAATAAAACAAAAGTGACATTTTAGTTTTAAGAACAGTGTTGTCTACGTGGCGATCTCGTTGAGCTAAGTGAGCTGAGCATTGGTAATTTGCAGCTGTTAAATACTAGGGCAGTAAGTGATAGTTTTATTGCAAGATCGTATATCACCAAGGATCGTATTGCTGGCCCAATTAGCTAGATTGAAATGTATGTATCTTCAGGGTTGCTCTGCTTCGTATTCCATATTAATGATAACAACTACCCGTCTCTAACGGTATCAACTTCACTAAGTATTTTTAATCTGCTAAGATCTAGAGTAGGTACGTACTATAACGGTCACACAAAAAATATCTGGTTGGACTTGGATTCGATCACTCTTGCGAATTTAGAATAATTTAAAAATTTTAGAAGACACGATTGTTTTACTGTTAGCATAGAGGAAAGTTATGTATCGGGTAATTGTCAGACAGGATCGCAAAAGTGCACACGTCCATATGACGTCCATAGAAAAAAAACAGTGAACATTTAAGACTATAAAATAAAATTAGGGACTTACCCGTATGCGTCGAAAGTAGTGCTTCGCCACCCTTGATCAAATCAAAGAAATATTCGAGTAAGCACAACACGAACTATAAAATTTACCGTTAGGTACCGGGTCAGGTATCGCAAACTGTCAAATTTTCCCAATTGAACATGAACCTTAATACATTTAATAATAAAGTTGAAAATCTATCAAACAAATTTGACAGATTTAATAATAAAGTTGAAAATCTATCAAACAAATTTGACAGATTGGGGGGGTAGCTTGATGTGCTGGCGTCTGTACAGGTACAGTAAGTTTTGAGGAGTGGATATTTGGATGAAATGGATTGAGCAGCAAGATGCATCGGCGACATGGACCAGTCAAAAGCGGTAATGTTCTGCAGACACCCATTAGTTGGTTAATGAAACCAAAAAGCTTAACTCAATGTCTCTCATATATTAGATAAAGGCTTATTAATAGTGAATTTGTGACTGTGGGCCCTAGTAAAGTTGAATGAGACTTTATGTCGCAGGCTCTAAACATGGATGACCCGATGACAGGATATGGCTAAAAACCGATAAATTTATAATTTTTCATTAGTGAAAAAGGACATAACATTTTATGTTTCAATTCAAATGTATTTGTTGATTTCTAGCTTTTAACGCTGTGTTTTAACGATATTATCGAAAACGTAATCTGTAGGAAATGAAATAGTGTCATGTGTCAATTTTGTTTGACAGCTATCAGCGTGATGTCGTCAACTTACGGGAAAATTAGGCGTTAAATTCGCGAGGTGTGGTGTGTAGGTTGTGGTGATTGTTTTGTGTCAAATGTTCAATAAATGTCTACTAAACCAATAAAAATGCCGTCGGCAACAAAGGAAAAGGATTCTACAATCCTCAAGATCGCGGTGGAGATGCTCAATGCTCCAGACAAGGTACCACAGTTGATAGAATTCGATCAAAGTCAACCCTTATCGAGCATCATCCAACTTCTTTGCAAGCCTTGGGGGCTCCCCGACCCTGAAAACTACGCTTTACAATTTTCCGAAAGCAACAACCAGAATTATATTACGGAAAAAAACCGAAACGAAATAAAGAATGGCTCTGTTTTACGTTTAGAATTGTCACCAGCAAAAACTGTTCAGGATATCCTGGCAAAGATAAACAATGGCTCAGAGGTCGACCAAGTCGCTGCCCTTGCCAAATTATCCGTATTGAGCAGTGATCTCACTTTTGCACTCGAGTTTATCAACAAGAAAGGTTTGACACTGATTATAAACAACATTGAAAATGGTAAGTTCAAGGGGAAATTGCTCAAATACGCTCTTGTTACTTTTGTCGAGCTTATGGACCACGGAGTTATATTCTGGGACATTCTTGAAAACCAATTTATTAATAAAGTTGCCAGTTTTGTTAGTAACCAAGCAAATGCGCAAGATCCAAAAGTGATACAGTGCTGTTTATCAATTCTTGAGAACATTGTACTTAATAGTTCAAAGAATTCTCATGTGGAGAAAGAGATAACCATTCCAAGTCTAATATCACATTTACAGAATACTCACCAAGACAGTATTATCCAACAGAATGCTATAGCTCTTATAAATGCAATATTTTCTAAAGCTGATATGATTAAGAGGAAAACAATTGCGGCTACATTATCTGCCAAGCAAGTTAGATCTGTAATATATGAGAACCTAATTGGAGCAAGTGAGTTTTCTAAGAATGCTTCAGAACAAGGTTTGGGGACTGAATTAGCTCACCAGCTGTATGTACTACAAACTCTGATGCTTGGTCTTTTAGAACCTAAAATGAGACAAAGGGCTGATGCCCAAGAGCAGGAATCCCAGGAAAAAATTAAAGAACTGAGAAAAGTTGCTTTTGAAAATGACAACAACCCCAACATTGAAGTCACCATGAGGCGTCCGATGGGAACCTACTCAAAGGACTTCAAAAAACTTGGCTTCAAATGTGAGATTGACCCAATAAAAGATTTTAATGAAGTGCCTCCAGGAGTTTTAGCCCTGGACTGCATGCTATACTTTGCAAGGAACTACTCAGAAGATTACACAAAGATTGTCTTAGAAAATAGTTGTAGAGCTGATGAACATGAATGCCCCTTCGGCAAGACAAGTGTCGAGTTGGTAAAGTTACTATGTGACATTTTAAAAGTTGGTGATCCTCCAAGTGAACAAGGACAAACTTACCATCCACTATTCTTCACTCATGACAGACCATTTGAAGAATTATTCTGCATTTGCATCGTATTATTAAACAAAACATGGAAGGAAATGAGAGCAACCGCAGAGGACTTCATCAAAGTATCCAGTGTAGTCCGGGAGCAAATAAGCAGAGCTCTATCATCTTCCCCAAAAGGTTTTGACAAGTTTAAACAAAAGATAAACCTATTGACTTATACAGAGATAACTCAGCTTTGGCAACAGGAAAGGAACAACAGGGAAGTGTGGGAGTCCCATGCAAGGCCTATTGTTGAACTGAAAGAGAAAATTACTCCTGAAATCATTGATCTCATTCAACAGCAAAGATTAGGCGTCTTAGTCGGCGGCACGAGGTTCAAGAAATATTCGGCCAGAGGTCAAAGGATCAAGGACAAATTCTGGTACGTTCGCCTGTCGCCGAATCATAAAGTACTCCATTATGGAGACTGTGACGAAAAAAGTACTCCAACTTTAGAGGAGCTTGGAAACAAATTGCCCGTCACTGATATGAAGTGTGTGATAACAGGCAAAGACTGCCCTCACATGAAAGATTTGAGAGGAAGGAAGATAACGCCTCATTTAGCATTCTCCCTTATCATCAAGTCTGCTGAAGTGACTTCCTTAGACTTTGTCGCACCTGATGAGCAATTATTCGACTTCTGGACAGACGGTATTAACGCGCTCCTGAAAGAAAAGATGTCGAGCAAATCTTTTGAAAATGACCTGGAAACTTTACTTTCGATGGACATAAAAGTACGGTTACTTGACGCCGAAGGTATCGACATTCCTAAGGACCCGCCACAAATACCTGATGAGCCGGAAGATTACGATTTTTATTACGATAATAACTAATTAAGAGTATTTCATTCGTAAATTTTTCTGTATGAAAGTGATTTTAGGTCGTTTTGTATTTGACGAAGAATCGAATGCGAGATGTGAAGATACTATTAGAAGTATCGTTTTGTAGCGAAAATATTATTACTTAATTAAGAAAGTTATTCTCTTTATTTACTAGATCGTAACATAAATGCATAATCCTAAAAGTCACACTCAAATCAAAATATTTTCTACATAAGAACTTAGGTACTGAGAACGTTGGCTTCATATATTCCAGCTATCTAGCATGTTACAGTCTAGTGAGTAGAGTCCTTAGTCAGTTAATTGAATACCTTTTGAATAAGATACCAAATTAGGAATCTATTAAATTTTATAAAGGTGCATCGTCGTGGGCGTACGTCCGCGGACCGACAGCGTCCAATGCATACTAATGGTATTTAGATGTCATAAACGGGTTTGTTGAGTTCGTATAATAGTCGTAATATTTGGCCTGCGTAAGTGACGAATAACCAAGTTTATGTTCTTTTAATAATCATAAATATGTTAAGTCACTGGTGGCTTGGGCCTCCTGGTATTTTGAACAAGTTAATAAATCTTCTTTGGCCCTTTTGAGGCCTTTCTTCAGTAGCAATTGCTTCTTTCTATTCGAGTCGATCTCTTGGGATCAGTTTCTAGCCATGTTAATCGCGGTATCTCATGTGGCGTTCTAAATGTGCTCAGCAACTGGTTTTATTGTTGTGATGACCTATATTATAAACTAACATATAAACTGCGTCATCATTCGACATTTTTTTATTTTGTAGTACCTATTCATCAGTTCGTCACCTACGTAGAGCTGGTGTTGGACGAAATTATAGCAAATAAAAGATAAATCTATTTTATTATACCTACTCAGCTGCATTTGGGTCATAAAAGAAAGATTATGACAGCCCATAGGTTGCAATAGGTTCAGAATCCGCGCCTTTAGCGTTTTGTCCAAGACATTGGTTGCGATACAAATACAAAAAAGCCCCATGGTAATGGTGGTCGGGGGTATTCAGACAGAATTATACGCTCCCTAGGCTATTGTTGTATTTTAAAAATAGACTGGGCGTATGGTAAACTCAACAATTATTAATAAAAATGATATTATCTCATAATCATTTCCAAAAAAAGTTTTCCATTACATTTGTAAGAGAGCACAAAGTATTTTAATTATAGTTGATAGTTTCTTATATCATAATTAAATATTAAATTATTGTTATAATGTATTACTGACTTTCCATTTATGCTGTATCGACTGAATTCTATTAAACTTCCATTTTAACATAATGTATTGTGGCCATATACCAATATTATATTTTATATACCAAAGATCGTGTCTAAAGAACAAATATATTTAAATGTGTATGTATAAATAAAAGTTACAAAGCTACTTTGATTTTTTAATTATAAATTGAGAGCCTTACATCCAAAGCTATGTGATTTCTTCATGCATATAAGAGAATCAAGTTGTATTATAAACTGATGAAAAAAGTATTGAACCATCAAAAATGTATACTATCTATTATGTACCTACTTAATAATAATTATTAATGTCTAAAAAAAATATTTATTTAAGTGCTTAAATAGTCTATACATCTATCCAAATAAATAAAATTAAAGGTATTTTTAATCACAAATTAACAGCTTTTTACTAAATGCATATGAAAGTAAATAGGTACGGCACGGTAGGTATACATAAAACAAAAATACATTTTAATTTTTGTAGGTAAGTTTGCCTGTTTGTTCCGGCTTATCTCCGAAACGGCTGGACCAATTTTGACAGGACTCAGTGGCAGATAGCTGATGTGATAAGGAGTAACATATGCTACGTCCTAGTAGCACGTTCTCGTGGATAATTTTCGACATAAAGCAAGCACAGCCATTCGAAAAATTGAAAATAATGGGGTTTATTCATAAAAGTTTATTAAAGTTAAGAGACGCTTAACCTATTGACCGCCACAGCGTAAACACATTGGCGTCCCTCCCACGCCGAGCCACAAATTCTGCGCTATTCTTTTTTCTAAGTATTTCCTACAAAAAATGTTATGGATTCCAAAAATTTTTCGATAACGAATTAATCATTGTTTTTCGTCCCCTATTTTTAAATAAAATATTACTCGTAACATCATTCTTATATTTAATTTGACCCTAAAATATTGTTTTCTTGTCGGTATTAACCGACGCGACAGTGGCGTGTTGGGCACGTTTTCATTTGTCGGCTATATCCTACGGCGACGGTGGCGGTCAAAAGTTTAAACGTCAAAAATATATTATTAAACAGTAGCTAATTATTACTTAATTATAAGTAACGTTTATGAATAATCGCTCTCCGATACGTCAAAGAAAATTATAGCTTCACCCATCTTTGTTCAGTGTGAATAAGAGACGGCGCTATAAATTCTTTGTAGCGGTATCTCTTTTTCAAGCCCTGGTCACTAGGACACATTCCTATACGATCCCAGTCAGCCGCCTTTTGAGTTCGTTTAAGCTAATGTAGTGCAACGCTTTTTCAATCAATACAGTGGGAATATTAGAGGCGAGTGCAACAAAAACACATATCACAGTTACATAATACTTTATACATAGTACCTTAACTACTTATGGTCCGTTGAGCATAGTGCGTAAACCACGGAATTATATGACTGAATTATATTTGTGTCGGTACGCAGTTTATCTCAAGATTTTACTAAGATACTAAGCCCACGTGCGCATGGACGTAAAAATAACGCGTACTAGATTTTCAACGGTCCGCTAGGCAAGGAGAGTTCAAAATCCAACAGTTTCTTCGACGCGCTGGGGTGTACACCGTTAGATTCTCAACGCTCGGCTCAACACCGAGATTTGAGAATTCAGTGCGCGATAAAAGCCCGCTACGATATTTTTACGTCCTTGCGAACACGTAGATTCCTAGAGATTATTATAATAACGTCCTTATTTAAACAGCTGCCCATCGAGCCATGAATGAGCACAGCATATTCAGAGATATTGGTTAAATATTTTAAATGCTGATGAATGTAGAATACTACAATTGTCGAAATATTTAATAAAATCTAATACTAAGTCGCTTTCGGTATCCGATATAATAAGAGGTTACATCATCATCTCGTAAATAGTATAATTTTGTAGCAACTGTAGGATATTTTAAGTGAAACTCCAGAAAATACTTCATTATAATGTTATAATCATGATGAAATATGTACAGACAGACTTATTGCTAAAATTCTAAATAGGTAGTGGATGTTACAAATATGTATTGCCAAAATGATCAACTAATAGGAAAACAGTAAATAATTATAATTAATAAATATAATTATTTTTATAATTAGTACGCCATCCGTCTGTGTGGTGGCGTGACGTTCGATGTCACCGAGTCATCGTCTCTAATTCTATATCGAAACAAAGAGCCATCCCCAAAGAGCAGTTTGCTTTCCAAATCGCATACTCTTGCACACATTCCACTCGGGACCTGCTCAAACAAAATAACTCTGCACTCATAATATGATAAAAGCCGCACAAAAAGCGTCCTAATTAAATATAGGCCCACAGAAACTAGAAAGACACAAAGATGGACCACGCGACGCACACACAACTCAAATCACTCGCTAAAAAGACGTCCCGCGCCTTGTAAAGGTTAGATCAGAAAGCCAATTACCGTAATTAAAAACGTTTAAAATCTACTCGCCATCTCATCCCAGCCGTAATCAATGTGAAAAATTTGTCAAACATGTAGTGAAATTACAGTTATTTTTGACAGATTGAAGATTAGAATGCGAACCTTCTTAAAAATACGGGAAGTGCCCTTCTGATCACATTGTCAGCTTCCACTGTAGGTAAAGCGCCAATCAATACCGACTTCTTAGCCGCTTGATCGACTCTGGCCTGGCCTTTTGTTGAGCATTAGGGATTTCACCAGCAGGGTCCTGGGCACACTGGTCGTGAAGCTCTTAGGGCTCCTACAGTCACTTACCACAAACACACTGATGCTTTAACCCGAAATGCCTTAGCATTCATCGTGATGAGATCAATCCAGAGATCGTTGTCAAGCGCTTTATTTCTGACGATCACCCACATCGGTTGATAATAAATGCTTATTTATAAAAAGAGTTACTTCTTTTTGTCTCTGGTCCGGAGCTCTACCTAAGAAATGAACTCCTTGGGAGATATCTAAACACCGGCTCCTCACTTAAGGCACCGCGAATAAAGCACTCGCTCCTCCCACACGAGCGAAATCAGTGAAGTGCCCGCTGTGACTGTGGACGGATGTCAAGTCAATCTGTTACAATACAATTTGTTCGGAATTTTGGCTTATTCCGTTTGGCCAACTAGGGTGAATACTCGGAAGGTCAAAATTTGTATATTACTATTATTTTTTCCTTCTCGGAAAGTCGAAATTTGTACTTATATTATTTTTCTTCCTTTTCGGAAAGTCAAAATTTGTATATTGTTTTTCTTCCTTCACGGAAAGTCGGGATTTGTATATTATTTTTCTTCTTCCTATTTTTCTTCTGTACATAAACATGCTAGAAACTAGCTCAAGATACCTATAAAATATAGGTACCTGCATTTATTTTATCCTGCCTAGGGTGGTCAAACGGAATAAGCCGGAAATTTGACTAATTGGGCCTACTTTTTTTACGAGTATCTCTAAAAATTTGACCATTCATGGCTCGTCAGATGGATGATTTAATGAGGATGGTTCTAGAATATTCCTTACATTTAGTTTTAGTGTAATATTAACATATAAGCGGCGTTTTCAAACACTTACGTTAATGTTTTCTGTTTACACTTGCGAATCAACTCATTACATTCAATTTGGTGCTCTTGAACAATATAAATTAGAACTATTCAATTCGATATTCAATAATATTGAATAACTTGTTTTTTTGGGTACTATTCTTTAAGTACTAAAGTTCACTTTTTAATCCCAGAGACGACTAAAAATCTTTTGCGTTTGCTTTTTAGTAGTTATAGGAGTTTGACATTAAACCTGTCAAATTAGTATCTGGGATTAAAAACGGACCTAAACAGAATATTTTTTACAATATGAGGTTTTCGTATGTCCATTGTTACTAACAATATTTCACAGAAAAAAAACATTAATTACAATCATTACACTGGAAGACAAAAAAAAAGGAAGCTGTCAAATTTTCTTTTTAGTATGTCACGTAACACAACCACAAATCCCTTCAGCCGTCTAATTCCGAGGTCATAATTCCTCCAAGGACCAAACTATAAGTATTTACTGCATTTTGGACACTTCAAACTTGGTGTTAATAATTTCTTCGTCGGAGTCAAGCAGTGGTAGTGTGCTGGTGGGAATGTTTTCTTCCACCCAGCGTAGGTCAGAGTCCAAACTGTTATTCTGGTCTTGTTCTCTTTCTCTAGCGTCACCCTGGTCGGTCGAAGAGTTTGTGCCTCGCATTTTCACTCCGTAAGCGTCGTTCACGAATTGTTCTTCCTCTTCTGTCAAGATAAATAGCAGTGTTTTTAGTAAGGACTAGCGACCCGTCCTTGCTTCACACGGACGCTTGACAAAATGTTGTGCCTTATTAATATTAACGAAGCAAGACTGTAAATTTTATTATGAGTATGACTAATGAGATGACATTGATGTAATTTAATGATATTATTATGCATGTACTAGAAATATTTGCACGGCTGATATGTCGAATATAGTGAGACTAAAATTATTTTACCAATTTACTATGTCAGCACCTATATTCTGCAAAATAATAAATTTCAATTTCAAAACATTGAATTTTCTTTATATAAGTTTAATATTAATGTTTTATACACATGAGCCGGTCGAAATCATTCTTAATTAATTTGATGATTTTTGTTTGGTCGATAATTACTGTCAGAATTTTCGGACCGCAGCTGTTAAGTACAGTCACTTGAAATTTTAAAGATCAGTTAAAAAACCTGTTTATTTTTTCAACTCAAACTTCAAGTAACATCTACTAACAGCAGTCGTTTAGTTCCAAAAAAAAACATCAAACCTTTTTATTTTATCGTGTTTAGGTACGGATACCCATCACGTCTGCGGAGTATAGCTAGCTAATTTAAAATAACCCCAAATATTTGTATTTAGAAAGTTTTAACTTCATATCCCATCACATTTTCCAACAAATATGTTTTTAATAATATTATACTAGTTTGTAAGTTGTCTATATCCTTACTAACAATTTTGGATTGTACTGATCTGACAAGTAAATGATAATGATATTATTATTAATATTATTAAATTGTAATAGATAAATGATCAGTGACACTGAGGTTGTCAAATTAACCTCAATAATTGAGGTTACTTGAGTTAATTGATAATTATTGTCAGATAAAAAATATCTTGAAGATTGTTTAAAATTAGAATCTCGAATTTACAAATTAAGTATTCAAATCACTCTATTCAGTCAATGAGGGTGTTCATGAATATTCAAGCCACCAGTTGGCGCCACTTTGACAAGAGGTCTTCATTCCTTCGTTCACCATTAAGTCCGTAGGCGCTTTGACACTTGACAGGTGCCCGGACCTGACGTCTCAGTGCTGCCACCTAGTGAACGTAATTTCAGAACACTCTCATTTGTAATCATCATCATCATAATTAGCATATAATGTTCCCACTGCTGGGACAGAGGCCTCCTCTCTGTGTGAGAGATAGAGAGAGAGAGTGGTCTGTAAACCACCACGCGGTCCAAGCGCGGGTTAGTTGATATCACATGTCTTAGAATTTTTGATTCTAGGACATGCCAGCGTCTTTCTCAATGTTTTCCTTCAACGTTTTGAGAGCAGTGGTGATGAAATTAGATACACAAAAATTCACCCGAATTGAGAACCTCCTCCTTTCTCTAAATCGGTTAAAAAGTAAAGTGCCTGTCTGAGCCGATACCACTGGGCCACCAATTTGTAAGCAGCATTAGAAAAAATCAAATTTATTTGTTTACATTTTCATCAGAATTTTTTGAACAGATCATAGTAGTAAATTCTACTATAGTCATACCTTCGTCGTCATCAGCATTGTCAAGGAGTGGTGTGAAGGCATATCGTTGGTTATTGTTCGTTGGTCGCCAAAGTGCCATGATGACTGTCAGTACGCCAGCAAACAGCATGTGCCAGTATGCCTCATCCATCCATACTTCCTTCCAGTCCTGGAAATAAGCAGTTAACACATTACATCAAGCCTTTAACCTTTTGACCGCCACCGTCGGGTATAGTCGACAAATGAAATCGTGCCCAATACGCCAATATCGGCTAATGCCGACAAGAAAACAACATTTTAGGGTCAAATTAAATAAAAGAATGATGTTACGAGTAATATTTTATTTAAAAAATAGGGGACGAAAAGCAATGATTAATTGGTTATCGATGAAATTTTGGAATCCCTTTTTTTTGTAGGTAATTGCGCCGAATTTGTGGCTTGGCGTGGGAGGGACGCCGATGCATTTACGCTCTGGCGGTCAAAAGGTTAAGCCCCAAAGGGCTAGGCCGAGCTGGGCCTATAATACACCCACATTTCGCCAGATATGTCTAAGTAGTCTTAGATGACGGAAAAAGGCTCACCCTCTATTAAATAGGACTATGTAATAGGGGGTGAACCTATTGCCATCAACCTGACGCAGATCCAGACTCAGGGCTGCTACTGAGAAATTTCCCCACCACTTTGTCCGACCTGGGAATCGAACGTCATTCTCAGTAATAGCGCCTGCGAACACCAGACCAAGGAAGCATTACAAGCATTACGTATAACCCAACATGTCAACTTTAGGTAAATATTTATCCGAATATCCGATCTCTAATTATAACGTAGGTAGCTGATGTGAATAAAGATCAAACAATTATGCCAAGTTCTACAGAATAAATTTGTATCCAGTGCGCAAACTGTAACCATGAATTCAGTATATCATTCTAGACCCTCTAGAAATCAGCTGTTTCATATATTTTAACCGCATAGGTATTGCAATTGTCTATGAAAATAGAGAACAAAAGAGGAGATAATATACCGCCTTGAGGGACAACATTAAAACCCAACTACGACAAAAACACCAACAAAAAAGAAATCAGCTATTCCATACATTTTAACCGCGTAGGTATTGCACTTTTCTATGACACAACAGATTTTATTTTTTGTATAATCGTCGGAAAATTTCTATGCTAGGGGGTCTAGAATGATATGCTGAATTCATGGTTACAGTTTGCGCACTGGATAAAAAATTATCCTGTATAAACGTTACATAGAACGTTAGGCTAAGCATTACATTAAATAAATAATAGTTTAAAAAAACAAAAAAACACGCTTTAAAAACCAAACTAAAAAAGGAGAAAATAATTTAATTCAATTAAAAAGCGTGGGGTGCTTTTTGAGGTATTTTTATAGGTAATCATTAATCAATTAATGTCAAGCACCCCACGCTTTTTAATTGAATTAAATTATTTTCTCCTTTTTTAGTTTGGTTTTTAAAGCGTGTTTTTTAGTTTTTTTTTACTATTATTTATTTTCTATTTTTTAGTTCTGCTAACTACAAAAACGTGTTTTTTTTTCTATTTTTTTTTTTAATTATTGAATTGTCATCGGTCCTCGACAAGTTTACAAAGTTTCAATGAAATCTGACCGTTTAAAGTGGGTCAAAATCGCGCTCAAAGGAGTCGGTTACATACAAACAAACAAACAAACTAACAAACATACAAGTGAAGCTAATATAAAGCGTGTAAAAATTGTGACTGTGTAAATAAATCAAATATTTTTAATAATTTATTTTTATAGAAATTAATTAGTGTGCTATACACAAAAATAATTAGTTTTAATACAAGTCGCCAAACCGTGCCTCGGAAAGCATGTTTGGCCCGGCTGTCATCCGTCGATCTTTGTTACAGGTCGTCAGAAGCCCGAAAGTCGGACAATCAGTCTTACCAAGGGGTATCATATTACCCAGTAACTGGAATGTGGAGGTCAGATAGGCAGTTGCTCCATGTAAAATACTGGTATTCAGCTGCATCCGGATTGACTGTAAGCCGACCCCAAATGAAAAAGGCTATGTAGATGATAGCCGCCAAACAGGATATTTATTTATTCTTTGCATGTGTGTCTAAAATCGTCCTTTTTACACGCTTTATATTAGCTTCACTTGTATGTTTGTTTGTTTGTATGTAACCGACTCCTTTGAGCACGATTTTGACCCACTTTAAAAGGTCAGATTTCATTGAAACTTTGTAAACTTGTCGAGGACCGATGACAATTCAATAATTTAAAAAAAAAATGAGAAAAAAAACACGTTTTTGTAGTTAGTAGAACTAAAAAATAGAAAATAAATAATAGTTTAAAAAACTAAAAAACACGCTTTAAAAACCAAACTAAAAAAGGAGAAAATAATTTAATTCAATTAAAAAGCGTGGGGTGCTTGACATTAATTGATTATAAAAATACCTCAAAAAGCACCCCACGCTTTTTAATTGAATTAAATTATTTTCTCCTTTTTAGTTTGGTTTCCAAAGTGTGTTTTTTAGTTTTTTAAACTATTATTTTTATAAGCAGAGATCGGATATGCAGATGCATATTTACCTAAAGATAATTTTTATCTATGAAAGTATGGAAGCGGCTTTATAAATTATTTGTAATATTTATTTGAAACCCCGGGATTCTAGGATAACTATTCAGATGTGTATTAATTTAAAATTAATGATTAACCCGATACAAATATGTGTATGTACTGGAAGAGGGATGGTTTGTATTAGTTAAAACAAAAAATAAACAAATTACTTACTTAAGTTAAGACTTTTTCGATACAAAAGCACATTCCATGTTACTCAACATCTCAACTTTAGGTGAATATGCATCCGAATATCCGATCTCTGTTTATAAGTTAGCATTTTGTCAATGCAAAAGGTACTATTTTACATTTTTGGATACTTACGGTAATACAGGGAAGCACTCTGTATAACTTGATAGAGTATAGCATGAACACCACAGATGCTATCACAGCACCTATCAGCGTGTTCGTGAAATGTCTGTACAACGAGAACTTAATGTTGTTTCTGCAACAAGACAAAACATACAGTCAATTATTCATTTATTACTAGGTCTAGGTCAGTAAGTCGGAAATTAACCCATGAAGACGTTCTAAAAATTTAAAGTATCCTATGTGTTAAGCAAAGTCAAACTATTTGTGTGCTAATTTAAATCCGTTAAGCCGTTTTTGAGTGATTGATTAACTAACATTTCTTCTTCTCTCCTTGCCATGTAGACGATTTTCACTGAGCTTTTGGTTAATATCAGAGACTTTAAATGCCACACATCCAAACCTCTAAAATCTAAACATACAAACTTTCACATTTATAATATTAGTAGGACTAGCTCTAGCTCAGTAGGTCGGAAGTTATCCCACAGGAAAGTACCACCAGTATAAAAAGTACCCTATGAGTCAATTCAGGTCATGAACTATTTATGTGCCAAAACTTCATCCGAATCCGTTCCATCGTTTAAAAAGCTGTATAACGTCATTGGTGCCGATTCTGTTGTTCGCAAAATAAACTAAAATAAGAGTATTGCTATCTCTTACTGACATACCGCGAAAGAAAAAGATAAGTGACGCTTTAGAACTGTCAAAATAAATGACATCTCGATAGCCTTGAATTTGCGTGATTTTTAGCATGATGAATGATAGTTCGTCACAGTTGCGTCGAAGAAAATCTTATTTCAACTAAAATTTGTCGGCTCTAATTTGTTTCCGTCTCTTTTTTGTTTCATTCGAAGGAAAAAGATAGCTATAGTCTAAATTAAGTTTAGTTGGTGCTCAACAGAATCATTACTATTGACAGATTGACAACTTGAAAAGTAGTTCTTTTAGGTTATATTTATTTTGTGGTACGGAATAAAGATATAATTTACCTACCCAAGTATTTATTTAAGAAAATAAATATATAACTAACCTCCTCAGTTGCAGCGTCCTCATAGTGTGTGCGAGCGAGACAAACACCCACCAGCATATAGCGCTATCTAGCAGAGATAGCGGTACTTCTGACAAAAGCAGGTCTCTATTAGAGTCGTTAGCCTTGTGATGAAGTCGCAGCCAAGCGTTGATTCCACCTAGGATGCCCCACACGACACCCATGCCAACTACTCGCTGTAGTTCTGGGCCTAGTCGGGGCCTGGAGAAAAAAAAATACTAGTGTTGGAAAAAATCTGTGTCGATTGATTTTAAATAATTGTGTGTTTGGTATTATGCTGACAGAATTATGTATTAAATATGTTTAACGTAACACGCATCTAGTGATTCGTGGAGCTAGTGAACATTAGAATTATTTGTAAACTAGTTTCTGCCCGCGTGGATGTCGGGAATTATCCCGCGGGAACGCGTTTTCGGAGCAAAAAGTATCCTATGTTCTTTCCCAGGATGCCATCAATCTTCTTGCCAAATTTTATCGAAATCCGTTCAATGGTTTAGGCGTGAAAATGTAACATACAGACGGACGGAGTTACTTTCGAATTTATATTATTTGTAGGATCACTTACTTGACGATACCGAATCCTAAAGACACGATGATGACTAGCATTCTCGCTAATGCCCTCTTAGCGACTGATATCCACTCAGCAATCATATACACTTCAGCATTGAAATAACTGTAAAATAAACAAAACAAATAACTAAAATATAGAAAAACAATTGTTTCGTGTGATGCGGAGGGATGAGGCAAATGTCGTGCGGAAAGTTTTGAGTATGAATGTCGATGGCTATAAGAGTAGGGAACGACCAAAGAATCGATGGATGACTGTGTGAAAGATGATATGGCTAGAAAGGGGGGGAGATGCCGACTACCGATGACTAATAGAAAATATGAAAAAAAAAACACATGTTGCGTCGATCACAAATAAATTAGGATATAGGAAAGAAATGATAATGTACGAAACCGAGGTTTTTAGCAATCGATTGCCCATACACAACTAACACAACCATTAGTACACACACTCACCCAGAACTATTGATAGAAGAGTAAACTCCATAGTAAGTGGCGCTCTCAACCATTCCCAGGAGCGCTAGGGCTCCGATCCAGTACTGTATGCGAAGTAAGTCGCGCCATTGTAGCCAGCACACCAGCAACCAGCCGGTACATAGCAGAGTGTAGATACCACACATAATGCCGAAGAACTAGGAACAAATAGACGCAGAGTCAAGGATTGTAAAATGCATTACACTGTGACAGTTAGAAGTTCCGTATCCCATTTTCGGGTCAGCAAGATTGCCGTGCGGAATCGAACCGAATACATGATATACCTAGTTGTTAGGGAAAATATAAAGATAAAAGTCATCATAAGGACCGTTTTGGCGGTAAATTCAAAACAACGAAAAATACATTTGATTTTAATCGTTTTTAATTGAGAAAATGGATTTAAATAACTTTATTTTTATTTTTCTGTTAAATATATCGTCACAATCTTCAAATTAAAATAGTTTTTTTATTAAATTGCAAAATACCCTATTACTAGCTTCTGCATACGGCGTCGCCTGCGTGGAGGTCGAAAATTGTCGCACGGGAACGTTTTGCCGGGTTAAAAAGTACCCTATATGTTAATCCAGGTTATAAACTATCTGTGTACCAAATTTCATCCCAATCCATTCAGCCGTTGATTCAGTAACAAACATCCAAACTTTCAAATTTATACTATAAGCGGGATGAGTTGGATACATAGTAGGTTTCGAAACCGGTATTGAGATTGTGCTGCGTTTCCACTCAGGCGTCCCCTAAAGCTTGCTACACTTTCTGATTATAGATCATCCTTCTCCTATCATCACCAGCTACTTTCCCAATATGCTCGCTCGACCAAACTTACCGGTAGAAGTGGCCAGATGGCAGCTGATAGGTATCCGGAAGGTGACGGCATCTCTATGCTTGCCACGGCTTTGAACTGCTTGGCAGAAGTCAGGGTCATCTTCAACACGTATATGCCTTCCGATTCGACTGTCAGTAACGTGTGTCGTGCTGATTTCTAAAAGAAAGAAAGACGATTTAATTTATATTTTACTATTATTAGGTATTTATATTTTACTTGCATTTGCCTATGGCTTCACGTGTGTGAAAACCTGAAAAAAATCCTTTAAAAACAACGTGTGCTGTCGGGGGTCCCCCGTCAAGAACGAAGATCCTTATGTGATGACTCGCACGCATACACACACTCGTTTACAACGTGTAACATAATTAACGCAAGACCTCATACACCCCAATTAGAGTATTGAGTTAAAAGCATAATACAATGATCAAAACTGATTCTATTTAAAGATAGCTGTTATTATTACCCATAAGAAAAAGAGTACAATACTCTATTTTAGAGTACGGTTGGCAACCCTCGGTCGTACGTACGTAAAAATATCGCGGCGAAATTTTATCATGCACTGGATTTTGAACTCTCGGTGTTGAAACGAGTGTTGAGAATCTAACAGAGTGCTTCCCGTCTTGAAAAAACAAACAGGGCCCCAATTCTGTATCGCTGTAATGATTCCCAGCGGAATCTTACTACGTTCAAACTACGTCAATATCGTGTTTTTTACAAACCAATGTAACGGTAAGGAATCGAAATATCATATTCTGTATGTTCCAAGACAATTTGTCGATATTTATTAGCAGATGTCGTGTGTGATCTAAGAAATTGACGTGATTTCGAAGTAAGGAATCGTCAAGTGGTCATAGTGAATTAGAGCCCTGTTGGATTTTCAACTCCCAGCGCCTAGCAGAGCGCTGAATTTCCAGTGCGTGATAAAATTCCGCCGTACTAGTATTTTATAACACCTTAATCGTTAGACGTATCTATTGATACGGAACGAAATACTTGAATAATGATCACCTTTGGACTCGTTAACGGCACAATATAAATTACCTATGTACGTATTTTTCTGTTCCTTTCTTCTTGTCTGTTTATATGTGTGTGCATAAATGGTTAAATAAATAAATAAACGCTACGCAAAATCTAGACCTGCCCTGCCGATATTTGATCTGGGTTTTTGTTCTTATGTAAGTCTTTTAGCTGTAGAAATCCTTAAGTAGAAACAGTCTGAGTGAGTAGTGGATTTACGCATGCATAGTGTTCATTTTATCGACCGCAAAAAATAAAATTTGTATTTCATAGTATTTCACGAAAAGACTACGAAAAACAAAGTTATTTCTGCGGTACCTCAAAAACTATTGAATTAAATAGCAAAGACACTTAGAAACATCATAATCTTTTGAATTATAGGATCCAACAATACCCTATACGCTTTCGTGCATATCAGTTTCATCCCTCGCTAACATGTATTGAAACCACCCTTAATTATTCCTACACCCAGCACCCTAATTCCGTAACTGATGATTAATCAACATCTGTTTCGTTTTGAAACAGATGGCTAAACCATTGCTTCATATATTCGAAAAATATGTCTGCTCAACAACGTAAATAACGCAATGAATATTGTTGAACTGTCAAAATGAAACCGATTATGATTAATCGCGTGTTACACAATTAGGGTGCTGGACACATAATGGACCTTTTTTCCAATTTGCTCCGAGTAAAATGGTTATGTTACACCCGTACAGACCGACATGACGTAATTATAAAGGTTCCATTTCAGACATTTGGCAACTGAACCCCAATAAAAAATAGTTACTTACTGATACAGTAGCCACCCCATCTTTCTTGGTAACAGTAGGCTGTGACGGCTCAAGGAATATGATTTGATTAGGATGCTGACATGAGATCGTCGCCTTCTCTTCTTTTAACAGCTGTATCGTGCCGTTTCCGTTTACATCTGCCGTAGACTGGTCGACCCTGTCTGTGCACGATACCACTTGCTAGAACAATAATATAAAGAAAGAGGTTAATCATTAAATTAAACTAATCTACACACACGCGTGCGGGAAGCACAGAACCGGTCCAATTGGCGGAGCTTGGGGGAGGCCTATGTCCAGCAGTGGATGTATTTCGGCTGAAATGATGATGATGACACACACACACACACACATAACATCACGCCTGTATTCCCCAAAGGGTTAGGCAGAGGTGTGTCTATATTACACCCACATTTCGCCAATTATGTTGAAGTCCCATGTAATAGGGGGCGAGCCTATTGCCATCAACTGGGCATAAATCCAGACTCCAGGCTGCTACTGGGAAATTCCAGATAACACTGTGCACGACCTGGAGATCGAACCCAAGAACTCATGCTCGGCAGCAGCGCCTGCGGACACTAGACAAACGAGGAAGTCAGAAAGCAAAGACGACATACAAAAATTTTAGAAATTATCATAGCTAAGTAGTTCCGGCCTGAAAGTTGAAGAGCCCCATAAGAGACCGAGAATTTTAGTTTTAAATCAACACGAAGTGTATGATTCCATATATAAGGAAAATGTAGCCGACAAGCTGCCTATAGTTTGTCCCATGCCTCTTTTTTCGACCTCTATAAATTTAAGTCACAATTCAGATACAAAAAAGAGGAACCTACGGGCAACATGCTGCAAATAATTTTCGTCGGGAGGCTACCTATACGTGTGGACATTATAGAGAACAAGGTCATCGGACGAATGAGTGCACTTAACATGCTGAACCGTCACATTGTGCATCATGCTTGCGATTTAAAAACCAGCAACTACAAAACAGGCGATCACGAATGCCCTGCAAAAAAAATTGCTGAGACAAGATACATAAATTATATAGATTATAATTATGAGGTCTCGTAAGACTGCCAACGGGTATGTCTTTTTACCCGACGACGGTGAAGCAAAAAGGAGGTTTATGATTTGGACCGGTATGCATGTTGTTGGGTACTTATGTATGTACTTCTAAACTCCTTATCATAACGTGACAAACGTGGTTTCGACGGAAGCGTCTTGATCGTCCACTGGCTTCTAGGCTATGAGTCGAAACATTAAATGGAATTCGGCGCCCTCTAGAGGACTTTTAAGTGATGAACTAGAAAATGGTTTCAGTTTTTAAAATTCGTATTATAAATAAACGTGCAATATTAACATTTTGTTCACACGGCAATTTTTTCTGTGAGTGTAACAAAGTAAGCGCGACCATGTTCAATAATGTAACATTGCAAAAATCATTAAGTATAGTACATGTGCAAAAATGTCTTACGATTATGCAAAAAGTAGAATACTATTTTTCTCAATTTCAATATAACCATAATTTATAGTAAAATATCTGGTATTAATTATATTGGTTCCATACATTTTGACCGCGTATGTATTGCACTTTTCTATGAAACAGCTGATTTTTTTTGTAAAACCGGTGAAAAATTTCTTCGCTGGGAGGTATGCTGAATTCATGGTTAAAGTTTGCGCACTGAATAAAAACTTTTCCTGTATACATTTACTATAACTCCATTTGAATTAAGATTAGACATTTAAACAAACCTTTTTTACAATCAGTTCAACCGATTCTGACTTCTATACCGTAGTCATAAGGATGGCATTAAAAGCAAAAAAGTAGTTACAATACCAACTGCTTACTGCTGTTGCCATTTGTCATGCCACTAACGCAATAAAAGTCAAAATCGGCTGACCGGACTGTAAAAAAGGTTTAGGTAAATGTCTAATCTTATTTCAAATGGAGTATAATTGTTTTTGAAAAAGTTTGGCTTTAATGGTATAGAACATAGTATAGTCATTATGACCTTTCGATAAAACTGCAAACGAATAAAAATGGTTTACGTTAACGATATGCGTACGTTTACGATTAAGTACCTAGTTCCATTAAGAATTTTGTTGCTAAGGTATTAAATTCCTACGACCTATTAAAGCGATAGGGAAAAAGTCTTGAATTAAATGATATGGCTAGCTCGTAAAAATCTGATAAACGGCTGTTATTTAATGGAGTTCTTAGTTCGATTCCTGGTTCAGGCTATGTTTGCCCGTTACGAAATTCTCAACAGCATCCCAGAGATTAGCCTTGTGTCTAGTTTTAGCTAAAGACTCGCCACTTGACTTTCAATAAACCTGGCAGAAAGAAGCAGAAAGAACCTTAGCAGAAAGTGTAGACAGACATGAGCAGTGGTGGCCCAGTGCTAACGGCCGCGACTTACGAGTTATAGGTCATGCGTTCGAACCCAGCCAGGCGCATTACTTTGTGTAAATAATTTCAACACCACTACTCTCAAACGGTGAAGGAAAACATCGTAAGGAAACAAGGATGTCCTTGAACCAAAAATTCGAAGACATGTGACATCTACCAACCCGCACTGGGCCCGCGTGGTGGATTACGGCCCACTCCCTCTCACGAAGAGGAGGCCTGTGTCCCAGCAGTGGGAACGTTATAGGCTGAGTATGTATGTAGACAGAGATAAACCTCTGCCTACCATTTCTCCAAGGGGTGATGGTGTGTAAGTATGTATTGAACTATACCTGCTCAAAATAATGTAGATAGTCCGGAGAACATCTGGACTTGCCCCACTTATAGTTGACGGTGACGTCAGTCGCATTCGCCATTTCACATTTGACTGAAACAAAATGATTTATGATCTTTAATTTTAATATCTTGAGAAAAAGGGACACGGTAACCTACAAGATATTAAGGGACTATATCCCTAAATTTGGATGGTGTAGTAAGAGAAAGGGAGGAAGAGTCCCTAAATCACCTAAATATCATACATGATATTCAGTGATATTTTAATAGGGAATCTTTTTTAGGGGTGTTGGTTAATGCCGAAACCCTATTACACACGTGTAATAGGGGTTTAAGCAAAAACCAACCACACAATCAGTGAGACGAAATGTGTCCCTTTCCAGTAATAATAAGCCTGCACCCTAATTGCGTAACACGCGATTAATCATAATCGGTTTCATTTTGACAGTTCAACAATATTCATTGCGTTATTTACGTTGTTGAGCAGACACATTTTTCGAACATATGAAGCAATGGTTTAGCCATCTGTTTCAAAACGAAACAAATTATGATTAATCGTGAGTTATTTATTTATTTATTTATTTATTTATTTATAATAATAAGCACACCAACAGCACTGTCACTTACATTTCAAATAAAACTTACATCTAACATTGGCATTTCAGTAACCGTGCAAATAACAGGTATGCATGACATTGACATAATGAAAAAATTAGAGACAATAAGAAAATAAAATAAAAAGTGTGTCCAGTAAACCTAAATCTAGAACACTACGGAAATCTAAACAGTTTGAGCTATGTAGGCGTACATTGCTCACACTGTTTATATAGGGAGCGTCTGTATGAAACGAAACTCATAGAGAAAACTTCGATAGGGTAAGCCGTCAAGTTTGACCTTTCGTTATATAACCTTGCCATACGTGTTAGAGGGCTATTAAAGGTGGTGTTTAAGGTAGATGTTGGCAATTGAAAAATACGATGATGTCGTTTGCTACGTTGACTAGTCCTAAAGTTAAAATAGTTAATCAGTTGCGCATCTATGGAACCATTAATAATTTTGTGAAGAATCAGTAAGTCAGAAGTGAACCGTCTTTCTTTTAAGCTTATCATTTTATAGTGCCTTAACCTATCATTGTACTCAGGTATAGCTTTTCGGATCCCATTCTTCATACATAGATACCTAACAAAACGGGCCTGAACAGATTCAACATTATTAGTATAGCATGAGTAATAGGGAGACCAAATAGTGGAACAATACTCCAAGGAACTCCTCACCAGTGCGTTATAGAGTAAAATAATGCTACCATAATTGCGGAAAGGTTTTGACATGCGGATTATAAAACCAAGCATTCTTTTAGCCTTAGCAACTATGGTATCAATATGATCACGGAAGGACAAGGATGTATCAAAGAGTACACCTAGATCACGGATGACTGATACTCTACTCAATACTGATTCATCTATATGATAATCAAATTTAATGTAGTTCAATTTATTCGTGAAAGTAATAGTCTGGCATTTTTTAACATTGAGCGTCATTCTGTTGTTGAGACACCATTGTTGAAGGATATCAAGATCTCTTTGAAGTCTCATGCAATCACTCAGGTCTGATATCCCACAGTAAATTTTCAAATCATCAGCGTAGGCTAAACAATTGCAATTTATTAAATCCAAAAGATCGTTCAGAAATACCAAAAAAAGCAAAGGGCCCAATTTAGAGCCCTGCGGATGTTAGGCAATTAGGGTGCTGCTTTTTAAAGTATACCGGTGAAACGGGTAGCCCCGTTCCACAGGTTTTGGCATAGTATTGGTAATTACTTTTTTTAACAACCAAAATTAACGTTTTTTTTTATTCCAACAGAACAATTGGCTATTTGGCCTTTGGCTATCAAACTCATACTAATATAAAGCCCCACAGGTCCCCCAAAGATTTTTTTTTTATTTTGTCAAAGTTACGCGCGGAAGTGGGGTTTCTTTGACAAGGCATTAAAATGCAACTTATGTCAGAGATGTAAAATGTAAGGGTTACTTGAACATCATTTTGATTAAATAATTCAATACTGTATGCATTATACAAGAAATTTAAATAACAACAACAAGTTTTAGAGATCAATAAGTCATTTTTATTATCACTTATGTAGGTTACAAAATTATAGGCATTTAATCATCATAGACACACTTAACAGTATTTTAGCGCACTGTTTATGTAGCCCCATAAACTGTCAAAATTACCCTTACTGTTAAAGTAGCCCCGTTTTACGGTATGGGTTTTTTTAAAGGATAAATGATTTTATCTCTGTAAGTAGGTTTATACACACTTTTACATACATATTAATAATATGTTAAAGCTAGATGAGGTTGGTGTTGTCCTGTATTTAATTCTCCTGTCCTCCTCTTAGAAGAAATACGAAACTAACACGGAGGTCAAAAAGAAAAGTAGAAAAAAGAAAAGTACACTCTAAGTCCAGACACATCATACGAGGACAAATGTACATAAAGGACTGAAATGGTAATTTGAGGTAAGAACCACACGCACTTGAGTGGACCTGTCCATTCAGAACTTAAGGAGCTTATCAACTCAGCAGTCTTAAAATTGTCCTTCAAATGTAGGTCTTTAAAATATGGTACAACTTTGCACAACACTTCAGAACCCTTCGGGAAATAAAGGCGTGTCCAATAGCAATTGCAAACCATTCAACCATTGGAACTTGAGTCATAATAAAGTGCCACGGTCCTGATAACACTACTATATAACGTTTTATCTTAAAAGCATCTGATAACTTGCCTATGTCCAGTGATAAGATAGTATCTAACATGTACTGGTATTCAATGAAACCATATTCTCAATAATAGTGGCAGCTTGTTATAGTTCCACTATAGAGAAAAGGCCTCCCCAAACAGAGTGAGAACTTGTGGCGTAAATGCAAATGTAATGCCTTATTAAAAGTCAATCAAGCCCTTTAGGCTTAAAATTATTGAAAAACAATAACTTTTATCTAGCCATAACTAATCAGTTATCACGAACAGTCATTTTTATGTCTCAGTTAAAGACAATTCTTATTTAATAGATTATTTAGTGACATAGAACTCGTTAGTGGTGGGCATTTGGACCAAGCCCATACATTTTCGCCCAATGTCCTTTAGAAATGATACCAGCACCCTAATTGCGTAACACGCGATTAATCGTAATCGGTTTCATTTTGATAGTTCAACAATATTCACTGCGTTATTTTCGTTGTTGGGCAGATATATTATTCGAACATATGAAGCAATGGTTTAGCCATCGGTTTCAAAACGAAACAAATTATTATGAATCGTGAGTTACGCAATTAGGGTGCAGGGGGCCTACTTCCTAATCACGAAATCCGTCGTTTCGGTCGAAGTAACGGGCGCTTCCAACTCCGTATCACTTACGGAAAAAAGATTAGTTTGGAGCCCGAACTAAGAATAAATGACAACACGATTTGACAGCTGTCCCTACTCCCGATATGTTTTTGCCCATCCAAAAAAGTTAGTTAATTGGCTCTAGGATTCACTAAGAAGTTTCGAACTACTTTCGGACGGGCCCATATCTTCGTTGACGGAGTCAGAGAGTAGGCTCCCTGCACCCTAATTGCGTAACACACTATCAATTTGAATTGCTTCATAATGTATACGAAAAAATTGCCTGCTCTACAACATAAATAATGCAACAAATACTGTTAGTGTAATAATATGCATTTGCCCCTCCGTTTACTCCTTGTTTATGTTATTAGAAATATTTAGGAGGACATGACAAACATTGAGTACCTATGGGGTGAAATTGCACCCAGATTTCTGATCACAAAAAGGAAAAGAACTGGCTGTCTTTGTAGCATCAATATTAATAAGTAAATTTTTGTTATCATTTTGAGGAACCATGGCAACAGGAAATAGCACACAAAGGGAAGTGTCTTATCTGCTAAAGGGATCAATTAAATCACTATCAGTTAACTCAACATCTAAGATTTTGATACTTAGTGAATATAATTATCAATCATTCGCCCGGGTGGAATTCAGAAATTATTCCACGGGAACGTACTACCGGGTTAAAAAGTATTCTATGTGTAGATCTAGGTTATAATCTTTCTGTGTGCCAAATTTCATCCAAATCCGTTCAGCCCTTTTTGCGTGATTGAGTAACAAACATCCAAACATCTTCACAAACTTTCACATTTATAATATTAGTAAGATTTTCATGTTAAATAGTAGTATTTAATTGAGCTCTATCTTTAGGGTTCCTTGCACTGAGTATTGGCCATTTATTGTACATAACACTCAAAATCAGCCTATAATATTCCCACTGCTGGGACACAGGCCTCATCTCAGTGAGAGTGGTGAGCCATACTCCACCACCCAAGCCCCAGTGCAGGTTGATAGATGTCACATGTCTTCGATTTTTAGCACCAAACAATCGAAGACACATGACATCCATCACATGTTGGACATGGCGGTTTCCTAAATTATGTTTTCTTTCACCGTTTTAAGAGCTGTAGTGGTGAATTGTACAATTCAAAGTTGAAATATTGTAGGTCAAGTCAAGTATGTAGTGCTCTCAAAAAGGGTGCATGCAAAACTAACAAGATGTTTCAATATAGAGAAGCAGTAGCCAGTAAGGGTGTGATTGTATTACAAGGATGTAGCCCGCAATGTTTTTTAGTTTTTGCCAACAAATGGAGGAAAGAAGTGATGATAAAGCAGATTTAAAATATAGTTATACTTACACATTATTATGAGCTGGGAATCCTTAAATAATGACTTAGCTAGTGTAAACACACAATTGTCCTGAAAAAACAATTATAATAATTATTCATTCTTCTTTGTAAGTCAACCTATTTTTATGTAATTTTTTATTGTAATAAAACCTTTTAGATTTTTTGGCATAATAGAAGTATTTTCCCAACTAGGTGGGGTTCAGCTTCCAGCCTACTCAGATGTAGCTAAATTCCAATATTTTACATGGAGCGCTTGCCAATCTGACCTCCACAATCTAGTAACAGCGGGTTATGTACAAAACAATGTTCTGGATTTTTTTTTCTGTCTCCTTTTTCTTACAATCTTCACTATCTATTAGGACATTTAGTAATTTTTATGACAGGTTAGATGTCTTGCTTGGTATGCGTCCTATGACATCACACATCCTAGTTCTTATATAGCATGTAGCTAAGGTTGTCAGATAAATCTGATAAAATTATTTATGTTGTTAAAATAATTTTGTAATTCCAAATACACTGTGACATTTTAGTCGTCTTACAAAAGAGGTGCACTCAATATATCCGTCATAAAATACCTCTAGGCGCGATAAAACCATTGTTACCCTTAATTAAAATAATAGGTACAATGATTAGTAGTCATTGGATACATGAAGTGGGCTGCCGTTGTAAGACAGCTAAAATGTCATGGTTTAGGAGCTGATACTATTATGAATATATCGCTAGCTATACTGACCCAAACAGATTCTTAAAGTTTGACTTATAAGTCTTGTAAGTAGTAATGAATGGTGTTTCTATAGCATAATTCGTTTATTATTAACTTATACAGGAACATTTTTCAAGTTTCCTAAAACTTTTCATAGTAACTTTTATTAGATTACAATGTATGCAAATAGTTCTTGCAGCTTAACATCATTTCTGCTCCTTTTAACTAGCTATCTAGTAATAAATGTACGGTATGAGCATTTCAGTAAATAAGGATAAACAATGAGTCAGAAAAAATATCCATACATATAGGTTTCATTTGCCCCATATCAACTTATGTATAATAGCAAAACTATGTTTGTATAATTACAAGGAAGGAGGTCATACCATACTATATTTATATCGGAAGCTTTAGTAGTATGAAATGCAAAATATCCTCACCCCATTCAGCGGTAAATCCCATTTTCCTATGTCCGAAAAACTGTGCGTTACTTTGATGATTGTCACAAACAATAAGAATAGGATTCGCCACATTGTGATTGATTTAGGCGGAGAAACCAGAAACGACTATATTAATATCGAAAAACTAACAAACATCATTTTAATTTGGTTTATAATTACAAATAACAATTTTTTGGAAGAACTTCAACTTGGCTTCCACTTCATCACTTGACAGACATTTGTTTGACATAATGACATTTAGCAGGGACCACAGAGTCACAGAAATACACTGACGTATAAATTTATACGTCAGTGCAGAAATATTAGTAGGTATTGACGTGACTACCAAGATCCAGTACGATGGAATTAGTAAGGGTAGGTAAGTCATCATCATGGTGTCCCCTTGTTTCGCAGACAGAAATTTCATAGAATTTCGTTTCCCAAAAAATGTTTCATATAATATTTGGTCCTTGTATTTTTATTTGGAATATTATTGTTTGAAAGACTATTTACTTGAATGAAACATATTTCACAGCAACACAATTCAATGAATTTTTAATCATTTTTTTTTAACTTATCAAACTCATCAAGTAGTAGAATATTTTTTAACGAATATTATTTGTTCGGTGTATTTTTTCATGGTATATTATTTCAACGAATTATATTGTCTTAAAAAGTCAATGGTGCCGATTCTGGTGTACACCGAACTAAACTAACTAAACTATCACTAAAATTCCTTACTTTTGGCTATGAGAATCTTAAAGCTATTCTGCAAAATAAAATCTCTAAACTTAAAAATAATTTTGACATAACTAAAATCGAATTTGACAATCGCGACTCTTGCAGGCTTAGCATGACGCTTTCTATTTCTACTCTTCTGTAGAATAGAAATCGCTTGTCTACATTTCTCGATGAAAAACTGCCAACTGTCTACACGGAAACGTCATTTTTGTCTAGTCTTCCGTCGACAAAACGCTTCTCACACAATGATTTTTTCACAATTGTACAGAAAAAAAATAAAAATATTACCTACATGTTGAGATTATGGGACTTGCGGATTTAAAGGGGGCCCAAATTATCATCATTTTTGCGATAGGACACACCATTTTCGAGATATAAGCAATAAAGCAAACGAAAAAAAAAAAGATACAGTACTGTTTTTGCATCTGAAGTCGAAGTGTTGGTGTGAATTTTAGTTCATGACCACTAGTTTTATTCCACACTTTTTTAATCGCGATTAAAATTAGTCAGAAATTAATATAGTCAAAATTTTTGGTGAAAAACGGCAAACTCAGAATAGCAAAATTACCATCTTCACTAAATTAATAATGCAGTGCAATCTTAGTGCTGTCAAACTAAAACATAGTTAAGTTGTGTCACTTTAGTCAATTTCAGAATGGGAAATCGTCGTTTGACAGGACTAAACAAAATTTTGGTGATTTTTAGTTTAGTTTAGAGAATTTTGTGACAACAGAATCGGCACCATTATTTTGTGCTACAAAAGTTAGTGACAGAAACGAATCGCTGCAAAACCGACTCCACGTAGTCTTGTTTGCCCTACCCATAGAGTGTAATTTAAATCCGCGTAGGCGCGAAGGGGCGAAGGCGGCCAGCAAGCCGAAGCTGCGGTGGTGAGCGTGTATACCATCTGCGACGATAAGCTCTCGTGGGATCGCCGGAGCCCCGCAGCGCCGTAGCCGTGACAGAAACCATACCTGCTGCATGTTGCATGCTCGCTTGCATGCTGCATGCTTGCTTGCACGCTGTATGTTGCATGCTTGATTGGACGCTGCATGTTACATGCTCACTTGCAGCATGCAAGCAGTAGGGTTGATTATGTAGAGTATGGAATAAAGTTGAAAATCTATCAAAGAAATTTGACAGATTGGTGTAGCTTGATGTGTACACACGGCTGCACATCAAGCTATACATTTCCAGTTTATGCTGACCTCGCACTGTAAGAAAATCCTATAAAATGTGAGATCAGCTTATACTGGAACAATATAGCTTGATCTGTAACCGTGTGTACGCATACAAACGGATCACGACCATTCTTGATCAGTTACTGCAAAGACTGGTGTTTGGTTTGGCTACGACAAAAAAAAACAACTGACACTGACAGAAGAGAGAGAACAGAACCAGAACTTAGAGGCCGTCGTGTCAAAATATTTTTGTTTTGTTCTTCATAAATTTCACAAAAAATCGCTTATTATGTCTTATTTGTAATGTTTTCAATTTATTTTAATGTTAGATTACGTAAATTAATTATAATAACACTAAATACTTATCATGTTTTGGTGATACAATATCCGTAGTGTGGTACCGTAGTAGTCATGTCAGATTGCGCGCTGGTGTCCAATGTAAGTGAACACGATGCGAGTATGGACGTGGGGAACGACAAGTCTCTATTCGAGCCCTCTGTTGAAATGATGGTAAATGATTTTGATGACGAGAGAACATTAGACGAAGAAGAAGCTTTGGCGGCGGGAGAGCAGCAAGATCCTAAAGCCGAACTCAACAGCCTTCAGCGAGAAGGTGATATGCCCTTGGAGGAACTACTAGCACTGTACGGATACGACAGAAACATGGACAAGCCCATACCAGTGCAGGCCCCAGAGGTGGTGCCCGAGGAGATTGAGAAACCAGAATCAGCATTACAACAATTATATAGTGAGACTGCTAGTACAGAAGCCACAAGATGCCTTAGGTCTGGCTCCAGACCACCATCTGAAGAAGAAGATGATTATGACTATAGTCCAGACGAGGATGACTGGAAAAAGACTATAATGGTTGGTAGCGACTACCAAGCTGCAATACCTGAAGGTTTATGTAGCTATGATGATGTACTACCATATGAAAATGAGGACAAATTACTGTGGAATCCTAGTACACTAGAAGAAAATGAAACAGAGGACTATATGAAGAAAATTGATGCAATGAACTCTGGAACAGGGGTAGATGCTGTGCCTCGGGGGAGGCAGCTACGAGATGATGAAGAAGCCCTTTACCTGCTTCAGCAGTGTGGTCACAATGTAGAGGAAGCATTGAGGCGGCGACGCATTTCTGCCCAAACCCCAGCTCATGCAGCAAGCCTCTGGTCAGAAGAAGAGTGTCGCAACTTTGAAAATGGTCTTAAAGCCCACGGTAAAGATTTCTTTTCCATCAGAATGTGCAAAGTGCGGACACGGTCAGTTGGTGAATTGGTTCAGTTTTATTACATATGGAAAAAGACTGAACGGCATGATATTTTTGCTAATAAAGCACGTCTGGAGAAAAAAAAGTACAATGTGCACCCGGGCCACACTGATTACATGGACAGATTTTTGGAGGAACAGGAGGCAGCAGGTGGTGGGGTTGTCAGACAAGTATCACCTTCTCCAACAATGGAGTTTGGTCCATCTCCTGCAACCCAGCCTGATCCGTTAGCTTTGGGTGAAAAGGAGGTTTTTTCCCAGCTAACTGCCCACACCACACCTCCACGACCCCTGTCTATGGAGGACCCAGAACCACCAACCGGTTCCTAATACATGTATTATTGGCAAAGGCCATCCGTAGCAAGCACTGTTTGTAACATACTGAACTATGTTGTTATTAGGAATAAGAGTGTTTTTTCCTTATTCATAAAAATAAACCAATTTTTGTTTTTATAACACTATTTTATGTAAAGGACTGACTTAGAACCTTCTTTTTGTATTTTAACATTTTAAACAGTACAATGTAAATAATATAGCTGTTCAATTATGTTACATGTTTGTGAATAGGGGAATTATGCTGAATGAAATGGATGATTGCGTTTCCACATGCTGGTGGGTGGTGTATGAAATTAAGAGGTGCTTGATGATAAGAATAAACAGTGCAAATAAATGTGTCACCTTATTTCAACAGGCTTTTTATCATTTTCAGTTTTTTTTTAAGTTGCTGAGCGGTGTTCTTATTTATAGGGTGCATGCATAATAATATATATTAGTATCATCCATGGCATGGTGGCGAATTTTTCATAAACTATTAATAATGTGGGCTCTTTAAGGTATTAAAGATTTTGTGTGCACCTATTTATAATAGGTCTTTACCTATGAAATTGCCGTTTTGTATGAAAAAATTTAAACGAATTTTTTTCATGTTTTTTTATTTGTATTAATCGAAGTAATCACCCATGCAATCAATGCATCTTTGCCATCGCAGTTTATTGATGCCCTTCTTAAAGAAATCAGCTGGACGGGAGGCAACAAATTCTTCAAAGGCATTTTGTACTGCCTCTCGGGTATTGAATTTTTTTCCCGCCATGAAGTTATCCAAATTCTGGAAAAAGTAGTAGTCTGTAGGCGCAAGGTCTGGTGAGTAGGGCGGATGACGGAGAGCTTCCAACCCCAGTTCTTGCAACTTGGAGACCGTCTGCTGTACAGTATGAGGTCGCGCGATGTCGTGCAGGAGCAGCGGAGACGAGCGATTGACCAATGCTGGTTGGAGGTGTGCCAGCTTCTCCATCATTGTGTTCAGTTCTTCACAGTACACATCTGCAGTAATGCTCACCCCGTTTGGTAAGAAGCTGTGATGAATCACACCGGCGCTAGACCACCAAACAGTGACCATCACTTTTCTAGGGGTAAGTTTTCGTTTAGGGCATTGTTTAGGTGCTGAACCAGGATCCAACCAACTTGCTGAGCGCTTGCGGTTATCAAACAGAATCCATTTTTCATCGCAGGTAACAATGCGGTTCAAAATTCCTTCATTTGTGTGTCTGTTGACCAGTGCAAGGCACGTCTCGACGCGTACTTCGCGCTGACGATCATTGAGTTCGTGGGGGCACCCATTTGTCAAGCTTTTTTACCTTGCCAATTTGACGCAAATGGACCAATATTGTTTTGACGCTAACGTCGAAAGCTGCTGCTAATTCAGCCGTAGATTGTGTATCATCAGCTTCCACAATCGCCTTTAATTCGTCATTGTCGACCAAAGTCTTCGGACGACCGCGAGGTTCATTTTTCAGGTCGAAATTTCCAGAACGGAAGCGAGCAAACCAATAACAGGTGGTGCGTTGGTTTGTAGTGTTAGCTCCGTAAACGTCGTTGATGTTGCGTGCCGCTTGTGCCGTGTTGCTGCCACGACGGTAGGTACTCATATTCCATAATTACTTACCTACTCGATTTTTTAACGTATCCATGATGACGAAAAAGATTGAAATGCGATGAAAATGTAACACTAATCAATAAACAAATGACTACTTTTGGAAAAAAAAATCCATGTTTTTAAAATAAAATTAATTTGAAATTAGAATTCTTACCCAAACAAAAAATATTTTGATTTGAAATGGCCAGTACTGCAAAACGGCAATTTCATAGGTAAAGACCTAATATCTACTACTAAATAAAGTAGGTACAGTAGTTTGTGGTACGGTCGCATGGGTCGATCAATCAGGTATGCTCGGTCCATGGATTGGTAACAATCTTTACATACCAAGACCCCGCTTGTGGTATATAATATATGTTCTGTGCCTCGGAAAGCACGATAAGCCGTTAGTCCCGGCTATTATTCGTAGATCATTGACAGACGTCTGAAACCCGGACGTTTTACCGAAGGGCCAATCTATTAATATACTCTATGCCGAAGGGTATCATTAACCAGTAACTGGGTTGCGGTTATACTGGATAACTGAACCCTAATACAGGTTGAAATTGAAAACATGCGACAAACCGAAATGGGAGATTGTACTCATCATTATGAACAACTTTTACTAAGGGACCAATGATGCAATCGCGAAAAAAAAAACATCTGTTCCCTACATTTATGTTCGCATAACTCGTCAAAATGTAGGGAACAGCTGTTTTTTTTTGCGATTGCGTCTTTGGTCCCTCAGTAAAAGTTGTTCATAATGATAAGTACAATCTCCCATTTCGGTTTGTCGCATGTTTTCAATTTCACCCTGTATAAGTAGTTGGGAAAAGATCATTTAATGTCTGGGAAAAGGCTAGCAGATAATGAAATACAGCACTGAGTACCTAAACTTAACATATTTGTTTTAAATCAGTGGTTTTCCCAGTCAATAGGAAAAAGGTTTCCTTTAATTGCGTAACACGCGATTAATGATAATCGGTTTCATTTTGACAGTTAAACAATATTCATTGCGTTATTTACGTTGTTGAGCAGACACATTTTTCGAACATATGAAGCAATGGTTTAGCCATCTGTTTCAAAACGAAACAAATTATGATTAATCGTGAGTTACGCAATTAGGGTGCTGTTTTGATTCAAGTGGACCTGTATTACAAGAATAGTATGACTAATAAACCTACAGATAGCAAGCTTGAGTCACAGCAGCACAGCACATGAGTAGATAAACGGAACAGAGAACGAGCAAAATAGTTACCTATTTTGGTAGGGTTGTCACAATAGGTGAAGAAAAATTAAATAAAACATAGTTTTATTATTCAGTATGATAGAATACTTTACAAATTACTTACCTACTCTAATAATGTTCTTTTTTAAAATAATTTATCGTTTCTTTTAATGGTGTCGTAAATTCTGAATCTAACAAAGGTTTTTCAACTAATGTAACGGGAAAAACTCACATGGCATAACAAATTTAGATCTTCGTTAGATCATAGATCTTTGACAGTCGTTACAGGACGCCAGAATGTCTGACCTTCAGTCTATCCAAGAGTATCGTGTTGCCCAATAACTGGGTTGTGGAGGTCTGAAAGGCAGTCGCTCCATGTAAAACACGTGTATTCTTCCGCATCCGGTTAGACTGGAAGCCGACCCCAAGCTAGTTGGGAAAAGGCTAGGGAGATGATACCTATTTTTTTAATACAGACCGACTAGTAGCGAGAAATAAGAACGTTGAAGGTATTAATGATAAGTTTTCATTAAAAATGCTTTTTAAACGCGTACTTATTAAAACTTTCATGATCATGCTACTATAGCTGTTGAGGAGTTCCCTCGTCAGGAGACTATCTTGTCTGGAGCAGCAGTTTATGGTGAAGATCATATATAACAAACAAAATTAAATTTAAATACAAAGTATTTGAGTAGCTACTAACCGTTGAAGAGTTCCCTAGAGAGGAGACAATCCTGGCTGCAGTATCAGGTTATATCTAACATATTATTGCATTGTCACTGAAGTTACTGTATACAAAATTTCTGCTCAATCAGACATCGGGAAGTGGTTCAAATCTTACTTACAATATTTGAACTTAACACACATACCTACTACATACTAATTACCAACCCACCCACATACCTACAAATGTTTAGTAAAAGCTTGTATTATTACAAGGTAAAAACACACCGTGTAGTACCCTCTTCTTATTAAAATAAGGATCATAGAATAAAATAAAGGTACTTATATGAAAAAGTAATAAGTAATCAAATATTTACTTAGGTACCTATTCTACTCCTTGGGATAGTTAAAGTATGATATATTTTTATTTTTCTAGATTATTCATACACACAGTACATTATAAAACCATTATTAATAATAAAATACCACATTTTACATTAAAATATTCAAACTTGCAACTAACAAAACAAACAACGTGCGTTGCACTGACCCTGAGATTGTCCACTGGCTGTTCCGGCGTAAACCGGCTTTTTCCAGTCTCGCCGCGTACGCGACAAGCGGCCAGCGGTTACGCACACATGCAACGCGTGCTTGTAGTAGTGCAACCGATTCGCGCGGTTGTGTAAAGCTTTATCTCTGTTCCGTTGATCTACTCCTGTGAGAATAGGAAGGATTGAGTTCATTTTGTACACCGACAGATGGCAGGATCGTTTTTCATTTTGTACACCAACAGATGGCAGGATATTTCCACCGTTTCGTTTCGTTCAAAAATCATGCGTGGTGACTGGTGTGTGGTGTTTTCAAACTTCACTTTAGAGTTTTCATTGAAGTTTCATTCGTATTTAATTTTTCTTTTCAGTCATCGAATTTGAACTGAAACTAAATGACGTAATCAGTGTGATGTGATTTGAACTTCGATCAATATTATTGATCGAAGGATTTGAATGAATGATTGAGGCTACGTTCCGAGTTGTCTTAATAACCACACCCGGACGTCATAACATGCGCCAACTTGCGAGCTGTCAAATATGACAGTTGTGCTGTTTTGTTTTGAGTCGTATCATATCTTTAGCCTCAGATTAAAAAACAAAGGCAGATAGACCGCGCGGAACACCAAGAGTGAGGCCATCAAACCAAATACTGTTTCAAAACTGAATACCTTCTCGAATTAGTACGCCACGAAGCGTCGCATTGTATGTACGTTCACTGATCAGTTAAACATTGCAAAAACAGTCCCCAAAAATAAAAGAAAGTAGTTAGAGAATGTTTTCATAAGTTTACGTGATTAATGTTCGTCGTGACATCTTGAAACATAAAACTTTGACAAAATCATTCGGTGTTGCCAGTTTATACTAAAAAAAATACCCCCCGAAGTTAGGGAAATAATTATAGGATGCAGGCATATCGATTTACAAAATCTTAATTTCGATGATAGTGTTTTATTTATGGCGTTTCTAGGTTGGTATGTTTGTATGTACTTATGTAAATAAGTATGTATGTGAATATGTGTGTCCGTTTTTATGTATTGGATGACTATAATAATAATCATGCACATCAGTCGATTCCCCATAATTATCATGAGTATCATGGGTTATATGACGTCACCATAAAATAAACATAGCTAACAAAAACATAATTACAACGCTTCACGACTTTTCTAAATGGCTGCTATTTATGCCTATTTACGCAGATTCCCAACTGATCCTGTTCTACAAAATGATTGGGTCTCTATCATACGTGAAAGCAGACAAGAATTAACAAGATAACGATTGGCTGCAATCACAATTTTGTGTTGTCTGTTTATCGCACTTCAAAGAAAATGGTATTTACTTCATTGTAAAATACCGACAGTAAAAACCGCATTTTTATAAGACAATATTTTTTTTAATTTTTTTAATAAATAAATAATGTTATCATAAATAAAAAAATTATGGGATTTTTTTTCAATATCCTGGCTGCCGTACACACACAGAGAGGAATGTGTTTTTACAGTGCTGTCACGCATACATGACTACAAACGTGCCTCACAATAATGTTCCGCGCGGTATGTTATATTTTACGAGAGGATGATCATTTAATTTTGTCAATCATGTTCGTTTCTGTGTGACTCTATATTACGCTCACATCAATAATTATTGATGTGAGCGCTGTGAGCGATATTTTGCTAATTCGGAAAGCGGCCTAAATCGGAACACCAAAAAATTTCTGATGTGAGCGCTGTGAGCAGTGTTGCCAACCCGTACGATAATTATGGGGGCGTATGATAAATTGGCCAGTGGTATGATGTACAGACGCCAGCACATCAAGCTACCCCAAACTGTCAAATTTTCCTAGTTGAACATGAACCTTATGCTTATCTTATAAAAATGGAAATCTATCCAAGAAATTTGACTGATTGGGGTAGATTGATGTGCTGGCGTCAGTTCGATAGTTATTGTGTAATGTAGGAAAATTTTGAGCCGTGCAAAAAAAGTTCCATGAACAAAACGTATTTCTCAGACAAATTAAAACGCCGAAAGTCAATAAAATATCAAGCTCAACTGTCAAGTTGTCAACATCAACATGTAAATATCTCTCTCTCTTTCCCTCACATTTCTTTCACATAAAAAAAATGCACTTGTTTCCATCCGACCACGACTCCACGTCTTACACTGCTAGCTTTTTCTTTAAATGTATCTTTAATCCAATATGTTACGGTTTTATTTTTACACATCACCTGCCAAACTGCAAAGCAATTTGTCGGCAGTAGGTTCTCGTGGATTTATCACGAATGTTTGCTTAGTTAAAAACAAAAACTTAATCTTAAGTTGAAACTAAGACTAAAAATAACATGACTCTGTAGGCAAACACTCCGTATGTGAATACAGAGTAGTTACCCTCACTAACATAGATTTTACAACCACAGCTACTACACTCAGCAGCGGCATCAGCCAACGATCTGACGTTCGTTGGCTGATGCCCTCCTGGAGTATATGTATTCTGTGCTGATGCCGCTCAGTCAAATTTCTTTGATAGATTTCCATTTTTATAAGATAAGCATATGGTTCATGTTCAATTGGGATTTGACAGTTTGGGGTAGCTTGATGTGCTGGCGTCTTTACGATAATTTTTCCCACAATCCGATAATTTCGAAGTGGGAACTCGATCATTTGAACTTTTGGAGGTGGCAACACTGGCTGGGAGCGATTATTTTCTAATTCGGAAAGCGGCCTGAGTTTATTTGAAACGTCAGAAATTCAGAAAACAAAATTAAGAATTGGTTGTTCAGATTTTTGATCCTAAGGATCATACGGACCAAACGATATCTGCTTTACGTGTCTTGTGACTAAAAGACGAACGGATTTTCAATCATTGGCGGCATTTGTTGAAATAAAATAGCCATTAGGTAATATTGATTTAATTTCACATTTTCCAAAACAAAACTATGACTGTAAGCCCAGAAATGACGGAGAAGGAGATTCTCAACGATTTTAAAGAAAATTATGGTAAGATCCGTAAGTTACTGGATGAACACAGCAAAAATGACCCCGAAAACGAACCCTACACGTCCAAATACAAAGCTAAAGGAATACTCATCATTATGTCCGACAGCTTGAAGAAATTGCTCAGTAGTTCAACTAGTTTGGACGAAATAAAACTTCACGCAATGTTAGGGACCGTTTTACTGAACATAGGTATCATTGATATGGAAACTGAAGAGCTAACATCCAGTGAAAAGATTCTAACAGAAGCTATGGAACTCCTTGCACCTAATTTTTCAAAACCCGAGATTGTAATCACTCTTATTAATGTTTATAATAACTTGGGCATATTGTGGTCGAATCGCGATGCGCCGGATAAGGCTAAAACATATTTGCTGGAGGCGAAAGAGTTGTATGAAAACTTCAAATGTACTATGCAGTTACCCTTGCCTATAGAGCAAATTGTAAGTCTAACTGGGGAGAGTCTTATGGGCGATATCATGTTACTAGAGAAAGCGTACACACTAACTCTTTACTATTTGGCTCAAGTATATGGTTCATTGAAGGAGAACTTAAAATCAGCCATATATTGTCATGTTACATTAAGGAGGCAGTTACAATACAATGATTTCGAGCCCATAGACTGGGCATTGAATTCCGCAACATTATCACAGTTCTTCGCTGAGCAGAATGGGTTTTTTCAATCCAGGCATCATTTGGCAGCTGCATCAACTATCCTTGAACAATATGAAGAGAAGTTGGGGTCGGCTGAGAATAATGATGAAGTGTTTCTGGCTAAGATAGAAACATTTAAGCATAGGTCAGCTGATGTAGCTCGGTGCTGGGCCAAGTATTGTATCTTGCTTATGACGTCGTCTAAAGCAAGGCTAATGAGTGATTCAGAACAGTTAACTGAATCTATAACAGGTAAGACATACTCTTTAAATACTTACGTAGTAACTGTATTGCTACAATCACTTGAAAAATGTATTGTACTCTTCATTCCTATACAGGGTGGTGATTGGTCATCTGTCACATTAAATAGTACAGTGTTGTTACAAGATTATTGTAGAAAACTGAATTTTCAAATTAAATAGGTAGCAAAAAAATTGCCATGAAATAAACCACCCTTGGTAAAGACACTAGACACATGCGAGTGATAGTATCAACAATTCAACACAAACTTTATGGTATTGTTACTGAATAATCACAAAATTACGTTTAATGTATTTAAATACTAAAACGTCACAAAAGTCCCACGGCTAAAATGTTAATTGTTGTTCATTATTTTAATTGTGAATGTTTAAAATATGTAATGTAGAATAAGTGGTTTGAATTTAATGTGATAACCTAATCACTACCCTGTCTAAATATCCGTGATAATAATAATTTACCATAGGATGCCTTCTACTACAGTCTTTACCTAATCCTTGTTCAGGTTTCTTTAGTGTAGTTACATTTTATTTTATAAATTATTATCATTAATAATAATTAAGATGGAAAAAAAAATGTTTTTCTTTTAATTAAATTGATCATGTTTAATCAAATACCATTTCTTATTATTACAGACATGTCAAATCTCACATTAGAAGACCATGAAAACATCTGTGGAGGTGATATCACCAAGCTAGTCTTCTCAGATATTGATGTTTCAACGTATGAGGCCAAAATTGGAGACAAGTTCCTTCTCACTTTCCAGGATGCGAGACAAGTCTTCTTGAACTGTCAGACTTGGCTGAATAAGGCCAAGGAGTACTACAAACTTGACACGTTAGCTTCAGATTACATAGAACTTGTACAAGATAGTTCCCAGGCATACAGTTACCTTGCATTCTTCGAAGAAGACGACGAAAGACGCGCCAAAATGCACAAGCGACGAATTGACATGCTCGAAGAATTGCTAAAAGAAATCAACCCTACATACTACCTCCAGTATTGTAGGCAACTGTGGTTTGAACTAGGTGAAGTGTACTCAGACATACTTAACATCAAACTTGAAAAACTCAACAAAACAAATGAAAAACCAACTCCACACGCATTGAAGAAAATTAACACTCTCTGTGAGAAAAGCATTGAAAACTATGATCATTTCTTGAACTCTTGCAAGGATAAAAATGGTATAATGCCGACGAAATTGAATTTCGAATTAATTAGGCCTGTAATCGTCGCTCACGCGATCATTGGCAGAAACAGCATGAAGAAGGTTGCAGTAGACAAAGTTACACAATTGTGGAATGTACAAAAGAGTTTTGACTCCTATCAAGCTGTTGTAGATATTTGTACAAACTGTGAGGATGCTGCGGCAATGATGCATGAGGAATTCTCCTTATGCCAAGAGATGGTGAAAATATTACCTATAAAGATAAAGAAACTACAAATTGAGACAGCTCAATAGGAGAATTGTGTACATTATAGTGGACAACACTATAATGTACAGAAGTGCTGTATGGTATACTCTGCATGCTTGTAATATCTTACTTCTGAATTCTGTGGAGTAAATTGGCAACTACTGTTCAATTTATGTGTGGACTGACACATAATTTAATACCTGCGTATAGTTGTCTGGTCAAAGACCTGTCGCTAGTTTGTGGCCTTTTGTTGTAAATAACTTCACATAATCAGTCTAATAATGTTTTCACTGCTGGGACACAGGCCTCATATCGATGAGAGGGAGTGAGCCGTAGTCCACCACGCGGGCCCAGTGCGGGTTGGTAGATGTCACATGTATTCGAATTTTTGGTTCTAGAACATGCCGGTTTCCTCCTGATGTTTTCGTTCACCGTTTTGAATGTAGTGGTGATGAAATTATTTACACAACGCACAGCGCGTGCCTGGTTTCGAACCTGACCTTACAGCTCCTAAGTCGCGGCCCTTACCACTGTGCCACTAGTGCTCTTATTGTTGTTTACTCGATTTTCGCCAATTAACGAAATGTTGTATTTGTATACGAAATTCAAAAGAGTATCCCATTTTCAGTGTAATGTCAGAGTGTTCCTTGCTTGAGTTGCTTAGCTTTTGAACAGTACTGGACTGATAGCCGTTGCAAGTTAGGAGCGCGCGTCGTTTGACTTTTATAGTAATTGAAATAACGTTTAAATTACAATGATCTTGTAACGCCTGACGTGCGCTCGTGAACTGTAACAAAATGGTCGAGGTCAGCTTCAAAAATTGCCGTTCACACGTGAAGGGTAGGCAGAAGCTCCTGCAGACTGCTTATTTCTTATCTGTATACCTAATACGTGAAGCTAACACTTTGTACTTACCCCTTTTAACGAAAATTACGCGGACGAAGGAGTATGAAATTTGGTACAGACGCCAGCACATCAAGCTACCCCAAACTGTCCAATTTTACCAATTGAACGTGAACCTTATTCTTATGATAAAGTGGAAAATCTATCAAAGAAATTTGACAGATTGAGGTAGTTTGATGTGCTGACGTCTGTACATTTGACATTTACATGTCTGGTTTTCAAAGAGAAACCAGACTTTAGCAACTGTTTAGATGTTCGATAACTTTTTATGAATAAGGCCGTTAAAGTTTAAGGAGTGCAGAAAGCTAATATTTTTATATACTCAACTTAAAATGACTTGTGGTTGAATTTCGACCATAATTCATTTTAAGTTCCTACTGCTGGGAGTCCCAGCCTGGGACAGGCCTCCTGCAGTCGAATTTCAACCACTAGTTTTAATAAATAGGCCTGCGTCATAAATAAAATGACTGTTATTATGAATGCATTATAAAGTCTATGAGAATCTTTAATCTCAAGTAATTGCAGGAAATCGCCGTAAGCATTTATTCTCAGTGTCTATGTTGTATAGAATGCGTAGGTACCTTATTATAAATGTTGTTGACTTTTCTAATAAAAATGAATTAAAAAAATGAACAAATAATTATATGTTTTTATTAATTTGGCTTAACCTCTCGACTTCGCCTCTCAAAAGTACATAATTATTTAACAATTTATTATTTTAGGTTCCTATAAGGTTTTTTTGGTAAAAATAATTTACATAATTTTATGATGATTTTTATTAAAATATAGCTTTCGTAAAATATAAAACAAACGCACTTTTCTGGGTCATGGTGGCGCTGCTTGTAAAGAAAATTCTAAAACAATCTGTCAAATCCAATTCCACTTTTTTAATTCTCTATTTCGACTTTCGACACACGCACAGATAACTTTATATTTTTTGCATGGGTTTATGATCTGTGATCACCTATGATCACCACGCAGTGACTTTGTGTCGGGGGACGTTCCTTACGAATCAAAGGATATAAATCAAGTAAATAAATTTACAAGTTGCTCATGAGCGATGATGATGGATCATCGTGATGTTGATGGCAGGTTTTTAAAGTGAAACTTTTATTACATCGTCTCAAACTTTTTCGTCTGTGTGTTGCATGTCGCGTGACGTGTCGCGTGACGGTCGGCCGCGGAGTAGGGATAAAGTGAAAGGCGCTCGTCAGAGCAGCCGAGGCCAATATGGCGGCGCCTATAGTTCGCATCAGCTGACCGTGTAGTTTTTAGTTAAATGTCTATAATGTGAAAAAAAGTTTCACTTTTACGGTGGTTTCATAAAACCACACAAGTTTTTTTTAAACACAATTTCGAACAGTCGTGTGAAGTTAAGAAAAGCATGATTAGATTTAACTATGTGAATGTCACTGTGGTACGGACAGGAGCAGTTGGTCAATAGTTTTAGTATTTTATAGATAATAATTAGTCTAAAAATAATTAATAATAATCTAAACTAAACCCTGCCGATTGTCACAGCACACAAACTATTTGGAACTACTTAACAATATTTAATATCTACATTTTGAACATAGACAAACTAAACTTATTATGTAGGAAGTAGGTAGAGACGCCAGCACATCAAGCTACCCCAATCTGTCAAATTTCTTTGATAGATTTCAATTTTATCACAAAAATTGGTTCATGTTCAATGTGGAAAAATTGGTTCATGTTCAATGTGGAAAAATTGGTTCATGTTCAATGTGGAAAAATTGGTTCATGTTCAATGTGGAAAAATTGGTTCATGTTCAATTGGAAAAAATTGACAGTTTGGGATAGCTTGATGTGCTGGCGTCTGTACATACAATCTATCAACTCGGTTTTTGGGTAATCTTTTTATCTTTAAACTATTTTAATGTTTACTTAACTAATAAGGGCCGATTTCAACACTTACCGATATAACTTATGTCGGTAAGTAGGTATTTATATCTTAAAGATAATTTAATTTAATATGTTAGGCTTTTGACTCCACTATAGACATGGGCGAAGTAGCTCACTGAAAAGAAAAAGAGCGATTAGCTCTTTCACTCTAAAGAGCTATATCACTCTTCTAGCTCACTAGCTCTTCTATAGCTCAGTGACACAGACGCCGAGACGCCGACTGTTAGCTCAATTGACTCACGCCGCGCGCGCGTCGAAGGAGAAGGGTCGGCTCGCTCTATAGTGAGTAGCTCTTTGGAAGTTTGAACTCTTTACTACTCACTAGCTCTTCTATAGCTCAGCGATTCAGACGCCGATTGTTAGTTCATTTGACTCACGCTGCACGCGTGTCGAAGGAAACGGCTCGGCCCGCTCAATAGTCATTATCAATAGCTCTTTGGAAGTTTGGAGTTAATTAAATAAGTTTTTCTGTATGTTTATATAATGTTATGACTTTACGTAAATACGCAAAAAAATAAACAATGCAGAAAATGCTTTGGCACATTATAAAAGGAACCTTTATAATGTGCCAAAGTATTTTCTACTTTAAAGCTATGGCCATAAAGATAGATTTACAGTGATTTACGTCGTATACAACAATCGTCGTCGTCGTCAATCGTCTACAATGACGTATTATATCAAAGAGCTATTGTTGGAAGAACGGACGATGCGATCCGAAATATTCCGAAGCGAACCGAATGAGCCGTTCGGCCGCTTAGTTCGGTCGGTCATCGGTGTCTCGCTGAACTACTGACTGAGTCTAAGAGCTGAGCTAGTGAGCTACTTAGCGAACGAGTGAGTGAGCGAGAGCGACGTCCATCAAAAAGAGCTAGCTCTTTTCTATCACTCGCTCACGAGCTACCCATGTCTTGTCTACTCCACTACCGAACTCAAGAAGTGATGAAACATTGCAGTCATATCAAGAAGTTCATTCCTTCCAAATACATATACATTATTCCATTTCCATTGGGCACCTAACAAGGATAAATTCTTCTAAAAGATGCTGAAACTAATAGACAATAGGAAAATATGGAAAGAAACCTGATATTTAGGCACTTTGTTGTCACACAAGTTTTTACAAGTCTCGTTTAATTAATGTTATTCAGCTTTTGGGACGAATCTATGTAGGTGAAAAAATTTGCCAATTCTGAAATACATAGGGTAGGCAGAGATATCCTTAAGAATAAACCGACCGACCGACTATCTATACGGGTACCTAGTCGGTCCATTGTATCATCGGAAAGATTTTACAAAAAATGCTGATACCAAGATGCCAAGGACCAATGTCTACTTTCTGTCTAACGCTGATTTCCTCATGATGGTATCACGATTGCGATAAGTAATAAAATCTTGGGTTCGATGGCTTTTCACACAATACCAATGAAGGAAACAGAAAATATCATCATAATCCAGCACGTCTCCATTCATTTGGCTATTTATTAAATATCTTATTATAATTTTACCAGATATTTATGACGCATCACAGTTGTACAGCGAGAGCATTAAAATGTATATTTTATATTCTTTGATATATAAATAAATTTGTGTTATCATTAGTACCTAGATAAATCCGGTTCCTATGTCCAACGCCGATAACACTAGTTCCAAATTCAAAGTTCCTAAATAAAGTTACCAACTGTAAGTAAAATGATTTTGGACATAGAAACTGAGCATTAGCGTAACTATTCTGAGACGAATCTAAGTAAACAGTACAATTCCTGAAACCGAGGTTGGGTCTTATTTAGACTCATTGCATTTGTGGCCGAGCCAAATAGCAGTAATACATTTTCTAATGCAACTTCTCCTTTTTACTCATACTAGCGCTCAATAGCCGCAGAATTTGGTATAAAACTATCCTTAGAACTAAAATTAAAATTATGATAGCAAGTAAGATTACAGCTGCTACATCTAGTAAGTTATGTTCTATGAAGGTCAGGTCCCTGGCAGTGGAATGCAGGGGGTCCTGGTCTCCCCATCGAATCACCCTTTCGACCCAGTACACTGCTGTGTCCAAAGGATCTGCTAGCCTGTCTTGCCAGATTTTGGAAGCCCGTCGCGCACTAACTCGCATCCTGGAAAAACAAAAAGGTAGTTATTTGGAATAGTGCTTAGGGATAGTGAAAAGTAATGGTAAAAAAAAACAATTTAAAAGTTCTGTAAGTAGGTAGATCTTTCAACAGAGTTCTTGTCATATTTTATTAAATTTACAATTTTATGAGTGATTTGTTTGATGATTTGTGTCCATCTCGATGAGCTAGTCTACCTACCAGTTAATTAACGATGACATGACAATTACCGATTAACAAATTTATTAGATAATTTAATTTAATTGTGGCCAATTTTCGCTTGATCGTTTTGCGTAAATTCTTCTATTTTATTATCTTTTCTTTAGCACAAATCTTAAAATTATTAGTAACTCGTGTTGAAATAACTCTTAAAAATATACAGTGATTGACAAGACTGGAAAATAGAAAATGTCGCTTATGTAAACGGCCACGTTTTGAGAGCGTGAACGACTACATTAGTACATTCTATTTTCTATCTATTTCTCCCCACACCTACTAACTAAAACCAAATATTAAAAAGAACCTACTTAAGCAATAATTCTCTGTAATTACTTCTAAGTTTATAAATCAATGCTTAATGCACACTCTTTTTTCTAGCGCCGGTCAAAAACAAAGTGTAGGTAAGCCCTACATTTTGCTTATGACCGGCAGGCCGAGTTTGATCTGGGTTGGGTTAGATTTTTATGGTAGATTCACACATCTCTCTCTTATGCCTCTTCCTTTTTGTGGGAATAGTTGTAGCTTGTCTTTTGTCCAGGACAATCTGTAGTTCGTCTGATTTTGAATATACTTAGAGAATCTGTATGTAACTAGGTAGGTACTACCTATGCTCGTATCTACACGAATGCCTGACGTCTATAGGTTGCCAGTCAGTCTGCATTTATAACGCTCTGACCTGTTTCAAACGATCGATTTTCAGTATCTGCAACACAATTACCTAGTGCTTAGCTCTAGCTTAAACAGTACTTAAAGTCTTAGTTTTGTGTTCAGTTATACTGATACTTGCATTTCTATTGGGGAGGTTATCCTTTAAAATATCTCTGTAGGTAAAGAAAACATTGACATCTGGATAGTAAAGGTAGGTACATGAAATCCTGAGTTCATTTAGGTATCGTACCTTACTGACTATTTGATAGATGGATAGGCTAGTAATCTAATTTGTTGCCATGATTGACTTACGTAGGTAATAAGCACGGCATTTATTTAATATTTTTGGTCTTGATTTTAATCCATGACATCATTCTTGACACATTTCAACACCTCTATTAATAGTTACCTACCTAGGATTACCTAGTAAAACATAGGGTTATTTTAGGGCGCACTGACATTTATTATATAATTTTGGCGAAGTGCCATTTCCGACAAACTAATGTTGGCATGACTTCTAACCGAGCACGATAATTTGCAAATAACCTACCTACTACCTATTGCGATTTATTGAGAAAAGGTATTGTTCACGCTTCTAAATAGGATTCTTTCGCCCCCTAGCTGAGGAAAACGTATTAATTACTTTGTAAGTAAGGCCAATCTTGTTTCACGGTCAATCTACATGGGAAGTCAATTTCCAATAAGTAACACAGGAACATAATTTTCTGGCGGTTGCTACGCTGCAGCTCAGCAACAAAGCACCTAATGGTCTGCACGAGCCTGAACCTGACGCAATATATTAATCAGTTTCCTATAGGTAGGTACTACTTATAGTTATAATAATACTAATACTGGTAATACATATAGTTATAACACCCAGCAAATGGAAATGAGGTGCATTTCCATACTGACCTGACATATTGCATAGACTTAAACGATGTAATCAATTTTCTCCTTTACATTGTTAGGGTTCACACACATAAAAACATATTAATCCAAAAAAATCTGAACGCTTGTACAAAGTCACGTCTTGCATCATGCGCAAATGTTTTTTAAAATTTGTAATGTAATTTTCATTCTCCAGCTCGTCTATCCACAGAATCAAAGAAACATTATGTAAGTAGGTGAAACAAGTGAACAACAGAATTACAGAACTGGGAACCTGGAAAGTGTGTGTGTGTGACCGTGGTAAACGACTTTGACGGCGAATTGTCTCATCTCTTATTGTTTGACAACCCTTACACAGAGGGAGATTAAATAATTAATTTACAAATGCGAATTACATGTTTTACATAATGTATTAGTGTTAACATTCATACCTAATTATCTTATTTAAATAGGAGTATTTGTCACGCATATTAAGCCTTGTCGGAAACGAGATGGTCATTACGTGTTTGATTAGGCGATCACGATGATAATATCTATATAGGTACCTATGTAGCTATATGTAGGTAGGTAGGTAGGTTAGGTATTGCGATTAAATGGTTTACTTATTTACTTTATACTGTATAAATGGACCGGCGCGGCGGGGTAATACACTATCAGTAGCAATGACTTTTATTTTGACAGTTTCAACAATATTCATTGCGTTATTTAGGTACCTACACCTACATTGTTGAGCAGACAATTTTTTAGAACATATGAAGCAATGGATTAGCAATATCCTTACAAATTATTCAGATTATAGGTACCTATGTAGGTAGATACTTAATTGAAAGTGTGTTACGCAAAAGGTGAAGATTAAATGAAGAAATCGGTAAGTAGGTGAATCATTATTTGCCTACCGATTAGGTACCTACTACATTCACGGATTCTTAATTAACTTTCAGATAACTCGATTCATTAATCGATAACATTAAACCAATTATAATGATCTAAATCATTGATCGATATTTATGCGACTTGCAGTTATGGGTCACAGTTTGAGCACTGGTTAAAATTGTATCCAATATGAAAAGGCATATAGGACGCTGGTTTGTGTCGGCGAGCTGTTTATTGCAAGTTGGTAAACACGGACATCCATCATTGTCAAACGATCATTATAAAAACTCTAAAAAGTAAAAAAAAAATATTTATTGGCCTTTTAAGTTGTAGGTAATATTTTGATCAAGGCATTGTCAAGTAGGGGGACGACTAATGAAAATGCTAGACCTCCTCTGTTCGGCGTTTTTATTGACCGTCCCCCGACTTGACAATGCCTTCATCAAAATATTACCTACAACTTAAAAGGCCAATTTTTTTTTTTTTTTTACTTTTTAGAGTTTTTGTTTTAGTCGTGGGTTTTTTTTTAAATTTAACTTTTATTTCCTGCTTTTTAAACTTAATGTCTCGCTTAAATCTGCGCAGCGTTGCGTATGTTTCCCACAGAGAAGTTTGTAACTAATTTATCCTCATTCCTCGTCCTGATCACCATTTATCTCTAACCTATTCATTGAGACCTTTTCAATGAGCCCAAACACGATACTTCTGCTGTTTGTTGGTGAGTAACTTGGGTATCCTGGAAATTCCAGGTGATGTTCCAGCATCAGTTTAAGGATACTTTGTTCGTTTAATATCATTGAAGTAATAAAATACCAAATTTCGACTTGATCAGATCCGTGGAAGATGCTCAAATCCCTTCAGGAACCAGTAAAGATCTGATAATTTTCAAACGGCTGAACCGATTTTGATGAAACATGTGTTAGAACACTCGCGACTAATTCTACTTTCAACAAAAAAAAAAACAAAATAAAAATCGGTTCATCCGTTCGGGAGTTACACACACACAAACAGACACGTCAAACTTAGTCGTTTTTGCGTCGGGGGTTAAAAAAGAAAACTTAGATAACTCACTCAGCGCTCAGCACGCTCTGTAGCCCTTCCAGCAAAGTCTTCTCAGATAGGTCTGCGTAAGATATGGCCTTCCCAAGACCGATGGACGTGGCTGCTGCACCATTCAGGGGCTGGTCTCCATAGAACGGCACGATGAGCATCGGTTTACCAACTGATATCGCCTCCGTCATGCCAAGGAGACCTCCGTGCCCAATGAAGGCGATTACTTTGTTGTGTTCTGTGAAAAAATAAGAAGTTTTGTTATTCTATAGCTAATTGTTTAAAAGTCTAATAATAAATAAACATGCAAATAGGATAAGTTATCCAAAATAATTATTGAAACACTAAAACCCAACTACGACAAAAACACCAACAAAAAAAAAATCTGCTATTCCATACATTTTGACCGCGTAGGTATTGCAATTGTCTATGAAACAGCTGACTTTTTTTTTGTATAACCGACGAAAAATTTCTACGCTAGGGGGTCTAGAATGATATGCTGAATTCATGGTTACAGTTTGCGCACTGGATAAAAATTTATCCTGTTTACCTAAATATGAAGCCGTAACAAAATAACATAGGTTTCGGTTTTGTATAGGTAACCGTCATAATGATTTGAATCAAAACTACTTTCTTTGTTTAGATTGAGAATCAGTCATTTTTAAATGTAGTCATTAACCCTTAAGGCTCCTGCAAACATAGTAGTATATTAATCTATGCAAACAGCCACGACGAGACAGCGCGACGCGACTCACGTAGAACAATTTCTTAAGGGAATTATTCTAAAAGTTTCGCGTCGCGTCTGTTGGAAGCAGCCTTTATGTTTACCCGAAACACATTCATCCATTTCCGGTCGCGGGAAAAGACAACAGGGGCTTGTGGCTACGTAATAATAGCCGCACGGGTCGATCGATGACGTAAAGCTACGCTTGCTGCGGTTGAATGTAGAGGGGTGACCATCTTAAGACGCCTCAGTGCTGAGAAGCACGTTAAGCCATTGGTCCCCGCTGTCATTTGTGGGTCTTTGGCAGTCACTACGGGTCGTCAGAAGTTTGACCCCAAGTCTGATCACCATCACCAGTCTTACCAAGGAGAATCGTATTACCCAGTAACTGAAGGATAGTCGCTTCATGTAAAATACAAGTATTCAGCTGCATCCGCACCCTAATTGCGTAACACGCGATTAATCATAATCGGTTTCATTTTGACAGTTCAACAATATTCATCGCGTTATTTACATTGTTGAGTAGACACCTTTTTCGAACATATGAAGCAATGGTTTCTTTTCATGATCGTTTTGTTTTTCAATCTGTTTCAAAAAGAAACAGATTATGATTAATCGTGAGTTACGCAATTAGGGTGCAGGTTAGATTGAAAGACAATCCCAACATGGTTGAAAAAAGGCTAGACCGATCATAGGATAAAACAACAGGAAAATTGTTTTGACTTGATGACCAAAGAATCTGCTTATTTTGCAAACAAAGGGTAGGGTAGATTACAAATAAATCTATGGTCGATAGTAATGACGGTGATAGGTAATAAATACAATTGCGTGTGCGATGACTTTATTCAAAGGTTTTAGGGTTCCGTACCCGTCTGTCTGTTAGCGGACTGTATGCCTGTATCTCATGATCAGTAATAGGTAGACCGTTGGAATTTTCACAGAATGTGTATTGCTGTTGCCGCTATAACAACAAATAATAAAAAAGGTGTCTCCATACAAGAAACATGTTTTTTCGGCGGTTTTTGCCTTGTGGTACGTACGGCACCCTTCGTGTGCGAGTACGATTTGCACTTGGCCGGTTTCTTCATCGTGATTGACACATGAAACGAGATTTTCCCCATCCTCTGCACGATGTGCGTTAACTTAATTCTTGGATTTAATAACGTTATGTGATGATCAGATAAATCCGACCACAGACAAACAAACCGTGATGATAAACATATTTCTAATTTAATTCTACATTGTTAATCTTGATTGCTTCCTTCTACGAATTATTGTTATTAAGATAATTATATCACAATGGTGTCTAACAAGTAGGTAGCTAGGTACCTATGTACTGAATACATAGGTGTTGCAATTTTCCATGAAACAGCGGATTTTGTGTTTCGATAACCGACGAAAAATTTCTACGCTAGGTCTAGAACCATGGGCTGATATTATTTGTTTGAATTCTTCGCACACAAAAAAAGGTACAAAGGCGCTCGTCGATGTCCCTGCTACCATTTGATGGGCATCATAATTCACATTTTAGCTACCTACAACAAAATAATGCCATCATTATTTTGTTCCTGCTAGAATGAAAAAAGTAGTTTTCTAAATGTGATTAATATGGTGTGCATATTCTAAGACCTACCAAGAGTTTAGATTACTATATAATTGTAACACTAAAACATTATTGTTTCTACTTATTGTCTCTTTAACCATTTCCTTATTATTTAACGAGTGCGTGACTGTGCATAAATATCGTCCAATGCAGTACTTACCTATAAATAGAGAATTGTAGGAAGTAAACTAGGTTACAGTATCTTTATGTTTGTACTATGTAAGTAGGTACAATAATGGAAGACGATCCGTATAAATTACACCAACGACGCAGCCCGATAATGTATTTCACGTGATTGGTTCAACTGTTCTATTTCTCTGTGTTTGTGTCGTCAACACAGGCGTATAGAATGCACGATTCTGCACGAACACTCGGAAGCTGATCTTCTATCTTAAACCTACACAGACAGAAAGGACCTACATTGTGCCCTACAGGTAATTGCTTATCACACTCCATCTCTGTTATATTCTCTCCTATCGTAGGTGTGCTAGATGAGATTTCTGTAGAAATAAGCATTACCTATGTACCTATTTTTCTGTTCCTTTCTTCTTGTCTGTTTATATGTGTGTGCATAAATGGTTAAATAAATAAATAAGAATGGCTTGCATTTTGACAGTTCAACAACATACATTGCGTTATTTACTTTGTTGAGCAGACAAACTTTTCGAATGTATGAAGCAATGGATTAGCAATATCCTTCAAAATGATTCAAACTCTGATTGAAAATGTGTTACGCAAATAGGGTGCTGAATAAATCCAACCCGTGACTGTACCACAGTAGACAGCTGTATGCCTTACAAATTATGACTCTTTATTTCATTTGACTGCCTCATGTGAGTCATGGGTCTAATAGTAAGCAAGCGCTACTTCTGAGCATAAGGCCCGGGTTCGTTTCCGGGTTGGACAAAGCGATATTGGGTTTATCCATCTGGAATTGTCAGTCCGGAGCCTGGATGTGCGCCCGGTTGACGGTTCGCACTCCAACCATATTACACTGGCGAAATGTGGGTGTACTATACAGGTTGAAATTGAAAACATGCGACAAACCGAAATGGGAGATTGTACTCATCATTATGAACAACTTTTACTAAGGGACCAATGATGCAATCGCGAAAAAAAAAAACATCTGTTCCCTACATTTATGTTCGCATAACTCGTCAAAATGTAGGGAACAGCTGTTTTTTTTGTTGCGATTGCATCATTGGTCCCTTAGTAAAAGTTGTTCATAATGATGAGTACAATCTCCCATTACGGTTTGTCGCATGTTTTCAATTTCAACCTGTATAGGTAGGTACACCTCTGCCCAACCCCTTGGGGAACACAGGCGTTATGCGATGTTGTTATGCTCTCCAAGCAACAATTTCATCACCGCTTCTCTCAAAAGAGTGAAGGAAAACATCGTGAGGAAACCGGAATGTCCTAGAACCAAAAATTCGAAGACATATGTGACATCTACCAACCCGCACTGGGCCCACGTGGTAGATTACAGCCCACTACCAAGAAATGTGACATCTACCAACCCGCACTGGGCCCACGTGGTAGATTACAGCCCACTCCCAAGAAATGTGACATCTACCAACCCGCACTGGGCCCACATGGTAGATTACAGCCCACTACCAAGAAATGTGACATCTACCAACCCGCACTGGGCCCGCGTGGTAGATTACAGCCCACTACCAAGAAATGTGACATCTATCAACCCGCACTGGGCCCGCGTGGTAGATTACAGCCCACTACCAAGAAATGTGACATCTATCAACCCGCACTGGGCCCGCGTGGTAGATTACAGCCCACTACCAAGAAATGTGACATCTACCAACCCGCACTGGGCCCGCGTGGTAGATTACAGCCCACTACCAAGAAATGTGACATCTACCAACCCGCACTGGGCCCGCGTGGTAGATTACAGCCCACTACCAAGACATGTGACATCTACCAACCCGCACTGGGCCCGCGTGGTAGATTACAGCCCACTACCAAGAAATGTGACATCTACCAACCCGCACTGGGCCCGCGTGGTAGATTACATAACAGCCACTCCCTCTCGAAGAGAGGCAGCCTGTTTCCCAGCAATGGAAACTTGATAGGCTGATAAGATTGGATTCTAGGATGTAGGATATAAGAAATACTCACGAAGCAACTCATATTGAGGAATCCACTTCACTTTCAGAATATTCCCAGTCAGCGTACCCTCTTCATCACTGTTCTCATACTTCCAGATCACCCTCTGCTTCAACTTTGAGAGGGCGTTCACGATAATGTCCTCTTTGTACTTCGGAATAGAGGCGGTTTTGATCAGCGAGCCCCAACTGAACAGGACGACTCCATGTTCTGACTCGTTCAGGAATCGCTCGATGTACTGTAACAAATAAAATTTCAATGTAAGCACTTATTGTTTATTACACTTAGCATTAGCAGCATATAATTTTCCCACTGTTGGGACACTGGTCGTCTCTCTGTGAGATGGGAGTGCAATTCACCACGCGGGCCCAGTGCGGGTTGGTAGATGTCACATGTCTTATAATTTTTGGTTCTAGGACATGCCGTTTTCGTAACGATGTATTCCTTCACCGTTGAGAGCAGTTCTTATGAAATAATTTACACAAAGTTCTAAGCACACTCTCGATTAAGTCATATTTCAGACAAAACAAAAAAAAATACGAAATCGGTGCAGCCTTTTGAGAGCTACGATGACACAGAAGAAAGACACAGATGCACACGTTCAACTTAAGCGCCTGTCTAGGTTTGAATTCGAACCTAAAGGTGCTCTTACCTTACACGGGCAATTTTTGAGCAATTATTGCTCGGCAACGCTAATGGATCAATCTGGATCAATTAAGTGGAGCAATCTGGAGCAACACCAATAAACTGCGGATATGTTTCGGGAATATTGCTGATATGGAGAAAAATGGAAAATAATAAAAATAATAAGAAAGAATTAAAATAATAAAATACAGAAAGAAACAGCTATCTTCACCTGCTGACCGTACTCTATGCCTCCTTATAGCAATATACGTGTTGCAGCCCTTTGCGTGCTACACCTTGCCATTCCATCTCTGTCTGACACATGTAACTTTTACGTTACGTTATTCATGAGTTGTCGAATACCTTATCGGTTTGAAAAGTTTTAGTCAATATTCAATATCTCGTTTGTAGGTACGTATACTCGTAACTACGTACGTTTTTACGAGAGGAACCGGCCGGCGATGAAGGCGGCGGGGGGGGGGTCGTATTGCCTAGTTTTTTAAATTGCTCCGTATTACCTGATATTGTGTGGCTGTATCTCTGGCAACAGGTTGTGTTACATGATGCCATTGCCGTAAATTGCTGGATGTAGTCGTGACGTCATAGTTGGCGAGAATTGACCAGGATGGAGTAATTTTAGTTGCTCGTGTAATCGCACCTTAAGACCTAATCCACCACAGCTCCTATAACACTTAAGGTGAACTTAGTCCACATTTTTTGCATACAAACTTTGGAAGTGTTTTACTTCATTGTCTGACATGGCATATCCAAAGTAAAATATGATATAGTTTTGTCTCATTATTAATATTGTCTTTACGGAAACAGAATACTAAAATAAAACCCCTTAAGAAGTTAGGAGCCAACAAAGATTCGTTTTTCTTGCTAATTTTACATAACTTTGGGCGTGTTTAAGAAAAAAAGAAGTGTGAAATCTCCAAAACCAAGTCGGCACCGACAAAGTTCAATTATCGAAAAGTTCAATAAACTTTATTGGTAATTGATTTATGCATTGGCTTTTTCTTAACTTTTCTTAACTTTTTCACGAATTTTTTACTATAAATGATCCTGCATCTCACTCAATAACGTTGTGCGTGTAGACTAGCGTCCAACTGCTCATTACTGATACTATCTCTGTCGGACACGAAGCCTGGTGAGACAGCGTGATTTTTAGCCAGGCCCACCAGTGAGTTCGAGCCCGTGACTAGGGGTTATAATTAAAATAAACATTAAATCGTGGTGAGCTATGCTCGAGTGCCTTACTGTATGAGAAGAGGCCCATGCTATGCCGTAGGACAATACTAGGCTGGAGGTTTTTTTAGATGCCATACTGTCACCACGATAACGATCCATGGGTGGTTTTCACCTAAGAAAAGAAGTATTAAAGTAATCACCGAAGTAAGTACAATATTAAAGTGATTCAGTTTGTAGATAAACGTCGAAATTTATTTCAATTGATTGTCAATTCATTTGACCCCAGTGGCCAGTTTTGTAATGTAGAGAGCGAACGATCTATTTGTAACGTTAGTTGACTACCTATTCTGATAAAGCTTTATTGAAGTCCATGGACAGAACATTGTTCATCCAGTGAGGAACAAAATGTTTCGACATTCTGTGGAAGCAAACAAAATTCTGATGTAAACTGTACCCTGTAGGGATACCTTCACCTAAAAATAATCGCAAATTACCTTGTCAATGCGATACGATACGATAGTTTTGGTTTTCGGTTGCAAGACGGACATATGTCTGGGTTTTTAAGACCCCGTGCCGTGGCCGTCCAGATCAATCCACCGGACTTTTCGAATAAAGATACTTTAACCTACTCCAAAAAAAAGGAGTTTATCAATGTTCGGGTTATAACTCCGTAAAATCATAACTCATAATATAGACGGATTTGCAAAATTCTTTTTTTGTCCGAAAGGAGTTTATTGCGAAATGGTCCCATTAAAATTTCATATACTTAGATCTGATGATGCGCTTCGGATACAGACAACGGAACTCTAAAAAAAAATGACAGCAAATCAACCACGCATACGCATAAATATGCACACAAGGATGATGAAATTTCGAATTGGTGTGGGGTAGGTACAGCCGCCAGCACATCAAGCTACCCCAATCTGTCAAACTTTGATAGATTTTCAACTTTATTGCATAAGATTAAGGTTCATGTTCAATTGGGAAAATTTTACAGTTTGGGGTAGCTTGATGTGCTGGCGTCTGTACTATAACTAAAAACTGAAAAATAAAAACGTTTTCCAAAAAAAATATTTCGGAAGGCGGTGACAAAAATTAAAATACATATCCAAAATCACCGACTTCATCATTAAAGTTATTTTTCACTTGTTTTTCCGGAAACCGGTTGTTTGTTTTTTGGAAAAAGATTTTATTTTAAATCGAATCATTAAAATATTCGTTCATTTTTGCAAATGGCCTTTTGTCAGGTATTTTCAAATTTCGAAATGATACCTAACCGTATATTTGCAAGGTGCGGGTTGTTCGAAAGAGATACCGCGGCCCCTAGCACACAGGCAACTGAAGGAACACGGGTGGTTTTTAGTCAGTAAAAGTCTGACACGCCCTCCTGCTCCACATAGAGCGGGAGAAGTTATTTGATGATTTCACAACCAAAAAAAACAACCCAATTTGCAAGGGCATTTGCAACTTTTTGAAGTTGTTTTATAATATATTCTTTTCAAAATATTTTAAGCAGATCATTTCATATTCATAGTACCTAATTTTGTTAATGGTTGTCAGTTACTTATTTAAAATGCGTCTCATCGCTCATCAAGGGCATTTGCAACTTTTTGAAGTTGTTTTGTCAAATATTCTTTTCAAAATATTTTAACCAGATAATTTCATATTCATAGTACCTAACTTTGTTAATGGTTGTCAGTTACTTATTTAAAATGCGTCTCATCGCTCATTAACATAATTTGGCAAGCAATTGTCTACGCAGGGTCAAAGTAGGGCATCGCCGTCGTAAGGAATAGTTGGCCTTATTTACTTTAGAATGTGGTTCATGGGTCGTTAAGATCTAGGTTAATCTCATAGAGTAGAATAGTACATTTAGCCTGTAGTGTGGAATTGATGCTAACGATCGTCTCGATGGGATTTTAAATGAAGGTAAGATGGAGACTGTGTTGGGGGCAGTTCCGCGCTGGGATAAGACCCGAATTAAATTACCGGATATTTCGGCAATATGCTTAAATACTGACAACATTGTGTTCCGACACGGGCAGGAAAAATGGGGCAATTTGATTCGTATGGTCCTAAAATAATAATGTTTTAATAATAATTATGTATTTCATGTTTACAGCACAGTTAACTAAGTTTCAGCTTTATCAGCCTCTATGATTAACTTAGTGCAGCAGTCCCTAAGCCCCTTGGACTTAAAACATGACGACATTTTCTGATTTTCATGAGGTAGGTTAGTGTTAGCTTAGTTATAACAGGCGCTCGATCAGGTTAAGCTACGCTTGCCGCGGTCGGTCAGTAGATGGGAGGCCATCTTTACATACCGAGACCCTTTCGTGCCTTTGAAAGCACGTTAAACCTTTGGTTCCGGCTGTCATTCGTGGATCCTTGACAGTCGTTACGGGGCGTCAGAACACAGAAGGCCGATAGTCTGATAACCAGTCGTACCAAGGGGTATCGTATTACCCAGAAACTGGGTTGTGGAGGTCAGAAAAGCAGTATAGCTCCATGTAAAATACTGGTATTCAGCTGCGTCTGGTTAGACTGGAGGCCGACCCCCAAAATTTAGTGGGGTAAAGGATAGGCTAAAGAGACAAGAAGCATTACGTAAATGCCATAATAAACTCATCCCACTCTAACGTTATCTGTAACTAATAACTAATATCTTGCATTTGTTATCTTATCACTATCACTCCATTAGAAATCGTTGAAGGCTGATTTATATTCGTACCATTAAGTGGGCCATGGGTGACAATTGTCACGGGATAAAAATACACAGCATGGCAGCACCTAATGGCAGTGTAACGGAACTGGAGCATTGTGGGGGCGAGGTGACAATTTAGCTATCCTTGCAGTCAACGTTTCGACATTCTATGGAAGGAAAGAAAATTCTATCGTACAGAAAGTTGATGTAAGCTAGCTTCCTTTTCCTACAAGGCTATTAGAATCGAGTTGGCATTGATAAGATTATTTTGATATTCAGTTGTAAGTAGAGGTAGGATTACCATCCGGCCGGAACATGTCGGCTTTTGGAACTCCTGGCCGTGCCCGTTCAGACCGATCGTCCAGACTTTCCGAATGCAGGTATTTTTTTTAAAGATCTAAAAATAATCTTCTTTTCTTTTTTGCAAATGTCCGGCAAAAATCCGGACCGGAAAACCTTACAAAATGTACGGCTTACAGATGCTATCTGTAAAAATCTCAGTCCCGGTTGTCATTCGTGGATCTTGCACAGTCGTTACGGGTCGTCAGAAGCCCGAAAGTCCAACGGGTATCGTATTACCCAGTAATAGGGTTGTGGAAGTCAGATAGGCAATCGTTCCGTGTAAAATACTTGTATTCAGCTTCAGATTCTGGAACAGACTAGGCAGATAGAAAAGAAAAATTGTTTATTCTTCTAAGTGGAACGCCTATGGCGAGACAATTCGTTACGAAGCTGCGAAGGTACAATTTGGTCCCAGTAACAACATTCAGGGAAGTGAATAAAGTATCAATCTAGCTGTGGTCAAGAGCTGACAAGATACGGATGCGGGTTCATTCTAAAGTTAAACACATCAAGAACTAATTTGAGTAGGAGCGGTAAATCGTGGATATGCGTTCTGGTTGACACACGTACGGAATATATTTACTTATGACAGTTATTCCGTGTTGTACAGGGACTTAATTGTGGCACTGGTCAGTCGAAGGTTAATCTACAATTGCCAAGGTCGGTCCGTGGATTAGGTCACTATCCATTATGAATCGGGACTCCTCCGTGCTTCGCTCGGAAAGCACGTTAGCCATCGCGTTGGTCCAGACTGTCATTTCTACTTTCTACTAGATCTTTGACCGCATGCATCGATATGGTTTCTCAGAAATCTGACACCCAGCACCCTAATTGCGTACCACACGATCAATCTTAATCTGTTTAATTTTGACAGTTCAACGATATTCATTGCGTTATTTACATTGTTGAGCAGACACATTTTGCGAACATATGAAGCAATGGATTAGCATTCTGTTTCAATATGATTCAGATTATGATTGATCGTGCGTTACGCAATTAGGGCGCAGTTTTGCCAAGGGCTATCCTAACTATTACCCAGTAACTGGGTTGTGGTTATCAAATAGGCAGTCGCTTCATGTTAGTAGCATTCAGCTGTATATAAGGTTAGTTTGGAAGCCGACCACAAAATAGTTAGGAAAATGTAAGACAGATGGGGACCAGTCAGATACAACCGCACAACTATAATATAAAAGTATAATGTATAAAATATAAAAGAAAACTTGTAATCAGAAAGTTACTACGAGAGCTCGGCCTACCTTTACGTTGGTTTACTATCTTGTTTCTTGTCTTTCACCGAGCCGTTTTAAGAAAGCGAAACTAAATTGCAGACCAACCGATAATTGTAGGTAAAACATCAGCAGGCTTAGCACGAGCACCAATTTGTCGACGTAAGAATAGACATGACTAATAACTAAATGATGTACAAATGGAGAATATAGCTATGTTTTTGCTATTAATTATCATAGTTATGCGTTCTAAACGAATCATGATTCTGTAGATAATCGTCTATACTTTGTGGCCGTCGAGTAGAAAGTTTGTTGTAAGTTTGATTTTGACAGTTTGGGAAGAAATATTCTTCTGAAATAGTTGACATTTCTAAGGACCAACGATCCAACGATCGTTAGAAACGAAAGACAAAATGACAGAGTGTAGAAGGATACCTACGGTGCGATGTCAAAAATGGAGAAACTAAATGTCACTTTGTATTGAAAAAGCACTGTCTACTCTTCGTAGAAATAGAAAACGTCATACTAAGCCTGCATGTAAGCGATATAGCCTGAAGAATTGCCAAATTTAACTTGGCAGTGGGCAGGGCACACTGCTCGCAGAACAGATGGCCGATGGGGCCAAAAGGTTCTGGAGTTTAGACCGCATTCTGGAAGACGTAGCGTTGGAAATCTACCTTCAAGGTGGACCGATGACCTGGTGATGCGAGAAGCACAGAACCGGTCTAATGGCGGTGCTTGGGGGAGGCCAATGTCCAGCAGTGGACATCTTTCGGCTGAAATGATGATGATTATGAAATATAAAACGATGCCATATCAGGCCAATTTCATGGCCACTTAGCTTACTAGTTTCACCGCGTAGGTTAATAATAGACCTACTGTATAACTGTATAATTAATAGACTGAATTTATATGCAGAAATGATGATTGTGTCCTAGGTTTAGCAGATAAACTGAATTTTCATGGTGATAAAATGTTTGCAAAAATAAATTAACTGCTACAAGACATCTACACCGGCAAGGCGATTGCTGATGCGTTGCTGAGTAGGTACTCAGCAACGCATCAGCAATCGCCACACTTAGGTACACTTAGGTAAGTGTTAGTCATACCAGCACCATTATCTATCATATCTATTCCAGTCACCGCAATCAGAGGGGGCGACCCCAGAAGATTATTACATTTATCAAGTCTGTGCCCCTATCATATTGGGTTTCACAAACGGTATTATGTGGCTTTAAATAGATCCAATATCGCGTACACTATATTGGACTGTATCAGAAATTCTGAATTGAGGTACGTGAATAAGTACTACCTACACTAGCAGTAGGAATGGCATTTTTTTTTTGTCGGACATCTCGCAGTTGGCCTTGAGAGGCCGTGACTGCTTAGCCGGTCTTTTCCTGGGGCTGCCATTAAGAAATAAACTTAACGCCTCCAGCCAGGGGCTTTCATTTTCCCGCTGTTCTATACCTTTATACACATATTTTGAAATGGTAAAACTTGTTAGTTTGGGTGTGGGGGTAATCATCAGAACTACTGATCTGAGGGGTAGTTGCGTAATACACGATCAGTAGGAATCGCTTTCATTTTGACAGTTCCACAACAATCATTGCGTTGTTTACGTTGTTGAGCAAACAAATTATGCAAACATATTAAGCAATGGATTAACAATTCTGATTAATAGTGTGTTACGCAATTAGTGTGCAGATTTCGAAAATTCTTTTGCTAGTGGGAAGTTACAGTATTTCGGAGTGTCATAGGGAATATTATGTTTAAAAAAAATTAACGCGGACGAAGTCACGGGCAGAAGCTAGTGGTAAATAAAGTTGTTAAGACTCCAAGATGACACCAATTCCAACGGGCAATCAGAAGCACCACAACTAGTAATTGTTTCACCCAGATAGGTATGTACTATTTACGAGTTACAGGCCGAATGTCTTCATTCCACATGAACACAGAACTCATTCCAATGTTGACACACATGTACATAAGTATCATTTTACTCGTGTTTACAAACCCTGCAAGTCACTGCAGTAAGTGCAGTTGTAAGCTATCACATCCGCGTTTACTGTGACTGTCAGTAATGATCATAATGCTTCAACATTATCTGTTATTCAATTGTCTTTCTGAACATCACGTGCTTGTTGTATAAAATCGTTGCTTCTAGTTTCTACTATGTATGCTTCCCTAGTACTTTTGATATAATTATGCGATGTTTTTCTGCACGTTTTGCTAATTTTAGGTCGCCTGATTCTGAAGAAGGGTTATTTATACCCATAAATAACCCTTCTTTGGAATCAGGCGACTTGAAACCAGTAGAACCTAATAACACCTACCCAGGTGTTATTAGGTTCTACTGGTTTCAAGTAATTCAGCAATATGTTATGAACCTATACATTTCGTTAGGTGGCGGTGTATCAACCGCTAAGCCTTATAAGCCTCTCAGCAGACTTAGCACTTACAGCACGAGAACCGTAGACAAGCGTTTTGTCGTCGGAAGAGTAGACAAAAATGACGTTTACGTATAGACAGTTGACAGTTTTTCACCGAGAAATGTAGACAAGCGCTTTTTATTCTAGAGTAGAGAAGAAATAGAAAGCGTCATGCTAATCCTGATGGAGTCGTTATTATTTTACTATCTACTGCTTTCAAAATGGTGAAGGAAACATCATGAGGAAACCGGGATGTCCTAGAACCTAAAACACATGTGACATCTACCAACCCGCACTGGGCCCGCGAGGTGGATTACGGCTCACTCCCTCTCATCGAGAGCAGCCTGTCCCAGCAGTGGGAACATTATAGGCTGATTATGCATTTAGAAACTCGAATAAGTTTTCTCGTTAGTATGTTGTTGTTGTTTGTATGTTTGTCAAAGACCGCATTTTAGTATTTATTTGTCCTATTACTATAGGTAGGGGAACGTAGCTGTTCAAATATTCATTATCATTATGCCAAAAGATTAATGCAAACGACCTATTCTGCTTGACCCATCTGACACACATCGTCTGCTTACGGGTAAAAAGTGATAAGCGCAGTCTGTGTCATTTCGAGTAAACTACATTTCAAAGTTTTTAATTTGATTTATTTCAAACACAATTATTTAATAACTGTTAAAGCAATTTTTTTTTAAATTTATAATGGGATAAAAACAGCTACATTATACCTACATCATAATACTGAAATTCTTGTAATAATAAGTGATTGACAATATTGCAGCTCCCTACAATAATTTATTATCCACATATTAACATGCAATATTCAAACAGATAGGTGTCACTAGACATTATTAAATTATTCGTGTTCAAAGGTAAACTTAAATGGTATATTACAATTACCGAAACATTACTAAAACTAATTAGATATTCACTTGTTATTATTTTAATCGATTAGATATACTCATAAATAATATAATACTTACTATAAAAGTAAAAAAAAAAAAAATTTGATCGAAAGGGGACTGCATTTTATATGTTTTACCTGTACTTAACAAACTTGATATGTCTTCTGAATTCAAAGATAAGCTCATTTCAGTTTTGTATTATGGTTTATAGTATTTTACACCAATTACTTGATTGGAAAGATTTTTTATGAGACGATTCGCTAAAATAATGATATTTTTGAGACATTTACCTTGTTTTACCTGTAGAATTTTAGAATAAGTATGTCACTTATTAGGTACCAATAAACTTCATACAAAAGTGATCAATAATTGTTGATTTTTGAATGATTCTTACTAAACTATTGAAGTATTAAAACTTTTATATCTACACGGAGCACATTGAGCACGCGCGTACGCAATGTGACAACTGCGATCAATCGCTTTCGTTCTAACACTTCTAACTGGTAAAAAATAATAAATGACATTTATTTTCTGACGTTTCATAAGAGCCCATGCAGGCATATAAGAAATAAAATATTTTGATTTTGATTTCATTTTGGCTGTAGAGAAATGTAGCAAACCAAGTCGAAAGATATCACTTTTACAAACTCACTATCTCTTCAGCCATTGGACATTGTATAATTATTCGGTTTTACCAGTAGATAGTGCGTAAAAAATAGCAAGTGACTGCATTTTTAACTCGATTTAGTAAAAAAATGCATTTATCTTGTTTTACCAGTAAGCAGACGACATTTTAATTTATTTAGGTAGGTAGGTACTACAGAAACGATAATGTGACCCGCCTTTGCCTATTCCCGAGTTCTACTTATTTGTACGTACGTAGGTAATTACTATGAAGCCATATTAGCCATATAGTAACTAAGGTCTTCTAACATAATTCAGCTGTACTTCGAGAAACTTCTTGCGCCACTTCTTCTTCCCAGGTAAAACAAGGAAGTGGTGTAGGGCGCGCGTTTTGGAGGACTGAAAGCACGGTAGCATGTTCCCGTGAGACAATTTCCGACATCCACCCGGGCGAAACCGCGGGCACAGCTAGTCCTGCTATCCTACTAGAATATCCTACTAATATTAGTAGGATGTGAAAGTTTGGATGTTTGTTACTCAATCACGCTACAACGGCTGAACGGATTTGAATGAAATTTGGCACACATATAGAAAATAACCAGGATTAACACATAGGATACTTTTTATCCCGGTAATACGTTCGCGTGGGATAATTTTCGACGTCCAAGCGGGTGAAGCCGTTGGCAAAAGCTAGTGTGATATAGGTAAATGACCCTTTTCTTTGCCAATATTCCTTGGTCATAACTCATAACACAAGATTTTTTACAGTTGTGGTTATCAGCATGTGTTCAGAATAACTAAATTAATGTTATATGGATGACCTTGTCCTTTTTATTTACAAAATTTTGGCAAATTGTCAAAAATATTTTAGTTAGCAACGAGAAACGTGTTAAAAAGTCAATGTGCGCTTTTATCATTTAGGTTTTCCAATTTGTAACGCCATCGATATAATCGTGAACGTCAAAGTCCATAAAATGTATAGAAATACGTACCGGCAAAAGGGGGCTATTCTGGACACATTTTGAAACACTATGCAAATATCTTGTTAAGTACTTCTTTTGTGAACCACTGTAAACGGGCCAGCCTGTATTCCACTGGCATGATTACCGACGTGTATTACTAGGAAGGTAGTTAATTTAATTATATCGCGATTAATTCACTGTGTAAATAAATAACCCACAATCATAATACAGAACATTAGCCTCGCCGTTTGCAAAAGCAATCTTTCAACGTAATAAACACATTACCCTCCTTTGCGTCGCGCAGTCGGGTAAGAAATAAACAAGTAAAATGGAATAGATCTCTTCTAGATCTAAATTTAATGGTCACCAATATCCTGTAATTATTTTTTCTCTATCTAACCTAACCTACATCCATAGCTCTTGAGTCGGTTTTAGGGTTCCGTAACTCAAAAGAGAAAAACGGCAGCCAATCAGCCATAAAGGATCACTTCTTTGTCTGTCCGTCTGTTATTTTCTCAGGAACGCGTGAAGGTATAATTTTGAATTTTATATCAAATACGTAGGTCAACGGTCCCTTGGAGCTCTGCAAAAATCATGCTTCTAAGTCAATGGAATAAAAATAGCGTCATTACTGTCGTTTATTTTGCTCACTCGCAAGTAAATGAAAATATACAGGGTTTTTATCTCGTTTACCTAGAATTATGAAATGTGGCAAGAAGCAGGGTTCCCAGTGTAATGTTCTTCCTTGGAAAAAGTACAAGAAAAAGTCCGAAAATCTTTAACTTGTAGGTACTTTTATCAGATACTTTTTTTATTGTTTATTCCAAAACATTTGCAGTTGGAGAATTTGACTGTTACGTATGCTATGTATGGGAGAAAAAAAAATCCACTACAATCTTGGGATAGCATTCTTATCCTTGTATAAAACAAACTGCAACCCTTTTAGCATCCCCCACACGTATCAGCATGCATGAAGAGATAAATATTCAGAGGCCGAAGCGGCGGGTTTTTAATAAAATTACCCTCAGGCGGGGGGTGTGTGTCTTGTGGGATAAACTCATCACAACTACGGAACCCTAGACATAAAATAGAGGATGTAGGTAGACATGTTATATAATTTAGACCAAAGTAACGTTCATAGCGTAAAGCGTCACAACACTCACAAACAACAAACAGGCTTTGGTGTATTAATTAGCTAACAAACAAACATTCTATTTTTATGAATAACATGAAAAATTATGAATCTAACTTTCTTTTATAGGTATGTTTAAAACTGGTTTAGACTAAAATTCTCCAAATACCTCAAGTAAACACTAACTTTTGCGGAATTTTGCACAAGAGGACCAAGGTTCAGCTCCAGTCCGTGCATTTTTACCGAAAAAAAAACAACTGTGATTCCAGAGAATCACAGTTGTTTTTTTTTCGGTCGGATTTTGAACATTTAACTTATAAGATTCAATTAAAGATACCTGTAAGTAAAATTACCATTTACAAATACGAATTGTCATTACTTCAGGCAAATTACTACCACGAGAAAAACCGACCAAGTACGTGTCGGACCACACACAGTGACGGGTTCCGTAGTTGTGATGAGTTTATCCCACAAGACACACACCCCCGCCGCCTCAGGGTAATTGCTTCGGCCTCTGAATATTTATCTCTTCATGCATGCTGATACGTGTGGGGGATGCTAAAAGGGTTGCAGTTTGTTTTATACAAGGATAAGAATGCTATCCCAAGATTGTAGTGGAAAACCATTTTCTACCATACATCGATACACGTAACAGTCAATTCTTCAACTGCAAATGTTTTGGAATAAACAATAAAAAAGTATGTGATAAAAGTACCTACAAGTTAAAGATTTTCGGACTTTTTCCTGTACTTTTTCCAAGGAAGAACATTACACTAGGAACCCTGCTTCTTGCCACATTTCATAATTCTAGGTAAACTAGATAAAAACCCTGTGTATTTTCATTTACTTGCGAGTGAGCAAAATAAACGACATTAATGACGCTATTTTTATTCCGTTGACTTAGAAGCTTGATTTTTTTAGAGCTCCAAGGGACATTTGACCTACGTATTAATATAAAATTCATAATGATACCTTCACGCGTTCCTGAGAAAATAACAGACGGACAGACAAAGAAGTGATCCTATAAGGCTACCGTTTTTTCTTTTTTGAGTTACGGAACCCTAAAACCGACTCAAGAGCTATGGATGTAGGTTAGGTTAGATAAAGAAAAAATAATTACAGGATATTGGTGACCATTAAATTTAGATCTAGAAGAGATCTATTCCATTTTACTTGTTTATTTCTTACCCGACTGCGCGACGCAAAGGAGGGTAATGTCTTTATTACGTTGAAAGATTGCTTTGCAAACGGCGAGGCTAATGTTCTGCATTATTATTGTGGGTTATTTATGTACACAGTGAATTTATGTAATCGCGATCTAATTCAATTAACTACCTTCGTAGCAATACACTTTGGTAATCATGCCAGTGAAATACAGGCTGGCCCGTTTATAGTGGTCCACAAAAGAAGTAATTTGGTTCACTGTAAATAGGTCAGTCTGCTTACAGAATGACCTATTTACAGTGAACCAAACGTGTTTACTTTTCGTACATGGCATTACTTATAACGCCCTGTACGAAAAGTAAACACGTATCTACTAATGTAGTTATAATTGCATAAATAGAATCGTCGTTATTTTGTCCTTCTACCTTCTTATAAGAATATTCTGATCTATAGATAATTTATTTATAAATAATCATTAAACTCAGAAAATAAATTTACTTTCAACTCTGAACGTGCCTATAGATATGTATGCTCCGCTACAAGATCACTTTCTTTTCCATTTTTTTTTTCCTTTTTATGACCAAACCTGTCACTTTCTCATTCAATAGACGTCATTCCGTCATAATATCCGTCTAGTCGGTCAGAATAGTACCGCAAGTACCGGTAATGTACCTACTGTAATGTACCTAATGTACTGTCTTGAAAGAAACCATAACAATTTCGAGTAAACAGGGTCGATTGTTCAAGGCAAAATATAAGTATTATGTATGTCATTAGAGTCCATTTCATATACATATCTAGTGCAACTAGGTATGTATTCTATACTTGAACATCACGTAAATAACTACCTACCATCTCGTTAGAAAACCAAATAATATTTTACGCTTCTTTAAAAGAATTTCCATTCATGCAGTTTTTACGGTCGTCTATAATTTCATAGTCGATGAAGCGGTATAATTCCAAGTACTTACATGTGGTATTGGTTTCCTGGTGTGGTCCAAATGCATTCCACCCACTTCAACAACACCCGGCAGTAGAGGACGCACACCGTTCATACTGTGGAACGTATTCACCATACTCAAACTCATATTCTTCGCAAAATCTTGCAAATCAGGAATCCTCCTTCCGAAACGCTTCTCAATAATCGCTTTTTCCTTCAACTGTATCGCGTATCGGTACCAGATTTTATAATACACGTTCATCACTGTATTCTCCAACCTTTGCAGGAAGGTCATACTTGAAGTGAACTCGGAGCTAACAATTGGCACATATGACGGGTTATCCGTCACCCCTATGCGGTCAGGGCTCCACTGCATCAAGTAGCTTGATGACAACGCTATGTAAGGCGCTTTCAACCCGTAAACATGAGCAAGACCAAGCATGCAATCACTATTGAAATTTTCCACAAGAAGAACATCGTAACTTTTCTTCAAAACATCCGCTAATGGATTGAAGTCCACAATTTTGGAGCATACGCTCGTAGCTAATTCAGCTAGCGGTTCAAACTCCTTAATTTGCTTGATCATTTTATCAATGCCTAAAACCTTGAGAATTTTGTTTGGACTATCGAAGTACGCTAAGTCAATGGTTTCCAGCCCTTGAGCAGCAATGCCTTCGAGGCTGACGATGGTATAATTAGCTGGTGGATCTTTGATGGGGAAGAACGAAACAACGGTAACATCATGTCCTCTTTCTGCTAGCGTTTTCAAAAGCGGATCGAAAACCATTTGGTGGCTTTTCCCTGTGTGAGGGAAGAGACCGAGTATACGCGCGGATTGTACATTATGGACGGCGAAGATCGCGAGTAGTATTATAGAGAGAGTCCGCATTGTGGACGAGCGATGTACACTGCGCCGCGGCTCAAACGGTACTGTCTGTAGTGTTGATACGAAAGGCGGTCGTCCGGGTGTTATTTTCAGAGCATCATTCTGTTCTGTAGGGTGGTATGATGGTATTAGTAGTATGTGCATTAGAGATAGCAGCGTGTTTGCAAAGGGCAAGGTCAATTTTAATGCTACTGCGGTTGAAAGTACAATCGATACACACGTTTTCTTTGAAGAAAGTAGTCAAGTAGACAAAGGGCATTCAATTTTTTTTAAGATTCAAACACGAATTAAGCTCGTGCGTCCTGGTTATTTTCTAATTTAAGAAATATGTAGGCCCATAGCTCTAAATTCTTTGCTGAAATTCCAATTCGTTTATTATAATAACGACCCAATTTAGCTGGGGTTAAAATAAAATCAGTAGGTACTTATAGACGCTGTGAATACCTATATATAGGTACCCGATTAATTATATCTAATGAGTAATGAAATTGAAATAAATATGCGTTTAATGTAATAAATCATGAAACTAGACACTCTTTGGAGCGCAAACAAACTACATAAGATAATTATAATTGTAATTAGCATAAGTTATCAGGATGTGAATTGCGAGCGTGAAAGATGAGTGACATTTTGTATCACGTCAAACCGATAATGATGGTCCTCATGACTTGACAGTATCAAAGTAAGTGTCAAACCTATAATTATTAATTGGCCCTTAAGTATATCATACGGTTCTATAAACAATCAATTATAGATAATGACTCTCAGTTATAATGGTAACCTTCGTCGACCTCCGATTAAACAATTTCTTTATTACTAGTTCAAAGTCATGGATAACAGTATGACAGTACGTAAGGTCAGGTATAGGGTCATTCGGTTCGTTGGACTAGTCACGATAAGGTACGCACGCAGATCGGTGCGGGCCACGCAGAATAATGGAATTGGAATGATCTAATTCTAGAGATGATCGTCTCCATGGTGTAATAAACAAAGATACTGCATACACTATACAATACATGCGGGATAACAGAAGCATGACAGACCCTATAAATATAATCTTAAGTAAAATCCACATCGTAGATAAGTAGCTAATGCCCAGAACCGGGGATCTACTCAAAGTCTACGTATCTCTCTAATGCCCAGTTCCCGGGGATCTACTCAAAGTCTACGTATCTCTATAATGGCCGATTGCTATAATTTACGAATCGAAATTGGTTAAAATTAAGACCTTTGGATAGACCAATAATGAAGGAAATCCTTATAGCTTTGCATAGTAGACCCTCCCATATGGAAGTAGTTATCACAGGTAAAGTTAGCTTACGAATCTACTTATATGTTCAGTTTGAGAATAAAAAATGCTACCATTGGTAAGCAAGACGATTCGTTTTTGTTTATGGGGAGCAAGCATTTAGTCCGTCAACGAAGATCCGGGCCCGTCAGAATGTAGTTCTATGCTTCGGAATGAACCCTACTCCAGATCAATTAACTTTTTGGACGGGCAAAAACGTAACGGGAGCAGGGGCAGCTGTAAAATCGGTTTGTCAATCATTCGGATGTCGGATTTAGAGAGTAGGCCCCCTGGATCGAAAATGATCAACACGTCCAAATTCGACACGTCAAACGCGCGTAAACTGCTGTGACTTAACAACAGCCATACGCAAGTCTAGTGATGCGTTTGGCTGTTGTTAAGTCACAGCAGATTACGCGCGTTTGACATTTTGTGACAGAAACTTTCGTTGGAGAAACTCGCTGCGATAGTTTGAAGGCACAGCGTGCCGCGATTCTCTCGTCCGTGGAGATGGCGCATTAGTTGTCTAACCTTGGTTGTAAGCATCAATTTATATTTCAACTAGCTTTTGCCTGGGGCTTCGTCCGCGTGGAGCTTTTAAATTATCCCACGGGGACGTACTACTGCGATGAAAAGTATCCTATTTGTATCCAGATTTAAAGTATCCATGTGCCAAATTTCATCCAAATTCGTTTAGCCGTTTATGCGTGATTGAGTAACAAACATCCAAACATCTAAATATCCAAACATACACGTACAAACTTTCACATTTATAATATTAGTAGGACAGTAGGAAGTAGGATTCGATTCTCGTACCTTGAAACATTCTGAAATTCAGCCATATCTAGTGTGACCTTCAATGTAATTGGAAAACAAGGTTATTTAAAACTAGGGCTTGCAAATATTTGCAAATATGTACTTAAATCAAAAATACAATTTTAAATTTTATGCATTAGTGTGTAGCGGCACTACAGAAAAATACTTCGCAACAATATCTAAAATTACAAAAAGAGAAGTAGCGCCATCTACAGTGCCACAGGCGAACTACGCAAGACGCACGTCATAGAAATCCTAGATCGCGCAGTTAAAGTTTACCGCGCGATTTGCATAGGTACAAACTATCCCTACATCAACCGTCGGGCAGTTGCCCACCAGACACAACACCCATCTGGTCGGAGGATCCTCCCTTTTCCATAGAGTATGAGCGAAGTTTACACCCTGTTCCTCATACCTCTACAAGTGGTATAAATTTTAAAATTGTATTTTGTATGAATCGCAGTCCGGTGTTAGGGAAATTGGTCGAATACTCGAATATCGCAATGTTTGCATTCGAATATTCGAATGCAAGCCCTATTTGAAATAAAGGACTACTATGTGTCGTAAAAGCAAAGTACTGCTATGTAAATTCATGGAATTTTATTGTTTATCAAAATGACTACCAACCTAACAACTTAACTGGTCAAAGGAGTGACTGTTAATATTTACCTGATTTTTTTTTACTGGGTGGGAAATCATCAAATAACTTCTCCCGCTCTGGGTGGAGCAGGAGGGCGTGTGAGACTTTTACTGACTAAAACCCACCCGTGTTCCCTCAGTTGCCTGTGTGCCAGGGGCCGCGGTATATCTTTCGAACAACCCGCATCAAATATTCATATTTCAAGTAAAATACCACAAGTAGGTAACATTACCAATTCTATAGTTTGTCAAAAACTATCAACTAACCCAAAAACCTAAAGAGGGAGGCGGCGCACGTGAGGGAGAGGCAGTATATGCGCCCTCACGGCCGTAGTCGCCGCGGGAGACGCCCTGGGCGTCGGGAATCCCAGGCTGGTTCCCGGCCACCGTAGGCGCGGGCTTGCGGACGGCGAGTAATGGGTAGCTCGCTGTCCGGTAAGGATCAAGCCCGGGTCGACGGCGCGTTGTGTTCCACGCGCGCCTCAAAGAGATGTCAGCACCAAATGGGGGGGGTCCGCAAGGGCCGATGCCTGCCAGGGGTGCGGGTTGTTCGAAAGAGATACCGCGGCCCCTGGCACACAGGCAACTGAGGGAACACGGGTGGGTTTTAGTCAGTAAAAGTCTGACACACCCTCCCGCTCCACCCAGAGCGGGAGAAGTTATTTGATGATTTCCCACCCAAAAAAAAAAAAACCCAAAAACCTAGACCTAGATACCTAAAACGGTTTTTTTTAGGTATAGGTAACCTGTGGTGGCCCAGTGGTGACGGCCGCGACTGATGGGTTGTAGGTCGTTGGTTCAAACCCAGACAGGTATTTTGCTTTGTCTAAATTATTCCGTCTTCACTGCTCTATCGGTAAGTACGACAGATAATAAATTGTAATAACTTTGACCCAGTGGACCGACTTTAATGAAACAAAGACTACTTATGTATGTTATCTCAAAATACCAAAGAGATTGTAAATATATGTATGTCTGTCTATGTACATAGGTTTCTATGTCTATGCAAAGTACGGACTTTGGCTATATTTTTAATCCCTTATATCTCTGAAAAAGAAGTACTTACAACACAAGTAATTCTATGGGTACCTATACAATGTATTGAATTTGAATTTTAAAATCATCCCCTATTTTAACTCCTTGGGGATGGTTTTACAAAAACGCTGTAAGAAGTATTTCTTTATGTATTAACAAAAGTATAATTTTGAATGTTCGTATTTAAGAAACCCGTACTTAAGAAATGCTGGGTTTCCCATACAAACTTTCATCCCCTAAACATATTAGGATATTTTTATTATAGGATTATTTTTGAGACAAAAGTAGACATGTCCTTCCTCAGAATGCCATCTATCGTCTTGCTAAATTTTGTTGAACAGTTAGGTACTAGCCCAGTGTCATTGACCGCTCCAATTTTTCGAAAAAAAAAAGATCTTGATTAGTTGTTTTTATTGCGAAACCAACAAGTAGTGATTACTACGTTTTTATAATAGAAATAGATTCACAGTTAAATTTAAAATTAGAACAAACGAGTTGGTAACAACACTAATAATAATAGGTACCTAAGTCTATCGTGGGGTTGTTGAACTTAAGATTTCAAGGGACCGTTCAATAAAGTCACTTTTAGCATTTTTCACGCGACGTAGACGCGAGACCATAGGTACATACATTCATTCATTCTATTACCTCTTCTAGGTATGTAGTTAACAGTTGTTATTACCTTATTCATGCATTCATTCACTGGCAGACAACGCACAGCCTAAACCATTAGGTCTAGACCATAGAAAAATGTATCTATGGCCATTTGGTCAAGCTGAACCCATACGTCCAGCTTGAAGTTTTTGCATAAGAGTACCATAGACACGAAATTTAGCGTATATGTACTTATGCGAATAAAACTGTAGGGAAGAAACTGACGAAAGTGAGCATGAGGAAGGATTTTTGAAAATTCTTCCCCTGAGAAATCCCATCGGGAAAAATACGACTTGTTATTTTATAAATACTAAGGTACTCATATTTATTTACAATCTATTGTAAATAAATCCTATTAAGTACCCTACGTTTCAATTCTACACGTGGCTTATTCACGTTAATTTCTCGTAAGTTTTGTTATATTGTATTATTTGTTATCATGTGTTATGATGATCTTACAGCGTAATAAATAAAAGAATATAATGAAGCAACCATTGATATCTCTAAAGCTGATATCAGACTGTGAATGTGCATTTTGTCATTTCACGAACACACGACACCGATGCTGATTGCAGAAATCCAAGATCGTTGGATCAGCACCCTAATTGCGTAACTCACGATTACTCATAATTTGTTTCGTTTTGAAACACATGGCTAAACCATTGCTTCATATGTTCGAAAAATGTGTCTGCTCAGCAACGTAAATAACTCAATGAATATTGTTGAACTGTCAAAATGAAACCGATTATGATTATTATGGTGCAGTTTTCAATTTGAATTCATTTCGCGTTCTGACGTTTCACTTCGAGTCAAAGATGCCGAATTAAAGACACAAATTTAAAAAAAGTGAAGTGTCCGATATTACACACACACACACACACACACACACACACACACACACACACATACACACACACACACACACACACATTTTCACATTTTTTTTTACCTAATACCTACATTTCATTTTAAACTTCACTTTAAAAATACCAATTTATATTATTTTTAAACACTAAAATACTTTAAATTTATTTTGAAATGTATATACTAAACAGTGCACAATTAATAATAATAACATTCTTCAAGACTGAATAAAATTGTAAATACATATTTAGTTTATTATAACTTATGGTGTTAATAATATAAATCGTGTAATAAATAATATAACAATATATAAATATAATTTAAAACCAAATATATAAATACTTACTTACTACTATAAAAACGAATGTAACTAAATGCTACTACCTATTTTAATTTAATTTTTTTTTTTTTTCTTAACAAAAAGCGCCTTCATCCTCTCTCCTATAAAAATTAACTTTGCTGTGCCCGACAGGGTCCATAATTGATTCGATGTTATAATATCATACCAACTGTTTTATGTACACATTATGGAATGCATTAAAGTATTGAGTATTGAGTATTAAGGCAGCCCTTTTTAGTGCAGAACTTAGAATGTCCGGCAATATTTTCAGAACCTAGGTACTTACAATAGTTTGGCCGGTAGTACTTGCGTTTACACAAGCAACAATGACAGACGAAATAGTTCAAAAAGTGTCGCAGCAATTCTTGCAAACGTTGCCAAGGTGATTGGCATTGCTGATAATTTGCGGATGTTCGCGAGGGCATAAGCTAGTTTCGCATTAGTTAATTATTCCCTTAACCCTAATTATACACCAAGATACCATTCCATAAGACAATGCATATTAGATGAGATTTTTATAAAGTCTCATACATGATCTACATATTTTTACAGTCGCGTCGTCAATCGTTCATGGTTTAGGGCTGGCCGTGACTGTCATGACGGTGACGCGAAAAAACCGATGCATTCGAAAAAAAAAAAACATAATAGTTGTTTGAGCTTGAATTTGGATTTTATCAGTGTACTTACTTGCGGTATCAAGTTCCTGCTCTTGCTATGGTTTAAAAACATCCCTCCAACTTCTACAACTCCAGGCAGTAGAGGTCGAACGCCACTCAAACTGTGAAACGCGTTCAACAAACTCAAGCTCACATTCTTCGCCAAGTCCTGCAGATCGGGAATCTTCCTTCCGAAATGCTTCTCTATAATCTCCTTTTCTTTCATCTGTATCCCATTACGGTACCACATCTTATAGCAAACGTTCATCACAGCATTCTCCAGCCTTTGGAAAAAGCTCATCTTCGATGTGAACCCACAGCTCAAAATTGGCACATAGGACGGGTTATCAGTTACCCCTATGCGATCAGGACCCCATTCCATCACGGTGACTGCAGACAACGACACTAAGGGAGCTTTCAACCCGTAAACATGAGCAAGACCGAGCATGCAGTCACTATTGAAATTTTCAACCAGAACAACGTCATATTTCTTCTTCAAGGCTTCCGCTACTGGAGCGAATTCCACGAGCTTGGAGCATATGCCTATAGCTAGATCTGCTAGCGGTTGGAATTCCCTAATGTGGGTGATGATTCTATCAATACCCAAAAATTTGAGAATCATGTTCGGGCTATCGAGGTCCATTAGGTTAAAGGTTTCTACTTCTAGAGGAGCAATACCTTGGAGGCTGACGATGGTGTAATTAGCTGGTGGATCTTTGATGGGAAAGAACGAAACAACGGTGACGTCATGTCCTCTTTCTGCTAGTGCTACCATTAATGGATCAAAAACCATTTGGTGGCTTTTCCCGGGATGTGGGAACAGGCCGAGGATACGTGCGGATTGTACATTATGTAAGGCGAAGATCGCGAGTAGTGTTGTAGAGAGAGTACGCATTGTGGACCAGAGATGTACACTGCGCCGTAGTTAAAACGTTACTGCTTAGTCCTAAGTAATTATAATTAGAGCCTAACTAATAAATGAAATAAAATATAATATTATCAATTATTTCCGCAGATAAGTTGGTTTGGACTTACATAATTAGTGTATGAATAATATTATTTGAAATATCTCAAAATATAATTTCACCATCTCTCTATTCTCTGTTATGTACTAAAAACATATGCCAGCAACTAAAATTAGTTGCTGGCATGTTTTTAGCACATAGCAAACACTCCTTCATAGGTACACACGGCTACACATCAAGCTATATATTTCTAGTATAAGCTGAACTCGCATTGTCTAGGATATCCGTACAGTGTGAGATCAGCGTAAACTGGAAATGTATAGCTTGATGTGTAGCCGTGTACGCGTGTGTACTATCTTATTCTGTTTCGTAAAGGTTAATAAGTCTGTGGGTATAAAGGGTGGCAGGGACGTCGATGTAGAAACTGAAATCATGAATAAAGTAACCGACGAATAATTACCACGCAGGGGGTTCAGAATCTGAAATGAACTGAATGATGAAATAACATGATGTGCGTCGATGCCCCTGCCATCCTGTTAAGGGCCTAAGTCCCGTTTGGTAGCGTAACACGGTCACTTTATGAACCGTACTGCTCATTAACGGCTTGTCTTGAAGATTTGAAAAATATATGATTTTGCTATAGATTCATATACTTAGATCATTTTGCCGAGGGTACTTTTTTGTATGGTTAATACTTTTACTGTAAAAAATATTTTCCAACACGCAATATTTTGGCTTCTATTCCATACTCCTACTAAACGGCTTCGTTATTTGGAAAAAAAATACACTGAAAAATAGATAGTTAGAGATACCTACCACAGAATCGCTAGAGCACAATTGTAAATTACTTAATCCACATTTGCCAAGGAATATCCCCATTTTGAGATAAAGGCTCAGAGGTGCCCTGCGCGGGCGCGGGCGGCAGTCGTGCTTTAGCATTCAGACGGGAGATGAGGACGGGAGATGAGGCTAAAACTCAAAAACGGCTTAGCCGATTTAAAGATTGTTTTTTTCGCTCCGCTCTCTTAGGGGCGGTTTCAAATGATGTTCTGCATAATATGTCTGCAAATAGTAGCAGCAACAATTGCCCGCAATAATAAATTGCTCGTGCAAGAGGAGCATCACACATAAGCGAAATCGCGGGCACTGTACTAGTTATGAAATGGTAATATACGGTACCGATAAATTATTGTGATTAAGTATTCATTGTTCATTAAATTATGGTTATTACAAAAAGTGAAAGAAAAATAAATAGGTGCAGATAATAATGTAGGTAGATCGTTCGAGACCAGTAGCAGACGAGTTTATCTTATTTCTGTTTTAATTAGGTAAGTACCTAGAGTTGACGAAGGTTAATGAAATTCCCAAAAAAAAAAACAGCCACTCACAAAGAAGGGTTCCGTACTAAATTTGTCCTAAACTAGCTTTTCCCAGTGGTTTCGCTCGCGTGGCGATCGAAAATTATCCCACTGGCGTTCCCGTTCGACAATTTTTCGTACTACCGGGATGAAAACTATCCTTTGTGTTAATCCAGCACCCTAATTGCGTAAGTTTCGTTTTGAAACAGATGCCTAAACGATTGCTTCATATGTTCGAAAAATGTGTCTGCTCAGCAACGTAATTAACGCAATGAATATTGTTGAACTGTCAAAATGAAATCGATTATGATTAATCGCGTGTCACGCAATTAGGATGCGGGTTATAAATTATCTGCGTGCCAAATAGGATTAACGATTTTCGGACTTTTTCCTTTACTTTTACTGTGAGACCTTGCTTCTTGCCAAATTTCATGACTCTAAATGAATAGGCAGTAGTAAGGTAACTACGCCTTATAGGTTGTATTTTATTTGCGAGCATCATAATATTCCGCATTTTTTTATTGCGTTGATTTAGAAGTTTGATTTTTTTTTTTAGCTTCCCAGTGACTGTAAAACTACCTATAAGTACTCCATTTACTTAGCTTTAGAAAAAAGAGGCGCGTAGATGCAGGAGTGCAAAACATTTTATTTCAAAGTTAAGTTATAACTTTTTTAGGTAGATTTAAGACAGTACTAAATACTGAGATAAAAGAAGTAAAAATAACTTTATTTTAAATAATGTTCGATGTAAAATAACATCTTCATCACACATTACAAACCTACAACAAAACGAATGAATGAAACAATCACATGATGATTTAAATCTAATTAAGATTAAAGGATTTTTTTTTTTACAATACTTTGTTTTAAATAACAACTTACGACTCACAATACGTTGGTAAAACTTCGTCGTCATCAGTTCTTTAGTCACTCAGTATTGTTCACTCCTGCTTCTTTTAGGTTTTTAGCATTGACACTTTAATTTTAAATTGAAATGAAATAATTATATAATTGAAAGCCACATAATTTCATAAGATAAATAGTTACACATGATTTCAATAAAGTGTGACAGCTAATATTTAAATAAATTATAATAAATTTGGCATTAATCGTACAACACGTTTAATGTAATTTTGTTACAAAGTGTACATTAAAAAGAACCTTTTTAACTTCTGTCTAATGCTATTGTAAATGGAGTATACGTATTTCTATTTGATATTAATTTAAACTTGATAACTTCACCCAAGTGAGAAGTGAGAAGTGAGATAACGACGTGAAGTGAAGTCCTTTATGTCTAAAGTTATTTATTATTTCCCATAAGATTTCCGTTTTTCGTTTTGAAGTACGGAACCTTAAAAATAATCAAAAACAAAAATAGTTAAGTACCTACCTAAGTATGTATTTGTATGTATTAGATCCTGTTTTTTTATTTTTGTATTCGGTATTTTTAAATATAATTAAATTATATTAAGTAAGTGGGTTCAACAGTCTGATTAGAATATTGTTGCGTAACAAAACAACCCAACTTGCTTGATTTAATTTAATATTATAATATGTTTTTGTTGCTAAGTTTGTATTTCATAATGTTTATGCATAGTTAGGTAACTTATTTTAATTGAAAAGGTACGTTTGAGTACAAAACACTTGGTAACCTCGATGCACGCAGTAAAACCATACAAGACATAAAGTCGTTTTCTATAGATCGACGTTCACACAGCCGTAATTAAATCGCGGCGGGATTTTTTACGCTGAAGCGGGTAGCGACCCTATTGCTCCAGTCCAGGCTGCTACTGAGAGAATTCTAAAGGAAAAACCCACTGCCAGTTTGCCCAACCTCGGAATCGAACCAAAGACCTGATGATCAGCAGTAGCGCTTACGACCACTCCAATCTATACTATCGAGGCAGTTTATTATAACGGTAACATACCGAACTATGTTCATTTATTTATTTATTTTTTAGTTTAAATAGAACGGCCGAAGCCAATTACACTATTTAAACATATATAACAATAACATTACAAGCTGTTTAACACAGTCATGCATTCTTCTCACAAAAATTCAAAAATTCTGACAGCATCATCTTCCATTCATCCGCAAACATATCAAGATTTGTATTTGAGTTCAGGAGAGCGTTAATGGCGGTTAATGTCCGAGGAATAGGTGACTTGGAGTGTGCAACAGTACGGCAAGTTGGAACAGCCAGTAAGCGGTGTTTCCTGCCACGACAGTAATTGTCTGGGACAAATAGATTACAGATTGCGTTATGTAGATCAGGAACATCAATAATCCCCCTAAGAATTTTAAATATTACAGTCATCTGATCGCGCGACCGTCTAACTTCTAGTGAATTGAAACCTATGCAACCCAAGAGGAATTTAGTGGGATACAAGAAAGGATAGAACCCATACAAGTGCTTGTAGAGGTATCTAAGGAATGCTTTTTGAACTTTTTCTAAAGCTAACGCATACTGCTTCTCAAAAGGATTCCATACGCACGCACTAGACTCAAGCTTACTACGGACCAATGCCCCAAAAACAAGCTTGATAACGTGGGGGTTGTGGAAATCGCGACAGTTTCTTAAAATAAAGCCAAGGCGCCTGAAGGACTCCTTAGCAGTGGATGTGACATGGTCGTGAAAAGTGAGCTTAGGGTCGAATATGACACCCAGGTCTTTCATGGAATCAGTTTTTGTAATTGCATCTCCATTCAGTTTGTATTGGAAGTTGACTAGGCGCCGCATTCGACCAAAAGACATCACGTAGCATTTTGATTTATTAAATTCCATTTTATTCTCTAAACTCCACTTATACACTGCATCAATGATCTAAATCGATTGATCCATTAATCCTAGATTACTATCCTTTTCCCAAGCTCTATGCTGGGGTCGGCTTCTAGGCTAACTTCTAGGCTAACCAGTATTTTACATGGAGCAACTGCCTCCACAATCTGACCTCCACAACCGTCACTGGGTAATATGGTACACTTTGGGCAACACTGGTTTGTCAGACTTTCGACCTTCTGACGACCCGTAACGACAGTCCAGAGATCCAAGAATGACAGCCGGGACCATAGATATAAGAAAGAAGGAGATATGCCTAGTAGTTAAAAATGTAGGTATAGGAACCCAATGTCTCCAGTTTGGCCCCTCCACATGCCACTACTACACATGCAGTTCAGTAAAAGCAATAGATCTATATGAAATCGCGCACACACCCGCAATTCATATATCAGAACGTACTACACAATCAATTATAAACCTTATCTCATCCTCCAAAGCGTGCATTTACCAGGCATCGTTACTCAACAAAAACATCGGTCGCCGTCGTTGTGCTGTGCAAAAGCCATTTATTTTACATATACGCTAGTGATTGAATAAATCGAATAGTTATCGATTCTTACAATTATTTTTGTGCTAAAAAATGTTGAGGTCATCAATATAAACAAATATCGATATGGCCAGAAAGTAATATATTATAAATAAATAAAGTTTAGCAAATTTGGTGAATCAAACATTTTTATTAATATAAAACAATCGGGTTACGTTGTAGGCTGTCTTTGATTATTTTTTATATTTTCAGGTTTTCCAACTGGGTTAAAACCGTTGATAAATTGAAGATTAAACACTTATAATAGCAATGTATTCGTAGGATAATCGACATTGTTGTCGATAGCCTACGTTAGTGGATGTGCACCAGCACATCATTAACTGGCCGCAAGACGCAGCGGCTGGACCACGAGACTCATCCGCATCGATATATCGTTTTGTGATTTTTACATTGCTTGTCCAGTCACTTAGCGACAAAATATTTAGGTATTGGTTAAGGAGCAATGTATTTAGTACAAAAAAATACGATACGATTCGATTTGTTCTTTTTCATGATTTTAAAGACAAATATAGTAAAATACTTGTACCTACTTACATGTGGTAAGTGATTCCATGATTCACAAAGTTTTTGTTTTGCCTTCGTGTTTTACAAGAAACCACTGAACAACACGGCATTCTTATAATTTATCACGACAACGGTCAAAAGCACACTAGTTCGTGGAGACGGCCATTTGCATAAGGAATGAGCATTCTGATCATGGCGCGCGGACACAGACACGCCCCCTGGCCACTTCTCCTGCTTTTTATATTTCTACTGATCGACCGACCCGTGCGGCTGTGCCAGGGGGGTGGAGGTTGTTCGAAAGAGATACCGAGGCCCCTGGCACACAGGCAACTCAGGGAACACGGGTGGGTTTTAGTCAGTAAAAGTCTGACACGCACCCCTGCTCCACCCAAGGCGGGATTATTCGACCAAGGTAAGTAGGTGCCTTAGGGCCGTGACTCAATGACCTAGCTACCGAGAAATTATACTAGGCAGAAAGGTGCCTAAGTGGTGACGATTAACTCGCGGAAATAATGATATTATAACCGATATTGTTTTGTTAAAAGTGGGACACAATACATATTCTCTTGAAAGGTGCTATTGTAAGGCCAAATACACGCTGACATAAGTCGCGATCAACGGCTGTTTACCGAAGAATTATTTATTATGGTATCGACCTCGACTTACGAGTTGTATTCGTAGGTATGAACCCAGGCAGGCGCTTTACTTTGTATAAATAATTTAATCGCCACTGCTCTCAAAATGGTGAAGGAAAACATCGTGAGGAAACCGGCATTTCCTAGAACTAAAATTGGAAGACACGTGACATCTACCAACTGGGCCCGCGTGCTAGACTACAGCCCCCGCCCTCTCAAAAATAGGTGTGTCCCCCAGCAGTGGGAACATTATAGGCTGTTTATCATTTAGAATCCCCAAATCAGTGCAAATACCTACAAATCGTTCAGCAACTGCGCCACCCGTGCCATCAACTTCTCAAATCACGTCAGAAAATAAACTAAGTAATTCTCAAAGTAATGAAATAGTAGACATTAATGCCAGTCTATCTGGATCAGCTGTATACCTACCTACTTAGATTTCTAAAGTTCTAGACTATGCTAGCTAAACTTTCACTATTTGTTGGGGAAAGGAAACTGCGCTCACATTTTATTAATTTTCTGTCATAAAACAGCACCCTAATTGCGTAACACGCGATTAATCATAATCGGTTTCATTTTGACAGTTCAACAATATTCATTGCGTTATTTACGTTGTTGAGCAGACACATTTTTCGAACATATGAGGCAATGGTTTAGCCATATGTTTCAAAACGAAACAAATTATGATGAATCGTGAGTTACGCAATTAGGGTGCAGAAATCTGTGCTGGCTAGTAAAAACTTATGCAATGTAAGTCTTTGCAAATGGTTATTTTTACGATTGATAAATTACAAAAACTAAAAAACACGCTTTAAAAACCAAACTAAAAAAGGAGAAAATAATTTAATTCAATTAAAAAGCGTGGGGTGCTTGACATTAATTGATTATAAAAATACCTCAAAAAGCACCCCACGCTTTTTAATTGAATTAAATTATTTTCTCCTTTTTTAGTTTGTTTTTTAAAGCGTGTTTTTTAGTTTTTTAAACTATTATTTATTTTCTATTTTTTAGTTCTGCTAACTACAAAAACGTGTTTTTTTTTCTCAATTTTTTTTTTAATTATTGAATTGTCATCGGTCCTCGACAAGTTTACAAAGTTTCAATGAAATCTGACCGTTTAAAGTGGGTCAAAATCGCGCTCAAAGGAGTCGGTTACATACAAATGTTTGTATGTAACCGACAAGAGAAGCTAATATAAAGCGTGTAAAAACGAGTGAAGTGATTAGACCAAGTTCGCACGAACGCGAACGCAAAAATCGCGGCTGGATTTTATCGGGCACTGGATTTTCAACTGAGTGTACGACTAAACACCGACAGACACTACGCCGACAGACTGAACACCGACAACGTTCTAAACTTTTCAATAATGTCAAATTTAATAATAATCTGCTCTTTATTTTCGCCACTTCGGCATTCATGGAAAGGTTATTTTCGGTTATGAATTCTAAATGGAGAGAATAAAGAAACAGAAGTAGTAATAGGTCTCTCATGAGCTTAAGATTTACATTAAAAAAAAAATGTAATAAAGCATTATGAATTTAGACACTTCTATTTTAGTCAATTAATTGTTCACAAATGCAAGAAGTTAAAAAAAAATAGTTTTTCGTAACAAATATGTACATCTTTGTCTAGTTTTTGCTTTTTCCATAATATACTATATTTTTTTGAAGTGTACTATATTTTTCCCTAATCTAAGGGTAGTCCTCGAAATTTTTTCTCACGTAAACACGAAAAGGAGGCCTGAAAGATAATGATTGAAAGAAAAAGACACAAAATATATTGGAACAGGGTACGGGGTAGTTAGGACGATAGCAAAAATGTAAGAAGGTACTCACATGAGGTAGAGACTGACTGCTACCACGTTCGATATGCATCCCTCCGACTTCCACAACACCTGGCAACAGCGGACGAACACCATTCAAACTGTGGAACGTGTTCACCAACATCATGCTAATATTCCTTGCCAACACATCTAAATCAGGTATCTTCCTTTTAAACTTCCTCTCAATTATCGCCCGTTCTTTAACCTGTATCGAATACCTGAACCACAGCTTGAAATACAGGTTCATTGCAGCGTTCTCTAGTCTTTCAGAAAACGATACTATTGAGCTGGTTCCTGAAGTTATCGTGGGCACGTAAGAAGGGTTATCCGTCAACCCGACACGATGAGAAGACCACTGCAGCATTGGACAGGAGACCAAAGAAATTACCGGCGCTTTTATACCGTACACGTGAAGAAGGCCTAATACACAATCACTGTTAAAGTTTTCCACTAAAACAACATCATAATTATTGTTCTTTAAAGCTTCGGCTAAAGTCGGGTGTCGAACGAGTCCGGAGCAAATTTTCAGAGACATGTCGCTGAGCGGTTGAAAAGCGAAAATCTGAGTCACGAACGTCTTCAAACCCAAACTGTTGATGAGTAGTTTATTGGATTTTTCAAACACTTGTAAATTGATCGCTTCTTTTCGCACTTGAGCTAACTCCTGGAGGCTCACATCAGTATAGTTAGCTGGTGGGTTCTTTTGAGGGAAGAAGGAAGCTACTGTAACCTGGTGCCCCCGGTTCGCTAACTCTTTCAGCAATGGTTCGAACGCCAAGTAGTGACTTTTTCCGACGTGCGGGAAGAGGCCCAGAATGTTTGCCGGCTGAACATTTTGTATCGCGAAAATTGCAAATAAATATCCGAGTAAATACATATTGCGAGACTTCTGATTTACACTGACTTTCGAAGTCTACTGCACAGTTTCTGATACGAAGTGGTATCAAATACTTGTTATAATACGGTCCGTCAACCGGTATTTCTCTTGTTCTAAATTTTAAGTAGGTAGGCGAGATAAGTGTTTGTTTTTTATTTGGCAGCGTGCAATTATCGCCTGTAACCTTATAAATTTTTGTCTACCAACGTGAGTAACGTCAAGGTTTCTATTGATAAAATAGTATATTTTATAACGAGGGACTAAACGAAGCCATAATATACCAGAGGTGGTTTGACTCCCGAGCGTGCGAGGGAGTCAATGAAACCGAGGGTTGTTGTTTAGTTGTTTTTGTTTAAAAGTTGGCGTTTAGTCTCGAGGTGCAAACTGTACTTTTCACTTTGAGTGCGAGAAAAATAGTCAATTTAGTACAAAAACATGTACTTACCTAATAAATATTAATAAAATAAAAAACACAGTATCTATTTGGTATGTCTCTTGCTCTTTGCTCGACGTCAAACTCTTCACCAAGGAACATAATATACCACAACTGTCACTGGAAATTCTTAATAAATTTATTTAAAGCCGAAATTTACACTCGACAAAAATTCTGAAATTTTCGCGCTCAGTTATTTTTTCTAAACCAGTCACAGATTAACAATTAAAAACACATGGCGCCACCTTGGCAAAAACCATGGAACTAAAACTCTCAACATTTTCGCAATGAAGATCGATGAAGATGGTCCACACTCCACAGATAATAGTATATTCACTGGCTGTTTGAGTTTGTCTAAGTCACATGAAGGAAATTAAAAAAACTAATTACTTTTTACTCCCTAGGGACTAAAGTGGTCACTTTAGTCCCGCTTCGTAGGGCTTTATTGGTGTCTTTTTAGAGCATGAGAAGTGAAAAAAACTTTAATCACCACTATTTATTTATTCACGTAGTTATCTATTAAATTAACCACTAACCATCGATATGAAAAGAAACATGCCCTGAGCTCCTGCCCAAGATCTGGGCATAGGTACTGCCGACTCAACTCATTGGTCTTTAACTCAACTCTTAACTGCAGCACAATCGGTGCAACTTTTTAAGTTTTACAACTTTGTTAGCATGAAGTACCTATCTCAATCTACCTTACCATTTCACAGCTATGTTATAGGTATAGGGATGGCTGCCAGTATAACCGGATGCAGCTGAATTCAAGTATTTTACATGGAGCGACTGCCTATCTGACCTCCACAACCCAGTTACTGGGTAACACGATACCCCTTGGTAAGACTGGTTGTCAGACTATCAGGCTTCTGACGACCCGTAACGACTGTCAAAGATCCAAGCATGGCAACCGGGACCAACGGCTTAACGTGCTTTCCGAGACACGGAGGGGTCTTGGTATGTAAAGATCCACGGACCAACTGCTGTAAGCGATCGAACCGTGCAGCGTGTATAACTTAGCCACGAGACCCAAAATGCCCGAGCCAAATGCCTACCTATAAATAAAGACAGCACAATTAAAAAAACAGAAAATAAAGCGTAGCATCACGCCCTTATCCGGAAGGTAGGGTTGCAAAAAGGGAGTGCCAAAGACGGTCAGCAAAGTAAGTAAATACGCAGAGATAAGAAATAAATGTTGTCTGACGGGCAGCAGAATAGATAAGGACCTACATATCGTTACATCCAGGGGGCCGATTCTACTAACAAATTTGTTAAAAAAACGCAATAGAACCGCTACCGAATCACCACTTTTAAGCGTTTTCGCATTCTACTAAAATGAACAACGGTCCAGCTGCGACACAGCTGCGGTTACGTTTTAGTTACGCCAACGATCGATTGAAACAATGTCAAAACCTATTCTACTAACAAAATCGAACATGAGCGTGACGTTTACTATAGGACAAAGTTAATGATAAAATTATGATCATTATGTCTTTTAATTATAGAAAATACTTTTAGTGCCACATATTCGTGTTTAGTAACATTTTTAGATTCAACTTTTTTCTTTTTGGTATTAATAAAACATATTATTTTGGCATGTTGGTAACGCGGGTTCCCCGCTGTGTTCCCGGTACAGTTCAGTTGCAATTCGTTTTAAGTTTAGTTTCCATTTTGCTTATAAAATAGTAGACTGACTTTTTATGTAACTATCGAACGGCGATCGAAATCGAACTGTTGTGGAAACACAGTTTAACGTGTAACGTTGCAAATTAGTAGAATCGGCCCCCAGGTTATCAGCAAGCGTTGAACTTTGAACGATGCGTTCCCTTTAATTAAACAACGACTGCAGTTCTGACGATACCTATAGGTACCTAGGTACCTACTCGTTTCCGTCCTATATTTTGTAGTAGGTACCTTCTGCAGATAATTATGTGATAGTATTTGAGTATCAATATACATTATACTAGCTGCTGCCCGCGAATCCGCCTGCGTCAGTTTTGAAAATGATCTGGGTCAGGTTTCTTTGGCCCAAGGAATAACATTTTTCATACAAAGTTCCACCCCCTATTTCACCCCTTTATGGGGAGAGTTTCCTTTAATCCTTTCTTAGCTGACGTCTCCTTCTCATAATCTACCTCTGTGCCAAATTTCATCTTCGTAGGTCCAGTAGTTTTTGAGATTTCGTATTTAATCAATAATCAGTGAGCGAATGAATGAGTGACCTTTCGCTTTTATATATATAAGATATTGTATATTATATGATTGTACTTAAAACATTTTAAAAGAGTAACGGTGGAGTTTCTTGCCCATTCTTCTTTATACGAAACTACATTTTGGAAGGGGCGACTAGAATCAATTCATTTTAATGTAAATGTTGACGTTCAAAAGTGCCTATTTGAAATAAATGCTTTGACTTTGACTTTGATGACTGACAAGCTGGTCTTGTGGTCGCACTGCAGAGCGTGATGGGGTCCTGTGTTCGATTCCCGAATCGGGCAGTGATATTGGGTTTTTGCACTAGGATTTTTGTCGTAACAGCCCGGAGTTTGGAAGGTGGCGGTGTAACCCGTGCCTCTGAAAACATGCCTGAATCTGCCTGATCTCGTTCCGCTCGTGTGAAATGAAGTTGTTACCTACCTAGCAAGAACAGTCTTCATTTTTTAAAATAAGTAAGTAACTTTAATAAACAGAAGTTGGTGGCAAAAAAACTAATATACAGATCCAAAGATACGCCGGAATCCTCACAACTTAATTTCGTCAAAACAGAAATAAATATTCTTACGAATATAATGTTCACGGAAAAATCATGAGTTATACAGTGGTAAAAGAATACCATTGAGTCAAGACGTGGCCGAATTTACATAAAAACTGCGTTAAATAATAGGCTTTGTCCTATTAATCAATGCTGTCAATACTTTCCTGTTTTTTTTTTATTTTAGGCAATTCTAATTATCTACCTGTTCACCTACCAATTTTTTGTGTAGAAATTTTACTGATTATATTATGTCCCTCCGAGCTCCTGGTAGTAAAGAATACCGTTTATTTGGACACAGTTCGTGAAACAAAATATAAATAACAAAAAAAGTGAATATAAATAACTAGGTACTACAACAGTGTGTGTCTCACGGCTGTGCCAAAAAAGGTTCATTTCAGCGTTAATTCCAGACAAAGATGCTGTCTGACGCTGGTTTTCCAATGAACCTTTAGGGACAAGTGACGAGGAGTACAAAACAGTTTCATCATAGATAAATAAATATTTTTATACTTATAAATACTAAACACATCATGTATACTTACAAAAACAGAATAAAACATAAACAACAGGAGCTATGCGAAACCTGTTTAGCGTTTAGTAGAACCTCTTTTGTCTATTCCGCGATGTTGTCTTTTTAAATGGATCAGAAGAGCTATTGCGATTACCAATCTATTTATTTAAGATCGATCTAAGTACGTAGGGGTACAGATATCTGAATCGGTAAATAGGGTAAAAAGGAACTTTAGGTACGTATTAAAGTTCGTTTTTGTAAGCCCACCGTGGGCTGCCCACCCTCTGTCTACCTCAGGCTGGAGGACAGCCAGGAGGATTTCCAAACCTACGAAAAAAAAAACAGCTATGCCGTGGAAGTGTAATGCCATTCCGCCTAGTGAGCATCGGCTTTTAGTAACTGTGTCATCAACTTGGGAATGACAGACTGAGCCAGACACTGTTGACGCCAATTGCGCCTGATGCAATCTTCATACGTAAAATTTAATTCAGCGATTTGCTTAACTAGTTTCAATTTGTGCAGCAACAACGTGAATCGATCAGAATTGAAAAGGGAGCGACATCCGAACCAGATAAATATAATCTAGCGTGTTTTTGTCTGGAGGGTTATCTGGGGTATCTTACTCTAATCTAAAGCTTGATTAACGCCTGCATTTACAATGCAATGTAGGTTAGATTGATGCTCTGAATTAAGGTTAAGACGAAGTAACAATCCATCGATATCCGTGTAACAATCTATATCTAATAAGGATGGGCAGAAACTTGTTTCACATTTGTTTTAATCGAACTTCGGTATTCGGCCGAAGTGCACATTTCCGAGTGAACCGAATGCTCGGCCGAATTTCGTTTTCGTTTCAGTGTTCAAACTGTTTGGCTCATACCTAATATCTATACTTTATTGTAAATCAAAGGGGCCCGGAATTAATCATATGTCCGCGCAAGTGATACCTACGTCATTTGACAACATGATTTGACAGTTGTCCTTACTACCGGAAATACCGATGTGTTTTTGCTCGTCCGAAAAATTGAATATGATTTGTTTTGACGGATCCATTTATTTTGGACGGGCTAGGAGCTTCGTTGAAGGACCAACAGGCTTAGCACGAAAACCGTAGAGAAGCGTTTTGTCGACAGAAGAGTAGACAAAAATTACGTTTCCGTCTAGACAGTTGACAGTTTTGTACCGAGAAATGTATGATTTCTATTTTACGGTTGAGTAGAAATAGAATCCAAGCGTCATGCTAAGCCTGCTGAAAGAGTAGTCCCCAAGTGCGGTGCGATGCGGGTCGCTAGGTCGCTACTCGGAGATAAAAAAATCTAAAGTAGGTAAGTATCTACATATTCGATGTAAAATTACAAAATAGTTCCTTATCGGATTAGGCTCAGTCGATTGAGGTTTTAAAGATAACCCCAGGTTTGATGAACTGATTAAACTCTAAAAACACGCTTTTAGATTATCAACTTTCGGCACTGAGCCGAGCGTTGAGAATCCAACAGCGCGCTTTCATTTTGGCATTCAGTTACGTTTCGCCTTTGTGTTAGTGAAAACAGGCATTAATAATCTTCCTTTGAATCGCTTGTTGTCAGCCAGACAAATAAGACCCTGAAGATTTTGGTGATGACAATGATTCCCAAATATATATTGTTGAAAACAGTATTCTAATACTGTTTTTCACTTTCTAAAATACTATTTAGGTACTGTTCAACAAAAATAATAGGTATACTTTTTTCACAGATTCTCTTTTTCAATCGGTCCCTCATTACTGAGGATCACAGAGTACATTAGAATATACTGCTGAGGATCATGGTCACTGGGCTCCGTTAAGCGGACACTCTGCCTCCATTGACTCAAGTCCAAAGTTGCCATCATCAGCTGCTGAAATTTGCTTGAGGACGTAGCTTCTTTTACTTGGTCAGACTATCGTGTTCACGACCGGCCTCTTGTTGTACCTACATGGCACAGCTTATCGAAATGTCAGATCAAATTAAATAGGTATCTGCTTACTTAATAAAGGGAATTGCTGTTTATTAGGGTGATCGGGCTAGGCGTGGACAAGATCTTTAAAATAAAATTCTTGCATTTTAAAAATCGAAACCACCTTAGTAACGGTGAGTCAGCAACAAGGAGTTAGTTCCATACGCGACCGCTAGATGTCATTGTGCTGATGACGCGCATTTCTGAATGGCGGTGTTAAGATTCTCCGCGATTGAGTTGGGCTCCCCGTTTTCCAAATTTTTGGTATCGCTTCTCGGCCTTTTGGCTAAGATCAATGTGTAGTATCTGTTCTTTTCAGCACAAGACCTATGTGCGTCCACAGCTCACCTACGCCGCCCCAGCTTGGCTCGCCCTCACGGCCGAGAAGCACAAGAAGAAGCTAAGCAGCTCCGCTAGGAGTAATAGTGTTCTGTGAAGCTAAGGGAGTAGACATGGGTCGGATTAGGTAATAACGATACCTAATCCACCTAATCCTAGTATTTAAAAATACCTAATCCATTTACCTAATCCGAATATTTATTCAATATAGCCACTGGCCTGTTACCGATATTATGTATCGTATGTGGATTAGGTAAGAAATATTCGGAATGGATTAAGGACATTTCGTTTCTAATATATTGTGGAACGGTGGATTATATTTCGTTTTTTTATGGGCAAACGGTACTTAAAGTCAACGAGATTAGGTGTTAGGTAAAGGTTAAAGTTCATTGTAGAATAACTCTTTTAAAACAACTCAAACGACATTTTTTTTTGTTTTTTTTTACCGAAAAATGGCTTAAAATTAAAACTGGTGTACTACGTGTAGAAACCAAAGCATTATTATACATTTTTTTTTAATAAAAGACGTGAACGTTTTGTTATTTTTCTTCGAGAGTATCATCTTAAAAAAATAACGCCACCTAACGACGACGTTTATGCCGGGGCCACACCAACGAGAAACGCCGTTGATTATCGCAATGATAGACGTTAACCGTAGGTGTAGCCACAATTTATCGCGATAATTTTACAACGGCATTCAGTCATTCACATTGCAATTTGACGTTAGGCGATAACTCGGGTGGCGGTCAAGTGTGGCCACTGAATTTATCGCTTTAATTATCAGAATATTATCAACGATTTTGGACATTGACGTTGACCGTTAGTGTGGCTTCGGCATTACAACAGGTACATCGCTAGAGCACTAACTAGTCCAGTGGTATTCTACATAGATGGCTCTGGCGGCAGTGCTAATTAAACTTGAAACTTAACCCCTACATTTTAAGGTACGGAATATCTTCTGAGTATACTGTGGACGAATATTTTTGTGCCATACCTAATCCTCGACGCTTTGGATTAGGTACGGACTCGCATCGAAAAATACCTAATCCAATATTTATGCCTCACGTCTATAAGGGAGTAAGGACGCAGCAAAATTACACGCTGCGTCAAATTGTAAAAGCTCCTCGGTACGTGAGGAATGACATCATCCACAGGGACTTGCGCGTCGAGAGCATCGACGATTTCAGCGCGAGACTGGCGAAGGGGATGTTCGCGCGTGCCGCACACTCCGAGCATCTACACATTCAAGACATCGCGCCGTGGCACGCGCGACCACCCGACTACAAGAGATTCCCGCGCGACCTCATTGCCGACACCGTCGCAGACGTCGCGCAACCGGACAGGACGCCCGGGTAAGTCGCATCCTTGCTACACGCGACTTCCCCGCACAAATAGACTCCACACTACCTACTCGACACCGCTGCGCATGCGGCGCCTAAGTTAATATAGGCGCAACGAGCGCGGCACACACAAGCACTACGCCACAGTCGCAAAACACACAGAATTACCACACGAGCGACGCACACACAACACAAGTCGCCCGACACACCACCACGCCCCGCAACCTGCGGCGCCACTGGCTAGACCCGGTCGCGTCGCTGGGAACGGGGAAAGCACCCACTGTAGGCGAGCGCCAAACAAACCGACGCCCTGATGCTAGATCGGCCTTTGCTGGGCCTTCCCTAGGGAACTAGGGATCTCACCCGGCAGGGGCCAGGTCGCACGGGCGCCGAGAAGCATTAGGGCGCTCCTACAGTCACACCCCCAAAAACACACCCAAAATCGCTAGGGGGGAGGCAACCCGCCCCCCCCCCCCCAGGCGGGTAGGTGTGCATTGAAGAGCACCCCCCACCCCCCTCCCCCCCGGGGAGAGGGGGGGGGAAACCACAAGACGGGTCCCCAATTCTGGGGATCGAGAGACAAACGCCTCGGTCATGGGGCCAAAAGCCCCGAAACCGATTCCTCGCGCCCCCTTCGGGGGCGCAGAGACGTCCAAACAGAGTTCTTTTCAGCTTAATATCTGAAAGTTCCCTCACTGAGGGACCAGTATATTAATCTGATTTTTGTAAGCTGACGGGATGTTCGGGGCTCGCTCCACTCCCGTCGCGGGTCGGCCCGGCATTGCAGTGCCGCTGGGATCGGCCCACATAAATACCCTATCAATCCTATGCTTAGAAATAAGCTTAAGCTGAGTGCTACCAAGGGAGTTGCGGTCCGTGAATCATCTAAGGATGACAATTCCTTGTATCATGATACCATCGGTAGTTTAATTAAAGGCTTCTTCAAATCTTTCCTAAAAAGTTTTAATTAGGCTTGAGCCCCTTAATCCCCCCTGGATCTGCCACTGAATACGTACCTACGTGTGATGGAGGACCGGAGGAGGTTCTCAATTCGACTGTATTTTTTTTGATGTGAAACTTCTTATGCGACTTCCAACAAGGTTGCGTTAAACGTTTAACGCTAAAGGTTGCGTTAAACGTTTAACGCTACCAAGGGAGAGAGAAAGAAAGATACACAAAAGTAGAAAGTAGGCGAGAGAGAGTGAGTCGGTTTCACTTGTTCCGCGCGGAGGGAGTCCACGCACTTTTTTTTTTAATATTTTTACCTCGGAACTTTCGACTGGGTGAACCGATGTTGATGATTCTAATTTTATTTGAAAGCTGGTGCTTCCCGTGTGGTCCTATTTAAATTTCATACAGATCTGATGATGCGTTTCGCAGACAGACAACGGAAGTCTTAAAAAAATGATAGCAAATCAACCGCGATTGCTGCTATCGCATAAATGTGCATTGTTATGACCCCAAAGATGCTGAAATTTCAAATTGGTGTGGGGTAGGTACTGTAAAGGTTGTATGCTCATCATAGAACCATACGTAACTGGCAGCCAATGATTGGGCTGTCTAAGTTCGACCAGTCGGGAAGTTTAGTTTTAGAATTTAGAAATAATTTGACATAGGTTTTGTTCCGGCAGATGATTTCAGTCTAGTGTTAGGCGCGTTGCTGTAGTCTTGATTTCTTGAAAATAAACGTAGAGTCCCACGAATTTAAACGTTATCAAGTATTTTATTTTATGACCATACTATCGTCGGTACCTTGGGAGTTCGGCAGAACTCTCATAGTACTATAACAAAAAAAAAACTTTTTCTAAAAAAAACCGACTTCCAGAAAAACACTACCTACAAAGTGAAAAATAACTTTAATTTCAGAAGGCGGTGACAAAAAAATAAAATACATATCCAAAGTCATCGACTTCCGAAATTAAAGTACCCCTGTGGTGGTGAAATCTTACTTGTATAAACATCCTTTACCAATTCGTAGATCCCAATTTGCGCTATTATCATAGAACAATTCGTTCTCCTGTTTTAAGCAGTGACCTCTGAACCAGCTTGCAAAATAAAACGAAAAACTTAATCAATTTTGTTTAATTATCAAAATACTGCGAAGTCTCAACTATACAACATTCCTTGTTCATCGGACACACGATACAACCGCGAGCTAACAATAAATTAATTATGACTTATTGGAACGAGTGACTAAACGAATTCGATATCTCATGCGGCAATCAGTACGACAATCATTCTGGAACAAATAGAAAAAGTATTATTAGAATAGACTTTATTGACTCATTCATAAAGTTGTATCTGGGTTTGTGTGCATTTCCACTGAGGGGGCGGCGAACAAGTATCCATAATCACAGACCAGATGCGAGATCGGATGAGGTATTTAACCAATGTGATATGGGTCGATTCCTACGCGATTGCTTTTCGATCTGCTCATTGGAAACTCACCCTTAGAATATGAGCTGACCAAAAATTAGGTTGTTTACGTGCCTTCAAACGGGGAAAATAGGGATGCAGGGGTAAATCAGGAAGAAATTTTAAAATGAATTTTACCTTTGAAATAATATTGTTTTCTGCCAACTAAGGTATTTAATAGTTACTTATAAAACAGTAAAAACATTAAGAGTCCTTTTTGGCTAAAAATAATGTTATTTCAACTTTAAGATCCATTGTAAAGTTTCATCCCTATTCATCCCGTTTGACGGTACCTAATGTTTCCACAACTCGTAATATTTCTCAAATAGGTGAATTCCCTTGGCATTTAAAAAAGTTAAACAACCATAGCAACACAATGCATACAGACAAAAAAATAAACAAAATCACTGATAATTTCAAGTAACAGACAGTCAATCTAATTTTCATAATTTACCTTAGTTCATTACCTTTAATTTTAACAATTCATTGTTTTCAACAGTTTTAATTTAAAACGTCAATTACGTTGAAATGGTTCTTTTGCATAAGAATAAATTATTTTTAAAGTCTTTGTATTGTTTTAAATAAGACAAAAGAGTTGTGCGCACTGCGCAGTTTTCTTACAATGAATCTTCTTGTCAAGGCTAAATGATAATAACCCATTAACTGTCCCTAACCTTGAGAAATTGGTCTTCTCAAGGTCAGGGACAGACTTAAATGACCTTAGACCCTATACTTGCTTTAGAAATGAAGGATGCTGAATTAACGAATATCATGATATTACATAATAAATAAACTAAAGATTTAGTGGGACTATGCAAATTGATTTTTTGGTAATATTAATGTTTGTGTACTACAATTAATATTTAAATAAAAAATATTGTCTTCTTTTTAGGGTTCTGTACCCAAAGGGTAAAACGGGACCCTATTACTAAGACTCCGCTGTCCGTCCGTCTGTTTAAAATTTTCACAGATAATGTATTTCTGTTGCCGCTATAACAACAAATACTAAAAAATTGAATAAAATAAATATTTAAGGGGGCTTCCATACAACAAACGTGATTTTTTTGCCGTTTTTATAGATAATGGTACGGAACCTTTCGTGCGCGAGTCCGAATCGCACTTGGCCGGTTTTTTAAATAAATCCAATAGCTATTTTTAATGGACATAGTTATGTACTCCTTATCATTCTGAAAACATTGTTTTTACTGCTATAAAGCCTTTGTGAATAAAACTATGTTACTAGGTTTAATGTTCAGAAAAAGAATCATAATCTCTCACAGCTTCTTATCAAGTGTTTATTACATGTGTTATAATGGTGATAAATGTGGCTTGGGATGGAAAAATATTATTTCAAAAGTATAAAGCACAAGATATAAATATACTAAGATAACTAGATATTTTCTGAACACTGCCTGAGAATTAATTAGTTAGTATTGGTAAAACTTGCAATAAAAAGCCCCTAATATTAATTAGGCCATTCAAATCAGTGCCTTCGTTAGAATGTCCAGACATAGGCAGCTGATTGGCCAAATTGATCAGTCTGAAGTTGTTCTTTTGTTGCAAAACTTTCTTTAAATCACAAATAAATTAAATATCCTTACCCGTAAAGGTACAAAAAGAATGATAACAAGTAAAATGCAAGCTTGATCCAGCCTTCCCTCTGACAGACCGTCAGTACATCTGCATTCATAATGCTAGTCGGGTCATAGAGTCCCGGCCCCGACATTACTGGCCGTGTGTAGTATCTGAAACAATTTTTATTTATTTGATTATACCTAGGTATCTTCTTTTTTTAAATAGCTTAGTAGTAAGAAAGACTATGAATGGGTTTGGACCTCTATTTTAAGTTTAATTAGAATTCAGTTTAGAGTAATAAGAAAACTATTGTGTTCGAAAGTAGAAAAAATCCTTGAAAATATATGGTAACAACTCAGACAATAAAATTTTTGAAAGTTTTAAAATCATTTATGAATTCACCCCTTTATAATTTGCTTAAGGGGGCTAAAGTTCAATGCAAGAGTATAAGACCGTCAAATTACTATTTGATACTTTGTCATCATAGTAGGGGAGCCGAAGAGAATAAATAGGGATCTATTGGCAGTGTTGGGCAAAATTTAATTGCAAGGTACAATTAAAAATAACAATTGATTAATTGTTAATTGTTAAATATCAATTAACAATTGATTAATTGTTAACTGTGACGTTTCAATTAACAATTAATTAATTGTTAACTGTTAGTTGTTCAATTAACAATTAACCAATCGTTAATTCTTAATCGTTCCTGTAATTAACTTTAATCAAATTTAAATGATGTAAATAGAAATACTATAAGATGGAGGGGTGACCGTGGCTCTGGTTGACTGATGATCTCGCAAAGTCAGCAGGAAGCCGTTGGTTCCAGGCCGCGCTAAATCGTTCTTTGTGGGAGTTAATAGGAGAGGATTATATACAGCAGTAGACGTCATTCGGCTGACATGATGATGTTTATGTTTCTCGTAAATAGAAAAAAAAAAGGCCAGTTTGTCATCAGATAATATTTTTTATTTCAATTTAGTCAGTCAAACTATACATAATATAGGTAGACAACAAAATACACACATTTTAATTACATTATATTAAATCACAAGTATTATTTCTTATAATAATTTAAATTGCATTTTAAAACAACTCTTTTTTCAAACATACTATCTGACAATTTGTGACTTTTCGGCAAATTAGTCATTGTTGCGAAAGAAAAAAGACGCTCTACTGATGCTGATGAAGGCAATGGTGTATTAAATCTAATAAAAACAGCTTTTATCTCTGGATATCGATTTAGGAGCTGAAGATCTTGACTTTCTTCGGCAAAAAAATGCAACATTAAGAGTTCGGCTTTAGTCAAAGGCGCAGCAGAAGAGTTAGTTTCCGTCATAGATGTATCGGAGTCGGAGTCGGAGTCAGGATCAAAATTGAAAAATATGTTTTCTTGGTTGGGCTTTCTTGTACCAACTGTTGCGGTTTCGTTTTCGTTTATTTGTTTAGAAATACAAGTCTTAAAAATTTTGAGAATCTTCGTTCGGTCTGAGGGCTCCAAGCAAGTCAGCCATTTGTTTTTGAACCGAGGATATGATAGAGACGCTATAGCAGCATTTTCTGCTTCAGGTGTGGTAACATAAAAAAAAAATTTTAATCTGTTTTCAACGCCTTGTCTGTATGCCTCGATCAGAGGCTTGCAATAATCAAAGTTATTCTTTCTTTCAATTTTCTGCAGTTTTTTGCGTAAGGCCAGAAGACAAGGCATCACTATACCATAATATGTGTTTGTCTCGCTCTGCATTATGTCGAGGGCTTCTGCCACAGGTGCAGCGCAGATAAGGTATTCTTTTATGTATTCAAATTCATTTTCTTTGATTACGTTTTTAATGTTCAAAGATCTATGAAGAAGTAAGCTTTTTTCTTTAATGCTCTGTATTTGCTTCAGAGAGTCAAATAAGCTGTTCCATCTAGTTTCGCCAGGCCGGCTTAGTGTGTGTTGCAATACATCTTGAATGATCTCCGCACTCTTTGGACGTGCTGCAGCCTTCCATAGAACATTGCATTTCTTCATGACTGTAGCATGCATATCCGACAATGTAGTATTTTGCGCGCTTAAAACTTTATTCGCGTCTGTTGTTGCACAAAGGCTCAATGTGTGTGCACAGCATCTCAAATGCACAGGAAGCAAATGCAAACCTTCGGGATTCATTGGCTCATACTCTTCATCATCTGACTCGGAGCTATCTTCAGGAGACTGAGAACCTTGAAATTGTTTATCTGTATCTACAAGGTCAATGTTGGATAATTTTACACCAAATATTTGAAATGCTTTTACAAAATTGCTGCCGTTGTCGGTCACCGATGCAACAATTTTGTTTGAATTTAGATTGTAGTCTGCATTTATTTCTTGTATGATTTCCGTTAAACGATCGTAACTGTGGATGCCTTTGAATCTCTGACAGGCTAACGCCACTGAAGCTCTGCGCAAGTCATTTTTGATCCAGTGCACTGTGACGCCAATGAAGCTTCTTTTCTTACTAGACCAAATGTCCAATGCTGTACATACGTACTCCACTTCACTTAGTTCAGATTTGATTGTCGACACTTGTTTTTCGTAGTAATTTGCTATGCGTCGCCCTAGAGTACGTCGACTCATAAGTGTGATGTCCATTTCTGATATTTCTAAATCCGTAAAAATCTTTAAAAAGTATGGGTCTTCTATTGCACGTAATGGAATCATAGAATTAATAAAATACTTCAAAATATTTTCGTCGAACTGATCTTGGGTCGGCTTATTTCTAACAGATTTCTTTGTTTTGCTTACTTTGGTTTTGACATTTTTTTCTGTTTTTTCTTTTTCATTTATCCTCTTTTTCTTTACATATGTTTTGTACTCCTCGATGCATTGTTGTCCATGCTTTCTTTTCAAATGGCTTAGAAAATTAGATGTACAATTGGCATACCCTTTAACTTTTGTAATCAAATCTTCAGGACATTTCATGCACAGAGCTGTGATTTTGTTGCCTGATGATTCGTCAAACAAGTGCTTAAAAAATGTACCGTCAAGTAAAAGAAGCCGCAATTGACGCGATGACTCAGCGGCGGCGGCGTCATCGGCAGTGCTGGTTGATGGCAAGGGCGATAAGGGATCTTGCGTCTCATTATTGTCCGAAACACTCACACTCATGGATATATTACTGTCGTCCTCAATGTCATCCATCATTATCCTTTACACTTGGCACTGGTCTCACACACCCAATTCGTACAATATGATTAGTTTCTGTTTTCGTACAGTGAAGCGAACTAGTTTTACTTAGAATAGCCAGCGACATAGACACGGCTAGTGGCTACTTTGCATTTCACGCTGCAGGCGACTGATGTTTGCAAATTGCAAATGGTGACTGGCACGCGGGGCGCCCCGCCGGCGGGGGGCGGCGAGGCGGCGGCGCAAGCGACGACGTGACGTGACGCGAGAAAGACAGAGACAGAAGTTACTGAGCGTGAGCGAGAGCTTACAACTTTGTCAAACGATGTTAGGAAACGGACGGAAAGTTTCGCGGCGAAACAAGTAGCAACAAGAAAGATCATCTATATGTGTGGGTGAAGCAGTGAAACATGATTATTAATTGTTAGTTTTAATTGTTTCTTACAACAATTAAAAATATTAGTTGCATTATTTTAATTGTATCTTGCAATTAACATGAGTTAATTTAAATAAATTAATTGCAATATGCAACTAACAGATTAATTGCAATTAACATAATTGTGATTAAATTAATTGCAATTACATTTTCAATCAATTACTAAAAAGATTAAAATATTAATTGATTAATGCCCAACACTGTCTATTGGATTGTGAAGGTTAGATGCTAAAAAGAAAAAAGTTTATAAGACGTTATGACCTTTCACGTTTTCAGGTTTGAAAAAAAAAAAAAAAACAGTCACAAAGAAATACTCGAGCGCTTCAGATAATAATAGTGTATGAGCACCACGTGTTTCTGATAACGGAAAATTATTAATCTGCCGGTTTTCATGGTGGGGGTGGCCGTACGAAGGGGTAGAAAATAGGAAAAATAAACATTTATTCGAGCGCGTCGGACATTGAGAGGGGATGTTAAGTGAACCCTCCAGTAGCTCCTAACTGACGATTTAGACGCGACCAAAAGTCATGGCCGATTTTTGAAAATGCAAAAATAAATCGTGACCTTGAAATACTCGAGCGCGTCAGACACTTCATCTGGATGTCCTTGTCATCCTGGCCCTTAAATAATCTGACAATTATGTGGAGGATTTTCTTTATTCCGACGGTTTCAAAAAAAATTATTATTCATCTTGTTTCATGTATCAAACTATGTAATTTATCTAATATATAACTTATGGCGAGCAAAATAAACCTATGCAAGTTTTTTTATTCGAAAATTGGTCATAACATGCATTGATAATGATAAAAGTACAAAATTGCTGAGAAGTGGTTAGAATGCATCTCTTCGACGACAGATGTCACTAGCTACAATCTGCCGATCAAACGAGAAATTAATATTTTCATTTTAAATCACATTAAAATGAAAATATTAATTTTGGGGATTTACACGTGAAATGTATAACATTTCACGTGTAAATCCCCAAAATTAATATTTTACATATTGATGGCAATATGTTTCAGTTTTAATCCTGAACTATTTTTGCATCCAAAATTCCAAAGCACTTCATTATTAAAACAATTACTTAAACAGTTAAAAACTATCAAAATACAACAGACCATAATATTATCGCGATGACAATTCACCCAAAACAAAGGTTTTCGGCTCCGCCCACTATGACGTCATGGGCTCATGGCATTACTGAAGGCGCTCGGCCTAATTGTCTTGTAGCATCTCCGGTTTTTTCATTACTCTGTGTACTATGGGGACAGTGTGAGAGAGTGAGAAGGGCTGAGTGGCGCGAAGTGGAAAATACATAGTTCTCAGCCACTGCATGCACCACACTTTATTAATAAAATAGATTAGAATAACTTTATTTCGGACACAAATATCCATATACCTAGTGTTAGTAACATACAAGAAAATAACTTGTTGCCTAGTGTTAGTAAAAAATCAACCTCTGCACAAACTGCTGTACAATCGGAGAGCTGAAGCTCTCGGCTGCAGTTTTCAGGATGCTGGTTCGACTACCCCTCACTCTCCACAGTAGCGACGCAGTTTTATTGCATATAATTGCATAGAAGCCGTCGGTGCGGGCTTGCGCAAACATTTCCGACGCGCTACAGTAACGTTGACCCATAGATTGCTTGTGTACAAACTTTGGCAATAAGCCTTGAAAAGTGTTAATTTTACTTGGTCTGTTCACCACGCAAATCTACTTCGGTTTGTGCAAATCGGCAGATTATGTTATTTCTGTGATTCATGACAAACCTTAAAAAAATAAAATGCGCTCGAGAATGTCCAGGTGAGGTTTTTTTTTGTATTTTTGTGGCTCTCCCATTTCCTTATGTCAAGCTCAAATTTTCAGATTATTGAAATGCACACTTTTCTGCGTGTAATTAGCTTATCTGCTTAACTTAATATGACATGCTAGAGTTTTTGTAACAACCAATTTTTTTTTACTAATATTATCAGCTGTCCTAGACATTCGCCCCTATCTATGGGGCTCAAGTTTGGTGGGAGTACTTCACAAAGTGCAAGGTTGCCCCCCTTATGTTATTCTACGGCGCTCAAGTAAATCCCAAAATCCCCACTTGGGCTACCCTACTATTATGACAAAGTGTTTTGTGCATTACACAGATTAAAAGATTTGTGATGAGTAGGCATTTCTGATTTTAACTACTAATATTTATGATGATAATATGAGCTGGAACTCGTAAGAACTCTTTTAAATAGATAATGTAATTTATCTAACATTGCTTTTGCTATGGATTTTACCACTTTAGTTTTGCAGATAACATACATTAAGGAAAACTAGGTTTATCCTCTTACATATTATGGAAACAAGATTCCATGATATTTTTATATAGGCACATTTCTGTTGGTTAAATTCAAGGCAATATAATCTTTGACTAAAGTACATTTTATATACATTAATATCTAAGATCATAATTTTATTAATAAGACCTTATTGTACCATGTTTTAGCAAATAAATATACTCTATTCTATAATTTAATCTGATATGTATTTTAATGTTTGGTTCAATTAAATTTAAAGATCACATATAAAATTATTCCAAGCATGTTGTTTTCCACAGATAACTATTTGTATTCAGCGCAAATACCTTTTCAAGGTGTCACTGCATTGTTTAAGTCAAGACCTTGTCCTTACAGTGTCCTCAGATTATCATAAACATAACCTAAAAATGTTTATTATATTTACCTGTGTAGATGATACAAGATCAATGGAATGTTTATTAACAGTGAAAACCATTCTCCCGATAATAAAAACAGCACGTTTATAAATAAATGCAGCAAATACTCCGGTAATACCAACTGAAATAGAAAAAATATAGGTTAGTTACTTGATTGAACTCCAATGAACTTTGGTTGCCCCTTCAAGATAAAAATACGCACTGGGTTTAGACTATTGCACTGGTCAATGGGATTTTTATAGTCAGTTTTTAATTCGTCGAACGCAATAACATGGAATATCGAGAAAAATATTAAGAATGCGTCAACTATTAACGCAATAATATATGAAAAGGCTGGAAAGCTGAACGCCATCTTTACAAAATTTACAGGACTTTGACAACTTGAACTCAGAGTGACTTGACTTGGTAATTGACAACTTCATTCAAAACAACGACAATTCACAAGTTTTTTTTTAAAGGTTTATGGTCTCGATAAGAGGCTTTTGATACCTTGATATGATGTGTTTACAACATTGGTAATAAAAGAGAGAAACGAATTATCATTTTTTGCGACGCGACGCAACACTCCTGTGTAAGACCTAGTATGAAAATGTTCATAAATAACCACTGAGACCTAAATAATTAACAAAACCTATGTCTACCTTACTACCCTCCCCAGCTTCAGTGAGATTAAGCTAAAACAAGTAATGAGATGATACCTACATAATTATCAAGTTATAAAATTATTGATATTGGCCACTGATTAAGTGAACAGACACTATTTCTCGATTCTACAAAATTAAAGTAACTCGTGTCTGTTATCTAATTTTGATTTTTGAAAAGTGCTAAAATTAATTCTAATCATGAATTAGCAAATAATCAGAATTCGAATACGAAATGAAAAATATTTTAAATATTAGGTCTTTACCTATGAAATTGCCGTTTTGCAGTACTAGCCATTTCAAATCAAAATATTTTTTGTTTGGGTAAGAATTCTAATTTCAAATTAATTTTATTTTAAAAACATGGATTTTTTTTTCCAAAAGTAGTCATTTGTTTATTGATTAGTGTTACATTTTCATCGCATTTCAATCTTTTTCGTCATCATGGATACGTTAAAAATTCGAGTAATTATGGAATATGAGTACCGTCGTGGCAGCAACGCGGCACAAGCGGCACGCAACATCAACGACGTTTACGGAGCTAACACTACAAACCAACGCACCACCTGTTATTGGTTTGCTCGCTTCCGTTCTGGAAATTTCGACCTGAAAAATGAACCTCGCGGTCGTCCGAAGACTTTGGTCGACAATGACGAATTAAAGGCGATTGTGGAAGCTGATGATACACAATCTACGGCTGAATTAGCAGCAGCTTTCGACGTTAGCGTCAAAACAATATTGGTCCATTTGCGTCAAATTGGCAAGGTAAAAAAGCTTGACAAATGGGTGCCCCACGAACTCAATGATCGTCAGCGCAAAGTACGCGTCGAGACGTGCCTTGCACTGCTCAACAGACACACAAATGAAGGAATTTTGAACCGCATTGTTACCTGCGATGAAAAATGGATTCTGTTTGATAACCGCAAGCGCTCAGCAAGTTGGTTGGATCCTGGTTCAGCACATAAACAATGCCCTAAACGAAAACTTACCCCTAGAAAAGTGATGGTCACTGTTTGGTGGTCTAGCGCCGGTGTGATTCATCACAGCTTCTTACCAAACGGGGTGAGCATTACTGCAGATGTGTACTGTGAAGAACTGAACACAATGATGGAGAAGCTGGCACATCTCCAACCAGCATTGGTCAATCGCTCGTCTCCGCTGCTCCTGCACGACAACGCGCGACCTCATACTGCACAGCAGACGGTCTCCAAGTTGCAAGAACTGGGGTTGGAAGCTCTCCGTCATCCGCCCTACTCACCAGACCTTGCGCCTACAGACTACTACTTTTTCCAGAATTTGGATAACTTCTTGGCGGGAAAAAAATTCAATACCCGAGAGGCAGTACAAAATGCCTTTGAAGAATTTGTTGCCTCCCGTCCAGCTGATTTCTTTAAGAAGGGCATCAATAAACTGCCACTGCGATGGCAAAGATGCATTGATTGCATGGGTGATTACTTCGATTAATACAAATAAAAAATACATGAAAAAAATTCGTTTAAATTTTTTCATACAAAACGGCAATTTCATAGGTAAAGACCTATTAGTTATGAAATCCGATTTTATAATTGCATGAACGCGATTATAGTGTTTGACAAATGACAGCTCACCAACTCATTTAGGAAATTACCCGACCGTATTACGAGAGTGTACCATTTCAGTGTACAACATAACTTTTCCCTAACTTTCATATTTAGCCATATTTTAAATTGTTTGGCAAGTGCAGGTGATTTATTTTGTGCAAATAGTGAATAATTCGAAGTTCTCATTTATTATGAACTTATAAACGTATAAAATGAGGGGTATTTGGGTGTTGTGTTTGTGTGTTGTAAACGTAGCATCGAATATAGACCACGACTTCAGAGGATTTGATGATAGCATATTATTTGGAATCAACTGGCCCGGTCAGGATATTCAGCAATTAGTCGATGGAGAAGTTAACAAACTTGAGGTAAGTTAGATAGCGAGCCACGTACTAGGATTTAATCTAATGGGACTTGGACGAATGTTTGTTTTTACTACAGTGTCGTGTAGGTAAAGTGCTCAGCTGATCAGCTGGTAAAGATAAAACATTAGCTCAGTTTATTCACATAGTGGTCTTAAAAGGTGACGTAGGTCAGGGGATGTATTCTCGGTGCTCCAAATTCTTATCATCAAGGTTCCCGCAGACAGGTGCAACGCAACTTTGTAAAAAACTTCATGGAAATAATGGTCTATCAGAATCATGTTGTGCCTGTCTGCAGGAGACATTAATCCATTTTAGCCAAGCTGAAAAAGTATTGACATAAAGAAAAAAACAACTAACATGCCTTAAAGGGCTGTCGATGTCTGTGTAAGCAAAAGGGGCAAATAAGTCTATGAATAAATACTATTTCCGATTATCTGTTGTTACCTCAGGCCTCTCGTTATGTTTTGATTTCGTCACACATAAACCCCCTTATTATGCTTAAAGTTAAGTAATGATTAGTGTCTGTTTAACCATAAATTTTTGACGTTTAAACATCATTTAACTTTAATCATTGTTTATGAATTAGGGGGAAAATGTTTAATTTACTTAAAACATTTTTTGTTCTCTTTCCATTAGCTACCAAAGAAAGAGATCCTAAAAGTGACAACAGCAAATAAAGAGAATTATGAATGTCGTATACCAGAGCTACGTGCCAAGGAGTCGTCAAACATAGAAGATTATGATGGCCCGTCTCCTATAAGTCTTCTAAAACCATTGTTCTCACAGAAGATATGTTCCTACCGGCTAGAGAGTTACTGGAGTTACGAAGTGTGTCACGGAAGATACATTAGACAGTATCATGAGGATAGAGAAGGTATAACTCATTTTATAAATTACTTGATGTATTTTTTTACGTATTCAATAAATATAACATTTGTTTGTCTATGGTCATTTAAAATCAGTGGTGAAAAGACATCAGCAGGGTGCTATCACAATTTTTGTTAAAGGTAACTTTTAAAATATTGTTTTTTTTTTTCATAAAATACTCAGGTATCATACTTGTTTTTACAAACATATAGCTCAAGCCACATAAAAGTAGCAGCTATTTGCATTTCATTTGTTTTGTGTTCAATACTGCCTAACTTAAGGTATTAGAAAAAAAAAAGTGTTTATTCACAGAAAAAATTTTTTGCAGGTTACATTTACCTCCGCCAAGCTGCGTAGCAGTTTGTTGGCAGACGTAGTTCCACTTTTGTACATTCCTAAATATTTTTTATTTTTTTAGATAGATAGATTATTGTTTGTGGTTTGAAGAGGGTACAATATCTTTTTCGTTTGTTTTGTTTGTTTTCTACGGGCAATGGGTTTCTAATATTAACATACATATATTCTTGCAGCTCTTGGATATTAAGCCCAGGTACACACGGGCTATTTATTAACACAGCGATTTTCAACACTCAGCTCTAAGCAGAGTAAAAATCGCCCGTGGGTACAAGGCTTAAGGTTCAATATTGGGGTGCTCATGTTCGGGTCAGCCAAAGTCTGCATAGCCGGTCGGCAAAATTGAATATCAACAGCCAACTGGTTAACTAGAGTCTATTTAGATTCTAGTAAGAATATTGTGTTTTTATTATTATATTTATATTTTTCCAATGGTTTTTGAATTGTTACCTTTGAAATCTTTTTAAAGTTTTAAATAAAAACATTTACAGGTAAACAAGTGAAAACCCAGGAGTATTATCTTGGCCACTGGAGCTCGGAAAAGCATGCCAAGTTGGAGTTGGAGGAGGATGTGAAGGCAGCACAAGAGACTAAGCAGCCCTACAGGATCACAAAAGTTGATGGTGCTAAGTTACCTTCCGTAGAAATGGTTCTTGATGACGGTAGGTGGAAGTGGTATAGTTTGGTTGATACAGGGTAATAAGATTGTTAATTAAAACTAGCCTTTGATACAGGGTAATAAGATTGTTAGTTAAAACTAGCCTTTGATACAGGGTAATAAGATTGTTAATTAAAACTAGCCTTTGATACAGGGTACCTAATAAGATTGTTAATTAAAACTAGCCTTTGCCAACGGCTTTGCCCGCGTGGAGGTCGGAAATTATCCCACGGGAACATACTACCGGGATAAAACGTATCCTGTATGTTAATCCAAGTTATAATTATATCTGTGTGCTAAATTTCAGCCAAATCCGTTTGGACGTTTTCGCGTGATTGAGTAACAAACAAAACTAAACATCCAAACATCTAAACTTACAAACTGTCACATTTATAATCCTACTGATATTATAAATGTGAAAGTTTGTGAAGATGTTGGGATGTTTGTTACTCAATCACGCAAAAACGGTTAAACGGAATTGGATGAAATTTGGCACCTGTGTGGCAAATTTCATCCAAAAGTATTAATCTAGGTTATAATCTTTACAGATCTGTATAGATTATAACCTAGATTAACACAGGATACTTTTTTATCCTGGTTCCCTTAGAATAATTTCCGACCTCCACGCGGGCGAAACCGCGGGCGGAAGCTAGTTAACTATAAATCTGGGTTTTTTCTGGATGTTTTTCGTCACCGATGTTAGTAATGCCAAAAATAATCTCAGAGAGTTAGTACTTATGAATTGAAAAAGTCACATTGGTACTTGCCCGGATTTGAACCTTCAACTTCGTGCGTGAGAGGCGAGGCCTTAACCACTGGTCCATCACGAAAGCAGTGTGTATTGGTGGCCTAGTGGTATCAGCTCCGACAGAGTGTGTGAGTTCGTACCCAGACAGCCGCATTACTTTGAGTAAATAATTTCATCACCGCTGCTCTCAAAACGGCGAAGACATGTGACATCTAATCTACCAACGGGCTTGCGTGGTAGATTGAAGTCCACTCCCTCTCGTAGAGTCAAAGCCTGTGTCTCAGCAGTGGGAAAATTATAGGCTGATTACGCATCACGAATGTACATCTAGTTGGCCATAATACTTACACTAAAATTCACGGGTTTCAGGTACTGTGTGCGACTTAAGCGGCAAACCTCGTTTAACCAGAGTCCTATACGTTTGCTACAGCCACGGAAAGCACGAAGTTTACTCCTTCAAAGAGACGGCGACCTGCGAATACGAAATCATCATTCTATCTCCCTTACTCTGCGAGCATCCGCAGTTTAGGCCAAAAGATGTGAGCGAGAACATCATAGATTGTCTACCTGTCGCCGATGCTCCGAAGAAACCTAGGAGTCTTTTGAAAATGGAAGTCGATAGCTTGAGGTTCCATCATCAAACTGTTAGGATGATGAGCAATGTAAGTTGTTTTTTTTTTGTGTGACGTTCGTAGTTTTTTTCTGTTACACATAGGTAGGTAGTTTTTTTTCTAGTGTGACAATAGTAGTTTTTTTCTGTAAAAGTTGAGCTGAGTACATGTTGTAAGTATAAGAAGTAGATAATAATTTTGAATTGGTTGTAAGTACAAATACACTTCGACATTTTATGATTTTTCAAAAAACAGTACTAGCTCATTTCATAGTATAGAATGCTGTTCACCATGGTTTTGTAAATGGAATACTCATAATCATATCAATATGTATTCGAATTAGAAATACAGTTAGATCATTTCAGCTTCTTTGAAGTAATGCTTTGATAATACTATTTTTCATAACAATAATAACTTTTTAATGAGTGTGTGTACTATACTCACTTGAGTGTGCTCTTTCACCTATCAGGCCATATTCACACGGACGTAATAAAATTGCGGTGGGATTTTATCGCGCACTCGATTTTCAACTCTCAGTATGGACCCGAGCATTAAAAATCCAACAGCGACGGCGCGTTGTGTTCCACGCGCGCCTCAAAGAGATGTCAGCACCAACTGGTGGGGTCCGCAAGGGCCGATGCCTGCCAGGGTTGCGGGTTGTTCGAAAGAGATATCGCGGCCCCTGGCACACAGGCAACTGAAGGAATACGGGTGGGTTTTAGACAGTAAAACTCTGACACGCCTTCCCGCTCCACCCAGTGCGGGAGAAGTTATTTGATGATTTCCCATCCTCAAAAAAAAAAGGAATGTGTATCCTAGTGCGTTGAACAAAACACACTATTTGATTTTCAACTCTTGGCACTGAGCAGGGCGTTGAGATTCAGCCACGAAAAAATCCCGCCGAGATTTTATTACGTCCGTGGGAATGTGGGCACATAACACTTCAGAAATACCATTTTCATCGTTTCGAGTGTGTAACAAGCTTTATTTTTTCAAGTTTTCGCATTTTAAGCACATTTATTTTGTAGCATGGGCATAGCCAGGAAATGTACTATTTATCCTTCTTTTTAGTTAATCATCAAAATAAAATAAACAGTTCTAAATTACTTGCTATGATAAGGCCACTGTCTGCTGACTAATTATTGTTACAGTGGGGTCAAAAATTACCTGTTGTATTAAATGACGTTGGAAATACTTTTGCAACGGGTAACAACATTGCTTTGTAATGGGGTCAAAATCAGTCGCTCCATGTAAAATACTGGTATTCAGCTGCGTCCGGTTAGACTGGTAGCTGACCTCAACATAGTTGGGAAAAGGCTAGGCATAGGAATGGGGTCAAAATTACCAGTGACAATGGAGTCAAAATTACCTGTGCCAACTGGGTCAAATTAACGTACTGTATAATTTCCCAGTTAAATTGGGATTAAAATTGCTAATATCGAATACTTAACCAAGTATTCGATATTAGCAATTTTCAAGAACGAATACAATAAGATCCGAATATTTTTTTTATCTCTCAAAAGCCACACTAGATGGCGTAAAAAAGAACAAAACCAATCCCAAACATATGGTTTAATATCTCTAACGACCGACCTCAAAAGAGTTAATTGATAAATAATAATAATTATTATTTTATTAAATGAGCTGTAGACCAAAACACGACATGGAGCTCTGACACAACCAGAAGGCATCGCGCCAGACCCCGTAGACGGTGGCGGAATGACCTGTAGAAAACACCCGACTAGTGGTCCAATTTTACCCTGGATCGAAAGAGTTGGAAGTCATCGGGAGAAGCCTTTGCCCAGCAGTGGGATAATGCGGGCTAACAGTTACAGTAATTATTTATTTACGCTCTGACAACCAGTCTTACCAAGGGGTATCAAATTACCCGGTAACTGGGTTGTGGAGGTCAGATAGGCAGTCGCTCCATGTAAAATACTGGTATTCAGCTGCATACGGTTAGACTGGAAGCTGACCCCAACATATTTGGGAATAAGCTAGGCAGATGATGGTTTATTTACGCTTCATATCCGGGCTACGTCCATGTTCAGTAGCGTAGTATTTAGAGGCTTATTTAACATTTTTGTTGGCGTTATTCAGGATAACGATCCTAAGGACGTACTAGCTGTGTTGAAAGTTGAGAAAATTGAAAAGGTAATATTATTTTTTTTGTTTTACTTTTTTGTTTTGTTATTCGTCGATTACAGATTGGTAAGTACCTTATGTAGAAGTTGCTTATTATTTTTGGGCAATTTTTAATTCTCAGGTTCTGAGATATGTGAGATGTAAATGAGGAAGATTTTTAAGTTTATTTATTAGGTTTTACTTGGTCAACCATTTTAAATAAAAAGTTGTGACCGGGTTGGCCCAAAACTTTTTTTTTGCTCCGAGCTTTTATTTTAGAATCGTCGCCTTATTTATTAAAAGGGACACACAGACACTAATGTTCTGTAGTAGGTATTGTCTCTCTTGCTCTCTTAAAATCCAAACTCATGTCTAAAAAAAGACAAAACAATATTTTTATTTCTCTTCACAAACAATGGCATAAAAGCTTAAAAACTATTTGACACTAGTTTGTGAGAGGCTGGTGTCTGCCCTAGAAATAACTGTATAGCTGATCACCAGGGTCCACATGGTGGTATATTTAAATATATCCAAAGATTGTCTTTAAAAGATCGCTTTCAGCAATAAAACCACACATTAGCCGAAACCCTGTGTCAAATTTCTATATTTATGTCTGTAATTCTTATGGTGTAACTACATAATAAAGAGTATTCCATTCTTGTCTATAAGAAAACCAGAAAAGAAATAAATAAAGCTTAATGGGAACATATTTGGCATAAACAGAGCTCTAAACCTGCTATGCCATATAGCAACCTTTTCTTACACCCTTTCTATTTGCAGGATGGAGAAACACATCTTAAATTCGAGCTGCATCCATTGAATGAAGATGAAGACTTGGTTGAGGATAGCAAGCCTCAGTTGTCAGATAAACCAGCTTCAGTTATTACTGATGATTCACCGGTGAGGGCGTTCCTAAATGGAGAGAACTGTCTTAATGGGGTGAGTAGTTTTGGGTAAGGCGGGAGGAAACGCCCGGGTGTTTCCACTGCGTAGATCGCCCCGAGGATACGGTGGAGCATACGGTGGAGGTCAGCCCGGCTTGGGCGGAGCACCGCCGTGTCCTTGTGGAGGCGATCGGCGGCGGCGATCTCTCGCGTCCGGCCCTGGTGCAGGCCATGTTACGGAGCGAGAATGCATGGGTAGCCGTCACCTGCTTCTGCGAAGCAGTAATGCTCGCGAAGAGGGAGGAGGCGCACGTGAGGGAGAGGCAGTATATGGCCTTAGTCGCCGCGGGAGACGCCCTGGGCGTCGGGATTCCCAGGCTGATTCCAGGCCACCGTAGGCGCGGGCTTGCGGATGGCGAGTAATGGGTAGTTCGCTGTCCGGTAAGGACCAAGCCCTAGCCGACGGCGCGTTGTATTCCACGCGCGCCTCAAAGAGATGTCAGCACCAACTGTTTGGGCCCGCAAAGGCCGATGACTGCTAGGGGTGCAGGTTATTCGAAAGAGATACCGTGGCCCTGGCACACATGCAACTGAAGGAACACGGGTGGGTTTTTAGTCGGTAAAAGTCTGACACGCCCTCCCGCTCCACTCAGAGCGGGAAAAGTTATTTGATGATTTCCACATAAGTCACCAAAAGAGATAAGTAATTAGGGTCGTAGGACATAGTTGAAGATTAATAAGAAACCGATAAATGTTTTCGAATGGAATTTAATTTCATAAATTAACTGTTTGTTTGACTATCATCTTTACATACCAAGAGAAGGGGTCATGGTATGCCTCGGAAAGCACGTTAAGCCATTGGTCCCGGCTGTTATTCGACGATCTTTGACAGTCGTTACGGCTCGTCAGAAGCCCGAAAGTCTGACAACCAGTCTTATCAAAGGATAATTTCGTATTACCCAGTAAATGGGTTGTGGAGGTCAGATAGGCAGCCGCCCGAATATAGTTGGGAAAAGGCTAGACAGACGATGAAATAAACTGTTTATGTCCTATTTATATTAGGTCTTTACCTATGAAATTGCCGTTTTGCAGTACTGGCCATTTCAAATCAAAATAATTTTTGTTTGGGTAAGAATTCTAATTTCAAATTAATTTTATTTTAAAAACATGGATTTTTTTTCCAAAAGTAGTCATTTGTTTATTGATTAGTGTTACATTTTCATCGCATTTCAATGTTTTTCGTCATCATGGATACGTTAAAAATTCGAGTAATTATGGAATATGAGTACCGTCGTGGCAGCAACGCGGCACAAGCGGCACGCAACATCAACGACGTTTACGGAGCTAACACTACAAACCAACGCACCACCTGTTATTGGTTTGCTCGCTTCCGTTCTGGAAATTTCGACCTGAAAAATGAACCTCGCGGTCGTCCGAAGACTTTGGTCGACAATGACGAATTAAAGGCGATTGTGGAAGCTGATGATACACAATCTACGGCTGAATTAGCAGCAGCTTTCGACGTTAGCGTCAAAACAATATTGGTCCATTTGCGTCAAATTGGCAAGGTAAAAAAGCTTGACAAATGGGTGCCCCACGAACTCAATGATCGTCAGCGCGAAGTACGCGTCGAGACGTGCCTTGCACTGCTCAACAGACACACAAATGAAGGAATTTTAAACCGCATTGTTACCTGCGATGAAAAATGGATTCTGTTTGATAACCGCAAGCGCTCAGCAAGTTGGTTGGATCCTGGTTCAGCACCTAAACAATGCCCTAAACGAAAACTTACCCCTAGAAAAGTGATGGTCACTGTTTGGTGGTCTAGCGCCGGTGTGATTCATCACAGCTTCTTACCAAACGGGGTGAGCATTACTGCAGATGTGTACTGTGAAGAACTGAACACAATGATGGAGAAGCTGGCACATCTCCAAACAGCATTGGTCAATCGCTCGTCTCCGCTGCTCCTGCACGACAACGCGCGACCTCATACTGCACAGCAGACGGTCTCCAAGTTGCAAGAACTGGGGTTGGAAGCTCTCCGTCATCCGCCCTACTCACCAGACCTTGCGCCTACAGACTACTACTTTTTCCAGAATTTGGATAACTTCTTGGCGGGAAAAAAATTCAATACCCGAGAGGCAGTACAAAATGCCTTTGAAGAATTTGTTGCCTCCCGTCCAGCTGATTTCTTTAAGAAGGGTATCAATAAACTGCCACTGCGATGGCAAAGATGCATTGATTGCATGGGTGATTACTTCGATTAATACAAATAAAAAATACATGAAAAAAATTCGTTTAAATTTTTTCATACAAAACGGCAATTTCATAGGTAAAGACCTATTATTTTTAGAAAACATCCATCCGTTTCTAACTGAATCAACTATATCCTATGACCCTGGTTAGTTATCTCTTTTGGTACAAAACAGCTAGGGTAAACGGTATGCCAAAATATTACTTGTCCGGACCATCTACTGCTTGATTTATCGCGGTTTCCAGCCCATTTTATTTTAGTAAAATAAGTTTAGAAATCATCCATTGCTCTCAAAACGGTGAAGGAAAACATCGTGAGAAAACCGGCATGTCCTAGAACCAAAAATTCGAAGACATGTGACATCTGCCAACCCGCACTGGGCCCGCGTGGTGGATTATGGCCCACTACCTCTCACCGAGAGGAGGCCTGTGTCCCAGCAGTGGGCACGTTATAGGCTGACTATTTTTATGCTAAGTCTTGGAAGTCAAACTTAACATTATGCCCAAAATTGCTGATGACAGCTGTAGATGTGGAGATGTGGCATTTATTGCAAAAAAATATTTTTTTAACCCTACTTAGGTGATCACATTCTCATCGTTCAGCTTATATGCATTTAAGTTTCGTTAAGTCATTTTTTATATAACCTTGCATTCGTTGGGATAGAGCAAGCTTGGCGTGAAAAAACTGGCAAAGTTTTAGCACTGACTAGGGATTGTTTAGGGAACTCCGCTCACTAGGTTAGGTCAGGTTACAGCTGTGACCAAACGTTTTCACGATAACAAATAGCACGGACTCGAATAGGGTATTACACCCATTTTTGAAAAGTGTCTTAATTAGATTCTAAAGTGCTAATAAACCACAAAAAAACAAACATTTTTATTTAATCGATTAGTGCCGTAAAAATGCATTAAAATTTTACATTTTCAAATTTCGCGCGATTTTGACGAAAACGCTAGACGCAGTGGACGCCATATTGCAATTGGTCTGTGGGTATGACGTCAGTTTGCTAAGTAAACAAATGCGCTGATGTTTTATATCATAATTGTTCGTAGTTGAAAAAATAGTTATTATTCTACTTATCGTTGGTTTTCTGTTACTGAATGCAAAATATTATTTAAATAAAAATTACTTTGTTTACAAAAATAATAAAAGGACAAAGTTGTTCAATTGACATGCCGTATGACGTAATAACATGGCGGCTACTATTTCATGGTGTTCAAAAACAGATTAAAAAAAACTGAAATCTTTGAATAGAATATTAAAATTTATTTTTTTATTTCATATACTAAAACTAACATTTTCCGACTGCATTTTGCCTAAGCTATCTCAATAGTATATTTTTAGATTTTTTCTCATATAGAGTAAAATACCCTATTGTGCCTACTTATTTTTTCTAAAGTTTTCTCATCTTTACTTTTACATTCCAGGGTACAGGCTGGTGGAAGTACGAGTTCTGTTACGGCAAGCACGTGGTTCAGTACCACGTGGACCGTACTGGAGAGAAGACCACACTGCTGCTAGGCAAGTTCGATGAACGCGCACATCTGGACTGGATCAAGGAGAACAAGGGAAAGGTGCCTAAACCTGTCGGTATGTCATCTTCATACGTATGTTAGTATGTGCCTATGTAACGGAAACTTTGAACATAATTTTGACCTTGATTTGATTGACCATGATTTGACCACCAAGATGCACGTGTAGAATTTCGTGAAGGCTTCCCGATCCAACCTGCAGTATATGTCGGATTTTCTTGATACGTAACTCGCCTATTGTCATGGGTTAAATTTTCACTGCTAGCACGTTTTCTTCCGTAACAGCCGTCAAGGGGCGCCCACTTCTTCATCCCCCAAAGTTAGTCGACCGCGCTTGAATTCGTTACACCAACGATACTCGGTTGCCTTAGTTAGAAGAGCCTTCATCCATGAATGCCATTTGAAGTCTGTCGTACGATTCGTCCGGTTTCAGGCGACACTTGAAATCGTAAAAAATCATAGCGCGAAAATGTTCCCGGCGCAGATCCATTTGTTTATGAGACACGATAGTTTAATTAGCTCGCAAACAATGTGGAGGGAAGTTTCGAAATTGGAACGTACCTATTATTACTTACAAATATTCATATTTTCAAAATAGATTATAACTGGCCAGTCTCTCATACGTATAAACTTTTTTTCGCAATACTTTCTGAGTGGCCTAGTACATGTATTTTTTCTTTTTTCCAGAATACCGCACATCGGTTTCCCACTTCTACGCGAACGGGGACATTTGCGACAAAACTGGCAAGCCGAGACAAACCGAAGTGAAACTAAAATGCCTAGAGAACTCCTCTAGTCCTGCCCAAGTGTCCCTCTATTTACTAGAACCTAGGACTTGTCACTACATACTAGGCGTCGAATCGCCCCTTATATGTGATATTTTACCTCTCGCCGATAGTACAGGATTGATCAAATCTGTGAAGACGGCACTAGAAACTCAAGATGCTACGCCCGATAAAAAAGAAGATGAAATCAAGTTGTTCAAGGAAAAACTCGCAGAAAAGTATGGGAATGATTAGTTTTGGTTAATAAATTTTGTTGTTTATTTATTATTAGTCTTTTGGCGTTTTATTTCTAATAACATTTTCCAAAAAAAAACGAATTCCGGAAAAACACTACAAAGTGAATAATAACTTTAATTTCAGAAGGCGTTGACTTTGGATATGTATGTGTGGTTTTAATTTTTTGGCACCGCCTTCCGAATTTAAAGTTATGTTTCACTTTGTAGTGTTTTTTGTTTTTTTTTTCTTGGAAAAAGTTTTTATTTTTCATGTTTTAGTTACCTATAGTACCTACCCCACATCAATTCGAAATACCATCATTCTTGGGGTCAAAACAATGCATATTTATGCTGCTATCTCATAAATATGCATTGTTTGCAATCGCGGTTGAATTGCTGTCATTTTTTGAAGAGTTCCGTTGTCTGTCCTTCGAAACGCATCACCAAATCTGTATGAAATTTAAATGAAGTCAGGAGAAAGAACATTTGGCACACAGATAGATTATAACCTAGATTAACACAGGATACTTTTGTCCCGGTACTACGTTCCCGCGGGATAATTTCCGACTTCCACGCGGGCGAAGTCGCGGGCGGAAGCGTTTCAAATAAACCAATTACAGGCACTTTTGAATTGTCAAGGTCGGTGAGTTAGAAAGATGAAGCTAGTTGCTAGTTGTTCAGTTTTAGACTTGAACATTTTTGACCAAAGTCACGTCAAGGTCAATAAGGTCATCCATTGACCTGTAGACACATCATCCCTAGGGGGGGGGGGGGGGGGTGAAAATGTCATTATTTTTCGCCTAGAATGTCTAGTTTTGTGAGATTGTATTTGTGAAAAACTCTAAAAAGGATCCCAAGTCATCCATTTTAGGAAAGTCACCTTTAATCTGTAGACCAACATCCCGGGAGTGTGACATAAGGGAGGGGGGGGCAAATTGTATTATTTTTATCTGAATTCATAGCTAGGCCACAAAAATCAGTAGAGTGGAACTAGCGCTTTAGGGATTTTCAATTTTGACGTTTTCCTGCAAAGTTACCACTAAATAATTAGGTCCCGCTAGACGTACCTACGTATACAGGAAAAGTTTTTATCCAGTGCGCAAACTGTAACCATGAATTCAGCATAATATCATTCTAGAAACCCCAGCAAAAAAAAAATCGTCGAATTCGTTGATTTTTCTGTATCAATGACTAGGACAATGACAACAAAAAAACACCCTACACAACTCAATTGTTTGTTTATGCTGTATTTGTATGTATTTTACTGTGTGTACATAAATAATAAAATAAATAAATAAATGACGGTAACAATGTCAAAATCATCAATGTTTTTAATTTAGTATAAGATCACGTCACTTCAATAATTATGATTGCTGAAATGATCGTGGGATGGCTTAGTAAAATTGTAATTAGTCTAGTTATTTAATAAGCACGGGTCGTACTTGTTAACCTAAAGGGTTTTTTTTGGGTGAGAAATCATCAAATAACTTCTCCCGCTCTGGGTGGAGCGTGTCAGACTTTTATTGACCCATCCGTGTTCCCTGAGTTGCCTGTGTGCCAGGGGCCGCTGTATCTCTTTCGAACAACCCACACCCCTGGCAGAAACTAAAGGGTTACCCTCAAAGTTAGCCATAGAATATTTGTTTTACTTTGCGAAATTCATGACAGTGTTTTTCGTCATCGATGATTTTGTCGCTGTCGTTGCACGATGAAATTATTAAAAAAAAAATCTATGATTTTGATATGTGACATGATATCACCTCTAGTACCTACCTATAGCTAGAACAGGCGTTGCATAGGACAATAAAGTGGTCGCCTTCAAAAATTTGGTATAAGGGTACGTTCAGATGACAAGCGCCCAACGCGCGTTGAACGCGCGTAAAATGTTTGTATAGTGTTCACATGGTGCGCGCTTGTCAGGCGTTGAACGCACGTTGTCGCGGCCGCCGTGGTTCAGTTTTATAGAGTTACGAGTTCTACATTTGTCGAAGATGGACGTAGAAACAGTTTTAACGGTGATTTTATACCGACGCGACGGCAAAAACGACGCGACAGAAGACTAATTTTTTTCATACAGGCTGACTGAAAGCCAGTACATAATTTTGTATCCTAAGTTAAGGCAATTCGGACCCAAATTTTTTTATGCATCTGGATGGAGGGCCCATTTTTTTAATCCTTGCGAAACGAAATAAGACATAAAGGGAAATTAGTAAAAAATAGTTAGGACTATGAATTTCTTAAACGTGAATCAAAACTGTTATGATTAAATAACTTGGGCCCTCAATCCAGACGCGTGCATAAAGTGGCATAGCCAAAATCTCAGAAAGTACCTACTATCTCTAGGTTAATCATGACATATCATTGATATTTAAAATACACCGATGTTCACAAAATCTTGAAGACTTGAATAACTCTATTCTTTATGTCCAAGATTGGTTTAGGTACGGTAAATAATTTGGTACCAAATGGCACAAAAACCAAATGCATTAGATTTATGTTAGAAGTTGCGAATGTGACATCATATACTCGTAATGGAGAAAAACTGGAATTTGTTAATCAAACGGTGTTCCTAGGAATCACGGTAGACGAGAAATTACAATGGGGACCTCATATAACATCTCTTGCGGGGCGGCTAAGCTCGGCCGCTTATGCTGTTAGAAAGATCAGACAGTTAACAGATGTAGAAACCGCGCGTTTGGTCTTATTAAAACTTTTGGGATTACGCGCGCTGACAATAGTCGAGCGCTAGAGCAGCGTTCAGCGCGCACTTTATTAAAACGCCCTATCTAAATAAAATGTATGTAGTTGTAAACGCGCGTTATCAAAACACGCGATAAGCGCTTCTCATGTGAACCTGCTCTAAGGCTAGGACAGGGTGGTGGTGTGTGATATAGGTAGTGTAAAGGTCAGTGCCATTGCTTACCAGAAAAATCAAAACCATTTTTTTTTTAACTTGACATTTATTTACATTCATATCAACAAAACGGGTGTTTGTATAAAACAGTTCTTTTATAATTTTCCATACCAATTTTACATCTAGTGTGGTGCCGCGAGAATGTAAAAATAATTTTTATTTTCTTGCTTCAATTTTAAGATATGCTGTATTACATACCGTGACTCAATACAAACTATCAAGCATTACTTTGCTTTAAAAAAAGTATACAATTAAAAAATTGCATAACGCACCCAGATTCTGTAGGTATTTTTGGTTGTTGTATGTTTAAAATGTAAAGTCAATATTCAAAATATCTACTCGGTTGAATAACTTTTCGTCATTTTGAGTCAAGTTATAGATAGTATAACGTTTATATTTTGATAATAAGTTTTCTTTAGTTATTAGTCTAGTCCAGAAGTCTTCTAAAATTAGCTAGGTGCACATAAAGTAACCTAATTGCGTACGGGGGTACTGTTCGGGGTAACAGTAGAATGTAATTTTGACGGTTCAACAACATTCATTGCGTTATTTACGTTGCTCAGCAGATTAATATTTCGAACATGTGAAGTAATGGACTAACAATATCCTTTAAAATGATTTAGATTGTGATTGATAGTGTGGTACGCAATTAGGGCGCAGGTCTTGTTACAATTTCATCTTACAAGTTCATAATTGATATCTCAAGAATCTGGGCATACATAAATCAAAATACATAATTATTGTCTTCAAAAAACAAGACGCATCAGTGATAATTTCAATCCTCCGCATTCCTTTAGAAAAACTGTCACAAAAAATGACATCTAGTTTTTTATTTTTATTTGGGAGGACTTGCCTAAGGTGGTCTCAGCAAGAAATTCACAAAAATAATCTTTGATTTTTTACATTTTCGGATTTTACATAGGTCACTAGTTTAATAGGTAAGTACTTAAATAAATTTTGAAAGCATCAAAGGCGACATTTATATAAAATGCGTAGGAAAAATATTGAGCTTGGAAGTAAGCTTATGGCATATCATCGGTAACATTACAGGCTCCTGAAGACATTGACTTATATCGTCAAGATATATCGACATTCGAACCGGCCGTAAGTAGAAGACTCCCTTGCAAATGGGTGAGCCTACAAAGGTAAAAATATGGGTACTTTTCATTAATCATGGTCTAAATATTAACGTATCGGTTCAAATCTCGATAGAAGCAAGCGGACAGTAACCAGACGGTTACCAAAAATACCCTTCTCTTAAATAAAAATGCCTTCGTCCTCTATACGCTTTTCCAATCATTTAGTGGTAGGTACAAAACTAAGGCAATAGCAACAATTAGGTTTCCCATCAAACACCTAGAAAATTGTAGGTAAAAAATTCTATTCACAATATTTTTGACGTCTATCTATAGATCACACGTTGGGGGCTCGCTAACATTATTGTTGGGGCTGCAAACTGCAAAAGCAATGCGATTATTTCAACGTATTTCATACTATGTACATGATTCAGAAGTCTCAACACAGAGAAGTCACGAAAAATACACGGCAACACTAAATTACAGCCCCAGCAATTATATTGGCGTACTTTTAAGAGGCTAAACGACTGGTCGTGTCCAGGATCATAGCTCCATTTACACTATATCAATATTCCCAATGTCCACTTTTTAACAATACGTACATGCCTTTATAATAATTTATTTACCTTAACAACAAGAAAATAATATTTGCAAGACGAAGAAAAAAGATGTTTACAGTGTCGACTAATGAACTTACTAAAAGGAATCACAAGACAAACATTGTATCGCTGTAACATCTAAGAAGAAAACTTATTCAGTCTAGATATTGTCTTTCATTAGACATCAAAAACGTTGACTAAAATTAAACTAAATAATATAGACCCATTTTGATAAACTTCTTTTTTAAATATAATAATAATACTCAACTAAATTTAATTAAGTTATTATAATAATGATGCTCTCTCTACATTAGTTCTTTTAGAAGAAAAATCATGATTAGTGATGCGCAAAGTAAGAATAATTAAGAATCGACTGTGCAACAAACAGCCGTCTGATCTGTGAACAAATAAATAGATAATATTTTCGTCTTGACTCGCGCCTTGCTAACTTCGTCTTGATGCAAGACTGACTTTGTACATCACTAATTACATCTAAAGAAATCCACAATTTTTTAGACTTAAGATTGGTCGTAGCTCTTTTTCGAAACAAACGCATTGGCACAAGTTATTAACAAAAATAATTAAAAACAATTGAAAATGTAACCTTAAATATTTTCGTAAATGAAAAAATTAAATATACTACGCAGTTTTCCCCTCAGTGGTAAATAAAATTCCCTTATTTTTTCACCTATTGAGCGTTTTTATAATATTAAATGTGGTCGTATCCAAGAAATTAATGTAATTAATACTTAATTTAATAGCTAATTAGAAGGTAAACCTTTTGTATTTACGGTCAGTGTCACGGAAAAATACCAGTAAATACTTATATTTTCGTGAATAGCGTTGGTAGATTGGTTCGAGGTATTAACTTTGTCACAGTTTTACGTAAAATAAGCAAAGTGTAAACTTAAGAATAGATTATTGATTTCATGAAAAAATAATTTTGTCATTTTGACTTATTTGTATATAATCTTGAATTCCTAACGTGATGTGGTATTTTTCCGTTCCATTTTAAATGATCCGTAAATATTACAAAATTATGAAACAATCAAAATGTGCCAGTGACTATTAGGTAAATAGTGACGAACAGTATTTTATAAAGAAACATTTTAAGAAGATGAATGAAATACCAAAACTTACGTACGAAAATATTTCTATAATTAAATACTTATACTAACAAAAATTTTTGACTAAAGGGCCAGTGTTCGATGTGTTAAAATTGTATAAATGTTGTTGACTGTGGTAAAGTATTACATTAATTACACAAAACAAGCACAATAGTAGATAAGTAAAGCACGAGACGATATTTCAAATATTTCACTGAACATTTCATAAAAAGCGTAACCGAATTCTTTATTCAAAATTCATGCAACGAAGCGGAATTCATTACTCGAAATTCATGCGACAAAGTGGATTTCGTAACTCGAAATTCAAGTAATGTAACGGAAAAGTTATTTGAATGCGCGTAAATTTTGTAACATTCAACCGAAGACGTTTTTAGTTCTTATAGTAATTAATTTCTTTGACACTACATAGTAAACTTATATTTACATTTTCTTTGTATAAACCATTATGTAATAACTAAGCTTATGTATAGGAAGGGTGCATAGCTAGGTAAAGCTCTATTTGGAAGCAGAGTTGATCTAATCCACTGAACACAGTAACAGTTAATGTTCGTTCAAGAAAATTACGAAACCTTTTTCATTTGAAATATTCAGCGTAATTCATTTGAGAAATACTTGAAATACCTTCTCGTTATGAAGGAAGTTTGCGGACGAAACGTGGACACGGTCCAGGCAGCTCCATGTTAAGTACACTATTTGACAACAAGTATTTGTAAACAATAAATACACTGATCACTTTGAGATCGCTTCGTTAATCTAAACACTTAAAATTTTAAACGAAAAAAGTTGACTGAAAAACTGACAATGGCCACAATATTATATTATTTTACAATTAACTATCAAGTTGGTAACATAAAAATAAAAGAAAAAAATAACTGTTACAAATAATTAATAATTATATTGTTCTAATGAACTTAACGTTGTATAAGCGAATACTTGTCGGTACCCGGTACTCCGGTACCGACCAAAACTTTGGATGATGAAGAATACATCTTTGTATATGAATAAACAATTTGCTCGCCAGTTATATTGCTGTAGATATAATAGACATTTAGAAATCATCAGCTCTTTGGCGCTTGCGAAATGTATCGATCCTTCAACTTATGCTTAATGTGACTAAAACTTAAATGTTAAGAAAAAAATAATTATAATAATAAACAATTTGGGGAATACTTTGGAAACGATAAATCCTTTGACACAAACCTTAACGTTATTCTTATTTAGTTAACAACTGTGCAGGTGGACTCCACCGTTACGAACGAATCTTAACAAACTAAGTCAGTTCAAGTGCACCGGATACATCACAACAAACGTTCGGAATCTTACAACCTCTTAGCAAAGTTTGTTTTTACTCATTTTTTTTTTGTAAATTCACTAGGAACGAGTTCTGGAATATTTAATACGGTCTCGATAGTTCTTTAGAACGTTTCAATTGAACTTTGAGTCTCTTTGTACCTATTTGGAAACCGTTCATGGCCTGTATGGCGGCCTGCGCGGACGCAGCGTTGTCGTACGAGACAAAGCCGAAGCACTTTGACAGGTTCGTCTGTTTGTCTATGAACACTTTGGCCGATATCACGTGGCCGAACGGCAGGAACGTGGACGCGAGGTCCGTGTCGGTGAACTCCTGAGGCAGGTGGTATATGAACAGGTTCCCGCCTTCAGGTCCTGTTGGGCAAAATCCAGTTAGAAGTACAGTTACAATTAACTTAAAGGGGGAAATAGTGGTAATTGAGATCTTTTCCTATTTTGGTTTAGTTCTAACTTGGAGAACAGCGAGTTCCTCCTCCAGTATTTCATGAATTTCAGGAAGGTTTTATTTCATAAAAAGTATTTGGAGCCAAAAAATATTCATTCTTCTTTTCGTTTTAGTTTGCCTAAGAATCAGTGACTCATATTGTAACTGGACACTGACTTTAATTTGTCGATTTCGCTTTAAAACAGCTGTTTAGTTTCCAACGAGAATAGATCACCCAATTTCTTCGTGGAAGTTGTAAAAATCGACCAAGGGGTAATATCCGGTGGACGCACAGCTGCACTAAAATCATACTGTGATCACGAATCCGCTGATTTGAAAGAAAGAAAATGCGTTTACTGGCATTTGGTAACCTCAGAGCTCTATTTGAATATAGACCTATAAAATCAACCTAATCACTCGGCGATTAAAAATGACTCTCCAAATGTATTTCTCCTTACAATAGAAGAAAATGACAGTTTCTAATCGGTTTGTTATCAGCCAGTGCGCAAAACAATGCAATATTCCGATTTTAACGGTTGGAACAGGAAATTGGCGATTAGCCAAAGTTTGGCGCGTGTCCAAAATGTTTTGTTGGTACGTCCATATTGGTGGATGTTGGAAGACCATCAGTCGTTGATTCTTTTTACCTTTCACGCAAAGTTCTTGCATGTAGGATTTATTTTATGAGCCCGTTAACGTTTAATGCTGTATATGGCTCTCCTTATTCACGGCCTCTCCTTAGTTTTGCCATTTACCAGGCATGATAGATGGATTCGGTGTATGTTTTAAGTTCGCCAGAGGGTGCTTTCCATCCTCTCGAACCAATCCCAATAGCTTTTTACGACACCCTCGGAAACTGGCCTAAGGCCACCTGAAAGATGCCGGCTTATTATACACTTACCAGCAAAATAAAGATTACCCGTACCTTCAACCTGCTTTCCAGCGGCTGCGGCGGCAGCAGAGCCTAGTACGGATCCTAATGGTGCTGCTGCGAATGCTGTGCCAAATTGTGCCGCATAAGCCGAACCTAGGGGCTCAGCCGTTGACCCTGAAATATTTAATTGAATTTATTAATCGATATAGAATGGAAAGCTGTGAATGGAAAGTTTTAATCAGGAATGCGAGGCTTTAGATTTCAAATGACAGCTGTTCGATTTTTGATTTCACATTTTTGTTCGAAAGTCTGTAATCGTTCGTACAATGGGGTATATCTAGTGAAATTCAAATGCATTTTTCTTCGTCAACGTTGTATTTTCATAGGAAAGTGACTGCCATTAGCTGACTGACATCATCAGTTAGATGATGGTTTGTGATTAATGACAACTGTGGGTATCGTGTAACGCGGCGCTTTTATTTATATTTAGAGAGTGACATATTTACAGTTTTTTACGTAACTTTTACTAACATCAACTTTTTAAGATATAAAAGAATTTAAGGAAACTATAAAATGAACCACAACTAATAACCCAAAGATATGAAAAGAAAAACGAGCATTGGTTACAACCAAGGAGTTTCCAAAGACAAGCATAGATATTCAATGTCTTGTAAAATATAAATCGTCGTCAACTTACGCAAGCTAAGTGTTCGTGTTAGTCTAATGGTTGAATCGTAGCTACTTATAATAAACGGTAATGTTAGAGCAGCGAAATTTATTCTGAACATAAACTGGTAAAGATTTGCGTTTAAAACGTCACAAACATTACATGTTAACTTTGTAGAATAGTTTGCAGCTTTTGAAATTTTCTTTGATCAAGGTTGTTGCTTAAATTCATATTGTTTATGGTTGGGTTATTAATTGGGGTCAAAAACTACCATAAAGAAAAAGTGTGTAGGCAAAGATAATTCTTGTGATGCTCAAATTGTCAAATAAGTTTAAAAAAAACAAGATGTCAAACTACACACAAACACTGCATGCCATAGACAGTGTCATACAATATTAGTTATCATACACACAAAGAAAAAAAATACAAAAAGTAAAACATTATTAAACATAACACACGAATCTCATAAAAATAAATATTAAAATCAAGTTTTTTAGCACTTTCATGCATAGACAATCAAAAGTGTTAATTTTACATGAAAACTGTTTGTTGTCACGGTTATACACTGTTTACAATGTATTAAAAAGGGGCAAGTTTCCAAAAAGTAAAACACGCCCAAGTTAAAAATTTAATGATTGCGACAGCTATTAATGATAAACGTTCAAAGGCAGCATATCAAAATACTGCTCTTAGCCGCATTAGAAAAAGTTACAACGCATTCGACGATATTTCCGATTGCTGTATTTCATGACTACGTAATGCAAATAAAATTAATGTTTCACCATTGTGTTAAATCCATAAACTGCCGTTATTTTGATTAAAAAATCGCAATCAGAGAAAAACGTGGTCATAAATTATAACAATTTACTTCAATTTTAACAAAAAAACCTAATAAAACATACCGTTACAGAATTCCCAGAGGGAGAAAATGCGACAATTTTGAATCGTTGTAGTTTACCGTACCATAAGGTTACATAGCCTATGCAAAGCAAGCGATGGTAGACCATTCTACCTTTACAATGCCAACATAGAATCATACCAGGCGATTACTAGATTCATGTGATAAATGATGCACTTCAGCCTTATTGTAGGAACGAAGTCTGCAGCCTTGGCTGTCAGGTCAACAGTCTGTTTGTCATATTTTACAATAGTCTGCTACAAGGTATACCTACACGATAAAACAATAAAACCTATGTATACATTTTAACTTCGTTGAAAGTATAATTTATGCAAATGCTAGAATGTTGTTGTGAGAAATATAAAAAAAAAAACTACATAATATGACAGTGTTGTATTGTTTTCGATTTAAACATACATTATTGTTTGTAAAAAGTCACGGGTATCGTATATTTTAAAATAATTTTTTTTTTTTTTACGATTCCCTGGAAAAAACGTACTAGTTAGCGGAGAATAACTCGGGGCTTAATTTCCTTATTTAATGTAGGTATCTAACGGTTGATGAATATATTTATACATATTTAAATAAATGTAGTTTTCATGTCTTTAAATAAACACGCATAGGCAGGGCTTGAATTCTGGTAACGGTATCACACCAAGGCCAATGGGCCTCGGTATGATACCGTTACCATAGTAGTACCTATAATAAGTCTATTGATATATTTTCTAATCAATACCGGTACAAAACTAATATTTCCGTAAGTTAGAGTGGGAAAACCGATATAGTTAGTAAAAAGGATAGATAATAGGCATTGGAAAAATAACTTCTATGTTGCCAACCATACGAGGTTCCTTGCACAAAAATGAGATTTGTGATATGGGCCGGGTACCTGAATTTGATACCGGTACTTGTTAGGTGGACTATCGGTGGTAGCCGTCTGGAACCGGTACCCAGGTACCGAAATGGCAAGAACCGCTAAGTACCGATACAGAACCTGTACTATTGGTACGGGTCTAAGTCCTGCACATAGGTAACGTGACTCGACTTTTTACGCGTGATTTGTTTTTCAGAATAAAATAGTATTTGGGATAGGTAAATTAAATGTTGGCTGTAAAATTATACGGCTTAATCCAAAGGATTAGATATCATTTATCACATAAATCTACGAAGCTAAAAAAATGTCATTCCATGTAAAAAAAAACACAATATTTCTTTTTATTTCATTGCATTGTTACCTGTGATGTTAGTCTTCCCGAGAAGACCTGAAGTGTGAAAAATGTTCATCGTTAATTAACTTTTTTTTTTACTAAGTCGGAACGAAACCTGAAAGAGGAAAGTTTGCGGACAAAAAGGTCGGTACATGGTTTTGTTTTTTAACATTTGTGTGGGTTCCAATTTTGAATTTGGCCTGGTTTGCAATTAATGGGAGGAGTATAAAATCGAAAACTGAGGAGATGATCAAAATTTTATCACAGTTTAACCATCCCTTTTATTATGGTAAGTACTTTTGATGCTGATGTAATAGTTGCAAACTGCATCATGTTTATTTAAGTACTTAACTTGAGAATTTAATATTGCCATAAACTTGGATGAGCAAGAAGGCAGGTTACGGTCTGTGACCACATTCAAGTTGAGCTAAAATATTTATTAATGTTATTTCTTTATCTTTTAAAGTAAAAGATTTATGCATGTTATTTAAATGTAAGGGAAGAGAGGACATTTACATATTATTGTATGGGACACACAAATCGTTCGTATAGCACATACATATTTATGATCTTATTTATGTTACCCACTTTCTTGGTACAGTTTATCTTTAGCTAGCCAGAGATTTATACTACCTATCGATAGTAGAAGTCATTACAATTAGCAGATGGATCTTATTACTAATTATCTTACTGCTACCTACTGAAACTAAAACTTCAAACTTAAAACCTCCGCGACAAAAGACTACAAATAAAAAAAAAGAAAACAAAACAACTGGCATTCTATGCAAATAAAAAAAGAACAACTTACACAATGGTGGCGCGGCTTGTTGTGGCGCGCTGGCTTGTTGGATCGGAGCGGCTTGCGACACTACCGGTGGCTGCGTCATCGCTGCAAGCGCAGCTAAGTTCTGCACCGACACGGGGGCTAAAAGACCCCCAAGCTGGTCAGCTGCACCCCCACCTAAGGACCCCACTCCGCTCACGGTGCCTCCACTCAGGCCTGCACCATTGAAACCCATATCCTGATAGTTTACACCTATGTAACAACAAAAGGGTAGCGTAAATAAAAATAAAATGGGAGAAAATCAAACTGGGTGGGATCAGGGAGTGGTGTTGCCTAAAGTACTCAAAAGCAGTCGATATTGTTTCAAACCGATTTTATGATAGTTCTAGTAAACAAGTTGCTTTTATATTTTACCCATAAACAACGTTCGTCGTCGTGGGTCTCGTTCTTGTTTCAGATGGTTGTAGATAGATCATGTTTTCCTTAATTCGTTATATTTTACCCAATAAAAAAAAACACTTAGAGCACAATTTACATCATAGTAGACCCATAATTATCACAACAGGCAACACCAAGGATGAGGTAAAATTAGGTTGAAAGGAAACAAAATATAAAAACGAGTGTTCCACTAATTAAGCAGTGCTCATTTGGCTAAATGAATCATTAAAATACTGCGTCATTGTTTGAAATACTGAATACTCTTGTTTACTCTTTAAATAATACGTTGATGCATTTTATTATGTCACTGTAGACATTGAATCATTTTTGCCACAGAGTAAAAATATGAGAAACGTGTAGGATGACCGTGAAATTCATGTATTCTTTTACAGGTCAGACTATGATTAATTCTTTTCTAAATATTATCGTTCTTGTTTCAGATGGTTGTAGATGATAATAAACGTACACTATGATTCATTATTTGCGTAGATTCTGAATTCATACACGGTATTTCGTAGAACTCGTTTTTAAAGGAAACATAATTAAGTGTTTAAACCAAAAATAACATAGGGAGGTAAACATTAAAAAAGCGACTACAACCAAAAAAAAGCGCATTACCTACACTGCTAATGTTTTTAAGAAATTAGCACGCTAAAAAATCTGTTACCGTTCCGAATCCAAAAAATGTACACACTAACCTTGCAAAAGCTGCGAACCCTGTCCTTGCAACAGTTGTTGCTGCAACCCAACAGCTTGCAGTTGCTGCAACAATTGCAGCTGCGTTGCCGGCGACAGCGCTGCCTCTGACGCGAGGTACGTCGCTGGGGCTATGGGTGCCGTTAGCCCCCATAAGCTCGCCTGCATGGCTTGAAGTTTCTTTTGTTCCTTCTCTTTCTGCGTGTCAGCGAATTTCACGACCAGCGGTGCTGAACAACCTTCCATAGTTTGACTGTGGTGTAACGCCTGGAAATAATTGTTGCACTAATTTGAGAAAATGATGAATTATTCCCACTATTATCAAAAAGGATAAATGTTCCTCAGTTATTTCCTTTTCTCATTTGGATCTTTGCTAGCCGTCTAACTAACGGAATTTCCCTGTTTTGTACTATCCTTAACTGCATTTTCTTTAATCCTATCACTCATTTGTTAGACTCCAAGATTAATTTATTTTGTATTTCCGTTACAGTCACATTGTATAAGCCTATTACAGGCTTGTATCGATGTCACAAATGAAAGATGCTTTCGTTACATATTCAAACATTCGATTGCTTGATATTTAATTTAGGTACAGGAACGCAAAATATGTCTCTCCAGGATTGACGGATTAAAGAGTAAGCTGTAGGAATTTAAATCTACTTTTCCCAATTAAATATACCTACCCAAATAATGAAAGTCTGCATGGTAGGCTCAACATAGTATTGCAGATATTGCATTAAAAAAATAAACGCATTAAATATACTCCTTATTTATTGGATACAGACTTACAGATCTTTATTTATGAACTTTGGCAAAAGATATTGCTTATAATCACCATGTTTGGCGAATTGTTGAATACAAAATGACGTCATTAAAGAGATCTGTGTACAAAGGTCTGACAATTATTATGCATTTTTGCATCATCCTGTGAGTCACCATTCGCTTGTGCTTTTCGTCCTAAGTCTAATGCAGAAAACATGACAGGCCTTCTGTATGTATGTGTCGTTCTAACTTCCTCATATGCTTTGAGCTCCTACGTCTTCTTATACCCTGGTATATTTACCTTGATAGCAGCAATAGCCGCCTGTTTCGACACGAAGGTGACGAACGCGCAGCCTTTGCTCTGGCCCTGTGCGTCGCGCAGTACGGTGCACTCTTCAATCGCGCCGTGACCAGCGAACAGTGACCTCACGTCGTTTTCAGACAGCTTCTTGTTTAACATGCCCACGAATAGCTTGCGTTCTGTTGGCAAATAGAGAGGCATAATGTTAGTTACATGATAATATCGCCATTTTAAAGAGTAACGTCCGTGATAGGAACAACTGACTGTCAGGTATTTAGTCAGGTAAGGCGGCTCTTCGAGTGTAAACCTAAAATGAGCCGAATGGTTATATGCGTCCCTATGAGGAGCCTAAAAAGTTCCTACAGAGCAAATAACATATTAACTGCACCTCTATTGTATTACATTGCAAGACAGTAAAATAAATCATCCAAACATTCGTTTCCCAAAAGCTCAAATAAACCAGTAGAAACCCATAAAGAGAAATACACACATAACTAAAAAAACGCTTAACCTTAATCTGTTAAAAATTGCCTATTCAGTGACGACACACATTAAGTGCTAAATAATGTTCTGCTATTATCACGGAGACCATTACCAAATGATATGTTTACGTAACAGAGGAAACATGTTTCCTTTGCACATTCAACGATAGCTTGGGCCTAGCTTTCATAATAGATGGGAACGGAGCGATCAACGGCGAAACGCTCTAAGGAATTTAGCAGTCTTCACGGCTTTTGTCAATAGCCGATTTCAGTCGCACCGAAAGGCTCGGCAGTCCGCTCCCGCTAGGGCCATATCACAGGTAACAACAGGCTTTAAATTCTCACACCAAACGAACTCCAGCAAACCAAAAAGAGCAATGGAAACTAAACGAACAAAATCTCTCTTGTCGGACGCATATCACGTTCGAATTTGCATCGCACAATATCGAAGTGCATTGTCGTACACAAGAGTATCGTCAGAAATCCAGGCGTGATCCTGAAATATGTACTCTGTGAACCCCTGAAGCTCGGCGGTCGCGGGGTTAACTGGGAAATTTACGACTTTCGACCCCGAACAGCGTCGGTCATAAAGCATTTTCCGTTTCGGTGCATACGAATTTTTGATGCTGTTAAATCTTTGAGGTTCTGACAAGTGTGTGGGCGGGGGTGGTGGTGACGGGATCCTGACCTAGATTTAAGGTTTCACTATTTATTAACGTGTTGCGGTTGTCGCGGTCTTGTCGCATTTCTGAATCTGCGTACGAGATTAGGACGTATTCAAAAGGGTTAGTGGTGTAAATTGCGAAACGGTATAGATCTACACTCACTCTTATCATGTCTTAGGCTAAAAATGAGTTTTACGCCATAAACGATCCCAACAAACGATTACGCAGAGATAAACCATAAGCCGGAGCTTACGAAGCGGATCAGTGATCGGGCACCGGCGCAAGGGCGGTCGGTCTATACCTGACATAATCCATTACTTACTACTTCTAACGACACCCGCGGGAAAAGGTCGAGCTCGTCCGTAACAAAATACCGGCACAATTCCTAAAGACATAAAGCCTTTGTGAAAACAGTTCAGGAAACGACAAACAAAAAGGCTAATCGTGACAAAAACCCGTTCAAATTACCCACAACTGTAGACTCAAAATCCTACACACCTACCAAAATCAGGCCCAAAAAATCAGCATAAAAACGAGGTCGCAAGGAACCACGATTAAAAACTGCAAACGTAAGTTAACGTTTGCACAGACAGACGTAAAATGTTCAACGTCAAAGGAGTGCGATACACAATGCACGGTGTGGGGGAGTATTACGCGTAAAATCCAACATTTGGGGGCCTCTCAATCCCCCAGTGAGGCAGGCGAGAGGCGAAATTGAAAAGGCACCGAGACTGTTCAGTTTGTAGTGCGAAATGAGCGAGGGATGAAAGACGTACGTAGTGGTAAGGAACGGTCCATAAAATGTTTTATTTTTCTGTATTTAACTTGAACTTGGTTATTTAGGGCATTTTCAATAGTATCGTCTCTATGAATATATTCATTTGAATAAGAATTAATACTACGATATAGAAATAAATACAAAAACAAAAAGACATTTAGGCGTCGAAGTATTCGTCCGCATCGTTGTCATCAGGAAAATAAAACATTTTATTTATTATTATTTGATTATGTCCTTTATTTATTTCCTATCCTTATTAACTACATTTTTAAATAAAAAAAATAAAAAAATATTAAATATTTTTATAAAAGTAACTTCATAAAAAACATTTAAAAATATAAAAAATAGTGTTCCGCCGGTATCGAGAGCAGGGTCCAAGCTACCGGGGGTTAGGGCTCCAGAGACAGGAACCTCCTCACGATGCGAGCCGTATAGAGGAGTACTACCTTTTGAATCTGGCCTTTGATCCGACCGCCTAACGAGAGCCTCGAGAGATGTTGATCGAGGCTTTCGGCCACCATGGCCTTTATTTTATTTATTATTAATATTAATAAAACATAGTATCGTCTTGTCTTTTAATGCCAATTATTTTTACATACCTAGTATCAGTAGTATCTGACTGTGTATATTAGTATCCTCGACCTTGGAATTTTTATGTAAAAATTTAAGCCGCATTATATGAATGAAATTTAAAAGGGAGCTAAGCGAGAAATGCCACCACACATGTTACAGTAAAGACCCACCCTAATTCAGGTTACAAATATTTCATGCCAGCGAAATCAGCGCGCCTGTACCAAGATTAGCATGAAAATTGTGCGAGAAAACGAAACTGGGAATCGCGCAATCGTCGGCGATAATGCAATACCTCGTAACCATACATTTTTGATGCCAAGTCGATTTTGGTGGAGGAAGATTGAGTGCGGCGCACCCCAACCGAACTTGGTGGAATTTTAAATTCCTTTTTAACAGTAATGTATTGTAAAAGTTTAAATGTGGAAAGGAAAAACCTTTTAGATTTCAATTTATGTTTTCAAGAAGATCAGGAGGTTCTGATGATTGAAGAGTTTCTTGATCAAGTTAAGATAAAAGTAGGTAAGTAAGTTTAGAATATAAGCTATTAATATAATGTGTCTACCTAGTAGTAGCCACTAAGTAATTACAGCCGCACGGGTCGATCGATCAGGTAAAGCTACGCTTGCCACGGTTGGTCCTTGGATGGGTGACCATCTTTACATACTAAAACCCCTCCCGTGCCTGCTGTCAATCGTCGATGTTACGGGTCGTAAGAAGCCCGAAAGTTTAATATCCAGTCGTTCCAAGGGGTATTATCGGGTTACCCAGTGCTAACTGGGTTATGGAGGTCAGTTAGGCAGTCGCCATGTAAAATGCTGGTACTCAGTTGCATCCGGTTAGACTGGAAGCCGACCCCAACGTAGTTGGGAAAGGCTTAGGCAGAATGATTGATTTGATCTAGTTTTGGCCACTGAAATGATGATTTACGCAGCATTTTTTCGTTGATTTAAAATATGAAATTAAACACCTAATTTTCAGTTTCCCAGTATTGCAGGACGAACGTGTGTAAGCTCCGTTGGTAATGCCACATGTTTCTCTTAATACCTGGCGCTTTCCACCCCATTCAATGTGTGTTTGGATTTAATATTAATATACACGAGAATTATTTTACGACAGGTCGTATGAAATTGTCGCGGGTAATAATGTTTGATTCAGTTGCGAAATGTTTTGAGTTCATATACATATTTAAGGACAAAGAAGTAAATTCGAAGGGAAACATTGAGCCAAGCGTGCGACATTTTGAACCCTCGTGATTGATTCATAATTCAGGTGAGACAGTTCTTTGACCAGTGGTGGCTTATTGGTAACCGCCCCGATTTATAATTTGTAGGTCGTAGGCTCAAACCCAGACCCAGGTGCTTTCATCATCATCATACTGGTCGACTTAGGCCTCCCCCCAGCACTACCACCTCGAGCGGTTCTGTGCTACTTGCATCCGGCGGATTCCTGCGGCCTGCACCAGTCATCGGTCCATCTTGTGGGAGGCCTTCCAACGCTAAGACTGACCGCGTATATGCGTGTTTATGACAATTTACTAGGTAAGCTATATTGTTTAGCAAATAGGAATCCTACATGAGTTATACACACCTGTCACCTACGTTTAATCGAAAACATGTTTCAAATATAAACCCATTTTTTTATTTATTCTGACATAATATTTGAACTCAGCTTGCTCACTAATCGTGAACTCACAAATTTCCCTACGAGCACTCTCGAACCAAATGGACGGGCCACCTGATTGCGGAAAACACTATCAATCACAATCTAAATCATTTTGAAGCATATTGCTTCATATCTTCGTGAAATTTGTCAACTCAACAACGTAAATAACGCAATGAATGTTGTTCAACTGTCGAAATGAAAGCCATTCCTACTGTTAGTGCGTTACACAATTACCCCGCAGCTAATAGGCCAGGAAACGCCAAGATAAAGAAGACAAAACAACAACTACTCACAATTGAAACAAACTCCAGCAGACGGCAGAGTCAAACTAATTAGAATAATTCAAAGTGAATCTTTAAGCGGAGTGTAATCTGTTTAAATGCACAAGTAATTGTGTACTTAGAGCAAATAAGGCTTTAAAATGTTAATGTTCTAAGTGCGCCATCGAGCCGGTAACGGCATCCTTCGTTAAACAATTTACATAACCTCTTGACTGAGAGGGGGGCAGAAGTCCCCCCATCGGTACCTGCGATGACCGGGGGTTCTTTTTTATAGGCGTACGGTAGATTCTTTGACGTTTACGACCTGTAGCGAAATAAATCAAAAGGTTCAGCTTGCGATAAGAACCAACGATTTCCGGGGGAGGTTCATGTCACGTGTGTTTTGCAAATCTGGTCATGGTTTGTGTCATCGATGTAACGTTTCAGTGTAACTTTACCTAAATAAGATCCAAACAGAGGTAATTTGGTTAAATCGATGGTGACTTTGTTGTTTATATGAAAGGTACTTATTGGTGTTTTCTGATCCTAGGGTTCGAAATACCACATTGGCAATCTGTCATCAACTGCTTACTATACCCATAATCATTTTTACCCATAGACAACATCTATATATCAATACGTGAAGCAAAATCTTTGTACCCCTTTTTACGAAAATTACGTGGCGGAGTATGAAATTTGGCACAATTAAAGTTTATACAGGAAAAGTTTTTATTCAGTGCGCAAACTTAAACGATGAATTCAGCATACCATTCTAGACCCCCAGCGAAGAAATTTTTCGTCGGTTTTACAAAAAAAAAAAAAATCGCTGTTTCATAGAAAAGTGCAATACCTACACGGTCAAAATGTATGGAACCACTGTTTTTTTTTGTATAACCGACGAAAAATTTCTGCTCGTTGGGGTCTAGAATGATATGCTGAATTCATGGTTACAGTTTGCGCACTGGATAATTTTATTCCTGTTTAATAGTTATGAAATTAATTAATTACTGTTACTGGTGTTTAACCGTTGTAATTAATAATAAATTAATAAATAAATTTCATTTTCAGTCTAGCTGGTCACGTCACATGAATACCAGCCTTTTCCAAGAATTTCTTAACAAACTATATATTTAACAATAAAAAAAAACCTTCAAATGACTTTAAACATTCTTCTAAACCATATGTTAATATGAGTAATGAACTCCACTTAGACGGAGGACGTCCTTACAATGAACATGCAAGTTTAATGGACGTTTTAACTGACAGTTTACTACTTCTAAAGTGTTACAGTTTATTGTTTTTCCACATAGTTATGTGTAACCTTGAATATTTGATGACTCGATTAGTTGGAAGTGTTGGAAAATCGTTATTACTAAGACTTGCCGTTTGTAGCGTTGCAATAGGAAATAATATATGGAGACTTGTCTAACTGTAGCTGGAAAATTAGTTAAATAGAGTGAGATGTAGATGAATTAACGAAATCACGCTGCTCGAAACCATGAACATATAAGGTGTCATATAAACTAGCTCCATCTTCGCCCGCGTGGAAATTTCCGACAGGAAATTATCCCACTGGAACGTGCTGCCGCGGGGCAAAACCCCTATGTTACTCCATGTAAAATCAGCTATCTGCCAGTGAAAATCCGTCAAAATCGGTCCAGCCGTTTTGGAGATTAGCCGGAATAAACAGACAGACGGACAAATAAAAATTAAGAAAAAATATATTTTGTTATAAGCCGGTGACGTAATTATATACTTTCATCGTATACATTTAGTAAAAAGCTGTTATTTTGACGTTACATCTGTTTATAATGTCAAAATAACGGCTTTAACACGTCAATTTTATTTATTTGCATAGATAGAATAATCTGTTGTCCCATACGTTTTGATTGAGTAATTTCTTTCACTTTTTATGAAAAGTGAAAGAAATAATCTTCATGGGTATTTTTTTTACTCCTGTTGAAATGTGACGTAATTTGGATTTTTGTAAAATTTATGTCACAGCTTGTCTATCAACTTCAATTCAATAACACGACAATTTTATTGACATGAAAACCACAGCCAGGTGCAAGTTTCACAGTAATAATTATTATAATAAGTAATAATTATCATTAATTATTAAGAGAACGGATCTGAGGGTACAATAGTGAATAACAAACAGGTATTGTCTCCGAGCTCGACTCCTGACAGGATTGTAATGAATTGTATTCATTGTAATACTCTATTAACATTTTATTACACAATATGAAAGGCCGGGATTTATTTTAATAATTGAATTGGAGAATGTAATAAGAGAATCAAAGGATCAGAAATAAATAACTAAGCAACCATTTGATTAAACTCTTTTGGAAATTATTGACGAACAGTTTGCAGAAAACTGTTCCAACTGAAAGCCCACCAAGTACGCAAGCTTGAACGCAATAAAAACAGGGGCAGATGGATTATGTTGTGGTCCCAAAAATAGTATGAAGTGGTACAACGATAATGGTGTTCAGGTGATCACTTACCGCCTGTGCATCTCATCTAAGCAGCTTAGAAGTCATCAAGATGTATGCACTAGCGTTTACAAACACAAGAGCTGACTATCCTACTTCCAACAAATATATCTCGCTAATACGTTCCCCTGGGATAATTTCCGAACTCCACGCGGGCGTAGCCACAGACACTGCTACTCATAAAATAAATCCCTCAATTTGTCCAACATAATTTAAAAAGACCTAAACACTAACTTGCAGGACACAATTAAGGCTAATTTTTCCACCGCCACCCTATGCTAACTTTATTGGCCGCGATCTCACCTAAAGGCCGCGTTAACCCGGGACCACACTATCAACATTCCGCTAGTTCAAGCTACTTTACTAGCTATTATCCTCGCCAAGCTCGTAACTCATGCCCTTCAAAGTGCGTATGCCTGTTGCCACGTACGGAGTCGTTAAGTTCCGAGTTATGAGCTAGTGATGTTACCAGCACGTCTTTTAGTGAGCACGGATTTTTGTTGAGACGTCGGAACTTTGGGACGGCGGATTTTTAAGTGCAGAGTAGTGAAAATAAGATGGTGTGTCATTCTGTGTCACTGTTGGTGAAGAAGAGTTTGATTGTGCAAGTATTATCTTAATATCCGTGATAATTGAGCGTTGTCTCATAGAGATGACTCTTGGCAATGTATTCAATACAATGGCTGGCGCAAAACGGCCGCGACTTACCGAGTTGTAGGTCGTAGGCCCGAACCCAGACAGGAACTTTACCTTTGTGTAAATTATTTGATCACTATTGCTCTCAAAACGGTCAAATAACACATCGTGAGGAAACCGTCGTATCCTTGAACCAAAAATTCGAAGACATGTGAGGTCTACCAACCCGCACTGGGCCCGCGTGGTGGATTACGGCACACAAGGAGGAGGCCTGTGTCCCAGCAGTGGGGACGTTATAGGCTGATTATGCCACTATATTCAATGAACATGTGACATTTTATGCTTTTCAAAAATGAATCGGAATTTCAGTAAATCAGATGAAAGCAATTTTTTTAAATTCCACATCAGTTTACTTTAAACCAGACATCAAAACAAAATCAATCATGTGTAATTATTTAGTCAAATGGACGCGATATTCGCAACAAACAATGGGAATCACATCCGTTTAAACTTTGCTAGCAAATTGACGGATAAAAGGATACTGATGTAAAAACTACCGGATTATCCGCGGATTCGGTATCGGTATTGAGTGTCGGAACATCCCTAGTTATGACCGCGTGTGTATTACTTATCTTTTGACACAGATTCTCCAATTTGTGTGCTTATGTCATTGCGAGAATAAGTCGAGGTGAAGTATTATTTTTTTATCACTTTCCGTTTCGGTTTTCAACATTTTGGGTAGATGTATTCAGTGTCGAAGGTTTGTGTAAATTGTGGGAACATTAACCACGACCTTGATGTGCTCAGTTTAGTGTAATAAGGTCTACTTATTTCAAGAAAAAATACAGTAGATGTCATCATAGTGGTCTAACTTGGAAGAGGCTTACCTAGCATAAACAACAGGTAAATTGCTTGATTGGATCACAAAGTTATGAAGGTGTTTATAACGCTATACCTACTAATTTAAAAATAATAAAGAGGTAATTTTTTTTTGTAAGTTTGTTTATAGGGGGTAATAATCTCAATATTATACAGGAAAAGTTTTTATTTAGTGCGCAAATTTTAACCATGAATTCAGCATACCATTCTAGACCCCCATTTACAAAAAAAATCAGCTGTTTCATAGAAAAGTGCAAAACCTACGCGGTCAAAATGTGTGAAACAGCTGTTTTTTTTTTGTATAACCGACGAAAAATTTCTGTCGGTCTAGACTGAGATAAGAAGTTTTATCAGGAAGTTACCGCTGAAATTGGACTAAATTCGGAAAACCCAATTTTACAAAAGCAAACCTTTTCAGTAAAACTTAAGCTAATTATTTACATCGGTTCCTGAATCTCACCAGTTTCGTGAGATGAAACGCAAAAGTTGGGACTGGTTTAAGATTAATTAAATTACTGGTTTCCGTTTCTGTTTGGAGATGTAGACAAATTAGTGGTGTTTGCGACGCCGACAGTACACTCGCGTGCAATTATATGCACAATACATGTTGCGTCAGGGCAAGGAGAATTTTATATGCAGGAGATATTGAAATCTTCAAATAAAATTTGTAAATATTAAGTATTTCTTACAATAGGCTATGTCTCTAATAGAGCTTTCTTACTCTATAATTCAGATACAAGACCTGGCAGCAGGGGATAGTTGGTTACAGAAGGAGTACCTGGTGTAACGGAATTTTAAACGATTTATTTACTAGGGGTAGTGGTTAAATAATAACAGCAGCAATGGTCGGACTTTATGGTTAAGCAACGCTTGTCGAGGTCAGTCCACGGATGGGTGACCATCCATTACATACCGAGATCGGTTCCGGCTGTCTCTCGAGTCGTTACCAAAAGCCTGACAACCGGTCTCACCAAGGAGAATCGTGCTACCCAGTAACTATTGTGCAGGTCAGATACGCAGTCGCTCCATGTAAAATACTAGTAGGTATTCATCTGCACTAGAACTAGAGGCCGTGTTCCGTGTGGTGCCGGACGTAAAGAATAGTACCATCCCATTTCTTCCCGTGGGTGTCGTAGGAGGCGACTAAGGGACTTACTAGAGAATAGGCAGCACCGCAGCAGCGTTCTCTATACATTTTACCACCATACTGCAATCGCCGACTCGCCTGCCAAGCGTGGCGATTATGGCAAACACCCCCAAATTGGGGGCCTATGTCCAACAGTAGACGTCTTTCGGCTGAAATGATGATGATGAGACAAGAAGCTGACCCTCAACATAGTTCGAAAAAGCCTATATATAGGCTTAAAGGTGATTAAACTATTTCGCAAGGGAAAAAAAATGCTAAGCTGCAAACGGTAGACCGAGACAAGGAGAATATGCATATTGCAGTAGAAGTAGAGGATGCTGAACAATAAGAAGACGAAACTAAATAAATATGGCGTGTCACTCTTTTCTAGGTATATTTTGCAGCCCGCCACTCTACCAACATTTGCTAGCTGTACTTAGCTTGTTTCGCGTTTTAATTTATGTACATACGGTCCCATTTCAAACAATTACCTTTTGCACTTGGCTTGATGAGGTAAATTATAAAAGCCAGAATAATTCAAAGAGCTCGCCGTTTTTAAATATTAAAGAACGGTTGTTTTTTCAACAAAAAGACGATGAGAGACAATGATGCAAAACGGGTGGGGCTATGAAAGGGAAATAACACTGGGATGGATAGTTAAATAACTGATGTGTAAGTTAGAGGCTCTGGTTGACAGCTGTGCTGCTGGGGAGTTTGTTGCGCCATTTTTTATTCCCAGCTAAAGCACTAGGAAGTGGTGAAGGGCGAGCGTTTCGGGGGGCATGTAATTTCGACGTTCGAAAAGTACTGATTCTTAGGCTAATTTTAATAAATGACTTTTATTTTGATTTAGAGCTGTGCTTATCTCCATAATGCGAATGAGTGGTCTATCTAGGCAGGTGGAAATCGACCGAAAGGCTGAAAATAAGCCGTCTAGCTGAGGATGACGTATCTTTTTGTAACCGAGTTGTGGGAAGCAAATGGGTATGAAATATTTATATGATTAGCCTATAGTGTTCCCACGCTGGGATACAGGTCGCCTTCTAGCGGGAGTGGGCCGTAATTCACCACGCGGGCTTTGTGCGCGTTGGTAGATGTAAGTGTCACATGTCTCCGAATTTGTGGTTCTAGAACATGCCGGTTTCCTCACGATGTTTTCCTTCACCATTTTGAGACGAGTGGTGATGAAATAATTTACACAAAGTACCTGTCAGGCCGTTACCACTTGGCCTCTACTCTCACCTAACCTCGCTTAACATAAACCATACTTCATGTATACTAAGTACAGGCTCTACAAGACAAACACCGTCGACCTCCTCACAACTACGCGAAATGTGAAACCGACATAAGTGTTTATTAGCTTGTAAACAGTGGATACGACGACATGTCACCGGCAGTGTTGTGGGGTTAGCTGGTCAGCACGACACCTAGTCGTAAGTTTGAGTAGCTGTCGAATTAATGTTGAATACCTGGGTTCGTAGTAGGTATTCCAGGTTATTAAACCCGGAATGCGCTTTCAATCTATCTTTTATTATATTCCGATACATATTCGCTTATAGAAACCATGAATTCAGCGCATGATTAGAACCATGCGACACCTTAGCGCAGAAATGATACGTCGGTTAAAAAAATATCTGCTGTTTCATAGAAAAGTGTTCATAGTGAAGTGAAAAGTGTGAAGTGTGGAAAGTTACCTACGCCGTTAAAATATATGGCAGAGCTATTTTTTATTTAAAATACCCGACGAAAATTCAGAACCTTAAGGGTTCACTCATGATATCAGGTTGTACGTCAATGTCCTCTGCAACCCCGTGTATAGCGCACGAAAGCGTAAGGGTGAAGGTTTAGAAGCAGTCGAGTCTAACAACTTTGTTGAGGAATCGAAATAAGCTCCAAAATTATAACTTTTGTAAATACCCTACTACACCTACACACTTCCAGGATTCTCGCCACTTTAAAACAAAAACACATTGGTAACACCCCGTCCCTTCCATCGACTCCCGTTTACGACAGAAAACAGTTAAACCCAAAGATTTTCTTCTCAACTTGCCAAGTAAAATAGTTTTCGCAGCTGGCAATTGCGTCGGCGGGACTAATTTTCTCTTTATTATGTTGCTAGTTAGAAAATTTGTCAAAACTCGTTAACGCGCCCCGGCGGCCATTATATCGTTTGTTTAATTTGTACGACTTCCTCTGGCAAACAATTGTACTAGTTGTATAATTTGCGCTTATTATAGAATACTTGCTGTCTATATTTAGAAACGTTAAGATAATAAGGGAATTGACTAGCTATCACGCCTTAATACCAGTTATGTATGTTCCCCGATTACTCGAAGATGGCTAGACCGATTTGGATTTTGTTTTTTTTGTTTGAAAGGGTATACTTCCCAGGTGGTCCCATGATCATCAAGTCAGGATCTGATGATGGGATCCTGGAGAAATAGAGAGAACTCTTCAAATTTTATAGGCACACGAAGCGATTTAGGTATTTTTTGGAAGAGTACTTTCTCGTAGTGGTCTCATTTCAATTCGGTGAAGATCTGATGAAGAACTTTGGAGATAGGCAACGGAACTCCTCAATAAATGATAGCAAATGGACTGGGATTGCTGAAATCTCATGTCTGTCTATTGCTTACACCAGTTCATAACATAACATCACGCCGGTATGCTGTGAAGGGGTAAGCACATGTGAACCACTAAAAAGTGAAAAATAAAAACTTTTTCCAAAACAAAACAACTGACTTCCAAAAAAACACTACAAAGTGAAAAATAACTTTAATTTCGGAAGGCGGTGACAAAAAATTCAAATACAGCTCCAAAGACACCGACTTCCGAAATTAAAGTTATTTTTCACTTTGTAGTGTTTTTTTAGAAGTCGGTTGTTTTTTTTTGGAAAAAGTTTTTTTTTTGGTATTATGCTTTATTTACATTAAAAAAAATCTTTGTGCTCGAGTTAAGTTTTCATTTTATTTGTTGGTATATTGGTATGGCTGGCTGACTTAATATGTATGACTATTGTTTAATTAATGTTCTGTGTCTCGTAATGTTTATATTACTTTGTCTATGTATGCATAGAATCAAGTCTATCCGACTAAACAGACAGCTGTGCTGCTGGGGAGTTTGTTGCGCCACTTCTTCTTCCCAGCTAAAGCACTAGGAAGTGGTGACGGCTGGGCGTTTTTGGGGGACTGTCCTATGTATTTTGACGTTCGAAAAGTGATGATTCTCAGCCTAATTTGAATAAATGACTTATGTTTTTTTTTTACTTTGACAGTTTATATAGGGACCGAGATGGAGACTATCCCATCTGGAATTTTTCAGTAACAGCCCGTAGTCCGCTTCTGTGCCCGATAGATGGCAATAAGCTCGTCCCATAGGCCCTTGACATAACTGGTGAAATGTAGGTATACTATAGTTAGTTTATGTTTATTGTGTATTACAGACATTAATTAAGAAACAAGGCGTGATGTTATGTAGTTTAAAAAGGCAGTGAAAATCAAGGACTGATCCCAAATAATTAGATAATATAAGTTACCACTTTGACAGTATAAGTACCAACAAAACAATTTTCGGACCAAATCCACGCAAAGAGTAACAAAAATGAGACCAAGTTGAGTATAGTAAAACGAATGCATCCAACAAACTGCATACAGACATTGTCAGCTCAAACAGACAGCATTACACAACAAGGGACATGACTTTTTCTGTCTACAAACTTCACTTCGCGATCCTTTTACAGAGCCCCCCGCGGCCGTAATTCGTAGTTGAAAACATCCCTACTCACAAAATACTTCACGAGTGCATTCGGAAAGGCCACGGCTTTTGAAATTACGGAGCAAACACAGCGACTCCGTCATATAAACTCGTATTGTTCACCTCGGCGTGTCTCCCAACCACGTTTATTTCGCTCACTGTACTTATTTGACGAGATTTCATTATGTACGCTAGCTTTTCAACCGTACCCTCCACACCCTCGATGAAAACTAAGAGGGGTGCATGGAATGTTGTATGATTAGTTTTAAATTGTATTGCCCCAATTTTCGCCGTATCTCGGATGAAAATTCGAGAGATTATGACTTACGTCGCGTGTATTATGTAAAAACAATTTCGGGAACATGTTGGCGTGTTGGAATATTTTCAAGCGGATTAATGTGTTATATGATTGTAGGTCGTTAACGCTGTTTCGTTCTTAGCAATTTAGTATAATTTGGTTAGTTAAGTTCATCATCATCATTCATTCATTTCATTAATTTCAGATTCATTGATTCATTCGTTCATTTTTTTGACATACCTATTACTGTAGAAATGTCACTAATGATATTAATCTGTTTTTTGTTTCTTCTTTTATTTATTTTTTGGAATTCTAATGATTTGACATTTATAATTATTCAATAGAATTTCTGTATAATTTTGGAAAGGAATATTATTTGCATGCCCATGACACGCAGTGTTGCCAACTCCAAAAGTTTAAATTATCGAGTTCCGACCTGAAAATTATCGTAGTCCAGGCAAAATTATCGTACAAAAGCAAAATCACCAAAAAACCCAACTAATTCATTTCAATTCATAACAAACGACAAGATTAGAGTCAAAGGAGAGTATGTGCCAAGTTTCAGCAGCAGATCAAACCGTAATTATGTTTTGTCATAGTGTTTACTTAATATATTTTTTAATGTTTTTCACCGTAGAATTATAAAAAGTCAGAAAATATACAGAAACATCGCTTAAGTTTTTCACCTAAAAGCCATTTGACGTTTCGTTTACGACTATATTGTGCTTATTGCGGATGAAAACATAAGAATGTTTTCAAAATTGTGCGCTAATTAATGTAAGGGAAAGAGAGAGGGACAATTACTTATTGAAGCTGTCATTCTACACATTTGCCATTCAGATTTTGATGATTTTTTGCGTTTATTTTATCTGTCAACTGCAGAAGAGTATACATGTAGAGCAAAAGTACAAAATTATCGTACATTAGACATTCGTTATCGTACATCGTACCATTGGCCAAATTATCGTACGCCCCCATAATTATCGTACGAGTTGGCAACACTGATGACACGGTAGAATATGGAGGACTAATTTTTTAAGAAAACATCTATGTACCAATTACCCATGTTTGCAAAAATAAATGATTTGATTTGATTTGATCATTTCAGCCGAAAGACGTCCACTGTTGGACGCGGGCCTCCCACAAGCTCCAACTTCGACCGGTTCTGTGCTTCCACAAAGTCATCGGTGCACCTTGTGGGAGGCCTTCCAACTCATCGTCTTCTGGTACGTGGTCGCGACTCCGGAACCTGTCGGCCCCGGCCTTCTGTTCTGCGAGCAATGTGCCTTGCCCACTGCCACTTAAGTTTTGCAATTTTTCGGGCTATGTTGGTTACTTTGGTTCTCCTGCAGATTCTTCATGTTTTATTCGAGCACCACTTTCGTCTTGACAGACTGCGATAGGTATTTGGGCCGAAAAGATATTGCGAAGATATTATTTAGTAAGATTAATGCCTCTAAAAGTGCCTAAAATAATGTTGAATAGACAGCAATTAGGAGATGTCACAAAAGTCGTATTCTGTCCAAAAACAGTTACGACTTTTGGCGCCATCCGAAATTATTCGAGGAATAGAAACGAAATTCAATTAAGCAAATAATGCCTATTTCGTTTGACTTATCGTCTACCTAATCTACAACAAAATCTTTGTGGAGGCATTAAAGGGAAGAAGAAATCGTAAATAAAAGATAGAATAAATAAAATTAAAATGTTCGGAGGGAAGCCGATTGAGTGAAAAGAGAATCCTGTCTGTCATTACTTTGTCATTGGTCGCTCGTGTGTGCAAAGATACGGCGATTTCCGTGCGACTTGTGCTCAAAATATCGTACGATGATGACAATTGAGGCTCAGTGGAAACGTATTGATCTTTGATTCTGGCATTCACGTTTTTTTTTTTGTTTACCTGTAATATCCAATGCGGAGTGATAGCTTTTTGTACCGGTTTTTAAATTTTAACTCAAAAACATATAGCGGTCTGTATGTTGCATTATACATGTTGGTACAAGCTGCATTATACGGAATTATACCAACAATTATAATAGATCATGCTGTGGTCAAAAGCTTAGCCAGACAGCAAGCTTGATAAAGACACAACGGCCCATGACTGAAGATGCGCCCGCGCCGGGCACCCTCAAGTAACATATTATCACTTGTAGAGGGCCTTAATGCGTCCATAAATCGTGATAACAGTATTTTAAACCACGTTTGTTTTAAGTGGTGGTAGGTACCATATGTGTGCGCTTTATTTTTTCCAACGTGACGATATAATATCGTGGATGTTCACGTCCACGTCGGCATCACGATAACACAGGGAGGTAAAATGTATGGAAATATATAAAGACCATTTCCGTCCACAATAACATTATAACGTGCACGTATTTCCATACATTTTATAGACGTGGACGTTTCAAAATCAAAATCAAAAGTCATTTATTCAAATTAGGCTGAGAATCAGCACTTTTCGAACGTCAAAATACATAAGATAGTCCCCCAAAAACGCCCACCCGTCCCCACTTCCTAGTGCTGTAGCTGGGAAGAAGAAGTAGCGGAACAAACTTCCCAGCAGCACAGCTGACGTTAAGTCGGATAGACTTGATTTTATACATACATAGACAAAGTAATATAAACATTACGAGAATAAAATAAAAAAAGTCATTAAAAAAAAAGTTTACGTTAGAAATAATAAAAGCGCACATACATACTATATGCTTACCTATAATTTATTTGTAGTATTCAAATTGAAATTGCGTTGTACAAAACTCATTTTAACAATTTAACTTAGCACGACGTGATAAAGAAAAAGACCCGTAACCAAGCGCGTGTAACAGAAAATAAAAGTAAAAACGGAAAATAACGCAAAGAAAACGGCAACAATATAAATTTGCGCACTCAAACCATTTTTATCGCGATCATCAAGGCGTCAATAACTTCGCGAAAGGGGGAGAGAAGTGGAATAAGGCTCGAAAAAAAAACAGCAAATAGATCCTCCGTGCGCACCCAACTATAACAATGACGTGTCGGCATCAAATGCTAATAGAGAAGGAAGTGTACCATCGTGAGACGTTTCATTTCCACAGCGATCGCGCCTCGAATTGAATAAATTTGAATTCGGGAACAAGCACCTTTAGCGGGTTGAAAAGGGGTGGCACACGTCAAAAATAGGGGGGAGGGGGGTGGCGCAATCGAAATATTGTTTGTTCATTATTACAATAGTCTTCGCTCGGTATGGCAGGGTTGACGTACAGTCAGCAAAAGAGATAGTCAGACAGCTTACTTCAACTCTTTGTGAGCACACCAGTCTTCGTCATCGTTCATCTACCACTCGAAAAAGAATAGTCTAAAAAACTCGCTTTAATAGAAAACCAAACTAAAAAATGGAATACAATTTATAAAACAATTCAAAATAAGGATGGAGTGATTTCTGAATGAAATACATAATTTTAATGTTAGAAAGCGTGGGGTGCTTGATATCAAATTGATGTAATATTCTATAGATAGATACTGATAAAAGTAGAGTCATAATAAAAATACCTCAAAAAGCACCACAGCAGATATATACATATATAGATACAGACGAAGCTAATAAAAGCATGTTAAAAGGAGTCGGTTTTTAAAGTCACACTGTGTTGTTTTTTTTTGCCTGTGTTACTAAAATTTTTGTTGACTATATGTGTGTGTGCGAATAAGGGATTAAAATTTTGAGTAATAAAATACGTGTTTATTGAAATATATGACTGGGGCTGATGAAATAACTCGCGCAGCTGGAATGGTTTAAGGATTCCGACAAAGTTATTAAATTATTTCGCCATAAATTAGGGCAATATTTAAGCATAACGTAGAATTGAATGCCGGCTGTGATAAAACATATTTGTTACATAAATGTAAGGACTCGTGAGAAATGATCGGAATTCATCATAATTGATAATTCTTCACGGAAAATGATCTATATTTTCCTCATACATAACAACTTCTTGTGATTATCCGAGAACTCGTAAATAAGTGTCGTCCATACTCAGCATCAGGGGAGCAATTGTGGCTCAGCGGTAACGGCCGAGACTTACCAAGTTGTAGGTCGTGGGTTCGAACTCGAAATGAAATCTTTAAAGACACTTTTTGCACGTCAATACTTTAAAACTAGATGACGCTGGCATTTCCTAGCTGACTGATCTCTGAGAAGAAATGCCAAAACAAGCTCAAAAGTCATGGTCTCTTTTAAAGTCCAAACATTATACAGCGACAAACCGAAATGGGAGATTGTACTCATCATTATGAACAACTTTTACTGAGGGCCCAAAGATGCAATCGCAAAAAAAAACAGCTGTTCCCTACATTTTGACGAGTTATGCGAACATAAATGTAGGGAACAGATGTTTTTTTTTTCGGGATTGCATCATTGGTCCCTTAGTAAAAGTTGTTCATAATGATGAGTACAATCTCCCATTTCGGTTTGTCGCATGTTTTCAATTTCAACCTGTATGTTATGTGAGTCTACTAACAATGCAGAGCCATGTCTGAGAGAGCATTTGAAGAAAGAGCCATTGCAGATTTGAACTGACCTGTCTCGACAGACGGCATACATGCATCAGTCATCGTATAGTCAAACCTACTTTAGGGAGCTCAACGACCCGTCACAAGCAGGCACTTAACTTTGTGTAAAATATTTCAAACCTGCTTTCAAAACTGTGAAAGAAAACATTGTTAAGAAACCGGCATGTCCTAGGACCAAACATTTGTAGACATGTGACATCTACCAACCCGCACAGGGCCTGGTGGTAGATCATAGCTTACTCCCTCTCAAAAAAGGGGAGGCCTGTGTCTCAGCAGTGGGAACAATATTGGCTGATTATGAGTACTCAAAATCAATAAAAGCTCATCAACTTCACCATAATTTGTGATCTTAGAAGAAGCGTATAAAAGGCAAACGTTACCCAATAAAGTTGAGCTTAGCTCGCGAAAAAAATATGCCATTTTATTTTATAAGCAATTCGTATAAATATCTGTGTGCGGGGCTGGAGGAGTGCTTTGCCAATACCGATGTACTCAGTCGATGGAGCAATTTCATCGCAAATTGAAACGTCGTACCTGCTCAGTACCTATATTATGTTGTACCTTTTGTTGCCCTTTGATGCGAGAAGAAATGCGAATAATACAATAAATAGCGATATTACTCGCGAGAAACGGGAAGGGGGACTATTTTCAGGCGAATAAAGGAATATGCGACTCTTGTCAACATGGCGACGTGAAAAGTAATATAATTTTTATTTTTTTGTACGTCTGTCGACAATTTGTTTGATTGCCGCGGGCTGGATTAGGTTTTGTTTGATTAAAATTAAATTGTGGTTTTCTTTTTCAGGGGATCGCGGATCTTGCTGTTGCTGATCATCAAAGTAAATTGGGTTTGTCAAGTTTACGTTTTTAATAAGTGTAACATCTTTAAATACACCTACAATAAAACGTTGTAGTGACGAAGTCAAAACTATACATTTACGGCCTTATTCATAAAAAGTTATCGAACATCTAAACAGTTGCTAAAGTCTGGATTCTCTTTGAAAACCAAACTTTAGCAACTGTTTAGATGTTCGATAACTTTTTATGAATAAGACCGTTAAAATTAAAAAAAAACATTGCTGTTAGTGGGAACGAACCTGGATGTATGTTCCAAACTGGCGCGAAAACGGCTAAACGGATTTGAATGAAATTTGGCACACAAATAGTTTATAACTTAGATACATAGGGCACTTTTAATCCTGGTAGTACGTTCCAATGGGATATTTTTCGACATGCACTTGGGCGAAGCCGCGGGCAAAAACGAGTTTTAATGAACTTGAAATTGGAAATAATAATGCCTTCTCATTTTCTTAATGTGCAAGTATCGCATTTCAAAGTAAAACTTTTACTGTACAAAAAAACAATTTCAATCACAAGAAATCACCAACTTCGTCACATTTCGTCACAAAAAAAGCCGAATCTCAAGATACGATGATATTCACTACCTACCTAACTCATCATTTTGTTTACATCATTTGAACCAATGAGCGTCACGATCACGGGTACGATATGACGTTTGTTGTATAATGGGGCCGTCATTGTGTCCGTTCGTCTGGAATTTCGCAGAGATGTTTGATAGCGTCTTCGAGTCGCGGTAAACGGAACTACGGACTGAGGAATACATACGGTTACTAAGATGTTGTAGCTTGGTTTTATCTAACTTGACTTCATTTTTAATTGTTTTTAGTTGTAATGTAGATGTTGACGATCAAAGGTGCCTTTTATGTGCCTATTTTAAATAAATGCTTTGACGTTGAGTACTAAGTTTATCATAGGATCCCAACTAGAGATAGATAACGTCTCAATAAATATAAAACAATAGCAGCAAAATCCCTACCAACTATCGAACGGGATTATGAGATACAAGTAAAACGATTTTATGAAGAAGACTGACCCAATGAACACGTTAGTAAAATAATATTATATTGCTTTGAAAATACAGAGCAATACGAGTATTTAATCAACAATTATTAGGCGTAATTATAACAATAACCCGCGAATATTGAACAAGTAAAAAGACACAGTTAAACAACATTAAACAACATCGATCACTAATAAAGAGCTAGTGTAATAATAGTGTAGTTCTTTATTAGTGATCGATGATTCAACATAAAATAAACAACTTCGTGACACGACACACCTGTCAAACTGTCAGAAAACCTTAATAAAACATTCGCTGGCCAGCTGAACCATCCGTGTGTCACATTGCATACACACAAACTGCGTGTGAAAATTAAACAACACTACGATTGTGATTGTGTCAACGCTTTCCATTTCACTTGACTGTATGACACGGGCGCTCTAATTCCGTGTCGTCAGTGTGTTGTGAGACATTGCGCAAATAGGTTAGGTACGTTCCCACCGTCTGATTGCCGTGATGTCCCGGTCTATAGTCAAATGAGTAAATCGAATTATTAGCCCGAGATGTGATTGTTCGAAACGTCCTATCTCTTTGTAGTGTATAAGATACGGCTTTATGTCACTGTAATATTGTAAGCGTATGATTCAGTGTAGTGAAACTTTGAAGATAATAAGATTATAGTGCGATGTATCTACGTAATTTTATTGTGCGCTTCAGTGCCGTGACTATGTAAGAGTTACTTGGGGAAATGAACGCTTGCGTTGTCTTATAGACCTTAAGATTATCTCCCGGATTCAGAAAGCCTGCTTAATTTAATCTGTTGTCGAAGCTTAAGCGAATCTACATGATTGGTAGTGTAGTGTTACTTTCATTATAAACAAATCAAAGAAAAGACATTAGGGTAGGCTAGGGCTAGGGGCCTACCCTATTGTCCTTTCTTTGGTATTTTTCACCGAGTCGATGAGTTTGAAAAAAAATTTGAGTTGGGCTGCACGATTACTGATATATACGTGCACTGACTGGACAGGTCAACTCGATATGTGTGGCTCTCAAAAGACCATTTCAGACATTAATCTACATGGTCTCACCAAGATTATGTCTGGACTTTAAAAGAGGTTCTGACCTCTGAGTTTATTTCGGCCTTTCTTCTCAGAGGAGTTAGATAGGAAACGCCTATCTCATCTAGAGTTTACAATATGATTGACGTGTAAAAAGAGAGTTTGAACAAACGTACTTACAGAAATAAAATCTGTTTCATAATATCAGTAACAGATAACATTATTTTGTGATTAAACAGAACTAACTTAATAAATAGGAAACTGCAAATATTGCATGGTAAAATCATCATAAATAAGCTTAAATAACCATAATATTTAGTCACCCAACATTTTATTTGTACATTTAAACACCGTACCCGTCCATTCGTCCGTACCGATCGCCGGCTCAATATGAAGTGTCAATATTTGGTATCGCCAACGATGCGAGCGGAGTCTGTCGAATCGATTCGCATCCGATAATTCCAGGTATCGAGTGAGGCTTAATTTGGGATCGAGTTGTCGTCGAAGCGTTGAGTAGACTAGAGAGCGAGGAGCGAGTGAACAATAGGTGTTAGAGGTGACAAGTAGTGTGTGAGTGGTATGTGTGAGTTACTGGGGTGTACTTGCTGCAAGTTCGGCGGGATTTATATTAAAAGAGGGTGTTTGAGGGAGAAGATGTTAAATAGCTACATGATAGGTTACACACCTTTTTTTTTTTAATTGCTAGGCAGCAGGTAATTTTTTTTACCTAACTGATAGAAGGAAATAAAGTATGAAATACTAGGTTTTGCTAGCGGCTTCGCCCGCGTGGAGGCGGAAATAATCCCACGGGAGCGTACTACCGGGATAAAGAGTGTCCTATATGTTAATCCAGGTTATAAACTATCTGTGTGCCAAATTTCATTCAAATCCATTCGGCCGTTTTTGAGTGATTGAGTAACAAACATACATTTAAACATCTAAATATCCAAACATCTAAACATACATACGTTCATAATATTAGTAGGATAGGATAGGATAAGATTGTCACTTATTCCATATTTTTAGATTAAATAAATTGCTGTTCGCAAGTCTCGCCAACAACACTCAAAAACGAAAATGGAAAATTAGAAAAAACGTAAAGGAGCAGTTGAAATATCGGGAATACTGAATTTTCTATGGGAATTTTGAATGAATATTGAAATTTGGACACTACCAAGTCTTTCAGGAGAGTTAATATACCTAGTTAATGTAAAAATCTCACCCTACCTACAAAAATAAAACCATAATGAATTATTAAAAAAAATCTAAAAGCGTATTTAAGGATTCCTTCTATGTCAACGAAAAGCATGGCAGGCCCCAACCCGCTCATCACACCGGACAAACACAACTTTAGTTAGGTAAACATTCAAGCTAAAAATATTCACTGGACCCTTTTAAAAACGGAACAAATGAATGTACGAATGAACAGTTTCGATAGAATCACTGTCAATTTACTCACGGAGCTACAGTAACAGCTTTTACGGAACGTCTAGTATATCTTGACCCGCGGCTAAATATGGAACTAAAATAAAAATGTATGGAGTTTGACAGTCTATTGACACTTGCCTTGACAAGCAGCGCCATCATGAAGTGTCAAGATTTAATGGACAGTGTTTATTGTTTGCATTGCTCTCTAGTGTCAAGTGTGAATTAAATTCGCTAAAAGGTGTTCAAATGAACAGTTTGGAGAGGGAAGATGGATATAAATTCATGAATTTTGTTTGTTATTGACATAGACCCGTTGAGAGCGCGGATTAGTTGATTATTAAGCTGTAGGAGCGACTTAAAGATATTTAAGTCGGGCCGAGTAACAGATTTGAAAGTCTTGACTCTTGAGAATTGTATTTACATATTTTGCCGATGGAAAGCTGAAGAATAGATTTTAGAATTCACTTTGAATTAATTTGCTTTCAGCACAACTGTTTGTCGTATATTAATGTGGCAAAATAAACTTTTGACCAAATTGTTGTCCTGTGTTTTAGAAAACACAGCACAATTATGCAATGAAAACTTCCCGTTTCCCTAAAATGCGACGCAAACAATAATTTTAGTAGATAACGGAATTTTTAATTTAGAAACTATCTCAAACACACAACTTTGTACTTTCACCGTGGCTGTGCGTTTTCAATTGTTATTTTTTCTGACAACTCCTGAGAGCCACCACGGGGCACATCCTTTTAATTAAAACGGTGTTGAGGGGATTCGCCCTGGCGTTCGCAAATTAATTCATTTTGTTTTAGTTTCTCGTTATATTTACTCTGCTCACTACTTCATGGCGTTGTGTAAACGTTCTCACATACACAATGCTTGTTGGTTTTATTTTCAAGAGGAAAGTGAATATTCTCATGGTCTCGACCACAATGATCAGTGATATTTATGTAGAAAACGTAATGAAATGATGACAGACAAGTACTGTCGCAAGTGATGTTTACATTTTGACAAGTGACCATTGTGTGCAAATTTTTGAGACGCACGTTTTGTAGTCGGTGTCATTTTCAGATGTCGCGGTAGAAGTAGGAATTTCGGTAATAATTGAAGTATCTAAATTGTTTAGTCTCTCATCATCATCTGGCTAGCCTTTTCGGGTTGGCTTCCAGTCTAACTGGAATTGCAGATGCATGTATTTTAGATGAAGTAACTGACTATCTGACCTCTATAACACACCCCAGTTACTGGGTAAGACCATAAGGTAAGATTTGTCAGACTTTGGGGCGTCTGACGGCCCATAACGACTGTCAAAGATGCACGAATGACAGCTGGTACCAATGGCTTAACGTGCTGGCTGAGCACGTTAAGCCGTATGTAAAGATGATCACCCATCCACGGACCGACCGCGGCAAGCGTAACTTAATCTGATCGAACGACCCGTGCTGCTGTTATCACTTAGTCACCAGCCCTTCATGTGACAAAAAACAATTGGCGTTAAAACAGAAGATACATTTGGTAGCAGCGAAATTAAATATGTTGTACAATAATTGCTTCATATAATTCCGTGACAAAAGCATAAAACGCGTGACGTGAGTTTAATGTGCGTGAAAAATTTTGTAAACGCGCGCGTTTCAATAACCGCAGTGGACACTTTTAGTTGGCCTTTTACTACTTTTATGTGAATATTACTGGACAATTATATAAACGTAGGTTGTAGGTATATTGTTACAGTCGATAAAATGAATTATACAGGGTGTCCAGTAAATAGTACGACATAGTGTACGGGGTGATAGCTTGGGTCAATACCTACCAAAAAAACATCATATATGTTCCGCAAAATGTTACGGATTTACAGTTATAGTGTTAAGCGATAAGAAAATCCTATGTGTTAATCCAAGTTATAATCTATCTGTATGCCAAATTTCATTCAAATCCGTTCAGCCGTTGTTGCGTGATCGAGTAACAATCATCCAAACATCTAAACATACAAATGTTCACATTTATAATATTAGTAGGATTATTATACCTACAGTAGGGGTGTCCCACTAGAGATACACGTATCAGTACATTTCGCCCGCGGGACTTACACGGGATCTTCGTATCCAGGTGTCCGTTACACGTTCATTATTGATCTCCTCTGTCAACATTTGAAGGGTATCGTGCCCATCATATTACTGTTACGTCCAACTGTTATTGTTTGATCATCGCGTTGTTTTAGTATTAATTAGTATTGTATATGTTTTTGTTTCGTTCTCATAGTTGGTAAACTTCGGTAACGTGAGCTTGAGAATGCTCGGAGGCATCATTATGAGAGATGTAAGCAAATATGTTAGTGTTACAAATGTGAAATGTTTCGGTGGTATTCTAGACTTGGAATTAATTCGACTCAGTTTCATAAAAAAGAGGTCTTCTCTAGATAATCTTTTAACCCCAGCTAGACCTATTCATAATGTAATGACTAATGATACATTTGAAGTGGATGCAATAAAAAAAGGCTGCTGTGATAAAGCTATGGGCAGGATAGACGTTCCCTATAACAGTGCGCGTCTCCTCATCATCATCTGCCTAGCCTTTTTGCCTAGTCGGCCTCCAGTCTAACCGGTTGCAGCTGAATACCGGTATTCCACATGGAGCGACTGCCTATCTGACCTTCCCAACCCAGTAACTGTTAGTGCACGTCTATGTAGCTCAAATTGGTTTGTTTTTTACTGTGGTAGATTTAGGTCTGCTGGAAATACTTTATTTTTTTCCCTTTGTCTCTAATATTCATAATTGTCAGTGAAATTCATACCTGTTATTCGCATGGCTACTGAAATACCAACTTTAGATGTTATTTAATTTGAAGCGTTAGTGACAGTGCTGTTAGTGTGCTTAATCTAAATAAATAAATAGTAAGTTGATGACGGAGATGGTGGGATGAGCTGGACTCCTTTAATAAAGATTGGTCCTTGGCAGCTCTGGACAAAGAACTGTGGAAAGAGAGTAAGAAGGCCTTCACCCAGGAGTGGCACATTAATGGCTATAATAGTAACATGACATTAAATCATTTGTGTTTTCAGATACTAGTTGTTCAAATCGGAATTTTGTCGATTTGGAGATTTTCCATATTTAGCAATTAGAGATTGTCCATATTTAACAATGAGAGATTGTCCATATTTAGCAATGAGAGATTGTCCATATTTAGCAATAAGAGTTGTCCATATTTAGCAACGAAATAGCGCTAAGAAGGTAAAGAGATTCATGTATGTTTAATATTCCTTCAAACAATCGTAAATACCCACCGTTTAAAGTTTTAAATATCCAACATAATTTCCACTCCCAGTTACACGTATAGTACGCCCACACATTCACCAAAAGAGACGTCACAATTACAACGTTAAATCGCAGTTTAATATTAATTACAGTTCCAAGGTCTAAGTAAGGGTTGAGGCCCTTTGAATATTTCACCGCTTTCAGGTAAATATCTAGAGACAGATAGCGATGTGGCCGACAGTATTGAGATATGCACACAAATGCGGGTCGGTCCTCTTGATCGACATTACCTTAGATTGTTTCGCTTGTCAAGCTTAAGGACCTTTGTTAACATTGGGTTATCAGAATGATGGAATCGGGTTGAAAAAATATCGAAGAGACAGTTTGACATGAGAATAGCAAGAACTGAACAGTGGTTTGAGAAATGGGATTTGGATTTACATTAAATAGTAAGATAATAAAATTTGCACCCCCAGCTGTCTATGTTGGGCCTGCAGAAACGCTACTAAATGACATGGTACATCTGGAAATCTCTTAATCGACTAATGTTTAGAAGCCAGGTAGGCCGCTACTGGCAAAACTTGTGAGTTGGGGGTACTCTAATTAGTCGCACTGTGACTATGGTGCCACATTGCAAACTATGCCCCACGCGTGTTGTGCTGTGTGTGCAGTGTGTGCACTTACACCTGCACTAAGAAGTTCTTTGCCAGGCCAACAATAACGCTGTGAAAGTGGCTGAATTCTGGTTGAAGTTTATTTACAACCAAGAAATGGAATCTTTGATACGACGAAGAAGAAAAAGCAAGATAATAATAGCATATCGTGATAATCCACTCTTCTTAAAAAAGCTTGGCTCGCCCCTTTAGGAAAAACGAATTATCACGAAGATACTCCAGAAGTAACAAATACAGGAGTATAAACCAATAAAAAAGCAGCAAACTCCTGACGACCAATCATCGCAAGGTAACAAACGTGACGATTTCTAAGCACACAATTATATGCTATACTAAAATTCATTACCAACTACATATACCTATACGGCGAAGGAAAACATATATTAAGGAAAGGCGCACGTTTAATGATAAATAGGAAACGTGAGCTCCTTGTGAGTAGCGATCGGTTGTACCAACTGTCACGTTTGGAATCCATTACTGGTGAAACGGATACATTGAGTGTTGACTGTGACGTAGTGGATTAAGTGTTAGCAGTCCCTGGGCTTAGTGTAAATCATAATGATCTGAATACATAAGCCGTGGATTGATTAGAAGATTGAAGGTTTAGGGGTACCTATATCTGATAGTGAAAGTTTCAATCATGAAGACATAACGGCTAGTATAGTTGACGATATAAGTATACATAACATGCAGAATTCAAGGGTGAATACAGATATAATTAGCATAGGAGTAACGAGGAATCTAAAAGCCAGTGGTTATAGAGTTAATGGTAAGTACAACGAACTGCGTCATTTGAAGTCGTATTATTATTAATATAATAACATAATGCTAAACTGTTTATAGTTCTGTACATCTTCCTTACATTGTCCTTGGAACCGTAACAAACACGAAACATAACAATTCCTTATCACCAGCATACCGGTCGTAGTTCTAAGTGTGTCGCAGAAATTGTAACGCGATAGTACCCAGCGATCCCTCGACGGACCCATAGACAATCGTACGCAAAACAATGAGCAACGTGACATACACACAAAGGTACACTTCTTGGACGGCCATAGATAAGTAAATGGAGTGCTATTGTGCGGGCAATCTATTTTTGAACTGCAAAAGCCGGTGTGAGAATTGTTTTCGATAAACGGCTAAGCAAAACAGGAATCGTATAATGACAAAGTTAATAAAATAGCATTAATAACGTGCTGTTTACTTATGCCTGTCAATTTGAACGAAGCAACCACATGAAAAATCGTGTGAACAGAAGTGAATTACTTAATGTAGGCCATAGCTAGGTACATGTGACCCGTTAATTTATTGGGCACGCCACGATAGCGGCGGTAAGTCCCCTCTTTGAGGAGTGGCTTGAGAGGCGGCATGGCGTCCTCACCTTCCGCCTGACGCAGGTCCTCACCGGACACGGTTGTTTCGGGAGGTTCCTGTTTCGTATAAGGCGGGAGGAAACGCCCGGGTGCTTCCATTGCGAAGATCGCCCAGAGGACACGGTGGAGCATACGGTGGCGGTCTGCCCAGCTTGGGCGGAGCACCGCCGTGTCCTCGTGGAGGCGATCGGCGGCGGCGATCTCTCGCGTCCGGCCCTGGTGCAGGCCATGGTACGGAGCGAGAGTGAATGGCTAGCCGTCACCTCCTTCTGCGAAGCAGTAATGCTCGCGAAGAGGGAGGCGGCGCACGTGAGGGAGAGGCAGTATATGCGCCCTCACGGCCGTAGTCGCCGCGGGAGAAGCCCTGGGCGTCGGGAATCCCAGGCTGATTCCCGGCCACCGTAGGCGCGGGCTTGCGGACGGCGAGTAATGGGTAGCTCGCTGTCCGGTAAGGACCAAGCCCGGGTCGACGGCGCGTTGTGTTCCACGCGCGCCTCAAAGAGATGTCAGCACCAAATGGGGGGTCCGCAAGGGCCGATGCCTGCCAGGGGTGCGGGTTGTTCGAAAGAGATACCGCGGCCCCTGGCACACAGGCAACTGAGGGAACACGGGTGGGTTTTAGTCAGTAAAAGTCTGACACGCCCTCTCGCTCCACCCAGAGCGGGAGAAGTTATTTGATGATTTCCCACCCAAAAAAAAAAAAAAACCCGTTAATTTATACGACTTTCAATCTAAATTAATCAATTTGATTGAACCCTGTGTTTTTGTCATATTACCGCGGATAATGATAATGCTACAGGGAATGGTATGGCGATCAATTATCCACAGACAACGTTTCTGTTTTCAAAAGACGTCCTTGGCAACAGATGAACGGAGAAAAATGCGCCAAATACCTATTATTAGCCCTCCATTCGTTCTTACTCCGTGTCCGGGACATATCAACGGCTTCAAGGCGCGAAGTCAGCATAACAGATGCATTGTTGTCACATATATGTGACACCGGCTAGGGCTGGCACAAGACGGTTATGAAGTTATGAGATTCGTATCAGTGTCGCACAAACTTTCGTTTTCAATTAAATCTTGAGACGTGTAATGTTCCCACTTCCCTGTGACTTAGACGATGATTTGAAGTACGGAGATGACAGAAGTTTATGTAATATATTATGTCACTTTACTCGGTGGAACTGTCGAAAATGTACAGGTAAGGTGACTGAAAAGTTTGGTAAGTAGGTAAACATATTTGCGTTACATCATATGATTTGGAGTCTCCTTTTAAGCAAGGATTGCTTGTGATAGGAGATTTCGCGCTTCCTCTTATCATTATACATAAGTAATTGAATAACGCTTAGAAAACAGTTTTAAATAATAAACAAAAACGCAAAGAGGCGTGCTTGTAGTGTATTGTAGTGTAAGAGAATGTGTGTGTGTGTGAGAGGATGAGTGAAGGTGTCCTAGGTACCTATGCATGGCGTCGTTTAGATAGTTAGGGGCTGGTTGCAAGCGTCTACGTCTAGAAAGGACTTACGTATAGTGAATTTGGGTCTAAATTGCATTGTTGTCGAATAAATGTGAGATTAGGTTAGGGTTTACGCGTGAGAAAGTTTACATTAGAAGTGACCACTTCCCCCCCCAGTGGGTTCCCGCATTGTCGTTGCGGGGGGGCTCAGTAGCCGTGGTCCGCTCCCACGGTGAAGCGAAGAGGAACCCCAAGGTGGGGCCGCTCGTCAGGGCTTTTGTCTCCAAGCCGACGACGTAGCGGCCAGAATGTAGGTTGCGGTGAGGTGCACCGCAACTGAGGCGGGCCGCGGTGTCGAATGGGAGGCATCGCGGCTGAGGATTACAGGCTGCGGAAGAGGAGGAGTGCCGGTACTTCTGAGTAGCGCTCTTCCCTTCCGTGGCCTGGACGGGGCCGCCACCGTTTGATGGCGGACGCGGTGGGGCCGCAGGGGAAGAGGAGTGTCGGTATAGCGTTGGCCGCTCTCCCTATCCCCTGCGGCCGAAATGTGGTAGGCGGCGGGGCCACTGTGCTGACCCGTCGCAGGGGGACCAAGGGCACCAGACACGGGTACGTCTGGGGCCCTTTTGTTACTTGGTTCCTGTGGTGGTCACGGCGTGCCACGTGTCCTGGTGCGCCGAACTGGTGGGGTCCGCAAGGGCCGATGCCTGCCAGGGTTGCGGGTTGTTCGAAAGAGATACCGCGGCCCCTGGCACACAGGCAACTGAGGGAACACGGGTGGGTTTTAGTCAGTAAAAGTCTGACACGCCCTCCTGCTCCACCCAGAGCAGGAGAAGTTATTTGATGATTTCCCACCCTCAAAAAAAAAAAAAAAAAAAAAGTGACCACTTCAGAGGGATTAAAAACGATGTCTTGAAATATTGAACTGAACTGATTACGTTGGTTGGTTTTAGCTTTTTTCTTTATTTCAAACTAGCTTTTGCCAGCGGCTTCGCCTGCGTGGAGGTCGGTGTTTTATATATTTAAATCTTCCTCTTAAATCACTCTGTCTGCATTAAAATCCGTTGCGTAGTTAAAAAGATCTAAGCGTACAAACACAAAAAGCGACTTTGTTTTATACTATGTAAAGACACGACATGGAACGAATGATTATATTTAAAGGCCTACGTCCCGTTTGGTAGCGTAACACGGTCACTTTATGAACCGTACTGCTCATTAACGGCTTGTCTTGAAGATTTGAAAAATATATGATTTTGCTATAAATTCATATAGATAATTTTGCCGAGGGTACTTTTTTGTATGGTTAATACTTTTGCTGTAAAAAAATATTTTCCAACACGCAATATTTTGGCTTCTATTCCATACTCTTACTAAACGGCTTCATTATTTGAAAAAAAAAAAATACACTGAAAAATAGAAAGGTATAGGTACCACAGAATCGCTAGAGCACAATTGTAAATTAATCAACATTTGCCAAGGAATATCCCCATTTTGAGATAAAGGCTCAGAGGTGCCCTGCGCGGGCGCGGGCGGTAGTCGTGCTTTAGTATACAGACGGGAGATGAGGATACTATGGGCCTTAACAATAAAAGCAGCATCGAAACTAGTATCCGACTATAGGTATATTATTATATACATATGTTGGCGATTGCCGCCATCTCTTACAAAAAGAGTGACATCAACGGAGCGGCCTGGTGGCTTCCAGTCCAGCAGACGAGGTGCTTGCGCTGCAGTATCCCGAGCCGGACGTAAACATCCATAAGATAGGGTCAAAATTCAGCATGGGAACATAAACAAAAGCAGCGTTGTGATTATTGTGATTTAGAGACTATATCGGGACTTATTTGGAGATCGCTCTTAGAGGCAGTCTTTTCATGTGTGTTAAATATTTCCCTTGTCATTCTGTATCTATATTACATAGTTTGAAGTTATTATATTGTTAAAAGCACTTACAAAGTGGGTTCAATTAATAGTTGGTGATCTAAAACATTTAGAGTTATCACATATTATTATATCCTACTTCGTATTACCTACTAATATTATAAACGTGAAAGTTTATATCTAACTTTTTCACGCAAAAACAATTTATCTGATTTGGACGAAATTTGGCACAAACATTTTATGACCTGCATTAACACTAAGGATACTTTTCATCCCGGTAATACGTTTGCGGGAGATAATTTCTGACCTAAACGCGAGCGAAGCTGTTGGCAATAGTTACAAGTATTTTAAAACTTCATTTAGAATAGAAAATATTTCCTTTAAATAGTCACTATAACAGTATTACTTTAATTTATATACCTAAATGTCCCAAAATACGGCTTATCAGCCCTGTGACCCACACAAGAACGACGTCCGTATATTTACAGCACACACACACATTCTACCTGTCAACGCGAACATTTCCTGTGTGTATACCACATTAGTTACAACAACCACACACACACATAAACACCACATATTTAATGCACACACACAAAACATTTCAAACCGCAAATGTGTAGGTACAGGGATTGATATAAAAGTCGCAGCTGTTTCGTGAAATCGGTGAATTATGTAAATGGCCGGGAATGTTTTTTTTTTGGTTACGTTTTTATTGGTAACGGACATGGGAGGAGTGTGGCTGTGGATTTAATTGCGCGTTTCGTAATTAATTTTATTGTGGTAGACCTGTCGGGTGGAAGGTTTAAAGGGGTTGGACTAGCGTCATTACACGTCACACAAGGGACAATTACAAAAAAACCTGATGAGAATAATACTTGCAACCGAATTTGTTTGATTAATCAATTGATTAATTAAATCATATTAAAGTCAAAGCATTTATTTCAAATAGGCAACGTTGAACATAAAAATTAACATTAAAATAAAATTGATTCTAGACGGCCATTCCAACAGGTTACTTCGTATGGAGAAGAATGAAATATAATAAAATTACCAGGTTATAAATTACTATTTATTATAAAAATTAAAAAGAGGAATTGAGATTCCTAAAAAGAATAGATCTAACTATGTAGGCTTCCCAGGCTGATTCCCGGCCACCGTAGGCGCGGACTTGCGGACGGCGAGTAATGGGTAGCTTGCTGTCCGGTAAGGACCAAGCCCGGGTCGACGGCGCGTTGTGTTCCACGCGCGCCTCAAAGAGATGTCAGCACCAACTGGTGGGGTCCGCAAGGGCCGATCCCTGCCAGGGGTGCGGGTTGTTCGAAAGAGATACCGCGGCCCCTGGCACACAGGCAACTGAGGGAACACGGGTGGGTTTTAGTCAGTAAAAGTCTGACATGCCCTCCTGCTCCACCCAGAGCGGGAGAAGTTATTTGATGATTTCCCACCCAGTAAAAAAACCATGTAGGCTTAGCAAAAACAACAAACGTACCTAACATAAAAACCATATTCAAAATAAATCACTGTAAAAAGAGAGTGATTTATCTTGAATATTATTTTTGATTTTGGTGCTTGGTTTAGGTTTTTGGTCTAAAAATAGCACAATTATTTTTGTAAGTTAATGGTCCAGAATGTTTATTAAATATCTAAATTCCATTGTTGACAGCGACATATCTGTAAGTAGAACAATGGCTACCAGTTAGTGGCAGCAGTGTCGCATAGGTGCTAACATTCTTGAAATACAACGCCTGGCGATATATGGGCTTCATACGTATATACATATTCAAGTAGGGAAATACTAAATATATAAATTTCGGCAGACATTTTGTTGAATACAATTAACTAACAGTATGTTATTTTATAGTTTACTATTAGTGCAATAATTTATGCTCATTATTATTAAGAGAACTCGGACTTACTCTGGGTGACCACCATTACATACTAAGACCCCTCCGTGCCTCGAAGCCGTTGGTCCCGGCTGTCATTCGAGATTCTTTGACAGCCGTTACGGGTCGTCGGAAGCCCGGAAGTCTGAAAAACGGTCTTACCCCCCTTGGTAAGACCGTATTGTATTACCCAATTAACGGGTCGCGGAGGTCAGATAAGCAGTCGTTCCATGTAAAATGCTGGTATTCAGCGCCATCCGGATAGACTTAAAGTAGACCCAAACATAGTTGGTAAAACTAGGCACAGATGATAATGCTGACCATAACATCATAACTATGTTAGAATGCATTGGAAATAGTACTTTATTTTAATAAGTAAAGAAACTATGATTAATTACTTGGTTATACAAACGTTCGTTGGTTGGACAATGATGTCAAGGAGTTTCATAAAAATATCAGAAGAACTCTTGAACTTGTTTTTGTTGTATAGTAGAAATCGGGTTAAGAACTTAATAGTGCTGTGTTTTTACTACTGCACACTTTCTAAGTATGTCATTACTGAGTACCTTTTTACTTTGTGATTTATAATTCTACTAGCTTAATACCAGCAGCTTGGCCCGCGTGCAGTTCAAAAATTATCCCACGGGAACATACTATTGGTATAAAATGGATTCTATATGTTATTCCAGGTTACAAACTATCTGTGTGCCAAATTTCATCCAAATCCGGTCCGCCGTTTTTGCGTGATTGAGTAACAAACATCCAAACATACAAAATTTCACATTTCTAATATCAGTAGGATTGTAAACTGGTAGGCACTACGTAACATAACATCACGCCTATATTCTCCGAAGGGTTAAGTAAATGTATACCTATACTACGCCTACATTTCACCAGTTATGTTTGAGTCGGAGAATCTATTGCCATCAACCGGGCATCGATCCACGCTTCGACCTGCTACTGAAAAAATCCAGTTGGAAAAACACAATAACAAATTGGCCGACCCGGGAATAGAACCTAGGACCTTATGTTCAGCAGTAACGCTTGCAATCACTAGACCAACGAGCCACTACCAACGAGTAAACTAGGTAATCTACGTAAACAAGCTCTAATTAGTCAGCGTAAAGTACGTTGTAAGTCGTATCGGCAAAGACTCGTTACAATCAATAGGCAATTAATTCGCGTACCGCGCACTTCGCGTCGAGCCGCGCTCTTCTTTATAGGGTTGTCAAACTGTTGTTGTTATTACTTACTTTTGAAAGAAAGTAAATTGATTTACGTATGTGCAGCTGCTGTGGTCTATTGAGTTGATTGATTGAGAAGGGAAGTTTTTTTTTCGTTCAGGGTGTCAGTATAGTGAGGAAATGTTTTTCGAATCCGCTAACGTAAATTTACTTGATAACAATGTTAATTTTCTATAACATTTCGACTTAATCGCAAGGCTGTATTTTACGAAAATACATCATATCTAATTGCGTTTGACATTTACCAAAAGATAACCTAACGATGCGTCCATTATATTAAAATGACATTACCATCCCATCTTATCATTCTTCAAACACGATTGACCTCAAAACCAATACCGCAGTATTCTCATCAAACACGTCAAAAGCAAAATTAATCAAGCTCTCGGCGGCTATAACAATAATTTATAACGTGTCACGTCAGGCTACACTTGCACCACACCCCTCGAGCGTACGAGGGAGGCAAACTTATGTATTGACGTGCAATATAACTTGGCGTCGTGTCCCGTGATTAATTTCGTTGGGTGACAGCCCTAGCAGTTAGGATTGACAAGTCGCGAGCGTGAATCAGTCGCGGGTCGTGGCGGCGGCGTACCGCGGGACCGAAATCCGCGCCATTTGTATGTATCGTTTACGAGACTCGAAAGTTTGCGACAACGAAACTTTGGAGTGAGAAATTGCTGTGGGTAACAAGACAGTTCGTGGAACTATTCGGTTTTATTGGTTGGGGTGTTAATTATTGGCAATTCGGGGTTTGAGTAGATGCTGTTAGTGGGTAATTGTATTATTTTGGGATTTGTAAGAAGTAGTAGTAGGTAATAGGATTAACGAGTGGCTTATATTTGGAAATAAAAATTGCAGGTGCTAGTAATGAGAATGTCAATAACAACCGCCTCCAGCAAGGTGGACCGACGACCTTGTGAAAGCCGCAGGAATCTGCTGGATGCGGGAAGCGCAGAACCGGTGGAAGAAGTGAAGTGATGGAGCTTGGAGGAGATCTTTGTCCGGCAGAGCCATTGCAAACTGTACATGTTGGCGCTGCGTGTAGTCACTGCAATGAGACGTACAGTGGGTCTAGTGTGCGTTTCTTTTAACCATCTCGATCTAACGCAACGAGCTCGTTCGACATGCTTAAAAGACACTCACTCACACTAAGGCCACAGTTGTCGTTTGCATCTGAGCCTCGTCATCATAGTGTGCGCCATGTCTAAGAGTCTATTCTAGCTAGTACGTGCTTTTGAATACAAACACAGACTGCCTAAAGAAGAAGAATTAGACATACTATGGCAATCTGTAACTCCAGTCATCTCAGTCCCCAGATTCTTTAGCTAACTCGAAACTGGAGCAAGATAATAATTAAGATTAAAGCCTTTGGTAAGTTAGGCATTACCCCATTTGTTTGTATCGTTCGCCAAAGATGGAAAGTTCTCAGTGAGGAATAGCTGCGGCTTTGGGTAACTTAAGACAGTTGGAGCTATTAGTTTTATTGATGTTACTGATTACTAGTTTGGAGGTCTGATGGTTTCCCGAGTTCCTTCTAGACGTGAAGTTAATGGAGTTTGAAATATCTTTGGAAGGAAGAAAATAACTTGCTGCAAATTATGCGAAGGGATAAAATACATACATTTCTGGGGAGTTCGTTGCGCTACTTCTTCTTCCCTGCTAAAACACTAGGAAGTGGTGAAGGGCGGGCGTTTTGGGGGACTGTCTTATGTAATTTTGACTTTCGAAAAGTGCTGATTCTCAGCCTAATTTGAATATATGAATTTTTGATTTTGAAACAATGACTGTAATTCGTGCTATGATGGTGTGAAGTTAATAAAATAACAGAAAAAGATAAAACATGCAACAATTGAGTAAAAAATGCACATGACAAAGACGACATTAATAAAAAACAATACAGATAGATATACAGTACAGCCATTAATAACGCTACCAATAATAAACTAGCAATCCGACTGAAATTAGCACTAAATTACCCAACAAATCATTCATCTGTTACCGATAATATTAGCCGTGATTACATTAATTGGGCCCGCGTTACTAGAGGTGTCAGATTGACAACTAGTCGATATAAATTAGAGCTGCCCTGGCGTGCCAGTTGGCTGATTATTTATGACCTATCATATTGTCAGGCATCTTGTTAGGTAGGCTGAAAGAATTGAGAGCCAAAAGTTACGATGTCTCAATTGTGTTAGTGGAACTTCATTGCCCTCTTTTCTTGTTAAAATATTCGTCATTGTCCTCTATTTCGATCCCTCTTGTTAGCATTTTTTGTAGTTCGCGGTCTCTTTTAAACATTATTCTGGTAATGCCATGGGTTTTCAGTAGGTATTAATATTTATTATACGGTTGTATAAACCATATAATAAATTAACTGCCAGTTCTAATTAGCTGCTGATGCGTGCGTTAGTTTCAAAAAGCTTGGAGATATTTAATATGTCTATTCGATTCTTGAAGCAGTTTAGTGTGGGAGCCATCGCAACATTATGGTCGTATATCCGAATACAAACACAAAAATAAACTCACGTCTTTTTCTCATGGGGGTATGCAGAAACGATGGACATACATTAGAGTATAAACTATGGAACGCCATCTGCCACGATCCTTAAATGCTTTGATCCTTTTGCCTCGTTTAAACCCATACATCTTGGTCATACACGCACGAATTACAGTCTCTATATCATGTAACACAAAATAAAGATCGTGCTGAACAAAATTAACACATTCTAACTCTCCAACATTCAATTTAACATACAACTCAAAAAAAAATCAAAGCTTATTCTGGTAGACGAAAAAACCTTTATAAATCCAACACAATCGTATACGCATCTGACCTTCCGATCTTTCGATGTCAAGCTTACGGAAACTATTACCATACCCTTAAACTTTTTACCTAACAAATGGCCGCCGAGTCAAAACGTCAGGGACAATTTTAAAATTAACATTTTTTTCACTTCCGAAGATTATACGAGAATATGGAATGAGTGGCATTGTCGATGTCAACGAACTTGGGCACTATTTCCTTTGTTTTTTTTTTTATCGATCGGCATTTACATTTATACCGTCCAAGTGCCGCGTCTATTTGGAAGGAAGCCGATAGTAATATCTGTTCGCTGAATTTTATTATTGCAACAGTATTGTGTGCGACTGCCTCGTTGGTTTAGTGGTCGTGGACGCTACTGCTGAGTACCTATCCTATGAGTAAAGTGTTCTATCTAGAATTTCTCAGTACCAGCCCGGAGTTTAGATTTGTGCCCGGTTGATGGTGATAGGCTTCTTGCCAGGGGTGCGGGTTGTTCGAAAGAGATACCGCGGCCCCTGGCACACAGGCAACTGAGGGAACACGGGTGGGTTTTAGTCAGTAAAAGTCTGACACGCCCTCCCGCTCCACCCAGAGCGGGAGAAGATATTTGATGAATTCCCACCCAAAAAAAAAAATGGTAATAGGCTTGCCCTCTATTACATGGGACGTAAAGATGCGCCTGTCCAACCCTTCGGGAAAACGAAGTTTGATGATATGTTGTGTATTATTGTCCGCTTTTATAACATCTAACATCACGATATTTTCGTGGAAGCCCACGACACAGCAACACGATAACACAGGGAAATTAAATGTATGGAATAATGTTTAAGAAACTTTTAAATTCCCGTCCACGATAAATTTATAACGTGCAAGTACTTCCATACATTGCGTGGACGTCATCGATGACACGTGACGTAAGCAGTGATAACTTTTTTTTTTCACATAAACTTACATGGGCACTTATGAAACGTCAGAAGCTAGATGCACGGTTCCAATTGGTCGCTTCCTATGGAAAAGAGCCGGCAAGAAACTCCACGGTTACTCTTTTAAAAATAATAATTGGCTTTTACAATGTTTTCAAATTACAGTGTTAACAAGTTTGGGAGGGCAGTGTAGTAGGATAAAAGCTCAAATTGGAGCTACCAAAAAGGTTTTATCGACTGACTGGAAATAATCGGAGAAAAAGTGATAGTTTTGATGGTATTTAGATCGAAAAGAGAAAAGGAACATCAACAAGGCGAAACAAGACGTTTGGATGCTAATTTTGGAACAAAAGTCACAAACTCACTTCACGTAAGAACGTGAAGTGAGTTCTTGCGGTCTATAGTAACGTAACTTAGTATGCACTTGATGTTCACAGCTTCAAACTTTAGTCCATTCAGCTTACGAGCTAGTTTCACTACTCTTGCTAGTAGATTCATAATTTTAGACTGACCTTTAGAAAGTTTCGTATCTTCAATCTTTCTTTAATTAACTAATTAATAAATATGTGGTGTTTTTCTGAACACCAGTCTTCTCAATCGTGGGGTAATCAAAAGGTGTATCGTATTACCCACTAACTGGGTTGTGAAGGTCAGATAGGTACCCGCTTCAAGTAAAATACTGCTACTCAGCTGCATCCGATGGAAGCTGACCCTAAAATAGTTCGGAAAAGGCTAGTCAGATGATGATAGTTATTTTTGTGTGTTGTCTTTTATGGTGAAGTATTCTTTATTTTTGAAGTGAAATCTTCTTTAGGCGCGTTGAGCACTTTTTGGGTGAACAAAAATCATGGACACGGGTCATCGTCACCAAACGCTTTCCATGAGCTATATGTATACTGTGTATATTATGTACAAGTTATTTAGTTTTAATTTCTATCGGCAGTCGCCAAAGACTGCCCCGCATGTTTTTTTCTAATGATTCATTTGTATTATTTTATATTCATCTGTTATGTAATCCACATTGATTCCTTTGTATTATTTTCGTGACATGTTTTTTTAATCGTTTTTACTTTGCCAAACTTACTGTACCTAACTAGATTATAAGTAAATTATGTGGTCTGCTATAATTGGAAGCGCACATGTGTCCCTGGTCTATGTCTACATGTATGTAATTGTGTAGCCTCTGTTGGAGAACCAATATATAAATAAACTACAATTACTATCAAAAACATTTCTTCAACGTCAAATTCCATGCTACCAAATTCATTACCCAAAATCAAAGAGAATTCGGAAGTAATTTCAGATCAGTCAGCAATACTAATGAACCTGAACCATTTACAGTAAGTACTACACAATACTAGTATTATATGTATAGTACTAGCTTTTCCAGCGGCGTCGCTCGCGTGGTGGTCGGTAATACCACCACCACAAACTTTGAAATTTTCGCCTTTTCTCTGCTTTAATATGTATATGTTACGGCTAATAGCCGAAGTGCGGCTACACCTAGTTTTGCCGGCTATTAACTAGGTGCAGCTGGACTAGCGCTCGCCGGCCGCTGCCGCGGCATCGCTCGCTGCGCTCGCTCGGCTCGCGCGCGTTTGGTCGCAATTCTAACCTAACCTAACCTAATCGGTCGGTAAGCAGTATGGTGCAGTTCACAATTTATCGACAGTTTACAATCTCGCGAGATAGATTATAATCTAACGGTATTTACAATTTTTCGGTGACATAAGTAGGATACATCTAAGTTTAACCGGCTGCACCTAGTTATAGCCGGCTAAAACTAGGTGTAGCCGCACTTCGGCTATTAGCCGTAATATATATATATTATACATATAAACCTTCTTCTTGAATCAATCTGTCAATTGATGACAACCGCATACAAACCCGTTGCGCAGTTTAAAAGATCTAAGCGTACAAACACGAAAAGCGACTTGTTTTATACTATATAGAGATGAATTGGATTCTAATTCGCACTCCAACAGTTGGAAATGTAGCAAGACGGCTTAATCGGCACACTTTAACTCAATCAACGTGATCAAATGCAAAATAGGTTTGCCGTAGCCGCGCCATAATCGCTTTAGTACCGAAACTAGAATGTTGAGCCTCATTCATTTGTCATACAACTTCCCCTACTAGGTATTTGGGATTAAATTGTAATGAGTCCATGTAAGTTTTGGAGGGTATGATTGACAAATTGCATGATTGTATCTAGTTGAAATTTTGGTCTTTTGAGGTATGAAGTATGTAAATGTCGTTGATATTTTGGACAACCCAGAAGTACTAAGTTCATCATTATTTTGACACTATTGAAACGCAAAGTTCCTTATTATTAACCATTTATGCACACACATATAAACAGACAAGAAGAAAGGAACAGAAAAATACGTACATAGGTAATGCTTGCAATGTTAATGGTAATGCTATTAATTAGCCCGCGAAATTCAAATTCAAATCTTACGTCGTCTGTAAGTCAGTTTTAGTCATAGGTCGTATGCTGTTCATCGGCATACGACGAAGACTGACTTGCATGACTATTATTCACGACCTTAACAAATAAGTATGTATTTACCGAATTATAATCATTAGAGTCATCAATCACATAATTTTATAAAACTGTAATTAAATAAGTACTTTGAGCATAGAGACTTGTATTTGATGATTTAAATGATTAAATATTTATTTCGTAATTACGGTCGCGAATTATATTTGAATCAACACAGACTGATACTGACCTGCAAATTGTAAAAAAACGTCAGAAAATTTAAATTTCGTGGACTACGGCTAGCGTGGCGCTTCCCCCTTCAAACTGCTTACATTGGTGAAAGTAGGTATCATAGAAACTTCAAAAGGGCTGCAGTACCTACTAGTACCTAGTATTTAGCTTTAGTGAAGTTTTATACTTATATTTGAGTTAGTGAAAGTGCGTAATGTATTCCTAGCAAAACCTAAGGTTTCACCAGTTCCTCAAGTTACAGCCACTTCTGTTCACATTTAAGTCTTTAAGTACAGTCGATGTTAATGCGTTTTTTGTTCAAGTATCATTTGTAATTCTAATTTCCATGGTTATGGAATAGAGCATTTATTTAAAGGTGACAATAATTATTAAACTAAATTCATTTATGCAATTTTTTCTTAAGTTTTGCTATTTAAAATTCTTACAAAAAACGACAACAGCATAGGAATACTAAGCACACAACTTTTTCAACGCAAAAAAAGAACTTTTTTTTACTACCATTGTTCTAAAATCAAAACTCTCACTTGGCGCAGGCTGCGCCGGGGCAGCAAACGGACGCGCACCGTCGTTGCGTCCGCGCATTGAATATTAAACCATACGCAGAGGATCAATAACCTGCACCTGACTAGGGAATCCGTGTCGAACAACGGACTGGTCAAACTATTGAGAACTCGCTTCCCAAAATATTGAATACGTTTTTATTCGCCTAGGAGCACATAATGCAAAACAAATGTATAACAAAACTGCATTAAATTATGGTCTATTTATGAATGAGATATCTCATGAATAGATTTTATATAGGACTGGCGGTTATCTACTTATATGCTAGGAGCGTGCCCTCAGCTTCTGACATATTATGCGTATACCTAAGCATTGTCTGAAAAGGCTTAATAATACTGGGCCGGGTGGAAGAAAAACGCGGTCAAAGCAGAGCACTGGTAAGAAGGTTAGACGCGATCACGGGGGCTGTTGGAGGCAGCATCTACCGAACGGTCCACACTGCAAAAGACCGCAGAACTTGGAGATGAACTTGAACTTGTATGTGGTCGCGATCCTCAGCATTGACGGAACGACGAAGAAGAAGAAGAACATGCTTGGCTGCTCGCTACTCTACTCTTACCTTAAGCACGATAATTTGTTACTAGTGTGATTTGTTACTAGTGTGATTTGTTACTAGTGTGATTTGTTACTAGTGTGATTTGTTACTAGTGTGATTTCTGTATGATGAATTGCAGAACTTACCTGGAAAAAAGAAAGAATTTTATAAATGAAAACAGTCTTAAACTTGAACAGTCATGCAAATAACAAAAGTGATAACAAAGACCCTTTAAGTTAGGGGGAAATGGAGGACCTAAAATTATAACCTAACGCACCCAATCTAGTTAGGAAAGAAGAATTCCTACAAATAAATGCCGTGACATAAAAAGAAAACGAAAGAACTCTGTAAAACGGTTATTCCTTATCTTTCAATAAAGCCACAGTTACAGAGATAATGTTTAATTATTATTTTTCTTTTTAGATTTATATCGGAATTCAACACAAAGTCTTAGTAAAGTCCTACCGTTTGTATTATTCTTGCAAATGTAAACGTTTTTATAGGAATGCTGGGATTTTTTATTGTCGTTCTAATTTTAGATTTCAGAGACATAAAAGAAGGTCTAGGTCGTCTGTTTGATGCTCCTATTTTTAGATTTCAGTAATCAAACTTTTTCAGTCAAGACATTCACTCGGTTTCTGTATTGAAAATTTGAAGTTGGGAACTTGTCTAACTCTACTTTAGCATTACTTAATGGTAGAAAGCTTGCAAATTTCAAAATGTATTTATAAGAAACCAATGAATAGCCCAGGCTACATTGAAGAAATGCTTATGGCTGAGTAATAACAGCCGTACGGGTCGACCGGTCAGGTTAAGCTACGCTTGCCGCCTTTGGTCCATGGATGGGCGACCATCTTTACATACCAAGACTCCTCCGTGCTTCGGTGGTCTCGGCTGTCATTCGTAGACCTTTGACAGTCATTACGGGTCGTCAGAGTCCCGAAACTCTGACAATCAGTTCAGAAACCGGGTGTATATGTTTTTGCTTTGCTTCCGTCAGCAAGCTACCTAATCATTATCATCGTTGGTTTCATCCTATCAATCTTACGCTCTAATCTCAATTTCTCTCATCTATTCATCTCAAGTTTTAAAAAGCACATTTATTGCTGACGTCATTTCGTAAATGTCTAAAACTCCGAATCCCATGTGTTAACGATACTTAGCTAGAACTAAGTGTTTCTAATTCCGAGTGCGGCAAAGCTCCCTACGTGTTCGGCTTCACAATCGCACCGGTGCTGTTCTTGCGGAAAATTCTGTTAATTCAACTGCTGTTCTATGAAAAACGTATTAGAATTGATATTTGTTTTAGTGTTGCATTAATGTGTATTAGCATGTTTTAAGGGCAACTTCTTGTTTAGTTTATGCCGTTTATGCTGTTCTTTAAGGAAAGTATTCTGTCATTCGTGAATCTTTGACAGTCGTTACAGGCCGTCAGAAGCAGTCTTACCAAGGGGTATCGTGTAACCCAGTAACTGGGTTATAGACGTTTAGACAGTTGCTCCCATGTCAAATACTGGTGCTGCATCCGGTGAGACTGGAAGCTGACCTCAACATAGTTGAGATTGCAGATGATTATGATGAAGGAAAATAGGTAAGCCCTTACTTCATTTTACACTATAAAACAAGGCCAGCATTTCTAAAATACATCCAATTTATTTTGCCATTACATGTTTCCATTACATCCAATATATTTCTATTCCAGCATCACCATTATTAGATGGCTTACCAATTCAAGATGGCGGGCCAACTGACAGCTGGCCTAACTCCTGTTTTCTTGATTCAATTTCTATTATTTAAGAAAAATGAGCCCTTACTTCTCTTCTCTCTTTTTTCTACAATAAAACAAGACCTGCGTTCCTAAAATATACAGTTTCCATGAAAGCCAATATATTTATTTATTTCCCAGAATCTCCATTAATAAATGACTTATTCAAAATGGCAGTCCAAGTGACAGCCGGCCTAACTCACCTGTCAATGCTTCCAGTTACCACCGATTGAATTTGACCGCAAATTTAATGTTGGCCAGACTAAAATCCATTTTGGATAACGACATAATTTAGTTTTAGCCCGCTGCGTCAGACAATACACACTAAATACTGTTTGGAATTAGATTGTTTTGGTTTTGATTAAATTATACCTACACACTTTTTAATGTAGAAGTATCCACAAAGTAGAAAATAACAAGTAAATGTAATAAAAAAATAACAAAGTTAAAATCTTTCACAAAGAAGATTGGGATAAAAAATAAAATTTTACAATAATTTTCCATGCATTTGTGATTTTGGATTCCTCTTAAACCAAATTAAGCTCTTAGTTTTATATAACCTTTTCCCGTAGTGGTTTTTAATATTTCTAAACCACTAAATACACTATTATTTTCTCTAAGAATCACAGCAGGAGGGAATTTCAGAAAATGTAGGTATATCGTTTTTGCTGTTTCGATAGAAATCTCTAAGATAACTCTAATCGTTTTTATGCTATTGCAATGACCTGAGACGACATTGCGATGTTTTTGCAATACGATTTAGGTGCAATTATTGTCTATGCTTCTTTGCTTCGGTTGATTTGCAGTCATCGTTATTTAGTTTTTGATCTCGAATCGAAGTCTAAATCTTAAATAGCGAATCTAAAATTTGACGTTTCGTATTCATCAGTTTTCTTTGATAGTTGTGTAAAAATAAATGTATCAATGATGTAAGGTAATAGTTTCCTTTTCATAAAGAACCTTCATCCCCATCATAATTGAAATCCAATTACACTGTATTGTCAAACTTAGAATAACTTTAGAATTCTCTGCTATCAGTAACGTCATCAAAACCCAAAACTCCTTCAAATTCACTCAAACTATAAACTAGATCCAGATTAATATCCAGGAACACCTGACAACATCAAGGCCCACTTATCAAGATTCTCTGCACGCGTCACGTGACGTCATAGAAATTAATTTCGCCAAATTTCTAATTACAATCCCGAATGATTTACAAAGCGCCGCTCGCGTTCATTTTGATTCTGTCTGATTTATTGGATGGAGCTGAGCATTGTGACATGTCGTGGTCACTGGCCGAATGGTGGAATGGAAACTAATGGGACAGCTCTCACCATGTTGTAGGTAATGGACGGTGATGGATTTGGGTAAGTGATGGTAACGCTGTAAGACGTAATTTGGAAAAATTAGGATGATAAACAGGTGTTTTTACTTTTTTTTGTTTAAAACTGAGCACCCTAATTGCGTAACACACTATTATAGAGGTATGAGGAACAGGGTGTAAAGTTCACTTATACTCTATAGAAAAGGGACGATCTTCCGACCGGGTGTTGTGTCTGGTGGGCAACTGCCCGACGGTTGATGTCGGGATGTTGTACCTATGCGAGTCGCGCGATAAACTCTGATTGCGCGATGCAGGATTTGTGTGACGTGAGTCTTGCATAGTTCGCCTGTGGCATTGTAGATGGCGCCACTTCTTTTTTTTGTCTTTTTAGATATTTTGTTGCGAAGTATTTTTCTGTAGTGCCGCTACACTATCAATCAGAATCTGAATCATTTTGAAAGAAATTGCTAATCCAATGCTTCATATGTTCGCAAAATTTGTCTGCTCAGCAACGCAAATAACGCAATGAATATTTTTGAACTGTCAAAATGAAAGCCATTGTTACTGTTAGTGTTACGCAATTACCCTGCTGTATACTTAGATTATCGGTGTTAATGGATGATACTTAGCTAAACCTTGTAGTCAATATAATAATCCTCACCCATTTCTATTACTTATATCATTGGAAATATACCCAGAGACGGTCTATGATTAAGGTTATTAATATCAATTCATCTACTCGACGCAGACCCCTTATTTCCATATCTTTATAAACATTCCCCCTAATACGAAACAAACGAAACAAAATGTGACGGTGGTTCAAATGTGATCCGATACTTGGTTGTCGGCTCAAAATTACAGCCGGATGTCTTATTATTTCTTTTATTTTTTTCTTTTTATTGCGCCACACTAGGAATTTCTTCCTGTATCGTGGGTGCGTTTACAAACATAGAAACTCACAAACAGAAACACCCAGACCCGGAAACAATTACTTGCAGATCATACAAATATTTATTCCGTGCGGGGATCGAACCCGCGACACGCTGCGCAGCAGTCGATCGCTCAGCCATTACGCCAACCGTGTCGTCTAATATTTAGATATAACTACTTAGAGGGTTTCTAGGGGTGCGGGTTGTTCGAAAGAGATACCGCGGCCCCTGGCACACAGGCAACTGAGGGAACACGGGTGGGTTTTAGTCAGTAAAACTCTGACACGCCCTCCTGCTCCACCCAGAGCGGGAGAAGTTATTTGATGATTTCACACCCAAAATAAAAAAAGCCAGACGTAGTTTTTTGACCCGTCAGCTGTGATCCACTGATTGTAAATGTTTTGATTTAACAGAAAACATTTAAAATCAGTGGGCCACAGTTAAAAAATTTACATCAACATTAAACTCTATTTAATTCAGACTGTTAGTGCGTCCAGACAGTGATTTCTGAATGACACATATACTGTGGTCAATGCGATCGTTCATCATAAGGTAAACTAGGCTTGAGCGTTGAAAATAAACGCTCTAGCGTGAGCCGGTAACTGACTAACAGAAATAACTGGGTAATAATGTGGATGGCATTAGAATAGTGTCGATTATACTACGTGTGAGTGTGCAGGAGACATCCTGAGAATTTTGTCTTTGATTCCGTATTGTTTTGTTAGAAAATAGTCATAAATACTTTGGTGATAGAAATTCAGAACGCATCCGGAAAGATTTGAAGGAAGATTTCGAATAGGTACTTTAGAAAACCTTGCTGAATGCAACTTCTTTTTGTCAGATCATTAACTAAATAATGACTCCTACAATCTATTAAAAAGGGTTAAACTCAGCAGAAAATGGCTGCTCTGTGACCTTATTGGTGATGTTCTTCAGGAAGGTCAGGTGCGTAGTACTTACAACCGGTGTGGGTGTATGTCAAGATGTATGAACGTAAACGAGGCAAAAGGAGTATGTAAGGATCGTAACAGGTGGCGTTCTGTAGTTTTTGCATACCCTGGGCGTGTGTTTATGCATGTATGTAAAAGGATTATTCCGAACCTGACCCGAAATCCTAACCCGGTCACGGGTTAGGTTAGGCACTTGAAAAAAAATATTTAAAATTTGTTCCGAACGTAACCCTCTTCCTAACCTGACCCAACGTATCGTTCCTATCATAACCCAAATACCTATGAGTCAAATCAGAGTTTAATATTTAAGATACGTAAGTAATCAAAATATCACATTAACAATTAACGGTAAAATCATAAGTAGGTAACTAGTTTTACTAAAAAAACCATTAAATGTCATGCATTGAACTTACTTTTTAAAAACATGTTTCAAATAAGAGTTTAATATTTACAATTAGTTTAGTAACACAGAATGAACACTGTTTAGAAATGTTAAAATGATTCTTATATTTGACGGTATTTTTTATTATTTTGTAAATCATTAATTAGGAGAAGCAAATGATTATATTGTTTATTAATCATTTTGATTGTCTAATTTTTCATTAATTGTTAGTGTGATATTTTGATTACGTACGTATAGTAAATATTAAAATATGGTTTGACACACAGGTAGTTTTTAACGAAAAAGGAAAAAAACGATCTTTAACTCAATTCGGGTTATGATAGGAACGATACGTCGGGTCAGGTTAGGAAGAGGGTTACGTTCGGAACAAATTTTATAATTTTTTTCAAGTTCCTAACCTAACCCGCTACCGGGTTAGGATTTCGGGTCAGGTTCGGAATAATCCATGTAAAATAGACGCAGACTGACAGTTATGAGTGTACCTTTAATCACCGTATTCTTAAGCAAAACATGCAGATACAAATCATTCAATAATTCACCGCTATTAACACTGTCATCTCAAACTTTTGTACCAAACTCTATAAAAGTTGTTCCAGGACAAGTTTAGGTGAAGTTCACCGCGATGTTAATCGTGCGGCGTACAGCAGGAAATTCATTAAGTCCTGGGACGCGATGCGCAATAATTGACTTGTAGTGCGCCGCTGTGGGGCCATTAGAAATACTAATTCACAAAAGAAACGGTGCCATTTCGTTTTAAAATACTTACCAAAATTCGACTTATATAAGTGTCTTATAAGATCTACTTATAGCTTACTGAAATAAACATTTAATTTCATTTGGATGGAATTTTTAAAATTATTTATGCCTTTCATCAAACAATTAAATTGATGGAGAGAGATTGAATGGAGAGTATATTGGAGAATAATAGTGTAAAATAAATAATATTTTGTTTTGTGCATCCAGCCGTTTTTAGATGTACGACGAAGTGGAAGTCGTTCCTTCAGTACTCCCTGGTAATATTTTTACTTTGATAGTGCGTAAATGCGGTAAATATGGTGAAAACCTTACCTACTTCAAAGTAATATCGTTGTTTTATCCTTGTGCAATATTTCCCACTCGTGACTACTCACACGTGGGTAGGTAAGTGTAAAAAGAATTAACTAAAGGATATAAAAATATTGACATCACATTTACAACTGTATACAGCGATTACGATTCGAAGAAAAACCGCAAAGATTTCTGACGTGGTAGACATAAGTACAACATAACAAATGTAAGCATTTACGTCGATTTCCGAACAAAAAACACATGTTCCTGTTAGGTACTTACTTATTTAATAAACTACTGTAAATTATTGTTATCACGGAACGTAAACACACATCAGAGAGATCAAAGACCATTATCTTTTGATTTTCTTCTAAAAAACGAACGTGAGTGTATTTACAAATAAAATAAATCTCATGAACAAGTACACCAAGAACAAACCTATCTGTTTACCGCGGGGATCTATCGCAAAAACGCTTAATCACTGCATTTGGTGCTAAATGTAGCAATCGAAATCTATGATCTCAACATGTCTAAGAATTTTGATATCTTTTAAAATCCCATGAAATCTGACATTCCTATTATATTATTGAAGTTGGTTTTCGTTTGTGACTGTATGACCCTTTCGTTCTTCTAAATTACACATTTGATTTTGATGCGGTACTATTCACTATAATTTAAGAGTATTTACTCCGGGAGGTTTATGTGTATCACACATTCATATTCAACTTAGCTACAGTACAATAAAGATTTTTTGAACGCTACATCTCCGTGTTTAACATTTGAAGGACAGTATAGCTCCAATTACATTATGAGATTTCGTTCTAAGCCTAACTCCATTCCCAGAAAATAATACAATTACCGATGATCATCTAAAAATAGTATCTTTACGCAGAATATTGAACACCAACAGCCGTAACTTATCAATCAATGCTTCGTATAATAAAACAAAACACAAATAAAATAATATCCATAGGTACTTTATAGACAACTGAAACATAGTATTATAACGCTACAGAACTCGTTATCACTGAAGGATAAGGCAAAGGGGTACCTATAATAGTACACCCACTTTTCGCTAGTTTTGTTTGCGTAATAGGGACCCAGGCTATTGTCATCAATCGGGCACAAATCTAGAGTCCCTTACCATTGAGAAATTCCAGAACGAATGAATGAATTAAATGCACCGACCCCAGCGTGGTTTGACCAGACTCGATAAATCGAATGAACCCTGAGGTTTGCACTAGCCTGAGGCGTCATGTTACAGAGACTTTTGCATATCAAGGAGTAGACCGAGGGGCTCCGTAATGGTAGGGAAGACGTGCTCTTAGAATAGGGAAGAATTACGAGCCATACTGGATATGCATCGGACTAGTGGAGATGGAAAAATCCAATATCACTTTGAAGACACGACGCAGACAACAACCACACTTAATAGATATGGCAACTCAAACGTAATTATAATACAAAGATAATTAATTACTAGACCCACCGTAGCAACATAGTTTGACCTGTGCATGTGTGCGTATGGTCAATAGGGCATACAAACGTTATTATAAATTCACACATCAATCCTCTATACATATTGACGCAGTAAACTCGAAACAATATTGGTACTAAATATGTGATGCAGAAAAACCACTTCTTACAAGACAAAAACCTGATTTATGAATTGAGTATGTAAAGTTGAGAACATGTCAAACTCTAGTTAAGCATTACTTAAGTTGACTCCTTCATCGAGCCCACGAAATTAAAAAAAGTGTTACGTTTTTTTGCAAAGATGTTTTGAATTTCGCTGGCTTCACCTTAACTAATGTCAGAGTTTGACAATTTCTCAACTCCAAATTTTCAATTTAAAAACCGGGTGAAAGTTTCTCTTTATCTTCTCTAGCAGTCAGTGATCGTCATTTTGTCTAGACAGACACCCAGGCATGACCTATATGGAAATCCTAGATTGCATTGGAGCGTTGACGAGTTATGTTAGTAATCCTTTGCACTAGCTTAGTATATTTCGATTAGTACGTGGTACTGAGAACATTAACCGATAACTGTAACTATTTAACTAAAATCGAATTTGATTGAATCTAGGATCGCAGTTTCGCGCTTTTCCATTAAAAAGCACATAAGAAACAACAATTAAAGCAAGCGAAAGTAAGTGCTTTATGGTGAATTTCACCAAGGAAACTAAACGGGTTCAGCAAATCTTAACCGAGTTCAAGAGCTGCCAATTTCAAAATTGTTATGAAATATTGACACTGACACTTCTTGAACGTGGTTTAGAAATGCTGATCGCGTTCAGTTTCATTGGTGAAATGGGCACTTAATAGATTGGCTAGTGTCAAAATGAAATTCTAAATTTATAACCTGCACCCTAATTGCGTAACACGCGATTAATCATAATCGGTTTCATTTTGACAGTTCAACAATATTCATTGCGTTATTTACGTTGCTGAGCAGACACATTTTTCGAACATAAGAAGCAATGGTTTAGCCATTTGTTTCAAAACGAAACAAATTATGATGAATCGAAAGTTACGCAATTAGGGTGCTGCTTTAGTACATGGCAACATCTTTTTCATAGACCAATCCAGACCGTTTATGTCGCATTGTTCTACTGACGCAGTAGTGGCAGTGATTACCTAACGCTCAATCAAAACTAAATAGATTCGCATCGACGCATTTTAAAGCCGCGTTCACACAAGCGAAACAATGTTACCAATGATTCATCTGCAACATTGCGAACCTTAACACCAATTGGAAACGAGATGACTGAAAAGTTGTTGTATTGGGGTCACAGAGATTCATCATCATCATTTAAGGCAAAAGACGTCCGCTGCTGGACATACGCCTCAATATTGCCAATGATACAACTGCAACATTGCAAACCTATACACAGCTCAGAAACAAGATCACTAAAAAGTTGCTGTATTGGGTCAAAAAGATCAATTATCATAATTTCAGTCGAAATACGTCTACTGCGGGACAAAGTCCCCCCAAGCATCGACCACATCGATCGGTTCTGTGGTTTTTGCATCTAGCGGATTCCTGCGGCCTTAACATGGTCATCTGTCCACCTTGAGGGAGACCTCGCAATGCTACGCCTTCCCGTACGCGGGTCCTATCCAGAAGCATTCGTACCCATCGGCCATCTGTTCTGCGAGCAATGAGCCCTGCCCACTGCCACTTAAGTTTGGCAATTCAGAGATTAGGTTAGGATTAGGACTGGCTGGGTTAGGATTAGCATTGTCTGAATAAAGTTGCCTAATGCAACCTCAGCTTTACAGTGATATATAACTACAGCTACACCATACATAGTGGGATCGCTGAAATATCTGCAACGCTGCCAAAAGCGCTTCCAACTGCTTGCAGCGACACGTTTGACTGACGAGACATCTTATCTATGACTGGCACGCGACAGCCTAGCGACGTACATTGTTACAATAGGCACATCGGAGAAAATCACCCGGTGATTTTATCGGCATGACAGCTGTAATCGATTTAAAATCGCAAAATCGATTATTGCCAATCGTTAAACGATTTTGAGCGTCGGTTATTTGTTTTATACATGGTGGCAGGGCTAACCATGAATGCAGCAAATGATACTAGCGTAGAAAAAATACGTCGATTATCAAAAAAATACAGCTGTTTCATAGAAAAGTACAATACTAACGCGGTCAAAATGTATGAAAGAGCAATTTATTTTTTTACCAATGAAACATGTCACCACAGTCAGGGTACAGAATGACTGACCATGGTAACAGTTTGCACGGCGATGTCCCGCCTTGTCGCCACCCTTTTATGTATTTTTTATCGAAGCAGATGAATTTTATAATAAAAATGAAAAATCATCCAATATTCAATGATTAATTAAACCTTCAACTCTAGCCATTTTCCAAAGAAGTTTTAATGCAACTGCCTTCGAAGGAGGCTGAAACATTATTCGTACCAAAGCTTTCATCATAATAATAATAAATCAGAAGGTCAGATAGATATGCGAAATGCGCTAGGAACATAATATACTGCGATAAAGATAATTTGTAACATCTGGATTGAGCTGCGCGTTTGTTAAATAACTAAGATTCTATGCTCACAAACAGAGTTGTACAAGTCTATATTTTGTGTTTTAAAATAATCACTAATTACCTATTCCTAGAAAAAAGAATGCTTTGAAACTATTAGCAATAAATTATTCTAGTCTTTTGCCCATTACACTGAAATACAAAAAAAAAACATACGTGCTAAAAAATCTTTAGTTTTGTGATTGTAGCAATAGTGCACATTGAAACAAAAAGGATTAACTAAGAAACTCTGCAACCTAATTGTGTAACATACTCTTAGTCACAATCTCAATAATTTTGAAGGATATTGTTAGTACATTGCTTCATATAATCGAAAAAATTTCCTTATCAACATCGAAAATAACGCAATGGATGTTGTTGAACTGTCAAAATGAAAGCAATTCTTACTGTTAGTTTGTTACGTAATTACCTCGCGGGTTGCTCAAACAAATAAATTGGCTTGGAATCGCATAAGATCTAGTTCAGAACATCACAAACCGTTTTCATTGCTCACTCGTATACTATATGCGCAAATAATTGTCAGAACATAAACACAATCCGCACGCGTTCAATCCATTTTGTAGTTAAACAAACATGCGTAGACGCTGCAATAATAAATTATTATAACGATTGCCTCATATATTGTGAACAAACCTTTGATATCACCCGTTAGACCAGCAATGGACACTTCATTAGGTAGACTTATGAACTGTGCTCGTCTATTGTCTTTAAATACTTAAAAAAAAGCAAAAATGACGCATCAGTCATTAGCAGCTTAAAATAAAACTCGTCCAGTTAAAGTAGAGCTGCGGTGTTCGAACTAGTTGTCAAAATGTTGGTATTTAGAGCAGGTGTCAGAGGTCTTTTAACATTGGTCTTTATATAAATAGTGATGTCTTTTAGCAGTGAAGTGTTCGGTTCCCGAATGCCGGTGCAGAACTAATGTAGGACGGTGGCGTGTCAATCTGCACGGCGGTGTTTCGAAGCGCGAATCGTTTAAGTGATTTATTTTAGTTGTTCTTTATGAGGGGAACACGTGTTTTCGGTTTTCCGTTACATTTTCTTTCACCGATTTCCTGTATTTTTTTTAGAAGGAAATGTTGTTTTTTTTTTCAGAATTCTGTTCGAAAGTAGAGCGCTATTAGGTGTAGCCTCGATAGAGTTTTGAATATTTTGAATAAAATATTTTCACTTCATGTTTCATTTCAAACGATTTCAACATTTCAGCTCGTCAATGTCATTCAAAGCTTTTCCACTAAACATCTATTTGAAAGCTAATTAGCGTTCGTCACATCACATAGTTTTATAAAGCTCGCAAAAATACATTTGAAAACATTCAAGATTCCCGTTGCTAACACTAAATCAATGGCCACAAAGTAAATAAAAAAAGATAAAAAAAAAACATAGTCTACCCACATAAAGTTCTCTACACCCCATCGAATGTTCGCAACGTCCAACTTCCGGCATCCGGTTACGTCCAGGCTCCGACATCCGGCGGCATCCGGGTCGGATCCGAGATTGATAATAACATAAACACCGGACTGTGCCGTATCAATCAACTGCCACGCCCCCCTTGGCAGCTATGCGATAATATTCATTCGGTTCCGATGAAAATCTCCAAACGAATTCACTGATTTAAGCTATTGTACGAGTATGTGAAAATCGTTCGCGGTTGTAAATGAATGTGAGTAAATAGTAATTGTAGATGGGTCAATCAGAAACTGAAATTATAGTCAGATGAGTGGCTGAATGGGCAGTGTGTTTATTTTCATTCGCAAGATTACCGGGAATTACGTTTGAAACCTGTGTATATCAGCGGCGAGGTGCCAATTTTTTTAAGAGAGAAGCCGATGCGATAAGTGGGCTTTAACTTACTACCTTATCAATAAAGAATACTTACTATCATTCTAAAATTAATATAGGAATGGAAAGAATAAAATTGAATAGCTGAAAACCAGATAAAATGTGCAATATTCCTCCATCTCGTTATCGCTGGCGTATTTTTCTATGACTGTCTCTGTCATAACCCGTTTTACAGTGGCTTGCTCTCGTCCATATCAAACGGTGCCACGTGACCTAAAGTGGCATCATTACAGGATCGCTGTTGTATGAATTTTTAGGTCCCGATTATGACGTTTTGGCACCGTTTTTGTGGTTTGAATGTTATGGTGAATTAAATACCCTTAGTGTAATATCTATAATAATAGCCACTATTGACGTATCATTTTTTAATAGTGATACGAGTTTCCGATGCAAATCCCCGAAGGGAAATCGGTAGGAATCAAGTTATATACAGGGTGTCCCGAAACTCAACGTCAAGCGGGTACGGGGCAATAAGCTAGGTTGTACCAGTTCTAGCAAAAATAAAAAATAAAATCCATGTTACTTGGTTAAGATATAATAGGTATTCTTGAAAATTTTGAAGTCAACACCCTAGATCAGATATTTAGGTACTGTGATCACAAATTTATAAATTGTTCAGTGTTTTTTTTTTAATGTAATCCTAAATAACTATGCTATTGATTGCAGTCACAAAACCAATAATTAATATTGTGAGTCTAGTACAAAAAAAGTTTACCTAATTAAGTCATGGTTAAAAACGTTTTATCACGAAACTTTGACGCCTTGTCTTTAAAAAAAAAATTACTATATTTTTTATTTTTGCTGGAACTGGTACAACCTAGCTTATTGCCCCGTACCCGCTTGACGTTGAGTTTCGGGACACCCTGTATATGGAGCTTTCGCTACTGGTGTATATGAGTAAACAATATGCTTTCTGAATGACTCACATTGTCATCATCATTAGCCTAGCCGTTTCCGAACTATGTTGGTGACGGCTGCCAGTTTAACCCGATGAATCTGACTGAATATAGACTATTAGTAGGATAAGTATTTAACATGGAGGGACTGCCTATCTGATCTCTATGTACAACCCGGTTATTGGGTAATACGATACACCTTAGTACGAATGCTTTGCAAATTGTCGTGCTTGGGTAGTACGATACCCTTTACTGTTGTTCAGATTCTTGGGTACCCGTAACGACTTTCAAAGATCATGGTAGCGTGGAACAAAAGATGAACGTACTTTCAAAAGCACGTAGGGATATCGTAAAATGCAACTTTTTTTTCAAACAAAATGCGTGCTGGCAATAAAGTTAACACTAACAAAAAAAACAGCTAAAAAAGAATTTGATATGCCTGAAGTATCTGTCTGTAATATAGACACACGCACGTTGCTGTGTAGAGCCTTGATTAGGTACCCTCATATTGCAAAAATAAAAAGACGAGTGAAACTGCGCCCGTATGGTAAACCTTTTCCCTTTTTGAACACCGTTACGTAAAATCGTATTGTACGCTTTTTGCTGCTCAACAATGAACATGATAGTAATTTGTATAAACAGATAAAGGTATTGGGGACCAATCGTGGCCCAGTGGTTAACGGCTGCGACTTACGAGTTGTAGGTCGTAGGTTCGAACCCAGACAGGCGTTTTACTTTGTGTAAATTATTTCATCACCCCGCTCTCAAAACGGTGAAGGAAAACTTCGCGAGGAAACCGGCATGTTATGGAATCATAAATTCGAAGACGTGTGACACGCGTGATAGATTACGCCCCACTCCCTCTCACAGAGAGGCCGGTGTCCCAGCAGTGGGAACATTATAGGCTGATTACGACTGAGATAAAGGTATTGTACCATGAAACGTTCAGCAGTGTATGTCTGTGCTCTCGGGATAAGAAGTATATAACAGATCCGTCATTCTTAAACTTTTTCCAAGACTATTTAAAGTATCAAACTCCGAAATTACCCATGTATCCACGAACACACCCGACTAAACCCGATCTCGCACAAATACTAATATCCCAAGCAGTGTTCCGTTTAAGATCCAATGTCAGACACATAGTGCGATATTGTATTGCCATGCTGCGTTGTCGTGCAGTTGACAGCACGGTTTCTGCAGTGTTGCCAGTGTGTTCGGAACTTAAACGATAAATCCTTTAGTTATTAATCTGTGCTCTGCAGATTGGAACAATAAATCGTTTAGTTCGAGTCTTCTCGTAAAGGGATATAGTTTTTTTTTGTGGTATAGACAACGTGAGAAGTTTCTATTAACGATTTCTAAATTGTCATTAGTGAGATATTGCTTATATTGAAAGTGTTTTCTAGTTTAAAAATAATGCAAACGAGAAAAAATCATTTGAGTAGTGTCACAATATAAATTTTACATTTAAATACAAAAAACCGATCTTCAAACACACTTTTCTGTACATATGACAATAAACGTGAAAAACTTATAAAAACAACGATATTAATAGTTCGAAAATGTCTTAATGAAAATGTACAACTTTACCGTGTGCATTCAAAACATTGTAATATGATCTTTATGGTTGGTGTGTTAAGGTCTGCGTTTGATATATGAATAAATTAGTACAATTTGATCCGTCGACATCGCATGTCATGGTGTGTCGTGAGGGATTACATCTGGGCGAAAGGGAGCTACACAAGGTGTGGCAAGACTGATGTATACTGAAACTGTTAAATTTATGGTTATTCAACGATACGTATGTATTACAAGTATTTAATTTACTATTATACTACGTCAAGTTTCACTGCGTTCAATACGTATTTATACGAATTTCATTATTTTCAGTAGATACTCCTTATTTTACAGGTTTCTAAACCTACGTAGCATTTAATCTCAGCAGTAAGATCACACAAGAACCAGCCAAATGAGTGTCGGACCTCGCACAATGAACGGTTATGCAGTTGGGATGAATTAATCCCAAAAACATACTTAACATTGTACTGGTATTACATGTTCTCTCATACATTCCAACTGCAAATGTAAGTTGGTGAACTAAATACTCGCAAAATTTTAACTTCGTTATAGGTATATTTTACTCCCGTGAATTTTTTCACAATTATGTATAGAAAAGTAATCATTTAACTGGCAGGGGGGGATGGGGGACACTTGATTCTGACAAAAATCAGCACTTTCAAGCTTAATTATTTCACAAATAGATCGAATCGAAAAATTGTTTTCACACACCCGCAATATATTTTGACCTATCAAACGAAACCTCACACTGACGAGAAAAAAACACACATACGGTACCCTAAAAACAATCTGGAGTAAATAAATCTAAGTCTATAGATAACTTCAATCTACACCTCAGTCCAGCCTGAACATGCATAGTTTCCTTAAAGCCGACGTACGACGAAGCGTATGTCAACGTAGTCCCGTACAGTCGTCCACACAAGTAATGTAAGTGTGTTTGTTCGAAAAAGTTCCGAAAGTCGTACAAACTTCTGAGAGCAGTTTATAGGAGCTGTGTACCCAGGATCATTGTACAGATGCAAGGAATGTAAGGATTCAGTAATGTTGTTTACTTTTCTGTTTGTTTCTACCTGTCGGGGTGGAAGGAAGCCTTGTAAGAAATCATAGGAGCATGTTACTGCTGATTGAACGGACGTTGTTTTGACGGAGTTCTGTTTGATTAGGTAGGTTGATTTGGTATCGGATGAAGGACAGATTGGATTAGAATGGAACTAAGAACAAATGCTTTGTCTGCACATACGTTTGTAAGGAAATCTTAGGAAATTCAGAGCATAAGAAGTTAGCATCCGGAATATGCGTAGGTATAGCTAGAGGTACCTGCTAAATCTCTGTGGAGCAAAAATTACTCACGGAGGACTGGACCTTGCTTTTCAAGTTGCAAAAACCGCCAATCACATCACTTCACATAAAAATTTACCTATGAGCTTAGATATGGCTGACGTGAAAGGTTCAAAGGGGTTTTAAAAAAGAAAGCAGTGCCGAGTCTGATAAAAGTGTTGAAATATTCAAATAAAGGCCTAAGGCAAAAAAGACTTGACCATAAATATAACTTAGAAATAAGACAAGAACTTTTCAGCTCAATCATACTTTTCGTTTTGTTATAAAAATGTAATTACGAAAGATGTAGAGCCAAAGCTTTTGGGAATTAATATAGAGATAAAGTAAGAAACGAAAGGTATTATTATTACAAAATGAAAACTGAGAAAAGATATTTCATGAAAGATTTTTTGTACCTATACCTAAGATAGATAATAGCGGTATTTTAATAATTTTGGTAAGGTTAGAAATGGGATTACATTACAAAATTATGGCCGATTTTGGTAAATGGTCAGACATAATCAAAGAGAGAGTTAAAGCTGTCTGCTTTGACTTTCAGTAAGAATAAAAAAGGCATTTTACGTGAAGAGTTTAGTAACGTAATGTTAGGGTGGTTAACGGTACAGTACCGCTGGCCCAGTTAGGGGGCTATTACAATAGATAATTAATTGAGTCTAATTAGCCGGTAGTTGATCAGTTAATAGGTGGGTGAATCGACACTTTCAATAATATATTATTTTCTATATGCAAATCGCACGAAACCAATTTATTTGTGGGCGAAAAGACCACTCTAGAAATACGTATTAGGCAATTGACACGTTTTGAATGTTATGTACTTTATTGCATGTATTACAGTGACCTTTTTTCCATAATTTTATTGCATAAAATCGACTAATACGCCGTTAGGGCTGGGAGGATCTTTTTCCAAAAGAATTTGAACGCGAGGTTATCAAGAGATTTTAGCAATCAGGTTTTTCAGCAATATGTAACATTTAAGTGATAAAATAACTGTTACCATGGTCTTTAATTTTTACGCCTTCATTCATTTCACGATCATGAGATAAGTCACAACAAATCACAAACAAAACACCCGATCCCAATAACACAAAGAAAACCTTCAAGCCTTTCCGAAAAACGACAAAAACAAACACATCAACAATCAAAATTATATCACCGGTATCCATTACCGCGTCTCTTAGCACTCATACCATCGAAGTACCAATAAAACCGTCAACGTATTACGTGCAAACTGTCACTAACACATTCTGTTTAGTGGCAGACGAACGGCCGGGCGATAATAGTTCGTTTCGTATTTGTAACTCGTACTCTACAGAAATGTCTGTTGACGCCACTTTTAGAATATTAAGACTGTGCGGTCTCGGGGAAATTATTTGGGAATGTTTTTGTGATATCGTCTAGTTACATAATATAACATCACGCCTGTAATATTCGAAGAGGCGTGTTCCAGCAGTGGGTACATTACATTATATACTCCATAGGTTTAGGTAGTTAATTAAAGGTAAACAAATCCTAAAAAGGGTTTTTTATAGTTGACACTTTCTTGTTTAAAAATACGGTGTAACTAAATCATAATTATTTTCGATTTATACGGATAGTTTCCTCTTTTAGTAATAAATATTAAACTTTATAATTTATTCTTAAACTACTCTTCCTAGATGTAACTACTTGAGCAAGATTTTATTGTAATCTGCCTATTGTAAAGAGCCCAAAATGACAGGTAGACCTTTTAGAAAATACAACGAATTTGCTAAATTGAAAAGTACAACTGTGTGTGATGTAGTATGACAACTGAAGTGGCAGGTATTACGTTTAGTCGGTTAACCAGACTTTGACAGCGCTCTCAACAATCGACATTAACGATTTTGCGAGTGCGTTTGGATTTTGTTAAATTGTGTTATTATAGCTAGCAAAATAATTGATGATACAACGGAACGATTTATTATTAATGTGACAGATAGTTCATGAGATTCTGATTCAGATTCCGAATAGAGCCTATTATTATATGACTATAAATTATATGATCTTAACATTTGAAATAAAAGGTTTCGCATCTATGAGTCACGTGGTTTTTTTGTTTACTTTTATTTAGTTACCCAAACCTATGGAGTATAAATGCTGATTATGCTAGATAGATTTGTACCTTATGATAATACCCACATTTCGCCTGTTATGTATAAGATCCAGTTATAGAAACCGAGCCTATTGCCGACTAAAAACCCGACCGAATAAATCATTGCCTTACCTGGGAATTGAACCCAGGATGTCGTGCTGAGCAGTAGTGCGTGCGACCACTGCACCAACAACGAGGCCCAGTCCCCTAGTTAGGTATATGGCTTCCTTATTCCCATAAAGTAGGGAACAGTTGTTTTTGGATTTGCTGTTCGGTAAACCATTTTATTTCTCTTTCTTTCTGATATAATAGATGGCGACTAGATAAGTAAATCAGTAATAGGGGACGAGCCAGTAGTCTATTGCCCTCAGTCGGGCAAAAATATGAAATTCCTGCTAGAAAAACCCGACCGTCAATAACCCAATGCCCAACCTGGGAATTGAACCCAACTCATACTCAACAGTAGAGCTTAAGATCACTAGCTAGACCAACGAGGCAGTCTCCCAGTTATGAGGCTTGAAGTTGAGGAAATAATTGGCAAGTAATGGGGAATAAGGAAGGGAAAAGTCTTTTTGGGTTTTCCCGATGCATAATTAAGTAAACTGGGCGGGTAAACCATTTTATTTATCTGTTTCCTTCAGATACGATAGATTTGTTTATAGAGAACCTAGCTGCTGCCCGCGGCTTCGCCCGCATGGAGTTCGAAAATTATCCCACGGGAACGTATTACTGAGATTAAAAGTATCTTATATGTTAATCCAAGTTACAAACTATCTGTTTGCCAAATTCCATCCAAATCCGTTCCGCCGTTTTTACGTGCTTGAGTAACAAATATCCAAACATCTTCACAAACTTCCACATTTATAATATTATTTATATTTTAGTAGGATATAAATTCCACTTTATTGAAGTATTCAACATGTCCTGCACCCTAATTGAGTAATACACTATCAATCATAAACTAAATCATTTTGAAGGATATTGCTAATTCATTGCTGCATATGTTCGAAAAATGTATCTGCTCAATAACGTAAAGAACGCAATTAATGTTTTTGAACAGTCAAAATGAAAACCATTGCTATTGTCAAGTTCGTTCCGCATTTCCCCACTGATATACTAAATTTGTTGCTAAATTGCGGTGGTGAAACTTAGGAAATCTTGAAAACGAAGTTATCAGATTAATTACGTGTTAACTTTATATTTGGTGAATGAATAGGGCTGATGTATCTCCTTCGAATTCTATTATGTAAACCGTACAGTTTAGACGTGGGAGAATTCTTAAGTTGATTGTTACCTACAGCGACGTGGGAACCCTCGACTCATTGAGATAAAGTGGGAACAATAATATAAATAGAAACACCGATTTTATATTGTCAAGTTACTCATTTTAAATCTGCCTAGCGCTTGCGATTTTCAGAAATAGAAATAGCAGACCTTTTAGGCGTCTCTTTCACTACGGGCACTTATAAACGAACCTGTTTAACTTTGTGGTAAGTTACTGAAATATTGAAGTCGAAATGTAAACCCCTGACCGGCACTGATTAATCCCGGAAAAATACGCTTCAAAGGTTTATATATTTGCTTTAAAAACGAATACTCAGAACGCAAAAAAATAGACAGTTTTTTATAAATAAAAAAACAAAGATGGCCGCCGAAATGAAAGCGAAGCGCACCGACTCGAAAACGCAAGCGACACGCAACGATTTTTATACAGAGATATCGAACACCAAACAACAGTGTCGATTCAAAACTGACGTTGTAAATAAACCTTTCGAATTTTCACGCACACAGAGAAAAACGGTACGGTGACCATACATTAAGAAGATACAGAAGGCTCAGTCCTGACTGCGGGCGATAGAGAACGAACAGCTTTTTTTATGATAGAAATTGTAGGTATAATAGCGCACTCCTACGAATAATTAAGGTTTTTTTTCGTACATATTTTACTTAGGCCTACTTGTTTTTACTCGGTCCCCCAGTGCTGAGGATCTTGATCCATCTTGTCAAATATGCACTGTCCTCCCATACCTATTATCACTGTAATTTGGAAACATTGTAAAAGCCAATTATTTTTAAAAGAGTAACCGTGGAGTTTCTTGCCGGCTCTTCTCCATAGGATACGACAAATTGGAACCGTGCACCTAGCTTCTGACGTTTCATAAGTGCCCATGCAGGCTTATGTGAAATAAAATATTTTGATTTTGATTTTTTTGATTTCATAACCTGAGTCAAATTTATTAATTTCCTGAGACATACATTTAAATGAACATCTCTGTACAATTCCTACTTATTACCCTACAGCCAATAACAGATTTTTTTTTTGGCTTAAACGGCTTATAAACTACAACTCATGCAAAATATTCATAAAACTAAAAATTCTAAACACTTTCATGGCTTTTCTTGTAGAAAAACCTGATGAAATCCCAGGTTTTTAAAATGAAGGGTCATAAAAGACGTGTACATACAGGTGATTTCCTAGAAATTTTCGACAGCATTTTGCATACAGAATGAGGTTTGCTTGATTCAGCGTTTTCACGTTTTGTAAGCTTACGTTTGGCGTTATCAGAGCCTGCATGAAGTGAGCCTTCTACACCCATATATTTTGCTCCGATGCCCATGATTCATGAGCTTATAATTCGGGACTGGGGAAATTACAGAGCGCCGAGGGTAGGGGGAGGTGAAAAGTTGCTGTTATTGTCGATATTAAGCCGTACCTACACCTGTGTGCGTGCACTAAGGAAGTGTGTGTGACTAGTAAATTATTACACCCTCGTGCATACCGTGTGCGTGTAGGGTGACGATATTCCAGGAAATCAGCGGGACAATTTAGATACGGCACGCGAATGAAAATAACGTAACGAATTGCGTTTTTTTTGTCGTCAGCGTATTTATTTACTATTATTTTTGTTCGTTTTCGCATCGAGTGGATGATTTATCGATGTTAAGCTAAATATTTGAATGATATAGCAGTAAAAGGATATTCAATCCCTTTTTAGGAAGCAATTCGTTTTGTTTTATTACTTTTTCTGTTGCCGAAAGGATGAATGTTTGTTACTCGAGTTCTCGGTTGGTAATGGTTGAGTGAATATGAATGGATTTTGGCAGACGGTCTAGTTTAGATTTGAGATGGCAACCGTAAAATATCGGTTACGCTTTAGGCGTTCATTATGCTATTCTTGTTACCTGTGATATATGTTTATGTAAGTAGATAATACTCAATAATTTTAGTGCTAATTAAATGATTATTAATTATTATTATTAAAAGCCTGTGATGTCCCACTGCAGGGCAAAGGCCTCTCTACCCTCCTTCCACTTCTCTCTGTTTAATCCTGCTAGTGACCAGTTCTTGTTGAAGGAGTCCAGCTCATCCCGCCATCTCCGTCTGGGCCTAAATGATGGATTCGATTTATTTATTTGTCCCATTATTTGTTGGTCTTGTGACTTTTATGAAAGCAAAGATGCTGACTTTCGGATACGATAACGTCATTATCATCTGCTTTGCTATTTTCGGACTCTATTTTTGGGTCGTCTTCCAGTCTAACTGGAAGCAGCTGGACATCAGTATTTTACCAAGTTACTGGGTACCTAACACCGCTTGGTAAGACTGATTGTCAGACTTTCGGGTTTCAGACGACCCAGAACGACTGTCAAAGGTCCACGAATGACAGCTGGGACATTTGGGTTAAAGTATTTCCGAGGCACGGAGGGATCTTGGCATGTTAATATGGGTAACCCATCCACGGACCAACTGCGGCAAGTGTAGCTTCACCCGTGCGTCTATTATCACCTAGCTACGAGACCCTCAATACGATAATGTAACCTAAAATATTATGGCGGTGATTTCTTGAAAACGCTCAAAAAGGTGGCATTTTTAAACCAGTGTATCTCTTTAACCGTAAATAATTTTGAAAGCAAAAAAAATATATGATATTTTCAAGTCCTTTTTGCATAGAGTGATGGAACTCAAAACATAAATAAACATACTTTAATGCATCAAAAAAATAATCAACTTTAATGCATCAAAAAATAATCAAAGTCACCTCTAAATTATCTTTAAAACAAGTTTATCCCTTCAATAACAATTATAATTATAATTAAAAATATATCATAGAATTCCAAACTGCATCCAGTGATGGATTATTTATTATTAAATAGTTAATATCTAATTTTACATGATTTTATTTGCATTTTTACGACAATGCTTGCTCATTTATTATTCGAATTTATTACAACAGATTTTAACTCGTATCAGATTGCAAAATGAACTATTATCGCTCATAACGACAATACATATTTAAAATTAGAATGATCCTGGCTTTAAGAATCACGTGGCTACTGTTCCCGTCTCGTCCAGTCGACTGAAACAAAAAGCAAATATTTCCCGTCGCTCGGTCCCGGAATTTGATTCAGAGAAAATGTTCAATGAAATATTAAACCTTATGTAAACTACGATGCAAAGGCCACGGAAATAAATTGTTTACTGTAAAGTATAAATAATGATTTTGTTGATGTAGTAAAAAGAAAGGTGTTGAAAGGTAGCTCATTAAACGTACATTATTTTTATTATAGCTTTAATGAGAAATAATAATAATATTTGTATAGTGCGGAACGGTAGGAGGCTTGTGGATAAGGCAGCCGTACGGGACGCTCGATCAGGTTAAGCTACGCTTGCAGTGGTTGGTCCGTGGATGGGTGACCATATTAACATACCAAGACCCTTCCATGCTTCGGACAGCACGTTAAGCCGTTGGTCCCGGCTGTCATTCGTGGATCTTTTGACTGTCGTTACGGGTCATCAGAAGCCCGGCTCTCAACCGGCCTTACCAAGGGGTATCGTTGTAACTGGGTTGTGGAGGTCAGATAGGCAGTCACTCCATGTAAAATACTGGTATTCAGCTGCATCCGGTTAGACTGGAAGCTGACCCCAAGTTGGGAAAAGGCTGGACAGATGATGAACGCGGAAAGATAGGTTTGTATTCGCTGCCAACACTCATAACCCTAAGTTGAAGTTGAACGATAGTACGGTTATCTTGACACCTGGTTGAGGCAGCCACAGGTGGGGATGGATTGGCACAAGCAAAGCGAGGCTATGCCCAGCTGTGAAGTCGGGCTGTGGAAGTTAAGAATAACTTTTGTGTAACCTAGGAGTTTAGCATAACTGAAGTTAGTAGTTTTCAAGTTCTGTTTATGTTTTTATTATCTATTCCTGCTAGCGTAAAAATCATTAATTTTTTTTTTTTTGGTATATTGGCGTCTGCTAGCTGACATATCGCAAATATTTTAATTTTATGTTTCGTAACGTTAATTACGTACCTACCATTGTATAAAATCAAGTTCTTCTAACATAACAGACAGCTGTGCTGCTGGGGAGTTTGTTGCGCCACTTCTTCTTCCCAGCTAAAGCAATGTAATTTTGACGTTCAATAAGTGCTGATACCAGCCTAGTTTGTTTATATGTCTTTTGATTTTGATAACATCACGCCTTGTATCCCTGAAGTGTTGGGCAGAGGTGTACCTATGGCAGGTACACCCACATTTCCTATGGGTTTGTTTTCCAAAAACCATGTCGTGCAAACATCGTATAGGATACTATAGTTAGCTAATCGCTACTAATATTATAAATGTGAAAGTAACTCTGTCCGTCTGTTACGCTTTCACGCCTAAACCGCTGAACCGATCGTCATGAAATTTGACACAAACATAGCTTGGGATATGGAGAACGACATCGGTTACTTTTTTACGCGATAACAGACATCCACGCGGGCGGAGCCGCGGCTCAAAGCTATGTAACGTGTATTTTTGGCAAAACAATATACGTGTTTCGGTAGACGAACTTTTGCGCGGCGTATTACACAATCGTGATAGCAGTTAAATTTTGAAACAGATAGTCAAATGGAATTTTAAACATGCATGTAAAAGAGAAACTATGCACTGAAATGAATTGCAATCAAATTGATCTATATATACCTAAATGTATTCAGAAACATGCTATGCAATACCTATGATATTATAGTTATTGGTTTTTCGAACGGGCAAAAACACATCGCGAGGGACAACTGTCAAATCGTGTTGTCACTCATCGAGCTATTATGTCCGTCAGTGATACAGAGTAGGAAACGCCCGTAACTTCGGCCGAAACTAAGGTTTTCGTGCTTAAAGAGTTGACCCTCAGAAGTGAGATAAATGTAGCCAAAGAACATATAAAAGGTGAAACTGAATAAAGTGGTTTGTTCATAATTGAATACTGAATCGATTTCAGTAACTTTTAATGCAGGTAGTAAGTATTTTTTACAAAAATTATGTATTTTGCTCTACCTATTATACCTAGGTACAGACGCCAGCACATCAAGCTACCCCAAAATGTCAAATTTCTTTGATAGATTTTCAACTTTATTACAAAAGCATAAGGTGCATGTTCAATTGGGAAAATTTGACAGTTGGGATAGCTTGATGTTACAGACAGACATCAAGCTATCCGAACTGTCAAATTTTCCACCCACCGATCCACCGATTGAGCCAAAGAAAATTTAATCTTATGTTATGGCAATAAGACTCAATTTTAAATGCATAAAGTAATGCTAGGGACAAAAAGTTTTTTTAAATAATAGTACTTAGCTTTATAGAAAAATGTTCTGGTCATGTATTAGGTATGCTTTTACCTCAATACTTTAATTGGGATGTATGAGGTCTTGGGTCAATAATGTTACATAATGTATTATCAATTAAACAACCAAGGTCAGTACCTACATAAGTCACCAAGTACTTAAAGAAGACACTACAACAATTTAATCCTCGATACTTAACTTTTACAACACAATATTGTCTTTATCCACAACCTTATTTATGCAGAAGGCTACAAGCAAAGACGGTACACAAGGTTATACTATTAACAAACTAAACAACTAACAAATTACAACAATAACTTGCAACAATAACATGTCCATCGATCATTTTCTTTGTCACCTTGAATTTCTTTTACAAAGTCAAGCAGCAATGTACATCATTGTCAGTGATAATGTCGTATCAGATGCTAATTATAATTTTTCGTCGATTTCTCTTGCGCGCGCGACCTTTGGTTAACGTTTACTTGTTCCATTACCTCATTGCTTGTAAATAAGCTTGTATTTATGTATTGTAATTTGTGTGTATTGCTAATTGTCAGAAGGATGATAAACGATATTTTTTCGAGTATAACTTTATTAACTTATTATGTACACAATCATACCACCTACTTGTCTAGATATAAAGATATGTGGGTAAATGTGTAGAGTTAACTATCTTAGTTATTAAACCAGGTTAAGTTAGAGATCTAGGACGAATTAAAAACCACAGGAGAACGACATGACATAGAGAAAACCAAGCGACCAAGAAGGTAAAACCGCAAACAATAGCGGTGGGTCCTTTTTCACCCTTATGTCTAAAGCCATAAGGTTGAAAAGTGGTTGACCGGCAGTATCCGCGATGGTACCAAAACAAAATAATGAAAAGTTTTGTTACTATCGACTTCAAACGGATAACGCGCTCACGCTCAATAATACATCAAATAAAGGCAATAAATAAATAAAATAATACTACTATCACAACAATATATTACATTACCTACCATTCAACATTCAATAAATCACCCATCCATAGTCAACTATTATAATACGGTACGATGCGCAAGCGCAGGCCTTCTGTCGCGATTAGCGTAGCCTTGCAAACTGTCCGCGCACGAGTCGATATAGTAACGTTCTCACTTCATGTGTGCTGCCAATCACTAATCATATTAGCATCATACAGGTAAAATATAACAATATTGTAAGCAAAGATATTGTTTTCAAAATGGCGACTTGTGCTTGTGCCGATTGCCCGTTTAAGAATTGCGGTTATTTTGAATAACTAACACTTGAAAGATTAAAGAGTTCGGTGGGCAGGACGATACTCAGAGCATCTGAACGTTTACTTGACAGTAAACCAGATCGAAGAAGTCGAGGCCAGCCCAAGCTCAGTTTATGGCGTAGGCCAAGACTTAAGAATGGTTGGAGTTCAAATTGGAGAAAAAAAGCCGGAACTAGATCGCAATAGAGAAATAGCCTTAGATGATTATGAAGACTAAAGAGTTCGATATTTAGCTATGGATATTCTGTATTTATTGTTTATATAGTCATGGAGCTGATTGGTGATGTTCTTCAGAAAGGGCACGTACGTATAGTTACCGGCACGTAAGTTGGCAAAAGATTTTGTAGTGGGGGAAATTCGCGCATGTAAAAATGTATGAAATGGTGCCTGCGCGAACTTCCCCCACTACAAAATCTTTTGCCAACTTACGTGCCGGTAACTGTAAGTATGTAGTGCGTAGTAACCAGAGTGCGTATATGACAAAAAGAGTACGTAAAGATCATAGCAGGTGAAATTCTGTAGTTTCTACCTTTTCTCTGGACCGTGGAGCATTTTAATAAAGCTACTCTTTCGCAGGAAAAGACATATAACAATGGAAAAACTTTTAACATTGACTCAAATAGCAATGGGTCAGTACTTGAGAAGTCTCTTATCTTTGTACTCAAGGTAGACTGATCTACATAACAAACCTACTTTGTATAAAATTAGTCTCTTGTTGTCAAGGTGTTTTAATAATACATTTTCTAGCCACGAGGATCACGAGTTTGTCTAATTACCATTACAATAATAAAATCTATGACTTGTTCACGTATTAAATACTAAAGTAACTTCTACTAAGGTCACAGCTTCTGTCTAAACCCACTGACTGATATTATTTTTAATAGCGTATGCTCGCGGTGTCGCCCACGCGGAGGTCTAGAATTATCCTACCGGGACGAACAACCGAAATAAAAAGTATCCTATGTCCCAACTCAGTTCAAGGACTATCATTGTGCCAAACTACCAAATTCGTTCAGTTGTTATAAAGGTATTATAGAGTAACTTTCGCATCAGTATAGAGCAGCACTTTAAGGTGAATCTAGTCGATATTTTTTCCGTACGAACTTCGGGAGTGTATTACTCCACTGTTCGACAATGTACCTACATCAAAAAATTGACATGCTATGGTTTTTTCTCATTATTAATATTGTCTCAAGTCGCTAAAGTTCCGCCTTGGAGTTTGTCAAAGAGCGATGGAACGCAGCATTCTGGGTGTCAAAAGACTATTGTATTGTATTGTAATGCACCGATCCCAGCGTGGTTTGACCAGACTCGATTAATCGAATGAACCCCAAGATTCGCACTAGCCCCTGTAGCCTCATGCTTCATGGTGTTACAGAGGCCATTGCATATCAAGAAGTAGACCGGGGGGCGCGGTAATGGTCAGGTAGACAGGCCCTTAGGATAGGAAAGGATTGCGAGCCTACCGGATATGCATCCTTGAGTAAGCATTGGACTAGTGGAGAGACGGGTGGTATTTTTTATAGGAGGGCATCTTTTCACGACGTCGCCGGCATGTTGATTCAGGTCGAGCTTCTTGTGCAGGTTTAACTGTTTTCTTAGCTCTTTTCTATGCAGTTGCTTCACTATGTTCTGTGTTGTTGTTTTCATATTCGTCTTCTGAATTCTCACTGCTATCAGCTTCTGTTTTTTTGTAGATATCGTTAGCCGCTTTCTTGATCTTGTTTCTGTCTCCAGCCATGTCCTTCCAATACGTGATTCCCATGTTGAAGTATTTCATGTCCTGTTTTAGGTTGTCGTTCCATGTGTAAATAGGTCGTCCGACCTCCTTAGATTTAGCCTTATACTGCATTGCTGCATGCAATAGGTGTGGTTTATCCCGTCTGAAGACGTGTGCCAAGTAGCACATCCTGTGGGCAGCATTCTGGGTGTCAAAAGACAGGACAAAATTCGGAACACCACGCTGCGTTCCAGAACGGGTATAAAAGACGTAGGCAAGAAGGCTGCCAGGCTTAAATGGGATTGGGCGGGTCACATCAGCCACATGCAGGAAGACCGCTGGGCAAAGGTTTCTACACAAAGGGGGCCTGAAGATGGACGACCTGGACGCGTACCGCGAGGGCTGGTTCGAGGTGGCGCGGGAAAAGACATGGGGGAGGCCTTTGCCCAGCAGTGGGACAGTATAGGCTAAATAAAAAAACTAAAAAAACGTCTGTGCGGAAACAGATTACTTTAATAAAAGGCCAATAAAAAATTATGCGCCAACCAAGATTCGTTTTTCTTGCTAATTTAACCTAACTTTAGGCGTGTTATAAAAGAAATGTAAAATCTCGAAAACCAAGTCGGTACCGATAAAGCTCAAATATCTAAAAGTACTTTATTGATTTATGCAGTGGCTTATTCAAAAAACTGATCATTCGAAGGACTTTTCTAAAAAAAATACGTGCCTGTTTTACTATAAATGATTCTGCAACCCACTCCATAACGTTGTGCGTGTAGATAAGTTTCAAACTGCTCATCTGCTTACTACCTCTGTCGGACACGATGCCTGGTGAGACAGCGTGCTTTTTAGCCAGGCCCACCAGTGAGTTCGAACCCGCGACTAGATTCCTCTTAATTACGTAACACACTATCAATCAGAATCTGAATCATTTCGAAGGATATTGCTAATCGATTGCTCTATATGTTTGAGAAATGTTTCTTCTCAACATCGTAAATAACGCAATGAATGTTGTTGAACTGAAGTCTTTCTTACTGTAATGTTAGTGTATTACGCAATTAAATTTCTAACCATTTAAATTTGCAGCGAAATTATCACACTATATTAAAGTTCTGTCTCTATGCGGGTCTTAGCGTTGGCCCACATTGTCACAACAGTTACCACCGACACCCATATGCGAGCATGCACCGTTACGACCTAAGTAGATACCTGTCGTCAACCAAACACTTACGGTGCTCATCGCAGCCTTCTGTTACGATTAGCAGAGTAATGCCAACTAGCTGCGCAGGAGTCGATTGTAATATTTGGTTACTTCATGTGTACAGTCTACTACAGCGTTAACGTTAATTTGTGAGAAATATTTTAAAGCTATATGTAAAAAAAAAATACTGTGCAAGAATTCTGAATTGTTTCTTTAGGATATTTTCGCAAACAATATTTTTAGGTCAACACAATTTTTCAGTTGGTCACATATCGATAGTAAGTTTTCACCCATTTTCCTCAATTATTAGAGTAGGTTATATTGTAATTATGTTGTTATTTCAAATGTAACTACCGTCCACGTCATGCTTATGTCACCATTGGTTGGGACTTTCTTATTAGGATTTCCCCTGATTCGCAAACCTACTCTAGACTTTAACGTAGGTAGTACTTGTTTCTTTCACCGTGCCTCGGAAAGCACATTAAGCCGTTGGTCCCGGCTGTCATTTGTGGATCTTTGTTGGTTGTTACGGGTTGTGAGAAGCCCAAAAGTCTGAAAACAAGTCTTACCTAGGGCTTTCGTATTACCCAGTAACTGGGTTGTGGTGGTCAGATAGGCAGTCGCTCCATGTAAAATACTGGTATTCAGCTGCATCCGGTTGGACTGGAAGCTGACCCCAAATCAGTTGGGAAAAGGCTAGGCAGATGATGACTTATTTCTTTCACATGTCGTTTCGTTTCCTTTTACTTATAGAAAATAAAAATGGCGACACAGACACTTAAGATTTATTATTAAACTTTGACGGCTGTCACGCACGCTAATAAAATGATGGGGTTTACACTTTATTATCTCGTAAAATACTTAGTGCTTATGTCCTTGTAATGAAAATATGAACCAAATAGCCCTCAACCATGAAAGGACAACATCACATATTTCTGTGCCTTTTTAAGGTCAACTGTTTACTGCCTCGTTGGTCTTGTAGTCGCAAGCACGAGTTGCTGAGTATGAGGTCCTTGGTTCGATTCCCAAGTCGGGCAAAGTGTTATTGGGTTTTGCTATCTGGAATTTAAATTCAATGGGCCTCATAAGAAGGTTTAAAGTCACCCAAAGGGCAATGGAGAGGGCTATGCTTGGAGTTTCCCTGCGTGATCGAATCAGGAATGAGGAGATCCGCAGGAGAACCAAGGTAACCGACATAGCCCGAAGAATTGCCAAACTTAAGTGGCAGTGGGCAGGGCACATTGCACGCAGAACAGATGGCCGATGGGGCCGAAAAGTCCTGGAGTGCTGACCGCGCACCGGAAGACGTAAAGTTGGAAGGCCTCCCACAAGGTGGACCGATGACCTTGTGAGGGCCGCAGGAGTCCGCTGGATGCGGGAAGCACAGAACCGGTCGAAGTGGCGGAGCTTGGGGGAGGCCTATGTCCAGCAGTGGACGTCCATCGGCTGAAATGATGATGAATGATGATCTGGAATTTCCGGAGTAAGGTCGACGGCAATAGGCTCAACTGTACTAAAAGTACACCTTTGCCCAGCCTTTTGAGGAAACCAGGCGTGATGTTATGTAGTGTTATGTTTTCCGCAAATATTAAACACTCAAAGGGCCATTTAGTCTTAGTAGTACACTAAAACAATAATGATTTTGCTTTAGAAAGTTAATGGAAGTAATTAGTATGCAAACTACAGTAATTACACTTGTTAAGATTACTTTCAAAGGTTCAATGGCGATTTTACGCAAACCATTAGGAACAATTATAACTGTACAAGACATTAGAAAATAATGACGGTACTATGATAGAATAAAATGCTTTTCGAAAGAAGAGCTATTCCGAACACGTAAAATGTCTGATTTTTTTACAGTAAAAATTGAAATAACCAAATTCAATTTTATCGTTGCATACGCTTATGTAGGTAACTGTATCTCCGAAAATAAAATAATCATAAAATGTAAATTGTAGCATAAAATAATCGTACTCAAAAAGCGTACATTATCGTGTAATAAATTTCAAAGAGATGTCAGCACCAAAGGGTGGGGTCCGCAAGGGCCGATGCCTGCCAGGGGTGCGGGTTGTTCGAAAGAGATACCGTCGCCCCTGGCACACAGGCAACTGAGGGAACACGGGTGGGTTTTAGTCAGTAAAAGTCTGACACGCCCTCCTGCTCCACCCAGAGCGGGAGAAGTAATTTGATAATTTCCCATACTCAAAAAAAAAAAAAAAATCGTGTAATAAATTAGATATGCTGTGCAAATATGGCGCTAAGTTAGAAGCATTTTTTGTACGTAATTGTGTGTGTTGTCAAACATTGCAAAATTATTTTGGAAATTTAGTTTGTGAATAAGTACTATAAACCTTTATATAACTGAAATATCAACGTTCAAAAAGAAAAATCCTAGCATGGAAAATAACCCATATCTTGTTGTTATTTCCTAATATACATTTCACAACTTCTATCTGTGACACTAAGAAGTAAACCATTATACTTCTACGTACAATTCCATTTATAAAACATCACGTTTGATAAGCAATATGGTTATCTACAACACATCTTCCTAAAACAATCCTTCAACCACTATTTATGATACGGAAGTCTTTAATACGCCAATAACATCCGACATACCATATTGACCGTACCATTGACTAAGTATAGGAACAATAAATGTCACAGAGCCACCTTGTACATGTTGATCTACACACTAGCCGTGCACCGCGGTTATTCACGATTGTCTCGATCCAGTGGGAATATATAAAAGTATCTATAGAGGTATGAGGGTGTAAAGTTCACTTATACTCTATAGAAAAGGGAGGATCCTCTGACCAGACGGGTGTTGTGTCTGATGGGCAACTGCCCGACGGTTGATGTCGCGATGTTGTATACAGTATACAGGAAAAGTTTTTACTCAGTGCGCAAATTTTAACCATGAATTCAGCATTCCATACACTTTTACCATTGCACTTTTCTATGAAACAGCTGATTTTTTTTGTAAAACCGACGAAAAATTTCTGCGCTGGGGTTCTAGAATGATATGCTGAATTCATGGTTACAGTTTCCGCATTGGATAAAAACTTTTCCTATATACGCCAGTCGCGCGGTAAACACTGATTGCGCGATGTAGGACTAGTGTGACGTCAAGTCTTGCGTAGTTCGCATGTGGATCGCATTGTAGATGGCGCCACATCACTTTTTGTCTTTCAAGTTTTTGATGCGTAGTTCGCATGTGGCGTTGTAGATGCCGGCTACATATCCTATGTCTTAATCCAGGTCATAATCTAGTCATGTCCAGCCGTTTTAGCGTGAACGCGTAACAAACAACACATAACATCACGCCCGCCGTTTCCCCGAAGGGTTGGACAGAGGTGTACCTTGACTACACCCACATTTCGCCCGTAATGTGTAAGACCCGGAAGACGTAAAGTCCTCCCACAAAGTGGACCGATGACCTTGTGATGGCCGCAGGAGTTCGCTGGATGCGGGAAGCACAGAATCGGTCGAAATGGCGGAGCTTGGGTGAGGCCTATGTCCAGCAGTGGACGTTTTTCGGCTGAAATGATGATGATGATGATGTGTAAGACCCATGTAGTACGGGGCGAGCCTATTCCCCTCAACCGGGCATAAATCCAGACTCCGGGCTGCTACCGAAAAATTCCAGATAACAAACATACATCTGTATAATATGATAGTTTAGATAGATCACTAATCAGAGTAATATTATAATTTATCTCGGCTCACTTATCGTCGTAATGGCTGCAGACCACACGCATTGCCCTAAGGATAAACGTGCATTACAGTGCTAAGGTCACGACTAGGCTCCTATTTGACGTTGTCGAACTAGAGCAAATCGTGTTAGGGAAATGTCAATAGCTGTTACCGATGTGGTTACTGGACAGACTTGTTATTATATTATCTTATGTCTTAACTACTGAGTATTAAGGCGTAAGCGTCAAGGAATCCCGCGAATTTTCTAACGTTTTTTGCAATGAAGGTGTTCTGAAATGATGTTTACTAGGTGGCAGCATTGAGACGTCAGGTCCGGGTACCTGTCAAAAGTGTCAAAGCGCCTACGGACTGAACGGAAAACGAAAGAATGAAACGAATGACATCAAATATTTTAAGTTCATTTTCGAACTGGAAGACCTCTTGTCAAAGTGGCGCCAACTGAATGATATATGAATAATGATATACAGGTTGAAATTGAAAACATGCGACAAACCGAAATGGGAGATTGTACTCATCATTATGAACAACTTTTACTAAGGGACCAATGATGCAATAGCGAAAAAAAAAACATCTGTTCCCTACATTTATGTTCGCATAACTCGTCAAAATGTAGGGAACAGCTGTTTTTTTTTGCGATTGCATCATTGGTCCCTTAGTAAAAGTTGTTCATAATGATGAGTACAATCTCCCATTACGGTTTGTCGCATGTTTTCAATTTCACCCTGTATATGGCTTGAATATTCATGAACACCCTCATTAGTAGGCACCCTAATTTCTGAACAGACCATAAATCAGAATCTGAATCATTTTGAAGGATACTGCTAATCCATTGCTTCATATGTTCGAAAAATGTATCTGCTCAAGAATGTAAATAACGCAATGTATGTTGTTGAACTGTCATAATGAAAGCCGGTCCTATTGTTAGTGTGTTGAGTAATTACCCCTCAGGTTTTTGTTGATCGAAATATGAGTCGCAGCCGTAACAATAATTTATTTAAATAATTATAATCATAAAACTCATCAATACAACTCGCTAACTTCATTATTAAAGGAGTCGTATTGGTTATTCTGACAATTCAATTCAATTGTTTGACAATTCAAAAGTGCCTGAAATGCATTGACTTTTTTTTTTAGTGTTCTAATGATTTTGAGTCTTAAGTCCAGAATGATAATTAATCTAATGGGCATCGCGTAATACGGTTGTCATCAATATGCTTTGATAAAAAATGCCTACTGATACAATAAAATATGACTGACCTTATTGTATTCTACTGAGTCACCATGTATTCTAGGTATGTACCTACCAACAATATCTATCTTCCTAAACATTTCACATAAGACCTCATCACTTTTTGTATCTAAGTCCTCAATTTTTAGTTGCATAATCGTTGAACCAAGTATCACAAATACATTGGCGTGCCACCGGGCTATCATGCCGCGTTACTTGACAATCGATTTGCCATTTTTCTGCTTCATCGGCATGCACTTACGTCATAGTGTGGCCTTTCCTTTACATGCTGAAATATGGATAGTAACTTGATGTCAAGTAGGCTCCCGTAGACAGGCACGACGCGACAGCGCGACGCGACTTTCATACAACAATTTCTATGAAATGTCGATTCGGTCTTCGGGAGCGGTCCATATTCGCACCGACGACGTATAAATTTCTTGGCGAGATTTTTCGCGCAATGGATCTACAATGCTTAGCGCTGAGTGTTGAAAACCTAATGTTTTTCGACGGGCTGTGTTGTGCTGCTGGATTCTAAATGCTCCGTCCAACACCGATAGTTGAAAGTCCAGAAAGAAAGAAAAATTGTTTATCCTGCACAAACAAAACGCACATTATAAAAATAAAAATAAAATAAAAATTAACATAAAATGCACCCATACAAAGTAGCCAAAAGCCCCGTATTCACGTAGAAAAAGTTTACAATTTTGTCCATTACTTGTTGATGTCAGGGCTAGTGACCAAAGACAATATAAAGACGATAAAATTAAATCTAACCGCGATATTTTACGTCCGTGCGAACGTACTGGTGGATCTTCAACGCAATCTCTTCTCTAGCAAATCTTCAAGCGCTGAAAGTTGAAAATCGAAAAGTATGTTTTTTCGATGCAGTCTGTTTCATTCTTAATGCTCTGTTCAACACCTAGAGTTGAAAATCTAGTGCACTACAAAATCCCGTTTCGATATTTCTACGTCCCTGCGAATGTGGTCTTACTTACGTATTCGGTTGTAAAGATTTTGATAGCTCACTTTGAGTTTTATTGATGGTCTCATGTTTGTTCAGTGGATTTGATATAATGTTGTTGTATTAGCATCTTATTGTAGTAGAGTTTGTTCCTTTTAAAGCGTGTTGGTCGTAAAAATGTAGGAAGTTACAGTTCGTAAGCTAAGCTGCCAACAACCCGAAGCTTAGGCTGAACCAGTTATCGTGAAAACAGGCGAAATGAGCTTGAAGCGGGCTGTAATTTGACTTGATGTCAGGTATTGACAGTTCATTTCACCTAAGTTTTCACGGTGAGATTCGGTAATACAGAATAGATCAGAGAGGCAATTCTCGTAATTTTAAGAACGTTCACAGTCTGATCTCAGTCTCAATCTGTCAAAAATACCTCGAGTTTCCATACATTTTTGACAAGTTTTTGACATTTGCTTGTCGCCGAGATGACACTGCGACTAGATTTTGAACGTTTTTAATTACGAGAATTGGCTTGCAGCTGATTTCGATGATTGTCCTGAAGAAAAATTTCGTATAGGTAATCAATTTTCACACATTTTCTGAAGCGAGTCGTTATTCCACTTGATGTCAGGGACTGACGGTTCATTGCAACTAAGTTTTCAGTTTACAGACTAGATCGGCTGGCTTAGATGATTGTCCAGAAAAAAAAATAGGTATAATTAATTTCCAAACATTTTCTACAAAGACACTTATGAATTATTGGTATAGTCTGTTAGTATAACTACTAGACTATCCGTTTCAGACAAATCGCTTCTTAAAATACCTGTCTAGTCGACAAAGACAGCCGATTGGTTGTAACTAATTAAATCTGACCACACTATTGTGTCCCCGTACATCTAAATGTCAATGGCTAAATGTTGTACAATTAAGAACTGTCTTGTTACGTCATTAGGTACACTTTAAATTGCAGGTACATGGTCTTGTTGAAATGGAATACTGGTAGCGATAATTTGACTTGGCTGTTTGTCGCGTTTTGTAATAAAATAATTTATTGGATGGTTGTGGGTAATTCGGTACATAGTATTTTTATTTATTTATTTATTTAACCATTTATGCACACACATATAAACAGACAAGAAGAAAGGAACAGAAAAATACGTACAAAGGTAATGCTTATTTCTACAGAAATCTCTTCCAGCACACCTGCGATAGGACAGAAGATAACAGAGATGTAGACAACGTGTGTACTATCAGTAAAAGGAAATTCATAAAATTACAAATTAAACTCTAATTTAAAAATATACACTCATAATATGAGAATATACATACATACATACTTCTAAAATAAATATCACTAAAATATATATAATTATAATGTAATTTAATTAAAAAATACATAAGCAATTATGACAAAGTGGAGAGATAGTGTTCTTTCACTCTTCTTTTTGTGCAATGTGAGTATCATTTACTTAGCCAAATAAATGACTGACATTAAAAAGTAATGTATTGTCATTAATCTACATACCAATTTCAATTAGCCTCGTGGCGACAAAATATTACCTTAATTTAAAAACTAACATTCTTAAAAAAAAAAAATGTGTATATTAAAGTAGGTCTATAAAAAAAAAACAAAATAATCATAGGGCATAAAAAATTTCGTCCGGATCGTTATCAATAGGAAGAGTGCTCAAAAACCTGGCACCATTGCCACGTTGTATGGCAATGCTGATTCTTTGGCCAAAAAATTGGCCAGTCGTCTAATCACGTGAAGAGTCGACCAACCGCTTGACAATGTCTCGAAAAACGAAGTGGGCACTCGGACCCCACGGCCCTAGAGTTTCAAACCCTAAAAATTCATTAGTAACCAAAATGAGACCACTATTTATGGAAAATTTTAACGCTTAGTGTTGCAGTATGGCTAAAATAATTTTCAATTATGTGCCGAAAATAAATAAAAGAATTTCTTTCAGTGATTTTCACAAACATTTGATCATCTCATGGGTATTCAAATTTTACGACTTCAGTGTTACTGAAATACATTTAGAAATACTCTTACGAGTAAGATTGTTACTATTTATATCAAAATATTTCCATTGATATATAAAACTTCATGGCGGACGTAGATTAAGGCACCTGTTAAACTGAAACGAACCATTCTGTGCTCTATTTTTAGAGCAATAAAATGCCTTATTGCTTGATTAATGTTAGGATACTTTAAATTAATAGCAAAACTAAAAGAATTGATATGTAATGACGTCATTAGTCTAGTAAATCAGTCTGTATATCTTAGATCACGTAATGACCCGAAAATGCCAGAGATATTGGTGATAAAGCAATAGAAATAAGCACTAACATTTGCAAGGAAACATTGAATATTATTGAATAATCTTGAATGAGTCAATGTGACTGCATTTATGAATATTTAGCAGTTTGCGAAACTTGTCTTTTATGAATGGAAGAACCATGCAGGCGTGGGAAGCAATCAAAATCCAAGTATCCATAGTCAGTTACTTCGTACAAACTTTTGCCAGCCGGCGGCTTCGGCCGCGAGCAAGTCGAAAATATTATCCCACGGGAACATACTACCGGGATAAAAAGCATCCTAAGTGTTAATCCAGGTTATAAACTATCTGTGTGCCAAATTTCATACAAATCCGTTCAACCGTTTTTGCGTGATTAACTAACAAAACATCCAAACACACAAACTCTCACATTTATAATTTTAGCATGATTAGTAGGACGACATCATAAGTTCATAACAAATACTCAAGATTCTAATAGTAATAGAAAACCACATCCAATAACAACAACCACAATAATATCGATACTAGAAACGAAACATAAACGGTATATAAACAACTGCATACTTATCGATAATCGCTAATCGGTATACAATCGAGAATCGAACGATCGCGTGCATAGATGCAACTGCTCGTATTGCTCGTAATCGATTGTCTGCAACCGTCGCCTGTATGTGGGTCAACTTAAATTGAAAGACACTGCGACACGTAACGTGGTAGGTTCCGATATGAACCGGAGGATGCACCCTGTTATTGTATGTCAAAGAAGAGTTAAAATGACTGAATTGGCCAATTTATGGCATGAAAGAAAATCTATTAAGTACCCGTATGAAACTTGGCATAATTTAGTAACTAGCTGCGTCCCACAGTTTCACCCACATAAGTCTCGATCCCGTGGGAATATTGGGATATAAAGTGTGCTATGTCTTAATCCAGGTCATGGTCTAACCATGTGCCAAATTTCATTCAAATCCGTTTAACCGTTTTAATCTGAAAGCGTAACAAACAAACATATAAACAATCAAATCTTTTCTCTTTATAATATTAGTTTAGATTACAGATTAGTTACAGCTTACAGGCATTAAACCTTTTGCTAGTGTTCTCCTTTAGGGCAGAATGTTATTTGGTGTGTCCAGCAAAACTCCGCAAATACGTGAACTGTTATTAAATAGACACTTGTTATTGCATCTAAATTATAAAATAATATGTGAAGCAAAAGGTTTGTAACCCTTTTTACGAAACTTACGCGGTCGGAGGAGTATGAAATTTGGCACAGAAAGTTTATATTGACGCGAAGTGCAGAAAGATTATGATCAAGTTTCGATCACTGGGCGACCACTATTAGTAGTATTTACTGTTTGTAAACCTATTTCAGCTATCGAAAAACTACTACAATTTAACGAGTCTCCTATAATTACGTTATGATCCATCATACTATTTTAATATTAAAAGTGAAAACTTGTGAAAAGGTTTGGATGTTTGTTACTCAATCACGCAAAAACGGCTTGAAATCTGGCACACAGATAGTTTATAACCTGGATTAACACATAGGATAGTTTTAATCCCGGCAGTACGTTTCCGTGGGATAATTTTTTACCACCACGCGGGCGAAGCCGCGGGAAACAGCTAGTAACACAATTTACCTTTGTCTACCTTTGAACAGGTCCAACAGCTCTAAGTGGAACAAAACAAATCTCACACCAGGTATACATTACATGTACAATATAGAAATTAATCGCGGAAGCTCTTGCGTATCGAGTGCGTATCATAGACGACCTAGCTCTACATTGATAATTATAGCTAACTAATGATAGCCGTATACATACCTATTTATGTACTAAGTTAAAAGTGCAAGAAAGATATTTAAAATCTTGAAGTTTTTTAGTGAAAGAATTAAGAATTATATATCAAGCCATTGTCCCCAGAACTATGACCAGCACCCTAATTGCGTAACTCACGATTAATCATAATCTGTTTCGTTTTGAAACAGATGGCTAAACCATTGCTTCATATGATCGAAAAATGTGTCTGCTCAACAACGTAAATAACGCAATGATTATTGTTGAACTGTCATAATGAAACCGATTATGATTAATCGCGTGTTACGCAATTAGGGTGCTGTTCACCTATATTTCGCCAGTTATATTTATTAATTTCCATGTATTAGGGGGCGAGTCTATTGCCACTAACCGGACAGAAGTCCTTGCCAAAAATGGGAACCGAACATAGGACCACAAATTAGCGAACTGTAAAATTAAATTGCTCAAATCGCACCTTTAGAATTATAGAGACCTAATACGAAATTAGCCGCAAGCAAAATTATTTAGAATTATTAGAATTATAGAGACCAATTTTGGTTGCGGCTAATTTCGCATTAGGTCTCTATAATTTTAAAGGTGCGAAATAACACTTGAGAAGAAGAACGCTTATCAGCCATTTTCCAATATAATGTTAAGGAAAACGACAATGTTTGCGGATTTTGTCGAGTAGAATATTTGTCCTTTTAATATAAGTAAGCTAGGACATAGCAACGATGCCAAGGAGGATCTTCTCGGTTTACTTAATAACGTAATACACACGCATACATAGGTAACATCTATATGTATATTATGCGCGTGTTTGTATGTTTAAATGTAAGGCATATGACTTGCCTATTGTCAGTTGGAAAACAGGCCGGTGTAAGTAAGTCCCGAAATTCATTGTTGGACTAGCTTTTGCCCACTACTCTGCTCGCGCGGATGTCGGTTACCGCGCAAAAAAGTAGTCCATGTCCTTCCTTCTCCATATCCCAGGCTATACAGAATTATTTTTTAGTCACCGTCCAAATTTTTCAGGGTGATAGTACCCGTGAAATTGAACAATTTTCTCCAAGGAACAAAGGTCGAAATATGAAAAAAAAAATCGACCTCCCATGCAAAATCAATAGTTAGCTGGTCGATTTTGTATGGGAAGTCCGATTTTTTTTTTACTACTATCACCCTGAAAAATTTGGACGGTGACTAAAAAATCAGCCTGTATTTCTGCCAAATTTCATGACGATCGGTTCAGCGGTTAGACTGGAAGCCGACCCCAACATAGTCGGGAAAAGGATAGGCAGATGATGATGCATATATAAAAGAATGTACGGTATGTAAAACAAAAAAATTGTTTTGTCTGTCTGTTCCGCCTTAGACAGGACTTTCACCAGCAGATAGCTGACTTTATAAGGACTAACATAAATGCTATTTTAGTCCCGGTATCACGTTCCCGTTAGATAATTAGCGACATCCACGCGAGCGAAGCCGCGGGCACAGCTAGTATTCACTAATTTGTGTAGTGTATCTCTAACTAATAAACACCTACACAACTACGTTACTCTATATGTTCAGCTAATATACAACAAATACATAGATATCTGTAGGTACGATACTTATAGACACACATACCTACATACGTGTCGTAGTTATTAGCACCGGTGCGATACCGCGGCCTTTAGTGCTAACACGTCGTAATTATCACATCTAAAACAGGCCAGCCGTGCGCTACGGTATGAACAGTTTAACGCGACATTAGAATTCAATAAATAGCTTGTGAGTATTTTAGGAGCAGTGGTAGGTCGTGGGTACGAACCCTGACAGAGGCGCTTTATTTTGCGTAAATTATTTCATCACCACTGCTCTCAAAACGGTGTGAAGGAAAACATCGTGAGGAAACCGGCATGTCCTAGAAGCAAAAATTCTTATGTGACATTTGCCAACGCGCACTGGGCCCGTGTGGTGGATTACGGCCCACACCCTCTCAAAGAAAAGAGGCCGGTGTTCCAGCAGTGGGAACTTTATAGACTGATTATGCTATGCTTATGCTATGAGTATTTTAGAATATACTTTGAAGTTCCGTACACAAAATAGGTACTCGCCTTGGAAGTAAAACTGTAGACAAAACCCGAAAAACAAAATACTTTGAAGTTTCCCCTGGTATACCTATTATTTTTCGCATTGCAAGAAAATTGGTATGTATTGTAAAATGAAAGTACGATTTTTTTATCATACATTTTGATACTATAATATAAATCGAATTCAAATTAAAACTTGCCATTCCGCCAGCCAAAAAGGTTTCAATAAATAAATATTAGGTAAACTTCTGCAACATTACTTTTACAAGCATTAGAACGTCGATTCATATATCATTGTTTTCACATATAGCGAAAAACCCCAACATTTCGTAAAAAAAGCAACGTCACCAGAAATAAATAAACCAACCGTTATTGGGGGCAGTCGGGCAAAAACAAAACTCAAATAAACATCAAAATATTTTATTTAACGCCAATTTCGAGCCGCAACTGACAAAAGCTGGGAACGCCATCAAGTTTTCACGCCTCACCCGACTTTGCCTATTGCCCGGCTGGCCCCATTATGGCCGACTGTAGCCCAGGATAGCCCAGCCAGTTTACCCCTATTGTATCGCAGTCGTAAATATTTAAAAAACGCCGTTGGCAATGTAACTGTGACTGGACTGTGCGGGTATATCACGTGAACATCCAAAGTGGATGATGTGGCTTCAGAGTTAGCGATGTGATAACTAGATGACCGGGATCGTGGTTTGTGGAATAGAATAGAATATATTTATTGTAAAACATGAGTATACATCAAATAAATGTGCAAGGTCTTAAAATATCAGGTAGATCTGCATGTTTACCCATTTATGGCGTACAAAATAACATATTTTTGGTATGTTGATACTTTAAAAGATTTGTTGAGTCTACACAACAAACTATGAAATTAATAGCTTAATCCTAATGATAATTATAAAGAGAAAAACAAAGGTATTGTTTTTACAGATTTCAGGGTCAAATTATGGAAATGTCGTAATTAATAGGAATCCATAATTAATTATTGCGGTCATTTAAAAATTCCGATATGGTATAATAGCATTTTGATATGAGATATTTTTTTAAATGCATTTTAAACAGAGCAGCAAGTAAGACTTGACATGATTATCCTCCTAGCGAATGACTACTAAAGAATTGAGTAAATAGTCTCATAACTATGGCTTGCATGTGTCACAGGCCAAACTAATACGATCAAAACCACTTTGTACCACGTTTTTTTTATTCTTTTAAAAACTCCTTTTGTTCTCTCTTCTGTTTGTTTATAAAGAGAAAACACGTTTTAACTTTGTAACGGTTTTGAATGAAAGACTGAAAACCAGCGAAAAACCGTTTTATAAACAGTTTTGACTGTAAAATATGCAGTGAACGATGACATTTTAAACTCAAAACTACCAATATTTATGTAACTCTACCTAACAAAAAACTTTCCGTTCAATGCAATAGCGTGCAAAAACTGCATGCCAAAACGGTATAAATACGAGCGTTGCAACGCTGTTTGCGTGGCCAAACAATGTCTTATCAAAGTCGAAAGTCGCCCGGGGCGCGGCGGCGGCCATCAATTTCGAACTCTTCCGTAAACGGCAAGTATGCAAATCCAACGACAAATAGTTTCGACGATTTCCTTTCAGATTGTTACTGAAACTGTTACTGAAACTCGTTCGTGTATGAGAATTTAGCGGCACCAGTTTCAGGGGGCCTACTCTCTAAGCACGAAATCCGTAATCTCGGTCGAAGTTACGGGCGTTTCCTACTCCGTATCACTTACAGACCGAATGATTAGTTTGTGGCCCAAACTAATCATAGGTCTGTAAGTTTAATAGCTGCCCCTACTCCCTATACTATGTGTTTTTACCCGTCCAAAAAAGTTAATAAATCAGCTGTAGGAGTCACTTCGAAGTTTCGAATTATTTTCTGACAGGCCCGTATTTTCGTTGACAGAGTTAGAGAGTAGCCCCCTAGGCAAGGGTTTGCAGTACATAATATAACATAATCACATAAGAGGCCTGTGTCCCTACAGCCTCCTCTCTTCGTGTGGGAGTGGGCTGTAGAGGCTGTAATCCACTACGCGGGCCCGGTGCGTGTTGATAGATGTCACATGTCTTCGAATTTTCGGTTCTAGAACATGTTGGTTTCCTTCACCGTTTTAAGAGCAGTAGTGATGAAATAATGTACACAAAGTAAGGCGAGAGTCTGGGTTTGAGCCTTCGACCTACAATTCATGGCCATTACTACTTAGCTACCACTAGTCATAGAATTTCCAGTATCGGTGTTCTAATATGTATTTTTGCCCGTGATGTGACCTTTTCGGGAGCGTTGGCAGCGACGGCCAGATAGGTGGACGACCTACAGAAGATCGTAGAGAAGACCTGGATTGAGACTCGCACAGACCAGGGAAGTATGGCACAAGAGGGAGAAGGCTTGTACAGACGCCATCACATCAAGCTACCCCAATCTGTCAAATTTCTTTCATAGATTTTCAACTTCATCACATAAGCATAAGGTTCATGTTCAACTCGAAAAAAATCTAATTCTAAAAGCTGTCAATGAAGACAATGATGACCTTTCAGGATTTTTTTTTTAGAAACCCCTGTTTCTAATCATTATTTCAATCCGCTTTAGGCTTTTATTTTCAGAATAATACGTGTATTTATTTCCCTTAAAGTTACAGCTCAAACGGTTTCCGCGTTGAAACAATTTCCGTCGTTATCGATGCCACAATATTTGATTGAATGATTTCAGCCCCAAAAGTATCGATTTTGCACTATTTGGAGGTCGAAAGTTGTTCGCATTATTATTACAAATGTTATTAAGAGTAACTTTTCAGTTTAAACGCAGTATTTTCCTGCACTAAAATTCATTACATCGACCACAAACTAACTACCAAACATTGCTAACGAAACCTTTATCTAGCAGGAAATATCCTTGTTCTAATGACTGGGAGAGTCATACAACGGGATGGGATAAACTAAATAAAATACTGATAACTATTGGATAGTATCTACTAGTTACTCTGGGACAAACTCTTGAAATGCGAAAAAAAAAATCAGCTGCTCCATACATTTACACACTAGGTTAAACGCACCCACAATACAGGAGAAATTCCTAATGTGCGGCAACGTTTAAAAAAAATATATATTACGCACTAGGTTCTACACGCTGAATGGCCGCGTGCTACCTGGCCAAGAAGTAGCTTATGTCCTTATCCAGGATATCATCTATTTCCTTGCCTAATTTTATACACTTATATTAACACTATGCAGCGTTACAACTAAGGGAAATAGTGTTCTCGATGAACTCTGGCACCCAATATAAGATTTAACTTGTGTTTAGTGTGTGAAAGTCTATTAACTGCTCCCAAATTGCAATGTTAATTTTTATTCTTTTTATTTTTTACAATGTCTGACATATTCTCGTCGTTATTTGACATTATACATCAATTTTACTTCTGTCTATTATTAGTGATTGTCATCGAAATCATGTCACTTGGTTCAAATAGATTTATATAGGTAGATTATTTTACATATTGTGAATGAGAGAACGTTGTAGGCCTTAGAGACTAGATTTGTAGACGTTTTTCTATTCTGTATTTTAATTCCTCTAAGTACCTGGTACTTATTGACTAGCCTGCACTGTCCTCCCATACCTATTATCACTGTAATTTGAAAACATTGGAAAAGCCAATTATTTTTAAAAGAGTAACCGTGGAGTTTCTGGCCGGCTCTTCTCCATAGGAAACGACGTTTCATAAGTGCCCATGCAGGCTTATGTGAAATAAAATATTTTGATTTTGATTTTGATTTTGAATGCAACTGTGATGTGGCCTATCGAAGTACCTATGTATGGGGGTATGTGTTATGTAATTGAGAGGGAGAGAATTTTATGCCCCCAGATAGCATCCGGCCAAGCCACTCCTCAAAGAGGGGACTTACCGCCGCTATCGTGGCTTGCCCAAAGGTGCCGATGCTGACCTTGTAATTTTTAGCAAAAGGCTTAACTCCCTGACAAAGGAAACCCTTTGTAAATTTAAAGCTATTAAAACCAAATATGAATACAGCAAAATATGTTATTGTGGCCAACCCGAAAAACCATATATGAAACCGCCAACTACTACAGAGCATACAAAACAGCTTTTAAATTACACCAGCAGTGTCGAGTGGAAACCGCGGGAATATTTATTGGATGTTTTATAATTACAGGGAAAAGTATATGCGGTAAATTTATTATTTATAGGACAAAACAGTACATTTAAATAATGTTATCTACGAAGCGAGGTTTAATTAAAATAAGTGAAAACCTGAAATAGGGTATTATACTCAACTTTTACTACCTGACAGACCCTGAAGTCATGTAAAATAATCAGCTGTTCCCCACATTTTGTCCAAACATCCATACTTCTACTAATTAATTTAGTTTGTAAGGTATGTATGGGCAAAATGTCTTCTAAATTCATCCGGCCGTTTTATCTTGATTCAGTAACAAACATCCAAATTTCACATATAAAATATTATTAGGATTATTGGTTAGTCAAACTGTAACAATTAAACATACTTCCTACCTAAAGATTAAAACAAGGAAAGAGTTAATCTGACCTCCTAACTATGTACATATAACACGTTGTAAAATAATAATTGTCTAATCATCAATAATAAGGAATTCAATCCAGACAATGGTGCCCTAACCGGCCACTCGAGAGTTTACAAAACACTCAAGTTCTATAATATCGGTAGATATTAAATTACTTGGCTTGGCCGCCATGTTGGTTCTGCCAATAGAGGTGGCCTGATAAGGCGCATCGCTGGATATTGAGACATGGTCTCACCGTGAGCTGAGACGATTTTCTGTACATTTCAAATCATGCAAAGTAAAAGGCTGTATTTATTTAGTTTGCTGTCACGAGGTGAGGCCTAACGATATTGCGTCATGGGTTTTTATTTGTCGATGAAAAGCGAACATTACTATTAAAATACCTAAGTGAATAGCTCATGTCCTTATTTGTAAGCAAACAAAGTTTGCGGTTTCGTATATATCACGATTTAGCTATGTAAACTTTACATTATTAATACGTGAAGCAAGAACTTTTTAAGCTATATATTTCCAGTTTACGCTGATCTCACACTGTACGGATATCCTATACAATGCGAGATCAGCTTATACAGCTTGATGTGTAGCCGTGTGTACCCCTTTTTATGAAAACTACGCGGACAGAAGAGTATGTAACTTGGCACAGTTAAAGTTATCATGGAGGACTGCAGAAACGTAATATTATATACAATAATGCATTAGAAATACGTTAAGTTTTAAATGAATGATGGTCGAATTCCAGCCACTGGGCGACCACAAGTAACAATAAACCTTCAAATATAAATCATAGTATATAAGACGGCGGGAAACCCAATGGACGCCGTCTCTGATGTCTCTGGTGTAATTCTTCGTTGGTATATAGGTAGTTGGTTTTCAATCACACACAACACTTAACTCAAACCATTTATTTTCACTTAAATCTTTTACAGACACTTAGGATTTTCTTTTATCAGTGAATCAGATAGTTTGAGTTGCGAAGGGAATCTAGGCGCCCATTCCAAAACTAAAGTAGGTCTCATATGGAGAAGAACGGGCAAGAAACTCCACGGACACTCTTTTAAATCAAAACATTATGTTACAGAGGTTTCATATTGCACAATTATAATCTTAGTCATTTTTACACACTTTCATCGCGTTACCGTCCGGCCGCCATTATTTTCCATCTCTTCAAGTGGGCGGAAGTACTGCGTATCGCACAGACAGGAGTACCGAATCTTATTACTTAGTAAGTGTTATAAAGTTTACTAACAATAGTCAAATGCTATGAGTTAATTCTTTAATAATTAAACAATGCTAGTTATCACAAATGCAATGGCGTTTTAAGATGAAAGTTTAATTAGTAATGTCATTACTTTTATTACGTAAATATCACTACTTTACAACATATCCGGTTTTTCAAGGAATTTAATCAAACAACAGGAATTCACAAATAAATGTGTGTGTAAAATAATCTTGTTACTTTATCAATTGTAAATTTTGATTGAAACTGATTTAGTTCTCATATTAAATTTTAACAATCAGTTATTGATCATTAAACTCGCAATCCGCGCCATTTTCGGCACAGTAGGTAGCAATGTATCATAAACAAATGTACTGTGTCAAATGACTGAAAGCCCAAAGACAATAAAACAATTATTCCTTTTTAATTGTGACTATTGTTTTAACTAAGGCATCATAATTAGTTTTATAGTTATTCATCTAATAATCAAACCAGCAGTACTCTGCGAGTTTTATATTACAGCGTGGCCAATAGATGGCGTTGATCTTAAGAAAACTAATGGACAGACTGATGCATGCAAATGGTTATAATAATATTCCAAAGGGCAGGAGCACCGGGCTTAATGGTGTTATTACAATTATAATAAATAGTTACGCATAAGATTATATTATAATCTTTACAAGAGGGCGCGCTCGCGGCGACATATATAATAAGACACTCCTCAATCATATTACTCGAAAACTTCCTAAAGGTTCCTACACACAATGAAAATATTCAGAACAAAATAACGCACAGCAACGCTCAGCTCAGCTCATCTCTCTACAGAGCACTAGACCAGAGTAGACGTTGCCAGCTTGCTCCTACCTCCTAGGTAAACAGATAGAACGGAAGCACCACTGATAATGATCTGCAGATCGTTTCTTGCCTCCCAACGACGCCTGGCCGCGACAACCGTCAAGCACAAATAGTTTTTTGGACGAGAAAAGCGTGCTTGCATTCATCGTTTTTGGGGTTTGGTTTCGTCTGGCTCTAAAAGAGGACATGTAATTATTCGTGGAGGTGGCTTGCTTTCAATTTACGTAACACTAAGAATGGCTTTTTTTGACAGCTCAAAACCATTCATTGCGTTAAGCACACACGTTTTTCGAACATTTGAAGCAATTGATTAGCAATAGGTATACTTCAAAATGATCGTGTGTTGCGCAATTAAGAGTGCAGAATAGTGCATGAGTTTACTAGGAAAGAGTTGACGTAATAGACGATGATGAGCAGGTACATCGTAAGGACAGGTTTTTAGTAGTAGGCAACAAATAAAATATGGTATTGAAAAAATGCTATAGGTTTTTTACCCACCAGTAAGTAATTGAATCATAGCCAACAGAAAAACACCAGCCGCACAATGAGCAATATTTCTAAGAAAATATAACTGCATATAATTCTCGTGGCGTTTACAAGCCGTCCGACGCCATAATATGCAAACCATAGAATTAAAAGTCTAATAATTCATAGTAAACGTCAAAATTCCATATAGCTGTAACTAGTACTTGGGACATTTTGCGTCATGCAAGCTCATAGGCATGCAAGAGACGTCGTATTGCATGCGGGCTAATCCAGGAAACTGTGTCGAATCGGATTTTATTTGCAAACGAAAAAATATAAATACATGCTGTATCATCTATTTCCGAATTTTTATTTTAGTAGCTATCGCGTTTAGAGGTTAAAGTGTCATGAGAAAATATGTTATACGACAAACGCGTGTAAGTGTAAATTCAAGAGATTTTTGGTTGCACAGTCGTTTGGTTAACGTTTAAGGTAAGGCGCTACGGTAGTCTAGATAGAAGTCTTTTTGGCCTCGCAAAGGACTTTTTTATTTTTATTGTTTTCTTATATTATTGTTTGCATTTTACCATTATGTTCTGCCTGTTAGTTTGTATTTCCTGTGTGTCTCAAATAAAATATTTTTCTTTCTTTAAATTTAAATTGCCTTTTTTTTGGAATTCGCATGCCAGTAATGACAGTCATGTGTTGGCTCAATAGAATTGAATGACTTTGGAGGGTTTTATGATGATTTTAATTCAGTAAAGCTATATTTCTTACAGTCGCAAATCATATTTTAATCAAAGCATTTGCAAAGTATTTTTTGCGGTACTTGTAGATTACACTGATAACTTCGAACTCCTCCATCAAGGACGGTTACCGTCTTATCAGGTGTGATAACAACAGTAACTAAAAGCTTCTCAAAATACCTATAAATGGCCATTAATACTACTGACTATATGTAGGTACATTATACTAAGTATATACTTCAAAATAATCGAAAAATTACCAAAGTAATTTTCAATACAAATAATTTTCATTGGTTGTCGTATCATAAAACCAATACGTAACAGCTACACGTGGCTTAACTTTATTCATTCCACTTTAAATAAATAAAACAACCCGCCAACAAACTTTCTTTCACTTCTAACATATTCCGCTGGCACATTAAAATTACGTTCCGCTTTTCCATGCTTTTTGTTAGGCACACATCACTTGCATACAGGCATTCAGACAACGTTCCTAGGATCGTAAATCTCAAGCTTCAAGTCACAGACATCCGCATTTACTACGAAAAGGGGGGTGTTAAGGGGGAGTAGGACAGTGGCATCCGTCCCGTCTTTTGTTTTGCAACTCAATTAAAACTTGGCTGTTTGAACCGACCACGCTTAGAAGGTCGTTAGTGAGTTTAGAAATACACACGTCACGGCATAGATCACGGTTTCAAGTGGATTTTGTACAATTAAACCCTGATAAATGCTTCGTAGAGTTAATTCTGAACTGGATGAAGTTCGTACTTTAACAATTTTATTTTAGAAATGATTCTGTTGTGGGTCTAAGATAGATCCTTGGGGTACGCCAAAGATTTTTTCTCGTTTATCAGTTGCTTCATACAATATGTTGAGCCTGAGTCTCCAAAGGTGTCTCTTCCAGCATGCTGTATGACTAACTAGCTCCCAGTGAGGTCTATTGTTTGCTGATGGAAGGTTCGCGATCGATATGATAAGCTGAGGTTTATCAGAAGCCTAGTAAGTCAATCGTTTTTCGTAAGACGCAATTTTTTTATAGGTTAACCTACACTTAAATCATAGTTGTGATTGCATTCATGCTACGTGTTCCTTCGTCTTTTATTCGGTTTGCGTTCGTTGTATCATGAATCAGTCCCCACATACATGTATGTCGTAACCGTAACGTTTCAAGTTTTTGATACGGTTCCGGTTACGGGAAGTGAACGGTTGACGCGACCGGATTCGGTGAAGTTTTTGAATTGTGATTCTGAAAGGACACCTGCGTTGTTATGTTGTGTGAATGCTAATTTGGTATGTTCGTGATGCTTTTCTATAAAAAGTTAAGGTGAGCTCGGATCGGTCCTTTCTGCAACTATGATTGCCTCTACATTTAATTCGTGGTTTGAAGTGAGTTTCAGGATCAATAACAATTGCGTCTTTTCTTATTTAATACTTATTTGATCCATACAAAGATAAGATAATATCTTTATCACAGCGGTTCATCTCTAACATCTTTAATTCCATACTTAATCCAATTTACAATTTCACCGGAAAAACTATCTAAAACATGTTACGGCGAGTTAATCCCGTTGTTCACACATCGCCTTGTTTCTCGGTAATGTCCATAATCTAGCGATCGTTATCAGTAGGTGGCGCAGACGCATGTTTGAACAAGTGTTGCGTGCCTCATTATGGGTATGACGTTTAACGGCTATGGTTTCTAAGGTCCTGATAAAAGGGTATGTATATGTAATACCATAATGCATTATGTTGTTGCATTGTTTTTAGTATATCTCTGGGTAATGTTTAATCTTTGAGCTTACAAAGCATTTCTTATCTGGAACCATGTGATGAGTACTATAAATTAGTGTCTAATAAGCATTTAGCCCGAAGAATTGCCAAACTTAAGTGGCAGTGGATAGGGGACAGTGCCCGCAGAATAGATGGGCGATAGGGCCGAAAGGTTCTGGAGTGGCGACCGTGTACCGGTAGACGTAGCATAGGAAGGCCTCCCACAAGGTTGACCGATGAATTTGTGAAGGCCACTTGAATTCGCTGCATGCGAGAGCACATAACAGGTCGAAGTGGCGGTGCTTGGGGAGGCCTATGTCCAGCAGTGGATGTTTTTTGGCTCAAATGATGAAGAATTTACTCCGGGAAAATTTAAGAAACACGTTTAAGGTATTGACTTGACATCATTGTCACCACATTTATCCTAGACCACGCCACTCATTCTCTCTACTAAATCACCAACAATTACTAATAAGACTGTATCTATCTATGACCGCATATGCATATCACGATCTAGCCTCATCATATTTTTTGTCACTTATTTCCCTACCTTCATTGGGGTCAGCTTCAACCCTAACTAAATGCATATCAGTATTACCTTCACACTCATAATCTAGAATTATGATTATGGTGCTTGCATTCTTTAACACTTAACAATTCTCGCAGCCATTATCAGAAAGCTACTCATATTTGTTCAAGTGTCGTCTGCCGTTACGCAAACGTGTCGTCGGCGTTAAGTTACGGTCACAATAGCCACGCTGTATTACGGCGGTTTGTTTGTATTACACTTTTATAAATAGTTTTGATGACAACTGGTTTTTATTTGATATGGTGAGTGGTGTACGGGTTTGGCCATTTCTCTGTTATGCGTGGGTTTTGTAGTGTGACCATAACATGGGTAAATAAGATGTACCTAGACAAATTTTATTGCTAGCTTCTTGTGATACCTACCAAATTCTATAATTTTGAAGATAATCACCTAATTAAGGAACTGCACCGAAAAAGTGAAATCCTCAAACACAAAGTACAAACTCGAGTGTACGAGCAGCATAATAAATTTCACCGTCAAGTGTATGTATATGCAGGTACTGATAATGCTCACACACACACACAAGGTCTAAAACAAACATTGCGACACGGATCCATTGTTCAAACATCGCCTGTGACTAACGCGTTAACTTTTTGTACAGTATGGTCTTTTAGACCACCCTATAGCTTCCCGGCTATAAGCGATTATAGGAGCATCTATAGTATTCGAAAGATTAGCATTATCATACATGAATGACAGAATGAATGAAATGCACCGATCCCAGCATGGCTTAACCAGACTCGACTAATGGAATGAACCCCAAGATTTGCACTAACCCCTGGGGCCTCATGCTTCATGGTGTTACAGAGGCCATTGCATATCAAGAAGTAGACCGGGGGGCGCTGTCATGTTTGGGAGACGATGCCCTTAGGATAGGAAAGGATTGTGAGCCTGCCAGATATGTATCCTTGAGTAAGGAATAAAAAATCCGTGGAATCCGAACTAAGGGGAGATGAACGAACTTTTGAATAAAAAAAAAACTAACAGATTTATGAGAAACCTAAATAGATCGAACAGCACCCTTAAAGACACACTATTCAATTAGAATATGAATAATTTCAAGTATGTTACTAATCCATAGCTGCATATGTTCGAAAAAATTATCTGCTCAACAACGTAAATAGCGCAATGAATGTTGTTTAACTGTTAAAGAGAAACCCATTGCTACTGTCAGTGTGTTATGCAATTACCCTTCTGAATTTAGTGACATTCTTTGGTGTCAGAGGCCAAGGCACAGTTTTGGTTGCTGAGCTATTGGGAAAGCAAGTAGGTATGGAAATAAATTACAGGTGCTTTTAGAGATTTACTGGAAGAAGAAGAATCCAAATAAGTATATTGGGATCAGAGCGGGATAATGATGATGATGATGACAAGGAACAATGCAACATAATAATACAAACAGGTGTAGGAAGCAATGCAATTGGAAATGTTTTACATGCAGCTCAACAATATCAATAGTTTAATATCCCCGTAACTCGTACAATTGGACTTCACAGAGGTCTGTATTGAAAATGTGATTAAAATCCAAATCGTTTAGCATTCAACAGAAATTGCATTTTTTCACGTTAATTCCCGAATTCGTTGTAAAGCCTCGGTAATAATTCCGAATGGCAACAACGCACCTCTATCGATTCTTCGCATGTTACTGCAACGGATGTGTGTTTAACGTTTGCATACATTGCCGGCCGCGAATTGACGCGCGACTGTATCGTGCGTACTAAGCAAGCCGTGTAAACATAACAGTTTAACCGCGGTAAAATGTCGAGTTGGTGCGATGTGTCGCGTAGCCGGTGCAATGTTCGACGTTAGGGTTGTCAGAAGATACACAAATATTTTATTAATAGTTTATTTATTCTTTGGAAAACTGTAATTCATGTCAAATATTCGAATATGGTTTTAACACTTTTTGCTTAGTAGCAACAGAAAAAAAAAATTGTTTTTATGAATTCAATATGAATAATTCATTCTAAAACCAGTTACTAAAGTGTAAATGCCTACATTACTGTTCATTTTACATAATTATTATTATATCACTTTTATTATACCACAACTATGTAGCTATAATGAAAACATTAACTACTAATGACCTGCATTGAAGTATGTAGCTAAATGTGATTATTACGCAATTACGGTACAAATGTTATGAGTAGCTCATTTGTTTACAGATGTACGGAGTCAGGTAGTAAAAACCAAACCACTGGTAAAGTTTTACAGAAAAGATCTGTTATTTTCCAAATTTTTCAACTAAAAAATAAGGGGTTCTAAAATTAAATATTAAGCTATGGCATTTAGTCCACCTCTGGATATTTGGTTGTTTAAAGTATTAAATATCTACATAATATAATTATGCAAGTCGATTTTTATGTCTGTCTGTGTGACCGCGTTGTTCTTCTAAACTACGCAATGGATTTTAATGCACTTTTCACCATCATTAAGACATCTTCTTCCGGAGGGTTCATGTAAATATTATAACCATACCATACGTCTTCCGCATATTAAACTTACATAACTATAACAAATCTCGATGATTTATCAAGTCATAAAAACCGCGCGGAGCAGGGGCGGGTCGCTAGTAAAATAAATAGATTCAAGCTCAAATCTTAATGAAAATCTACCAGGTTTCTAACTTCAATCTAGACTGCTTGAATAGTTTTGCAAACTGCACCCTAATTGTGTAACATACGATTAATCATAATCTGTTTCATTTTGACAGTTCAACAATATTCATTGTGTTTTTACGCTGTTGAGCAGACACATTTTTCGAACATATGAAGCAATGGATTAATTTAATGATTAGTTTTTTTTTAAGCAACGGTTTAATTTTGAAACTTTCAAAAAAATCTTACGTTGCTACCAAAAGCTTTACAACATGCCAACCCTACCTAGTCGTATTTAATCGGCAGCGCTCTGTGATGCATCTATTCTCTTTAATCTGTGCCATGACTGCTAAACTAGAAGCGCCGACTAATTGTAACGATTCCAGCGCTTGCCGAGATTTCTAATTTATCGCCTAACAATGGAAACGGGCTGTGTTCCCGTGTATAGTTAACGGACGGAACTTCGGTGCAAATTGGTTCCGACATGTTTTTTGGTGCAGTTTTTTAGACGCCAAACAAAGCACTACTTTTCCACTTTAAGGGGGAAGCGCCAGAGTTGACTGCGAAATTCAAATTTTCTTACGTTTTTTGTAATTTTCTGGTCAGTGTCAGGTTTTATATTAAGGGCTTGTGGCTAATAAACAGCCGGACGGGTCGATCGATCAGGTTAAGCTACGCTTGACGCAGTTGGTCCATGGATGGGTGACCATCTTTACATACCAAGACCCCTCCGTGCCTCGGAAAGCACGTTAAGCCATTGGTCCCGGTTGTTATTTGTAGATCTTTCTTTGACAGTCCTTACGGGTCGTCAGAAGCCCGAAAGTCTGACAACCAGTCTTACCAAGGGGTATCATATTACCCAGTTACTGGGTTATGTTTTTTTTTTAAATTTTTACTTCAAATAACCTCAACTATCGCCCTGTTTCGTTTGATCTACGATTGTTTACCCACCTTATATATTTAAAGAATTATAATCGTTAAAATCATCGATACAATGAAACCCTCTAAGTTCATATAACCCTATTGAATGACTATTAATTTCATGAATTAATATCAACCAATAAGGTTATACGAACCTAAACCGTCTTATTACAAAACGCGATCTAACTTTAGTTCTAGCCTAAAACCAACTTTTCTTCTATATGGGTAAAGTTCCGCCTACGGCCCGCTGGTTCCTAAAGGAACCAGTAATTAATACAAAAATTACAATTTAGCATAGGATTAAGTTGTCAGTTTTGTAAAAGGAGCTGCATTTCGATTTCAGTTAGGTTCTTATTTCAAAAACAGGCTCGATGGTTTAAACCATACCTAAAGAAAAATCTTGTTTTGTAATAAGGGCGCAAGGGTTGTTTTAATATTTCGCAGGGTCCTCTGGCGCTTCTCCCTTAAGGCGGAGATTTCTTGAAAACGGTCAAAATGGTGGTTTTTTAAAGCAGTATATCTTTAACCGTATATAAATTTCGAAAGTAAAAAAAATATGTGATACATTCAGGTCTTTTTTGCAAACAGTGATCGAACTTAAAACATAATTAAACATACTTTAATGCATCAAAACAATCATCAAAGTCACCTCTTAATTATCTTTAAAAGCAGTTTATCCCTTCAATAGCTATTATAATTATAATTAAAAATATACCATAAAATTCCAAATGCCAAACTGCATTCGGTGATGGATTATTTATGATTAAATAGTTAATATTTAATTTCATACGATTTTATTTGCATTTTTACGACATACGCTTGCTCATTTATTATTCGAATTTAATACAACAGATTTTAACCCGTATCAGATTGTAATATGAATTATTATCGCTCATAACGACACTATTTAAAGTTACCATGGTCTTAAATAGAAGTGGCAGAAGCATTCAGTTATTGTTAGAGAAAGAACCTACTCATTAGCATAATCTGTAACTCTTTGATAATTAGTTTAGGAGCTACTGGAAAAAACAAGACTACCTGCCTATCTTTACTGAATTTTCGTAGTAGTGACCATTTTCATAAGTTCATCATCATCATTCAGCCGGAAGACGTCCACTGCTGGACATAGGCCTCCCCCAATTTGGGGGGGCTTGCCATAATCGCCACGCTTGGCAGGCGGGTTGGCGATCGCAGTATGGTGGTAAAATGCATAGAAAACGCTGCTGCTCATTCGCATTCGCATTTGCGTTTTTAAGTTAGTTTACTTATATTTCAGGTGGTTATGGAAATCCAAATTAATTTATCACAGTTTATTTTTATGATGAAGTTAGCATGACTTTTCAACTGAAATAATTAACACGTGGTTCACATACGCTTTTATTCGCCATCCTACACAAGTAGACTACATTTGTAATTAATTAGCAGTAACGTCCATTACTCAATTAACGAATTACCGGCTGCGCATTGACGATCCGACATTACTTTCATTGCGGCTCACATAATGTGTACATTAATTAAGTACGGAACATAGTAATTAATATATTGCATCAACGTGAACGTTGGAAAAGCGATTGAATAACGATTTGTACTAATGTTGATTAATTATTTCGTATTTAATTGTAATTATTTATAATATGATTTATGTAATCATTTGAATAGTTTGGTCTTATCCAACTATATTTCAAGTAACTTTGGTTTTATCACGTCAATTAAACTTTATTATTTCTTTTAAACAATGGTTTATTACTATTATTATAATAAAACATAGAAGCAGGTGCAAGTAGACGTTTTTATTATGACCACCTTTTACTACTGCATTTAAGAAAAATTGCTTTTAGAAAAATGATACGAATAAGTTTCCTATGAATCAAGATAAAATTATGAATGGAAAAAAGAAAACAAAATGTCCTATTCTAATATTTTTGCTGGGTTCGGCCTAAGACTCCGAAGAATCAGGTGGAATTATAGCTCAGTTACTTACCTAGTTTTCAGGTTGACATTTTCATTTTACAGAAAAGATCGGCAGTATCTTTTATTTTAGAAAGATTTAAGGGCCTACGTCCCGTTTGGTAGCGTAACACGGTCACTTTATGAACCCTACTGCTCATTAACGGCTTGTCTTGAAGATTTGAAAAATATATGATTTTGCTATAGATTCATATAGATCATTTTGCCCGAAGTACTTTTTTTGTATGGTTAATACTTTTGCTGTAAAAAAATATTTTCCAAAACGCAATATTTTGGCTTCTATTCCATATTCCTACTAAACGGCTTCGTTATTGGGAAAAAAAAATACACTGAAAAATAGATAGTTAGAGGTACCACAGAATCGCCGAAGCACAATTGTAAATTAATCAAAGGAATATCCCCATTTTGAGATAAAGGCTCAGAGGTGCCCTGCGCGGGCGCGGGCGGCAGTCGTGCTTTAGCATACAAACGGGAGATGAGGATACTATGGGCCTTAATAGGAAGCGTCAAGTTTACCCGCGCTATTCAAATTTTCTTACGTTTTTACATACCTACTGAATTACCAATAACAAAAAAGTCATTCAATGCGAGCATATGAACTTAGAGAATTTTATTGATTATAATTCTGTAAAGCCATATTTTAATCAACTTACAACCTGACACTGACTTGGAAATTCCAAAAACCGTTAGAAAATTTAAATCTGATGGGCTACTTAAGGGCCTGCACCCACTAACGGCCCGGCACGGCGGCAAGGCATTTTTATGCGACGAATAGTACATATATGTAAGACAATAAAATTCAAATTTCAATGATGATGCCTAAGAACGTCGCGGCATGCCTAAGGATACCGCGGCATCGTTGCTGTTGAAATTTCCATTTAGCTGTCATACTAGGTATTAAGTTATATTGCTGTTTGTGGCTTAAAAATCTCTTCCCATGCCGTGCCGCCAGTGGGCGCTGGCCTTAGATCTCGCTTTGAGCATAGAATTAAAGGCCATTTTGTGATTGGTTGAATCGAGGTTCAACAAGTAGGAGTTTAAATTCGAGTATCGTTATAAGAGTCATCATGTTCATCATCTGCCTCGCCTTTTTCCCAACTATGTTGCGGTCGGCTTCCAGTCTAACCAGATGCGTATTTCACATGGAGCGACTGCCTATTTGACCTCCACAACCCAGTTACTGGGTAATACGATACCCCTTGGTAAGACTGGTTGTCAGACTTTCGGGCTTCTGACGACCCGTAACGACCGTCAAAGATCCACAAATAATAGCTGGGACCAACATCTTAACGTGTTTTCCGAGACACGGAGGGGTCTTGGTATGTTGAAATGTTCTCCCATCCACGGACCAACTGCGGCAAGCGTAGCTTAACCTGATCGATCGTCCCGTGCCGCTGTTATTCCTTACCCACAAGCCCCCACATACGAGTACCTACCTGTAATATGGCTCTATAAGACTATACTCGATCTAGAGACTACATGGACGAGTTGCTACACATTCAAAACCAACAACAAACAACAGCATGACTGAACGTCCAACCGCAGTCAATAAAATGCTCCACTCATTACTGCCATCACAAATATCAAAATGTTTACATCGGTGAAGGATTCTTTCGATGTTCATTGTTTATTTATTTAGCGACAGACGGCGGATCATGCAAACACGCAGCGATGGAATGTGATTGTCATACAGACTTTGTTTACTGATGTTGACACAAAGCCGGTTGTTTTGGAAGTGTGCTGGCTGATGACAACCTTGCTGTGATTTGATTTAGATGCGACGAAAGAAGAGATTCTAATGGGTTGAAGCCACATTTTAACAACTCACTAAATATCCAAGCATTCTTGTATTATCCTCGAAGAAAATTGCAACGAATAGAAGCCAATATTCAGCAGCAAATGTAATGCCTTCAAAGCAAGAGTGAGCATCTCCTGGGTCCACTCGTTCCATCATAGCGCTTTCTATCAGGTGTGATCGAGGTCAAGAGCAGACCCATTAAGAGGGGACGGGGCCTACGAGGAATTAAAAAAATAGGTATTTGAAGAAACGATTGCCGTCGCGCTGTCACTAAGTCTGCCCCCGTAGTGTGTGATAGGGACAGCTGCAACTCAGACCGAAATTATCACAAAAATTTAGACGGTTTCGACGTTTCGTATTCCCCTTTTTTCTCTTCGAAAACTGAGCCGATTCAATTATTTTTTACATTAACATTTTAAGAAAGAGTATGTTTAGGTTCCTATAATTTTTTTATGTTAAAAACGTTTCTAATTTGTCTGATAGTCTTCTAATCACGGCGGTAAAAATAGGGCATTTTTTGTAATTTTTAGAGGGTCATATTTTATTTACTAATTAGTTGCTGAAAAAAAGAAAATGACAGGGACGTGTTCACAGCAGACCTTGATTTTATAAAAAAAATAAGATTGCTCTAGAGGCATTCTTCAGGAAGAAAAAAGGGGAATACATTTGTATGGAGAATCGCACGCCCTGTTTCCCTCTTAAGCAGTAAAAAAAAAAAATTCAAGACGGAAGAAACTTTACAATGTGTTATGGCGAACTCTTGAACATCAATCAAGTTCTAAAACAAACCGCCTCTTCAGGTGCTGTAAAAGGCACCGGGCTGTTATTTATTTTTAGCTTCATTGCTGAATTTATTTCAACGTACATTCGTATAAATGCAATGCATCGCCCGAAATGCAACTGCGCAGCGAGGAGGTATAATGTAATGATTGTGTAACCAAATTCATTGATTACGAAGCGCTGTCGATTCGGAACGAATGAAGACTGCTGCATGCCAAATAATGCGGGTGACGTCACAGTTGAAAGATCAATTAGCAATTCAAATTAATTGGCGGATTCGAATTGTCTTCCGAAACAGTGGAAAAGGAGATAATAAATATGTATATAATCGAGGGAAGCCTAAGAAACGAGTTCGTTTTTGACTGATTGGCCGGAAAAGGCACTAGACAAAGATGTCAAGTATTCGGCCCAACTTTGGGACCGTACGGGTCAGGGGGACAAAACATAAGTATTTTGTTTTCTCTGCGTAAATGCGCATGATAACCTCATTTCGTTTGACGAAAACGTGTTTAATTAAGCTAGTTAGCATTATCATAATCAGCCTATAATATGGCTGCTGGGACCCAGACCTCATAGAGGGAGTGGGCTGTAATCCACCACGCGGGCCCAGTGCCGGTTGGTAGATGTCACATGTCTTTGAATTTTTTCTCTTTGAAGTTTCCTCACGATGTTTTCCTTCACCGTTTTGAGAGTAGTAGTGATGAAATAATTTACACTAAAGTAAAGCGGCTGTCTGTGCTCGAAGCCACGATCTACAACTTGTAAGTCCGTGGGCCCTTTCTACAGTCCCACCACAGCTTTTCATTGAACCAATTAAACCTACAAAATGCTGACATAAAGACATGCATAATCATAGGTCACCTGTCTTTACAATAGTCGGAGAAAGCAACACAGAAATGGCTATGGGGCTATTACTTGAATAAGTAATAGAATCACGTCAGAGGTATGATAGGCCGATTGATATCTTGTTACCAAGAAACTCTTAGTTGCAGTCCATTCAACGCTAGCCTAGGAGAGATCTCTTGGTAACGATAAGACGGTCAATTGAACTTCTAGTCCTTTTAACGTTGGGGAATTAAGGATCCTCCTATTCTAGAAAGTTTTATTGTTCTGTAGGCTGGTTGACAAACTGCCATCACATGTTTTACTTTTCTTATTCAACCATTCCACTCTGAATTGAGGATTTAAAGTTGAGAACTTGTCAAACCCTACATCACCATTACAGTAACATTAGGTAGCTACAAATGTAGACCGCCTACTAATATTATATACTAGCTTCCGCCCGCGGCTTCGCCCGCGTGAAAGTCAGAAATTATCCCGGGGGAACGTACTGCCGGGATGAAAAGTATCCTATGTGTTAATCTAAGTTGAAATCTATCTGTGTGCCAAATTTCATCTAAATCCATTCAATAGTTTTTGCGTGAAAGAGTAACAAACATCCATACATCCATCCATACTTACAAACTTTCGCGTTTATAATATTAGTAAGGAAGTAAGGATGTGAAGGTTTGTATGTTTAGATGTTTGGATATTTAGATGTTTGAATTTTTGTTACTCAATCACGCAAAAATGGCTAAACGGATTTGAATGAAATTTGGAACACACATAGTTTGTAACCTGTAATATCACATAGGATACTTTTTATTCCGATGGTACGTTCCCATGGGATAATTTTCGACCTTCACGCGGACGAATCCGCTGGCAAAAGCTAATATACAAATAAATCAAATTGAAGTGTCTGATGTAGTGTCAAAGTAATAAGTTTTAACTAAATGCATATGAAAGTATTTAAAACTAACATTTCGCCCGCGACTTCGCCCGCGTAAAATGTTGGCCCCCGACCTACCACGTCGCATCCCATCGCCCGCACGCACTCACTTTTTTTATTTCTGCTCGTGATGTAAAATAGCCTATGACCTTCCTCAAGAATTGGGCTATCAAATGTAAAAAGATTTTTCCTAATCTGACTGGTAGTTCCAGAGATTACCCGCTACATACAAACTTACAAACAAATTTTACCTCTTTATAATATTAGTATAGATAGTATAGATAAAAATTATTTTAAATAGTTTCGTCTGTCTGTTTGTTCCAGCTAATCTCCGAAACGGCTAGACAGATTTTGACGGAAGTTTCAGTAGCAGATAACTGATGTTATAAGCAGTAAGTAGCATAGGCTACTTTTGGTCTGGTAGCACGTACACACAGCTACACATCAAGCTATACATTTCCAGTTTACGCTTATCTCGCACTGTACGGAAATCCTATACAATGCGAGATCAGCTTATACTGGAAATGTATAGCTTGATGTGTAGCCATGTGCACCAGTGGCATAATTTTCAATATCCACGCGGGCGAAGGCAAAACCAAATACAATTTTGGATTTAGCGTGTTTTCATTTCACCTTAAGAAATACTAAAGTACAGTTCGAAAAGTACCTACTTATCTTCCAATTCTCAATTCTGAAATCAATTCTGGGCTGAACTTGAACCTCAAGTGAACCTCTTCAAAAGTTACTGAGTGAAACTTCACATTATTCACTCATTCACTCACGAGACGATTTGATAAAAGAATTCAATAAAACATGAGCTAGCCGAACGCATCCAGACTCTTGACCCGATCAATCAACGGGACATTTCTGAGCTGTATAATTCAATTTTGGTCTACAAAGACTTATAAATTGCTTGCTTTTAAACTTTGTTGGTTTGGCGATTGCTAGCGGCTACTGTGGGGCGTAGTGTACTGGGTTTGATTTTCGTGTTGAGCAAAGGGTTATTATGTTTTGCCATTAGAAATTTTGTCAGTAGCAGCCTTGAGTTTGGTTTGTGCCTGATTAGCTCGCTCCTTATTTTAAGAGATTAAAACTCTGCTGGCGAATATAGGTACAGACGCCAGCACATCAAGCTACCCCAATCTGTCAAATCTATCTGATAGATTTTCAACTTTATCACTTAAAAATAAGGTTCATGTTCAATTGGGAAAATTTTACAGTTTGATATGCTGGCGTCGGTAACAACTTAGTTATCAGTCGGTGCAGTACACATATTCAGTTTTTTGGACCTCCAGTTCAACAAATATTTGTTCACTAGGTACATAGTAGAGATAATATTTTGCCCCGAGTCTGTGTGTTTGTTTTTTATTGTATATGAAGATACCTGCATCCAACAATACAGGAAAAATGCATGGTTAAAAAATATAACAACTCTATCCATATGCAAATTCTAGTTGCTAAAAGAATTTTGGATAGGCTTGACGAACGATTGTGATTTGCTTATGAATTAATCATAGGCTACGAAAGTAATCTAAAGGGTTTATCCAGAAAGTTGAACACTGTGTTAGTATTTGATTAAAAGAACAGAATTTAAAACCTAATTTTCATGGAGTTTTCACACAGCGTCAAATGCATTCTGAAACAACATTCTCAGTACACACAACCCAGTCTAGACTACCTCAAAATACATGGTAATGACATTTCATCTAGAGCGCTCTACATCATCACGCCTCTAGTACTAGCACTAGATGGTACATAGATCCATCATCCGCATCTCAATCACCGCTACTTCTAACCGAGAGTTAAATATAACCTCACATTTGACAGACGAGTAATTAATGTATGTGTCGGTCAAACGCGTGAGGTTTGGTCCACGTTGAGGAGCTGCCGCGGGTGCAAAGGCGGGCGCGAAATCTACTTACATAAATTAATTGATTTATTCATTCACTAACTGACAATGCACAGCCTAAACCGCTGGATCTAGAAGCATGAAATTGTGCAAATGAAGCACTAAGGAACATGTTTTGAAAATTCTTCCACTAAAGGGGTTAAAAAGAAGATTGATGTTTGTCATTTTGACGATAGGAAATCTCATCGGGCATATGGCTTGTAAACATAAGTACATGAAACCACCGTTTGCGTCAACAGTGTAGAGACTATGGCGGGCGTGTAGCGCGACAGGACTGGACGACCTAGCAAGCGAGCGATTTTCTATTGTTTTACCCTGTCATTTGGACACACGTCTACCCTCTCCTGCCTGCTATAATAACTAGCGATGCACTGTGACCACCAAAGATTTGTTCTCACTCGCCACACTTCTATCGCGCGAAAATTGTCAATAATGAGAAGAGTGCGAGCTCACACATTCTGTATAAGGCTTTCCCATGACAGTTAAGTGACTGCGACGTTTTGTGCGTCAGCGGTGTCAAAATGTAACAGATATGCGACCACCTTTTGATTTGGTATTGCGAATCTAACGGTATAAATCTTTGGTGGCCACCTAATCGCGCCCGCCAACGTGACCGCTACCGCGCTAGTCACCGCGTATTCACTATGTGCAGGGCCTGATAGTCCGATGTTCGAACGAGGATAATGCAAAAAGGAGGAAACAAAACATGTTTATTTCAGTTCTCGGCTTTGGTTAACAATAGTGTTATGTGATTTGCTGTTAGCCTGTTACATACACTTTGGTTTTCTTGTTTGGAGATTAGCATGTTGCATATTAATTGGTTCGCTTTCAGCGCAAGTCATGGTTGGTATTTGGTTATTTCTTTTTAGTTTTTGGGCTGTTTGGGACTGTTTGGGCCCAGTCGGTGGCTACGTGAGTAGTAGGTAATGTATTTGTACATTGGACTCATTAATTTTTAAATGCTTGCGAATGAAGGCTTTATTTTTTTACTAGAATAGTTTGCTATTTACCAAATAATGCTGACAAAAATTGTCGGTCGGCGAACTAAAGCACATAAGGCAAAAAACATAACTCGAGTTATGTTTTTTATAACGTCGCAAGATTCATGCGAATCAAGAGGTTGAAGTAGGGCGCCACTTAACTTAGATTCGAGCCCGAACAAGTGAACAATGACCTATGTGCTTTAATCTGCCGATGTATTGATATAAATTAATGATTTTGGTACAAAGAAAAAATAAAGCAAAAAAGAAAAATTGGTACTACATCCATCTCTGAGTTTTGTATTGGAGGTTTACAAAAAACGTATGTCGCTGGAATCGTTATGAAATAAGCTATAATATATAAATCATAATAAATACATAAATTATGTAAAAATAAAAAATAAACATTAGTATTCTACAATTTGATTATGTTCAAAGTGCACTATGTACTTAAGATTCATGTGTAGGTTTGGTACCTACCATCATTCATATCAAGGCAGACTAAGACAACGTCAGAAACCAAGTTTCCTTGAAATAACAGTAAGTTAGAACTTTATAAAGATAGGTAAATAGACAATAGGTATTACGTTCATCATTACTGTCGGCTGCTCTATCGTAGCGGTAAATCAAATCATTATTAGATTTCTGTGTCTTAGAATTATAATGAAGTTTAGTGTCTTATTATAAGTAAGTACCTACATAGAGACGATTTATATATGTACCTAGTTGGTACTTTACCTATAATGAATGCATAAGCGAGTGACGTAGTCTCTTAAGCCGTAGAAGTCGAAGTACAAACTTTAGTGATTTATTCACTTTAATGAATAAACATTTAAAGATACGTTTGACATAGATATAGATGACGAAAATCGCAAAGCGCATAATTTGAAGTCTGGACGCAAGTAATAAAAGATTTAATGAAGAATCAAAAGCGTAAACTGATTCTTACGAAATCAATGAAGTAACAATAAGAAACTGTTTAACTTGGTCCATTTTAATAATCCCACCGCTGTCCTTGAGACCATCGATTAGTATTCCAACAAATGGCGGCTATTCTAAGAATTTGTGCGAAAATTTACTAAAACATTGTCTTCGCCACTTTGCGCCAAGATCATAAATAGTGGTGTGACATAGGTATTGTTAACGTTTCCCAGCTGAGTTAATTACCACATCGATTAGGAATGACGGAATTCCCAATCGATTTCAAGTATCGCAGGCACTTTACTCGGCTTTCTTCATTCAAATAAAGAACACAAGAAATGTGATAATACGTTCAGTCTTAACAATTTACATAGACATCAATTTAAATTAAAACAAGAATGGAGTGTTAAAACTTAAACGAAACTAATCATTAACTGTCCGTTCCAATTTTCTTGGGACAAGACAAAAATAAAGAAAATTAAAAAATACAAAATGTCACTTAATTTCCACGGAGTTATAATATCTTGCGTCAGCGGAGACGTATTGTTTTTCAGTCGGCATATCGGTCAATGTCAGACACGCTTTCCGTTTCGGATGGGAAAAAAATTGCAGACGGCGTACAAAAAATCAGTAGTACGATTGCATCGTCATTCATAGAAGCACTTTATGTCAAGGATAATCCAGACGAGCATAAAGGCAGACGTTCCGACAATCCGACAGAACAACAACACAACAATGCACGTGTTTAAGCAATGAATGGGGGTTATCTCCGAACCTGGTACATGGTAGGGGGTTGGGTTTGACGGCGGAAGCCAGTAGGCGGCGCTGATGGGCGGATAGTTGCTGCCGCTGGTCCGAACCCCCGCCTTGCCGCGCGCGCCGCCCGCCTCGCCACGCATCCTTAGCACTACACAACACATTCACATCACATGCCGCGATCACGTCTGCATTCAACCGCGGCCGACACACAACTAAACGCGAACACTATCGGAGGTGCGCGGGCGCCGGCTCTGACGGTCGATCAGTCATTCCTCGTGGTGTTGTGTCACCTAAACTCCCCCTCCCCCCACTTCAGTGGCTAATGAGCTCCGTCCTGCACGTCATACGGTTTTCAATTGCATCGCATCTATTGTGTTCCAAGTTAACATTGTTGAGCCGTAAAGACACCTACGCGAATGATAATCGCGCGTTTTATTGGGACGGCAGTCGGTGTTAACGCTGAAATGTAGTGTCAATGTCCTCGACACAATAGGGTTAAGAGTTTCTACAATAAAATCAAAAGCCGATCCGAGGCCGAGAGCCGATAATCGATTTGCAAATCGAAGATGCAACAACTGTCACAATTAATCGATTCGAAAAACGAGGTTTACAGTTTTCACGTGCCTGCCGGTTTCAGAATTTCAACTAGTTTGTGTACTTATCGTAGGTATCTACAAAGTAACGCCTATTTAACCTAAATGTTCACGACTATAATAAAATTAATGTATAGCAACTTACAATAATTTGAAATAATAAACGTATTAATATTATTTAAACACATAAAATTATATGCAAGTGGTATGTGAAGCGTGGTATATGAGTCAAGTTTATTTTGACAGGTGGCCGGTACATAACGAAGGTAAATAGATGCATGCAATTGCACAATGGATGCCTAAATGTAAGGCCGAGGACACACGAAGCGTAGTTGTCTTAGAAACTAAATTGAAGCGCTAAAGTGTCCATTGTATTTCTGTTTATAGTTTTGTATCGCAGTTTCCGCTGTTATTGCATTCTGATTCAGCGATACAAGTAATTCCGCCTAATTAGAAACACAAGACAGAAGTACTGTAGTGGATTATATTTTGACAGATCTAATAACTTAAACGCCATCAACAAAGTTACATCGCTGATAAAGGAAAATATGATAAAAAATATCTACAATCAAAATAAAACATGAATAAAACAGAAGTAAATGTTTTTCTATCAATCTCCGATCAGCTGATTACATAAGACGCCGGATATAACAAATCACGAGCGATTAAGTGATTCCACTCGCAACAAAAAATCGACTCATTTGCAAGCTCTCCGACACCCAACACACGCGAACACTGTGTCACATAGATGGAATATCGAACTAGGTGAGGACTCTAAAAATCGTCACGCAGACACTTTGAGCTGTGCTCACGACGTGCTCTGTGTTTTAACGTGTCCATAGGTACGGTTAAGGTGCCCGTGCGACGATTCGGTTTGACGTGTAGGGATAGCTAAGGTGCCTATATTGAGTCATATATGGCAGGTTAATGTATTAAATCAAGTATCATATCTTTAATAAAATATGAGTCATATTCGTTAAACACTTCTGAATTTGTATGACTATACAACGACAAACGAAACTGAAAAGTATGACTAAACATTCATGTTTGAAGTCCTTTATCATTGAAATGTACAAAATTCTTCCTTAAGGAAATGCTTTAAAAAAAGTTTAACCATATCATACCTACTAGTATCAGGGATAAATACCCGGATAAACATACGAAATTTGAAACAGTATACTATTTACAGCAGACTACAAAGTGCCTTATGTTATAACTAGCTTCCGCCCGCGTGGAAGTCGGAAATTATCCCGCGGGAACGTACTACCGGAATAAAAAGTAGCCTATGTGTTAATCTAGGCTATAATCTATCTATGTGCCAAATTTCATCCAAATCCATTCAGTAGTTTTTGCGTGAAAGAGTAACAAGCATCCATACATCCATAGATACAAACTTTCGCGTAAGGATAAAATCTAACTTAACCCCTATTACTATAAACATAAGGACCCACATGATCTGCCTAGCCTTTTCCCAACTAGATTGTGGTCGGCTTCTAGTCTAACCGAATGCAGCTGAATACCAGCAGTCTACATGGAGCGACTGCCTGTCTGACCTCCACACCCCAATTACTGTGTAACACGATATTACCTTGGTAAGATGGTTGTAATAGTTTTTGGACTTCTGACTCTTTAACGACTGTCAAAGATATATGAATGACAACCAGGGCTAACAGTTTACCGAGCTGGGTTTGCGGATGGCGAATAATGGGCAGCTTGCTGTCCGGTAAGGACCAAGCCCGGGTCGACGGCGCGTTGTATTCCACGCGCGCCTCAAAGACATGTCAGCACCAACTGGTGGGGTCCGCAAGCGCCGATGCCTGCCAGGGTGCGGGTTGTTCGAAAGAGATACCGTGGCCCCTGGCACACAGGCAACTGAAGGAACACGGGTGGGTTTTAGTTAGTAAAAGTCTGACACGCCCTCCCGCTCCACCCAGAGCGAGAGAAGTTATTTCATGATTTCGCAACCTCAAAAAAAAAACCGTGCTGAGGTGTCTCTCTCTGCGGTATGTATGGAATGGTCACCCATCCTCGGAACGAATGTAGCAAGAAAACTATACCTTTGATGGATCCGTGTGGCTGTTATTTCTTTTAGCCGCAAGCTCCTTATTATAAACAACTAATAACGTTTAAAAAATCCTGCTTACCCACAACAGGCATACGTCTGACCACGCTCAACAAGAAGGATCTTTTCAAGGTTTTTACCCAGATTTTCCTCATTTATTCAATTCGGTAGAGAAACTGCATCGCATCGGTGCGCGCGCGCCTCTTGATTGGCTCGCACGGTTTAATGTTAGGATAGCACTAATCCATCCGATGCTTATATAAATAGCACCGACATGCTATTGTTTGCATACTAGCGGTTTCATTTCGTTTTACTCGCATTTTATTTGATATTTATTGTTGGCTTTTGAGATTAATGTTCGGAGTTTTTAATAGAACTGAATTCTTGTAGGTGCGAAACAAATTAATTTAAACGCATAGTCGACACTTGTTTCTTTAGAAAATCTTCACTTTCTATTTCAGTGAATCTAGAATTGTGAAAATGTAATCTTAAAATCAACGGGAAATCATTTACCAACGGTTTAAAGAAGACTCTATTAACTTATTTACGTCAAGATTCTTAAAGCAATGCTTTATGCTCGGAATCCTACCAATCCTACTATCCTACTATACTACTATAATTTAACTATACATAATTATGTACTACATATGGACTATTTATATGACTATTCCTATCATACTTATATTATGAATGTGATAGTTCGTATGTTATGTAACTCAATTACGCAGAAACGGCCGAACAGATTTGGATAAAATTTGGCACACAGATAGTTTATACCCTCGATATTTACTAACACATAGGATACTTTTATCCCGGTAGTACGTTCCTGTAGGATACGCTGGCAAAAGCTAGTATTAGATAAAAAAATCTTAACCTTGTATGCTCCATACCTTAGGCTACTCTACAATTTTTCTCCCCCATATACAAAATAAAGAAAATCATCTCAACATTTCAAACACCATGCCATTAATTTTATGAGCAAGTCAGTTAGTAATGTCAAACAGCATTACATAAATGTGTAGGTACATCACAATGTATCGATCCCACGTGTTACTTACTGTGTGCGATTTTGTAAAGGTAAAGACACATCATTGAACGCAATACGCGTTTTCTCGAAGAAAGCCGTTTTTATTTTAATTCTGACTGTTTTAAAGTCTAATCGTGCGATGCACATCGTTTTTACTAAAAATAAAGCCATAATTTGTGATAACAATAGACGATGCCAAATCTCCAAGATAAAAAGAAAAATTGGTAAATGGGGCCTGCTCTTGACTTCGATCACGCCTGATGGAAAACGATTGATGTGATCTACGATGGAAAGAGGGTGCCCAGAAGATACCTGTTTACTCTTGCTTTAAAGGCAGATAAAAACAGGCAGGATGTGGAAGGGAACACAGACAAATTCTATATAAAATGATGTGGCGTAAGTGTGCGTGCATTGCAAGTTGAATATAAGCAGTCAAGACGTATTCTGTATACAAAAGCCTATAACCCTCAACTGTCCTGACAGTCTTACAGTCACTACTGTCTTTATGGCGACCGTAACTGCTGCCTGTAGCTGTCAGGTTCACCGTTGTGCGTATCACTATCTCGTATGTAATCTCTGCTTTACGGTACGCAGTGAATAGGCGGTGACAGAGCACGCACGTGGTTCCGTGCCTCGTTCACACATATCAGGTGCGAGTAACTCTATACGTTTGTCTTCCTGTGAATTATCTGTGGCGTACTGTAGTTTGTTTAACTGAGTGAAGAGTTGTTCTTTTTGAAGAACAAATCGTGTTATGGGAGATTGTGTGTAATGTGCTTGTTTAGAGAGAGAGAGAGTGAAGTTTAACACGCTTGAAGTAGTTTTTAGTTTTATTAACTAAGCATTTCTTGACGTGTTTTTCTTGAATAATTAAATGGTACAGTTCAATTATATCAATTAGAGATATGTAAAAGATAAAAAAATGGTTGTGTACCAAGCATGATTGCTTCAGCATTTTAAATTGGTTAAGAAACTTTCTGAATAGTTGAGTAACTTAATAAATCAAAATTCATTTCTCGACTAAGACTACGAATGAATATGTTTTTTATTACTAACGATAATTGCGTATTCAAAACAATATAATTTATCGTCGTATTGAAACTGTACAGTGTAGCGCAACCCTAAAGTCATAGGTGGGCAACTGTTGAATCAATTTTTCACGCGTTCCGAATGCAGTCCTTGAGACTAGCCTTATCGATATTTAGCTAAATATCGCCAAAGTCAACAATAAATGTAGTTACACATACGACATTAGGTCTATAGACTACTAGAGCGTAGGTACTACCGTGACATATATATGCCACTGTTTGTCGAATCTTGAATGATTTTACGAAGCTATGTCCTGTCACGGCACTTGATAAAAGTGACCTTATCAATCATTTCTAGGATGCATACATAAACTATTATCTTGGCAATAAGGCTAGTAAAGTCAGGCAAATCTAATTTGAAAAAGTGGTTGGAAAATCTGTACTGAAGAGATTTTGTAGACATTTTCTTTAGGTGACAGTTTTCAGGAGTCTGTTAGTAAACGTTACAAGACAAAAATACAAGAAGATAGCTAAGAAGAATCATTTTTAAAACAAGGCCAAATGTTTGAACGTTACTTAACACGCAATTGGTGTTAGCGTTAGGCAGCTCACTGTCGTACAACTGTCAAACTAGCCGTGCAAGAAAGAGACGGGAACATGTTGTGTGTGTTAGCCCATAAATATCTTAGGCCAAAGCGTCTGCAAAGAAACGTTTCTAGATCTTGGCCTTAAACTGCTATCTAACCACCCATTTTAAATTTACAAAATACACAGTTTCTTCGTTATTACGTCACCGACCTTGGTACTCTATAATGATTTGTGCAAACAGTACCTAGAACGTCTGAGGGGCCGTTTTTTCAGCGTCTAAAGTGCGGTCAATATTGCCGATGAAGAATTGAAGACAATTTTTTGAGCGTTCAGCAAAAAATTTAGGAAAATTGAGAAAAAAATTAGCTCTTCCCTTCTTTCCTTCATATTCATGCACAGAATATATTTATTTTAGTATTATTTTGTGTATTGTAAACAAAAATTTGTTATTAAAAGTTCTGCTAAAATCTGTAGTTGGCTATTTAATTGCAAACAATCCTTGTAACTTTGCGAATGACCGAAATTGTGCAACAAACTGAAGTAACATTTGGTATCAGGAATTACCATCCGTAGATTCATTGAAAAGTAATCTTATTATTGTCTTATGAATATGACTTACCATTTCTATTTTCACTGTCAGCCGGTTTCATCTGGATAGGGTGGTGCATCTGTTGGACAAAAGAAAACAGACCGTTAATATTTTGACAGGATTTTTACAATACCTTACTTATTAGGCAGGCATTTTTTAAAGCAGGTAGGCAGATAGCCAGATTCTATGTACTGTCTGCCCAGAGGGGTAATTGCGTTATACACTAACAATAGGAATGGCTTTATTCTGACAGTTCAACAACATTCATTGCGTTATTTACGTTGTTGAGCAGATTTTTCGAACATAGGGATGAAGCAATGGATTAGCAATAATCTTCAAAATGATGCAGATTATGATTAATAGTTAAGCAATTAGTGTGCAGATTGACTGTCTATGTATTGTCTAGAAAAAAAAAACCAGTCAAGTGTATGTCAAACCACGCACAATGAAGGGTTCTGTATGGATTAATATCTAATTCGGGAGATAGTTAGTGGATCTGGTCAGAAAACACAACAACAACGAAATACCACTATCAGAATGATTAACAAAGAAAGAGGATCAATAAGAAGCTACAAAATTGCAATTCTAAAATAGTCTACGTTAATATTGTCCATGCATCGACACGGAGCGCAAACAATGTTAACCCCATTAGAATGATTAACAGCATATCGGCCGACGACATTAATTCGGATACGAACACCGATACTAAACAATTTATGGCCACAGAATGTCCAGTCTATACGAATAGGTGTGAACTTGTACATACTGAAAACCTGCATGTCGATTCTGTGGCTATCTCACCGCGTGAAGTGAGCGTGGAGTGAGCTGTCCATGTCATTCCACCTGATGCTAGGGATTAACCACGCATCAGTTAGGATGACACTGACAGCTTACTCCACGCTCACTTCACGCGGTGAGATGGTTACAGAACAGCAATGCTGTGCCTTGCCAAATAGGCTGACGGTTCACTTGGTGGTCATTGGTAACTGATGATCCAGTTGGTGGCTCACGAAGTCATGAGTTGGCTGTTTTCAAGACATGGTGTGAGGCGAGGCCTGTGACTAAGTAATAACAATTGCACCCCTCGATCGATCAGATAAAGCTACGCTTGTCGCGGTTAGTCCGTGGATGGGTTGACCATCTTTAAATACCCCTCCGTGCCTTAGAAAGCATGTTAAGCCATTGGTCCCGTCTGACATTCGTGGATCTTCGACAGTAGTTACGGGTCGTCAGAAGTCTGACAGCCAGTCTTACCAAAGCTTATCGTCCTACCGGTTGTTAAGGTCAGATGAGGATTAACTCCATGTAAAATACAGGTATTGAGTTGCATCTCGTTAGACTGGAAGCCGACCCCAATATATTTAGAAAAAGGCACGGCAGATTGATTTGGGTGTGAAATAAAAGTGTCGATTGCTTCATATTAAACGGACACCCGTAACTCTTTAAACCAGAACCGACTAGTAGCAATACTGTTTACCTTATTCAAAGACAAAAACAGCAGTTCTTCTAGCATTATAATTTAATTTTTTAACACAGCGACGGCCTATTGCAAACAGAATGACTAACAACAATGCATTGGTAAGATGCCTCTACCAAATAATTAAATTTCATCGATTGATTCGCCATTATTAAGAATAAGAATAAATTTATTGAACCAATGTTACAATTATTACCTTATGATTAACATAACTTAGGATGTTGGTACGTAACTATTAGTGATTTTCGTTTTGGTCTTTACGGCGGACCCCAAACTAGGCGGTGCCTGTATCTTGGGGACCAGAGTTTTGAGACATAGTGCTATTTACCACTGGAGTTTAAGGTGACAATGGGTACGTAATTGCAAACGATTATATAAAACGAAATTAAATGAAAATTGAGATTAAAGTGAGAGTGAAACTTAAATCGTAAATTATACATAAAACAATCAAAAAATAAAGCTTAATTTGTACTAAGCAACGCATAAAACTAAAATATTAAACAATTTAAAATAAAGTGAACAAGTAAACAATCAAAAATTAAATGTTAAACAATCTAAAACAAATATAAACTATCAATAATAAAAATAAAATGTTAAAATGTTTGGAAATCAAAAATAAGGTGTGAGTGTGTTAGTGTGTATCCGTGTTAGTGTGTGCGAGTGTACGCGTGTGGTGTGTGAAGTGTCAGTGTCTGTGGTGAGAGTAGGATTCCGAGTGTGGGTTGAGTGAAGTGAGAATGTTTTCCGATTCATCGTATGAAAGACCTAATAGCCATTGTTTGACAACATTTTTGCATGTGGGGAGTGAGAATTCTTTAGGGTCACAAGGCAAACTGGTGGTGACCTTGTTATACACAAAAGTGTGTAAATAGGCGGGACAGCGTCTTGTTAGGAGAGATGTGGTTCGTTGTAGCGGAATGTGAAAGACACGTTTGGAAGTCAATGAGTGGTAGTCAGGTCGGATTTTTAAGGTTTTGTGTATGCGCAGGTAAGCATTGAGAATAAATAGTTGGCGGACACGTAGAACTTGGAACTCGTTGTACAGGGAGTCAGTGGAGTAAAAAAATGGTTTTTTTAATAAAACTTTTATAACAGCTCTCTGGGCTCTTTCAAGCTCAATCATTATAGTTTTTCCAGCTCCACCCCAAATAGATACGCCATATTGTATGATGGACTGGCATATTGCAAAATAAACCATACGTAGGATGTCTTTTGGAGTGCGGTCTCTTAGCTTCTTTATTACATGTATAAGTTTCCTTACTCGGCCAGAAAGAAATTGAATATGGGCTTTAAATGAAAGATGTTCGTCAATGAGTAGACCTAAGTAACGAATAGATTGTGTCCGGTTGATACAGTCGCATGAGCAGTTTTCGCGTGATGTGTGCGGTTGGTTCTGGCATGTGTGGAATTTCAAAGCTAGATTGGGAGGAGGGCTAGATAAATGTGTTTTGGAAAATGTTATAAGTTTTGTTTTCTTTATATTGAGTGTGAGTAAGTTACGGTCGAGTGTTTGCACTACTGTTGCTAATCCTTCTTCTGCAAGGCAGTAGACCTGTTCCCAGGTAGGTGCGTGGAATGTAATAACCGTATCGTCTGCGTAAGATATTAGTTCTGCGTTTGGAAGAGTGAGGTTCAGTATATCGTTCATGTAGATTATGAAAAGTGTTGGGCCTAGTAAGCTACCTTGTGGAACTCCAAAATTGGTAGGAAGTTGACCACTTGAGTGTTCGCCAGATTTAACATATTGTCGGCGATTGGTGAGGTAGCTGTGAAACCATTCGAGTGGTTTTCCCTTTATTCCTATTGTGTCTAGTTTTTTAAGTAGTAGATCTGTTGAAATTGTGTCGAACGCTTTAGCTAGGTCTAAAAAGACCGCCATGCAGCGCTCACCTTTTTCTATAATTGTTGATATGGAGTTTGTAAGTAGCGAGGCCGCATCTTCAGTTGATTTCCCTTTTCTAAAGCCAAATTGTCGCTCTGAAATCAGATGATATTTTTCAAGAAAATTTACAAGACGGGTGTTAACCACCTTTTCCAGGATTTTGGATAATATACTAAGAAGTGCTATTGGTCTATAGTTTTCTGGTTTGTTTTTAGGACCACTTTTATGTATAGGGCTTACTGCTGCAACCTTCCACTGTTCGGGAAATACTCCCGTTTCTAGGCTGAGGTTAATCAGGTGGGTCAGAGGTGTTATAATTAGGTTTTGTATTTTCTTCAAGAGTCTTACACTGATTTTGTCGGGACCTGGGGAGCTATCGTTCTTCAACTGATTAATGAAGTTCGTAATTTCTGTTTCGTCAGTGGGATGTAGAAAGAAGGCAAAAGGTGACGTATTTGGTGATGAGTAATTGCTCGTGAGGGATGACTGAGTTTCTGATAGTCTTGCCAGTATGGTAGCAGCCAGGTTTTTACCTACGGATGTGAAATAGGAGTTGCATTTATTGAGGGACTCGACAGGGTCAGGTGAACCTGTTACTAATTTGCATGTATTGTTCCGTTGGCATCCAGGGTCGTACATTGACTTGAGAACTTTCCAAAGCTTTTGAGAGTTTTTGTAATTTTCTTGGATTTGTCGACTGTCGTATTCAATTCTAAGTTTTCGTAAGAGATTATTGCAGAAGTTTTTATAGCGGTGGTAGATTAGTTTTTTTGTCTCGTTTTCGGGGTCAGATCTTAGTGATAGATGTAGCCTGTCGCGGTGACTTATACACCTCATAAGTCCGGGTGTGATCCAGGGCTGAATGTTTCGTTTGCTGCGGGGAATTTTGACTTTGAGTGTGTGTGCTTCTATTAGGTTTGCAAGGATGCCGGTGAAAGAGGATGCGGCAGAGGCCACACATTGTTGGTTAAGAGTGTCAGTCCAGTTAATTTTGGCTAAGTCTGTGGCTAAATCTTCCTCGTTTAATTTAGATACCCAGCGATCTTTATTAAGTCTATTGGATCTTTGTTTGAGAGGGATGTGGGCCATTACTATATCGTGATCTGTGATAGAGCTTTTGCATACTATCCCTTTGGGTCTGGTATTACTTTTGATGAATATGTGATCAAGACAAGCTTTTTGTCTAGTGGGTTTGGTTATGACAGGTAGTAGGCCATACGAAGCCATAAGGCACATATACTCGTGGTGTTTATTATTTGTGATGCAACATATGTCTATGTTTATATCTCCGGTAATAATTACAGTTGGATACAAATTTAACGTTTTAAGGAAAGTGTCTAAGGTAGCGATAAAATTTGTGAGATTAGTAAAAGACGGTGATCGATATAGCCCCAGTATGGCTACTTTATTGTTCAGAATAAAGAGAATGCTATCTGTATCCTGTATTGTAGGTTCGATTAAAGTAACATCATGGATGATTTTCGTGTATACGACTAAACCACCATTTTTGTTGTTTTGCGAGTTTGTTCGAAATACATTATAACCTGATAGATTTTCCAAAATCGAGCCTTCGCTGAGCCAACATTCTGTCAATGTCAATCAAACATTATACAACCTATTTGTCTGCTCCTTTATCGTATCGATGATTCCATTAATTCCATATATGTTTTAAATAAGCTTCGACCATGTTATGAGTAAGAAATGGCGCCAGCTATAAGAGTAGGAGAAGATCAGAAACGGTGGATGGACAGTATGAATGATGATATAGTTAGAAAGGGGGTGACAAACGAGATGTCGACTAATAGTTGTGCCGATCCCAAATAAATTGGGATAAGTAAGCTTCGCGTCCTGTTGTTTGCACGCTACAAGAGCTGATGGACGCTGCCAAGTCAAGTACCCAGGTCGTGGGCAAATTCTGGGCTGACTGTATTTATATTGCTATTAATACGATAAGAAGAAGAGTAAGCTTTGACCAGAATTCGGCCACTGACAGCGTTATCGTTGGCCTCACAAATGTATTTCTTGGTGCAGATGTCATTGCACAGAAAGCACGACAAGTTGGTGAAGCATTGTTTTGTGACCTGAGTCAGGTGACGATTTCTCAACATGCTTTAAACAGAGTGCACTTTCTGTTTCTCCCACATAGATAAACATAGAAATTATTTATATGTTAGGCGTGCAAACAATCCCGAACTATTTTAATTATTCGTAAACATTGGTCGAGCACATAGTGACGTGTTGTGTTGTCACACTATTGTTGTTTCAATTGTGTATGTGTTGATATGTGTGTGTGTTGATACGTGTGTGTATTGATTCACGTTCGCTTAGAAGTCTGCTATATCTTGTAGGTATGTGAGATTTTGACGATCATTTCCTTTTAGATGCTTGAAGATATACATTTATTACCAAGCCATCACAGTCAAACATATCCACTATTTCAATCATCATCATCATTTTAGCCGAAACACGTCCACTGCTGGACAATAGCCCCCCCCCCCCAAGCCCCGCCACTTCGACCGGTTCTTTTCACATCCAGCGGATTCCTGCGGCCTTCATAAGGCTATCGGTCCACCTTGTGGAAGGCCTTCCAACTCTACGTCTTCCGGTAGGCAGTCGTCACTCCAGAACTTTTCAGCCCCACCGGCCATCTGTTCTGCGGGCGATATTATGTGCCCTGCCCAATTCTTCGGGCTATGTGGGTTTTCTTGGTTCTCTTACCGATCTAATAATTCCTGATTCGATAACGTAGGGAAACTGCAAGCATAGCCCTCTCCATTAATCTTAGGGTGACTTTAAGCCTTCTAATAAGGCCCCATTGCTCCACTATTTCAATGTTAAAATGATATTAATTTAACATAACATTACGCCTGTATCACCCGAAGAGTTGGGCAGAGGTGTATTTAAAGTATACCCACATTTTACTGGTTATGTTTTAAGTCCCATGTAATTATGGGCGAGCCTATTGCCATCAACCGCGCACAGATCCAGACTCCAGGCTGCTGATGAGTTGGTAAAACCCAATAACACTATGCCCGACCCAGTAATCGAACCTCATGCTCAGCAATAGCGCTTGCAAACACAAGACCCACGAGGCAGTTTAAATTATATTTTATACTAGCTTCCCGCCCGCGGCTTCGCCCGCGTGGGAGTCGGAAATTATCCCGCGGGTACGTACTACCGGGATAAAAAGTATCCTATGTGTTAATCTAGGTTATAATCTATCTATGTGCCAAATTCAAATCCATTCAATCGTTTTTGCGTGAAAGAATAACAAAACGTCCATGCATAAAAACTTTCGCGCTTATAATATTAGTGGGGATTACGCCGCATCCTACTTCCTTCCTTCCTATTTGGATGTTTGTTACTCAATCACGTAAAAACGGCTGAATGGATTTGGGTGGAATGTGACAGACAGATAGTTTGTAACCTGGATTATCAAATAGGATACTTTTATCCCGATTAATATCGTCCCGTGGGATGATTTTCTTCCTCCAAGCGGGCGAAGCTAGTCATTTGTATTTGTCAGAAATATTGTACTTATTGCAATGTCTATCAGCCGTTTGATATAGAAATATGGCAACCTTTACAGATGGTTGATCGTCGATCTCAACCGACGGTAACCTATCCGTCGACGTCGGATTGATGTATAAATAAATTAATCGTTTATTTTGATTAAGTGATTTACTACCGATTGAAACTAGAAGTGATTTCATGGTGATGCGATTTATTGATACTTTGTATTCGATTGATGGTTATCAAGAAACCGGGGAAACCGGATTGCATTTCAACTTTTTTCGAAATAAGAAATGTGTCTGATTTGATGGATGGAAGAACGCTATCTTAACGATATTTGTTACGCGTTATTTATTGTATGAAAAGAGAATGTCAATTGTTGCCATTCACAGCCCATCTTTATAATAGATCGTTTCCTAAGTTCTATTAGGTACTATTTGGTAGTTCTGCTTAACCCCTCCAAGTTTTCTAGTTTGATGTTACAGAGCTACGTTCATAGTTATCGTTTTGTATAGTACAGTGTGTCCCTGTATAAAGTACTCAAACGAAAATGGGTGAAACTAGACTATTATTCATCGATAAAAAAAATGGAAATATTATTACAAATTTTTGGAAATTGGACAAAATTCTTCGAAGAAACTTTTTTAGTTGATGTCTGTTTTTTAAGTGTTTATTTTTATTTGCTACGCACAATTATCAGCCATCATTATTATTGTCATTTCAATGCAATCTACTCAATTAATACAAAAGTTATTCTTTTTTTAAATACAGTAGGCAGAAAAACAGGAAAAGTATCTATACTGAATATTAGCGATGTTGATGTTTTGTCGATGAATCCAGTTTCATGCATTTTCGTTTGTGCACTATATACCGGGATGGTTAACACAACTCTATGTCAAAGGAGCCGCCAAACCTAGTTTGCGTTCATGTTCATCGTACTTTTGGTAGTAATTTTCCGCAACCATCCGAACATTTTACAAATCATCATCGTACTCTGGACATCAATCCCGGGCAGCTTTCCTCACGAAACAACTACATTCAATACATAACACAAACAATATCATAGTCCCGAGGCGCCGACAGAAGAATCCTAGAGCAATCAATCAGCGATCACGCTATTTATAAAGTGACATGCATCTACACTCGCTATTGAGTAAGTAATGGCGGACAGTATTGGCAGTCAGAAACGGTTAAAGTTTCCATTCGTCATTATTAGCTGTTCTACTATGACATTTTATTTATTTATTTAATACTTCACGCACAGAAATGTACAGAGGCGGACTTAATGCCAAAGGCATTTTCTACCAGTCGACCTTTGGGTGATGCAGAGACAAACAGTGGTAGGTGCAATTACGTAACTCGTGTTTTGAATATTTATTCAAATATAAGTAAATAAAGTTACTAATATTATTATACTTATACATATGATATAAATACTTAATTAAATATAACCAAAAATAAACATACTTAAATACACATAATTAAAATAAGACAAACAATGGGAAAACATTATCGTTGTGAAGATACTGCCAGCTTTTTTTGAATGTGCCCGCGAACTTTCACTGGAATTTCAGCGCTATGATTATCGCCAAGAATTGAAAATCGAACACTGTGTTTTTTCGACGCACTGAGACGCACCCGCACTGCACTGTGTTGGATTCTCAATGCTCGGTTCAACATAGAGAGTTGAAATCAGAGTGCGCGAAAAATTCCGCTGCAATTTTGAATTGAGAATTCAACTGAGTGCATAGGCATCAGCGCGGTGTTCGATTTTTAACTCTCGACGCTAGTGCGCAGTGCGTTGAAGATGCGGCGCGATATTATTACGTCCCTGTTTACGTCGACTAAAACGTGTAACTGTGTAACTACGTAGGTATGTTATCTCTTCTCGCTTTCCTATACAGTTTTCTTGGAAATGGTTTCATTGACAATTTTTTCAGAGAATTTTCTATGTGATATTGATATGGCTCTTGTTGCCAAGTGCTATTTCTTCAACCGTTCCGCAGATAAGTTTCACCTTAATTCTCATCCTCATGTCAATGTAAAAGACCAGAAGAGTATTTTAGTTATTGATTGCTCGTAAGACATTTATGAATAAGGGCTGGGGTTACCTTTGCGCTCATGAGAATAAGACACTGCCTAACTCAATCAATGGACAAAGATGAATGAATAAACAAATATTTGATTTGCTTTTCATTCACTTGAGCAGCGTTCATTCATTCATCCAACAACAAATTGAGGAATATTGGCCAGCTAGTCCTACTCAGTGGCAAATACACGTCGATTTCTAACCCAAATATTTGCGCTAACCACGTAACAAAGACGTAACACGCATATAATGCGCGCGCGCCAATTCACGCGTCAAACGCCTCATCGAGACTAGCCAATCAAACACAACTACAGTGTTGTTCTCACAATGGTATCCAAACAAGTAAACAAATAACATAACATCACACCTTAATTCCTGAAGGGTTAGGCAGAGTTACCTATAACACACCCCCACCTACACACTTTTACACAGTTAAGTTACCTATAACACACCCCCACCTACACACTTTTACACAGTTAAGCTTCAGTGGTATGTAATAGGAGGGCTGCTACTAAGAAATTCTTGATGGACAAACCCAATAACGCTTTGCCCGACCTGTGCAATGAACCCCGGACCTCATGCTCTACAGTAGAGGTTGCGACGCGGCAGTATTGTTTACTAGCTTCCGCCTGCGGCTTCGCCCGCGTGTCGGAAATTATCCCGCGGGAACGTACTACCGGGATAAAAAGTATCCTATGTGTTGATCTAGGTTATAATCTATCTGTGTGCCAAATTTCATCCAAATCCATTCAGTAGTTTTTGCGTGATAGTGTAACAAACATCCATACATCCATACATACAAACTTTCGCGTTTATAATATTAGTAAGTAATTGGAAAAAATACTCTAATAATACCAAAAATAAGATACAATAAGATTCGCTCTACAATTTTTTTTTTAATTATCTTGTTCAATAGTACCTAAGTAGGTACTAGTCATACAGAAATCAACTTAATTTACCCTAACGTACCTATTATATTATATTACCATGAAATGACCCGTAAAACTGATCGCATTCAAATTGTACTCACCGCAGACTAATCTGTGAAGCTAGTTTCACGTCACTTTTCTACTTTTTTCGTGCACGTTAATAGCAATGGTGAAATTAATCAGTTTTATGGCGATAATAATCGCTGTTGTTAGCTTTGTAGAAAGGAAGACAATAATATTAATGATCTCGTTTACTTTACAATAGATGCTGCTTGCAATTTTGAATCGTATCTCTCTATGAGGTGACCTGCACCCTAATTGCATTACACACTATCAATCAGAATCTGAATAATTTTGAAGGGTATTGCTAATCCATTGCTCTATATGTTCGAGAAATGTTTCTACTCAACAACGTAAATAACGCAATGAATGTTGTTAAACTGTCAAAATGAATCATTCCTAAAGTTAGTGTGTTACGCATATTAACCCAAAGTTTAGGGTTTACTTATAGTACTTTTATCGGAAAAACTTTTTAATTATTTACACATTGTTTTCCAGTTCAGTCCTTCAGCGTCTGACAAATATTTTAAAATCCGAATACTTTATAAAAATGAAACAGTTCTCGCATAGGTAGGTGGTACTTTTAAATCATACGTTCTGGCTCAAAAAAGGCTCGCTATACAAAAAGCCTGCACACTGTCGGACGTGCCCAGAAGGCAGGCAGCATTGCCAACGAAAACGAAACAAAAAACTAGTAGAGTGTCACAGAAACATGAATATTAAAAAACTCGAAAGCATCAATTTTTAGTTCAACACGCGCCATATTGTGTTTTATTGCAAAAAGTTTTGTGACATCAGGGTGGAAATTAATCCCATAGAGGTTTTTAGAGATGGCCGTAAGCCTTCAAAGGCCAGCGGTCAACCGTGTATGCGGCTAGCCGCTTAAGCCACGGTTCCTAGTAGAGCGGCGGCCGCCAGAAATGATGGGACCGCGATTTGACTTTACGTTGTCAAAAGCGTTATCTAGGCAAACACAACAGTACGACTATTTTCTTAATGTCCCTCGACAAACTTCGTGTTTCGTCAGTCGTCGGATTTCTATTAGTTGACCTTTGCACTTGGTGCAGAACGGACGCTTTAAATCAACTTGGATATTTTATTTTATTTTTGTTAAAAAAATGGGAAGAAAGCTGCTAAAGTCGCAGGCAAAATAGTTTTAAAGTAATTTCATAAATAACGTTTCACTGACGTCATTCGTGGGTAAATTGTAGACGCTAAGTGGCGGCCACCGCACTACTACGAAACCAAAATCAAAAGTATTTTATTCAAACTAGGCTGAGACTCAGCACTTTTCGAACATCAACGCTACATAACCCCTAAAACGCCCGCTCTACATCGTTCCTAGTGCTTTAGCTGGGAAGAAGAAGTGGCGCAAGAAATTCCCCAGCAGCCGTAGCTAAGCCCTCACAGGCTAGCGGTCAACTGCGTATGCGTATGGCCGCTTAGCGCATATGAGCTCTAAGGGTGCGTGCTGTATTAATTGGTTATCGTTAATTTGTGAATTGGGGATCCTATAAGTAACCAGTAAGTAAATAAAATATTTGAGCACCTTTTTACATTTCAGTATTTCGATCATTCTTTGGCACACCGAAAATAAAACTGAAAATGTTGTCATTACTAAAAGCTGTCACAGATAGGCGCGACGCGACTGCGATACGATTCTGGAAAAGTAATTTCCATAAAGTTTTCATAGAATGTGTTCTACTAGAGTCACGTTGCACCTGTCTGGAGGAGCCTTAATGGTTCATTTAGCAACTTTCATGTGACCCAACTACTTAAACCCAAAGCTGAATTAAGCGCACCTACATTTTAAAATACAAAATTAAGCCAAAAATCGTTTGATCTTACAATAGATCTTGTTTTCAAGCTCTAAACTCACAAGAGATAACATTAAAATGGTACTCAAGACAAAGATTGCTGTAGAAAAGCAATTACAATGAACTATGGACATTCAAACTGTCCTAGATTTAAGGTGTAGGTCACAGATCTCGATAGCAGTTCCCATCGCAGGTTTATTGCCATTTGGCTCCATTCAATATAAATTCCCGATAGACGCGCAAGGCATCTGCCTATAGGGTTGACAACAAATTGCGCTGAATTTTTTATACGTAAAAATAAGTTTTTAATTGAAAATGAGATCAGAGGCGTTATTGCATTAACACACTAAGTATCAGTAGGAATTGCTTTTATTTTGAGAGTTCCAAAACATTCAAGCCGTTGTTTACGTTGCTAAGCAGACATTTTTTTCGAACATATGAATGAATGGATTAGCAATAAATAACCTTCAAAATGATTCAGTATCTGAATAATAGTGTGTTACGGAGTAAGGGTGCAGCTACATGCAGTGGATTGTAGAAGTCGGGTAGGAAACCACTCCTTGTGAAATACATTCAACTGCAACTGATTAGAATGACAAATGATAATGAAGGTACAGGCTGCTTCAAATCAAGTGTAAGTACCTGTATTCCTGGCTAATCTCTTTACCACGGAGGAGCAGTACTTGTAAAGCTCGTACCAATACCATGATATTGGTTAGAGGGAAGAGCCATCTCGGTACCTATTTACCGCATACAGATATGGATGTCTTCCGAGATGATTATCTGAACAGTCTCGAGACGACACAAAGAGATCGAGTGACCTCTTAATAAGGAAACCCTTATCGCCTACACGCACTTTAATTATTTAATCCATTGCTGCTCAGTACATTCTAAAGGTAAGGTAACGTTAGATGAGCGTTACCACTTTACCAGACGCAATTTTCGACAGGCGTAATACGTCGAACAATTTTCAAAGACTTCTTTAACATCGTTATGCGCAATATTGTATGAAAGTAAATCTGTCGAAAAAGAGACATTTCAAATGACGTAAATTACTTTGGCTGTTTGACCCACAATTGGGCTGTTCCGTGGGAGTTGTTCATTACAAGCGAGTTACCGCGGTGCGGTTGCTACAAAAGTTGCCCTATTATTTTGTCACACTTCGCCGCACCACACCGCATCTTCTGCCTGAAACTCCTTTACAATGTGCGCGGGAGTCACAGCTGATACTCATATGTTGTCGGCCACTTAATTAGTTGAATCATTTGATTTAGAACGGCCAGACACATTGTAGTGTTATGATGATGTATTGCTAACTATAAATAACTATCTGTGACTCAGTGGACATCAGATCTTGACAGCTTTCTTCTAGTAATAAAATAAAAGTACAGCCTGTTCAAACTTACAAAAGAAGTATGAACTCTTTACTAGTAGTGGTCGCCCGGTGGTTGAAATTCGACCATAATTAATTGAAAACTTAACGTATTTTGAATGCATTATTATATATTAAAATATTAGCTTTCTACACTCCTCCTTATAAACTTTCTAGGCCAAATTTCATTCTCCTCCGTCCGGGTATTTGTTTTTGAAAAGGGGTACTTACAAAGTATTTGCTTCACATATTAATATCTAGATTCTATAGCCGATTCTACGAGTACCTATACCAGTTACACACCAGTACAGTCACAAAAGAAGTAAGTAACCAGAGTCGTTGGATATAGTTGAAGTTTAGGAAGAAACCGACGGATGTTTTCGCAAAAAATAAATGTTGGTTGGTGTTGAAGTTTTTTTGGTGCGTTCTTGGTGAACTCCTTACTAAGTAATATTTATTTACGTAAGGACAACCAACAAAGCTTACACCAAAAATTCATGTTAAAGCACTTAAAATCTTACAAATTACAGTGTAGCCTTAATTAAAGGCTGCCACGGCATGCATTAAACATAGGAGTATGAAATGCAGTTACAAAACAGATTTAACTTATTTAGATAGATTGTTACATGAATACAGTTTATCGTTACACAAATTTGACATACAACTACGAAAGAACACTTATTAAATTCGATTGATCCAATCACTTTTGTTCAGTAAAAAGAAAAAAAAAGATCGTTATGTAAGTGAAAAAACAAAATATATTTACTACGGCTAGATTCCCAATTTTATGCCGATACGTTATAACAGGCTTGTTCCACTGCAGATCAAAGCCATTTTAAGGAAGAACATTACTGGAATTCCTTTCTCAAAAGCCGTTTAGCATCTTCAATTGAAAAAGAAGTTTTCAACAACAATAAAATTGGAGTTTTTATTGATATTGAAATAAACTTAAGCTGTCTGCTATTTCACAGTCCGTAAAAGTCAGTAGAGTTTTACAGTCAATTTGTAGTTACAAATTGAAAAGTTTTATTGTATGCGATAGATAAATTTCTGGAGGCGACGACGGGTTTAACAACCTCTTAGTGCCTCATGTTAAACAAGATGTTGGGTAGTTAAACTCGTATCCAAATACTAAAAGACTATGTGTAAGATATGTTTAATCATAGTCTTCTTCCTGTTTTTCTTTTATATTTAAGAACGTGGAAGATATTATTTATTGTATCCTTACAATAAATAGAGAATGCCTGTAAAATCTGGACCACGTGGCATGTGTGTAGTTTCTGTCATCCTAAAATATATCATTTATTCAATGAACTTATTGATTTTCATATGGTGATCCTCCTATTTTTGATCCTCTAAAACTTTTTGGTACACATATGTTGTCCGCCTTTTTTAAATTTTAAAGTTGGTTGTTGTAAGTAGGCGTAAATTCCGTGTCTTTTTATTTAAGTACTTAATAGTTTTATAACATATCTACAGAATATTTTGGGTAGTAACTTTTTTCTTAATGAAATTATCAATATTAATAATGCCGTTTGGCAGCCCTAACACTTGTCAGCCAGTCACACTAGGTGGATACTAAATGTCGATGGTAACCCGCTCAGAGCAGAGAGGATAGTGATTAAAAATAAATGAGGTGTGACATACAAGACGATTTACAAACTCAAGAAATTACTTTGATTAAACATGTATGTTAAACTTTATAGACGTTTTGAGAAACGACCATGAAAATGAAAACTTCTATTTGAAAATGTGACCTACTTTGTTGTTACTTGTCACTCTTGTCAAAATAATGACATATAACACCATTCTTACGAACGAACGTAGGTAATCTGAAGTTTTTAGACAGTGAGAAAGATAACAGAGTTTATTTTCGCCTAATATGATACATGAAATTAAAAATGAACTACAAAACAGAAAGATCAAACATCATGCGTCACATCCCCGGAAACGACTTGGTTTATATTTTTTTCCTTTTTACTACCAACGTTGTGTCCTACACTACAATATAGGCATTAGGTGTCGACAACTCCACGTCAATTCGTGTATTTTAAGTAAGAGTGGTAAAATCGAGCATTCAATACACTCCAGCTCATCAAGGAAGGCCATCAATGCCTTGGTGTTACTAACGATCTCACGGAGGCTTACCAAAGTACTAAGCCCTCCACCCTACACCATTAGGCAAACGTCGCTGTTCTTTTAAAACTGCTCTATTTTCAGATTTTTCAAGCCACACGTCACCGTTTTTTATTTCCCAACAATTTTTTGACTTTTCTCTACAGCAGCAGCCCTATGGCTTCCGTCACCCGTCACTACAGAACGTGTCGGTAACTCCGTAGTAATCCGCACATCGGACACTGTTTAAAAATAAATGAGGTGTGACAGGCCGCCAAGACGACCGCCTCGTTAGACGAACCAAATTAATTTATAGTACACATACTTACGTGTGTTATTTTTGCAAATTACGAGGAAAAACGGTAACCAAATAACCCATTTACCTACTTTTACGGGTTCAGAGTTGACTTGATAAGTCGATCAGTTAGAGAGCTAGAATATTAGATATCATCATCATTTTAGCTGAAAGACGTCTACTGCCCAAGCTCCACCACTTCGACCAGTTCTGTGCTTCCCGCATCCAGCGGATTCCTGTGGCCTTCACAAGGTTATCAGTATACCTTCTGGGAGGCCTTCCAACTGTACGTCTTCCGGTACGTTGTCGCTACTTCAGAACCTTTCGGGCACATCGGCCATCTGTTCTGCGAGCAATGTGCCGTGCCCTCTTGAATTTGGAAATTTTTCGGGCTATGTCGTGGATCTCTTCGAAATATTAGGTATGAACATATATGTAAGTGACAAACTCTAAAGATGACCTGACTGAATTAATCAGACAGTAGGTTCGCAAAAAAATCCGAATTGTCTGATAATATGCGCTAAGCAGGAAGATTCTACCATCCTTGTTCTGTCCTGAACAAAACGTGGTAAAAGCTTAGCTAATCAGCAGCTTTGATACGAGTAGCAGCGGCAGTGCCTTTAATGCTCCGGACATGGTCAAGAATCATCGATCGAATCGAAGAATCGAGCATTTAGATTTCGTTTTCTGTAATCCTACAAAAAACTAAATCTAAATGCTCGATTCCTGGAGTATAAGCTTAAATATGAAGATTATGCATCATTTATTACGAACCCAACATAATTATTTGCCAACCCACTAAGGGAATATTAGCATCAAGACCTATTTTACTTTATGACAGAATAGGAAAGCCGTGTGGTTTGAGGTGACGGTGACGACGTCGACGAACGTCGGGAGCAGACGCGACGTCGTGGCTCGTGGCTCACATTCCGTCCGCCACTAATGTGTTTTTGTAACATAAATCGTAGCCAATTTATCAATTAAAATGTGTATGCTGAAAGAAAATGTATGTTTTAAGACGCAATATGCATGATTTATACATTAATCACACGAAGCGGCGAAGATAATGTTTTGAATCGTGCCACGCGTTTTATCAATGAATGTATGAAAATGTATTGCTTCCGAGGTTAAGAATTGTGGAATGTGTTTGCCGTTTGTCATATCACGGCTACTGTTTGAAGAATATTGTGACTACTACAGCTAAGCTATTGAAGTATTACAAATGTTAGACACTAATAAATAGGTCACTGTAAAATATGGACTGTATTTTAAAGGTCCATACGACTTGGCTCTAAAATTATCACAAAAGATCATTTTATGGATCATTGTAGAATCCTTCGATCAGTCTTTTTTCAGTTTTCTTGTTTTTGTGTGAATATTGTGTGCTTTAAAGTGAATCAAATAAATGTATTGTCTTTCTTTCTTTCCTTATTGTTTCAAGAATATTTTGTGTGGTCTATGATCTAGCTACCCCAGTGCAGTGAAATTCAAGAAGAAACTGCTCCGGACAAAAAATCAAAGCTTACTCATTTAAAATAATGTTTGGCACAGTACTCTAAAGAGTAATATTTGTAGCTAATAAAATGTATCCAGCAGTTTTTTATTATGATAGTTTTATATGAATGTTATGAGTTCTTGTATGTTTTCATCGTTATTTGGGGAGTTAACTGTCTAATTTATGTCTAGACTAAATTAAAATACTTTGCGGAAGATAGGACTTCTGGATGAATGTGGATATTCCCGCGAACTTTTCAGAATAAAATAAATTGTTTAATGATGATTATTAGTTTTGTCTCTTCATTTTAGTGGCAATAAAAACCACAAATGAAACGTTATGATTTTAGTTATTCATGTAGAACGCTATAATTTTCTTTAAGGCCTTGGTAACTTTAAATATTGTCGTTATCAGCGATAATAGTTCTTATTGCAATCCGATACGGGTTAAAATCTGTTATAATAAATTCGAATAATAAATGAGTAATGAATAAAATCGTATAAAATTAGATATTAACTATTTAATAATAAATAATCCATCACTAGATGCAGTTTGGCATTTGGAATTTTATGGTATATTTTTAATTATAATTATTATTGTTATTGAAGGGATAAACTGGTTTTAAAGTTAATTAAGAGGTGGCTTTGATGGTTTTTTATTTTATTTATTAATATGTTTAATTATGTTTTGAGTTCCATCACTGTATGCAAAAAAGACTTGAAAATATAATAAATATTTTTATACTTTCAAAATTATTTACGGTTAAAGGGATACACTGGTTTAAAAAACCACCTTTTTGAGCGTTTTCAAGAAATCACCGCCTTAATATTTTTCTGAGGCCACTACAGTTGTAGTTTATATTGGATAGAAAAAAAAATGATTGAAGCTTCAAACAAAAATTGCCAATTACAATTTCCTAATAGCAAAACACGCACACATTATTAATATTTCATTCAATATCAAAAGTAATCACCTTGACCTATCATAAAAAGGAACAACAAAAAGGTTCACAAGTAAATCAACCTACAAAAGTAATAACGTTTCAATCCAAGCAGAAAATCTTTCTCAAACACTGCCCCCGATAATCCGGAAGCGGTCATTTTCCTTACATCAAAGCAGCAAAGACTGACAGGTAAGAAAGAAGGAAAGAAAAAAGAAAAAAAGTGGCCACAAAACAAAGAGACCACTTAATACCATTGTGGACGTCGCGTGGGTCAAAGTGGACCCAAATCGCAAGTCCCCACAAAGGTGAACAAGTACCCACATTTAAAAGGTACTGGTCGAATCAAAGAGGACCCCTCCCCTTTTAGGCTCATTACACGCTTCGGGGATTTCGGGCTGTAAAAAATGTATGAGGGCAAGTTCGAGTTGAGATAGGGGCTTATGCTCCTGTGATGCGATCGAAAATTTTTGTGATGAATGTTTTGAATAACGACCAGAGTTATAATCACATTGGTCACTCTATCATCAAGGAATACTGACATGTTGAATTTCGAGGAAGAGCAACCCGATTTTCCGAGTGTTTGATCTAATTATGACTTTTAGGAATTGAACCAGTATCAACAGTTTCAGTATCAGTAGTTTTACTTATCGTATAACGAAGTAAATAGCAACGTCGGGGTTAATCGGAACTTAACTTTATAAGGGATTTTAATATAAAAATAATATAGGTAGTTTGTCGCCAAAAGCAAATGTGTTTAGGGACTGGATGATTAACCCCTTTATTTATTAACGCTGTTTAAAGTTAGGTAATGATTAGCGACTGTTTAACCATACATTTTTGACGACGGCCATTAATTTTTATGTCCATTGTTGGCAACAAACTATGTATATTATTTCAACGTTGAAATCCATTCACAATTCACCCCTGCTTACATCCTTATTCGCGCCGTTACATGATACAATTTCGAAAGTCTACAACATTTTGCTAGATAATATCGATTTCCTGATGCACTCCGTTACAAAAAAACTCCTCTACCCTGCACAGACCCCTAAAACCGTCTAGCCTCTCATTGCTAGCGGTTCAGTCCCTAATGCCGACGCGACGGCAATTACAATGAGTGCCTCTTTGTCTCCACCACGTCACGATCGCGTTGTTGCAGACTTTTTTTCAAGTTGCCGTCTCGTTATGGGACCCTTAGAACCTTTGTGACATTGTCCCGAAATATTGGGAGGAAAAAATTTGAAGTTTTGAATTTGGAAAGTCGTGGTTTTAATATCATGGTAGTCTATTGTTTATTTTAAGTAGGAAGCAACTATAGTGGAGGAACGTCACGAGTGAAGAATATAGGATTTCTTCTCATGTGTGGGTTTTCGGAAAAAAGCCGAGACGTTGAATGGTAAACTTTACTAGACGTAGATGTAACTTAACAAAAGAGTATGGCACTAAGATAAGACAATTAACCTAATTTTACGTTTTTATGTAGGAAGCTAAACCCAATATAGTTGGGAATAAGCTATACTCCATTTGAAATAAGATTAGACATTTAAACAAACCTTTTTTACAGTCCGTTCAACCGATTCTGACTTCTATACCGTAAGCATAAGGATGGCATTAAAAGCAAAAAAGTAGTTACAATACCAACTGTTTGCTGCAGCTGCCATTTGTCATGTCACCAACGCAAAAGAAGTCAAAATCGGTTGACCGGACTTTAAAAAAGGTTTAGTTAAATGTCTAATCTTATTTCAAATGGAGTTTAGGCAGATGATGATTAAAAAATAAAATACACAACTTGGTCAGTGGCATAAATTGTGGGCACAATCAGTTTTTGTTCCAAACAAAAAAATCGACTGTGTTATTTGGTCAGAGTTAAAATGCAATCGTCTTAACTAATTTCAATAAGCCATTAGTTACGCTTTTCCTTTTACCTAACAACAAACATTTTCTAATTAGTGCAAAATAAAACTGCGTACGGAAAAAACATTTATATTAATAACAAAATGGAGCATAATATCGTTTGTGGCTTAAAAAGAGATATTCAAAAACAATTAGGGTCAATTAGAACAGCGCTTTTGGGTGGACCTATGTTGAGCTGAATTTTTTAAAGTCGTTTTTAATGTAGATGAAGTTTTGATCGTCGGGTTTACCGCCAGTCAGCGAAACAATGGAAAACAGTTGTTTGAATCTTGTAACTTTGTTCGGCTTTTGTTTTAATAATTAATTGCTTTTTTGTAGGAATCGTTGTAGGTAGAGTATTTTGAATTTACATGTAATAAAAATAAATGAACGGAAAAATAAACAAGCAGGTAAAGATTATACAAAGGTAGTAATTTTTTTTTGAAAAGGGACGTCCTTGCTGAAAAAAGAATGAAAATAAATCCGCAAAATAATCATGATTAAAATACAATTCGAGTGGCACTAGAACACAAACTGAGAGAGCAGCTAGTAGACAGTAAAATTATTCGAAATTAAATAAAAGAAACTTTATATATAACAAGTGTGAAATAATTAGAATAATTATTATAGCAACCAATTGTAATATCTATGAATCTTCAAGCTTAACATGTTATTTTTTGTTTGCACTAATTTATTTAAAAAAGTTTTTATTTTATCCTGCTTACACTGTAGTAAAATATATGTGCTCAACATGCTTTTTTTTCTTTTTCTCTAATTTGATCATTTATTTTCAGTATTTGTCACATATGCGCATGCTGTGGCTTTCGGAGCATACGTCAAAGAACCTTTTTTTATTGTATCCTTTGTTGGATATCCCAAATAAAAAATATCCGATCGCCTCGATAAGGCAGAATATTCTTGTCAGTGAAAATCACCAAAACACAGCATTACTAAGAAAAATCACTGTAATCTAGATTATACCCTCATTCGTAATTACTTACACAACTATAGGCAAATTACCCATAGGTAGTAAAACGGGTAATTCCTCACATACATCTAATCAGGTAAAACCACACGCTATACGTCCTACGCCGGGTAAATCCTAAAACTTTTGAAACAGTGATCGAAACTAACGGCCATTGTAAATTTCCGTTCCAATAAGCGTTCCGTTGAATTCTCTTCCAGTTTACGATAATCGTTCAAGTTTTCTGTATTTGCTCGGCTTACAGTGGCCTTAGGGTTAGGCTGCACTGGTGGAGCGAAGCGATTCAGGTGTCCGCGTGAAACTGGCTTGGAATTAACTACTAGCTTTTTAAATAATATACGGGGTGGCAGAGACACCGATGCACAAGCTGTTACCTACCATGGATTCTTCATTCTGAATATGCGTAGTTAGATATTTTTCGTTGGGTAGTAAAAATAAAATTAGGAGTAATTATTCATCTAACTTAATAGACCCACTGAAATTTATGAATACCACTTACAAAAATTATTTACGAAAACAAATGTGCAAAACTTAAATGTGAATTTGTTACAGCAAAAGTGTCGTCTATGTAGTTCACCCACATACACAATATAAAACACGAACCACGTTTCAAAAACAGAATAATATACAGATTCATTTTATTTATCATTTCCAATTTAATAAAAATAAGTTTGACACATGATAGTTTATTTCTACTAAGAATAGGGCGTGTTACACCACGCTTGTTCGGGTCGGCACATTCGATTCGGCAGTAATTGTTGAAAAAAAAGCCGAACCGAAAAAAGTACAACATTGAATTAGCATGTTGCAGTTGATTTTTACCAATATTCGATTTGACTCTGCAGCTGTGCCAAATATTGTATTGATAAGTTATAGCATCGCTTCACCAGTGAAAGCCCGACCTTAAAATTAGGGGTGAAGGTATTTCTGTGATCCATGTGATCCTTAAGTATTTTACTACCTTAGGTAGGTCGTGAACATATTAAAAGATCCCATTAGAGGCTTTTTAGAGGACCATCAAGTGTAAAGGGATGCGTTATTATTTGAGTGGCGAGTGTATAGTTCTCGTTAGGACCTAATCTGTTGGGTTCATTTTGATAAATAGGGTCATCATGTTTCTAACGAGTTCTAAAGCGGAGTTGCCCCTAGTTTGGGTAGATGCTACTGAATTACAGATTTGCAAAAAACTAATAAATATCTTTCTTATCGACTATTCAATTCGTTTTTTTAATGAGTGACATTTGTCTGATAAGAAAGCTACGGCCTCGATGGTCTAGTGGCCTCAAGCGGTACTGCTGAGCACCTGGTCTTGGGTTCGAGTACCAGGTTGGGCAAAGTGTTATTGGTTGTGTCAGAGCCCGGTTGATGGCAATAGGCTCGGCCCCTATTACATGGGACTTAAATATAACTGGCGAAAGTTGGGTGTGCTTTAAGTACACATTTTCCCAACAAGGAAATGGTATGAAAGTAGAAAATACAGGATAAGTTTTTAACCAGTGCGCAAACTGTAACCATGCATTCAGCATATCATTCTAGAACCCCCAGCGCGGAAATTTTTCGTCGGTTATACAAAAAAAAAAAAATCAGCTGTTCCATACATTTTGACCGCGTATGGATTGCACTTTTCTATGAAACAGCAGATTTTTTTTTGTATAATCGGCGAAAAATTTCTGCGCTGGGTGTTCTAGAATGATATGCTGAATTCATGGTTACAGTTTGCGCACTGGTTAAAAACTTATCCTGTATTCTCATCTGAAAGCCACTTGTATGTCACCTTTGCCCTTAAGCTTATGATCGCAATGTTTAGTTTAATATTTTGTTTAATTAGGTGGCTTATAACGATGGCTTGCAGATGTTAACATTTTTTCCCTTTCATTTGATGCTTAACACGGTATCTTCTTCTTCTTTGTCCTCGCACTGTCCCGTTACTCGGGGTCGGCTTTCCTGATCATTCGGCGCCATCTATTTCTCTGGTATGCATCTAGGTCTGTTAGGCCTAACCCTTTCATATCCCTATGGACATTCGTCAGCCATGTGGTTTGGGGTCTTCCTCTCCCTCTCTTTCTTTCAGCCATGGAAAGGCATTTTTGCACGAAGTACATACTTAACACGGTATCATTGTTTTTTTTAGATTGTAACTAAGTCGACTAGGAGTGCGCCATGTTCAATTTAATGTGACGTCACATATAGGTACCTAAAACATCAAGAAGTTTTCAACGATACCTCATTTGTCAAATTATGATAAGCAGTTTAGAAGTTATAAAGAAAGAAGAAGTTATAACAGATGAACATAGACATACACACCGTCAAATTCATAACACTACTATTTGGCTTCGCCGTAGTCGGGTAAAAATATGAGATGCCATCAAGAAAAGGTAATAAATCAAGAAAAGGTAAACGACACTCATATTCACCAAACTAGAAACTAAAACAGGTAAACGATAATTCCCAACCGGAGATAGGAATGCACTTACCTACAAATGGAGTCGAGGAAGTGCCCTACAGAACAATCTATATTTAGTGATAGAATGTCTGATGCTCAAAGCGGAAACGGTTGGAGTACAGAAAATAAACTACACTGAAATGTACTGCCGAGATGTCAGGACTGCAATCATATTGATTGATCTTTTTATATAGGAGCTTTGCAGAAGGCGGGACTTTAGATGGCTCTGTAAAAGTTGACAGGGCTATAAATACTTATTGTGAATGTGAAAACACTGCTGTTATATCTACAGATAAAATATGTATATTATTGTTTGACTGGGAAAGAATTCTAGGGATTAGAAAAAAAAAATAAGTGTGTACGGTCACCAAAAGAGATATGTAACCGAGGTCGTCGAGAAACCGATGTTTTCAAAATCAAAATCAAAATCAAAATATTTTATTTCACATAAGCCTGCATGGGCACTTATGAAACGTCAGAAGCTAGGTGCACGGTTCCAATTTGTCGTTTCCTATGGAGAAGAGCCGGCAAGAAACTCCACGGTTACTCTTTTAAAAAAAAAACATTTCGAACATTTTCGAATAAAAACATTTGATTTTACATAATAGAAAAAAAAATCGTCGGTTATATACAAAAAAAAATCAGCTGTTTGATACATTTTAACCGAGTAGGTATTGCACTTTTTTATGAAACAGCTGATTTTTTTTTGTATAACCGATGAAAAATTTCTGCCCTGGAGGGTCTAGAATGAAGTGCTGAATTCATGGTTACAGTTTGCGCACAAGTTAAAAATTTATCCTGTATAACAAATTAAATTTAATTCAGTTATTTATCTCTTTTATTGACTGTTCACAGGTGTGTGTGCGTGTATGGTACGTCATCACAGTAGAAAAAAAAGGTATGTTTACAAAAAAAATGCACACAGAAACAAAAATACTGTCTAGTCTGCAGTTATTATTATTCTTAAGTTACTTACAAAAGCTAACTTATTAAATAAAAAGTAATTTAGCTTGCCCTTTTCTTTCATTTTGCGTGTAAAAACTAACAAATCAAAGTTACTGACACAAAACCGACGGAACCTCATCCGTTTTTCCCTGCGAGGGCTAGTTTGACCTTGTTTTCTTGTCAAGTAAATTGTTTCGTGTCCCTTACACGAGTATCTACCGCAACAATGAGATTTGACAGAAGTCTCAGTTCTGAAATAATCTCTATGGCATTGATCATAAATCGCGGTCGTAGATTGAGAACAATGAGGGTTTTCATGAATATGCAAGCCACCAGTTGTCGCCACTTTGACAAGAGCTCTTCCAGTTTGAAAATGAACTTAAAATATTTGTTGTCATTCGTTTCAAGATTATGTTCACCATTCAGTCCGTAGGCTCTTTGACACATTTGACAGGTGACCGGACCTGATGTCTCAGTGCTGCCACCAAGTGAACGCCATTTCAGAAAACCCTATTTATGTACAGACGCCAGCACATCAAGCTATCCTAAATTGTCAAACTGTCAAATTTTGAAATAAAGCTGAAAAACTGTAAAAAAAATTGGCAGATTGGGGTAGCTTGATGAGCTGGCCTCTGTACCTAGATTCCAACTATTTTTGATCCTAGGGGTTAGATCGACATCAGTTTCATTTAGGGGCTTTAAACTTGCGGCCGATAGTTAACAACTTGAATTAAAAGGATACTTCTATCCTGATAATATGTTCCGGTGGGACAATATCCGGCTTCCACGCGCGCGAAGCGGCTGGCAAATGCTAGTCCTACTAATATTATAAATGTAAAAGTTTTTATGTTTGCGTGAAACGAAACTGCTGGTCTAATGTCTAATAATATTAATTTATAAAATGCATGTTTTTTTAAAGAATAGTGACGAAACATTAGTAGATGGGTGGGTGGGTTTTTGTTTTGATTGTTATAAAATTACCGCTGTCATAACCATGTCGCAACGCAGGCAGATCCATTAATATTGTCTATGGTCCCAAGCCTTGACTGAAATGAACAGTCAATGGATAATATTGTGTAACTTTTACAACTTGAATATGGGGATTTTTGTCTACATTGTATGGGTGCATTTTATGTTTCTTATTTTATTTTTTGTAATGTGCGTTTTGTTTGTGCAGAAAAAACATTTTTCTTTCATTCTTTTTTTCTTTTAGTAGGTATACTAATGCTTAAGAGGTTTCTAGAATCGAAAATCTCATTCAACTAGTTGTTTAAGATTTTCTCGATTTTCTTCCGTTATCTCCACGATGCGAAAGTTTCGTATGGAGTGTTGTACAAACTAAAACTTCTGTAGATCCCCTCTTACTCTCCCAACCAACCGTACAAAGTCGGTGTTATGACTTTGGTAATTTCCCTCGGCGGAAAGTTTTCATTTGTCGGCATTGCCGTGCCGTTTGTTACGGAGTTCGGGCCAGTTCAGGTGAGACGTACAAATTGTATTGATGAAATAAATAATTGATTTGTGTACAGGGTGGAAGTAATTTTCGAAAGCGAAAGTGCCCTAGGAGCTGATGTCTCATAAGTTGTCCCACGATTTTTTCACTCATTATGGTACTTTTACTTGTTTCTGAAGGCATCTGGGGGTCTACTGCCTAAGCACAAAGTCTTAGTTTCGGCTGAAGTTACGGGCGTTTTTCCAACTCCGTATTATCACTCACGGTCATTAATTGATTCGGGATCCGGAGTAAGAATGACTAACAACACGATTTTTTGTTATCCCTACTCCCGATGTCAATTTTCCCGTCCGAATTTTTTTATTTTAATCCTGTTTATGGGCCCGTACCTTCGTTTGCGAACTTATAGCGTAGGCCCTCTGTTCATTATCAGATTATTCTTTTTTGAGAATAGTAAATTGATGACCTACTCATATTGTGACAGAATCAAAACTGAAATACCTATATTCAACCATATTTTGGCCCTGTTTTCTATCATTTATTACCTTTGTATATTGTGACTAAATCAAAACTGAAATACCTATTCTGCGCCATATTCTTGCCCTATCTTCTATCATATACGTAAACATCTTACTGTGCTACAACTGTTTGTATATATCTACCTACATTTAATCAAAAACTTTACATAACTAACAGAAACTCTTATGAGTAAGTACGTAAACAAAAAGTTTTAAAACTTTATTGCTAGGTACTCTACAAGAACCAACGCATCTACCTATCATGACTGTGTAGATCCTCGGGAGACTGTCCAGGAACCGAACCTGCTTAGTTGCCAAGTTATTACAGCACTTTATAAGGCTCTAACTTGGCTTAACTTGATATCCAGCTTAAAGCTTATAGTTACAGTAATATGGTGAAGTATGGGATGAAGTTATTGTCTTTGAAATACGATACGTTTTGAACTAAGCGATGTATTGATAAGATTGATTCTTCCATGATTCTGAGTAAAGTGGAAAAATGATTATGGATAACGCAATTATAGTATTATCCAATTATTCTACGTATAATTTTTGTACACACGTTTTTCGTACTATAAAAAACGACGGCTTTTACGCCGTGTGTAGGCACGGTCATCAGTGTTGTATTGATCACTATGGGAGCTTGTTGACAGACACGTTTTTCCTACGGCGCGGTTTAATTAAACACCGCTTCGGATTTTTAGGAAAATTCTCTTGTTTGGTACATCAATAAAATGAAGAGGCTAATCTAAACATTTGGCTTGATTGTGGCATTAAAAAAAATCAGTATCACCCGCAGGATATCTAGGAGTGTGTGGAAAATTGTGAGGCAGGCCTTACCCTAGTCGTGGGACAATATAGGCTACAAAGATAATCCGTGTCATATTTGAATGAATGAATGATTTATTTGCTAGAATGGAATACCTAGAGTCTGTGGTGCTTGACACGATAACCCTCATAGTTAATGTGCCAATGCCTGACTTTGTGAAGTTTACTGTGTTGAATAAGTTATCGTTCATCGAAGATCATTATAGTTTTTTTTTTTGTAACAACGCACACGTTTTTCCAATTCACTTTAGACATTGGCAGAATAGTCGACATCGGCTTTGCTTGCCATATTAAAAAATAGAATAGACTTATCGTGATCTACAGAAATATTATAAAGAGGTGAACTTTGTAAGTTTGGATGTAATTTCTGGAAGCACCAATCCGACTTGGAAAACTAGCCTTTCCCCAACTGTGGGCAACGTAGAATGACCGTGTCACATTTGAATGAATTAATGGCTGTTTAGTCGATATGTATGAATTTGCTAGTCCGAATAGTATTTGACAACTGGCACGATTTAAATAAAACGTTAAGGTAACATCCAAAAGTTAAGGAAAAAGTATAGTGTACTAAAATGTATGTTAATATATAAAATACAAAACGTGCAAAGTGCTTCATACATGTTTCTGGAATTATCGATTCGCCCGCAAATATTTTAACTTTGTGCGAATCACCTATAGGAAAATATTTTATTATTTAAAAGTAACGATTTGCCCAATTAGGAACAGTAAATTCGTGCGTGGCAGTGGTTAAGCGATTGAGTGCTGCGCTGCGTGTCGCGGGTTCGATTCCCGCACGGAACAAATATTTGTACGACCTGCAAGTACTTGTTCCGGGTCTGGCTGTTTGTGTATGTGAGTTTAAATGTTTGTAAACGCACCCACAATACAGGAGAAATTTCTAGTGTGGGGCAACGTTTTATAAAAAATAAATAAATAATAAGCCGACTTAATTATGTATTTGCTAGAATAAAAGACGTGGGTTTGAGGTGGTTGACACGATAACGTTCTTGGTTACCGTGTCAAAATTCCGATCAGCCCAGACGAAATGTCAGCGTTACAGTATTCGCTGACGAGACAAAGAAAAGTGGTCAAATTGACAGTTTAATTGATGTGTGAGCTTTCATCGAATAAATTGTTAGTGAATCAAGTGCATTTGATATGAGGCTTTTGGCTACTTTAAATGAGTATATTTTGTAACTTTTTGTATTGAGCGTTAATTTTCCTTTTTCTTTCTTTCTTTCCTTTTTTTTTTGTAAATGAAACATATATTTTATAAGAATAAAAATCTTGTCTGTTTTAATGATGACAGTCATTGCTCGATTCAATTATTCAATTAATATAGGTACCTACTCATAAGTACAAGTGTTACTAATAGAAACAATTATGGACCCCGTCGGGCACAGTAAAATCGATTCAAATTGAGTCAAAATATCGTGTATTAAAAAAAAACAACAATTAATAAACTATTCATGTTTGTGATGTTCCCTAATAAAGAATTCAACATTTTCTTTAATACCTTCGTCACAACTATCATTTACCTAATAGTCTGTCTAGAACCTTTTAACCTGATTCCTGAGCGATTTTTATACAAAATTCATTTGAAGCTCTCGTACAAATTGGAAATACCTATCTTTATAAACTTATGCTCAATAAAATCTCAGTAAGCTTGCTCCTCTAAAGACGAAATCGATACGACTTTGTTGCTCTAACAATCTTTTGAAGTAACGAAAAGGAAATGAAAGAGCCAGTTCACACAGCAAAGCTGCTACATCGACGAATTCTAGCTCCGATTAAAATATTCTCAAAGGAAAAACAATCAACAATTGGTTCTTTTGTTTGATCCTGGATTAAAACTATTGGAAACTTTGAAGAGAGAATATGGATTTTAAAGCTCACTTAATAGATTGTTCGTAGCCATTTTGGGCATTTACTTAGTCTATAAAGAACAACCCTTAAGATCTAAAATGTTATGACCGAGCATTGATGCATCTGAGCCAAAGTGGACAAGGACGATGAGAAAACTGCCAAAACTTTTACCAAATGAGTTTACAAAGATGTAAAAGCTCTACAAAAGAGTCGTGCCTTATAGACCACTACTAAATAAATATTATATTGAAGAATTCCGTTTATCCTATAAAAAACTTCACATAGCTCCGAACACTTTTATCTCCAGAATTATTTTACGTCTTCGACTGTAATATTTCGTTTTAGTACAACTTTATTACAAAACTTTGAAAATCAAGTCAAAAATCGTTTTAAAACGATAAAGGACCGTCAAATTTTGCTGAAAAATGTAGTTTAAATTGTTATTTTTACCATATATTTTGCCCGAAACCCAAGCACAAGCTATATAATAAAGCGGGTCATCCACGGTGCTTTTCATTGCACTTTATGTTTTCACGACGAGTCTTAAAGTCGATAGCGATTTTTTTACGAGTCAAGTCAATTACGAAATGCGGCCTGCATGTTTATTGGAGTTTCGTTACTCGAAAATTTGGAATTTCAAAAGTGTGCCTCAATTTCGTAAAAATTTGCGGCAAATCAAATTACCTGCATTTGGAAGAATTTACATAAAAAATCTAGTCTACGTAGTATGTATGTGAGTAGAATTTAAAACAGTTGTCTCGTGTGTAGTTCTATTTATTACCCAAATCTAGTCTACGTAGTATGTATGTGAGTAGAATTTAAAACAGTTGTCTCGTGTGTAGTTCTATTTATTACCCAAATCTAGTCTACGTAGTATGTATGTGAGTAGAATTTAAAACAGTTGTCTCGTGTGTAGTTCTATTTATTACCCAAATCTAGTCTACGTAGTATGTATGTGAGTAGAATTTAAAACAGTTGTCTCGTGTGTAGTTCTATTTATTACCCAAATCTAGTCTACGTAGTATGTATGTGAGTAGAATTTAAAACAGTTGTCTCGTGTGTAGTTCTATTTATTACCCAAATCTAGTCTACGTAGTATGTATGTGAGTAGAATTTAAAACAGTTGTCTCGTGTGTAGTTCTATTTATTACCCAAATCTAGTCTACGTAGTATGTATGTGAGTAGAATTTAAAACAGTTGTCTCGTGTGTAGTTCTATTTATTACCCAAATCTAGTCTACGTAGTATGTATGTGAGTAGAATTTAAAACAGTTGTCTCGTGTGTAGTTCTATTTATTACCCAAATCTAGTCTACGTAGTATGTATGTGAGTAGAATTTAAAACAGTTGTCTCGTGTGTAGTTCTATTTATTACCCAAATCAAACACATAGGACTTAATTTTGTTTTAATAATAATAATATGAGTCGATCTCGAGCCCACTAGTAGTCTACAATTTTAAAATCATCATAAAGTGCATTTCATCTAAGAGATGAAATGACGTTTAAGAACAGATTAAAAGCTTTGCTTCATATGCGTCAGCAAACACTCTTGTAATCTGGCTCTTGTGATACAAGATCTCCTAGTACAAGAGCCAGGGCACTACACTGATGTTTGTAACTTGAAGTGAAAAATAAATAAATAATTATTATTTTTGTTTTTTCATTTAGTTTACTCAGGCTTCCTGTCATTTTTATAATCTTATGGGTGTGAACCAAGGTAAGATTCTAGTTATTATTCTGAGACGGTAAATTTCTCTGTACTGCAGTGAAATTATTATCTAGGTAAGTCTAGTTGTAGAAATTTTCTTACTATGCGGCATTTCAATAGATTTGGTGCATTAAAACTTAAATATTTGTTTAACTTAAATTTTGTTTCGAGATAACACCCGTCATAGATATTATTGTTAACAATAACTAGTAAAGAGTCGTCAAATCGTCTAATGAACAGGCAGTCTTACAAAGAAGCGACGTAGGCAAGTTTTAAAGTTCATTCCCGTCGCACGCTCCATTAGTTTGGGGGCCGATTTTTTCCGACCCTCTAACTTTTGGGGGCAGTGTCTCTGTCCCCCCAAGTTTGTTCCCCGACGAAAATAAACAGGGATCAGACGAGTTTTTCTCTGATTATTTCCACGTGAAATATCACACGTTTAACTTGTGGATAAGTGATTATAAACGGGCGGAGGTGACCCGGGTAAAAAGTTACCGGGTCGTCTTTTTTTGCATTTTTTTTTTATGTAAAGGCTGTCCATTCGGTTGACGACACATTTGGGACAAAACCGCCTTAATCAGTCTTGCTTGGTAGATGAGACGAGATTAACATTTTTGGGGAAAAATGTTCAGGTATTTCATGTAAAGTCTGTTCCAAAAGCTAATGCTGAAAATATTTTATTTTATTACTGATTGGGCCTGCTCTTGACCTCGATCACGCGTGATTGTAATTTAAACAAATACATCAGAAAACGAACCAGCAGCCTATTTGTGTATTGCACTATCAATGATAGTTTGAATCATTTCCAAGGATATTGCTAATCCATTGCTTCATATGTTCGATACATTTCTGTTTAACAATGTAAACAACGCAATGAATGTTGTGGAACTGCCAAAATTGCCATTGCTACTGTTTGTTTGAAGTGCCACTTAAAAATTGGGTAAATTCTCATTTTCAACATTGTTACACATGTTTTTCACTTGAAAATTGAGTTTAATTTATATAACCTCATTTTCCGTTGAGATTCTTCAATTACAATTAAAAAATGACATTCAAACAATAACTGTTGGACCTGCTAATCTAAACACAGATTAATATAATAATTTATTTATTTCAGACAACATGATCCATTTTTTAGTAAAATATTGCTTAAAACTATGTTAGTTCACACATAAACGCATACAATTTATTATTTATTAATGTGTTACTGATTTCCTTTAGAAAGCGATTGCGTAAGAATTGAACCAGAAAAGGTTTGTTTACAAATTGATTAGAAACTTTTGAAACAGATAATATTTTTTGTTTTTTGGGTGGGAAATCATTAAATTACTTCTCCAGCTCTGGGTGGAGCAGGAGGGCGTGTCAGACTTTTACTGACTAAAGCCCACCAGTGTTCCCTCAGTTGCCTGTGTGCCAGGGGCCGAGGTATCTCTTTCGAACAACCCGCACCCCTGGCAGACAGATAATACATTGAAAGGCTAGTGATTGACATGAATTTCAAAAAATACGTTCACGACGCGCCTTTTACATACCTACTTAAAGACTGGCAATATTATATTAGGTACTGTACTCTGCTGTGACTGGCTTATTCCTTTAGCACGGTTAAAGGTATTGCTCGTATAAAGGCTTCCGCTAACTGGCGCGACGCGGCGGTGCGATGCAATTCCGGTAGAACAGTTTCCACAAAGATTTAATCGAAATTGTTCTTCTAGCGTCGCGTCGTGCCTGTCTGCGGGGGAATGGAAGGTGTTCACATCAAATATAGAAACAAATCGTATTGTTCGCTAGTGAACTGTTATGTTAGTCAACTAGCGATTGTTACAAAGAAAAATACACTCAAAAAGACAGTAAATATGATCGTGAAAACCGTTGAGAACTTACATGCAAACGTCTTCTAGTTGGCGATCGTTTTACGGGTTAAGTAATTTTGATCAGCACTATCAGAGTTATCAGCCTATAATGTTCGCTGGGACACAGAGGCCTCCTCTCGGTATGAGACAGTGGGCCGTAATCCACCACACGGGCCCAGTGCGACTTGATGGATAACACTTGTCTTTGAATTTTCACCCGACTGCGCCAGAAGGAGGGTTATTGTTTCTAGGAAATACCGGTTTCCTCGAGATGTTTTCTTTCACCGTTTTGAGAGCAAGTTTGATGAATTGATTTACACAAACTAAAACAGTTATCTACTTACAAATCGTAAGTCTCGGTCGTTACCACTAAGCCATCAATATTTTGATACAATTATGATTTTTGGTACAACCCTAAAACAAAAAAGCGAGCAAAAGTAAAGTTAAACTGTGAATACGACGGCAATGAAGTTAATTATGAGGAAAAAAGTTGGTCTTTTCATTCATTGTTCTTTTAAAGCGTGACGGAAATCAACTAAGTTATTGTCATTACTTTTAATTACAGTTTAAGTTTTGTTAATTTTATTTGTACCTAATTGTTTTGGTGGATATTAACCGAGTATTCTATGTATGTATCTTGGCAGTTGTAGCCTAGTCGTATCGGCCTCGACTTACGAATAGTCGGTCGTGAGTTCGAACCCAGGCGGGCCCTTTACTTTTAATAAATATTTTGTTCACCATTGCTCTCAAAACGGTGAAGGAAAACATCGTGAGAAAATCGACAAATTCTTGAACCAAAAAATCGAAGACATGTGGCATCTACCAACCCGCAGTGGACCCGCGTGGTGGATTACGGCCCACTCCCTCTTGAAGAGAGAAGGCGTGTGTCCCAGAAGTGGGAACGTTATAGGCTTATTATGGCTATGTATGACGTATGTATCTATGAAACTTTTCTAAACATCTGTTAGTGCACAAAGAGATATTTCAAGAACGTGCAACTCTAAACGTTTTTAGTGTTTCACGTTCATGAAATATCTCTTTAATAATAATTGTAACTAAACTTAACAAAACCATTCACCGTCCTACAACTAAACATTTACAGCAAAATTTTAATCACAATCCAAAAATTCCTACCTACCAAAATAATTAACCTCAAGCGAGCATTTCGGCTGGCTGCTCACGAGCAGTTTTATTGAAAACATCTCCATTGAACGGGAATCGCGCGGATACCTTTACAGAGCAGCTTTGTAACTTCAGTCGCCTTCTAATATCCATGTTCGAGACTTGCTTGAAGGAGATATTGCTGGCCAGACGACAGGCACTGTTTGGCTTCCTGTGCAGCCGGTAAGGCGGTTTACACACCTGGATACTAAATCTGACCAAGATTATGTCTGGACTTTACTTTCTGGATTATGACTGGAAAGTTCAACTCAATTTGTGTGGTATTTTCCTCAAAATATCATTTCAGACATCAATCTACATGGTCTTCACATGATCTGACCAAGAATAATCTTGGTCAGATCATGTGAAGACCATGTAGATTGATGTCTGAAACCAAACAAACCAAACTCCGAGGCCACAGTCTAAGTCCAGACATAAGTCTGGACTTAGACTGTGGCCTGAGTATGGTTCGGCTTTTCTTTTCAGAGAAGTCAGTCGACACGCCGACCTCATCTAGTTTTAAAAATATGATTGACGTGTAAAAGTGTTTGCACAAACCTAGTTACAGAAGCAAAATAATTTGTTGCAAGGTAAAGTAGAGGGCTAGTTGGGCGCTAGTTGCGGAGAAAATCATCTTTTGGCAGGGGCGCAACTGCCATACAACCCGATTGCTATCGGCTTCCCTTTGGAAGAAACACTCTTCTTAGTGTCTACCCCCTAAAACGACCACGGGACATACCCTGTCCCAGTCGTTAAAATCCGTTGAGCGACCGCGGGACACACGCTGTCCCAGCGGCACACATGCGAGAGTGAACGCAATATTTTGCCTTATTATGCAAAATCGACTAAATAGTTGTCTATGGCAACCGTACTTTCTGATTCCATGCTTAATATGCTACGTTTTAAATGCGGAAAACCTGGAACGTTTGAACAAAATATTTTGTAATCTGTGGGTTTTGTTTACGCGGTAATAAATGTCAAGTGTTTGTGATTTTTGTGGTTATATTTTGGAATGCAAAAAATAGTTCATTTTGTTCTAATGGTAAGTGGTTTTATTCATTTAATATGTTAAGAATATACACACCATGCATTTTAAACCTTAAAACATATAGGTCATCGCTTGTTTTTTTCTGTTGTAAAAATTTATTTGTTACGATAAACATTATTACGTAATCAATCTCGCGGCTTCTCGCGGCTCATATTACAACTAATTGTATATATTATTACGACCATCCACTCAAACGAAACATAAAATATTCAAAAGCCCCATTATTAAGCTATACGATACAACAAACACTTCAAACACCCCACGTATAAACATCCTTTGTTTTTTTATGACTTTGCGATAAGAGCGGACCACCCGCGGCGAAATGGGGCGGTGACGTCATCGAGAGGTCGGTCAACGGTATAATTAATTAAATTAGGTGGTCGATGGAGCAGCTACTATTGTCAAACAATATGTAACACATGTGTGTATATCAAATCACATTACAAATATTTCATACTAGCTTAAAACGTCATTTAACATTACAAAAGTGCCATTTTTTATGTCTAAACCAAGAATTCCAACCATAGCTACCGTTAAATTTAGAAAAAGTAAAGGAATTACTGAACTTTGATGTTATCTAGAGTTTATGGGAACTGAACAATATTTTTCCGGCTTCCTTCTAATAAAAATTGTAGCTTCGCCACTGGCTTTTGGTACTTATCTTTTGGAATATAAAGCGTTACATGCTGATCACGAGGTGCTGGCTACGATTCCCTGGTGGTGCAAAGTGTTTTTGGGTTTCTTCATAGTGAATTTATCGAAAGCAGACTGTTTGAATTTGTGACTGGTTGATAGCAATAGGCTTGTTTTTTATTACATGGGACTTAACGGCACACTGTAGGTACACCTGTGCCTAACCCTTCGGGCAAAACAGGCGTGATAATTATTATGTTTTGCTTTTTCATTTGCTACAATGAGGTAAATGCTGGTCCAAATCGTTTCAACCGTGGCGACTGAGCTTTCATTAATGTTTATTGCAAATACACAAGCGAGCATCGAGTCAGAAATTAATTTAACTACTGTTCCGTAATCATGCGTTGGGCAAATTAATGAGCATTTCCGACAACCTTTATTTTAGAGATATTTCATTACAAACAATTGAGTTTAAAGGGCTAACTACTGACAATCACTTCTTAGATTCAGGTTAACTTTTCCTAAAAAAACAAACCAGTAGACTGCATACAGTTTTGTAAAATAATTATCATTTTTTTTTAAGGAAGGGGATAGTAGCGAGACCGCAGATAAAGACAATGAAGACAGCAACATTTAACACAGCGGAATTGACATAGAAATGAGCCGAGAAAACAGTTGAACCCCGCCAAAAGATGCTCCGGTGAAGCTCGACCTGAATCAACATGGCGGCGACGTCGTTAAAAGATGCCTCCTCTCATAGATCACATCACCCGTCTCTCAATTATTTTTTTTTGGCTGGGTAATTATCAAATAACTTCTCCCGCTCTGGGTGGAGCGGGAGGGCGTGTCAGACTTTTACTGACTAAAACCCACTCGTATTCCCTCGATTGCCTGTGTGCCAGGGGCCGCGGTATCTCTTTCGAACAACCCGTACCCCTGGCAGTGGCAGGCGTCTCTCCATTAGTTCAATGCCTACTCTGGGCTACATATCTGGTACGGCTTTCATTTTTTTCCTATCCTCAGGGCACGTCTTCCCTACCATTACAGCTTCCCCTGGTCTACTCTTTGGTAAGCAATGGTCTCTGTAGCACCATGAAACATGAGGGCTCAGGGACTAGTGCACATCTTGTGGTTCATTCTATTAATCGAGTGTGGTCAAACCACGCATTTCATTCATTAAATAATCACATTTTTAAACAACAATAAACTTTTATTCAACTCTCATAACACACGCAATCATACAACAACAGAAAGTATCCTCGCATGCAGCCCGCTTATCAAATGCCCTATTCTAAAAATTCTCCATTCTCGTCAGACGTATGTACGGTCAGCACAAAAGGCGGACACGGATGGTAGCGTCGGCAGTGTTTGTAAAGCCACGGCGAGCTTCAAGTCTAATATGTGGCGGGCTGTATTGTAACCAGGGAAACAGGGATGCTGTGCTTAGAACATAAGATGTCTTGGAGTTACGCTCGCTGACTCCGTTTGATATGCAAATGTAACTGTTTTAGTATTGGTTTCGACGTATGTAGTATTTAGGTCTGCGGTCGGTCGGTATTGCAATTGAAAACCTTTTTAGGTAAACCATTTTAAAAGTAAGTTTAGATATTCTAGTTAGTTATTTGGAGTGCCTGATCGAAAAGCTATAGCAAACTTGTGTACTGAGTTATTATGTCTTGTCTGAAGATAACACAACATCACGCCTTGTTTACGCGAAGGGTTGGGCAGAGATGTACCTATAAAGTCCAATGTAAGTTAGGGCGAGCGTAAAAAATTGGGCAAAAATCCAGACTCCGGGCTGCTACTTCAGAGAAATTCCAGATAGCAAAACAAAATATAATACTTTGTCTGACCTGGGAGTCTAACCTAGGACCGCATGCTCAGCAGTAGCGCTTACGACTACGAGACCAATGAGGCAGTCAATTTGTCTGAAGATTGAGAAAATAATACAGAACTTGTAACACTTTCATTGCCACCAAGTTACTATGTCCAATAATAACCATAGAGAATATTATTATTTAAAATTTTGAGAACGGTCAGGTAAATAGTATTCGCAACCGGCGAGCCAGTATGATCAGCACCCTAATTGCGTAACACGCGATTAATCATAATCGGTTTCATTTTGACAGTTCAAAAATATTCATTGCGTTATTTATGTTGTTGAGCAGACACATTTTTCGAACATATGAAGCAATGGTTTAGCCATCTGTTTCAAAACTCAACAAATTATGATTAATCGTGGGTTACGCAATTAGGGTGCAGAGGCCTTAGTGTGAGTTTTATTTTACCATCTCGATCAAACGCATCGACCGCGTTCGCCGCTCCGATAGGTCCGTCACTAATCCCGGGCCAATCGGAGCGCCAAACGCGCTCGATGCGTTTGATGGAGATGGTAAAATGAAACTCGTACTAAGGCCTCAGATGTGTGAAGGTAAACGAAGTAAAAGTAATAAGTAAAGATCATAGCAGGTGCCGTTCCGTAGTTTCTGCCTACCCCGTGGGAAGGTGTGAGTTTATTTGTGTATTGTATTACGATACAGGGTGGCAGGGACATTGACGCGCAATCTCTTACCATGTATTTAATTTAATTTAATTATTTAATGTTTAATTTATTTAATATTTAATTTTATTTAATTTAAAGTTTTTTTTTTGTTTGTGAAAATCAATTTTGACTAGGTATATGCGTTTGATTAATGTAAATAGGTTATGAACTTTAGCATCAATGACAACCATGAATATTTGTACGCCTTCTGGTATAACATAGCGCGCTTGTAATTTCTTATAACAACTATTTATTGTACCTATGTTAACAAATGATTAAATGAATTATGAATTATGCATTGAGCATATGATTCTGAAACCCCTACAACTAAACTGATTTTTTTTAATAACTGACGAAAAATGTTAGAATCATGTACCGAATTCATGGTTACAGTTTGCGCGTCGAAATATATCATGTAAACGAGTCCTACTAGTGAATTTTCTTTTCATAAGCTGCTAAATGAGAGATTGCGAAAAGTATTAACCACTTAGTGATAATCCCTATGTTGCCTTTAGGACACCTATAAAGGATTAGTATAGCATAGCACGAACACATAATTATTACGCAAAAACAGCTGAACCCATTCGAATGAAATTTGGCACACAGAATTTTGACCTCAACGCGGGCGAAGCCACTGACGAAAGCCAGTAGGTAATACAGAAATATTATGTACAGTTGTCTCTAAAAGGTCAAAGATTAATGTCCCACAAAGTATACGCAAAAATATACGCAAATAATTTCCCTCCAACTTGTTATAAGCGGATAATTTTTACGTGGGATAAAAGCGTCAAGTGTCAAAAGACTCTTATGTACATCGAGGTAGGAGTAAATTCCATTGACAAGGATGTCAAAGCGAAAACTTGACAACATACGACTTTAACAGAAAAATTACGAGGAATTCTGAAAGTAAAATATGTAGGTGGAAAAAGGTAATGAGAGCCATGTGTATTGATATCAATGTAATCTCTGGAAATACAGTATTGCTCAAGGTATATAAGAGAAAAGGAAAGCCCTAGGTTTTCCCGAAATAAAACAAAGAAGTTATTGTAATTCTAAAGTAGAATCCACTTTAATCCAGACATGTAAATATTTCAGTCTTAAAATCTTTCATACGCCAAAACTTAAATCTACTTTGAAATAAAATTGAATAGGAACAAAGATATGCAAAATTTCTATCTACTCCGCCATCCAATAAACCAGAAACCAGATTTAGGATCACTCGCAATATGGTTCGTTGTCAAAACGGAATATGGGGAATAAGAATGAAACCGTTACTCTGGATTCGCTTATCAATAGATATAATTCCCGCAAACTATCTCAATGTCTATTACTATTGTACGAAAACTCGTTGCAAACCGATATACCACGATTTCAATCCGACGATACGTGCATCGAATGCAATGGTAACGTTATACAGACATTTCTCTATTATAGCAGCCGTCCGATTTCATCAGACCTCCCCTGCCGCTTTTGGTTCCACAAGTTTGTGTAAAGATGAAAGATTTTCTGCAATATCCAGGGGTCTGACGTGGCTGGTTGCGAGGAGGTTACCTCAACCCGTGTTAGGATAATAATGGCTAGTATTCAAGTGAAGTTCCTTTTGCGAAGTTCTCGCAACGTAATATCAACTAGTTGTGAAGACTTAACTCATTAGAATAGAGACTACGTCGTAAAGTTTGTGGGAGAGTAAATATACTGAATGTGGCACAGTTTCGGATTTAAATTGAGGTTGGCATTGTTCTTTACTTTATATATTTCAATTTTCTGTATGAGTTTGTGTTCTATTTTAACTTGTAGTTTTCAAATTGTGGGATGCAGCTGTAGTTGTAATGTTTCAATGTTTTTATTTAATTTTCAGAATGTATAAACAATGTCAACCATGTCATGAATAAGAACGAACAGAGATGTTACAATTGGCGGAATGACAATGAACAAGAACTAAATAACAACAAACTCTGCTAACAGTCTCCCTAATGCTTTGTATACGTAGTTGAACTCTGTGCTAGTTTTTAACTCCCAACAACAAGCCATATCATATCTTCACAACAAAAAACTTGTTCTATTCCAACACTTTTTCCCTTCCAAGTAAGTCCGCTTCATATAAAACTTGGTGAAGCATTCTATTCCGCCACGTCTGCCATTATGGCGAACTTTAGTAAGTGGCATTTGATTTAGGGAACAAGTCACAGTTATAGGATATTCAACGAAAACTTTGGCTCAGAATGTTCAGTTCGCTTTATGCTAGATATCTTGCAGATAGATGCGAGAGAGGTAGTTAATGCCGTATAATCTCCGGATTAGAATGGGGTGGAACATTTTGATGTAGATAGCGTGACAGGTAAGACGTTTGTGTCAGGAGGGTTGGTCATTTTACCTGTGATCTATTGCAGTTTTTTTTTTGTATGGGAAATCATCAAATCACTTCTCCCGCTCTAGGTGGAGCAGAAGAGCGTGTCAGACTTTTACTGACTAAAACCCTCCCGTGTTCCGTCAGTTGCCTGTGTGCCAGGGGCCGCGGTATCTTTTTCGAACAACCCGCACCCCTGGCAGGCATCGGCCCTTGCGGACTGATCTATTGTAGTGAGATCGATAAAATTACTAATCAAACCAAACCAAAGTGATGTTGCCAAATAATTGCTGAATTCAGGCGAGTGAAGCTCTTTTTCATATCAACTACTAAGCATTGTTAGGGATGTAACGGAGGCCATCTTAGCGTAGGCAGAGGTGCAGAATTTGACCTCTTATGAATGAATGAAGTAAAAATGGTACGCTCGAAAATTAAAGAATGATCAACTTTAACAGATAATTGTTGAAATAAAGTGCAAGTTATTAAATTCCCGAGTCTTGCGAGGTGATATTATGATCCGGCAAGTTGTTAAAACCATGAAGAAACAAACTACCGCACCTTCAAAACACTTTAAATAAAGCCTCATTTTAATCTGCCAAGTTCTCAACCCCACGAATTTCATTCAAAGTTCAAGTGAGTCTTGTTACCAAGGAACGCTGGTCGTAACCCGCAAATAGAAAGGGGTTTCATAAGAAAGTAATGAAAAGACTTTTTTGTTGCACGCGAGAAATAAAAACTCATTATTCTAAACGTCTTTAGTTTGAATGAATAGAAAGAAATATGGGCGGGTAGACCTTTACGTCGTGACCTATTGAGTTAGCATGCATCACTTTCCATTTTTAACAAGGTTGTTTCAAGTGGGGTTGTTTGTCTTGTTATCATGTTTTTGGTTCGAATCATCTAAGTAATGGGACAAGAAAGGTTGTGGAGGATACGGTCGTGTTTTGTTTTGTCTGTCTGTAGGTAAGCATGGAGTATATAAAACTTTTGCTACCTGTGTTATACTTTTCTTTTTACTTTATAGTAGATACAATGTGTTTTGTTTGCAAGTATTTAGAAGTGCAAGAGTCAGAGGATGGAGTTTGGTGCACATTGGAATAATGTATTTTTGAGTCTGTATATTTTTAACTACTAAATAAATACTTTTTTGAGGTTGTTAATAGTTACGACCGAATAATAAACCACCAATAGCCAGGGCCCCAATTCTGTATCGTTATAATGATTCCCCGCGGAATCTTACTGTCAATATTTTTTTTTTATAAACCAATGTAACGGGAAGGAATCGAAATTTCATATTCTGTATGTTCCAAGACAATTTGTCGTTATTATTAATATAAATAGAAATTAGAAAATTAAAATAGAAAAAAAATCGGACCTCCCATGTAAAATCAATAGTCAGCTGACCGATTTTGTATGGGAGGTCCGATTTTTGTTCTTCATATTTCGACCCATGTTCCTTGGAGAAAGGTTGTTCAATTTCACGGGTACTATCACCCTGGAAATTTTAAACGGTGACTAAAAATTCACCTTGTGTAGGATCAGTCAGTCGTAACTAGGATGGGTATACCGCAAAATTTTAATGGAGAGTTTATATGGAGAAGGAGAGTAGAAAGCTAATATATTTTTATGGACAAATTTCGACCACTGGGTGACCACTAGTAGTATTTAACAGTTCAAAACCCGTACCCAGTATACCGTAATACACAGGCTATACGGGGTGTAAGGGAAACGCTTCCGAAGCCAGAACTTAAGTTATATACAACCTAAATGCAAACGGATACCAATAATCTTTCGCCTTAAATTGGTTATTTTGCATCAATTTAATTAAAACGTTTGACGCTTCTGTAATGTTTCTACTTATTTTATTTTGGCAGCGCTTTACAAAGGATGCCTAAACCTAAAGACGCCGCCTGGACTTGGGGTCGTTTTTAAATGTGTTTAATCTCGAATAATGGTTCATTTAACTGTTCTCACAGTATAATGTACAAAAAATGCAAAAAAAAAAGTAAAAAAATAGGAAAGAGTTGTAAAAAAAACCCTATCACCTGTCTTCGTTTTCGGAAGCGTTTCCCTTACACCTTGTATATTAATACATGAAGTAAAAACTTTGCAGGTACCTACTCCTTTTTACGAAAATTACGTGGATGGAGGAGTATCAAATTTGGCAAGTTTAGATGAAGAAGGAGTACAAAATGCTAATATTTTTAATTACGGTCGAATTTCTACTACTGGGCGACTACCAGTAGTATTTAATAGTTCAAAACCCGTACCCAGTAAACCTAGTATGTACACAGACTATAGACACGAGCGACCATTGCTCGAGTTTCAACGCAAAGCAACATGCATTTCGGTGAGATACACGTTAACTACACGATACAGCGACCAGGCTCACAGCAATATGTCGAAGGTGTTGTAACATTTGTGTATTAAATTCTCTGTTTCTTGACCTATTGGAAATACAGGGACACGAGCAGCATACATGCATAATGTATAACACTTCACACTGCGACTAACACACGTAGAAACTTTGGTTATTAACATTATTCCACATAGCAAGGACTATAGTGGTATGGAACAATACTGAAAGTGAAGTAGCAGGTACAGACGCCAGCACATCAAGCTATCTCAAACTGTAAAATTTTCCCAATTGAACATGAACCTTATTCTTTTGTAATAAAGTTGAAAAACTATCAAAGAAATTTGACTGATTGTAGTAGTGTAAAGGTTTGTTGCTTACGAATGCAACCTTTATGTTAATACAGGCCGGTAATGGAAGGACTGTCACATTTGAACGATCAAGATGATGAGATTAGGATTCTATCATCCGTCAATGAGTATAGGATTAGTTTTATCCTAAGAGAATATATTTAATAATTATAATCAGGCGCGGCCTTGTAAAAGTCTAACTTATCTAAATATACAATATTGAACGTTACTCAATATTTCATTGGTACCTAGACCCCTTAGGTATCACAGTAGCTTGATATGCTGGCGTCTGTACAAGTAATACGAAAAATACTAAAATGAAATTGTTTATTCTGGAAATAGAATATCGGTGTCACTTTTACACGTCAAATTATTAAAAAATAAGCTGGATTGAGTCATTTCCTATCTGACTATTGATGAGAAGAAATTATGAAATAAACGAAAGAGTCAGTCTCTTTAAAAAAAGAGACTTTGACTTAGTCTTAAAATAAGAAGAAGACAATGTAGATTAGTGCCTGAAATGGTATTTTGAGGAAAGATTTAAGTGGTGGTCCAGTCAGTGTAAGCATTTGTCAGTAATCGTATGACTCAACTCAAAACTGGAGAAGCTTAACGACTAAGTCAGTCAATAGCTAAAGGAGTGCTGTACTAGTCTCGATAATAAGTCCTCCATGATTAATTATAACCAAGTTTTAGGCATAGAGATTTAAATAATTTTAGAAATTCCAAGTGATTTACTTTTAAGATAATCATGAAATCGCCTCCCTATTTCATGGGACTTGAACATATTTTTTTTTTTTTACGAACGTTGCCCCACACTAGGAATTTCTCCTGTATTGTGGGTGCCTTTACAAACATTTAAACTCACATACACAAACAGCCAGACCCGGAGCTACTACTTGTAGGTCATACAAATATTTGTTCCGTGCGGGAATCGAACCCGCGACACGCAGCGCAGCAGTCAATCGCTTAACCACTGCGCCAACTGTGCTGTGATAAATGACGTAATGTGGGTGTACAATAAGGTACACCTCTGCTTAACCCTTCAGGGTTTACAAGCGTAGTTTAGCGTTGGTATTTTCTGTATGCCCACACTCCTATAATATATAACCAAAGCTCTAATTTCTGTCTTAAATTCAGCTACAGTGTAATTAAAAATTTAATTAAGCATTTTTCTCTGTTCAGCAATATTGTGTATTCATTTTAACTCGATTAGGTGAACCCACTCAGGATTCGAGCTTAATTGAAAAATTCAATATACTAACGAATGAAATTAGCCAGTTCAACAATATTGGGAATGTGAATCTTTTAACATTGTATTAGATTTTAGATTGTGTTGGTATGTTTTCGTAATAATCATTATTATCTATTGGGAAACTCTGTAATGATCTTATGAGCGTTTATTCTGAAAGTTGGCAACGTCGCAAATATAGCTGTCAAATATTTACCTGTTTTTATTAATTTGTTAATATTGCTGTATGGAAGTATGAAATATCGCTAACTAGTGACCTAAAATATGAACAAAGATTTGTAATTATAACACTAAATTTGATGTTGTAACCGTTTTAGGTATTTCCAAGTTCTTATTTTACATCTAAAACTAAATATTCAGTGTTAAGATATTAATTATTGCATTTCATAATCAATATTTTAGTTCACTAGTTAGCGATATTTCATATTTCCGTATAGTAATATCGCCAAATTAATCAAAACAGTGTAATATTTGACAGCTATTTGCGAAATTGCCCATTTTCAGAATAAAAGCTATTAATAAGCCCCAAAAAAATTGAAGCAACACATCGTCTAACATACATAAGACCACGGTTACCTACAGTACACACAGTAAGTACAGTACAGTTAGAAAGCGCGAGCTTATTGCCATTAACTGGGCACATATCCAGACTCTGGGCGGCTACTGAGAAATGGCAGATGGGAAAACTTTGCCTGACCTGGGAACTGAGCCCAGAGCCTCATGCTCAACAGTAACGCTTGCGACCGCCAGACACATCGAGGCAGTCGTCTAAATCTCTTCTTATCTACCTTATCTCTGAATAAGCGTTGATTCAACCCTATGGTATGCCACAGGCCCAAATCGTACAGTGTCAGCCCCTTAATTGCGTAACACACCATTAATCTGAATCATTTTGACGGTTATTGCTAATCCATTGCTTCATATGTTCGAAAAATGTGTCTGCTCAACAACGTGAATAGCGCAATGAATATTGTTGAACTGTCAAAATGAACTGATACGCAATCACCCCGCTCGCTGGCTTAGTTTCATATTTATTAATTTTGGAGACATTTTAGCCGTTTTTTAAAGCTAGAATCAAGAAATCGTACAAAAATCCTCTGTTTTCATTCCGCAATTCCGAATTCCCACTATTTCCCTAAACATAAAGCAGTCACGTTACGCCCTCTTCATTATTTCGTTCCATAAACCGTATGAAGTTTCCAATGTGGTGGCGCGCCGGTATAATTCGGTGGCGGGGCGGTGCGGTGCATCGTCCGAACCAGCCCGGTCATTCCTTCCGGTACATTGTCTTATCCGGCCCACTAGGCTGGCCATCAATCATACACCGGCCAGGGAATGCGACGGCCACACGTGGATATTTTCGAGTGGCGAAAAATATTCCATTTCCATCCACATGATTTTGTGCTTTAACTTTATCAACACAAAGTTCAATGTAGATTGGTGAATGTATTTGTATTATTCTGCTAAACTGACTTAATGCTACCGGTAAATTTGTAATGTATGTGCCCTATATAATAGACGGAGTTTTATTGATAATTCCATATATTGGATTCTCTATCGCCGTTCTGTTTGGGAGATATATTGGGTATCCTGTGGCTAGACTACCCGAAGGTACTGATTACCGTTCATTAGGTACAAATACACGGATTGCATGTATTTAGTTGACATTGCATAGACATAATGTATCGAGGCTAGCAATTACACAGGTTGGGGGGGGGGGGGGGGGCGCCAAGGGGTCGGTCCCTGCATGCAGCCAGGCGAATGTGAACGGATCCTTGCGTCCTGATGACTATCAGGGTACACAAGGCTATGGTACCGTGAATTACGTCTGTGTGCTAAACGTATGAAGCGTTCATGTTCAATCATGGGACGTCGAATTTTGAAGGCAAGGCTCTGTTATGTCAAGCGTGACAGTTGTCTGAATTATTATTGCTTATTTTAGCAACTTTACAGTTGCTAAACTAATATTTACATTACATAAGTTTATGTTACAATAACTCTATGATTCTGACTGTTATTTCAAATATGTTTAAAATAGGGAGAATGGAAATTACTGTTATGATAGTAGGTACTGAATAATCGGAATTCGTTTTCTGCGACTGTATTAATATTTATTTATTTATGCGTTATCCAAATAAATATACATGAAGCAGCCAATGGTTCAAAAGAGGGCCAGAATAATAAATTAGAAAAAAAAATATATGAATAAGACCCACAATTTAGTGGAAAAGTCGATAGATCACAACTTGAAAAGATAGTTACGTGTGTCCTAGAAAAAAAAAACATAAAAATTAATTTATTTAAGTTTTTTACTGCAAGTAAAAAGTAAGTCGACAAAATCACATGATTTTTTTACAAGATACTTTGGATGATTTCAATGATTATGTAGCTGACAGGTACAGTCAGTATCTATCCAATAAAAACTAAGTTCAAAAACTGAAACACGACTACTGAAAAATCACGCTGTAAAAATTATGAAACAAGAAAATATTCTCATCCGAAAGCCGTGGTTACTTTTTTTTTGCCACTTTGCCCTGAAGTTTATGATCACTTACTACTTGAAGAATGTATTGTTTTGTTAGGGTAGGCGGCATATGATCACGGCTTTTCTCATTTGTCAAATTATGATAAGTAGTTTAGAAGTTAAGAGGGAACAGATGAACATACATACCCCACATACGTACATACCGGTTAAAATGATAACCCTTCGTTTTGCTTCACCGTAGTCGGGTAATAAAATGAATTCTTGTCGATGTGTAAATCTTTTTGAGGTTAAGTACTAGTAAAATAGACCAAAATTCAGAACCCATCAACTAACATTTATCATAGCACCAATTTTGTCGAAACACTGCTTCCCAGCCACATTATCCACACCATTCCCCATCGTTCAAGTATTAGGCTCATCATCAATCATACCTCTTTTGGGTATTGTCATGATATTAGAGTGTGCCATCAATAATAAATGTTTGTTTTGTGTTTTTCTATCCCTAAATAACCAACCAAAAAGACGATAGTTTGGTGCTTAGGAAAATAAGGTGTAGGTCGGAAGTTATCCCACGGAAACATGCTACCGTGATAAATAATCTTCTATGTCTGAAGCCAGATGGGTGGTAATTGCGTGACACAATGAAAAGAAATGTAGATCTTTTAAGACCCTCAATATCTTGTTGGCCAATATCTTAAAACTAGATGGCGCCGGCGTTTCCTAGCTGACTAATCCTTGAGAAGAAATGCCGAAACAAACTCAGATGCCATGGTCTATTTTTAACCGACTTAAAAAAGAAGGAGGTTATCAATTCAACATGTATATTTATATATATATTTATCCCCCAAATTGGGGGAGGCCTATGCCCAGCAGTGGACGTCTTCCGGCTGAAATGATGATGATATTTAAGTAGGTATGTTCGGGCATAACTCTGTCATATATAGACTGGAGGATTTGCAAAATTCTGTTTTTGTTCGAAAGGGGTTTATTCCGGAATGGTCCCATTTCAATTTCATATAGATCTGATGATGCGTTTCGGAGACACCAACGGAACTCTTCAAAAAATGACAGAAAATCAACCGCAATTGCTGCTATCGCATTGCATTGTTTTGACCCCAAGGATGATGAAATATCGAATTTATGTCGGGTAAGTACTATAACTAAAAAGTGCAAAATAAAAACTTTTTCCAAAAAAAAAACAAGCGACTTCCGGGAAAACACTACAAAGTCCAAAAATCTAATTATTAGAAGTATATGTGAGTCTATTAATGCAGGGCCACACTAACAGTAGGAGTAACTAATTTTGACAGTTCACACATACATTCATTGCGTTATTTACGTTGTTGAGCAGACTAGTTTCTCGAACATATGAAATAGTGGATAACTAATATACTCGTACTTAAAAATTATTCAGACTCATAGATTGATAATGTGTTACACAATTCGGGTGCAGTTATTGGTCTATCCGTGTAACAAATTGCATACAAACCCTTTTAGCCGTTTAGGCGTGAAAGACAACTTACTTTACTGAGTTTCTTTCGTCATTTTATAATTATTAGTACGGATGCATCATGAACCATGTGATCCGGTAAAATTGATCGTTTCACAATTCTAATATATAGTAAAGAAACGCAAAAATTTTATCTCACGATCTTAAAATTTTGCAGTCGGATATTGCTCTTACAACAAACTTTTATTGCAACGGAAACCTTTTAAAAATGCAATATTTCACTATGAAAATTCTACGCGTGCCTGCAAAAGCTTCGCATAAGTATACGATACATAAACCCACGTCTTCTTCCCAAGGGGGGTAAGCAGAAACTACAAAACGTCACCCGCTACGATCCTTATAAACGTTCATACATCTGCACCTTAACTGCGTTAACACACTATCAATCAGAATTTAAAACATTTTGGAGGGTATTGCTTAGAGGCGGCACCATCCATAAATGACGTCACACAAATTTTATGGTTTTTCGAGCCCCCCCCCCCTCCGTCCTTGTCATAGGTGGTCACACTTGTGTGACGTCACATATTTTTAAATTTTATATTTAGAAGAACATACTTAATTAAGTTAAAAGAGCAGTTCTACCATATTAAAAAAATAAAAATAATCTTTAGATAATACAATTAACATAAAGTCAAATATTTTAGATAATGGGGATTTTAAAATATGACGTCACAAAGCTTTTGACCCCCCTGTCCCTTGTCACACAATATCACAATTCGTTGACCCCCTCCCCCTCCTTAACGTGTGACGTAATTTATGGATGGCCCCTTATCCATTGCTGCATATGTTCGAAACATTTGCCCGCTCAACAACGTAAATATCGCAATGAATGTTGTTGTACTGTCGAAATGAAAGCAATTCCTACTGTTAGTGTGTTACACAATTACCCCTCTGGTCATTTCTGCTAGGGTTGCGGGTTGTTCGAAAAAGATACCGCGGCCCCTGGCACACAGGCAACTGAGGGAACACGGGTGGGTTTTAGTCAGTAAAAGTCTGACACGCCCTCCTGCTCCACCCAGAGCGGGAGAAGTTATTTGATGATTTCCCACCAATAAAAACCCCTGTGGTCATACATGAACGCCGATTGTGAGTACTGCGCACCGAACCTTTCTGAAGTACAATTACTTTCTAAGAACTCTCTCTCCCTCTCTCTCCAGAGAGAGAGTTTCTTTATTCAGAACTTTTCGTATACGTATGTAAGTAACTACCTAATTGGAAACAAACCCGAATTATTTCCCACAAAACTGTTAATCGAAACCGAGTCCCGTCCTTATCTGACCAATTTGGTCACCAAACAACTACAAACCCGTACCATAAGAAATCATCACTAAAGATAAAGAAATAAAGACGGACCCACTTCGATTCGGTCACAATCAAGGAAATTGAAAGGTCGACCCGGGTAGAACAGGGTCTACCTTTCCGCTACATTGTCTTATCCGGCAATGCATCATTTTGTCCGGACTTACCCGGATAACCAATACGTATTAACGTATGTACAGTCGAACAAAGATATTGGTGTACAGGCAACTTGAAACCGATTTAAAACATTTTGTGAATAGTCTTTTACAACACTTATAAGACGGCTATCTGCGTAAATATATTAGGTACGGACACAATCAAAGTGAATAGGTAGTCGCCGCGTAGTAGAAAGATCTAAAAAAATGTCAACCACACTGTCTCGGGCACAAATATGTATTAATCATCCTCAAATTCTAAGGATTTTGCAGCCGCGTCAAGTATATTCCTTCAACGTGACCTATTTCCGCCGTTTTTTTTTCAAAAATATGTTTAACAACAAATATATACCTATACACTTAGCAAAATTCCAAAATGCCCGATTTTAAAAACTGCTAAGTATTACTTATTTTAATAAATCCAAGATTTGACGTTGGGAGGCTTGTGGCTAAGTAATATTAGCCGCAAGGGTCGATCGATCAGGTTAAGCTATCTATGCTTGCCGCGGTTAGTCCGTGGATGGATGACCATCTTTATATACCAAGATCCCTCCGTGCCTCGGAAAGCACGTAAAGCCGTTGGTCCCAGCTGTAATTTCTGGATGTCTGCGACTGTCTGAGCAGTCGTTACGGGTCGTCAGGAGCCCGAAAGTCTGACAACAAGTCTTACCAAGGGGTATCGTATTACCCAGTTACTGGGTTGTGGAGGTCAGATAGGCAGTCGCTCGATGTAATATACTGGTATTCAGCTGCATCCAGCTAGACTGGAAGCCGATCTGAACATAGTTGGGAAAAGGCTAGGCAGATGATGATTTGACATTGCCAAGGGTGCGTACAGTCACCAAAACAGATAAGTAACCAGGGTCGACGGGTGCAGTTGAAGCTTAGAAAGAAACTGATGAATGTTTTCGTAAGAAATAAATTGATAAATGAACAATTGATAAATTTTATTCGAAACCAGCCATCAGGGTTCTTACTAAACTTCACCCATATATATACAACGACTCTGGTTACTTATCTCTTTTGGTGACTGTACGCACCCTTGGCGACACGTACAATGTACATACCTCACTTCCTACTCATAAATTGGTGGAAGGGTGAGAATTGCTCCACATTCTTTATGTACCTACTACCCACAGCATTCTCAACGGCTGAAGATGGAAATGAGAGGTTTTTGTGAGTCGAAAACGGAACTTTTGAGGTGGGGTTAAAAGCGTTGAGGACTCGTTTCAATGCCGTCAAGTGCCTTCGAAAGGAGGTTTACAGTTTTACTTTTTGGAGGGCATTTCGTGTGGGTGTGTTTGAGTTAGTGCGTAGTTTCTTGTGGAACTGTGAAGCTTTATTACCTACTTGTATTGGCGCAAGTCGTGAATTTTGTGATTCTGTTAACGTGGTTCGGGCGAGAGTGGTCATTATCTCTTATATCAGAATAAATTGAACGGTTTGCAGGGTGACATTAAGACGCGCAAACTGAAACCATGATTTTAGCACATGATTTAGACCCCAAGTCATGCAGCTGAATTCAAGGTTTCAGTTTGTGTGTCGATGTCCCTGCTACTCTGTATACATAGTTGTCCAGATCATTTCCCTATATTATTGACGCTGACTGTACCATATTCATGCAAAATAAAGATAATCAATTCTTCAATACTCTTTTTAAAAATATCAGATACAAAAATTAATAACAACTCTAGCAATAATGAGTCACACGTTTCACAAATTGCAAATCATTCATGCAAACGTTTCGTGAGCCCAATTGAAAGGGTCCATGTAATTGAGTCGTAACAATAATGCCTTTTATAACAAATTGCGTCCCAAATGTGTTGCGTATTCAGCAAAATAATCGAAATAATGTATCGTCTTTCATATCAGAGGGTATTATTGTTATTGTAATTCTTTGTTGTTCGTGAATTATTTGATTTTCATTCTAGTCTGAGTCATGGTTTGAAACATTTGTCTATAAAAAAATATTTATATCATTTATTTACTAGGTTATGCTCACGGTGTCACCCGTGTGGGTGTCGAAGATTATCCAAGCAATGTCATTTACTGGGATAACAATGTAGCCTATGTGTTAATCCAGGTCATGAACTATCTATCTGTGTGCGAAATTTCATCCGAAATCCGTTCAGCTGTTTTTGCGTGATTGAGAAACAAACATCCAAACATACAAATTTTCACATCTACAGTATTAGTAAGACTTCATTTTATTTTACTCGAGAAACTCACAGCTAATTTATAGTTATTATTAGAGGAGTTTAGTTGTTAGTAACGCAGGTATAGTCAACCACGTAATAGTCTTATCACTCTAAGTTTGAATTTCACTTGCACTTCATGAAACGACAAGATCTATTTGTCTATGTGAAAGTTAGATAGTTTCAAACTTAGTGCGGATTTTTGTCAATGAAACTGAACGCGATCAGTACCAAATACAACATTTATGGATGAGGTATATTGAAACTGTTTGTACTTCCCATCATATTACCCTAAATGGCCATTAGAAAATCAGCTCCAGACAGCATCTGTCTAGCATTATTGCTGAAAAAAAAAAACCTTGTTGGCGCAGCCGTGAGGTACAGACTGTTGTTGTTAAAACATTATTTTTACTTTTTATGTTGTTATTAGTATTTTGTGTTTATGACAGTGAAACTGAAAGCGATATGCACATAAGCTACGTTTAAGATCTGTCAGTGTCAATGTATTTTGAAATTTCTCCTTAGTCCAGTTTAGCGAATTTTTGGAAATTGTTGTCAAAAGTGGTAAAGTTATTACGAGAACTACTGTACCTATTTTTCTTTCTAGAACAACCAATGGTGTGTTAATTTTTTGTAACACGCAATCCGTATCTATTTGGGTTATGTAATCGGTTATAACCCTTTATTATGTGCTTTTTGTTTGTGTTTCACTATAAATAGTTCGTGAATACGAGTGGTAACACGGCAATATATACCTACTCGCACAATACATCATCATAGACAGATATAGGCCACCTAATCGTCCGATGTTTAGAAATCGGACCATTATGTTGCCTGTATCGATCCTCGACAAGTATTATAATAATATTATTAACACAACCTTTAAATTATCGTAAACCGAACATCACATCAAAATACATAGGTATTTTTACCATATCAAAAATATAAATTCAGATAAATCCAGATACTATTCAAATAAAGACACAGGGACGTGTTGCAAACCAACCAAACTATGTCTTATATCATATGAACATAATCAAGTCGGGGTCCTTAATAAACATATCAAGAATCGGACGGGCCAACAAGACCCCTGTGGGGCCGTGGGTCCGTGAGGTCGCCGGGGCCCACCCTACAGATATTATCGTGAAAGACAGTAGGGAGAAGGTCGGACTAAGTTTCGGATACATTGACTATGGTTAGATGGGAGCGGCGGGCTCCTGATTTATATGGTCTTAAGTTTCAGAAAAGAAATCTTCATGGCAGATGACAGTTACCTATGACAAGTGAAAAGGTTTCAGAAGGAAATATAGGGTATTTAATATGTCTGGTACTGGTGATATTCATATAAAACGAAACCAATAAGATTATCAATTAGAATAATTCAGAGCACTGGTGGCATAATGGTCACGGCCTCGACTTACCGAATTGTAGTTCGTGGGTTCGACCCATGTTCGAACACAGACAGGCGCTAATACTTTGTGTAAATAATTTAATCACCTATGCTTTGAAAACGGTGAAGGAGAATATAGTGAGGAAACCGGCATGTCCCAGAACCAAAAATTGGAAGACATGTCTACTGCCCACACTGGCCTCGTAGATTACCTGCAGCCCTCCCTCTCCCAGGCCTGTGTCTCAGCAGTGGGAAGATTATAGGCCGATTTTGAATAATTCAAGACACAAATGACGAAATTTTCTCTATAGATTTACATACTATCAAACTTTACTATCGTTAACAAAGCTAAACATAATCAAACAATAATCTACTAAATACGTGGCTAAACAAAAACACTGAAACAGATTTTCATGAAAATATTATTTAATATGTAACGCTGTTCGTACACTAGGGTTTCATTGAGTTCATTGTAATGTGAAGAGATAAGCGGCCCTTTATTATATTACCAAAAGGCTGGGGCGATATTATAATAATAATATGCCTTCATGCTGCTCAAAAGCAAAGTAAACCAAGTGAGAATGCGGGTTAGTAAAGATAATGTAGATAACTTTAATCCTTGAGTTACTCTTTGACTACTTTTTTGTGATTGAAAACAACTCTAAAATTTATATCGCTCAGCTTATTAGAACTATATTTTCATAGTAACATGCGTGAGTTACTAAAGTACCCATACATATATCTTTCATTTCCATTAACTCCACTAATGAGCTGTCCAATTTGCCACCCAGCAAAGCTGGGAACCACATAGTGAGAGGGAAACGAGCAGCTCAGATTGGGAAGTGGCGTTAGAGGTAATCGATAAAGACAAAATAACATGGGCAATCAACACCTTCTTACCTTTCAAGGCAGCGGGACTGGACGGTATATTCCCAGCTCTGCTCAGATGGAGCCGACACTTACTGGCTGAATACCTCATCAAGGTGTTTCGAGCCTGCCTTGCCCACCGCTACATCCCCTTGAAATGGCGAGAGGTAAAAATAATCTTTATACCGAAACCAGGAAGGGGCGACTATACCCAGCCCAAATCTTTCAGACCCATAAGCCTCTCCTCATTCTTCTTAAAGACACTGGAGAGGCTGGGAGATAGGAAGATCAGATCCCAAATTTCGGTACAAAGACCTTTACATCCTAATCAACATGCCTACTGTGCAGGCAAATCAACTGAATCAGCACTCCATAGCGTAGTTTCACGCATAGGAAATGGTCTCAAAGCCAAAAACCCAACCCTAGGCGCCTTCATTGATATAGAGGGCGCTTTCGACAAAACTAAATTCGCCAGCATCGAACAGGCACTTGCCACGCACGGTGTTGCGCGAACACTCATAGAATGGATTAATAACATGTTAAAATACCGTGCTATTCAATTTACCGTGAACACCACCACACGAGGTATCGTGAGTAGAGGCTGCCCACAGGGTGGGGTGCTGTCACCACTACTGTGGAATTTAGTCGCAAATGAGCTCATCGCAGAGCTCAATGCTAGCAGTCTGTACTCGGTGGGATACGCGGACGACATAGCAATTCTAATATCGGGGAAATTTGAGGGCATCTTGTGCGATCTCATGAGAAGGGCCTTCAAAATAATCGAGAGTTGGTGCACGAAACACGAACTATCGGTTAACCCCGCGAAAACAGAACTAATAATTTTCACCAACAAGAGAACCCTGGGACCCCACAGGCTTCCAAAACTCTTCAACACAGAATTAACACTTAAAGACGAAGTCAAGTACTTGGGGGTGATCCTTGATAGCAAACTGCTCTGGAACAAGCATCTTGACTACAAACTGAATAAAAGCACAATTGCACTTTACCAATGTAAAAGAATGTTAGGGAAAACATGGGGGCTCTCTCCGAAGATTACTCTGTGGCTATATAAAGCGGTGATAAGGCCAATGTTGGCGTATGGCGCTCTGGTTTGGTGGACAAGGACCGAGCTCTCGACCACCATTACTAGACTTCAGCGCTTCCAACGAATGGCCTGTTCAGCTACCACTGGCTGCATGAGAACCACCCCAACAGCAGCCATGGAGATAGCCCTCCAATTAACTCCCCTTGACCTGTACATACAGCAGGAGGCGGCACTAGCTGCCATCAGGCTATTGCATCTGGGCATATGGGGCAAGAATTTAACCAGTCCACACGCTAAAATCCTGGACCGGGCGATTGAGTACCAGCCGCTCATCGCTGCCCCGTGTGATAGAACACCAAACCAACCTATGTTCAACAAAAACTATGTCATACAAACAGTAGAGGAAGAAAGGGATCAGTCAGGAGCCAATGAAGTGCGCATCTACACAGACGGCTCAAAAACACAAAACGGTTCAGGTGCTGGCGTACACTCCCTTGACCTCAACATTAACTTTCACATACCGCTAGGCAAACACAGTTCAATCTTTCAATGTGAATGTGTTGCCTTAACACAAGCCGCAACAGCAGTAAAGGGCTTAGGCATCCAGAATTACGGTATTAAATTCGTATCCGACAGCCTATCTGTGCTTAAAGCCCTAGCAAACAAACAAACCAACAACAAACTAATTTTTGAGTGCCATCTAGCTCTGGAGAGTATATCGACGTCCAATCGTATTACCCTCCAGTGGATCAAAGGGCACAGTGGATCCTTAGGTAATGACGCCGCAGATGAACTTGCGAAGAGAGGTTCAGATACGAACGTGCTAGGCCCGTACCCACTTCTCCCCCTGCCTTTCTCACAATTTCGTGCGTGGATTCGCCAAAGATCAACTGAACTTCATAACAACCGATGGTCACGGGCTACAGACTGTAGACAGTCAAAATTGGCTTTACCGACTGTACACCCGCGATTAACCAAAAAGCTTCTCAGCCTGAGTAGAAATAACCTTAGAATAATCATAGGAACAATTACGGGCCATAACCCCCTTAACAAACATCTTCATAATATAGGCGCCACAGACAGCCCGCTTTGCAGAGGCTGCCTTGACGCCGAGGAATCAGCCGCCCACGTCATCCTGGAATGCGAGGCCGTGGCTTCTCAACGTGAAGAAATCCTCGGAACAGTGAGGTCGCTCCGCGAAGCCTGTGAAGCTCCCAGGAAGCTTCTGTGCTTTTGGGCGGAGCTAGGCTGGCTTTGTTAGCCAGAATCCCCACGCACAACGGACCGAATGGGAGTCTACGTGCGGAAAAGGGAGTCCCATCATCATCATCATCATCATCGAGCTGTCCAATTCATGCCGTAATAACCGCTCTTCTCGCTCCAATGAGCGCTCACCCTAACCGGGGGGGTATTATGAAATATGACGGGCCACATCGCCCCGATACTCGGGATTAAGGGCCCCGTGCTAATCTCTGGCTGACTCCGACAAAATTGCTCATATCGTCCGACAATGGAGCCGGTAATTCGTACGCACCTGTTCTTGGGACTAAATTAAAAAAGTTTTCTGAGCCATCAATCCCAATCCGTGATTAGGAAGTTTTTTTTCCGAAGGTAATTGCGTGGAGTTTGGTGTAAAGTTGGGATTTTATTTGTTTGGTGTCTTAATGCCTTTTTTCTGTTCGGTGAAGCGGAATCTAATTTCATTGGATTTGAATTAAATTACTTTTGGGAAGAATTATTGTCGTTCACTGAACTGTTGGCATCAAACTGAAATCTTGGAAAGTGTCTTAGGTACCATATTATTTATTCTTCCATCCTACATCGTACTTTGTGTATTTACGACCTATAAATTGCTCCATACTAAGGCTATTAGTTTGACGAAATCTATACTAATAATATACCCGAAGAGTTTTGTTTGTTTGAACGCCTTTATCTGTGGAACTACCAGTCGAATATGAACAATGCTTTTGCATTTAATCGTCCAATTCTTGAGAAATGCTATAGGCTAAATTAATATCACGCTGAGACTCTTAGAAGCCGAGTAAACACAAAAAAAGTCAGAAGGACAGGTGAGCAACCACGGATTTATAGCGCGGGCAGGCCATCAGAGAAGTCTCAAAACGGATGAAGTCGCGGGGAGAGGCTAGTACTTACTAAAAGAAAACTAAGGAAGACAAGACATGTTGCGCTAACCCTAAATAAAATGGGATGAGGGCAAAACAATGATAAGGGCTTTGAAGGCCCTGGTAACTTTAAATATTGTTGTTATGAGCGATAATAGTTCTTATTGCAATCCGATACGGGTTAAATTCTGTTGTAATAAATTCGAATAATAAATGAGCAAGCATTGTCGTAAAAATGCAAATAAAACCGTATGAAATTAGATATTAACTATTTAATGATAAATAATCCATCACTGGATGCAGTTTGGAATTTGGAATTTTATGGTATGTTTTTAATTATAATTGTTATTGAAGGGATAAACTGGTTTTAAAGATAATTAAGAGGTGACTGATGATTTTTTTGATGCATTAAAGTATGTTTAATTATGTTTTGAAAATAAAGACTTGAAAATATCTTATATATTTTTTTGCTTTCAAAATTATTTACTATTAAAGAGATACACTGGTTTAAAAAAAAAACACCTTTTTGAGCATTTTCAAGAAATCACCGCGTTAAAGAATACTGAATTCAGTATCAATAAAATAAGATTTTATCCCGACAGTCACAAAGTCAATACTTCTTCCGGGCCACAATATCGCATCGACAACTGTTTTGTCGACTCGATGACGTCATTATCGTTTGCACGGAGACATCTGAATTTCCTCCCTGAACCGGCGTCGACTCGTAAAATTTTAGCATCAAATAGATTGCATTTTTCGTGAAGGTGGAAAATAAGAATGCAGGATGGCCAACACCTTGCATGAAATGAGGACTGGAGCGAAAGCTAGGGCCAAGTGTCGTGGATAACTAGTGGACGCTAAGGATGAGTCATTAAACATAGAAATTGAAAAACTTTTTGATTTTAACCCGACTACGGCAAAGTAAAAATGACAGTTATGATTTTGATCGGTATGTATGTAGGTATGTATGTTCATCTGTACCCTCATAACATCTAAACTAGGTAGTTATCATAATTTGACAAATTGGGTATCTTTGGAAGCGTCTAGATCGTCTGCTGGTTATAACTTATAGGCTACGTGACATTACACTGAATATCGGCGCCCTCTAGAAGACAAGTCATGAACTAAAAACAAAATTTTTAATGATGCCGTGTTGGGTATCAAATGAAAGAGCTTAATTAGCTTATTTAAAAAATCACCTAAACCAAAATAATTTAAGTAAAGTAAGTTTGCTCTAAAATGTAAGAAACAAGAAAATTTTCTTATCTGAAAGCCGAGGTCGTATGCCACCTACCCTAACAAAACAATACATTCTAACAGTAGTAAACGATAATAAGCTTTAGGGCAGTCTTTATAGAGCATAATTCACGTTAAAATATTGATTGGTTCTCAAATGGGAATAGCTTTGGTGCTGAAAAAATAGGCGCTCCGAAGGAATACTTAGATTTTTCAGTAGTCGGGTTTTATAATAGTTCTTCAAACTATCTGATTTGAGTGTAGAAATAAAAAGGAAATATAAATATTATTTTCTTGAGAAAACATTCATCTTTCTCTTTCATCGAGCATGATAGAATGAAACGGAAGATATCCAATATAATCCCAACGCCTGTTTCTTTGTCGTTGACAATATTATCGTAAGAATCAAAGACATCTGTACTCTCTGCCGTACGGAAGAGGGGGGGGGGGGCTCGTAAAATTTAACACCGCCCCCATCGCGATCGGTTTGACACTTTTCAAGTATTACAATTATTGTCGGCTCGACGATCTCTTCGCGATAAATTAATTTAAGAAATTGGATATAACAGATAATTGGTTCTGTATTATACTTCCCGGCTTTTACACCGGATTTCTGAGGAAGAAAATTGGATATTGTATATCTCCTCCGCCTCGCTTATTTTTCTTCTGATTAAATTCTGTTCTTACAATGTTGCTTTCACTTCAACTGAATTAGGACTTTTGTTTCTTGCTACAGTTATAAGGTTGTTATACAGGATACATTTCTAACCAGTGCGCAAACTGTAACCATGAATCGGTTATACAAAAAACAAATCAGCTGTTTCATAGAAAAGTGCAATACCTACGCGGTCAAAATGTATGGAGGAACACCAGATTTTTTTTTTTTGTATAACCGGCGATAAATTTCAAATTAATGCTTACAGTTTGCGCACTGGTTAAAAAATTACCCTGTATAGCGTGGTGTTTCCGATGGTGGTTTTTTATCAGTTACGGTTTATGATTTTTAACAGGATTTTCTTTTAGTAAATCAAAAACATAACATCAAGCCTGTAATCCCTGAGGGATAAGGCAGAGTACCACTACCTTCCGTTGCTATAAAAGTTTGAAACTACAAATTCATCCTCAAACGTACCTACAACAGAGCTTTAAGTTTTATCTACTTTTCCTGTTCCCTAAAAACCCCTTACATCTCCATTTACACGCCAAAAACACACCTAAACCCTCTTAACATCTCCGCTAACAATCTCTCAATCTAATCGCATCTCAAGGAAGCAACCGTTCCTATTCGACTAACACGGCGTCATTCGATTCCGGGATCGACTAACGGCAAATTGCTTAATCGCCATCACTATGACCGTCCTATACGACACGTGAGGCGTGTACTAATCGCCTTATTGAGTTACACTACACCTATGCGATTACTTATGTAATTACCAGGACCTTAGGACCGCGAAGTGGTCTTGTGTGGCGCAAACGATGCGGGCACGAGATTCGTGTGTTGGGGGCTTAAGGTTGAATTTAAGTTTGGGACGTGATGTGATTCACAGGTAGGGTTTCCTTGTAAGGTACCTTCTGAACGAGTAGATAGGTAGGTTCGCTTTCGTAAGCCAAATTCATGTTTACAGGTCAGCTAATACATATAAATTAGCTGCTCTTTTTTTCTAATAATGTTTGGTCTCAATATGGGTATATAACCAACTAGCAGCGCTCCGCAGTTTCACCCGCATAGTTCCCGTTTTCGTGGGAATACGGGGATAAAATATAGCCTATGTCACCCGGGGATAGTGTAGCTTCCCAACAGTTAAAGAATTTTTCAAATCGGTTCAGTAGTTTCGGAGCCTATTCAATGCAAACAAATAAACACTAAAATCTTTCCTCTTTAAAATATTAGTATGGATAACTAAGTTCATCCTCTGCCTAGCCTTTTCCCAACTATGTTGGGGTCAGCTTCCAGTCTAACCGGATCCAGCTGAATACCACTATTTTACATGGAGCGACTGCCTATCTCACCTCTACAACCCAGTTACTGCGTTATACAAATTGTCAGACTTTCGGGCTTCTAGAGACCCGTAACGACTGTCAAAGTTTTACAAATGACCACCGAGGCCAACGGTTTAATAACGTGCTTTCAGAGGCACGGGGGATACTGGTATGTAAAGATGGTCACCCATCCACGGCCCAACCGCAGCAAGCGTAGCTTAACCTGATCGATAGATACGTTCGTTAGTTGTTACTTAGCCACAACTAACTAACTAGGTAACTGACTCAAAATCTGAAAGTTGAAACAAAGCCGCTGTCTGCTCTATCTTCGATTTCGTCCAGGCAGTACGGTCCCCGAACGGTCATTAGAAACCATTCAATCGCTTAGTCGTCCCCCGTGTTACCAATGCAACGCCTCAAAGTGTCAGGAAGTACGTTATTCCATCCCTTAAATACTTTATAGATTTAGGCGAGTGTCTGAAGCCGCGTAGGTAAATTGAAGTCTATACAAGCGTTTTGTATAAAAGTAGGGTGGAAGTGATCCCAGCTGCTTTTAAACTAAAAATATGATGCAGCAGGTAGCTTACAGGGCCTGCTATATTCACCAATACGTTCAAAGCAAAGCCTTTGAGCCGTTATCTAATGAGGCAGGTGAGCCTGCTACCCTCATGGTACGTTAGACTTAATGGAGCCAGCCTGACCGATACACTGTAGATATGTTCCTTTATCCCTTCTGTTATTTTTAAATCTTATAGTTCACGCTTTTAAAACAAATAAATACAATCCTACTATTATCCTACTAATATTATAAATGTGAAAGTTTGTATGTTTAGATGTTTGGATGTTTGTTACTTAATCACCAGAGATCGGATATTCGGATGCATATTTACCTAAAGCTAATTTTTGGCCATGAAAGTATGGAAGCGGCTTTATAAATTATTTGTAATATTTATTAAAAAAGCCCGGGATTCTTGGATTGCATAACTATTCAGATGTGTATTAATTTAAAATTAATTTTAAACCCGATACAAATATGTGTATGTATTGGAGGAGGGGTGGTTTGTATTAGTTAAAACAAAAAATAAACAAATTACTTACCTAAATTAAGACTTTTTCGATTCAAAAGCGCATTCCATGTTAGCCAACATCTCAACTTTAGGTGAATATGCATCCGAATATCGGATCTCTGTTAATCACGCAAAAACGGCTAAACGGATTTAGAAAAAAATTAGCACTCTGCTAGTTTATAACCGGGATTAACACATAGGATACTTTTTATCTCGGTTGTACATTCCCGTGGGATAATTATCGACCTAAACGCGGGCGAAGCCGCTGGCAAAAGCTAGTACAGAATATTACTACAATGAAGCTTGTCTAAGCGGCACACTTCATAAGTAAATAGAGAGGTTATACAGTACCTACCCTCCCATCCTCTAAGATACAACCGAAGCCGACCTCAACTATCCAAACCTTCCCTCTTTAAATACCACAACAAAGCCGAAATTAATAAAACCGGGAGCACACTATAAACGAAACATCAAAACACAAACTATGTTTGTACCGTACGGAACCCTGAAAGGCTACTCCCCCACTAATGGAGCCGGTCAATTACTTAAGACGGGGGAAACCGGATCATAAATCCGGACTATCGATCAAAGTTCGGCCGTGTCCGGCCCGGTCAAACATGTCCGGTAGGTATTGTGAGTATACGGAATCCATGAAGTAGAAAACATCAGAACATTAACTTTAAACAAGCCTTACTATTAGGAGTTAAGCTTCCTACAACAAATGGACTTGTTTTGTGACATCACTGCTTTCTTTGTCATTTTAAACCTGTTAGAATTGTAGTTTTTAGACTAATAAACTGTATGGTTAATCCACCATCAATCTCAGTCTATGCGTTGTCAGTCAGTGACGCATATCTAATAATACTAATAAATGTATTGAACCAATGTTACAATAATTACGTGATAATTAATTTATCTTAATGTCTGTCTGAACTGGTAGCGATATTCATTTTGATCTATTCGCCAATGGACTTTATATGAGAATTTATGTAAGTAATCGCAAACGATTATCTATACTCTTTATATTTAATACATACATTACATAAAAATAGTTGAAGTGTCTGTGGGTAATGTCAAAGTAACAGCTTAAGAAAGTATATAGGTACCGTACTTTTTTTTGTCTGTGTCTGTCTGCCTTCTTTTTCCGGCTAATCTCGGAAACGACTGGTACGATTTTGTCGGGACTTCACTGACAGATAGCAAATGTAATATCATTGTGAATTATAATAAACAAAAATCTGCGATTTGTGACATATCACATGACATACTTTTATACCATGTACAACTGTTAAACACTTGAAAGTGTGTCGGGAGTTTTCATACCAAATTGGACCCCGTGAACCTTCTGTCTGAATTTTTCTTTACAGTGTTCATACGTTCTGTGGTTGATTGATTTGTTAAGTAAAAGGTTATTTCTAGGTCAGTGTGGTGTGTCGTGATATCGTTTTATCATGAAGAGGAATCAGGGAAAATAGCAATACACACGGTAAGTTGAACCGACCGGGAAAGGCTAGTTTCCCGACTTGAGAAAAAACGTTTCAATTTCCCATTAAAAGAAATTTTCGCTGCTTTTTTTTAAGGCTTTTGTGTCGTGACAAGTTATTTATTCAAAAAATGATAAAAGATTTTGTTTCCATTTTAAAACTTTTAATTTTCGTCACCAGTGCTCGCAAAACGTTGAAGCAAAACTCCGTAACGAAACGAGACATGTGACATACACCACCCCGCACTGGGACGGCGCGGCGTGGTGGATTACGGCCTACTCCCTCTAACAGAGAGGAAGCTTGGGTCTCGGCAGTGAAAACATTATACGCTGATTGGGATGTGGGTGATTCTATTGGGAAGTTCATGCAACACAACTGCGGTCTATTGGTCAATATAATTAAGGTTTGCAAGTAAGGGGAATAAAAATCATCTCTCAAAAACATCTCTTTGCTTGCAGATAATAACTAGCAAAATAATCAACATAACTATCTTATTACACGATGGGAAATTAATAAGAAAAATTCCATAAATTCCGAGGGTGCCTTTTTGCCCCGCGGTCGCTTCGGCCACAGCTGTCGGTCGTGGACAACTATGTCAAAAATGTTGCCCAAGACATTACTGCAACCGAACTTAGGGCAAGGGGGGGGGGATCTGGGGAGGGGCGCGTAACCGCATGTATGATGCAGTGTTTTGAGAGGGTAGTTCATACGTTAACAAAGACGAATGTTTTGGTCGATTAAATCAGAAAACAAAACACGCACGAAATTTAACTATTTTGCTAGCTTTATTTATAACTTTTATTTTGAACATAGTGCTTTCGAATACGAAGGTTTGAATGTGTGCATTTTATGTATTTCATGTATCTAACTTGCCTTTTTTTGTGCAGAATAAACAATTTTTTTCTAATTTTTCTTTTTTACTCACTATCAAGAGCAGTAAACTATAAAAGTGAAATAGTTGATTCGAATCTGATAGAATTCCTAATAACTTTCTTTTCATTAGGAAAATACACGCTTTTAAAGTTTATTTCTCTTTACATTATTAGCTAAATAAAACTGAACACGTGTAGAACACACGCTTTTAAGGGTGAGTAACCCTTTAGGGTTCCGTATACGTAAAGTTGCAATTGATGATTTTGATTAGACACGTTTGAGGCTTCAATAAAAGCTTTGTTTATACTATGGGGTAAGTAAAAGGGTTCTTATGGGGGTGAGTCTGCATAGTTTGTGTAAATACAAAGGTGGTTACCGGCTTAAGTACCCCTCCTACTCAATTTGTGTTAAATAAATAATCTGTCGACTCCTGAACCTTATTTGAAAAGATAATCTTTCCTTATGAAAAGAGGCGAGAAGGCAGTTTATTCACGATATTTTAGTATTTGTAAAGGTTTTTCAAGACCTCTTGAAAGGACTTCCTTTCAACCTTTTTTATTGACGCTCAGATCACTCGTTAGCTATCAATAGCTTAGTACGTCTTTAAGGTAAAGTTATATCAGTACAATAACCCGCAATGCACTAGATTTAATACCTAAACTATTCATCTCCAAACTTAATCACCATAACCAATCCGAAATAACCGATAACTACAAGATTAAACGCAGGTACCATCGGATTACAATAATTTACGACTCGTCCTACGACCCGTACCTCAGATAGTGAGGGGAAATAAATTATTCGGAACTTAAAGTTCGGATACTCCCGGCTATTATTTATTTAAGGCCCAACTGCGGATAGTTCGCGGCAACTTTCGTCACTTCCGCTCAGTTGGGAGGCACAGTTGTAATTTTCTTGTTGTGACTCTTCTTATTTAGTTCGGAGTTGCGGATAAACTGTGCTAGGAATACGATTGACTTGGTGTTGGAGTTATTTTGCGAGATGAATCTGGAGCGGAGCTTTTTATGTTTGTTTTCCAATGAATTTCAGATTGTGGGTTGCTCGTATTTTCTTTTGATTAGGTTTAAGACGGTTTTAAGATTGTCTGGAGACTGACAGGTTAAGTGCTTTTTAGTGTCTTTAGTTCTGTGAGTTTAGTAATAAATTATTTACACAATAATTTAAATGCCACTTTCTCTAGCATCGAAAATCTAAATTATTAAAATAGTTCTAAGGTTTTTGACGTTTAGTTGTAAGTAAGCAAACGTAATGGTCTGCCTTAAGACACCTGCTTACCAAGAAATTAACTACGTCGTGGTCCGTTTTACAGACAAATTGAAAAGCCTCAAGTGCTTTTAACAAAACATTGCTGAAACAGTCATACACAGCCTCGTAACGAGACAAGCGTCTCAAAATGACAAAACAACACTTCCCCTCACGAAATAACGACAAAGAAACAAAATACTAAACAAATATTGTCGTTTCTCCTATCTCGAGTAGGCAGCCCTCACCTGGCGTTCCGATCAAAAAGCGAGCGATTCGAGAATCAATCGAGAGAGAAAAAACCTCTCCGATAATATAATGGAATCGAATTATCACCGAGATGAAGACGAGACGGCTATAGGGCTGTCTAAACAGACGTATCCTCACTATTCTATTTTCGTTCTATTCTGCTTCGGATTAGTGGGATATTTTTTTAAGTTGCGGATATGCGGTGCGGCACTATCGTCCGTAGGGTGATTGCTTACTTATTTATACAGCGGGTTTTTCCGTGGTTTTAGAAATACGACGCAATGCTTTTTGCTTTCTTCTGTATTTTTAAAGTGTATTAGATAATAAAACACTAGCATAGAATGGTAGAAAACATTGATAAACATAGTAATAAATAAAAAAGCTATCGCAACGCATCATAATTTTTTGAAATAAATAGAATAAATGAATAAATAAATAAATGAATGCAGCGATGATTGACTGAGAGAGTAATGTGGAGAGGAGGAGAAGAATAAAGATGGTGAGCGAGCCATAGGACTAATAAGACGATTCAATAATGTAAGAAGTTTAGTAAGGTAACTCGTAAAAGTGTCGTTCGTCACACGCAAATTACATTCAATTCCTACTTTTTTTTCTCAGACAGCCCTACAAAAAAGGGGGGATAAGTAAACAGGATGAAAGTCTGTAATTCCATTGTGTTCGATAACAATCGCGAGTATCGAATTGTGTGTTTGTCCATCCCCCCTTCCTCTGGATGCTGTAACTAAGATTGTTATGGAACTTTTCTGACCAGCAACAGGTTCCATTGATGATGTTATTAATTCTTATTGACTGTTATCTTGATCTGTTTCTTGGCTACGAGCCTGGGACAGATGTGGCACTATGCAGAGGGTTTATTACGTAATACACTATCAATAGGAATTGTTTTCATTTTGACAGTTCCACAACATTCATGGGGTTGTTTACGTTGCTAAGCGGACAATTTTTTCGAACATACGAAAGAATGGATTAGCAATAAAATTAAAAATAATTCAGATTCTGATTAATAGTGTGAATATGTAGGATAGTGTAGACGTTTGTTCGCTAGTGTGAGTAAAACGGGTTCCGCTATATTCATCATCTGCCCAGCCTTTTCCCAACTATATTGGGGTCGGCTTCCAGTCTAACCGGATGCAGCTGAATACCAGTATTTTAGACGGATCTGACCTTCACAACCCAGTCACTGGGTAATACGCTACGCCTTAGTAATGACTGGTTGTCAGTATTAACGTAACAATTGTCAAAGACCCACGAATGACAGTCAGGACCAACGGCTTAACGTGCTTTCCGAGGCACCGAGGGGGTCTTGGTATGTAAAAACTGTCACCCATCCACAGACTAACCGCGGCAAGCGTAGCTTAACCTGATCGATCGACCCGTTAAAGTATAAGTACAACCTGACACTGAGTGGCAAATTGCAATAAAATCGTTAGAAAATTTTAATATCGCGGGCTACTTAAGTGCGTCCTTCTTCAAGGCGTATCGAACCTGGCTTGTAAACCTGGGTAGCGTTAATTTTTTTTATCCTGCTTGTGTAGTTTCAGTAATAAACAGGGTAATTTTTCAGCATATAACTAAACCCGCTAGCATATAAATTTAACGTCTGTTACCTATACAAAAAAAAAAAAAATCTGCTGTTTCATACATTTTGACCGCGATTTCTATGAAATAACAGATTTTTTTTTGTATAATTGACGATAAATTTATATGCTAGCGGGTTTAGAAAGATATGCTGAATTAATGGTTACAGTTTGCGCACTGGTTAAAATTTTATCCTGTATAAACGTATAGTGTTATTAATATTCATACTTACGCACTTTAATTATAACATGGTTGGATTTTATGCATACATAGTATTAATTTAATTGCTTTAAATCACGGTACAAACTTTTAATAAGTTCCACGCAACATTTAATTGGATAACAGAATTATACGAATCGGAAACCAATGCGTAAACACAATTATAAATTTTATTAAATTATGCCACAAAATACTAACTTTATACCAATAACATGGTATTTAATATCTGTTTTATATGAAACGCATTGATTTCCTGTTCAAAGGCAGTGCGTATAATTTTATACAGAGTAATTAAAATACCACTAAGTATATTATACAATTTGTTAGATCTATAAAACTTTGCGAAGTAAAATTATGCGCCAAACCATAAATAGGTGAACATATAAAAATTATAACATATAAAACGCACTTACCCCGCTCAAAGTTTTGATATTGTGCAAAGCGTCTTGGGCTTTCAACGCCGCTTTGCGAGTGAAAAACGTCACAAAACAGCACCCTGTAACAGAAGCGCACACTTACATAACATGACATACACATAACATACAGGGGGTTGCCTACGACACACCTTACTTCAGACAAACTATACATAGAAAAAACAACAACGAAAACAAATGTTAAACTACGACATAAACCTATTTTTGTTAAATGCCAAATGTCAATAACACAGGGATTTTAATGTCAAATTATTTGGTATTGTTGACAACAAAATCTTTCTGAAGCAAAACCTATTTCCAAAGACTATAAAACCACTAATTGATCTGTTTTCGAATCTCGTGTGAACTTATTAGATTGACTATCATCATATTTTGGTAAACCAATCACAGGAGTTATTTGTCAATTATATATTTACTCATAAACACTGAAAAACATCTCGCCGTGAAAACTTAGGTTAAGTGAACTTGAAGTAAGCTGTCATTCCATCCAACGCTAGAGATTGACAGTTCACTTCAAGCTTACTTTCGCTTCACTCTCACGAGGAGATTTTTACAGACTAGACAGCATCAATACAGGGTAACACATAGACGCGCAAACTAAAACCATAAATTCGTGAATTGAGACGTAGCGCAGACAGTTTTCGCCGAAAACTAAATCTGCGGTTTCATATACAACTGCCATGCCTACACGGTCAAAGTGTTAGGGGATTGCAAACTATTGTTTTGTTTTAATAACCGACAAAAAATTCAGAATCGTGTACTGAATCTATGGTAAGGGGTTGTGCGTATATGTCCACCTGCCACCCTGTATATGAGCATTGGTTCATGTTGATATCTATCTATCCCTACTATATATTTAATATAATATATTTAATATATATTATATAATTTTTTTTTATTATTTATGCGAAAGTAACTCTGTCTGTCTGTTACGCTTTCACGCCTAAACCTCTAAACCGATCGTCATGAAATTTGACAAAGATATAACCTGGGATATGGAGAAGAACATAAGCTACTTTTTTACGCAATAACCGACACCCACGCGGGCGGAGCCGCAGGCAAAAGTTGGTAATCTATAAAATATTCGACCAATTAATTTCAATGATGTCCTTTGGCACGAAATGCAAAGCTAGGTGTATTTACAAAGCACACATTTGCGAACTACATTAAAGTCAGGAAGAATTTGTCTGAAATGAAGTGTGAAACATAAAAACATTGTAAAATCAGTAAAAGCTCTAGATCTAGAACACACAAATATCACTCATCGCAAGCTTAACAAACAAAACCTAGATTATTATAACAATTTACATACAGAAATCACAGCACACATTTAACATTTTCTATTAGATTCAATTTTAAGATTTTCAATTTATCGTTTGATTTTTAATGAAGCCTTAATCCACACAAACTACAAGCTGCGTTTCATATGGAACCTTCAAAGTAGCTTGTCCGGAAGGTGTTCATAATACCTACATACTGTTTTCAAAATTTACCAATAAGAGTATTTAAATTTTAAGATTTTGTTCATCAGTGTTAATATAACTGTAGTTTTGAGTTGATATATCTATACTTCAGACACTAACTCCCCTTAACTGCCCGAGTCGTCATCAAGAAAAACTGCCGACTACTAAAAGGCTAAATAACCTTCCTACACTTCAACCAAGAATGTCACCTATTCCAAGACTATCAAGACTCAAAATTTTAACACGTAGCAAGCAACCACTTTATAACTAACGACTGTTTATTTACTGCACAATTCTAATTCTGTTGAATGATCGACAGGCCATTTTACGTACGTCAGACTAACACGCGAATGGCGTGCCTCCACTAACGAGTTCACGTTATAAACTGTTAATTGTGACACGAACACTATTTACATATTAACAACATATATAGCATACTATTTGAAGTGTAATAAAAGTTTTATTAAAGAAAAATATACTTTAATTGGAGTATCTGATGTGAAAGGGTTATTTCAGAAGTTTAATTTGACGTTTTGCTGAGTTTTACGAATTTAACATTGTAGTAATTGCCTGTTTTTTTTTAACTTTAATTGAAGGTGTGAATTAACAAGTAAATTAATTTATGATTTTTATTTCTGAGCCTACAAACAATTTAATTAATCTGTAGAAAAAATATTTTCATCGAAAATTGCCCATCGCTTTGATAAGTTTATTCACTAACATTTACACTCTTTGTCTAACACATTCAATAAATTGTAAAGTGAAATTCTTTCATTAAAATATAAACGAGAGACAATATTCCCTGCTCACAAACAATATAAAACGCAACATTAATTACATAACGTCATCTAGAAATAAAACAAGGAGAAAACATAGAAAAATAATTTTAAAAAAACATTTTTTTGAACAACCGAGTCTGCTTCTATGCAGACCTTGTCCAACAAAAGAAGAGACAAGGTACAAGTGAATAAGGGGGGGTTTTTAGCACAAAAGACTTTAATAATGGGACAAACAAAAATGTCAACATGTATTATAACGTGCAGGGAGACCTGACCCTATTGTTGTTTGGCTAAACAATGATACGTGAAAACGGGACCACTCGCTTAAAACACATATTGGAGCGTGAATACATTTTTTATACATTTTTTATTTGCTGTATGTATTTCATGAGTGTATTTAGGGATGAAAGGTACTTAACGTTTTTAAATAATGTGATTTCATATTGTTTGAATAAATCTGACGTGTATGTGGCTGGATTATACAACTTTTTTCGGGATTCAAAGGAGCTTAGAGAAGCTACAGAGATTGATTTCATGTAATTTTTTCGGTAAGCTTGTTCATGGAATGATATTTATTCCGGAATTCTAGAAGAAAATTAGCTTAAACGTTTTATACCATATTTAGGTGTATTTTGTATGTGGTAGGATTATACAACTTTTTTCGGGATTTTAAGAGGAGCTTCGCGACGCTACAGAGATCGATTTGATGTTATTTTTTAGGGAGGCTTTTTCATGGAATTATATTTAGGAATTCTAGAAGAAAATTAGCCTAAGCGTTTTTATACCATATTTAGGTGTATTCGGCTTGTAATTTTACTGAGGTGTGGACAAGTAGGAACTTGACAAAGCTGTTTATTTTGGAAGTTAAAAAGTTTTTGTTGAAGTAGTCGCCTCAAGTATCGTTTCTTCCGTCTTTAACTTTCCTTTTGTTAAATGAAGTAAAGTGTCGACCAATCTCAGATTACATAATGAAGATCGACAGTTCCTAAGTTTAATAATTACGAAAGCACAAAGGAAAACTTTTCGATTTAAATACAGACAGTTTAATACAAAAGTTTAGAAATTTAAAATAGTTGAAATTTTGTTACCAAGTTTCAACTGATATTTTATATTCGGTGAAAGATATTAAAACGATGGATTAAGAAAGTTTAATTTAGACGTGGTGAAACATTGTTCTCTTGGGATGAAAGTTGTATAACTTTTCAAAAATACTTGTTCATTTTTCGCTACCTAAATAAGATGACAATCGCAAAGGTAACTTGACTAAACTTTCAAGACGATTATTTTAAATCATGTAGGTATCCTGTATTTTAAGTAAGTAAGGTAGTAAGGTAAGTACGGTCCAACGTATAATTTAAACTATTGAAACAAAATTGGAAATTCCAAACACTAGAATACAGTACTGCTGGCCCAGAAAAAAGATAACGTCGAACAAAAATACCGCCATTCTACTTCCTTAAACAAAGTTAACTCAAGCAAACTGGCTTCGGGGTATGCAGAGGAAAATTAATTCATTATTTCAGTTCACAGTTAGATCCTCAAACATCTCACTCAGTCGAGCAGCTTTTAATCTAAACATAACTTCATCAATATTGAATAAAGATGGTTCAATTAAACGTTCCGCCACTGTACCTACAAGTTCCGATATTCCCGATACTAAAATTAACAATTTCTTATTCATTTTCATGTCGACTCAAATATCTGAATATCGTTCTCAAATATAATCGGGGAAGGTTCATTGTGTTTAAATCTATTTATGGATCTTCAAACTCATGTCGTATCGTCCTATTTTTGGATTTACGCAGAATTAATTTGCGTTGAGACTAATATAGGTTTTAATTTGTTATTTTCTGTGAATTTCATGAATAGTCAACCTTTGTAAAGAACCTACTTTTTAGACGTTCATCAAAACGTGAATGTTTAAAATAATATTTGTTTAAAGGTGATATTAAGTTGTGTGATGTGTGTCGCATTTTCGATACAATATAAACCTGAGAATTTTTTCACTAAGTGTAATAATTAAGTCGGAAAATTATTACCAACTCAATTATTGAATCGGATTAGCAGTGTGCTTTTTTATTACATGGTCACCTCAAATTGGTCACCAAAATTACTATGTTTCCATAGATGTATCAAAATGGATAGATCATTGGCGCATCTTCGCTTCGTAACTGAAAACGAAAAACCTACTACAAGATCTTTTGGCGGTGGCTTGACGTCGACAGCGTTGTTGGTAAACATAGTCATAGACAATTGTGCAAATGTATTGAAAAACAAGATGGCGGCGTAAGTTCCAATTTCAGCCACGCGCCAAAAGAATCTTGTAGCGCTCGTATGCAATTATAAAAAAACCGTTCCCTTTACAAATGTTTTTATGGCCCAGGTTACACAGAACATTTAACAACAAACCTTTGCTGGCTCCAGTGATCTTGTCCCTCAGTACGTTGATTTGGTGCACCCTGCCGAACTCCTCGAACATCTGACGAAGGTCGTTCTCGTCCATGCTACGAGGCACCTGGCCCACGAACATCTGGAATGTGGCACATCGGGATATATTAGTACAGACATTAATATTTTGGAGAGTACAGTGGACCGACGGTTCCCGAGGATCATGGGAATCGGTTGTACACTGGCAGAGTCAACCAGGTCGTTGTGATGACGCAATGGGAAGCCTCTATAACCTCCAGCATTGTCGGCTGGTATCAATGATGATGGTACTTTTATTATTTTATATTTATGATCTTCAAATATAATATTTCAAGTCCAGGCAATAACAAATTGCTTGAACATTATAAAACCAGTTAAATAAGGTATATTTGATTTTAGGTATCGACGTTCAATTTTGATTTGTAGTCTGCCTATTATTAAAGGTAAGCTGCGCCCGTTGCTAGGAAAATAAAATACAATACCCAGCTTAAACAATACAATATTGTAGCTACCTATTATAAGAATACTGCTGATTTATTTGGAGAGGCTTAAAATCTTACTTTCGAGTTCTATTGTCTACCTGAATAGACAAGAAACGAAGCTCTTCAGTTTTTGAAGCTTATTTAGTTGACTCGCACGAATTAATTCGCCCGAATCGGACCTATCGCCCCTTCTAAATAATATAATATTTTGTATAGGTGACTCGCACGAAGTTTACTGTATTTGTAGGTAAATCGACATGAATTAGGCAACTGTCACGTTTTGAATAAAACCTTAAAGAAACAACAAAAAGCTAAGGAAAAAGTACACTAACTTTATTAGGTACATAAAATTCAATACATGCCAGTTGCCTAATACGAATTTCTGGAATTGTCTATATCCTACAAATAACTTCCCTCGTCTCGGGCGAGTTAATTTGTGCGAATTGACTAATAAGCCGTTTTTGTAAAGCTGTTGACAGAAATAAATTATGCTACTCACGATAATTGCAATAACAACATAAATTCCAAATTAATGGGGACAATTAATAAGTCATGGTTGGCGTACTCGGTGCATAAAAGCAATCATGAGGATGTAATTGGTAGCGGGGCGGTGCTGCCACCTAGCGGCCCAGTAGCCAACCACGCGGAACATTTTTAATTACGTCGGTGCATCACTTCATTTGCAAATTTTCAAACTTCATTTTCTTTGGAGTGAAATGAATTAAACGCGGCTCGGGCCGGAGTGCGTTTTGTTCCGTTTTCACTAGAAAGGCTTTCAATGTTGCAAGTGACGTTTTTGTTAAGGTATTGTTAGAATGCTGGTTGGTTTGCAGAAAAGGTTTTGAAAATTAAAAAGGTTCAATGCCATTTCTTGTTTGTTTTTATGCCATACATACAAATTAAAAAAGAATGAAGTCTGTTTGTAATGTAAAATATATCAGTTATTGGCTAAATATGCTGAAAACAGTAGGTACCTACGAGTATATACCTACCTACGATACTTTTAACAATTTTTTTAAAAATTTTATTCGGTCTGTTTGTTTGTTACAACTTTAATACAATAAAAATGTGAATATCAGGGACAAAATTACACACTACCATAAAAACACTGACAAAATTATCCGAGGGCTGATTTTTCATTAATCAGATAACTTTTATCTGAGGGATAAATATGTCGGTTTGACAGCTTTTGTATAGAAACTGTAAATTGTATTCTTCAGATTAAAGAACTGACTATTTAAAAAATAGCCCTAAAAGAAATACCTGGGTAACATTAGAAAATTCTAGTAGTTTTGGGGACATCTTAGTGATTGATCATAAAATATGAATTCGATCTAATCAAATCGATAGATAGAAATCTAAACTGTAGATTGATAAATTATCAATTATCATCACTAAATATAATATTTAATAGCACAGAACTTTTAGAAGCAATTTTTCATCATTTCATGAAAATATTATAATCATCTTAATGTACCATTTGCGTTCCCATGAGCGATTACCGTTATCAAAAGGCCCCAAAGGTATGTGGGTTACCAAAAGAGGTCATTGACTTGCTCACGAAATGTTTAGATTCATTCTGAAGATTACATTATTTTCGTGAAAATATATAGTTTTTGTTTGCATAAGCATGATATTTACTTATAAACAGAGATCGGATATTCGGATGCATATTTACCTAAAGATAATTTTTAGCTGTGAAAGTATGGAAGCGGCTTTATAAATTATTCTTCGATTACATAACTATTCAGATGTACTGGAGGAGGGGTGGTTTGTATTAGTTAAAACAAAAAATAAACAAATTACTTACCTAAATTAAGACTTTTTCGATTCAAAAGCGCATTCCATGTTAGCCAACATCTCAACTTTAGGTGAATATGCATCCGAATATCCGATCTCTGCTTATAAAGTTTATGTCAGTAGGATTATTCCCACACTAATAGTTACTGTGTACACGTAATCAGCCTATACCGTACCCACTGCTGGAACACAGGCCTGCTTTCGGTGAGAGGGAGTGAGCTGCGCACGGGCCGACTGTGGGTTGGTAGATGTCACTTGACATGGAATTTATGGTTCTAGGACATGCTAGTTTCCTCAGATATTTTCCTTCACCATTATGAGAGCAGTAGTGATAAAATGATTAACACAAAGTAAAGCAGCCTGCCTGGTTTCGAACCGACTTCGAACTCGTAAGTCAGGGTCGAAGCCACTGAACCAGCATAGCTCTTACTGGGCCACCACTGACTGGTGAATATTATAAATGCCAAAGTAAGTTTAAGTTTGTTTGTTACGCTTTCACGCTAAAAAGGCTGGACGGATTGGGATGAAATTTAGCACACAGGTAGACCATGACCCGGGTAAGGGCATAGGCTACTTTTTATCCTGTATTGCAACAAAGTTCGCGGGCAACAGCTAATAATTAAATTATACATTTCTTTTTTTCTTTCCAGGTGGAAAAATCTGCTGAGTTCATAGTTCAACATCACGCCAAATTCCTCTGCCAGGGGTGCGGGTTGTTCGAAAGAGTTACCGTAGCCCCTGGCACATAGGCAATTGAAGGAACACGGGTGGGTTTTAGTCAGTAAGACACGCCCTCTTGCTCCACCCAGAGCAGGAGAAGTTATTTGATGACTTCCGAAACTCAAAAAAAAAAAAACCGCCAAATTCCTCTCACCGAAACGAGGCCTGAGTCCCAGCAGTGGGGAAATTATAGGCTAATTATACCATGAGGTTGTATCATAATTGAGGACATAGTCCACAATGTCTCATAACATTTTACATGAAACAACGTTACCAAAGAATAATAACTACATTACTGTGATATTACCTTGATGTAGTCGGGGTCAGGCATTTCAGGCTTCTCGTCATTGTTGTTGTTGTTTATGCTGGTGCTGTTGTTGTTGTTGATGTTCATGTTCATCCCACTGAAACAACGGAAAGCGACCGGTTAGATACGTTGGTATTAGATAAATAATAGCAGATGGTTGTGTGGTAACGTTTAATTTAATAAACTTGGACGTCACAGAAAGGGAGTTTCAACAAATTGTGGAGTTAGTTAATTATGGCAGTCAATTCTTCATCAGGTCTCCCATCATTACTATTATTCTTTTGCCATTATCTCAATTTATGTGGAGTTTCAAGAATTCCATTGTCAATCTTAGTGAGATAACTCCGCCCTGGAGTGTAAAATTGTGGTGCTGTTCCACAAACAATGGGGCAACTAATACCTATCATGTCCAGCGTGTCCTGTTGTCTGCACGCAACAGGAGTTGATAGAAGATACTAAAGGTGTCAAACTCGTAGCCAAATTTTAGGCTAACTGTATTTAGATTGCTATTGACACGCTAAGAATAGAATCATAGTTATATCTAAAGCATTATTGAAAGCTTAAAAAACAAAAAAAAAAAAATCCAAGAAGTTCAGTTATCCATAATATCTTTCACACTTTTTTGGTAAACACTGAAAAACATTATGAGAAAATGACTGCGTTTGAAATCTCGAAAGCTAATATTATTCTTGTATATTATAGAATACCTAGATATTACAACTTTGTTGAAAATAATTAACGACAAAAAAATAACTAATTTCCAAACTATCCAAAGGTTAGATTTTTACCTTTGTAAAATAACATTTTGATAATATGAGGCTAGTAGCCTTATATTATCAAAATCCTATTTCCTTTAAACCTACTTACTACTACTTGCTACAACCTGGAAATCTTCAATGTTGCCATGTCAACAAAAATGTATATCAGATTTCTATTTTAAAACTCATGTAGGAAATAATTACTGTCGAATTACAAAAGATAACCACAAGGAACATGATTATGACATGATAACAATAATAAGTTAAAATCTTATCAAATAAATTCTTATTTGTTACTATAAATAGATTAATAAGGTATTCCTAATAAAAATATGATGTTTCCATAAATATATATCTCAGAAAGATCTCCAAAAATAAATTACATGGAAATCAAAACAAAATCAATAAAAAATATTTGTCGAACGCAGGGTTCGAACCTGTGACTCGTCACGCAGAAAGCCAATCACACACTCACTGAATCAAAAATGATATGTAATTACAATCTATCATTAGATTTTCTTAACCTCATCTTTAAACGTGGTTGATATCAATGCTTAAGGCTAAATATATTTTCATATCTCGTCATCCATAATATGAACAACATTAAACATAGTAACAACTTGGAAATACTTAACTACACAAATTAAATACACAATATTCTAAACTTGTCTACCAAACATCTTCTACAAACATAGAATTTATAGGTTACAAATAGGAAATATGTAATGCTTAGGTATTTGCTAAGAAATCATGACTCTGAATAGTAAGAAGCTATGTGATTTCAGATTTTAGAGACATTACTACATTTCTTAGTTCCCATAATAGTGAAACATCAAAAGAAAAAGTATCAGGAAATTTGTCACAAAAAAAGTATGTACCGAATGATTCTAGAATATCCATAATACCATTCTCGCGTGTGTGCGACGCACTTGTCGGCACCGTTATCACTGATAAGGCTGAACATCGCTCGATTACACCACCTTATCACTTATCACACTCGATCAACCAGCCACTCGGGGCGAACTAACGTTATGACGTTATAGTTACAATGCGAGGTAGAACAGGCCTAGAATTTTGTTAGTACCCTACGTTTTGAAGATAATTTCAACTAGAAGAATTTTGTCGGAAATTATCTGTGGTCATGTACCTTTAAAGAAAGGCATTTTTGTTATTATTGATGTTTTAATGATCTGATCTGTTTTGATGTTTTTTTTTTTGACGATTATATAAAAACCAACCAAACTGACTGATACTAGTTATCCAAATAAATAAAAAATGAATTTTCTCAGTTGTAAACAGTTACAAACGTTTGAATTTATAATCGACCGATTAAAAAAAAATTGTGGTATCATTTTTATTGATTTTTTTATACATATTAGGGACCAAACTAAGAAAACATATCAAAATACCTACTGTGTTCTAAAGGACATTTACGTTTACCAGTAGTAGGTAGTACTTTAGTGTTGCCAGTAGTGCGTTAATTACAACTAATTGCTTTTCGTGTGGAAAATTATGACTAAGTATTTGTTTTGATTTAATATATAATCCTTTGCTTTATATGACAATGTTTAATCTTTATCAGCAGTCGTATCGATCGGTCTAAAAATATAGATTGGTGTTGTGATGCAGAAACATGGTGTGGTCCCCTTTTGGTTCATAGGCGAAAGCATGTTTTTAAAACTTAAATTATTATAGTCTTAAAATTAATAATTATACAGTATGTTCAAGTATATAATTTTTTTTCGGGACATTGACAAGCGATTGGTCGACTCTTCATGTGACCAAAGGGCTGGCCTATTCTTAGGTCAAAAAATCAGCATTGCCAACCAACCTGGCAATGCTGCCAGCCTTTTGGGCACTTTTCTCGCTGACAGCGATGCGGACGAATTCTTTAATGCCCAGTGAGCTTTACTTTATAAACTCAAATGACTTTTTTGTTTTACAATCTTTGTAAAATGTCGTGAGTGAGGATAGTAAGTATCAAGCGCAAGCCCCTTATGAACTTTTTATCAGGGCATAAAAAGCCCTGATAAAAGCCCCAATCTAAGCCCCAATCTAATTGACTGCATTGCCGTTTTTAACAGTCTCACCCACCCATCTTATAAACTTGAAATAATCAGTGTTAAATAATCCTTACCCATAAAGCTTTCAACCACGCACCTAATTTTGTCGATCAGCGCTACAAGAACCCTGCCAGCTGCCATTTCTAATAATACAATTTAACCCCGTCCCCAAGTATTTAACCTTTGATATCATTATCCTGTTAGCCTCCAAGTTCGTTACCTACGATATCTAACCGTAATCTACCGATCGATACGATACTAAAAGGGTATTACTAGTAGAACGAGGGTTAGATTTATCGTTTCAATATGTTTTATCATCTGCCTCCCCACGTACTTATTGTCTGAGTACATAAATACATAGTTTTATCGCGGTACTGTCTGTGTAATAATAGTCAGCGATAGTATAGGAACACATTGCCGATTTGGAAAGGTGAACTCTAAATTAGCTATGGCTTAGTTCGGTGACCCCTTGTATATCAAACTTGCATACAAAAAAAAAAAAAGAAAAGAATGGTCATCCAATCAGGATGACCATTCTTTTCTATTTTTTTCAATGGAATTCGGTGTCGATGCCGACATCTGCCTATGTCAGATGTGTTATGGAAAAACGTGTGAGATCATTTCACACGATTTCGAGACCCTTAATTTCACATAAACAGCTAGAGTAATATAATTTCTCATTGGTAAAAATATTGTAATAAGGGAAAATGATATTAAAATTACATAAAGATAGAAGCACAGATAGCAATCGTCATACTTTATTCAAATTCTTCGTTGCATTAGGAACAAAATCAGTAGTAGAATTGGTTAAAACTGTACTTGGATTGGAACCTGCCTGAATCTACTAATGGTCTAGTTGATGCACTACATAATCTATATCTATATCTATATCTATACATATAATAAAATTGTAGAAAAGTGGTGTCTGTACAATCGAAATATATAAAAAAAAAGTAGCAGGGGTTGTTATTATATCGATGCTGAACCCGAGATTGTAATTAATTTTTTTTTTGTCTGTTTGTCTGTTTGTCTGTGTGTTTGTGCATGCTAATATCAGAAACGGCTTATTCGATTTAGATGCGGTTTTCACTAATATATTGTAGTAAGCTTCACTTAACATTTAGTGTTTATTTCATGTCAATCGGTTCATAAATAAAACAGTTATGTCAATTTAAAGAATCACGGCGAACATTTGTTAATCATTCATCCCCGATGGCCATACGTCAAATATCGTATACAGAGAAGCATTACTGTAAAGTAAATTTTTTGCTACCCAAACGACGGTATATTATTATGTAATTCAAAATATGCTGCCCAAAAAGTCACTATTCCACGCGGACGAAGTCGCGGGCACAGCTAGTAATGAATATGATGATAAAAAAACGCACATCTCTTCAATGATATACCTATTACCTTTAGATGTGTTACCGGCGCTTAATATTGGAAAAATATATGCAAGGTTTAGATGTGTTACCGGCGCTCAATATTGGAAAAATATATGCAAGGTTTAGATGTGTTACCGGCGCTCAATATTGGCAACATAAATGCTAGGTAATTGCCGTGTTATTAGTCACGTACCATCCAGTGACACGGCGCAACGCTAGTGACCTTACTAAATATACATGTTTATCTCTTTCTAACAACAGGAATCGGTACGGGTCTTTCCTGTTCTTCGCGCACTGTATGATTGTAGGTAGCTACATTTATGGTTTACGCTATTTTTTGAGCTATAATGTTTGCGTATGACGCGTCTATTTATAATACGTTATTGCATCTCTGAGCCAAAGCCTTCACTAACACTTCGGCCTACCCTTCAAGAGACGTGAGTGATGTACCAATACAGTGACAGTTGGCGCCCCACACATGAGCGTGGCGCACAATATGTGACCAAGTAATTGTTATTCTGTGGACGTGTACCATGGGTTCCGCACCCCAAGCTGTATGGTGAAGAGTGAGCACGTCTTACGGGGCATATGAGAATAGTGTCGAATATTGCTTTGGTAAGGCCTGTGGTCTATGATTAACCGAAGGTTAGTCATGAAAAGGCACTAAAGTCACTTATTTTCAGGCCTTCGCAAAGACGTAAAAATATCGCGGCGGGATTTTGTCGAGCACTGGATTTTGAACTCTAGGTGTTAAACCGAGCATTGAGAATCCAACAGCGTGCATCCCAGAAAAAAAACACACAGTTCGATTTTCAAATCTAGACGCTAAATTCAAAACGTTTATTTCGGACAATAATAATCCATATTTTGTCAGCAGGTACAGTAGGTATTTTACTCTATGTTAGTAGGTACACATAACATATAAAATCAGAATAAACTAAATGAAAAAATTGTTAAAATTAAATTAAATCAAAATTTAATTTTAATTTAATCAAAATTATATCAGAATTAAATCAAAATTTAATTAAAATAAAATAAAAATAAAAATTAATAAAAACGAAATCTAAATTAAATAAATAAAAAATAAAAGCATCAGAAACATAATAAAATCAATTAAAATTATAAAAACCCCTACCAATCGACAGGCCCCGAGTACGCAGGTGTGTGTGCATCCAATGCCCAACGATTGGACTGTCAAATTTGTCCCTTAATGTCATCAGGATGACGTTGGTACTCCCCCTCACCCTACTCATTACTGATGCGGTTCTCTTGCGCATAATAGCAAAGCAATCGTCAGTTTGCGTATATGCAACAATTAAGCAGCAGCAGCTAAGCATTGCGTTGAAGATCGGGTACGCCAAAAATCTCACCGCAATATTTTTACGTCCTACATTTTGATTGTTTGGTGAAGGCCAGTTTTTTACAGCTTTTCAGATATCTAACGAGATAAGATTGGTGATGCAGTGAGGTGATGGCAATATCATGATTTTGACTTGAAGATTTATAGGTCTTTACAGGAGCGAACGTCGAAACAGCTGCGAAAGCAGTTTTTTCTGACTGAAGATAAATTTTCAGCAAAATTTGCCGGAGCTCAGTTCTGCTTTGTTCGCGGATATGGTATGCATTAACATTATAACACCTAAGTAGATATCACTGACTTCTGGTTTGAGATTTATGTCGGTAAACATAGCCATGATAAACACAATAAATCAGAAACAGTATACATACTGTAAATAAGAGAAGAAGGGGCCTTCGTTTAGCACGTATAATGTAAAATTATAATGTTCCCACTGCTGGGACAAAGGCTCTACTCTGTGAGAGGGGGTGGGTTTACCGTTTTTAGAGCAGTGGTGATGAAATAATTTAATTTAATTAATTAAATAATTAAATTAAATAATTAAATTAAATAAAAATAAATAAAATAAAACATCTCGACTTAGCACACGAGGTTGTTGACATGTGGAATGTGGACTCGGCTGTCATTGTGCCGATTGTCGTATCAGCCAATGGACTGATGACCGAAAGCCTCGATCAACATCTCTCGAGGCTGTCGTTAGGTTGTTGGGTCAAAGGCCTGATTCAGAAGGCAGTACTCCTCGATACGGCTCGCATCGTGAGGAGGTTCCTGTCTCTGGAGCCCTAACCACCGGTAGCTTGGACCCTGCTCCCGATACCGCCGGACAACTACTTTTTATATTTTTAAATGTTTTTTGTTAGGTTATTTTATAAAAATATTTAAAAATATATTATAATATGTAATTAATTGAATAAACGAAATAATAAAATTAAATTCAATTTTTTTTTTTTTTTACAGGCCTGTCAGGGTTTGAACCCACGAACTACAACTAATAAGTGGCGGTCGTTATAACCACTAGGTCACCAGTGCTCAGCGGGATTACTGGCTCATAATCTATATTTCATCACTTAACTTAAGCCATGATAACCTCAAAAGGAGTCTCCATGAGTTCATGATACACAAATCACACAATCTGATCAAAATAGCTCTAATCTAGGACATTGTAACTTACAGGTACCTATATGACTAACTGCCGCCAAGCAGCCATTTAAACAAATGCTTAGATAACAATGTATGTAGGATCGCATGCATGTGTTTGTTTGTTTGTATGTGTGTGTGCATGTTGGCTATCATGTATATCATTCACGAGTGATATCGTAATATGTAAGGCGACTGTTTAGATGTTCGATAAAATTGTTTTTGTATGACGTGTGGTCGCATTCTTCCTATTTATTACAGAGTAAACGCAAAATGTCTTTAGTTGTAAACTAAATTGTTAACTAAAAATACAAGGTCGATTTAAATAAGCTAGAAAAACTTCGCAAATGTGCTAGGTATCGATATATAAACATGAAAAAACGAAAAATAAATAGGTTTCTTTTTTGGAGCTTTGTCGACCGCAGTTCGTAGTTGTAGTTACTACAAGCATGAGTTCATAAAACCAGTTCTTTTTTCGTTTTATCGTGTCTTTAGATATTGATATCTATGACCATTGTGAAGCTTACACAAACAAACTGACTCAATAGGTACTCAAACTGCAATATCTGCGGATGTTGACCCCATAAAAAATCACCAAATCAATAATTTACTATAGCTACTTCATTATGTAATATGAGTTCATAAAGTTTTTTGTTTTTTCGTGTGTTCAGATACTGGTATCCATCACGGTTATGAAGTTTGGTACTGAAACTGCAATATCTGCAGAAGTTGACCCCAGATAAAATTTCCGAATCAGTAGGTATTTGTTTTTTGTTTTATCTTGTCCTGCGGAGTTACGCTAGGTAATTTAATTTGACCTAGTATGTAGTTAACAACTTTATTAATTAAGGTTCTCGTGAATACTTTTGAAATTAACAGTGCTAATGGCCATAGGGAGGTTGTTGGCTCGATTTTCGAATTGATAATAATAATTGTAACCAGAATTTATTTAACTTAACTATCAATTGTTTAATTACAGTATTTCCAAACTCGTACCTAAATGTTTAACATACATTTATGCACGTGAAAAATTATCATTATGAAACAACAAATACGGATAAAAGTTTTACGTAAACCCAAAAAGAGAGCAGTGCTGGCCTACAGTGGCGAAATCACCATATAACACGATTCCTAGCGGATTCCCTTCGGGGATTCGCATCGGCATTTCTATTTTCGTTTCGAAATGATAGTAAGTATCCTTCCTTACATAGAATAAAACAAGTGACTTTGTTTTATTCGTGTTTAAAGTACGCAACGGATTTGAATGCGGTTTTCATCAATAGACAGAGTGATTCAAGAGGAAGGTTTATATGGATAATAAACCGACAACTCCGCGGGCGAAGCCACTGGCAATAGCTAGTTATTGATAAGTCAGCAAGTTAAAGCCGACTTCGCTTCGGCTTCTCTCTCAGAAAAAGTGTCACCTCGCCGCAGCTGGCCCAGTGGTATCGGCCCAACTTACGAGTTGTAGGCCGTGAGTTCAAACCTAGGCAGGCACTTTACTTTCTGTATTTAATTTCATAATCACTGCTCTCAAAATGGTGAAGGAAAACATCATGAGGAAACCGGCATGTTTTAGAGGACATTTGACATGTACCAACACGCACTGGGCCCGCGTAGTGGATTATGGCCCACTCCCTCTCACAAAGTGGAGGCCTGTGTCCCAGCAGTGGGAACACTATACATTGATTATACAAACCGAAAAAGTAAGCCAATTACACTATCTATAACTTAAATGGTCAAGTTCGTCCCAAAGCCATTGACGAAGGGTTTCCTAATCCCAAGGACGCCTGAAACTACAAAAGGATATCTCCACAAAGAAAGCCCAAGCTTACAAGTCTAGAAATAACATAATATTCCTAAGCTTCAAAACGGGTACCCGAAAGAATATTATTAGGTCTTTACCTATGAAATTGCCGTTTTGCGGTACTGGCCATTTCAAATCAAAATAATTTTTGTTTGGGTAAGAATTCTAATTTCAAATTAATTTTATTTTAAAACATGGATTTTTTTTTCCAAAAGTAGTCATTTGTTTATTGATTAGTGTTACATTTTCATCGCATTTCAATCTTTTTCGTCATCATGGATACGTTAAAAATTCGAGTAATTATGGAATATGAGTACCGTCGTGGCAGCAACGCGGCACAAGCGGCACGCAACATCAACGACGTTTACGGAGCTAACACTACAAACCAACGCACCACCTGTTATTGGTTTGCTCGCTTCCGTTCTGGAAATTTCGACCTGAAAAATGAACCTCGCGGTCGTCCGAAGACTTTGGTCGACAATGACGAATTAAAGGCGATTGTGGAAGCTGATGATACACAATCTACGGCTGAATTAGCAGCAGCTTTCGACGTTAGCGTCAAAACAATATTGGTCCATTTGCGTCAAATTGGCAAGGTAAAAAAGCTTGACAAATGGGTGCCCCACGAACTCAATGATCGTCAGCGCGAAGTACGCGTCGAGACGTGCCTTGCACTGCTCAACAGACACACAAATGAAGGAATTTTGAACCGCATTGTTACCTGCGATGAAAAATGGATTCTGTTTGATAACCGCAAGCGCTCAGCAAGTTGGTTGGATCCTGGTTCAGCACCTAAACAATGCCCTAAACGAAAACTTACCCCTAGAAAAGTGATGGTCACTGTTTGGTGGTCTAGCGCCGGTGTGATTCATCACAGCTTCTTACCAAACGGGGTGAGCATTACTGCAGATGTGTACTGTGAAGAACTGAACACAATGATGGAGAAGCTGGCACATCTCCAACCAGCATTGGTCAATCGCTCGTCTCCGCTGCTCCTGCACGACAACGCGCGACCTCATACTGCACAGCAGACGGTCTCCAAGTTGCAAGAACTGGGGTTGGAAGCTCTCCGTCATCCGCCCTACTCACCAGACCTTGCGCCTACAGACTACTACTTTTTCCAGAATTTGGATAACTTCTTGGCGGGAAAAAAATTCAATACCCGAGAGGCAGTACAAAATGCCTTTGAAGAATTTGTTGCCTCCCGTCCAGCTGATTTCTTTAAGAAGGGCATCAATAAACTGCCACTGCGATGGCAAAGATGCATTGATTGCATGGGTGATTACTTCGATTAATACAAATAAAAAATACATGAAAAAAAATCGTTTAAATTTTTTCATACAAAACGGCAATTTCATAGGTAAAGACCTATTATTTGAGCACTTACTTAGCCTAAGCCCCAGTCAATTGGGCAAAGAAAAAAGGTCGGGCTAAGGAGAATGTTCTATTTCTGTACAATGGTGATGTCACGTGTGTGTTTGAACAACTTATAGATTACAAATTTGGGCGAAAAGTTCAGAATAATGACGTCAGTGACGTGAAATCATGGTTGGTGACGCAAACACTTGGTTTATGCTTCAGTAAACAGATATTCATTAAAACGCTGGTAACTTTAGATATTGTAATTATGAGCGATAATAGTTCTTATTGCAATCCGATACGGGTTAAAATCTGTTGTAATAAAATCGAATAATAAATGAGATAAAATGCAAATAAAATCGTATAAAATTAGATATTAACTATTTAATAATAAATAATCAATTACTGGGTGGAGTTTGGCATTTGGAATCTTATGGTATATTGTTATTGAAGGGATAAACTGGTTTTAAAGATAATTTAGAGGTGACTTTGATAATTTTTTTGATGCTCTAAAGTATGTTTCATTATTTTTTGAGTTCCATCACTTTATGCATAAAATACTTGAAAATATCATATATTTTTTTGCTTTCAAAATTATTTACGGTTATATAGATACGCGTGTTTAAAAAACCACCTTTTTGAGCGTTTTCAAGAAATCACCGCCTTAAGGCGAAAGCGTCAGGGTACGCCGCGTAATTATAATTTTCTTACGTTGCTGTATGTGGATCTAAACATGATTTGCGGCCGAAACAATTATTTATTTATCGCTACACATTAACAAACAAAGTCCCCCGCCGCGTGTACCTGTCTGTCTGTTCGCGATAAACTCCTGGAAGGATTTTTATGTGGTTTTTACCAATAGTGATCCATGACGAAGGTGGCGTATAATTTGTTAAGGTTTTGTGTAAATTGGTTAACATGGGTGAAGCCGCTGGCAAAAGCAAGTAGAATTATAATCATAAAAATCATCAATATAAGTATAATTTATTTGTTAAAAAAATATACAACATTTTATAATAATGGTGATTCACTTCATGACACTTGTTTGTATGAACGGATTTTGAACATCTGTGTCTGAACTAGATGAGAAATATCTGTATTTCAGACATCAGCGCTCATCCCCTTTTGTAGGCGACACTTAGCAAATGACTTTGTTTGACCTCTATACATATTTATAAGCACTATCAATACATCTTTCTGAGTTCATATTACTCTATTGAATGACTATTTCATGACGTCTGAGGCCATTCATGACATCTGAGGCCAATTCTAACTTAAGGAGTTGTATTGCTGATTCTGATGATTATTATTCTATGAAACCATATTTGTTCCGGTCGTGAATCTAATTTTAATCTGTATACAACCTAACACGTAAGAAAATTTGAATGTTTATACGGGCTACCATAGCGTACTACCCCCCCCTTAAGGTTGACGCCTGGCATATTAAGAACCCGTACACGAAATTTAGTCGATTTCGCTTATTTACTCGATTAAGACTTAGGTACTTTTACAGTTAAAAATGCATTTTATTTGCATTTCATATGTTTTAATGCACAACATGGAAGATAGTTTTTATAATAATGTATGAGCTACTTTTTATTTTTATTATTAGATTTTGGTTAATCGACGTAAAACAGGCGCGACTGTTTTGAGAATCACGTAACTCAGCGAAATCGGAAAAATATCGTTTATGGCCTCTTAAAGCGGTGATCACATAAGATGATTTCGATAATCTGGCTGCGGTAGATAGGATGAATAAGCCAATTGAAACCGTATACGTTACGTCAAGATCCGTTGGATTACCTGCCATAGCCAGTCGCTGCAGCTAATTGCCCTAGTGGATTACCCGTCTGACACGTTTAGGCTGTGCAGAAACGTACTATTGCATCGGTGAGAATATTGGGAAAGTAATGCATTCCTGAGTGTTATATGGACCATCAACAAGGTTCACATAGAAATATTTTGTCCAACAATGCATTGTTCTAAAACGTTGAGATAAACCCATCCATGAAAATATATAGTAAGCATGACTCTCTCCGTGACTTGGTGAAGGCCGCAGGAACCTGCTGGATGCGAGAAGCACAGTTAACGGTTGATGTGACGGTGTTTGGGGAAAGCCTATGTCCAGCAGTGGACGTTTTTCGGCTGGAATGATGACGATGATGATGACTCTCTCCGACTAAACATTGCTATGACCAGGGGTGCGGGTTGTTCGAAAGAGATACCGCGGCCCCTGGCACACAGGCAACTAAGGGAACACAGGTGGGTTTTAGTCAGTAAAAGTCTGACACGCCCTCCTGCTCCACCCAGAGCGGGAGAAGTTTTTGAAGATTTTCAACCCAAAAAAAAACCATTGCTATGAATATGTATCATATTAAAGAAGTAAAACAAAACCGACAAATTCAAACACCCAAATCACCATTCGAACTTACCAACTGTTCAAGCTGAAGCTGAGTCTCAAGACAAAATGTGTTACAGGATTAGTAATTATCAACAAAGAATTGCCACTGACTCATTAGCAATCATGTAGGCAAGGCAATGAATGGACAGAATAATGAGCAACCAAGATACAGATTAATGAATGAAAATGTATGAAAGAGAGGAAAATATGAATTACTAGCATGAAATAGAGGTGTAACCTTTCAAACAAGTAACGAACGACGAAGGTATAACTTCAAGAGCAGAACGCGACCTAAATATAATCAACTGCAATTTTATCAAAGTGTGTCATCATTTTATCGCCTATAGACCTTATGTCGGTGTCAGCCATGATTAACCATAATTCTATGTGGAAGATAAAAACATGTTTAAAACAGATGCTGAGATAGGCACAGAAAAACTAGAGGTAAGAAAATACGAAACTTTTGTGTTGGACGTGAAAATATAGGAATATTGACGAACGATACTGAAAATAGTGCTGTTATCTAAAACAACAAATTCGTAAAGATCTCCATCTCAAATTACCTGAATATCGGACATCTCTGTATAATTTTGGCAACAACTCACTCAATATGAAAACTAACATAGTAAAACTTATCGTGTATTCAAAGATCCAACGATTCATCAAATCTGTCGAAATGCTTGCCAAAATCTAACTGAGGGAGCAGTTTGAAATCTGTAATACATGGCAACACTGAACTTTCTTGCTAAGTCAGCAATATAAATGAGAAACTTCAATACTTTGGTAAAGTATGATGGCTTAATTGGGATATTGATGGAAGTGAATTAATCGAAACGTAAATTAATGGAGGGAAGCCTAAACACACAATATTAACCCTAACAATTAAATATGAACTTACAGCAGAAGAATGTAGAAGCATCGAAAAAATTACAAGATGCTGCAAATAAAACGGCAGGCTGGAAGACTCGTGTGAAATATCAGGGATTTGTCAAAACTGTGATGCGTGCAAATCTAGAAGAAAATCTTTTGGCCAGAAGCTGGATGCTAAAACTGAGCCAAGAGTAATTTTCCATTTAATAATGTAACTGATAGAAATCAATTAATGTAAAAAATAGCAAGTATCAAAGGCAACTGCAATCTATGCAATAAAATAAGCTATTGTGATAATATGTAATCTAAATATAATATTGAAGTTTTGGATGCTAAAACTGAGCCAAGAGTAATTTTCCATTTAATAATGTAACTGATAGAAATCAATTAATGTAAAAAATAGCAAGTATCAAAGGCAACTGCAATCTATGCAATAAAATAAGCTATTGTGATAATATGTAATCTAAATATAATATTGAAGTTTCCTATAGCGCTCAGTATCGCTAAAAACACGTGTTGTAGTCAAAAATTAGTCATAAATATGATTCAGATATTAGTCTCACATTTGATCAAAGAGACTTACTTTTATGAATAGAAGCAGTAATAGCGATGAAAAGATTAGAAAGGCTTAAAACCTAACTACTCCACTTTTTAGTTTTGATTCATTTTGTGTTCATCTATCACTCGAAGTAAAACGTGTAGTTTTGTTTCAAATAATAGATGCCGAATGAAAGACAAAAATATAAACAATTTAAGCGTCTGATATCTGCTTAACCAACAACCAGAAAAGAAGAATAGAAAATGCAAGTAAACCATTGGATTGGTGATGCAATGAAGTTGGTATGCAGAATTATTTCATAGCGTAGGCGTAGCCAAATATTCATTTATGTTTACCTGGTAGCCATTTCAACACAGGTTCACAAACAGTTATTAGTCTCACATTTGATCAAAGAGTTAGACTTATTATGAATTGAAGCAGTAATGGCTGAAGATAAGAAAGGCTTAAAACCTAACTGCTAAGGATTGTACGATCATAGTGTTGCTGAAAACAACTTACCTCGCCTTATCTTTGAAGTGTATTGTCTTATAGCATTCAAAGGAATATTACAACGACTGATATCAACACATTATAATATTGTACCACAAATGCTATTGTTACAATGTTAATACACAGTTCAGGCAAGAGAATATGAAAATCTTTTTCAGAAAAAGGGGTTTAGGTAAAAGTGGCATGTTTTTTTAAATACGCGGCCACTAATGAAAAGTGTTTTGTTAAAAAGAACACATTAAGTCGTAATTTTTTTTCTATGAACGTTACTTTCCCACGTTCATCGAAGCCGAGATATTTAAAGTAAATGATCTATAAAATCAAATTGCCATTTGCTATAAATTGTGTTTATTTCATTCATCGTAATTAGCGATAAACAACACCACAAAAGCCGTCCATGAGCCCACTAAAAGCACCAATCTCCTCGCCCAATCATAGCACCTGTTCGTTTACCTGAGTCTCCGAGTCACACTCCGGCGCGCGCGGCGGCGCACCGACCCTCACTCCCCGTTTGGCGATAGTGTTGAGTGCGAGTGTGTTTATTTGTATCCGTTTTAAATCACAACGACTTGGCTTACTTACTGGACTTTGTTATTTTCTTACTTTGTGATTTGGCATTAAGAACATGGATATTACAAGTACAATATGTGTATGTTGCCGACGAAGTTTAAACCGTATTGGTGGGGCTCGCAGGCGATCGATGATCTTAACAGCAGAGCTTATACAAAACCACCCATTTTTAATGTCGTACTGTTAAGAAGTCATCAACATACATCAGGTAAGAATATTATTGGTGTAATTAAGTTCAAGTTATTTATTTCATAACAAAAATACGTTTGTGTCGAAATATTTGCACAGTATTATGATCCGACATAACATAACGACGCGACGTCGATAACGCGAATAATTGTGTTGTTGCTGATGTATAATAAATTATAGTTTATCTTATATTTTCCAGTTTGATCAAAATGATCGAATATGTCGTCCATGTTTTCAACGAGCTCATCGTTATGCTGAAAGTAATCCATCTCCACGAGACATACTGGACCAACCAGAAGAAAATACGTCAGGTCAACCTGCTCAAGAGATCCAAGATGTATCGATGCGAGAAGTTGTAATTGGCGACAATCCCGTACCAGAACCACCTAATCTTCTCGTAAATGAAAATATGCGTGATCAAGAAGTGCAAGTAAGTAGACCGCAGATGATAGAAATATCTGGGTACACGCGAGCACCATTTAATTCGCAATTATGTGTTTTTGCTGACTGTGCCAACAGAAATCTTCAGAGAATTCACGTTGATTTAAGGGCTACAATCCTTCAAGAAAAATGTTTCTATTTACCACGTGGGATACGTGTATGTGACGAGCACGAGTTGTGGCAAAATATTGAAACGAGTACACGCCGAGTATTTAGTACTTTCTCGGCTGCACAAGTTAAAGACATGATGGATATTTTGAGGAAACGTAAGGTTTTTTTAGACTTTGAAAAACTATCATCAATAAATAATGGCGTATTTCACTATTACATAGGATTTTCAAAAGAACATTTTGAAGAAATCATTCATAGGACACCAAGTATCACACAGAGGTACAGAAAAAAGCCGAGAACAGCCCTTGCGACAGTCCTTGCTAAACTTCACACTGGGGACTCAAATGAAAGACTGTCTAAGGTATTTAATATGACCAGAAAGACGTTTGAGAAGACAATGCGACTGGTTAGACAAGATTTAATCGCAGAATTCGTGCCACAGAACTTGGGTTTTAACCACATGACCCGTGAAGAGGTTATATCCCGATGTCTATCCATTCCAAATGCTCTATTTGGAAATCCAAATGCCCCTATAGGTGATCGTAGAGCCATTATTATACTAGACGGCACATACGTTTACTTGCAAAAAAGCAGTAACTATTATTTTCAAAGAAAATCTTATAGCCTTCATAAATTCCGTCACCTACTGAAACCATTTCTGTTAGTTTGCCCCGATGGTCATATAATTGATATCTATGGATTAAACGAAGCAACTAAGTCTGATGCTATCATTCTGTCGGAGATTATGAACAATCACACTGATCCGTTTCATTGGTACTTCCACACAGATGATGTGCTAATCTTGGACAGAGGCTTCAGAGACTGCATAGAAACAGTGGAGTCCCGTGGGTACCGAACACATATGCCAGCCACAAAAGATGAAGCAGAACACCAGCTGACTGTACAGCAGGCTAATGAGTCTAGGAAAGTTACAATGTGTCGCTGGGTCGTAGAAACAGTAAATGGTAGATTAAAAAATCAATTTCGTCAACTACGATCTCAAAACTTCAATGTCGCTGCGTCGCACTTATTTGATGAAATTAAAATTGCAGGAGCACTACTAAATGCTTTCGGTGCGCCTTTGACCGATCACAGACTAGTCAATGAAATAATAAGTAGACTAACAGAAAATAATTATGATCAAAATCGGCTAGGTGAATATGTCTTAGATAATAATCTTAATCGAAGACGAGCTCATTTTCAGCCTATAAATGCTGTAATCCCTGATGGCGATGAATTTCCAGTATTGAGTGCGGATGACCTCATCATATATGCTTTGGGTACTTACCAAATTCATCAAGCTCGCAGCTATTATGGTGAGCATATCAAAAACGGAACGTATTTAATAGAAATATATAAGGAGCCCCATATAAACGAGTTTAGAAGACGGAATCCCGAGTATCAGGACCCATGGCTGCTGAGGGGAAGGATACAGTCCCGTCATGTATCTAGCAGAATATACTATGTGTATATTTTGATACAACGAGGGTGCCAGGGAATAAATGCCATAATAGGACATTATTGTTCGTGTATTGTAGGGAAACGCACACTAGGTTGTTGTTCCCACATTATGGCTATCATATGGTATTTAGGGTGGGGGAGATATCAAGAAAATCTGTCTCCTCCAGCGTAGTTCCTCGACCTAATAATCAGGCATGATATAGAAGAAGAACCATAAAACACCCGAAAAGTCGTTTTATATCTATTTAAGTAATTGAGATTTGTGTAAAAATATAGTGATTTTATAGTAATCATGTTTTTTTTTTAATTGTCGTATAATAATGCCGTACATACTCCTCCAATAACATGCGTAAGTTTATGAATGTATGTATTGTGCTATGCGTGCTGTATTTTTTCACAATACATATACGTGGTTACGTCTTTATTTAGACGACATGATGTTGAAATTCTTCCTACTTCGATATCATATATTTCAGCTCCGATATTGCTTAGGGCAAAGTTATTTTATGAGTCATTATTATTATATATATCACTATACGTTAGCAACAATAAAATAACTGGCCGCTCAAAAAAAAAAAACATGCCACTGGTTCATACAAAATTACCCAAACCCCTTTGTGTCTTCCATCTCTCTTACCTTGTCACTTTCATGTAAATAAAACGAGACAGCAATACTTAGTTCACAGACACTTTTGCTGTTCATTCAAAGGACTATTATTTTAGTACCGGGAAATTCCACAGAAAAAATGTAAGCACATCAACAGCTACTGTGTGCCTCCAAAAATATCACACTGCACGTCCTGGAAAACTCATCTTGTATAGTCTCTACACTTTGCTGCATTACACAAGAGATCTTAAAAACTACACTTACTTCGGTTTGCTGTAGGGCGACGATGGTGAGGTCTTGTGGTTCTTGTTCGGCTGCGTGTGTCTGTTCGCATTTGTGTCTAGGCCGCCGCCACCGCCTGGGGATATTTTTCCGGCGAGTGCGTTCAGTGTATGTAACATGGCGGGCGGCGGCCGCTTTAGTCCAAGCGACCTGGTCACACTGATGAGCCGACCACGTTTGTCGAGACGGTGCTGCTTGGGAGCCACGGCGCCTTATCTCCTGATAAGAGGCGCGGGGGCACAGACGCCCCCCGCCTCATCTCCACCTGACAGTCTCACGAACGCACACACTCACGCGCAACGTAAATGTTTGCACTTACTACGCGATATGGGTCAGCGTCCTGTCCGATCTATACATGGTTTTGGCATTTTTTCATTACTATTTTAAGTTTTTATTTTGCACTGGTTTTTATACACGTTTCACTTTGTTTTGTTAATTCACTTGGCTGTTGGATTTGAAAACATTTTGAGTAAGGTTGTTGCGATGTTTTGTTGTTACAATTTCGTGGGTTTACATAATCTAATAATTAGTTACAAGCTCGTAATAAGTTAAAAACTCGTTAGCATAGGTACTGAGGAGCATTAAGAGTGGATTATGTAGTTTTATACCAGCATATTTTGTGCCAGAAAAGCCTTGATACTACTTTCGCCTGAATTCCTAGCCTACGCTTTCTGGCCCTTCGTATAAAATATTTTCAAGAATCATAGCGTGCAAACGCGCTGTATAAGTCAGTTTTTATACCAAACAATATCTATCTCAACGTCTCGTGGATTACCGAAAAAATATGGTTGCCAAGGTGTCAGATTTACAAACGCCTGAACAAAAACGCAAAGCAAAGAGAAATATATCCGCGCGTCGTCGTAATGAAATATGTGACCGCAGGCGGTTTGAGAAAAGCCTTTTTATTATTTTTTATATGATAAATTCAAAGAAAATGAAAATGCCATCAGGTAAACTTTGGCTTTAGCTTGTTATTTCCTTTTGTTTTGGTTACGAAAAGGTAATACTAAACGAACATGATAAAGAGGCCTACTTCTTGTCAACAGTCTTTCTTAACAATATGAATTTAAAGTTTAGACTAAAAGTTTACCTTTTTATAACTGTTAAAAACACCAAGTTGTAAAAGTTCTCACAAGGAGATTTGGTAATTGAGTCATGAAGATTGACATGCTGAAAAAGATATTCTGAATAGACTACCAAACCCTGCTATTCGCCGTTGTCGTCTCTGTCCAATTAATCAAGAACGAATTAAAGCCACCTCGACAACGCTTCATGCCAGCCTTGAAGATGCAACACCCGTTTTTAGGCACGCACTACATGATGACCTTAACCTGTCTATCCTACTAAAATAAACCATCAAATGTCCTCCAAAAACAATAGCCTACAAAATCAAGACGTCTCCATCTTAATAGTGTATTTGTTGAGAACACAAACACTGGGCTAGTAACATGTCAATTCAAATGAGCCCCTCGGGGCGACCGCTCGGTCCGCGTTGACCCGCTCCGCAGAATTGAGACACCGATATACCTACACTGTGTCAACTAATTAACTGTTAGGATCGCTGCTCACTTGGTTACTATGCTGTGGCGGAGATTGTTGTTCTTACTAGCTACTTGTTGGATTACAGGCTCCATTTCTTCTTTGATGTTGAGGATAAGGATCAGAATATTGGGTTCTTGGCACCTTGTGCTGTTAAAGAATAGTTTATTCATCAGGTTATATATTCTCACTAATTAATCTCGCTCCAGTTGGGGACAGAGATTATAGTGATATAACTGATGGTGCTACCACCATCCTGTTTACAGGTTTACAGCCGTTACAGGTTAGACCTGTTTACAGGTTAGATCAGACTGAAGGCCTACGCCTTCAGTCTGACCTAACCTGTAAACCATGGTGCGGGTTGTTCGAAAGAGATACCGCGGCCCCTGGCATACAGGCAACTGAGGGAACACGGGTGGGTTTTAGTCAGTAAAAGTCTGACACGCCCTACCGCTCCACTCAGAGAGTTATTTGATGATTTCCCTCCCGAAAAAAAAAAACCTGTAAACCATTCTTTGTCTTCGTTGTGGTATTGATGGCTAAATACCGATGTTATTTATTTCGATTTCTATTTCAATTTTATTTAGTAGATTTACCTTAGAACCTTGTAACAATTAATAAAAAAATATTGTGAGTCTTATTTCTATGTTGTCGTTGACGTATTATCAAACAGTTTTCACAAAAAACTACCACTACTTAGTTCAGTGTTAAACCAGCCCAAAGAAAACACAATCAGTATAAACTTATCGAACGCCATGCAAAAGTATAATCAACTCATTTGCAGGCATCGGGCGTGAGCACACGTCCCGGTTTGCGGAAAAAAACCCAGCTTTTGCGGGTAACGTCACCCAAATAAAATTAACTGGAAACACAGATTGGTGTGTGTGAGATCCAATTTGGGGTAAAACGTTGTCCATCTGTCTAAATTAGGCTTAATTACTGAGCATTGGGTATTATGATCGGGATTCGGTGCGGAAGTTGCAGGCAATTTGTAAAGGGGTATGTACAACATGGTGGATGTACATGTTGATGATGGTGAGGAAAAGAATAATGGAGGATAGGTAAGTATAGGGTAATGTAATTCGAGAACGTTTGAGTTTGCGAGGAGGCAAAGGTACCAAAAAAAAAATGTTTGTTGGAACCCGTTTAGATTAACAATACTGATTATGACGAAGAAGATTTTGGAATTGACGGTTGTGTTTTACATAAGTAAACTTAAACGTAAATTCAAGTAGATTAGAGGTTAAAAAACAGCTGTAAGGGTCAATTCTCACCGAGACGCGGCGCGACGCGCACTTTTTAAGATCACGATACAAAATAGATCTTATTTACTTCACAATAAGGTATACGGGCTGCACAACGCGGTGCACCTTAGCGTTCTTCGACACGCTTTCGCGCTCGTAGTGAAATTATACCTTTTCGTGTTGTAAATAAGTTAGATATTCTGTTGCTATCTTAAAAAGTGCGCGTCGCGCCGCGTCTCGGTGAGAATTGACCCTGAAAGTCTCACCGTGAGAGCTTAGGTGAAGTGACCGTGAAGTTAGCTGTCAATCCATCTGATGCTAGGGATTAATACTAAGGACACCTCACTTTAAGCTCACTTCACCCAAGTTATCACGGTGACATTTTTACAGAATAGCACTGCCGTTGCAGCATTTAAGTAGAAAAATGCTTGAGTAGTTATGAAGAGCAATGACACCTAATCCTACTAAAATTATCCTTCAATCCTACTAATATTATTAATGTGAAAGTTTCTATGCTTATATCATTAGATGTTAGGATTTTTGTTACCCAATCACGCAAAAACAGCTTGTTATATAGGTAGGTACACTACACTAACTAGCTACAGAAAGCTTATAACCTGGATTAAACAAATAAAATAAAATAATGTTTTATTGCTGGCAATATACCCATATACAAAAATTTGACAGTAAAAAAAATCAAGACAGAGGTACTCATAGTCATTAAAAATACATTTATTCTGTCGTCATTTTTTGTTCCCGCCTATGTGTGAATCAGTGCACAAATATAGGGCTTGCAAAGTTGCCCGAGACAACCTTTAAAATGCTGTTACTGGAGCGTCTCTAACTTCGTCAAAACGACATAGGATAGTTTTTATCCCGGTAGTACGTCCCCGTGGGATTATTTCCGACATCCACGCAGGGAAAATCTAGTCCTCCAAAAATTATGGTCAATAAGGACATACAAATAACAACAACATAAAAGGACATAACAATTATCACTACAATAACCTAAAACCTTGACCGTGCCAGTAGAGCTCAGTCGACAAAGACCCGTAACTGGATCAGTTACGTAAACATCCCGAGCTTACTTTATTGGCACTTTCGAGCGCAGTCACAGTACAATAACAGCTTATAAATACAACAATAAAATCATTTTTTACGTTTATTTTTATTAACGTTTAAGCTTCTGTGTTCGTAAAGGGGTGTGTTTGGCGTACCGATTGTTTTTGGATAGGATTTATTGAGAAAAATAAGTAGGGTACTTTGCGAATTGTAGGTTACAAAATAGGCTGCACATTACATAGGTCTGTGTTTATTAAGATAAATGGAAAAACTAACACCAGATTACTGAAAAATTACGCTCTCAAAGTAAAAAGTATAAAACAAGAAAATATTCTCATCTGAAAGTCGCAGTCGTAAATATATTTTTAAATTCTAGAATCTAGACATTATGTTCTCTAGAGGGCTCCATCAATTTTAAGTTCTAGAATCTAGACATTATGTTCTCTAGAGGGCTCCATCAATTTAAGTTCTAGAATCTAGACATTATGTTCTCTAGAGGGCTCCATCAATTTTAAGTTCTAGAATCTAGACATTATGTTCTCTAGAGGGCTCCATCAATTTTATGTGACGATGTTATGAGGGAATTGATGAACATACATACTTACATATGATTTTGACCGGTTTTATGAACATAAAACCGGTCAAAAACATAACCCTCCTTTTTGCGTCGTCGTACTCGGGTAAAAAATAGTTTGCCTTACGGCTGTCGCGATACTCGTGTGAGTATCAAAGATCATTACGTCATCTGGTGCAAATTTAAAGCTTTGAGGAGATTCATTAAATTCTGGGTAAATGGTTTGATCGTGAATTGATAAGAATAAGGCAAGTTGCTAACTGAAAACGATAGCCTACATTTTGCTGGGGAAACTGTCATTACCAGACAGTAAGTTTGATATTTGATAAGATATTTTGTGTACCTCGTTGGTATAGTAGTCGCAAGCCCAACTACTGAGCAAGCGGTCTTGGGTTCGATTTCCAGGTCGGGCAAAGTAAGTACTATTGGTTTTTTTTTATCTGAAATTTTTCAGTAGCAGTCCGGAGTCTGGATCTGTGCCCGGTTGATGGCAATAGGCTCAACCCGTATTAAATGGAACTTTTAAAAAACATAACTGCCGAAAAGTGCGTGTGCTATACTCGTAGATACACCTTTGCACAGCCCTTCGGGGAAACAAGGCGAAAATACCTGATATTTAATTAATTATACAGAATTTTGATAACTTAGAGTGGGACGATCTGAGGGGCAATTCTCGTAATATTAAGATCGTTCACAGTCAGAAGGCCAATTCTCGTAATTAAAAGCGTTCAAAATCTTGTCGCAGTCTCATCTCAGCGACAATCAAATGTCAAACGTGTATGAAAAATCGAGTTATTTTTGACAGATTGACACTGATATCAGACTGTGAACGTTCTTAAAATTACGAGAATTACCCCTCTGATCTCATTGTCAATCTGTCAAAAATACCTCGATTTTTCATACATTTTTGACATTTTCTTGTCGCTGAGATGAGACTACGACTAGATTTTGAACGGTTTTTAATTACTAGAATTGGCCTTCTGAACGACATGCAGAACCTTATTGCTTTAAACCTAATACACCATTTCAAAGGATGCTAAAACATCCAATATCGAATCCGTTTACAGACCAAACATCCTAACTCCCAAAAAAGGGCAAAAAGCCAAACGAAATCATATAACCATTAATAAAAAAACGTATCCAAACGTTCTAATACAAAACCCCGGAATTTATCCGAGACATTAATGTGCCATTTTTGTCGGTAACATTCGCATAACGCGCCGGCTTTAGATTTGTTCCGTTCCGGACCCTAATATTAATTCCATTATCATAATTCCACTCTTAATACTTTCCACAGAGGGTGGCGAGCCAAAATCTTGATGTTTTTGTTTCCGTGCCAAATATTTTATTTGTTTATGTACTAAAACTTTGTTCTGCAGAAGAACTTGTTGATATAACACGGACTAAGATCACGCATACATATGTATCACTATAGCTGACGAATGACGAGGACAGCTTGGCTATTTTGTAAAAATCTCACCGTGATAACTTGGGTGTAGTGAGCTTAAAGTTAGTTGTCATTAGTACTAATCCCTAGCATCAGATGGATTAATAGCTAACTTCACGGTCACTTCACCTCAGTTTTCACGGTGAGATTTTTACAGAATACATCGGCTGGAGCTCTTGTGCACTTGTGCCCGTTTTCACACTATGCGACATCTAAATCCTTACTAATATTATAAACGCGAAAGTTTGTATGTATGGATGTTTGTTACTCTTTCACGCAAAAACGGCCGAACGGATTTGGATAAAATTTGGCATACAGATAGATTATAACCTAGATTAACAAATAGGGTACTTTTTTATCCCAGTAGTACGCTCCCGAGGGATAATAGTTTAAAATATAAAAACAAATAAGAACTTTTGTAAACACCAGTTTACCAAGTTATGACAACCTGGTACTTTGTTCAGAATACCAATTCTGAACAAAGTACCAGGTTGTCATAACTTGGTAGGAGCTCACCTAACATAGTTGTGTCAGCTAGAAAACGCTTTATGCCTGCGAAGTACCAGGTTGGCATAAATCGGTAGGAGCACACTTAACATAATTGTGTCAGCTAGAAAACGCTTAATGCCTTCGAAGTACTAGGTTGTCATAACTCAGTAGGTTCACACTTAACATAGTTATGTCAGCTAGAAAACGCTTTATGCCTTCGAAGTATTCCCGTTTGATAGTTTCCGACATCCGCGCGGGCGAAGCCGCTGGCAAAAGCTGGTGTCTAATAAAAGCAAACTCTTGGTTTTTCAACGCTCGATTTAGCGCATAGAGTTCAAAATCCAACAATGTTTGCTATGGGTAGGATGGACTTATGGAGTATATTCGTAGCACGCGTAGCACGTGTAGCAAGCGTAGCTCGCGTAGCATGCGTAGCCTGCTACAACGATTGACAGTATTGTAAGTATAAATAATGTCACTTGAATCAATTGAACTTATTCAATTCTAAATATAACAATACCTGAACTGGGTCTGTGGCCAGCGAAAGCAATTTTGACGTGAAAAACCTGCACTAGAAGCTTGATTAAATGAGCGTTTATTTTCCAAATTCCATTCGTTAATACTTATGATTTCATACGTCATTTACGATATTTTTATGAGAAATTCAAGAAAACTTTTTTATGTTATTTTAATAGGGAAGGCAACTGTCAAAATGGCGCTGTCGTAACTCGTTTCCAACACTAGCTTAAATTTTTCCGGAAATGACGCGTTGTTTTTCCAAATACTACTATTAAATAGGAGTGGCTTAAAGCTATTCGTGTTTACGAATTACGTATTACGAAATAAAATATAACGTCACATTTTGAAAAGTAAAAAGAGTTTCAGATTATGTTAGAAATATTTAGAAAAAAAATATTACTAGGAAATATTTATGGTTTTCAATTCTGATAAAATAAATCAAATATTTAATTTAAAATATTAAAATCATTGAAAAAAACCAAATAGTAAAAGAAAACCAAACTCATGAATGAAATGAACACGAAATGGAATGAATGAACGATACGTCAAAATTTTAGGCCGTCGTAAGGGCCTAGCTACGTCGATCGTAATCAAACCATCTACAATTGGTTTTGACCGACCTTAACCATTGTAAACCTTCTGTTTACATTAACTTTCAGCTGGTATTCATTACGCCTTTAATTCCACGAAAAATGTCGAGGGTCGCTTGTTGGTTCAAAGTTTTTGTGAAACAATTATTGTAGTGTCAAGCAGTCGCATGGATGTGAGCCAAATTGTCGCTCCAAGTATTGCTCGCGTTTATAGGACGAGTAACACGCTAGGGGTAAGAATAAGTTAGCCTGGTATATATAGATATATAAATATATCCCATCAAAAACATAAATGTGAAATGAGAGCCAAGTTCAATATTATGATATATATGCCTTGGTTGTTGACTTCAACGACAAAAGAAGTGAGATCTAAATGGGTGCCAATTTCAATGGTCAGTCCTGAAATTTATTTATAACAACATAAAATATTTTATAACAACTTAAAATATAATATCTTCTTATAACTTAGGATATAATATTGATGCCTAAAGTCTGACTTGGCTAGTTGTCATATCCAAATTATATTTCATACCTTTCGCAAGTTCTAAAGCTGTAGGTTCTTATTTTATTTTTCCGAAAATTTGGCTTGCTGGTAGAAACTAGCCATCAAACCGCGCGGGCTCTTCCATGACTGTTTTCGTTGGCACTTAATAATAATTCGCTCTTATCGTCCCACTGCTGGGCAAACGCTCCATGACCATCCACTCTTTCGACCCAGGGCTACAGTGGACCACTGGTCCTGCGTTTTTTCCAGTTCGTCCCACAACCTTCTACGGGGTTTGCCGCGATGCCTTCTGGCTATGTCATGACTCCACATATTGGCTATTTGGCCCCAGTCCCACCTCGGCTTAGCGGCTTTTTGTGCAACGTCAGTAATCTGTGTTTTGGAGTGCAGTGTGGTGTTGCGAATATGGTCTGTCAGTTTGACGCCTAGAATACTGCGCTTGCATGTTGGCAAACCTGAGTTTGGATTTTTGAATGTTGGACAAAGACCAAGTTTGGGATCCATATGTCAAAATGGGAAGAATGCACATGTCCATATATTTTCTTTATAATAACAACTTTGTCGAATGTATTACGATTACAGTTTTTTACGCAACGTTACTTATTTATTTAAGTTCGTATCCAATATGTATTGATTACGTGGGTATAAGACATCCCAGACGTACGCCTGGAATTTTGTAGTGTGACTCCCACGGCCACGCGAGTACATTGACTCTTATAGAACTACCTGAAAGAAATATACGCTTAATATAGGTAGGTATACATTCTATAAACACATTGATCGCAGCAAACGCAAAACGTAACAAAATCCCTCGACATTTTTCTCTATCGGTACATATTTGCTACAAAGTTTCCCTTAGAACCTATTCTACATACTTATCGAAGTCTGGGGAGATATTAATCCTCTGAAAGCGATCAATGGAGACTTGGAAGTTATACAAAGTTTGCGCCGTTGTACTACGTTACTGTATGAAATAAAAAAAGTAATTGCCTGTACATTTTACATACATAAGACATTTATGTCTACTAACGAGTTGAGTGGGCGTAGTTAGTGCTAAAGCTCGGTTTAAAACCGCGTTTAGTTAAAGTACTCGTATGTTTAAATGGTGGTTTAAAGTGTAAAAAATGTGCGTAGAAAAAGCAGAGGTTTTGTGACAAGGTTGTATTTTTGTTTGACAGTACAATTGCCAATACAAATATGTGATCATACCCTGCGTTTAATATAGGAAAATCATGACAGTAACATTTTATACAAAAATATTAAGTTGATTCCGCAATAACTAGATACACTAGGTAATGTATTGCCCAGTAACCGGATTGTGGATGTCAGATAGATAGTTGCTCAATGTAAAATACTGGTATTCAGCTGCATCCGGTTACACTCGCGTGTGCTAGCTGACATATGGCAACTTTTTTTTTTTTTCTTAATTTTTACACGCTTTATATTAGCTTCACTTGTATGTTTGTTTGTTTGTGTGTTTGTTTGTTTGTTTGTATGTAACCGACTCCTTTGAGCGCGATTTTGACCCACTTTAAACGGTCAGATTTCATTGAAACTTTGTAAACTTGTCGAGGACCGATGACAATTCAATAATAAAAAAAATTGAGAAACAAAAAATCACGTTTTTGTAGTTAGCTGAACTAAAAATAGAAAATAAATAATAGTTAAAAAAAAAAAACTAAAAAACACGCTTTAAAAACCAAACTAAAAAAGGAGAAAATAATTTAATTGAACTAAAAAGCGTGGGGTGCTTTTTGAGGTATTTTTATAATCAATTAATGTCAAGCACCCCACGCTTTTTAATTGAATTAAATTATTTTCTCCTTTTTTAGTTTGGTTTTTAAAGCGTGTTTTTTAGTTTTTTTTAAACTATTATTTATGATTACCTATTATTGTATACAATAACGTTCTTCTAACTTAACAGACAGAATAGAATAGAAATAAAATGAAAAAAATAAATGAAATATTGTATAGAATCAAGTCTACCCGACTAAACAGACAGCTGTGCTGCTGGGGAGTTTGTTCCGCTACTTCTTCTTCCCAGCTAAAGCACTAGGAAGTGGTGAAGGGCGGGCGTTTTGGGGGGACTGTCTTATGTAATTTTATTTTGACGTTCAAAAAGAGCTGACTCTCAGCCTAGTTTGAATAAATGACTTTTGATTTTGATTTTGACTGAATCCGATGGATGCAGGATGCAGCATCGTCCGCAAAAGTATGCACATGCTGAAGATGCAAATAAAATGCTGCAACATGCAACCCTATATTCGACACGTGTTTTAAACAACAAGTGTTACTGAATTCTGCTTCCGCCAGGATCTAGTTATTGCGGAATAAAAACTTTACAGTTTTACTTAACATTTTATTGTAGGCAGTGAAGGGGGGACACTCTAGAAAGACATAATAGTGACCTCATTGGTGATCTTCTTCAGAAAGGTCAGGTGCGTAGTATCTTCACGCAACCGGCGTGTCTATGACGTGAAGGCCAATTCTCGTAATCTTTTTTTTTTTTTCGGGTTTTGGCTTCGCACGGTTTGTGCATTTAGCCAGTGTCAAGTAATTTTTCTTTTCGATCAAATAAATGGCCCGATATCGGGCACGAAGTTACAAAACAGTCATAGTCGTTTTTAGTCAGTCAAGTCAAAGTTATTGTAAAGCGGTAGTAACTTTACAACAACCTAATATGAGTTTTTGGGGGGAACACGAAAAGTCCACGTTAGTCACTTATTTTCACCTTCACTACACTTGTGCACTCACATGTAACTAAATTGAATAATTCACTACCAAAATTATACAATTTAATTCGCTATTTCACTAAATTTCATGAAAATGAAAATTCGTGCGACATGTTCCAACCCGATCCCGCCAAAAACTCCATTCTCGTAATTAAAAATGTTCATCTAGTCGCAGTCTCATCTCAGTGACAATCAAATGTCAAAAATGTATGAAAAATCAAGGTATTTTTGACAGATTGACACTGAGATCAGACTGTGAATGTTCTTAAAATTACGAGAATTGCCCCTCAGGTACGCACGTAAATGAAGCAAAAGGAGTTTATAATCGTAGCAGGTGGTGTTTTATAGTTTCTGCCGGTCACCATGGGAACAAGGTGTTAGTTTATGTTTAAGGCGATTAACACACGGCACCGCGCACCGCCGCGGTCGGCGGTAATGCGGGTCTCATGTCGCATTGGTCTCTAATAAATCCGTTGATGCCTAACACACGTACGCCGCCCGACCGCGCGGACGAGTGGTCTGCCGCCGCGGCGGTGCGCGGTGCCGTGTGTTAATCGCCTTAGTGTTTAATTTATGTCATGGATTTCCGCAAAGTATCACCTGATTCCATATCTTACGTGTTGTTATGACTAATAACATAGCCATAACAATTCTATATATACCATACACTTAAATATATGCCATAATAATTATAATACGCTAGCTTCCACCCGCGGATTCGCCCACGTGGAAGTCGGATATTATCCCGCGGAAACGTACTATCGAGATAAAAAAGTATCCTATGTGTTAATCTAGGTTATAATCTATCTGTGTGCCAAATTTCATCCAAATCCATTCGGTAGTTTTTGCGTGCAAGAGTAATATTAGGTCTTTACCTATGAAATTGCCGTTTTGCAGTACTGGCCATTTCAAATCAAAATAATTTTTGTTTGGGTAAGAATTCTAATTTCAAATTAATTTTATTTTAAAAACATGGATTTTTTTTTCCAAAAGTAGTCATTTGTTTATTGATTAGTGTTACATTTTCATCGCATTTCAATCTTTTTCGTCATCATGGATACGTTAAAAATTCGAGTAATTATGGAATATGAGTACCGTCGTGGCAGCAACGCGGCACAAGCGGCACGCAACATCAACGACGTTTACGGAGCTAACACTACAAACCAACGCACCACCTGTTATTGGTTTGCTCGCTTCCGTTCTGGAAATTTCGACCTGAAAAATGAGCCTCGCGGTCGTCCGAAGACTTTGGTCGACAATGACGAATTAAAGGCGATTGTGGAAGCTGATGATACACAATCTACGGCTGAATTAGCAGCAGCTTTCGACGTTAGCGTCAAAACAATATTGGTCCATTTGCGTCAAATTGGCAAGGTAAAAAAGCTTGACAAATGGGTGCCCCACGAACTCAATGATCGTCAGCGCGAAGTACGCGTCGAGACGTGCCTTGCACTGCTCAACAGACACACAAATGAAGGAATTTTGAACCGCATTGTTACCTGCGATGAAAAATGGATTCTGTTTGATAACCGCAAGCGCTCAGCAAGTTGGTTGGATCCTGGTTCAGCACCTAAACAATGCCCTAAACGAAAACTTACCCCTAGAAAAGTGATGGTCACTGTTTGGTGGTCTAGCGCCGGTGTGATTCATCACAGCTTCTTACCAAACGGGGTGAGCATTACTGCAGATGTGTACTGTGAAGAACTGAACACAATGATGGAGAAGCTGGCACATCTCCAACCAGCATTGGTCAATCGCTCGTCTCCGCTGCTCCTGCACGACAACGCGCGACCTCATACTGCACAGCAGACGGTCTTCAAGTTGCAAGAACTGGGGTTGGAAGCTCTCCGTCATCCGCCCTACTCACAAGACCTTGCGCCTACAGACTACTACTTTTTCCAGAATTTGGATAACTTCTTGGCGGGAAAAAAATTCAATACCCGAGAGGCAGTACAAAATGCCTTTGAAGAATTTGTTGCCTCCCGTCCAGCTGATTTCTTTAAGAAGGGCATCAATAAACTGCCACTGCGATGGCAAAGATGCATTGATTGCATGGGTGATTACTTCGATTAATACAAATAAAAAATACATGAAAAAAAATCGTTTAAATTTTTTCATACAAAACGGCAATTTCATAGGTAAAGACCTATTAAACATCCATACATCTATACTTACAAACTTTCGCGTTTGTAATATTAGTAAGGATTAGTACGATAAATCCTTTAATTATTATGACTCGGCTCATGACTAGACATAATAATAAACCCAGATTGATATCGGAACATCACAATTTTATTCCCAATAACATAACCCGCTCAACACAGTCAACAAATCGTTTACCGTCCAGCATAAAACAGCAAATATTAATAAAACTAACAGATAATACGGAATAACAAACACGGCGATTGATTTACATTCATCTGTGTAGCATTTTCCCAACTGTATTGAAATCGGCTTCCAGTCTACCCGGATGAATCTGAATACCAGTATTTTACATGAAGCGACTTCCTATCTGACCTTCACGAAACCCCTAGGTAGGATTGGCTGTCTGCCTTTGAGCCTTAGACTACTCGTAATGCGTGCTTTCGAAGGAACGTCGGGGTCTCGATATGACATATAATTATTGGTCACCTATCCTCGAACCAACCGCGGCAAGCGTAGCTTAACATTCAATCCACACGTGGGGCTGTTTTCATTTCGCTACGAACCCCGTGGGGGACCGACAATTGATTTAATTAAGGTAACCATATTAATAAGATTCTGAGATACAAGTAACTTTTTACTTCGTTCAGGAGCCAGCTGTTTAACCTGATTTTGTCCCCCACTTGTATAACCATGTTTAGTGTATGACGAATATTTATATATGTGTTTCTCTTTGTACAATAAAGTTATTATTTATTTATTAATAATTATGATTCTTGTCTTCAAACGAACGTTGCTCATTTGTTACTAATTAATCGTAGCGTTCTACGCTTCATTACATAATGTTTAATTGTTTTAGAAAGTTTGTTATTGCAGCTGTTGTTGTGATTTGATATTAATTAGTGTAAAATATTATGTTGTAGCCTGTAAACATCCAGTACCTACTAACTACGGAGCATTAAACAGACAAACGGGATTTTTTTTAGAAACACCGCATATTTTGTTTACGTTTTAAACTGAAATAATTTCTACTATCTAAACACTATTATAATAAACAATGATATCTCGTTGCCTCGTTGGTCTAGTGCTCGCAAGCGCTACTGCTGAGTATGAGGTCTTGGGTTCGAATTCCAGGTCGGGCAAAGTGTCGTTGGGTTTTTCTATAAGGAAATACTCAGAAGCAGCCCGAAGTCCGGATTTGTGCCCGGTTGGTGTCAAAAGGCTCGCCCTCTATTACATGTTACTTAAAAATAACTGGCGAATAGTGGGTCTACTATAGGTACAACTCTGCCCACCCATTCGGGGAAACAAGTCACGATATTATGGTAAGTAATATATTTTTTTTAATTAGTATTTTTTTTATAAAATATCAACGAATTACTCCATTAAAGCCCTCTTCCTCTCTCTTACTTTACTCTACCCGAAAGGGTACCATAACCTGAGTTCACATTATGGAATACAAAAAAATATTGAGTATTGAGTAGTTTACGTTTTAATTGAACACATTTTCTAGAGCTGATCATCGTATTAACCTTACCTTATCAAACTATAAGCTGGAGAAATAACGGCCCAAGGTTTATTTCAATTCATCTAACTTTATATTTGATTCTCCTTTTAGTCAAAGATTCTTTCACATTTTTACGTCATTCGCTTATGTATTTGTTACCAAATCTTTAAACGATCGTGTAATCCAAACAACATCAGTGTATTAAAAAACGTGGTTAGGTGTGAGTTGATCTCACTTGTATGGGTGCCGTCTCTAACGTCTTAACAAAACCGCAAAAGTTAAGCTACCGCAGTTAGGTTTATTGCTCACAAGGCAAAGAAATACAGTGTCTCTCATGCCAAATTTAAAAGGAATGCCTTCAAAAATATCCAAGACATACATTCAACAGATGGACATTATGGACGCCCTGAAGATTCGTCACATTTATGCTTCCAAATATAATTATCTCTATCGGCTGAGAGCTAAACTTATTTATTTACTTATATAAACTTTATTGTATAGTTGAAAATACAATGGGTGGCCTTATTGCTATCTGTAGTCTCTTCCTGGAAACCTTGGAATGAACAGTATTGTGCCTGGACATCAAATTGGGCTGTAGTTGGTGCATATAAACTTTTGAACCTTAACAAACAGAACCCTAAAAAGCTTACTATTTTATTATGAACATTCTATGTGGAACCGTAGCAAATTATCCGCAGTGCCTATTATGTGAACGTAAATTGGGGATTTTTTATTGAGCACGCCAAATCGATGACGTCACGAATGGGGGCTCGGCAGGCACTGGGGGAAAATTATTATTTAGCTCGTGGTAAGAACCACCCCTTGCTGTTATGGGGAAATAATTTTAAGGAAATATGATGGGATTTTTAAAGGCATTCTGCCTTTGGGTTTAAAGAATGGGGGGTGGTAATTGCTTTTATTAAATTTGAAATGATGTATCTGAAAAGATTAGACTTGCGTAATTTCAGTAATTAATAGTCTTTAAGGTGGCATGTAAAAGAGTACGTATCTGCTAAAATCAAAAGTAAAAGTAAATATAAGTCAAAATCTGTTTTTATTTTTGATTTGAAGAACCTATTGTTTTCAACCAGAAACACACACACACGAAACGATACATTTAAGAGCTTTTGTAAACTGGCTCTAAGCTCACGGAAGTGAAGCTGAGAAACGCTAAAAGTAGAAGGAAAATAACGAATGGGACAGTTCCTTATAATAATCGCTTGCAATAAACGCAAACGTGAGACGATAAACTACGCAAGCCAGCCATTTTTACACTGCCACTACTTCAAAACTTCGCGCCGAGTAAAGTAGTCACGTCAGATCAACTCATATTTTACAACTTACAACACTTTCCAACTTTCAACTCAGGCAGTCGTAACTCTATCATCTTCCATTTATAAACTCAAAGCTTGAATAAACAAACCAGCCAGACACTAAAATTGTAATTAAAACATTCTTTATTCAAAGCACGACTTAAAAAAAATAAAACTAAACTGTCAAGCCCCACTTTTGGCAGCAACTCGAAAAAAGAACTCCGCGACTGGCTGGTATTTAAATTTTTTAAAGTTTGCGCAGTGGCACTCGAGTCTTCAGAACTTGTCTCCAGTAATTATTTGTGTATTAAAGCTGTGTCGAGCATCTGCAGTGGGTCAGTTATGTACAAGTTATAGTGGTACGAAGTTGGTGGTAGCAAGTGGAGCGAGGCAAGGGAGCGGGACACTGAGTTATGATAGTCTGGATGCGCTACTTTTGGGGAAGAAAATGAAATTAGGTAATACACTAGTAAAAACAACGAAGACCTTTATAAAAGCGTTGGGAAAAAATGAATAGAGAAGTCAAAACCAGTCAGAGGGCCTACCCTCTAAGTCCTTCAACGCAGGTACGAGCCCGTCCTAAAGTAATTAAAAATTTCGGAGTAAACCCTCTCCTCCACCCGAATTATTAACTTTTTCCGAAATAAAAACCACACCGTGCATAGGGAAAACTGTCAAATCATGGCGTCATTGATTCTTAGGTTGGGCCCCAAGCTATCTTATTTCCATCGGCGATACGGAGTGGGCACCACTCGTAACTTCGGCCGAAAGTGTAGCCGATCCTCAACTTTGACATTTGAACCAAGAGGCGGTAATTTTGTTAGTCTTTATACCAATATAAACACGCCGCCTGCTGCGTTGACACGCTGTGTGGGCGCGATCCATGGAACACAAAAAGGTTGGCTGAGAAGGCTGGCTTCTTCCAATGAGTGCAAGCAGGCGTACGCAAATATATGTTTATGGACGTGTACGTAAGGCTATCTCAAACGAATGCTAGTTAGACGTGAGATTGTTTGCGCTCGCTGAATGTAAACGCGTATCTTTGTATGCGGCTTTAAGGATACCACCTTCTGTACCTGTCTATTTTGTGTCCAAAAACATCTCTTAACCTTGGCCGACATCTATTGAGCCAATATACACCCACAACTTAATATAAGGCTCGGCACAAATCTATTTACGCTGAACTTATACTCAGCGTAACCTTTGCAACCCTCATGTTTTTTACTATCTAGATAGGCAATCGAACTTAAAAGAGATGCGTAAGTGTGTTCGACTTAAAAGATAAGTAAAAAGTAAAGTAAAAAGATGAAAAGTAAAGTAAAAATATGAAAAATAAACCGTAATGTCCATTTCGTCTTAGACAAAAAAAATATTTAAAGAGAAACGAAACGTTTTTCAGTTACTTTTTTTCGGCTTCTTTTTATTTAGACAAGTCATATCATACATTTCAATACCACATTGCTTTAAAATTGCTATTTTAAAAATTATAAATACTGCTCATCGGACGTACCTATTGTTTGCTCATAAGTAGGACGTTTTGCAAATATCGTTTTAATTTGGGTCGTTTTACTGTAAGGTCAGTTTACTTTTAGGACCACGAGTTGAAGAAAAATAGGCGTAAAAGCGCACAATAATAAAAAATAATAGTAATCGGTGTACGATCCATTTCATCGTCGCTCTGAGTCCCAAACTCCTCGTACGGACACTGGCTTTGTAAGCCGAGCCGTCGACTGTGTAGTGGCAGAATTTCATTAATTTACATCCGTCCCAACTTTTCAACTCTTTCACCCTCCAAGAGTCACTACTGTTTTGTACCCCGGCTGCTTTTTAAAGTAAACAGACTAAATTATTGTTTTAGTAGATAATTTTTATTAATTAAAAATGATGGTTTTGTTTATGACGTGGTATTTTCTTTCATTTGGGCTCTACGGAATAGTTCTATGATAGGTATATACATATGTCACGTATGTCAGATATAGTTGAGTTTACTAAGAAATATGGATGGATGTTTTAAAATAAAATTTATATAAAAAAACAGTTAATTTATCAAATTAAATTTCATTCCAAAACATCTATCGGCTTCTTACTAATCTTCAACTATATTTGACGACTCTGGTTACTTTGGTTACTTTTTAATCCCTTTTGGCGACTCTGCAAAACAAAAACGAAAGCTCTGATGAGTTTCAGTTTTATGGAATCAGACTTACAAACAAAAGCTATACCATTGTTTGGTACCGTTAATATTAAAAGCCGTACGCACAGTCCAACTGAAAAAATATGACTAGAAAACTTATTTCAGTCACCCAACCAACGCAGACGTCAACACAGTTCAGAATCCACACAAAATACGGCACAAAGAATAAAAATTGACAGTCACAAACAAAAATTGGGACAGAGCAGAACGCCCCGCTGTGGTACGCAAAATTTATGGGGGCCTTCTCCGGCATGAGCTATTTTGATTTCAATAATATCCACGACAAAAATGTCGGGGGTAAAACGCCCCCGGCGGTGGACGAACGCCTCGGCCACGACACGGGGTGAATATCACCCACGAATAAAATATGTGTAGGAGAATTAACGGCGCCAGGAATATGGACGCCGGCTTTTGTTATGAGAACTGTTGCAATGTGCAAATTGTAGATTGTTGAAAGAGTATTAGTGATCTATTGAAATGTAAAAGAAGGTATTGAACTGATTGATGTAATTTTTGTTGTAATGAGTGAGGTGGGTTCAGTTTTTGGAATTCTGGACCTAGATGAAGAATGGAAACTATACAAGCGTATCGAATTCGTATCGAATTGTAGGCATTTGGAGAAGTAGATTAGCGATACAAGAAGGCATTGAAACGATTGATGTTATTTACTGACTTATGGAATCTTAGTTTTTTTTTTTTTGAGGGTGGGAAATCAGCAAATAACTTTTCCCGCTCTGGGTGGAGCAGGAGGGCTTGTCAGACTTTTACTGACTAAAACCCACCCGTGTTCCTTCAGTTGCCTATGTGCCAGGGGCCACGGTATCTCTTTCGAACAATCCGCACCCCTGGCAGATGGAATGTTAGTAATGAATTTATTTATACTAGTGGTCGCCCAGTGGTCGAAAATCGACCATAATTCTTCATTCTTCTTCTTCTTCTTATTTTCTGCACTCCTTCTCCATATAAACTTTAACTGTGCCAAATTTTATATTCTTCCGTTCGCGTAATTTTTGTAAAAAGGGGTAAAAAGTTTTTGCTTCACGTATTAAAACCGGTTAAGTCCAGCGCGGAACCGGTTCCAATACAATAGAAAATTAATTGTGTTTCATTAGCCGGGATTGACAGATATTATATAGATAATTGGATAAAAATATATACACAGGATTGATAAACTAAAATAGTTGTAACCTAACCTGCTATTATGTAATCAAATAAAATATGACGTCAAAAATTCCTCCGCATCGCTGTCAACTGGTAATGAACCTACCCAAGAGTTTGGCAGCATTGACAAGTTTTATGGCAATGATTAGCCTCTAGCCATGGTAAAAGCCAGCCCTTGTGTTACGGGCAGTTTCAACCAGGTGTTTGGATATTTCTTTGATGTAATTTTAATAGTGAGGTGTAATGATCTTGATGACTGAGGTGCGCCAGTTTTACTGTTAACATGTAGGATGATTTTAATGTTCATTAATTATAATGGATTTTTAAACCCCAAATTTCTAGCAATATCGGTTAATTTCTTATCCAATTTCTTTCAAAGTACAATGTAAAGATCGCACCGTAACCATAGTCACAGAATAGTACCAGCCAATTTAGCTCACTCGATTTGGAGTGGCTAAGATAATAGATTAAGACAAGGGCTCTCCACCCTCAATGCTCGGACTTGTCCATTAAACGATTAATAAATCAAATAAGTAGATCCCCAATCGGAACTCTCGACAAATCCGATTTCCTATTGGTCTCCTCGTCAAGGACGAATCTTGTTATAGGTCCTTTACTAGATTAATTCATGTCTACGGTTCTATTTATAATCCACAGGAATTTAATAACTAGATATACATAGGTAAAAGTGCGTTAAACTTGAGTAAATACACCACTCATTCGGAACTCAAAAAGACAAAACCTTTGTAAAGAACAACAAAAGAATAAAAAGTGAAAGAATGCATTTCTTTTTATTTCCACCAAGCTCCCCTAAATTGACTCCCCTACATAAAATTTTTAATTAACTTCACAAACATCAAAGACAGTTCACCCTAACACCAGGAGTATAACTAATAAAAATGAATAGTTTAAAAAACTAAAATACACTTTTTTAGCTTGGTTTTTAAACCGTAAACTACTATTTATTTTCTATTTTTAGTTCTGCTAACTACAAAAGCGTGATTTTTTCAGTTCTTTTTTAAATTTTTCTCTATTTTTTTAAATGATTGAATTGTCATCGGTCCTCGATAAGTTTACAAAGTTTAAATGAAATCTAACCGTTTAAAGTGGGTCAAAATAGCGCCCTAAGGAGACGGTTACAAACAAATATACAAGTGAAGCTAATTATAAAGCGTGTAAAAAGAGCTTACACAACATTACCCAAATGAAAATAATAAAAATACGCCCAGTTTTGAATTTAACTTTCTTTTCAAGGTCAAACCACTCTCTCTATGTCATACCTACATGCCGGTGAACGCACATGTTTTCTTAATGTACAACTCGCGACCTCTGCATAGAAATATCGTTTTCGGATCAGAATTCACGATGTGAACCGAAGTGTGGCCGCTCGAGGCTGTACCACATTTGTTTTTCATCTTATCAAAAACCTCGAGATACGAGTCCTTCGACGGTTTGAAGGTCAGGCTACTCCGAATAAGGATGCAATGCGAGTAGAAAGACCTTTAAATGTAAGAGTGTGTAACTCTTCGTAAGGCGGAACTCTTCTTGGTGGAATGTAACATGAACTAATGTAACACACGTCGAAAGAAATTCGCCTTGGTTTTGTCGTACATTTCATGTTGCAATGCAGAAATTTGGACGGCTCATCATTTTCATATTACATAATATATTCTAGTTTACTTTTCACCCATGTCTACAATAACGCGTGAGCTTTATGTCTGTGTGTATTACGCCATTTTAATTGTATTTTTAACCGACGAAAAAAAGGAGGATGTTCTCAAGTCGACACGTGTGTATATTTTGTTTTTCTTTTTAATTGCGTTTTTTTATAAGGATCATGTAGTTTGAAATAAAGATTATTATTTATTGATTAATAAACGCATTGCAGAGTGCAACTGCACAGTGTTCTTAGGTCAGAGTTACAAACATAATAACTCGCTATACGCATTGCACTCGATGTTCTGCCCACTATAATAAACTGCCTAAATTACTGAAGTAATGACGACAATATTATCTTGTGAATTATTTCTATATTCTTTTCCAGATGTGATTTTTTGAAAATATTTTGTATCAAAAAGGTTGCTTTGTGGTGTACTTCTTAAAGCACACCTGTAGATACCGGAGCATGAGTCAGCCCATCGCCCGTCGTGTCGCCTCAGCAATTACTCAGTGAATTAGGGGAACCCGGCGACCTTTCGCGGTACATTCACAACAGCGGTACAGGAAGTACACGCTCTAAGTAAGATGCTGCAGAAGTACAACAACTTTGATATAATCAAATATTTATAGGGTGCTATTGCAAATGGATTTGTATGTAAATTGCATGTGTATAATATTCAACACAATGTAAATTGTTTTATGAATAAACGAAATGAAATATCATGTCCTGGAAAGAATACCTACGTCAAACACCCTGTAGCGGACGGTGATGATCTAATTGAAAAGTAAGGTACATTTTTGGTATACTCGTAAGTAATGTCTATGGAAGTGGTACTGACACTTTGGAATCAAGTGTCAGTACTCAGATAAAAATTTAATATAGCTTTTATCTAAGGCTCGTCTTCCACGACGATACTCAAACGTAACCCAAACAAACTTTAATCACTAATGAGTAGCTAGAAGTTCAAAAGTACCATGTTAAAGATAGACTGGCATGATGCGACTCTAGTAGAACATTTTGAAACTTCATGGAGACTGCTACTAGAATCGCCTCGCACTGTCGTACCGCGCGGTCTGCGGGGAGCCTTCACACTAGTATTTCGATAGCGGTCCGGGCACAACGCGACTCACTACATAACAAGTTTGTGATAGGTTTCGTCATGTACAGATCGCCATTCAAATATGTTCTTTAAGTATCACGAAATTTTTGATGAATACTGTGGACGATGGGCAATGCTTGCTGCCATATCGTGTGTAATTTTTTATGGCTCTTAAAATTGTAGATAAGCGTCCTTATCGAAGGTGATCCATAATCATCCTATTAAGTTCCCATATCTAGGACGCATCCCGCCTCTCTTCAAGAGAGAGTGGGCTGTTATCTACCACGCGAGCCCAGTGTGGGTTGGCAGATGTCACATGTCTTCCTAGGACATGCCGGTTTCATCACGATGTTTTCCTTCACACACACAAAAAAAAAAACATCACTACTGTGATAAATTTATATTCATAAAGTAAAGCGCCTGACTGGGTCTAACTTGTAAGTCGGGATCGATGTAATTTGGCCGCCACTGCTCTGCGAATGAATCGAAGATTATGCCTTATCACTAATTCAATAAGAACTAAAGTAGAACTTCTGCATCACCCGTTGATCGGTACAGCGCGCGGTAGGAAACGTAATTTCCTACCCGCAATGTTTTCCTGCCACCAACGTACACAGATATACATGCAAACATGAAGGTATTTGAAGATAAAGTTGTTACAATAGACACATTACACAGTAAATTAAATATGATAAAAGCTCGCAACCAACAATTAGAAAAACAGGTTGACACATATCAATCTAATCAAACATCAACACTGCAACAAATGTCTATTGAAACAATATGTGATACCGAGAAGGTGCAGTGCCTAACTACCCGCAAAATAATAAATCCCGTTGTGGCCACTAAAAAGGCGCTGACACCAAGACCGGTAAAATATAGCGAAGTATTGCAGGCAAATGAACAAACAATATCTGCAACATCTACAGAATCTACGGATTTAGAAACCAATGCAGAAAGTAAGGATGAAACTGTACCGGAATCTTCAGAATGGACCACGGTACAAAGAAAAAGATCTAAGCTGTTATCCAAAAATGTGAACAGAGGTCAAAATGCAAGTATCCTTGATCTGCAAGCCATGGAGTGTTAAATATAAAGATAAAGATGTGTGTTAAATATAAAGATGTTGTTATATTAGGTGATTTCAATTTATACTCTTGTAATTTAAACATAAAGAATTATTATGAATATTTTATGTCTTTTTGTGAACTTGCTCAGAAAAATAAGGTGCCAAATTGTAATAATAGGCAGTTGGATTTAGTGCTGTGTTCGTTGAGTACAGGTGAGAGTGTGTGTGTCCGTGAAGCAGATGAGGCAATAGTGCCAATAGACGCGTACCACCCGCCGCTAAACATTACTGTACCGCAGATAAGCAAACGCTCAGCTATTAGTGTTTGCAATTTTAAAGATTTACCTGTAAATATGCAAGAGAGCGATTCCTGGCCACAATGGAATTTTTATAAAGCGGATTACAGTAGATTGTATTATATGATAATGCATCATGACTGGTCGCCTATGTATAACATGAGCGAGCCAGAGGAGTGTTTGAATTATTTTTACGATATAATGTATGGTATTATTGATGATTGTGTTCCCAGGAAAATGCGACGCCGCCGTGTAAATTCTAGGTACCATTACCCTGAGTGGTATACGGCAGATATTATTCGCGACATAAAATCAAAAGCACTGTTTCATAAGCAGTACAAAATTAGTGGATTAACGAGTGATTACAGAATGTTTTCTCAGAGTAGAGCTCGGGTTAAAATAATGATAGAATTGGCACACGACAAACACCTTGATAATGTGCAATACAATCTCACAAAGGATCCTAAATCCTTCTGGGATTATGTGAGAAGCAAAAAGGGTATCGTGAACCGTAAAAAAATCACTAAAAATGGTCAAATTTTATCGGACACCGAATGTGTTCACGAGTTTGCAAATTTTTTCAAGTCCGTATACAGTCCTCTGAAAGCAAAACTAGATGTGCAAGCCGCCGTTGCCGAGAGCAATACAAGTAGTTCCCGAGTACATATAGGGAGTATTGATAGGAGCCAGGTAAAGGAGGCGCTAACTAAACTTAAACCTAAGCGGTCGGCGGGACCAGATGGCATCCCACCATTTATTATTAGAGACTGCAGGGATTATTTAACACAACCGCTAGTATACGTCTATAATGTATGTTTTGAACAGTCATACTTTCCGGAACGCTGGAAAATTACACGAGTAATACCAATACCTAAGGGCGAAGCAGGGAGTGAAGTTAGTGGCTATAGACCGGTGGCGGTGCTGTCGGTACCAGCGAAGATATTTGAGTCAGTAATCCATCATTGTGTCTTAAATCAGGTTTCAGTCACGCTGTCCGACTCACAGCATGGGTTTCGGCCGGCTCGTAGCACGACTACAAACCTGCTAAATTTTATGGCATATGTAGTTCCTAGCGTTGATTTGGGAGTGCAGGTCGATGCTACATACTTTGATTTTAAAAAAGCTTTTGATCTGGTTGATAATGACATTTTATTGACAAAGCTTGCGGCAGTCGGATGCACTCCTAAATTGCTGAAATTCTTTGCTGATCATATGAGTAACAGAAAGCAGTATGTCGAATATGCTGGGTACAAATCTGAGCCCTATTTTACGAGGTCAGGCGTAAATCAGGGCGGTAATTTAGGGCCACTTCAATTTATAATAATGGTAAATGACTTGCCCGAGGTCGTCAGGAATGCCAAGTGCCTGTTGTTTGCTGACGATCTAAAATTGCTACTAGCAATGAAAGAACAAAAGGACTTTGAGCGCTTACAGGAAGACATAGACAGGGTTGTTGAATGGGGAAAGAAGAATAAATTAGGGTTTAATACGTCAAAGTGTTCGGTAATAACTTTTAGTAGGATGAAAATGCCCAAGAAATATGACTATAGAGTGGACAACACGTTATTGAAAAGAACGGAAACGGTGCGTGATTTAGGAGTACGCCTTGACTCGGACCTGGCATTTCGTAATCACATCGTGAATGTTTGTAAAAAAGCCTATAGGAACCTAGGTTTCGTCCTAAGAAGAGCAGAGAGTTTTACAAGCATCGCTGCGCTAACTTCTTTGTACAATGCGTTGGTAAGAAGTCAGCTCGAATGTAACGCAATCATATGGGCTCCGCATGAAGCTAAATATAGTCTCATGCTGGAGCGTATACAAAATAAATTTACTAGGTTTCTGTACCTAAAGTGGTACGGTGTATATCCATTTTATCCACTAATGTATCCAACTTTGTTTGTTATAGGCATGGTGGGATACAATAAATTGGAAACAAGGAGGGGCATAGCTCTTGCTACCTATATTTTTAAATTATTGCGGGGCAAGACTTCAAACCCAGGTATATTGAAAGAAATAAACTTGTGTGTGCCCGACAATTATGTATTGCGACGGCGGCGGCCGCGTCTATTGGCGGTGCCCAGTAGTAGGACCAATCTACTGGGTAAATCCCCTTTAACGCGTACCTTGCGTGTACTCAATGACGTAGCAGACATCATAGATCTTTTTACTTGTTATCTGAGTGAGTTCACAAAAACCACGATGTACATACTATGTAAATAATAAATCTGTAATAATGGCCACACTATTGAATTAGGAAATTCCTGTAATGGTAGTGATGATGTGTTAATAAATAAATAAATAAATAAATAAATATAATGTTAATATAGAAAAGCCGAGGGCTTGATTGAATCTGTCGTGAATGCGGCAAGGAACCTCTGCATTTAGCTCTGCAGCGTTTATTTATGCTTTCATAGTTTAATTAATTTATAGTTTTTTCTTGAGATAAAAGTAATGTAAGGAAGCTGGGAATATGTTTACAGTTTTTTTGCTTATGTTACCCTAGTAACATAAAATAAATAAATATACATAATATCTCCTAAGATATTATGTATATTATAGTTTAAGACTTCACATATTCATATTTTCTCTTCTTCTTCTCACAAAATCACTTCTCCCTCTCTTTTTATTTCTTCTTTCACTGGTCTGCTGGAAGATTTTTTTAAAGAAATAAGCAGTACCTTTGTACTCCAATTATAATTATGTCGTATGCCTATAAAAAAAAAACGACTCTCTCTTTCTTTCTTTCTTCTTATGTGTACAAAAATAATAAAACAAATATTTTTTTTTAAAGCAAAGGCTGTGTTACATGAACACTTTTGATTTAGTTGCATTAAAAAAATAACCATACTATTTTTAAATATATGAAGTAATATATATAAGGTACGATGCCCTTAATTAAAAGGGTCAAATTAAGGACTATTCGATGAAAGTGAGATGGGGGTGACAAAAATCATAACTTTATAATCTATCGAATGACTTTTTATTTTTAAATTATTTCAAATTCATGTTTAAACAGCACGTAAACATTATCAAACAAATAAAATGGCTGAAAAAATTAATTAATTACGATGAACAGGGCATGAAGTTCGAAGTTTCGTTAGCCCGTTAATGGTTCATAGACGGGGTTGAATTTAATTGAAATATACTAATTAATATTTGGAATTCTCATATTCAATCATATTGCAGTGAAAAGTGAACTATTAATTGCAATCAAAGTTAATTGCAAACAAAGTTGGTCTAGACCAACTTGCAGCTTGCTTGGCAGTTGGAGTAGCTTTGCATAGTTTAAAACCCCATTCCCGTTTCTGTTTACTGAAAAACTGTTGTGTCTGCCAGATAATATTATACTTTACTGTAAAAAAATTAAAACATGTGGTCGGGGAGACTGGGATTCAGGAACGTTTTTTTCCAAGTTCCTAACGCTTTTTTTTCAACTACAAATGTGACATCGTTTACTGTAAAATACTCGTATTTTGACCTCACCATCGGCTTTCAGCACCGTCAAAAGCCATGAAAACGATGATGAAAACTTGGACATTTTTCGTAGCCACCTTTTTGAATTTTCATTTTAACCTCACTATCGGCATTAGAACCCTCGAAAATCATTAAAACGACACCCATGATGAATGTTTAAAAAAAAATTGCAGCCACCATCTTGAATTTTCATTTTGAATACTCTATTGGCTTCAGCACCCGTGAAACCCATGAAAACTATCTCATGAATACTTATACAAAGTGATTTGTTAAGCCCGTTTTGGTCTACCAATACTGAAAGTTGGAAGAGATTCAGTGCCCTAAATTGAAATCAAAACTGTTCCGGGCTCGTTGCACCTAACTTTAACATACCCGAAACTAACAATTTATAATATAAATAATCGATTAAACATAATAGATAATATCAATAATCGTCAATCCCGCATTAAATTATGGCATCGTCGATATAAACATATTAAATGTTAATAAGTTATCGACAAAATTGACGTTTTACAAAATTATAATCTCGCCCGATGATTCGACGGTACGATGCGTCGTACGTAAATTTATTACACCGTAAATTGTGATAACTGCGCTTTAAATTATGTTGAATATTTTAGTTTGGTCATTTTTGATGGTAAAGCGTTTTATGAGCTGGATTTGGTTCTTCATTTGTATCTAAGCTATCTAATATGGAGACGTAAAATTATTTGTTTATAATGTTTGTTAAAAGGGTAATCTCTGGATGATGTGATCTGAAGAGCAATTCTCGTATTTCAAAACGGTCACGCGATGACTGGTGTGGTGGTAAAGGAGTAGTATTTTTGAGTTTAAGAATATAAGAATACGGGAATTGCAGGGGATTGTGGGCTGATCTGATTACAATGTTTCATGTTAAAATATAAGTAGTGCTGGAAGGCCTCCACAAGGTGGACAGATGGTGAGGGGCGCAGGATCCCGCTGAATGCGAGAAGCACAGGACCAGTCGAAGTGGTGGAGCTCGGGGGAGGCCTATGTCCAGCAGTGGACGTCTTTCGGCTGAAATGATGATGATAAATCTCTATGACGAATAGGAAGCTAGTATTACAATGACGACAAAACACGGTTAACATCGATAGTATACATCTAAATACATAAACTCACTCCTTCTTTCCCTGGACATAGGTAAAAACTACGCCACCTGCTAGGATCCTCACCTACTAGTTTTTCCTCGTTAACGTTCATACATCAGAGGCCGTAGTGTGAGTTTCATTTAACCATCTCGATCAAACGCATCGAGCGCGTTTGGCGCTCCGATTGGCCCTGGATTGGTGACGGACTGGTGGATTGGTGAGAGAGGAATTGGTATCAAAACCAAGAGTAGATTGATACGAGCCCTAGTATTCCCTATCTTCCTATATGGAGTAGAAACGTGGACGATTTTGGCCCGAGAAAGACAAAGGATTGATGCATTTGAGATGTGGTGCTGGAGACGAATATTGAGAATACCGTGGACTGCCAAACGCACCAATGCAATACGTCGATCTTAACCGAGCTTCGAATAAAAACCCGCTTGTCGACCATATGTCAACAACGTATTCTCTCCTATTTCGGCCATATGAGTACGCAGAGGCGATGAAAGTTTAGAAAAACTGATTGTGGTTGGGAACACCGAAGGCCAACGATCGCCCGGTCGTTCACCAACACGATGGACCGGTCAGGTGAAGGAATCATAGTCCTCTAAATTCTACACGTTGGTAAGGGATGCGCTAGATAGAAACTGGTGGAGGCGGATCATCCGCTCCAGATGCAACGCCGAAGCTGATCACGATTCTCAGATATGAGGGACCGACTACAGAGAGGTGATGGACCAATCGGAGCGCCGAACGCGCTCGATGCGTTAGATCGTGATGGTTAAATGAAACACACTAGAGCCACTGGTCATACTCGTACGGCGGTTACGAGTACTAACGAACCTGACAGTTCTGAATAACATCACCAATAAAGTCGCTATAATTATGTCCTCCAAGGTCATGGTCCTCCCGGCGTTTCCACTTACGTCTGTCTTGTAAATACCTTTTGTTAGTCGCCTTTCAATCATCTTCTCATAAAGATTAAACGATCTAAGCATACCAACTCTTCATCGATAAGATATGAGAGTTAAAAATAAAAGTTACAAGGAAAGATTTAAGCTAAAAAATAATATGGCTTCAAAGCTCAATTGAGTACCTGAATAGCTTTCATAGAGCCATTTTCCAGTAAAACATATTCTACACCACCGTTGCTACGCGGATTACTCTTTTACAAGACTGAGCGCAATGGTTTTAGTATTATCATTGTACTAATCCAATATACACAAGTAGATAAATTAGTACATACATAGCTATTAGTGTCTTAATCGACGGCATGTTTCAGTAAGATGTGGTCAAATCTAAAGTTGTGGTGCAAACCACCAAACTGAACAATTTTCTCCATGTGACCAATATCATATAAATGTAATTAACTTCAACTCAAATGTCCGAGCGCAACTGTTTTAGTATTAAGATTGTACTAATCCACTCTACACAAGTACATAAATCGCCAATTAGTGTCGCCATCTACAGCATGTATCATAAAGGTGAGGTCAAATTTAAGAGTTGGTACAGTAAGTCAAACTGAAAAACTTTATCCATTGGACCAAACTTTGTCATCGCAAAAAAAAAACATCAGCAGTCTCACACATTTAGATCGAGTGGGTACTTATCGAAGTTTTTTATGGGACAGCTGATATTTTATTCGTGATTACGATGTTGGTCCCATTGAGGAAATTGTTCAGATTGATGGCGTCAACCACACCCTTAAACATGACTACAAATTTCTGATACACGCTGTATAATTATGTACGTACATAAGCTTTATCTCCCCTCTCCCACGCCCCAACGCCTTTCAGCACAAATTATTTCATGCATTGATTGCTCGACACCCAATTATAGGACACAAATTGCCAAGATTCCTGAAACGCGTTATACATAGCGAAAGAAAATAATTGGTACCTATTAGTACCGTGCCAGACCATGTTTATGGTAATTTGTATGTTTTTTTGAACGGAAAATATTCGTAATGCTAACACGTGTTGAAAGAAATTGGGGTGTAATTGAAAGGAATATGATCGATAATGTTGGGTAGGCATTTGATGATTTATGCTATGTTAAGATGTTGTTGTACGGTGATTAAAACCAGTTTTTGGTATTGTTTGAGACTTTGAATTCATTTGTGGATTTTGTTGGAGGTTCTAGAGTGGCGACCGCGTACCGGATGACGTAGCTCTCCAAGGTCTCCCATAAGGTAGTCTGATGACCTGGTGAAGGTAATTCGTTGGATGCGAGAAACACAGAACCGGTTCAAGTGGCGGTGGGAAGAGTCCAGCATTGAATGCTTTTCCGCTGAAATGATGATGACGATGATTTTGTTGTAATAAACAGAAATGGTATATGAAAATACATTGCATGCATCGGTGATGAGAATGTTGAGATGGATGAAGAAAAACTGTTGCGCGCACCCCAACTAATACGAGATAAGCACAGGAGGATAATGAGACAGACATGGTAGACATTAAGTGTGGTGCTAGACGGGATACCGTCTATAATTAATCTAAAAAATGTCAATTTTCTAATCATAGGAATTCACATATTTATCTAACTTTCCAGTAAAATGAAAAAAAGAAATATGAAAAAAATATTTGACATTCAAATAAAGTACAGGAGATAAAATCACGAGCTTCCCCGAACTGAATATACTTTTAGGATTGAATAGTAACTTGGAGCAAGTCTTTGAAACAAAATAACTTTGTGGACGATGCCTCGCGAGATAACCTTCAGGAAATATGAATCTTAAAGGGCAAAATGTAAATAAATTATTTATACGGAGTTGTAACTCCGCATATTAATGAGACACTGAGTGTATACGTTTTGCTTAGCAACACCTGTTTATCAAGATGAAAAGATAAGAAGGCTATACTTGTAAGCTGTTTAACCTCATGTCTTCGTCGTGTAATGTTTATCAAGGAAAATAACAAAAGAAACTAATGCGTGAAGCAAAAACTTTGCACCCCTATTTACGAAAGTTACGCTGACGGAGGAATATTATTTGGAGAACTCAAACTCAAACTCAAAGCATTTATTTCAAATAAACCAATTACAGGCACTTTTGAATTGTCAAGGTCGGTGAGATAGAAAGATGAAGCTAGTTGAGAAGGAATGCAGAAAGCTAATAATTTTGATCATTGTTGAATTTAAATGAATTATTTTCGAATTTCAGTCACTGGGCGCCCACTAGTAATGGTAAATGGCAAAGAATTCACGCCACAAAACTTAAATTGGCTCGTAAATAGAATATGGGGAAAAATTACTTCAACAAGCAGTGACCTTACGTGGAAATTAATGTTCATTACTTCTTGGTATGGAAAAAAGGCATTTGCCCCGACGTGGGACTATTATGGGCTGATCATCATCATCATTCACAACCAGACTTGACCCACTGCTGGCCATACGCCTCTCTTTTCTTGTGCCAACCTCCACGCTCCTGTGCCAGACTGATCCAGGTTTTGCCCGCGATGGCAATAATGTCGTCTGCCCATCTCACCACCGGATGACCAACATCTCGTCTTCCAGTCCTTAGATACCACTCTGTCTCCACCTGTCATCACTGCGCTTTACCAGTCACTCAACTAAGTATATATTCTATCTATCATCTTTCATATTTAAAGTCTCGCTTTTTCCGTTTTAAATTGACAACTCTTAAAAACACTGAAATCAACCACAAAATCCATCTTGCCTTTGACTCTCAAAAGCATCACAAAGTTCGAAACAACATTTATTAAAAGGAATGCCTATTTAAATAGGCTCCAGCCATCCTAGGTTCTTAAACTTGGAATCCCAAGTCAAACAAGTGAACGGGGCCGAAGCGACCGACTCGGTTTACAGTTAATTAACTAATATTTACATTCGGAGGGTAGAAACAATTTCTGCTAGAACACCTGCTGGCTCTTCTGTGGCTTGGAAGGCTGCCTGTGAAAATGTACGGGCGAGAATTATGGGCGGCCAAGCGGCAATGTATAGACGGGATTTAGAGCGGGAATAAACCCGATATAGTGCGGTGTCGGCCCAATAGTGGTTAGCGATATACGGGTATTTAAATGTGGATTACGTGTGAGTGTATCTACGTTTTGCTTGCTTAGTGATTGCCTTTTGGATTCTATTGTGTTTAGAAAGTAGAAAATCCTCTAAAATATAAAGTATTGTTGTTGAACAAAAGTAGTAGAGTTTTAATCTGAACGACGATATTTTTGCATACAAAATACAATTAGATCCCTTATCACAAACAAAACTACATAAAAATTTCCAAGGCAACTTTTAAAACTTCCCATTCAAATTCTTACTGCACAAAGTTCACACATAACTGCTTACAATAAACGCTAAATTATTTGCAAACTTCTGCCAAACGCGGCGGCAGCGCCCGCAAACTACGCCCGTATGTCTTCGAGTATTACGTCCCACAGGGTAAAGGTGCGCTTACATGGACAACTTACATATTCCAAATCCTGGGCAATATTGATCAAATATTACGTCTCATGAATTGGCCATCAATTGACTGCACCGCTCTAACATATTGTGCGTTGTCGGACAACTTAATAAACTAAGTAATTTATTAATATTTATTTGAGAAAATACTAGAGCAATGTTCTTAAAATGTCTATGGCAATTTAAATTCGAGTCTGCTCAGAATTTGGCTACGACACACGCGCACGCTCCTTCAGTAGCGTCTATCAGCGTCTGTCAGTGTCTGTAACGTGTAGACAATAGGACATGCTGGACACAGTATTAAGCACCCCATTGATTTTGGTACAGCACCACAATTACATTGCAGCGCTAAATCATACGTGGTTCTTCACCGGAGTAGATTTTAATTGCTTCGGCCAATCTGAGTCCGGAGTCTGTTATAAGAGCAAAGTATTGCCGTAACAACTAAAACCATTTTAAAGAATTTATCTAGTAATACACCACTATCTCTTTCAATTGTTACCAGGCAATATTTCCAAAGTGCCCGTGTAAGCGCACCTTTACTCCCCCTAGTATAAGAGAGGTGCATTCCAACCGATTTAGAAATACAGCACAGTTATACCATGTCGTTATATTATCATTTAAAGTTAGATTCGGTTTAGCTCGGCCAGCTCGTTAGTGGATGTGCATACGGCTTAACGTTAATGCACTTCGTTTGGGTCTTGTTCGGTATTAAATTATCTAACTTGTATTACTAGCTGGTTGAGTTTTATAGGATTTGCGAGAGCTGTGTCGTCGTTGCGGTTGAATCGGGGCTTAATATTCAGTTTAGATTGCTTTAATATAACTGTTTTGGCTTATTGATAGTAGATAGGACGTTAGATTTCATCTGGTTGGTAATGAAAAGACATGGAAGTTTCTGTTCGATACATTTATCATCTCTGTATCAACTATTTTAATTGGAAATCATCGAGAACAACTTAGTGAGAAATACCATAATAGAATTGCCATATGCAATGTGGCAATACTTCCATCTTTTTGGGCCCTTTTCTTATTCATCCATAGTATAAATACTAGGAACAAACACAAATTTGTTGTACCATCAACAAGGCTCAAAAAAATAGGTGGATCATTCAGATGTCAATGTATACGCTTTTATAACAAACTTCCTAGCCATGTTCAAGATCTAAGTCTCAATAAATTTAAATCATTCATTAAACGTAAGTTGTGCCAGAAAGCCTTTTATACCGTTAAGGATTATATTGAGGACAAAACATCTTGGGATTGACCTGCTCCAATTTTTGCATACTAAATGTTGTTCCTTTTTTTTTTTTTGCAAACTTATACTCTTCGACATTTGATTATTATTATATACACTTTGACATGAATATTTACTTTGAGAAGTATAATATTATTATTGTTTTAATTATTGTGAATGTGAGGTCTGTGTGGATCATGTTTTGTTTTTTTTTGTTTTGTGTTTCATCTCTTTCTCAGTTAGTTATAATGTTAATCTGCCAGTTTGAGTAATTTATGCGGCCTACCCAAATGTCCTTTCTTTGGTATTGTTCGTCAAATCTTTGAGCTCCTCAAGTTCTGAGTTGAGCTGCATGATTACTGATAAATGCGTGCACTGATTGGACAGGTCCACTCAATCTGTGTGGTTCTTTCCTCAAAAGACCATTTCAGACACCAATCCACATGGTCTTCACATGATCTGACCAAGATTATGTCTGGACTTTAAAAAAGACTGTGACCTCTGAGTTTGTTTCGGCCTTTCTTCTCAGAGTAGTCAGATAGGAAACGCCGACCTCATCTAGTTAAAAAAAAAAAAATATGATTGACGTGTAAAAGTGTTTGTACAAACCTACTTACAGAAATAAAATCATTTATCATTTATTGACAACAATGCGGCCCAAATTTTTGATGAAAACTAAAGAATCACTGGATAATTGTTTCTCCTCCCTTTTTATAAACTTGTACATATGTATTATAATTTAGAAAGAAAGAAAGAAAAAATGTTTATTCTGCACAAACAAAACGCACATTATAAAATAAAAATTAAACATAAAATGCACCCATACAAAGTAGCCAAAAGCCCCGTAATCACGTAGAAAAAGTTTTCAATTTTGTCCATTACTTGTTGATGTCAGGGCTAGTGACCAAAGACAATAAATAGACGTTACGAAACTGGCAAATTACGTAATCAATCAAAACAAAACCACAAATGCCAATTTCAGAATTTGCAGAGTATTAGAATTTATGACTGTTAGCTTTTAAATTATACAAATATTGTATATAATCCATGATTCTACTTATTCCTACATTATTCGCACTAACAATTTATGCATACTATCTTTTGTACCGCATTTACTGCAAATAAATAACTTTGACTTTGACTTTGATTAAGGTCATATTTCAAGATCCAAAAGCTCTTGAAGAACCGAGAGAACAATTTTTCTCTATTAATACTTAACTAAGCCTATATAAAAAGGTCTTAACAACCACTAACAATTCTTAATGACCTCTCTTGCCTCTAAATAATATTCATTCATTTTAATTACTCGTAAAAAATCTCAAGAAACCAACTTAAGACTCGTAAAGAACAACAGAACGAAGAATAAAAAGTTAGATATTGGAGTTTGTAAGAAGTTCGATTAATTAAGTATTTTACGAAAAGAATTTAATATAAAAAGATCATAAACGTTGGAATATTTCTAAGTTTTTCGCGAGAGAAAACGGTTATTTTTGGCTAGAATTAGTACCTAGTTTCAAGTCTAGACTATAATTAAATGAAACTGTTGAAGTGGGTTAACTTTGAGTTAATCTTTTCATTTACTTTAGGATATTTTCATGGTGAGGAAAATATTTTAAGGCTCGTATTGGCTTAGCGTATATCGGGTACCGTGTACCGTCTTATTAGTAAATATATACAATTACAACATTCTAAGTTGGTGTGACGATTTTTCTAGTTGGTATGAAAATAAATTGTACCGATATCATAAAAAAATTTAAAGCTACTAACATGATTACAAATCTATAAAATCATCTAAGCAAATATATAAAATTGAAGTGTCTGTTTGTAACGTCAAAATAATAACAACTCTTTGCTTAATGCATATGAAAAGATAATAAGTAAAATGGAAAAAAAAAATATCTGTCCGTCGTTTGTTTGTTGAGACTAATCTACGAAACGGCTGGATCGATTTTGATAGGATTTTCACTGGTAGATAGATGATTTTAAAAGAAATGATACACTCGTATATAGTAACATCCAAGCGGGCGAAGGGCGAAACCGCGGGCAGAACGTAGTATTTCAGTCAATTCTTTTGCATGAAATATATAATAGTTATGTGCAGTAGGTACTGTAAAGGTTCTATGCTCGTCGTAGAACCTTACGTAACTGGCAGCCAATTAATGGGCTGTGTCTATGTTCGAACAATCAGGAAGCTTTAGTTTAAGAATTTCAAATAATTTTACATAGGTTTTGTTTAGGCAACATTCATTCTACTGACAGGCGCGGACGTGTAACCTTCTAATTCTTGAAATAAACTTGGAGTCTTACTATTTAAAGGTCACCTAGTGTTCCATTTATAGCTATATTAAATCCTGGTACCTTCGGAGCTAGTCAAAGCTCCCATAATACACAGTGGTAGAAGACGCAAAACAAACAACCCGTCTACCCTTGAATCAGAATTACAAAATTCTATTACAAAACTACAGAAATTTTTATTACACAAATAAATGAAAGTCTAAATTAAGAACAAGGCTTCAAAAAGCTAGGACTAAACTCACTTGAAATGCCAGCCGCTAAAGAGATAACTTTTACTGCCCTTAATAAATAATAAGCCGTATAAAACTTTTTAAATTAACTACTAAGAAAGTCAACTAAAAGTCACTCAAAATGTCTACAATGAACTGTTAAATGCCACAAAAGTTTATTAAAATCACAATAATTCTGATCTCGTACGTTTCCGACACAATCGGAGGGAAAGTGTCGGAAAAAATAAAGAGCAGATATCCGGCGGGATCTTATAAAAACGTCACCTCATCGGACATTGTTCACAGGTCGCGGGATAGTGTTGTCAAATGCCAGGTTGAATTCCCGGGATCGATTTGATTTTGGGTCGGGCCTTCTGCTTGTACTGCTGAGCAAATGAGTTGTCCATGCTGATGAATGTAAAAAACTGATGCTGAGAATTTAAATAAATATAAACAGTGACAGTTATTTGGTTACTTAGCATTTGCCCGCGGCTCCACCCGCCTGGATGTCGGTTATCGCGTAAAAAAATTTATGTCCTTCTCCATATCCCAGGCTATATCTTTGCCAAATTTCAGGACGATCGGGTCAGCGGTTTGAGCGTGAAAGCGTAACAGATAGACAGACAGAGTTACTTTCTCATTTATAATATTAGTAGGGCTTTATGCACACCAAGTTACAATATGCTATTGATGAAAATGATCAACATACAAGACAAGTACCAAAAGTACGGTTATAAAGTAATGGAATAGAAAGAGAGTTGTCACTATAATTATTTTGGGTGTTGAGTGAGTGAGGTAGGTTCACACCACAAAAGATGAGACAACAATAATAATTCACCACACAACGGGGTCAACAAAATCCCGGGATACCCCGGAAAAAATTGGGACACCTTGCAACACTAATCGGGGTACAAAGTGGCAGGAAAAGTTTCTTAGTTTCATCCCCCTTACCCCAACCCTCGGTAAACCCGCCCCGGGATTAAGTGAGTGGTCTCCTGAAGGATTTGCTGACGCGACCTGGCTCGCAAAAAGTCGCCAATGTCCCGGGAATGATACGCGAGGGACGTGAGCTGGTAATTAAAGGTGATAAAGGTCATTATAATGTAGGTTACAGTATTTTTAGGTTGCTTTGAAATAAGTTTATTAAACAAGATCGTATAAATCGCCGATAACTATATTTCAAGGACCGTTATTGGTTTAAAGAGACTAATACCAATAATGAAGTAAACACCTCATAGTAGACCCTCCCATAAGGAAGTAACTACCACAAGTAAAATTAGCTTACGAATCTATTTATAGAAATAACGAATCTTTAAATATTATAGCAATAAAATATGCTAACATTGGGGTTAAGCAAAACGATTCGTTTTTGTTTGTAGGAACTGAGCAGTAGGAGAACAAGAAATACGGCCATATTGATTTTCGTAAATATTGCAGGTAATATAATTTTAAATTATATCCTACTATGTAAACACTCAAATTCAAGCGATTTACATAAAACTCTTTTCAAACCCGGTAACCTATTTACGCTTTTAAACTCCCTTGAAGCTAAATATTTTCCACATTTTTATAACAACGAACATTATTGCGAAACTTTAAAAAGCGTTATTAAAAGCTATGAAAGAGAAATATAATAAAAAAGAGAGAAAAACGTATCACAATTCAGGGCAGCTACACACGAGCGGCCGCAGCGAACAGATTCAGTACTAAACCTCACAAGAATCTTATTAAAACTTGCCGGTACGCCGTCCATTTGTTTAACTTTTATTCCCATAGCTGGGCCGGTCGAAAATGTCCGGGAAAAGTCCAAGCAATAGTGTTGAACTTACCGATATAGTTTGCGGGATTGGGAGTTTTGAATATGTAAGTAGGATTGAATACATTTCGTTTTAACAACATTTTTCGTAGATATTATCAAGATTCTACTAACATTATAATAATGTGAAGTTTGTATATTCGGATGTTTGTTACTTGAACGGCTGAACGGATTTGGATGATATTTGGTATAGAGATAGACCGTAACATGGGTAAGGACATAGTGTAATTTTCATCTGAGATCGCTGACGAAACTGCGGGCTACAGCGAGTATTATGTTATAAATGCGCAATTAATTAGCAAAACTTTTACCAGCACGTAGAATTAATCTTTCAGTAAGTAGATAACATGTATGCAGTAATTAATTACTACCTCAGCATCAGTAAACTAGTTTTCCAATTTGAATCCCTAGCTGACGTAAGCTCACACAAAGTTATTAAGAAACTATAAGCTAGTTACAGTAAAGATAGCGATTTAATTATTATTCTTGTAGCACAAAATACAGTTTTAATTTTAACATAAATTATAATAAAAATGTTTGCTCTAAAGGTTCTTTCAACGAGGATGTTGAGGAAAGATATTCGTGGCTTGTATTTAGATTAAATCCGGGATGGGCCAATAACCTGGGATGTCCCACCGTGCCCGGGACAGTTTAGCATCACTAGTGTGGTACTAACTATGTCCCTGAAAACTGTAATATAACTAAGTGATCGTTGGTTTTGCTTTAACGGTTTCGATTCCATATTTTATAAATAGCTAGATGATTTAAGTAGTTGGGTTATGTTTCAACAATATTGAAATATAGGTTCTCTATCTATGAAATGGATGTCATTATTTAACGATATAATCGAAATTACATACATAGATAGGCAGGATATTTAGCTGTCACTAGCTACATGACAGATGGTTCCTCTGTACTGTTATAAATTATGCCTATAATTATATATGTTTGTTGACTATTTATAATCATGTCTATAAACTCTTATGATTAAATGTAGTTGTATTGACTTCATGTGATTGGTCGAGACTTTGACAGTTCTCGACCAATCATAAGCAAGTAAAATGGTGGGAAGTGGGCAGACATTTTGAGTGATATACTCGGCACTCTTGGGCATTCGTGTCGGGACATATGTGCTAGATACTTGCATTGTATACTATAGTATAGTATATTTATAGTAACTTTTTGTAACTTTAGTAATAAAGGTGGATTTCAAAGTCTCTAACGAGTGTTTTTATATTCCAAGTCCTTACTTCTGAGTATTGAACCAGTACGGTTCACAGTACGTTTCTACAGATCAATGCAGTTCAATCATCACTTCTTAAAAAATGCATCAGTTCATTTTGGTTTGCAACGCAAAAAGATGCTGTTCTTGTAATTTAGAGCGAATTTTATCAATGAAACTGGCTTCCTCACGGTGTTTTCCTTCACCATTTTGAGAGCAGTGGTGATGAAATGATTTACACAAAGTAAAGCGGCTTGTCTGGGTTCAAACTTTCAACCTACAGCTCGTGAGTTGCGGCCGTCACCACTGGGCCACTGCCGGATTACCGCCATGGGATCTGGAGGCAAAGGTCCTCGCGCATATCTGGGAGTGGCGCGAGGAGGCCAAACGCCGGGGCGTTACTCCGCTGCCGCGAGAAATCGAGGTGCAGCGGACAGAGCTCCGGCGGGACCTCATGGCGACATGGAGAGCGCGATTGTCGCAACCCAGTGCTGGGCACGCCACGATAGCGGCGGTAAGTCCCCTCTTTGAGGAGTGGCTTGAGAGGCGGCATGGCGTCCTCACCTTCCGCCTGACGCAGGTCCTCACCGGACACGGTTGTTTCGGGAGGTTCCTGTTTCGTATAAGGCGGGAGGAAACGCCCGGGTGCTTCCATTGCGAAGATCGCCCTGAGGACACGGTGGAGCATACGGTGGCGGTCTGCCCGGCTTGGGCGGAGCACCGCCGTGTCCTCGTGGAGGCGATCGGCGGCGGCGATCTCTCGCGTCCGGCCCTGGTGCAGGCCATGGTACGGAGCGAGAGTGAATGGTTAGCCGTCACCTCCTTCTGCGAAGCAGTAATGCTCGCAAAGAGGGAGGCGGCGCACGTGAGGGAGAGGCAGTATATGCACCCTCACGGCCGTAGTCGCCGCGGGAGAAGCCCTGGGCGTCGGGAATCCCAGGCTGATTCCCGGCCACCGTAGGCGCGGGCTTGCGGACGGCGAGTAATGGGTAGCTCGCTGTCCGGTAAGGACCAAGCCCGGGTCGACGGCGCGTTGTGTTCCACGCGCGCCTCAAAGAGATGTCAGCACCAATAGGTGGGGTCCGCAAGGACCGATGCCTGCCAGGGGTGCGGGTTGTTCGAAAGAGATACCGCGGCCCCTGGCACACAGGCAACTGAGGGAACACGGGTGGGTTTTAGTCAGTAAAAGTCTGACATGCCCTCCTGCTCCACCCAGAGCGGGAGAAGTTATTTGATGATTTCCCACCCAAAAAAAAAAAAAAAAAAAAAACCACTGGGCCACCTATGGTCTCCGCACTCTTTTCGCCCGCACTATTGTAAGCCAACTAAATAGGATGGAAAACTTATTTTCGATCAATCTCCAAAAAGCCACATAATAGGAATACGCTGACCAACTTACAACGATTAATTTAGTCTGAAATTAAATTAAAATGATGTATCAGTTCGGCAATATAAAGTCGTGCTCCGCAGAGTAAGTTTTCATTTGAAACTTTATCAATTTTCGACTGTGCCGCCCGGGGGTCGAACGACTTCCAATCAATTACGTCATCATGCCTATACGGTGACGCAGGGTAGGTTGACTGGGTGGCAACCTGACGTGAATGTCGAGTATATACTGGTGGGTAGAAATAACATACGTTGTTATTGTTGTTAACGCCGATAAAGCTGCGGATAACCTGTATTTTGCTTGGTAAATTATGATTTAATACTTATCATTTTGAACCGGCATCGACCCATTATGTGTATAAGCTTTATACATATTTCTTGGGTTACTTTTTGATCTGTATGTTCTGATATACAGAATTTGTGGTCATCATCAACATCATCATTTCAGCCGGAAGACGTCCACTGCTGGACATAGGCCTCCCCCAATTTGGGGGGGCTTGCCATAATCGCCATGCTTTGCAGGCGGGTTTGCCATCACAGTATAGTAGTAAAATGCATAGAGAACGCTGCTGCCCATTCTCTAGTAAGTCCCTTAGTCGCCTCCTCCGACACCCACGGGAAGGGATGGGATGGGATGGTGCTATTCTTTACGTCCGGCACCACACGGATTTGTGGTACCTAGTTGTAAATCGTATAGGTACCTATAATTGTATTGCACAGCAAAAGACTTTATAGCACAGAAAAAGGACATTTTCTCCTAGGTCGCTTTCTCGCTCGCATATTTGGGTAGTTATCATTGACATAGGTACCTGCTATGATCCTATAATACTACTACCTTTTGCTATGTTTACGTTCATACATCTAGTCATCACTGACACTATCCTAGCGTTTCACCTTCATGCTTCTGAATAGGGTACTACAGACTACTCTTTATAATCTATAATACTAATACAGTTAGCGTTTCTAAACGCAGGCACAATCAGCCACGTCAACGTTTATCCTCTCTGAAATAAAACATACTCAACTTCTTAAAGAAACAGTTGGCAACCCTACTATTGAGGTACGACGTGAACCTATCTGTGTCATCTTGAAGTTTGGACCGTAGAGATTGTATGTAAATGTCACCATAATTATCCACATAATTATGTCAGGTGTTAGTAGGTATGTATGGATCCTACCACGAGCCAAAATCAGTTACGTCAACGTTTATCCTCTCTGAAATCAGACACACTCTTAATACTAAATAAAAAAAAAATATTAAAAAAAAATACAGAAAAATTTGTCAACCAACTATTGAGGTACGAGTACCTATCTATTCTATATATCTATCATCTAGAAGTGTGGACCGTAGAGATTGTATGTAAATGTCACCATAATTATCCACATAATTATGTCAGCTGTTAATAGGTATGCCTGGATCCTACCACGTATATGTAGGTACCGACAATACAGATAATGATAGTCGGTATGTAACTACCACATTGACGCTCGTTAGTTAAATGTTGATATTAATTACAAGTATTGTGGCGTTGTTTGTGTAAAGGATTAATCGCGGACGCCATTGTCCCCGGGGAGCGTCGCGGCACGGAATATAGTGTGACGCGAACATGCGTAGATGTGGGTAGGTTTACGAGAGAGCACAGTAATTTTAGGAGTACAGACAAGATGATAGAATTTGGAATAACTTTAAAAAATATGTATATAACAAGTTGAATGGACAATGGTTTTGTTGACTTAGGGCTGATTTTTCAATTGTCAAGTTACTTCAATCAGAGGAATTAATATGTCGGTTTGACAGCTTTTGTATAGAAAATATGCCAAATTGTCAGATTTATTCTTCAGACAAAAGTTATAACCTAACACGAAAAAGTATGGCATTAGGGTGCTATTTAATATAACATTTTAACATTGCAATATTTATGTCAATTTTTTTACATTTTTACTAGGTGCTGTTTATAAATTGACAGATTATCGGGTTGTCGGCTGTCGCCTCGAGATTTGATTTAATAAGCCCCAGAAAGCGCTGGCTTCTGGAATATTATCTTTGAATGAATCTAAAGAAAATATTCCAGAAGCAGACTTAGAAAAGTTGCCTAAGTCCGAACTGTTATAAAATATATTGCAAATAATAATAACATGCTCTCATGGCAACCGGCTTGGCGATTGAGTACACTGTGTCCAGTGATTGATGTCGTTGGCTTCAGCAGATGCGAAAGATAAGTAGTCTGAAAACGGAATGGTGGTTGGTGGGTTACTAAACTTGAAACTAAATCTCCATAAATCATACTATATCAGCAGGGATAAATATAACACCCTGTCAAACCAGCAAATGTTACCAAAGTTAGTTAACTTTTATCCCTGGCATAAAGTTGACGTCTGACAGTTAAAACTGTCAAATATTCAAAATGTATTCCCAGTTTGAGATTTGTTCTATGTATAAAAGTTTGGTGGATTTCGCTCTTAGGTAATACTAAATGTCAATCGAAATGATTTACAACTAATAACTTCTTAATGCGTGGTTTATCATATTAGTCAGCAAGGATAAAAAATACACTCCCTTAAATCTTCTTATTATGAATTTAAAATAAGAAAATATTTCATGCTCTTCCTTCAGATTATTTGCTAATTAAACTCATTATAGAAATACAAAAAAATCCCAGAAAAAATCAAATCCCTTTGAATACAACACATAATTCGTGTAAGATGCTTAGAACTAAGTACCTAAGGCGGAGAGAAGTAATTAAAAAATGACGTCATTATAAGAAAATTATTCAACGGAGCGATTTCTAAACATTTGCTTACCCGTAAATTTCCGGTCGTAAAGTTTATTGGCGAGGAAAAAGAAAAATCTCAGCAAAATTAAATTTCATTAAATCCCTTCAGACCTTGCTTATGGAAACACAGGGGGAACTAAGTAAGGGGCGAACACGCTGATATATAAGAAAACTAGAGCAAAAAAACAAAAAGATTTAAAATTTTCGTTAAAAGGGACAATCCTCATTATGTTTGCGTGAACATTGTTTGTGATAGGGCTAACGCGAACGAACTACATCGACTAATGTGAATTGGATTTAATAGGTATTTTAATAAGCTCAAAAATAAAATAAAACAACGAAATACAGATCCCGGACTGAAACAAGGCATCGCAATGCAGTTAAATTTGACCCTGTGCCCAATCAGGGCGGATGCTAACCCCTTACCCGATAAGACTGGTTGTCAGACTTTCTGGTTTTTCACGGCTTGTAGCTCGTGGATCTTTGACACTCGTTATGAGTACGACTGTCAAAGATCCACGAGTGACAGCCGGGACCAACTGTTTAAGGTGCTTTCCGAGGAATGGAGAGGTCTTGGTATGTAAAGATGGTCACCCATCTACGGACCAACCGCGGCACGCCTAGCTTGCCCTACTCGATCGACCGTTATTACTTAGCCACAAGACCTACAAGCGCGAGTTCACATGTAAAAGGTCACATTAAATTAGCTAGCGAAACTCCACTAATCTGATGGTAATCGCTATCTATCCATGATAAAACAAAAATACTGCGCAAAAAATGTTGCGCAGTTACTATGCGCGTTACCATTCCAATTTTCACCCCGTATACAAGCATATTTACCTACTATTAAGCACTTCTCTAATAAGTCTCTCCAACGCGAACTTAAGGGTGGTTTTTTTATGATCACTCCTTCGTGAGCCGAAGGGGAACGACCCCCTGTTTCACAAGCACACCCCTTAATGCGCGTGCGTGATTATACGCGTTTCAAAGACGAAAAGCTTATTACAATTAATTGGCATCTCCTGTTGATTTTTGAAGTAATGAATGTAGGGGTGGATGTCTTGTAATGGTGAGTGAGGAGAAGTAATATAAAGTTGATCTATCGACGTTGGTATGTGTTGTGAATGACACACGTTTAGGCAGAAGAAGAGAGGAGAACGCGTATGTACGCGTTCTCCTCTCTTCTTCAAACAATTCCTAAACAATTTCAAACAAACAAAAAAAACAAAACAAACAAAAAAACAATTTCTAATATGTATTAGAAATTGTTTTCTTCTTTAAATGTTATTGTTCAATTTTATGTTAAATTGTATTTTATAGATATAAATAGTTTAATATGTGTGAATAACATCGTCTTGGGGAACTGTAAGATGTTGTACTTATTGGTGTTAATAAATAAATAAATAATAATATTTATACATTTAGGCCCGTCGTCCACGACGTTACTCAAAAGAAATCAGTTAGACCACGCTCGCACAGTTTTTATCACGCACTGGATTTTTACACGCTTTATATTAGCTTCACTTGTATGTTTGTTTGTTTGTATGTAACCGACTCCTTTGAGCGCGATTTTGACCCACTTTAAACGGTCAGATTTCATTGATACTTTGTTAACTTGTCGAGGACCGATGACAACTCAATAATAACCCGAGCATTGAGATTATATCATTGCATCCCAACGAGTCCAAAAAACACACGGTTCGATTTTTAAAACCAGATGCTAACAGAGCTAGCAGTGTGCGTTCAAGATACCGTATGTGAAAAAAAAAACATCGCGATATTTGTACGTCCCTAAAAGGCTAACTCAAATAACCTATGAGTAGCCAGAATATCAAAGCACTGGTATCTTAACTGTGGTCTGTAAACGATCAATCGCGAAATAAATTAATAACGCGTTAGTAAGTCCGTGTGGTGCCGGACGTCAAGAATAGCACCATCCCATCTCTTCCCGTGGTTGTCTTAACAGGCGACTAAGGGACTTACTAGATAATGGGCAGCAGCGTTGTCTATGCATTTTACCACCATACTGCGATCGCCAACCCGCCTGCCAAGCGTGGCGATTATGGCATCGCCCCCTAAATTGGGGAAAGCCTATGTCCAGCAGTGGACGCCTTTCAGCTGAAATGATGAATGATAGTAAGTCGTGTCGGGTCACTATTGGAATACTAGGGCTGCCTGCCTGTCACATTCTGGTGACTCATTGATGATTTCAGTTTGTACAGACTAAAAGTTTTAATGACCCCATTTATTTACACTTTGCATCTAACCGTTGCCTTAATACTGTTTTGACCCCGAGACTGTTTCGTGGCAGTGTGCGCCGTTTTAATAGAGCGATGATAAACGACTGCCACATCACCTTGGGCATATTTTTCACTTCTCAGTTACTGAATACCATTTATAATTCAGTCTACACTCTTACACGAAGAAAAACACTTAATTCGAACTATTGATACACAACCGTAACATTCACCACTCTTTAAAAAAACATCACAGACAGAAAATCGACAGACAGAGAGCTTTTATAAAATTTAACTTTTCTGCTTCCAAACGCTTCCTCCGTGTAAAATAAAAAACACATTCTCTTGAAAGTCTTCACTTGGCATCCAGACGAATATGCTGAAGATTAGACGTCTTTTTTCAAAGTCGAACGAATGGTATTTTAATTATAGTACCGTTAATTACGAGGCAAAGGCTTGGCTGGCGAGCTTGTTCGTTCGAAGCGTAAGTATTTTACTTTAAAACTCGCCTCATTTGTTCTTTAGTCTTGGCTGTTCTCGACTGATCTTAGAATAAATAATGTATCCTGTTTTTTTAACGAGCTGCTGACTATTTCAAAAAAACATTTTATAAGCATCAACCAGTATTTCACAATTTATAGAGGCGTTGTTACTTCGGAAAAAAAAATACAATGTTGAGATCAAGAGTATTTTGGAAAGCAGAAGTTTATTTTTTTTGTAAATGACACTCTTACGGTGACGGACAACATTGTGACGAAACCAAAAATCCGTAGATATGTTTAGATATGTATACACAGATAGGGGGCCTGTGTCCCAGCAATAGAAATTTATATAGTGATTATGCTAAACACTTATTCATGAGTAGTGATAATCCAAAAACTGCGTGTGGGTTAAGGCAAATTAAAATGTGCATGACTATTTGAGGAGTTGATGAGGAGATGATTTTATTTAAAAAACAGTTCAAGGATTCTGAAAAATTTGGTACGTACTCTACACACAATTTAGAAAGATGCCGTATGGTTAAGGCAAATTAAAATGTGCATGCCTATTTGAGGAGTTGATGAGGAGATGAGGAGATGATTTTATTTAAAAACGGTTCAAGGATTTTGAAAAATTTGGTAGGTACTCTATACAATTTAGAAGGTTGCCGTATGTAAGGCCTTGACACTTAGAATATTTAGAGTTTCAGTCATTCGAAATATTACCACTTGATGTGCAGTCTCACCTCTTCTTTTGCATCCTTGTCCACTAAAATATTCCTATTCCAACCTTCCCTTCAAGTTAACTTGACCGTAAACATAGCCAAAGGTACTCAATCCAACGACACAAGCTACCTTCCACCATCAACTATGTCCCGTAGTCCGGAGACCTCTCAAGTTTTTCCCGTTGTCTAATCGCCCGATCCGGGATAGTGGGGCGCTCGTTAGTATAATGGCTGTATTAATTGCCGCTCGTATTGTTTGCTGTCTCGGGGTAGGGTAGTGACGCAACGGGACAGATGTCGAGGCGGGTGACATTCAGTGAATGGGGCTAAGGTATTGGTGGCGAGTTTGATTGGTGAATTGGTTATGGCTGTTTTTTTTATTATTGTTAGCTTCGATTTAGTGTAAGAACACAGCCCATTTTAAAACCGTGTTAAATAAAAAATCCGTGCATACTTATTCCGGGAATTACACGACCTACGGATTGGCAAATCTCCGACTTTTCCGGAAAAATATCACAAGATTATTTGTATATATAATCTAACTAAGGGCTGATTTTTCAATAGTCAGATAACTTTCATCTTAAGATTAAATCTGACAGTTTGGCATATTTTATACACAAAAGTATAATATCTATTTCTCAGATAAAAGTTATCTGACTAATGAAAAATTTGTCCTAAAAAAACATAAGAGATTAACAAGCAAGCTTGTCAGCATGGTTTTCAAATGACGTTTTAAATCAAGATTCATGAATAGATTCCCACAAGAACATGATCCAAAATTAAAATTATACAAAAAAGCCACACAAAATTAGTTCATAACAATGCTGGTATCAAATCCTCAATGGTCTACCAATCTTCTACCAACGTGTACTATCTATCGAAAACTATTTGAACACTATCCCATCACTACTCCACCGGACTACAGGCTAGGGATTAACGAACCCCGCGCTACCCCGGGCAAAGTTGAGAGATATCTACAAACGGTCCCGGGCTGATTTGTTTGTCTTGTTACGCGTCTATTAAGTTAAGAACAGTTATTTCGATAGTTTATACTCTTGTTCGAGTCTTTATTGCAATTTCGTTATCACTTAGTCGCTTACGATCGGAGAGTATTAGTTGCAGTTCGTATTGTGTCTTTATTCGTTTTGTAGGGGCTTTGTTCGAGGTAATTTAAAAAGTAGTTACGGGGGTAGGGATGTAGTAGAAATCACGGGATGGTGACTTGGTAAAAGCTTGTTTTATTAAGGTAATAATTGTGCAACTTAGCATAACATCACGCCTGTTGTTTTAAGAAGAGTTGGGTGGAGGTTTTCATATACTAATAAAACTAGAAATATAACCTACAAAAAAAAAGTATACAAATCTTGTTATAAATATCTAATCTTGTAAAAAGTTACTAGCCGAAAGGTTGCTTTAGGGAAAAAAGAATGAAGTAAATGAATTCTAGATATTTGCAACATCTATTTCTTAAAAACCGTTTGCTGCAACTTCAATGCCTTTACGCGTCCGATCACACTTAGCACAACCACATCACAACCAACACGTGAACAGGCGCTAATTTATATGAAAACTTATTAGTTTATCCACAAGAGCAACCATCAGTGAGACCGCGCACTAGCGGCCGGCAATGTCTAGCGACTACGCAATCACATCGAAACGCTGTTTATCCACATTTTGTCATTGCGATGTATGGTTGTGGCACGTGTGATCGGGCCCTTAAACATCATAACGATGTATTTCCCCCAGAATTTCCATGGCTCAATAATACATTACCCCCTTCGACACCTCAAATGAGAATGGAGATTCCACCCATACATCTATTTTTATCACTTTATTACATCGATAAGGGGCGATGCACACGACAGAAGGGATAAAAAATGAGACAGATACAAAATATGTTTATTTTGTACGTATAACGGTGCCAATAAAGGCAATAAGAGTAATAGGTATATATGGCCCATCCCTTTGTCCCTCAGGGGATGTATAGAGCTTTAAACGGTAATACGAGGTGTGTTCCAATTCTAATATAAAAGAAATTGAAGGCGAAATGAATAAATGTTCATTTTGAATTTGATAAAAATGCTTTGTCGTTTTGTTTTTAAGCCCTTCACAGCCAATATAGGTTCCATTAGCCACATCAAAATCAAAATATCTTATTTCACATAAACCAACATTGACACTTATGAAAAGTCAGAAGCTAGGTGCACAATTCCAATTGGTCGTTTCCTAAAGAGAAAAAAGCGGAATTTCCGGCTAAAAACTCCATGAATACCTACTCTTTTAAAAATATTTTATTTTTACAATGTTTTAAAATTACAGTTATGAGAGGACGAAGTCTATCAACAAGTACCACGTACTTAATATAATAGATAATGATCTACAAATATACAGTCTACAAGGCCTAACAACGTTCTCACATTCACAAAATCAGAGCGCTCGTAATCTATAGTCGTCAAATACGAAACAGTAAACGTTAAAAAATTGCAAAAGTAGTCTGAAATCGGTATGGGATGTATTATCTGTATAATTACGCGGACTGAGGTATAAGAAATCGGACACGAAAGAGTTAATAATTTTACATAGTATTGCAGTAAACTTCATTCTGTTTATTATAATAATTTTACTTTGTTACTTGTTTTGTCTAATTTGTAAAAATCCTGGCTTGATTTTCGTACGTTGTTATCGGGTGACCACTGACAATCAGCGCTGCGCTGTGGTGTCCCATAGCACAGCATCATGCTGAGTGGAAGCCTTCTTGTCACAGTCACGGTGTGCAGCTGCCGACTATTTATGTTCTACATGCCTATGTATAAATATCTGTGTTGTTATAATGTTTTTTTTTCAATGTTATGTCATCTTTTTATGTGCACGTGTTTCTGTGACAAATAAATCTATTTTTCTTTCTTTCTTTTATTAAGTTTTAAATGAATTATGGTCGAATTTCGACCACTGGGCGACCACTAGTTATTATTTTTTTATTATTTGACGCCCTAACACACACTGACTAGAATCACTGACTTGTATAATGAAGACTACGTAAAAATCTAGTGCGGAGAGTGAACCGAGTACTTTGATGGATAAAGGCGAGGCTATCGTTCTTTATCGAAGAGTTATCTGTAAATAAAGTAAATCCCGAACCTTCCTTCAAAATTTCGCCTTAAAAGTTAAAACAAAATGCAGAACTTCAAAGAATAAGCTTGGACTCGTGACAAAAAAGGCAAGGAAACACTTTTCGCCTAATTATTATTCCTCCCAAAAATAATCGTCAGTCAACTGTAATCTTTTTGGACATTCCTGACAATTTGGACCGGCATAAATTAAAATCATTGGACCCTCTTCTTTCAAATAAAAGGTCAACTTTATTAAGGGCAGAGCACACTCGACGATTTTTAATTTAAGGACTTATTCGCACTTACGACACAGACGGACGCGTCAAGAGATGAATTAAAATTGTCAAGTGTCATTTGATTTTGGGAGCTCTTTCTGTTGTTATAATGATGTGAACGGTTCGGTTCGTGTTTATTTGTGTTATTGTAGTAATTATCTTTGCATAAATAGGGATAATTTCTTTCCGCTAGAAAATAAACGATCTCTTAGTAAAATACCTAAAAAATTATGTTCTTTCTTCAATATTTTTTTAAACATTTGCTATGCATGTGTATGTTTTCATTACCATTAAAGCTTTTTATGGTAAAAATAAGGACTCTTTATTACTAAGTTTAAGTATAATATATGTAAAATTATAGAACCCCAGCCGTCTTATAGCAAAATGCGATCTAACTTGCTTGCTAGTTCTATCCGCAGGCTATGAGCCAGTTTTTGCATTTCTAACTTAATGTCGATTTGGATAAAGTTATTGCTACAAAAATTATAGCTAAGCATCGGACTAACTACTAACTTGTTAGTTTTGTCAATGGAACTGTAATTCAATTTCTATTAGGTTCTTATTTCAAAAACAGGCTCGATGGTTTGAAGAAAAAACATGTTTTGTAATCCGGCCGATGGGGTTTAACAACCTTCTATTCGAAAAAAACCTTAATTCGATAAAAAAAAACACACCAATATAAAAATACGTCGCTTCATCACACACAGCGATAAAATTTGATTCCCAGACCAACTGTTTACATTAAACTTCGGAAAAAAGAAAACAAGTTGTTTTTTCTACTGGCAACATTATGCAGATTCGTCCTCTCAAATTACTTATTTTAAGCAATAAACGGCGTGGGACCTCGTAGAAAAATCTTCGCCTGAAGAAATGACTTCGAAAAGTTTGGTCCAAGTAATAAACTTTCGGCCTCCGCAGCCGCGGGCTGGTCTTAATGTGCCAACTTCTTTTTTATGATGTGACAATATGTTCTGAACGTGAAGGAATGAGTTCGGGGAGCGTGTTCTTGAGTTTTTCTTTGGAAATTAGGCATACTGGATCGTCGGGTTTTTAGATATCTTAGAACTGCTGGTGAAATGTTTAAATAAATTCTAAGAGGATATTTTTCCAGAGTTTTAGAGATAACCAGTCTAAGGTCTTATGTGTAATTAATCCTTTAAATATACGTCTTATTGTTGAATTACCTACAGAGAGCCTTAATTCGAACTATCGATCCCTTAATTCAAGCAAAACTGCTACTGGTTTTGTTTGAAAACACGATAGTTCATTCAGTACCATAAACGTCACACATTCCAACTTTCTCTCCCTCCACAAATAACTAAAGCTCCCTGGGCGTCGGGATTCCCAGGCTGATTCCCGGCCACCATAGGCGTGGGCTTGCGGACGGCGAGTAATGGGTAGCTCGCTGTCCGGTAAGGACCAAGCCCGGGTCGACGGCGCGTTGTGTTCCACGCGCGCCTCGAAGAGATGCCAGCACCAACTGGTGCGGTCCGCAAGGGCCGATGCCTGCCAGGGGTGCGGGTTGTTCGAAAGAGATACCGCGGCCCCTGGCACACAGGCAACTGAGGGAACACGGGTGGGTTTTAGTCAGTAAAAGTCTGGCACGCCCTCCTGCTCCACCCAGCGCGGGAGAAGTTATTTGATGATTTCCCACCCAAAAAAAAAGGTCACATTACCTACAATAATTCCCGCCGCCACATTTAACTTGTACCATACGATACTCCAAAGGGCGGGACAGTGATAATGGTTATGTTCAAAGTTAGTCGTTCCAACTGTGGTAGGTATTCTGTGGTATAGCTGCGAACGATGGCGACTTGTATCGAATGAGAGACGGATGCCAAGGAGTGGACAGAAGGACAAAAAGTAGGTAAGAGGTATAGGTTTAGTGTTCCTAGGTGTCTTTTTGTTATACTTTTTAGCTAGTTGATGGAAAAGTGGACTGATGACCTGGTGAAGGCTGCAGGAATCCACTGGATGCGAGAAGAACTGAACCAGTCGAAGTGTCGGTGCTTCGGGGAGGGTTTTTCGTGGACGTCAAGTCATAGAGGGTTTTTCGTTTCGGCTGAAATGATGATGATGATGGAAAGTGGAAGTTGATGTTTCAAATTAAAATTGGTGCAACTTTGTCTTAATGAAAGTCGAATTCGCGGCGCCTCTAAACGTTAATTGAAGTTTTTCATTGTTTCGGATTAGGTCATAATTATGCCGATTTAAAAACCCTCTTTAAGACTCTTATTGCTAAAACCATACTGTTCTAGAGATTAGAACATTTCTGTCTTACTTCCCTATACTAAGGGCACGGCTTTCTTATCATTACGATGCCCCACGGTCTACTCCTTGATATGCAATGGTCTCTGTAGTACCACGAAACATGAGTCAGGAGCAAATTTTGGAGTTCATTCAATTAATCAAGTTTGCCAAACGCTGGGTGCATTTAATTTTTTCTTCTTATCGTGTCGATGGCAACAATAAAATAAAAAATGTATGTAATAAATAGTTCATTTAATTCCATTGAACGACTTTTTCATGAAACAGTCATTCAATCGGTGGCTTTAATTTCACAGGCTATTGTGGAGCTTTCACCTTAAGATTCTCCAAATAGAACATGGTATCTCGTGCCCGAATTGGAGGGTCTCTGATAGTTCAATAAAGAAGTCTGACCAAAATTATTTTTAGGACGTTGTCAAGTTACCCTTCTGTCTTTGACCTACTACTACAACCAGTTTCAAAGATTCGATGTTATCGATGGCGACGATTTGCGAGTTTCCACATCCTAAGGGAGTTTTTGTTTCAGTACAATTTGTTATGCTAAGGGATTAGAAAGAAATAGAACGAACTTCTGTATCTTAAATACAATCGTATGTTTATTATGTTAATGTATTCAGTGCTTTATTTTTTATCTGTTGACGTCTTGGGAATATGACGTCAAGTGTGCCAAAAGTGATATGTCTATGGAGATTAATATCTCGTTGGTTTTATTTTAGCGTATAAAGCAACCTGATCTTCTTTTGTTACAGCATAGATACTTACATAATGTAAGCTGAAGAAAACACATCCTGAGTTAAGCTGCATGATTACTGATAAATGACTGACTGGACAGGTTCACCTAATCTGTGTGGTTTTTTCCTCAAATGACCATTTCAGACATCAATCGACATGGTCTTCACATGATCTGACCAAGATTATGTCTGGACTTTAAAAGAGACTGTGACCTCGAGTTTCTTACGTCCTTTCTTCTAAGAGTAACGAGTGGGAAGCTAAGCTTATAGAAAGTGCTCGGTAAGTTTTCGTTACCGACACTAAAAGGAAAGCGAAGCCTTACCGAACACTGAAGTGGTTTTAGGTATTCTCAAGGGAGAATTCTGATCTTTAATCGTTTATTAAGCTGCTTAACTAATTACGCCACCCACGAGCAAAGTCAGGGTGACCTTAGAATCGAAAACGTGGCGTTTAATAAATAATGACCTTTTCAAATTCTCGCAAAAAAATGTTTTTATAATACGCGCCTTAAAACGCCCAAAGAAAATATCTCATGAAAAATGACAAACCGTAATTCTAATACTAGTAGTAATAAAATCTCGTACATACTAACGTTTTTATTACTTTTGTAGACGAAAATGAATGATTGCGTTCCAGAATCCAGACTAAAAGCATTTAACATTATGAAGTAAGAAACTTTTTCTCCAAATCAAAGTGCGTAATAGTAAATCCAAGAGATTTTATCGTTTCACAGGCGCAATTAACGAACTTTTCTTCACAAAACGTTCGTTTTTAGATAAAAATCCTTTCTCGAATGTACTTTTATAAGTCTAATCAGATTGTTACAAGTTTTTATCGTCAGAGTTGAGCCTAACTGTGTAGGTACTTGTACAAGTGACCATTTTGTTTCGAACTTGCTCCATAAACGGGGGACGATTGCATTTGTCATTGTTATTGCGTTTGTTTATTTGTTTTTATCTTGTTTCTATTGTAATTGGTTGTTGTTGTGCTTAAAGGATTAGATAAGGACGTGGGAAGGATTTGTTAATTCAGTTTTACTCTTCGTTTATTTTTAACGCTTGCTCCCAGTGTTGTGTATATACACCTGAAAGTATATACGGTACGTATAACAAAAAAAATAGAATTTAATTTTGTTGGTCTTTCTGTTCATGTTAATCGTTAATATCGGAAACTGCTGGACCGGATTTGACGGGAAATTCGCTAGCAGATAGCTTATGTTATAAATTGGGATACCCACGAGGGAAAAACCGTTGGTTTATAGGTATATATAAACTAAAACGAAATTCTGCGCGTTTTAATCAGAATAATGTGCCCACTACAGCTATGTGTATGTTGTTCATGCTTTCGATACAATCCTTTCGTAAAATAATAACCGACCGCCCACTAAATGTTTTTGGAACGACCGACACAAAAAAAAAACAAAACTAAATGGAAGTGCATATTTGATGTAAAGTCGAAAAAAGGCAGCATATTTGATATAAAGGCCGGTAAATTGCTGAAAATTCGTTAAAAAGCATGAAACACTGTGGAAAATGTTACCTACTCGGCGCAAGCCTAACGGCATTTAATCCTCACGTCAGAATAAGGCCGCGTCAGGACTGGGCGTGATTTACACGCGACGAGTCGTGAGCGCGACAAACGCGACAGCTCTGCCCAACGACACGGGCACGAGTTCAAAGCGGGCCTCGGGCGACTGACACGAGTGTGTTGCGCTTACGGGAATTATTCGCGGAAATTTTAATGGAATTGAAAGATTTTTCGCTGCTTTTTTGAAAGAGACTGTGATGCCTGTTGTTGACGCTTAAGAAAAATATATGGTTAAATACAATGGATTTTACCGGAAATACTATTCCTAGAATTATTTTACGTAAATGTAGATCGTATATAATAGCCGTACGGTTTAATTGATCAGGTTAAGCTAACATTTGCCACGGTTGGTCTGTGGATGGGTGACCATCTTTTCATACCAAGACCGTGCCGTGCCTCGGAAAGTATGTTAAGCCGTTGGTCTCGGCTGCATGTCGTGGATCTTGCTGTCTGTCGTGGATCTTTGATAGTCCTTACGGGTAGTCAGAAGATCGAAAGTCTGACAACCAGGCTTACCAAGGCGTATCCTATTAACTAGTATCTTGGTTGTGGAGGTCAGATGGGCAGATGCTTCATGTAAAATACTAGTGTTCAGCTGAAAAAGAACTAGGCAGCAGAAGATGTAAGCCATACAAGTTTGCACGTGTGGAGTAAGCTTTACCGGAAAAATAAACGTTTCATAAACCGCTTAACACAAAATAAACAAAAATTCTAAAACGTGCTTATACAGCTTCATTAATTATTTAACTCAAGCTTATAAAAAGAGTGATATAAAAGTACCATCACCTTCTTTATTATTATTTCATAACCATTAATAAAAATAAGTAAAGTTTTTAATAACTTGATTTACTTGACGTCAGTTTAATTACAGGTATAAGCCTTATAGCCTGGAACTTAGTAGCGACTCATTTAAAAGTTCTTCAGAAATTATTAGAAGGTGGATTATCTTTTTTTAATTTCAATTTACTTTAGATTACTTTTTTATACCTACCTACTTACTAAGACAAAATTATGTTTCATTTTGTATTTTATGCCCAAAAATCTATATATACTTACTATTAGTAAGTAAAGCTGAAGAGTTCATTTAAACGCGCTAATCTCTGGAACTGCCAGTTGGATTAGATTTGATTTTTTTGCATTTAATAACACAATTCTTCAGCCAGGTTATAGGCTATTTCATAATAATAATAAAAAAATAATTTATTTCGGATTCACCATAACGTTACATCCATAATTTGTTAGTATAATTTGTGAACTTACAAATTAGTGTTAATAATAATTATATAATTTTTAATAATATCAATAGAAGGACTATAATAATTTATTAGTGGCAGGTCCGGGTGGACTCCCCGAATGATGGTGACATATCACTATACGACTGCGTGCAGCCGTATCCTTCGAGCCAGCATCGGAGAGTCCCACCGGTCCGCCAGCGCGCGCAGGATGGCGTTGGGACTATCGCGCGTGCGCCGCATAATATTAGGTCTTTACCTATGAAATTGCCGTTTTGCAGTACTGGCCATTTCAAATCAAAATAATTTTTGTTTGGGTAAGAATTCTAATTTCAAATTAATTTTATTTTAAAAACATGGATTTTTTTTTCCAAAAGTAGTCATTTGTTTATTGATTAGTGTTACATTTTCATCGCATTTCAATCTTTTTCGTCATCATGGATACGTTAAAAATTCGAGTAATTATGGAATATGAGTACCGTCGTGGCAGCAACGCGGCACAAGCGGCACGCAACATCAACGACGTTTACGGAGCTAACACTACAAACCAACGCACCACCTGTTATTGGTTTGCTCGCTTCCGTTCTGGAAATTTCGACCTGAAAAATTAACCTCGCGGTCGTCCGAAGACTTTGGTCGACAATGACGAATTAAAGGCGATTGTGGAAGCTGATGATACACAATCTACGGCTGAATTAGCAGCAGCTTTCGACGTTAGCGTCAAAACAATATTGGTCCATTTGCGTCAAATTGGCAAGGTAAAAAAGCTTGACAAATGGGTGCCCCACGAACTCAATGATCGTCAGCGCGAAGTACGCGTCGAGACGTGCCTTGCACTGCTCAACAGACACACAAATGAAGGAATTTTGTACCGCATTGTTACCTGCGATGAAAAATGGATTCTGTTTGATAACCGCAAGCGCTCAGCAAGTTGGTTGGATCCTGGTTCAGCACCTAAACAATGCCCTAAACGAAAACTTACCCCTAGAAAAGTGATGGTCACTGTTTGGTGGTCTAGCGCCGGTGTGATTCATCACAGCTTCTTACCAAACGGGGTGAGCATTACTGCAGATGTGTACTGTGAAGAACTGAACACAATGATAGAGAAGCTGGCACATCTCCAACCAGCATTGGTCAATCGCTCGTCTCCGCTGCTCCTGCACGACAACGCGCGACCTCATACTGCACAGCAGACGGTCTCCAAGTTGCAAGAACTGGGGTTGGAAGCTCTCCGTCATCCGCCCTACTCACCAGACCTTGCGCCTACAGACTACTACTTTTTCCAGAATTTGGATAACTTCTTGGCGGGAAAAAAATTCAATACCCGAGAGGCAGTACAAAATGCCTTTGAAGAATTTGTTGCCTACCGTCCAGCTGATTTCTTTAAGAAGGGCATCAATAAACTGCCACTGCGATGGCAAAGATGCATTGATTGCATGGGTGATTACTTCGATTAATACAAATAAAAAATACATGAAAAAAATTCGTTTAAATTTTTTCATACAAAACGGCAATTTCATAGGTAAAGACCTATTAGAAGCGCACCGTTTGCTCATGATGGCCGCAAAGCCGTCTGTGTCAGCAGTGTATTTAACAACACGATACGACCCTAAGGATCCAAGCAAAAGGAAAAATAGTTAGAAAGAACGCCAAGCGAAAACGAATTAACAGCGCGGATATGGGTGTGGGATGTTATGCGTCGGGTCGGGGCCAAAATGTTATGCGTCTGGTTAAGGTCAAAATATTATGCGTCGGGTCAGGACCAAAATGTTATGCGTCGGGTCAGGGCCAAAATGTTATGCGTCGGGTCAGGGCCAAAATGTTATGCGTTGGGTCAGGACCAAAATGTTATGCGTCGGGTCAGGGCCAAAATTTCATGCGGGTGAAGTCATAGGTAGAAGCTAGTACGTAATATTTTAAGCATCTATTTACATTTCATAAGGACACCAGTCCTGAATATTTAGCCACGATCATGAGTATGCTACATTACATATTATTTATTTTATAGATAGACTGAATACGCTTTATTGTGTACACTATAAAAATTACAGATATCTATAAATGTAGAATTTTTGCATAAGATGACTCAATGGGTGTTCTCATCCCTAGAAACGGTCGGTTACAGAAAACCTTCGGATGGAGTAAACCGGGACGGAGAGTCAATACTGTAAGTACTCATTTCTGTACCATTTACATATTAAAAAATACATTAATACCTTTGAAGCTTCGGTTTCAGTTACAAAATCAACCGTTTCAAGACTGCTCAAGTACTACTCCCTTCCTGATTAATCCACACTTAATAACAAAACTGGCACAAGACAAAACTACATCAGTATTTCAAAAAAGAATAAAACCAGCACCATTTTTAAAACGGAGCCAATTAACTCAGCCACAAGCCAATGAGTGCTTTGTGAAAACGACTTTTAATAGCCAAGATAGTACTAAAGAACGTGAAAAAAACTTGCTTCTTTTTTTAAATAGCCACTTGAAAAGTTCACAGCACACAGCACAAACTCTTTGCTCCACAATTGACAAGTTTGCTTTAGTTTTTTTTTGTGATTATGGTCTTAAATGAAAACTTTGGAGGAACGTTTAAGTTCTTTCTGAGGGTTGGTTCGGTTTCAGGTTGGTGGATCTAATAATAATTATCGGTATCCATTTTGCAGGTGTAATTTGGCGTACAGGCAGACAATGACTAGAGTTAGGATACAAAATACATTTTATATCGGTAGTAGGTACGTTCCTTCGGAATATTTCCAACCACCATGCGGGCCGCTGGCAAAAACTAGTAAAAATATATCAACATTATTCACACCTAATATTCGATTTTGCCGAATCAGGCAGAGTAGGCAAGGCAGGTAAGTGTAGACCAAAAACAATAATTATCCCTACCAATTATTATTAAAAAACCCGTCACCCATCGATCGTAACTATTGTAACTACACACATACATCGCTGATTTTGTCGGCGAGAGTAGACAAAACAACGATTAATATCGTCGTTAAACTAATGACAGGCCATTTGTTACGGCAATATTACGGAACTGAGGCGGCGCATAGTTACAGAGCTGGCAGATATATGTGCGCAAAAGTGTTGGGTTGTTAATGGTTATGATTCAATTTTGCTGTGTGTATCGATTTTGCAGTCTACATATTGTCTTCTCGCACAAAAGCACCGAATGCATTAATCATTTATATAAGACTGGTTTCTTCCCGCGGTTATGCCCGCGTGGATGTCGGAAATGATCCCACGGGAATATACTACCGGGACAGGAATTGGCCAATGTCCTTTTTCCCCAGGATTTCATCCTTACCAAATGTTAACCAAAATCCGATCAGTGGCTTATGCGTAAAAAGGTAACATACAGACAGAGTTACTTTTGAATTTATAATAGTAATATATAGAATGAATAGTTTAGGATTTACTAGAGAACCCCATTCTCAAGTAAATTTATAATAGTAATATATAGAATGAATAGTTTAGGATTTACTTGAGAACCCCGTTCTCTAGTAAATCCATACTACAGCGTCTGCTACGCATTTTAACACCATACTAAGCGTGCATATATGCGCGATTATAGCAAACGAACCACTAAAATGACAAGCACTGTTTTGATTAAGTGTTAATCTTACTGTGCAGATTAGTGTAATAGGCTACCTACAAAGCGCATTCAGTGTTGATCTAATCGTGCAGATTGGCGTACTTAAAAGGTAAACTACAAAGAGCTTACGTGTATTGTGAAAATAAGATTATCTCTTACTAGCTTTTTCCAGCAGCTTCGCCCGCGCGGAACTTTCGTCCCCTATTTAACTCTCTTAGGTGTTTTTTTTTTATTGGGAAATCATCAAATAACTTTTCCCGCTCTGCGTGTCAGACTTTTACTGACTAAAACCCACCCGTGTTCCCTCAGTTGCCTGTGTGCCAGGGGCCGCGGTATCTCTTTCGAACAACCCGCACCCTTGGCAGGCATCGGCATCGGGTATTCAATTTCGAAAAATCCTTCCTTATTTCTTGTCTACATTATAAAGGGAACCTCTGTGCAAAATTTCAGCTTTCTAGGTCCAAGGGTTTGGGCTGGGCGTTGATGAGTCAGTCAGTCAGTCAAGACTTTTCTTTTTATTTGATCTAGATAGAATACAGGTACAAGGATCTACAAGTGCTAAATATATACTTAATATTTTCACGAGACAATTTCAACCTACTGTGGCGTTAATATGAAAAATGCTTCCTTTGCGTCTTATTCGTTTCTATTAATGTAGACTTTAAGGAAATGTAAAACACTGTTTGTGGCAAATAAACAGGATCTTATCTAAATAATATTTGCACGAAATAAATTATTACCATTAATTACACACGAAACCTTCACTGAACAACATAAAAACATCAAATTCCTTCACAAAACAAAATATCATAACTAACAACACTGTATCCGATTGTATCCGCTAACAAATGATCTAACCACGTAAGTCTTCGCGTCTGCGAATCATATTTAGCCGTATTTACATTCGGTTTCTTCAACCGCAACCACCATCTTGATTTATTACCGTGAAACAGTACATCGTTTATATTCTACAATACCGGTAGTACGCTGACGGTAAATTAGTTTTTGTCCGGTAACGACGAGGCAAGGAAAAGAACAGTTAGTCATTTCTGTGGTGTGTGTGTTTGAGTAATATCCTTGCAAGGGACGAAAATGAAAATTAATAGAAGCCGAGGTATTCTAGTCCCCTACAGGGTACTACATAAGGTATCATGTTCCAAAGCAACAATAGTATATACGAGTATGTTACCGGCCAAACCCGATTTCAGGCCAAACTGGTTTATTAAGCCGGGGCACCCCGATTAAATGGGTTAGGTTAGGTTAGAACTGTGACCAAAAGGGCGCGAGCCGAGCGAGCGTTACTTCCAAAGGCTGTTAAGGAAACGGCTAATTAAGCTAGTTGGCTGCGACATATCACGCGTAGGAAATTAGCCGTTTCGTTAACAGCCTTTGGCAGTAACGCTCGCCGGCCGCTGCCGCGGCACCGCTCGCTGCGCTCGCTCGGCTCGCGCCCTTTTGGTCACAGTTCTAACCTAACCTAACCTATTTAATCGGGGTGCCCAGTTTGGCCTAGGACAAACTAGTTTGGCCTGAAATCGGGTTTGGCCGGTAACATATACACCGACAAATTTTAATGCTTGTTTTCCCGCGGCAGAACAACTTTCCATGCGGAGTACTTTCGAAGCATAGAGTAAAAAAAAAGAAAGATGTTTTTGTTTTGAAATAATAACAAAAAATATTCATAAACTCGAAAACGTGAGAATCAATAGTAACGCTAGAGGTAACTTATAGGTACTACTCGAATCGCACGCGCCGCTGACAGACATAAATGTTCAAAGCAAAATAAAATCTCGCACGTGGTGATAAACTTTTTCACAATGGTTAATCTGCCATTTTTTGTTTCTAATATTTTATTTGTTTATAAAACGATTGTATTACCAAGACAAAAACATTTTGCTCTGGGAAAAAAACCACTAAAATTTATCGGTGTATACTAATCGCTTAGTGGTCGAATTTAGATAATAATTCATTTAAAATTTATTGTATTTTTAAATTTCATACTCCTCTATCAGCGTAATTTTCGTAAAAAGGGGTACACACGGCTACACATCAAGCTATACATTTCCAGTTTACGCTGATCTCGCACTGTACGGAAATCCTATACAATGCCAGATCAGCTTATACTGGAAATGTATAGCTTGATGTGTAGCCGTGTGTACAAAGTTTTAGCTTATTTAATAAATAGATATAAAATAAAATAAAAATAACCCCAAAAACCACCCGTGCATGTAAGACTTTTGTGAAACTAAATACGTAAATATACTTCAATATCAGCACGTTCATAGTACAACGTCACACGCAGATAGCCCCTTTTCATTAAACTGTCATTATATTAATTAACTTTGTAGTGTTTAATATACACGCAACATAATAAATTATTTAAGAAACAGTAGCTCTTTTGATTTATTTATAACATAACATCACGCCTGTTATATTTAAAGGGCTGGGCAGAGGGTGTACCTTTAGTATAACCTCATTTTGCCAGTTAACTTTGTCCTGTGTATGAGGGGGCGAGCCTAATGCCATCAACTGGGCACAGATCCAGACTCCGGCCTGCTACTGAGAAATTACTGCTGGAAAAACCCAATTGCACTTTGCCTGACCTGGGAATTGAACCCAGAACTACAGGCAAACCATTAACCATCTGATTGTACCTATTGTCAAGATAACAGGTTTTTACTAAATGCTTATGAAAGTATATACGGTACTTATAACAAAAAATATTTTTTTTACATTTTTATCTGTCTGTCTATTACGGCTAATCGAGAGACAATGGCACGGTGTGAGGCAAAGATTAAAAAAAAAATCTCTGATAAGCCTGGACCGATTTTGATGGAACTTCACTGGCAGATAGCTGATGTTACAAAGAATAACATAGGCTACTGTTTGTCCCGGTACCACGTGTTCCCGTGGGATAATTTTAGACATCTACGCGAGCGAAGCCGGGGGCAGTAGGTAGTATACAATATAGAGTGTCTATAAAGGTGTTTGCATACCGTGAAGTTTGTCAGAAATTCATGATTTATGTGCAAGTAGAGGCCCGGTCTGGTTTCACGAAATTTTAAAATATGCTTTCGTGAAAACCTACGAACATCTGCATTTTGCTTTTCAGCGGACTCTCACAGTCTTAGGTGATTTGTTAAATGGCCGATTCCTATAATTTACAGACCGTTATTGGTTCAAATAATTACATGCTAAAGAGGAATGGAACGCAGTATGATGAATGTAAAAAAAATACCGAAGATAAGACACACAAAAATAAGAGCTAAGACAAAAACGATAGACGGTCTAAACCACGCTTTAAAATTTTAATTTTAATGGGCTGGTCACGTGGCGCGTCTCAAAGACCACAGATAGACCAAAACGGTTACAACATGGAAAGGCCCACAGCGCAATCGCTACAAAAGAAGACCTTACGCGCGATGGGATGACAACATCAAGAAAATAGCTGAATAACAATAGCCACTTATAGCTAAAAACCGGGAAAAATGGCAATCCTTGGGAGGAGGCCTTCACCTTGACCGGTTCCTGTTACGCAAAAAATTCAAATATTATTTATACTATTTTTACGCAAAAAAGAATATTTATTTACAATAATACATTCATTTTAATTTCACTTAAAACCCATTTTGTAACGAATAGGAAATAAAAGGCTTTTTATTATTATTATTGGTCAAAATTAAGAAACTTGTATCTTGAGCGATAATAAAACAAATACCTCATAGCTTTGCATAGTAGCCTCACCCATATGGAAGCAGCTATCACGGGTAAAATTAACATACGTATCTACATATTTATATGCCCACTTTGGTAATTCAAAAATGCTACTATTGGTAAGAGAACGACTCGTTTTGGTTTATAGGAACTAAGCAAAAGTGATTCGAGAATCAAAACTTAGTTCGGCCATTATAATTATGAAAAAAAAAAATGTTTTTAAATACAAAAACCGTGAACAATCAAACAAAGTACGATGACTTTTCCGCCGATTGAAATTAAAAACAAGAGTACCAACCAACTTTTGTACAGGTCCTTTACATTCAGGTTAAGAAAATTTTAGCGAGCTTCTCCGGTATAAAAGAAACCTGAAGCTAAAACATTGCGTCCATAAAAAGCGACAACAATAGTTCGGAAAAACTTCGCCATTTAAATTATCTGACCTTTTCAAGTCAGAATAAAAAGACCTTTCTTACAATCAGTGACAATAAATAAAGGTAAAGATATGAAAAGAGAAGCAGTTGAATTTACATTCGATGTACAATAGACGATTATTTATGTCTAGACGTATACTGGCGTATGTCAAGTGGTCGCCGGAATGCTCCCTCTGAGGCGACCTAAAGGTTAGGGCAGAAAGTCGTAGGGTTTTTGTATTGGGTGGTAATATTACGTGAAAAGTGGGTCGTCGGCTTTATTGTTTGAATAGGTAATGTAGATATTGATATAGGTACCTACGTGTGTGATGTCCAATCATTCTGCTTTGGCCGGCTTTCAGTCAAACCGGACCCAGTTGGATACTAGAATTCTACATGGAGCGACTGCAAGTCACACCTCTACAACCCAGTTATTATCTTACTATATCATATTATAAATGTGAAAGTTTGTATGTTTGGATGTTTAGATGTTTGTTAATCAAACATCATATATGGTCAAACGGATTTGGATAAAATTTGGCACACAGTAAATAACCTGGACGAACACGTAGAATACTATTAAACACGGTAGTACGTTCCTGTGTGCTAAGTTTCGACATTCATGCGGGAGAGAATTAAAATAAAATAAGTAACGTATAATCTCATGTGTGCTGCCTTAGCAAACCTCAAAACTATTAACAGTCCTACCATCAAAGCACATTAAAACATTATTCTAAATCAATCGAAAACACAAACACCACTTAAACACCAATGAACAACACATCAAAAACATTTAAAACAAATCAACAACAAATCCGAATAATTCGCCCGTAAACAACATGTAAAAACATGTTCAAAGTTCCGCGCGTAATTTACTCGCGTGTTAATTTACGCGTTTTTACGCAGTCACGCGGTTGTGTGCCGGCCCTTACGCCCTGGTGATATATTGTGACAGGTTTAACGCCATTTTACGGTTAAGGTGCGTCCTGTATCAACCGAGTGTTGTTATTTATTGACTTGTTAAGATTTTTGTGTTTGTTAGATTGGTATCTTTATGATTTTCCACATTACTGGGGTGGGGCGGTGTTATTAGCTATTACGTAATGGTGTGATTTAAGAGGGGCTTGTGATCAAGTAAAAACAGTTGCATTAGTCGATCGGTCAGGTTAAGCTAAGCTTGCCGCGTTCGGTCTGTGGATGGGTGACCATCTTTACATACCAAGTCGTTGGTCCCTGCTGTCATTCGTAGATCTTTGACAGTCGTTACGGGTCGTCAGAAGCCCGAAAGTCTGACAACCAGTTTTACAGGACAGATAGGCAGTTGCTCCACTGGTATTCAGCTGCATACCTACGGTTGGACTGGAAGCCGAACCTAACAAAGTTGGGAAAAGGCTAGGCAGATAATGTTGTGATGTAGTTTATGCATTTACAGCGTACTTTAGTATTATATAATAATAATTAAATAATTTCGTATTAGTAACTATGGTCTATTAAAACACTGCAGCTAAAATATGCGATACATAAAACACTTTAGCTTCGAAGAGATGTTTCATCTACCAACCCGCAGTGGATTCACGTGGTAGATAACAGCCCACTCCGTCCCCCAGAGAGGAGGCCTATCTCCCAGCAGTGGGAACAGTAAAAGCTGATTATGAGATATATATAATACGTAAGAGAGCGAATGATATTATCGGTGCAAAATCAAGTCATTTATTTAAACCAGGCCCAGAGTCAGCACTTTTTGAACGTCAAAATTACATAATACAGTACCCCCAAAACACTCGCCCTTCACTACTTCCGTGTGCTTTAGCTGGGAAGAAGTGGCGCAACAAACTCCCCAGCAGCACAGCTGACTGTTAAGTTAGAATAACTTGATTCTGTACAATAATAGGTAAGTAATTGACATTACTGTAGCGGCACTACAGAAAAATACTTCGCAACAAATATCTAAAAACACAAAAACAGAAGTGGCGCCATCTACAAAGCCACAGGCGAACTACGCAAGACTCACGTCACACAAAAATCCTGCATCGCGCAATCAGAGTTTACCGCGCGACCCGCATAGGTACAACATCCCGACATCAACCGTCGGGCGGTTGCCCACCAGACACAACACCCGTCTGGTCGGAGGATCCTTCCTTTACCATAGAGTATAAGTGAACTTTACACCCTGTTCCTCATACCTCTATATTACTAAACACCTTTTGCCATATGTCAGCTAGCACACGTCAATATACCAAATAAGCTATACCTACTTACGAGTAAAAAAAAATATTGCAAATATAAAGCGATATCAATTTTATTACTATTAAGATTTGCTACATATTAGGTTTCACCCAAGAATACGAAGATCAAAAGAATCCAAAAAAGTTTCACATAATATCAGAGCCGTTATTTAAACGAAAGTTACTGGTCCAATTCCTTTAGGCCCAGCCCATTAGAAACACATTTAGCTAAACGAAATTCTAGATAGGCATTTTTAGGGTTCCAGGACCTTTTTATTAAAGGATCCGCTGTCCGTCCGTCCGTTTAAACTCGTTTTTTTTTAATTTATTCAAATTAGGCTAAAACGTCAAAATGACATAGGACAGTCTCTCAAAACGTCCGCCGTTTACCACTTTCTACTGCTTAAGCTTAAAAGAAGTAGCGCTACAAACTCCCCAGCAGCACAGCTGTGTGTTCAGTTAGATAAACTTGATTCTATACAATATCAAGTATACAGAACATTAAAATATACTAATTTGTCAAACAAATCCATCTGTCATAGGACTGTAGCTTTAAAACCGTAATATGTAGACACTTGAAATGTTCACTGAGTGTGTATTAAATATATGCCGCTATAGAAATATATAACAAAAATTTAATAATGTTTTTTTTTTATAAAATAAAAAAAAAGATTTTTTTTTTTAAATATATTTTCAAACGAAGGGTTTCTTACCACCGTACACGGTGGCAAATCCTACTCGCACTTTCCACTTTTTATAAATTACCTATTACAAGCAGACTATTGAAGCAAGTATAGTCATTATTTTATTTTACGGCCCGTAAACCTTTCTGGGACGAACACGCGTTAATTTGCTCGTGACGTTTTTACGCGTCACCATTGTGCGTCAGAAGATATATTGTGACGGATTACAACAGCGTTTCTGATGGTCAAGGGACAATGTTAAAGCTAGCTTGCGTAAACTGGATTTTTCTTCGCAATTTTGTCGATATTTTGTGAAGAAAATAACGAAAACTTTCCTCCTTTTATCAAATTCATCCACTTAATTTTATAAAGATAAAATACTTGATTTTTTGTGTTTCTTTGTTACACTTTCACGTTAAAACGGCTGAACCAGTTTGGATGGAATTTGACACATGAGTAAACCATGATCTGGACTAGGACATAGAATACTTTTTGTCCCGATATTTTCACGGAATCGTGACTTATGTCGGTGTAACCGCGGGGCGCAGCTAGTGGAAAATATTTTTTGTTTGTAGGTAGTTTTTTTCATCTATCAGCCAGCCTCCTTACATACCCCTTTTGAAATGAAATGAAATGTTTATTAATGTAAGTAGATCTTAGAAGACACTTTTTCACACGTCAATATTATGTTGGTCAATATTGGTTTTAAAAAACTAGATGGCGCCGGCATTTCCTAGCTGACAGTTTTTTGCTCATGCTTTTGGTCATACATATACGCCAGTTGCCAGTACTACGCATCTGACCTTTCTGAACAACCTCATTGATAAGGTCACTATATAATGACCTCCTAGGGCATCCTCTCGCGGTATTTTTGCTCACAACAGTCTTGTCCTTTTGTTAGTCGCCTTTCATTCGTCCTCTTAACATGACCAAACCATCTAAGCATATTCTTTTAATGTTGTGTCACTACATCTCATTTTAAAACATTTCTTTTTTTTATTTCAGAATCTGAAACTATGTCTTCATTTTGCATTAAAGAGTTTCAACTAAATGTCGAGATTATTCAGCATATACTTAGCCGTTGACCACAGAAACAGAATCCCATTTCAGAACACATTATTACATTAAAACTTTAGCCAGTCCGCTGCAAGTTTCACTGTATTTTGTAATAATACTGTATAGGTATCATTCTGTAAAAACGCCTTCTTTTATGATAGTCAAAATGCCCCACTAACCCATATACCACAAGTTCATTGTGAAGCACCGAAAATATATTCACGACCAACGAACATAAATTTTAATAGATACGATCTTCAGCAATCACAATAAAACTACTTGCTTTTATTTTCAGAATAAACTTGAAACGGAATAAATTTTTATTTATTTGTATATTATGATTGGTTTTTACCTTAAGTGGATGGTTATTGAGAGACAACCTGTCGAGTTTTAGGTTGGTTGGTGCTGATTTATTGTCACGCAATCATTGTTCAGAAGAATAATGTGAGAAGTTTTGTGGTAGCTTGGAAATATATTGCAAACTAGCTTTTAAGTCGGGATACAAAAGTATCCTTTGTTAATACCCAGGTTATTAAGTGTTTGTGAGCCAAATTTCATCCCGATCGCTTCGGTCGTTTTTCCGTGATTGAATAACAAAAATCCATCCATCCATTCTCACAAATTTTACATTTACTCGTATAATATTAAGTAGGATTAATTGGACAGGATAGTAAGATGTGTATGAAGCTGACAGAGCTTATTTAGAATAGTTGCTCCCTTAATTAACCTTGCTCATAATCATCAGTGTCACTCCTGAAATGATCAGTTGAGTAAAGTCAGGGATATAAATTGTTTAGCAAATTAACTACAAACTTAAATTGCCCGTATATTCAAATCACAGCTGAAATTCTTTGATAGTTGTTTAAAATGGATATAACACGGCAAATTGACGTAGTGGGTCAATTTTATTTAAAAAAAAATTGTTACGGCTGCGAATTATGAATTTTATGTGGCAAGTTCGCACCCAGATAGGTTTACTTCGTGTAAATTTATTTCATCATTCATTATTTCTTTCTTTGAACATTTATGCATCGCTGTTCCCTTTGTCGGCGGCGCGTGCGGTTCGAGTAGTACCTTCAAGTTACCTCTAGTGTTACTATTGATTCTCAAGTTTTCGATTTGATGAATATTTTTGTAATTATTTTGAAAGAAAGAATACCATTTATTTGGACACAGTCCGTGAAACACAAAATACAATAACAAATAAAAAAGTGACAATAAATAAATAAATACAACAGTGTGTGCCTCACGGCTGCGCCAAAAAGCAAAAACAAAAGCTTCTTTTTTCTGCCGCTAGAAAATAACCATTAAAATTTCTCGGTGTAGAGTGAGCGGTGGTGGCAAAGTGGTTAACGGTTGCGACTTGCGAGTTTATAGGTCGCAAGTTCGACCCAGACAGACGTTTTACTTTGTAAAAATTATTTCATCACCACTCCTCTCAAAACGGTGATGGAAAACATCGTGAGGAAACCGGCATGACCTAGAAACAAAAATTCGAAAACATGTGACATCTACTAACACGCACTGGGCCCGTGTGGTGGATTACGGCCCACTCCTTTTCGCCAAGAGAAGGCTTATGTCCCATCAGTGGGAACATTATAGGCTGATTCTGTGGTAAATTCTTTACAATCTAGGGCCTTGTAAGATCACGTTGAGCCTAGCATTCCTAATACTATATAAATACCTGCCGATACGGGCTATGTAAATAGTCGTTACGCGTAGCCAGAAGCCAGCGAGTCTGAAAATCGATATAAGCTTAGAATATCGATTTCAGGGAGGAAACTAGTCTGATATTCAACCGCATCTCGCTAGACTAAAAGCTTCAACAAGGCTGAGAAAAAGGTTAGTTATTTTTATAAATTAATGAGAGTTTGTTAGCTAATGGCTTTTGAGGATAATAGAAAATGCACCTAAAGATCAAAGAGATAAAAAAATAAATTAAAAAGACATGGCTGGGACATACGCCTCCTCTCAGTGAGAGGTAAATGGCTGTAATCCACCATGCGGGCCTAGTGAGGGTTGGGTTATTGAATGTCACATGTGACATGAGTTCAGGTTTTTGGTTGACTTTTTTGGACGTGTTAATTTTCTCACGACGTTTTTGTTCACCGTTTTGACAGCAGAGTGGTGATGAAATAATTTACCAAAGTCAAGTACCTGCCGCTTGTAGTGATGGATTGAAACTAGGAGCTAAAACTTGTAAGTCGCATCCGTTTCCACTGAGCCACTACCTGTTCTATGACTCTAGCACTACTGCTGAAAAGTCCTGGGTTCGATTCCCTGGTCGGGCAAAGTGTTATTAAGCTTTTCTATCAGAAATTTTACAGCATGCAGCAGCCCAGAGTCTAAATTTGTGGCCGGTTGATCGCAATAGGTTCGTCTTCCATTATGGGCGTACTATAGATACAAAACCTACCTCAACACCTTATACCCTTCACTATTCCTAGTTCTTCTCACACAAAAAATAACCCATTCCTTACCACACAACCAACAGCAATTAACAACATAATGATATTGTAATACACATCAACATATCGTACAGCGCACTACGTACCGAACTATTGTAAGGCCATTCGAACGTGCCTTGCCGAAATTAGGCTTAGCTCACAATGTGGCCCAGGTCGATACGAATGAACTAGACCCATTGATACGAGACTACGTATACATGTGCACATGTGTTGCGTTTGTGTATGGTGTGGCAACAGCTTAATGATGGTATTCGTAATATTTTAGAGATATGTATTACTTTTGAACGGAGTTGCTATAGAATTATAATAGAGCTAAAATAAAAGTTCTGCCATGATGAAGGTCAAACAAGGTAACCAAGAGGAAATAAAGGTATTTACTTTATATAAAGCTTATACAGGATACATTTTTATCCAGTGCGCAAACTGTAACTATGAATTCAGTATATCAATCTAAACCCCCCAGTGCAGAAATTTTTCGTCGGTTAAAAAAAAAAAACAGCTGTTCCATACATTTTGACCGCATAGGTATTGCACTTTTCTATGAAACAGCAGATTTTTTTTGTTGTGTAATCGACGAAAAATTTCTGGGCACTGGATAAAAAATTATCCTGTATAAGACTAAATCTTAGACTGCATCTGTAACCAATGCTATGTGTTTTTCATCACATAACAACAGAATTTTGTCTATTTATATTATAATTAGAAACACCAAGATGAGAGTAGCAAAAGCAAATAATTGCCACAGTCTATTATTAAACTTCCAAAGGCTGAGGACGACGCAAATAGCTAAAAAAAAAAAAATAGGTTCTCAACATAATCTATTCGTCAATTTTGTGGCTTTTTGGGTAGATCATGCTTCTCTTGAAAAGAAATGATCAGTATTAGAGCGGTGAGGGCTTAATAAACAGCCGTGTGACGTTGAACGTACAGATTCCCAACTTACGCCCATATTCGTATGATGTGAAAATGTGTGAATATTTGCTATACTCACATATACAAAATTTAGTTAAATTCATGTGCTTGTGTGTGTGAACGCTGTTAATAAGATTTATTGGAATTTGAATTCAATGTTGGAAACACAATTATAGCAATATAAAATGGATTTCGCGGATTGACTGAACGTGAATTACTTTACTGCAAATTTTCTTAATTTTAGGTTTTAAACACTGAAATTCTGACTCTATTGAGATTGCCACACGCTAAGAACACTAACTTTTTTTCAAGGTGTTTTGCGATCTACCGATTGATTTTGGATTGAAAGAATATTATGTACCTTGTAGGGTGGCTGCAAAGCACGGGTTTCTGAAAACGTCCAACAGCAACGCGGAAGACCCAGACGTAGATGGCGGGACGAACTTGACCCATGTAGGATGGATTGATCCATATTGGCTCAGGATTGAGTTGAAAGGAAAAATGAAAGAGAGATCTTTGCCCAGCAGTGGGACAACCCAGGCTGATTATATTATTATTATACTAGCTTTTGCCAGCGACTTCACCCGCGTGGAAGTTGAAAATTATCACCCGGGAACGTTCTACCAGGATAAAAGTATCCTATATTTTTAAATCCAGGTTATAAACTATTTGTATGCCAAATTTCATCCAAATCCGCTCAGTCGTTTTAGCGTGATTGAGTAACAAACATCCAAACTTTCACATTTATAAAACTTTACAGTAGGATTGCACTACAATTTCCAACGTAGAATCATACTCGTACACAATGCGTTAGAACCAATAAAAATAACTGCACGTGCCATATCACGAACACAAAAACGTTTTTTGTCCCGTTACCCATAGGCCAATCATGGCAGCTATCGATGCATGTGTGACGTCAATAATCCTACAGCCTATCGGTACAATCAACCAAAGACAGATACGTGAACTGCTTTTTATGAACACAGTCATGTTGAACAAGTGACGATTAGTTAATAATGGTTTTTTTTTATACGCATGTGTTTTACCAGCATCTCAAGTTGAGGTGAGATAGTGTTCAAAGGTGAGCCAATCAACAATAATAATTTAAATTAAAAAATATACTACAATTAAGATTGTCTGCGTCACGCAAAATGTGTATTGTCAAAAAGTACAGACAGCAAAAATTATCTAGTATGGAAGTCAGATGTCAAACTCTTTTGCTTACGGTACCATAGGGTCTATAAGCGCCAAGTGAACAGTTCTGGCGAGCGCACTCGTCTGTGGTCGCTTGATAACGCCACCAATCGCTTAAATTAAGTGCTGCCTGTGCAGTTCCAGTAGTCGCGTAGGGGCAATATTGCTGAATAAATGTGTCGGCATGACTTTTTTAAATGGAGTTTTAAGCCACAGACTTCTGTTAAAGAAAGTTAATTTAGTTGACACGGGAATGTCTATGAAAGTCTATGGGGAAGTAATTTACTTATACGGAAATTAGAAATAGTAAATACCACTTGTTGAATGCTAACTTATAAGAACCATATAAGGGGACACTAGAAAATTAATGTGATCAATTACATTTAATTGGCATCATACCAATCTGTATTTTTTTGCCAAAGAGAGAAAAAAAACGATTTATTTTAGTAAATCAATAGTAAACATAACAACTCCACCTAGATTAATATCCACCCATAATCATAACTCCCGAATCCATAATAAAATTTAATTTTAGGCACAACCATAAAAACTTTGATCATTCAATTTGTAGAGGTCAGGATCGCAAAAAAAATAATCTCAATTCAGTTTATTACCGTACTCAATGGCTACGGCGTAGCGGCGTAGCAGCGTAGCACCGTAGCGGTCGCTCGTAGAGGCGGCCAACCGTTAAACGGCCTGTCGTAAATAACGGGCCGGGTTACAATAAATGAATAATTATCGGATGGTTACCGTTTTACAGCGGAGAGTAGCTTTTAGTAGACGCTCTTGATGAGAAATCAGGTGATAGATAATGATGGTTTAATTGGATGGTTAAAATTGCTTTTTAAAGCTTAATTTATGATGTGCCTGGTTTTATAACGATAATTAGCTATTTTAAGCTGATTCAGGCTCAGAAAATATTGACTTTTCATCCTCATAAAAAAAAAACAATCACTCACTCTAAACTTCACCCCGAATCAATCACCGAATCTAAACCACTCTAAACAGACTTAATCATTATTCGCCATTAATTTTTGTCTGGAAAACAATCTACAATCGGCAACTAGCTCGGGATTAATAGGTCAAGCGCGAAACAACATAAATCAGGCGGACGCTAAACGAATAATTGATGGTACAAATGGACGCACCCCCCCTTTACACCCCCCTTTCCCTCTAACACGCGAAAGCTAAGCGAATTAATTATCAACGGAGCCTTGTTTGGGATATACCAACGAGATAATGTGTTGGGTGTAAATGTACGTATGTAGATGAGGTGTGTGTGTGTATCGTTTTCTCGGTAAGTTTTATTGGCTGTGATGGAAATAGAATTTCGGGAAGTCTTAATAAACCGAATACAGCAAATTTCACCTTCAGCTGCGTACGTCCTTTGAAATTGCTGTGAAAGTTCTGATGAGCTAAGAGGCGTGTAGAGATGCGGGAAACGATATATGATTGAATAAAATTACAGCAGACTCATTCTTCTTCTTCTTCGTGTCAATGATTGCGATTGTTGATTTTAAACGAGCTTCGACCAGAATTCTGCTAATTCGACTGCGTTATTGTTGGCCTCACAAAGGTCTGCAGGTGTTAGTGCATAGAGAGCACGGCAAGTTTGCGATGTGGCCCCACAGTCACATTGCATCTCATCGGAATACCCCCCACCTGACAAAGATGTACCGGCAGCGGCCCACCTGACTTCTTAGTCAATTATGAGAAAAGAAACAAAGAAAAATATTTATTGTCTAGGTAATACAGTAAGCATAGATAGGTTAATAACAAGTTGAGACGACATATGAGTAGCTTAAATAGCTGTGTGCGTAGTCTGGCGTGTGTGTGGGGTGTGTGTGGTGTGTGTATGTGGTGTATGATGTGGCGTGTAAAGGTGTGTGTGTAAGTATTTATTTTGTTCCCCATAAAATATACTTCGTTTGAGAATAGTATTTTTCTTCTTACTGGCTGCTCTGTTTAGTGTAATATTGCAAGGTAAATATTTGTTTTAACTTGAAATATAATGGATTTTTTTACTAACAGTGCCTTCTAAGACTTGAATCTATAAAAAAACCTCGTTCAATTGTTTTACAGATAAAGCTTATCTTAATACGAAATCAGAATCTAAACTAACCATCCTACAACCAAATCATTGCATTAACTATCAACTCAGCAAGTCGATGTTAAGAGAAGGTACTATTTTCTAATGAGTTTTTTTCCTTTTCCGGTCCCCTGCATTAATTCTGTGTAGAAATTCGGCTTGCGATCAAAATTCTTGTCTCGTACGTAATTTAAGGGGAGGTGAGGCCAAACGTCAGTTTTTATTCAGAGTTCCCTTCGTTGACTGTTAAATAAGATTGTTTTTTACTTTAGGAAATGGATTTTTGTGTGTTTGTGGGTGAATAAATGCGAAAAAAAAACTAAAAGATAAAAATAAATAATCTTTCCTTTTCATTCAGTAGGTATAATAAATATTACACTGTGATATTAATTGGACTAAGTAAACGCAGTACTGAAACAATATTTAACCAATAAACTTCTAAATGCGTGAATACCGTACATTCGTAGCACAGTGCTAACTACGCCGTAGCGAGCAGTGTAGGTCTCGTAGCGTAGGAGGCTTCCGTAGGGGCCTACGTAGTACGCAGCTCATAGCGCGTAGGCGGTACATGAGATAAACTAAAAATGCAGAATAAACATTTATTAGATGAACATTGGTTCCTTCAATCATACTGCCTTGGCATTCGTAGCACAGTGCTAGCTACGCCGTAGCAAGTGGCGTAGCTAGTAGCGTAGAGGGGTTACGAACACATCAAGAACATAACGTTCGTAGCACACTGCTACCTAAGCAGAGGTCTACTCTCAAGTCCGTCAACAAAGATACAGGCCCATCAGAAAGTAGTCGATCTGTCTAAACAAGTTTCAAATTAAATTTTCCAACGGGCAGAAGACATCGCGAATAGGGATAACTCTCAATTCGTGTAGTCATTCATTTTTAGTTCAGGCTGTAAAGTAAATCTTAGGTCTGTAGGTGATACGGAGTATAAAACGCCCGTAACTTCGGCCGACATTACGGACTTCGTGCTTAGGGAGTAGAGCCCCTGTAGCGGGCTACTCAGCCCGTAGCACGTAGGCGGTACAAGAGAAAAACTTAATAAGGCATCACTTCATGAACATTATTAACTGCTGTTATACGGTTAAGATATTCCCGTCCAAAACAAGATCTGAGAAACCACGAAGACAAACACAAATTACCAACACCAACATAAATTAATTATTGTTTAAACAATAAGCGTCTTAATGAAACCTATCCCATAGCACAAGGGGAGGGGGGAAGGGATCTCAATTATATCCTATAAACACCCTATTTGTTATTTCGTACCGATAGCAAACTAACACCCGGTTTCTGAATTGAGAACTTGAATTTGGGAACTTGTCAAACTCTAGCTTACTTAAGGGGTGATTATTTTAAAGTAGATCGCAGAATTCTAAGTATATTTCCAAAAAAAAATATAAATTTTAAATTTGAAAGAAAAACTGTTTATTCTGCACAAAAAAAACGCACATTATAAAAACAAAAAATAATTAAGATACATAACATGCACACATACAAAGTAGCCAAAAGCCCGTATTTAGGTAGAAAAAGTTTAACAATATTGTCCAGTAATTGTTGATGTCAAGGCTACGGACCAAAGACATTACAAATTTATCTACGTTACGACACTGGCAATTATATAATAAAAAACAAACAATTTCATGGGCTTCAATTCAATTCAATTTATTCATTAACAATTTACATTGTGTTTGAAATATTACTACATAATAAAAACCTCACCACCACCACCACCTCGCTTTCACCTTAACTAATTCTGAAGCAGAGATTGACAAGCTCTAAACTTCAAATACTTAATTCAGAGACATGGCGTAAGTCAATTTCTTGATCAAACACATTACTGTAGAGTTTAATTTAGAACTGAAAACGATGTAATATTACTCAGAACTTTATTTACAGTTTTGGCTTATAAAGGTTTAGCATCTACTTATTGCGAAAGTTTATGTGTGTGCCCTTTTAAAGGTTTTTATGAATATAACGTTTCTATTTATAATTTTAATATCGTGTAGGCAAAATATTTTATTTGCACACCCTTTAATATTTCTCGATCTTTCTTTCAAAGATAAATCAATATAGACATTGTAAAACATGCTACGATCCTGTCTCATTCATAGACTTCAACTATATAATTATTATCTCTTTTAACAAAGAGACCTAGTCAAGTTTGGTTCAATTAAAAAAAAATGGATGTCTGGTTTGAATAACAACAATTAATTATCACATAACTTGACTTGAGACTTGGGCAACAGAACATGCACTGACACATGGAAGGAAAGCCTACATTCCACTCATGCATCTGTTTAATCACAATTCTACAGCATTCACAGTAAAATGAAAATCATAAAACGAACTCGAAACATTCTCATATTATTTAACGTTTAATTAGCACCACACACACGTTAAGTGACCAAATATTTAAATGCCAAACACTGGATAGCGGTTGTACAAATATTCTCAAATTGAATGAAACTATTCTGAGCGAAACTCCACCAACTGGTGGAGTTTCGTACGGTGATTTGATGCCTTGGGGCGAGCGAACCAGGACCCGACGAGTTCCGATGAGTTCCGAGGTTTCACGAAGCCAAGATAAACTAAGCGTTAGATTTGAGTTGTAGTTTTTGCGTGAAGTGGTTTTATAAGTGTAATTTGATTCATGAGTGTGTGATGTGAATTAATGTAATTGGGAGTTACACTAAATGCTGGTTTAGTTTCTTATTAAGTGTAATATCGGAATAATTTGAAAATTTACATGTGCAAAAAAGTATTTTGGTATTGTTCAACGAAGGCCATAATAGTAGAAAAATTTACGTGTTGTAATTTTAATAATAATCGCATTTTTTGTTGATACTCTGTCTTATATGTTAGCCTACGATGTTACTAAACGTCTGTTGAAATAGCCAAACGAAGTGCACACAAATGCTTAACGACGACCACAATACGTGAACTGTTGGAAGCCCGTGGTTGTTCGCAGTGTAGGTAAGCACAGAAGGTTTGCTTTTAAGACTAAGCAAGGCAAGGTGTCAGATCACATCTAAACTCAAAAATGTATGAATAACAACCGCACACATAGCTGCTATTTCTATGTAAATAAAAATGAAATGCTGTTCGTTGCTAGGCGCATCACTTGAGAACGGCTGAGTCGATTAGGTTATTTAAAATTTTAAAACGTTAGTAATAGTCCGAATTAGGGTTTTATGGAAAAGGATATAAAATGAAAATTTGGGAAAGACTGAAGTGCTTTTTCTATTGGACTTTTTGATGAACTCAAGACCATATTGTAATTTTGACAGGACAACGTCTGTCGGATCAACTAGTAAAAAATTAATGACAGGTGAATTCTTGTCTTTTAATGCAAAGCATTTAAGAAGTAAACGGGGGTATCGCGGAAAGGGAAAAAAGATCTGCTTTGCAGTTACAGTATTTTCCTTGCCGTTTTTAATAACATCCGTTTTCCAGAGCCGTTTTCAGGTGAACGATTCGTCGGGCTAACTAAAGCCCCGACGTAAATAGATCCTACAGTCTGCTGTACCTGTAGTATTTTTTATATGTGAGTAAAACTTGTAAAAGTGCCTACAGATTTTCACAAAAGTCAGTAAAAGCAAATACGAAATATAGTTTGTTGCCACGTTCCATCATAAACAATTGCCTGTCTATATTCACCTCTATGTATATTACAATAGATTATACCTTCTCTGCACCTGTGTATTGTGAAAGCGAATAAAAGCGTAGCGTGTAACAGTCCAAGTAACGCACGCTAATTGACAGATTGAGTGAGCAGCCACTCTCTACCATCGATGGCTTAGGGTGGATACGCCACCGGTTTAAACGGGAAGTCTTATAAGTGGGCAGATTAAATTATATGTAAGTGGGGGATTGAGACGGGAATGTAATCGAATGAGAGATACGAGAAATGAGTTCTGATATAAAATTAAACAGGGCTAAGAGGATCGCTAATAGTGAAAAAAAATATGAGTAAATAGCGAGGGATTAAAGCTTTAATGATGCTTTTAAGGAATCATCTGTAAAATCTGTGCGTGATTTAAAAAAAAACCGTTTGTCTGAACTCTGGGTTGTTTTCGAAGAAAATTATGATGACAAATATTTAAGAGAAAAAAACATACACATGTTGTAGGATTTTGTAAGGTATTATAAAGTTCAAACCTATTTAATTAGAAAAAAAAAATCAAGACCAGGAATCATTCTTGAAATCTGTTCCTTACTAAAAAAAAAGTTTGTTGATTTCTAGGTTTTTTTTCGATAGGATAAGAAAAAGTTTTATTATGGTGACAAATATTTTAGAAAAAAAAAAAAAACATTCTATCTAGCCAGGTTTATTGCAATCTTCAAACAGTAAGAAAAAAAATATTTCAAGCTATCTGGTTTCACTGTTCGAATAAAGTATCTACCATACAAAGCTTTCACACCTCTGTAAAGTATTTAACTCATACCTACCAGACACAATTGAATGTCCGAAACTACCCTCATACATGGTAACCCTCTTACGTGGTACAGAACGGGCGTCGAAGGTAATGCGAGCGATTTCATTCGGTAGATACACAGTATCGCATCAAAATGATTCGATTGTTATCGATTGTACGTATCGAATCGATTCGATTATTTTAAATAAGCGTAGCGCAAGTGATTCATCTAATGTTTGAAGAATTTATCAAGTGTGTTCGTTATTTTTATTGATTGGCACTTGTTCTTTGTCTTATATTTGTATCTATAGGGATTTTTTTTGGATTTGCATTGTTTCTGAAGCAAAAATAAAATGTCACGATAAATTGTAATAATACTCATATGACGTTTTAAGACTATTAAGTATCCAGGTGCAGTTCACGTCTGATTAATTTAGACTTTATAGCAGGCACAAGAAAAAAAAATTTTTACGTAATTTTAATACATATTTTTTGTAATAAATACTCAAAAGTGATGAATAAAACAGTTTTATGTTGCTGATTAACTACCAAATTACGGTTACCACAATATCAATATTAGTAAGTTTAATACAACAAGGGTATCCGTATCGTTTGGTCTCAATCAGGCCTCAGATAATAACAAACAATGGACGAAAATAATTGGGATGTACGAGACGCGGGTAAAACACATCGGTCCGGTGCAAAACATCCACACTACCACTAGATAAATAAGCAGGGATCAAGGGTTAATTTTGTGCAATTGTGGTGGTGAATGGTGATTTGTTAACAGCAAATATGCTTCTCAGAGAAGTTTTGTTATGTAAAAAATTCTGGTGTGGTGCTTATAGACTTACAGCCTTATTTCTATTATCTTATTGTCTGGTTTTCAAAGAGAAACCAGACTTTAGCAACTGTTTAGATGTTCGATAACTTTTATGAATAATGCCGTTAGGAGTTAGTTAGTCTATTAAAAACCATTTCATTGGGTTTTCAAGATTCTAATATCCTTAAATCGAAGAAGTAGTTTTTGTTTCAAACTGTATTTTTTAATTAGATTACTGTTAAATATAAGACTAGAGTGTTTTTGTATAAAACTTTTTGATTCACTTGAATTGACCTTGACCGAAAGACTACTCAGACTATTCAAGGTTATTTTCTGTCTTCCGTTGAATCTGTAGCAGAGCCTATTGTGTAAGCTTACCATTCCGGATTATTGGCCTTCTGTAATTTCACACTTTGTGGCCTCAAGCCGAATATTATACAGGGGTGGGTTATACATCCCCGAAATGGGGGGTTGGTGCGAGTTTATTTTCAATTCCGACAACAATACGCTGTTTTTCTCACAAACTACGCACTTAAATATAATGCGGCCGATACGGAGAGCGGTGGAGCGTTTTTATCCGCGTGTTTCAGGGTTTGTAAGTCATAGGATGTAGCGGGAGCGAGAATTTGTCGTTCGATTTAGTATCGCAGTTCTATTTCAAGTTTCACTAAGCAGACTGTTAATTATGCATCTTACTGAATCATTTTTTTTTCAAATATATTTATTGAAATCTTACGTACCTAAATCAAAACACAACAAAACATACGGTAAACGATCTGAAGTGGTACAATTTTGCTTAACCTAAATAAGTTGGTCAAATTAATTGAATTCAATCATTTTTTTTTTTACAAAATAAACGCTTATTGCTTGTCACATGCACCACATTACATTTCAAGTCCCTCAAGGAAGTATTTTATTTAGAAATATTGTTTCGGGACACACAGGACTCACCGAAAAGCGTTCTTCCTTAGATACGGCAGGTATTGAGTTAGGGGACACGGTACCATGGGTCACTACAGAAGACCCACTAATGCAGAACCCGACCATAAAATACAGGATAAGTTTTTAACCAGTACGCAAACTGTAACCGTGAATTCAGCATATCATTCTAGACCTGCAGAAAATTTTCATTGGTTATACAAAACAAAAAATCAGTTTCATAAATTTTGACCGCGTAGGTATACTACTTTTCTATGAAACAGCAGATTTTTTTTTGTACAACCGACGACAAATTTTCACGCTGGGGAATCTAAAATGATATGCTGAATTCATGGTTCATGAGAAGAGTCTCATAGTTGACCTTGTGAGGTCGTGACTACTTAACCGGGATATCCTGTGGCTGTCTTTAACGAACTCAAAGCCTCCAGCCCGGGGGCGAATTTCTTAAAATACTAAGTGACTGAGCGCTAAGGGGGTACGAACCTCGGATTAGGGCGTCGCTAGGGGAGGACAGCAAGATGAGACAGGCTGGATCAGAACTGGATAATTATTATTGTCTGAGGAATTTCAAGCTACAGGCTCAGCTACGGTACGGGCTGGCACTTCGTCAAGCAAGGCTCAGGGAGTGTGAGAAGAGTGAGCTCAGAGGGGCAATTCTCGTAATTTTAAGAGCGGTCACAGTCTGATCTCGGTCTCAATCTGTCAAAAATACCTCGACTTTATGGAAACTCAAATGTCAAAAACTTGTCAAAAATTTATGGACATTTTTGACAAGTTTTTGACCCTTGATTGTCGCTGAGCTGAGACTGCAACGAGATTTTGAACGTTTTTAATTACGAGAATTAGCCTTCTGATATTGTTAAGTAGTGTTTTCATGACAATCAAGTCAAGTCACTGCGTCATTGTGTGTCAGAGTTGGCAAAATGAAACAGAAACGCGACTATACAGGATGTAACAGAAACCCTATTGCATTAATCCTTAAGCACTAAAGATAACAGCTGGTATAGATCCACTATACATAGTTTCAGCTCAAAATAAGAATTAAAACCAAATTTCCGGTTTCATAGTGTTTCTTAAATTCAAATCATAACAAACGTGTCACCGCACTACGTAGGTCAAAAACTTTCCACGTTACTTGCCAAAATCACGATAAATCTCTTCCGAGTGATGTGTTTATTTCAATTTGAAAAGTTCGGTTTCTGGTATCAATGTATTAAACAATCTCATGGCTTCCGAACATGTAGAGATAGGATTAAAAAACCCTTCCAATATCGTTTGATATCGTCCAAAGAAGCCGTGCCCTTGGTATGTATATACCCTTTCCGTTACACGTTGTATACCTAATTGATGCGGTTTTTAACGATCTTAGTTATATTCATTTATTTGTCAGAATAAGGTACATTATATGGTCTTAAGATTAATCAAAGATGAATTGGCTAAAAACGATTTATATCTTTGGATAAAACTCAAAAATAAATATTATATTTACGTCGAATTTCCTGTTACCAAAAAATATGTTTTTTTCAAAGCCAGTATCTGTAAAAATGATCTTACTTTGGTCTTATTCAATTTTCTTTCAATTCGAAAGACTAAAACCACATTACGGAAAAAGATAACACGTACCAACATTGTCATATCAATTTCAAGATTCGTCTTTTATATCTTTCCGTATTATTCAGAGACATTCTTTATGTAACATCCTTATCGCGTGTTTGAAGTCAAACTTCTGCTTATTTATATTGTGTGGTAAGGGAACGACAACGACTAGAAAAGGTAACAATTTAAACTCACCTATGCACGATATATTTGTGGTTTTTCGGGGACAGTTTACGGCGTGAATGGGCCGCTTTATGTACTCGAGTGATTTAATGATGTTAGTTTTGTGTTATTCCGCCATTTATTTCGGAAATTGCTTTACTTAAGGTACTTTTGGATTTTTGGTTAAAAATATGGGAATACTAACATTAATATTAGTTTTCGAGATGCGATTAAGGGCGGATTAGAAGGTACTTAAGTTTTGACACAACTTGCCACTACATTAAAATTCCCAAGGCAACGCACACTCAGGCTAGTCTTGTACCAATTATGTTGGGGTCAGATTCCATTCAAACCGGATGCAGCTGAATACCAGTAATTTACATGGAGCTACCTACTGCATATCTGACATCCAAAAGACAGTTACTGGGTATTAAGATACCTCTTGGTCAGACTATTTCTCAAAATCAAAATCAAAAGTTATTTATTCAAACTAGGCTGAGAATCAGCACTTTTCGAACGTCAAAATACATAAAACAGTCCCCCAAAAACGCCCACCCTCCACTGGGAAGAAGAAGTGGCGCAACTGACTCCCCAGCAGCACAGCTGTCTGGTTAGTCGGATAGACTTGATTCTATTCATACATAGGCAAAGTTCTATACATACATAGATAAACATTACGAGACACAGGGCATTAATTAAATAATTAGTCAAACAATTATGTCAGCCAGCCATGCCTATATACCAACAAATAAAATGAAAAGATAACTCAAGCACAAAGAATATTTTTTTTTTTAAAGCGTAATACCAAAATAAAAGCCTCCTGGTATAAAAGGCGTGATAGCTTACATTTGCAATGCTGTATTTTGTCAGTTTTTTCAGGCCTCTGATGACCCGTATGACTGTCAAACATCCACTAATGAAAGCCAAGACCGGTATTGGTATGTAAAGATGGTCACCTATCCACGGACCAATCTCAGCAAGCATAGCTTAACCTGATCGACACACTTGTGCGGCTTTTATTACTTAGCCTCTCAAGGCAAGACACTCTATTTAAGCAATATTTTACTCCAAAGTAATTTTCTAAAGTTGTAGAACATTTTTACAAACAATTTTCATTTGTCTTTTTGTTACCAATGCACTATTCTTTTGAACTATTTTTATGAGCAGTTCAATATTCCGATTATTATCAACAGTACGATAACTTACCGAAAGTTTCCTTCAAACAAAAGGAAAATGAAAAGAGTGACAACGTCCTGTAAGCCCTCTGTATTCAAAAGCTCAGGTATCGACGAGGGTGGCAAAGGGTTGAAAGGAGTAATTTAAACGCGTCGATCTAAGACGTATGCGGTTTGGGGCAAAAGGGAATCGAATGAATCTTATGTGAGCGAGTGAGTGAGTAAATGAATGGTTTATATGTAAAAGTTCGTTGAATAAGTAATGCTAGAGTTGGTACCTATTCGGAACGGGTTAACTAGATTCTTTCATTGACCTGATTTTAATAGGTCACTGAGTTTAGGGTTAATTAACGCGTCTAGTTCTGGTCTAGAGGTAACTTGATTAGAATATTTAAATGGCTGTTTATTCAGAGACATTTATCAGCCAGAAAATATTGGCTTAATACACAACAACTAAATTTTCCCTTAATCAACATTATTATTTGGCAGACAAATCGATGATATCAGCTTGTGGTTATTAGCAGACCGAAGAACTCTGCTGCTATTCTCCTGACTCCATCTTTTAGCTCTCTTTTAGACCATTCACGTAAACAGGGTAAACAACTCTTTTTATTTTACATTTTGTAATCGTAGAAATATGGTATTCAAATCAAATCAAAAGTCATTTATTAAAATTAGGCTGAGAGTCAGCACTTTTTGAACGTCAAAATTATTGACAATCCCCCAAAAACGCCCGCCCTTCATCACTTCCTAGTGCTTTAGCTGGGAAGAAGAAGTGGCGCAACAAACTCCCCAGCAGCACAGCTGTCTGTTAAGTTAGAAGAACTTGGTTCTATACAATAGTAGGTAATTAACATTCGAAACACAAAAAAAAACATTAAAAAAAACAAAAACAATAATAAAAGAAAAAAACGTAAACAGAACTTACAACCTAAATAAAAGCCTCCAGGCATAAAAGGCGTGCCTGCTTACACATGCAAAAAAATAGTGTGCCTACATAATGAAGGTACGTATTTGGATTAGTAAACGATTTTTGTCATTGTTCCTCTCAACCAAAGGACCTGCCATCCAATCACTTTACCACCCTTGGTTGACTGGTAAAGAATGCCTAAGGAATTAAGTCCGCCTCTGTACTTTTTGTATGCGAGAAGTTTATATATATATTTAAAGTCGAACAAACTATTGCCCCGGCGTAATGTTAATTTGAAAATGCGTAGCCATTTTGCTAACAGATAGGAAGCCCAGTCTCTCAGCAGAGGAAACATTATAGACTGAATATGCATAGATAACTTTATATAAAAAGAACTTACACCATCAAGTACTCTTTTACCTTAAAATTTACCAACATATCAAGCCAACAAAAAGGCTAAAACATACTTGTAACATCGTCGCTGTCGCTGCGACAGTACGACAATACGCGTTGACTTAATGATGTAAGAAATATGAGAAAGGCCGGGCCAGCGACAATGCGCTCTAGTATTACACAGGGTGATGCTACGCGCTCTAGTTTGCTCTTTAATAATACAGCCAACAATGCCAGATGAAATTTCACAGTGCCTGACGTAAGGTGTGTTGTATACATGCGTGTATGTCGCTGCGTTTTGTAAGCATTATAACGTTGGTTTGGAAAGTTGTTGGCGTTCGGTAGTTTCTACGTACCCCCATGAGAAAAAGGCGTGAGCTTCTGTATGGAAAAATGTTTTATTTGAAATATATTGAGGAATGAAGATCGATTTTAGTATTGCACACGTGTTTATGAACACAATTGCACAAACACGAACTAACTGACATCTAAAATTAAGTAACACCTTTAAGTTTGTAGCTGCACCTACGTCATGTACCTATATATGCATCCATTCATCATGCGCGCGCGCCGGTGGCTGGTGTAATACTGTCGACCCAGGCCCGGCGCAAGCTTTTATATGTGAGCCATAATGCGAACATTTTCGTCTTACCGACAAATGATTTGTTTATTTTATTATAATATGCATGTAGGTAGCCTTAAATAATATTGTAAATATTTTTGTATATAATAGGTGTAGTTTGGCAATATATTTATTCTAATCTCAACCGTCTTTCACTTCACACACTACCAGGGACTCCTACCTCAACAGTGGTGACCCCGACGTGATTACAAAGCTACAATGACATCCAACGTAGATTTGAAGAAAGACCAGCAAGAAGTGTCCGGTGTCTCAGCTACTCTTCGCATTCCACCGATCTGGCGCGACAGACTGCGGTTATGGTTCGCGCAGTTCGAAGCCATCGTTTCTCCACACAAGAAGGGAGACAACGCAATGTACGAGCTCGTCATTGGCCAGCTGGAACGCCAGGATATCGACGAAATAGCCGACATAATCCTCCGACCACCAGAAACCGACAAATACGAAACGTTGAAGAAACGATTACTGCAGGTTTACGAAGAATCCGAACAAAGACAAGTCCAGCGATTGTTGTCTGAAATGGAACTAGGTGATATGAAGCCATCACAATTATTGCGGCGCATGAAAAACCTCGCTGGTGACAACATATCTGACTCGGCGCTACGTATCATGTGGACGAACCACCTACCACAGTCAGTCCGCGCTGTCCTCGCAGTCAGCGACAACATCGCGAAGAAGTCAGACATCGACGATCTCGCGCAAATAGCTGATAAGATCCTGGAACATTCACATCCACAAACTATCGCTGCTGTCTCCACCTGTACAAGCCAAGTGACAACTCACGAGATGACCATTACAGAGAAACTTACTGAGAAGATTGACTTACTAACTCGTGAGATCGCCGAACTGAAAACGAATCAATCATCGTATCGGCACAGACGACCATTTCGAAGATATCGTTCCAGGTCACGAACACCATCTAGACCCCGCTCCAACCGCAGTGATTCATCGTTTCGAAATGATAGGACCTGTTACTATCATCGAAAGTTCGGAAAACAAGCTCAACGGTGCACACGTCCTTGCAATTTTGAAGACCCAAAGACGACCTCGGAAAACTAAAACCTGCGTTGGCTGAGGCGGCAACCGGCGCGAGAACACTTTCACACCGCCTATTTATCACCGACAGGAACTCACGCCTGTCGTTCCTGATTGACACCGGCGCCAACATCTCTGTCATTCCGAAGAAAGCCGGTATGAAGGCTACACCTACAAGTTTTTGCCTATATGCGGCCAACAATACTTCTATTTCCACATACGGTGAGAAGACACTCGAATTGGACCTCAAACTACGAAGACCATATCGCTGGAAGTTTGTTATCGCAGCAGTCAGCAAACCAATCATCGGCGCTGATTTTCTGAGGCACCATCGCTTATTAGTCGACATCGCTGGCGAACGACTCATCGATAAAGTCACGAACTTATTCGTAAGGGCACCAATGTCATACTCCAACGAGCCAACGGTACGAAGCATAGACATGGAACATCCGTACCACCAGCTTTTAGCAGAATTCCCCAACATCGCTCGACCATCATCAATGAAAGAAACACCAAAGCATCGGGTCGAACATCACATCGAAACCACCGGTCCGCCATTGTATTGCAAGACTCGACCATTAGCACCGCACCTCTATCCGGCTGTGAAGAAAGAATTCGAAACCATGATGCAACAGGGTCTGTGCCGACCAAGCAAGAGCCCGTGGTCAAGCCCACTACATGTAGTTCCCAAGAAAAATGGTGACATACGTGTATGTGGAGACTATAGAAGATTGAACGCGGTTACGAAACCCGACCGCTACCCAGTACCACGTCTTAAAGATTTTACATATCTTCTCCACGGCAAAAAGATCTTCACCACATTAGACCTCTGCCGTGCATATCAACAACTGCCCGTGTATGGACCCGATATTGAGAAGACAGCAATAACAACACCGTTCGGGTTATATGAATTTCCTCGCATGTGTCCCGGACTTATGAACGCTGGACAAACATTTCAGCGGTTCATCCATCAAGTGCTCAGCGGATGCGACAACACTTTTCAATTTATCGATGACGTCATCGTTGCTTCTGAAAACAAGGACAAACATTATGATGATCTACGTGCTGTCCTACAAAGATTAGACGATTACGGGATTACCATAAACCCGTCGAAGTGCGTCTTTGGCAAGCAAACTGTCAAGTTCCTCGGCTATGATGTATCAGAAGAAGGAATCAAACCACCACTAGAAAAAGTCAAAGTTACCACCGACTACCCCAAGCCTGAAAACATTCAAGAACTACGACGTTTCCTTGGGATATTGAACTTTTATCGTGACAGTTTACCCAACGCTGCAGGTATTCAAGCACCACTGAATGCATTCCTGCACAACTCGAAAAAACGAGACAAAACCAAGATCAACTGGACAAAACAAGCTGAAGAAGCCTTTGAAGCGTGCAAAGTGGGCATACAGAACGCCACTATGCTTGCTCATCCATCACCGTCTACGAAAAACGCATTATCTCTAATGTGCGACGCATCGAACACCTGCGCTGGCGCTGTTATTCAACAACGGGTCAACAACAAGTGGATTCCACTCGGCTACTTCTCAAAGAAGTTTTCTGATACGCAGCAGCGATACAGCACATTCGATAGAGAGTTGTTGGCAATCTATATGGCTGTGAAATATTTCCGCAACATATTCGAAGGACGTGAACTCATAATCTACACCGATCATAAACCGCTCACATACGCCATTCACAAACCACCGTCAGCTAGCGACACGCAGCGGCGAACACGGCAACTACTGTTTATCAGCGAGTTCACAACTGATATTCGGCATATTAGCGGAACAGATAACGTAGTGGCCCTTTCGCGAGTTGAGACAATCGACGTACCAACTCCAATCGACTACGTACAGCTAGCTACAGCGCAAGAGCGAGACGACACGATACCAACACTTATCAAACAAACCAACATTCAACTAAAGAAAATCACGGTTCCCGGAACAATCAAGCCAATATACTGCGAAACATCGACAGGAAGCTTACGACCGTATTTGCCAAATGACTATCGTTGCATCGCTTTCAAGGCCGTGCACAACTCTAGTCATCCCGGCATAAGAACGACGCGGAAAATGATTCAAGATCGGTATTTCTGGCCATCAATGAACGTCGACATTGGCAACTGGGCAAGACAATGTACAGCGTGTCAACAATCAAAAGTACAACGTCACACGCGCAGCGACATCGAAACGTTCCCGATCTGCGAAAGATTCCAACATATACATATAGACATCGTTGGTCCGCTACCTACGTCAGCACACGGACACCGGTACCTGCTAACAATCATCGACCGCGCCACACGCTGGCCCGAAGCTATCCCAATGCAAGACATGACGTCAGAAACTATAGCAAATAACGTCTATGAAACATGGATATGCCGTTTCGGTTGTCCAACCACAATCACGACAGATCAAGGACGACAGTTTGAGAGTCAGCTGTTTCACGAACTCGCAAAACTATTGGGCGCTGAGAAAACCCGTACTACTGCCTACCATCCGCAGAGTAATGGAATCGTCGAACGTTGGCATCGATCACTAAAAGCGGCACTCATGGCAAGACTCGCGGACAACAACAAGTGGCTGAATGAACTACCTACAGTGCTCATGGGACTTCGTGCTGTAGCCCGGACCGATACCCATACAAGCCCGGCTCAACTAACATACGGACAAGCACTACGTCTACCCGGCGACTTCATATCACCATCTACGAGCAACACAAGAATGAGTCACGACTGTGCGGAACAATTACATCGAATTATCACTCAACTTACGCCATCGTATGTGCCGCATAGCAACAAGCGCAGTATGTTCGTGCATAAAGATCTGCAAACATGCAACTCAGTGTTTCTACGAATAGACACCATCCGCAAGTCACTACAACGACCGTACGAAGGGCCTTACCTTGTCTTGGAAAGAAACGACAAGTACTTCAAGATACAGATGCCCGGCAGAACTGCAAACGTCTCCATTGACCGCCTTAAACCTGCGTACACAATCAACACAGACAGCGAACATCGCACCGCGAACATAATTTCAAGCTCAACATCATCTTCGACTACAGACCCTAAGACATCAGTGAATGATGAGCGGAGAACCAGATCCGGAAGGCTCGTGAAGATGCCCGTACGCTTCGCTTGAGGGGGAGTCCTGTAGCTGCACCTACGTCATGTACCTATATATGCATCCATTCATCATGCGCGCGCGCCGGTGGCTGGTGTAATACTGTCGACCCAGGCCCGGCGCAAGCTTTTATATGTGAGCCATAATGCGAACATTTTCGTCTTACCGACAAATGATTTGTTTATTTTATTATAATATGCATGTAGGTAGCCTTAAATAATATTGTAAATATTTTTGTATATAATAGGTGTAGTTTGGCAATATATTTATTCTAATCTCAACCGTCTTTCACTTCACACACTACCAGGGACTCCTACCTCAACAAGTTATTACCTTTTTTTAATTAGCCTACACTATCCCACTGCTCAGCAAAGGCCTACTGCAAATCCTTCCAGGCATCCGTTTCCGGGGCCACTTCGTTCCATTCCTTGCGGTACGCGTCTAGGTCGTCTCGCAACCTTTTCTTGGGCCGGCGCGGCGGCGGCGTCGCCACGTCGGCGGTGCCGTCCACCCTCTTATACTTTATTTTAGATACCTATTATTTTATTTAAAAAAGCTTTCGACTTTGTTTAATTTGAGCTGCCTTTGACTAGATCTAAAAAGTAGGCACCTAGGAATTAAAACTAGCTGCTTCCTAAAAAGTAATATTCCAAAAATTAGCCCATACTTTTTACCCTTATCATTATACTTTATAACCTTTCCTACATTATTACCACCATCCTCAACGCAGCGACACACAACCTCGTGTGAAGCACCTTATAATAAAGTCGACTGCAAGCGAAGGAAATTACCCTCCACTCCTACCACTGACGACCTAACCTCGGTTGCATTACTATACTGAGAATTTTTGAGGCTTCCTCGAGACGTTCATAAGGTACTAATAGCTGATATTAAAAGAAGAATTTTCTACGGTCCCAGGAAATGGGAGGAAAAATTAAGTACGTCATTTACTTGAGTGCATGAACTAATAAAATGAATTTATTAAATAACTTTTATAGTGCAGTTTTATAAGCTGTTATGTAATTTTGTTGCGGCTTTATTGCTTGGGTTATTAATGTAGTACATGTTAACTTAATCTTTTTGAACTGAATTTCCTACTTGACTAAAGGACTTGTTTCGAAAATATTGTAAATAAAAATAAAAACGGCCGGTCAGAAAAAAAGACGCGTATTACAAATGGGAAATAACACCCTCTATATTTTGTACAAGTACAGTGAGAGGCAATTAACCCTTCTGCTGCTATTTAAGTGTGAAAATACTAAAAATCTTATTTTGATTATAATATTTAATATTATCATGTCTAATTTACTGTTGGCAAAAATAGGATTTCTCTGGTACTTCGAAACTCAAAGAGCAGCCAGGGGGTAAATAGTAGTCTTTCGTTTTAATATTAAAAAGGGCTTAAAAGACTTGTTTTTTTGTGTTCGAAATGAATGTCTTTTTAAAGTTTCAATCATCAGTTAAGGTCGTAAATAAGGGGTCAATTACATTGCCCGGGGTTCGAGAGAATCGCTAAAAGCAATGGAAAGAAGCATGATTATTATAATATTTATGTTTATAGGTTGAGCGTGAAAAAGTGAATGTTTTATGTATTGAAAAGAAGAACAAAGCCACATAATTACGTTACGTTGTACATAATGTGAAAAAAAAAAATATTCCTCAGTAGTAAGATTATTAGGTCCCAATTTGATGGACCTTTTAAAGCGATCTCAACTCAGTGACCACGGTAACGTATAATCTTATTAATATTTTACAGCTATTTAACAAGATATTAATATTAATTCTCTAAAGACAAAGATTAAGGGCCGCTTGGAAGCGGGAGAGAGAGGGATTTTTTACGATGTGATTATAAAATACGATGCAATAAACAGTGTAGCGGTTTAAAGTGTTTGTTTAGATGTTAAAGCTAATTGAATTGAAGTATCAAGATGTGATGGTGTCATAATTTTTCTGTGTTGCAAAGTAAGTGACAAACTGTAGCCAATTCTGTGTTTACACAAGGATGGTGTGCACAAGTCAGTGATGGCCTAATGGGAACGGCCCCAATTTATTTTATATTTTTGCCCACACTAGGAATTTCTCCTGTATTCTGGGTGCGTTTACAAAGATTTAAACTCATATAAACAAACAGCCAAACCCGGAACAATTACTTGTAGGTCATACAAATATTAGTTCCGTGTGGGAATCGAGCCCGCGACACGCAGCGCAACAGTCAATCGCTTAACCACTGCGCCAACCGTGCCGTCAAAGTTGTAGGTCGTGGGTTTAAATTTTATCGTAACTCGTTCAGCGGCCTATGAGCGGGTTACGATATCATTTGGCAAGGAGATAGAAGGCATCCTGAAGAAGGACATGGTTACTTTTTGGCCTGGTAATACGTTAGCATAATCAGCCTATAATGTTCCCACTGCTGGGACCCAGGCCTCCTCTCTGTGAGAGGGAGTGGGATATAATTAACCACGCGGGCCCAGTGCGGGTTGGTAGATGTCACATGTCTTCGAATTTTTGGTTCTAGGACATGCCGGTTTCCTCACAGTGTTTTCCTTAACAGTTTTGAGAGCAGTTTTGAGGTAGTACGTTCCCGCGGGATAATTTTCGGCATCCACGCTAGTGAAGCTGCGGGAAGGAGCTAGTTTAGTTACTTATTAAATTATTATTTATTTTAAATATAATTCTTTTAGATACTGCCAGGCTACGGGCTATGAAAACCAAAAACAAAAGATAGTTACAAGAACCATATCTACCTCAAGTAAATCAACACGGTCATGTACAGCGTTCGCCAGCAAAACCTCTTCAAAACATTCACCAACACCAATCTATCGGGAATCACCAAATACGTAACCAAAATCGACTCCAACCAAGCACACACTCCTTTAGATTAAATCAAGGTAACCCTACCCCATCTGCTAATCCCGTGCACAGTAAACTGCGCCAACGAATTACTGTAATTACGTTCGGCTGTGCCCGCGGGGAATAATTTGTTGGTTTTTGGACCCTAGCGAAATGTAACACCAGCCGGGGAGCTTGGAGCCGGGGTGAATGTCTGTGGGGAGCGGTGAAGGTTAGGTTGTACTGTGTTCTGGGTTGAGGCCGTACTGTGAAGTGTGAACGTGTTTATCTGGTTTGGGGTAGGTATGTAAAAAAGATATAGCCAAGTTTTGTTTTTCAAGCCTTTTTACAGTTGAACATTTTTGCTTCAAGGCTAATGTAGGGTTAGTTTACTAAGGAAGTATAATATGATAACAAAGAAGCATAAAAGATAAAGTTTCATTTGTCCACCTATCAAAAAATAAATAAATAAAGTCTATAATGACATACGAGTAAGTGAATTATGCTATCTATCTATAAAGTTAAAAAGTCCAGACTGACTGACTCACTTATCAACGCCCAGCCCAAACCCGTGGACATGGAAAGCTGCAATTTTGCACAGAGATTCCCTTTATAATGTAGACAAGGAATAAGAAAGGATTTTTTGAAATTCAACCCTTAAGTGAGTTAAATAGGGGATGATAGTTCCGCGCGGGCGAAGCCGCTCGCAAAAACTAGTATGTATAATTAAACTGAACTTAATTTCTAGATACTTCTCATAGTCAGTCTATAATGTACCCCCACTGCTGGGATACAGGTCTCCTCATTATGTGAGAGGGAGTGGGCTATATTCCACCACGCGGGCCCAATGACAGGTGGATAACTAAATACTTCTATATGTACAAAATTAGATAATGTATTCATGCTTATATTGCTGTCTAGGTATAATCTGATCATCTCAACTATCACATATTATGCACCCACCGTTCCCTAATTCGTAGGGTGCTGACAGGGAGCTACACCCTGTGTTCATAATCATGGTGAATAATTCAATGTTGAATAATATGTTATGATTATCATTAGAATCTAGAAACAAGATTAGAAAAGTTTGATGTCTGATCCTAGCTGTAGAAATGATACTCTTAAATAAACTTAAATAAAATAATAATGTTTAAAAACCGAACGCGACCGTTACTAAAATTCGAAATAATAAACAGAACATTGTTATTTTTCAAATACGTTGGATGACGAACAATGGCTGCTAGTAAGCGACGACTGGCGGGAATTAGCAAGTACTAAAACTAATACTTTCATATAATTATATTGCTGCCTACACGTTTATCTAATCAAAGTCAAAGCATTTATTTCAAATAAGCACTTAAAAGGCACTTTTGAACGTCAACATTTACATTAAAATAGAATTGATTCTAGTCGCCCCTTCCAAAATGTAGTTTCGTATGGAGAGGAATGGGCAAGAAACACCACCGTTACTCTTTTAAAATGTTTTAAGTACAATGTACATTAATTATATAATTATGTGTGAAAACGATGCACCCAGAATAAAATTACTATACCAAAATGGGTAAAATGAATGAAATTGAATCAAATCAACTATCCCATTTTATGCATCGTCCCTTCCCTAATTTGTAGGGTGCTGACTGTCCTGAGTTACATCCCGTGGTCATAATCGAAGGGGTGCATTACAAGCCTCCTAGAAATTGATTTTCAATAGAATCCAGAAACAAGGTTAAAAAAATGTAGTGTTGGTTCTTAGCTATACAAAAAATAGCCTTAAATAAAACAATAAAATTCAAAAACTGAACGCAGCCGTTACTAAAATTCGAAATACAAAATAGACGTTATAATTTTTTCAAATGACATGCGTTCGACGACGAACAATGGCTGGCAGTATGCGACGACTGGCGGCAATTCCCAAGTATTTAAACTAATTATTTCACATATATTGCTTATCTAATCAAATCAACTATCCCATATTATGCATTCTCCCTTAGTGCGCCCTCCCGTCGTAAGTTACGTCTTGTGGACCCTGTGGTCATAATCGAGGGGGTGCATTTAAAGCCTACTAAAAATGGAAATTTTATTACCAATGCTTCTGTTGCCCGTCTATCCGAATGTACGCCTCCAAACGAAGATTTATTCTGCCTTTGTTCTTAATGAAATGTAATTAAAGAAACCCAAAATGTGTTGCAATAATTAAAGTGGGCTGGAGAAGAAACCTTAAAAATAAACGTAGAAATGTTTCTGAGTATTGTGTATCTGAGAGAGTATTAAATTAGGGTTTCGAAGCGTACTTATTACTATTTTTTGCCAATGGCTTCACCCGCGTGGATATCGAAAATTATCCCGCGGTAACGTAATACCGGGATAAAAAGTATCCTATGTGTTAATCCAGGTTATAAACTATCTGTTTGCCAAATTTCATTCAAATCCGTTCAGCCGTTTTAGCGTGATTGAGTCACAAACTTCCAAACTTTCACAGTCCCATGCAAACTTTGCCCCCATTTTTCACCCCCTTAGGGATCGAATTTCGGAGAATCCTTTCTTATCGTCTACGTCATACAAAGAACACATCCTCCAAGTTTCAGGTCTCTACGATCAGCGGTTTAGGCTGTGCGTTGAACCATCAGTCATTCAGGACAAAGCATTTTATATGTATAGATAACAGGGTGGCAGGGACATCGACACGCCAACTTACAGTAAACATACATTCAGCACATGATTCAAGACCCCTTACATAGAAATTTTTCGTCAGTTGTAAAAAAAAACGATTTCATGCAAAAGTTCAATAACTATGCAGTCAAATTATATGGAACAGCTGTTTTTTTTTTAACGTAGGGTTTTGAGAATCATGTTCTGAATTGTAACAGGTTGCGCCTGGCAGGGACATCGATGGTGGTCGGGTGGGTCTTATGTTAGAATACATCATACGAAGCGTTGTCTTGCTATGTATCCTAAGGCGATTAACACACGGCACCGCGCATCGCCGCGGTAGGCGGTGAAGCGGATCTCATGTCGCATTGGTCTCTAATAAATCCGTAGATGCCTAACACACGTACGCCGCCCGACCGCGCGGACGAGTGCTCTGCCGCCGCGGCGGTGCGCGGTGCTGTGTGTTAATCGCCTAACTGCTACTAAAACTAGTCTTGGCTATTGTTGTATTTTTGTAGATACTTAATAAAATATAAATAAATCAAAAAAATAAACGGAGATTATCTCGATCATCATACAGTGGTCACGGTACTTAATGGTTTCCATAATCACGAAGTTTGTTTGTAAATCTGTCAGATCAGAATAGCTGCTTCACACAGCACTGTACAAAATTGAGACACAATCATATTCCATAACCTATACCAAGTCTCTAGCCAAAAGTTTCAACTAAATATCTGCTTCATATTTTAAACATACCGCCTAATATTGCCAACTGCAATCCTGGCACGCAGTTGTACTACCATTTTAATCATTAACAATATCAGTGCATTTGACTAGTACAGTAAAAGCCAAAAATATGTATACAGTTAGCGATACTCAAGCGATTTCCTCTTTGTAGGTATTGAATGTAAGTTATGTCTTCTGTCAACCTGGATGAGGCTGATACAGGAGCATGGGGCTGGTACAAAAAATTAGTTGCCTATGCTCAGCAGTGAGTGAAGTCTCGTTGTGGATGATAATGACGATAAATGTTTTGTACTTGCTAAAATTCTCTAAAACTAACACAGAAATTATAACTCTATGAATCCATTGATTTAACATAAAATAAAATATGGAGAGTTGTCCAAATAGTACCATCTATCGAAAACTATAATGGTTGAATAATATTTCCGAGGAAATCACTTGCGCTAAGTGTGTAAGTATTTATGCTCGTGACTGTACATGGTAAGTTTAAATGGCCTCCGCGTGGATTATAGCCAGTATTATCTCGATAATGTTTACAACGGTCATAAAACTAATTTGGCCATAATGAGGACCCATTAGGTGTAATATGCGGCACTTTTAATATACAACCGGTGAAAAGAATTCTACAAAATTAGGCTTTATTTTTTGGGTGATAAGATTGTTTTTTGATATAACAGTTGTAAATTATTTTTAGAGCACTTATTTATGAGATGCCCTCTATGGTATTTATAGGTAGATAGGTACTTTGAGAGCTTTACGAGGCCTCTCAGAGTAGCGGGATGATCCAATGAGGGTGTTCTGAAATGACGTTCACTAGGTGGCAGCACTGAGACGTCAGGTCGTGTCAAAAGTGTCAAAGTGCCTACGGACTGAATGGTGAACGAAATAATGAAACGAATGATATCAAATATTTTAAGTTCATTGTCGAACTGGAAGACCTCTTGTCAAAGTGGCGCCAACTGGTGGCTTGAATATTCATGAACACCCTCATATAAGGAACATAAAAATTATTACGTTTGTTACAAGCGTTTGTGCTTAAATAAGAAAATCCTAATACTTAAATTTCAAAACTCATTCTTAATCTGCTTGACAGTTCGAATGCAACTTTATTGCGAGCCTCTACTACATAAGGTCAACCTTATATATACAGTACCTATAATTAAGAGGCCCAACTAACTAATAGACTAAAAAGTTAAAGCTAAAGAAGAGTAGAACTGCAGTAGAGATAAATACTCCTTTATATTTTTTTCAAACACTCACCTGAACTCATCTTGCCAATTATTCAATAGTATTTATTTTTGAAAAATTCTTGTATGTAACTTATTATTCGAAATTTTCATACGAATGTAAATATTAGTTAGGTATATACTCTATCTTTACTTAAAAGATTTTAGTAACGATTAGACCATCATACGTTTTTTTGTAACTACTCTATTAACTAACTATTTCTTTTCAATACAGTGTAATTCCGAGAAATTGTCGTACAACTTATTGTTCGATTTTTTCATACATAAATATTAGTCAGGTACATATTCGAATCTTTTCTTAAAAGATTTTAGTAACGTTATGAACATAACTTTTTTTGTAACTACACTAAACTATTTATTAGTAAGTATAAAACTGACATTAAATACAGTAAAGTAAAATAATTAAAAATATCACGGTGCATACTTATCGCATGGGACGATTAATATTTCATTAGAAATCCACCTGCAACAAAAGAAAAGGACAAATTAGGGAGACTAGAATACAAACATATATAACATCACGCCTGCAGTACGAGTTGTCGTGAGTACGAATCGAAGTACGCACTTTACTTTGAGGAAATTATTTCATCACCACTGCTCTCAAAACGGTGAAAGGAAACATCTTGAGGAAACCGGCATGTCCTAGAAGCAATAATTCGAAGACATGTGATATCCGTCAATCCGCACTGGGCCCGCGTGGGTGGATTATGGCCTACTCCCACAGAGAGGAGTCCAGAATATGCTGGACTTTCAGTACGTACTTGACGAGAAAAATACAATAGTTTTGTTATTTTTCACGAATAATTCAGACATTTTTTTTGTTACTGCTAATTGACTACTCATTTTAAGTGTCTTGTCGTAAGGTGTTAATTTGCTTAACAATTTATTTCCCTGACTGTGTATCAGCAAAGTGCGAATCATCTTCATCTACCTTGTGTCCACTATGTTGGGGTCGCCTTCCAGTGTAACCGAATTTCCAGCAATGTGCGAATTGCAGCAATGTGTGTTATTTTAACTACAAGAAATATCTCCCATAAAGAACAGAAGAAAAGTTATTATTGTAAGAGTTTTAATACATTACACGAATATTATTTTCATCAAAAGGAGAGTGTACGAGTATAACTCTCAAGGGAATAAAGGCGTAACGGATATTCGTATCTCTTCACACAAAAACAGAACACGAAAACGGGTAATTATCCTATAAGTATCCTATAATTGCTTTATAAGAGATTGCCCCGAGCATCGATATTGATTGCCGAAGGTAAACGTAGAATTGATGACGGCATAACTCACTGAATCATGCGAGACGGCATAATGTAGCGAGAGGAGGGAAGTTTCTTAATGTTTATGGATTTTTTTGTTAGGAATTAGGGCACAGGTGGTAGAAATAGGGCGGCTATAGAGGTAGCTAATGTAACGATGACTGTAGGTTTAAAAATGAATTAGGTACCATGATTCGTGATATAACTGGTTAATATTTTAGTCCACAAGTTTACGTTATAGTTTACATAACATACAGGATAAATTTTTAACAAGTGCGCAAACTCTAACCACGAATTCAGCATATCATTCTAGACCCCCTAGCGTAGAAAATTTTCGTCAGTTATACAAAAAAAACATCAGCTGTTTCATAGAAAAATGCAATAACAGAACAACAGATGATTTTTTTTTTTGTTTTATCGACGATACATTTTTACGCTAGGGGTTCTAGAATGAATGCTGAATTCATGGTTACAGTTTGCGCAATGGTGAAAAATTTACCCCGTATAGATACAGATATCCTAATTTTAACTTTATGTTACAAATGCGAAAGTAACTTTGTAACACTTTCACTCTCAAACAGCTGAACGGATTTGTATGAAATTAGACACACAGATAGACTATGACCTAAGTAAGGACATCGGCTAATTTTCATCCTGGATCATAGACGAAATCGCGGGCAACAGCTAGTTATTTATAGGTATTTTTCTCAACATCTTGTTTCTTTTCTTTACAGTGAAAACATTACTGCAGCATGAAATAATAAGCCTGCGCTTAGCACAATTGTTTATTTTGTGGCAAATAAACAGTTTTTTTTTTCTTCTATCGTTCACTGATTTTACGGTACACTATCGTTGCGCTTGACTTATTTCATACGTATTTGTGAGATAGTTTATTGAAAAATGAGATAGTGGCCTTATGTTCATTTTCCCTTATTTTATTTAAGCAACGAACAGCGATACGTATAGTATGCATATTACAGTATTGTATGGCTAATAATAGGTTTCCCTGGTAACTATAAAACACACAAATGGACTACCGAAGAAATATTTAAATACAAAAGGTTCAATTTGAGGTATTATTTTATTACCTACTAAATTTTAGTAACTATCTGAAAGTTAGTGCACTATTGTTCGGGATTTATTTAGGTGACTCCTAGTATTAATGAAAACGAGCATTAGGAAAAGCGAAACCATAATTGACAACAGAAAACAAAGAAAAAATTCACAAAATTCGATTTCAACTCGAAATGAAAGCGTCACGCAATCCAAACATAACAATAATCATTATAAATACGATCCGTCAATACGAGACACCCGTCGCCATGTTGTGCTATCATCAATTCTGTAGTACGGTACCGGATTAATGAATAATTAATGTTAAGTCTCAGTGTTCGTGCCGTACACGATTTAATTTTGATTTGATTTGATTGTTCACGGCCTGTGGGAATGCGTTACGCTGTGAAGTGTAACGTAAATATGTGCGAATGGTTTTTGGAGTGTGTGATACATATGTTGGTTGGTTTTGAAATGTAGTATTGTAATGCGCGAGCGAGTTAACGCCGCGGGCTTCGGTTCCGCCACGCTATGATTTCAGCGAGGCGCTGCTCAGCCCATGCAATTATTATAGAACCGGATAATATGGTGAAGGAAAATGTGGCTAGAACCGTGACTTGGCATGCATGAAATCACCAACACGGCGTAGTAAGCTAGCGTAGTGATTAATTGCACATTATTTTTCTGTAGAAGGAATGAGCATTGGTCACCACATTAGGCGGTGTGTCCCCGGAATTAAGACGCAATTCCGGAAAGCCAAACCACAATACATAATATTACGATCGATCAATGAAAAAGGTTTTTGTAAAAATAAATTATGCAGCACACAAGATAAAATGGCTACTAAATGTTCACAATTATTTACGTATGGGCATCAAAATGTAATCCGACATACAGATATACCACCTACTTCGGATGCAGACAGTCCAAACTTCGTTTACTACAAATTTTAAGCCAATATTATTATTAGTGTTTATTATCATTAGTCAATTTTGAAATACGTGTTCTTATTTTACTGAATTTATTTCTACTGCTGGGCGAAGGCCTCTGAATAAATTTATTTATTATTAATTATTATATTATGCATAATCAGCCTATAATATTCCCACTGCTGGGACATAGGCTTCCACTCTGTGAGAGAAGGATAACATGACATGGCATTGAATAATTTTCACCACGTCAAAGCTAACTTCTATCCCAATTTCATTTTAGCTTCAGATCAAACATTTAGATTCATCCACCATACTGCCGTATCGGAGTAACGTCTTCACTTTGAGTTATGGACTTCCGCAAACTTTTACTATTTTTCCCCTTGCACAAATTTTAGGGTTCCGCTTTAATATATATCGTGAAATGAAAGCAGGCACACAATATATAGGTTTTCGTTGAGATTTTACGAGTTTCTGTAGAAATGGTTTTCTATTTGAAGTTTTCAGGTGAATTGTTACCTGCGTAACGTAAGTATTTATTTGAGTGAGTTGGATCTAAGAAATAGAACTAGAATTTCAGAGTTTTCTTTGAGCATTTTCGCAATTTGATATTTCTAGAAACAATTGTAAATTCTGTGATTTTATTCAGGACCAGATTTTTTCAGCGGCTTTGCCCGCGTACATGTCGGAATTGTCCCGCGGGAACGTACTACCAGAATAAAAAGTATCCTATGTGTTAATCCAGATTATAATCTAAGTGTGTGAAAAATTTCATCTAAATCCGTTTGGCCGTTTTTGCGTGATTGAGTAACAAACATCCAAATATCTAAATATCCAAACACAGAAACTTTCACATTTATAATATTATTATTATAGTATTACCATTTGGTAATAATGTAATTTCAATTCCAGTGGCTTCTAATTCAATTGAACAAAAAATCTGGTTAAGTACCATATTAACCAACAAAATAAAACTGCAGAGAACCGATGCAGAACCTTTGGAAAAGCCTACAATTCATACATTTGCCGTTATTTTTACTTCCCGGTATCCCGCGGGAAGCCTGATAGGGGAGGTGGAGGATATCAGGTGGGGTTGAACAGATAGTCGGGCGAGCAGTTGAATTATATTGTTATTTCTGCGATCAGGAATCGATTGTGAGTCCCGACGGTACGCGGTTACAACGTTCGGTCTCATGGATACCTGCGTTGTTTTGGCGAGGAAATAAATATTATTAGAACCTACTTAACTATGTACAGTCACGGACTTTAATTGATAAGCCACTTGCCATAGTTCCTATTTTAGCCGTGTAATGCAAATCGGGTTTAGTCGGTTATACTCGTACATGTCCAGAGCGACGACCCAAAGACAACCAATTGCAGGGCTAGCAACCGTAACCTAGCAACAATTGTTTTAGTGTAGCGATAGTTTTTTTTTTTTTTTTGAGGGTGGGAAATCATCAAATAACTTCTCCTGCTCTGGGTGGAGCAGGAGGGCGTGTCAGACTTTTACTGACTAAAACCCACCCGTGTTCCTTCAGTTGCCTGTGTGCCAGGGGCCGCGGTATCTCTTTCGAACAACCCGCAACCCTGGCAGGCATCGGCCCTTGCGGACCCCACCAGTTCGGCGCACCAGGACACGTGGCACGCCGTGACCACCCCAGGAACCAAGTAACAAAAGGGCCCCAGACGTACCCGTGTCTGGTGCCCTTGGTCCCCCTGCGACGGGTCAGCACAGTGGCCCCGCCGCCTACCACTTTTCGGCCGCAGGGGATAGGGAGAGCGGCCAACGCTATACCGACACTCCTCTTCCCCTGCGGCCCCACCGCGTCCGCCATCAAACGGTGGCGGCCCCGTCCAGGCCACGGAAGGGAAGAGCGCTACTCAGAAGTACCGGCACTCCTCCTCTTCCGCAGCCTGTAATCTTCAGCCGCGATGCCTCCCATTCGACACCGCGGCCCGCCTCAGTTGCGGTGCACCTCACCGCAACCTACATTCTGGCCGCTACGTCGTCGGCTTGGAGACAAAAGCCCTGACGAGCGGCCCCAGCTTGGGGTTCCTCTTCGCTTCACCGTGGGAGCGGACCACGGCTACTGAGCCCCCCCGCAACGACAATGCGGGAACCCACTGGGGGGGTAGTGTAGCGATAGTAACGTTATGATTAGTCATTTCGACATCGGAAAAACTCGCACCAACGATTTTATCTGAACGCGTAGCATCCAAGAGACGTTCATGACAAATATGATAACTGTTGCATATAAACATAACTAGCTACGGCTACGATTGAAAATTCGATCAAAATTCGAAATTATAGTCTTTGACATTTCAACTGTCACTGTCTTTGGCTAAGTTTTCAGAAATAACGAGTATTTAATGAGCTCTAATTCAAAGGAGGTCAGTGTCAAATAGATTGGATAAACTTATGCAACAGTGTATTGATTTATCATTGATAATTTATTAGTCAACCTCTATGGATAAGACTATTTCCGATTATAAATAATTTTTCATCTTGTTTACGAGCATGCGGTTTAAGTTCGTGTTTAATCGTGTAATCTCGTGAATGTATAAAACTGCAAAATTGGAAAGTTTAAAAGTGGCTTATCAATTAAAGTCCGGGACTGTACCTAACTGCTAGATAAGACCAAAAATTTAAGGAATTAAGTGTTTAGTTTTTGCAGATGGAAAGATCCGCTATTCATACAATCCACTACCAATTTAAATCATTGCCCGTAAATTAAAATGCACGATGACCGCTGAGCAAAATTCAATTCGCTTTTCAAAGTTTGGCGAGCAAATTTGCAAAAGCCAAAATATTGTATTGTTTTGTAAAAAAAAAACACTGCTGTTGGATGGCGCTGCCAAAGACAGCCCAGAAAGAAAAACTTAGATGCTTTGGAGGCACACTGCGACGGCTGGTTTTCGTGGTGGCGCGGGAAAAGAGATCCTAGATGGCTAACAAAAACAAAACACTATTGTAAAGTTCTCTGTCGTATGAAAATCACTATAGCTCGGAAAATATGTGTCTCTCTCACGGTATATCTGCTCTACTACTTAATCCAGTTCTATGACTGTAAAAATACCTGTCTCACGAATTTCATGTATGCAGTGTATGCTACGGAATATGATATAGATTCCTTTGAGATTTTTATCTTAAAACTTTTGTGATACATTTTCATTATTACGATTAGGTTCGTTGAAGTTACTCACTAGTGAAAGTAGATAAGCTTACAAATAATAAAATCTAGAGTATCTACATAATACCGCCAGACCAAAATGCCCCAAAAAATTCGACACGCAAGTAATATAATATGGGAGTAAATAAATCCCCCTCTATGTCGGTCGTCAAGGACGATATAGCCTTTTTTGATTAACGCCACAAGTACACGTCTCAAGGAAAGGGTTATATTATAATATTCCACCGTAGGGCTGTGTCATATTCAAGATTATAACAATTTATCAAGACTCGTCTCGTGATTGAATCGTCAATCTTTTGGTAGGCAGTTGCGAAGGTCGAGTACGTATGTAATAGAAAAACAGGCAGATGTTTTCTTTGTTACCTTGGATAAGATTGAATACAAAGGTACACTTTAGCTAAGTACTTCACTTAATATTACGACAACAATGATATTTTTGGGTATCTTTAATCTATCTATACAAATAAATATAATTGAACTGTGTGTTTGTAACATCAACATAAAAGTTCTTAATCAGATGCATGTGCCTAAAAGTATTGCCGGTACCTACTTATAACGAAAAAAAAATCTAATGTTTTGTCTGTCTATCTGTTTGTCTGTTTGTTCCGGCCAATCCTCGGAACAGTTAGATTAACTTTTACTATTATAATCAGTAAAGTATGCAATTTTTTGTCCCGGTACCACATTTCCGTGGAATAATATCCGACATGCACGCAGGCAAGCCAGGGGACTAGTTTTAACCTTCAAGCAGGCGCGCGGCGTCGAATCGACCGCACTTGATACATTTTCGTTCATAATATCGTTATTTCTTGTCGCATATATTTCCCATCCCTAGTAGCCTGTCATTGTTTCACTGTGCTCGAAATAAACTATTTACCTCCCCTCCCCGCGCCCTCCGGAGTGCATAGATCGCGTTTGTTTTAGTCGCGGCGTAGGTGTCGAAAGCACGCCACGCACCTGTCGTCGAAAAGGTTTGAAAACCAGACCTAAGTTGATGATAAACAATTTTGATTTTAATTATTTGATCTCATGGAGCCAACCGATTTTGTCATTTTGATTTTATCTATATACAATATAAAATGAATTGCTGTTCGTTAGTCTCGCTAAAAATCGAGAACGGCTGGAACGATTTGGCTAATTTTGGTTTTTAAATATTTGTGGCAGTCCAGGGAAGGTTTAAACGGTGAGAAAATATATATATATATATATATAAATATTGACGTTTGTTAGTCTCACAAAAAGTTCAGAAATCTTTTATCGGCGATACGAAGTTTGCCGGGTCAGCTAGTTATACTATAAAAAGCTAGTTAGAGGTAGGTATGTAAGGAAATTTATTGATGCCATATTACTTAGTAATCCAAAGAACATTTATGTTTATTATTTGATTTTGTAATTTCGTTTTTATCCGAGTATAAGTTTTTTTTTTCTAAAAATTGTGTCCTACCTTAATGATAATATGTCTGAATACAAAAAAAAAATGATTATTGAATAATTATTGTTTTAAATCCCTGAAATATGCCATAGGTCTGTTAGGTTACGCGTGACCGCTGCCGTTAAAAATGACCACGCGCACGCTTGAAGGTTAAATAAAACTAACATATGAATGATTTCATGTATTCCTGTCCCGGATATAAGTAAAAAGTCACAGACTATATTTAAATTACAAACAAAACTATCACCATTAAAAACTACACACAAAATACGAATCCAATTCTGAACACAAACTTTAAAGCCGCCATTACATTTTCACTAAAACGGGACAGCCCTATTGCGAGCCAGAGCAGAAGAATGTACCTACCTACCTACCCGCAGAAAAATATCCTGCACTTACCCACCACGCGTATTACTACTACTTATGTTTTATGTCAAAACATAAAAGTATATACGGTTTTCTGTGTGAGAATAACAGAAATAAACGGGTGAAATTTAAAATGAGCGATGGTAAGAATAGCGCTATGAATATTTGTGGGGCTGCATATGTAGGGTGGTGAGTGTTTCTTTGAGCAATGTACGAAGGTGTTGTGTTGTCAAAGAAAGTAGAAGGATGCCGATTCTGTATCGGGAAGGCTTTCAAACTATATCTATATGTCTGCTAGGGAGTCTGTTGTACTACTTCCTCTTCCCAGCTAAAGCACTAGGAAGTGGTGAACTGCGGTTTCGGGGGACAGTTTTATGAAGTTTTGACGTTCAAAAAGTACTAACTCTCAGCCTAGTTTGAATAAATGACTTACGATTTGGATTGATTCAATTCCGAATTCAGCATTAATAAACGTTGACGTTACTTTAAAAAAGCTAAATACCAGTAGGAAAACCAATGAAGACTATGAACGATACAGTATAACGCACGTCGGTTGTAAGACTTTTGACATAGAGCTGGCCTTGGGTACATTTTACTACTGACGTGTGAACTATATTATGATACTGTACTTGTATTATTCAGTTTAAAAAAAGTAAAATTCCTGCGGATAAAAAAATACATAAGCTTAAAACCGTAATACCTTCGTGAATTTTTTTTTTCTAAAAGAAAGTTTTAATGCAACCCCAAAATATATTCCAAACACGGGCAAAGCAAGACTTAAGACCCAAAACTTTATACTTCCCGAAAAACCGGCCGAACGGTGCTTTCGAAACTCGCCAAACAAAAAAAAAACTTCGATCATTATTTATAATACTTTTTTTCACGTGGATAAATAAAGCCTCGAGCTAAATGCGGCCACTCTTGGAAATTTATTATGATCTATAGATTCTCAGTTCTCTCTTCATAAAAGTCTTACACCCTTCGTACTGGCCCGAAAGTTGGAAACTCAGCCAAAATTATGTCACAAGTTGGTACCCTTCGTACAAAAGTTATTTTACTACTCCACTAAGACTTTAAGTACGGAATGAAGATGGGGATAATATAAAAAAGTTCCGTTCGCATTATAAAAAAAATGTACGGCCGATTTCTATGGAATTCGGTTGAAAGTCGCCAGGACCGTTTAGCTTTATTGGTTTGAAGTGGCAAGTGCCGTTAATACCGGTTTGGGGAACTTTATTATTGAAGCCTGGCGGGAGTGAAATAAGACCATTCGTTCAGATGATGAAGGTTCAAACTTAGAGGCACTTGGCTATAAAATTGCGAAAATAAAAGTTAATGACACTGTTGATAAAATCTTTCATTAGAATTATATTATTTTATGATAGCCTGGCAAAATTAATTAAATTAGAAACTTAAGTGCTATTGCAGCGGGAGACGCCCTGGGCGTCGGGAATCCCAGGCTGATTCCCGGCCACCGTAGGCGCGGGCTTGCGGACGGCGAGTAATAGGTAGCTCGCTGTCCGGTAAGGACCAAGCCCGGGTCGATGGCACGATGTGTTCCACGCGCGCCTCAAAGAGATGTCAGCACCAACTGGTGGGGCCAGCAAGGGCCGATGCCTGCCAGGGGTGCGGGTTGTTCGAAAGAGATACCGCGGCCCCTGGCACACAGGCAACTGAGGGAACACGGGTGGGTTTTAGTCAGTAAAAGTCTGACACGCCCTTCCGCTCCACCCAGAGCGGGAGAAGTTATTTGATGATTTCCAACGCAAAAAAAAAGTGCTATTGCAAATTCTAGTAAGTGTAAACCTCTTCAATTTTGAATTCAGAATCTGCTCCACTTACAAATAAAAGACGATGATCTATCCGCATACTGTCTAGAACAAAAAAAACTCACTGCAATCTGCAATTTGGCTTCAATTGTTATACTTTTGGATATCTTCCAATCAGGATACGTTTCCTTTTTCAATCATATCTTCCATTTAAGTCGTTCTATAAGACTATTACTATCGCTTATCGAAGGAAACTGCTCAGTAAATCTGTTTGAAGGAGGTTATGGATGGTGAACGTTTTCAATCCGATTTATCGTCATATAAAATCGGAAACTTGCATATTTTGAGTACAATAGTTAGTGGCTGCAGCTGAAACTACTGTAAAAAACGTTAAGTTTTTCTTATCCACCATTTTGCAGTCGTCAGCAGCAGGCTTAGCATGACGCTTTCTATTTCTACTCTACCGTTGAATAGAAATCGCTTGTCTTCATTTCTCGGTTCGAAACTGTCAACTATCTAAACGGAAACGTCAGAGAAGCGTTTTGTCGACGGAAGAGTAGACAAAAATGTCTACTCTTCCGTCGACAAAACGCTTCTCTACGGTTCACGTGCTAAGCCTGCTGGGGCCTTTAAGGTGAACCTAGTCCACATTTTTTCCATACAAACTTCGGGAGCGTTATACTCCACTGTCTGACATGACACACCCAAAGTAAAATATGATATCGTTTTGTTTCATTATTAATATTGTCTGTACGGAAATAGAATACTAAAATAAAACCCATTAAAAAGTTAGGAACCAACAAAGATTCGTTTTTCTTGTTAATTTTACTAACTAAGAGCGTGTTTTAGTAATAAAAGAAGTGTCAAATCTTCAAAACCAAGTCAATAACGAAAAAGTTCAATAAACTTTATTGCTTATTGATTTACGCATTGGCTTTTTCATAAAACCTGATTTACTAAAGGACTTTTCATAGTTTTTTCGCGATTTTTTTACTATAAATGATCCTGCATCTTACTCAATAACGTTGTGCATGTAGACTAGCGTCTAACTACTCATCACTGATACTATCTCTATCGGACACGAAGCCTGGTGAGACAGCGTGATTTTTAGCCAGACCCACCAGTGAGTTCGAGCCCGCGACAAGGTGTGTTTTAAGTGTTTCGTCAATTCAGATCTTATATTATCACTAACTTTACAGAAACGTACTATACCGGGATAAAAAGTATCCATTGTCCTAACTTGAGTGATTGTCTATCCATGTGCCAAATTTCATAGAAATCCGCATAGCCATTGAAGCGTCAAAAGGTATTGTATTTTGACGTTCGAAAAGTGCTGATTCTCAGCCTAATTTTAATAAATGACTTTTGATTTTGATTTTGGTAACAGATAGACAGACAGAGTTACTTTCGCATTTATTATTATTATTATTTATTTATTAAAAGCCTGTGATGTCCCACTGCAGGGCAAAGGCCTCTCTACCCTCCTTCCACTTCTCTCGGTTTAATCCTGCTAGTGACCAGTTCTTGTTGCATTTATTATTAGTATAAGAATATTTATATTTAAAGTAAAGCAAGTACCGCCTCGTAGGTCTAGTGATCGTAAGCTCTACTGTTGAGCACGCGAACCTCGGTTCGATTCCTAGGTCGGGCAGAGTGTTATTGGGTTTTCTATCTGGAATTTATCAGTACCTGGAGTCTGGATTAATGCCCGATTGATGGCAATAGGCTTGTCGCCTATAACATGGTACTAAAACATAACTGGCAGATTGTGAGAGTACTATTAGTTACACTTCTCCCCTCTGTTCGTGTAAACAAGGCGTGATGTTATGTGTGTATATATAATTATTGAATAAGGAGCAAGATAGTTGCTAAATTTACCATAATTAATGTGGTTATCAGCGGAAAATGTTTACTAAACTTGAAACATGCTCCTCTTAATTACCATACAGTCACTTCCGACTTTCAATACGTCGATTTAATTACCCAAAATTACAGTATTTAGTATAGACATTGCGAAAATATATTCGGTTCAATCTGGCAACTTCGCAGCACCAACTTGTTGGAAATAATTAAATTCCATTCTCGCAGCATTCCCTTATTATTATTTATTGGTACAAACTACCCTCGGGCCAACCCGCCGCTGTATATGTTATTTTATGAAAATTTTTGTTTTCCTTTATAAACGTCGGGAATATTTTAAATAGTACGAATAAAGTTTGTTGCTTTTAAGAACGGCAACAGTTTTATAATGTCGTTAGTCGGTAAGGGTTATAATTTTATGGTGTTCTTGCATAGTTTAATGTTCTCGATATTCTGTTCTGGTTTGGCTGTGGTATTTTACGTATAAGTAGTCTCGAAATACCAAAATGGAAAGTTCAAATGTGAATAAATTTCAGTGATGTGCCTGCTCGATTTGTTAGAATGATTTTTGTTGAATTTATTTTTTTAAAACCTCCGCCAAATGTATTAGCGGATGCATTGTTATACTCAGGTGGTTAATTAATTTGTGAACCAAAATATAGGGAACTGACTCAGAAATAAAAGCTGGGGCTGCAGTATTTTTTTATTATTTATTCACACATTTAGCCATTAAAACAGGTTACAGATAAAGGTGAGACTCTGAGTCGCAGAGATAAGTTAGACTACCTGTATTTCAGGAGCCAGTGACTTTTTTATATTTAGGTTACAATTAAGCAAGTTTGAAGGAGAGCAGTGGTGACCCAGTGGTTACAGCCGCGAATTACCGAATTGCTGGTCGTTAGGTTCAAACCCTGACTGACTTTAGTTTGTGTAAATTATTTCTTTACCACTGCTAACAAAACGGTAAGGGAAAATATCGCCGATTAATATCGTTGATTCTGAAATAGGCGAATTCGGATAAACCCCCGTTATGTACAAAACACTGATATATAATAATATATAATATTCAAAAATCTACTACAGTTCGCCAAAAAGCTACAGTATCACAGAACGTGGCAAGAGAAAACAATAACATATATAACTAACAGCAGAATCACAGCATCTGTACAAAAAAAAAACTCCAATTTACTGCTGCAGCTCGATACCTTGAATCCAATCGTTTCGCAACAAAACTGCAGCGCAACGCTTATTAGGTGGTTACAAGACGGAGTGGCCGAGATTTCCCCGGAGCCCTTGTATTCCGTTGGCGTTGGTCAATCTTGCACCGATCGTAGCGATGACGAGCTCCTGTCTGAGCTTCGAAGAGCTTTGTGTTAAATTTTGATGTCCTAACAAGCAGCTTGTAGCTAGAAATTTTCTGAAGTACTATCGTTAGGTACTGTTTGGACTGATTTACTCTGAAATAGGTTAGTTTTTCTTGGAACGATTTCTGAGGAAATTAGTATTTGATTGAATGGAAATAAAATGTTATGCCTGGTTTTGATCGAGTTTTTGATTAGAATGTTTCTTTTGATACTTAAAATATTGATTCAAATATTTTCTTAGGGCCGGTTTTTGATCCGTAGTTAACTCTACCAATGGTTAAAAATAGTGACTAATGGTTAAATTTCGGAAAAATGTGTTTTTGATCAATTTTTAGTTGAACCAATGGTCAAATAACTAACTATTAGTTAAAATAATTAACCACCCGATGTTGGAGGGTTAAACAATATAGCGGATAGTTAACCAAAACATCTGTTTTGCGAATTTTGTTGTATTACTGCTGCAACTGCTTTGTGCAAAGGTATTTTGTTACTTGTTTGATTGTTGCCTGTTTCCTGACATTTTTAAGAAAATGCTTGGCTTTCGAGGTGAAAATTTAAGAACTAATACTCGGAGTGAAAATAGCTTTTTATTTGATTTTAATGCAAACTGCATTAAAATCAATAATAAAGTTTGACGAAAACACAGTAATAAAAGACGGATCGCTATAGAATCAGCAATTTTTAGGAAACGATTTCTCATAAGTTTGGCAATATGTATGCCAATGGTTAGGTTTACCCAATAGTTAAGTTTGACTTTAGTTAAAATAGATATTGAAAAACGTAATAGCCCTTTAACCATTAGTTGACTAGTTGACTATGGTAATTCTAACAAATGGTTACTACGGATCAAAAAACCGGCCTTTAGTTTTCAGAAATCATTTTGTTAGTAAGATGAACCTTGCCCTTAGCCAGGTTTAATGACATTAAGCATTTTGAAGTACTATCTTATTGTGCAAAATAGTGAAAAGAATACCGTCTAAATGCTTATTTGGGCATTTTAAAACTAACACGGTCTCATTACAAAACGCGATTTAACTATTTGTTCTAGCCAGTTTTTGCATGTCTCTATTTCGATTTGGATAAAGTTCTTAATACAAAAAATGACAAATTAACACCGGACTAAGTTGTCAGTTTTGTAAAAAAAAACAGCATTTCTATATATATTGGGTTGTAATTGCAAAAACTGTCTCAATGGTTTTAACCATACCTAAATAAAAACCTTGTTTTATTACAAGAGAGACAGAGTTTCGAGACCTCAAATTTCCAATAGCTCGTTAGTTACACCAAAACCAACCTTTCAATCCACCATTTCGCTTCACATTTTTAGTCAAATAAATCGCTACAATCAAATCGTAAAATGCCTTCAATAGTGAAAAGAATTGCTACCACCACTGTCACGTAACTGCTCGGTCGTTCACTATCCTGATTGAATATCGATGGGCTCCCCTAGGGCAGACCGCCATTGTTTTCCCATTGTGCGCCACCATGGGACAATAGATTAATGATTATTATACGTGCCCCACCAAATTGTTATGACATCATTGTGGAAATACTATTTTAAACGACATATAATCGATTACATTATTCATGATTAAAATTTAAGTTATAACAGGTAGGTGCTTGTTTAAATATTCTTCATAAACAAACCTAGGACAAGTGTTATTCTTTGGTCGAATTTGGTCTGGTGGTGCAACAGATGGTTTTGAATTTTAAAACTCTTGAACGCAATCTGGGCGTTGTCCTGTGTTCGGAATAACAGATGATTTACTGCATTCCGTGTCTGAAATTCTTGATTTTTAGGAATAACTTATAGAAAACACAACGTGTCTTGGTCATTGGTATTCACTTTTATATGCGCAGCTGCAATAAGTTCAACTGACAACTGAAAAGCATTAAAGCCTTCGCAGAAGAGGCCAGAATTAAATAGAAACCTGCGCATATTTACCGACGTAGAATACAATAAACGAAGGCACTACCACACTAAGTGGTACCAACTGCGAGCATTTATAAAAAGAACAGAGACAAAAAAAGAAAAATATCGAAACAAGCGATTCAAAAATTCAAGCAAAATTGAGACGGACACACTCAAGCCGTAAACAAAGTGTGGCCGTCACAGAACTCGACACCTGCTCCTATTTCCCGTAAAAAAGGGCATAAAAATGGTAGGACGGGGGAAAAATAAAAAAAAGGAGGAATGAGGACATTAGCCAAACAAAAGGGAGCCGAGAGGGTCATAACTCGAAGCGCATTTTCCTTTGTCACTGTGACGTTGCTAAATCCGCAACTGACGTTATATTGTTTAGGCTAAGTTAAGAGTTGCGATTTTTTCGTGCGACTCGATTTTGATGTGACGTGATAGGAACTGTATTTACTCAAGAGTATTTAACCCAAAGGTTTTATTTTCCTTTGCTCTGTTTGGGTCCCATACCTACTATTTATGATAGTAGAAAGTTAAGGTTGTGTTATTACTTTGTTACGAGCAGTAAAAACGTGGGATAGCTGATTTCGTTTTCATTAATATCTTTAATTCTATGAAAAGTCTCACTTGCAGAGTAGCAACCTAACGTCACCATACCCCATTGAAGGTTGCATCCCCCTACATGCATGAAGTATGAGAGAGGAATCCTAGCCTCTTAGTGGTATATATATTCTGTGCATCAAAGTCTTCAGTGATGAAGTACCTATGTGTCATAAGTTCAATAGCCAGAAAAAGCTTTGCCACCTACTTCAATGATATATGTGAATGAATAATTGAATCTGAAACATACAAATTCAACACACAAGAAAACCCCCAAAACATCACAGTCGCAAATGTGCACCCGGCCTGAATCCGGCTGCGAAATCGTCCGCCGTACCTGGAGATCGCTTCAACTACTCATTTCATGCATATCATATGTAGGTCGGCAGAATTACAGGCGTACAAGTGTCACGAGCATTAATCTTGTGGCTCCGAGTGGATTTGCGAGGTCTGCGCTGTCATTGTTTATCGGACGTCAAATGTGTTTAGGTTATACAGTTGTGGGATTCTGGGGACGATTATTGATATCTGTTTTTAATATTTGGTATGTACATATATTAAAACAGGTTTTTGTTCCGACTCATTTCGAGGGATTTCTTTATTTGCATATTTGTTTATTTTATTTATTTATTAACAAAGGTATCATGTATTTATCAGCCTTTTTATTTTGTTTTACATTTTTTTTCAGTATCACACTATTTATCTATGTGCAAATACGTTGCTATTTTGTCATATATTTTTTGCTATTTTTTTAGACACAAATTTTATTTTAATCAAGTATGCATAAACACGTCACGTTGCAGTATACAACTGATTTACATCCGTCACCTTAAACTTTAGGTCCAGTTGAAAATCAGCGTTAGGCACTAGTTGTCTGCATGGATGGCATTTTTGCTAAACTGGGCTTTTTGGCGATATATACTATGTGCCTTTTTTTTATTTAAATGTAATTTCTTTCTTTCATAGGATTAAGTAACGCCTTTTTCCCATGGTGGTAAGCAGAAATTACAGAACGCAACCTGTTACGATCTTTACATGGAATGTAGGTCTTTATTAATGAGATGAAATCAATCAATAGAACAAGGGGCCACACTCACAACCCAATGAGTTTCTTTATATGACAAGTGACATCGCAACAGACTGAGAGGATGGCATGAGGCATACCTTGAGTAGATTTAATTTCAGAGAAATGAATATGAAATATGGTAAGGGAGAACTTGCCGATATAGAGAGACTGTACAGATTTTAAAGAGTTAAGCATAATGTGACAAGCGGTGAAATATCGTAATTTAATGTGGGTACAAGATAAAACAGACAAATTAAAAAAATAAGAAAGGATCTGAAGGAAGAAATAGCTTTATATAACAAAAATAATAAATTAAAACCAAAAGCAAAATATTATAATGACACAAAATGCCAGACTAATGTCCGTCATTTATAAAATTACCTATTGTACAAACAGATAAAAAAAGCAGTTTTATCTCCAGAGTTAGTATTTTCTCTGCGTATTATTTCGATTCCAAAAACCAGACTTATTTTTCCGGGAATCCTCCACAAAGAAGCCTATCTACTATTTCATTTACCAAGAGTCTATCTATATCGATTCTTTTGTTCTGACAGGAGTCCATTTCTCCCTGAATGGAGCGTACGTCGGCTCGCCTCGAGCAACGGGCCGCAATGTACTGAAATCAAAACGAAATAAATGGAATTTCGTAAGAGATCGTGCCCATCGAAGGTCGTTGAGTTAGATACTTCTATTTGCGATGTATATCACTTTTAGAAATAGACAATACAAATAAAATAATGAAGATATGAACCTCTTGGATTTTTGTGTCTATTGACTTATCGAGTTTCCAATTTATGTTGTCTATCTGACAGGGCTATTATTGTTTGTCCGGACCACTCCAGGCCTCTCGATATCAAACTAGTTTTATACAAAGGACTCGGAATTCCAGAATCTCTATCCTAAAGCCACAAATAATTTATTGATAAGTCGTAAACCTATTGAGATTACCAAGCTCTATGCCAAACGCTTTCTATGGTAACATTATCGCATTCGTAAATACCGCATATAATATCCCGAATTCATCTTCGCCGTACCCTAACCCACGAATTAACCAACTAATTCATTTTAGCAAATCTTCAAACGTGTCAAAACGAGGATTACCCTTGACCCCTGGCCCACTAGAAGGAAAACATGAGCGATAACGCGCGCAGCGCCTATTCATCACCTACAATGAAAGCTTTGCAGATAAATCGCGGCCATTCTCATCGTTAAGTAATAGCCGAGCCGTCTCCAGGACCATTCCGGTTGGGTAGATATGAAAAAAATATGGACGTTTGTATTTGACTGCTAAGAGTGCCTATACTTGCCTTCTTACCAAAGTTTTGTTTAAGAGCTTTGGGTGTTGTTTTTGTCACTTACGGGTCACTACTTATAGTAAAGATTGATATCCAAACGCTACAAAGAATAAAATACCGAGAAATGTTTTACTTGGAAAACGCGACAGTGCTTCTTACTACATAATGCGAATAATAAAAACGGTATATGGCAAAAGATAGTAGAATGGAGGTGTGTGCCAAAGATAAATCTCAAAACAACACTTATACCAACCAAGTAGAAGTATTTGTTAAAAAAGCTAAAATATCTGCTCAGAGACACACAGAACCTAGACGATAAATATGAAAAATCAAAACACATCTTCGAACTTTTGCCGCAGTGGGACAGAAATTATGGATGTTTGTTTGACTCCGCGTACTATTTTTCGCTTTTACGAGTATAATCCAGTTTTTCACATCGTTCAATATTCGACCTTGGAAAGTTGCGTGTACTTTGCGATTGACAAAAGAAACCACGCGATGAAACGTAAATTTATTTATTTGTTAGTGGGGTGTAGGGTTATATCTTAAATTTTTGGAGGTCAACGTAAGAGCTGTTACTTTATAGTTCTTTATAGAAATATATATATATTTTTTGTGTTTTTTTTTTAACTTGCTCTTTTCATTTTTATTCGGGCCCGAAATGACAATGTGCTTCCCTTTTTCACTTAAAACTTTCCCAATTTAGATCCAATAACATTCAGCTACCTAGTAAATCAAAGAAACGTAGATATTCCAAGTCAAACCCAGAAGTCTAATATTTCTTATTCCAAAAGGGACGTGACACGTAAAGAAAACTATTTCAAGTGAGGTAAAGTGAAGGATTTGGTCATGCTATAAAAAGCAGCCCGCATGTATACCAACGAATTTTATGACCCTAAGCCCGGTATTTCCTGCCTAGTTACTCTCTGATTTGTATCTAACATATATCTTTACTTCCTTCAACTATGACATGTGCTATATGTTAAGATAGGACAAGCGATTTTTATTAATATAGAATATATAAAGATTTTTCTCAGATGAAAGGCATGAGAAATTTGTAGCATGATAGAAAAATATTGAGACGATGAAACTTCAGCTGCTTTTCTTGACCATATTGTTTAAAAAATGGCTTTAATCCCTAAAAATGGCGAAATATATGAAGTCCTTTACATAGATAAAGACATGAGGCTGGATGACCATAATAGTCAAGCTTTTACAGCAATTGGTGAGTTACATGATACTGTTTCATATTTTGATTGACAGCAACACCGCGTATAAGCTCGTAATCCAAAATACAATCTACATACATATTATTAAATATCCAGAAAATAATAGACGCTCAAACAATAGCGTTTTCAACAAAGTGACTAATTTCTATAACATAGTTTAAGCCATTCAATTTGGTTGTCACGATATATTATTTTCATTTGTATTTTTGTATCAAGTACAAACAAAGGTGACATTAGTGTCATTCTGACGATACAATCATATTAGATGCGTGGAATATTCACGTTCTTTGTTCTATATTGCGGTTAGTCTCTTTCATTGTTTCTAGCACATTAATATTAGATATTTTATATATAAACCTGTCAACGCGTCACAAATTGTATAGAGTAGGCATTTGTGGCTTATTGATTACGTTAACATCAATTACCTAAATTGTTTGCCTTAGAATGTTAAGTAGACAGATTGTAGAAAAATTGAATATGTTCTAAACCAATGAATATACCAATAAATACTTCAAATAGTTTTCAAACTTTGCGTAAAACTGTAGCAAATGTGTTTGGATAGGCATAAAAATAAGAGCCCTAAACAGCAAAGGCCCTAAGTTACGACCTTGTGGCACCCCACCAAAAATATAGTCAATATTACGTCTCGGCCCTTAATTCCTTCACTTAGGGAATTTTACCTCAGAAATGTGGAAGTTTTAAGGACAACGGCCGTGTCTCGTCACATCCCCGTCGCTTTCGGTACAAAATTGTTGAAAACAAATCGTCTAATGAAACAAAGGGACTCATCTTACAGCCAGCGAATATAAATTTAATTATCAAACTCTTACTTTCGGAGTTCATTACAATTTAGGTGAGATGATATTATGTGGGTAGCATCGTGGGCGAGTTTCATGAATATTGTTTTTCTTGGCAAGTAAATATTTACGATATATGCTATTTTTATCTAGCTTCACGGGAATGCTACGTTGTTTTATGGAGAATTTGATTTAATCACTGTAAATGAATCAGAAATGGCCGCACTTTTATTTAGAGTCTTGTATATCAATGGAGTTGGGTACTTGGAACGAATTACGTACTTTTACTCTCATAGGACAATGAAATAAAATATAAGTATTTTCGTCTTATTTTATAAGATCAACATAATTACAAGATAAGTCAAGATCACTTTACAAAGTGCTTTTTATACAGAGACACTTGCCTTTCAAATTGAAATAAAAAGTAATTTAAAAATGAAACACTCGAGTATTTACTATGGTAATTTTCATGTTATGCAAATCACTGTATCTAAGTTAGGCGAAGAGTTCTCGGAATCCCGTCTGAAGGGTTTACTGATAGCCTGAGGCGAGGAGCACAAGGGGGTGAAACGGAATATTGTATTAAACGCCGATATCCCTTTTGACAAGTTTTTCTTTGAAGCACCTGTTACAGCGGTGTTTTAATAACTTCTTCCGATACTTGGCGCTCTTTTTGACTTAAGTAAAGTGAGATGAAGTCAAAGGGGACACGATATCGATGACTGGGCTTGACTGTCTGAGCAAAATTTACACTGCGAGGGGTACTGATATTGCTAAAGGAAAATAAACCTAAACTGCACTTAGCAACTTCTTTTTAGACGCCGTGGAAGGTGATTGAGATTTATAGTGTGTCACAAACTTGCTACAATCATATAGGTACAGTCGACCAATGTTTTATGAGAGCAGTTGTGTAATAAAAGCAAGACCAACTAGTTAGGGTTAATGTCCCACTCAGTTTTCTGCAGCAATGAGATATCAGTCTGCGGTTAAGTTGAAACGATGTAGATGTTGTTACAGCTGATACGATTGTATTAATCAGACATTTGTATCAGCATTTTGGAACCAAATGCCATCATGATTAAATGGTTTATACCACTTAAAGTAGAACTTTAATTACACTGTGACATTGCGGTATCGTGCCATAATACAAACTGAAACGGAACCATTGATGGAGGAAATACAAGAGCGATAGCAATCGGTGATTAACATTACGCTAGTACTTGCTAATGGTATTGGTCAGAAATGCGATACCAATAAGTTTTGGACGCCAGCCAAATAGCAAGCATGTCAGTAATTACATGTGTTGAGTTGCACTGGCTTGTGCTAAACGAGGCTTAGTATGTGGTTAGTCTTAGCTACAATAACGTATTAGTTTTTATAGATGTCGTGTTTGGCATCTGGAATTGTGTCAAGAGAAATTAGCAGCAGGTCAGTATGTCTTCATATCCATGCATTGAACTATAGTTTAATGTGTTGCATCACTGATTGCCATTTACAACAAACTATTGTATTCTTAGTTTTGGTCTAAACTCAAAAAAAACTGTTTAGCCACATGATTTGACTATAAACTATGTTGTTTTCTTTTTGTGACCTTTCAAGTTATTAATTTATTGATTTTCTGCGTTAGTGTTGAAGTTTTTAGAGTAGCTTTGCTCAATGCTTTAACAAGCTTCATTCCTATATGTTGGTACGCTGTCTTTCCGTTTTGTCCTCAATAGATTTTTGTGATAGGTACTTACTGCGCAAAGCACAAAAAATACGCAAAAATAAAGTCCCCAACAAAAAAATATGCATGATAGCCACGATTGAATCGTGTTAGGGTGGCGATTTACGTCGGTGACGCGTTAATAAATTTCGCCCAACAGCAGGCGAGCGCTAGCAGTTGGGGCGTGTTCAGACTGTAATAGTTCAGTTTCTGCTGGTACTGGAACCGTTTAATGTGAGGCTGCGTAAATGCAAATGTGTTACCAACGTGTCAATAGTGGACATTTCTGGTCTTACAGTTAGACAGTTTCAACGTTGATGGGGTTATTGCACGATTGATTTCTTGTCATGATAGCTTTATCGTAAATTCCACTTCAAAGGTGACTTATTTCTTTTTGTATGCATGCATCATGTAAGGTTCGTATCATCATCTGCCTAACCTTATGCCAACTATGTTGGGGTTGGCTTCCAGTCTAACCAGATGCAGCTGAATACCAGTATATTACATGGAGCGATTGCCTATCTGACCTCCTTTTGACGACCAGGTATGTAAGGTACTTATATGAATATATAAAAAAAAATACTTATCCAGATTTATCTTACTTCGACATCTACCTGGCTCTATCCACACTTTTTTAAATTCCCTTAAACTTAAACATAAAAAAAAATCAATGCAGCATTATTTTCAAACTAGCTTCGCCATTAAAACTCTACCCATCTGACCCCAACTTAACGTCGCGCTTAACCGGCCCTTATTTCATTTGAAGTTATTAGATTGTTGTTAGGCGGCCGCCTGCATTTATGATAGGCTATATTAACACCCACTAAACGGTATATGTTTTAGGAATGGTGCGAATTAAACCACATTATTTAAAGGGCAGTTATGTTGTGTACAGTGTTATCAGGGCTAATGTGGTGTTAAAAAGCGAGGTGTAATGGAGAAAACTGTAGAGGTCTAAGTTTGTATGATTCAAACTCAAACTTACTGGGTAACACGATACCTCTTAGGAAGATTGGTTGTCAGACCGCTTCTGACCCGTGACAACTGTCAAATATCCACGAATTACAGCTGGGACTAATAGCTTAACATACCACGGAGGGTCTCGGTATGTAAAGATGGTCACCCATCACGGACCAACTGGGGCAAGCGAAGCTTAATCGTATCGATCGATCCATGCGATTGTTATTGCTTCGCCACCAGCCCCTAGATAGTGTTGAACACGAAAATTCCAAACAATACTCAACGTGCCTCTAAAAGTTACTAATTGCTTACAATCGGTTTCTAAACTGCAAATTTGTAGTTGAGAACATTTTCAAACTCTATTTTAGCGTTACTTAAGGTGAAAATCCAGGATATTCGAAATTATTTATCACAAAAAACTTAAGTAATTCTGAAAAATGTATGGAGTCCGACCGAAGATATGGTTTCGCTCCAACATTCTCTGTATGCCAAGAACTCGACATCAAAAAGCGTCTAACGATTCTGGTCCAAACGCGCATTCTCAAATACTTCGTACACCTCTCGAGGCGTTAAGGTGACTCTATAGAGCCTTGTCGTGCAAGGTAGATTGTTGGGTACCAGACTACGCACGTTTTTAATTACGAGAATTGGCTTTCTGATATTGACTCGGCTATCAAAGCTTACGTTCTGTATTCTGATTGTCCCATATTTATACAGCGTTTATCAAAACGATGTAGTTAGGTCTGTACCATAACCTTAAATATGAGCTCACCATTGTGATATATGCTGCTATTAAACGAAATCCAAAATGGTGACCTAGATAAATAGAACAAAAATTTAAAAAAATATATAAGTTCTATTGTATGTTGTGTAAAGCTAATGTAATGGTTTCAGTAAATTATTTTGTTCAATTAAGCAAAACCGCAGCCCGTAACCGCCTACGTTATTTACAATCAATTACTATATAATAAAATAAACGGAAAATATATTTTATGGTATATTGAAAACAGTATATATTGTATATCATTGAAAAATATTTAATAGACAATTCTTGGTTTAGACTCAAATTAATTTCCAGTGAAAAATAGAAGACCGAAGTAAAACAGTCATGGCCGTTGTCTAGAACAGCCGGCGGAACAAGCTGACTTCTTTTAAGTTTTCACGGGGAGATTTTTCCTGAATGGTCACCGTCGTCTAGATATTACTAATTTACAAAAGTTTTTATGGTCTCGCCATTGTGAGACTTGACAGCTTTTGTGTGGCAAATCTGTCAAAAAGTCTAAGTCGACAGAGATCATTGCAACGTTTGTAAATTAATAGACTTGAAATTGACCTCCTGTTATTTCACTGTATTTGTTGAGGCTAAGGTTTTCATCAGAAAAGTGAGGAAGATCGGACGAGGAAAACCACAGTCATGAACGGAATGAGGAAAAGACACCAAACACCTAACAGATTGATCACCTGACAACAAAGTTTTTTGGTGAGAAAGCTATTTCACTATTTCTAACCGCTGCTGCTCTTTTCCACCGTGAAACTCTTTTAGAAACTCAGTTTAACTTACCGGTTCTTTCAAAGAAAGAGTCATGAATGCTGCTTATAGGCATGTTTTTGTTTGGCATCATCCAGTAATGCTGTGACTTACACTTACACAGCAATTTTGCGTTCTTAAAAAATCACCAGTACATTAATCACCACCACCCATAAATTGCGTAATAAATAAACCCCGTAAGTCTCGAGTAAGCACTTTTTAGGGACTGAATAAAAAATATTATCGAGTTAAATAAATCACGGGGAGACATGAAATGTACCGGGGATCGGGGCTTTTAAGACCACCAGCAAGAGAGTACACATTCGTAAAACATGAATCGTGATGTACTGTACCTTCAGAGTATGTACTTTTGTACTTAGAATATAGAGCATAGGATTAGTGAGGTCTGTGAATGGAAAAGTGAGTAATATTAACCCAATTTTCTGTCGTGGTAGTTGGAGCTTTAAGCAAACTCGCGTGCTCAGACATATTTAAGTTTTGATATAACGGAAATCAACGTTAAGAGAATGATTTATTATTATGTCATGATATGGCAAATAAACAAAAAGAAACATACAAAAAAAAAATGATTGTCCTTTTATTTTCAGGAATACGCTTGCAACCACCATGCACAGAATATTTTCTTTAAAAAAAAAAGACGGTAGAAAACACAACAAAAGCTTTCAATAAACAAGAAATCCACGATGCAACCGATAAAAAAAAAAAACGAGGAATAGCAGTAAATTGAATAAAAATAAAATGAATGCTCACCTAAGGAGTTAGGGAAGCCGACTAGACAGAGGGGCAAACTAAATAAAACTGGTAAACAGGAAAAGCGGGGGAAATGCCCTTGTACAACAGCACGTCCCGGCAACAAGAGGACATCGATAAACAGCTACTAATATGCACATATTAATGAGATTACTCTTCCACGCTTCTACATTCCACGTCCGTACCTACAGGCTCAGAGCCCGCCCTAACATAAATCGTAGGACGGTTGTCGTTACGACAGCTATAAATCTAACCATTCACTAATACACCACATTCAAATGTTACCGGCAGGGGGGGAATCTCGTATGCGACTAGATTTCTTTCCACCTCGAAACGGGGGGATGTTTCTTTGCACCTTAAAAGCGGTGCGTAAAGTATGACCACATTTATCTTTAGCGAGTTACGTTGACGTAAAGGTTAGGTTAAAGTGTAGGCGTGTTAAATAAATCTTTGTTACTTTGTTATTGTAATTTAATGTGTTTTAACGGGGAAGTGGTGAATGTCGACTTAAATTAAGTCTTTTTTTCGATTTTACTGGGTACTAAACTTTTTATAAGTTTGATATAAATATAGTCGCTAAAAATCGATCGATCTCTTCCAAAAAACTACACAATACACGGTTCCGTGTAATGGTAAGCAAAATTCCCAAAATAATATCAACATACATGACAGCAGAATTAATTGCAAGTGTTATTCATTCAAACCCAACCCCATACAATTAATAAATCAGAAGCTCTCTAGAGTTCAATAAGATCACATTCTTCCAAAACACGAACCGTTCCGACCATAGACAGTTTTATGCCACGTAAGGGGAAGTTAGTCAGTGAAGGATGTTGAACTCTTTGGAGGTCTCAAGGGGTTGTGAGATACAAAGCAACTAACCTAAATGCACCGCAAGGAAGGCACAATCTACGGGTCATTGTAGTATGAGGAAAAATTACGGAAAAAACCTTTCAGTACATACAATGAGTGAGTGAATGAGATTCCCGATGGTGCTTGAGTATAATGTTTATGATTTGACGTGATGGTTTGAGGAAAGTGAAAGGGTTAGCGGATTGCTCATCGCAATATGGCATTTTAATATTATATTAGGAATTAGGATGCTACATTATGATGATCAGAAATAATATTGTGAATCCAGCACTTCCACTTCAGCAAGTCCAGCACAGTTTTTTTCCAATTTCCTGGCATAAGTAGGTATGTCTTCTAATATCTGATATTTTTAATTTAATTTTCAAAAATAAAAATTTTAAGTATCAGATATTTTTTTGACTTCCCGCCTTCCCTTCCTTGCTTCTTCAAAATAAAAAACGAAACTATCTAATTACGTCTTCTTCGTTCTCAGCTTATTAGGCCTTTTTGCAAACCTTATTGTATTGGTACAGTCAGCTTCAAAAAAAATCGGAACGAACAGTCTGTTCAAAATTATCTCAGCAACTAAGAAAATTAAACTTTATCTCAATTGAATAAAGTTCTTGTCAGAATGACAGTTGTGGTGTACTGTCTTCATTCTGAAACCTTCCTTGTGCCATTGTGTTATGATTTAATTCTTATAGTTGTTTAGATCATTTTGGACAGTCTGTTTGTCCCGATATTATTGACCTTGACTGTACTACTAAAATCAGAAGGCCAATTCTCGTAATAAAAAATGTTCAAAATCTAATCGCAGTCTCATCTCAGCGACAAGCAAATGTCAAAAGTGTATGAAAAATCGAGGCATTTTTGACAGATTGACACTGAGATCAGACTGTGAACGTTCTTAAAATTACGAGAATTGCCCCTCAGGTGTTATGAGTCGAAAAATAAGGGGGGACCTGAGCTCAAAACTAAAATATTATTTATGACAGTATTTATGAAACCCTTTCCCGCCCCGCTAACTCTTATCGAAATTCCCGCTTACAATACAACCTTGGCGAATGCGTGACGGCATTTTGTTTGCATCCCGTATTCTTTCGACAGCTCTTATATTTCTCTCGTGCCAAATATTGTACGGTATAAAACATCCCTCTTTACCGATCTGGTATTTCAATCGAACACAGCTAAAATGTTCGAGGAATAGAATCTGAAACCTATATGTATGTAGATTCAACGTTTTTGGGAAAATATTCCCCACTCGCTGTTCTTTCTATTAGTAAAAGATTTTTACACAGCCTTAAGAAAAGTGTGCACGTGGAAATTCTAATACTAAAAGCAAATAAAACAATGTTCTTTACAAAAATAATAAAATTAATTATGAAACTAAAACTTTATAACAACAGCTATGATTGATTTCGGTCTTCTTGCACACTTAACAACAAAGTAATATTCATGTAATACGATACGTAAGTGATGCTCCAGTCCGCGGAGCTATCTCGAGCAAAAGTGAGTGTTAAACGATGTCATGTTGGATATGTCAGTTGATTTTGACAGTTCGACTAACTTCATATTGTCCGTGTTTCCTAATAATACAATTACGTAAAAAACTATGATTGATTTCGGTTTTCTTGCACACTTAACAACAAAGAAATATTCATGTAATACGATACGTAAGTGATGCCCCCAGTCCGCGGAGCTGTCTCGAGCAAAAGTGAGTGTTAAACGATGTCATGTTGGATAAATGTCAGTTGATTTTGACAGTTCGACTAACTTCATATTGTTCGTGTTTCCTAATAATACAATTACGTAAAAAACTATGATTGGTTTCGGTCTTCTTGCACACTTAACAACAAAGAAATATTCATGTAATACGATACGTAAGTGATGCCCCCAGTCCGCGGAGCTGTCTCGAGCAAAAGTGAGTGTTAAACGATGTCATGTTGGATAAATGTCAGTTGATTTTGACAGTTCGACTAACTTCATATTGTTCGTGTTTCCTAATAATACAATTACGTAAAAAACTATGATTGGTTTCGGTCTTCTTGCACACTTAACAACAAAGTAATATTCATGTAATACGATACGTAAGTGATGCTCCAGTCCGCGGAGCTGTCTCGAGCAAAAGTGAGTGTTAAACGATGTCATGTTGGATAAATGTCAGTTGATTTTGACAGTTCGACTAACTTCATATTGTTCGTGTTTCCTAATAATACAATTACGTAAAAAACTATGATTGGTTTCGGTTTTCTTGCACACTTACCAACAAAGTAATATTCATGTAATACGATACGTAAGTGATGCCCCAGTCCGCGGAGCTGTCTCGAGCAAAAGTGAGTGTTAAACGGTGTCATGTTGGATATGTCAGTTGATTTTGACAGTTTGATTAACTTCACATTGTTCATGTTTCCTATTAATGCAATTACGTAAATTTTTTTTTTCGATTTGCGACTATTTTTCACTCTATGGTGTTTTATTTGGATCATCATCTGCCAAGCCTTTTCCCAATTATGTTGGGGTGGGCTTCCAATCGGTTCCTTTTTTTTGTAAAAAAGTTTAATTTTGCACGTTTTAGTTGTATTACCTATAACTGGTACAAACAAATTTGTATACCGCTACTAGCTTTATAAATAATCAGAGATAGGAAGTTGTTATAACATCATCCAACATACACTAAGTAGGAAAAATGCGAAGGTATAATAAATTGATAACTCAAAAACTACCAAAGCAAAGTTAGTAAAATTATATGTACCGCGCAGGCAAGAATATTCAAAATCGCCGGATCCACAAATGACGAAAATATCGATGAACATAATATAAAAATATACAGAATGCCATCGACGTGCAAACTGAAACCATGAATTCAGCATAAAATTCTACCTAGCGTAGAAATTTTTCGTCGGTTATAAAAAATCTGCTGTTTTATTGAAAAGTGCATTACCTTCCCTACGCGGTCAATATATGTATACGGAACAGTAATATTTTTTTTTTTAATAACCGACAAAAAAATTACTGTTGCATACATAAAAAAACAAATAAGGGGGGGCTAAATGTTGGCCACTGAAAACTGATTCCTGTACCATGTGGCAGTGAAACTAGATAAAGAGAGGATAACTCTTTCTCTGTTATAACGTGTGTTCGTCTATGGTATCGTCTATGAATCTATTGTTACGCAAAACCGCAGGTGGATCCAACAGCAATTTAACTAAAACTTCTGACAACAATGAAAAACGATCCAAAAAAAGCAGGTGTCCAACGAACAACGAAACGCGACAACCGAAAGTAACATAAAAAGTACAACAAATATTATGCCGAATCACTCCAAACATAATCAATCTTTCTTAAAGCAAGGTAGGAAGGAGCTTCTGAGTGGTAGAATTTGACAAGGAAAATGGAAACTTTATATTGAGCGGCTCTCATCCGACTCATGGAAAGTTGAACAACTTGGTCCAGAAATTTAAGAGCCAAGTTTATGTCGAATAATCGAAAGAGTGCTGGCTCAAAAAGGGGAGTTACCTCGGTGCCGGTCAGAGGACCTCGGAAATATGGAGCTTTAAAAAAAAAGGCAAAACATTTTAGGAGTACTAGTCAGAGGGAAACGATTTCTAGGAATTTGCTCTCTAAATTTGATGCTATCTTTTCAATTTCAAGTGAAATTAAATGCTATTAAACGCTCTGTATCTGAAAGTCATGGTATTTACGTTAAGCACAGCAAACAGGTTTATTTCTGCTCAATCTTTTTTTGTTGTTATGTAATTAATTTAAAAAAAGATTGTGGAGTAATAATCCTGTTTTCAAAGACATCCATTAAGGCTTACAAAGTTAAAACTCTTTGTTTTCTTGAAAAAATATGTAAAAGTGTTTCAAAATTAATTAAGTTATCTCTGAATATTTTATATAGTTGCTCCACAATCAACAATGAAGATCAAAAAGGCTATACCTGAACTTAGCAGTTTTTTTTTCGGCAAACTAACTTAGTTCAAAGTTGAGAATAAAGAAGTGTTGTTTTAGTGTTCAAGTTACCTCTAGCTGAATGAAGTTTTAAGTTGAAAAAACAAAAAAACTAAGTGAAAAATCTCAGGGGTGAAACTTTGAAAAAATAACTACAGTTCAGAGGATTGTCAGACAATTTTAGTTTTTATGTTTTCTTAGTTTGTGGCAGTTTTCTCTCGTTAACTTGAGTTTAGAAGACATTGATGTGAATCTGGGGATGAGTGAAATATGCAGTGTGACTGGATTGAATTTTTGTAACTTTTAAAGCGTTGTAAATTGAGAAGTTTTGATCAAATTATTATTACTCAGCTTCGGAGGAACACATACGCTAAGCATCTTTATATAGTATAAAATAAAGTTGATTTTCGTGTTTGTTCTTTTAAAATACGCAACGGTTTTTAATGCGGTTTTCATCAACGGACAGAGTGATTTAAGAGGAAGGTTTATATGTATAAAACACCGAACTCCACGTGCGCGAAGCGGCTGGCAAAAGGTAGTGTTTAATAAATCACTCTGGTTCTGTCAATTGTTTGAAGATGACCGAGAAAGAATGATGTTTTAAATATGTCTGGCACTTGACGCATTTCGTTATTTGTGCAAGCGGGCCTAGCTTCTGCACTGTGGCAACCAAGCTAATACATGATGGTTATATATTTATTACTATAGTGTGACGTGTCTGATGGCAAAGCCTGGGCTATTGTTGCTTCTCATCATCATCATCATCATAATTTCAGCCAAAAGACGCCCACTGCTGGACATAGCCCTCCCCCACAAGGTCATCGGTCCATCTTGTGGAAGGCCTTCCAACGCTACATCTTCCGGTACGCGGTTGCCACTCCAGAACCATTCGGCGCCATCGGCCATCTGTTCTGCGAGCAACGTGCCCTGCCCGCTGCCACTTAAGTTTGGCAATTCTTCGGACTATGTAAGTTGCCTTGGTTCTCCGCGGATCTCTTTATTCCTGATTCGATCACGTAGGGAAACTCCGAGCATAGCCTTCTCCATTGCCCTTTGGGTAACTTTTAGCCTTCTGATAAGGCCCATTGTTGCTTCTAAAGTAATTTATTTAAAATCAAACTCAACAGAAAACCATTCACAAGTACTTTTCAATTATTAAGGATAAACTATCGATGGCTTCTGTGAAGCATTGCATTGCTGGAAAGGAGGTGACTAATGAGGTGACGAGTAATAGAGAAGTAAATTGCGCCAACCACTAGTCAATTGTTGATAAGGGCAGGTCAAAAAGTCAGTCTGAAAAATTAAGCTAGTTTCCCATTCCAAAGCAGTGTAGGTGCCTTTGAAGAAGAACGGTCAAGAAACTCCATTGACACTCCAAAGAAAAGAAATGTAGAAAGTTTAATTTACATTTGACATTTATAGTAATTCTGGCTACCAGCTGCGGTCGCCTTAGTTGCCTTTACATACAAAATGCATGCATGTCGGTAGCTACCCTTAAACGCGGTCATTGTTGACTGCATAAGTGCACATTTTTCCTAAGATTAGTGCAATTGCAAACTTAAGTCTACCATTACAGTATGCATTTAGTACGTCGACTTATTATCGGAGAAAAGTGGCAGTCATTACTTGCCATTACATTGAAAACAAAAGAAAAGTACCTATTACATTACTGCTTTGTATATCGTTAAGACGGTAATACCTACTGGATATTTTCATCAAACTATTGTGATAAAAATTAAGTTCAAAAACGAAAACCCAACTACTGAAAAATCACGCTCTAAGAAGTATTGCTTAGGTGGCAAACGACGACGTGGCGGGCAATCAAGACGCCTTCAACGGCACCTCATTTGTCAATTTATGATAAGTAGCTGGGAACACATGAGCAAATATATATACATACCCACATACATACTGACATACATACATACAAACAAACATATCGGTAAAATTAATAACCCTCCTTTTCGCTTCGCCGTAGTCGGGTAAAATCATCAAATCGATGAAACATCAAGCACAACCATCCTGTCTTGCAAACATCATTTCACTCATATACCAATTGTATACAAGGTGTTAAAGAAATTGCTTAGGGGGTAGGTTCATTATCGATAAAGGAACCCTGGAAAAATAAAATAAAAATAAAAAATAAATTAAAAAAACCAATTAAAAATAAAAACATTAAAAAAATACTTACTTAAAATAGCAATCGTCTAGAATTAAAATTATTTTATTTGTTCAAATGCTTTAATTACTTACCTACTATCGAACGAGTTGTCATTTTTACTTTCTTTTTTCACTTCCGAATACTAAATACTGCTACTGAAAACTAAACGATTGCTATTTTAAGTTAGTAGGTACAAAATTAGGTTGAACTTGCAATATTTTTTTATGTTTTTGTAAAAAAAAAAATCCTGTGTTCATTTATCGATACTGAACCTAACCCTAAGCTATGGCACACAATTTCTTTAACACTGTATAAATGAAATGCTGGGTCGACAAAATTTTTTTCAGGTGTAATGCTAAAGGTAAGTCTATTGTAGTTGCTCATTCTAGAAAATCTTATGGAACTTTTGTAGCTATAAGCAATCCTCTAAAATGTTTGCAAAGAAAACGAAATAAGTTTCTGTAATTCAGTATTTCCAATTTCATTAAAGTTTCCTTACATAATTTCAAATGAAACTGGAATTTAATCTTATAATTTAAGTCTTAGTTGAATCTGAATTATAAGTAATCACAGAACGAAGGATCTACCTTTAATCATGTTTGATAACTGTAATAATTATGTTGTGTGTTATTTTTCCTGCAAAAATATACATAACATTGCTAGATTTAATTTATAATTATTTTAAGTGATTGTTTCTCCATCTATACAAATAAATAAAATTTAAGTGTCTCTTTCTATTGTCAAAATAACAACTTTATACTAAAGTAGCTTCCGCCCGTGGCTTCGCCCGCGTGGAGGTCGGAAATTATTCCATGGGAACGTCCTACCGGTATAAAAAGTATAATATGTGGTAATTTAGATTATAATCTATCTGTGTTCCAAATTTCACCCAAATCCGTTTAGCCGTTTTTGCGTGATTAAGTAACAAACGTCCAAACATCTTCACAAACTTTCACATTTATAATATTAGTAGGATACATATGAAAGTATATATGTACATACGGTACTTAGTAATAAAATATATTTTTTTAAGATTTTTGTCTGCCTGTATGTTTGTTCCAGCTAATATCCGAAACGGCTGCACCGATTTTGACGGGACTTTCACAGGCAGATAGCTGATATTATAAGGAGTAACATCTATATCTTATATATATAAAAATGAATCCCTATTTCCCTTGGTCACGGCATCACATGTGAACGGCTGGACCAATTTTGTTAATTCTTTTTTTGTTGTGATTGATAATGTCAGGAGAAGGTACATAAGAAAAAAAATACATATTTAAGACAGGACAGTGTCTGTCGGGTCAGCTAGTATATTTATTAAATAAAAATGAATCCTAAATAAAAATGAATCCCTATTTCCCTTGGTCATGGCATCACACGTGAACGGCTGGACCAATTTTGCTAATTCTTTTTTTTTGTGTTTTTTATTGTCAGAAAAAGGTTCTTATGAAAGAAAAAAAAATACGAATTCAAAATTCATAGTTAAGACAGGACAACGTCTGGCGGGTCAGCTAGTAGGTTATAATGTTTGTCCCGGTAATACGTTCCTGTGGGATAATTTCCGACAAAAACGAGGGCGATTCCGCGGGCAGCAGCTAATTATGAATAATATAGTTGTTAGTCATACTTAGTTTAAAAAAAAATAGGGGTTCACGTAATTTTTCGTGTCCATTTAGTTCTGTCAAACTCCGCAATGGGTCTTGACGCAGGTTTCACTTTCATTTGGACAATTTATTCCGGAAGATTTACGTTTACAAAACATTAATTTAACTTACATACATACATACACAATCATAGTCAACAATGTTCCCACTGCTGGGACACCAGCCTTCACCCTGTGAGAGGGAGTGCGCCGTAATCCACCACGCAGGTACAGTGCGGGTTCGTGGAGGTCACATGTCTTCGATTTTTTGGGCTCTAGGACGTGTTGATCGTTTTCAGAGCAGTGGTGATGAAAGTATCTTAATTTAACTTCGATATAGCACAGAAATCGCAATTTTATAACATGCCACAACAGTACCTTGTATTAATTGCATCGGTCGCTAGTCTGTAAAACGTCAAATAAGCGGTCTGTATGTCGACGTCAGCACTCAGAAGTTTGAGGATAACAACGAATTGGATTGAAAAGCAGCTTATCTACATACACTGGTACCTCCACCACATTGACACGAAACAAGAGCTGTAAGCCTGTAAGGTATTTTAAAACGTACTGTTCAACATGTGGATGAACTTGGCATATCATTTCCCAGCAGAGCAAAAAATAATGTGAGTTCTATTCGCATGCGGATAAGTTCTGGAGTTGCTTATACTTAAAAATAATAGTTCCAGCGCTTTTGCCTGAAAAAAGTTCGAATGAAGATAATTTTTACTAAAATTGGAACGTACCTATTTTTACTTACAAAATCATATTTTCAAAATAGATTATAACTGGCCAGTATCTCACATTATTTCTTGCTCTCCGTGGAAATGATGTTCCAAGTTCACCCACATCTGTTCAACTTGTTCAACTGTTTAAAGCCAGGTAATTAAATCGTTACGCAAATTGGCTGCCAACTTAAATTGTTCTCATATCTCAACTATAATTTTATTTTTAAAAGTTATATGAAATGGCTATGACAGTGCAAATTGACTTAACAATTTGATTCCCTAAATGTATATTCAAATTAATTTCTACACTGCTCATAAGAGTATTTCGGCATAAACACACACAGTTACCTTAATATCTGTGGATTGACCTCTCCGCAAGCTTAAGTATTTAGTTAATTAAAGCCAAGTGCACGCTATGCTAGATACAACTGCAGCGGTTACGGTGCGGATATGCGGTCACGTAGGTTCGGATATTTTGGATATGATAACCAGAATCACTGAGATGTTTAAAACATATGAAATTGGCTTGGTAACTGAAATTTTGTTACAGGCAGGATGTAGCAAGTTCGTATAAGCTCGAGCCTGAACGACTGTTTATTTAAAAAATAAACATATTTCAATTATTAAAGCCAGCTTTCAAAATAAAGTCTGTAGTTTTTTTAATCAACTTAAGTAATTTACGATTCTTTGTTTCAATTTTACACGTAGAGATATCAGCATGAACCACTTTGTTAAGTTTTATAGGCGAACCAATTTTAAAAGGCATAAAAATTTAACTACAAAAGAGTATTTTTTTTTTAATAACAAAAATGTTAATGCTGTTTTATGTAGCATAGTAAAAACGCAGTCTATATCAAAACGGATCTGTCCAGTATTATATACCTACGACATAACGATGTGCGGATATCTTTACTTGTTTAATGTTCCCAGTACATCAGTTTCCCTAACATTGGCTTGTCTATAAAACAGCCCCTCTGTAAAACGGTTGGCCGTGCAATAATGGCGCACAAACACATTTACATTAGTTCTCGTAATGTACCACATTAGGGGCTATTGCCTACAACGAGATAATATACGAGTATCCGAGAAAACATCTCAACAGTTTGTATTGTACTCTCAAGTAATTTGTGCCGGCGGATATTTTCGTTGAGTACCTATTGCTCGTGCGGATATTTATCGAATTTTGAATCGAGCGGCACTAATGTGAACTTATCTTTAGTTGAGTTTTTGTTGTTACGTGTTTTTGGTGCGCTACAATATTTCTTTACTAAGTAGCTCTACCTAGGTAAGTTATAACATAAGTTATTATGAAAATGTTATTTCTGTTTATCTGTTGGTAGGTGTATGTACAAGCAGTCTGATAAAAACGATAGCAGTTGTATTTACAAGTTTTTTAACTTAATCATTTACTAGTCAATAGTAAAGCTATATTAGAATCTCGGGCAATCCATTTGAAGAAATATAGGTAGGTAATACAAATTATTAAAACGAAAAGTCGCTGCTTTCAAAGGCTCGGGTATCGAGCACACGCACCACAACGATAATTTGTGGGGGGGGCGCTAATTTGTGTAAAAATTAATATTTTATTCATACGTGTGATCGCTCACACGGTTGACTTTGACGGCCAATTGTGTGGTCGGTATCGCTACCGGCCACATCAAGGCCACGTCGCAACCACAATGCAACCACCAGTGAGACCGCGTACTAGCGGCCGGCCGGACATCGGAAACATAGAAAGCTGGAGTCGATCTGTCCGTCTATAAATATTGGCCACAACGCAACGGCAAGAAGCTGCAGCGACACCACTGCTTGGCCACATTTTGTTGCTGCGATGTGGTGTGATTGTGTTATGTGTTAACGGGTCATCTTAAAACAATTATTTTTAAGTAGGTTCGTATCTAGTAAAATATAGGCTGGCATCCGATATCGACGCGAAAACTGAAACCATGAATTCAGCACAAACTTTTTTTTTTTTGTCGGTTATCAAAAAAAGTGTTTCATAGAAAAGTACAATACGTACCTACGGGGTCAAAATGTATGGCAGAGCATATTTTTTTAAATTAACCGACAAAAAATTTCGACGTGGGGTGGGTTCAGAATCTTGTTCTGAATCCACGATAAAAGGTTGTGCGTATAAGATGAGCTAAGTGACGTATCAAGACCCGAACTCCAAGAAAATTAAACGTTATAATTTTCTTCTACCATCGACTGCAGTACAGTGTTACTAGAATTCTTACCAAACAAACTGCCCACTGACTTACATGCAGTAAAACCCATCCTTAGGCATAATCCACACCAATAGGTTTTACGACTACATTAATCGCCACACTAAAACGTTACCCTAATTCGTCCGACAATAAAATCGAACACCGCTGTGCAAATTGAAGATTTTTATGTACCTGGAACAAGAAAACAAAGTCGTTAAGTGCGAAGACGTAAAAACATTAGTAAAAATATATTATTATTATGTGTAGTTAGGAGCCAGTGTGGGTCTACCGAACAATAGCGTTGGCACATCTTTCTTCATGACCCATAAGTACTCGAATGGTTACCGAGGAGTATGTTTTTCTAAAGGGTTCAATCGCTGGATTTGCCCTCACCGTACTAACGTATTATTAAATTAGCGTTTCCATGATAATCAAGAAAGTCAAACCTCTGCGTCATTGTGTGTCAAAGATGTTAAAACGGAACAGAAACGCAAGTATGTTTTGACGAAGTATGTTGAATCTAACGATATAAACCTTTCCCCTTTTCAATATCTGATGCAAAATAAACGGACAGATATTCCCTTAACAAAATTGGTCCCGACGTACCATGAAAACGAAAAGTGTAAGTTTTCACTTTTCATTGGTGACTCTAATTGTTTGTAGTAACACCCTGACCATGCAAGTTTGTACAATCATAAAAAAAATACTGATACAAGTTCTGATTCTAAATAACTTAATATTTCCATCCAAAAACGTAAATGACCTGTTGAATTCCAAAGTGAGAAATAGACGTCTACGTAAAGCTAACTCAAAAAATGTAAATCAGGTCAAAAATCGTGCAATCCATTAATCCCACAATGACCATTTATATCAATTTAACAGATTCCAACGCTGAAACGAGTGAGAAAAAATAAACGTAAAAAGTACTTTTTCAAACAGTATCAAACAGAAACATTGAAAGCTTTCAAGGCACTAAGTAGTCAGAAACCTTTTCGTTAAAACTTGTAAATCATATTAAAAGGTTTTCATGTGAAATGCCTCACCTGCTCCCGACTTCGGAGATAAAATAAATATTCCAGACGGGGTACGAAAAACCATTGGAAAAAACTTTTCCTGCACATCCTGATTTGCAAGTTGGTGACGCTTTTTTTGTAACAGAAGTAAATATCGTTGTGGTTTAGTATGGATTTATTGTTTCAGTTGAATATCAACTGTTTTTGGTGACGATAATTTCAGATATTTTTTGTTCGATAGAGTTCATCGGGTCTGACAACCAGTCTTACCAAGGGGTGTCGTCGTATTACCCAGTAACTGGGTTGTGGAGGTCAGATAGGCAGTCGCTGCATCCGGTTAGACTGGTAGCCGACCCCAACACAGTTGGGAAAAGGCTTGGCAGAATGAATGAGAGTTCATCAGGTAAATCTTTACTAATATTATAAACGCGAAAGTTTGTAAGTATGGATGGATGGATGTTTGTTACTCTTTCACGCAAAAACAGCTGAACGGATTTGGATGAAATTTGGCACACGGATAGATTATAACCTAGATTAACACATAGGTTACTTTTTATCCCGGTAGTACGTTCCCGCAGGATAATTTCCGACAACCACGCGGGCGAAGCTGCGGGCGGAAGCAAGTATGTCATAATTGTCATAAAGTGATTTTAATTTTGCTTTTGAAACTAGCTTTTGCTCGCGACTTTGTCCTCATTAAATTTTGGCCCCTGACCTCCCGCGTTGCATCCTATCGCCTATTACCCGCCCACACTATTACCTTGTTTACTGACTTGTCTTTTTGCTCGGCTCTTAAAGGCCGTAGCGTGATAGTAAATACTCTATAAACTTTCTCGAAAATTGGGGTATCGAGTGCCAAAATATATTTTCAAATCCGACTGGTAGTAGGTACCAGAGATTAGCGCGTTCAAACAAACTCTTCAGCGTTATTATTATTATAGATTAAAAGCAACCACAAGCTCACTGACCTCCCTCGTCAAAATATCCCAAATCTTATTTATTTATTTATTTATTTATTTAACCATTTATGCACACACATATAAACAGACAAGAAGAAAGGAACAGAAAAATACGTACAAAGGTAATGCTTATTTCTACAGAAATCTCTTCCAGCACACCTGCGATAGGAGAGAAGATAACAGAGATGTAGACAACGCGTGTAATAACAATAGAAGAAAAACCATAAAATTACAAATTAAACTCTAATTTAAAAATATACATACACACATAATATGAGAATATACATACATACTAATATACATACATACTTCTAAAATAAATATCACTAAAATATATATAATTATACTTAATGTAATTTTATTAATAAATACAATTATGACAAATCATAATAATCATAATATTATGATGAATCTTCACTTTTACCTTTTTTTTTAGAGGGTGGGATATCATCAAATAACTTCTCCCGCTCTGGGTGGAGCTGGAGGGCGTGTCAGGCTTTTACTGACTAAAACCCACCCGTGTTTCTTCAATTGCCTGTGTGCCAGGGGCCACGGTATGTCTTTCAAACAACCCGCACCCCTGGCAGGCATCGGCCCTTGCGGACCCCACCAGTTGGTGCTGACATCTCTTTGAGGCGCGCGTGGAACACAACGCGCCGTCGACCTGGGCTTGATCCTTACCAGACAGCAAGCTACCCATTACACGCCATCCGCAAGCCCTTCACTTTTAGCTTCACCCTCAAACAAAAGCCCTAACTTCCGAACTCAAACCCACTAACTATCGACTCAACAATCCGAATATCACAAATAATCCTTCAGTACATTAAACAAATCCACAGACTTAACGCCGAGTACACACAGTGCTCACTCTCACCTCTAAGCCGTTCATATCGCTACGTTTCTAATTAAACCGCCGAATTCACAGCGAAGCGTCGACGCGCTAATATAATAAAGCCAGTATAAACCGCACTAAACGGGTTTAATATCAAGAGGGCGGGTGTAGCTCAACTTTTCGACGCGGTCGGGCGCATTACAACTTACAACCGGAGCGGATTAGCGGCGGTGTGTATTCAGCTTAATGTTGGCTTCTGTGTTTGCTGAGAAGTTGCATCTTTGTGCGCTGATTACAGTTGTATCTGACGAGGCTTTATTGGCTGCGCTGTTGCATTAAAGTTGTGAATAAGCTTTTATTAAGGTAAACTATGTAGGTAAAGAGTGAAGGACAAAGAACGATTGAAACTGAGTTAGCAATTCGATATACATTTTGAAATTATAATAAGAGCTACCTGTTGCCCGTGACTGAGTTTCCATTCCAGGACAAAAAGTAGCCTATGACCTTCTCCAGATCATGGTCTGACCATGTGACAAATTTCATTGAAATCAGTTCCATCGTTTCAGTGTGAAAGCGTAACAAATAAACAAACTTACTTTTGCATCCCACGTGCATGTTAAAAATAAACAAACTAACCTTCGCATCCCACGTGGATGACGAAAATAAACAAATTAACTTTCGAATCCCACGTGGATGTCGAAAATAAACAAACTAACTTTCGCATCCCACGTGGATGTCGAAAATAAACAAGCTAACTTTCGCATCCCACGTGGATGTCGAAAATAAACAAACTAACTTTCACATCCCACGTGGATGTCGAAAATAAACAAACTAAACTTTCGAATCCCACGTGGATGTCGAAAATAAACAAACTAACTTTCGCATCCCACGTGGATGTCAAAAATTATCCCACGAGAAAGTATCCTATATCCTTTCCCATGATGCTTGCCAAATTTTATCGAGATCTGTTCAGAAGATTAGGGATGAAAACGTAACATACAGATGGAATTACATTCGAATTTAAAATATTAGTATGAATAGTTAGGTAGTACAGTTTTTTTTTTTTTTTGAGAATGGGAAATCATCAAATAACTTCTCCCGCTCTGGGTGGAACAGGAGGGCGTGTCAGACTTTTACTGACTAAAACCCACCCGTGTTCCCTCAGCTGCCTGTGTGCCAGGGGCGACGGTATCTCTTTCGAACAACCCGCACCCCTGGCAGGCATCGACCCTTGCGGACCGACCCCACCAGTCCGGCGCACCAGGACACATGGCACGCCGTGACCACCCCAGGAACCAAGCAGCACAAGGTCCCCAGACTACCCTGGCACCCTTGGCACCCTTGGCACCTTTGGTCCCCCTGCGACGGGTCAGCGCAGTGGCCCCGCCGCCTAGGATTAAACTCGCACTTGACACAAGTGATTCCAATCAAGCATGTAAAGTAAGGTTAGGTATAGAAACATTCATGTTGTCCCATAAAAACACAGAAAATATTTAAAACGCGCGCGTTGGGATAAGCTAAACTTACAATCAGTTATTCAGGATGTCAGTGGATTCGTGGATGTCAGATATCGCATAAAAAAGTAACCTATGTCTCTGCCAAATTTCCTGACGATTCAGTTCAGCAGTTTAGGCGTTTGTTTAGGCGTGAAAGCGTAACAGACAGACATACAGAGTTACTTTCGCATTTATAATATTAGTAGGGATAGTAACAATATTCGTTCAATTAGATAGCTATTGGCTGACGTTTCCTACACTAGGTTACTTTGATCCAAAAATATTTAACCCATTAATTCCAACCATTTTTCCCCAAACTACAAAGTTCTACCCAAAAACCACAGGAAACTAATTTAATTATATGAATCTGCGACTTCCACAGGGGACCCACCATAAAGCGGTTCCAACAAATTGAAACGAGAATCGAACCCGTGACCCTACACGTCGCTCAATAAACGGACCCCGAATGTGTTTATCGGCATTTGATACTGGACCCTTTATACCACAATAGAAGCAAAAGGAAAAGGCTTAGTTCTAACAATATTAGATAAGTGCCGGAAAGTTTATAACCGTCAACCGAATACTCGTGAACGGTATCATTCGGGACACATTGCTAGCAGAATAAGTATTAAGACTGTAAAAGCACGTAACTGATCGAAATCAGCAAAGTTCGTTTACGACCTCTTTCTTATGTACCAAATAATATTGAACTATAATTATGGCCATTACTAAACTTAGTTGCGGGCTCGAACTCACTGGTGGGCCTGGCTAAAAATCACGCTGTCTCACCAGGCTTCGTGACTGACAGAGATAGTATCAGTGATGAGCAGTTAGACGCTAGTCTACACGCACAACGTTATTGAGTGAGATGCAGGATCATCAATAGTAAAAAAATCGAAAACAAAAATAAAGTCCTTTGGAAGATCGGGTTTTATTAAAAAGCCAATGCATAAATCAATGACCAATAAAGTTTATTGAACTTTTTGATAATTGAACTTTGTCGGTACTAACTTGATTTTGGAGATTTTACACTTCTTTTATTACTTAACCACGCCCGCTTAACGGCGCTTAAACACGCCCAAAGTTAAGTAAAATTAGCAAAAAAAACGTATGTTGGTTGGCTCCTAATTTTTTAATGGGTTTTTATTTTAGTATTCTGTTTCCGTACAGACAATATTAATAATGAGACAAAACGATATCATATTTTAGTTTGGATGTGTCATATCAGACAGTGGAGTAAAACACTCCCGAAGTTTGTATGCCAAAAATGTGGACTAGGTTCACCTTAAGGCCAAATGGGCTTAGTTACTATAGTTACTTTAGTTGATGTACCTTCTATTAGTACAACGCCTGTAGTCGAGATGGAACAGTCTCGATCTAATACACGCCAGATTGCGTATCAGTCACCTAAGCTGTCGGTGGACCGTGGTCGATTATATTATCATATGGTAATCGAATCTGGTAATATCTAGCTCTGTTCAGTTGCTGTTTACTGCACATGGTACGATTCAGCTGAGGTTACATTTAGGAAACCATTCTTACGAAAGAATTTACAAAGACTCGCACCCTTAATTGCGTAACACGCTATCAATCAGAATCTGAATAATTTTGAAGGTTATTTCTAATTTATTGCTACATAATGTTCAAAAAATTGTCTGCTCAGTAACGTAAATAATGCAATGAATGCTGTTGAACTGTCAAAATGAAAGCCAATCTTACTGTTAATGTGTTACGCAATGGCCCCGCCGGTTTCTGAATTGAGAATTTGAAAAGACGTCAACCTCAAATTCTCAAATGGTAAAGTCACCAGGTAAAAGTATAATATTAATATGATGTGATAACATGCTGTATCTACCGTCAAGCATACTGAAATGCAATAAGGAGTAGAGCATTCTCTATAACAATACAAAACATACATCCTCTATCATTATTATCAATGCACCACCATTTTGTACGGTTCTCAGGTGAGTAAATTTTTGATGTTCCTATTTCCTTTTGAAGAGCGAAATGTGAAATGAGGCATGCCTATCTAAGAATCGAAATTGTTCCGGTCAGCATTAATTGATACAGCCAGGGAAAAATAATAATATTAATAACTAGCGTTTGCCCGCGACTTCATACGCGTGGACTTTAGAATCAAGTAGATAATATTTCTTTTTGATAATATATAGCCTATTTTTTAAGTTAGACCTCTCGGAATACATCATTGAAAACTGCATTCAATTCCATGCAGTGGTTTTTGCGTGATGCGGTAACAAACATACAGACAGACAAAAATTCTAAAAACCGTTGTTTTGGCTGCTGTTGCTCTAATAAAGACCCCCCCCATACTATTTTTTCTTCAATATCTTTAATGTACAGACATCGGCCTGTTACAATTTTATTATATGTATAGATATGTAGTAACTGTTTCAGGTCGACTTTGTGGTTCTACAAATATTTCCGAATCGGATTTGCCGACTCGCATGCACGCCTAAAACTGAAGGGGATCGGCAAATTTAAACTGCGTTCATCAACTATTAGTGTCATGATTGTTCAGTAATTTGACACTGACAGCTCTTGAACGCAGCTTAGATGTACTGATCATTGGTAAAATTGGCATTAAGAGGCAAGTCTATTTTAGACACTACGAGTAAACACAGTTAGTAGAAGATAGATTGGGTGATTGCTGTTGTCGAAATAACAACGTTTTCACAACAATTTCCGTTGATTTTCACGATGGTTCCGTGGTGCTTCTGCACGCATCTCTATAGTGATACTGGTCCTTCCTCAATCCATCCGTCCGTCCCTTCGTCAACTAGACACGTGACGTAAATACAAGTACATATATCTATACATAGATTTTATTTTTGTATTATTTAACTGTCCAATATATTGTCCGATGTTCTTTGAATCTAATGTGGGTCTGGAGTCAAAAGCTTTTTTGATTTCCGCATAGAAGGAAGAGTTGTCTGGCGCATGCTGATGTGGGTTCCTTTATGTTAAGAAAATAATAGGGTGAAGAAAGATGCAAAATGAATCTTTGTTGTGATCTTATAACCCAGCGAAAATATAAAGAATCGTAGAAGGTACATATTTATTGTAAAAGGTTCATGTCACTGAAAACCTATATATTAAAAATAAAAGCTCTTTTATGCTTCGTCGCGTGTCCTACAAATTGGGTTTTATGAGTTGAAATAAAAAAATATGGTTGATCACAGTCTACAAAACCACGATTAGTTAGGTAGGTTAGGTAGGTCTATGAAAACTCTTGAAATATTATATTACTAGTTATTGCCAGCGACTTCGTCTGCAATCAAGGATGAAAATACAATTTAGCACACATATAACAAGCCAGTACATGGGTTATATGTGTGCTAAATTGTATCCAAATTCCTTCAGCCGTTTAGCTCGAAAACTAAACCAATAAACTTACTTTCACATTTATAATATCAGTAAGGATGACACTGTGGAGCCAATTTCAATATTCACATAAACTAGATATCTATAGTCTCGCCACATTTTATTAAAACCAATCTTAAATAAAACTATAGTTTTGTTTTCAGTCTACAATCAGGAAGAGAGTCGACTCAATTAGCCAGCGTGCTCGAATACGCTCAAATAGGCCCCCGGGTGAGCTGAGCAACGGGAAGACGGGGTATGGTGCTATTGCGAGCGAGTAGCGAGAATATCTTTAGAACATAGGTTTTCAACCTTATTTTGCCCACTGCCCCTCACTGTTGTTTTTATTTTCTAGAGTTCCCCCCTTTTGTCTACTTACCATCTGTCGCGAATCTGAAACACCTATTGCCACGATTAATTAACTGGCCGTAAGATAGGATTTGACCTCTATCTATTTTTGAGTTTAAGTCTCAAATGCCCACGAGGGGGTAGTATTGCCCACGGTGCGAAGGTTCGCAAGCATAGGTATGCTTTAGACTGAGTCCTCGTGCAGTATTTTGTGGCAAATGAATGTAGTGCTTACTTATCTGGCTAGCAAGTTCGATTACTTTACTCAATAGACTTTTGAGCTAGTAGAATTTTCAGGTTGCTAGTGAAATCAGTGCTATTATTTTTCAAGATGTTAGAGAGAGAAAAGCTTGTAAAAATAGCAGTGATTCATTTCAAATTTTTACGACTAACTTGAATCCATACTAATAATAAAACTGACGGGTTTTATTGTTTGTTTATTTTAACGCACTAATCCCCGGAAGTCTGATTTTAAAATATATTTTCGCATTCGATAGCCCGATTCTCAAGGAATGCCGTGGGTATATAACATCATGGTAGGACCTTTACGAGCGGTGTAAAAAGAAAAAAAAACAGCCATAAAGATCACTAAGCAAAAACGATGTACCTAATAGCGCGGGTAGGCGATGCGATGCGACGGGGTCTATCGGAAGAACAACAAATTTCACGCTGACGACGAAGCGTGAAAATCCTAGTAAGAATTAAGTCTGGTAACGACACGGGATCTCACGCAGTATCATAAGACCAGAAACCTAGTAAGAATTAGTCTGGTTACGACGCGGGATAGTATCATAAGACCAGAAACCTAGTAAGAATTAGTCTGGTTACGATGCGGGATAGTATCATAAGACCAGAAACCTAGTAAGAATTAGTCTGGTTACGACGCGGGATAGTATCATAAGACCAGAAACCTAGTAAGAATTAGTCTGGTTACGACGCGGGATAGTATCATAAGACCAGAAACCTAGTAAGAATTAGTCTGGTTACGACGCGGGATAGTATCATAAGACCAGAAACCTAGTTAGAATTAGTCTGGTTACGACGCGGGATAGTATCATAAGACCAGAAACCTAGTAAGAATTAGTCTGGTTACGACGCGGGATCGTATCATAAGACCAGAAACCTAGTAAAAATTAAGTGTGGTTACGACGCGGGATCTTACGCAGTATCATAAGACCAGAAACCTAGTAAGAATTAGTCTGGTTACGACGTGGGATCGTATCATAAGACCAGAAACCTAGTAAAAATTAAGTGTGGTTACGACGCGAAATCTCACGCAGTATCATAAGACCAGAAACCTTGTAAAAATTAAGTCTGGTTACGACGCGGGATCTCACGCATTATCATAAGAAACCTAGTAAGAATTAAGTCTGGTTACGACGCGGGATCTCACGCAGTATCTTAAGACCAGAAACCCTAACTAAATGTAAATTTTAAATTAAACTAAATGGAACCACTCCATGGCTGTACGTCAAGAATACAGTCTTGCATAAAGCTTATAGACTAAATTAAGCTTCCCGCTTTCAGCCGAAACCTAGACCATTATCCACGTATGAAGGGTAAGATCGTGTGAAGTGTCTAGGGAATTTTAAAGCGGTGTAATCCCGCTCGCAAAGCGGCAAAGGTGTTCATAGTGTTTCAAGGATCGGCTGCCAGTACCTCCCGATTCTCTAAGGTTAATTATAATGGTACAGCGAAGTTTCTATTACAAAGTTTACGCTTAAATGCGAGCCTTAAATAGGTGGAGTTTATATGACAGATTTATGGCAGAGTGTATTAGGGAATGCTTTGTGATAATTTGGGTACAGCTGTTAAGTGGAGGGTGTTAAGAAGGCGTGTGTGGAATATGGTAGTTTTATTGAGTGAAATTGTTAGAATGCTGGCTGAAATTCAGTAAACTTACGGGCAAGTCATGTAAATACACTCGAGAGCAATGAATCCGGGTCACTTAAAGAATGTTAAAAATCTCGGAAACTAAAAATGATAGGTTAATGCAATAAATTGTATTTAATAGACAATGTAATACTCCTTAAATGAAAGTAAAAAAAATATGAGTCACCATACATTTTATTAACACAAAATTACATAAAGAAAAAAACTGCTGATCTCTCCTTAAAACAAAAATAGGAAACATGAAATTTTTGAACTTTATTACGATTTTCTTGAATTTTAATACTTCGTATTGCCTCCTCGTGCTTCCATTACTGCGTTTACGCGGTTTGGCATGCTGTACACCAAGTTCCTTATACGATTTTGGGGAATATTCTCCCATTCCTCTGTGAGAGCAATTTTGAGCTCACGAAGCGTGATTGGGGGAGGGTTTCGTTGTTTTACGCATCTGCCTAGCTCGTCCCAAGCATGCTCGATCGGGTTGATATCCGGGCTGCGCGCTGGCCACTCCATACGAGTAATGTTCATCTCTTGAAGGTAGTCATTCACAATCCTACCTGTATGAGGTCGGGCATTGTCATGCATAAATATAGCATCCTCACCTAAATTGACCATAAATGGACCAACGTGATCATTGAGGATTTCTTCCACATATCTTACGCTAGTTAAAGAGCCGTTTTCTATGATCACCAGCTCTGTGCGACTTTCAGAAGAAATTCCGGCCCACACAAGTACAGACCCACCACCGTAGGCTACTTTTTCTTCGATGCATGCTTGCTTGAATCTTTCCCCTGGTCTTCGATACACTCTGTGTCTTCCATCGTGCTTGTAGAGCATAAATTTTGATTCGTCGGAGAACATAACTTTTGACCAATCTTCAATACTCCAATTTACGTGGCTCTGGGCATATCTTAGTCTTGAAATACGATGCCCACGCTCCAGTTTAGGGCCGTTTGCAGGTCTAAGGGGTTTTAAGTTAGATTCAGCAAGCCGACGTCTTACTGTCCATGCACTTGGGTTACTTCCTCCGAGGCGTCGAAACTGATTTGTGAGTTCAGTTCCTGTGAGAAAGCGATTTCGAAGCATGGTGTTCACCAAGTATCGGTCTTCTCGTGCTGTGGTACACCTGGTTCTGCCCGTTCCTGGTCTGCGTAGGTTAGAACCAGTTTCTTCGTAACGTCGGAGAACTCTTTGTACTGTTGACAGCGACACACCGACAGTCCTGGCTGTATCGCGCTGACTCCGGCCGGTTTCCAGCATTGTAAGTATTCTGGTGCATTTTTCAGGCGTAAGCGACATAATTTCAGCTTGAATAATGAATATAGAGCACTATCAACATGGTTTATGTACCCACATAAATGACAGATTACAAACAAAAGCAAAACCAAATGCTGTAATTTCGTAGTTCCATCTTCGAAAGTGGCCCTTTTTCAAATTAGATTTTTTTATGATATAACTTTACAATAACTATGAAGTTTTAATACCTTCATTTAAGGAGTATTACATTGTCTATTAAATACAATTTATTGCATTAACCTAGCATTTTTAGTTTCCGAGATTTTTAGGATTCTTTAAGTGACCCGGATTCATTGCTCTCGAGTGTAGTTGAAATAAATTGTTCAGATAAACACTGACTGCCTCGTTGGTCTAGTGGTTGCAAGCGCTACTGGTGAGCATGAGGTCCTTGGTTCGATTCCCCGGTCAGATAAAGTGTTTTTGGGATTTTCTATCTGGAATATTTCAGTAACAGCCCTTAATCTGGATTTGTAAACCATTTTTTGTACAAGATGCACCTGCCGGCACTTGAACTGTTTCTGGTCCGAATTAACTTAAAACTATAAACAATGAACTATTGAAAGAAGTTAACAATCTTTGAAGGATTAACTAAAGATAATAGAAATCATTTATTTGCTTATAAGTATACAGTTACGATGTAATTTTGACTACGAAGAAGAAATAACTTTGTATTTATCTGTGGGGGCTTGTAATTAGCAATTTAGTTTTATATTATTGTTATTAGAATGTAGCCTGTAAGTCTTCCGAAAATAAAATAAAATAAAATTAATGGCAAAAGCCCCCCCTCCCCCCCCTATCATATGGGACTAAACATAACTGGCGAAATGGGGATGTACTATAAGTACCTACACCTCTGGCCAACTCTTCAGGAAACAAGGCGTGATGTTATGTTATAAACAACTCAATTAACATCAACTTCCACCACTATCTACAGGATTAGATTCTCATTTCCCTCTACCACATTGCGCAAAGGTACGTTCAAACTAACACCTCAAAAAACCCGGTACCAATTTTTTTCGCAAACGAAAATCAAACTGAGCAATGTGAGCCGGCAGCGTACAACCGGTTTACACTAGTCGCGAACGGTGATAGTCCGAAGCCAATCAACACGGTTGATCCGGCTGCCGATATCGATCCGAAACCCCGTTGAAACATATCGCCCCCGTGTATTGTACTAATCGAAAGTGCCGGTTGATTTGTGCACTGCATTGGAGGGTGCATTTTTTGAAAAAAAAAAAAAGAAACTGTTATTGCGTCGAGTTTTGCAAGCACGCATGGGTACGTACCCCATGTGCTGTGCATTCAGGAATGAAATGAGAGGCATTCCTGGCTGATGGTAAAAGCTGTGTTTTAATTGACAAATTACATGGCAGTAAAATTCATGTGAGCGTTGCAGAGCTTCGCAATTTTGCGTACTCAGATAAATGGAAAGTCCATTATTACATGAAGTTCATTATCATTTATGAATGCGGAGAGAGAGAGCTTATTTAATTATTAAAAAGTTTGCGAGTAAAGTTTGCTGAATAAGGACAGAAGAAATAATTGTTTTGAATTAAGCACTTGCTAAAATAATCAAAGATGTGGATCACAGTGGATCAGACAGATAATAATTCACCGACATCAAATTCTCGAATCTTCACCAATTCGTTCAATTTGTCGCGACACACACAGAACACGAACAACTAGATAACCATCTATCCCCGAAATCAGTGAAGACATATCGCCACAGTAAATCTTGCAAAATCTTTTCGACGTAACGGATAAAATTACCAGGCGAGCAGAGTGTCACAAGAGGACACTTACTAAGAGCCAGTGAATATCGTAAATCTCCTGCGACCTACTATTGTCCTAGTACTTTCTATTTTACTTTAGAGGTCAAACCTGAGAGCATTATTTTAGTCTTTAGGCGTTTTCGGAGACTTTAATCGATTTGGAAAGTGATGTAGGTTCTGTGAGGAGGGGATAGAAGTTTAAGTAGAATTTATATCTGGATTAACGGAGTTTTATGTGGTGAGTGTTTACGAGAGATATCGGGATATAGCTAGAAATATTATAAATGTTTTAGAGAATAGCAATTAACACTGAATCATCATCATCAGCCTAGCCTTTTTGAACTATCTTGGGGTCAGCTTCCAGTCGGATGCAGCTGAATATCAGTATTTTACATGGAGCGACTGCCTATCTGACCTCCACAACCCAGTTACTGGGTAATACGATACTGGTAAGACTGGTTGTCAAGACTTTCGGGCTTCTGACGACCCGTAACGACTGTCAAAGATCCACAAATGACAGCCGGGACCAATGGCTTAACGTGCTTTCCGAGGCACGGAATAATTAACACTGAATTTAATTCAAAATATAGTTATAAATCGAGCACGGCAAACTGGTGCATGTGAATATTTTTTCTAAGAAATGAAGATTATCAGTCTCAATTTTTCAGCATGTCTCATGCTCGAGTGATATGCTTAAATAAAATCACGCCTTCTTTTCATGAAGGTAGGCAGAACCTACTGTTACTCCTTTTGTCTCATTTACGTTCATACATCACATATACGCTTGACTAATTCCACTCTATTGTATCTAACCGAATTAAGAGTATTAGGAAATCTTTCTTCTTCAGTTAATTCATACATCAAATTTTATAAAATAACAAGACGTCTGTTATATTAGACGTTTCAGAATCCAATGGTAAGAGCTCTCACTTGAGGAAACTAGTCACTCAAGAGGCTAGACGGAGCCGTTTGAGCTCGGTGCGGTCGCGAAGTATGCCGTATGATGTAGATAGCCCTTAAATCACCCTTATATGATCTGAGGGCTTTGTTTTTTGCCCAATTATACCTTTGAAGGTCTTTATGTGGTTGAAGTGCCTTTGAGAATTTTCTGTGTTATTTCTCTGTCTTTAATATGAGGATTTTTCTTCCAAATATCTTTTGTTTTCAATTTATAAAACCCATTTTTGAATGTATACTAGTAGTTTCGATTACAAATTTCATTCTAATACTATCTTACTTTAACAGATAGGTAGGTAATAGGTAAAACGGGCTGTTGTCCGCAACTCCACGTCAAATCGCGTATTTTGCGTACGGTACTTTAAAAGATGTATGTCAACCTAGAGTAGTTTTTCATACACGTTTAAGGAGTAAGGTAAAAAGATATTAATAATGTAGTAGAAAATGTGAAAAGCAATCCCTGTAAATGATAGGTAGAAAACTAAACCCTTCATTCAATAATTTCTGCAGAATAACCCATTCCACTGATGATTGACAGAAGACAAGGGTTTAAAAAACGCCGACATTATTTCCACATTATCTTACTATACAAAACAGGTAAAGATTTGAGAAACAGAAAATCTTGATATTTTGTAGATTGTTTTGACATGAGATACCTAAACATTATTTAACCTTTCTGTGATTCAAAGGAAGCAGTATCAATGTGTACTAGATAAAAGTCACAAGTCATGTTTTTACCGTGAATGCCTGAGACATGACACCATAATCTACATAATATTCTTGTCTGCGAATCAAGACGTGTATAATACCAATATTTAGTTAAGTATTAAGGTTGAAGATTAGAGTATGATTAAACTAGGAAATACCTAAAGATAATCCCTCATTATCATCCACAACCCAACTTCGCCCACGGATGGGCTTAGGCAACTCTTTTCTTGTGACAATATTCATGCTGCTGTGTAAAGCAAAAGCATAATTAGCCTATAATATTCCGACTGCTTCGACTCAGGCCTATTGTCTTCAATGGGTCTACCCTTTATAGAAGAACTTTTATGTCATAATATTAATTTTCATTACAGCGAATAGCTTATACTTCGTTTCGCAGAAAATCTTTTGGCATACACTCATATGGCATACATTCAAAACTCATAATTTTGTAAGTCAGAATCATCTGTAGGCATAAATTTCATACCCATAATATTTAAAAAGTAGAACCATCATATCGCAGAAAGTTCACAGTCAGAATCGTCTTTTGGCATAATTAAAATAGGTAGAATTCGGTTCTGGTTGCAGTTCTAACCTAACCTAACCTAATCTTTTATTGCGAGTAATTTAACATAATATTTAACCAAATCTAAATAGTTCGGTTCCGGGTAGCCTACTAAAATATATTCGCTCTAAATAAAAGTTACGCTAAACGAAATTATGCGGAATGTTATCTTTGCCAAAGGTAATTATGCCAAATAAAATTCTGCCATCGTAAAAGTATGCCATTGTAAATTCGGACATATAAACAATCGGCCAAACATTAATTATATTAAATAATTTTTATGCCTTATAAAAATGCCAAGTATGTTATGCCTAATAAATTTTAGAGCATCAAGATTCTGCCAGACAATAGGGCGTGGGCTGCAGTGAAGATTAGTAGATGTCACATGTCTTCGAATTTTTGGTTATAAGACATCTCATCATCCTTGCCTTGACCGTTTGCTGTGTAGAATAACCAGTAAATAGAGAAAATTCAACAACGTTCGACAATAAGGGAAAACCAGTCTCAAAATGCCTGTAGCGATAATTGCAAACAAATACAAAGACACATCGACCAGGATCTTAGCACCATCGACACAGCGAAACAGATAAAGTTTTCCTCACAAACCTTCACATCTGTCGACCCCTTTGTTCCACAATTATAACAGAATAGGCAGAGCCCGGGGGCGACACTTGGCCGTTATTAACTTGGGGTCTCGGCACGTGACGAATTCTACGCGATTATGAAACTTGGCGAGCTTGGCAACTTGTGTTCCGTAGCGAGGCTTTAGTATATTTGCTTCTACGTAACTCTCGACGAATCAGTTTACTAGGCGCGCGTGAGTTTACAAGAGGTAGTTTGCAAACCGTCAAACTAGTAGTAACGGGTCTTGCCAAAGATATTTTGGCTGGATATCGTGAAAATTGACGTAAGGAAGTTGGTTATATAGATCTGTCATGTTCCAGTAGTACCTACAAACTTACTAGTCGACAGAAACGGTCGAAAACAAAAAAAAAAACTCCTTTGTGTTCTGTAGCGAGGCTCACCTAAGTATATTCATTTGATTCTACGTAACTCTCGATTAATCAGTTTACTAGGCATGCATGAGTTTACAAGAGGTAGTTTGCAAACCGTCGATCTAGTAGTAACGGTCTTGCGAAATATATTTTGGCTGGATATCGTGAAAATTGACGTAAAGGTACGGCAGTTGGTTACATAGGATATAATATATGTCGTGTTGCAATAGTACAAGCTAATCAGCCAACGCTTTTGACGGCAAAGAAAATAAATACGTCGTCCTTAAGGAAAAAAAAATTAAAACATTGCATACGAATGAAGTTAAAAAAGCCAGAAAATAGTAATGAACACTACATAAAAAGGAATTTTAAATGTAAAAAAATATTTGTACAACATGATCTAATATTAAACCTCGGACATAAAATCCTGAGTTGAAACTACAAACGAACATGGAAAGCATACATCAAAACGTAAAATATATTACTATTAATAACAGTCTGTAGCGGTATTTTCCATGTCAAAGGGATCAGTTAATTGATTTCTGTGGGAATAGTTACGACATATCTTATTAACTATGTCGTAATGGATAAGTCGTGTGACAAATCTAATAATATTTCGTCATTAATGGATATCATATACATTTTTGGGCAGGGCTGGATTTAGGACTGCACTTCGCTGCTTCATTTCGTACAGGTATTGATTTGACAATTACCATGTCATTATAAATCCTCACTTCCTAATCCTAACTAATATTATAAAAGAAAAAGTAAGTTTGTTTGTTACGCTTTCACGTTAAAACGGCCGAAGGGATTCTAATATTTGGGTCACAGATAGACCATGGCCTAGGCTACTACGTCATCCATAGTCGCAGACGAAATCGCGGGCAACCGCTAGCATAAAAATGCTAAAACAGTAACTAATAAAAACGCTTTTATTAAACAACAAAGCTCTTACCTTAAAAGTTTTATTTGTAATTTGTTATGGTATAATAAACCGTATTCTATCTATCTAAAGCACACAAAAATAACACGATTACATTTATTTGTAAAAGACATCAAAAGTGTTCCCAAGACAATTCATTACTGTATGTTTCTTATTTGCCAATTATTTCTGATTATAACATTCGCCTGTTTTCTCCAAAGAGTAAGGCAAAGATGTTAACTATTTCCTAGTCTTTATTTATAATAAATAATGTACTTAACATGCAAAGCTACCACTATAAAAAGGTATAACACTATACCGCTAATTCCGCTATAAAGTAAAGAAAAGCATGACAAAGCACCCAAATTCCAGCCGTAGCATACCAAAATCCATCCCTGGACCGAATAATACGTGTCCTTTCATATTTTCCTTTACGCTTAATAACTGGGAATTCCGTGTACATTACAAAGATGACAGCTCCCTCCGTATCTCCGTCATTACTTTTCTTTTTCTCGGGCCGAGGTACAAATTAATCTTTCCTCACTATAGAGCCTTGTAAGTGGCAGTTCTTTTCTGAGGCCATTGTGTTTGAAATTTCCATGGCGGTCTGAGTGCGATGGGAATGTGGTGTATTTGTTGATTGTCTGTTTGAGTTGATTGTTTTGGTGATCGGAGGCGGTTTTGTATTAGGAGGTAGGTTATTGACGCCATTTTTTTCTTTGTATGTTATTTGGTTATGAAACTGTATATCGGTAAATGTAAGAAAGTGAAAGAAAATGATACCGGGAAATAGTATTTATTTTGCTTTATTTTGTATTAGCTGCACCTCGCGGTTTCACTCGTATAAGTGTCGATCTCTTGAGATTACCGGGATAAAAAGTATTGTATGTCCTAATCCAGGTCATGGTGTACTCATGTGCCAAATTTCATCCAAATCGAAACAAACAAAAATTATCTGTATTATATTAGTTTTAGTATTGTTGTATTTCGACAGTTTTTCACACGCGGGCACGGAAACAGCTCGGCAGCATTGTCAAAACTTTCTATAGAAACCAAGCATGTCAACGTATACTAGCATTAGAACACAAGTGATGTATTGAAACTGATGGCTTTGAATAGCGGGCCGTGACAGAAGCACACTTAACAAACTTACGGGCGTCACAAATTTTATTAGTAGGCGGTCCTGTCTCTTGGTATATCAGGTAGTTCAGATTTCATAAAGATCTTTCATATCGACTCATCATCAACAAGTTTACGTCCGTTATTTTAAGATACATTTCTCTCTGATTTCTGTGTAACTACTCAGCGAAGAGCAGCCTACAAGAAGAACTCTCACATAGGTTGTAAAACAGAATAGTTTACAGGCCAGTCCAGCGAATACTTTAATTTATTCAGTTAACCGGGTGCAGTCTGGCTCGCGTTTAATTGTTATTGCTAGCAGACTATACCGCGTTTTGGAATTTTAATTAAATTAATATTTTTAGTTTGTGAGTCGGTTGAAGCGCTGTCTGGTGTTTTGATGCTTGTTTGAAATACGTGATTTTTTTGTGCTTACTAATTCATGTTTTCTTCGGCCCGAAGTAAGTATCAGAATAATGATTGGTTTTGGGACTAAAGGTATTTTTTATCACTTTTTTTTAAATAAAAACTACTATTACTAGACTGCCGCGGTTGGTCTGGTGGTCGCAAGCGCTACGGCTGAGACGGAGGTCCTGGGTTCGATTCCCAGGTTGGGCATGTGTTATTGGTTTTTTTACTATCTGGAATTATTAGCAACTCGACTTCGGGATTTGTGCCCGGTTGATGGCAATAGGCTCACCCCAATTACCTACATGGGACTTAAACATAGCTGGCGCAATGTGGGTTTACTATAGGTAAACCTCAGTCCAACCCCTTCGGGAAAACTAAGCATGATGTTATGTGTTTTTGGCAAAAATCCCAGTAAATTGAAACCTCACTAAGGTTGAAATTATCTAACTGTCACATTGACATTTATTGTTTACTAGCTGATCAGACAGACCTTGAACATTGAATTAGCAACTTTCTTTACTTTTTCTTTCATAAATCGAACATTCAATATATTGTACACTCAATACATCGAGTGTTCCAAATATCGAATGTTTGTTTGATCAAGCGTTCGACACATTGCATATTCATTCTATCGAAATATCAATGTACTGTATAGGTACTTTTTATATAGAGTCACATATTAATCTTTAATTATTATCTTTTATAGGTAGGTACAATTGAATATTTTGTGTTTAACTCTAATAATTCCCTATAAAGTATATTGATATTTCAATATTTATTGAATATGCGATGCGTTCAACACTCGATTAAACAAAAATTCGATATTTTGAACACTCGATATATTGAGTGTACAATATATTGAATGTTCGATTTATAGTGGTCGATCAATTGACATTCGATAATTTGCCATCCGATTTGATATAGTACACCCTTTCTTTGGTATTGTTTGTTAGATCATTGAGCTGATCAAGTTCTGAGTTGAGCTGCATGTTTACTGATAAATGCGTGCACTGATTGGACAGGTCCACTCAATCTTTGTGGTTCTTTCCTCAAAAAAACACTTCAGACACCAATCCACATGGTCTTCACATGATCTGACCAAGATTTTGTCTGGACTTTAAAAGAGACTGTGACCTCTAAGTTTGTTTCGGCCTTTCTTCTCAGAGTAGTCAGATAGGAAACGCCGACCACATCTACTTTAAAAAAATATGATTGACGTGTAAAAGTGTTTGTACAAACCTACCTACAGAAATAAAATAATTTATCATTTAAGGCTTCTTCAAACAAGCGCGACTTAACACTTGTAGAACAATTTCGCGACGCGGCCTTCGTGTCGCGTTAGTCTGCACGAGCCTTTATGGTCAACTACTCGATACCACATATTACATATCTAAAGAAATACTACTAATAATACTGCCTGATAAAAGTGCGTTGTCATAATAATAAAAAACGTATCAGTTTCGGTATTGATACTTTCATTCTGAGCAAATCAGTACCTAATAATCTCCTCATCAATTCGATACCCTATTTGTAATGTAACCGATACAATTTATGATCCAAATTCAATTTACTATCTTTTTCGAAAATATATTACTAGAATAGATCTAGTAATATATTTTCGAAAAAGATATTTTCTTATAATAGGCGGTAGAAATATAAGCGTTTCTATGTCATTAGACGTAGCGTGCGTTAGCGTGCGTTTCGTGGCATGTTAATACATGCCTATTATCCTTTTACACGGTTTTAACTGGGATGAAAGGACGCAATAGTGCAACTCATTGGCTTGAGCATATGCAACTTTATTCAAGCACAATGAGCTACATAACTGCAAAATATAGGATAACCCCATGTAGTCAATTGACCACAGATGATTCTAGCTCAATACAAATGAATAAACAGAGTTCTTTGGATGTGGGTTCTTTGAGTTCTTTGACAGCACAGTTGGCGCAGTGGTTAAGCGATAGACTGCTGCGCTGCGTGTCGCGGGTTCGATTCCCGCACGGAATAAATATTTGTATGACCTATAAGTAGTTGTTCCGGGTCTGGCTGTTTGTGTATGTGAATTTAAATGCTTGTAAACGTACCCACAATACAGGAGAAATTCCTAGTGTGGGGCAACGTTTAAAAAAAAAGAAAGATACGTCTAAAACACGCAGTACCTACATACTGTCAGGTTTTATTTTTATTTTTATCAAATTGACTACCATTTATTTGCTGTGTTATAATCACTTCATACAATTACTGTCGTAGTATAACAATTGTGGATTGAGTACACGGGTAGCAGGGTCCACGACGCGCAAACTGTAACCATATGTTCAGCCTATGATTGTAGCGTTTATGTCTCACTCACTCATCGACGAACTACCATACGTGACGCACGCGCGGACGCTAAGCTAAATTATACGATTACCCCCAGCTTTACCAAAAATGTCTAAGTGCGATATGTGTAAAAAAAATATAACTAAAACCTCACCGGGGTTAGAGTGCAGTAAGTGCGAGCGAGTAGTGCATTTGAACCCAAAATGTTCTGGACTAACTAATAAACAGATCGCTGCACTAAAAGCTTCACCCAGTCTGGAGTGGACATGCCACGAATGCCAGCAGGACTCCCCAAGACGTAACTCATCTATCATTATACCTGAAGATGACGAAGAAGAGGATGATTCACCAGCTCAAGTTAATACAAAAAGTTTACTAAGCAAAATCACCAAAGAGGTTGAGAAAGCAATAAAAAGTGAAATGGCACAACTAAGTGATTCCCTGCAGTTCCACAGTGACAAACTTGATGAAGCAATGGAGTCTATGGAAGCTTTCAAGCAGACTATCAAGGCTCTCGAACGTAAGAATGCGGAACTAATAAATAAAAATAATAACATGGAAACCCGAATAGGTGCCTTGGAACAACGTCTACAAGAGATAGAACAAGAGAAGCTTACAAAATACGTAGAGATCGCAAATGTGCCAAATCAAAACAATGAAGATGTCAAACTTCTGGTGGATAATATTGCGTTTAAACTGAATCAGCCCAAAGAAGAGATCAAAAGTGCACGAAGACTCCATGGACGGAAAGAACAGTCGGCCAATATATTGGTGGAACTTATTGATGAAGACGTCCAAGAAAACTGGATTACTGCCGCCAAAAGTGTCAAGCCAACTGTCTCCGATATACTTTCTAGCGAAATTAGCAATACAAATGTCATATATGTGAGAGAAGCTATGACAAAACATCACAAGCAATTATTTTGGAATGCCAAGCAGGAGCTAAAAGTCAATCACAGCTTCAAGTACGTGTGGTTCAAACGAGGACTTGTCAAAGCTCGCAAAGAAGACGGTGGAAAAGTTAGTATCGTACGCACCATGACTGATATACAAGAACTAATTATCAGCAAGTAGTAAGGCGGCATGAAATCGCAAGTAAATAAAACACAAACCATTAAACAAATGTCATATTTAAAAAATGGCTAATTCATTTTGTGATATAAATGAGATTAATAACTGTCTAAATGTTAACGACTTCTTAAACTGTACTCCTAACCATAAATTTAATCTATTGTGCATGCATATTAATATTCGATCAATAATCCTAAACTTCTCCGCGTTAGAACAAATGATTCAAATGTCAAAAAAATGTATAGATGTCGTCATTCTAACTGAAAGTAATATATTTGAAAACAATAGTGTTCTATATCAAATTAGCGGGTACCGAATGTACACAGCCTTGCGTAAGTCTCGAAGGGGGGGTGGCATTATAGTGTATGTCAATAATAAACATAAATGCACCAAAATAAATGTAAAAACGATACACTTTGAAAGTTTGTTTTGTACCATAACCACCCATTCGAACTATACTGCGAACCTGTGTGCGGTATACCGACCACCAAGCTGTAGTAAAATTCTATTTATTGACGAACTGCAAACTTCACTACAAAATTTCACTAAAAACACAGAATTATACTTGTTGGGAGACACAAACATAGATCTAAAAACTGATAATCCTGTAAGGCATAAATACAACAACATGTTATGTGGCTTAGGCCTTTTGTGCGGGATCACTGAACACACCAGGATAGCAATATCTAACGGGAAAATAAGTAAATCTTGTATTGATCATATTTATGCACGATCCCGTACACAAGACCTATTTACGGCGGCACTCGGTACCACACTGGCTGACCATCGCGCTGTGATGCTCGCATGTTCTGGCGTACGAATACAGGATGTCCCTAAATACAAGACCTGCATAAATAACCATCAACTCATTAAATGTTTCGATGAAATTCAGTGGGAGAAATCACAGGATATAAAATGCCCTATAACCCTATATAACTTCATGCATACCCAGTTCAAAGAATGTTATAAAAAATCAGAATATAAAACCAAAGTTAAATGTAGCTCATCGCGTGGTGAAAATAAATGGATGAATAAAAAAATATTCAAAGCTTGTGAACATCGGGATAAATTATTCATGCAGTGGATAAAAGACTCTAATAACATAATCTTAAAACAAAAATATAATAAATCAAGAAACTATGCAAATACTTTAATACATAAAACTAAAAATAATAACATAAAGTCAGAAATTGTATCAAATAAGAGTAATATTAGACAATTGTGGCAAATTCTTAATCGAATCACAGGAAGAATAAAAAATTCTATAGATGATGCTATTCAGAACACATTTAACTCGACTAAATTAACTTCTAAAGATATTGCCAATAATTTTGCACAAACCTTCGATAAAAGCGTAAAGCAAATTATTCCTAAGTGCTCGAAAACATTGTTAAGTAAAACAGATTACACAACTCCAGCTAACGTTACCATGCGTTTAAAGCCTGCGGAACCTGCCTCAGTCAAAAAAATTATAACGTCCTTAAACAATAATAAAGCCCCAGGAATAGATGGAATTAGAGCCTTAGATGTCAAAATTTTGTGCACGAAAATAACCTCAGTAATTTCAAAACTAATTAATCTATGCATACAAACCGGCAAGTATCTATGTTTACTGAAAACAGGGATTGTCAGGCCGATTCATAAAAAAGGAAACAGGCTGGATTACAACAACTACAGACCTATTACTATATTGCCTACTATTGATAAAATAATAGAAAAATACATCTGTAAACATATACACGAATTCTACGGAAAGAATAAAATACTGACGGACAAACAATATGGGTTTCAACCAAAAAAGAATACCACTCAGCTGCTTTCAACGTTCACAGATAGTATTCATAATCACTTGGATGAAAGAAAACACGTTTTAGTGGTTTTTATAGACTACAGCAAGGCATTCGATACGCTCAGACATGACCGGTTACTAGAGTGTCTTCATGACAGCGGAATTAGAGGCAAACTACTCGATTGGTGCGGAAACTATCTTGATGACAGAAAATACATGGTCAAAGTCAGTGACGAGATTAGTGAACCAATCAGCGTAACTGAAGGAACGGCGCAAGGCTCGGTCCTTGGGCCACTGCATTACCTCACTTATGTGAATAGTGTCGTCAATGTCATTAAAAAGTGCGAGATCTACCAATTCGCTGACGACACCTGCCTTGTAGCCGCTGGGCGAAGTGTTATTGATGCCCAAAAGCATCTACAAGAGGACTTTGATTCGTTGACGAGATGGTCTCATGACGCTGGTCTAGTATTAAACGCTAGTAAGACCAAACTAATGTACATCAGTTCAAGTCAAAATAGAAGTTCTTCTGTGCCGAAACTAACAGCGCACTGTCATGATTGTCTGCATGACAATTGCACCATTAAAGTAGCGAAGCCGTGCAGCTGTGACTCCATAGATCTCGTAGATAGCCAAACATACCTAGGACTTACCATTGATAGCCGACTTAATTGGAAGGAGCACATTAACGGGGTGTGTGATAAATTAAGATGTATTTTTGCTAAATTCTCAATTATAAAAACCAAAATTCCGTATAAAACTCTATTAATGCTATACAAAGCTCTGGCGGAATCAACAATATCCTATGGTCTGTCGAGCTATGGTAGGACATATAAGACTCACCTTGATCAAATTTACGCACTTCAACTACGTATTTTAAAAGTAATTGTCCCGCAAAACATTAAGAAGAGATACAAAAATGACTACCATCAATTATTTGAATTCTGTAAAATAATACCTATACATGAAAACACTAAATTTGCACTGCTAAAAGAAGAATTTTTTAATGAAAGCCTAAAGAAAACGAAATCCCTAAATAAAAATGAAATTAGGACTCGTAGCGTCATCAATGCTAAGCTTTTACTACCAAAGTACACGAATTTACACGGCAAGAGATCATTAAAGTATGTAATACCTAGTCTAATAAATCAACTACCAATATCATTGAGGGACAAAATAACTCGGGATAACATAAAATTCAAATTAAAACATTTTTTTTTAGAAAATAATAAAACATTAATTACTTAATAAAAATTTACATAACTTTAATTATAGATAAATAGTTTAAAACAAAAATAATCCTTAACAATAATTATCATACACAAATTTAAAATATCTGGAGCAGCCTGTAGCAATTTTAAAACATTCCACCACCACTTTTGTTCTAACGATGGGCGGTCTGATTGGTCACCGATGGTCGACGTCTCGCGTTATGTAGATATTATTTATTTTATACCCGAAGTAATTTTATTTTTCGTTTGTTTGTAGGCTAACTCCCTACTTAAGTGATTTTAAGTAATATTATGTAGTCGATGACCTTGGTGCACGGTAAAACTCTAATGAGTTTATGTTGGCACCAAACTAAAGCAAAATAATGTATGTGTACTATTAAATAAATAAATAAATAAATAAATAAAATGTAGAATTTTTTCGTCGGTTGCAAAAAAAAATTATGAGCTGTGTAAAAAATATATTGTACAGAATTTTTTTCAAACAATTAATTTCCCTGACTTAAAATAATGAATTCGTCGGTAATCATTGACTGTTTCAGTCAGTGATAATGAATAATTATGTCAAAACATTTTACAAATAACCCATAAAAATACAACAAACAAAAAGTAATAATCAGAAGCAACACTAATCTATCCATTCCATCAACTACAAAAATCTAATAAAAACACTAACTTTTAGGTAATCAGATCAAAAGTTAGATTAACATCAAAATTGCTAGCCGTAAAACTAAGGGTCAGAACTTATTACGTTGTATAATTCTCGAGCCATAAAACGGGCGGGAATTAAAGCCTTATCTAATTAGTATCGACGGGCGTCATGTCACGTGGCTGGAATAGGACGCGACGTAAATCCGTGCCGCAAACTGTACGTGATATAATGTTTGTAGGGCCATAAAATCTGCGATTATACCTAGTGAAGAAAAGGATGTTTAATGTTGCAGGTGATAAGCACCTCATTGTTGATAAATTATATTAGGTAGGTACTATTGTTCTCATACGCTCTTACTAATAAACACGGAATTAAGTTATACCAGGAATAACCATACATTTTCATAGGTTTAAACTTGGTATAACATTATTCCGTGTCTATTAGTAAGAGGGATCATTTTTACCTCATCGACACACTACTGATATGTACACCTTTTCCTGTAAAAATATTTCTGTATTCAAAACTATTTAATTAGATTAGATAGCCGATGGGGCCTACAGGTTCTGGAGGGGCGATCGCGTACCGGAAGACGTAGAGTGGGAAGGCCTCCCACAAGGTGGACCGATGACCTTGTGAAGGCCGCGGGAATCCGCTGGATGTGGGAAGCACAAGACCGGTCGAAGTGGAGGAGCCTGGGGGAGGCCTATGTCCAGCAGTGGACTTCTTTCGGCTGAAATGATGATGATGATGATGAATTAGGTACAACATTATATCAATGTAAACTTTTGAAGACAGCCTTTTGATTTTGAAGCTCGAAGAGAACTAAGATAGAAACTAGGCGAAGCTTCAAACATTATATTATATCCATTCCGTTTCATTAAAAAAAAAACCAGTAGGTACGTCAAATGAATACTTTTAAACTTCATGACCTCACTGATAGAAAAAAAATTTGAAGCAAATCACATACTTTCAATTTTATATTTATTATTGAAAATGACTACAAATCTTATTAATATTTGGCAACTATGACACTACTAGGAAGTCTGATCATCATCAGCTCACTAATGATCCCACTGTTGGGACACAGGCCTCCTAACTGCGAGAAGGAACCAAACTACAACAACAAGTAAAAAAAAAACAAAATGAAGAAGCATAAGATCGCTTCAGAAATAAAAATAACCGGGAAGGTGCTCTTAATTAATACAGAAACAAAAAAAAAAAAATTTGCTAAAACGAACAAGCAACACGCAGGAACCCTATAATACAATGAAACACAAAACATTAATTAGTTCCGTCTCAACTCAAGTAGAAAAGTTGATAAATTCCTTTAGTCTTCCACACCAGAGGAAATTAGTACTAGTACTAAAAAAAAAAAAAAAAAAAAAAAAAAAAAAAAAAAAAAAAAAAAAAAAAAAAAAGTGCTCTTAATTAATACAGAAACAAAAGAAAAAATTTGCTAAAACGAACAAGCAACACGCAGGAACCCTATAATACAATGAAACAGAAAACATTAATTAGTTCCGTCTCAACTCAAGTAGAAAAGTTGATAAATTCCTTTAGTCTTCCACACCAGAGGAAATTAGTACTATAAAAGGTAGAACCAAGGGTAGCCAAGCAAGTTTCTAAGGGTGCGCTTACACGGACAATTTTTTTCGGTAACTCTCGGCAACAGTTGCCAAATATTTTAAACAAAATATTTTGTATTATTTTATTTTATGTTATTTTTCCGTTGTTTTTCCTTTTGTTAATTAACATAGTCATAGTATTTAGGTTAGTACCTACCTACACCCTTGTAACTTCCAATTTTAATGTGAGCAATGTGTCAACAGTTGTACATTACCTATTTTGTTTACCTATTTTGATAGCTGCATTTGTATAAGGTTTTTCTTTTTTCTTTCGCTACTTCTAGTTAACCTAGCTCTATCAATGCCGTGAAACTCGGTTATTGGCTTATGAAATAATCTTTTATCTGCATTGCTGATGCTGATGGTCGTATTACCCATAAGTATATTAAGTTGCCCCATATCACTTTATATTTAGTATAGCGAGAGAAATTAACTGTTTACCAAATTGACTCCCTACTTAAATTGTCCATATATTCAAATCACAATTGTCATTGACGGTTGTATGAAATTGAAAAACACGGTAAGTGTCAATTTGCTTGACAACTATCTAGCAAGAATTGCTCCAAGCTGCCGCCGAAGTAAACTGTTTGAGGTTGTCATGACGTTATATTCGACCAATAATGCTCAAAATTGAGCAACTTAGTTGCCCGTATAAGCGCACCTTAACTCTTATTTCAAAGTAGATATTTGCTTTTGTAGGTCGATATTTATTTAAGCTGTGGAAGCTAGTGAGCTGGATAGTTAGAGGAGGTTTAAGTAGCTGCGGGTAAAAGGGGGATAATTGAGCCACCAGTGTATTTTTAGTGCCGTCGTATTTTGTTATAGAAAAAATATCGACGTTCGTGGAAAACTCTTAGTTCGCGGTATCGACAGAAACTGAATTATTGTACACTTATATTACTTGTCGCTTCTCGTTAATTATGGTTGGAAATCTCGCTACTGGAACAATAATAATGAATGAATACCTTCATACAGGTTATAATTGATAACGATTTAACCGAGCCGTCTGCTAAATTATTTTCAGAGCAAAACCACAAACGCTCCCTAAAAAGGCCACATGCACGAACATATTGTAAGACCCTTTTAAAGCATAATGAATACTTAATCATTAGAGAGCGAAATACCATCAAATTCAGCGTTATGCGACCGAAAAACAGGTAAAAACCATAGGCGGTCGTCGCGGCATACCAACGCTCATTAGTAAGGTCTGAACCTCAGAACCCTAACAAAACCGAAACAATTTCGCAAATTTGTCATCGCCACGGGATTACAAAGCACTGCTCCATTTTCGTCGGACCTTTAGTAATTAACCCAAACACTTTGTCATAGAAATTTATTCGGGGGCCAATTACCATCGTTTGTGGTGGTATAGGTCCATTTTTCCCCGTTCCACTATTTTGCGTTTGCCTTTGTCAAAGAAGACTTTTTATTCTTTTGGCCGTTTGTCGCAGTGAAGATTTTTTTTATGGTCTCCTTCATTTCACTGTTTGGTAATTTCATCGACTTGAAAATGTTCTCTCTCTCGTCTTTGTCGTCTCATCAATGCTAAGGGTTTTCATTACATATGTTACCGGCCAAACCCGATTTCAGGCCAAACTAGTTTGTCCTAGGCTAAACTGGTTTATTAAGCCGTGGCACGCCGATTAAATGGGTTAGGTTAGGTTAGGTTAGAACTGTGACCAAAAGCGCGCGAGCCAAGCGAGCGAAGCGAGCGGCGCTGCGGTAGCGGCCGGCGAGCGTTACTTCCAAAGGCTGTTAACGAAATGGCTAATTAAGCTAGTTGGCTGTGACATATCACGCGTAGGATAAGTCTGTTTGGCCTAGGACAAACTAGTTTGGCCTGAAATTGGGTTTGGCCGGTAACACATACAACGCATCTCCAAGTTATGCGGTTTTCTGCAAAGAGTGAACTGCTCGGTAAATGCTGCCTCCAACCATATTCTCGATTGCGTCTGACCATCTCGTCGGTAAAAGAAAATTAGTAGAAGAGATTGAGAGAGAGTACAAAATGCTACTTTTCACTAAATAAACTTTAATATTATAATAGAATTATGACTTTATTATCTTTGTATTGTTCATAATTCACAACCAGAATTCTCAAAAGGCTGTAACATAATATACGATCGTTAAACAGGTTATTATTACACAAATTACGAGAAACCACTCTTTGTTTTCTTCCCGCGATATTAATATGAATCATGAACTCGAAACTTCCAAAGTGAAAATAATTATATGAATGAAAACGAAATACCTTGCATTTAAACTTTTCAAGTAATTAATAACGGTATTCCAAGTATTTCCAAGTAATTAATAAAATTCACAAAGTTGTGAGTTTTAATAAGCCTCTGATATGAAAACACGGGACTTGAGATTTTAGAATGGGGCTATGTCTTATATTCGTCTTTCGATGTGGAGCCACAAGCACAAATTGATGAATAAGTGGTTATTGGTTATCTATACTAATATTATAAAGAGGAAAGATTTGATTGTTTGTTTGCATTGAATAGGCTCCGAAACTACTGAACCGATTTGAAAAATTATTTCTCTGTTGGGAAGCTACACTATCCCCGGGTGACATAGGCTACATTTAATCAACGTATTCCCACGTGAACGGAAACTACGCGGGTGAAACCGCGGAGCGCTGCTAGTTCTATATAAAATCATGGCTTAAAGAAAGTATAAAAGAAATTGCATAGATTGCAGGTACAGTAAATAAGATGACAGTTAAAATATAGGTGATCCTTGTACAATCTACCTTATATTAGGCAAACAAAATTACTATAACATTAGGGATTATTATTAAAAAATGAATATTAATGATGACATAGATAAATTATTTTTAAGATTGGTATTACAGTTCAACAATAATCGGCATGGTACATTCGTATATCTAATAAAACATTAATTAAAATATCTGCAATACGATAGGAATAAAATTAATAAATCAAAACAATGTCACAATTATTATTAAAGTATGTAAAAAAATACTTCTTCTAAAAGCTTACGTTTATTTTCAATTGTTGCGAGCTTATACTTTGTTAGCAAATCTTGGTATGGCAAATAATATCCATAGCATCTATAATGTATGGTACGCAGGTATTTATATTAAACACACTCAATCATTTCAACATTCTTTTTATAGTATGGACTCCAGACGGACACGGCAGACCAAATTCTTTTAAAAACCAGCACGAGATAAGTGTTCAAAAAAATGTGTCAATCTAACTATTTATTATGATTCCATTCAATATTTATTTAATATATTCATTCTATAGAAACGAAAACACATTTTGCTTGCATTTCTCACCTCAATTTCTATCTTTTACATGAATTCGATAACGTCTGGCAACCTTCCAAAACTTGATCAAACGCAATCCTCTGTTCTAAAATACGTATTGAGCCTTTGTTTAGACATAAAACCTATAAGATTAGAAAAACCAAAATATTTTATTTCACACTAGCTGACAGACGTTGTCCTCTCTTAACTATGAATATTGAATTCGCATTGGTATAATATTAGAAAAGTTAATGTGGTCGTTAAGTTTTGTTAAATTTTCTAATGTGACGCGTAACTTTATTTATTTAAACTTCTCGCACACAAAAAGGTACAAAGGCGGATTTAATGCCTTAAGCATTCTCTACCAGTCAAGCAAGGGTGGTGCAGAGATTAGATGGCAGGTGCTTAGGTTGAGTGGAATAGTGATTGAAAAAAACTATACAAATTATATCTTATTGAATAAGATTGGTACATAAATAGGTTATTAACTTATAATACACATACATATCTACTATAATATATAACCTATTATATATAACCAGCCGGCTCCGGCTTTTAGCTTTATATACTTGAACTACAATACATAATAACGGGTTTCCCATTTATACTATCATCCCCTATTTTACCTTCAGTGGCTGATTTCTCAAAAACACTGAAACATGTGTTTTTAAAATTTTAATCAGAATGATAAACACCAATTGTTATGGTTTAAACTAAAAAAATGACGATTTTCCATGCAAACTTTCATCTACTATTTAATTCTCTTAGTGGTTGAATTTCGAAAAACCGTTCCTTATTCCTTGTTTACATTAAACCTCTGTGCAAAATTTCAGCTTCCTAGGTCCAAGGGTTTGGGCTGGGCGTTGATGAGTCAGTCAGTCAGTCAGGACTTACAAATTTTCTTAAATTTTCTAATGTTACGCGCAATTTTCTTATTTCTTCTTTCATAAGAACCTTCTCCTGACAATAACAAACACAACAAACGAAGAATTAGCAAAATTAGTCCAGCCGTTCATGTGTGATGTCGTGACTAAGGGAAATACGGATTCATCTTTATGTATATAGATAAGATAGATAAACCTACATGGGCACTTATGAAACGTCAGAAGCTAGGTGCATGGTTCCAATTTGTCGCTTCCTATGGAAAAGAGCCGGCAAGAAACTCCACCGGTTACTCTTTTAAAAGTAATTTGCTTTTACAATGTTTTCAAATTACAGTGATAATAGATATGGGAGGAAAGTGTCGGCCTCTCAATAAATACCTACTTATTAAGAGGAATAAAAATGAACAATAGAAAATCGTCTACAAATCTTACAGTCGCCAAGATAAATAATATCACAAACGATTGATTAACTTGGAAGAGATCCGTCTTATTGAGTGCCGCCATTTGTATTAAAACGTTTCCTTAACTTTCAATTATGTGAGTCCCAAACATTTTTCTGTTAATTTATCGCTGCCAAAGTATTGAAAGGTCTACATTTTCATTTCAAATTCATTCGAGTCAGTGTAATAAATTATCAATTAGGGAACCGATAAATCTCTGGAGGCCGCCATTCAGCAATTGTACGTACTTTGACCTCCGATTTAATGGCCATCGACTTAATAACTTCAACTTTTTACAGAGCGGAGCACACTTTAAACATGAATCCATATTCATGAGGGTTTTCTTCTTGATGCCTTGGAGTTCTCCCGCTCAACACTGCGTTTTATTCAATTAATTCCCGATATCGACGTAGATCTTAACCGAACCACTCAACGCTCCCTTTTAAAAGGATCCCTGGTCTATGAATATTCTGCTAAGTACTTGAGCTAACAAGTCTTAGTTGAGAATTGTTGAATCGAAAGTATAACCTCAAGATCGCATTAAATGGATGTCGAGTACAGCGATACATTAGAATATTGAAATTACGTTGTTACCGTGAATTTATCTCAAGGAGTTCTTAATATTTAAGCATGATTTTATTTACGCTTTTACGCGAGTTATTCAATACACTTGATAAAGACAAGTGATTCTACAATTAAGCAGTGGTGGCCCAGCAAGTTTGAACCTTGAAAAGCGCTTTACTTTGTGTAAATTTTTTCATCACCACACGGTGAAGGAAAACATCGTGAGGAAACCGCATGTCGTAGAACCAAAAATTCGAAGACATGTGACATCTACCAACCCGCACTGGGCCCATGTGGTAGATTAAGGCCCACTCTCTCACACAAAGAGGAAGCCTGTGTCCCAGCAGTGGGAACATAAAAGACTGATTATGTTTTCAATACACTGTGGGTCTATTAAGTAACAATAGAAGTGATATTAAAATATTTTGCCAGATTCATTTTACGTACTAGAGCAAGCTGAAACCATTTCAACTAGATGCTTCTATGTAGTAGGTATGTGGGAGAAAATATTGGGTTTCACAAAGTGTTTATACAACGTGTAACGGAAAGATTATATACATACAAAGGGCACGGCTTCTTTGGATGATAATCAAACGATATTGGATGGGTTTTTTAATCCTATCTCTACATGTTCGGAAGTTATGAGAATTTTTAATACATTGAAACCAGAAACCGAACTTTTCAAATTGAAATAAATATATCACTCGGAAGAGATGTATCGTGATATTGGCAAGTAACGTGGAAAAGTTGTTTTTCGAAATTTTCCCTTTACTTGTGCTAGAATTGACAATTTTGGTTAAAAGCAATTTAACCAAAATTGTCAATTCTAGGTCAACCGGAAGTACCCTATAGGTTTTGGGTCGAAAACCTACATGCTGGTTCCCGTTGACTTAGAATCACAATATTTGGAAAAAGTAAGGTCTTACAGCACAAATAAAGAAAAAATTCCAAAAATTAAAAAAAAAAGTTGAAAATTAAAGGGTGTCCCCATACATACATAGTTGACGTTAAATTTGTACGGAACCCTCGGTGAGCGAGTCCGACACGCACCTGACCGGTTTTTTTTACGCAGAATGATTACAAATGACTGTGTTTTAACCTAACTATAGGTGGCAGAAATAGCTAGGTTACAGGGCATGGTATCACGCAAAAGTAGACTGAAAAGGAATGCCTAAGACATTAAGACCATGTTTGTACAATAGTTTTAATTAATTCGAAATTAAAACTAAATCAAATTAACGCGTCTTTTATGGCCTCAACAAAAACACGATACGTCACAAACTTACAACCACGGATCTGTAGAATACAAAGTGCTAACAATCGGGGAGAGCGTGTTGTAGGTAATAAAATATATAATTTGCATAATTTATAGTGTTTACTCAGTGTGGCTGTCATGATACGAGCATGGAACGTTAGGGGGTGAGCAGATGCGAACTATCGTCGAGTTTCAGCACAGTTTGCAGACCACAGGGGGAGTCTATTTAGATTTATGGGATATAATGCCAATCTCGCTGTGTATTTGAAACTTTATTCTAAGCAGTGGACTTAAAAATACGCTGAATTTCATTTTGTGTGAACATTAAAGCCCCATTTATACGATGCAAGTTTTTTACCTGGCATATAATAAAATTGAAGCATCATTTGTTTTGCACCGTCTAAGCACTGTTTAGACGGTGCAACTTTTAGATGTTGTTCGTTCTACTTAAAAATGACAAACCATTTTATTTCTGTCAATAGTGTTGGGAGATGAATTCAAAAAGACTCAAAAACTCCACAAATTACTTTACTAAAATTCAAAAAATTAAAATATAGCTTTCAAGAGCAACGTTAACGTTTTTCTTTGACACGCGCTCTTGTAGACAGCTTGTTTCGAATTGCCGGCCGGCCGGCCGCCATGTGTCAGATAGCTAAACCGTAGATACAACTATGCGCATGTACAAGTAGGTTTGTACAAACACTTTTACACGTCAATCATATTTTTAAACTAGATGAGGTCGGCGTTTCCTATATAACTACTCTGATAAGAAAGGTCGAAACAATCTCAGAGATCAGTCTCTTTTAAAGTCCAGACATAATCTTGGTCAGACCGTGTTGACTTTCGATATAGTCTAAAAAAAATGTTCAAGATGTCCTTTCCTATAAGAAAACCGATATTTTTTTCTGGCCTGCCATTTAAGTAGTGTATCACTTTGATAAAACATTCTCTTGACTGTGCGTTGGAACTTTTACACTTTACATTGGGACCTTTGGGTTGTGTCGTGAAACTCAACCTTGCAACTCTCAAAATTCAAACAAGGAAACGTTTCTTCATTGATATACAAAAAACCCAAGAAATACAATCAGCGTCTCAAAACCGTCCGCATAAATAGGGAGCAATGTGCGCAGGTGTCAATGGTGTCATCAGTCATCTTTCAGTCAGTATTTTTGGACGTTGCTTTGTAAAACACTAAAAAGTGAAAATTTACTGTAATTTCGGAAGTCGGTGACTTTGGATATGTATTTTAATTTTTTGTCACCGCCTTCCGAAATTAAAGTTATTTTTCACTTTGTAGTATTTTTTCCCGAAGTCGGTTGTTTTTTTTTTTTTTGAAAATATATTTATTTTTCAATTTTTTGTTATAGTACCTACCCCACACCAATTCGTAATTTCATCATCCTTGGGGTAAAAAAAATGCATATTTATGCGATAGCAGCAATCGCGGTTGATTTGCTGTAATTTTTTGAAAAGTTCCGTTATCTGTCTCCGAAACGCATCATCAGATCTATAATGAAATTGAAACCACCACCATTTTAACCAGTTTAAGTTATGCGTGTAAGGTTAAGTTTGCAAAAAAAACATGTGTTTTGTCATAACTATAACCAGTGACGTAGAATTGGGGACAGTTTTGAGTGTTACTTTTGTTCTAGACTGTGCATCTTTAGTTTTTTGTACGTCAATACGTTCCTTACAAATACTAAAACAGTCATCACTGAATTACATAAAGTCTCTTACAATTCGAATAAACGCTCATTCTATAGCCCAAATAACCATAATGCGGAGACTATCGTACAAAGTGCACACGATGCGTTTAATTTCAGTTCGCAGTGTAAACGCGAATCCGACTGTACTCGTAATAAACAAGTGATTAGCTTTTATTTATGTCGTTGACTGTACTGGATGTTAATGACTTAGTATATTAGTATTGTGTGTAGGTATGTTTTATTGTTGCCTTGTTTCTGTAATAAGTAACAAGTGCGCGCACTGTGCTAGCACACACAGGCATTCATAGAGTAGTTCGCTTCTTAATCGTTGTTTGTGTTCCTTGCAAGGTGAATCAGTACTTATGAGGGTACCTTGGTGTCAAATTGGCTAGCTGTTAACTTGATTTATATACAACTACCCACACTTTTGTTATTTTTTTATTTTTTTTATTTGTTTTGCTGCTGATCTCATACGTTGTTATTGTTACTTTGTTTATTCTACATCTGCATGCTTCGTCTTTAGACGACGATTACCAATTTATGATAAAATTTAAGTCTCATTTAAGTGAACTGTATGATATGTTCTTATGAGAATAAAGATTCTTTAAACCTAAGTATATTGAAATTTCATATAATTTTGGTTGATTGTGGCTTGGGGCCAAGTAATAAATGTCGTACGGGTCGATCGTTCAACATCAGCTACGCTTGTCACGTTTGCTCCATGGATGGGTGATCATCGTTACTTACCAAGACCTCTCCGTGCCTCGGAAAGCACGTTAAGCTATTGGTACTGATCCTTGACAGTCGTTACGGGTCGTCAGGAGCACAAAAGTCTGGCGACCAACCTTACCAAGAGCTATCGTGTTACCCAGTAACTGGGTTGTGGAAATCAGATAGGCAGTCGTTCCATGTAAAATACTGGTATTCAGCTGCTTCCGGTTAGACTGGAAGTCGATAGTTGCAAAAAGGCTAGGCAGATGATGATTATAGTTGATTGAGCTGAATTTATGACATTAATAACGGAATCAGATGTTAATTTAGTGACAGAATTATGCTTACAGTGGTCGCTTAGTTGTAGAAATTTGAGCATGATTCATTTGAAAACTTTACAAACACACATTATTATTAAAAAAAAAAGTTTATACAACTAAAAAACACGCTTTAAAAACCAAACTAAAAAAGTAGAGAATAATTTAATTCTACTAAAAAGCGTGGGATGCTTTTTGAGGTATTTTTATAATCAATTAATATCAAGCATCCCACACTTTTTAATAGAATTAAATTATTTTCTTTTTAAAGCGTGTTTTTTAGTTTTATAAACTATTAATTATTTTCAATGTTTTAGTTCTGCTAACTACAAAAGCATGTTTTTTTTTATTTATTGAATTGTCATCGGCCTCGAAAAGTCTACAAAGTTTAAATGAAGTCTGACCGTTTGAAGTGGGTCAAAATTAAGTCCAAAAAAGGAGTCGGTTATAAACAAATCAACAAACAAACCTACAATTGACGCTAATAATTTAAAAAACCGTGTTAATAATAAAACATTAGCTTTCTGCACTCCTTCACCACATAAAGTTTAACTGTGCCAAATATCAGACTCCTCCGTCCGCGTATTTTTTGTAAAAAGGGGTACAAAGGTTTTGCTTCACGTATTAATATATTTATACATATAACAAAAAATAATTCGCGGAATTATTATACCTACGTGATATAAACATGAGCCTTAGCAGTCACCCCCAAGGTGGTGTACCATCCAGTATGGACCCGAAGGTATAATCCTTACATATTATAAAAACGTTAGCTTTTTCATGTTTATACGCTTAGATCTTTAGAACTCCGCAACGGATTTTAATGCGGTTTTAATCAATAGAGTGATTTCAAGAGGAAGATTTATATAAATAATACACCAACCTCCACGCGGGCGAAGCTGCTGAAAAAGCTAGTTTACTATAAGCATTGCCATCTCTTGAAGGTTTTGTCACTTGGTTTAGTTTGTCGCTTACTATAGTTAATTCTGATCTCCAATCACTCCAATCACTGATGGTAGAGCTTATCCGTTAGTCTTATAAAACAAGATACGGCAGCTTGCAAAAACACGTACATGATAAATTTTCATTAGCCTTGTTCTCGTAGAAAGAACCGACCTTGAAATAACTTTAATGAAAAAACGCCTGTTCTTCTAGCTACGTAACAATAACTATTAATTTCCATTAAATCGTGACACGCATTGTATTCTTTATAAAGGCCCTTTTCTTCGCTGGTTTTCTGATAATTTATTTAGAATGTAATCAGTTTGATTGCTCAATTCTTAGTCTACGACCTAGGTAATGAGATGAGGCCTTAAGTGGTAAAACTGGCCAGCAATAGTTAATATTTTCACGTCAACGAAGGTTTTATTTTTTAATCAGAACTTCAGGCACCTGCCTTACTGCCGGGGATTTACGAAAAATGAGTAGAGAGCTTTCTCTACTCGTTTTAAGTTGCTGAACTAAAAACGAGTTAGCAAGCAACGAACAGCGAGAGCGTGAACGTGTCAAGCGATTACTCGCTGGTATGCTTACGTACCAAGTGGAAGTCTCTCAGCGAGTATTCTGCCCGCCAAGCGAGCGTCGCTAAGTGAATACTCGCTGTGATAGCTCCTATCGCTGTGCAAAACCAGTACTCGCCCGTTGAACAGAAAGCGATAAACTATTAAAACATGTACATATGTATCTCTTTTTATTACACGGGACCTACAATTTTTTGTACATTTATCGTTGACAGCTAGTCACTTCCTTGTCAGCGGTAGAACAGGTGCCAAAGAGAAGTTCTTGTAATCTTTATCACGAAATCTTTGCTCTCAGGACATCAAAATAAATATCATCTTTTCAGCCTCACAATATTAACCAATCACCACTTTATGATTTTCAATCATTTACTATGTTCGCTTCGTTTTCCCTTTCATTTACAACACAACATTGTCAAGCAATTTATCATATACCTTGACTTACAGACCTACAGTGGCCAAGTGGCTATCATGTCCCCTTAATGGAGATTGGTGTCGGCAGGAAGGTTGACATCCAAATTAATTTATTGTGCAAATATATTACTCTCGTGGTACAGAAATGTGTTAGAACTTTGGAACACTGTATAGGGGTTGCAGTATGGTGTACTTCGATTAGTTTAGTTGTAAATAACACTAAACTATGAAGCTTGACGGAAGAGGGTTCTACATTCTAAGATTGCGGGCAAGACCCGGATGGGACTTGCATAGACCAGGGAAGCATTGATCAGCAGAGGATTGAACAAAGCTGCTAATCATGACGATGTTGATGATGAAGCATGACACAGTCTGATGCATACATGACTGCCTATGCCCTGTTTAGGACGGGGAAGTTGAGCGAAATAGCGCAATATTGTTAAAATATGGTCAAAGCACGTTGTCTAGCAGCACTGAATTTTGGAATCTCAGTTGTATACCTAAGTAAGTAAAGACTAATATTCTTTTTAAGATTATGTTAAAACTCTTGACACACTTTACATAGCCGTTTTACTTTTAAGCTTTTTGGAAAACTAAAGAAAATTAGAACATAAAACGTTTTACATAGCACTTTAAGAATTCCGAATCAAAACCTGGTAAAGATCTAAGTGAAAGCTGTAAACTCAGTTGTATGAGTAACCAATTTACCTTTTTTCAAAGATTATGTTAAAATTCTTGAAAAACTTTAAAGGGCATTTTTTTTTTGCTATTTGGTAAACTAAAGAAAGTTATATTTATAAAAAGGGCATTTTTTTGCTATTTGATAAACTGAAGAAAATTATATCATAAAACGTTTTGCTCAACTTTTTTTAGTAACATTTTAGAGACATTATAAAAAAAATACTTTAGGGATTCCGATTCAAAACCTAGTAAAGATCGGTAGCCAATCTAATAGGGTGGCACCTAAACAGTGATTCGTATATATCCAGGGTTGGCACCCAAAATGAATTTATGAGACAATAGGTTGTCTCTTAGGCCTCGTTCAAATTCGAGGTAAGTTTTGAAAGAACCCCCACAAGGGGATGAAAAAATATTAACAATTTAATAACTTATTCTCGGTCATTGCTGTTTATTTAGCTTTTTTTGGCGAATAACCTCTTTGTTTTGAAGCGTTGAAAGGACAAGTTAATGAACTTAAGCGTCAGTTTGGTGAATTAATACATTATATTTTGGCCATTTCAAGTTCGGCCTTTTCTACAGTGGCTTGCAAAACTCTAGATGGACGCTTACTGAAATAAAACTATAAATAAATAGAGACATACTAGACATACCTAAAAAAAAATACCTTTATTCCCTTTTTTTAAATAAAAATGTGCTTAAACCTTATTGTAGCACTTTATATCTATAAATCGCTTTACACGACACCAACAGAAAACGATGACTGCATTCAAAACACATGATTTTAGGAATTATTAATGGTGTAAAATTAAGCTTTTTAACTACTTCAGCCTATTATGTCATCAAATTGAAAGTTGGAGAGCGATTATAAAAAAAAATTGGTTGGTTGGTAAACGTCACACACGCTGTAAAACATAATCACACCACCCACACCCAAAGGAACGGTAAGATACAAACAAAACCCCCAGTATTATTCCACCTCATATTTCCATAGAGATCATCAATACAGCATCGATGATTGAGTCTCCACAGTACGCTAGATTTATCAATATCGTACAACCAACTCGACCGACAGACTATTACGAGCAAACTTTTAATTGGAACAAAATCCCTGTACCAAAGGCGTTTTAATTAGGAAAATTTCCTATGAACAAGCGGACGATATAATTTCTATGCAAATCGAGCGTTTAACTTCGCATAACACAGTGGTGGGAACCGTTACTTCACAAGGAGGATACCGCAGTGTATTTCTGAATTAATAAAGAGCTAATTGATCAAGTTCTGCTGACGGATTATTAATAACTTCGTTTGTTTTGATAGCTTGTGGGTGTTAAAGCCACACTTAGAAAGGTGTTGTTGGAAAAAAGTAGGTATTAAAAGTTCTAAGAAACAAATCGACCTTATCAAAGCGATGTCGTCTGATCTTAAATAGTTAATCCACGTTTCTACGGATGTAATACAGTATAAGATTTTAACCAGTGCGCAAACTCTAACCATGAATCGGTTATGCAAAAAAATAATAATCAGCTGTTTCATAGATTATTGCAATACCTACGTGGTCAAAATGTATGGAACAGCTCATTTTTTTTTGTAAAACCGACGAAAAAATTCTGCGCTGGGGGTTCTAGAATGATATGCTGAATGCATGGTTACAGTTTGCGCATTGGTTAAAAACTTATCCTATATAATCGAGGCGGGATTTTTGCACGCACTGAATCATCAACGCTCTGCTAAGCGCTGAGAGTATAAAATGGAACACTGCTTTTTCGACGCGCTGAGACTCACTCGCGCTGCTCGCTGTTGGATTCTCAATACTCTGTGCAACACCGAGAGTTGTTAATCCAGTGCGCTACAAATCCCGCCGCGATTTTATTCCGTCCTTTTTTTTTCTGTTGGGCATCTCGCAGTTGGCCTTGAGAGGCCGTGACTGCTCAACCGGGCTTTCCTGGGGCTGCCATTAAGAATTAATCTTAACGCCTCCAGCCAGGGCTTACAAACTAAAATTTATAAGCTAAGCGACTACACGCTGAAGGCACCCCCTGTGGGCTACGGGCCTCGGCTCAGGGCGTCACTGCTAGGGGGACAGCTATCATTGGGGACAGGCTGGATCAAAATATTGGCATTATTATTGATCGGGGAATTTAAAGCTACTGGCTCAGATGTGGCGCGGGCTGGCGCTTCAATGAGCAAGGGTCGGTCGGGATTTATTCTGTCCGTGTTGACGTCGACTTAAGAAGTGTTGTCTCCTGTTTAGGAATCCGTAGACAAATGGTGAAAACGGAACACTCAGTTTCGTAATGTCCGTCTGTCCAACGGTCTGTCTGTCCAGCCGACGATCTATCCGTCTCTATATCGTTCGGATGTGACACGGCGATTTTGTACGGGATTATTTTTATAGATATGAATATGTATTTAAGAAACTTAGATCGGTGCCTATTAAGCTTTTTGCTACCGCGCAACCGACTAGCTGTCTAATCATTTTACCCCTCCAAAAGCTAAAATTACTTAGTTTAGTACTGAGAGTACTGCTACCGCTGCTATGTTGCATTTTGCAGTGCGTCAGGAACGTTTGCAGATAATAATGGTCTTGCCGACGTTTTTAGGAACATCCCTAATAACGTCTGGTCGCGACAGCACCAACAGTATTCTCAGTGTAGTCGCAGATCCATGGGATTCCCCGATGTGATGCAGGGGTGGATGCAGCTCTACGCTGAATTTTAATCATACATGTTTATCTGTAACCTACAATCACAAAAAGATAAGTTACATTATTACTAGTCCTACCCTATCTACGGTCTATTTTTTTTTTCTATTGTTTAGAGTAAACTTTAATAATACTTTTTTTGAGAAAAAGCTTAAACAAGATGGTCAAAAGCCTATAGCAGATCGTCATATTTCTACAAAATTTAATATCGTTACAGTCACAAGTACACAGAATCAAATGTTATCCCACATCAATAAATGCCTCTATTTATGTAAAGGTAATCAAATTAAGTTGCCAAACTATCGCACCACTCTGTGGATCCCTCGCTCAACGTTTGACAATTATATTGATAATCAAATAATGTAGAACAGAATGTTATACCCTTTGGTGTTTGCCTGTGTTATTAGTCACATTATCAGAACGATGCCCTTTCCATTTTGAACTATCATTGTGATATGCTCACCTAAAATTAAAGTAGGTTAACATCTCTTCCATATTAGGCCACATTTGTATTGCTTAGTTATATAGAAACTTTTTCGTACACATTAACATGTCCAAAACCTTTTAAAATGCAGAAGTTGCAGGTATCTGCTACCAAAAACTACGCTGACATACGTATCACGTCACGTGCTATTTATGCTATAACCATACGGATGTCAAAAACAGGCAGTTGAGATTTGAATAAAAGTTGATTATTATTCAATCTGACTTTAGTAGGCCATTTTATGCAAGTACTTCCACAATTACTACCTTATCCAACACCAATAATATATTATGCTTCTCAGAAATTTTGCCTCAAAAATTACAGTTACGAATATCTTCTAAGATCAACACTACTCAAACAACTGGTTTCCAAGAATCATCTAGAGACACGTGTATTTTACTCTAAATTACTGGTCTGACACCTGCCTGAAAGTAAGTGCTTTTAAAATATAGCTCTCGTGCCTCGTTCTCGGTAAGTGATAAGGGCATTTGTAAAGTATGTTTTAGGTACCCTTGAATACACCCAGGTAATCTTCGGTGTAAACTTAACTGAAATTTTGGATCAGATCTCTGTGGAGTGTATTTTGACTTTTAAACGAAATAGAAGTAAAGATAAATAGGTTTCTTATTATTTACTCAGAAAACTGGCAGGTTCTCTTACTTCAACAGCTCGATCTGTTTTTTCGTCGAAAGTCCTTATTATTTCAGAACGAAAACATTGAAACTCAATAGGAATAAAGATAAATAATTGTCTTAACATGTTCCCAGAAAACTGGCAAGGTTCAATAACTCGGTCTGTTCTTTCGTTTAAAGTCCGTATTATTTCAGTAGGTAATTAAAGGTACCTCTGTTTTCCTATCTGATATGGCATAAAGCCAATAAATGTTAGTATCTTCTTATTTTATTTTGAACAATTTTATAACTCCAATAACTTAATAATAATAAACACAAGCATTCAGCCGGGACAATCAAAAAGATAAAAGTGTCAAACTTCAAAAAAGTTTTCATTCAACGCTCAATTAAATCGAACGACTCGCGAATCGATTCAACTCGGTACTCGATTGAATACCGATTGTAATCGACACCCGAGTCAATTGATAACTCGGGGAAAAGACCACTCCTAATGAATATGCGATTGAGCTAAGAAAGTTAATATTGAAAATTAAGTCTAGGATTGGAGTTGTCTTCAATCTATATTTGCATATCTGCGACAGACCATCTATTAATCTGAAAAGGAAAAGGTTGATAATGGAAAGGGGATGAAATAGGTTTTAGCTGACTCATAATAGTTAAGATAATTTTGTAAAGGTTGGATAGACTTTGGGTTGTTTTTGAAATGTTTCATGTTACAGCTCAAAATGTTTGTAAAACTTTACGTTACCCGTCCAACTTTATAGTTCTAACTGAGTGGATTTTATATGTGAGTTTTGTATCTGTTAACGAAACAAAGATACAAAAGAGTCATATAGTGTGGGGTGAAAATAAAATTAAACAGGTTTGAGATACCTACACGTTTAATTTTATTGCATTTACTAATTGAGTAGTCTCGTTTCTTCAGAAATAAATTTCATGAGTTCCATGAAGCATTCAGATATTATAGGACGTTGACCTCTTTGAATAAAATGTCGTTTATTTTTTAAACCATCAAAAGGTATTTTATAGGCGCTATTTTAGATATTATAAACACTAAACAGTGTTTCTAGATTATCCGAAAGGATCACATGACTCTTGTGGATTGAAAACAATATTTCACATACAATCAACTCAGCCTATAGCAGTCCACTGTTGGACATGCACCCTGGCCTCCGCCTTCCACATTCAGTATTTCCTAGCTACCTTTTTAAAGTCGCTGGTCCATCTAGCTGGGGGGCGTCCAACACTACGCTTGCCGATACACGGTCTCTACTCCAGAACTCGTCATCTCCAGCGGCCATCGGTCCTTCGACAAACATGGCCAGCCCACTATCACTTCCGCTTACTTAATCTAAGCTCTGTCGGTAACTCCGGTTCTTCTCCGGATTTCATATATTTCCGGATACAGTAAAATTATGTACCGATGACAAATAGCCAAAGAACACCCATACAAGTATGCACTAATCAATAGTTGCCAACTATAATTAGCCACATTATAATGTTACAATCAGTCTCTACACAAATACTGGCAGACGTTCAAAGTGTAATTAGTCTATTATTGGTGCGACGCGATCGACTGCGGCTGATTAACGGTGACGATTTTAATTTAATTACTCGCGTTTTATTTAGTTGAGAGGATTTAGTTGTGGCTTCTTGTGAAAGGCCGCAAAGCTGGTCCAGGAAGATCTTAGAAGAAGTTAACTAGAGTATCAGCAAGCGCAATGTGGGAACAAGTTAGATGGAACAATGACGGAAGGTGGCTGGGACAGTTTAATTTTTGAAGTGAAAACTTCTTTAGGCGCATTGAGCACTTTTTGGGTGAACAAAAATCATGAAACTCGCTTCATCGACACCGAACGCTTGAGCACACGGATAAGTCGCGCGTTAATGTCTTTTAGAAAAAACTCTTTCTTTCATTAGGAAATTCTAATTCTTTATGCCTTTGTAATTTTATCGTAAAAATCTGTGCTGTTACCTTTAATGGCTGAAGTCAATCGCTTGTTTACCATTTTTTATCGAGAGCTATCAGGATCCAAGGACCCAATGTGAAATCCTGTATTGACGATTTAAGAAAATACACACGTTATTTTGTTCAAGTTTTCACTTCAGTCGGCACGCCACTCCTGGAGCCCACTGTTTTTCTATTGCTGAATGAGCCTGCCCTTGGCTTCGATTACGCCTGATGGAAAAAGTTGGATAAGGTCTATGATGGAACGAGCATGCCCAGAAGAAGACACTTGATTTGAAGGCAGGTGGGTTAAATATTGAAGGGAACACAGACGCTGGCAGAGAGTTCTACATATTGGTTGTGTGCATAATAAATGTGGAGGTGAAGCGCTGAGTACGACTGGTCGGGATATCAACCAAGTGCGGATAGTACCCTGCAGTACGTAGGACAGTCCGGTAGTAAATTCAATGCGGAAGGCGAACCCTATGGTTATAGCGTAGCCTGGGAGAGGTCGAAGTCGATTAGTGGACTGCGATAGGTTGAGTTGATTGATTGACTGGAGTTTCGGTGTATGAAAACATTAGCCTTTCCTCATCTATGAGTCACAAGCACAATGCAATTTACCTACCAAAAAGCTTTTTGCTAGTTTTAGTAAATAACGGTCTTTATTTACTAAAAACAATGCAGAAAATGGTTTAACGTGCTTTCCGAGGCACAGAGAGGAATATAAAGATGGTCACACATCCACGGAACAACCGCGGCAAGCGTAGCTTAACCTGATCTATCGACCCGTGCAGGTGTTATTACTTAACCACAAGCAAGAAGAAACATGACAATCCTAAATGTGATGGGAGCATGTAGATTCAGTATCTAAACGGACATTGAATTGAAAACTGAAGACAAACCTAACAAAGAAAGGCGTTCACAAGTTAAACAAACCTCCATAAGTGCACATTCATCGACACATACATGCGTGTTTTGACATACGCCCAAGATATAATCGTCTGGAAAGTTTTCAGGCCTGCACTATAATTGATATTCATGCAGTCGCCGTAAGGGGGGAGCAGAGGTGGGGGGGGGCGGAAGTAATAAATCGAGTTTTGTTTGTTAGTGGCGTCCGATAACATCGGGGGTGTTATAAATTGTAATGGGTGCATTTGTTTAGATTAATGACTGTGAAAGTGACTGAGGTAATGGGGGAGTTCCGTTGGGGGCAGGTGAAATTTGAATGTTCTTTTTTTTATTTCCACGGTATATATGAATAGGCTTGTGGCGAAGTAATAACAGCCGCACGGGTCGATCGATCAGGTTAAGCTACTTTTGCCACGGTTGGTCGGTGGATGGGTGAACATCTTAACATACCAACTACCAAGACCCCTCCGTGCCTCGGCAAGCATGTTATGCTGTTGATCCTGGGTGTCATTTGCAGATCTTTGACAGTCGTTACGGGTCGTCAGAAGCCTGAAAGTCTGACAACCAGTCTTATCAAGGGTTATCGTATTACCCAGTAACTGGTTAGTGAAGATCAGAAAGGAAGTCGTTCCATGTAAGATACTGGTATTCAGCTGCTTCTGGTTAGACTGGAAGCCGACCCCAACATAGTTGGGAAAAAGCTTGGCAGGTGATGATGATATGAACGGTAGTTTGAAAGCCTATGATGGATCTTAATTTAGTTTTAATTGCTACAAGACTTTGCGCTGTCAGAACCAAATCAGAGAAATTGAGACATTTACCAAATTATGTTTTTCCTTAAAAGTAACTTAATTGTAAATTCCAAAACACAAAAATAAAAAATAAACTTATTCAATTACTCAATTTCCTGTTCAAAAGTTTATAAAACCAATTTCCTATAATTTCCGGGAAAATTAAAAGCAATTAACCGAAGTTTAATTTTCTCGGGAAGCCACAAAAAGTTGAAACCCATATAAGCTGTAGGTAGGAAAATTCTTAAGAAATTTTGGCAATAACATCCTCTTGAGGTTGTCATACAGCGATCGGCAACTTCTCTGCCAAACGTAGTGATTTGTGTCGACACGTCTTAGTGTCGAAGCCCACTGGAAGTGCCCTTAGCGTGTAGTCACTGGCTGGAGTACTTTTACTGAGGCAGCAACAGGAAAGTTCGGTTAAGCAGCCGACAAGGTTGGCCTCCTATGTTGACCTGCAAGATACCAATTTGATGACAGCGTTGTACTGACTTCAGATGTATTTACATGAAGACAGTAACGTGTCAGCGCTGACTTGGTTCGAGTTTGGAGTAGGTATATCAACGCTATGTATCATTAACGCTGGTAGAGGGCTAGGAAGCAATGCAAGTTCCTCTTACTACCGGCAGGTGGCGGTATCAACAATGTAACATGTAGGCAGGTAGACCTAAAGATACCTTTGTGATCCGCAGTTAAAAAACGGTACCATTTCCCACCCGGAGGAGGTATTTAAAAAAAATAACACCAGGATTGTGTTTGGCTTGTACAGTTTTAGTAGTTTAGTTTGTCGGTCATCTCGCAGTTGGCCTTGCGAGGCTGTGACTGCATAACCGGGCTTTCTTGGGGCTGCCATTAAGAGTTAACTTAACGCCTCCAGGCAGGGCTTAAAAACTACTTAAATTACTAGGCGACTGCAAGCTGAGGGCACCCCCTGCGGGGTACGGACCTCGGCTCAGGGCGTCACTGGTAGGGGGACAGCAAGTGGGGACAGGCTGGATCAAAAAAATGTTGGCATTATTATTATTATTAGACGGGGAATTTGACTCTACTGGCTCAGCTGCAGCGCGGGCTGGCACTTCAACGAGCAAGGGAAGGTCGGGGGTCTAGACGTTATGCGTCGTTACTCGGGGTCTTCGCGGGGTGCGAGAACCTCGTAGGCGAGGTCGGAATGACGGTTGTGTGCGAACTGTACTGGTGGCCCTATTGCTTTCCTGGAGGAGAGTAATGGAGTCGTCTGGGTTGGAGAAGGGGTATACAGGCGTGATTTTATGTTAATTATTAAGTAATGTATAGTTAGGGATGACTTTTTCCAGTCTTCCAATTTTTATCTGATGAATATATATGTCAGTTTGACAGTTTTTGTACAGAAAATATGCCAAACTGGCAGATTTATTCTTCACATAAAAGTTATCTGACTATTGAAAAATCAGCCTTAATACTCATTAAGGGAATTTAAAGGAAATGATCTAAAAGTATATGATGGAAGCGCATCATTTTGCTTTAAACTTGATATGTGGATTGATACTGGGGCCTTGCGCATATACAGTTTGGAAGTATGTACTTCGTCTCGAGATATTAGATAGTGTTTAATCCTCTTTACATATTTTCTAAGCCACACCGTACAAATCGGAAATGTATGAAAGAGGGACCAATCAACATAATCGAAAACGAAAATATCTACACAGCCGATGTAAAACAAAACATTACCCCACATAGAAATATCAACGAAAATCCCGGTAATTCCTCGGAGCCAGTACAGAGCAATCAACTTGGGTATAATAGTTGAAAAGCGTCCATAGAGTGGTCAGGGCGAGCCAGACTATTTGAAATCACACTAACGAGACACTCGGTAACGCTTTGAGCTAAAGAAATAGTCGCTACTCTGTCTAGGTGTGGTTTTGACTAGCCGGATTAAAATGGAGGTTAGAAAGATTTGTAACCCGATCCTAACGAGTGAAATTCTTTATTTAGATTTGGATTTGTTGTATAAAATGGCCAAAAATATTAGGACCTAGCCACCACCCTCCACTTCAGCTACAACATACATACTTATTACTTACTACCCGTGACATTAAATCGCTCGGGCCCTACCAGAATACCAGTGCTGCGACACTTTTTAAATGTCGCAGGATCATGCTGAGGTAGGAGCCTTTTGGCCCCGTGCAGGACTTTCTGTTTATTAATTTTAATTTTTTACTTCCAAGAAATTTGTTTTTATAATTTTTGTACGATTAGTTTAGTATGTGATCTTCCTGTGCGAGTCACAATAAATATTTTTTCTTTCTTTTCTTATTCCGTATTTCATCAGAAACATCCAAGATAAGAAGTAGCCTATTTTCTTCTTCAGGGCCCAGACAACCTATTTGACAAATTTTATAACGATCGGTTCAGTGCCTAGATTTAATAAAGCTATGCACTTTAGGGATTTATAATATCACAAATCCTATGGATAAAAACGTATTAAGATTTCATTCTAAGGCTTTAACCGATTTTTTTAAATGAAAACCAATCTGAGTCAAATTTTAACTTCAGTGTCCATATACATGTCTTCAAATGTACTAAACTTTTACTTCACCTAACCGCAGTTTTCAAAAAACACTCACGGCCACAAAACATGACCTACAGATTTAGAAATACACTCCACTGAAAACATACAACCAATCCCAAGGCTAAATCTAAAAATGAAACACGAACCATCTGAGCAATATTTAGAAAGCAACTGACCAGAATACACATTCGGACAGAATTAGAGAGACGTAAAAAGACTGATAAAACATTTATAAGGGTAGAGGAGAAACATTTTCCATGCTGATGGTGGGAAGGCCGAGTGCACCAGTTGTTTGAAGTAGCGCAACGGTTTTCAAAAAACGAATATCGGATATTGGATTGTACTGGGAAGTTCTTTGGAAAATTTCGATTTGTTTACATCAATGTTGTTGCTGGCTGATTTTGAGTCAGATATATTTCATGATGTTGTTGAGAGTCTTTAAAAAAAAATCTGTAAAAATAAGGGTTTAAGTACGTTTTAAAATGTGCTTAATTTTATATAGCTGTATTATAACGGGAAAAAAGCTGAAATTTTCTTCCTGTCAGTCATTCATGTTACTTTACTTCATAGGCATATTTTAATAAGATAAAATTTGTTTAAACATAGTTTACAAACTCTCCCGTTGAATACAACGTAAATTTTTTATCATATCGCTAACATGTCCAGTTTTATACGATACCCAACTGGGTCGAGCGAGCGTCACTTATTTCGTATGTATGAGACGAATGTCTGCGGAGGGTGTATTTAAAAGTAGACATTTGACTGGACCGGCCACCGACTGAATACTAAGATGAGAGTTCACGTTTTCTCCTATACTGATGGTTGTCGAAAACTATTTAATTTTTAACTAGGTAGCGTACGGTTCGATCGTGAGAAAAAGTGGAAAATAAATGTCAACGGACGTGTACATGCATCACATAGCAAAATGTAGGTTTAAGTACATTTATCAACGTTCAATCTTTTGAAATGATCTCCTTAATATAAAATTTGGTAGAAAATAATCCCTCTTATTTATAAACGCTGCTTAAAGTTAAGCGATGTTTAAACGTCAAAAATGTATGGTTGAACAGTCGCTAACCATTAATTAACTTTAAGCAACGTTTATAAATAAGGGGGAATATGTAATCAGGATTTAAAAAAACTACATTCAAAGAAATGAATACAGAAACATTTTATTTTTCGACTTTGTAGAGAATTACATGAAATTGAGATAGGGTATGAACCAGTTTATTTTATCAGAAAATTTCCAATTCTACGAGAGCAAAAATACAATCTACGATAATAATCGTTGGCAAGCAAAACAATTTGAATTGGAAAAGTTAAATAAATAACATTAGTTGAGTTCAATTTATTTTTATTGGCGTTTCATTATTTGTGTAATTCAGCAATATTTTATGCAAAGCCTATTTTGATGGAGCACTGAATAAATGATGAAGTTTACATTTTGGTGTTACCTATATTAAAAATATAATCCCTTTTGCATTAAATGGTTTATTTTAATGTTTGAATTGTACCTAATTTATTGTTTGGTATTCATTTATGATTTTGATAATCATTGGAATTTAAATACTAAAACGATACCTACGCGAGTTGAGCGAAAAGTGCGCTTCTGATATAAAAGTTAAAACCTTTTGCAATACCTAATTAAAACCATTTACCCTCCTGCAGGCTTAGCATGACGCTTTTTATTTCTGCTCTAATGTAGAATAGAAATCGCTTGTCTACATTTCTCGGTGAAAAACTGTCAACTGTCTTTACGGAAACGTCATTTTTGTCTACTCTTCCGACGACAAAACGCTTGTCTACGGTTCTCGTGCTAAGCCCGCTGATCAACTGCTTCGTCACAGTCTTGTAAAAACAAGAGTATTATTTTTCAAATACACAAATTATATCTACCTCAAAGAGCAGAAAATACACAGATAATCTAAATAAGATTAGCCACATAAAATACACACATAGCAAAATAGTAAGCACAAAGCTGACATTGTCATATTAAGCCACCACAAGATCAGGCTAGGAGACTCCGCCGTAATCTCTGAAACCACGCAAGATAACACAAGACGCTAGCTAAAGCCTAGACTAGATTATGTTAGTATTTTAGTAAGCTGACGAATATTTTAGTACCAGACTAGGTGCTTTTGTAGGAGAAAAAATGCAAGGCGATACGTTTGTTTATTAAAGTTACTACTATTTATTCATAGAAAAAGTAATTTTCTTTGTGTATTTTATAGTATCTGTTGCCCGCGCTTCTCTTCCAATTCAGGATGAAAAAAAGCCTATCCTTCAAGTCATATTTGACAAATTTCTTAGGATAACTATTTGTCAAATTTCATAATGATCGGGTAAGTGGTTTAGGCGTGAATAGGTAAAAGACAATCAGACGAAGTTACAAGTTAGCATTTATAATATTGGTATTATTAATATGGACGTTAAGAATGGGCTGTATATTCTTTCTTTTCAGTAGCTTTTTTTTAAATATTTAATTTAGATGGCCAAAAATCTTAATTACTAACATAACGGCCTAACAATCTTCTCCGTCTTAATAATCATAACGTCTGAGCTTCTCAAATATTTGATAAACAGTAATTTGACATTTAATAGTCATTTCATTTGATTAAGAATGGGTATACAAGGTGATTTTTATGGGTTAATATTAAACTACAGGCCACAGAAAAACGCTGAAAGAAAACAAGAGTTTAATGAAAGCTCTATAAAATAAATTCCTTGAAAAAAACCCTGAATGGAAACTACATATAAGACTTACTCTTTGCCAAAATCCTCACGAAACACAAAACATTTACTAACTCCATATTTATATTTAATTGACATAAAACATTTACAAACAACAATGCGAGTCCTTCTCAAGGATTGTACGAAAAATATTTATCCTACATTTCCATTCATATTCGTTTTCCCGCGAACAATATAACAAATGTTCGACCACCCGGAAAAGCCACAAACAACATTACAACATGAATTAATGAACAAAAAAAGAAACACCAGAGTCCTATTCAATGGAAACCATCGGCTTACAAACGTCGGACCTTTTTAAAAATAATAATTCAAAACAAAGAATAAAATACGAAACAGAACGGACTCTCCATATTCTGGTCAGAATGGTAAAGACGAGCTCTCTAGAGAAATGTAAATAATTTAGAGAAGCGTCCTTTGAGTACCGGGTCCCATGAAATTCCTTCTGTTTGTTGCCCTAATTAGGTAAATTACTCTAGGGAATGTTTTTTCCTTGTTTACAAAAAAAAGTTTTCGACAAAAATTAAAATCACGGTCGTAGGTGTAAAATTATTATGGACAAGCACGCTTCTTTTGTTTCTTTTTCGTTTCCCCCCCTCCTTTCATTATGAAGGCTTTTTTATCAGATCTCTGCTTGACTAAAACGTTACATATCTTTTAACTAATCCTTTGAGACAGGACATGAAAGAAAGCATGGGGGATGTTAACGAGTAGTGGCCTTAACTAGGTCGTTCTAGGGTTGTTATGGAAAAGGGTTGAAGGGGTAAAATGTATGACAATAGGTCTCTTTGGCACTCGAAAGATATAAACTTGAATGGCATGCTGGCCTATTAACGGTTTTATTAGCTACGAGTATGTATACGTTGACCTTGAAAGAAGAATAAAGATTGGTGTGCTGTGAATGCTTGATTAAGATTCGAAATGACCCGAATACGACAGATATCTTGTCCCCACAGATTTTGCTATGTGAGCCATAGAGCCATCGATTTAAAATAATGACAAAAAAGAACGAAAAATGCAGTTCAGTTTAATCGTGAACAATACAAGACTGTAAAAGTCGGATCGGTACAGTACTTTCCTACTATAAAAAGATTCGTTCGCATACCTACTTTCGACATTATTTTCTCGAAAAAGCACGCCCAAAAGCACATTTTAATTTGTAAAAAAAGCAGGAAGGTATTCGCAGTACGTTTGGTCTGAATTCCTCAACTTTTCAGGCACACACACATAGGTAGGTACTTGAAAACAGAGCATTCTTACAGTCGTTGGGGTCATATCTTTTCAGAGTCTGTTGAGTGCGAGACAAATTAAAGAGAAGTCCTATTGCAGGGTGACTGTGTTTTAAGGCCGCGTTGGATTATGAAAAAGCTTTTAATTTGAACGAAATGGATCGGAATTTTTATTATAAAACTGTTATTTTATTATCGGTTACGTACATTTTAGAGACTAAGTAATAATAAAAAAATCACTTTTTTGCAGCTAGACACGCGTGTGAGGTGTCAAAACACGCGCCAGCGCGCGGCCTAACTAACGCCGGTGAAATCGAAGGTAGGTCCGGTACAAAATTTTGAAATTTAAGGTAAAAAAACGTGTTTCTAGTATAGACCTATTAGGTTTCTTTATTTTCTGCAGAGTACACAGAAAATAGAAATCATCCCTTTTTAATATTCGTAACAAAAAAAGTCGATTAGGTAGTTAACTATTCTTACTTAGATATTTTTTACTCCAGTTTAGTGTCACCAAAACATTGTGCTACTGTACACAAGCTTATTTCCAAGATTATGTTTGCAGTTCATATTCCTTTACGAGAAAATCGGAACATGGAATGGCAACACGCCATATTTCATGTGAAACTTTTAATATGGTAATTGAGGATCGCGTTTTATAATCAGACTGTTGTAATTACTTTTTAAAAAGGTCGTTTTATCAAGATGTTAATTACTAGAAACGGCGACGTATTAAAAACTATTGAAATATTACGGTCATAAAAACCACAAATAAAGTAATAAAACGTTTTGATTTAATGTTTGAGCGTTTAAATTGAACAATATTCATTGTTTCTCAGGGTTTTACAAACTATGGGTCGTTTTGTTTCATTATTACTATAATTATTGTACTATAATTATTTATTAATTTGCTTACACTATAATCAAATATTTCTTGATATCAATGTGGCCGATGTATGTCAAAATGGCAGTCACTCAACATAACATGTCAAGTCAAATCAGTCTGTAAATCAACCCCAAGATAATGTTTAAGTAAATCTAGGGGCCCTAAACATATCTACATTTACCCAAACCCATGGCCACCTCGCGAGCCACCGAGCCGGCGAAGGAGCGGCATTCATACTGCGGCGCTTCTCGTCTCGTTCCCCATTCATTGTGATGATTGCTCCACACTCATTATATGTACTCGCAGCACACCGCGACTCTGAGTGTCCCGCCAGGATGTTTGACTCATAGTAAATAACGGGAGTTTTCTGCCTTTGTGTGATGGTGAAATGTTTTATGCTGAGTGGGTATTTGTGGGTAAATATGCATTTGGTTTCCTGTGTACCTATACAGGGTGTAACAGAAAACCTATTGCTATCCTTAAGCACTAAAGAGAACAGCTGGTATAGAATCACTATACATAGTTTCAGCTCATAATAAAATACTCTAAGAATTGATACCAAATTTACGGTATCATATGTTTCTTCAATTCAAATCATAACAAACGTGTCACCGCACTACGTAGGTCAATAACTTTCCACGTTACTTGCCAATATCACGATAAATCTCTTCCGAGTGATGGTGTTTATTTCAATTTAAAAAGTTCGGTTTCTGGTATCAATGTATTAAAAATTCTCGATAACTTCCGAACATGTAGAGATAGGATTAAAAAACCCTTCCAATGTCGTTTGATATCGTCCAAAGAAGCCGTGCACTTTGTGTGTATATACCCTTTCCGTTACACGTTGTATAAAAATGGTAATATTATAATCACTGTACCCGTACCTACGCAAAAGACGGGCGTATACGTTGAATTGTAGACACCAGCCTAAAATACAATATATCATTACCTTCTTAGCTTGTCGATAGCAATCCGTAGATAGTCAGCTCAGAATTTGGCTACGAGCTTGGCACTCTCAGCACCATCCATCGACCCCCGTAATTTTACTGATCCCCTCACAGAGAAGAGGCCTAAAGCAGTGGGGCCATCAAAGGCTGATAGCTGATTGCTGTAACGAAGGAAGGTAAAATGACTTCTAACTTTAGAACATTACGTTAGGTACAGTCAGCGTCAATAAAATCGGGACGAACCGACCTGTTCAAAATGATCTAAACAACTATGAAAATTAAAAATTAACTCAATGACACAAGCTATGTTTCAGAATGAAGACAGTACACGACAACTGTCATTCTGACAAGAACTTTATCCAATTGAGATAAAGTTTTATTTTCTTAGTTGTTGAGATCATTTTGAACAGTCTGTTCGTCCCGATATTTTTGACGCTGACTGTAGGTACCTACTGTAACAAAATTGTCTGAAAGTATCTAGACCCTAACCTAACCTAAACGTATTGCTTCCACGATTGTACGAAGCAATTCACTTGAAGTATTACTCGGACCTGATTTCATTCCGACTGAGATCAAAGACCTTGCGTAAACTACTTTTAGGGTTCCGTGACGTCAACTATAAAGTCTCGTGTTGTAAAAGAGGTCCCTAGAGGATTGAAATAACTTGTTGGGCTTAATCGCTTTTAAACACTGTGTTTAAACCACGAAGTAAGGAGACGGTTAGCAAAATTGCAGAGCTATTTGCCTTTTGCTCTATGTTAAGGCTGTACTATTCTAAAATTGCGGCCATAACATAATTATTTAATATTTTACGCACAGAAATGTACAGAGGCAGACTTAAATTTCATAGGCATTTTCTTCCAATCGACCTTTGCGTGACGCACAGACGAACTGTGATAGGTGCAATAACGTAAGTCGTGCATAACTTAAAGTGTAGTTTGAAGTAAATTCGTTTATGTACTGGCAGACTTCACACTTCCTATACCGCTGGGATCAGAAGCTTGAAATTTTACATAATAGTTCCATATGTTGCGAAGAAAGCACAGAGGAAATATTTTTGAAAATATATTAAATAAGAAATAAAAAAAATTAGTTCGGTGGGGCACACGGTTAGTAAGTGAACAATTCCTAATTTGGGGAACGTTTCATATCAATAATAATAAATCAAATGCTTGTTTTCTAAACAAGAAAAATATGAGGTAACTCATCCTGCTATATCCTACTAATATTATAAATGTGAAAGTTTGTATGTTTAAATGTTTGGATATTTAGCTCTTTGCATGTTTGTTACTCAATCACGCAAAAACCGTTGAACGGATTTAGATGAAATTTGGTACACAGATAGTTTGTAACCTGGATTAACACATAAGATACTTTTTTATCTCGATAGCACGTTCCCGTGATATAATTTTCGACCTCCACGCGGGCATAGCCACTGGAAAAAGCAAGTACGCAAATAATAGTATACCCGCGTGCACTAACATCAGGTGAAAATAAATAGTTTTTACTTTTTTGTGCTTACCTTTCAAGTTTGTGCGAGTCGCCTATCGTGTTTGTAGTGACTGTTTGATGTTGTATGGTGGTATTAACTTTGTACCTATATAAGCATAAATAATGCAAAAAAATGACTTATGTTACACGTACGGCAGTCGACACGTCAGTGAAATTAAAACCTTTTTTTTTTTTTTTGTTGGGCATCTCGCAGTTGGCCTTGAGAGGCCGTGACTGCTCAACCGGTCATTCCTGGGGCTGCCATTAAGATTTTACACTTAATGCCTCCAGCCAGGGCTTACAAACTAAATTTATATGCTAAGCGACTGCACACTGAGGGCACCCCCTGTGGGGTACGGACCTCGGCTCAGGGCGTCACTGATAGGGGGACAGCTATCGCTATTGAGGACAGGCTGGATCGAATTGGCATCATTATTATTATAGGGGGAATTTAAAGCTACTGGCTCAGCTGCGGCGCGGGCTGGCGCTTCAACGAGCAAGGGAAATTAAAACCAGAATAAGCTGGCCTTTTATTCTATTGAAATACGGTACTACGCTAGGCTGAGAGCAGTGGTGGCCCAGTGGTAACGGCCCCAAGTTATAGGTAATGAGTTTGAACCAAGGCAGGCACTTCACTAAATAATTTAAATAATAAATAATTTCATCACCTGCTCTCAAAACGGTGAATGAAAATATCGTGAGGAAAGCGGCATGTCCTAGAACTAAACATTGTAAGTCATGTGACATATCCCGCGCGGTAGATTACAGCCCACACCTTCTTGAAGCGAGGAGGCCTGTGTCCCAGTAGTGGGAACATAACAGGCTGATTATACTTCAGTAGGCTAGCTTAAGGTCAAAGTGCTACCACTAACTTGAAGCCGACTGTACCAGGTGTTTATGCATCTGTCGTGGCCATATCATAAATTTGCTCACTTCATGAAATAACATATCGTAGATTTGCTCAGTTCATGAAATGCTCGAGAATTTCATGAAATGGTCGCGTTTCATTAAATTCTCGTCTTCTTCTGGTTCTTATATTACAGAAGAAGATAGTTGAAGTCAGGTTGACGGAGCCCCACTGCGTTGGTCTACTATTTCTGTGTGCAGGGTTTAAAGGAACCTAACATAACCAAACGTCGGGGTGCCCTTGACGACGACCGTTTTCTCGACAAAAAAATCTCGAGCATTTTATGAAGTGACCAAATCTAAGATTTAGCCACGACACATCGATTACATCCTTAAATTGAGCTAGCTTAAATTGTAAACAAAGGCTGAAAATATTAACATATTGATATCAGATGACCAACGCTAAGAAAATAATCTAGTAACAATTCAATGCAAACCGAGAGAAAATCATCATATCTTCGTAAAACAGCACAACTAAAAGTTGCATCTACAATTCGTCGCAGCCATTTTTAGTTCTGTAATTGTGAGCTGACTGGAGACAGAAATTGCCATAATTGCTGCAGCAACACGGCAAGGATCTTAACTGTGTTATCTTCAGAAGAACGCCATTAAGTCATTAGTGTTGAATAGATTAATCTAGTTAAATGTTGGGGTGTTTAAGACTGGCGCGTCCGTGGTTTTGTTTATGTACCAGAGGTAAGGATAAATTGAGTTCATTTCCTTGTATTTTTGGTGTGCTGTGATTAAAATGTAATGTTTTGGATATTCAATATAATTAATACATTTAACTTAAGTCATAGGACTTGTATCGACTCTGTTTTCAGTAAAGTTAAATGTTTAATAAATTCCCCTTTTATTTCAAGATTATGTTTTAAAATTAATAAAAAAGAGTATACCCTAGTCATTTACTATAAGTAATAAAAATAAAGTAATATTTGTATTCTGTTTAACGTATCGAAGGCAAAAAGGTCAAACATCTTTGGCCCAAAATTCAGCTGCGTGATCTCCGCTCACTGACACAGATCTCATGACTGCGACAGTGATCATTTAAATTTAAGAGTGTCATTAATTTACTACATTACTTCTCTATTACTACACCTACACTACATAACAGTTACACTTCAATTTGTCTACAATCATCCGTACTCGGAATTGTTCAAATCACGAGAAGAAATAGAGTGGTTACTAACTAACAAAGCGGTTATGTAGCAAAGCCAGTGAACCAGAATGCTCTCTAGTTTAAACTAAGTATAAGCACTGCAACTAATACAGTCCAGTAACCATGCTAGTGAACTGTGAATCTACATATTTAGTACTATTTTCTCACTAATCGGGGACTCTAGGAATAGACAATATTTTACAACTTTCGTTATTATTTTTTTGTCGAATACTGGTCTTTTGGGAAATTTGTATTATTGTGAGTGTTTTTTGTTTATTTTAGGCGTTTTATTTGTGCAGAATTAAATGTTTTTTTTCCTATTGGCTATTGCAATTTACTGAAAACTAGCCTACCACGCATTAATAATGAATTTTACTAATATTATAAACGCGAAAGTTTGTGAGGATGGATGGAGGGGTGTTTGTTTTTAACCGACTTCATAAAAAGGAGGAGGTTCTCAATTTGACGTGTTTTTTTAATGTTTGTTGGCTCAGAACTTTCGACTGGGTGAACCAATTTTGATGATTTTTTATTTGAAAGCTGGTGCTTTCCGTGTAGTCCCATTTAAATTTCATATAGATCTGATGATGCGTTTCGGAGACAGACAACGGAACTCTTCAAAAAATTACAGCAAATCAACCGCGATTGCTGCTATCGCATAAATATGCATTGTTTTTACCCCAAGGATGATGACATTTCGAATTGGTGTGGGGTAGGTACTATAACTAAAAAGTGGAAAATAAAAACTTTGTCCAAAAATAAATCAACGGACTTCCAAAAAAACACTACAAAGTGAAAAATAACTTTAATTTCGGAAGTCGGTGACTTTGGATATGTATTTAAATTTTCATATCAACAGTCACCGACTTCCGAAATTAAAGTTATTTTTCACTTTGTAGTGTTTTTTTGGAAGTCGGTTGATTTTTTTTGGAAAAAGTTTTTTGATGAAATGATGATTTTGATGAAATGAAACAGTAACAGACAGGCTACAAAATGATCGTATTTTTCGACCATAAAATAACTATAAGTAATTTGGAAATATTCCTGCCCTTTGGAAGCTAGCTTGGCGTCCGCTACCTAAACCGTATCTTACTCGAAGATAATGGTATCGTGAGGTTGTTTATCTTAAACAGCTCTAAATAAAAGTCCGAAAAGTTTTATGTGGACGTCATTATAGCCAAAAAAGTCTATACATATATATAAAAAATGAATCCCTATTTGCCTTCCTAGTTTAACTTTTGTTACAGTTATATTTACATAATGCAGAATTGCATATGTAAGTAAGCGGACATGCCCTTTTTGCCTGGAGGCTTTTATTTAGATTGTAAGTTCTGTTTACGTTTTTTTTTTACTATTATTTTTAGTTTTCGATGTTTTGATGGTATATTGGCGTGAGTTATCTGTCATGTGGCAAATTTAATGTTTTTTTTTTGTGTTTCGTGATGTTAATTACCTACTATTGTATAGAATCAAGTTCTTCTAACTTAACAGACAGCTGTGCTGCTGGGGAGTTTGTTGCGCTACTTCTTCCCAGGTAAAGCACTAGGAGGTGGTGAAGGGCGGGCGTTTTGGGGGGAGTGTCTTATGTAATTTTGACGTTCAAAAAGAGCTGATTCTCAGCCTAGTTTGAATAAATGACTTTTGATTTTTATTTCCTTGGTCACGATATAACACGTGAACGGCTGGACCAATTTTGATAATTATTTTTTTGTTGTATTTTTATTGACAGGAAAAGGTTCTTATGAAATAAATTATAAAGTTGCGCGTAACATATATATATAATGCGAATTCATAGTTCAAACAGGAGAACGTCTGTCGGATCAGCTAGTGAGCAATAAATATGTTCGCGCCGCTCCACACAAGTCAGTTAACACAATCTGCGCGAGCGAATTTCGTTTAACATCCCGCGCAAAATTCACCTCAGCTTGACCAGAGCTTTCAGCACTAGGAAGTGTGGGTGTAGTGTTTATTTTAAGACAGATTACCAGCTTTTAGGCAGCAGTACATCTAACTTGAACACTGGAATATTCCTGCAGCCTACGTGAGCCAATACCAAGTACGACTGGTATATTCAATAGTTAGGCTAGCTTTAAGAGAATTCACAGCCGTCGGGCGGGCTAACGGTCTTACCTTTTCACTCAGCTACTCCACAGCTTGCGTTAACTGGAAATCCTATATAAGTACATACCTATACCGTTCTTCCCTTAAGGTACCAAAGTCCCATAATATATGTCATCCAACTTCATTGTAATTCAAATTGCCACTAGTTCAAAACCGCCAATTCTAAAACTTGGGCAATAATCTAAAACTTGAAATTGCACCGCGCCAATCCAAAACTTTCCACCAATTATCTACATTGATTTGCATATTCCGAGTACAGCAATAACCTCCCCTACACTTACCTACTTGGTTAGTAACACCTCTGGGAAAAGAACATTTCGCACTGGTCCCATACATTGCTCGTTACACCCAAGCTAATATAGCCACTAAACATTTTGAATAATTAATGTGCTACAACCACAAAGATAATTATATCGTACCGGATCGTTTTTGGAGCAAGGAATTGGAAAGTAGGACGGTGTTAGTGGATTCTTCTTGTGAATAAGTAATGTATTGTTTTGGGTAGAGAGTGGGCATCTGTATTATGTACGGGCATAAATAAAATGGGTTTCATTTCCCGCCACGTATTTCGTTGAATCAGACGGTAAGCTTACTTGTATATCGAGCCTTTTGTTATGGGTTTCGAGAGAACTTAATGTCTATTGTAATAGTTAACCGACTTAAAAAAAATCGGGGAATTTTTCGAATTATTGTTACCATAAAATTTAATTCGGGACTATTACAAACATTTTAAAGCAAATTTTAACCAGATCGGCTCAGCCGTTCTCAAGTAATGCGCTTACCAACGAGATTTGCCTCAAAGAGATGTCAACACCAACTGGTGGGGTCCGCAAGGGCCGATGCCTGCCAAGGGTGCGGGGTGTTCGAAAAAGATACCGCGGCCCCTGGCACACAGGCAACTGAGGGAAAACGGGTGGGTTTTAATCAGTAAAAGTCTGACACGCCCTCCTGCTCCACCCAGAGCGGGAGAAGTTATTTGATGATTTCCCACCCAAAAAAAAAACCAACGAGATTTCAATTCTATTTACCTATATAGAAGAAGACTAGGTACAGCAGTCTTTGGAAAACCTAATAACCTACGATATTGTGACACTAGTAAATCTACGTACCTAAATGCGTACTGATTTAACATTCGCCTCACCAAACCGACTTTCCGATTCATAAACACGACAGAAGAACATATAAACTCCCAGATTCATATATATTAGGATCAGATATATTTTGTGAGATGAGTCAAAGCGACCACAGACACATACGTACTTCAGGTCACGTACTGCGTCACATGGCTTTCTGAAGGAGATCCTTCATCAAATATCGTTCACATTTCGCTTTTTATATCAAGAGGTTATCTTTATGTCAAAAGAGATATAATACTGTTTTACTATGACGTGATCAGTAGAGATTTAAGTTTAACATCTCCGTGAGTTGAAGACGTTTTTCTCAATATCTACATAAATGCCTCAATATTTACGCAATTTAAAAATTGTTTCTTGTTTTTTTTTATATTTTGTTTTTAATTTTATAGTGCTTCTTGCACAATTACTGTTTAAGGGGCATGGAGTGTTAACCTATAAGAAATTCTTATACTAACCTTTGATTTTAGTAAAACATCATCGAGTTACTTGTCGAGAAAACGACTTAGAATAAAGGGGCAAAACAGAGATGCAAGAACTAGTAATTAAAAAGTTTTAACATTACCCACTATCTTAAGCTATCTTAAGGTATCAATCCGAGTCATACGTTGACTAGCATCATACAAAAAAAAAACAATACACAGGTAATCATATCGACGGTATACAATCCCCTAAGGGCTGATTTTACCAAAGTCAAATATCTTTTTTCCGTGGAATAAAATTGACGACTGACAGTTCTAGTATGGATAAACTGTCAAAAATTCAACATTTATTTGCAAGATAAGACTTGCATGTTTGTTTTTGTGATCTTCAGGCTAACCACTATGGGTTAGTTTAACAAAAATAAGTCTAAAATGGCAAAATGCCCTTTAAATCCATCATGACATTACATTAACTAGAACATGATATGATAACACATGTTTGAAAGTTTGAAGCGCTCTGCTGTAAAAATTGTCATTTGTAGTTACGGGATTATACGTAGGGACCGTCGATATATTCCAGTAGGTACACTGTATTTAGTACTAGAAACGTATATTTAATGTTCTAACTAGATTCTACATTCCGTGTCTGAGGTAAATCCCACCTGCATACGACATATCCGGTAACTGACGTACGAGATTACATCTGAGGTACGTTGAAGGTAGTCAGTAATCAACCCAGTTGCCAGACTAAATACCTTAGTCCAATGACTGGCAACGAAGGTACTGAACTGTCACTACCTACCCGAAAATAAAGTGACGAGATATAAAATAAAATACTGTCATATAGTAAGAAGGGGTACAACATTTTTGCTTCACGTATTAATATATACATTACATATTATATAGATAAGACATTATCTACCTATAACATGACTGTACATAACTGTACATAACTACTTGTAAAAACCGGCTTTCACAGCTGTTACTGTGAATGTTATAGGTTGAAAGCACCTAACCTACCTTTGCTCAACTTAAAAGCTTAACCAAGAATGTACTGTCATTCACCTTAATCTCTCACATATCTACCCGCATTCAAACTAGCACCAGTGGGTTCGTAAATAGATTTTCATAGCATTAACTACAAGTGTTGTGGCGTTTTAAGGGGTAGTTAAACCTGACCATGATTTGCATAGCTTGTGATTAATGAAGTGGCAACCAGTGGTTAAGGGTTACAGTGGCAACGAAAGGGTTATTAGTTTTCAACCACCTGTGTTATTGCTTTTTGAAACTCATTGCTACGAATATTTATGACTAAATCAAATACACTGAAAGTTATGACAACCCAGGAAAATGACAGTTTCAAAACAATATACAGATAATTCTAAGAAAGTTGAGTTATAAATAAACTCTAAAAGGTCATGCGATAAAAACAAATCATCAAAGGCTTGTAATTACTTAGGTTTAACTTAAAATTCATAAAAAATCAATGAAAACGTGGTATTATTAACGAAAAACTCATAAAAATACTATGAAAATGTGGCATTATAATTATAATCCATCAGATTATATCTGGCGCAGCTGCTGAAAATAGGTCAGTAGGCCCAAATCTGTAACATCAGCGCCATCACCTGCCAGCTTCACCAACACCTTGTTACATGCGTCAAAACTAAAACGGAATACGTGTCAATTCTCAACGAAAACAATTACGCGTGCAAACGGGCCGAGCAATTTACATAGAGGGGCGACGTCGACGTCGCCCGGGGCGCGGGACCGCCCGATTAAAATCCCTAAAATACACGTCAACGTGTTGACGTTTTGATGAGGCGAAATAAATTGTGCGGGATAGAGGGGGGGCACCTCCTAACCCCCGGGGTATATGCGTGCCCCAAGAAAATGAAGGTAATCAGCCGACTGTGTCGCCCGTTTTTGCTTTGAAAACTGTGCCGTGCGCGAATTTTATCAGCTTACACAGTCCAAATGCTGGGTTGTGTATTTCTTTTGCGTTTTTATTTCGTTCGTGTATAATCATTCGTCTTGGATTTTGAATATTACGCGGATTTTCGTACGGTGAAATTCGATTTAAAGTGGCAGTTAGCTGAACCTTCTAGACATTAGGCAAGAAATATAACATGCTACGCGGTTTTCAAGTTCATATGTTTTGGTTGAACGGAAATCAGTTTTCTTATATTGCTCTACCTGTATCTCGTACTTTACTTTATTGTACACCAGAAACTACATCACAAAAATAACTTCAAAACATACAATGGGCATAATAAAGTCCCTAATCACTTATATTTAAGGCTCACCGCATTACTTTGACCTAGGGCATTGCCCTTCCCCAAAATAACAAATATTAAAACTATTAATAACTGAAAGTACCCTAAAAACTTCAACGACAACCTTCTCAAAATTCCCACAGCAACCTACACGGTCCACATCAGCCTGCGACCGACAACCACAACTTCACACGAACGCCCAAATCAAACTGTAACGATGCAATAATAGGGCCGTCACTACCCACGACACCTCGTCACACACACAACGGTGACCATTTAAAACTTTCCCGAACATGTGACATGAGGTGACAACCCTAGCATGAACGCAATTTTGAACTGTATTGTTTGTGCATTAAGGTCGCTGCTGATGACAATGTGCTAAAATTTGGATGGAAAATTTAACTTAGTCGCTGTGAGATAAAGTTGGTTGTTGCAAAAATATGGGGAAATTATTTACTGTAGCTACTGACGTCATACATGTTTGGGATGCATCTAGTTGTAACTTTTTGGTGAAGATGCTTAAACTATGCAAATTGATCGATCATTGTATTCAAGTAAAATATCCTGCCAAAAACCTGTTTAATCAATTTAGAATTTATTGGATTGAAGGACGTGTAAAACATGCCCCGGTTTTTTGATACTAGTGATTAGGCACTGAACTGTATTTACATGTTTTATTACCAAAAAGTATAGATGATTCGTTATGAAGTTTTTAGCATAACTACAATAAGCTACGAAATAAAAGCTGTTCCAATACTTTTGACATAACAAAAAATATCTACTATCATTTTTCGAACACGAGTTATTGCAAAAGTTTACAATTTCAGCCAATATTTTTTTTTTTGTATAAATTTTGCAATACTTTTTACCTAAATCATCAGAGCTAAAAAAGTAATACAGTAAAGCAATCCTATACTTTAAAAACATACGACTCTTGTAGCCTTTCTCGATAATAAAATAACCGGTATGGAAACGATATTCCTGTGACATCCAAACAAAGTTTAATATAAATTGTGGTATTGTTTTCGTTCACGTGTAGTTCGTTACGGCTATGACGCCGAGATTTCAAGACGTGAAAGCAATTTAACTTCAAACAATAGAGGTGGTACTGCGTGAAACTAAATTGATTATCACCAGCTACATCGACATTTGTACAGTATTTAAGGTTTTAACTTATTTGTAGGTAGATCAGAATTAGGCCTGCAATATTCTATGATAGATTTTTATAACTAAATGATTAAAAAATTTGCCATTTCGGATTAGGTTATGGAATAGTGATAGCGTTGATAAAATGCCCGAAAGCAAGAAATAACAAAAAAAAATGGTAAAGGAAATGGAAGCGCTGATTTGGAAGGAGGATCCAAGAACTTTGCCCAACTGTGCGAAACTTTATTGGCTATAAAAAATTGTTATAATTATGATAAGAGACTTGGACAAAAATCCTTCTTTCTTTGGAAAAGTGCGAAAGAGAAGAGAAGAGAAGAGAAGAGATGGACGGCAAAACAAAAAGGCAGGGTTATGGTTTTTGACCTGTGTATGTGGGTGTATCACCAAGTAGTGAAAGAGTGTATGTAATATATTTGTATATTCATCTCTTCCCCCATAACTTTGAAACTACTTAACATAATTTCACAGATGAGATATCGTTGAAAGCGTCTTTAACGTTTGCTGGTTAAAACCTAACTTAAACCACCTAAAATAAATTCTAACAGGAGTTAGCGATCATAAGCTTTAAGACGAAGTGGCATACGCCCGCGACTTTCAGATATTTTCTTATTTCACACTTTTTACTGTTTTTCTAGTGGTCAGGTTTTAGTTTTTGAACTTACTTTTTATTAAAAATTTAGACAATACAAGAAAAAAGCTGTTATAATATGTAACTTTGGCCGTTTATTGTAGCAGTCATCGGAACACGAGGTCTACTCTCTAAGTCCGTCAACGAAAATAGGGTCCCGTCCGAAAGTAGTTGACCGGTCAAAAAAAGAGCAAAAAAATAATTCGGACCGGTAAAAACATTTAGGGCGTAGGCACAAACGTCAAATCGTACTGTCATCCATTTTTATACGCTTTATATTAGCTTCACTTGTATGTTTGTTTGTTGGTTTGTTTGTATGTAACCGACTCCTTTGAGCGCGATTTTGACCCACTTTAAACGATCAGATTTCATTGAAACTTTGTAAACTTGTCGAGGACCGATGACAGTTCAATAATTTAAAAAAAAATTGAGAAAAAAAAAATAACACGTTTTTGTAGTTAGCAGAACTATAAAAATAGAAAATAAATAATAGTTTAAAAAACTAAAAAACACGCTTTCAAAACCAAACTAAAAAAGGAGAAAATAATTAAATTCAATTAAAAAGCGTGGGGTGCTTGACATTAATTGATTATAAAATACCTCAAAAAGCACCCCACGCTTTTTAATTGAATTAAATTATTTTCTCCTTTTTTAGTTTGGTTTTTAAAGCGTGTTTTTTAGTTTTTTAAACTATTATTTATTAGTTCGGAGACCGAACTAATGATCTGTCCGTAAGTTACGTACGGAGTAGGAAATGCCCGTAATTTCGGCAAAACTACGAACTTGTGCGTTGGGAGTAGACTCCCAGATGGGCTTACATGCAGCTACACACATTTACAAGCTGATCATATCCGCGCCAGTAACATTTTGATACGCTACTGAATATATTCTACATTCATTTACTTAAACATAATATGAGCATCAAATAGCAAGTTAGATATGTCTAGTTAGACATGCATATCGACGGTTAAAACGTAATAAGGTATAAGCGACAAAAACCAAAATGTCCAGGAGAGCGGCTTAAAGTTTGAAATTGTAGAAAAATGGACATAACTTTTTTATTTATTGTCATATCGTGAAAATGAGAACAGCTCTAGAATCATGAAAAATAAAGCCATTAATTGGCACTTTTATTTATTTGATTCGACGTTGTTTAATGTGGTTTCATGCCGCTTAGATCCATTGATCTTATTTTCCTAATAAGGTAATTCGGCGTAAGTTACATCTACACCGAAAAAAACTAAGAGTATATAAGACTTAGCTACATTTGATATACTCATACGAAGAGGTAATAGGGCATAAGTCACATGACTGTAGCAAGACTGAAATGGGTAAAGAAGTATAAGTGATGATTCACATCATTGTGCCGAAAGGTAATAGAGCATAAGAACCAGTGCTTAGCAAAAACATCGTGAGGATGTTAGACATTAGCGACGCTATAAGTGGGTTGAAAATAAAGGTAACTTGGTACTTCCACACATCAAATTTTCTATACCAAGAGGAAAACGAGAACATCCAACCTACGGCATTATCTGTGCAAATGGTAACGTGGATTAAACGTCACGTCTTAAAAATAATAGAATCACAACCAACATGATTCTCCTTTAAAATAAGACTTATGTAACTGCATACATTTAAGTACCCATCATCGTTTAATTGCTGAATTGTGATTAAATGAAAACAAAAATACGTTTTTTCACTATTTATTAAGGTAAAACACAGTTATAGTTTTCACGATGTACCTATTTATTTATAGTATCAACATAGTAACAAAAATAAAGTAGTAATCTAATGAAATAACATAATCAAAATAATAAATCATCCATTCACCATGTACACACGGTTATATATCAAGCTATACATTTCCAGTTTATGCTGACCTCTCATTGTACGAAAATCCTATACAATGCGAGATCAACTTATACTGGAAATGTATAGCTTGATATGTAGCCGTCTGTACTCATTTAGTCACTATGACGAAAGTTTTTTTGGTACCAACAATAATATTACGTATCTTAAAAAAAAATATACAATAATCAGTCACAAAGTGTACCACATCAAATTAAAGGGTAGGAAGGATAAGGAACTATTATTACTTAATTGTCTTTTAGACAATAAATCTTATCGTAAAACCACTTCAAACAAATCGACTGCATAACAGCAGATTAATTGTTTCAGTTTTAATTATCAGCTAATAGAGATCAATAATAAATCAATTAATTACTTAATCAGTCTTAATTAGGTATCTCCCGGAGATTCATTTAAGTAGGTGTCTAGGACGCAAAAACCTGAAGAAAAAAGTGCACAATCATCACAAAATAGAATTACAGATTAGTCAACATTATCCTCGATGTCAGTATCGGGCAAAGTATCTTTCACCTTTTTGTTGAAAGTTAAAGCTAAGTACTCTGCTTGAAACTGTTGAGGTATAACTTGGTCTGAGCAAAGCTTTAATAAATCTTTGTGTTTATTCTCAGTAATTGGCAGGGGTGTAGGATAGCAGTCCGGTAAGTCAAGAAGCTTTGTTTTGGATGCGATTTCAATATGGGACACCGGTGTCTCCGGATCCATAGAGAACTTAACCGTTGCTGATGTACGGTTCTTTTTGAAAGTGGCAACTCGTATTTTACTTATTTTACCCATAAGATTTCCCACGAAGTACTTGTCTGCAAGTAGGTCCCATCTCTTAAAATCTTTGTGAGTTAACTGCTCAACATCAAAGGGCTTTGGATTTTGTCTTGCCGTTTGGAATACGGTATACCATTGGGAAGAAGCCCAGATAGTGGTATTTTTAACATGGTTTTCAATAGTCGCATGTGCTGAATCGACTGTCATGTAGGTATGACCGGTAAGTAAAAAATTTATTTGAATAGATTCAATAGTTCTGCAACGTTGCAGAGTCTCGTTCAGCATTGCAAGAACAATTTTGTTCCGATTTTGACCGGGACAGCAGTCACAATAAAGAAGAAGTCGTCTTATATTCCCGCGCTGGTCAACCTTCGTTATGTATTTTTTTAATATTGTAGCCATCTCATTAGCACCGCGGTTACCCTGGCTTTCGTCCCAATAATAGCAATAAACATTGCGCGTACCATTTTCGTAGATAACTGCATTGTAAACGGCCAGCTTGCGTGTGTAAAATAATAACATGCTATCACCATAAGGGGTGTTTAAGACTTTTTGCAAGTCAAAACTCATGCAAATGGATGCAGAGTCTTTTAAATGAATAGTTTTGTGCATCTTGTAGCGATTGTATGTGTGGTCTTTCTCAATAAGGTGTGCTTCGTGAACTCGTCGTTCTTCTGCTGTAGGATCAGTTTTATTTTCGTACTGACTACATTTCAGGCATTTGTCTTTTTTTGGGATATGGAATGCTATATTAAAGTTTTCGTTGAAAACTTTTCGAAAAATACTCTCCGAAACAAACGTCAGTCCTTGAAAGCTACGATGTTCTTTATACTTTCTATATAAATTGGCTAAGTTTTTGTATTCTGCCGGAAGGTATGTTCGAGTACTATCCTTTCTACAATAATGAGAAGGAACCGCCGGTAAATATTTAATGTAGTTTTCAATCGCTGTAATGTCATCGTTGCTGGTTTTGTTGGGAGGTACACTTTTACCCCTTTCAGATTCCTTGGCATTACCAAACTCATTGGCAGTCGAAACCGTATAATAAATATATTTGTGTGACACATCAATTGTTCTGCACAAGAATTGTAGACATATTCGTCGATGAGTTTCACCATCCGTAATGTTGTACTTGTACGTTGTGGTGCGTTTTTCTGAGTCCTTACTCCTCTTTCTTTGGATGTTAGTTTTCTGGGTTAGGCTGATGATCCAATCCTTTCTTCTCTGTTCTGAAAGGCTCCAAAAATGCTTGAAAATACTAAACCTTCGTTCTTCCGTTATATCACCACAGTTGTTTCCACATTTCTTACCCGCGCAAGGGTTTGGTTGGACTTTTTTTTCTTGAACAACTTCTCCGTTTGTTTTAACGTAACTCTGACCCGATAACCGTTTTTGGGCAGCTTGTTTTCGCTTGTTTTTGGGAACCTTTTTCGCCGCTTTGTTACCAACAATCTCTTCTTCGACGTCAAGAGTAATTTTCTTCCTTTTCTTGCCATTACCTTCTGGCTCCCACTCATCTGAGCTTCCTGCATCGCCAAAGGCATCTAACAAGGCTACCTCGTCGTCTGACATATAATCTAAATAAGAGTTTTTCTTTCCTTGACGGATGGTTCTAAATGTTGAGGATTGAGTTTTGTTTGCGTCGGTTCCCGAAGATGTACCTGGAAGAACTTCCAACGGTTGTTGGGAAACATAAGATCGAACAACGATCGGCTCGGAGTTTGGAATAGTTGATATTTCGTTGGGCAATTCCGAAGCAGACGCAGCGTCCGGCGCAGAGCTCGTGAGGACGCCAGACGCAGCATCCAGCGTGGAGTTCGTGAGGATGACAGATGCAGCGTCCGGCGCGGAGCTCGTGAGGATGACAGACGCAGCGTCCGGCGCAGAACTCGTGAGGATGACAGACGCAGCGTCCGGCGCGGAGCTCGTGAGGATGACAGACGCAGCGTCCGGCGCGGAGCTCGTGAGGATGACAGACGCAGCGTCCGGCGCGGAGCTCGTGAGGATGACAGACGCAGCGTCTGGCGCGGAGCTCGTGAGGATGACAGACGCAGCGTCCGGCGCGGAGCTCGTGAGGATGACAGATGCAGCGTCCGGCGCGGAGCTCATAAGGATTGCAAACGCAGTGTCCGGAGCGGGGCTCGTGACAATGGGAGACGCAGCGTTCGGTGACGGAGCAGAGTTCGTGAGAGTAGCACACTTCTGGAAAAAAGGTAGGTAGGTAAGTAAAATATAAAGTGGTGTGAATGTGTGTGCGCGTGTTCCTGCAGGAATGTGTGTTTATAATACGTTAAATGTAGTTCCTGTATTCATGATAATATCGCAATATTTACAATACAGGTAGTATACTATACTTAGTATACTACCTGTATTGTAAATATTGCGATATTATCATGAATACAGGAACTACTCAGGATCAGATAGTAATCTGTATTTTAAATTTCAAGTCTCTAACTTCTGCAGTTTTGGCTCGACAATGATAAATCAATCATAGAGTCAGTAGTAATACAATTACCTCTGTGCATAGGTAGGTAAAGCCATAACACCCAAGCCTATATAGGCAGGTAATTTATTACTTAAGTGTTCATTCAAATCTGAATACCTACTTCATTTATAAGTATATCACTCTCGTTTGCCACAGAGGATTCCACAGTACTAAAATAAGCCCAACATAGATACATACATGATAGATACCTACATAATACTATACTTGAGGTTCAACAACAAAAATACAAAACAATAAATTATTTACCTTATCAAATTCAGAAAGAAGGCTTCTGCGACATTTTTTCTTAGTTCGTATGTCCGATGTTTTTAAAGCCATTTCCAGAATGTCTCTTTTTCGACCTCGTCTTTCCATTTTAACCTAAAACAATACATTCAAAATAATAAATATCAGTTATAGGTACCTACTTAGTAAGTAATCAATCACAATTACCTAATACAATAGCAAAAAGGTTAGAGAAATAAATACCTTACCGTTGACAGGAACTTTGCAAAAACAATTACGCGCTAGCGCACATGCTCTCGCCGTCACTGCACGCGGCTGACTGATTTTGGAATAAGCGACTCGCTAAATAGCTACTTGATTGCAACAAAGTGATATAAATTGGCGTAAGCACCAATTAATAAATGATCATTGTAAAGTAATACGGCGTAAGAGACAGAGTTATATTAAAATAGTAAATGGTAGTAGGGTATAACCGATAATACAATATCAAATTAGATTTTAGTAATTGGGTATAAGCGACAACTGTGTTGTAAACCTGTAAATGGTAGTAAGGTATAACCGACAGTTCAATATCAAATTCGATTTTAGTAATTGCGTGCAACCGACAATTGTATTGTAAACTTGTAAATGGTAGCAAGGTATAACCGACTCTTAATGTTTTTGACGATAAAGGTAAAGAGGCATTAGTTTCAGCTTTTAAAAGAGGTGCTAATGGTAAAATGTCGTAAGCGCCCGGAATCTCTATGCCAGGAAGAAGTAAAAATACATTAACGACTATAAAACAAAAGTGATGCCATTTTTACAGGGGTATAAGCGCCTTTAGGGTAAAAAAGGCCTAAAACTCGGTCGGTTACACCAAAATGACATTTCAAAACCGCAGTTTTTTGCTTGGGTATAAGTGACAAAAAATACATCGTAGAGCCATGGGAGTAAGGGCATTCGAAAAAGCAGAAATTTTTAAGAAGGATGGCATTCATAACTCATTTTCGACCAAAATGGCGCTTATGCCCTATTACCTTTTAACCGTCGATATTATTTTAATTTGGTTGAGCGCCTGCTTCAATAACAGAGCAAAATTACCTCGCATTCTGAAGGCAATTTATATAGACAAAATTACGTACGTAATTGAGATGTATTCAAGCCAATGAATGTGGTGTAATAAGGAGCCTGTTTCAAGAGATATTATGTACATGGATGTCATTTTATTCATGCGAAAAATTTAGCTTTTCAAAAGAGGACGCTCCATTTATTCATCAATATTTTCTGTGAACATCAAACGTGATTTCGCTTTTTAGCGTTATAAATAATATCTGTTATTACCGAGCGTTGCTCGGTTTTGGTTTGACGTTTTCTAAAAATGAAACCTAGCTAGATCGATTTATCGCGCCCCCGGAACTCCCTGGATACTAAATTTCATGAAAATCGTTGTTATTATATCCCACATTTCAATGATAACAAAACCAGTACGAGCTAGCCTCGAACTCTATTGAAACTCCGTACTACTCTAGGCCAGCTGGGTAATTCCGTGACACACGAACAGTAGCAATGGTTTTCATTTTGACAGTACAACAATATTCAATGCGTTATTCACGTTGCTGAGCAGACAATTTTTTCGAACATATAAAGCAATTAATTAGCAATCTCATTCAAAAAGATTCAGATTGTGATTGATAGTGTGTTACCACTGGAGTTCGATGATCAGTGTTGGTTATTCCTATCTTTAGCTAGAGGGATATTTTATGATGCATACTTTATTTTTTATCAAACTTAGTAGACTACATCGCCATGCTGCGTACGCATCATACTTCATCATAATATAAGCAATCTTCCAATTATGAAAAAAAAAAAATGACAAAAAGTCGCCCTATCTCAGGGAATGAAAAGTGAACATTATTATTATAAAGTAAAGCGAAATGTCAAAAATCCTGCCCTTAAGGGCCAAGGCGAAGCGTGGTGACGCATAAAGAGATTCGTCCCTCCGTAAATGATTACAATAAAACTACCACCATGCGGGAGTAAGCAGAGAGGGTGGTCGATTTGCATAATTTTACTTTTATTACAGTCACACGCTTTGTTGAAATTTGCGTCTCAAGTCATGGCCGGTTCTTTAGTTCATTTCGGTGAATTATTTCTAACAAAAGAATTTGTATATCAGTAAAAATTGAATGTAATGGTATGTAATTACTGTGTAACAGAAATCAGGCAGTCTCAATGTAATCAGTATATTTATAGAAACACCTTATGTTCTGTTACCATACCTAATAGACATAATACATTTCCAAGCATGTTACGAAAATAAAATCCGATTTTAATCAAAGAGAAATCCTATAAAAACAACATTCCAATTTGTAATACATCGTATCACATTCTCATTAACAAAAAAGGTTTTTTCACCCGAAACACAATACCAATAACAAAGGTCTTCATTAAAAATGCGGGGTATACGGACACGAAATATTTAAACAAAATCGAAATAACGAAACATAATAAACCAACAATTATCTGTAATTATTGCGTATACTGTGCTCAATTAACATCGGACATGAAAAACATTCGGATACGGATTCCGATTTCAATTTTAATAATTAGCGGTATTGCTGGCTTATTTGTTTAAAGGTAGCTGGCATACAATGTTTATCTTGGGGTCAACATTGTATGCCAGCATACTGGGTAAATAATGCCACAACGATCTTGATCACAATGTTTTTCATCACTTTAAAGGAAAATTAGTTGATTAAAATCACGATCGAGAGTGGTCACGAATCATAATTATGGCCCTGTCATTGAAAGATTTGCTCTTAAAGTTAGAGCTTACGGATTATTATGTCGAAGCAGTTCTGCCATATATCTTGGCACTAAATATTGTCATCAGCAAATGGTGAGCGTGCACATTTGTTAGTGAACACCTCATCATTATAATAAGCCTATAATATGCCCACTGCTGGGACACAGGCCGCCTCTCTTCGAGTGGGCTGTAATTCACCACGCGGGCCCAGGTGGGTTAGTAGATGTCACATGTCTTCAAGTTTTTGGTTCTAAGACATGCCGGTTTCGTCACGATGTTTTTCTTCACCGTTTTGAGTGCTGTGGTGATGAAATAATTTGGACAAAGTAAAGGTCTTGGTACTTACCTATGATCTATAATTCGGTAAGTCACGGCCACTACTACTGAGCCACGAATACTCTGAATTCCTACCAAGACTCTCAGTGTAACATAGTACTAAAAAAAAATGAGACTCCAGTGTCCACTTCACGCCCGCTCTAAATAAGTCACACTGCATACCCTTTACCTATGTAACCGTGAGGACACACCAAAACCACCCCTAACCCAGGCTTTTAAATCAAACCCCCTCCGATTCTCGCGCATCAGGAATACCGGAAACAATTATTTTTGGACCCCCATCATATCGACAAGGGTGGAATCGTTATCCGTATAGATTTGATACAGTGCCGTATTGCCATTTTGTTTTAAATGACTCGGGATAATTTAACATTTATTGTATTTGTGGCGAGTAGGTGTCTAGCTAGGGAGCCAAGTACAGAAGTGGAGACTAAAATGATATTGGTCTATCTAGAGATTCCATGCCTCAGTATTTAGGTACATTTGGTTGAGCTGTATCGTAAAAAAAACGTGGAAAACTTAATTGCATATCACTTCCAGAATTCTTAAGTGGTTCAATAATGATACAATGTAAAGTTTGAACAGCAAATAGCAAAACGGCTAATAAGAATTGTGTACGCAATCATCATAAACGACTTCAATTCATTAGCTCAACGAACTGCGAAAACATAACTTTACGTCTTTCATTAAAATCCCAAGAAAACAAAATCAAGTAGATCTCCTACAGGTGTCGTGCCTCATACAAAGAAACCGCATCTCGCGCTGTTTCAACTAATGTGTTTACACCATCACATGCAAGAATCCAACAACCAGGAAACAAGACCTCCGTCACCCTCTGAAACGTCATATAAAACTGTCGCAAAAGACGCAAGAGATGAGCAACTCAAAGGTCAAATAAACTGGTCGTGTTAAGGATTTCGACAAACATCGTCAGTAACAGACGTGTTAAGTTTTATTACTTGCCTCTTGCAAATTATACGTGTGATATACGACCTGCGTACATTTACTGGTTCGTACTGAGATACTTTCCTTGTAAAACGATAAAAATTAGAAATTCTCCAAGGGTTTCGACTGTTTACCGTGGTGATTCTAGCGCCATGATTAATTTATGACACAAGTGTACATAACGCGGGGAATATAATATGTAAAAATATGTGTTTGGATTACAATATTTTTTCGAAGTTTCATACCTGAGTGATGGATATGGGTCGATGTTGACTGTACAGAGTAATGGATTAATTGAAATTGAATAGCAAACGTTAACAAACCGGACGTTGAGTAAACCCATAAAAATATATAAAAGCTGCAGTTGTTTGAATAATTGATTAAAACTGAATTTGAAAACAATCCCCGATGTAAGCCAAATAAGGTGTGCACAAAGAAATAACAATAAAGTTATATAAGTTGGTGATTCAGGGCTAAAAACAATATGGACAATAACAACCCCTGAATATATCAGAATCGGCATAAACGTACTTAGAAACTACAAAATACCTAACAGAACTAAGCAACGAAAACTCCATGAATATTTTTCCCACATCCGCTGAAGTTTTTCTTTTATTTTCAAATTCAAAAATAGAAAAAAAAACTCCACGATAGGCCGTGGAACACACAAATTCGTTGCAGATGCGTATCGCGAAACGAATTGACTGGCGCGGGTTACCGGCGTCGATGGTCGCAAAAAAAAGCAAAAAATGCAGCAATAGAATCAAAAATGTTAGATGCCGAACATTGGGTAGACACGAGGACATGTCGCGTCATAGATTAACAAAAAAAAGATTGTCTGTATAGGCTTTATGCCCATTTTGGAAAGTAGGTTTTGTTTTGGACTACCAGCGAGATATTTAGACGGAGTGTTGAATCAACTTCTGATTGTTTATGAAATCTTTTTGCAAAATTTGTTTAGAAAGTTGATTTAGAGGATCAAACGTAGGTAATTCATTGTTGTTTTCAGGGTTTTTCCGCAAAAAAGGTCAAGAGCAAGCCCATTCAATAATAAAAAATATTAAGAAAACTAGAAAGAAAAAGAACTATTAATGATCTGTTAAATCGGATCCATGCTACCAACTTCCGACAATAATGATTTTCGAATATTATGATTTTCGACCTGATAATAGAACCAAAGAGAAGCCCTCTTTGGTTCTATTATCAGGTCGATATAACAAAGCTAGACAACAAAATCGAGACCAATAAAGCAATCATACTACACAACCTATAAAAAAATAAGAAATACCACCCTACAGGGAATAAAAATCACAAAAATGCTCGGAACAGAATGCTAAAAAATGTATTCAAAAGCTGGAACAATTCATATTCCCGTTTTCATTTCGACCGGTAGCTGAGCCAATTATAGATATTTATTTGACATCAACAATAGCCTTGCCAGGCCAATAGCAGTGATCAAAAACAAAGGCACCTGGTACGTAACTAACAATGAAATATGAATCCGATGTGAGCATTGTAAATTTGAAAGTCTGTCTGAATGCTTTGCATGTACATTATTCTTTATTAAATAAAGTTGGGACGTTGAGGTAAAGGGATTGGATATTGAATGTTGACGTATGCCTGTGTGTAGAGTAATGTGGGGATTTTGAAGTGCTTTTATTTCGTGGTGTAGAAAAGCCTGATCAAGTTAGAGGAAAACTACAAAAAGATATGATATTTCATGGCAGTCAAAACTTGAAAAAAAAAATTGTGGAAATTAAAAATTTAATTGATGCATTTTGACGAACGATAATATGGAAATTGAGATTCAGAAAGATATGCAACTAATGTGTAAAATATACATTGATTTTTTGACTACGAAAGCATGTAGCAGTGGTGGCCCAATGTTAGGCCCCGACTTACCAAGTTATAGATCGTGAGTTCAAATTCAGGAGGCGCTTTACTTTGTTTATATAATTTAATAACCACTGCTCTCAAAACGGTGAAGGAAAACATCGTGATGAAACCGGCATGTCCTAGAACTAAAAATTCGAAGACGTGAAGAAGTAACCTCTATCAGCCCGCTTTATATTTTTTTATTTTTTTGGGAACGATATCTAGCCGTTCAACCTATGAAATTGTCGTCTGCTTTACCGGGCTTGTCTGTGATAATCTTAATAAATTAAGATTACCAGCTATGGCTTTAAAAAAAACTTAAAACTGGAGCAACTGCTCGCTAAAGGCACCACCTGTGGGGTACGGACCTCGGCTTAGGGCATCGCTGGTAGAGCAAGGCAAGGGCCAAACTGAATCGGATTGATTATTATTAAGGGACGTACTTAATACTACAGGCTTAGCGGCGCAGGCTGGCTCGACGGGACGGATATTGAACAGAACGTCGCGACGGGCATCGGCGACGAGGACGAAAGGACGGTGGCTTGCGTTGGTGTACCCTGAGGGTAGCTGGTGAGCTTACTCCTCTCCTGGAGGAGAGTTATAGCGTCGTGCAGTCGTCGGGAATGGTAAGAGTATGCCTCGATCGGCGAATCTTACTAATACTGGAGGGAGTGTAGCGGGCGGTTGCCGTGATCAGGGAATTGGTATGCTCCACAGCTGAGTCGAAGAAACGCTTGGAGACGCATTTCATGAACTGTTGGATAGTGGGCATTCTGAGATCCAGATGGAGATTCCCGTTTTGGACATAGAAGAGGGCTCCCGTGACCTAAGGAAACGGTTCTAGAGATGGGGCTTAGCATGTGCGAAGACGACGCACGCTTATGTCATGATAGGGCGGTATGACCGCGGTGTAGATACGCAATTTAAGATTATATTATTAAGATAATACTAATGCATGTAGCAACTTAGTATAGTGTGCAAGTACTGCCATATTATTATTTGTATGTGAACAACACAACAAAGATAGAGGTAGTAACTAGGTATATAGAAACGAGTAACATAATTAACGCAAGACCTCACACACCCCAATTAGAGTACTGAGTTAAAAGCATAATACGATGAACAATACTATTTTTTTTAAAGCTAACTGGTATAATTAAGAAAAACGTGTCAACCTAAGCATTACTTTATGCATTTAAAATTGAGTCTTATCTTTTCTGAAATAAGGCTGAATATTCTTTGGCTCAATCAGAGGTAGGTATAGCAAAATACATAATAAAAAAAACTTATATTAAAAGTTACTGAAATCGATTCAGTAGTCAATTAGGAACAAACTACTTTCAGGTCTTGCGTCCATTCTGTTACATCGTGTATAAAGATTTGATATATATATATATATACAAAAATAGTAAAGAGGGTATTAAGAAAGGACCTTTCAATCGAAGGGAAATTGAAAGCACAGCCGAAATATCTTTAGTTCGTTCAAAACGCGACCCCACATCAAGGGTCCTCGGGGAGACAAAATTAAGTACTACGACAGATATAAATCACTACCCATGACCGCAAAATGTGCATGCATCATGAAAACTGGGTATTACGCGGGTAGATGAAGCGTTTTATGAAAATATGAGACCCCGAGTAAGTTGAAGGCAGAAGATTTTGATGAGATTGATGTTTTAGGGAAGCATAGGAAGCTTAATCTATACCTACTATAATACGTGAAGCAAAAACTTTATACCCTTTTTTATGTAAATATCGCGGACGGAGGGGTTTCAAATTTGACACAGATAAAATTTATATAGAGAACGAGTGCAGAAAAGTAATATTTTAATATAATAATGTATTTCTATTTAAATGAATTTTAGTCGAATTTCGATCACTGGGCGACCAGTAGGTAATATTAATAAAAGTACTTATGTAATAATATATAAATATGTACACTTCGTCGCGTCACAGGCAATTTTAATAAGTTTTTCTCTAACTTGGATTTATTCGCTGTATCCGTTGGAAAATTTAGAAACTTATTGCTTGACAATAAAAAATAATCGAAAGAATATCAACAATGTATTAAAATCTCTATATCTAAGTATTCCTGAATATTGTATATAGTAGCTGTAATCTAAGTGTATTTTATTTCATGTTCATATCTATTCTACCCAACTTTTACTTAGTCAACATTTTCCTTGTCTTTTTGTGTATCTGTGGAGAACGTTGTTAGTTGCACATTTATATAACTCCTTATGTACTATATATTTGTAAAATATAATGTGTAATTGTTTGTTCTTCCAAATAAATAAACTAAAATAAATAATGTCTTCCCAAACTAGAACTCTGCCAACCCGTGTTCAGCAAGCGTGGTAATCAATGCTCGTGCCTTCTCTGTATGAGAAGAGGCATTTACTCAGCATAGAGACAGTTACTGTTTTTTACATCAAATAGAGCTTTACATTCATCATCATCATCTGCCTCGCCATTTCCCAACTATGTTGGGGTCAGCTTCCAGTCTAACCGGATGCAGCTGAATACCAGTATTTTACATGGAGCGACTGCCTATCTGACCTCCACAACCTAGTAACTGGGTAATATGATACCCCTTGGTATGACAGGTTGTCAGACTTTCGGGCTTCTGACGACCCGTAACGACGGTCAAAGATCCAGAAATGACAGCCGGGATCAACGGCTCAACGTTCTTTCCGAGGCACGGAGGGGTCTTGGTATGTAAAGATGGTCACCCATCCACGGACCAGCCGTGGCAAGCGTAGCTTAACTTGATCGATCGACCCGTGCGGCTAATATATTACTTAGCCACAAGCCTAAATAGAACTTTACATTCTAAGTCATAAAGTTGAGTCGTCGAATCATGGAGTTCTAGTTTGTCCTTTCCAAAACCAGTGGATAACGATAGCCACAGTTATCGGTTGGGTATACAGGGTGTAACAGAAACCTATTGCTATCCTTAAGCACTAAAGATAACAGCTGGTATAAAATCATTATACATAGTTTCAGTTCAAAATAAAATACTCTAAGAATTGATACCAAATTTTCGGTTTCAAATGTTTCATAAATTCAAATCATAACAAACGTGTCACCGCACTACGTGGGTCAATAACTTTCCACGTTACTTGCCATTATCACGATAAATCTCTTACGACTGATGTGTTTATTTCAATTTGAAAAGTGTGATTTCTGGTATCAATGTATTAAAAATTACCATAACTTCCGAACATATAGAGATAGGATTAAAAAACCCTTCCAATATCGTTTGATATCATCCAAAGAAGCCGTGCCCTTGGTATGTATATACCCTTTCCGTTACACGTTGTAGAGGGTACTAAAAATACTGACATAATTTATGTTTAAATAGATACGATTTGTTACTCACAGTCGTGACTTTTTGTGATTTTATGATATGTCTAGTTTTTTCCAGCCGCTTCGCCCACTTGGAGCTCGAAAATGATCCCACGGCAACGTACTAACGGGATAAAAATGATCCTATGTTGTGTTAATCCAGGTTGCTAACTATCTGTTTACCAAATCCGTTCAGCCGTTTATGCGTGATTGGGTAACAAACATCCAAACATCTAAACATCCAAACTTTCACATTTATAATATTAGTAGGATATAGTAGGATTATAAATAATAATTATTGTTATTAAACCTTGTCCCATGTCATTTTTCCACAAAAACATTTTTTTTTCAGGGCAATAAATACCTCACTGTCACATAAAATTAGAGCGAATCATAAATTAAATAGCCTAAAATCATACAACAAGAGACAATGGAAGCTGTTAATTATATTCACAATTTATGACAGTTTTTAATCGAGCAATATATTCTAACAAAGTTTTGATAACATTTCATAACGACCGGCATAAAGGTTACAATTAAAATTTTAACAATATGACTGTTGTTTAAATTGTTGATGTAATCCAACTTGATTACAGTTTTCGAATTTGATGGGAGAACAACAAATCTTTATTTGACCCGCCGCACGTCTAACTGACACATTGGAAATTCTATTGTTATCGGAACACATGGCGTGCACTTGACCGTGAACAGTTAATTAGTTTATTTTTTATTTGCCATTAACGTCCCACTGCTGGGCAAAAGACTCTCTTTCCATCTCTCTCTGCCCAGAGTTGCCAAGGACCATCCTGTATTGGAGGAGTCTAGCTCATCCAGCCATGTCCATCTGGGCCTGTTGTGATGTCATTTTCCAATAAGCGGGACCCACTGAACGAAATATTTTAAAATGTTCGTGCATAAATCATAGTAACAATTTCTTTTGAATAATACTGCTATAACTAAATTCCTAGTTTTCAGTGAAAAAGAGCGCATAGCAACAGGAGTTTAATCATCTGACAACCGAATTCAAAAGTTAAGTACTGCGTTTAACTGAAGAAGCTTTCGACCTTAAAGCTACAACCTCAGTCCAACCACAAATTCCTTCAACAGGCAGTGAAAACGAAACGAAGACGACTTCAAGCAATGAAATAAACGCCGAGCTGTCTCAAGCAAATTTTCTTCGAACAAGCCAAGGAATTAATTAAGGGACATTGGAGTAGTATAACTATCTAGGTAAACAATTAGTCTTGGACTTTTACAGATGAGTCCGAATAAATTAAGTCTATTTGGAAAGTTTTGTACAATTGTTTGTTGTTGTCGAGTGTACCTCCAATTTTATTAAAGTGTAGGGCCTTTTTGCAGGACAATATTAATTAATTTTCTTGTTATTATAATACCTATGTCACCGAAATAGAATCACTGTTTCTCGATATCATCTTTATTTAGTTAGCCCTTATCAAACGACTGATATTGACAGCGTAAATACGACAAATAAATAAGACCTTTTCTAATTATTTTTTATTCTATTTGTAGTAGGTAGGTATCGGCTTTAATATTGTTTCTTTTTTTCTACTCCCACATAGAGATCAGCCCACGCTTTGGTACGAGGCGCTTACAATGAGGTGCTGGTTAAATAAGGTACGGAAACTACAGCCCATTTCGTACCAAAATTCGAGACCCAACCCAGCATTTGCGTCGCTCAACATAAGGTATGCTACAGACTTGTTCGGGTTAGCATAATTCGGCACAGTCGGGCGGCAAAATATATATTCGATTTTGTCGCCCGGTTAAGCGGGATTTTGCCAACCCGAACTATTGTGTAGCATCCTAGCACCCCTAAGCCACCACAAAGCGTCCATCATCCATATTTTTGCCATAGCAAGCACTCTTAATAAATCATTGCAGAGTGTATTATCGTTGACAATGGTTCATTCGGTCTATAGAGTCGTTTTTCAGAACAAGTAAAAGTACGACTTCACTCACACAAGTAATTTAAATATGTTTGTTAGTTGGGTCGTCATGTTTATTTAACTCATTAGCTAAAATTTAATGGCAGATGAAATCGATAATTTTATTTTTGTAAGAGTATGAAAACAACTCTTCAGCTTTTTGATATTATTTTTGTCGTTACAATGATTATTTATTTACTCTTTTCCACTCCCACTCTAGTGTCTCACATTTTGCCACGAGGCGCTCACAATAAGGCGATGATAAAATTCGTGACTCTACCCAATATTCGTATCACATTTCTTCACAATTGGATAGCAAAATATAAATGTCAGATTTTGTCGCTCATCTGTGCCGAACCATGCCGACCCGAACAAGTGTGTAACACCCCTAAGACACCACAAAGCGTCCATCACCCATATTTCTTCCATTCTCAAACTTTCCCTATTCATTGTAGTAAGCACTCTGAATAAATCAAAGCAGAGTGTAATATCGTTGACAATGGTTCATTCGGTCCGATGAGGCTGGCATGCCATGTCGGCCGTCACACAAAGCGGACATAACGAGGGCGGGCCGGAAGCGGCTCGCTGGCGCCCGTGCAGCATCCGCCGCGTGAGGGCGCCACCGGCAATATTTCCGTTTCGAGTCTGAAGTGAACTGACGTGGGCTAGAAGGGCGATGTGAGATTATTTATTGGGAATATTTAAGCTTGAGTAGAATGTGTTATTTCATGACAGCCCATTAAACATATTCTTGAAGAATTTACGGAAAACCTAGTTTTAGAAAAGTACATCTAAAACATAGTTTAAATAGAGTTAAGAAGACGCAGATACTTATTTTTCCTCAGCGATTTTACAGCTAACAAAGGAATTAACATGTTTTTAATTTTATAGTATTTATATACCACCACCACCACCATTTTTTTTTTTTTTTTTTTTTTATGTATTTTTATTATTCACCATATAGGGCGAAGGTATTCTATTTAGGGCGTAGGTTATCAATAATAATTTGCAATCCAAAAACCACAAAAACAAACAAAAACATCTTGAAGCCTCACCCAAGTGATTTGACAGTTAACAAACGAATTAATATTAACATACTTTTTAATTTCATAGTACTGTAAAGGTTGTTTGCTTAGCATGAAACCTTACGTTTACTGGCAGCCAATGATTGGGCTATCTATGATCGAACAGCCAGAAAGTTTAAGTTTGAATTTAAGAACAGTTTGACATAGGTTTTTGTTCCGCAGATAATTTTGCTTTGAACTGATTACTTTAAATTATACGTGGAATCACGAATTTAAACTCCCACAAATATTTCATTCGTAGCTAGATCCCCTCGACCCCAACACAACAGTACCTAATCACCATGATTTCTGTCCATTTAGGGCGTAAGTTATCGAAAATATGTGAAATCCAAAAACTAATAAAACATCTCGAACCCATCTTTAGAGGTGTGTCAGGGATTCACTTATATAAAATAAAACTCTGCGACTGATGACTCTTGACTAATGACTGACGACTAATTTATTATCAAAACACCTCTACTTATATATACATTGACAATGTTATAATCTAGACCATAGCCGAAACTGTTTGCACTCGCTCGACCAATAGCGATGCGCCGCAGGCGACCCGCGCGCGGGGCGCGGGGCGCGCTGTTTTGCACACGGCACTATTCGGCGCGAAGGCATAAATACGAGTGGCGCGCAGAGCGCGGTCCTTTCTTCAGAGCGCCGCCGTCGAGTGAAGACATCTGCCATCGATTCGCCCTGTCGTCAGCGTCGCGTGTCCATCTGCGAAGTCACGGAGGGTGCTGGTGTTCTGCTTGCTCTGCCTGCTTGCCTTGGCTTACAAAAACCGCTTCTTTCGAAGCGACACGGCCGGCGGCGTGTGCGGCGTTGTGATGACGTCGTGCTGTGCCCATGCCTTTTCCTGTTTCTATAACTGCACGTAATGAAACGTCTTTTTCAAGACGGTTGCTTCACTGTTTCTTTTCGGAATGTCACAAACGTAACTGTAAGGTAACTGGTTCAGTGGTTGTGGTAATAAATTGGTTTCCAGGTATGTGGTAACTGGTTCGGAGGTTTATGGTAATTGTTCGGAGGTACGGTAATTGTATGACAGGTACTGTGTCACTACATCACTCCCCCCTAAGCGAAGCGTACGTTGGGTTTCACTGCGCGGCCGGATCGAGTGACGTAGGAGTCATGCGATGCGCTTGGGGTCGACGACCGCGGCTCGACGCTCGGTGATGTTCTTTCGGCGCGCGGTACCTGCTGTGTCGCGCATGTTGTAGTGGTAAACCCTTCGTTGAGTAGATGCGCTGGCTTGAGTCTGTCTATTGAGACAACTGTAGTTCGAAGTGGCATCTGTATGGTGTAATGCTTGCTGTCACGTTGAATTACCTTGAACGGGCCGTCGTAAGGTGGGGTCAATGGACTTCGCACGGTATCATTGCGCACGAACAAATGGGTACACGTCGCTAGGTCCTTGTGAACAAACGTGCTTCTGTTGTTGGAGTGAGATTTGCTGCTCGGGGACAACTTCGACATTGTTTCTGTCAGCTTCCGGACGAATTCTGCGTCTTCATTTTTCGGCTGTGAAGGCACGAAGAAATCTGACGGTATTCTGAGTGTCGCTCCGTAGGTAATGAGGGCCGGGCTCAGTTGGGTGTCTTCCCGTAGGGCGGTACGAAGGCCAAGTAACACAGTCGGTAGTTCTTCGCTCCAGTGTGCACCGGCGCTTCGTGCCATAAGCGCGGACTTCAACGTTCGATGCCAGCGTTCAACTTGACCATTTGCTTGAGGATGGTAGGCCGTAGTACGTATTCTTGTTATGCCGAATTTTTTCATAAGTAAGTTGAATAACGACGATTCGAACTGTCGACCTTGATCCGTTGTAACTCGTAAAGGGCAACCGAATCGCGATATCCATCCCTCGTAGATTGCTTGTGCGACAGTGTCGGCGGTGACGTCACGCACAGGAATTGCTTCGGGCCATTTAGTGCAGCGATCGATTATTGTTATTAGGTATCTATAGTCGTTAGAGGGCGGCAGTGGTCCAACGATGTCAACGTGAATGTGTTCGAAGCGTGATGATTTTTGAAACTCGCTGAGTGGGCTGATAACGTGTCGTTGAATTTTCCCGCGCTGGCAACCGATGCATGATTTCGCCCACAAACCAACTTCTTTATTCATATTCGGCCAGAAAAACTTTGTAGACATTATTCTTCTTGTTGTTCGCACACCAGGGTGACTTAGTTCGTGTTGCGCTTTGAATGCTACTGTACGATAAGTCGCTGGTAGGTATGGACGAACGTTCCCGGTTGATGTTTCGCATATGATGGGTCGTTGACCTCCGGGCAATGAGATAGGCGCGAACTTGAGACTTCGGTTTGTCATGCAGATCTTCAGTTCTTCATCGTTCTCTTGGTCTTGAGCGAGTTGATTGTAGTCGATCGTGGAATGCGACAAGTCGATTTCTTCGATGCGTGATAAGGCGTCAGCTGCTTCGTTCTTATCACCGTGAATGTATTTGATCTTCGTACAGAACTGACTAATGTAGTGTAGCTGGCGTTCTCGTCGTGGTGTATCGCTGCTACTTGGCGTTCTGGTCAGGGCGAAAGTCAGTGGTTTGTGATCGGTAAATATTGTGAGGTCACTGCCCTCTATCAGTCGTCGTAGGTGTTGCACAGCGGTGTACATAGCTAATAATTCGCGATCGTACACGCTGTAGCGTCGCTGCGTCTCACTCATAGTTTTTGAGTAGAATGCCAGTGGTCTCCACACGTCGTCAACTTTTTGTTGTAGCACAGCGCCGATGCTAGTATTCGAAGCGTCGGTAAATAAACATAGCGGCGCGTTAGGTATCGGGTGCGTCAGAGTTGTTGCCTCGAGTATGCTTTGTCGGCATTTTTCAAAGGCTTGTTCTGCTACTTGAGACCATTGTATCGGAGTTTTGTCGTTCTTCTTGCTGTTATGTAGGTATTTGTTCAATTCATGTTGGTACTCGGCTTGATGTGGTAAACAACTGCGGTAAAAGTTTATCATTCCTAAAAATCTTCTTAGTTCTTGCACTGTTTGAGGTTTGGGATAGTCGACTATGGTTTGAATTCGTTCTTGAGTTGGTTTGATTCCTTCTGATGACACTTCGTATCCGAGGAACTCGATGTTTTTCTTGTCAAACTCGCACTTATCGATGTTAAGACTGACGCCGTAGGTATTTAGGCGTTCGAGTACTTGTTCTAAGTGGCGGCGGTGTTCTTCCTTGTTTCTCGAGTGTACCAACAGATCGTCGACGAAACAGAATACATTGTCGTCGAGTCCTCGTAGAACCTCATGCATGAAACGTTGAAAAGTTTGACCGGAGTTTCTTAAGCCGAACGTCATGCAGTTGAATTCGAAGAGGCCAAAAGGTGTTATTATTGCTGTTTTTTGAGCATCTTGTTTTGCGATTGGTATCCAGAAATAAGCCATTTTCAAATCGAGTTTTGAGAATATTTTCTTGCCGTGAAGTTGGTATGTGAAATCTTGAATTCGTGGAATGGGGTATCGGTCGGGAACGGTGACGGCGTTGAGTCTTCTGTAATCGCCACATACTCGAAGTGATCCGTCTTTCTTTTTCACAATGTGAAGTGGACTCGCCCACGGACTGTTTGAAGGTTTGCATATTCCAATCTCGATCATGCGCTCGAACTCAAGTTTTGCTGCTTTGTATTTGTCGGGCGGTAGAGGGCGCGGCCGCGAGTAGATCGGCGGCCCAGTTGTCTCTATGTGGTGTGTGACGTCATGCTTGGCTGGAGTTTTGAGTGTCATTGGTCGCAGTACATCTGGATATTTCTTCAGCAGGTCGTGATGAGTGTGGTCGCAGTTGATAATGTGGATTGATTCTTCATTGCTGTTTATTTTGACGGCGTTCACGCTAAGCTCGGTTACACGGTCGATGAGTTTTCTTTGGTGCAAGTCGACTAACAGTTTATGCTGCACCAGGAAGTCGGCACCCAGTATAGAAGTCTTCACGTTGGCGACGACGAAAGTCCACTTAAAACTTCTTCGTAATCCTAGGTTGAGCTCGAGTGTGCGCTCTCCGTAGGTACGAATTTCTGTTCCGTTTGCCGCGTAAAGTTTGTAGCCTGCATTGTCCGTCGGTCTTGAGTATTTCTGGTTTCGAGCGGCTAATACTGATATGTCGGCTCCCGTGTCAACAAGAAATTTTTCTCGGTTGTTGATGTCGGTCACACATAGGCGGTGGCTTGTTTGGTTTACATCGACACCCGCCACTATCGATGCACGTTCTAGTTTTCCCGCTTTTCCCTGGAACACGGCGATTCACATTTTCGTGCCTCGTTGCCGAATCGGTAGTGAAAACGGCACAGCCAATCGGGATCGCCGGGCTTGCGGGCGTTATCAGTACGATGTCTTGAATTTGAGCGTGAGCGGCTGCGATGTGTTGAGTTTTGGCGGGAACGATGATACGACGAATGTTGATGTTTGCGGAGCTCGGCGACTTCGAGTGACAACTTCTCTATTTGTTTCGAAAGCATACTGATTTGTAGGTTTGTTATCGCGTTCAACTGCACCTCATTTACTGCTGGACTTGATGACGAAGGATTTGCTGTGGAGACTGCGGCGACTGTAGTGGGTTCGAAATGTTCCATCATTTTGTCGGCCATCGCGGCTAGCACTTCCAGCGACGACTCGGTGTTGACGGAGAGCACGGCGCGCACTTGTGGGGGCAGCTGGTTGAGCCACATAACCTTCAGCGCTTCATCGGATAGTAGCTTGCCACTGAGATCTCGCATTTTACGCAGCAGCTGGCTCGGCTTGTTGTCGCCGAGTTCGAGACCGCTGAGTAGCTTCTGTAACTGTCGGTGATCTGACTCTTGGTACGTTGAGATGAGTCTGTCCTTGAGCGTGTTGTACTTGCCGGTGACCGGTGGATGTAGGATGATGTCTCCGATTTGTTCTAGGTCGCTGTTGCCGAGTAACGGGACGACGAGGTTAAATTTCTGCTCCTCACCTAACTTGCTTGCAGCAACGGCGGCTTCAAATTGCGCGAACCACAGGCGAGGATTTTGGCGCCAAAATGGTGGTAGACGTGCAGGAAGTGAGACTGCTGCCACGTCGCTCTTCACTGTTGTGACGTCCTCAGCCTCGCAAAATTCGTCGGAAGTGTTCGGCATTATGGATCAATGTAGTGATGCTTCTCTTCTAAACTTCCAGTGGATCTTGCAGGTTGCAGTAGTTTGATGTTCGAGGAACTCAGGCTTCGTCTTCCGGTTCGTGTTCTTCGCGGGGTCACCAATTTAGAGGTGTGTCAGGGATTCACTTATATAAAATAAAACTCTGCGACTGATGACTCTTGACTAATGACTGACGACTAATTTATTATCAAAACACCTCTACTTATATATACATTGACAATGTTATAATCTAGACCATAGCCGAAACTGTTTGCACTCGCTCGACCAATAGCGATGCGCCGCAGGCGACCCGCGCGCGGGGCGCGGGGCGCGCTGTTTTGCACACGGCACTATTCGGCGCGAAGGCATAAATACGAGTGGCGCGCAGAGCGCGGTCCTTTCTTCAGAGCGCCGCCGTCGAGTGAAGACATCTGCCATCGATTCGCCCTGTCGTCAGCGTCGCGTGTCCATCTGCGAAGTCACGGAGGGTGCTGGTGTTCTGCTTGCTCTGCCTGCTTGCCTTGGCTTACAAAAACCGCTTCTTTCGAAGCGACACGGCCGGCGGCGTGTGCGGCGTTGTGATGACGTCGTGCTGTGCCCATGCCTTTTCCTGTTTCTATAACTGCACGTAATGAAACGTCTTTTTCAAGACGGTTGCTTCACTGTTTCTTTTCGGAATGTCACAAACGTAACTGTAAGGTAACTGGTTCAGTGGTTGTGGTAATAAATTGGTTTCCAGGTATGTGGTAACTGGTTCGGAGGTTTATGGTAATTGTTCGGAGGTACGGTAATTGTATGACAGGTACTGTGTCACTACACATCCATTCATACTTTGAGAAGCACAGCACTCTGCAAGTCAGTATTCTTGCCAAAAAACTTCAAGATATACGTTCTTTTTTATCGCTTCCTGTCCTGTCACGTTATTTTGTGAGTGCGATGATTTATATTTCACGCGGAACTTTATAGGATTTTAAAATACAAAGACATGCTTTGTCACACCTTTTTTGCATTTTACTTTTTTGCATGAGGAATTTAATTTCCTGTTCTATTTAGGGGGTCCTTTTTGCAAAATAATAAGACAAAAGAATACGCTTGCTCCTTATTATTTTGTCAACACAGAAATAAACTTATAAGCACGATGTTAAATAGTATTTTTTTAAGGAAATTAAAACCTTAGACACCCGATCCGTAGCCCAAATGATCTTGAACTTTAATAAAAAAAGTATTAGGGCAAAATTAAAAAGAAACTGTGGCATTCTTTTTAAATTTACCCTAATACTTTTTTTAAGTAATAAAGTAATTAGTTGCAAAACAGTTATTATTATACAGGGTGTAACAGAAACTCTATTGCTATCCTTAAGCACTAAAGATAACAACTGGTACAGAATCACTATACATAGTTTCAGCTCAAAATAAAATATTTGTTTATTTGTTTCATAATTGTTTCTTAAATTCAAATCATAAAAAACGTGCCACCACACTACGTAGGCCAATAACTTTTCACGTTACCTGCCAATATCACGATAAATCTCTTCCAAGTGATGTGTTTATTTCAATTTGAGAAGTTCGGTTTCATATGTTAAAAATTCTCATAACTTCCGAACATGTAGAGATAGGATTAAAAAACCTTCCAATATCGTTTGATATCATCCAAAGAAGCCGTGCCCTTGGTATGTATATACCCTTTTCGTTACATGTTGTATATTACAGTACCTACAGCAGTACGTTAAAAGAATCATGTAATCATTTTAAAAAGCGTGAAGTGAAAGAATTTCGTTCATTTATTCAATCAGCAAACGAGTCAGAAGATATGTTTCTTTTATTATTTCCTGGCTGAACTAAATGTTATTCCGTTTTATGAGTTATGGAGCGATTTCACGGGCTTACGAGTTTATTAGTTGGAATGTCACGTATTTCTCAACGGCTTTTTGTTGCTGAAAAATGGGTTCTAGAGTGATGAACGGCTATGAAAAAACGTTACGGGTGGAGTTAAATAAAATGATCACAAGAAAATGTTGTAGTGGATGTAACGTGGTTTCTTTAAAAACCATTAAAAAGAAACGTTTTCCAATCAAATCTAACAATAAAAGCAACCTTAATGATTTTTTTGTTAGTGAATGCAATTTTTATCCTACTTCATAAAGAAGGAGGTTATCAATTGGACATGTTTTTTATGTATGTTCGGGTATAACGTCAGAAATATAGATGGATTAGCAAAATTATTTTTAGTTCGCAAGGGCTATATCCCGAAATGGTCCCGTTTAAATTACATAGAGATCTGATGATGCTTTTCGGTGACAGACAACGGTACTTTTCAAAATACTTTTTACACAAAAGAAAAAACAACCGACTAACACTAAAAAGTGAAAATAACTATAATTTCGGAAGTCGGTGACTGGATATTTATTTAAAATAATGTAAAAGTTGGATAAAATAATAATAGTTTACTAAAAGTTCGGGTTTAGAGCACACGTGCTTTAAAATAGTATAGGATACGTGTGACATAAGTAGTCCATTATTGTACGAAACAATTTTGCAATCTCTTTATTAACACTACTACTGTCCCACTCAGATATCCAGTTGACACAATAACAACGTCACACATCCACCATATGGTAGCCATAACCCTAAAATGCTAATAGATACATCACCGAGACCTAATAAACTCCTAGTATATACGTGGGCGAGAATCAAATACTTGGCGATGTCAAAATAATCCGGTTCGAGAGAACATATTCATGTCAATGTCTGCCAACGGAAATAGAAATGCCGTCTGTGTGGAAATAGGTGCAATTCTAAAAATATACATGCTTTTACGAAGAGCCAGGTATTGGGCAGACTAAGTACGCGGGGAAGGGGTTGAAAGTATTCAATTAAGGAGGATGCGTTTTTTGTAAACTTGAGACAGTTGTATTGATCATTTTAATGACTACAAATCTGTAAATACAAACGTGTTACGATCGCGAATCATATTTTGTTCAACATAGAACTTGACACACCATCAAATTGATAAAAATCTTAAGAAAATTTGCGGTCTGCCCTGGTGCCTGGTGCCTAAAGTTGTCAATTGCATCGAGTGGACTTAAGTGACAAGATCGCTGATGGAGAAGATTTTTAAATTAGTAAGGTTTCATGTTTTTATTTTAATTTTATTTTTGCATACTGGGTGAATTCAAGTAAGGTATTGAGAGTTTTCTCTGTCGAAAACAAAAGAATTAAACGAAACATAAAAAATATAAATTTGTGCTATGTTACTATTTTTAAACTAGTTACATAGGCTTAATGTTATTAATTTTAAAATTATTTCTGTATAGATAGTGAAATTAAAGTAGGTGTTAGAACTTTCTCTTTCGGTTATAAAACAAGTAATAATAAATAAATAATTAATGACGTAAATAAATATTGCAAAATGTTAAAAAATATTATTTTATATAGCCCTACTTACACTTACTTGTAAAACTAAAAAAATGGGATTTTTCAAAACCCAATTATGTAATTCCAAAAACACCCATTACCTGAGAAAAAAAGAAAAAACAATTAATATTTATGTAACTATTAAGACGGTGTTCAAATATTTAGGCATTCATTTAAATAGTCCATTTCATGTGAATTTATTTAGAATTATATAGCTTTGTAAACCTAAATTATTCAGCTGGTCCCGAGGTTACAAAACACATGAGGTTACAAACTTCTTTTAAATAATAAAAATACACCCACACTCTAAATATAAAAGTGTTATAGGAAAAGTATGACTGAAAGGCAGGTTAGATAAACAAATAAAAGTGTCACCGTGACTTTAATCTCGTTCAAGAGCAAGCAGAGATTTATGATTCAAATCTAGGTCAATGGACCACTGTTGCATAAAAACTAACTGATATTTGATTTATATTATTCTTTAAGACCTATAAATATTACATTTTTCATTCATCAGTCTAATGTTATGATAATGTCATCACTCATAATCTGATGAAGTAGATATGTTAAGCCTTACTCAACAGACAATCTTATAACATGGATATATCAAAGATGATACATAAACTGAAACACAAAGCGCCTCCAAATAACACAAAATCCTAACAAAAGCTTCGTTAACACTTCCAGCTCAATAATACCACTTGTTGCATCAAAAATTCAACACAACACTGACGCAGACATGAAATAAAAATGGCAATTCCTTTAAACTCCCGAATATCGTACCCTCACACGGCTTTACTGAATACCATCAAAAGACATCTTGAGAACGTTTCTGTTGAGCCAATGTTGTATTTATTTCATCTCAGGATTAGGCTTTACCACATCGAAACTCGGGGCAACAGGTGCCACCCCCCGCCCAGCACCGCCTCCCTCCTCTGCCCTCACTACGGCAACAAAACAAGCACAACAAGATAAAATACACCCTTCGGCAACTAAACACTGTTTGTGCACATGAGGCCGAGAAAAAGTACACAGTCTAGTGTGGATCGCTTCGGAGCAGTTCGGGACTCGCCGAGCGCCGATTGACTTTGCCTTCGAAAATTCATTTGGTGAAACGTCAAATAAGTGTATGCAGTTGTTTCTGGTGCAACAGTCGAATAGTGGTAGTTGCATTTAGGTACATCCAGACTATGTTTAAAGCAATATAGCAGAGGTTTTTTTTCTGCCAAGACTGAGACAGTATTTATTTCATAGAAAATAAAATACATATGAATAATCTTTAAACTCTCCCGTGGTATTATTTTTTTTTTTTAAATGCGGCTCCGTGACGGTTTCTTGATATCAATTCATTCATTATTATTGAGACATGGTTTTGATCAACAAATGTGAAAGTTTTGATGTTTGTTACTCAATTATGCGAAAACGGCATATTGCATTTGGATGAAATTTGACACTCAGATAATTTATCTGGGCACGCCACGATAGCGGCGGTAAGTCCACTCTTTGAGGAGTGGCGTGAGAGGCGGCATGGCGTCCTCACCTTCCACCTGACGCAGGTCCTCACCGGACACGGTTGTTTCGGGAGGTTCCTGTTTCGCATAAGGCAGGAGGAAACGCCCGGGTGTTTCCATTGTGAAGATCGCCCTGAGGACACGGTGGAGCATACGGTGGCGGTCTGCCCGGCTTGGGCGGAGCACCGCCGTGTCTTCGTGGAGGCGATCGGCGGCGGCGATCTCTCGCGTCCGGCCCTGGTGCAGGCCATGGTACGGAGCGAGAGTGAATGGTTAGCCGTCACCTCCTTCTGCGAAGCAGTAATGCTCGCGAAGAGGGAGGCGGCGCACGTGAGGGAGAGGCAGTATATGCGCCCTCACGGCCGTAGTCGCCGCGGGAGACGCCCTGGGCGTCGGGGATCCCAGGCTGATTCCCGGCCACCGTAGGCGCGGGCTTACGGACGGCGAGTAATGGGTAGCTCGCTGTCCGGTAAGGACCAAGCCCGGGTCGACGGCGCGTTGTGTTCCACGCGCGCCTCAAAGAGATGTCAACAGGCAACTGAGGGAACACGGGTGGGTTTTAGTCAGTAAAAGTCTGACACGCCCTCCTGCTCCACCCAGAGCGGGAGAAGTTATTTGATGATTTCCCACCCAAAAAAAAAAAAACAGATAATTTATAACCTGGATTAAAACGTAGTATACAGGGTGTCCGGTAATTAATGGATAACCTTGAAATGGTTCATGGTAGACCTAATGGCCATTCAGAATAAAACATTTTTTATTTGTATTTAATCTGTAAAAAAAAACCATATCCGAAAAAATACTAAAAAGTGAAAAATTACTTGAATTTCGGAAGGCGGTGACAAAAATTTAAAATACATACCTATCCAAAGACACCGACTTCCGAAATTAAAGTTTATTTTTCACTTTGTAGTGTTTTTTGGAATATGAGTACCGTCGTGGCAGCAACGCGGCACAAGCGGCACGCAACATCAACGGCTTCCCCTTCCTCCCGGACCGCGAAAGCAAATAGACGTGTGCGTTATTTAATTTTTTATTAATATTCATAATTCTCGTTAAAAATAAATTTTAAATAAAAATAAAAAGTACCAGGAACTCATACCACCGCGGTGTTCGTGTTGAACGCGGAGTCTGTGAAGAAAAAGGACAGCAACACCAGAGACGGTGATCGACGCCCGAGCTGCGCTGCGCCTACGACACTGCGCGTCACACTCACGCTGACTACGCGTCGTACTTCGCATCACGAGCACGTCATCGCAGCGGCAGCGCTCTGACGCGTCGCGCGCCGTTGCACCGCCGCCACTAGTTCATGCGGCCCTAGTGTAATATCAGTAATTACTTTATTACTCGACATTTAAGGTAATACTCTTAGTTATTAACTATGTCAGTTAAACGCTCACCAACGAAGAAACAGTTAGAAAAAGTAACGGCGGGAACAACTTCATCTCCTATCTCTGACACCCGACCGATCCCGCAGTCTGAATCATCTCCAGACCTCTCGACCTTGGGTCAAGATCTTAAGGTAACAAGCCGTAAGCGTAAGCATGGCGGCTGTGATTGTACGGATCGTCTAGACGAAATTCGGGCATTATTGTCAGAGTCTTCCACTAAGTCTGAAGAGAAGCTTGCGGCTTTACAGGCCTCCATCTCTGGAATTAGTGCTCAGAACGCAGAAATACAAAAGTCAATGGAGTTTATTTCAACCGATTACGACGACTTGAAAGTAAAACTCACTAGCCTAGAGTCAGAACGTGAAACTGACCGCTGCCGTATCTTTGAGCTGGAAGGAAAAATAGACTTATTAGAACGACAACTGTTCTCAACCAAGATTGAGATGAGGAATGTGCCCGAGATACAGGTAGAGGATAAGGAAAGCCTTCGCGCCATCGTAACCGAGGCCGCCAACGTACTTGGCACACCGATAAATGGTAATGAAATAAAAGATGTTTTCCGTACCAAGAATAAAAATAACATTTCTACTATTACTGTAGATTTTATAAGTGCAGTAACGAAGGACACTATAGTTAAGAAGGCTCGCCAATTTAATAGCGCAAATAAACAAAACAAGCTATCTACAACCCACCTAAAACTTGACGGACCCAGCAAACCTATATACATCTCCGAAAAACTTACACCTAAGGCTCAACGTCTTTATTATCTGGCCCGACGCTTTGCTGAAGAAAATATGTATAAATACTGCTGGACCTCCTATGGTAAAGTTCTGCTGCGAAAAGTGGATGGTGACCGACATGTTGTTATTAAAAATGATGCAGACCTCGACAGCCTACGGCTAAGTATATGACTAACGTCTGGGTCCGGTTGTCTATCTAAAACACAAAAAATAATGTCTTACTTGTTGTTTAAGCACTACTCTTTTCAAATGTATACCTTATTAGTTTATAAGCCTAACCTACACACAAATTCATTCATACAAATCACACACACATACGTATCAGTAATTAATCAACACACAAATTTAATTACTCACACATACTTATCAGGAGATCAACCCCACACAAATTCAGTCACCCTCACGTACTTCCCAGGAACTGAAATTCACTCTGAAAATCCTAATTTTACCTTCACAAACTTACCTCTAAATAACCGGTTTATATGTTCTGTATTACTCGGATTTAGTGCTGACTTAATCCCCCAGTCTGAGTTTAGTCTACAAGCTGTGACAAAATTATTCATTCTTGTTAAAAATGCTGAATATTGATCAAGTATCTCAGGAAATAGATAATATTTCTATTGCTGATTCTTATACATGTACTCCGGAACTATGCCGAGATTTTGAAGGACAGAACTTTTGTGGTTTTCGTATTATACATATAAACATCAGGAGTATAAAAAAGAATTTGGATCAATTTGTTGCTATGGTAACACTAACAAAAGTTAAATTTGATTTTATTATACTAACAGAATGCTGGTTGCAGGTTGCGGGTTATATCCCTGTCTTACAGGGATATACTTCGCATTCTACAGGCAACAACCCAATAAAAAACGACGGCGTCGTAATTTACGTCAAAGACAATATTAACTGCACCACACATGAACCCTTATTTTTGGATGCCAACTGTCTAGTAACATGCTATAATAACACAGCTATAATAGCAGTTTATCGTTCTCCATCTTATTTAAACCCAACTAACTTCTTGTCTAGTTTAAATGATACAATAACATCCGTTAAATCTCAAAACAACATTATACTCATCGGTGATATTAATATTGATATCAAACCCGGAAACAATGATCGTCATTCAGAAGATTATTTAACGTTAGCAGCAACGCACGGGTTGTTGCCCGCCCACAGTCTCCCGACAAGGATAAACAACTGTCTGGATCATGTCATGATGAAGACTAAATCGCCTGCAAAGGTTCTTGTGCTAGACACCCACATTACTGATCACCTTCCTGTTGCTGTTTTCCTAGAGACTAATAAAGCAACTGTATCCCCACCAAAAAAAACCTCTCTCCGATATGACTATGACGAAATAAAAAAGGAAATTAATAATCATGATTTTACTCCTATTCTCAGCACCACCGACCCAGACCAAGCAACAAATATTTTAATTACAGATATTCAAGCTGTCATATTAAAACATACTAAGATTGTTCAGACACCCAATAGAAAAACTGTTAAAAAACCCTGGATGACTGCTGGCTTAGTACGATGCCTCCGAAATCGCGACAAAATGCACCGACGGGTCAGTAAGTCTCCTAACAATCTAATATTAAAAACGACTTATACACGGTACCGAAATTTTTGTAATTCCCTACTTAAAAAACTAAAACGTGCCTATGAAAAAGCAGAACTTAAAAAGGCAAATAAAAACCCGAGAGCTACGTGGAAAATAATTAAAGCCATCACACACAGTAATCAACAAAGGCACTCTCCTAATGCCCTTCTACAATCCTCCGTCGCGCCTAACGTATCTGTTAATAATGCGAATAATTTTTTTGTTAACGTTGGAACAAACCTTGCATCTAAGTTCTCGACTGTCACACCGTCAGTTTATTCATCTTCTTCCTCATCTCCAGTTAACTCTTTGGTTATTCCACAGGTTGACGAGGCACTTGTAATAAGCACTATTCATGGACTACGTAGTGACTGTGCAGTGGGATGGGACAACATCCCAGCAAATATAATAAAACAATCTGCCTGCATTCTGGCTCTTCCCATTGCCCACATCTGTAACTGTGCCATCAGTTCAGGTGTTTTCCCAAAAGCTTTCAAGCGTGCTATTGTTCACCCAGTGTACAAAGGCAAAGCTAAGGATGACGTTTCTAATTATCGGCCAATTTCAGTCCTCAGCTCCTTATCCAAAATACTTGAACGTATCCTCAACACAAATCTGACAAAATTTCTTTGTAAAAATAAATTAATTGCTCAAAATCAATACGGATTTCGGTCAGGAGTTTCCACAGAGGATGCTGTCTCTGATTTCACTAAAACCCTGGTTGATAGGTTGGATAGTCGCTTTAAATGCTATGGCATCTTTTTGGATCTGACTAAGGCCTTTGATACGGTTTCTATTCCCAGACTGGTGGCCAAAATGGAGCATATGGGAGTACGTGGTGTGGCTCTAGATATTTACAAAGATTATCTCAGCGGGCGTAGCCAATGTGTTAAAATTGATTCTATTCTTAGCGACGAAGCATTTATCAACTACGGTATACCTCAAGGCAGTATCTTGGGTCCCACGCTCTTTCAAATATACATAAATGACCTCTGTCAACTTTCCCTTTCCCATTGTGACATTTTTACCTACGCCGACGACACAGCACTGTTGATATCCGACGTGACCTGGGACAGGGCTAAACAAACCACCGAACTTACCTTGCGAACAATTATGGATTGGCTATCCACTAATCTTCTAACCCTTAATATCTCAAAGACCAAAGTAATTCAGTTCAAACCACCAAATTCACCTAAACCGTCAATGAACTCGGATAAAATAATAGCACATATTTGTCACAACTCCTCTCCTTGCAATTGCAAGTGCCTTGACATGGTCCCAAGTATCAAATATCTAGGCGTTTATATTGACGAGAGACTGGATTGGCGCACCCATACCGAAACTCTATGCTCCCGGCTTCGTAAACTAATTTATTTATTTAAAGAACTCAGACATGTGGTCGACATTGAAACAGCATCACTAGTATACCGTTCTCTATGCGAGTCGATAATTACTTACTGCATCCCGGTATGGGGCGGTACCTTCAAAACAGTGATGCTTAGGGTGGAACGAGCTCAGCGGGCTGTTCTTAAAGTTATTTATTTTCGCAAAAGGGACTACCCCACAGCTCAGTTGTACTCAGAAGCCCAAGTACTAACGGTGAGAAAATTATACGTTCTTCGCTCTATCTTACGCCGGCATTCCACGATGCCACTGGATAGCAAGCTATGTAATCGGCGGACTGGCTTTCCTATCTGTGAGTCTGTCCAATGTCGTACTGCGCTTGCGCGACGACACTATCGTGCCCAAAGCGCAGTAATGTATAATAGAATAAACAAAAACCTTTCAATTTATAAACTAACCATACATAAAGTCAAGCAGACTCTTAAGCCATGGCTACTGTCACTGAACTATGACGAAACAGAGAAAATCATCGTTTCTATTTCGTAACATTAAAACCCCTCCTGATTAATTATTAACACACACACACATACACACAGAAACACTCACCCACATACACAAACATACCCTCTCATCCACATACACACACACACACACACACACACACACACATACACGCGCACACACACTTATGCTCACTCTGAGACACAAACATACACACAAACACTCGCAAACTCATCATCAAAGGCTTCTTTTAACCGTTTTTAGTTTTAGTTTATTTTACTTTTTTTTGTTATCACCTTATTCTTTTTATTTTTGTTAATCTTTTTGCATAAGATTCTGTACATCTCCTACTGGGAGAGGGCACTGGCTCTTGTAACACAGGTATATCACCTAGCACAAGAGTCAGGGACTTCACACTATTGTAACCACTTTCTCGTGTAATAAAGATTATTATTATTAAAGATTATTATTATTATTATTACAACTAGGTGCAGCTGGACTAGCGCTCGCCGGCCGCTGCCGCGGCATCGCTCGCTGCGCTCGCCCGCCGCTGCCGCGGCATCGCTCGCTGCGCTCGCTCGGCTCGCGCGCGTTTGGTCGCAATTCTAACCTAACCTAACCTAATCGGTCGGTAAGCAGTATGGTGCAGTTCACAAGTGACATAAGTAGGATACATCTAAGTTTAACCGGCTACACCTAGTTATAGCCGGCTAAAACTAGGTGTAGCCGCACTTCGGCTATTAGCCGTAACATATATACGCTAGGTATTTGTCGTAGGTACTCGTTGTATCCTATACAGAAAGTCTTACTGTTAGTCTAAATTGGTATATTAAGTGATGGTCGCCCAGTGGTCGAGATTCAACGTTTTTTTTTTTTAAATGTAAAACCAAACTAAAAAAGGCGAAAATAATTTAATTCAATTAAAAAGCGTGGGTTGATTGACATTAATTGATTATAAAAATATCTCAAAAAGCACCCCACGCTTTTTAATTGAATTAAGTAAATGATTTTCTCCTTTTTTAGTTTGGTTTTTAAAGCGTGTTTTTTTAGTTTTTATACTATTTTTTTTTTATTTTTTTTTAGTTCTGCTAACTACAAAAACGTGATATTGTTTTTTTTTTCCTTTTTTTCATTTTTCTCAATTTATTTTTTTAAATTTTCGAATTGTCATCGGTCCTCGATAAGTTAACAAAGTTTCAATGAAATCTAACCGTTTAAAGTGGGTCAAAATCGCGCTCTAAGGAGTCGGTTACATACAAACAGACAAACAAACATACAAGTGAAGCTAATATAAAGCGTGTAAATAATACCTTAGTAACAATATAGGGACTGAAAGCATCGCCAGCTAACAATGAAAAACAATAAATCTGCTCATCCTTTTCCGCAAGTAAGTTGGGTTCGGTTTCCAGTCTAACCGGTTGCAAACTATCTGACCTTCACAACCTAGCTACTAGATAACACAATACTCCTTGGTAAGACTGGTTTCCTGACTAACCGTAACGACTGTCAAAGATCTACTGAGAATGACGGCTAACAATGAAAGACTATTCAAATTAAAAGCTTAGCTTTTAATCATTCTTCGCTGAACAGCCTTTACGGGAGACAGAACACGTTGTATCCCACCCCACCTCATTATCTACCCAGAATTACAAAAAAAAAAACCCGAAAAGAAAACCGTAACAAAAGATTTTTCAATGTCGCAACAAATTATTTGCGTATCACACTAATTAGGAATCAATTTGAAAGGGACCAGACAACATATTGTATTCTTTGTAAAGGTCTAACAACCACCCATTGTAAGGTGACCCGTCACGTGGGTGATATGGGCATTCATTGTCCGATTTTTGTAACAATAAAGATGGCGGGGTGGGTCACGTTATGTTGGTTGGTTCGCTTGCCATTTCGGTATAATTGATTTCGCTTTTTTACGGTCGGGTGAGAGTGCTGCGTCACGCGTTGGGATGCGTCGGGGCCGGGTTAAATGGCAAGCGGCATATATTATGCCTATTGTGCGCAAATTGGATGATTTTGACAATTTTCTTTGAAAATGAAAGTAAAGTAATTAATGTTGTCGTACGTAAAAGACATGGGACTAAATAATTTGTCTAACCCCTGGCGTGACTTAGGTCAAAATTTCACAGACTTAATTGTTTGTGTATCTATGTTTAGATGCCCTTATGAGTCAGTTTACCCATAGCTAAAGGATAACATAAATTGGTCTATTTTGGGAAAAGCGACTCTATTTTCGAGAGAATAGGGTGGAAGGCCGTGTTGCTTGACTTTTGATTGGCACTTCTGTAAGTACCTATATATTTGTAATAGTGCATTGCTTGTTTAAATCTTCTGTTTAAATACTATCATCGAGTGAAAAGGTGGAAGGCCTAGTCGCTCGACTTTGGACTGGCACTACTGTATATTGCTTTTTGAAATTTTCTTTATATCTACTCAATAGTGCATACAGAAATCTCTGCTGTTTTTTCAGTAACCTACTCTAAATAACTACAACCGATTGACCGACTCTAACTAGTTAAATGCCTCATCAGTGTCGGTGCTATCCCTTCTAATGCCTATTAATATTAAAAATGCGAAAGCAACTCTGTCTGTCTGTTATGCTTTCACGCCTGAATCGTGGAACCGATCGTCATGAAAGTTGCCGGAGATATAGCCTGGGATATGGAGAAGGACATAGTCTACTTTTTACCCGATAACCGATATCCACGCAGGCGTAGCTGTAGGAAAAAGGTAGTACGAATAAGTAACAAGCGCACGATAAATTTTCTTTGTTTTACAATCAATTTTGTGCATTAATACACATGTACAATACACACCTAGCTAATAACTATCTATACCAAATTATCATCTTGCTACATTCAATTTACACCCCACATAAATGCTGACTAGGTAAAGACAAGTTATACCCAACACCGATGTATAAAGTTGCTGTTACAGCCCTAACCAATTTAGCAGATATTGTATGTAACTTAATAGTGATGAGCGCAGGTAATACCGTTTCAAGTAAGACAGACGTAGGGATGCCTCGGGTTTTGAGTTTCGTGCTATATCAGATATTCTGAGTGAATAATGGGATTTTTGTGTTTATTGCATGGATACAATTTACGTGATATTATATGCATTCGAAGAAAGTAATGGTTTTAATATGAATCTGGCAATGTTGGTAGGTATGCACTACAAAAAAATCTGGTAGGTAGGTATAGAAAGTTCGTGGACTAAAACTGATTTGTCCACTAAAAATTTTACTGCAGTTTTTTTGGGATTACATTTTTTTTTAATTGACGTTTGAAATAGGTACAAAAATATTTGTAATAAAAAAGCATTTTCATTGGCATTTTTTTGTGAATGTATCCAGACACATCTTTGAATAATTGTACAAATGAATATATCATATAAGGATAGATAAATATAAAGTTATTTTTCATTGCACATCATCAATTTTTATTAACTTTCATCTTCTTTGATAGATAAAGAAAGATCCGACAAGTCTGTAAATGAAATGTATTGTAATCAATTTAGATTATAGGCGTACTGTATTCATTATTTTAATTAGTTAATTGTGTTATTATCTGCGCATAATATAGTGCCTGCTGTGATTTTCTCTAAGTAATGGACGCTTAGACTTAACATTAAAATTAATAAATTGTTAGAAAGGTAGTGTACCTACCAGAGATCGGATATTCGGATGCATTGGCTAACATGGAATGCGCTTTTCTATCGATAAAGTCTTAATTTAGGTAAGTAATTTGTTTATTTTTTGTTTTCACGAATACAAACCACCCCTCCTCCAGTAGGTACATACACATATTTGTATCGAGTTAAACATTAATTTTAAATTAATACACATCTGAATAGTTAAGCAATCCAAGAATCCCGGGGTGTTTAGTAAATATTACAAATAATTTATAAAGCCGCTTCCATATTTTCATAGCTAAAAATTATCTTCAGATAAATATGCATCCGAATATCCGATCTCTGGTGGTCTCTGGTAGTCTTATAAATGGATAAATTAAGAATGTTAATATGAAAATATCGGTACACAAGATGACACATCCGACCACTCGACTATTTCTCAACAATTCAATTCTACCGCTTCAATTCCCGCCAGCCCTATTGCCGAACCAATACCTAATAGCACAGTGATTATACTAATCACCTATGAATATCCAGTCGAGTGTGTGCAATTATACGCTCAGGATTATATCTGGTGGAGCGTTTAGCGCTGATTGTAATAAATCATATTGCAGATCGATATACGTATTGTTATACGAAGTATAGCCTGTATAATACGCGGTATTGTTAACTCAAGAGTATTATAAGTGATATTGAAGTGAGAATTGGGATTTCAATTATTATTGTTAAGAAAACGTGTAGAAAAAAAATCAAGAGAGCAGTTTACAGTGTTTAAAAAATAAATGTTTAATGTTTATGCATAGAAAATGTTATTCTATTATTTTGTGTATAAAAGGAGTAAAACAGATGATTGGAATAGGTAAGAGAATGTTGCTACTTTTACTGGTCTCATGAACACGAAATGTGAGAACAACCATTATGTACTTGATTCTAGGTGAATTAAATAAAAAAAAATGTTTTAGTTATGTGTAGTGGCTTCTTAAAACCACGAATTCCATGTAAACAGGTAGGTAAGTGCAGAATTTCAATCAATTTAAATTCAACTTTATTTTGTTTTAATGATTCCAGATATTTATGTTTATTTACTAATGTGAGGAGTCTGAATCGATCTTCCAACCAACTACATTTTCACTTAAAGGGAGTAAATATAATATACGTTAATGGCTTATCAAACCAGAAATAACGTGTTAACACAGGTAAATACAGAATTTTATATAATCTGATGTTGTTTTAATGATTCCAGGTATTTGTTTATTTATTCTTTTGTGAGTAGTCTAGATCGATCTCCCAACCAACTACATATTCACTCAAAGGCACACTTCTTCGAATTAACTCGGGAAACGGGTAAATCAAAGTAATATACTACAAGACTATTCTAAGAAGACAGATTGAGGAGAATTTCATGGCAAAATTAAAAAAGTAACATGTGTTTTTACTTACAGATATCACCACAGATCTTTAAATTGCGAACAACAAGAGTTACATTAAAAATGATGTATAACGTACCTTGTTCAGACAATTGTGGTTTCTTTGTCACGTAGGTATTAAAAAAAATGGACATGCTTAATTTTCTAGAAAATATTTAAGAACAATATCAAGCGACGACCTAGATACTTACACACGAAAAAATCTGATAAAAAATTAGGACAGTATTTGACAATTCCAACAATTAAAGTGCTTACAAAAAATCCGATATTTCCGAAGAAATATCAGATATTACTGTCCGCTCTTCAGAATGGACACGATCTTGAGCACGAAGAACAACAATAAAAACTTTCAATCGTTGACTATTGTCTTACCACCTTCATTACATAGTCTCAAAGTTACAACGATATGTGAACCTTAACTTACTCATCGCTTGCCTACACCGCAACCAACTAGGGCAGGGATGGCGAACCTTACATCGACGTGCCATTTTTTACAAGTAATTATTTAATGTGACCATGTGCCAAAATTTTATCTTGACTTAGCACCAACAGAAAAAACAAGTTTTGCAATAATACCTACTCTTTATATATCATAATTCAGGTAGGTAGGTACTAATAAAAAAAAAACAAATAAGTATAACTCCTACTGAAGCAGATGCTAAATTATTTATATCAGGTTCATATTGTTACTTTTAACCATCGGTTTCTAAGCGAGTCTTTAATGGTATTACTGAAAATGACGACTTGGAGGCACAGGTAGATGTAAGTACATATAGCGTTAAGATTTCTTATTTGCCATTGTGATCTATGTACCTAAATTCCTCAATTGATGACGTACCCAACCTATGTTGTCGCGTGCCACCAAAGGCACGCGTGCCATCGGTTCACCATCCCTGAACTAGGGAAAGAAAAATGCTCGAATTAGACGGTCACCTGTAGGCCCCTCGCCCTCGGCGTTTTTTTGTAGCGATGCTATCGCGTGTTTTGTAATCGCACTTCTGCATAGCTACTATTGCGCGTTAGTCGCGTTTGCAACGTGTGACAAAAACAATGCAAGCGCGCGGCTGTATCGTTACATCGATATAGCCGAAAGAAGTAAGAAGCATAATAAGATCGCGACTGAAACGCGACAGCATCGCGATAGTGGCGATACAGAATATGAGCGGAGGTACACAGCCAGCGACAGCATCGTGGCTGTATCGATACACAGGCGCGACAGCATCGCGTCTGTATCGATACACATGCGCGACAGCATCGCCGCTGTTTCGATACACATGCGCGACAGCATCGCGGCTGTTTCGATACACATGGGCGACAGCGTCGCTTCAGTAAGTCGCCGTCGGTGAGGCCTCTTACTTTTTCTTCTTAGAGTATCGATGGCAAAAAAAAACAAACATCTTAGGCCCAAAATTCGGCTGCGTGAACTCTGCTCACTGACGCAGTCATTAGATCGTCAAATGCACAAGTAACAGGGCATGCATCGCAGGATGGTAGGTGAGCCATTGTCTGTGGGGAGGTGCCGCATGCGCACTGAAGATTCGAGCCGTCCGTGAAGCTTTTACTCAGCTTTTACGCTGAGCATGAGATCTTAGTTTCGATTTCCAAGTGCATTTGGTTTTTCCAGCTGTTATTTCTTAGTAGCAGCCCGGTATCTTAAGCTGTGCCCGGTTCATGCCAATAGGCTTGCTCCCGAATACATAAACAGTTATAAACATAACTGACTAAATGTGGGTACACTTCTGAATAACCCTTCGGGGGCTTACAGGCGTGATGCTGTGTTAGATTAAATTGAATCGTGTGAACATAAAAAAGTGTATATTTTGTTTACCGCCGCACCCTTTCAACTAAAGTGAAATCAATTTGGTTGGACTATGTTACATGGTCTTAAGGGATACAAAACAGAACACTTCAATCAAACGGTTGCAGTAACTTTTTGTAGGTGTTCAGGTTCTTCCCTTTTATGTTAAATCGACTTAATTAGCCTTCAGAAATCGGCCGTAAGCAGATTAGAAACAAACAAAGGAAGTATTTTGCCTAAGAATTTCCCCCTTTTGACAAATCTGTGTAATTAAATTAAAAATAATCCCGCCTTCAGTGGGCGTGCTTAATTTATATTACAATCTATCGTGTTTTATTAGCCATTTTGGAGTAACGTTTTATAAATAATTTGTTATATTTTTTTAATACAGAAGCAGTACAGAAAATTAAGCCTTTCAGACTTAATAACTTAGAGGATTTTAATTACTGGTATTTTCATCAATTAATTAAATAGCGTCAGCGTTTAATTTTTAATAAAGAAAGAAAAATGCAGCATTACAGAAAATAAACATGTAAAAAAAAAAACGACCTCAGCTGCCATAATGTTAGATGACGACGATGACGACGACGACGATGTTTTTTGAATAGTTAGTTATTTTTGAACAGTCTACAGCAGTGTGAAGTTCAATTTTACCCAACAATACTGCAATATAATCAAACTGTTTCTCGTCTAGACGCGCATTGGTAACTCCGACGGCCAGATACCGTACTAATTTCTGCAATTAAGGCCATTATAAATTTAATAACGTATGCAAACAGTCGGCACGACTACTTTGAAATTTAGGCAAGTCTTCGCAATATTATGAGTATCATATTCGAGCCCACAATGGCCCATTACAGACGAGGGGCTTCCCATCTCCAAATATGTACATAAAGGGGGAACAGTCTTGTCTACGTCGGCTTTATGTTTTTCGACTTGGAATTTAATTTTTATGAGTAGATATTTTATTTTCTAATGATTGTAAAATATAATACGCTTGTCATATCTATCCAATCAGTCATTGCGTGTCTTTCGCACCAAAACACGTATTACTTTTTTTTTTGAGGTTGGGAAATCATCAAATAACTTCTCCCGCTCTGGGTGGAGCAGGAGGGCATGTCAGACTTTTACTGACTAAAACCCACCCGTGTAACTTCAGTTGCCTGTGTGCCGGGGCCACGGTATCTCTTTCGAACAACCCGCACCCCTAGCAGGAAACACGTATTAGTTAAGTGACGTTTTAAACGTCATGAAAGCGTCATAGACGACAGAGAATTAATCACCATCGAGGTAGGCCAGATAAGCGAAGGTGGTGTGACGATCAGGTAAGGTTTGCAGGGCCAACATGGCCAGAGAACGCACAAAACAGGGAGGTTCGGAAGGAAAAATTTGCCCAGCAGTGGGATATGGTATAGGCTAGCAAAAGAAGAAAAGAAAAAGATAAATCGATACACGAAACTGAAAATTAATTTAATGTTATTCAGCCAGAAACAGTTCAGTCTCGATCGGGATATACAAAAGAATAAACCAGTACCATATTCAGTAGCTAAAAATAATAACGAGAACACAAAACACTATCATCAATGAGCAAAGCCGATTGGCATCGCAAAAGCTAGTTCACAATAATCTACCCTCATTTACAGCGATTAAACGAAAATAGCTAAAACTATTTCAGTTGAACACTGAGTCGGCTAATGAGAGAAGCTATTCATCAATGTAGCCAGCCGTTTGGTGCAAGTTTGCATTATGACTGGGCCACGAAAATATTACTAAAGCTACGGCTTCATAGAGCAGCGGTGGCCGCCATATAACGACCGCTGTGAGGGCCGTGATGGAGATTATGGCAACGAGGTTGGACTTTACGACATCTAGGAAAACACACCAACTTACTTTCATACTTAACGTTTCAGTGACGTCATTTGACGTTTACAAACGCTATGTGTTGGCCAATGCAGTCGTAGAAAACCTTAGCTTCAAGGCTTAAGGGTTTAAACGCTACGGTTTTAAGCATCAATAACTGTTTGTGTAATAGTCTTTTCAAATCTTTTGGAAGCGCAGCCCGCGAAATTCATATTTTATTACGTTTCTTACAAATTGCAGACTGTATGTTGAAGAAAATATGATTTACAACTGTACATCGTATGTATTTACAGAATGTTATTAAATAATCAATGAAATAATCAAAAAACGTAAGAAAGTTTGAATTTTGCGAGCTAACCCTTAATTAAACGTGTATTTTCAGTTAAACAAATATCAACATTAGATACGTGTTTTTTTTTTGTTTTCCGTTCGCCACTGACTTTTGAACAGCAGAGTGGATACGCTACAAGCGTTCGTTTCGTGGCGCTTGGGTTAGTGTGTATGACAGTAAATTTAATTAAAATTAAACTGTTGGCAATAAATTCGGTAGATTAAAGGGTTACGATTGCATTTGTAACTAATTAATTTCAAATTTTTGAAGTTTTGAGCTGGTTTTATGATTAAATCATTTGATCTGCGGTTTTAGCCACACATTTAATTACATTTGATTGTGTCCGTTTGTTTTATTTCAACTAAAATAATGTCAAATTCAAAATAATGAATATTGTGATTCAAATATTATTTTGAAGACTATCTAAAAGCATGGCATTAGTTGCATAGTAACATCGTCAGTAAGCAAAATTAAGCTCACGCTCGCGTCACTGTACAAATAACGATTCATGGAATCACTGCTCATTATACGACTATCACACATACCACATCGTTAAAAAGACACTACACAGATTCACAGCCATCAAACCAGAATCTCCATTACTTGTCAAACGACGATTACAAGCCTAACACACTTGCCGAGCAATCGCGAAATTTAATAAAGCCAGAGAGGTTGGCGTGTGTAGTCATTAACATTTAAAGCACCAATTATTTGACGTCATTAGCGCCCTCTGGTGGTCATAAAACGCACCCAACACGCGCACAAGCGCCCCTCTTTCGCGTTTATAAATTAGAAGTAAAATGGCGATTTTTAATCTGTGCCTCCCGTTGAGCCGGCCGTTTGTCTGTGTCGGTGCGTTCCTTGAATTAATTTAATCAATTCGGTTGAAGTGTGTATGGGTCTTTATGTTAGGACTGCGTGTATGGGAAAGTAGCTCATTACAGCTTGTATTAACTGAGGTATAAGTAAACTCCGCACCCTATTTACTTCTTTATTTGAACGTTGCTTAAAGTTTTGAGATGCATGAATGTCAAAAAAAAAATGCATAAACAGACGTTAATCTTTATTTAACATAAATCAATGTTTATAAATAAACACTTGAGTGTGTACTGTCAAAATCAAATACGCAAGTGGCTCCAGCATCCAAAACAAGGGCTCTTTGTTATCCTCCTATATTATTTTCACAAATCTAAACCAAACCAGCTGTTGACGCTCAAGAAATAATGCATGGCGCACCCGCTGCAAAGTTAATGCAAATTTCAAGTAGCTAGCATTCTCACGAAACGGCAGCTCAGAGCAGTCATTGAACCCCCCTCATTTCAGAACAAGTACCAACGAATTTTAATCACATTCAAATTTCGCACTTCGATTAAAAGCTCTAAGAGCAACGCGTAAGTGTTGGACAAACATTGGTACAGGCTAACTTAAACCTACGCTGGACAGTCCGGATTACCAGGAGCTCTGATCCCTAGAGCGATGGTCCCCACGTAATCCCAAATATTGTAGGTGCTAGGGAGGGGACAAGTGTCTAACTGAATTGGTCGCGTTCATGTGATCCCAATTACTATGAGCAGAGAGCCAAGCCGCTTATGCAAATGACGATTTCCCGCGGACGCATCTAATGGGCCGTGAGGGGTGGTGGGGGACCGATGCACTTTTAGAAGTATCCTTGTTAGGGCTGCCAAGCTTGCATAATTCAAATTCAGGTACATAATCCCTTAAGGTAATTTATTTGCTTAACCTCAGAAGTTTTGAATAACTAAAGCAGCTGGCTAGCTTATTCATATAAATCGTAACAAATTGAAGATACCAAAAAGTATACGACATGGACATTGAGCCAAAAATAAACCCACACCCAACCCAAAACTTATAGCAACTTTGCGTTCGAGTCTCTCCGTTGCCATGACAACCCAAACTATACAGCCTGTATTTCTGCCAACCCTATGTCTCCCTACCCCCCTTCTGTGCTAAATCAGGATCGTAGTGCAGAGGACAAAGTGACCAACGGTTAGACACTGGCAGGTCGTGTTACAGTCCAGACGATTGAACTCAGAGAGTTTGGTCTTTGAACGGAGATGAATGGAATTATTTATTTACTGAGTTATGAAAAGATATTGCTTCCTTTATTTTTAACCGACTTCAAAAAGAAGGAGGTTATCAATTCGATATGTTTATATATTTTTTTTATGTATGTTCGGGCATAACTCCGTCATATATAGACGGATTTGCAAGTCTTTATTTTTTCGAAAGAGGTTTATTCCAAAATGGTCCTATATAAATTTCGTATAGATTTGACGATGAGTTTCGGAGACATTTAACGGAACTCTCCAAAAAATCACAGCAAATCAACCGTGATTGCTGTCATCGCATAAATATGCATTGTTTTGACCCCAAGGATAATAAAATTTCGAATTGTGTGTGTAAGTTTTTTTGATGTCAATAAATGAGTAAGTAGCATATAGTGTTTTGAAATTATGATTTATTTGTTAATAGTGACAGTTTGGTCCTTTTAGAATCCAGAACCTTTTTGATACATACTACAATCATCATCTGCTTAGCATTTTCCCAAATAATGAAATCATGATTTATTTTGAAATCATGATTTATTTGTTAATAGTGACAGTTTGGTCCTTTTAGAATCCAGAACCTTTTTGATACATACTACAATCATCATCTGCTTAGCATTTTCCCAAATAATGAAATCATGATTTATTTTGAAATCATGATTTATTTGTTAATAGTGACAGTTTGGTCCTTTTAGAATCCAGAACCTTTTTGATACATACTACAATCATCATCTGCTTAGCATTTTCCCAAATAATGAAATCATGATTTATTTTGAAATCATGATTTATTTGTTAATAGTGACAGTTTGGTCCTTTTAGAATCCAGAACCTTTTTGATACATACTACAATCATCATCTGCTTAGCATTTTCCCAAATATGTAGGGGTCGGCTTTTAGTCTAACCGGATGCAGATGAATACCAGTATTTTACATACTACGATATCTTATACTATTACTAGTCACGCCTAGTAAATAGCATTGTACTTTAATACTGATATTTAAATAAAAAAAAACAACCGACTTCCAAAAAAACACTACAAAGTGAAAAATAACTTTGATTTCGGAAGTCGGTGTCTTTGGAGCTGTATTTGAATTTTTTGTCACCGCCTTCCGAAATTAAAGTTATTTTTCACTTTGTAGTGTTTTTTTGGAAGTCGGTTGTTTTTTTTTGGAAAAAGTTTTTATTTTTCACTTTTTAGTGGTCCACATGTGCTTACCCCTTCACAGCATACCGGCGTGATGTTATGTTATGAACTGGTGTAAGCAATAGACAGACATGAGATTACAGCAATCCCAGTCCATTTGCTATCATTTATTGAGGAGTTCCGTTGCCTATCTCCAAAGTTCTTCATCAGATCTTCACCAAATTGAAATGAGACCACTCCGAGAAAGTACTCTTCCAAAAAATAGCTAAATCGCTTCGTGTGCCTATAAAATTTGAAGAGTTCTCTCTATTTCTCCAGGTTCCCATCATCAGATCCTGACTTGATGATCATGGGACCACCTGGGAAGTATACCCTTTCAAACAAAAAAAAACAAAATCAAAATCGGTCCAGCCATCTTCGAGTAATCGGGGAACATACATAAAAAAAAAAAAGGTTCCGACGAATTGATAACCTCCTCCTTTTTGAAGTCGGTTAACAATGCTATTAACATAGTAGACAAAGGTTTCAACAGTTTCAATGTCTCTATTTATAAAAATCTTGAAAACTACGAAAGCTTGTATTACCTAATTGTGAAATATGCAACAAGAAATCAGATGTACAACTTTTGTTGATTGAATGAGTTAAGAGCAATAATGAAAGGGAATTATTATTTAGACAATTTAATGAAACAATCTGGACATTGGTCTAATTCAGAACATTTTTGCTAACCCTTGATCGGCGATTAGAGGTTGTGTAGTCTGGTAAAGATACCTTGATCATTATTCTACATATTTCAATTAAAGTTAAATAGTTAATAAGGCCAATATCCGTGTGGATAAAAACCTCCTTTTGATAACAAAGATTTATTTATTAAAAAAACCGTTGTCACAAATGTACGATTATGTTTTATGAAAGACCCGAAAGCTCTCCCCAAGCCATACATTGGCCGGGATCCCGCCATTTGATCAATTTATAACTAAAACGAGCACTTTTATTGGCGCTTATCCACTTTAATTGCCATGGGTGCGAGCACGCATCGTTTTGGCTGTTTTTTCGTTGAGGGTGGGCAGAGATTGTAGTTACGTGATTTAAGGGGGCAATTACGACGTCTATGTCGGAGGAACGAATCTGTAGCGGTATTGTACTTTAATTTTACATAACAAAGACACATTTTGCCAGTTATGTTTAAGTCCCGCGTAATACGGCTGAAGAAAAAGAAATTTGGCCTGACCTGGAAATCGAAACCAGGACCTCATGCTGAGCAGTAGTGCTAACGACCATTAGACCAACGAGGGCTTTAATTATGTTAATAGCTTCTTACATTTGATCATGAAGTTGTGAACAAAACTTTTTGATCAACCAAGATCAGGAAAATTCTGTTCATTCCTACTAACAATAATTAGCTAGAAAACAGAACTCGGCTCACACTCAACCTAAATCATCAATATCAAGAGACTATTTACTTAACCAAACAATAAGAACCAACTATTGTTATTTCTCTGAGTTCTTTGATCCTTGGCCTAAAGGTCCACAGACCAAAGCCACTATCCCACAAAGTAATATTCTCCCTTTAATTAAATATTATCAAGAAATCAAACAAAAGTTAACAAAAGCCTGTTAGTAAGGTAATTAAAAGATACGAAATGCCTTTACAATTGCTACTAAAATTTCCCCTTCAAAAGAGCAATATTAGCCGATAAGGTATTGTCGATCATACTAATAATGCCACAAAAACATGTGTTTTCGTGTCCCGTATCACCGAGTGATCAGTGTTTCATCGCCAGGCAGGCGATATTTGAATATAATTTGCAGCATTTTGCATAATTTTGAAATAATAGTGTATTATGATTGCTTTTATGTGGGGGTAAATAGTCGTGGGCTTTTAAATACGACACGTTATTTCTTTGAGGATAGGCGTATCGTGTGTCGACAATACCTTTTAAATATAAGTATAGACGCGTTTATTATAACTTCTGCGCCGTAGGTAGTTGTAATCTCTTTTTCAGTGCTTTTTCTATCTGCGACCAGTTATTCTGCCATTTTAGTTTTGCATGTTATTGCAAACAATTCTGTTCTTTTCCTATATGGAACAATAATAATTTTGGCGTAGATTTTGTATCAAATTAAAACCTTACAACAGCCTGAGCCTACTCGAGAATGGGAGACGATATTTTTATCGGTTGTTTGCTACCTTAATGAAATTCAGTTGGAGAGTTTGCCGAACCGACGACGTCCAATAAATGTGATAAGTGTCATACAATATGTACTTGAGACATCTACTCCCGACAAGCGGGAAAGAGTCGGAAAAAAGTAACATCACTACATATCATAAAATAAAATCCCCCGCCGCGTCTGTCTGTCTGTCTGTTCGCGATAAACTCAAAAAGTACTGAACGGATTTTCATGCGGTTTTCACCAGTAGATAGAATAATTAATGAGGCAGGTTTAAGTGCAATTTTTTTTTTTAGGTTTTAGTACAAAAAAAAATCAGTAAAATCCTATCGTCGAATAAAATAAACAACAAACTAATCTTAATACGTCACAGGTTATCAATCATCGCCTCGTTGACATAGGTACGCAACATCATAGGTAGTCTCATGCCATCGGTATGATGTTAGACGTGACGCGCCAAGAATCGGCGCACGCGCTGATAGATCTTTTATAGGGCTGGCGCTATTACTGTGTGATGATAGGCAGTATGTTTTAGGCTGACAATTTTTTTAAGGAAACTATTTATGCTACACATTAAATTAACCGAATCAAGCAAGTATTAAAGCTTCACAGACAACTTTTGATTTTACCCTGTATAAAATAATATGTATACGAAAAGAACCTACGAGTGAAAATTGATTCTGTTAATTTAATGCGTGTTATAAATATTTACCTTACAATTTTTCATAAACTTATTCAAATTAAATATTCCCAAATTTTTTAATTGACCGCTGGGCAAATTAGTCGCCAGACTGGGTGCCTGAGGATGGACGGCACCCCGCCAAGGCTTGCCGAAGATGAGGTGGTGAGACTACCTAAACGCGTATTGCCAAGGTTGGATCGACGTGCTCCTGGAAAAGGATGCCAGGAAGGATTTATGGGAGGCCTTTGCTCAGCAGTGGGAAAGTTTAATAAATAAAAACAAAAAACTTTTTTTTTAAATATATTTACCTAATTCGGAATTCAAACCGATAAGAATAGCCCATCGTGCAATTTTTACGGCATCAATCGACGGCATCAATGATGACGATTAAATGAATACCTTTAAGGAACATTATCTTAGTCATAAAACAAGTCTAGAGTACAAACCCTAATAGAAGATCAACACAGGAACATAAATATGTGTGTCAACATTACTATGTCACTCACTTGTAATGATAGATTGAAAGATTATTGCTTTGAAGTCGCGTGACACGCTGATGAATCGATTTCAATTCTATTATTTAATCGATTTGTTCTACATTTTGTATGAACAATACATTGCTATGTTGTGTGTTGACAGGTGAAAAGTAATACTTGAATCAATGACAAATCACCGTGACAAATTGTACATAGTTTTTAAATAATGATAAAAAAGCTCATATAGCAATGTAACTGATATATTCGATAATTTTCTGATAAAATAATTATTTTCACTGATATACCGACTGAATATTAGGGCCTCAAACTATTGAACTTTCTAGTTTGGTTATTCACAGTATTGAAAATCAACTAAGTATAATTTTCTACATATTCAACTTGGATCATTATCATACAACCAGTTGGCTTAACTCAAAACTCCCTTACAACCAATATTCATACAATAAAAATAAAAATAAAATCAATAAAACCCTACCGAGCGTTTGAAAAGTTGCCAGACCTAATGAAGCTTGCGATTTAAAACCAAACTTCTTTTTTTTAATTTGCATACAAGTACGTATCAGTCGGTTAAACTTTTTTAATCTGGCCTCCCCGCCTGCCGGCGTAGCACGCACTCTACGCCGTAGAGGGCGCGTAGCGGGTCTACACATATCGAGATTATTATGTTTCGAGAATGCATTCAATACAGGAGGAATGATTTTGAAGTCAGAAGTGAGTTTTTAGGTTTTGATTATAATTAATATTAGATAAAATAGCTTAGTAGGTAAATTGGTCACAAAAATAACTTCTTCTTATACTGTTCAGCAAGTTAAGTGATTGCAGTATACTGGTATCAATTAAAATAATACTTGTTTAATTACACTGAAACCTATTCTGTTTCTGTGTATCTTCAATAACATTAAAATAACGAATTTTCCATTTCAAACCCATTATAAAATAATCAACGAAAATAAATAAACCCAAAACACATAATACTTCCGTAAACAAATAATTAGTAAAACTAAGCCATTAGCGAGTGACCTTCCATTTTGGGTGAGGGTAGTAATTTATTCATACTACCCAACTTGTACGGGACACGCCGCCCGTGATTCTATTGTGATCAATAATAATGAGTTTCTGAGGTGTGTTCTAGGATAAACAGATGTAATAATGTACATAATATTTTATTAGTTCGAGAAACAATATTGTTTTTATAGAGTATTACACATACAAAAGCAGTGGTGGACCAGTGGTAATGGGTTGTAGGTCGCAGGTTCGAACCCAGACAGGCGATTTACTTTGTGTAAATTATTTCATCACCACTGCTCTCAAAACGGTGAAGGAAAACATCGTGAGGAAACCGGCATGTCCTAGAACCAAAAATTCGAAGACATGTAACATCTATCAACCCGCACTGGGCCCGCGTGGTGGATTACGGTCTACTCCCTCTCACAAAGAGGCCTGTCTGTGTCCTAGCAGTGCAAGTATTACATACTAGTTTCCGGCCGCGGCTTCGCCCGCGTGGAGGTTGGATATTATCCCGCGGGAACATACTACCGGGATAAAAAGTATCTTATGTGTTAATGTAGGTTATAATCTATCTGTGTGCCAAATTTCATCCAAATCCGTTCAGCCATTTTTGCGTGAAAGAGTAACAAACATCCATCCATACTTACAAACTTTTGCGTTTATAATATTAGTAAGGATTTATTTATTCAAAATATTTACCCTCATTATCTATATACATTGTTGCCATCTAAACGGAAGTTCATTTATGCCTTTTCGATAGAATTCTGAGGATCTAGGTCGGAAATTATCCCGCGGGAACGTACTACCGGGATAAAAAGTATTCTATGTGTTAATCTAGGTTATAATCTATCTGTGTGCCAAATTTCATCCAAATACAATCAGCCGTTTTTGCGTGAAAGAGTAACAAACATCCATCCATCCATACTTACAAACTTTCGCGTTTATAATATTAGTAAGGATAAGCTGATTATGCTTAAGCTGTAATATTACACATTCAGGTGCGGCTATGCCCATTGCCAATCAGTGAATAGTATTGCCTTCAAATAAGCATAATCACTGACGTCTTGACATTTTTCGGGACGCCGGGGTCCCGGACTTCTGTAAGGCGTACGAGGACCCGAAGCCAAACTGGCAGAGGCCCGATAGAAGTCAGGAATGAAATCAGGCACCAATCGACGACCATCACTGTTCACACTCTGTAAGTACACTCAAGGAAGGTGCGGTTGCTGTAGAACTATTGAGGATATGGAAACAAAGATATTGGATTGTGGGTTTGAGTGGCTAAGATGGACTGGTTACCTAGAACTATGGAAAGTCTGTGCCAATGTTCTATTATACGAGCACAGTACACATATAAAATGGTTGGTGACTTGCACACTCTATAATGGGCCCCCGGAAACCTTCGCTGGCACATATCACGATGCTTATTATTAAGAGATTGTATTGTATTTTTCCAACTTCCGTATCAATAATAGAATGCTATGAAAAAATATCCTTACAACATATAAATATTATTACTATGTTCTGTTAGTAAGCGTATCTATAACGGTAACTGTACTGCGTAATAATTTACTCCGTGGACCATATTACGGCATTATCTATAAAACAAAATAATCCTCTTAGCAACAATAATATGTTAACCTCACTACTTCTAATAATAGGCTACACGGCACAGAAAAGTGCAAGAAGTTTAACTCCAGAGGATGCGCTACGGTAACCCACAAAATATCACATTTATTTTTCAATTTGCAGGTCAGTGTTCGTATCAGTGTGACCTGAAAATCGCAAAAACCTTAATAAAATTTGAACTTCGTGAGCTACCCTGGATGGGAAATCATCAAATGACTTCTCCCGCTCTAGGCGGAGCGGGAGGGCGTGTAAGACTTTTACTAACTAAAACCCACCCGTGTTCCTTCAATTGCCTGTGCCTGGGCCACGGTAACTCTTTCGAACTAATCCGCGACCCTAGGAATGGCGATTACCCCTTCTTAAGCTATAATTATTCGAGCAAATGAAATTAAACTATGTTGAAGATTAAGAATAATATAACATCGTGGAATACCACACACACCTACCTGCACACCCATCACCATCCCTGCCACCTACCCATTTTTAATTTAGTGGGACCGTTTAACAACTAAGGGACTTACTAGAGAATGGGCAGTAGCGTTCTCAATGCATTTTACCACAAAACTGCGATCGCCAATTTGCCTGCCGAGCGTGGCGATTATGGCAAACCTCCCCAAAAATGACCAGTGGCTGTGCTTGGAGGAGATCTATGTCTAGCAGTGGACGTTTTTCGGCTTAAATTATGATGGCGAAGATGGTCAACGTAAGTATTTTTGCATCGGTCTTCCAAGCATCTGATCTTGGGTTTCTAGACTCCAAAATCAGAGGTAAAAATCAAGAAAGAATATTATGATTATTCGACCAAAAAGCTAAATCATTAATTCCACTTCTGCAGGCTTAACACAAGCACTGATTTGTCGACGGAAGAATGGACATGTCTCATATACAATAGGAGAAGATAGCCATGTTTTTCTATTAATTATCACAGTTATGCGTTCTAAACGAATCATGATTTTGTAGATAATCGTATTTACTTGGTCGCCGCCGGTGAGTAGAAAGTTTGTTGTTAGTGTGAGTTTGACAGTTTGGGAAGAAATATTCTCCTGAAATAGTCGACATTTATAAGGACCTAGACAAAGATCGTTAGAAAAGAAAGACAAAATGACAAAATTGTAGAAGGATATCTACGGTGCGATGTCAAAAATGGAGCAACGAAATGTCACTTTCTATTGAAAAAGCACTGTCTATTCTTCATAGAAATAGAAAACGTCATGCAAAGCCTGCTGTTGACTGTTTTAGCGCAGTGTGATTATTGACCTTCTGTATTCTCTTGTATTGTCTTAGTAGGCTCGCAATTAGTAAAACGATCTTAGAGGCGAACTGGACGCTATTGTAATACCTAGAGACTTGGTCGTTACGGGAAATTGAAGGAATAACGTTTACTTTATGCACGAGTATGTTTCATTTTCCTGTTGTTATTTCTTGTAAGGATACATGGTCATTCGAGGACTGTTTGTGGGGCAGGAGCTGTATGAATATGGGTATACTTGAGCGTCTTAGTTTATCTTGTTCTAAGTATAGCCAGTGTCTTCACCCGCGTGGAGGCTTAAAACTATCCCACGAGATCGCAATACTGCGCAATATACCGGCTGATTTTTTTTAGCGTCTGGACAACAATATGGCATGTTGTGTAAGTAGAATAGAACTCATATGCGCTAACCTTTGCCTGGTAGCATTGATATAGAAAAAGTTCCGAATATCCTTAAAATACATGAAAAAGAAGACACCCTACGGCACTCGCGTAAAATGAATAATAGCCAAAATAGGTAATAGTAAATGGGCGTAAGCTGCGATTGCCTATGAATGGAGCATGACGATAGTGTGAGCGAGACACTAGCATTGATTTCGCTCTACATCTTAGCGGCTGATCCCCACACACTCACGCACACATTTGCACGTGTACCTACATACGTCATCTTGCTGTATGTAGTTTTAGTAGGCAAATAATTTGATACACAGTGACGCGTGTCTTGAAACCGTAAACCAAATAAATTACGTCTTGTAAGGTCAGTAAAGCTTTGATAGAAATGTAAACAAACCTGTTGATGTTAAATTCTTATAACAATCACTCACATTCATCTGTATTTTGAGGGTTTTAACGCTTTAACATCCGTCGTGCTGGAAGTACATGTCCCGCAGATAATGCAGAGGAACGTCTTCCAACATTGTGTCGATAACGGACTGTATTATTTCACGATACGTTTTCCCTGTCAATCGACCTTCGATCCAAACTGGACCAATTACCTATCCGATCGTATATTATCGCGGCCCAAACATTCAGTTTGGGCCGCGATAATACACGATCACGATACACAATGAGCACTGGTGGAGTTTTCAAAACCCACATAAAATAAAAGAAGGTACGTTGTAGATACCAACGCGGGTAAATATGGACTCGTCGCTCCATAGAATGTTCGCCTACGGGTAGTTCTGCAGCCAGCGACAGAACTCAATACGAGGTCCAGGGTCCGGAGCATGCAAAGCTTGCATGCGTTTGAAATGGTATGGATACATGTCCATTGAATGGAGTAACTTCCATACCACATACTGGCTTACGCCAAATCGACGAGCTGCTTGCCGGGTGCTCCTCCTCGGGTGTCGCGAGAAATAATCCAGGATGGCGTATTCGACGTGTATGGACAAGGGTGGCGGGCCTCTGCCTCTGGCATGACCGGGAAGGTGAAACTGGCCATGGTCAAGTAACCGCTGACAAGTCCGGAGTATCAAGTCTGTGCCGGGGATCCGGGGGGCAGGGATACCGTTATATCTAAGGGATTGTAGGTGTTCTTCGTCGGCGTACATTCGACTTGCACCATTTAAATTTTCACCAGACAAAAAATAATACCTCATCATGGTAAGCTACTCGACGTTGGAGTATTCATACGTCATTATGAAAACAATCACTGGGCGGTTGAAGCACACGCGGAAAAAACAGCGATCGACGTCACGCTATGACTAATCGCAGTGGACTGGAGACTTGGAGAGAGATCAAAGACGCCGCGGGACACGGTACTCGGGTCGAAGGGTGCGCGGGTCGGGGGGGGATGCGCATGCGGCGACACTTGAGCGGTACGCCTGCAAAAAAATATTAGTTACCTATCCCCGGCCGGCTTCAATCAAAGGATTGAATTTCGCTACGAATTCATTCATAATTTCTGCGCGTTGACTAGGGTGCCAATAAGTTGGATTTTGATATTATTTGCCGATTTTTTGTATTTTTTATTGTTTTTTAATTTTTATATGAAATGTTTACTACAAATAAGTAATAGTATTTATTGATAGGTTAATTTCATTTTAGGATAAAAAAAAAAAACAATTTCCGTGCCATAGGCTTCTACTCCGTTCACCTATTAACCCCTATTTTTTTCCAGACGGTATAAAAAATCATCCGGTATATTTTAAGTGTTAATACAAATTACAAACTATCTGTATGCCATGTTTTATCTAAAGCTGTTCGGTAATTTTTGCATGATTGAATAACAAACATCCAAACATCCATATTTTCAAATTTATAATATTAGTAGGAAGTAGGATCAGTAGGATTGATTTATAAGTGATTTGATTGATTTGTAGGTGTCACGTTCGTCCGGATATTTTCTATCAAACCTTTCAGGAAATGCAGTAGTGATGCTATGTTCATTTTGAACGATTGTTTTTTAATGAAATGGGGTGTTGCAAAGTAAATAAAGTTTTAAAAGAAGGAAGGTCCTATTCCCAAATAAGTATAATTATAATGAATAATCTCTATTGATTATAAACAATTTTTTATTCATTGCTGTATGAGTCTGCTCTGTCTGGACCTCAATCATTTATTTACATTATGCTGCCAGTCTTCTGGGCACGTTTCCGGATGACAGCGATGCTTACTTTTTGTTTTGTATTCATTTGTATAGTTCATTTTAGTAATTTAATTCAGCTCTTATTGTAAATAGTTTTGTAAAATAAATTCATGGTCATTTACATTAACTTAAAAAATAAAAATAACAATGTTTAAACAATTTTTTTGTAGCCTTTATAACAAAGAAAACTGTTAATAAGTATTAGAGCCTTCTAGTTTTCCCTCCGATTAATAAAATATGGCCTTCTATATAACAAATGCGTCCATTCTCACACTGCGAATGAATAATCGACTGCATAGTGGATATTCAATATTAATGTGGGAACACAAGCCGGGCTTGTCGTCATTAGTTTTATATTAAATTGATGCACCTGGGTTATGAAGGGTGGTTTCCCATATTTATAAATTGTTTTTGTATTGATCGGGAAGGTATTATGCATGTTTATGAAAAGTGAATTAATGTTTATTTATTGTGCCTTGGTGGAGGGTTAAATAACCCTAAACTAAATAGTTAGGAAAATTTGGTTCGGAAAATTAGACGGAAATAATCTTGGCTATCTGTGCTACCTGACTTTCAAGTGTCTATCTAGACACTCGACGTCACTGTGCTATTTTTTGGACATTTTAGTGACAGAATGGATGCACTAATTTTTTAGAAATTTTAGCCAGATATTGGAATCAAACAAACCCTATTAGTATCGTCAGCAGCAAACCAACTACATGTGCGAGTCATTTGCAAGTTCTTAGCTCTTATGAAAAAAAAAGAGGTAAGCAGTGTTATTTTTCAAAAACGCTTATATATAATTACAATGCCTTCGCAGTGGTAATTTGTTCACATGCCTGTATCCGTTATATTGGCATTAAAAAACTCATCATACAAATTAAAATTAATAACCACATCTATTACCAAAAGCGTCGCTGTAAATTACGGGAGTGGTAAGTGCGACGCAGAATTTCCTTGTTACTGCTGGTAGGCATTAAGGGGTCGTACTGACGTGTTATTATTTCAACGATAATATATCCGCGTCGCGCGTCGCCTCGGCGGCTAGGCGCGTGACCGATGGCATAGGGTTGGGGGTTCAGGAGCTTTTTTCCATTATTTGAAAATTCGAACAATTTGATGGTAGGGATGGAAAACATTGGGTTTTGTAGAATCGTTTTGTTTAGTGTTTCCTGCTAAATAATCGTTAGTGATTTTAATATTGGCCATATTTTGGGTTTTCCAGGTTAACATATTTTCATCTTTATTTTTAATCCAATTTACTGCGCTGAACGCAATTTGTTCAAAAAAGTTTCATTTCAGACACACAAGCTAATTCTTTTCATCCAGAAAACAAACAACCCAACAAAACTTTAATAATAACAGCCCAAATTCATTTTCCTACACTCACGCAACGTCAAAAACAATTCTCATTCAACATTTCAGCAGGAAACTAATAAAATAACCCGCACCACAAAAAACGCAATTCGCATAATATCCGCATCGCGCCATCCCTAATTGGACGGGCGTACGTACATTATTAAAACTGTTGACTACCACTGTAGATGCAATGCTATCGAAAATAAATAGCGGCATCGCGATGCGGAATATTCAAGTTATTTTTGTAATTACTTCACGAGTTATGATAAAACGCTTTCTAGGATTCCTTGGGCGGGGTTCTTATTTCTTGTTTACTAACGTTTAAAATGCTAGGGTTTTTCGTGAGAAACAGTCATTTGGTGTAGTGTGGATTTTCAGCGATTAATCTTTAATCTTTTTACGAAATTTATGTCTGGGGCTTTAAAAGAATTTAAATTTTCTTTTAAAAGAATAACAGGCTCAAATAGATATTTTTTTTATTTGTCTTTCGTAAAATTACCTGTATTTAAGTTACCAAATCACGCAATTTTTGAAATAAAAATGAAGGCATTCCATAACACGAATATTAGACATTTTCAGAGATAACATTTTTAAGCTAATGGTTACAGTTCAAAACTTAATTAACGTTAAGTTTAAGGCATTAACATTAATCTCTTATCTTCAAAGCGGTATGAACATAATTCAGGCAATTAAACAAATTAGAGCGGTAGGCTGAACAACGTGCCATTTTAAGTAGATAGATAGATACCTGTTACCAAACTCAAAAGCTGCTGGTGAAAATATAAGGTAAAGGGTAACCAACCCTATTAAACAAGTCGGGCGATCCATGGCTCTATACGGGGCATCGGTGTGGGTGCCTTCATTGAGGCGCCAACCAGCCCGCCGGTTGAAGGCGTCCCATAGCGGCATGGTCATCCGGATGGTCTGGGAATACCGCACGATCTCCGGTGAAGCGGCGGGCCTCCTTGCCGGATTGCCACCATGGGGTCTGGACGCAAAGGTCCTCGCGCACACTTGTTAGTGGCACAAGGAGGCCAAACGCCGGGGCGTTAATCCGCTGCCGCGGGAAATCGCGGCACAGCGGACAGAGCTCCAGCGGGATCTCAGGGCAACATGAAAAATGCGATTGTCGCAACCCAGTGCTGGGCACGCCACGATTGCGGCGGTAAGTTCCCTCTTTGAGGAGTGGCTTGAGAGGCGCCATGGCTTCTCACCTCTGCCTGACGCAGGTCCTAACTGGACACGGTCGTTTCGGGAGGTTCCTGTTTCGGATAAGGCGGAAGGAAACGCCCGGGTATTTCCACTGCGAAGATCGCTCCGAGGACACGGTGGAGGTCTGCCTGGCTTGGGCGGGGTACCGCCGTGTCCTTGTGGAGGCGATTGGCGGCGGCGATCTCTCACGTCCGGCCCTGGTCCAGGCCATATATATATATATATACCAGGCAATAATTTCGTGTGTTAGTTAAAGTAATCACAGAATATATAATCTATGTCGTTATCTGCGAGAACAGACCTTAACTTAGTGTATATTGTTCATCTTTTTAAACACGTAACAGTGCATATAAAATTTCGAACGCGTAATCTCTTCCTTTATTAACAGGTCTGTCAATCTCAAAACCACTTCTACACTCTGGAACGTAACACAGAGTTCTATCACGGGGCAAGACAGTACGAACAATCTCAAGCAAAATCACACGTTTACTAACTTCCGCTAAGTATAACTGCGTTCGCTTCAGAGGATATAGTCTAACTTCCCGACAAGTGATGTTTTGTGTGGGCTAGTATGGCATATCTAGGTTTAGTTTTAGTAAGATCAACTTAAAGTGGACTTATAGTGTTTTCTGTATGAAGAACAACAAGCGTCTTAGGAAAAATATCGGGCTATACCTTGACACTTTGTATATATAAAAACTGTCGAGTTTTGTAATGAAGGGGTAAGCCTACTGAAGTGTGTCTGCCTGGCAAGAACTGGCTCGTGAAATTCTAAATACATCACTATTTACATTTTCAATATTCTATTCAACAACCAATTTTTTTTAAATAAAGAATTTCTTTCAGGTACTTAGTATGAAGGTTTGAGTTTAGATTACATACTCAGCATAAAGCGTTCCCACTGCTGGGACACAGGCCTCCTCTCCGTAATCCACCACGCGGTCCTAGTGCGAGTTGGTAGATGTCAATTGTCTTCGAATTTTTGGTTCTTGGACATGCCGGCAAAAGGGAAAAGTATTTTGTTTTAAATATTTAAGACGATAAATTTACTTATTTTGATAAGAATTCATAATTGTTGATAAATATGACCAATAAAAATGACCAAAAAAATTAAATGATTTGTTTGATATAAAAAACTACTTTTTGTGACTTAAATATAAAAGTTAGACATATTCCATAATTGACTTTTTTGTAGTCATTATTAAGTTCTACAACTTTTTTCTAGAACTCAATCATATATCTCTTATCGTTAAGGCAGCGTTCGTAAGAAACGTTTTCGTTCAACCGTTTTTTCTCCGACTTACTTTGCAAATCCGACTACCACGAAAAAGTATTTTAATTTTTTGGGTTAATATATAGCCTATGACACTCACAAATAACGTAGCTTTCTATTGGTAAAATAATTTTCAAAATCGGTCCAATAGGTCCAGAGATTACCCCCTACAACCTCACAAACTCACAAACTTTATCTCTTTATAATATTAGTATAGATTAGTGTAGATATAATATAGTATAGATTATTTATCCTGTGCTGTCCAGGTTCATATTATAGCATCGCAAAAGTAACGATAGATGGACAGTGTGAAAGATAACATGGCTAGAAAGAGGGTGCCTACTGAAATGCCGATTATTAGAGAAGAATGGCAGAAGAAAGACATGTTGCGCCGACCCCAAATAAATTGGGATCAAGGCAATAGAATGACGATAATTCCTGAATATGGACGCCTGAGAGAGTATTAGTACAATTATGTACACGCAATCCATTGTCAAACAACATAGATATACCTACATTTTAAGACATACTGCAATATCATAGTAGCACACAAGAATGACAAAACAAGACAAGTCTCGGCTTCCTCAAGACACTCCTTGATTGTATAATCTAAGACTATACCCACTTCGCCCGTCCGCCTGGAGTAACTACCAGCTTAAGGGAAGCTGTTGTGTTGGGGTCATAAATCTCCAGCTCGATTATCGACTACCTGTCTGGGACGGGTGGTACGTCCATGTAGGCACAGAGTTTTCTAAAAGTTTTAAAGTTATTGCTTTTGTAGACTATTTTATGCTCATTGGCCAAAAAAGGCGTATGGTAGTGTAACTACCAATTTGCAGGATGAGGAGCAGGTTTATCTCCTCATTTGAGATGAAAAGAGGATTGAATGTCTTTGCTCACTGTACGGGTATAGACTCGAGTTCAGTAAATTAAGGCAAGTTAGTGGTGTCTGAAATAAAGTTAGAAAGTACCAACATGATAAAATAGATTAGTACTTGGTAAATACTTGCCTGGTTTTAAACTCAGTCTGCTAGATAGAAAAATAGTTCACCATAGTTATTTATCACTTCTGTAGTGTTTTTTGTTTGGAAGTAGGTTGTTTTTTTTAGTTGTAACTTTTTAGTTGACTATTAGTACATGACGGATTTCTGATGTCACAATAATATAAAAAACAACCGATTTCCGGAAAAAACAATACAAAGTGAAAAATAACTTTAATTTCGGAAGTCGATGACTTTGGATATGTATTTTATTTTTTTGTCACCGCCTTCCGAAATTAAAGTTATTTTTATTTTATAGTGTTTTGTTTGCTGTAAATTTTTTAAGAGTTCCGTTGTCTGATTCCGAAACGCATGATCAGATCTATATGAAATTTAAATGGGACCATTTCGGAATAAACCACTTTCGAATAAAAAAAATATTTTGCAAATCCGTCTAGTTATGAATTAGTTATGAGTTAGTCGAATTGATAACCTCCTTCTTTTTGAAGTCGGTTAAAAATGCATTCGGATAGAGAACCTCAAGTGCAAAGAAAAATATCCTTTATTTAACTCTGAACCTCATACATAAGCGCCACTCGTGCTTGACAGTTTTCTTTGTTAGCTAACAGTGTCGTGCCACGTCGCAATGATTATTACAAAACAAAGAACTGAACTAAAATGTTTTGAATGTGCCTCGATACTCCGGTAATGGTTATCTACATAACGTAAACTGGTGATTAGAAATACTTTGTGGTCTATTTTTGTATTAGATATGGCTTTTGTTTACTTACTGTTGGAGTTGAAAAGTATCTAATATACCTATTTACTTTTAGAATTTACTTGGTAATAATTATTGGAAGACAGACGATAGACGCACTTGAAATGTGGTGCTGGACGCGAATGCTCCGTATACCATGGACAGCCAAACGCACAAATGTGTCTGTCCTATCTCAGCTCGATATCAAGACCCGATTGTCTACAACTTGCCTACAGCATATTTTGAGCTACTTCAGCCACATGATGTGAAGAGGAGATAGGAGCTTTGAAAAGCTGGTCATTGTTGGCAATACCGAAGGAAAGAGAGCACGGGGCCAGTCGCCAACACGATGGTCTAACCAAATAAAGGAAGCTATCTCCCCCAGTCAATTTCAGGAGACGATGGAGGCAGGTTGGCCGCTTAAAGGCGTCCAATGACTACGATCCTCAGTAATGAGGGACCGATTAAAGAAGAAGAATGATTGTAAATGCCGGGCGAGGACGCCCAAGAAGGACAGAAGGTGGCCTTATTGGTGATGTTCTTCAGAAAGGTCAGTTGCCTAATACTTGAACCCGCCTGCGTATATTACCAGATGTATGAACGTAAACGAGGGCAAAGGAGAATGTAAGGATCGTAGTAGATCATTCTGTAGTTTCTGGTTACCCTCATTAGAAGAAGGCGTGAGTTTATATACGTATGTATGTATAGCAATGGTTCTAGGATCCCACCTAAACGATTGGGTGTCCTTACACGTGCGACGCCATCGCGGCAGGCCGAGACGAAGATGGCGAGACGAACTTAGGTATTCCTATCTAAAGGACTGGCATGCACTAGCAAAACAAAGAATTTTGTCGAAAACGGAAAGGTAAGCCTTTGCTCTGCAGTCGGATAATACAGGCTATTTCGATTAGATACGTTCTGGGATCAATAATCTATCGAAAGTAATATGGAAAGGATTATACTAGAGATCACAAAAGCTTCCCCATCTCGTTACCTGAACGAAAATACGTTTGATACTGACAAAGGTAACTTGTCTCAACCTTTCACTGCGTTCATAATTATTGTTTTTATACTACATATTATGAACGTACATAGTCACTTCAAAATACGTTTGAATTGATAAAATATCAATCATTACACAGAAACCAATAAAAAAACAGGCAATTATAGGTTTTTCGAATTAAGAACTCATGTCACCAATAAAATTAAATAGCTCAATATTTTCAAATAGAAACACCCCTCTGTACCAAGAAGCCAAATTAAATTCCTCAAAAAGAAACCAGGAAAAAGTATTTGATTCCCATTAATGGTGGCAAATTCGTTGCGAGTCTGACGTACAATTTAAAAGCTTTGATGTTTCTTAAATGTTCCGTGGCGCCACTGTGTTGCAGATTAGCGGATTTTGGGGGAAAAAAGGCAGTTTGCACTCCTTCATTCGGGGATCAACTCTATTGAGAGTAAAATGAGACGTTTTAAACGATTTGTTGAACGTAAAGATGAAAGGAATTCGTGTCTTTCGATTTGGCTTCCAATGCTTTTGACTTTTGGAAGAGGAAAATGTGTCAAGTCGTACTTTTATTTAATGCTTCCTAATTTTAAATAATTTTGACTTATTTGTACGTAATTTTCACCATATAAATACTTCATTTCACATTGCTACTGTGAAATTTATTTATTACTAATTTGTTTTAATTTGACATATGTTGGAACTTGTTCCCGGACCTTTGGCGTACGAGTAGCCAAAGCTAACTCGCAGCCCCTTGCACAATTTTAAAGGATAAGGAGGCACCAACCGACGATTATCCGTGTATGCACTATGCTAATGCACCCAAGGACAACCCCCGGTTGGGTCAGGACTATTGCAGAACATGGAAATTATTATTATTATTTTATGACTTGGTTATCAAAGAGGCCATTTTAAAGAAAGAGTAGTATTTTATCCTCATTTATTTTGTTTAGAAATTATAGGAAAACAACAAATTTTAACTTAATATCTCTTTTTTCTTTTCTCATAGACCACAGAAAAAAATGCACACAGTTTCGACAAAACTTCTGACCTTTTTTTGTAAAACTCATGTCTGTATTCATTAAGGCGGCGGGCGAAGGGTTAGGTACGCGGTTTTTTGTTCTACCCTCATTAATTATTCTTTGATGAGAGCCTGCTGCTGTGGTCAAGACGTGCTTTGTAATAATCATGCACAGTATTTATGTTCAATGTAGTCTGAACGGTGTTTAAGTAAATAATGAGGGTTTTTTATTATTGACTATATACTCCATTCGAAATAAGATTAGACATTTAAATAAACCTTTTTTACAGTCCGATCAACCGATTTTGACTTCTATTGCGTTGGTGGCATGACAAATGGCAGCTGCAGTAAACAGTTGGTATTGCAACTACTTTTTTGCTTTTAATGGCATCCTTATGCTTACGGTATAGAAGTCAGAATCGGTTGGACTGACTGTAAAAAAGGTTTGTTTAAATGTCTAATCTTATTTCAAATGGAGTATAGATGTCGAAAATCATCCCACGGGAACGTGCAGCCGGGACGAAAATTCTATGTTACTCCATATAACATCAGCTGTCTGCCATTAAAAGTCCCGTCAAAATCGGTTCAGAGATCAGCCTGATTGAGTTTTTGTTACACTTTTATATGCATTTAGTAAAACGCTGTTATTTGGACTACAAATAGACTCTTTTTTTTATTTATTTGTTATGGATGTAAAGGTAGATTCATACTTTAGTGGTGATGGCATAATTTTAATACGGAAAAATGTCTCAGAAATCACCAAACATGCAGTGAGCGAACGTGGTGAATGATTCTCGTTCGTCATAAGAAAAGTTTGCTCTGCAGTTGAACAGTTCAAGCATTTAAGTATTTATTTTTGCGTTTACAATGCCAACACCAATGCTGCAATGACTGCTTAGAGGGATTGTGGTGGTCAGATAGGCAGTCGCTACATGTAAAATACTGGTATTCAGCTGCATCTGGTTAGACTGGAAGCCAACCACAACATAGTTGGGAAAAGGCTAGGCAGATGATGTGATTATTATTTCATATTATCTTTATTCATAACATACATCATATCACTAGCAAAACTATATCTCCTATAAATATCATCTACATCACACAAAAATTATATATTTTTATCGTTTACCGATTGTCTCCAGTATTAAGTGGATTATTATTATTATCTCTAGCAAAATTGTATCTAAATATATAAAAATGAATTTCTTTTGCCCTTGGTCACGGCATGACACGTGAACGGCTGGACAAATTTTGCTAATTCTTTTTTATTGTGTTTGTTATTGACAGGAGAAGATTCTTATGAAAAAAAAAGGAATTTGCGTGTAATATTATGTATATATAAAATGAGAATTCAATATTCATTGTTAAGACAGGACAACGTCTGGCGGGTCAGCTAGTATCCTATAAATATCACATAAATATCATCTACATCACACTAATATATTTTTATCGTTTACCGATTGTCTCCAGTATTAAGTGGTTAATTTCCCTTGTTTGAATAGCCACGTAATCTCTGTATAGTCTCTACCAGGTCAGAACCCAAGGGGATTCTTAGTGGAACCTTTCCGATACAACTCGATTTTAAAGGAACAAGACGGGGCTCATCAGGAATTTTAACATCTTTACCAATTTGTTGGGAGGGTTTCTCTTCAGGGTATTGTATTTTATTTTCAAATATCTAATGGTTACAGCGGAGGTCAAGGTTTTGAGTTTTGACGGCATAAAAACGATCGAGGACATTTTTAACGAGGATGCCTTTTTAGAAGTTTTTGTTCGTATACTTAACAGCTTCTGATAATTAATCTTACAATTTAATTTATTTTTTTCTTTTAAGAGGTTCATAAAGCAAACATAACTAAGAGAAATGGAAGGAATTCTTTGAGACTATGAGAGTATGGGCTGAAATGAACAATTATTACTTTTATAAATATCGTAGACAAAGCAAACTACTTGGTTATCCATCAGACAAACCTAATAGATTTTACACCGAAGTACCCTAGCCTGCTAAAGCGGCTCTTATAGTAACTATATATCGTACTATGTCCTATGCATCCACTTCAAAATTCATCAATGGATTACAAACTTTGATGAACTTCTTGTTGGTATACTCCAGCATGCTAGCATTAAACTGCAACCACAAATCCAGTGATCTGAGCATGGGATTATGGAGATGAGCTTCTAAGATCGTTCATGAACCATTTGTGGAAGCGAATTTTAAGGGGCTATTGAAGTATTTTGTTATCTGTGGCTAGCCATGTGACACATAGCCTGTTGTTGGCTATGGTTAGAAATACTCAGCAAGTGAGGGGCAATTCCTGCGTTTTTAAGATTGATTACAATTAACCTCAGTCTGGCAAAAATACCTGTAATTAACCTACTTTTTTGACAATTATTTGGCGTTGACTGTCTCCAAGACAAGAAGCAAAATGCTTTTAAAGACAAGAATTGGCCTTGTAATCCTTTTTAGAAAACGTGATTGTAGACTAAATTATCTCATTTATAAAATTTAGTGGTCATACAAATGTTCAATGTAGCTACCTACATCAAAACACGTTGAATTTGGATGGGGTCCACCGTATGCAGAGGCGTAGTTGCGTTACACAGTTAAAGTAAGAAAGGCTTTCATTTTTTTTTTCATTTTTTTCATTTGGTTTTTTTTTTTTTTTTTCAACATATTTGTATCTTCCAATCTTAATGTAGCAATGTGTCAACAGTCGTACTTTTTTGTTTACTTTTTTACTTTTTTGTTTACCTATTTTGATTTTGATTTGTATAAGGTTTTTCTTTTTTCTTTCGCTACTTCTAGCTAGCCTAGCTCTATAAATGTCGTGAAACTCTGTTATTGGCTTAAGAGATATTTGTTTTTCATAACTCATGTGAATTAATTATAAGCTGTTGAGTTTCCTAATAAATAAATAAATAAATTTTGGCAGTAAATCAACATTCATTGAGTTATGTACGTTGTTTAGCAGACGATTTTTTCTTACATACGAAGCAATATATTAGCAATAGGTATCCTTCAAATCATTCAGATTTTATAGTGTGTAAGCAATTAGAGTGCAGCTGTAATATTCGCTAGACGTAGTGGCTTCATTTTCTATGCTGCGATTTCGATATTAACACTACTGAATTATATTTCAAAGTCCTGAAACTATGGTCCTTACGTTTATGACCGTCACAACTTAGTTTAATCCAAAATACCCTCAGTAATCCACTTCAGATTGGTGTATACAACATTTAATATACAGACAATGTTGCAAGTTAAGAAAACGAGAACAATACATTTTAACGAGAGAGACCGGTATGACATAAAGATATTTATCTGAGATGACTGTGAAGGCGAAGAGGGTTGTACTCTCCTATCTTAGTCTTTTGATTGGATGCATTTACCTGGTTCTGAACTAAGTTATGCATTGTATCAAGTGAGCGCAGACTGGGTGGACGCAGTCAAGATTGTTGCATGAATATTTTGATGTAAATAAGAACGTAGATACGTACTGAAGCAGTTTTTCATTCACAGTGAGTTATTAAGAAAAAGTTAAGATAGCATGACTCTAGCTGCAGTTTTGGCAAGCCTTTTTTTAATTTTAAGGCAGCCTTTTTTTAAAGTTTTACTTGGTTTGTCTTTTATAGACTCCTTGTGATTTAGCTTGTATTTAATTAGTTCCAGTGTCTCAAGTCATTTGGGTGCATCGCAAATAAAACATATTCCAATGCATCTGGTTATTCAATGCATCCCTGATGCGCTACAGATGTGGAACAGCCCATCAACACCCGGAACGCATTATTATAATCGATTGTTCGATGAGTGTCGATTGCTTCTTCTCTACGAAGTCGGTACATGTGGTAGGCGAAAAAGATGCACCTCCCTGGTGCGCCGGGTGCGGGCCAGCCCCAACATTATGCTGCTGCGTTTCGCGAGCAGGCTGGAATGGAATGCTTGTGTGTGAACCGCTGCTGCAAACTCTCCATTTCAGTGTTGAGCTTGTAGCATAGATTCGCATTAAGCTATATGACAGTATAGTTTAAGTGAGTAGGTTAAGTTTACTAACATAAGTGTTAAGTATAATATGGTTACACGAACATATTTGAGTCTTTTGTTATTTGTTTCTTTAAATATAAACAATAATCAAAAGCCTGACTAAAAAATGACAACACACAATAATCATCGAGCCCTTTTAGGCAACTTGTTACTGTGACAAGTTTATTTTTCAAAGCCTACGTAAGTTGGCAAACTGGAAATCAGTGTGGTCTCTGGTTAACCTCCTATTCACCGCAATAATTGAAAGATGCGTACATTCTACACCTACTAATTATTGGGCTTCAGATAATTGTATACCTAGTTAGAACAGTCAGACATACTTAATTGAGTAGTGTCGTGTGGCTGGAGACTAATTATAGCCTAATTGAATCCTGAATCAAGACAGTATGTTTGTAATTCAGAATTAACTCTATATGGGATGATTGTTGGGCTGTTTACCTCATAGTGTTCGTTATGGTTTCTTTTTGGAATGAGTTACATCATTATGAAATTTCAAGCTTATTATATTATTGATAAGTACTTATTCAAATTGGCGAATTAGTACTTCACCAGAGCCGGGCGAGTGTATTGCTATCAACCGCTAATACGCTCGACCCCCTATTACATAGGGCATAAGGGCGAAATGTAGCTAGTGTTTTAAGCAACCCTTCTGGAAATACAGGAGTCATTTTAAGTATATGTATTACATAATGTTACTTCACCTGAATTTGCGGTAAGTTCACGTTTATTGTAAATCATTTATTGAGAGAGATTTTACCTTTTAACAAGACAAAAACAAGCTTTGGTAACTAGCCGTTACCCGCGACTTTGTTTGTGATCCAAGATGAAAAGTAAGCTATGTCCTTATCTAGGTAATGGTGCATCTGTGTGGCTAATTTCATCCAAATCCGTTTAGCCGTTTTAGCGTGAATGACAAAGAATCAAACTTATTTTTGCATAAATTATAATATTAGTTAGGGTAGTATTCAAACTCGAATGTTCATTAGTTCGATGTGCGTTCACTCCGCACCGTGGTTCGGCCCTTTCAAAGGTATTTTAATCAATGCGATTGCCATTTGATTGCAACCATATTTCACTGTTTAACTATGTAAACTAATGTACCGAATTCATGTTTGTTAAAACATATCGATAAACCGGTTTATGTGAAAGCAAACAGAAGGGTCAATCAAATTTAATATCGGGGGCAAACATAGTGTATTTACTTAAAACGTATCAATACTGAATGTCTATGTTTATTGAAAACAAACATGTTTGAAAGAGAGCTAGGCATTTATTGTATTTAATAACTATTAAGGCAGAATGTTTGCCTATTATAATGTTTGTTATCCATTACATTAATATTTGAGTAAATGTTATTTTGATACATTAAATTCATGGATCACGATCATAAAAATGTTTCTTAGCCTACCAACAGACGTTCAGCTTCGCTTTCATTATCATTATTTTGAAATGAAAAGTTGCTGCTCTATTGTGAAATGGAGTAGCTGTTTTTTAAAAAGAAGTACTCAGTAAGCATAGGTACAGATTAAATTAATCTAGGAAAAATTCTGTATGAAATAAAAATAACAGATCTTTTATCTAATAATATCTGCTATAAAAACAGACATTTTCATAATATGGTGGTAGTAACAGTCGGCTTCAATAGTGATTGTGAAAAAATTTCAACAGAACCTAAAAAATATTGTAATAATTTTTCTGTACTTATTTTTTTTTTACTTACTGTTAAACAACCTTAAGTGGGATTGGGCTAGACGTGTTAGCTGTATGTCCGATGAGCTGAGGAACCATTGATTGGGTCCCATTAAAATGTAAGATGACATCACGGCCGACCAAGACGAGGTTGGAGGAACGATGTAGATTTCTACCTAAAAGGACTGGCTCGCAATGATTCCTAGCAGCGGGACATTACGAACTTACTTAATAGATAGATGAATAGCATACTTTATGACTGTCATAAATGAAATTGTTTGATTGTTTTTGATTTTATGTATTTTGTTTTCATTTCTATTCTTACACACGCCGTCTACATCTCCTTTTATCTTCTCTCCTATCGCAAGTATGATAGAAGAGATTTCTTTAAATAAGCATCTCCTTTGTACGTATTTTTCTGTTATTATTTTCTGTCTATTATCTCCTCTTATATCGCAAGTATGATAGAAGAGATTTCTTTAAATATACATCTCCTTTGTACGTATTTTTCTGTTCTTTTTTTTCTATTTATTATCTCCTCTCATATCACAGGTATGATAGAAGAGATTTCTTTAAATAAGCATCTCTTTTGTACGTATCTTTCTGTTCTTTTTTTCTATTTATTATCTCCTCTCATATCACAGGTATGATAGAAGAGATTTCTTTAAATAAGCATCTCCTTTGTACGTATTTTTCTGTTAATTTCTTTTTGGCTGTTTATTTATGTGCGTACATAAACGGCTAAGTAAATAAAAAAAAACTATACATAACTTGGAAATTGAGGATTTTGCACGATTGAGTTGCATGAAAACTCGTGTTTTAATCACACATATTACTCTCGATTTTCACTACAACCTGTTAAGATATTAACATCACATTTTCCAAGATAAAGGAAAACTGTGTCGTCTTTCTTAGTGTCACCATTCCCAATTAAAAAAAAACAAAGATGTTTGTGACTTGCAGCAAATGTGTGAATTTGACACGTAGTAGGCCATGTCTTAGATTAACACATAAGATAGTTTTTATCCGGGTAGATAAACATACACCAAAATATACACTCACTCTTTCTTCATATGGGGTTTGGCAGAAACTATTGAATGCCTAAAAGAAGCTAATGGAACCTGCGACGATCCTTACATACCCCTCTGCTCCTTTTGCTTCGTTATATTCCTATGTTATTGGTCGTACACGAACAAAATAGTAGTTTATAATGTGACTAAAACCAAGAGCAACAGTTGTGTAAAATATAATACTACAGCAGCTACCATCAGACAGTTTTATTACAGGATGTGTAAACACACTCACAAGCTTAGAAAATGAATATTTATTCACTGAAAAACTCAGTCAATTTCAGTACCTATTTATCTTAAACCTAATATCCCTAATCCTAAAGACTGAAATTAAAAGCTATTCGCTATTTGACTTGGAAACAAATCCATTTTAGTGATCAAATGGAAAATGTTCTCTTTTCGGAAGCTTCATAATTTGTTTAATATTTGAGTTACTAGGTCGAAACAAGAGTATGAATATTTGAAGATATTTGTGTAGGTATTTAATTTGGGATTAATTTGCCTTCTTACTGGAAGATACTACACATTAATATGTCAAGATTTTATTTTATTAAAAAGCATGAAAATAAACAACTATGCACTCAGATGCCATGTGAATTTTTCGAATTATTTTATGAAATTATTATTCTTCTCATCACAATGTAATGGCTAAGTTTATCCTACAAACTATGGTTTACTTTCAAAGTTACACATAAAATAAGTACAGCCATGCGTGTATAATGCAAATATATGTTGTTCCCACAGCGAATTTCAGAGGAAAATCGTTATTGAATTCCGCTTTGTGTTTACATGTGACTGTACCAAAATATTTGTTTTCACGAAACGCTTCCATTGCTATCAGCAAAATCTTTCTGATAATACATTTTCCTGCTGTATTTGTGTCAAAATCTCTATAGAAATCGAAATATCAAGCCGATATAAGCTTCTCGATTTCTGCGTTCACGTTGGCCCGAAAACCGTGTCTGTTTAGAAAATCTGCAACCATGAAATTGGGATCGCTTTGTAAGATACCTAACGTAATAAAACAACGTTACAATAAAGCAATAATTAAATAATTAAAAAAAGGTCCTCTCACCGTTTAATGTAACTGACAAGCCGGCCGCTTTCGCGTGCAACACAACAAGCAACCACGTGATTGGTGAACAAAACATCGCAACAATGACGTCACTATTTTATATTCTTTATTTGAATAGGTTTTATTTTATGAAAATTTATAAACACAAACACTTGTTATCGCGAGCGTATGGCGGGGAGCGTCGGGGCGTGCGACGCGTCCGTTTTTGCCGACTGCTCGGCAAGCACTGCCGGTTGCCTGAAGCTTCGCCCCCGCCCGCCCTATACGGGCCTTTCTTTGTTTCCCTCATCTCCCCCCGCGCCGTGTTAAACAAATCTCCTCGTGCCGTGATCTTCTTCGTCAATTGATTTGTGACGAAATAATTTCGACGTGATAATTGTTTTAGCGGGAATTAGCGAGTGTTTTATGATTTGGGCGGGTATAGGGCGGTTTTAAACCCATTGTGGGGTTGTTTGGTTTCGGTGAAAAGATTTGGTTTTTGCTGTAATGGTGAGATGGATGTTATTATAATAAATTAACATAGACTTTTAAGTTCTTATTTTATTGAATAACGTGACAAAGCCATGAAAAACTCATCAATGCATTCGAACAGAATTTTTTATTTGATTAATATTTATAGCAATGCTTTTCTGAGAGCTGTGAGTTGTTAATATTTTATTTTCCAAGCTTAAAATGGGATATCATCATTATCCAGCATAACTATGTTTTCATGATTGGTAACAGGCTTTTTGAATGCCTTGATGCTTTAAAATGAATTATTTAATTTATTTATTGTTTCTTTTTTTTTACGTTGCCCCACACTAAGAATTTCTACTGTATTATGGGTGCGTTTACAAACATTTAAATTCACATACACAAACAGCCAGACCCGGAACAACTACGTGTAGGTCATACAAATATTTGTTCCGTGCGGGAATCGAACCCACGACACGCAGCGCAGCAGTCAATCGCTTAACCACTGCGCCAACCGTCCGTCAGTTCAAGTTCAAGACCGTCGTTGTCTTTAATTCATCCAGTTTACATTCACACATACAGTTTTGTGTTGAGTACTTATTTATTTAATTGTTAGTAATGCTAGTTTTGTACTTAAATAAGGTTAGTATTTTCAGGTGTAAGGGCCACTTTTTGCGGTGAAAGCCTCTGCCAACTAGAACTTTTATATTATATTGTTAGATGGCAACACTGGACACTCCCCTCCAGCGCGGCCACGTGTATAAAAGGAGGAAGCCTGCGTGGACTCGTCCTCCTGGCTGGAGGCGTTAAGAGTAAAATCTTAATGGCAGCCCCAGGAAAGCCCGGTTGAGCAGTCACGGACTCTCAAGGCCAACTGCGAGATGCCCAACAAAAAAAAAAAAAATGGACTCGTCCATTTTGCCTGCGGTCTTAGACCTATTAACATTGTTCCTCTGCCCATTTTGAGTCTGATTTAATTTCATTATTTTATTTGTCGTGTAACTTTTCCAGTTGATTATTAAAATTATTTTTTTGTTGTTTTTAATGTTTAATTTAAAAGAATATATGAAATATTAAAAAAAAACGTTTCCATCCGAAATTACTCAGTAGCAGCCCGGAGTTTAGATTTGTGCCCGGTTGATGGCTCGCCCCTAATTGCATGGGACTAAAACGTAATTGGTGAAATATGATGTGTACTATAAATACCTACACCTCTGTTTAAGGGCGCGTACCCAATATGTCGTAACGATTAATTTGTCGTTGGACGACTGTCGTCTCTAGCTGTTTCCATTATAACGACTGTTTATCGTCACTGTGTTTTCGAAATATTTTATCGTTGAACGACTGTCGTATCTAGCTGTTCCCATTGGATCGTGACGACATTTTTATACGGGCGTGAGGGGAGAAGACTACACATGTAAACGACAGATAGTCGAAATAACGACACAAATTTTTGGCTGTCACGATAAGTTGTGACGTTTTTTTTATCGTTTTACGACTGTCGTGCTATCCATTCCCATTGACTTGACAATCTGTCGTCACTGCAAAAAAAGTCGAGGACGACAGTTACTTGTGTTGTCCTATACGTGAAAACCTCCATTTAAATACACAAGCCACGATATTTCAAACGACACGATAATCTGTCGTCACGACATAGTGCGAATGGAGCTTAACCCTTCTGAGATAAGAGGCGTCAAAGTATGTTATGTTAGATAATGTTTTATCAGGAGCCCGATCTCTCTGACTGCATTAATAAAATTGTTCTTCAGTTTTACCTATAATATTGTTTATTAATATCATAATGCTGGCCATATTAAGTAGTCTCTGTATATCCTTTCCATGAACACAGGCGTGATGTTAAGTTACAAAGCTCTGTAGGTATATCTAAGCTTGTTATTAAGCAACCCTCTGAAGGTATGTATAAGCTTGTTATTAACTGAATTTCCTCGCTTACAAACCTATGGTGATAAAAACATAAGCTTTCAAGATCAGCTGTAAAAATTAAGTACATATCATAAACCCACCCGATGATACGATAAGATATAAATGAGGAATTTTATTTTTATTACACAAGTATCAAATCATCTCGTAAAAATTCTAAAATTCAGTGATTACGGACCCCTCCATCTTTCTCAACGTAGGTAATTGGCAAATGTCATTAATGAAACGTGAAATTGTGAATTACGATAATATTTTTTTTGATCAATCTCATGTTTGATGACTGGAGATCGGATATTCAGAAGCATATTCACCTAAAGTTGAGATGTTGGCTAATATAGAATGCGCTTTTGTATGGAAAGAACAATGCCCACTTCCCATACATTTGAAAACCTGATAGGTATGTATAGTTATAAGGTATAGTAGAAAGACTACCTGCAAGTTTAGAAAATAAGTTCATATGGTCCTTTTTACGATTTAAACGCTATGAAGTCCAAAAAATATTAATGTTACTTTTTAAGTTAGGATATGCCGTTATCAAATTATAAAGAAATAAATTTGCAAGAACGAATTATTATTAACGCTCGATGTTTAATATCGAGATCTAGGGGCAGTAAATAGGATCGTAAAAACAAGTAACACACACAAAAAGGCAACGAGACGCAAACGCAGCAACGAAGGACTGCGCCCTCCCATACTATTATTATACTCTTTGACTGCGCCGATGCCAATCGCAGAACTGTCAAATGTGAAAATATCCGTTTCAGTAGTGTATTTTAATGCGGTTTTCATCAATAGACAAAGTGATTCAAGAGGAAGATTTATATGTATGAAGGTTTATACCTATAGAGCTATAGAGCTCAGGGCTGATCTATAAGTCATAAAATTGTTTTAGTAGTTTTCTTAAGCCCTGGCTGGAGGCGTTAAGTTAATTCTTAATGGCAGCTCCAGGAAAGACCGGTTGAGCAGTCACGGCCTCTCAAGGTCAACTGCGAGATGCCTGACCAAAAATAAATCGTGATCCCCGTCTGTAATTGACATTAGGTGTTAAAAGGTTTTTTTTTTTTTTTTTGAGGATGGGAAATTATCAAATAACTTCTCCCGCTCTGTGTGGAGCAGGAGGGCGTGTCAGACTTTTACTGACTAAAACCCACCCGTGTTCCCTCAGTTGCCTGTGTGCCAGGGGCCGCGGTATCTAATCTAATCTAATCGGTAATAATGAGGTATGTTTTATGAAGAAGAAAACTAAGTTATTCATATTCAAAAGTAATCTGAAAATGGCGTTATTTCATAAAACAATCACAATGACATAATTATTATCTTTCTTACTCTATAAAGATAGCTTTGTGCAAGCCATCTTTGACGGCCATCTAATTACCCAGATCCATGTCAGTTTCAAGTGACAGAATCAGGGTTGTCACTGTTGAATAAAATCTTAAAAGCTGTGTCACCATGCGGGCCAACCCTCGACCCTTAATTACCTAATATCATTAGCAGCGCAGAGCAGCCGTATCGGCGTTATTTTATTAAATTCGCATCGGGTAATTGATGAACAATGTCGCAAGCCTTTGTTAGTGCTAGCATTCAATTTATTTGTCATCAATTTAGATGTGTGTGAAGTAAACATAGGTACGCATGACATTTCGCCTGTAATCCCCGAAGGGTTAGGCAGAGGTGTACCTGTACCCACAGTTCGCCGGTTATGTTTAAGTCCTACGTAATAGGGGGCGATCCTATTGCCCGAAATTTTACTGAGAAATTCCGATTAGAAAAACCCATAACACTTTACCCGACTTGGAAAGCGAACCCAGGACCTCATGCGACCACTAAGCCCGTCGTAGGTGTTCCTGTTATAGCCGTTTTGCGTGGATGTGACGCATGTTTCCCTCAACCTTTTCTATTTTTTTTTTGTGTTTCTTATCTTTTTGCGTCATGTTTACCGCAAATAAACGTTTTTTCTTTCTTTCTTTCTAATATGTGAACGGTTTACCTAAAGTGCTATGAAAAACACAAGGCAACGGATGCTGTGGAGAAACTACGGCATTTATCTAGTTGTGAACTAAATAGGCTGCGTCCAGATTTGAAGACACACCTAAAGATGTTCTAGTAGATTTCCGACTTGTAATAAGGCTGTGGGTACATACTGAATGCAGCCCCATCAAATATTGTGGCGAATTTGAGCAGTAGCCCATCTGAAACAATACCCGTGTGGTCAGAGGATCCTTCCTTTCCTATTGAGGTTGAGTGAACTTTACACCGTTCATCATACCTCTATAAGCCGTTGGTCCCGGCTGTCATTAGTGGATAGTCAGAATCCAGAAAGTCTGACAACTAGTTTTACCAAGGCGTATCGTAATATCCAGTAACAGGATTGTAGAGATCAGTTAAGCAGCCACTCCTTTTTAAATACTGATATTCAGCTGCATCCGGTTAGACAGGAAACTGACCCAAACATAGTTGGGAAATGGCTGGGCAGATGATGAACTACTCAGGGCAAATTTCACCAATGAAATTGAACACGAACTTATCCACGTTCAAGACCTGTCAGTGTCATCCGTGTTGTGGAATATTGACACTGGTGTACTTATATGGTGGATACTTAAGTGGTGAAAATAGCCCTCTAAGAGGCCTTTTCTTGGGTCGGAAACCATCAAATTACGTCTCCCGCTCTGGTTGGAGTAGAAGGGCGTGTCAGACTTTTACTGACTAAAACCCACCCGTGTTCCTTAAGTTGCCTGTGCCAGGGCCACGGTAACTCAAAGGCAGGCCCTACGAGGCCTCAGCTCCGCATATTGCGATAGGTCAAGTTAATTTACACATCAAAAGGCAGAACAACCCAGTAAATACTAGCCGTAAATGAAATATAATAATTAAACAATACGCATTTCCTTTTTCAATCTTTTAACGAGCCGATCTGTGACTGGCAGTTCATTATTAATATTTAAATAGCAACTTTATTAATTACAGAGCGTATATTTGCCGACGGCCAGTGTCAATACGAATTAAATATGTTTTAATTTCACGTTAACAGGACATCAGTCATACGGTATCTGGTTAATTAATTATAATATTGTTACACAGAACTCGACGAAGTTTGGTAATATGGATATTTTACGTGAAAAATGATTGAATGAATCGGCAGTTTAATTTAGCCGAAAATTAAAAGCCAGCAAGGTTTTTGTGATCTATTTTCCTGTTGTAATATTTAAATGTTTATAGATTATTCAGATAATACTAATGAAATTGATGAAGATAAATTTCATTGCAATAATTGGCAGGGAGTTATCAAAAATCGTCCGGCGTCGTTAAAAATGTGGCATCTCTAAAATTAACGAAGTGATAAAAATCCTGGGGAATATAACGGACGAAGTAATTTTCAGCAAACGGCTATTCAGTATGACTAAACCTACATTTGGGTCTTAAACATAGTTGTATGTTCAAACATTAGAAATCAGTTCATACTGAAAGTCTCAAAGTATTAACAGTATTTGGTAAACCGCTTCACCTTATCGGGTCGTATAATCTGGATTTGTTTAATCGTCCGTGTGTACAAAGCTTTAGTCATTAAAGCAAGCTTATCTCCTTTGCAACTTCTTACCTATACCTTATTTATTTAAACTCCAAAAAACTAAAGGATTTTGGCAGAACCGTATTTAGGCAAATGATGATCATCTGTCATTGTTAAAAATTGTTAAAAAGATTAAAATTGTTAAAAACATTGTTAAAAAGAGATACCGTGGCCCCTGGCACACAGGCAACTGAGGGAACACGGGTGGGTTTTAGTCAGTAAAAGTCTGACACGCCCTCCCGCTCCACCCAGAGCGGGAGAAGTTATTTGATGATTTCCCATCCAAAAAAAAAAATACCACATCTGTCTTCTGGACAAAGTCTATATAGAAAGTCCATCTACGCAGTTCTGACCCTACTAGCCATTCTACGCCCCACTTTATCGAATCGCCGATGGGAATTTCTCACATTTCAACGTACAGTGCTCGCTCACAGGTGGCCTTTATCCCAGGTGCCATGGAAACGGTAGCCACCAGTCAATGCATAATGTATGAATTACAAGCGTCGATCGTCGACACAATGTGTTTTGTTAAGATGTTGCTCGTTTATTGGAAATTAGGTCACATTAAAGATACAGCTTTGGTGAAGGTGGAAAGCGATGGTAAATATTTATATTAAGAAATGAAGAAGCTACAAAAGCAGCGACTTAACGAGTATTAAAGTTTTATTTGAAGATTCTATGAAAAGAATTTGCGCAGATGGTGCAGTGCTTAAATACAGAATTGGATTACCTGCTTGATGACAATAGCAGGCGATAAAAAGATAAGACCTATCTGATCGGACGATATGAGTGAAATTCTTCTAAAAAATATAGACGGTCATGAGAATTGCCGGCATACAGAAAACTTTTAAAACAAAAACAAGTCACATTAGCATGCCGGTGACGCGAAATCATAAGTTTTACGAATACCGAAAATCACTCAACTTACCCAAAGAAAATTCACTTCAAAAAGCTTATTGATTGTAGTAGAGACTAATTACCTATGTAGGCTTTATATCTATAATCAGCAAACTTAGGTGCTTATAAAATATATATTTTGAGGTAGGTATACACAACTATAATATTAACACGTTGTCTTTTGATCTAAATTGTAATTATTTTAGCACAATCACGTCAGAAAATTGAACTCATCCACCTTGATGCAAAGAGCTCTTCAATCTAAATACATGACACCCCCTATTTAATCAACTCCCTCCCCCACCCCTATGTCTTTATAAACTCAAAAACACACTTGATTAAACTAAACACGTGAAAAATAACTCCAAAACGCTTCCGTGTGAGGATCGAGTGAGTGAGAGTGGGTGTCAGCACAAAATAGATAGGTGCAGAAGGCTGTGTCCAAACAATAATCGTGAATTTCATCTGTTTCTCTCAGAGCAAGGACATTCGCGACTGGCATTTGTTTAATATAAAGCAGGTTATATACAACATGCATGTAACTTGCACTAAAGTATACCAAGTAAGTAGTTTGCTTGCTATTGTGAAATTCATCAATCTGAATGCTAGGTCTCGTACCTACAAAAACGTTCGAAATCAAGTCATCTCATCTCAGCGTCTATCCAATATCAGAAACTTGTTGTTGTTGATTAATTAATTGTTGTATAGTACTCGTATATATAAATTAGTGCATGTGGTGTTAGCCAGTAAGTAATTGTTGCACTTATAAATGTATATCGTACACTTTTAATTGAAACGTAACGTGTAAACAAGTAGACTTACCTAAATAAATAAATAATAAAATAAAAAGACTTTTGTGACAGATTTAGACTGAGACTTCTTACAATACTACAATCGCCCCTCAGTATTGCGGCTTAATATCTTCACATCATCGGACGTACGAGTACGTTTCTATGTCGGAGACAGATTATCGAATCCGCTGTTTTACATTACCGCTAGGCGTTGTACAAAACAGCTCCGTTATGTAAAACAGCTGAATGATGTTAAGCGATTATCCATAAATACTGAACTTTAACACGCAGAATTGCATAAACGTCTACGTATCAATGCAGCGGATCAACGATTAGAGTTTATATAAAACAGCGTGAAATGAAACGGCAGATTGTAGATTTAGTTCTTGTTTTGACGCTGTTGGCTCCATATGGCAACACTAATGCTAAACACGACGAAATGACAATCTAGCTGAAAACATTCAGCTGTTTTACATGATGGAGCTATTTTGTAAAACGGCTAGCGGTTGTGTAAAACAGCGAAATTAATAATCCATCTGCGATATCTGTATGTGTATTCGGTTTCGCTCGTTCTTTGAAACTGATCTTCTGTACCTGTCTATATTGTGGTGCTAGCGTGCACTTCAAAGCGTTCGGTTGCTTAGCAACGAGACGGCATACCGCGTCGCGTGTCACCCGTGCAACGCGACCGTTCTAATTAATCCCCCCGCTGACACCTTCGCTCGGTTATATTGGGATGAAATCGGGTTTACTTTAAAGTGATATTGTTATAAATAATATCATACTCAACGCTTGAGTCTCGAGATCTTTAAAAAAAAATATTTTAATCTAACAACAACGCGACTGTTTTCAGTTATGTCTAGCTTTAATAAAATGGGCGTGAATCCAGATCCCGGGCTGCTACTGAGGAATTCCTCTAGCATTCTATTATTTTACCAAATGTCAAAACATAACTTACCTCCAAGAGGGATTTGAGGTAAGGTAGTAGTAAGTAACTATATTTTAATGTATAAATTAATGCGTGATGAAAAAACTTTGTAGCCCTTTTTACGAAAATTACACGAATGGAGGAGAATTAAATTTGACACAGTTAAAGTTTATATGGCGAAGGATGCAGTCCTTCTTCATATAAGCTTTCTGCACGAAAGAATTATGGTCGAATTTGGACCAATAGGGACCACTAGTATATACAGGAAAAAGTTTTTATCCAGTGCGCAAACTGTAACCATGAATTCAACATACCATTCTAGACGAAATTTTTCGTCGGTTTTACAAAAAAACAAAATCAGCTATTTCATAGAAAAGTGCAATACCTACGCGGTCAAAATGTATGGAACAGCTGTTTTTTTTTTGTATAACCGACGAAAACTTTCTGCGCTGGGAGTCTAGAATGATATGCTGAATTCATGGTTACAGTTTGCGCACTGGATAAAAACTTTTCCTGTATAATTAGGTAAACTCTTCGGCTTACACGAACTTTGGGAAACGAACATAAGGCATCGAGGTTATATAGTGACTTTGCACCAGATAACCTCGATGCCTTATGTTCATTTCCCAGAAATTACCTTTAATTTTTTCAGCCATTATGTCGATCATTAAATCGACATAATGACTGAGAAAATTGTAGAAAAAGAAACTTGTTTATAACGCTTTAATAATTTGAAGCGTTTATAACAAGTTTCTTTTTTATTATAACTACCATTAAATTTCCTAGCGTATTTAAATCGTATATGAAGACTAAAATGGAGTTATATTCATAAACGATGCTTAAAATTCACGACAAAAATGTTTAGGTAAAGAGTCGCTAATCATTATGTTAAGCAACGTTTATAAATGAAAGGGAATATTGTTATCTTAAGGTACCTGCATATTCTCGGAACCCCTATATATTGTAAGGATTCTAAATATAATTTAGACTGTACTGAATTATGAGAAAATCATGTGCAAATGCAACAAATGCTGCAGAGCTTCCCGTGCTTAAAATAGCGGGTTCTATTTCCGCCACAGCAGAGAAAGCAAAATACAACTAGCAACATACTTGTTGCGACTACAAGTGTGTATGTGAAATAATATCTGTAACACTTGAGATACATCCGTGGGTTTTAAATAATTACACATTCACGCGAAATGTTCTGTTAAAAAGTTTTCTTATGTATAGTATTCTATTTATGTACTTTTCTAACAGGAATTACGATCGTTATTGCTGTTTTAAATGCAATAGACAGGGTCAATTTAATAGGGTCGTAATGAGGATGGATCGAACTTAAGACCTATTGCTCTTTATATATCTGTGGATTTAAGAGATTATATACACCGAGATATTTTAATGGTTGTTTTCCCGCAGCGAAATGGTTTTGTCTCGGTAATATGATCATTTTATAAACAAATAAAATATTTAAAACAAAAAATGGCAGATTAACGATTGTGAAAAATCACCACGTGCGAGAGTTTATTTTGCTTTGAACATTTATGGATCGCTGTTTCCTTTGTCGGCAGCGCGTGTGATTCGAGTAGTACTATTGATTCTCACGTTTTCGAGTTTATGAATATTGTTTTAATAAGAAAAAAATATATCTTATTTTTTTACTTTTATTCTATGCTTCTAAAGTACTCCTTATGGCAAGTTGTTCTGCCGCGGGAAAACCAGCAATTAAATTTCACGGTGTATATCTGTGGAGTTAAGAGATTATACATTGACGTCATTCATTCATTTCAAGTTTTCATTCAATTCCATAGAGCAATAAGTATCTATAAATCGAACTTATGATTATTTCTCGCCATTTCACGATTGAATCTATGAGCTATTGTCGCCTGTTACTAAGCCTAATATCCTACTAAAAAAATGAGAAAGTTTGTGAAGATATTTGGATGTTTGATACTCAATCACGCAAAAACGGCTGAACTGATTTAGATTAAATTTGGCACACAGATAGTTTATAAACTGGATTAACATATAGGATAATTTTTATCCCGGTAGTACGTTCGCGTGAGATAATTTCCGAACTGCAAGCGGGGTAAGCCGTCGGCAACAGCTAATTAGTAATAGTTTCACATTCGATTATCCCAGCGTTTGAGAAGGTAATAATGTATTTTTAGCTGTACCTACTACTTATGGAAACTATAACAGAGAGTAGCCACATATGCGCAAAACTCAGTCAAACATAACATCACGCCTTGTTTCCCTGAAGTGTTAGGCAGAGGTGTACTATAAGTACACCAACATTTCGCCAGTTATGTTAAGTCCCACGTAATAGGGGGCGATCCTATGGACATCATCCGGGCACAAATCCAGACTCCGGGCTGCTAATGAGAAATTTTAGATAGAAAAAAACCCAATAACACTTTACCCGACCTGGGAATCAAACCCAGCATCTCATGCTCAGCAGTACCGCCTACGAGCACTAGACCAACGAGGCATTCAAAACTCAATCAATAACACTTAAATTACTACCACATAATTGCCGCCCACTGGACCGTCAACACACGATGACTAATATTCATACCCGATGGCATAGAATAAGAATTATTGTACAGAAGCGAAACATACTGTACCTACTTTTTACCGAACTCAAGTACTTAAGCACGCTTCATATTTACTCATTTCTACTTTTCATTCGGCATCTTTCACTCGAAGTGTAACGTGTGAACACAAAATTAATCAAAGCCTACCAAACGATTAAAAATAAAATGATAGGCGTGAAAAGGTAACATACAGACTGTAGTACCTATGTTACCTTTTCACGCCTAAACCACTAAACGGATTTCGATCAATTTTGTTAAAGCGCTTGATCTACCTCTTTACCAAAATTTATCGATATCAATATTTACCAAATCTACGTCGCCTATGTATCCTATGTCTTGGTAGCATGTTCCTGTGGGCTAATTTCCGATTATTTTGAGTAAAGAGTCTGACATCTACTTTAGTGCTTGCACAGATATCCTGGCATCGGCCATTAAAATAATCACCTATTGCTCTCCACCACCCTACTATGAAACTGAAATCTCCCCAGCTAAAACATATAACACAGAACTGTATGCATTAAGGAACCATTTGGAACAGAAGACCTAGGTAAAATGTCCTAGATAAAATGTCATTCTATCAGCGATAACAAAACGATGATGGAAAAGCAGAAAATGTATTGGATCTACACAAGTTTAAAATGTCTAACCTGTTGTTCAAGATATTAAGGAAGAGCTTTTAAGGTTTGTCACTTGACTCGACCCTCGGGACTTGCACATCTACACATCCTTATTCTATGCTAATATTCATAGCCGATGGACAGCGGCTAATAAAACGCACAAAACCGTCTCTGGCAACAGTGCGACGCGACACGGGTGATTGATGACGCGCGATCGATTACCGGCGAGCCGCGGACGCGTCGCTGTCACTGTATACGCAAATGTGTAGACGGCCTTATGTCATCGTGGGAGTGTGTCGTAAATTGAGCATACGGTTACACTGTAAGGATTTAAATTTTTACATCTGAAAATATGTGTTAAAACTTTGAGCACTCGAAGTAGATAGTAGGTACTTTTCCATTTCTATTAGACCCAATTTTTCCGTTTTACCTGTCGTAATTTGTTAAATGTAGTATTATGAAATTAAATGGTTAGCAAGCAAATCTATCAGATTTTCGGACATAAGAATAATGGGTCTGTACCGAAAACCGTTCAAAACTTAAAAAAACAAAAATACTATTATATTTCTTTGGGAATAATATCTCGAGTCAACACACATACAAAAGTCGTAAGCGTTAAATCTTCTGGCGACCTATAAAAGTAAAACAAATCTCACTTGATACATTGTATATCTTTGGAAACTGACCATTTATAAAGCGAACACCAATCTCTCAGGTAGTCGGAAACATGCTTTTCGGTAAGCCTACTTTATAGGGCATTTTCATACCGTATGGACCTACCCAAACTAAGGGCCTAAGCTGCTTAGGACACCCTTGGGCATTGCATCGGTTTCGGCCTTGAGTGAGCTTTCTGTGCATAATATTCCCTTACCTTTTCAGTTTTGAAACGTAATCATGAGGGGTAACTACGTCTGGTTTTGATTTAAAATTCAATATCCTTTTATTGGCCTTTACATAGTTTCTTTATTTTCTGAAATGTGATTCGATTAAAAAAGCATCCAATTGCAATAATTTGGAAATATGCTTTGATCACTCAGGGCGGCAGTCGGTCTCTCGGCCATTTTTGATAATTAGATAAACGTACCACTTTGTCGTTACACGAGATAAAGAAATTTTCATGAATAATCTTTGCCTAGCATATTATAAGCATAATCAGCCTGTTCCCAATGCTGGGACATAGGCCTCCTCTCTGTGAGAAGGAGGGGGCTGTAATCCACCACGCGGACCCATTGCTGGTATATAGACATATCTTTCCTTCACTGTTTTGAAAGCAGTGACAAAGTAAAAGCACCTGTCGGGGTTCGATCCAACGACCCACAGCTCCTAAGTCGTGGCCTACATATACCACTGCATAATGTTTACTTAGACTATAATCACTCCTGCAAGTGCAAGTTTCAGTTGCAGCCTTGAGGGGGGGTCATCAAACAACAACATACCCGTAGTTACGAAAGACATCTAATGTTCTGGAAAAACTACCTATGACGTAAATAAAAAACAACGTAAAATTGTATTTACAAATAAATTCGAGCCGCGGTGAGCTGTAGCAACTTATTGATGTTGACATAAATGATTGATGATCTGTGGTCTGTTATAAAATACCCTGCCGTGGACATTGTTGTGGACCGATAGGTCATAGGTGCCTAGGTACTCTTTATATTTTGCAGAATATTTATTTATTTTATTTATTTATTTATTTAATACTTCATGCACAGAAATGTACAGAGGCGGACTTAATGCCAAAGGCATTTTCTACCAGTCGACCTTTGGGTGATGCAGAGACAAACAGTGGCAGGTGCAATTACTCGTGTTTTGAATATTTATTCAAATATAGGTACTAATACTCATACATATGATATACATACTTAATTAAATATAACCAAAAATAAACATACTTAAATACACATAAATTTAATAAAACAAATAAGACAAACAATGGGAAAACATTATCGTTGTGAAGATACTGCCAGCTTCTTTTGAATGTGCTCGCGAACTTTCACTTTAAAGGACAACCGGTTGGTTGCCATCCTGATTTCCAAGGGGAGCGCATTCCACAGAGATATAGACTGAACGAAGAAGGAAGAGTGAATAAAGTCTGTACGGTGAGTGGGACATTGATTGAATATTATATTTTTTATCAAAAAGTTTGGTTAGAATAGGGTTTTTTTTTTGGGTGGGAAATCTTCAAATAACTTCTCCTGCTCTTCGTGTCAGACTTTTACTGACTAAAACCCACCCGTGTTCCCTCAGCTGCCTGTGTGCCAGGGACCACGGTATCTCTTTCGAACAATCCGCACCCCTGGTAGGCCTCGGCCCTTGCGGACCCCACCAGTTGCTGCTGACATCTCTTTGAGTCGAGTGCGGAGCACAACGCGCCGTCCACCCGGGCTTGATCGCGCTTTCGTGAGCATGACTGCTTCGCAGAAAGAGGTGACGGCTACCCATGCACTCTCGCTCCGTACCATGGCCTGGACCAAGGCCGGACGCGATAGATCGCCGCCGCCGATCACCTCCACGAGGACACGGCGGTGCTCCGCCCAAACCAGTCAGACCTCTACCGTATGCACCATGTCCTCAGGGCGATCTTCACAGTGGAATCACCCGGGCGTTTCTTCCCGCCTTATCCGAAACAGGTTAGAATAGGGTGAAATTTACAAAAAATGCTGCAGATTTTATACTGATTTTAAAAGATTGAAATTAATGATGTTGTAATAAGTTAATTTGTGTAAGTAGCAGAGCAGTGGTGGCTCGGTGGTAACGGCCGCGACTTACGAGATGTAGGTCGTAGGTTCGAACAAAGAAAGGCGCGAAATTATTTCATCACCACTGCTCTCAAAACGGTGAAACAAAACAATGTGACATCTAACAACCCGCACTGAGCCCGCGTGGTGGATTACGGCCCGCTCTACCTCACAGAGAGGAGGCCTTTGTCCTAGCAGTGGTAACATTATAGGCTATCTATTCTGAGTTCATTTACCTATTGTAGGTTTTTCATCTAACAAAATGCTGGGTAAAAAGGATAATTATATATGTACTTGCGCAATTTATTGATTTAGTTTCCCTTCCTACTTGCAAAATACAAAAAGGATCCAAGTCCCAATTAAAACAATTCTGCTCAAGAACATTTTTTTTCAAGTCGACATTGTGGCTGTGCCTAATTTCGGACGTTGGGCTTATAATATGCTCAAATTGCGGGTAGAATGAGCTTAAATTATTCAAGACAGGCACCGACGTGGGCCGGCCACACTTATACGCCAATTTGAAGTCCACACAGTCGCTGTATTCATTATAAAAAGTAATGGAAATGTAAAATGTGGAGCGGTTTGGAAAGCGAGATTTTGCGACTAAAAAAGTATAAAACTTAAAGTTTTAATACCCGTTTGTAGATATATAAGGGCACTACGAGTGGTGGGAATAAAAAGAGGCGAGTTGAGAGAAGCAAGATTTGATATTTGACAGACACTATTAAAATAAGAAGAATTGCCAAACTTAAGTGGCAGTGGGCAGGGCACATTGCACGCAGAACAGATGACCGATGGGGTCGAAAAGTTCTGGAGTGGCGACCGCGCACCGGATGACGTAAAGTTGGAAGACCTCCCACAAGGTGGACCGATGACCTTGTGAGGGCCGCAGGAGTCCGCTGGATGCGGGAAGCACAGAACCGGTCGAAGTGGCGGAGCTTGGGGGAGGCCTATGTCCAGCAGTGGACGTCTTTCGGCTGAAATGATGATTAAAATAACGAAAGAGCGCAACGGTAAGAATAACAAACACCACTTACCTCGTGGCTACGTAATAGTGGCCACACGGATCGATAGATCAGATTAAGCTACGGTAGTCGCGGTCGGTCCTTGGACGGGATGGGATCTTTAAATACCAATACCCCTGCATGCCTCGAAGCGCGTTGAGCCATTGGGTGAAATCTTCTTTAGGCGCGTTGGGCATTTTTTGAGATGGGTAAAAAACAATAGGGTTTTTTTTTTTTTTTGGGTGGGAAATCATCAAATAACTTCTCCCGCTCTGGGTGGAGCGGGAGGGCATGTCAGACTTTTACTGACTAAAACCCACCCGTGTTCCCTCAGTTGCCTGTGTGCCAGGGGCCGCGGTATCTCTTTCGAACAACCCGCACCCCTGGCAGGCATCGGTCCTTGCGGACCCCACCTATTGGTGCTGACATCTCTTTGAGGCGCGCGTGGAACACAACGCGCCGTCGACCCGGGCTTGGTCCTTACCGGACAGCGAGCTACCCATTACTCGCCGTCCGCAAGCCCGCGCCTACGGTGGCCGGGAATCAGCCTGGGATTCCCGACGCCCAGGGCTTCTCCCGCGGCGACTACGGCCGTGAGGGCGCATATACTGCCTCTCCCTCACGTGCGCCGCCTCCCTCTTTGCGAGCATTACTGCTTCGCAGAAGGAGGTGACGGCTAACCATTCACTCTCGCTCCGTACCATGGCCTGCACCAGGGCCGGACGCGAGAGATCGCCGCCGCCGATCGCCTCCACGAGGACACAGCGGTGCTCCGCCCAAGCCGGGCAGACCGCCACCGTATGCTCCACCGTGTCCTCAGGGCGATCTTCGCAATGGAAGCACCCGGGCGTTTCCTCCCGCCTTATACGAAACAGGAACCTCCCGAAACAACCGTGTCCGGTGAGGACCTGCGTCAGGCGGAAGGTGAGGACGCCATGCCGCCTCTCAAGCCACTCCTCAAAGAGGGGACTTACCGCCGCTATCGTGGCGTGCCCAGCACTGGGTTGCGACAATCGCGCTCTCCATGTCGCCATGAGATCCCGCCGGAGCTCTGTCCGCTGCATCTCGATTTCTCGCGGCAGCGGAGTAACGCCCCGGCGTTTGGCCTCCTCGCGCCACTCCCAGATATGCGCGAGGACCTTTGCCTCCAGATCCCATGGCGGTAATCCGGCAAGGAGGCCCGCCGCCTCACCTGAGATCGTGCGGTATCCCCGGATCATCCTGATCGCCATGACCCTATGGGACGCCTTCAGCTTTCGCGCTGGTTGGCGCCTCAATGTAGGCGCCCACACCGGCGCCCCATATAGGGCCATGGACCGCACGACCCCCGCGTAGAGCCTCCGGCAGGAGGCGTTTGGCCCCCCTAGATTGGGCAAGAGCCGCTTCAAAGCAGCCCCGGCCCGCTCCAGTCTGGGAGCCAAACGTCGGAAGTGTTCCGCGAAGTTCCACCGGCTGTCGAGGACGAGTCCCAGGTACTTCATCGTCGACTCGACGCCGATGTGAACCCCTCCCGCCGTTATCTGGGAACCCGCCGGTGGCGCATTCCGAGGACCATGAAAACACATGGCCTCGGACTTGTGCAAGGCCACCTCGAGTCCCAGTTGCCGGATCCTATCGACGATTGTCGCAACCCCGTCTGCCGCTAAGTCGGCCGCCACCTGGTACGACCTCCCTTGCGCCAGGACCAGCGTGTCGTCAGCGTAGCAGACTACGCTGACGCCGCTAGGGAGGTCGGCGCGCAGCACCCAGTCGTATCCGATGTCCCACAGATGCGGCCCCAGAACGGATCCCTGTGGGACACCGCACGACATCTCTCGCCGGTTCCACTCTCCTTGGTGACCGGGGTAGATGACGGCCCTGTCCGTCAAATAGGCCTCGATCACACGACAGAGGTAGGTCGGCATCCGGTGATACCAGAGTGCCTCCCTTATGCAACTCCAGGGCAGGGTGTTGAAGGCATTGGCGATGTCTAGAGACACCGCCAAGACGACCCCACCCCGGGCCACAGCATCCCCCGTCGTGAGGGCTCGCACGCGCATGATGGCGTCCACCGTGGAGCGCCCCCTGCGGAAACCGAACTGGCTCTCCGCCAAATCCGGCCCCACCCGCACCAGCCGCCCGACGAGGCGGTCTGCAATTACTCTTTCAAAGAGCTTGCCCACCTCGTCGAACAGCACGATGGGCCGGTAAGCGGACGGAGAGTCCGCGGGGCGCCCCGGCTTCTTAATGAGGACCAGTTTCCCCGTCTTCCAACGAAGTGGGAACCGGCCCTCCTCCAAGCATGCGCTTAGGAGCCCTCTTAGTCGACGCCCGAGAGCCTCCAAGGCCAGGACCCAGGCTTTTCCAGGCAAGCCGTCGGGTCCTGGGGCGGTACTCTTGGCATTCAGCCTACGTACCGCCACTCTCAACTCTACCTCGGTCACCTCTGGAGCATCGTCGTCGTCGTCGGTGTGGTCCGCATCGGGCACCGGAGCAGGTGGAGCCATGGGCGGGGGAGCGTGCTCCCTTTGCGAAGGGAACAGAGCGCTCACCACGTCCTGCACGAGCTGAGGCCGGAGACTCTGCGTCAGCGGGGGAGCCCACGGGCGGATCTTATTCCGCACCGTTTTATAGGGGCATCCCCACGGGTCTCTGTTCAGAGTCTCCAGCGACTCCTCGCGGGCCAGCATTCTGGCCCGCAGGATCTCCGCTCGGAGGGCGGTCTTCGCCACTCTGTACCCCTCGTACAGCTCCGCCTGAATGGCTTCCGTAAAAACAATAGGGTATATTCCAATTTTAATTCCAAAATTCTCAAATTACATACAATCTAAAGGGCAATCAGTCTTGCTCGATACTGAACAAAAAAAATCTGTATGTTTCTAGACATGCATCTCGTACTATGCTGTATAGGTACAGGGTATTTTTTTCAAGTATGTGTAGATGGCCAAATTCACCCTGTATATGCTGATATCATTCGTCCCATTTTTCCATACATGTCAGCCTATGGAAACTAGAAACCTACGACCGTACAGCTACACATAGACTTAAATATTTCACCATCCTTCTACCGAACACTCCCTTTGAACCACCCACTTCAGCCCACATACCTTTGTATTTATTACAAGTGGTCCATCGCGATCGGGTTGCAGCGACACCTACTCCATGCTAAGCCGTCAAAGCCCTGTTACGATCACATGAACGGGCCGTATGTCGTGCGTGCAGCACTAGTTACATGCTGCCCGACATAATTGTTCGATGCGATGCCACCTTTGTGAGAGCACAAAATAGCTGATGCAGGTAGGCAGTGTAGAAGACGGATGTACAGATGGGACTGTACTGTGTTGTTGTTTGAATTGTGGTAATACTTTTTATCATTATAAAGTTATTACTGTTAATGGGACACATCGTTGGGTAAGTAAACGGTTATCCGTTGATGCACCACAAATCACTTAATACATTTAGTTCTAAACAAAATTTAAAACTGTTTCTGTCACTCTTTTGAAGTCGAAAAAGAAATAATGAGGTTTTAATATTATAGCGCTAAACACATTTAGTAATCTGTAGTTGAACTATCCTTTAATATTGAATATTAGTGTTCTGAAATTAAATTTTAATTCTTAAAGTTGCTTGTTCGGTTAAAACCATGAAAAACTTCCACCACTTGTTTGAGCTACGAAGAAAAACTACACGCGTTTGAGTGGCTTTAGCATCAAATATTTTGACACGACCCTGCTTTTTAAGAACGGTGTCGTGCGCTTAAAGTCAAAGCAGTACGTATAAAAGAATCGCGTCTTTGAAGCGTGTTTTTGAACAGCTTTCCACTGCGCTGCGGGTTGGAATAAACGCCGACACAGGTGTCTCAGTCATTTAGTGAATGGTCATAGATTAAGTGGGAGAAGATGGTTCATATTTTTGCATAATTTTATTGAAGTGCTTAATCAGACAGATTAAGCATTTCTGTACACAACATTTCTGGGATCCAGCCAAAGATTAGCTTAGCTTGACTATCTATCCCAATAAAAATCAGCCATAATTATTGTCTGGAAACCAAAATACATGTCAAGACTATGATAAAAATTAACTGGACAGAGGCTAAAGTTATTTTAATCCTAGAAACCTGAATTCTATCAGTTATTGTGTTAAGTTATTTTAACGTAGACAGATGTCAAAGTCATGCATAAAAATGTTATTTGTATGGTTACTGAAATGCCAATTGTCACTGTTTTTAAATGAATTTTCGGTAACTGTACTGTTGGTGTGTTTATTATAACGCACGACCCGCTACGTCGCACCCCCTAGCCGCCCCCACTATGACTTCGTTTTCACTCGAGCGTAGTTTCAGACTTTTTTTTGCTAGGTTAGTAGCGTGATGTTAAATAGCTTATAAGCATCTTCAAGAATTAGGAATCTATAGTAGAAAAAAAAGTTCTAAAAATATAATTTTACCTCTTAATAATATTAGTGTAGATAAATAAATAACAGGCTACGTAAATTTACTAATCAGTCAAAATAAATATGTCTGTTTAACCATAGCAGAGTCAAAGTTCAGTCGCAATAAAGCACAAGAGCCAGTATCTCAACAAAGATCTCACATAACACAGCACATACAATAATAAATAACGATTCATAACATCAAACTGTGACATCTATTCTACGAAGTTGAACGTGATACGTAAATATCTCGCGTATTTCCACGTTTGATCTGTCTGGGCCAGTCCAATGGTTCAGGTGCTTGAACAGACAGACACACGTCCCGACAAAGGGACGAGTGAAACTCAAAGTGCTATTGGTAGTCGTCCTAGAGCTATTCAAGAGAACATAACTTAATATGTATGCTATTTAATTGTATATTTTTTCTTCTTTATTCTAAATTTAAATTTTTTTAGTGTAATATTTTTTTTCATGTTTTTTAATGTGTTTTTTTATGGATCATGTGGTCGGCGATAAAGATTTTTATTTATTTATTTATTATATTATACTAAACATATATAATATTATGCTGGGCAGTGGTCGCCCAGTGGTGACGGCCGCAACTTACGTGATGTACTTATATCGTAAGTTCGAACCCAGTCAGGCGCTTTAATTTGTGTTGTGTTCTAGAACCAAAAAATCGAAGACGTGACATTTACCAACCCGCACTGGGCCTGGGCCTCAAGTCTGCTATTAAAATAGTGTCAGAATGGTCTATGATTGATTTCATAATTATTGATTTTGACAAGTTTGGTAATCTACTAATAAAATGGCGTCATTATGACTTTCCAATGGTCAGCCACTGACACTGGCATTGAAAGAAATGGTATTTATTGGTAATCTCGTGCATCATGACAAATGAATGACTGACTTAATTTACGAACTTCCTACTACTTTAGATTGCTTATAACACTAATAAATAATATGTAAAAATATATATAAATGAAATCTGGCATAACTAAATGTTCAAATTTTGTAGTCGTTTTTCGAAAATCATTTCTACTAACAACTTTTATAATAATGGCAATACGAAAATGACATTATAACACAATTCTATTACGAGACCATTGACCGACCAATGATCGACCATTATGAATTTAGCAGATTACGAACTTTTAGCAAAATGACAAATGAATGACAATGGGATCGTGTTTGAATGAAAATTTATAAAAATAGCAGACTTAGGCCCCTGCATAGTTGATTACGGCCCACTCCCTCTCACAGAAAGGAGGCCTGTGTCCCAGCAGTGATAACATTACAGGTTGATTATGTAATACAGGGTGTAAGGGGAACGCTTCTGAACCCAGAACGTAGGTTATATACAACCTAAATACAAACGGATACCAATAACTTTTCGCCTTAAATTGGTTATTTTGCATCAATTTAAAACGATTTTGACGCTTCTGTAATGGTTCTACTTATTTTAATTTGCGCGGCGCTTTACAAAGGATGCGTAAATCTAAAGTCGCCGCCTAGACTTGGGGTCGTTTTTAAATGTGTTTAATCTCAAATAATGATTCTTTTAGCTGTTCTCACAGCATGGTGTACAAAAAATGGCATTTTTTTTAAAATAAATCTAGATTTTTTATGTTACTCTATCGAGAATCACCCTATCACCTGTTTTCGTTTTCGGAAGCGTTTCCTTCACACCCTGTATATTATATTCTCTCTGTATATATCTAATATACTTATTTTCGATTACTGAAATCTGTGTAGAATGTTTGATTTAGTTATTTTTAGAGTGCTACAAACGGTTAATAGCTTTTTTATATAGGTAACAGTTTTATTATACAGACGAGGCCACTGAATTAACGATTCGCTATTATAATTATTTTTGTAGCTCATTGTCAAAAAAATCATTTTGATTACTTCGTAAATGTTTTAGTGGCTTCATAATATTAACACAGCTTGTCGAGCTTAGCTACAAATAACATTTTCATAGATAAAACTTTTCATCATCTGCCTATGCCCAACTATGTTTTGGCCGACTGAATATCTGACCTTCACAACCCAGTTACCGGATTATAACTGAGAAAGCACGTAAAACCGTTGGTCTCAGCTGTCACTCATGGTTCACAGTAGTTACGGTTCGTCAGAAGCCCGAAAGTCAGACAACCAGTCTTACCAAGGGGTATCGTATTACTCAGTAACGGGGTTGTGGAGGTCAGGTATCCAGCTGCATCCAATTACGACTAGAGGCCGATTCAATATAGTTTGGGAGAGGCCCGACAGATGATGAATTAATTTTCTCTATGTAATATTTGACAATTTCCCGTCAAATAACAAAAAAAATAAAAAAATACCAAACAATAATGTCACATCTCATTTCTGTAAAAGCACGTGTCTTCCAGTGTGCGACCCACACAAAGGAAGCGTGCGATACAGTTGAGCACATTCGTAAATAACGTGGTATGACAGTAGGTAATATACGCTCAGCTGGGCCCCGATAGTTTGCTATCTACAACTATTCTGTGCTCGATTGTACGCGACGTGTTGTTTGGAGTTTCTGCGTTTAATCGCTTCCGATCTCTAGTGGAAAATAATGCAGTGTTATGAATTGTTGAAAGATGTTTTTTTGATATATTTAGTACTGTAACGTTCAGATGAAAAAACGCTACTAACGTGTGTAACGATACTCTTCGTGACATTTGAAACGCATTTGTAGATACAAATGTTTTTACATATGATGAAAAAATATTATTAATGTTATAGACTAGATTATAATGAATTATTAAGAACCGGGTTTTTTATTAATAAAGGATAAAAACAATACGAAAAAAAACTGTCAAGATGATAAGCAATTTTTGTCCTACCTGTTATGGCTTACGGAGCCGAAACGTGGACACTCACGGTATGGCTGTTCCATCAATTCAAAGTCACTCAGCGAGCTATGGAACGAGCTATGCTCGGAGTAACCCTCAAAGATAGAATCCGGAATGAGGTGATCCGGCAGAGAACCAAAGTTGTCGACATAGCTCACAGAATTAGCAAGCTGAAGTGGCAATGGGCCGGCCATATTAGTCGTAGAACCGATGACCGTTGGGGTAGACGTGTTCTTGAGTGGAGACCACGAATCCGCAAACGTTATCTAGGACGCCCTCAGGCTAGGTGGAGCGACAATCTTCGCAGGTTGACTGGTAGCAACTGGATGAGAGTTGCCGAGAATCGAGCTGAATGGCGTGCAATTGGAGAGGCCTATGTCCAGCAGTGGACTGCTGTATGTTGATGACATCTAGGTATGAATATTATCAATGCGAATGTCTCTGTCACTCTGTATTTCTATATATTACCCTTTTAGGGATTAACCACGTTACCGATCGTTATGTAAGCTGATAGGTACGCAGCCTGGGACCAGAGAAGGACATTGGTTTCGGCAAAATCTGTATCAAAAAACTACTCGCACGATGAAATCCTACTATATTATAAAATGTGAAAGTTTGTATGTTTGGATGTGTTACTCAGTCACGCAGAAACGGCTGAACATAATATAAAATTTGATACTTTATAACCCGGTAGTACGTTCTCGTGGGATACATTCCGACCTTTACGCGGGCGAAGCCGCTGGCAAGAGCTAGTACAAAATATACGCAGATGAAGTCACAGGAACCAATTAGTTATTCCTGAATTGGAAATCCTGTCAAATTTGTATCAAAGCATGAGTAGATAGAAAGCGTGCTTTCTATCTCTCGCGTGCTTTGATACAAATCAGACCCTCGAAACAAAAATATATGAAACCATTCCTAGCTAGAAAAACCTCGTATTTTATAGGAAAAAACCCCACAAAGTCAATGAAATACTCGTCTACGGTTTTCCCCGGCGTCCAATAATTAGTTTCGGCATCCTGCTATGGCTTCGTCACTTGCAACACTGAGGACTCACCGCGAACCCTTTTTATTTGCATTACAACCCTGTTGCTGCAACGGTAAATTGTTGACAGAACTCATTTTTTTAGACAGCCTTACTAAGCAACGGGACTTTATTTTTAAAGTGGGAAGCCATATTGCTAGCGTTATGCAAGTTGCAGTAATCATGTTTATAAAATTGGTGCATCCTTTGATGAATATATTGTATAGCGTATTTCTGTGAATGTAAAAGATAAGTGAACAGTGGTGGCCCAGTGGTACAGTCAGCGTCAAAAATATCGGGACGAACTGACTGTTCAAAATGATCTCAACAACTAAGAAAATTAAACTTTGTCTCAATTGGACAAAGTTCTTGTCAGAATGACAGTTGTAATATTTAACTTTCATAGTTGTTTATATCATTTTGAACAGTCTATTCGTCCCGATATTAATTAATTGACGCTGACTGTACCAGCCGTGACTTACAGAGATAGATAGATAATAGGTTCGAATCCAGACAGTCGCTTTACTTTTTGTAAATTGTTTCATAACTACTGTTCTCGAAACGGTGAAGAAAAACATCGTGATGAAACCGGCATGTCCATGAACCAAACAATCGAAGACATGTGACATGTACCAACCTGCACTTGGCCCGCGTGGTGGATTACGGCCCACTACTTCACACCGAAAGGAGGCCTGTGTTCCAGCAGTAGGAACATTATAGGCTGATAATGATGAAAGAAGGAAGTTAAAGAAGTTGGGGTAGGGAACTATCTGTGTTGTCGGGAAGACACGGCGTGGCATACGCTTGCAAAGTGTGCTGCTTGGGAGGAGCCGTGCCGTGCCCTCATCTCAGGAGTCGGCAGTGACCTGTCGCTGCCGGCCGTTGTCGACTCGATGGTCGACAGCGAGGAGTCCTGGGACGCGGTGGTATCCTTCTGCGAAACAGTACTTTCGCAGAAGGAGGCTGCGGAAAGGGAGCGGGAGATAGCTTCCGCTAACCCGATCCGCAGCAGACGCACCGGGCGTCGGTGGAGGGCGGATAACGCCCTCTTCCAGCCCCCCTAAATGGGTCCAAGGGCGACGGATCTGGGGAAATCCGTCGCCCCCTACTTCTTAGGACCCAAGATGGTGGCGCGTAGTGTTCCAGGCGCGCGTCTCTATGACGTAAAGGGGGAGTTTAATACCTCACTCCCCCCCTAACGCAAGGTGGCCCGCAGAGGCGGGCCGGCACTAGCCGGGGATCGCGGAAGTCGTTCTTGTTCCCGTGATCTCCGGTGCAAGTGTGAGACGGAACACCGGGGTGGTTTTAGTCAATAAGAGTCTGACAGACCCCTCCGCCCTCCCCAGGGTGGAGGACATCTATGAGGATTTCCCCCCGTTATCAAAAAAAAGGGAACTATCTGTGAAGTACAAAGTTTAAATTCCTAAAGCGTCACACAGTCACAGATTGAAAAACATGAACTAATAATAATTTCAAACAGTCGAAACAAACTATTGTAAAGCCAACTAATTTAATTTCAAGTTCTCATTAGAATCTATTTAGATAAATCCCAATCAAAAGTTCAAACGAAAAACTCATTAAACATTTCAAAATTTACTTTTCAAAGTAGATAATTTTCCAGACCGAAAAATAGAACTTGTAAAGAACCCTTTTCCACCTGTTGCTGGTTTAATCAATCAAGAGTAATCTAGGTTCCCTCTACGTAAATATTAGCATTGGGCCTTTGGCATGCTACTTTTTCAATCAATCAGGTGGTAGCTTTCGCTGATTGATTAATCTTTTTGCTATTTTAGGCAACTGTCTCACCGCCCACGAGGCAGCGACTAGCTATATCAACGATTTTCTCGCTCAAGAAACGTACAAAAATTTGTAGGTCCCGTTGTAAGTAAAATAGATATTTACGTATATGTACAGGGTATTCCGGGATTCGCTATCGCGATATTGAATCCCCATGTGTTGAAATTCGTTGTCGGTTATTTTAAAAAAATCAGCCACACGCTTTGATTGCGTAGGTTTTTCTATTATTATATTATTTATTTACAGAAGAAACATGACTAATACACAATATTTAATACATTTAATGTATTAAATATTGTGTATTAGTCTATATTGTAGATTAGTTATAAAAAAAAAACTGCTATCTGTTCGGGTGTAATGTATTACATTACACCCGAACAGATAGCAGTTTTTTTTTATAAGCCACGAGAAATTTCTACGCTATCTAGAACCATTGCTGAATTCATGGTTTAAGTTTTCTTATTAATAGTTGATCGCTGATAGTTCACATCACCGGCAAGTGCTAGTTTGTCGCAGTAACAAGAGCTGTTAAAGAAGAGTACTCTCACTCAACGCGGAACACTCTCTGAGAGACTCACACGACTTACACACGCATACCAGCAGGTCAATCATGGAATCCCTCGTCGCCAATGCTCACTCGCTGCTCGATACCAGCCAACTCGTTTTAAGCTGTTAGCTTTACTCGCTTTTCGTTAACCGTAGACAATGGGACAGGTGCCTAACTGTAAGACTACATGGATTGGATCGAATTTTGAGAATTGTTCTCAATGTTTAATAGATTAATTTCAAATTTAATGCAATGGAACTTTGAGAGTAATATAGAAGTTAATTCCAAAAAACAAATGTATTAAGAAAACTGACCAAGTCTGTTTTCTCAAACCTAATCACGAGAATATCTGAGTTTGCAAAATCTGCCTCATTTCAGGCGTCACTCTACCAAAAGAAATCTCGTTATCAATAAATTGCTTTATCGACCGAGTTATGGACCTCTTTGGGTCCACATATGTTAGATACCGGACCTCGTCTGGTCTCGAAAATTTACGTGCGTGTATGTAAATCGGTATGAGGTCGCAAACAACGGGTTGATTTTGTACAGTCGCGAACAGCCTGTTTTGGACTTCGTTCATTTTCATTATTTTAGTAGCTTTTGCCAGTGGCTTTATCCGCGTGGAGGTCGGAAATTATCCCACGGGAACGTACTACCAGGATAAAAGTATTATGTGTTAATCCAAGTTATAAATTATTATCTATGTGCCATATTTCATCTTATTCCGTTCGGCCGATTTGCGTGATTGAGTAACAAACATTCAAACATGTAAACATCTAAAACTCTTAATTACCCAAAAATCTAAACATCCAGAAATCTAAACATCCAAAAATCTAAACATCCAAACATACAAACTTTTACATTTATAATATTATATTAAGTATAGGAGTAGGATCTTTAGCTTATGTTGACCAACTGCAGGTCAGAGATGTAAAGGCCTTAGCTCGTTTCCTCTATCCACTCCTCTCTGTGTTGGGCTAGTTCCACAATATCCAACCCTGTATAGGCGTCAAGCTCGTCCCGCCATCTTCTCCTGGCCCCGCCACGATGTCGCCGGACATTTTCTGAGACTTCAACTAAAATGTTGAAAATTCATTTTGTAAAATGGAACTTGGCAAACTAACTCCAATTTTGTTATTTAATTTATTATTTTAAGGGACAAACTCAATCCAATTACGCAATACTAATCACGAGAAAGATGTAAGTTTAACGTAATTAATAACATTTCCATCTTGATTAATGTCCAAGTTTCTATGAGCCTATTATCGAAATTGGAGTCTGTCGACATTTCTATTCTTGTTTTTGTAGTCGCAAGATGCAAGATAAAAAGTCTCCCTTTATTTTAAGATAAGAAAAAGAGACAAAAAACTTGCATTAAGTAATTTAAATTGATTATGTGCCTCTGTGTAATTTAATAAAACAGTGGATTTAACTTGATTTTAGTTTCTTTGTGAAAATATAGTTGACATTGTGTACATAGTTTCCTCTCTTACCATGTTTTTGGGCGTATACTTTTGGGTTTACCCGTTTTTTTTTACAAATAATATAATTCACTTCATTCAGAACGAAACATTGCATTATATACATAATCAGCCTATTTCACATTTATTCATGCTTTCTGAAGACAATCACTTTAAAAGCTCAAAAAGAAAACAAACTCTAGCACTTTTGACCCCAACCTTACCTATACGTAAGAACGCCCAGGTAAATTCCGTTCACTCTCAACCTGAATGTTTTGTTCCGTCCCTTAGGGTGGGCTAAATTACGGAGCCCTTTAGTCTTGGAAGGCAATACATAAATATAAAACAATAGGGTTTTGTCCATTAAACTTCATGCGAAACCAACATTTATTTCACGAAACTTTCTGATTGGATACCCCCGGTTTTTGTTTATCGGGCCTGGCCTATGCCCATCAGTGGGATGGACAGCCGAGATTGTGGCCCTGCGTTTGACATTGAAATAGGTATCAATTTAGGTTTTAACGTGGGTTGGATTAATATCTTAGCTGGGTATGCGAATTGGACGAGTCTGATTTTATAAAATAAATAAGTTTGAAATTCAATTATAAAGGGTGTTAAAGTATTTCAATCAAAGTAATCTTCCCACATTACTGAACAGAAAGATTGGAATATAATTTAATTTGTTAGAAAACGAGAAATTATTGATGAAAACATTATGCTTATGTAACAGGATTACGGAGTCGTATGAAACAAATTTTCTGTCAATGTTTTCCTATCAGACACTTAACCCACATTTCAGACAAAAAAATAACTTCAACAAGAAGCCTACAACATTCATAACCATACATAGAAGTGAAAAATCCACTGAAGTAAAAGGTCACGTCATTCGGGAGACGATGCTCTGGGTTTTACCTGCTCCAAAGGTCCCATGAAACCGGCGCTCTACTAGCAACAAGTTCTCTAGAAATATAACAAGGCTTTAAGAAAATATGATAAAACACTCCACTGAAAAACTGAAGAAAAGATTCTTATGAAAACAAAAATCTTGTTTTTTTGTGGTTATAATAAGTGTTTTGAGGGCTTTCCTTTTAGGCCCAAGAATATCGTCAAGTATTATGAAGCTTAGGTTGTGCTCAAAATATATTTTACGGGGAAAAGTTACCTTAAAGGCAAATTGAAAAGTATCTGTTTATTACTGTTCCCAGTATCGGGGAAAATTCCAACCGTGGCTGGTAATTCAGAATATTCTTTAAAAAACATGAATTAGATTTTGCTCCACCGTCAACCGACGACGTCTGCAGTCACCTGCTACACCAATAAAGCAATAATAAAAAAATGTGCAAAGAAATATCTAGTTAAGAGGCAGTCAGTCTAAAACTGGGTTACAGATTCCGGTCTATAGTTTAAATCGAAAGAGCAAGATATAAATCAGTGACCCTTATTTATTTTTATGAAAAAATATGCAAAGAACTTACAATTTAAGTTTTTTCTATTTGTCCAGTTTTTATTTTTATTGGAAAAAGTTGAAATGTTAGAAAGATTTGTCGCAATATTTCTGTAACACATAAGATGGAAAAGCAAATTAAAATTGAGGCTGTTTTTTCTGAGATGGAACCCCAAAAAAAGGAATATCTAGTCTACAAGCAAAGTGAGGTACCTACATAAACCAGTGAACCTCTCTCTCTGCGACAAATAAATCAAAGTGAAATATTTTTTGTGAAGCAAACTTTTGTTCAAATTATGAATACGGTAGTCACGTCACCTGTTCTTGACAAGTTGCCTGTCTTCTCCTTTGTTGCTAAATGTAAGAAAAATGTTCAGTTAGAGTCAAATGCACCCGTTCAGTAAGTACTTGTAGAAATAAAACTTTCATAAGAATAGAAAAAAATATATTTCTGGAAATTATTAAACTGATGTTTTGGTGGCTTAAAAAATATTTCTAGTTTAACAAATCAACATAGTTTTACGACCCCGTTGTCAGTCGTGAAACAATTGTCAAATTGCGCGCGAACCACTTTTGGGTGCGCTTGCGCATAGTCGGCGCGTGAGATTAAAACGACGATATCTCCTAAGTTACGCGGTAAGTTAGTTAGCTATTTAGAAGTTACGTTGTTGGAATCGTTATGAAATTAGCTAACAGATTATGTATGGATTAGTTCAGTTTTGCCATGAAATATATTAGTAATTTATTTGTAATCAGGGCGATTTGATAACAAAAAAAACATCAACCACTATTTCAAAAAGTTTTATTGTCTTTGGATAGTAAATATACATCATTTCACATTAAAAATAAAAAAACACACCTCCAAAACATTTTTTTCGTACCCACAAGTGTTTACGTTACCGATGACTCATCGTCGACCAGCAAACATGAATATACACTGACGGAAATAATAGTGCCAGTGGAAACACTTTTTACTGTTTCAAAAGTTGTTAAACAAAAGTAGTTTTTAACTAGTAGTAACTAATTGTAACAGTTTAAAACTCTTTTGAGCACTCGGTAACTACTAAAAAAGCTGAGTAAATTTTTAGGCTATTATTCATTTCCAGTTTTCCAGATAGATTTTTATTCAAACTAGATCAAACTGGCCGCTGTGGATGATTGACTGTTTTTGTGTGTCAATGACGCAAACTATCATTTGTATGCAAAATATCTGCGAGAACTTTTGAGTGGATTCTGTGTGGAAAATATACGAGTGCGTTTTGTTATTAATCTGGAACCAGAACTGTGAACCATATTTTAGGGTCGAATATCTAAATGCTGAACAGTAGGCACTCTGTTTTCGTTCCAGGAACAGGCCTGATGTTATTTTACACATGGTTTGTTATGTAATTGTTTTACACCTCTCGCTGAGTTTATTTGTGTACCTAACGTCTAATCATGGAAAAGCTTATCATGAATTCAGATTTATCAAAAAAACTTCCCTAAACATTTTATTCAATATAATGAACTTGTTATGCACTTCCGATATTATCTTTAAAAGAAACCATGACCTGAGAGTTTGTTTCGGCTTTCTTGTCGGGGATCAGTCAGCTAGGAAATGCCAGCGCCCGCCGTTTAGTTTTAAAAAATATTAATGGGTGCTCTTTAAAAATCTACTTACTTTCAATGTCTTCAGGGCGCTGTTGAGACTTCCACCTTACTGTAGTGCGTCAGGTATGTTCGCTGATGCGCACACTGACGACTACTTTGCGATAATGCGGAAGAAAGTTGCCTCAGTAATATCCCGAGTGAGGGGAAGCAGCAACAGCATTCTAAGGGTGTTTGCAGAAGGGTAGGTGTGCCTACAATGGGCAGGTTTATCAAGCTACATGTTGGCAACAAAGCTTGTTAAACCTTCCTTTTTTTATTTGTATTTTCTTTTTCTTTCTTTTGGTGTTCTAGCATGTTACTAATATAGTTTTTAAGATGTAATACTAACACCCTATGGGCCTTGATGTCTGACAATGAAACATTTTTTTTTTTATAATAAACATTCAATTCATTTCATCAATAATAAACTCTATTTACAAATAACGATCTCCAAACGCACCTGTCACCCGAAGCAGTGGAACTCGAAGGCATCTGCGAATGTCTGCGATATAAATCGCGCCGCACCCCACATCGACGTTACTTCAGGAGCAACTGACTCAATTTGATCAGTATAACTGCGTTCCAACTGTCGCCCAGTAACCGCGGCCCGTTCGCCATCCAAGTCACGGAGTTGGGTACGGTTGTTTTGACAGCGGGGAAGAAGAGAATATGAAGAAGATTTTAAAACCAGAGATAAAATATGAAGTAGACGATATAAAAGGATGACATACAGCTACTGTAAAATGAAATTCGACCATAATTCATTAAAAAAATTATCATCAATAATCAAAACTTTCTACACAAGAAGTGCAGAAAGTTTTGTCCAGATTATTATAAACTTTAACAGTGCCAAATTCTATATTCCTCCAACCGCGTAATTTTGGTAAAAAGGGGTACAAGTTTTAGCTTCACGTAATAATATGTAGATAAATATGGGAGCTGTAGAATCGAATAACAATATTAGAAGAAAAATTACTAATAAACAATATATTCAGTTCAATTAAGTACCAAATAGTCGCCACGAAGTCCGCCCGATCCAAAGAAAAGTATGCTAGTAGAAAGCATTCAGTATGTAGATCCTTCAACTTGCATACAACTCAATGCACTGCTTATTCGTACATAAATGCTCAAAAAACTACTAAGCTAATAATGCGTTCACTAGGTCGTTTATCTTACTAGTTACTTACACGTACTCGCATAGCATTCCTGTTTTTGGCTAGGCAAATAATATCACTGATTTAATCAACTGAGGTATGCAAAGGATAACGAAACATCTCTTCAACAGTCTCAATTTTATGAGATTTGCAGAAGTATAAATATTATTATTGTCATCATCATCATCATATCAGCCGAAAGACGTCCACTGCTGGACATAAGCCTCCCCCAAAAGGGGGGGATTTGCCATAATCGCTACGCTTAGCAGGCGGGTTGGCGATCGCAGTATGGTGGTCAAATGCATAGAGAACGCTGCTGCCCATTCTCTAGTAAGTCCCTTAGTCGCCTTCTACGACACCCATGGGAAGAAATGGGATGGTGCTATTCTTTTACGCCCGGCACCACACGGAACATTATTATTGTATTTCAACACTATTCTGCCAAGAACTGGCACCACACTTTTATGAAGACCGCGGACAGAGTTCACTAAGAGGTGTTTGTATTGAAATTGATTTATGTAAATTTTGTGGAGAAGACGAGTCTGCCCGCTCGTCGCTCGACGTGCAGATCGTTAAAATGAACAGATTTAGTTTTAAGTTTCACGTGAAATATTGTTGAGGAAAAGTATTACTACCGAGTTTTTCAAGCTTGACTAGTGTTAGTGTAGAGTTTACGTAAAGTATTTTTGTCGTCATTGCAACCCCGCGTTTACACCAAGATGTGAAACATGGATTTTACATGTCTACTATAGTTTTGTTTATCGTTTACGCCTAAGTTATGAAGACTACCTGTATATATCGTGGGGGTCTGAGTATTTTGACCATTCAGCTTACTATAATCATCGAGGTGTAAGTAGGTACTACTTACATACCAAACGCGGGGTAATGTTATCTTAAATTTTACTCTTAAAACGATGAAACGCGAGTACGTTTGCTGATTTATCAACACAGATACTGAATAAACTGGTCTCAAAAAAAAAAGATAATTAGAAGAGCCCTGTCACAAATGAATAGACAGAGCAGTTAAACAAGCAAATCAGCTAAAAATAATATGACTTAAACTTACACTGCAAGGTAGACATGGCAAGGAAAAAATTGACCTCAATATTTTAGCTCATACTCGTCCCATTAGGGAAAAACAGTGTCATATAAAAATTACGTAATACCCAAATGCTACTCTGCTACTCATAAGGATAACATAAAAAAATAATAAAGAGAAGGCATATTTTTCCACCATGACACATACATAGCTAACGCATGACGTGAAATGTGTCAGTGAACATCTCTTGAGAGCTTCAGTACATTATAATCATGATTCAGCATTGGATGGGAATCCTACAAGGATTAGTACTTTCGTATGTGGTGTGACAGATCTCATAAAGAATTTGAAGGTATGAAAAATATGTGGGAATTTCATTATGGAGATTTGGTTTGACCTTTTTCTTGTAGAGACAAAAATTATTTAACACTAGATTTTGCTAGTGGCTTCGCCCACCGTAGCGCCTAAAAATTAACCCACGGGGACATATGTACCTACCGGGATTAAAAGTATTTCATGTGTTAATTCAGATTATAAGCTATCTCTGTGCCAAGTTAAATCCAAACCCGCTCAGCCGTTCTTGCGTGATTGAGTAACAAACATCGAAACATAAAAAATACAAACTTTCACGCTAACAATATTAGTATGATAATATTTACCACCTATTGCCTAAAAAAGGCAAAGCCACGAAATTCACCAAACTAGCATCTATGTATGTTGTTTGCTATGTAAATATGTACTTATCTTGTGTTTAAATAAGGTTGAAAGTATGTATTCAAGTTGGACTCTGGTCGGTTTAAGAAATCCACCAAAGTGTTGATTTAAGTAAAAATAAGGAAGAAAATCCTAATATAAAAACCCACCCAGTTTGTTCCTGCCCTAAATCCAAAATATCTCTTTGACGAAACTTATTATTGCTAAATTGATGGAATATTGATAATGTACACACCTTTCTCGCTAAAAAAAATAACACGAAACACTTTGATCCCGTGTTTTGGAAATTTCGTATTCTAGTGACGGAGGTTGTAATCAGAATTTATACGATCATGGCCCTGATTGAGGTCTGTTTTGACAGAGATCCGGTAGGTACAATCAACCTCAAAAATATTTACCTATACAATATTCATAGCCAAGGATTAATTTTACTGTCTTACATTTTTTGTATCATTGTATTAATGTGGTATCTAAAAATATGTACCCAAAGTGTTACATATTTTGTAGCTACACATTCCTACAATATTATGAAACAAAGATTGTTAACGATTAAAATGATTCCTTGTCTATGTATGGGACATATTTTTGAAGATGACTATACCTCTGATAGACTACGGTGAATCAAAATGTACTACGTGTCTTATGAATTTTGCAACAGGTACAAAGATGATACGATTATAATTTTATTGAATTATGTTATGGAGAACACAATTCGATTTGGGAAATGAAGGAAAATTATGGATGAAGTTATGAAAAACACTTTTGATCTGTGATATTTACTGAAAGAAAAATACTTAGTAAGTACCTAAATAAAAAACAATAAACACACATAATATCACGCCGCCCGCAACATAAATAGTAGGTACACCCAAATTTCGCTAGTTATATTTAAGAGGGGACGGGACCTGCGAAGAATTAGAAAAATAGGTATTTGAAGAAACTATTGCCGTTCAGTAAGTCTACCGTAGTGTGTGATTAGGACAGCTGAAGCTCAGACCGAAACGATCACAAAAAAAATTGACGAGATCGACGTTTCGTATTCCCCTTTTTTCTCCTCGAAAACTGAGAGATTCAAATATTTTTTACATTAACATTTTAAGAAAGAGTATGTTTAGGTTCCTATTAATTTTTGTATGTAATAACTTTTCTAATTTGTCTGGTAGTCCACTAATCACGGCGGCAAAAATAGGGCATTTTTTTGTAATTTTTGGAGGGTCATATTTTCTTTACTAATTAGTTGCTGAAAAAAAGAAAATGACAGGGACGTGTTAACAGCAACCTTGATTTTATGAAAAAAAAATGCTCTAGAGGCATTATTCAGGAAGAAAAAAGAGGAATACATTTGTATGGAGAATCTCACTCCCTGTTCCCTCTTAAGTCCCTTGTAATAAATAGGTGGCAATTCTATTGCCATGAACTGGGCCCTAGGAGGCCCTAGGAACTGATGGTCAGCAGTAGCGCTTGCTAACACTAGTATACCGCGGCGGTATAATACAAGACAGCAATCAGTAAGTACCTAATTAATATGAAGTTTCGCCGAGGACAATTCAACTCTTAGTCATCATCATCATCATCATTTCAGCCGAAAGACGACCACTGCTAGGCATAGACCTCCCCCAAGCTCCTCCGCTTCGACCAGTTCTGTGCTTCCCACATTCAGCGAATTCCTGCGGCCTTCACAAGGTCATCGGTCCATCTTGTGGGAGGCTTTCCAACGCTACGTCGTCAGGTACGCGCTCACAACTCCAGAACCTTTCGGCCACATCGGCCATCTGTTCTGCGAGCAATGTGCCCTGCCCACTGCCACTTAATTCTTAGTCAGTTCTAGAAATTCTTAGGGCTTACTTTCACCAATAAAACCACGTTTAGTTTATAACTAAATGAATATTTAACTAGCATCAATTAAACTGGCTAGTCTTTTCCCTGCTATATTGGGGACGGCTTCCAGTCTAGCCGAGTGCAACTGAATACCAGCATTTTACATGGAGCGATTGCCTACCTGACCTTCACAACCCAGTTACTGGGTAATACGATGCCCTTACTGCTGGGGAGTTTGTTGCGCCACTTCTTATTGCCAGCTAAAGCACTAGGAAGTAGTGACGGGCAGGGTTTTGGGGGACTGTCTTACGTAATTTTGACGTTCAAAAAGTCCTGACTCTATGCCTAGTTTCGATAAATCAATGATTTTGGTAAGACTGCTTTGTCAAGACTTTTGCGCGGCTACAAATATATAATCAGCATTATTTTTAACAAGTATAATGTATTGTTCGGAGTATCTCTGAGGGATATAATCCAGAATGAGGTGATCTGACAGAGAACCAAAGTTGTCGATATAGCCCACAGAATTAGCAAGCTAAAGTGGCAATGGGCTGGCCGCGTTCTGAGGGATATAATCCAAAATGAGGTGATCTGACAGAGAACCAAAGTTGTCAATATAGCCCACAGAATTAGCAAGCTGAAGTGGCAATGGGCCAGCCACCTTAGCCGTGGAACCAATGACCGTTGAGGTAGACGTGTTCTTGAGTGGAGACCGCGAATCGACAAACGTAAGGTAGGATGCCCTCAGGCTAGGTGGAGCGACGATCTTCGCAAATTGGCTGGTAGTAGCTGGATGAGAGTGCCTGAGATTTGAGCTGAATGTCGTGCAATTGGAAAGGCCTATGTCCAGCAATGGACTGTTGCAGGCTGATGATGACGATTATCAACAAAATGTTTGCGAAAGAAATTCCCTAAAAAATCGCCAAACCACTCAATCACACTTCCAAGTGTCCAAACCCAGGAGACTTCACGACATTCACCGGTCGATTAAACGCCTGAATTAGTGCAGGGGGACCGCACAGCTGGGACCCTATCATATTTCAATATAGAACCCCTCGAGTAATGAGGCATTACGGTGATTACTACAAGCTTGATGTACATTGCCCCTTGAGTACTGCTGTTCGTGACGAGAATGCTTAAGTAGCGTTCGTGTGATATGGTTTATGATTTTCTTGAATGTGTAGGAAAATTGGAAAGCTAAGAAAGAGGTTTTTTATTTTTCTAAGATTTGTCTTTGAAGTTTAAAAGTTGATAAATCTTTGCTCTTAATCTTTTTAAGATTTTAATATCCATGAGCTCATGAATTGAGAAAAGATTGTCTTAATCTTTTTGGCTAAAAAAACTGTACAATTTTGAAATTTGTGGAGTTGTTAGAAAGCTATTACTTTCCTGTTAGTTTAAACGAATATTCATTTTGTAAATTTTAAAACATAATTTTTGTGAAATCTATTACACTTTGAAATAAATATGCTGTCTTGGCAACTAACTATACCAAAATATCGAGAAAATTACGAAAGATTACCCATTCCATTAATCGACAACCAACGCAAAGTTGAACCTATCTATAAACCGGCTACGCAATGTACTCGAAACACCATCCAACAAAACACTCGCCAATTATTTAGTCCTGCCCCAGGTGTCCCCAAGACGGACATAACGGCTAATGCACCTATTTATGTTATTGAAAACTCAATATCTTCAAGACAGTAACAAATGGTTCACGGCAGCGGTGATCAGTCTTTCCTTTTCCATTGTTTAATGGAAGTCCTTTAAGGCTCTTGGCACACTGGAAACGGCGCGTAAGCGTTGTGAACTGTGAGTAGCGCGAGATGTAATAATAATATAATAATATAACTTTATTGTTCTCTCATATTCACAACACAGTACAAAGTCCAGTTAACACTTAATAGAGACTGGTGTCTGTTGTAGGTAAAACCTGTATTACAGATCACCAGGCTTACCCTCCCTAAGACAGCTCACTTATGACTAATTACTGTTTAATTAACATACAGGTTAAAAATAGTAAAAACACTATTACAAATTAATAATAACAAATGTAAAACAAAAACAAAATGAAAAATTAGAACTAAAGTAAAACAATTTTGATGGCAAAAATGGCATGACATTCGTTTGGGGTGTGTAAGTGTGGGTGTGTGTCTGTGAGAGTGTAAGTGATGGTGTGCTGGGTATGTGTGTGTTAATTGTATTTCTTTCCATACTATAAACATTACCTTCTGGGTTTTAATAGATGTTCTGTTGTATTGTAATCAATGCCTTGAAGCCACAAACAAACCTTTTTCTTGCATTCTGCCCTAGAAAGAGGATAGATCTGTAGCTGCTTGTTCATATTGTTATATAAATATGGTCCCAGGAAACCGTAAAAATTATGTGCCAGACTGAAGTTGTATCTATTTGTCGTGCAGACTTCGGTGTTTCTCCTCTTGCCGGATATTGCTTTGGGGTCGTAAGCAAGTTCCGAATGTTTTTTAGTAACTATCAGTAGAACAAACAGTTGTCTAACGGTCAGTACCTTACAGCGCTGATATAAATCAAAGGTAGGGTATCGTATCGGAAGGAATAAACTAACTTTCAATATGGCTCTTTGAGCTCTTTCCAGTTTCAATAAGTAAGTTTTAGCGGCTCCACCCCAAGAAGTTATACAATACGACAATAAGGATTGGCACAGTGCGAGGTAAACAGTTTTAATTATGGAAGTATCAGCAATATGACGAAGAGATTAATATATATAAATAAGTTTCCGAATTCTGGGAACCATGGCCTCAATGTGGTGTTGGAAATTTAGTCGGTTATCTATTACAATACCCAAATATTTGATGGTGTTAGTTTTTGACAAACGCGGACAGTTACAAGTATTGTGGGATGGTAAGTTGCAATTGTGTGAGATAATGGGAAGGTTTGGTATGTCTTGCTTTCTGAGTGTATAGGTCATGTACTTAGTTTTATCTACATTTAAGGTTAGGATGTTTTGTTTAAGCCACGTAGACACTTGATTGAAACCATTTTGAGCGTGTTTATAAACCTCCTCCCACGTGTCACCATAAAAAAGTAATGCAGTATCATCGGCAAATGAAATTATTTTCCCACTGGTCAAAACTGTGTTACAAAGGTCGTTTATGTAAACTAAAAACAAGGTCGGGCCGAGAATACTGCCTTGTGGGACGCCATATTCTATCGGCAGTTCATCACTGGCCCAACCGTCCACTCGTACAACCTGTGTTCTAAACTTCAGGTAACTCGTAAACAACTCTAGTGGTAGCCCCCTAATTCCCAAGTGTTCAAGTTTGTTGATCAAGATGGGGACAGATACTGTGTCAAACGCTTTGGCTAAATCCAGATAGATGGCCAAGGTCTTTTTCTTACTATCCAGCTTAGAGATTATGAATTCCGTTAATTGATGAACAGCACCAGACGTTGATTTATGTGCGCGGAAACCAAATTGAGATGAAGACAATAGCTGATTTGTTTCCAGAAACTTAACAAGTCTGATGTTCATTAGGCGTTCCAATATTTTGGATAGGGTTGGAAGAATGGAAATGGGTCTATAATTGTTAACACAGCATCTGTCCCCACTCTTGAAAATGGGAACTATTCGAGACTTTTTAAAAGCAGAGGGGAATACACCGGTAGAAAAAGCTAAATTGCAAATGAAAGTAAGAGGAGGAACAATGACGTCAGTAAATTGTTTTAAGAAGCTTCCTGATATTTTATCTACCCCCACTGCACAATCAGTCTTAAGGTTAAGCAACAATGATTTTATTTCGAATTCGTCTGTAGGCAATAGTACTATTGAATTAGCGAAAGCGTTTGTTGTTGGAGATGAACCAGTGGTGTATGGTGTATTAGTTTTATTAGTTGAAATTTTTTCTGCCAACGATTTACCCACACCCGCGAAAAACGAGTTTATACCATTGACGGAACCTAACGGATTGTTTGGGTTGATTAATTGTGTTGGTTTGTCCTTTTTCTTTGAGGTGTATGTTATGTTTTTAATAGTTTCCCACAGTTTCTTATTATTATTTCCGGCCTTCCTAATCATATCCTTTTCATAGTCAATCTTAGCTTTCTTTAGAATATTATTACAAAAATTCCTGTATCTTCGATAAGTGCATTGAACAATTTCATTACCCGGATTTTTCTTTGATTTAATATAAAGTTTGTCGCGGTTTCGCATACATTTTAAAAGTCCCTTTGTTATCCACGGCTTAAGAATTCTTTTGCGTCCAGTGCTTGTTATGCTGTGCGTGTTATTATCTATGGCTTTAGAGAGCGATCCTGTAAAAAAAATCTGTTGCTAAGTTAACGTCGGTCATGTTATATATAGGACTGAAATCAATACTTCTCACGCTTTCATTTAAGCCTTCAGAGTTTACGCGACTGTATGTTTTTTTAATTGGCTGTTTGGATTTAGTGTCCATGAATAATATGACTGAATCATGATCGGTAATAGATGTCTGTGCAACGTAGCAATGAGCATTGAGTCTTGCTTTCAATATCACATGGTCTAAACATGTACGCCGGTGTGTTGGGATTGTGTGGGCTGGAAGCATGCCATGAAATGCAATCATATCAAGATAGGCGGAGGATCTCTGGTCTTGGGTACCGAGTGCAATATCGATATTGATATCGCCAACCAAGATAACATTCTTAAAAGACGAGTATTTAAGAAGGCATTCATTGAGCGAAATTAAAAAATTGTCAATATTTCTATTGCTTGGTGGACGATAAATGGCAATTAAAATCGTGTCTGGATTGACTTTCAGTACAAGAATATTTGCATCTGAGGATTCTGGTTCATCAATCGTAGACAGACCAGTGTTCTTACAGTAAATCACCACACCTTCATTTTGCGTATGGTTGTTAGTAGTGGAAAAAGATGTGTATCCATCAATGAAAGGAATGCTAGGATTACGTGTCAGCCAACACTCAGTCAAAACCATAATATCCCACTCTATATTTGATCTAGATAATAACGTTTGAAAATTCGACAGGTTGCGGTGAATACTGCGTATATTTTGAGTAATAATCTTTAGGGAGCTTTTTGGATTTTGTAACAGGTTCCCACAGTCCTCTATTTCACATGTCGCTGATTGTGCAACAGCAACACAGTCTAGATCGTCATTAAAATTTGTGGTAAATTCAGCCATAATCTGATGTGGGGTGTTTTAATGTGCACATCAGTATTCGCAAGTATACAATTGTTGTTTTATTGAAACAAGCCTGGTTTATAAACATCAAAATAATGATTAATTTTAATATGGAATGATTTATGCAAGAAAAGTGGCAGGTGGCGCTGTGTGGTTTCTGCCTACCCCTTTGGGAAGAAGGCGTCAGTTTATTTATGTGGATGTGTTTGTTGAAATGTATGTATTTTGTGTTTTTGTTAAAAACTGATTTTTGTGATTGAACAATAAGTGTGTATAACATGATTACAGTTAAGTGACACAATACAAAAAGCCATAGAGCGAAGCAAGTAAACATAGGTACAATAATAAGTTCGTGCAAAAGGTAAAAAATAAATAAAAGCATGCAGTAAGGATAGGCACCAGTAAGAACACAACTTAATAGGGGGTATAGTCATACTTGGGTATTAAATTGCTCCAGCTGAGTTATTGATTTAAGGACAATTGTTGGTTCACCGTCTCCTTTCTTAATTAGAATTTTCCCGTCCGAGGTCCAGCAGTATTTAATTTTGTTACATTTTCTTAGTTCACGTGCATGATAGAAAAGTTTCCTTGCGTTATCTGTCAGGTTCTCGGCCAAGTAAATAGGATCACAACCCGCTAGACCTACGTGACTCAGGTTCAGTTTGTTTGATGGATGATCGGTGTTATAAGATTTTGCGGCGGTAATAATGGTATTTCTCAAATATAAATCTGACAACTGAACGACGATTGGTTTCTTGGTGTCGGGTTTTCCGGGAATACGATAGATGTCACGGACATTTGAATTTTGTAGATCAATATTAAGTTTTTTACAAATATGGAAGACATAGGTCAGAAGATCTTGTTTACCCTCTTTGATTTTTTTGGGAATATTCCTCAGTTCGATAGTTGTCAATTTAGAGCACCTTTGTAGGTCTTCAACTTTTTCTTGTAAGAAAATAATGTTGGATTGGTTGATTTTACACTCTTCCTCTAATGTTTTTATCTTAGTTTGCATCTCAGTCGGTTGCTCACTAGTAAACGAGATATTTTTTTCAATATTTAATAAAGTCTGTTCTATTTTGTCGTAGTTGGACTTGAAAGAAGCGAGCATTTTACGGATTTCATCTTTAAATTCATCAAAATCCTCCCTTGTAATCTCTTCCAAGCGGCGTTTATACCGCTGACTTGCAAACGATGAAGGTGGCGGCGTTTTTTCTGGGTTTATAGTGTTCAGTGCGGAGTCCGAGCCAGACTTGTTGGTGTGATTGATGTGACAATATCATGTATACAACGTGTAACGGAAAGGGTATATTATAAATACCAATGGCACGGCTTCTTTGGATGATATCAAACGATACTGGAAGGGTTTTTTAATCCAATATCTACATTTTCGGAAGTTATGAGAATTTTTAATACATTTGTAGCGACACTACAGAAAAATACTTCGCAACAATATGTAGAAATACAAAAAGAGAAGTGGCGCCATCTACAACGCCACAGGCGAACTACGCAAAGACGCACGCCATAGAAAGCCTAGATCGCGCAGTTAAAGTTTACCGCGCGATTTGGATAGGTACAACATCACCAGACACAACACCCGTCTGGTCGGAGGATCCTCCCTTTTCCATAGAGTATGAGTGAACTTTACACCCTGTTCCTCATACCCTATACATTGATACCAGAAATCGAACTTTTCAAATTGAAATTAATAAAATCACTTGGAAGAAATTTATCGTGATATTGGCAAGTAACGTAGAAAGTCATTGACCTACGTAGTGCGGTGACACGTTTGTTATGATTTGAATTTAAGAAACATGAAACCGAAAATTTGGTGTCAATTCTTAGAGTATTTTATTTTGAGCTGAAACTATGTAAAGTTTCTATACCAGCTGTTATCTTTAGTGCATAAGGATAGCAATAGGGTTTCTGTTACACGCTGTATAACCTCCTCTCATACACGTAAGTATGTAACCTGTGGTATGGTAGAAATTGTAAAAGTGCATGCGAACATATTTAGAACTAAGTATGTGTTTAAAAAAACATTTGGAAAGCGCGAAAAACGTAACAGAAAAATAGAGGCTAGTAGTTCTTCGACATAATGAGCCTATATTTTCCCACTTCTGGAACACAAGCCTTATAAAGACAGGAGTGGACATAGTCCACCTCGCGGGCCCAGTGCAGGTTGATAGATATCACATATCTTCAAATTGTTGGTTCTATGGTATTCCTCGCAATGGCTTCCTTCGCAGTGGTGATGAAATAATGTATGTAAAGTACAGCGCCTGTCTGGGTTCAATCAAACCTTCGATCAACAACTCATAAATCGCGGCCGTTACCACAGGGTCACCACTGCTTTCTCCATATTTTCTCGTATCAGCACTAAAAAGAAAAGCTCAAATCGTAGTAAAAATATTAGCCGTCAGCAAGGTGGTACCGGTGTTGACTGTTTAGGGCCTGCGCCCACTAACGGCACGGCACGGCAAGGCATTTTTATGCGACGAATAGGAATACATCCTATATGTAAGACAATAAAATTCAAATTTCAATGATGATTCCTAAGGACGTCGCGGCATGCTTAAGGATACCGCGGCATTGTTGCCGTTGAAATTTCAATTTTATTGTCATACTATTAAGTTGTATTTCTATTCGTGGCTTAAAAATCCCGTGCTATGCCGTGCCGCCAGTGGGCGCTGGCCCTCACGGCACGGCTGTACCATTAGGTATCGTTACTTGTGAAGGTAATTTGATACACTCCATTATTAAAGATAGATATCTCACGACTTTGCCGTAAGTGTGGCGTAGACTTTACCCAAGTAAATAGGTATTGTAAGAAACTTCCGAACTTCGTGTAATTTTATTTCATTGTTAGTTTGAGGATCAATTGTTTGAATTTGATGTTTCGATGAACTGTTATTGAATTTCGACAGGTAACCGACTTGTATCTAGCTTCGTTTAGTAGACCTTTGAGGCTTAAGAAACGGTTGAATTGGTAACAAGAATTGAAATTGTAAGTTATCATTTCAAGCTCGTGAAGCTCTTCAATAGCCAAAAATAGATTTCACAAGCGAAAGACTTCTGAAACTATCCCATACAATTTGATCACATAATAGAAGAGCACAATAATAGATAATCTCTCCAACGTTCATACTTCATACATCTATAATTATACAAATGAAGTGATCGAAAATCATCTAGGTACACATCAAACAATAAAGGCAAATAATCCTAGTGGCGCCCGGTGGTCGAAATTCGACCATGATTCATTAAAATTTTAAGTTTGAATTCTATAAAAAACTTGGCTTTCTGAACTCTTTCTCCATATAAACTATACCAAATTTTAAACTCTTCCATCCTCGTAATTTTTGTAATATAGAGTACAAAGTTTTTGCTTCACGTATTATATTATAATATACATATAGATAATATATCTAAATCCAGCAACCAACACAAAACGTAAATGAAACGTTTTAATATGCTCAAAATGGTTATCGATTTAATTCCAGGGGCACACACGCCAAACTTCTGATTAAAAACTCTCTCCAATAACTGGCAAACTGGACATTTTCCAACGTCAGCTGATTAAAAACCGACCGAGTTGAAAAACCAAATAGGTTGAAAAACCAAGCGGGTTGCATGGGGGAAACTTTTGTCTGGCACTAATCTTTCGAATGGAGTTCTCTCATCAATAACATATTATGAGCAGGTTGGAATCGAACCTTTTGGTCGCAGGAATCGGGTTGAAACAGACATGATTATTTTAAACTGAGACTGAAAAGATAGTGAGTATAAAGTGCAGTGTAATATTTAATTAAATTTCAAGTTTTAAAATTAATTGCAAGGGGTAATTTTCTTGTCGTAATTAAATGTTTTATGTAATGTATTGTTTTCAAACGTAGCGCCTACTTAGGTGAACTAAAATCTTCACCACAGCTACTATTTATCCATCCTCGTGACTTAAGGTAATAAAGTTTGTCCATCTAAGTTGCCCCTAGGGAAACTCTGACTAAAATCTGTACACCAGTTTCGACGTAATCCAGAAACAAACATTTTAATGAATAAAAGCCTAATGTTTCTAAACCTATTGTTAAACGTTTTAAAAGTACCTTACCTTAAGAACGACTGTAAAATACCCACTTAAAATGCATCCCTATATTCAACACCACTAAATCACTCACGCGAACCCTTTAAAAAACACGAATAAAATCTTGTCAGTTAACTTCGTGATACCTGAAGCAGAAACAAAAAAAGGGTTGCGTAATATTTCAGCCGAGGTTTTTTACCGTATCAACCATCACTTGGGTGCTAACCTGGGTCGATAAGGTCGGGTACCCACTGTATTATCTTGCGTCCTTCGCACGGCTCACTGTAATGCTCTTTATGTTTTTATTCCATTACTTTAGGCCACACCGCGAATGTACCCCGCAGGTTTACGTTCCCTGCGGCTGTCGTTAAGGTAACGTATTACTATAGGTAATGCCTTTTACCAGCGTTGCTTATTTTAACACGCGAATGTGTTTTCTGTAAGTAAAACAATGGCACTTTGATGCCTACTATACATTTTCGTTGAGTATGCTCTTGGGGATTTTTATTTCTTTCTAATATCAGCTTTGCCAAGGTTGTTGGTTTTTACTTAACTGTAGTTGTATAGAAGTATGAAGAACAGGGTGTAAAATTCACTCACACTATACTATAGGAAGGATCCTCCGACCAGACGGTTGTTGTGTTCGGTGGGCTACTGCCCGACGGTTGATGTCGGGATGTTGTATCTATGTGAGTTTCGTGGTAAACTATGACTACGCGATGTAGGATTTCTGTGACGTCCAGTTTTGCGTAGTTCGCATTTGGCATTGTAGATGGCGCCACATTGGTTTTTGTGTTTCAAGATTATTGTAGCGAAGTATTTTTCTGTAGTGCCGCTACAGTTGCGAGTAACTTACTGAAATGCGTGTGGACTGCGAAATATTTATTATTTCACCTACTTGACTGCTGTAAGTTCGAACCCCTATTGAGAACCTTGGCTTTTATAACCCCTTCCTTTTAGAATGTACTTCTATAACAAACTAGCTGCCCCAAAAGATGTAGTCCTGTGAAAATTTAATTTGGTTTTTAGTTCATACAAAAATCCCATAGAAAATCACTTTCAGTTTTCCAGAATTTTCCGGGAATTGTTCCAATAAGTATTTTCATAAAAAATGCCACATTCGTCCAGCCATTCTAGTTTTTGCTGGTGGCTTCGCCCGCGTGGAGGTCGAAAGTTACCCCACAGGAACTAACAATCGGGATAAAAAGTATCCTACTTATTATTACTATTAGTGTTATTCCAGGTTACAAACTATCTGTGTGCCAAATTTCATCCAAATCAGCCGTTTTTGCGTGATTGAGTAACAAACATTAAAAAATCTAAATATCCAAACTTCTAAACATACAAACTTTCACATTTATAATATTAGTAGGATATTAGGATGATAGATATATTTAGCTAAGTTAGTTATGTAACCCACTTTTCTATCAGACTTCAAAACCAATTCAAGTTTACACAAGTTCATTGTACTGCCTATAAAATCTTTCCCATCTGATCCGAAAATATAAATATTGTATCTCAGTAGCTTATCAACCCTCGCAAATTGCAAGAGTCAACAGGGCGAGCGAGTTATTTATTTAACCCACCTGTTACTACTAAAGTGATATATTAACTTGCCACTTTATTGCACTCCGCTTACTTTTTTAGCGTTTACTTGCACTGCAGTGTAGCTGAAACGTGACGTTGCATTTGTGTGGGATGAAGAACTGACTTGCTGTTTGTTGAATTAATGTTCCCACTTCTGGGACAATACTTCTTCACTGACAATGTGGTGCTGTAATTCACCACGCGCGCCCAGTACTGGTTGGTCAATGTCATATGTTTTAGAATTTTTGGTTCTAAGTAAAATTCGTGTCTGTGCTCGAACCTACGGCTTACAACTCGTAAGTCAGTAAGTACATACATACAAAGCATCTAGTGTAGTAAAAAGATTCTATAATCCACATATTTCGAGTTCCTGTTCCCGATGGATATTCGAGGTGGCTCGGGAAACTTCCGTCTAGACTGTAAACCCAGATATCAGTTCCTTGCAGGATTGGATCGTGAACACCTGCTACATTTTTTTGAAAGACAATAATCAGAATCAACATGTTTGCAAAACAAATAAATCTGATGATACCTATTTAACTCGCAGATAAAAAGTTATACACAAATGCTTGGGTACTTACATAATTTTCAACGCAACGCCTTTAACACCTAGAGTGCTGTTCAAAAGTTACGTTACCATAACAACTAATTTACTCGCCCCAAGCCTCGAAAAACTGCGAAACATCATCACGCCCCAAACGCAGACAAAAATATCTCCTGCAAAATTGAATTAGGGAAAATTTGCAAAACAACAGTCTAATCTAACAGCCAGCCGAATTCTAATTAAACAAATTAGTTGCCAGAGTGTTGTACGATCTAGCGACAAATTCCAAGTTTTGAAAAGTACGGACTTTACGTACGTACGTGAGTAATTTACTAATGCACCGATGTCGCACTTTCGTATCGCAGTGGGAATGAAATGTGGTAGCCTTGCGACGGTGGGTAGCGGAGAGGGCGCGATAGCGATTAACGGGTAAGATTTATAGCACTCGGCCGGTGCGTCGCCGATTACTTTTCCACCTGTCATATGACTAGATAATGCCATGGTCTCTGGGTTGAATAAAATAATAATTCAATCCAGATGAAATCCTTTGGCATGATCAGCATACAACGGCCTCCGCACTGTGAAAGTAAACGCTTTGCTACACAATAATAAGAGGCGATTTTTAATAAAAAAAGTTTCTACTATCTTTATATTTCATACAGCACATTTGAACTTTTTATGCTAAAAATTATGGTGCAGGGAGCGCAGGGTGGCCGGTAGCAGCTGGATGAGAGATGCCGCTGCTGTAGGCTGAAGATGATTATGGTGCTAATAAAACACTAGCACTAGTGTCTCTAATATCCTTAAAAAAATAATTGAATGGCTTTACATAAGCCTCTCCTGATACAACGTAACAACAAAATCTCGTCTTGCTGCTTAAATTAGGTTTAAAGATTCTCAGAAAAGACTCAAAAATCAGACGTGAGAACTATGCTTAAAATAAGTTATGTCAGTAAAAAGTGCAACACAGACGTGTCACGGTAGTGTAAAGGTTTTTTGCTTATCGAATGCAACCTTTATGTTACTACCGGCCGGTAATGAAACGACTTTGTCACATTTGAACTGTCAAGATGATGATTCTAGATTCTATCTTTCAAATAGAATAGGATAGGTTTGTTCCGGAAGAAAATATAATTATTATATTAGGCGCGGCCATGTAATGTGCTATATTCTTTAAATATACGTGGAGTCAGGAGTTTAAGCGCAACCAAATATTTTATTTATAGCTATAATCCCCCCGATCCCACAGTAGCAATTATGATGAGTGTATCCAATTAAAATTTCGCTATCCTCCCATCTGTGTCCTGTCCCGAACCTTACCACCCTGAACGCGAAGCGCACCTCTCTCTCATCATATTTGCAGCTTTCATTACAGATATTAAAAACTATGCAGTCGGGATCCGATTCATTAATACGGAAGAATGCAAAATGTTATAATACTTCTGTTTTATTCATTCCAACAATGTAACCATAAGTGCAGCTTTTTATCTTTTTAGTCTCGTTTCGAGTTTGTGAGTGGAATTTTACAATTATTTTAATGAACATCGAGCTTACACGGACAGACAAGATACTTGTGACGTGCAGGAACTGAAGTCAATCGTTCAGTCTAGAATGGAACTATGGGTTTTCTGCAAGACATTATTTATTCAGCCTGACAACAAATAACAGCCGTACTAATTGCCCCATTTCACGGCTTCTTTGTTTTATAACTACCTCAGAAACACGTTTCTCTTTCACTCCTATCAATAACTCTTCCAATTTTCAGGTTTTGATTCAAAATTAGGTACCTTCAAGAGTTTTTCACCAATCAGCATTTCTGAGAACTGATCGTATGCTTAAGATAAATAAATAAACGAAATGAGACAAAAACTTGAACGCAATTCCTTATTCGACGGTTTTTAAATTGACTGAACACAGTATGTTCTGTCTTATTTTAATTTTAAACAGATTTCATAAATCTTTGTTATTTCTGTTTCAATAATTTTCATTTTGCTACCAAATATAACTGCACCATCAAATTCTAAATTAACCAAACCACAGTCTAGTCAAACACACCAATGCCGAAATTCTGGAATATTTAATGCATAATTCTCTGCAGTATCCATCAACGCTCTATAATAACGACCCGGACCACAAATTGTCCAATCAAACGCAGTAACTATGTACAAAGGAAACTGTAAAATTGAAGTTAGTGTATATTATATAGAAAAATATAAAATCGAAGCGAAGCCGACAGCATTTTAATTAATGTATTACAAGCTGTCAACGTCAAACACACATAGGGTTGTAACATTTCCACATTTGCAAAGTTTAGGGAACACAGCGATAGATGTTAAGAAATAATTGACTGATTATCTAAAAAAATATTGACCTCCTAATGATGGACTTGTTTTTCAAATAACTAGCCTGTTTTTAACTTTAACTTCTACGACCATACGGGTTAAGTTAGGTTGAAACAGTGACCAACCACGTGCGAGCCGAATTGGTCACAGTAACTAAGCTATAGAATAGAACTGTGACCAACCACGCGCGAGCCGAGCGAGCAAAGATAAAGGCAGCACTTTTCGCTTCGTTTGGCAGTCAAGTAACTATTTCGTGATTATAAATGAATAATTTGAGGAATAGAAATAAAGGATTAGGTGCGATTATATAAATATACAGAAAAAAAATCTGCTGTTTCATAGAAAAGTGCAATACTTACGCGGTCAAAATTTATGGAACAGTTTTTTTTTTGCTTTTTTTTGTATAACCAATGAAACATTTCTGCGCTGGGGGGTCTAGAATGATATGCTGAATTCATGATTACAGTTATTATTATTTCCTTTATTATTTATTTATTATTATTTAGTTAGCGCACTGGATAAAATCTTTTCCTGTATAATAAAGAACTTTCGATGTTTTGTCAAGTCGTAATACCGTGCGAAGGAGTGGCTCTAGTCTAAACTAATAACATAAAGAGAATAGATTAGACTATTTGTATGTTTCTTTGTTACGCTGCAAGGCTTAAACGATTGAACGAATTCCGATGAAATTTGGCACATTGGTAGATCATGATCTGAAAAAGGACATAGTCTACTTGAATCGCAAATAAGCAGGGGCTAGCAGCCAGTATATTTTAAAATAAATCAAAAACTAATTTTAGAAGTTATGGCAACCCTGAACGCAACGCGAGTAGTGAATCAATAGCGTACGTTTTGCAGTTTAATTAAAATTTTGACATAATGTTACCTTTGAGCGACCCATTGTAACTAGTAATTAAGGCTGCACTGATAAATGGCTGCTTTTCATATTAAATGATCACGTGATGTTAAAGGTTTCTTTACTACACCAACAAAGCAAATATTGGTATAATTTCAATATGGACAAAAATGTTTTTCTGACCAGTCTTATCAAAGGGTATCGTGTTACCCAGTAACTGAGTCTTGGAGGTCAGTTAGGCAGCCGCTCCATGCAATTCTCGTAATCATCTACAGCTAGTTAGACAAGAATCCATCCCCAATATGTCGAGACGATGAGCTTCTGATTGTTGAATTTAATCAAATACCTATTAAGTTTATTTAAAACAATTAATGCGCAAAATAAGTATACCTTCCATACTTGTATGGTGTTGATTTCATCACAGCTGGAGATAGCCTCTAAATTATTAGCTTAGGTTGGTAGTAGAAATAAACAATTCTGAGTTTTTTTTTTTTTTGGGTGGGTAATCTTCAAATAACTTCTCCCGCTCTTCGTGTCAGACTTTTACTGACTAAAACCCACCCGTGTTCCCTCAGTTGCCTGTGTGCCAGGGGCCGCGGTATCTCTTTCGAACTACCCGAACCCCTGGCAGGCATCGTGAAAATAATGTGAACCTTTCCTTTTTGATGCACAACAAAAGAAACAAAGAAAATCTCGCCCATATGCACAGCAACAAATAATTCACCTACCCACATGCTAAGCATATTACGGAGAAGGAAAATTCCCAACAACATCGTCTCCTTTTTAACCTTTTGACCGCCATCATACAAATCACTTTCCGGGGTTCCCGACGCTAATAATAAATTGAGGCATTTTGTAAATTTAATAATATGTATGAGTCTTTGTCCACCTTGAAACTGCTTACGGTTGATGATTTATTTATTTATTTATTAGGAAACTCAACAGCTTATTATTAATTTACATGAGTTATGAAAAACAATTATCTCTTAAGCCAATAACCGAGTTTCACGGCATTGATAGATCTAGGTTAACTAGAAGTAGCGAAAGAAAAAAGAAAAACCTTATTTATATGCAGCTATAAAATAGGTTAAACAAAATAGGTAATGTACAACTGTTCACACATTGCTCACATTTATGACTATGTTAATTAACAAAAGGAAAAACAACGGAAAAATAACATAAAATAAAACAATATTTAAAACAAAATATTTTGTTTAACATTGTAAATAAATTTCCACTTAGCAATTAAAACGTGCTTTGATGAAATATATAAATAAATATATTTTTAAATATAATAATTGGTAATAAATACGACCTTGTTCATTTAATCACTTAGACCTCGATTTGTTTTAACTGTTCATTCATTATGCTGTAAAAATATTATACGTCGTTGTCACGTCCATATAAATGAAGAAAGAAGGCTTATATGGCGACCATGACTCATCTTCATTTTTAACTATTAGATGTTTTTAAATATGTCTGGCTTGTAGTTGTTTTGTCCCAAGTGTTACTGCTGAGGAAGTGGTCCGTCCTAGGTTCGATTTACAGGTCGGACAAAGTGTTTTCGGGTTCTACATGTTTAGAATTTCTGATTCGCAGCCCGGAGTCTGGATGTGTGCCGGGGATGATAGGATCCGGCTCGCCCCCTATTAAATGGGACCTTAACATAACTGGTGAAATGTATGTAGGTATAGGTGTAACTCTGCCTAACTCCTTGGGAAATATAGGCGAGATGTTATGCTACCACAAAACACACACTACACTTGCGCACTTTCGTTATAACAATGGCGACAGAAAATTCACGACACACTGGCCTACACATACAACATACTTACGTACTTACACCTACCCCTTCGCAGAGCACATAACATAACTAACACCTTTATCTTCCCTAAACAAAAACACCACTTACCTAACACATTGTCTATACATTGGGCTGCAAACCGACCTTAATTGAAAACTGTCCCTACACCGGCTTTAGGTTATGCCTTGATTTTAATAATAGATAACATTGACGTCCATAGTCTTCAGCCGATGGCTTTATACTGGATTAGTTGGTGGTTTTGGGTATGGGCTGACAGCTAAGTAAATAATTTTACGGTTTAAGGAGAATATTTATACTTGTTATTTTCATGATTCGTCATCTGCCAAGTCTTACCGGATGCAGCTGAATACCGTTAAGTTATTTTCATGGTTAGCTGAGGATTTAAAGACTGTCCAAACTACGGGAAATCCCACGCGGGATGCGGGACGCGACTGTGCTTCTCGATTTATTTTAATCATGAAGAAGTCACGCAACTATTTGTGTCACTCTGAACACCTTCATTCATACAAATTAGTTGAAACAATCAGCACGAGTGAATTTCATCATGGCCCTGCGCCGGGTTTCCCTCAGCTTGACCAGGCCTGTATACTATTACTTTTGCTTAAAATCCTTTAAGATTATAGGAAAATTATACGGCGTGGCAGGAATATCGACGTGCAACTTTTTACCATGGTTTCAATATATAATTCTGAATTCCCTGCGTCAAAAAATTATGTCGGTTATTAACAAAAAAAATGCTGTTCCACACAATTTGACCGACTGGGTATTGCACTTATCTATGAAAACGCAGATTTTTTTAAATAAATACCGGCGAAGGATTTCTATGTGGGGTCTTGAATTATGTGCTAAATAAATTAATGGTTACAGTTTTCGCGTCGATGTCACTGCCACTCTGTACGACAATAAATTGTGATGAAGAGTCACAGCAGTCGCTTGGGCCAGATCGGTAGAGTTAGCTTTCTTTGATGCTACTAGAAACGGGCACTTCTTTAAAGTAATTTTAATTACTACTAAAATAGTGTGACAAACATCAATTAGTTAAGTAAATAATTATAGGTATTTTACACCTCTAAAATAGTTGAACTGACCAAACCATCAATTTACAATCTACCCAAAGAAAATTCCATCTCAGCCCCAACTTACCATAACTCCCCAACTAATGATCTTCATCTCATGTTTTATTAAAACCTCATGCAGCAAAGACAGTTTGTTCCGCCACAAATAAAACCATCTTCTCGAATGTTCCACGGAAAGTTTCAATTGAAATGTCACGATAACGAATAACAATAGTCTGCCATGTTGAGCGCCTGTTCGTTCTGGGGACGCAGTTTCTGACAAGTTTTTGTATCTATGGCAGTTTGGTTGGATCGAATTATTTTTGTTGTTGATTTAGTGGAGAAAGTGAAGATGTGTTTTAGCTGTTTTTTCCTTATAAAAATTCCTGTGTCCATTGGGATTTCCCATCCGCAAAAATGACAAAATATATACAAGCTTTCAACCCATATTTAAGTGCTAATTTTGTTTGTATGATATACTTTTGTGAAAAACTTGCTTCCAGCGGCTCAGGCTACGCTTCGTTTAAATGACAATTAATTTTATATCTGTAAGTAGGTTTGTACAAACAATTTAACAGGTCAATTTTATTTTTTAAACTAGATGAGAGCAGTCTCTCAGAAGAAAGAAACAAACTCAGAGGTCACAGTCTCTTTTAAAGTCCAGAGATAATCTTGGCCAGATCATGTGAAGACCATGTGGATTGGTGTCTGAAATGGTATTTTGAGGAAAGAAAAAGAGTTGACTTATCCCATCAGTGCACGTGCACATTAATCAGTTTATAAGTCATTCAACGAATTGAAGATTTTTATTAAGTAATTTATTTTCATTTACGTTTTATTGATAGTTTTTTATGAAGGCGTGATAATGTTATGTATGCTATGTTATATTTTTACCAAACATTTTTTTGTGTTGATTCCAATAAAATGTCTTCAATGCACATCACATGCTTACAGTACAAAACATGAACACTACCTGACTTGATTCAAAAGTTGTTAAAGGTTCTCTTTGCACAACTTTGACCCAAATATCACCAGACTTGTCTTTCAAGTGTTCTCAACTACTACGTAATACCGTGAGGGAGAAGAGTGAACTAGACTCCTCGAGTGCTTTACTAGAAAATGCGTAAAGTGAATTTGATTTTAACGAATTGAAATGATCTCAATGAGGATCAACAGTCAAGAGCATAATTTATGAAAGATTAAAAGGTTTAGCATAGCGAAATATTTAACAAACATTGCAAAGTTCTGTCATAATCATTTATTGGTCAGAAAATTATACTTTTCAAAGATTAGTCGGCGAATGGTATCATTACATTCTGCCAACTTTGACGTGAGAATATTATGTATGTAAATTTACTACAGGACAGAGATTATTAGGTTAGTGTTAACATGACTGATTACATAATTAGGAATTAAAATTACAATTGTATCTTAGTTAAAAATAATATCATAAGCACAATTTATTTAAGATGTCACAGTGACAGTATCAAAGTTTACAATTCATTTAGGATGTTTAAGTATTAATCTTATATTCATTTAAATTATGTATAACTCTTCAATTGAATTTCGATTTTTGTTACTAACTCTCGAAGGCCATGCAGAATATACTTTTCCACATCAGGACTGTTTTGGCTCTCTATTCGCGTAACATATCATTCCGCCTGTTACGTTCAGACAGGCGCGATGAGACTCACGTAGAACAATTTCTATGAAAACTTCATGGAAATTGTTCTAGAAATGTCGCGAAGCGTCTGTTTGAAGAAGCAAAAGAAGAAGAAGTATCTCATAGGTGGGGAAATTTTATATGTATTCTCAACAATTATGGCAGTTTCATAAATATACAAAGCCGTTGGTGTAAGAATTTTGTATTTTTCTGAGTATGGTTCCCAATTGTCCGTTACTTTTGTAGACCAAACATGGTTCTGATGGATCTCTTTTGCGCTATAAAAGCGGCTCACCTGTTTTAGAAGTTACGCTAACATATAATAACGTGTCTTAATACAAATGCCACAAGACCACGGTATGCTGGTAGCACTGCATCTGTGTTAACTGTTGGAGCAACTATAGATTATAAGGTTCAGAATAAACTACAAATTTTCTTACATAGATTCATTATACGATTTGTCCGAATCCTATCTGTCCAATAAATAATGGAACACGTAACTTTTGATTGACCAGCAAACGTCACCTCTTTAATCTCAATCACAAGGAAACACCAATGAATGTGTGAGGGTCCCAACTACCTAATACTCAAGTGGGTTAGACATTCTACTCGAAACTGTCCCCAATGCTTCAGATAATGATGAGGGGGATTTTCTTCACAAGTGTCTTTGAGTGTTACAGACGCAGACAGTATCGTATCTATAAACGCTATGAAATAACACATTTTACTTACTTATTTATAAGGATACTTACATAATTTAAAAACTACTGGTCTTAAAACAATCATATGTACAAGTATATAATAGGTCTTTACCTATGAAATTGCCGTTTTGTATGAAAAAATTGAAACGATTTTTTTTCATGTATTTTTTATTTGTATTAATCGAAGTAATCACCCATGCAATCAATGCATCTTTGCCATCGCAGTGGCAGTTTATTGATGCCCTTCTTAAAGAAATCAGCTGGACGGGAGGCAACAAATTCTTCAAAGGCATTTTGTACTGCCTCTCGGGTATTGAATTTTTTTCCCGCCAAGAAGTTATCCAAATTCTGGAAAAAGTAGTAGTCTGTAGGCGCAAGGTCTGGTGAGTAGGGCGGATGACGGAGAGCTTCCAACCCCAGTTCTTGCAACTTGGAGACCGTCTGCTGTGCAGTATGAGGTCGCGCGTTGTCGTGCAGGAGCAGCGGAGACGAGCGATTGACCAATGCTGGTTGGAGATGTGCCAGCTTCTCCATCATTGTGTTCAGTTCTTCACAGTACACATCTGCAGTAATGCTCACCCCGTTTGGTAAGAAGCTGTGATGAATCACACCGGCGCTAGACCACCAAACAGTGACCATCACTTTTCTAGGGGTAAGTTTTCGTTTAGGGCATTGTTTAGGTGCTGAACCAGGATCCAACCAACTTGCTGAGCGCTTGCGGTTATCAAACAGAATCCATTTTTCATCGCAGGTAACAATGCGGTTCAAAATTCCTTCATTTGTGTGTCTGTTGAGCAGTGCAAGGCACGTCTCGACGCGTACTTCGCGCTGACGATCATTGAGTTCGTGGGGCACCCATTTGTCAAGCTTTTTTACCTTGCCAATTTGACGCAAATGGACCAATATTGTTTTGACGCTAACGTCGAAAGCTGCTGCTAATTCAGCCGTAGATTGTGTATCATCAGCTTCCACAATCGCCTTTAATTCGTCATTGTCGACGAAAGTCTTCGGACGACCGCGAGGTTCATTTTTCAGGTCGAAATTTCCAGAACGGAAGCGAGCAAACCAATAACAGGTGGTGCGTTGGTTTGTAGTGTTAGCTCCGTAAACGTCGTTGATGTTGCGTGCCGCTTGTGCCGCGTTGCTGCCACGACGGTACTCATATTCCATAATTACTCGAATTTTTAACGTATCCATGATGACGAAAAAGATTGAAATGCGATGAAAATGTAACACTAATCAATAAACAAATGACTACTTTTGGAAAAAAAAATCCATGTTTTTAAAATAAAATTAATTTGAAATTAGAATTCTTACCCAAACAAAAATTATTTTGATTTGAAATGGCCAGTACTGCAAAACGGCAATTTCATAGGTATAGACCTAATAGAAAAAAAATTATCATTAGGCATCACAAAGTTTGTCCGCATCGTTGCTAACGGGAAAAGTGCCCAAAAGGCTGGCAGCATTGCCACGTTGTATGGCAATGCTGATTATTTGGCCGAAAAATAGGCCAGCCCTCTGGTCACGTGAAGAGTCAACCAACCGCTTGGCAATGTCTTAGAAAACTACGTAGGCACTCGGACCCCATCGTCCTAGAGTTTCAACCCCAAACGCCTCGACCAAATAGGTCTATTTACTGTTTTGAAAATATTTTCCTCTACTAAGTCTATTTAAACCTCAAAGAAAATCAGAGACACAACAATTTTTTTGTCATCAATTTGGCAACTTGACAAAATTTATAACTAGAACTTAATCATAATGAAGAGTCCTGGTCAGTCATGTCTTGGAATTGTCATCAATTAATATCTAATCACTACCTTTTGCGTTACACCCTGACAAAGCTTTTTCAACAGCCAAACACTTCTTTAGGTTATCTATTTTCAACAGCACACTCGTATCAACCTGGCTTATCACTACCAGAAAACAATCTCCACTAGATAGTAAATCCCTCTCCCCGTCAAAACATTACTCGACAAAATACCGTTAAAGTTAACACCTAATAGTTATCGAGAGAAAATATGAAGAGAAGGGGCGTCATCTTCAGTTTATTGACCGTCTGCTGTCGTTACAGAGATCGCGGCACCTAATCAGGGGCCCAGGTAATTCTAGCGGCCGTAGAGAGTAGCTGATTGGTTATCGATCCGCCTGCTTCCTTGCCTTGGCTTGGCTAAAGATAGTTTCTGTTATTGATGGACGCCTGGTAGGAGACTTTTACAATCTTATGGTTGTATTCGAGTTAAGAGTTGGAAGTTGTCTGGCTCTTTGAAGTCTGGTGTTTGATTTTTGTTTGTGAGTGAGTTGGCTTTTAAAGTTTTAATGGTACAGGCTACATTTTGTTGAATGGAAAGAGATAATATTCTGGAATCCCAGCGATATCTGTCAGTATTTTGTCACTAAATAATGCCTTGACAGTAAGTTAATTAGAAAGGAAATATTAAAGAGTAGATACAAGCTACATTTTATTAATGAGAAGAGATAATATTACGGAATCCCACATATCTGACAGTATGTCGTCACTAAATAATGGAATAAAGGAAATATTAAAGAGTAGACCAAATTGGACTATTGTAGGATATTATTTTCTAACGATATCATCAACCTTTCTTCTAACCAAGGTACCTTCGTTACAATAAGTATAAAATAAATAAACAAGACACGTGTCACGTTAAGGAGCTTTTGTATGAGCAATATCAAATGGCTATTTATACAAAATACTGTTATAGCGGAATTTCTGATTAATAGGCCAGCGAACAATGATCTTACGCATGAAGTTACTTACATTGGAGCGGAGTATTAATATCTGGCGTAAGTCACAAGCGGTCGCGACTCGTATAAGAAAATTGTTGACGAGATGAAAAAGGGCGTTGACCTCTTCCTTCCATTTTTGCTTATAGTTACACACCGCTATCTACAGATACTAGCTGGTAGCACCAATAGGATTGCTTAATCTCATGTTAGCAGCATTTACTGAATTGTATGATTGGGTAATATTAAGCGGGGTGTTTTTACAAGATAACACCTGAAGCACATGCATATTGTTTCGTATATACTCGTGACTATCGTTGTTAAATTTAACCTTATTTATTCGATTATAAAGACTGTTTTGCGACAGTCGCCTGTAACATGAATGCCCTATCAACAATATAGCAACATAATATTAGAGCTCAGGGCAGATGTGCCACACTGGTCGCACGTTAACACACGGCCGAGCTCGTCAGTATCTACCCTACCATCAGTTCCTTCATCCATGATATGACTTAGCCTATAATAGATTACTGCTGGATCAAACGATCCTTCTTAAAAAAAGTTGTTGTTAGGCATAATCAGCTTATAACATCCTTTTTATAAGAGGGAACGTGCCATAATCAACCACGCGAGCCTAAAGCAATTTGGTGGATGTCACATATCGTCATAAACTAGGATTTCTTCTGTATCGAGTGTTAGTTTTTCGGCAGAAACGTACCTGCACAACGACTCTCACCTGTATAGCGTAAACAATGTTAATGTTGCCACGAAATTCGAAACTCTGCTTTTTAAGACATAATAATACCTACAGGAGAACCAGATTATCTCATGTTGCTACGTGACTATGTTTTTGGAGAAATCTAGACTAAACAAGCTGAAACTTAGTCTAAGTATTTTATTATTCAAGTTTTTTAATCAATGTTTTAAAAACACCCTCAAAATACCAACGTAAAAAATCACAAGTTTCAACATCAACGGTTAAAATCTTCACTCAGTGTCTGTCTACTTTATGTTTAGCGAAGGCTACAACTACGTGCTACGGCGTAGCCCTAATGGTGGCCGTCAGCTACGCGGCTACGAGTTGCTACGTACACTAAAACTTTTATAACATCTTGAAATGGTTTCAGTATTTTATAAGTCACACATTATGTGAGACTGGGGTTTATGTTTTGATAAGAACATTGCGAGTTTTAGTTGCGATATGACACGTTCGAACCATTTCTATAATGCATTATTCGTAGTTTATTTAGGCATAATATTTCTTATCTGTTACGCTAAATAGATTTGAATAAATACACCCGACGGGAAGTAAATCTTATGAGGTACAAATACCAATATATGCTTAACGAAAATCCGAGTAGTACTCCGAACCATAACACAGCTCAAAGCTCTACAGTTCCACGAACAACTAACAAAACTGTTTATACCAAACGATTGAATTAATAAACACATTGCATTCAACGTCCGGGAACCGATCCGACGTACTCAAAGGTCGAAGTACATAATACATTTGTTACACACGAATCATATTCCCGACAATATCATTTCGTGAGTCGGCGTAGCATGAAATACGCCCTGAGTGACTCGGCACAAGACGCCGACACTAAAAACGATACGTATGTGCTGTACTGAAAGCTATGATATATATTTTCTAGAGCAACTTGCAAGAGAGAGAGAGAGTATGGGATTTCGAATTCATAAGAGAACAAAAAATTATAGATTTCATCAATCGCATTCCATCAGGCGTGATTGACCAAGAGCAGGCCCGTTCAGCAGCAAAAAATAAATTAAAAAATATAACAGTACCTTCTCTCAAAATTTCGTATTTTCATTTTTTATAGTGCTCCATATAGTTCTGTCTCTCTCTCTCTCTGTCTATTTATCTACTTAACAACGTTTGTAGTAGAAAGATTAGCCATGAGATGTTTTACAAGGATTTAAAATGTCAAAAAATATCTACCTAATAAAAGTACCGAAAGAGATTAGAGATTCTAAATCATTGAACATTTTTAAAAAGAGGTTAAAGTTGTATTTAGCTAACCAACAATAAATCACTAACCACTGTGTGAACTCGTTAGATCGAACGACCAACTATGTTTACTTAAGATATTTTGTTAAGTTTCTCATATTTAAGTGAACCATGTATGTTCTTTTGAGAAATAAATTTCTTTAAACCGAAAAATGTCTATCGGTAAAAGTAGATTAGTATTATATTAAAGCTCGAGTTAGAGAACTTTTATTTACTACAATATGTATTTTGGAAATTCATTAGAAATTTGAGTGTATAGACTAGACGTAGCTCACAATATCCTCGCTTACTATACAGCACATGCCCCACCAACTCGTCCTTTCGAAAACTAACCTTTCGCGTTGTAATATTTCATCCCCCTGCGCCCCTGAAATCATGAAACTTCTTTTTCAGTGATTTGATGATATTGCACTTTGACGAAGCCGGCGAGGCTACACGACAAAAAAAAAGAAAAACAAGATGGATGACCCGAGTGAATGAATGGAAGCAGATTGGAGGGTCCTTGAGACCTTACAAGCATATGTTCAAGGGTTTTTAATATTTTTTTCACAAGCTTTCATATTGATTAAAATGTTCTTGTTGACATTTTCATTGTCAATTTTCTACGTTTGATATTTCATCGCAATTCATTCTTCATTTTTGTTGTGATTGATGTTAACATCTCAATCATGAGTATTATTTTGTTTTTATTTCAAAGAAAGTGTATTGTATTGGACGAATAAAAGAGACTTTTAATGTAATGGTGAAGTATCCGAAATAAATATATTTTTTGTCAATTTATGCATTTTAATGGACGTCGGCAATATTTATGAATTTTTTAATAACGAAAGAAAAAAAAATTGCATAGTTTTCTATACATAAAATACAAATCTGGTCATCGGCAGTTTTACATGTCAATTTAGTAAAGACACAATTTAATATTACATCGTAAATAATGCTAACCTCCGTAAGTAAAGACTCTCTTTATAAAGCCGATAATAATATAGATTCTAAGTCACTAAAAGCCCGATTTATAAAATAACGTTGATTTAAAAATATTATGGAATATAAAACTTTTTCTTTTTTATAAGTGCACTTACCTGTCAGTTCCACCAGCCATTGCCTTGTAGTCTTGTATATCCATGTCGCCCATGTATTGAGAAAAATCTGCAAAAAGAAAAAATAAATAAATTGGTGGTAAAACGATGAGTATTTTAGTAAAAATATTGCAAAATTGTTAAAGAAACTGATCCAGTTCAATAATACTCAAACAAATAATAATAAGAAACACGATTTTCAGAAGCAGTAGGCTGCTGTTGAAGACATTCATTTAAAGAAAGAAAAATGCGTTTATTGTTATAGAACCTTAAAACAATTTAACCGACATTACACCGTCAAAGTCAAAGCATTTATCTCAAATAGGCACTTTAAAAGGCACTTTGAAAACGTATTGTACGTAGTAATAAACGGCGCTTTTTCCTGGTGGAAGGACATGATCGTGTATCTTAGGTTTCCTGACCGAGACACGTCATAATACAAAAAAAAACAGAACCCTCCTTCTGGCGCAGTCGGGTAAAAACAAAACAAACGCACACCCATCACCATATAAATCAAAACCAAAATCTACGAGACGAATGCCGAATTATTAATAACACAAACGATTTTCGACATCAATTGGCGGCCGTCGGCGAAATTCGTTGCGATTTCGTATTCGGACCACGTGTCCCCTCCCTTCGGCGCGTCGGCGGGGTGAGGGGGTTGACAAATCACGCGCACACTGTGGCCAAGCCACTAAATGAATATTGACATCCCACTAGCTAACGGGTTGAATTGATAATCGGGTGGTGATACGAGTATTTTGTTGGTGTGAAGTTAATTTGTGATCTATGTTTTATGACCGCTGCTTGTTAACATAGCAAAATGCCTGTCTGTCCTCGTACCCCTTGTAAAACAGCTTTTGCGAGTAGGCAGTTTAGCAGCCTGAGTAGTAGACTGTACGACACCATCAACCAAAAGCTGAGCATTGTAGGACTTTCTAGGCATAGCGTTAAAAACATTGTTACTGGCTGGCTCCAGCAATTAGACTACCAACTTACAGAAGACTTACTTGCTCGCAATGAATAATATCATTTAACACACAATTCCACATTTATTCTGACCCCCACGCTTCACCTCACCACACCACACACGCACACACACACACACACACGCCCACACACCCATACACAAACACACCCATACACAAACACACCCATACTCACAAGTGCTTATTATGCTAACATAATAATCTACGTTACGCCATTCACATTCACGCTGACACGATCTCAATAAAATGCTCCACGTTTGAGGACTGACTCCCAAAATACAAGCCCTGGCTTAGTTTGGGTATCAGTTTTTAGTACCGAATGTAATCATTAAAATTGACCTTTGTGCTATGTACCAAATTCTTGTGAATGCTTCTTGTGAAATAAACTTTTTATGTTTTTTTATATGTTTTTATGTTTTATGACCGCTGCTTGTTAACATAGGGTTTAGTTAGGTACACCTTGAATTTATGGGGAAGATGAAATTGCGCCTGGCCACCGTCATACCTGAGGTTCTGCTGACCATCTGCTGGCTAGACGAACGCGCACGTTTAAGAGGGAATTTTGATGCCAGGAATGGAAAATTTAAATCGTCAGAGATATTAAATATCGCCAGTATTCGCGTAAGATTAGTTAGTCACTTGGGAAAAATATCTCATTTTAGTAATTCGTAGGCAATAAACTGGAGCAACGCAAAATGGTCTGAAGTAATAATATTTATAAGCAGCATTCCAGACGAGATATACCTGCTGCTATTTCTACAACTCAAGAAACAAAGTAGCCACTTTAATAATGACAAAGTATATTATTACTTACAGAGTTTTCGTTGGCATAACAATATTGTCAACTCTCATCCCCAAAAAACTTTTCCTCACAAAAACTTAAGCATGATAAATATCAGGGAAATTCTTCTCCAACCCTCACCTGTTCAATTTTAAATCCGCAACGCAACGGAACAATGGCAAACGCTCACCACTCGGCAAAAATTGAAACAGATTGCTCAATCTATCTTATATATTTTTCATAATTTCCAAGTAAATAATTTTGTCCATTCCTCAGAGATAATGGAGGGGGATGTAGTGGGAGGAGAAAAGGGGGGGTTAATGAATGGCACAGATTTTGCATAATTAAAAAGGGGTGCTCCAGATGATTGCTTATTTCTATGAGTAATGGTGCCGTTGACAAGCGACGGTTTCGACTCCGTATCGTAATATTTCGACGTCTTTAAGAATTCCGTGGCAGGCGTGAAACACTTTTGATAAATGTTTAATGGACGGACAAAAGTCGAGAGGACGTCATTGGTTTTTATGATTAAAAAGAAGATACTGTTTCTTTAAGGTTTTTATTTTACGGTATTGAGTCCAGGTTTTTTTTGTAGTGAGACTAAAAAAGCTTAAACATAAATTGAAAAGGCTCTGCATTAGACTAGTCAGATCGAATACGTGCACATTTATTATTACTAGTATTGCCCAGTGGTCGAAATTCAATCATAATTTATTTAAAATATTAGCTTCATAAACTTCTCGGACACAAAAAGGTACAAAGGCGGACTTAATGCCTTTGGCATTCTCTACCAGTCAACCGAGGGTGGTGAAGCGATTAGACGGCAGGTACCTAGGTTGAGAGGAACAATGATTAAAAAAAAACAATACAAATTATATCATAAAGAATAATAAATAAGATTGGTGCATAAATAGGTTATAAACTATATAAATAGGTTATAATCTACAAGCATACATATTTATTTATTTATGATATTTTATATAAATATACATTTTCAAGGGAAAAAGGTGTTTAGATTACTCTACGCTATTCGTTCTCCATGTAAACTTTAACTGTATCAAAAAGGAAAAGGTACAAAGTTTGTGCTTCCCATATTAATATATTTATATAGATTAAACGCCTGTAATATCCCACAGCACGGCAATGGCCTCCCACTCTCTTTCCACGTATCTCTGTTCAAAGCTGCTAAAGACCAGTCCTTGTTTAAGGAGTCCAGCTCATCCCGCTATCTCCGCCTGGGCCTACCTCGATTTTGTTTACCATTAAGAGACATTGGGTCATAAGTTTTGCCCATTGGTCGGCTGACATGCGGCAGATGTGTCCAGCGTTTTTTTTTTTGGGTGGGAAATCATCAAATCACTTCTCCCGCTCTGGGTGGAGCAGGAGGGCGTGTCAGACTTTTACTGACTAAAACCCACCCGTGTTACCTCAGTTGCCTGTGTGCCAGGGGCCGCGGTATCTCTTTCGAACAACCCGCACCCCTGGCAGGCATCGGCCCTCACGGACCCCACCAGTTGGTGCTGACATCTCTTTGAGGCGCGCGTGGAACACAACGCGCCATCGACCCGGGCTTGGTCCTTACCGGACAGCGAGCTACCCATTACTCGCCGTCCGCAAACCCACGCCTACGGTGGCCGGGAATCAACCTGTGATTCCCGACGCCCAGGGCGTCTCCCGCGGCGACTACGGCTGTGAGGGCGCATATGCTGCCTCTCCCTCACGTGCGCCGCCTCAAGTTTTGCCCATTGGTCGGCTGACATGCGGCAGATGTGTCTAGCTCAATTCCATTTTAGCGTGGCTTACACGAGCTTAGCTTGGTAACTAGACGTATTTGCCTTCCAGATGACATCAGTTTTCTTTAATATGTGCATATACACAAATTAATTAATGTTCCCAAATATTAGAATTTACATAAAGTAGCGGTTTTAAGGAGGTGTGATTTAAAAAAATACCTATGCGTAGGTACCTGAAAAATATAAAATACATAAGAGCTTTCTAAATACAGCAAAGGTATCATCTTGGATCATCCATGATTCCATCAAGTTCTAAAAGCATATCAACAGGTAACTTACGTTAAAAAAAGACCGAATGTAATTAGTTAAAAAAACAACTTTTTCATAAGAAACGACAAAGAATTTTGTTGTTGTTTTTGTTAAAAGACAGCTTAACTTGAGTCTTTATGTAAACAAAGTTAAGCCAATAACCAACTTACGCGAAACTTTCCTCTTGGTACACAGGTATTTTGTTATTATAAGTAAGTACCTTTACGTAGCTTGTAAAGTTCATGCACCTTCTTTATTTTTTATTTGGAACTCCTCATGGATTTCGATAGAGGAAAATTATTTCTAGCTAAGTTACATTGTGGTGGTTCTAAAATTATTATGAGAAGAAATCTCTTTCGAATAGGAAAGAAACAGATTAAAAAACTTACATAGCAATTTATTTTGGACCATTCTGCAGCAACAATATTATTATTATTGTCTCCTTTATTCCTTTCAATATACATATAAATTACATTATTATTGTTATTATTGACTAATAAAATACCTTATTTTGGTTGTCTATCTCTGGCAAAGAAACAAAAATTTTAAAATGGTTTTAGATTTTTTTAACCAACTTCAAAAAGGAGGAGCTTATCAATTCGATATGATTTTTTTATGTATGTTCGGGCATAACTCCGTCATAAATAAACGGATTTTCTAAATTTTATTCGAAAGGAGTTTATTCCGAAATGGTCCCATTTAAATTTCATATACTTAGATCTGATGATGAGTTTCGGAGACAGACAACGGAACTCTTCAAAAAATGACAGCAAATCAACCGCGATTGCTGCTATCGCATGATGCATGCATGCTTTGCATCGTTTTGACCCCAAGGCTGATGAAATTTCGAACTAAGAAGTAAAAAAATAAAAACTCTTTCCAAAAAAAGAATTTCAACCGACTTCCAGAAAAACACTAAAGTGAAAAATTACTTAAATTTCGGAAGGCGGTGACTAAAAAATTAAATACATAACAAAAGTCACCGCCCTCCGAAATTGTTTTTTGTCATTTTATAGTGTTTTTTTTCGGAAGTCGGTTGTTTTTATTTATGGAAAAAGTTTTTTTATTTCCTGATTACACAATATTAAACGAGGCAAAGGGAGTATGCAAGGATCGTAGCAAGTGGCGTTCTGTAGTTTGTGCCTATCCCCATTCGGAAAAAGTGGTAATTTTATATAGGTATGTATGTCAATTTAGTAAAGGACAAACAGAAGCAATATAATAAAATTTCTTCACGTCGTGCAGGTATGACTGTAGACAAAGTGTTGCAAATTTTAATAGTTCGCGTTGTTCTTTCACGAAAACAACAAAATCGTTATTACAAAATAATACAGAACCCACGACATAATCGCAAAATCTCAAAGACAGCTCTAAAAAAATCTACGTACCTACACACTAACTTAAATCTAAAGCCAAGTACACAAAGTCAAGCCCAGAATTTTATGACAATCCCCAATTTTCGGCGACAGGTACTTCTAATTCGTTCCACTGGGAGCGAGCTACTCGCTACATACTTTTGCAGAGCTAAATGGGGCACAGACGTTTCTCTTGTTCGACCCAACACCCATGGGAAATGGCCTACTGAAAGTTTTGTCTGAAAAAGTGCTTTATTTATGGAAAGTATGTTACGTAAGTGGGTTGTATGGCCTGTTTATGACTTGTTATGAGGCTGAGCTTTTAAAAAAGGAACATTTTTATTCGTTTAGTTAATGTGCTTTGTTATTTGAGTGGTACTCGTATCGAGTCAAGGGGAGATGTTTTGTGTTCGGTTGCTTGTTTTTTAAAGTCGTGTGCACACCTTGGTAAGTCTTTTTTCCATTTGTGGTTACAAGACGTATTTGCTATTAATGATCACCAGAGATCGGATATTCGGATGCATATTTACATAAAGATAATTTTTAGCTACGAAAGTATGGAAGTGGCTTTATAAATTATTTGTAATATTTATTAAAAACCCCGGGATTCTTGGATTGCATAACTATTCAGATGTGTATTAATGTTTAACCCGATACAAATATGTGTATGTACTGGAGGATATGGTTTGTATTAGTTAAAACAAAAAATAAACAAATTACTTACCTAAATTAAGACTTTTTCGATACAAAAGCGCATTCCATGTTAGCCAACATCTCAATTTTAGGTGAATATGCATCCGAATATCCGATCACACATGACTCGAAAGGCTACGAATAAAGTAGTACTATTGTCATAATAAAAGACAAATTTTTAGTTATTGGAATGATTTCTTGTATGTTTTAAAGACTTTTCCCAACTTTTATTCAAACTTCTGATGAAAATTAGTATCATTTAAATAGGTACCCATAGTTTATTTTTATACTATCAACACGTTTCTACACAAAAAAGGCTTGAATGTAATAAGTGTCCTTGTGATAAGTTATTATGTCATACCTAATCGTCATCTGATTAGCCTTTTTCAACTATGTTGGGGTCGGTTGGCTTCCAGTCTTACCGGATTCAGCTGAAAACCAGGTTTTTACATGATGCGACTGTCTATCTGACCTCCACAACCCAGTTACTGGGTAATACAATTATACCTACCCCTTGGTAAGACTGGTTGTCAGACTTTCGAGCTTCTGACGATCGGTAACGACTGTCATAGATCCGTGAATGATAACCGGGATCAACGGCTTAACGTGCTTTCCGAGGCACGGAGGGGTCTTGATATGTAAAGATGGTCACCCATCCACGAACCAACCGTAGCAAAGGTAGCTTAACTTGATCGATCTACCAGTCTGGCTGTTATAACTTAGCCACAGACCTCTCTCATCTGTCATATCTTATGAGACCTAGATATGTCGGCATTGACCCTAATCCCGTGTCATGTACTGACAAGGACTTAAACCTTAGTTCCACGCATAATATTAGAAAAAAAAATTGAATTGTATTATTGTTAATCACGTCCAAAGGCATGGCGGAAAAGAGAGGGCATCATACGATAACGGCTGGATAGAATGGAAGAGAAAAACATTATGCTCCAAATTCAAATGATATCAGTCCAGGGCAGCCGAAGGAGACTGATATGAAAATAGCAGTTTCAGCTTATATTAGCAATTGAACTGCATTGAGCTTTCAACTAGTTGATCTTTCCTCAATGCGATTGTCACCGATTGAATACGACTAGACCTGTTTGAGACTTGGTCATACCCATAGGCTATACACAGGTGTATATACTACCAATTAGTTTGTTAAAAAAAAACCGGTCAAGTGCGAGTCTTACTCGCACACAAACTGTTCCGTACCACCGTACATTTTTGTAAACTATATATATTAAAAAAAACACGTTTCTTGTATGTTTTTTCCCGTTGATTTTTACTATATTTTATTTTTATTACATGTTACAGCTGCATTAGATACACGGATGTGTGAAAATTTCAACTGTCCATGTGTTACGGTTCATCAGATAAATTCCGCTGACGGGCAGACGGACAGACAGCGGTTGCTTACTAACAGGATTCTGTGTGCACCCTTAGGCTACAGACCCTAAAAATAACGTTTTAATTTGTAAGTATAAAATATAGAGCGGCATGTGGCTAAGTAACAATAGCTGCACGGGTCGATCGATCAGGTTAAGCTACGCTTGCCGCGGTTGGTCCTTGGATGGGTGGCCATCTTTACATACCAAGACCCCTCCGTGCCTCGGAAAGCACATTAAGTAAGTAAGTAAGTAAGTAAGTAAGTAATTTATTTGCCAAAATGTAGGTGTACAAAGTAGTATGATATTATTTTAAGGTGGCCCATTTACATTCTACCATTACATGTGGTGTGCAAATATTAAGCCGTTGATCCCGGCTGTCATTCGCGGATCTTTGACAGTCGTTACGGGTCGTCAGAAGCCCGAAAGTCTGACAACCAGTCTTACCAAGGGGTATCGTATTACCCAGTAACTGGGTTGTGAAGGTCAGATAGGCCGTCGCTCCATGTAAAATACTGGTATACAGCTGCATCTGGTTAGACTCGAAGCTGACCCCAAGATAGATGGGAAATAGCTAGGCAGATGATGCTGATAAAGTATTTAGTTATTGTCGACTCCACATTGTACATTTAAAATACTCTGCCTATTATTAGTTAAAACATTTAAACGCTTCTTTAGATTTCCATTTAATGGCCCCATCTATTCTCCCATAATATACATTGTCGATGAATAATGACGTAGCCGAAATTTATTTTGTCTTCATTTTGACATCAAGTTATTACTTAAGCGTTCGAGAGAACAGAACCTGTTAAATAATTCTCTCAGACTATTTGTCTCTGTACTTTGTTACTTAAATATATATTATAATGTCAGCTGCAAATCTATTTAAGTATAGAATGGGTAAGGTAATAGGCAATTTTCTAGAGCTAAATAAAATCAGGTTTCAGTTTCAAACTCATTATTGTTCAAGTTAATATTGCTCATTTAATTTTTCATTTATTTTTGATTTCATGAGGCTGTGCTCTGGCTGTGCGACAGTGGCTTTCAACCATGAAACGAGATCATCATCATTTCAGCTGAAAGACGTCCACCGCTGGACCTAAGCCTCCCCTAAGCTCCGCTACTTCGACCGGTTCTGTGCTTCCCACATCCAGCGGACTCCTGCGGCCCTCACAAGGTCATCGGTCCACCTTGTGGGAGGCCTTCCAACTTTACGTTTTGCCCTCCAGAACTTTTGGTCCCGTCGGCCATCTGTTCTGCGAGCAATGTGCCCTCCCCACTGCCACTTAAGTTTGGCAATTCTTCGGGCTATGTCGGTTACCTTGGTTCTCCTACGGATTTCTTCATTCCTGATTCGTTGACGCAGGGAAACTCCAAGCATAGCCCTCTCCATTGCCTTTTGAGTGACTTTAAGCCTTCTTATGAGACCCATTCTGAGCGAACACGTTTCGGAACGAAACGAACGGAAGCGAAATGGTTTAGTTATATTATTTGTTGAAGTTAATTTATGTCGATAATATTTGGAAGAAACAAATAGTTTGTCACTAAGTTTTAGTTTTGCATATAACATTTAGTTGAGAATTTGTCCAAATCTTAATTTTCTTTTCAGTTCGTTGAACAGGTGGGTCAACTGAACAAAATATTAAAAAGCCATCAATTTGATATTACAAAGCGAAATTCTATTTCATTCAAGTCAGGTTATTTTTAGGATTCTTTGCCTCAAAATTAGAAAACGAATCCTTTATAGCATCACTTCGTTGTCCGTCCGTCTATTTGTCAAGATCCTTTTTCTCAGGAATACGTGGAGGTGTAAAATTAAAATTAATATGAAATACGGTAAGCCTCTACGGTTCCTTCCTTGAAGCTCTAAAAAATCAAGCTTTTAAGTCAATGCAATAAAAAGGTACGACCATTTATGCGACATATTTTTATATGTACTTGACTCCCGTTGACCTAGAATCATGAAAGGCAGGAATCACGATCTCCTAGCACAAGTGAAGGAAAAATTCTGTTATTTTGTAGTTTTATCACATAGAAAAAATAGAAAAAAAAAATTGCCATTAGAAACTTAGACTTGCAATTGGAGAATATATCATGACGTATATCAATGTAATGGGAGAAAAAATTAACAACAAAGTTAAGTTTATATAAATTCACCCCAACTACGGAACCCTTCATTGTGCGTGGTCCGAGACGCACTTAGCCGGTTTTTTATATTATTTATTTAATGTCAGCCTTATACTCAATCAATTTAACTCCATTTATTATATTTGAAGCGACGCCGCGACGCTTTATCAATCACTTTACAAAAGACTTGGAGCAATCAATTGTATTTTTATTTTATTGACAATAAAGCCGCCATTTTCGTCTCGTCACGTTTTTATTAAGTTAGACTCCTGAAACTCGAGTTATCAAGTCTACCTTTTTAGGTAGGTACCCGCGAAATTACGGCAGTGTTGGATCGGTGGCACCAGAAACTTTCCAAATTCCCCTACGTTTTCTTACGAAATTGTTTTTTTTTTCACACCGTACTGAAGAATTTTTTCCCAAGTGAAATGTGCCCCTTTATAAATTGCAAAGCAGCGGCATGGATAACTTTTGTAACGATGTTCGCGTCAACTCGAAAAATTGGCAATTGACAATTTAGGGGATAATTTGTGACAGAAAATAATTTGTAAGCTCCAATGTAGCGAACATTGTAGCTCTTGTTGTTGGGTTAACAAAGAGAGTGGTGTTGGGTTTGTCAATAAGGAAGTATTGGAGTAGATAATGGAAGTCAGAAGTGCTTTTATGATAATTTATTATTTACATAACATCTTGAGAGCAAATAGACAGAGATTTTGATTCCAATAGTCATACTTAATAACCCCTACCCCCCCCCAACCCCCCCCCCCCCCCTTAATACCTTATAGCAAATAAATAAATAAACCCTTCTAAGAATCGATTACTTGATCATCTGAACTAAACCATGTATACACTACGTTGCTGTCATAACTAAGCTTGATAATGGTACTGCCCATCTTGTTGACGACAAATACTAACTTAACAATACATAAAACTTGAAACAATTTAATCACCAAGCAGGTCAAAATAACTCGAGTCCTTATATAGGTGGAGTACTCAGGCGACTGCTCAATGCATTTTTACTATGTAATACCAAAGAATTCCCCACAAAACTGCAAGTTTACAAAAATCAGAAGAAATTGAAGTAAAGAGGGAATGGAGATAGAATGATGGAAAGCCCCATGTTTAGGGGGAAACCGGGAAATAGCCAGCTTTTTTTATATCCCGATGATTAATATGAACGTTCGGATCTTTGAATTTGACTTTATTCATTCTGCGACTTTTCAGAACCGAGCCTAAGGCTTTCGACATATGAGCAGTTTAAAAAAAAATGTTGAAGATAAATTGTAATCCCAAAGTCTGACAACCAGTCTTACGAAGGAGTATCGTGTTACCCAGTAAATGGGTTGTGGAGGTCAGATAGGCAGTCGCTCCATGTAAACTACTGGTATTCAGCTGCATCCGGTTAGACTGGAAGCCGACCCTAACATATTTGAGAAAGGGCTTGGCAGATGATGATGATTCTTGAAGGTAAATCAGTAATTCGTGATATACAGGGAATGATATATACGGACGTGAAGAGTCCACTAACCTCTTGTTACTGTCTTGGAAAACTAAGTGGGCACTTGAACCCCATGGTTTTAGAGATTCAAACCCAAACGGCTCAAACATATAAGATCCAATAAGACTGAGAAGTTGTAAAATAATATTATCACCATTCTGCTGACCTCATCTCAATTTATTTGGGGCCGACGCAACATGACTTGTTCATCCATAATTTTCTACTAGTGGTCATCTCGGTACTCACCTCCCTTCCCGCCATTAACACTAATGCACATTTGTCTAGTAATAATCCTAAGTTAACTTCACACGTAAGAATCATGATAGATAATCTAGATTCTAGAGAAGAAGAAGAGAATCGAGATGATAACTGTTATCATAAACAGCTTCTTACTGTCGATGGCAACACTTTTGAACGATATTATAATTTTCATGACTGATACTAGTTGTCTTACGACAAATACCAGCCCCATTTTATAACGAAAAGTCTCAAAATATTTATGTAGAATACAGATACCTATCTACACAAACATTTTTAAACTCATCAGTCTCGACAAATCCTGCCAGTCTGTTAGCATCCTAAGTCATGTTTATTATGGCACAAAATGGGTTCCTCTACAACGTATTACAGTGACATTAGGACATATGAAGATTATTTGTTTGGGAGCGAAGGTTCACTGAGATTACGACGAAAATGATTTTTATTGGGGTGTTAGAATAGATTCATATATCGTTATTAAGGTGAAGAATGAGGGTGCCTTGGAGAGAGAATAACAAGATGTAAATGCTGTCGCAGTTTTGGGCGGTTAAGAATCGTTAACCTCGGTTTTAGAGATATGGATGAGTAGTATTAAGTCTGATGTCTAATTTAATTTTAAATGTATGATTGGTTTGTTGAATGGAGAGAAGGGAAGAAAAAATCGTGTTGCGCCGACATAAAGCGGTATGGAAAAAGGGCAGGAAGATAGTGGTACAAAAAACCCAAGATGCACAGTTTCGAACAAAAGTAACACTCAAAACTGTCCTAAATTATACGTCAGTGGTTATAGATATGTAAAACACATTTTTTTTTGCAAATTCAACCTTACAGGCATGACTTAAAGTAGTTTATACAAAGCAATGTCCAAAGAGACTGACTGAAAGATGACTTACGATACTATTTGACACCTGTTCACATAACGCCCTATTTATGCGGACGTTTTTGAAACGCTGATTGTGTATCTTGGGTTTTTTTGTATATCAATGTTTTGTAAGTTGCATTTTGTGATATCTTGAATTTAAAACTTCTGAATGCGGTTAACATCCCTTTTATTGTGTAGTTCAAGCAATGTCTATTTGAAAAGACCTTGTTGTTAAAACACCACAAAACCTTAATACAGTATCAGAAACTCGGACTCCACTTAATCCAATTTCACAAAACACGCAAATACCAAAAACCAAGAAATATTCCGTCCCACACAACGATTGTTCCGAATCGTACCTTCGAGTTTCCCTTCCCGGCTATATTTCTTGATCCCCTGTCCGAAGCACAATATGGGTGTGCTGTTAATCTTTTTATGTCGACTGCATTATTTTACGTGGGTTCTCTACTTTATTTAAGGTGCTTAGGTTGAACCTTGTTGGATTTTTCGTGAGGATAAGAGGTTAACGCTAGTGTATGGAGGTTTAAGTAAATTGAGTGATGTATATTTGGGATTTATAAGTAGATCTAAGGTTAGAGGACTTAGTTTCATGAATATAAATAAGTTTAACGGATCTTTATAACTTTTATGGGGTCCTCCAATCATATTTTTAAGACTGAGTCGTGACAACCCACCTAGGTACTGCATTTTATAACCTTTAACAATAAGATAGGAAACGTGTAAGTAATTTACAAAACGAAACTTTCAAAGCTGAGTTGAAAAAAATCAATGAACTTGTTTTAAAACGGAACGGAACAAAAATAAGTTTTCCGTAAAGCTTAAGTCAGTGTAAAGTCATGCCAGGTAAACAGGTAAGTGTACCTACTGCTGACACGGTTTGATAAGCGGAATAATGTAACTGACAGATGTGTCAATCACTTGGTATCGAGGGGGGCAGAATTTGGTCTTGTGTTAAAGGAAAAGTAAGCAAAACATGTCACGTTCGATATCCATAATTTTTGCATGAGAAGTCTGCTGGACTGAGTAAATTTAAAATAAATAATAGTTTAAAAAACTAAAAAAACACGCTTTAAACTAAAAAAGGAGAAAATAATTTAGTTCAATTAAAAAGCGTGGGGTGCTTTTTGAGGTATTTTTATAATCATTTAATGTCAAGCACCCCACGCTTTTTAATTGAATTAAATTATTTTCACCTTTTTTAGTTTGGTTTTTAAAGAAGTTTTTTAAACTATTATTTATCTTATATTTTTTAGTTCTGCTAATTACAAAAACGTGTTTTTTTTTTCATTTTTCTCTTACAAAGTTTCAATGAAATCTGACCTTTTAAAGTGGGTCAAAATCGCGCTTTAAGGAGTCGGCTACATACAAACATACATACAAACAAACAAACAAAAAAACATACAAGTGAAGCTAATATAAACCGTGTAAAAAGAGAGTAATAAATTGTCTTCTAGATGGTATTTGGAGAGCAGTGGTAGCCCAGTAGTTACAGCCCCGACTTACCGAGTTGTAGGCTGTGGGTTCAAACCTAGGCAGGCGCCTCACTTTGTATAAATTTCATCACCGGTGTTCTCAAAACGGTGAAGGAAAACATTGTGAGGAAATCGGCATGACCTAGAATCAAAAAATCTAAAGCATGTGACATCTACCAACCCGCACTGGGCCCTCATGGTAGATTATAGCCCACTCCATCCCGAAGGGAGGAGGCCTGAATCCCAACAGTGGGAAAATTATAGGCTGATTATGCAATGCTTCATGGTGTTTTGGGGATAGGGCCTAGTCAAAGAAAAAAATGGTATTTTACACTAGAACAAAACACAAAAGTCCGCATCTGTGTTAAAAATGATACTTCATGATCCGGGCATTAATCCAGACTGCTATTGATATTATTCCAGACCCAATAATTCTTTGCCCAATCGGGGAATCGAATCCAAGACCTCATGACCCTTGCGACCACCACTAAACCAACAGAGGCAGTCACGATTAATTCAGAATTTCAATAACTGGCGAAATGAAGGTTTCTAGTACACAACTGCCATACCCTTCGGGGAAATAAAGCGTGAAATTAATTAGAATGCACACTGTTACCCATAAACAAGATTAAACTTTCGTTTACTTCCTCCAGTTTACAGCCCCAACCTGAACACTACTTGAGTTTATACACTGCCTTTCAAAAGAAAGTGCAAGCGCCCGTCCCATTGGTATTCAATACACACCCGACTACGTGTCCCAAAATTTTTAAATTCTACTGCCACCACAATCACGAACCCTCGACAATTTACCGCTATCGACTTTACGGGACGAATTTGGAAGTTTTTTTGTTGGAAAAAAATGCAATTATAAAACTTTTTAAATACGTTAACAGACGTACACTAAAGAATTAAGTACTTAATTATTTTGACCTTCATCATAAATTACAATGACTGTTGATTATTTCAAAGTTTTATCTGTTACTACTTTTAAGATTGGAAATAGACGTTTGAATGGATCCTGCTAGGGGTGCAGATCCTGCCAGGGGTGCGAGTTGTTCGAAAGAGATACCGCGGCCCCTGGCACACAGGTAACTGGAGGAACACGGGTGAGTTTTAGTCAGTAAAAGTCTGACACGAAAAGTGGGTAAAGTTATTTGACGATTTTGCACGCACCCTCAAAAAAAAAGACGTTTGAACGGATGTAAAACTTACCTAAGTCTATAATGTAGTGATACAAAATATTGAAATGCACATTCCATGCGAGAAATAACATAATATTATGTATCCTAAAGTCTTAATAAGAACAACGCTTCGAAGTTGGTATCCTTTTTTAGCAAAACTAGAGGTAATCGTCATCATAATCTGCCCAGCCTTTTCGCAGCAATTTTGGAGTCGGTATCTGGTCTGAGTACCAGTGATTTACATGGAACAGCTGCCTACCTGACCTCTAAAACCCAGTAATTGGGTGATACGGTGGACTTTGGTAAGACTGGTTGTCAGACTTTCGAGCTTCTGACGACCCGTAACGGCTGTCAAAGATTTACAAACGACAGCCGAGCCCTTCACCCATCCACGAACCAATCGTGGCAAGCGTAGTTTAACCTGATCGATCGAACCGTTCGGCTATTACTACTATTACAAAGCCTTCACTTTGGAAAAACTATAGGTACCCGTAGAAAATTGTTTCTTGATTGTGTCGTGACTCAGGCACAGGACAAATGCAAAAATAAAGAAAGTTTTCGGGCATATTTATTTATTTATTTATTTATTTATTTATTTATTAACACATCATCACTACCATTACAGGAATTTCCTAATTCAATAGTGTGGCCATTATTACAGATTTATTATTTACATAGTATGAACATCGTGGTTTTTGTGAACTCACTCAGATAACAAGTAAAAAGATCTATGATGTCTGCTACGTCACACAATTCTTACCCCAAACAGTCAACGCCTCAGGAGTGCGAAGAAAAAAATCTACGCAAAAGTGAATTTCCGACAGTTAGATTAGCATAAAGACGGCGCGAACTGTAATCATTGCTCCGGCGCATCGTGACTTGAATTTCGAATGTAGGAGAGGTACAGTCAGTCTCGAAAAGATGTATAAACCAATATGAACACTGATGCATTGGATCGTTTTGCTTACAAATGGTAGCATTTTTTATTTCCAAACTGGGTAAAAAAAACCTTTAATTAGCTAATTTTACCTGTGATAGCTACTTCCATGTAGGACGGTCTACTCTGCAAAGCTATGAGGCATTTACTTCATTTTTGGTAAAAATACAACTTATTTTAGCGTACAACTGTCGGTAAATTGTAAGAATCGGCCATAAATTATCTACTCGTACAATTAATTTATGTACAAAAATATTGTATCGACGTGTAACCACAAAACATTGGGTACTTAATTATAGCTACGCATCGATCCAGCATTATGGAACACAGATTATCCAATCAAATGAATACATATTTTTGAGGCTGACTGTACTTACACTGTCTGTCCTAAGATGGGAGGTCGTCATTTCTTTTGTAATTTATTTGGTAATTTCTAGGGGCTGATAGTAATGGGCAGTTTTTTTGTGGTTGTCAGATCAGGGGGGCAGATCGAAAAGGAACGGTGACCCAGATATCAGGCATACTGGGACTAGACTAAGATGTTCCATCGTAGTTTATTTTTATGATTTCCGATGAGGACGGCGTGTAACACTATTTTTGCTCATTAAAAAATATTTATTAACTTGGGGTTTGTACACTAGAAGCTAGCACTGAATAATAACCTAGGTACCTGTTTATTTAGATTAGGTACTTTGATGGTCCTTGTTTATCTCCCTCGAGAGCTTCGAGAGTTATGTAAACATAATCCAGCATTGAATGTGTAAGCTCAGTACGATCAAGTCTGTTCTTTGCTGCCCACAAGCAATACCCTAACCCGATATCCGTACCGTACCCCACATGGGGTGCCCTTAGCAAGCAGTCACTATACTTAGTTTTAATTTTTTAAGCCCTGGCCCTTAACCCTTAGTTTATTAAGATTACCACAGACAAGTCCGGTTAAGCAGCCGACAGCATCATAGGTTGACCTGCGAGACGTCATTCATTAAAAAAAATGCATATTATGTAAGCTGTCACGCCCTTATTGCCTAGAGGCTTTTATTTTGGTAGCATTGTTTACATTTTTAATTTTAATTTTTGGCTTGAGTATACTTTTCATTATATTTGTTGGTATATTGGCACGGCTAGATGACGTTATTAAATTATTTCTGTGGCCTGGTGATAAAAGGACCAAAGTATGTTTTTGTTTGAAATGAGGTTGTAATGCCAGTTTATTGAAAAATAATGATATTTTTTTGGTGCTTAAAGGGTTAGTTTATCGACAATCTTTCGAAAGTTACTATATAAAAGAAGGCCAATGTAGTGTGCGCTTTCATACCATTTAGTAAAACAAAATGTGGGATAGAAGGACTGCAGTGTACGTACGTATAACGTACTTTGGCCCTATTTGCACCAAGCCACAGATTTAATTTAAGTTCTGCGTCTTATAATGATAATTACTTTGGGAACCTACTATTGTACAGAATCAAGTTTACCTAACTGAACTGACAGCTTTGCTGTTGGGGAGTTGCTTTTGTGTTGCGCCACTTCTTCCCTGATGCTTTATCTGGGAAGAAGAAGTTGTGAAGGGGTCTTGGGGGATTGTCTTATGTAATTCTGACGTTCGAAAAGTGCTGATGCTCAGCCTAATTGGAATAAATGTCTTTTGATTTTTTAGAAGCAAGGGCAAATTTCGCAATAGGACATAACAATTTGGAATTTAATCTCTTTTCATTTCCACATAACCAAAACGTTTTCAATTATAAAAGTGTAAAAACCTCTTTAAACAAAAATATACAAAGCACCTCAAGTTATTTAAGAAACTTGGCGACGACCAAGCTTTTAAAACTACTATTTTAGTTCAAGTTTCGTCTTAGTAATGCTGGCGCATTTTATATCGAGAACATAAAAGTTAGTTTGGACAAAATGAATTTCTTACAACTCGTAGATTTATAAAATGGTGGAATTTTGATGGCTCTGTTTACGAAGCTTGAAAGGTTGAGGTATAAAAAGTTTATGTCAACAATAAGACGTAATAAATGCGCAGATTAAACGCAAGAGCGTCATAGATCTTTCTGTTGACATTGTGGCTGAACGAACAAATTGCAGAAAAAAGTCTTCCCTTAAGACTTTATATGTATATGTCTGATTATTGTCCGACGTTTGAAAAATTGTATACTTACAGATAATTTTTTACATCTTCTGGGAGAAATCCTTTTCCAAACAAATCATTTCCCTGGTAGTACTTGGCACACACCGCTTCCAAACCGGTGTCATTGATAACATCCAATCCAGAAGATGAATGCTAATTTCATTTACTCTAAGAACTCTGCGGTACTCTAAGCAGCATTGCATCTAACTCTATTACTAATATATATGAAACTATTTCAAAAAAACAAGAAACCGACTCCAACATTGTTAGTTGGGGTCTTAGTCTAACAATACACAGGTCCTTTTTTTTTCTTACGTGGTGAAATACTCATGCATGCTGCGCTACCACGGGAGATAGCGCAGTTATGTGGGACTCTTACCTAGTAAAACTCCACGGTGTCCTCCGGTGCCGCTTGTGGTGGGAACACGGGAACGCGGAAGCCACCCGCGAACCCGCCGCGGCTGTCCGTTGCCGGACCCTCCTCGTAGGGGAATAACCCCCATCACCGGCGCACCAGAACACATGACACACCGTGACCACCCCAGGGACCAAATAGCATAAGGGCACCAGACGACCCCGTGTATGGCACCCTTGGTCCTCCTGCGACGGATCAGCCCCGCCGCCTACCACTTTTCGGCCGCAGGGGATAGGGAAAGCGGCCAACGCTATACCGACACTCCTCCGCCACTGCGGCCCCACCGCGTCCGCTATCAAATGGTGGCAGCCCCATTCAGGCCACGGAAGGGAAGAGCGCTGCTCAGAAACACCGGCACTCCTCCTCCGGTGCAGCCTGTAACCCTCAGCCGCGATGCCTCCCATTTGACATCGCGGCCCGCCTCAGTTGCGGTGCACCTCACCGCAACCCACTTTTGGCCGCTAAGTCGTCGGCTTGGCAGCAAAAGCCCTGACGAGCGGGGGTCGTTCCAATTCAGTTTACCGTGGGTGCGGTAGCCACGGCTACTGAACCCCCCGCAATGACATTGCGAGAGCCCACCGGGGGGGGGGAACAATACACAGGTCCGAGCTTAACATTTATTACTTCAAGTTAAATCTAAATGAATATAATGCAGCATTGCAAATGTAAGCTGGTACACCCATTATGCCTGGAGGCTTTTATGTGGGTATTGAGATCTGTTCACGTTTATTGTTTTGTTTTTATTATTTATATCTGCTTGAGTTTGTTACTATGTTTTGTTGGTATATTTTTTTTTTTTTTTTTTTGGGTGGGAAATCATCAAATAACTTCTCCCGCTCTGGGTGGAGCGAGAGGGCGTGTCAGACTTTTACTGACTAAAACCCACCCGTGTTCCCTCAGTTGCCTGTGTGCCAGGGGCCGCGGTATCTCTTTCGAACAACCCGCACCCCTGGCAGGCATCGGCCCTTGCGGACCCCCCATTTGGTGCTGACATCTCTTTGAGGCGCGCGTGGAACACAACGCGCCGTCGACCCGGGCTTGGTCCTTACCGGACAGCGAGCTACCCATTACTCGCCGTCCGCAAGCCCGCGCCTACGGTGGCCGGGAATCAGCCTGGGATTCCCGACGCCCAGGGCTTCTCCCGCGGCGACTACGGCCGTGAGGGCGCATATACTGCCTCTCCCTCACGTGCGCCGCCTCCCTCTTCGCGAGCATTACTGCTTCGCAGAAGGAGGTGACGGCTAGCCATTCACTCTCGCTCCGTACCATGGCCTGCACCAGGGCCGGACGCGAGAGATCGCCGCCGCCGATCGCCTCCACGAGGACACGGCGGTGCTCCGCCCAAGCTGGGCAGACCGCCACCGTATGCTCCACCGTGTCCTCTGGGCGATCTTCGCAATGGAAGCACCCGGGCGTTTCCTCCCGCCTTATACGAAACAGGAACCTCCCGAAACAACCGTGTCCGGTGAGGACCTGCGTCAGGCGGAAGGTGAGGACGCCATGCCGCCTCTCAAGCCACTCCTCAAAGAGGGGACTTACCGCCGCTATCGTGGCGTGCCCAGCACTGGGTTGCGACAATCGCACTCTCCATGTCGCCATGAGATCCCGCCGGAGCTCTGTCCGCTGCACCTCGATTTCTCGCGGCAGCGGAGTAACGCCCCGGCGTTTGGCCTCCTCGCGCCACTCCCAGATGTGCGCGAGGACCTTTGCCTCCAGATCCCATGGCGGTAATCCGGCAAGGAGGCCCGCCGCCTCACCTGAGATCGTGCGGTATCCCCGGATCATCCTGATCGCCATGACCCTATGGGACGCCTTCAGCTTTCGGGCTGGTTGGCGCCTCAATGTAGGCGCCCACACCGGCGCCCCGTATAGGGCCATGGACCGCACGACCCCCGCGTAGAGCCTCCGGCAGGAGGCGTTTGGCCCCCCTAGATTGGGCAGGAGCCGCTTCAAGGCAGCCCCGGCCCGCTCCAGTCTGGGAGCCAAACGTCGGAAATGCTCCGCGAAGTTCCACCGGCTGTCGAGGACGAGTCCCAGGTACTTCATCGTCGACTCGACGCCGATGTGAACCCCTCCTGCCGTTATCTGGGAACCCGTGGGTGGCGCATTCCGAGGACCATGAAAACACATGGCCTCGGACTTGTGCAAGGCCACCTCGAGTCCCAGTTGCCGGATCCTATCGACGATTGTCGCAACCCCGTGTGCCGCTAAGTCGGCCGCCGCCTGGTACGACCTCCCTTGCGCCAGGACCAGCGTGTCGTCAGCGTAGCAGACTACTCTGACGCCGCTAGGGAGGTCGGCGCGCAGCACCCAGTCGTAACCGATGTCCCACAGATGCGGCCCCAGAACCGATCCCTGCGGGACACCGCACGACATCTCTCGCCGGTTCCACTCTTCTTGGTGACCGGGGTAGATGACGGCCCTGTCCGTCAGATAGGCCTCGACCACACGACAGAGGTAGGTCGGCATCCGGTGATACAGGAGTGCCTCCCTTATGCAACTCCAGGGCAGGGTGTTGAAGGCATTGGCGATGTCTAGAGACACCGCCAAGACTACCCCACCCCGGGCAACAGCATCCCCCGTCGTGAGGGCTCGCACGCGCATGATGGCATCCACCGTGGAGCGCCCCCTGCGGAAACCGAACTGGCTCTCCGCCAAATCCGGCCCCACCCGCGCCAGCCGCCCGACGAGGCGGTCTGCAATTACTCTTTCAAAGAGCTTGCCCACCTCGTCGAGCAGCACGATGGGCCGGTAAGCGGACGGAGAGTCCGCGGGGCGCCCCGGCTTCTTAATGAGGACCAGTTTCCCCGTCTTCCAACGAAGTGGGAACCGGCCCTCCTCCAAGCATGCGCTTAGGAGCCCTCTTAGTCGAGGCCCGAGAGCCTCCAAGGCCAGGACCCAGGCTTTTCCAGGCAAGCCGTCGGGTCCTGGGGCGGTACTCTTGGCATTCAGCCTACGTACTGCCACTCTCAACTCTACCTCGGTCACCTCTGGAGCATCGTCGTCGTCGTCGGTGTGGTCCGCATCGGGCACTGCAGCAGGCGGAGCCATGGGCGGGGGAGCGTGCTCCTCTCGCGAAGGGAACAGAGCGCTCACCACGTCCTGCACGAGCTGAGGCCGGAGACTCTGCGTCAGCGGGGGAGCCCACGGGCGGATTTTATTCCGCACCGTTTTGTAGGGGCGTCCCCACGGGTCTCTGTTCAGAGTCTCCAGCGACTCCTCGCGGGCCAGCATTCTGGCCCGCAGGATCTCCGCTCGGAGGGCGGTCTTCGCCGCTCTGTACCCCTCGTACAGCTCCGCCTGAATGGCTTCCGTATCCGGAGGCCGGACACGGAGCCTGCGGTGCCTGGTGTACCGGTGCCGCGCAACAACGCACGCCTCGCGCAGAGCTGTGAGCTCCGGCGACCACCAGTACACCTGGCGTGAAGCACGTCCTGGCTGGACCCGTCTGCTTGCTGACGTATGGCAAATAATTTAATTTTGTGTTTAGTAATGTTAATTACTTACCCATTATTGTACAGAATCAAGTTCTTCTAACTTAACAGACAGCTGTGGTGCTGGGGAGTGTGTTGTGCCATTTCTTCTTTCCAGCTAAAGCTCTAGGAAGTGGTGAATGGCGGGCGTTTTGGGGGGACTGTCTTATGTAATTTTGACGTTCAAAACGTGCTGACTAGTTTGAATAAATGACTTTTGATTTTGATTTAGTCCTATTTGATTTACAGTAAACTACACTATATTTTTACAACTTACGAAGTAGATGAAAATTATCTATTATCAAAATATCAGTCAATACGTAAAAACATATGCGGCTGTATCTTCAACACACAGCTTACAGGCGAGAGTTTAAAATCGAATAGTGTTTTTTCTACGCATTTGGATGCATTCTGTTGGATTTTAAATACTCGGTTCAACACCAAGGGTTCAAAATCCAGTACGGGATCAATTACCGCCGCGATATTTTTACGTGCAAACGTGGGCTACCGCTGCTAATATGATTCCTAAATACCTCTACAAAGAATTGTGATGGGCGATTTCTTGATTACCGATAAAGTAGTAAAACTACACAACAACAAATACAAAATAAACCATTTAAATACCTAATTGGGTTCCAGGCATCAAGTACATTTCGTCTGAAACAAACACAATTTTAAGGGTGAATAAGGTTCAATAACTCAATAGGAATGTCCCATAAATGTTCCCATATAAAGGCAATCGATTCCATTGAATCTTTACGAATGAAACTGTCGTACCTATGTCACACCTCGACCGTATCTGTACACTAGGCGTCGCATGTGGCGTCACTCGAGAGAATACAAAAACGCGTAAACAATACATAATTTTAATAGAAACGTTGGAAAGTATCGTGTTCGGTGTTTATACCGAACACCTTACTTAGTTAGTCATATCGGCGTGACGTGTTGACCTAAATTTAATTACTTATTATTTTATATTAGATTCAGTGCAGTTTTGCCTACCGCGTTCGCTGGCTGTATTCAAACATTTAATCAACATTGCATTTACCTATATGTGTATTATTTATGTCCTAAGTGTAAATGTACAAGGTATTTTGTACCAACCTTTTTTTTTTGTTGTGGTTATGTTAAGTGTTTCATATTGTTTAATAACACCGTTTAAGTTAGCTGTATGTTTCTAACTGTTCTTAGTGTTAAAATAAGACATTTTAACACTAAGAATGAGAGAGCGTTGTGAGCCTTACAGACTGTAGATTTGTTTTTTTTTTTTTTGTTGGGCATCTCGCAGTTGGCCTTGAGAGGCCGTGACTGCTCAACCGGGCTTTCCTGGGGCTGCCATTAAGAAGTTAATCTTAACGCCTCCAGCCAGGGCTTACAAACTAAGCGACTGTACGCTGAGGGCACCCCTGTGGGGTACGGACCTCGGCTCAGGGCGTCACTGATAGGGGGACAGCTATCGTTGGGGACAGGCTGGATCAAATTGGCATTATTATTATTAGACGGGGAATTTAAAGCTACTGGCTCATCTGCGGCGCGGGCTGGCGTTTCAACGAGCAAGGGTCGGTCGGGGGTCTCGACGTTAGGCGCCGATACTACTAGGGGTCTTCGCGGGGCGCGAGGACCTCGGTGGCGAGGTCGGAAGGAAGTAGATTTGTAGACGATTTTCTATCCTTTATATTCATTCCTCTAAGTACCTGGTACTTATTGACAGACCTGCACTGTCCTCCCATACCTATTATCACTGTAATTTGAAAACATTGTAAAAGCCAATTATTTTTAAAAGAGTAACCGTGGAGTTTCTTGCCGGCTCTTCTCCATAGGAAGCGACAAATTGGAACCGTGCACCTAACTTCTGACGTTTCATAAGTACCCATGCAGGTTTATGGGAAATAAAATATTTTGATGTTGATTTTTAGAACAGTTGGATTGGAGAGGTACATCTATTTGTCCTCAAAAACACGATATGTCGATATGTCGGGGTAACCTTGCTAAGTACCCCGATTATTATCGACTGTGTTTGTGAGGATAAATTAATAGACTAGATAAGTTTATCATTACAGGTAGGTTATTAGTTGATAAACGTTGAACATAAGGCTTTAAAAGTCAAAGGTGAATTTACCACGTACCAAGTTTGGATTAAAGCCAATGTTAAAACTGCAATGTTCAACACGGATGGATTGGTGATGCAGATGGCTGACATTGGCAGATAGACGATGTTGTTTCTACAGCCCATAATAATCTTTACGTATTTTCTTAGTTAACAAATTGGATAAAATCAATTACTTATGAAGATACTGAGGCGCTATTGCGAACCACAAATTAACTCACTTATTTATCTCTACACACACACTCACCTACCCACACACGCATGACACACACACACACCCACTCTCATACACACACATACAGCTGCACCTTAATATTGTTTACTTGTTTTATCTTATTACACGCTTTATATTAGCTTCACTTGTATGTCAGTATGTCAGTATGTAACTCTCCGTGGGTAATTTGTTATTATTAGCTTCACTTGTATGTTTGTTTGTTTGTTTGTATGTAACCGACTCCTTAGAGCGCGATTTTGACCCACCCTAAACAGTCAGATTTCATTGAAACTTTGTAAACTTATCGAGGACCGATGACAATTCAATAATTTAATAATATAAAAAAACACATTTTTGTAGTTAGCAGAACTAAAAAATTGAAAATAAATAATAGTTTAAAAAACTAAAAACACGCTTTAAATACCAAACTAAAAAGAAGAAAATAATTTAATTCAATTAAAAAGCGTGGGGTGCTTGACATTAATTGATAATAAAAATACTTCAAAAAGCACCCCACGCTTTTTAATTGAATTAAATTATTTTCTTCTTTTTAGTTTGGTTTTTAAAGCGTGTTTTTAGTTTTTTAAACTATTATTTTTTTAATTTGTATTTTTTGTATATTTTTACCTTGCTATGGAAGAGCGGAGTCTCCTAATACAGGCATTGTTTGCTTAAAAGGAGGCTCCAATCAATAACGTGTTAATAAACAATTTTTAATTTAATTTAATTTAGTTCTTTTTGACCCACGGAATAACAGCATAGGTACTTAGAATAACAGGGCTGTAATCCACAACGCGTGCCCAGCGCAGATGTCACATGTCTTCGAATTTCTGGTTCTAGGATATGCCAGATTCCTCACGGTGTTTTCCTTCACCGTTTTGAGAGCAGTGGTGATGAAATAATTTTGCACTAAAGCGCCAGTCTGGGTTTGATCCTACGACCTACAAGTTGTTACCACTTGGCCACCACTGCTCTCATAGAAGTATGATGAGATATTTTAATACACACAAACCCCAATACAAAAACAAAGTAAAACTCAAAAATGTACGTACAAAAAGTCAGACGAAACGATCCAAAAACAAAGTTGAAGCAAAATTCGGCAATTTCGATTGGTTCGTTAAACCGGCAATAATTCACGCGGATTGAAAAGCATCGTTCGACGTAATTAGTATTCGAGGGGTAGCACTAAGCCCTAATAAATATCTTCTAATTGGTTGTGTCGTGGTTAAAGCCTTGCAAGCCTGGTGACGTGGAGTGACGTGCACACTGACAGGCATTATCGTGTCGTATTAGAGGTGAAGATTTACGTACGTCTTGGTTATGTAAGGTGAATTTCGGTGGGAAATGGTTTTGTTTATGTTTTGGAAATAATTATATTCAACTTCCTTCGATATACATAATTTTATAAATGTTAAAGTTTGTATGTTTCAATGTTTGGATGTTTGTTACTCAATTACACAAAAACGGCCATACGGATTTTGAGAAAATTTGGCACACAGACAGTTTATAACCTGCACAACGCGCATACGACCGCTTCATATGTCCGGTATAGACTTTGGAACCATCCAATCGGTGTGCCCCAAACCGCATCCTAATTGTGTAACACGCGATTAATCATAATCGGTTTCATTATGACAGTTCAACAATATTCATTGCGTTATTTACGTTATTGAGCAGACCCATTTTTCGAACATATGAAGCAATGGTTAAGCCATATGTTTCAAAACGAAACAGATTATAATTAATCGTGAGTTACGCAATTAGGGTGCCGGTTTCATTAGAAATGCAATAATGCGAAGATTGTTTTAGACCACCAAAACAAAAAAAGTAAAAGAATCCAAAAACTAAAAAAAAAAAAAATTCGTGTATAAAATCACACATACTGGACAGTTTCTACTTATTATTATTATTATTTATTTTTATTTCGGAAAAATAATCCATAGAGTGTTAGTAACATAATATTAAAACAACTTATTATCTAGTGTTAGTACCAATCACCCGCTGCACAAACTGCTTCACAATTGGAGAACCGAAACTCTCCGCTACAGTTCTCAGGATGCGGTTGCGACTGCCTCTCACTCGACTCAGTAGCGAAGCGGTTTTCTTGTATGTACTTAACTACTACTACTTGTACTTATGTAAATTTCATCTAACTAAAAAGCCCTGCAGTCCTGCTGACCCAAATTATAAAAATACATAGCAAAATATGGTTAACCTATCAACCTTTCAGCATAAAACCTTTTATTCCGAAAAATAAATGATTCGTCCCATCAATTTTTTCCTCATAATACAAAATCTACTCAGGCCTTATCATTCGTTATACACAATAGTTTTATAGAAACTCAGTCATAGATATTAGGGGGTAGATAGATACCCCTAAAAAGGTTGACCAATCCTTTGTCGTAGAATTCCAATATCGGATGAATGTATAGAATTCAGTTCTATAGGGGATGGCCTATTCATGTTCCGAACTGCGGGTAGGTACGGTTGGCAGATAAATATTGTCACGATAAAATTATGAAAACTCTTCCTTAATTTTATCGTATTCGCTTTTTGTTTTCTTTGTTTTTATTGACTTACCGTGTTTTAGGTCATGATTTCGAACCCAGGCAGTCAATTTGCTGTGTAAATAATTTCATCACCACTGCTTTCAAAACGGTGAAGGAAAACATCGTGGGAAAACCGGAATGCCCTAGAACAAATTTTCGAAGACATGTGACATCTAATCAACCCGCACTGGCCCTGCGTGGTGGTTATAGCCGACTCCTGAAGAAGAGGCCTGTGTACTAGCAGTGGGAACATTACACACAGACACACACACTACACGCTACATTGTTTAATGGGTTAATGTAACATCATTGTAGCAGTGTAAATCGGAATGATTACGGTGATGAATTGGAAAAGGACCTGGGATTTTATGTGAGTTTAATCATACAGGGCCATGTCTGCAAGGACCGTAGAAAGTCATTGTAGCTTTGAACTGGCCTGCCCCAACAGACGGCATGCATGCATCAGTCATATTGTAGCTCAACCCTGGGCGCTCAACGACCCTTCACAAGACGCTACCAGCGCTGCAGGATATTTGTGTAAGCCATATTAAATACTCAAAACCACTAGATTATTTGAAAGAATCCAAAAGCTTCTTAGAATTATTATTGAACTTTTGTAAGTTATTACGTCATCGTTGCGCAGTAAAGACGGATTTTGATAAATTATGTCCCATTTTACGACAGTTGCCGAAATTTTATCTGTTACAAGCTGGACCATTGTGTTTTAGTACGAAATTGGCTGAAATTATTTTAATCTAACATAAATTATTTGATTTTAATTTTACAATTAATAACTTTATTTGATTTAATTCCTATAAATTGCAATAGGGTATTACACTCATTTTTGAAAAGTGTTCTAATTAGATGCTAAAGTGCTAATAAACCACAAAAAACTATTTTTTTTTTGTTTTATCGATTAGTGCCGTAAAAAAGCATTTAATTTGACTTTTTCAAATTTCGCGCGTAATTTGACGAAAACGCTGTACGCAGTGGACGCCATATTGGTTTGTGCGTATGACGTCAGTTTGCTAAGTTAACAAATGTGTTGATATTTTGTATGATAATTGTTTGTAATTGAAAAAAATTGTTATTATTCTACTTATCGTTGGTTTTCTGTTCCTGAATGCAAAATATTATTTAAATAAAAATACTTTGGTTACGAAAATAATAAAAGTACAAAGTTGTTCATTTGACATGCCGTATGACGTAATAACATGGCGGCTACTATTTCATGGTGTTCAAAAACAGATTAAAAACACTGAAATCTCTGAATTGAATTTTAAAATTGATTTTGTTATTTCATGAACTAAAACTAACATTTTCCGACTGCATTTTGCCTAAGCTATCTCAATAATATATTTTTAGACTTTTTCTCATATAGAGTAAAATACCCTATTGTGTGCCTAATAATGAGTCTATTGTTACTTGATAATTAATAAATAGTAATAAATATATTTTACTCTGCTTAGTTTTTCGTATTTATAAACTAGCGAAGCTTTTTAGCCCATTACAAATGTAGATATGACTTGATATCGTTAGCCAATTCTTAGAAAAAAATACTTTGAAATATATCTTTGATATAGTATATAATTTTATCAGACCTTATTAAACAAATAAAAACATGAAAAATATGATTCTTGGAAATAATATCATACATTTTTATGCTAACAGTACTTATAGTGAAAGAATCTGACCCATGGCATTGTGAAGCCCTCCATAGGATGCTTATTAATTTGTCCACCATAATACATTACTCGTTATTAATTGGTAACTGTTCTTTGGCTTCAGATGAAATATTGTTCTTCAGAAAATTCCTAAAAGCTTTGTGTATCTTGAGACTGGTCGTCTTCTAAACAGATTACTGTTAATAAATAATTTGAGCTGCTTCAACAAGTACGAGTGTAGTTCAAGCTGCAATGATACGGATAAAAAATCAAAAAAAAAAATATCAAATGAAGCTGAGAGTCAGCACTTTTTGAACAGAAAAATTATGCAGAATTCCTGATTCAAGCAGAAGTAATATTTGTCTTTATAATTGAGGTAAGAAAGTAAGAAACTTCGCAGAAGCTTTTTCAAATATCCAAAAATGCAGTTATATTTTGCGTTCATAATTGAGATAATGGTTTCTTTGACCACTTTACTATTATACTACTCATAGTGCCCCAGATATCATACAATTTGATACTGATCTGCAAATTGCTAACACGTAAGAACATTTTAATTTCGTGGGCTACCCCGATGCTTCACTCACTAAGTGCCAACAGACTTAAGGGCGGATATCACCAATGATACTAAACGCTGTTTAGATATGCCAAGCGCGTTCAGTTTCATTGGTGATATCCGCTCTTAGTCTGTTGGCACTAAGTGAGTTAAGCGTCGGGGTAGCCCACGAAATTAAAATTTTCTTACGTTTCTGAACGCGCTCGGCACATCTAAACCGCGTTCAAGAACTGTCAGTATTATCATTGCAGTAAAATATTATCACTGCCAGCTCTTTAACGCCGTTAAGATGTGCTGATCACGTTCAGTTTTATTGGTGTTTTCTGCCCTCAGTCAGTCAACAAGGTAATATTGGCAGTGCTTAGTCGAAAATGCGGGATATGTAGGGTAAGGTTGCTCAAGTCGTACCCCGATGATATCCCAGCTGTTGCGTGTAAAAAGTGTCATCTAGTGAGGTTGATCTGAACTAAATAGTCGCCGACTGAATCAAGTATGGTTATAATAATTTATGCAAAGCTGTTTTGTATAAACTTTAAATGTGCCCAATTTTATACTCATCCGTCGTCCTTTTCGTAAAAAGGGATACAAATTTTTTGCTTCACTTATTATATAGATATTATAACGTTAAAATTCACAGGAGATCCAGACAGTTTATTTTACCGTGTGGTACGGAACCCTTCGTGTGCGAGTTCAACTCGGACTTGACCTGTTGTTTAACTAAATTAATGAGGAAAACATTTTAGGAATTAAAGCTGTTTTTGTACAATTATTTAAGAACTAACTGCCGCCCGCGGCTTCGCCTGCGTGGAAGTCGGTAACTGGGATAGTTTTGGGTGGGAACGTACTAACGAGATAAAAATTATTCTATGTGTTAATCTAGGTTATAATCTAACTTTGTGCCAAATTTCATCCAAATCCAATGAGTAGTTTTTGCGTGAAAGAGTAACAAACATCCATACATACAAACTTTCGCATTTATAATATTATATATACAGGGTGTGGCGTAAATAGTGGTCCACCGTTAAGGATTCGATATACCCGATAATTGACTATTACATATTACAATTTTAACCATTTTTACCCAAGGATTCCGATAGTATATTTTTTATTTTTTTTATATCGAATAGAAATTCGGTTAGCATTTAAAAAATATGGTTTTGAAATTACTTGTTGTAGTTTCAACAAAAAACATTTTTTATCATTTTTTATGGGTTACAAAAGGTAGAAATTTCGTAAATAAAAAACATAAGTACTTAAAATAAATATTTTCGGAATCCTTGGGTAAAAATGGTTAAAATTGTAACATATTATAGTAAATTATCTGGTATATCAAATCCTTAACGGTGGACCACTATTTAAGCCACACCCTGTATATAGTAAGGATTGTAGTGCTCGATCAAATTGCTCATTATTACATCGTGCGTCTAGATTTTAAATTCATGATTGCACTTGTTGTTTTTCTTGTAATTTACATGAGGTTTACAAGGAATGTTAAGCTGACACACGTCATAATGAGATTAGGCTGCACGCTTCGCTGTTCATAATGCGTTGCACTTTAGAAGCAGTAGGGCCAGCAGCCTATTTGTGCAACACACTATTAATCAGAATGTGAATAATTTTAAAGGTTATTGCTAATCCATTGCTTCGTATGTTCGAAGAATTCGTCTGCTTGACAACGTAAATAACGCAAGGAATTTTGTGGAACTGTCAAAGGGAAAGCGATTCCTACTGATAGTGTATTACGAAATCAGCTAAATCAACCAGAAATCAGCGGTGCCATACATTTGGTGTAAGTCGGTATTCAAATTTTGTATTTTGACAGCAATTTTTGAAGTGAAAACTTCTTTAGGTGCGTTGGGCATTTTTTGAGATGGGAAAAACAATTGAACTCGCGACACTGTTATCGACACCACTGACAACACGAACGTACGAACGAACAAAGTTGAAAGTACGTTGAATGTTGTTTAATCTCGACGATTCAAAAAATACACACGTAATTGTTCAAGTTTTCACTTCTGTCGGCACTGCTGGAGTGCCACTGTTATATTTTTCTTGCGAATATGACGTTGGTCCTAGAAGAAAGTTGTTCAGTTTGAAGGTCTCTGAAACACCCTTAAACCATAATCACAATCAGCCATAACATTCCCACTGCTGGGACTCAGACCTTCTCTCTGTAAGAGGGAGTGTGCCATAATCCACCACGCGGGCCCAGGGCGAGTTGGTGGATGTCACATGTCTTCGAATATTGATTCTTGGACATGCCGTTTTCTCATGATGTCTGCCTTCACCGTTTTAAGAGCAGTGGTGATGAAATTAAATAAATATCGTGTAATTTTATTTTTTATTTCTTTGGGACAACAAACAATATTGTGTAATAATGCTTAATACTAAAGTACTCTGACAGGGTTCCTATGTCCAGCAGGATTAGCATGACGCTTTCTATTTCTACGAAGAATAGACAGTGTTTTTTTAATACAAAGTGACATTTCGTTTCTCCATTTTTGACATCGCACCGTATATATATTATATCCTCACAATCCTCGTACAATCTGTACTTTTGTCTTTTGTTTCTAACGATCTTTGTCTAAGTTATTCGTGGTAGCGTGCATTCGTTGTTAAGTGATTTGTGTTAGTAAACTTACGGGGACATGTTATTCGGTGTTACACTTTTCTAGGTCACGTAACACACTCCTCTGCATCATACCCAAAGGTCGACTGGTAGAAAATGCCTATGGCATTAAGTCCGCCTCTGTGCATGTGTGTGCTTAAAGTATTAAATAAATAAATATATACAATTATCTACAAAATCATGATTCATTTAGAATGGATTACTGTGATAATTAATAGAAATCACATCATCATGTCATGTATCATTATGTACATCATTTAGTTAATAGTCATGTCTATTCTTCCGTCGACAAATCGGTGATCGTGCTAAGCCTGCAGCAGTAAGTCTTTCAGCTGAAATGATACAGGCACCTACTCTCCCTTAGAAATCACTTCATCAAACAGTATCAACATCAACTATCTTACTTATCACTTTGTTAAATACCTAAAAAAAAACACTCTTTCGTCCCTTTATTTTTGCCCCTTTTCAATAGCGCCAATCTTATCGCCATCTTGACTTTAACGTACAAACGAGTGTAACATCAAAATGTCCTCCCTAATCAAGTTCAAAGCAGTTCAAACCAGTTAATGCCGGTTCGTATACCCTGTCTATTATGTTGTACCTTCTACCGTTCAAAAATCCTTGGTAACGGCCGTTTAAAATTTCCAAAGGTGTATTGATTTCTGCCAACCCTCTGATGCTTCGTGAGGGTTGAAAGTAAGGGTGCGTTGTCAATAGTCAATATGGTATTGGATGGGAACGTGTATCTGCTGCGATCATCTAAGTATAGGTATAAAAGATTATCTGTAGCACGTGCTTTTGAGGTGTTTACTTTATGACCAATTTCCCCGATTCCACATTTCAACAGTTATATTTAAGTCTCATTAATTGGGGGCGACCCTATTGCCATCAAACGGGCATAAATGCAGACTCCGGGCTACTTCTGAGAAATTCCTGATGGAAAACCCAATAACGCTTTGTTCGACCCGGGAATTGAACCCAGGAACTTACGATAAGCAGTAGCACTAACGAGCCCACGAGTCGAAAACTTATTTCTCTCGTTAACGTTCTTACATGCACTCATGAAACACCAAACTTAGGAAAACGGCTGAAATTGATCGTTTCTCATCGAGAAAAATTGACAAGAAGCTTCATTCAATAACCAGTCGTAGACGTCAATAAAAAAAATATTTTTATGCACCATGATGACCTCCGGCAATAGAAAAGAATGTTTAAAAACTAAACAAAGCGCAAAAAGAATACCAACAACTTCAATATCGATTACCGAACCTTCACTACCAGACCTCACACTCGATTAAATACCCTCTTTCACCACAAAAATAAAAGCATGACTGCCCTCTTCAACTTAAAAAGGCCAAATCTAAACGACTTCGGGCAAGTAAAACGCTTAAACTTGATATAAAAAAAACTATACGCTCGGGCACATCACTCCATGAACCAAACATGGTTGCTCATGCGGCAAATTGATTCAAAAATATACCGTCAAATTGAATAGCAGTAAGTGAGTTACGTCCCAAAATATTTCAAGCGTGACCCTATGTTGTATTGTTGTGAATGGGCCCTTTTTCGCGCTTGCTGATGGTAAGCTAATTCTGGTGAAAGAACACAAATATTGTCTTGAGTAAATCACAGCGGCTAACTATTCTTATCGTTTAAGGCGGTGATTACTTGAAAACGAAAAAAGGTGTTTTTTTTAAATCAGTGTATCTCTTTAACCGTAAATAATTTTGAAAGCAAAAAAATATATGATATTTTCAAGTTTTTTTTTGCATACAGTGAAAGAATTCAAACCATAATTAAACATACATACATAGATTTAATGCATCAAATAAATCATCAAAGTCACCTCTTAATTATCATTAAAACCAGTTTATCCCTTCAATAACAATTATAATTATAATTAAAAATATACCACAAAATTCTAAATGCCAAACTGCATCCAGTGATGGATTATTTAGTAAGAAATAGTAAATATCTAATTTAATACGATTATATTTGCATTTTTACGACATACGCTTTGCTCATTTATTATTCGAATTTATTACAACAGATTTTAACCCGTATCGGATTGCAATAAGAAGTATTATCACTTATAACGACAATATTTAAAGTTACCAGGGCCTTAAGTGGTGTACTAAATAATGCCACTGATGCTGCGTTAAACGTGGCAACGTTCTGGGCTCAAACTGTACAAAAACAAAAGTATACAAGTACCATCGACACGAAAAGAAGAAGTAGTTTACTATGGTCTAATTGATTAAGGGGCAAGGCTAAGCTGAGTGACAACGATGAGTCACAATTTTTTTTTAATTAAAACCAAAACTATGACCTAAAACTATCAAAACCAAAAAACCAGAAACCAGAAAAACCAGATCAGGTTGGCGTTTCCTATCTGACAAGTCTGAGAAGAAAGGCCGATACAAACTCAGGGCAGGTCACGGTCTCTTTTCAAGTCCAGACGTAATCTTGGTCAGATCATGTCGTGTCCAGATGACGAAATATAAGTGATACTAATTTTGAGTTTCACCAACTGGACACACGCTTGTCCAGTCTCTCGTGTCGAGTTGGTGACTAATCAATCAATCAATCAATCATTTTATTATCAGGCAGCTGAGGCCCATAGATAAAATACACAAAATAATCTTAAAAATATTAATAAACTAATACATATTATGAAACTTATCAAAACTATAACTATACACGTAAAGTGGTCGGCGTCGTGTATCGCTGTGAGGTGTCGCGTAACCGTCCTCGGAAACGCCGATATACGACACCTTTCGGCCAAAAGTCCTCTTTCAAGCAGGTCTGTAGATGCTGGGTTGGAACTCGGACCACGAACGACTTAAAGTTGACGTCGTGGCGCGATTCCAACCTTTCGACCCTCAGAGTCCAGTTGGTCTTCACTTTCAAGTACTGCACGACTTCCTCAATCTTCGTGGAATGATGCAGACGTGAAATGTACAGCTGCGTCGTAGGCACAGCAGGGCGCAGCAGCATGCTGGGTCCACTCGGTGCGGTACCGTACAAGTTACGAGGGCAAGGCTTCTTCTTCCTTTCTACCTTAGTAAAACCTTCCTCATCAACCAGGCCCAATCTTGGCACAGAGTTGCGGACCGCAGTCAGGGCAGGTTGAGTACCCCCCCCCCCCCCCCCCCCCCCTATGATGCCCCCTATGATGAACTCTATACATTTTCTCAATTACACGACACACAAGCGATTAATTAAACGCTGTAAAGTAAACAGTAGTCTACATGAACCTTAAAGTAATTATACAAAAGACATCTTCAATAAAAAGCCTTTGCAATATTACTCCTTCTTTAAAACTGTTCTTTCCCTCTATCGACGAAACAAAAATTACATTGCAAAGAGCGTATCAAGATAAATAAGAGGCGATATTTTATTTACACTTTTAATTAGTATTTATTTATCAGGCTAATTAGCGACTCTTAGCTAGAGGCCCATTTCATTTAGTAAATAAAACAGGTTTTTTTTTCTGTTGCGTAGTCGTCGTGTTGAATTTGAAGTAGATTTGCTTTGAAAATAAATATCTGCAGATGGTTAGCTTAGGGCTGTTCTTTAAATAGTAATACAGTTCTGCGGCTTAAACCCTTAAAATGTACCTACATCAAATAAAATAAATTAATATTGTATTGCGCGTATTAAGTTATGTATGTATGTTTGTTTAGTACTGAGCTATGTATCTTGTGTTGGTTTTCCAAAAATATACTAAAAATGAAGCAGGCCTCGAAGAAAAATAAAGTAAAAAAAAATGCACAAATAGGTGGAAAATTGTAGCTAACCCACAAATCAAGGATGGATGAATACATAATTGTACATAATTTAAATTGAGTTTAGATATTTGCCATCTATATCGTCAACAAACGTGATCTGTTAGGCAGACTCATTGAGTTTGATAACAATAGAAAAGCAATTGTGTTAATTACTTGATACTTGAAGGTTTATGGCGCATTTAACGACATCTAAACACACGTTCAAGAGTTGTTTTGAAATATTGAAATTGACTGTCCGTTTCAATATTTCACAACAACTTGAAGGTGGTTTAGATGAAAATCGCATTCAGCTTCATTGGTGAAATTCACCATACAATATTAATCCATCGGTACCAAGAAGAGATTCTAAACTGCCGATGGACAGGGCTGTAGAGAGAGAAACCTCCTCAATTTGCTTGCCGTGTCTAAGAGTACTGCTTTCTGTATCACGCCCTTGAGCCAGCCTCGCAATGAGAGCCTCCTGACGTGTTAGTGACTATCGGTGCAATTATTGCAGAGTACACGTCCGACATATCGACAACCTCGTGTGCCAAGTCTAGATTTTTTTATCTTTCTCAAATTTCGCAAGATTCTCATCATGAGAGACAGCACGGCGCTCTCGGCGATTTTTCACCACATACCTACAGCTGACAAAATGACCATGTTCTCAAACAGATTGCCCATCGCAGTATGTAATAATTTGCGCTCTGAAATGTCCAATCCTTTGCCTACAAAGATGCGGCAGTCATCAATAAAATAATTGTATGTATTGATCCGAACTGAAATAATTGGGCTCCAATATGTAACGGTATCCGACGGATGCTGCCGTCTTTATTACATTTTAATGGAACAATGTACAGACATGCATTTAAATGTATACTTTTACATACTGTTGCTGGTGATTTTCAATATCGGCAGAGTTTTAACTTGGTTATATTTTTTTCTGGAGCATGTTTTTTATAGTAACATGTACCAATAGGTACCAATTTTTCTAGATTAAATATGGTTTAAAAAAAAGTGGTCCTGTGGAGTTTTTCTCAAGTAATTTGGGCATCATTTGAGCTGTGCTCTAATTTTATAATGGTTAATTACATAACATTGGTTATTAACAGAATTAATTTGACGTGCTTTTTTTTTTTTTTTTTGTTAGGGTGGGAAATCATCAAATGACTTCTCCCGCTCTGGGTGGAGCAGGAGGGCGTGTCAGACTTTTACTGACTAAAACCCACCCGTGTTCCCTCAGTTGCCTGTGTGCCAGGGGCGACGGTATCTCTTTCGAACAACCCGCACCCCTGGCAGGCATCGGTCCTTGCGGACCCCACCAGTCCGGCGCACCAGGACACATGGCACGCCGTGACCACCCCAGGAACCAAGTAGCACAAGGGCCCTAGACTACCTTGGCACCCTTGGTCCCCCTGCGACGGGTCAGCGCAGTGGCCCCGCCGCCTACCACTTCTCGGCCGCAGAGGATAGGGAGAGCGGCCAACGCTATACCGACACTCCTCTTCCCCTGCGGCCCCACCGCGTCCGCCATCAAACGGTGGCGGCCCCGTCCAGGCCACGGAAGGGAAGAGCGCTACTCAAAAGTACCGGCACTCCTCCTCCGCCGCACCCTGTAACCCTCAGCCGCGATGCCTCCCATTCGACATCGCGGCCCGCCTCAGTTGCGGTGCACCTCACCGCAACCTACTTTTTGGCCGCTACGTCGTCGGCTTGGAGACCAAAGCCCTGACGAGCGGCCCCACCTTGGGGTTCCTCTTCGCTTCACCGTGGGAGCGGACCACGGCTACTGAGCCCCCCCGCAACGACAATGCGGGAACCCACTGGGGGGGATTAATTTGACGTGCTTGGGTACAACTTTCGTTCTGACAAAAGCTGTACCCAAGCACGTCAAATTAACTCTGTTAACGTTGTTAGTCTCCTAAAGTGAAGGAGTACACCTAGTTTATACCTGATGTAGCCTTTAATTTATATGTCATGTATTGTGTGGATCCTAAATCAATAAATAAACTACAATCATTTGCAACATCAGTAAAACGTTCAATTTACTATGAAAAGTAATGAAATAATATTATAATAAAATCATAAATAACACTCAAAAATTGAACGATTACTGAACGAATGTCTATAGTCCGTTCTTCGTGAACAAGCCATCAATTTCAATAAAACGTTGGAGTGAGACAAAAAATGACGCAATCAATCATTCGAACCCGTCATTTTGACGTCACGTTTTGGGGCGACCGACCAACGCTTCGTTTCAAAAGTTTCCCCATATTATTATATTTTGGGGTTGCACCATTTGTTTGTATAGAGATATTGCCTATAATTTTGTCGATGGGTGCAATAACCCCCCTTGTGGCATTCCATTATTCTGATGGACGAAGGGAGAATTTTATAGTAAAACAAAAAATATCCTACCTTCACAATTCGGTTAATTTGTTTCAGGATTATGTTTCTTTTTATATTGCTGAATGGGCCTGCACTTGACCTCGATAGTGATTAAATTTTGTTGATATGATACAATATTATGACTAGTTGTTAGCTGCCACTTCAGTTGCATGAAAACAGCATTACGTAATTTGACCAATTCAATTTTTTTATTTTAGAATTCTTAAGTTCGGAAGAGCTTAGCAAAGGCCCTTGAGAAACACAAACCTGTCAGATAGTAAACTTCATTTTTAATTAACTGCAGCTGTCAAAAAGCAAGTAGGTAAGCAAATATAAACACAGCTAGGTGCAATATTACGATTATTGCAAATATAGTTTGGCAACATAAACGTTAGGCTAAGGACATACAAACGGTTTATTGCAAACGTTTCGAATTTCGTCTAATAGTGTCTTTGTCTTAATGTAAAACTATAATAGGTCTCCTAACATAGATTTAAATGCCTGCCTCGTTGGTCTAGTGGTCGCAAGCGCAAGCTAAGCATGAGGTCCTGGGATCAATTCCCTGATGGGGCAAAGTATAATTAGGTGTTTTAGGTGTAACTGAAGAATAAATATGATGGTTTGACATATTTTGTAAACGAAAGCTGCCGAACTGCAATATTTATTCCTCAGATAAAAAATATCTGAGTATTGAAAAACAGACCTAAATAAAACAAATAATTTTATTATGAGAATATACTGACAGACAAACACACTTCTAGAGTAAACGTTACAGAAATATTAATAATTTGACAATGTAATTTATGATAATAAAAATACGTATGCGACTAAGTATAACGAGGTGGAAATATAGTGTTATTTCTTTCTTCTTTTAAATAATGCAACAGTTTTGCAGTCCCTAATGTTTGTCACGATAATTATTCTTGCAGCATTTATATATCTTGTGTCTCGACCCTTACAGTTGTCCTTAGCTATATGTATAGCTTCGGAATGCCCTGATACATTGGAATGACAGCCCGAAGCAATAGGCAGAAACTATTATCGTATAGCCAATGCCATGGGTCTATTAATACTGAGTAAGCCTTTACTGTTAAGGCAGCTATCTGAGTAGTATTACATTGATGGCAATTGGGGACTAAAAGGAAAAGAAGTGTAAGTGGGGGGATGTAATGGGTAGTAATGCCGAAATAGGCGATTTGATATTATTAGATACTAGTTTTTGCTAGCGGCTTCGCCCGCATGGCTGTCCATTTTTTATCCCACGGGAACGTGAGTACTACCGGGATAAAAAGTATCATAATTATGTTAACACATATGATACTTTTTATCCAGGTTATAAACCTATGTGTCTGCCAAATTTCTTCCAAATCCGTTCAGTCGTTTTTGCATGCTTGAGTAACATCAAAACAACTCAACATCTAAACATGCAAACTTTCACATTTATAATATTAGAAGTAAGTATAAGATAGTAGGGTTATAATATTAGTAGAAATAAGGGTAATGTTATAAACGAAGATAAAGAAAGTATGACCCTGAGTAGCAAAGTAGTTGGTGTTACAAAAAAAACGAAAAGGTCTCAGAAAGGAGCTAAGTTAGGTAGGTGGAAAGTCAGCTTAAGTTTGTGAAGGCCAAAATGGGTTGCTTAAGGGGAACCTAGTCGCGGGCTCGAACTCACTGGTGGGCCTGGCTAAAAATCACGCGGTCTCACCAGGCTTCTTGTCCGACAGAGATAGTATCAGTAATGAGCAGTTAGACGTTAGTCTACACGCACAACGTTATTGAGTGAGATGCAGGATCATTTATAGTAAAAATTCGTGAAAATTGTTAGAAAAGTGCTTTGGAAGATCGGTTTTATGAAAAAGCAAATGCATAAATCAATGACCAATAAAGTTTCTTTTCGATAATTGCACTTTGTCGAAACTGACTTGGTTTTGGAGATTTTACACTTCTTTTATTACTAAAACACGCCCAAAGTTAAGTAAAATTAACAAGAAAAACGAATCTCTGTTGGCTCCTAACTTTTTAATTGGTTTTTATTTTGGTATTCTGTTTCCGTATAGATAATATTAATAATGAAACAAAACGACCATATTTTACTTAAGATGTGCCATGTCAGACAGTGGAGTAAAACACTCCCGAAGTTTGTATGCAAAAAATGTGGAATCACAACATTTAAATTCAAGTTGCCGATGTTCAAAGTTTAGTAAAGGTCATATTGATAAATTTCTGAAACGTTTGGCCTTTTAACATAACATCACAGCTTCATTCCTCCAAGGGTTAAGGCATAGGTGTGCTTATAGCACATCCATATTTCGCCAGTAAAATTTGAATTTTCCCATTTAATAGAGGATCTGCCTATTGGCATCAACCGGGCAGAAATCCCGACTCCAGGCTTCAACATCCAAGCATTCAAGTTGCCAATACAAAAAGTTAAGTAAATTTAAAATTAACAATTTCTACAAACAGTTGGCCATACTTATACCTAAAGTAAAGGGTAGGTTTTATTTACAGAGTTACTATAAGTTACAACTTATAGTAGCTCTAGTTTTATGACTCAGACCAATCTTACTTCACAGCCCACACCTAACAATCACAACCCCTACACAAGAAACAAGAATCGCAACGAACGAAAACTCGGAGCCACAATTCCGACGAATAAAAACAATTTTGCAAAAACATTGACCGCACCGCAACGACTATTAGCCATTACCGCGCTCTAGCTAGTATGGCTTCACCCCGTTGCGCCCGACTGTACTTCCTAAGGCTTCGAGGTAAGTAATGAAGCAGCCGCTTGTTTATGGTACAGTCGAGTACTGCAGCGGGGTTAATTTATTTTGCTATTAAAAATAAAAGCGAAGAGTTCTGTGGTGACTTGGGTTAAAAATTGGTGGGCCGAAAAGGGGTGAAATATTTTTCGTACATTAAAAAAACCTATTTCTATTTTAAATGATGCCCAAGGTAATTTCCCAATGTAAATTATTTGTATTTTATCTACCATAACGCTTCAGTTCTTTTTATACCTAGCAGTTTTTTACTATTATATCTTACGTAAACGAAGGGCTGTTCCAGAAAGTGATAAACACCCTTTTCATTTCAAATATTTTCTTTCCCCAACAACAAACAGACAGAAAACGTAACAAATCTTTGAGATTGTACTGAAATAAACCTTGCAAAATGAACACAGCGACAAAACTTTAAAATGTGAAGCAATGTTCACAAAGACGCAGAAGCCTAATAAAAAGAAGTTGGCCTGAACACGTTGTGTTTACACAGAGATTGAAAGAAAACGATACAATATTTATGTAACACAGGGATAATGCTGGCGTAGGGTAACAGTTTTAATTACTTTTTTTTTTTCAATTTAATGAGGCTGTACATAAACTTATTTTATTTTATTTAATTTCAATGAAGCTATATAAGGAAGGGTGTTTTTTTTTACAGTTTGAAATATTTTTAATGGTGAGACATATAATCGCAACAAAATCTGAACGCCCAATTCTCCTAATTGAAAACGTTCAAAATCTTGTCGCAGTATAATCTTGGTGAAAAACTTGTCAAAAAGTGTGGAAACTCGAGAATTTTTGACAGATTCAGACTGAGATCAGACTGTCAACGTTCTTAAAATTACGAGAATTGCCCCTCAGGACAGGAATAATGCTTAGATATTGTTTGCCCTTAACACTTTCCTATTCGCATGGTAATAAATATTTTTCAGTGATGTTAAGTTGAAGTTTAATAGAATAAAGTTAGAATATTTAACTTTCAAAGATAGAAAATAGAAATATGTTAGAATAAGAAAAGGAGAAACAATCAGCTGCCTGATATGAAAATTCTCAACACCAACATTCCTTGCACAACACTTCATTGTAAATTCAAAAAAATAATATCACACTTTTTTCAGAGTTGCTCATTTCGCTCGTGCCCCGGGGCTCTAAGCTCAAATGTTCCTTCCATGTTTGATTCTTATTTACAAGGCGGCAGAAGTAAATTACGTTCCAGCTTGCGATTGATTGTTCTCGGCAATCCCTCGAGATTGCAAGTTGCAATTTTATTGCAACCTCTGTCGGCCGTACTAAGAAGTGCGGATCGACTTTGTTTCTTTCATGGTTTTTTAAGATGATGATCGGGGAGCTTTGCGTTTCGCGTTTGTAAGGAGGAAAAAGTAATTTGCAATTTTCTTTCAGTGTTAGTCATTATGGGATTGCCTTTTCAAATTCTTTGTGTGAGAATGCAAAGATTGGCTGCAGGAATAATAATATCAAAAGTCTAGTAATTTGTTGTTTTAACGGCAACAGAAATACACATTGTATAAATTTCAACTGTCTACCTATTACGGATCATGAGATATAGCCCGCTGACAGACAGATGGACGGACGGACGGACAGCGGGGGCTTAGTAATAGGGTGCCCCCGTTGGTTACCCCTAGTCTTGTGTAGTTCGTGCACGATGAACGAATAGGAACAGTTTCTTTGCACTGTACTAAAAGAAACGTTTCCGAATGTCGACTTGTAATCGGTCTATTAGGTCTAATAGCTCCTGGTAAAACTACAAAGAGCCATAACGTATGTCCGAACGAGAATGACAGTGACTGATTTGCGTGATACGATTTCAATGAGACTTTTTTGCTCTGTGATCTATGGAAGTACTGACTGAGAGCGAAGACCGAATAGAGCCAATAGAACTAATAGAATGAACTAGTTCACTGACCGAAATTAATTAGTACGGAGCGATCTTAAAAATGACCGAGCAGGCACAAGACTAGTTACCCCCCTTTGGGTACGGAACCCCTTAACAATATTTTCGTTATTTTGTAACTAGTTTTTGAAAAACTTAAGTAGGTACCTGCTCATCGGTCAAGAATTAATAATGGTTTTCATAGATGGATGGTACCGCAAATAAGTATGTAAATCACTTTGTGTAAATAATTAAGTTTATTTTTCATAATTGCCCAAAATAAGATCAACAACCAGTTTCCTAAATCCCAATAAAATAAAACCCTAAAGTACTGAGCTTAATATAATTTTAAGGATAATACGCGAGCACTCGTGGTAAGCTCGCAAAGTCGGGCAAATGTTTCCCGCAAATAAATAAAGGTGCAGAATTTCATCTGGCATTTATAGACGTGGCTGTACTTTACGACTTTTTTGTTGACTGTACGCGCGAATTTGTTCAGTAGATCTGTTCATGTGGGAAAAAATATCGTAATCTTTTGCTATATGTACTTACCTAATTAATTAATGGAGAGCATATAAAGCTCACTAATATTATAATGTGGTTTTTCTTCCATATTTGGCACCCTGTTGATGTGCCCTACAGGTTCCATATTTGGTACGCTAGCTATAATCTTTTGTGACATCTTTTTTTTTTTTTATGTACGAAAATAACGTCTCTCACGTTTCAAAATAACATTGTCTTTTACATTCTCACCCGAGCTTGACTTGATGTGATCAAGACCGCTACAGTGAATGATAATTCTGACTGCATTTTTTTTTACTTCCCTAGCCACTTCATTGCACGTCCTACTGTCTAATAAAGTGTAATACCGCCATAACTCCCGCCAAAGCTAAGCAAAGTTTCATTTCTGATTACATATTCTTCTCTTCTCGGATTTTGACCAAGAAGCGAATAATGAATTCATCGTCCCCAGTAATGAAATCACAAAATTTTCACTTGCTACTGAAATTTAATTATGAATTCCTGAAAACCAACGTCTGAAACGCTCGCCCAAGTTCCGTTGGAATCGTTTAATAGTTTCTTTTTAACCGTTTCAAGCGTTCCAGTAATTATTTGAGCCAAGTCTTGAGCGTATACATTAATTTTTAATTAAATTAATCGATAGTTGGCCTTTTTAATTTCATGAATAAACTAGTAACACCTTCGCACTGGTTTTACGACTTCATCAAAGATCGGGGTTTCGTTATTATAACGTAAGTTAAATAATAAAGTAATTATCTACATACAATTGCGTTCCGGAATAAATTACTTAAACTATTCTAAAAACCGCATTAATAATCCGTTGTATAAAAAAACAACGGGATCACACAAACAGATGAAAAGCGACTTTAAATTTATAATACTTAAGCATAAAAATAATGCAGAGGGGCTAGTTAGATAGATTTTGACATCCTTTTTCCAAGTTAGACTTTTAGGTTTAAAAGTAGACAAAAGCCAAAAATCCAGCATTATTTTGCGCTAGCTTTTACTAGTTTAGTGCCCGTGTTACACTAGGTGACCGCCGCAACCGAAACGCGTGTGACGTCGATCAACGTCATGACTACACGTTGACGTGACGTCGGGGACTGGTGCAATTTATCTATTGCTTAAATGCCTCCCGCGTTGCAATATTGCGCGGAGCTTTGATGTGCGTTAGTCAACTGTTGACTATAAATGTTCTCTAAATATGTTGTTTTGCTATTGTACTGAAATTGTACTGGATCGCAGATTCGAATTATTTTGGGAGTTGGTACACAATATTATGATACTAGTTTTTTGTCAGAGGCTTCGTGCGGCGGTCAAAATTATCCCAAGGGATGGTACTTTCCTGGGATAAAAGTATCCTATGTGTTAATATAGATTATCAACTATCTGTGAGCCAAATTTCATCCAAATCTCTTCAGTCCTTTTTGCGTGATTGAGTTTCAAACATCCAAACATCTAAACATAGAAACTTAAATAAAAAAATATTAAATACTCGTTTTGACAGTGGCTTCGCCCGCTTGGAGGTCAAACATTATTCCATGAGAATATTCTACCAGGATAAAAGTATGTGTTAATCCAGGTTACAAACTACCTGTGTGCCAAATTTCATCCAAATCCGTTCAGCCTTTTTGCGTGATTGAGTAACAAACATCCAAGCATCTTAACGTCCACATATACAATCTGACATGGAAACTAGGATAATAGGATATCCGGGGTATGAGGAAGCGACTAGCTACTAGCTATTAACAATTTTCTCGCTCAATTGCAGGTCCCGTGTTAGTAAAACTGTTTACACTGTCAGCGAGGACTCGTTTGTCGCAGCGACAAGAGCTATCAAAGTACTGGCTCAGCGATGCTCGCTTAGCGGGCCGAATACTCGCCGAGACACTCACGCTTGGTACATAAATATACCAACGAGTAATCGCTCGTCGCTGTCGCACTCGCTGCTCGTCAACTAGTTTTTAGTTTCTAGCTCTACTCGCTTTACGTTAATCGTCAGCGATGGAACAAGTGCCTAATACTATTAAGTTAAAAGTCTGGGTCCTTTCGTGTGAATTGAAGCCTATGAGATTGACCAACTTACAATATTTCAATGAAATTAATCCAATATTTTAAAGCTAAACTTTATTAAAACGTATAAACAACAAACTCCGGGATTTTATTAAAAAATATTAAAATTTTAAAGGAATATAAATACTGCTGAATCCCGTCGTAAAATTGACAAAACCCCGAAGGGTAGTGAGCATATTTTATGAAATACTATCCGAAACGTGAGGGACGTTGCAAAAAAAGCTATAGAATAAAACTGCACCCTAATTGCGTAACACGCGATTAATCATAATCGATTTAATTTTGACAGTTCAACAATATTCATTGCGTTATTTACGTTGTTAAGCAGACACATTTTTCTAACATATGAAGCAATGGTTTAGCCATCTGTTTCAAAACGAAACACATTATGATTCATCATGAGTTACGCAATTAGGGTGCCGTTATAAAATCAGGGAAATTAATTGTAAGTCTGATTACTGATTACTATCAATCTGCCTAGCCATTTCTTAACAATTTTGGGCACGGATTTCAGTCTAACTCGCTGCAGCTGAATGCCAGTATTTACATGAAGCGACTGCCTTTCTTACCTCTACAACCCAGTTAATGGGTAATACGGAGTTACTGGGTAATACGATACCTGGTTTGGCAGACTTTCGGGCTTCTGATGACTCGTAACTACAGTCGAAGATCCACGACTGGTATAGCCGGGACCGGGACCGGGCACCAGGGGTGTTGGTATGTAAAAACTTGAAACCGCGCCAAGCGTAGCTTAACGGCTGTTATAACTTAGCCACAAGCCATTCAATCAATGGGCACGCCACGATTGCGGCGGTATGTCGCCTGTGGCTTGGAGGAGTGGCTTGAGAGGCGCCACGGCGTCCTCACCCTGCCTGACGCAGGTCCTCAACGGACACGCGTGTTTCGGGAAGTTCCTGTTTCGTATAAGGCGGGAGGAAACGCCCGGGTGTTTTCACTGCATAGATCGCCCCGAGGACATGGTGGAACATACGGTGGAGGTCTGCCCGGCTTGGGCGGAGCACCGCCGTGTCCTCGTGGAGGCGATCGGCGGTGTAGATCTCTCGCGTCTGGCCCTGGTCCAGGCCATGGTACGGAGCGACAGTGCATGGGTAGCCGTCGCCTCCTTCTGCGAAGCAGTAATGCTCGCGAAGAGGGAGGCGGCACACGTGAGAGAGAGGCAGTATATGCGCCCTCGCGGCCCTAGCCTCCGCAGGAAACGCCCTGGGCGTCGGGAATCCCAGGCTGATTCCCCGACACCGTAGGCGCGGGCTTGCGGACGGCGAGTAATGGGTAGCTCGCTGTCCGGTAAGGACTAAGGCCGGATCGACGGCGCGTTGTGTTCCACGCGCGCCTCAAAGAGATGTCAGCACCAACTGGTGGAGCCAGCAAGGGCTGATGGCTGCCAGGAGTGCGGGTTGTTCGAAAGAGATACCGTGGCCCCTGGCACACAGGCAACTGAACACGGGTGGGTTTCAGTCAGTAAAAGTCTGACACGCGCTCTTACTCCACCCAGAGCGGGAGAAGTTATATGAAGATTGCCCATCCAAAAAAAACCCTTCAATTAACTGACTATTCCTAACTCGTATTGTCCGTATATTCAAATCACAACATGATTCATCGAGAGTAGCATGAAAAGTATAGCCATTTCAAAATGGCAAATTGACATAGGGTAACGATTAATTTCCCTGACTGTACACGGGAGAAGCTTGGCTATACAGCTCGTTTTATTTGGATGTACTCCAAAAAAGTTTCCAAAATAACCAAACTTACATTCCCATCTGCCGAGTTCGCCATCTAAGTGAAAAGTTAGAAGCAAAATTACATTTCGTCGCGCCAGTAAAAAAACCGTATATTTCGGTATTTCGGCGGCACGTCCGCGTTAAGAATATAAGAGGCTTAGAATAACGCAATCCGCGTGTTTTTTCAGAGTGTCGCGAGAATTTCTTGGCGTGGGGTGCGTTTCGAACTTTTTTCATTCGCGGCAGAATCGCTTGAGCCTGTGATGCTCAACCTGCGGCTGTAAACATATTGTGTAAATAAACTGTTTTAAACGAAAATGCGTGGTTTAAAACCCGTTTTTAATTTGTTTAAAACGGTTACAACCACGACTACGTGGGCCGTACATTGATTATGATTACGTATGAGGTGAACAACACAAAGTATTGATAGATATTATATGGTGTTACTAACATATTGTAATTAATAGAAATTATGAAATAGGTATTTTCTCAATTGTTATTTCACGAGAAAATTGCTTTTGACTCTTGCGTAAGTGTATAGTATTTATGCTTGTGACTGTACTTGATGTTTGTTGTCATCCAGCCATTTTAATGAGGCAAATGTGAAAATCTGACAAATATCTTCAAATAACACATTTAAATAAATGTTTTTAATATATTTTTTAAACTTTGAGCACCACAGATCTAAACTTATAATCCTGGTTTGATTTCGTTCGGCCGCCCATAACTGCTACTTATACACAGGTGGTTCCCCTTTTTCACAACTTTATGCAAAATAGTATTCGACTTTAATATTTCGTGGAAGGTATTACGTTTTATAAATTACTTCGCGACGTGGCCTGGCCTAAAACAAAGTTTTCGGTTCGGCTGGGAATTACTTTCCCTGTAGGCATACGATCGAAAAGATGGTATTATAAGTGTATGCTAATGATGTTGGTGGAATCGCTGTCCTGTCGCTTGTAGTGTTTACGTTGGTTTGTAAAGCTAATCAAATCATGATCGCCCTAATCTATCTACATTGACTTTTCCCAACTACGGTTAACTGGAAGCCGGTTCGGCTTCCAGTTAACCGGATGCAGCTGAATACCAGAATTTTACATGAAGCGATTGCCTATCTGATCTTCACAACCTATTTACTGGTTAAAACGATACCCGTTAGCTATGACTGGTTGTCAGACTTTCGGGGTTCTGACGACCAATAACGACCGCCCACAAACGACAGCCGGGACCAACGGCTTAACGTGATTTCCGAGGCACAGAGCGGTTTCGGTATGTAAAAATGTTCATCCATCTACGGACCAGCCGCGGCAAGCGTAGCACGATCAACCTGTGCGGCTATTATAACTTAGCCTTAGTAACCTATAAATAATGCTGTTAAATTATAGGACACAAAGTTATTCGTTTCACACAATGTAACGCTAGTTGTACCTACGTTTCAAAGTAGTTAATATGATGGTAAACTTACTTATGTGCTCCAGCTTGCCGACTTTAAAAAACCTGAAAAATAGAGAAAGTTTTTAATAAATCTGTTCTTCGTACTAAAGTCAACAGCCAAGCTAACCCGCGAAATTTATGTTTTCTTACGTTTTTTGGAATTTGCATGTCAGCGTCAGATCGTATGTTTACCAAAATATGATTCGTTACCGCAGTAAGTATGTATTTATACTCCATTTGAAATACGATTAGACATTTAACTAAACCCTTTTTACAGTTCGATCAACCGATTTTGACTTCTATTGCTTTAGTGGCAGAACAAATGGCAGCTGCAGTAAACAGTTGGTATTGTAACTACTATTTTTCTTTTAATGCCATCCTTATGCCTCCGGTATAGGTGTCAGAATCGGTTGAACTGACTGTAAAATTAGTTTGTTTTAAATGTCAAATCTTATTTCAAATGGAGTATACATAATTATAATCATATAAATCAGCGCTACAGCCCTATAAGTTGCCTTCTGACACTGACCTACAAATCGCAAAAAAACGTAAGTAAATTTGAATTTTTCGGCTACCTCTGCGCATCTCCCCTTTAAGTTTTTCTTAGAGAAAAATCGTGGAAATCGTTTTTATTCGATCAATTCTCATAGGAAAGTATTCCTCCTCGCTGTAGCTTTTTTGACCTTTTGATTCTAGCGTTCTGTCAAAATTATAACAAAACATAACATCACGCCCTGTTTCCAGAAAGGGTTGGGTGTTTTTTTATGTTGGGAAATCGTCAAATAACTTTTCCCGCTCTGAGTAGAGCGGGAGGACGTGTCAGACTTTTACTGACTAAAACCCACCAGTGTTCCCTTATTTGCCTGTTTGCCAGGGGCCACGGTATCTCTTTCGAACAACCCACACCCCTGGCAGGCTTTGGCCTTGCGGACCCCACCAGTTGATGCAGACATCTCTTTGAGACGTGTTATGTTATCTCAAAACTATAAATAAATATGAAACATAAAAGAAAAGAATATGTAGACGTAGCAGGTCTGCCTACCCCCATAGGACGATGGCGTTAATTTATTATGTACCTAAGTATATATAAACAATTAAATTTACTATAGCATCCAATCAAAATACACTTGACAAACACCCGAACAACATTTAATTTCCACGCTTGTACGCATAATTACAGCCAAAATTTTAATTTGACAATCTGTCACCTGTCAACGCGTCAAATACACGTCACGTTGCTTTATCGCCGCCATACTGTAGCGGGACGGTGAAAAGCGATGACAGATGCTCAGTGGAGATCAAATAATGAATAAAACGCAAGACTAAGGCGGTTTTCACCCCCGTGCTAACGAGAAAAGTTGAGTTTGGCTGATACGCTCCGAACCGCACATTTCACTCTTTTTAGGAAGTGGTTTTGGTGGTGGGGGAAGCGATTTTTGTCAAAGTATAGTATAACGATGACGCGGGCAAAAAGTTCCTGGGAGGAACCTAGGGGAGGCCTTTGCCCAGCAGGGGGGGGGGGGGCAGTATACCTAGGCTAATATAAAAAGTGTACGTAACAGATTATTCATATAGCCAGTGTTACCTACTGTTTAAGTAAAACAAAATTATGTATATGTTACCGGCCAAACCCGATTTCAGGCCAAACTAGTTTGTTCTAGGCCAAACTGGTTTATTAAGCCGGGGCACGCCGTGGATAAGAAACGTTATAATATTAAACCATGGATTACTCCTGGACTAATTCGATGTATAAGACACAGAGATAAACTTCATCAGAGAGCAAAGAGATACCCTGATAATCTAATCATTCAAACCACCTATAAAAGATACAGGAATTTCTGCAACAATCTACTAAAGAATTTAAAAATAATTACGATAAAAACGAATTATGTAGAGCAGGTAACAATAGCAAGCAACTTTGGAAACATATTAAAAACGTCACCAATATGTCTAAACAGCGCGAATCAAATTCGAGTTTACTGCTTACTGATCCCTCACCACTCCTTTCTGCTAACAATGTTAATAACTTTTTTGTCAATGTTGGGAAAACTCTTGCGGAACAGATTCCGAAACATTATTGTGACCAACCTTCCCAAAAATCAAACAATTGCTGTAACCTGAAATCTTTTGCTATCCTGGACACTGACGAAGACGAAATAACCCGAATTATTGCTGGGCTTAAAGATGACTGTGCAGTTGGATGGGATAATATAAGCAACAAGATCCTTAAACTCTATAAGCATATTTTAGTACCACCTTTAACACATATATTTCGAATCTGTCTTTCCAATGGAATTTTCCCGAGATGTCTAAAAAAAGCAGTTGTAATCCCTGTCTTTAAATCGGGAAGTAAAGACTTAGTTAATAATTATAGGCCAATAGCGTTACTCCCATCAATATCAAAAATATTAGAGAAAATTATAAACAGTAGACTAATGAACTATCTAGAACACAATCATTTCTTATCCCCTGCGCAATTTGGTTTTAGAGCCAAATTATCCACAGCCGATGCGCTGCATAGCCTGACCGATTACATTTCAGACGAACTCGGCAAAGGGAACCAGACCCTGGGAGTCTTCCTTGATTTAGCCAAGGCCTTCGACACGGTGTCCGTTTCTGTCCTTCTCAATAAGCTAGAGACTATAGGTATAAGGGGAACGCCACTGAAACTATTTGCTGACTACTTACATGACCGATACCAATGCGTTAGAATAGATAAAACCATGAGCGATGAGCAGAAAAGTACGGGTTTTGGCGTGCCCCAGGGAAGTATTTTGGCCCCTACCCTATTCCTGATTTATATTAACGACCTGTGTAATCTTAATATTAAAGACGGGAAAATCATATCATATGCTGATGACACGGCGCTTATATTTACCGCTAAGACCAGTACCGAACTGTTCGAAATCGCACAACTAGGTTTTGATACTGTGACTAATTGGCTTCAAACAAATTTACTAACATTAAATGCTGATAAGACAAAATATATTCACTTCTCCATGCGCAAGCCTCAACTTAACATTACTAACCCTCAAATATATGCACATCAATGTGGAAACCGTTCAGTCAACATGTGTAATTGTCCTTTTATCCTCAAAACGAACAACATAAAATACCTCGGCGTAATAATGGACGACACTCTATCTTTCAGAAAACATATTGAAAGTCTCGTTAAAAGAGTGCGCAAATTAATATTTGTTTTTAAAAAACTGCGATCATTTGCAGACTCAAAATTAATCACACAAGTTTATTTAGCCCTATGTCAATCAATAATTCAGTACTGCATCACATCATGGGGTGGCGCACCAAAAACTAATCTGCTTCCTCTTGAAAGAGCACAGAGAGCAATTTTAAAGGTTGCAAACTTCCATCCCTTTTTCTTTCCCACAGATCTGCTATATAAATCCTGCAACGTGCTGACTGTTCGACAACTTTTCATTATGCACTTAGTACTAAAACAGCACACCATGCTTACCTACACTGCTGACAATACTTACAAAAGACGGAATGATATAGTATGCACATCCAATGCAACCTCAAAACATGTTTTTGTAGAAAGATTTTTTACATTCTTGGGCCCATTTCTGTACAATAGGTTAAATAGGAAACTAAGTATCTATAAATTAAATTACTTTAGCTGTAAGAAAATTATACTTAAATATTTACTAACCATCGCTTATGCACAGACAGAAGATCTACTTGTTGTCTGCAAATAGAACGACTAACATGCTATTTTATTACTTTTACTTTTATTCCCTAGTTTTAATTTACTTTTACCTTATATAGATTGTTAATTTATTACATTAAGTATTCATGCACTTCATAGCCTGAAACACAGGTTCAACCTAGTTCAGGCAATAAGCAACTGTGTTCTATTTTAATTTTTAAGATACTTTGTAAATGTGCTCCTTTTTACAAATAAACGATTATTATTATTATTATTATTATTATTATTAAATGGGTTAGGTTAGGTTAGGTTAGAACTGTGACCAAAAGCGCGCGAGCCGAGCGAGCGAAGCGAGCGGCGCCGCGGCAGCGGCCGGCGAGCGTTACTTCCAAAGGCTGTTAACGAAATGGCTAATTAAGCTAGTTGGCTGCGACATATCACGCGTAGGATAAGTCTGTTTGGCCTAGGACAAACTAGTTTGGCCTGAAATTGGGTTTGGCCAGTAACATATACAGTCCTCCAGACCAATTTCGCCCAATTTCAACAGAGGCTAGCCTTCGGCGCGGGAGATATTATAGTGAAGTTTGTGTGCAGACACAGGTCGGTCTCTACTCTCTTCCCTAATTTTTCGTGGACGGCAATTCGATGTAATTCTGTAACTAGGTTCATTACTGATGAAAAATAATAATGGGTAAGGTCTGGAACCCCGTGGTCCAGAGAAATATCAGAGGCAAAAAATAACAAGTCAATGCAATTCTGCTGTTATAACCAACGCAGCTCTTCAAGGGTTCCGTAGGGAAAGGTCATAAACAGACGAGCATTGGTAACTCAGAGATCCGATCGAGGCGACGTAGGACTAAGGTTTAAGACGTAAGACGACACGACAGCTTTGAAGTGGAGGAGTCATGGCAGGTTGAGAAGAGCCCTAACGGAGTGGTTGCCGAGAAACGGTAGAAGGAGCGTTGGGAGACCAATAGCCAGGTTGGTGACGATCTACAAGAACATCGCGGGAAAGACCTTGATGAGAATTGCGCAGACCAGAAAAGCATGTCACAAAAGGTAGGATGATCAGAAGTGGTTGGAACAAGGCTGCCCATGATGGCGAGTATAATGTATAAATGCTCATTAATAAGTAGTGTTTGCAAACAGATTATAGAAGATTAAAACTTAAATAAGCGTGTAATCGTATTTTCTTATTTTATTACCTACCGAATTGTTTTGTAATAATTACGTGTCATACTTGTTGGAAATGAATTCTGTAGTATTTTCAATTGTTTTTGGTAAGGAAAATTAAATAGAAAATACATTTTTTATGTAGTTAAAGTAAATAATTAAGTGATACATTCGTTTTCAGTTTTTTTCAGTACTTTATATCAAGTGGTAACAAATCGTAAACAAATACTATATTTTACTACTAAACATGTGAGTAAAAAATACTTTAGTCACATACAAAAATTTGTTCAACAGGGTAGGTTTTCCTATCATCCTAAGACCAGATTCGCACGGACGAAAAATATCGCTACGGGATTTTATCGCGCATTAGATTTGCAACTCTCGGTGTTGAACCGAGCGTTGAGAATTCAACAGAGTGCACCCAGCGCGTCGAAAAAACACACCGTTCAATTTTCAACTCTAGGCACTAAAAAGTGCATTGCCGATACAGTGCGCGAAAAAATTCCCTCGCGATATTATTACTGACTGAAGGGTTCGCTTCCTAAGAAAGCAGTGAATGGTCACACACTGACAACTGTCCAAATATCTGTAGCAACCCTAGCGATGCGATTGCTGAATTGCATTTTTGATATTGTACAGGAACACCCCGCGCCGGGCTCGCCAGTCGCTTACCATTGCCACGTCCTAATTTACTATATTATTAAACTCGGTTAGAGTTAATACAGTAAATTAGGACGTAGCAGGGCGATGGTATGTAAGCGACTGGCGTGCCCAGCGCGAGCGCTCCTGTACAATATCAAAAATGCAATTCAGCAATCGCATCGCTAGGGTTGCTACATACCTAAAGAGCGTTTTGTGACATGTTACCAAATATTGGTGGAAATGACACGATTTGCATGATGGTCGTTATAATACACTCCGGGACTACTAAATGGAGCCTCCTTGCATTTCCATATTAGGTATAAAACATCAAAATAGGACTGAGTCTAACCACTGATATACAAAAAATCCAAGATGCACAGTCTCAAACAAAAGTAACACTCAAAACTGTCCCCAATAATACGAAGTTGTGATAAAACACATTTTTTGCAAATTCGATCTTACACGCACAACTTAAAGTGGTTTTTACGCAGCAAAGTCCAAAAAGACTGACTAAAAGTTGACTGACGATACAATTGACACCAGCGCACATTGCGCCCATTTATGCAGACGATTTTGAGACGCTGATTGTGTAATTTTTTATTATTATTAGCTTTTTGATGCAGTTTTAAATCATCATTTTGATGTCACAATTGTACCAAAATAAACTTCACAACCATTTAAAAAGTTACAAAACTTATCATAACAAAACCAAAACACCTCGATTTAAGAATCCTGGAGTTTTTTTTTTAATTTATGAAGGAGCCGCCCGCTCTTGACCCCGACCACGCCTGATAGAAAACAATGGATGAGGTCTATTATGGAACGAGCGTGCCCAAAAGATCTTTGATCACTCTTGATTTGAAGGCATACGGGTTAAATATGCAAGGGACTACACAGACGCTGTGGCAGAGAGGTCCATACTTTGGGTGTGCTTAAAATAAATGTGAAGAAGTGGCACTGAGTACGACTGGTAAGGTTATCAAACAAGTGCGGATGGTACTCTAGGTACAGTAGTCTGGTACACCAGTAGTAGAACGGCGATGGTGGAATAAGGTTGTGGAACTCCTGCGCACACTCTGCAATTTACAGTCTGTTGAAGACAGACAGGCTGGCAACATTGCGCGTCACGTCTCGTTACCTTTAAGTTTTATTGCTCTGCGTTCCACCGAGTCAAGTGCAGCAAGCTTTATTTTGCATCCCATAAGTGGTTGTAATAATAACGGTGCTTCCTTTATTAGGGATATACTGGGACATTTGGACTATACTTGGTTAAGAAAGTTAGGCCTCATTGCAATGCTGGTCACCTCAGGACCACATTTATGTTACATCTGATTATATATTATGATTACAGCCTGAAGAACATATTTCTAAATTCTATTGCAAAAAAGTAGATAATTGCTTTTCAAGAAAAAAAGTGTGTGGCCTCGACGTGTGGTATTGGGTCTTCGCAGAATTTTATAACATTTGTACCTTATATAGCGTAAACTGCGCTATGCATGGACGTTAGTATGCATATTTTTAATTAACTGATCATATAGTATGAGGAGCGGGTGTACTGTGCCAAATCGAAAGCCAAATAATCGAATGTCAATTGATCGACCACTATAAATCGAACGTCTAAATACCCGAACGTTCATAATATCCAACTGGTTTATAAATCGAACATTCAATAGTTCGATTTATAGTAGTCGATCAATTGACATTCAATTATTTGGCATTCGATTTGGCATAGTACACCCATGAGGAGCGGGGTGTAAAGTTCACTAATCCTCTTATAGAAAAGGAAAAATCCGCCGATCTGACATGTTCTAGGTCTGGTGGGTTACTGCCCAACGACTGATGTTGGGACGTTGTATCTGTGCTAACTAGCATATACATGCGCGGTACACTCTGCTTGCGCGATGCAGGATTTGCGTGACGTCAGTGTATTGCGTAGTTCGCATGTGCCATGCTATGTAAAAGTCTAAATTATATCTAGATCAACGCAAAGGGCGAATTTCACTAATAAAACTGAATGCAACCAGCACATCTAAACCGCATTCAAGAACTGTCAGTGCCGATATTCCACAACTTAACGACAGTTATACTGACAGTTATGAAACTCAGTTTAGATGGACCGATTGCGTTCAGTTTCAGCGGTGAAATTCGTCCTTGTGGTTGCCTTTGGCTTTTACTTGCTTAGTTATTTTCATGTCCACAACGCATAGATTTTAGGTTAGTTATTGGTATTTTTACACCCTGAACCTTCGATCAACAAAAATAGCACTAGATTAAGGATTAGGAACAAAAGCATTACATTATAGCTTGATTATAAACCTTAACTCAAACAAAGTTTAGTATTGTTTGAAATATTAAGTAGGTACTACTTCGATTGAAAAGTAACATTATTTTTAAAATAAGAACAATAATGGATATGGGATGATAAAACATTATTTCTGAGCAATAAGATTGAAAAACCCAAATCGCAAAATGACACCAAATTTTTTTTTTACTTTTATTGAAGTGAAAACTTATTTAGCCGCGTTGGACATTTTTTTAAATGGGAAAAACAATTGAACTCGCGACACTGTTACCGTTACCAACACCTCTGTACCTACGAATTTGAAGTGAAAACTTCTGGCGCGTTGGGCATTTTTTGAAATGGGAAAAACAATTGAACTCGCGGCACTGTCCAAAAAGTACACACGTAATTGTTCAAGTTTTCACTTCTGTCGGCACTCCCGGAGTGCTATTGTTTTTTCTTTCAGCCGTTTTTAATGCGCTCAACGGAAATCTAATACTCTTGTTGATCGAAGCCCGAGACAGAAATCGATACTTTTTATGATTCTGAGTAAAATACAAACACTTGCTAAACCTAAAAACTCTGGATTTAAGTTTCATAATAATAATTATGTTGTGTGTGTTATGTTAAGCCCCTGATGTAAAATTTTCTTTCCAGATTTCTTAAAAATGAGTTATAGGAGATGTATTAAGAACGCTACCAAATATTATGACAAGAACTTAACCGTATATTACCTCAAGAAAAACAACCAACAACAATCAACTTCTGAGATGTGGTCTCAGGGTACCGAGCAAACCCAGTCAGAACTAAAAGATTACAACGTTATAGAAATCGGTTATACCTTGCATTTGTAACAGTTTTATAATAAACTAGCAGCGCTCCTCGGTTTCACCCGCGTATTTCCCATTCCCGTGGGAATACGGAGATAGTGTAGCTTCCCAACAGTGAAATAATTTTTCGAATCGGTTCAGTAGTTTCGGAGCCTATTCAATGCAAACAAACAATCAAATTTTTCCTCTTTATAATATAATATTATAATTATAATAAATTAATAATACTGTAATTTAGGGTTTCACTCTTATTAAAGATCTAACAATCTTACTGGTTTTAGACCTAGTTTTAAGAACTCATATTCTTGTCATCAGTTCATGAACTTCTATTTACAGTAAAATGTTTAGTCATGAACTGCCGTGCTATTCTGTAACCATCTCACCGGGTGAAGTGAACCGAGTGAGCATGGAGTGAGCTGTCAGTGTCATTCCACTGATGCTAGGGATTGACCAAGCATTACATGCTAATTTTATTGATAGTTTTATTACGATTTCAAAGCTAGTGTTTAAGTGTGAATCATGCATTACATTACATTATACGCGCACTCACGCCTCTGGCAATATAAGGATTAGTCTAGGAAAAAATAGACCGAAACAGCATTGAGTTTCTAACTGCTTTTTTTTTGTTCAGCTACTTGATTTGAAAAACCTTCCAAAATGTAATGCATGATGCATACTTAAACACTGCTTTGAAATCGTAATAAAATAATCAATAGAATTAGCATACAATCATAATAGAGATCCATCTCGATTATGATTGTCAATGTAATGCTTGGTCATCCCTAGCATCAGGTGGAATGACACTGACAGCTCACTCCACGCTCACTTCACCCGGTGAGATGGTTACAGAATAGCAACTGATGATTATTTATGTGTCAACTTTTAAAACAAGTGAGTTCGCTGTTCAGTGCGTGGTTCGACACGCGTTTGGCCGATTTTCTAATCCGTGCTGCGGCTTTATGCTGATATTCTAAAGTTAACAAACCGATTTTATGTGACACTGACGAATCTAAAGGTGCTCATTTGATTACCTTACTTTTGCATAAGACAACATTCAGATTAAATATTAATTTCACAAGTTAATCTTAATAAACTTTATTTTAAGTCCTTTAAATTTTGTCATTTTTTCCCCAAACGAACAAGGCTGTTTCAATTTCTTTTTTAAAAAATATTTGAAAATTTTCTACTTAGTTGTTAAGTTTGATGTGCATACCCCAGCATCTCCTATAAATAAAGGAATACACCAACTTTACACCTGAGGTGTATATAATATAGACTATTGGGCGACATCATGTCGCCCAATATTCATGTGTCATAATTCTAGTATATCTTTTATTGGTGACCCTAAGTACATAAATAATTTAAAAGCTCTTATTAATTGGGGTTCTAATTTTATCCTTATATTTGTAATTTTCACAATTTAATATTTGCCCGCTCCGCTCATCACCCAAAACCTGAGACTCATACAGAATTGCCGCTCGCGACTGTCAGCGATTCTAGTTCATCTGCCTCGTTAGAGCACAATTGCCGACGTGAAATTAAAACCACCGCCCATCTGAACGTACGTACACGTCATTGTGAAATGTTGGAAGCGCGATCAGTTATTGTTCACAATTTAAAGCCCGTTTTTGTTCACTGTTGAGTCGGGATTTTGATTTGCGGTCCATTGACAGGTGTAAGATATCGCATTGTGTTGAGTTGGATTCTGGGGTGGTTGGGTTAATTAAAGCTTGATATTTAGTTACATAAAGGACTAAGGGCAGTGTTTCCGTAGGGTTTTCTCTATGTTAGGTTGAAAACGAAAGAGATTTAAGATACTATAGAGAGGCTATCAGAATAAATGCCATAGAAAAACTGTGATCCCATGATATTTTGCATAAAATAGAAAAATGACATGCCAAAAAACTGATATGGGCTATGCTCAGAATTCCTTTGAAGGATGAAATTAGAAATGAATGCTTCTGGAAGGAATGACCGGCATAGCTTTCAGAATAAGTAAACTGAAGTGGCAGTGGGCTGGCCATGTTTCATAAATTAAAATATATTTCTGCACATAAACCTACATGGACACTTATGAAACGTCAGAAGCTAGGTGCTAGGTTTATCAAAGAACCGAAGGCTGGTGGTTGGTGGAGTAGACAGGCAAAGCAAAGTGCAAAGTGTGGGACGCCACCCAGCTAGATGGCCCGACGACCTTAAGAAAACGGCTAGGACTGACTGGATGCGGAAGGCGGAGGACAGTATGTTGTGGCGCAGCCTATGAGAAGCCTATTCCCAGCAGTGGACTGCAAAAGGCTGAGTTGATTGGTTCATTGACATGTGGGGCGTATGACACGAGTATGAATTAAACTGAGGAACGAGGTGAGACCTGTTGGTTACGTCAAGTAGAATTTCATGTTGTTTGCGTTTTCCAGTCTATCGTAAGTATATTTATGTATGTCTTTAGTTGCAAATACGGTGGCGTGGATTCTTCAGATGAAAAATGGCTACCACCGTTCAGGTATATGTATGCATAACAAGGGGTGACAGTGCTCTGCAGAAACAAGAGCCAAAAAGTCGGTGTGTATCGGAGGGTGCCCGTAATTGCGGAACAGAACCAAAGCAATGCCGCTCTGCTTCGAGGCAGAAAATAAAGACGGTGAGAACTTCCCCAAATGCGATATTACGCTGATTTTTATTGGTATTATTTTTTTTTATCAGAAAGATTTAAATAGTTAGATTCGCCCTACGACTTGATTAAGAATGTCTTAGCTCATTTTTCCAAGTATAGATATTTTTTAAGTACGATGAGGGCAAATATAGCTATTTAAACTTTGTTGAATCTAGCTTTTATCTTTCAAAATCTACTAAGCCTAGGCTACAATATCTGTCAACCACAACAATAATGTCATCGTAATCAGCACGTGTCACGTGTCTACGACACTTAGCGGTATGGCACGTGTCGTCAACACGTCGTCTTGTTTCGACAGCATAATTCTGATTGGCGTCTACATGACGTTGAAAGTCATTGACCGCTGTTGACAATGTGTCAACGGCTTTACCTTAGAAAATTGCCCCTAATAAGCAAGCGACTTAGATTTTAAATTGGAAGTAATCTTTAAAAAAAACCTGCATTGTACAAATGGAACTTAACCTAAAAGTGTGTAATATTTTTATTTCTTGACTGTACTTAATTTTCTGTTTGTGAACAGTGCCTTTAATAAACTTTTTTTCTTTGTATTTTTGTTTCGTTCTATCTCGAACAAAATGCTTTCTGCGATAAATAACTAAACTCTACACCGATTGGAAAGAACTACCAAAAACACTTCCAAAAACATAAATATAAACCAGAACACGTCCACTACAGTTAAGCATCATTTTGTCTATCCATCCCCTCAGACACCCTTACAAGTCTCCCTGGCTGTCTGTACGGCAACAATCGTAGTAATTATTATTGGAGTACCGGCAGAATGATAAGTGTGTTGTTGATTCATCGTCAGTCGTCGCAAGTAGTGAGTTGCAAGTGCGATTTGAAAATAAAAATGTGCAAATTATACTTGTGAAGGTTTAATATTTTAGTGATATAATGAATATGATCTTAACATATAAACAAATAAAAAAAGAATTGTTTGATAAATGTCAAATAAAAGGTTTTTACTACATACGTATGAAAGTTACTTGGAACTAAAAAGTAAGTGTGTCTGTTTGTGTGTATGTTTGTTCCGGCTACCCTCCAAAAAGGATACACCGATTTTGACAGGACTTTCACTGGCAGATAGCTGATATAATAAAGAAGTAACACATGCTTTTTAACATCCACGCGGGCAAAACCACGTACACAGCTTTAATAAATAATTTTGTAATTCAGTCCATTTCTTCCCGTAACAGATATTGTTATAAAAATGTAAATTACTGTGTGCGCTTGTTAGAGCAAGATTTTATAAACATGATAGTGAGCATTGTGAATTACCTCTAGCTTTAGCCCGCGGCTCCGCCCGCGTGAATGTCGGTTATCGCGTAAAAAAGTAGCCCATGTCTTTCTCTATATCCCAGGTTATATCGTTGCTAAATTTCATGACAATCGGTTCAGCGGTTTAGGCATGAAAGCGTAACAGACAGATAGAGTTACTTTCGCATTTATAACATACTAGCTGCCCGGACAGACTTCGTTCTGTCAAAAGTTAATAGTAAAAATTAAATAAATATAACGTATTTCCGAATGTTTCCGTTACTTATGTCTCAACAAAAGAAAAGTGTTGTTTTTACTATTGTCCACGCATTTTTATTTTCTAATTAAATCTTTTCATGTGCCTTAAGGAGCATACGAAAAAAAATATTGCCGAATTGGTCGAGTCGTTGTCGAGATTTATGCTTAGCAAAATTCATTTTTATTTATATAGATAATATAGTAGGGATTATTTTGGATTTTAAACAGTATGTTCTAGTCTTCTGAAAATACTTGTAGGCCTTGTAAATTTTATTGTAAGGAAGTAAATGAGGTTCGTTGATAATAGTTTACCCTTTAATAGAGGAATTACGTTTGAAATAAGGCTTCAATAATAATAATCTGTAGGTATTGAATTTCCTCTTATAATCCTAATGAAATTATCTAATTGCTATCAGAAAATCCTACTAAGTAAATTATTTCTATATATAAAAATGAATCCCTATTTCCCTTGGTCACGGCATCACACGTGATTGGCTAGACCAATTTTGCTAATTCTCATTTTGTTGAGTTTGTTATTGTCAGGACAAAGTTTTGATGAAAGAAAAAAAATTAAGAAGTGCGCGTAACATTATAAAATTTAAGAAAACTTAACGACCATTTTAACTTTTCTAATATTATACAAATGAGGATTCAATATTCATAATTAAGACAGGCCTACGTCTGCGGGTCAGCTAGTAATTTTATAAATGTGAAAGTTCGTATGTTTAGTTGTTTGAATGCTTCTTACTCAATCTCGCCAAAACGACCAAATGGATTTGGATGGAGTTTGGTACACAGATAGTTTGTAACCTAGATTAACACATAGCGATACTTTTTATCTCGGTAGTGCATTTTCATGGGATCATTTCTGGCCTCCACGCGGGTTAAGCCCCTGGAAAATTCTAGTGAAATGATAAATTGAAGAGTACATACTTTGGAGAGAGACTGAATTAATTATTTTAGCTTATTTTTCAAGTGAGAGTTAGTAATAATACTTGAGTAGGAAGCTTTTTCGAGTGAATGCTGCTACGCCGAAGGAGTAAGCCGATTAAAATCCCCAATGAGACTTATATGGGGTGACACACGGCGCTTCTTAATGAACAGTCTTTTTCGTTTTATTTCTGTACTAGCTGTGCCCGCAGTTTCGCCTGCGTTGATGCCTGAAATTATCCCAAGGGAACGTGCTACCAAGACAAACAGTTTGCAATCATCAAAATCAATTCAGCCGTTAAAGCGTGAAAGGTCACGGACAAACATTAAATGCAAAAAAAGTGTCTTTTTTTATTAAACAGGTATTGATGATTTTAAATGTCCAACTTAAAAAATAATAATAATTAGGTAATAGCCTATGTTACTCGTCATAACATCAGCTACTTGTAAACGAAAGTTCTGTCATAAACGGTCCAGCCGTTTCGGAGATTCGCTTTTTTGAATTCCATCGATAGAACTGGGACCAAATCGGCTTAATGTGCTTTCCAAGGCACGGAATGATTTCAGTATGTAAAGATCGTCACCTATCCACCGTAATCACCGTATTTTTTTAGTCAACCAAAAAACCTACATTTAAACTTTTCATTTAGCATTTAGCAATACACTGAATTTAATTCCGAGACTACTAAAGCACTGTTTTATGAGTAATATTTGCAAAGTAAAAACAGTAATTGCACAAAATATAACAGACTAAGGACTAATTAAGTGCATTGTTCTGAAAACGCAAAGTTCAAAAGAACCATTTTGAATTTCGCGTTTTCAGATTTATAATTATGTCTTCACCTGAACATTGCAAATTTTTTAGCAACTGTTAGTGTAGACAGTTGTAGAATTTACGATAGTTTTTGTAATTTTGAGACGAGTGTTACCAACTCATCAACGGTATGTGCTACTTAAATCAATCACACAAAGCCAGTCACAGTTTATTTAAAAGACAATGTGCACTTTAATAATTTCTAAAGTGTCAAGATTACTGTGGACGTAAACGGCCACGTCACGGAATTACGGTAGCAGAGGGAAGTAAAATGTATGGAAATTATGAAGACGTTTTTAAATTTATATCCACGGTAAAGTTATAACATGCACGTATTTTTAAACATTTTATGGACATGAACGTCCACAATGACATCGTCACGTTAGAAATTATAAAAGCGCACAATGGATATATTTCAATAGCGTTTAAGTTCCTAATACTATATAACCTAAAATACTGTCTTTTAAAAGCATTAATTATTATTATTTATTTTGTATGAATTCTGATCACAATTTACTTAATATATTTTGATGTAGGTATCTAATCTGTATTTTGTCACAAACTTATTTTAAATGTAATTTTAAAAGAACTAAAACATTTAATGTAATGGTTCGTTGGACGAACGAAATGTTCGTATGTCACACCGGTTGAGATGGAACCATTCTGCTTCCATAGTTGTATAAAACCCTATTTTATAAAGCATAAATTGCGAATACTGAGGGGAACTTTGTTCCCTATATTAAACTTATATCAGCTATGATTAAGTATTCCTTTGATAAATTATTATAAAGGATTAGCTAAGTATTGATTCGTTCAAAGGCAAAAGCCCATAACAAGTACTTAAAGCTCAGGATACAATCAGGAACTTGTCGTGCATTTGGAGGAAGGTTTAGTAAAAGAGGCTGTAATTCTAGAGGAGCAAAGTTGAATCCATCAAAAATTAAAAACATTTTGGTTGACACCTCTTTCTCAGAATTTTATTCCCTTGAAATATCGAATCAAACTCATAAATTGATTAAAGTGACTATCATATTCACATAACACAGGTCATGTTTTGAAGAACATTATTTCCAGTTCAATATTTTGAATACAGGTTATTTATGGAATCACCATCTTTGAACTGTCATAACCAAAATCTACGATGACATGCAGCCATCCAACCTAGCAGGATTAGCGAACTGTAAAGTACGTGAAATTCAATTCTGCTTACCTCTTAAATCGAAAATTTGTTCAGACGGCAAAGTCTTCTGCTTGATAGAATGGTGAGTCACAGTAAATTCTAATAGAAATCAACGCGACGTATCAAACACTAAAATTTCGTACAAAATCAAAGATAAAATCGAAATAAAAAAGACTACATAAAATATATAAAAAAAACACACAACACAAAATATGTAATAACTAAAATTTTAGTCACATTGCTCGGCCATTTGTCTCACAACTGAGAAAAAAATAATGACATAAAAATGTCACGGTTTTTTTATGATACGAAAAGTTTCATCTTTAGTTGCCAGTGTCAATTTTTTTTTTACAAAGGATTTAATCGTTTTTAATCTTGATGAAACTTTTTAAACAAGTTTTGAACACACGACTATTCAGTAATTACGTATAACCCGTCCACCAATAGGTCAATCTGCCTAGTCTCTTCCCAAATATGTTGGGGTCGGCTTCCAGTCTAACCGAATACAGCTTAATACCTATTATACATGGAGCGACTGCCTATCTGACTTCCACAACCCAGTTACTGGGTAATACGATACCCCTTGATAAGACTGGTTGTGAGACTATCGGGCTTCCAATGACCTGTAATGACTGTCAAAGTTCCAGAAATGACAGTCAGACCCAACAGCTTAACGTGCTACTCATACACAACGATACAATTTTTTGGCTTTTACATTTGTAAATAATTACAAATACAATTTAATTTTACATTTGTAATTTGCAAAGTTTGGCGAGTAAATTTTTACTCGCCAAACTTTGCAGTTTGATGGCGAGAAAAGTTTGAAAGAGATACCGCGGCGCCTGGCACACAGGCACCTAAGGCAATACGAGTGGATTTTAGTCAGTAAAAGTCTGACATGCCCTCCTGCTCCACCCAGAGCGGGAAAAGTTATTTGATGATTTCCCACCCAAAAAAAAGCCCCTCCACCACAAAATATTATGGTATAAAAATAAGTTAGGAATAGCACTAATTAACTTGTAATAATTTCTCAGCGCAAAATCACTCTTTAATTCGAATTTATAGAAAAATATGTAGGTAGGTCAAAACTCAAACAAAATCAAAGAGAAAAATACACAACAAAAACAGCATTTTTCATTCGTGTTTCCAATACTGTGGACTAATCCTCTGAACAGATTTTCAGCAGTATCGTCTATATTGGGACTAAATAAAAAAGAGCCGGATTATTTTCAGCGCACGAAAATGCAAATCGAACGTACCCATCTTTATAAAAATGCAAAAACGAACCATGAAGTTTATAATCGTATTTTATCAAAGTCAAATCGTGTTTCGACATTGTGAAAGCTTTGGATTTTGGTGTACTGAAAGATGAGCTAAGCTATGCGATTGCGTATCATTGATTTCGAAGGAAATATGTGCTATTTTTGTAGCTACACCTAGTAAAGTTGTGACCTGGCATTGACACAATATAGGTACTTGTTGTGACACTTTCGTAGTGAGAATAGTTTAGCGATTGTAATCCCCTTTACATAGGTAATCCTTTTATCACAGATGAACAAAGCCGGGAAAAGTAAATTATAAATGATTTTGTTTCTGGTAAGTAGGTTTGTACAAATACCGTTTAACTAGGTTAGGATCATATACTGAATCTATAGTGACAGGTTTTGTGTCGATGTCCCGGCCAGCATGTAGGTATAGTTTATTGTGCTGATACGAGAGATAAATTCTAAATACGATACGACTAGCCGATCTCTTCTTCTCAACGTGTCGATGGCAATCTAAATGGACTCGGCCCAGGAATCGGCTACGAGTTTTACGCCATTAGTAGCGTTCATCAGTTCAGAGTTCCTGTAACGTTCAGACTGCAGGCCATGCAGGACACGATATAATGTGCCCCATCGTTTGTGGAACAGCATCAAATTTAGACCCCAAGTCATCTATGAAATATTTATTTATGTAAGTAGATCTTCTAAGACATTTTTACATGTAATATTTTGTTGGTCATTATTTTAAAACTAGATGGTGCCGGCATGTTGTTGCTGACTGATTATGAATCTCTACCTGAACAGGTTTTTTTTTCATCGGCCCAACTGGGTCCAGAGTCTGTTTAAAGACTTCAAGATGAGCGAAGGCAAATTTTGTCCAAGTGGGAGCTTTTCAGCAGGTGGAACAGATGGTGTAAGGAAACACTGTCTGGGCAAAGCTTTTGTCTTCACCAGACGATGAAAAACACATTTTTCCAGCAAAATAATAGCTTCCGTAACACTGGAATGATAGCTTTCTACCTGACCTGATTGCATCGCAAATTGTTCATGAATAAATAATATCGAGACAGTATACTTAAGGGGAATCACTCTAACAAAAGTGATTGTGTATGTAACGTAATTTCTTTACTTTGAAACGTTTAACGTACTTTATTTTGTAAACATACTTCAAACGTACGCTTTTAGGTTATCCTTTTGGCATCTTGTAGTCAAGTCAGGTTAAGATTGCATTTACGGAAATCGTAGATATTTTACGAAGCATTTGCCATGATTTCGAACCTAATTATGATAGATAATTCACGTAACAGAGAAGTGGTGGCCCAGTGGTAACGACCACAACTTACGAGTTGTAGGTTCAAAACCAGACAGGTACATTACTATGTATAAATCATTTTATCACCACAAAACGGTGAAAGGTCTTAAGGAAGCTGGCATGTCTTAGAACCAAAAATTCGTAGATATGTGCAACATGAGCGAACATCTGCCAAACCGCACTGGACCCGCGCAGTGGATTACGGCCCACTCCCTTTTACAGAAAAGAGGCCACTGTCCCATCAGTGGGATATTCAAGGCTGATTATGCTTCACGTAAAAAAAACATCTTTTGAAATGCACGACGAACCGTCCCGTCGTTTTGTTCCGATAAAGTATCACCGTAATAGAAAGCACAGATTGTTCGCCGTTCGTTGAACCGTCGCTCGAGCCTAAGCTCCTGTCCCTCGCAAACTCTCTGCGCTCAACGCTCTCTTGGATGCTAAGCCTGACTGTGATGTGTTTGCGGACGAATGGAAAAACATCTTGTCAGTATATCTGGAGTATTATAAGATGAGCGTCTGACTGTCGAGTCATAATTAATTCATAATTTTAGCCGAAGGCGTCCACTGCTGGAAATTAGCCTTCCCTAATTTGGGGGGGGTTTGCCATAATCGCCACACTTGGCAGGCGGGTTGGTGATCGCAGTATGGTGGTAAAATGCATAGAGAACGCTGCTGCCCATTCTCTAGTAAGTCCCTTAGTCGCCTCCTACGACACCTACGGGAAGAGATGGGATGGTGCTATTCTTTACGTCCGGCACCACACGGAACGTCGAGTAGTCCTATACATTTTTTTATGTAATCATTTAATTGGCCTAGGCCGTTTTATGTTAAAACTAGCTTTTACCAGCGGCTTCGCCCGCGCGGAATTTTCATCTCCTATTTAACTCCCTTAGGGGTTGAATTTCGAAAAATCCTTCCTTATTCCTTGTCTACATTATAAAGGAAACCTCTGTGCAAAATTTCAGCTTTCTAGGTCCAAGGGTTTGGGCTGGGCGTTAATGAGTCAGTCAGTCAGTCAGGACTTTTCTTTTTATTTATATGGATAAATAGAGTTAAGTAAAAAAAACGATATAGTATGTTTTTATTATATGTCGTTCAACTGCCCTATAATTTTTAAGTTTCGATTTTATGGCTACACATTTCACATCTTTCTATTCTATCTTCAAATACAATTATTAAACAACTAAAAAATATAATCTTCGTTAGTGTAGTGGTTACAACAGCTACACTAACTGATGCTCAGGCATGAGGTCCTGGTTTCAATTCCCAGGTCGGGCAAATTGTTATAGATTTTTCCATCAGGGATTTCTTGGTAGCAGCCTGCAGGCTGGATCAATGCCCGGTTGATGACAATAGGCGCCCCCTAATACCACTACCTTGATAAATTACTTAAACATGACTAGCGAAATGTGAGTTTAAGTGAACCTCTGTCTAGCCATTCGGGTATTACAGGCGTATCTGTAAGTAAATTAAACAATAAATAACGTCAACTCAGTGCAAAACAATCTACAAAAAACTTAAAACGTGAAGTAGAAAACCAGTCATAACAGTAGGAACGGCAATATGAAATATTGAATACAAAAGTCTTATTTTAGACCACCAATGCAGGGCACCACTGATGCCCCAGTGAATTATTGAAGACGTTGTAATGCTGCCGACATGCTAGTATGACGTGGCTCATGCATGTCTGTCATAGTTCGAAGCTGCTTCAAAATTTAATGCCTAAATTGGTCTAGACATAATAATTTAAACAAGGTACGGTGGACCACAAGTCATTAGGAAATATGAAGTACATTGTTGAAATGATTATGTCTAGACCAATTTAGGCATTAAAATTTGAAGCAGCTTCGAACTAAGATATACATGCATAAACCAAGCATAGTGCTACGCGTTAGTAAAAGCGCCGTCTAAGCCAAATGTTTGCACTAGACGTGACATTGACTATATCGTTGTTAAAAAAATAACAAATGAATGGGAGCAGTTTGAAAATTTGTTACCGTAGCAATCAATCACTATTTGGAATCATCAGTAATCGTCAAGTAATTTTTTTTTGAGGTTGGGAAATCATCCAATAACTTCTCCCGGTCTGGGTAGAGCAGAAAAGCGTGTCAGACTTTTACTGACTAAAACCCACGCGTGTTCCCTCAGTTGCCTGTGTGCCAGGGGCGACGGTATCTCTTTCGATCCACTCGCACCTCTGGTAGTCGAACAACCCGCACCCCTGTTTAAATCGTAGTCGGATCGTAGTCGTATCGTTTGGTGAATTTCAGAAAGAACTTTATACCCAGGCATAAGATCCTAGGATCTGCATGCTGATCCTAGGAGAGCGTGAGAATACGTTCATGATAGAGAGGAAAAAATGTCTAAGATAAACCACGGGGTTTGTCTTATACATATTTCGTTCTTCTGTCTTACCCGTCCTTTTGATCTTCGTTCCATATTTCTGACTATGATCCGACTACGATTTCAGTCTCGTAGTCTTCCTTGCGACTCGTGTAAATATTTAGGTTAGACAGCGCCTTTATTACGTAGCACTAAGCTTGGTTTCATATTTTAAGAGTTTCTTATGACTCACGGTTCACCGTACCTTGTTGAAATGATTATTTCTAGAACAATCTAAACATTAAAATTTGAAGCAGCTTCGAACTATGAGTGATCGTCCATGTTTCCATCTCTATCATGCACTTGTAGCTTGACAGTTGGGTAACAGTTACAGAAATGAAACTTAGCCAAAGTACGTGCTAAGTAACGTTTATTGATCTAGGCTTGAGGCTCCCTTTAGTTACAAGATTCTCTTTAAAACGAAATTACATTAACCTTGATCTTTATCTGATTGAATTTCAAAGAATTAATTAGTCGAGAGGATCAAAATTGAAAGCGTAACTCAATCTAGTATCTATTTCATTAATTAAAATGGACAAAGTAAGCATAACGTCTTGTTGAACACTAGACGGCACTTGAGAATATTTTTTTAGGATTTATTGCAACCAATTTTGAATAAAATATTGAAGTAGCTATCAATAATCTACTAACTATCTAATCAACAGAAGAGAAACACCTCATTATGAAATATAAACAAGATCTACGTGCAATTTATCTGATCACCATTGCTCTCAAAAGAAAAACGGCATGTTCCTAGATCCAAAAATTCGAAGACATAAATAATAACATGTGAAATCCTGTAACTGGGCCCGCGTGGTCCAGGCCCACTACCGCTTACAAAAATGAGGCCTGTTTCCTAACAATGGGAACATTAAAGTGTAATTTTGCGTAAATAAAGAGGTGAAATGAGATGGGATGGGCCCAGTGCCAATGGTTTGGACTTACCTAGAACCTTGCGTCCTAGGATCGAAACCTGATAGGTGCTTTACTTTGCGTAAATTTTATCGCCACTGCTCTCAAAACGGTGAAAGAAAACACAGTGAGAAAACTGCATCTCCAGAACCAAAAATTCGAATATATGTGACTTCTACCAACCCGCACTGTGCTCACGTGGTGAATTATGACCCATTCCAACTCAGAGAGAGGAGGCCTAATGACCGACCAGTGGAAACATTACAGGTTGATTTTGTATGTTATGTATGCTTAAATAATGATACTATTTTAAATAATTTATCATCATCATCATTTTTGGGATGCATGTAGAAGCCTTCTCGTATAGCGCTATTTGTTCCACCAATAACTCGAATGAACCGAGTGCTCGGCGCATCCTAGACAGTCACACCCAATACCTTGATGACTGGCTAATTCTTCCCTTGCAGTGGTAGGGATAACGCCCGCCTGGTTCGCAACTATCCTCCCACTAGAGTCCGGCGTCAAGCAGCTTGATGTGTTTCGCCGATGCGTGGGAGTACCAGTGCCTTGAACAAGAGTGAACAGGCATTTTCTGGGCACGCTCGATCCATCAAAGACCTCATCAATCGCGTGATCGAGGTCAAGAGCGGGCCGATTTAGAAAAAAAAAAACTTTTAACACTGAATCGAAACCATATCTTGCTCGCTAACGATATGTTTCCGATCCGATAATGAGTAGGGCAGTATAAAAGCACTATTCCAGTAATAGCCGGGTCAATACGCGCTTTGTATCGCCGTATCCAAGTAACTGTCGACCTCATCAACTATTGACCGCTCCGTATCGACCGACACACTTGTCTACGATACCTATGGTAATTTCTGTTATTGAATTCTGTCTGTATTCATTTATAAGCACCAGGCGATCTATTCTGCAAAAAATTCACCGTGAAAACATAGGTGAAGTGAGCTTTAAGTGTCATGAAATGAAATTGTTTTGTAAATAGGATATTGGAATCACTTGTAAACGTCATATGAAAAATAATTACAAGCTAAATGGAGTAGACATTTCCTACGTAACTACCCCTGAGAAGAAATGGCAAAATCAACTCAACGGCAACATTTTATTTTAAAGTTCAGACACAAACTTCAGATCATGCGAATGTAGATTAGTGCCTGAAATTGTCTTTTGAGGAAAGTACCACACAGATTTGTGTGGACCAGTCCAGTTAGTGCAAGCATTTGTCAGTAACCATGTATATTAACTCAGTAATTGTCAATAGTGTCAATCACTAGCAAGGAATAGCAGCTCACTTCAAGCTCACTTCATCTAAGTTTCCATGGTGGTATTTTTACAGAATAGACCTACTAGTTTAGAAGGGCTGTTTTGAACTTCTAAATTATACTATAAGAATGGAAACAATTCTGAGACTGATGGACTGATTGACAAGTAACGCAGAGCCTAATCACTGAATCCCCCTAATACAGGTAGAAACCCTTACTGGAGGAAAATAAACCTTTTAGAAAGAAGTTATTTAACGCAGCATACGGTTGGAGTAAAATTGTAGAAATTGCCACGTAACGAAAAAGCGTTGTGCCCCTCCATGCCAAAATCCTCAAAATTAAAATCCAAAAGGGTGGTTGAGAAAATTTTCAAAGTTATTTAAGGGTGTCGTTTTCATGGTTTTGGAGGGTGCTGAAGCCGGTCTAAATAAAGTTTAAGTATTTTAAAGATAGAGTAAATGTAGCATTTGCAGTAATTGAAGAAAAAACGTAAGAAACTACGTTCCTGATGTGGGTACCCGATCCTACACTTTTTTTTAAATCGGACCGTTTTGAAGCAGCATGCATGAAATACAATTTTTAGTAAGATATAAGTGAATTCGATAATATTAGGTCTTTACCTATGAAATTGCCGTTTTGCAGTACTGGCCATTTCAAATCAAAATAATTTTTGTTTGGGTAAGAATTCTAATTTCAAATTAATTTTATTTTAAAAACATGGATTTTTTTTCCAAAAGTAGTCATTTGTTTATTGATTAGTGTTACATTTTCATCGCATTTCAATCTTTTTCGTCATCATGGATACGTTAAAAATTCGAGTAATTATGGAATATGAGTACCGTCGTGGCAGCAACGCGGCACAAGCGGCACGCAACATCAACGACGTTTACGGAGCTAACACTACAAACCAACGCACCACCTGTTATTGGTTTGCTCGCTTCCGTTCTGGAAATTTCGACCTGAAAAATGAACCTCGCGGTCGTCCGAAGACTTTGGTCGACAATGACGAATTAAAGGCGATTGTGGAAGCTGATGATACACAATCTACGGCTGAATTAGCAGCAGATTTCGACGTTAGCGTCAAAACAATATTGGTCCATTTGCGTCAAATTGGCAAGGTAAAAAAGCTTGACAAATGGGTGCCCGACGAACTCAATGATCGTCAGCGCGAAGTACGCGTCGAGACGTGCCTTGCACTGCTCAACAGACACACAAATGAAGGAATTTTGAACCGCATTGTTACCTGCGATGAAAAATGGATTCTGTTTGATAACCGCAAGCGCTCAGCAAGTTGGTTGGATCCTGGTTCAGCACCTAAACAATGCCCTAAACGAAAACTTACCCCTAGAAAAGTGATGGTCACTGTTTGGTGGTCTAGCGCCGGTGTGATTCATCACAGCTTCTTACCAAACGGGGTGAGCATTACTGCAGATGTGTACTGTGAAGAACTGAACACAATGATGGAGAAGCTGGCACATCTCCAACCAGCATTGGTCAATCGCTCGTCTCCGCTGCTCCTGCACGACAACGCGCGACCTCATACTGCACAGCAGACGGTCTCCAAGTTGCAAGAACTGGGGTTGGAAGCTCTCCGTCATCCGCCCTACTCACCAGACCTTGCGCCTACAGACTACTACTTTTTCCAGAATTTGGATAACTTCTTGGCGGGAAAAAAATTCAATACCCGAGAGGCAGTACAAAATGCCTTTGAAGAATTTGTTGCCTCCCGTCCAGCTGATTTCTTTAAGAAGGGCATCAATAAACTGCCACTGCGATGGCAAAGATGCATTGATTGCATGGGTGATTACTTCGATTAATACAAATAAAAAATACATGAAAAAAATTCGTTTAAATTTTTTCATACAAAACGGCAATTTCATAGGTAAAGACCTATTACTTTACGCGATGTTGACAGTAGTTCGTTGTCATATTGACACGTTACAGTAGTCACTTTTGGAAAAAGAAACAGTTAATTCTTACATTAAAACATGGACTCTCATGGCGGTAGGCAGAAACTATATTATAGTACAACTTACATCTCCTTTTGTCTGTTAATTCATCTGAGAGATAAAATCAAATTAAAAATCAAAGTAAGTTTGATTTTTAACGGTTTTGACACAGTGAAATAGATTTTTATGATCCGTAGAAGTTGCTTTATAGAAGGGGGTAAAGTATACAAGTAGAAGAGTGTTACAAACCCTAGCACCAGAGTTAATTTAAAGTGTGTTCCAGTTTATTTACTAACGAAGTCGCAGCCAACAGCTAATTGCTCATTCCACGAAATATCCTAGTTAACTTCGCCACGAATCCATAAATCGTTTCTTACAACACCTAGCACATTAACGTAAGCTTAATGTAATTGCATTTTAAATACATCAGAATTAAATAGTTCTAAGATCGTTCTAAAATCTAAGAATAGCCCACAGCGCCACCTGTCGTATAATACATGAGTTACCGTCGCAACGATATGATTGGCTGCCAAGCGTGCGCTGCGGTTACCGACATGAATAAATCACAAAAATGGGAACACTCTATTTAATAAAATGTCTATGTACTCTAGTACAAAGACTGGAAGATTATTCCTGTTGGGTTGTATAATCTAGAGGTAGATTAGGTCTTAGACCTGGAGTATATAAAGTCAAAATCAAGCCGTATTATTACGTTATATTATGCAAATAGGACTTGATTTAAGTTTGGGGGCTTGTGGGTAAGTAATCACAGCTGGACGGTTCGATCGAGGCTTAAAGCTACCCTTGCCGCGATTTGTTCGTGTATTAACCATCTTTAGGTAAGTAATCACAGCTGGACGGTTTGATCAAGGCTAAGCTAAACTTGTCGCGTACCGGCTGTGGATAGGTCACCCTTTAAATACACACCCTCAGTGCCTCGGAAAGCACATTAAGCGTTACATGTCGTCAGAATCCCGAAAGTCCGACAACCAGTCTTATCAAGGTGTGTCGTATTATCCAATAACTGGGTTGTGGAGGACAAACAGGCAGTCGCTCCATATAAAATACTGGTTTTCAGCTGCATTCGGTTCGACAATAGAGTTAAGAAAAGGCTAGCAAGATAATGAGGACTTAATCTAAGTAAGGTTCGCAAAAGTTACATGGAAATGAACGATTACCATAAGCTTTGAAGATTGATTGTTTTTAGAATTTTATGGACAAAAAGATACATACCTACCTGTTTATTAAACGTACATAAAATATATAATAGCCATTGTTAGGCCACCGCCTAGACCTAGCCTAATTAAAATGCCACGCCATCACATTTTTTTAAGGTATTCCTAATACATTTTTCACTACTTCTTGAAAGCGTCACATAAACTTTACCGTTACTCCCTTTTTATTAGACACATACTAGCAACCCACTGCACTAAAATTTCTATTTGCACTAAACATAATAGTTATCTGATTAATATTTTAATAAGACAAGCCTGTACGCTATTATAAAATACGCGTCAATGAATCATTCAGAACAAAGAGCTTCTTATGAATGGGCCAACAATAAAGCTGCAGCTACACATTATCACTACATGTAACAATGTGTACTATGTAGTATATTGCATCATGTCAACGATCCTAAATTATTAACGTGGTAAATTGAATGATAGAGAATTTATAGTTGCTAGTGACTGCACGAATATTGTCATATTTTTCAATTCTCCCATACACTTGTTAGCTACCGCCTAATCATTTTGCATATGTAGCATAGATTCACTCTCACTATGCTTATCATTCTGTTTTCTGCTATCCATCAATTTATTAACCTGTGTCTGTGCAATAAACTTTTCTTTCTGTCTATATATGCTTACTTCGGGCTTATTTCTTCAAACCTCTTCAACCTTCACACACACTGGCCATACCTACACACTTTTTCTACAAACCTCTTCAACCTCCGCACACACTTTCCATGCCTTCACACTTTTTCTACAAACCTCTTCAACCTTCACACACATTTGCCATACCTACACACTTTTTCTACAAACCTCTTCAACCTTCGCAGACACTTTCCATGCCTACACACTTTTTCTACAAACCTCTTCAACCTTCACATACCATTGCCATACCTACACACTTTTTTCCCGAAAATACTAATAACATAACATCACGCCTGTATTCCTCGAAGGGTAAGGTAGAGATGTCCCTGTATTACAAACACATTTCGTCAGTTATGTTTAAGTCACGTATATATATACAGTACTGCTCTTGACCTCGATCACGCCTGATGTGCTGGATGAGGTCTATGATAGAACGAGTGTGCCCAGAAGATGCCTGATCACTCTTGCTTTGAAGGCACACGGGTTAAATGTGGAAAGGAACACAGACGCTGGCATTGCCATCAACCGGGTATCTAGACTCCAGGATTCTTCTGAAAAATTCCAGATGAAAAACCCCAATCAAACTTTGCCCGACTTGAGAACTATCCCGAGACCTCATGCTCAGCGGTAGTCCTTGCGACTTGACCAATGAGGCAGTTCCATAAAATTGTTTTATTCTTTAAATCATCGTAGTTGCTTGCATTGCCAAACTTTAATATGTTAGTCTTAAAATTACAGTAGGCACGATACTTTCAGCATCATCAGAGATCGGCGATATTCTGAAGCTCCATGCTCAATTTTTACCGCCTCTGGATGAAGAGTCACCAGACCGTGATGTTCACGTTTGTCAGCTATGGCCGTTAACCACATTGCAGTCACTATGGTACGTGATAGTCACCAATGCCCTGGTATTTTACTAGTTAGTAATTAGTCAAAACCCAGATCTGGCAATCCTCAATCTTCGCAACCACACGTGCGGTCTGAAAATAAATGAGCCAAGTGACAATATACGTGGGTGCCAAAAATCTTAACTACATGGCAGAATCAATACATCTAAATCTATAACCACATGCAATAATTAGTTGGAAACATGATGATACATTGCAATACAACTATGACAAGTAAACTCATTCACTACAAACACAAGAGGGTAATTAATTTAGCAGTCCAAAATAGTATCAGGTCGTCGTACTGCGAATCAATGTAGCGTTCCAACATTCATATTTTGGCGAACAATTTGATGCTAATAGGGTGTTCGCGACTGCCAAATTGAATCAGTGATCGAGTTAGGTGACTGATTTTAATTATTTGAAAATTAGTAAAATTCTACAACAATCTGCCGACTACTTTTTAAATAAGTGCAGTTCCAAAACAATGTGCCCACTATTTTTAAATCAGTGCAGTTCTACAACAATGTGCCCAATACTTTTTAAATTAGTGCAGTTCTACAACAATGTGTCCACTACTTTTTTAATCAGTGCAGTTCTACAACAATGTGCCCACTACTTTTTTAATTAGTGCAGTTCTACAACAATGTGTCCACTACTTTTTAAATTAGTGCAGTTCTACAACAATGTGTCCACTACTTTTTAATTAATGCCCGTCCTATAACAACGTGCCCACTACTTTTTAAATCAGTGCAGTTCTACAAGAATGTGTCCAGTATTTTTTTAAATTAGTGCAGTTCTACAGCAATGTGTCCACTACTTTTTAAATAAGTGCAGTTCTAGAACAATGTGCCCATTATTTTTAAATTAGTGCAGTTCTACAACAATGTGTCCACTACTTTTTAAATAATTAAGTGGTAACGGCCCCGACTTACGAGTTGTCGGGTCGTGGCTTCGAACCCAGGCAGGCGTTTTACTTTTTGTAAATAATTTCATCACCACTGCTCTCAAAATGGTGGAGGAAAACATTCGAATCCATGTAACATCTACCAACCCGCACTGGGCCCGTGTGGTAGATTACAGACCAGTCCCTCTCGAAGAGAGGAAGCCTGTATCCCAGCACTGGGAACATTATATAGGCTGTATGTATGTATGTTTTGTTAGTATTTCGCAAAAAACGTGGTGAGTCTGCTTTGTCATGTATGTAGCAATAATGTTCCCACTGGTGGGATATAGGTTTTCTCTTTGTGAGAAGGTGCATAAACACGAGTGTCACTTTCAAACAGCCTCGCGTACCGTTGTTTGTGCGACGTTTCTTAATATCGTGCACGTCATATCAACCACCATCATCTGCCTAGCATTCTCCCAAATATGTTGGGGTTGGCTCCCAGTCTAACCAGATACAGCTGAGTACCAGTTTTTTACATGGAGCAACTGCCTCTCGAAAATAAATTAAATGTTTATGGTGACAGACTTCACGTGCTTTTCGAGGTACAGAGGGGAACCGTGGTTAGCGTAGGTTAACCTGATCGATCGATCAACTCGTGCGACTGATACCTATTGCTTAGCTAAAAGTCGTATTAATCAGCATCATCTTGTCAGCAGAAAGACGTCCACTACTGGACATAGGCGTCCCCCAAGCATCGCCACTTTGATCGGTTACTGCAACCAGTATAATCATATTAATGATGCCTAGAAAATACAAACTCTAAAACGGTTGCAGTAAAATCAACTAGGTGAACTATTCTGGAAATCGAATGTTCCGACGCTACTTATAGGTCAGTTAGAAAATTACAGTAGGTTGATTTTATAGTAGGTACTTGTAGTAAGCCATCACATTATCATGGACAGTTGAAGTAGATAATAGTGTAACGTATGAATGCGCACTCAAGATATTGTGGCATTCATGTTAAACACATGCTACTATACTGCATTCAAGTGTCTATTGAAGGATTATTATTCCTTCAGTGAGCTTCACTAAAACTTCGTTTTTCACTTAAAAATACTGTAACTTTAAAATTGCTTATTAGTCTCATAGGTTAGATTGTAATTAGGTTTGTATTCAGAACCTATACTTAAAAAAGATTTTTGTGAAGAATTGAAGATACGAAATCTCCACAACGAGGTTAGAAAGAAAGAAAGAAAATATGTTTAACTGTGGTAAACATGACGTCACATCCACGCAAAAAGGTCATCGCTTAGCATAACGCTACGACCCTATGCGATACAGAGCCCTAGCGCTGGTTTTCAATGACAGCCGCGTTGACGTGATGACGTCAACCGGTGCAGCTTACAATCATAAATAAAAAATCCAATCATTTGGAATTTAGTCTTATGTGACTCGATTCACAATTCTAGCGAATTCACAAAGTTGTTAAAAGATTTTTATGGCATTTGGCGCATCATTAGCAAGAAGATAGACTAGAGAATTTGTGAGGGAGGGAGGTGAGGGAGATGGAAGATCCCGTAGCTTTAGTTTTTTTTTTTTGTAGCCATATAAACAGCTGTAAAATGAACAGCTTTAATTTAAGGTTTACCTTTGCGAGTAAATTAAACAACAAAAACGACCGGTTCTGGGCTCCCCGCATCCTGCGGAATCTTGCGGCCCTCAAAAGGTCATCGGTCCACCTTGTGGGAGGCCTAGTCCTACTTGTGTGGGTTCTAGTTCATTGTACACAAAAAATATAAATAAATAATTTGTCAAGTGTAAAATAACTGAAAAATTCAGATCATTTCATAAGAACTGTTTGTCAGATTCAGTGAATCATTTCGATAAATATGTAGACACGGGAAGTGAGTCAATCTTTTTGGTAAATCATCGCCTTTATTTAAAAAATAGGTACGTCTATTTTCTCGAGATGGTAAAACTTGTACTACTGAAACACATTGTCATTAGCTTATTCATTTCTACAGCTAGTTATAAACGCAGTACGAGGGGCGTAAAAAAAAAGTAATAATGGCATTATAAACTCCTTGAACAACAAAAAAGTAAATACTGGCAGGTAAAGCCCAGACATTTGGTAAAATATAAAATTTAAAATGATTGATTTTCTTTTCTTATTTTAAAAATAGAAGTCATTTGTTTTCGTCGTGTCGGAGCGTGGTACGCAAAATGGATAAAATTGAAATTCGCGCCGTAATAAAACATCTCTGCCTGAATAAATTTACTACTGAGCAAGTAAATCTAGACTTGAAAGGAACATTAGGGGTTAATGCTCCTCCGTATTCTACGGTTGCGCGGTGGTATACCGAGCTTAAGAGAGGAAGAACTTTAACTAACGACGACCCGCGCTCGGGACGCCCTTCGACGGCAGTTACCGAACAAATGATAAAAAAGTTGAAACATTTTGTTTTGGCAGATCAACAAAACGAACAGTGTTACTGTTCGTTTTGTAACTGAAGAACTAAAGATTTCGATAGAAAGTATCCATATGGATACTTTCTATCTACTTTTTTCATGCCCAAATGTTCATGTATAATATATATTATACATGAACATTTGGGCATGAAAAAAGTATCAGCGCGCTGGGTGCGTATAATGCTAACAGACGAGCATAAACAAACAAGACTGCGGATTTCTCAAATCAATTTGGAATTGTTACAACAAGATCCTGATCAATCTTTGGCTCGCTTCGTAACTATGGATGAAACATGGCTCCACCATTATGATCCTGAAACGAAACAACAGTCCATGACTTGGAAGAGGCCGTCATCTCCAACGCCTAAGAAGTTTAAGGCAATTCCATCCGCCGATAAGATTATGGGCTCTCTTTTCTGGGACAGCCAGGGGGTGATAATGATTGAATACCTCAATCATGGAGCCTCTATTACGGGGCCGTTATACGCAGAACAAATAAAAAAACTGCGTCAGAAAATACGCGAAAATCGCCACGGCAAACTTGCTAAAGTTTTGTGTTGTTTACCAAGATAACGCCCCCGCACACAAGTCCCGAGTTGCCATGACTGCTATCCAAGATGCTGGATTTGAATTGATGGAACATCCTCCATACTCACCGACCTTGCGCTTAGTGATTTCTATCTGTTCCCGCGGTTAAAAGAACAACTGAAAGGTCACAAATATGGCAATAATGAGGAAGTGATTGGCGCCGTACATTAATTTTTAAGCGATCAAGATGAAGATTTTTTCAAGAAGAGAATCTTAGGATTAGAAAAACGATATACCAAGTATTTAAACCTCAAAGGTGAATGTCGAAAAATAAAATAACAATAAATAATATATAATTGCTTCATATTCATTATATTTTTTTTATAAATACATTTGTCAATAGCAACCGTAAAAAATCCTACTAATATTATAAATGTGAAAGTTTGTGAAGATGTTTGGATGGTTGTTACTCCATCACGCAAAAACGGCTGAACGGATTTGAATGAAGTTTGGGACACAGATAGTTTATAAACTGGATTAACACATATAATAGTTTTCATCTCGGTAGTACGTTCCCGTGGGATAATTTTCAACCTCCACGCGGGCAAAACCGCAGGCAACAGCTAGTAGGACATAAAAAAATATAATTAGACCCGGGTGCCAGGAACATTGACTCACAACCTGCTACCATAGGCTTTCAGTACATGATTCTGAACCATGCATTTAAATTTTTCGTTGGTTGTTTAAAAACAATTGCTTTTTCATACATTTCGACCGCGTAGGTATTCTCTTTTTTACGAAAAGCAGTTGTTTTTGGTTGATAGTTTTTGATTGTCGACAAAAACAAATCTACTTTTGGGGTTTTAGAATTATGAGCATGTGTTTAGTTCAATTCATGGTTTCAGTGTGCACGTCAATGTCCCTGCCACTCTGTATGTATACTAAATCTATTGTATCTACTATTACTACCTACTTATCTATAAACAAAATCAAAAGTCATTTATTCAAACTAGGCTGAGGTCAGCACTTTTTAAACGTCAAAATTACATAAGACAGTCCCCCAAAATGCCCGCTCTTCACCACGTCCTAGTGCTTATAGCTGGGAAGAAAAAGTGGCGCAACAAACTCCCCAGCAGCACAGCTATCTGTTAAGTTAGAAGACTCTCTATTATAACAATAACAACTGTAAAAATACCACAACCAAATATGAATCGGCTCGTAGCCAACTAAACGTATGCAAGCCCATTCATTTATTCATATCAGTAGGTATGTATGTCACCTATTATATCATTAACTCACATAAAGATTCTAATGAGGATGTACAACGCTCATAAAACCGCCAAATGATATATTTTATTAAAGATTACAGCATATTTTTAGTTGGCAGTCATTCGCAGAATGCTCTCTGTTTTAAAATTTACAGATATTAGCTTATGTAAGAGGAAATTGAATGTATTAATGTTGCCGATGATAAGTTTAAAGATGTTGTTGAAGCAATTTTTTATTTAAGAACAAAAGAATTATGTTTATTGAAATGTCATGTGACTTTTTAGATGTGGGTCGTTTTATGGAAAGCCACGCCTATTTTGATGCCATGCCAGTAATTATTCTCTTCCCCCGGACTCAACAAAACTTTGAGATACTTTGATACCAGTGACAAATTTATTTATTTGACGAGTATTGTCCCACTACTAGGCAAATACCCCAATTTATATTAAAAAATGTTCCTTCTCTGGGCAATTGATCAGAAACGAGTCGAAATCGTCACGCTGACATTTCTTAGGCCTGCCCTTGTGAAAATGCTCGTCTTCTGGCATCCTTGTATGTGACGATCCTCTTTCATCTGCCTTGGTGCATTCTATCACTGTGCCACGCCCAGTCCTATTTTAGCCTAGCAGATCTATCGACAATATCAGCGATGCCTGTCTTGGAGCGTATTGTTGTGTTGCGAATTTGGTCGGTGAGAGTATTCTTTTAAATGCTACGCTCTATCGCTCTTTGGCAAGCTTTGAGCTTGGACTTCTGAGCCTCAAACAAAGAGCACGTCTGACGTTGACGATCTTGCGCTTTAGTGAGATACGAAGGTCATCGTTAGCGTCTTTTAACCATTGACAATAACTATCTAAAATGCAGTAGCAAATCTAACCTTGGCATTAAGCATTAATGAATACACATGATAGGGACATACGATTTCAATCATCTTTATTCCTAAAACATTCTACAACCTGTAAACTATGAACCCACCTTTAAAAACAAAAGTGAACTGCCTGAATCTGACCTATTCTGTTTATTGGACAAAAGTTTGGAGCATTTAAAGATAGTTTAGGTCGAACGCAATGCTACCCGGAATAAACAAAGCTATAAAGATTTTGTTCCCAATACAGAAATCGCTCCCATGACTGCTTAGAGAGTCTGTACCATTTAGGATGCCGTTATATAGATATACTTTTTTGTTTATTCAGAAGGCAATAGTCGGTGAGTGTGGACACAATAGTCTGCGAGCTCAAATATGTCCCCGAGGACCTGTTACGGTAAGCATACTCCTAGCCTAAGCACATTTAGCTTATGTAGAAGAGGCTAACAGAAATAATGTAGTTACTCGTTAAAAGAAGGCTTGGAAATACAAAAATACATAATATGTCCAAATAAATTTTTGGTCTTTTAGTACGGGGTCGATTTTCGGAAACCATCGTGTAAGAGAGTAGTGTATCTATTTTTATAAGCACACATAACATCAGGCATGTAATATCTAAAGGTTTAGGCAGAGGTGTGGCTACATACACCGTGGCATTTTAATCGTCTTACAACGGCAGTCCACTTTATGTAGCCAATGACTAACGCAGGTCCTACGCCTGACGCAGGTCCTCACCGGAGATGGTTGTTTCAAGAGGTTTCTGTTTCAGATAAGGCGGGAGGAAACGCCCGGATATTTCCACTGCGAAGATTGCCCTGAAAACACGGTGGAGCATACGGTGGAGGTCTGCCCGGCTTGGGCGGAGCACCGCCGTGTCCTCGTGGAGGTGATGGGCAGCGGCAATCAGTCGCGTCCGGCCCTGGTCCAGGCCATGGTACGGAGCGAGAGTGCATGGGTAGCCGTCAACTCCTTCTCCGAAGCAGTAATGTTCGAGAAGAGGGAGGCGGTGCACGTGAGGGAGAGGTAATATATGCGCCCTCACGGCCTTAGTCGCCGCGGAAGACGCCCTGGGCGTCGGGAATCCCAGGCTGATTCCGGGCCACCGTAGGCGCGGGCTTGCGGACGGCGAGTAATGGGTAGCTCGCTGTCCGGTAAGGACCGAGCCCGGGTCGACGGCGCGTTGTGTTCCACGCGCGCCTCAAAGAGATGTAGCACCAACTGGTAGGGTCCGCAAGGGCCGCTGCCTGCCAGGGGTGCGGGTTGTTCGAAAGAGATACCACGGCCACTGGCACACAGGCAACTGAGGGAACACGGGTGGGTTTTAGTCAGTAAAAGTCTGACACGCCCTCCTGCTCCGCCGGCGCATGAAAAAAATAAAGATATTTATGAACACTTGAATAATCAGAATATCATTCACTCAGACTCATGACGTAGTTTGAAACGCCCTGTTATGGAGATGGAATGTAATGGAGATGGAATCATATAAATATCTTGTACCGTTTGATACGTAAACATTATTAACAGGGTGCTTCGTAATTCTAAAGCAATATTTATTTTTATTTGCATCATAATTAAAGGTTACAATTTATTAATGGCGTCTAGAGGTATTTTATGTCGGATACATTGAGTCTTACAAAGGTTTGTAAGATGACTAAAATGTCTCGGTGTATAATAAATAGTCCACCCACATTTTGTCAGTAATGTTTAGGTCCCATATTATCATCGTATTAATCGTAATCGTATTAAGTTTTGATTAATTTTAGTCCAGAGGTCCTAGTTTAACTTTTGTTACTTTAAGTTATAGCTATATTTGCATAATGCAGAATTGCATATGTAAGCGGGCATGCCCTTTGTGTCTAGAGGCTTTTATTTAGATTGGAAGTTCTGTTTACGTTTTATTTTAATTTTCTATTATTTTTAGTTTTCAATTTTTGATGGTATATTGGCGTGTGCTAGCTGACATATGGCAAATTTTTATGTTTTTTTTTTGTGTTTCGTAATGTTTATTACCTATTATTGTATAGAATCAAGTTCTTCTAACTTAACAGACAGCTGTGCTGCTGGGGAGTTTGTTGCGCTACTTCTTCTTCCCAGCTAAAGCACTAGGAAGTGGTGAAGGGCGGGCGTTTTTGGGGGGACTGTCTTATGTAATTTTATTTTGACGTTCAAAAAGAGCTGACTCTCATATCAGCCTAGTTTCAATAAATGACTTTTGATTTTGATTTCATAATGCCAAGAACCGGACAAAAATCCAGATTCCGGGCTGCTACTGAAAAGTTCCTATTCCTATTATTTTGTTTCGATTTCATTTTTTTTAAATAAAATACTATGCACATATTGGTACTAATAATAAAATAAACGAAAGTTTTGGCCCAAATACAATTTGATTAACGACTACTGATTACCTATTTGATAAATGAATGCCAACTGTGGTTAACCTTTAACCGTATCGCGATGTTATCGAGTTTTAAAACATAATAATTTTATGTTCACCTTAAATACGTTAAAAAGTTTTTATCGGGTCTTGAAATCGGAAAATGCTCTTACGTCATCATCTACCAAACATTTTGCCAAAAATGCTGGTGTAGGTCTTTACATCATCGTCTGCCTAGTAGACATGGGTAGCTCGTGAGCGAGTGATAGAAAAGAGCTAGCTCTTTTTGATGGACGTCGCTCTCGCTCACTCACTCGTTCGCTAAGTAGCTCACTAGCTCAGTTAGCTCTTAGACTCTCAGTACTTCAGCGAGACACCGATGACCGACCGAAGTCAGCGGCCGAACGGCTCATTAGGTTCGCTTCGGAATATTTCGGATCGCATAGTTCGTTCTTCCAACAATACCTCTTCGATACAATACGTCATTGTAGACTATCATACGACATAAATCACTGTAAATCTATCTTTATGACCATAGCTTTAAAGTAGAAAATACTTTGGCATTGCATTGTTTATTTTTTTGCGTATTATTTACGTAAAGTTATACATTACATAAACAAACGGAAAAGCTTATTTAACTTAACTCCAAACTTCCAAAGAGCTATTGACAATGACTACTGAGCGGGCCGAGCCGTTTTCAACGACACGCGTGCACCGTGAGTCAAATGAACTAACAGTCGGCGTCTGAATCACTGAGCTATAGAAGAGCTAGTGAGTAATAAAGAGTCCAAACTTGCAAAGAGCTACTCACTATTGAGCGAGCCGATCCGTCTCCTTCGACGCGCGTGCGGCGTAAGTCAATTGAACTAACAGTCGGCGTCTCGGCGTCTGTGTCACTGAGCTATGGAAGAGCTAGTGAGCTAGAAGAGTGATATAGCTCTTTAGAGTGAAAGAGCTAATCGCTCTTTTTCTTTACAGTGAGCTACTTCGCCCATGTCTACTGCCTAGTCTTTTCCTAACTATATTGTGGTCGGCTTCCAGTCTAACCAGATGCAGCTGAATACCAGTATTTTACATGGAGCGACTGTGTATCACAGTCTGTGACTCCACAACCTAGTCACTTGATTATACGTTTCCCTGTCTTAACAAAGACTGGTTGTCACATTTTTGGGCTTTCAACTTTCCGTAACGACTATCAAAGATCTATGAATGACAGCTGGGACCAACTGCTAAACGTAATTTCCAAGCCACGGCGGCGGGTCTTGGTATGTAAAGACGGTCACCCAATCACGGACTGACCGCGGAAAGTGTAGCTTAACCTGATCGATCGACCCATTCGTTAGTTATTACTTGGTTGGTCTACAAAATAAACGTTTCCTCGAAAAATCCTGCTCAGTGATCCTTAACCGTTTAGAAACCACCCCAAAACATCCTGCCACTTGCTACCACGCCCATCTATTCAGAATACATGGCCATGTTTATTCCGGGCAAAACAATAATAAGCCTGTAGTTAAATCAAGTGTTAAAATGCTCAACTAGACTGCACTAAATGCATTTGGAGGCGTTTTCCCTCAATTCGCCAAGCCGTTGGCGGGTACTTAGGGCTGCCGAGTGTTAAAATCGTTTTTTAATGTCGACTTTATTTTTAAACTTGGAACAGAAATGTTTTATAAAAACGGACTGGGTAAAAATCTAGGCTAAGTATTCACTGACGCGGAATATTTCTGGAATTAGACATAAAGACATTTAAACGCTTGACAACAGTTAATATAGTTATTAAAAACGTTACGAGCAACCTAACGTCATTCAATAACAATTGACTATTATTAATAGGAGAACCAAGGCAAGCGACATAGCCCAAAGAATTGCCAAACTTAAGTGGCAGTGGGCAGGGCACGTTGCTCGCAGAACAGATGGCCGATGGGGCCGAAAGGTTCGAGGAAAGAAGGAAGGAAGACGTAGAGTTGGAAGGCCCCCCACAAGGTGGATCGATGACCTTGTGAAGGCCACAAGAATCCGCTGGATGCGAGAAGCACAGAACCGGTCGAAGTGGAGGACCTTGGGGGAGGCTTATGTCCAGCAGTGGACGTCTTTCGGCTTAAATGATGATGTTTATAATAGATTCCTACAGTCATTGACCAAAGTTCACATTAAAACTTCAGTTTTTTTTAATCCTATTTATTAAATTAAGCTCAATACAGAGAGGAGCAGTGGTGACCCAGTGGTAACAGCCTCGAATTACGAGTTATAGGTCGTGGGTTCGAACCCAAGCAGGCACTTTACTTTGTGTGAATTAATTCATCACCACTGCTCTCAAAACGGTGAAAGAAAACATCGTGAGGAAACCGGCATGTCCTAGAACCAAAAATTCGAAGATATGTGACATCTACCAACCCGCACTGGGCCCGCGTGGTGGGTTATGGCCCGCTTCCTCCTCTTTGGTAGTGGAAAGATGAAAGGGAAACCTTTGCCATTCAGTAGGAAAACAGTAGCTAAAATAATGACTAAATTAGTTGACTCTAAAAGCAAAAGACTAAATATTATATTCCGTCTTGGAAGTGACTGTTTAATAGAAATAATATATATTAAGACGAATTGGTAGTGCGCCTATTCTGTCTTGTTGTCAACATACTTCAGCATGCTAATAAACATTTATATCTTCTCTACGAAAAAAAAAATCACAAAATTTTCCGGTCAATTTTCAAGACGCCCCATAAATCTATACGTTCTCAACTAAATCAGAGCATTCGACAACCCTCGGGGCACAGCACAAACTGCACTAATTGTTTTGGAGTCGACCCAAAATATATACTTACCAAAATTTCACTCGTAACACGGTGCATTTGTGAATTGTTTCAGTATTATAGTGGGTGCAAGATTAATGTCTATAGTCTTACGTTTATTGGAATTTATAGGCACAACGGCTGGTAACATTTTGAAGACTCTTAGCGTATTTTGGGATGTATTTAGCAAAAACCGGATTCAGCAATCTGGATTTATGACATTGTTTTTGTGGCCGAACGAGGGTATACGAAATATCCTGTATTACAAAGTTTCTTGTCGTCAAATGTCTTGGGATTAATTTATTTGAGGTTCAAAAGAGCTCAGGGTTTCCCCATAGGAGACCAAGTTATGGTGTGCAAAAACTTTGTAATACAGGAAAGGTTGAAAACCCGCTCGAGATGGCTTTGTGTTCCAAGACAGTATATAGGAGGGGAAAGACGAGATACACTGACCTATTCCCAGTAAGGAACTTAATGCTATAGGTATCTATGTTTCATTCAGATAGTACGGAACTAATTTATTATTAGATAGCAGCCTTACATAACAATAATGAATAAATTATATTGGATATTAAAATGTCTAGCAAATCAACTGGAGACGAGGTCCTTCCTGGCACTGATAAAAGTTTGTTAGACGACAATATATTGTAAACAAACTCGTTTTAATACGTACCAAGTAAACATGGGATGTTATTACAGTCTACTGTTTTGTGCAACAATAATTTAAAATAAATTGAGATTTTTTGTTGCCTTGAAGAAATTAAAAAAAAAACTCTAGAAACGTTTTATAAATACACAATATGTAGTATTCATATTGCATAACGTTAAAAAATCGAAAGCAAATCACAAATAATGCAAAATGTAACATCTCTGTAAGAATATTCTGACAAATAAATGGACTATAATAATTATTATTAATCTGGGTTAATATTTTTTTATAACATATACACATATAAATTACATTTTGAAATATTAGAATATAAAACATAAAAACATTTAAAAATATAAAAAATAGTAGCCCACCGAACAGGGTTCTGCCAGGGGTGCGGGTTGTTCGAAAGAGATACCGCGGCCCTTGGCACACAGGCAACTGAGGGAACACGGGTGGGTTTTAGTCAGTAAAAGTCTGACACGCCCTCCCGCTCCACCCAGAGCGGGAGAAGTTATTTGATGATTTCCCACCCAAAAAAAAAAAAAAAACCGAACAGGGTTCAAGCTACACGTAGGTACGTCAGGGCTCCAGAGAGAGGAACCTCCTAACAATGCGAGCCGTGTCCAGGAGTACCGCTTTCTGGGTCAATTCCTTGACCCAGCTGCCCAACGAGAGCCTCCTCAGGTGTTGGTCGAGTCTCTTGGCTATAATTAATTCATAACCATTTTGCCTAACCTTCTTCTATGTTGGGTCGGCTTCCATTCTAACAAGATGGAACTGAAAAAGGTTGTATATGTCAGGCGTACCTATACACTCACATTTCGCCAGTTATGTATAATTCCCATGTAATAAGGGTGCGAGCCTGTTGTCATCAACCGAGTACAAAACTAACCTTCGGTCTGCTACTAAGAAATTCCTGATGAAAAATAATAGTTTAAAAAACTAAAATACCTCAAAAAGCACCCCACGCTTTTTAATTGAATTAAATTATTTTCTCCTTTTTTAGTTTGGTTCTTAAAGCGTGTTTTTTATTTTTTTTAACTATTATTTATTTTCTATTTTTTAGTTCTGACTACAAAAACGTGTATTTTTTTTCATTTATCTCAATTTTTTTTTTAAATTATTGAATTGTCATCGGTCCTCGAAAAGTTTACAAAGTTTCAATGAAATCTGACAGTTTAAAGTGGGTCAAAATCGCGCTCTACTGAGTCGGTTACATACAAACAAACATACAAGTGAAGCTAATATAAAGCGTGTAAAAACCCATTAACACTTTGCCTGCCCTGGAAATCGAACCTTTACGGTTACGGGATGTTATGTGTTTATCACTGAAGTAGGTACAATAGCCTGTTTCTATAGCGTGAACAAAATGTTACTCTATTAGCTATTGACAGCGGCTTTGCCCGCGTGGAGGCCGGGAATTATCCCACTGGAACCTACTATCGGGATATCGGGATCTTATGTGTTAATCCAGGTTACAAACTATCTATGTGCCAAATTTCATCTCAATGTGTTCAGCCGTTTTTGCGTGATTGAGTAACAAACATCCAAACATCGGTATATCCAAACATACCAATTTTCATATTTAAAATATTAGTAGGATTAATAAATATAGTAGGATTATTCTAGCGGCTCAAGGTACCCGTAGTATTGTGCATCGGATCGTTAGGCTTTAGTATAGCTGAGCTAAATCACGCGTTAAACTTATGAACCAGTTCTAGATAGATGTAAACGGATTACTGATAGCAGTTGCTGGTTATTAAATGACAGAGATAGTTGAGGTTTCTTGGTCCTTCTATCCAGGATCAAGTCTATCAGATCATAATTGAAAAGTATTTTTTTACCAGCATTTTATTAAAAAAAATGTTTTGAGATATTTATTTATTTATTTATATAAGCTTTATTGTACACCAGAAAATACATAACAAAAATAAAACATTTAAAAACTAAAACATACAATGGGCGGCCTTATCGCTTTCTGCGATCTCTTCCAGGCAACCTTGGAATGGACAGTGATTGCGTGGACATTAAAATGGGGTTGTAATTGGTGCATAATATAGGTACAATACAAATATAAAGATATCAATGTAATGGCATATTAATTTTTACCCAGTTGATCTAGTAGATGACACAAGGTTGTGGTTTTTTACTCCTTTGGTCATGGATTTATTGGATTAAATTACAATGTTCTGGTTCATCATCAGCCTACAGCAGTCCACTGGTGGACATAGGCCTCTCCAATTTCACGCCATTTAACTCGATTCTCGGCAACTCTCATCCAGTTACTACCAGTAACCCTGCGAAGATCGTCACTCCACCTAGCTTGAGGGCGTCCTACCTTACGTTTTCCGATTCGCGGTCTCCACTCAAGAACACGTCTACCCCACCGGTCATCGGTTCTACGACTAATATGGCCGGATGGTTATTTCCTTTAAATAACCAATAAATAAAATGGGGCTTCCGGCTAAGTAACAAAAGCCACATGGTTCGATGGATCAGGTTAGGCTGCGTTTGCCGCAGATGGTCCGTAGATGGGTAACCATCTATTTATACCAAGACCACTCCGTGCTTTGGAAAGCACGTTAAGTGGTTGGTCCCGACTATCATTCGTGGATCTATGACAGTCGTTACTGGGCGTCAGAAGCTCCAAATTCTGGCAACCACTCTTATCAAGGGCACACGGGCAACTGAGGGAACACGGGTGGGTTTTAGTCAGTAAAAGCCACCCGTGCTCCCTCAGTTGCCCGTGTAGGGCCGTGGAGGGCGTGTCAGAGACACGGCCTCCTGCTCCACCCAGAGCAAGAGAAGTTATTTGATGATTGCCCACCCAAAAAAAAAACCCAGTAACTGGATTGTAGAGATCAGATAGGCATCCGGTTAGAATGAAAGACGACCCCAACATAGGCTAGAAAAATAAAAGGCATTAAAGGCTAGGAAGATGGTAAACCAATAATTATACTTTAAAATATCAAGGCGATCGCATATTACGTATAATCCAGTTAACCTTTCCAATAAACTAAGTATGCTTAAGCTGGTATTGGTTGAACTTCAGTAGCATTACGAGTCGAGTTCAATTCATGATCTCTTGCTGGATCGTCCTCCAATACATGGAACCATGAGTGTACATCTTTTCTCACTGGTTTGGGGAATCTAGGCGTGATGTCTTGCTTTTCCAAACTAAGACCTAAGCAGTATATTATTGCGTAGGTCATAGAAATATGGATTACTTATCCATTTAGTCGGACGTCTCTAACGCCCACAACAGTTCGAGAGGATTTACAGCTATCAGATGTACTCCAGACATTTATTCACAGGTATATATTTTTGTCGCACTCTTTGTCAATCAACGCAGTTTACGGAAATAGACTTGTTTCATGTTGAAGATCATTGGAATGACTTTTGTTTGATGTATTTGACGTGGAATACTTTACAAGCCATATTTCTGATGAGATTTTTCATCGGCAGTAATGACAAACTTCCCTAAAAAATTTCATACCCTATTTAACTCCTTGGTTTTTTAATCATCCTTCCTTAATGCTTACTTTCGTTAAAATTGTTAGTGATAAGTAAATACGAGGGATAGAGAAACGTATAGAGGGAAGAGTTTTTGAATAGGTATACATTAATTCAACTTGGCCATCCATCATGGATGATAAAGGGACCTCGTGGCCGTGCACCTAACCTACCAAGAAACCGCCCTCAATGGACTCTCTCGTTACGACCGCCGTGGGAGAAGCTGAGAACCGCACGAAGGGGAAGAACATCGTTCATAACGCCACGAAGGCCTTTCAGGGACACGACCTTCAGTACCTAATGAAGTACGTGACGAAGAAGAAGAAGATCTATCATGGGCCGGCTATATTATTAAATGTAAGGTAAGATGCCCAGGCTAGGTGAAGCGTTGGTCTGTGCAGGGTAGCAGCTGGATGAGAGTTATTGAGGATCGAACTGAAATTCGTGCAATTGGAGAAGCCTATGTTTAGTAGGGAACTGCTGTAGGCTGATGATGACGTACATACATTTCTTTCTTTCTTTTCATACATTATTCACAGCATCGACTAAAAAAACAATATAAATATTCTTCTACAGACCCAGCAGTTGAACTTTGCGTTGTTTTTTATTATGAATGTATTTAAGATTTTTACTAAGAAGAAGAATACCCAAAAACTCCCCAAAAATACTGAATCTTGATAATGTAGAAGAATTTTCCAACAATATTTAGGTATGTGAAGTTTTAATATATATTTTTTAAACTGACGCTTTTAACCAGTATTCTTATCAAGCTGGTTGAAGCCAAACTATCTCAATTCCATCAAACCTTTTGTAACGAAAGTTACTTATCAAGTCTATTAGCGGAGAATAGAGGAAAATACATAAAAACTTTAACAACCACGTGTTCAAAAGAATGTTATTCTCGACAAACAATTTTATAACCAAGCTGGTTGGTGACAGCACAGTGTCTGTGCACTGTGAGCGTTTCGCGTTGCAAGCCCAAAATAATTACAGTTTCGAGGTCATTACCTACGTACGCATTTTATTTTCTTCTGTGCATCGTTCAGGAGATAAATCTACAATATATTTACTTGTGTTCTCTCTGTCTTGAGATGCAATAATTGTTTTGTTGTTTTTGTTTTGCAGAGGTCAGTTTTAGAGACTTATATAAATGAGTGTCTACCATTTGTCAACTGCACGAGTCAAGATGGTCAACTTTCTTGAAGTTACGTTGTTCTTATGTTGCGGTTACTATTGATTCTTAAATAGTCTTCAGTTTTTGATCAGAGGATGAGTTTATTCACAGTATTTGATGCCACGACTAATTGGAACCCTGCACCTAGCTTCTAACATTTCATAAGTGCCCCTGTATTTTATATGCGAAATGTTCCTTTTTTTTAAACTTCCTTTGGCCAGAGTACAGAAAACGTTCGCGAATTTATCTTTATCCGGAGATATAACCTGCTAGAATGTATTCTTACGTTGCCTCCAAACACTTTCAGTGAGTGAATCATGAAGGTGAGCAACCTGGTACATAATATAACCCAAGATATTTCCCCGGCCACTTGCAAGTATTTGCTTTAGTGACACGTACTTAAAGAGGCGCTGAAGCAAGAGTCCTTACAATAACATTACAGATGTGTCAAGAAGGTGAACAACCTCTGCAATGTCATTCATAAAACTGTTGAAAAATTATATTAAATGAATTTAAAAAAATCTCATGTCGAATATTTGATTCAGTTGGCGAGAGACCAGTCCAAAGTTCCTGGAGCATAATTACGAAATTCAGGCCAGCCTTTAATCATGGAGACATATTCTAGAATGATACAAAGTTTGAATTAGATTTGACTATTCAGTTTCATTTGTCATTTCGTAATAATAGAATTAGCTGTGACGAAGACTTTCTAGACACGACACGCTGTCAAGATCTATAAACTGAAATATCTTGATCGCTATCATTTAATGGATCACTTGAAACTATACAACAATATTTTTATAACCTGAACATAGTTTGTTCAGAATAAGTAACTGAATCGATTCCAATAGTTTTTACACCATGTTATATTTTTTCCCAAAAAGTTTTGCAAGTGAGATGGAAAATACTATCACCAGTTAATTACAATACAATCGCCGTACGGTTAGGTAACTTATGCCTAATTATTATCAATGAGCACAATACGACGCTGGACGCGCGGGCGGCGCTGGGAGCCGCATGGTGACCATGTTTATATAGACAACCATTACCTGGTTAACATAACATAAAAAGCTTATAACTTTGTGATTTTTCATGATGCAGTTTTGAAATTTTGTACATAGATTCTTTACATAAAAATACTACACACATGTTTCGAGTTTCGCGTATACTAAAACTAGGGTTGTATAATAAGGTAATTATCTCTAAATAGTATAAAAAAGTCGCTATGTTCATCTGTTTCTCTGCTTTCTTCTTTTAAACAACGCGACGGATTTTGATATGGTTTTACTATCATTTAGAGGATTTCTTCGGAAACGTTCATACTTGTAAAATATGTAAATTATGGTAGAAAAAAGCTGAAAATTTCAAAGATTTGATGACCCCCGTCACAAACATTGTACACCAGTGCGAAGCCAGGGCGGGTTGTTAATAAAGGATATTTTGAGTACTCAGGATAAGCAAGTTATGGGGGAGCATCTACGTAAAAAGCAATGAAAAAGATAGATACAAAGGATAGGAAGCAAAGTACTAATGCTCTAAAAAGAATGAAACAAGAAAATATTCACATCCGAAAGTCGTAAACATATGCCACCTACTCTAACAAAACAGTAAACTATAACAATTGTAAGCGATCAAAAGCTTTAGGGCAGACGAGAATATTTTCTCGTTATAATACTTTTAGATCGTGATTTTACAGTAGTCGGGTTTTCGTATTTAAACTTACTTTTTATGATACTTATTTATGCCTAGGAGATAATAAATTGTATAAGACATTGAACTTTTGTGACACAAATACCATTCGGCACTTCAGATTTAGCATACCTACATTTATACGCCTTTAACAATGTTTTGAAATCCACGAGATTAAGAATTGGTACTGAGCCAACAATTCGGTCATTTTGCCGAATTGTTGTAATTGAATGCATCTCAACTAATTCCAGTTTTTGTTGCAAAATGTTTTCTTCAAGTCTTGTATTTAAACAAACATGCAATATTTTATAAAGAAAATTATCGAGGCAGGTGCTTTTGAAACTCATTGTTTTCAATGTGACCGCAACTATTTATACAAGTAGTACATAGATTACGGATTGTTGGAAATATCGTCTGTGAGATTTTAAGATTTCTCAAAAAAAAAAAATTGTGTAACTATTTTAATTATTAAATTTTTAAAAAGTATTACCTACGGCTCGTTGATCTAGTGTTTACAAGCTCTACCGCTGAGCATTACGGTCTTATTATGAGTCCGGTTCCCGGGTCGAGCAAATTATTATTGGATTTTTTTACCTAGAACTTCTCAGTGGAGGCCCGGAGTCTGGATTTGTGGCGGTTGACGACAACAGGCGCGCGCCCTTTTATATGGGACTTAACCACAACTGGCGAAATGTGGGTGTTCTAATACACATCTGCCTAACCATTTGGGAATACAAGGCGTGATGTTATGTTATTACTCAAAATCAAGCACAAGGATAAGATCATAAGCTTTATTTATGGGTTTTAGAAGGAAATATCTAAAGTTTTGAACCGGAATGGAAGTCATAAAGTCACATCAATTTAATTGTGTTGTAATCGGCCCTATTTAATATAACTGAGAATGTATTTTTTTTTTACTTAACATAAAGGACAAAAGCCATTAGACGTTAGTTACAGACTTGTTGATCATACGATATATTTTTTTGTTAATTAACAAATTTTCACGATGAGACTGATAAATAAATTTAAAAATGTATGAATTATATTGTAGAATTCTCGAATTGACATCTGTCACCCATCTCCTGTCGGTTTTATTAAATAGGGCCCTGATTGATACGTGCAAAAAACCCGAATCGCGTTAATACATGCCTCTTATCAACAATAATTTATCAATAAAATATTATATACCAATATTATGATATAACATAATAACTAACGATCAAGGAATAAAGATAAAGTTAGACGGGCACGACAGAAATGCGTTGACCTATGTGACGGGCAGCGATAACCCGCGGGTCGGTTGGTTCGTCCTTATGGAGTGTGCACAATTGCTGCTTGCGTATTTTTGCAATCTTATTTTTCTTTTGTAATAGTTTTGCTGCTGCTTTCGATAAATGAGACAGATGGAAGACGGGGAATAGAGGCCTACAACATAAATAATATCAGCCTATACCTAATGTTTTCACTGCTGAAATACCGGCCTCATCTCTGTGTGTGGCTATAATCCACCACGTGGATCCAATGCGGTTTGATAGCTGTCACATGTCTGAATTTTTTTAGATCTATGATAATGCCGTTTTCTTCACGATGATTTGCTTCACCGTTTTGAAAGCAATTTATGCAAAGTGAATTGTCTGTCATGGTTTGAACCTATGACTTAAAACTCGTAAGTCGCGGCCGTTTTCACTGGGCCACCACTGCTCTTAATGTCATGAGGCCTAGAAAACGTTTATTTTGTTCGTCCATAACGACGTCACGTCATTTTTTTCACCCATTCTGAACCGATCATACTGTTTCAAAGGTATCTAAAGAAAATGTAGACAAATGGATCAGATAACGTACCTTTTTTTTTGAGGGTGGGATATCATCAAATAACTTCTCCCTCCCTGGGTGGAACAGGATGGCGTGTCAGAATTTTACTGACCAAAACCCACCCGTGTTCCCTCAGTTGCCTGTGTGCCAGGGGCGACGGTATCTCTTTCGAACAACCCGCACCCCTGGCAGAACTAATTTAACGATGCTAATTTGCCGTGTCAATTACAAATTCAGTTATATGATTATTTCAAAACTTAAACCTGAAATAACAAGTGCTTTTCATTTCATAATTTAGGTTAATATTATAAACCTCCATTTTGTTTGTTTTTTCAATTAAAATTTAATATAATAATATTGAAAAAACATAAACAAAACAAATAATAATGACAATAATTGAAACAATAATGGTTGGTAAAAGTGGTTTGTTTACACTTTATTCAGATACTTTTAGAACATAGTATACTTATTTTAGGTGCTTAAGTTTTCCAAATTTCCAATTTGCAGGTTATGGCGAATAGTTTAGCCACAAGCTTATTACCAGAAATGGATGACGCAGCTAACTGTCATCAGTGGACGATTAGTTGAATTGCCAAAGTCAACAAAACAGATGGTTTTTAGGACGAGAAGCAGATATCTATAAAATAATTTAAATTTAATAATCATTTCAATTTAACTTCAACTCTTAAAATTTGTTTATTTGTTTTGTTTGAAACTTTTGAATTATCAACTGGTAGAGATAGGGTCAAACGTGGGCCTATTTTTTATGTGTAGTTGCAAATAAATAACATTGATGGTTTTTTTTACTAAATACACATTTTTTTTTTTTTGGGTGGGAAATCATCAAATAACTTCTCCCGCTCTGGGTGGAGCAGGAGGGCGTGTCAGACTTTTACTGACTAAAACCCACCCGTGTTCCCTCAGTTGCCTGTGTGCCAGGGGCCGCGGTATCTCTTTCGAACAACCCGCACCCCTGGCAGGCATCGGGCCTTGCGGACCCCACCAGTTCGGCGTACTAGGACACATGGCACGCCGTTACCACCCCAGAAGATACGCTGTTGAGTATCTTTGTTGTCTGCCTCACTGCACCGGTGCAAATTTGAATAAGTTCGTTCGGGCCACCGGGACTTTAACCAGCCTCTCCCTCGGCCCTTGCCGCAGCCTACTGTTTGTTACGAGCAACCCCAAAGATTCCAGTTTTTGCGGATTATTCTAAATACACATGAAAGTACATAATGGTATTTAAAACAAAAAAAACCGTTATAAACATATTTTTCCGGCTAATCTCCGAAACGGCTTGACCAATTTTGATGGAACTTTCACTGGAAGATAGCTGACGTTTTGTCCCGGTAGCACTCGTGAGGTAATTTCCGATATAAACGCGGGCGAAGCCGCGGGCAACAGCTATACCAAAATAATTACAGTTGTTAACAGTTGTTTCGAATTTATAACATACACCCATGAAATAAGGTAGTTATGAAATTAATTTCGGGGTTGGAAATATATTGCTTTTCTGACTGAACATTATTAGGAATTATTATAGGAAGTCGGTGGCAAAAAACTATTACAGATCCAAAGACACAGACTTCCGAAATTAAAGTATTTTTTCTCGCTGTAGTTTTTTTTTTACAAAAGTTGTTTTTATTTAGACTAAAATTCTGGTTAATATCGTACCTGCCTACAAAAAAAAAGAGAAATATATGTCTTTCAGGAAAACAATTTTCAATGTTTATGATAAGTGAATTACGAATTGACTTTTTTGGAAAGTTGAGCTTTACATACGTTCTAGGTTCTATTATTTCAAATCGGATGTCGAAACTCATCGAATACTCTAAGAAAATTCTGGACGACGTCTGTCGTACCGACTAGTGGCAGACGCAAAGCGCAAAGAGATGTCAACACAAACGAAAAGTAATGGGTAGCTCGCTGTCCGGTAAGGACCAACCCCGGGTTGACGGCGCGTTGTGTTCCACGCGCGCCTCAAAGAGATGTCAGCACCAACTAATGGGGTCCGCAAGGGCCGATTCCTGCCAGGGGTGTGGGTTGTTCGGAAGAGATACCGTAGCCCCTGGCACACAGGCATCTGAGGGAACACGGGTGGGTTTTAGTCAGTAAAAGTCTGACACGCCCTCCTGCTCCACCCAGAGCGGGAGAAGTTATTTGATGATTTCCCACCCAAAAAAAACTATTTGAACCTCCGCGACAAGACGCAACGTTTGCGCTGGAACTTATTCTGTCTGAAGCTATGTTGTTATTTGGAAATAGAATTCAAAGGCTTACGAAATTTTTCTGATTTTGAAACATAAGGAAATACAGTAATAATACTGTATTTCCATAAGTTTCCAAATCGGAAAAACTAATAAAGAACTAAACTGTAAAAGTACGTCTGTGAAATCTCGTAAATCAGCGAAATCGACAAAAATTCGTATTCGGCCTCTGAAATATTTATGATAACCATTCGCATTATTTTTTAATTCTCTGCGCAATTTTGAACAGATTTGGACGAAATCTGAAAATATATGATCCATATTAGGTAAATGGAGTAAGAGTAGTTAAAACGAGCCTAACAGCTAGTAAAAGCATTATACACACTTAAAAGTAGATTTAATTGTACTATTATTATTGTATGTACTATGAAACCGTTTATAAGTCGTAATATGAGGGAGTCGCATCAGGTGTGTTCTTTCTCACATAGGTACCTAAGAAAGTTAAGCAGCGAAGTCGCTTATTAAGGGAAATCTAGTCGCGGGCTCAAACTCACTGGTGGGCCTGGCTAAAAAGCACGCTGTCTCACCAGGCTTCGTATCCGACAGAGGTAGTACCCGTGATGAGTACTTAAAACAACATTATTGAGTGAGATGCAGGATCAGTCATAGTAAAACAGACGCGTAAAAAATTAAGAAAAGTCCTTCGGAAGATCGGGTTTTATGACAAAATCAATGCATGCCCAATAAAGTTTATTAAACTTTTCGGTATTTGAGCTTTGTCGGTACCGACTTGGTTTTGGAGTTTTCAATATTAAGAAAAACTAATTTTTGTTACCTCATAACTTTTTAATGGCTTTTTATTTTAGTATTCTGTTTCCATTCAGTCGTTAATATTGAGACAAAACTACACCATGTTTAATTTTTATGTACATTGTCGAACAGTCCCGTAGTTTGTATGGAAAAAATGTCGACTCGATCCACCTTAAGGCATCGACGTATGTATGCCCTGTTAAAATTTAAGTTATTGATGACCTGGAAGGGCTCGTGGGTAAATAGTAACAACCGTACGTGTCGATCAAATGGTTAACCTACGCTAGCCGGGGTCGGCTCATGAATAGGTGACAATTGATATCATATCAAGACCCTTCCAAGCCTCGAAAAGCACGTTCAGCCGTTGGTCACGGCTGTATTTTTTTTAAGATGGGAAATCATCAAATAACTTATTTCCCGCTCTGGGTGGGGCAGGAGGGCGTGTCAGACTTTTACTTACTAAATCCCACCCGTGTTCCCTCAGTTGACTGTGTGCCAGGGGCCACGGTATCTCTTTCGCACAACCCGCACCCCTGGCAGGAGACTAACAATCGTTACGGGTAGTCAGAAGCCAGAAAACCCGACAACCCGTGTTTCCAAGGGCTATCTAACACAATGCCCCTTGTTAAGACTGGTTGTGACCCCAGTTACTGTGTTATGGAGGTCGGATAGGCAGTTGCTCCATGTTAATACTGGTAGTCAGCTGCATTCAGTTAGACTGGAAGCTGAACCCAACATAGTTGGCAAAATTCTAGGCAGATTAAATAACACTTATCATTACTTCAAGTCATAACTTGTCTGTACAGTGAACTACTTCATTTTAATGTTAGGTTGGTTTTCAACTAGAGTAATCATTTCTAGATATCTGTTAAATACTAGATTCCTTTTAATGCTTAAAAAAAATGAAATACCTAAGCTTTTTTGGAACGAAGTTCTTTTACGCAGCTGACGGTAGGAGTAACATTGTTGAAATCGTCACGTAACGGAAAAAGCGTTACGTAACAAAAAAGCGTTATGCGACTTTTCATTATATCCTTACTCGTATAATAAAAAGAGACAGAGATGGGTGAAATAGATTTCATGGTTTTCGAGGGTGTTGAAGCCAATACTGAGGCCACTACTCAAAATGAAAATTCTAGATAGCGGCTTCGAAAATTTTCATAGATTTTTGGTGCTGAAGCTGATAGTAAGGTAGAGGAAGAGTAAACGATATTACATTTGGAGTTGAAGTAAAAGCGTAAACGGAACTTTTCCCCGACCCCCCACGTGCTTTTTTTATAACTAGCTTTTTTAAAGCTAAGAAATGGACGCCCACAATTTGATTGTACAACAAGAATTGGTTGACACCACCAACACTGAGAGTTTAACAACCAATCAACAATAACCTGCAATCGTTTCTGATGCCTGTAAATTGATTAGTACTTGTACAACTTGAGAAACTGCTAGGTTTCTGCAAAGCTATAAACACATAGTCATACTGCATGGCGGCAATTGGTCTGTAAGCTAGAAGTTGTGCCTGTAAGAAAGAGTGTCCATGGAGTTTCTTGCCCGTTCTTCTCCATAGGTACCTACGCTTTGGAATGGGCAACTAGCTTCATCTTTCTACCTCACCGACCTTGACAATTCAAAAGTGCCTGTAATTGGTTTATTTGAAATAAATGCTTTGAGTTTGCTGCTACATAATATTAAATAGACACTACTTAAGTTTTTTTTTCTTTATTAATTTAAAGAGGGTTTCAATCTTAACCACCCTCGTCGTGACAAATTGACTTCATACCATTACAAAGATGAAAATAATCTTGCACTACCTCTTCGAATAATACTAATGTTTACGAGCCTGTAAATCTGGTGTTGGTGTTTTGGAAGCAGCCATCCTGGCTGCTTCCGAAACAATAGCACCAAGGTCGCCACTACATCTCTCGCACTAGAAAGATAGAAGATGCAAAGAAAGCTCTTCTCTTCCATCTTTCTCTTCTTCTTTTTATTCCTATCTTCTTTACTATTTTTTCTCTGTTTTTTCTTTAATATTCTAAATAATATTAACAAACGGAAGCTAGTAAGGTTAGGTAGAGAAAGATTTATAACTATGTGAAAACCTTTCGATTCTAGTAGATAACTTAACTGTCTTACAGGGCAAACCAGGCAGGGTGATATTATCAGTACTATGGTTATGTTATTATTGTATGAAGGTCAACAAAATAACACTACTTGTACCTAATTTATTAGTAATTAAAATATGCAATAAGTATGTATTCTCCTTTATAACTGTGTAAGTATGCATTAGATACGCCGTTTTAATTTTTAAAGGTCGATAGAGGGTCACTTATTCGTTCATAATTTTATTGAAATTATTGAATAAAAGGCTTAAATAGGCATATTTTATTCATTTTAAATTCAAGAAATTTCTAGGAAAATTTAAAACAATAAACTTTATAAAACATGATTTAATAGTGTTCTGTTTATTAATTACTTACAATGTAACATTATACCTAACTTCAAACAAACTTGTACTTTTTTTTTTTTTTTTTTTTTTTTTTTTTTTTTTTTTTTTTTTTTTTTTTTTTTTTTTTTTTTTTTTTTTTTTTTTGAAGTATAATATTTTTATTTCAATTAAACTAACTACAGCGAATAAACTAAAACAAAGCGTCAAAAAACTCATCCGCATCGCTGTCGACTGGTAATGTACCCAAGAGACTGGCGGCATTACCACGTTGTATAGCAATGCTTAGCCTCTGGCCAAAGTAAAAACCAGCCCTTGGGTCACGGGAAGTGTCAACTAGCCGTTTGGAGATTTCCTTGTAAAGAGCATGAGCACTCGGACCCCACGGCCCGAGGGTTTCAACCCCAAACGGCTCGAAAATATAATTACCAATAATATTGTTATACTTTCGCCGCTTGAGGTTTTCCGCAGCCGCAGCGGCAACGCCAGCACAGCACACTGACCCAGGAAGATGGGATGGCGCAAGAGTATCGACACACGTTGCATCCCACACTAAAGGCCTACCCATCTTCCATGGAAATAAAGACATGCCGTCCGGTCTCTTGCCATCGTCGCGTGCCAAGCCAATGGGTTCTAATACAGCTGGAACGCCGACGGTGACAAGAGCTCGTCGGATGATGTCGTTAATGTTCGCGTGCCGCGCTAAGCGACCCGCACTTCGGCTGCAAGATAGGCCGTGGTGTCCGAGACTGTTGACAACTTCGCCACAGTGACAGCGATGAGGAGAACAACATGGTGCTCCTAATCGTAGGGAGGCAGCGAGGCGGAAAGTTGTGTCGTCGAACAAAGTGCCAATGTTCGACGACGGTAGTGCATGAAGCCACAGACCCGACTCCCATTTACCCACAGCCAGTAGTCGCGCACGCTCTGCAGTAGTAGTAGAAGTGTTCAGTAAATTCTCTTGTACAACTCTGCAGAGCGGCTCATCCCACTGTCTCTGGGAAAATGGATTATCAGGTAGATTGGAGTTCGGGCAAGCGTGTTTCCAGGCATCCATAGCCTCGGTGAGGCACGGCACATCAAAATCAATCAGTGTGGAAGCTAAGGTAACTTGTAGCTAACTTGTACTAACAAAAAAAGCCTGACTTGAGACATCTCCACCCAATAAAATACTTATAACCATTTCATAAAAAGCCAAGTAAAAGTTACATCACTTTTCGTATCATAAGAATGTTTCAAAGTTATACGATTCTCTATCAAAACTTGCTAACTTAGATAACTATTTAACGAGAACCCGAGACTCCAACCGAAACTGTCAAGAATGTTGATCCGAATTTTTATGTAACACAGACATCTCTATTACAAAAAGTTAAATTCAACAATCCATTGGCAATAAAACCGAAATAAAGAATAATCACCGTCACAAAACCGAGATATTACGTCAATAAAGCCCATAAAAATACGTAATACAGTGAAAACAGTATAATAAACAATTAAAAACAATAATAAAATTAGCATAATTCACTCACCGGTTGAATCCGTTAAACATCAAACATGCACACACCACAAATTGAACCACACACTGTACGTAATTGGGACGGCTACCCCGTCGAAAAGTTTTGCTAATCAACCGGATTGTTAGCAAACTTTCGTACCAGAGTCCACGTGTTGCACACTTTCGTACACTTTCGTCTACTTTCGTACACTCTCGTACGCGGGGAAAACAATTTTATTTCATGAGCGGACGCGCCACTCGGCCCTCTTTCCCGCTAGTAACTGACAACTGACTGACCGTATTTTCTTGTACATATACATATAAACAATTTATTTTCATAGCGCATCGATGCGACTAATGTACCTACGGCGTGTCGGATTTTTGATTTTAGAAATGATGGTGCTATTTTCGTTTTGCCAATGACGCGACAGTATCGGTTCGGAGTTTGCGCGGAAAGATTTAAGAGTTTTGATACCCTGTTTATTAAGTAGGTTATTATTGGTGTTCAAAGGTGAGTGTGGCGTCTATTTTCATGGAACTTTTTGAAACACTTCGCTTTAGCAGATTTTTATTGAAAGAGCAAGCAATTTTTTTATTTGTGAGATGATTGCATCAATTTGCTAAATAAAAAAATCAAAACATCGTTAAATTGTTTTCTTCAAATTGGGTTCGTTTTAATTGATTTAAATAGTATTAATGAATATATAATAAACCTTTTTTTTTAAACAAAGTTTAAAACTTAAAACAGGATCGCGATTATTCGAGAGTTTTCCTGAGTAGTTTCTCTAATCAAATTCATACGAAAGTGCATCCAAAATTGTTGACCCAGCTCTTTTTATGAAAATCAAAACAGTGACTTAAATCTTAAATAATGTAGGTACAAATAAAAATACACGTTTTTCCTAAAAATATAAAGAATGCACCTATTTGCAAAAATTTGCACCTTACTTACTACATGTTAAGATTTTTTGTATAGGTATTTGTTTATTTTGATTTAACTGGAACTTTTGGATCACCATCGGATTATTAACTATTGTGAACGATAAAAATAATTGTCACATACATCAGAAAAGGGGCTTTTTCAAAAGCTTTTGTCGAAAAGAATGGGACACATAGACACGCAAAGAGGACATTACCCGCATAACAATAAAAATAATAACAGAAAACATTAATGTCTAATATGGCGTTAGCAATAAACAGTCCGTATATTGTAAAAGATGACAAAAAAGAACATTTTTACGTAGAAGAAGGAGGCAGTACGAGCTCCTGACACATTGAACAGATTTTTACGTCCATACCGTGGCTGAAAGTTAGGTGAACGTAATTTTATCGTGACCAATATACACGGTGAAATTTTAATGCCTGTTTACCCGCAGCTAAACGGTTTTGTCTTGGTAATACAACCGTTTTATAAACAAATAAAATATTTAAAACAAAAAATGGCAGATTAACAATTTATTGTGAAAAATCACCAAGTGCGAGAGTTTATTTTGCTTTGAACATTTATGGATCGCTGTTTCCTTTGTCGGCGGCGCGTGCGATTCGAGTAGTACCTACAAGTAACCCCTAGTGTTACTATTGATTCTGACGTTTTCGATTTTATGAATATTTTTTTTATTAAAAAAAAATCTGTTTTTTTTCCTTTTACTCTATTACTCTATGCTTCGAAAGTATTCCTTATGGCAAGTTGTTCTGCCGCGGGAAAACAACCATTCAAATTTCACGGTGTATATCTTAACATTTACATAGTATAAAACCGAGTTACTTTTTGTGTCTGTCGTTGTGACCACTTGGATCATCTAAACTACACAATGGATTTTGATGCGGTTTTCACCATAATTTAGAACATTTCTTTCGGGTTTATGTGTATAGTACACACAGCGTCAGTATGTGCTAACCCCTCAAGTTCTAAAACGTTACACTGCTACAACATTGAATTCGTTACGAATAATCTACAGAATACTTCAAAAAGAGTTTATTGTTTCGACTTAAATTCGAACCAGCATCGCATCACCGAGCGTCGTCATACTCATACCGGCAGTTTGACGAACTAGCCGGCGATCCCATATGAAATGCGATAAAATTGTTATCCACTATTGTCTGAGTCACTCTATCTCTGACTAATCAGTATATTTTGTTATTTGAGGGTATGCACTACTTTAACTTGCTCATAATAATTCCTACCTTCATTATAACTACAACGTTTGATATATACGTTCACTTCAAACTTTAAGACGTCTGTATGCAGATTGGAGAGACGACTTGACAGATCACGTGGCTTTTTGTTAGTTTATTAAATGTCAATCTAAAATATTTGTAGCGCTTCCTGTTTTATCGTTTCAGTTAAAAGGATGTCACTTGTCTAGGGAACCGTTTGTGTCAGTTAGCAAAATATCTATAATATTAGGTAATCTGTAAATTATCAAATAAAATTGTAAAATCTTTGTAGTAAAATAAGATCAAAGTTTTGTTAAATAATAGCAATAATAAATATTATGAAATAATTACAAAAGTTTTTTTTTCTTGATTTGATTTAAATTCTTTATAAATATTACTAAAACAAAATAGAAAAAAAAAACAAAAAATGCATGATAAAAGAACATATCGTGCCTAGGATTCGAACCTCCAATCTTATATACGGCAAGCGGTCTTGTAACCTCCGCCGGTCTAATTGGAAGTAGAAACACTCTTCGTAAATTTCAGCCATATTCACTAAAACAATGCAGTAATTATAATAAAATATTTTAGCAAAATACAAAAAGTTACTTGGGCCTAGCACGGATTTGAACGCACATGTCTTTTGGAGGGGTAACCAATTATTGAAGCTATGTGTACATACTTAATTAAGAAATATCACAAAAATTACGATGTTTTGCACCCGAGTGAAGCTGGGACGGCCGATTGCCAGGTATGACTAGCTGGCTTTTGCCTACAAACAGTCAGTTTTCTTCAAACTGTGTCAGAGAGGTCCTTGCCTTTGTGGGAACAACAGGCTGGGTATTACTAGACTTTTTTTAAATCTTTTACGACACAAAACTTTACTTCTCGACACAACTACGACAGGAACTGTATATTTGTGTGTCTAGGATATTAAATTGTTTTGTTGTGATTTCTCCTGGCAGCCCTGAATCAATATTAACTAATTGGACAGTAGCACACCGAGCGTTCTTATACAATAATAACTGTATAAAATTTTATAAAGATGTTTTAAACTTTTAAACAGATATTCTTCAATTTTTACCTATGACAATCGTTATGCAAACGCACCACTATATTTGTTGCATTTTAACAAGGCAAAAGCGGTTATTGACTCACCTAGATTTTCTAGCAATTTTCATTCATAAGATATGTTAGGAAAAGGAGAATGGCCACTTTTGCTATGCTAAAACGCGACAAATATAGTATAACTAACTGGCAGGCAGCAGTACTTTCCCAAAACGTCATAAGGAAATATAGAAAAAAAAAACTTTTCTCGGCATTTTCAACCCGACAAAAATTGAGGTAGACAATTTTAATCCAGGACCACACGTCCAATTTTTCACCCTGACAAACAAAACAAAAGCTGTGCACGTAATTATTTCCAGGCGGTGTGCCTCAAGCTTAACAAAGGTAAGGCTAGCTAAAAGCAAATGACCAAATCGATACAGGGCCTTTAATAATTGATAGGACGTTGGCTCGGAATTTACTTTTACATGTCTTATCGACCCGCGGCGACCTGGCTCGATGTAATTTGTACTAAGGTAAGGGGACTTTGGGGTTATAATTATGGATAATTTTAGTGTGTTTCTTGTTTCTTTGTTAGGGCGACCCGATGTCGATGTTGAAAGTTTTCTCATAGATGTTTGATTGTTTTGTTATTTTTTATGTCATCGTCTTTCTTTTTACACGCTTTATATTAGCTTCACTTGTATGTTTGTTTGTATGTTTGTAACCGACTCCTTAGGGCGCGATTTTGACCCACTTTAAACGGTCAGATTTCATTCAAACTTTGTAAACTTATCGAGGAACGATGACAGTTCAATAATTTAAAAAAATAATAGAGAAAAATAGAAAAAAAAGGAAAAAAAAAAACTGAAAAAATTACGCTTTTGTAGTTAGCAGAACTAAAAAATTTAAAATAAATCATAGTTTAAAAAACTAAAAAACGTGGGGTGCTTGACATTAATTGATTATAAAAATACCTCAAAAAGCACCCCACGCTTTTTAATTGAATTAAATTATTTTCTACTTTTTTAGTTTGGTTTTTAAAGCGTATTTTTTTAGTTTTTTAAACTATTATTTATTCTTTATCAAGTTATAGTCTGTTACCACTAGTAAAAAAGTTTATTATTTCTGATTGTTATTTTAGGTCAACCTAGAACGCTGTATGTAGGTTGCATAACCGGACTATCCTACTAATACAAAAAAGTGAAAGTTTGTACGTTTACATGTTTGGATGTTTGTTACTCAATCACGCAAAAACAGCCAAATGGATTTGTATGAAATTGAGCACACAGATAGTTTACAGCCTGGATTAACACATAGAATATTGTTTATCCCGGTTATACGTTCCCGTGGGATAATTTCGGAAATTTACGCGGGCGAAGCTGCTGGCAAATCCTAGTGCTTTAATGAATCCAACCCACCAACTTAAAAGCCTCTAGCCTCAACTATTCTCATGTCTATCTTAAGCTTGCTCTTTCTGCCAGAGGTGCGGGTTGTTCGAAAGACATACCGTGGCCCCTGGCACATAGGCAACAGAAGGAACACGGGTGGGTTTTAGACAGTAAACCCACCCAGAGCGGGCGAAGTTATTTGATGATTTCCCACCCAAAGAACAAAAAAAAACCTTGCTCTTTAGACCATCCTAGTTGCTTCATGCTTGCTTCAAATTTCCACGACAAATAACAAATCTTTTCATACTTCAACTGTCACTGACAGAACCATTTCGCATTAACCATCATTTCTTCATCACGCAGCCTTCAACACAGCAGTCATATCGACCGACTGTCCACTAGAAACAAAGGGTTGCTCGCATACCGAGTATCGATAATTCTATAAATAGAGACGCGACTAGTCGACTACGCTAGTTGCATTCTACGGGCTTCTAACAATGAGTACGATAAGTAAGACGCCTCGTATGTTTATAGGGCATGCGTTGACACAGAAAGGGAATAGAAGTGTCTGTTACTGTTGAAGACAGTTCTAGATATATGTCTACAGCTAAGTTAGCTGGTGCTGGAATAAATGTTACTTAAGGGCCTACGTCCCTTTTGGTAGCGTAACAGGGTCACTTTATGAACTGTACTGCTCATTAACAGCTTGTCTTGAAGATTTGAAAAATATATGATTTTGCTATAGATTCATATAGATCATTTTGCCCGAAGTACTTTTTTTGTAAAAAATATTTTCCAACACGCAATATTTTGGCTTCTATTCCATACTAAAAAAAAATACACTGAAAAATAGATAGTTAGCGGTACCACAGAATCGCCGAAGCACAATTGTAAATTAATCAAAGGAATATCCCCATTTTGGATAAAGGCTCAGAGGTGCCCTGCGCGGGCGCGGGCGGCAGTCGTGCTTTAGCATACAAACGGGAGATGAGGATACTATGGGCCTTAACGTCGCGTCTTCTGCGTCATCTTTGCGATTTAATAATCCGGGGCTGGTTGGGGGGTGCTGGCCGTGATAAATTCCAGATGAAAACACTCGATAACACTCTGCCCGACAGGGAAATCGAACCCAGAACCTCGTACTCCGCAGTAGCGCTTGCGACTACTAGATCAACGAGGCAGTTGAGCCTGCTGGAGTAGTAAGTAGGTATATATTAAGCTCTTCAAACTAAGAAGCATATATTAGGTTGAAGTGTTCAAGTGTGCAATTCAGTTGACAGCTTACCTACATTTTTTTTTTCATATACTAAGCTCGAATTTTGACAGAGCTTTATTCACATGGAGAAAGCGTTTTTTCTTGTGACCAAGATAGAACAAAAACGGAAAATGAAATCTTAAATTTCGTTATTTTGCGTAGTAACTAAAAAGTGGGTTAGTATATAATAGTAAGTATAACAACAGCGTATCTGCATTAATATTATAATTATTGGAACCAATTTATGATCCTAAATTAATGTTTTCTTGTTAACCTGACCTTTGCAGAAAAGTTTTCAAAAAGGCTGAATATGTAAAGTTTAAGAAAGTATTGAAAGACTACGTCGAAACATGACTTTGATCTTTCCATTGCGTTCCTCGATCGTCAGTCAATGTCCTACTTATAATATACTACTACATACTAGGCATACTAAAGCCTATTGTTGTCCCACCGCAAAGCAAAGGCTTCTTCTTTTACAGAGAGGCACGATCATTGATTACCACTCTTACTCATGACGGGTTGGGGATTACAGACTTATATCCTATCCTACTAATCCGATCCTACTAATATTATACACGTGAAAGTTTGTGAGGATGGATGGATGTTTGTAACTCTTTCACGCAAAAACTACTAAACAAATTTGGATGACATTTGGCACACGGATAGTTTATAACCTGGATTAACACATATTATACTTTTTATCCCGTTTCTGGGGGATAATAACTGACACCGACCTGGGTGAAACCACGGGCAAAAGCTAGATGACTACACTAAAGTCCAGGTTCCCTACATATTTGCTTTGTAAATTATTATATTGTTTTAATTATTGTGAATGTGATGAGCGATGACTGTGTGAGTGTTTTTTTTATTTTTGTTTGGTTTTTTTTTTCTCGTATAGTTTTAATCATGGTCTAGCAGTTTGAGTAATTTATGCAGCCTACCCAAATGACCTTTCTTTGGTATTGTTCGTCGGATCATTGAACTCATCAACTTCTGAGTTGAGCTGCATGATTACTGATAAATGCGTGCACTGATTGGACAGGTCCACTCAATCTGTGTGGTTCTTTCCTCAAAATACCATTTCATACACCAATCCACATGGTCTTCACATGATCTGACCAAGATTATGTCTTGACTTCAAAAGAGACTGTGACCTCTGAGTTTGTTTCGGCCTTTCTTCTCAGAGTAGTCAGATAGAAAACGCCGACCTCATCTAGTTTAAAGAAAAATGTTTGACGTGTAAAAGTGTTTGTACAAACCTACTTACAGAAATACAATTATTTATCATTTATGATGTTTTCATTCAGCGACGTCAGTAATGTCTAAAATAAAGCCAGAAACTATCACAAGTCACACTTGCCCGGATTAGAAGCCACAACCTCGGGCATGGTAGGTGGAGTCAACACTGGTCCATCACGACAATTTCACTATATCTTAACTAAGCTATATTTGTCTAAAGTCATATAGCCAAAGCTTGTGAATTAGGCATGCAATGACAATATATGTGGAACTTACTCTCCATGTGCGGTAACAGCCGACCGCAATGGTTGCGGTCTGTCGAACAACATTGTGGATATAGCTATACATAAGTTGCATTCTATGACAAATTATTCGTAGCGCGTAGCACTTCAAAATTTTGAGTAGAAGTAATGTATGTATAGAGGTATGAGGAACAGGGTGTAAAGTTCACTCATTCACTGTTGGTAAAGGGAGGATCCTCCAACCAGACGGGTGTTGTTGTTGGTAGATTGGAAGCCAACACAAACATAGTTGAGAAGAGGCTAGGAAAATTGATTGTTTATTGCATTTTCCTACACACTAAATTTTTTGTATTTTTGCAACAAAATATTATAATTCTAGCTTTTGCTAGCAGCTTCACCCGCGTAGATGTCGAAAATTATACCACGGGAACGTGATTGTGATAAAAGTATCATATGTGTTATTCCATGTTACAAACCATCTGTGTGCCTAATTTCATCCAAATCCATTCAGCCCGCTTTTGCGTGATTAAGTAAAAAACATCTAAAGATACAAACTTTCACATTTATAATATTGTAGGATAGTAGGATGTCAAGACAAACTAAGAACTCCCACTCCAGAGTCACTTAATTATATTAAATTCTATACGTATGAATGTGCAATTAAAAATAACTAACAAAACTAGGTCATTTGCTAATGTCGTTACGGTCTATTACTCCGTAAATAATTCATTCATATTTAACCTATACTGCTTGAATATTTTGTTCTGCAGTATCTGGCTGTATGCCAGCAGTGTGTCGGTGCATGGTCACTTTATAACTGGCATCTCGGAAACTATCGCGAGCTGGAAATAAATAATAACCTTGATTTAATCTTTGATACCATCGTTGCGAACGGTCAGTGTTGGTGCATGTTTTTTTGCAAATGTCTGTATGGTCGGCGTTTAGACACCCGCAGACAGGCGCGACACGACTCCGGTTAAATAATTTCCACGAAGTTTTCATAGAAATTGGTTACCAGAGTCAGGTTGGGCCTGTCTGTGGGAGTCTTTAAGACTGTTGATATCACTTCGAAATAGGGTGAGTGTGTAATTATTCGTCTTTTATGTTGAAGTAGAAAAAAAAGCAAATTGAGCAAGTTTGTGTAGTTGATACTCTGGTCTGATCTGGCAACTGCGAGGTAATTTCGTAACAGACTTACAATGGCAATGCCTTTCATATTAATATTTCAACCACATTCATTGCGTTATTTACGTTCTTGAGCAGAATTTTTCAAACCTATGAATTTGAAATTTTCTTCCAAATCTTTTCGATTTTGTAGAAATCATATACTTTGTCTTATATGTAAATGTTGTACGTAACATACAACTTGTTACTGTGACTTGTGATGTTTGAATGATTGTGTCATGCAATAAAATTGTAAAGCGATTCAATTACAGCAAACAGCAACAACAAAATTGCATTACAATATTTTTTACGGTAGGCAAAAACATTACAACTATATGATGACAGTCTTGAAGCTCATAACAGAATTTCATTGCAACAATATTGAATATTTGCGACTGTTATTTGCATAAACGTTTCGTATCAACTTAAAATAAAGCTGATGCTCGCTGTACCTGTTTGCTTTTTTGATATTGGAAAACAAAATGGAGCTTTGGCTGCATGTCGTGTATGTGCAGTTGTGGAGCGTAAGTAAATAAAGCATTCAGGAATAAAATTACTTGATGTTATACTTGAGGAAAATGCTTATCAACGTTACGGTGTTTTATATAGTAATCATTACCTATATTTTCTGTGTCTGTCAACATGACTTTTTATGGAGAAAAATAGATAGGTGCCTTTTTGTTTTCTATTGTTTAGTAATGATTTTAAAATCTGCACCCTAATTACGTAACACACTATTCATCAGAATTTAAATACATTTTAAAGGTGAAAAATTGTCTGCGCCATGAATGTTTTGGAACTGTATAAGTTAAAGTGATTCCTACTTATTACATATTACACAATTACCTGTCTGGCCTGGCTTTATTGCTTAGGTGCAGATCGAATTGTATGTGGCGATACTATAATTGCCCTTCATCCAATCAGTCTATAACTTTTATTCATACAAATAATTGGGAACTGCTGATGGTGTGACCTTAAAAGGGCAAGCAAATGGAAAGACCAGCGACAACAAGAGCCTTTTCGCCTTGCACAGGACTTTCTGTATATTCTTTTATGTGAGTAATTTGGTCTTTTATGATTCTATGATTGTGATATACCTGTGCAAGTCCCAATACTTACTTATTCTTTTCTAGGAAGCTCGTCACATTTACAGCTAGATAAAAAGTAGGTAGATTATATCTGTCTCTAGGTCAACCAGACCCAAGTCGTCATCTGGGCTTTTGACAAAATGAGAATAACAAGGAACTTCTAAACTTTGTTTGTGAGAACTACATTTATGTTATTTGTGTTCTTCAAAACCTATGAATACCGTAACAAAGGTGGATTGCGACCCGGCAAGCAGCAATAAGCCGGACCAAGGGTAGCTCCCAGCTTACCTTGATAAAAGTGGACCAGGCGTCTTGTTGAGCTTCACTTTTGGTAGCTTTAAGCTCCCACGCTTAGTCACCTCTTACCTCAGGCCATAAGCGTACGTGGCCTCCATCATCATCATTTCAGCCGAAAACGTCCACTGCTGGACATTGGCCTCCCCCAAACTCCGCTGCTTTGACCGGTTCTGTGCTTCCCGCATCCAGCGGATTCACAATCACAAACTCATCGGTTCACCTTGTGGGAGGCAAGGTGCTACCGAGGCCTTCGGTAAGGGATTTTTATTTCAAACTTATGAAAAGTGAGAAGCTAGGTGCACGGTTCCAATTTGTCGCTTCCTATGGAGAAGAGTCGGCAAGAAAATCCACGGTTACTCTTTTAAAAATAATTGGCTTTGACAATGTTTTGAAATGGTGGTGTTTGCTTTGGTGGTGGATGTCTTGAGCGTTACAGTCCACTCGATTATATCAACTATGCTGCTCCCAATTTTGGAGGTACTTATTGTAGTGTCCGGATACACGGAATAGTTGAAAAACGATTGGGAGACAGGACACAGCGATCAGGGGGAATAACATCCTGTTGGCCGATGGCCAGCAATCTCGATTGATAAATACTTCAGTTAGAATTGTAAAAAACCTACGAGACGTAAGAGTTTTGTACGGGAACGAAATTATTTTCACTTGGCATAATTGTTTGTGCAGGTACAACTAAACAGCAGAACGGTTGGTGTTGAAAACATAGAATTTAAACAAACTTCAAAGTGTAGATTGTTTATAATTACGTGAGTCACTGTATTAGAAAAGATGTGATTTATGTACACTCCTTTATGTACTTGACAATGTTTTTAGTCTTAACTAATACTATAAATGCCAAAGTAAGTTTTTTTTGTTTTTTACACTTTCATGCTAAAACGGTCGAACGGATTTGGATGAAATTTGGCGCACAGATAGGCCATGACCTGGGTAAAGGACATAGGCTACTTTTCACCCTGGATTACAGACGAAGTCGAGTAGCAACAGCTAGTAGGCATTAAAAAACGAAATTGCATAGACCGGTAGTGGTGCGCTAGTTTGTAAATATCTTCGGATTTGGCGTCTCTGGTAATTAAGACCAAACTAAAATCATGGTTAAGACCTATTAAAAAAAGTGTCAACTAGCTTATTGAATGTAGTTTGGCTACCCGCCAAAACGGCTGACTGTTACAAATCAGTGCGTACGTTGACAAAAATGTATCGCACATAAACTAGGCTTAATTTTCACGACCTAGCATCTAGACAAAAATAAAACATGGCGCTTATTCAGATTAGGTGCGGTTTAAAACTCTAATTCTATCTAAGCGTGTCCACGAAGTGACTCGGCATGGCGACGGCCTACAAAACAGCTCAAACCGTCGTCGACTTTTTGCAAAGTGCAGTTTTACAGCATACCTTATGTTCTGTACAGTGTAAATTTTACGATATCTTTTGAGTTGGACTTAACGGCATCATCACCGTAGATTCCCTTGCAGATCGGTAAATTAATTAAAATTATTTTTTTATTTTAAGTCAAAACGTGTTTTAAATTACTGCTTTGTACTTTTTTCTTAGATCTCTATTATTATTTGCCGCAGGCAGTGATTCCGCCTTTGTACCGTACTTTTTTTACTTGTGCATAAAGTTTTTAGTAAATAAATAAAAATACATTATAATGCCAAATGCCAACCTTCCATACAAAAAGACTGAAATAGAGATGGGCTGGTTCGCGATAGGAACAATAAAAAGTCTGAAGCAAGACTAGTGCAAGAAAATGTATGATGGATGATGAATGGCTGGGCTTTTTTGAAGTCCTTATTCAATCTTTTGACCTCAAAAGCCATCATCTTCATTGTCGGCGAACATATGATACGGATTGTCGACACCTGCAAGAAGGCTTAGATTGTTTTTCAGCCTACAGTATTATTAATTGATTGGATGATATGATATTTTGATGATATTTTGAAATGTTACATATGTTTTCTTCCAAACTTCTCGATTCGTAAGTCGTACATCTCGGTAGTTAACCCTTTTCTAGCAATATTTGTCAACACCTTAGAACCTAAGTTTTTTCTATCCTCTTTTAATTATGTCTCAATATTATAGATAGCAACCCACGGGAAGTTGCGAGGTAATCCCATCACAAGTATCCTGATAACTTACTGGGGCTGCCTCAATTTTGTGCTGTAAAAAAATTGCATGAGAAAACCAATAAAAACTTTTTTTTTTTTTATCATCTTTCACACAGTCCATATATCGTCTCATTGATCTTCGTCGTCTCCACCATAAGGTTGGTCAAATTTAAAAAAAAATCATTGTGTGATCTTAGATTGTTTTTTTTTTGTTTGTTTTTGTCACAAAAGTAAGAATTAACTTTAGCTCCGTTCTTCCTAGTAACAAAGCTAGTAGTTATTTCTACAAGATTTATTTTCATATTAACCAGCTTCTTGTAAGAACAGAAATATTACGAAGTAATATCAAAATTCCTAGCTATTTCAGTGTTTCAAACAAAGGAGCAACTAAAAATTTTATCGCGGTAAAATAAATTCCCCAGAGAGAGCTAAGATTATTCTTGTGTAGTTTCTTAACGCACGGTTTTCATATTATGTATTTCAGGGAATTTCAAGAATAGAATCAGAAAGTGTGTCGTAATGGAAAATGGTTAAGTAAAGACTAAGAAAACCTTAGAAATATTAATTGGATTATAATATAACTTTGTACTTGCCTGGAGACTGTCTTTCTCGGAAAATAAAAAACCTATCAAGCCCCGACTTGATGTTATTTTAATGAGCTAGCATGTTCCATCGTTAGCCACTTTGTGATTAAATATCAACGTCTATTGCAAGCTTATAGACTAAGACTGCAAAAATACTGACAGACAAGTTACACTACAATGGCAAGCAATAGTTGTGTTGTCATAACTTTTTTTTTCGGTGGGAAATCTTCAAAAGGCGCCCAGGTTTTGGGGGTAAGACCGGAGAGTGTAGAATTTTTGCCTCGTTAAACCACTCCGGTGGTCACCATCTGCAGATAAAGGTGATAAAACATCATCATCAAGGGCTTAGTCATCTGTGGTCGCCAATTATCGTCTACGGTCGCCATAAATGATTGCACGATCAATTAGTTTTCGGTAGTCCGGACACACGTTAAAGACGATCAACGACGAACGATAATAATACAGATGATAATATGATGTTCGAGCGGATTACAGACGATCACACGATTAAAGATCATCAACGATTGTGAAGAGAAGCAATTACACATTTGCCTGATGATACCCGTTTGCACTTGACTTGGCGAAAAGTGAAGCTTTTACATTATTTAACCTACTAAAATTTTCATGACTGTAGAAGTAACTAGAATGAAATAGACTTTATTAATATAAGTGGATATTAATAACAAGACTTCCAAATTAGGGGTTATTAATGCCCAATTTTACAATGCTCCAAATTTTCGTCTCCTTATATCAAGAATATAATTATTAGTATTATAACGATCCGTTTCACAATAGAATAAGTTAAGCAATATTCCACATTTTCCCTGAAGATGGAAATTGCCGTAAATAACCATTGAGTGCCGGCGAGAGGGCGTGAGTGCGCCGCCATTTTATAAAGTCCTCCCAGTGTAGAGGATAATCGTTCTCGAGATGCCTTGAATTGAATGTTTACTGCAAAACAATTGGAAGTACATCTCTTCTATACTTCATGTACATTTTTAATACTTTGAAATTGTAAGAGTAACATCACAAGCACTATTTAACTTAGCATCATTATAATTTAGAGAATCGGACTGTTTTTCATAAGCTAGCTTAGGAAGGTAGTGCTTACCCACATGACTGAAGATATAGTACTATAATAGTAGATCCTACTATATCCGACTAATATTATAAATGTAAAAAGTTTGTATGTGAAGATATTTAGATGTTTGGATGTTTGTTACTCAATCACGCAACAACGGCTGAACGGATTTGGTTGAAATTTGCCACACAAATAGTCTTTAACCTGGAATCACACATCAAAAACTTTTTATCCCAGTAATACGTTCCCATGGGACATTTTTTGACTTCCACGCGGGCAAAGCCGCTGACAAAAGCTTGTAATATATATATGTATGTTGGTTTATGATTATGCGATTGATAAACTCCAACCAACCAATCACCACAAAACTTGACACATATGTATGTATTTGTTCAAGAAGAAGGTTTTTATACGTAACGAACTTCATTCGGGTGAAGCCGGGGCAATAGCAAGTTTGATAAAAAATACTAGTTAGCTTCTTTAATTTAAGACTCAAGAAAACTTTTGGCGGATAAATAGATTTTTAGGATTACGTAAAATTTACCGTAGTTTCCGCAAAACGTTTTCCTTCACCGTTTTGAGACCAGTGGTGATAAAATAAATTACACAAAGTAATGTGCCTATCTGGATTCGAACCCACGACCTACGGACACGTGTTACCACTGGGCCATCACTGCTCGTCATCACATACCTAAACTTGTGTTTTAAATCCTTGTACCCACAAACTCCAATATTTCACAGGCCGATTTAAACAAAGCAATATGTCTTCAAAATCGAAACATTTGTTCATTTGAAACGCAGAGGTCGTTATGGTCTACCTACCTAAAGCATAAATTCATTGTAACACAAATCGTTTTCGCTCGGTGCGCCTTCGAAAATGGTCTTTAACGTCTACGGGGCTTTGTGTAAATAATGTTCTTTAAAATTTATCGCCATAATAAATGTTGGGTACCCCTTTTTCTATGAAAATAAGTTTAAATTTACTGGACGCTGTAGGTCAAATGCTTGTTCTCATTGTTTGTACTTTTTTTTATGATTTCAATAATTGTCAAAGTTCGGCGAAATTTGGTGATTCGTAAGTTATTTATTTGTTTTATTCAAACAAATAAATTCATATTTCGACAAATCCAGAAATTCGTATCAGGCAAATGGCGCGTATCGAATTTTGTGCACTCATAATAGCAGTGTTTTGTCACATTATCGACTAACAAGCTTTTCAAAAATTCAAATAGGTATTCCAAATGACACCTTGTTCAGAGATTTTGCTATTCTATTAGAAACTGCCAATTTGGTTAAATAGGCAAGTATTTCCCAGCAAAGTGCCAGTGAACTCTGTAATAGAGTGTCGCGTCATTATAATACGCATACTATCTGTTTAATATAGTTCATCCCTTAATATGCCCTCCCAGTCGTCTTAGGGATGGGACACGATTGAAATATTCGATAATAGGCCATGAAACCACAAACCTACTGTGTGTTTATTACTTTCAATCTACGGTAATTTTAAATAAAAAAATTCTTACGTGGGCAAATTAAAGCAAGTGGTTTTGTCTCACTGTCAACTACTGTATGTATTTTTATAAGTAGGTAAAGATAATTTAAATAATCAGTTGCTTTTTGAAAATAATAATTAAACCGTATACTGATGACGGTTCTTTGATAGATATTCAGAAAATTTGATTCAATATTTTTTGTCATGCTTTTTGAATAAATAAACCACTAATATTATAAATGGGAAATGTTGTATGTTTAGATGTTTGGTTTGACGTTTGTTAGTTTAGTAGGTACCTTGTTACTCAATCACGCAAAAACGGCCGAATTCATTATTTCCCGTGGGATAATTTCCGACCTTCACACGGGTGAAGCCGAATGCGAAGCTAGTGTTATAACAATTTTGCCAGTCGTAACCAAAAATATTGAATTGCCTGTAGCAAAATGTGTTAAATACAAAATAAATTGCACACCTGCCTTAGTCAAAAGTCAATCTCGTCCCATCCCTACAAGTTGCGTGTGTAACATATTCGTAGATAATTTAGATAATAAACCTTATTATACCCAGTAGGGTTGGGTTTTGTTATAGATGTTATCACGCCCTAATCATTGTCAACCCTCTTTTAGGGATGTTTTGATGTCAATATCAGGGTCGCAGCTAAAACTTGCTTAAATGAGATTGTTTGCAACTTTTCTGTTGCGTAAATTTTAATACCATGCGTGATAATATGGAAATAAGGACCAGATATCGTCCATAGTTGGTCCTTTGGGATGATTAGGGCATGTCGTTATCTGAATTTGGGCCTTGTTTTGTTCTGAATAAAATAATAGATTAATACTTACTGGAACCAACAGGGTATCTTTATCCTTACTATAATATAATAAACTTGAAAGTTTGTATGTGTGGATGTATGGATGTTTGTTACTCTTTCACGCAAAAACGGCTGAACGGATTTGGATGAAATTTTGCACACATATAGATTTATAACATAGGATACTTTTTATCCAGATAATGCGTTCCCGCGGGATAGTTTCCGACTTCCACACGGGCGAAGCCGCGGGCAGATGCTAGTAGTTAATAAAGATACGGGTTTCACAATTGACTCGATAAATGTGGTCAACAGTTATATATTTATTATTACGTGAAGCGAAAACGTTGTACCGCTTTTTACGAAAATTACGCGGACGCAGGAGAATGATATTTGGCACAGTTTAAGTTTATATGGAAAGGAGTGCATAATGCTAGTTTACTGTTGATTGTAATTGAATTGTTCTTTTTTTTAAACGTTGCCCCACACTAGTAATTTTTCATGTATTGTGGGTGCGTTTACAAACATTTAAACTCACATACACAAACAGCCAGACCCGGAACAACTACTTGTAGGTCATACAAATACTATAGTATTTGTATGACCACTTCGGCAACCGCCGACCACTGGGCGACCTCTAGTAGGTACTAGTCTATACTTAAGCTTTTTATAAAAAAATATGAGTTTCCTGTTGAGGTTTTTCATGAAGTGAAGTATTTTTCTTTTTTTATGTCAATGAACATGTAAGTAACCAGTCTTCTTGTATAAACACAAACATTTCTTCGCCTTTAATTTAAACTTTACCATACTTTAAATCCTAGCCAACGCAGACACAAAAAATAAATCAAACAAAGTACAAATTTCGCAAGCATAATCTTCAATAAGAAAAAAAATGTCCAAATAAAGTCGGCGGGCCACCCCAAGTCCGTTTTTATCTGTTCAGTTGAGACCATCTAGCCTTCGCGAACCCGGTCCTCTGCAAAATTTAATCCCGGGATAAAGAGTATCGCTACCCGGTATTCGTTGGTATATTTTTGGGTAGGTATATTCCCCGGGTTATATCCCGTCGAGTGGTCACATGGGGGATTTGCAAGCGGTACCCCGAACCCCCCTCGCTGCAAATTTTCTTGTCGCAATTGCCGTTTTTATTTTGTCGGAGTGAACTTAATCTACATATTTGTGCAACTGTACGGACTTTTGACTGGTTTATTTTTGTTTTTTTGGTGTAATTTTCTCTCCTTTGGGCGAGTGTGATATGAATTGAGTCGTTGGCGGGGATACAGTTAATTTCAAACCAAATAAAACTGGGAATCATGTTATTTATTTTATGCGAAAGTGTGAGCAGATTGGTAAAGAGTACGGTGAACATTAAAGTTCATTTTTGCCATGTGATTATTAACAACCTACCTAATAATAACTTATAACTTTCTCGAAGGAAATTTACAAACTCAAAACTAACAGAAATCTGTAAATTTCAGGATCAAAGCGAGCAAATAGAGACGTCAATGTCAATGATATCAACATTTTAATTACTTCAAGTTCAAAACCTTGATGTCGATTAAAATCACACAAACCCAAGTTCTATTTGCTTAATGAAATTAATCTGTCAAACACGACTGGAAAGATCAAATTGCTTAAATACATCGAGCACCGCCGAAGTTTGCCGAAATGACTCGAAGTTAACAGTGCCTTGTTTGTACATAATTATAAAAAGCTCTCACTTAACGTGGTCAGTACAATATTATGAATGTTTTTAATTTGAATGCTTTTATAGTTTTATGTAGAACCGTAATTTATCGGTCTACGAGCACAATTTCAAGCCAGTCCGGTCCAATCAGTTTTCAAATCCCGAATTTTAATAGTCTTTCTACGCATGACATTGCATCGCGTTTGACCATAAGGTAACTGTATCTCTATCTATTTTTCACTTTGTAGATCGTTATCCTCGTTTTGTAAATCATACCAGTGAAAATTAAATAAAGAGCTTCATTCAACGTAACGTTACAAAAAGTCTGGTGAAACAGCGCCATCTAGCGACATTCTAAAGATGTTACCAAAGATAATTGTCATAGGATGCGCTAAGGTAGCTGGCAAAATTCTTTTCTTTTAGAATTTTTGCAAGTTACAGGTAAAATGACAGGCAACAAAATATTAAGAATAGCACCCTCACATTTCTTCCCATGCGTGTCGTGAAAGGCGACTAAGGGACTTGCTAGAGAATGGGCAGCAGCGTTCTCTATGCATTTGACCACCATACTGCGATCGCCAACCCGTCTGCCAAGCGTGGCGATTATGGCAAATCCCCCCTTTTGGGTGTGGCTTATGTCCAGCAGTGGACGTCTTTTGGCTGATATGATGAACACGTGAATGCAAAACATGTAAGAAATTGTGAATTTTTTGGGATAACCTGGCGCTTACCCCTTACAGCTTTACCTATAGCAATTTTTCTCACGGGATTTTCATTACTGCGACAATTTTGAACATTAGGTTTGTATAGATTTTAGTACTAAGCCAAGCCCATTACGACAAGCCATATTTATCTATAGGCACCCCTAACAAAAAGTTTGAAAACCAGCTTACTTCTCCGTAAACAAAGTTAGTTCACAGCTGAGGCCAGATTTTAGTAACAGGCAACACTGAATTTAGCTAATACACCAAAAGCTAAACTTGGGGCAATATCGAAACTTTTCTGTGAACCGAGCTAAAACTTTACTCATGTATGCCAAAAGTTTATGTTGTTCATAATTTTAGACTTGAAGTTACAGTAAAGACAACTTTCAATTTAGCATGAAGAGATTACTTCAAACAATAGGCACGCCATAAAAAAAATAAAAAAATGCCTCGCAAATTCTATAATATTATAATCTGGTATTCATCACCAGCCTATAATATTCCCACTGCTGGGATATAGGCCTCTTATCTAGAGGTGTAGGCCATAATCCACCACGCGGGCCCAGTGCGAGTTGGTAGATGTCACATGTCTTCGAACCCTTGTTTCTAAGACATGTCGCCATCAAAAGATGAAGGAAAAGTTCGTGAGGGAACCCTCATCGTTTTGAGAGCAGTTGTGATAAAATTAAATACACAAAATAAAGTGCCTGCCGGGGATCGAACTCACCAACTTCAACTCGTAAGCCGGAGATAGCACTTGGCCACCACTGCTTTTTCTTCTCTGGTATTAAATAATATAAGGTATAGTCGACCACATTGCATTTGCATTTTATTTCTGACGCTTGGGCTTTTTGTTCCGACGTTCGGTCTTCGAGAGACACACCACAAGAAAATACTAAATCCTGTACCATCATAGTCATCCGTAGGTACAGTAAGGGCTTTGCGAGCTCTCAGATGTCCGGAAAAAATTAATCAAAACAATATTTCAATAATCAATTTTATTCCAAGCGAACCTGATTCAACACGCCCCTATTTTCAGTATTTTTGAAACAAAAATCCTATTCGAATTCATTTGAAAGCTTATTCTAGAAACGCTCGAATATTTGAATGCAACTTAAGTTTTTTATCACCAGCCAGTACAAAATAAGGTCGACTTTAGCAGTGTTCCAGCAGGGTTACTGAAAACGAAGTGTCTCTCATCGCAAAAATCGTTCCGAAAACGTAACATTTAAAAAAAAAACTCTCGAACTCAAACTAAGCATACAGTTTCATTCACTCTCAAACAACCAATCTCCTGTTCACTCACAAAGCTTCCCAATTAAACACAGTCTTAAAATTTTCCTAGCAAACGGAAGCCTATCTAGTAGTTGGACTGATGCCGAGTAGAATGATGTCGTCTGGATTCTGGCTAGCACAACAGTCAGGTAAATAAGTCTGCCAGTAAGTGAGCCCACACAATAGCGTCAGGCTAATTTATTAGACAGCGCTTAAGGACAGTCAGGCTGCAGAAACAGCGGAGGTGGAAGTGGCAGCGGTTTTATTTACAAAAGCTTGAAGTTAGGAATAAGTATTCCAGATTTTTTAACCGGTGCCCTTTTTAAAAAGCTTAAGTATATTTCGAATATTTAGCTTCGAATACATAGCTCAGAATTTTTAGGTTAGAATTTATTTGTTTGATCAACAGGGTTCCTATGTTATTCCAAACAGTAGGCAGATTTAATTGACAAGATGACAGTAGTAATTAGAATAGCGTCGTCTTTTAACAGTGATGCTGCATCCAAAAGGCATATGAAATAAATCTTTAAATAATAAAAATCCCCTTTGAAGTGTCTGTTTGCAGTGTCAAAATAACAGCTTTCTACTAAATGCAATTGCAAAAAAACCTTTAAAAAACTTTTGTTTGTTTGACCGATTTGAATGAAAGTTGATGTAGGACTTCCTTTAATATCTTGAGGAAGGACATAGATTATCGAGATACCACGGGGGTGAAACCGCGGGACAGTAGCTAGTCTCTAATAAAAAATAAAAAAATTGATGCGCTGCTGTTAAGACAAAGCATGACTGGTGATATAATTTGTAACATCTTACATGTCAAGTGTGTCTATATTTATGTTTTTGAAAAAAAAATTCTCACCTATCTTAGCTTAATGGCTCAATCAATCTGCCTAGCCTCTTCCCAAATATTTTTGTTTTTTATTCCTCCTATAATTCAGGCAACTAAGGCCGATAATATAGTACATATTTTATAAAACAAACTTAAAAACTACTGCACACGAAGTGACGGCGTCGTGTTACGCTGCGAGGTGTCGCGTAGCTGACCGCGGAAACGCCGATACAGCACAACTTTCGGCCAATACTCTTCGTTGAGGAAGGTCAGCAAATGGTGAGTGGGTACGCGCAGAACGAATGACTTGAAATTGATGTTATGGTGCGCCTCCAACTTCTCCGCCCTCAAGGTCCAGTTGGTCTTCACTCGTATGTACTCTGCGATGTCCTCAGTCTTCGTAGAGTGGTGGAAACGGAATATGTATAGCAGTTTCGTCGGAACTGCAAGACGTAGCAGCTTGTAAGATCCTGCCAGTGCCGTCCCACACTGGTTGCGGTAAGTCGGCTTCCTCTTCTTTCTCTCCACCTTGATGAAGCCGTCCTCATCGCATGTGTTCTTCGGTCGAACTGGATGGAAAATGGAAAAAGACAGGATGGTCAGACTTCTGACTAAAAAATCCCGTAACGACTGTCAGAGATCCACGAATGACAGCCGGGACCAACGGCTTAACATGCGTCTTTATGTTTGCAAAAAGAAAAAAAACAGTGGCACTCCGGGAGTGCCGACAGAAGTGAAAACTTGAACAATTACGTGTGTATTTTTTTATCGTCAATACAGGATTTCACATTGGGTCTTTGGATCCTGATTGCTCTCGGTAAATAATGATAAACGAGCGATCGACTTCCGCCATTAAAGGTAACAGCACAGATTTTTACGATAAAAATACAAATGGAAAGAAAGGGATAAAAGAATTAGAATTTTCTAATGAAAGAAAGGGACTTTTCCAAAAGATATCAACGCGCGACCCATCCGTGTGCTCGGTCACCCAACCACCATTTCAAATAGACCCCTGCGGTGGCTCATAACCTGATATGACGCGAGTTTCACGCTTTCTGTTCACCCACAAAGTGCTCAACGGGCCTAAAGAAGTTTCCACTTCAACAAAATTCCATGCTCTAACTTCATAGCCCCACAGCACAGGGTAGTTGGTGAAATTTACACCCTCTAGCTTGTGGCGCTCTCTTAACAAGGTTTCTAACAAACACTGAGTAGAAATTATATGAATTCACCGCCTCGGTTATTAATACTGGTTACATATAGAGCTATAGGCAGCTCGTCTCTTTTGCTGTGTGTGAGCTTTTGATTAATTTTATTGCTGGGGGTATTATTTTGGGGGTTTTGTTTATACTTAATGTTTTATGGTTTTCTTTCTACGGTTTTGTCAAAGTTGGATCGTGGAGCTTCTTTAAATAAGATTTTTCTAAAGATTGGAAATCATAACTCGGGGTTTTCTGTTGGAATATTATAGGCTAATTTTGTTTAGCTTTTATTTTAGCAATAAATATTATAATTGTTGCTTTGAGTGATAAGCAACATCATAATTGCGTAATACACCATCAATCAGAATCTGAATATGTTTGAAGGATATTGCTAATCCATTCCTTCAAATGTTAGAAAAATTTGTCTGCTCAACAACGTGAATAACGCAATGAATATAGTCGAATTATTAAAATGAAAGTCATTCCTACTGATAGTGTGTAATGCAGTAACCTTGCGAGTTTAAAACTATACATCTAGTTATAAACTGTGATTATTACCTGTTGTAGTTACCTTGTCAATAAATAAATTATAAACATTATCACAACAAGAATATGTAAGCGAAAATAATTACTAAGGATTCTCATCAATTAGAGAGGATACCGAAAATGGGAGAGCTCTCGAATCCCTGAATGACTTCCCCCTGCTCATCATTATATCACCCCTTTTTAGAGGGTAGTTTTAGAATCAATAAATAAGAGGCTTATATCGAACCGATTGCAATTAGGGGTGGAAATATTGAAAATCGACTTGTTTGTTTAAGCAGGTGGTTGAGTAGGTTTGTTCGAATAGTTTGGACATAATGGGGTTTATTCATAAATTTTGCTTAAAACTAAGAGACGTTTAAACGTCAAAAATGTATGGTTAAACAGTTGCTAATCACTACTTAAGACAGGATTACCTTGGTCATACCGGGCGGCAGAGAAACAAACACTTTCTTCTGATCTTTCATAGGTATCTGACTATTATACTGCCGCTGCACTCTTAAGCAATGTTTATACATATAGGAGTATTTGTATTGTTTTCTAAAAAAACGCGCAAACCTTGAATTCAGCATATGTTCTAAACTAGAAATTTTTCGCGGTGTATCAAAAAAAAAGCGATTGTTTTGTCAAAAATCATATTATGCTGAGTTTATGATTACAATTGCGCACTCATGAAATTTTGAATTAAGTCACGCCTAACCCCGGAACCGATTTTGATAAAATTTGTTACAAAATAGACTAGACCTAAAGTAACTGTTCCACGTGAAGGAAATCGCGGGTAAAAGCTAGTATGCGTATGATCATAAATGTCATATGAGCTTCCAAAAACAACATGTTTCACCTATAAAACTCAAATATACATAAGTCAAAAGTTTCTAATACAGCTTAAGTAAAATATTTATCTTGTACACGGAGTAATTACAAAGTTTGCACCCCACTTAGAAGTTCATGCGTTATAAAGTGGCGCATTTAAGCTTAGATTAATTAGACGAAATTTACCCCTTCGACTAAAAACAATTGACGTTGATGTAGGGGATATTGAAGTGGCACAAAGAAGATAAATAAAAAATGTAGCATAACTATCAATAAATAATGTTTACTGATGGATCTCTTGCGTATAGTGCTGTGGACAGACGCTGATAGCATTTTTTATAAGGACTTCCTTTTTTGGTAATTAAATAACGTTTTGTATATTTTGCCAACAATGTGACCTTGGTTGCGCCATCATGGTGTCTTTTTGAGTCCTTGGAGTGGTCTTGGTATGTAAAGATGGTCAACTATGGTGTCCTACTGAGATATGGGCCTAAGGTTGCCTATCCATTGGAGCGGAGACGACTGGAGCCGTGCCCACCATTCCTCTCTGCTCCTCTCCGCTCTTCTTCGCTCCAATGGACAGGTAGCCTAAGGGTTGTCAAAGTAGTCTCTTCTGGTAACACTAAGGACACACCTCTGAATTAACTTAATACACCTCCATAATAAGAATAGCCATGAAATCTGTTCATGCACTTGCTAAGAATATAACAACTATGTTGTTAATTTGTGTTAAACCTATTTCCATTCGAAATATTACTGAGAATTCTCTAACGGGAGACTCGAAATACTTAACATGAGACACAAATCAGAAGTCTCACGCTCTAAAACCTCTCATAACTACATTGACTAGGGAAGTGCACTATGCTTTATGTTTTTTTTTCTTGCCACTTCCAGTAATAGGTTGTCAAAACACTGAAGTGCGAATGTTCCCGTAAGATAAGGCACACACGCGACTGCTTTTTGTCTCATAATGCCCGTCTTAGCGTGTGAACCTTTGTATTAAATTGTTAGCTTGTGTGGGATTAGCTCCAGTTCGTATAAATCTATGTTTAAATAATGAGAATTCGTTAGTGTTCAAGTTCGTCTTAAGTTTCCTACTTCATTTGACTTGACTTGCGTATGTAAGAAGATAACAGACATTCTATTTACTACACAATAGTAATTTAATCTTAATTGTGAGGAAAGCTTACAACAATGATTTAACGTGAATGTAATAGTCGGAGATGTATTTTAAATAGATCTTCAAAGCTTTGGTTTTCTAAGAATGTAAACAACAATAACGGTTTTCAAAATACAGAGGGTTTTCTGACACTTCTAAGTGAAATACTAGTGCAAATGACAGATTTTCACGATGGCCGTTATAATTTGACGGAACAGCTTTCCTACGAAATCCTAGCTTAACTTTTTCAGTTCCTGCGTATCCCGTCGAATGTTAGGCAGACTCAAGTCTGATAACAATAGACAAATAATTGTGTTAATTAGTTGACACTTGAAGGTCTAAGCAAGAACGACCGCATTGTAATTATAGTCTCAATCAATCAAATATACCCTGGTTTACCTACATTTTGACCAAATATTAAGAAAAAATAGTTTAAAAACTATTATTTATTTTCCATTTTTTAGTTCTGCTGACTACAAAAACGTGTTTTTTTTTCTATTTTTTTTTTTAATGATTGAATTGTCATCGATCCTCGACAAGTTCACAAAGTTTCAATGAAATCCGACCGTTTAAAGTGGGTCAAAATCGCGCTCAAAGGAGTCGGTTTCATACAAACATACAAGTGAAGCTAATATAAAGCGTGTAATCACTAGCCTTAACAAGAAAAGAATTTAGATTATTAAACCAACTAAAGTGGGACTCGAACCCGCAACCACTGCGTATCATGCTGTTTACCTTGATCACTGAGGCTTATAAATTTCGTCCTATTTAGTCAGACAGCTACGATCAGTCACATTTTATTGCAATCATCACCATGTTTGGCAGACCTACATTTAGAAAGAAGATGCTGGTTTATTTGTCACCTTGTAAATTGTAATCACGTGTATACAAAAAAAAAAAAGGTTCCGACGAATTGAGAACCTCCTCCTTTTTGAAGTCGGTTAAAAATGAAAAGTTAACTTGAATAATAAAGGAAAATAAAAATACAAGCACATAACAGAAATAGTCGGCGGCTGCACGTCGTGACAAGAATGCTTCCTCTCAGCATGATCATGTACTAGGGGGATCGACAGCACAGCACTGATTTACCAACGGCAGCATGTTAAGCACGTTAAGCCGTGATCTTGGACAGTCGTTACAGGTCGTAAAGCCTGTCAACCAGTCTAACCAAGGAGTATCGTGTTACCCAGTAACTGGGTTGTGGAGGTCAGATATGCAGTCCCTCTATGTAAAATACAGGTATTCGCCTGCATCCTTTTGAACTTGAAGTCGACCCCAACATAGTAAGGAATACGCAGATGATCAGCATTTTATCCCAGCCTCTTGAGACAATCCAACTAAACATAATTATTATGCAATTAGTAAAAGATGATTACGCTACATCTTCTATACATAGATAAAGTGAATACACATTCTACAATTAATTAGCAACTGACAACTGCAATTACCTACATACACACATAATTGCATTCATCCCTAGGTACAACATCTACAGCACATTGAATCTAATTAGAACGAGACTAGCCACAACAATGCCACGGACATAATAACGTCACAATATGGTACGTGCGTACATACGTCATTGATGACGTCATCACTCTCATGGAGGACGATCAATCAGTATTAACTATACGTTAGAAGTGGAAGTGGTGACAGATTTAGGGTACTGTTATAGGTTGTGGTGTAAGTTATCATAATTTCATTATTGTGGTTAACACTTAAGGGAACCCTAGGCGCGGGCTCGAACTCAGTGGTGGGCCTGGCTAAAAATCAAGCTGTCTCACCAGGCTTCGTGTCCAACAGAGATAGTATCAGTGATGAGCAGTTAGACGCTAGTCTACACGCACAACGTTATTGAGTGAGATGCAGGATCATTTGTAGTAAAAAAATCGCGAAAAAATTAAGAAAACTCATTTGGAAGATCGCGTTTTATGAAAAAGCCAATGGATAAATCAATGACCAATATAGTTTATTGAACTTTGTCGGTACCGACTTGGTTTTAGAGATTTTATACTTCTTTTATTTCTTAAACACGCTCAAAGTTAACCTTTAACCAGTGACATGACAAATTTATAACACTTTAAGGGACGCGAAGCCTAACAGGCTACTACTTTCAAAGTTAAATTTTGTCGTAAAATCGTATTTGGACAGTTTAATATTGTGTTGAAATTTAATTATTGGAATATAATTAAACAAATTTCAATGAATTAAATCAGTTTGTATTATTATTTAAAAAAATACGACTAATAACAATTAGTGGTACTTTTCAGCCTTAAGTAAAATTAGCAAGAAAACGAATCTTTGTTGGCTCTTAACTTTTTCATGGGCTTTTATTTTAGTATTCTGCTTCTCGATCACGCCTGATGAAAAGCGATGGATGAGGTCTATGATAGAACGAGCGTGCACAGAAGATGCAAGTTTTCTCTTAATTTGTCTGCCTTCAAATTATTGGGTTATATGGTTCAGCTTTTACCGTGGCCTGTTTCGCTTATCATTAACCAACTTATGAATAAAAGAGGATTAAAGTTATTCCAAGGTAAACCTCGAATAATGCATGGTAGATTTAAAGCTTTTATTGTTTGTAACTTTTCTCTGAATAAGGGGTTAGTGATTAGCTCGCACTGGTTTCCTCTTAATTCGCCCTTCAAAGAGTAAAAGTAAGACTCACATCTCGTCCAATATCCACGCAGAATCTCTATCTTAAAGGACCAGAATTAAAGGTTACAATTCTTAGGCAAAACGACCCATTTTGATGACCAACTAGAAAGTTTTGAACGTTTAATAGTCAGCCAATGGTTCTATAACAGTAGCTCAGCTACTACATATTTACCTCATTTTAAAAAATTTGCCCCTACGAAAAATCATTGGTTAATAAAAACCAATGAATCATCAAAAACAAACAAACACACCAGTCCAGACCTCAAAAGTTGAAACTGAATTATAAGGGTTAACGTGAGTAGAAGAATTTCCCCTGTCTCTATTTGATCGAGGTCGGAGCTATTAGCAGATTGGATCCCGAAGTACATCAATCAATGTACAGTATTGACCGAGACTTGGTGATTTATTGACTGAATGCATTGTTTTTTGAACGGTTGAGCCGGTAACGACAGGTTAGAGTCATATGGTTTGGAAGAACGGGATTACCATGGAATGATGGGTGGCAGTTGCTGCATCAAGCTAAAGTAATTTTGGGAATTTAGTTTTTTGGAACTGAATGTTGCAGTCTATTAGAGTACATCACTAGTCGTTATTCAATAATACCGTGATGAATTTCTATCATTTTGGTCCTACTAGTATGTAAAAGACTTTTTTCCATTTATGTCTTCACGTTTAGGTACCCTGGTGTTGTCTATTTTAGACCATAATTTTATTTAAGGTTGTCTTTTATTTTTATTTTTTTGGGTGGGAAATCATCAAATAACTTCTCCCCCTCTGGGTGGAGCGGGGGGGCGTGTCAGACTTTTACTGACTAAAACCCACCCGTGTTCCCTCAGTTGCCTGTGTGCCAGGGGCCGCGGTATCTCTTTCGAACAACCCGCACCCTTTCGGTGAATTTCAAGAATAATACCTAAGCGACAGTGCATTCTGCTTGCAATTGTTTTATGACAGTCTGTTGGCAATTTTCATGCAGCTATGTCAACTGCAACAGATCTGCATTCAAACAGCAATTTTGCAGCTGACGTGCTTTAAAAAAAGCAGTACAATCTGTTTAGACCCTTAAGTTTGTAAACCAATAGAATGCCATGACCTATCACGTATTGTCTCAATTTCAGGCAAGATCTATGAGTGACCCCTGGCCAAGTTACTACTGGCTTGCAAAAAACCACATAAATAAAAACAAAAACAATCGCCAACAAACTATGAAGCTATCAACAACCATTATCAATTATCGATCCCAAAACAAACTGCGTACTATCACATGATAGCATCACACGTTTGAGACGTATTGTCTCAAACTCCATTGTGTGGTAACTTGGAGATTGTTCTAAGGAGAATTAATAGAAGTTTCCACGTTCAGCCCGTGCCTGGAGCCCTATTGTACCCCTGATTTATCGGCCAAGAACAATGATAAATCAAATCGGAATTGCCCCGGCGTTCTTCGAATTACCTTCGGTTTGGCTCAGAACGTGGCGTAGGTGGGATTTGCGGGCTGGTTTTGAACTTCATTTTCTTTATGAAGGGGTTTAATTAAACAGAATGTGAAGCTTGTTTTCTTCGAAACATGTGTGCTGAACTACCTGAACCTGTTACTCCGTCTGAATAACTTTTTTTTTCTGAAACTGGAAGCCTGTTTTCTTTAGGGCTGAATTTTCAATAGCCAGTTCATAAATTTTATCTGAAGAATAAATCTGACAGTTTGACATATTTTCTATACAAAAATTGTCAAACCGCGATATTTATTACTCAGTTATAAGTTATCTGACCATTGAAAAATAAGCTCTTAGAATAATATACGTTAACTAGCTGAAATCTGTGTTTCCTTCTGAATAATTTGTAATAGATACTCGTATGTATTTTTTCTAGATGAAATCCAGCCTCGGCTTTCCTGTAATACTCGTATTATCAAAATCGATTTGACAAAGGACTTTTCCAGATTTCGATGACTAAAACGAAGGGTGTGTCCACACGTACGATATTTATGTAGATGAAATGAATGCTCTTTCTCCCTCCTAATCGTTTGAAAAAGCACACAAGGGGAATATCAAATGTTGGAAAAAAAAAATTGTATTCCTTCTTACAAATAAAAATGTAGTGAGAGTTGCTCATATTTCCATAATACGCCGTACCACATTAGCTCTTGTTTGACATAAACATGCAGTGCCTACCAGCTACAATACGCATAATTTAAAATAGGTTTTAAAATATTAATTACAGATGCAACAGACATTTTGGCCGAACAACCGGAAACCGGACGTTTGGTTGAAACTAAAATCAGCAGAGCTTTATTCATTTTACATAAATTGTGCTTCCTGTGTGGTGAGTTGTAAATAAGGTAATATATGTCTGGCTCAAATGAAGTGGTGAAATAGGAAAAAGATGCTATATTTCATCTATAGAGAAAGTCTGTGAAAGGATTGGTTTAACTTCGCAGGTACGATCTAACTCTCTGATTAGTATTCTTTGTAAGTTAACCATAAAGTAATTACAAACAATTTTGATTATACAGAAAAACTACTTAAGACTCCTGAAACTAGAAACCGTTTATGAATAATTAAACTCCACTCGAGCCGTAGATTTTTATAAAAAAGGTAAATAAACTGTCGATAGGAGCCCTCCAGCGTCCACGTTTGCCCCCAGCCCTCAACATTCCCGTCACGTCCCATACTTCTTTCTGAACGGAATTGCTTCCAATAATCTCGTAAACCAATTGAATTGAAACCTTTTTGGGTTCGTAACACGCCACATTTTGGCACGAGCCGTGTCGACGCAGTGATTCTCCAAGAAAATCTGAAAATCTTTCTGTGCTGTACACTTTGTATGGATCTTGGGTTGTCGTGTTCAGGAACGGTGCGGCTAAGGCTTTTACATCAATTTTCGTATTACCCATGGATTAAATCCAAGGGTTATCCCCCTAAGGAAAGTTTCCGATTGGATTGGGAGGTTGTCGTGAATCAACGTTATAAAATTTGTATTCAGGTGTTGTACCTTACTTTCGCTGGACGTTAGTTGGAGCGATTTTTTAAAACTGTGCGCTATGTTTTGTGAGTATTGGCGTATGAAGGATTTATGGTGTGTGCTGAGAATTGAGAATGAGTTTTTCTTCTACGTTTGCTGCATAAGTTGTCGAGAAGTGGTGGTGCATTGGTTTTAAAGTTTGATTTGTCGGGTTGTTCGCTGTATTTCAACCATTTGGGACTTCTCAGAATTGTGAAAAAGTTACATTGTTCAACATTTTCCCATCATTGTTCTCTAAGCAGCTATGTTATTTATACTAAAGCCACGAATCGTATTCTAATTTTCGCTGTGATTTGAACAGGCACAATTTAAGCCAACAGATAGTTACGTGTTGCTCTTCTAGGGCAAACGTCTAGTCTAGATTTTGGACTCGTTTTCTTCTTTAGCTTTGGAAGCTGACTCTTGCAATAACTGATACTATTATGTTATCAGTAACTTCATATGTCATAGAACAATAAAAAAGTTGGGTTTCAGAAGTCAGATAGGCAATCGCTCCATAAAAAAAAAGTTTTTTTTAAAAGTTTAACTGTTTTAAACTAAAATCTGAAAAATAATTCGATAAAAGAAAATCGTGGGGCGCGTGAAACATATATACTCAGGTTTACGCTACGCCCTACGATTTAATTTTACCGAATTATTTTTTAGCTTTTAAATAAAACCGATTAGCGAAAAAAAAATTACTTATTTTTAACCGACTTCAAAAAAAGGAGGTGGTTCTCAATTCGAATGTATTTTTTTTAATATTTATAAGCTCAGACCCTTCGACTGGGTGAACCGATTTTGATGATTCTTTTTTATTTGAAAGCCTTCCCGTGTTATTCCATTAAAATTTTATATAAATCTGACTAATAATCTCTCAATATTTCTCATACTATTTAGTATGAGAATTTATTTTTAATTTTCCGTCATTTTGTAGCGTCGGCCATCCTGGATTTACAATGATAGATTAAATTAAATTTTATTGTTATAAAAACTAAAGGTGTGTACCAAATATCAGATCAATCTGCCAAAAGGAAGGGGGTAAAATTTCAAGTACAAAATTTGACCCCAACAAAAAACAATAACAACAAACAGGGCTAGCTAAATAAAACCGTTTAATAATGAAAAAAAAAACTGGTATTCATTTGCATCCGCTTAGACTGGAATTCGACCCCAATATACTAGAAAAAAAAAGTTACGCCAATGATGATGATTAAAATATCCTAACTTAACTTATTTAGGGCCCTGGTAACTTTAAATATCGTCGTTATGAGCGATAATAGTTCTTATTGCAATCCGATACTGGTTAAAATCTGTTGTAATAAATTCGAGAAATAAATCAGTAAGCATTGTCGTAAAAATGCAAAAAAAGTCATATAAAATTAACTATTTAATAATAAATAATCCATCACTGGATGGAGTTTGGAATTTGGAATTTTATGGTATATTTTAATTATAATTATAATTTTTATTGAAGGGATAAAATTTTATGGTATATTTTTAATTTTAATTATAATTTTTATTGAAGGGATAAACGGGTTTATAAAGATAACTAAGAGGTGACTTTAATGATTTTTTTTGATGCATTAAAGTATGTTTAATTATGTTTTGAGTTCCATCACTCTATCAAAAAAGATTTAAAAATATCATATTTTTTTTTGCTTTCTATATGATTTACGGTTAAAGGATACACTTGTTTTAAAAAACCACCTTTTTGAGCGTTTTCAAGAAATCACCGCCTTAAGTAACTTGCAATCTTGACGTTCATAAAGTCCGAAATATATGAGTGAATATATGATTTCAAAAGTAACTGCTGTTATTAGATCACTTGGAGTATTTAGTGCGTCAAAAACGGGAAAACGTTGGGTAATTTTATGCTAAATTGTCACGGAATATTTCGGTAAAAAGGCGTGTAATGTCTTATAGACACACCTAATATCCAGTAAGGGGAAGTCGGTTCAATGGTCACGCGTAATGTCACGGGAGATTCCGAGGTCAAACATTGTGCCCGACCGTGACGAGGTCATTGAGGTCACGCAGTTTGATGATATTGTTGACTATTCTGTGTTTTATACTTACGACTACGTACTGTGTACGTTTTTACAAAAGAGTAAGAGTTTTTATGTGAGATTTTAGAAAAATCAAGCTTTTGAATGGTTCCTGTAAAAACTATGATAAAACTGATCGTTTTAAAAGTTTATGAGTTAATTTCAAGTACAAGAATCTTTATCGTACAACCTACTATATAATATTATAAATGTCAAAGTTATATTTGGATTAGATGTTCGGATGTTTGTTAGTCAATGACGCAAGAACGGCTGAACGAATTTGGATGAAATTTGGCATACAGATAGATTAAAACCTGGATTAACACATAGGATACTTTTATCCCGGAACTACGTTCCCGTGGTATAATTTTCGACCTCGACGCGGGCGAAGCCGCTGGCAAAATTAAGTCCGAAATAAATAAATAACTCTAAGATGTTGTGTGATGGTGCTGTTACTAATAACATTACTAACAGCATTATCGGAGACATTAATAAAACTATCGCGTGTACATTGCCTCTAAGTCCATAATAAGTTAGCTTAGCACTAAACTTCTTATACTTAGTGCTAAGACTGGACTTAGCTTTATACCTATGTGTCATGCGAGGGAGCGGGCTTGATTGAACCATTTTCATCCTTATCAAAGTGCATTCGTTGAAGGTTTTGTATTTTATGCTGTGGTTATAAGAGCAAATAACATACTGACACGCTTTGAGTGCTTGCAAAGTATGTACGTGCTACTTGAACCCCTAGAATTAAATTATCCTATCGCAGTCCTATGCTGGATGTGCACTTATATTTATTTATTTTAGAAAAACATGCACTACCCACGGATCAATTTGCTCCGTGGCACTACCTTACAATCATAATTTTAAGTAATTGCACAGTTCAATGAAAAAGACACATTTGAGGATGAAGATTTCTATAAAACCTATTGTCCAACACCAGTACAAGTTAGGATTACCTTAACTAACTCACTTATAGGAAAAGTTTTTATTAATCATTTTTCGCCGATTTTACAAAAAAAATCAGCTATTTCATAGAAAAGTGCAATACCTACGCGGTCAAAATGTATGGAACAGCTGTTTTTTTTGTATAACCGACGAAAAATTTCTGCGCTGGGGGTCTAGAATGATATGCTGAATTCATGGTTACAATTCGCGCACTGGATAAAAACTTTTCCTTTAGATTCAACTCAGCCTATCACAGTCTAGTCCTGTACAAATGCCTTTGGCAGGCTGCGCTACAACACGCTATAAGGAGTACGTACAAAAGGTAAAAAAGGGATGAAATGTGTACCGTGTATACTTCTACATCTGATGACAAGATTACTCAGTCAGCATCTTCTTATCAGCCTCTCTCTTAGTTTTCATTTGCACCTGGCAGGTTGCTTTAAGGTGAATCTAGTCGAAAAAAAATCCATACAAACTTCGGGAGTGTATTACTCCACTGTTCGACAATATTCATCAAAAATTAAACATGGTATGGTTTTGTCTCATTATTAATATTGTCTGTGCGGAAACAGAATACTAAAATATAAAGCAATTCAAAAGTTAGCAGCCAACAAGGATCGTTTTTCTTTCTAATTTAATCTAACTTTGGGCGTGTTTAAGTAATAAAAGAAGTGTAAAATCTCCAAAACCAAGTCAGTACCGATAAAGCTCAAATATCGAAAAATTCAATAAACTTTATTGTTCATTGATCTATGCAGTGGTTTTTTCATAAAACGCGATCTTTCGAAGGATTTTTTTTAATTTTTTACGCGTCTGCTTCTCACTCAATAACGTTTCGCGTGTAGACTAGTGTCTTAACTGCTCATCACTGATACTACCTCTGTCGGACATAATGCCTGTTGAGACAGCGTGCTTTTTAGCCAGGCCCACCAGTGAGTTCGAGCCCGCGACTAGATTCCCCTTAACGCAAAGACATTAAATTATTTACATAACAAAGTATCTTTAAATCTCTTTGTCGTGATCTGTCATGATATGACCTATATTTTACTATAGAACAGACAATAGATTTGTTCCTACAATGATAATTCGCATTCAAACTCCACGGCTGAATTAACTTGCCACCTTGCTAGACTGTAAACTTTACGCTTCGTCGCTCACCCCGCTGCACTTATGTCGCAAATCTTTGCTGTTACTTGAAGTCCTCTCTTTGATGTTATCGAGAAGTCCCTTTACATCAATGAAGTTGCAAGCAGAAGCTGCCATTTTCTGAAACAATTTAAAGCGTTTGTTTACAAATTAAACCTTATGCCTGTATTTTTGCCTAAGAATATGAGAAAGACCGGCCTTTATTGGCTAACTCTCATGTTACCATATACAGGAAAAGTTATTATTCAGTGCGCAAACTCTAACCATGAATTCAGCATACCATTCTAGACCCGCCAGCGTAGATTTTTTTCGTCGGTTATGCAAAAACAATCAGCTGTTTCATACAAAAGTGCAATACCATAGCGGTCAAAATGAACAGCTGATTTTTTTTGTAAAACCAACGAAAAATTTCTGCGCTGGGGGGTCTAAAATGATATGCTGAATTTAAGGATACAGTTTGCGCACTGAATAAAAACTTTTACTACATGCATAATCTGATTATATGCATAAAAAGATTCTCAAATAGGTTTGTAACCTAACACGAAGAAGATGACGAGGTCTTCGCGTTCTTATACGCTACTCGCTGACTTTAGCCCCCGTAATTCCCTTCGAACTTTACCTGTCCGTGTCGTGCAGTTCCCATAGTTTTTTTACTACGAGTTGAGCTATTATTATATAATCGTGGTCGCCCAGCGGTCGAATTGCGACCATAATTAAAAATATAGCTTTCTGCACTCTTTCTCCATAATATAAACTTTAACACTATTGTAGTCTTTGACTTTAACTGTGCCAAATTTCTCACTCCTCCGTCGCGTTATTTTTATAAAAAGGGGTAGGTACAAAGGTTTTGCTTCACTTATTAATATATAGATTATGTTCTGAAGCCCTTCACACACAGTATTATGCACTTGAGGAGCAAAATGTGATCTATTAGGACATTGTGCCAATAGGAGCGTATCAAATTTTCTGAAAAGATATTTTTCTGTCAAATTAGTAAGTAAAATCTTCAAAAAGTTTCAGAACAGTAGCTTATTCAGGCTATTCAGGTTGACGCTGATATGCGGAAATAACAAACAAATAGTAGTTAGCACGTCATCACCAATTTATTTGCAATAAGATACATCACAGTTTACAATGCCATTGTCATCGACACTACAAAGAAAAAACTACATGTTATCATGACAACTACAAATTGCCCAACATTGGCATTGTCTAAAATAATACCCAATAGTTCATACACTGGGTTATATTTTTAATTAATGTATACATAATATGGCAATTATATATTAGGGTATGTAGTCAGCCGTGTGCCCGGTTGATGGGTATTGGCTCGCTCCCTATTGCAAATGGTACTTGAACATAACTTGCGAAACGTGGGTAATGTTGTGTTAAGTGTTGTCTGTATTTTCTGCTTGCTTCGATAAAGGCAAATAATCTATAGCTACACGTTCCTGCCAGGGGTGCGGGTTGTACGCAAGAGATACCGCGGCCTCTGGCAAACAGGCAACTGAGGAAACACGGGTGGGTTTTAGTCAGTAAAAGTCTGACACGCCCTCCTTTTATTTGATGATTTCCCAGCCAAAAAAAAAAACTGTAGCTGCACGTGTGCCTCTCGGAAGTATCGTAAGGATAGGTATTTAATCGTGTCTCATTACTCAAAACTTGACAGAGAATTATATCGCACTCAAGGTTAGGCAGTTTGCAAGTAACAAGCATTATATCAGAAGGTACGCTGTAATCACCACTGACAACTGTAGTAGACAAATGCTTGCACTGATAAGACAGGTCCACTCAAATCTGTGTGGTTCTTTCCTCAAAAGACATTAATGTACAGTCAGCGTCAAAAATACCGGGACGAACAGACTGTTCAAAATAATCTAAACAACTATGAAAATTAAATTTTAACTCAATGACACAAGAAATGTTTCAGAATGAAGACAGTACACGACAACAGTCATTCTGACAGGAACTTTATCCAACTGAGATAAAGTTTAATTTTTGTAGTTGTTGAGATCATTTTGAACAGTCTGTTCGTCCCGATATTTTTGATGCTGACTGTACATGGTCATCACGTGATCTTACTTCTGTCTTGTGATATTCTTTCGTCTTCTGATCTAAGATAAGGTCAGTACCCTATTTGTTTAACAAACTATCCATCAGAATCTGCATCATTTTCCATGATAATTCGTAACCAAGGCTTCGTTGTCAAATATTGTCAGCTCAACAACGTACTTAAATAACGCAATGAATGTTGTTGAACTCTCAAAATGAAATCCATTCTTACTGTTAGCGTGGTTCCGCAATTACCCCGCTGCACTTTGCCCCTGAGTTTGTTCCGCCATATCTTCTCAGGAGTAGTCAGTTAGGAAATGTCGACTCCATAGCTATCATATTTTTTAACCTAATACCAGAATAAGTCAATTTCATTTATGATAATAATTATCTTACAGTCAAACTCCGAAAGTGACTCTTGGTATACAGCCCAAGAAAAGTATCATGCTCGTTACAAGATAGAGATAGAAATGAGGAGAACTAAAGCCAATTACATTATTCAAATAGGCTCGCCGCCACCCAAAAGGTTGATTTCCAAATCCCAATTCGTAATCTTGCTCTGTACCCGCTCTTGTGGTCACCAGGGTCACCAAATATTGTGTACGAGACTAGATTCAATCATAGATGTGTTTCACTTAGCTTTATTGCGTTGTTAGTAGCTTCGTAACCATGGCAGGTTCTAATGTTATAATACTACTTATTTATATACATAAAACAAAGTCGGGTTAGTTACACCACTCATAACTCAAGAACGGCTTTTTATGATCCTTGATTCGTTGGATTTGTCGCCGCTCCGAATAACAGAATAACTATTAAAACAGGAGAAAAATACACGAAAATAGAAATTAGGGACAGTTCAGTTTCTCATAAATTTTTCGTGACAGCTAGAAAACGCTTTATGCTTTTGAAGTACCAGGTTATCATAACTCGGTAGCAGTACCTACACCTAGCATAAGTATGTCAGGTAGAAAACGCTTAATGCTTTCGAAGCACATATTAGGTTGTCATAACTTGGTAGGCGATCATGCGCAATGACTCAAGATGTTTTACTGATAGGTTAACACAACAATTACTGATTCTGAGGCGGTACGAAGTTCGCCGGGTCAGCTAGTTATCTACTAAAATATCTATGCATCTACTAAAATAACAGCCACACTTTAAAAAATGTAATTTTTATTGGTGACGTCGCATCGCATCGCCTACTCACACTATTCCTTCTTCGCTAAGCCGACTTTCGTCTTTCCGACTTTTTATTTCACGGCTCGGAAGGGTAGTAGCGTTATGTTCAAAGGCCTATAGAATTAGGCTCAAAATCTGCTTATAAATAATGTTTGTTCTATTTTCATATAACAATCACTTACTAATTAATCTATCTAATACCTTTAAACGAGCAATTCTTGTGTATAATATGTGGGTATGTATATACAGGTTGAAATTGAAAACATGCGACAAACCGTAATGGGAGATTGTACTCATCATTATGAACAACTTTTACTAAGGGACCAAAGATGCAATCGCAAAAAAAAAAACAGCTGTTCCCTACATTTTGACGAGTCATGCGAACATAAATGTAGGGAACAGATGTTTTTTTTTTTCGCGATTGCATCTTTGGTCCCTTAGTAAAAGTTGTTCTTAATGATGAGTACAATGTCCCATTTCGGTTTGTCGCATGTTTTCAATTTCAACCTGTATAATCTGAATCTCGGACACGGCTCCAACGATGCCTCCAAATAGACTGACTATCTCTAAGCAAATCAGTAACCAACTGAATGTTTCCCCACTTTAAACGGAAGTGATTTCTCGGCCGACTATTCGACTAATCAGAGCAGAGTATACATTACATACAATCATTTGACTAACATACGATGTAAATACTTAAACCTGTTAAATTTAAACAATAATGATTTATAATTTATACAAAATAAATATACAATAATACGGTTATCCTACACATGAATACATATTACGGATGTATAAAGTTCCTGCAACCACTAGCGCCACCTGTCCCTTGTGAAAAAAAGTCTACACTTAAATATTATTTTAAGAAAATCATTACAATAGGTAATACGAACCCTCTTGATAGGACTGGTTGTTAGACTTTCGAGCTTAACGGTAACGACTGTCAAAGATCCATGAATGACAGTTGGGATCAACACCACACACGAGGTTTACGACTAGTACGCAAATATGATCACCCATCCACGGACCTACCGTGGCAAGTGCAGCTTAACTTGATCGATAGCTTCAAGCGGATGTTATTTCTTAGCCTCAAGAATGTTCAAACAAACACACTCTACAAGGTTAAGGCTCCCGCAGTCAGGCACGAAGCGACAGCACGACGCGACTTTAGTAGGAAAACTTCATGTTATTTGTTCTACTATAAACGCATCCAACCGTCGCGTCGCGCCTGCCTGTAGGAACCTTTAATATATCAAGTAGGTACACCTTTATAGATATGGACGTACTCATACATCTATTAACATAAATTTAATCATAACTTAACCTTAGAAAGATTATGTTCACATAATCTTTTCAGCATTACACTTTACGACACAAATATTTGCACAGATGATTAACATAGCATTACACACCACATTATATTTTATTTGTGACTCACGCAGTAGCTGTTTGCAGATTCTATTGTATTATCATCGCATACAAAAAAATGTTCAAACGCAAACGCGGGCGTTTATGTTCTGAAAATCCTGATAGTAAATATTTATTGAGTTTGTTTCTTTGTTTTGAACGGGAAATGTGATGTTGTACACAACGCGAATATTTTGCAAAATGGTTTTGGAATTAATGTTAGGAATTCAGCGTGTATGGTATTCTTTATTAATTTGTTATCAATAACAAACTTGTATCCAAATTCTAATCAAATTCTTAGCTTTGAATACACCGAAAAATAAACGAAGGATTGCAAACTGAATTATGCATAATTTTGTTGACAATAAACGCAAATCGTCAAACATCCTTGCCCTAATCTTAACTAATAATAAAGCTGAAGTTTTTTTTTGTTTTTTTTTTTTTAACGTGCTCATATCTGGAACAAACGGTCGAATCTGAATATTTTTTTGTTTTTGATAGGCCAATTCTCAAGAGGGGCTATTTAAAATCGTGCTAGGAAAAGTCCTAGCATGATTATACATCCGTTTGTTACAGATATGAGCACGTTCAAAAAAACAAAATTTTAAGCATTATTATTGGTTCTAAGAGTAAAAGTCGAGCAGCAAGATAAAAACTCATGCAATGCGACGGGGTGGGTCAGGGGAAAAATAAAACTCAAGTGGACGAAGTCGTTGGCAGATGCTAGTCTTAACTTATAAACCAAAAGGTGCGCTTACACGAGCAACTAAAATCGCTCCGTCTTGGACAATTCTCGTCAAATATGCCGTCACGACTACGTCCAGCAATTTGGGGCAATTCCAAGATTTAGCAACCTGTTTCCAGAGATACGGCCACACATTATGGAGCAACTTAAAAAACTAGGCAATTCGTCTCCCCCGCCGCTTCCGCCGCCGGCCGGTTCCTCTCGCAAAAACGAGACGTAGTTATACGTACAAACGAGATAGAAAGAAAATTGACTAAAAATTTCCAAACCAATTGAATATTCGGCAAATCATGAAAAATTTGGAGCAATCAGAAGCAATATTGCTGAAACACATCGGCAATTTATTGTTGTTGCTTCAGATTGCTCCAGTTAATTGATTCAGATTGATCCATTAGTGTTGCTGAGCAATAATTGCTCAAAAAATTGCCCGTGTAAGAGCACCTTAAGGAAGGCGCAGCATTTTCTTTTCTTCCATACATCTCTTTATGCCATTATCATAGTATTCACCCCATTTAGATATCAGGATCATACAAACATACATAAACCCACGCCTTCTTTATATTGGGGTAAGCAGAAACTACAGAACTCCACCTACTCCTCGCGATCTCTACATAGCATAAACAGAACCAGCCGATAATTTATTATCTATTTATTTTATTTATTTATTTAAATTACATTTATAACACCTTAACAGGGGCCTTAGTCTGCTATTTTTATAAATTCGTCATTCCAACACGATCCCATTGTCATTCATTTGTCATTTTGCTAAAAGTTCTTAATCTGCTAAATTCATAATGGTCGATCATTGGTCGGTCAATGGTGTCGTAATAGAATTGTGTTATAATGGCATTATCGTTTGAGTATCGTATAATCGTAACGAATTAAAAGCAATGTCTGTACAATGACGTTCTAATGGTAGGTCACTGATCAAAGGAACTGTAAAAATGTTAACAGATCACCGCCTAATCATTCATTTGTCATTATGTACGAGATTACCAATAAATGCCATTTCTTTCAATGGAGTGTCAGTGGCTGACCATTGGAAAGTCATAATGACGCCATTATAATAGTAGATTACCAAACTTGTTAAAATCAACAATTATGAAATCAATGATAGACCATCCTGACACTATTGTAATAGCAGACTTGAGGCCCAGTAATGTTGCAATAATGTTACCATCCTCGGGCTTGCGGATGGTGAGTAATGGGTATCTCGCTGTCCGGTAAGAACCAAGCCCGGGTCGACAGCGCGTTGTGTTCCACGCGTGCCTCAAAGAGATGTCAGCATCAACTGGTGGGGTCCGCAAGGCATACCTGCCAGGGATGCGGGTTGTTCGAAAGAGATATCGTGGCCATCGAAGGAACACGGGTGGGTTTTAGTCAGTAAAAGTGTGACACGCCATCCTACTTCACCCAGAGCGGGAGAAGTCATTTGAGGATTACACTCCCTCAAAAAAAAAAAACTGCTAACATACAGACCTCCTTTTTATGAAAGAGACTTGGCCGTCATCCACCACGGGCCCAGTGCGGGTTGGTAGATGTCACATGTCTCCAAATTTTTGTTTCCAAGACATGGCGGTTTCCTCACGATGTTTTCGTTTACCGTAAAGACAACAGTGGTGATCAAATAATTTACCCAAAGTAAAATGTCTGTTGGGTTCGATCCATGACCTACAATTACTCATTGGTAATTCATGGCCGTTACTATTGGGCCATCACTGCTGATCCTTAAATATTTACTCTTTTTACTTCGTTCGTTCGAAGATTAACTTACAACAAGCCTAGTATTTGCACAAGACAAGGATAATTATATATTATTGTAGTAATGAAACAATCATATTGATGCCAGAACTATGAATAACATAACATTGTCTTCAAAACATTATACGGGCTGATTTTTTAGTCACCTTCCAAATTTTTCAGGGTGATAGTACCCGTTAAATTGAACAACTTTCTCCAAGGAACATGGGTCGAAATATGAAAAAAAAAATCGGACCTCCCATACAAAATCGACCAGCTAACTATTGATTTTGCATGGGAGGTCGATTTTTTTTTTCATATTTCGACCCATGTTCCTTGGAGAAAGTTGTTCAATTTAACGGGTACTATCACCCTGAAAAATTTGGAAGGGTATAAAAATCACTTACTGTAGTTACTAGGTACTTATTAAATAATTAAATTTAAGTTGTAATAGATTGTAAAACATTGCGTGTGCACACCTAGTATATAATATTTATCTCGTGTAGTAAATTGGTTAAAATACTGACTGTATTTTATCCGTCGCTTCGTCATCTTGGTGATAAATTCTTAGATTAGAAGAAAATCTCTATTCAAGGTCTACTTAGTATGCTAAAAAGTGATTAAAAGATCTATCTAACCAGAGTAGATTTTATGAATCAAATCAGTTTATCGTAGTTGCATGCTGGACCAAAGCTAGAGGTATTGTTCCGGCTGTTGCCGCTGTTGTTGTGTTGTAAGGTCTTCGAATAAAATGGACTGTAACGCTGGCCTTAAATAATGTTTTATATTATATTGTAAATAAAAAAGTTTCTGGAATCTGGTTTGTTCTGTTTCGTACACGTCTGCCATGTAAAGTTTTTATGTCTGCCATGTAAAGTTTTTATGAATTCTCAATGACCCCTGGCGCCCTTGGCGGTGCGAAGAGGAAACGCCAGCGCTGCGGCAGGGCTGCACGCGGGCACGGCGATGGTAAGTCCTGCCGTGCGCCCTCTGGCGGCGGCGGGGCCGTAACAGGTATCCACCTCCGTTGGCATTCAGTACGACCATGTTATTGTCATTATATAACTATTCTGTGGTCGGCTAGCAGACTAACCGGATGCAGTTTAATACCAGTATTTTACATAGAGCGACTGCTAATCTGACCTCTGATCTCCCGTTCGTAAGACCGGTTGTCTGACTTTCGCGCTTCCGACGACCCTATTATGTCATCCGTATTTGGCTGATTAATATAGCAAACGGTTACGGACGGATCACGGATACATACGGATTCGTATATTCAGAGCTAGAGCAGTGCAGGCCCAGGGGTAAAGGCCGCGACTTACGAGATGTAGGTCGTAGGTTCAAACCCAGACACGCGCATTACTTTGCATGAATTATTTCATCACCATTGCTCTCAAAACGGTGAAGGAAAACATCGTGAGGAAACCGGCATATCCTAGAATCAAAAATTTGAAGACCTGTGACATCTACCAATCCACACTGGGCTCACGTGGGGAATTACAGCCCGCTCCCTCTCATAAAGAGGAGGCCTATGTCTAGAAGTGGAAACATTAAAGGCTGTTTATGCTCATCATCATCATCATTTCAGCCAAAAGACGTCCAGTGCTGGATATAGGCCTCCCCTAAAAGGAGGTGGTTTGCCATAATCGCCAAGCTTGGAAGGCGGGTTGGCGATCGCAGTATGGTGGTGAAATGCATAGAGAACGCTGCTGCCCATTCTCTAGTGAGTCCCTTAGTCGCCTTCTACGACACCCATAGGAAGAAATGGGATGGTACTATTCTTCACGTCCGGCAACACACGAAAACACACTGTTTATGCTGTATCTTTATTAATAAAAAGAAAAGTCCTGACTGACTGACTGACTCATCAACGCCCAGCCCAAACCCTTGGACCTAGAAAGCTGAAATTTTGCACAGAGGTTCCCTTTATAATGTAGATAAGGAATAAGGAAGGACTTTTCGAAATTCATCCCCTAAGGGACTTAAATAGGGGATAAAAGTTACGCACGGGCAAAGCCGTTAGCAAAAGTTAGTAATGTATGTTACCGGCCAAACCCGATTTCAGGCCAAACTAGTTTGTCCTAGGCCAAACTGGTTTATTAAGCCGGGGCACGCCGATTAAATGGGTTAGGTTAGGTTAGGTTAGAACTGTGACCAAAAGCGCGCGAGCCAAGTGAGCGAAGCGAGCGGCGCCGCGGTAGCGGCCGGCGAGCGTTACTTCCAAAGGCTGTTAACGAAATGGCTAATTAAGCTTGTTGGCTGCGACATATCACGCGTAGGATAAGTCTGTTTGGCCTAGGACAAACTAGTTTGGCCTGAAATTGGGTTTGGCCGGTAACATATATAGTCAAAGCTAAGGTACACAACCCACGTAATTATGAAACTACGACTTCAACGCCTAAAAAGAAATGTTACAATAGACATGACAAAATAATACCTACCTGAAAACATTGCACGATTTCAGACCTTACTATAATAAGATATTCTAAGGTGTGCTGATTTATTTTAAACGAAATTGAAACTCTGCTAACTTCTATTACACACAACTTAGTTAAAACGACGACAACTTAGTATAAATAGGTTTATGCGTTTATATTTTTGGAACGAAGTACCTTATCGCGCGTTGTGAAAGGGGGCTAGACGGAAAAAAATCTCACGAAAAGTTGTAACGACACTTTTTGCTATAGTAACTATTGTAAGCCGTGCGGCGTGCGCATGTTTTCTGTCTGTCTCTCTCTCTCTAGAAAGAAAGCCAGATATTTTCATTTCGATTTTATTTTTTTGATCTTTTTTTTTTTAATTCGTTCCATCCGGGTGTCCCTTGACACCTCTCAAGTTTTTATTTCTCTAATTTATTGTACCTACTACTGTTTGTCTTTGCATTACCCAAAGGTTTACTGGTAGAAAATGCCTATGGCATTAAGTCTGCCTCTGTATATTTAAAGTATTAAATACATAAATAAACGTAGCCATTCTGTTATTACTTAATAAAAGGTCATTAAAACTAATTACAAGTTCTGATCAACTAACGATTTAAGTACTTGTAACGAGATGTTGCGTGTTAGTCTAAGATATATAAACTCCTATAATCTAAATCTAGAACAAAACAGCCACGTAACTAAACGTGTTATGGAATAATGAGATTGTTTAGACAATGTCAATGTCTTCTCATAATATAATATAACAATAATAACGGCGGCGTGTATAATTGGCCCGCGTCAGGGCAAAGGCCTTTACATACTGCGAATGCACGAACATTGATCATGATGCTTGCTGAAAAGCTCGTTTTGTAAGTATTGTAGAAGATTTTGGAGTCATGTCAAGAAAGTCAAGTCAAGAAAATGCACTTGGTATTTTTTGAAGTGAAACTTCTTATGCGACTTCCAACAAGGTTGCGTTAAACGTTTAACGCAACCGACGCAACAGAGTGAGTCGGTTGCACTTCTTCCGCGCGGAGGGAGACGCACTTTTCGAAGTGAAACTTCTTATGCGACTTCCAACAAGGGAGGGAGAAAGAAAAATACACAAAAGTAGAAAGTAGAAGAGAGAAAGAGAGTGAGTCGGTATCACTTCTTCCGCGCGGAGGGACTCCACGCACTTTCTTTTTTTCCATGACGACTTTTGACTGAAACAAAACGTTAGGAAGAAAGTCAAAGTCAAAGCATTTATTTAAAATAGGCGATTTTAAACGACAATATTTACATGAAAATAGAATAGATTCTACTCGCCCCTTCCATACGGTAGTTTTGTATGGAGAAGAATGCCCAAAAAACTCCACCGTAACTGTTTTAAAATGTTTTAGAATATTTTGTATTTACATTAATTATATATCTATTATTGTATGTGCAGACGATGCACCTAATTAAAAAGCAATGATAGATAAATTAATTATATGATAGATAGGTAAGTAGATGGTGCTCACAATTTAAAAACATTGTAAAAGTAAGTGTACGATTTACCTAAAATGATATCAAGTACTAAGTCAGTATGTGATTTAAACTAATCACTGAACTTAAATCAACGTCACAATAAATAATACAAATTAAATTAAATTAACAATAAGTTAGATTTTTCTAACGTTTTGTAGGTTGCTTTTATCCACAATGACATGGCAGCCTATTCATGACTTAAACTGTTCTAAGCTACACCTACAATTACAATATACGTTATTAACTTTTAAACTTTGTAAGTAGGTTTGCTAACCAGTTAGATTTGTTCAGAAGAAATTCCAGGCACAAGCGACGTGTCAACTTTGTCTCTAGAATAGAAATACACATAAATGTGATACCTCTGCAGACTTAGCACGGGCACCGATTTGTCGACGGAAGAATAGACATGACTATTAACTAAATGATGTACAATAGTAGATAGCTATGTTTTTCTATTAATTATCATAGTTATACGTTCTAAACGAATCATGATTTTGTAGATAATCGTATATAATTTGTGGCCGTCGAGAAGAGAGTATGTTGTCAGTGTGATTTTGACAGTTTGGGAAGAAATATTCGTCTGAAATAGTCTATATTTATAAGGACCTAGAGAAAGATCGTTAGAAACGAAAGACAAAATGACAGATTGTAGAATATCTACGGTGCGATGTAAAAAATGGAGAAACAAAATGTCACTTTGTATTGAAAAAGCACTGTCTATTCTTCGTAGAAATAGAAAACGTCATGCTAAGTCTGCAGGTAAGGTAAATGTCTTTTAAAGGAAGCGACCATATGCTATTGGGGCTTTCATTCCGATTAAAATAGGGAACGAAAGATGTATTTTATATTTTCAGTTCGACTAAAAGAAAATTAGTTTTTTTGCTATCAAAAACAAAGATCTGACTTTAGGTTCACTCATACTATTAATTAGTGTAAAATTAAATTAACTCTCAAAGCGTTCATTAAGATGACTCCGTTTTTGTGGCGGTCAATGTTCCCACAAATTAAAATGGCTACGTCAACCACTGTAAAATAATACGCAAAAAATACAAGAAAAACTTTACCAAAACCTCAAATTTTAATATATTTTTAACTGACTATTCTAATGGTTTTATTACCTTTTGTCGCTTTGAATAATTGAGCTGAGACAAAAAGTTTTAGAGACATTTTTGAATTAATTCATGAAAACTTTTTTATACTTTTTGATACCATAACATAAATACATGTAAAAGAAAGCTTGGATTTTAAAACACAGTTTCAAGGGGTATTTTCTCTATGTACGAAATTCGTAGTTTCGAGCAAAGTTACGGACGTTTCCTAATTTGCATCACAACGGACATAATATTAGTTTGGGACCCAAAAGAGAATAAATGACGACACGATTTGACAGTTGTCCTTACCCTCGATCTGATCTTGCCCATCCGAAAAAGATAATTAATCGGGAGTAGAGTTCATTCCGAAGTATCGAACAATTTTTCGGACGGGCCCGGATGGATAAGACTCGAGAGAACAGAAGCATCTAAAAATATATGACCATGCGTAGACGCACCGTATCTAATACCTCTGTAGTACGGAAAACCTGTCGCAAATGGCTGGTTTCCGTCATTTTACGACAGGATGTTGAGACATACTTAATGTTTCATTAAGTGCTTCTTGTTTATGACTAAGTAATCAAGTCCAAATTTTAAGGTCTTCTTCATTAATATAAGACCTTTCGGCCGAAGCTACACAGCTAGAAAATTCGCTTAGTGCAAAGCTTGTAGGTAAGTAGCATGGCTGAAGAAGTGACAAATTAGTCCTGCAGAGTGCCATCAAGCATTAATGTGGCCATTGCAATAATAAAAAGATGTCCACTAGAGTCATGTCACTTTACACGCATTGTAGCATTAAGCTCTAAGTGATCCACCTTTTTTGTTGCTCTTTGCGTGCGTAAATCCTTATAAATTTCTTCCACATTGGTGGACGGTTGTCAGACACATACTAGTTTAAGCCACGCAGTGTTATTCAACTACCTCTGACCGGAGCGCAGCAAGGCTGGTGTAGTTTGTCCCAGTCCTACGGCAAGATATTAAGGGCCGGAGACCTGCATAAGTTCCATGCTGACTCTGTCACCATAAGGTTACAATTCCTTTTGAGAGGCGCGCGAATACGGTGCGCCACCATCTCCTTGGTCTGGACTTCGACCTTCGACTACCAAAACGATATTAAAATAATGATGCGAGGTGCGTGTTTCCTTAATAACAAAAAGAGTGCATATTATTTAACACAGCAATCGTGCATGCCACTGCATCGTAACAATTCAAATATGCAAATAAAACAATTAAATGCTATTCTGAAATAAAATCCGCATTGCAAAAAAATATCGATTTGATAAAAAAAACTATAATGGCGATGAAATAACTGTTCCTACACGTATTCGTGAGGTCGTCTGTAACTGGCATACGTAATTGAAGAAGGCAACAAAAACTAAAGATTATAGTGCTAAACTATGTTTACAAGGTTACAAATGGACATCACACTTCGTTGGGCTAGCTGTTATGATGAGTATATCGTGCTCATCCAAGCCAAGTAAATAAATACTAAGTTATAAGTGAAGCAATAAATAGTACCTACCTAAATTGGACGTAGTTAAGCAGAAAGGACTCAATTCATACTTTGGCCAAAATTAAGTTAAGTATCCCATCGTACTCCTGAGGGTCGAATCTATCGTGTACTGAAAACCCTATTTTTAAAATGTACACGGAAACTAGTTTTTCTCGCTACTCAACCTACATTTAGTTATGGGTAATCACCCAGTTATCAGTCCCACAGTATGTAGATCACATAAAATGTCAAACTTCAAACGCCCATAACTCAAAAGTGACTTTGTGTGGATAGAGTCCTTTCTGCTTAACTACGTCCCATTTTAAATTGCATATTGTGTTTCAATCGCTCCTCTAAATTCCTGTGTTATCTAATACCTAGTTAAATTTTTGTCACATATAAATTTTAGACATTTTCTTAAGTAATTCTCAATTATTTATTTATATCCGTACACTGAAATCTTACTTTCTACTATCCTACTATTCTACTTCCTAATATATAAATATGTATTAAATTATATAATATTTCAAATGTGAAACTTTGGATGTTTGGATGTTTGTTAGGTACTCAATCACCCAAAAACGGCTGAACGGATTTGGATCAAATTTGGCACACAGATAGATTATAACCTAGATTAACACATAGGATACTTTCTATTCCGGTAGTACGTTTCCGAGGAATAATTTCCGAGCTCCACGCGGGCGAATCAGTTGGCAGAAACTAGTTAGCTAGCGACCTCGACAATTGATAATTCTATTCTTGCCTGAGTAACCGGCAGCAAGTTCGTCATGCTCCCGTAGATGTCACTGCTTGCGGTAGCGTCGGGGTTCGGGTTACCTCCTTCCCTCAAATATGGCAAGGGGGGTTATGGCTGATCTTTGCGTTGTGCTCGTGAACGGGTGCTGCTTGTGGTGACCGGTCGGCTTGCTAACGATGATTTTGTTATTGTTACTAATAATTACCTACCCGTTTATTTATTTTACGTCGATGGTCCTAGGTTATCATTTGTGGCCTCGAGTTGGAACTCGGGTAGTAACAGCTATGTGAACATTGCATTGCATACCTATGTAAGCTATCACGCCCTTAATACCACGAGGCTCTTATTTTGGTATTATGCTTTATTTACATTTTTGTTCTTTGTGCTCGAGCTAAGTTTTCATTTTATTTGTTGGTGTATTGGCATGGCTGGCTGACATATGTATGACTAATTATTTAATTAATGTTCTGTGTCTCGTAATGTTTATATTACTTTGTCTGTGTTTGTATAGAATCAAGTCTATCCGACTAAACAGACAGCTGTGCTGCTGGCGAATTTGTTCCGCTACTTCTTCTTCCCAGCTAAAGCACTAGGAAGTGGTGAAGGGTGGTCGTTTTGGGGGACTGTCTTATGTATTTTGACGTTCGAAAAGTGCTGATTCTCAGCCTAATTTAAATAAATGACTTTTGATTTTGATTTTTGAGTGTATTGTAAAAAAAACGTTCAGAAAAAAAGACTCATAGACAACTGCCGTCATCCTTTTTCAGCATAATGAAATCGACCAGTTTTAATTAATGGAACGAGTTCAGTATTTCCTGATTAATTTGCCAATAAAATATGAAAACCACTGAAACAGGTGGATGATTCTCTAAAATTAAAGAATAGGTATACATGGTATGTATGTATATAAAAATCATTTTTGAGGTACCTCCTACATTTATGATTTTGTATCGAATCTCATGAAATCGAAATCAAATAGGTATGATATAATATGTCGAATAAAAGCTCCAATAAAAGGACTGACAGAACACTGAAAATATGGTCACCTTGATGCCTGCTATGCACCGAGCAAATCTGCGGGCGAGCATATTGCTCTTCACCGCCATATGCTCGCCCGCAGGTTTGCTCACGGCCTGTGGGTGTCATATACAAGCCGAGCCTACAATGTCCTGCGCGTGCAATATAACAACGCCGTCAGGATGCTGTTGCGGCTGTCGCGGCGTTGTAGTGCTTGGGGCATGTTTTCCGAAGCTCACACAGATGGTTTTCACGCTATCATGCGTAAAAAGCGGCTTCCTTGCGTAACTCTCGGAACGGCATCCTGAAGATGATTGTTAACAGGCCAGACTGTCCTATACAAGGGCTCTGGGTGGAAATAGCTATAGGTACACGTAAATAAATAATTTCATCATACAACGTCATGCCTGTGATGCCCCAAGAGTTAGGCGGAGGTGAAAGTGTACCTATGTTGCTTCCGCACTGAGCCTTGAGGGCGGGCTTAGGCAATTTAACTGTGTGTCCTGATTAATAAGACTAATATAGACTAGGTATAACTAGTTTCTGTTACTAACCCATCACTAACCAACCTATGGGCTGCCATTTAGGTATGTTTTTTTATTTCATTATCTGTATAATCATAATATATCATTCTAGCTTTTGCCAGCGGATTCGCCCGCGCGGAACTTTCATCCCCTATTTAACTCCCTTAGGGGTTGAATTTCGAAAAATCCTTCCTTATTCCTTGTCTACATTATAAAGGGAACCTCTGTGCAAAATTTCAACTTTCTAGGTATAAGGGTTTGGGCTGGGCGTTGATGAGTCACAGTCAGTTAGGACTTTTATTTTTATATATATAGATTACAAAACAGTAGGCAAAAGTAAGTTTTAGTAATATAATGCTAACCCTTTTATTCATAAACGTTGCTTAAAGTTAAGTTAGCGACTGTAGTACCTAGTAGTACCGTAGTTTAGAAGAACAACGCAGGCACATAGACAGATATGATAAGCGACTTTAATTTACAATTCTGTTTAGGTATAATATGTAGAAGAAATAGTTATACACATTCAACATGAATAAGTGGTTTATTTATAAGCGTTGTTTAAAGTTAAGTAATGATTAGCGACTGTTTAACCATACATTTTTCCTGCCAGGGGTGTGGTGGGTTGTTCCAAAGAGATACCGCAGCCCTGGCACACAGGCAACTGAGGGAACACGGGTGGGTTTTAGTCAGTAAAAGTCTGACACGCCCTCCTGCACCACCCAGAGCGGAAAAAGTTATTTGATGATTTACTACGCCAAAAAAAATTAAAAATAAACCCTATGTTTTTGACGTTTTAAGCGTCGCTTAACTTTAATCAACGTTTTTAAATAAACCCCAACTTTAGAACGGAGTATCTGTGAATCTCCACTTGAGGAGGTTAGCTTGGCTTTGGCTTACCTCAGTCTGAAGTCTATTTAAAGACTTCCGGGTAAGCCAAGTAATTAAAAACTTAGAACATATACAAGAATAAAGTCTAGATTCTCTTAGCCGGAAAGGAGACAGAAAGTTTCTAAACATTGTTAATTTAACAAAATGAAGACCCTTTCAAGATATAGTGATGTTCAGTGACCATATCGATGGTAATTACTCCGTGTTTTTATTTTTACCAGTCCGAAGTTAATTTCCATAACTGAGTAGTGTTGTGCGCGGTGTACCGTGGCATGCTCTGACGCCGCTAGTGTTGTAGATAGTCGACATTAATTTTGTAAGTATCTCTTATGACTTTTACGTTTCTTTATGATTGTCAGTTTTATTTATAACTAACTTCTGCCCACGGCTTCGCCCGAGTGGGTGTTGAAAATTATCCCACGAGAACGTGCTACTGGGACAAAAAGTAGCTCACATTCTTCCTCAGAATGCAATATGTCTCCTAGCCAAATTTGATCGAAATCCGTTCAGTAGTTTAGGCGTGAAAAGGTAACACACAATTTATGATATTATAGCATTATGAATATTAAATGGATAAATTTTACGTACTAAGGTAGGTTGATATAATTGACAAAATTTGTACCTATAAGTTTACGTACAGTATTTATAAGCTGAGTCCTTCAGGTGCCCTTAAAATGTTCTTGCATAGGTAACATAAAAAAAAATTGTATTCCTCTGAAGATAAGATAAAAATGGATATAAAACAATCCAATAGGAACTACCGGGTAATAAAAATTTACTATTACTACAAACCGTGACCGATTAATATTAACAGCACAATAAAAATAAACATAACTCACGAAACACCTCGTCACTATGAAAATAATATCGACATAATCGCGCATCACTCGAGCGCACCTTCCGAGTCAGTTCAGTGTTACGTGAAAAGCGCATGCGCGCGATTGTGTTCTAAATTCAATTTAAAAATTATTTTTTATATGGCAGTGGTGACCCGACCGTGTGGTGAATTCCAATGTGCTAGAAGCAAATCATGCATAGGACGGACTTCTGAATCTGGCTGGGTAATGTTTATTATTTATTCTATTGACCTTGTTTGGTTGTTTACCAAGTGATACTGTAATTGAAGAGAAGTTTACGAGAAATACCTAGTAAAAAACGTTAAAAAAAATGTGATTAGTGAATTTATACTTTTTCTTTGAAAAACATCGTTTGTAGGACGAGGTCTTTGTCACAGCGCGTTAGTTATTTTCAAGCTGATTATACGTTTCTGCTGTAGTCGGTGTACTCATAGTGATGCAAATCTTGTGTTTATAGCTCTGTGTAATGTTGACCATTCTTGAATGAAAAGCAATACAAGTTGATATGTAATTATTATCTTATCCTATATAGTTTTTGTGGTGGCAAATGTAGTAACTGAGAAAGCGATCCAAGGTCGGATTATCAGGCTGAGATTTCTTTGATTTTGTTTGGAAACAAGATACATATTTTCTTTTAGACCTTTGAGTGAATCAAATTGAATGTTGTTCCCTAATTGCCTAACACACTATCAATCAGTATACCTAATAATCATTTTGAATGGTGTTTCTAATCAATTGCTTCATATGTTCGAAATATCTGTCTACCCAACAACGTAAATAACGCAATGAATGTTGTTGAATTGTCTAAATTATAGCCGTTCCTATTGTTATTGTGTAACGCAAATACCCCACTAATCTTTTTGATCACTCCAGAACATTCCTAACTTATATCTTACAAAATGTAACCATTGTAATTCATCGACGTTAGTAAAGTTATGTTAAGTGTTATAATATAGTTAATTACATAGGATTAGGCAAAACCGTGAATAAACTAAGAACAAACAAACCCTTTAGTAAATTAGTATAGTTATCTGACAATATGACATATTTTTCAAAGCATGACACATTTTCAGGAAGGTTGCGAAAAGATGAAAGAATCTTCTTTTTTTTTTATTGCTAATCGAATATTGGGCAGACAAACGTTTCGAGCTTATGAAGCAATTTCTTATGCTCGAAAAGTTTGTATGCCCAGTAAGGTAAATAAAATAGACTGAATATTGTTGAACTGTCAAAATAAAAGCCATTTTCTATTATTGAGTTCACATTACCCCTCTGATGTTGTGTTATTGATTAGCAAAATATGAGCAATTTTAACATCCCACCACAAATAATTCTGCTCAAAGTTTTAAAAATGGCTACCGACTCGATTACGTGATTTAACTTATCTTTATAATCAACATAAGCGCAGATTACTTCAGAATGTAGTCATTACTTACCATTAGTCAACACTGTTGGCTAATCACAAACAGTTACAGATTCTTCCGGTATACAATTCCTTCTCGAATAAACACTCACTTCCACTGATACCTACTTAACAAACAGTATATTAATGCTACGTCACAGGCCTCCTCTCTATGAGAGGGAGTAGGCCGTAATCCACCACGCGGGCCAAGTACGGGTAGATAGATGTCAGGTGTCTTCGAATTGTTGATTCTAGGATATGTCGGTTCTCTAACAATGTTTTCCTTCACCGTTTTGAGAGCAGTGGTGATGAAATAATATATACAAAGTAAAGTGCCTGTAAGTTCGAACCTGCGACCTACAACTCGTTACTCGTGGACGTTTCCACTGGGCCACCACTGGTCTATTTAACAAATAGGTATTTCAATGTTATTTAAGGGTCACATAATGCTTCTTCGTCGTGTCGATGACTTCAATTGTTGGTTTTAAATAAGTATCGACCGGAATTCAGCCATTTCGAAAGGATTATCTTTGGCCTCGCAAAGGTCTGCCATAGTGCAGGTGTAAGAAGTAGAATATTAACATTAAACATGGGTCAAAAAGGGGAAAGATGAATCTGTAACTAATTAGTAAATGCTCTTCTAGTAGTATTTACTATGATAAGTATGAAATGTTAAATACTACTGGATTAACGGCTTTTTCCACATTTTCATTATACTTAATAGATTATGTTAAAAGAATAAACATACGTATTCTTTCTGTTTACTAATGTTATCAGTCTGTGAATCATTCAATTGTTCAGCGATGTGCCTAGGTTTTTATTCAACCACTGTATTGGTATTCGACTACTAGCAACACCTCGTTTGCTTTGTCACTCAATGTCTCTTAAAGGCTTCTTCAAACAGGCGCGACGCGACACTTGTAGAAAAAATTCTATGAAGTTTTCATAGCAATTGTTCTACGTGAGTCGTGACGCGCTGCCGCGTCGCGTTCGTTTGCAGGAGCCTTAAACGTCATACAACGACAAGGTCTATTTATGTCTCAATTAGATGGGCGCGTCGTGGCTAAGGGAAAACAGTAGGATGGGTCGATCGATGGGTTAGGCTACGCCTGCCGCGGCTGGTTCGTTGATGGGTGACCATTTATTACATATCGAGAGATCTCCGTATTCGGAAAATACGAGAAGCCGCTGGTCCCGGCTACAGTGGCGAAGCTACAATTTTTATTAGAGAGAAGCCGAAGAAAACATTGTTCAGTACTCATAAACTCTAGATAACATCAAAGTTCAGTAATTCCTTTACTTTTTCTAAAACTAACGGCAGCTATGGTCGAAATTCTTGCTTTAGACATTAAAAAAAATTGCATTTCTGAAATGTTTAGTAATCCTACGAGTGTATGATATTTTAAGGTAGTATGAAATATCTGTAATGTAAATTTAATACACACACATGTGTTACATATTGTTTGGCAATAGTAGACACTAAGAAGAGTGTTTCTTCCAAAGGGAAGCCGATAGGAATCGGGTTGTATGGAGGCTTCGCCCCTGCCCGGCTATCATACGTGCCTATACTTTTGACAGTCCTTACGGGTAGCAAAAAGCTCTTAAGTTTTACAACTAGTCTTTCCAAGGGGCACCGGTTTACCCAGTAACTTGGATATGGAGGTAGTCGTTCCATGAACAATTCAGGTGTTCAGCTGTATCCGGTAAGACTGGAAGCCGACACTCAAAATAGGAAAAGGCTAGGTGGATTGATTGATTGTCTCCGTTAGATAGTTTGAACCTTACTGAAGTTTAAATTTACTGTTAATTGTTGTCAAGAGTTGATAGATAAATCAAAACACCCATAAAATTCGTAAAACCTGAAAGATTCATTTTTTTTCTCATTTAGCTCTAATCGTGGTGTGGCAGTTTGAGTAATTTATGCGGCCTACCCGAATTTCCTTTCTTTGGTATTGTTCGTCGCTCGGAGCTCCTTAAGTTCTGGGTTGAGCTGCATGATTACTGACAAATTCTTGCTGACTGGACAGGTCCACAGTGGTTCTTATGTCTGTACTTTTTAGGAGACTGTGACAAAAAGTCAGAGGACTTTGTGGCGGACTTTCTTGTCAGAGTAGTCAGATAGGAAACGCCGACCTCATCCACGTTTTAAAAACATGATTGATGTGTAAAAATATTTGTACACCTTTTCACAGAAATAAAATCATTTATCAAAATATTATATTTCTCAGTCATACCTTTGTTTCTCGTTGTTTCTAAAGACAATAGTATCACAGTAATATACTTAAGTACCTACGTTATATAGGACCTTTTTGTAAAGGATGTCTCATGCTTATGTACTCGCAATTCCGGAATCCCCAAGGTCCGCGTTGTCTTCTGAAGACCAAGGCCAAGGCTTCTAGATGATTACATTTTCGTTTTGGTGCCATCAAAAATTCATTACAAACCACATGAGTTTATTTTTCGTGCTACTACTTAATTTTGACCTCGCGTTAATATAACAGTCGTGTTCTGGGCTTCCTTTTATGGGTAACTAGATTTTGCCAGCGGCTTCGTCCGCGTTATGGTCAAAGATTAGCCCGTACCCCCCGTACGTGTTTTTCCAGGTTAGAAACTATCTGTTTGCTAAATTTCATCCAAATCCGTTCAGCCGTTGTTGCGTGATTGAGTAACAAACATCCAAACGTTCTGCAGCTACATTTAAGAAGAAAATTAAGAAAACTACGTTTTCCGTTAGCTTAGGCATAGGCAGGCATACCATTGAGCAGTGGTAGCCTAGTGGTGGTGAGTTCAAACTCAGGCAAGCATTTTATTTTGTGTATTAAATTTCATCACCACTGCTCTCTAAACGTTGAAGGAAAACATCGTGAATAAACATGTATGGCACGTCCAAGAATCAAAAATTCGAAGACATGTGACACCCACCAACACACACTGGGTTCGCGTGGTGGATTATGGCCCGGTCCCTCAGTACAGACAAAGGAGGCCTTTGTACCAGATGTGGGAACATTATGAGCTGATTGTGAAGTGTGTGAGGCATACGCATGCGGCTGTCATGTGCCCACTGCTGGAACACTGACCTTTTTTCCGTGAGAGGGAGAAGGCCATAGTCCACCACGCGGGTCCAGTGCGGGTTAGTGGATTTCACATGTCCTCGAAATTTCCGAACTCTTTGATGACCTGGTTTGCCGTTACTTGTCTCTAAATCATAAATAGATAGCATGTTTTCGTGGTAATTATTATGTTATTATTTTATATCAAATTATGCTCACGCAGGCTGAACATGGCCAGCCTATATTTTATGTAGATATAGCTACTTACTTTCAAAAATTCTTACTTTAACTTTTTCTAAACTCAAGGTTTTTACTTTAGGTATTTTATTTTTAAAATAGTTTAAAGAATCATTTTATTTCCATGCAGTGTTGATTTATTGTTATTTAATTTGCTGTTCGCGATTTTTTGCAATGCCAGACGGATCATTTGCCATGTTGCATTAGTTAGAAACTGGTTGTAGGTACCTATTGTTTGCTAGCAATATAATTACCATACTTATGATCTGATCACTTGTATTAATAGTTAAGGGCCTACGTCCCGTTTGGTAGCGTAACACGGTCACTTTATGAACCGTACTGCTCATTAACGGCTTGTCTTGAAGATTTGAAACATATATGATTTTGCTATAGATTCATATAGATCATTTTTCCGAGGGTACTTTTGTATGGTTAATACTTTTGCTATAAAAAATATTTTGCAACACGCAATATTTTGGCTTCTATTCCATACTGTTACTAAACGGCTTCGTTATTTGGAAAAAAAATACACTGAATAATAGATAGTTAGAGGTAACACAGAATCGCTAGAGCACAATTGTAAATTAATCAACATTTGCCAAGGAATATCCCCATTTTGAGATAAAGGCTCAGAGGAGCACTGCGCGGGCGCGAGCGGCAGTCGTGCTTTAGCATACAGACGGGAGATGAGGATACTATGGGCCTTAAGAAGACACACTAATTTACATAGTTCCATAATATTACAACAATCGCTCCTTAATGTATTAATATTGTATTGTATAATTTTGTTATCTTTTTACTTTAGTTTTGAACAAATTATTCTTAATTTTTTTATATATTTCATATATATATATTTTCGTAATAGTTTTTATTTTTTTATCATTTATCTTTACATTAAGTATTTGCCACACGTACTGCTATGAATGTTCCTAGCAATTAGCTCTTTTTTTTTCTTAAACTTCTATGTCTACTTGTGGACAGCGTTGTGGGTTACTAAACTAGTTGTAAGTCCTTATAATGTAACTGTTTGCTGTTCCTGTCAAAAAAATTTAATATATAATGATTTTGAAACTCACTTATTTCTTCTTATAAGTCGGATATCAAATCCATTTAGGATAGCATAGTTTAGTTGCTTTTCTTTTCATGAATCTTAATGACTAATTAGCAACTAAATAATAGGTACTAATGTACAAAAGTGGCGATCTGTCCTATACAAACCATAAGATTTAGTCTATCCTATCCTATTTAACTTCATAACTATGATACTTTAATTATAATTTATACTAACCTGAAAAGAATGACTTGAATATTGCTGAATAATTGTATTAAATTCATTATTATTGACATTAATCTGGTCTTAGCTATAATCTATAATTTGTAAGAAAATAATAATATAATAATAATCTTTAATGCATGCTAATTTAGGATGAATTGCAATGCTTGTAAAAGGCTGCTAAGTCATAAGCACTAACACCCGATAACACCAACACTGTACACTTAGTTCGCAATAAACTTTGACTTTGACTTACTAGTAGAATAAGAACTTTTTCTCAAAACAGTAATTTTAGAAATTATCCTTATTAAACAAGAACCTTGCAGTTGTGACCTTTATTTTATTAGTGTGGATTACTTTCTACCTTTTTGGTCTAGTAGTCTCAAGCGGTACCAGTTAGTACGAACTTCCTGGGTTCAATTCCCAAGTTGGGCAAATTGTTAGTGGGTTTTTCCACCTGGAATTTCTGGGTAGCAGCCCAGAAAGCTACTGAGAAATTCTGGATTTGTGTTCGGTTGACGACTTTAGGCTCGCCACCTATTACATGTGACTTAAACATAACTAATGTGGGTGTAGGTACTATAGGTACGTCTCTGCCCAACCCTCTGGGGAAACAAGGCGTAATGTTATGTTATTATGATAAAATATGTTATCATTGTTGTTTACGCAACTACATACATACATGCTGCACAAAACATGAATGCATCCGAAGGACGAATGTCAGAAGGCCAATTCTCGTAATTTAAAACGTTCAAAATCTAGTCGCAGTCTCAGCTCAGCGACAATCAAATGTCAAAAATGTATGAAAAATCGAGGTATTTTTGACAGATTGACCAGTGTCAATCTGTCAAAAATACCTCGATTCGTTCACAGTCACGTTCACAGTCTGATCTTAGTAGATCAGACTGTGAACGTTCTTAAAATTACGAGAATTGACCCTCAGGTGTCTGTATAAAGAATACTCGTGGTGATCAGTAGTTTTTTTCCTTCTACCACAGGACATAATAGTAATTATAAGCAGAATTAGATACAAAGTATGACTAGTGACACGAGCAGTGATGGCACAGTGGTATCGACCGTGACTTACGAGTTGCAGGTCGTGGGTTCGAACCCAAGCAGGGACTTTACTTTGTGTAAATGATTTCATCACCACTGCTCTCAAAACGGTAAAGGAAAACATCGTGAGGAAACCGGCATGTCCTAGAACCAAACATTCGAAGACATGTGACATCTATCAACCCGCAGTGGGCCCGCGTGGTGGATTACAGCCCACTCTCTCTCACAGAGAGGAGGCGTGTTTCCCAGCAGTGGGAACATTATAGGCTAATTATGTATGTATGTATGTATGACTAGTTATTCAACAAAACATGTTTTACGTATGCTAAGGGGACTATCAACCTAGCAGCCTAAGACTGGCTAATATGTTTAATAAGCTACCGAAACGTTTAAAATCCCTACCAAATGACTCAAATTTCTCGAAACAGTTGAAATCTCTGTTAATAAAGAAAGGCTACTTTACCGTTGAGGCATTTAAAACTGATAAATTGTGAATCGATCGACCTTATAACCTTATACCTTATATGCTTGACGTAAATGTATAAAAAAATACTATCTATATTACTTTTATGACTAAAACGAATGCATGGATTGTTAATAATGATTTATTTTAATAAAATGTAATGAATTAATATTTAGTTTAATGTAATGAATTATTGATTAATGTTTTGTATAATTAATAATTTAATTGTAATAAACTATCTTAATTTTATCATTTTGCTATGCCCTTACAGGGTCCATATTTCTGTACCTAGATTTAAGCCCTTTTTTACATCTTTTTTACAATATGGAATGCAATAAATAAATAAATAGCGTAACCCACTCACAATCACAATCATTTTGGCAATTCAACAATATTCAGTGCAACTTCAGAAAGGCAATATCTAGACCGTTTAGTCTATTCGCAGAAATATATGTGCCAACCATCATTAGAATCGTTCACACTGCTATGCAAATAATCACTAAGAATACACTAATGACGGCACACATACCTGTAACACTAACAGCTAATCTTCTTATATAAGAAAATGTGCGAGAAAACATACTTATAACAGAAAGCAGTAAATCAGCAACAGTCTATACTAACTAATGAGTGATTGTCGAAAGAAGATCGCGTGCGCCGTCAATTCACTCTCTAACCATTAGACCATTACTTTTTATTTCCTAACTATTCCAAATGACTAAGTAATGCACATAATTAATGCTAGGAAAATAGCTGTTAATGTTATAATGTAACATAGATTTATAATGAATACATCTGCAGCTGAATGATTGTGTTACGTATGCCTAACTAACTGACCCGACAGACGTTGTCCTTCCTTATTTGATACAAAAGTCCCATGGAAAAAAACAAACAGGGTTCCAAAAAAAAAAACACAACTAAGTGAAACATAACTTTAATTTCGGAAGTCGGTGTCTTTAAATCTGTATAATATTTTTTAGCCAGTGAAATTAAAGACACTAGGAATTAAAGATTTTTTTTTCAAAATCAGGATAAAATCCGGGATACTTTTCCATAAAAATCGAATTCAGACTAATAAAAATATTTTAAGCCAAATATAGCCAAATCGGTTTAGCCGTTCTCAAGTGATGCGTTTACCAACGAACAGCATTTCCTTAGTAACACGCTTTTATTAACTTCGCCTAGGTATGTTTGTATGTTTGTAACCGACTCCTTTTTTGGACTTGATTTTGACCCACTTCAAACATTCAGATTTTATTTAAACTTGTAGACTTATCGAAGACTGATTGAGACTGACAATTCAATAATTAAAAAAAAAGTAACTGCAAAATCACGCTTTTGTAGTTAGCATAACTAAAAATTTAAAATACTTAAATAATACTTTAAAAAACTAAAAACATGTTTTTAAAACCAAACTAAAAAAGTAAAAAATAATTTAATTCTAATAAAAAGTCCTTGATTGTAAAAATACCTCAAAAAGCAGCCCACGCTTTTTAAAATTAAAATTGTCTAGTCAATCACGTAAATAACGCAACTAATGTTGTGGAACTGTCAAAATGGTAGCCATTTCTTCTGTTAGTGTTAGTTACGCAATTATCCCGCTGATCAAGATGGCGATTTTAATACGACTTTCAAAATCTCAAAAATTTCACTCACACTGCCAGTATTATATACGGTTTTATTGTCTTTCTTTTGGAGATTATCGGCTGCTGTAGAATACAGAAGTCTGTGTTTGTTTAAACACTAGTCTTATGCTCCATTGTACAAACATTTTCTTTCGATAGCAGGTTTGGTTTCATACGTTACTTCGTTTCTCAAAACCTGCCTTACACCAGCGAGTATGCGAAAACATTGTCAATAAACCAATACCAAGAAAGTATTGTTTACATTCCAAAGTAACAGTTTTTTGTTTACATGATTCATAGTACTCTTGAGAATTGTGAATGACAACAATGGAAACATAATATGACGTTAATTAATTCATTTTCAACGAAGCCGTCATACATGTTTGTCGGAATCAAACAAAAAGTATGCCCAGATATACCTAATGATGATCGAATTCCAAAACTCAAATGATCCCAACCAGATATACCTAATGATGAACAACATTTAGTCGAGCTGAACTAGCTGCCTGAAGACCCAAGTCAAATAGCGTAATAATTGTAATCTGATGTCAGCTTTTTATCTAAGTATTTTGTTTAGTTACAAAGAAACAGGCGCCATACCTGATAGTCAGAGGTAACTATTTACTATTTGCCAGAATCAAGCTAAAAGTATGCCTAGTATCGAATTCCAAAACTCAAATGATCGATTCGATCAACAACATTTAGTCGAGCTGAACATCACTGCGTGAAGACCTAAGTCAAATGACGTAATGATTGTAAACTGAAGTCGGACCCGAGAGTCAGAGACAATTCGGGTACCACAGTAAAGCGATCACTGGATACACAAATAGCATTTAGAAATATAACCCAATACTTATACTCGTATTGCTGAATGAAGGCTTCCACAGACAGGCGCGACGTAACTTTAAAGGAAGAATTTATCTTACTACATTTCAAGAACATGCATTTAATTGTTAGTAACACAGAAACACGTGTCAGAAACAAATGTGTGACATGGCACTTTAAGAACGAAATACAAAAATAATAAAAACAATAACATTATGGAATGATCCGATACTCGTGCACAGTCGTATACTGCGCTCGAACATTGGAGAATCTCACGGGTCTGAAAATTGTATATGAAAACTTCATGGAAATTGATTTACTAGAGTCGCACGCACTACGCAAGCCTTTAATACAACGGAATGCAAAAGCGAAGTCTTGCTAAACATCATGTTATTAACCCATAATATTCAACAATGATGCAAATGATTATTGAAGTCTACTAGCATCTGTGTGAATAATGATATGGTTAGAATGAGTGTGACTACGAAATTGACGACTAAGAAAGAGTGTTGCGGAAAAAGACAAGTTGCACCGACTCCAAATAATTATATGTACATTGATTTACACTCAGTGATTACTTTAACTTACACACTGACTTATTACTTGTTAACTGACTTCAAAAAAAGGAGGAGGTTGGTTCTCAATTCCACTGTATTTTTTTTAAAGGTTGTTACCTCAGAACTTTCGACTAGGTGAACCGATGTTGATGATTTTTTATTTGAAAGCTGGTGCTTCCGTGTGGTTCTATTTAAATTTCATATAAATCTGATGATGCGTTTCGGAGACAGACAACGGAACTCTTCAAAAAATGACAGCAAATCAACCGCGGTTGCTGCTATTGCATAAGTATGCATTGTTTTTACCCCAAGGATGATGACATTTCGAATTCGCGTGGGGTTGGTACTATAACTAAAACGTGAAAAATAAAAACTATTTCCAAAAAAAAACAACCGACTTCCAAAAAAACACTACAATGTGAGAAATAACTTTAATTTCGAAAGTCGGTGACTGGTGACATGAAAATTAAAAACATATCCGAAGTCACCGACTTCCAAAATTAAAATTATTTTTCACTTTGTAGTGTTTTGTTGGAAGTCGGTTATGATTTTTTGGAAAAACTTTCTTTAATTCTAGGAAAATCGTACTTATACTTCCTTTTAAAATTTTTGTAAAAATGTGAGCACCATATTTCTATCCTAAAATTAATTTCTCTGTATTGCTTAAATTTAATTCTTTTTACATATTTTGGTATGCTAATTTTATTCTGGGTGCAAAGTTTTCACAAATAATTATATAATGAATGTACTATGTTAAATATTGTACTTATACATTTTAAAAGAGTAACGGTGGAATTTCTTGCCCATTCTTCTCCATACGAAACTACATTTTGGAAGGGGCGACTAGAATCAATTCTATTTAAATGTAAATGTTGACGTTCAAAAGTGTCTTTTTTAGTGCCTATTTGTAATAAATGCTTTGACTTTGACAAAATTACATCATCATCATCATCATCATCATTTCATCCAAAAGAAGTCCACCGCTGAACATAGGCCTCCTCCAAGCTTTGAATTGAACACAAAGTTATAAGGTCATTGTTCATTAAATGCTTGCCCGTTCAGAATTCTATTACATAAATTAGTTTATATTGTTATAGCAACTTCTTACTACAATACTTTTTAAAACCATTTACGATATTTAAACACACATTGAATGCCTTGCACAAGATACAACATTAAATATTTATTGCTGCAGTTACTTACACCTAGCATAACATTCAATTAGTTAGTCATATATGTATAAAAATGCCTACTAGACATTTAAAACAGACCACAGCAATTATAAACAAAAGACAGCCTACCTACATTCGAATGGACTTGATGCCTATATCACACCTCCGCTGCGAAACAACAACTGCGAAACCGCTGCGTGAGTTTCGCTTCACTTACGCGAAACTATAATAGCGAAACAGAGCGAAACTCAAAATTCCAAATCCATTGTTCCTATTTCGCTCATAAAATTGTCGATTGCTACAGACGCGTCCGAGATACACGCGGAACCGCTCCAAAATGGCGGACAACGGGCGGAGATGTAGACGGCGCCTAAGCAAATGAGCGAAATCATGTTAGAAAGAGACAACATCATAGTCTGTTTTGTACGTTAGAGCAGGGAATTTCGCTATTGTTTCACTGCCCAACAACTCACAACTCATAGCGAAACTATGGCGGTTTCGCCCTTTGAGTTTCGCAGCGGAGGTGTGCTACAGGCATTATGGTACTGCTCATCAATTTTCTGACTCACGTCTCTTGCTAATACTGGTTTATTTTAATAAAATGTAATGAATTATTGATTAATGTTTTGTATCATGTAATATTTTACTGTAACAATTAGAATCATTATTATACTCGTATTATGTAATTTAATAATTTAATTTATTGTTATTTTAATTTTATTATTTTGCTATGCCCTTACAGGGTCCATATTTCTCTACCTAGCTTTAAGCCCTTTGTTACATCTTTTTACAATATGGAATGCAATAAATACATAAATAAAATACTTACATTCCAAGATACTTGTAAAAAGGGCTTATTAGTCAACTCGCACAAAAAAACTCGCCCGAAATGTATCCTTACTAATATTATAAATGCGAAAGTAACTCTGTCTCTCTGTCTGTCGCCCTTTCACGCCAAAACTACTAAACCGATTTAAATGAAATTTGGTACACAGATATTCTAGAGCCCGAGAAAGGATATAGGCTACTTTTGAATGCGAAAAAAGGGTTGTAAAGGGTTGAAATGGGGGGATGAAAAGTTGTATGGAAGTATTGTCATTTTTAGAGCTAGAAGCTTGAAACTTATTTTCTAAGCTGTTGATTCGATATAATAAATATGACATTCAAAGTTTGTTAAAGTTTTACCCTCAAGGGTGTAAAATAATAATGGGGAATAGGGGACGAAATTTTGTATGGAAATATGTAAGGTTTATGTGAATGTTTTTTTTAAGTTTGCGACAAGAAACAAAGACCCAAAGACACTATTCCACGCGGCCGAAGCGCGGGCACAGCTAGTAACGAATAAAAAATAAATAAATAGCCATAAAAATATGGTGCAAAACAAAAAATAAAAAGTAACCGATGCGTAATGGTATAGCGAATAAAAACAATATATCGTGACGTGGATAATACGTTTCCGGGATTATACCTGTTTTTCAAACACGGTAAGGTATGTCCGATGTATCCATTCGATAAATCATTGAACTAACGGAATAGTAAATTATTGGGAGTAATTATGTGGGTTTTAACTGTAGGTTAAGTTCATTAACTCTTGGCCGCGACCACGAATGCAACCGCCTGTTGGTCGTGGTCGCTTTATACGAGGGAAACGGCTACTGCAAACAGGCGTGACGCGAGTCACGCGGAACAATTTCTATGAAAACTTCATGGAAATTGTTTTGCAGTTCTTCAATTTCATTTGTACAATTGTTCAGTTGAAAACCAGCGTCAGACACAAGTTGTCTGGCGTTTTTGCTGAACTGGGCCTTTTTAGCGCAGCCGTGAGGCACACTTTAATGTTAATTTCTGACATCGCACTTTACACTTTTTGTTGTTTTTTTTTTTTGCTGTATATTATGTGCCTATATAGTCTTTGCTAAATAAATGTATTTTCTTTCTTTCTTTCTTACAAGTGTCGCATCGCGCCTGGTTAAAGAAGCCTATATTATTTATAACGTTTTAAAATCATTGTTTGCGCCCATATTCAGTACCCAGGAGACTAAATGAGGTTCTGAGATCGATGAATGAAAGTTGGCCTAAATGCTTCGAATTATCCAATGATTGTCAAAACAGTTTCAAGGTTTTTCATTATCATACCATTTATTTCAACCAATTTTTTAAAGCTGCTTACTATTCCAAGGCAGTATACCTATTTTGTTTGTAATAAATAACTATGCTGCAATTTTATTTTATTCATAATTTTTGTAATACGATCCAAGGAAGATTGAAAAAACATGAATGCAATTAATTAAAATAAGTATTTACTTAATTAAGAAGTAATTTCTTCGTATTTTTCAGTAACTCAACGGGTCAGTGTTTTTTGTTTGTTTACTGTACCGTTAGCAAACGGCAGGATGTGGTCGTTGCACAAAGATTCTTGTGCATATATTAAAAATATAATATGTATTTAATTATATTCCATTGCACAAAGTAATTTTTTCATATTTCTTCACTATAAAATTACTTCAAACCTTTTGCAAAATTGTACAGATACCGAACGCGTAGGTAAATAAACAAATTGTACAGATACCGAACGCGTAGGTAAATAAACAAAAATGTTATGTTAAGTTGTCTTCTGCCTAGCCTTTTCCCAACTATGTTGGGGTCAGCTTCCAGTCTAACTGGATGCAGCTGAATACCAGTATTTTACATGGAGCGACTGCCTATCTGACCTCCACAACCCAGTTACTGGGTTATACGATACCCCTTGGTAAGACTGGTTGTCAGACTTTCGGCTTCTGACGAACCGTAACGACTGTCAAAGATACACAAATGACAGCCGGGACCGACGGCTTAACGTGCTTACCGAAGCAAGGAGGGGTCTTGGTATGTAAATAAAGATGGTCACCTATCCACAGACCAGCCGCGGCAAGTGCGCAGTACAAGCCTAATTTAATCAATGAATTTTTGCATCAAAATGATAAAGATCCATTTATTTATTCTTATTCATGACGGCATGCAGGCAGTAGGACTTGTAATTTGAAGTGATTCTTCCCATGATTTTTCCGTCTTTTAAAAACCAACAAAAACCAAAAAAGTGTTTCACAACCAACCACTTGACTAGATCTCACGTAATCGATCACTTGTCATCCGAACTATGACGAAACGTTAGCTTCATTACAACTTGACAAAGAAACTGACAGATTTAAACCACTGGACTGGAGAACCGGGGCTCTGACGTAATGGTTGTGCTGAAGAAAAAAGGTTCTGATAGTTACACAAGACTAGGAAATTAACTAAAGATCTAATAGCAAACAATAGATCTGCTCACCTTAATAGATTTGAAAGAAGTACAAGTGGAACACAATAAACACACCTTTGAGGACGTTTACTCAATAACAGATTTAATGGCAGTACCTAACTGCCCAAAAACCTTATGAGCTTTGGTCAAACTCGATGAAGCTGAATACCAGTATTTTACATGGAGCGACTGCCTATCTGACCTCCACAAACCAGTTACTGGGTAATACGATATCCATTGGTAAGACTGGTTGTCAGACTTTCGGATTTCTGACGACTCGTTTCGTCTGACAAGGATTCACGGACGACAGCCGGGACAAACAGCATAACGTGCTTTCCGAGGCAGGCGCGGATCCAGCCCTCAAAAAATGTTGTGGGCACAGCCACCCGAAAAACGGCCCAGTTCGACTTGGAGTATGAACTCGGTCATGATGGATATAGTGCATTCCTACAAAGGAGATGTTAACAAAATATATGACGCCCTGGCCAAGATTTTTTCGATCTATCCTATCGATCTCATTCACAATAGAACGTGAAATTGTGACGTCACTAGTCTGTTTCGAGGCACGTAGGGGTCTGAGTATCTAAATATGGTCACCTATTCACGGACAAATGCGGCAAACGTAGCGCAACTTACCTGGCATAGGGGATACCGTGATCACTGAGTCGGTTCCCCCAGGGCGAGGTCTTCCCATTGCACTGCGGTTAGGTTGACCCCTGCCATTATCCCTAATGCGGATAACTCGGATGCGTTATTTTTGGTGGTGGGGACTGCGTTCACGCCGTTCCCCTGTACAAACAAATATCGGGCAGTTGCCCACTAGACACAACACCCATCTGGTCGGAGGATCCTCTCTTTTCCATAGAGTATGAGTGAACTACACACCCTGTTCCTCATACCTCTATAGGCGTACTAATAATTTTCCTGCCAGGGATGCGGGTTGTTTGAAAGAGATAGGTACTGTCGCCCCTGGCACACAGGCAACTGAGGGAACGCGGGTGGGTTTTAGTCCTGCTCCACCCAGAGCGGGAGAAGTTATTTGATGATTTCCCACGCTCAAAAAAAAAAAACCTAATCGATCGATCCGAGCGGCAGTTATGACTAAACCCCTCTTCTTGCGTCAGACTGATGTTATCGAAACTAGTATAAATTATCTCGAAACGACCAAAGATTCTGTCGTTTCGACATAACCAAATAAAAAACGCATCACTATGATTAGTTACAGACGTCAGCACATCAAACTATCCCAAACTATCAAATTTTCCTAGTTGAACATGAACCTTATAATTTTTTTATAAAGTTGAAAATCCATCAAATAAATTTGACAGATTGTGGAACTTTGTACTTAAGATAGCCCTTAAACAAACTGTAGAAAATGTCTTCTTTATCTGAAAGAGAACATGACTAGGGATCGTTGCAAAAGTACAGTCAGCCTTAGCAAAAACTTTAAAAACCGACCACCTGAGCTCCCTCCTATTACAATGGCATTTGACTAATTAAAAAAAGATATGCCTGTTAGAGATGTCAAAGAGATCTGTTCTGCTCTAATTAGAGGCCCGTGCTACTAAGTAGCAAGTTCAATTATAATCACAATGTTAAGAACTTGATACAAATGTGTTAATGTTTCGTAATAAATGCGGCGTTTTTCTGAATGAAAAATCTTTTTTTTATTATAAGCCCCTAACACAACAAAGCTTGTTATAAAATGGGAATATTCTAAGCTTATTAGACAGAGGCATTGTAGCGGGGGAAAAATACCATCCAGGAAAAATAACACTTTCTGACAAGATTTATTTTATAATTACAAATGTCAAATTAGATGGCAAGTTCTTTAACTACGGGATAAGTTTTTAACCAGTGCGCAGACTGGAAGCATAAATTAAGCATACCAATGTAGACCCCCCAACGCAGAAAATTTACGTCGGTTAAACAAAAAAAAATCAGCAGTTTCGTAGAAAAGTGCAATACCTACGTGGTCAAAATGTATGGAACAGCAGATTTTATTTTTGTGTAACCGTCGAAATATTTCTGCGCTGGGGGTCTAGAATGATATGCTGAATTCATGGTTACAGTTTGCGCACTGGTTAAAAACTTATCCTGTATACTATCCAGTATCTATCTTCTCTGATGATGCCGCCATAATCTTTCTTGCAAAAACCTGGAGTGCTGTCGTTTGTGTAGCTCAGGAAGGACTCGGAAAGGTGGCTATCTGGCTGCAAAGCAATTAGCTGATCAGTCCGCTCACGCCCCAGTGGTTCCTAAAGGAGCCACTAAGGCTTCTTCAAACAGGCGCGACGCGACACTTCTTGTAGAACAATTTCCATGAAGATTTCAAGATAAAAAGAAACTACGTGAACCGCGTCGCGCCTGTTTGCAGGAGCCTTTAACGTCGCGCGTTGGCAAAACCAAGTCGGCATCAGTAATGCTAAACTCACCGGACGTTTTGGTTTGGAAGTAGAACTGAAAATAAACATCCATGCATGTGGTAGTGTCTAAGAAAGTATTGTGACTAAATAATAGCAGCTACACGGATCGATCGATCAGGTAAAACTACGCTTGCTGCGGTTGTTCCATGGATGCGCGACCATCTTGACTAGTGATGTGCCGAATCATTAAAAATGTACATCCGCAGGTACGGATCCGGATACGGATAATTGGCGTCAAGGTCCGCTGATACGGGTACGGATCTTAACTTTCTTACTCAATCGGTGTCGGTGCGCGTGACCTTGAAACTATAGTTGACGCCACTTGACGCTTTGAGTGACAGAACATGTTTCGACATCCGTTGGCCGGGTCTTTCTTTTGTTTGGTTTATAGTTTAGTGTGACACTGGGCAGCATAGATAACGTTTGTGTTTGTTGTACGTGTTAAAAATGTCTACAAAGAACTTTAGTAGTGCAATTTGGAATTATTAATAAGGTAAAAGTCCGTTAAAAGTGTAATGGATAGGGTTACGGATACAGACCTTTTTTTCCCGCGGATATCCGCGAATACGGATACGAATATACGGAACATCACTAATTTTGACATACCAAGATTCCTCAATGCTTTGGAAAGCACGTTAAACTGTTGGTACCGAATGTCATATTCCGGGGTCCGGGACATTTGCAAAAATGTAGCACCTAAGGCTTCTATGTAGTCTGTAACTATGTTTTTTTAAATATTGTACCGTGTTTTTTTTTTACTGAAGATTTATATTATTTATTTAGATAACTAGACAATGCTTAACATAACCTCACACCTGTATTTCTTGAAAAGTTAAACGAAGGTGTAGGACCTAGAGTACATCAACGCTAGTTATGATTAAGCCCCATGTAATTAGCGGGGAGCCTATTGCCAACAACCGGGCATCAATCCAAATCTCGGGCTGCTACTGAGAAATTGGAGATAGAATTGCAGTTTGCCCGACCTGAGGGGCAATTCTCGTAATTTTAAGAACGTTCACAGTCTGATCTCAGTGTCAATGTGTCAAAAATACCTCGATTTTTCATACATTTTTGACATTTGATTGTCGCTGAGATGAGACTGAGACTAGATTGTGAACGTTTTTAATTACGAGAATTGGCCTTCTGATCTAATCTAGGACCTGTGAGCTTAGCAGTAGCGTTTGTTACTGGACCACCCAGGCACTATCATGTTTTTACTAATTTTACCCAATAAGTACCTACACCTACTAACTACCCAATAAATCACCTTACAAAGTATTTGAGGCTTTGAATAGAAGTATTTTGTATGACTATTAACCTAGTTTTTTTTTTTTTTTTCAGACAATAAAATCAACATGCGAGTTCATAAAAACACAGCTATGTACCATAGCCATATCTCTGACGCTGTTCAACTCAGTCCGTCTCCCAAAGGAGGCCTTCAGATATGGAGCAGTTCCTTACCTGGTAGTCTACTCCTTCTGGCTGCTGGCTGCAGGGCTGCCGACGACGCTACTGCAGCTTGCCATGGGACAGTTGAGCCAGCAGGATCCTGTGGGGGTGTGGAGAGCTGTGCCTATACTGAGAGGTGAGAATAATGTATTTCTGTACTTTCATTTCTTTAATTCGGTGTTGTTCCGTGCTTGTCGTAAAGTGCAATTGTCTGCCAGGGGTCCGGGTTGTTTGAAAGAGATACCGCGGCCCCTGGCACATAGGCAACTGAGGGAACACGGGTGGGTTTTAGTAAGTAAAAGTCTGACACGCCCTCCTGCTCCACCCAGAGCGGGAGAAGTTATTTTATGATTTCATACCAAAAAAAAAAAAGTACAATTTTCGTTTAGGAAATGTGATATTTGATCTTTATCATCTGCTTAGCTGTTTACCTAATATGTTAAGGTTGACTTCCAGTCTAATCGGATGCAGCTGAATACCAGTATTTTGCATGGCGCGACTGCCTATCTGACTTCCACAACCCAGTTACTGGGTACTACGATACCCCTTTGTAAGACTGACTGTCAGGGTTTCGAGCTTCTGACGGGCCCTTACGACTGTTAAAGATCTCAATCGAAATATTATGATTGAATATCTCTTCGCTTGGCAGTTGCTACTTGATCTAAAATGAACAATGAATTTGGACCTCGCTAGCTTTAAGACCACATATTTTTATAGAACTTCATTGAGAAAATGAAGACTTAAACTGTGACTAACGAGTAGACCAACTGGCCATTTACTATTTAATCCTCACAATTCTATGCTATTCTACACTAAAACCACACTCCAGATACAGAAGCATGTAACGTTATAATATGTGTTAACATGTAGAATACAAATACGTAGATAGTACAAATAGGTATCAAGTTAAGCCTACAGGTAGATAAAACTCAGCTCCCTACCTTGTGTGTACAGCGCTGAATCCGATTATAACATTCACATAGCTGCAGTGGTATTTCTTATGTGTTTTAGCTCTTGGAGTATATTCTTGGTCTTTTTACCCGCTTAAAGAAACAAAAATAATAGTTACTTATTAGAAATCCGGTTATCACGTCCGTATGTTTGAGCTGAATGGTGCTGATCCATACGTCATGTTCATGAACGGGCGCCGCCAGTAGGGACTGGGTCATCTCTTAGCTCCCACGGCTTATTTTAATTTCTAAATTGTTATTTTATTTTTGTTTTAATTACGGACGCTTATAATGTGCACGTCTTTTTACATCGTTCTCACATTGATAATTTCAACATAATGATGTAACCAACTGTTTGTAACAAAATCATGATTTTAAAAGAGTGTCCATGGAGTTTCTTGCCCATTTTTCTCCACAGGTACCTACGCTTTGGAATGGGCAACTAGCTTCATCTTTCTATCTCACCGACCTTGACAATTCAAAAGTGCCTGTAATTGGTTTATTTGAAATAAATGCTTTGAGTTTTTGAGTTTGAGATTATCATAAACCAATTTCGAATATAAAAATATTTTGTTTATCACTTCCTATTCTGGATGCCTTATTTCCAAGACTTCTCCTAATCAAGGTAATATTTATGATTAGTTGTTATTTATCTATCACAGATGTTTTTGGACTTAAAAATTCTGGATCGGTAAAATACAACCGATTTTATCGTGTAGGTATTTATTAGGTTTTTGACCCTAAGTCCGTACCTACATATTATTATGAAAAAAAACCCCTTGCTGTTATACAAACATGCAACCATCATCTGCTTTGCCTTTTCCCGACCTTGCTGGAGTCAGCTTCCAGTCTAACCGGTTCAAGCTGAGTAGGTACCAGTACTAAGTATTTTACATGGCGGAATGCCCATTTGACTTCCACAACCCAGTTACTGGGCAATACGACGCCCCTTGGTAAGACTGGTTGTCACACTTTTGGGCTTCTGACGACCCGTAACGGTCAGAAACAGCCGAAACCGTGCTTTCCAAGGCACGGATTGGTCTTGGTTCTTGGTCTGCTAAACAAACATGTACTATTTTAATTAACGATGTCTGTTGCAACCTTATTACTACTCACACACTCATATGTAACAACATAAAATAAATCAGTTTTGATTCTGCTCATAAATCCATATCATAAAATATCGATTTTATATTTCCAGGTGTCGGCCATTTAAAAGTTCTGACGTCATACGTGTGCTGCGTGTACTACATGATGTACGTGGCTCTGTCGTCTGCGTACCTCGTCTGGATCGGCAAGGGGTCCTTCCCTTTGAAGGATTGCACTAAACTGCATATAACGCCGGTAAGCCGCTTTGTGTCTCATTGTTCTGTAAAATGGGGGATATTTTAATAACTGCAGGCGTTTTTCGAGAAAAGGCGAATATGATTTTTTTTTTTTTGTAGATTTAAACTGTGTCGGCTATACGTTTAATGACATTTATAATAATATCCGTTACAAACTGCCTTCTGCCTATATGAAATTTCTTGTTTTTAGATGAAATGTATCCTATAATTATTAATTTTCATTAACTTAACAGCAAACTAACATTGTGCTTTGCAGTGACCTGACAAGGTTCATGTACAAAAACCGACAGTATTGTAAAATGTGTGATGTGCATGAGAGCAAATAAATAAATAATATCGGCAAAACTGTAGCTTCCCATTAGTGAAAGAATTTTCAAAATCGGATCGATACTTTCGAAGATTACCTCCCACGTTAAAACTCACAATTTGTAGCTGTATCAAATATTAATATTATATATAAAGATCTATTGATTGAGAAATAATTAACAACCTGCATAACTTTTATCAATAAACTTTGAACGGAAATAATTATTATTTTCACTGTTCTGTTCCGTGAAAGAAAAAAAGCAATTGCGTTCATTGGCATGCATATCTTGACACTAGAATCAGCGTCATAATTTATTGATTTGCAAGTATTGGTTAATTCATGTTTATCTGCTCTGCGGTATAGTTATTTATTTGTATTTACGGTTTTTAGCGAAGGTTTGATAAATAATAATGGTCACTTTAATAGCAATTTGTTTTATGTTCCAGGACGGATATGAAAATAAAATGAACGCAACCGAGTGTTTCAAGTAAGTATATCAATTGAATATAAAATATTCCATATTTCTAAATAGTTATCTCCATTAAATTTAGTTTTATTACAGATATTGTTATATAAATTCGTTATATAATTAAAAACAGTCTCGTCGTAGGCCCTGTTGGCTACGGTAGCGTTTAACTTGATCTGCGGTCGATTTTTAATAGCCAACCAGTGTTCCTCGAAGTTACTTTTTCCTCAAAGGGCTTTAGAATCATAAAACTTAAAAATAAATAATGGATGTCCCGAAGAAGTGTAGTATCTGTGATGATCAGCTGACTGATGGAGTGCGTTGCTCAGTATGCCAAAACGAGTTGCATTTCCAATGTGCAGGCATCACTGAAGCTGGCCACCGCAAGCTGGGAGACAGGAAGCTAACATGGCGATGCATGAAATGCAAACAGACGAGTGCTCTTCATCCAACTAGTTCACCAGTGTTGCCGAGGTTAGAACCGGAATCGGCAGTGTTACTGGAGATTCGAGCACTGGCTGCGAAGTTGGATCCATTGGAAGGTCTGAAAGACGAAATCCTGGCACTTAGGAGTGAATTCGCCGATTTGAAATCCTCTCTAAACCAGCAGTTCAGTGAAGTTGTTAAGGAGTTTAATGGAAGGATGAGTGACATGGAGCAGCGTGTTGTTCAGCTAGAAAAAGTTCAGGGTCAGGTGGATCAACTTCAGGTGCGTCTGGACAAACTGGAAGAAGATTCAGACAACAAGGATCAATGGTCGCGAATGAACAATGTGGAAGTGAAAGGTTTGTCGCCATCTAATAATGAAAACTTGTTTCAAATTATCTCCAGTATTGGTGCGAAAATTAATTATCCCGTCGCCAAAAGTCAGATCAACTTTATTACTAGAGTGCCTACGCGCGAAAAAGATCACATAAAACCGGTAATTGTTTCGTTCTGCAATCGTTACGTTAAGGAAGATTTTGTTGCTGCAGCCAGATATGTTTCCAAGACATCGCCGCTATCAACCAACTTAATTGGATTAGCTGGAAATCAGAGGATATATATAAATGACCACCTAACTACTAAAAATAAAATGCTGCTATCTAAAACGAAAAAACTGGCGTCCGAAACGGGTTTTCAATATGTATGGGTCAAGCACTCAAAAATCCATGTGAGAAAAATGGACAACACCCCAGTAATGGTAGTGAAATCAGAAAAGGACCTCTCAAAAATTATCTAATAATAAGTATTAACCTTAATACAACAGTGTTTACATATTTTGTCAGTTGTGCACATAAACAGTTTGAGCACCGCAAGCCGTTGTGTGCTACTTGCGTTTTCCTAATTGTTCTGTGTTATTGCACGGTGTTAATGAGTAACTTATTCACAAAAAACACTTATATAAAACTATTATGTCCATGTAATCACGACCTAATTGCGTTTAGATTATGGTCTAATTTCGAAAACACTGTTATGTGTGTTATTACCACTTCACGCTGCAAGCGATTCTTATCTTGCCACCGTTCGTCACCTTTTGTTTGCATTCAAAGCTCGTTTGGCTTATGCGTTTTGAAGTTATTAATGTTTGGACACAGTGCTCTGCTGTGCTTAATAGATTATTGTAAGTCATTGCCTGCTACCTCCGTAATATTACTTTATCAAGAAAAAGAATACTGTTTACATTCTTTAGCGCATAACTTAATTTTGTTCGCCCTTTTTAATTGTTTATTCACCCGTGCTGTGTTTATTACTAGTGATGGCTAATCTTAATGTTTATTATCAGAATGTGCGTGGACTGCGTACGAAGACGAACGATATATTTCATAAAATATCTCTTAGTGCATATGATGTCATTGTGTTTACGGAGACGTGGCTTGTGGATGATATCTATAGTGGGGAGATATTTGATGGTCGTTATTTGGTGTGGAGGCGTGATCGCGATTACTCTAGAACCTCTCAAAAGCGGGGCGGTGGCGTTTTGATAGCGGTAAGAAGTGACCTTACTGTTGTAGAACGACATGATTGGCGAAGTTCTGCCGAAGACATTTGGGTCTCTCTCATCTTAAAAAGATCTAGGCCTGAGGTAAATTATAATTTACACATTTGTGTTGTTTATCTTTGTAAAGAAAACCTTGGCAATTCATATTATAATCAATTACATAATTTTAGTATTAATTTTAACCACTTGATCTTAACCCACCCATTGGATAAATTCATTATTATGGGTGATTTTAATTTTGGTAATAATGTAGACTGGACAAATTCTGACGGTATTGAACTGATCCCGCAAAATGTATCATGTCATCATTTGAGAGAGTTTTTTGATGGGGTTCTCACTTCTAACCTGTCCCAATATAACGGCGAAAGAAACAACAATGCTAGATTACTAGACTTAGTTTTTTCTAACGACTCTGTCAATGTTACTGAATGTCACGATCCTTTAGCATTACCGGTTGACCTCCATCATAAACCATTAACGATTACTGCCGATTTTGTTGAGATTCACAAATTAACTGATAAATTGACTACGAAGTATGTATTTTCTAGGGGTGACTACGCGGCTATTAAATCTGAACTCGACCAAATCAACTGGAATGAGTTTTTGTTTGACAATTCGTTGGATCGTGCTCTTGATTTATTTTATAATAAATTGTATGAGCTTAGAGATAAGTATATCCCAATTAAGAAAGTTAGACAGTCATCGTATCCGCCTTGGTATGATTCGGCTTTGATCAAAGTAATAAAAGAGAAATATAAATATCATCGCAAGTTCAAAACGTACGGTAATATGTCAGACTTCCACTCTTTTTCTATTTTACGGAATAGAGCAGTTAACTTGGAGAAAACGTGTTTCAATACATACATGGATAGAATTGAATCGTCGATCATTGAGAACCCAAAATCATTTTGGTCGTATGTCAAGAGCAAAAGAAACTCCGGTAGTTTTCCAAAAGTAATGCATTATGCAGACCAAACCGCGAGTACAGGTGAGGAGATAAGCAATTTGTTCGCGGCCTATTTCCATTCAACTTTCCAGGAACCCGACTCTGTGCCAGCTACTCCCAGTCACATTGGCGTTGAACATAATGTGTCATGCATCAGCTCAATTGGTGTGTCGCATTCTCAAGTTTTAAAGTCACTAAAGACCTTGGACCTTTCCAAATCTGGTGGTCCTGATCACATACCTCCAGTATTTATTGTTAACTGTGCCGACAGCCTAGTTGTGCCACTGTGTATTTTATTCAGGCGATCACTTTCAGAAGGTATAGTTCCGAAAATCTGGAAATCAGCGTTCGTTACTCCAGTTTTCAAGAAAGGTAAAAAGTCGGATATCTCTAATTATCGACCAATATCTAAGATATGTCTGTTCTCCAAAATCCTAGAACGCATAGTGTTTACTGATGTATACGATGCTGTGAAAAGCAACTTTGGTGATGAGCAGCACGGTTTTCTCAGGAAGCGCTCCACTACATCTAACTTAATTTTGTCCCATGAATTTATATCCGAGGGTATGGAACAACGTACACAGGTTGATGTTATTTTTACTGATTACAGTAAATGCTTTGATCGTATTGACCACGCACTTCTCATGGAAAAGCTTTTAAGGGCCGGAATACACGGTGATTTGTATCGTTGGTTCTCGTCTTATATTGATAATAGGTCGCAGGCTGTGGTGCTTCAGGGGTACACATCTGAATGGTATTCTGTCCCATCTGGAGTTCCCCAGGGTTCTATTCTGGGGTCCCTATTATTTACTCTTTTTATTACTGACGTGAAGCATTGTTTTAAAACTTGTTACATTTTACTTTATGCTGACGATATGAAGATTCATAAAACTATCCGAAACGTATCTGATATGCACCTGATGCAAGCTGATTTGAATAGATTTGAAGAATACTGTAGATGTAACAGGCTAGAATTGAATGTTTCGAAATGTTTTCACATGATTTTTACACGCCAGAGGTCGATAATTGATAGCACATACAAACTGAACAATGTCAATATAGGCAAAGTCAATAGTATTAGGGATCTTGGGGTTATACAGGACAGCAAGCTACTCTTCGATCAGCATATTGATAGCATAGTAAATAAAGCGTCGAGAGCACTTGGTTTCATAATGAGGACCGCAGCATGTTTCCGATCACTAAAACCGATCAAAGTCTTATATTGTTCGTTCGTACGCAGCCACCTTGAATATGCGTCACAAGTCTGGAACCCTCAGTATGGGATCTATAAGTCTCGTATTGAAGGCATACAGAGAAAATTTCTAAAGTACCTAGATTACAGGGCGAAACAAGTATCCGTTGATTACACTCACAGATGTAAAAGGTACCATTTTCTACCGCTTGACCGTAGACGTCATATAAATGATATATGTTACTTGTTTAATATCGCAAATGGTTCAATTGACTGTCCTGAACTTGTTTCAAAATTAAAGATTCGCACTAATCAGATGGGGTTGCGACAGCGACCACTTCTTCAAGTACCTTATGCAAACACTAATTATAGGCGTAATGCATATTTTCATAGAGCCAGTCGTAGTTTTAACGAAATTTGTTGTGAGGAAGGCATTGACCTTTTCTGCACCAATGCAAGTACACTCAGGAAGCTCTTGGCAAAGCCATTTTTTGTACAAGATGCACCTGCCGGCATTTGAATTTTTTCTTTTTGAGTGATAACTTTGTATTTATCTGTGGGGGCTTGTAATTAGCAATTTAGTTTTATATTATTGTTTTTTAGAATGTAATTAGTCTGTAAGCCTTCCCAAAATAAAATAAAATAAAAAAATAAAATAAAATAAAATAGTGTCAATATCATTGGTAGGATTTCTTCTAAATGAAAATGACTTCATTTTATATCCTTGTAATCGTCAAATCACCGCAAGAGTTGGTGATCGGATTAGTGATTATAGTAGGCAACTTAATGCTGATTGCTAATAATTGCACATACGATTCTGGTTCGACTTATTCTCTTTACTTATCTAGTAATCTTTAGGTATACCGAATCTACACACGGTTCGATTTTAGATTTTATCAGCTCCTAACAGACTTTCAATTTTGAATTTCGGACATCGAACTATGTAAACCCGGTATTAATTCCAGCACAACGGGATGACGGCACGGTTGGCGCAGTGGTTAAGCGATTGACTGCTGCGCTGCGTGTCGCGGGTACAATTCCCGCACGGAACAAATATTTGTATGACCTACAAGTAGTTGTACCGGCTCTGGCTGTTTGTGTATGAGTTTAAATGTTTGTAAACGTTAAAAAAAAAAACATTTTCAGGGTACCGTACCCAAACGGTACAAACGGGACCCTATTACTAAGTCTCCGAATTCCATCCGACCGTCTGTCTGTCTTTCAGCGGGCTATATTTCATGAACCGTAATAGGTACAAAACGCGCCACGAAAGATGAGACTTGACGAGCGTCAGAAGTGGGGAGCTTGGGGGGTACAGTCGTGTACGAAATAGTTACCCATAAATTGTCTAACTATTCAGGGATTTTTCGATGACATTTAGATTAAAATTCTTTACAATATTATAATATTTATTGCGAAATAATAAAGTTTACGTGGTGTGTCAAGTCTCATCTTTCGTGGCACGCATGATAGTTCAAAGTACTTATTTTGACTGCCGCTTTAACCTAACCACAAATAATAAAAATAAAATAAAGTGCAAAATTTGCCACAAGATATGTGTTTTTTTTTCGTTGCCTTGTGGTACGGTACCCTACATGTACGACTCCGAATTACACTTGGCCGGTTTTGTTTTTAAACATACTACCCAACCCAATATATAGACAAGAAATATAACGTGTTAGTCAAAACTCTCTTTACTTCCATGCGACGAATTCATGTCGCAAATATAGTTGTATCATTGATTTTATAGCTAGCCTAGGCCTGTTAGTAACTAGGGGTCTATGACATGAGGCCGTGGGTACGATTCCCAGGTCTTTATAATCGGTTCATGACAATAGCTCACTCCCTATTACATGGGACCTTAACTGGCAAAATATAGGCGTAAATTATAAGTAAACCTGTGCCCTACCCTTCACGGATAACAAGCCTGATGTTTTGTATTATAGTAAAAACTATTGTAATGTCTATCTAACAGCTGTACAACTTAAATTCTATTCATTTTAAACACGAATATCACCCATAATCCGAACGTTATTATTTTAACTTCCAGTTCAACGTTTTTGGCGCCATTCACGGAATACCCACAGTATCTTGGCATAATGGCGATTTTAATATTTCTTCTATGGTTCTTCGTGCCCATTCTGTAAGTAATAATACTCTTATTACATGTAATATTTCCTTCTTCTTTTGTAATAAGCCATTTATTAGAAATATCTTTAGGTTTCAAATGAAAATTTTGTGAAAGAACATTCAGTTTTTTGAGCTTCATTGCTTAATTTTATGAGTTTCTTTTATCAAAGTTTTTAGTTTCTTCAGGCTGCGAATAACACTAACAATAGGAATGGCTTTCATTCTGACGGTTCTACAACATTCATTGCGTAATTTACGTTGTTGAGCAGACCAATTTTTCGAACAAATGAAGCAATGAATTAGCAATATCTTTCAAAGTTATTCAGATTGTGATTAATAATGTGTTACGTAATTATGGTACTGTTCAATATACAGAGTTATTCATAAATAAAAAGAAAAAAATCAGTTTGAAAATTATTTTATAATGGTTTGGATTCTGATTGAATGAAAACATTTTCAGATACTCTTAGTTCTTTAGTCTAAAACTAGGTCAATAAATGATAACATAATGTATTATGTTAACTTATGTTGAAGGTATATGCAGTTGGTGTTCTTGAATAAATAACTATACCTACAGATATAGATAAAGATACACAAAATGTTACTACTTTATTTATTTTTATCAAACCATTTACAAAACAAAATAATTTAAAAAATTGTGCGACAAATCCAGTTTACTTTAAAGAGCAGGCTATAAGTCTTGTTTATATCAACTAGTAGACACTAACATTAGTAATTATTTTTTGAGCCGGCTAATTACGTTCACTTTTAAAAATAAATAGTCTTGTCTGTCTTTTGTTTTGGAACAAACACGAAATAACAACACAACCATTTAGCACAATTAGTATAATTTGTGGAAGTTAAACGTGCTAAAATTCGGCCAAATAGGTGTGTGCCTATATAGAATAAATTGAGTCGTGTTTTCCGGGTGTCAGTTAAGTGGTTATTATTGTTTATTTCTTTCCAAACCACTTAACCTATTGTACAATTAGTTTTAGCCACACAACAAAATTTTTCAGGGTTTATCTGTGAGATAGCGAGTTACTCATTTCAGTTTTTTCCTTCAATCAAGTATTTGCCTTGAACGACTTTAATAGATAATTCTGGTTCATCAGAATAATATACAGGAAAAGTTTTTATTCAGTGCGCAAACTGTAACCATGAATTCAGCATAACATTTTTTCGTCGGTTATATAAAAAAAAATCAACTGTTCCATACATTTTGACCGCGTAGGTTTTGCACTTTTCTATGAAAAAGCTGATTTTTTTTTGTATAACCGACGAAAAATTTCTGCACTGGGGTGTCTAGAATGACATGCTGAATTCATGGTTACGGTTTGCGCACTGAATAAAAACTTTTCCTGTGTGTCAAGTAACTAAAAATATGGTGTTTTGTAGCACGATATTGAAAAGTAGCCGTCGTCGGCGATAGCCTCGTTGGTCGCAAGCGCGACTGCTTAGAGTGAGCTCCGATTCGATACCTGGTTCGGGAAATGTGTTAATAGATTTTATCCGTAAGGAATTTCTGGAAGGCACGTCAAGCCGTTGATCTCGCGCCTGTTCTCTATCCAGCCGTATTGGATTGCTATCCCATTGGATTATGAGAGTAAAGAAAAAAAGAGTGCACCTGTGTCTGCGCACATACTTGTGCACTGTAATATGTATCTATTGCGTCAAGTACACTAGACTCCGTTGTGATCGTCGTGACCGAAATTCGGTCGTGTCGAACGAGAAATACAAATGGGTGAATAGTCAGTCAAGTTTTGTTAGTAAAAACCCGGTTCTTTCAATAAAAAAATGTAAACTCTGTTAACGCTCAAAGAATTGTTCAAAACCCATTTGGGTCGACGCGAGGGATTGAAACTCCATCAAATCTATGACATGTTTTAGAGAACCTATATGAATACCATATTCCTAACAGTGAAGGATTAGTCGAAATACCTCTATTGTGCATACCGGCCACGCATGTCACGAAACAGATATTGCAGACCTCGGAACAATGTGCACGTGAAACCTTTTAACGGGATATATAAAAGACTAGTTCTGGCCAGTGGCTTCGCTCGCGTGAAGGTCGGAAATTATCCCGCGGGAACGTACTATCGGGATAAAAATCCAGGTTATAAACTATCTGTGTGCTAAATTTCATCCAAATTCGTTAAGCAGTTTGCTTGAAAGAGTAACAAAAATCTATCCATCCTCACAAACTTTCACATTTACAATATTAGTAGGATATTATGAGGATTATTTCACTCAAACAGCATCCCAATTCAAAGTCAAAGTCAAAGCATTCATTTCAAACAGGCACATAAAAGGCACTTTTGAGCGTCAACATTTACATTAAAATAGATTTTTTTTTTTCTTTGGGCATCTCGCAGCTGACATTGAGATGCCGTGACTGCTTAACCGGACTTTCCTGGGGCTGCCATTAAGAGTTAACTTAACGCATCCAGCCAGGGCTTAAAAACTAAAATTACATACTAAGCGACTGCACGCTGAGGGCACCCCCTGTGGGGTACGAACCTCGGCTCAGGGCGTCACTGATAGGGGGACAGCTAGTGGGGACAGGCTAGATCAAAATATTGGCATTATTATTATTAGTCAGGGAATTTAAAGCTACTGGCTCAGCTGCGGCACGGGCTGGCACTTCAACGAGCAAGGGTCGGTCGGGGATAGAATTGATTCTAGTCGCCCTTCTAAAATGTAGTTTCGTATGGAGAAGAATGGGCGAGAAACTCCACCGTTACTCTTTTAAAATATTTTAAGTACAAAATTTAACATACATTCATTATTATGCGAGAAAAAGATTCACCCAGAATAAAATACCATACCAAAATAAAAATAGGTAAAAAGAATGAAAGTGAAGCAATATGCAGATAAATTAATTTTATGATAGATAGGTACATAGTGCACACATATTTACAAATAATGTAAAAGTAAGTATACGTTATTCCTAGAATATTAACAAGTAATAAGTCAGTGTGTGAGTTAACGTAATCACTGAGTGTAAATTAATGTCATAGATATCATTAATTATACAATTCAATTAGCAACCAGTTAGATTTTGTCTAGACTCTAGATTGTCTTATGGAGCAGGACCAGCATGTTTCCAAACATTCATATCTTGGATACAATCCTCTAATTTGTAATACGCTCGTTTACAAAGTTTACTTTTAATATGAGTTTAAAATTTCCTTTCATTTAATTGCAAATTATATCACAAGGTCCATCCTAATTGTGTATCACACTATCAATCAGAATCTAAATCAGTTTGAAAGATATTGCTAATCCATTGCTTCAATGTTTGCAAATTTTGTCTGCTCAATAACGACAACGCAATGAATGTTGTTAAACTGTCAACATTAAAGCTATTCCTACTGTTAATGTGTTACGCTTACGCAAGTAACCCACTGGTCTCCCTTCTATTGCTGGACAGAAGCATCTATCTATTCAAGGCTGTTCATAAAAAGTACTAACCGTCTTCTCTGCCCAGCTTCAATAATACAAACAAACAATGTCAATGGCAAACAGTTCCTACTAATATTTTTAATGTGGAAGTTTGTATGTTTGGTTATTTAGAAGTTTGGATGTTTGTTACTCAATCACACAACAACGGCTATACAGATGTGGATGAAATTTGGCACAGAGATAGATTATAATCTGGATTAACATATATGATATATTAGTATTTATTAGTGATAGATAGATATTATTAGTGATTGGCATAGAAATCATGTCACTTGGTTCAAATAGGTTCATTTTATATAAGTAGATTCGTTTACATATTATGAATGAGAGAACGTTGTAGGCCTTACAGACTAGATTTGTAGATGATTTTATATTCTGTTTTCCTCTAAGTACCTGGTACTTATTGACTGGCCTGCACTGTCCTCCCATACCTATTATCACTGTAATTTGAAAACATTGTAAAAGCCAATTATTTTTAAAAGAGTAACCGTGGGGTTTCTTGCCGGCTCTTCTGCATAGGAAGCGACAAATTGGAACCGTGCACCTAGCTTCTGACGTTTCATAAGTGCCCATGCAGGTTTATGTGAAATAAAATATTTTGATTTTGATGTTTGATTTTTATACTTACTTTTAATCTCGGTATTACATTCCCGTGGGATAATTTTTGACAACCACGCAGGCATAGCCGCTGGCAAAAGCTAGTGCTTATATACTTTTCAGTATATGCTATTTCCAAATTATATATTAGCTTATAGGCTAGATTCTTAATGAATAAAGTATCACCAACTGTGATATATTATAAAAGTTAAAAGAAAAAAAAACTAAAAAACACGCTTTAAAAACCAAACTAAAAAAGGAGAAAATAATTTAATTCAATTAAAAAGCGTGGTGTGCTTTTTGAGGTATTTTTATAATCAATTAATGTCAAGCACACCACGCTTTTTAATTGAATTAAATTATTTTCTCCTTTTTTAGTTTGGTTTTTAAAGCGTGTTTTTTAATTTTTTAAACTACTATTTATTTTCTATTTTTTAGTTCTGCTAACTACAAAAACGTGTCTTTTTTTCTCTCAATTTTTTTTTAATTATTGAATTTTCATCGGTCCTCGACAAGTTTACAAAGTTTCAATGAAATCTGACCGTTTAAAGTGAGTCAAAATCGCGCTCAAAGGAGTCGGTTACATACAAACAAACATACAAGTGAAGCTAATATCAAGCGTGTAAAAAGACTAAGTTGTAAGGAACAGACTTTAGCAAACCAAATACATTTTTATAAATATTTTAAGTGTTGACAGAATATAAATCTTGAAAATATTTGTAGATCCAAGCCCAATTTTACTACTAACCTGATACAATAATCTGCTCTTTTGATCCCTAAACTAAATTTTATGACAACAATTTTAAATGCAAATATTTTTTCCATTTTCAGTTTATACCGCCTTCACAAAACCTTGAAAACGACACTCGCCTTCTTGGTCATAATCGTCGTAATTATCGCCATATTGCTGACTTCATTTCTGGCTAAGACCGCAGTTCTCGATTCGATGTTTGAATCGTGCGTGCAATGGACATCGCTCACGCAGCCTTACATTTGGCACAGTACATTGGTGCAGGCACTAATGTCTACGCAAATTGTCAGTGGATACCTGACCAGCGCCGGTGGATCTGTTTACAGACATTCTGATGTTCGGTGGTAAGATATTTATTTACTGATATTAGTTACTTTTGTTATTACCAAGGTATTCATAATCACAGTTTTTTTTAATGAGAATAGTAAGATCGGAGATGTTGAATCAACCACCTATTGTGTTATTAGTTACTATTATTTTTTGTTTAAATCTCATACAGGTAAAATTTACTGGAGTAATTATGTGAAGGATGTACTGATTGATTTTCCTTAATGATCACATACAAGTACAAAAATCTTCATTTCCTAAATCTATTCACATTAGTATTTTTGAGCACTATGATATTGTTATCATGTAAATTGTTTGATAAAGACAGCCTCGTTGGACTAGTGGTCGCAAGCATAGAGTCCTAGGTTCGATTGCTAGGCCGACAAAAGTGTTATTGCGTCATTCTATTGATAATTTATCAATAGCAGCCCCGAGTCTGGATTAGTTTCCGGCTGTTTGCAATAGACTTGTTTCTACTACAAATACATGGAACTCTAATTTAACGGAAAAATATAACTGCCCGTCCCTTTGAAGAATACTAGCGTGATGTTATCTAATATAAAGAAGACTTTATCAAACCTATTTTATTTCTACATTTCAGGACATCAGCCTTAGTAATAATGACGAGTATATTCGCGGGCTGGCTGTGGGTGTTACTCTGGGAGTCCATCGGAGGAACAAACAGAAAAGATACCAGTTTCATATCAATTCTAGTCTTAATATATCAATCTTCTGTTTCTGAGAAGAGGAATAAGGAATGGCCTCTGCTTGCTTTTGGAATTGTATTCTTCTCTGGTATTATTAGTGTGGTATGTATCAGACATGACATGACATTCTATCAACGATAACGATGATGACACGTCAAAAATTCAAATAAAAAGTCAAATATTTTATTTTCTCTTCACAAACAATGGCATTTTATAGACCAGTTTAATAACTATGTGACACAATTTTGTGAGAGACTGGTGAAACACCTGTATCACCAGGGTTAATGTGTTGGATTGACGTAAGCTACCGTAAAGCTTTTCAAGTCAATCCAGGTGAAACTTGTAGAAATGCATGACGCCTTTGCGACTTTTATTTGTCTAGGCCCTATGTAGAGTATATTCCACAAACGGAAAACGATAAAGCCTAAATTAACATAGGCTCAGTATTAGGAAAAAAATCGTCTCGATTCAGATTTAACACAAAACAAGTGATGATGGTGATGATGAAGATCTATCTACCAAACTCATAAAATATCCAGCTAGAAATACAGTAAAAAAAATCTATGTCTAAAGTTCAGTTTCCCAAACCAGATTGACCTTAGCCCAAAATATTAGGTTTAACACTGCGGCTAAACAGGCATTCGATCTTAGTTGTATTTGTAACAGTCTGTTTCTGAGTGTTGGGGTCCCGACCGACCCTTGCTCGTTGAAGCGCCAGCCCGCGCCGCAGCTGAGCCAGTAGCTTTAAATTCCCCTAATAATAATAATGCCAATATTTCGATCCAGCCTGTCCCCAATAGTGATAGCTGTCCCCCTATCAGTGACGCCCTGAGCCGAGGTCCGTACCCCACAGGGGGTGCCCTCAGCGTGCAGTCGCTTAGTTTTTAAATTTTAGTTTGTAAGCCCTGGCTGGAGGCGTTAAGATTAATTTCTTAATGGCAGCCCCAGGAAAGCCCGGTTGAGCAGTCACGGCCTCTCAAGGCCAACTGCGAGATGCCCAACAAAAAAAAAAAAAGAGTGTTGGGGTCATAACTAAACATCATACTGTTTTTTTTTAGAGACCTCTAATTTAGATGGTATTTACACCTTGTTTTTAGTTTTTAGTGTTTTTATTTGCAGCAGTTTTAAATTAAAAGTTTTGCAGGAGCCGTGGTGCCTTTATAATGACTGACGTTATGTAATTAGTTGTCCATTATAAAAGCGAATTGATGTATAGTTGTAATTATCAAACATCATTTTACTATACAATTAATATTATTATATATTCATTTTACTGCAAATATAATCATTTTACTACATATTCATAGGATTGAGTTGAATCGCGTGCGATTAGAGCGGCCGGGTTATATCCAGCAGTGGACTGCTGTAGGGCAATGATGAAAAATCTATAAATTAGATCATTTAGATTATTGGTTCCTTGCATATGTTACCGGCCAAACCCAATTTCAGCCCAAACTAGTTTGTCCTAGGCCCAACAGACTTATCCTACGCGTGATATGTCGCAGCCAACTAGCTTAATTAGCCATTTCGTTAACAGCCTTTGGAAGTAACGCTCGCCGGCCGCTACCGCGGCGCCGCTCGCTTCGCTCGCTCGGCTCGCGCGCTTTTGGTCACAGTTCTAACCTAACCTAACCCATTTAATCGGCGTGCCTCGGCTTAATAAACCAGTTTGGCCTAGGACAAACTAGTTTGGCCTGAAATCGGGTTTGGCCGGTAACACATACATCTTTACAGAAGGGCCTGTAATATATCAGATAGATATAGTTTTTTTTTTGTTAAGAAAAAAAAAATGCTGTACGTGGTTAAACGCATCACTTGAGACCGGTTGGACCGATTTGTCTATTTTTTTAATGTTTGACATACTCCGAATGAGGTTTTTACGGATAGATAAATTGGATCGTTTTCTCGGAAAATTTTAAAATTCCGGAGAAACTGGCAGGACAGGTTTTAGAAGTTTTTTATATTTAAAGTAAAAAATCTACTTTGCTTTCCAAAAAGCGACATTTTCTTCATTGATTCGCATTTCATTCTCAAAACTGAAAACTAAATCATAACTTAACCCTATATTTACACTTTCCAGTTGATACTCCTATACCCAGTATACGACAAGCTCCACCGAATGACAGGCGACCACTGGCGAGTCTTCGCCTGCGCTTCCTCAGCAGTGGGCACTGCCCTCACCGTAGCAGTACTGGCCCGAGGGTTGGAAGTAGCCACAATGTTGGACGAACTGATCATACCAGTGCTGGCTGTGTTCACTACCGCTGTTGAGGTGGTTGGATTTGTGTTTATTTATGGTGAGTTATGTTTTATTCAATCCAGCTCCTAAATCTTTGGCATTGATCCAATGAACTTATCGGAAATGAGGTTCGATAATGATCTAAAATCTTGATTTTTAACTATCGATTTCTTGGGGGTTGGTGGTCTTCTATTCAGATGGATGAGAATTCCTAATTTCTATGCCATAAAATGTAACTTTAATGATTAGTTGAATGGATCTTCTATCTAATTCGTCAATTACAATTACTACGAGTAAGGTAGGAACTTTTGTCATTCGTGTCATCCGTTCATGTTTTACATATCTAGTGTCTTAACATTCTTTTGTTTTCACATTCCAGGATGGTGTTTCCTCACAGTAGACATAGAATTCCTCACCGGGGTCAGGCTCCCATATTTCTGGGTAGCCACTTGGTGGTTAACCCCGGCCCTCTTGATCGGAGTCTCGGGCTGGTGGCTCCGGGCCTTACTGAGGGTATCCTGGGGTAATGGTCACACGCTCTGGCCTTTGTTAGCAGTATTTGTAGTAATTTTAGTGGTCATGATCATGCTAGCTGCAGTAGCTGTTGCTAAGGAGGAACAGTTTAATTTAGTTACAGTGAGTATAGTTTTCAATAATATTTTTGATCAATATATAGATTCAGTAGCTTGTTATTACTTCCCAGAAGACGAGCCAAGCATGGATACTTTAACAACCGTGCTTAATACAATTATGAATTTAAATTTTACATAAAAGTAAATGTGACAATTCCAATTTAGAAAAAAAAACATAATTCTCTGTGACCTGTATATCTGTCATCCTAAAGCCATTTATTTACAATAACATTTTCTTTCCAGAAATTAGTCTCAGCGTTCCGCCCATCCCGATTATGGGGTCCCGAAGAACCAATGGCGCGATATGTGTGGATGTCACAACGATACGTCAACGAAACACTAAGCACAGACAACGATTCAAATTCCGAAACAAACAACTACGCAACAATAATGTATAATAAAGAAATCGATAAGAAATACCAAGAAGAACTATATAGTAATGATCATTACCAAAGGACCTATAATAATTATAATAACAATGAAGTTATTAATAATGATAATCACGTATACGGAGCTATTAGATCGATTTATGGTACTCACACAATACCCAGAGGTAAGAAAAAAAATACAGATGAGAAGTACCGCTCACCAAACATTTGTATTGCCAAAGGTAAATTAGGAGGTCCCACAGAATGTAGCTGTAACAGACATTTTACACTTAACGTTCCAGATTTGAGGAGCAATGAAGTAACAACCAGTCTTTAAATACGTACAACGAAAGTAACCTAGTCGAATTATTTATTTAAAATTATGTGAACAGTTGAACAAATAATTGTATGGGTAGGTTGTGATGGCAACTGCAATGAGCACTTGGGGGCGATGTTATATAAAATAAATTATAAAATATTTTGTGTGGTTATCTTTTACATTCCCCATCTTTGTATATCATCTATTACCTTTTAGAAGAGAATTAAATACTTGCAGAGAGTCTCAAAATACTTATCAAAAGCAATATACGTGTACTAAAGGAAAGAACCTAGCTATGAGTCCACCTGAACACTTTTATAAATACTAACAGTAAATTACGTTGTCCCCAAGGATTGTGGAGGCAGCCACTTAGACGCTCCTTTGAAATAAGGGGTGATCAATTCTTAGGCAAGGACCACACAGTACAAACTCGACTATAAGGACAGTAAATTCAAATTAAGGACCAGAAAAACATTTTTGGAATAAGAACATGAATTTAAATAAACATAACATCTAAATGTAGAACGTCTCATTGTTCCTATTTTGAAAGGGGCCTCGCGGGTGTAACTGACAAAAGAAAGTTTTTTTTTTGGCGAAGAAAAAGGAGAATGATAATCGTTCACACAGTGAGAGACGGGTGTGGGGGGAAAAATGAGAAATGGACGAACTTTTTAACATAAATCTCTGACAAAAGTATGAAAGTATTACTTGTGAGATTCCTGCCCCACGATTTGAGTGTACTACTTTTTATAGATAATATATATGTTGTGATGTTAGATAACAAGGACACTAAACTTATAATAAATGTATTTGGCGATGTTTTTCACTGAAAAAGAATACGATCCTCGAAATTACAGATAATGCAGATGTATTTTTTAGGGTAGATAGAGTAACTTTTCTTTTGCCTATTTTAAAATGTTATCAAAAAAATCTTTGCAATATCCAATTAAGTCTTGAGATAAGTAATTCACACAAACTATCTAAATAGAACGACAAAAGTATCGTAAATAAAGTTAATTTATTCTTTCAGATAAGCTAAAAGAATGTGACCTAGCAACAAAAATATATTAAGGCATATATACACTCGCCTTAGTTAGCAATTTTAATGATAAGGCACGCGTGGCGCATCGTTTTGAGCTCTAATTTAATTGAATCACCTGCCCTTAATGAAAATAATAAAGTTTATCACGGTATAGTTTAAGGTGTAGTTCCAGTACTGCGCTATGGTTACCATTTATATTATTAAAGGTAACTTTTTTCGCTGTCGTGGCAGGTTTTGTCTTCAGCATACTTAGATTGATATCCTTTTGTAATAGTCACTTTGTAAAACTGAAACGTTCTTCTTGTATTAAAGACAATCATTAGGATAGGTACCGTACATTTTAAGAAAAACCAAATATGTTATATTTTTTTAGAAATCACTCACATAAATACTGTAACTCATAATTGACTTTTCGGAGATTCCTATAAAGTACTGTTAAGAAAATATTAACAATGATTAGTATCATAATACTGTTGCACAAAATTGTACATCAGCAAAATTAGGTAACTACTTGCTTAAAAAAAAAATATGTTGTCAGCCAATAACTAATTTGTCGCCATAACAAAACCAGTCCTTAAACAGATAATATAAAATTAAGGGTCGCGCTACCAGATGCCTGAATTTTTCAATATCTTGCTCGTTGTAAATGAGAATTTATTTGAGAACCGCACTTGAACACAGCTGGTGACGAATTATGGTAACTTAATCATATTCTTCATCATTTTGGGACAGCTTCTAATGGAAATTGATACAATTATTATGTGGCTTTAGGAAAAACAGACGGTAAGAAAATTTTCTTAGATATTCTGGTTGGTTTAAGTCTCGGTCATGGATACATAATTTTGGTTTTGTGTGTTCATAAGATAAAATTAACGATATTCAAGCATTGAGTGATGAGTTACATGAACTGTTAAGTTTCTGTGTGGCTATAGCTGCAATAATTTATTTTGCAGGAATTGTTCCTTTAACGATGTTAATTACTTAACAGAAACTTTATACATAGAAATTATTTAGGATTATTCATTTGATACTAGTCTGCAATCTCCCTAATAGGAAAACTATAAGAAAACATTTTCACTCTGCTCAACCATACAAAATACTAACCTATAAACATATTTTACCCCGAAAATATAGAAAAAAAAACGCCACATCAAACATTCACCAGAAAATTTTCTTATTAACGTCGGGATGGGACCGATAAAAGACCGACTGATATAAATTGAATGATAATTTGTTCCATGTCGGAGGCATAGGGAAAAATCGCTTCCCAACGTCTCGAACAAGATAGATGCGTTTAGATAACGACTGGGCTATTCCTTACATCGAGCTTTTCAATTGGAAATATCGATTTGCACAATCGATATGGAAAGTGTGTGGTTTAAGATGTTGAAATAAGACATTTCCTTCTTATTTCATTATTGCATAGTATGAGCTATGAGACTTAAATACCATGCACCTTGAAACTTGTTCAATGAGATACAACGTGATTTTTATTTAGGTACCTATAGTGTAATTAATAGGTATACTTTAATACATTATACAAGCTAGTACCAAGATATAAAACACTTGCATTCGCGCTTATTATGACAATAAAAAGTAGCTTATGCATTTCCCAAAGTTCAAACTATCCATATACAAAATGTTATAAAAATCGGCCAAGCCATTTCAGAGATTAGCTGGAACAAACAGACAAACTAACTTTAAAAAAAAAATCGTGTTATGTGGTTGAAATGACCATAAATATATTTACGCATTTAGTAAAAAGCTGTTATTTTGACATTAAAAACAGACACTTCAATTTTATTCATTTGCGTGTATAGAAACTACAACTGAAAAACCCCGATAATCTTTTAAATACACGTTCTTTTTTTAAACTTATTTGAAACTACTTATAGGTTTTTTTTTTCAATGCGTTCTTTATTGTCACCATTTGTCTTACTTTTTATCAACTAAGGTATATAAAAAGAGGATACTATCGGGTTTTTTCAATTGATACTGTTAAAATAGTTCGTGAAACAGTAATGCTTTGCATGTCATTTCAATATTGATTTAATGTCATTAGCAATTATGTATTTTACTTTATTCCATTTTTTCTATAGAAAAAAGAAAGTAAAATTGATAATAATGGCTTCTACCTTTTCTTTGGACACTAACTATGCATCATAACTTGGATACTCTTTCATTATAAAAATGCAATTTATAAATGGCCCCACATTTTCTCTACCCATTTTAATAAAGAACCTTCGTATACAAGCTACAACACACGCTAAATAATTACTTTAATATCGCAGATAAAAATGTTAAAAGAAGCCGGGCCATCCAGGGTACGGTGGAAGGAAGGTAATATCCGTAATAACCAGTGTATAAGAAATCTCGGGAGGCCGTCGTGAGTTACAACCACATTTGTCGCTGTCGTGTGACCTACCTATCTGATTGTGGGGACGCTAAAATTACGCTTTTGTATGGGTTAAGAATTTATAAGCTCCAAATATTATTGGAGACTATAAAAAAGCATGGTTGCCTCGTTGGTCTAGTGGTTGCAAGCGCTCCTGGTCAGTATGAGATCCTGGGTTCGATTCCCGGGTCAGGTGAAGTATTATTGGGTCTTTCTATCTGGAATTTTTCAGTAGTAGCTCGGAGACTGGATTTGTGCCCGGTGCTGACAATAGGCTCGCCTCTATTACATTGGACTTAAGAGCGTTTATCCAAAGCGGGCTGGCAACAACGCATTTTTAGTAGTTTTTCGTGATTATTTAATTAAATACAAACAAAATACAATTTTTTTTTCAACCAAGCACTAGATTTTTGGTATTTATAATTATTTTTAAAATTTTTTTCTTCACTAAAAACATTTGATCGTACTAAGTACCTAATGCAAATAGAAAATCATTGACGGTATGTCAATTTTTATAGTATGTAAAAAAAATAACACAAACTTGTAAATACAAATGATCTAGGGCTTGGCTGAAAAAAATGTTTACTTTTATTTGTGTTTAATTAAATAATCACGAAAATCCTCTATAAATGCGCCGTTGCCAGCCCGCGTGGAATGAACGCTCTTAAACACAACTGGCGAAATGTTGGTGTACTATCGGTACCCCTTTGCCCAACCCTTCGGAGAAACAAGGCGTGATGTCATGTTATGTAGAAAGTACTTTTACAAAGACCAAGTTCATTTTCCATGTATTTTTATGGTTTTCTGGTTCAGGATTTACAGCCAGCATTTATGATACTTGAATCAATGGTGTTGCAGCGGTATCTGATCTACAGAAGAATCACTACACTTGGGACCGGAAAATATTAAACAAACTATTTGATCATTTTCGTATGATTGATAACAATTTGCCTCGGATAGTGCAATTTTTATCTCTACGACATAGTTCTCTGTGAGTTTTCATGTAACTTGTAGATTGAGAGAAGTCAACATTTGTTCTGTGCCGGAAACATACCCACATCCGTAGAACTTGAAATAATACCTATCTGTTAGTATGTCACATCAAAAGCGCCATTCTACCGCTCCGGCAGATAAAGTCATTATTAGTCGCTATTAATTCCCTACAACCTCTCTTTTCTTGCTCGTTTTTATCATATCGGACAAGGTTCCACTCATTTTTTGTACGAAGTCGGGTAAATGTTATAATGTTAGCAAAAATAGGCATCCTACATAAAATGTGTATAAGAACTGTGTGATAAATTGCCTCGGATTACATTTCAGAGAAAGTAAAGTGACAATAGACTTACTCTTTTGTGTTGGACTGGAGTAGGTACGTGTATTTAAGTCATGTTATCTAAAGGTTCCCACATACATCGTTACATTTTGATCGTTTTAATCCTCTAAAAGGGTCATTGTACTCATTATTATGAACAATTTTTACATTGGGATCAACCCTGAAATCGTGAAATAAAAATGAGCTGATACATACATTCTGTCGTGTTATGCGATTATAAATGTATGGATCAGCTCATTTTTATTTCACGATTTCAGGGTTGATCCCGATGTAAAAATTGTTCATAATAATGTAACAATGAGTACAATGACCCTTTTAAAGGATTAAAACGATCAAAATATAAATGTAAAGGTGTATAGGCGCGCTGCTAAAGCGCGAAGCGACCCTAGTAGAACAATTTGTATTTAAACTTTAGAAATTGTTCTACTAGAATGAAGTCGCACCGTCGTGTCGCACCTGTCTGAGCCTTAACAGACTTTGGCTGCGGTCCTGCTTAAAGTAAGGGCAATCATTTGAGTACTTACTACAACCTTATCGCAACCTACCGTTTTTTAATCTACAGGGTGTTTGGCAGAACGTTGAACATACGAAAATGGTGGATAGGTGGGGTCATCTGCTACTTACTCAACCATAATTTATTTGGCCCTGGCTCCCTGGATATTAAAAAAAAAAATGTTTTTACTTTCTTCTAGTTTCACTACTTTCTTAGTCAGTATTTTTTTTCAATTTCCGCAGTGGATTTTTGTAGCTTATAACCTCACGAGAACGGACTTTTTTTTTATTTTAGTTGCAAAGTCGCTTTCGAAACGATTTTTGTCGAAAATAGGTCGGTTTGTCCACACTGTGCGGCGGCGGCGTTTCCCCTCACATTTGCCCTGTAAGTACCCATAACTAGTACACACAGACATACTTCTAAAGAATCTTAAAATGTAAACAATTGAACCTCAATGTTCAGGAAGCTGGGTGTTATTAAAAACCATATATAAACTGCAAAAATCATTATCCCAAGCAATTAACTCTCTAATCAAAGTGCAAAGCGTTTAACTTAAGAACTTAGTTCGCACAAACTTATATATTTCAGGTCAGAACAGCAATTAAGAGAGAAACCGAGCCAGGCAGACAGGTGGCTTCCTTATTAAAGTTGGTCCGGCAACTGGCGTAATTTATGTAACTATCAACTTACCCGTGTTATGGACATAACAGGTTGTTGGTGTTTTGTATTAAGTTCTCTATGTACGAGGAGTTTGGTTGGGTAGGTGGGACTTCGTGTGCGGTTTCTTTGAGAATATACTAAAAGGTGGTTTTATAAACCAATGTATCTCTTTAACCGTAAATAATTTTGGAAGCAAAAAAATATATGATATTTTCAGTATATTTTCATATATTTTTAGTCTTTTTTCCATAGAGTGATGGAAGTTAAAACATAATTAAGTATACTTTTAATGCATCACAAAAATCATCAAAGTCACATCTTAATTATCTTTAAAACCAGTTTATCCCTTCATTATCAATTATAATTAAAAATATAACATAAAATTTCATAGGCCAAACTGCATCCAGTGATGGATTATTTATTATTAAATAGTTAATATCTAATTTTATACGATTTTAATTACATTTTTACGACAATGCGTGCTCATTTATTATTCAAATTTATTACAACAGATTTTAATCTGTATCGGACTGCAATAAGAACTATTATCGCTCATAAAAACAACATTTAAAGTTACCAAGGCCTTAAGTAACGCCGCGCTTTGAAAATTTCCGCGAGAAGCGTGCAGCTGAATATACCACGGCTTTACCTATATCCGCAAGAAAAATTTACATTACATACGCTGGTATGCATCAGGCTAAGCCTGCTGAGGCTTAGCCTGATGCTTTCTATTTCAACGAAGAATAGACAGTGCTTTTTCGATACAAAGTGATATTTCGTTTCTCCATTCTTGACATCAAACCGTAGATATCCTTTTACAATCTGTCATTTTGTCTTTCGTTTCTAACGATCTTTGTCTAGGTCCTTATAAATGTAGACTATTTCAGAAGAATATTTCTTCCCAAACTGTCAAAATCACACTAACAACTGCCACAAAGTATAAACGATTATCTACAAAATCATGATTCGTATAGAACGAATAACTGTGACAATTAATAGAAAAATATGCTATTTTCTCCGTTTGTACATCATTTAGTTAATAGTCATGTCTATTCTTCTGTCGACAAATTGGTGTTCATGCTATGCCTGCTGCTATTTCTACTATATCGTAGAATAGAAATCGCTTATCTACATTTCTCGGGACAAAACTTTCAATTGTCTACACGAAAACGTCATTTTTGTCTACTCTTCCGTCGACAAAACGCTTCTCTATAGTTCTCGTGCTAAGCCTGCTGTTAGTGCACCAAAAATGAAAGGGTTTTTATTTATATAGCCAACAATTGTTTACACAAAACATTTACAGTAACATAACATTTTCCCGAAGGGTTCGGTAGAGATGTACCTTTAGTATACCCACATTTTGCTAGTTTTGTTTAAGCCCCATGTAATAGGGCGAGCATATTGCCATCAACCAGGCTCAAATCCAGACTTTCGGCTGCTACTGACTTTTTTTTTAAACCAATTACATTTTGTCCAACCTGGTAACTGAACCCAACACCTCATGCTCAGCGGTAGTGCTTGCGACCGCTGGACCAACGAGTCAGCACATTTATTTACAATAAATTCTTTAATATTACGTACCCTATGTACGTTCAACAATGTTTACAGGTTAACACCACCGGTTCCTTTTTGGTTTTACGTAAAGCTATAATATTTGGTAAGAAATACGTGAGCTGACAGACTATACCTAGTGATAGACTAGGCTATCAAAGGTAATCCCCTCTCCATTAAGAGTTGCCTGAGAAAACTCAACTGAAAATAATCTAACTTTCGTGGAAAGGTAATGATACCAATCTAGAAGTTGGCTGTCAAATTTTTCTCACTTACCTAGTTAACCACTTGTAAGTACATAACGACATCGTGTAAGCACATACGAGTAGTTATGCCGCAAACTTGCCTGTATGAACTAACTTACATAATGTAGATATGTGTACAGTAACGACGGCACTTCGGTTGATATGGAACAACTTGACTATATTGCTTGATATGCATACCAAATGTTATGGGGTCCTGTGGGCCTGGTACAAACGCACAGAGTAAATGTAAAGTACATTTGTAAGATTTTAAAACTCAAAATACTCGTTTCATACTGTTGCGATTTCATTGATTTAATTTAAGGTGAACCTAGTCCACATTTTTTGCATACAACCTTCGGGATTGTTTTACTCCACTGTCTGACATGGCACATCCAAAGTAAAATATGATATCGTTTTGTCTCATTATTAATATTGTCTGTACGGAAACGGAATACTAAAATAAAAACCCATTAAAAAGTTAGGAGCCAGCAAAGATTAGTTTTTCTTGCTAATTTTACTTAATTTAGGGCGTGTTTAAGTAATAAAAGAAGTGTAAAATCCCCAAAACCAACTCATTACCGACAAAGTTCAATTATCGAAAAAAACATTGATTTATGCATTGGCTTTTTCATAAAACCCGATCTTCCAAAAAATTAAGAAAAGTTTTTTTACTTTAAATGATCCTGCATCTCACTCAATAACGTTGTGCGTGTAGACTAGCGTCTAACTGCTCATCACTGATACTACCTATGTCGGACACGAAGCCTGGTGAGACAGCGTGATTTTTAGCCAGGCCCACCAGTGAGTTCGAGCCCGTGACTAGGTTCCCCTTAATACTGAATACCAGTAGCCGCTGTGGCAGCACTGTCAAAGTACAAATAACTTAAATTGCAACACACTTTTAAATTAAGTTTCAGTATGGAAACGCAGGCAACTGAATGGATTATTCTTCTTTTTGCAACACTTAGAAATGACGGTTATGATATCCTTGTCATTTTAAATAGTAAAATGTAGTGCAAGTTAGTTGTTGTTGGATTGTGGAAGAGTACCGACAATAATTGCTCAATTGAAAAGCAAAAGCAAGAAAAGAACGAGTTTTTCCTCATAATACATCACATTTATTTAGTTTCAACCTGTGTCGACACCCTTGCGCCATCTCATGTTCCAAACAGCGGGATAACTACAGTTATGAGCCGTTTGGTGTCGAAACGCTCGGGTCATGGGGCCCAAGTGGGAAATTTTTCACCGACTGGTCGACACTTCACGTTCGAATTCGCGCGATAAAGCTAGGGCCTTTAGTATCACATTGCAAGAATAATTGAAAGATTTTTTGTACTTTAACGTGGCAGGAGATTCCTTTGATGATATCAATTGGATTTTTTTATAATATACATGGATAGCCGAATTTCAGCAACCAATTCAAGTAATGAAAACGAATCAAGGTGTATGTGCACAATACATACATACTCAGCATATAACGTTCCCACTGATGAGACACAGGCCGCCTCTCCGTGAGGAGATGGAGTGGGCCGTAATCCACCACGAATGCCCAGTGCGTGTTCGTAGATGTCTTCGAGTTTTTGGTTTTAGGCCATGCCGGTTTCCTCACGATGTTTTCCTTCACCGTTTTGAGGGCAGTAGTGATGAAATTGTTTACACGTGCCTGGCTGGGTTCGAACGCACGACCTACAACTCGTAAGTCGCTGCCGTTACCACTGGACCACCACTGCTCTCCAATGTGTACACACACTGAAAATAACTTTAGGTCTTCTTATTGAAATTGGAAAAATGGTCGATCGTCAGAATGTCAGAATTAGGAGAATCTGAAGGCTAGATTAGTTAACAATCTTGTTAATTATTAATAATTATGTCACTCTCTGTTTCTTTCTTATTGTCTGAGTACTTCGTAATTGGCGTAATGTTTAGAATAATTATTAATGTTATACTTTTTGTCAGCTGTGAAGATACCTTATAGTAAATAAATAAATAAATATTAAGTATTAAGTAAAATCCTTCCCAAGCAATCCCTTCAGAATACGGGATGGAAAGCCTATTAGTTAGTAAGCTAATAAATAGGTAAGGTTTCTCAATCATGATCTCTACGAAATTAATATAATGAAGAACCCAAATCCAACTATTTGTCGAAAATGAACACTTTTCAACAACAAATTTTCTGTATTGTTCACCAAACTAATTAGAAGTAAGACTTAGATACCAAAAATATATCTAGGTACTATTAAAATGTAGTCCGTATATGAAGTCCGGGGTTATTGCGTAACACAGTAATTGTAGTAAAGGCTTTCATTTTGAGAATTCAACACCATTCATTGCGTTATTTACATTGTTCAGCAGACACATTTTTCGAACATACCTATGAAGCAATGGATTAACAATCCCTAGCCTCCGCAGGAGACGCCCATCGCCTTCGGGAATCCCAGGCTGATTCCCGGCCACCGTAAGCGCGGGCTTGTGGACGGCGAGTAATGGGTAGCTCGCTGCCGGTAAGGAAGCCCGGGTCGACGGCACGTTGTGTTCCGCGTGCGCCTCAAAGAGATGTCAGCACCAACTGAAGGGGCCCGCAAGGGCCAATGCCTGCCAGGGGTGCGGGTTGTTTGCTTTCAAACCAGGTGTGCCAGGGGCCACTGTATCTCTTTAGATACAGTGGCCCCTGGCACACAGGCAACTGAGGGAACACGGGTGGGTTTTAGTCAGTAAAAGTCTGACACGCCCTCCTGCTCCACCCAGAGCGGTAGAAATTATTTGATGACTTCCTACCCTCAAAAAAAAAATGGATTAACAATATCCTTCAAGTAAATGTAGTTATCGTGTGTTATGCTATAAGGGTGCAGTTCACAATGGGCCAGCTTTCAAACAACTGCGCTCAAAAAGGTTTTCAAACCTCCACGGTACAACTTCATACTTATAGCACACCTGAAACTTACTTTCTGAACTCCCAAAGAATAAATAACTAATAAATATTAAAAGTCGAATCATTAAACCGAACTAAACGCAGCACCACCATGACCATTCTATCCGCTATGGCAATGAATAATTCGTTCGAAGTTCCACCGTACAACTTTATACAAATGGCGGGTTGGGTGCCGAATTACAAACGGAACAAGTTATAAGTGACAATATTAATTGGGGGATTCACTCCAGGAAACTAATTTTCCACTTTTAATGTTGGGAGAAAACATAGAAGAATGGGGGTTAAGAAAACAAATAGCGGGAAGGCACGTTGTGGTGGTTTCTGGGCCATTGTTGCGTCTAATAATCAATATCATTGTGTGGATAAGTCAGTCAGCATGGCTGTACAATAATATAATTCCTGAAAGTTATCTTTTTAGGGCACATTATTTGCCGCCTTTTGATTATGCAGTCTCCAATTTCTTCATTTATTTAGATTATGGTACACCAGAAAATACATAAGAAAAATAAACTTAACACCACAAACATACAATGGGTGGCCTTATCGCTCTCTGCGATCTCTTCCAAGCAACCGTCGAATGGACAGTGATTGCGTGGACATAAAAATAGGGTTGTCATTGGTGCAAAATATAGAAACAATTTACACACAGACACAGATATAACGCATAACTGGAAGTCGGGTTCTGTTTTTCATTGCAATTCATGAGATTCTGTCAAAGTAAAACATTTATGATGGTCAGCAGCATCTCTCTGTCTGGTCGTAACAACAAATTTACGTACTCTGTCAAACGTGGGAATTTCCTATTTGAACCCGTAATCGAAATGGGTCGTCCAATTCAGTCAACAAAGGCTGCCAAAAAAGAGACAAAAGTACTTACGACAAAATCGCCACCCGCTTATGTCCTCAACTTGTTCACTTTGACAAAATTTACTGCGTTTTGCACGATTGTTGCAATCCAACATTTTGGGTTATTCCCCTGCACCCATTCGTGGTTCGTTAACTTTGTTATACGAGTATTCGGTGCTTAGTTCATGATGCTGGAGCGGTCAGTGTGGTACAAAAACTAGCTAGAAAAGGTTGGATTTGTGTGGCGTTACTTTTTTGGCCTCACCTGGTTTACAGTTCGTGGTTCTACGCTTTGTTTTCCTGGTTGAAATAGGAATGTTTTAAGTGTTAATGATGTACTTACTTGGGACAGGAGCAGTCTTTGTGTTTTTGTGAGGAATTATTTTATTGGCCACTGTTGTATTTCAACTTGATTTTTTGTTACATATGAGGTCTCATTGTTTATTCTCTGAAATCTGTTTGTACATGCGGGCTAATTGTAAGTTATTGTAATCACCAATTTATTCCATTTGCTAATCACGGTTGTTGTTCTAAATAATGCAGATGATAGAGGGTATTGTAGAGGTTAGAGGGTTTGGTTTCCACACTCTGTCCTTCAGATAGACCATTGTGACCACTGGCCATGGAGGCCGTCGGTGGTTATTCCAATCTACTCACATCCTTACAGAACTTGATTACCTTGCCTGTTTATTCAAAGAGCACATAGGAAATGTTGTCCTCAGCCTTCATGCAAGCCTTGCGCAAAGGGCTGTCTGTTATGCTTGTGTTTAGCGAGCATGTCTCCCGTGATGGTCCCCGACCCTAAGCGCAAATATATCCTCTCTGGCGTGCCTGTATCCCAGTTTCGAGGTCTACCAGCTCTCCGCTTGTAAGTGGGTGAACTCCTGTAGCCACCTGCGTAGCTGGTTTAAGGGGATGGGTACGATAGTTTCGGGTTCACAGACTGACATATTGGATAAATTATATATATTTTCCGAGAGTACTCTTTAGGACCTTCCATTAGATAGCAAGCACGATATATTTGGCAAAAAACATAAAAAAATTATATGTTATGATACATTATTTTCAGTCCATTGATAAGTAACACTAAAAATTGAATAATTTAATTAGTTTAACTAAATTAACCACGATTGAACATTCTAGTTTGAGTTTTAACAAAATTTTCAGTCATCAATTTTAGTTAACTAAAACCAATTTTCCTTTATAAAAATCTAATTTAAGAACTGAATAAATGATTTTTCTGTCAATAATCAGTTATTAGTATACCAATTTAAGAGTGCAGTGTCTGGGATGTATTAAAACAATATGAAACAGTATTCTTGGAAATATTTATTTATTTTATCTTTTTCGTACGGATATTGTTTTCTTTATATTAATATGTTTATTTTATTTGGCAATTCATTACAAAATATTATTGGCAAATAAGTATCGTTTACCTAAGATCATACTTTCTTGTGTAAAGCGCATTCCTGTTAATGTCACTATGCAACAGACTTCTCACCACAGACGACGGTAGCGCCGGTCGCGACGGAGCCGCCTTCATCAGGAGACACGGTGCACGCAAGTACTGGGAACTTCTGGTACAAAACAGCGCGGTATTTAGGATGGCTGATACCATACACAATAGGGTTGTACACGGCATTAGCCTTCGCGAACAGTGAGCCCCAGATTGTAGCCAAAGGACTAATAGGCGCGCTCTCGAACACCCCCGTATAGTTGATCACAAGGTATGGCGTCCATGCCATGAACCACAGTGAGATGGTCATCAGAGCCACCTTAGCCAACTTGCACTCGGCGCTGGTATTAGCTGCTTCAGATGACCTGAGCGAAGCCACGTTCATTTTCTTAGCTTGATCCCTCATAGCCTTTTCGTGAGCGGTTACAGCCTGGACGATGAAGTAGTAAGAGTAGATGATAAGCAAAAGTGGTAAGAAGTACACGAACACGGAGTAAACCAGGATGTAGCTTCGGCTTAACCAATCCTTTGACAAGTAGTCAGTTCCGCAAGCGGTCATGTTTCCCTCAGGCACGTACCGGTTCCAGCCAAAGAATGGCGCAAGGGTCCATGCTAGTGAGAACAGCCAGATTCCAAGTATGCGCTGAAGAGCTCCAGTTTTAGTCATGGGCTTAGCAGCGATACCTTTCACGATGACATTGTAGCGGTCAAAGGCGATCATGGTCATGGTCCAGATAGATGCACATCCAAATAGTGAACCAGCGCAGCCGTAAAGTTCACAGGCAAACGGACCGAATACCCACGTTTCGTTGTAGCAATTAACAACCATAGCTGGAGCCATAGCGCACATCATGAGGAAATCGGAGAAGGCGAGGTTCACTACCAGCAGGTTTGATGGCGTCTTCAGACTTTTGGTACTTGAAAAGATGTAGATGACCATGCCGTTGCCAGCAATAGATATGAATCCGAGAACGCCGATTGTGAATCCCAACAGTGCGTGCCAGAGTGGGTTCATAGGTGGAAACTGGTACCAGTGAGCGTCAACCATGTGGAGCATGTCTGCTGATACTTTGTCAACGACGGTTTGGTTCGCCACTCCATGCACCGCAGCTTGGTTTCCCCAAGCTTGTAGGGCTGCCATTCCAGGCCCGTGATCTGCCATCGACATGTTGGTTGTTGTTTTTTTTTTCAATTTGAAATCAGATGAAATCTCGGCCGCAGATGTTAGTTACAAGATACTGGAGAAAATCGTTAGACGAACTACTCCAGTCTGTAAGGTGATGTGGGCCTGCCGAGACTGTGGAGACTACTCGTCTTTTGCTGTTCCTTCAACGTCTTATATACTCAAACCTTAAGGATTAAACGTGACGTCGCCAAGACAATCAATATTCATAATTAGATATACGAATCTAAGAAGGTAAGCTCAAGACTTAGCAAAATAAGTAATAAATCTTTTATGCCTTGGTCACCTTAGTATATACACAGGGATAGGTTAACAGTCATGTCGGCGAATCGATCGTCGGTGAAAGGTTCTATCGATGAAATTCTGAAATGTGAATCGTTCTGTCGGTGAATCGTTCATAGGAGAACTGTTTCAAAATCTAACTCATTCGTTTTGTTATTCAACCCCAGTGGATTCGTGGGACTGATATATATTGAATATGAAGCACTTATTATAGTCTCACAGAACGATGGATCTAATTTAGACCCTTGTACCCATATACCATTGTACATACGACTGCATTCGTTACTGTTTTTATCACAATTATGTTCAATATCATTCAAAGCACTGTTAAATGGTAGCTAATGCATTTCTGGGCACATTTTATTTCATTGGATACAAATTCTCCACTGTTATGACACAAAAACAAGCTTCATTTTTTACGACATAATCCTGACATTTAACTAAAACATGCATTACTTACGGGGTCACAATGACGGAAGAGATTTTTTTTTTATTGAATCATGCATCAGTACATGATTCTGAATTGACACCCTACGTCGTTGGGTGTCAATTTGCGTCACAATGAATATCCCAACCAGAACCAAGAGGAACCAAGGAGAATCAAGGCAACCGACATAGCCCGAAGAATTGCCAAACTTAAGTGGCAGTGGGCAGGGCACATTGCTCGTAGAACAGATGGCCGATGGGGCCGAAAGGTTTTGGAGTGGCGACCGCGTACCGGAAGACGTAGCGTTGGATGGCCTCCCACAAGATGGACCGATGACCTTGTGAAGGCCGCAGGAATCCGCTGGATGCGAGAAACACAGCACCGGTCGAAGGGGAGGATCTTGGAGGAGGCCTATGTCCAGCAGTGGACATCTTTCGGCTGAAATGATGATGATGATGATGAAATATCCCTTACTGTACATAGTTCACTAGCTATACAGCAAGCAGCAAAGCAGCATTATTAAACAGAGAATTTTTAGTCTTATCGATGTACTAATCCTGGAGAAGTTCCGGTAATTAACGTTCTTCTCATCTAACGATGTTCAGTTAAATTCTCCTTTTTTCACATTTATATCCTCTTAGAAACGCTCAAAGGATTTAATTATTCTCCTCGGTTTTATTTTTCCGTTTGCTGGAAGGGGTAAAATTAAGTGGAAGGTTGTAGATAGGTACTTTTGTGTTACGTTAGCCTTTGTTTCTTAGGACTAATTAGGGCCATTATTTCCATTTGTGTCCGGAACTGGTCATAATGGTAAGGATTGGACGATTATTACCATTTAAGACTTATTTATTTGCATACTTTTTGGTCAGTTGATTTAACAGTTCAGGTGCTTTAACTGTCTGATGATAGGTGTTTGAATTTAAGGAAGTTCTCCATGAAGTCCAGCTACTTAGATGTTGAGTAATTGTCGCTTTATCATATAAGTATTTTTGTATTTTGTACTGTGCTCTTTATTTATTCATGTTAATTTTCGCCGGATTGTATTCAGTCCAGAGAAAATAGTCACAGTTTTAATCAAAGTTTTTATAAGCTCATTTTCAAAGAACCATCTTATGTACTTAATAAGTTTGACCTGAAATAATGTTATTTTGATAACATTACCTTCGCAAAGGCGAAACGCGTGTACCAAAAATGGCGAAAAATACTTAAATAAATTCTCAGTTACATCCATAATTGAGTTTCGCTCCTAAAAGCCTTCTTATTTTAACTTTTAACTTGAAAACCTGTACACAAACATAAGCGCTGTTGGTGTGTCGGATATCAGGAATTTGTACATCATATCCGGTGTGTACCGGCAGCTTCCGGCGGTGTGTGCTCTACATCCGGCGTAAAGCGCTAAGGCGCGACGAGAATGACGTAAGCAAAGGTTGGATTTATTTTGGTACCTCATTTTCGTGGTGGGAAATTATGTTTGTGGTTATGAAGTTATGTTTACTTTACGTAGCTTGTTTTTGTACTTTTTTCCAGTCCATGGTTTTGTTAATGATCCAATAATGTCAAACGCCTTTAAAATTACCTGTTTCTTTCGGCGCACACTTGCTTTAATGTTTATTTTCGGAAATACTTGCACTACTCGACGCCATTATTGTTGTTTTGTTTAGCAGCGTATCAGGTGGTAGAATATAGAACTAGTTGAATCGTTTCGCAAAAGCAGGCTAATAAATGTACACGGCTATTAAATCATCAATTGTGTTTCAAGGACTTTAACATAATGGGTAGGCGTTATACATTTTGCCTTAGGCATTATAAATTTTTGCCTCAGGCATTATACATAAAAGCGAAAGTATGCAAACGCACGGCTAAGAATGTATAATGAAGAATGATGCAACCTGCCTTCGATACATGTATCTTCTTTGTTCGAAGAAAAAATAAAGTCGTTTCTGAAATAAAGGCAGTTATTGAGACAGGGCTGTAATAGCATGTCCCTACCATAACCGTTTTTACTTCTGGAAAACTTTCTTAAGAGACTGTCCCTAACTTTGAAAGTAATTTTTATGCATTCACGAATTTTGGAAAAATGGTACAATCGGTTACAAAAATTTTCATTTTTTTATGATGCCACTCCATGCAGTTTTGTATAAGAATTAAAAACGTACTTCCATCACATTTTAACAATATTATCTTTAACAATGTGTATTATTTCTTATGCCAAGTCTACTACAGTCTACTATGCCTCAAGATTAGATTTTTTTGGGAAAATCTTACACGAAGGGATGACAGCTATGGCTGTGATCAGACGACTGAAAATCAACGTCGTGCTGTGGGTCTCACATAGCACAGCATCATGCTGAGTGGAAGCCTTCTTGCTACAGTCATGGCAGGCAGCTGCTGACTATTTGTATTCTGTGTTCGAAAGTATAAATCAGTTTTGTTTCTATGGTTTTTATTTGAGTGATCTCATCTTTGGTATGGATGTCTTGCTGTGACAAATAAATCTATTTTAATTATTTCTCATCAGCTCATTGAAAGTACTGTATACCTGATTGTATTTTCTTTAACTTTTTTATTTAGCTTTAGCTTAGTCAAAACACGACTATACTCACTTTTACGAGTATTTATATAGGGTGGGTGTAAGCGACATCGACGCAATAAATGTTTCCATGAATTCACTATTATGATACTGGGCCAACCAAGATTGAAATTTGTCGTCGGTTATTTAAAAATAAACAGGTGTTCCTTACATTTTGACCGCGTGGGTATGAAACAGTTTTTTTGCCAATAACTGTTAAAATATAGTAAAGAGCGTTAAATACAAAATATAATCCCCCCACCCATATTTCAAAAACAAAGCCACCGAAACAACTAAATTCCGTACCTATACATAAGAAGGTACTGAAAAAAAAAAATAACTACGAGTCACGCTTGAATCCATTTATTAGATTACTTAGTCCAAAAACTTTGATTCTTAATTCTCCTCCGGCGTTGGACGGCGCAAATTGTGTTAACGTCGCGAGATCACAAGCTTTATCCGGATTTCATTTAGATAATTGAATGAGAATCTATTCTGACTGAGAAAAGGTCCGAAGCGAGTGAGTGGCGGGGGGCCATGAAGACGGCGAGTAGTCAGTGGAGTTACTACTTTGCTGTGATGACGTTCGTAGTTCTGCGGCATTTATGAGTACTATTGGTAGCATGTTACAATTAAAGTGGCAGTAACACGTTGCACGGCGTTGCAGTAAGACCGAAAACTGAAAACGACTAAGACTGAAACCTTTTCCACTATATATATCGACTGAAAGGACACATACATGTATGAAAAGGTTTTTTTTTTAGGGTGGGAAATCAACAAGTAGCTTCTCACCCGTGTTCCTTCAGTTGCCTGTGTGCCAGGGGCTACGGTAACTCTTTCGAACAACCTGTACCCCTTGCCTTGACCCCACCAATTGGTCCTGACATCTCCTTAAGGCGTGCGTGGAACACAACGCGCTGTCGACCCGGGCTTGGTCCTTACCGGACAGCGAGCTACCCATTACTCGCCATCCGCAAGCCCACGCCTATGGTGGCCGGGAATCAGCCTGGGAGTCCCGATGCCCAGGGCGTCTCCTGCGGCAACTAAGGCTGTGAAATGTTTGAAATAGTTAAATCGCAAAGTACTTGCTTAGTACCCTGCATATTATCATTATCATCAGTTCAGCCCAAGGACTTCCACTGTTGGATACAGGCCTCCTTAAGCACCACCAATTCGAGTGGTTCTGTGCTTCTTGCATTCAGCGGATTCCTGCTGTCTTCACCAGGTTATCGGTCCACCTTGTTGGAGGCCTTCCAACACCTAGTACACCAGTACGCTGCATGTAAGGGTTATAACAGGTTTTAATAAGACGCTCCGCTATAAAACCCGCTATTTCCCTAGCCCTACATAACCAAATGCTGACTACAGCGCTATCACACGGCGTCCGTGTGATTAATTCTATACGTTTACCTGATCCGGTTCCGCAGTTAACCGCGATCACTAACAAGACCCTTTTTCTTGGAGATTGGGTAAGCGGTAATGTCTGATAGCTTCACGCTTGCCCTATTTTATGGGTGGGCAGATTGCTAATAAGTGTTCCTACATTAAATGGGAAAGTGCGAAGTGAGGTTTTCTGTGTTTCGCTCACTGAAGATGTGCCTGAAATATTTTCTTCCACTGAATGAATTAATTCTCGTGTGAGAAAAATGGAAATTATAGGTTTATCATAATAATATTTCTTGTAGTTTATTGTAGCCAGATATTGTCTTGTTAAATCAACGAGAGCGCCGTGCAATGATTGTTGACATCGCTGTCCCTCATGACGAGAATCTCGGGAAGGATGAGAAAGAAAAAAAAAAAGAAGTATCTACTTAGCACACGAGATTGTGGCACGTGGACTCTGCAGCCATTGTACCGATAGTCGTTACGGTATAGCCTTATAACAGAAAGCTTAGACAAAAACTACTGGAGGCACTCATTGCGCGTGTAGGTTAAAGGCTTGATTCAGAAAGAAACCTGTACCTGGCATGCATAGTGAGCAGGTTCCTCTGTCTACAGTTAGTACTATTTATAATAAATAAGTATATTTTTTAATAAAAATATAAATAATAAGCAAGTTTTGAAAATAAAATAAAGGCGCTAAAACTTTAAACGAGCGATTGATTATATTTTTATTAAAATGAAAAGCGCCTGATGATTTTCTTTGATTCGCCAGGCTGCGATATATTTCTAAAACGCATTGCTCAGATTGAAGTTGTACGTAAAAGTGTATTTGGATGATTTTGTAAATAAATTGTATCCATTAAAGGTTGCTATATTTTACTTAAAAAAACCGCAACACGCTTCAACCTGTATTCTATCAGACGGAATCCTTATCGCTTCAATGTCATTTGTTTTCTATTTCTATTGAATTAAATCAGAACAATATTACAACCAAGTTACCAAATACTCCAATAATGTAATCAGCTTAAGTGCTTCGTCCAAACTAGCTATAGGCTCATGTCTATCTTAATTAGTAGCAATGTTACATGAACAGTGGACCATGTAGGTACAGTTGGCTCAACTGGACCATAAGTGATTGAGAAATGTCCTAATTGAACTATTACGCTGATTATCTTATTTATTTATTTATTTATTTATTTATAATAATAAGCACACCAACAGCACTGTCACTTACATTTCAAATAAAACTTACATCTAACATTGGCATTTCAGTAACCGTGCAAATAACAGGTATGCATGACATTGACATAATGAAAAAATTAGAGACAATAAGAAAATAAAATAAAAAGTGTGTCCAGTAAACCTAAATCTAGAACACTACGGAAATCTAAACAGTTTGAGCTATGTAGGCGTACATTGCTCACACTGTTTATATAGGGAGCGTCTGTATGAAACGAAACTCATAGAGAAAACTTCGATAGGGTAAGCCGTCAAGTTTGACCTTTCGTTATATAACCTTGCCATACGTGTTAGAGGGCTATTAAAGGTGGTGTTTAAGGTAGATGTTGGCAATTGAAAAATACGATGATGTCGTTTGCTACGTTGACTAGTCCTAAAGTTAAAATAGTTAATCAGTTGCGCATCTATGGAACCATTAATAATTTTGTGAAGAATCAGTAAGTCAGAAGTGAACCGTCTTTCTTTTAAGCTTATCATTTTATAGTGCCTTAACCTATCATTGTACTCAGGTATAGCTTTTCGGATCCCATTCTTCATACATAGATACCTAACAAAACGGGCCTGAACAGATTCAACATTATTAGTATAGCATGAGTAATAGGGAGACCAAATAGTGGAACAATACTCCAAGGAACTCCTCACCAGTGCGTTATAGAGTAAAATAATGCTACCATAATTGCGGAAAGGTTTTGACATGCGGATTATAAAACCAAGCATTCTTTTAGCCTTAGCAACTATGGTATCAATATGATCACGGAAGGACAAGGATGTATCAAAGAGTACACCTAGATCACGGATGACTGATACTCTACTCAATACTGATTCATCTATATGATAATCAAATTTAATGTAGTTCAATTTATTCGTGAAAGTAATAGTCTGGCATTTTTTAACATTGAGCGTCATTCTGTTGTTGAGACACCATTGTTGAAGGATATCAAGATCTCTTTGAAGTCTCATGCAATCACTCAGGTCTGATATCCCACAGTAAATTTTCAAATCATCAGCGTAGGCTAAACAATTGCAATTTATTAAATCCAAAAGATCGTTCAGAAATACCAAAAAAAGCAAAGGGCCCAATTTAGAGCCCTGCGGAACACCAGAGCCAGGAGAAAAAGGTACAGATTCATATCCCGCCAAGGCAACTATCTGAGAACGATTAATTAAATAACTCTCGAACCACCGCAACAGAGAGCCATGAATGCCAGCGCAATTCAATTTCATAGAAAGAATTGAGTGATCAACACGATCAAAGGCTTTTGCAAAATCTGTGTACACAGCATCAACCTGACCCCTAGCCTCAAAGGTGTTACCAATGAAAGTAGTGTAAATAAGTAAGTTAGACATAGTAGAACGGTTAGACACAAAACCATGTTGCTTCGAACTAATTATATGACGGAGGTGAGAATAAACTTCATTATAAATAAGACCCTCAAAGATCTTAGCAAATTGTGAAATAATGCAAATTGGCCTATAGTTAGTTACGTCATTCATATTACCAGATTTATGTACGGGGATAACGTGACAGATTTTCCATAAATCGGGAAATGTACCTTCGTTAAGAGACTTATTGTATATTATCTGCAGTGGTACAATAAGAGCATCCATGCAGAGACGAATAAAAATAGGAGGAAGTCCATCTGGTCCAGCTCCTTTATTAAGATCTAACTTTTTGATGCTATCTCTAACGTCATTTTCAGCAATGCCAATGGAATACATACTGTAATTGGACGAAGAGAAGCCTGGAGACAAGTTACTAGGCTGTTGACTAACACCGTACACAGATGCAAAATATTCACCAAATAGATTAGCCACACCACTACCCCCCTCACTAACACGATCACCCCACGAAACCTGGTTAGGAACACCTCTGAAAGTTTTTTTTGACTTAGTATAGCGCCAAAAAGCTTTTACATTTGTTTTTAATTCACTCTCAACTCTTTCTATATAATCTTTAAAACAGTCATCCATAGCTCTCCCAGCTCGCACCCGCAGGGAAACAAAAGTATCGTAGTCCCGAGGGTTATTGTACCGTTTGAAACGAGTCCTATATTTATGCTTTTCTTTAAGAAGTTTTATCAACGAAAACGAGAACCAAACTGGATAACAGTTATTCTTAGGCTTACCTTTCGGCGTGTATTTATCTATATTTTCCCATAGTATATTATAAAAGTTCAGAACATAATCATTACAGCTCAAATGAAGAGAATCCTCCCAATTTACTTTACGCAGATCACGAACACATGCCTCATAGTCTGTCTTAATGAAAATATATTTAGACTGTAAAAAATTATAATTTAAATTAGAAATTACAGTTTTAGTAAGGGCTAATTCTAGCGGCGGATGATGCACATCTGGCTTACTGATGGGGGGTGCACAGGAAACAGAAAGACTGGAGTTCTCATCCACTAAGATGAGGTCCAAGATATTATTATTTTCATTGCAGATATTATTCATTTGAACAAACCCGGTGATGTTTAGGAAGTCTCTTAACGCTAAACACTTAGGGTCACTAAGTCCTAGAAAGGCATTATTAGAATCAAGCCAATTTACACTAGGAAGATTAAAATCACCAAGAATCACAGTATTGCAATCCGTATAACGCAAACAAATTTCTTCAGCCCTGGCCAAGAACTGGACAAAGATATGGCAAGGTATATAAGACGGCAAATATACAACACAAATATTCATACAGACGCCACCAGCACTAATACATAACCACATATCCTCAACGGAGGTTTGCCACTCAGTTTTATTAACAAAATTATACTTATTACTAATAGCTACCAATAACCCACCACCATAACTTTTAGAGTACAAATCTTTAAACTGTGCACTACGGTCACGGCGTACAACAGTATATCTTTGATCAAAGTATTCAGACGATAAGAAGGAGTCATCTAACCACGTCTCAGTCAAACATATTATATCATAGTCAGAACTTAAAATTGACATTAGAATTTCATGTGACTTCGTTTTCATGCCTCTCACGTTCTGATAAAAAATGGAAATATTGTCCATTAGACTAAATAAAAATTAAACATGACAAGTAGGAAATAAGATAAAGATTAAAAAATTATACAATTTTTTCTAAACTCTGCTCGTCCTTAATTAGAATAGTACCCGAATTTTCCCCTTTACATACAAAAATTTTACCGTAGCGAACCCAGACAAACTTATAGGATTTTTCTTTAGCCTTAAGACGTGCAGCAGCATGTAAAGATTTATATGTCGGAGAAAGGTGCTCGGATACATAAACTGGTTCCTTGCTACCGCCATAACCCAAAAGACTTGTGTTCAATTTATCGTCGGGGTAAGACTTATTGTATCTAGTTACTGCAGAATAAAACTCGTCGCGACATCTAGGACTACGCAGCTTCACTATTACAGAGCGCGGGCGAGACTTGTTGTTGTTCATACTGGCCACTCTTACGCACTTCATAATATCGCAGTCTGCTAGGGAAAATGACACAATATTAGCCAGTTGAGTTACAATGGTCGGTAACACTTCATTCTTATTTTCTGGTAAGCCGTGAATTTCCAGATTCGCCTCACGCATATTCTGATCAAGGGTGTTTAATTGCGTTTTCAGCTGAGCCATAGACCTTTGCATATCGGAGTTCTGAGAACGAAGTTCGGAGTTCTCACGTTGCACACCCTGGAGTTCAGTTTTTATGTCGTTAACTTGAGAGATGTCAAAGGATCCGGATAACTTCAACTCCTCAATCTGTTTCTTTAACTCGTCCATTTCGAATCGAAGCTCGCTAATCATACTCTTCACCTCAATACGCAAAGTATTCCGAATTTCCTCCCGTATAACAAGTCGTATTTCACTGATCTTATCGTCCTCGCCTTCAGAGCTATCAGACATCGATTTATTAGGCTCATGTTCAGACAAACAGCTCGGACAATTCCACTTAGAACGTGCAGCTTTACTAAGTCTTTTATTGTTATTAGCTTATCGTTTAATGGTAATTAATTAGTTGGATAAATAATTGGAGCAAAATGATGCAATTTTTGCTGGTTATTAGTTTATTGATCCCTTGATGCGACATGTTTTTGATATAGATTGGACTGTGCCTGCAATGTTAGTTTTGACAAGATAATTATAAGTGTCCACAATTGAACTCAGTAGATAGAAGTCAGGATAGACATCGATCTTAATTATCTATCTCCCATCGTTACGTTCCATTTAAAATACTAATGAACCGATCCATAAAACTATAATTAATTGTAATTGCGACAAACATGTTTACAGTGAATTATATTGATGACCCATTCGATATAGCCTCGACCACGTTTATTCCACCTCGGTGCAATATTTGTTCCGCTATTCAGCTGAAATTACCTAAGAATCAATTGAATATCCTTAAAGTTTATAATAAGAAAATAAATATTGCGGATTACTGTAACTATCAAGGTTTCAACTAAAGAATTCACCAAGGGTTTATCCTCAGCCCAATTTTTTTCAAGGTATTATTTTTTGGTAATAAATAAAACACAGTCGTTGTTAATTCAGGTTAATTCATATCAAGGAGTTTGATTTTTTTTTATATCATGGCAGTGTTATTCCAACAACAGTTTTAATCATAAATGCACTTTCAAATATCGTCACCAAAAACCTAATAATATAATCACCCATGATTCAGAATCATCGCTATTAAATATATAAACTAATTATGTCTTGTATATTTGTCAAATCTATTACAACTAAAGGATTAACCAAGGGTTTATTCTCGGCCCAAAAATGTTAAGATATTTTTCATCATTTATATAAAGGTGAGTTTTGATGTACATTTTAAAATGAAAGGCATCTATGGTTTAATATCATCATCCATGATTTAGAATCATTCGCTACCACCTTAGACCTGTTTATTCCGGCTAGGTGCACCGTTTGTTCCGCCGTTCGACTCTAATTAACTAGCAGTCAATTGCAGGACGCCTTCAGACATAGCCCAGCCAGGCGCGGCCAATTATACGCCAATTAATTTTGCAATAACAACAGGGTTGGTAACGTTATACTTGTGTGGGGTAAGTGAATTAGATTGTGTTAGATGGGACGAAAGGCTTTTTAGATGATGTTAAAAATGTTAAAGATGTTGTAGTGTTTTAGCTGACTATAAAGTTTGTAACATCGTTTTCAGGAAGACTGCGCAGGCTAAGCTATTCGGTCAGCCCAGGCGCCGCAAAGTCGCACTAGTTCCCATGATTCCTGGTCCAAGTGTGGGGCGGGAACACCGGAGTAGTTTTTAATCAGTAATAGTCTGGCAGGCCCCTCTGCCTGGGCTGGAGGATATCCATGAAGATTTTCCACCTGATAACAAAAAAAAAAAACTTTCAAGGCCATAGCTAGCGTTCCGTTCAGAACAACATGAGATTCGGCACAGCATGTGGTCTATCACAGCGTTACGGCACAGGGTAGTCTGCAGATGTATGGCCTAACCTAACCTAATATTTCTCGTATATTGTGTCTCTGATGTACTTAACCTACAGTTTCTAAGTAAGCGCACACACGAGCGACAGCGCAGCGTGTCGTTCGATCCCCGCACGGAACAAATATTTGTATGATCTGCAAGTAATTGTTCCGGGTCTGGGTGTTTGTGTTTGTGAGTTTTTATGTTTGTAAACGCACCCACAATACAGGAAGAAATTCCTAGTGTGGCGCAACGTTTTAAAAAAAAAATGAGAAAAAAAAGAAAAAAAGTCATTAGGTAAAATCATGGAATCTTTTTATTAACGAAAAAGTACTTGAAAATTATTGAATATTTTCAATGTCCTTTGTACCTTTTAATGGGAATCAATACCAATTTTATCTAGTACACTTGTGGCAATGGTATATATTAGATTTTTTTACGCTTTTTATTCTGTATTAGCTGCGCCCCGCAGTTTCACCGGCATAAGTCTCTATCCCGTATGAATATCGTGAATAATTTTTTTTGTGTGCCAAATTAGCGTGAAAGCGTAACAAAGCACATCTAATCTTGGGCACGCCACGATAGCGGCGGGAAGTCCCCTCTTTGAGAAGTGGCTTGAGAGGCGGCACGGCGTCGTCACCTTCCGCCTGATGCAGGTCCTCACCGGACACGGTTGTTTCGGATAAGGCGGGAGGAAACGCTCGGGGGTTTCCACTGCGAAGATCGCCCTAAGGACACGTTGGATCATACGGTGGAGGTCTGCCCGGCTTGGGCTGAGCACCACCGTACCCTCGTGGATGCGATAGGTGGCGGCGATCTCTCGCGTCCGGCCCTGGTCCAGGCCATGGTACGGAGCGAGAGTGCATGGGCAGCCGTCACCTCCTTCTGCGAAGCAGTAATTCTCGCGAAGAGGGAGGCGGCGCACGTGAGAGAGAGACAGTATATTCGCCCTCACTGCCGTAGTCATCGCGGGAGACGCCCTGGGCGTCGGGAATCCCAGGCTGATTCCCGGCCATCGTAGGCGCGGGCTTGCGGACGGCTAGTAATGGGTAGAAAGTCCAGACTTACGTTTACATATTTATCGACGTAAAGATTAGATTGAGCCCCACCATCTATGTAATTTATAATAGTTTCTTGGCAATATACTACGTAGAAAAAAGTCCAGACTTACGTTTACATATTTATCGACTTATAGATTAGATTGAGCCCCACCATCTACAGCGAACTTACTCAAAAGTTGTGGTTTCAAAAACTCACACCACTACTTGCGAGATCTCAGTCATTAATCTTTTACAACATTTCAAAGAAGTTGCCCTCTAACTTGCGACACTTTTATGTTTACTACTCAACACTCTGAAAACAAAGTTTAAACCTTAAGAGGAAACTTTCAAATGGAAAACTACGTCAAAATCAAGTTGCTTACGAGGTTAGCACGTCTGTCTATAGCTTTACGCTGTTTATTCTTGAAGTAGGCAGTAGACATGTAGGCTTCACTATGCTATAATCTCGAAAGTTCTATCTAACTGGATATTGTAGCAATTATTGCATTTATTAATTGGTGTTCGATAAAACCCTTTGATTGAATACTTTTTCAATAGATTTTTCGCGAGAAGTCGACCTTGAAATGAGAAGAATTTCATATTTCTTCTATCAATTAATAAAATAGACAAGCTCATGTTTCACATCAGAAATAATTATTATTCCAAGAACACAACTCTCCACATCTAACAACGTTATAACTAAAACATAATTTTCCACAGCAAGCTTAATCAAATTAGAATGTTTTCCCAAACAATTTCGCTTCTAATGAATTTTTGACAGAAACCACGAACAACAAACAATAGTACCTACGTACGTTTACAACTTATAATTAAGTGAGCTATGTTAATAGTGTGGAAATATTCGATACAACACTTAAAGTACTTAGCTGCCAGCTACAAATATTTGCTAAAACATTTATTAGTTAATATTCGCAAACTATGCGAAGCCAATGGAGTTGAGATAATTCAATTTATAGGTGCTTTTCAATTTATTAAGTATGGCTATTTACTTTGCGGTGTTATCGGACAACAGCCCCGACTTCTAGTTGTTGGTCGTCAGTTGGGACCGAGACAGGCACTTTACTTTTTGTATTTAATTTCATCACCACTGCTATAGAACGGTGAAGGAAAACATCGTGAGCAATCCCTTAGGTGCAAATTGCGTATCTACACCGCGGTCATATCACGACTTATGCGGGCGTCGTCTTTGCACACGATAAGCCCCATCACATCCATAGGATGCCATGCCTCCAGAACCGTTTCCTAAGAAAGGTCACGAGAGCCCCCTTCTACGTCCGAAACGTGAATCTCCATCTAGATCTCAGAATGCCCACTATCCAGTAATTCATGAAACGCCTCTCAAAGTGTTTCTTTGACTCAGCTGTGAAGCATCCCAATCCCCACATCGCGGCAGCCACCCGCTACACTCCCTCCCGTATTAGTAAGATTCGCCGACCATGGCATACTCTTACCATTCCCGACGACGCTACAATTCTCCTCCAGGAGAGTAGTAAGCTTATTAGCACCCTCAGGGTACACCGTCGCAAACCGCCGTCCTTCCGTCCTCGCCGCCAAGGCCCGTCGCGACGACGTCCCGTTCAATGTCCGTCCCGTCCTTTGCTCGAGCCAGCCCGCGCCGCTGAGCCTGTAGGATTAAGTACGTCCCCTAATAATAATCGATCCGATTCAGTTTGTCTCTTGCTACCCTATACCAGCGATGCCCTAAGCCGAGGTCCGTACCCCACAGGGGGTGCCCTTAGCGAGCAGTCACTCTAGTTTTAAGTTTTTTTAAGCCCTGGCTGGTAATCTTAATTTATTATGATTATCACAGGCAAGTCCGGTTAGATGACAACCTCATAGGTAAAACTGCGAGATGTAATTCCCAAAAAACCGGCATGTCCTAGATCCAAAAAATCGATGACATATGACATCCACCAACTGGGCCCACATTGAGAATTATGGCCTACTTCCTCTCACAAAGAGGCGTCCTGCGTCCCAGCAGTGGGAACATTATTGACAGATTGTGTGTTAAAGGAACAGGTAAGATTTATGTATAGTTTTGTCAGTAAATTTATTTACCTAATTTTTATGTTTTTATTTAGGTACGTAATTTGTATTTCAATTTTGTTTTTTTGCAGTAATATCAGTGACAGTGTAACACATTATTATTGTGACTTTTTCATATGCGCAGTTTTAAAAGAAGTAACTATGTTGTGGGAAGTTGATTTGACTGCAAAAATGTAAATAAAAATGCCTGCTTTAATGTCCCAAAAGCTTTTTTCTCGTCATGAAATATAAATGAGTATCATAAACTTTTCAACAATCTTTGCTTTATACAGCCATTAGGTTTCCTCAAAATAACTATAAAAGAGAAACGTATTATTCAATGAAGCTTTAACTTGCATCAATTGGAGGCTTTACATTCACTTCTTAAAAAAAATGCTTACAATATTTTGAATGTTGAATCTCTCCAACATTTCAATCAATTACCTTCAGTATCGAAAATAGAGGGTCCAATTTCTTTGCTCTCAGAAATGACCCCATAATCTTACGGACAGGCACTCGAAGCAACAAGAGTTTGTAGCAACCGCTTGCCTAATGCATTTGTTGTGTTAATTCCGTATTGCTTATTAAGAATTCATGGCAATTTACTTTGACATTATTCTGAAACTCGAAACCTTAGGTGAGGAGACGCTTGAGTTGGGCCTTTAGAATAGCGAATGTGGAAATGTGTTAGGATACCAACTGTTAAGCAAAAATGTGACAATTGTCGAAGGGCAACTATAGTTAATTCAATTTTAATGTTAATGTTTACGTTGAAATGCCTTTTATGTGCCCATCCTACTATTTATGCTGTGGCGGCATCTACAACGCCACATGCGAACTACACATCAATAGCCTGACGTCACACAGATCCTACATCGCGCAATCAGAGTTTACCGCGCGACTGGTATATTATACATCCCGACATCAACCGTCGGCCCGTCAGTCCTTTGCTCGTTGAAGCACCAGCTCGCGCCACAGCTGAGCCAGTAGAGCTAAATTCCCCAAATAATAATAATAACGAAAATATTTTGATCCACCCTGTCCCCACTTGCTGTCCCCCTATCAGTGACACCCTGAGCCGAGGCCCGTACCCCGCAGGTGGCACCCTCAGCGTGCAGTCACTTAGTAATTTAAGTAGTTGTAAGCCCCTGGCTGGAGGCGTTAAGTTTTCTTGAGGGCAACTGCGAAATGCCCCACAAAACAACCGTCGGGCAGTTGCCCGCCAGACACAACACCCGTCTGGTTGCAGGATTCTCCATTTTCCATAGAGTATGAGTGAACTTTACACCCTTTTCTTCATACCTCTATAATGCTACTCGTACTTAATATTATAAATGTAAAAGTTTGTGAGGATGGCTGGATGTTTGTTACTCTTTTCCGCAAAATCTACTGAATGGATTAGGATGAAATTTGGCACACAGATAGTTTATAACCTGAATTAACACATAGGACACTTTTAACCCGGAAGTTTGTTCCCGGGGGATAATTTCCGACATCCACGCGAGTGAAGCCGCTGGAAAAAGCTAGTTTGGAATAAATGGTTTGACTTTTAAAGCTGAAGTTAGACTTGTTTATGAATACAAATCAGTTACTTTTTAAGGGAATTCAATTTCTTTATTAGGAGACTAGCTGACCCGGCGAACTTCGTAGCGCCAATAAAGTTAACAAAATAAAATCGTTGTTTTTACTACTTTCCTTTAAATTTCTTTATAATTTCGTACCGTTTAAACCTTCCCTGGACTGCCACAAATATTTCAAAACCAAAATTAGCCAAATCGGTCTAGTTATTCTCGAGTTTTAGCGAGACTAACGAACAGCAATTCATTTTTATATACCGGCTGATTTTTTTTAGCGTCTGGACAACAATATGACATGTTGTGTAAGTAGAATAGAACTCATATGCGCTAACCTTTGCCTGGTACCATTGATTTAATAAAAGTTCCGAATATCCTTAAAATACATGAAAAAGTAGACATCCTACGGCACTCGCGTAAAACGAATAATAGCCAAAATAGGTAATAGTAAATGGGCGTAAGCTGCGATGGCCCATGAATGGAGCATGACGATAGTGTGAGCGAGACACTAGCGTTAATTTCGCTCTACATCTTTGCAGCTGATGCCTACACACTCACGCACACATTTGCGCGTGTTTATAATAATTTGATACACAGTGACGCGTGTCTTGAAACCGTAAACCAAATTAATTACGTCTTGTAAGGTCAGTAAAGCTTTGATAGAAATGTAAACAAACCTGTTGATGTTAAATTCTTATAACAATCACTCACATTCATCTGTATTTCGAGGGTTTTAACGCTTTAACATCCGTCGTGCTAGAAGTACCTGTCCCGCAGATAGTGCAGAGGAACGTCTTCCAACATTGTGTCGATAACGGACTGTATTATTTCACGATACGTTTTCCCTGTCAATCGACCTTCGATCCAAACTGGACCAAATACCTATGCGATCGTGTATTATCGCGGCCCAAACTGAATGTTTGAGCCGCGATAATACACGATCACGATTCACAATGAGCACTGGTGGAGTTTTCAAGACCCACATGAAATAAAAGAACACGCTCATCAAGTTCGATTCAGTGATTCACACTGAATCGAACTTGATGTGTACGTTGTAGATACCAACGCGGGTAAACATGGACTCGTCGCTCCATAGAATGTTCGCCTACGGGTAATTCTGCAGCCAGCGACAGAACTTAATACGAGGTCCAGGGTCCGGAGCATGCAAAGCTTGCATGCGTGAGAAATGGTATGGATGCATGTCCATTGAATGGAGTAACTTCCATACTTACCACATACTGGCTTACGCCAAATCGACGAGCTGCTTGCCGGGTGCTCCTCCTCGGGTGTCGCTGAGAATATTCCAGGATGGCGTCTTCGACGTGTATGGACAAGGGTGGCGGGCCTCTGCCTCTGGCATGACCGGGAAGGTGAAACTGGCCATGGTCAAGTAACCGCTGACAAGTCCGGAGTATCAAGTCTGTGCTGGGGATCCGGGGGGCAGGGATACCGTTATATCTAAGGGATTGTAGGTGTTCTTCGTCGGCGTACATTCGACTTGCACCATTTAAATTTTCACCAGACAAAAAATAATACCTCATCATGGCAAGCTACTCGACGTTGGAGTATTCATATGTCATTATGAAAACAATCACTGGGCGGTTGAAGCACACGCGGAAAAAACAGCGATCGACGCCACGCTATGACTATTCGCAGTGGACTGGAGACTTGGAGAGAGATCAAAGACGCCGCGGGACACGGTACTCGGGTCGAAGGGCGCGCGGGTGGGGGGGGGGGGGTATGCGCATGCGGCGACACTTGAGCGGTACGCCTGCAAAAAAATATTAGTTACCTATCCCCGGCCGGCTTCAATCAAAGGATTGAATTTCGCTACGAATTCATTCATAATTTCTGCGCGTTGACTAGGGTGCCAATAAGTTGGATTTTGATATTATTTGCCGATTTTTTGTATTTTTTTTAATTTTTATTGTTTTTTAATTTTCATATGAAATGTTTACTACAAATAAGTAATAGTATTTATTGATAGGTTAATTTCATTTTAGGATTTCAAAAAAAAAATGCTCAATTTTCGTGCCATAGGCTTCTACTCCGTTCACCTATTAACCCCTATTTTTTTCCAGACGGTAAAAAAAATCATCCGGTATATAGATTACATTGGTTTAACCACTAAGCTGCACTTTTAACACTTTTTAAATTTTAATTCGTATTTTTTTTTAAAGGTACAAGATTTTAGATAAAGTTTGCTGCTACTAACCAAAAACCCAGAGTTAGCTCTCATAATACCTGTTTCTTTAAAGCAGTCTTACCTCTATTCAGGTCTACTTCCTACCTCCTTACTTCCTACACCTTAGTTTCGCGTTCCTTAAGGCCTAAACACAAGACACGTGATACATATTATATTAGAGCAAGGCGCGCACTCAAGTAGGAACCTACGCCGACACACTGCAGTGTCGAAAGCTTTGAGCCTCCATTTTAAGCGTTCTGCGAATTTCATACCGTTGCGTATAGTCGGATATATCCGAAAATAATGATGAAGATTATCTTCTGCTATTTCTTTTTGCATTAGCACCAGCATTGCGAAGGAGATTTTTTTTTAAAGATGGGGTTTTGAGCTGGTGGCTGAAAGGATTTTATCAAAGAGAATGCAATCTGACGTCCTGATAGTATCGGAGTCGGGCATGATAGTGGTCAAATGCAAGTCTGTTTGAAATTGGAATGTTTCTCGGTATCTGGCATGACAAAAATTAGCCGTTCTTTTTTTAAATATCCGAGGAAAAATTTAACGCAGGTTTCCAGAATAATGCACTAAAACTAGGGTCACACGTTATGCATCTATATCCATGCTACCCTGCTCCATATTTGAATTAAAAACATCCTCATCTCTGTACCTATAAAATTGATATTTTTTAGAACAAACTAGAAAATATCTTTAGATCAGTACGATCTTAAGATATTTTCTCGTTCAAAGAGATTAGTCACGACTCACGATTGCTTCTTAGTGGAAAACATCTTTGATCTTATAGTCTTGAAAGTTATGAGCAGTTTGCGAAGCCTGTAATATTGGCACATCTTCAAATATTTCATTGAAAATATTGATCATCTCAATGACCGTTTGGTAGATAGTTTAACTTCAGTACCTATTATGAACTTACTCATTTTAGACTACATTTCATGGCGTGATAGCGTTTTGTGCTTAAATTGTTCTAAATTCTTATCATAAGGCGGTGATTACTTAAAAACGCTCAAAAAGGTGGTTTTTTAAACCAGTGTATCTCTTTAACCGTGAATAATTTCGAAAGCAAAAAATATACGATATATTCAAGTCTTTTTTGCATAGAGTGATTGAACTCCAAACATAATAAAACATACTTAAATGCATCAAAAAAATCATAAAAGCTACCTCTTAATTTTCATTAAAACTAGTTTATCCCTTCAATAACAATTATAATTAAAAATATACCATAAAATTCCAAATGCCAAACTGAATCCAGTGATAGATTTTTTTTTATTGGTTAGTTAATATCTAATTTTATACGATTTTATTTGCATTTTTACGACAATGCTTGCTCATTTATAATTCGAATTTGTTACAACAGATTTTAACCCGTATCGGATTGTAGTAAGAACTATTATCGCTCATAACGACAATACGACGAGTAGGTACATTTAAAATTACCAGGGCCTTAATAGAAGAGCTAAGCTGCGTTAAAAAATACTCTTAAAAAAGCGGCTAAGTGCAAGTCGGACTGAATACTAAGGGTTCCGTACCACCGTACAATATTTAACAATTAACACTACATATTTTTTCGTTTCTTGTATGGATCTCCTTTAATTTAATTTCTATAATTTGTTATTGCTAAGCGAGCATACATACTCGGTGAAAACAATTGTCTACCTATTGCGGTACAAAAGATACAGCCCTGTGATAGTCAGATGGACGCAAAGACTTCACTGTCCGTCCGTTTGTCCGTCTTTCCAGTGGAGTCTTAGTAATAAAGTCCCATCGGCACCCCTTGGGCTACAAAACCTAAAAATACTTCGAACAAAATCCTGCACTTCCCTATCACACCAATCCCCCATAATCCTATGGAAATGACAACACCCTTAAAATCCCAACAAAATGTAACGAAAATCAATATCCTTCTGCTATTTCCTTAACCTCCCAACGCGTGCAGGTTGACAAAGCGGTGTATAAAAGTGCAAAGCCATTGAAGGCTAGGTAATCGCCCTGACAAGGGTCCCACGTTTGGACACCTGCGCACTTGAAATATTATGCGGAGGTCTGAAAGGATTTCACGGAGAAATTTGGAATTTTTTGGACGAAATTATAAAGATGTGAAGTTTTTAGCGTGTGGCGGGTAGATTAGGATTTTTTTTTTAAAGTAGGTTTTTTTTTTGTTATCGTCTGGGAAACAGGCCTATGGATCCACTGTAGGAACCTACTATGGAATCATGTACCACAGTTGCCACATTAAGAATCTGAAGATTTAATGCACCAAGACAAAAAAAATCTTAAATATTTATTTTTTACGATTAGTTGTGATACCTACCCCACACAAATTCCTACAATTTCACTTGCTAATTAAATAACAGTGACTGGAAATTATTAAGTAAACTGAGTAGAAAAATATGTATTTTTGAAGCTGACTCAAAAACCACGAATCAGAACTTGATCATACATATTTATATGGGACCACTCTAACATAATTATATACCCTTTCAAACAAAAGATTTTTTTTTAAAGACGACTAAACGGATTTGGATGAAATTTTAAATAGAAAATTCCATAGTTTATAACCTGGATCAACACATATAGTACCTACCTACTTTTTAACCTGGTAGTACGTTCTCGCGGGATAATGTCTGACCTCCGCGCGGGTTAAGCCGCTTGCAAGAGCTAAACGGTTTAAAAAGCTATTCGGTTTACAAAATATAAAAAACACCTTTTTTTTTGTCTTTTTAAAAGATAACAAATAAACTTAAAATAAAAGCTATGTCCGCTATCTTTATGCCGCCATCTTATGCATCTACCATCTAAGATTTAGCTCGACTACGAAATTCAAACATAAACATTCTCCCAAGATCTAAGAGCCTGTTTACAACACCCACTAAAACACAGCAGTCAATAAACATCCCATCGGATGCTAACAGCCCGACAGGTGAAAACATACGGCACTCCTTTATCGCATCACGTCAAATCCACCGGTACTTTAACTGGCAAATGGGCCATTACGTCAAGTGTGGGTAAACCGGACGATTTTGTTTGACGAATAAAAATTCCCCTTTGTTTGGTAGCTGACAGATAAGACGGGTTCTGTCGAGTGTGTGGTTGTTAAAATGATATATCTACTTACTTGCTTAAAGGATTACTGTTGTATGATGTAGTCAGGGAAACTAAGTAATTCTTTAGCAAATCTTCATGTCCATTTTCCGTGTTATAGTAATTTCATAAAATATTCAAAGAATGGCAGTTGTGATTAAAAAATTCAGATTATAAGTATGTAGTCAATTGCTTGGTAATCAAATTCCCTGAATTAACAGCATCATTTGTAAATCGCTAAGAAGAATCATTGCTTTATTAGTTTTTTATAGAATAAGTCTAATAAAGAGCTCCTATACACCGAGAAATTTTAATATTTGTTTTCCCGCAGCGAAATGGTTTTGTCTTGGTAATACAAACGCTTTATAAACAAATAAAATATTAGAAACAAGAAATGGCTGATTAACCATTGTGAAAAAGTTTATGCCGTATTACCACGTGCGAGACATTATTTTGCTTTGAACATTTATGCATCGCTGTTCCCTATGCCAGCGGCGCGTGCGATTCGAGTAGTACAGACCTGCAAGTTACCTCTAGTGCTACTATTGATTCTCACGTTTTCGAGTTGATGAATATTTTTTTAATTATTTTAAAACAAAAACATCTTTATTTTTTACTCTTACTCTATGCTTCAAAAGCACTCCTTAAGGCCAGTTGTTCTGCCGCGGGAAAACAACTATCAACATTTCCCGGTATATGTCTATCACAGATAACCCTAATAAATTAAAACGAAGTAACTTTTTGAAATTGCAATACGTATATCTCTTAACATCCTGTCTAAAAACACTTTATAGGGGCTTCTGACTAAGTAATATCAGCCACATGAGTTGATCGATCAGGTCAGGCTACGTTTGCCGCGGTTGGTCCGTGGATGGGTGACTATCTTTACATACCAAGACCCCTTCGTGCCTCGGAATTATTCTGGTTGTCATTGGTAGATCTTTGACTGTCGTTACGGGTAAACAGAAGCCCGAATGTCTGACAAAGAGTTTTACCAAAGGGTATCGAGTTATCCAGTAGGTAATTGGGTTGTGGAGGTCAGATAGGCAGTTGTTCTATGTAAAATACTTCTATTCAGCTGTATCCGATTAGACTGGAAGCTGACCCTGACATAGTTGTGAAAAACGCTAAGCAAATGATGAGCTTGTTTAAAAATACCCATTTAGAGGTTAAGATGGATTCAAGGATCAAACATCACTATTCAGTCCAATTTCAGTCAAACTCAGGGCAACCAAAACAAAGCCAAGGACTCAAAACAAACTACAACAAAGACTCCAAAACCTCAGATGTACACACACCCTTAACCAGAGCTTATTTAAACTAATAAAATCCTCAGCGAGTTTCTCGGAGGCCATTCCTATGTAGTCCTGTAACCCGACCCTGAAGCCTGTTGCTGTTATTTTCATTTACCCAACCTAACCTAATAAAGTGGTATTCTGTGACCACAAAGAGTTGTGGCATTTTCATTAAAAAATCATATTTACTAAAAGCTTTTGTTGTTTAGAAAACGTGATGTAATTAGATGTTTTTAAAGTTTTTTTTTTATAAGGCTTGTTTTGTAGATACTTTTCATGGGTCTTTCTGTTAAAGTAGGCGACGCTTTGACTATTTACTATATCATCATCACCTGTCTAGTCTTTTCCAATAAGGTCGGCTTCCAGTCTAAGCAGTTGCAGCTTAATACCAGTATTTTACATGGAACGACTACTTATCTGACCTCCACAACCCAGATACTGGGTAATACGATACCCCTTGGTAAGACTGGTTGTCAAATAATCGGGCTTTTGACGACTCGTAACGGCTGACAAAGATCCACGAATAACAGACGAATAATAATAGATTAATAGTAATAATAGACTATAATATTGACTATATAACCTATTAATATTATAAATGTGAAAGTTTGTATGTTTAGATGTTTGTAACTCAATCACACTAAAAACAGCTGCTCAGATTTTGACGAAATTTTACACACAGATTGTTTATAACCTGGATTAACACAAAATAATACTTTTTGCGCCGGTAGTACGTTCCGGTGGGATCATTTTTGACTAAAAAAGGTAGTGTAATATTACTGAAATCACATGATCATCATCACAGGATATAGGCCTTTCCTAAGCATCGTCATTTCGACCGATTCTGTGCTTTCTGCATCCAGCAGATTCCTGACGCCTTCATATAAATGCTCTCAATAACAATTACTTCAAAAATAAAGTGAAAATTCGTAAAAGAGAAAAACTGAGATAAAGCCTATTTAATATTAATCTTTACTACGCGTTAAAAGTTAATGTTTTAGACTAACCTACTATAGTATTTAAACATGACTTTCATAATTGTGCAAAATCAAGATGTAGATACAGAAATCTCACAACAACAACATATTATGAGAAATAACAGTGAAAATAAATCTTTAAAAAATCCTCACTCAGATTTTGTTTATATCTCACACACCAAAGATCAAGCAGAATATAACAAACGGCCATTATTATCTTGTTGTCATCAAAATTATATAGTAAACTAGCTTTTGTTAGAGGATTTGACCGCGTGTAGGTCAAAAATAATCCCATGGGAACGTACTACCGGGATAAAAAGTTTTACATTTGTTAATCCAGGCTATTATCTATGTGTCCTAAATTTAATTCAACTCCGTTCAGCCAGTTTTGCGTGATTAAGTAACAAACATCCAAACTTTAGTAGGAAAGTAGGAATACTAGGATTGTCCTTATGACACGTAAAATTCTAAAGAAATACTTTGTAAAATAATATATGGAAATGCTTAGTGATAGTGAGAATCACGCTACTGGTCATGTTACATAGCCTGATAAACGGCTGTTTGGCTAATAATTAACACGGCATAAACGTATTCCTAGGAGAAGGAGAATGATTGTGCTAGGGAACCTGCACCCTAATTGCGTAACTCACGATTAATCATAATCTGTTTCGTTTTGAAACAGATGGCTAAACCATTGCTTCATATGTTCGAAAAATGTGTCTGCTCGATAACGTAAATAACGCAATGAATATTGTTGAACTGTCAAAATGAAACCGATTATGATTAATCGCGTGTTACGCAATTAGGGTGCTGGCAGGGGCGCTTTTAAACTCTGACTCGGAACAACTGTCTCTACGCCATTCATCGAAATATTCATAGACGTGTTTGGTAGAGAGCCTATTGTGTATGGAAGAAGAAAAGGAGCTGCGTCGACCCTAAAAAAATTGGTATAAGGCGTAGCACTCCAATGGTGAAACACAATTTCATTCACAATCCAAAGGATGTTTTAGGTAGTGCCTAATCCATTGCTTCCTAGACCATCGAATACTGGGAGAAGGGTTTCCCTATAGGTGCGAAAAGAGTATCAAATCTCTGATATGCCGACGACACCGTTTTCCTTACAACATCCATGGAAGTAAAAAGTGAGTTGTTCCAAAGACTCAAGAGTGAAAGTGGCAACATTGATCTCGCAGTGAATAGAGCGAAAACCAAGGTAATGATTGTGGATCGAGCCGACAAATGTCACCTGCAATATTCCTGACATTGACATCGTCAACTTTTACACCTACCATTGCTCGCAAATCTGCAATGATGGTAGCTGTGTCCCCGAGATAAAAAGGCGTATTGGGATGGCCATAGATGCTATGACCCGTTTATGTAGCAATTGGAAGAAGAGAGGAATTGATATCAAAACCAAGAGCAGATTGATACGAGCCCTAGTATATATCTTGCTGTATGGAGTAGAAACGTGGACGATTTTGGCCCGAGAAAGACAAAGGATTGATGCATTTGAGATGTGATGCTGGAGACGAATGTTGAGAATACCGTGGACTGCCAAACGCACCAATGCAATGCATCGATCTTAACCCAGCTTCGAATAAAAACCTGCTTGTCGACCATATGTCAACTACGTATTCTCTTCTATTTCAGTCACATAGTACGCAGAGGCGATGAAAGTTTGGAAAAACTGATTGTGGTTGGGAACACCGAAGGCAAACCATCGCGCGGACGTTCACCAAAACGATGGACCAATCAGGTCAACGAATCATCGTCCTCTAAATTCTACACGGTAGTAAGGGATGCGCTGGACAGAAACCGGTGGAGGCGGATCATCCGCTCCAGATGCAACTCCTAAGCTGACCACGAACCTCAGATATGAGGAACCGACTACAGAGAGAGAGAGAGAGAATCCATTGCTTTGTACGTTTGAAAGCTTCGTATGCTCGACCACCTAAATAACGCAATTAATGTTGTCAAATTGTCAAAATGAAAGAAATTGCATTTTTTATGTGTTACGCTATTACCCCACAAGAAGATGATGATGTGGTTTGAAGTGGAAGTTCTGATACTTCTCTGTTGTGTTATAATTTCTCAAGAGTTAGATCATAAAACTTACATTTACGTATAAAGTCGAGAGGACGCGGAGACAATGAACATTTTATGACAAGACTTCACTGAATTATAAATAGTGATATTTGTTTTACGATCTTTCTTTTTGTACAGTATGAATAAATTGAATGATATTTTTATAGCGTCATAAATGTTGTTTAAGTTTCTATTTATAAAAACATTGTCTAGTCAGATATTCATGAAATCAGTGTTGGGTATAAGGATTTTATGCTATAAGTTTACCAATCCATATTTAAAAATTTAGCTGCGTGGTTTATGTATTTTGACGGCTATGTCATAAACGTATTTCGTACCAATTTTTTAATCCTATCATAATCGTTACACAGAAACAAACTTTAAAAAAAATGTGGTGACGGAAAACCAAATGAACCGCCCGAAGCATCATATACACCAAAAAAAAAACAAACGAAAATCGCGTACTTACACGTAGCCTATTTTAAAACTCCCTTTCCTTATCATCTCCGTACAAACTACACGATCGGGACGTCACCTTCTATATAAAAGTTTTATGGTGTGGAAGAAAGGGGTTCCTATCAAGAATGTTAGGCCAAGTTTTTGCATCAACTTATATTTTTTACGCGAACATTTTGTTTGTGGACCCTCCGAAGTTGAACGACCGGCCGAGATCAATTATACGGGGTGTAAAACTTTCACAGAGTTTGTTACCTCGTTTTTTTTTATAGGGGTGCAAGCACCCCTGTGACATTGCAACGGGGAAGTATTGAGGCTCTTAAAGAAAAAGACTTTTAAAATGGAGTCAAATTGCGTGAAATTCATGCTACTTAGTTCTTTTGTCAGTAAGTTTATGAAGTAAACTTATGAAATTATTAATTGAATTAAGTTATGTTGGCATTCATTTATCAACTTAAGTGGCAGTGGGCAGGGCACATTGCTCGCAGAACAGATGGCCGATGGGGTCGAAAGGTTATGTAGAGTTGGAAGACCTGGTGGACCAATGGTGGCCAGCAGTGACTGATCATCAAAAAGACCTTTAAGAAGGTACCTACATTTTAACAATAAACTAATGTAAAACAATGACTGCCCCGTTGGTCTAGTAGTCGCAAGCGCTAGTGATAAGCATGAGGTGATGGGTTCCATTCCCAGGTAAGGCAAAGTGTTATAGAATTTTTCCATCTGGAGTTTCTCCGTAGCAGCTCGGAGTCTGGATTTGCGCCCGGTTGATGGCAATAGGCTCGCCCCTATTGCATAGGACTTAAACATAAGCCACGAAATGTGAGTTTACATTAGATACGCCTCTGCTCAACCCTTCGGGGAAACAAGACGTAATGTTATTAATGTATGTAATACTAGATGCTGCCCGCGGCTTCAACCGCGTGGAGGTCGAAGATTATCCCACGGGTACGTATTACCGGGATTAAAAGTATCCTATGTGTTAATCCAAGTTACAAACTACCTGTTTGCCAAATTTCATCCAAATCCGTTCACCCGTTTTTACGTGATTGAGTAACAAACATCCAGACATCTGCACAAACTTTCGCATTTATAATATTATTATTAAGAAGGATAGTTGGATAAAACAATTTATATAATTCCCTGCAAGATCCTTAATACAAGTTTGGATTAGAAAAAAAATGTTATATATTAAACCATCCTACGTCTTCAAATCCTTTAAAAGAGTTACAATACTCGTGAAAATTATCAAAAAAGGCACGTCCTCTCCACAGTGGCGGAGTTTCCTTCAAACAAACGTGGCTTGAAGTTAGTGCACGCTTTTAAATTTATTTCTAAACTCGACAGCGGGTTCGACAAAATGTTATCCTCCTGAGTTCAGCTGTGGGGTACACGAATTATGTGATTTTGTTGTCTATGTTACTGTGCGAGGCTACTAAGGGCTGATTCACCAACGTTACATATCTTATATGCATGTAATAAATCGATGTCTGACTATAACTGCATGCAAAACTGTCAATAATTCAAAATTTAATTGGCAGTATTTTGTTGGTCAATATGACAAGATGGTGCCGGCGTTTTATAGCTGACTGATCCCCGAGAAGTCATGGTCTCTTTTAAAGTGCAAATATTGTATTATTAGGATTTTATGTGAGTTTAACAGTGTTCGCAGAGTTAGCAGTAGTGGCCCAGTGGTAAGTGGTCGTAGGTTCGAACCCCGACAGTCACTTTACTTTATGTAAATTAATTCTTCACCACTGCTCTCAAAACGGTGAAGGAAACCAGCATGTCCTAGAATCAAAAATTCGAAGACACGTGACGTCTACCAACCCGCACTGGGCCCGCGTGGTGGATTACGGCCCACTCCCTCTCATCGAGATGAGGCCTGTGTCCCAGCTGTGGGAACATTATAGGCTGATTATAATGATGTGAGTCCAACAATGCAGGGCCATGTCTGGATGGGCCTTTTGAAGAAATAGCCATTACAGCTTTGAGCTGACATATCCCAACAAACGGCATGCATGTATCAGTCATTGTGTAGCTTAGGATGACACTAGATTTAAAAGTTAGGGCGAATAAAAAACCGCATATTATTGATTACCATTCAAAATTCAGCCTATAGAAGTATGAGGAACAGGGTGTAAAGTTCACTCATACTATTTGGAAAAAGGAGAATCCTCCGACCAGAAGGGTGTTGCGTCTGGTGGGCAACTGCCCGACGATTGTTTTTTTTTTTTTGTTGGGCTTGTCTAAGTTGACCTTGAGAGGCCGTGACTGCTTAGCCGGTCTTTCCTGGGGCTGCCATTAAGAATTAACTTAACGCCTCCAGCCAGGGCTTAAAAACACTTAAATTAAATAAGGCGACTGCACGCTAAGGGCTACCCCTGCGGGGTACGGGCCTCGGCTCAAGGCGTCACTGATAGGGGGACAGCAAGTGGGGACCGGCTGGATCAAAATATTTGCATTATTATTATTAATTGGGAAATTTAACTCCTGGCTCAGCTGCGGCGCGGGCTGGCGCTTCAACGAGCAATGGGACGGTCGGGCCCGACAGTTGATGTCGGGATGTTCATATACTAGTCGCGCGGTAAACTCTGCTTGCGGGATGCAGGATTTGTGTCACGTCAAGTCTTTGATGCGAAGTTCGCATGTGGCGTTATAGGTGCCGCCACAAGCCGTTACCCATTAGGTGAGCATCGTCTAAACGATAAGTCTGGTACTAGTTAACATGTCAGTATCTTTTGATTATTTCGTCGGTATCACAACACTGATCCCAAAATCCCTTTATAGGAAAAAAGTGGTATTGATTACTAAAATAAACAAAACTCGTACAAAATCACCAACATTTGTACCGAGTAACATAAGTTCGAAAAGACTACAATACAGTGTGTTTGAATTTTTTCAAAAGCATAACTGCAATGAAAATCCCAGAGCATACTGTACGTGGCTGTCATACATTCTTGTAACTGTATCTTTGAATTTGATATTTATTTAAACTTCGATGTAAGTACTACTCTATTTAATCTAGATTTATATATGGATGTGAAAATATATACAAAGATCTTGTGTATACTTACAGAAGGCATTGGGGACGTCCACGTATACCTTAGCTGGAAAAGGCAGCTTCATATCAACTCATTCTATCCCAGTCCACTGCTGGACACTTCCAGATTGCACCATAATACCCTGTCCTTCGCCTTCCGCATACAACTTGTTCCAGCCACTTTCTTAAGGTCGTTGGTCCATCTAGCATGGGGGCGTCCCACGCTACGCTTGTCGACTCGCGGCCTCGACTCCAAGACTCGTCTGCTCCACCGGTTCTTCAGATGCCGTATTATGATATTTCCAAGCTTATGCGTAATCATTGCACTTGTTTATGATAGCGGCAAGTCATATATGACGAGAAGAAAAAGACACTGTTAAACATTTACTCACATTTGCGTAAGTTTGGAGAACAAATAGAAATATCTAATGTCCTGTGGATGTCATTGGGATCAGAACGACGTGTGGCAGCTCCTGAGTTTAAATGCACAAGTTGCGTAATTAAAGAAATATAAGAACAGGAACTTTGGAGAAACCCTTTTCAAATCAGAAACACGAAGAAACTGGTGTTTTCGTTTTCAAAACTGCATATTCTACCAGAAAAACAGATGTAACCGTTAAAATTCCATATTCCTGGCCATTTGTCAAAGTTTTACAGAAAAGCGAAAAATTATACCTTTATAGTACCTACTGCTAACGGTTTTATTATTTCAATATATCGAAACAGACAGGTTTACGGTCGTTTTATAGGCGATCAAACTTAACCATCGTGAATTTCAGTTTTTTCTTGGTCCATAAAATATTGGGTAGTGAATTTTGATTCGGAATTTCAGTACCTAGGACAGGCTTTAAAAATAGACTTATCTGCTTTAGTTTTAGCTACGTTTAAAAGACTACATGGGAAATCCTACTAATGTTATAAATGTGAAAGTTTGTGTGTTCAGATGTTTGGATATTTGTTACCCAATCCCTCAAAAATGGCAGAACGGATTTGGATGAAATTTGGCACACTTATAGATTACTAGTTTCCGCCTGCGGCTTCACCCGCGTGGAAGTCGGAAATTATCCCGCGGGAACGTACTACCGGGATAAAAAGTATCTTATGTGTTAATCTGGGTAATAATCTATCAGTGTGCTAAATTTCATCCAAATCCGTTCAGCCGTTTTTACGTGAAAGAGTAACAAACAAACATTCATCCATCCATACATCCATCTATACTTACAAACTTTCGCGTTTATAATATTAGTAGGATAACCTGGATTAACACATAGCATACCATTTTTATCCCCGTAGTATGTTTCAGTGGGATAATTTCCGAGCACCATGCGGGGAACCTGCTGGCAGATGCTAGTATAACAATATAAGTTGTGGTCCTCAAATATTACCATCTAAACGAGCCATTCATATTTCAACTGCTTCGTTGGTCTAGTGGTTGCAAGCAGTAGCTGCTGAGCAGGAGTCCTTGGTTCGGGGCCGGGCAGTGTTTTATAGGGTTTTTCCATCTTTCATTCCATTCCATTTCAGTAGCAACCCGGAGTTTGGATTTGAGCCCCATTGATGGAAATAGGTTCGCCCCCTATTACATAGGACTTAAACATAACTGGCGTACTGTGGGTGTATTAAAGGTACAACTCTGCATCAGTTCGGGGTATACAGGCGTGATGTTATGTTGTCGCAGTTGTGGTCAGCAAACTAATCATTTTGTCTATTATAGTTTTCTATTGGCTAAATCTAGATTTCTTACCAACTTGCAAAACGAATGCCTGAACGTTTTCCACTTTCGTTTTCAAAAAGAAAGAAAGAAAAAGTATTTATTATACTCGCACAGGAATATCACAAACTTAACTACACAATATGCTTAGCAAAAAATTAAAATTTAAAATATTATAAAAAGTAAAAAATCAAAAAAAACAAAATACTGTACGAGGCCAAAAGGCCCCTATCTCAGCATGATGCTGCGACATTTAAAGGTGTCGCAGCGCTGGTATTCTGATAGGGCCTACTGTGATATCACGGACAGATCAAAAATAAAATAATAAATAAAAATAAGATAATTATGTGTAAAATACCTAAAAAAATATACCTAAATTGACTAATATAGACAAACAATGAAAATTGAACTTCATTGCAAAAAAACATCAGTCGGTACAAAAATACTCAGGTACTTAGACAAATTCCCTTTTCTGATTATACTCAAATACTCAAACCAACTCATCCTTTTCCCTACTAATCGGATATTCGATTAAAGAAAATAAAGGAGCCACTCCACCAAAGTTGTAGTACCAGTTAGGAATACAAACGGTAGTGAGAGTCTAAAAATATTTGCCCGCTAGGTGGGCCACTGTCCCCTGTCCCAAAAGGGTCGTTGGACGCAAGCCTCTTTGAGGGGCGGCCGTATTCTGATGCTTACTATAGCGGTATTTTTTGTACAGAGAAAACAAAAAGTTTTTAGGATTAGAACCTAACTTGAAGGATGTCTAGGAAAAGTATAAGGACTGAAGACTGACTTTGGTGAATATCTCTAAAAAGTAAATTAGTGTATATGTCACCGTAAGATTGTGAACACCGTTAGTTTATAATCTACCTAGCGAGATTATAAACTGTCGATAAATTGTGAACTGCACCATACTGCCTACCGACCGAATAGGTTAGGTTAGGTTAGAACTGCGACCAACGGCGCGCGAGCTGAGCGAGCGTAGCTAGCGGTGCCGCGGTAGCGCCCGCCGAGCGCTATTTCCAAGTTAGTGGCAGTTAGTTGACTATTTAGTAATAGCGCAAGGTACGCACGGCTACACATCAAGCCATACATTTCCAGTTTACGCTGATCTCGCACTGTATGGAAATCCTATACGATGCGAGATCAGCCTATACTGGAAATGTATAGCTTGAAGTGTAGCCGTGTGGACTATCCGTCTTGAGACCAGTTCAAAATTTGACGGACAGATTATAAACTATCGAAAAATAGTGCGTTACATTGTATATGGCTTTTGTAGTTCACAATTTATCGACAGTTTATAATCTCGCGAGATAGATTATAAACAAACGGTGTTCACAATCTTACGGTGACATACATGTTTTTTAACAGTAATATGCTAGAAAAGTTCCGTATATACAACTAGTAACATAATTAACGCAAGACCTCATACACCCCAATTAGAGCATTGAGTTAAAAGCATAACACGATGACCAAAGCTATTTTTTTTTAAAGCTAACTGATATTACTAAGAAAAACGTAGACCCAAGCATTACTTTATGCATTTAAAATTTAGTCTTATTTCTTCAGTGATAAGATTGAATTTTCTTTGGCTCAATCACTGGTAGGTATGGCAAAACCCATAATTTAAAAAAAAACCATATTAAAAGTTACTGGAATCGATTCAGTAGTCAATTAGGAACAAACTACTTTCAGTACTGTTACACCTTGTAAACATATATGTCAACATACAGACCGGACAGCAGAACGGACATGACGTAAGTATGGTTCAACAATACTATTTACTAACTGGTCAGTTTAAACTAGCTCGGAACGTGACCTTGAAACACAATATCCGGCGGAAGAAACAAAACAAGTTTAACACTTTTTATTACTTCTCGGTATTTAGTCAAAAAAGACTATTCTATTGAGTTTACCAGGTCAATGTTTTAAAATAAATTTCAATTGCCTATCATCGCTAAAGATAGAATCGAATTTAATGAATGGCGCAGATGGCAACCAAAAAAATTTAACCAAACTACATACTTACCTACTTGATCTGTACTCGGCATACCTTAGAGTACGTAAGTAAGTAATTTGCCATTCAGTGAGACAGTGAGAAGCTGATAATCACATGAATGACCCACCAAACGATCAAGTCGATGACCTGCTGCACGATCAAACATTTGCTATACTTTTTGCTAGCTTCACCCAATCTATTTTGTTGTTCAAACCGTTATTTACATGCGTCAGACTGTTGGCGCTTGCGCTTAGATGACGTCGATAATTTAAATCAATACGTCAGCAGCGTAAGCATGGTAATTTCTCATTAATTCAAGTTCATTGGTCCTTACAAAAGTTATTAATACGCCATACCTACTCGTATCTAGGATGATGTGTTACCTAAGTATTTTGTGTATCATGACCCGCATATTTGTAAATACCAGGTAACACAATCACATTAATAGAATATGAATAATCTAAAACCTAATATACATACACATCAATTTAACCGAATGTATTTTGTCTGAAGATATCCATTACATTAAATTATATACGTAGCTTGACATACTTCACTTTTTATTTTGACTGACATTTTTTTTTTTTTGTAATACTTATTAATGGTGCTGTAGATACTTTAATTTTTACCATTTTTATATTTCAAACCCACAACGAGCCCACAACATGCAGACTTGTACCAAAGGACCACTTGACTTGAAGGAAAAAGACTATTTCAATTCACTTACTACCGTTCTAGTTTACAGAATAACCCCCAGAACGGGTACCGACTGCGGACAATCCGTATTGCTGTTTTGATTAAATTTTGACAGAGAAATGCAGATTGTTCTTTTTATGCAGCACCGGAAAAATTGAACTGGACCGAGCTAGAAATATTTTTATTGACAACCCCTTTTGACTGCAATACCGGAGTACCGTACAATGCAGTCAGTGCGAAACTTTTATGTTTTCATAGACCAAAATGTGCTTTTATATGGCATGATCTATGATAGAGTAAATTGAGTTTAAAGGTGCAATATACAGCCGAATGACTAGCCCAAAAGAGGTCTAAACGAGATATAAGCTTAAGTCAGTTGAAAAAAAAACCCAAGCGATGACTTTCGAGTTCACGAAGCTTACAATGGTGCAAAGCTATTAATTGCTAAATCTACTAATGTATTCAGCAGATAACAACAAAGAAAATTCCTCAACAATTTAAGCATGAATAAAAATCATTTACATTGCAGTTGCTACGGCAATCTGACAATACGGCATTTTATTTTAATAGGCGCATCACGCCGTCTCAAATTTGATTCGGTTACCAGAACTGGGACAAAAAAGAATCGCGGTAACGTCTTAATGGTTCATCGGTTTCTCTCACATTCACAAGCAACATAAACAAATAAGATACAAATAATAAAAAAAACCCAAAACTGCTTGTAAAAAAACAGCGAAAGTCAATGTCAAACATTTAGACAGCCATATGTAAACTGAATTCTAATTTCCAATTCAATTGCAATAAGTGTACACAACTGTAGCAAATCACAATGAAATGTAATTTGTACTGTCCCAGCAATCGGTGAAACGCTCCACCGGTTGTCTCGATCTTGTCCCTGAAGTGTTGCGGTGCTTGCCAAACCTGCTTTCTTCATCATCCAAACTAAGAATAAACTATAAATAGCTTCGACAACAGCAGATCTGCACAGTCAATCAATAAACATGAAGTTGTTAGTAGCAGTGGCACTTCTGTGCCTAGCCTCGGCTTACAGTCGGGAGTTGGGTGAAGAGGAGAAGGATCTAGTAGCGGCAGCCAGTGGAAAGAGCCATCATCATGAGGAAGGCGGTGGCAAGGAGCATCACGCCCACCACCATCATGAACACGGTGAGAAAGGCCACAAAGGTCACAAAGGACATCACCACCACCACAAAGGTGACCACGGTCACCATGGCAAGCACCACAAAGAAGGACACCACCACGAACATGGTGGTCATCACAAGAAGCACTGGGATGCAGATGACCATCATGGACATCATCACGAGCATGGACACCACCACAAAGGAGGCAAACACGGCCACCACAAGCATCACGACAAGGGTGAAAAGACCGACGGCTACCACAAGAAGTACCACAAGGACGAGTTCCACAAGGACCATCACTTCTACGATGACCACCACAAGGAAGGCAAGCACCACAAGCATGGCAAGCATCACGGGCATCATGAAGACAAAGGAGGACACCACAAGAAGGGCGGGCATCACGAACATGGACACCATGAGCACCATCATGGCAAGCACGGACACCACGACAAGCACCATCACGATGAAGACCACAAGGGACACAAGGGTCACCACGGACATGAAGAACACCACCATCATCATCACGATCATGGCAAGAAGGGAGGTCATCACGACCACAAGGATTGGGGTTTCCATCATGGAAAGCACTGAGTTGCCAAAAATATGCTGTGATACTATTTTATATTTTTGTTACGGGTTTTTGTTAGTTTTTTATAAATTATTGAATAAGCATCGTTACAAAAATGTGCGAATAAAGTTGTTATATTTTTATTTACTTGTTTTGTTATAACAGTATTTTAATAGAGAAAGTTTGAAGCGAAAGCTTATTAATTTTATACTGATACGTATTGTAAAAGTCTTAACTTCCAAATGTCATACTTTGATAACATCGTAAAGTGGGCGCGCCAGAAGGGGCATTATTTTTCGCAAATAAATCCTTCCTGTAAGAAAAGGTCGGGAAGTTGAAGTTAAAAAATCACAATAACTTCTTAACAGACAATTTGGTAACTAAAGAGAAAATATATTTGATGCTCGTATAAAACTACTACTCTAAAAATAAACTATAAAAAAATATATTTTGTAATATTTATGCATAGCAAATGCATTTATAAAAGTAATTTAATAGCAGAAAGAGCAAATCTTAAGTATGTATAGGGTTAAATCCTATATTGTTTTGTGAATTTAGAGTATGAGAATGATTGGATCAATAATGAAAGCCTGTAGCATTCAGCAGACAGGTCAGGTTCATGTTAAAGATAGAGCTTACGAGTTCAGCAAAAAGGTGACAGGTGCGATTAGGCCAGGTTAAAACGAAAAATTGACAAAAACTAGTACGTACATGAACATTGAATTCTCCTAGATCAATCAATTCAATTTTATTATATTAAAACTAATCCTACTGTCTTGAAATCCTTCAAAAACCCTACCTATATCTATACTAATAATAAAGCTGAAGAGTTTGTAAATGTTTTGGTTTGTTATAACATAACGCACTATAACCTCAGGACCTGCTAATCGGATTAAAAGAAATCTTTTTGCAATTGATTGCCAAATTCTAGAGAAAGGCTATAAGCTAATTAACATTAGCCTAACACCCGTAAGTGCCAAGCAAAAACCAAAAAAAGTCAGAAAACGCCAAGCTAAAGCAAAGTTATAGTCTTGGCAGGAGTTGCGATGCTATGGGGTGGGTTGAGGGAGCAAGAAATTTCACCCGGACAATAAGGAGATCATTCATTTAAAATTAGATATGAAGTCCGAAAGTGGGGCAGGCGACCAAAAAAAAAACATTTTATTTCAGGCATATTTGGCCCATACTTATTGTTAGTAGAACGACTTAAAACTATGTTAGTATTTAAAATTAAGATATTCATTAAAGTATTTACCGCCGTCTGGGGCCCTGGGCACACGCATTTGTGTTTGAACCCAGTGACCCAGAAGGGGACTGTCCAGCTTGTGGCTGAGCACGTTCAGGATGGTGTTGGCGCTTCCATGCGTGCGGAAACATCAGCGACGCGATACGGCACTGCAGCACAGTGTGAAAGCCGTCTATGTGCACGTGCGCAAACATCGCAGACGCACTACCGTAGCGTGGGAGCCCCACCAGCACCCTGAACGCGTTATCATATTGTATTCGGAGAGCGTTGATGGCCCGCTGCGTGTAGTTGGAAAATTGGTTATCATTTAATCGTCATAATCATTTATTTATTTGTTAACATAGGTGTTTATAAATGAAGATCATTTAAATATTCATCAACAGTACCTATTATATTTATCAACAAGTAATAATTTCATGTTTTTCTTGAAATATTCAAATTATTTTTTATGTCGTTGGGCATAGAACGTGATGCAGTAGAAAAAGTGAAGTTTGTCGAGAATAAATGTATTTAAGCTATGATTTATATTATATGCTTCAGTCTGTGACTTTTTAATGACTATCACGTATCACATCAACTTAAATATAATATCTAAGTAAACGTAAGGTTTAAACTTTGCGATGAGTCGTTCAAAAAACCTAATACTTTGTCTCTGCTCTTGAGTCGAGTTACACTTCTTACTATAACTATTTTGACAGACGCTTATCTTCTGAATGGATTGTTCTAATAATGCTTAAGTTTGGCAACCATAGGTCAAGTACGGCAGAATACACATCGTGGGTCTACATACATCACACACACACGCACACCACTCATATAATTATAATTCTGCACCACCACACTCCCAATCTTAATCTCAAAGCAGTGGTGGCCTAGTGATACCAGCCGCAACTTACGAGTTTCAAACCCTGACAGGCGCTTTACTTTATGTAAATTTTTTCATCATCACTGCTCTCAAAACAGAAAAAACAATAGTTTAAAAAACTAAAAACACGCTTTTAAAACCAAACTAAAAAAGGAGAAAATAATTTAATTCAATTAAAAAGCGTGGGGTGCTTTTTGAGGTATTTTTTTATTTAAATTATTTTTTGTATATATAATGGTTTTTAAAGCGTGTTTTTTAGTTTTTTAAACTATTATTTATTTTCTATTTTTTAGTTCTGCTAACTACAAAAACGTGATTTTTTTAGTAAATTTTTCTTTCCTTTTTTTTCATTTTTCTCATTTTTTTTTTTTAATTATTGAATTGTCATCGGTTGTCGATAAGTTTACAAAGTTTCAATGAAATCTGACTGTTTAAAGTGGGTCAAAATCGCGCTCTAAGGAGTCTGTTACATACAAACAAACAAATAAACAAACATACAAGTGAAGCTAATATAAAGCGTGTAAAAAAAAAACATCGCGAGGACACCAATGTCCTAGAACCAAAAAATCGAAGACATGTGACATCTACCAACCCGCACTGGGCCCGCGTGGTGGATTACGCCCATTCTCTCTGACAGAGGCAGAGGGAACGTTATATGTTGCTCATGCACACACTTAATCACCTCTCTACTCTGGAAAACAAATTGCGAGCCCCAAAATACAGACTAAGTATGTTTGGTTTCTATAAACAAAAACGAATCGTTTTGCTTACAATGGTAGTATTTTTTATTCCCAATCTAGGAATATAAGTAGATACGTATGCAAATGTTACTTCTAATAGCGACTTCCATATGGGACGGTATACTAGACAAAGCTATGAGGTATATCCTTCATTAATATTGGTAAATATATAAGAGTCTTAATTTTGTCCAATAACGGTCCGTAAATTATTAATCGGCCATAACTGACTAGTTTGGGGCTCACTAGCAACTAACAGTAATGTAACCTAAATGTAGGTAATATTTAAAGCCACTTGTATGACATTTTCACCTGCCCTGTAACCTGCCTATACATTACATTAATATAAACCTATTTTCTGTCTTTCTTTCAATGTATGTATTTTTCCATTTTCTTCATGATTTCTCATGGTAGAAAACTTGAAAACAAATAGAACACAGCTTTTAACACCTTAATTATTTTTTTGACTTTATTAAACACTAGCTTCTTCCAAAAATTCAGCTATCATTTATAAAAAAAAAAAAAACAATTCCGACTGGTAGTTCCAGAAAATAGCGCGAAGTATAGATAATTATGTTCATTAATAAGTACAAGATTGAAGATGAGAGTATGTACAGCTAATGGAACGTGTAACGGTACTTGTGTATGTATTATGTAATTTTTTTTAATGTTTTCAGACATGTGTGTATTTTTTAAAATTTTCATAAGTAGGTAGGTACTTAACGCAATAATGTAACCTGAAAATATAATCTATTCATTCGCATCTTATAGTGCATATTATTATTCTAATCATAATGACACATTAAGAATACTGCTTTTACCAAAGTAAAAATATACTTTTTTAATAATTACATTGAGTTTACATTTTGAACACAATCATCAGCAAATGTGAAAAGCACACGAAATACTGAAGACTGTCAAATTAATTTCGTCCCGCGGAAGCCATTTACTCTTGACCCTGAAATGCCGCGACACTTACACAACGCTTTCCTCATCATCTAACTAAATTAAAACTATAAATAGCTTCAACAATAGAAGATCAGCACAGTCAACCTACAATCATGAAACTGTTCGTAGCAGTGGCACTCCTGTGCCTAGCAGTGGCCTACGCTCGGGAGTTGGGCGAGGAGGAAAAGGATCTCGTGGCAGCAGCCACTGGCAAGGGAAAGGGAGGCGGTGGTGGTGGCGGCCATCATGAAGAAGGTGGTGGTCATGAGCACCATGCCGATCACCACCATGAGCACGGACACAAGGGACACAAAGGCCACAAGGGTCATCACCACCACCACAAAGGCGAACACGGTGGTCATGGCAAGCACCACAAAGGAGAGCACCATCACGAAGATGGTGGTCATCACAAGAAACACTGGGATGAACATGACCATCATGGACACCATCACGAACATGGTCATCATCATAAAGGCGAGAAACACGGCCATCATGAGCACCACGACAAGGGCGAAAAGACCGACGGTTACCACAAGAAGTACCACAAGGACGAGTTCCACAAGGATCATCACTTCTACGACGGCGATCACAACGAAGGCAAGCACCACAAACATGGTCATCATCACGGACATCACGAACATAAGGGAGGACACCACAAGAAGGGCGGTCATCACGAGCATGGACATCACGAAGGACATCATGGCAAGCACGGACATCATGACAAGCACCATCACGATCATGACCATCATGAACACAAGGGACATCACGGACACGAAGAACATCATCACCATCACCATGATCATGGCAAGAAGGGAGGTCATGGCGACCATAAAGACTGGGGCTTCCACCACGGAAAACATTGAGTCGCTAAGACTAGACTGTGATATTGTTATATATTTTTGTTACGAGTTTTTGTTGATTTTTTATAAATTATTATTGAATAAGCTTCGTTACAAAAATGTGCGAATAAAATTGTTATAGCATTATTTTATTGGTATTCTTTATCTGGCTTTTTTGAATTCTGAAGTTGATTAGATAATTCAGTTTGGGAAGAATATTTACAAAATAAAATTAACTAGGTGCTACAACCTACTCATTTTAAAATATTTACCCAAAACAGAAGACTATTTGAAGACACTAGACAAAAATTACAGCTCATTATACCTGCTTCATGTTTAACCAGTAGCAGAGACTTCATGGAGTCATTGTCATTTTGATGAGTGCTAATCATATTCGCGTCATGCATGTACCATTAGAAGACTGTAACTATTCTTTTCTTTCGTTATTTTCAATTTCTAAAAACCTTATTGCAAATTAAAAAATAATTAGCATGAAAATTAAACTGGCTCCACATAATTACGTTCGTAACACGCTGACCGTAATCAATCTTGCCAAAAAGATCACCTGTCCCTTTGGGTTAATAAGGGGAATTCGTATGTGGCTAATTTCAAATCCTGGGTAATAGATGACTTTGTACCATGGGCAGTTGGTAGCTTAGCTGGATTTCGGGATATTTTTATGGGATAAGTCTTTTTATTAGGCAGGTAAAGTCGATTTTAATTAAATTCTATAGTTTTTCCAGAATTAACATTTTATTCTCATATATCTAAGGAGCGAGTTGACGACTAACGTTGAACAAGACATATTGCGCTGACCCCAAATAACATTGGATTAAGGGCAAAAGACCGATGAAGATGTCTAAGGAGCTAGAACTAGTTCCATATCTACTTAAACATAGCAATTTAATATATCTTTATGATCTGTGACTTTTTTTGATCTTTATTTATTTGAAGTAATTTTATCACTCAGTGATAATTTCACCCCCGTAAAAGAAATCATTAAACGACTTAAAACTAAACAAGGGGTAGTAAACAGTTATTATTTTAATTATGACCTACATAATAGTGCTGTCCGTATTCGTTCTGATAAATAACCAACAACAGTCGACACAACATTCTAACTTCAACCGACAAAAGGGACACTAGGATGCTGTAACATATGCTCCCACTTCAAATCCCACACCAAGCGAATATTGTCTATGCGTATGTTCCGGTCACATTCCATCAGTGATCAGTGACATTTCGTTTTTTGTTTCCATTGGATGGTACGTGTCGTACATACGATGAACTACAATATAAGTTTTATTGTTACGACAGCCATAGCCGTTCAGTGTCTCAGACGGTGCTTACTGTTATAATAAATGAATAACATTTGCTTGTAGCATAACCAGTTATGACGCTCCCACTACTGGTCGTGGGCTCTATAATGTGTGACCTGTGGTCGCTAGTCGATTTTTGATACGTCTTCGAATTCTTGGTATTCTCACGATGTTTTCGACGACGTCGACGGAAGAATAGACAAGACTATTAACTAAATTATGTACAATAGGAGAAGATAGCTATGTTTTTCTATTAATTATCACAGTTATGCGTTCTTAACGAATCATGATTTTGTACATAATCGTATATATTTTGTGGCCGTAGAGTAGATTTTTTGTTGTTAGTGTGATTTTGACAGTTTGGGAAGAAATATTCTTCTGAAATAGGCTACATTTATAAGGACCTAGACAAAGATCGTTAGAAACGAAAGACAAAAGTACAGATTGTAGGAGGATATCTAAGGTGCGATGTCAAAAATGGAGAAACGAAATGTCACTTTGTATTGAAAAAGCATTGTTTATTCTACGTAGAATTAGAAAGCGTCATGCTAAGTCTGCTAGAGATACGACGCGACGCGCGACGGTGCGATACGGGAACAAATCTTTCTATAACACACCGTGCTGTATTTTCATAAGCTGCATTATACTTAATGTAGCAAGCGTAATCAAACAATAAATTAATTGGGATATCTGGTATAAATAACACTGCCACTGGTAAAATAAACTATCTTGCATTAGATAAGCATAATTCACTTAAAGCTTTGTTATCTCCTCTCAATATTCCCTAAGTTTCTAACAACTAATTGCCTTAAGAGTCGATCCAATAATTCGCTCTTTATGCAATTACTCCATGTCTACTAACAAGATCCTAAGAAAATAGATTGGAGCAAAATTTACAGAGACCCAAGTAAGGGCTCGTAGCTAAAATAACGTTGCAGACAAGCCGTAGATTACAATACAATACGTTTAAATACATATTAGATTATGCTAGACCTCCCCCTATTTGGGTTATGGTACCAATTATAACGAGTGGAGAAAGTGGTTGGATTAGTATGGTACTTTATATTTTTAAATGCATTACTTGTAGTAAATACGGGATACACCAAGGCTTAGTACTCGGTCATTTCTATTGAGTAACAATAACCTTATTTTCATGCAAAATAAATAAGGTACTAGATGATTAAAACAATAAATATTTTCATTATATTTATCTACATAAACACTCAAGGAATTCCTGTATAGTGCAATTATAAGCCTTGAAATCAGTTAAGTTGTCACAATTCAATGTCCCTATAATACGCCAGCCCTCAATTAATTTCACACTAATTTCCACTAGTGCAAATATAAGCTATGAAATCATTAATGTTGTCACAATTCGCCTGCCCAAATTCATCCCCGCTGGAACTTACAACCCACCTTCAAACTAATATAGCGAAGTCTGCCACCAAGTTCACCCATTTGCCGGCAGTAAGTAGTGCTAATGTTTGACCCTAAATCTAGTGACTTAGTGCAAACTTCAGCGATGTTGTAAGTATATTTAATTGCACAGAAATCACAGCAAAAATCAAGATGTAAGCTGGGAATAACGTTAATTGTTGTTTTATCCAAGCTTGTTTCTAAAACTAGGGACCTTACATACTATTCTAATCTACAATGAAACTTGCTAAGCGACGCATGATAGGTTTGTGGAATTCTGGATTTACAAAATATAAAGACAAATTTTCCACATTTTGGTATTTTTTGAGAAGCCCGTTGTTCTGAATATTACTGTATTACACACATACACCAACATACATATACATACATACCTGATACGCATACATGGCAAGTTGTGATATTATTAAAACATGATCAAAACTTACGAAGTAGAAGAGATAAAATACTACGTATTATTGAACCTAAATCAAAAACCACTCATCAGAACTTGACGAAATATATATGAGATCACACTTAAAGTACCACCTTTCCAATAAAAAACAATCATCGAAATCGGTCGACGTGGTAAATAATATTATCGCTGGGCATACATAAAAATGGATTCAATCGAATTGGTATCCTCCTCCTTTTTATTGTCGATTAAAAAGGATGGCGAGACTTACTACGGAATACATAATAGGTTAAGTAAGAAAATATTACACAAAATAACCATACCTAGTTACGGTGGCTGTAACTGTCTTCAGTCAAAATCAAAATAAAATAGTGTTCCTGTAAACCTCTATTACGAGGTTTACGAGGACCACCAGCATGGATTCCATCATAGTCGGTCTACTGGGGACCTTCTTGTGTATGTCACGCATTGCTGGGGCGAGACCATTGAGAAACACGGCGAAGCCCTGGCTGTGTCGCTTGATATCTCAAAGGCCTTTGACAGGGTCTGGCATGCTAGTCTGGTGAGTAAGCTTCCCGCATTCGGCAGTCCCGCTGAGTTTTGCAACTGGATTTCCGACTTCCTGAGTGATCGGTCTATCAGAGTGGTAATAGGTGGTTGCTCATCGGATCATAAGGCTATTGATGCCCGTGTTCCTTAGGTGTCTGTTCTTTCTGCGGCTCTATTTCTGCTGCATATTAACGACGTGCTACATTATGGTGCTATCGAGTACGCAGATGACAGCACAGTTTCAGATAGATATCTGTCCAGTGCAAGAGCCAGCAGAGATGAATCAACTGCTCTTAGAGAGGCCATAGTGAAGCGATTGAATTTAACCTCTAATCTTGTTTCCCAGTGGGGTGACGACAATCTGGTCAAATTCAATGCTCAGAAAATACAGGCGTGTCTTTTTACTGCCAAAAGAAGCCAGTTCCAGTTATTCCCAACTTTCCGAGGTGCATCTGTACCCGTTACCGACCGCCTAACGCTTTTGGGCATGGAGTTGACGTCCGATCTCAACTTCGGCTCAACCATCGAGTCAAAAGCTCAGACTTAGTCACGAATTAGTTTAATTCGTCAACCCAAAAGGATTTTAATTTTCATAGATCATATTTGGACGCAGTAAATTCCTTGTGATATAAGCAAATCGGGATAGCACGTAAAATGCTGAAGACTATCATATTACACTCGGCTCGCGAACCCATTTTTACGCTACGCAATGCAAGTCATAAGCGTCAGCGAGAATATCAGTGAGATTTTTTGGAAACTGTAAATTTATATAATTGCTATCGCTGTATTTTCTCATACTGGTTTAGACATCAACACAGTAAATATACAATAAACTTTACTATTCACAAAGCAGTGATAGCCCAGAAGGAACGGCTGCGAATTACGAATTGTAGGTCGTAGGTTTGAACCCAGACAGGCACTTTACTTTGTGCAAATAATTTCATCACCACTGCTCCCAAAATGGTAAGGAAAACATCGTTAGTAAACGGGCTCGGAAGGCATCTGACATCCACCAACCCACACTGGGCCCTCGTGGTAGATTACAGCTCAATCCCTCTCAAAGAGAGGAGGCCTGTGTCCCAGTAGTCGGAATATAATAGGCTGATTATATGTACTTTACTATTTAACTCTGCTTCACTTAGTACATGATCTGTAGTGTGTTTACCTCCTCCTTGCGTCGTATTCCTCAATGCTGAGGTCGTGATCTCCCTTCAGTATCACCTTCTCTTTGATGATATTTCTCCATCTGTCTCTGTCTCTGTCTGTGTGAAGGGCAACGTGGACTGTGGAGTCAAGGGCGGTGCGGATCTGGTCAGACCATCGTATTGGGCTACGACCACGAGGTCTTTTCCCGGATGGGAAGCTAATCGTGACCGGCAAGGTCACGATTAGCTTTTCTAGGTTGCCATCGTCTTTCCTCGCAATGTGACCGAAGTATTCCAAGACTATACGCAGGCACTCGGATGACAGCTGTGAGAAGATTTTGAGCTCTCGCACTATGGAGATGTTTGTCCGATATGCTGTCAAGGATACGCAGTATCTCTCTCGAGCACCACATCTCAAAGCGTCAACGCGTAGCGTAGTTACAGGAAATTTAATAATATTAAAGTGTCATATTTTACCTACCTATGTACCAATTTAAAGGCTTGGATTGCGTTCTGTAACATACTGTACACCGTGGTGCTCCAAAAGTTGTAAAAAGTTATCTTGTCCAATCACGCCACCATCCTCGAAAGCACTAGGATAAAATAACATAAAATTACACTTTGTTTCCCTGAAGGGCAGGGTCTAATATTAGATACATCCACATTTCAATAGTTTGGTTTCAGTCCCATGTAATGGGGGGTGAGTTTATTGCCACCAACTAGGCACGGTCGCTCACAATGGGCCTTATCAGAAGGCTTGAAGTCACCCAAAGGGCAAATGGAGAGGGCTATGCTCGGAGTTTCCCTACGCGATCGAATCAGAAATTAAGAGATCCGCAGGAGAACCAAGGCAACCGACATAGCCCGAAGAATTGCCAAACTTAAGTGGCAGTGGGCAGGGCACATTGCTCGCAAAACAGATGGCCGATGGGGCCGAAAGGTTCTGTAGTGGCGACCGCGTACCGGAAGACGTAGAGTGGGAAGGCCTCCCACAAGGTGGACCGATGATCTTGTAAAAGCTGCGGAAATACGCTGGATGTGGGAAGCATAAGACCAGTCGAAGTGGAGAAGCCTGGGGGAGCCTATGTCCAGCAGTGGACGTCTTTCGGCTGAAATGATGATGAACCAGGAACAAATCCAGACTCTGGACAATAAAATAATAGTAGAAAGAAAAAGAGGATGAAAAGAATAAAAGCGTTGTCGATTAACGTAATAAACTTTAAGCTTGGACCACAGTAACTCAAAGCCTGGTCCATGGTACGCACGGTGTCATAGTAACGTGAAGCATCGTTCAGGCGTATCCTTTGAGTGCGTTCACTTTGCTCATTGGTACATCACTTTAATGTCAACTGCAACTGCGAATATGTATGTACATATTCTGTCGTACAATTTCTGAGAATGCGCCGTGTTTGATATACGGAGTAACTGATTGTGCAATCTGTTAGATGGAAATGAAAATATTTCCTTTAAGAAAGATCAAAGAAATATTTTCATTCAATATTTGTCAAATTTAAATGTTTACTCCATATTATCGAATGGATCCTTTTTATGGAGTGGATTTTTTTAATTTCTCTTATGTGGAATAAGAGGTTCTTGGCTATAAATATAACTTTTTTTGTGTTTATTTTATAATGTGCGTCTTATTAGTGCGCATTAAATACTTTTCTCTTTTCTTTCTTTTTTGCCAAGAGATAATGACGGTAGACCACCTAGCCTCAAAAACAAAATACTTCAAGATTTCATTTTGATAAAAATTGTGGTTTCTTCTTTTATTTGATTAATCAGAATCAAAATAGCCACAATGATCTAATTAACTTTATCTATCCACAACAAAGAACGTTAAAGTTCTAACACTAATGAAATTGGTATAAGTTACAGACAGTTGTCTGAAACCAATAGAGTTAAGTGGCCAGAACTGCATCACTAGTTAACTACTTTTCCGATATTTGTTCCTATTGCTGTTCTACGCGTATTAGTCGAAACACTTTTGAAGTATTCGTGTTTATTACGCCGTTTTAGGTCCTGCAGAACTTTAAAATATTGTAGACTGGTTTTTACTTTAATCTGAGTTTTTGTTTCAAGAGTACGACTTGCTTACAGGGCTTGCATACAAGGCTGTCCATAATGTTTTAATTTTTTATTTTTGGGGTTCCGTAGGTCCGAAAGAGAAACTAAACTTTTATAGGAGCATTCATGTCTATCCGTCTATAACAGTTAATTTGCTCTGAATTTACTGGACAAAAGTCTATACCTAATCTACTGAAGTTGAAATTGAAATATCATGCGCTTATGAAAAGGTGTATGAACGAAATGGAGGCAAAAGGAGTATGCAAGGATCGTAGCAGGTGGCGTTATGTAGTTTCTGCCTACCCCCATGGGAAAATACGAATTAACTAAATTAATTAATTTTGGATAAGCTAGTACTATCTTATTTTATTCAAGATTACACGACGCATCATAGTGGTAATCAATAAAGTGGAGTAATGAATACTCCACTTTATTGATTACCACGATGATGCGTTTTTTTTAAGTGAAACTTCTTATGCGACTTCCAACAAGGTTGCGTTAAACTTTTAACGCAACCGACGCAACAGAGTGAGTCGGTTTCACTTCTTCCGCGCGGAGGGACTCCACGCACTTTTTTTTGAAGTGATACTTCTTATGCGACTTGCAACGAGGTTGCGTTAAACGTTTAACGCAACCAACGCAACAGAGTGAGTCGGTTTCACTTCTTCCGCGCGGAGGGACTCTACGCAACTTTTTGGATGGAAAATCATCAAATGACGTTTCCTGCTCTGGGCGGAGCGCAAAGGCGTGTCAGACTTTTACTGACTAAAACCCACCCGTGTTCGTTCAATTGCCTGTGTGCCAGGGGCCACGTTATCTCTTTCGAACAACCAGCACCCCTGGCAGGACTACTATGATGCGTCGTTTAATCTTGAATGGATCCAACATACAAACTTGACATTCCTTTACTCGATCCTCCACCTACTTATCTGGCTTGAGTCTCAAAGCATATTGTCAACAGTATCAAATCGTACTACAGCAATAGGAATACGGCGATGTCTAGATAGTTGCATTACAACAAGCCCAGGGAGTTGGAATACAAATCGCTTTTGTTATAAAACTGTAAGTCTTATGCACATTCTGGAGTCTCCGATGGACTGTTAAACGATCAGAATCGGAAATCGTTTTGATAAGTTTAGCCTATTAACTATTTGTTTTGGTTTATTTAACTAGATTACACAATCAAATGGCTTATTGGGCGATTTGCACGAATTTAATCGTCCAAATAATATTATAAACATTTTAATTAATGTGTAGATTTGTCGGACCCGGGTAAGTATATTTGTGCAAACCGATTAGTAAGACAAACAATCATGGTACGATGAAAAATACTTTTTCGGTACTGCTCCTCGTGAAACTGCCCGTCTGTAAATTGCTTTAGGTATTTTAGATTGTAAACTATGGGTGCTTGTAGAATTGTAGACACCTTCACATGTACAGTTTTTAACAACTAATTAGAAGAAGGCTTCGTCTTCACATAATAATTATGTGGTGGATCGACTAGAACGGCGTACAATGATCGTTGATATAACGGTCCCGCATGAAGAGAACCTCGTGAAAGCCGAGAAAGATAAACAAATTAAGTATCTTGAGTTGGCTCGCAAGGTGGTCGACATGTGGGATGTGGACTCGGCGATCATTGTACAGATAGTCGTTACAGCCAATGGCTTGATAGCCAAGAGCCTCGACCAACACCTGAGGAGGCTCTCGTTGGGCAGCTGGGTCAAGAGCTTGATCCAGAAAGCGGTACTCCTGGACACGGCTCGCATTGTTAGGAGGTTCCTCTCTCTGGAGCCCTGACCGCCGGTAGCTTGGACCCTGTTCCAGATACCAGTGGGCTACTATTATTTATATTTTTAAATGTTTTTATATGTTTTATATTCTAATATTTAAAAATGTAATTTATATGTGTTGTATATGTTAAAATAAAGGATATAGTTATTGTATAGAAAATAATATGAAACATGTTAAAAGAATAACGGAGGAGTTTCTTGCCCATTCTTCTCAATATGAAACTACCTTTTGTAAGGGGCGACTAGAATCGGTCCTATATTTTTGTAAATTTTGTCGTTCAAACGTTCAAATTGCCTTTTAAGTGCCTATTGGAAATAAATTATTAGACTTTGAAATTTACATATTTTTCAACGTCGATATCGACCGGTAGTGCGTGTGTATGAAGCTGGCAAAAAAATTATAATACGTTAAAAATACGAAAAATTTTACTCTTTACAATTTCGTGAATTAAAATGTGAATAACATATCAAACGTAACAATTAACGCTACCCACAAATAAGAGCAGTTATTTTGCGGTTCAACTGTGGTCAGTCACAGTTAAACCACAGTTAACGATGGCCGAGTAACAATGATTTTGAACCGTTGCGTTTAGTTACAAAGGTCATTTGAAATAGGGCGTTTAATTTAACGTTGACGTACCTACAAATGGTTAGTTACGCGCGAAGTGGTAAAATTTACTAAGTATTACATGTTGCTAGGTAACGAGTCAATGACTTTTCCATTAATAGAGTGGAAATGTAACGGTTTTTATGGTATTAAATTGAGGTAACGAAGAAAAGGTTTCGTGAAATGATTTACTTAAAAACTAAAAGAGTTCTTGTTGGTTCCACAAAATTATACTTACAGTATGAGTGTTGATGGATAAATGTGTATTAATATATATATATATATATATGCCTAATGCATGTTTTAAGTTAGACGGTTTGAATTCCGCATGTAGTCCTTCAGGTGGGTCATAGTGTGCGCGTCATGGCGGCCGTCGGTGGTTATTCCAACCAGCCGACCTCCTTCCAGAAGTTGATTAATACTTCTAGTCTGTTGAGAACATCTGTGTCAGATCTGGGTACCCCAAGGGTTTCCGTCCTAATCTGGGAGACGCCTGTGCACTTATATGCCTAAAGTCAAAAAGACACCTGAAGTATTTAATTATAGCAGACCAATTTTCTTTTGGCGCTCGGCTAAAATTGTACATAACGCAGCAATTTGATTTTTTCTGTACCATATCCATAGAGTTAGACAATTCCACAAATGCTTACCTACTGCGTCACCCTGTCAATGTCATTCAAGGGCTAAAAAATCTCTGTAGAACTGTATACCTTATGCGCAATAGGCACACTGTAATGACACGGCTAAATGAATGTACATCAAAATGCTAAGGCTATAAATTCTAAGCAGTTTTGACAGAATTATAGCAGCTTTTATCAGCAGCATAGGTGTAAAAAGTTTCGAGTGTTAAATAAAACAAAACCTACAATATCAACTGCTTAGCTCTACTCCAACTTATGGCTATGTCAGTCTAACTGGATGCAGCTGAAAACCAGTATTTTACATGGAGCAGCTACCTATCTGACCTCCACAATTCTGTTACTGGGTAACACGATATCCCTATGTTCTACATACTTACTGGCTGTCAAACATTCGGGCTTCTGACCACCCGTAACGACTGTCAAAAATCCACGAACGACAGCCGTGACCAACAGCTTGACGAGTTTTTCGAGGCAGGGAAGGGCCTTGATATGTAAAAATGGCTACTCATCTACGGCAAACGTAGCTGAACCTAATAGGTAGATGCGTGCGGTTATTATAACTTAGCCTCTAATCCCTCCTAGAAAAAGCCTACAATAAATTGATGATGAATGGTACAAAACTGTAACCCATCTTACAATACTTTAGTGAACCTAAAGATTATCAGATAATCCACCTCACGTCGTCAGAAATTCTAAGCTAACCAAAGTAAATTATGGAGAAGCGTCTGAAAAATGCCCCATCAAGCTACAGTCATAAATCGCCCGTGTGCGGAGAGCACCATCTAAGTTTGCCCAACTTAGCCCTCGAGGGCATTGTATAACTTAATGGAAGTAACTTAGAAGATAAAGGTATATCTGGTGGGGAGGGGTATTATTAATAGGATGCATGAAAACTCGGAAGGTATACACCAACTTAAAGCGGAGGATATTTCCTGTTTGTAGATTATTTAGCAGAATTACTGGAAAACTGTAAGAAAGCGAATACCTAAGATGTGTTTAATTAAACAGTCGCTAGTCTAAGCTATATTTTTTCAGAAAGGTAAATGCATTTAAAGTTTTGCATAACATTTGGGTAAATTTCATGATGATACAGCCAGCCACAGCTAGTTTATATCGTATAGATACAACTTCCCAACCCTCTCGAGGAAATTCTTAACCCATAATGGGTTATGACAGACATTAAAGCATCATCATTGCTTAGCCTTTTCCTAACGTTAGGGTCAGCTTCCAGTCTACCTGGATCCAACTTAGTGCCAGTATACAGGAAAAGTTTTTATTCAGTGCGCAAACTGTGACCATGAATTTAGCATATCATTCTAGACCACCAAGCGGAGAAATTTTTCGTCGGTTATACAAAACAAAATCAGCTGTTTCATAGAAAAGTGCAATACCTACGCGGTCAAAATGTATGGAACAGCTGATTGTTTTGCGCACTGAATAAATTTTTACCTGTATACATGGATCGACTACCTATCTGACCTCGATAACCCGTTTACTGAGTAATATGATACCTCTTCATAAGACTGGTTGTCAGACTTTCGGGCTTCTGACGACCCATAACAACATGCTTAACGTGCTTTCCGAGGTACGCGCAAACGCAGTTTTAACTGATCAATCGACCCATGCGGCTGTTAGTGCTTAGCCATAATCCCCTAAACCAACGACACATCAAATCAACCCAACCTGCCTTATTTTAGAAAATAAACATGATGTAAAAAATAAAAGTACTTATGTCAATTAATCGACACCTAATTTTAATACCAGTTTAAGACCTTACCCCAATATTCACAGGTACCAATCCTCTTCGTCAAATACGTGCTTACACGTAATCAATGAAACAAAGTGCACTTTACAGAATACGTGCCACCTGTAGAGAGCGAGGGATATCGCGCGTGTACACAACGCCGCGTTTTATCCCCCCGTGTGTGCTAAGCTTTATTTAAACTTTTTCGTTTTATTCGACAGTGCGTTCGCACCTTTTGTTTTACGTTCAATGTTTGTTGTGGTGTGATGCGGGTGTCACCGAGTGTATTATAAGTAGCTATATATCTAACCTAGCTGTAGGTTTCAGTAGGATGAGCCTTTACAAACTATGTTGGGGTCAGTTTCCAGTCTAACCGGTTTCAGCTGAATACCAGTAATTTTCATGGAGCGACTGCCTACCTAGTTACTCGGTAATACGATACACCTAGACTGATTGTCAGACTTTCGGGCTTCTGATGACCCGTAACGACTGTCAAAGATCCACAAATGACAGCCGGGACCAACGGCTTTCCGAGGCACGAAGGGATCTTGGTATGTAAAGATGGTCACCCATCCGCGGACCAACCGAGCTTAAGGTGAATGCGCAGTGGTGGACCGCGAAATTCAAATTTTCTTACGTTTTTGCAATTTTCAGGTCAGTATCAGGTTGTATCCTGATCAAAATGTGATTTGCGAATATAACAGGTACGTGTTTACAGAATTATAGTCATTAGAATGTCTAATATATCTCTTATAAGTTAGATTTCTTCCACAAGCACTTTTCCATAAGAAATTTGTTCTTATGGAACAAATCTAACTTAGAAAGATGTATTATTGATTCTAATGATTATAAATCTGTAAATACGTACATGTTATAGTCGCAAATCATATTTTGATCAAGTAACAAGCTGACACTCACCTGAAAATTGTAAAAAACGTAACAAAATTTGAATTTCGCGCTCTACCACTGCGCATTCACCTTAAGAGTATATTATTTACAAGAAATATTTTTTAAAGTATGACTTCGTTATTGCTTGGACAATTTTGGTCAATTGAAAAGCCACTAAGGTGGAAACCATAATAGTCTCTTCAGACTTATTTTACCTCTGATTTTACGTCACTGTCAAAATCAAAGTGACCTTTTTCTCGTAACGATAAGGTTGCTTTTGGGTTGCCACCACTTGCAAGCCTGTTAAAATCAAAGTGACCTTTATTCTCGTTAACCTAAGGTTGCTGTTTGGCACCGTGCAAGAGGTTTGTAAATTTCACTTATGACAGTAATTATTTGAAAAAAGAATCATACTTGCCTACTCATCTTCATACACAGTTATTAAATTTATAAACAAACCAAGAGATGGCGCTACAGTATCCACATAATGATTCGCACCTTTGACCCACATAGGTGTTTTTCAAAGCGCTCAACAAAATTTACGTTTGTGCAATAAACATGCCAGTTTACAATTGAAAAAATGTTTCAGAAGAGATTGTATATTAAAAATTAGTTTAAGACAAACATAGCACGTGTCCATATTAAAAAAGGTTGGTTTGTTCACTGTTTTTATTTTAGTTCCAAAATTGACAATGGTACAGTATAATATCACATCATATCACTTAGTACTCTTACATAAGCAGATATCGGATATTCGAATGCATATTCACCTAAAGTTGAGATGTTGGCTAACATGGAATGCGCTTTTGTATCGAAAAAGTTTTAATTTAGGTAAGTAATTTGTTTATTTCTTGTTTTAACTAATACAAACCACCCCTCCTCTAGTAGATACACATATTTGTAGCGGGTTAAACATTAATTTTAAATTAATACACATCTGAATAGTTATGCAATCCATGAATCCCGGGGTTTTTAATAAATTTAAAAAATAATTTATAAAGCCGCTTCCATACTTTCATAGCTAAAAATTATCTTTAGGTAAATATGCATCCGAATATCCGATCTTTGTACATAAGTGTCTACGGCCTATTTGAGAAGTCATTGGTTACAAAAACTAAAACCCGACTATTGAAAAACATGCTCTATAAGCCACTTGGGCCTAAAGCTTATGATAGTGTACTACTGGTTAGTATGTATAGTGTAGTTGGCATACGACCTCAGCGTTTTTTTAGTTCATTTCTTTATATCTTTTAGACACAATGGACAATCAAGACGCTTCGAATCGATTGTCCGTTGTTTGTCAAATTATGATAGGTAATTATTTTAGAAGTTATGATTTGACGGAACAGATGAACATACATACATACATACCGGTCAAAATCCTAACCCTCCTTTTTTCTTTTTCGTAGTCGGGTACAAAATCAGTTTATGCTGTGGCCCAATTCTATTGAAATTCCGTATTACGCTAGGCCAGCTCCAGTTCAAATGTTATCACGGATGTGCGGTTATTGCATATTCCTGCTTCTAAAAAGGTATATTTTTGTACCGTTACAAAGTAAGCAGGTATATAAACAAATGGTTTAATTTATTTTCTTAACAGACCAATACTAAGAAAATAAATTCTTACATCTTAGTTCAATTGATTCAATTTTACGACTAACGTTACTTTCTAGATTTCTCTGAATCTTACATTAGCTTGAAAACAGTAAAATTCTAATAAAACTCGATATATTTTCGAATCGTTCAAAATGATCAATCAAGAATTTTATGACGTATTTGAAGAATTACGAGCAATTGAAGGTCGAAATTTTATTTGATTTGCAATTTTTATTTTTATTACACGCACCTTTAAAATATATATTTCCGATGAATTCAATTCGATTTTATCGTTTACCAGTGTAATGAGGTAATTTTCGTTCTATTAGTCACCATACCTACCTATAGAAAAGTAGAGGCTACATTTAATTATTAATTAAAAAAATTACAGAATATTAATTGCCAATTAAAATAACAGCATTATCCTCATTAACATAGTATCACACGCATTTGCGGGTTGGAACGTGTTATAGTGCGCTGCCGCAGGGTTAACTTGATGTCGGCCGAGCGCCGCGCATGCGCACAGCCCGCGCGTCGCCTGCGACGCCCCTCCCGCGGTTTCCATATACACGAGTCGTACGACGCCCGCTCCGACGCGCGCACGTCATATCTTCCTTCCGCGGCTCTCGTTCGCTCCCGCCAAATTTGTAACCACCTATTGTCTTTCACTTGTATTAACCGCCCGCCATGACAATAGTCTATAATGTTCCCACTACGAGGACAAAGGCCTCTCTGTAGCAGACAGTGGGCCGTAATCCACGCGGGCCCAGTGCAGTTAGGAAGATGTCACATGTCTTCGAATTTTTGGTTCTAGGACATGCCGTTTCCCTCACGATGTTTTCCTTCACCGTTTTGTAAACAGGGAATCTTAAACAAGGGGCACAATCTTTTTATCGATTCAATTATCGCTGACAAAATGACATAAGTATAATCAGCCTATCGTTTCCACTGCTGGGATCCAGGCTTTCTCTGTATGACTAGGAGTGGGCCATAATACACCACATGGGCCCAGTGCGGATTGATGGATATCATACATGTCTTCGATAGTACGCAAAATACGCGCTTTGACGTGGAGTTGCGGATAACAGCCCGTATTACCTATTAAAGTAAACTTTGTAAACTTGTCGAGGACCGATGACAATTTGATAATTAAAAAACAAAATGAGAAAAAAAAACACGTTTTTGTAGTTAGCAGAACTAAAAAATAGAAAATAAATAATACTTTAAAAAACTAAAAAACACGTTTTAAAAACCAAACTAAAAAAGGAGAAAATAATTTAATTCAATTAAAAAGCGTGGGGTGCTTTTTGACGTATTTTTATAATCACTTACTGTCAAGCACCCCACGCTTTTTAATTGAATTAAATTATTTTCTCCTTTTTAGTTTGGTTTTTAAAGCGTGTTTTTTAGTTTTTTAAACTATTATTTTTGGTTCTAATACACGCTAGTTTCCGCCCGCCGTTTTCATTCACCATTTGAGAGCAGTGGTGTTGAAATAATTTACACAAAGTAAGGAGCCTGTCAGGGCGAACCCTGACAGGCTCCTTACTTTGTGTAAATTATTATAATAACCTAAGATTTATAACTCGTAAGTTGCGGCCACGGGGCCACCACTGCTCAGTCTTCTACGTATATTGTCGTATTATTACCGTAAGCCAATAGAACACGTAACCAACTCCTTGTTATTGTCGTCAAAGGGACTATCAAAGTGAATGAGCACATAATACCATTACACAGAGTTCATCACTCCTGGTGCATGACCATTTATTGCATTGGTAAAAGTTGTACCTACGTACCTATAGTCTGTTTTAAAAGGATCAGACGAAAGTGTTAACAACTCCTGCTCGGTTTAAACTCTTACGCAATCACTCACTAAAGGGGCTAATTCAAAGTTCAAAATTTTATATCACACCGCATTTTTCAACAATTTTTGTTTGAATCATTTCAGCCGAAAGACGTCCACTGCTGGACATAGGCCTCCCCCAAGCTCCGCCACTTAGACCGGTTCTGGGCTTCCCGCATCCAGCGGACTCCTGCGGCCCTCACAAGGTCATCGATCATCGGTCATTTGTTTGAATAACATTACTAAATTGTAATTGAAAAATCATCGATAAAAATTGTGCTTCAATTGTAAAATGAATGAAAAACCAAAAAATTCAGGCATAAGTTTAACTAATAAAATCATTTTATTTGCTAGTACTACAAATTGACATTCACACTTAAAATGCTACTTTTGGAGAAGACTATATTATGTAGCATGGAAAAGGGCTGACTTGGAAACCAAACTTCCAAAATGCTGTTCTTTTGTTTACCACTTTTTCCTAAAACAAAATTCCTCAGCCACTCTTCATCTCATCATAGCTACCTACTTCATAAATTACGTTTGCATCACACTAAATAATGCAGCAGATGAGCGTGCGGCTGATAAATGTTGCAGACTAGCGGATTGCGAGTGTAGGGAGCGGGCTAATCAAATATTTTTATGATCGACGCCATTTTTACGGCCGTAGAGGTGGGTCGTGGTGTGCAGTGTAAGAACAAAGCGGATCGCCTGTTGCCTGTTTCCTCTCTATTTAATTTATTAATTAGAAACACGCGTTACCTTTAAGGTTTATATACTCAGACGCTGGTAATCTGTGTAACAGGTTTTCGTAGTCCAGGCAAGCATAACAAATATTTCTTTGTTAATAAGCAAATATATACAGAAAAGTTTTTATCCACTGCGCAAACTGTAACCATGAATTCAGCATACCATTCTAGACACCCCAGCGAAGAAATTTTTTGTCGGTTTTACAACAAAAAAACAGCTGTTTCATAGAAAAGTGCACTTCCTACGCGGTCAAAATGTATGGAACAGCTGATTTTTTTTTGTAAGACCGACAAAAAATTTCTTCGCTGGGGGTCTAGAATGATAATTATGCTGAATTCATGGTTACAGTTTGCGCACTGGTTAAAAAAACTTTTCCTGTATGTACCAATTATAAATTTTTTGTTGTAATCTTCATAATATGTTTAAGGCGATTTCGTGGAAGATAAATAAAAAGTTTATTTATAATTATTACCATGTGGTAATAAAATTATAAGTTACCAAAAACGAGGAAAGTACCACGTTTTTATTCTTTCTGTGTTCCAACAGTTAGGTAGGTATACACCGAGAAGTCATATTATTATGATTTTCATTAAAAAAAAATATCCGTCGTTTTCACAAAGAAGAGAAAATAAGTAAATAAAACTTGTGATTAACCAGAAATTGGCCCTAATTTCGTATTGAAAATGGGCGATACATAAATGCATACGTACTTCTTGTTCGTAAGAAGTGTATGCCTACCAGCGTTTACGTTATACAACCTTTAATCCTTCATAGCAACAGTGAATTATCTGTTATCTCAGCATCATCGCTGACCCATTACCTTCCAGGAGGCGAGATCTAGCTACCGAACCATAGGCGACATCGAATGAATAATAGACACATGATCTTATCACTTACACCATTCCTATATAAAGAAGCGTTCTTCACAACGATTGCTCATTTGTGTACATAATTTGTTTAAGGAAATAAAAGTAAATAATTCAAGCGATGCTAGACGACGACGGGTTTTTGTCGAGATTTTAATTTTGAGCAGTACCTACCCTTTGATCTTACTTGTAGGTACTTGTATTTTTATCGCCCTTAATGTAGGTTAATAAAGCGGAAGTGTGTCTCATATTTCCAAGATGTTTTTCCAAAATACACAAAAAGTAGGAAGAGATCATTAACCTACTAAGTACCTGCTGCTGGTAGAATTATATAAGTTACAGTAAATTTCCACGAGTAAATACAAAGGGTAAAACTTAAAAAAAAAAGCAACCCTCTTCCGGAAAAACACTACAAAGTCAAAAATAGCTTTAATTTCGGAAGTCGGTTTCTTTGGATAGTATTTTTTTTTTAATCACTACCTTTCGATCTACAAAATCATGATTCGTTTAGCTATCTTCTCATAATGTACATCATTTAGTTAATAGTCATGTCTATTCTTCCGTCGACAAATCGGTGCTCGTACAAAGCCTGCTGTTATATCTAAATACACTGGGCGCACCTTGAGACCAACCTCATCTAATTACTCTAAACAAACCCTTCCCTCCCCTCTTACTCCATGCTAATAAAAGAGATGAATTAAAGTTAGCCGAGACTGATTCAAAAGTCTGTTGTTGCACAGACTAAGCAATGTCACCAAGTTATTGTTCATAACCTTATCGAGTAATCCAAATAAATCAATTATCGTATGGACACTAATAGGGGTGATTTAACATACAAAATCTTGAATGTCAAAAATCTTCACACTTCTTATTTTCAATATTGATAAACTCAATACTTGACGAGTAGTATGCAAATATGCAGTTGGCTGACTTTTTGCTGCCTTGGGGATAGGTCGATCATCGTTTTCCAAACATGTTGATTATTTTTTTGTGGCGGCTAAGTAAAAATAGCTGTACGGGTCGATCGATCAGGATAAACTACGCTAGCCGCAGTTGGTGACCATATTTTCATACCAAGACTCCTCCAAGCCTAGGAAAGCACGTTGAGCCGTTGGTCCCGGTGGTCGTTCGCGAATCTTTGACAGTTGTTACAGATCGTCAGAAGCCCAAAAGTCTGACAAACCAGTGTTACCAAAGTGTATCGTATTACCCAGTAACTGGGTGGTGAAGTTCAGATTGGCAGTCGCTCCATGTAAAATGCTGGTAGTAAACTGCACCCGGTTTTTTTTTTTTTTTGAGGATGGGAATCATCAAATAACTTCTCCCGCTCTGGGTGGAGCAGGAGGGCGTGTCAGACTTTTACTGACTAAAACCCACCCGTGCTCCCTCAGTTGCCTGTGTGCCAGGGGCAACGGTATTTAGACTAAAAACCGAAAGGCATCAGAACTAGAAGAAAGAAAGAGATTTTTTATTATTAATAATTATCGTCATCTGTATATATACCTAACAGATGACGATGATTATTAATAAAAAAAATCGTACTTACAATGATCTAATATCTGATGTTTTTATTTCAGACAACAAAACTGTAGCTAATTTATCCAAGGACTTTTCCAGGCACCCAGACTAAAAATTTCCTATTTATAATTACAAAGATTGCACATACAAATCGACTGTGAATACTTCTGAATCGGTTTTTGTACGGACGGCGACCCTGATCGTTTAGACCGTTCACGTATTCCTTTGTCAACGTTGATGTAGTAAGATCACTGACCCACAAAGTTTCACATAAAAACGTTGTATTGCGAATTTTGTTAGACTGTGGCTGTTTTCAAGATCACGTCTTGTCTATAGAACATATAGATAGATCGAATACGATTTAAGGCTCCTACAAAAACACGCAACGCGACTCACGTAGAACAATTTCTATGATAACTTATAAGCTGATCTCGCATTGTATAGGATTTCCATACAGTGCGAGATCAGCGTAAACTGGAAATGTATAGCTTGATGTGTAGCTGTGTTTACTACAAGTGTCGCGTCGCGCTGTCGCGTCGCGCCTATCTGAAGAAGCCTTTATTCTACACCACATTTGAAAAGTTGGTCAGCAGAGTCGGTGGTTGCCTCTTGGGGACCCTTAGGCACTTTATCCCACCAACGACGAGAAAACGACTAACTATCGGCTATTTTCTCGCTCAAGAAACGTACAATAGATATACTTTCTGTGTGAACAAAAGAGACGCATATACAAACAGTTAATCGCTGACTGTTCACACTGCCGGCGAGCACTCGCTTCACTAGTTTGTCGCTGAGCGACAAGAGCTATGAAAGATAACACTCGCGCGGCGATACTCGCCAAGCGATTAGAACTCACATGAATCGCGTATGAGGCTGCAAGACTGACTGTACGATTGACTGCCGCGAGCGAGTGATGCGAGTAATCGCCCGCCTCACTCGCACACTCGCTTATAGCCGAGCTACACAAATATTGGAACTACGCACTCGCTCCCCGCGTCTCGCTAACTCGTTTCTAGTTCTAGCTCTACTCGTTACTCGTTAATCGTTGCCGGTGAGACAAGTGCCTTAGGCACTAGTCCCATCGAGTATAGAGAAGCGAGTAGAGCTAGCAAACAAAAACGAGTTGGCGAGCATCGAGCAACGAGTGTGCGACGGCGACGAGCGATTACTCGATGGTATGCAATGAGACAGAGAACAGTCGTGGCCCAGTGGTAAAGACCCCGACTGACGCGTTGTAGGTCGTAGGTTTAAACCGAGACAGACCCTTTACTTTGTATAAATAATTTCTTCGCCGCAACGTAAACCAAAGTCCCGTTAGTATTGTGCGTCTGCGCGTTACAAGTTTCCATGTCTATGAGGTGTAGCATGTTGAAACTTTCTAACACATTGTTTGTTGTGACGTATTTATGGCTTATTCCACTTAACACAGTTTAAAATGAAAATGGTTAAAAATAAATCCACCGAAATTATAAAAAAAAGAAAAGTATCTACCTTATGTTCGGAAGTCAATGTATGAATTATGAAAGACCCAATGTTTTTTAGAGTTCTGTAACTAGAAGCTGCCAATAGCATCATTTAATCTGAGACTGATTAAGTGTAAAAACAGCATTGTGACTACTGTATTTCGCACCATTTACATGACCACTAAGTATATCATTTTAGTATGACTCTTTGAATTTAAACCTTAGTTAATTAAACCTTCCTGACAATTATAAGAAAACTAAAAGTAATCTAATGAATGTGTATTAATAATAATTTAATTTCATATCTATTTAATTTTTGTGTATTATTATTTTTATTTATTTTTTCTAATACTATGGGTGTACTTATGCGTAAAAACTGGCCTGAAATAAATGAATTTTATTTATTTATTTTATTTAATAGAACCCTCCGCTGTTGGTCCGTCCATCTGACTGTCAGCGGACTGTATCTCATGGATCGTAGAATGTAGACAGTTGAAATTGAGTGTGTATTTCTATTGCTGCTATAACAACAAATAAAAATAAGTAAATTATTTAAGGGGTCATACAAGAAATGTTTTTAATCACAAACCTTTGTGTGCCAATCACATTTGGTCGGTTTTTAAATCTATTTTCATTTCTTTTAAACCAACTTGTTTATTGAAACTACGCAACCACTAAGATCATATGGGGACCATCACTCACTGGTCCATAATATAGGAAGTGGGACATATACCATGGAGCACGCTATAAATCAGGACATGTTTGCATGTGTTCCCCATAAAATATGAGCTCACTGAGGATAATCCCGGCAGCAGATTTTTATGTGATATTAAGGGCTTGTTTTCTAATTTGTATTTATGATTATGTTTCGTGAAGGTTTATAATCCTTAGTAGGGAAGGTGGGATATGCTGCCTTGTTTACCAAACTCCGTACATAAAAAAAAATCCTCAATTATTTTTTCTCCATCAGACACGAATCGATGGTATTCCTGCCTGATCCAGTTTTAAGGCTTCATTCAAGCTGCAGACATGAGAATTGGAGTAGATACCTCAGCCATTTAGATCGGATAGCTGATCAACATACCTATTCACAACCATTTGAAACGCTTCCGTGCCGAATCGAACATCAATCAATAGTATTGAAGGAGTCCGCTAAACGTTGTAATTTTTTCAGTTTATATCAAACTAGCTGCTCGTCCCGGCTTCGCATGGGTGGGATCCCTATTTTTTTTCACTCGACCGTTTTTTTTCGGTTAATATATAGCTTATGACACTCACAAATAACGTGGCTTTCTATTGGTAAAAGTATTTTCAGAATCGGTTCAGTAGATCCAGAGATTACCTCCTAAAACCTCACAAACTTTACCTCTTTATAATATTTGTATAGAAGTATAGATAAATGACCGCTATTCTTCCGATAGTTGCTGTCGGAAGTAAGGCAAATTAGGCTATCGAAGTGTCTCATTTTTGACACGATGTAGCCTGTTGAATGGTTGTGAATATCAGAAAAATTTAAATAGCGGATAACATTTCCAATTTTTATTTACGAAATTTCAGTTTTAGTGGACCTATCTTAAGCTCAGTATGCATTTCTTTTAAGTCTAATCAAAAAAGCATTTACCAAGTATCATAATAACCAAATGAAACTACCATAAGTACCAAAATTTAGTATATATTTATTAAATTGGAAAAAAAACGTGACGCCTTTGTACGGTTTTCATTATAATATTGCAGTACCCAGTTTATATTGATCCGTATTTCCCTATGTGAACAGTTAACAAAAAATCCAAAGTAAAATGGTTACGAATATTACCGAGACTTGCATCTAGACAGACACTTGGCCGCTGTTATTCTAAACAAAATTTCAATAGTCCCCGCTGACAAGGTACAATATTTTGACCAACTTCTTTCTGACCTCCATCTAAGAGAAAGCGACTAGACTCCGCAATCAATTTAGCTGACTCATGTTAAAACGGATAAACAGTGGACACCTTTCTCTAATAACAATTAAGAATTATTTCTTCTATTTACTCGAAAACAACACTTATGTGTGAAATATTTCGGGTTTTTACCCATTTTGACGGGTTATAAACTCGAAACGGTACTGTCTGTCATGGAGTGAGAGTAAAAACTATACACAGATCAAAATGATAAAGTTGAATAAAAACTACGCAGTTTCATTTTTGGTTTATCTCGAATTTAAAAAAAAAAACTAAAGTTCTTTTCGAAGTGTGAAGGATGAGATGTCGATGGGCAGCGAGATGGGCGGACGACATTGTCGCCATTGCGAGCAAAACCTGGATGAGGCTGGCATAGGAGCTTGAGGATTGGCACATGAAAAGAGAGGCAAGCAGTGGGTGAAGTGGATAATGATAAAAGTAATTTTTTTTATTTAATTTTAGATGGGTACTTATCTGATATTTCAAGTATTTCGTGTTTACTTTTTTGTATAGAAGTGTGACATGAGTTTGACATAACACCTGTCAAATTTGCATCTGAGTTTAAAAAACGAACATAAGTTAGGCAGATGAAGTTGTTTTCTGGCGCTTGCTAAGTTGGAATGATAATAATCAACAGTTTTTTGTTTTCTTCGACTTGTATGATAAGCTATTGTATTTAGGCTAGGTATATCTTCAAAGTACCTATTTAAACATGAATTTAAATTTATAAAGTTGGACAAGTATATCTTTAATTTCGTAAGCTTACTACAGAACTATGAGCTACACGACTACTGATGCATGCATGCCGTTTGTTAGGACAGGTCAGCTCAAAGCTGCAATGGCTCTTTCTTGAAAAAGCCCTTCCAGACATGGCCCTGCATTATTAGACTCACAGAAAATCCTAATAAATTATTGTTTGGAGGTTAAAAGAGACCACGACCTCTGAGTTTGTTTCGGCATTTCTTCTCAAGGACCAGTGAGCTAGAAAGTGCTGGCGTCATCTGGCTATAAAATATTCACGTTTAAAAGTGTCTTAAAAGATCTACTTACATAAATATACATTTCATTTCATATAGATAAAAAGAAAAGTCCTGACTCACTGACTGACTCACCAACGCCCAGCCCAAACCCTTGGACCTAGAAAGCTGAAATTTTGCACAGAGGTTCCCTTTATAATGTAGACACGGAATAAGGAGGGATTTTTCGAAATTCAACCCCTAAGGGAGTTAAATTTGGGATGAAAGTTCCGCGCGAGCGAAGCCGCTGGCAATAGCTAGTAGGCAATAAAGAATAAACTAACTCGTGGACCATACTACCAGTTACCATTTACAAAAATAAACCAGCTATAGGCCTAACTTACAGACAAAAAATTCTTCAGCTATATCTACAATAACCCTCCAATCATTGTCACAGCCAACCTCTCTATGATAGACTCCATTATCAGGCACCGCCGATGGGCTACGGGAAATATTTCCCTTTCACCCCTTTGGAAGCCGGCCGTTTTTAGAACCCCTTTGTCATTGCCAATCGTATTGATTTTCACAACCCGCGCCTGAGCGATAAAAAAAATGACCGAAAATTGAATCGTGTTGTGCATGCCTGTAAAAGCTGAACGTATCAAAATATCAATGTGTGTGTACTGTTGATATTTTATGAAAACCTGCACCCTAATTGCATAACACGCGATTAATCATAATCGCGTTTCATTTTGACAGTTCAACAAAATTCATTGCGTTATTTACGTTGATGAGCAGACACATTTTTCGAACATATGAAGCAATGGTTTAGCCATCTGTTTCAAAACGAAACTAATTATGATGAATCGTGAGATAGGCAATTAGGGTGCTGTTTGTGTATTTTAGGTAATTGTTTTAGGCTGGATGCTAATATCTTCTAAATGTTAATCTTGGGAAAGCAATAGGATGATAGTTCAGCAATAATTACATTTAAAATTGTATTATTTTACCTAGCAGTGGTGGCCCAGTGGAGCAATGGTAAAGGGCGCGACTTACGATGGACTTCAGGATGAGGCCGGCTCAAGACGAGGTGGCCAGACGACCTAGGCGTCTATTGTAAGGCTTGGATTCAGGTGGCCTTGAAAAAGGATGCTTGGAAGGATTTGGGGGGCTTTTGCTCAGCAGTGAAACAGTGTAGGCTAATTAAAAAAAAGAATCATCATTGTATACATCAATTAAAAACTCAAGAAATTATCCTTTTTGTATTTTATTGTATTCATGCAAACTATTTTGGTTTTTTAAACATGACAAATAATCTTTAACTCATAGAACGTTTTTAAAATTACATAAATAAATAGTCAATCTTACCACTATCTAGTATCGACCTAGAACCTAGTTGAGCATGAAATTAGAAAATTAGAATAATTAAATTTAAACAAATTGGACACCAATATTATGATTCACATACATATTAATCTTATGTCATTAACAGTGATAGGAATAGGTAGTGCCTATTAGCCTAAACTTCGAAGAACAGAGACAAGAAACGGAGACTTCCTTAGGACTAAATTATTTCCGGCACATCTGTCTCGAAATTTCGAGACAACACTTAAATACATTTAAAAAAATGTGTTATTTGGAATAAGTAATAATCATAGTATGTGTTACATATAATGCCTTTTTTACACTTGAACTTTAGAAATCTCATTAAACGTAGCCGAGAGTGAGCTAAAAAGAAGATATTTACTTCGAAACGTGTACTGCTTCTTATTCAAACATTGTGATTCATTGTGTATTACGATCAACAAATCATTTACAAAATGTTCTCCAAAAAAAAATTCAGAAAATTTTATGGTTGTAACGACTGTGTATGTTATTATTTTATTATGATATATCTAGTCGCAAACTTTAGGTAAATATAGACGAATTACTTATTCCAAGTAACATTATTTTTAAATGTATTTATGTGTTGTCTCGAAATTTCGGGACAGATGTCTCGGAAAAAATTTAGTCCTAAGGAAGTCTCCGTTTCTTGTCTCTGTTCTTCGAAGTTTAGGCAAATAGGCACTACCTATTCCTATCACTGGTCATTAAGTATAACTAAATTATAAAATATTAATTCTAAGAAATCATTATTATTTGTGCACGGTTAAAATAAAAATGCACATACCATGTCATAACTTAGTACAGTATTCTATGTCATGAAGCGACGCGCGCTTAATTTGTGGTTACCAAGTGTAAAAACACGCTGTGAATGTGTGTGTCAGCGAAGGTGCTCTCGATACCGTCCCTGACAATGACGAAGTCGGAAGTATGCGTGTACGTGTTCGTTATGTGGTGACGTTACTTTTCTTTACCAAGAGCCAGCTTGTTGAACTTCACTCTCAGCACATGGACATACTTGACCAGCATCACCTTCTCCGTCAACTAGTGTCAGACTTCCAACATTGCAGTGACACTCATGACCAGGCACTAAAACGGATATCAGGCCTTGAAGCAGAGTTATGCAAGGCCAACAACACGATTTCCACTATCAACTCTCTAAAAGACAGCGAACAGGTTACCAACACCAGTAACCTTTTTGATGAGCTGGTTGGTAGTATATCCGGATTGGAGTATGTGAAGCCCACCGTTGCCATAGACTTGACTGGGGACGATACCTTAACTAGATGTCCAACTCTAACTAGTCATAATAAAATTAAGAAGTACATTAAAATTAGTAAGAATATTAAAAAGTATAAGAAACTTTTGAAGACACAAAGCGTTTACAAATTTAACCTAAATCTTAGGAAAGAACGTTTCAACTTACAGAGCCAACTAAATGTATGTAATAACAAGTTGAAAACAAGCAGATTAATGTATAATGTTGACATACAAAACCTTCAAAAGGAATTACTGAGCAGGGAAAATACACTTAAAGAAATATCTTGTAAGTATGAGTCTAGTCAACAAATGTTAAGCGACCGTTTGCAGGAGGCTTGTGAGTTGGTGGATCTGGTGAAGTACAATGCAGAGAGGTATGAGTCACTGACTAACAATCTCACCTGTAGTTGTGCTCCCACTCCGCCACCTCTCATGTCGCAGCATGTTGTTTCTGCCGCTTCACCCATTGTAACTCATACACTAGACAGTGTCCATCCCACTCAAAGTAATGTTTTAGTTTATTCTGATAGATTAGGAGCAGGTTTTGGATCATTGTTAAATAACTGCTCTAAACATACTATAACTAATTGTTGTTACCATAACCTGCATTTTAATGAGCTTGTTCATAAAATAAAAAATACAAAATTGAATGAGCAGACAAGTATAGTTCTTTTAATTGGAAACAGTCTGAATTTATCTAAAAGGGACATAGTTAATGGTATTGACACCCTACTTAAATTAAAATTAGGTAAAATAATATTATGTGCTTTGCCATATTCAAATAATTTGAATGATGAAGAAAATGATTACATTTTTAGGCTAAATAATTTAATGCATTTGTTGACATGTCGTCATAGTGACCGTCTATTGTATTTTGATACTAACAATTTTGTTAGAGATTTTGTATTAGATCGGGAACATATGTTTCTTCCCAAGAAAAGTCAGCATGTATTAGCTACTTTGTTATCTTACAATATACACGCAGTTATTGATAATTTAACTGAGACTAGGTTAAGTGACGAAACAGTATTATCTAGTACTTCTAATAATACTGTAATTAATTCTTTAAACTTTTAGACACGACAAAAGAGAAGCATAATAAGAGTATTTTACTGTATCACCAAAATATAAATCGCTTCTCTGGCAAAATCCTAGACGTGGAAATGTTAATAGATAAATATCATATGGATATCTTATGTTTTAGTGAAACTTGGTTAAAACCGGATAGAATGTTGTTTAATGTAAATAATTTTTCAGTTGCCAGTGCGTACAATAGGTCTTCGATAGGGGGTGGTACTTTGATATTATGTAATAGTAGTTTTAGATATAAGGAAAGAAAGGATATCACTGCTTGCTCTGTTGATCGCTTATGTGAGGTAGCATGTGCAGAGGTTGAGGGCCATACTTTCTTATCTGTTTATAGACCACCAGCCTCGAACTTGTCATCATTTTTGATAATTATGGAGGAAATATTAGGTAAACTTTTTAAAGATAATAAATTAGTTTTTGTGTGTGGTGACCTAAATATTGATTTACTAGTTAATTCACCAGAAAAAAGTAAGCTTATCTCATTGTTTAAATCATTCAATTTAAAATGTATATTTAATGAAGCGACTAGGATAACAGCAACCACAGCTACATGCATAGACAATGTATTTACTAATTGCATAATAAAAGGCTCATCTTTAATTAGTGGCGTCAGGTCAGACCATACTGGTCAGCTTGTATCGTTTGACTTAGATAAAAAGTTACACCTGGATAAAACCATAGAATTGAGACCACTGACTAAAAATAAATTGAAAACGTTTAATAATAATGTTCTTAGCAATCTCTCAATAGCAACTTTAGATTCACAAGACCCCAATGTAAACTATGGCACACTTTTTTCTACAGTATGCCAAGAATTCAATAAAGCATGTCCTGTAAAAAAAGTTACAATCACTACTAGACCAAAATTTAGTGAATGGGCCACTGATGGCATTAGAAAAAGCAGAGACATCTTATATAATTTGTATAATGAAAAGTCATTGACTTCAGATCAGGCCTTTCATAATTATGTAAGAAACTATTCTAAGATATTCAAAAGAGTCTGTGCTCAAGCTAAATCTAAATTAATAAGTAACAAAATTAGTATTTCTAAAAATAAAATAAAAGCTGTGTGGCAGGTAATTAACAAAGAAACTGGAAACACAAAACAACGAGATCAGAATGAGTTAGCTCTGAAAATTGACAATGAAACCATTTCAGATAAGTTAAAAGTTGCGGAGACTCTTGAAAATTTCTTTACCAACATCCCAATAGAGGTTACGAAATGTCTCCCCTCATCATCTGTATTAGCTGAATCTCTTCTTAAAGAAAACTTCAGTAAGGACATTCCAAGTTTTGAATTCAAACCCATCTCTATTGCCACAATTAAAACAGCATTTAAAAGTCTTAACATAAAAAACACTGAAGACTTATGGGGGATTTCCGTTAAGGTTATTGAAAATATCATTGACACAATTGCCCCTGTCCTAACAGGCATATTTAATCAATGTTTAGACAGCGGTACGTTTCCTGACTTAATGAAACATAGTAAAGTAGTACCAATTTTCAAATCGGGTAGTAAGAGTGATCCCTCTAATTATAGACCTATATCTGTGCTTCCAGCATTGAGCAAAATTTATGAAAAAATCATGCTGGACCAGATGTTGTCACATTTTAACTCAAATGGGATTTTACATAGTCGACAGTTTGGTTTCACGAAAGGTAGGTCGACGACTGACGCGGGAGTAAAACTCATCAGTCACATTTTGGAATCCTGGGAGAGTTCTCAGGATGCGATTGGCATTTTCTGTGACCTCTCAAAAGCGTTTGACTGCGTTGACCACAATACACTGATCTGTAAATTACACCACTACGGAATTCGTGGACAAGCTGCTGATCTTGTACTTTCCTACTTATCAAACAGGCAGCAAAAAGTAAACGTTAACGGGGCGACATCCTCGGGGTCTCTAGTTAGGATGGGCGTGCCTCAAGGTTCAATTCTTGGTCCTTTTTTATTTCTAGTTTATATTAATGACCTTCCCTATCTGATGGCTAACTTCTCGGATATAATTTTATTCGCTGATGACACTTCTCTTATTTTTAGAATAGATAGAAAAGATACGGATGTCTTACATGTCAACGAAAGCCTAGCTGTTCTATCGAAATGGTTTGCTGCTAATAATCTTTTACTCAATGCGAACAAAACTAAATGTCTTAAGTTCTCGCTACCAAATGTACCCCAAGTAGGTCTAAATTTAAAACTTGATGGCAAGAAACTAGATGCTATTTCGGAAACTGTATTTTTGGGAATTACTTTAGATTCAAAATTGCAATGGGGTGCCCACATTAGAGCGCTTTCAAGCAGATTAAGCTCAGCTGCTTACGCAGTAAGAAAAATAAGGCAGTTGACTGATGTAGCCACAGCTAGGTTAGTATACTTTGCTTATTTTCACAGTATTATGTCTTATGGCGTTCTGCTGTGGGGATCGGCAGCGGACGTAGATTCAATTTTTATTTTACAAAAGAGGGCAATCCGCGCTATCTATAAAATGGGGCCTCGCGAGTCTCTTAGAAACAAATTCAACGAAATTGATATACTTACTCTGCCTTCTCTTTATATTCTAGAAAATATCTTGTATGTTCGCAAAAACTTAGGTCTTTTCAAAAAAAGATGCGATTTCCATAATCTAAATACACGTAGTAAAGATGAAATTGTGATTCCAAAATTTAGATTAACTAAAACTAGCAAGTCATTTCTAATAAACAGTATCCGCTTCTATAACAAGTTGCCAAAGTCGGTTACAGAACTTAGCGATGGAAAGTTTAAAACTCACATCAAACGTGTCCTTATCAAAAAAGCATATTATAAGATAAAAGACTACGTTGAAGACAGGGAAGTTTGGCATTAATTCCTTCTGCACATGTGGCTTCCCTGGTACCTCATTAACAGCAAAACCGTGTGAAAGTCTATTAACTGCTCCCAAATTGCAATGTTAATTTTTATTCTTTTTATTATTATTATTTTTTTTTACAATGTCTGACATATTCTCGTCATTATTTGACATTATGCATCAATTTTACTACCTACTATTTATTTTCAGTGATTGTCATCGAAATCATGTCACTTGGTTCAAATAGATTCATTTTATATAGGTAGATTCTTTTACATATTGTGAATGAGAGAACGTTGTAGGCCTTAGAGACTAGATTTGTAGACGTTTTTCTATTCTGTATTTTCATTCCTCTAAGTACCTGGTACTTATTGACTGGCCTGCACTGTCCTCCCATACCTATTATCACTGTAATTTGAAAACATTGTAAAAGCCAATTATTTTTAAAAGAGTAACCGTGGAGTTTCTTGCCGGCTCTTCTCCATAGGAAACGACAAATTGGAACCGTGCACCTAGCTTCTGACGTTTCATAAGTGCCCATGCAGGCTTATGTGAAATAAAATATTTTGATTGATTGATTGATTGATACGCAAACATTCACAGCTTGTTTGTGCACTTGTTTACCACAATTAAAGCACCCGTCGCTTCCTACTGAGCACTTATATCATACCTAATGTCTTATTATTCTAAATTGTCATTGAACGTAAAGAGATAAAAAATATGATTAAAAATATTTGTTCACCAATATGTATTACCAATTTTCTCATAGAACTCCAAAATTATTTATTATTATATACCACATCGCGCCAGTTATCCCCAAAGGGTTAAGCAGAGGTGTACCTACAGTTATCCCATATTTCGCGAGTCCCATGTGGGGATGCCTATTGCCATCAAACGGGAACAAATCCAGACTCCGGACAGCTACTGAGAAACTCATGTTCGAGTTCAAGTTGGAATAAATATTTTTTGGTTTGATTTGATTTGTTATAAGAAGTCTGAAATCGCCAAACCGCCTGTAGCAAACGTGATGATCAATGCTAATGCCTGTTCTGTATTAGAAGATTCCTTTGCCAGCAGTGCTATAACAAGCTGGTATTATTAATATTAGGTCTTTACCTATGAAATTGCCGTTTTGCAGTACTGGCCATTTCAAATCAAAATAATTTTTGTTTGGGTAAGAATTCTAATTTCAAATTAATTTTATTTTAAAAACATGGATTTTTTTTTCCAAAAGTAGTCATTTGTTATTTGATTAGTGTTACATTTTCATCGCATTTCAATCTTTTTCGTCATCATGGATACGTTAAAAATTCGAGTAATTATGGAATATGAGTACCGTCGTGGCAGCAACGCGGCACAAGCGGCACGCAACATCAACGACGTTTACGGAGCTAACACTACAAACCAACGCACCACCTGTTATTGGTTTGCTCGCTTCCGTTCTGGAAATTTCGACCTGAAAAATGAACCTCGCGGTCGTCCGAAGACTTTGGTCGACAATGACGAATTAAAGGCGATTGTGGAAGCTGATGATACACAATCTACGGCTGAATTAGCAGCAGCTTTCGACGTTAGCGTCAAAACAATATCGGTCCATTTGCGTCAAATTGGCAAGGTAAAAAAGCTTGACAAATGGGTGCCCCACGAACTCAATGATCGTCAGCGCGAAGTACGCGTCGAGACGTGCCTTGCACTGCTCAACAGACACACAAATGAAGGAATTTTGAACCGCATTGTTACCTGCGATGAAAAATGGATTCTGTTTGATAACCGCAAGCGCTCAGCAAGTTGGTTGGATCCTGGTTCAGCACCTAAACAATGCCCTAAACGAAAACTTACCCCTAGAAAAGTGATGGTCACTGTTTGGTGGTCTAGCGCCGGTGTGATTCATCACAGCTTCTTACCAAACGGGGTGAGCATTACTGCAGATGTGTACTGTGAAGAACTGAACACAATGATGGAGAAGCTGGCACATCTCCAACCAGCATTGGTCAATCGCTCGTCTCCGCTGCTCCTGCACGACAACGCGCGACCTCATACTGCACAGCAGACGGTCTCCAAGTTGCAAGAACTGGGGTTGGAAGCTCTCCGTCATCCGCCCTACTCACCAGACCTTGCGCCTACAGACTACTACTTTTTCCAGAATTTGGCAGGCAGTACAAAATGCCTTTGAAGAATTTGTTGCCTCCCGTCCAGCTGATTTCTTTAAGAAGGGCATCAATAAACTGCCACTGCGATGGCAAAGATGCATTGATTGCATGGGTGATTACTTCGATTAATACAAATAAAAAATACATGAAAAAAATTCGTTTAAATTTTTTCATACAAAACGGCAATTTCATAGGTAAAGACCTATTATTAAGTATACTTATTCCCTGTCTTAACTTACACTCGTACCTTTAGCCTTAGCCAAATATCGCGGTCCACAACTCTTCCGAAGTTGTGGTCAACCATGGTCAACTTCGACGGCGTTTTGGCGCATGGTTCGATTTCATATTTCTTCAATAACGTCTTGCTTATATTTTTTATTATTTTCAACGCCAGCTGTTCTCCTGAAACAATAAAAGTGTATTTTTGAGATGTAAAGTAGGTATTCGTAGTGACCAAATTGGTGATGTTCTTCAAAAAGATTAGCGTAGTACTCGCAGCCAGCGTGCGTGTATGACCAGTGGCCCTAGTTTGTTTAACCATCTCGATCAACCGCATCTAGCGCGTTTGGCGCTCCGATAGGCCCTGGATTGGTGACCGACCAATCGGAACGCCAAACGCGCTCGATACGTTTGATCGAGATGGTTAAATGAAACTCACTAGGGCCACTGAGGCCGTAGTGCGAGTTTCATTTAATCATCTCGATCAAACGCATCGAGCGCGTTTGGCGCTCCGATTGGCCCTGAATTGGTGACGGACCTAAACTCACACTAAGGCCTCAGATGTATGAACGTAAAGAAAGTAAAAGGCATATGTTAGTATCGTAGCACGTGGCGCTCTGTAGTTTCTGGCTAACTTACCCCCATAGGAAGAAAGCGTGAATTTATACTATGTACATTGCAAGTGTTACATTGTAAATATTTCGTATGATGGACTGCACCAACTAATCATAAAAACCACGATCTTTTCTCTCATCTGTGTGAAAGTTTGTATGTTTAGATATTTGGATCTTTGTTACTCAATCACGCAAAAACGGCCAAATATATTTGGATAAAATTTGGCACACAGATAGTTTATAGCCTCAATTAACATATAGAATACTTTTTATCCCGGTAGTACAGGCGCCAGCACATCAAGCTACCCAAAACTTTCAAATTTTCCTAATTGAACATGAACCTTATGCTTAAGTTATAAAGATGAAAATCTATCAAAGAAATTTGACAGATTGGGGTAGCTTGATGTGCTGGCGTCTGTACGTTCCCGTGGAATAATTTCCGAAAAACACGCGGGCGAAGCCGCTGGCAAAAGCTGCGTATTCAAATATAGACAAAGTTAAATGTAGACATCAGACGGTTTTTTTTTTTTGGGTGGGAAATCATCAAATAACTTCTCCCGCTCTGGGTGGAGCGGGAGGGCGTGTCAGACTTTTACTGACTAAAACCCACCCGTGTTCTCTCAGTTGCCTGTGTGCCAGGGGCCGCGGTATCTCTTTCGAACAACCCGCACCCCTGGCAGACCCGCACCCCTGGCAGAGACATCAGACGGTAAGATTTCGATTTACATAAATATTTTTAGCGAAAGGACATGACTTTTACACTTCTATAGAAGCAAAAGCAAACTAGTTTTTGACCCATAGTTTTAATGGTTATATGAGGTTTCTCATCATAATTATGTGCTTATGTGATAGAGAATACAAAACATTCACAGAACATCAACATCGTGTATATAATTATACCTATTTATATCACTAGCAGACAAAAATAGGAAATAAACTTTATTTATCAACAATAAGATATATTCAAAATAAAACGTTAGTAATTTAATCTTTCTTAGAACTAACAAGACAATCAAAGAAAAACCCTATAATGATGACTATTTTCGACTGTTTTCCTTTTTTCAGTTTTTCAGGTTCAACAAACGAAAAAGTACAGTCCGTTGGCACAATTTTTGTAGCTCTGATTTTGCGTCACTGCCAAAATCAAAGTGATCTTTGTACCCCTTTCAACAGGGTTGGTTTTCAGTTGCTGCCACTAGCACGTCTGGTAATATCACAGTAATCTTTATTCTGGTGAAAATAAGGTTGATGTTGGGTTGCTACTATCCGAGGCTTATTGCTTATTTATATGCCTAATCTCATGATATTGACAGACTACGTTTGCTACGACTCAGTCACCATGATGCAAATAAACTGATTAACCATGTTCAAAATGAAATGCGTTGATTTAGAAGTTTTTTAACTTTTATTTAAAACAGCACAACGTGCGCCATGACAAAGACAAATTTTCTAAGTGAAAGAACAGGAGGCAATGTTGCCAACTTACGAAACTAGAGATGTACAAAAGATTATCCATAATCAGAGTTGTCAAAGAGTGGACGTGTTTCTGGTGAAATAAATCTCTCTTACGAAAATACATTAAATAAAACAATACAAAACAATCCTAAACCTCTAAAATATAGTGACACAAATTGAGTGAACAAGTGCGCGTATTTAATTTAAATTTAATGCCAAAATTTTATTCCCGATCCCGCTGCATTAGCTGAGGTAGGCACCTCCTCACCTCGGGTAAAAGAGACAAGTTGCTCATTTGCGATAATTCATCCCTGTCGCACAGCGGCCGGCTGGCCTGCACGTGCGTTAACTACCTACGACGCACACCTGCGGATCAAATTCTTGGAACCAAAACTCGTAAGCGCCTCGATCATACTATTATTATTATCTTGTTGTCAAAATGGTTAACAGCTGTGCTGATTGCACTAAACCTATTAGATCAACACAACAAATAAAATGCACGAAATGTGCCTACTATTATCACGCTATATGTGCAAACATAACGGAAACACGCAAATTGACCGAAGAACAGCGGCAGCGTTGGAAATGCCCTCATTGCCAAAGCAGTGAAACCAGCACTGGTCTCTTGAGTACCGCCCCTGACAATACCTATGTTTCATCCCAATGCATTTCAGAGAAATCTGTTGAAGTGCAGAATAACCCCGTCTTTCAACCTGTAACCGTGGACTCTAATGCTCTGAATAACCTAGCCCTAGAAATGAAGCTTATCCGCGAAAGTGTCATAGAAATGAAGTCTGAAATGAGGTCACTGACCGATCATATCACGCAGTGCAATAGCCGCCTTGACGAATACGGGCACAAAATTTCCCGCGCCGAAGAAAAAATAAATAATCTTGAAAAATGTGCCTCTCAAAACTTAATACTACAAAATACTGTAGCGCACCTTAAAGAACAACTCAACTCTCAGGCCCAGCAGTGCCTAAGAAATGACATAGAAATTATAGGAATAAACGAAACTCCAACAGAAAGCTTGACCCACATAGTTCGCGTCATCGCTCATAAAATAGGTGTTGATCTTGATGAGAAGGACTTGGATTACGTGACGCGTGCTGGACCGCGCCGCCAAAAGCACAGTAATGGTACAACCGATATAACATCCGAGTCTGACAACATGCTACCCCGACCACTCGTCATCCGATTTCTGAGACGGAACAAACGAAATGAATTTTTAAGTTCCGCTAAAAACAGACGTAACCTTAACTGCACCGACATTGACATCAAAGGTACTAAGGGAAACATATTTTTTAATGAGCGGTTAACACCAGACAACCGTCGTTTATTTCGTGAGTCTCGGCAACTCAGCAAAAATGCAGGATTCAAATACTGCTGGATTAAAAATGGTTCTATTTACATACGTAAACGGGAGGGAACACCACCCATCAACGTCACTAGCCTTGACGAACTTCATCGTCACGTTCCCGGTGCACAAGATTGTACCTCTCTACAAACAAACTCATTTGATAATGGCAACTAGTACGTATAGAAAACTTTGTTTACTATTTTACTCTTTTTTACTTTTAATTGTTAACTATCTCATTTCCTATAGAAGTAATTTTTGTTATTTTATACATTTAACTGATAAATATCTCGCGTCCTATGGAATAACTTTTTGTTCATGTTTACTTTTAACTGCTAATAACTGTCATGTGTCTTATAAAAATACCTACTCATATTGTTTTCTTGTAATTATTAACTATTTCGTGTCTTACAGAATATTTTTCTGTCCTTGTTTAATTCTACTTGGTAACAACTATTTTGTGTGTTATAAAGATACCGATTCTTCTTATTTACCCTTAATCTTGAGATATTTTGTGTCATATTGTAATATTTTTTGTTTATTTTTAATTTTTAACTATTTTGCGTCTTATAGAAACTTAAATTTTAAAATGTTTCATGTTCTTATTATGTCATCTACACATACATACACACACACTCTATACACACTAACCGCGTACCTACACATATTCAGACATTTCCTATCGTACAAACGACGTTTCCCTCAGTGTCAGAAAATCCTAAATCTTCCAAAATGTATTTTGGTTAATAATGGAAAATGCCTCACACTAACTTGTTGGTCACTGACAGACCCTTTAAAAAAACTTTCTTTCTCTAAATTAAAATACTATATTAATGACATTACTTAATATAGTACAAGACTTAGACGAAAATCTACAAGTAAACTGTCATACCGTTGAAACTATTGAACATTGCCAAACATTAATGGAAAATACTGAGTCAAATTTTAAAATTCTGTCACTCAATATCAGAAGCTTCCAACACAATTTTGAAAACTTTGCGGTAATGCTACAACGAACTACTGTCTGCTTTGATGTTATAATTTTAACGGAATGCTGGCTGACTGACAGTAGTATTATAGATCCTCTGCCAGGATATAGTTCATATCGCACAATGGTTCAGCAAAATAAAAACGGAGGTGTAATTTGCTTTGTTAAAACTGATTACAAAACTGTGGCAATCGAACCGTTAATACTAGACGCGGATCGACTTCTCATAACCATCGATGATAAAGTTGCAATACTAGGCATTTATAGATCCCCGTCGTTTACCAATATTGAACCATTTTTAAACTCATTAGACGCCTTACTAAGCTCACTGGTAAATAAACAATCATTGATTGTCACTGGTGACATTAATATTGATATTTGCAACTCTACCAATAGTCAGTCATCAGAGTACCTTACTTTTATGTCTTGCCATGGGCTACTTCCTGCCATAACTAGCCCAACTAGGGACAAAGCGTGCCTAGACCACATATTTATAAAAACTCAGAACACATGCTTTGGGGTCGTATGCAAGTCTTCAATCACTGATCATGATATAGTTGTTGCTAATGTTTCCTTACACAAACCTTCAACCAGTACTGCGAAGAGATGGATAAGCAAAACAGACACTGAAGCTGTTATTGCTGACCTAAACTGTGTTGACTGGTCCGTCATCACAAATGACACAAATGTAAACACCGCAACTACTGAATTTACAAACATTGTTACATCTACCGTGGATAAACACACGCAAAATGTAAAAATTGGTAGGAAATTGGCATGCATCAAACCTTGGATCACCCCGGGATTAATAAGATGCATGATCCATCGCGATAAATTGCATAATGATTGTAAATCTAACCCTAATGACCCCATTCGAAATAAAATATACACTCGATACAGAAACTTTTTCTCCAAACTTCTTTCAAGAATCCGATCTAAATACAACAACCAACAGATACTTGATAGCAAAAACAATCCAAAACATCTCTGGAAAGCAATAAAATCAATAGGTCACATATCTCCTAAAAACAACGAAACCTCCCAACTACTGAGCCCCAATAGAGAAAAAGAAACACTCAACTCTTTTAACTCACACTTCACCTCAGTAGGAAAACGTCTGGCAGATAAAATACTTGAAAAACTTAACCTATCTCATGAATCTTTAATAAATACATACACCTCAGACACATCAAACCCACAGTCTCTTCTCCTTGAACCGACAGATACTTACGAAATTATCAAAATTATATCCGAACTTAAAGTCGACAGTGCTCCAGGACCTGACAAAATTTCGGTTTACCTTATCAAAAGAGCTCTAAAATCTCTAATAACACCAATGGCACATATCTTCAACTTGAGCCTTGAGACCGGTACCTTCCCAGAGTGTTGGAAAATAGCTGCGGTTTCCCCCATCCACAAAAGCGGTCCCAAACATGCACCAGACAACTACCGGCCTATAGCATTACTAAGCTCTGTCTCTAAAATATTAGAGAGGATAGTTAACTCCCGTCTTATTTCTTTCATTGAGAAAAATCACCTCATCTCTAATAACCAATTTGGTTTCCGAAGGAATAGGTCAACCGAAGACGCTGCCACTCTTCTTGTCGACTGTATCTCTTCTCATATAGAGAAAAATGAAAAATGCCTTGCCATCTTCCTTGACCTTGCAAAGGCATTCGACACGGTTTCAACTGGCCTTCTCCTCAAGAAACTAGAATGGACAGGAATACGAGGAATTTGCCTTGAATGGTTTAAAAGCTACCTGACAAACCGAAAGCAGTACACAAAAGTAAGCTCCCTTTCTAGTGATCAACTTCCCATTGACTTTGGAGTTCCACAGGGCAGTGTACTTGGTCCCACGCTTTTCATTGTCTATATTAACGATATACTTAAACTCTCTGTAAATAATGCTGAAATAATAACTTATGCAGATGACACAGCTGTGATATTTCACGGAAAATCGTGGGAACATGTACATCGTCTAGCAGAAGAGGGATTGTCTCTAATCGCGCATAACCTGGACAGAAACCTTCTCACGCTAAATGGCAGCAAAACAAAATATATTGTTTTCTCCAAGACCGCCGCTTCTATCCCACCAGTACACCTAAAACTCCAACTACATCACTGTTCTTCTAATATTTCTACTCTCCCTTGCGACTGTCCTCCTCTTGAACGTACTTCCTCTCTTAGATACCTCGGAATTCTTATCGACAACCACCTAACCTTTAAGCACCATATATCCAAAATTTCTGGCAGAATTAGAAAACTTATTCACACCATGCGTAGACTACGAGACTGTCTACCCACAGACACACTAAAACAAGTTTACTTAGCGCTTTGCCAATCAATAATTCAATATTGCATCAACGTATGGGGTAGTGCTGGAAAGACCTACTTGATTGAAGCTGAAAGAGCTCAGAGAGCGCTTCTTAAAGTAACTTTTAAGAAGCCCTACCGGTTTCCCACTGATTTACTCTATCGCGAAACGAGAGTTCTCAGAGTCCGCCAGCTTTTCATTCTTTCTGCCTGTATTAAAACGCACAAAAATATTAAAAGTAGATTCGACTATACTTCAATAATCAGCAAAAGAAACTATAGAATCCCAACACCTGACGTCACCTCTTTGCTAGCTAGACGCTCCCCGGCCTACTCTCTGATTAATACGTACAATAAAGTCTGCAAACTCTGCGAAATTAAAAACACTACGTCATTCGAATGCAAAAAAATTGTTAAGAAAATGCTGCATATTACTGGTTATGATGACTCGGAACAATTAATATAACGACCCTGACCTGACACTGAATCAAACGAAGTATATTGTATGGGGAACAAAATACACACTTACACACACACATTTTACGCCACATACACACACCACACACACACCCCACACACACGCCAGACACTACACAAACGTTACACATACATAGACTCATAAAATACCATACTTGAAAGCACCTCTCTAGTCTCCACTGTTGTATTCGTATCCTGAACCCCAAGATACAGACTAACTGTCTAGTTTGGGGTTCACTGGCAAATAATATTTGTAACTAGCTGTAGGTAGTATTTAAGCTACTCATATGTCGTCTCAACTTGTTGTTAATCTATTTATGCTTACTGTATTACCTGGACAATAAATATTTTTCTATTTTTCTATTTTCTATTTTTCTATTATAAAAGAACGATTATTTTACTAAACTTACCAAATTAAACTATATAAAAAAATATAACTAAATATCTATATGTTCATGTGGACTTGAACAACCATGTATAGAGAAACAGTGTAACCTATCGTACCGACTGGCGATTTTACCAACATCTGTTTTTCGAAAACTCGATTTTCAACTGTTTGCTTTGCGCCGAGCGTTTAAAATCCAACAATATGTTATTTTGACCCGCTCAGTAGGATTCTCAACGCGCGGCTCAGCACCGAGACTTGGACAGCGTGCCAAAAGACCCGTCACTTAAAAAATCGCCCCTGCAAACAAAACCCTAATAAAAATAAAAATAATAATATTTTATTTCGCATAAACCTTGGGCACTTATGAAACGCCAGAAGCTAGGTGCACGATTCCAATTTGTCACTTCTTCTAAGAGCCGGCAAGAAACTCCACGGCTGCTATTTAAAAAATAATTGGCTTTTAAAATGTTTTCCAATTACAGTGCTATAGAGGTATGGGAGGGCATTAATGCTGATGAAAGTGCTAACACCACACTTCAATTTCTACCCACCTCACAGAAAATAGGGTTAGAGCTACAGCCACAGTCAATAGACTTTCTAAATCATTGACAACTCCAAGTGATGTTGAGAAGCAAACACTTGCAATATCATTGTGCTATTTATCATAATAACTTCTGTGGCCTCGATGGCTATGTAAGTGGAGAAAGCCTACAAACGTGAAAATGTATTTATAATAATGTCTGATAGTGTAGTCTTGTAGCACCGTTCTTGGATATCCTAAATCCAGGAAATAATTAATTTTACTTACCAGAAAAAACGATACTATGATACGCACTAGGACGTGGTAAAGAGAAGGCGTTTTGGGGGACTGTCTTGTGTAATTTTGACGTTAAAAAAATAATAGTTTCAAAAACTAAAAAACACGCTTTGAAAACCAAACTAAAAAAGGAGAAAACAATTTATTTCAATTATAAAGAGTGGGGTGCTTTTTGAGGTATTTTTTATAATCAATTAATGTCAAGCACCCCACGCTTTGTAATTGAATTAAATTATTTTCTCCTTTTTTAGTTTGGTTTTTAAAGCGTGTTTTGTAGTTTTTTAAACTATTATTTATTTTCTATTTTTTAATTCTGCTAACTACAAAAACGTGATTTTTTTTGCCTTTTTTTTCATTTTTCTCTTTTTTTTTAAAATTATTGAATTGTCATCGGTCCTCGATAAGTTTTCAAAATTTAAATGAAACCTGACCGTTTAAAGTGGGTCAAAATCGCGCTCTAAGGAGTCGGTTACATACAAACATACAAACAAACATGCAAGTGAAGCTAATATAAAGCGTGTAAAAAGTGTTTACTCGCTGCCTAGTTTGAATAATTGACTTTTGATTTTGATTGACATTCTATCAGTTTTTCTCGGTTTAGCATAATCAACCTATAACGTTCCCACTGCTGAGACACAGACCTATCTGTGGGAGTGTGCTGTAATCCACCATGCGGGCCGAGTGCGGGTTGATAGATGTCACATGTCTCCGAATTTTTGGTTCTAGAACATGCCAATTTCCCTACGATTCCTTTGCCGTTCTCGGCCTGCTTAGGTTCGAACTGGTTTAAGTCGAAGCTGTTAATAATGTGGCACCACTGCTCTTTCCTCTGTCTCTGTCTAAAGACCGAACTGAACGTGCGAATATTTATTCTATTGCCATTAATTATACGCCATAGAATCAAGTTCTTCTAACTTAAGAGACAGCTGTGCTGCTGGGGAGTTTGTTGCGCCACTTCTTCTTCCCAGCTAAAGCACTAGGAAGTGGTGAAGGGCGGATGTTTTAGGGGGACTGTCTTATGTAATTTTGACGTTCAAAAAGAGCTGACTAACAGCCTAGTTTCAATAAATAACATTTTTTTATTTTTTATTTTGATTTTCAATATTTTTTTTGTGAATTATTCAGTTGGTCAATTATAAAATGTATCTTATTTTGGTTCTATGTTCATTTGGTCTAAATCTACCTTAGTTGTTTCAGTGTGATAATAGGTTATTGCTTTTCAATAAAGAACGATTATACTACAGTGGTTCCTATGAATTTACAATAATCCATATTAACAACAAGAAGAAAACCTGTTACGGTGACCTTGAGTAATATAAGACCAGAGCAGAAAGATGCTGATGATGAATCAACAATGGACCTAAGCCTACAAAAACCCAACATTGTAAGTACTTTTGAAGTATTGTTTACCGTTGCTGTATACATATATACAGCAACGGTAAATAATATTTCAAAAGTTCATCCTCATTTACCCAAACGGTACCAGCACTAATTGCTTTGGCAGTCAAAGCCACAGAGCAGTGAATGCGTTGCTTAATATGTATCTGTCAGTATGTAAGCACTTGCACCAGTGCCAGTAGCCAGCTACAGAACTATTATTTCTTGCATCTTCGAATTGTGAACATTCTTGAAAATGAATGGCCTTTTTTTTGGGTGGGAAGTCATCAAATAGGTTCTCCCGCTCTGGGTGGAGCAGGAGGGCGTGTCAGACTTTTACTGACTAAAACCCACCCGTGTTCCCTCACTTGCCTGTGTGCCAGGGGCCACGGTATCTCTTTCGAACAACCCGCACCCTTGGCAGGATGTCCTTTAATATATTATGAACTAGCTGTGCCCGCGGCTACTCCCGGGTGTTGGGAATTATCCCTCGGGAACGTGCTATCGGGGCAAAAAGTATGCCAATGTTACTTCTTCTACCATCAGCTATCTGCAACTGCTGATTAACCAGAATAAGCAGACAGTTTTTTTATTAGTACCGTAGGTATACACTTTCATATGCATTTAATGAAAGCTGTTATTATGACATTACTATTTGTATACAGGTTGGGTAAAAAATCGTGGATCAAACGAAACAGGGTGATAGTTGAGGTTATTGGCAGTAAAAAATATCTTTGTGGTAGAGCTCTCACTTGATCTCCCTAAAAGTTATGACTATTTGAGTGTTTTTAATAAATAGGCAATATATTTTTTTTAATAAATAGGCAATAGAGTAAAATGGGTACCTATTTTAAAACAATAAATGATGTTTAATTGCTTCTAGGAAATGTATTATTACTTTAAAACCTTGTAAAAAATATTTACAATCAAAAATTTTTTTTTTCAATTTTCTTTTTACTTCAAATAACCTCAACTATCGTCCTGTTTCGTTTGATCCGCGATTTTTACCCACCCTGTATATATACAGGAAAAGTTTTTAACCAGTGCGCTAACTGTAACCATGAATTCAGCATATCATTCTAGACCCCCAGTGCAGAAATTTTTCTTCGGTTATACAAAAAAAAAACAGCTGTTTCATACATTTTGACCGCGTAGGTATTGCACTCTTCTATGAAACATCTGATTTTTTTTTTGTATAACTAACGAAAAATTTCTTCGCTGGGGGTTTACAATGGTATGCTGAATTCATGGTTAAAGTTTGCGCACTGGTTAAAAACTTTTCCTGTATACAAATAACGATTGCCATTCAGTTCACAGTTGTATGAAATGGCTATATCACGGTAAATTGTATACCTATGTTTAAAAATTAATACCCAAACTGTACATTAGATGCCTTTCTAATGACATAATTATAACGTTGTTAAACCAAAAAAAATATAATTTGAAGAATATCTATCGAATATAGTGCGGATGATCAAGATCAAAGCGATAAGTAGGTACAACGATTTCGAATAATGATAAAATCGTTTCATAAATCGGTCACTGCAGCGTTTGTACATACGTGACATATTTAGATGATTTACGCAAAAAATAAATAATAACTAATTTAAGAGAATTGAAGTATCCGAGAATGCTAACAACATAATTATTTCACTTGTATGTTGCATTGGCATTTGTTTCTACTAGTACATTCATCACCAGCACATACAGAGGTTAAAGATCGTATGAACATAATTACAATGACGACGACTGCACATGCGTATCTAATAACTTTAAACGAGCAATTCTTGTATGTATGTGTATATATATACAGGGTGATTGGAAGATGGGTGCAAAGCTTTAAGGCGAAGATAGTACAAACAATTTAGAACCATTTAAGCCATGGTTGTCTTAGACGAAGTCTTACCAAATATTTTTAACCAAATTTTTAAGTTTTTTTTCGGAAATTCTCAAAATTTAATGTAAACTGCATAATTATGGCCAAATTGAATGATAAATGAATTCATTTTTTATTTATTTAATTAAAGTAATGTGTAAGCAATCAAGCAAAACATGTTTTAGGCTTCTGTGTCATTAGACATTTTTTTTACAGACATTTAAAGCTCAGAAAAAATAAAAATTTGTACAATACGTCTTTTAAACCTTATTAAAAAAAAAAAAAATTGGTAAGACTTCGTCTAAGACAACCATGGCTTAAATGGTTCTAAATTGTCTATACTATCTTCACCTTAAAGCTTTGCACCCATCTTCCAATCACCCTGTATAATCTGAATCTCAGAAACGGCTCCAACGATGTTCATGAAATTTAGCATTCAGGGGGTTACGGGGGCAATAAATCGATCTAGCTAGGTTTAATTTTTAGAAAACAAAAAAAATATACCGATCAAAGCTCGGTCATCCAGATATTCTAACCTTAAATAATAATAATCACGAAACAACAGTGTACCTGTTTTATTTGTATTGACAGTATTGTGTAAATGATAAATTATTTTAATTCTGTAAATAGGTGTCTACAGAGGCCAGCACATCAAGCTACCCCAATCTGTCAAATTTCTTTTTTCAACTTTATCATAAAAGAATAAGGTTTAGGTTCAATTGGAAAAATTACATAGTATAGAATAGCTTGATGTGCTGGCGTCTGTACAAACACTTTAACACTTTAATATAACTTAAAAAAGCTTGATGCGGCATTTCCATTTTGACTACTTTAGGAAGAACGGTCGAAAACAACTCAGAGGTCACAGTCTCTTTTAAAGTCTAGACACAATCTTGGTCAGATCACGTGAATACTATGTAGACTAAACCACAGAAATTGAGTGGACCTGTCCAGTCAATGCACACATTTGTCAATAATCGTGCTGTTCAGCTCAAAAATTAAACCTTAAATTGCTTATATGCATTAAGTAAATAAAACAAAAACCTCACCTATGCATTTCCTAGGTCCAGCTCCAAATGGCAAATAAGCATAACAATGCTTAGATGCTCCTTCGTCATCCATAAATCTATCAGGGTTAAAAGTTTCTGCTTTCAAATAGTGCTCTTCATCCCTATGCAAAGCCATTACAGGAACATTGATTGTTATTTTTCTATCAATCAACAAACCACCTTCGGGATGATAAGTTTTTGTACATTGTCTTGCAATAATTGAATATGGAGGATGCAGTCTCAATGCCTCTTTTATAGCCACATCTAAATACTCGTCCCTATTGTGTTTCGAAACTGAACTCCTGGATTTCTCTTGCACCTCTGGATTCAATGCGAGTTCATAGATCAATGCTGTTAACGCATTCAGACAAGGTATGTACCCCTCAGTTATGAATGAAGATATTATTGAATAGGCGAATTCAACGTCCGTATGACGCTTTCTATTCTTCTCTTTAATTCCAATTTGATAAACGTTTCCTAAATTCTTGATTTGAGACAACAGTTTTGATTTCTCAATTTCACTCTTTGTTTTTGCAGAGGGCTCTCCAAATATAGTCGCCAATCCAAACATAATATATAAAGACGGGAAAATATCCTTCAAGTAACTCTTAAATCTCTCTATCAATGAACGCTTTTGTATTGCTGATCTCACTTCCTTTACAACTGACCCTCCGCCGCTACCGAGAAGCAAATCCTCGAAGACTTTGTCCAATACCTTCGACAAAATCTCTTGAATGTTAGCATCACCATTTGTTCCCGGCAAACAGTCACTCAAACTCTCCAATTCACAGTCCATGCTACTCAATAAAGACTCGTAGCCTTCGCGCAATAAGGTCCATTTTTCTCCATCGGCGTAAAATAAATTGTCTCGTAAACAAACATCCTGAGATTTGTCCAAGCAGAGACCTCGGCTATGGAAATTTGCGAAATCTGTTGACAACATCCGTTTTACCGTGTCGGGATCTTTCACTATCAGGTCGGGAATCCTGCATTTCAGGCGGCCGACATACTTGTCTTTGGGATACTTGGAGTAAAGTGTGTTGACATCTTCGGTGCTGCTCCTGATTCCAAGGACTCGGTGGTAGTCGCCTCCGAAGAAAGGGACGGACGACTTGTAGGGCACATGACGGACGTACCAGTAGCTGAAGAACTTGGTCACATAGTCGATGATTAAGGCGATTATAAGCACGACTATTATGGCGAGATTAAGGAGGAAACTTTCGAAAAACATGTTGCGTTCGGCCGCGGTGAGCTGTCGTCGGAGACTGTAAGCTTGTTGCAAGAGCGTCTCAAAGTGGGTCGTCTACGGTACTATGAGTGATCTAAGAGGCATTTCGTTCATCTTCGTGGCATTGAACTTAACATTGTTATGCGGTAATTAAACGCACTTGTATTTTACGGGAGTTCAGTTAATTATAATAATTGATTTATAACTATGCACTGTTCTAACAGTTACTGTTCTAGGTTCTAGAAATCAATGAGGAGCTCTGCGTGTTACGGTGACAAATAACTTAAAACAAACCTGTTTAGTAGTTCTAGATTCATTAACTTTTTCTCTTCATTATCGGCCTTATTCATAAAAAGTTATCGAACATCTAAACACTTGCTAAAGTCTGCTTTTTCATAGAGAAAACACACTTTAGCAACTGTTTAGATGTTCGATAACTTTTATGAATAAGGCCGTATGTTTCTACTTACAATGCGGAGTTTACTCTAACTTAGCTAGAAATATGGCATAGAATTTCTATTTGGCCAGAAGACATCGTAACAATTTGATCATACCATCTGCCTACAACAATATCTAAGTATATTAAATTAACCATTTTCATTTAAAAAAAAATTGCGAATGACCGCAACAGTGCGGTGATAGAGCCTTAGAAATCTTGCGTGGGAATATAGGTTTGATGTCTGCGTTGTAAGCTACAGAATCAGATTCGAACAAATAAAATGGAATCCCTTAATATGGGTATCAAATCAAAGGGCTTCACTTTTAAAATACTGCACACTACGAAAAAAAATAGCTTGAGAAATATTAAGTAGGTACCTACCTAACGAAATAAAAACTAAAACTTGAAAATAAAATAAGTCCAAAAAAAATAGTTAAACGGTTTTAATGAAAATAATATACTAAAAGCTAAAAAATAATTCGGTAGGTCCTAGGTACCAGTCATCACACCACTTTCCTCATTAATCTAGGGCATTGATCTGACAAAAAAATAAAATCGTGGGGCGCGTGAAATTTTTATCAACAGTCAACCGCTCTTAAGCTATTTACATATTTGCTCAGGTTATGCTAAACCCCACCATTTTTTTTTTCTGATCAGTGCCCTAGATTGATGAGGAAAGTGGTGTGATGACTGGTACCTAGGACCTACCGAATTATTTTTGGCTTTTAGTACTCACATTATCTACATCATTATTTTCATTAAAACCAACTTAAAAAAAAAATCCTTTTTTTTTAGTATTTTTTGTTTTAGAAAATAAAGTAGCTCACAATTTGTGAAAATTTTAAGTGTCTACCTATTACGGTTCCAAAGATACAGCCCGGTGACATACAGCCGGACGGACAGCCGAGCCTTAGTACGGAACCCTAAAAATGCTCAGATTGTTTGTGTCAGCTGTTAATATTATAATTTTATTATAGTTGTGAAACATTATTGCTCGTTCACCTATTCTTGGTTCATTTTATTGAATCAATGAGATTTTATGAATGTGTCGATAAATGCTGGCCGTTGCGCCCGCCAGCCATCAATTACTTCAGATAGTATCTCTCATTATAAGTAATGATTTCACATCATAAAACGTAGGTAATATCTACCTTTTAACTACAGTGTAAGTATCTACTAAGAATCTTAGTTTTAGCTAATAATTAAAACAGCTCTAAGTTATTAATTAATTGTAATAACTTCCTTTCAGTTATGCTCTAAAACATAATTAGGAGAGTATTTATCTAAAGATACATACCCATTAATCGATGTTGGTACCTACCTCTAAAGGTAAAAATATTAAAGGTATTAAATATACTTTACTTAGCAAATGAGGCCATTTAAATAACGAGCTAACATTGAAGTTAAAATAAACATAAAATTGCAATAATCAGTGGCATAAAAGAAGCCATTTAAAAGTTTACTGCTACCGATTTACCGGCTTGAAGAATTTTAATAACTCAATCAGTACTTTCATTTAACGCCATCTAGCATTTATACCCTGAACTTTTTTGTTCAAAGAAAGCTGTACGCAGTAAACTTCCCGCTTTATTACAGCACCATCTATGTATTTTTAAGACACTTCTAAACGTAAAGAACTCTGGGCTCTCATTGGGAGACGAAAGTAACTGTTTGCCATGTCCATAGTTCATAATGTTTTCACTAGGTGGCACTACAAGTAGGTGTCAATTCATTTTATCTTAGTATTGCAAACCACTTAGTATATTTCCGTAGCAACTTCCCTAAGGTCTTCACAGAAGTGTAACTAGTAACTACCCATTCTTTTCAAATAAAACTTACTTATCTCTAACTACCCTTTTCAAAACTTCGTAAGACAAGGGTGACCTATGGAAAAATGCCTTTTCTTTAAAAGTAAAGGGATTTTTCTATAGGTCACCCTTGTTTTAGTTTACACCATCACCAAAAAATCTGATAAAATCTGGAAAATGTGGCACTTTACATCGCTATTCGGTGTTTGCTCGTTTACTGTTTTTTTATTCGGCTATATAGTGCAGAAGCACAGATTGCAGAAGTCCAAATAACTCGAACACACCGTCCACACACACGTCGTATATTCGCAATCTTTTGATAAGTATGTGACCAAAACCCGACCGTATTCGTCTTATTCGTGAAAAATAGGGTAACTTCACATCGTCGTATTTGGGCAAATAAGACGAATACGCAAACACGAATACCAATTTAAAATGCCACCAATACATCTCTTGAACTCTATGCCACTTTCAAGCTGAACAAACCTTATTTTACAAACAACAATAATGACAACCTACCCCTGGCACACAGGCAACTTAAGGAACCCCTGGTGGGTTTTAGTCAGTAAAAGTCTGACATGGCTTCCTGCTCCACCCAGAGCGGGAGAAGATTTTTAATGATTTCCCAACCTCAAAAAAATACCCATACATCATTAATAAAGCATATATTTAGTTACAATGTTAATATATTATCTACCTATCTATGTTATGTACCTAGCCACGAAGTCATTATTCATGGGGCAGTCCCACACAGTAGTTACTACGGCACAGGTAGGACTTAATAATCTGAGACAAAATGTAGGGAGACCCTAAGGGGATAGCGCGGTACAAGTATGATGGCGCTTGCTCCTTCGTTATAGATAGTACTGGTGGATTCTTTAGTCTTATCGAATGCATCACTTTGTTATGAAAATAACAAACTAATTCATTCGATAAGCGAAAATGATGCAGATAGTTTGGTATGTTTGGGCAAAAAAGATATGGGTACTTCCGATTATATTTTTACGACTGCGAAATCTTGTATCTCTCATTTATCTATTTGTATTTCAACAACTGGGAAGATCTACCAGCAAAGTACAGTCTTAAAAAAACATCAATTTTTCATCATTGACTTCCCCTCCGTCCTCCTTTCCACAAAGAGAGGTGGTCTGTGTCCCAGCAGTGCTGAACATTATAGGCTTATTATCAGTCAGTTGAGATCATTAAACAAAATAAGGTATACCAAAACTACTCTACGTAGTCAAGGATATAGTGACATCTACCTTACCGCAATTCATCTAAGAACACATATAAACTGTGGGCTTCAGATCACAAGCCACTTTATATGAACCGCTTTATACTGACATATTAATCAGTTCCATATACGAGGCTCGGAGCAACGCTGATCAGTAATCATAAGGAGCGAAGCAGCACACATTGCTATGCAGACCTATCTGTCGCCCCTAGCCTCAAGGGATACATACAGATAGATGCAGAGGAATCTTTACTCATGTAGGAGGTCATAAAATTGTTCATTTGAAACTGGTTCAATAAATAGAAAGGTAGGAATAAAACGGCGCGGTGATTGCACATTGGCTAAGGAGCCGCTCTTAGTTCTAAAGACACAGTACCTACCTCATCTCAAACTTGGCCCGTTACTCTATTGAATTGAACCTAATCGTATCACAAATAAATGATTAAGCTTAGTTAGAGCGACAGTTACTGGAAGACGTAGCGTTGATGGCCCCCAAACGGTGGACCAAAGACCTGGTGAAAGAAGCAGGAATCTGCTGGATTCGAGCAACAAATAAGCAGTTGAATTGGTGGTGCTTAGGGGAGGCGTAAGTCCAGCAGTGGACGTCTTTAGGTCGAAATGATGATGATGAGAGCGACATTGCAAGTAATTTATAAAATAATGTTGAACATTTTGTATTAGGCAACGTCGCAATGCTGATGTAAGAGCCAATAGGCACCACAATACCACATGATCAGAATCAAATGGCATTTTTCAAATTAGACTGAGTATCAGCACTTTTTGAACGTCAAGATTATAATAAATAAGACAGTCCCCGAAAACGCCCGCCCTTCACCACTTCCTTATTAGCAAGCTAATTTACTAGCTTATTTAATTTTTGCGATGCATACGAGTATTTTATGTCCAGGAATTTTCTATATTGAGGGAGTAGTCTATCGTTATCAAATGAATTGTTCATCATTACCAGATAGAAGGAAGCTGCTGTCTTCCTATAAATTAAGAGTTACAATAATGAAATTGCTTACTATCTTACTTGCTGGCTACTTTACAGTCGTGGTACTGTAAGGTAGCCACATAATGTATGTATGCAACTGTGCTGTCCCAATGCAGCAGCCATATGCAATTTATTTCCCTCTAAATGAAGATGTAGTACCTCGCATCTAAAAATAGCTCACATGCTACCTACAAATAGAGTAGCACGCAATTGTTGGCTGTCCCCCGAGGCTGTCATATGGATGGGAGATATTAATCTATAGATTACTTCTATCTAATATCGATATCTTTATCATCTATGATGATTTGCGGGGATAGTAGATTTCTTAGTAATTAGATTGGATTAAGTGATAATTTTTCATGTTATTTGTGTGAGTTTATTGGTCGGTAAAATTTTTCTTCTGCAGATATATACTTACTTATCTCTGTATGAAAGGAACTCTTTAGTAAAATACGTTAATGAGTAAGAAGAATCCGAGCTCTTCTGTTTCAAATTGTGTGATTGCTTCTTATTCTAAGACCAAATTAAAATAGCCACAATGTTACACATATTAATCTATCATTTCTATCATTGATCTATGCGCGTGCGCATGATCCGTCGTCCTTTAGGGTTGTCTTGTCACGTAATTTATCTAATATGTAGAGTTTTCTCACGCTGCACCACCTCCAAATTGCGTTACAATTTTTTTTTTCATAGAGCAGTCTAGATTAACATTTTAAAATCAAAATTTCAACATAATATTAATAAAGATATAATTTCAGTTAAAGCTTTTAATTGGTAAATTTAAGTATTTTAAATCATTGCGTTACAATTTAGTTTAAATAGAGCAGTCTAGTTTAATATTTAAAATAAAAAATTCAACATAATATTAATAAAGATAAAATTTCAGATAAAGCTCTTAATTTGGTAAATTTATTTATTTGAAATCAGGGTGATTTCTGCAATAACAAAAATTTGGCAGACGCAAAAAGTTTATATCGAGCGTCTCACGTATCAACACGAACTTTGCACGGAAGGAAGAAGCATTTCTTCTTGAAAATATTTGATGACATTGATCATATAAAATACTTACAATATTCTGCTTATTCTGCTGCTATGTTGTTGGGGCTGCCGAGATGCTGTAGTGCGTCTGGCATGTTTATGGAGGCTCGGATTGATGGCTTTCATGCCATCATGAGAAAGCGAGCGGCCACCATATTGCACCGTATCCGAGCAAGCTCCAGCTGCATTCTGAAAGTAATAGCAGGCCGTTATTAGACACTGGATTGCACTCTACGTGTCTAATTGATTTCGTGTAGGTATTTGTATTGTATTGTGATGTTACTAACTTAGCTCTTAAGTTATTTACTAACACAAAAATGGATGTCTGATTCCTCTGAAATAAATGATTATATATTTAGCCCAACCCTAATACCACATGACATCAACCACAAATCTTGATAAACCACGCTTGCAAGGTCGATCATTACTCACTCCATTGTATGATCAAACAAATGTTCTATGACAACTTTAATTGTTAGACTTTATTAATTGTTGTTAACTTATCTGTTCGTGAACTTAATGAATCACTTTGAATTCTTGCGTTTACATTAGTGCTTGAGATTCTTGATAAAGGTTCTCGGGAATGTACGGGGTTTGTAAGTACTATTACTGTATGGTGTAAGCCCCTGGATGTCGGGTGGCTGACAGCTCAGGCCTGGTCTTTTTTACGAAGCCTGGCCTCTATTCAGCCTGCAGTAGCCATTTTTCAGTAGGAATGATGATAAATGATGACGGTTTAGAGCTGGAGGTCACCAAAGTTAACCAGATTTCCTTTAGGGGCCGTGGTTATAAAATTTACAGGTCAAATCATAGATTGAAATACGTAGGTATACAATCCAAAGTTCAAATTGAATAAAAAACATTTTTTCAAGTTACAAGTATTCATTCATTTGAAAGTTTAACAATTTCAGCCAAATCAAACATAACTTTTTACATGAAGTATTTGTATTCATATCTTCATCCTATTAGATAGACAGATAGAATACTCTATAATAAGAACACCACAAACATTAGAGATATAAAATGTAAGGGTTACACAAAGAGCGATCTTAGCGCTAAAAGCGATCTTAAAAAGACAACTTATTTCCGATCGAGTACTACTATCAAGACTATATCAAGTCAACTACATATATCCAATTCGTGTGTAGGAAACAGCAGTCACGTTACACGGAGCCGTTACAAGCTTGCCACATGTATAAGTCGGAACAAAGCCTCAAACACATTGACAAAAATTCCAAAAAACATAATAGGATCCTTTGATGGACCTCTGGATTCCAAAAACTCTGGATTCCAAAAAAATCCAATCAGACACTCAGTGACCCCAAGAACGACAAAAAATCACATCTATAGTCGTTGTGACCGTTTCATTTGCGACGTAATCAAAAATCGAGATCGATTCCATTCAACAAAAGATCTATAGATCACTGATCGATCTCTCACTGTGCTCGAGAAAGTGATCTATTTGAGTGTATTATTGATTTTAAATCGGCCGTGGAGGTTCCATCACAAAGGGTTTTTGATGGCGCGTGGTACCTAATAGATATTTTTTTTTGCAATTTCGTGATGCATCAAATCATGAACTTCTTTTGTATGAATCTTTGGCCTTTGGAACTGCCTTGAACATCTATAATATTAGTCCTCTACGAAAAATGAAACCCTAGTACCTATAATGCTGATAACATTAGCTGAGCTTTGAATTTTTTATTACCTAAATATTAAAGAACCATAATTTTTTGCCATATCGCTCCGTCTAGAAAATTATAGTTTTGAAATCGTTAATAAAACAAGAATATGAGGCGACACAATGTCGGTGATCCTGCGCATTACCCTAATGACCACAGCATTATGGTACCTGACCATACCCTCGTTTATTACCCTTAATAAAGATAACGAGTTTTTTATAAGATCATATTAGCTGTTTTTGGGTATAAGTGTGGTACAAATTATATGTCTAGGACTAGGGTTCGGACTGATACAGTATGGACAATGATCCTAATGTTATGATAATCGATTGACATTATATGGTTAGGGTTTTCCCGAATGTATAATTTTTGGCTGATCAATACTTGGTCTATATTAAGTCGTTGGTAATGAAACATGGTATCAGTTCATGACTCAAACCCATTAAAGCTTCCATTGCCGTGTGCCCACAGGCTACTTATAGTGTAACTACTTTGGTCTCATAGATTGAAGACCGATCTGTCGCCAATAACTTTCCGTTCAAGTTTAACCTTATGCTCATGAAATTCGATAAAGCTTTAGATTTTGAGACTATCCGATAAAATACTGATGGGTATGGAGCTCAATACGGCCCTTATCCAAAAAGAGTCAAAAATGTAGACCAGGACCAAAAACGACATTCAACAAGATCCAAAATCACTTTACAAAAATCAATGAAGCGGTACCAGGGCACCAGTTATAAAAAGAGATCAAATGAACACGCGATAGATACGTCACAGGCGATAGCGTTAGATTGACGGCGCCAGTAATTTCGTAAGTTGTGTGGCGAAGCGCACGAGATCACCGCGCATACGTAGTAGGGATTGAATGGAGACTTGATCTTATATGGAAGGTGTTTGGGATTACGTTTACAGTTGCAATGTAAGTGGTGTTAAAATTAAATGAATAGGTAGGTAGGTTTGAAGTAGTGACATTTACCGGTACAGGGCTTGACTTATCATGGAAATTCTCTTGCCCTTTTCTTATCTACTATTTGTTAAAGGGTAAGTCTCAGTAAGTATTTCATTTTAAAAGTACTTTAAGATGAATCTGCTAATATAACTAGACAATAGGGGCAATACCGTGTCGTGCCGGACGTAAAAGAATAGCACCATCCCATTTCTTCCCGTGGGTGTTGTAGAAGGCGACTAATGGACTTACTAGAGAATGGGCTACAGCATTCTTTATGCATTTTACGACCATACTGCGATCGCCAACCCGCTTGCAAAGCGTGGCGATTATGGCAAAACCCCCCTTTTGGGGGAGGCCTATGTCCAGCAGTGGACGTCTTTTGGCTGAAATGATGATGATGATGATGAATAGGAAAAATAGAAATAGCTTATTGTCCAGGTAATACAGTAAGCAGGTTCACAGGTTAACGTAAGTTGAGATGACAAGAGTAACTTAAAATATTACCTACCAATATATTGCAAATGTATTATTTTCCAGTGTAGACAATATATTAAAGAGTTATCTATTATTTTCTATTCTAGACAGAGTGTGTATCTCGAGGTCCAGGGCACGTATTCGGATATGAATTACATTACTGGGAGCTTATTCTATAAGTCCGTCACCGAAGATACGGGCTCATCCGAAAGTAATTGGATACTTCGGAGTAAACCCTGTTCCCGATTTATTATCTTTTCACATGGGAATTAAGGACAACTGTCAAATCGTGTTGTCATTATTCCAGGGCCACAATTCTCTATGGTTATAATGATTCCCCGCAGAATCTGACTACGTTCAAACTACGTCAATATCGTGTTTTTTAGAAACCAATGTGACGGTAAGAAATCGAAATGTCATTTATTTTGTATGTTCCAACACATTTTGTCGATATTATTAATACGCAATTAGCAGATTTCGTGTGTAATTGACGTGGTTACGAGCACATGAGTAGATAAATTGTCTACTCATGTGTTAGGAGTAACCAATCGTTAAGGCCCATAGTATCCTCATCTCCCGTCTGAATGGTAAAGCACGACTGCCGCCCGCGCCCGCGTATGGCACCTCTGAGCCTTTATCTCAAAATGGGGATATTCCTTGGCAAATGTTGATTAATTTACAATTGTGCTCCAGCGATTCTGTGGTACCTCTAACTATCTATTTTTCAGTGTATATTTTTTTCCAAATAACGAAGCCGTTTAGTAGGAGTATGGAATAGAAGCCAAAATATTGCGTGTTGCAAAATATTTTTTTACAACAAAAGTATTAACCATACAAAAAAAGTACCCTCGGTAAAATGATCTATCTATATGAATATATAGCAAAATCATATATTTTTCAAATCTTCAAGACAAGCCGTTCATGAGCAGTACGGCTCATAAAGTGACCGTGTTACGCTACCAAACGGGACTTAGGCCCTTAAGTGATCATAGTTAATGCAGCTCTAGTTTGGGACCTGAACTAATGTTGTGTCCGTAAATGATACGGGGTAGGAAAAGCCCAATACTTCAGATTTTGTGATAGGGAGTAGACTTCCTGTTCCGAAGTGAAAGAAAATGGGTACTTTATCATCACCATCATCATTTCAGCCAAAAGACGTCCACTGCTGGACATAGGCCTCCCCCAAGCTACTCCACTTCGGCCGACATTGACTTAAATGACAAGTTCTTTGCAAAACAATAGTAATTTATTACCACACAAAATTTTATTCATTATCATCTGCCTAGCTTTTCGGGCCTCTGACGACCCGTAACGGCTGTCAAAGAACCACCAATGACACTTGACAACTGGAGTAAGTAGAGGCATTGTATAAGTACACACAAATACATTTCACCCATAGTGACTACATGTCATAAATAAGTAAACATTAAGCATTATGTAGACATATGGTTATTAATAAGTTAATAATAAATAAATAATCACCCATCCACGGACCAACCGCGGCAAGCGTAGCTTAACCTGATTGATCGACCCGTGCGGCTAATATTACTTAGCCACAAGACCCTACTTACCACAGACAATTAATTACTAAAATGACTCAAACAAATACAAGTCTTCCAAAATAATCCAAAAAGACCAACTATTTATTACTATATTACCGGCGGACCGAAGGACCAAATAAAAATGCAAAAATTGTTAGGAGCTGACCTTGCAGTCTTTTGAACCGTTATACTGATCCCTTTTTTTGCCGCAAAACCAATGGGGCGCAACTATTCCTCTGATCTTTTTAAACGCAAAAGGAGCGAATGATATAAACATTATAGGGACCGAATACACCGGGAAGAAAGGGTTTATTCAATTTAGAATATTTTGTAAATGTTTTTAACCGACTTCAAAAAGGAGGGTTCTCAATTCGATTGGTATTTTTTTATATGTATGTACATCGATTACGCTAAGATTTATGGTCTGATTTACGTGATTCTTCTTTAGTTTGATGCGAAATAGTTGCCATTTGGTCCCATAAAAATTTAATATAGTTTGGTCCAGTAGTTTTCATTTTATCTTTTTTTTTTCTAGACCTAGTGGGTGAGGCTGTGACTGGTCTGTCAGTGAACGAATTAAGTATTTTATTTTTATAAGCTTTAGCATAATCAGCTTATAATGTTCCCACTGCTGGGACACAGGCCTCCTGTCGGAGGGAGTGGACCGTAATCTACCACGCGGGCCCAGTGCGGGTTGGTGTAGATGTCACATGTCTTCGAGTTTTTGATTCTAGGATATGCCGCGATGCCCTCACGATGTTTTCCTTCACCGTTTTGAGAGCAGTGGTGATGAAATAATTTACACAAAGTAAAGGGCCTGTCTGGATTCGAACCTACGACTTGCATCTCGTAAGTCGCGGCCGTTACCACTGGGCCACTACTGCTCTATAAGCTTTGATTGTTTTTAAATAAGTTGCAAATAATAATTTATTTTTCGTTACTGTTTTAGGGTTTTTTTTTCACACTATACAGGTTTTGTAAAAAAATCAGACTCAGTCGCAATCAATAATACAGTAGCAGCTGTATTTTTTTATCTAGCAGCAATACATTAACATGGGTGACTTAGATATGCATACCTTAGCTACCTATAAGAACAACATATCATTGTGTTATTCAATAACTGAACTATAATACGCAACTTCGATCAACAGCCTGCATATGAGTACCATAACTGACAAACAAATGACATTCGCCCACTTTTTTACACTCGACTCCGAACAACACTTTCCTTTTTAAGCAGTACCGATCCAGTGTACAGTCCCCCCAACAGGTTTCGCCGGGACGCTATGGCGAAGACAGTTTTGACTATAAATAAGTGTTGTATTGTATTCAATGTTGCTACTGTTTGCCTGGGCGGCAGACCACAAAAGAATTTGGAATCTTTTTACAATAACTAGCCGTGCCAGCCGGTTCTGTTCGCATAATCGAATAGGTGAATTGTTTTTAGTTAATTTTTTTCCTATTGTGTATTGAAATTGTTTTTTGGTTACATTGTTGTTATTATAATTTAATTTGTTTGCATTTTATTTAAATAACGGGTATTATTTTTGCGTTCTGTGTTATGTAAAAAGTTTCAATAAGTTCAGGCAGCTGCATTGCCAGGATTACAGACCAACTTTTGTATTAAAATTCCGTTTATGGGCAATTCCTAAAGATAAGTTTCCAGAAACAATGTCGTCTATTTTATCAATCCTGTCAGTCTTGAAACTGAAACTAAAATCTTTTAATTAAAATATCTCCTATATAGCATCACATAAAAACACATACACGTATGCATTTCTTTCACGAACTAAATATAACTGTGGGACCGAGGCCGACGTTTTTTTGCTTAGAAGCCGCTACAGTTATCGTGCCACAAGATTTGGTCCGTATTAGCGACGCACACGCATCGATGCGTCATTATCAAGGTGATATGCGCGTGATTTGTGATGTAAAAAAAGATTTTAAAAGTCAGGTGTAAGTTGGTGGGATGGTATTTATTATTCATACTGGCTACTGTAATGTGGTGAACGGAAATATGGTCTATACGGATGTGTCAGAAAGATACTGTAGTGAATCAAGAGATTTTAGACATGCGCATTGAATAAGGGAAATAATTTGCAAGAAATCTGAGGTGACTGCAATATGATAAAGTTTACTAATGGCCGTAAGTAACAGCCGTGGTGATTTAGTAATATAAGATCAAAATATTACGAAGAATATTTTAATGTTCTTAGAAAATAGAGCATAGCATAGAGGGTTCGTCATATACCAACCACGATGGATATTTATTGAACGCCCACCTAATACGAGTAAAATTAGGTAAAGGCCAAATACTCGAGGGTCCCATCGAACCAATATCATGAATTACCGAAGTCAAAGTTGACTTAACTCGCCTCAATGTTGAATAGCAATTGCAATTTCGATAAAAGATCACTCATAAATTCTTTACAACCTCCAATAAACCAATACATATTGTCACTTTAATAAAAAACCAATTAACTTCCAAGCATACCCCGCGTCAATACCGAACATCTATTTCAGTCTGATAGTTAAAATCTTATTAAAACCTTCCCAATTTGGTCACTTCCAATATAGACTGTCCATAAATCTAGTGCCCATCAGACGTATAAATGGGGTTGGGCACTCAAGTTAATAAATTAATAGCTCGTGATACAATTATTATTGTAATGATCGGCTCCCGTCTGCAAGAGTAAAATCAAACGGATAGTATCGTAATTGAATCTCTTCTGAAACGCGTTACGAAATAACTGCTTATAAAACTGCTACTTTTCACTGTTATTTTTTGATAGCTGCTAATTATAACGTTGGTTCAGTTATATTAGTAGCGCCACTCCCCCTAATCTATGTGAAGACTATGGTTCCTCTTTCAATTGCCCAGCCTCTAATCGTGATCTACCGAAAAAGCCGATTTTCAAAACACCTATTAAATTATGCAAATTTAGTTACTGATACTCAATTAACAGCTTTAAATAATGTTCTGACTATGCAATAAGGTATAGACCATAAAATTGCCTTTGACGTTCACAGTTAATTTAGTAATTAACATTTTTAAGTTAATTTAGGATTAAATTCATCTCCGGCTGTAGCTTCTAGTTTCCGTTGGTCATCTATAATTTGATAATTAACGACTTTTATGTACATCTCATTCATAAACACTTTCATCGATAGAATTAGATAGGAATTTTAGATAGGTTTCAAGAAAACCTTTGTCACTTTTGTATATTTTCTTCGTGTTTCCAGATTCCAGTTGCATTTAATTCAGAACTAGTCTCTGGCAGCGAACTCGTCGCTTAAAATTTCTTGTATTTATATTAAAAAAAACTATTTTATGCCTTATGCTTCCTATTAGTGCAGTTATTTTCAATCAGATGTTTTTAATTTTTTTGAATCAGATTGTTAATTCCGAAAATTACTCCATACGTAGAAACTGACGAATTTTCCCTCTTTATAATATTAGTCTCAAAACAATATTACTGTTCAGTTTCTCAGCTGATATGTAAGTAACTGTTCCACAATACTTCCCCATCACTAGAGTAGCCTCAGTCTTGTAGAGCTGCACAACATCGTCACTAGCAAGTTTATGGATTTTTGATCTAAATCTAAAATTGCTTTTGCGTCTCGATATTGCTTCTTCAATTACATCAAAAATTCTACAGCTTCGTGTAACAATACACAGTTTATAGAGATTAAAATTGTTTAACATTTTGTTTTTCTTTCATTAGTATAGTGCATGTTACGAAATATGAAACACTCATAAATAATGAACAGTAAATAAGAGAGCTCATTCTTCAAAAATATTCGAAGTTTTCTCTATTAGAAGTATTACCTAAATACTGTTAAAGCTAATTTTACTCAAACTCGCTGTTAGAGTACTTATAGAAAAAACAATTATTAAATAAAATTCCAATAATTAATAATGCTCTGCATGCATATAAATCTGGAAGTAGTATAGAAAATTCACCGGAATCTAAGCAAAAACCCAATGATACCAACAGCAAAACAAATACTTATTACTTTAATGAAAACAAAAAATCCGACCCAATCTTTTTACCTTCAAAAGAATCCCAATCTAAATCTTAAAGTGACAAAACCGTATAATCAAGCGGCTAGTAAACTTAAAATTGGAGGCAACCAGACGGTAGCTGGATCGAGTCGCATCCATGATTATAGTAATTTCTACCACGTTCCGAGTAGCCATTTGCTCGATATTGCGTTGGTATCGATTTCATTAGATAGGCTCAGATTTTTATAATAAAACGTGCCGGATGGTATATGTAAACTTTTTGTAAGTAGAGTAGTAATTACAATGAGTAGGTGGTGGTATCGGTGTTGGTGTGGCCTTAGAAATAGCGGGAGATATATCAATGGTGACGGGTTAATCTGGAATAATGATTTCAAAAAAATATGCTTTATTTATCTCTTTACTACTTTAACCTTTCGTGTCTACTCCAGCTGGACCCTGGTTTCTACTCTCCACAAGAGATTAGGTTTCTCACCTCACTTTTCTCAACTTATACAGACCAATAAATAATAGTTTAAAAAACTAAAAAACACGCTTTAAAACCAAAATAAAAACGGAGAAAATAATTTAATTCAATTAAAAAGCGTGGGGTGCTTTTTGAGGTATTTTAATATTCAATTAATGTCATGCACCCCACGCTTTTTAATTGAATTAAATTATTTTCTCCTTTTTTAGTTTGGTTTTTAAAGCGTGTTTTTTAGTTTTTAAACTATTATTTATTTTCTATTTTTTAGTTCTGCTAACTACACAAACGTGATATTTTTTTTCCTTTTTTTTCATTTTTCTCATTTTTTTTTAAAATTATTGAATTGTCATCGGCCCTCGATAAGTTTACAAAGTTTCAACGAAATCTGACCTTTTAAAGTGGGTCAAAATCGCGCTCTAAGGAGTCGGTTACATACAAACAAACAAATAAACAAACATACAAGTGAAGCTAATATAAAGCGTGTAAAAGAATGCTTATTGGAATTGCTGTCAAAAAAATAGCATAATATCATCAGCTGAAAAGCTTAATTCAAATCACTTCCATCGCCTACTCCCTAGCCTGATCCAATACCCGAAGTACTGGCAACATTAATGATCCATGCGCAGACAGCGATTGATTGATTGAGCGTTTTATTGGCGTCAGGCGATGCGTCTCTATGTGATTATCAGAAGTCGACTTTATTAGGGCACTGTGTTCGTACGATGTAAAATGATCACCAATACTCTGTGTACGTGCATACTTGTGAGATAGTTATTGCCCGCGGCTCTGATTGTATATTAATTAAACATTGAGTTCGATGGAATAATTTTAGTGGACGTCCGTATTGTGTGAGGTGAAGAGAGGAAACGTTTTCTCTATCTGCTTTTATCAATAGTAAACTTATACTTTAATACCTTATACTTATACTTTTTCAATGTTGACAGCACGATTGGCGCAGTGGTTAAGCGATTGACTGCTGCGCTACGTGTCGCGGGTTCGATCCCCGCACGGAACAAATATTTGTATGACCTACAAGTAGTTGTTCCGGGTCTGGCTGTTTGTGTATGTGAGTTTAAATGTTTGTAAACGCACCCACAATACAGGAGAAATTCCTAGTGTGGGGCAACGTTTATATAAAAAAAAAAAAAAAAAAAAAAAAAAAAAAAAAAAAAAAAAAAAATGATTATAAATTTAATATATTTATTTTATTTTAATTCATTTTCCAGCTCTGCGCCCTTTTGTTGCTGCGCTCCATAACCTAACTACACACCTTATTTTTGAAGTGCGGTCGATCGATCTGGTTAAACCACGCTTGCCTTGGTTGGTCTAAAAGACTCCTCCGTATAAAGAACGTTAAGCCGTTGGTCCAGACTGTCATTTGTGGATAATAGGGAAGAATCATTTGAGATCACAAAAAGAGACACAATAATTATAAATGACAGTATTCAATCATATTTTTAGGAAAGCAGAATTATATTAATTAAGGTTCAATTAAACACATGCCTATTTAAACTGCTCATGAAACGAATTTTAAGATTTATTGTAACATATAAAATCGTCTTTCTTTTAACAAATTACCACAGAATTTCATAAATAAATCAATGTAAATTACGACACACAGTACGCAAAGAGTAGCAACATTGTCCAAGAATCTTCAGAAGAAAATAATTTGCAACACTGTCTCACATAATTATCTTTATAGCAGCAATCGGTGTTATCTTAAGCGAAATAAAATTGTGATGCAAACGTTTGATAAAAATTAAGTACTTACTTAGGCTCATTCCTAAAACAAGTCCTTTAGTCCTAATGATAAGCCAATGGTAGTAAATATTGGTTTAATTGCTCTATTAAGGAGTAAGAAGAAGGAATCATACTTAGCTTAGAGAATTAAGCTATTCATTTCTCATTACCATATTATTTTGTAATAGGTAATGCAATGCAATGCTAGCTGAAGTGGCAATGAGCTGGTAATGTTAGCCGTAGAACTGATGACCGTTGGGGTAGACGTGTTCTTGAGTGGATACCGCAAATCAGCAAACGTAAGGTAGGATGCCATCAGGCTTGGTGGAGCGACGAACTTCGCCGGGTGGCTGGATAAAAGTTGAAGAGAATCGAGTTGAATGGCGTGCAATTTGAGAGGCCTATGTCCAGCAGTGGATTGCTGTAGGCTGATGACGATGAAGAATACAAACCATCATGTTTGATAATTAATATGGGTGTTTTCTTACTTTACTCAATTCAAAATGAACTCCTTAGCAGCTAATCTCTCAAAAATCACGTTAAAGTTACCTATCTGAGTAATAAAGTGGTTTTCTATGAGGAAATTGATCTAAGATTTGATCAAAATGACAGAGATCCAATTTATAGTTGTGATCTGAAAGAAATATTGCAATTTGCTTAGCAAAGTGATGATGAAATGATGTTATAATGATATCTTATTTGTCAAAAAACATCTATTTTAAAAGTATTTTCCTCTTAATAGTTACTTATCAGTATAAGAAAAGTTTTTAACTCAATTTTTTTATTCAAAATCCTATCACAATCAGCGTCAAATCGTTTAGCAGGTTTTGCATACTCTATTTATGATATAGTAGTATTTCGTTCTTTTATTATTTTATCGTTTCTTCATAGTTGTAGGTAAGTCTTCTTTAATTGCCAGAGGAAAAAATAAACTTAAAACACAAATCTAATACCTACTTAATTTCGTATCGCACATTCCTGAGTAGAACTAGAAGTGAGGCAAAAATATAGGTTGCATCAGGAAGTTCCTCCCGTTCAACATGTAATAGTTAATTGTAGAAGAACAGGTTTCAACCTGCTGCTAATAGGCCATGGGCTAAACCTGTCACTATGGGTATAGGACTGCAGTTTTAGATATTAATTTACTAGCGTATGTGGTTTAAACGGTATCAGAAGTCATTTTGTATTACATTCCATCTTTGTTTATTGGTTCCATTAGAATTTTCTGCGACACATCTGTTCGTTTTATTGCAGTATGTTCATTTCCCGGTAGAAGGCGCCTACTAGTACGGACATCAAATCGTCGAGGTCATTGAGCAAATGAATCCCCTTAATGTGATGACGTTTGAGACGATTTTTCCAATTCGTAGCAGGTATTTTCTTTCGTTTTAACAATCTTTACTAATTGTAAGTATGGATGGATGGATGGATGTTTCTTACTCTTTCACGCAAAAACAGCTGAACGGATTTGGATGAAATTTGGCACACTGATAGATTATAACCTAGATTAATACATAGGATACTTTTTATCTCGGTAGTACATTCCCGCGAGATAATTTCCGACCTCCACGCGGGCGAGCTTCACGCGGAATCTAGTGTTTTTTTTTATAAAATGTTTAATGTTGATGTTGCATCTAATTTCTATGAATACTTTAAGTTTAATGTAGGTTTAAATAAACTCCTTTCTTTCTGCTTCTACAAGTTGAGCCGTTAGTTTCGTGGTCGCAAGCGCTTCTGTTGAGCATGAAAATCCTGGGTTCGATTCCCAGATCGGGTAAAGTTTTATTAGTTTTTTTTAGCTGGAATTTCTCAGTAGCAGCCCAAAGTCTGGATTTGCACCCGGTTGATGGCAAAAGGCTCGCCCCCTATTACATAGGGCTTAAAATAACTGGCGAAATGAAGGCGTACTGTAGGTACCCTGCTGCCCATCCCTTCGGGGAAGCAAAGCGTGAAGCTACGTAATTAGACTCTCCAAATAAATGAATTCGTAGCTCATAGTTAACTCATTTCTTAAAACATTTACAAATAAATTACAAGATTCAATAAAACAAAATGCTATTATGATTTCATCAAAATCAAACCATACGTACGCTTGGCTTATAAAAGCGAAGTGATCTTTAAATTAGACGGTAACACAGGAAGTGGCTTCTTAGGCCGTCAGTGTAGCGGTGATTAGCGATCGCCGATCACCGATCGCCTATCACATCTAGTGAGCAGTTGATCACTGACGGTTGAGTGCACGTAAAAAGTTTTGCAAAGATTATGAATTTCTTTTGTAGATGTGAAAACTTATTTATGCGTGTTGGGTGATTTTTGATAGGGGAAAATATTATGGGTGTGCGTCGACGATATGCTAATTTAACAGCATATTTAAGCTATGAGTACGATGTATAGCGTTTGTCCAGCAGGTTTTAGGGTTCCGTACCCAAAGATTGAGAGATAGTTCGGATTCATACCTTGAGTAATAAGAAAAAAATATGGCATAAGTAATCGCTTTCGCACATCAATTCTTACAATTATAAAAAAAAAGAAATAGTCTGCCATTATGAACACAAATTCAGTACGTCTAGTGGTAATGAAAATTACGTGATATTGGACGTGTGTTTGGAAATTTCGTTAAGATCTGGATCTTGTTGTAAGTAGGTACCATAATATTATGTATATGCATGTGGGTATGCGATGTTTGTGAATAATCTATATGTATACTCCTGTGCGTTGAATATGAAAGATTTAGTGGCGTTGCCATATGAGCGCTTTATTATAGTATGCACAGTTTGAAGATTTGATGTTTAGCATAATAAATATTACATAATCTATTTAGGATGACGGATGTTGTCATTCTGGTGTCCAAATGAACCCAGTACCAAACCGGGGCGGAGGTTCTTGTATTCGAGTCCAATCGGGGGCACTTCCAAACAAACGGTTAGTAATAATTATAATATATTAAAATCTATAGTTAAATACCTTTATTATATCTTTCAGCGCGTCTGCTGTTCCTGCCGATCTATTCATTTACTCTCGTTGATAATTTAGGTGAAGTGAGCTATCAATCCACCCGATGCTAGCGATTGACACTATTGACAGTTCACTACAAGCGTGTAAATTTTTTGCACATACCTACTTACAGAAGTATTATAATTTATCATTTAGGTCACTTCGCATATTTTTTCACGGTGTGATTTTTACAGATTAGACCGACACACATGAAGTGGACTGACAGTTTATTTTTTGACTGCAAACGACGCCAGTGCGACATTCGAGTAAATCGAATAATGTGAGTGGATCGAAAAGGAGTATACCCTCTGCAATCAACATAGTCTATGCAAAACCAGTAAGCTCGCGGTGTGTTTAAGTATGGCACGATAATTGAAGATATGCTCGTATCATATTGCGGAGCTACTTCCAAAGACCTGACGCCTGATTACTTTGTACTTGAATGAGATTGCTGTTTTGGCCATAAAGTAAGTTGGTACTTATAACTTATATTTAAATGTGGTGTTTCATGTTATGTTAGTTGATTGATTTAATGCTTGTTTTAGTACATAAGAAATACCTTTGTGCGGTCGATGTTACCACTGTCGACGTCGTAACTACTGTTTGAAGTTTGTAACAGGGACTTTTGTGAAATTATCGATATGAAGAAGTACATCTAGGTAAGTTCTTAATTATTTTTCCTAGCGTAATTCAAAATTTTTAACAGTGTACCTAATCAAGTTGACGATGACGTCTTGAGAATTTTTTATAGTAACGACTTTTAATAGAATGCAGTAGACGATAATAAAAATTAATGTTACATTAAGTTTTAATGCCGTCTTCTAGAAAACGTAGAAAAAGGGATTATTCCGATCTATCACACTGCTTTCTCCCCTTGGGGGAACAGATCAGAGACAAAGATTATAAGCCAAAACCACTAGTCTTTTATTTAATGTAATGTTGCTATTACTGTGTGGAATTAGTTTTAAGAATTTAATATACTATTTTCTTCCATTTTTCCAGGTAGGTAACTCTATGTGTTCTTGTGTAGCTTCATACTTTTATAGATATAATGCTGCATTAATAATTAAAAAGTGACAAAGTGAAGAAGGCGTGAGTTTATATATGTATAAATGTTTAAAAATCTTGTTTTGGGGCCACAAAGTAATCATATATATTATCCTATCGTAAGTAATCTGTTTTCAGGTTGACGATTTTTAAAAGGACTATAATCTGAAATTGATTCAATATCATGATGCTGAACCTTGTACGTCGTCGTTAGGGATATTACATGTCAAAAATGACCTTGAGTCCCTATATTAATCATTCTATCCAAAAGAAAGGGGAATCCATTTTTTTTTAATATTATATATCATCCATGATAAAAATCGATTTGCATTACTTTTCTGCTTTTTGTGTACAATAACTAGAGTGAAAACGATCCTAAATGGTTTTATTTAGTCTTCATTACATTATTATAGGAATATCTGGCCTATTTCTTGAGGTCAGATCAGACTATATAACAGAACAGAATTGACACAGAACACCCTGATTTTTTTAAACTCTTTGAAATTTTTCTAGTGTACATTTGCCTTACGCATAAAAATCTTTTAAATTAAACGAGAATCGCGATTAACGAACATATCGAATGGAATTAACAATATCATCCTGCGCCTGAGTTGTGAAGTAATCAAAGAAACAACATTCATTTTTTTACCCTCGGTTCCCGGTATAATCATAATGTACGCTCCTCGTATTGTGGCCAGGATTTTGTGGAACCTAGGACATACTAATAAAAGATTGATTTGTTTTACATTTTTCTTTAGCAATGAAAACGTTGCATAGCAAAATACAGAAGAGAACAAATGAACACAACTGAAAATACAATATTGATTAAACAAAGTAGAATAAACAACTTTGAAACATTTTCCACAGCCCGTAAAACAGTTTCAAAGAAAATTACTAATTAAAAGCACCATCTGCTGAAAATAAAAGCACAGCAAAAATAAGCAAGCCTCAAAATAAATAAGTGAATGACACGGGCTTTATAGGGACTCTCGAGCCCCAGGTAAAGCGAATAGAGTGATGAAATCGCCTTCGGCTGAACCTATGAGATGATAGATCAGAGAAAGGAGGAAAACCAAGGTATGCAATAATAGACAGTAGGTATATAATTTGCCGGTAACAATTTTTATTATGAAACTCATAACTGAGAATAACGTGTGCAATCGCTACACAACTGGAATACCGAATATTAAAAAAAAAACAACAACAACAACCAATATTTCTCCTTAGCAACACCTTTTTCGTTTACTTCAAAAGACCTATTCGTACTTAGGCTCATTTCAACAGGACAGAATTCGAAGAATTGCGTGTTGCATTAGGTATATAATTCACCGGTATCAATTTTATTATGAAACTCAGAACTAAGAATAGCATGAGCAATCATATTAATATTTTCACATCTGGAATACCGAATATTAAAAAAAACAACAGCAACAACCAATATTTGTCCTTAGCAACAACTTTTTCGTATATTTCAAAATACCTATTTGTATTTGGGAACATTTCGACAGGACAGACTTCGAATAAATGCGTGTTGCATTTGTTTATTTTTTACATACAATTACAGAAACTGAAACGTACTCAAACAGAATACGAATTCACGACTGTTTGGAAAAAAAAATACGTGTCTATCTTAGTACTAGAAGAGCAACATATTGCATCTTACAGGCTCCCAAACCCATGGTCATACTGTCACTTTGATTGTAATAACTGGGAGCGAGATGGGCCGCGCTAATGTCGCGCCCCGGGCACGCTCGCTATCGGTAGCCATCCGATGCTCCAAGCGACGTGCCATTACACGCAACCAACGTTCTAACTTCGTAGTTGTTAGTGAGGAGTCAAGTGTTCTTTCTTAATCCTCTTCTGCTGCAAGTATATGAACTCAAGAATTCAATCGGTTCTTTCTTTAAGTCGGTAAGATCGGTTTGAGGCCATATCTTGGTATGTAGGGCCCAAAGGCAGGTGATGTGTGTAGCACGTTAAAATGACCCAGGGTCTATATAAGATGGCTGTACACACATTTACATTGTACAAATCGCAGGACACTTCCCTTGGCGCCTCACTGTTCTACTTGAGTGTATGGTTACTAATGGTACGCTCATTGATTTGATCTATTTAGAAACCTTAAGTCTATGCAAGAATATCAATACCACAATATTACCAACATTGATAGGGCTAGAGGACAACATTATATTAAGATTACTAAATATTCGTTTCAGAAAAAATGTCTCTTAATAAAAATAACCGCAGAAACTGAACCCATGAATTCAGCAAATGATTCTAGGTTGTAGGTTAAAAAAAAAAAGCTCTGCCATACCGCGTAGGTACAGACGCCAGCACATCAAGCTACCCCAAACTGTCAAATTTCTCCAATTGAACATGAAACTTATGTGTAAGTGATAAAGTTGAAAATCTATCAAAGAATTTTGACAGATAGAGGTAGCTGGCGTCTAAATGAGCATAATTTTTTTGTAACCGCCCATAAATTTCCGCGCAACTAGGCTTAGAATTGTGCAAATACTGAATCAATGGTAACTGGTTGCGTGTCGTTTGTCCTACCACCGTATATATGAATGTAAGGAAGTCAATACCTACTTGGTATGTTGAAGCTATGATTTACATGCATTACACGCTCGTTTTCACACTACCGTCATAATGTGTCTGTATTAAAGTAAGTAAATGGATACTAAGTCGAGTCATTGACTTAATAGCAGGCTCGAGATCGCTCACACTTATGAGATCTTGTACTCAATCCATGAGCGAGTGTGTTAAGGCCAAGGCGCTGCCCCACTGCCTGAACGTATGACACTGTACGTACATAATGAAATTGAAATGATTTTTTTTTTTATAAATTTTAAATAAATAAATAATGCTCCGGTTTTTGGCGCACAATTAGGCGTATTGGTACATTTCTTAAGCAAGAAAAAAAAATGAATGTAGGTATTATCAAAAGTTCAAAGAAGCGATTTATTCAATTTTTTTTTAAATTTTATAGTAGGCATCATGTTAAAACAACCGCGAAACAGAGCTCAAAATATTTTTTTTTCGTTGCAAAAATTATTTCAATTTATTTTGAACGTGAACTATCATTTTATGTAGGTAATGATAATAAAGAAAATTCAATCAACTGAAGAATTACTTAAAATTCTTCAATTCATTTTTGATTCAATTAAAACCGCAAAATAACTTTCAATTTGGTGGGCATTCGATTCAACCAAAAAGAAATTAATTATGTTATTAGGTGTTGTATTACCGTTAAAATAATGAAAGAAAATGGAACACTTTATCGATTTTTATTCCGAATTCGCTTATGCCATCTTTACATGTCAGAAACAAGTCTCCACAATCAATGACAGTTGCTACACAATATGTCTGGTGCAATACAAGCATTCTGTCTCTGTACCAAAGATGCTGACTCGCTGATCTGTTTTCCGAGGCATGAGCTCTTCTTACATAGCTCAAGCGGGGGAAGAAGAAATAGCTTTGCTCAACATTAAGTGGTAACCGATTTTAGAATAGGTTCAGGATGAAAATGAACATTTGCTCCAACTCGAAATAGTAGATTCAGTAACCGTTACAAAATCATTATTAATGGTCATTTTCCAAAGCTCCTTATGTAAATTGTTGAATAAAGTCATGTAATTATCGTCTTAGTGCAAATTTTGCCTTCTAGTAGATACGAATTCAGTAATCTGGGGTTTATTTATAATTGTTGCATGGTAATTTGGCGCACCTATTCAATTTTATCCATTGTAACCAGCGCAGCGGTCCGTCTGTATTTTGCACGGATGCGTCCTACTAATGTGGCGACACATCAAAACATCCATATTTTTGTCAAGTTTAATATTTATGTATTATACACAAAAACCTTCGTTAATAAATTCTCTCTCTTCTAAGTTATGGTGAAAGCCGTATCAAAATCCATCCCGTAGTTTCAAAGAACAACGCGCTCACACAGACAGACACGAAAAGCTACTTTAATTTATTAATTGCATACATTCTAACTTCGACGATTATTATTTCGGTTGTAATATTGTTTGGTAAAATAAACAAATTGGCCAATTTGCGCAACAAAGCTAAAAATTCGAGAAATTCCTTCTGGCCCTGTGTTTACGTTGTAACTAAATATGACAGTCGATTTGAAGACATTGTATGAGAGCAAAAAAAAGCTATTATTCCATACAGTAGCCCTTGCGTTCGCCCTGCGGAGGAGAATACTGCAGTATCGTACAGGCGGGACGAAAAGTACTTCAATGTATTTGTTAGGGATATCAAACTATTTTGTAGAACTAGTACATGTCTTGGGCACTGGCTGATTTGACAGTCAGAAACTTTAAATTTATATAATGTAAGCCAAGTACCAATTAAACATAAGAGCTGTATTGGGCCATTGGTAACAGCCGCGACTTAAGAGTTGTAGGTCAGAGGTTCGGACCCAGACAGACGCTTTAATCACCATATCAGCCGAAAGACCTCCACTGCTGGACATAAGCTTCCCCCAAAAGGGGAGGATTTGCCATAATCGCCACTCTTGGAAGGCGGGTTGGCGATCGCAGTATGGTGGTCAAATGCATAGAGAACGCTGCTGCCCATTCTCTAGTAAGCCCCTTAGTCGCCTTCTACGACACCCACAGGAAGAAATGGGATGGTGCTATTCTATTACGTCCGGCACCACACGGAACAGACGCTTTGCTTTGCGTTAATTTTTAATCACCACTGCTCTCAAAACGGTGAAAGTGAACATCTTGTGGAAACTGATATGTCCTACTACTAAAAATTCAAAGATGCACTGGGCCCGCGTGGTGGATAAAGCCCACTCCCTCTTACAGGGGCTTATGTACCACCAGTGGAAACAATATAGGCGCAATATAATGAAGCCAAGTACTGCCTGGTCCAAGACGCTTCAATTGCAGTAGGAGGGCTGATGACTGCAGGGGACAACAAAATGTTACTCATAACTCATAAGCAAACACTAGACGACATGTCACATAAATTGGAAGAGACTATCTGGCTGAATTAAGACAAAGGAAGTTCTGTTCTTTTCTGACAGGCAATATAACTCTTCTTATAACTAACATTTTGAGACAGTGCTAATAACAAGCACTGTCTCAAATCAACAGGCAAGCCAATACACTTTTCAATAATTTAATATAACCACAACCGGATCCAATCAACTGTTACTATATAATAATGTCCACACCTTCTTCAATCAATTTAACTAGTCAAAACCATATTAAGAGACGCGTCAAATTGCAAAGCCTAAACTGGAGCATATTATTAAAATCTATTAGTCTCAATAACACTTTAGTGCGCGCCTGTACCGCTGTACTGTGATTATTACCAGTTTTTGTGGAGTCCACAGACACGTGGGGCGATGAAATTATGGTAATCACAGCTGGTACCAATACAAGCCACCGGTTTTTAGGGTACCTTTGGTGTAAATTCTGTAGGAAATTGTTATTTGTTATGATCGCGTATAAATACAGTCCGGCCTTTTGCTAAATTCTGACGATGGTCTCACCTAATTTTTAGAATAGTTTTACAGCATTTTTACACAAAGTGGATCTATAAAACGAATGGGTTATAGGATGTTGAAAGCTGGATTTTAAACTATAATTATCGGTCTTCGTTAATAAAGGTTCTTGTTTTTTTTTTCGAATATTTAAGAAAACAGTAGTCCATTAAAATTTAAACTTCCATGATGTCAAATACCATGACAATCTCGGAATGTAGAAAATTTTAAAGATTCAAAATTACTTTTCCACGTCCTAAATAATATTCTTTACATGATAATATTCTTACAGAGCAGCGGTGGCCCAGTGGTAACGGCCGTGACTTACGAGTTGTAGGTCGTGCGTTCGAACCCAGCCAGGCGCTTTACTTTTTGTAAATAATTTCATCACTGCTGCTCTCAAAAGAAGAAAGAAAGAAAAGAAAGAAAAAAACGTTAATTTGCGGTAAACATGACGCAAAAAGATAAGGAACACAAAAAAAAATAAGAAAAGGTTGAGGGAAACATGCGTCACATCCACGCAAAACGGCTATCACTCAGCATTATGCTGCGACCCTATGCAAGACAGAGCCCCAGCGCTGGTTTTCAGGGATAGCCGGCTTTGACGTAATGACGTCACCCGGTGCATTAAACAATAATTATGAAACTACTGGTACAGCGAACTAATAGAAAAATTATATAAATTATATGTTAATGTGATAGAATAAGGAATATAAAAAGAAAATGGAAATAGACATACATGCTACGATAATATCATCCTCAATAAACATTTTTCTCTTTATGTAGTGGCAACATTTCGAAGCGTCATCCATAGATAAAATGTGCGTGTGCGTCATAAAAAAAAACGGTGAAGGAAACATCGTGAGGAAACCGGCATGTCCTAGAACCCAAAATTCGAAGACATGTGACATCTACCAACCCGCACTGGGCCCGCGTGGTGGATTACGGCCCACTCCCTCTAACGAAGAGGAGGCCTGTGTCCCAGCAGTGGGAACGTTATAGGCTGAGTATGTATGTATGTTCTTAATACGGAACCCAACAACAACAAACGAAAACAGTGGCACAATGTAATAGTGGTTTTTCAAAACAATAATTGTCGCCGACATTCATCAACATCTGGTCTATTTGGACCATCTACATCACGCATACGTTTCAGTATCACCAACTTACAATGAGGGAAAGTTAAGACCATTGTAAGGTTAGAAAAGCGATATTTTGACAAAGAAAAGTTGTAGAGATAAACCCAATTTAAAACTGCACGGCCCTCCACTGGAAATTTTAGTGGAGGGGCGAGCATTTTATTGATATCTACTTAGTTGCAATGTAACAGTTTTTTCCTTGCTGAACAAATGTGAACAAGTGTTCGGGTGTTAAGTAAATCAGCTGCCAAGACTCAACGATGATGATCACAGAAAATTGTTATGAAGTTAATAAGTTCAAAAACTGGGTTAAAGATTCTGAAAAGTCACCAGCATCCTACTCTTATTTATTTACTTAAATTACATTTATAATAACACTTTAACAGATTTTTTGAAGGTGATAAAATAAAATACAACTTATTAACATATAGTTAGGTACTCAGACCTCTCTCAATTAAGAATTGTGCCATCTTAATGAATTTCGGCAGGTTTTTCCCGAATATAATTATCCTCCGATACCATAATAATATTAACTAAACGCGCTGCTCGTGACATTAGGGGCAAACTTAAGCAGATTAGTCTTAGCTGCAGGCACGTCTAATAGAACGGAGAGGTGGCGCGCACCTACGCACCCATCTGGCGCGAGCAACCGCAGCGCTGGCAGAACCTCCGGGTGGTGCAGCAACCCTAGCAGTACGCGGGCCACGTACTTGACCAGCGCGACGTCCCTACTTACTGCCAGCCTGGTGTATCCGACGATGCCCAGGCCGAAGAGCCTCGGGTACATCAGGGGGTAGAAGGGATAAACCCCGTATTGTTTCTGGTAAATAAATCTTGTAAAATTCCGGATTTGTCCAACATGAGGCTGTATTTCCTTTCATGCGGATTCCAAATGATTACACTTGTTTCTAGATGACTCCTGACAAGTGCTTTAAACAAAGCTTTAACATCTCCTTTATCGGAACCCTAATATCCTAACATCCTTGGAACTGGAACTCTAACATCTTTACTTCAGCCAAGCATAACATGACTTTAATGTAATTTTATTGTTCTACTAGCTTTTGTCTGTGACTTTATAGGATGAGGAACAGGGTGTAAAGTTCACTCATACTCTATAGAAAAGGGAGGATCCTCCGACCATACGGGTGTTGTGTCTGGTGGCAACTGCCCGACGGTTGATGTTGGGATGTTGTACCTATGCGAGTCACGCGGTAAACTCTGCCTGCGCAATGTAGGATTTCTGTGACGTGAGTCTTGCGTAGTTCGCCTGTGGCATTGTAGATGGCGCCACTCCTCTTTTTGTGTTTTTTGATATTTTGTTGCGAAGTATTTTTCTGTAGTTCCTCTACAACTTCATCTACGATCCAGGATAAAAATATCCTATGTCCTTACTATCTGTGAGCTGAATTTCATCCAAATTCGTTAAGCCGCACGTTTTGGCGTGAGAGCGTAACAAGCAAACAAACTTAATTTTGCATTTATAATATACTAGAATTTGCCAGCGGCTTCGCCATCGTTAACCTATTTAAACAAAACCTTAACAAATGGTACAAAAAAGGAAAACAGCATTAAAATCCGTTCAGCACTTTTTAAGTTTATCGCCAACTGACAGACAGACGGGGCAGGGAACTTTGTTTTATCATATGTAGTTAGGATCAGGATTCTTAGTAGCTTATTTATGCGTAAAACTGATGTTAGCAAAGTCACAATAAGGTCACTAGGTTTTTGGTGATGAACTGGTACCTCGCTTACGATGCGAAACCAACATCCTACTAATATTATAAACGCGAAAGTTTGTAAGTATGGATGGATGGATGGATGGATGTTTGTTACTCTTTCACGCAAAAGCTACTAAATGGAATTGGATGAAATTTGGCACACAGATAGATTATAACCTAGATTAACACATAGGATACTTTTTATCCTGGTAGTACGTTTCCGCGGGATAATTTCCGACTTTCATGCGGGCGAAGCCGCGTGCGGAAGCTAGTAATTAATAATTTTGTTCAATAATATACTTGTCGTTTTGGTTTTGCAAAGATTGGTAATAAAGTCTTATTAGCAACCATTTCATCATGCACCTTTATTGAGGTGTTTTAATTGTTTAAATTGAATTGAAAAAACAACGTTTTATGGACTAGTTGGACTGCAAAACTTTTGTCAGATTAAATTCAATCTAAGTGGTACGAGCACCCAATCAAGCACCCAAGTTAAAATTGCCTCATTGATTACAGTTTATGGCCGCCACATAATTAATTTAATAATTAACAAAATAGCCCCTCCTCCCTTCTTTCTTATAGATGGTGTTCTCCAGAACTCGCAACCGGCGTGTGTACACGTATAGGAAGCAAAAGGGTTATTAGGGTTATCCTTCATAAATTGCCTTATTTTACTACTTTTTGTTTTTGTAAATCAAGTTTAATGATTAATATTGCGATATTATAACTGTAATGTATGAGATTTTATTTGAATATTATATGTGAATCAGATCGTCTCCAGTAGGTACCTATAACATAATAATGTAAAATTTTGTGCAGGGGGTCTGGTGACCTAACATACAGGTTTTGTAAAAAACTTAGTTTAGGCACCAGTCTTCCACAAATTAATTATTAAATTGTGTCTGTAGACTATTTATGTACTTTCTCTGTAATTTGTGGTAAGAAATAGATCATATTGTATTGTATTATTGTAGGATAGAGGCATGAGGAATAGAGGATAAAGTTCACTCATCCTGTATAGAAAAGGGTGGATCCTCCGATCTTACTGGCTACTGCCCGACGATTGATGTCGGGACTTTGTATTAATCTATACTAGTTGTGCGGAAAACTCAGCTTGCGCGATATAGGATTTTTCGTGATGTCAGTGTGATGCGGAGTTTGCATGTGGCCGATGTATATGTCACTAGATTAGGATCGTAGCCGGTTGGCGTTCTGTCGTTTCTGTGGCCATAGGACGAAGGCGTGATTTAATTTATGTTTGTTTAAAATCTATTTATTTTAAATCATTATTATCGCTGCCGCTTATGACTATAACCGCACCACTACTTTAAAAGCACCAATACAAAATCGCGCCGTCGCGATATACGTATGGTATAATTAAGAAAGAAATGTTCCATTCGTGTTTTTAACTGGAAACAAAATGTTTTGTCGCGATAATTATTTGTGCGACACAAAGGTGGGAAATAATATTACAATTTCATATGAATTTTTAGGATTTAAGTAATTTTGGTAATGACTTACCTTACCTACTTGTGTAATGTACAAAAGTAACTGTTTTTAATAAGATGACAGCAATTTTAAGTCGTTTTAGTAAGTTTACTGTATTCTTTTTGATCTAGAAAATGGTAAACCCATTTTATTACTATCTTCTGCTTGTCATTCTTGCAAAAAAAATGTATTTAGGTAGGTAATTATTTGTAAATATCTTTTTGCTTTGGAGCCTAGATTATGCGATTAAGTGGACATACTGTAAAATAGGACTGCACTTATGGCCGGGTATAAGCATAATCAGCCTAGGGTAAAAGCCGGATGGATGCCACACTTTTCGAAATCACTCTATGTTTCTCAGTACAAAAAGCAAGATACTTTATCTGTAAAACTGTCTGGTACTTTGGTTTTCTATCTACAAATTTATGAAAAGTAAAAAACATTATCTTTAATATTTCCAGAGTATTAGCGATTTTTTCGCACCTCTATATTTTGGGACATCTATACCACATAGAGCATAGTTGCCTTATCCATATAAATTACGTTTAGGATTGATGCCCCGCCAAGAAACAGAACATGTATCCCGCAAAAACTTTGGTCTCATTTTGCCTTCCCATGCAATCGCACAGAGACATGCGACACGGTCAACTTAGTGGTAGTTGGAGAGTCTTTCGAGAGATTAATAAAATAGCACGCGATTCATCCGCAAAACTAGAGTAATTACGATCAGGGCAACTATTTATACCCGTGGGGCAACTATCCTGGTTTTACCCTGTACCTAATACTCCCACTGCTGGGACAGATGCCTCTTCATTTCGAGGGGAGTGGTTTTTAGTCTACCACGCGGGCGCAGTCCGGGTTAATAGATGTCACTTTTCTTCGAAGTTTTTCCCCACCACATTGAGAGCAGCCGTAATTAAAATATATACAAAGTTTCCGCGCCTACCTGGGTTTGAATCCACGACCTACATCTTGCAAGTCTTGGCCACCACCACTGCTCTGCAACTGTTGAGACATAAATAATAATAACCATAACATTTGATCAGGCAGGAGACATAGTCCTTCCATCGTTGTCGGTTACCAATCCACTGTAGCCACCCAAACCCAAAGCCCCATATGTTTTGTTTCCGTGTTCTGCAATAGTCCTGCACCAACCGGGGGTTTTCCTTGATACACTTGCATAGTGCAAACAGGGATAGTCGTCGATTGGTGCCTGATTCTATTGGAAAGAGTCTAAGAGCCCAGTGTGAGTTGGTTTCGGCCCCTCGCACGCCTTCCAAAGGTCGGAGACCCAGTGCTCCCAAAATATATATCTAATCATAATTATAAAATTATAATGCTACTTTTATAAAAAATAAAAATGTATTTAATAAGGATAGAAAATAAATAAAAGACAAAAATAATAAGCTTATTTTATTTAATATTTTAAATGTGAAAGTTTGTATGTTTCCATGTTTGGATGTTTGTTACTTAATCAGGTAAAAACGGCCTAACGGATTTGGATGAAATTTGGCGTACAGATAGTTTATAACCTGGATTAACATATAGGGTGCTTTTTATCTCGGTAGTATGTACGAGAACATTCCCGTGGGATACTTTCGAGGTCCACACAGTGAAAGCCGCTGGTAAAAGTAAATAAAAATAATTAATTTAATAATGAGTCAAGGACCTCAAAGTGCAAGCGGTCATCTACATTATTAATGAGGCAATCTATCAGATTCAGTTATTCCTATAAAAATAAAAAAATCAATTCAACATTGTCGCTCAACTTAAAAGGCGGTATCTCAGGATTATCTTTAGAGTAATTAAAAAGTATTGGAACATAAAAATCGAAAAGCTTTTTAAATTTTAATAGAACAAGTCAAAATGCTACTGTTTGTCAACCATCAATCATTATGCTTTCAATAAACTGGCTTTTGACCGCGACTTTGAGTGGATTTTTATTATGTTGAGACTCGCAGCTTTACATTTACACACACAAACACACCTTCTCACCCCGTTTTTACTCTGTGCTCTCACACACTTCACATTTAACTATTACACATACCTACCTACGAGATACGGATAAATGACAAAAACGTGGTTGAAATATTTATAATTACGATAAAATAAGTGATTTAATAACGTGTTGTCAGTATGACAATACTTTGCTTAGTCACACAGTTTCATCATCATAATTTTTTCCGAAAAATGTCCACTGCTGGACATAGGCCTCCCCCAAAAGGGGGGTTTTGCCATAATCGCCATGCTTGTCAAGCGAGTTGGCGATCGCAGTATGGTGGTAAAATGCATAGAGAACGCTGCTGCCCATTGTCTAGTAACTCCCTTAGTCGCCTTCTACGACACTCATGGGAAGAAATGCACCACACGGAACCGTCCGGTACCACACGGAGCACAGTTTGCCCAGTATTTTCTGGCAACGACGCAGTGACGTCAAAACGACACAAGAGTAGGTATTATTTCTTGCCAGTAGGAAAGCATTTTTGACATTAGTTAGGTAAATTGATTTCAAAGCAGATTTATTAATCTTAAGGTAAACTTAAAATAACCGAATAATTCACAATTTCTTCAGAAAGCTTAATAGTTCTTTTCGGCCCTCCAATTGGTAGAAAACATTGTGCAGTAATTTTTTTATGCCTCGTCACAAATTCGATGCTGATCACATCACGAGACTAATTGACTGTCATCATTATCGCAGGCTTTTGCGAGGAAGAAATGCAAAAATTCCTCCCGCACCATATACAGCCAATTCAAAAATTCGCACAATACTCCATAAAGCAGCTAATTCAAGTAACAGTTGGAAGTAAGTACATTTATTCACAATTTCCTGGCCCTAATATCGCCCACATCACAATCAAGCCGTTTATATATTTACTTAGCTAATTGGTTGTAAATCCGACTCGGATTGTTCAAAATGGTCGGCAACGATTTTGTGTAGTAAAACTCATAAACCTCCCTACGCGTCCGTTGTCGGTTAATGGGTCCATGATAAGGCCTTTATGGTCTAATTGGGGATTCAAATGTAGTTCTCGGAACATTTTTTGTCTCAATCATTATTAATTTGAACGCCAATTATGTAGTCAGATGAGGTTCTGTTTTTGGTGGTGGTTTTATTTTGATAGTTGATAGTGGATAGTGAATGGTGCAATTGGTGTCTTAACTTGAGATTAAGAGGTCAAATTAGAAAGGAGGAAATTGTTTTTCTTTTCAAATTCACTGTGAAACATGGAATATCATGTTGAAGAGCGGTGACTGCCACACAACAGCCAAAGGGCTGTCGTGAATGTGATGGCAGCGATATTTGGCAAAAAAAAGCTCTCTAGAAAAACACAATCTATTTCAATAAATAACGTTTAAGTGACGCCATTCGCGGGTAAATTACACACGTATTCCGTTCATCCCACTGCCGTCGTCCCTAATAATTTCTGTTCATCCCACTGATATTTTTAGTGTGTCGAGCGCGAATAATTGAATAATTTAATTTTTAATTCCCATTGGTCCCATTAAATGATTTGAGTGTGGTTGTTCAATGGTAAAAAACACTTTTATAACTTAACAAATAAATAATATTAAAAAAGCGAAAATGTGTTTCATTGTTTATTTGTTGCGCTTTCACGATAAAACACCTGAAAGGATGTAGATAAAATTTGGCCCATCCCACTAGTAGGACGACGGTAGTGGGACGACTGGGAATACACTATTTAATTTTTAATTCCCATTGGTCCCATTAAATGATTTGAGTGTGGTTGTTCAATGGTAAAAAACACTTATAACTTAACAAATAAATAATATTAAAAAAGCGAAAATGTGTTTCATTGTTTATTTGTTGCGCTTTCACGATAAAACAACTGAAAGGATGTAGATAAAATTTGGTCCATCCCACCAGTAGGACGACGGTAGTGGGACGACTGGGAATACACTAAATTGTAGAGACGCTGTAAACTGTAGCTTGCCCCAAATGTTTTTACCCCGGCTTACTCCGGTTTGCTCGCAATGTTAGAAAAAGATCGCAAGCTATGAAGTTTGATAAAGAAAACAATTGAACGTTGACCGAACGTAGCTTCAAAACCCAGGAGGCTATACGAGTATTTATATTCTTTATTAGTATATACACCCACGCTAAGAGCAAGGACCTTTTCGCTCATCTTCAACACCACACTCAGCGACGTATTATTACTTCGGTAGAATCAATCACCAATAAACAGGATCCTTACTCGTCCCAAAATACAATTTTTCATAACCTAAAGCATTTTGGTAACAAATTTATGGGCCACGGGACCAATTTACCATTGGACAAGGGTATAGTAAATCGTCAGCGCATTATTACGTCATTAACATAATGCAACCGAATTTTGGTTGTATGGTATGAATAATATGACGATTTGTATGTATGAGTTCGTTACAACGTAACTTAATAGTTCCAAAATTCTGCACACGATTTGTTTTTTTTTTTAAGTTTAAAAAAAAACATTTTGTGGTTTATGTTGTATGGTATGGAATTGACAATGATTTCGGAATCCCCAATAGAGAAAAAACGGTTTTTGACTTAAGCCGTGATCTTTAAAAGTTACTCAAGTCGTGCTACTTAGAAATGTTTGGGTCTCTTTCATGCACTTGTATTTTGAAAGTTGTGCGACAGTGAAGGGGAATAACGATTAGCCAAGGTGTCAAGTAACGTTAATAGATCTCCAGACACGGTTGTTTTGAGAGGTTCTTGTTTCGGATAAGGCGGGTGGAAACGCCCGGGTGTTTCCACTGCGAAGATCGCCCTGAGGACACGATGGAGGTCTGCCCGGCTTGGGCGGAGCACCGCCGTGTCCTCGTGGAGGCGATCGGCGGCGGCAATCTCTCGCGTCGGCCCTGGTCTAGGCCATGGTATGGAGCGAGAGTGCATGGGTAGCCGTCACCTCCTTATGCGAAGCAATAATGCTCATGAAGAGGGAGGCGGTGCACGTGAGGGAGAGGCAGTACATGCGCCCTCACGGCCTTAGTCACCGCAAGAGACGCCCTGGGCGTTGGTAATACCAGGCTGATTCCCGGCCACCATAGGCGCGGACTTGCGGACGGCGAGTAATGGGTAGCTCGCTGTCCGGTAAGGACCAAGCCCGGGTCGATGGCACATTGTGTTCCACGCGCGCCTCAAAGAGATGTCAGCACCAACTTATGGGGCCCGCAAAGGCCGATGCCTGCCAGGGGTGGGGGTTGTTCGAAAGAGATACCGCGGCCCCTGGCACACAGGCAACTGAGAGAACGCGGGTGCGTTTTAGTCAGTAAAAGTCTGACACGCCCTCCCGCTCCACCCATAGCGGGAGAAGTTATTTGATCATTTCCCAACCAAAAAAAACAAAACGTTAATAGATCTCAGCCTGTAACCTGTGGTTTTCAGATAATAATCTAAATCTGCCTAACTCTTTGGAGAATGTTATGTTATGGTATGAATCTAAAGTTTTTGTTTTATGAATCCAAGAAAAAAAGGTGACACATAAATATACTTTCAGAATGTCTGATCGACTTAACAAGAATCAATTGCCATCATAATTTCAGCCGGAAGACGTCCACTGCTGGATATAGGCCTCCCCCAATTAGGGGTGGCTTGCCTTAATCGCCACGCTTGGCAGACGGGTTGGCGATCGCAGTATGGTGGTAAAATGTATAGAGAACGCTGCTGCCCATTCTCTAGTAAGTCCCTTAGTCGCCTCCTACGACACCCACGGGAAGAGATGAGATGGTGCTATTCTTTACGTCATTATATGTGAAGGTATATTTTAGTTTAAGACTTCACAATATTCATATCTTCTCTTCTTCTTCTCACACACTATTGTCTAAATTTGTTTTCATTTCTACTTTCGCGGGTCTGCTGGAAATAACTTCCTATAAGCATAAGCAGTACCTTTGTACCCAATTGTAATAATATCTTATCCTTATGTATTCTACTGTGTGTACATAAATAAATAAAAGACTTTGCTCCACCCGGAAATCTAACCCAGAACCTCTTCTTCAACAGGAGCGCTTGCGACCACAAGACCTACGAGGCAGTCTAAAAGTCTAGTTCAATCCGTGGATTTAGTGAATAGAAGCTACTGTTTCTGAAGAAATCTTTCAATTAAATGTGTAAAATTAGATCCTCCAGTTCAAAGGGAATCAAGAATAGATCTCATCGATAGGACCTATTCAATAAGCGAGAACGTTATCAGTCTTATATGAATGAGTAGCAATATAACTAAACAGGTTTTCGTTCAGTAGCCAGGGATGAATCTGGGAATCCCAATTATTATTATTGAATGTTTCAGGGGCATTTTATTTTGTACCCTTTCTTGAACTAAACCCGTCTGATAACAGATAGTTTAAATGGTTCATAAGTAATACGACAGTATCTACATTAAAGCTAGAAGTTGTAATCAATCCTGGATCACTTTTTGATATCTACATTGCTATCAAACATTTTTTTTAATTGATGCTTGCCATTATCTAATAAATGGAATGAACTTTCTTTGTGCGGGTAATTCTCAAGCAGTAGTCAAAGAAGGGATCAAGATTTAGATTAAGAAACATTATTAATTTTTAAGCGTTATAGCTTCAATACCCAAATTGCTAACGATTTTATTTTAAAATGAGACGAAAAATTTAATATACCTACGTTTCTATTAAATATATGAATGAAATATAAAAATTATGATGATAGGACCTTTTAAGACTAAAACAGAAAACTGTACATAAATACCCAGCAACCACATCTCGGTAATTACCTCCAGTCCGTCCCTGCACAGGATATTACCCGAGTGTAATTATTGGGAGGGATTCATTATGACGTTACGTGACAGCCACTGAGGTTCATTTCATCATCGTATGCAATTTGCTGGGAACATTAAATTATAAGATAGGAGGCAGAAGACCATATGACTCTCAGCTCTGATCGGAGGCAATACAGTCGATATTGAAAATAAATTTTGACGATTCCTGTCATTACTTCCCCCCGGCTCCTGTAGACTGTTACTGTAATGAAATGTTTGTTGTGGCAATGATAGAGATAATGCATAAGGTAATGATGATTTTGAAAGATATGTTTTTATTCTATTTTAGCTTGATACGTGAGGGAATGTAATTGGTGTCTGCAACAAAGTTCCTAGTCTTCTTACCAAAGCCATTTTAACTAGTGATGTTTTTTAATGCACCAATGCGCAAAGTCTAGAATGATATGCTGAATTTATGGTTAAAGTTTGCGCACTGGTTAAAAACTTCTCCTGTCTATTGTAATTTCGTTATACACGGCAAAAATCTAGTAATTCCGGAATTTACCTGCACCCTAATTGCGTAACTCACGATTAATCATAATCTGTTTCGTTTTGAAACAGATGGCTAAACCATTGATCCATTTGTTTGAAAAATGTGTCTGCTTAGCAACGTAAATAACGCAATGAATATGGTTGAACTGTCAAAATGAAACCGTTAATGATTAATCACGTGTAACGCAATTAGTGTGCTGGACAGCAATCCTGTAAGGTTAACTTGCTAGAACCACTAAGCAAGGGCTCAATGGTGATAAATAACTAGATGAGACCTAGACTTTAATGTAAAAGAATAAAAATAATAGTTTAAAAAACTAAAAAACACGCTTTAAAAACCAAACTAAAAAAGGAGAAAATAATTTAATTCAATTAAAAAGCGTGGGGGGTGCTTTTTGAGGTATTTTTATTCAATTAATGTCAAGCACCCCACGCTTTTTAATTGAATTAAATTATTTTCTCCTTTCTTAGTTTGGTTTTTAAAGCGTGTTTTTTAGTTTTTTAAACTATTATTTATTTTCTATTTTTTAGTTCGGCTAACTACAAAAACGTGATTTTTTTTCCTTATTTTTTTCATTTTTCTCAAAAAAGTTTATTGAATTGTCATCGGTCCTCGATAAGTTTACAAAGTTTCAATGAAATCGGTCAAAATCGCGCTCTAAGGAGTCGGTTACATACAAACATACAAGTGCAGCTAATATAAAGCGTGTAAAAAGAAGAAGCCAGTAATAATAACAGTCTAAATTCTTCTATAGGTACCAAAACAATTACACTCATCATCTGCCGAGCCTTTTCCCAACTATGTTGGGGTCAGCTTCCAGTCTAACCGGATGCAGCTCATTACTAGTATGTTACATGGAATGACTGCCAATCTGACCTCCACACCCCAGTCACTGGGTAATACGATACTTCTTGGTAAGACTGGTTGTCAGACTTTCGGGCTTCTGACAAGTCATAACGACTGTCAAGATCCACAAACGACGGCCGGGACCAAGGTCTTTACGTGCTTTCCGAGGCTCCTCGTCTTGGTATGGAAAGATGGTCAAGCGGCAAGCGTAGCTTAACCTGATCGATCGACCCGTGTGGCTGTTATTACTTAGCCACAAGCCCCTAAACACCAAGATAATTACTCCAAAGAAATAAAATCTAATCGACCAGAACAACTCCAGTTAACCACGCGAATAAATTATTCGCGGCGAACTTAAACACGGTCTAACGATGTCAAAACATTTAACAGCTAATGCAGTTATTCTGAGTTCTAGTCTAGCCATAAAAAACATAATAAAATACAGAGAGGAAGTATCTAATAATGACCAAGACGCAGTAAGCTCGGGGCGAAATTGTTATAGCTCTTCGTAATCGGAAACTGCCTTAATTTTGGTCAATGATTTTGAGAATGCAAATGCTACTGGTAGTCACAATCAAAGTTCTACCTTATTTTTTAAAGACGAAAGATGACTTTCAGTTGGTTGAGAATTTTAAGGCACGTTATCCGGTCACTGAGTTTCGCTAGAGGCAGTAATTTATAAATGTTCGTATGGCTGCTTTGATGGCACAAATTAGACAAAGGTACAGTTACCAAAAGAGATAAGTAGCCAGGGTCGTCGGGTATAGTTAAGTTTAGTAGCAAATCGATGGATGGTTTTGAATTAATAAATTAACTGTTTGTTTTCTATTAATTAAAACGTCTGACACGCTCCTGCTCCACCCAGAGTGGGAGAAGTTACTTGATGATTTCCCACCCAAAAAAAAAAACTATATCCGACGACGTTGGCTACTTATCTATTTTGGTGACTGTACCCGGAGGCATCACTACAGTCTTCATTCTTTACTGAATTATGACGGTATTGAGATGTAGCAGGCATTTTTATGGTAACGGAAAATTGACGATTAATAGTTTCTATAAAATGAAAACATTATTATTATAGCAGTTAACAAAATAATGCTTTACGGTTTTCTTTCGATAGTATATTGATGCATCTAAAGCTTTTTGATATGACCTAGATTAAAATAATATAAAAATATATCTAGGGTTACAGTGACTTTTGGAACGAAGTTGAAGAAAAAGCGTAAGGATTGACGTTCCTGATGCCCTCCCCCGAACCCAAATGCTACTAAAAAGCAATAATTAAATATTAACTTAATTTAAAAACTAACCGTCTTAAATAATAATAGGCACAATCATGTAAAAAATAAGACAATCATAGGACATAAAAAGATTCTTCCGCATCATTGCCACCCAAACAATACATTCTAATGCCGGGGCCACACCAACGGGAAACGCCGTTGATTATCGCGATGATGGACGTTAACATAGGTGTAGCCACAACTTATCGCGATAATTTTACAACGGCATTTACATTGCCATTTGACGTTAGGCGATAATTATCGCCAATGATGAGCATTGACGTTTACCGTTCAAGTGTTTTTTTTTTTTGGGTGGGAAATCATCAAATAACTTCTCCCGCTCAGGGTGGAGCAGGTGCTCCACCCTGAGCGGGAGAAGTTATTTGATGAACGCCCTCCTGGGCGTTTCAGACTTTTACTGACTAAAACCCACCCGTGTTCCCTGTGTGCCAGGGGCCGCGGTATCTCTTTCGAACAACCCGCACCCGTGGCAGGCATCGGCCCTTACAGACCCTAGCAGTTGGTGCTGACATCTCTTTGAGGAACCGTTTAAGTGTGGCCACTGAATTTATCGCTTTAATTTTTTATCGCGATGATGGGCATTGACGTTGACCGTAGTGTGGCCCCAGCATGACAGTTAGTGGTAAACGAAGACAAGCCATACGGCAAAGTGGCACACGACTCCGGTTTTCAGGTGAGAATATTTTTCAGTAGCCGGGCTTTAGTTCTGAACTTAGTTTTTATGGACAAAAACAGCAACCGAGACCATATTATTATCTATACAAATAAAAAGAAAAGTCCTGACTGACTGACTGACTCATCAACGCCCAGGCCAAACCCTTGGACCTAGAAAGCTGAAATTTTGCACAGAGGTTCCCTTTATAATGTAGACAAGGGGTAAGGAAGGATTTTTTGAAATGCAACCCCTAAAAGGGACTTAAATAGGGGGTGAAAGTTCCGCGCGGGCGAACCCGCTGGTAAAAGCAAGTTATTAATAAAAGCCTGTGGTGTTCCACTGCAGGCCAAAGGCCTCTCTACCCTCCTTCCACTTCTCTCTGTTTAATCCTACTAGCGACCAGTTCTTGTTAAAGGAGTTTAGCTTATCCCGCCATCTCCGTCTGGAGACCATATTGAAGGTATTAATTATTATGGTCTACCTTATCCCACCATCTCTATCTTAATAGACAGGATAAAACTCTTAAAACAAAAAGCCCAACACTTATCCGCCTACGTACATCGAAAACGACCATATGGTCAAACCTATGGTTACTAAAAAAAGAAAACTAATAAATAGACGCCGAAATCAGCTCCCAGCTATTACGGTAAAGCAGTAATGTGGAGATACGATTTTTTTTTTATGAACCCACAATGAGTAGTTATTACTGTAAGATGAAAGCCGATACTTGGGCACGCGCCGAGACTTAGAATTATTTCGGAATGTACGCACAACAGATGTTATCGCGAACGGCTTATAGAATTATCGTTTTTTGTTTTAATGTATGGTACGGTATTGGGAAACAAGACAGTAGGAGTGGTAAGATTTTTAGGAGTATTTTGATATTTTGCTTCTGAAAATAATAGTTTTATTTGACAGTAAAAGCTTGTTTGAACAACCAGGATAAGAATAAGTATAGCTTGCAAAAAAATATTTAGATTGGTCCCTGTCCTAATTCAGGGCCTAACAGATTTGGACATGTGTATGCAGTCCAAGAAAATAGAGCATTGAATTGAAGTACACAGACTCCTATATAATACATGCTAACGAAGACCCTAGCAATAGTATGGTGAATTTATATCATCAATTTGTTTTATACGACAGCAATTTTGCTAAACGTATGCCAACTATCCACCATTCGCTCATACCTTGCGTGACTTGCCCGCAGTCTTTTACATTTCTACAGAAATACACAATAAAAAATGTCAATAGGAATGGCGTATAAACAATGTTTGTAGTACAGGTATTATTTAAACTAAAACACTATTGCAAGTAACAATTTGGCCCGCAGTACCGTTGTGGCTATAGATCAGCTCAGGTGTTGTCGGCCTGCGGGCTTTTCGTGTGGTGTAAGTTAGAAAAGCAGCCGGTCTATTCTATAAAGAATGAACCGTGAAAACTATTTCTTAAGCCTCATGATTTCTTTATTGAATCATCAGAGAGCGACACAAGTTATCAAACAGGCCGCAGGAAGTACAACCTCCACAAGTAGGGGTTAATGGATGGGTCAGACCTCCAGTGTGTATACGGCGTCTCTATACAGACAATGGCTTACCTCCTATCTTACACCACATGCCCTGTCACCTGCATACGAGAGGATCTAATGGCTGCGTCAGCGAACAGTATTCGTGTTGCTGATTTTTTGGTGAAACAAAGAAGAACGGTCATTTGTGACGCAGACCCGACACGAATGAGACATCTCAGTTTTTTGTCATTTTAAATATAGCCAAAATATATATTTTTATGTTCGTAATCAAGGATCAACACCAAAATATTGCCTTATGTTTTTGTTCAGGAACATACAATGTTTTCAATACATATTTTCCTACAAAGCTAGTAATTGTATGTAAGTCAATGACGATACAATAATTATAAAAGAGTGTCCATGGACTTTCTTGCTCGTTCTTCTCCATAGAGATCTACGTTTTGGAATGGGCAACTAGCTTCAACTTTCCAACTGGTCGACTTTTTGACAATTCAATAGTGCCTGTAAATGGTTTATTTGAAATAAATGCTTTGAGTTTGAGTTTATGGAATTATCCAGGTGACCTAGTGATGGAGCTGGATTATGTATTTTTTTAGCTTCTAGTAAGTAGGTATAAAAATCGAGTTAGGGTTCATTAAAATCGTCTTATTCGGTGATTCATTGCAGATTAGATATGAGCGTATAATTAAGAAGCTGGATAGGTAGTGGAATATTTTGGCTAGCTCGGTACTAAACACACCGAGCACGAGCTTATTATTAGCTTATTACGCTATTTCAGTGCCGTTTGTAAAACAAAAATAAAACCAATATTTGGAAATCAAGGTTTTATGTAACTTCAAAGTGATCCTGCACCCCAATTACGTAGCGCACGATTAATCATAATCTGAATATTTTTTAAACAGATTGCATCCATTGCTTCATATGTTCGAAAAATGTGTCTGCTCAACAGCGTAAATAACGCAATGAATCTTGTTGAACTGTCAAATTGAAATAGATAACGCAATTAGGGATGTCCAGGTCACCCCAATTGAAATTAAGATTAGGATATTATATTAATACAACTTAAAATAAACGCACTAAATAAGACTCCGTATAATATAAGACTCCGTATAATATAATGTTCCACTAAGAATATTTTAGCTCAAATGGAGGTTAAAATTTGATGACTGTCTATTATTTTTTTTAAATCTAAATCGGCTTCATTTTAAATAGATATAATTGTAAGTCAAATACAAAAAAAATTGCCTGAACTAAATCAAATGGCAATATATGGGTGTTAGCCATTGATGTTTTGAAAAGTGTTAATTAATTTCCGTTAATTTAACATAACAAAATAACTGAGATACGTTAATTTTGTGCCCTTCTTCTTTTAAAACTTTATTTATTTTTACACGCTTTATATTAGCTTCACTTGTATGTTTGTTTGTATGTTTGTATGTAACTGACTCCTTAGAGCGCGATTTTGACCCACTTTAAACGGTCAGATTTCATTGAAACTTTGTAAACTTGTCGAGGACCGATGACAATTCAATAATTTTAAAAAAATGAAAAAAAAAACACGTTTTTGTAGTTAGCAGAACTAAAAAATAGAAAATAAATAATAGTTTAAAAAACTAAAAAACACGCTTTAAAAACCAAACTAAAACAGGAGAAAATAATTTAATTCGATTAAAAAGCGTGGGGTGCTTGACATTAATTGATTATAAAAAATACCTCAAAAAGCACCCCACGCTTTTTAATTGAATTAAATTATTTTCTCCTTTTTTAGTTTGGCTTTTTAAGCGTGCTTTTTAGTTTTTTAAACTATTATTTATTTCGTGTCATGTTTAAGAAGAAGCTGAGCTGATTTGTTACCTGTTATTAGGGACCATCGACAGCTCATTTCAAGCTGGCCTCAAGCCGTTCACGTTGATCGGCAGAAGTTGAGACGACATGCTTGGAGATTCAAATTCTAGTGTAGTGTATCCTCAGAATATCGTGACTATGAAATCATTAATAAGTGAAGTTATTTCAATAAAACGATGCCTGATATTTAGGCCAAGATTACGATTAAGTTTTATTAGGGTTATTTTAATAAGATAGGTATTAAATATACTATCTTTATTTTGCCTCGTCGCAAGAATGATGGTTCTTGCGTTAACAGTTAACGACAATAACATAGCTTGTCTGCAAATAAACCTGTCTGCACTACATTAAGCAGAGATTTATCTAGAAGAAGGACTTCATTGACATCGTAATAGTGGACTGCAGTTTAAGAGCCTCTATGAGTGACCAAGTCTTCCGGCATACCTACCTTAGGACATCAGGTACGCAATCAAACTGGTGACTTATTACTAGTGATTTTATAACCTAATAACTTTCTTGCCCAACTTTGAGTCAGGTAAGTACACTTTCTATAACCACTTTTCGTTCATTACTTGGACCATTTCTTAACCAAATGGCAGGTGAGATCCTACCTTATAGCAACCACCACGCCCGTCCATATGGAAGAATAAATTTGTAGTTGTTGGCTAAAATATTAGTAGTTACGGTTTACGATGCCCACACTGTCAACGGATTTATGTATGGAGATGTATTTATGAAGGCGTATGTCTGTGTATTACTGGTCTAACCTTAGAAATAGAGACCACATTCTGAGCCTATATTGTTTTCTTTTTCAGGTTGTGTGGCACGAACTACAATAATTGATAGCAAGGAGTAGTACACCAATTAGGCAATGAGTACGGTAGTATGCTGACTAAGCATAGAGTGCGCCAGCTGTACCCGTAAGTCACCACTCATGCTGGCTATTAGCACTCCCTATATTGCTATTTATTCCTTTTGACGGACGATGGCGAGGCTCAAATATCAAATCCATAATCTATACAGATAAATAAAATTGGAGTGTCTGTTTGTAATTTTAAAATAAACGCTTTTTAATACATGCATAAGGATGTATACACGAAGGCCGAGAGTCTGACAACCAGTCTTACCTTGCTTAAGGGTATCACCCATTAACTGGGTTGTGGAGGTCAGATAGACAGTCGAAATTGTTTACCAATGCGTTGGAGAAGGTCTTCAAACCGCTGGACAGGACCTGGTCGGGTATCAACGTGAACGGCGAGTACATCTCCCACCTTCGCTTTTTCCCATGAAATTGTTGGACCTGATGCTGCACAGCGTTAATGGAGCCTCTTGGTGGGTTGGCATTTAGACAAGACTTAAGTCATATCCAAATCACTTATCTTGCCGAGTCCAATCCACATCTAAGGGTCGCTTCTCGAAGTTGTGAAAAAGTATGTCTACCTAGGGCAAGTCATCCAGCTCGGTACACATAACTTTGAAAAAGAAGCCAAGGATCTAGTTAGACAGCGTTTGGAAAACTTCGTCAAGTCTTCTTGTCCCCTATATCGCAATGTTTGAAGACGAACGTTCTTCAACCAATGTGGCTTGCTCGTTATGACACATAGTGCCGAAACGTGAACCCGACCTTGAATTAGTGAACTAGCCCGACCGCCTACTAACAGGGCTCAGTACGCTATGGAACAAACTATACTCGATGTTTCTTTAAAGGATATTTGAAATTAAATTATCCAGAAAAGAACCAGAGTAACCGACATAAAAAGCTTGTAGAGTAAGCAAACTGAGTGAGTGAGGGTGGCACAAGGCTGGTCATGCTTGTCAAAAGACCGATGGCTGGTGGGTGGAGTACACGAGTCCTGGAGTGAAGATCAAGTTTTGGCAAGCGTAGTGTGGGCGCCCCCCAGCTAGATGGACCAACGACCTAAGGGAGGTGGCTGGGATAGACTGGCGGGAGACAGCGGAAAACAGGGTGTTGTAGCGTAGTCTGAGAGAGGCCTATATCAAGAACTACGTATTTGAGTTGTTTGATTAAATAGATCCTTAACAAAACACAATCAGAAGATTTCATCGTCATCATAATTTCAGCCAAAAGACGTCCACTGCTGGACGTAGGCCTTCCCCAAACAGAACAATTTACCATAATCACCCCACTTGGTAGGCAGGCTGACGATAGCAGTATGGTGGTAAAATGCATAGAGAACGCTGTTGCCCATTCTCTAGAACATCCCTTAGTCGCCTTTTATGACACCCACTGGAAGAAATGGGATGGTGCTATTCTCTATGTTCGACACTACACATAACTAAATAATCGAAAGACTTACTCTTATAAAAAGGAATCAAACATCCCAGCAACCTAATTAAGGCTGACCTCATAACAACTTAACTAAATATTGATCATGCACGATGCTCATTAAAAATATTAATTACTTGCAAAGTTTGATTTCAATAACAAATTAGACTTTTAAATAAAGATGCCAATGCAGTTTCGAGCTGACTAGTCCCGGTCCGGACGGACAGCATCCGTTCACGAGTTTTATGCATGAGTCAGCATTGTTAAGCTCAACCATTTTGGTTTTATAATGTTGATGTGCCTTATGATTTTTTGTTTTATGTGGGTATTGGACATTAGCATTTTTTTTGATCGATATAAAAATTATGTGTGACTCGAAGGACCAACGAATAAACTTGGATCAGATTTTAAGTTCTATGTTTTTCTTTACTAGAAGTAGCCTAGGTCCCGAAATGAACTATACTTGCAAAAAAAACTCAAACTCAAAGCATTTATTTCAATTAAACCATTTTCAGGCACTTTTGAATTGTCAAAAAGTCGACCAGTTGGAAAGTTGAAGCTAGTTGCCCATTCCAAAACGTAGATCTCTATGGAGAAGAACGGGCAAGAAACTCCATGGACACTTTTTTAATCATGTTAAGTTTTACAAAAACTTGGGAACATTATTCTTGTTGCTTCTATATGTGAGAACAATGTAAAAAAAAAACAATTCTAAATATAAGATTTAAAATTAGCCATGGAAGTTAGGAGATGACCAGTCTCAACCGACGGCGCCCGTTCACGAACTTGACGCGTGGATCAGCACTATCCAGCTCAACCATTTTGTAGGGAACCGAATGATCCAACACACGCGCCACCATCAGCAAGACATTTAAGTGAGCATGACATACTCTCAACTGCCACGCTTTTTCAAGTCAAAGTAGTACAGTGCAGTACTTGATATCATGTAAGAACGGATGCAAATACTATAGTTTATAAATATGGTCTTCAGCACGAGGCGCCTTGTAAGTTAGCAAGATGATACCATCATAAAAATTACCCCAAATTGTTTATAAATTAATAGACCCCAATATTAATTAATAGACCTATAAGTTACGATCAAACATTCAAATAATTGAACAAAAAAGGTTTTAATTGATTCTATGCCGGCGCCCATCTTTGATGATCATCATTGGAAATCAATTAATTGAATGAAATAATTCGCGTAAAATCATTATTACTGATCGTTTCAATTAAAACGAGAGTGATTTAATTCAATGCTACATGAAAATAGATTCCACTTTCGTTTATGTATAAAAAGCTCATATTGACCAGAAGTTCTTAGTGGAGTATTGCCCAGTAGATAATTTTGGGGCCAACTATGGAGGATTTGATCATTTATGTATTTCCGAATATGGTAAAGCATTGATATAGCCTTCTCGCAATACCGTTGAAATCAATCATTTAATTTGTTACAGAGCCATAAGATGATTCTCGTCATAGATAGGTATCATAAAGCCTCATCATCATCATAATAATCTGCCTAGCCTTTTCGAACTATGTTGGGGTTAGCTTCCAGTCTAACCGGATTCAGCTGAATACCAATAAATTACATGGAGCGACTGTCTATCTAACCTCCGACTGTCGTTTAAAGACTAAACTCTATATTCTCACTGTAGTTAGACGTGTCTTTTGCTTGGAGATCTCAGAGTTCTTGTGCTTGCGGTGTAAATGATAAATGATTTTATTATTGTAAGTAGGTTCGTACAAACACTTTTACACATCAGTCATATTTTCAAATCATCTTTTCAGGTCTTCAAAATAAAGCGGGTTAAAGCTTCTTGAAACAGGCATGACGCGACCCTCGTAGAACAATTTCAATCGCAAAATTCTGTTATATTTGATTGTGTCTTTCTTTAATATTAAACATTGCTCAGTTAAAAGTTGACAAGTATAATGTTAGTACATACAATATATTGGATTACAAACTACAAAAAAATCAGTAAAGAGACACTACAATTAGAAGAAAAAAATATGTGTAATGCGACGCCGCAAGCAGAGCTTATGCTTAAAATTCAACGAGCTCAACATGATCAAATCCTGAAATTACATAAACGAAAGCACACAAACACAAGTAACTTAGTCGCTAACGTTTTTATTATACCAGTTTTAATGCAAAGTAATAAATCAATAATTCTCTAAGATAATCGGAGCGGTAAAATTCCGGTTGTGTTGCGTAGGTAGCCCGTAATTAAGGAAAACGTTATATGAAATCGATCACGGTGACGCCGGTGAGCTTGTTTCGTGTGTTTACTTTTATTATCATTTCTTTGATGGTGATTAGGAAGTGTATTTACTTTTATAGAATGTGGGTGCCGGAGAAGTTCAACCGCTTTTCGTCTTAAGAAAGTTTTGGAGTGACTCTAAATTTCAAACCTCTAAGACCTTTGTCTAGACGTCTTTACGTCTATCACCAGATAATAATTAATTGATTTTTATACGAGTTTTTCTTTCTTATTCATCCTGAGATATAGCATATTCAGTCTATAACGTTTCCACAGCTGGGACAGAGGCTTCTTCTCTGTGAAACGGAATAGGACGTAAACCACCACGCGGGCCCAGTTCAGGTTGGCAGATGTCACATGTCTTCGAATGTTTGTTTCCAGGACATGCCGGTTTCCTCATGATATTTTCTTTGCCTTTTTTTGAAGCTAAGACATGTTTACTCAATCAAATATAATTTAAATTTTATACCCAAATAAATTTAATTTTACTCTTCACAAGAAATTACTGGAAATGGCAACAAACAAATTTTACAAGTTAGATGTTTCTTTAAAATTTCATAAATAAGACTGAAACGTTTCAATCGTTATTTATAAATAATAGTTTAAAAAACTAAAAAACACGCTCCTTTTTTAGTTTGGTTTTTAAAGCGTGTTTTTTAGTTTTTTACACTATTATTTATTTTCTATTTTTTTAGTTCTGCTAACTACAAAAACGTGATTTATTTTTATTTATTTTTTCCTTTTTTTTTCATTTTTCTCAATATTTTTTTTAATTATTGAATTGTCATCGGTCCTCGATAAGTTTACAAAGTTTCAATGAAATCTGACCGTTTAAAGTCGCGCTCTAAGCAGTCGGTTACATACAAACAAGTGAAGCTAATATAAAGCGTGTAAAAACACAGACGCACGTCTTAGTAGTCCATATAATTTTACTAATTGAAATAATTATAATTAACGTAAAATGATTTACAATGTATTTTATTACATTTCAAATATCTGTAATATCCTAATTAAATTGGCATTATAAAAAAAATCTAGACCGAAAAAAAAGAGTAATCAGAAATAACGACCAACAAATCGTTTAAAAGATATCAATTATAAAGAAACAGTAAATCATTTGAGGGAAATAGGCGAAAAGGTGTTGTATACTAATAAAATAATTATCGTCTACCTTTCGATCGCTTGAAGTATGTATCATTTGGCAGGCGTGGTCAGTTCACACGAATGTACAATTTATGTTACTCTTAAAACCATTATAATACCTCCAAAAGTCATGCAAAAACGATACAATGAATATCTGCAAAATACATTGCAAGTTCACTGTGTTACAACTTCAAATTAGTCAAACAAAACCGGCTATGGATCGTTCAAAGCTCTCAAGACAATGTATCGTTTTGTAGTGTCAGTAATAGGTAGCTTTTGAGTTGGTAGCACTCAAATGTAGTTCTGATATTATTTTTTGCTAAGAAACAATTTCCTGTCGGAATCAAAGAAAAGAAAAGGATCGTAAATTGTGTTCGTTTGTACAATATCGATTTTTTTATGTAGCCTGACAATAACTCTGAAATATTATTTCGCAATTAAAATACTATAGTGACTATTTATTTTCTGGTTTGATGTTCTAAAGTGTTACATAATAAGTGGTATATAATTTATTAATAAGGTTTTTTTTTTTTTGGGTGGGAAATCATCAAATAACTTCTCCCGCTCTGGGTGGAGCGGGAGGGCGTGTCAGACTTTTACTGACTAAAACCCACCCGTGTTCCCTCAGTTGCCTGTGTGCCAGGGGCCGCGGTATCTCTTTCGAACAACCCGCACCTTATTAATAAGGTAAGTGCAAGGATATTGAGAAAGTGCATGACTTTTTTATATTATTTCAACATACAGGAAATATTATTTAATTAATATATTATAAGACACCTGAGTGGAACACACACAATCACCACCATCGCCAGTTACTAAATTGAATGGTACATGAAAATCTTTACAGGCTCATTTCTAAGCACAGCTGCTACCACCGCTGCTGCAACCGCTACCGCTGCTGGTTACTGTACCCACATCAGCAACACCAGCAGCTTACATGGATCGGAAATTCCTTTCAACAGTAAACGCCTAATTCAGGTATATGGGATGATATTTTTTCTCTCCTCAACATTAAGAGATATGCTAATTCCAACCACTATTAGAAAAAAAGCGTAAATTACCACACACATTATCAACACACTTTTCCATCACTTCGACAGGTTACAAAACACCATTCATTCATATCTAAAATCCTACAAAAAAAGCCGAACTAATCCATCTTTCCTCACAATAGGGCTAATTGAACCACACTGTTCCATTGAACCACTGTAAAATTTGGACCACTGTTCGCTACCATTCCGAATAAAAGGGTGAAATAAAAAAACGGGACAAAAGGTGTTATAGAGTAAAAATTATCAGTCTGTTATGAATATGTATGTATCATTATGGTACGGAACATATGCGCGACACATGTTCAATGGACCATAAGGTCCTATTGATACGAATATTTTATTTATTTATCGCGTAATAAAAATCGTAGATGAGTTTTTGCTGCGGATAAATTATTGGATATTTTTTAATGTTTGGGAGGTAGGTAGCAAGTTGTTGGTGTTATGTTTGTTTAAGAGTCTACCAATCGTGGGGAAGGTCAAGAATAATACCATTTTTTTTGTGCCATATCGTTCTCATTCGATTTGAAGTTGGTAGCTTTTAAAAGCAGCTGTGAATGAAATGCAGAGATCAAAATCTAGAGATGATCTTTATTTCCATAAAGATAAATTCTGTATTGTAGGTGTGTAGGAATTGGGAAATCTCTCTCATTGACTAGTGGTAAGTACGCAACTATGTATCGCGGCAAAGGAGATCAGCCATATTGGGCCCAAAATCCAAAGTGCCAGCGAAAAAAAATGTGTTACCATGGTCGGGGAAGTCTTCCATATCATTTTTTACTATAGCGCCAAATCTCTACGACCATACCTCACATGGGTTTTGGGCCCAAATTTGTATGAAAAGTGACTAGTGTTCTTTGACATATCATGTCATAAACCTATATTTTTCAATATCAAGGAGACTTTATGTTTCATTAAGAAATTGATTTTGGTTCTATTATCGATCTGTTTTGGTTTAAACGAACCCAAAAATCATCGGCCGTACGTTGTAACAACCACAAAGCTATTTCAGTATCGGATGGTACTTTACTTTTTTCTCCATGGTTGGTTGGATGCTGGAAGCGTGCGCACCCCGGCCGTGGTCCGTCACGCAGCCGCGTGCCCAGCACCGCACCTTGCTGTGTTTCGCGTTTTTTGTATGATTGATAATAGTGTCGGTTTTTTGAATGGTTCCGCGCATATAAACTTGTAAAGGAGAAAGCAACAACCTTTTATCGTTGACTTGCTTTTAAGTTCCCGTAGTTACCTACTATTATCATTCCTACAAATGTCATTATTAAATTATTATTTTTGATTAAGTTCCAAGTCATAACATATTTTTTTATTATAAGGTTGTGTTGTCCTCCCTACCCTCTTCCCACTTTTCCCGGTCTACCTACTGCGATTCTCTCTCTCGAGATTTCACCATCTCTTTAACATTTAAACAAACTAATTATCCTTGTCTTTTCAGTAGTATCCACTTCACCTAAATGCTGCTGTAGCGTAAGATCTTTGAGCGGTATTGATTTTTGTGACAAATTCTTACAGGAAAAACATATTGGCTAAATTATTTGATACTAGTATTAGTTGATACTTCCGCCCGCGGCGTCGCCCGCGTAGAAGTCGGAAATTATCCCACGGGAACGTACTACTGGGATAAAAAGTATCCTATGTGTTAATCTAGGTTATAATCTATCTGTGCGCCTAATTTCATCCAAATCCATTCAATAGTTTTTACGTGAAAGAGTAACAAACATCCATCCATCCATCCATACTTACAAACTTTCGCGTTTATAATATTAGTAGGATATTGGTATATTTCATGATCACAACGTCATAAGCAATATATTCATTAAAATGGTGCTTTCACCAACAACGGCTTGCGGAACACTAAAGATCACCCATTGGACGGTGACGAACGGAAATTTTGTGGTCCTGGCACGAGCGCCGTAAATGACTCGGAAAAAATCGTTACGCCGTATTCCGGACACCAAAAAGATCGTGGTTACGATTTAATTTGATTTTTGTTGAATTCATCGCTTTGTCGTAGGTCTTTGGTCGAAAAAACTATGACTATATCGGATCAGTTCGGTATAGTATAGATGCTGAGGTGCATTTACAATACCTTTTTTTTAAATGTCCCTTAACTACCGATGAAAATATTGGCTCTCAACAATAAGCCACTAACTGTACACATGTTATCATATGAGTTATGTCCGTCATTCCGCAAAACTGTTTCAGGGTCTAACTCTCCAGTCCCAAGACTTTACAGTCTTCTAAACAATCGTGATGATAGGATTCATATTTGTTGCACTTCACTTTAAATATTTAAGCGCCCAGTCCACCAAAACCATTATATGTAACGCACGATTTCTATTCGTGTTAAAATTGTATATGAAATTATGCGTCGTTTCTGTACTTGTACTATAATGTTTTATTCACCTAATATTGTTTGTATATGCTGTGTCTATCGCTTTATATCGTGTACTTGGATTGTAGCTTGTACTTGTGGCTTGTGTTAATTTGGTTGAACTGTGTAAAGATTGAAGAAAAACCAAAAGTAAGCGTTTGCAAAATTAACAAAATACTCGATAGAAGAAACAAAAATAAGCCTTGTGGTTTTAAACAGTTGGTGCATCCGTTAAGCCAAAGGAAGCTTGCCTCTAATAAATTATTACGTATGCCACTTGTTTATGTTCCACCCCATTGTACGCTGACTTGTTTTTGACCGCGTCGTGGCTCGTATTGTTATAGTTTGGGATCGATGTTCACTAGTTGATACCAGAGTAATTTTAAGAACGTTCACAGTCTGATCTGTCTCAATCTGTCAGAAATATTTTTACTTTCCCTATATTTATAACAAGTTTATGGTACTGATTGTCGCTGAGATGAGATTTTGAACGTTTTTTATTACCTACGGGAATTGGTGTTCTGGAACAATTAAGACAACTCAATGCAAGCCATGTTTGTCGAAGGACCGATGGACGGTGGAGCAGACGAGTCCTGGAGTGGAGACCGCGTATCGGCAAACGTAGTGTGGGACGCCCCCCAGCTAGATGGACCGACGGCCTTAAAAAGGTGGCTGGGACAGACTGGATGCGGAAGGCGGAGGATAGAGTGTTGTGGCGCAGCCTGGGAGAGGCCTATGTCCAGCAGTGGACTGCAATAGGCTGAATTGAAGATTGATGAATGCAAGAAAAGCTTATCGCTTGTCTGTTTAGTACCAGTAGATATTAGTGTCATTCGGTGGCGTACGTTGAACTTGGTGATGGTCACTATTTTATTTATCTCCAATGAATAGGTAATTTCTAAATGCCACTATTATCACCATGCCTACAACTGTGTTTCTTATGCTTGATCCATTGTATGTAGCTAACGGTGAAATAATTTACGTACTGAATGTACGTAAATTATTTCACTTTTGGTTACAAATAAAGCATGAAAAATCAACCATTACAAGAAGCTAAGACTTACTCGTAATGACAGAGTGGTTAAAATGATAGGTAGCGAATATAAATATCATTTTAATTTCAGACTCCGTTGCAATACGCTATTCAGATTGTTTAGAATCTGGAGCAGTCATTATAAAAATGTACAGAGATGACTAATGCTTTCAGAAAAGTTTTATTCAAGAGAAGTCTCAAAAACCAAACGAATACGTTTTAATAATCAAGCAAATAACGTTCATAAAATATGCAATCTTTACTAAAAAGGTAACGTTAGTTTATTTTTGGAGTTAAATGAAACTTTTGCTTTTAAATTTGCAACTTGGGGACTAAGTCTGCAACATTGATTCAAGTTACTATGGTTGTTTAAACTGTCAAGTAATTAACACAATTCTTTTTCTATTGTTATCAGACTCAATGAGTCTGCCTAACAGACGAGGGGTTAAACGAGACATCTTTCCCCTCCTGAAAAGCCAGTCAAGATTCTGGTGATCACAAGAAAACAAAAAGTCAACCTGGGCTTGTGGTTACACTAACTTGTTCAAAAGCCGGTCAAACCTTCTACATCTGACCGGTGAACCTGGTCCACATTTTTTGCATATAAACTTCGGGAGTATTTTACTCCACTATCTGACATGGCACATCCAAAGTAAAATATGATATCGTTTTGTCTTATTATTAATATTGTCTGTACGGAAACAGAATACTAAAATAAAAACCCATTAAAAAGTTAGGAGCCAACAAAGATTAGTTTTTCTTGCTAATTTTACTTTTTTTCGGGCATGTTTAAGTAATAAAAGAAGTGTAAAATCTCCAAAACGAAGTCAATACCGACAAAGTTCAATTATTGACAAATTCAATAAACTTTATTGGTCATTGATTTATGCATTGGCTTTTTCATAAAACCTGATCTTCCAAAAGACTTTTCTTAATTTTTTCGCGATTTTTTAAATGATCCTGCATCTCACTCAATTACGTTGTGCGTGTAGACTAGCGTCTATCTGCTCATCACTGATACTATCTAGCAGGAAGCCTGGTGAGACTGCATGATTTTTAGCCAGGCCCACCAGTGAGTTCGAGCCCGCAACTAGGTTCCCCTTAATTCAAAAGCTCTTGTAGCAAAAGCTTTTAGATTGGAAGACAACCCCAACATACATAGTTGATAAGTGCGAAATTCCAAACTGCTAATGTGTAGGAATCAAAATTATGATTCATCTGGTTTTCTACCGAGACTGAACCAAACAAGTTAGCAGTTAACCCAGTAGTATCGATCCCACTCGCGTCATTGTATCGGTGGCGCGAGGACTCGAGGGCGCGGGGCGAGTGGCTGACGCCGCGACATTTGGAGTTGCGTCGGTCACAGCTTCGCGCAGCCCTGGTGGCGGAATGGCGGGACAGGCTTTCACGCCCTACCGCCGGCCCCGCCACCATCGGGGCGGTCCGGCCGGTACTCGAGCGCTGGCTCGGGAGGAGGCACGGCTCCCTGACGTTTCGGGTGACACAGGTGCTCTCGGGGCATGGTTGCTTCGGGAAGTACCTGTGTCGCATAAACAGGGAGCCGGACGCTCGGTGTCACCACTGCGTCGACTGTCGGGAGGACACGGCTGGCACACGCTTGCAGAGTGTGCTGCTTGGGAGGAGCCGCGCCGTGCCCTCATCTCAGGAGTCGGCAGTGACCTGTCGCTGCCGGCCGTTGTCGACTCGATGGTCGGCAGCGAGGAGTCCTGGGACGCGGTGGTATCCTTCTGCGAATCAGTCATCTCGCAGAAGGAGGCTGCGGAGAGGGAGCGGGAGATTGCTTCCACTAACCCGATTCGCAGCAGACGCACCGGGCGTCGGCGGAGGGCGGATAACGCCCTCTTCCAGCCCCCCTAAATGGGTCCAGGGGCGAAGGATCTGGGGAAATCCGTCGCCCCCGACTTCTCAGGACCCGAGATGGCGGCGCGTAGTGTTCCACGCGCGCCTCTATGTGATGTAAGGGGGGAGTTTAACACCTCACTCCTAACGCGAGGTGGCCCGCACAGGCGGGCCGGCACTAGCCGGGGATCGCGGAAGTCACTTTTGTTCCCGTGATCTCCGGTGCAAGTGTGAAGCGGAACACCGGGGTGGTTTTAGTCAGTAAGAGTCTGACAGACCCCTCCGCCCTCCCCAGGGCGGAGGACATCCATGAGGATTTCCCCCCGTCATCAAAAAAAAAAAAAAAAAGTAGTATCGATCCCAACTAACGAGTTGTAGGTCCTGAGTTGGAACCCAAGCTGGTACTTTACTTCGTGTATTTAATGGAGGGAAATTGGCATATCTTAAAACCTAAAATACGAATACATTTGTCATCCACCAACCCGCACAGAGAGGCCTATGTCCCAGCAGTGGGAACATTATTGGGTAATTCTGATGATAAAGTCATCATCACAAGACTTAAGTTTGACGTCACACTCTTTCTGTCAATGACGATAACTCAAGAACCAGACATGTCGCCTCTACAAGTACTACCAATTTAATCTCTCCAGCGTCATAATGCTGGTAGCATTAACGACTGCTCCACATTTGCGTTGGGCAGCTACAAAAAACGCGAAGGCGTGCAGCTAAGTAGATAAAACAACAGTGCCCGTCAAATTTCCTCCAGACATTAATCACACTAGTGAGTTCGGTAAGCCGGTAGTGTGGCCATGGCTTAAGGTTTGATGAGACAAATGGTAAACGTAAGTTTCTTTGCACAAATACAAATTCAAGTCAAAAAAGTAAACTAAACCAAATCAGTTGGTCATCGGTGGTTGGAAAAAGCCGCGTCAGTGTTTGTTTTTTAATGTGCAAGAGAAGAAAGGTTTATGTTTGTGTGTATATAAATGCATTTTTTTTGTTGTATTTCATTTTTAATTTTTTCTATTGTATTTTTTTACTAACCGGCTTCAAAAAGAAGGAGGTTATCAATTCGACATGTTTATATACATTTTTATGTATGTTCAGGCATAACTCCGTCATATATAAACGGATTTACAAAATTCTTTTTATGTTCGAAAAGGGTTTACTTCCAAATAGTCCCATATAAATTTCGTATAGATCTGACTATGAGTTTCGGAGACAGACAACGGAAGTCTTCAAAAATTGACAGCAATCAACCGTAATTGCTGCTATCGCATAATTATGCATTGTTTTGACTCCAAGGATGATGAAATATCGAATTGGTTTGTATAATTATAAAACATTAAAAAAAAAACAATTAACTTCCGGAAAAACACTAAAAAGTGAAAAATAACTTTAATTTCTATAGGCGGTGACAAAACATTCAAATACATATCCAAGTCACTGACTTCCGAAATTAAAGTTATTTTTCAGTTTGCAGTGTTTTTCCGGAAGTCTGTTGTTTTTTTTAAAGTTTTATGGATCATGTGGTCTGGAATAACGGTTTTTGTTATTATTATTATACGGCAAAAAATAAATTACCTCTGTGACAGACGAACAAAGTGATATGATAAAAGATAAATTTTTCCTAAAAACATTCAACCCATCCCGAATTTATACACTATGCCATTCTGACACAATAATCTTCATGAAACAGTCATATTATTAGTCTAATCTTAGAAATAATATGCCTACGGAAAATCGTGCGGGAACTCAAGTGAATCAGCACGTGACCAATTAGGTGTAACGGACTCCTCACCTCTTTCACCACCCTTAAAAGGGCGAGCTTCCTTGACAAGGACGTTTTGGGTGGTTGGGTCTGCCTCATATGCTCTAGTAAAATATTCATGCAGTACAAAGTATAGTAGAAATATCAAAAATTTCCTGCATCTATCTAAATGATAATCTCATCTTATCTAATAATTCCATATTCATCAGTAGTCTGAAAGTCTGAAAACCAGTCTTAACGAGAGGTGTCGGGTTATGCAGCGACTAGATTACCCCTGTATAAAATACTATTATTCAGCTTCATCCGGTTAGACTGGTAGCCGACCCCAAAATAATTGGGAAAAGGTTAGGCAGATGGTGGTTTTTTGTTGGGTGGGAAATCATCAAATAACATCTCCCGCTCTGGGTGGAGCAGGAGGGCGTATCAGACTTTTACTGACTAAATCCACCCATGTTCCCTCAGTTACCTGTGTACCAGGGGCCGCGGTATCTCTTTCAAACAACCCGCACGCCTAGCAGGCATCGGCCCTTACGGATCCCACCAGTTGGTGCTGACATCTCTTTGAGGCGCGCGTGGAACAAAACGCGCCGTCGAACCGGGCTTGGTCCTTACCGGACAGCGAGCTATCCTTTGCTCCCCGTCCGCAAGCCCGCGCCTACGGTGGCCGGGAATCAGCCTGGGATTTCCGACGCCCAGGGCGTCTCCCGCGGCGACTAAGGCCGTGAGGGCGCATATATTGCCTCTCCCTTACGTGTGCCGCCTCCCTCTTCGCGAGCATTACTGCTTCGCAGAAGGAGGTGACGGCTACCCATGCACCTTCGCTCCGTACCATGGCCTGGACCAGGGCCTCCACAAGGACGCGGCTATGCTCCACCGAAGCCGGGCAGACCTCCACCGTGTCCTTAGGGCGATCTTCGCAGTAAATGATGGTGTTTGATTCTATAAAATACACAGGTAATTTTCTGTGTCCAAACCATTCCTTTATAGATACACACGAATCACCTTATAAACATGCGTGTCTTAAACATGACAGGGTAAAAGTGTAAAATATGCATTCAGAATCTAAATGAATTAACTAAAGCAGCTTTCTTCATTAACAACTTTCATTATCGAAAAGAGCATCAGACAAAATATCTATATTTTAATTGTAACATCGTAGTCACAGTATTCGCGTGCCGGCGCGGTCGCGCACTTTCTACTGCTAACGGTCGGCGCGTGCGCATAGCACCTGTCTCGCGACCCCAGCCCGTGTGGTTAACATTATGTTGTTTCATTACATTCGTATTCGAGGCTTCTAGTTGGTTTTTGTTGGAAATGTATCTAGGCTTTGTTAGGACTTCTGTTTTTTCATTTGTAATCATTCGTGAATCTTTGTGGTCTTTACAAAATAATTAAGCTCTTCAGCTTCTTTTTAGATTTATGCCGTAACCTTATGCGTAATTGAAGAAAAACCATTAATTGCGTCACACTGCATCACATTGCGTTGAATTGTCGAATTTTTGTTAGTATCTGAGGAACGAATTCTTTTGTTGTTATGCTCAGTATTTGTTACTTAAGTTTGTCATAGAATGGCATAGCTGTATGACTGCTAAAATCTGATATAACATTATTTTCTATAATATAACGTTTAGCAGAAAATTAATAAAAATCTATCTAATCTTATAATAAAGCCACAGTTTGTGCGTAATCTCTGGAACTACTGGTAATTTCTTGAGAAAGGCTTATAATAATATCACGCTATGACCTTCAGGAGACCAGCAAAAATTTTAAAAAAAAAGTTAGAAAGAACTTAGCGAAAACTAAAAGATTAAACTTAGCGAAAACAAAGTGATGTGACCGTGTGATGTGTTGCTATATTGCCGTGTGCTAACTGACATATGGCATATAATTTAATTTTCTGTTTTGTGTTTAGTAATATCAATTGCTTACCTATTATTGTACAGAATCAAGTTCTTCTAACTTAACAGACTGTGCTGCTGGGGAGTTGGTTGCGCCACTTCTTCTTCCCAACTAAAGCAGTAGGAAGTGGTGAAGAGCGGGCGTTTTGTGGGGACTGTTTTTATGTAATTTTGACGTTCAAAAAGTGTTGACTCTCAGCCTAGTTTGAATAAATGAAAAATTCACGCGGACGAAGTCGAAGCTAGTGCTTTTATAAATGGAAGAAAAATCTTTAAAAAAAGCACAGTAAGTAGAAAACCAAGTGCTCTGGTACCTGATATAAGAATGAGGCCTATGTTGACTGTTAGATTAAAGTGCATAAATTGATTCAAACGGAACAGCCTATCAAATTCAAATAACACCCAGAAAAAGACGCAAGCAGCGACAAAGAGGTTACATGCGCATTTGCAAGGGAATATAAATCGAAATGCATGAAATAGTTACACAATACCAATTCAAGTATACATTAGATAAATAATTGTGTTTAATAAAGAAGATAATTCTACTGCAACCGAGTTTTTTCATATCGTTCAAACGAATCCAAAAATACGGAAACACTAATCGAGTTTCTAACACGACAAAATATTCAATCAAAATGGTGTATTGATACTGAAATTAAAATGACCTTTGACATTTTCAGCTACAGTATTTTTTTTTAATGCAATTGACAGTTTAACCGTTATTTCACGGAGCTATATTTTCAATTGATTACAAAGTCGAATGGATTCGACCGGGCAATGGAGCCTTTCAGAGTCTCTGAAAGCCTAAAATTTGGTTTTTTATTGCATTAAATTCAATTTAAAAGAGAAAACATCTGGACATTGATTCGATTTTACAGTTCGCGTTGTTAGAAAGCTCTAAGTCGTGATAGATATTTTAAGGTAGCTGTATCTTCTGTTTAGGATATAGAACCTTTTTTGTTTGGTAATTTTGAAGACTATTGTAACTAAATGCTTTACTAAAATCTTTTGTTAGACTTTAATACTTGGACACGAAGTTAATAAAGATCGTGTTTCGTCATTACCGTGTGGTCTGTGACTAAGAATAGGCCACACCCTCTTTTATTGTCGATGTTTTAACGAGTGCGCAAGCGCCACCTGTCAAGCGGGATAATTATTGCTTTGGAATTTCAGTTAATAGCTCCTGCTGTTTCATTTTTGACAGCAAAGGACAGCACCAGCAGTTTTTACTTAAGATTGAAAAGATATATTCAAAATGCTTTAAAAAAAGATATGTGAACACTGAGAATAGTGAATTTTGGCAAAATCGAACAATATTATTAATATCAAAAAATAACTACGGGCAAACTATTGGACTCGCACAGTGACAAAAAATACTCGTAAGTCCTTGATTGCTCTCACCATAGCTAAGCGCGGAAAGGCAAGAAGCACTTTTTCCGCGTTTCATCCGGTTTCGAACGTGAGCTCATATGCCACATACAAAAGAGTTCAACGCAAAGGTGAATCGTCAAAAATAAAAGAAAATAGAAATAGAAATAGAAAATATTTATTGCCCAGGTAATACAGTAAGCATAGATAGATTAACAACAAGTTGAGACGACATATGAGTAGCTTAAATATTACCTACAGCTAGTTACAAATATTATTTGCCAGTGAACCCTAAACTAGACAGTTAGTCTGTATCTTGGGGTTCAGGATACGAATACAAGAGTGGAGACTAGAGAGGTGCTTTCAAGTATGGTATTTTATGAGTGATGTATGTGTAACGTTTGTGTAGTGTCTGGCGTGTGTGTGGGGTGTGTGTATTAAAGGTGCTTGAAAATATTATTTATGAATAACATCGCTTGGTAAACTTATTTTCATGTTCTAGTATCGGTATATGTCTGAATAAACTGAGGGGTTCTTAAGAATTTGAGGCAAAACCTTGTTTATTTTCCTTAGTTAACAGTTAGCTAGCAGTGAAAGGTGAGCGAAAAAGACCTTTAAATTCTTACTTAACTTCCAAAAAGTTCTAACTTGTCTTGAATTTTGACTCAAAATCAGTCAAAATACAAAGATTAAAAAACCATGACATCTGCAACAACCCGAAAAATATCCTCATTTTAACCTCCAAGCCTAAACAAAAATCATTACCACCTTTTCCGGTCACCCTTTCATTGATAATGAGACGTTACATCAATGTATCCGAATTACTTAACGGTCGCGGGGTGAGACAGTGGCGCGGGCGCAGGAGGGGGGGTGGAACAGGTGACTACGCACCTGCCAACGGTCGGTCGCTTCCTTTATGCGACTGACATTACGATGGGTAGATTAGACTTATGGATCTGTATAGCTAAATAGTGGGAATGCTCTTTTTTTGCTTGATTGGTCGGTAGTGTAAATTCCGATTGCGTTTCTGTGTATGGTTTTTTGTGAGGGTATGAATGAGTTAGTTATTGTTTGGTATTATTTGAGTAATTGGGTTAATTGGTGGTAAGTAAAGAATTGTGTGTGTGTACATAAACGGTTAAATAAATAAAACCATAAAATTAGGATTAATTATATAAAATTAGTTGACATTTTTGACAATGGTGCTTTGAAGCTTTAGTCTAGTATAGATGATATTTCTGTAATATAAAGTATTTGTTGCGTCATTTCATATATTTAAGTAGTTGCGTAATGATCATTAGATTATGCACTTATAATCACCATTGAAGACAGACGCAGTTTCCCGTACACACAAAAGTGAACCCTAACGACATCAACAATATTATAAAGAGGCATTTGTGAGATTGTATGTAGAGGATAATATTCGGATCTCCTGACACGATGCCGAAATGTTATTCACTAATGGGAAGCTTCAGTATTGCCGAGTGTCATGGGACAATTTCACACGGGCAAGGTCACAGGCAGAAACTAGTCAGTCAGAAACCCGCATGCAAAATTTTACCTTACTAGGATTTCATCATCATCATCATCATTTCAGCCAAAAAACGTCCACTGCTGGACATAGGCCTCCCCCAAGCACCACTGTGCTTGGGGGAGGCCTAAGCACAGAACAAGTCGAAGTAGTGACTTCGACTTGTTCTGTGCTTCTCGCATCCAGCGGATTCCTGCTGCTTTCACCTGGTCAACGGTCCGTCGTGTGCCCTGCCCACAAGCCACTTAAGTTTGGAAATTTTCGGGTTATGTCGGTTTCTTTAGTTCTCCTACAGATCTCTTCATTTGTGATACGATCGCGAAGGGAAACTCCAAGTATAGCCCTCTCCATTGCCCTTTGGGCCAATAATCTATATATATATATAAAAATAAATCCCTATTTCCCTTGGTCACGGCATCACACGTGAACGGCTGGACCAATTTTTCTAATTCTTTTTTTGTTGTGTTTGTTATTGTTAGGAGAAGGTTCATGTGAAACAAAGAAATAAGAAAGTTGCGTGTAACATATATTCATAGTTAAGACAGGACAACGTCTGTCGGGTCAGCTAGTAGTTGATAACAATCAATCTGCCTAGACTACTACTACTTTCCCTACTATGTTTGGGTCCACCTCCAGTTAAACCGGGTGCAGCTGAATAGTTGAATACCAATATTTCACACGGAGCGACTGCCTATCTAATATCCACAATCCAGTAACTGGATCACATTATTTCCCTTGGAGACTCTCGAGCTTCTGATGACTCGTAACGACTGTCAAAGATCCACGAAGGACACAATAAGTAACACAAAAATAAGTATTATGAAGACCTTATGAGGCCCATTATGAGCGACCACGTTTCAGTACCATATGTCATTACTGGCAACATTGGTCAAAGATTTTCGTCTTGAGACACTGCGGTATGTGGGACGAGAAGATATTGCGTAGTTTCCCTAACACAGGCTTTAATAAAGCTTCACAACTAATTTCCTTTCAAAAGAGTCATATTATGTATATGAATCAAATCATATAGTGAATATTTATTTCAGGAATTCCAAAGGGCCAAAAAAATACGGAAGTATAAACAAAACACACCCACTACCAGTATTCTCGAATTCTTACATCATAAACCAGAACACATGATCGAAGGTACACAAAGAAAATAAAAGGCTGCAACAAACACCACTTGTAAAATAATCAGCACTACAAACAACGATTCGAACGTGAGCTATCTCCTCGACAATCCATCAGAAAACCTTTCACAGCAAAAGGAACTTTAGTCTGTTGTGATAAGTAGTACGGAAGTGCAGAGATATCGTGGTTTTTTCCTCCAGCGAAATTGTTTTTGCTCTGGCACGCGTCTCCTAGCCTAGCCTACTTCAGGGTGATCAGTTGGTAGGGCTGTGATTTCTTTGTTATCGAGTTTTTATAGTGATTTCGTGACTGTCAGTTTTTGCGTCATATGTCGGTAGACTACGCATGTTTCCAAGACAGTCTTTGCTCTGATTGGTGTAAAATTAAAAGTATTTTTAATTTACGGAAAGGTGTTAGTGTAATAGAAGCATATAAATCGAACCCTTATTGACATGTGGATAGTGAAACAGATGCAAGTAACGGTCAGGAGGTTGCTAATCAAGGTGCATTTGCTTGTACGAATGAGGGTGTATTAAAAGCCTCCATAAGTGACGAGACTTAAGTACTTCCGGCGCAACCTGGAGAGTCATATAGTTGCTGATTTTGCTGACTATAACGTAATTTTTCTACCAACACCTACACGAATTGTTATGCTTATGCTGACATGTTAAAACAATGTGAATTCAAACAATACACTAGACCTGATGCTGTTGATCTAGAAAGATCCAAAAAATGATATTTAAAAGATATAATAATATGTTAAAGTTGACGAAAAAATTAACGTTTAAATCTTCAAGAAAACAGACCAAAAATGTTACAGAATAGAGTTTTATTTGACTATAACGGAGAACGAAAATGACTACATACTAAACTTAACTCAAGGTCAGTCAGTGAAAGATGAAGCTAGTTACCAATTCCAAAGTGTAGTAATTTCCTATAGAAAATGAACGGGTAAAACACTCTAAGGACGCTCTTTTAAATCAAATATTGGTGCAATACATTATCAACTTCAATTTGTTTCTTCTGACTTTTAACATCCCTATTCCAATGGTTCTGGAATGATTGGCGCGATGTGGCGATGGTCATTCGGAATAGTTTTTGTTTCGGCATTAGATGAAATTACACCTCTATCGTATTTGCTTGTGGTTCAAATAATATTGATCTGGCTTGTCAATAATACCTCGTATTGTTCTCGGTTTTGTTTGTTTAGTGTTAATATTTGGATCGGAAGCAATTTCGTTTGAGATTGATTTCTTCTTTACCTCTGCAAAAAGGGAAATAAATAATCCGTGAAATAGGTGGTACTACGAAGTACGTGATTTAGAGAACGATATATATACAGGGCTGTCCCAGAAAGGTGTGGTGGTGTGGAACCAACATCGTTATCATGAAATAAATATCAGGAATATCAAAACTTCAATACCTACGTACTAGATAAAATTAAGTTAGAGTTGATGTATGTGGGAAGTCGGGATGTGAATGGTGACTTGTTTTATAAATATTAGAGGAACTTTTTGCTAACTCTGAAAAAAGTATAGACTATGTCAAAAACTTGGTACTTACTCCGTATCCGTTTCCAAAAATTCAGTCTTTTCATCGAACTCATGATGATAAAAATAATACTATCTTTTCGGTTAATTCAATCGCAATGAACCATTACAGCTAAGATTTTTCTCCTACCCCTACATCAAACTAAGCATGACAGTTACAACAAAACAGTAACGAAGATACTGCTTAGCTACTAGCACGTCTCAACGCATGAATAAGTCACACAATTAGGTCCCAATAGCCTCTCAAGCCCGGTTCTCGCGCCAACATCATAAACAAAGATTGCAGCTCATTCCCAACTTATGTACCTTAAGCACGCTATCCTCCATATTATTCTCGAACGATAAATTTATATCTTCGCACCCTGATGCTGCTTTGTGCAAATCGAACACCGATGATTTATGAACAATTATCGATTAATTCAAGCAGCGGTCGTAAGTTTAATCGGGATTATTAAGGACTCGATCCGAGTGAGCAAAACGACGGCGTTTAAATCATCTGATGACTCCAAAGCTTCCTCAATTAACACTCTGCTAATCGTTTTATGGAGATTTGAATATGGATTTTGTTATTGAATTTACGTTTTCTACTTGGTTTTTATGTTTGAAGTTGGACGGTTTTCCACTACATGAAAAGTAGGTGCTACTGCTTGAACTTAGATACCTGAATAGCTAGAGAGATACGGTGAAACGTTATTGCCCACAAAAACACAGTTGAAGTGGTCTACGAGGACCTAATTTTTTCAAAGCATGTTTTGGATTATGTATTGCGCAGCACAACTGCAACTCTCCACAGTTTACCTGGCCGAAATAAGTTTTAAATTATTTTATTATAGTCTGCCATTATTCTAGGTAAGTATGATGTTACATGGTGGAAAAAGCATATAGTATCTATAAATGTTCTGAATAACTGCACCACCGGTTTACCGAAAGATGCTGCTCCACGTTTTACCAATAACTGCGGATGTTGTATTTCTGATTCGATTATCTTACTGTTTTAATGCAGGATGTTTTCACGAGAACAAGTTTTTCTGAAGACCCCAAAACCACACAACAGCGCACTACTGTATCTGTACCCACTCATAGTGGGTGCATATACCTCATCGATTGTTGCGGCGACCGATCGGTTTTTTGTCGACCAAAATGGGAGCAATACTCATCAGATAGCGTTACAAAAAGCCGATGACGGCCGAGCACAAAGCCGCCACCGTCTCACCTCGATTATGGTCTATGACAACGCAGTTTGTTCGGAACAACACTCCATATTGATCCAAACATCTCTTCTTTTTTGCTTTAGCTTTATTAGATTTTTTGTTAGGGCGATAGGACTGTGTAAACGTCTAGTGTTTGTTGAACTATCGTTGTTCACATTTAGTTCATCAGCACAGGTCATTTTGTGCTTGGTGGTTGCAGTAGTGGGTACACCGACTCCCGTCGCGCGATCTATGGCATTGTACGGCCGCGCCTATCTCAATTGTTAGTTTAATCGAGCTTTTTGTAATCACCGTTTGGATAGTGAATGCAATACTTCTAATGACCGTCGTAAGTTCAATAAAAAGTGAAATGGAATTTTGACGAAAAAATTGTCTCAGCTTGCACAAGTTTGCGACTTGAGTTTTAGATTTTAACAAAATAATTGATGAATCAGAAGTCTTCCGGTGCCATTCGGAACGATGCGCTCCATATTTTATCATATTAAAACTATGATTTTTTCTATTAAGATTTTGTCAATTTTATGATAGATGATGGTAAATAAGTGTGGCTAAAAACTAGTAAAGAACTACAAAAAATACATCGTCAAGACAAGTTTCATATAGTTTTTTACTATATCATATTAAAAAATGAGCCAAAAGGGTAAATCTTTTTCATGTGAACATTCAATACTGTAAACAAACAAAAAAGGAAACTTCATAAAATTAATAAGTCTACCCACACAAAATGAGGCCTACTTTCAAATTATATTGTACTAATAGTTAATAAGAAAGAGTTTAATATAACATCGTGATCGTTTTCTGGTTCCAAGCATTTTGGTGGTCTAATGGGTCCAATAGGTAATGGACCACCCGGCTGGTTTAAGTTAATAATTGTATCATCATACAAGATTTATAATGTTACTGATTGACGTGTCTTGTTGGATCAATCGCCGGTTATATGGTATGGAGTACTAAACTAGAGTTTTAATTATACACAGATGTAGACTATTTTATATCGAGAGCAGTCGTAGTCGGTTTAATTTCGAGATTTCTTCTCGAAATTTCGAGATTTTTTCGAGAATTTGGAAAGCACGTCAAAGCACGTACCAATTCTCATAAGAATACTTAAGACAGTTAATGACAGTTCTTACGTCAGAAGGCAGAAAATGATAAATGATATTTCTGTAAGTAGGTTTGTACAAACACACACGTCAATCATATTTTGTTAAACTAGATGAGTTCGGCGTTTCCTATCTGACTACTCTGAGAAAAAAAGCCGAAACAAACTCAGAGGTCACAATCTCTTTTAAAGTTCAGAATGAATACCTATTATGTTATTGCCTAGTAATTAGCTTGTGTAGATCATATATTGTTATGAAAATTGTAACAATAGGATCAACTTTATCTTAGATGTAAAAGTATAGAAGTACAAATATATTATTTAAAAAAAAGATTTAAAATGTTATTAGAATATTGATTTCCAAATAACCAGTTTTGCATTTAATGTGAGATAAATACCTCTAAACTTATTTTGTAGAGAATATTCAGAAGTGCATTTTCCAGATCTGATTACTGTGATCATCCCCAGGATCTTGAACAAGTAATTAAGGTTTTCTAAAAAATCTGTTATAGCACGAGATTGCAAATTCAAATGGGCAATGGGCTCGCCCACTATCACATTGAGAACTAATACTGATTCAAGGAACGGTGGGCGTACAAAGCTGCCTCCACATTCATAATGCCCACATTAGCATGCACAATGCACATTAACTATCTATGGAAGGTACCATAGATACACATCCGATCTTACAACAAAGTAAATAATCGCAAAAATAAATTTAATTCGAAGTACCTAAGTTCTATTTCAAGTTGGAGCAAGTTATGTTTTTTTTTGCGTTCAGTATTTATAGCTACAATTACACACACTTATAAACAGACAAGAAAAAAGGAACAGAAAAATACGTACAAAGGTGATGCTTATTTCTTCAAAAATCTCTTCCAGCATACCTGCGATAGGAGAGAAAATTAAAGACATCAAATTTAAATAGTAAAAAGAAACCTAAAAACAAAAAAAACCCTTATTTAAAAATACTCATACAATATGAGAATATACACAAATACATCATTTCTATTGCACTTTTTAATGATGATTGCACGATGCAAATTTTAGTATACTATTGGTGCAAATTGCACTGAATCTAGTATACTAAAATTTCCTCCACCAATGATGGTACTAAGCGTTCATCTGGCCGAAGTATCCGAGGCAATCAGTCGTACTGCCAACTTGATGTCTAAAGTCACAACTGTATGCAGTACCAATTTTCTGATACGAGTAAAAAAGAACGAGTATTCTTTGTAAATAAATTAAATTGTCTTCCAAAAAATAAACACGCTGTATAAATTCACGAAAACGTAGCTGCTCAAGTCAATAGCATTTATCATCGTCATTAGAGAATCGTTATAAATAAATCAATAAGTTCAATTTATTAGTTTTGACTTAGTGAAAGTTAAATTATTATGTCAGCCACTATTTACCAGACCAAGTTATGTAAAGCATTTTATATTACAGCTAATTTATATAATTAATTGAGATTCTGCTACTTGTGCAATTCGTTTTTTGTTAGCAAATATCTTGAGATTTTAAGATGAGTGGGTGGGCCAGACACCGGAAATCTGAAGAAGTTTCATGAAATTAATGGTTCTAGATGTGATGGAGCAATAAACAAAAATAGAAACAAAAACTATTCGAGTTATGTAGAGTGTTAACAAGTATCGAAAAAGCCTTATTGTGGTAAAACCCTGATTATCCTGTCGTCTGTTAGGCAGACTCGTTGAGTCTGATAACAATTGTTTTATTATAATATCTATACATATGTTTTATGAAGCACTGCAATTAATTAAATTTAATCAACAACACAGATTAACGACATTTTTCTCTCTGCGAGAAACATAGCTGATTTTTTTTCTCATTTCTTCTGCAACGTTTTCATCTTTATTATTTTTTCTACAACTTGAATTATTCTAGTGAAGATCTTGTCATCATGATGGAAGAAGATGCAGACTTTTACACTCTAAATTGTATGTCACCTTTAGGAACAATTGGTATTGTATTGGTATATTATATTTTTCTCACTCGAGTGGGCCTGGGTATATAAAAAGATGTTTTAGATTCGTTCACTGCTAAACATAATGTATTTCATGAACGTGGTTCAAGTAGAATTAAAAATCCGTCATAAAGTTATCAAAATCGATATTTAACCAAAAAAATACCAGTAATATTACTGTTCTCGTTTTATTCCTGACTCACACCTCAAGACTCACACTTCGCCCCAAAGCATGAATCACACCGTACAATCGCAAAACCAAATAAAATCGAAGTAATAATAAAATCTAACAATAAATAACGTTCAACATTGAATTTCCTCGCCAATGAAATGTTGGTATGGCTTTTATCGAGACCTCGGTTCATGTAGCGTCCCACAAGGCACGGACACTCCACAGCAGCAACAATTAAGTCTTAATACACTCCACTGGAGTTGTTTTATGCAAATCAGTTGAGGGCTTGCGTGTACAACGCCTACTCGGTTCGAGAAACTTCTAAATATAAAGCAGATAGTTTTAAATTGCGATTAGTTTTGCCGGTTTCATGCTGGTTGACATGGCCCCCTCCACCATATGTACAAGTAATGATGTACGGAAGATGATGTTATTAAGTCATATTTTATGAGGTTCTGTGTATTGGATGTCGTAAGCTGGTTCGATGGAGACAGTTTATTGTGCTGTCTAGAGCGATTGATAAGCTACCTGTCATTTATGGGACCCTGTTACGCCTCTTCGATGCTTTGACCAATGCGTGTACATGTTTAGGTATATCGCTGTGTGTAGTTAGATATACTAGCTATATATTAGATGTCATTTAGTAGTAACTGTTGGCCACTTTTGGTTTATTGATCCTTGGTGAGGTTCTGATACTCAGCTTAAAAGATTCTTCCTTTCGACTTTGGTTCTTCATTACTGCGGCATTGTGATTTTACTTGTTCTATATATTTTGCTTAATACGATGTGATTTTAGATATTATGTTATTACCTACTTGAGTAAATCTAACAAAAATATAATGATTGAATCTGGGGTTTTGGTGATATTATAAAGTAACTATTTATTTACCGTAACTTTCATGTTTAGACATACAATAATTGTACTTCGAATTAAAATATTAGTAACCAACTTAACTTTTGTGTACTCACTGTTCCATAGAGAGTTACTACCTATAGATTTCAAAATGGCACAGAACGAGGTATCTGAAATAAAAATATCTATGATTTGCTAGGGTATCACCCAGATTTAAGAGTCACTGTGTATTGCAAAAAAGGGGACCGCTTACCCACTTAATGGTTTGGAACCGTCACCGTAGGCACGGGCTTGCGGACGGCAAGTAATGGGCAACTCGCTGTCCGGTAAGGACCAAGCCCGGGTCGACGGCGCGTTGTGTTCCACGCGCGCCTCAAAGAGATGTCAGCACCAAATGGGGGCAAACCGCAAGGGCCGATGCCTGCCAGGCGTGCGGGTTGTTCGAAAGAGATACCGCGGCCCCTGGCACACAGGCAACTGAGGGAACACGGGTGGGTTTTAGTCAGTAAAAGTCTGACACGCCCTCCCGCTCCACCCAGAGCGGGAGAAGTTATATGATGATATCCCAACCAAAAAAAAAAAAAAATTGGGTTGGAACTTGGCTGTGGAGGTCAGATAGGCAGTTGCTTCATGTAAAATACTGGTATTCAACTGCATCCACTTAGACTGGAAGCTGACCCCAACATAGTTAAGAATAGGCTAGAATCTGCCTTATTTGCAAAATAAATTGCACTTCGTTTAGGGAATAGGCTTTTCTCTTGAAATTTTATAATATTTATTATTGTGAAAGATACTTTTTTACCTCTTGGATTTTCTAGATCATTCATACTTAGTGAAGAAATAAAATGCACTTTAATTTATAGTAATTTATTTACTGAAATACTTATCTTAAAATATAAATAATATTCATAATTTAATAATTCGTTGCGTGTAAGCACCCTTATACTATATTTACAATAAAATGGACGGAGACGTAATCACAATACACGTACTCAATGTATGTATATCCAGTATCCCTTATAATTAAAATTTACAATTACATCTAATTCTACATAAGTCTATGTAGTAATTTTGACACTTGGCAGACTACTGTGTAGCCAAAAAAAAGAATATCTGTTCGAAACGGTTCAACATCTCTGATGTAAAGTGTTCAAACTATCATTCACACTTTTGTGGATTTGGCACTTAATTTTTAGATAGATGAAACAAATTATCACATCGGTAATTTCATCGCCACTATTGTGTATGCTATAAGTGTCACCTGGGAAATAAAAACTGATTTGACATCATTCAATCAGTGTTACAAATTAATAAAATGTCCGGTAAATAAATAATTTAGACTTTAAACATTATAAGTGTTTATAATAGCAATAGTCTATCCTACAGATATAACCGCTATTCTAGACTGATTTTGCTTATTTATTTCTTCCAAAATACTAATATAAATTAATTTAAAATACTTTACACCCCAAAACTAAGTCCATAAAAACCGTATATAATAAACATTGAATTTATATATACGTACAAAAAATCTTAATAATTATACAAAGCCCCCAAAACTTCAATTTTATCAATCCCCTCTTTTTAAACCCTATGTAAAATAAGAAAATCATAATTACTACTTAAATAGATAACACTTACAATTAATTAGTCTAATATCACACTTTTATATTTTGTAAGACATATACAGTCTTAAAATGTAAAAAAATAATGTAACTTTACATCAATTTTGATGTAAACGTAAACATAAACTTTATTTTCTCAATTCAAGTAGCATCCCTGGCACTGTTCCTTTGATGTTTAGCTGTAACAAAAGAAAACCACATTAAAAAAAAATGCCAATCATCTGAAGTCAGAAGACTATTGCAGCTAAAATTATTTAAAAAAAATAACATTAGTTCGAAACTACATAGATGATTCATTTATTTCCGTACGAGATTACTTTTCAGCTGGATAATTGCATAACACACTTAGAGTAGAAATGGGTTTCATTTTGACAGTTCAACAACATTCATTGCGTTATTTAAGTTGTTGAGCAGAAGAATTTCTCAAACATATGCAGCAATGGATTAGCAATATTCTTCAAAATTATTCAGATTGTAATTTAAAGGTCATGATTAAAAGATGGTAGTAAAATCAGCCTAAAACGTTCCCACTCTGGGTCACGGGACTCCTTTCTGTGAGAGAAGAAAATATTGTAAATAACAGAGTGTTATAATATAACTTACCAGTATGCAAGAACAGATGGTTCTTCAGGTTGGTGTGTTTTGAGAACCCTCGAGAGCAGATGTGACACTTGTAAGGCCAGGATCCGCTGTGGACGTACATGTGCGACTTCAGGTCCCCAGGAGTCGGGAATGACTTGGAGCAGAGACTGCATTTGTGAGGTTTCTCCTGTGAAAGAAGATTTGAGGTTAGTTTTTGAAATGATGACATTTTTGTGGAGTTTCTTGGATTATTTGGCTGGTATTTCAAATGTTGACACCAAAGCTGCTGGATTTTTTGTGATGGTTGAACACTATTTCCCCTACTTAGTGATCGCTGTGTAGGAGATTGTGCTAAGGTGGGCTGCGAAAATCTATTTTTCTTACGTCTTGCGCAATTTACAGGTCAGCGTCAGAATTGTAATAATTAAAATCATCAATATAACACTTTTTTTTTTGTTGGGAAATCATCAAATAACTTCTCCTGCTCTGAGCGGAGCGGGACTAAAACCCACCCGTGTTCCTTCAGTTGCCTGTGTGTCAGAGGCCACGGTATCTCTTTCGAACAACCCGCATCCCTGGCAGGTATCGAACCTTGCGAACCCCACCAGTTGGTGCTGAAATCTCTTTGAGGCGCACGTGGAACACAACGCACCGTCGACCCGGGCATCAATACCTACAACCCTTTTTGTGAAAAAGTCTTCCCCCATAAGCTTAAACATACACAAATGTATTGTAACACTGACGTTGTTTATGCCTTAACTTTACACAGATTGTTACCAATGAGTTAATTTTACAAAAACTATATTTTAGGTGGCTAAGAGTCGTTTCTTCTTAGAAACAGGCAGAATTCACGAATAAATAAATTTATGACGAAGTAAACCATGATAAGGTAAATTACGAAAATAAAAATAAGCGTCTAAAAATAAATACAGAATGTGTCCTACACATTCATCATTGATAGGCAGATAAGTCAATACACGTAACATCTCCAGTCGATACAGAATGACTGCTACGAAGCATGGATGTCTTAGAACGGGCTACGTCCTTCATACGTCCAGGAAAGCCATGAGATGTAATGCAAGTCATAGGTATAGGTAATGTTAGAAAGGATTTATATGAAGTAATGTTATGGCCATGATAGTTCAGGATGGTATTATGATATTCTCTTAGTACTAATGTAGAAAGGAGGGATTTAAAGAAACTGAACCTGTTTGGTATGGATTATGCTAATGAAGATGACTTATCCTCAACTTCAAATTTCTTATGGGCAATTTATTGCGTAATTTTTGGTAATTGTGTAAAATATTACTTCTTGGCAACATTGAACATTTTTAGATAATCTATACTAATACTAAAATAATAAAACTGAAGAATTTGTTTGTTTGAACGCTTTAATCTCTGAAACTACCGGTCACATTTGAAAAATTGTTTTTGCATTTAATAGCCCTATTTTTGTGTTTAACACCACGTTACGACGAACGAAGTCGCGGGCAGAAGCTAGTAGCGAGAATATTAATAAAGTTGCCAAGAATTGTGCCATTTCAGTTGCCCATCTTTAGATCACCAGCACGAGTTACATCAAAGCTATGTCCAGCGATAAATCAACTCTATGTTCAATGGCATAAACTACTGTATTCATTTCAAATCAATAATTCTATTTCTGATTCTGACTCACATCAATACTGACTCAAAAAAAAACAATACTTTTAAACAATAAAAGACCTAATAACACTCATCACGAGCAATAATCAAATTCATGACATCGCATATTGCGCGCAAATGAATTTATAATGAAGGCTCAAACCTGTTGGGTTCAGCCAATGTGGTTCAATGAGTCTTGATATTTGATAGGCATTTAATAAAGCTTGGGTATTCAAGTTCCTAAAATAAAGGACGACTTTGGCGTGGATTGATATTCTGTCATAGTGTAAAATAACTGTGTGACTTACCTACAAACGGGATAAACACTATTCACCCCGTTTTGCAGGTATGATACAATTATTGTCACATTCAGCCCTTAAGGTTGTACCGTTAAACGGGGCATAAATAGGGATGCAGGGATGAATCGGGGTGAAAATTTAAAACGGATTTTTACAAGGGCCCTTAATCGTTAATGGTAATACATACAGTAAACGCATTACAGTCCATTTTGTCATTTACCCCGTTTGACAGTACAACCTTAAGGGTTGAATATGACAATAAGGTGATGTGTATCATACTGAGAATTTTCACAAGATTAAAATGTGTAAGGAAAATCGTAATCTATGATCAATAAAAATAAACAGAAATACCCAACAACTTGTCACATAATAATGTAAAACTCTTCGAGTAAAACTAAAATCAAGATGAGTTTTTATATACAGGAAGGCTGTGATATCGAGTCGCAACGTGTTACTATGGATTCTGTATGATTCTGAACCCAGACGAATTTTTCGTCGGTGATAAAAAAATCAATTACCTGTTTCTTACACTTTGATCGCGTATATTGCACTTTTCTTTTAAACAGTTTTCTTTTTAACGATTTTTTTTTTACGCTCATCTCAAATCTCAATCATTTGCTGCATTCATGGTATCTAGCGATTTATGAAACAGGATAATAACAAGACAGCCAAAACCTAACTTAACATGTAGTCCAAATTATTCCATAAATATTTCAGAAGCATTACTAAAACTCCAGCACACAACACCGCTACTAAACTTTAAACTTTTTGTCGCACTCATAATGAGCCCATCACTAGCCGCGGTGGCATTAGTCGCCAGTATGCGCGCAGCCTAACACGCGTTACGAAGGAGTCATTACCTGACATTAGGCTCGCTAGTAATGTGCGCACGAGCGACACGATTGTCGTCACATGACATTCGTAAAAAAAAATTAAATATGTAGATTCTTGTTTATAAGGGACTAAGAATATCCAGTTTATATAAGCGAACATCACGAGAGATCTTGATGTTTATATTATGCTTTTACTATGTAGTGGACCTCCACTCCACAATAATTAAGGTATACATTTAATAGAACAACATAAGCCTGCAAAATACAGATATCCAATTTTAGCTTGGCCAGTTTTCAGTTTTGTGTAAATTCTTGTGTATTCAGTGGTCCATCAATCTATAATAATATTATAAAAAGGTAAAGTTTGTGAGGTTGTAGGGGGTAATCTCTGGATCTACTAAACCGATTTTGAAAACTCTTTTATAAATAGAAAGCCACGTTATTTTTGATTGTCATGGGCTTTATATTAACCCGAAAAATAAAAAGGATTTTTCGTGATAGTCGGATTTGCAAAGTAAGTCGGAGAAGAAACGGTCGAACGAAAACGTTTCTTACGAACGCTGCCTTAACGATGAGAGATATATGATTGAGTTCTAGAGAAAAGTTGTAGAGCTTGATAATGCTTACAAAAAAATCAGCAACAACGTATGTCTAACTTTTATAATTAAGTCACAAAAAGTAGTTTTTTACATTAAGAAAATTATTTAAATCATTAGGTCTTGTGTATTGGTCATTTTATCAACAATTATGAATTCTTATCAAAATAAGTAAATTTATCGTCTTAAGTGTTTAAAACAAAAGACTTTTCCCTTCTACTGCATATATTTTGGACGAATGGTTAAAGAGATAATACGACATAGGTATGGAACCGCGACCGTGTCGTAATCTACTGAGTGATATAAAAATGTTTACCGCCGTACGAAGTGGGCACGGGTCTCTAGTATTATATAAGATGATTGGTCAAGGAGGTCCCTATTACTTATTCAGCACTATCAGTTAAAAAACAATACAATTGGACTAATTAACGATAGTAATGAACCAGTCATTCAGACGAGCAGTAGTGGCTCAGTGCTAACGACCCCGACATACGTCACTTAGTGTAATTTATATCATCACCACAGCTCTCAAAACGTTGAAGGAAAACATCGTGAGAAAACCAGCATAACCTAGAATAAAAATTCGAAGACATCACTATCAATCAATCCTCACAATGTCAAATGACAACCATCACCCTGCACTGGGCTCGCGTGGTGGATTACAGCCTATACCCTTCTCATAGATTATGCAAAAGTTCTAGTAATTATAACTTAATAACCTGCTTTTTAAGCACTCTAGACCGAAACAACAAGAAAATATAATAACCCCTTTCAACTAAGCCGCATCAAAATAAAAAGACTCCAAACCAAATCACACTGCTGATGATCCGTAAAACAGTGAGCGTGAAGAATAAATTGAATACCATATCGTCATTCCATGCTTCCCATACTAAATGACCATTTGTTTTTATGGAAGGAACGGTCAAAATAATTTGTGGTCACAAAAACATTCAATTTGGATGTTCAAAATACTTTTAGTCGTGGATTTCCGGACGGCTTTAATTTTGTGGTTAGTGCTTTCTGATGCTGTCGTGTGGAGGATTCGGGAACAGCGTAACAAATTGTTTGAAGAATTCTATTTAATCCAATGCAGTGGAAAGACAAAACTATTTCAGGACCACTTTCCAGACCTTTCCAGGGACAAATTGGGACTAAAAATGAAATTTTAGGCTAAGATTTTCCATGCATTGTGAAATATGGAGAAGCTTTATTAAGGAATGTTTGTGTGTCCCTTTTTGTGGGATTTGGCTGTTTCGAGATGGCGCGGGAAAAGAGTTCCTGAAAGGATTAAAGGGAGGCCTCCCAGCAGCGTGCCAGTAGGTAGGTATACACTAAACAAAAAAAAACCGTTTAGTGTCCATACATAACAAATGGTCAGCCCGAATTCGAAAACCGTTATTTGCAACAATAATATCATATATTATGACAATCCAATTGAAATGTAAAGCGATGACCCGAAACACAGGTTTGAATAAACCTAGATCGGGCGGGTCGCTACCCAACATTCTAATTCCGAAACATTATCACTTGCACTTGTAATAAAAATATTTAAGAAATAGTTTATTTTTAGGCACTAAAATTGTAGGGAAATTTACTACTGTTGGCTAAATGTACTCTTTTTGTATACGTTTTTATTAAATAAATTAAAAAATAAAAATACAGGGCGCTACTCCCTAAGTACGAAGTGCATAGTTTCAGCCCAAGTTACGGGCTGTTGCAACTTCGTATCACTTTCGGCCACAAGATTAGTTGACAAGTTAGAACTAAGAATGAATGACAACACGATTTGAAAGTTGTCCCTACTGATGATGCGCCAAATAAATTCAAATTAGCCTGTCCGAAAAATTGAATTTGACACTTGTTTTGACAGATCATCTATTTTCGGACGGATCCGTATCTTCGTAGACGGACTAAGATAGGTTTGTTTAGTTGAATCAACTTATAAATCAAATAATTAATTACACATGATTTCAGAATTAATATAAAACTTCGAAACAAGACTTTAACTACCTCTTTCCTAATTTGCTACGTTATCTCTCTCATTAATTGCTTCAACATTTTGTAATGTGTATAATTTTAGAGCATTTGTCACGACATTTAAAGAGAAAGTAGTACCGATTTTATTTTATGTAACGATTTTTTAAGTAAGTAACTGTATTTAAAATGCAATCAATTAATTTAAAAAGTGGCTAAAATTGAGTCGGACTTGCACACGAAGAATTCCGTACAACCGTGTAATATTTAACACTAAACACGTTTCTTGTATAGAGGGTGTAACAGAAACCATATTGCTATCCTTAAGCACTAAAGATAACAGCTGATATAGATTCACTATACATAGTTTCAGCTCAAAATAAAATACTCTAAGAATTGATACCAAATTTTCGGTTTCACATGTTTCTTAAATTCAAATCATAACAAACATGTCACTGCACTACGTAAGTCAATAACTTCCACACTACTTGCCAATACCACGATGAATCTCTTCCGAGTGATGTTTTTATGTCAATTTGATGATTTGGTATCTGGTATCAATGTATTAAAAATTCTCATAACTTCTGAACATATAGAGATAGGATTAAAAAACCCTTCCAATATCGTTTGATATCATCCAAAGAAGCCGTGCCCTTGGTATATACCCTTTCCGTTACACGTTGTATAAACCTCTTTCATTTGGAACTATATTTTATTTGTTTTTTTAGCTGACATACTAGTACACACCCTGTGAAAATTTCAAGTATACCTATAACGGTTCAAAAGATAACCGCCTTATGTGACAGACGGATTGAAAGCGGAGCCCGGTTGGTACCCTTTGGAACTTAAAGAAGCAATCAATTAATTAAAAAATCTAAAACAGCTTTATGGCGGGAGCTTTATTACTTTATACTTTGTAGAAAATAAATCATTATAAAATTCAATGTTCGCACGACATTCAAATGATCGTGACTAAATAATATCGCTCTACATTGGTCAGAAGTCGTGACGTAGTTTGTTTACGCTTGTTTTTGTTGGCAGGGTAAGCAGGGTTGTTATTTAAGTGAAACGAGAATGTTTACTGTTATCGTAGCAATAGATATTCAAATTGCTGTGACTGTAAAAGTGATGATTTGTCTACCGTCTAAAAACATCGCAAATTATCTGTCTTACCGTGAGACACGATTTAAAATCATAGGACTATTATGTGCCATAAAACTCAGCTACCAAACAACCAAGATATCAAATCTTTTTGTTCCAAACTTTATTATCGTATTTCCAAAACAATATATCAAAAACTTTAATTAATTCTAAAATAATTTCCTGTACAGCAACCTAAAAAAAAACTTAATAAAGATACATCCTAGAACCGTTCCCATTAAAATTTTTACTCGCTAATTCACACCAATCTACGAACCCTATAATTTTGATTACGTGTCTAAATTAAAAAGGCTTTGGTGGGTTGGGCTGTGAGCAATCGAAATAGCCATTTTCTCGTGGGCGGATTATGCAGTAGCTCAATCAGGCGGGGAAAAAAACGAGTACCGATATTATACAGACCCTTCTCGCTACCGAATATTGCAACATATAAATCAATAAACAAAGAGCCATTAGTTGTCTGACAATTTCCTTTGGATAAATCACGATGTTGGCAAAAAACCGGCCGTCTCATCTGAACTCCGATAATGAAGGAGCGGGGATTATTTATGACAAACGATATTAGTACGATATTGTAAAAATTCAGTTGTTTTGACGGAACATCTCTACTTTTTACACGCTTTATATTACTTCTTCACTTGTATGTTTGTTTGTTTGTATGTAACCGACTCCTTTGAGCGCGATTTTCACCCACTTTAAACGGTCAATTTCATTGAAACTTTGTAAACTTGTCGAGCACCGATGACAATTCAATAATTTAAAAAAAAATTGAGAAAAAAAAAACACGTTTTTGTAGTTAGCTTAGTTTTTTAAACTATTATTTATTTGTTTATCTTTTGCATTTATTTTGTATGATTAATTCAAGAATCTCTCAGTAGTAAAAGTAAACGCACTGTGTGAGTTAACGATCATAAAGGTAGTATGGTGTATACTGTCATATCTCACATTTTATGAAATTACAGTTTTCTTTATTTATGTTCTCTTTCTCTTTGAAGACGTCACATAAAAGACACTATAACAAAACCAGTTGTAATGAAATTAACCATGAAAATTAAAATCAATCATCTTAAAAAACAAAAATAATTACAAGCCATGTTTGAAGATCGCCCCAACCGTAACAAAATTAAATTAACAACGTTTCAATACCGTAAAATTCTCGATGTCCGAATCGCACAATCGATCAAACAGTCCGTACGGGCTGTATCTCGCGGTTACAGTGACGTATGGCCGCTCGATACGCCTGTGCCGCGTTATGGAAATCGAATGCAAATACGATGTGCTTCGGTTAATTTTGCTAAATAAATTGTTGCGAAATAACCTGAGAAGGTATTTCGGTATTGATCTCGTTAACGTTTATTTCTCGGTAGTCTGAATACGCGTGGGTGCAGAAAAAAGTACACAACCGACTGACTGATCTATGAACATTCTTAAAGTGGTTTTTCTCGCATGTACCTACAGTTTCCTAAATAGGGTTTAATCCCACATTTGTCAAAATAATGAAAGGCGTAGCAATTGCTAATGATTCAGTTCAATTTAAAACTCTTTAATAATTTTATTTTAAAATAGAAAATGGTAGTTCCCAGCCAATATATCTCACTTATTTTCAACCCGATGCACAGAAGCTGTACCGGTCTCGCATGATTTACCACTAGACGATCAATTCCCTAATCGAATTACCCAAAGCAGAACCCGTTTCGAAAATGAAACAGAGTTATGATCTCAGTACTATCACTAAATTACTTATAAATATTAATATATTCAAAGGGGAACTAATTAATAACCACATAGCCAATTATCTGGAGCTTCAGTTAATCAATATTGTGGTGTCGGCCAATCCGTTGTCAAGACAAGAAGTTAACTAATTGGTACATAGTATATCTTAGAGGGCTCTGTTATTATGACTCCCTTATTCGTGATTCGAAACGGGCTCACTTGGTTTATTGCTGACGGAGTTGGGTTCCGCAAGTTTTTAGGAGTTGGATTAGAATGATTGAGTAAATTTGAAAATCCTTACTAATATTCAAATTCAAATTCAAATCAAATTCAAATTCATTTATTGACATAATAGGTTATAAATCTTCTTTGAAGCCTCTGACTCCCGAACTAGGTGTACCTGTATGTCAGGAGTCAGCGCCCTCTCCCATTTTATTTGGCTTAGAAACTAATGTCAATATTATAAATGTGAAAGTTTGTGAGGATGTTTGTTACTCTTTCACGCAAAAACGACTGAACGGATTTGGATGAAATTTGCCACAGAGATAGTTTATTACCTGGATTAACACATAAAGTATTTTTTTTTTATCCCGGTAGTACCTTCGCGCGAGATAATGTCTGACCTCCACGCGGGCGAAGCCGCTGGCAAAAGCTAGTATTATAGATGTGAAAGTTTGTATGTTTGGATGTTTAGATTTGGATAAAATTTGGCAGACATATATTATAACCCGGATTGACACATAGGATACTTTTTGTCCTGGTTCTTAGTTTTAGAATTAGTGCAAAATTGTGGAGTTAGGATTGAGACAGATTCTTTTTAAATTGTTTTCTTCTAAAAAATCCTGGTATATATGTACGAAGCGCAAAAAATAATTGGTTGTGTTTATCGGATAACGGCTCACGCTAAAAAGACTTACAATTCACGCAAGATGTTATCGTACATCTTTACTTAAAAACTTATCAATCTCAAACAGGTGCAGAACCCTTTCGCCTTTTAATCCTTTAACCGTTTCATTTCTAAATAGCAAGCGTCCATTAATTTAATATAGGCTATTAATTGACAATGTATGCATATTTATTGGCCGTGCCGCCATGATGTGCGATGTTGCTATGTGCACAATTGTGTGTTTGCGTGTTCATAACTTGACGTAATAAGGTACACTGCGGGCCATGATTTGTGGCTAAAGCTATGCTACTATTTATTAAGTTTACTGTTAGATTTTGTACAAAAGGTGATTTAAGTATGAATGAATGGGGTGTATGAATGGTCATTGATTGTGAGTTTGAGTTAGTTAGTGTTTGTCTAGAATGGATTGGCTGGTGCATGGTGGCTGGTGTTTAAACTTATGTATAGGTATTATATTTATAGCTCTAATCTGACAAAATGAAGGCTTATTAGCGTTTTCGCACGAATTTACTGCCCCGAAGGGGGGGGGGGGGGATCGACAGTTTTAAATAATATATTATTTTCTGTAAGCGATTCGTAAGTCATTAATTTATTTGTAGGTTAATAATCGACAACTCCTGAAATACGTATTAGGCAACTGGCTAGTTTTGAATTTTATATAAAAAGTGTCCACTCGACTGTTTCGGGCGAGTAAATTTGAAACGAATAATAAGACAAAATGAACATCAATTTATCAGACTGAGAGTGGAGTGGAGTGGAGTGGCGCCCTTAAGACGATGATGAACTGATCGTAAAAGACGAAATCGTAAATTTTTATCCATTTAGCAAACTAGGCGATTTGTTATTGAAAATGTAAAGAGTGTCGTAAAGGGAAATAACGTATCTATCTGTATCGCGGCCTAGGCACGATTGTGAGTCCCAACCACCACAGTGTGAATCCACCCTAACCAGGCTATTTCATTAAGTCACCTCCGTGGAATAATTTAATCAGTACAGTCCACGGCAAAAGAACGATAAAGAATGATTGATAGTGCAGACGGTCCACAGATGCAATCTGCCGCTGTGCCGGTCCCGCGTTATTTTTCTTTTTAAACATGAACGTTTAATCTCTGGAATGAATGGACTTGTTTATGCACGTGTATGGCGCATGGGGTAGGCAGAAATGAAGGTGGAACTAGTTTTGATCGATCTGCGGTAAAGCCAAAAGGGTTTTGACATGTATGGATGAAAGTAGTCTCTGAATTACTGAAGTTCGTTTGAGAAATATTCATTGATTTTTGTTTCTGATAGTTGCCTTGTGCAGTTCTGAGGTATTGCTTTTTTTTTCAAGAAATTAGCACCTGATCAAATTCACCGTGGATATTAATATTTCAATCTCTATTTATTCTGAAATTTTAGTGGTAATAACAAACCTTGTTTAGGTAAAAATAATTAGTGAACAACGGTAGCCCAAAAATAATTTAAACACTGCACCTCCCAATAAATTAATATCATACGAACGCCATAATTACGACATCAAATAAAAAAAAAAGATTGATACAAGCGTGGGCGGCTGATAAGGGCTGTTTACTAAATGCTCACAAGCGGAATTGGACTTTCTCTGTCAAGCTTAGAGTTGGGTTTTGATCAGCATGTTGGCTTATATAAATCATTTTAGGCACATTGAATGGCAGGCAAAGGTATTAACAAGTTCTTGAATATTCATTTTGGAGTTGTCGCGTGTTATCTGAAGGCGAGACACACTACTCGTGATATTATTAATTATTAAGTTTTTATTAATAGTGTTTGTGACAGAACTGGTCCCTGCATTAATAGTTTGTTACATAATGTTACATTGATAGAATTTGTGTTTCACCATGTTCAAGTTAGAAATAAAAAAAAGTTGGCAATAAATCCTACTAATACTAATATTATAAATATGAAAGTTTGTATGTTTAGATGTTTACTCAATCACGCAAAACCTGCTGAACGAATTTGGATGAAATTCGGCACACAGATATAGCGAAACCGATTTCAAAACCTAGTTTTATATAAGACATGAAATTAACAGGATATGCATATGGTTACAGAAACAAGCGATCGACAAAGATCAAAGAGAGCCTCCGCCAGCAAAATAATAAAAAAAAACAACTTTTCTGCAAATGTCATTATTCCAGTACGATCATTGTATTAACTAAAACTAGCTTGAAAATAAACCAGTAGCTAATCATTACTTGGCTAATACAGATCCGGATGCAACACAGATCATGACGTGACCTTTACTGATCATGTACTTACACCACATTATACAGTAGCAATTACACCAACAACACCCAAGTACATACTGTATAAGTAAATGTCAATCTACCGTGACAGAATAGGTACCATAACAATAGCCGATAATCACTGAATGACATTACAAGGAAAATCATCACCATAATTGACACATCTGCAAACGATTTTTTACACACAACAGTCTACTGAAGCGGAAAATATTAGCTGCACGCATTCTTTAAACTATAAAAAACCTATACAAATCCAAGATGGCGCACGCGTCTGTGGTTGATTAAAATGAATTATGATTGTTCGTTACAACATTGGGTCAATTATTTGTAAATCAAGTGTATTGCTGGCTGACAACTGTCACGCGATGTACGTGTACAGTGTAGTACAGAAAAAATGCACCCGGATCGTTCGTGCAATTATAATGTAAATGAAATGAGCTACTGATGATCGTAAGGTGAAATGGTTTTGAACATCTGTTATTTGATTTGGCTTTTTTTTTGGCTTGGATTTTGCCATGTGCCACTTTATTGTTGAAGGTGTATAATTTGGATTAAGTTTTTGCTGTACCACTAACTAATCTGCTTTCAATTTATGTCAGACATGACTCGAAATTATAATGATGCGTTGAATAAACTTCACTATCACAATTGGAGAATCTTTTTTATTACTACCAAATTTTTTGAAGTTTGAAGAAAAATATCCCACATAAAACATAAAATAAAATCTACATCTTAAGAGGCATTACCTCGACACTTAAGAAGGAACTCTTAAATGAGATCCATTTATTAATACGGTACTCCAAGCGGTACATAAACAGAAAACTACTGAGATCGTAGATTCGCGATAAAACCCTTGCAATACATAAAACTACGCGACTTGCTTTTGACATCAAACGGGCCGATTCACACAAATACCCAGTTACTCATAAATCGGTCCATTCTCATACATTTGCTATCAGACTGTAAACAATCCCATACAAACGTGTGCCTCTTTCATTTTGTAAAACATTAAAATGTATAAGTTAGTTATTCTGTGATTACAACGATTTTACAATTGAACCATAACTTTGGTGATCTTTTGACAAGATAATGCTGGGATGGATGTTGTCGCAAGAATATGAATACATCATATGAAACGGTAGATAAAAGGACTTAGCTAACTACCTAAGCATTTCACACAAATATATGGGCCATTTTTTCAATTACATCCATCAACATCCATCATCCATCGTTTTTTTTACAATTAACTGGCTATTTGACTACTCTAATGTCCTTTCTTTGGTATTGATCATCTAGTCGTTGAGCTCCTTAAGTTTGGAAGTGAGCTATACGATGACTGGCAAATGCGGGCACTGAGTGGACCGGTTCACTCAAATTGGTGAGGTCTTTTCCTCAAAATTCCTTCACGGACACTAGGCTGCATGGTCCTCATACTGGTCTGACCAAAATTTTGTCTGCACTTTAAAAGACTGACCTTTGAGTTCATTTCGGTCTTTCTCCTCAGACTAATCGGTTGGCAAACACCGAACTCATCCACGGCTAAAACATAATTTAATTTTGACGTGTTATTGTGTTTTTTTTTTAACAAATGGACAGAAATAAATAACATAAAATCAACATGAATCATGATGAATCATGACCTAATCTTGCATTAAACCTTATCTAGGTTTCAGTTGCATAATTTGCTGCTTAAAACCCTTATCAAATAAAAGTAGAGAAGATAATTATAGTGCCCTACCGATTCTCGAAATATCATTTGTTTTATGTAAGTCGAAAACTGTATTTTTACGTTCATACAATACCAGAAATATCGATTAACAACTACTTGGAACCTGCAACTAACACTAAACCAACCGATGAATTAATATTTAAATATAAAAAAAAAACCATCAAACACCGCAATTAAGATGAATCGAGTTGACATTTTATTGCATACAAACTTCAGGAGTGTACTACTCCACTGTTCGATAATGCACATCAACAATTAAACATGGTATGGTTTTGTCTCATTATTGATATTGTCTGTACGGAAACAGAATACTAAAATAATAAGCCATTAAAAAGTTATGAGCCAACAAAGATTCGTTTTTCTTGCTGATTTTACCTATCTTTGGCCGTGTTTAAGCAAAAAAAAAGGGCAAAATCTCCAAAACTAAGTCGGTACCGACAACGCTCAAATATCGAAAAGTTCAATAAACTTAATTGGTCATGGATTTATGAAGTGGTTTTTTCATAAAACCCGATTTTCCGAAGGACTTTTCTTAATTTTTCACGCGTTGTGCGTTTAGTTCAGCGTCTAACTGCTCATCACTGATACTAATTCTGTCAGACACGATGCCTAGTGAGACAGCGTGCTTTTTAGTCAGGCCCACCAGTGAGTTCGAGCCCGCGACTAGATTCCCCTTAAGTGAAACTTCTTTCACTGATTATTTCTAAGAAGACGAACAAATCCAAACGATACACATCGGTTTTTATGTAGATCAAAATCAATTAGCGATAAAACCTGTCAGTTTACATCGTTTTCACAAACATAATCTAAAGAAGTGTGTCAATAAAAACACTCTTTTATACTTCTATGATACCGACAACGAATAAAAAGGGATTTGAAAAAGTATCGATACCTAATAATATCGATACAACACAGATCTGTTGTGTCGATATTATTCATACTTTTGTTACCTATATCTTAAAAAGTCAAAGCATTAATTTTCAATTAAATTATTTAGTTTAGAATAGTCAAGGAGTCGGTCAGTCAGAAAAATTAACCTAGAAGCCAGCTAGCGCCTAGAGCCTGTTTTACCTACGAAAGTTCTGTTCAACTTATTTGACCGACGATATCACACAAGTTAACCTAACTTGTCTATCCCTGAATTTATCTTTGAGATAAAGCCTCTATCTCTACCTAGAAACAGGCTCAGAATATATATACACTCAATACCTTATAGACGCAAAAATTATTAAATTGATCTCTATTGGATGCAATTAGACTGGATAAAAATAAAAATAGAAAGAAATACAATACGTCTATTTGCAGCAATTGCAGCAAAGAGATGTCAGCACCAACTGATGGGGTCCGCAAGGGCTGTTTCAGCAACAAGCTGGCGTAGATGTTGAGATAAGTCGGGTTAATTTGCCTTATATAACGTGCCGATACGTATTTTTTGAGTTGTCGTTTCGCCCACAGTTAAACTAACTTTGTGCAAGTCGCCTACAGAAAATAAAATAATAATTAAAAGTGTCGATTCGCCCAGGCAAGTAAATTCGTGCGAATAGACTAACAAGCCGTTCTTTTAGAATAAAAGTAAAATTACTTTCATTGATACTCGATAGCTAGGTATCGATACTTTTCCCTACAAATAAATCCTCAATACGATCGAATTACGACACGAGTACAATATTTATTAAGACGTTTTACTCTAACGGTTCGATCCGAAGCTTGTTTTATATGCATACGGACAAACGATTGGTGATTGGACCCGAATTTCGAACCAATATATTAAAAAAACTGTACCAGTTTAAATTGTCAACTTGTTGCCTTGTTAATTACTTGAGTAGTCTCGGAGACAGTTAGATGAAAAAACGTGTTATTGGTGTAATCCGTCAAAAATTATTAGTTGTGTGTTTTGGAGCACAAAATTTAAGTTAATTAAAGGTTAAGCTATGCCTGCCGCGGTTCAACCGAGAATGGGTAACCATATTTACATACCAAGACCCCTCCGTGCCTCGAAAAGCACGTTCAGCCGTTAGTCTCGGCTGTAGTTTGTCGATGTTTAACAGTCATTACGGGTCGTCAGTAGCCCAAAAGTCTGACAAACGGTCTTAGTAGGGGGTATCATACTACCCAATAACTGGGTTGTGGAAGTCAGATAACGCTGCCGCTCAATGTATTTTTTTGATATTCAGCTGCATTCGGTTAGACTAAAAGTTGACCTTAACATAGCTGGGAACCCCCCCAGTGGGTTCCCGCATTGTCGTTGCGGGGGGGCTCAGTAGCCGTGGTCCGCTCCCACGGTGAAGCGAAGAGGAACCCAAAGGTGGGGCCGCTCGTCAGGGCTTTGGTCTCCAAGCCGACGACGTAGCGGCCAAAAAGTAGGTTGCGGTGAGGTGCACCGCAACTGAGGCGGGCCGCGATGTCGAATGGGAGGCATCGCGGCTGAGGGTTACAGGCTGCGGCGGAGGAGGAGTGCCGGTACTTTTGAGTAGCGCTCTTCCCTTCCGTGGCCTGGACGGGGCCGCCACCGTTTGATGGCGGACGCGGTGGGGCCGCAGGGGAAGAGGAGTGTCGGTATAGCGTTGGCCGCTCTCCCTATCCCCTGCGGCCGAGAAGTGGTAGGCGGCGGGGCCACTGCGCTGACCCGTCGCAGGGGGCCAAGGGAGCCAAGGGTGCCAGGGTAGTCTGGGGCCCTTGTGCTACTTGGTTCCTGGGGTGGTCACGGCGTGCCATGTGTCCTGGTGCGCCGGACTGGTGGGGTCCGCAAGGGCCGATGCCTGCCAGGGGTGCGGGTTGTTCGAAAGAGATACCGTCGCCCCTGGCACACAGGCAACTGAGGGATCACGGGTGGGTTTTAGTCAGTAAAAGTCTGACACGCCCTCCTGCTCCACCCAGAGCGGGAGAAGTCATTGGATGATTTCCCACCCTGAAAAAAAAAAAAAAAAAAAAACATAGCTGGGAAAAAAAATCGATGATGTTGAAGAATATAATAACATTTTAAAGATACACGTTAGCTATGAAATAGTCGTACGATTACCTACATACATTATATGTTTGACGTATTATAAATAGAGAAGCAGTGGTGGTCCAGTGGTATCGGCCTCAACTTACGAGTTGAAGGTCGTGATTTCGAACCCAGCCAGGCGCTTTACTTTGTGTAAATTATTTCATCACCACTGCTCTCAAAACGGTGAAGGAAAAAATCGTGAGGAAACCGCCATGTCCTAGAACAAAAAATTCGAAGACATGTGACATCTAGCAACCTGCACTGGGCCCGCGTGGTAGATTACAGCCCACTCCCTCTCACCGAGAGGAAGGCTGAGTCTCAGTAGTGGGAACATTAAAAAAAAAATCCAAAAAAAACACAACTGGTGACATGAAAATTAAAATACATAGGTATCCAAAGTCACCGACTTCCGAATTATTTTTCACTTTGTAGTGTTTTTTTTAAAGTCAGTTGTTTTTTTTTTTTGGAAAAGTTTTTATTTTCCGCTTTTTAGTTATAGTTCCTAACCCACACCAATTCGAAATGTCATCATCCTTGGGGTAAAAACAATGCATATTTATGCGATAGCAGCAATCGTGGTTGATTTGCTGTAATTTTTTGAAGAGTTCCGTTGTCTGTCTCCGAAACGCATCATCAGATCTATATGAAATTTAAATGGGACCAGACCAGCTTTCAAATCAAAAAAGAATCATCAAAATCGGTTCACCCAGTCGAAAGTTCAGAGCCAACAAACATTAAAAAAAAACAGTGGAATTGAGAACCTCCTCCTTTTTTTGAAGTCGTTTAAGAAAGAACCTCCTCCTTTTTTTGGAGTCGGTTAAGAATTGAGAACCTCCTCTTTTTTTGAAGTCGGTTAAAAAGGCTGATTAAGATAATGGTAAAAATAGCAATTTTACCGTCTCGATTTGAGAAGTAATAGTTACATGAGAAATCCGTTACTCAAGATAACCAGTAGGTACACTTTTTTGTTAGTAATTAGTTTGTAAAGCTACTATTAGGTACCAATCTAATTTGCAGGCGTGGTGTTGCCATGGCGAAAATGACCTTTTTAATTTAATTGGCAAAGTCCCCGTTTAAACGTATTAAAAATCCTATTAAATAAAAACATTTATCACTTATTTAACGTCGTAATTTCTGACGCCCCTGTCTCTTGGTCTATAATATATTCAAACGAAATGGACGGCGGACGTCAAATGGACAGATATAGACATAAACTAGTCGTCATATAACGCCCAGATTTCATTATTCGAAAGTCTTCGGTAACCAATAAAAATTCATTAAACCGACTTCCTGTTAAAACAAGTGGAATTATGGTTTTGATACTTGTGTATTATGTTATGTGGGCCTAATTATGTTCTTCGGAATGTTACTCTCGCCAAACTAATGTGGCTTGTTTTCATTTCAATTAACTAAATCATGTCTTTTTTACCGTTGTATTTTGATTTTTGATGTGTCAGGTTATGATTACATGGTTAAGCTTTTATGTGTTTTTAGTGTCATCTTTCACTGGTAATATTATATTTATATCGCGTCAAGTAGTTATAAAAAAAGCGTTTTATTTTAAATACATGAAATATATTTTTTTTACTAGCAATTTATACTTTACAGCTCTATTTATATCAAGATCATCCGTCAAAGGTAAGCAACCCGCATGTAATTAATAGTAATTGCGTCATATTGTAGTTTTCTACAAAGTTAATTCCAAGATGTCACAATATTTCGCAAAACTAATTGAATAAGAAAAGAAAAAAAAAACAGAAAAAGAACAAAAAAATGCTTGGACTATCAATATTATATAAGAAAAAGCTATTTTTTTATAAGGCTTTCTATTACAATTTTAAATGATTTACGTCAGTGACACAAGATGGAGTCTGCAAGAAAGAAAGAATGAAAGAAAATATATTTATTCAGCAAAGGTAAGAAGGAAAGTGCCTGAGCAGAGTTATGAACAAAGCGATATAAAAATACCAAAAAATAAATTAACACTAAAATGACTACTATCGAAATGTCTTTCACTATCTAACCCGTAATTGCACACGAAGACCGTTTTTAACCGATTTTTAAGACCCTTATTAGGGCAGGTGCATACGACAGGCGCACACACGCACCGGCCACCAATACGTTTTTTTAATGAGATTATAAAAGCAATATGGTATCGTAAAAGCTTGTATCAATTTACTCCGGATAAATATATTTTATTCGACAATAATACATTATGTCGTATTGTTAGAATAATTTATTAGGTCTTAGACAGGATGCCTGGTAGTTAAAGAATGGCTTAAAAAATTAACAGCTTTATTCGGTACGATTCAGCAACATTTTTATGACAGATATTAATCTTAATCCTTATTCTTCTTAATTATTTAATTTGATTAACTAAATTGATTTAAAAACCTGCCGGTCACCTAGATCCGTTTGTTGACCAGTTTCTTCCATTGTTTATGTTCTAAGATATATTGCAGTTATTATGTATACAGTTGGAGTTTCTTTCCTACGAGATCCAATTAATCTATATTATTTCTTTCGCATCATTAGTCTCAGAGTAAGATTAAACTTTTTTTGCACAAAAACAAGGCTTACCGTGCGAATCGACTAGATTCGCACGGATTAACTCGCCCGAATCGGCGAATAAACACTTATAAATAATATAATATTATATTTCCTACGGGCGACTCGCACGAAATTAATTTATTTGTAGGCGAACTCCAGACATACGTATTAGGCAATTGGAACGTTCTGAATGATATGCAATAAAGTTATGAAAAATCGTAGCATTTTTTGAGAAGCAAATGCAATAATGTGCATGAAATTCAATCGGCGAGTAATTTCGTGCAAATCGTTTGGCCAAAAAAAAACACAAGGATTACAGGTAGATTCAGGTAATTTCTCAAATTGTGTCAACATTAAAATCTCTACCGATCATAGATGAAAGAAACATATCTAAGATTGCGTATCAGTATCAGCTGCGTCTATTCCGATGTCGTAAATATGGGTCTAAGGATACATGCAATGAATTCGCCACCTGTCTCTATTACGAGTTTATGGCACTGGCTTGCTCTGTTTTTCTAATAGCCATTGTTGAAAGAGTATAATTATGTAGGTACTGGATAAAAAATAACTTAATACTATTATTGTAAAACTGTCAAGAAGATCAATAAAGTCCTGCAACTTTAATATTTTTTAACATTCTGGATGAAAAATAAGACAAGTTTTCAAAAAAATAAATATAGTGGCTTATAAAATCGTCCAATCTATGGACGATTTTCTAAGCTACCTTCACCGTCACATTTTTTATTGCTAATAAATATTAAGTATAGAATGTGATCAGCATTTTTGGAAATTATGTTACAACTAGCAACTCAGTGTGTTTTAAACCCCTGCTTTTACAATTTAACTAAACATTAAGATTTCTTTAATTTCAATATAAATGTAATTTATTCATAAACCTTTCAGAATATATTCATTAAAGTGAGGGTGACAACCGCATCAAGATACGTTGCGTAGTTTAAACGAAACATCGCGGTTACCCAGACAGACACAAAAATCGAATTTAATTTATAATATTATGTATGAAACACACCATAAAATTTATATAATTTTTCTATTAGTTCGCTGTACCAGTAGTTTCCTAATAATTGTTTAATGCACCGGGTGACGTCATTACGTCAAAGCCGGCTGCCCCGGAAAGCCAGCGCTGGGGCTCTGTCTTGCATAGGGTCGCAGCATAATGCTGAGTGCTAGCCGTTTTGCGTGGATGTGACGCATGTTTCCCTCAATCATTTTTTTTTGTGTTCCTTTTCTTTTTGCGTCATGTTTACCGCAAATAAACGTTTTTTTCTTTCTTCCTATGAATACGAAGTTCACATTGAACAATTTTCAGTTTTCAACTGTTTGTTTCTGAAGCATGATTAAACGTATTTCCTATAAAACAAGTGTACAATGGCTGACCAAGTGTCAGCGGTGGTTTTACTGACAAACGCAAATCACATTCTGATTTGAGACAACCACCAATCTTATTGACTCCTTGTTACTCAAATTGTGTGGTCCAAGCTATAAACCTTGGCGACATCCGCTTCTTGTTCCTTACCGCGAAACCTTGTCTATAAAAATAGATTTTTGTATTGCTTTATAACATTTAATTACTAACGAATAGTGTTTTCAGGAAACTTTGTAATTATTCAGTTTTTTTTTGTGGTTAAAATTAAGCGTTGATTAGTTCAGTATTTTTTATTTGGGTTAAAGCTTAACCATTTGCCCGTCCGTCCACAGTACTGAAATGTTGACACTAAAATTATTTTATATTTACTTAATTAATTAGATATTTTACTTCATTAAGAATTATAAGCACGTTTGAAAATGTATTTAGATCAAGGAATTAAATATGTGTACTGTTTACGCGAAAATATGCCAGATAATTGCAGAACTTCTGACTTCTGCTTCGCTTAAAGACTATCAAATGTACCACATTTCGCCGCTTTGTGCGGCAACCAATTGTAGGGACGCAACACCGTGACAGACGAACAGACAGACTGACAACAAACAAATAACGAACCTCTAACGAGTGGAAAAGTGTCAAGCGCACGCGCAGATGACCGCTGGTTGTAAGGAAGGACCGTTTTACCCAACCGCGGTAAAGAAAGGGTTAGGAAGAATGTTTTGGGAGAGTACAAGAAAATGTCGTATGTTAATTTTATAGTGAGCTTTAAAAAGGCAAATGATAAAAGTAGACCCAGACAAGAGCTTTGATGCCCTATTTTTAATTACGGTCTTTTGTCAAAAATATTTAAAAAGTATCTCCTTTCTTTTTCTTAATCTAAAAAGTAGACATCATTTTATTCTAATCAGACATCATCATTATGCGACTATAATAACGCTCTTGATTTCTTATTATTTTTTTGATCTTCGCCGTGTTGAGAAACTGTCTCTAAATCTTCGATGTGTATATAATAGTAAACCAATGAAGCGACTATCTCAAAGTTTTTTAGTTAAAAAGGTGATGTCGGTTATGGCTTGTCGGTTGTCGTGTTTCAGCCGTGACAGGTGATACGAGTTGCCGACATTCTGACGACATTACACACCTTTAATAATATTAATGTGAAGGTTTCTCCATTTAACTTTCGCCTATTCCTATAGGTTAGTATTATTAACTACATCCGCATCAACAAAGAAACGTCTGTTACATTATTTAGATTTAAATCCACCAGCTAGAGAATCTAGCACTTCAATTTCATACAACAAGATATAAACAAAATCCTGCAAGGTCCATATATAAGATCCCATAACTAGCCCATAAAATATACCTACCAAACTCCTGGCTATTGTGTATCACTCGATTCCATCAAGCTATTGTGAAAGCTGCATTATTATTTAGCTTTTCTATACTTAACTAGCCTTCCATACTGTCCAGTTTAATACTGTGGCTCAGCACGGTGACAGCTGAAAAGATCCATTTTACGAGGTAGAATGGCCGATCCATCAAAGACGATCGAAGAAAGGATGGTCTATCAATTTTCTTTAGCTGCAGATGTTCAAATACACAGTTAATCTAGATTTTGATTCGAATAAATGGGCTGGGAATCTAATTTTATACGGAGCGATTAAATAAATTAATGTTAATCGGCTCGTAATTATCTGTTTATTGATATTGGGAATAATTAAGGCGAATTAGTTTTTTAAATGGACAAATTAGCAACTTTTTTATGGATATTCTTTAAATTGTGATGCATATTTTTTTTGTGTTTTCGTTTATGTCATATTCTCGATAGTAATTATCCACTGTAAAATTGTTTCAAAATGACTTGAATTTTTGCGTTTATATTTTTATTGAATTAAATGGTATTGCAATTTAAAATAGGGCTGTCACAAAAATAAAATGTTAAATGTTAAATTGTAAAATGAAACGTTACTGAGGTCGTAGAAAAACGTTTTTAACAGACATCCAAAATTCTTGTTCCCATGAGTTCACGGACCGTATCGTAAGCAAAAGACGTTGCCGAAGACGCCACGAGCACCAGACCGTGGACATATGGTTCACACGATCGTATGTGAACCTATAACACACTACCGTGTTAAAAGGACGTAAGTGCAGAAACAAAATTTGGATATATGGAAATAAAAATCATAATTTTTAGATGTGAAAAAAATTGTTTTTTTTTTCGTTTTATTTTTTATTGCTGAATTGCAACTTGAAAATTGTATTGCTATGTTTTGTTTTATTCAAGTAATTCAGTAGTCTTATATTTAAATCACAGCAAATAAACTTACGCTCTTTTGTATGACAACAGCTGTTTATGTCTGATCGCTACCCGCGTCTTTTGTTTACGGACGCACGTATGATTTTATTACAAGATCTTTATCTCAAATCAAATTAATTACTGTGTTATTTTCACGAAATGTCTGGTTTTAAGAAAAATAAGAATATCTACTTAAATGTGAAGCTTACAAAAATAATAATAAACGAATTCAACAGGGCTCGTTTTAACAATTACTTCTTCAGACCATTTTTTGTCAACATACATACAACCGAAAGCAGCCTTTTAAAAAAAATACAATCTACTCTAAAATCACAATAAAAAAATAAAAATAAAATAAATCAAATAAAGTATGTCAATCAGCATAATTTATCCGATTGCCTTTAATGATTTCAGCATTGTCTCATATCGTCGATACATCACTAAACCTATGCGTCACAGTCGATGACCAAAGTAGTTCCCACGTTGACCTGCAATTTATTGGCCCTTACTTAACTGTAACTACCTGTGACCGCAGGTGCGTCTTAAAGAATAAGGGATGTAGATCGCAGGAGTGTTTCTTTATATGGTATTATTTTTATCAATTGTGATGTATGGTTTTTTAAAACAAATGTAACTGTTTACGATCGTAGTGTTGTGCATTTTCGTTTTTATTTTAAGCGATTCAATTATAAATGATTGAATTTCTGTGAGTAGGTTTGTACAAACACAAGGTCGGCGTTTTCGAATTTAACTCAGAGGTCAGTTTTTTAGTAAAAGTCCAGACAATCTTGGTCAGATCATGAGAAAACTATTTAAATTGGAAGTCTAAATGGTCTTTTGAGGAAATCACCACACAGATTGACCAGACCTATATTTGCAAAATCTATGACCGGGTGTCCTGATAAAAAGCGACACCGGGTGAGTGATATGGGCCGGATCTGTTATAAACGTTGATAAAAAATTATGGTCGTTTAGTTTACTTTCTTTATATTCATCGGTTAAAGAAGCAATGGGAGATATTTATTATAAGTAAGTATTATCAAATCATCGTTTTTATTTTAGCAATTTTTTTACATCTTGGATTTTCCTGCTCTCATTCCATTTGCGACAGCCCTGTGCCCAGTGACCGTATACACTTGTGTGATTTTCTTAAGTCGCGGACACATGAGGTCATAGTTAAATAAGTAAAAACTTAAGGTGGGGCGTTATGGGAACTGAGCACGGTAACTCAACAGTATAATGTAAGGCTTTACCGAACCGTATAGTATAGCACTTTGGTGTATTATCATCACTTAGAACCATACTTAATTACAATGGAGAAGCAAGAATGTTTTCTTGGCGTACTAAGAATGTTTTATTATTGTGCGATTGTTTTAATTAGTGAGGTTCTGATTAGTTATTAAAGAACAAGCCGATCAAGCACTAAAAAGATCATGGAAAAATTATTTGAATAGAAACGTTGTCAAAACCATTGATTTTTTCTGAGACAGGTTCTTTTAGGTATGACCATGGTTCGTAGATGCTGCCATCCATTGCTTCGTAAGTAGCCGCCGCCTTATTTTCATTTCAGCTTCGTAGAATAAGAGGAAGTGATTTTAATTCAGCTTGTAAGATTTGTTCCAACAGACATACAGACATTACAAGTTAATTAAACGCTTATAAAATACATGTGCTACCAAGTAGCCACCAATGTAACCACAATTACGGAAACCTACATCGATTGCAGAGCATTTGCGAAATCCAATAAAAAAAAACTATTTATCCTTGAGATCTAGACAATGGGGTCCATTACAGTTTTTCTATAGATAATTCACATGAACGCATCCTTTTTCATTGCGCTGTAGCTCAGTTATGTTTTTAATTGCTTCTTTTTTTTCTCAAACTATGTTGCTTGCATGCAATATAGGTATTGTGGTATCATCTTAGATAGTTCCGTGATATTAAGTGGTGTAATCCATATTATGTGCAATGAGTTATTAAATATATAATTGTTATTGAATGAATATTGAGAGCAGTGGTGGCCTAGTGGTAACGGCCGCGACTTACGAGTTGGAGGTCATGCGTTCGAACCCAGCCAGGCGCATTGGGGACGCGGTGGGGCCTCAGGGTATGAGGAGTGTCGGTATAGCGTTGGCCACTCTCCCTATCCCCTGCGGCCGAGAAGTGGTAGGCGGCGGGGCCACTGAGCTGACCCGTCGCAGGGGGACTAAGGGTGCCAAGGGTGCCAGGGTAGTCTGGGGCCTTTCTGCTACTTAGTTCCTGGGATGGTCCCGGCGTGCCATGTGTCCTGGTGCGCCGGACTGGTGGGATCCGCAAGGGCCGATTCCTGCCAGGTTTGCGGGTTGTTCGAAAGAGATACCGTGGCCCCTGGCACACAGGCAACTGAGGGAACACGGGTGGGTTTTAGTCAGTAAAATTCTGACACGCCCTCCTGCTCCACCCAGAGCGGACGAAGTTATTTGATGATTTCGCTCCCTCAAAAAAAAAAACTTTATCCTTAGACATCCATTTTCGATTTACTGTAGGCTCATGGCGAAATAATTACAGCTGCAGAGTCGACTGAATGTTAAGCTACGCTTGTTGCGGTCTGTTCATGGATGGATGACCGTCTATTACAATATCTAGCCTCGTAGCACGTTTTTTTTTTTTCGAGTTTGGGAAATCATCAAATAACTTCTCCCGCTCTGGGTGGAGCAGGAGGGCGTGTCAGACTTTTACTGACTAAAACCTACCCGTGTTCCCTCAATTGCCTGTGTGTCCCCCTGCGACGGGTCAGCGCAGTGGCCCCGCCGTCTACCACTTCTCGGCCGCAGGGGATAGGGAGAGTGGCCAACGCTATACCGACACTCCTCATACCCTGAGGCCCCACCGTCTCCGCCATCAAACGATGGTGGCCTCGTCCAGGCCATGGAAGGAAAGAGCGCTACTCAGAAGTACCGGCACTCCTCCTCCGCCGCAGCCTGTAACCCTCAGCCGCGATGGCTCCCATTCGACATCGCGGCCCGCCTCAGTTGCGGTGCACCTCACGCACGTCCCGTCTATCACGTACATATTTGACAGTCGTTACGGGTAATGAGAAGCCCACAAGTCAGACAATCAGTCTTAGGGGGTCTCAGTATCAAGGAGTATTGTATTACGTACTTGGATTATGGAGGTTGTATGGGCAGTCGCTCCATGTAAAATAATGGTATTCCGCTGCATCCAGTTAGACGCCAACATAGGTAGTTGGGAGAAGGCTAAGCAGATTGATATACTTACTAATTAAATAATGGAGATTATGAAGTGTCCCGTTTATAACATCTACTCTAGTATTTTTACTCATTTATATACACTTTTGTGGGTGATAAGGTATGTGTAGGTAGATAATAGTTATGTACTCGGATGTCCTTCGAAAATCTGAAAACCTGTCCAATTCTGACTTTGAGGCAAACAATACCATTTGACGTCAATATAAACAAAAAATATGTTAATTTAACATAAACAGCTCCATTGTTGGGTTCAGATATAAACGATTATAAATTATCATTTTAGTCACGTAATATCATAAAGTAATGTATGCGTAAATACAATAAATCTACCATTAACAGATTTAATACATTGTTTGTATGATTCTTGTCCCAAACTGAGAAAATCAAATGAAATATTTGTATTTAAATAACAATGATATTACGATACGGTAGATAAGGTTTTACTACCCCAAGCATCATCTCATTTATAAAAAACTAAAAACATTTAATTCTTACCCACCTATTATTTTGAAGACCAGAAATATACTCAAAAATAGCTACAGTAGAGCAAAAACTTTTATAAACTGCACTTAAAACAAGCAAAAGTTGTCATAAATTGAAGTCAAAACAGGCATCGTTTTTAATCAACGTCACTTGCATGACTTTAAACCAACAGTTTAAAGTCAAGCACTACCTACCTATTACCTAATCTTTTTATCATTTAGTAAGGATATAAACTTTAATTGCAAATTACAACTTAACGCTGCTGGCCCATTTTTAGCATTTCAAAGAAACGAATCTGAATCCAAACAGCAAAAAATAATAATTTAGAACAATAAATACTACTAAACGATACACAATTGCATAGAGCAAATACCATGAATTAGCACTAATTTCTTCGCGAAATCGAACGTGTAATCATATAAAAAGTGGAGTGAATCACCGCAACCTACGACCTCTTCCCACGGGTATGGTCCGGTGGGCATGAATTCTACGGACCAATGCCTACATGCACAGAATGGAGCTGTGTGTGAACTGTATAACATGAGACCATAACAAAGGATGGGGTATACTGATCTGGGAATAAGTAATATCTTACAGTTCCCAGACGCAATATCGAAGCGCCAGATTTGAAGAAAAACGAGAAGCCAGTTTGTCGGATTTTCTAAAACAATATTTCTTAACTGCCAGTTATTTTATATAAAAAAATAGGAAGGGAGGTAACTATTGAATGGCTTTTTTCAATGAAAGATTCGTCTTTTGCGCATGGATGGGACTAATGCCGTACACTATCACATACCTTTTGAACAAAAAAAAATGGCAAACTTAAAACCTTGAAAAATTTATAATTTATCTGATATTTAACTACACATTTATAAATAAAAAAAAGCGTGTTAATAAGAGGGTAAATTATGGAGAGGGCGAATAACATTATTTTGTTTTCAACAATTCCATATCTGAAAACGGCTTCATTTTTATTTTCAAAGAATGGAAATTAACCTACCTTTATATGCGTCATTCGATGGTAGTAAAGGTTGGAGCTGGCGGTGAACCTCTTCCCACAATGTTGGCACTGGTGAGGCTTCTCTCCTGAGTGGATTCTTCTGTGGGTGTTCAGGCTGCTCGAAGTACTGAAGCCTTTGTTGCAGACCATACATACGTGGGGTTTTTCACCTAAAATTATATGAAACGTTTAGTTGTTTTGTACTGGATTTACTATATTATTCGTTGACAATTTTTTTTATAAACGTTGCCTCACACTAGGAATTTCTCCTGTATTGTGGGTGCGTTTACAAACATTTAAAATCACATACAAATATTTGTTCCGTGCGGGAATCGAACCCGCGACACGCAGCGCAGCAGTCAATCGCTTAACCACTGCGCCAACCGTGCCATCAAACAATACAGTACAATATGTTTTATATAACGCTTAGGTAAACTACATGACAGCTCGTTATGTTTAAGAAATTATTAGCAAACAGAAAATGGTATAGATACGGGTATAAACTATATTTATAACTGCATGAACTCTAAATAATTGATTTATAATTTGATTGTTTTTATTTTTAACAAACTGAAAACGAATTACTTAATTAATAAAAATTATATCCTTAACGAAAACTATTCACAGTACTCTTGAATTTATTTTTAAATTTAATTACTTTGTGTTGCATTTAAATAGGCATATTTAAATTAACACAGTCAGGCATACTGACTCATTAAAAATGTTGACAACAACTCTGACAAATTTGCATGTAGACGTTATTTCTCAAAGAGCAATAAAGTTGCAAAATTAACAGGCTCTCTAAACGAAGTTATAAATAAAATGTCGATGTAATAAAAGTCTACAAATCTAGATGTTGTTTATGTAACCAGAAACGACATGCTAGTATATTACAGTAGTCGATTTGTACGTAAAATTTAATTTACGATGAATCCATACAGATTTGATTATTTTAATTAAGGATCGCAACAATTTATGGGCAAATTATTAATTTATTCGTTTAGTTAACAAGCTTTTGTGCGTGGTTTTGCTTGATGCAGCCAAAATTCCAAAATTCTTTAAAAAACAGCGTCTCTAATTCTTATTTTTTCAGCTCCAAACGAACTGACATTTTCTTCATTTTATTAGTAGAATTAATTATCTCAATATTAATGCACGTTAATCAATTTTACTAAACCACTTTGACGTATGACGTGGTCATATTAAACTAGGTTTGGAGCAAATAAAATTAGTCTTAAAATGTATGTTAATAAATTACTACTTTAAACGAATGACTTGTTATTGCATCTAATGTATATGGATAGATTGACCACAAGAAGTGTTAGAACAGGCACTATGGAGAGGATCACCATGATTTATATTTGCTATGGAGTAGACACCTGTCAAAGTATATAGAAAAAATCATCTGTTCCCTACATTTTGTCCAGTATGCGAACATAAATGTATAAAGCGGCTGATTTTATTTTCGCGATTTCAATGTTGGTCCCTTTAAAAGTTTTTCATCCCCTCCTTTAACTTAACATACTGTAAAGGGTGGCAGTAACGTCAACGCGTAGCTTGTTACGCTGGATTCAGTAGGCACATGATTCTAAATTTGAACAAGGTCGAAATTTTTCGCCGGTTATTAAAAAAAAGTGCTGTTTTTGACCGCGTATGTATTGCACTTTTCTATGACACAGCGGATTTTTTGAAAAAAGCGGCGAAATTCTGAATTCATGGTTTCAATTTGTAGCGAGATAATAACAAAAACATTTTGCCTATATTATTATGAGACTGCATGGATATAAAATGGATCTACTAAAATAGCTGTAAAATAAGTAATTTTAATAAAATATGCTTCTAAAATAAGGTGATTTTCTGAGTACAATCTTTAGATAAATAGATGATGATTTTAACTGCCTGTTCTAGTAATGTAAATGAAATAATTAAAATTAAATGCCTTACCCGTATGTGTTCTCATATGGCGTTTTAACAGCGAAGGTCTATCGAAAGCCTTCCCACAGACTTCACAAGGTAGCAAAGCTCTTTCAGACTTAGCTGGTCTTCTTTGGATTTTTGGTGTCATATCCAGGAGTTCATTTGAGGAACCGGCTGATGATGACGTGAGGGAGTCTCCTGATACAGATTTGTGTTCATCTTCTGCACCTGAAGGAGGGGAGATGGGAAGGAGAACCCTGGAAAGAAGGGACGTGGATAGGTCTAGCGGTGAATCTGTGAAAAGATAAATGTTATTCAGTGACGGTTTTGCCAAAAGAAACATAAGTTAAAAAATAAAAACCTTCATTAAAACTATGCACCGTGTTCCATAGGAGCAACGCACTTCAAACTCACGATCTCTCAATCGTCTGTCGATATTTAAGCCATTTGAATCGAATAAAAAGAATAATGCACCAATACTTTCTTTAAACTACCTTTAGTTATCGACGCCCATCAGTTAAATTGAAAATTATTCCAACGAACAGACAGACACGATCACCACTTTATTTATAGTGCTGTATTTTTCTCACGAAGGGTGGAGAAATAAAACAGGTTGATACGTCAACTACAATCAATTTTATAGATATCACTCAATCAGACTTCATTATCAGATATTAAAATATATTCTGATGCTAACAAGCAACAAATCTTATAAACCTGGCTTCCTTAAGACACTTCACGTCATAATTCATAAATTCTTCACCATCTACACACAACATCATAATTATCATTCTTCAAAATTGAATATTTTCTCTTTATTGATATTAGTTTCTAGAAAAACTACCAACGATAAAATTCCAAACGAATTTTACGGTGATTAGACGGCAGTGAGCGCTTTTTATAATTCAGATCAAATGTTTTTATATAATTCCAATCAAGCAAAAATGTTTAATGAACCAATTTTATTGACAACCGTAAATTTTGCTATGGATCTTTGGACAGTTTATGTTTATAGAGACCCGTCTTTCTTTGATACGTTTTAATTGGCGTCCCCAATTCCGACTTTTACTATAGATGGTTGATCTTCAGTTGTTCACATTGAAGTTTCCGCAGAATTATAATGGATTGCAATAAATCTCGGACAGTGACGTCGAATGGCATGGATTAATTAGCGGCATGTTTGTGTTCTAGATCAAGGATAGGTTGTTTCTTTATCCGTTGTAAGGGTAGGTGTATTTCAAGATGGGAGGATAGAAAATGCTAGATATGGAGCGGCGACCGGACAGATGGGGGTACGATAATATCTCTCGCTGGTCGACTGTCTACGCTTCGTTTTGCCTACTTTATTTGCGTAGTGATGTACAGCCATATAGGATTTTAATTTATTTATTCAATTACGCGGTCTGAGATAGAAAATAGTGGTTTTTTATAGAATACGATAAGCTGTGAATACAAAACGAGGTCTCTGGACTTGTAGATAAGTTAACTGGGTAGGTTACATTATGGAATAAAATTCACTGAATTGTTTTGCAGCTTTTATGAAATATGAGACTGAATAGGGCTCAAACAAGGAGATATTTTAAAGATTGACTATGAGGCTGTCAACAGAGCTGATCACGATTGTATTATAATGAAAATCGAAACTCATAGCATTGTGTTACGTAAAAATGTTATTGTTTTTTTTTCGTATGATACTTTCAGTCGCTTCTAAGTCTGTAACAAGGTTTTTTTTTAATACTCGGTATTAGATTACAGTTTACCAGAAAGACCTAAATTCTCACCTTTTAAAGAAAATAAAAAATACCGTAAAATAACTCACAGATTTTATTTAGATCAGTATTCATAATAAGGTCTTGCGCAATCTGATCAATATAGGGTCAAACGAAGCCGCCGCGTTATCAAACTGTTTGTAACTTAACTGGTCTTAGGCTTGGTTCATATTGAGAATATTCATGAAATTGAGAAAATAAATTCTGCAATAACTACGTTAGATAATAATATGGGGATTATACGTATTGGAGAGTGGATGAGCCAATCATGACAGTGGTTTCACGTTTCCTGATTTTGATCACTGCTGAGCTGTATTTTATGTATCATTGTAAAATGTGGTAAGGATCAAAATATGCATGAACTTTCTACATAGGTAATTATTGTAAGATTAATGGAAAATAAAGAAAATACCCTTACTTAAATACTTAAAGAACTACTAACAATAAAATAAAACTGATGTTAAGTTTACATATTATTTGAAACCAATTAATGTCGTTATGAAATCTTGTAGCCCCATTTAAGATCTTGTAATTCTCTAACATTCATCTATCTATTTGCAAACAATTTGTCAAAGTAGTTTAGGTACTTAGATACCAATTCATCGCAAATTGCCACCAACAATGGCCATACAACTTAACCCCCAAATACCGCGTAACTTTTATACGAAAGCAACTTATTGCAGCACAATGTGCACAGCTTAAGTATAAAAAAGCGATCAGGAGTGCCGACTACCGAACCGCGACGCGATTCAAGTAGGAATTCTCTTTGATGTGCCGACTGTATCGCGCTTTGGAATAATGTCGCGATATCGTGTTTGTGTTTGTGTGTGTGTTTTATGGAACAGTTTTGGTATAATTCCGTTTTGGTGTGTGTTCGATTGGATGTGGTGGTGATTATTGAAATATTTTTGAATTAGTTCAATTACGTGCGATCATTCTAGATACATTTTTCTTCTGAGCGATTAGAAAGTAACTTTAAAGATTCTTAATCAAAATTTATTCAGATTTAAAATAAAATATACATAAATACCAACATATACCTAATTAATAATATGAATATTTTTATAATTTTATTTATAATCAGTAACCTAAATAATAAATTAAATATTTTGTGCTAGAGTATCAACCTTTTACTTAATTAAAATTGTAAACATAACTAATCTGTAATTTCACACTTAAAGTGACATTTAGCAATAAGTGACCAACACTCTGCATCGATACAACTCTAATTTTATTACATAAATAAAATATATTCGTAAATTCTAACGAGACGCGTTAATTTACAATCGTGTGAAAATAACCACTTAAGTGACTTAGTACTGTTTTTAATTAAGTTAGAACTGAGCATTTCACTTTGACGTGTTTCTGTGAAGATTGCTGATAGATATAAAATGTATGCATATTGATTTATTAGGTTGATAGTTCGCACGGTTGGAACGTCAGTGGGGCGACGACCTAAGAATCTATGCATCATATTATTAGACACATAGATATACCAGTGAAGTGTAGACTAACGGGTTTGGCAAATTGCAATTAATGGTAAAGCACTGTTTGCAATATTACGGTAAACTAAGCAAGTTATGATGGAAAATAAATACAAAGAAAAATTATGGTAGAATTTGCAAAGCGAAATGAAGAAAGAGACTTGAGCATAATGCTATATCACTCTGTGAATTTGGTTGATTACTTCGATATTTTTTTTAATAATAACACGAGTTTTAGTGAAATGAAATTAAACTGTTTATTCTGTAAATAGGAAAACAAAAACACTTATATGTCATACAGAAAAATAAACAACATGGAGTCAAAATTTCCTAGCTGACTACCGACTCACTGAAGAGAAGAAATGGCGAAACATACTCATAAGTCAAAGTATTTTTTTTATATTTTATAAATTTAAGACAAAATCATAGTCAGATTATGTGAGCTATGTAGATTATTGTCTGAAATGTCTTGGTGTGCAATATATATATATAAAAAAATGCTTTCAATATAATAATTTATTCACTATGGAAACATAAATAGTGCAACAAATCGGCGTTAGCTTTTATAATGAGACCACCAGAAGCGCCAAAACCTCCAACTAACCAAGAAAATCTATTAACATTCAAGAAATCCAATATCAGTTCAAACGAATTAATATCTATATCGAGTTCCTGCAATAATAAACTAGTCCAGTATCGGTAATTAGAAGCAGTATGAACATTATAATCAACAAATATAATAAATATACGTTTTATCATATAAACAAGCTTTTGCCTGCGACTTTGCCCGCGTGAATGTCGGAAAATATACCACTTGAACGTAGGTACCACCGGAATTAAAATTACCCTGTATGGAGTTAAACCAGCACCCTAATTGCGTAACACACGATTAATCATAATCCGTTTCATTTTGACAGTTCAACAGTATTATTCATTACGTTATTAACGTTGTTTAGCAGACACATTTTTCGAACAAATGAAGCAATGGTTTAGCACTCTGTTTCAAAACGAAACAGATTATGATTAATCGTGAGTTTAGCAACTAGGGTGCCGGTTGCAAACTGCCAAATTTCAATGAAATCCGTTCAGCTGTTTTTGCGCCATCGCGTCAGTCCGGAACATAGTGTTACTATGTTATGTAGACATAAATGGATAATATGGCTTAGAATTTAGATGTAATTTGTTGTAAATAGAGCTTTAAATAAACACGAATGCTTAGTTTATAGATTCTTGAAAGATAGTTGAAAAGACTTTTATAGGGTGGCCATGATTGCTATGAATTAAGATATTTTTTGTTTTTGTAGGATTTTTTTCATGTAACGCGTTACTTGCTAAGAGACAAAAAAAAATATTTTTCTTATAAAAGAGGTCCGCCCAATTTAAAAAGGCTTTTTCTAATCCCCATCGTGTAATTGAGTAAATTTAAAAAATGGGTCCTATACGAGTAAAATTCCAAATTCAATTTATTATTTACCTAATTAAAAAAAAAAACTTATTTTTTCAACCACAAAATTGAGGATAAAGTAAACATACAGTGTTCTTAATTTGTCAATATTCAACAGTTATCTTGTTTAGTTTTTCCTCTCATCATGGTAGGCCTTTGAAGAATTAACGAGTTTGTTAAATCTGAGTCTGTCCGCTATAACACTGGATTAAGTACAAAATTGAGTCCTAGATCATAAAATGTAAAATGCAAAACGTAATTATATCTTACTATTTATCGTTTTGCTAACATTATCATATCTAATTTGCAGTCAATTTTATGTGAATTTAATGGTGTGCTATAACAATTTTCATATATACTTAGTAGCATTACCATTGAAGGGTTAATCTGGATAATGCAGCTGTTTATATTCGAAAAGGGATAAGAATTAAAATTAGAGCCGGTTAAAAGCTGCCTGATAAGTGAAACGGTTCATTTCGAACGCATTCTATTGACTAGATGTCGTAACTAATTTTTTCGTTTCATAGATGGGATTTAGATTGTATGATTATGAATAAATTAGGCGCTTTACTTCACCAGCACTCCCAAAACTATGAAGGAAAACATATTGAGGAAACCGGCATGTCCTACATTCAAAAATTTTAAGACATGTGACATCTATCAACCCGCACTGGGCCCAGTGGTGGGAACATTATCGGGTGACCATTGTGTCAGGCTTAAAAACAAATATAAATAAAAACAAAGATAAAATCGTTTCCTTGAAGAAATACGCATGAAAAGACAGGTTCCCTATTTCTACTTATGCATTTTTTTCTATTAATTTACTATGTAACCGACATTCATACATCACCAAGCTCCACAGTTTTACCGGTCAGCCTATACCACGCTCAATTGGTGAGAAAAAAAATATTGTATTAATTTAATATCTTATGCTGCGTGCGTCATAATAACTGTCTCACCATGATTTATGGTTCCCATGATGTGAGGACCGATTTACACACACAAGCTCACTTTCGATTTCATTTGGATTTACTTATTAAACGAGAATGATAATATCTTTTGCTAATCAAAGGTTTGGTTCATGTTGAGGTAAAAATTATTAAAAATGGATTTCCGTTACATCGTCCTGCATTTAGATGAAAATATAGGTATATAATGTTTTATCAAAACCTATAAGCATTTTCTTTTCTGGAAGTTATTAAGTAAACGTTTGGAAACTACAGAATATGAAAGTCTATTTCAGATACTACCCACCACGCATTATAATGCGTCGTCTAATATTGCACTAGAAAAAGTGGTGAAAGGTGGGTTCTGAGGGCTGGTGTATATGTTTTTCGACGTTAAAAAAAGTGCTGAATGACAGCCAAGTATGAATAAAAGACTTTAGATTTTGGTTTTGATTATCCACAAGCTACAAGCTAAAGTTAATTGCTATCAGAACAAAACTTGGTGACAATATTTCTACCTCCGCATGACGCAGGTCCTCACCAGACACGGTTGTTTCGCTAGGTTTCTGTTTCAAATAAGGCGGGAGGAAACGCCCGGGTGTTTCCACTGCGAAGATCGTCCTGAGGACACGGTGGAACATACGGTGGAGGTCTGCCCGGCTGTGGCGGAGCATCACCGTGTCCTCGTGGAGGGGATCGGCGGCAACGATCTCTTGCGTCCGGCCTTGGTCAAGGCCATGATACGGAGCGAGAGTGCATGGGTAGCCGTCACCTCCTTCTGCAAAGCAGTAATGCCCGCGAAGAGGGAGGCGGCGCACGTGAGGGACAGGCAGTATATGCGCCCTCACGATCCTAGGCGTCGGGAATCCCAGGCTGATTCCCGGCCACCGTAGGCGTGGGCTTGCGGACGACGAGTAATGGGTAGCTCGCTGTCCGGTTAGGACCAAACTCGGGTCGACGACGCGTTGTGTTCCACGCGCGCCTCAAAGAGATGTAACCACCAACTGGTGGAGTCCACAAGGGCCGATGCCTGCCAGGGTTGCGGGTTGTTAGAAAGAGATACCGCGGCCCCTGGCACACAGGCAACTGAGGAAACACGGGTGGGTTTTAGTCAGTAAAAGTCTGACACGCCCTCCTGCTTTACCCAGAGCGGGAGAAGTTATTTGATGATTTTACATCCAAAAAAAGAAATTACATCATCATTTGTCTAGCCTTTTCACAGCTATGTTGTGGTTGACTTCCAGTCTAACTGGATGCTACTTAATACCAGCATTGTACATGAAGCGACTGCCTATCTGACCTCCACAACCCAGTAATTGGGTAATACGTTATACCTTGGTTAGATTGTTAGCGCTAATATTTTTTTTTTGTTGGGCATCTCGCAGTTGGCCTTGAGAGGCCGTGACTGCTCAACCGGGCTTTCCTGGGGCTGCCATTAAGATTTTACTCTTAACGCCTCCAGCCAGGGCTTACAAAATAAAATTTAAAAACTAAGCGACTGCACGCTGAGGGCACCCCCTGTGGGGTACGGACCTCGGCTCAGGGCGTCACTGATAGGGGGACAGCTATCACTATTGGGGACAGGCTGGATCAAATTGGCATTATTATTAATATAGGGGGAATTTAAAGCTACTGGCTCAGCTGCGGCGCGGGCTGGCGCTTCAACGAGCAAGGGTCGGTCGGGTGTTAGCGCTAACATATCTGCTTAATATTTTAGTCTTTTTACCACAGCAAAAATAATTTTCTCATTTCTCGTTATACCTTATAGTTATTCAAGTTACCTTCTAATATAGAGTCCATCGTCTGTCTATACAGGTTGTTCCTCATCTTCACAAAGAACATCTCTTCAGGTCTTTCAGGAAGGTAGTAGACCACCAGCTCTGTGTGTGGAGACACTGGTTTCACTGCTTCATAGACCGGCTCACCCTTGACCTTTGTGCAGACTAGGTTTACCTGGTGAAATATGACTGGAGTTAAGATTTTGACATGAGTAGTCTTAATTAAAATGATTGATGATGGTGTTTCCTGAGAATAATCTTTGCCTGGCCTATATCAGTACTTATTAATAATTTAGAGTCATTTGTCCGGGTTTAGTTTCAAGCTAATCTGGTAGATTGTGCCTGTGTGGACACTGCTGAGATAGATAATTTTAGCAGATTCGCGTTTCATAGTGATAGTGGAGTTTTTTTTATTTTCTTTTCGCCATTTATCACAGAATTACCACTATAATAATTTATTGATCTGCTCACTTACTTGTGGTCCGTAGTTATCAGACACGCGTAGAAATCGAACCCAGTTGCAGTGACGAACTTGCACGCCACCAGACGTGCATACTTCATCGAACAGCCCAAAACGATGCCGAATCTGGTGACAAATGATGAAACTAAGTTATTTAAAGTTTTGAAAACCAAATTTAAGAAACAAGGCAACAGTCACAGCGACGCGCATTTTTTTAAATATGTCATTCTTCTTCTTTGTATCGCTTGTTCGACTGTAGTCTGATCTTGAGGGCCCAAAACTTCGCCACTTCCACGGCGTCGTGAGTGGAGGTCACTATGACTGAATGGTTTGGGATACAGACGGCCTTACTGCCATGCCGTTCTGACGAAGTAGCCCCACTCTAACAGGTTACATTTTCCCTGCCTACAAAATTCATTATTATTTCAAAATAAACGTAAGATCACCTCACTAGCTCCACTCAACTCAACTTGAAGCATGTATTTAAATTAAACCATTTACAGGCACTTTTGAACTTTCAAAAAGTCGATCAGTTGGTCGGAAAGTTGAAGGTAGCAGTTAGAATGATGACCATCTGTTTGGTCACAGAACAGTCCCCATGTCATGTATATGTAAACCTTTTCGCGAAATTTCTCACTTCTACCGAAGTTGTGCCGTAATTATCAAAGTAGCACTCAAGATATTGCCCCATGAGATCTGTTGGACAAGTCCTACTTAGATCCAATCTTCACAACTCAAACAAGCATGAGGCACAAACTCGATCCTACCAAGGTACCATAAACAAAAAAAAGCTAGAACACTAAATTAAACTTTCTTCGCATCTAGCCTGGATTTCAATTTAAGATAACAGTCATCCATATCAGAAGGCATTAGTAGTAAAATGTTCTGAGCGCAATACTCGTAACCACATTATCATAAAAGCGATGAAAATTGCCCGTGCATTTCTCTTATCCTATGTGTCAAAGATTAAAACTTGTTAGCGCAGATAGAACAGTAGTTAAAGACCTGATGTGGAGCTGTTTGAGATTACTGTTGGTATTATCTTTGTAGCTGGATACCCTTGTGGGTGGACTGACTTGGCTAGTAAAATGAAACCTGTTAGGGTATATATGTTTTTACGATTCGATGAAGAAAATATAAAACGCGGTAAAAATAAGTACGAAAATTTCTAAAGTCTGTATCTAATTCTAATTCTAGTTCTAATTTAAAAATGTTTCATGTGTGAATATTATTCTAAGCTTCGAATAAATGTTTTAGAAAAATTAATTAGGCGAAGACGCTATTTCTAGTTTGTCTTCTCAGATTCAAATACTGTCAGAAAAAGAAATGATATCATCAGATAGAGAGAAAGATATGATTAATAACTGATCTAAACATTTGATAAATTATTATGAGCCCAATCGTGACCAAATTAATTAAGTTTGCGGCCTAAAATTGTTATTTATAATCTGTGACTTAATTAAAGCTTGTGTGTCAATTTGATAATAGTTAAAAAGTAAGCAGTCTGAAATCCCCATTTTTTTTTTCAATTATAATTGACAGTGTTTAATAAACAGAAGTGCTGTATCTCATAAATGTTAATATTTTATTCGTTGGCTCATTGTCAAAATAAAACTTACTTTTTAATGGATTTTAATGTTTAAACATTTCTAGCTTTTACAGCTTGATGTTAACTATTCCATAGAAACATTGGCATAACTATTCTGCCAACATCGCAAAACATGCGTGCAGACATAATCTTAAATCAAATATCAACACCAAGATAATCGTGCGCAGACATCAACTACTTTCACACTGTCGTATCTGCTCTATTTGTTCTGTGTTCGCTTTCAACAAACCGCCAACGCTAGGTTATGCGTAATGACGTGAAAATTACAACAAATATGAACGCCGGCGCATGCTCCGAGCCGCAAGATTCAATCCGCCATGTTGCAATTAACGGGCCTGATACAGCCAATAAGATAAAGTACAGCTAGCAGCGCAAAATTAGTTAATTGAAGGTGTAATTTGTGTGATGTGCGTTGTCTATTTTTGTATTAAGTTCTTGTTTTTTTTTATAGTAGGTAAGTACCTAAATGTTATCACGAAAGATAGAAGTATGAAGAACAGGGTGTAAAGTTCACTCATCCTCCATACAAAAGGGTGGATCCACCGACGACGACGGGCCGGGTGTTGTGTCTGGCGGGCAACTGCCTCTCGATTTATGACGATAACGGTAGTACGTTGTATATATAGTTCGACTTTTAATTGTATTCAGTAACTTGACAGTTCAAAGAAAAATTATGTTACCATACTAAAACTTAGTATCGAGGTAGTGAACGATTTTGCGTAAAGACCGAACAAAAAAAATGGTTTCATTTTTAAATGAAACCATTTTTGTCATTCGTTATAAAATTTAAAAAAAAATAATTTGTAAGATGTGGAATATAAGAATAATTAATCATTTATTATTAAATATTCCTAAATAAATGTAATTTCCTTTTTATAATTTCTTCTAATAGAAAGAAACTAAATAAATAATACCTTACTACTGAAAACAAAATACGTAGGTAACAAATTCCACAATTTTTAAACTATAAAAAATTGTGGAATTTGTTACATATTTTGTAAACTTGAAAATATGCTAGTGCATATTTTCAAGTTTTTAAGACAAGTTATTAAATTTAAAATAAAAAATTGCATGTAAGTATATTGTTTCAAGTTCATTAAATTTCGTTCATTCTTACACCACCACACCATCTCTTTTTTGTCAAAATCTGAACTCTTCAACTGTCAAGTTACTGAATACGATTAAAAGTCGAACTTTAGTTGCACGGTAAACTGTGTTATGCGTAGTTTGAATTAAATAAACCTCAAAATATGTATGTAAGCCTACAAATTTTGGTTGAAATAATTTGTATGCCAAAATTAATTGTTTTTTTTTTTCATGTAAGTATGTAATTTCATCTTATAAACTGCGATCGTAATTTTCAAGCTGTCTACTCGTTTAAATAGCAAGTAAAATTGGGACAGTAATCAAAACATCTCTATTCTCGGCCAGCCTACAGCAAAACGTTAATTTACTCTTCACCATACAACTTTAAACGAAACTGACTTTTATTTACAATCCCTAACGACATAGTTAAAATATAAATGCCACGTAAACAGCATCGTTTTATATTTATTTAACCGCAATTTATTTAACTTTGATAAGCTTTTATGACATTAATAAGTATGAATATTCAACAGGTAGTACTTAAATTAGATATGGCCACAAAATAATTATGCTAAAGTACAATAAATATGTAAATTTATGCTGATATTGTACTCGGATCGGTCTATTAATTTTTAATATATGATTTTGTGTATAAATCTCATCAGAACGAACGACAACTGTTGGTTTTTAATAATGTTTATCAAAAAAATTGATTGGTGTTGACTTTTTTATGGAAAAATGATAATAAATCGATTTATGAGATTTTTATTATTTCTTTGCGGATCTGGGAATAAAAAAGCAAACGTAAAAAATGTTTATGATCCCTAACGGTGTAAGCAACCGTTTCAATTAGTGCGAAATCGGATAAGGTTCGAACAAGATAGATTAACTCAATTCTTTTATAGACAAGTCTTTTCATTTCACATTAATAATTATAAATTCACAAATTGGAACAAAAAAGGAAAATAAGATATCTTATAAAATGGAATACAGGAACTTCAAGGTCAGAGCAAGCGGTTTCAATTCTTTCTGGTTAATTAATAAGTTTAGTAGATACTATTACCAAAAAGCTGATACAGTAAAAAAAAAACAGTACTTCAGTACCAATCACAGCACAAGAAAAAACCGACTTATTAAACACCGGATTACAGTTCGCAAACAAAACGTCAATCGTCCGCTTTTTTGTCTCAGATTCGCATAGTGGTCCCCATAAATCTGTGATCCCGTTATTTAGAATAAATTGCTACCGTCTGCAGTCCTTTGTGACGTCGGGTTTTTGTCCATATGATGCACACCTAACCACTGGGTATGGGAACCAAATAAATACAGGGTAAAATTTTGGCCACACTCTTTCAGTGTGACTCACTGGTCATGTTGATTTTATAAGAAGGCACAATATATGAATGTATGGAGAAAATTAAACGTTATTATTTCTCATTAATTAAAACATGATATAGTGAGAAAATGGGTCTGACAAGTGAAATAAAAAGATGAGTAAATAAATCATCTGATCACCGAAGAAGACGTGTTACTAATAGGTTTACTAATTTATGTAAAAAATCGTATGAATATTTATCAAAGTCAAATCCAATGCATTTATCAATAAGAAATATCACTTCCAACTCTAGAAAGTAAAAAAGGGCTTGAATTAAAAATACAAATCACCGTTAAGTCACTCCAATTCAAGTATTCGGTACAAATATCAAATTCAATCATTTCAAAGAAAACAAGGTTACTATTTCAATCGAATTCTTTGCCATATCAATTAGTGAAGAATAACAATTTATTTTTAACCTGTGAATTATGGTAAATACTGGTTGTTACCCAGCATTATAAACCTTCGTTATGGTTATAAAATAAACTTTATTAATAAACTACGCCCTACAAGTTGTTATAGAGCAACTTAAAATTCCGTACGTCTCGTCGTCAGTCGATCCGAATTCATTACCGACTGCCGCAATCGATTTCTGTATCGATTTTTAATCAATCTCCTAAATGGTCTCTATCAAATTTAATTGACGTCAATCGTGAGGGAGTTAAAAAGCGTTCGTATATTGATCGACCTGGAATGGTCATTGGGAAAGTAATGAAAGTACCGATTATTTTGTCTTAGTGACATCTCCAATCGATTGTGACCGTTATTACAATCGAATTGTTTTTTTTTTATGAGTGACGATTTCAACTTGAACTCTTTTTTATGTAGGCGAGAAATCCACTTGACCTTAGTGCAATTGATTCGAATCCAGTAAGATTTCTTTAACTATCAAAATGAATCATGTCCTAATTTTTTTCATATTAGTCACCTGCTGAAAATAGCATGTTTTCTTTTTAGATGTATTCACTTCCAATTTTAACCAAAAAAATAATGCTTTTTTCGATAACTACTTACTGTTACTTACCTAAACACCCCAATCCTCAATAAACAATGTCATAATTTCGCTGTCACATTACCGTGCTGCTATTCTCACCTCGCACTCGGCAGCGCAGGCGCACCGCGAGCGATCACGATCGGATCTACAGAAGCGGCTGCGCCCGAGGCGTCAAATCGTTCGCCGTTTGCGCACGCTCCGTATGACGTACCGTTCACATTGAACGGACGGTAGCTACGATTTTATCGGCGGGATGAATTTCAAATGAGATTTTGTGAGGTTTTGTGGTGGTATGTTTCTCATATTAGTTTCTGAAATTGTTTTATAGCAATTGAAAGCAGGTTTTTGATATTTATTTATTTTTTAACTTAATTAATCTTATGAGTTCAGTGGATTTGATACTGCAAATTGCTAGTTTCCTCCTTCTTTAAATGTTATGTTTTGTTTAAACCAAACTGCAACATTTTCACATACCCAAAAAAATCTTATCATTACGATAAATTTTATTTTTACTACCGTTACATAACAACCTGATTCATTCAACACCACAAACAAGAAGGTACCTGCAAAAAAAGCCATTCTACAAGTCCCTTAATAAATAAATAGTATAACAGATGTGTACCGTCAGTAATGTCAGCCATCCAGACTGGTTCCACTGAATTCTTATCGGAGTAACGACTCTCATTCACTACTGTTTTAAATTTTAAATTCAAAGTGCTTTTGCTAACCGTAAACCTTTTAACTAATAATTGCTTCAGTACCTATGAGTATCACGACTTTCTGTTTGATAGGTTTTTGTTTTTAATAGAAATGATTTGAAACAAGTGAAGAAAGGAATTTTAAGATTTTGGCGGTTCTTTACTTGAAAACCATAAAGTGTGTAGGAAATATGACTGGCAGCTTACATTTTGACAGTTTTTGTGGTTGTCAGAAAGATGTCTTTTTTTCAAATACACATTTCATGTACAGTGTAAAAAAAATGTATTGCGATTATGTGCGTTAAGGGAATTAAGGTTTATAATTAAAGTGCTCAGCCTCAAAGTCCTAAGCATTGGATGTGATGGAACTTGAGGAGATAGGGAATCACCCATTAAATTTAGCTTATAGTTAAGAGACGATTAAACGTCAAAAATTTATGGTTAAACTGGAAAATTCATGTGAGCCGATTACAACTAAGCTATTTTCATTATCCTCACTCCTTTGAACTTCAAACGAAGAAATAAAGATGTTTAATATTCATGGACTCTTCGTGTAAGGGTATCCTTTCGACATTTAGTTTCCTCTCAGCCAATCAGTAATTACTTCCAGTAGCTCACGGCATTTTTGTTATTGGTAAGCCACTCCAATATAAAAATATGCATGAACTGCATGTATCAAAAATAAAATAATACACTAATTTCAAAAGAGTTCTTAAACAGAAGCCAAAACGCGCGTCCGTGCCCCGGGCGCGCATTTCTGACAGCACATGTTGGGCACTTGGGGATAGGGTTGGGTTCCACTAACCGAGCAGATTTTATTCTTGCGAATTCATGGTGACGACACCGATGCACAACCTTCTATCATGAATTCAGCACATTATTCTAGCGTAGAAATCATGTCGCCGGTTATTAAAAAAAAATCATTTTTTACTCCGCATTGCCCGTTTCTGTGCAAAAGCAGAGTTTTTTTTTTTGATAACCCACATAAAATTATTATTCTAGGGGTCTAGAATCATGTGCTGAGTTCATCCTTTCAGGTTGCACGTCGATGACCCAGCCATCTTGTCTTAAGGGCCTAAGTCCCGTTTGGTAGCGTAACACGGTCACTTTATGAACCGTACTGCTCATTAACGGCTTGTCTTGAAGATTTGATAAATATATGATTTTGCTATAGATTCATATAGATCATTTTGCCGAACGTACTTTTTTTGTATGGTTAATACTTTTGCTGTAAAAAAATATTTTCCAACACGCAATATTTTGGCTTCTATTCCATACTCCTACTAAACGGCTTCGTTATTTGGAAAAAAAATACACTGAAAAATAGATAGTTAGAGGTACCACAGAATCGCTAGAGCACAATTGTAAATTAATCAACATTTGCCAAGGATAAAGGCTCAGAGGTGCCCTGCGCGGGCGCGGGCGGCAGTCGTGCTTTAGCATTCAGACGGGAGATGAGGATACTATGGGCCTTAAGGGTTAAGTAACTAAGCTATGGGTAACCATAGTATAATCATGACCGTCTGTTTTTCCTTAAGCTCCACCTATGTTTTGCATGTAATGTTGTCAGTGGACCCAGTGAAAAAACTTTTTTTTTTCAAAACTACAATTTAAAGGCATCTGTTTTAATTCAGAAAATCCCCAGGCTAAGAATTGAAGATGTCGTTAAACACTAGTGGCTTATAAGTCCAGAAAGAAGCCAGTACGTTATGAAAGCTATACTTTCTTTTAAATAATACCCACATAAAGTCCAAATTTAATACCCGCACGTTCAGTAAGGACCTACCTTAAATAAAGGCATGATTGCACGCGCGGTCGCCTGTAGCGATTATTTGCCGCACGCCGACAAAATTGCACGCCAATGCGTTCGTGCGCGCAAGTCATTATATCTAAAGAAAGTACGTAAAAAAGCTCGTTAGACTATCAAATGATTCGAATTTCAAAATTTTTGAAGTTAATGTATTGCGTTCACGCGTTTTTCGTCGAGGTAGGTAAGTTTATGTTGGATTCTGTAAGATTTTGTTGTGAAAACTATCAACAAGAGTATATTTAGATGTATGCATTATTGAGATACAAAAAACCCAAGATGCACAGTCTCGAATAAAAGTAACACTCAAAACTGTCCCAAATTAATACGTCAGTGGTTATAGTAATGATAAAACACATTTTTTGCAAATTTAACCTTACACGTATGACTAAAGGTGTTTTTTACAAAGCAATGTCCAAACAAACTGACTGAATGAACACTGACAATACTATATGACACCTGCGCACATTGCGCCCTATTTTTGCGAATGTTTTTGTGACGCTGATGGTGTATCTTGGTTTTTAGTATACCAATCAAATGCATGCATAAGCAAATAAGTTAATATGTGCTTTAGTATTTTAAATATAGGTATTGAAAATAATATATTCAAAACAATGATGTCCGATTCCTACGACAATAACTTTTTATTGTAGATTACTCGTATCGCTTAGTTATATTTCAATTCATATTTGAGTGGTAGCAAAAAAGGCAAGTTACTGTTCCTATTATGTTTTATTATATAGTAATTCATTGTACACCTATATCTGAATGAATACAGTCTGCAAAAAGCACAAATTGCTAACCGAATTGAAACTTAGACAAACTTTTGTTACTTAATAGCAATGTAGGACTCAAATTATTTGGACCCTGTTTTTTACTATACTTTAGGCGAATAGCCTTTTGTCTGCCACTTAGCACGTGTCTATACATAGTTTTTATACACAATTTAGTATTAGAAAATAGGTGCTAAGCAAAAAAGCTTAAAACAACGACGCTTCTATTAAATATTTCAGGTATGTCGTGTTCTCAATGTAAGAAAAATAAAAGTTTTGAGAAATACTACCTAGACTAAACTCACGAGAACGTTTAGTTACAATATGAGCTGGCTCTGAAATAAGCTTTATTTTTTCCAAGCATTTTAGTTTCCTGATCGATCTGGCCACCAAATCTAGTCTCCACGAGATATACTTACCTTTCTTGCATTGAGTGCCAATTCAGTGATTTATTCCACAAAAAAACTTCAAAGTTCAAACAATTCTAACGCACAGATTCAAGGAAAACTACAATTTAAGAGCAGATAGAGCACGTGCCTAGATAAGCACTGGAAACAATTTGCGAAAATGGTACAAGTTCGTGAAGGCCGCGGGTGCACTGTAATAACATCATATTACTGCAACTGGACATAGGGACGGGGTGTGGTCTAAGTTATAAGAGGTAGGACGTAGCGGGAGTTATATTCACTGTACATATATGTATGATTTTTCAACCGACTAAACTTTTATTTGGACCATTCATGAAAACTTCCGGAATACGGAAATGGTATTCAGAAAAGCAAGATTTTGTGCCATTTCAATGATTTCAGCAGGTTCTATTATGAAGGGTAGTACGAATTTGTAGTAGGGATATCTCATAGTCATTCTTACTACAAACAAAGGCAAGTGGCAGTAAACATAATTTTGTCACGTAAAACTTTCAGACCTGTCTGCGCGGTATGGAATGGACTATGTGGTCGGAGTTTCTTTGAAGGTCAAAATAAAAAACCAAAAAAGAACCTAAGTTACTGACATAGCTTGCAGGTTAAGCAAGCTGAAGTGGCAATTAGCAAGCCATGTTTGTCGATGGCCGGTGGATCAGACGAGTCCTGGAGCGGATACCGTGTATCGGCAATCGTGTGGGAACCAGCTGTATGAATCTGACGACCTGAAAAAGGTGGCTGGTATAGACTGGATGTGGAAAGCGGTGGACAGGGTGTAGTGGCGTAGCATAGGAGAGGTCTATGTCCAGCAGCGGACTGGGATAGGCTGAGTTGATTGAAACTTTCAGACCTTTTTTGAAAAATAAACCGTAGAAACACAAATCGTGTAAAAAAAATTTAAAGAGGTCGCTGTCCTTTTTCCATTTACATATTTTGTTGCTCATGACACCGTACTTTAAATTCTTGTTCCCGCCATCTGTTCATAATTCGCCCCACACATAGCCTAAAGGCTAGCACTGAGGTCCCAAATGTTACAGTCATGGTCTCAAATTGCATCTCATTTCGTCAGTACCACCGGTTGCAATGATTGTGAGCTTGCCACTTTGTCTGTACCACTTTCGACAGTTTTAAAATGACCTGTCTCTGATATGAATGATACCACTATTTGCGGAAAGTGGTATGCAAGAGAGGGATGGAAGATAGAGATTGATAGTGGCGATTATGGTGGTGCTGTGTAATCTTCTTAGTAATATAATCATCTGCGCTTGATTCTGGTAATATCTAAGGGTAATAAAAGGTAAGTAAATGGCTGTATTTTGTGCATTTCAGAATGTTTACACACATAAGCAGTAGCATTTACCTGATTTACCAATCATCATATCAGCCGAAAAACGTTCACTGATGGACATAAGCCTCCCCCAGAAGGGGGGGAATTGCCATAATCGCCACGTTTGGCAGGCGGGTTGGCAATCGCAGTATGGTGGTCAAATGCATAGAGGACACTGCTGCCCATTTTCTAGTAAGTCCCTTAGTCGCCTTCTACGACACCCACGGGAAGAAATGGGATGGTGCTATTCTTTTACGACCGGCACCACATGGAACCACCAATACCAATAGGGACCAATAGGGACCTACATATATCAAGTTTGGCTAGCTTGACCATCAAACTGGACTTTTTAAAGGAGACTGCGTTTTGTGATTTAAGGGTTGCCCTATAAAACTAAGTTCATATTAACAGGAATCAGGTATTACGAACCCACGGCAAAATATTTAAAAAATATGGCAGCATTAATATTATTTAAGTGGAATCTTGCTACTTAAGCATATTCATCACCTGCTTAACCTTTTCCCAACTATGCTGGGGTTGGCTTCCAGTCTTACCGAATGCAGCTGAATACCAGAAATTTACATAGAGCAACTGCCTATCTGTCCTCTGCACCCCAGTTACTGGGTAATACGATACACATGTTAAGACTGGTTGTCACACTTTCGGACTTCTGACACCCCGTTACGACTGTCAAAGTTCCACAAATGACAGCCGGTACTAACGGCTTAGCGTTCTTTCTGAGGCACGGAGGGGTCTTGGTATGTAAAGGTCACTGTTCACCCATCTACAGATACACCGCGGCAAGCGTAGCTTAACCTGATCAAACAATCCGTGCAGCTGTAATTACTTAGACAGAAGCATGACAAATATAATTCCCTGACACAGAAAAACCAAACGCCGTATCATAAAAGTCAATAATTTAATTAAGTGACTATAAAACACGCGATTTGCTTGTTAACACGGGTTACAGGCGTTTACACGGTAATCGCGTGCGGTACCAACCGTGACGGAGGGGTATCGCACGCGTGACGAGCGTTATCGTTGCGGTATGCTACCGGGGTGGGCGGTATACCATGACATTGCTGTCATCGGTCGCGATTAGCGTGCTGTTTAGTAATTAATGTGAAGTTTACCGTGATAATTCAATTACTGGTGATTTACTGGTCGTGTTCTATTTAATAAATTATGATGAAAAATGTGTGTAAGGGTAACCCAAGTTCAGTTCTTTTCCAAATAGCTGCATTTAAAACTGTTATTTTACCGTTCAACTTTTAATTAATCTAAATATTTGTTCTATGGCCTATGTAAAATATTAACGAAGTCAAAACAGAACATTGCATATTTTTGAAAAAAAAAGGAATTACTACGAGGTGTGGAAACGAGTCTGATATCGAAAAGATGGTTTTTAGAATTATGACCAGTTGTCTGTTTGTCTTTTATTTTACAGATTGGCGCAAAAACGGCGGGTCGGATTTGGATAAACTTTGTGCACAAATAGTTTATAAAATGGATTTACACATAAGGTACTTATAATCCCGGTAGTACGTTTCCGTGGGATATTTTCCGACATCCACGAGGGCGAAGCCGCGGGAAAAATATAGTACGGCATATTTTGCAAAACTTACGGTATATAAACACAGTACCACAGTATCATCAGTGTCAACTAAGCGTGCGAAAAGCAGTAAATCAAATAGAATCTAAGTACCAACCTTCTAAACACCAACTCACTGGTAGTTAGTAAGTAAGTACTAACACTATATCTTGCAGTCTCACAATTTTTGCTTGATAATACAATTAGTACCACTTACGACACAACTCATAACAGGCCATTACCAACTACAACCATAAATTACACTTTATCTACCAATCACACTATCTAAATTGTGTGGTATACCGAGCCGTGACGAAGGGGTACTCATATGTCACGGTCCGGTATACCACGTGCGGTATCGTGCTGGGGTAACCAGTAGACCATGTCACACCTGTCAGGGTAAAGGACGTTCAACGGTAGGTCAAAAGCACCCTTTTAAATCCTGAATTTGATATTAAGGGTTGAGGCTAATAACATGGGTCTTTGATAAATTAAAAATTTAGAATAACTCTAACAAAATTGTTGTTCACGATGATGCGTCACCAAATAGTGTATAAAGTTTTTTTCTGACAATAACTTTAATTCATAATAATAATAGCATTGTATTGGGATCGATCTATCATCACTGACCGGACTATTGTTGCCAATAAGCCGGACATAGTAGTGATAGATCGATTAGAGCGTCGCACAATGATTATTGATATAGCAGTCTCACATGACGAGAACCTCGTGAAAGCCGAAAAAGATAAGCAGATCAAGTATCTTGACCTGGCACGCGAGGTTGTCGACATGTGGGATGTGGATACAGCAGTCATTGTGCCGATAGTCGTGACGGCCAATGGTATTATAGCCAAGAGCCTCGACCAACACCTCAGGAGGCTCTCGTTAGGCAGCTGGATCAAGGGCTTGATTCAGAAAGCAGTACTACTGGACACGGCGCGTATAGTAAGGAGGTTCCTCTCTCAGCAGCCCTGACCACCGGTAGCTTGGACCCTGTTCCCGATACCGGTGGGCTACTATTTTTTTTTTATATTTTTAAATGTTTTGATATATTTTATATTCTAATATTTAAAAATGTAATTTATATGTATTTAATGGAATAAAGGAAATAGTGATAGTTAAACTAATAAACAGAGGTGAATAAGTGCTTAGTAAATAAAACCGTAAGTACCCTACAAACCTCATTTAAGTGGGCTATATAGCCGTAATTTATAGTTTTTTAGTGCGTCCAGATAACCTACACTGAGACCTAGCCCTGGACCTAAGTTTTAATGATTTAGACCTAAGATAAAGCCCACTTGATTGAGTTTGTATGTCGTGTTACTTTATATAGTAAATTTTAATATTTATGTTTTTGGCAATCCTCATTACAGAGCGCGTCAAGCCCTGAAAAACGTAGTAGAAAAGTTTTAAATATTAGATTGTTTTTGTTCTATAGACCAACCTGAGATATTTTTAATTAAATTTGAAATCGATTCAATCGTTTTCGAGGAAATCATTAATTTTTTATTTAATTTTTCAGTTTTCCATGAAATAATATATTCTTTCAGTATGAAAGGATATAGTTAAAACATATATCTCAAGAGGTAGGGAATTTTATAGAAAATATAATGTTATGAATATGCCTTATGTATTTTACAAATTGATATGTTATAAGCATAAATGTCATGTAAATATGATGAAATATAGTTCAAATAAAACTTTAAAACAGGAAGCAATTAGCGGTTCTCGTTAAAGTAAAGTCTGCTGGTACGTAAGCAAACATGTAACTTAGCGTAGTTCGTAGTCATCGGCAAGGTTCTAACATTAATCTTCGTATAGGTATACATATACAGGGTGTAACAAAAACCCTATTGCTATCCTTAAGCACTAAAGATAACAGCTGGTATAGAATCACTATACATGGTTTCAGCCAAATTTTAGGCTTCGTATGTTTCTTAAATTCAAATCATAGCAAACGTATCACCGCACTACGTAGGTCAATAACTTTCCACGTCACTTGCCAATATCACGATAAATCTCTTCCGTGTGATGTGTATAATTCAATTTGATGATTTGGTTTCTGGTATCAATGTAATAAAATTCTCATATTTTCCGAACATGTAGAGATAGGATTAAAAACCGTTCCAATAACGTTTGATATCATCCAAAGAAGCCGTACCCTTGGTATGTATATACCCTTTCCGTTACACGTGGTATAGTCCAAGTAGTGTTCAGAAATTGCTTCCTGAAGACTTGTCAGAGAGTTGTCAAAAACACTCCCTACTTATTCAGAAGTCTATGGGGAATCGTCTAAAACGTTGGTAAATCTGGTAACGTCATGAAGAACGGAAGACGGTAGCCGTCCTGAAGATATCTGGAATCTATAACTACACGGCGACAGATATCACGGCGTAAGTTGCACTTGGCATGCCTACTTTTTGGAGTAATAAAGTACAAGCAGCCAACATACCTGTACAATAAACTGAGCTGGATCGCTAGCAGAAGAGAATGCGCAAGTAGACAGTGCTCACAACAACTCTTCACTCAATCACACAAGACAGCTGCTTTCAGGGGAAGTTTTAGATACGCCGCATCCAAGTACTGGAACAATATTCCCCCGCCGATAAGAAATCTTCAATGTCTTGGTACCTTCAGAGTTCGACTGCGGCAGTTTCTTATCGAATCGCAGAAAAAAGTGGGTATGACCGTTTCGAACACGTCCATTATATAACTAGCTGTCGTGTTCTTCCCGAGTCAATCGCGAAACTCATGGTTACGAACTTATGAATAGGAGGTACTTGGTAATTGGTGGTTGGTGATCTTTTGCTGGAAAAGAATTAAGATACTTACACAATCATGTTATTTACCTATTTTTACTCATTGTAAACATAATTTAGTCAACCCAAATAGTTTATTTTATACATACCTACGCCTATATAATTATAATATGATTTTTGAGATTATCGATTTATACATTACTTAACTTTTTATACACTCAAGCATCAAAACAGCCAACACAATCAATGAACAAGAACTTTACATAATTTCACTCCGCACAAAACACATTGTCTCAACACCAATTTATCTGGTCTACTGTACGTCCGTATGTCACTGCAGGGATCCAGCAGAATATCAGCGTCAGGTATATTTGCCTGACACATGCTGAGCTGGACTCCCATTTGGTGCAACATTGAGACGCACACCGCACCTTGTAATTTGCGCCTTGTAGCACCTAAGTATGTTTTTCTTTTTTAGATGTAATGGGCACCTTGTTTTTTATTTCAATTTGTGTTATTTGTCATCATTTAATTGTATTTTTTTGTGTAGTGTTATGTCTTTTGTGTGCACCAAATAAAGGTTTTATCTATCTATCTTATATATCTATCTATCTATCTATCTATCTATCTATAAGTGCAGGACCTACACACACTGGGATAAAACCTGGATAGGCATACCCCTCCCTGAACACCCTTCGCGTCCAAGCGATTACACCCGTCCGGCACAATTGTTATCCACTTTATTCTTCACCATTTACAAATTATATTATAAAAGTATAGGAACAAAATGTTAGAGGAAGTTCGTGTGTATATTTCTAGTCTATTCCAGCAAGTTACCTGTTCCAAAAATGCCATAATTATCTCGTCACCAATTTCTTCCGCTATTCGGTTATTAGATAAGACTATCTGATTTTCTTGAAAAGCTACCGAAACCAATACTGCACCTCTTTTAATTAAATTAGAAAAAATAATCGGTAAAAGGCTTACATAATTTATGATTACTGCCATAATACACCACTACAATTAAGTGGAAATAATAGCCAAGCGTAACTAAACATGCTTAATATGTCCCGGTCGAGTATACCACGTGCGATATTGTAGAGGGGTAAGCAGCAGACCATGTCACACCTGTCATCACATTTTAATTTAACAAGCACTGTATAAAATTATGCTACTGTTTATAGAACTATGTAGAAGGGGAATAATATTTTGATTGATGGAAAGATGTGAACGTAAAAAATTTAATTGAATGAATATTTTTTGGCGAAATATAGCAAGTTAGAATAGACCGAGAGATTTGAAGAACTGTCGTAGGGAATGTATGGGTATTTATGATGACAAAATCTATTTAGCTATGATTTTGATACCATTAGAGCGTCCATCATTTCTTGTAACGTGCTGTCAATCCATCCACTCATCATAATCAGCCTGAAACGTTCCCACTGCTGGGACATAATCATCCTTTCTGTGAGAGGGAATGGGCCATAATCTACCACGCAGGTCCAGTGCGGGTTAATAAATGTCACATGCCGACAGACTGAACACCGACAAGACTTTACTTCGACGGGACTCTTCACCGACAGGACACTTCGCCGACAGGACTCTTCGCCGACAGGGCTCATGAGGTAGGTAATAGGTTAGGTTAGGTTAGAATTGCGACCAACCGCGCGAGAGCCGAGCGAGCGAAGCAAGCGGTGCCGCGGCAGCAGCTGGCGAGCGCTACTTCCATGTCAGTGGCAGTTACTTGACTATTTAGTAATAGCGCAAGGCTGAGCCCTGTCGGCGAAGAGTCCTGTTGGCGAGGTGTTCCGTCGAAGTAAAGTCTTGTCGGTGTTCAGTCTGTCGTCGTAGTGTCTGTCGGCGTTTAGTCGTACACTTTTTTCTTTACCGTTTTGAGAATCCATCCACTGATTACTATTAAGTCATATTAAAATCAGCACAAAAATGAACAAATGAACTGACAAAGCCGCTTTAGTTTTTTTCCACCCCCTTCTGCTTACAGGAAACTTGATCTCTTGAAGACCGTTAAAATAGTGTTACATCTATTTGTGGTCTCACGTTTCGATCGCCATCGAGTCGTGATTCTGTCTGGGTGCGCATTCACAAAAACGATTTAAAGACTTGTTGGAATTTAATTAAATGTAGCTGTCATTTGAAACGGTTTTAGTTATTGGGTAATCTATGATTGTTGCTAGCTAGTAGTGGCTGTGTTGCAGTGGGTTAATATGGGTAAGGACACATGCAACTGAGGTTTGGGCAAAGAACTGCGTCGTTGGTATCAAAAATCGTTGGGAAGAATATAACGCGTTACTGTAAAATTTATGAGTTGCATTTGAATAAATGAAATATATATTCTGTTGAGACATCATCGTATCTTTAAAATTGTTTACCTCCAATGCTATCCTCATCTTTGAAAATAGGACGTGCGATTTTGACCAATAAGCTAAATAACGCTTACCTATTAGTCGTTCCGCACCAATTTTCTTTCCCGAATCGGGCGAATCGACACTTTTAAATAATATAATATTTTCTGTATGTGACTCGAACGATGTCAATTTATTTGTGGGCGAATGACAACTCCAGAAATACGTAGGTATTAGGCAATTAGCCCGTTTTAAATTGTATGCACTTTATTGAATGTATTTGGAGTGACCATTTACTCATAATTTTATTGTGATTGTGTGTCGTTTCGCGCACAAATAAATTAAAAATAATTTATTTCATGAAAATGTCGATACGCCCGATTCTGCGAATTCTTGCGAATCACCGAACAACTGCACTTTAAAAAAAAAAAACCTGCCATAGAGCAGCAAGAATAGCAGGATAAAACCCTTCCACACATTTTAAGATAATTTTAAATCCTCTCACAACATGCTCCAGTTTAATTCTAAGGCTCATCCCGTGATATATCTGCTACCGGCCTGTCCAGCCCACCAATTACGGGATAATTACAAAGCTTACGACTTGGGCCGGAATTAAAATACTCGGCCGCTGTATACTTTTTGCAGTTGAATATTTAACGATCTCGCATTCTAACAGTCATGTAACACGGGGGAAGAAATCTGTGGTGTTAACGTACATTCATTGTTGTTCTTTGATGGACTTTGTGATTGCAAGTTGTATTGTTTTCTGATACAATTAATTTAGTGTTCTCGTAGTGCTTCGCTCTCGACACAACACATCATCACGCCAGTATCCTAGAAGAGTTAGGCAGAGGTATGCCCACATCGCTCTCGAGTTAATATGTAAATGGTAAATGCAGATTAGACATTTCAGCAGATAAAGATGGCTTTACCTGTATTCATTTAAAAATCAAAATCGGTCCAGCCGTTTCGGAGATTAGCCGGAACAGATAGACAGAAGGAGAAACAACAACATTTTTTTTTATATAAGAACCGGATATAATTATGTACTTACTTAAGCATATAATAAGATGTTGTTATTTTAAAATTACAAACAGACATTTCAATTTAATTTTTGAAGTGAAAACTTCTATAAAGGCGCGTTGAACAGTTTTTTGGGTGAACAAAAATCATGGAAGTCGGGTCATCGTTACCGAACGCGTTCAAAACAATTTAAATTTTCACTTCACTTGAAAAATTCACAAGTTACTTAGTTTTCACTTATATCGACAGTTCCCAAAGACTGGCCCGTATGTTTTTTTTTTTTTTTAAATAGAAGATAAATGAAAAGACATTGCGAAAATATTATATTTATTATATTCGGGAGCATTCATTACAGCAACTTTTTTTTAAATTCCGAAACAACCAAACCCGCCTTATCTTCCCCATGAAACATAAACTACTGCTACCCCTAAAACCAAAAGGACCATTCAAATATAATAGACAGTACCACATAATGCTACACACACGAACAGCATCCCAAGCCAGTGATTTGGTGCAATTATTACGTCGCGAGGGAATGCAAAAGTGAAAAAAGCGATAGAATTCGCCGGGGCTCTGATTAAAATTGTGACAGCTTGATTGTTCGGCTTCTGCGTCCCCTTTTTTGGGTGAAATGCTTCCAGTAGTTGAGATAAGATCAAATTGGACCATATATTACTGATTTGGACCTGGAACTTTATGATTGTGCACGTTTTTTTTGGATTATGGTACCTGTTTGGAGTTTGCGGCTTCGTTAAGAGATGTGGTTTCAAATTAACTGTGCTATATAAGTCAAGTTGCCGAGGGGCGTATTGGGCTACCGAAAATATTGATCGGTGTTAGATCCTTCTGGAGCTCTTTAAGAAAACTTGGTTTGAAAGTGAAGGGATCTATGACGAAAGAAAGAAATACGGACAATATTTTATCTATTTGTAAACTCAGTTTTATCTTATACTTTAATGTGCTAGAAGTTTTCGCACAGCAAAAACTACCTTCTCGTGCTTAAAATTGATTTAAAAAATCTTAGGTACTCTTAAAATAACTAACTACTATCGCATGTTAAGCCGTAGGTCCCGGCTGTCATTTGCAGATCTTTGACAGATTTATTACGGGTCATTAGAAGCCCGAAAGTCTATGCGGCAGTGTATATGTATATGTGCTATAAGAGGCAGTATATGCGCCCTCACGGCCGTAGTCGCCGCGGGAGACGCCCTGGGCGTCGGGAATCCCAGGCTGATTCCCGGCCACCGTAGGCGCGGGCTTGCGGACGGCGAGTAATGGGTAGCTCGCTGTCCGGTAAGGACCAAGCCCGGGTCGACGGCGCGTTGTGTTCCACGCGCGCCTCAAAGAGATGTCAGCACCAAATGGGGGGGTCCGCAAGGGCCGATGCCTGCTAGGGGTGTGGGTTGTTCGAAAGAGATACCGCGGCCCCTAGCACACAGGCAACTGAGGGAACACAGGTGGGTTTTAGTCAGTAAAAGTCTGACACGCCCTCCCGCTCCACCCAGTGCGGGAGAAGTTATTTGATGATTTCCCACCCAAAAAAAAAAAAAAAAAAAAAAAAAAAAAAAAAAAAAAAAAAAAAAAAAAAAAAAAAAAACAAGTCTAACCAAGGTGTACCCATCGTATTACCCAGTTACTGGGTTGTGGAGGTCAGATAGGCAGTCGCTCTATGTAAAATACTGATACTCAGCTGCCGACGGTTAGCATGGAAGCTGACCCCAACGTAGTTGGGAAAATGCTAGGCAAATGATGATAATGACTCTTAAAATAACTGTACCTTCCAATCTGTCAAATTTCTTTGATAGATTTACATCTTTATTACATGAGCATAAGGTTCATGTTCAATTGGGAAAATTTGACAGTTTGGGGTGGCTTGATGTGCTGGCGTCTGTACCTAACACATAACACGAAATCATAAAAAGTAATGACTACTATATTGTGTTAAAATAATAAGCTAAACGTGATATATGTTTAATAGGAAACGATTTTTAAAAACATTATCGCCCATCAAAAATTCATGTGAGCGTATAAAAAGTGCGCCAGTTAGTCTAAGAGCCGTTAGTTTTTAATAAACAATATAGACATTACATGAAGTAATTACATGTCGGATAGCAAGCCGTCGTTAGCTCTTTGATTATTACATGTTCTATGTTTTAAAAAGTAAAAAGACTACAAATCTTAGAGCTCTTTTAATGAATAGAGTTTTTGAAAGATATTTTTATTAAAAACGATCTAACTGTACTAGAGTTCACAGTCCTTTCTTTCCACAATATTTTTTCCTTCGATTTCTTTTACTATTTTAAGAAGATTGGGAGAGTCGTATTATTATTTGAAAAAGAAAAACATTGTTTTATAGAACAGACAAACAAAGTTTCTCTCCATTCGACACCATGTTCATAAGAAGTGTCAAAAAAAAAAATATACTTTAATTTTGTAAATTAATACCATTATTTGTAATTCAAAGTGTATCGAAATACAAGTACAAGAATTTACGACCAATTTAGTACTAAATAGCCATGTATTGCTAAGAACAGTCGTTAGATTGCATAAAGGACAGTTAACATGGTCGAAATCTGGTACACGCACAATTAAACCGCGTCTTTATTGGTTTACTCCTTTGTTTAGATAAGGCCATGTAAAGGGGTTTATTTAGTTTAAAATATTGGTATTTTGTGAGATAAAGTTGCAAATATATATTAGGAAACTAGCGCTTTGCAAACGAGTTTTGTCAGCGTCGTTTTCCGATTTTTACGACAAACTTCTCCCTACACCCAATTTTTTAAAAGTACCTAGGTATGTTTATGTACAGTCACCAAAAGAGATAAGTAATTAGGTTTGTCGAATATAGGTAATAAGTAATCGATGGTTGTTTTCGAATAAAATTTAATTTATTGGATCCAAAACAATCAGTTCATCGAAATAAATTTCATCCGATAACATCCATCAGCTTCTTTCTAAAGTTCAGCTACATCCGATGACCCTGGTTCATTATCTTTTGGTGTCTAAACATTTTGAGGGCTTAAACTTCATCAAGAGATATTTTCGCAGTATACGGTAAGTAGCTATATATATTTTCTATTAATAATCCTTAACTTTTTCTTGTATTAATTTATGCTAGAATTATTTTTTTCGTCAAAATAAAAAGGTAGGTATATAATTCAGGCTACTAAAAAGGCGAATAGAATAAGTTTTATTAATTCGATCAGCCCCAATTAACATAATTTGTAGCTACCAGCATCTAGCAAAGTAGCACCAGAAGCAACCCTTACAAAAAAGGCGATAAATAATAAAAACCCGTTTAAAAACCAATTTTAACTTTGATAGAATAAATCATAATTTTGTGCTACCGTACCGAAAATTAACGCTCAGTTATACACAAAAAATGCAGGTATCGATATAATATACCTAGTAGGTATAAAAGATCGATTTGAGTATTAATTATTTGGATTGTGGTAAAGATCAGCGTAGTTAAAATAAGTGGAAAAAATAGTTAAAAAATAATCCAAAATTGAAACAAAAGAAAGAATAAAAACCAGGTTTTGGGAAAAATGGGTATTTTTTTTAACTAAATTAGTCCCGTGCCTTTCAATTTTCCACTAACAATATCAGTAGGACGAACGAGAATATTTTTAATATTATTTATTAAGTCCCATTTGTCACCAAGACGCCCGCGCTGGCAGTGGGACGAAGGAGAATGCCCGTTTAGGTATATTCTATACAAAATAGGATTTGGCACTGAATAGACGAAGTTAAAATTCTTCTATCACATATTATCACACCTGTATACCTAATTCCTGTAACATACGTTTTACATCTGTTCTCGAAGGTACCATCCATAGATTCCATTCTTGCTCCTATTACGTCACCTCTCAAAGAAGGCATGCAAGATAAAACCAGACGCAAGTACAGCGACGAGTTTCATAGATTTGCTTATTAATAAGACCGACAAAGAATTCGTAACGGATAACGGTATTATGTATGCTAATCCGCTCGGTACATCGGGCAAACTTTATCTGGAAGTAGGGTTGCCCCTTGACCGGATTAGTGAAGGTAGCATTCCAAAAATGTATTTTTACGGTGTCGTGAATTTTGTTGCAAATGATTATTGTTTTCATGTATAAAGTTCGTTTTATAAAATCAACTATTATATATTCTAGTAAAGGGGCTTGTGGCTGAGTAATAACAGCCACACGGGTCGGTTGATGCAGTTAAGCTAGCTCTTGCTGTGGTTGGTCCGTGGATGGGTGACCATCATTATTTACCAAGACCACACAGTTAATGCGTTTACAATGAAAATAAATAAATGCTTTATAATGGTTTTCTTATAAAGTTTTCTCGGGTGTGCCAACCCTATCCCCAGCAGACGCATGCCTAAACAAGTGGTGCATGCCTTAATACGTTGTCTGTTTATGCGTTCATAATTAACACGGAATGTAAATCAATTGCGATCGATTTTCATATTAGTTTCTCTTTGTAAGTTTGTCTCAATCTAGTTTGGTTTTGTCGAGAGACTTGAAGATAGAATTAAAGGATTATAAGTCGTAATACGTAAATAACTAAGTTTTTATACTGGGTAAGGAAGTTACTATCTAGGTTCTTAAGAGAAAACGCTGTCACAAGGTTGTTGGCGCTCATTCCGGACTAACTTTGGGTATTCTTTTGTTTTTTCCCTGATTAATGATATAATTAATATAATTAAGCCAAAAAAGAAATCATAGTGGTTATAGTAGAGGTAGATAAATACGTATATCGTTTTTTTTTTTGGACTAGTATCATTAAGAAGGGAGAAAATAGAGGAGTGCGTTAGTATGGAATTATTATAAACCACATGAACGAACCACATGTTTACTCTCAAAAGACATCAAAGAGAGCGAGATACTATGTATGAGAGATTTATGGGTTTTATCTATATTCAATTCTATGACGGTGACAATATGGCTCTGAAACCAGTTTTCCTAAAAAGCAAGACATTACTCAAAGTTTCATCTTATGTAGTTTAAAGACGAGAGATTACCAACAAATTAAATCCAAGACAAATTACTGCAAATTTTTCACAAATTTCTAGTTTAAAATCTTCTAATAACACTCCTGCGCACACCGACAAAAAACACCAATAAAATAACCAAAACAAAACAAGTTTAATTGCATCCTTATCAGTGAAACTTCACCCAAGGAGCATAAATGATAGTCTCTTAGACAAAAATAAGAATTTAAATAAACAAGGTGACTCGAATGAAGTCATAAATATAGAAGAGCGGCACTTTAAGTCTGGGATTAAACAAATTAACAGCCGATTAAGCTACCGATTCAGTTAAGACTTAGTGACATTGAGTTAATGTGAAACAACAAATAACTTTGATAGCGGTGTTACTGGTGGCGACAAAATTGTAATGGTGAACCAAAATGTACAGTTATAAGATGTACAGTATCAAAAAATGTCTGTTAAAATAGACAATTTGACATTTGCTTGGATCAAACTTTAGATAGGTATATTTAGAAACCTGAAATACGAAGCGAGAAATATTAGGTCTTTACCTATGAAATTGCCGTTTTGCAGTACTGGCCATTTCAAATCAAAATAATTTTTGTTTGGGTAAGAATTCTAATTTCAAATTAATTTTATTTTAAAAACATGGATTTTTTTTTCCAAAAGTAGTCATTTGTTTATTGATTAGTGTTACATTTTCATCGCATTTCAATCTTTTTCGTCATCATGGATACGTTAAAAATTCGAGTAATTATGGAATATGAGTACCGTCGTGGCAGCAACGCGGCACAAGCGGCACGCAACATCAACGACGTTTACGGAGCTAACACTACAAACCAACGCACCACCTGTTATTGGTTTGCTCGCTTCCGTTCTGGAAATTTCGACCTGAAAAATGAACCTCGCGGTCGTCCGAAGACTTTGGTCGACAATGACGAATTAAAGGCGATTGTGGAAGCTGATGATACACAATCTACGGCTGAATTAGCAGCAGCTTTCGACGTTAGCGTCAAAACAATATTGGTCCATTTGCGTCAAATTGGCAAGGTAAAAAAGCTTGACAAATGGGTGCCCCACGAACTCAATGATCGTCAGCGCGAAGTACGCGTCGAGACGTGCCTTGCACTGCTCAACAGACACACAAATGAAGGAATTTTGAACCGCATTGTTACCTGCGATGAAAAATGGGTTCTGTTTGATAACCGCAAGCGCTCAGCAAGTTGGTTGGATCCTGGTTCAGCACCTAAACAATGCCCTAAACGAAAACTTACCCCTAGAAAAGTGATGGTCACTGTTTGGTGGTCTAGCGCCGGTGTGATTCATCACAGCTTCTTACCAAACGGGGTGAGCATTACTGCAGATGTGTACTGTGAAGAACTGAACACAATGATGGAGAAGCTGGCACATCTCCAACCAGCATTGGTCAATCGCTCGTCTCCGCTGCTCCTGCACGACAACGCGCGACCTCATACTGCACAGCAGACGGTCTCCAAGTTGCAAGAACTGGGGTTGGAAGCTCTCCGTCATCCGCCCTACTCACCAGACCTTGCGCCTACAGACTACTACTTTTTCCAGAATTTGGATAACTTCTTGGCGGGAAAAAAATTCAATACCCGAGAGGCAGTACAAAATGCCTTTGAAGAATTTGTTGCCTCCCGTCCAGCTGATTTCTTTAAGAAGGGCATCAATAAACTGCCATTGCGATGGCAAAGATGCATTGATTGCATGGGTGATTACTTCGATTAATACAAATAAAAAATACATGAAAAAAAATCGTTTAAATTTTTTCATACAAAACGGCAATTTCATAGGTAAAGACCTATTATATTCCACAAAAATATTTATCACATTACTGTTATAAGATATTATAGATTTCTTACAATTTGTGGCAAAAAAATTGCGTTAAAAATTATCATAATTTTTTCACACTACGCTTTGCTTTCGATTTATTGCACAATAATTTAGAGAAAGCAAACATTTTTCTTAGAATTTCTAATTAACAAGTGTTTTTATTATATACAGTTTTGGACTCCAAATCAAAAAACAATTATAAAAAGCAATAAAAAACAGCCGCAGGCGCGATCCAGTTTGCAAATATAACCAATTTATTGTAAAAATGTAACATTTAGAGCGAAATTATGATTCAATTTCGTTTTTGAGTTCATAAAATGGAAAGCGGACTTGTGTTGGCGACCGTACCAATAAATTGTTAAGGCTAATGCAGTTACGCGGTTCCTTAGATGTCGGTAACAGATAAACGAAATCCGAATACCGTCAAAATAGTAATCAATTTTATCAGACTATTTAGTTAATGGGCGTTTTTGTTGGGTTAAATTCATGGTTGAATTCCGAAACTACTGTTTGAATTGCTTGATTCTATCTTCGGGAGAAAAATCACGCTAGTTGTCTGTAATGATTTAAATAGGGCGATAATTTATGGTCAAGAAATGCTACGGAATGTTTGTTTCTTAATTTACAATTAAAACCGCATAGTTTTGTGAGTTAAAATTGTTTAAAAAATTTTAGAGATTTATTACAAGTTGTGGCAAAAAAATGGCGTTTATTATTATGATTTGTTCATTAGCTTATTAGCCGATTCGCACGAATTAATTCGCCCAAACCGGGCGAATCATCCATACCATTATCAGCCTATAATGTTCCCACTGCTGGGATACCGGCCTAATCTCGTCGAGCGGGAGTGGGCTGTAATCTATCACGCTGGCCCAATGCAGTAGGCAATTCGCCACTTATAAATATTATAATATTTTCTATAAGCGACTAGCACAAAGTTCATTTATTTGTGGGCGATTCGACAATTCCAGAAATAAGTATTAGACAATTGGCACGTTTTGACTAAAACCTTAAGAAAACAACGAAAAAATAAGGTATAAAACGCAATCGTTTTGAAGGATATTGTTAATCTAATGCTTCAAATGTTCGAGAAATGTGTCTGCTGCTCTACAACGAAAATCTTTTTGAACTGTCAAAATGAAAACCATACCAATAGTTAGTGTGTTACGAAATTATCCTGTTGGATGTGACACAATAAAAACACGTAGGTATTTTTAACTTCAATGTCGTAGCTTAACTAAATTAATTTAAAGCAATGACTTGGTCAACATTTAGTTTGTTTTCCATTAATATCAGGAAGCTAATTAACAGATGAGAATCCTAAAAGTTTAAAACTATCAAATTAGTATACATTCGTTAGTTGTATGTGAACCGAAGCCTGTTTATTTAAATAATATTATTATGAGGTTACAGCCTGTTGACGTAAACCTTTTAATGCTTTCTCACGCCTCCGTGTAACTATAGAATCTTAGTAATAAATCTGATTCTAAAGACTACCTTGTTTCTTAATTTAGTTATTTTGTTAAAACATTTTCCAAATATTTTTGTAAATTATCAGAAATCTTCTGAACAAACATTGTTGTAATTTTTTTTTTTTCATTTGGATAATAACACCACACAATTTAATTGTATGAACAGAATTAAGGTTATTTATTTATTTATTATTTATTTATTTAACCATTTATGCACACACATATAAACAGACAAGAAGAAAGGAACAGAAAAATACGTACAAAGGTAATGCTTATTTCTACAGAAATCTCTTCCAGCACACCTGCGATAGGAGAGAAGATAACAGAGATGTAGACAACGCGTGTAATAACAATAGAAGGAAAATCATAAAATTACAAATTAAACTCTAATTTAAAAATATACATACACACAGAGATCGGATAATCGGATGCATATTCACCTAAAGTTGAGATGTTGGCTAATACGGAACGCGCTTTTGTAACGAAAAATCTTGATTTACATATTATATACCTTATTAGTTATGCATTCCCGGTGTTCCTGGCATCCCGGGATTTTTTTCCAAAAAAAAATATTTTAAAAGCCACTTCCATACTTTTATAACTAAATATTAACTTTAGGTAAATATGCCTCCGATTATTCGATCCCTTGTTATTAGATATAAAATCTAAGTCAAAGTCTCATGTAAGATCTTTTGGCCTCAGAGTCACTTATGAATGAAAGCAGAAAATCAAGAAAATAAATCTAGTTTTGCGACTATTTTACAGATGTTTCCTGTATAATAGATAACACTAATTTGATAGGGGTTTTTTTATCTTTAACGTCAAAGATTTAAATTAATTACCAAATCAAGTAGTTTAGGCGCCTTATTGAATAACTAACGAGGCAAATGAAGTAAAACAAGGTTTAAATTATCTTACTCATCACTAGAGAAAACCATCGTTAAGAAAACCGCAAAAAGAGCGCAGAACCGAATAATCTACTTCTTAAAACAAGTTAAAAAAAATCTTGATCAGTTGTAAATTTATCACGAATTCCCAGACATACACCTATAATTTAAAATCAATATATAGTTGTAAAATCAACTAACAAATTATATTCAATAATCACCTTTCACACAAAAAGTCACCATTCCGATTCATTATAATAAATCTAAAAACACACAATCTGTGTCAATAATTCATAGCGACAAAAGCTTTTTCTAGTGCCGAATCTAAAGTAGAAAATAATTAATAAAAACTTGTTAAAGACCCACCGACTTACACTACGATAAAACACTGAGGAAATTGATAAATTATTTTATCTAGATAGTCGCCCACTGAGGAGATTATAAAGCAGTAAGTCAACTATTTAAAATCTTGAGAAATGAATAGATTATTTTTTTATCTGTATCCTACACTATCCGAATATTTCTGTTTATCTGTAAGCTGTCAGGTATGATCTTCAATGGGTAAGAGTGATATAGGAATACGCCTACTACTGTATAGTTTTGCAGATAACAGTATCAATTTGTGAGATTTGGTAGTTTCCATCATTCGATAATGGCCGTTTTCGGCCCAAACTCGTCTTGTTAAAAGGAAAAACCATTCTTCTTCGAAGAGTATTATTACGAGTGGTTTGGGGTTTCATTACCGCAGATGAAATACTATTCAATAACCTTGGTATTTATTTTGAAATTTCAATCGCGAAAAACTTACAAAACACTAAATAATTTTTTTTCTAAAATCTACAAAGTATGCTGCTTATGCTTCTATAATATTTGTTATGTTTGTGTTCCAAGCAAGGCATAGATGAATGAATATATTAATTTTGTAATTAGAAAGACCTAGCTAACTTAGACTTCTAACTTTCATCTGTTTAGCACTAGACTAGTTCTTTTATGTCACCGCCAATATAAGTCTCCAACTTATTTATGACAAAATTTATGAGTTCGACATTTATTTCACCAAATGGCTATATTGCCAAATTGGATATATGTTTTATATAAGCTGGTTTGTACAATCGTTTTACTGTTAATCAATGAAATATCGTTTTTCCGTAAAGTAAGTGTCGATACGATATTAATGTGTCTACATATTTGGTGCTTAAGACATAAAAGAGGTGATGATTGTTTTGAAGATTTAATTCGGAAAAGAGAAAACGATTAGATGTAGAAGAAAACGTTTAAACAGCTAATAGCTTGAAAGTTATGTAAGTATGGCAGGTAAGTTCCTGAGAAATTATTTATTGTTGTAGATGACATTATTAATGGCCAAAATTTCTTTATTTTATGCGGGTTGTTTTTTTTCGAGGGTAATCATCAAATAACTTCTCCCGCTCGGGTTGGAGCGGGAGGGCGTGTTAGACTTGTACTGACTAAAACCCACCCGTGTTCCCTCATTTACCTGTGTGCCAGGGGGGACGGTATCTCTTTCGAACAACTCGCAGCCCTGGCAAATTTTATCCAGATTGCTGATCATTTTGTGTTCTACACATTTCAGCTCTTTGACGTTATTAGTACCACTATAATTTTCTGGAAAACGCTTGAATATTGGCGCGTAACTAATGTAACTTGAATTAGTTCGTTCTTCAAGGCAAACATATTCAGGCTATAATATTCCCATGGTTGGGACACAGGCCTCCCCTCGGTGATAGAGAGTGTTATACAGGGTGATTGGAAGATGGGTGCAAAGCTTTAAGGTGAAGATAGTATAGACAATTTAGAACCATTTAAGCCATGGTTGTCTTAGACGAAGTCTTACCAATTTTTTTTTTAATAAGGTTTAAAAGACGTATTGTACAATTTTTTTATTTTTTGTGAGCTTTAAATGTCTGTAAAAAAAAATGTCTAATGACACAGAAGCCTAAAACATGTTTTGCTTGATTGCTTACACATTACTTTAATTAAATAAATAAAAAATGAATTCATTTATCATTCAATTTGGCCATAATTATGCAGTTTACATTAAATTTTGAGAATTTCCGAAAAAAAACTTAAAAATTTGGTTAAAAATATTTGGTAAGACTTCGTCTAAGACAACCATGGCTTAAATAGTTCTAAATTGTCTATACTATCTTCACCTTAAAGCTTTGCACCCATCTTCCAATCACCCTGTATATATTATTATTTTTTATTTTTATTTTTATTAAACTTTGCCCCACACTAGGAATTTCTCCTGTATTGTGGGTGCGTTTACAAACATTTAAACTCTCATACAAAAACAGCCAGATCCGGAACAACTACTTGTAGGTCATACAAATATTTGTCCCGTGCGGGAATCGAACGAGCGACACGCACCGCAGCAGTCAATCGCTTAACCACTGCGCCAACCGTGCCGTCAATATATATACCCGTGTCGTTATAGATAACATTTGTCTTCGAATTTTTGGTTCTAGATTCTCCCTTTCTCTCAGGATGTTTTCTTTCAATGTTTTGACAGCAGTGATAATGGTGATAATACTTATAACACAAAGTAAAGCGCCTAAGTTCGATCGTACGACCTACAACTTGTAAGTCCCCGTTTCTACAGGGCCACTACTAGCCTTAAGGGGAACCTAGTCGCGGGCTCGAACTCACTGGTGGACCTGGCTAAAAATCACGCTGTCTCACCAGGCTTCGTGTCCAACAGAGATAGTATCAGTGATGAGCAGTTAGACGCTAGTCTACACGCACAACGTTATTGAGTGAGATGGAGGATCATTTATAATAAAAAAATCGCGAAAAAATTCTTAAAAGTCCTTTGGAAGATAGGGTTTTATGAAAAAGCCATTGCATAAATCAATGATCAATCAAGTTTATTGAATTTTTCGATAATTGAACTTTTTCGGTACCGACTTGGTTTTGGAGATTTTACACTTCTTTTACTACTTAAACACGCCCAAAGTTAGGTAAAATTAGCAAGAAAAACGAATCTTTATTGGCTCCTAACTTTTTAATGGCTTTTTATTTTAGTATTATGTTTCCATACAGACAATATTAATAATGATAAAAAAACGATATCATATTTTACTTTGAATGTGCCATGTCAAACAGTGGAGTAAAACACTCCCGAAGTTTGTGTGCAAAAAATGTGGACTAGGTTCACCTCAAGGTAAGTGACGGTGAAAAATGTTATGGCGTTCTTTAGGTTAGGCCTTTTTCTAGCAGTGGACGTCTTTTGGCTGTAGAAAATGATGATCTAATACTTAGAAAAAGAAAAAACTTATTTGATATCTTCCAAGTTTTCTTCCGAAAGACTTTAAAATTAATACTTTAAGCTGCTTCATTGTTTTTCTTTCACCAAAACCAATTAATAGAAAAAAAAGTGTTTGCTTCCATTGGAAATTCTTATCAGAAGTAAAGCGGCACGGAGCATATTACATTAACTGGTAGTTAGATGCGTTCGTACCCAGGTTCGATTACCGGCCGCAATATTTACGGGCAGACACGTCACGACTAGCGTCTATTGAAAATTACTAGTTTTTAAAAGCTATTTTATTGCTGGTTGAATATTCAGTTAGCCGTTATTTTAAACGGTTTGTGGGCTGTGTTTCGAATTTAGTATCGTTACAATGTAAGTGTATGAAGTGCTTATTTATGTTGCCACCCAATTATAATAAGGTTTTGAAAAGCTTTCGATATCTAAAAGATCGTTTAAAGCTTCATAAAAATATGTGAGCTATCTTTTCAGAAGATTTTTTCTTTGTTTGAAATCTACAAGATCATCTGATCCTATTGTTTTCAAACTTTACAAGTTTGGAATATAATCGTCATCCTTTCTTGGTAAAATAATAAAAATAGGATACTCGAGAATTATTGAAGTATTTTGATAGTTCTAACTCTACCTACATAATAAAAATTAAAGTTTCTTATTGTGTCTATCCGTGTGACAGCGTCGTTCTTTTGGTGTCAAAATCTAGTCGCAGTGTCATCTCGGCGACAAGCAAATGTCAAAAACTTGTCAAAAATGTATGGAAACTCGAGGGATTTTTGACAGATTGAGACTGAAATGAGACTGTGAACGTTCTTAAAATTACGAGAATTGTCCCTCTGAACTTCGCAACAGATTTTGATGTGGATCACTATCACTTAGAGAATTTACTCCGGAAGGTAAGATTATAATAATCATGGCCAAAGAATCAGCATCGCCATACACAGTAACAATACTGCTAGTCTTTTCGGCACTTTTCTTGTTGATTCTTTTCCTTATATTTCCTTTTTTATATACATGTACATAATATTAGGTAATATAATTTTATGTGTACTAACTTATATATTGTGTAAATATTTACAGTATTATACATGTATATTAAACTTAAATTATAAAAATATCTCGATGTTGTGTTAAGTCGAAAAAGCGAAACCAAGCAGGCGCGTGTTGCTAGTTCACGAATAAACTGAGCTTGCTATCGCTACCAATAATACTATGTGAAGAGGCACCGCGTGCTTAAATATCAAAAATAAAACAACCTTAAGCTACTTTATACTAAAATTGATTTCAGCTGTCAATATTATACCATGTTTACAGCTATTAGCTTAAACAAAAAAAGCTGTTATGAAACCGTTTAGGAGATGAACAAAAACACTGACAGGCAGATGAACTTCTCATTTTTGTTACGTGTTCCAATAATAGAAGATTATGCTATTATTAGACTAGACATTTTGTGCGGTTTTGCCTAAAAAAAATTGTTACCAAATCTTTATTGAGAAATTCGTGCATGAAAAGTGATGTAGCTGTAAGCTATCACGCCCTTTATACCAGCTCTTATTTTGGTATTATGTTTGATTAACAGTTTTTTTTTTAATTTTTATTCTTTGTGTTCGAGTTAAGTTTTCACTTTATTTGTTGGTATATTGGCATAGCTGGCTGACATATCTATGACTAATTATTTAATTAATGTTCTGTGTCTCGTAATGTTTATTACTTTGCCTATGTATGTATAGAATCAAGTCTATCCGACTAAACAGACAGCTGTGCTGCTGGGGAATTTGTTGCGCGACTTCTTCTTCCCAGCTAAAGCACTAGGAAGTGCTGAAAGGTGGGCGTTTTTGGGGGACTGTCTTTTGTATTTTGACGTTCGAAAAGTGCTGATTCTCAGCCTAATTTGAATAAATGACTTTTGATTTTGATCTGGGGCACATAATAAGCCTATAATGTTCCCAATGTTGGGACACAGGCGTCCTCTCTGTGATAGGGAGTGTGCCGTAATCAATCCATCACGCGAGCCCATGTGTGGTGGTAAATGTCACATGTCTTTGAATTTTTGGTTCTAGGATATGCCAGTTTCCTCATGATGTTTTCCTTCACCGTTTAGTGAGCAGTGGTGATTAAATAATTTACTCAAAATAAAACGCCTGCCTGAGTTCGACCCTAAGAACTACAACTCGTAAATGGGTGTAATAAAGAATGAAATTACACATGAATGAAATTATCCGAAAAAGGACCGGAGTCACCAACACAGCTTGTAGAGTGGGCAAGCTGAAGTGGCAGTGGGCTGGCCATGTTTGTCGAAGGACCGATGGACGGTGGAGAAAACGAGGCCTGAAGTGGAGACCGCGTATCGGCAAACGTAGTGTGGGACGCCCCCCAGCTAGATGGACCGACGACCCTGGGACAGCCTAGATGCGGAAGGCGGAGGATAGAGTGCTGTGGCGCAGCCTGGGAGAGGCCTATGTCCAGAAGTGGACTGCGATAGGCTGAGTTGATTGAATAAAGTAATAGTAATAAAGGTTTCTTTAGTACACGTACTTACAGTAGAACACTGACTCCTAGGTCACAACTAGCTTCATCTTTCTACCTCACCGACCTTGACAATTCAAAAGTGCCTGTAATTGGTTTATTTGAAATAAATGCTTTGAGTTTGAGTTTGACATTGCAGGGTTCCCCTATTTTAGGAGGTAGGGTTTTTCAAAATCCGATATACCACCTACCTATGTAAAATGTATTGGTATTTTGTGTCAATAAACAATTTTTTTTTTATTACTAAATGGGCCCGCTCTTTACCTCGATCACGCCTGATGGATAGCGATTAATGAGGTCTATGATGGATCGAGCGTACCCAGAAAATGCCTGTTCACTCTTGTTCAAGGCACTGGTACTCCCACGCATCGACGAAATACAGCAAGCTGGACGATAGTCGCGAACCAGGCGGGCGTTAGCCCTACCACTGCAAGGTAAGAATTGGCTAGTCATCAAGGTATTAGGTGTGACTGTGTTTATTTATTTATTTTATTTAAATCGCAGCCGTTACCACCACTGCTCTCAGTCTGCAAGAGAATACTGTCACTCCTGTTTGGTGCATACATGGGCATAAATCGATGTCTGTCTGCATTCTATTTTTATACCAAGGTTAACACAATATTGACAAGGTCAACGTTCGATTATAAAGTTCGAACTCGAATCTCGCTTGATGTGAAGCGATCGAAAATTCAACACATTAGGGGTGTCCGTCAAAGTGCAGGAGTTTTTTTTAAATTTACTAACGGATAAGCTTACTTGAGTGATTTGTATGTCTTAAATAGACATTCACAGTCGGCTAGGTAGCTGTATTTATTTTGTGGATAGTAAAAAAGTATATACTTACATATATTTCAAATGTTTTGAGTCATTTTTATTTGGGTAGCGTTACACATAAAAGCCAGGGTTTACCGACAACCGGGACTAAATACTACTAGGAAACGCAAATAATGATTTTCTTGGAAATTCTCCATAGTGGGGAAGCTTCCAGGTCTGATACATGTCAAAAACTTCATGTTAAGATCCTAATTAAAATAACAGATTCAAAATTTATAAAATTACAAGCTTTTTCCCGCAGCTTCACCCGAGTGGAAGTCGAAAATTATCCCCAGGAACGTACTATAACCATATAACAGTATCCTATACCCTAACTCAAGTCATGGACTATCCGTTTGCCAATTTTCATCCAAATCCGTCCAGCCGTTAAGGCGCCAAAACTTAACAGACAGACGGACTGAGTTACTTTCGTATTTATTATATTAATAATAACAAGATTCATAAAGCAAAACTAAATTAATATTGTTCACGCACAAAGCAGATGTTCATCGCAAGTGATTACGAAGGAGTCTCGTATGTCAATAGTATAGTTCTGCGGTGAAATTCGAGTGGTGCATGCGGTGGGATATGAAAACGAGAAGGTTACCCGCCAAGATGAGCAGCCAAGGGGATAAAATCGTGTTTTACTTGATTCAGAACAAAAGATATGGAATTAATGAAGCCTTTTGTTTGTACATAAAATCTTACTATGGAATACAGGACTTAAGAATTGGAATCATATTCAAATTCCAAAAGTGTAGTTACAAATGATAAAGAAATACTTGCACCATAAAAGTTTTGGTTTAAAATTGAAACTTGAAATTATTTGCAAAACAAACGAAGAGTAAAAAGGTGTTTGGGCCTATGAAATGGTAGTACCGTAAAGGAGATTTTGCGATTCTGCCTTTACGCCCAATATCGTTTAGATTTTATCGCAAGAATTACGTAACCAGAATTACAAGGATTTCAATAATACTAACCATACTAACAATTAAGAGAAGGCGTAATAATAAGAAATTATTCTCAATGAGATATTTCCATTGATATATATGGCTTTTGGGCTTTAGGGCAGAAGGCCACAGTTCGGGCCCGTTCTCCTTTATTCCAAAAATCAAAACGTAACCCAGGTATTCAACATAATGTCTAGAAACTCTTACGCCGATTCAAGAAGACGCCAAGTAACGAGTAACTAGATTGTAAGGCGTGCGTGACTAAGCAAGAAAAACTCAGAGATACAAGCGGTAAGTGAAGTACAGCACAAACCACTTACGCACAAATCTAAATACCAATAAACATTCATTCAACCGACCATCTGCTCGATCCATTCATCGAATAGAAATAACCGACCAGTATCCAACAACTAATTGGTCTTAGTTACCTTGTAAGATTTCTCTTAATTGCCAAAACGAGTCGTAACTCGTAAAACAAACGTTTTGGCACCGACCTTACATTTGGAACATGGAGGGCGCGACGCAACGAGTCTATCAATAAATTCCGATGCCTATTGGCGTTGTTGATCGTAAGTGAGGATGTGTGGGGGCAATAAAAGCAGAACTGGATCGGGTACTAGTAGTAACCGTCGTCCGGTTGACTTCCGTTCATAGGGTTAGGTGCTTTTTGCTCTCGATTTGAGCTGGTTTGATTTGGTAGATGGTGTATTTTTTTTTAGAAATTGTTACTTGGTGATTAGAGCATTTGTTGTTTTGAAGTTGGCCTAAATAGTGGTCTATGGTAGATGGATAGTAGGTGCGGTCAATCGCACATCCACAAGTAACAATTTGAAATCGACAAAACCTTAATGTCGGAACAGTAAAGGCGTAGTTCGTATTTCTAAAGTGTTCCCAATGAGCGTCTATTCTATAAGTCTGTCAACGTAGATACGGGCCAGTCCGAAATTAGTCAATCCGTCCAAAAAAGTGTCAAATTAGATTTTTCGGTCGTATATACGCTATAGACAGTAGGGACAGTTGTCAAATTGTATTGTAATTCATTCTTAGTTCGGGCCCCAAGCCATAAGTGATACGAATTTGGAAATGCCCCTCAACTTCGGCCGAATTTACGGAAAAGTGCTTAGGAAGTAGACCCCCTGATGTGCGGTTGACTATCCTTAAAAGACGTTGAGAAAACTAGTTAATTATGAATTCGATGGTCTACGTTTTGGCTGTTACAGTTATCAGAGCTCACTTGAAACTCACATTAATAATAAATAAAAAAATGCTTTGCCTACCTGATCATTAGGTACATATTCAAAATATTAATTAATCTAATTTATTAACGAACACAGCTATAATTTTCTCTCAAAGAAACAAAAACTTGTATATTTGACAACTCATGCTAATTAGTATGTTTACCAGTTCGATAACATGTGAAACAGAGGCCATTAATTTATGGGATCCCATGCTGTCATTTAACACTTATCTATAACGGTAAAATGCTAAAATTCACACATTTATCAATTTTTAACGAGACTTGAGCTTCCGACGTACGGAAAATATAAGGAAAGTAGTTAAATTAATGGTACATAAAAAGTAAAAGTTTGTTATATTTTAGGCCTTTTTAATGGCGACAAAGTAACGTTTTCATCCATTTTAGTTTTTGATTTGCCGATTAATATTTTCTGGTTGTGCTTCTATTGCATTTTTATGGACTATTAAAATAATATTGGTTTTTTGATGTCTTGTTTACGTATGCGAGGCGCTAATTTAGATTAACTTAATTAAAATGACATTTAATGTCGACAAAAACTTCTAAAACACTCTTGAACTGACTCAATCTCAAGCGCAGTTAAATCGAATCTCTGATCAAAATATTTACATCTAATATTAAATCTCTATTCAAAAAATTGCTACCAAAAACAATTCTCAAGCTACTAAAACTCGGCCAACAAACACCAATAAGTTTGATTAATAAAGGTTTACACAAATGTACTCATACCCGCTAGGTGGCTAATGTATTTGACCTCACATGTACCCGTGTTAGCATTTGAACTCCTAATGCTCAACCACAAATCACCTCACCGAACCTTTTCCCATCACCTATCACCCGACAGTCACGACAAATCGTATTAGAATTAACAGCTATCTATCAATTGACACATACATTTCTCTATAACACAAAATCCATTACCGTTTTTGTTTGCCCAAAGAAAGATTCAAGCAGTTACGACACGTTATTGGTAACAAATTTTATAGGAACAGTCGTTATCATGATTGATATGTGGTGGAGGCGCCCGTGATGTATAAGCAGCTGTCTATTAAATCGTTCGTTGTTTCACAATTAACAGGCTATATTTGAATATATTTGCGTCAATTTTATATAGTAACAACATAAATCTAATTATCAAATTGATTATAAAACGCTTTTTTATATATGATGGTGCTAATAATATAAATGGGAGATGTGGTGAAGATGATGCATCAAATATGAAAGTTAATGGTTGTGAATCTTCTAAGAGCAACTCTGGCCTAATTTTTGTGCTAGCTGCTGACGAATGGTAGTTGGAATATAAATCATGCACATCATAAAATTCGTATTTGGCAAGTCTATACTTTAATTAACATTAAAATCATTACTTTTTTCAAGATCTTCACTTAATAGTTGGTGGAATATATTATCTACTATTAATGGAATACCCACTTGGAAAGACTTCGAATATTTTTCCATTTATAGATAATGTCTTGATTAATTCGTTATTTTTTTGCTAGTGCTTTCGGCAACACTTATAATATAAGTATCTATTTTTGTCACTTTAGTTGGCTGGAGGTTGTATTTATTACTATTTATATTGTTTATCATTATCGTGAGTATGATAATCGTAGTGCTATTAATAACAGCATTGCACACTTTGCCATTATCTTCAAGATCAGCATCACTATCAACCACTACTCCTTTGATCGTCTCACTCTGATCTAATGTTAGAGAAAGAGAATAAGCTATATTTTCTCTCACTCCTTTACTAACTTAAATCACCCATTAATTACTATTTTCAAATTACGTAAGCAAAATTACACTAATAAATACCTTTAAATAGTTTGATTTGATTCGATAAAGACGGGCCCAAATTCACATCGAAATCTTCCCATAGCATTTAGAAACTTGGCTCCAGTTGATATAGAATCATTGGAACGGACGTCCTCTATTAGTTCACAAGGGATATTAGCATAAATTACTAAATATATAATTTATATGAATATATTTGCATATTGGATGTTGCCTATTATAGACAAGATGGTGAGTTAGTTAAATCATTAAATCAGTTGAAGATGCTTTTGATATAAAAGACCCGCTCATATTTTTGGAGCAATCTTTAATGACGTTGGCAGTAAAATAGATACATAGTCATTTTTTTTTACATTTTTTGATGCATTATAGTTAGAGATATAAATATTTAATTTTCATATTATAGAAGCAGATTGCCATTCAGTTGGGAAATGTTGATAATAAAGTGTCATCTACGTCAAAATAAATTGGTTCGATCATTTATCAAAAACTTATGAATACACTTCACAATTAAATAAATCAGGTAGATAATATTTTATATTTCATAACTATCAAGCAAGCATCCGAAGCATCGTTAACAAAAAAAATATTTGTGTAACTGCATTCTTTATCACGCTAAATGTGCGCATAATAATAAATTATTGTTCATAAATAATCAAACAGGTTGATAAATCATCGATTCATTTCGTAAACAGAAGTGAAATAAAGGAAATAATATCATCGCATCGCAATTTGGAACAGATAACATTGATCGATGCTAATGATTTGTAGGAAAGATTTGATATTGTGAAATCATTATGGATAAGATATCCTCCGCCCAGAGGATGATTTAGGGTGAATTTCACCAATGAAACTTAACAATGATGACACTAACAGTTCTTGACCGTGGTTTAGATGTTCTGATCGCGTTCAGTTTTATTGGTGAAATTTGCCTTTACGGTGTTATGGTGATTTTGGTATCATGCCAAATCCACCCTCGGTGCGTAAGTATTCTTCCATCATAAGTTCTGTCAGTAAGCAGTTCTCATTTTCTCGCAACTTTTTATCATCCCTTCTTAATCTGACTCCGAACTTACCTATGTATTTCAAGCTTCTCACAAATTTTTACTTAACCTTAGCAATCTGACTCCGAGCTTTACTTCAAGGGAACAACTTTAACTGCATTTTAATACAACAATTCGAAGGCTAGACTTTTGAACATAATTCTAGAAACTGCATTGATTTTTTTCACATGGACAATCCTCCCATAATAAAGATATGAGACTTGATATCTACGAGATCGTAACTCAACCCGTCATGGTCAGTCTCCCATAGCTTTCTCATCAAGGGTATCAATATGTACAGTCAGATGCACGGATCATATTGCCGAGTGTATGAAATTGTAAGAATTGTGATACGTTTTGAAGTGTGATGTGTTAAAAAATATGGGTCAATGGTCTCGATTGTCTGTGCGTATTTTTACGCTCTGTGAGTTTGAGGGCTGGATATAAATAGTATAGATAACTGGTTTATTGATCACGTGTCTGTTGTCATAATTTTTTTTTTTTTTTTTTTTTTTTTTTTTTTTTTTTTTTTTTTTTTTTTTTTTTTTTTTTTTTTTTTTTTTTTTTTTTAAACGTTGCCCCACACTAGGAATTTCTCCTGTATTGTGGGTGCGTTTACAAACATTTAAACTCACGTACACAAACAGCCAGACCCGGAACAATTACTTGTAGGTCATACAAATATTAGTTCCGTGCGGGAATCGAACCCGCGACACGCAGCGCAGCAGTCAATCGCTTAACCACTGCGCCAACCGAGCCGTCGAAAAATATTTTGTAGTATTTAACGTTATTAATAACCTAGACGCGTATTGCAAGGGTTGGATCGAGGTGGCCCTGGAAAAGGATGCTTGGAAGGATTTGGCTTTTGCTCGGCAATAGGACAGTATCATCATCATTCATCATCATTTCAGCCGAAAGACGTCCACTGCTGGACATAGGCCTCCCCCAAGCTCCGCCACTTCGACCGGTTCTGTGCTTCCCGCATCCAGCGGACTCCTGCGGCCCTCACAAGGTCATCGGTCCACCTTGTGGGAGGCCTTCCAACTTTACGTCTTCCAGTGCGCGGTCGCCACTCCAGAACTTTTCGACCCCATCGGCCATCTGTTCTGCGTGCAATGTGCCCTGCCCACTGCCACTTAAGTTTGGCAATTCTTCGGGCTATGTCGGTTACCTTGGTTCTCCTGCGGATCTCGTCATTCCTGATTCGCATCACGCAGGGAAACTCCAAGCATAGCCCTCTCCATTGCCCTTTGGGTGACTTTAAACCTTCTTATGAGGCCCATTGTGAGCGACCACGTTTCGGTTCCATATGTCATCACTGGCAACACACACTGGTCGAAGACTTTCGTCTTGAGACACTGCGGTATGTGGGACGAGAAGATATTGCGAAGCTTCCCGAACGCTGCCCAACCGAGTCGGATTCGACGATTGACCTCTTTCTCGAAGTTGGACCTACCTAACTGGACAGTTTGTCCTAGGTAAACGTACTCGTCCACAACTTCGAGTGCAGCGCCTCCGACCGTCATGAGAGTGGGTGTTACACGGGCATTCAACATGACCTTTGTCTTGTCCATGTTCATTTTAAGACCCACTCTTTCGGAAGCTCTACTGAGGTCATCGAGCATTGTACTGAGGTCCTCCATGGTCTCAGCCATGACAACTATATCATCGGCAAACCGAGTAGAATATAAAAAAAAAGTTATCAAAGTTATTTCAAGTGCTTTTGAAACAGCAACGGTAATATGAAATGACGAAAAAAACCGAGTATTTTTTTTTCAATTCTATTTTTGACTTCTGTTTTTTTTTAATATTCTAAGTAGGTATTTAATGTCCCGTTTAAGTATCACAATAACTTAAACTAATTGGGAGTACCACGGAATTAGAACCAGTACCTACTTACGTAGCGCGGTGAAATCGGCAAAAATTTCACGGGTATCATAGGTAATAAATTGCTCAATTATTAGCTAATCTACTTCGTGATTAATTAGAGAGAACTCCGTTCTTAGTCACTGAAATTATTCATGACACAAAAAATTGCAATAATTATCTGGACATTTGGAATAAATTTCTACTAATTACTCTTCCTTTCTTTAAGCTTGTATAAAAAGACTGCACATTGTTCCGAATGTTTTTTTTTGTAGACAAAAAACTACCGGCCCCAATATCGCGCATTAGGAAGTTTTTTTTTTATCCACATGTCAATTCGTTCGCCATTGATATATTTTTTGCCCACTAAGCAGGTAATTCTTGAGGTAACTTTTTTCAAATTTGCACCTTCACATAATGCACCTTTTTTATGGTTTTAACGCAATTCCACTAACGATGCGTTTGATTGTACACTTCCGGGCACCTTTGTGAAACCTGTTCAATATGTTTTTTTGATTCCATATGTTATAAAGCAACAAGGATAATCGATGGAATAGATCAATTTAAAATTATTATCGATTCGATATTTCGATTATATTTGCACGTAAAATGGCTGTAATAAGCTATTAAGACATGAAGCTTAATAACTTATTTTGCGAACATTAAAAAGAGCATTATTGATAATATGATTCCTAATAAATGATTGCTTACTTAATTTAATTTTTATTCAGCTACTCATCTTATCTTTATTCAAAAAGCAGCTTTAGCTTCTGAAAATAAAAGTTGAATTGGTTTGTTCAGCTCTGGGCATTAAACATTTATAACAGTGCTCCGGTACGCCGTTTCTGATGACCACAAATCACAATTTCAATAGTGCAAAGAACAAATTGGTTTCCAGCAAATAATTATATTTTATTGCAAACATTTCTACCGATAGCAGTGCGAACATAACTCTGCGGAACTAACTAACTAGTCTAACGAGTAAACTGTACGTGTGAGGTATGTCTTTGTGTTTGTTTATTGTTAAATTTATAATAAACAAGCTGTTGAAAGCGTAAGAATAGGGCTAGTGGAAATTGTACATTATTTATACGAATAGTAGCAAAGTGAATAGAGGCTTTCTTTAGAAATTATTTTGTTTTGACTAGTCATTCTCCTGCCCTTAACAATTATATCAATGTATTTGGGTTCGGCGCAACACGTCTTATTGTTTCATGTAACTTCTCTATTAGTCGAAATCTCGGAAGTCACTGGTAGTGCCGTTTAAGCCATATCGTCTTTGACACAGTCCATCCATCGTTTCTTTGGTCTGCTCCTATTTTGTTCTGACTGCCACTCATAAATATATTAGTATGTTTAGTAAAGCGAGGGTACAAAAACATGAAGGGGTTCGTGGCTAAATAATTATAGCCGCACAAGGTCGATCGAACTCTAAGCAGCGCTTGTTACGATCGATTCGTGGATGGGTGACCATTCACGAAAAACGAGACCCTTCCGTGCCTCGGAATGCACGTTTACATGTTGGTCCTTGCTGCCGATTTGTAGTTCTTTGACGTTATGGGTAGTCATTAGCTCAACCCCAGCATATTTGGTAAAATTCTAGGCAGATTGATTGATATGGCAAAGCATGTAAAAACTAAACTATCGTCGCTCTTACAAAAATTTAATCAATTAATATAATTAATACATTATGCAAATCTTTTTATACCATAGAAATTGGCGAGGTTTTGCTTGTCATGTAGCTAATATGACGAGTAATATATCACTAATGAAGCATTCATTGCAATGACTGAGCCGTAATTTCATTTTATGTTAACTAAGAACCACTTGAAGACTGTTTTCTTTTAATGATTTCTTTGTGCTCTCTTATAGTAAACAATTAGCTACTCTTCATTACTGAATAATATTATTTTGTTTAAACTACTTATTTTTTTACTCTTCACGAGACCAGACTGGCCTTTCCTGGGGTGGTCACGGCGTAACATGTGTCCTGGTGCGCCGATGATAGGGGTTATTCCCCTCCGAGGAGAGTCCCCGTGACGGACAGCCGCGGCGGGTTCGCGGATGGCTTACGCGTTTCCATGTTCCCGCCTCAAGCGGCACTGGAGGGCACCGTGGAGTTTTAGTGGGTTACACAAGGGCCGATGCCTGCCATGGGTGCGGGTTTTTCGCAAGAGATACCGCCAGCCCTGGCACACAGAGGGAACCACCCAGAGCGGGAGAAGTTATTTGATGATTTCCCACCTACAAAAAAAAACTAGACTGGCCTCTTTTTTCACCAAAGAATCAGTATTGCCATAGAACGTGGCAATGTTGCCAGCCTATTGGCACTTTTCCTGTATTTATTTATTGTACGATTTTTTTATATCATACAAGTTAGCTTAGGTACGTATTATGTACCTAAATGTTATCTTAAATTATATATGTTTTTTAAACAAATAAAACTATAAAACAACTTATTGAGACGAAAAACTTTAGTCAAAAATTAAATCAAAACGTTACATTTACTACTCCATTATAAACTAGAAGACATATTAACGTCAACTGATTGATGACGTGATAATTTCTAAATTCAACCGCGCCTAAGCGGGATTTAATTTACAATACAACAAAACGTTCCAAGTTTTTGGCTATAAATAAGTTATAATGGAGCACTGTGTTTAGCTTCGAGCGACTTTTTAGTTGCCCAATATCCGTGTTTAACTATATTATGTTCCCACGCGTCTTAATCTGTTATTTTTACTGCTTTCTCATTAATAATAGAAACAAGTTATTTGCAATAGATAGAAAAAATGGCCATAAAGCATTATTAGTAGTGTTTTCGAACGATATTTTACTTCATCGGTCGCCATCTGTCTTTGAGACCGCGTTTTTGTGAATTTCATTAAGGAATAGCAGTTACTATGATCCAGTTATTTTTTTTTATTTTGCCTTTTAAACCATCTTCATAATTTGTTATTAATTTGACAACTATTTCCCGTCTGTTTTACAAAAAAAAGCCCTTAACTCATCGTAATATTTTTCGAACCTCTTTGCTTATCAGCGTATTGTATGAGCAGTTGTCCTTAAGCATTTGAATAGGGATAACTCTTTGTTACGTTACAAAACCAACAACATCAAAGACTTCTATAAACATCTATAAACATAAAAACAACCAATAAATCATCTAAACTAACATAGGTGAACAATCCATGACTACCGCACAAGAAATCTTTCTATTTTATAAGCCTCCATGCGCCGACTCTAATAGCTCATAATATTAGTAAACCAATAAAAAACCACTGTAATCTTCGGTAATGAAATTCGAATCGTGATCTAATCGTTCTGAGAACTTCGAAAAATGAGACATAATGACTAAAATTTATATGATTCCAATGAATTTTCATATAAAATGGACGCTATAAAGAGCCAACTCTTTCATTCGCTTATTTACGATGTTTGATGGGTCTATCGCGAAATTGCTTTGTTTTTATTTTTTTATGGCACCTGAATTAAATGGGATATTGAAATAGTACCAATAAATGTCAGATTTCATTAATTCTGGTTTGTTTTTTTTTTTGGCGTTTTTGCGTGTTTGAGCAGTGGGAATTGGATTAATAAAGTCTACGCAAACAGTTATGATGTGTGATTGATTTACGACTTTTGGACATCTGCTTTGAATTTTCTCATTGGTTTAATGTCCGAACAGCTAATCTCATAATTTAATATAATTTGATCGGCTTGGTCTTATAACAAGATTTTTATTCCAGAAAATGAAGATGCGAAAATTACCAAGGACGCAATGATATGCAACCCAGCACCTCAACAGGGAGTTTAACAACACCAGGCTGTTAAAGGATTTGGATCAAGTTTCGATTGATATAATGAGGAGCTAGGAATGTTACATACTTCGTATCATAATATCGCTAAGTTTCAATTCAATTTTGAACTACACTTTGAAAGGAGAAACTGGTTTTTTTGGTCTAAAATTTCACGTCCAAAAATGTGCGTTTTTTAAATTAATAATTTGACTTTGTTTTTGATAGCATTTAATCACTTAAAAAAAACAAAAACAACACACACCATACATTCTCTTCATTTTTCTTATCTTTTTAAAATCTCTTCTTTTCTACTTTCTCATTATTATTACGAAAGCGAATTATAACTTTATATTAACACATGATGCTTACAAGGTTTTTAATTGTCCTTATTTGTGACTTTACGAACAATAGGTGATTATGGCTTTGTAGAAAGCGGTGGGCACCGCGGGGCGATCATTGTATTTGTTCGACGAAGCCAAGTTATCGATGGATTCACTATCTTTTCAATTAAAGATATCGATACTGTATTATACGCAGGCTAACAAGGAACCATCTGTTTTCGATTAATTAAAGCACGAATAAAAGGAGATCACTGCAAGTCAATCGTTAAGTGTTTTTGTAATTGAATGTAAAGGCTAGGTAGACGATTATTAAACTGTTTTGTGCAACTGTCATTTGTTGAGCGACGGATTAATTGAGTGTCGAGTTTTGTTGCTGTTGATTTGAATTTGTGAATGCTTACATTATTAAAATCATGTTAGAAATATTTCAGATGTAGCACGTGCTTGATTTTACTTATTAAAACAACTTTTTCCAGCGGCTTCGCCCGCGTGAAGGTGGAAATTTTATTATCCCACAGGAACATATCACCGGGATAAAAATTATTGTATGTGATAATCCAGGTTATAATCTATCTGTGTGCAAAATTTCATCTAAATCTGTTCAGCCTGTTACGTGATTGAGTAACAAATATCCAAACTTTCACATTAATAATATTATTAGTAGGATTATATTAAGACTATATATATAAGTAGGTATAATATAAATAATAGTATAGTATTAGTAGGATCTGTGGTTTGAAGCTACGTATACCTCCATACATATCAGCAAAACCATTTCACGTCTAATTCATTTTAGACCACTGCCTCGTTATCTACTGCTGATCGTAAGGTTCTATCATAGAATTCAGATCATAGGGTTATTTTTCCAGGCCAGGCAAAGTGTTATTTCCGTAAGAGTATTTTGTTAATTACAGTTTGATTAAAAGAAGAAGAAAGAAGTTTTGTTGTGATTTATCAGGAGTTTTTCAGGAGTAGCCCAAAGTCTGGATTTGCGCCCGTTAATGGCAATAGGCTCGCCTCCAATTACATGGGACTCAAACATACCTACCTGGTGGAATGTAAGTATACTATTGGTACACCAGGTCCTCTGCCTAACTCTTCAGAGAAGACCTGATGTTATGTTGTGGATATCATGTTAAGGCCCTGGTGACTTTAAACATTGTCGTTATGAGCGATAACAGTTCTTATTGCAATCCGATACGGGTTAAAATCTGTTGTAAAAAATTCAAATAATAAATAAGCAAGCATTGTCGTAAAAATACAAATAAAATCGTGTAAAATTAGAATTAACTATTTAAAAAAAAACCATCACTGGATGCAGTTTGGCATTTGGAGTTTTATAGTATATTTTCAATTATAATTATTATTGAAGGGATAAACTGGTTTTATAGATAATTAAGAGGTGAGTTTTATGATTTTTTGATGCATTTAAGTATGTTTAATTATGTTTGGAGTTCTATCATTGTATGCAAAAAAGACTTAAAAATCATCAAAATTATTTACGGTTAAAGAGATACTCTGGTTTAAAAAACCACCTTTTGAGCGTTTTCAAGAAATCACCGCCTTAAGTTGAATTTGTTAGTATTTTAGTGCCCACAGTGCAGATTGTGCAATCAACTGGCAGGTGTATCCACAATTTCATAGTCTAACATCTAATCTACGTACGTTATGCAGGCAACCGAGTAAACTGAATATGAAAAGGCAGGTATAAACAGGTGAACGTATTGGATCGTAAACATTAAATGAAAATGTCGCCCACTACAAGTGGATGGACATAACGCCCACTCTACGGTATAACGCGAAACTTGACTAGGAAACGACAGAATACGATTAAAAATAACTAACATTAGTATTTTACAAAAAAGGAGACTATCCTGATTTCTTTAGAAATGTATTAAAAGATATTTTTTTCTTTTTAATTATATTTTTTTTAAATAAAATATACTAACATTATATTTTTTTTATATTTTTCAAAAATACGAAAAAGGTTTGTCACCTTTGTTACTAGTGTTTTGTACGACCAGTCATTTCAACTTACATGATTGCAGATCAGACAGGATTGAAATTTCAGAACCAGGCTGTGAGGAATCATAGGATACATGTACCTACCTGAAGGCCATACCAAAGATTAGCTGTTAACTGTAGCTACCAATTAATAAAAACCCTCAGGGTTGCATATTTCTATCACTATTCATATTTTTCCAGGTAATCGTCACTAGCGTTGCATAATTCCATTACCTTTACTTATTTATGTAGGTACTAGATTACGTATGGATTTAAAAAATTGTCCACAAATGCAAATGATTATGTTTCTAAAAATAAATTAAGATTATTTAACCAACATATTTTTTGGATTTATTTTAAAATTGATACTTCTCTCTTGAAAAATGCAGTTGATGATTGAATAAAATAATATTGGATTTATTTTAAAATTGATACTTCTCTCTTGAAAAATGCAGTCGATGATTGAATAAAATAATATTCAAGAAATAAATACACAAGGAAATTGAACGTCTACAAAATTACGTAGGTACTTTTAAAATTATTCTCCTTACTATTAGTATCAACAAACCATAACAGTGTCCTCCTGCTCCATCCAGAGCGGGAGAAGATATTTGATGATTTCCAACCCTCAATAATAATAAAAAACAGTATTTCATCAAGCTAGTTATTACGCAAGCCTATAAAATATGTGATAACAACGAACAGCGTTATGGGCATAGACACCTATCAGCAAACATCTAATCACCGTGTCTCGAGAACGATTGGTTATTCAAATGTTTGAATATCCTGCGGGGATGGAATTGCTTCATGCTTAAGCAAATCAATAATAAATAGTTAACTTTGAATATTATGAATTTAAGAAGGTTTGTTTATAATGCAGTAGTTAGCAGTAGATATCTTAGGGTAGAAAAAAAATGCGATAATTCGGTGAATATTTAAATCATTCTCTTCGATTTTATTATCCGAAAAACAGCATGATTTTTTAAATAAGGTTTAAGTTTTTAGTTACTGAGTGCACATTTTTTTTATTGCACGACATTGATTGAACTAATTCATCAATGTTTATCAATGACCGTGATCGTGCACGTGTAGGTATCACCTACGTCATACTGATCTCGATAGCGTGACACTTTATTTAGAATGTCATCAGTTTACCGGGAAGGCAGTTTCCGATCAGCCTTCCGAATCAAATAAACTTTGGACCATCGCCCTCGTGACTTATGAATCTATTTGAATAAATTAACATCCAAGAATAAACTAACAAGATTAACGATATAACAAGCATGTTAATTGCAATCTAAACGACAATTCCCACGTTTAATAATGGAATTATTCCGAATTCTATTCGATAAACATATCCGATTTTCTTTCTTCGATAGCGTTTTATCGAACTATGAATATGCAGGCTTCCGTATTAATTTGAATTTTATTCATCTCACGTGATCTAAATGTTAATGGTTATGTTCTGCATAACGCCATCCTCATGAATACTAAGAAGTGGACACTTGTACCGCTCCTGGCTTATTTTCGCATAACGCTTTCCATTCTGAAAGCCCGTACCATAAACTCAGTTTGATGTGTTATTGTATTATGCAAAACCGACTTGTTTATAGATAGAAGTTTATGGATTTCGATATAACATTACAATTTTAAATACTAGACTGGTAGTTGATTTTTTAATTAAATTTTATAGTCGCCCGAGGCTTGAAAACGTTGAATAACTTTGAAATCTTATAAAATAACTATAAGTTTTATTGGTATGTAATATTTTGCGCTGTAAGTGCTTTCCGTAATTGGGATCAATATTGAACTAAATAATGGACTTACGTAGGAACAATTATTATTGGTTTTAACTTCGTTAGTTCATAAATTGTGATTTGAATTAAAATTTACGAACACACATACAATTTAGAAGATTTGGTCTAAAATCATACTGAAATGTGTGGATACGAATGAAGATATTGTGAGTTACTGAGAATTTTATAAGACAATGATAAAATCGAACGAATCTATCACCTTTTGCAGGATTTATTGGGAGACAAAAAGAACAAGACTAAAATATTCTTAAGCCCTAGATCAATCGTACCTGCTCATCTCACTAGAGACCTACCGTGAAGACATGTATGTATATTCAAAAGACAAACGTCTAGTAGTGAGGGGTAGTCTCATTGTAATATTGAAATTTCACCAAGAAAACGTAAATCGTCGAGAGACATTTAAATAAATGTGAATGAAATGAATCTTGTACCTCGCATAAATCAGTCATAGCTTGACAATGGGGCAAGCTGAAGACTTAGTCACAAGATGCAGTGGTGACCGGCATCTGTCAGTGATCAACATGCGACTATACACTTTATTTTATCAGCTGTAAGTAATATTCTAGCTCGTAATCCAGGTTAGAGTTGAACCAGTTTCTTATTTTTGCAAAATTGTAATAAGTAGTAAAAGGTGATCACTATTTTCTCCGAGTCTTTCTAGAAATTGATATGATCATTTCAATAGGAGTGCAATGTGGTTGGGATACTTTTAAAATCTTCTTTATAATTTTTCGGTAGACATTGAAAATAATATCTAATGTGTCTTGGTGCCAAGCTTGTAATCAAATTCTGGGCTGACTATATACACTGCTATCGTTTCATACAGTCAACCCAGAATTTGACTAGGAGTTTGGCACTTAATCAAATCAGGTTTTCTTTCCGATGTATACTGTAAAATTCAGTGCAACATTATTTGCGGCCAAGATGGGCCTCTTGGCCGTAAATAATGTCGCAGTGAGTTTTGGAGATGAACCTAAAGCCAGCTACACGTCAATGGAATTTTACGGTTATCGCCGAAATCTGTCACTCAAAGCACGGTAACGCAGTATTTGCTGGTACCGGCGTAAGAACCAAGCCTTAGAAATCTACCCCCTAGCACCTATCCACGCCAATCCACAAGTCTTGGAAACATCAGTGACCCATCAAAGAAAAATGAGTATAGCTTTGTTTGTCCCAGATTCAGTCATTGGTCATGAATTGAACCTGTGATGAAAACTGATCGCTAAATCTGGAAATCGAAACTGAACTATTCCAACATGAGTAGGGAGCAAAAAAATGGTTTAAACTACGTATCGTACATCGTATCCATAAAATGCCTATTGCTTGATCTTATTTGGTCTGTCTTAAATGAGGCTATCCATATCGCCTTCCTTACTAAGCACTCAGTTAATTAAAACTTCCATAATCATTCTACAAGCTTCTAACTCTCACTCCATTATCGAAAGAAACCGTATCGCCAAATGTGATAGGTACCAACCTACTCATAAGTTACACATCAAAATTGATTGACTTCAGCCACGCACGAAGTAACTTCTATTTGTATGGTATTCTCTTGAACAGGGATGGCAAACCTGTGTAGGCATATATAACAAGCGTTCTATTCGGTGACGAAATATAGAATTTGTGCACAGCAACAAGAACAACATGAACTTTTACTACTTCTTTATTACCTTTATGATATTTGTAGGTATATACCTAATGCCTTGTAACATTCTAATAGTATATACATTTCTGACCTCAATATGGGATTTGCATTACAGTTCTCGGATATCGGTGGCACATTCAAGCCATATTTCTTTTAAATTCCTATGTCATGCAGCTGTGAAAAGGTTTACCATCCCTGGTCTACATCATTCAAAATACACACATACATTTCAAACAAATCACTTTTTCGTGGTCTATCAATTAGATGTACGTCAATAATTATATGGCTGTGTTTATGGGCACTTTTAATTATAAAATGAATATGAATTTCTAATGAGAACAGTTGAATGATGTTCGTATTAGTAAAACTTATTTTGTGTGGATAATATATCATTTAAGCATGATTGACGGCTGATAAGGATTTTTTTCCGTGGTTTATTAGTTTTAACGTCTTTATTTATTTCTTATTCAGTTTTGGTATTTACATTTTTAATTAATTACGTCGAAACTATTTTGAGATAAATCTTTTAAGTAACTTTTTTCTATGCGAAAGTTTAGTTACATCTAAATTGAGTCTATGATTAGCTCTTAGTCTTTCAACCGGTTATTTTACTTCTTTTATTTTGTTATGTGCTCCTTCTGGTATGCTTAAAGCTATAACTTCTTCATTTGTCTCCATATAAATATCATCTCCACATAACACCAAAAAGCCTATAGGTTCAAAAATTAAAATTCCCATTGTCACACGTGAACTTATAAGCTGACCTTACACGGAAATTAAGGAAAGACAATTGCCTATTGCGAACTATGTTTTATCATACACATAATACGAGGTAAAAACAACATTACCACACTAGAAGAGAGTGTTGAGCTCATTGTTCGAACACAAAAGCGAAAGTTCATTCATTCGCTATGAGATAATTAGGTGTTTCACCCTATTGCGTCACACGACGCTTTTTCACCGATTGTTTGGACACTGAACTTATGTGCATGGAAAAAATTGCCACGCGTGCCATTGTTGTGTGATCTGTCGGAAGTTTTTTTTTCTAATGGTTGTGATGAATGTGTTGACGGAACGTTAAGGAAAATGTCATTGTGACAGCTGTCAAATTTGTAGGTGTTTTATTTAATTTTAGCCAGCTTAAATCTGATGTGTGAAGATTTGTCTTGTGATAGAAAAGGTTTGTCTTAATTAAGTTCTCGTCCACAATCTTCTCGAGTTAATCTTCGTTTGTCATCTTGAGTTCACTTCACTTCAAAATGTTTTATGTTATTCGATTCTTGTCATTTGCAATCAAATTCTACTCCTAAATCCAGAAGACAAAATCTCCAAATTTTTCTTACCCCGAAACTCATAACCAATCTTTCTGTTACCATCTGGTATTGCACCCATCAAGCAACAATGTAAGGATTCATTAAAACAACTCAGTAACCTCAACTGTCTTGGTCACAAGTCATAAGGTTACCCATGCAATGTCAACGTCCGTAGGGGTAATTGCTTCATTTTTGTCTCTGCTTGAATACAAGCGTTGTTCCCACGGCGCGCTCGTCTTTTGTCTTATTTCATTGTTGTAATAACGAAGCGAATCAAATTCGTTTCCTTATGTGTGTGTTATGATTTAAGTAGACTTTTCTTTGTTTCGAATTAGACGTTTTAATTTTCTAAAATATTCTTATTTTTAAAGTATTTTTCTCAAAACGTTAATTATGGTTTTCAATAAGTTTTTGTTTATATACAGGATGGTAGGGACATTGACATGTAACATGCTACCAGCCAACATCTACTGGGTAAATTTTTACCCTGTAACTACACAACTGTAACACAAAAAAATCAGCTGTTTTATAGAAAAATGCAATACCTACGCGGTCAAAAAGTATCGAACAGCAGATTTTTTTTTATAACCGACGAAACATTTCTACGCTGGAATCGTCCAGAATGATATGCTGAAATCTTGGTTACAGTTTGCGCACTGGTAAAAAAAATATCCTGTCGTTAGTATTGTACCGTGATAATTAACTATAAATAATATGTGTGGGGCAGGGGAATGTTGGAATTTTTCGTCCGTTTGAAAATTAATTTGTTTTATACATTCATCAGCATATTTTTTATAAAGTCTATACTTCATCAAAAAAATAATGCTGTTTAGACTGTTTTGTGTGCAGTACACTCGTCTATGCCAATTTATAGTACTCCAGACCAACAAAACCTTTCATCACAGAGCATTCATGGTTACTCTTACCACTACTATTTATTCTCATAAAGAATGCACTTCGCAATAATCTGCCGGGCATATCGAACCTCCAATCCAAATGAATCAGCAAGCAGCTTTCAGCTTTAATTATACCGCTAACCACTTCACAATTAAGAAGTCCATCGTACAAGCAATCATACTACCTAACTATACACTTATTAGAACTCGATTTGGAATAATTTAGAAGTTTCACGCTCCAATAACTTTAGTATAAATGCTGTTATAAATTGGTGTTGTCAAAATATATGAAACAGTCGTAATTAGGCTCTTGTAACGAACAAAAGTGGTATAGTTAATAAAGGCGCGTGCGTTGAAAGACACAAAAAGCTACTAGTTTGTGTGGTGTAAGTTAGGAGCGGAGTTGTTGTTTTTTCTGAAGTTGAAGAAGCTGTGAATCACTCGTGGCATGTAGTAGAAGCACATAATAACAGAGAGTTTAAGGAATATACGAATGAATAAGACCAATTTACAGAAAGCTGAAACTAAATACGGAACGTATGCTATATCAAAGTCAATGATAATAGAAGAATCTAAGAAGAGAGAGAGAATGCTGAGTAAAGTTTCAAACCAGATTGCATTGACTCTACAAACTATGAAAGAGACAAAAAAAGAAAAAACTAATTTGTCTGGGATATACAGAAAACAAACTGTAACCATGAATTCAGCATATTATTCTAGACGCCCTAGTGTAGAAATGTTTCGTCGGTTATACAAAAAAAAAAATCAGCTGTTCCATACATTCTGACCGCGTAGGAACCTACTGCACTTTTCTATGAAACAGCAGGTTTTTTTTGCAAAACCGACGAAAAATTTCTTCGCTAGAGGGTCTAAAATGGTATGCTGAATTCATGGTCAAAGTTTTCGCACTGAATAAAAACTTTTCTTGTATAGAATTACATTAGAGGAACTTCGCTCTTTGTTTACACCATTTACTTTTTAAGTGAGCTCAATGAACGCTAACGAAGTTAAATTAATTATAAACACAATGCTGTTATCAATACTAACATCTGACAATACCACAGTTATATTCGAAATGATTAGTATTGGAAATACTTCATACATATTTTCTTACATTTTCCTTCCTTAAAGATATTGTTTTTGTACTTTAATTATATCTTCTACTACAGCTAGTGTAGCTGCTGCTTCTTCCAACACTTTTTGATTCATAGTGATACGATTAGTTTGTTATGTACCCAATTTTCTATAGGTACCTACCTACCTACGCTACTCGACTGTCAAGAAGTATATTGTTTTATGTATGACGTGATATTAACGTAGCCAAAAACCACCAGACCAGCATAACAAATAATATTCAGATTCGTATGAATACTACACTCAAACCGTTATTTTGCTACATGTTAAACCAAGTTCTGTAAGGTCACATAATAAAGACTGAATCTTCGCTTTATTTTATGCTATCACAAATTCTTTAAAGCTTTCCGTAAATTCAATGGATAACTGAGACATTTTTTTATGTCTTTGAAAGCTTTGCTGTCATGTAGTTAGCGCTTGTTCTAAGACACTTAGCTCTGTTTTTATAGAACACAGCTCACATATTAACAGCTAGCAACAAACACTGCAATTGCTTTTTTACAATACCCGGCACGGACCCGACTCCAAACCAGTTTAGAGTGAAAGTTATATTTGTGCATTCTAACACCTGAACTAAGTGCGAAAGCTTCCGGTCCAAGCCCCAAGGTATTTTTCTATATAATTACTGATATAAAATAATTTTCTATTAGGTAGATGCTTAATGCCGGAATCGCCGAATGTAATGCGATAAATTATGTTGTTAATCGATCTAGTTTGGTTTGAGTTTCTTTGAAGGGCGTGGTTGGGTAACTTCCCGGATTTGGTATTTAGGTTTATAAGTAATCTTGCTTTCTGAAGGGATATGACATAATTATTTGAGTTTTGTCATCATCAACGGCAATATTGGGAAAGGATTTGTGGTCTTTTCAATAATGTGTAACTGCAACTGCAAATATCTTGCTGAGAGCTTTTGTTTTTTAGACACGAGGTTCCTTCATTCATTTTAAAATCAGTGTGGGCATGTCATTGGCCAAGTCTTGGAGTGTTTAAAGTTGATGAACAAAAACCGACTTCAAATCCAGTAGTGGTTCAAAATCTTCGTTTTTCTACTGGTGGTAGATTATAATTTAATAATTCAGAAATGCAACAAGATTCTAATGAAATGAGATTAGACTTGATTACTGAAATTGTCAGTAGGTGGTAGAATAAACTGAAAGCCATCAAACAAATAATAAATAATTTTCATCTAATCTTTAGACTTTATCGGCTACCACTTCAAGTAATTTGAAGGGAAACCGATAAAGTCTAAAGATCAGACCGCATTATCAACCAGCCAATGACGAACACAACAAGATAATTCAGAATTCAAACTCCAGAACTGTTTATAACTGCGAATACTTCCTCACGTACCAGTACCAGCCCTACAATAGGGAAAGCGTACAATCATGCGGTTTATATTATGATATAGTTTTTGTACAATTGTTTATAAAAACCACCATCTAGTAACCGACGGTGTTCGTGACTGTCCAGTATTGCGTCTAACTGGATACCTGGTGGTTTTATAACTATGTTCGTAGATGATATAGTTATTTTTGTATTTGGGTATGGTGTAGGTTTTTCGGTGGCTAGTTTGATTTTAATTTATTTGATAGATAGGTACAGTGGTAGGCACAGGTATTCTGAATTATTGAAGAAAATAATACAAGTAACAGTCAATATACAACATGTAACGGAAAGGGTATATACATACTAAGGGCACGGCTTCTTTGGATGATATCAAACGATATTGGAAGGGTTTTTTAATCCTATCTCTACATGTTCGGAAGTCATGAGATTTTTTAATACATTGATACCAGAAACCGAACTTTTCAAATTTAAATAAACACATCACTCGGAAGAGATTTATCGTGATAATGGCAAGTAACGTGGAAAGTTATTGACCTACGTAGTGCGCTGACACGTTTGTTATGATTTGAATTTAAGAAACATACGAAACCGAAAATTTGGTATCAATTCTTAGAGTATTTTATTTTGAGCTGAAACTATGTATAGTGATTCTATACCAGCTGTTAACTATTATAGTTAACAGCTGGTATAGATATAGTGGTTAAGGATAGCAATAAGGTTTCTGTTACACCCTGTATATAAGTCCCACTTTTGATGATCAAATAATACAATATTTGGTAAACGACGCAAAAGCATCTAAATTTTGTAAAAAAAAAACATTTTCTTTAGGTTTTTCCTGGTTAGAATAGGTACTTATGTTATTGCTAATTTTCTTTCTTATTATATTTTATATAGTTCATCCGATCCATATTTTTACGTCACTTGGAAAATTGTGGAAATTCGGACAGGTACCTAATATTTTTTCAAAAACACAACTGTATAAAAATTTTATTTACAAGATTTTGTCCATATCGTTTGGTATGGAAATCCAGCAATTGCGGTTCGGAAACTAGATTATTAGTCTCCTGAGAAATAAGTGATGGCTTCAATGATGATATCACTACAACATGACCTATCAGACCGGTTTTACAGAGGTATGGTTCAGAATCGAATGCGTTTCCTTATATTTTCCCTCTACAGAGTTCTTAAATAACATAACTAATTGCATGCTAATAGTGAGAAGAAAAATGTAAACAAAACATATAGAAAAGGCTCGACAGAAGTCATAGTTTGGTATGTACATATCCCAAAATACCTAGTTATTTAAGTTAGCTTCGAAAATACATATCATACCAATCAACTTTATAGATACAGCAAATAAGTATAAAGCATTTTTTAAGTTTAAGTATAAAGTCTAAAAAAATACTTAAATTTCGGAAGTCGGTGTGATCCGCAAGTTAGTATTTTTTTTTTTACTTTTTAGCTATCGAAGCTAACGCTAAAATAACGGGACAGTAATACAAAAAAAAATGAGACCCCGCTCCTGTTTGACGTCGGTTAAAAACATCTAGTAACAATATTGTATTCCAAACAAGGAAAACTACAACAGTAGTAACACGAAGTGCGTTTGCGCCGTTCAGTAAAAACGTGCTGGGTTAAAAGATCGACTGTTGAAAGAACTGTGAAAGCAATTGCCAGATTGTTAAGTTGCTTGCCCATTGCCCAGCACGCAGCTCAATTGCTTCAGTTGTAGTTGTCGAGCATAGACCATCTGCCAATAAGCCGTTGTTGTTTTACGAAAAAGAGATTTTCTTCTTAGCCAAATTCAGCTTGAAGACCATATAAATGGCCAAAGTTGCCTTACTTTAATCGCTGATTATTAATTAATAAGTAAAACTGCCGCCACATAATAATATGGCTTAAACATAACTGGCGAAATTCGGGTGTACTTTAGGTACCAGATACCACTGTTCAACCTGGGGCTAACAGGGGTAATGATATGTTCATGTTCAGATTCTTTCTAAACGATAGAACGAGTCCAAAATAACAATTTTTTTACGATAAAAAAAACAGTTTTGCAAACAGTCTAGTTATTTTTCTGTGGACGACGATGTAAGAACGCAAACGAGGCAAAACTAGTATGTTTGGGTCGTAGAACAAGGCGTACCATAGTTTCGGCTTACTCTAATGGAAAGAAGCCGTTAGATCATGTATGTACGTAATATGTTTACCCTCCAAAGACTCAGTTCAATAATCTAAGCCACCTAATACAAATTGAATAGGCAAGTTTACTTTAGGTTTTACCTTAATTGATTCCTAAACTATGCTCAGATCAATAAAATAATCCGCTAATTCATTCCATGATTTTCTTTCAAGATTAGCAGGCAAATAAATTTTATCCTTCTAATATAAGTAAAAGTATTTAAGAACTCCCTTGCCTTTAAGATCTTCTTAAGGGTCTTAGTAGAGATTATTTCCATATGGACTCTTATCTAGATTTTAATATGCAAAGCTTTTATGGTAATTGAACTAAATCGTTTACTGATGCAATATGGAATTATAAAATGCTATTTGAATGTAATTTGGATTTAAGTTTTTAAAGGTAACCTCAGTTAATTTTGCCCATCAGGCCTTTAGTAATTATTATTTTAAGTAATATATTAATAGTTTTAAATGGTATTTAAATAATTAACTATTACTTTGGTAGTGAGTGAGTTTGGTATCATCCTGCTTAGTTTGAGAGAACTTAAAAGGAATAAAAGTGTTTTCGTGATTATCAAATTAAGAAGCAGTCAATCAAAAAGGAATGACTAAACTTAATTTGTCTGCATAATTAGATTGCATACGAAACATAATGTAGTCTAGAAAACCAAATAACCAGTTGCGTCTCAGGACCTTTGCAAAAGATTCCATAAACTCCTGCCTTTTTATGGGTTTGCCTCCTTTCCATCTGTATATATCATTGTATTACAAACTTATCTTTCTGTCTCTATTAATTGAATGTCATCCTACTGTATTATTTTTTATATTCCTATTTCTAACAGCCATCGTTTAGTGTTTTCTTAATGTTTGTAACGCATGTGTTGATAGGTTTGCCTCTCTTACATCTATATCTATACTTATATTTACCTTGTTTCGCTTATCATTACAAAATTATCTGTCTGTCTCTATTACTTTATTGTCATCACAATATTATAATTATTCTTTTTATTATTCCGTTTCCAACAGCCATCGTTTCAGTGTTTTCTTCATTTACCTAAATATATATTTTGGTCTACTTATATCTTCCGTAAAATCATGATTTATTAAACTTTATGTACGTCAACTATATACGTTACATAACTGACAGAAGAAACGGAACACCAACCACAGTAGAGCTGAACAAAATTCATACCTCACTGATTTTTCTCAGTATAAAAAAATCTGTGAAATTACCATAACAATGGTCGTGAAACTTATCTTATACCAATTATATTATATTCATAAGATGGGAAGACGTCATCATAATCTATTATAATTTTATTTGTTTGTTTGCTATATTTTCCCATAAGTTTTATGTTTTATTATTATAATATCTTAGTAATAAATAATATTCAAGCGGCCGTGACGGCTTTAAGTATTTGCGTTGATCAATTTGATTTGCATAAGTTTCATAAAAAATAAGTTCCTTATAATTTATATGAAATACTTACATTCATTTTATTATGCGGCTGTTATGTCAAATTATGTGTAGGTAGGATCAATAGAGATTTCAAGCATTAAATTAATTTAGTTCTATGAATGGAGATTTTAAGACTTAAATTAATTTAAACACCCATAAAATAGGTACGTAAACGTCTTATTTGAAAAATTATGTATTTTTACTGAGCACCTGTTATAGTGATATTAATTTAATGTGTAGCTGTCTTCATTAGGTTCATTATTTAAATGCCTACAAATGATATTAGTAGGTACCAGGAAATAGGTATTTTATTCAAGAACATAGGTGCCTAATTAACAAGAATAACAGAAAGAAATGAAATCTGACTTGTTTATTATATTATTTTGCACTGACAATGTTACCTACCAATAAGATTTTGTTTTTCAAAATTTACCATACTCAATACATTAAGAATGTACATTATAGTCACTTAGAAAGATTCAGAATTTTTTAAATATTTTAATTCATTTTTTGCACCGTAGGGCAGAAAAAGAAATAAAATATTTACCGGCTTCAGGTATATAATAGGTCTTTACCTATGAAATTGCCGTTTTGTATGAAAAAATTTAAACGATTTTTTTTCATGTATTTTTTATTTGTATTAATCGAAGTAATCACCCATGCAATCAATGCATCTTTGCCATCGCAGTGGCAGTTTATTGATGCCCTTCTTAAAGAAATCAGCTGGACGGGAGGCAACAAATTCTTCAAAGGCATTTTGTACTGCCTCTCGGGTATTGAATTTTTTTCCCGCCAAGAAGTTATCCAAATTCTGGAAAAAGTAGTAGTCTGTAGGCGCAAGGTCTGGTGAGTAGGGCGGATGACGGAGAGCTTCCAACCCCAGTTCTTGCAACTTGGAGACCGTCTGCTGTGCAGTATGAGGTCGCGCGTTGTCGTGCAGGAGCAGCGGAGACGAGCGATTGACCAATGCTGGTTGGAGATGTGCCAGCTTCTCCATCATTGTGTTCAGTTCTTCACAGTACACATCTGCAGTAATGCTCACCCCGTTTGGTAAGAAGCTGTGATGAATCACACCGGCGCTAGACCACCAAACAGTGACCATCACTTTTCTAGGGGTAAGTTTTCGTTTAGGGCATTGTTTAGGTGCTGAACCAGGATCCAACCAACTTGCTGAGCGCTTGCGGTTATCAAACAGAATCCATTTTTCATCGCAGGTAACAATGCGGTTCAAAATTCCTTCATTTGTGTGTCTGTTGAGCAGTGCAAGGCACGTCTCGACGCGTACTTCGCGCTGACGATCATTGAGTTCGTGGGGCACCCATTTGTCAAGCTTTTTTACCTTGCCAATTTGACGCAAATGGACCAATATTGTTTTGACGCTAACGTCGAAAGCTGCTGCTAATTCAGCCGTAGATTGTGTATCATCAGCTTCCACAATCGCCTTTAATTCGTCATTGTCGACCAAAGTCTTCGGACGACCGCGAGGTTCATTTTTCAGGTCGAAATTTCCAGAACGGAAGCGAGCAAACCAATAACAGGTGGTGCGTTGGTTTGTAGTGTTAGCTCCGTAAACGTCGTTGATGTTGCGTGCCGCTTGTGCCGCGTTGCTGCCACGACGGTACTCATATTCCATAATTACTCGAATTTTTAACGTATCCATGATGACGAAAAAGATTGAAATGCGATGAAAATGTAACACTAATCAATAAACAAATGACTACTTTTGGAAAAAAAAATCCATGTTTTTAAAATAAAATTAATTTGAAATTAGAATTCTTACCCAAACAAAAATTATTTTGATTTGAAATGGCCAGTACTGCAAAACGGCAATTTCATAGGTAAAGACCTAATATAAAAATCTCATCTCTTAATATTTGTTTAAAATATTATTGTATTTTTTTTCCTAAACCACATAATTCTTAAAACTAAGATAACAATTTTCAATAAAGTTCATTGACTAATTAATTGTGGGTAGAGAGAATAATCTCAATTATCTTAATGTTTCGATTTACAATCATCATAGGGTAGTTAACCCTTGTTTATATAATTACGTGAAAGGGCTTAACCCTTTACATGCAATCAACCCCTTACAGAACCACTGACCGTGTAAAAGTATATAATCACTTGTTGACACTGGTACCTACAATATTTATTTTTGCGCCCATGTATACCTACATATGAGTTAAATATTTGTGAAAGGGGACTGATTCAAAGGCTGTAAGATAAATCAATTAAAGAAAATATTACTCACATCATGATCCGGAACGTATGTGTAAACATGCAGCTTATCGATCCTTATGGTACCCTGGAATGGATACAGCAGTGACCCTCGTTGAAGCTCAGCAGAGGTCCACACGCTGACGGAAGCCTCGCGCCCCCTCGCTCCACCAGGCCTCAAAGCCAGGCTCAAGTCTTGCGGAATCAACACCAAAGTCTCCATTTTCAAAACACTTCAGTCTCTCTCCAAAGTTCCACCCACAGTCACCACATAAATGAGTTATATTTAAAAATGTGACCGGTCTCGTCCATCACACTTAATGAGAACAAATAAATTAGTATACGAAAAAAAATGTCGGGACGTCGGTTCGATTATCGGTCGGCGATGTCGCCAACGAAATATCGGCGGTGCGTGATCGATCGCCCGGTGAAATGTCGTTATGTGTTAATCACTGCACGTGAGTTTGTATAGTGTAGCACACACTCTTAAAAAAAATGTTCCAAGTCCAAAAAAATGCGCGAACGATCGAACAAGCTGTAGTGTAAGTCCGGTAATTCGGTACAATATTACATTACGGCTCTGGGCGGGTAGTGTTCGGCGCATGCGCGGTAGGATGCGCACGCGCTCTTCTCTGAACGTGCACTGAAGGAAGCGCTAACATTGACCTTAGCCGCGGCCGTGATCGCGTTTACAGTTCATTTTTTGTTCGATAAAAAGGAGAGGAGTAGAGCCCTACAAGAAATCATTTATCCAGGCTGAGCTAAATTCAACCTTATTCTTAGTGTAACAAGATACGTGGGAATGTAACTGTAAGTTTGTAAGGTGTATAGTAAGGTGCTCCCCTCCAAAGGCGGCACCTGCTTGACCGTGCGCCGCCCGTCAGAGTGGCGTAGAGCGCGGTGCGGCGCGCGCGCACCTGATCCACCTGTACATTATAGACAAACCTTTTTTTTAGGACCAATTATTTTTTTTGTAGTCTGAAGTCCGCGTTAGATGCGGCACTAATTGTAGTAGCATTTCTTTTTAATATGCATAGTTTTTTTTTAAATAAAAAACTTAACGGTTCAAAAAATTTACTGAACTCATAAATCATTAAATTATTGCATAAATTATCAATTAATCTGATGATGTTGGTACAGTTAGTTGCTATGGTTTGTATTGATTTTTTTACGACTTGCAAATATTTAGTGGGTAACCCTTTTAATAGGGTAATTCATTAATAATGTTGGTAACATGTTGATGATGTAAAATAATAAGATTGGTTTTGAATTTGTTTAATATGTAATTTAAATTAAATAAATTGCTTAGAGGACTTGTCGCATAGAACCATTCAGAAGAAAGCTATTGAAAATAAATGAAACTATCTTTTTGTATTGCCTAAATACATTACGTACCTACTTAATTGATTGTGGCATGAAATCATCCTTGTAAATCAAGTGGAAGCCTAAAAAACATATTTTCTACCTATTAAGACTATTTTCTTTTACTTCTTCAAAAAAATTCATAGCTGTACGGATAGATCTAATTATTAACATTCAGAAACCCGCAGTTAAACACAATTATACGTCGGCACCCATGTTTGTGTTCGTGACTTTTCTAAATGACATGTCGGTATATTATAATAAAAAAAAACTCGAAGTTACTGCTTTATTCCTTTCGCACGCTTACCTAAGGCATTGTTCAATCTCGTCTTCAAGTTCAAATGTCTTCATTGTGTATTATAGTACGGAAAAAATGTACGCAAACATCAATGTTTTATCTTTATGGCAACTGAAAGTTGAATAAATTGGATTAATTAAAAGTTGTTATGTAAGAACGTTTTTGGAGAGCGACCCTGCTATTTTATTTAAGTTTATTAGTAAAGCATCAAAATTAAGTGAACGTTAGTAAAGCACATTTAAATTGTTTTTAACAACAGATACCTAAGTGCCAACAATTCTGAACAGTAAGTGAAGGCATTATAAATACAGTAGCTCGGTAAATACTGAAAAAATAAACGGTTTTAATGATACTCCAGATACTTATATAGATAAACAGCTACTGCTGTATAAAGCTACGGAAACGCCAAAATAAAGAAGGCAATTTCTTTCTTTGACCCTGTAGCCAAAATATTTCTAACTTAATATTATGGGTAAAATTAAAAATATTTACAGTCAAAAACATAAATTTATCAACTTCTACATGACACATCAGATTTATACACCGTCAGTTACATTTAATTATATCGAAGAACCCGCTGTGGTATTTTCGGAAAATAATCAAATGAAATTGATCGATATTGCCCACGACCGTGGTGTTATGATATCGGATCCTCCTCATGGAAGACCGCAGGTTTAACACTGAAACTAGGTCCTCACCAAGGGAATTTCAACCTTGGGTTGGGAGCTACAGAGTTGCTTTTAGCGGTTGTTGTGTGGTCACACATGATACGAAATGTCGACGACCTGCATACACCTGCCGGCAACCGCAATCCCACTTGAACTATATTAGGTATGTTATAGGAATTTAAAAACGTGTTATTTACCAGCATGCAACGTGACTCCTGGGCATTTGACATTTTTAACATAAGGGCTGTTTTTCAAATAGTAATTGAGAAGGTAGATGTTTTGAGTAGAGAAATTATATTGAACTAGTGCATCTGGTTAGGCTTCCTCATATATTTTGTCAAACCCCAAGAAAAACAAATAATGAAGAAGTTTTTTTTTTGTAGGTACCTAACCTATGTATTTTATACTTACCTACCTCTGTTTTATTTCTTTAAAGATTTAACGGTCTTAACGTGGCCAATTAAAAGTAACCAAAAGATTAAGAACTTTACAGTTTGGATAAAAATAAACCAGAGTACCTACTTATGTATGTAATAAATTTATGATGCCGACTGTAGGTAGGTATCTATTTATAAATTCATGTAATGAGTGAGTTTATTACGTGTATAATTGGTATAATTTTTATGGCAATTTAAAATATTATTACGTAGCCACTAACATTGATAGGTAAACGAAACATTATACGATCATTAGGATCAATCATAATTTATGTTTTTTTTTTTTTAATAAAATATACTTACCTAAAAAAAAACTTAAAAAAAGATCTCTAACCCGATTCTTAAATGAAAACATATACCTACCCTAAAAATAATTAAATTAGCATAAAAATCAGTACTCACAAAAATCGTATCAAAAAATTTAATATCCGAATAAGTTGCGCGTACGCAGCGGGGCGGGGTTTGGGGCGTGGCGTCCGAAGGCCCGCCTCGCGCCGTGCGTTACCGGTGCGCAAGACCTATTGTTAGCGCGACCGACGATTTTTATTTGTCAGACGGAGTTATGTTTGTTTTAGAAGCTTTTTGACGTTTCGAATGTCGGTAGGTACTTATGTCCGCCTACTGGGTGTGATTGGATTGTAGAAGTGCTTTGTTTGATCAGAGCTTTTAGACAATGTTTGATTTATAAATGGGAATATATAAGGATTTCATTTTGAAAGTGACTGTAATAAATTATGATGCTATTAAATCTAGAATTGAACTTGCTTTTTTTACTGTCAATCTAATTTTATTTAGCTTATTAAAAAAAAAGTTATGGTTAAGGTTCATATGGTTACGTGCCATCTTTCCATATTTTATAATATTATTCTATAACTTGGTTTTTATATTAAAACTTATGAGTATCTACCTACATACAATCATTCATACGAAGAAATATCTTATTCGTCATTTTGTTATAATACCCGTCAAACGTCTTTAGAAAACATACGACAGCCTATCCTACGTTATCGTAGAGACAGAGCCGTAGGTATAGAGCGTCCTAACTGCTCTACATGTAACTTGGTAGCATAGCGAAATATGCTCATCATTAAATAATGTTATCAGATTTTCTTTTCAACCTGACTGCCATTGTTATATTGAATTGACAGCTAGGATTAAACAAACTTGCTTAATAATAAGGTCTGTGAAAGGGTTAGCCGATTATTTGCTTACTGATTACCTACACCCAAAGAGCAGGCAACATCGTGCTATTTAACTTAAACTTTCTTATTATTATTTGTTTATTGTTAATTAAAACGGTAACACCAATTACATTAATTAACATACAGATTGAATAGATAACAAACATATTACAAATACTAACATAGGTATAATAGAGGACAACCTAGCATACTTACTCTCGCAAAACATCAAACACACACGCATGATTTTACTCCATTCATCAGCAAATAGATCACATTCAGGATAGGCGGTCAGGAGGGCGTTGAGCATCCTTAAAGTACGACACATAGGGGACTCAGCTCTGGCAAAGCTCTTATACCATAAAGGGGTTAAACCAATCATAAGGACATCACATTAAAAGGGTTAATCTTGAATTCAGGCGAGCGATTGAACGGGTTACTCTTAAAAAAAGTTTTGTAACTATAAGATTATACATTATGGTAACCCCTGAAACTTGAGACATGGTAAGAGGCACGCAGTGTTGCATGCGCGCTTATATTCTCATAAAAGTGGTCCCACTCGTCCTCCTGCTGGACCTGCAGTCGTAGGATCGACCGCACTTGACGGGGCCAGCTAGGCATGGCGAGCACTTACCAGTAGGGGGTGCGGCGAATGCAAAAGTATCTTTCTGTCTCCAGATAAAATGGTGGTAGAAAGAGCAGTGGGATTTTAGCCGGTAGGAGTCTGACATAACCCTCCCTTCCTCCCAGACGGAGGGTACCCATGAGGATTCTTCCACAGAAAAAAACCGGGGTGATCAGTGCTTACTTACTTATGCATCTTCATATTATAGCTGTCAATGATCATTTAGCAAAATTAATCACCGCCAAAATCAGAACCGCCTGGCCGCCTCGCCATATTAACGTGTTCAATACAATTTCACAAAGCAGTTTCACAAATTAAGTTATATCTAGACCACATTCTTCCCATACAAACTTCAGGAGTGTATTACTCCACTGTTCGAAAATGTACATCAAAAATTAAAAGTGAAATGGTTTTGTGTTATTATTTATATTGTCTGTATGGAAACAGAATCCCAAAAACAAAACTCATTAAAAAGTTAGGAGCCAACAAAGATTCGTTTTTGTTGCTAATTTAACCTAACTTTGGGCGTGTTTAAGTAATAAAAGAAGTGTAAACTCTCCGAAACCAAGTCGGTATCGACAAAGCTCAAATATCGAAAAGTTCAATAACTTCATTGATCATTGATTTATGCAGTGTTTTTTTCTTAAAACTCGATCTTCCGAAGGACGTTTCTTAATTTTTTACCTTCCTGTGTTACTATAAATGATCCTGCATCTCACTCAATAACGTTGTGCGTGTAGACTAGCGTCTAACAGCTCATCACTGATACTACCTCTGTCAGACATGATGCCCGGTGAGACAGCGTGCTTTATTAGCCAGGCCCACCAGTGAGTTCGAGCCCGCGACTAGATTCCACTTAATGATTACCAACAGCGCTCCTTGTCATTGTTAACCCTACAAAATGGTTGAGGTGGATGGTGCTGAACCACGTGTTGTGTTTGTGAACAGGCACTGTCGGTTGAGGCTGGTCATCTTTTAATTGCCATGGCTTATTTTAATCTTATATTTTTAATTGTTTCTTCATTTTTTACGTTGTTCTCACAGATATATAGAAGGAACAAGCATTATGTACCCAGGATTCTGTAATATCTTGATTTAAAAGAGTGTCCTTGGAGTTGCTTGTCCGTTCTCCATAGAGATCTACGTTTTGGAATGGGCAACCAGCTTCAAGTTTCTTACTATCCGACTCTGACAATTCAAAAGTGCCTATTAATAGTTTAGTTGAAATTAATGTTTGGAGTTTGACTCATTCAAGAGCCTAAATACAATATTGTAGCAGAGTAGATACTAAGTCAACAGAGTTCACACTTAGCATTCACGTCCAAACTCCCGCCCCGTATATTCCAACCCGATGATCCCACAACGAACAGACACTAAGCGGGCTCAACCCGTCACGCGTCCATGTGGCTTAATTGTCATTAAATTCAACTCAATTTGTGTTCCAAACTCAGATAAGTTGGTGTAACAAGTCGCCTTCGATGCGGTATTGTACGATGTTATTATAGCCTTTTTATTCTCTTTATTGTTCGGCTTAAAGAATTTATTTTATAATATCGAAGAGGTGGGTCGGTGAAATTGACGGACGTTTTTGATCGAGCCACCCGCTTTGGAGGGTTAAGTGAGTGAAAGAATTAATTTGGGAGTTATGTTATTAATTTTATGTACAAATGCGAACAGAATTTTATTTTTTAAATCAATATTCATTTATTACCATCGTAATTATTTGATAGATATAACGTTTTTGTCATAAAAAACATCGAATTTTTATAAAAAAAAATCCGATTTGATTACATTATTGGGAGAATCCTACTACGGTAAATATGGAATACTTCATCATCATCATCATAATTTCAGCCGAAAGACGTCCACTGTTGGACATAGGCCTCCCCCAAGCTCCTCCACTTCGACCGGTCTTGTGCTTCCCACATCCAGCGGATTCCCGCGGCCGTCACAAGGTCATCAGTCCACCTTGTGGGAGGCCTTCCCACTCTACGTCTTCCAGTACGCGGTCGCCACTCCAGAACCTTTCGGCCCCATCGGCCATCTGTTCTGTGAGCAATGTGCCCTGCCCACTGCCACTTAAGTTTGGCAATTCTTCGGGCTATGTTGGTTGCCTTGGTTCTCCTGGAATGCTTATGGTAAGGTTAAACTCAGGTACTGAATCTAACATAGACCTAGGGATGCCTGTACAGTGGCGCAAAATCTGTTCAGCAAACAATTGGATTAACAAAATGAAAACTTTCTATAAATCGATTAATATAGGTAGGTATTTAATTTTAATAAATACATCAACATTTTAAGCTCATACGTTTCCCAAAAAAAACACTTCAAAGCATAACGTCCAAACAGGGCACGCCGAAATCGGATTGTCCCTAATCTGTATCAAAGGTCCGGTGACAAGCCGACATGTCCCGAATACTCCCGAGTCGCTCCGATTTTTATTTTAATACATCAAAAGATAAATATCTTAATTTTTTGACGTATTCACTGAGCTGTCTGTGGTTTACAATTGACGTTCTGTCGGTAATAGAACCTAGTTATAATTTGATTTTGAGTAATGCGCAAGCGCAGGTGTCGTGTTTCATTGGTAGGTAATGCTCACGTCTTGTTTCGTGGGATTAATTTGTTGTTGTTGATTTAGTGAGTCATATTCGGATTGGCTAATATAACCTATTTCTACTTCACAAGATGCAATAGAGTAACTGACACTGGTGAATGTCGTGAGAACAGTTTTGAGTATGAATTTGGATAGTTATAAGAGTAGACGAAGACCAAAAAAAAGATAGATGGACGGTGTCAAAGATTATTAGGCTGGAAAGGCGTTGACGTGACGACTAATAGAGAATTATGGATGAAACAGACATCTGTGGACGTATAAGTAAATAGTTGAGGATTTTTCATAAAGGAAAAATCGAAAATGTTGTGAAAATTGTTATACTCTTGCAAACGCTCGCACACTCACTCATACTTCACTCAGTCACACACACTCTTTCACAAACATAACAAACACTAGAGACATAACTACGCAACACTTTAATTTAATGTTTATTTTTATTTTGTTTTTATCGTTTTTTTTTTTTGTTATTTCTCTTGGACTTGCTCGAATGGATTATTGTGTATAACGTGTACTGTCCTATTTTCTATATACACATCACTTTGAAGGGACACTGGTTTCTAAGATACAGGTAAAAAATTACCTAGTTTAGAAGTCAGGTTTTTCTCTCTGGAACAATAAATTAATCCATTTTTAGATCAAAGTACTGTTAATGTATTTATGGATAAATAAAGATTTTAGTTATTATTATTTATGTTGCGCTGACCCCAAATATTCTAGGACTTTTAATAAAGACTAGACAATGGTAAACGTGAAATCATAATTAGTCTATAATGTTCCCGCTGTTAAGATATAGGTTTACTTCCTTCAATAGGGGGAGAAGGCTGTAATCTAACTACGCGGGCCCAGTGCGGTTTGGTAGATGTCACAAATGTTCGAATTTCTGGTTCTAAGTGAAATATGATGTGAATACCCGTCACTCAAAGTAAAATCACTTAAAGTGTCACGTAAATATAAATAATAGTATAAAAAAGTAAAAAACACGCTTTAAAAATAAAACTAAAAAAGTAGAAAATAATTGAATTCTATTAAAAAGCGTGGGATGCTTTTTGAGGTAGTTTTTTTAATCAATTAATATCAAGCACCCCACGCTTTTTAATTGAATTAAATTATTTTCTCCTTTTTTAGTTTGGTTTTTAAAGCGTGTTTTTAAGTTTTTTAAACTATTCGTTATTTTCTATTTTTTAGTTCTGCTAACTACAAAAACGTGTTTTTTTTTTCATTTTTCTATTTTTTTTTTTTTAATGATTGAATTGTCATCGGTCCTCGATAAGTTTACAAAGTTTCAATGAAATCTGACCGTTTAAAGTGGGTCCAAATCGCGTCTAAAGGAGTCAGTTACAAACATACATACAAGTGAAGCTAATATAAAGCGTGTAAAAATAGCTGTTCCATATATTTTAACAGCTGATTTTTTTTTGTATATAACTCATTTAGTTGCGGTTATATCTCATTCTGTCTCTGACTTTTGTAAGCTAATAAAACGACAAAAAGTTTTTTTGAGAACGACGTTGTTGTGTTGATTGAGATTAAGTATGGGGGTTAAGTCCAATCTGATTTTGGAGATCTAATATTAATCATACATTTATCCGTAGATTAAATACATTCTTCTATCCAGTTGCAAAACAATCCACCTCGTCGCATGAAATCAAAACTTTCTGTTTTTTTTTCTTTTCCTTACCTTACTTTACACTGCACTACCCAAGTCTTGTCTACTCTAGCGTGAAGACACACCACAACAAAAGAAAGCCAACACAAAGCGACGGGACAGCTCCTGCCATTACGCATACCTACATTTGCATGCAACGATCGACTCCCACTTAATTTGGAGTTTTCTTCCGGGCCCGAGGCGTAGTCTCGACGCATTCCTACACGCAATATTACATTTAGCGGTTGAAAAACGAATTTTGGGAGTTTATTCGATTGTTGTTTGGCGGTTAAAATGTTAGTATCAGGTTTCATGGACAGCTTTATCAGGGAACTGTTTTGATTCATCCTTTTGGTGACGGGAAAGAGTGCGATACCTTCAAAATATTTTGATATTCTACGAGTATGGAATATCTACTTATTATTATATAAGATTCCAAAGGCCTTGTAAATATACCTAATTCAACTGCTGACCAGATGGACTGCAACCATTGTGAGCCTACAATGTTTTTTCTCTGAGAGGGAGTTGAACTGCAAGCCAACTACGAAATACGAACAGGGGCATCCAAAATGCTCTGTTGATGTTGGTATGCAGACCGTCAGCATAGGCGCTTAACATTTCCATATTAAGCCAGCAAGTATCTTATTATAGAAGAAACTTATGATGATTCGCGGGCACTTTACTACCTGGTTATTTCTGTTCTAAGGCCGAGTATATATCGACATAATTTACCACACACATTATAACGCATGCAAACAAGGCAATTCGTATCACCATATGGCCAATACATTGCGCGCGAAGGGAATTATGCCCCACATGCCGTCTCCTTGATACATTAGTATAAATGCACTTAACTGAATGGCAAGCTGTTGAGTCTTTTGTCGTTTTTTGCAGTTTTTGGCAAGGTTTTCTATAGATATGAGGCAGTTTGAGTCGACTTTTTGAGCTTATCTAGGATATTACTGACATCGGTGAAGGAAAACATCGTGAGGAAACCTGGCTTTATCCTACTTCCTACTATATCCTACCATAATATTATAAATAGGAAAGTTTGTATGTTATTTCCAGTTTACGCTGATCTCGCACTGTAAGGAAATCCTATACAATGCGAGATCAGCTTATACTAGAAATGTATAGCTTGATATGTAGCCGTGTGTACGTACTGGGATAATTTTCGACCTCCACGCGGGCGAATCCGCTTGCTAAAGCTAGTTGTTAATATATATTAAATCGCCAATCTGTGCTGAGCAAGCAGGATGATTAGAGATCGGATATTCGGATGTATATTCACCTAAAGTTGAGATGTTGGCTAACATGGAATGTGCTTTTGTATCGAAAAAGTCTTAATTTAGGCAAGTAATTTGTTTATTTTTGGTTTTAACTAATACAAACCACCCCTCCTCCAGTACATACACATATTTGTATCGGGTTAAACATTAATTTTAAATTAATACACATCTGAATAGTTATGCAATCCAAGAATCCCGGGGTTTTTAATAAATATTAGGTACAAGTAATTTATAAAGCCCCTTCCATACTTTCAGAGCTAAAAATTATCTTTAGGAAAATATGCACCCGATTATCCGATCTCTGATGATGATCAATGCTTGTGCCTTCTTTCAAATTATTATGATAATAATCATAAAATTTCCCAAATTAATTACTAAGTCATGGAATCAAGAAGCAGGGCCTCAAGTCTGCTATTACAATAGTGTCAGAATGGCCTATCATTGATTTCATAATAGTTGATTTTGACAAGTTTGGTAGTCTACTAATAAAATGGCGTCATTATGACTTTCCAATGGTCAGCCACTGACACTCCATTGAAAGATATGGCATTTATTGGTAATCTCGTACATAATGACAAATGAATGACTGACTTAATTTACGAACTTCCTACTACTTTAGATTGCTTCACTAATAAATAATATGTAAATATATATATATAAATAAAATCTGGCATGAATAAAGGTTCAAATTTAGTAGTAGTTTTTCGAAAATCATTTCTACTAACGAGTTTTATAATAATGGCAATACGAAAATGCCATTAATTATAACACAATTCTATTACGACACCATTGACCGACCAATGATCGACCATTATGAATTTAGCAGATTACGAACTTTTGGCAAAATGACAAATGAATGACAATGGGATCGTGTTGGAATGACGAATTTATAAAAATAGTAGACTTGGGCCCCAGGTGAGTTACTATGGCACACCTCTAATATAAAATTAAACTATTCTCCTTACCATCTAATAGTAATTGACAGGACTAAATAAAACACGTTCTACTAACTACTTAATTGCCGGAAGGGAAACAGACATTAAGAACGTCAATGTACCAGCATTATTCTAAATGGTCATCTCACAAAAAACCATAGCGGCCGGTGGGTTGTTCTTATGAACGGCGGTAGATTTAACATTGAAATTTGTTCCCGAGGCGATGCAGGAGTCTAATTGTTCGGTCGGCGCAAATTATAAATTCATTAATGGGAAGCTTGGACCGGCGGCCATGGAGATTTTTCATGTCTGTAGCGTGTACATACTTTTGTAAAAGTATGGGTATGTATAAGTGTACCTACATTTGATGAATGAATGTGTGCGGCGTTTGTGGGCGAATGTCAAAGTGGTTTAATAATAAACTGTCAAAATGTGCAATTTTTCTAAGGTGTAATAAATTTCAGGAGTTAGTTTAGATTTTGATTGGTTTTTTAATTGAATTTGAAGTGGCTTGGAATAATAGAGCGACAACAGTTATTGATTGTTATCATGATTTATCAACACCTACTATACTATACTACTATTTTGTCACGTACATACACAATTTAACAGTATATTTAGCTGCATTATTTATTTGATGTTTTACCTCGCATTTCTTTGTTAACTTAGGTATAAGATTTTCATATAAAATACTTCAACGAATTTTGTAGTTTTTACCCATTTCAACTTCTGGAAGTCAGGTTGTGCAACAACAGTTGTGTTAAGTCACGCAAAACTTATTTGCATTTAAGCGTTCATCCCGCGCGGCTTGGCAACGCAACGTCGCCTTTCTAGTGGTTTTTCTCTATTATTTGATTAAATATAAATCTATACATCTTACAATATTTTTTTCAACCGAGCACTAAGATCGTTGGTATTTACAAATATTGTAAACATTCACTCTTAAATAAAAACATTTCACACACAAAGTACTGCAAATAAAACATAATAGCCAATATGTCGATTTTTATGAGTAAATACCAAAATAATTGTAAAAAATATAGCATACAAACTAATAAATACCATCGGCCTAGGGCATGGTTGAAAAAAAAAATATTTTGATATAAACTTAATAAGATAATCACGAAAAACCAATTGAAATATGAAGTTGCAAGCCCGTGTTGAACGCTCTTAAAACAGTCAACCCTGTCACAGGCCGCGAACGCGGGTTCTGTGTTAATAAAAAAAGGTTTTATTTTTCCACAAAAACAAGCGCAGGCATTCAAACAAAAACAAGTGACAATCTTTTGAAGCCCGAACCATATAATACTTATGTATTAAATCTGTGTATTGGGATATCCCAATACACTGATTTCACGCCTCCTTATCCCAATTTATCAACATATACAGAAACCAATTGTTTGTTGTTCAAAAGGTCAGTGACCTTACAGTAGCAGGAACAATTCTAACAAGATATTAATTGTTCAGCTGACGCCTACGGCAGTCTTGTTAAAATAATTGTCGGTCTACTTGTAGCTATTTTTCAACCCATACTGTACGGGCATGGCTCATTAAAATCTTATACACGATGGTGATTAGATTTGTAGGAATGGTGTACTGGCACGCGTTCCTTGTATTTATTAATGAATGGGTGTTGTTGGTTATAAATGGGGAATTAGTATCTAGGCGATCAGAGATGATGACTCGTTGACTAGTGAGGAGGCTTTTTTTTGGAATGACATCGCAGGTCAACCTATGAAGTGGTCGCCTGCTTAACCAGACTTGCCTGTGGTTAGCACATCTTAGTAAATTATGAGTTCCAGCCAAGGCTAAAAAACTTAAAAATAGAGCGATTACTCGCTAAATTTGTAGTTCATTTAATCACATTATAGTTCATTTAAATCCCAATTTATCATAAAATTGTCATTCAATGAGATTGAACTTAGAAGATGGTTTTGTTGATTTTTATAATTACAATTCCGTAAAGCCATATTTGTACCGTGTGTTGCCGGACGTAAAAGAATAGCACCATCCCATATCTTCCCGTGGGTGTCGTAGAAGGCGACTAAGGGACTTACTAGAGAATGGTACAGCAGCGTTCTCTATGCATTTACCTGCCTGCCCAGCATGGCGATTATGGCAAATCCCTCCTTTTGGGAGAGGCCCATGTCCAGCTGTGGACGTCTCTCGGCTGAAATGATGACTCGCTAAGGGCACCCCCTATGGGGTACGGACCTCGGCTTGGAGCATCGTTAGCAACAAGGGACAGGCTGGACCGGACTGAGAGAAAGCTTTTGCCCTATGGTGCGTCAAATAGGCTATGGACGATAATGTTGGCGTTGATGACTTGAAAACGTGTGCTAGTTTCTAGATTACAGAATACGATCAAAGATCCCTTATATTAAATACTCATTTAAAGTATTCTGAAAAGGTTTGTCTAGTGTGGTTGGTATGGCGTAGCCACATAGCACACAATACTATGCAGGTATAGCACACAATACTATTTAAAGTTTTTTCTGTATTTTATTTTTATGTGAATATTGTGTCAAAGTCAAAAAAGATGATTCCTCGGCGTCAAAGCAGCCTCTGCAAAGCGGGCTGTCTGTCGCGCCCATTATAGGCAGGTTGAGTATAACCAAATGTTTGCACAACGATTTTTATAAATTGTTAATCAGAAAACCTCGAGGCATGTGGTTAAATGATCACAGCCGCACGGGTCGATGGATGGTTTAGCTACGCTTGCTGCATCATCCATTACATACCGAAAGCCCAAAATTCTGACAACCAGTCTTACCAAGAGGTACCGTGTTACTCGGTAACTGGTTTGTGGAGGTCAGTTAGGCAGTCGCTCTATAAAAAAAAAAGTTTTTCAAAATATACATATCCTATCCAAAGTCACCGACTTCCGAAATTAAAGTTATTTATCACTTTGTAGTGTTTTTTTGGAAGTCGGTTGGTTTTTTTTTTAAGTTTTTTTTTTCACTTTTTAGTCATAGAACCTACCCCTTACAATTCGAAATTTCATCATCCTTGGGGTCAAAATAATGCATATTTATGCGATAGCAGCAATCACGGTTTGTTTGCTGCTATTTTTTGAAGAGTTCCGTTGCCTGTCTCCAAAACGCATCATCAGATCTATATGAAATTTAACTGAGACCATTTTAGAATAAACTCCTTTCGAACAAAAAAATAATTTTGCAAATTCGTCTATACGGGCTGATTTTTTATTCACCGTCCAAATTTTTCAGGGTAATAGTACCCGTTAAATTGAACAACTTTCTCCAAGGAACATGGGTCGAAATATGAAAAAAAAATCGGACCTCCCATACAAAATCGACCAGCTAACTATTGATTTTGCATGGGAGGTCGATTTTTTTTTTCATATTTTGACCCATGTTCCTTGGAGAAAGTTGTTCAATTTCACGGGTACTATGACCCTAAAAAATTTGGACGGTGACTAAAAAATCAGCCTGTATATGACGGAGTTATGCCCGAACATACATAAAAATAAAAATAAATATAAACATGTCGAATTGATAACCTCCTTCTTTTTGAAGTCGGTTAAAAAATACTGGTATCTAGCTAGACTAGAAGCTAATCTCAACAAAGTTGGAAAGAGACTAGACAGATTGATTGTTAATCAGGAAACCTAGAAAGGCGAACCGAATATTAATAATATTATATTATGAGTAGTTTCTTCGTGAGTAACATTATGGTTTTAAAGCTTCATCGAAGATTACAGGATGCCATATTTCAATCGGCTAAGTCGTGACTAACAAATAAAACTTATCGCTCTAAATGTGAATATGATTGTAAGTTAACATCCTCTAATATGGAATTAGATCTCCGATTCCTTCAAAATGGTCGGTAGCTAAAGCAAAGGATACATTTTAGTCTGTAATTAATCATTCTTTGAAACAGAGGTAACCGTTTTGTGCCCAGAAGGGCAGAATTCTAAATATTTGTGCTAGAGGTCCTAAGATTTGCTTTTAATATTTTTCTAAAAGATGATGTTCCGTCTACGATACAGTTAAAGAAACTGATCTTGTTTCTAGTGTCATTGCCCATAGTAATTTAGCTTCTTAGAATTTCCACAACTTAGTGGCCAACTTAGGCAGCTAAAGGCAGCTAAAAAAAGTGTTTTGAAGCGTTGATAACTAGGCAAGATTCAGCAGTTTTCGTTGAATTTGCATAATTATATTTTTTTTTAAACATCTCCATAACTAGGTATTATTTTCTTATCAACTAACATAAAATAGATATTACTTTAATTTTCCATTAAACGTTGCAGGGCGAGCTTCCCTTGACTGATGAAATACCTGTGCATGCATGTTTAGAACAATCATTTACGAATATTGCCTTTCACTTTTAGCAATTTAAAATTCCAAACTTCTTAACGATCCCTAAAACCTTCAAACGAGAGCTATCATTCGAACGTTTACAGAATTCCATTTGGCGTTTCCAGACGAATATTAAGTTTGTATGCAATTTTAATACCGCCTACGGTTAGGGAATGGCAGCTATCATTTAGAAGCAATACCATGATGACTACTGTTTTGCGTATTCGTAATCGTCTGCATTTGGAGGGAAAATAGAGATGGGAACACCGATTACTGCAATGGAGTCGATTTCGTTGCTATGCAGACTTCCGATACTACTTGGCTTGCTTATAGGTCCAAAACCCAAACCAATATACCAATAGTAGACCAATAATTCCAGTAACTAAATCATGGACATCCAAATATATATGGTTTAGTAATTGAAACGAAGATCCTAATCGCACGTTATATTCCGCTCACTTGGCGAATAAAAGCTGGACCGGAAAAGTGTCATATTTTGACCGTAATTACACTTTTGCTTAACTTTTCGGCATCGACTGAAGAAATTAAGGCAATGCTTCTGTGGTGCCCAGATGTCAATGACATTGTGCGATTCCAATCAACCGTTCACAGATTTCTAAGAAACTTATGATACAAAATAATACAACAGTAAATATCAGCAGATTTCTAACATAAATAAGAAAAATACCTTCCTAAACGTTACACATAAATAATACCCATCAATATTTTTTTGTATGTAGGTAAATGCTTCTGTTATTACTTTTTATGCAACTAACCTACAGCCTAAAACAGTTAACATAGTTGGTAGTAATTTATAAGAACACAAATCGCCTCATAGTAGGCATATCGAATCGAATTATAATCGACTAGTTTAATAAAATTGGGCACCTCTATTTGTAATGGGCAATCAGATTCGAAAAAGGAATTAATTTGATATGCAAACTTTTTTTTAAGATAAAAAAGGCAATGTTTTAGTATTGGGCGTTGCAAATAAATTGATATGCGTGAAACGAAACGGTAAGCAGGAGGCAATTTTGGAATTGATGTACAATATTTTTTATGGCTTATGGGTATCGGTTGGCTTGAATTATTTGTTATTTTCGTGAATAAAAACATAATTGTAAAGATAATTATTAAACCGCAATGACTGGATGGTCCGATCGCCTGTTAGTTTAAAGATAGCAACATGTCGCTTTAAGTTACCTTACTAAAACAAAAACAAACGGTGCTTAAGAAAACACTGCAAAGTAAAACATAACTCGGAATTCAGTTTCTTTGGATATGTATTTTAGCACCGACTTCCGAAATTAAAGTTATATATAACCGACTTCAATAAGTTCCCCTGTATATTTTTATTTGTATGTTCACCGATTTCTCCGTCAATTGTGGATGGATTAAGTACAAAAAATATTTTTAATGGATAGGGTATGCTTCAGGGTTCGCCCCATATAAATTTTAATAACATTGCTTTGGTTGTTTTTGCGTTAGCCTCGATTATACGTTTTTAATCCACTGTATGTATCTCGATGATATGCTGTTGCTTTCTGTCACTGCTGTTTACATGGCAAGTAGTGGTGCACGAATTGGTGTGGGGTAGCTACTATGATTAAAAAGTGAAAATTAAAAACTTAAAAAAAAAACAATTGACTTTCGAGAAACACTACAAAATGAAAGAGTTTTGTTTTAAATCCATTTACAATAATTGACAGAGATATCGCGAAAAAAACACAAAAAAACATACAGACGAATTAAGAACCTCCTCCTTTTTAAAGTCGGTTAAAAATACAAACCAAACAAATTGTCAAACTCAATCTATTCAAACTTCATCTAATTATACTAGCTCATTGCCGATTGTTACTTTTGTGGCGATCTCATTCATGCCAGGACTTGATGAATACATCGATATATTTTCCTCCAATTAACTGAATTATTCAATGTTCAATTATTAAGATTTATTACACAGGATAGCACAGATTGTGGCTGGAAACTTGGTTCCCGTTTGTGGTTAGGTAACTGGATGCAATTTGGCATAATATTGGACCATACCGTTGATTTTTTTTTGCAATTTGAGGTTATAAACGTATCCAGAACCAGGCAGTCGGTCCATGTAAAATACTGGTATGCAGCTGCATCCGGTTTGACTGGAAGCTGACCCCAAGGCTGAGCAGATGATGATGTTGAACGTATCCAGGATCTGAGTTGCATTACTGATACTGCTTAAACCTCTTCAAGTCTAAATAGTTTTTAATGTTAACTGCAAAAGCGCAACAAGTTGAGTTTGAAACCTCGAACTCTTGAGTTGCATTCCAACTAACCCGTTGAACCATGTCCCTTAACTGTCTAGTTGTGTAAATCTTTGGTTTCTAGAAAGCAGTGAACACTTACACAATGACTACTGTCCGAATACAGACTGTTTATTGACACTTTATGACAATTATTGGTCAAAATTACAATTTTTTGTGACGGCCGTTATATTATGACGGAAGCCTATTCTATCATTCTAAGAAACCGTGGCTTTAATCTAAATTGTACAAGTCTCATACCTACTACACAGTTTGCAATAAGTACTAGGCTATCAAGAACCATAGGAAGTACAACCGAAGGACCTGTAAGGTCACTCCCCATAAAACCTTTTTACATAATTACCAACACAATAGCCGTACTTAAGCCACCGACTTAAGCCGTTTATCAGCCTTTTATAATACCGATATTCTTTAGAAATTCACTTACTACATGGGGTGCTAATTGCAAGCAAAATGAACAGATAACGATGCCCATTCATAGGACGACTCGGTCTTATAAATTGTATCGGCCATTAATTTTCCTTATAAGTAATTATAAATGTGTAGGAAGCTTTTGTACAATATTGGCAGTGTGGCAGTGACTTGAGTTTATTGAATATTGATATTTATGAAATTATGATATAAGAAAATAAAAGGGAAAAAATACGTATATTTGCGGTAAGACATGACGCAAAGGATGGCATAAACACATAACAAGTTAGAGATTTATGCGGCACATCCAATTGCCACTAGTGTTAGTTGGCTATAGATAGGTACTTGGCGAATTTATCAAAATCGAAATGAGAAGTGAAAATGGAATAAGAGTTAATAGGATCTTTTCCATTTGCCATGTAGTGCTTTTCTGTGTTTTATTAACTTTAAGATATTGTCTAAGAATTAATATGTAAAAAAAAGAAAAAGTTGATTAATCACATAAAAATCATGTTAGGTATCTTTATAAAAGCACCAATAAATAAACGCTCTTGAAAGCTTTTTTTTACTTTTCGGATCCATTCAGTTTCTTTTAGAAAATAAATTTCACAAAGTGTGTTGAAATAGGTAGGTACATATATCAACAACAAGGGTGCCTGGAAGACGTCGCAGAGAGCGATAGTTTGTATATTTTGTTTGATTTATTATTTGCTATTTTTTTCTGGTGTAAGCATACATATATAAATAAATAAATAACTTCCACCGCTCACTGACACAATTCCACCAACTCGACTACCAACCTAAATATTAAAAAGCCCACGACAAACCATCCGAAACCTGAATAGGCCGCCTTACAAGAAGCGGGCCCTCTCACAGAGATAACGTGGACAGGAGCCGAGACTAAAGAGATCCGCCAAAGATATACCTCGGCTAACAATTAACAATGAGACATTATATTCACGAGTAATGCTGCCGATAATTACCAGGCCGGACGATTTGCACAACCAAGTTAAGTTATAGCTTCTTGTTCTATCGTATTAATTGATGGTGCGTTTTGAGAGTTTGTTTTTACACGCTTTATATTAGCTTCACTTGTATATTTGTTTGTTTGTATGTAACCGACTCCTTAAAGCGCGATTTTGACCCACTTTAAACGGTCAGATTTCATTGAAACTTTGTAAACTTATCGAGGATCGATGACAATTCAATAAATTAAAAAAAATAAGAAAAATTAAAAAAAAAGAAAAAAAACACGTTTTTGTAGTTAGCAGAACTAAAAAATACAAAATAAATAATAGTTAAAAAAACTAAAAACTCGCTTTAAAAACTAAACTAAAAAAGGAGAAAATAATTTAATTCAATTAAAAAGCATGGGGTGCTTTTTGAGGAATTTTTATAATCAATTAATGTCAAGCACCCCACGCTTTTTAATTGAATTAAATTATTTTCTCCTTTGTTAGTTTGGTTTTTAAAGCGTGTTTTTTAGTTTGTCCTTTTATTATTAATACCTGTATTGTTGTATATATTTACTTAATAGCAGTTTGATAGGTCGTTTTGAAAGGATATTGTGACGATTATAGGGCCTGAAATATGGTGTAGCTAAATCAGCCTCTAATATTCTCACTGCTGGGACACAGGCTTCCTCTCTGTGAGAAGGAGTGGGCCGTAATCCACCTCGTGGACCCAGTGCGGGTTGGTAGCTGTCACATGTTTTCAAATTTTTGGTTCTAGGACATACCAACCGGTCCTCACGATGTTTTGCTTCACTGCTTTGAGAGCAGTAATGATGGAATGAAGTATGTATTTAGTAAAGCGTCTGTCTGTGTTTAAACCCACGACCTACATCTCGTAAGTTGAAGCCGATACCACTAGGCCACCACTGCACCCTTGCTGCTCCACCCTCCCAAGTGCGGTGTCACTATGTCATTTTTTTTTTTTTAAATGGAACGTGTGGTCAACTTTTATGATTATTTATGTAAGATAAGATATTATAATCATTTACTTGCTCAAACATGAGTACAAGACATACAGCAAAAATTGTCAGCATGCAAGAGATTTTAAAAAGTAAAGATAAAACAGGTCAAAATCAAGATCAAAAGTCATTTATTTAAACTAGGCTGAGAGTCAGTACTTTTTCAACGTCAAAATTACATAAGACAGTTCCCAAACAACGCCCACCCTTCGCCACTTTTTAATGCTTTAGCTGGGAAGAAAAAGGTTATCACGTTTGCCTAAAACAATAGCATGCAAATAATTCAATGATTTATAATGACACTGCGAATCAAGTTGTTTAAAAATGTCATAGTAATACATATAAGAGCATTATAAATAATAAACTGGTAAAACATAATCAAAATCTCCCCAACCCAAACCAAGATTTGTAAATATGAAAACGAAACCCCAATTTTGTGTAGGTTTGTCATAGTGACGAATCGGGACGTACCCAATAAAAGTACCTACTTAGATTACAAAGATCACAGAAACGAAAAATTTAATTCTTAAAAGAAGTAAGTTTTCTAACGACTAAATAGCTACAAGAGCCTGTGATTGCATTCATTCATGAAATAAAAAATACATAAACAGACTTCTTACTCAATAGAGTGTTTCATATTAAAGTCTGGTCCATTCAAAAGTCTGTAAGTGAATTTGACTGAATCACTTACGTGGTGATCATTTAATACCTTTTATACAAACCTCATTCATCATTCAATGGCTCTTTACGTGACTATCATTCATTGAAATAAAATACAAATAATTTTACGCGCCAGTTACGTTCTTGAATCGCTGTAAATTGGTTGAATACTTTTCTTTACGTTGTCAAAATATAGAACCAGATCGGTATGTACAGAACTCACAGATCGATCGGTTGGCACGCTCATTACTATGTAGGAGGTCCGACGTCAGTAAAATTATTTACTTCTACTTTCACTTGCTCATCGAGGGTCACGCGAGACCACTTCGCGGGAAGAACCAGTATTTAGGATATATCTCATCTATGCACCTAAAATCAACATAGAATATGCAGATATTTTTGAAATTAAGGTTTTTGTTTTTGGGTACTTAATTTTTTTAAACCGCCAAAGATTTAATTGATTCTCGCTCCCACTTTATTTTCAGGACAGGATGATTCCTTTGCTAAAAAAAATTAGGGAGCATTGATATGAAAGACGAAAGTTCATAGTTAACAATTAGTTAATTTCCACATCAACAAGCTGTTTCATTTAATATGGTCACAAGGCGCATTTAATATATATTTTTAATTAGCCCCCAAAACTTTTGAACGTGACTATACGGACAACAGCTCAGGTATAATACGTCCAATAAAGAAGGTCATGGATATGTATGAATCCGTCGCTTTTTAGTAGTCATTCGAATTTGGTCGGATAACCAGCCGTTGTTTACATATTTTGGTTTTTTGTTAATATTTACTTAATGCAAAACATTCCAAGCTGAATATTTTCACCATACATTTTTGACTAAAGGCACAAGATTTTGGTTTACACCTACACATCTGGGATTGAGCCGGTTCCTTGTATTTTGCCGTCAAAGTTATGACACCATCGTTTTGACTTTTAGCAAGATTATTCAAAAACGCATGCATGAACAGTTTTGAAACTTTGTATGGTTATTATTAGCGTCAAGAAGGACCGAATACAGTTTTCAGCGAACTTATACCTTCTCTCATTTAGGCGCTGCGATGTTTTTTCGGGTTTTCATAAAACCGCGATAACTTGAAAACTACAAATATTTTCTTAAATCTAATTGAGGCACTAAGGGGCACACATTAAGAGCTACTCGTGTATGTTTATTCTACAGGGGCACATGCAATGGTTTTAGAGATATACGATTCTGCAAAACGTTACTCCAGCAGGAAATGCAATATCTCGAAAACCTGAAGGGGCACAGATTTTATTTTTGGGGGCACATTTTGGCACACATATAAGCTATCTGGCCATACACAATTTTTCTCTCTCCGATCATTCGTTTAGAATTTTCCTGCTAGAAAAACGTTACCCCAGCAGAATTCGTTTTTTCCGTTTTTTTCCAAAACGACAGGGGGCACACATTTTTTATGTGGGGGCACATTTACAGCAGCTAAGGTACCAATTAAATGTTCCACTTATATAGCTCTAGGAGACACTTTCCTGCTGGGGTAACGTACACGCTTATACTGGTTATACAGTCAAACCACTAGGTACTACGGTTTTGTGGGGCTTAGTTTATAAGTAACTAGCTATTGCCAGCGGCTTCGCCCGCGCGGAACTTTCATCCCCTTTGGGTTGATTTTCGAAAAATCCTTCCTTATTCCTTGTCTACATTATAAAGGGAATCTTTGTGTCTATCAGCTTTCTAGGTCCAAGGGTCCCCAACCCTGGGCGTTGATGAGTCAGTCAGTCAGTCAGGATTTTTTTTTTAATGTTTCATTTATTTATTTATTTATATAGATAGGTACTTACCATATGTGAATTTAAATAAATAATAAATATAATGACGTGCGGCCAGATCAATGGTTGCCCATTGGCATTGGCTCTGACTTAGAAGTTGTTGGTTGTGACTTCGAACCCAGGCGCCTCACTTTGTGTAATTATTTTATAACCACTGTTCTTAAAACGGTGAACGAAAACTTCGTGAGGAAACCCGCATATCCCAGAACTAAACATTCGATGACATGTGTCATCCACCAACCCGAACTGGGTCCGCATGTTGCATTAAGTTTTTATCCCTCTCACAGAGCGGAGGCCTGTGTCCCAGCAGTGGGAATGTTATTTGCAGGCAATAGTAATATTTGTACCAAGTCTATATAATCTCTTAGGTAAACGTGTCGCTATGCTTTAATTAGCACTAACTATCGAATGATTACGAAAGTTATAAATAAGGCAATAATCTAACGATAATCATGTGAATAAACAATACGTATTGTTATATTAATAATCTTGAATCCTTTTATCATCGATACGCAAATAGATTAATAAAAATCGAATCTCAGGAAGTTACTAATATCAATGAAAATAAAACTACAAATCATTCACATTTTTTTTATTGTTCAGTCGTAAACCGTACAGTCCTTAGTGAAATAATAAAGTAGTTATTAAGATAAAAAATGAAGTCAATATATTTGTTATTTTTAATTGCTTTATTTAGAAATAGAAATACAGTTAGTGCACATTTTGATATAACTGTGCCTGATAATAAACAGGTATTTGATTTGGATCTCTATGAATCTGTGTTAGATGAAGAATTGTGTGAAGAACAGATTCGATATATCCAAGAAAGTGACCAAGAACTATTGCTTGAATGTAAGTAGAATATTTATTTACGTCATATTAACCAACGAAATTATTTCATCAAAATTACAATTATTTCTAAACAGCTATATTTAATGTATCTTGCCCTCGCCCCAACCTGTTCCTGTTCTGCTCAGCGCAGCACATCTCTTCTTACATACATCTAAACAGAGATGTATGAAAGAGAGAGCCTTTCATAAAAAAAATATTCTTATGAAGTTATTTTAGTACAACAAGCTACATTCAATGCCTTCTGCACATACTCCAATATGTTCGGGATCTGCGCAGCGCAGCATATAAACGGGATGGTACGACGCATAAACTGAATTTAGATATGATGAGCTGACGAAAACTTTTACGCTAAAGGCTCTACCCTCTGCCGGGGTGCGGGTTGTTCGAAAGAGATAACACGGCCCCTGGCACACAGGCAACTAAGGGAACACGAGTGGGTTTAAGTCAATAAAAATCTGACACGCCCTCCTGCTCCACTCAGAGCGGGAATAGTAATTTGATGATATCCCACCCAAATAAATAATAGTTTAAAAAACTAAAAAACACGCTTTATAAACCAAACTAAAAAAGGAGAAAATAATTTAATTCAATTAAAAAGCGTAGGGTGCTTTTTGAGGTATTTTTATAATCAATTAATGTCAAGCACCTCACGCTTTTTAATTGAATTAAATTATTTTCTCCTTTTTTAGTTTTGTTTTTAAAGCGTGTTTTTTAGTTTTTTAAACTATTATTTATTTTCCAATTTTTGTTCTGCTAACTACAAAAACGTGTTTTTTTTTTAATTATTGAATTGTCATCGCTCCTCGACAAGTTTACAAAATTTCAATGAAATCTAACCGTTTAAAGTGGGTCAAAATCGCGCTCAAAGGAGTCGGTTACATACAAACATACAAACAAACATACAAGTGAAGCTAATATAAAGCGTGTAAAAAGGGGTCTACCCTTAGCGTAAAATATGTGTCGGCTATCAAACAAAATCTACTGTTTCATAGATAAGTGCAATACCAACATAATAATATCTACAAAAAAAGTTCATCGCGGGGCTTCAAAATCATGTACTGAATGAATCCTTGGAAACAAGTAATACGTCTTTTTCAAGAAATCTCTGTTAGTGTTTCATAAAAATGAATATTGTTATGAAATTATTTTTATCTACTCTCATATCGTAAAAATCGAATTATAAACTTTAAAAAATGATTATATTGAAAAAAAAATACCGATAGAATCATATTATAACACTTTTTCTCCAACAAAATAATATTATGAAACAATTTGTTGACCAATACGATACAGGGGAAATCCAAGAAGTTAATATCAACAAGAAATTTCCATATTTTTTTTTTAATTTGTAATGGAACGCATATGCGGGGCGCGCCATTTTATAGCAATTTCTAACTCTTTTAACTCTGGTCTTTTATTTTAGTAGGTTCGATATGAGAGTAGATAAAGTTGTGAATGAAACTGCACATAACTCGGTATTAAAATACACGTTTGATACTTTTGAAAACCTCGCTTGCGGCTCGTTTTCTAAACCCACACTCGTGTTTTAATACCTTCACTATGCAACGGTTTCATAAAGTACTATAATACAATAATCTATAATGCCTCTTTCCGAATCTTCGCTACACAGCGTAGCTTTTGTTCTTCTCTCATATAGGATCTCAACATTGACATACTTGTCAGCCATATTATCTTTCACACTGTCCATTGATTTATTATTTGGCCTTCATCTTCTCATAAAGACATCCTCATTTTTACATAATATGCTAGTTGACCACTGCCACCATCAGTGACAGTTTTGTATCAACGTGTTTTATTAAGGATATGAGTGTTTATTTCATTTTTTGAATTCGTATTAAGAATGTCGAAATGGGTACCGTATTTCCCAGTAACTGGGTTGTGGGAGTAAGATAGGCAGTCGCTCCGTGTAAATTTTGGTATTCAACTGCATCCGGTTTGACTGAAAGCCGATCTCAACATAGCTGGAAAAATGCTAGGCAAATTTAGATGAAACAATGTCATAAACTTTTATAGAAGCTACAATAAAAAGGATAATTTTTACTTCGAAATTTTTGCAGTTATTGATGCTGGCATCCGAGTACCAACTGGAATTATGACTGGCAACATGTTACATCTCGGAAACTACTACCAATGTTTGGGAATCAATAAGCCCTCACCCAACTCAGTGATCGAAGGAAAATATTGCATGATAAACTTGCCTTTAGTCCAGGACTGGCCAATTTTGCCCACTTTAACTGAAGATATACCTTTGCCTGATTTTAACCCAAACAAATTGAGGTTGAAAGAAAATGTTGTAAACCGGTTAAAACAAGCAAACCTATGGGCTGCAGGGATGGAAGACCTCATGGGAGCACCAAATAATGGGCACGTATTTAATCGATTTCCAAATAATTCCTGTTTTGTTTTCTTCACACTCTAAATTAATAAATGAGCCTGTTTTTGTGAGTCTAAAATAATTCCTATTTTGTGGTCCAGAAAATTGTAAACAGCCAATTAACGGCGACCTCGCCGTCTGCTACCGAGGCACCGCTCGCTTCGCTCGCTCGACTCGCGCGGATGATCACAAACCTTACCTAACCTAAGCTAATTGATCGGGGTACCTTAAACTCGGCTCGCGTGTTTTTGTTCATAGTTCTTACCTAACCCAATCCAACCGGGGTTGTCCTAGATTAATTATTGCGACCAACCTTTAAAAAAGGCCAGAAAGTTAAAAAGGCCATTTATTTAAAAAAGCGGTCATCATTAAAAGTCAACTGTTTTTAGAGGTTCATTTTTTAAATAAAGCACGTACGCTTTATTCAATAAATTAACCTCTAAAAAGAACATTAGAGGGTATTACGTTTTTCGAGGATTAAAATAAAGTCAACAGGAAATATGACATGTTCACCATTTTCTTTGTCATTCCATAATCAATTCAATTCCTGAAAATGATTAAACTAAAATGGTCTAGTGTAACTAAGAAAAGGTAAAAGAATCTTCAAATGGATAAAAAGAAAGGACCAGACCAAAGAATTCATAGATTATGGCTATGGCAAGTAAACACAGAGAGATACTTGAGACTTATAGTATGCCAATCCCAAATAAATTGTGATTAGAGTAGGGAGAATTAATGACTTATGTAGCTAAGTCATATGTGACTTAACTATTCCTTTGTGTACTTAAACGTTTTCATTTACAGAGACGCACCCAGTCCTTTCGCCGCGCTAACACTTCGCTTGGCTGTTTGCATACCCAAGCCGTGCACCACACATACGGCACTAAACTCTTTCTTTAACAATTCCGAGTTGAGTTCGGTTATTGAATTTCAAGAAAATTTCTGTCGCCTTCCCAATGATAAGCCTTGGGTTGCTGGGGACTATGTTGCAATGTAAGTATTCATTGGTTTGTTTTCTACTATTCTGTTTAATCGGTAGTACATCATATATCTAAATTCTTATCTTGTTGTTCTCTGGTTTTGTGGTCGTTAGCACAAATGCATATTTTCGATCCCAAAACTGGGCAAAGTAGGGTTTATTTAGTAGCAACTCTTTGTGCCCCGTCAATGTCAATTATTATTATTTATTTATTTTTCAGTGGCTTTTGTACCTACTAGGAGTTCTTGAATCACAAGAGTCAGAAATAATAGTTTGAGACTTATAGGATTTTCTTTTAATTTTTTTTTGACTTTCAAACTTATAATGCTGGTGAATTTTATAGATACTTGATAATATCAGAGTTCCTATTATGTGATCTTTAAGTCAGTATTTTATATTAGGTACTCGCGTGTCTGTATCATCCCTATACAGGATAAGTTTTTAACCACTGCGCTGTAACGATGAATTCAGCATATAATTCTAGAAACCCCAGAGCAGAAGTTTTTCATCGGTTATACAAAAAAAAATCAGCTGTTCCAGACATTTTGACCGCGTAGGTATTGCACTTTTCTATGAAACGGCAGATTTTTTTTTGTATAACCGACGAAAAATGATCAAAAAACTATTAAAATTATTAACTTATCCTGCATTTAACCCTCTTTGATAAGCGTAAAGATATTGTATTAATCTATTTATATTTTATTTTCAGATCAATATTTTCCTTCATCGGCCTTCTAGTCTTGTTGAGTACGGCTTATGACCTATACAAAAATGTTTTCCTACAAAAAGGTAATGGTTTAACCGATTGATTAGATCTTATCACTATATAATGATAATAGGCATTATTTCGATAATCTAAGTTAATGGCAGGGGCAATAACAGATGGCTCAAAAGATAAATGTTTTATTATTATATCCTTTATTTCATTTAAATTTACATATAAATTATATTTTTAAATATTCTAACATACAAAAATTACATAAAAACATTTAAAAATATAAAAAATAGTAGCCCACTGGTATCGGGAACAAGGTTCAAGCTACCGGTGGTCAGGGCTGCTGAGAGAGGAACCTCCTCACGATACGCGCCGTGTGCAGTAGTACTGCTTTCTGGATCAAGCCCTTGATCCAGCTGCCTAACGAGAGCCTCCTGAGGTGTTGGTCGAGGCTCTTGGCTATAATTCCATTGGCCGTCACCACTATCGGCACAATGATTGCTGTATCCACATATTATTATTATAATTATTTTCTTCCATTTTCCTCACATTAAAATCGAAAGTACGAACGGAACTCTTTACTAGCGAATTCTACTCGTCCTTGAAACAATGTTTGTTATGTCTCGTGATGGTTCCACGTTTGTTTTGTGTGTTTATACTAAATATTTCCTCGGACTGGCGATTAGTCTGATAAAAATATTTCTAAAACCCAGCCAGCTATATTTGATTAACTATATTTTTATCTTGATATTTTTACAACCTGCTGACGGAATTAGGTTTTTCCGTTATTTTAAAGATTAATTGGATTATTTCCGTTGTAATCTGATGATCCTTTCCGTACTTTACGAATAGACTTACATTGATTATTCTCACTACCAATTAAAATGTAACAGAAGCTATGTATTTAAAGGGGCTTGTGGCTAAGTAATAATAGCCGCACGGGTCGATCAGGGGTAGGTCCGTGGATGCACCCATCCCTTAAACCATAACCCGTCCGTGCCCCGGAAAGCACGTTAAACTGTTGGTCACTGCTGTCATACGTGTATCTATGGCAGTCATTAGGGGGCGTCCAATAATTACGTGAGGCAATTTTGGCTATTTTTCGACTCCCACCCAGGGGTGCGGGTTGTTCGAAAAAGATACCGCGGCCCCTGGCACAGAGGCAACTGAGGGAACACGGGTGGGTTTTAGTCAGTAAAAGTCTGACACGCCCTCCTGCTCCACACAGAGCGGGAGAAGTTATTTGATGATTTCCCACACAAAAAATACTCCGCTCTGGTGAGATGTCGTGAGATTTGGCTCCATGACTGGGCTGTGGAGTTCAGATAGGTAGTTGGCGAATTTCTTCCACTTCCAGTTTGACTGGAACACCGTAGTACCATGGCCCCAACATAGTTGGGAAAAGGCTAGGCTTGTGATGAGAAACTATGAATTAACAAACTATGTGCCCGATGGGAATTAAAAAACTATGTGCTCGATGGGAATTAACAAACTATGTGCCCGATGGGAATTAACAAACTATGTGCCCGATGAGAATTAACTAACTATGTGCCCGATGGGAATTAACAAACTATGTGCCCGATGAGAATTAACAAACTATGTGCCCGATGGGAATTAACAAACTATGTGCCCGATGGGAATTAACAAACTATGTGTCCGATGGGAATTAACAAACTATGTGCCCGATGAGAATTAACAAACTATGTGCCCGATGGGAATTAACAAACTATGTGCCCGATGGGAATTAACAAACTATGTGTCCGATGGGAATTAACAAACTATGTGTCCGATGGGAATTAACAAACTATGTGTCCGATGGGAATTCCAATCGCAAAAACGACGAACTGTCATACAGACTATCAAATTTCTTCCTTAGTGTTCACGTTACATTTTCTCCCTAATTTTTGTTCAAACTTTAAGCTTTTAGACCCAGCGGTTTGGGATGTGTATTGTCTGTCAGTGAATGAATTTAATTAAAAGATACTTCTTTTAATTAAATTCATTCACTGTACCAAAGTCTGTTGTGAAGGCCGGAGGAATCTATGGATGCAGGAAGCACAGAACCGGTTGAAGTGGCGGAGCTTGGGGGAGGCCTATGTCCAGTAATGGACGTCTTTCGGCTGAAATGATGATGATGATGATGACTGTATCAAAGCCCGAGTACAATCTACGAATTAAAGAAAATCACATGTCTTACATTTTATTATAATGAAAATGGATAAACAGTTACAAGCATACTGACTTTCACACAAGCAGACAGACGTTTCGTTTTATAAGATATAGATAATGATACGAACAGGGTACAATCACAGGACAAAGTCCTTGTATTTTTTCATGTAAACGAAATTAAAGCCAAAGCCAGCATAGCCAGAAAAACAAATTTCCAAGAAATTTCTTCATTAAACTTTTTTTTTTTTTTACACAGATCCTGAAAAGCCAAAAGAAGTCAACAAACTACTCCTAACCTTCTCTGCTTACACAAACACTCGTCATCTCGTCACATATACTCCGGTTCCTGGGGCCCTGGAATGTCTGGATGGCATCAGATCTTTCGCCATGCTATGGGTCATCATTGGACACTCATTTGGAAGTCAGCCAGGGAGCGGGCTTATGGCTAATATGATAGATGTATTTGAAGTAAGTTTCTTTTTCTACTTTGCCGTATACTCACAAAAAGAAAGACAGAAAAATGGTTTACTAGGTTACATATCTCCCGTACCATTTGTGTTAATTTATTTATAAATGCTTTATACACATTTTAAAGAGATAGAATTTGTGAGTTTGTAGTTTGTAGTGTATGTAGGGGGCAATCTTCCAAACTGCTATACCAATTCCAAAAAATATTTTACTATTATAAAGCTACAGTATTACCAAGTGTTATAGGATATAATAAATTTATGGCGATTGAAGTCGCGGGTAGAAACTACCACAGAACTCAGGCGGACTAATGCCTGAGACATCTACCAGTCAACCTTAGGGTGATACAGAGACAAAACATTGCAGGTGTAATATTAGAGATAGATAGCTCGAAAATACTTCATTATGAAATACAAAATAAATACCAACACAAAAATACATGATATAAGTTTAATATAAATTATATCAAATTTACTTTGTCAAGTGATATATCGATTTCGCAGCTTGCGATCCAATCCTAAAAGATGTAAATGATTTCAATCTTTAAGTTGCGAGTTTAAAATGTTTCTAATAGATAATATAGTTTAACATCACAGAAAACCCTATGGATTACAGCAGGTTTCTTCAAATGATTTGGGGTTTTTATTCTTACAAAAAGTTATGTTTTATCCTTTTCAGTTTATGACATCATTAAAGGCAGTATGGTTGACTGCTGCTCCAATCACAGTAGACACTTTCTTCATGCTGAGTGGTCTTCTAATAGTTTACACTACAGCAGGAAAATTAACTAGCAGTAAGTACTTCTCTTCACTTTATTTAACTATGGATATAAACTCATTTTTCAGAACTTAGACTGGCATCCACCATTCATTCAAAAGCTCTTTGGGGCTTATAACTATTATAATAAACGGTAAGCTACACTACTGACTATTCAACTGCATTATTATACTTATATAATATTGGAGTTTATGAGTTTTTGAATGAAGGCGACGAAACAGCGAACGTAGGATACCATCAGGCATGGTGGAGCGATGACCTCTGCATGGCGACTGGTAATAGATGGAAAGTTAGTGTGTAATTGCAGATTTGGACTGGAGAGGCTTGTATCTAGCAGCGAACTCTTAAAACACAACAATCACCTGAAGGATTCCCTGAAGGGCTAGGCAGACTAGAAGGCTTACCATTGTTGAGAGCACTGCCATCTACTGGACACAAATCCAGACTTCGGGCTGCTATGAGAAATTTCTTATAGAAAAAACCCAATAAAACTATGTCTAACCCGGTGATCGAATCTAGGACTTCGTACTCCGCAGCAGCACTTGCAAGCAAGGCTAGATTAAACAAAACCAACTCTATCTGTTTCAGTAAAATTACTCAAGAATCTCCATCTATTTTATCTCAATCGCCTTCTCCGAATGTTTCCCGTGCTAGCTGCGATGATTCTTATACAAGTCTCTATATTAAACCGGGTCGCTGACGGTCCGTTCTGGAATGTAATCATGATTGAAACACATAAATGCAGAGTGTATTGGTGGTCTACGCTGCTGCACATCCAGAATTATCTGAATCCAGCCCATACTGTAAGTATGACTAGACTTTGTACGGTGATTGTTACTTTTGGAGTTGTATTTACATACACTTTCAGCTGCCTCAGTGTGCTTCAAAGTATCCATATGACAAAGGCAGAAAAAATGTGCTATCTATAATATCTAATTATCTAAACATGCATAGTTTAAAACAAAGTCCCTTTTAGTCCTGTGTAGTGTTATGTCTTTTGTGTGCACTAAATAAAGGTTTTATCTATCTATCTATCTTTCCTTTTCGCACAGTTGATTTTGATGTAGTTTTTCACCGTGATTTAGAGAATTTATCCCGGAAAATTTATGCGTATATATATTTAGCCTGAAGAGATACCTTGATGTTTTAATATGTCACGATTACATTACACCGTGCGTTTCCCGTCTCCAATATACCACCGACGCGGAAGACATCGTGAAGTACGTGCGCCAAAGGCTGAATTACGCGCCGAGAGTACAGCTGCTGGAGTCGCATCGCAACGTCAACTTTAAAGCGTTTGTGGTGCGCATACCAACATGCTACCTGCATCTGGTGATGGAAGAAAGGTTTTGGCCACAGGATGTGATATTTCGCCGCTTTCGCGGACAAGTGCCACCGGAACACACAAAGACTTCGTGCAAATAAGTGATACTAACATAGTTATAAGTTTTATTTACTAACACAAATTGTTATTATAATATGTACATTTATCTATGGGGCTTTCTAACCTGAAAATAAATGGTTTATTATTATTATACGGGCGTGTCAATAGTTCTTAATACCTAAATAATACTGTTTCTTTTTCTTTCTTTTTTTTTCAGTGTCTTGGCCATACCTGGTATCTAGCTATAGACGTACAGCTCCACATCTTGTCTCCCCTCGTATTAGTGTGGGTGCTGACAGGCAAACGACGAATTGCTTGGTCGGCGCTCGTTGGAGCTCTGATCGCTGTACTCACCGCAGCTACCACTTATAACTTTATCAAGAAGTTTCCTCCTGCAACTACTGTACCAACGTATGTATTTTTGTAACAGAACTTTTGTAGCACAAACGATTTTAAACCAAAACAATACTATAAGCATTTTGGTTTAAATATAAAATGCGAAATATGAAACGCAATGAAATAATTAGTTTCACCTATATACGTAATTAGCTTAGAATGTGTAGGTATCCTCTTTGTGAGAGAAAGTCAGTCATAATCAACCACACGGGCCTATTACGGGTTGGTAGACGTCACACGAGAACCCACGATCTACAATTCGTAAGTTGCGGCCACCACTGGGCCACAACTGAGCCACCAAAGCTCAATAGAATAGAATTTACGTTACGCTTACTTCTGGCATTCGAGCTATGGCTATAACGGCTCTTTATTTATATCGTATAGAAATGATTTGAACAGCAAATGGCATGAAATAAAGCTGGCCATTTTACAATCTGCATTAATTCACTTATATTTCAGGCGCCAACTAGATTCTGCGGACTACTTGTATAACTACTACATGAACACAATGACGAGAGCCTCACCCTTCGTCGTAGGGTTAATATTCGGCTACATTCTACACCTCAATCGAGGGAAGAAAGTTGTTATACCTTGGGTAAGCTATGTTCCTGCCCATTAAAGTTGTAATTTTTTATCACACTACCACTGTCATTTTATAGTTAGTGATCGGAAGCTCGACTGGAGAGCCCATTGCCATTAAATGGGAAAAAATAATAATTTGGGCTTCTACTGTTAATATTCTAATGAAGAAATCCAGTCACACATTGCCCAACCCAACTTTCAAATCAAAGATTCGAAAGATGCGAAAACTGACCAATAAGGCAGTCCATTAGATAACTGAACAAATAAGTTTACTCTTTTCTTTTAGTTTTTAGCAACACTTCTATGGGTCTGTGCGCTTACGATTTCCACCCTAATCATATACAGTGCCTACCCTATCGTGCAAATGGATTGGGACAATGAAGTAGCCGATGGACTGATCAATTCGTTCATGAGACCAGCGTGGGCCACATTTGTTGGATGGCTCATTTTCGCCTGCGTTCATGGATATGGTGGTATGTGTCATCTATAGCAATAGTCTTAATCTTCTTTTTAACGTATCACAGGCAAAAAATTCAAAGATCTTTGGCCCAAAATTCAGCTGCTTGAACTCCACTCACTGACGCAATCAGGGCATGCGGTGCAGGATGGTAGGTGAATCACTGTCTGTGGGGAGGTGCTGCATACGCACTTGAGATCTGAGCCATCCGTGAACCCTATCTGTGGAGATTGTCTGTGTTCCGGCCGAATTGGGTGCGAAGTCTGTTTACAAATCTCTATTAGTCTTAACTATCATCATCGATATAATCTATCTAGTATATTCGATACATGTAATAATTTTCGTGTCATTTTCTAGAAAATGTGATAACTGTATTTTTTATTGATAAAACCTGATTGTTTCCAGGGCCTGTTAACTGGGTGCTATCACTACGAATGTGGAAGGTTATAAGTCGTCTCTCATACGCGATGTACCTGGTTCACTACCCTATGATGTATGTCGTCAATGCTATGCCTGTCGCTCCTAAATATTTTACGTTCCAATTTGCTGTAAGTACCACCATTTGCCACTTAAGCTGACAGGGCAATTGCTCGCAAAACAGATGGCCGATAGGCTGAAAGGTTCTGGATTGGCAACCGCATACCTGAAGACGTAGCGTTGGAAGGCTTTCTACAAGGTGGACCGATGACCTTGTGAATGCCGCAGGAATCCGCTGGATGAGGGAAGCACAGAACCGGTTAAACTAGCGATGCTTGGGGAGGCCTATGTCCAACAGTGGACGTCTTTCGGCTGGAATGATGATGATGAAGAAATCATATTCTTAATAAAAAAAATTAAATTCATTTCCACCGCCACTTCGACCAATTTTTTACATGCCGCAGCCATCGGATTCCTGCCATTTACTTAAATAATTGTAATTTGTTAAGGTAATAGGACTGCAAAGAGGAGGATAATTACTAAAGTAATTATCCTGCGAAGTCCGCCATATTTTTCATCCCCTTGCTTTTAGTACAGACCTAGGTACTTCTACTTCTTTTATAACACTACACACATCGATCCTCAATACTTTCCATAAGGGTTCTTCCTAGTCTTTAAAAAGACGTTAATGTTGTTTATAAAATTGGTTACATATTTTGTATTTTCATTTCGAATGCTGAACAGCACAAAAAAGTACATATATTACTTAAATCAGCGCAACCTCTCGGGTTTACACGAAACGACTATAGTAACAAGTTATCGTCGCAACAAAAACACTGCTATCACGCTATCACTCGTTGCACGCACTCATACTCTGCTTTTAGTAAAGTTCGCTTCCTGTAAAACAGATGTCGCTGTTCAAAGTTTTGCCACAGTTATGCTAGTTTTGGGATAGTAAAATATGTATTATGCTCGGCTGCTTGGCTATGTCCTCTGTATCCTCGGTCCAGAGGTTGTTATTGCAATTTATTATTTATCAAAAACAAAGTTTATAAAAAAATCTTAACATGAAAACCAGCCAACGGCATTGCTGCGTCCCAGTCACAGAGGTGAGGCCTGTCTAATTCAGGACAACACATTCAAATACATCGTGTTTATCTCAAACTTATGCATTGCTGAACCACGTTTGCTTTTCTACGTACCTAATGTGCCTGGCCTACTTGTTAGTCATACCCATAGAAAAACATAGGTAAGACTGTAGACAGGAAACGATAGCTTAAATTAAAAGAGGTGCCTCCACATTATAAAGAATACTTCACGACAATTTTCTGCAAATAATATCTACATATTATTCATTATTGACTAGGTATAGCGCTTACCTTTTCATCCTTATTCTTGGTCTATGTACCTATATATCGTGGAAGTGTCGTTGCATTGCTTTTAATCTGGCAGTTTGAGTAATTTATGCGGCCTACCCAAATTTCCTTTCTTTGGTATTGTTCGGCTACTTAAGTTCTGAGTTGAGCTGCATGATTACTGATAAATGCGTGCACTGAATGGACAGGTCCGCTCAATCTGTGTGGTTATTTCCTCAAAAGACCATTTCAGACACCAATCCACATTGTCTTCACATGATGTGACTAAGATTATGTCTGGAGTTTAAAATAGACTGTGACCTTTGAGTTTGTTTCGGCCTTTCTCCTCAGAGTAGTCAGATAGGAAACGCCAACCTCATCTAGTTTTAAAAAATATGATTGACGTGTAAAAGTGTTTGTACAAACGTACTTACAGAAATAAAATCATTTATCATTTAAAACTTGTATTTTTTTATAAGTATTTTATACTAGTTACTAAACTCAATTGCTAGCTAACAAACTATATCAATATCAACATTCGCACTATTTATGTACTACTCGTTACTATTTTTATTTATTTTAACTGACACAAATTTATTTTATAGTATACATACACACGTCACGTTGCAGTATTGGTATAAAGCTGATTTACTTCCATCACCTCATACATCAGGTCCAGTAGAAAACCAGCGTCAGGCACTAGTTGCTATTATTCACTATTTATGCTGAACTGGGCCTTTTTAACGCAGCCGTGAGGCACACTTTGATGCTTCTGACATCGCACTTTACACTTTTTGTTGGTTTTTTTTTTGTGTACCTATATTGTGTGCCTTTTTAGTCTGTGCTAAATAAATGTATTTTCTTTCTTATTATTATTGCTTTTTTTTTCAGATATTCCAGTTCCTAGCTGATTTATCACTGGCAATACTGGTTGCGTTCCTAGTGACTGTTATGATTGATTCACCGTGTTCTATTATAATAAAACATTTTATGGGAAGAGGTAAGTTTTGTTAAAGCTATGCGACCCAGCCAAATTTACATTACCAAACTAGTTGCGAAATTGGTATACAGATTTTTATTATGCATGCATTAGTACATTATATGAAAATAAATAAGTGTCACTTTCACCCATGAAACTGAACGTGATCAGTGCATCTAAGCAACGTTCAAGAGCTGTCAGATTCCTGAACAATGTTAACACTGATAACTGTTGAACGCAGTTTTGATGATCGCGGTCAGTTTCATTGGTGATATCCGCCCTTAGTTACACAACACTAGAGTGACTAAACTACCGTCATCGGGTGAAACATGATGATTTTCTTGAGTGATTTAGATTTCAAACAGAAAACCAACTCAACAAACACAGAAATGGAATACTCAGAATTGAGGAACACTTAATAAAATTGTAGTCTTGACTGCTTTGATTCCGCAGACAGGATTGGTTTTCATATTGTAGCATGTTTAACAGTAATGTAATTATATCCACCATAGCAGTAGGATAAAGTTGAAACCCAAAAGTTTTTTAATAAATAAACATTTTTTTTTTACAGGACCAAAAGAATGAAGACAAAAAATAATAGGGACAGAAATAATTGAAGAAAAAAACCACCTAAGTAATATTAATGAACCTTATGTTTTGAATATCGTATCGAATTGGAGAGTTGTATCATGACAATTATCACGTTAAAATATATTTTTGTAAAAGAGTACAGAAGCATAGAATGAGGATCAGTTAGTTTGGTATTTGATAATAATCATTCAGCCTGTGGTGCCCTAAAGTGGTACTTCAAAATTATAATGAGCTCACATGTGTTATGTAAGGCTAAATATGCACGTGCAACACACGTAATTTAGATTAAAAGACTAGACTTAAGATGATTATGTGATAAATAAATAATTAATTACAGATTTTTTTTTGTTACTTGGCATGTGACTTTTTGTTTTGGTGTTTATCTAAACCCCCACGGCGTGAAATCATACCTACCAAATTTTGGAATATTTGAATTTGGAATTAATTGTGTTCTACACAAAAACGTTTGACGGTTTTTGTAAACGAAATTGTGGCATTAAAACGTTTAAATTGGCTTGAAATAAAAACAGGTGACAAGCATATCCCAAGCAATTATTATTGCCCCATAGCACTGCTAAAAACCTTTTCCAAAAAGCGATGTGCAATCAGTTATACAAGGTGAATTTTTATAACGTGAAATTGAACAACTTTCTCCAAGGAACATGAGTCTAAATATTTAAAAAAAATCGGACATGCAAAAACAATAGTCAGCAGATCGATTTTGTTTGGGAGGTCCAATTTTTTTAAAATAAAATATGTCATTAAGATAACTGTGCCTACACCATCTTAAGCTCCAAAGAAAATAAAAATAAATCATTATAATTAGGTATATAAATAAGGTGCCATCTGGAATGACTCGGTAACATTGACATTATTTGTAATCTTTTAATATTTTTTAATCCTATAATTAACTTGTTTCATTCAGTTTTGTCCAACATGATAATATGATAAAGGAATATATTGTTATGGGTTTAAAAAAAAAAACAACAAAATGATATTCACTCTGTAAGCTGCTTATTTTCGGAAAAAACCACAGTCAAAGTCAAAGCATTTATTTCAAATAGGGACTTAAAAGGCACTTTTGAACGTCAACATTTACTTCGCCCCTTCCAAAATGTAGTTTCGTATGGAGAAGAATGGGCAAGAAACTCCACCGTTACTCTTTTAAAATGAATATGAAATAAAATGAAGGAACACGGGTGGGTTTTAGTCAGTAAAAGTCTGACACGCCCTCCTGCTCCACCCAGAGCGGGATAAGTTATTTCATAATTTCCCACCCTCAAAAAAAAAAAAAGTAGCTCGGCTCCTGTTCTACGTACTAGGCCGAGTGTCCACCCTCCCGCTTCCTCACACTGTCTCGTTAGCTCACTCGGCAGGTCTGAACGTGCACTGTCTCGCCACTCGGCCACATGATTGTCGTCACATCACTGCGCGCGCCTTTTCTAGAGATAATTTTTGTTTAGTTGTAGTCTCAATAGAACTGAACTGACTGTGCTAATTTCAAAACATGTGTGAACAGCTACTCGTTTACATCACTCTCTCGGACGAGAAACATTTTACTGTCTCGCCCGTTTTTTCGGTACGTTTGATCAAGGCATTAGTGCAGATGTTTCAATAGTGACGAATGCGATAAAACGGTTTATCAGGCTAAAGAAATAAAAATTTAAACAATACAAAGTTATGTTTATTAATTAATGACTTAACAGAAAAATCAAGCAAAACCATTTCCAATCGTAGTTAAGATTACGAATCAATCATGTTTATCTCTATTAACATTTAAAATTTTGATAAATCTGTCCAAGACTACTACATATGAATATTTTTTATCGTGGGACTAGCCTAATGAAATTGATTAGTGCAATCTAATCAAAATGATTGACTCAGTAGACACAATCAATAAAAAACATTCTATTAAAATCCTTCAATATTCGCTCAGTGATGAACACGAGGTCTTCGGTCACAGTTAAAACTACTATGTGATTTTTTCCAAAATGAAGTCGATATATTTATTTCTTTTAATTTCCATATACGGGAATGTAGTCAGTGGCCATTTTGATATGGTCGTTCCTGATTATAAAAATGTTTTTGATTTGAATCTCTATGAATCTGTACTAGATGAAGAATTATGTGAAGAACAAATTAGATATATCCAGCAAAATGAAACTGAGCTTCTAATCGAATGTAAGTAGAAAATTAAACTTATTAGTTAATTGTACAATTATGTCGTGTTTGTGAAACCAAGCTATTATACACCGTGACATTTTAGTCTTCTTACAAATGTGGGACCACCTCAATGTATACGACATAAAATACCTCTAGGCGCGAATTTTTTTTTTTAACCAATAAGATAATAGGTGCAAAGAAAAATAAAATAATGTTTGCGTATCAAATGGTGGAAGATAACCATCCATCGCTCGAGTCGAGCAGATCGGAATAATCAGCTCGACTCCATTACATTCCATCATTCATTCTATCTCTTTATCAGGGTGTTTCAAACTACATCATGCGAATAATATTTGTTTTTTTTTAATTATTCATATTTTTATAAATACTTTTTTTTATATTTAAATAATTAGTAGTCATTGGATACATGAAGTGGGCTGCCGTTGTAAGACGATTAAAATGCAACGGTTTATAGGCAACCATGTGGAGTAATAGTTGATTTACAAACAAAAAAAAAAGAAGCTGCACTCGACATTATGCCGTGTTATCGTACTCCATCGAGAAGATCTTCACTATTTACGCCGACGGTTTTGCTTTCTAAACACTCACTAGATCAAAAGTATTTTCTGTATTTTATAGACTCTATTTTAGTCCCTATGCACATAAATGTAACTTTTAAGATATTAATATGACAGTATTTTTTGTTGGTTGGGGTCATGGCTTTTTTACTTTAATATTAAGGCTCCTGTAAACATGCAACGCGACTCACGTATAACAATTTCTATGAAAACTTAATGGAAATTGTTCTACAAGTGTCTATGATATTGTAGCATCTTGAATTTTTGTATACAATTGTTTTACTGTTACCATCACTAAGTGGGTGGTTATTTATTGCTTAAGGAACACCAACAACATATGCATTTAACATTGGTTTACATTTTTTTTTAGGAAAGGTATTGTAATAACATTGAAAGAGAAAATACATTGGAAAGAAGGTGTTTATTTAAATTTCAGTTTATAAAAAGGGTTTAGTTTATTAAGGAGCCTCCTTTAAAACCAACAATGCCTGAGTTAGGAGACTGCTCTTCCAAAATACAGCAATATTACTTAATCTAGTTCTCAATGGATAAGATTTTATTTCTAGTTAGTTTATATGTAAACTAAAAGCAAAACCTGACTAATTGAGATCCCTCTGAGTCTCGTAAAACACGTAGGCAGGTAAATAATTCATTCGCAATATTCAATTGTGATTAATCAATACCTACATAGTTATTATCGTTGATATTTGGTACCTATACGCATTACACTGCATAAGTAAAGGTCAGATAGAGGTTATTAAGATTAAAACTTATAATGGTGACCAGAGAAGGAACAATCTCATTACCGATGATAATGTTTACAAGGGTCACAATCATTAGCAAAGTACAAATTTTTCAAACTTTCAGTTTCTTAAGCGTCACTCACGATTAAACTTTTATTGTAGAACAAGCTGTGTGCCCGATAAGATTTCCCATTGGAAAAAAAATACTTCCATACAAACTTTCATTCCCTACTTAACAGTTTACCTGGTTTATTTAAGGAATTCTTGTGAAAAATTCCGTGCTTCTAGCTAGACCTTTGAGTTAAGGCTGTATATTATATTGCTGCGCCAGGCCCACGGTAGTTCTCCGCGACCCTGGCAGGCATCGGCCTCAGCTCCTAGCCCCTTCAAATTTTGCTGAAATCTCTTTGAGGCGCCCGTGGAACACAACGCGCCGTCAACCCTAGCCTGGTCCTTACCGGACTTCGAGCTACCCATTGTTAGCCGACCTTAAGCCCGCGCCTACGCTGGCCAGGAGTCCGCTATGGATTCCCAACGCCCAGCCTACGACGGACAGGGGCACCAGAGCGCAATTCTTGCTTCTCCCTCACGCTCTCCTCCTCCTTAGCGAGCATTACTGTTTCGCTGAAGGAGGTGACGGCTTCCCATGCACACTTGCTCCAAGCCATGGCCTGGACCGGCTGGACGCGAGAGATCACCGCCGCTGATTGTCTCCGCGAAGACACGGCGGTGCTCCGCCCAGGCAGGGCAGACCTCCACCGTGTCCTCCAGGCGATCCACACAATAGTGACACCCGGGCGTTTCCCGCCTAACCCGGAACAAGAACCTCACTAAGCAGCCGTGTCCGGTGAGGACATGCGTAAAGCGGAAGGAGAGGACGCCGTGGCGCCTCTGCAGCCACTCCTCAAAGAAGGGAATTACCGCTGCAATTGTGGCGTGCCCAGCACTGGGTTGCGGCAATCACACTCTCCATGATGCCATGAGATCCCGCTGGAGCTTTATCCGCTGTGCCGTCATTTCTCACGACAGCGGAGTTACGCCCACGCATTTTGCCTCCTTGCGCCACTTGCACATATGGACTTTTGCATCCCATGGCGGCAATCCGGCAAAGAGGCTCGCCGCCTCACCGGAGACCGTGCGGTATCCTCGGACTAGCCGGATGGCCATGACCCTCTCGGACGCGCTCCACCAACTGGCTGCTTGCCGCCCCAAGGAGCGCGCCCACACCGGTACCCCGTAGAGGGCCATGGACCGTACGACCCTCACGTAGTATCTTCGGCAGGAGGCATTTGGACCCCCTAGATTGGGCAGAAGCCGCTTTAAGGCAGCTCCGGGCCTCTCCAGTTTGGGAGCCAAACGTTGGAAATGCTCCACGAAGTTCCACCGACTCTCGAAAACAAGTCCCAGGTATTTCATCGTCGACTCGACGCCGATGTGCACTTGTGACTTTGTTATGAAATTATGACGTTCGAAATGTGCTGATTCCCAGCTTTAATTGAATAAAAGACTTTTATTTTGATTTGTGAAAAAAACCTACGTAATTATGTTCAGCGAATGTCATAGCACATAACATCCTGAAAATTTTTAGTGTTACAAAGCCTAGATGATACGATTTTAACTTCTTTTTATGTTTCAGAAACCGTTATCGCATTAATCTATTTATCAGGTATTAACTATTAACACTAATCCTTTAATTAGAATTGTCCTTCGCTCCTACTAGTTTGGAAAGGAAGTTTTAATGAAATATCGATAATTTGGCTGAGTGAAGTCACTAATTGATTTAAGTTATATCGATTAGTCACTTCACTCAGCCAAATTATAGTTTTTCGTGATCTGATCTAGGTAACTTAACTATGTTAGTATACATTTCTTTACCCTTCAATTCTTTTCGTTTAATAACATTTGTTCCTCCTTTCACTTCAACTATATTCTCATGTCTTTGTTCTAAAGAATAGTACAGAGTTTCATGTTTCCTTGTTGAGGCTCTGTTGAATGCATAAACGCAGCTTAGCGTGTAATATAGCAATCAATTATGTGAAAAATTCTCACATACCTACCATGAAGATCCATTTCAAATCCTAGATTAAAGATGATACTATTTAATCGTAACTTTGTATGTACACGTTTTTGTAATCAACCACATTTTATTCCAATAACTCATTAGTAATATGTAGATTTGTTTAATCCATAACACTTTTAATCTCTCTTTTCTGGCCTAAATCGCAGTATGACTACAGACCAATCTACATAAATAATTTATTGCACATATAAATCCATGCTTAATTTATCATTGCGAAATTGATACTGTCTGTCTAGACAGACGGACATAATATATCTATTTGTTTCTAACGTTTTCAAGGCTGAACCACTGAACTGGTTTTTTATGGTAATAATCTTAATTTTGTATTTTAATTAAGGGGTCGCCTTTATTGGTAAACGAGTGTGTTGAAGTTTGTATCATGACGTATGCGAGTGCAGTCTTTGCACACGCGAACCCCCGATTCATCCATAGGATGCAGACCCTACAGAACCGATTCCTCCGGCAAGCCACAGGCGCGCCATGATTCGTTCGGAACGAGATCCTCCATCTCGATCTGAAAATCCCCACGGTCAGTCAGTTCTTGAAACGCAACTCGAAGCGTTTCTTCGATAAAGCCGTAATACACCGCAATCCCTTGATTGTGAAGGCCGCCACTTATGTCCCCAGTAGGATTAGCTCTGTCCGACGGCTGAGACATGTCCTCTCCGACCCAGACGTCTCCATTACTCTCCTTCAGGAAAGCAATAGGGCCACCAGTACAGTTCGCACACACCGAACACAACTGTCATTCCGACCTCGCCGCCGAGGTCCTCGCGCCCCGCAAAGACCCCGTGTAACGGTGCATAACGCCGAGACCCCCGACCGACCCTTGCTCGTTGAAGCGCCAGCCCGCGCCGCAGCTGAGCCAGTAGCTTTAAATTCTCCAACTAATAATAATAATGCCAACCTTTTGATCCAGCCTGTCCCCAATACTAGCTGTCCCCCTATCAGTGACGCCCTGAGCCGAGGCCCGTACCCCACAGGGGGTGCCCTCAGCGTGCAGTCGCTTAGTTTATAAATTTTAGTTTGTAAGCCCTGGCTGGAGGCGTTAAGTTAATTCTTAATGGCAGCCCCAGGAAAGCCCGGTTGAGCAGTTACGGCCTCTCAAGGCCAACTGCGAGATGCCAAAAAAAAAAAATGTCGTTTGTATAAAATTGTGAAATCTAAGCGCTATTATCTGATGAACGTTTTCTTTACAGTTCTCGATGCTGGCATCCGAACACCCAGAGGTGTACTGACTGGAAACGTAATAGATCTTGGCAACTATTTCCAATGTTTGGGCATACATAAGCAAATAACAAACTCAGTTGTTGAAGGAAAATATTGCATGGTAGACGTGCCATTGGATCAAAACTGGCCAAGTTTGCCAAGTACACCAACATGGCCTGATGATTGGCCTGATGTAACTCTGCCTGACGAATGGCCTATTTGGCCAGGGCAGAACCAGAAGAGATTTAGGATCAAAGAAGACGCTGTGGAACGTTCAAGGCAGTATCAGCTAGCGACCGCAGGGTTCGAAGCATTTAACGGAGCTCCAATTAATTATAACAGGTATAATGTAATATTTGTATTGTTTCTTTTGGTATTGATTATTCTGCAAAAATAGACGCTCATTGTAAAATAAAACATACACACACTAAGTTATTTAAAGCAGTCATAATCTCCGTAAGCAATAAATAAAAATTCGAATCATATAAGTACCTAGAGGATTTCCTAAAAAATTTACTCATTTCAAATTATGACTTGCCTACCCCTGTCTTTATCGATTTTACCAAGAAGTTCGCACAGATATTACACGCAAATCATTATCTGCAACTTTAATTAAATAGAATATTTTTAATTGGTCGATCTTAATCAGGTACATAGTCTGAATGATGAATCATCAGTTACTAGTCACGGGTATTAGTAGATAGGAATTGAATGTCACTTTAGTAAAGTACATAATCCGTACCTACATATCTATTATCAGTTTATTAGTGATCAAAATCATAATTTTATTATAACGTTAAAAACTGGATCACTATCTACTAAATTACAAAAATTTGTATTCTTTCATATTTATAACACATTCTTTTTTATGCTAGCCTGAACGCGATTTTTGACTATTGAGTCTAGACTATTCTGTAAAAATTCACTTTGAAAACTTAAGTGAAGTGAGCTTGAAGTAAGCTGTCAATAGTTTCAATGATACATGATAAAAGATTTTATTTACAGAAATAAAATCTCGTCGTTTATACAAAAATACGTCAATATCTAATATTTTTACACGCTTTATATTAGCTTCACTTGTATGTTTGTATGTAACCGACTCCTTAGAGCGCGATTTTGACCCACTTTAAACGGTCAGATTTCATTGAAACTTTGTAAATTTGTCGAGGACCGATGACAATTCAATAATTTAACAAAAAAATTGAGAAAAAAAATCACGTTTTTGTAGTTAGCAGAACTAAAAAATAGAAAATAAATAATAGTTTAAAAAACTAAAAAACACGCTTTAAAAACCAAACTAAGAAAAGGAGAAAATAATTTAATTCAATTAAAAAGCGTGGGGTGCTTGACATTAATTGATTATAAAAATACCTCAAAATGCACCCCACGCTTTTTAATAAAATTAAATTATTTTCTCCTTTTTTAGTTTGGTTTTTAAAGCGTGTTTTTTAGTTTTTTAAACTATTTTTTTTTTTATTAAAACTATGTGTGATCGGCGTATCCTATCAGACTACTCTGTGAAGAAAGGCTGAAACAAACTAAGTGGTAACAATATCTTTTAAAATTTAGACGTAATCTTGGTCTTTTGAGGAAGGAACCGCACAGATTAAGTGGACATGTCCAGTCTGTGCACACATCTGTCAGTAATCGTGCAGATCAGTCAGAACTTAAGCAGCTCATCAATCCCTAGCATCAGACGGACTAGCTCACTTCACCTAAGTTTTGTGCAATTTTTACATAATAGACCGTGGTTTCCACGACTTCTTAATAAAAACTGGATTTTACTTTCAACATTTTCTTACAGAATCGCAGACACTCAACTCGCTGCTCTCACCTTTCGCCTTGGTACTTGCATTCCCAAGGCATGTACACCAAGAACGGCACTAAAGGCTCTATTTAACAGCTCGGACAACACAGCAATTGAGTTTGATGAGGCTTACTGCCGTCTGCCTAATGACAAACTTTGGGTGGCTGGAGAATATGTTGCATTGTAAGTATCTTCTTGCAATATTTTTTTTCGTAAGTAGTGTGGGTTTTTTAAACAGGGAAGTTGTGGATGCAGATTTTTTTACATCCCTAGACGCGAAAGTGGATGAGAATTTTTGAATCTTAAAAATGTTATCTAAGAAACTTAGTATTGGTGCTGAAAATCTCACTTTATGTAAGTCTGTAGGTGCCATCATAAATTCACTTGTCCAATAAACCATTAACTGCAGAAAACTCGCTTAACACACAGTACTAACTGTATACTCAGAATAACACTCAAACACTTACATGTTCCACATCTAAAACACGTTATTATTGATTTTCGAGAAACAAATGATAAACAATAAAAAAGCGTCGGATCAGACGGTCTATTCTGTACAAATATCACCGTTAAAACTAAGGTGACGTGAGCTATCATTCCGCTTGATGCCAGAGATTGACACTATTGACAGCTCACTACAAGCTCACTTCACCTAAGTTTTCACGGTGACACTGTACAGAATAGATCGGCTTATCACCGAAAGCACCGCTTCTATTGGTCAATCAGTAAAATAATTGCATAACACACTATTAATCAGAATTTTAATAGTTTTGAAGGTTATTGCAAATCCATTATTTCATAAACAACGACATGAATGTTGTGGAACTGTCAAAATGAAAGTGATTCTTACTGATAGTCATCATCATCTGCCTAGCCTTTTCCCAACTACGTCGGGGTCGGCTTCCAGTCTAACCGGTTGCAGCTGAATACCAGTATTTTATATGGAGTGACTGTCTATCTGACCTCCGCAACGCAGTTCCCGGGTAATACAAACCCCTTCGTAAAACTGGTTGTCAGACTTTCGGGCTCCTGACGACCCGTATCGACCGTCAAAGATCCACAAATGGCAGCCGGGACCAATGGCTTTACGTGCTTTCCGAGGCATGGAGGGATCTTGGTTTGTAAAAATGGTCACCCATCCACGAAACAACCGCGGGAGGCGTAGCTTAACCTGATCGATCGAACCGTGCGGCCAATATTACTTAGCTTACTGATAGTGTATAACGCAAGTACCCCTCAGCATGTGACTATGGTAGGCACCACTCGCTAGCCCCTCACAATTTCTTTCATGTCGTAACTTGCACTACATCTGGATCTGAATGAACAGCCGCATCCAAACCAATGCGGAAGCTCCGCAATTGCGGCTGCAGATGATCGACATCCCAGTTTTAACGTTGTAATAACAATGATTTTACCAGCATTTATAAAGCAAAGTTTAGAAATAGGCTGACACAGGCGTGGGTAAAATGGCGAAGTTCTACAAGGCCGCGGGTTAATTGTGTTACACACTGACAATATGGCTTTCATTTTGACAGTCCAACAACTTTCATTGCTTCATTTACGTTTCCAAGCAGACAAATTATTTGAACATTTGAAGCAATGGATTAGCCCTAACCTTCAAAATAGTTCAGATTCTGATTGATAGTGTGTTTCTCAATTAGGGTGGAGATCTTTTTTTGAAATTTGAAGTGCCATTTTAAAGGCTGTAGCTATTATTGTGATGTAATTTCCACTTGTAAATTCGTGCTCATGATCTAAGCAGATTTCGGCATTCCATGAAAGTCAATGACGGAAAAGTAGTTCTGATGCGAGTCATTATTCATCAATCGTAATCAGTTGTGATAACCGTGTACCTAACCTAACCCATTGGAAAAGTACAAAACTTGTTTTCCTTTTCAGTTCAATATTTGGCTTCTTCATTCTTCTCGTCATATTGAGTACAGGATACGACATTCGCTACAATGTATACCAACAAAGAGGTGAGAATATATAGTTTGAATCACCATTAAAAATTAAGTTGCCGATTAATGCTTTTCGGTAATTGATTCTCCAGTCAGTATTACGAAGTTGAACGGAGCTTTTAGTCCGTAGCTCCATCATTGAGGGTCGATAGTTAATTTGTTTGAAACTTGCACTGTTTAAACATTTAAAATGAATTAAGTAGCTACAAGAGTTGTCAATAAAAAAGGCAACTTGGGTACTAAACATGGGTAGTGAATATCGTGCAATACCCCTGTGAATTTTAATTCTTTATTTACGTTTATACATAATTTATCGGAACAAAAAATACATTTTATAACATCATTAACGACTATTATCTTATCAAGTGATCAATCAAAATGATCAATTACCACTGTGGATTATTGGCTAGCTTCCCTTTGCCCTTACATAAAAAGCCGCATAAAATAGAATGCAGGCCTTATACAGCTAGTCGTTGCAACAAATTTAAAAATAATATAGCTCGTAGAATTACCCCATCTTTAATAGAACATGAGAATCCTAATGAAATCTATGGAGCCCTTTTCGATGTAGTGCATAAAGAATACCAGTCTACTTTCAAGACCAAAGCCATTGACATTAATGGCACCTCCGTTGGCTTCAACCAATGGGCCACTCCAGGTATTTATAAAAGTAGAGCGAGACTATACGAGCTATATGGTTTGAAAAAGTATAGGTTTGATACTCCTTTCCTAAAGTATGTCAGAAATTATTCAATATTATTTAAAAAGATCTGTGCTTTTGCTAAATCTAAATTTTTAAGCGATACTATAAAAAAATCTAGTAATAAAGTAAAAACCACATGGAAAATTATTAACAATGAAACGGGTAAATCGGTTAATCACGAAAAACAATTAGAGATTATGGTCAACAACAAATTAGTTGATAAAGCTGCCGACGTAGCTGAGGCATTTAATGAGTTTTTTGCCAACATACCTATTACTACGACTCGCTCCTTAAATTCGTCCCCGTCTAAAGCTGAAAATCTTTTGCACAGTAGTGTGCCCAAATGTAGTCGCTTATTTAGTTTCGAACATGTAACGCCTCTTGATGTGGTTAACATTTTTAACACACTTAAGTCTAAAAACACTGGAGACTATTGGGGCATCTCCATTAAGCTTTTAAGTAATATAATCGACATCGTAGCCCCCTATCTAGCTGTTACTTTTAATAAATGTGTTGATCTAGGGTCTTTTCCTGACCTCATGAAGAGTAGTAAAGTCATACCATTATTTAAATCAGGAAATAAAAATAACGTTGGCAATTTTAGGCCTATTTCTATCTTACCGGCATTTAGTAAAATATTTGAAAAGTTAATACTCAAGCAGTTGCTAAGACATTTTAATTTAAATAGCCTCCTTCACGATGAACAATATGGCTTTACAAAAGGTCGTTCGACTACAGATGCGGGTGTTGCTCTGCTGAAACACATTTTTGACGCGTGGGAAAACTCGCAAAATGCTATTGGAGTTTTCTGTGATCTCTCCAAAGCCTTTGATTGCGTGCACCATGACACGCTTTTGCGTAAACTACGTCATTACGGTGTTCAAAACGAAGCTCTTAACGTAATAAGCTCTTATTTGCAAAATAGGCACCAATGTGTAGATGTTAATGGTGTGAAATCATCCGGGCGACCAGTTCAGTTAGGTGTACCTCAAGGCTCAATACTAGGTCCATTCTTATTCTTAGTGTATATTAATGACTTGCCATTCTATTTAAAGGATATCTGTAACGTTGTACTGTTTGCTGATGATACCTCTCTTATCTTTAAAGTAGACAGGAACAGACAAGATTTTGACGACGTAAACAGTGCACTCTCAATGGTTACGGATTGGTTTACCGTAAATAACCTAGTTCTCAATGCCAAGAAAACGAAATGTATCAAGTTCGCCTTACCGAATGTTAGGAATTTAGGACCCAACATCGTCTTAGATAATGAGGTGCTTGAATCTGTAGACTCGGCAGTTTTTCTAGGCTTAACAGTAGATGCCAAACTTCAGTGGGGATTACATATATCAAGCCTAGCGGGAAGGCTCAGTTCGGCCGCCTACGCCGTCAGGAAAGTAAGACAATACACTGACGTTGATACAGCTCGGTTAGTTTATTTTAGTTATTTTCATAGCGTTATGTCCTACGGCATTCTGCTGTGGGGCAAAGCCGCTGACATTCAAAATATTTTTGTTCTTCAAAAACGAGCTGTTAGAGCAATTTACCAACTAGGTTCTAGAGTTTCTCTGAGAGATTTTTTAAAAGATGTTGGGATTCTCACGGTGGCATCGCAATTCATCTTCGCCAACATCTTATACATTAGGCAAAATATACACTTGTACACTAAAAACAGTGATATTCATAATATTAATACTAGAAATAAGGACAAACTACGTGTTCCCTTTCACCGGCTACATAAGGTTCATAACTCATTTGTAGGTCTGGGTATAACCTTCTATAATAAGCTACCCTCTTCCTTGCTAGATTTGCATTTTAGTGCGTTTAAAGCTAAAGTAAAATCCACCCTTTGTTCAAAGGCATACTATTCCATTAACGACTACTTAAATGATAAGAATTGTTGGTCGCTGTGATTAACTCAAGACAATGTTTGTGTTCTTTCACCAGAATTAGCTTACCCACTGACAGGTTATATCATTGTTATTTCATATAATTGCTTTTTTTTATCTGACTGTATAATTCAGGTTTTCCTTTTTTTTATCATTTATTTATGACTTAATCTACTCATTACAATGTTTTTTTTTTTAATGAGTAGTATTGCAATATGTAGTTAGCTAGCGACCTCGACAATTCATGATTATTCTTGCCAGTGCAACCGGCAGCAAGTTCGTCATGCTCCCTTAGATGTCACTGCTTGCGGTAGCGTCGGGGGTCGGGTTGCCTCCTTCCCTCAAATATGGCGAGGGGGGTAATGGCTGATCTTTGCGTTATGCTCGTGAACGGGTGCTGCTCGTGGTGACTGGTCGTCTTGCTGACCATGGTTTTGTTATTGTTAATTGTATTAAGTTTTTATTAATTTTAGTCCAGAGGTCCTAGTTTAACTTTTGTTACTTTAAGTTACTTATAGCTATATTTGCATAATGCAGAATTGCATATGTAAGCGGGCATGCCCTTTATGCCTAGAGGCTTTTATTTAGATTGGAAGTTCTGTTTACGTTTTATTTTAATTTTCTATTATTTTTAGTTTTCAATCTTTGATGGTATATTGGCGTGTGCTAGCTGACATATGGCAAATTTTATGTTTTTTTTTTTGTGTTTCGTAATTTTTATTACCTATTATTGTATAGAAACAAGTTCTTCTAACTTAACAGACAGCTGTGCTGCTGGGGAGTTTGTTCCGCTACTTCTTCTTCCCAGCTAAAGCACTAGGAAGTGGTGAAGGGCGGGCGTTTTTGGGGGGACTGTCTTATGTAATTTTATTTTGACGTTCAAAAAGTGCTGACTCTCAGCCTAGTTTGAATAAATGACTTTTGATTTTGATTTTGATTTTGAATCTTGTAATATCTCTGTTGTAATGTTGCTAAAATAATAATAAATTGCATTTTTCCCCACCACCAACTTGTATTTTTCGAGATTTAAGTATACCCTTTTAAAAATAAAATCTTATAAGGTAAAAGCTTTCTATAAAACACATCCATAGACAGACATATTGACTGTCTTACTAACAATATTAATTTGACTATATCTTCAGTACTTTGCTCAGCCCTGAAGTCAAGGCTAGGTACTGCGATAGCATAATTTCTACCAACTTCTTGTCAAATAAAGGTGGCCAAACGCAACTTGCTTTTATTGAGCAGTGGTGGTTCAGTGATAAAGGACCCAACTTACGAGTTCGAATTCACGCAGGCGCTTTACTTTGTATGAATAATTAACCGACTTCAAAAAAAGGAGGAGGTTCTCTATTTGACGGTTTTTTTTTAATGTTTGTTCGCTCATAACTTTCGACTGGGTGAACCAATTTTGATGATCTTTTTTTTATTTGAAATTTGGTACTATCCGTGTGGTCCCATTTAAATTTCGTTTAGATCTGATGATGTGTTTCGGAGACAGACAACGAAACTCTTAAAAAGATTACAGCAAAACAACCACGATTGCTGCTATCGCATAAATATGCATTGTTTTTACCCCAAGGATGATGACATTTCGAATTGGTGTGGGGTAGGTACTATAACTAAAAAGCGAAAAATAAAAACATTATCCAAAAAAAAAACACCCGAATTCCAAAAAAAAAACACTAGAAAGTGAAAAATAACTTTAATTTCGGAAGTCGGTGACTGGTGACATGAAAATTAAATAAAATATATATCCAAAGTCACCGACTTCCGAAATTAAAGTTATTTTTCGCTTTGTAGTATTTTTTGGAAGTCTGTTGTTTTTTTTTGGAAAAAGTTTTTTCATCACTACCGCTCTCAAAATGGTGAAGGAAAACATCGTGAGGAAACCGGCATATCCTAGAACCAAAACTTCGAAGATATAATATGACATCAACCAGTCTGCTCTGGGCCCCCGTGGTGGATTATGGCCCACTCCCACTCACTGAGAGGAGAAACCGTTTCTTTTTTGGCCGCCACCTTTCTTTTTGGGTACAAAATGTTCGAAACCTGCACCCTAATTGCGTAACTCACAATTAATCATAATTTGTTTCGTTTTTAAACAGATGGCTAAACCATTGCTTCATATTATTATGTTCGAAAAATGTGTCTGCTCAACAACACGCTGCCCGGCAAAAAAAACGTCATAATACATAAAAGTTACGTTTTGACATCTTTGTATCATTAGATAGCAAATATTTCATTTCATCGGCTGTAAAATCGTCATTATTATGTTGTACTTAGTTACCGAGAGATGGCGCTAAGTTCTCTTTTTCACTAAGCCGTATTGCACAGTTGACCGGCATGAACAGTGTCACATTTGTGTTGATACAGAGCGGATGTGTACTGCGTTGCCAAAAAAGTGCATCAAATTGTGTTATGACAGTTTTCTCGACGAAAAAATGTTGTAGAATGTTTAATATTTAAGAAAAAATTGTAATATCCTGTGTAGCTACTCTTTTTTAGACAGTTTGAGGTGTATATTTTAGTTGAAAATAATGTAATAAAGACATAACACATTTAATGACATTGATATTGTAAAACATAATAATAATTTTGAGTTTCATGTTGTATTAATTCGTTCTTTCTGCAAAAATGTAAACTAGTATTTTTATGCACGTGACATATTGTGCTAAGGCATGAGGGAGAAGCGAACCGCGGGGCTGATGAAATAGGATCTTGTGTATTCGAATTTATCGAAAATACACTGCTAAATTACGATGGACCTGGACTAGATCTGATATTTATTATTTATTTATTTATTTAAACTTCTCGCACACAAAAAAGGTACAAAGGCGGCGGCGGCGATATTCTACTCCGACAACTGCTGCAGTCAGAATAAGAATTGGTTTATTGTTTCTATTTACTTGTTCGCACTATTGAAATTCCCTAAGATAAGATCTTTAACGCACAAGTACCTAATAACAGACCACACACAAAATGAAGCAGACTCCGTACATTCTACTATTGAAAAGCAAAAAAAGAAAAGACTGAAGTCGGGTCCAATTTATGTACCCAGTCAGTACGTAAAAACCATAAAATGCGCTAAGAAAAAAGGCAGGCCCTGCGCCGTTACAGAAATGTCATGTACTGATTTTTACTAACTGAAGCGTCTTTCTGAAGACATTGGATTAACGATAAAATCATTTAAAATTTCTGAAATCAAAGTTTTTAAATTAATGCAAGATGATCCTACCAAGTTATTATACAAAACTTCTTTTAAGGATAATCAATTTTCCGAAACAGTTTTAACACGTTCCTTTTAGTTGATTATTATTAGGTAGTATTACCTGCAATTTGAGCTAACTGTGAGCTTAGCCACAAGATTATTTTGATAAGAAGTTTATAATTTTGTTACATTGTATTGATTTAAGAAAATTTAAACATTTTTAAAGACAGTTTATTTCTTCATACTACTTATAGAAAAGAGTATTATCTCCCAAAATATGTTCACTTTCTCCAAAAAAAGAGTCATAACATATCCCTCATTAAATATTTCTTGAAAGTTACTTAAAAAAATTATATAATAATTCTGAAAAGTATAAGCTATATGAAGTGTATATAGACATACTATTTGCAAATAAATTTTTAGTCATTTAATTCCTATAATTTTTACATTATCAATGTTGTAAATAGTAAAAAATCTTAAAAGTCTCGTTATCTCGAATTAGTCATTTTTATGATAGGACGCTTTTTTTGCCGGGCAGCGAACATAAATAACGCAATGAATATTGTTGAACTTTCAAAATGAAACCGATTATGAATAATCGCGTGTTACGGAATTAGGGTGCTGAATGATGTCCTTCCAATTAGTACGCAAAAAAAATCTGATAACCGAACTAATTCAGTCATTGCCATTGTTTATCGTTACACGTCTGTGGATTTCAAAGCAAATTAATCATTAACACCTGTTGCTGGCCGGCACGTGCACTATCTTCCCACGTGTTAATAATCTCGTGATTATTAATCTGGGAAAATTAAAACAACAATGTTAACGTAATTGTTATTTTAATCAAATTCAAATAGTCCTTTACGCAACATTTTGCTATTTTCGCTCATTTTGATTCCATCCGGAAGTATTGAAACTCAAAGAGATTTTAACTCTTTTCCCATTAATTATGTTTACTTAAGCCCTAAGTAACTAAGTAGCATTATACCTACTTAGCTAGATAGCACTGATTCAAATATATTTTTCATAATCTTATCATAGGAAAACAATTTAAGTTTTATTTTTCTGAGCTTTATCATTGATCGTTTGTTGATTATTATACTAATCATAGGTATAAATCCTATTAGGTGATTTGTGGTAGGTATTATCACATTTGATTCTAATGTCCGTATCCCTACCACGTAAATGATAAACATCTCATAAACTCACACACATTCTAATCTATGTAAATAAAAAGAAAAGTCCTGACTGACTGACTCATAAACGCCCAGCCCAAATCCTTGGACCTAGAAAGCAGAAATTTTGCAAAAAGGTCCCTTTATAATGTAGACAAGGAATAAGGAAGGATTTTTCGTAATTCAACCCCTAAGGGAGTTAAATAGGGAATTAAAGTTCCACGCGGGTAAAATCGCTGGCAGAAGCTAGTACATTATATACAAGATGTAACTTAAATAGCGCACAACCTGTTAAGGGGTTATTGTGCTCATCATTATCAACAACTTTTACTATGGGACCAAACCTGAAATCGCGAAACAAAATCAGCTGTTCCGTACACTTGTATTCGCATAACTCGTCAAAATGTAAGGAACAGCTTATTTTTTTTTTCACGATTTCAGGTTTTGTCCCATAGTAAAAGCTGTCGATAATGATGAGTATAATGACCCCTTAAGAGGTTGTGCGTTATTTAAGTTACACCTTGTATACGTGTAACTCTAACGGTTTTTGCAGCGCACGCCAGAATAGCTCGCCGATAGCAGAATTTTTTCCTACTTACTTGACACTATCCTAATATTTTGAACAATTCACATAATATCTTTATAAATTGTGTGTGTGTGTTGTGTGGTATTCTGATGTATAAGCTATATTATTGTAAAGTTTCATTAAAATCCATTCAGTCGTTTTTGCGTGAAAGAGTAACAAACATCCATACATCCTTACTCACAAACTTTCACATTTATAATAATAGGTCTTTACCTATGAAATTGCCGTTTTGTATGAAAAAATTTAAACGAATTTTTTTCATGTATTTTTTATTTGTATTAATCGAAGTAATCACCCATGCAATCAATGCATCTTTGCCATCGCAGTGGCAGTTTATTGATGCCCTTCTTAAAGAAATCAGCTGGACGGGAGGCAACAAATTCTTCAAAGGCATTTTGTACTGCCTCTCGGGTATTGATTTTTTTTCCCGCCAAGAAGTTATCCAAATTCTGGAAAAAGTAGTAGTCTGTAGGCGCAAGGTCTGGTGAGTAGGGCGGATGACGGAGAGCTTCCAACCCCAGTTCTTGCAACTTGGAGACCGTCTGCTGTGCAGTATGAGGTCGCGCGTTGTCGTGCAGGAGCAGCGGAGACGAGCGATTGACCAATGCTGGTTGGAGATGTGCCAGCTTCTCCATCATTGTGTTCAGTTCTTCACAGTACACATCTGCAGTAATGCTCACCCCGTTTGGTAAGAAGCTGTGATGAATCACACCGGCGCTAGACCACCAAACAGTGACCATCACTTTTCTAGGGGTAAGTTTTCGTTTAGGGCATTGTTTAGGTGCTGAACCAGGATCCAACCAACTTGCTGAGCGCTTGCGGTTATCAAACAGAATCCATTTTTCATCGCAGGTAACAATGCGGTTCAAAATTCCTTCATTTGTGTGTCTGTTGAGCAGTGCAAGGCACGTCTCGACGCGTACTTCGCGCTGACGATCATTGAGTTCGTGGGGCACCCATTTGTCAAGCTTTTTTACCTTGCCAATTTGACGCAAATGGACCAATATTGTTTTGACGCTAACGTCTAAAGCTGCTGCTAATTCAGCCGTAGATTGTGTATCATCAGCTTCCACAATCGCCTTTAATTCGTCATTGTCGACCAAAGTCTTCGGACGACCGCGAGGTTCATTTTTCAGGTCGAAATTTCCAGAACGGAAGCGAGCAAACCAATAACAGGTGGTGCGTTGGTTTGTAGTGTTAGCTCCGTAAACGTCGTTGATGTTGCGTGCCGCTTGTGCCGCGTTGCTGCCACGACGGTACTCATATTCCATAATTACTCGAATTTTTAACGTATCCATGATGACGAAAAAGATTGAAATGCGATGAAAATGTAACACTAATCAATAAACAAATGACTACTTTTGGAAAAAAAAATCCATGTTTTTAAAATAAAATTAATTTGAAATTAGAATTCTTACCCAAACAAAAATTATTTTGATTTGAAATGGCCAGTACTGCAAAACGGCAATTTCATAGGTAAAGACCTAATATTATTATACATACTCATACTCAGCCTATAGATAATGTTCCCACTGCTGGGACACAGGCCTCCTCTCCGTGAGAGGGAGTGGGCCTTAATCCACCACGCGGGCCCAATGTGGGTTGGCAGATGTCACATGTCTTCGAATTTTTGGTTCTAGGACCATGCCGGTTTTCTCACGATGTTTTTCTTCACCATTTTGAGAGCAGCAGTGATGAAATTATTTACACAAAGTAATGCGCCTGGCTGGGTTCGAACGCACGACCTACAACTCGTAAGTCACGGCCGTTACCACTGGGTCACCGCTGCTCTCATATTATTATTGTAGTATCTAATCGTCAACGTCATTGGAGCGCCAAAACTCCTTGCACTATTCTGTCTTCTGACTTTATTTGTGCGTAGAACAAAGGGAAAGATAGATCTGAAAGCCCATTCTCGTAATTAAAAACGTTCACAATCTAGTCGCAGTCTCATCTCAGCGACAATCAAACGTCAAGAGGTTGTCAAAAATGTAGGGAAACTCGAGGTATTTTTGACAGATTGAGACTGAGATCAGACTGTGAACGTTCTTTAAAATTACGAGAATTGCCCCTCAGGTTAAGCTGCTGTAAGTCTGAAAACCAGTCTTACCAAGGAGTATCGTGTTACCTAGTAAAAGGGTTGTTGACGTCAGATTAACAGCCACTCCGCATAAAAAAAAACAACCGACTTCCAAAAAAAACACTACAAAGTGAAAAATTACTTTAATTTCGGAAGTCGGTGACTGGTGACATGAAAATTAAAATACTAATTCAAAGTCACCGGCTTTCGAAATTAAAGTTATTTTTCACTTTGTAGTGATTTTTTGGAAGTCGGTTGTTTTGTTTTGGAAAAAGTTTTTAATTTTCACTTTTTAGTTATGGTACCTACCCCACACCAATTCAAAATTTCATCATCCTTGGGGTATGCATATTTATGCGATAGCAGCAATCGCGGTTGATTTGCTGTAATTTTTTGAAGAGTTCCGTTGTCTGTCTCCGAAACGCATCATCAGATCTATATGAAATTAAATGGGACCACACGGAAAGCACCAGCTTTCAAATAAAAAAAGAAGAAAGAATCATCGAAATCGGTTCACCCAGTCGAAAGTTCTGAGCTAACAAACATAAAAAACAGTCGAATTGAGAACCTCCTCCTTTTTTTGAAGTCGGTTAAAAATACTGGTATTCATCTGCATCCGATTAGACTGGAAGCTGGCCATAACATAATTGGGACAAGATAAGCGGATGATTTATACATAGAAGAAAAAGATTGCTCATGGATTAAATCTTTGACCAAAAACATTTTTTTTACTCACAGATCCAAAGAAAATCAATAAACTACTCGTAGCCTTCTCTGCTTACACGAACACTCGTCGTCTGGTCACATATACTCCAGTTCCTGGGACCTTGGAATGTCTGGACGGCATCAGATCTTTTGCCATGATGTGGGTGATCATTGGACATACCTTCATTAATCAGACTTCAAGCCAGATTATGGCTAATCCTTTAGATGCTTTAGCTGTGAGTATCCCCATTATATCACATACATCATATTTAGAATTTCGAAAAATAAATATCTCCAGATCGCAGAACCTTTCAACAGTATCGAATCTCGTCTAACAGTTTCCTTTTCTGCACCTACCCAATTATCTAATTGCCTAAAGAGCCTTACCGTGTTCAGTTTTCAACCACTGACATCATCATCATACTGCCTGGTGCAGTACTTCTTGTTTTCAAATAAGTATATCTCTGTCAGTGGTCACCAAAGTGTTTACTTCATTCCTATCCGTACATGATTTACACAATCTATTCATATTTTTTTTGGTCAACTTTTTTATAATTATCCTCATTCAATGTAGATACCAATTTTTACATCGCCGTCATTCTTTCGCATTTATTACTAAAAGTTTAATTTATCGTGATATTTTATTTCTTCCCAGTGGATGACGTCACTAGAGTCCGTATGGATTACTGCGGGTCCAATCACAGTGGACACTTTCTTCATGTTGAGTGGTCTTCTACTAGTATACACTACAGCCGGAAAATTAACCAGCAGTAAGTATTTTTTTCTCAAGTTTATGCCAGACACAAAAAGTGTTTTTGATTTTTTTTATAAGTTGATATTCAATCACATAAAATTTCAGCAGAGTATCATGTTTTTAGCGCTTAAAATAATACCACCTTCTTTTAAGCGCCAATAAAACATGATATTCAAAAAGATCACCATTACTTTCGATTTACCGTTTATTACGGTGAATTATGAAGAAACACATGAAAAGCAGATAAATCATTGCACGATGATGATGATTTTTTTACCTTTTTTCCAGTGAAACTAATCAAGAGTCTTCATCTATTCTATCTCAACCGCCTTCTCCGAATGTTCCCTGTGCTGGCTGCAGTAATTCTTCTACAAATCTCTATATTCAGTCGGGTTTCTGATGGCCCATTCTGGGAAGTAGCGGCCGTTCATACACATAGATGCAGAGTATACTGGTGGTCTACACTGTTGCATATACAGAACTATATCAATCCTAGCCATATGGTAAGTCTAACTAGCCAAATTTGGACCCATAAGTAATAATAACAGATTAACTAAAGCGTGATCTACACGGTGCATTTTAATCGCTTGTGGAATACCAACTATTGAAGCAAGAGACTCTAATCGACAATGTAAATCAATTCTTACTTTAATTCTATTGTATGTCACAGGCAAAAAACTTGCACTGTATTAATGGGACCTTAGATGGTATGTTCCCAAAGATATATAGATTTCTTTAACAAGTATAACATATTGCCTCTATGCATGTCAGGCACATGAAAAGCGATCACTATTTCAAATTGGGACAGTATTACTTCTTAGCGTTTCATCCTTAACTATTTTACTGATTATGCTGTACCAAGGTCAGCAGAATTGTTTGTCTTCCCTTGTACCCTAACTGCATCTGCAAGGAAATCTATGGTATTGATAATAAAAAAAATATTTTCCATCCAGTGTCTCGCTCACTCCTGGTACCTCGCCATTGATGTACAGCTCCACATCCTATCACCTTTAGTGCTAGTGTGGGTACTGACAGGGAAACGACGACTTGCTTGGTCGGCGCTCGTCGGTGCAATGATTGCTATACTTACTGCTTCTACTACTTACAACTTTATCAAGGAGTTCCCTTCAGGCCCTGTTATACCTTCGTGAGTATTCAAACTTGAGAAAGAATTAATAATTTAATTTCTAGTTTTATTACTTTGTGTGATTTTATGAACGTTGGTGTCGAAAATCCACATTAGTACATTCGTATAAATTTTCTTCAATACTACTTATAGTGTACAATAATTCAAATGGTGCATGGGTACTCAAAATCCTACTGTCATTTAGTTGTTTTATGAAATGGTAAATACGTCAAATTGGTGTAGTATATTAATTTGATAAACATGTTAATTGTTTAGCAAGTTGAAGTTAGTCTCCAATATAACAAAAAAATAATGAAAGTGCGGTAAAAAAATATGTTGTTTTTTCAGACGGCCACTAGATTCAGCGGATTACTTAACTAACTACTATGTGAACACGCTTACTAGAGCCTCACCATTCTTCGTAGGATTAATATTTGGATACATTCTACATCTCAATCGCGGAAAGAAAGTTTCTTTAAATCTGGTAAGTAATATTTTTCTTCTTACAATCAATCAATCCCATGCCGATTTTGGCTACGGTGACTGTTTTTTGTTTTCGACAACTATATGTTACGAGCGTGTGCTCTTATATGGCTAATGTAACCTATCTTAACTGTAAATATACGTGCACAGTGCGGACACGTTAGAATGCCATTGTGGTAATTATATTGTATGTTGGAGGGTGGTTAATTCTTGAGGTGATCTCGTTTGCTGTCGAGATCTCTCATCCGCTGGTCTTCAAAGTCATAGATATTTTGCTGTACCAAATGCCTCCAAACAAGTTTATCCTGTGCCAACTCCTCCTAGCGAGAGGCATATATGTTGCATGTCTTCATATGTCTTTTCTGAACGTCTTTGTATCTGAGGAACTGGCCGCTTTGTTTCCACTTGCCGTGCTTGAGTTCAAAATAGAAGATGCGCTTAGCTATCATCTCGTCAAGCATCCTCACAACATGTCCAGACCAACGCAGCTAACGACGCATTAAATAGACCTCAATTCCGCAGACATACGTGTTTCTAAAACGGTCAGACCATTTACCCTCATAATTATAAACGTTGCTTAAAGTTAAGAGGTGTTTAAACGTCAAAAATATATGGTTAAACAAAGACTAATTATTACTTAACTTTAAGCAACGTTTATAAATAAAGGGTTAATGTTTAAGATATCACGGAGGCACTTAAGGTGGAATTGGTCTATTGCACGTATGTGACTCCTATACCTACACGCACCATGTCTCATACGTTTGGCAAGACGATAGCCATGTATACGTTGACCTTCGTATAAAGTTTGAGGTCGTGCGAGCTGAATACCTTCTCCCGTAGTCTTCCAAACACTGCTGAAGCAGTACCAATTCTACAGTTAGTTTCCACCGTTTCTGCAGTTAGGTCACCTTTACTTATTAGATACTACCCAGGTATTTGAAGATTCAAATACCTTGACAGTGTAGTGACTTTTCAGTGCCGCTCTCAATCAAGTAGACATCTGTCTACTTGATTGTCAAGTCATGTATTAAGTAGGCCATGGTTGACTGAGTCTAATGCAATTACTTCAGTCTTTGAGATGCTTATTTTTCTCTTTTCTTCTTACACTGATAAATGAACTAGACAAGTTGTTTTAAGAATCTGTACCTGTAGTTTTTGATTGGATGCAAAGTGGATAGTGTCTTATGCATGCTTAATTTTTCTAAATTATTATTAAAATGGATGGGATTTGGAACTCCACCTTTAAATCGATTTCAAATCTGTCTTTGTTCTTAAATTGTATTATTATTTTCTAGATCTCAGCATCGCTCCTATGGATCTGTACGACAGTTATCGCTCTCCTCGTCATATATTCGTCCTATCCTATCATGCAGTTCGACTGGGACAACCAATTCGCTGACAGTATGATCAACTCGTTCATGAGACCAGCGTGGGCCATGTTTGTTGGATGGCTTATATTCGCCTGTGAGCATGGATATGGCGGTATGTGTAATTTTAAAACATTAAGTCATTTCTTGATATAACAGCACTGCGACACTTTTATGTGCCTTTTGGCTTCGTACATGATTTAGTTTTTATTTAACTTTTTTGAATTGTATTTTTATTTTACTATGTATATTGGGTAGTTAAGTTTGTAATATTTCTGTGTGAGTCTAATGAATGCTTTTTCTTTCTTTATTTGACTACTTTGGCGTGGCCCTTTGACCAAACTAAACCTTGCCTGTGACCTTCAACAACATTCATGATACATTTTGTATATATATTAGAATAACCTGTATGATTGTATGATACAGCTGTTTCCACTATTATATATATTGAATGTTTAAGCTCATAAGCAAAATTTACAAATTTCATGAAATTAAAATCAGGCCAAGCAACGGGTCAAGAGATTAGAATAGAATAGAAGATAGAGAGAGGAAGATGGAGGCGATGGAGATGGATGGATGGATGGTGGATGGATGGTGGATGGAGGATGGAGGTAGATTCATGTTTTTAATTTTTCAGGCCCCGTCAACTGGATTCTATCCCTTCGAGCTTGGAAGGTGCTGAGTCGTTTGTCATATGCGATGTATCTAGTGCACTACCCTATGATGTTCCTCATCAATGCTATGCCGATTGTACCTATCTACTTCGACGTACGATTCTCGGTAAGTTATTTTTGTGATTCTGGCACCAATAATGTCATCTTCAGCTGGTAATCTTTAGGTGAGAAGCAAGTGCTGCTCATAAGCTGTGTATCAAAAAGGCAACCGTCATTGATGGTGAAACTGATATTTGTTACTGGATAGCACTATGTACAAAACAAAAGTCACAAATCTCTATTGCATTTGCGTATGGTTAAATCTCTCTTTTGATACTTAATTTTAGTGTTAGACTACTGAGAAAGTATTTTGCACTTATGATGTTAAGCATCAGGTCTCCTCTCATTACTTACATTTAGATAAATAATTGTTTAAATTAATACTTACCTACTTTAAGATGGGCAGAATAGTCGACATCGGCTCAGTTAACACTTATTTGACATACACATGACTGTCAGATTTATGCTTCCAGTGGGATGGCACATATTATTTTTTACAATATGAGCGGCAGTGATTGCGTTATAGAAGAAATCTTGAAGCATTAATGTGTTAGGTTTTTATGTTGACTTAGTGATGCCACGTATTTTTTTTATCACAACGAGGTATCACATCTATCTGAGTTTATCTGAGTAAGCCGTTATTTATGATATGTCCGTAAATATTGCATCGTCACATATTTTTGAAGCCTACGCAGTATCCTCTATTTTGTCGTCACTTGTCTCGCCAGATAGTTTTGGTTTTAAATTTGTGCTGCTACTTGTACGAGTATATGGCTTCCTCAAAATGGCATATTTCTTTTTCGTCATAATGTTAATGGATTAATCATGATATCACTGTACATAATAGAGAGTATTAATCTGTTCTTTTATCAACGTTAAATACGCTCCCTCTAGAAGATCTTTAGGAAACAAACACAATTCTGTCGAGCGTCACTAAGCAGAGACAAGCCCCAATGGTTAGTCAGGGCCAGGTTAGTCTCTGCTTGGTAACTCCCGATACTAAGTTCACCCACTTGAATGTAGATGTCACTGTTTTAAAATTCCTTTTTCAAATATTTTTGTTTTTTGTTTCAGTTGTACAAGTTCTTAGCTGACTTCTTACTGGCAGTAATAGTTGCGTTCTTAATTAATATTATAATTGATGCACCGTTTTCTTTGCTCATCAAACATTTTATGGGTGGAGGTGAGTTTCTATCTTTTAGTAGTACCTACTTCGATAATGCGTATTGTGCGATCTTTGTTGGTAATGATGGATGAATCTTGGACAGCCATTTGAGCTTTTGTCTCTCGGTGAGACAACATAACAATACTACATAAGGCTTTAATTAAGATTAAAATACAGAGGTGTACCTACCTATCGAACACCCACATTTCGCTAGTTATGGTTAAGTTCCATGTAATACCCCGGGCAAATCTTTTGCCATCAATCGGGCACAATTCCAGGTTTCGGGCTGCTAATGACAAATTTCTACAATTAATTAGGTACCAAGTATTAAAATTACTTATATTATTTCAGGACCAAAGAGGCCACTGCCAAAAATTGTGGAACCGGAGTTTACCGAAGAAAGGAAATCCCATTTATAGATTTAACTTAGAAATTAAAATATTTGGTCGACGAATTCCTCCGCATCGTTGTCGACTGGCAATGTAGCTTAGTTTGTTAATAGTATAAGTAAGGTTAGGTTATTATATTTTAGTAATTTGCTAGTTAATTTAGTACAAAAACTTATTTTAAATTAAGTATTTAAGACAATGCAATTATATTCTTCAGTTACTTGGGTCTAAATAATTTAGTTCTTGTTTAAAGTCTGATCATAAAACAAATAAATGATATACTTACCTTTATAAAAATAAATGTTAGTAGGTAGGATTGATAAACTCCAATACTGTTTGACCGATCACCACAAAACTTGGAACATAGGTATTTATTTTTGAATGGAGAATGTTTTAACATGTTTTTTTTTTTGAGTGCCATGCAGGCGAAGCCGAGGTCGAAAGCTGATAATAATAAAGCTTGCTAGTACTAGTATTCATTAAACTTAATGAATATCATTTCATACGGCTGCAGATGCACAACATTGCACACTGCAATTTCTCACTAAATTGGAAGCAATATTATTCTCATAAAAATACGTGTATAATATAGGACCAGTAACAATATTATAGATACTAAGATATTTGTGTATTTACAGTATATTAGGTGATTATAAAACGAAATTTTGTTTAAAAATCTTTATTACTATTACCCCAGCCACAAATACATAGTTATTCTCACATCTTATTAAATAAGTTTCATAATAATAACTAAGTAGATAAACACTATCCACATTCTATTTCCTTACAGTTTCATTTGTCTTCTAAAATAATGATCAGTTTACAAAATCATTTTCCATACACACTGGCTTTCTCGTACGTTTCCATATACATATTCATCTTACAAACAGCATTTTAAGTATTTTTTGCCTTAAATCTATTTGAAAAATGTTAAAAAAGACAAAAAAAAAAAACAAAATGTCACAAATACAAACAGGTACGCAGTAAAATCTGATAGAATTATTTAGGTACCTACAGCAATTTTCGCATTCCTCTACAATCAGTTCATCTGTAACTAAAACTTAAATTTGTTGTTCTATGACTTATAACTATAATAAAAAAAATAAGATTATTAATTGTAACTATCACAGATACCTCACATACATTTTTACGTAGATAAAGATTAAGATTATTTCGAAGAATGATTGCATAGATCTATGTTATAAAATATTCAACAGTGACAATTCAAAAGTGCCTGTAAATGGTTTAATTGAAATAAATGCTTTGAGTTTGAGTTTGAGTTTATGAAAATATTTCCAGAAACAAACGCTGTTTTAATAATAATATAATTTGACTTTTGTTTTGTGACACTATCAAGTTAGATATTACTTGCTACCCGCCCCCTCTTTGCACGGATATTATTATTATAATAATTAAGATTTCTTTTTATTTGTAATTTTAATATACACATTATATTGCATACACAAACATTCCGGAATAAATTATCTAAATGGTGGTGGAAACCGCATCAAAATCTCTTGTGTAGTTTAGAAGAACTGAGTGGTCACGCAAATTCGCCACGTCCGCACGGACGTAAAAAGAGTGAATCCCAGCGTTTCGAACACACACTGTTCAATTTTCAACTTTCGGCGGTACGCAGTGCATTGAAGATTCAACGCGCGAACAGATCCCGCTGCGATATTTTTAAGTTGGTAAACGTGGACGAAGTCACAAAAACAATTTATTTTATAATGTTGCGATATTTTTAAGTCGGTGCAGATACAATAGATATAGTGGTACCTCAGTCAAGTTTCTTAAACTACCTCAGAACTGATTCATTTTCATCTGCTTAGCATTTTCCCAAGTATATTGGGATCGGCTGCCAGTCTAACCGGCTGCAGCTACATAATGGTATTTTACATAGAGAGACTGGCTTTCTGATCTCCACGACGGTAACACGATACCCTTTAGTAAGACTGGTTGTTAGACTTTCGAGCTTCTGAAGACCCGTAACGACTGTCAAAGATCCACGAATGACAGCCGGGACTAACGGCTCAACGTGCTTTCAGAGGCACGTAGGGGTCTTGGTATGTAAAGATTGTCACCCATCCACGGACCAACCGTAGCAACCGTAGCTTTACTTGATCGATCGAGCTGTGCGGCTGTTATTACGTAGCTATAAACTCGTCTGTACTAATTATATTATAATTAAGCTACTTATAAATGTATCACCTGTTATTTTTGCTACCTACAATACTGTCTCACCAAGTGCTCATTACGTTAACAATGTAAAATCCTACCCCATATTTACCTACATTCTCAAACGTTATCACAAATCCTTAAAAATATGGTGGCAAGATATCGTCGCTTTTCTAGATCACTATATAAAAATGATCATAACATAAATAATATAAATTTTACGCAACCCATTCTTTATTTATGCTTCAAAAATTTACTCATATAACACATGAATTTATTCGAAAATTCAGCAGTCAGGCGATATCTTAACGCCAGATAAGCTAGAACCCTGTGAAGAAGTGTGAAAGCTAAAAGGCCAGCTACCTGAATGCTATAAATCTCCTCTTCCATACCCAAATCTCTTAATATTAACTTTGGATCTGAATATAAGCAGAAGTCTTCTTTACATTCCATCAAGTTTCGGTTTTGGTAGAGGGCTATTGAGAATCCTGTGACTCCGTAGCGGAGAAAAGAGGCAGACATAAGTGCTCTCATAGTTCCTTCGATGTAGGGACCAAATCCCATACCGTAGCAGGATAGGACGAGCAGTGGTGCCGCTACTGCTGGAGCTATAATAGAGCCGTTCTGTAAAGGAGAACAGATTGCTGTTAAAACCATTTTGTTTAATACTTTTGGTTCCGGTCGGAACCAGCAGTACGTGACCGGTAGCACGGAAACTGAGCATAATGTTTTCGTGTGCTTCAGATTATTTGGATTACATTTTAAGGATCACGTAGCCTCTTCGTTCACTCTGTGTACCGGATGTCATGTGTTCAGAAATTGCATCATTCATCATACAAAATGATGCACAAAATCTCTAAATTAGATACGTAAGTCAATATAAATGAATAGTTTAATGCCTAAAACATTCTTCTTCAGGCAGTGATAAACAAACACTTCAAATAAAGTGCTATCGAATACAGGAAAACTTCAATAAAAACTTGCAAAGAAATACTTACAGTAACATTAAAAGCAGAGCCGACAGCTAAGCCAAGTCCTTCAGAGCAAACGCATACTAGAAACCCGCTGGTCGTGAACAACAGGAATCGGTTCAATTCCAATAACTGTCCGGACATGAAATATGTAACCACCATGAATGCCAATCCGAGAATGAACTGAAACAAAACAAAAAAAGTTTTTGCAAATCCAAGCAAAAAATACCTATTTTTTATATTTTTTTCGTGGGGAAACCTTCAAAAGGCGCCCGGACTTTGGGGATAAGACCGGGGAGTGTGGGAATTTCACCTCACTAAAACCACCCCGGTGATCATCTTCCACACATGGAAGGGGCATCGTTACCTCTCAAAAAGCCGATCCGAAGCCTCCTCTGTGCAACGCCTATCAGGGCGCATCTCTTGGGAGACTGTAAAGGGGTCTCCCTGACACTGAACTCTACAAGTGAGCGAAGCAGTACGTGACCATTGTGCTCCGTCTTCCCTGTGGTTACTCAGTGGGCAAACAGAATCCCTACTCTGAGCGCCCGCGACCTCAAATTCCTGCTTGCCTTTAATAATGCAGGCGGGGTTTCGCCGTTTTAGGCGTCGAGGTGGTTACCTCTACGAAGCCTTCTTCTCTGAGTGGGATCAGCCCTCTCACGATCTCAGTCGGCAAGTTCTTTCTAGACCATCACGGTCTCACAGAGCGAAGCCATTTACCTCCAGTTCTCCGACTCCTCCAGCATATACCTAACTACTGCTGGAAGCGATAAATCTCGCCCGACCCTGGCGACTAGAACCTGTCTTTCAAAAGCCCACGCTGAGCAGTCCTCCAGATTATGCAGAATCGAAGCCACCTTCGAAATGGTGGCAATTCGTCGTGGCCTCTCGCCCAATCTTGTTCAGGTATTCACCAAAGCAACTGTTCCCGGTCAACACCTGAGTGAGCCTATAACTGATGTGGTCCCCTCTTTTCATTCAGGCTTCGAAATGCGGTAGGACGGCTTCGACAACGCGCTTAGGCGAATATTGCGGCTGTTGCAACCGCTCACGCCACTTTTCGAGCGCGTGTCGCCGTTCCTCCCGCCTCAACCGAACAACAGCAATTCCTGGCACGTAATTGCCACTTTGACAGATAGCACGGATTCGGTTATAGACCTTGCGTCCATATCCGCTAAGATGTTCAGCGGCGGAAAGCGTGCAAGTAGAGTTGCCGCCTCAAATAATATAGTTCGGTATCCTCATGCGATACAAATAGCTATTTTGCGCTGCAAGCTGTTGATTTTATTCCTATAGCGTTGGGCACCTGACAGCCTATTTGATTAAACAGGTGCCATAAAGGAACATCGATTGCACTACACCCGCATAGAGGCAGCGAACTTCTTCTAGAGGTCCACCGAGATTGGGCAATAGTCAATATGACGATATCCAAACTTACCACCAGCATCACCCCACCCCAGGATGGCAAAAGAGATACCTACCCGGAGTGAATCAAAAGTAGTATGTCTTGAATGTTCTTTTTATCAACCACATCATTCGTCATCATTTAAGCCAAAAGGCGTCCAGTTCTGGACATATGCCTCCCCAATGGGGGGGGGGGGGAGTTTGCCATAATCGCCACGCTTGGCAGGCGGGTTGGCGATCGCAGTATGGTGGTAAAATGCATAGAGCACGCTGCTGCCCATTCTCTGGCAAGTCCCTTAGTCGCCTCTTACGACACCCACGGGAAGAAATGGGATCAACCACAGAGTTATATATAATCACTTCCAAAAAAATAATCAAGCGATTATTGCATATTGTTCTCATGTAAGTGACGATTGCAAATTCGTTGACATCGACATACTGTGACATTGACGCACTTGATCCACATGTGAAAATAATAAACATAACATCACGCCTTGTTTCCCCTGAGGGTTGAGCAAAGTGTACTTATAGTACACCCACACTTCGCCAGTTATGTTTAAGTCCCATGTAAAAGGGGCAAGCCTAATGCCATCAACCGACAAATCCAGACTCTCTGTTGCTACTGAGATACTTCAGATAAAAAAATCCGATAATACTCTGCCTGGCCTGCAAATGGAAATCAGGGTCAGCAGTATAGCTGCTATAAGGCAGTTGAAAATAATAATTGTATATTTTCAACCGTTTACCTTAAAAAAAAATACCAAACAACGATAGTGCATGTACGTGAACTGTACAACTGTTCATAGTGTTCATTTTCCTTGTTATTATATTCCTCCTTCCTTTGGATGCAAAATCAATAGAATAATTGGTTATTAATCCTGCCCTCGAAAGATGGTTCGTTTCAGAAATTGTAGAAGATTTTTTTTATCTAAAAGATCTATTGTGAAAGATCTAATACTCTATTTTTATAAAATCGATCAAAAAGTCGTCACGGCATACAGTATGATGCTCTCTTATGCAATCATGTCCTCTGTACGCCACTGCTCTTGACTGTCTTGCGTCTGCGCGCAAGCATAATAAACACTTCGTTGCTTCTCTGTATGAGCTGCTTACTATTTCTATCCGGCAACAGTAGTTTTATTGGTTATTACTTTCACATCAGCCGGGCATCCCATGACGGCTATTTTCCACAAAATTATTTTTTAATCAGCTTTTAGATTTTACCACTGCGTAGTTTATTAAGAAGCTGATGAGTAGCCATTTAAAATTGATAAATGACTTACCATGCTAGGAATACTGGAGATTGTTAGAGCTGCGTAGTAGGCTTTCAAACTGTACCACCGATTGAAATATTCCCTTTGAAGTAAACGTACTTGAAACGGAACTGTAAAGAGAAAATAAATATTGATAAATGATTACATCGAAAAGTGTCATCTTATGTGATACCCAAGGATACCTCTATAAATATGAGGAACAAAATCAAAGCATAAAGGATGGGACAAATGAAGGTTCAAATAGTCAATTTCAATCTTGGATCCTCATAATTTTCTGTGATTGTTTTTGTTTTTGTTTTTAAACTACTGAACTTGATACAGTTATCTGATGAACTGTTGTATTAGTCACTTCTAGGCTATAACTAGAAGAACAATATCGCAAGGAACTATACTCCATTTGAAATAAGATTAGACATTTAAACAAACCTTTTTTACAGTCCGTTCAGCTGATTCTGACTTTTATACCGTAGGCATAAGGATGGCATTAAAAGCAAAAAAGTAGTTACAATACCAACTGTTTACTGCAGCTGCCATTTTTCATGCCACCAACGCAATATAAGTCAAAATCGGTTGATCGAACTGTAAAAAAGGTTTCGTTAAATGTCTAATCTTATTTTAAATGGAGTATAGTAACGTCTGAAGTCTACATCAGCCCTATAATAATGGATTAGAATCACGTGCTTTAAAAAAACATCCAGTACATCTCATTAAATAACAAGTTCTCATTTAATTTTTGTGTTACAACACTTCCGACTGTGATAAAGTTCTTAATGCAAAATTGACAACTTCGACTCAGGTTTTAAACCTGTTTTTTATTTTGAAAATAATTTTGGAGCTCGAAATAAAAAAAATACTCTAAAGATACGTCTAAACCAGATGTATCTGGTTTTGTATAAGAAAACAGGCCAGTATAGTTAAATAACTTTTCGTTGGTTTTGCCATACTTACATAGCAGTACAGGTATCATAACATGAGTATACATGAAAAACACAAGACAACTGAGACAGAACTTAAAGTTGACCACAGGAACGGCAGCATTGTTGCCAACATTAAAGAATATGCTGCCCAAAAGCACAGCCGATAATAAATGGTGAGCCAACTGGATCCAGTGAGCTGTCTGCAATAGAAAATTTCTGTTAATCAATGGGATGGCCTAAGGGTCAATTCTCACCGAGACGCGGCGCGACGCGCACTTTTTAAGATAGCAACAGAATATCTAACTTATTTACAACACGAAAAGGTATAATTTCACTACGAGCGCGAAAGCGTGTCGAAGAACGCTAAGGTGCACCGCGTTGTGCAGCCCGTATACCTTATTGTGAAGTAAATAAGATCTATTTTGTATCGTGATCTTAAAAAGTGCGCGTCGCGCCACGGCGCGACGCGCACTTTTCACCGAGACACGTCTCGGTGAGAATTGACCCTAACTGAATAACCAGTTATTTTCATAATTCGCATAAAATAGGGGCAAGCCAACTGCCATTAGTATTAGGGTAAATCAGCCTATAAGTTCGTATAGTTAAGCACATGCCACCTCTCCATGAGAGTAAGTGGGCCGGTTTTTGGCATATTATTGTCATTAGCTACAAATTAATTTAACATTAATCCAGACACCAAGATACTTCTGAAATTTTCTGAATGATAAAACCCACTAAAACTTAGTCCGATCCAGGGAACTAAACCATAGACCTAGGTGAAATAGATAATATAGGTCTTTACCTATGAAATTGCCGTTTTGCAGTACTGGCCATTTCAAATCAAAATAATTTTTGTTTGGGTAAGAATTCTAATTTCAAATTAATTTTATTTTAAAAACATGGATTTTTTTTTCCAAAAGTAGTCATTTGTTTATTGATTAGTGTTACATTTTCATCGCATTTCAATCTTTTTCGTCATCATGGATACGTTAAAAATTCGAGTAATTATGGAATATGAGTACCGTCGTGGCAGCAACGCGGCACAAGCGGCACGCAACATCAACGACGTTTACGGAGCTAACACTACAAACCAACGCACCACCTGTTATTGGTTTGCTCGCTTCCGTTCTGGAAATTTCGACCTGAAAAATGAACCTCGCGGTCGTCCGAAGACTTTGGTCGACAATGACGAATTAAAGGCGATTGTGGAAGCTGATGATACACAATCTACGGCTGAATTAGCAGCAGCTTTCGACGTTAGCGTCAAAACAATATTGGTCCATTTGCGTCAAATTGGCAAGGTAAAAAAGCTTGACAAATGGGTGCCCCACGAACTCAATGATCGTCAGCGCGAAGTACGCGTCGAGACGTGCCTTGCACTGCTCAACAGACACACAAATGAAGGAATTTTGAACCGCATTGTTACCTGCGATGAAAAATGGATTCTGTTTGATAGCCGCAAGCGCTCAGCAAGTTGGTTGGATCCTGGTTCAGCACCTAAACAATGCCCTAAACGAAAACTTACCCCTAGAAAAGTGATGGTCACTGTTTGGTGGTCTAGCGCCGGTGTGATTCATCACAGCTTCTTACCAAACGGGGTGAGCATTACTGCAGATGTGTACTGTGAAGAACTGAACACAATTATGGAGAAGCTGGCACATCTCCAACCAGCATTGGTCAATCGCTCGTCTCCGCTGCTCCTGCACGACAACGCGCGACCTCATACTGCACAGCAGACGGTCTCCAAGTTGCAAGAACTGGGGTTGGAAGCTCTCCGTCATCCGCCCTACTCACCAGACCTTGCGCCTACAGACTACTACTTTTTCCAGAATTTGGATAACTTCTTGGCGGGAAAAAAATTCAATACCCGAGAGGCAGTACAAAATGCCTTTGAAGAATTTGTTGCCTCCCGTCCAGCTGATTTCTTTAAGAAGGGCATCAATAAACTGCCACTGCGATGGCAAAGATGCATTGATTGCATGGGTGATTACTTCGATTAATACAAATAAAAAATACATGAAAAAAAATCGTTTAAATTTTTTCATACAAAACGGCAATTTCATAGGTAAAGACCTATTATAATATTTATTTATTTCAAACGTTTGGTACAGTCTGTTACGTTATACGGGAAAAGTTTTTATTTAGTACGCAAACTGTAACCATGAATTCAGCATATCATTCTAGACCCCCGAGCGTAGAAATATTTCGTCGGTTATATAAAAAAAAATCCGCTGTTTCATAGAAAAGTGCAATACCTACGCGGACAAAATGTATGGAACAGCAATATTTTTTTTTAAATAACCATCGAAATATTTCTGCGCTCGGGGGTCTAGAATGATATGCTGAATTCATGGTTAAAGTTTGCGCACTGAATAAAAACTTTTCCTGTACATATTTTATAAATCGAAAAAAAAGTAACAATTAACATGATTAAAATTACCGTCTCAGCTAGGTTACATGATAACCTGTATTAAGGTTTGCCAGCCTAGGTTCCACAGGATTACAAACATTTTAATAGAGATTGCTTAGGACTATATGGTGCCAACGTAATGTTAATTTATACTAAGTGTATATACAGGATGTCCGGCAATTAATGAATAACCTTGAAATGGTTCATGGTAGAACTAATGGCCATTCAGAAAAATACATTTTTTATTTGTAAATAATCTATATATATTTTTTTATATCAACCGACTTCCGAAAAAGCATTACAAAGTGAAAAATAACTTTAATTTCGGAAGTCGGTGTCTTTAGATAGGTACGTATTTAATTTTTCTATCACCGCCTTCCGAAATTAAAGTTATTTTTCACTTTGTAGTATTTTTTCGGAAGTCGGTTGTTTTTTTTACAGATTAAATACAAATAAAAAAAGTTTTTTTCTGAATGGCCATTAGTTTTACCATGAACTATTTCAAGGTTATCCATTAAATACCGGACACCCTGTATAAGGCGATTCGCACACTGCCCCGCATGATGCAGCGTAGCTCGTGGATGCGTGTTCTTCTGTTGCTTGTAAGTATCTCCGTTTGTATGGAAAACACGCACAACCGCGTGTATGCGCGTGATCCGCATGAACGCGCGTGGATGCATTTTCTGTGTGTTAGACTGTGCGTGTTTTCCATACAAACGGAGATACTTACAAGCAACGGAAGAACACGCATCCACGCGCTACGCTGCATCATGCGGGACAGTGTGCGAATCGCATAAGTAATATCTTCAGTGAACATTTTATTATTAGGGTTTTGTGGTGACTTACTGAATTCCTCCTATTTTGGATAAACATTCGGTTGCTTAGAATAAGGAATTGAGACCAGAATGTTGTGGGGAACTCCATTTTATGCGACTGGTCTTTTGCTACGTGTTCTGTGAATATTCTCTGAATCGACTCGTCTGAATGTAGCACCGGTTTTCTGTAATGACGAAACAAAAATTATTTTTTTCGTGCAATTGGTAAGTATTGAGTGTTAAAACAGTAATACAGATTGATTTCATCACATTTATTTATTTATTTAATACTTCACGCACAGAAATGTACAGGGGCGGACTTAATGCCACAGGCATTTTCTACCAGTCGACCTTTGGGTGATGCAAAGACAAACAGTGATCAAATCAGTGGTCAATCACATTCAATCTACGCCATCTATGTATACTATAAATGAATACTATAAATACTACAAATAAATAAAACTGAAGTGACTGTTTGTCATGTCAAATGTTTTTACGAAATGCAATTATGAAAGTAGGTATATATGATATCTACATACTTATAACAAAATAATTTTATTTACGCTGTTTGCCTATTTATCTGTCTGTTTGTTCCGGCTAATATCAGGGGGGCTACTGTCTAAGTCCGTCGTCGAAGATACGGGCCCGTCCGAAAATGGTTCGATACTTAGAAATGAACCCTACTCCCGACCTTTTGTCCTACGACCTTTTTCGGGCGGGCAAAAACACATCGAGAGTAAGGACAATTGTCCAATTCATATTGCCATACATTTCCACTTCGGACCCCAAACTAATCTTATGATGAGTCAGTCAGTCAGGACTTTTCTTTTTATTTATATAGATAAGATAGGTACGTACCTTCCACCTCTAGCTATCATTCTGTCCAGCCTTCTGCAAAGTTTTCCATTCTGGCACAGTTCTGACAACGGAGCAGCTGTTTCCATATCAGTGACAAGAGTTTCCAGCACAAAGTCTGCAGGATTGTGGGTCTTGGGGCATATATGGCCAGCTTCGGCCATATATGGCACTAGGAGTTGAGGTGCACCCTGAAATGGTGAAATATATTCATGAAATATGTGAGAAATGTTGCTGGTAATATGATAAAAAATCAAGGTACAAAAAAATGGGCAAATCATTTTTGTTTTAGGCCAAACAAAGGTTTTACATGAAAGCTTGTAAGCCTGAACCGGGAAATCCGCTAGCCTCCACAAAAAGTCTTAATGTAATGCACATATTTGGGCTGCAGATTCTGGGGGTTATTTATAAACGTTGCTTATAAAATTTGTTAAAGCAATACCTACATATAGATATAATTTAAATAATAATTTACTTAAAAAATAAGTCTTACTAATCTTAAAAACATTTGGTTATGTTTTTTTTTTCATGGGACTTACAATATTCTGTCATAGAAATTCATGCATAGATACGATTTTGTACTAAGTAAAATCTTATCGTCCCTTGTCTGTATGAGAAAAGGCGTTTATATTATGTAAGTACCTGTAATAGTTGGTGCACCTGCCCTATTAAATATCAAATATCTGGTATTACCAAGCATTGCTCTTTTTTTTTTGGTTTGACGTTTTCTAAAAATGAAACCTATGTAGATCGATTTAACGCCCCCGAAACCCCTGCATAAAAGGTTTATTGAAAATCGTTGGAGCCATTTCCGAGATTCAAATTATATATAGAGAAGAATTGCTCGTTTAAAGGTATTAGAAAAGGACGAACCGGAGAATCCAGTAGCCTGCAAATAAACTGTGAAAACCAATCAGTCATCGCAACTTGTCGTGGAGATTCTCGCCCTTTTGACCGTTCGTTAGGAGAGGACCCTGGAGACTTAGTTTGTGAAAAGGGTTCATCATCCTCTACCTGAAGGTAACTTAGATATCTCAATATCATTAATTTTGTTTTACATAGTAAGTTTTTATATCAAAATCAAACTTAAGTCGTGAACATCAAGGTACCTTATACTCGTATAAGACACTTATAAATACTTTAAGCTGCAGACTTAACCCTTAAATGTCGATATAAAATCTTGAAGTAAATATGTTACTTTAACGTTACTTGGTGGCTTCATTTTGTACGCAGGTGTTTGGTAGACTTTTTAATACAAAAAAAATTGATACTATAACAGGTCAGTCAACTAATTTTATCAAGGGTGGCTTATATCGTGTCATTTTAGGGCTATTCACTTTACAAAACGCATTTTGTATTTTTAAGTATAATTGATTACTTGATTATTTTAACAGATAAATATTATCAACCTCTAAGTGACCGCTGTGCAATTTATTTTATTTGATCTCATCGCCTCATCGTATCTGTATATAAAATTATGGCTCAAAGTAAATTACTGTGAAATGAACAGTAGGATTATATACAGCGTGTAACAGAAACCCTATTGCTATCCTTAAGCACTAAAGATAACAGCTGGTATAGATTCACTAAACATAGTTTCAGCTCAAAATAAAATACTCTAAGAATTAATACCAAATTTTCGATTTCACATGTTTCTTAAATTCAAATCATAACAAACGTGTCACCGCACTACGTAGGTCAATAACTTTCCACTTTACTTGCCAATATCACGATAAATCTCTTCCGAGTGGTGTGTTTATTTCAATTTGAAAAGTTCGGTTTCTGGTAACAATGTATTATAAATTCTCATAACTTCCGAACTTGTCGAGATAGGATTAAAAAAACCTTTCCAATAACGTTTGATAACATCCAAAGAAGCCGTGCCTTTAGTATGTATATACCTTTTCGGTTACACGTTGTATTTTGAAATTAATAATAACATATCAACAAGACTAAAAATGGACTTAGAGTACTAGGTGCAGAATGGTGCAATTTGTTTTTTTTTCAGTCAACCCATAAGTGCACTCAAAAATGTTTGATTCTAGTCAAAGGTGTATTACATCTCGTAGAGAGTAATAAATATTCAATACACCTATTCATATATCAAAAATATGAATCATTCATCTCAAATCATGTGACAAAATCAAATAAAGTTTAAAGTAATCGCCGTAAAAGCGTTTTATATCTAAGCCATTACTCACGCGAGGAGTTAAGTGAAACACTCCGAAGTTATGACAGACTATTATCGAGACATCATTTTAGGGTTAAACACGTATCTTCGCTATAAAGTTTATGTCGTCGCCGCCCTTACCAAAAACTCATTATGTTACCTAAGTAAATATTATAGTCGTAGAATTTGCATGAAATCTTGACCTTTTCGTGACAGAGGCAATTTATTTACCCAATTTAAGCCCTGTATACACAGGCATACCACACATATACCGCCATGATGAGTTGATTTGACATCTCATGTCATGGCCAAACCTTTATGAGGTATTAACTTGCTTAAACTTTCTTCTTCTTTTGCTGGACTGAAGTTATATCAAGAAATATAAATAAAGTGGTTGAATTACTGAAGAAAAATGGTTTGTGTAAAAAATGTTTTATCTCTTTAGTTCAGAATTGAGATTAAAAACAAGTACAGGCTCCTGCAGTCAGACGCGACCCGACTCTAGTAGAAAACTTTCTATGAAAACTTTATGGAAATTGTTCTACCAGAATCGCGTCGCAACGTCGCGTCGCGTCACACCGCTTTGAGCCTTAAGGCTATAGTTTATAGTCTAGTTTAATAGCCTGTCCTTATCCTTTTATTTCTTACTCGACATATTGAACACTGTTTCTCAGAAGCTCATAAAATGATGATTCAGGTCAATGCTTAGCAAGCCTTCATTCCAAACGGATAAACCTACTTCATAGTACATACCTTAAACTTTTTTGCCCGTTTACATTAAAGCTATACGACATATACGTGGTTGCTCAGGGATCTACTTTCGTTAGAGATGATTAGTTCCATTAAAAATCTATCTTGCCTTTTCTCAGCTATGTTGGGGTCAGCTTCCAATTACGGATGCAGCTGAATACCTGTATTTTAGATGGAGCGACTACCTATCTGACCTCCAGTGTTTTTGGGCTTCTGACTATCTGACTGTCAGAGGCCTAATTATGACAGCTGGGACCAACGTCTGAACGTAATTTTCAAGTCACGGAGGGGTATAAGTAATGGGTGGTTACCCATCCACGGGCTGACCTCGACAGGCGTAGCTTAATTTTTTACCCACAAGTGCAGCACGAGAATTATCAGTTATTTACAAGTTCCATATTCAGTCTTAAATAAACAACTTTCAATGTATAATGAGACACGATTCCAAAATGAAGATTTATACATCTGAAAATCTGTCATCAATTTCATCGCAACATCTGTTTACAGCAATTTAGAACGTCCACCCTTTGACTGGAAAACCTTTGCCCCGAACGATGTCAATTACAGCTTTGATCTCGTCATTAACTTTAAAGTCGAGAGGCAGTTTGTCAAACGATTTACGACGAAATTGTACGTCCATTGTATATCGTGTACTGAAAAAGCACGTTAAGTGTTTTTATAATACCTTTAAACGAGCAATTCTTGTATTATGTATATAAATTATCTGAATCTCGGAAACGGCTCCAACGATTTTCATGAAATTTAGTAGGTATGCAGGGGGTTTCGGGGGCGATAAATCGATCTAGCTAGGTTTCATTTTTAAAACCATAAACAATAATCGAGAAAAGCTCGGTCATCCAGATATTTATTATTAAATGACTAGCAATGCCCGCGGCTCCGCCGATGACGACTTGATTAGGAAAGATTTGGAATGTTGAATCAATCAATTCAACATGCCTTTAAAATTATTACAGTAGCTAGGTATTATGTCTGGGATGCAGCAAGGACTTACTGTGCAGATTTTTCGTATTTTAAAAAGACAATTTCTACGATAGGCATTTTTAAATCCAGAAAATCTGTAGTCTATTAAGGGTTCCGAACCCCGAGGATGCCAACGGGACAATTAAGGATAATTAAGTACGAAATAATATGTATTATAAAACGTTAAACAATAGGTATAAATTTTATGATAGATATTATTATAACCAACTAATATTATAAATGTGAAAGTTTGTATATTTAGATGTTAGGACGGTTGTTACTCAATCACGTAATATCCGCAGAATGGATTTGAATGAAATTCGGCACACAGATAGTTTATAACCTGGATTAACACATAAGATACTTTATCCCTTCAGTACATTCGCGTGGGATAATTTTTGACCGCCACTCGGGCGAAGACACTGGCAAAACCTAGTTAGTAACATTTTTGAAAGAAGACGTGAGTTTATGTTTGTGTGTATGTGTCAGTATTATCAACCTGCAACTTGCACGTGTTGTATTAAGTAAACAAATCTAGTTTACAAACAGTACCGTTACACCAATAAAAAAATCAAATTTAAAAAAACTAAAAAACACGCTTTAAAAACCGAACTAAAAAAACTAGAAAATAATTTAATTCAATTAAAAAGCGTGGGGTGTTTTTTGAGGTATTTTTGTAATCAATTAATGTCAAGCACCCCACGCTTTTTAATTGAATTAAATTATTTTCTAGTTTTTTTAGTTCGGTTTTTAAAGCGTGTTTTTTTAGTTTTTTAAACTTTTATTTATTTTCTATTTTTTAGTTCTGCTAACTACAAAAGCTTGTTTATTTTTCCTTTATTTTTCTCTATTTTTTTTTTAAATTATGAATTGTCATCGGTTTAATGAAATCTGACAGTTTAAAGTAGGTTAAAATCGCGCCCTAAGGATTCGGTTACAAACATACAAACAAACATACAAGTGAAGCTAATATAAAGCGTATAAAAACATAACTTCACACGTCTTTATAGAAAACTTTGAAAAGGAAGCCGATACCAAATCAGTACCTCATAAACAGCTTCTAAACTTCTCCAGAAAAATATAACAAGAGTTTACCAAAGTTTGGCGTCTTAAATATCAGTCGTGAATATAGGTAGTTCTTCAACAAAGATCCTCTTGAGCTCTTCAAACTTTTGTATAGTAATATTCATATTTTATTTTTTCCTTATCGATAGTAAAAGTATATCAATGCTTTAAGTTTGTTTCGTCTTTGTTTGAGATTGACGGTTTTGTAAACGTGTGGGGAGGCTTTTTTTAGAAGAAAGTTGCTGGATTTTTTTTTAGGGGATGTGATAAAACGGAAAATTAGAATATTAAATAAGAACTACGATAATAATTTGAGAATATATACACTTTGTTAGGCAATTTGTATGAATTTCTTGAGAATGAATTTGGAAGTGTTATTGGTATAGAGGTATGAGGAACAGGATGTAAAGTTCACTCATACTCTATGGAAAAGGGAGGATCCTCCGACCAGACGGGTGTTGTGTCTGGTGGGCAACTGCCCGACGGTTGGTGTCGGGATGTTGTAAATATTATACGAGTAGCGCGGTAAACTCTGCTTGCGCGATGCAGGATTTGTGTGACGTCAAGTCTTTGTTGCGTAGTTCGCATGTGGTGTGGTATGTAGATGCCGCCACATTGTTATTATTTTCTGAACCGGCTCCCCTGGCGCTACGTGGGTGTACGATAGGTACACCTTTACCCAAACCTCCGGAGATTACTGTCGTGATGTTATGTTATTCCTTCCTAGATGTGTTACTTCAGTTAGGTACTACTTTTATTTGCGAAAATATGTGAAATTGAAGCCTTAAGTAGAAATTCTCAAGTTTAATATTTTCCTTATAATGCACTGACTTCGAAATTACCTGAATTAAAATATCAAGATGTACCTAATACCTACTCCGTCTAAAGACAAAGCGAATCAGAAAAGAGATTAGAACTAAAAGTGCTTAAGTAGCAAAAATAATAATCTAATAAAAAACTATTCGGCATTTATTTTAATAAAATGGTTGGTATCAGGTGTACCAAGCTCTCCTGTGAATTCTAATGATAACAATGAAAATTTTAATTAATTCAAAAGTTTTAGCTTAAAAATATTCAGATTATCTCGGTATAATTAGTCCTCTAGGCCGAATTTTAGCTATGGCGACCAGTCTTAGCGGAGACTAGCCTTCGGTGCGGGAGATTTTATAGTGAACGAGTGTGTGTGCAGATACCGGTGTACTTTCTCTTCCTTGACTCGCATAGTCTGATCGGATTACCGTCCCGGTAATCCGACACGACCGGAGAAAGATCAGGCGCAAGGCCAACGTCTTAACGTGCTTTACTCCGGGCTGTTAATAGGATGTTCCTTATGAAAAAACTAATAACACTTTCCCCGACCTGGGAATCGAACCCAGGGCCCCACGAAACAATTATCTAGGTATTAAGAGCGTTTATTCTAAAAATGGCCAACGTCGCCAATAGCTGTCAAATATTTCACTGTTTCGATTAATGTGGCGATATTACTGTATGGAAATATGAAATATCGCTAACTAGTGACCTAAAATATTGATTATAAAATGCAATAATTAATATCTTAACACCGAATATTTCGTTTTAGATGTAAAAAAAGAACTTGGAAACTTTCCAAATGCCCTTTTTACACCTAAAACGGTTACAAAATATAACTGCAAATCATTATTCATATTTTAGGTCACTAGTTAGCGTTATTTCATACTTCCATACAGTCATATTAACAAATGAACAGGTTAATATTTGTCAGCTATTTGCCAACTTTCAGAATAAACGCTCTTATGCTAGCATGATAATGTTAGATTTAAAATAAAGGTCGAGCACGAAATGTTTTCCACGTCAATTTATTGTTTCATGAATATTACTTAATGTAGCTAAAAAATTATCGAACGTTCAAAAACGATGATTTATTTTTAACAATAAAAATTGTTTCTCATATTTTAAAACTACAATCTTCTCAATAACTACAAAGAGTAACGTAATGATTATTATGCAGTTTAATTATTTCTGGGCTGCCAAAATGGATACTTTAGACAGTTGCGAGTATATTAAATTTCTATTCTAAATACAATTTATAAATATTATAGAATAAAGTCGCATGTGGTGTTTGATCCGTTTTAATCATAGTTTAGAGAATTTATTCCGGACACAAAAACCATGTGTATAAAACATTAATATTTTATTAACATTAACTAATAAAATAATATTGTGTGCTTTTCCATACTTTGAGCACTTGTCAAGTAGGCAAAATCTTAATATACATATGCTAAATAACCATATGCATTTATTAGCTAATTGCTATAGTGACAAACTTATATTTTTTGACACCAACACTTTTGTTGAGAAATTAAAATCGACTAGGGATACTGCGTATCTGCCTATTAGTTTTAGACGTCAAATAGCATGGCTATTAGCTTTTAATATAAACTCAGACATAAGTAGTATGTCGAAGTCTACTGTAATTAGCACCACAAAAATTAGTAATAATACTAATATTAAGGTGGTTAGTGATACCAATTTAAACTAGTCAGTAAGACAACAGAAGGTACCAGTAACAATGTTTTTAATCTCACCACCAACAAGGTATCTTCTGGCATTCAATTACTTAATTGTAAAAAAGGGGCTAAGCAGAAATCCTTGAAATTGTTTCATCAAAATATTCAAGGGTTTTCTTCCAAACAATTGGAAATTGAATTGTTTTTAGAAAAAACAATGTTTGATATTATTTGTATAACTGAACACTGGTTGAAAGATTATGAAATGTTAATTAATTATGAGAACTATAGTGTGGGCAGTTGTTTTAACCGAAAATCTATGCTTCGTGGAGGTTCACTGATCTTAATTAAAAATTGTATAAAATCTAAAACTCGTACAGACATAGTTAAACTATCAGTGGAACATAGCATTGAACTGTCCTGTGTTGAGCTAGATAAGCATTGTATAGTGTGCGTTTACAGACCTCCTAATTATCAAAACTACTCTATATTTGAGTCAGTAATGGAAGATGTTTTGGCGAAACTTGCAACTGGTAATAAATCAGTAATTATTTGTGGGGACTTTAATATTAATATTTTGGAAAATAATTCAAATAGTAGCAGATTGTTAAGCCTCTTTAAATCATTCAATCTTTCAAATGTGTTTTTGGAACCAACGCGAGTAACTACAGCTACTGCTACATATATTGATAATGTTTTTTGTGACTGCGACTATTTAGATAAAGCCATTGTAAATTATCTCCCTTCTGATCACAGCGGTCAAACCGTTACTTTTGAGTCCAACACACCAATTCAAAAAGTACAGATACAAACTAGACCAATAACATCGGGTAATTTAAATAAGTTTAATAGCACTTTAATTAGCAAGTTAAGTGTTCAGGGCCTAAATGTGAATAATGGTAATATTTTGTATAAAGAATTCTTTTCATTAGTACAAACAGAGTTCAATCACTTTTTTAAGCAGAAATCTAAAACTATTTGCCCTAAATTTTTATTTAGTGACTGGGCCACTAAAGGCATCAGGAAAAGTAGAGAAAGATTATTTGAATTGTATGGCCTTAAGCCGTATATTAACACAGAAACTTTTACTAAGTATGTTGCTACTTACTCTAAAACTTTTAAAAATATCTGCAAAGTAGCTAAAGCTTCATTCATTAGCCACAAGGTTAAATCAGCAGATAATAAAATTAAGGCAGTTTGGAAAATTATAAACAATGAAACGAACCGAAGTAAAAGCCTTAATAATGATTACGCACTGAACACTTCCCGCGGTCTCATTAGCGATAACATAGATGTTGCTCAGGAATTTGCAACTTTCTTTACCAACATTCCTATTAAAACTACAGAAACTTTAAATTCTTCGCCCGCACTTGCTATAGATTTATTAAGAGAGAATGTTTCAGCCTGTCCTGTGGAATTCAAATTTAAACATATTAACCCTGTGGTCGTTGTAAAGACATTTAAGCAACTTAAGATCAAAATTACCGAAGATCTGTGGGGCATGTCTACTAAAGTATGTCAATCCATTATTGAGACAATTGCACCCTATTTGGCTTTAATATTTAATTTGTGTGTAGATCAAGGGGTGTTCCCGGATTTAATGAAGTACAGTAAAGTTATTCCACTCTTCAAATCTGGCGACAGTAAAGATACTAATAATTATAGACCCGTGTCGATTTTGCCAGTTTTCAGCAAGGTGTTTGAAAAAGTTATGTTAAATCAAATGCTCAATCATTTTAATCGTAATAACATCCTACACGATCAACAGTATGGTTTCACCAGAGGACGTTGCACAACCGACGCCGGTGTCACGTTATTAAAACACATCTTTACCGCATGGGAAGAGGCGCAAGATGCAATTGGTATCTTTTGCGACCTATCCAAGGCGTTTGATTGCGTGAATCACGAAACACTTCTCTTGAAACTCGGGCATTACGGACTGGGTGAACTTGCGCTTAGCTTGGTAAAATCGTACTTGAATGATAGACTGCAGCAAGTTCAAATAAACGGTGTGAATTCCTTTGGCTTAAAAGTCAAAATGGGTGTACCGCAGGGCTCAATATTGGGTCCGTTCCTCTTTTTAGTATATATAAATGATCTACCTCATTTACTTAAAAACCGACTACAAATGGTGTTATTTGCTGATGACACATCACTGATTTTTAAAGTTAAGAGACATGCACAGGAGCTTGACGACGTAAATAACGCTATAGTTAAGGTCCATAATTGGTTTACTGTAAATAATTTGGTATTAAATGGAAAGAAAACTAAATGCATAAGATTCACGTTACCGAATGTTAGAAGTAGTGAATGTCACGTTGTATTGAATAAGGAGATACTAGAATTCGTCGATCAGACGGTTTTCCTGGGGATCACGCTTGACTCAAGGCTACAGTGGGGTCCTCACTTAACATCACTTGCAGGGCGGCTAAGTTCTGCCGCTTACGCTGTTTGGAAGATCCGTCAATTAACAGACGTGGATACCGCAAGACTGGTCTATTTTAGTTACTTTCATAGCATCATGTCTTACGGTATTTTGCTATGGGGACGTGCTGCGGATATTGAGTCGATCTTCATTCTGCAAAAGAGGGCTGTCAGAGCCATCTACAACCTACGCAGACGCGAATCTCTCAGGGAACTGTTCAAAACAATTAACATCATGACGGCACCTTGTCAATATATCTTTGAAAACATTATGTACGTTCGTAGAAATCTACATCTTTTTAGTAAGATAAGTGACAGGCACAATTTTAACACTAGAAATAGGAACAAATTAGATCAACCACGTTTCAGGTTGTCTAAAGTACACACTTCTTTTATGGGGTACTGTGTAAAATGTTATAATAAAATACCAGCCGATATTCTTGAACTAAATGAAAAGAAATTTAAATTATGCATTAAACGCACACTATGTAGACAAGCATATTATAAGTTAGATGATTATATTGTTGATAAAAATGCTTGGCTTAATGCTGGTCCAACTCCACAGGCACCTGGGCTTGCTATTTAAAATTTTCATATTTGGAAGAGATGCTTCCCTTTTTTATGTTTTCTGACATTATGAACATTTCTGTTACTATTATTTTTATTTTCTGACATTACGAATAAGTTTTTATTTTTACTGAATCAAGTATTATTTATTAAAATTTCAAAAGATATTAAATATTTTTCTTTCTTTAGGAAATCTAATTTTATTAATTTTTCAAATACATTGCAAACTATAATTTTGTATAATTTAGAAGCATTTTGTTTAAAATTTGTAAATGTGAGTACAATGCATCCGTATAATAATTATGTTGTTATGATGTACGTTGACTTGAAAAAGCGTGGCAGTAGAGAGTATGTCATGCTCACTTAAATGTCTTGCTGATGGTGGCGTGTGTGTTGGATCATTCGGTTCCCTACAAAATGGTTGAGCTGGATGGTGCTGATCCACGCGTCAAGTTCGTGAACGGGCGCCGTCGGTTGAGACTGGTCATCTCCTAACTTCCATGGCTAATTTTAAATCTTATATTTAGAATTGTTTTTTTTTTTTTTTAAGTACATTGTTCTCACATATAGAAGCAACAAGAATAATGTTCCCAAGTTTTTGTAAAACTTAACATGATTAAAAAGAGTGTCCATGGAGTTTCTTGCCCGTTCTTCTCCATAGAGATCTACGTTTTGGAATGGGCAACTAGCTTCAACTTTCTGACAATTCAAAAGTGCCTGAAAATGGTTTAATTGAAATAAATGCTTTGAGTTTGAGTTTTGAGTTTGAAAAAAACTTTAATGTGTTGTCGAGACTTTAAAACCGTTCGAATCAGGGGCGGTACGCTATATAGTAAAAGTCATTTACTAAGCAAATACTGCAAACTCAACAAGTCTCAAGAAATATTACAAAACTCGAACATAATCCTTTTGAAAGTGAAGACAAACCAATTAAATTGGTGACGTAAATCAAAACGCGACGATTTTAATGAATAAACCATTTGATTCGGGTTTCAGGAAACTTTGGAGTGATTGACATAATTCCTGATACGAAGTTAGATAATTAGTTTGTGAGACAATCTAAGTTCGGTTGTGGTACGGCTATATGTAAGCATAGTGTGTGTCTGTGATAAAAATTCTGACTTATAAGTCGTATTTTTTGTGCTAAATCAATTCAAAGAAGTAAATTGAACGGGTTAAGAGACATGACATTTGAAATCAGAATAACATATTATGTAGACTTAAGGTCACTGCATACCTACGTAACGTGGACGGGACGGGGACGGAACGTGGTCAGTAAACACTGACGGGGATTTAACTACGTTTTGCCACGTTCCCGTCCCGTCCATGCATCCGTGACGTCTGCTCTTTCGTTTACATTTTCTATGAAACGATATTTCCAATACTTCACGTCCCGTTTTATCCGGATTAAAACACGTTACGTATGCAGCAACCTTTAGACCTAGAAGTTCGTTAATGCTATGATGATTTTTTATCAAAGGTGCATCAATATTCAATCAATCAATCAACTCAGCCTATCGCAGTCCATTGATGGACATGGGCGGCTGCCCATAGGCTGCGCAATAGCACTCTGTCCTCCGCCAACCGCATCCTGTCTGTCCCAGCCACCTTTTTAAGGTCGTGGCCAGCTGCCAATTCAGCTGGCTTACTCTGCAAGCTACGTCGGTAGCTCCATTTCTTTTCCAATTTATTATTTCGTTCCTAACCCGCTCCATAGCGCGCTGAGCGACCAATATCAATATTGATATTTTTTTTTACTCAAAGTGTTATTGTAAATAATCAATGATCGAATAAACAAACATTGGATTAATGGCATACTGAAGCTTGGCATTGGCTTGGCTTGGCTTAAGCATTGGCATGTGAGGAACAATCCATCTTCTCCTGCAAAATATTATCGTTACCTTGTTTAGTCTGACACGCCTTCCCGCTCCACCCAGAGCGGGAGAAGTTATTTGATGATTTCCCACCCAAAAAAAAAAAAAAACCTTGTTTAGGCTTCCGGACATTGAGACTACTACGACTAGGTACCTACTGACTATTGATAGGTCAGCCCTATTAGAAGAATCAACTAACTTTCCAAAATCTCTGTAGAAGTATTAAGGTGAACCTAGTTCACATTTTTTGCATACAAGCTTCGGGAGTGTTTTACTCCATTGTCTGACATGGCACACCCAAAGTAAAATATGAAATCGTTTTGTCTCATTATTAATATTGTCAGAATACTAAAATAAAAACCCATTAAAAAGTAAGGAGCTAACAAATATTAGTTTTTCTTGCTAATTTTATTTAACTTTGGGCGTGTTTAAGTAATAAAAGAAGTGTAAAATCTCCAAAACCAAGTCGGTACCGACAAAGTTTAATTATCGAAAAGTTCAATAAACTTTATTGGTCATTGATTTATGCATTGGCTTTTTCATAAAACCCGATCTTCCAAAGAACTTTTCTTAATTTTTTCGCGAATCACACACGCATCTCACTCAATAACGTTGTGCGTGTAGACTAGCGTCTAAGTGCTCATCACTGATACTATCCCTGTTGGACAAGAAGTCTGGTGAGACAGCGTGATTTTTAGTCAGGCCCACCAGTGAGTTCGAGCTCGCGACTAGGTTCCCCTTAAACAAAGGTGGCTGACAAAAGCAACAAGATTATTAAAGGAAAAATTACCTGATAACAGCACATTCCTCTTGCCAACACGTATATTTTATCGAAGAGAGTGAAGAGTGACGCCGATGGTTGATGGACCGTGCACACAATGTTCCTGCCTTGACGAGACAGGAGACGAAGCAGGACTACAAGCTGGCGGATTGAGACGATGTCCAGGCCACTGAAATAAATAAATAAACGTAAATTAGGCTAAGTAATATCAGCTGCAGGGGTGGATCTTCAAGGCTAATATTATAATTAAATGTTCAGCTGTGGATCCAGTTGCCATTTTATCTGTATTTTTTCGTCCTGTTTGTTAAGTGTTTCAGAACAAAAGCACAGAACATTTTTTATAAGAAGTAGGTAAATAGTAACAGATGCTCAATATAGTACCCATCTGTAACATAGGAACAAAATGTATACCAACTTACGACGCACAAAGTTATGAACAATTAGGCAGAATAGCAGATCCTTATATTAATAAATGACCATTGTTTTATCATCCTAAAATTTTATGGTTTGTTGACGCACCTAAACAAATAAAATTGAGTTATGACCCTATAAAGTTAAATACCGTTAAAATTAAAGCCCTTTACAAAATTTAATGAGAACCAGAATGAGGGTTGATAAGTAATTTTTGAGTTTCGGAATTTAAAACCGGTGTGAAATCTATGGAATTGGTACATCTACTTACGGCCAGTTGGTTTTTTTTTTTTTTGGGTAGGAAATCATCAAATAACTTCTCCCGCTCTGGGTGGAGCTGGGAGGGCGTGTCAGACTTTTACTGACTAAAACCCACCCGTGTTCCCTCAGTTGCCTGTGTGCCAGGGGCCGCGGTATCTCTTTCGAACTACCCGCACCCCTGGCAGGCATCGGCCCTTGTGGACCCCCCCATTTGGTGCTGACATCTCTTTGAGGCGCGCGTGGAACACAACGCGCCGTCGACCCGGGCTTGGCCCTTACCGGACAGCGAGCTACCCATTACTCGCCGTCCGCAAGCCCGCGCTTACGGTGGCCGGGAATCAGCCTGGGATTCCCGACGCCCAGGGCATCTCCCGCGGCGACTACGGCCGTGAGGGCGCATTTACTGCCTCTCCCTCACGTGCGCCGCCTCCCTCTTCGCGAGAAATACTGCTTCGCAGAAGGAGGTGACGGCTAACCATTCACTCTCGCTCCGTACCATGGCCTGCATCAGGGTCGGACGCGAAATATCGCCGCCGCCGATCGCCTCCACGAGGTCACGGCGGTGCTCCGCCCAAGCCGGGCAGACCGCCACCGTATGCTCCACCGTGTCCTCAGGGTGATCTTCGCAATGGAAACACCCGGGCGTTTCCTCCCGCCTTATGCGAAACAGGAACCTCCCGAAACAACCGTGTCCGGTGAGGACCTGCGTCAGGCGGAAGGTGAGGACGCCATGCCGTCTCTCAAGCCACTCCTCAAAGAGGGGACTTACCGCCGCTATCGTGGCGTGCCCAGCACTGGGTTGCGACAATCGCGCTCTCCAAGTCGCCATGAGATCCCGCCGGAGCTCTGTCCGCTGCACCTCGATTTCTCGCGGCAGCGGAGTAACGCCCCGGGCGTTTGGCCTTCTCGCGCCACTCCCAGATATGCGCGAGGACTTTTGCCTCCAGATCCCATGGCGGTAATCCGGCAACGGCCAGTTGGTTGGTCAGTCTTGAAACTTGCATTCATTTGATACAAATGAATAAGTCAGTGACATTAAGCACTAGGAAATTATTTGAGAGTTCCCACTATTGGGATCCAAGCCACCTCTCTGTGAAAGTGAGTAGGCCATAATCCACCACGCGGGCCCAGTGTGGGTTGGTTGATGTCATATGTCTTCGAATTTTTGGTTCCAGGACATCTCCGTCTCCTCCCGTCGCCCCGACTTACGTCAAATAGGTCGTGATATTAAGGAAGCTAATTCTTTACTTCAATTTGCTGAGCTAGAAGTAAATTGAAGTAAAGAAGTAGCTTCCCTGGGCTATTAACCCTACTTGCTGTTTGGCCAATATTTTTACTATGTCTTGAGTTACCTATATATAACTAACATAGGTAATTATTATAGTTCTGTGAAGGCACAAACAGGAGAAGATGAACAGAAGGATTTAAATTAAATGTCTAGTTATTTAATTTACTCAATTGCACCTGCATACCTGCGGTATAATTGCGTACCACATTAACAGTAGAATGGCTTTCGTTTTTGACAGTTCACAACAGTTATTGTGTTACTAACATTGTTGAACAGACTAATTCTTCGAACATAAGAAGCATTGGATTATAAATTATACTTACTTTTACAATGTTTGTAAATGTGTGAACACCATGATTGTATCTATCACAGAATTAATTTACCTGTATTGCTTCAATTTGATTCTGTTTACCTATTTTGGTATGGTAATTTTATTTTGGGTGCATCGTTTTCACACATAATCATATAATGAATGTACTATGTTAAATATTGTACTGGAAACATTTTAAAAGAGTAACGGTGGAGTTTCTTGCCCATTCTTCTCCATACGAAACTACATTTTGGAAGGGGCGACTAGAATCAATTCTATTTTAATGTAAATGTTGACGTTCAAAACTGCCTTTTCAGTGCCAATTTGAAATAAATGCTTTGACTTTGACTTTGAAATATCCTTCAAAATCATTCAAACTGTGCTGGTTATAACAAGTAGTAGTAATTATTATAGCTCTCTAACTCATCATAAATTGGTACCACAGGTACTGAAGTCGATATGGAACAGTTCCAAACATAATCCTCTTGGCATCTGCTGTTTGTATAGGTGAGTTAAAATGTTTGTAAACGCGCCCACAATACAGGGGAAATTCCTAGTATGGGGCAAAGTTAAAAAAAAAAGAATCCTCTTAGCATCAAACTTTTAGTTTCAAAATCAATGAAGATTATCTGACCCGATTGATACGAAACTTTCCATGTCCTACAATAGTCCTAAACTAACCGAGGGCTGTCCTTTGGTGCACTTGCATAGTCTGAACAGGGTTAGTCGTTGGTTGGTGCCTCATTTAAATAAAAAAACATTGAACGGGCCTTTACGAGTTGGTTTCGGCCCTTCGTACGCATTTCAAAGGTCCGAGACCCGAAAAACGTCAAGAGACGTCAGAATAAAAATAAAACACTTTTTTTAAACATTCTTGGGTAAACATATATTACGTAACGTTCTTTAGAAATATATGCATTGTATAAATTGTTGCTGTTCGTTTATTTACACATACCTAGACCTTCGTTTGAAATAATTGCATTTTGCAGTAAAAACCGTTACAAATGTGCAGTATGAAAACGATCATTAGCGTTTCACACGCAAGACATACATACATTAAGTTACAAGGATAACATTGTACGAGCACTAATTACATTTCTTGCCAATCCCTGTCACAACTGTAATTATTTGACCGTGATCTTTGAAAGGTTAATTTCTAGTAGTCGTATGCCTTGAGTCACTATGATTCGAAGACGAAACTGTTATGAAGTTCATACGAAATGGGCCTTAGAACCGAAAACTGCCCTTTGATTAAAGATTTATAATGTTAATGAATATTATTGAACATTACAAACGTTTATTTTTTTGACTCTGCTGATTTTCCCAAAATCAGATATAATCGTTTATCCGCCGTTTTTTATTTTCGACTGTTTCAGCTTGGAAAAGTGGTCAAATATTTTAAATTATTGCTACTTCGTAAAATCAGGGTTAAAATAAATAAATTAGCGAGATTTACGGGTATCGATACGATGAAACAAAAATAAAATATTTGTTATTTATTTGGGGGGTCAATGACCGCTGCGAGTGACTTGAAGTATGAGCTGAGTAAATCTGTTTTCTTTTGTTTTATAGTTTTTAGATATCAATAATTCTGTGAAAAAAACTAATGCTTCAAGTGACTAATTCTAACTGCAGTCGATCAAGAAAGTCATCAAATTCATTATTTTTTTATTTAATCATGTATATATAACCCCAAACACCTGTCATCATCATCATCAGTTCAGCCGAAAGATGTGCACTGCTGGACATAGGCATCTCCCAAAAGGGGGGTTTCGCCATAATCGCCACGCTTGGCAGGCGGGTTAGCGATAGCAGTATGGTAGTAAAATGCATAGGGAACGCTGTTGCCCATTCGCTAGTAAGTCCCTTAGACGTCTTCTACGACACCCACGAGAAGAAAAGGGATGGTGCTATTCTTTTACGTCCGGCACCACACGGAGCAAAACACCTGTCGCGTCTAGATAATTAAATTTGACCATAAATAACGTTTACCAATATAAATAACCACTGTTTATAATGTTAATTATACAAAGATACTTAGGTCTAGCTTCCAGTATGATAATCATTTGCCTAATTATTCAATTTTCTCATTACAGGATAGCATAAAATAATTACAAAGGAAATCAAGGCTGTAACATCCTATTACCTAAGTAATTTCGTTTTGGAACTTTCATTTTGTTTAATTGAACTCGGTCAAACGCGTGTCCTCAATCAAACAGGAGATCGTTAATCCCACACGGTACCAACATAAAGAATAATTAGTGCATTCTAGATTAAGACCTCAGCGTATAAAGGTGCATTAAAGAGCGCTATCTTGTCTCTCAAAATATTACCACCCTTTTTATAATGAGATTTGGGCAGTATCTTCTTGTTTACGTAACTATGTCGCCGACATTATTGGTGACGGCTCTGCGAAGATCTGCGTCTCCTTCATCAGCTGGGTCAGACGGCCCTTCTCATGTGCTAATGCCATGCCTTGCCATTGCGTTAGCATAAGGCACTTCATCATTTCTTACTGACGATCTAGTATGTTGAGAGTAAAGATTTTGGTCATTCTAACTAGAATGACCTGTACTTCACCGCGAATTCTGCATACAGCGAAACCAAATTACGATCGAACTAAATTCGCATGGTCATTCACCGTGCTGCAGTACACGCCTTAATTACGAAAACTGACAAAGTAATGGCACATATGAGTTACTTGAGGAATACTGTGTCCCAGCAGTGGACAAATTACAGACTGATTACGTATGTGTTATTTTGTTCATACTCCAAAAGCAGAATCGAAGGACCGGAACCAAATTAATGCAACACAAAGGGGATCACGTCAAAAAGGTCCCACAAATCAGCATCCAGGGTCCTACGGGCAATTTTTGTCAAAATAGCCTCTTTCAATGGATTAAGTACATGCCGTGATTCCGTAAACACGCTTCAGGTTAAATGTCCAATAAAAGGTTATGGGGGGACCTAGTGATTAAGCCAATTACCTCCCATAGTACTTATGTAATTCTGTTTAGCTTTCCGATTGGAACGAACCTTTTAGGCAATAGATATTAATTAATTGCTTCAAAGATTTTGTGTTTACAAAGGAATGCTGTTCAGCTCAAATTCGGGGAGAATACAGATTAGGAGCACTGTATTTAGTTGCTGAATCGTTTCTGTTTGAGAGCGTTTACTTGAACCATTTCTAGAGAAAAATCGTTGTTAGGTACAATTTATTCATTCATTGTATGTAAGGGCAAAAATGGTAGTGCCCAACTACCTTAGATAATCAGGTTACAGATAATCAAGAGTGCAAAATAACAAAAGGGTTCTTCTTGGCCGGACAACAGTTTGACTACCAGATTTTTTTTTTAAGCAATCCTATTTTTACACGCTTTAGCTTCACTTGTATGTTTGTTTGTTTGTTTGTAACCGACTCCTTTGGACGCTATTTTGACCCACTTTAAACGGTCAGATTTCATTGAAACGTTGTAAACTTATCGAGGACCGATGACTATTCAATAATTTAAAAATATTTTTGAGAAAACTGAAAAAAAAATCACGTTTTTGTAGTTATCAGAACTAAACAATTGAAAATAAATAATAGTTTTAAAAACTAAAAAACACGCTTTATAAACTAAACTAAAAAAGGAGCGAGGAAGCGTGGGGTGCTTGACATTAAGTGATTATAAAAATACCTCAAAAAGCACCCCACGCTTTTTAATTGAATTAAATTATTTTCTCCTTTTTTAGTTTGGTTTTTAAAGCGTGCTGTTTAGTTTTTTAAACTATTATTTATTTTCTATTTTTTTTACTTGACTTTGCCCTCATGACAAGCAAGAAAACAAGGTTCCGTCATTACCAGATTTGGGTTAAATTAAATAACGCCTTTTTCCTTCCTCAAAAGAAAGCAGAAAAATGTATTACACGAACACACGAGGGCAGCCATAATGACACCAATTACTCATGTTTAATCCGAGGATTATTCTTTTCCTCAAACGTGCGGATTAATCCTGTTATGGCGGTTGTGTCTAATTGTTTTTTTAACCCTCCTCTTGTAATGAGACAAATGTCATCGTCGTCGAAAAATAGGGGTTGTTTCTGGGCACCTTTTGTTCTTAACACGGTGAATGAATTGAGTTGTTTTTATTCATAAGCGGCTGGGTTTTAACAGGAATTTTGTGACATACATATTTTACGTTTTCGGGTAGCTAAAGTCTTAAAATCTAAGAATCAATCTTATCGTGTAACCTAATAACTGGATTTTAGACGTCAGATATGTAGTCGTTCCGTGTAAAATACTGATACTCAGCTGCATCCGGTAAGACATGAAGCAGACTCCAGCATAACTATGCAGCGAAATATCATCTGCCTGGCCTTTTATTAACTGATAACAGGCTAAGCAGATGATATTTTTCATTGCAAGATGATGAGGGTTTCCGAAGTGGTTAAAGATGAAACAGAATTTAGGATTGACTGATTTATTAGTGGCCATAATAATACAGCTGCAGTCATGTTGTATTTAGAATCAGTAGTTAGAGAATAAAGTACTTTAACTAAAGTTGACTTCTTGAATCCTAAGTTATTGCGATCTGTAAAGACCTACTATGAAAATCACCAGGTTCTGTAGCATTTAATGGTGGTCCTACTATCCCACTAAAAACAAATGAAAGCTTGTGAAGATGTTTGTTACTCAATCACGCAAAAACTGCTGAACAGATTTGGATGAAATTTGGCACACAGATAGTTTATATCCTGGATTAACTCATAGGATAGTTTTCATCCCGGTAGCACGTTCCCGTGGGATAATTTTCAACGTCCAGGCGGGTGAAGCCGCAGGTAACAGCTAGTAATATCATAAATGTGAAAGTTTGGATTTTAGTTACTCAATCACGCAAAAATGGCTGAACGGATTTGGATGAAATTTGGCACAAAGATATTTTGTAACCTGGATTAATACATAAGATACGTTTTATCCCGGTTCCCGTGGGATAATTTTGACCTTCGGCTGCTGGCAAAGGCTAGTTAAATATTAAGAAAGAAAAGTCAAAACTCACGTAGTAGGCTCGTCCAAGAAAATGATGGGTGGGTTGTTGACCAGCTCCAATGCTATTGAAAGCCGCTTCAATTGACCACCTGACAGCTTCTCAGACATGGTGTTTCTGTGATTCCAGAGGCCAAGGGTTTGGAGAATCTCTTCCACCTGAAAAATAAGATTACAAATCTTCAGCAAATTCCATGAAAGCTAAAATTTGCAAAGAAAAGAAATTGCAAGCAAATGGAAAGCAGTTTTCTCTTGCCTGCTAAGAAATAACAAACTGACATCAACGACTGTTAGGGTGGCCCTAAACGGTCCATTATATTGCTCAATTTCTCGAATTGCGCGATGTTTTTGATCTTTTAGGGTAAATAATGAAGATTGCTCAATGATTGACCAAAACTTTGAGCGAGTTTAATTTTTATTGCACAATTTAATTAAGTCTTGCTCACGCAAAATCATTTAAGATCGTAAGTTGTCAATGTTACTGCGTCAAAATAATGGGTCGTATGATTGCAAGGGTTGATGAAATCATGTTGCCCAAACTTATTGTAGACTAGCAGCACTCCGCGGTTTCACCCGCGTAGTTCCCGTTCCCGTGGGAATACGGGGATAAAATATAGCCTATGTCACCCGGGGATAGTGTAGCTTCCCAACAGTGAAAGAATTTTTCAAATTGGTTCAGTAGTTTCGGAGCCTATTCAATGCAAACAAACAATCGGGTAGTAACAACTATGTGAACATTGCATTGCATATGTAAGCTATCACGCCCTTAATACTAGGAGGCTCTTATTTTGGTATTATTCTTTATTTACATTTTTGTTCTTTGTGCTCGAGTTAAGTTTTCATTTTATTTGTTGGTATATTGGCATGGCTGGCTGACATATCTATGACTAATTATTTCATTAATGTTCTGTGTCTCGTAATGTTTATATTTCTTTGTCTATGTATGTGTAGAATCAAGTCTAACCGACTAAACAGACAGCTGTGCTGCTGGGGAGTTTGTTCCGCTACTTCTTCTTCCCAGCTAAAGCACTAAAAAGTGGTGACGGGTGGGCGTTTTTGGGGGGACTGTCGTATGTATTTTGACGTTTGAAAAGTGCTGATTCTCAGCCTAATTCGAATAAATGACTTTTGATTTTGTTTTTTTTTTTAAAATCAAATCTTTCCTCTTTATAATATGTATTAGTATAGATAATAGTAGGTATAGATGTAGGGACTGCTTAAGCGACTATAAAAAAAACAACACAATATCAAGAAATCAACATCTATAAATTATTTACAAATACTAATATTATTATAGATATTTACTATAGACATAGCTTACTAGTTAATAAAATACAATGATTTCGATGATGATAATGGCTGTGGTTAATTACTTAATTAATTAGAACTATGGTTTTAGACTAATCAATTGAGGTCAGACAGATGGAAATGTTTTGTTTATGAAAAAAACCTCGACTCGATAAGCTGAAAAAGAAATACATGCTTACAAAATTTCAGGATTCTTAAAACGTTTTTCAAATAAAAAAAATCAGAATTTTTTCGCCGGTTATACAAAAAAAAATCAGCTGTTTCATAGAAAAGTGCAATACCTGTGAGGTCATAATGTATAGAAGAGCTAATTTTTTTTTGTATAACCGACGAAAAATTTCTGCACTGGGGATTCTAGAATGATATGCTGAATTCATGGTTACAGTTTGCGCACTGAATAAAAACATTTTTCTGTATAAAATATTAGTCATACCGTTACTTTCATACCCCAATCAATAATAATAATGTCAATATTTTGATCCAGCCTGTCCCCAATAACAGCTGTCCCCCTATCAGTGACGCACTGAGCCGAGGCTCATACCCCACAGGGGGTGCCCTCAGCGTGCAGTCGCTTAGTTTGTAATATTTTAGTTTGTAAGCTCTGGCTGGAGGCGTTAAGTTAATTCTTAATGGCCGTGACTGCTTAGCCGGGCTTTCCTGGGAAAGCCCGGCTAAGCAGTCACGGCCTCTCAAGGCCAACTGCGAGATGCCCGACAAAAAAAAAGTAATAATAAAAAAAATACTTTCATAGTTTAGCTTATCACATTCTGTAATTGTGTGACATATTTGGGTTTTATACAAAAGGAAAAAGTAAACATTGGTTAAATTCTGTAAGAATTTATACTTCAAACCGAACAAATAAGAAACAAAATTATACTATATTAGATAAATGCAGTCTTCAGAGGCAAATTTTATTAATAGTAGTCCAATTTTGATTTCTATTTCTGTTAAGTTATTTTTAATGCAATCCATTTATTATTTACCTACCTTTTAAATGTTAAGGTAGATCACTGATTGGTCACATCCAAGTACACAATCTAAAAGTTTTCATGATCCAATATAGAGCAAACGTGATCTAATCTGATTTAAGAGGGATTTCAGAGAAAACTTAATCCAAGTTAGAACAAGTACTGATTCCTTAATTAGATATTTATTTTCTCTTTTTATTTAGCTTAAATTATTTATTTACGCAAGAAAGGGGCTCGTGGCTTAGTAAAAACTTAATGAGGTCTCTTTAAACTGAACTTACAACGCAATGGTGGCTTTTTCTCAATCTTAAAATCTGACTATTCAGATATAACATGACATGTGACGAAACCGAATCCTGATTAGTTATTTATGATTAAATGCATAACAAAGCAGATCAGAGAACAATGAATGGTGACCCAGTGGTAACGGCAACGACTTACAAGTTGTAGGCCGCAGGTTTGAACCCAGACTGGCGATTTACTTTTTGTGAATTATTCCATCACCGCGGCTCTAAAAACGGTGAAAGAAAAAATCTTGAGGTAATCAGCATGTCCTAGAACCAGAAATTTGAAGACATGTGACATCTACCAATCCGCAATGGGCCCGCGTGGTGGATTACGGCCCACTCCCTCTCACAGGGAGGAGGTCTGTGTCCCAACAGTGGGCATCTTATTTATTTATTTATTTAATACTTCACGCACAGAAATGTACAGAGGCGGACTTAATGCCAAAGGCATTTTCTACCAGTCGACCTTTGGGTGATGCAGAGACAAACAGTGGTAGGTGCAATTACTCGTGTTTTGAATATTTTCAAATATAAGTAAATATAGGTACTAATATTATTATACTCATACATATGATATACATACTTAATTAAATATAACCAAAAATAAACATACTTATATACACATAAATTTAATAAAATAAATAAGACAAACAATGGGAAAACATTATCGTTGTGAAGATACTGCCAGCTTCTTTTGAATGTGCTCGCGAACTTTCACTTTAAAGGACAACCGGTTGGGTGCCATCCTGATTTCCAAGGGGAGCGCATTCCACAGAGATATAGACTGAACGAAGAAGGAAGAGTGAATAAAGTCTGTACGGTGAGTGGGACATTGAAGAAGGCGATTGTTAGAAGAACGAAGATTTTTGTTGTGGTTGACACAAATGTACTGAAAGTGAGGGGCTAGATAGCTAGGGGAAGTTGGAGAGTCAAGAAAAGAAAACAAGGTGGTCAACGCCCTTTGCTCTCTGCGCTGGCGAATGGGCAACCACTTTAGAAGCGACCGTTGCGCAGAGACATGGTCATATTTACGCAGATTGAACACGAATCGAATGCAGTAATTGAGAAGACGGTCAAGTTTATCGAGGAGATCAGCATTCAGATCGTAGTAGCACACATCACCGTAATCGATGATAGGGAAAATTAGGGACTGCACAAGCATTGTCTTCGTACTCGTTGGTAATAAATTTTTCAGCCAGTACAGAGCACGCAGCGTTCCAGTAACCTTCTGGCTGACCCTAGCGACTTGAGTACGCCAGTTTAGGGTACTATCAATGTGCAAGCCTAGGTCCTTCACATCAGTACTAAATGGAACGACCGAACCATCGAAGAGTACTGGTGGTAAGGTTGTACTATCAAGTTTACTCATACTCCGAGAACTACCTATGATGATTGCTTGACACTTGGAAGGGTTAACTGCTACCCCAAATCGATCAGACCAGGCTTTTACAGCTATCAAGTCTCTATTCAGTCTGTCGATAGCTTCAGGCATTTCTTCAACCCTCCCATGACAATAGAATTGCAAATCATCAGCATACAGATGATACGCACACTGAAGTTCGGAAGTAATAAGGTTAATGAAAATAGAAAACAGAAGAGGAGAAAGAATACCGCCTTGAGGAACGCCAGTTTCTAAATTACACCAGCATGATGAAGAGTCCCCAACATGAACGGACTGCTGACGTTCCTGAAGGTAAGAGGAGAACCATTCCAATGCCTCGGTAGAGACCATAGCATGGGCCAATATGGCTAATAGGATGTCGTGGCTGACGGTATTGAAGGCATTTGAGAAATCGACCAACACTAGTGCAGTTACTTTGGTCTCTTCCAGTCCTGCCCTTATATCGCCAGTCACTTTGAGGAGGGCGGAAACTGTACTGTGCCCGGGTCTAAACCCAGATTGAAGAGGGCTAATAAGAGAGTTACAAAGAACAAACTTAGAGAATTGTTTATGAACGCAGGCCTCCAGTACTTTGGATAAGAAAGGAAGGATAGAAATGGGGCGGAAGTGGGTAAGAAGAGAGGGACTAGAAACCTTAGGTAGTGGACGAACATAGGCTCTGCGCCACAGGGAAGGGAATACTCTGGTGTATAGGGAAAAATTTACAATGTGGGTAATTGCGGGTAGAAGATAATCCAGGATAGTTAAAATCATACCACGGGTGATATTGTCACATCCTACCGCTTTTGATTTAATGGACAGAATGATTTTTAGGATCTCACCCGGTTCAACTGGAACGAAACTGAAAGGATTAATATCAGGCATCTTATAGGCGTAGGCTGATTATTATGATTATAGATAGAACATTTTTTTTTTTTAAACGTTGCCCCACACTAGGAATTTCTCCTGTATTGTGGGTGCGTTTACAAAAATTAAACTCACATACACAAACAGCCAGACCCGGAACAACTACTTGTAGGTCATACAAATATTTGTTCCGTGCGGGAATCGAACCCGCGACACGCAGCGCAGCAGTCAATCGCTTAACCACTGCGCCAACTGTGCTGTGCTGTCTGTGATTTAGGAGAAAGCAACAAATAACAAGCACCTAATTGAATCAAAATAATTGATTAGACAATCAGTTTAGAGTCACAACAATTGGTATTAAAATATACTGCGTAGGTAAGTAACCTGTTGCCACAAAAATAATACAATAATTATGCCAACTTCCGCCTCATTGTTATAAGGAAAATAAATAAAGAATATCATAAATAATAATTAATTAGTAGAATGTAAGTGAAATTACCTTTCATCGAATAAATATTCAAAAAGGCAGTGGTTTAAAAGGGAATGTACGGCATTTAGCTCTTCCTATATAATTTTCACGTAGTTAATCACTTCTTCTGACGTTCGATTTGACATTAAGAGAACTCTTACGTCGCATCCGTGTTTGCATTTTTACACGCTTTATATTAGCTTCACTTGTATGTTTGTAACCGACTCCTTTTTTTTTGGGTGGGAAATCATCAAATAAGTTCTCCCGCTCTGGGTGGAGCCGACTCCTTAGGGCGCGATTTTGAACAACTTTATGTCAGATTTCATTTAAAACTTTGCAAACGTATCGAGGACCGATGACAATTCAATCATTTTAAAAAAATAGAAAAATAAAGGAAAAAAAACTGAAAAAATCACGCTTTTGTAGTTAGCAGAACTAAAAAATTGAAAATAAATAATAGTTTAAAAAACTAAAAAACACGCTTTAAAAACCAAACTAAAAAAGGAGAAAATAATTTAATTGATTATAAAAATACCTCAAAAAGCTCCCCACGCTTTTTAATTGACTTAAATTATTTTCTCCTTTTTTAAGTTTGGTTTTTTAAGCGTGTTTTTTAGTTTTTTAAACTATTTTTACATTCATCATCATTATTATGTCTCTCGAAGGAACAGTGATTGCCCAATAGTGGGAAATCATCTGCCTATCCTATCCGCAACTTTGTTGGGGTTGGCTTCCAGTCTGGTTTCCAGATTGGTTTGATCCAACGACCTACAATTCGTAAGTCGGACCCGTTACATCTGAACCACCGCAATAACCTATCTTTTAATTAGGAAAAGTAATTAAAATCAGTCTTCTTTATGCCATTACCAAGCTACATTAACTATGTGAATAACTAAATATTCATCGTAAAATGGCAGCTGTATTCTATTATTGTTGTGTGCACACTTGAATTCTCATGATCCCCTCCCTTTCATGTCTCTACTCCCGGAAGAGAGGGAGGTACGATCTTTGATGTGAGTCCCACAGTCGAAACCCTTCGATATTCGCATGTTAAGATTTCTCTCAAAGCGGAAACTCTCAAAGGGCTTCCGTAACTTCCCCAATGAGTTTCTACACTTGCGTACAACCAAACTTAAATATTAAACCATTAAAGTGATTAAGACGAATAATTTTACTGCTTCAATCAATGTAATTGTTTCCGTAGCCACCTTTTCATATTCAATTTTACTTCTTTGTTGAACTTCCTGGTGTTATAATTTTGAACAAGTAATCTTTATTTATGAATTATTGCAGACATAGGAAAGACCGTCTTAATTTGAGGTAGGGCCCTTTGATATTACTTTTGTGGAACTTTAATTGTATGATATCTTTGATACGTGTTAGTCAAAATATTAATTTAAACCTTTTTACACGCTTTAAATTAGCTTCACTTGTATGTTTGTTTGTTTGTATGTATGTTTGTATGTAACCGACTTCTTAGAGCGCGATTTTGACCCACTTTAAACGGTCAGATTTCATTGAAACTTTGTAAACTTATGGATGACCGATGACAATTCAGTAATTTAAAAAAAAATGAGAAAAAAAAAAAACACGTTTTTGTAGTTAGCAGAACTAAAAAATAGAAAATAAATAATAGTTTAAAAAACTAAAAAACACGCTTTAAAAACCAAACTAAAAAAGATGAAAATAATTTAATTCAATTAAAAAGCGTGGGGAGCTTGACATTAATTGATTATAAAAATACCTCAAAAAGCACCCCACGCTTTTTAATTGAATTAAATTATTTTCTCCTCTTTTAGTTTGGTTTTTAAAGCGTGTTTTTTAGTTTTTTAAACTATTATTTTTTACTTCCTACATTTAGGAATCTTTGCTAGGAAATGGGATGTTATCGATATTACTTAAAAATAAGTTCAAAATCTAAAACCCGACTACTGAACACTACGCCCTGAAGCTAACGATCGGTTATTACTGTTAGAATGCATTGTTTTGTTTGGGTAGGTCATCATCACCATCATCATTTCAGCCGGAAGATGTCCACTGTTGGACATAGGCGTCCCCCAATTGGAGGGGAGGCTTGCCATAATCGCCACACTTGGCAGACAGGTTGGCGATCGCAGTATGGTGGTAAAATGTATAGAGAACGCTGCTGCCCATTCTCTAGTAAGTCCCTTAGCCGCCTCCTACGACACCCACGGGAAGAGATGGAATGGTGCTATTCTTGACGTCCGGCACCACATGGAAATTAGGGTAGGTGGCACAAAAAAATTGTCACATCTGATAGCCTTATGACCACGGCTATTAGATGTGACAATTTTTTTGTTGTGCGTAATTTTTCAGTAAGCGGTTTTCGTTTTTGAACATACTTTTTATTCAAATTATTTTAGCGTTAGCTAACAATTTATACATTTTGAAATGTGCTGTATTTTCACATTTGTATTAAGTAATAACAAAAATATTTTATCCATCTTACTTCATGGGAGCTAACAGTTTTGAAGTTCATAATAGCAATTTGGCAATGACAGGGGAAAATTAATATAAAGAAACTCACAATAAGTTCCTTCTCAGCTTTTGTCAGTTCTTTTCCCAACTTCAAGTTGGCTGCGATCAGCATAGACTCCTGAACTGACAGCCTGGGCTGCAACATGTCATCCTGCATGATGTAGGTGCTCAGCTTCTTGAAGACCTTCATGTCACGGGAGTGTCCATTCACAGTTATTCTGCCGTTAACGCCGTTTGTACTGAGAAAGAGAAAAAAGATAAATTGTAAAACAATTGATTTGTTGGTCTTGTAAAAGAAGAAAAAAACAGTGGCCTCCGGGAGTGCCGACAGAACTGAAAACTTGAACAATTACGTGTGTATTTTTTAAATCGTCATTACAGGATTTCACATTATTCATAATCATAATTTTGGTCATATCTTCTAAACGATTTTCATAATTCCAATCGGAATATTAGTTCTGGACCTAAAACTATCTTTTAAGACTTAAATTATTGAAATACCTCTACTAAAAACAGAGGTGTCTGTAACGGTGTCGCGAGTTCAATTGTTTATTTCCCATTTCAAAAAATGCCCAACGCGCCTAAAGAAGTTTTCACTTCAAAAAAGACAATACGTTTATTTGATGTAAAGAACACAAACACAAAAAAGACCAGGGGTTCTAAAAAGGCCACTTTAGTGGAATCATAATATAATGAATCATATTTAAAATCGTAAAATGGTCACAAACTGACTATTCATAATGTTATCTGCGTACACAACCCGAAATTCATCTGTTTGACAGTTCTGAAGATTTGTAAAATGGTCCATAAATTATAAATTGCTATAATTGAAGTTAAATGTCAAATAGCAGAATCCTAAGGGAGTTCAGGAAATGAATCGATTTTAGAGGAATTGCGTAATGTGACGTTCTTAGGCCCCCAGGTTGGGAGAAAATATGCACCACATCCACGTTAAACGTCTATTGCTCGGCATAATGCTATACGAGAAAGAGCCCAGCGCTGGTTTTCAGTAAAAGCGCTATGATCGCAACGGTCGAAAGTGCTGTTTTTCCATCAAGAAGTTCTCAGTAGCACGGAATCTTAATTCGTGCCCGCTTGATGGCAATAGGCTCGCCCATATTTTTTTTTTTGGGTGCGAAATCATCTAATAACTTCTCCCGCTCTGGGTGGTGCAGTATAGGGCGTGTCAGACTTTTACTGACTAAAACCCATCCACGATCCTTCAGTTGCCTGTACGTAGAGGCCGCGGTATCTCTTTCGAACAACCCGCACCCCTGGCAGGCATCGGCCCTTGCGGACCCCGTCAGTTGATGCTTTGAGGCGCGCGTGAAACCCAACGCGCCGTCGACCCGGGCTTGGTCCTTACCGGTCAGCGAGCTACCCATTACATAGGCTCGCCCATTACACGAGACTTTAAACAACTGGCTAAATTTGGGTGTGATAAACCCCTCCCTATCTCTTCGGAGATTGCTTTAATTATAATAATATGCTTTTCATAAAAAAACACGTTAAGCCGTTAGTCCCGGCTGTCATTTGTAGATCTTTGACAGTCCTTACGATTTACCAAAGAGTATCGTGTTACCCAGTTACTGGGTTGTGGAGGTAAAATACTGGTTTTCCGCTGCATCCAGTTAGACTGGAAGCCGATACCAACAGAAATGGAAAAGACTAGGCAGATTGATTGAATGCAACGAATACCGGTCGAACTCGCAATACAAATGAATTCTAAAGTAATAAATTTATTACTTTAGAATTCATTTGTATTGCGAGTTCATTCGCGTGCGTTCGTTCGTTCATTTGTGTTGTTTGAAACAATTGTTTTATTTAAAAATAATGTCTATCTCATTTGGATACGAGACGGATTTTTTATAATTAAATTGAATATTATATGGAATAACGACAAAATTGTGTTCCTTGATTACTCTTAGTATCACGCTAGCGATCATTGCATCATCGAATTTTCCGAAATCATTCATTCATAATCGACTGATTACGAGTCAATTATAACCTTTCAGATAGTTCAGTATTCGTAACAAGGATCTGACTAATATTCTTATCAAAACGTATCATTGAAATCGTTTACCGTACCGCAAAACCTAGTATAGATTTTTTTTAAGCAGCATATACGTCATTTGAACGCGGGTTGATATGTTGTTCTAATTATTTGATTTTAATTGGAATATGGCATGCACGGTTCACGTAAAGTCATTCACATTGGTTGAACGGCGCAGAAACCATAAACATGATCGACATTGATTCATGCAATTGAAGCCATGGAAGTGAAACATGGGTTACTTACTGGCATTAAGATTGTCAGATAAAGCAGACATAAAAACTGTTATTTTTAATAACTTAGTTATAGTTCTCGGTAATTTGACAGCGTCTTATTAATTGTGGAATTTAAATGGAATTTCAATCTTAAATTAATCCATCGATTAATTTATTCGAATGAGTTAACCGATTAAAAAGTGATTAGGCACTTCTAAGCGTTTTTTTAAGATATTAATTTAGGCTACACATGTCATGGCATGCCGACACTGACAATGTCTGCAGGTATGCAACCCTCTTGCTTTTAATAAAACCTCTGTTAAAATACGTTCAACTTATTTCACTCAATTGACTAACAAACTATTAAAATTAAAATATAATAAAACCTAACCTGACTAAAACTATTGCATGACAAAAAAAAAATGGCGCCGGAAAATTCCTCCACATCGCTGTCTCCTGGCAATCAAACCAAGAGACTGGTGGAATTGCCACGTTGTTATTAGATAATGCTTAACCTGGGCTTGGGCTCAGCTAGTGTCAACCAGCACCCTAATTGCGTAACTCACGATTAATCATAATCTGTTTCGTTTTGAAACAAATGGCTAAACCATTGCTTCATTTGTTCGAAAAATGTGCCTGGTCAACAACGTAAATAACGCAATGAATATTGTTGAACTGTCAAAATGAAAACTCAAACTCAAAGCATTTATTTCAAATAAACCAATTACAGGCACTTTTGAATTGTCAAGGTCGGTGAGATAGAAAGATGAAGCTAGTTGCCCATTCCAAAGCGTAGGTACCTATGGAGAAGAACGGGCAAGCAACTCCATGGACACTCTTTTAAAATCATGATTTTGTTACAAACAGTTGGTTACATCATTATGTTGAAATTATCAATGTGAGAACGATGTAAAAAGACGTGCACATTATAAGCGTCCGTAATTAAAACAAAACAAAAATAAAATAACAATTTAGAAATTAAAATAAGCCGTGGGAGCTAAGAGATGACCAGTCCCTACTGACCGATTATGATTAATCGCGTGTTACGCAATTAGGGTGCAGGCGTTTGGAGATTTAGTTAAGCAAACCATGAGGACTCGGTCCCTACCTATATTGCATAATTGGCCTATAATGTTCCCACTATTGGGACACAGGCTTCATGTCAGTGAGAGAGAGTGGGCTGTAATTCACCACATGGGTCCAGTGTGGGTTGGTAAATGTCACATGTCTTCGAATTTTTGGTTCTAGGACATGCCGGTTTCCTCACGATGACCTTCACCGTTTTTATGAGTGGTGATGATATAATTTACACAAAGTAAAGGGCCTTTCTGGGTCCGAACCTAACTACATAGATTGTATAAAATTATAATTATATTATTGTAGTTATGACATAAAAAAAAATCTAATAATAAAATTATAATTATATTATTGTAGATACGACATAAAAAAAAATCTAATAATAAAAGCGGCATTATACACTAATTAACTCATCGTACACACATCAAAAAAGGTTTGCGATCACTTTGAAAAATTGTTTTTTTTTTTACGGTAGATTATATTAATATTTCTTCTTTTTTTAGATTCTTTATTTAAAAATATAGATTAACGGTCTTAATCATAAAAAGTTATCGAACATCTAAACAGTTGCTAAGGTCTGGTTTCTCTTTGAAAAGATTTCAATTTTTCAAAGTGATCGCTAACTTTTTTTGATGTGTGTACATACCACTAACTTAACAAAGCGGACTATAACATCATGACGTTACACTTAAAATAAGAGATAACCTTGTCGTAAACCTATTAAAGGCAATAAATAATTTTTTGTCTAGCTAAATTACATATTTTATGTAATTTTGTGTCCATTACAGTTACTGCTAAGCAATTAAAAAAACTTTGGAATGTTCGGGTATGCCATGTCTGTGTCATGTGTGCCACCTATTTGGTTCAGCACATTTTTATGGTTTTGAAAGTTTCAGTACAATAATATTAACAACGGTTCACTTTTTGTTTATTCAGGTATGTATCACTTTTCTATTTTGAGCCTAAGCAATGAAAAATATTACCTTCGGAGATGAGAGCAAATGTCACTTTTAGGAAACAAAATTATTTTGCCCATCAGTAAGACTATAGTCTTCAATCTTGTTTCTTCATACGCGGTACCCTAAAACTGAATAAATCTAAACAATTTTTTTGCCAATCAGATATCAACAATAATAACCTGTAGCCTAAAAAAACGGAATAACAGTTTTATTAATATCAGTTACAAGTGGAATTATTAGGTTGTTGATAAACTCGTAATCTTAGAACAATAATTTACTTTCGGATACGGATGCAAGTACATTGGTCATTGTTCTTTTGGCACGAAGTTCTTTAAGTAGTAGGTAGTAGGTACTTTACGAAGTAATATTGTAGAAATCGTCACGCAACAAAAAAGCTTTATGTAACGAAAACGCGTTATGCCCCTTTTGTTTTAAATAATATAAAGAGACAGAGACGAGGTACTGAAGCCCATAGTAAGGTCAAAATGAAAATCCAAGATGGCTGCTGCGAAAAATTCAAACGTTACGTTATGGGTGCCGTTTTCTTGGTTTTTGAGGGTACTTGAGCACCCACGAAAACCATAGTGCCCATAGTGAAGTCAAAATAAATTTTGAGTATTCTAAAGCCAGAGTAAATAATGTAACATTCACAGTTGAAGAAAAACGTAAGGACCTTCGTTCCTGACGGGGGCGACGGACACTACAAAGTGCAAAACTTATCTTTAATTTCAGAAGTCGGTAGCACATAACTAAAATACAGATCTAAAGACACCGACTTCTGAAATTAAAGCTTGTTCAAAACAATAACGGCGAAAACCAATCATCTTAAACATCCACTTTGATTTAATTTTACGCATGTCATGACAGATGTACCTATTAAACAAAATAATTATGGTGATTTAATAAACTACGCGATAAATATGTTACTTCATAACTCGTTAGAATAATGTTTTGCTATCATAAATAATTGTTAGTTTTTAACACCGAAGTAATAGATAATATAATAATAGAGTTAACACGGAACAGGATAGGGTCCTATCGACACGACACCGTATACCTACTTATTATGATGCAAACTGTCATTCCTACTGCCGATTGTATTTTTGTTTATTAATTTTATTTTATTTGATGTACAGTCAAAAAATATTTTGTGGAACGAAACTCCACAGGCAGGATGGGTATCGATACATAAACACGATGAAATAAAAAAAAAATACTTTATTACTTTTTTGGGGTCAATTCCCGCTGGCGCTAGGATTTTGGTTCAACAGTTTAAAAAATCTGTTTATTATTGAAAATTTGACAGACATGATGAGTATCGATAACTAAACACGATAAAATAAAAATAAAACTGATTAAATAAACTCATAATTCAAGTAACTATAATCTGCGGTCGTTGACTACAAAAATTACATCAAATCTTTTTTGTCGTCTAGGAGTTTCACTAGCTAATTTAATTTGACCATTTATTGGGGCCTACTGTGCTGTTTAACTTTCATGAAAATATATAAATAAAGCACAAATCGCGCTGAACCGCATTTATCGCATCCAGTAGGTAAACGTCCATGCAAGTTTTTGTAATAAGTTACTACTTAATTCTTGAAAAAAAAAAACACTATCCGGTGGTATCAGTTTTTACTGAAAATAATTGTTTTGGAATGGGCAACTAGCTTCAACTTTCCAACTGGTCGACTTTTTGACAATTCAAAAGTGCCTGTAAATGGTTTAATTGAAATAAATGCTTTGATTTGAGCAATGACAGCGTTTGTCAACCACCACGTTCGATTCGAGTTATGTCGTTTCCTATTTGCGTTCCATAGTACATGACACGCGGCCATAGTGAATGTATGGTATCTATCGCGTACCTATATTGTCTATAACGGACGCGTCCCGTTTATTGGCTGTGGACGAAAGCCTGAGACCGTTTTACTAACAAGTTCTCATGGGATGAACTTTATGCCGCATTATTCACTAAATGAAAAACTATACCTCTCGAAAAGATAGAAATCGAACAAAACATCATTTAACTTTTTAATCGTGGCCTGGCTTGGCTATACTTTAATCGTGTTATCGTAGCTAAGCTGTCGATTGACCCATCTATAGCAACTGTGATCATAAATTAACTCGCTAATGATGCATAATAACATGTTGTAATGATTCCTACTATCATCATTTGTGTTTAAATTGCTTTACTAATGAGAATTATATAGACATGTCGTAGTGGCCCAGTGGTTAAAGGCTCCCATAAACAAGCGCGACGAGACTCTCGTAGAACAATTTCTATAAAAACATAATGGAAATTGCTGTACAAGGGTCGCATCGCGCTTGTCTGTAAAAGCCTTAAAAGTTTCGCCTATCATGCAAGAGACTGTGGGTTCAAATCCGGGTAAGGACCAGTTTGACTTTTTAATTTTTTTAATGGAGGTACCTACTTTCTTAGATTAATGGGATTTAGTAAACTGGCTGGCACAACTTTAGCTTTAATAAATAATAAAGATTTTAGTAACTTAAAATTTTAAGTTACTACCATACCAGCGGCCGTTGACCCCGTAATCAGCTGTATCGTTGGGTAGGTACTTAAATTATGACTTTAAAAAATCTCTTTCTTTTGTTTTATTTATTTTATCGGCGTTCGATATTAAACCTTCTCACATCTGTGAATCTATATCTATGTCACTATCATCTGTTTAGCCTTTTTCCTAGCAATGTTGGGGTCAGCCTCCAGTCTAACTTGATGCAGCTGAATACTTGGAGCGACTGCCTATCTGACGTTCACAACCCAAATATTTGGTAATACGATACCCATTAGTAAGACTGGTTGTCAGACGGGATTCTGACGACTGTCAAAGATCCGCGATAGGTTTGGTTGGTTTTAGTCGGTAAATATAAAGTTCATCAGCAATATCATTTCAACTTATTTAAAATGTGATAGAAACGTATAATACATTTTCATGATGGTATTTTCAGTGGAAAATTACTTACCTATATCCAGCCAGTATATTTAAGAGAGTAGATTTGCCAGCTCCAGAAGGTCCAAGTATGCAGGTCAGCTCCCCCGATCGTAATTCCCCGGAGACATTGTGGAGAATCTTGCGTTCACCTGCAAATAAAACCATGCAATTGAATAAAGCTTGTTTATAAAAGAGTTTCCTATTTAATACTGCCAGGATATGAGAGTGAGGAAACCGGCATGTCCTAGAACCAAAAATTCGAAAGCATGTGACATCTACCAACCCGCACTGGGCCCGCGTGGTAGATTACGGCCCACTCCCTCTCACAGAGAGGAGGCCTGTGTCCCAGCAGTGGGGACGATATAGGCTAAAATTGATTTGAGCATTCCAAATAACAAGCTACAGTCCTACCACAGACATTTTTATAAATTAATAAACTATTATTATGTTCCATGTAACAGAGCATCAAAAGATGCCCGAAAGTAACATTTTACGAAACATCCTTTGCCGAGACAAGGTTTTTACTGACTTATGTAAACAAATTGAAAAATTTGTTTAGAGCGCTCCCTAGACAAATAATGAAATTTTCTTGGACATATTTTTTTTTTTTGCCTATATCTAACCCATAATCTTTTTTTTTTTTTTAATTCTTTTTTAATAAGGGGTTTTTATCCACACGGATACGTCAACCCCATTGTACCTTATGGGGTTGACGTATCCGTGTAACCCTTAATCACTCATCAAATCTCGAGTCAAACGCTCAAATTCAAGAAAAAATGGACAAGCGCCCTTAAGGCTGATGTTAATTCGAAGTTCTACATTCATTTGATAAAAATATAAAAACAGTAGGCAAGTAGTTGAGCAATGAGGTTTTGTTCCCGATACTGTATCTAAAGTTCCTTTTCAAATCCAGATACTAATTTGACAGGAATAATGTCAAACTCATGTCAAACTCCTATAGAATATAAAAGCAAACACAAAAGATTTGAATCGTATTATTACAAACGAATTCTTTATTATTCTTGATCCAAGGCAAACTCGATTAATTAACACATCAACTTTAAAAAACACTCAAGAATAAAATAGTTTCACGTAACATAAATTTAGTGCAATAAATGCGTCAAACATTCAAACTAAGTATCTCACTGTCACGGGGTTAATAATAACACAGTATGATCTTAATTACATGAACTACTTTAAATAGCGACTTCTAAAACTGTGGTTTATACATAATATTATGGTATTGCGTAGGTAATTTAAAATAGTATTTTTTTCTTAAGGCTTAAGGCATAGACCCATTCAAATAATTTTTGGTCGAATAGTAACTGGTTTTTTGGCTACTTCGTATTGGTGTGTGCATTTTGGTTCTCTATTGTGTTCCCTAACTTTTTTAACCATAATCTAAAGTGCCATTCTTTTTTGTCTTAATCATCATTTGTACGCATGATAACTTGCCCTAACTTAATGTCATATGCTTAATAACATGCCATAAAATGAAATCCCTAAATACAATATGCCTGAAAATTTGTTTGTCATAAATATTATAATCAATAATATACAAAAGAAATAAAACCGTTTCCAATAAAAGTTATCTTGCACTAAATTCAAATTATTTAATGTTTATTTATCCTAATAATGTTTGTAAGACAAATTTGTATTACAAAGTTTTTGCTATGAACTTATCTTAGGCGTTACGTAGACACGAGTTAGGTATGTGACAGCGGGCAATATTTTTTCTTCTACCAACTTGTTTTGAGATAGTTCACTTGTGTAGTTCTCTAGGGAGGCAGCGCACGTGAGGGAGAGGCAGTATATGCGCCCTCACGGCCCTAGTCGTCGGATGAGACGCCCTGGGCGTCGGGTATCCCAGGCCAATTTCCGGCCACCATAGGCGAGGGCTTACGGACAGCGAGTAATAGATAGCTCGCTGTTCGGTAAGGACCAAGCCCGGGTCGACGGCGCGTTGTGTTCCACGTGCGCCTGAAAGAGATATCAGTACCAACTGGTGGGGTCCGCAAGGGCCGATGTCTGCCAAGGGTGCGGGTTGTTAGAAAGAGATACCGTGGTTCTGGAACACAGGCAACTGAAAGAACACGTTGGGTTTTAGACAGCAAAACTCTGACACGCCCTCCCGCTCCACCCAGAGCGGGAGAACTTATTTGACGATTTTCCACCCTCAAAAAAAACGGCTTTCAGTTTGAACGTCGATATCCCTGCTACCCTGTATAATAAGTATTTTCCCTGCCTATGTTATTACTTTAGTTTAAATGCAGGCCTAATAAAACGCAACTTTGCAACCATTGGTAATTCACGTGAACTTTGAACTTACTTTAGACATAGGCCTGTGTGGAAAATTTCCAACTGCTAAATACTATTCGCCCTTTTCAAACATTCTATGCCAAAGCCTACGGAAATAGTAGGATGGCAAAAACGCGTTAGATAAAGACCTGCCTCATGCTTATTTTTGATTTTTTTTTGGTTACTAAGACCTCAATTAATGATGAAGTAATAATGTATTTTTAGGATAATTTGTAGAATTAATTCTGCGGGGAAACTGCGTTACACACTAAGTAACTACACTAGTACTAATTACTTTTCGAACTTAATTTGAACCAATGTATTAGCAATATACCTACTTCTTCTACTTAAAAGTCTTAACATAAAAAACACTGAAGACTTATGGGGGATTTCCGTTAAGGTTATTGAAAATATCATTGACACAATTGCCCCTGTCCTAACAGGCATATTTAATCAATGTTTAGACAGCGGTACGTTTCCTGACTTAATGAAACATAGTAAAGTAGTACCAATTTTCAAATCGGGTAGTAAGAGTGATCCCTCTAATTATAGACCTATATCTGTGCTTCCAGCATTGAGCAAAATTTATGAAAAAATCATGCTGGACCAGATGTTGTCACATTTTAACTCAAATGGGATTTTACATAGTCGACAGTTTGGTTTCACGAAAGGTAGGTCGACGACTGACGCGGGAGTAAAACTCATCAGTCACATTTTGGAATCCTGGGAGAGTTCTCAGGATGCGATTGGCATTTTCTGTGACCTCTCAAAAGCGTTTGACTGCGTTGACCACAATACACTGATCTGTAAATTACACCACTACGGAATTCGTGGACAAGCTGCTGATCTTGTACTTTCCTACTTATCAAACAGGCAGCAAAAAGTAAACGTTAACGGGGCGACATCCTCGGGGTCTCTAGTTAGGATGGGCGTGCCTCAAGGTTCAATTCTTGGTCCTTTTTTATTTCTAGTTTATATTAATGACCTTCCCTATCTGATGGCTAACTTCTCGGATATAATTTTATTCGCTGATGACACTTCTCTTATTTTTAGAATAGATAGAAAAGATACGGATGTCTTACATGTCAACGAAAGCCTAGCTGTTCTATCGAAATGGTTTGCTGCTAATAATCTTTTACTCAATGCGAACAAAACTAAATGTCTTAAGTTCTCGCTACCAAATGTACCCCAAGTAGGTCTAAATTTAAAACTTGATGGCAAGAAACTAGATGCTATTTCGGAAACTGTATTTTTGGGAATTACTTTAGATTCAAAATTGCAATGGGGTGCCCACATTAGAGCGCTTTCAAGCAGATTAAGCTCAGCTGCTTACGCAGTAAGAAAAATAAGGCAGTTGACTGATGCAGCCACAGCTAGGTTAGTATACTTTGCTTATTTTCACAGTATTATGTCTTATGGCGTTCTGCTGTGGGGATCGGCAGCGGACGTAGATTCAATTTTTATTTTACAAAAGAGGGCAATCCGCGCAATCTATAAAATGGGGCCTCGCGAGTCTCTTAGAAACAAATTCAACGAAATTGATATACTTACTCTGCCTTCTCTTTATATTCTAGAAAATATCTTGTATGTTCGCAAAAACTTAGGTCTTTTCAAAAAAAGATGCGATTTCCATAATCTAAATACACGTAGTAAAGATGAAATTGTGATTCCAAAATTTAGATTAACTAAAACTAGCAAGTCATTTCTAATAAACAGTATCCGCTTCTATAACAAGTTGCCAAAGTCGGTTACAGAACTTAGCGATGGAAAGTTTAAAACTCACATCAAACGTGTCCTTATCAAAAAAGCATATTATAAGATAAAAGACTACGTTGAAGACAGGGAAGTTTGGCATTAATTCCTTCTGCACATGTGGCTTCCCTGGTACCTCATTAACAGCAAAACCGTGTGAAAGTCTATTAACTGCTCCCAAATTGCAATGTTAATTTTTATTCTTTTTATTATTATTATTTTTTTACAATGTCTGACATATTCTCGTCATTTTTTGACATTATACATCAATTTTACTACCTACTATTTATTTTCAGTGATTGTCATCGAAATCATGTCACTTGGTTCAAATAGATTCATTTTATATAGGTAGATTCTTTTACATATTGTGAATGAGAGAACGTTGTAGGCCTTAGAGACTAGATTTGTAGACGTTTTTCTATTCTGTATTTTCATTCATCTAAGTACCTGGTACTTATTGACTGGCCTGCACTGTCCTCCCATACCTATTATCACTGTAATTTGAAAACATTGTAAAAGCCAATTATTTTTAAAAGAGTAACCGTGGAGTTTCTTGCCGGCTCTTCTCCATAGGAAACGACAAATTGGAACCGTGCATCTAGCTTCTGACGTTTCATAAGTGCCCATGCAGGCTTATGTGAAATAAAATATTTTGATTTTGATTTTTTTTGATTTCAAAATTATTCTGATTGCGATTGACAGTATGTTACTATACAGAGTATAATTAAATAAGTTAACAAAACTTCGTAGGCGTGATGGGTTGGTTGCTATGGTTGATATTTAAACATGATATATATTTTTTAAATGTTTTTTGAGGTAGGAGGTATAATAAAAATAAGGAAATAATTATGATACGTTTAAAAAATCATTTTTTTTTTTGTAAACCTCACCAACATAATGGCTATCGATGTCTAAACACAATAAAACAACAGAAACTAGTTACTACACTGCCAGCGGTCCTTGACCCCAATAAAACGCTTCATTAAATCATAGTTTTAACGTGTTTCTTTCTTTCTTTCTTCAATTTAATTTTACCCTGTATAATTATATTTCCATCGTATTTTAAAACAGTGGCCAATAAATCTGAAAAAAATATATATGAAAACTGTCGCAACTATTTGGTTTCTTTATCCCAAATTATCTTTATCCCAAATCTCTTGGTTCCTTACCCCAGCTACACGATAATCCGATAATCTGTAGGTAATCCAGAGTGGCGCCCTTAGCGTGTAGTAGCTTAGTTTTCATGTTTTTAAAGCCCTGGCTGAAGGCCTTGATTTATTGAGGCACCAGGTTGACCTGCGAGATGCTATACAAAAAAATAAAAAAAATTAGGTACTGCCCAGACATTAATAAGAAAACAAATGACGCTCTGTCTGACTTTCTACTTCCTATTAGCAAAATATTAACATTTACCAGTACCTAATGATGCTAAGTTCATTTAAGTCCCTTAGGATGCTGTCGAAATATAAAGCACGTAGGATCAGATTACATAAATGGGAAAGCATCCCGGATATTGCAAAGATAATGTAAATACACGAAGTAGTAAATTGACGAACAACGCGTGTCTATTGCGTGCACGATAAAATGGCATGTTTGTTTATAAGCGCCTGACTGATGATGCAAGAAAGACAATCCTGTTTCTAGTTTATTTGCATTTTGGCCGAAGACATAAAAGGTTTTCTTGTTACGTCGAAAAAGAGAAGAATTTCTCAGGTATACAAAAGGCTTAAATGCGTTCCGAGGATTGTTAAATAAGTATGTAATTTATAATATTTGCTCAAATCTCAGGTCATGCCATCAGGGTGGCGTCTGAGATTCAAGGACGTTCACAGATATATTTTTTAGGGTTTTGTGATTTTGTGTTCCCAAAATGCCAACGGAACCTTATTACTAATGCTCCACTGTCCATCTGTCCGTCTGTCACAGGTTTGTATCTTTTGAACAGTAGTAGGTAGACACTTGAAATTATCACAGAAAGTGAACACTATGGCCGTTATAAAATACAATAATTAAAATTAAACGCTCTTGATCGCTTTTAAATAACTGAACTCTTGTGAGAACTTAACAGCTTTAGTGTCTGGACCTAATCCATCGCTTTCCATAAGGCGTGATCAGCCAAGAGCAGGACCATTCAGTAATAAAAAAAGTATAACAGACAGCATTATCATTTGTAATTAATTAATTCTGAATATAAATTAAATTACTAATTAACTAAACAAATAAATACAAAACAAAAGGACACTTAGGTGTCGATGTATTCATCCGGATTGCTGACATCAGGAAACGTGCCCAGAAGACTAGCACTGCTACGTTGAATGGCAACGCTAATTCTTTGGCCAAAGAACGACCCAGCCCTCTGGTCACTTGAAGTGTTGATCAACCGGCGAGAAATTTCGTTAAAGTGGAGACGTACACTCGGGCCCCCTGACCCGATCGTTTAGAAATCCGAACGGCTCAATACTATAGTTACTCATTATTTGCGCCGTTTGAGGGTCATAGCAGCCGCAGCAGCGGCGCCATCACAGCCCGCCGTTCTAGGGACATGAGACGGCGCAAGGGTGTCGACACAAGTTGCGATCCACACCAGAGGTCTACCCAGCATTTAAAACGTTCTTCTACAAAATACCACCGAGTGTGTTTCCACCCCGAAAATTCATGCCTCGCCTCACAAGGGCTATGTTGTAAATGCATTCCGGTAAAGCAGCAGCATTTCACCACGGAAAATTCTGATTATACAGCTTGCATTAGCGGCAAATTGTCTTACCGTGATAAATATAATTTAAATCCTGGGTTGAGTGGGTAATTTATTTAGCATGAGACGTTGGTAAGTGTTGGTTATGTTTATATAAGTACAGGTGAAGGTCTACTGTTAAACATGTAGGTGTACCTATTTGTTAAACATGTAGGTGTACCTATTTGTTAAACATGTAGGTGTACCTATTTGTTAAACATGTAGGTGTACCTATTTGTTTTGTCAGAGTATGGCAAAATATGGGCGTAAATGTAGAAAATATTTGGCTTTGGATTTGGCAATAATGGGAAAAAAATTACTTATTTATTATACAGCAAATTGGAATTACTTATTTATTATACAGCAATTTGGTGTTCGAACCAGATTCTGAAAAACTGACAGATTGTGGATTCGCCTAAAAAACCTACGTCTTAGAAATTGTGGTACTTTAAAGTAGGTAGTAGGTAGAAATGCGATGGTGCTATTTTTTGATAGCTGCGCCACAGTATTTTACTTCTGTGGCTATCTTCGTTTTCCTTTGTAAATTATTGTAAACTTAAGTGGTTCCCAATAAACTTCTTTTTTTTTTTTTGTTTTTTATTATTCTTTTTACGTCCGGCACCACACGGTTGAAGTTGAAATCGATTAATATAATTATTACCATGAATTGCAGCTAAATAAATACAGTTACTGAGTTAAGTAGGTTTAGTGTAACTAACCTTGTAGTTAATAACTGTCTGTTAAAGAACTTAGTTTATGGAAATATAAATTGAGTAAATAATAGCGAAACGGTCTGAAACATAATATTATGCATTAATTAGTTTCGCAGTAAACAAATAATCACAAATTAAATATAGCATTTTATGATAGGTGTTCAGGAAGGCCGTTTCTTGCAGGCTGTGAGTAATGCTAATCAAATAGTAATTTAATACCTAATTTTCTTTTTCCGAGGTTTATGGATCACCCGACTACAACTAACCAAAAAAAAAGGGTTATGATTTTGTTTGTCTGGTATGTAGCATTTGTTTTCGCATAGCTTCTAAACTATTTACCTTAATTTGACAAATGAGCTATCGTTGGACGGGTCTTGATCGTCCGGTAGTTATGAACTAACTAAATTAATGAATAATGATGCCGTGTTGGGTATCTAGTTATAGGGATTAATAATTAGTATGTTTCAAAAACCACGATATTATTAGGTACCCCTAAATAATTAAAAAATCAAAAGTAAGTTCAAACACTATATAGGCCGTGGTGTCCCATTGAACATTTAGTTACTTCGTATAATAGGGTATTACACTCATTTTTGAAAAGTGTCTTAATTCGATTCTAGAGTGCTAATAATCAACTAAAAACCACAACATCTATATTTAATCGATTAGTGCCATAAAAATGCATTTAAATTTTGCATTTTCAAATTTCGCGCGTAATTTGACAAAAACGCTGGACGCAGTAGACGCCATATTGCTCTGTGGGTATGACGTCAATTTGCTAAAAACAAATGCGCTGATATTTGGTATGACAATCGTTTACAATGAAAAAAAATGAGTTACTTTACTACTTATCGTTGGTTTGCTGTTCCTGAATGCAAAATATTATTTAAATAAAAATTACTTTGGTTACGAAAATAATAAAAGTACAAAGTTGCTCAGTTGACATACCGTATGACGAAATAACATGGCGACTACTATTTCATGGTGTTCAAACACAGATTAAAAAAAACTGAAATCTTTAAATTGTATTATAAAATTTATTTTGTTGTTTCATGAACTAAAACTAACATTTTCCGACTGCATTTTGCCTATGCTATCGCAATAATATGTTTTTAGATTTTTTCTCGTATAGAGTAAAATACCCTATTTTAATTAAATCATTGTTTTTGCAAAGCTGTCCAAGCCTTGACTTTCAAGAGCGTATCGCGGATCTCTGTCTAAAAATAGATTTTCTCGATGACATTTTGAAAGGCATTTATGTATCTTGATCAGTGGCAAACTTATCGTTACAACATAATTATACAATATTATATTTACGATCATGGGTCGCATTTGGCAGCGCAGAGAGTTAAAGGCTCTGTCTATGTTTTTTATATACTCGACAAACCCACTTCTCTTTCTTACCTGACTTCTCGTGTCAAACATTTATACTCTGCCCATAGTAAAAATCTTCTTTCTACCAACAATCGCCTTTTTTATGGTGTCCTTGCAAAGGACACCATAAAGACACCATAAGGACACGATAAAGAGTGAATGAAACCAGAGAGGTGCAACCTCTCTGGTTTCATTCACTCTTCTACTCTTCTTTCTTTGTGTCAGCGGTGTTTCTTTAGAATACGCTTCCACTAACATTAGCATGGTAACCAGTTGGTTATATTTAAAAGTCTTCACTTTTAAAGATAACCAACCGTACCTTCGCACGTGAGCATATTCGTAAAAAGTTGGCAGAGTCATCCCTGCGCTGATTTTCTAGATTCGTTTTCTCGTCTACCTATCGATATTTCTCTTCACAAAGTTTATTTTCATTACATGTACTTATATGTACGTATGTATTACTATTTATTCTTTTTCGAGTTATCTATATTAATTCTATGTATTAGTACATATTTATTATATTCCAGTTATCTATCCCTTATATGGGCAGGGCACATTGATCGCACAACAGATGACCGATGGGGCCGAAAAGTTCTGGAGTAGCGACCGCGTACCGGAAGACGTAAAGTTGGAAGGCCTCCCGCACGGTGGACTGATGACCTTGTGAGGGCCGCAGAAGTCCGCTGGATGCGGGAAGCGCAGAACCGGTCGAAGTGGCGAAGCATAAGGCAGGCCTATGTTCAGTAGTGAACGTCTTTCGGCTGAAATTATGATAATGATGATCCCTTATGTTGCACCTGCTGTTTTGTATCTGTATCACCCTAAGGTTGACTGGTAGAAAATGCTTCAGGCATTAAGTCCGCCTTTGTTCATTATTTTTTTACTTCCGCATAGTTTTAATATTATAAATAAATAAATGGATGCATAAATAGGGCTCGTAGGTAAGACTTTTATGGACAAGTAGGTAATGAGAGTATACTGCCTGTGTATTTTCAAAAACTATTATGCAGCTACCTCGACGGATTTCGCAGACATTTTCTGGGACTCACATAGTGGTAGATTTGGCCCACGACTCGATCGACAAATGTGTCTGCTTAAGCCCAGTTGGCGTTTTTTCAGTTTTTTTTTTTGCTTTGTGATACGGAACCCATGTGCAAGTCCGACTTGAAAATGGCCGGTTCTTTTTTAAATAATTTTGTGAAATAGATTTCCTAGTTCTTTGCAAAAAGAAAAATTCTTTCAAAAAGTCATTGTTTAGTTACTTAACATCGTTAAAGTATCTTAAGTTGCAAAGGATTATTTAAAAGTAAAGTTTAACTGTGAGAAACTTAATTGTTAAACATTGAATTGGCACGAAATGTCGACATTATGATACATCAACAGTTTTTGTAAAAGATATATTTTTTTTTTAACAAGGAAGTCTTATTATTGCAAGTTCAGAACCTATGTATTAAAATTGACATTTCAACTGCTCTGACGCTATCTCCTTATAATTAACAATTTCTTCGAAGATACTCTCAGCGGATCTTTTTTCTTGATTTCAAAAGATTCCGGAAAAGGTATTTGTTTGTAAGGCTTTCTGAATACTTTTAGTTATTGTTTACAGTGCGTGGGTTTTCGCCTGATCAAGGAAGATTCCGGGAATAAGTACTTGTTTTTTTTTATTTTATTTCTTGAGGGTTTTCTTAGAGACTCTTGAAACTTATTTTCTACAGTTTTTGCTGATATATTATATAATATGGTTCTAGTAAGTTCTGGTAGGCTATGGCAGACTCGAATGATGTTGGTGACAAACAGTATCTGTGTACGTGAGTTTACTGTGAGCACCCTAATTGCGACGATAACAATCTGAATCATTTTAAAGGATATCGCTGATCCATTTTCATATTATTGTAGGTATATCTATGTATATTGTCTTATGTACCTAATTTTGACGCTCAAAAAGTGCTGACACAAGCCCGGTTTGATGACTTATGATCAGAGATTGGATATTCGGATGCATATTCACCTAAAGTTGAGATGTTGGCTAATATGGAATGCGCTTTTGTATAGAAAAAGTCTTAAATTAGGTAATTTGTTTATTTTTTGTTTTAACTAATACAAACCACCCCTCCTCCAGTGCATACACATATTTGTATTGGGTTAAACATTAATTTTAAATTAATACACATCTGAATAGTTATGCAATCCAAGAATCCCGGGGTTTTCAATAAATATTACAAATCATTTATAAAACCGCTTCCATACTTTCATAGCTAAAAATTATCTTTAGGTAAATATGCATCCGAATATCCGATCTCTGCTCATGATATTGTTTTTTTTTTTTTCGAAAAATGTATTCGCTCAGCAACGTAAATAACGCAATTAATGTTGTTGATATCTCAAAATGAAAGCCATTCTACTGTTAGTTAGTGTGTTTCACAGTTTGTGTTAATTATTATATTCTAATCTTCATCTTCTTCTTCTTCTTCTTTGTCGTTCAAAAGTGCCTTTTAGTGGCCTACATGAAATTAATTATCTTTGAATTTGATGCATTTCTTTATTTAAATTAAAAGCAGTCCGTATACTATCTAAAAAAATTACCCTAAAATGACGCAGCGTTCGACGAGCAAAAATTAAACAAGTAAGTATGCGTGGCCTATCCTTTGGTTGACGAATAAGGGTTGTGGAGTATAACGTACATCTTATTGATTGCTCAACATCTGGACCCTCATAAATAATGAACAGACTGAGCGAATGTATATTTTAAGTCGGTTGAAGTTTTCGTTTAGTCTCAGTTTGGGCGGGAGTTCTTGAACCTAGCCACTAATATATTTTCTTTTAGTTGACTAATTTGCTGTCACCTGGCTTCGGTCACGAGATCTAAAACTAACCCTGGCCAAATGTCATGTGAGTACAAAATTAATAGCCCGTAATAGTTTTATATAATTTTTTATAATAAAAAAAACTTGTGTGTGTTAATGTCATCATTATCATTTCAGCCGGAAGACATCCACTGCTGGACATAGGCCTCCACCAATATTGAGCTTGCCATAATCACCACGCTTGGCAAGCGGGTTGGTGATCGCAGTATGGTGGTAAAATGCATAGAGAACGCTGCTGCCCATTCTCTAGTAAGTCCCTTAGTCGCCTCCTACGACACCCACGGAAAGAGATGGGAAGTGTTTATGTGTTCAACACAATATTTTATGCTGAAAATACGACGAGTAGTTTTACCTAGTATGTCGCTATTCTAAGAAATGAAGATATAATATAATAGAAAGATAAGCACTATTAACGATGAAAATTAATCCTGTGTCTGTTGCTCGGACGGGGCACGGATTTCAAACGTTACATAACATACATTTTGTATGAAGCAGTTTCACAGTGCATGATCCGTGTCCCGTCCGGGCCCGGAAGACGCTCGTCTACACCACGGTTGTTGCACGGACACGCCCCGTCCTCTCCACGTCTTATAACCCGGTGTAATACAAACGTGCAGTACGAACGGGCTCGGCTCCGGCCCGGACACGGCCCGGCCCGGACACGGCACGATGTAATAAGAATTAACCCTTAACGCCTTCACGCTAAAACAATTGAACGGGTTTGGATGAAAATTGCCACATGGGTGGCTAGGTCATGGCTTGACCTAATTACTTTTCACCCCGATTTTCCCAAGGGAACGAGGCTTATATGGGAGGCACAGCCAATTTAGCACAAAAAGATTCGAGAAATCGAAAGTCGACCCGAGACAATGTTTTTTCATTTCGTTTTAAATAATTTATGCCACATAATTTATCGAAATGCAAGTCTATATGCGTTTTCTTTTGCTAGGACCCTGGCCTCAAAATAGATTGGCTTCTTCAGTTCTTGAGTTGTCGATCATTTTTACACGCTTTATATTAGCTTCACTTGTATGTATGTTTGTAACTGACTCCTTTACACGCGATTTTAACCCACTTTAAACGGTCAGATTTCATTGAAACTTTGTAAACTTATCGAGGACCGATCAATTAAAAAGCGTGGGGTGCTTTTTGAGGTATTTTTTAAATCAATTAATGTCAAGCACCCCACGATTTATTATATATTTTATTACATATAAAACTCTCACGATTATCAATGACAGTCGTAGGAAGCAGTTCCATCAGAAAAATTATAACAATTACTTCTCTGTCGTTGGAATACTAGTGTCCTCGACTTGTCAGGACGCTAAGGTCAGGTAGCCGTTGCTGTTGCTCAGAATAAAATATTGATAGAAATCGAGTTGCACATACTCAAACTTTACTGAAACTTGTCTGATTTTATTTTGGTGTGTCAGAGAATAACTTGAAAAGACAAATCATAGATCAGCGATCGCAAAGAGGTTATGTGGCCTGCACCCTAATTGCGTAACTCACGATTCATCATAATTTGTTTCGTTTTGAAACAGATGGCTAAACCATTGCTTCATATGTTCGAAAAATGCGTCTGGTCAGCAACGTAAATAACGCAATGAATATTGTTGATCTGTCAGAATGAAACCGATTATGATTAATCGCGTGTTACGCAATTAGGGTGCTGGTGAAGTTACAAGATACCTAATCAATGATTCTTGTTCACTTACACATTTACTTGGAAGTTCAGTAACTTAGAGTTTAATAGTTAATAAGGTACGATGGGGTTGGCATATGTGGGTGGATAAAACCCCCTTAATATAATAAAAAATAAAAATAAAAACTTGAAAAGGCTCGTCTTTTCTTTTGTTGTGACGGATAGGAAAAGCAAAGGAGGCTACTTAAAGCTGAACTTATACTAAATGTCCGTCTGTCTGTCTACTAGGTTACGACAAATATTTTGTATCCTCTACCAGGATAAAAACCGCACCTGCATTCCAGTGGGATAATTTTTGGCCTCGTCTACGTGGGTGTCGCCGTGGTTAAAAGGTATAAATTAATAATACACGATAAGATAAATTGACTTGTTTCATAACTGTATTTATTATCTATACTAATATTACAAAGAGGAAAGATTTGATTGTTTGTTTGCATTGAATAGGCTCCGAAACTACTGAACCAATTTGAAAAAATATTTCACTGTTGGGTAGCTACACTATCCCCGGGTGACATAGGCTATATTTTATCCCCGTATGCCCACGGGAACGGGAACTACGCGGATGAAACCGCGGAGCGCTGCTAGTATTGCATAAATTAAGCACAACATGAAACAAAACAGTCATCGTCATCCGTATGAGAATGGCGTAGGTACGCTGAAAGAAAAAAGAAATAAAGTAAAATGATGTTGCCATTACAGCAAAAAATAAAAAAACCTTTGGAGAAACCCCAAAGAAATTAACGGGTTAACATATTCATTGCTAGCTACAATAACATAAACCACTCAACAAGGAAAATGCAAATTAACTCCGTGCACCAGTAAAAAGGATAATATTTATCCTCAAACATAGGAAATGAATTAAAATTTCTTCGCATACAAGATAAATGCGCAAATGTAAACAAAAGAAATTGCACTGCTCGCCTTGAGTTGGTCAACGACCTATGAAAGTGGTGTTGCAAGTCTGAATCGAAAGTGAAGCTGCACTTAATTTTACACCTACTACGTAACTCGAGTGAATGCAGTTAGGTATCGGAGAATGAAACATAGACTACGTCAGTGTATTAAAAGGATTCGCTGTGGTAGCCCGTTATTTTCATACATTTTTAGCCAACTTTTAATTTTATGCAGGCAAGTAAAAAATGTATAAATATAAACATCACGTCTCTATTCCCTAATTAGGTAATGTAGAAAGTGTGTCTAAATGGCTTATTTAGACACACTTTCTACATTACCTAATTAGGCGTTTAAGTAAACTACTCTTTTACTTAACTATCTCTTAATAATCGTTTTTATTTGTACTTTGTAATGAACACATTTAAGCATAATGTACTCATATTAAGCTTAAATGTGTTCATTTCATTACAAAGTACAATTAAAAACGATTATTTACAATGATTCTATACCATTTGGCTCAAACTGAGCCCTCGTTAGTAATCGGTCACTTTGTTTCCTCGGTGAACAAACTGTTTGTTTTCCGCAAGTAGCTATTGTAACGTCTCCTAATTATCTCATTTTCTTTTGTCATCTTCAATTAAAAGACAAATTATTCCGTTTATAATGTTAAACTCATTATGTAATACCAATAAAAATAACTTATCGCAATTAGGTGGTCCGTGACGGAATGCAGATTTTCCTCAAAGATCTCAAGTTTTATACCATTTTATTGTCATTGTTTTTATGTTAAAATGTTTTGCTGTAGGTATTTGTAACATAGCAGCATTATTTTTAATAAAGGTGCAATTAAAACTGGTCAAGAACGTGTTGTACGCTATTTTAGTAGGTAGGTAAAGACCGGTTGAGTCGGATTCCCGTACAATCGGACTGTAAGATTAATGGCAAATAGTGCGCTCTTTAAATGTCTTTTAATGTAAATAACACTATGAATGGTGTGGAACTGTCAAAATGAAAGCCATTCCTACTGTTAGTATGTTACGCAATTACCCCGCTTTTTTCCCATCGGCACCGTCAACGGGTCGTCAACGGGACGTCAACGAGAATGAGTTGAGGACTCCAAAGTAGCGATAAATAAATTTGCTGTGGCCGCGTGTCCACCGCACGTCCGTCAACGAGACTTCACGTATGGTTCGTTTAATCTCGTTGACGTCCCGTTGACGGTAGCGGTGGGCAAATAGTGGGGTAATTGCGTTTAATTTTGACAGTTCAACTACATTAATTGCGTTATTTTGCACTGTCAAGCATGCAATTTTTTCGAACATAATTAGAAGCTAGTGATTAGCGACACGCAACTAGGGTGCAGCATAAATTTATGTTATGTATTTGTAAACAAATATTGAATTAGGCTTCGACAAGTTCTCCAACTCTAAATTCTTAATCAAGAAAGGAAGGCATTTTCTAATACTTGCTCCCGGGTAAGTATTAGAAAACGCCTTCCTTTTGTATGGTATAACTTCTGGATTGTAAAACAAATATCTAGGTATTCGTCTAACAGACAAGCCGAGAGATATGGAGAAATTGAGATTAATAAAAGTTCTTATTGAAATTCTTATAAAGTAGTCTAGTTGACCGCGGAACGCTAAAATACCTTAGTAGACAAAAATACATTATGACTTCTTCAGTTTCCTGTTGCAGAGTGATAATTATTGATATCAGATCAATTCCGTTGTATTGTATTTTTTTTTGCATACACATAAGGTAAATAAACGGTACTTAACTTTTTGTATTCTTCTACTGAACAACAAAGTAAAGAAGTAGTTTGGTGTAGGTACCATAGACACTTGATGGCATTTGTCTCTTGTTGTTGTGGTTTGCCGAGCGGCTCGTCGCTAAAATTAAAACTAGCGCACGAGTCGATCGAAGGTTAAATTACTCTGGCTGAGGTCGGTCTGTGGATGGGTGACCATTCAGAATACATCGTGACCAGAGATGGGCCGAATGTGGTCTGAACCGAATCCGAACTTCGGCCGAACATTCACACGGTTAAAATGAAAAGTTCGGCCGAACGTCGGCCGAAATTCGGTTCAATACCCTTTAATTGTAAAAAGTATGTGTTTTAAAAAGTACTTGATGTAAATGAATGTTCAGTTTGTGAACCCAAAACGTGACTTATTTTTTTCAATTTACGAATTGTATTTAGATGTTTGTTAGAAGAATACTAAGCTTATTTCATTTTTGTAATAGTATGTCCAGTTAATTAGGCAGAGGTTTTCAAGAATAATAATAAGAAGAACTGATTTAATTTAAGAATTACATTTATAATGTTCCTAACTAAAATAAGTGAGTATAAGACGTAATTTAATTTTACAGTAATGCTATACTCTAATTTTATAAAATTTCAGTCAAAATAGTGCAAGTAGGTATTATTTTTCTTGTGCCGAATGTTCGGCATCTGAACCGAATTTCGGCCGAATGCCGAAGTTCGGTTCAAGCTGCCGAAATTCGGTTGAACCGAATGTGAACCGAATTTCGGCTCATCCCTAATGGTGACCTATTCGTAATTCGAAAAGCAAGTTCATTGGCTCCGACTGTCATTCGTAGATCTTTGACAGTCGTTATGGGAAGTCTGGAACACGAAACTCTTACAAGCAGTCTTACCAAGGGATATCGTGCTACCCAGTAACTGGGTTATGGAGGTCAGATAGGCAGTCGTTCCATTTAAGATACTGGTATTAATCTGCATTCAGTTAGACTGGAAGCCGATTACACCATTGTTGGAAAAAGACCAGATGACCGGAGTATTTAAATAATATGTTTTTGTTTACATCTGGAATTTTTCAGTTTCAGTGTGGAGTCTATATTTGTGCTTGGTTGATAGCACTAGGCTCGTCACCTGTGACCTGGGACTTTAACGTATCTGGCAAAATGTGAGTGCACCTCCGCCTAACTTTTGGAGAATGAGTGTTTTAAATTCGTTTAACTTTACCTAAATTCAAATTTTTATTGCATTTATCTCATGTGTGTACAAGAACTAATGTTTACGTAGCGCAGTTGCGGTAAACCCACAAGGCTCGCAGAAGAAGATCGCTCACTTTAAACTTCAAAACAATGTTTCCTCCACATTTACAGACCAGCTTTGGGGGTCTACTCTCACAGCACGAAGTTCATAGTTTCGGCCGAAGTTACAGGCATTTCCATCTCCGTATACAGTTTCCGAACTAAGAATGAATGTAAACACGATTTTACAGCCATCGTAAAGCCTGACGGGATTTTGCACGTCCGTTAATTTGAACCGTATCGTTGTTGACAGATCAGTGAGAGTACATTCCCTGAAAACGAGGCGAGTAGCTACGCAGTAACAAATACATGTGACCGCGGGGATGCGGGGCTAGGTACTGTGCAGCGAGTAGCCCACTTACAGAACTGCCTCATTTGAAGCTGACACATACTAAAGTGAAACCACCGCATTTCGCTTCTAACCACATGAAACGTCTAGTAAATTGCAATCAGCGATCTAGTTGCTCGGCTCATTCACGTACAAATTAAGGTGAGCGCTCGAACTGCGATGAAAAACGACGCAGTCCTAGTTGCACTTTACCTAAATAAGGTTGGCAATACGGAAAATGATCGCTGAAAAAACGCGTAGACATCTGTCAATAACGGCTCGAGAATTTTTGTAGAATACCCTTGAATTTGGAAGTGGTGGGCAGGATATTTGCGTCTGTCTGTCAATTTTGGTGTCGCAGAATTTGTTATGGTGGTTTTCACGCAATGTTTTAGTTGCCTTTAGCGGGCACTTCATCTGCGATCCAAGATGAAAAATGACAAAATTTATTCACATCTGTTCAGGCGTTAAAACTAAAACAGCTGTAGATTTGATTTTAGCATGTTTTTTTGTTAACACAAACATAAAAAAATCAAATGAAATGATGCAGAGATTATTAAATTATATTTATCTGATCTGCATGCACACAACATACTTATGTGAGGATATACATTAAAGTTACCGGTGGGTTAAAAACATACTTATATGAGGATATACATTAAAGTTACCGTTGGGTTAAAAACATACTTATATGAGGATATACATTAAAGTTACCGTTGGGTTAAAAACATACTTATATGAGGATATACATTAAAGTTACCGTTGGGTTAAAAACATACTTATATGAGGATATACATTAAAGTTACCGTTGGGTTAAAACATACTTATATGAGGATATACATTAAAGTTACCGTTGGGTTAAAAAAAATATGATGCGAGTGGATTTACTGACCGGTTAAGATAATGTACAGTCACCAAAGGAGATAAGTAACCAAAGTCGTCGGATATAATTAAAGAAAACCCATGAAAAACCCATGGATTTTTTCGATTAAAATTACATTTTATGATTAGGAAACAAATATTTATTTAATCAAATTAAATTACATTCTAAAACCTCTATCGGTTGCTTACTAAACATCAACTACATAAATATCCGACGACGCTGGTTGTTCTTCTCTTTTGGTGACGGTACTTTTTTTTTTTTTGCTTGGGAAATCATCAAATAACTGCTCCCGCTCTAGGTGGAGCAGGAGGGCGTGTCAAATTTTACTGACTAAAATCCACCCGTGTTCCCTCAGTTGTCTGTGTGCCAGGGGCTGCGGTATCTCTTTCGAACAACCCGCACCCGTGGTAGGCATCGGCCCTTGCGGACCCCACCAGTTGGTGCTGACATCTCTTTGAGGCGCGCGTGGAACACAACGCGCCGTCGACCCAGGCTTGCTCCTTACCGGACAGCGAGCTAATCATTACTCGCCCGCGCCAACGGTGGCCGGAAATCAGCCTGGGACTGTACTTAGATGTAGATTTTTAACCATTTGAGATTTATTGTTGTGTATACTTGTACAGCCTGTTATGTTTACAAAGCGAAACGTATTCTTCTATCGTATCGACACAAATAATTACAAGAATAGCTACGTGTGTTACTTACAACAATACATCACCAATAATAGATTCTCAGAATGTACTACCTACATATCTACACTAATATAATATTATAAAGAGGTAATATTTAATTGTTTGTACGTAGCCGGTAATCTCTGGAACTACCCGTTGGATTTCCAGTTCCTAATTATATATACATACACAAAGATAAATAAAATTGGAGTGTCTGTTTGTAATATTAAAATAACCGTTTTTTACTAAATGATTTGTACTAAAACTAGACGGTAGATATATACCAAAATAACATTTATTTTTAATTTTTGTCTATATGTCTGTTTGTTCCGGCTAATCTCTGAAACGGCTGAACTGATTTTGACGGGACTTTGACTGGCAGATAGCTGATGTAATAAGGAGTAACTTAGGCTACTTTTATTTTAGAAATGTTATTTATTTTTATTAAAATTTATACTCTTTTGTTAAATTCCACGCTGACGAAGTCACGGGCACAACTAGTGTTATCATATGATCAGCATCCTCTTACCTACCTAGTTCTTAATTAATTTACTAGCTGAAGTTTTCCCATCAAAATTTAAATAATTCTTACGAAACTCCCATTGAAAATGCAATTTAAGTTTTTTCCGATTTTTCGGCGGTTCTTACAGGTTTTCACAAATATATTTTTTTTAAACCACCCCTATTATTAGTACGAACAAAATGAAAAAGTCAAACAGGAATTGATTTGTATATATATGATACCGGCCAAACCCGATTTCAGGCCAAACTAGTTTGTCCTAGGCCAAACTGGTTTATTAAGCCGGGGCACGCCGATTAAATGGGTTAGGTTAGGTTAGGTTCGAACTGTGACCAAAATCGCGCGAGCCGAGCGAGCGAAGCGAGCGGCGCCGCGCTAGCGGCCGGCGAGCGTTACTTCCAAAGGCTGTTAACGAAATGGCTAATTAAGCTAGAAACCAGTTTGGCCTAGGAGAAACTAGTTTGGCCTTAAATCGGGTTTGGCCGGTAACATATATATTATAGATTAAGTATAATTTGTTACTCGTGTACATCCTACTATTATTAATGTGAAAGTCAGACAGATGTTTAGATGTTTGTAACTCAATTACACAAAAACAGCCGAACAGATTTGAGTGAAATTTGGCACACAGATAGTTTATAACCTGGATTAAAACAAAGGATACTTTTTTCCTGGTAGTACATTACTATGGAAAATGTCCAATCTCCACGCGGGTGAAACTGCTCGCAAAAGCTAGAGCTTAAATAATGAATAATGATTACCTACTTGGTTTACTATTCATAATAATTAATGTATCTGAAACGGTAAAAAACCCATAATTATCATAAAATTTTAGTACCTGCTTAAATATACGTTAGTCGGTATGATAATAAAATATAATCCTAATAAAATGAGATACCTATAAGCAAAAACTATAATCACCATTAAGGCTTCTTCAAACAGGCGCGTCGCGACTCTCGTAGAACAATTTCTGTGAAACTTCACAGAAAAGACTTTATATCAAAAACCACCTTTATCAATTCTATTTTATGAGTTAGTTACGATAACTTGTAGAGGAATTTGTAAGCTTTCTGATTATATTTTTACATTTCTTCAAAAACAAGTTTAAGTCACGAGAAATTTGCTTTTATTCGTTGTACCGATTCTTCTTATGAAGAGCGTAAGTAATTTTATGCTCCTGGCTGGCCCCTGGAGGCTGGCCCCTGGAGGCTTTAAGTTTTCTTAAGGCAACCACAGGATTGTCCAGTTATGTAGTCACGGCCTCTCAAGGTCAAGGAGACGCAATTTGAGAAAAAAAATACTTCTTAAGAAGAATCGGTACAACGAATAAAAGGAAATTGCGTAGCGTAACTAACTCATAACATGAAATTGACAAAGGTGGTTTTTGAAATAAGGTCTTCAATTATTGTTCTACAAGTTTCGCGTCGCGCATGTTTGTAGAAGCCTTTCTGTAAAAGTCAAAGTGCATGATTTGATCGTTATTGTATTAAAATAAAATAAATAACACTACATAAATAAATCTCCCAAAAAGCATTTAATTAGTATATTTTATAAATTTTGGGGCTTGTTGCTCAGTAAGAACAACCCCACGGGTCGACCAGGTTAGGCTTCGCTTGCCACGGTTGGTCCGTGGATAGGTGACCATCTTTGCATTCCGAGAGTAGACATACATCGGAAAGCATGTTAAGCCGTTGGCCCTGGCTGACATTTGGGGATCTTTGACAGTCGTTACGGGTCTTCCGAAGCCCGAAAGTCTGACAACCAGTCTTACCAGGTATTACCCAATACCTGTGTTGTAGAGGTCAGATAGACAGAACATACTATACTTGTGTTCAGCTGCGTCTGGTTAGACAGGAAGCCAACCCCAACATAGTTATGAAAATACCAGGCAGACGATGGCTGTATGCATATACATCAGATCTAAACAAAAATCATCATACAAGTCAGAGTGCATGATTTAGTCTTACTTAATTGTGTAAAAGAATAAATAAAATGATTTTTACGAAAACAACATAAACAAATCTGCACAATAAGATCTTAATAATAGTATATTAAATAAATTTTGCATACCTGAATTGCGATTTGATCTTTATTCAAAGTAATAAAAACTGTCGGCAAAATATGCACGTTCTCACGTAGATTAAATGGATTATTATTAAATAAAAACTAGCTGACCCGCCAGACGTTGTCCTGTCTTAACTATGAATTTTGAATTCGCAACGTTTTTATTTTTTTCTTTCTTAAGAACCTTCTCCTGACAAAAACAAACACAACAAAAAAAGAATTATCAAAATTGGTCCAGCCGTTCACGTGTGATGCCGTGACCAAGGGAAATAGCGATTCATTTTTATTTAATAGAAAATTAAATTATGCAATTCATTAACAGATGCAAACATTTCATTTTCCTCATTTGCCTTTTGCGGAAATCTTATTTTCCAAAGTCGCGAATTTAAATAACACGAAAATTCATTAAAAAACGGCTTATTCAAATTTAAATTTATTGCTAAATGCTAAGCTTTTTCGCTTACTTACCTACATTTATTTCAGGATATTCCATTTTAGAGGTCAGTTAAAATTCACCCAGAAAACGGTTTTCTAAGCATAAACAACTTGGGAGGTAAGAACAATCGTTTCCTAGCTTTGTTAAGCAAGATGTCCACTGAGAGCGATAAGATATAAGCTGCTACTAAAGATTTACTTCTATATTATCTGCCTAGACCAGCTATGTTGGGGTCAGCTTCCAGTGTAATCGGATGCAGCTGATTACCAGTAGTACGCACTTTTACACATCGATTATAAGGGTATAAGTGAGACTGTTCATTTTAGAAGTAAAAACTATAGCCCGGCTTCCTAAAACAACATGATGTTGGTAATTTTCATTTAAAAAAGGAAATTCCTTTTTTAAAACGTGTTTGAAAATGACAGGCTTTAACCTAAAACCGCGTGAAAACAAAAAATGCTTTGAGTGATAGCAATGCTTTGAGTGATAGAAATGCTTTGATGTGTGCATTTGGCGTAAAAACTTTGTGACGCATTTTATGTTGAAACATAAAAATAAAAGTCCACTGAGCAGGATTCTGCGCTTAATTTATGAGGACACGTTTTTAAAACTGTTTACTTATTTTCTCTTGCATATTTTATGGGTACCGACTTAAACTGCTCAAGTCTCTTAGAGTTTCGTTGAAAATATAATGGAACCGCTTTGCAAAAGATTTCAAGCTAGTTGTTCTTTTTTTCCTTGTTTAACAAGGTTTTATTGGTGCGTGGTCAAAATCTAAACTTATGCCGCCATCTTGTTTTCTCAATACATTTCAATTGCACAAATTCTTATAAACAGCTCCACCATTTAGCGTTATTGGAACTAAAAGACACCAAAATTATTTGAACTTTAAGTGCTATTTAATGGCTGCCACGCTTTTGTGCAGCGTCAGTTATGTTTGCGGACGCGCAAATGGTCGGCTGCGATTAAACGCTAGCGTGCCGCATCTCTGTTGCACAGAGTGGATGCCAGCTCTAATAGTCTCCTGGTTGTCATTGCTAACAAACTGGATCAATCGATAATTCACTTTTTAAGCCAGAGCGGCATGTATCTTCTAATATATTTGTTAAGACATAGTGTTTTGTAAATATTACTATTAAAAATCATACACCTCAATCCAATATGAATCATGTTTATTCACTTTTCTACAGTGATCCTGATCAGGTAAATAACAATCACTTAGCATTTAATTAGTATTTTATAAACATAACAAAAGTAGCACAGATTCGTCAGATATGCTTACGGCTTGATGCCTCCAAATCGACTGACTCTTTTAACAAATCGGTAACCCCACTGAATGTTTCCCCACTTTAAACGGAAGTCAATTCTCGGCCGGCTATTCGACCAATCAGAGCAGAGTAGACATTGCATACAATCATTTGACTAACTAAAATACATTAGGGCTTATGACTAAATGTAAATACTTTAACCTGTTAAATTTAAACAATATGATTTAATAATACAAAATAAATATTATTTTTTTTTTTTTTTTGTGCAAATAAGTCTATACTTAAATATTATTTTAAGAAAATCATTACATTACTAACAAAGCTTTTAAGTCAATTGTTACTAACGTTATGAGCCCATGATACTTGAAAATAAATGTTAACGAAAACGATGTGGACGATAAATGTTATTAACTTATTTATTGATTTTTCGGTTCAAGTATTCAATAGCATAATAATATCTCTATCTTAGCTCGACGATGTGCGCAAGCCTTTTTGCCAAAGAGAGCATATTATTTTCGGCAATAGTCGTCGAGATTCTCCGAGATATACGACCTACATTACCGGTGGTGTCTCTCCATAAGACGTATAGCTGGCTTCCTGATACCTTCAGAGCATTTTACAGCGGTTCCCGAACAGGGCATTCGTTTTGGTTTCATTAGGTACCTACGCTTTGTGAAAAAATGGATGGATTTTGGACGATATTTTGATTGATCTTGAGATCGCTTCTTTTTTTTTATCAATTTATTTAAAGAAAATTCTAATACAGAGGTGTTACTTCATTCTAAACTCGCCAAACTTTTACGTTTGATGGCGAGAGGCGCTCTTTTTCATAACAATAAACCACCTTACGTACATAGCCACTACTTATATATTTACTATACTGTTACGGTTTAATCTTATACAATGTACTTACTTATGTTTGCTATCCTGTATAAAGTTTTTCAATTTTGTTTTAAGTGATCCTTTACTAATTTTTACTTTTTCACTTAATAAATCTATTTTGTTAAACCCTTTAGGTACCAAATATTTCTATATTCTCTTGCCATAATAATTTGTTTTCTGTGGTTGTACCAGTCTGTTCTCTCTAACCCTACGTGTGTTGCACTTATTTTTAACATATTCATCATTACAATAATATTTCAGACCTACCAAATAGTCCACTTCTGGTTTATTAAGTTTACCTGTTTATAGAATAAATTAAAGTCACCTTTCGTATTTGTCTGTGTGATTGCGTAGGTTTTTTATACTATGGTACGGATTTTAATGGGGTTTTCGCCATCATTTAGAAAATGTATTTCAGAAAGTTTACATTATGCGTAAAGCATAATTAGCCTATGTTCTTACTGCTGAGATACATGCTTCCTCTTGGTGTGAAGGAGTGGGCCGTAATCCACGAAGCAGGCCCAGTGCGGGTTGATAGATTGTCTTCGAATGATTGGTTCTAGGACATGCCAGTTTCCTCACCATATTTCCTTCACCGTTTTGAGAGCAATAGTGACAAAATAATTTATACAAAGTTAAGCGCCTCTCAGGGTTCGACCCCACTTGTACGTCGCGGCTGTTACGGTCCCGCATGACGGGACATATAACGGTCCCGCATGACGGGATCCTCGTGAAAGCCGAGAATAAAATCAATTATCTTGACTTGGCTCACGAGGATGTCGATATGTGGGATGTGGACTCAGCGATCATTGTACCGATAGTCAATACAGCCAATGGCTTGATAGCCAAGAGCCTCGACCAACATCTGAGGAGGCTCTCGTTGGGCAGCTGGGTCAAGGGCTTGATTCAGAAAGCGGTACTCCTGGACACGGCTCGCATTGTTAGGAGGTTCCTCTCTCTGGAGCCCTGATCGCCGGTAGCTTGGACCTTGTTCCCGATACCGGTGGGCTACTACTTTTTATATTTTAAAATGTTTTTATTTTTTATACTAATATTTAAAAATGTAACTTATATGATGTCTATTTAATGGAATAAAGGAAGAAATATTGATGTTTTGTGAAGTTGTTAAAACCGTGCAAAGCAGACCCATGCTCTCGCTATGCACGGTCGCTGGTAACTGTATTATTCTTCGGAGACATGACATCAAGAACAATGATTTAATATAATGTCTGAGTCGTGCTCATCAAAAACCTGTACCACTTTGTATGCAAAACTGACTTATTTGTGTGTTAAAAAAAAAACCGGAAAGGTAACATTACCCACTAGATTTGTTGGCATTAAGTTCCATTCGAATTCTATTATATTCATCAGAATATTAATCAGACTATTCACCAAAAGTTTCCGGAAATTATGATACACAAACAAAATCTAGCCTTCAACCATCTCACGATCTAGTCGGGTTGATAGATTTCACATGTAGGTATTTAAAGGGTTTTTGACTAAGTGATAATAGCTGCATGGGTCGAACGATCAGGTTAACCAACGCTCGCTGCGGTTGGTTCGCAGATTGGTGACCATCATAACACACCAAAACCCCTGCGTGCCTCGGAAAACACGATAATCTGTTGGTTGCGGCTATCGTTCTTGAATATTTGACAGTCATTACGGGTCGACAGAAGCCGGAAAGTCTGACAGCCAGTCTTACTACGGGGTATCGTGTTACCCAGTAACTGGGTTATGGAGGTCAGATAGGCAGTTACTTCGTGTAAAATACTGTTATTCAGATGCATCCGGTTAGACTGCAAGCTGACCCCAATACAGTTCGGTAAAGGCTAGGCTGATGATAACATTTAAGTGTTAAAATTTATACAGCCGTTAGAGATGCTTCGATATCAAGAATTCCGCATACAAAGATACATTAATTAAAGTACGCTTGAAAAACAACCGTGTCTTTGCTGTCACGCAATCTGCTGAAAACGTTCTACTCCTATTGGAGTAGAATGTTTTGTGTTGTTTGTTGTTTTGTTTTGTTTTGTGTGTTGTTTTGTGTTTGTGTTTGTGTGTGTTTTGTGTGTGTGTTTTTTTGTTTGTAGAGTGTTTTGTGTTTGTGTGTGGCATCATCAGGAGGAGCCAAGGTCAAATCGGTGCCGAGGAACGGAAGTTGCTGAGGCTGTCGCGGTTGCAGTCAACCAGAACTATAAATTTTAAGTCCAACTTCCTCCAGGTTTCCGCGATGCAGAAGGCTGTCTTCCTTAGCTCAGATTTCTGGCCGGCAGGAGTTGTGTACAGGCCCAGACGTTACAGGGAAGCACGACTGGAACCAAGCTCCCAAGTGTAGTGTTATGTGGTGGTTTTTGTAATTATGTATGTTAGTCTATACGGTATGTCTGTTATGGGTCTTTGTTACCTGAATTAAATGATTAAATAGAAAGAAAGAAAGAAAGAAAAAACGTTTATTTGCGGTAAACATGACGCAAAAAGTTAAGGAACACAAAAAAAAAATAAGAAAAGGTTGAGCGAAACATGCGTCACATCCACGCAAAACGGCTATCACTCAGCATTATGCTGCGACCCTATGCAAGACAGAGCCCCAGCGCTGGTTTTCAGGGATAGCCGGCTTTGACGTAATGACGTCACCCGGTGCATTAAACAATAATTATGAAACTACTGGTACAGCGAACTAATAGAAAAATTATATAAATTTTATGTTAATGTAATAGAATAAGGAATATAAAAAGAAAATGGAAATAGACATACATGCTACGAGAATATCATCCCCAATAAACATTTTTCTCTTTATGTAGTGGCAACATTTCGAAGCGTCATCCATAGACAAAATGTGCGTGTGCGTCATAAAAATTGATGTAAGAAATTACAAATAAATAAAATATTATAATTGTGAACGGTTTTGAGGATGGATGGATGAATGGATGTTTGTTACTCAATCACGCTAAAACGGCTGAACTGATTAGGATGAAATTTGCCACACAGTTCATAACCTGGTTTAAAACATAGGATACTTTATATCCCGGTAGTACGTTCCCGTAGGATAAGTTTCGACCTCCACGTGGGCAAAGCCGCGGGCAAAATCTTGTGATTTATATTTAGCGAAAAGACGGGTGCCATATGGAAATTGGATATTTAATAGTGGACCTAGTGTTATTCTTGATACGAATCATTATATCATGCAGCTTCTACTATGCCGTTTTCACTTTAATGTCTCGACGGTAAGTGCTATTATCTATGCAAGAAAATCGTAGATATTTTCTAAAAGAGATCGTCATTTGCATCTGCGAACCGCAGAAAAAGCCAGACTTTCAGTTCGGCTTTCACAATCCAACTAAGGCTTTCCGCGCACTCCCAACTTTCTACCTAAATCAAACTAAATTAGCCACGAACTTTTGACCCTACTCTGTATCCAACACATGCTCTGTATACCGAATTGTTGCCTTGTTATTATGTTACACCATAACAGTACGCCTATATTTAGCGTAGGTGTAAGCAGAGATTTATAGTTTTTTTTTTTCTATCCCATGTTTCAGGCAAGGATATTGCCACAGACCAGGACATGATCAGGGCTAGAGTCAAGGCTTGTACTCGAAATTCTCAAATAAAAAGGTCCCCAAGGATCCTATGGACTGAACCAAGATGGTTTCATGCTCAATAATCAAGATCTCTGCAGCCAAAAGATCAACGAAAATGAGGGAGTCACCAACATACTTGTAAGTATATCGCATGAGATTATATACTACCAAAATGATGCAATACTAAGCAAAAAACTATTGTTATTTCTTTTTCCTACAGACAACCTCCAAGATCTAGAATACAATACAGTTTTTATCTAATACTTGGAGCCGACAAGCCGTGTCCTTGACCTCAAACAGAAACTGACGCCATTTCATCAAATCCGGTACGATCAGAATAAAAAACAAACCCAAATCAATCAGTGAGTCCAAGATACGTATTTTATTGCTCTTTATTAGATTTTTACTTTCTTTCTGCATTATTACATTCTTCGCTGTTTTATTTTAACTTTACGATGTCACTGAGATAAGGAGCGATCTGAAATTGAAGTAGGTAAAGGTTTTTTAATTTCAGTGGTCTTTACAAACAAAGAATCAGGCTGCTTCCGCGTGGTGCGTGGCGTGGCGTGCTAGCTGATTTTTTTTGTTAAATAATATATTTTTGATGAGTTATTATTGTGACACTGCTGGATAAAGGCAGATCTACTCACTTTTTTTCCTCAGTCTATCCAGCAGGCTTAGCATGACGTTTTCTATTTCTACGAAGAATAGACAGTGCTTTTTCAATACAAAGTGACATTTCGATTCTCCATTTTTGACATCGCACCTTAGATATTCTTCTACAATCTGTCATTTTGTCTTTCGTTTCTAACGCTCTTTGTCTAAAACCTTTTAAATGCAGACTATTTCAGAAGAATAATTCTTCCCAAACTGTCACACACAAACTGTCACTGACAACAAACTTTATACTCGAAGGCAACAAAGTATATAGGTACGATTATATACAAAATCATGATTCGTTTAGAACGCATAACTATGATAATTAATAGAAGAACATAGCTATCTACTCCTATTGTACGTCATTCAGTTAATAGTCATGTCTATTCTTCCGTCGACAAATCGGTGCTCGTGCTAAGCCTGCAGAGCTGCTATGAACCAATCTTTATTAAAGGAGTTTAGCTCAACCCGTCATCCGTGTGGGTCTGCCGTGATGTCGTTGGCCAATTGATATTTTGACTTGCGGCAATTGTGTCCAGCCTCATTACATTTACATCAGTTATTTTTGGAATGGTACGGACTTTTTATGCTTAACCTGGTCCACAATTGAACACTCAGAATACTCCGTTCTAAAAAAGTCCATGTTAGAGAACCATACGCGAAGATGGGAAGAAAAGTTATATCGATGACTCTTCTCTTTAGGGATAGAGGAATATCGCCCTTCATAAGATGTTTCATGGCCTAATAGCGCTACCAGGCATTTTCGGTGCGTTTTGTAACTTATTTGTATTGTCTTGCCTGGAAAGAGAGTATAATATGACCAAGATAGACATACTCATTGACATTTTTAACCTCCCTATCCACCATGGTGATCCAGCGATGCACGCTTTTCGTCATCAACTTGGTCTTTGACATATTCATTCGAAGTCCAACATCTAGGCTGACCGTGCTTCTTCTAGCATCTGAGTCAGCTCGGAAACTGAAGACGAAAAAAGGACAGTAACGTCGGCAAAACGGAGATTGAGTAATCTCTTATGTCCAACCAAAACGCCCCTTTTTGCCTAGACTGCTACCAGCTTTCTAAAGATTTCCTTCAATATGGATCCAGTAAATATTTTTATTTCATTATTATTATAATTGGAGATTCCAAAACGGTTAGTAGGACAAGACACAAAAATAAATCGAGTTTTCAATTAGTTAGCCGGTTATGGAAACCATTTTTATCAGTTTCCATTAACCTCATTCAAACTTGAATACACTCATACTACGTTTTCATTGACTACTCAAATCAATATCCCCAAAAGATTTGTTTCATGTCAAGGAAAGTCTATGTAAAAAATATTGGCATGTTGGCAACACAGCCGATATTACGGATAGACCGAAGGAAACGGGTGTTTCACGGTATGACCAGAACAAATTACACCAATTTCCATTTTGTTACGTTTTTACGTCTTCGTTTTACCATTTGTGGCGATTGATGACGTGTTTCTTATGTGGGTGTACCATATCTATTTATCAAGTTGAATGGGGGAATAAATTTGGCTACGGAGTGCGTTCAGAACGGTACTTATGTTTTGTTTTTGGAAAGGTAAGTAGGTAAACTTTTGATGTGAAACTAATTTCAAAGCTCAAACTCAAAGCACTTATTTAAATTAAACAGTCAGAAATATTCAGTGTGTTAGTCTTATAAAAACTTGAAAACAGCTGGACCGATTTGGCTAATTTTGCTTGTGAAGTATTTGTAGAAGTCCAAGGAAGGTTTAAAAGGTGACAAAACATAAATAAAATATAGGTACATGTATAAAAATGAATTGACGTTTGTTATTCTAACAAAAAGTTCAGAAAACTTTTATTAGTGGTACGAAGTTCGCCGGGTCAGTTAGTGTGAAATAAATGTTTTGAGTTTCACATAAAATCTAGGTTTAGTCTACTCACAGTCTAAGGTTATTATTAAAAAACTGGTTTCTTATTTACGCAAAAATCGTCTGGCTAATTCAAGATTTTAATGTCCATTATATTCTCATTTAAAATTTAAACACTTTTTCACAGCGCTGCTTGCTAATTGACAGTTTTCAAGGTGATGGCGTCACAAAAGCATTTAAATAGTACATTACTTTGAATTTATATACTTTTGCACGAGGACAAAAATCTTCTTTTGTGGTTAAAAATTAATTTGCTAATTATATTACTAAAAGTAAAAACCAAAATATAAATATAATAATTATTAAAATATTAAAAGACAGGTGTTCACTTTGCACCACAGCACAGCACAGTCAGTCTCTCCAACAAACTTGCAGGATAGTTTATCCAACATAATTATGAGCTACATATTCTCACAGTTCTCTTGTCCACATGAAATTATGAAAGTGGTTAAAAGTCCCCACTACTTTTGACCACTTCGGTCCCTATTCATAGTTAAAAACACGAGAAGAACTCCGTCTAATCCTATTCTACTAATATCCTACTATAATCCTACTAATATTATAAATGTGAATGTTTATGATGTTTGTTACTAAATCACGCAAAAACGGCCAAACGGATTTGGGTAAAGGCGCACAGATAGTTCATTACCTGAATTAGGATATAGAATATATTTTGTAACGGTATTAAGTTCCTGTGGGATCATTTCTGAACTCCATGCGAGGGAGACCGCTGGCAAAAGCAAATTCATAATAAATTATTCTTATAATTAATTATTCTTATAATTAGCTACACATTTTTTGCTCAAAATTCTTATTCATGGATTTAGGTACTTAGCTCAAAATTATTGCTTTAGAACTCACTAGCAAAATAATATGAGATAAGATCTGAATTTAATCATTTATTCAGAACTTTGACATTTTCAAGATATTGTAGAACTACCTGAGTTTATAATATTTACCGGAAATATTTATTTTATTTGTTGTTTGTGAATAATGATGCGGGTTCTTGTTGTATTGTTCCTTGTTCGTTGTTTTTGAGAACGAGTTAATTGAATAAGAAGATTGATCAAATAAATAATCATTAACTAACTATAAGGCACCTACATTATTGATTTGTTTGGGTATCTGCTGGATAATTTGCGCTACTTTTTTGTGATACTTCTTTTTATAGTTGCCTTCAATAATAGGTACTCTGTTGCCCGGGGTTTAAGCTTAGGTATACTACTAGAATACATAAATATGTTAGTACGTCAGTAAAGCAGTGATTAGTGAGCAAAAAGAAATTGAAGAAGCACGTAAAAACCGCGGTCTTGACATTGATTAATTAACTCAATATACATCAACTTTACACACTCCTATTTCCATATTCTACAGTCACTGTAAGATCACCAATGTACCAAAGTTCCTTCACCATTTTGAGAAACTAATTAAAACCTTGCCACTTTAAATTGTTCCACGTTGATTCAAGAAATTCCATTTTGAAAACCTCAACTTGTTAAGAATTGGGTAGAATTAATTAGGATTCGTTTCGCTAAAATTAGTCTGTCGAATATTTGAGAAAAGATCCGTCTGCCATTTATTTTATGCAATAGAGAATTTATGATTAGCATGTTAATTTTCAATTTATTTTAATTTTAGATTTTCATTTTCAACGTCATTGAGCTAAAAATGGACCGGTTATCATTATAGAACGGTGGAACGGCAAGGAGTTTGTAATACGTTACTATGGAGTATCTTCGTGGACGACAGGCTATACGCTAAAAATATTATGTTGACTTGTCAGGTCCATTTTGAGACAAATATTTGAGAAATGAAAGATCAGTGCCATTATTTTATGCAACAGAGAATTTATGATTACCGTGTTAACTTTAAATTAAATTTTAGATTTTCATTTTCAACGTCACTGAGCTAAAAATGGAACGGTCCACAATGTGGAACGGTGCGAATACGTAAATTTTGATTATCCTCGTGGACTATCGTCCACGAGGCTATCGCCTAAAGGTTAAAAGCTAATGTTGAGTCGACAGGTCCATTTTGAATCGAATTTTTGAGAAATTAAAGGTCAGTGCCATTATTTTTTGAACAAAAAAAGTATGTTTAGCATGTTAATGTTAAATTATTTGAATTTTAGATTTTCATTTTCAAGACGACACTGAGCGGACAACAATGTTGAACGGTGGAACGGTAATGGCATAGCTGTGTTTTTGTTTTTGGTTTTTTTGTCTTCGATTAACACAATTAAGTCCACGTTTGAGTCCGAAGTTATAAATCCAAAAGGTACTACACATTATGTCTATAGAATTCATTCTAAAGCGGCTTTGAAAGAAAGAAACATTGTATTTAATTGTCACAGAAACGTGACACGTGACACGTGCATGGAAAAGGATAAGATCACTCCAATAAAAAAACATGAACATAAATTTAATGGTCGGCAGCTGCACGCCATGATTGTGACAAGAAGACTCCCACTCAACATGATGCTGTGCTGTGAGACTCAAAGCACAGCGATGATTTTCAGTGGTTACCCGAAAACGACGTACGAAAACCAATAAATACTAAAGTAAAATTAATTAAACCGTACCATAGAATTTTTATATAAGTAGGTATAGGTATATTAATTTTCTTTTTTTCTTTTTCATAATATAAGCATACAACCAATACGGTACCAAATACCTTAAAATATCATAAAAAAATTATAAAGTAGGCATCACCATGCATACATAATTAAATCCAATACCTAATCCATCCAGAGCGAGAGAAGTTATTTGAAGATTTCCCACGCAAAAAAAAATATGGCCTATTGTCCAATACGCTACTCAAAAGTAACACGTTTTCAAATGACCAGCCTGTAAGTCAGTTGCATCGTAAAAGACAGCCATTGAAATACTAGAGTGCTGTGAAATTCTGGCTAGTTATTGGTGACTTGAGTTTGTAACACGTCAGTTTTGAGTTTCGTCGTGGAGGATAGGGAATGGCTATTAATATAATGTTGACTTGACCGGTCCGTCTTTAGCCGAAGTGCGCAGGTAGCTATTTTTAGTCAACTCTTTTTATAACAACAGTGCAATGGCATGGCTGTCTTTTTACTCGTTGGTCCGTTTTTTTTTGTCTTCATAAATTACAACTCCTTAATTCAATCTTAAGTAATAACGTCATAAGGTACTTAACATCTATAGGACATTTAAAGCGGCTTTGAAGTCACTTTTAATATTTTGGGACGTGACTTTTGGTCATTGTTTTTTTTTTTTTTTCAATTAGAACCCTAGTCGTTTCGTCCACAACGCTACTCAAAAGTATGGCGTTTTCAAAGTCGCATCGTATATGACCGCCGTTGAAATACAAGTGCTGTGAAATTCTGGCTAATTATTGGAGATTTGAGTTTGTAACACGTTAGTTTTGAGTGGAACATAGGAATCTTCCACGATGATACTCAAAATTAACGTGTTTATTAATTATATTTATAGCCTATTCCGTAACAAGCTATAAATATAATGTTGACTTGACCAGTCCATTGGTGCAGTTAGTTATATAATTTTTTTTTTTTTTTTTTTTTTTTTTTTTTTTTTTTTTTTTTTTTTTTTTTTTTTTTTTTTGGGTGGGAAATCATCAAATAACTTCTCCCGCACTGGGTGGAGCGGGAGGGCGTGTCAGACTTTTACTGACTAAAACCCACCTGTGTTCCCTCAGTTGCCTGTGTGCTAGGGGCCGCGGTATCTCTTTCGAACAACCCGCACCCCTAGCAGGCATCGGCCCTTGCGGACCCCCCCATTTGGTGCTGACATCTCTTTGAGGCGCGCGTGGAACACAACGCGCCGTCGACCCGGGCTTGGTCCTTACCGGACAGCGAGCTACCCATTACTCGCCGTCCGCAAGCCCGCGCCTACGGTGGCCGGGAATCAGCCTGGGATTCCCGACGCCCAGGGCGTCTCCCGCGGCGACTACGGCCGTGAGGGCGCATATACTGCCTCTCCCTCACGTGCGCCGCCTCCCTCTTCGCGAGCATTACTGCTTCGCAGAAGGAGGTGACGGCTAACCATTCACTCTCGCTCCGTACCATGGCCTGAACCAGGGCCGGACGCGAGAGATCGCCGCCGCCGATCGCCTCCTCGAGGACACGGCGGTGCTCCGCCCAAGCCGGGCAGACCGCCACCGTATGCTCCACCGTGTCCTCAGGGCGATCTTCGCAATGGAAACACCCGGGCGTTTCCTCCCGCCTTATGCGAAACAGGAACCTCCCGAAACAACCGTGTCCGGTGAGGACCTGCGTCAGGCGGAAGGTGAGGACGCCATGCCGCCTCTCAAGCCACTCCTCAAAGAGGGGACTTACCGCCGCTATCGTGGCGTGCCCAGCACTGGGTTGCGACAATCGCACTCTCCATGTCGCCATGAGATCCCGCCGGAGTAGTTATATCATTAGCCAACCCTTTTTTATAACTGGCAATGGCAAGGCTGTTTTGTTCTTGTTTGTTTGTTTTTCTTCGTCTTTTAAAATCGCAACTCCATGCTCAGCAATGAAGTCAAAAGATAATATAATAAGTTTAACCATAGCGTATAATATCTATAGAATTAATTCTAAAACGGTCTTGAAGTCACCTTTCAAATTAACCAGACGTGACTTTATGTCACTGGCATTTTTTTTCTTAATAGAAACTTTGGCCCCATAAGTACATCTAACATGTTACAAATCATTTCAATGGCGGTTAGTTCACGACGCAACCAATCACAAACTGGAACACTATTGAAACACTAGTGCATTGCCCCGTTGGTCTCGCGGTTCAAGCGCAATTGCTCTCTTTTTAAAGAAATTTAAAAATATACAGGTTGAAATTGAAAACATGCGACAAACCAAAATGGGAGATTGTACTCATCATTATGAACAACTTTTACTAAGGGACCAATGATGCAATCGCGAAAAAAAAAACATCTGTTCCCTACATTTATGTTCGCATAACTCGTCAAAATGTAGGGAACAGCTGTTTTTTTTTTTGCGATTGCATCTTTGGTCCCTCAGTAAAAGTTGTTCATAATGATGAGTACAATCTCCCATTACGGTTTGTCGCATGTTTTCAATTTCAACCTGTATATGATTTAAACGAGGCCAAATGAGTATGTATGGATCGTAGCAGGTGGCGCTCTGCAATTTCTGCCTACCTTCATGGAAAAAAAAGGCGTGAGTTTATGCATGTATAACATAACAATATTAACTGTTCCCGGTATGTACATATTTAATGTTGTAAATTTGTTGAAATGCACTTCGACTTATTTTGACGTCTTGGAGATACTGCTACCCTGGTACATGAATTATTCCTCAACTAAAAAGTCATTTATACCACAGAAGTTACTTTTCAATGGTTCTAAAGATATTTAATAAACCACCAAAATCGTATCTGCCAATCAATCGATTTTAAACAGAGTTATTCAAATGGCTTCTTGAAAAATCATTTTATTCTGTGAATGAGTATTTAAATAAGATTTACACTGACATCTTACTGTAATAATTTGACAAATACTAAACATTTTAAATTTAATAACTATGATTTATGTACAAATTTTAGTAGCGTAATTTATTAGTGCAATATTTTTATATGCTAGTTTTAGCGAATTGTTATAGAAACTGATAAAAAAGTCGGGTATTTTTAAGTTTCTAAAACAATTTGCTATCTGAATGATTCTTGCATTTTCATCATTTCATTTAATTTCTGAGGTTGGGATTCTGGGTTCTCGATTCCCAGGTTGGGAAAAGTGTTAGGTATTGGGATTTTCCATTACAAACCTACTTACAGAAATAAAATCATTTATCATTGTCATATTAGTTCTGAACAGGGTGATGAATAAATGCTGATTATTAGAGACTTAATTATCATATAAACATAAACTTAGGCTTTATTTTTATGAAGGTAGGTAAAAACAACAGAATGCCACCTAGTAAGTCCTTACATACAAACTTGATTATCATACCATGTCTAATGAAATATTAGCCTTTAAAGTCTGATATCCATACGTATGCACATATTAATATTCTGACAAAATACAGCTGTGGACAGAATGGAATTTAAATATCGCATAAATCAGTGAATGTTTAATTAATATCCAAATATTGCATATTATTTTTGGTGTTGCAACACCAAAAACAATAGATCGGAAGTGGAGAAATATTTACACTCTCATCGGAAATGTTTTGTTGTAATATTTTATATACCTAATTAATTATGATATATTTTATAGTTTTTTTTTTCATCATTGTTCCTCTCATCCAAAGCACCTGCCATCTAATCTCTGCACCACCCTTGGTTGACTGGTAGAGAATGCCTAAGGCATTAAGTCCGCCTTTGTACCTTTTTTGTGTGCGAGAAATTTAAATAAATGTAGGGCTATTTATATTTTTATTTACCGAAAAATCTTTACAATTTTTGGGTTTGCAACATTGATGTGCAAGAAACCCAAGATGCACAGTCTCGAAGAAAAGTAACACTCAAAACTGTCCCAAATTATACGTCAGTGGTTAACAATTTTTTTTTTGCAAATTCTACCTTGCACGAATGACTTAAAGTGGTTTTTACAAAGCAATGTCCAAAAAGACTGACTGAAAGATGACTGACGATACTATTTAACACCTGCGCACATTGCGCCCTATTTTTGCGAACATTTTTGAAACGCTGATTGTGTATCTTGGGTTTTTTTTTATATCAATGGTTTGCAACTAATTCTCGGCTTTTTTATTCGAATCGACTCTAAACAATCTGCTAATGCTTATTAAGAGTCTGTGTTTTCATGTTATGTTGTTTTATTGCATACTTGACGACTCACTAAAAAAAATAATAGGTCTTTACCTATGAAATTGCCGTTTTGTATGAAAAAATTTAAACGAATTTTTTTCATGTATTTTTTATTTGTATTAATCGAAGTAATCACCCATGCAATCAATGCATCTTTGCCATCGCAGTGGCAGTTTATTGATGCCCTTCTTAAAGAAATCAGCTGGACGGGAGGCAACAAATTCTTCAAAGGCATTTTGTACTGCCTCTCGGGTATTGAATTTTTTTCCCGCCAAGAAGTTATCCAAATTCTGGAAAAAGTAGTAGTCTGTAGGCGCAAGGTCTGGTGAGTAGGGCGGATGACGGAGAGCTTCCAACCCCAGTTCTTGCAACTTGGAGACCGTCTGCTGTGCAGTATGAGGTCGCGCGTTGTCGTGCAGGAGCAGCGGAGACGAGCGATTGACCAATGCTGGTTGGAGATGTGCCAGCTTCTCCATCATTGTGTTCAGTTCTTCACAGTACACATCTGCAGTAATGCTCACCCCGTTTGGTAAGAAGCTGTGATGAATCACACCGGCGCTAGACCACCAAACAGTGACCATCACTTTTCTAGGGGTAAGTTTTCGTTTAGGGCATTGTTTAGGTGCTGAACCAGGATCCAACCAACTTGCTGAGCGCTTGCGGTTATCAAACAGAATCCATTTTTCATCGCAGGTAACAATGCGGTTCAAAATTCCTTCATTTGTGTGTCTGTTGAGCAGTGCAAGGCACGTCTCGACGCGTACTTCGCGCTGACGATCATTGAGTTCGTGGGGCACCCATTTGTCAAGCTTTTTTACCTTGCCAATTTGACGCAAATGGACCAATATTGTTTTGACGCTAACGTCGAAAGCTGCTGCTAATTCAGCCGTAGATTGTGTATCATCAGCTTCCACAATCGCCTTTAATTCGTCATTGTCGACCAAAGTCTTCGGACGACCGCGAGGTTCATTTTTCAGGTCGAAATTTCCAGAACGGAAGCGAGCAAACCAATAACAGGTGGTGCGTTGGTTTGTAGTGTTAGCTCCGTAAACGTCGTTGATGTTGCGTGCCGCTTGTGCCGCGTTGCTGCCACGACGGTACTCATATTCCATAATTACTCGAATTTTTAACGTATCCATGATGACGAAAAAGATTGAAATGCGATGAAAATGTAACACTAATCAATAAACAAATGACTACTTTTGGAAAAAAAAATCCATGTTTTTAAAATAAAATTAATTTGAAATTAGAATTCTTACCCAAACAAAAATTATTTTGATTTGAAATGGCCAGTACTGCAAAACGGCAATTTCATAGGTAAAGACCTAATATCAACTGTTTTAGTATAGGTAAATCTATTTCAATTTCTAACATGGAGTACCCTTGACCTGTTACTGTCAATAAGGCGTTAGCATTGACATAGTTTGCTGTCACTTTGATCGGCAACGTGGATGCTTACTCATCGTCCTATACTAGTATTCATGTCCTAAACTATTTTGACACCTAGTAATGAATTTCAAGATTAAAAAATTTCAAACGTCATTAGTTCCAAAATTATTGGACGTATTTAAATCAAGTTTTTACCAACGAATATAATAATTAATAAAAACAGGTGTGCTGGCTGAACGCTGCCGGTTTTAGTAAAATAAATACGTATGTAGTCGTGGGACTCCCACCGGGAACAAAGTCAAAATAAAAACCCTCGAAAACCATGAAAACGGTGAAAAAAATTATGATGAAAAAAAAATACGTTACCGCCATCTTGGATTTTCATTACTCACTTCACTATTGGCTTCAGCGTCCTCAAAAACCATGAAAACTAAAACTCTCTCTCTGTCTCTTTCTATTATATTAAAAAGTCGCATCGATATAACGCTTCTACGTTACGCGGGATGCGAGACAAAACTCGTTCTCGCCAAGTTGTGTATGGAGTATTTAAACTGCAAACGTTCAGTCCGTAGCGTGTGCGGAAAACGTACGGATGTATTTTGTCTAGGCCTCTAGTGTGAAAAATCACCTGATGTCTTAATCATTACAACAATAGACGCACGCAGTCCCGTCCCACATTCCCGAAAGATTAATCTCTGTGTCGCTTCTTTAGGTTATTTGATTATATTGTTTCTCCGGTTGATTGACGTTCCTAAAATGTTTGAAGAAGACACAAAAATTGAATATCAACTCTACAGTTGATATTCAATTTTTGTGGTAGAAAGCACGTAGGTATTTTGGGCTAATATTCTTGTCTTAGCTGCTGAAGGTAGCCGACGACATTAAAATGTTTATCTCAGATTAAAAAACAAAGGCTGATAGACCGCGCGGAACACCAAAGTGAGGCCAAAAACCAAATACTAAAGCGTCGCATTGTATGTTACATTCAATGCGACGCTTTAGTATTTGTTTTTTGTCTTCACTCTTGATGTTCCGCGCGGTCTATCTGCCTTTGTTTTATAATCTGAGATATTGACCTAATGACCTGCAAATTACAAAAAATAAAAGAAATTCGCGTAGTACCTTGGGGCTTCCCCCCTAACTCTATTCGGTGCAATAATTGCAGTCGTAATTCAGCTTATTTAATATCACCTTTTATACCGACATTTTCGACTTCCTCTTATGATAATGCTTGAATAAAATGTTCCACTGGCAAAAAACAGGTTCATTGACTAACTAGTTTTGATTTATTTTTCTGATGTCACCTTGACTGGCACTACACGTGTAAGTAAGATCACTGCCGTCATCAATACATAACCTCCAGATTGAGGATACTTAAATATATGAGCAGGGGAGACTCAGTAGTATCTGATCTTCGCTGTGTAACCACTGTTCTAAAAACAGTGAAGGGAAATATCGTGAAGAAACTGGCATTTCTAAGAAGCAAAAAATCGATGAGATGTGGTATCAACGAACCTGCTCTGGGCCCGCGTGCTGGATTACGGTCCACTTTTCTCACAAAGCCAGTCACAGGGACTGTGTCCCAGCAGTGGGAACATAATAGGCTGATTATGATGGTGGGTCAACATACTTTAGGAAGTTGCCTCTACTATTTCTCTATTATTTAGTGCAATATTTACTTAACTGATCCTTTATAAACTTATTGACTATCAAATAATGTGTACGTGTTATAGGTTCCGTACCCCAAAAGGTAAAAATTTAACCCTTATAAGATCACTCGCTTGCCCGTCTGTCTGTCTGTGCGTGTGTCACCACCGATTTTCTCAGGAACGGGTGGACTTAGCATGTTGAAATTTATAACAGATACTGAGGTCTATGAGGTGTATAAAAATTAAGGTTCTGAGTCAACACGATAAAAAGATATGGACAAATTTAAATTTTCGCGAAAACTTGTAAGTACCAAAATTTACATTAATTTTGTTTTATTTTGAATTTTTCGGAATTTTCCCTTTTTAAAAATTAATGTATCTCTCTTTGGACTTCGAAAGATGTCGACTTAAAAAAAAAACAAGTGTCCTTTTTACTTTTTGCCGTTTTCTCATGGTTGGTTGCACTAACTTATGACGTTAAAAAAGCTTGTTGATTTAGCCTAGTTTGATTAAAAATGACTTTTGATTTTGATTTTAAGCTAGGGCACACCTACTTACTTTAAATATGCTCAGTTAACTGACTGAGTGCAGATCAAAATAGAGAAAAGAAAAAGCTTAGGCACATCGACCAAATGGGTTAGGTTTTTCTTTTTTTGAGGTTGGGAAATCATCAAATAACTTCTCCCGTCCTGGGTGGAGCAGAAGGGCGTGTCAGACTTTTACTGACTAAAACCCACCCGTGTTCGTTCAGTTGCCTCTACGCAGGGGCTACGGTATCTCTTTCGAACAACCTGCACCCCTGGCAGGCATCGGCCCTTGCGGGCCCCATCAGTTGATGCTGACATCTCTTGGAGGTGCGCGTGGTAGACAATGTGCCGTCAACCCGGGCTTGTTAGGTTAGAATTAGTGGTCCTGTTAGGTTAGGTTAGAATCGTGATCAACTGCGCGTGAACCGAGCGAGTAGTTATTTGGATATGTAGTATTTTTAGAACCCCAAAATAGGACTTAATATGTTAGACTAACAAAAGAAGCAATTCGGTAGTATTTTTGGGAACGCAAAATGGGAAATTGTTGAGGTTCGATATAACACATCCCTGTTATTTTCAACATGATCTGACTTATGCGGACATCCGCTGGATTCGAGAAGCACAGGACTGGTCCATGTGGTGATTTTTGGGGAAAGCATATAATTATGTTGATGGCTGATTGATGATGATGAGAAGCTTTGCCGATGCGATGAAAAAAGAACCATTAAAATGCTCTTTTCATACGTGTGGCAAAGTAAAACTAATCCACTTTAATATGTGTAATTGAATAAGAGCTGCTAATCGATTTCTAGCAAAACCGTTTCGTAGTTGAATTTATGGTGTTGAGCTTGCAATTACAATGACATTGAGCGTGACTACATAGTGTAATTAACGTCGAATTAAACGACCTGTTATCACAGCTTCCCATCTTTTAATAGCCCGTTATTAAAACACTAAGATTGGGTATTAAATCTTTTACAGTGTGTTGGAAGTAGCAAAATGAAATCACTTCAGAATTTTATGTGATAGAGAGCTATCTTATTCAGTTTTCTACGAAACTGTGTGGTGGGAAAAATAATTAAAAATCTTCAAAGGATCGTAACAATCAAGATGAATATTTTTTCAAGAAGGGAACTTCTTGAAAAAATATTCATCTTGATCGCTTAAAAAATCATGTACGGCGGCAATCACTTCCTCATCATTACCATATTTGTGACCTCTCAGTTATTCTTTTAACCGCGGGAACAGGTAGAAATCACTAGGCGCAAGGTCAGGTGAGTTTGGAGGACGTTCCATCAATTCAAATCCAGCATCTTGGATAGTAGTCATCGCAACTCGGGACTTGTTTGCGGGGGCGTTATCTTGGTGAAACAACACAACTTTAGCAAGTTTGCCGCGGCGATTTTCCCGTATTTCCTGACGCAGTTTTTTTATTTGTTCTCCGTATAAGGGCTCCGTAATAGTGACTCCATGATTGAGGTATTCAATCATTATCACCCCCTGGCTGTCCCAGAAAAGAGAGCCCATAATCTTACCGGCGGATGGAATTGCCTTAAACTTCTTAGGCGTTGGAGATGACGGCCTCTTCCTAGTCATGGACTGTTGTTTCGTTTGAGGATCATAATGGTGGAGCCATGTTACATCTATAGTTACGAAGCGAGCCAAAAATCGGTCAGGATCTTGTTGTAACAATTCCAAATTGATTTGAGAAATCCGCAGTCTTGTTTGGTTCTGCTCGTCTGTAAGCATTCTAGGCACCCAGCGCGGTGATACTTTTTTCATGCCCAAATGTTCATGTACTTTGGATACTTTCTATCGAAATCTTTAGTTTTTCAGCTACACAACGGACAGTAACACGACGATCTACCAAAACAATGTCTTTAGTTAAAAATCTTCCTCTCTTAAACTCGGCACACCATCGCGCAACCGTAGAATATGGAGGAGCATTAACCCTTAATGTTCTTTTCAGGTCTAGATTTACTTGGTCAGTAGTAAATTTTTTCAGGCGGAAATATTTTATTACGGCGCGAATTTCAATTTTATCCCTTTTGTGTACCACGCTCTGGCACGACGAAAACAAATGACTTTTATTTTTAAAATAAATTTTTATTTTTTTATTTTATCAAACGTCTGGGCTTTACCTGCCAGTATTTACTTTTTTGTGGTCCAAGGAGTTTAGATGCCATTTATTTTTACTTTTTATTGAACACCCCTCGTATATCAATGTCGTTGAATTTGTTTCTAAGAGACTAGCGAGGCCGCATTTTCCGCCTTTTTGTAAAATGAAAATTGAATCTACGTCCGCTGCCGATCCCCACAGGCAGATAGCTGATGTTATAAGGAGTAATATAGCCTACCTATAGTTCCCGTGAGAAAATTTCCGAAAATCACGCGGGCAAACCCGCTGGCAGCAGCTGGTTTGTAATTAAAATATTCTTCTATAAGAATAATAGTTAAAAAAAACACGCTTTAATAGAAAACCAAACTAAAAAAGTTGAAAATAATTAAAAAAAAAGTTAAACTATAGATAGAGAATAAATTTAATAATTTTAATGTAAAAAACGTGGGGTGCTTGTTATTAATTGATTATAAAAATACCTCAAAAACCAACACGCGTTTTTTTTAACATTAAAATGATTTCATTTATTAATCACTCTATCGTTATTTTGATTTTTTTAGAAATTATTTAAACGTGTTTTTTAAGTTTTTGAAACTATTATTTATTTTCTATTTGTTAGTTCGGCTAACTACAAAGCTGTGATTTTTTTGAGCACAATAATGGCACAAATTGATATAATTATTGAATTGATATCGGTCTTTGATAAGTGAGCAAAGTTTCAATTTAATCCGACGTTATGAAGGGGGTGAAATTCACGTTAAACGATTCTGTAACATACATACATTCATACCAAGCTAATGAAAGCGTGTAAAAAAAAGAACATGTTTAAAAGATCATCGGTCGCATGGTGTCAATAACCATTTAGTCAAGTTTAGCTAGTATTAAACTAATAATCAATTATTACTGCTTCACAGTATAGGTAGTCTTTTGCTGACTTGGGGTCAAATACCTGAGTTTTTCTATCGTTATTAAGACTAGTATAACGGCTTAAGGCAACATTTTAACAATCAATACGATAACTGTAAAATCCAGGGGTTCGCGATTAGTTCCAGTCCTGAATAACAAATTCTTCCTCCTCAAACAAATATAGAGACCTGCGCCTAACCAACCATTTTAATGCCACGTAAATCGCATACAACTTTACAATATCCAATACTTCTCTAAACCCGACAAACTTCCAAACAAACATTATCTACAAACACAGTAACAAACATAAACAAGGGAGCAATATCAAAAATAAACGTGTAGGTACCAGAATCACGGCGTGAATATACAGAATCTCTGTCACGTCCAGGGTATATATCGGCCGGATCGCGATAGCTTTGCCGAATATCGCATATTCCTCCGGCTGCCGCGAAACAGCCAAATTGCATATCGATATGAATACACGGTTTGCAAAGATGTCCTGTGACTGGATGTGTCAAATTTTTGCAAACTAGTTTTTGCAAATGACTGGATATTTTAAGTACTCCTTTGCAGGGATAGGTATGAAAGCTTTTTAGTCGATTTTTAGATAGTCTTTCCAGTCATTCCGATTTCCAAAAACGGAAATTTTGCTATTGCCTGCTGGTCGGTACCTACGTCTACCCGGATGAAACAAACCATTTTATTCTTAGAATATTAGGAACTTATCGATGGTATAACATTTGTTACCGAGGGGTAAAAATTATGAATTCACTCAACCGTGTCGGATCGCATAATTTAACAACCGGCCAAGTGCGACTCGGAGTTGCGCACGAAGGGTTCCGTGCCATTATCTATAAAAACGGCAAAAAAATAATGTCTGTTGTATGTGAGCCCCCCTTAAATATTTGTTTTATTCTAATATAATTATTTATTTTTAAAGTGAATATAAAACTAAATATTCTGTGAATATTTAAACCTGTTGCACTTATCAATATCGAGCAAAAAAATCACGTTTTTTGTATGGGAGCCCCCTTAAATTATTTTATTTTGTTTTTTAGTATTTTCTGTTATAGCCGCAACCGATATACATCATCTGTGAAAATTTCAACTGTCTAACTATCACGGTTCTTAAGATACAGCCTGGTGACAGACGGACAGACAGACAGACGGCCGGATAGTGGAGTCTTAGTAATAGGGTCTTACCCTTTAGGTACGGAACCCAAAAAAAATGTTTCTAAATAAGTCTTATTTTATTTATGTCAATAATTTAGCAGCAACAATAACTTTCTTTTTGATAATTTTTGGAGAGATACCAATTTTGAAATAATAAGTTATTTTTGGATAAAATCAATACTGTGCATGCGTAAATATTCATCCCAACTAGAGATCCGACACGCACTTGGTCGGTTTTTACATTGAACCCTTTAGATCCGACAAATAGGTATACAATTTTTACTACCTATGTTTTCCGGTTCTCAATCCATTAATTTGATTACTTTAATCATAGATACTTTGGACCAATACGGAAAATATTGAACTCGTGACCTCAAATGTAGGAAGGAGATTCCACCACAAGCGCTCATATTTTAAGCATAATGTCGTATCAAATTAACATAATTAATCGTATAATTCCTCTTTAATCATATTATTTTGTTTCGTATGATTTTGGTTTTAGGAAAATTTGTACTTAATAAATCAATTTCATCAAGTGATGGCCACGTGGTAACGGCCGCGACCGATAGGCGCATTACTTTGAGTGTACGACTAAACGCCGACATACACTACGCCGACAGACTGAACACCGACAAGACTCTTCGCCGACAAGACAATTCGCCGACAGGACTCTTCGCCGACAACGCTCATTCTTGCGCTATTACTAAATAGTCAAGTAACTGCCACTAACATGGCAGTAGCGCTCGCCAGCCGCTGCCACGGCACCGCTCGCCCCGCTCGCTCGGCTCGCGCTCGGTTGGTCGCAAATCTAACTTAACCTATTACCTACCTGATGAGCCCTGTCGGCGAAGATTCCCGTCGAAATAAAGTCTTGTTGGTGTTCAGTCTGTCGGCGTTTAGTCGTACACTGCATTACTTTGTATCAGTTGTTTCATCACCACCCTCAAAACGGTGAAAGAAAACATTTTGAGAAAACCGGCGTGTTTTCGAACCAAAAATTCGAAGACGTGACATCTACCAACCCGCTCTGGGCCAGCGTGGTGGACTATGGCTCGTTCCCTACCACAGAGAGGAGGCCCGTATTCCAGCAGTGGGAATGTTATAGCTGAATATGCTTAGGGGGTGTCCATTAATTACGTGAGGCAATTTTGGCAAATTTTCGAGCCCCCTCCCCCCCCCCTCTGGTGAGATGTGAGATTTGGCTCAACCCTCCCCCCCTTCCCATAAGATCACGTGAGGTATATTTCAAAATGCGTATTTTGAGTGTAAAAACGTTAATCTCTGCTTATTTGTTTTGGATTTATGCGTTGCGTTTGGCTGGCCCGGCTGACTGGTGGCGCTTTAACAATCGAGGAGCTACTGTGCTACTTTGTGGCGTTCGCATAACCGCGATAAAATATATTATTTTGTAGCTTTCAGTCATTTTGGCGGGTAAACATGTTTTACTTAATTTAATCCAGTTTTATCGCAATTTTACATTGTTTCTTTGTGGAAAAAAATATAAATTTCGTGATATTTGCCGAGACCCTTCTCTTCCCACGTAAGATTGAGTGAGATTCGACTCGACCCTCTCCCCACCTAAAGGCCTCACATAATTAATGCACGCTCCCTTATGCTGAATCAATTTTAATAATTTATTCATTAACAAATTATTGATAAAGGTCGTTCACTCGTATGGCACATTCCATAGGTAGTTCTTTAACAATATCGGTTACTTAGGGTTGTCACTTCTAGAACAGCCACTTCAAAGTGCCCGTTGAACGTATTCGTATGTGACTACCGTTGCTAGTGGTAGGTTTTATTAATTTTTCTACACGTAACGAGGTGCAAACTGTACGCGGCTCGCATCGGATTTATACTACGAATTATTTTTTTATTTTACCAAGTCGAGGTATCTGAATAATTAGTCAGTAAAGTTAACGATATGAAATTAAAGTTAGGTACCTAAAGAGGTTATCCACATTTAAGGCGCCTTTAGACGGACGCGACGAGACACGCGACGTGCTCTAGTAGATCAATTTCCATGAAGTGTACATAGAAATTGTTCTAAAGTAAAAGTCGTAAAGTCGCTGTTTGTGGGAGCCTTAATATTCGTGTCATAAAGATTTATAATGTGTAGATAGGATTAATTGATTATGACACATGAATAAGGTCTCGGGTTTTTTCCACCTATTCATATTTTACGGATAAGAGAATAATTGAATAGGTGACAGACGATCATTCTTATAAGCTTAGCTTTTTATTAAATATCTTGGATCGGCCAAAGTTGTACCTATTCAATATTATATTATATATAAAAAATGTATACGTAAAAGTTTTCATGATTAGATGTTTGTAACGTAAATCAATAACGGCTGAACGGATTTGGATTAAATGTGGCACACAGATAGTTTATAACCTGGATTAACACATTGTATCTTTGTTTTCCGGTTAGGTATACGTTCCTTTGGGATAGTTTCGACCGAAAGGCTAGTTAAATAATAAAATGAGTTCAATAGCTAGTTAAATTGCGTAACACACTATTAATCTCAATCTTAATCATTTTACCGATATTGCTAATCCATTATTTCATACATTAAAAAAAAATATCTGCTCAGCAACGTAAATAACGCAATGAATGTTAAAGAACTGTCAAAATGACAGCTTCTGCTAGTATTAGTAGATTAAAATTGCCATCTCCTTTATTCAACACAATTTTGCAAAGAAAAATATCTTAATATGTTTACCAACATTGCTTTCTTGTCAATGTCATTCAAGAGCCAAAAGACCCTGGTAGCCCTGTACACATTTCCTGCATTTAGAAATTTAGCAATCGAACAAACTAGTAGCTGCCCGGGGCTTCGCCCGCGTTTAAATCGGAAATGATCCCGTGGGAACGTGCTACCGCGACAAATAGCTTAATATTATGTTGCTTCTTATAACATTAGCTAACTGCCAGTGAAAGTCCCATTAAAATCAGTCTAGCTATTTCGGAGATTAGCTGGAACAGTCAGTCAGACAAAAACTTCTCAAATGATTTTTTTGCTCTAAGTACCGTTTCGACTTTCAGTAAAAACATTTAGTAAAAAGCTGTTTGTTGACATTACAAACAGAGACTTCAATTTTATTTATCTGTATGTATGTATGTATGTACCTACGTAGTATTTATCTATGTATATGTCTAGAGTTGTAGACGAGAATTTTATGCACAAAAAATCTCAAATGTTTACCAAATTGCTCCTCTGTCAATGTCATTGAAGAGCCAAAAGATCCTGGTAACACTATTCATATTTCCTGCATTAATCCATCTTGCACCAATTACCTAAAAAATTAAGCAATCGAACCAACCGCTTGAGCTCCGACATTCAATTAGCATACAATATAGTGACATTAATGTCTTGCAAAATAATAAGGTATGTTGTCATTACTTTATGTGTGTTTGTGTTTTCAGTCTAATGATAAATATGTGCTCAATATTGGTTTAATATTAGACGGCAAAGTGGGACTTTAAAAACATGAGTAACCTCCTCCGTTCTTTTGTCGGTTAAAAAGAAACGGGGTATTGAACGCTCAAATTAGTGATAGACCATTTGTCTTACCTAATAAGAATATTATTAGGTACGAAATATTTTATTAGACCCACAGCAAAATTGTTTTTTTTTGCCACCATCCAGTCTTACTTAAAGTTAATGTATCTTGGTTGACTTCCCAGATTGTACCGGACAAACGGCCTATGCTATCATCGTTGCATAAACTGGAACCACAAAACAATATTCTTTTTAGAGATTTCAGTTACTTGTGAACAACATTTTATTGCAAATGCTGATTGAAATTTAAAATGACTGCACCTTGGAAAATTGCTCAGTTACTGCGCAGCTGCCTCCTATATTTACCATGAGCCACATTCTTTATAAAATTCGTCCCGATATTAGTTGTGTTTTCCCTATTTTGTCGTAAATCGACGTTCATGCGGACGTATTAATATCATCAAGCTTCTTAAACGTACTGCGGCTCAAACTTGAAAATCGAATTTTGTTTATTCGACGTGCTGAAATGCACTCTGTTGGATTATCAATGCTTGGTTTAACACCGAGAGTTGAAAATGGAGTGCGCGATAAAATCCCGCCACGATATTTTTACGTCCGTGTGCTAGCTAAAACTAGCTTATTGATTTTTAATCACTAAACCGACGGAATCAACAGCTTAGTTCATTGGTATAAAAATCAAAGTAAAAGAAAGAAGAAATGACTGTTCTATACAAGTCAATGACCTCAAGAAAGTCGTTGCCAAGATGGCGAGTAATTTGCAACAGACAAAGTTTACCTCAGTGCATCTACGTTCCGGATCTAAGGTAATATAAAATGATTATTACAAGTGGTTTTTCTGCTAGATTGTATTTATGTACATATTTACAACATTTTTGCACGATTTACCTACTTCAGGCCCTTATAAATGATCACATGATGTAGTTATACTAGTGCTAAAGATAGTCTGCTTGGCACATTGCCTGGTACGTATTTTGAACTGACCAAATTTCTCTATTTCGTAAAAAATAAAAACCTATCTATGTAAAAAAAAACATGTGACTTCATCAATCAATCATCATTAATATAATTAATTCAATCAATTAAGGCACTGCCCAAATGTAGGACACCGTAAAACGATCAGTTTATGTCAAACAGTAAGGCGTATTATTGGTATCTAAATATTACAAACCAGAAAAAAAAAAATTGTATTGAAAAATGTTCAAAGAAAAGACCTATTCCAACATTTTGAGCGTACACTATCATATTTTATGTAATAATAATAAAATGACTTCAATCAACTAAAGATATACCATAATACCAATAAATTACTTCACTGTGCATTTATTTTTTTAATTAAATAAAAACTGTAAAATTTATTTTATTTTGGTGGTCATTCGATTCAACTTACATCAAACGCATCGCTGTTTTAAACCTTACTTGCTGCCGCGATGCGCTATTGTCAAATACCTAAATAGCTGCTCACCGCGCATTAATACACATTATTAAACGACACGAATATTCAGAATAAATGGTTAAAATTCATATCGATAACTGAATAATTATTCAGACATCTCGACCGGGTGGAACAAAATTTTATTTCTGGACAAAGTTTTATTTATCTTTATTATTCAATAATAATAGCCAGCTTAAGCATGTTAAGTCGCCTGGCCTATAAAGACGTAAAATGTTACCCATTTAAAAATATTGAAACCATTATGTCTGTTTTTTAATAGACAGGGTAGGGTACTTTTCTTGCAGATAATGTTGACGTAGATAGCACTGTGAGTTACGTACTCGTTCTTTCCTGAAAAGGGTTTCATAACGGGTTTAGAAGCTAGTGCAATAGTGTTTTCCTTGAAATCAAATGGAGTGAAACAGTCACGCACTGTCTACGTTTACATGCCTACACAAACATTTTTCTTTCGTTATTTAGTGGTCATAAATAAGGTCATAACAACACACACATAACATCATGCCTGTACTCGCCGAAGGGCGCGGCAGAGGTTATTTTGTTTTTCAAACTTCGCCCCAAACTAAGAATTTCTCCTGTATGTGCGTTAACAAACATAAACTCACATACAGAAATAGCCAGACCTGAAACAACTACTTATAGGTCATAGAAATATTTGTTCCGTGCGGGAATCGAACCCGCGACACATAGCGCAGCAGTCAATCTCTTAAACAATGCGCCAACCGCAGAGGTACGCCTATATTACACCCATATTTCGTAATTTATGTTAAGGGCCTACGTCCCGTTTGGTAGCGTAACACGGTCACTTTATGAACCGTACTGCTCATTAACGGCTTGTCTTGAAGATTTGAAAAATATATGATTTTGCTATAGATTCATATAGATCATTTTGCCCGAAGTACTTTTTTGTATGGTTAATACTTTTGCTGTAAAAAAATATTTTCCAACACGCAATATTTTGGCTTCTATTCCATACTCCTACTAAACGGCTTCGTTATTTGGAAAAAAAAATACACTGAAAAATAGATAGTTAGAGGTACCACAGAATCGCCGAAGCACAATTGTAAATTAATCAAAGGAATATCCCCATTTTGAGATAAAGACTCCGCGGGCGCGGGCGGCAGTCGTGCTTTAGCATACAAACGGGAGATGAGGATACTATGGGCCTTAAAGTCCAGTATAATAGGGGCATCATGTTACCCAGTAAAGTAACTGGGTTGTGAAGTTCAGATAGGCAGTCACTCTATGTAAAATACTGGTATTAAGCTGCGTCCGGGAAGACTGGAAGCCTACCTGGCATCATTATTCTCATTATTTCAGCCAAAAGATGTCCGCTGCTGAAAATAGGCGTCCGCCAAACTTCTACATAGTTTTATGTGCATCCAAAATATTTCTGTTTTATTTGAGGTACATTTTTCGAGATTTGCTACAAGTTTGACTTTTTCAATGACAGTTCGTGTCAAGACTTCGCGTTGTAACAGTAAACAAAAACAACTTACAGTCCAGGTCAAGTCAAAGGATTCTCCTCATACCATGAGTAGGCAGACTTTGTACGAAGCAAAAGCTGCTCTAATTATTTTATGGCATAGAATACATATTGTACAGACGCCAGCACATTAAGCAACCCCAATCTGTAAAATTTTCCCATTTGAACATGAAGTTCATACTTATGTAATAAAGTTGAAAATCTATCGTAGAAATTTGACAGATTGGGGTTGCTTGATGTGCTGGCGTCTGTACAAGTAGTTATGGTTTAATTAAAAAAATATAAAAAAAATAGTTTAAAAAACTAAAAAACACGCTTTAAAAACCAAACTAAAAAGGAGAAAATAATTTAATTCAATTAAAAAGCGTGGGGTGCTTCTTGAGGTATTTTTATAATCAACTAATGTCAAGCACCCCACGCTTTTTAGTTGAATTAAATTATTTTCTCCTTTTTAGTTTGGTTTTTAAAGCGTGTTTTTTTAAACTATTATTTATTTTCTATTTTGTAGTTCTGCTAACTACAAAAGCGTGATTTTTTCAGTTTTTTTTCCTTTATTTTCTATTTTTCTCTATTTTTTTTTTAATTATTAAATTGTCATCGGTCCTCGATAAGTTTACAAAGTTTAAATGCAATCTGACTGTTTAAAGTGGGTCAAAATCGCGCCCTATGGAGTCGACAAACATACAAACAAACATACATGTGAAGCTAATATAAAGCGTGTAAAAATATAGGCTCACTTCCTTTTAACAATTAATCGATAACTTAGTCACATTATCTTGTAATTTTCCCAACTTTGTTGGAGTCGGCTTCCAGTGTAACCGGACACAGCTGAATACCAATATTTTACATGAAACTACTGCCTATCTGACCTCCTAAGCCCAGTTGTTTGGTAATACAATACCCCTTAGTAAGAATGGTTTTGACTTTCAGGCTTTTTATGACCTGTAACGACTGTCAAAGATCCACAAATGACAGCCGGGACCAATGGCTTAGCGAGCTTTACGAAACACGGAGAGGTCCTGATATGTTGTGTGTTTGGTTGTTGACCATCCACGGACCAACCGCGGCCAGCGTGGCTGATCTGATTAATCTAACTGTGCAGCTGTTAAGACTCAGTCAAATTATCTTGTAAGTCGTATAGAATTGCCGAAAAGCCGCAAAACCGAACTTTCAAAAGCCGAAAATCGAACAAATACATTCAAAGACCAACGCGTAAAGGCAATTGGGAAACTTTATTCATTAGTTATCGTCAAGTGCTTAAAGTTGAAACTTGCTTTTGTTACTAAGGGGTATTAAGGGTGCCTTTTGTTTCTTTGGAGACCAGGGTACAAAGAAAAATATGGTGATGCTGTTTTAGTAGGAGCAGGTTCTAATAATTAATTATATGCATAATTTTTTCGAAGTCAAAGTCGAAGTCAAATTATTTATTTCAAACAAGCATATAAAAGGAACTTTGGAACGTCAAAATTTACAACAAAATCGAATTGATTCTATAAAGTTGCTCCTTCCAAAAGGGTGTTTCCTACAGAGAAGAATCAGCACGAAACTCCACCGTTACTCTTTTAAAATCCAAGATGAATCCAAGAGAGATTCTTCGGATTTCACTTTGAGAGCTAGCAGATCAAAATATACCTGACAAACTAGTGTTAAAACTGATAACATTGACCTGAGTCAACGATTGATCGTTTGCATGAAAGGTGTACTTATGCCAGAGGTGCGGGTTGTTCGAAAGAGATACCGTGGCCTCTGGCTCACAGGCAACTGAAAGAACACGGGTGGGTTTTACTCAGTAAAAGTCTGATACACCCTCCTGCTCCACTCGGAGCGGGAGAAGTTATTTGATGATTTCCATCCGCGAAAAAAAAAGGTGTATTTATAATCAACTAGCCTCTTCCCGCGGCTTCGCCCGTGTGGTTGTCAGAAATTATCCCACTGAAACGTGCTAACTAACGTAATATACAGATGGAGTTACTTTTGAATTTTTTATCCATACTAGTAGTATTATAAATTCGAAAGTAACTTTGCCTGTCTATCTGCTTATTTGTCTGTATGTTACGTTTTGACGCACAAACCACTGAATCTATTTCGATAGAATTTGGCAATGAGATAGATGGCATGCTAGAGAAAGTTATGAGAAGGCTACTTTTTGTCTCAAAAATAATCCTAGAGGGGCTGAAATGGGGATGAAAGTTTGTGTATGGGAAACTTAGTATTTCTTAAGTTAGTGATATGAAAATTGAAATACGTGCTTTAGGTAAGAAATAAAAAACATTTGTTTCAGCGTTTTTGTAAAATCATCCCCCAAGGGAGTAAAATAGAGGATGTTTATTTTTATTTTATTATTTAGTAACCACTTTTTAAGCCATTTAAGGAATTGGAAATACATCTAGAAAGAAAGAAAGAGTATTTATTGTAACTCGCACAAGAAGATCACATTCTAAAGTAAACACACAACCATAAATAGAAAATTTCTTGTCGATTTTTTATTGGTTACCCTGTTATATAACGGTTCTAACGGCGTATTTCTTATATACAGCTCTAATTCAAAACTTTGATGTCATTTTAATCCCAAGGGGCAATTCCGCGTGACGTCACGCGAATTTCAGAAAAAGATGGCGACAGTTTGCACCGATACGTTAAAACGACCGAGACAGTTCAGAGGCCTATTATGTATAGTAAGGATGTGAGCAATTTACGATACCTTCCTATAATTATCACCTTAATTGAGCAATATATCTTTAACAAATTTTATGACCTTTCATTGTTCTTTCTAAGGTATATATCACACGCTGTTAAGAACCCACTAGATTTGTGTCTTTTGTAAAAATATAAATTGTCTGTTGAGAATTATTCAAAGCTTTAACAAAATCCACTATATTTTAAAAAGGGTTCACCCGGTTCATACCTACTTCTTAAAATTATAAAAGCGAAAGTAACTCTATCTGTCTGTCTGTTACGCTTTTACGCCTAAACCGCTGAACCGATCTTCATGAAATTTGGCAGAGATATAGCCTGGAATATGGAGAAGGACATAGGCTACTTTTTTACGCCATAACCGACATCCACGCGGGCGGAGTCGTGGGCAGAAACTAGTTGCTTATAACTAGATCACAATATAACAAAGTATTTTTTTAAATGAAAAAGTATTGCAATGTTGAACTGTTCCGTTGTTCTAGATGTCGCAAGTACTAAGCATGAGGTCCTAGATTCGATTTGCAAGTCGTTTTTTTTTTGAGGTTCACGAGACCGTTGAGCTATTCCCTATTTGAAATTAATACCAAATTAATATCAATTTCAAACCAACAGTGGGAATATTACAGGCTTATTTTGTTGATCTACTTGATACATCCAAGCGTTTCTGAGAAAATAGGTCTAGCAGACTGTCAGACAGATAGACGGGCCTCAAAAAAACCTCAATGGTTACATTTATTGAATTACTTGAAAGAACTAGTTCATAAGTAAGTACTTACTTTTCTGTCTACTTATGTAAATAGACAGGTAGGTCCTGTAATTGTCTGGGTCACGGTTTCTAGGTTTATAATAATGCACGCACGCATGACTCGGTTGCCTTGAGAATGTTTTTTCTAAAATGTCGTCCTAAGTCTTAAGAAAGCGCGCGCCTTTGGTTTCAAAGTTTCCGACGTTACTTTTCACGTTATTTTTAACACTGTCACGTGGCTAACATGGGTTTTCAGCAGGTTGGAGTAATGGTGATAAAATGTTATTTATTTTATTATGTATCAACAGTATGACTTTGACTTCGTTTTGTGCAAAACGAACTGCTAATTTACTATGTAAAAATCTCACCGTCAGCATTTTGAGTTGACAGCTCACTTCAATCTCAATTCACCTAAGTTTTCACGGTGACATTTGGACAGAATAACACTACTGTTGCAACTACGGTCCCACCACTGAAGCAGTGTAGTGAAATAAACTTACATATGTACGAAATCAACCTCAACTCCAACTCAGCATAGTCAAAGACAAGGTCAAAAAAAAGGGTTTGACGCAGAATCTGCACTTCGCAAAATGTGCACTTGACGCAAAATGTGCTCTTTGCAAAATACGCACTTCGCAAAATGTGCATTTCTCAAAATAGCACTTCTTATAATGAGCATTTCTTAAATTGAACACTTCTCAAAATGAGCACTTCTCAAAATGAGTATGAATTTTATCACAATGAGTCAAAATAAAAACACTATGCTTTTTTATTATTTAGTCCTAACACAAAAATCTTCTAAAATAACAACACGTAAATTAATAATTACATATCTACACATAGCTACTTTAATAAACTATATACGAAGTAAATATTTAATTGCCATTTTTGATAAAAAAAAATTATTGCTACATTTGACAGGATAGTATTTGCTGGTGGTTAATCAGTTGTTTAAAACTTTACATGCTATTTTTTATAATATAAAGTAGGAGAATTGTCGAGGTTATCATTACTGGCCTACCTATTTATATATTTACGTTATTTCTTTATACCTACATATAGTTTTGCCATTTTCGTTTTCTATTTTTTAGAAAATAGATTATGAAATTATGTATTCATATATTTATTATAATTGGTAAATATATGAATACAGCATATATGAATATAGCATTTAATCTACTTCCTAATTTTCCTATTTCCTAGTTTTTAGTAAATTGAGTACAAAGCTTACGAAATAATATGTACCTATATTTTCGTATTGAGAACTGTTTTCTTTGTAAGCGTGATCAATACGATAAGTTTAAAAAAAATTAAAATCTTTATAATGTTAATAATATATGTTTATTTAAAAAAATACAGATAGATGCACAGCATAGTACACTGAACGGCTGGAGTACTTATATTAACTGTATAGCTGACGTGTACTGAAAATACATAATCAAACATTTCCTGAACGTGATTACTTTTACATAGAAACTACTGCTAAGGTGCTAAAAATCGTGCAAAATATTTTTTTTTAATTGTAAGCTAACGGTTTTAATTTTGACCCATTGTATGTGTGCTCATTTTGAGACGTGCTCAGTTTGAGAAATGCTCATTTTAAAAATGCACATTTTGCGACGTGCACATTTTTTTCAAGTGCACATTTTTCGAAGTGCACATTCTGCATCAAACCCAAAAAAAAACCAGCAAGATAGTTTATACCCTGGTTTACGTTCCTGTGGGATATTTTGTTATCTCTACACGAATGAAGCCGGTGCCAAAAGTTAATCGGGTATATTTTATTTTCTAGTTGGCTTCCGCGCAGACGCAGAGCAATAGCTAGTAAATAATAATGGACAACATCATGTTTTTTTTTTAATAAAACTATGTGGCAGATTGCTCTTTGATAGCCAGTCAACCACGAACTCTCAGGGCTATTGCCCTTAATGATAAACCTTGACATTAATTTTTATATATTTGTTTGTTTGTTTGTTTAAAAGTAAGTTTCTATTTGATAATTATGATATGTTTATAAAATAAATACTACCTGTATCTATTAATAGAACACGTTCTAATTAATTCAATGTCAAAGGTTCGAATTAATGGAGACAACGATTGCATATACGTCATGTCTGTAGAAAAATCGTCTTCACATATCAGTATATAATCAATGTAGGTATTTATTTTATTTTTTTAGGAAAATAAACAGTTACACATTAACATTAGGTATACATAATATTGTAAAACATTTTAAAAGAGTAGGTAAGTGTGGAGTTTCTTACCTATTCTTCTCCATACGGAAAACCTTTTAGAAAGGGTGATCGGAATAAATTATATTTTATTGTAATTTTTGACGTTCAAAAGTGCCTTCTATCCTATTTAATATTATAAATTTGAAAGTTTGTATGTTTTTTTCTCAACCACGCTAAAACGGCATTATTATCATTATTATAACCCAGATTATAACATAGAATACTGTTATCTAGGTAGTACATTCTTGTGGGATAATATTCAGCGTCCACGCGGGCGAAGGCCCCGGCAAAAGCTAGCATATTATATTTCTGTGCAACTTACTGACAGTTGTATTTCGTGCTTAAGGCCCATAGTATCCTCATCTCCCGTTTGTATGCTAAAGCACGACTGCCGCCCGCGCCCGCGCAGGGCCCCTCTGAGCCTTTATCTCAAAATGGGGGTATTCCTTTGATTAATTTACAATTGTGCTTCGGCGATTCTGTGGTACCTCTAACTATCTATTTTTCAGTGTATTTTTTTTTCCAAATAACGAAGCCGTTTAGTAGGAGTATGGAATAGAAGCCAAAATATTGCGTGTTGGAAAATATTTTTTACAGCAAAAGTATTAACCATACAAAAAAAGTACTTCGGGCAAAATGACCTATATGAATCTATAGCAAAATCATATATTTTTCAAATCTTCAAAACAAGCCGTTAATGAGCAGTAGGGTTCATAAAGTGACCGTGTTACGCTACCGAATGGGACGTAGGCCCTTAAGTCTGTGAGACAGACATTGACACTTTTTTTTTTGTTAGTAATTTTTATTTTCATTTTTAACATTATGGCATCAATTACTATCGATACCTACATCACTAAATATAAATTAGCTCATAAGTCAAATCTAAAGTAGCCGTTCTTTTATTTTTAAACACGTTTTTATTAAGTATATCTATAAATCTATACAAATAAAAACTATTAAATTGTGTGTTTGTAATGTATAAAGAACAGCTTTTTATTGAATGCAAGTGATAGTATACCCGGCCCTTATAACAAAAACGAGTAAAAAAAATGCGTCTGTCTGTTTCTTCCAGCTTTTCTCCAAAAGGCTGGACCAATTTTGACAGGAAAAAAGTCAAAAAGAGAAAAAAGATTAATCCTTTTCCAATGCAAGAGTGGTACCTAGTACCTACCGTACATCCAAGTGAACGAAGCCGTGGGGCACAGCTAGTATTAAACATAAAATTCATGTCTGTAGGTATGTTTGATTGGCACAATCTAAAAAATTAATTAAATTGTGGTAAGCTTTATACGATTTAATGGTTTTTATAATCACGATTGCAACACGTGCAGATTTAAACCTAGATGAGGATAATGGCACAAAATACGTCATTATGAGAGAATTTTATGTACTTTTAATCACAATAAATTCCGGCCGCTCGGCCACACGGCCCCAGCATGACAGTCAGTGGTAAACGATCACAAGCGTTAAGGCAAAATGGAATACGACTCCGGCTTTCAGATGAGAATATTTTCTTGTTTTATTCTTTTTACAGCGTGATTTTTCAGTAGCCGGGTTTTAGTTCTGAACTTAGTTTTTATGGACAAAAATAACAACCGAGACCATATTATTATCTAGGTATATAAATAAAAAGAAAAGTCCTGACTGACTGATTGACTCATCAACGCCCAGCCCAAACTTTTGGATCTAGAAAGCTGAAATTTTGCACAGAGGTTCCCTTTATAATGTAGCCAAGGAATAAGGACGAATTTTTCGAAATACAACCCCTAAAGGAGTTAAATAGGGAATGAAATTCTCGCACGCGAAGCCGCTGGCAAAAGCTAGTTCATAATAACTACAATAATTCTATAAAATAATTCGATAAGGATTATTGACGATTCCTGATTGGTTAAATATCGATTACTCATGTCAAATAAACATTGACCTCCAGTGAATAATAAGAACCAATTAGACGGATATAAAGTTAAATATTTTATGACCGTTATATTTCACCTTAAGTATATATGTTACCGGCCAAACCCGATTTCAGGCCAAACTGGTTTATTAAGCCGGGGCACGCCGATTAAATGGGTTAGGTTAGAACTGTGACCAAAAAGTGCGCGAGCCGAGCGAGCGAAGCGAGCGGCGCGGCGCCGCGGCAGCGGCCGGCGAGCGTTACTTCCAAAGGCTGTTAACGAAATGGCTAATTAAGCTACTTGGCTGCGACATATCACGCGTAGGATAAGTCTGTTTGGCCTAGGACAAACTAGTTTGGCCTGAAATTGGGTTTGGCCGTTAACATATACAAACTTGAGAATTATTTAATTATACATATTTTATTCTAAATAGAATTAAGGACTATTAGTAGTTTAGGTACATTTGAGACATTTCTTAGGCGTTCCCCTTTCTCAATAGGAGTCCGCAGCCTGAAATTATGCCCGTTTGATGGCTATAGGGTCGCCCCCTATTACATGAGACTTAAACAAAACTGGCAAATTATGGCTTTACTTTAAGTACACCTTTGCCCAAGCCTTTGGGGAAATATGTCGTGATGTTATTTTTATGTTATGTTTAAACAGACGATTTGCTTACCAAGATTTAGGCCAGAACAATTATTACAAGTCAATGCAATCACATGACCTAATGCATGTATGATTACGGTTTAAACAATGTTTATGGCATCAAGTTTACGCATCGCTGATTCCGATGAACAAAACTAGTTATTATCATGTAGGTACCTAATTGTTTCCGTTTCATTTGAAGTGAATGAAAATGGAATGTTTTTAGTAGGTATGGTATGCGAGTATATATGCGTGTTTGGGCACATTATTCTTGTATTATATTTTTTCATTTTAGGATCATCTTTTAACAAAACTGCAATTTTTCTGATAGAATAAAATTTTACCATAAACCACCTATGACTATTTGGTAAGACTGCCCTCGTTTACCCACTACACTTGTAGGTAGGGGTATAATTTTTAGTTATAAAAGCATGCATGTTGTTTGGAAACTAACAAATTGTACCTATTCATAAAGAAAGCTAATAAAAGTATAGATTACTGGCTGTATCATGTAGGTTTTAAAATTGTATAAATGGGCAAAGTTTTGAAGAGCGCTGTTTATTTTTAAATTTTTGGTTTTTTTAATTAGCCTACAATGTCCCACTGCTTCTCCGCGTCCCCGAAATCCTTCCAGGCAGTCTTTTCTAGAGCTACCTCGATCCATGTCTCCACACGGTGGGTACCTAAGGACGGACGGTGCCGCCGTAGCTGTCCCAGCAGCTGCCCAGGTGGCAAAACGAACAAGACGCGTGCAGCGTTGTGTTTCAACGAATAAAACACATTGTAGGGAAAGTCAGCTTGAATGATCGCCACTAACTACTTGGTGAGAAAGCGCAGTGATCTAAATTTATGCTGGTTCTGACTCCGTATAAGAAGAGGCTTTTACAATGCAGTGGGAAAATAATAGACTAGTATAAATCATGTATACGTCACAACAATGTGGCACGGCTTTTTCCATAATTACTACTAAGATGGAGCTATCATCATTATTTCAGCCGAAAGACGTCCACTGCTGGATATAGGCCTCCCCCAAAAGGGGCGTTTTGCCATAATCGCCACGCTTGGCAGGTGGAATGGCAATCGTAGTATGGTGGTAAAATGCATAGAGAACGCTGCTGCCCAATCTCTAATAAATCCTTTAGTCGCCTTCTACGACAGCCACGGGAAGAAATGGGATGGTGCTATTCTTTACGTCTGGCACCACACGGAACTACTGACAACTTGGTGGGAAAGCGCAGTGATCTATGCTGATCTATGCTATATGTGAATTTATGCTGGTTCGGTCTTCGGTTTAAGAAGAGACCTTTACACTGCATTGCGAAATAATAGGCTAGTATAAATCATATATACGTCACAACAAATTGTCATAGCCTTTGCCATACTACTTAGTTAGAGCTATCAGTGCAACATAATACTAATAATTGTTGTGTTTGTTTTTTGACGTAGAAGAAACGACTATATTTAGATATAACAGACTGAGTATTTTTCCAATTATATGATGTAAAGCTAAGTGCACATTCAAGCGGGCCGCAGCGCAGCAATTGTTTCAGACAAATATAACATTTGTAATTTTATTGTATTTGAACTGTTTCTACTCCACTACAAGCCTCAAAATAATTTGGAGCCTATTTAAACCTAGCTTACTATTTATTATGGAAAATGTTTTTACAATAACGGCCTTATTCATAAAAGTTATCGAACATCTAAACAGTTGCTAAAGTGTGGTTCCTCTATGTAAAACCAGACTTTAGCAAGTGTTTAGATATTCGACAACTTTTTATGAATAAGACCGTAAATGTTTAAATGGTTAGACCCACCATATTGGTTTTGGAGTCTCCTAACACAGGCGTCATCATGCTTAAAAGAAGGCTCTAATCATAAACTAACGTAAACTAGTTGGAACAGAAATAAACATTTTGTGTTTGCATTTTTTTTTATATTGGTGCTGAAGATGTAAAACTTTTATAATATTTTTAGAAATAATAATAATTTATTATAAAAATTCTCTTTACGTGCGATCTTGACTAGTGATCTAGTGCATTGCACTGTGGCCTGGAGTGGCCAGCCTGTTGTGTGCGATGGTAAAAATTGTACTGAAGTGATGCAGAAGGAGACTTGCATTGCGTTGCTATGCGGTGCGGCCCGTCCAAGTGTAAACGAACTTTAAGTCATACAAACAAGAGCATGACGTCAGGACTCTAGGTTTACCTTTTTTTTTAAGTTGTTTTGTATAAAGTATAGCCGCAGACACAAATTCTTTGAACAAAAGCTATTTCAAATTAAATCTATCAAATATCACGTATTTTTTCGATCATGAATCGGGTCATTTGGTAAGTTGCATATTTTATATATTATTTTGTGTTTCTGAATAGATTTTGAAATGATTTATGTGTGGAAACTGGCTCAAAACTGATTGTTTTCAAACACATTGCATTTAATAGTTTAGGGTTTAGGAACACGGAGGGCCGTTGCTAGAATAAATAGTAGTAGATCGTTTCAGACCTTTAGGTTGTCTTTCAGTGGTTTGCGGCTTCTAATTCTGTACATATTCCAGAGATCGGATATTCGGATGCATATTTACCTAAAGATAATTTTTAGCTATGAAATATGGAAGCGGCTTTATAAATTATTTGTAACATTTATTAAAAACCCCGGGAATTCTTGATTGCCATAGCCAATTGTATTAATAGCTTTATTTGCATTCCATAATGTTGAAAGGTCTTAACCTTTCAACATTATGGAATGCAAATAAAGCTATTAATAAGAATATGAGTCTGGATTTTTCGTTAGTTCTGACTCGCTCTTTAACACATGGGACACTGTCAAAATGTGGGATGTACTATTAGGGACCTTCATCATGATCATCATCATTTCAGCCGAAAGATGCCGCTGGACATAAGCCTCCTGCAAGCACCGCCATTTCGATCGGTTCTATGCTTCTCGCATCCAGCGAATTCCGGCGCCCTTGACCAGGTCATCGGTCCATCTTTTGGGAACCTTCAAATCTGCCAAAACCTTCGGTTGTGTTACAAACTAAAGAATTTACCCCCAAAAACTTCTAAAACACACATAAATTCCGTTTAAAATCAATTCAAGTAAGGATTTCTATGAAAAAAGTTTCCACCGGGAGCGGTTGAAAGTTTTCCCATGAATCTCACACAAGGGTGCAATCAAAGGTGGGCGAAGTCAGAAATAGTTTCTGTCACTTTATTGTGACGACGGCGACGTGACTGTCCCTTATTTTCTAGATATTTTTGGGATTTTGTTCGTATGGTTTAATGGGTTCTATGTACGGTCACCAAAAGAGATAAGTAACCATCGGATATAGTTGAAGATTAAAAAAAAACCGATGGATGTTTTCGAATCAAATTTAATTTGATACGTTAACTGTTTGTTTTCTATTAATTAAATACAATTTTATTCGAAAATATCCATCGGTTCCATAAGAAACTTGAACTATTTCCATCGACCCTGGTTACTGATCTCTTTTGTTTACCATACCTACCTTTAAGCCTTATTTACACGGTGCGATTTAATTCACTATGGCATGCCATAGATTGAAGCAATGATCACAATTCACAACACAGCACAATGAGGGTGTTCTGAAATTCGTTCTGTTCGTTCACTAGGTGGCAGCACTGAAACGTCAGGTCCGGGCACCTGTCAAAAGTGTCAAAGCGCCTACGAACTGAATGGTGAATGAAACGAATGACATCAAATATTTTAAGTTCATCGTCGAACTGGATGACCTCTTGTCAAAGTGGCGCCAGCTGGTAGCTTGAATATTCATGAACACCCCATTACAGCACCGTCATTCCTCTAAACAATGTTATTTCTTCTAAACAGTGTTTAGATGATGGAAGTCACTTGCTGCTTAAATTTTATTGTCATACCACAGTGTAGATGGGGTTTAAGTCTACATTGACATGAACGTAATAAAATCGTGATTTTTTTACACGCTTTATATTAGCTTCACTTGTATGTTTGTTCGTTTGTTTGTATGTAACCGACTCCTTTGAGCGCGATTTTGACCCACTTTAAACGGTCAGATTTCATTGGAACTCTGTAAACTTGTCGAGGACCGATGACAATTCAATAATTTAAAAAAAAATGAGAAAAAAAACATGTTTTGTAGTTAGCAGAACTAAAAAATAGAAAATAAATAATAGTTTAAAAAACTAAAATACACGCTTTAAAAACCAAACTAAAAAAGGAGAAAATAATTTAATTCAATTAAAAAGCGTGGGGTGCTTTTTGAGGTATTTTATATAATCAATTAATGTCAAGCACCCCACGCTTTTTAATTGAATTAAATTATTTTCTCCTTTTTTAGTTTTGTTTTTGAAGCGTGTTTTTTAGTTTTTTAAACTATTATTAATTTGTTCACTGTATTTTAACCTCTCGGTGTAAAACCGAGCATTGAGAATTCAACAGAGCATAATTATCTCAGCGCGTCGAAAATTGAACAATGTATTTTACTGCTCGATTTTAAACTCTCGGCGTGCTAAGCAGTGCGTTGAAATTGCAGTACGCGAAAAAATTCCGCCGTGATTTTTTTCGTGTATGTCGACTTAGTCTTATCTATGTCTATTCATAGTAAATACCTACCAAAGTCGCTTTTCCTGTGACCGCTAAGATCTGCCAAACTAAAGTATGGATTTTGCGGTTTCCCTACATTTAAAGAATTTATAAGATAGGTATTTGTGTATAAGACACTAGCATTTCGCCCACTACTTTGTCCGCGTGATGTTTTGACTCCGATCCGTTGCATTGGATTCCCTCTAGCAGCCTTAGCACGAAAACCGTGGACAAACGTTCTGTCGACAGAAGAGTAGACAAAAATAACGTTTGCGTGTAGACAATTGACTGTTTTGTACCGAGAAATGAAGACAAGCGATTTCTATTCTACAGCAGTGTAGAAATAGAAAGCGTCATGCTAAACCTGCATACGCAGACCTTCCGGCCGCGCTATTACTTCGTTTTCCCTTAGTTCTCTCCGTTTTTTTTTTGCTTGGCTTCTAAGAGCCGTTAGCGTGATATTAAAAACATTTTTTTTAAGGTTGGGTATCATCAAATAACTTCTCCCACTTTGGGTGGAGCAGGAGGGCGTGTCAGGCTTTTACTGACTAAAACCCACATGTGTTCCCTCAGTTGCCTGTGTGCCAGGGGCCACGGTATCTCTTTCGAACAACTCGAACCCCTTGCAGAACTTTCCTCAAGAATTGGGCTATCAAGATTGAGATAACCCCCTATATACAGGATTCCGCTGGATGCGGGAAGCACAGGACCGGTCGAAGTGGCGGAGCTTGGGGAGGCTTATGTCCAGCAGTGGACGTCTTTCGGCTGATGTAATGATGATGATGATGATAAACGTATTTCGACTATGGCGGCCAGTCTCAGCGGAGACTAGCCTTCGGTACCGAGATATTATAGTGCACAAGTGTGTGCGCCCAAGCAGCACAAATAGCTGTATAGCCACTGGACAACAGAATTTTTGAAAACTCGACGCTGTTATGCTGTTTGTACAAGGGCTGTCTATCCCGCTACACAGCCCCTATAATTCTACATTTGGCCCCAAATTAACCAGCGCTGAGAATTATAGTAGCTTGTTAAAAGCATTCCAGAGCATTGTAAGAGATGTACATGGGCTGCACAATAGCTTAGACAGCTGTCAACAGGCTACTATCCAGCTCCTTTAATTCTCTTAGACAGCCACTAGATGGTGTATGGTTTCCTTACGGCGATTAATAAATCTACAAAGAAATAGCAACAAAAGACTATTTGTGCAGTGCAAGTGTTATGTCAAACTCTAATCTGTGGGCAAATATATAATTTCCAATTAAAGGTAAGTAATTTTTCACGTTTCTTTGTATCTCTATCGCTAAATTGTACTGCGGGTGCCAGTTTACTGTTAATATATATAGGTGTTATTATCAAATATTACACGCGCCACAGAAATAATATGGTTTTCCTAAAAATATTATACAAAATAAATACGGTGTACGAATTATTCATGGATTTTTACAAAAAAAATACATTTTATGAGCATTCATATCTATTTGTAGCTAAAAATAATGTATTTTTACTTTAATAGCTTTGAAATATCATGAAAATTTTACAGATATCAGTAATTTTTTTCATATATAATCGGCTTGTTTACATTAAAATGGCGTTAATTTGTTATCCAGCAATCATTCTAACTAAATTCTCTTGAAACTCTCTTTTCTGTGCAATGGCCATATTTAATTCTATTAATCAGCTGAGAACTTTACGCTAGCTGTACAATGGTTTTCAGTTATTCTAACGACTGGTGAAAGCAGCAAAGTGAGAGTATACAACAGCGTCTTAGGGATCTCTAATATTGATAGAAAACTATTTCGGGCATTTCGTACTCAAGTAGCTTAGGTACTTCACTTGATTTTGTGATCCTACTTATTCTTGCCTGTTATGTCAAATCAGAGAGCCATTACTTGCCATGTTGCTTAGAAATGTATGTTATAAAGTAAGATAACAAAAAAAACTATAACTTCATTTAACCTAGCTAAGTGAATATTTAGCTAGGTTTAACTTTACGCTCTCCCGGCCGTGTGAAAGAGATGAAGCGAATTTGGACTGTCGCTTATTCGCGAATTTGCTTTGTCGCGAAAGATTTGTTAGCGCCATTTAAATTTAACCAATCATATTGATATATATATATATTTTTTTTTATTGAAAGGAGTTATTCAAACTTGTGTCAGCCAGTTTTTGCCAAATCTTTACCATATTATCTTTATATATTGTGAATTTGTTACCCGTCACGCGCTACGCACCGCACGTATTATTATTGTTTCTATTTTGTTTACGAATTTTTTTTTGTCTTGTAAATTGCGAGTCGTACGCACTCTTGCACACTTACACACTTCTGCAATTCAATTATGCGAACGAAGTGAATAACTTAGTTTGTTTTATAATTTATCAATTAATAATAGTGTACATATTTTTGTGATAGTACCTGTAATAGGTGTAAATATTTTAATACTATAGAGCGTTTTACTTATTGGCACAAATACTAAATCCGCATACTTAATGATCTCTTACTTCTGACGTAGTAGGTTTTTTTTTTTTTTTTTTGAGGGTGGGAAATCATCAAATAACTTCTCCTGCTCTGGGTGGAGCAGGAGGGCGTGTCAGACTTTTACTGACTAAAACCCACCCGTGTTCCCTCAGTTGCCTGTGTGCCAGGGGCCGCGGTATCTCTTTCGAACAACCCGCACCCCCGGCAGGCATCGGCCCTTGCGGACCCCACCAGTTCGGCGCACCAGGACACGTGGCACGCCGTGACCACCCCAGGAACCAAGTAACAAAAGGGCCCCAGACGAACCCGTGTCTGGTACCCTTGGTCCCCTTGCGACGGGTCAGCGCAGTGGCCCCGCCGCCTACCACCTTTCGGCCGCAGGGGATAGGGAGAGCGGCCAACGCTATACCGACACTCCTCTTCCCCTGCGGCCCCACCGCGTCCGCCATCAAACGGTGGCGGCCCCGTCCAGGCTACGGAAGGGAAGAGCGCTACTCAGAAGTACCGGCACTCCTCCTCTTCCGCAGCCTGTAATCCTCAGCCGCGATGCCTCCCATTCGACATCGCGGCCCGCCTCAGTTGCGGTGCACCTCACCGCAACCTACATTTTGGCCGCTACGTCGTCGGCTTGGAGACAAAAGCCCTGACGAGCGGCCCCACCTTTGGGTTCCTCTTCGCTTCACCGTGGGAGCGGACCACGGTTACTGAGCCCCCCCGCAACGACAATGCGGGAACCCACTGGGGGGGTGACGTAGTAGGTAAAGATGCTAATGTTATTGCTAAATAATTGTTCTTGTTTTCAGAAAATAGAAATGCCGTTCAAAAACTGAAGACAATAGAAAGAGGGGAAGGAAAATTATCTGTCATACCAAGTGCTTGAGAAAAAGGATGGATGGTTGAGATGATATATTAAAAACGTCACTTCGAAATTGATGAAACTAGAATATTCAAAGCATACAGATTGGACAAAAATGCAATGCATAGTGAAACGGTCATCCATTGCAACATATAACAATGCAGAAAATGAACTAAGTGGCATGTTGAACCATAGTGACACGTCAGATTACCCAGATGATGAAGAAATAAAACCAACGAATGGTTTAACATATAGAATTACCAAAGCCAAATCAAGAGTATGTGATTAATAAAATAAAACGCAGTAAATGTATACCATTACTTTTATTTTTACTGACCATTCCTTAGCCAACAGCTATAAATTAATAAAACTTTTGAGCGCCACTGACACGGCTTTATTGTTTTGTAACGGCCACACAATATTAAAATTTATCTTCTCATAAAGACGTGGCGCTGAGGGCTTGAAAATGCACATATGTACCTGTTATAAAAGCCCTTGCGGGTCAATCACAAGTAAAACACCTAATCTTGACTTTTATAATCTCGCTTGTTGATAGAAGGATTCCGTCATTCAATAACTGTTTCATTTTAACTACAATGGTGCCGATTCTCTTGTACACCGAACTAAACTAACTAAACTATCACTAAAATTCCTTACTTTTGGCTATGAGAATCTTAAAGCTATTCTGCAAAAAAAAATCTCTAAACTTAAAAATAATTTTGACACAACTAAAATCGAATTTGACAACCGCGGATCCTGCAGGCTTAGTAGCATGACGGTTTCTATTTCTACTCTACTGTAGAATAGAAATCGCTTGTCTACATTTCTCGGTGAAAAACTGACAACTGTCTACACGGAAACGTCATTTTTGTCTTGTCTTCCGTCGACAAAACGCTTCTCTACGGTTGTCGTGCCAAGCCTGCAGGTGGTATTTTTTTTCTTTTGGCTTCGCAACGTGGTACTTGTGTGCCCTACGCAATGATTTTTTTAAGAGATGAATGAAGCGTGCGCAGGAGGGCAGCCTCGACGTTTTTTATGGAATTTTTCACTTATTGTATGGAAAATAAAAAAAATATTACCTACATGTTGAGATTATGGGGCATAGGGGTTTCATAAAGGGGGTCGAATTTATCATCATTTTTGCGATAGGACACACCATTTTTGAGATATAAGCAAACGAAAAGAAAAAAAAAGATACAATACTGTTTTTGCACCTGAAGTCGAAGTGTTGGTGTGAATTTTAGTTCATGACCACTAGTTTTATTCCACACTTTTTTAATCGCGATTAAAAATAGTCAGATTTAGTTAGAAAAATTAATATAGTCAACATTTTTGGTGAAAAACGGCAAACTCAGAATAGCAAAATTACCATCTTCACTAAATTAATAATTCAGTGCAATCTTAGTGCTGTCAAACTAAAATATAGTTAAGTTGTGTCACTTTAGTCAATTTCAGAATGGGAAATCGTCGTTTGACAGGATTAAACTAAATTTTGGTGATTTTTAGTTTAGTTTAGAGAATTTTGTGCCAACAGATTCGGCACCATCTTCTAGATAAAGATCAAGATTCTTCGGTTTTCCGACACCATAATAAACACCATAAATAGTTGGGTATTTCAAAAACATTACGGAAAATCGGCCAGAACTCATATTTCGAATTTTTATATAGAGGCAAGCCATCAAAGGTTATATTCAAACCAATGCTCTTAATATTTTCTAAAACGTCTAGCCACTTGTTTAAAACTATAGTTAGCGGATTGATTAGTCCATTAATTGTACCAGTTTTCATCAACAGATTCGATTTATTTTAAAGCAATTATTCTAGCTTGTAGAATCGTTCTCGGATCATTTGGTAAAATATCTGGAAATCTCTTATTCACAATTATTAGTAATTCCTTCAGTGCATCTTGAGCAACATTTCTCTTTATTGCCCATTCTTTTATATTTTCGTTAAATAAAATGTTTACCATATAAATATTTTCTCCCTCATGTCTGGTTTGATTCATTACTTTCAGTATTTCTCGTTACAATTATTTTTTTAGAAAGGTCACTGACCGAATCCATTAATTGTACGGAACTATGATCATTGGTAACAAAATCTATGTGATTAAGTCGTGTTGCGAGGTTATGACAAAATTGACGTTATCATAGCACTACTAACCTATGTCTACTCTTCAATAATTCTAGAGGCTGTAAAATAGATAATATTTACACTATAAGCTTTGGAATTAAAGTGGAGTAACACTACACTAATTTACAGCTCATGCAGTCTTAAAATGCTTTTAACCAGCTAGTGTTAAACTCACTGAGGAAGCATTATAATAGAATTTGTGTACTCCATAAAAAATGCCAATGGCAAAATTTTATTCTCTAATACAGTTCAAAGCTTAGAAACGGTGTGACGTTACCCCGTTATGCAGCTGTTTACAAACTTTGGTCTTCTTAACCAGCTAGTAGCATTATACGTAGCCAAAAGCTGGACAATAGTTCTTTCAAGTTCTACTGAAATGCATTTTGTTGTTTTTTTGTCCATTGTACAGCCATTAGTCAGCTGTGCTGTTTAACAGTGTAGAGATCGCCCCCTATACAGTCCCAAGAATCGTCTTATCCATTAGTACAGCTACATAAGAGCCTTTGACTGTAATATAGCTTGTTTATGGATGTAATTTCCGCTAATGTGCTGCTTGGGCGCAGACATAGGTGCACACGCTATTCCTCGCTAATATGTTTTAATCGACAGGACTGAAAGGATTTGGTTTTTGATTACTTACTTTTATTTAAAAAAAAAAACCATCATTAAAAAATACCTACTAGAAAACCTCGTTTCAATATGGATGAAAACACTATGCAGGGTGATTTAAGCAACCTACTAGAAAACCTCGTTTCAATATGGATGAAAACACTATGCAGGGTGATTTAAGCAACCTACTAGAAAACCTCGTTTCAATATGGATGAAAACACTATGCAGGGTGATTTAAGCAACCTACTAGAAAACCTCGTTTCAATATGGATGAAAACACTATGCAGGGTGATTTAAGCAACCTACTAGAAAACCTCGTTTCAATATGGATGAAAACACTATGCAGGGTGATTTAAGCAACCTACTAGAAAACCTCGTTTCAATATGGATGAAAACACTATGCAGGGTGATTTAAGCAACCTACTAGAAAACCTCGTTTCAATATGGATGAAAACACTATGCAGGGTGATTTAAGCAACCTACTAGAAAACCTCGTTTCAATATGGATGAAAACACTATGCAGGGTGATTTAAGCAAGCATACGAAGTACCGGGTACCGGAAGACGTAGCGTTGGAAAGCCTCAACAAGGTGAACCGATGTCCTTGTGAAGACCGCAGGAATCCGCTGGATGCGGGAAACATAGAACCGGTTGAAGTGGCGGAGCTGGGCGAAGTCTTTGTCCAGCAATGGACGTCTTTCGGTTGAAATGTTGATGATGATACTAAATAATTAGGTAGGTGTTAAGATAATGTTTTCAAAACAAAATAATTTATTTATTTATTTAATATTTATTTATTTATTTAATACTTCACGCACAGAAATGTACAGAGGCGGACTTAATGCCAAAGGCATTTTCTATCAGTGGGCCTTTGGGTGATGCAAAGACAAACAGTGGTAGGTGCAAATACATGCATAATTCTGTTTATGAATCCATAAATCGATCAATACAAAAAGAGTTAATGTTATATTAATACGTCATATTAATTTTTTTTAAACCTTTTCTCAATTAAAAACGATAAATTAATCTAAGCCAAAGGAAAAGTTCTAGATTTTTTACACACGTTATATTCATAATAGATAATATTTATTGATTCAGGCTAGAACTGTAGGTAACTGAAACACTCGATCTCTTTTGACTAAATCGTCGAATATTAATGAATTATACCGGTAATAGAGATTCGCAAGGACTTGAATGACGCACGAATTTTTTATTGCTTAAAAACCTCTTGTCGTTTCACCGGTTTCGATTTTGTGTAAAATACCTATCAATATATTTATATTTTTTCATTTCTCGCACGAAGTGGAATATTTGTGAGTTTTGACTTGACTCAGTCCCTGTTCGAATGGAACTAATGATATCGCAGGGATTTTTTCGCGCAGAGGGCCCTAATTCACTATGACCACTTAACGATTCCTTACTTCGAAACCACGTCAATTCCTTAGATCACACACGACGTCTGCGACCCGTATTCTACCATTATAGAAACTTATCCTATACTGACAGAATGGGCACGCCACGATTCCGGCAGTAAGTCCTCTCTTCGAAGAGTGGCTTGACAGGCGCCACGGCGTCCTCACCTTCAGCCTGACGCAGGTCCTCACCGGACACGGCTGTTTTGGGAGGTTCCTGTTTCCCCTAAGGCGGGAGGAAATGCCTGGATGTTTCCACTGCGAAGATCGCCTTGAGGACGCGGTGGAGCATACGGTGGAGGACTGCCCAATTTGGGCGGAGCACCACCATGTCCTCGTGGAAAGGATCGGCGGCGGCGATCTCTCGCGTCCGACCCTGGTCCAGGCCGGACGGTACGAAGCGAGAGTGCATGTGTAGTCATTACCTCCTTCAGCGAAGCAGTAATGCTCGAGAAGAGCGAGGCGGCGCACGTGAGGGAGAGGCAGTATTTGCGCCCTCACCACCTTAGTCGCCGCAGGAGACGCCCTGGGCGTCGGGAATCCCAGGCTGATTCCCGGCCACCGTTGGCACTTGCTTGCGGACGGCGAGTAATGGGTAGCTCGCTGTCCGGTAAGGACCAAACCCGGGCCGACGGCGCGTTGTGTTCCACGCGCGCCTCAAAAAGATGTCAGCACCAACTGATAGCCTGCCAGGGGTGCGGGTTGTTCGAAAGAAATCCCGCGGCCCCTGGCACACAGGCAAATGAGGGAACACGGGTGGGTTTTAGTCAGTAAAAGTCTGACATACCCTCCTGCTCCACCCAGAGCGGGAGAAGTTATTTGAAGATTTCCCAACCACAAAAGAAATACTGACAGATCAAGATCCAATTTAAAATTTAAGTACATGTTTGAGCATCGTTTTAGAATCTAGAATACGATTTTAGTGCATAATAATTTGGTGTTATGCAGTGGAACACACTACAGACCTGCTTAATTACGTCACTAAAACTTAACTAAATTCTACGCTCGGTTTGCGTGCAGCCATGCAACCATGCGACCGATGGCTCATTGGTCGCATGCTGCCCGTTTGTGGTTGCGACCACAGCCCACTCCATTATGACATGTTAATTTTTAATCAAGTAGGTACTAATGTGTAGAGGTAGGTTGGTTGTGTTTACTTTTGAGAGTTCATACCTGAATTAAAATCGTTATCACGAAATTAGGAATAGAAAAGTAATTATTGGCTACGTTTTACTTAACCGCAAGTATACTGATTATGTTACTAAATACACAATAATTAATTTTAGCAATCTAGAAAGGGGTTCAACAGAGAAGTACCTAATGTTAATCATCTGCCTAGCCTTTTCTCAACTATGTTGGGGTCGGCTTCCAGTCTAACCAGATGCAGCTCTTCTGACCTACACAACCCAGTTACTGGACAACACGATACCCCTTGATAAGACTGGTTGTCAGACTTTCGGGCTTCTAACGACTCGTAACGACTGTCAAAGATCCATGAATGACAGCCAAGACCAACGGCTTAAAATGCTTTCCGAGACACGGAGGAGTCTTGGTATGTTAAGATGGTGACCCATCCACGGACCAACCGCGGCAAGCGTAAGATATACTTGCCGCAGTTGGTCCGTGGATGGGTCCTGATTGATCGACCCGTGCGGCTGTAATTACTTAGCCACAAGCCCCTCAACTATCTAATGTTACATAACATTAACAAAACTGACTGTGAATTTGAGTACCATGCAGGTGAAATTGAATACATGACTTTTAACTGTCTGGTGGTTTTGAGTATTTTTTATGCGCAAATGTCCTGCAGATCTGGTAGCATCTTGTGACTGTAGCATGCATGCCGTCTGTTACGACAGGTCAGCTTGAAGCTGCAATGGCTCTTTCTTCAAAAGTTCGTTCCAGACATGGCCCTGCATAGCAGTGGCGAGGTGTCAATTTTCATAAGAAAGAAGCCGAAGCAAAGCCGGTTTTAACTTACTGATTTATCAATAAAGTAAAAATACTATCCTTCTAAAATTAATATAGTAATATAAAGAATTGAATACAATAAAGTTAAACAGCTGATAAGCAGATAAAATGTGCAATATTCCTCCATCTCGTTCTCGCGAACGCATTTTTTCTACATGAATATCTATCGTAACCCGTTGTTCAGCAGCTTGCTCTCGTCTATATCAAGTGGTGCCACATGACCTACAGTGACATCATTACGGGATCGCTGTTGTATGATTTTTTTGCTCTCGATTATGACGTTTTGGCGCCGGGTTTAATTTAGAACATTGTTTTTTTTTGTTGTATTATAGCAAAAAATTTGCATTTTTGTTGTTTGAATATTATGGTGATAGTAGTAATGTAACTATATTTTTTTGGCAATAGTAGACATTATTGACGTGTCATTTTTCAAAAGCGGTAGAGATGCGAATCACCGAAGGGAAGCCGGTAGGAATCGTGTTATATGGTGCTTTCGCCACTGCTGCATCGCGCACCATCTAATTTTTTAAATATTGACCAACAAAATATTGACGTGTAAAAGTGTCTTAAAAGATCTACTTACATACCTAAACATGTCATTAATTGTTTACTTATCATGAAAGCTTCGAATAACAAAACCTACGAAGAAAAAAAACACGTTTCATTTTTAACCGACTTCAAAAAGGAGGAGGTTATCAATTCGTCGGAACTTTTTTTTTTATGTATGTTCCCCGATTACTCAAAGATGGCTGGACCGATTTGGATTTTGTTTTTTTTGTTTGAAAGGGTATACTTCCCAGGTGGTCCCATGATCATCAAGTCAGGATCTGATGATGGGATCCTGGAGAAATAGATAGAACTCTTCAAATTTTATAGGCACACAAAGCGATTTAGGTACTTTTTGGAAGAATACTTTTTCGTAGTAGTCTCATTTCAATTTGGTGAAGATTTGATGAAGAACTTTGGAGATAGGCAATGGAACTCCTCAATAAATGATAGCAAATGGACTGGGATTGCTGAAATCTCATCTCTGTCTATTGCTTACACCAGTTCATAACATAACATCACGCCGGTATGCTGTGAAGGGATAAGCACATGTGAACCTCTAAAAAGTGAAAAATATAAACTTTCCAAAAAAAAAAAACAACTGACTTCCAAAAAAACACTACAAAGTGAAAAATAACTTTAATTTCGGAAGGCGGTGACAAAAAATTCAAATACAGCTCCAAAGACACCGACTTCCGAAATTAAAGTTATTTTTCACTTTGTAGTGTTTTTTTGGAAGTCGGTTGTCTTTTTTTTGGAAAAAGTTTTTTATTTGTTACATATTTTTTGTTGACATAAAAATGTGTTCTATCACTGTGTTGTCAGTGTTTTTTTCGCGGAAATAAACACTTCGTCAATTTATTAGCACGATTATTATTTAATAATTCATAAAATTATTAAAATAAACTTGCTCAATAATAATGCATACGAAATTGAATTAAAACGCGCATAGATAAACTTTTAATAAACTATGTATTATACATCGCTAAAAACATTGTGTCTTGTCATGACTGATTCTATAGTAAGCCTTCTACAGTCCTGCCTAAATTTGCTGATTACAGCTAGCAGCTAGGTGCTAGAATATCTGAATGTTTTTTTTTAATCCTCACTGTGACATCACAATTCGTCTTCGCCAACATGTTATACATATATTAGGCAACACACACCTATACACTAATAACAGTGATATTCATAATATTACCACTAGAAATAAGGACAAACTACGGCTCCCTTTCACCGGCTTCAATGGTTCATAAATATTTTTTTAGCTCTGGTATGACCTTTGTTAACAAGCTTTCCTATTTTTGCTAGATTTGTCTTTCAATGCGTTTAAAACTTAAGTAAAATCCAACCTTTGTTCAAAGGCATTCCTACTATTCTATCAACGACTACATAAACGAGAACAATAATTGGTCGCTGTTATTAACTCAATACAAAGTTTATATTCTTTAACCAGATTAGCTTACCTACTCACAGGTTATATGAGTTTTATTTGATTGTATAAAAGTCAATTTATTTTGTTTTCAGTTGTATAGCAATACGTGGTTAGCTAGCGACCTCAACAATATTGACCATATTATTCTTGCCTGAGCAACCGGCAGCAAGTTCGTCATGCTCCCTTAGATATCACTGCTTGCGGTAACTTTGGGTCAGGTTGCCTCCCATAAATGGCGAGGGGGTAGTGGCTGATCTTTGCGTTATGCTCGTGAACGGGTGCTGCTTGTGGTGACTAGTCGTCTTACTGACCATCGTTTATGGTTATTTATTTTACTCCGAAGGTCCTAGTTTTACATTTGTGACGTCAAGTCTCTATCTATTTGAACTAGACTACGCTATTGCAACTACTGCGTGGGGTACTGGGTGCAATTGTCAGGTTGGGCAAAATATTATTGGGTTTTGCTATTAGGTATTTCTCAGTAACAGCCCGGGGTTCGGAAGTCAGCGGTGTGTTACACCGCTTCGAAAAGCCCGTTAAGCCAATGGTCCTGTGCCTGATGGTTCTGCGGTCGTGTTGGATTGCCGTCCCATCGAACTATAAGAGTGAGCGCGTGTATCTGCGCTCACTGTGCGCTATAAAATCTCCTTCGATGCCTAGTGTCCGCAAAGATTGGCCTCCATGACCGGAATGCGGTCTGGAGGGCTATATATGAACATAATGCAGCATTGCATATGTAACCGGGCCCGTTATGCTTGGAGGCAAAGTTCTGTTTACGTTTTTATTATTTATTTCTGCTTGAGTGTATTTAATTTTTTGTTGAAATAGTGGCGAGTGCTCGCTCACAAAAGGCAAATAATTTAATTTAATGTTTGGTGTTTCGCAATTTTAATTACTTACTAAAGGATCAAGTTCTTCTAACTTAACAGATACCTGTGCAAAAGTAAAGCTTAGACCACACTGACACGACTTTTTGAAATGTTCCACACTGCGATTGAAGATGGTTGGCACGATCAACGCGAGTGAATTCCGTCTTGCATCATCATTTCAGCCGATAGACGTCCACTGCTGGACAAAGGCGTCCCCCTAGCACTGCCACTTCAACCAGTTATGTGCTTCTCGCATCTAACGGATTGTTGCGGCCTTTAACGTCCTGCATGCCGAGCAGGATTTGCGTCAACTTGGCTAGAGATTAAAAGCTGGTATCATCTAAATCGTGCATTTTTTAATACCAGTAAAAAAAACCTGCGTAGATCTTAAAAAAGTCACAGTAAAAGAAATACAAATTGAAAAGGTAAGTATATTAAAAATCCTACTTTTTCACTAGGCTTTTGCTAAAAATTAAATCAACTTCGACGGTTTAATTACCTCATTTGGATCATAATTACAGTCAGTAAAATAACCTAATTAGTAACATGTGTGAATACGTTCTAAGTCAGTTTTCTAAAACTAATTATTTAGCTTGATAAAATCACGTTTTGTTTAATTTATTGAACAATTCATTCAATGCATCTATATTTAGCTTCTGAAACTGTTTTGTGGTAAGTGGGTTTATAGCCTAAAGGTGTTTAAAGATTGTAGAAAACAAGGCCATCCATTGTATGTTTCGTAGTTCTTTTTGTTTTTTTTTTAACATGACTGTTTCTGGTCTACAATAAAATGTATATAAATACATAATATAGTCGAAGTTTGTTTGTTATAAGCCAAAATTAGGATTTTTTTATACAACTAAGAAGAAATACCCAAAAGTTCGATAAATAATATCGTACTCACTATCATTTGATTTTTTTTTTTAGAAATTGTTAGTTATATTTAGGTATTTACCTATGAAACTAGATTTATTATACCCTAGAACTTGATACCCCTAACCTAGATCGTAGTTCCTGTTTTTTTTTAAATAATAATACAATTACATTTTAACAAACAAACGCATTAGCTATTATTATGCAACGCGTATTTATACCCCACATGCTCATATTTTTTTTAAATTATGCAGTTTTTATTAATATTATCCTTGCACGTATTAGGTGCGTATTATTATAATCAAGCAATTTTAATAATTATTTTTGCACATAAAAAATTGGCACAATTCTCAAATTATTTTCCTAATATCCTACTAATATTATAAATGTGAAAGTTTGTATGTGTACATGTTTGGATATCTGTTACTCAAGCATGGCAAAATATCTGACCAGATTTGGATGAAAGTTAGCACACAGATAGATTATAACCTGGATTTTTATCCTGGTAGTACTGGATAATTTTCGACCTCCACACGGAAAAAGCCGCTGGCAAAAGCTAGTATTTTATAATTCTCGTTTTTTACACGCTTTATATTAGCTTCACATGTATGTTTGTTTGTAACCGACTCCTTAGGGCGCGATTTTGACCCACTTTAAACGGTCAGATTTTAATCAAACTTTGTAAACTTATCGAGGACCGATGACAATTCAATTATAAAAATAAAATAGAGAAAAATAAAAAAAAAATAAAGGAAAAAAAATAAACTGAAAAATCACGTTTTTGTAGTTAGCAGAACTAAAAAACTGAAAATAAATAATAGTTTAAAAAACACGCTTTAAAAACCAAACTAAAAACGTAGAAAATAATTTAATTAAATTAAAAAGCGTGGGTTGTTTGACATTAATTGATTATAAAAATACCTCAAAAAGCACCCCACGCTTTTTAATTGAATTAAATTATTTTCTACTTTTTTAATTTGGTTTTTAAAGCGTGTTTTTTAGTTTTTTAAACTATTACTTTTAGATAAAAGTAGTATTTGAGATTGTAGTTCAAGAGTTTATAGGGTTTGTTGATACTGCTACTTGTATGCTATTAATTTTTTAGGACTGGTTCAACCCAAGAATTCAATGCCTTGGAAAACGTGATTTGTAACTTTGGCTTCTAAAAAGCTTAGAATGACGTCAAGGATTACGCAGATTGTTATTTTAAATCAGAACTCGTTTTAAAGTGTTGGGGCAAAAAATATATTTTTATCTCTACTATAAAATGATATTATTCTTTACAGTGTAATTAATATTTCTGGTAAAATTTGTTTGTTTGTAAGTTTTTATTCAAGTGGTAATCTCTGGAACTTTACCAGTCATTTTTTTTTTCAAAGTCAAAGTCAACGCATTTATTTCAAATAGGCACTTAAAAGGCACTTTTGAACGTCAACATTTACATTAAAATAGAATTGATTCTAGTCGCCCCTTACAAAATGTAGTTTCTTATGGAGAAGAATGTTAAAGAAACTCCACCGTTACTCTTTTGAAATGTTTTAAGTACAATGTTTAACATAGTAAATTAATTATATAATTATGTGTTACAGATAAATTAATTCTATGATAGTTATCTCACTTATTTACAAACATTGTAAAAGTAATTATACGATTTTCCTAGAATATTAACAAGTAATAAGTCAGTGTGTGAGTTAAAGTAATCACTGAGTGTAAATCAATGTCATAAAATATATTTAATTATAAAATTCAATTAGCAACCATTTTGTCTAGACTCTAGATTGTTCTATGGAGCAGGACCAGCATGTTTCCAAGCATTTGATAGTCCAATATTTTATTCCGAAAATGAAGAAATATCGCGGGGGACCAGAGAAAACAATATTAAATGTTCCATACAATTTGACCGCGTAGTTATTGCACTTTTCTACGAGACGATTTTTTTTTATAATCGTCGAAAAGTTTCTACGTTAGAGGGTCTACAATCATGTGCTGAATTCATGGCTATAGTTTGTGCGTTGATGTCCCTGCTACGCAGATTATACCTGACTAAAAGAACTGTTTTGACACTCGATATTCAGGTGTTTTATCTTGAGATGCAACGGTTAATTATTATCATAACAATTGAATCGTGGCTAATTATTGACAAAACTTGAGATGAATTTGTTTTTGCATTTTCATTGATCGATACAATAATAATTATTACAATTAAGCATGTGCGATGTTATTTAATTAAGCCTAAAGAAATTGAGCTCTACCAACATTCCACAGGCGAAATTATATACTTTTTATTGTTTTACAAATTATAATGTTCAGAACAAAAAAAAACAATCTTTCTAGTCTATTCCCAACTTTATTGGGGTTGGCTTCCAGTCTGACTGCAGCTGAAAAACAATATTTAACATGGAGCGGCTGCCTATCTGACCTCCAGAACCCAGTTACCGGGTAATACGATACCCCAATAGTAAGACTGTTTGCCAGACTTTCGGGATTCTAACTACCTGTAACGAATGGCTTAGCCTGATTTTTGAAGCACGGAATTTCGGTATGTTAAGATGGTCACCCATCCATGGACTGACCGCGGCAAGCGTAGCTTAACCTCACTGATCGACCAGTGCAGCTTTTATTACTTAGCCACGAGCCCTTATAATGCTCAGAAAATATAAGGATACATTCCTTGTGTGTGTTGCACAATTGCTCAATTTTTTTTGTACCCAATATATGAAATACACATTTATTAGCCTGAATTACAGTTTTAATGCCAGATGAACCTAATGCAGCAAGATCTAGGAACATTTTATATTAAGGATCTATCTTCCAAATTTCCGAGCTTTTCCTATCTTTAATTTTTCAACATTTCAACCGATAGAAGCTGAACACACTTAGATAATTAATTAAAAATAAATAAGTCCATATGATTTTTATGGACCTAAATCTTAAATAAATAATACAAAAACATACCTTTATGTGAGCTGACGATGTAATTGACATCCTCAAAAACTATGTGTACCGGTGGTCGCTTAGCCATGCGATTCAGTGCTTTCAAAGTTGATCCAGCTCTTTCCAAAGCCGCCGGGGTCCAGTGACTTTCCTGACCCTCCTCAAGCACCATAGGGTTGGGGTTGATCGATGGGGCTGCATGGGCCAACGCGGCCCCCACAATGGCCTTACGAACTAACGGTACGGCTGCCATTTTTTTAAAGTTTGCACTATCTTGACATGTAATTAATTGACACAAATTGTAACGCACTTTATTTTAAAAAAAAATTGCTTTGTGAAATTTTATTAATATTCCCTAGTTTTAGTTTCAAAATAGTTATATTTAATTTCACATAAAAAATAAACAATATCGAAATAAATAAAATTTCCGGAACTAATTTTACTATTAGCATTCAATTCCGTAATTAATTAATTTAGGAAATTCGAATTTCGAATTGAACTTCGTAACCGCTGCGCAGAAGTCGCGATACGGTTCGCGCGTGCGCAGTTCAGCAGTGGCGCAGCACTACTGATCATTAAGAGAGAGTCGGCTTTAGAGATTAAGCCTATGCAATTAAGCTAAATGACAAAGTGATGAGAATTACCTATCGATTAAGATAAATCATCAACATTCAATGTATATTATAAAAGAAAGTGTACAATGTGCGTGCCGCTAAAACTCAGAAACGCGTGCCGGTACGATCAAGGAAATTATATGGTGTGGTAGCTCTCTATCTCCCGTCTATGAAGAAGGCTCCCGTTTTTACCTGAAGCTTTTGAACATATTAGGGCTGGAAGGTTCGACCTCAAGAAATTTCTAGAACAGTCCAGAACATTCGAGAGTATTCGAGAGCATTCCACAATATTCTGGAATGTTGTGGAATGTTTGAGAACACCCCAGATCATTGTGGAATATTCCAGAACACTCTCGAATGTTGTGGAATATTCTGGAACATTTGAAGATTTTTTTATATGAGTACATAAAGCAATATTCGTCGTGGGTTCGAACGTTCCAGAACATTATGGAATGTTGTGGAATGTTCGGGAATAGTCTGGAATATTCGAGAATATCCCAGATTATTGTGGAATATTTCAGAACACTCTCGAATGTTGTGGAATATTCTGGAACATTGTGGACCATTCGAAGACGTTTTTGTAAGAGTGGAGCTACCTATTGATAGGGGTACATAAAGCAAAATTAGTCATATCATATATTTTAAAGTTAATTCTTAATACAACTACCACACAATCTCAACTCCCTGAGTGAAGCTAGTTATTTTATAAATCGTCTCCAAATTTTTGAAGATGAGGTTTTCCATTAACGATTGTATGATCTGGATTATGAGCATGATAATTAGTATATCATATAATTTTGTTGTATATTTTAAACGTAGTATAATTATGGGAAGACAAAAGAAACGATGGATGGACTGTGTGAAAGATATTAGGTATGGCTAGAAAGTGACCGACTACCGAGATGACGACTAATAGAGAACTATGGAAGAATAAATAATAAATTAAAAAAAAAAAAACTAAAAACACGCTTTAAAAACCAAACGAAAAAAAGCAGAAAATAATTTCAAAAAAGCGTGGGGTTTTTGAGGTATTTTTATAATCAATTAATATCGAGCACGCCACGCTTTATTAAAATTATTTTCAGATTTTTTAGTTTGGTTTTTAGAGCAAGTTTTTTATTTATTTATTTATTTATTTTATTATTTATGTACACACAGTAAAATACATACAAATACAGCATAAACAAACAATTGAGTACAAAGGTACTGCTTATTTCTATAGAAATTTCTTCCAGCAGACCTGCGATAGGAGAAATGAAAAAGAAATGTAGACAATAGTGTGTGAGAACAAGAAGAGAAAATATGAACATGTGACGTCTTAAACTAAAATATAATATACTTACACATATTATAATGCAGGAAATTAACATATACTTAAATAAATACATATTGATAAAATATATAAGCAATTATTATAATACATAAACAATCAAGAGCTCAGAGGTAATGCTCTTTTACTCGACATTTTTTTTTTAATTTTTTTTTCAATTTTTTAGTTCTGTTAACTACAAAAGCGTGATATTTCAGTGTTTATTTGGCTTACGTATTAGTTGATTCGCATGAATTTATTCGCCTTAATCGGCAAATTGTCACTTTTAAATAATATCATATTTCTATCGGCGATCCGCATGAAATTTATTTAAATGTTAGCGGATCGGCAATTCCAGAAATAATTATTAGGCAATTGGCACGTTTTTTCATGTAATAAAATAAGTGTACTTTTTCCTAAACTTTTCGTTGTTTCCTTAACGTTTTATTCAAAACGTGCCAATAGCCAAGTAGGTACGTATTTCTGGCATCGTCGATCCTCCCACAAATAAATTATATTCATACGAAGTCGCCTAAAAAAAATATTACACTATTTAGAAAGCGATGTTTCGCACAATCCAGCAAGCTTAGCACGACAATCGTAGTCAAGCGTTTTGTCGTCGGAAGAGTAGACAAAAGTGACGTTTCCGTATAGACAGTTGACAGTTTTTCACCGAGAAATGTAGACAAGAGATTTCTATTCTACAGTAGAGTAGGAATAGACAGCGTCATGCTAAGCCTGCTGCAAGTGGACTTATAAAGCCATTTTTCTTGTTTTTTATGGCAAAAGTACCAGGGTTAGACTAGCGAGCGTTATGTTATGAGTAGGTACTCTGTCAGTTCGAATTTTAAACTCACGCTCGCACGAACATTAAATTATCGAGCCGGGATTTTATCGCTCATTGGAATTTCAACTTTGGTTACTGAACCGAGCATTGAAAATCTAACGAGCGTGCGTATTTAGTAGTAGTATTTAGTAGATCAAACGAAACATGGCGATAGATGAGGTAATTTGCAGTAAAAAATATCTACGTGGCAGAGCTCTCATTTGATCTCCTTAAAAGTTATTACTATTTGAGTGTTTTTTGAAGAAAATACCAAAATTTGTAATAAATAGGCAATAAAGTAAAATGGGTACCTATTTTAAAACAATAAATGGTGTATAGTTGCTTTTAGGAAATGTATTATCACTTAAGAACCTTACTGTAAAAAAATGTACAACTTTTTTTTTCTATCGCCCTGTTTCGTTTGATCCACGATTTTAACCCACCCTGTATAGTGGTGGAATGGAATCCACGTGATTATACAGACACCAGCTGTCTTTGAACAAACAAGAATAGTATAAGAACAATACAGAAACCTCATAAATTGCCACATCTACCAGATAATTACAGTGATTAGTATTGAAAATTTTACATTTGCGTTATAATATATGCATTTATAAGAAAAGCGTCACTCTTGCGTCAATTGTATACATAAGCTTGCGTCATAATAACATGCAAACATAACAGATCTAAATAAAAAAACGTTAATAACTCAGTCTTTTTTTAAATTTATGTTGTGGTCTTGCAACAAATAATGAAGCAAATCACAACGCTACACACTGCTCACAACAAATCATAGTATAATGACATGATTCTTTCAGTGATCGTTTCAAAGCCGAAGAAGATATGCTGAATTCATGATTACAGTTTGCGTACTGGATAAAAACTTTTCCTGTAGGTATATCCTACTCCTACTAATATTATAAATATGAAAGTTTGTATGTTTAGATGTTTGGTACCTACTCAATCCCGCAAAAACGACTCAACAGGTTTAAATGAAATTTGGCACACAGATAGTGTGGTAATATTCGATCTCCACGCGGGCAAAGCCGCTGGAAAAAGCTAGAGGAGCAATAATAGTGTTTCAAAGCCCTGTAAATATTAACTTTTTGTCCTTTGCTAGGCTATACATACCCACCAAGATCCGGCTGGTTCAAACACTGGTTTTCCCTATGTTCTTATACGCTGCTGAGACGTGGACGTTTCGCGACGTTGAGAAGTAAAAGATAGATGCTCTGGAAATGTGGTGCTGGAGAAAAATATTTGGGGTATCGTGGAACGCGTTCCGCACCAACACCTCGATACGCCAAGAACTCAACATCAAAAAGCCTCTTACTATTCTGGTTCAAACGCGCATCCTCAAATACTTCGGACACGTCTCGAGGCATGACGGTGACTCTAGTATAGAGCGCCTTGTCGTGCAGGGTAGAGTGGAAGGCACTAGATCACGGGGACCCTCACCCATAAGATGGACTGACCAAATAAAATCCGCAGTGGGCGGTCCCTTGTATAAGTGCACATTACATTCCAAAAACCGTAGTACATGGCGAGAAATCGTGAGACGAATTACATCAGCCCCTAGACAAGAAATTTCATGACGACCACGACAGCTCTGACAAGAGTGTTACGAAGAAGAAGAAGAAGAAGGCCATACTTTATGAATATCTTTTTAGTACCACTCCCAACTCTGGGCAATGTGTTCAGTCAACAAGGAAACATAGAACACAAATTTTGCATTTGCATATTTTGCTAAATTCAAGCAGAAAGATTATAAATGACCGATTTATAATGCTTCTCTAAAATTTACTCAATAACAAGTTCTCCAAGAATCAACCGATTGTGATTTTTAAGCTGAAACTTGTTTTTTTTGGGTGTTGTTTCTAAATGAAGAAAATCGTTTAGGTGCCTTTTGTCAATAGTGCAACGGTGAAAATGTAACACACTCATTATCTGCCACGGGTGCGTGTTGTTCGAAACAGATACCGTGGCCCCTGACTCACAGGCAACTGAAGGACCACGGCTGGGATTTAGTCAGTAAAAGTCTGACACACCGTACCGCTCCACCCAGAGCGGGAGAAGTTATTTGATGATGTCTCACCGTTAAAAACACACTCATTATTTCAACTCCTTGAACTATGATAAAAATATTTTTCTTGATGCTGACTTAACAAACTACCTAGGTACTGTTTTCCCAAAAAAAGGCGAAAAGTGTATAAAGAAAAGACAGAGGAAATGTTGTTATGAGATAAAAGGACGTTGCTGGATATGCGCGATGCTATATCCTACCACTTATCCTGCTCTTTGTGCCCAAAACATATAGCCAAAGTGACCTCTGCGCTGTCACCGACATCACCGGGGAAGTGGCAAAGGTTTGAGCCAACAAGATTATAATTAACTGTCGTGCCATCAACACGAAGAAGAAGACAACTGCCGACCCTTGCTTGAGCAGGTCACTGAGCCTAAAGTTTTAAATTCGTCCCTAAATAATCGAAGTCCAATCCAGCCTGTACCTTGCTGCTCCAGCAGTCACCTTTAGTCGAGAGCCGTACCCCACTGGGGGTGCCCTGTGCATGTAGTTGCTTAGTTTATAAGTTTTATGCCCTGGCTGGAGGCCTCAGGGTAGCCCAGTTAGGCAGCCAGACAACTTCATAGGTTCACCTACCAGGGGCTTCAGAAAAAAGTTGTTCATCCTTTTGACATTCCTAATCATTTAGTAGTCTTTTATATCACACCCACAGTCCGGTAGACAGGCTCAAAAAAACCTAAAAAAACCGGCCAAGTACGAGTCGGACTCGCGCACGAAGGGTTCCGTATAATTATCTATAAAAACGGCAAAAAAATCACGTTTATTGTATGGGAAAAATTTGTTTTATTTTAATTTAACCATTTATTTTTAAAGCGAATATATAACTAAATATTCTGTGAATGTTTCAAGCGTCTTCCTGAGGCCGTTATCAATATCGAGCAAAAACGAGCAAAAATATCACGTTTGTTGTACGGGAGCCTCCTTATATATTATATTTTATACTATTTTTTAGTAGGTATTTTTTATTATAGCGGCAACAGAAATACATCATCTGTGAAAATTTCTACTGTCTAATTGTCACGGTTCATGAGATACAGCCTGGTGACAGACGCACAGACAGACGGACAGTGGATTCTTAGTAATAGGGTCCCGTTTTACCCTTTGGGTACGGAACCCTAAAAATATTCTAAAGAATCACGTTATATAAGTCACTTAAATTTATGAAACCAACTTTATTTATAAACCTAAGCACTACAAAAAACAATAAAAATATCGTCCGATCGAAGAGAAAGTGCATTCACTTTCTTGCGTAACATTCTCTTTACGTAAATTCAGTTAAAACACTGCAAGAAATGGTGTTACGGTTGTTGGGTTTTGAGAACCAATGAAAGACACAGTTATAATTTCTACTGTTTTATTTATTATATTTATTTAGCAGGAGAGGTGTGTGTGCGCTCTCGCTTAGTCCAGACGGAACACTAGCGTCTAAACTATAGTAAAGTTATGAACAATGTAAATATGTATAAGAGAGAAACACTCTCAGACTACTTAAGTGGGACGGATATATTTTGTTGTATTCCAACACGCCCCCTCAAAATATACCTCTTTTTCAAAATAAATTATCAAATAATATTTACAATAATAATATCACACACCTTCCTTATCTGGGAGAACAATTTTCTTATATGGTCCACCATTCGGTGCTCAAGGATTAGGGAAAACCCAGGAAAACCTAATCAGACCAAGTCATTCTTATCTATAATCCAATTCCTTAAAAAAATTACAAGTAGATCTTATTAACATATTTACATTATACCTAGTTTCGTTTTCATGTCTGAAAATCGCACTGTTGGTAATGACTTCGTTAGGATGTCAGCTAACTGATTACCTGTGGAAACATAAATAATATTAATAACATTTTTCTCCACCTGTTCTCTTGAAAAGTGATACTTTATGTCTATATGTTTTGATCTTTTGTGACTTGTAGGATTACTAGCAATGCTTATACACCCATTATTATCCTCATAAATAGGAATTGCATTGGGTAATTCTAAGCTAATACTGGTCACTAAGGATTTTAACCACAGAGCCTCTCTAACAGCTTCAAATAAGGCCATGTACTCTGCTTCAGTAGATGAAGCCGCCACTGTGAGTTGCCTCTTTGTGTTCCAGCATATTGTGCATTGTTCAAATAATTTAAACAAATAACCTGTTGTACTCTTGCGCTCTATTTCATCACTTCCCCAATCAGAGTCAACAAAGCCAGTCAATATATTAATTGTATTGTCACTCCGCAAGTAAGTTAACTTGAGATCCATTGAACCTTTCAAGTAGCGTAAGACCCTTTTTAAATATAACCACAGTGTACTGTTGTTTTTGTTAGCAAATCTACTTAAGATGTTTACACTAAAACTCAAATCAGGACGAGTGCATACCATTATATACATCAAGCACCCAATAAGGTTTCTACAAGGGGCCTTTGTTATTTCATTTGAATTCAATGCAGTATAATCTACTTTGGTTTCCAATGGTGTTTTGACAGTTTTACAATCACTCATGTTGAACTTTTCTAAAACTGTTTCTATGTACATTTTCTGGTCTAATGTAGTTTTGTTATTATTTCTTTCGACTCTGATTCCCAAGAAACAACGGATATCTTTTAAGTCTACCATTTTAAACTTGTTCATTAAATAGTTTTTAAAACTATTCATGGTATTTAAATTAGCCGTCGAAATTACAAGATCATCGACATAAAGTACAACATAAATGTTTTCAAGAATATCACCCGCATCTAGAATGTAAATACAACGATCAGCTGATGAGTATCGAAAACCCTTCTCTATTAAAGCTTGCTCGAACATTTGGTACCAACAGCGTGCAGACTGTTTTAATCCATACAACGATTTGTTCAATTTGCACACTAAATCATTTGCATCTGGGATTCCTTCAGGAGTTTCCATAAATATCTCTTCTTTTAATTTCCCATTTAAAAATGCAGTCTTTACATCCATGTGGTGGACTAGTAAATTAAACTGATTTGCAAAAGCTAATAAGAATCTAAAACTTGAGATTCTCGCAACTGGTGCAAATGTTTCATTATAATCAACCAAATATTCCTGACGAAAACCTCGAGCTACTAAACGAGCTTTATATCTAAGTGGTTTTCCAAACTCATCATTTTTTATTGTAAACACCCACTTACAATCGATGATATTTCTATTTTCGGGTCTTGGTACAAGTGTCCAGGTTTCATTTTCAGTGAGCGATTTAATTTCCTCATTAATAGCATTGTCCCATAAAACTTTATCATTCCTGGATGCGATTTCTTTATAAGATGTAGGTATGTTGCATAATAAAGATTTAGCATACAGCAAATAGTTCACAGAAATATCACCTTCGTTTTCTTTATAAGATACGGTGGGCAAGTTTTTAATTCTCTCACTTCTTCTTTGACCATATGAAGTCAGTTCATTTCGAGATAAAGTCAATCTATTTTGAAACGAAGAACTGTTTTGATGCATATCTGTTTCACTTACAGATTTATTAGGTGGTGGACCTAATGATACTGGTATTTTGTCAGTTTGTTTACACATTTTCTCAATGTTGTATCTGTCAAAGTTATCAGAGTTAATACAATTTTCAGGCAAAACTCTGTCAGACTTCAATGGTCTGTTTAACATGAAATTAATCTCATCAACTATCACATCTCTGACTTTCACAAACTTTTCGTCTACCACATCCCACACCTTATAACCATTCGGTTCATAACCAATTAATATCCCTTTTAAGGATTTATCATCGAATTTGGTTTTTCTAGTTTTATTAACAAAATAAACAGTTGAACCAAAAACCTTCAAATATTTAAGTTGTGGTTTTTTTATTATGCCACAATTCAAATGGTGTGTTAGGTGTTTTCAGTGCTTTTGTAGGGCTTATATTTATCAAATATGTAGCTGTCAACACAGCCTCACCCCAGAACGTTTTGTCTAATTTAGCACCAGATACCATGGCTCGACTTCGTTCTGTTATAGTTCTTATCATTCTTTCGGCAATACCATTTAAAGCAGGGGTATGCGGCACTGTTAAGTGGTAACTAATACCTTTTTGCACACAGTACTCTTTCATTTCATTTGACAAATATTCACCACCATTATCACAATACAAATTGACAATTCTCGAACCGAAATGAACTTCACACTTTGCAACATAATCTCGAAACGTAACAAAAACGTCTGATTTATGAGCTACTAAGTATGTTGCACAGTAGTGTGTGTATTCGTCAACAAAAATTACAAAATAGTTTTTGTCGTCAAGTGTTGGAGGAGTGATGGGACCACACACATCAGTATGCACATTAAATAGAGGTCGTTTTATAATTTTTGACTTTGATTTATTAAATGGCAAACATGCTTGTTTTCCTTTTATACAAGCGTCACATAATTTATCATTTGGTGTAACATGATTTAGTTTTTCATTATCAGAATAAAATTGTTTGCCTTTTATTTGCGCAAACTTAGATTTGCCAATGTGACCAAGTCTTTGATGCCATAAGTCATAATTATTGTTTACGACACTATTTGATGAGCTTCTAACATTTAAAGCACATTTTTCAAGTATGAAATGAATACCAATTAGATTGTTCAAAGACTTACCCTTTGTTACCATCTTACCCTCGTTATATATTTGTACACCACCGTTATTGCCAAAAACAATGGTCATTCCTGCTTGTTGCATTTTCTTTACCGAGAGCAAGTTGTGAGGAATTTCGGAGCAGAAAAGTACATCCTGTAGCATTCCCTTTATTCCCAAGTGGCTGGTTACTGCAATATTGCCCTTTTTCGTTGCTCTTATATATGTTCCATTCTTAGCAACTGATATGTTAATTGGCTTGCTCAGTTCCATGAAGTTTTGTGCCAGATCTTCTCTATTGATTAAATGATCTGAGGCACCCGAGTCTAAAATAAATGTAATTTCGTTTCGATCTTCACTTTTATTCCCACAGCCTCCGACCATAAAAGCAAATCCCGAGATATTAGGATTTTCAGTATCCGTAATATTAACAGTTTGAACTGTTCTGTTGTTTTCGGAACGTTGTTTCGCCCTTTTGTTATAGTAACAGTTCTTTTGTATATGACCATTCCTTCCGCAACAATGGCATTTTATATGTTTCAGTTTATCATTTTTCGGCTTGAATGACGTTTTATAAAACTGTCCTCGATTCGAGTTCCGTCGCATGTTTGAACTTCTATAATTGTGTCGGTCTTGAGTTTTAAGTTTTGTTATAGTGTCCGCCGTTAATGTTGTAGTTTCCGCCTGGAGAACTTTCATGCTTGTATCGCGTCTTTCACTGATTAATTTTATTTCGTGATCAAGAAGTCTAGTTTTGACAAAGGTTAAGGTCAGATTGTCCTCTGCCAATGTTTCAATTGCTGTGACGACACCATCATAGCTGTTCGGTAGAGTCATAAATAGATGTGTTACTTTATCTACTTCTTCTAATTTTGCACCTGCAGCGATTAATTCGATTAACAAGTCGTCGAATTCTTGGAAGTGTTTTGTCAAGGGGTTTTCTTCTTTTAACTTAAAATTCAACAACCTTTTCCTCAAAGCTAGTTGAGTCGCTATGCTTTTTCTTTCGTAGATGGAGTCCAGCTTCATGAAAATATCTTTCGCAGTATTTTCTTCACTTGTAAGTCCCAGCAATGAATCAGATAGATACTCTATTATCGTATTCTTAGCAATTCTCTGTCTTTTCTGCCATTCACTGTCCGGTTCTTTAGGAGTTTCTTTATCAATTATATTAAGCACTTCAAGTTCATTTAATAAATTACGTATTCTTAGTTTCCACACACTATATTTGTCCCCGTCAAACGGTTTAATATTTCTTTTCATTTTAAGATTATCCATTTTATTAAAATCACGAAAAGTTACTTATAAATGTTATTTAGTCTAAATCACTGGGCCCATAACCTGTTGGGTTTTGAGAACCAATGAAAGACACAGTTATAATTTCTACTGTTTTATTTATTATATTTATTTAGCAGGAGAGGTGTGTGTGCGCTCTCGCTTAGTCCAGACGGAACACTAGCGTCTAAACTATAGTAAAGTTATGAACAATGTAAATATGTATAAGAGAGAAACACTCTCAGACTACTTAAGTGGGACGGATATATTTTGTTGTATTCCAACAACGGTTGCACACGATAACTGTTTGATTAAACAGACTTCTCTTTATTGTTTTATTCGGGTTTTTGCTTTAAAAGAAAATTGAAGAGGGTGGCTCAGTAATATCAGCCGCATGGGTCGAACTCTGTAGATACTACGCTAGGCCTGCTCAAGTTCACAGTGTTAAGAGTAATGGGACGACTGTAGCTACAAAATTAAGCTTTTTTTGCCAATTTTTATCGAGGTATTCTTTTATTACTATTTAGGACTTGTTCTGGGTGCATACCTTACAAGAACCGATTGACAATTAGGTACCTACATAAAAAAAAATTGCCAATAGAAATTAGAAATACATCGGTACCACCCTCTGTTGATTATAGCGCTACTGGTACATAAGAGTACTGACTCTGTGGTCACTAACCTGCACACCAACTTGGATAAACATGTGTTATGGATAAGCCTTAGGACCAATTACAATACGGTACCTCACTGAAACGATACTAGACAGTAGTGGCGAAGGGTCAATACAAACCGATTCCCATCGGCTTACCTGTAACAAATTTTCATCACCTTCCATCAATCCACCATTAATTATTTCAAAATACAATTACTTTTTATGTGTTTGTCTAAGAATTCCTGAAAAAAAAGCAAAAAGAAGACAAATATTCCGTACAATATTCCAAAAAAAAATACAAATCCGTACAATATTCCAACTCAGTATGACATGAGTGAAAGAGGGGATGTGGTGATGGTGTGGGAGGGGTGATGATGGGTTTTTTTTTTTTTTTTTTTTGCCAGCCTGGGATTCCCGACGCCCAGGGCTTCTCCCGCGGCGACTACGGCCGTGAGGGCGCATATACTGCCTCTCCCTCACGTGCGCCGCCTCCCTCTTCGCGAGCATTACTGCTTCGCAGAAGGAGGTGACGGCTAACCATTCACTCTCGCTCCGTACCATGGCCTGCACCAGGGCCGGACGCGAGAGCTCGCCGCCGCCGATCGCCTCCACGAGGACACGGCGGTGCTCCGCCCAAGCTGGGCAGACCGCCACCGTATGCTCCACCGTGTCCTCAGAGCGATCTTCGCAATGGAAACACCCGGGCGTTTCCTCCCGCCTTATATGAAATAGGAACCTCCCGAAACAACCGTGTCCGGTGAGGACCTGCGTCAGGCGGAAGGTGAGGACGCCATGCCGCCTCTCAAGCCACTCCTCAAAGAGGGGACTTACCGCCGCTATCGTGGCGTGCCCAATGGGGGGGGGGGGGGGGGTTAGGGTAAGGGAGGTGAGTTTTTTTTAAACGGCTTTCCTCGTCCATAATTCCGGCCCTCGCCACTGCTAGACAGAGCGAATTTCACCAATGAAACTAAACGCGATTAACACACCTAATCAGCCTTTAAGAATTGTCTATATTGTCATCTTTGTGATAGAATATTGACACTGACAGCTCTCGAATTAAATGTGATGATTGCGTTCAGTTTCATATTATATCGTATCAGTTCTACCGAGATGTTATGTTATTATCTTTGTCAATGTAATCAAAACAGACAAAATTTACTTATAATTTTTCTAGCTGCAACTAAAAGGAAATTTTTCCGATTTTGCTGTTTCACGTGATATAAGACGTATTTAACCGACTTCAAAAAAGGAGGAGGTTCTATGTTCGACTGAGGGAAATCGAGAGCAACCCTCAAATGTTATAGGTATTAACAATGTTTTTCATATATTTAGTAAAGCTATTGAGACATTTGCGTATGGTCATCATCACTTCATGACGCTGAGCTGATGAAGGAAGGTAAGTACAACTCTTTAACAGTTAGGAGTGGTAGGATGTTAGGGCATAACTCCGTCATATATAGACGGATTTGCAAAACAATTGTTTTGTTCGAAAGGGGTTTATTCCCAAATAGTCCCATTTAAATTTCATATAGATCTATATGATGAAGCGTTTCGGAGACAGACAACGGAACTGTTAAAAAAATTACAGCAAATCAACCGCGATTGCTGCCATCGCATAAATACGCATTGTTTTGACCCCGAGGATGACGAAATTTCGAATTGGTGTGGTGTAGGTACCTACTATAACTAAAAAGTGAAAAATAAAAACTTTTTCCAACAAAAAAAAACAACCGACTCCGGAAAAACACTACACATTTTTTTTGACAGTTAAAATACTGCATATCCATATGATTTATTGCACTACACGAAATGAAACTTATGCTATCAGTATCGTCATAGGCTAAAACCAAATAATAATAGGTAAATATGATCATAAAATAGCTAGACAAAACAGTAATGTTAATCATAATACCACGATAATGGCTACTGTTTTTCTGATTAACATCTGTTTGTTAACCGTTAGTTATGTAGTTTATTGTAATTTAACGTGAATAGGAAACGCGATACCTTTGTGTTATGGTACATTAGTCGCTAATTAGGAAGTTATTAATAATGATTGTTAATTTTATATTAAAATGGAAAAAATTACATCATATTATTATAAAATAAAATTAACTGGAAAACTCGTGTTTATTATTTTCATCCCGAATGAAAATTGCAAGACTAGAGGGCACTAATACCTACCTATTTCTCACAATAATAATAATCTAAATAGCTGTCGAACCAACTCTGGTATGCGCTGCCCTATTCGTCGAATGGTAACACTTATAATAATTTATTTATCGATATTGACATTTTCGTATGCTCCAAATCAAAATTTAAATATAATGCTATGTAACTTTTATCTAATAATAATGCAATGAAATGAATTTATAATAATTAATAATAGATCTACTCCTACTTTGTAGGTATAATTTTAAATTTCGGCTTTTCTCTCGACACTGAGTTGTTTATTTATTTATCAGTTATTTGTTGTGAATGATGTAATAATTTGCAATATGCCTTTTGGTGGCACTCATTGCCTATATTTTGTTTTTTTAATATACGGATAATGTAGTGAGCTGCAATATTGTTATTCATACCTATAATTTTTTGTTATGTTAAAACTATATATTGTAGCTGTTTATTGTCCCCTAAATAAAATAAAATAAAATAAAAATTATACTTGCCGGTCCCATTTTCACACAGAGATATAACAGTTATTGGTAGCATCAAAACCAAGTAGAATATTATAATTAACTAGTTGTTGCCCATGGCTTCGCCCGCGTAGACGTTGAAAATTATCCCACAGGAACGTACTACCGGGATCAAAATTATTCTACGTATTAATCCAGGTTATAAGCTATCTGTGTGCCGAATTTTATCCAAATCCGTTTAGCCGTTTTTGCGTGATTGAGTAACAAACATCCAAACATCTTCATAAACTTTCACATTTATAATATTCAGTGGGATTAGTAGGATATAATTAATTGTATCGTGCGTGTGCCGATATGAAAAATTGAAAAAAAAATCTACGGTTGATTTTTTCATATCTACTAAAATGTACAAAATAATAAATCTAAAACGGCGCTTAGATACAAAAGGTCTTCGTCAGTGGGTACTCCACCGAATGTACCTTGGAAAAATACTGACCCGAGATTTGCCATTGCCGAGCATCGGCGTACAAAAAAATTAAGAGCAGTCAGTTAAGTATTCAAGTCATTCAAATATTGTCAAATCGTAAATACCGAAACACCGAAAAGAAATAAACATAAGAAAAAAAATCCTTAAAGAAATTTAGATCGAATGATTGAACACAAACTAATAAGATTATTTTCCGTCCACACTTGGTGGCGGTTTTTTGGTTTTAGAGGGAAAAATCGTAAGGAAACCGATATGTGTAATTTTGAAGGATATAATCATGATTCATTTAATAAAAAATATAACTATCTTTGGCAAACAGTCCAAGAAGGAACAGCCAAATGAAATATGACGACATCTTTATTATACAATTATACAAACACATAAATTGTCAACACAATGCCTCCATATAAATGAGAGCATTATTATTTCTATAAAAACCATAAATCCATTAACACTTGGATATATTTATAAATACTGACATTATGATTGAGTTACTAGTTTACCTTGAAACAGAAGGCGATGCATTAAATAGATACAATTATTTACTGTGCCGTCTATTTTCTATAGATTTATCGATAATTAAGGGCAAGGTCTTTTTAACTATTTTAACATGATAATTATCAAAACACCTTTTTTAGAAATTCGATCAATCAATCGAGGCACGGAAAACTCAATACTGAGTATAGACCTCCACAACCCAGTTACTGGGTAACACGATGCCAGCCTTTTGGGCACTTTTACCACTGACAACGATGCGGACGAATTCTTTGATGCCCAGTGAGCTCTTCCCTTTTTACTTTATATGTATACTTGTTCATAGTGTCTAAATAATTTAATTTGAATAAATAATTATTACCTATAGTCAACCGCTCATATGCTATTTACATATTTACTCAGGTTACGCTACGCCCCACGATTCAAAAGGTATTTAAATAGTGTCCTTGAATTTTCTTGGCCGTTCTTCTCCATAAATATTTACTACGCTTTGGCATAGGCAACTGGCTTCATATTTCTGACTGACCGACTCCTTTGCCATGCAAAAGTGCCAAAAATGTAATAGTAAATGGTTTAATTGAAATAAATGGTTTGAGTTTTAGATTAGTTATCAGATTTTCGAATTGGATCACGACAAGCTATGAAGAAATAAATAATAATTATACCAATAAAAGATTCGTAGGTCACCAATACAGGTTTGCTTCGCCGTGACCTCTAAAAAGGTTCTGTATAATTATTATGAGATTGATAAAATTTGGGTATTTGAATTGTTCCGGTATGGTGTAATAATGACGAAGATTTTTTGTGATGGTTTTGTAACACTACCTCTTACCAACAGCTTCACCTGTGTTGAGGTCGGAAATTATCCGACAGGAACTTAGGTACATAGGTACAGTCGAGTTCATTAATATATTGGCACTGTCAAAAATGTAAAATATTGTGAGCGTTGGATAGCTCAATAAATTCTATAGAACCTATAGGTTTAAAATATGTCCTCATGTGAACGGTTCAATAATAATGTATGCCGTGTAGGCAATATGTAGGTAATATAAAAAAATATGAGACAAAGCAGTCACATATTAATGAATCTAAATCTAGACCACAATTTAATGATGCATAGAGTTGTCACAACATTATGAAATTTTTTGACGTTCATATATTTTTGAAGCCTGAAAGGGCCAATATATTAGTGAACTCGACTGTACTAGCGAAATAAAAATAACTTATGTTCTAATATAAGTTATAAACTATCTGTGTGCCAAAATTCATCCAATTCCGTTCGGCCGTTTTTGCGTGAGTGAGTAACCAACATCCAAATGATAAATTATAAATGATTTTATTTCTGTAAATAGGTTTGTACAAACACTTTTACACGTCAATCATATTTTTAAAACTAGATGAGGTCGGCGTTTCCTATCTGACTACTCTGAGAAGAAAAGCCGAAACAAACTCAGAGGTCACAATTTTAAATCAGTTGACTTTTGGATGATACTATTTGACTGCATAATAATGAATACGAGTATACTGGACATAATTTAATTAATTTTTGACTATCATGTTCTTATACTATAATATCTTCACATCAATAATTATTTATTTCTTGTGTATTTTGTAATGAAATTTAAATTAAGTAAATGCAATTAAATGTAATTTCTATACCTACAAAAATTTTACGAAGTTATTGGCAAAACATGGACGCTCACAACCTATTAATTTAATACCCTGCATATCTGATTAGTCAGTTTATGTAAACGCATATTGTTTGACAAATAAATTATCTTTTATCTTTATCTTTTATAATATTAGTAAGACTAGCTTTTGCCAGTGGCTTCGCTCGCGGAGTGAGTGCGGAGTGGAGTAAGTTGCGCACCAAACTCCCCGGCATTTGGTATCTATTTCACCAAACCCAAACCCAAAATTGTTGTTCACATTCACATGTTGCTTTAATCATTGGGATGGGATGAATCATCCCAATGATTAAAGCACAGAATATAATATTCTTATAATTAAATTGCACATTCAACTAACACTAAGACTCTCAGGGTCGTGAGAGCTATTTTTTATCACAATTAAAATATGTAGTAACGAAAAACAAACAATTAGTATGACATACCAGATCATTTATTTTAGTAACTAGGCTGCTCAGTTAAAACTAAGCAGCCTAGTTAATATCGGAAATAACCCCACTGGGAATGTGCTACTGGGACAATTTGCCAGTTAAAGTTCCGTCAAAATCGGTACAGCCGCTTCGAAGATCAGCCGAAACAAACATAAAAAAATGATTAGAATTTATGCATAACAATGGAAATACCGCGTGGTGCTGGACGTAAAAAGAATAGCATCATCCCATTTCTTCCCGTGGGTGTCGTAGAAGGCGACTAAGGGAGTGACCAGAGAATGGGCACCAGCGTTCTCTATGCATTTTACCACCATACTGCGATCGCCAACCCGCCTGCCAAGCATGGCGATTATGGCAAAACCCCCCCAAAAATGTGGAGGAGCCTGGGGAAGGCCTATGTCCAGCAGTGGACGTCATTCGGCTGAAATGATGATGATGAATAGAAATACCGTTTCCATTCATATGCATTTAGTGCAAAGTTATTTTGAAATTACAAACATACACTTCAATTTTATTTATTTGTAAGTATAGACAAAAATGCAGCATGTTTCAGGAACGTGTGATCATAATAATTTAAGGGATCATCAAACTGAACATCTTTCGTCTTGAGACCAACATTGTAAACGCAAAAAAATTATCAGCTGTCCCATACATTTGGGTCGAGTAGGTATTGAAGTTAGTAAAGGACAGAAAATACATTTTAACATAGGATCAGATAAATTTTTCCCTTTTTTTTTACAAAATATATTTTGGTCCTTACTTATTTGTTTTTACAACGGAACATATACGTTTTTAAACCATTTAGGTAGGTATCTCAATATCCTAAAACACAAACAACACCAAAAATGCCCCGAAACCTGTTCACGATGAAACCGCAATTACTTAAGCTTTACTTTCCATACGAAAACATGAAAAAAGGGGTGGAATGAAAACCCTTAAGAAAAAACGTCCTGATTTAGTACCGGAACAACAGGCAAACATCGTAAATTATCAAATCAAAGAGTGTAGAAAAAAAAGCGGCCAAGTACGAGTCAGACTTGCATACGAAGGGTTTTGTACCACGGTATGATATTTAACAGGACGTATTTAAAAAATACTCTCATTAAAAAGTGCTGAAGATAACACGTTTCTTTTATAAGGAACCCCCTTCAATTGTTTTTTTCATTAATTGGTGTTATAGCGGCTATCTTAGTACATATCCTCTGAAAATTCCAAGTGTCTTCCTATTACAGTTCAAAAGATACAGCTCTGTGACAGATGGACGTACAGCGGATCCTTAGTAATTGGGTCCCTTTTACCAATGACACTATTTGTCGACGGAACCCTAAAAATACATTTAGCAAAGAAAAATGTGTGATTTTAGACCGTGTTTTTCCATTCGTGAGTCGTGCAACGCTCAGGATTGTGGTAAATGGTCCTTAGGGAGAGAAATGAGCGGGCAAAAGGAACAAAAGCTTTTGACTATCACTGGGAATGTTTTAAGATTATTGTGGAAACATTCTAGGAAGGAAATTCTGCAGGTTTTAAAACTCGTAATTACCTACTTATATTTTATGAGTAGACTGGCAGTGACAGGTTTGAGCAGACTATGATTTGAATATTATAGCGTTGACAGAGTAAAATGAGACAATTTATAAAAAAAAATTGGCTTAATAAATATTGATAAAAATTATAAAGACGGATATACGTCCTTTATATTATTTAATTTGACCCAGGTTAAGGCAAACAATAGGTATTCACACAAAAACAGAAAAAAAAAACTATGAAATAGTATTTGTGCCACTCACGGCTGCGCCAAATTATTCGGCATAAATGCCAGACAACGTCCCTGACGCTGGTGTCCAGCCTTCTGATACAAGGAAGACTTACAGTTTAATAGTCTTCTTCTTCTTTCTTTAGCGTGTCTATGGAAAAATAACACGAAATAATGTTAAGAAAACTATATTATAATGTGTAGGTAGGTATTTAATATTTTATGGTCCAATATTCAGCACTGCGAATACCGTTTTATAGCGTGATGCGAATACCAGTTTAGCGATTTGCAAAAAAACAGTCCAGATTTGGACACACACATAACAAACTAAACGCACATAAAATACTTATCTCAAATGTATGTAAAAGACTGCACTGCAGTGTTTTAACAGCTACCGAAACTCTCTTTTGTTAAATAAAATAACGGATCTACTTAATTTCTTTCTTCGGTCAGAGTGCACAATACCGTTACCTATAAACTGGACAGCCACTTAACTTTTTTATTGCGAACGTACGTACAAAGACAACACTTTTATGACTGACAGACCTTAACGTTACGTGGCGGGTTGTAAAACTGAAATGGAACTCCTTTCAAGGTTGTAAGGATTTTTCATGATAAGCAGTTATGTATTTTCAGGTAATATCTGTGCTTGGAAATGGTAGATACGATACAAAGAAAAGTATGGCTGTTTCTCTGTATTCGTTACCTAGTTTATGTTTATAAACTCTCATGTTGCTTAAAGAGGATTTAGTGATAAATATAACTGGGATTTCGAGCAACTTTATATTATCTGCTAGATTATTGATAAGTATTCTTGCAATGTTTAAAGACTAAGGCACAGTACAATAAAGTAAGCAGTATAACGTCTTCTTCGGCAGTAACAACGTAGGAGACACAGTCAGTGGGAAACCCTAGTGCATTTTACCTACCGAGTGGCCGTTGGTAATTATTTCAAGGACACTGCCGAGACGTAATACTGTTTTCTTTATTTTACTGTGATAGCTCTTCTACCGGTGCGTCCTACGTACCGTGCCGAAACGTGGAGACTGACAGTCAGGCTGGTCAGCAAATTCAAGGTCGCTCAACGCGCTATGGACCGAACTTTGCGAGAGTTTTTTTTTTCGGAAAAGAACCGGCGTTACCAATGTAGGTACCCTGCAGAGTAACCAAGCTGAAGTAGCAGTGGGCTGGCCATATTTGTCGAAAAACCGGTGGCATGTGGTCAAAGTCAAAGTCAAAGCATTTATTTCAAATAGGCACTTAAAAGGCACTTTTGAACGTCAACATTTACATTAAAATAGAATTGATTCTAGTCGCCCCTTCCAAAATGTAGTTTCGTATGGAGAAGAATGGGCAAGAAACTCCACCGTTACTCTTTTGCTCGTTGTGGAGCAGACGAGTCCTGGAGATTGGCGCGTATTGGCGTTTAAGCGTAGTGTGGGACTACCTCCAGCTGGATGAACCGACACCTTAAAACCGGTGGTTGGTACAGACTGGTTGCGAAGGGCACAGATCAGAGTGTTGCGGCGAGGCCTGGGCTCTCCCAGGCCTGGCCAGAAACATAGGCCTCTGCCTATTTCCAGCAGTGGACTGCGACAGGCTGAATTGATTGACTAATTAAATTACCAATCCAAATGGCTAAAAGGAAAATGACAAAATCCACTATATTGATTTTAAGTGATATAAAGATATGTTCATGCTACCAGTTCGGTTTGAAATATTCACCCAAAACCCAAATTCCACAGTAATCCAATCGCCTTAGAGTCGGCAGCTTCAAAGGTTCACTGCTAATCAAATGGACATTAGGACCAAGTTGACAAGGACGTCTCTATTTCGGTCCGACTTCCCGTTCTATTCATTATAGAAGTTTGACTTTGAACTCTATTGATAAAATATTTATTAACACAATTAAATCAATAAGGGTTATTTCCTATTAAATTCCTATTGGTAGTTTTTGATGTTTACTATCACAGTTATATAACAAAAAAGCTAACTCGATTAAAACGTGAAGAGTTAATATTATTTTTTGTAAAAAAAACGTAGACTGAATTGTTAATAATTTATTATACTACCATAAGATGTTTTCTGCTCATTAATATCCTGATGAATATGCTCTCAAAACGGTGAAGGACAACATCGTGAGGGAGCCGACTCCGTTAGGAAACCGGCATGTTCTAGAACCAAAAATTCGAAGACATGTGACATCTACCAACCCGCACTGGGCCCGCGTGGTGGATTATGGCCCACTCTCTCTCACAGAGAGGAGGCCTGTGTCCCAGCAGTGGGAACATTATTGGCTGAGTATGTATGATGCATTTATGTAATAAATACTGGTATCAAGATATCAAGTATCAAGTATTTCAATGAGCAGAAGACATATCATCTCTCATCGTTACTTTTCAGAAGACATATCATCTCTCATCGTTACTTTTCAGAAGACATATCATCTCTCATCGTTACTTTTCAGAAGACATAATAATCTCTCATCGTTACTTTTCATAATCTCAAAGCAATTATTTCATCTAAGTGTAAAGAAACAAGGCTAAATTGAAACTAAGTTACCATTACCTAATCATTAATTTACGGGATAATTTTTTTACCAGCACACAAACTGCTACCATGAATTCAGCATATCATTCTAGACCCACCAGCGCAGAAATTTTTCGTCGGTTATACACGGTTGGTGCAGTGGTTAAGCGATTGACTGCTGCGCTGCGTGTCGCGGGATCGATTCTCACACGGAACAAATATTTGTATGACCTACAAGTAGTTGTTCCGGGTCTGGCTATTTGTGTATGTGAGTTTAAATGTTTGTAAACGCACCCACAATACAGGAGAAATTCCTAGTGTGGGGCAACGTTTTAAAAAAAAATAAAAAAACTGCTGTTTCATAGAAAAGTGCAACCAATACCTACGCGGTCAAAATGTACGGAACAGCTGATTTTTTTCCGCGCTGGTGGATCTAGATTAGTATGCTGAATTCATGGTTACAGTTTGCGCACTGGTTAAAAACTTATCCTGTATAGCTTAACTTATATACGAGTGACATTTGGTTTTGATAAACACCAATTAAAATTGTATTTGTTAATTGGTTACTGCCTCGTTGGCTTAGTGGTCGCAAGCGCTATTGTTGAGCATGAGATACTGGGTTCGGTTCCCAGGTCGGGCAAAGTGTTATTGAGTTTTTTTATCCGGAATTTCTCAGTAGCAGCCTGGAGTTTGGACTAGACGCTTATGCCCCGTTGATGACAATAGACTCACCCCCATTACATGGGAATTTAACAAAACTGGCGAAATGTGGGAGTACTATACAACGTGTAAAAGAAAGGGTATATACATACTAAGAGCATGGCTTCTTTGGATGATATCAAACGATATTGGAAGGGTTTTTTAATCCTATCTTTACATGTTCGGAAGTTATGAGAATTTTTAATACATTGATGTCAGAAACCGAAATTTTCAAATTGAAATAAACACATCACTCGGAACAGATTTATCGTGATATTGGCAAGTAACGTGGAAATTTATTGACCTACGTATTGCGGTGACACATTTGTTATGATTTGAATTTAAGAAACATGTCATATGAAACAGAAAATTTGGTATCAATTCTTAGAGTATTTTATTTTGACTGATTCTATAGCAGCTGTTATCTTTAGTACTTAAGGATAGCAATAGGGTTTCTGTTACACCCTGTATACCTCAGCCCAATCATTCGGGGAAATAAGGCGTGGTGTTAAATTGGGTACTTTTGCATTACCTAAAAGTATAGGAAGATAAATTAATACAGATTTCTCGATGCTCTATTTCATATTCTTAATATTTACTGACCCACATTGCCCGCTCGTAGCAAAGGACCAACTTTAAACACAAGCTCCTGGAAGCATATCCGCGCAAAACCACTAGTTTTAAACAGACAAGGATTACATAATACTAAAACAGTTCGAAAGCGGTCACTAACTCCCAAGCCACTGGTTCACTAAGATCTAAATTACTATTATGCCGCATTATTAAATTTGTACAGAGGAACTATAATTTGAGTTCACCAGTTTGCATAGTTTCTAATACTAGTGCTGATTACAAAGTGCTCCTGGTAATAAACATTGGTTTTAATCTGTTTCTTGGGTAAAGAGCAAAAACAAAGGATTTTGAAATAAGAATTGCGTTGTATTTTGTTTTATTTTTTAGGTTTCCGTACCTCAAAAGATAAAAAAGAACTCTTATAAGATCACTCTCTTGTCCGTCTGTTGGTCGTGTGTCACCACCGATTTTCTCAGAAACCATACACACCCACCATTTCTCATATACCAGATACTGAGGTCAATAGTCCCTATTAGGTGTATAAAAATCAAGTTCCTGAGTCAACACGATAAAAAGACATGGGCAAATTTAGATTTTCGCGAAAACTTGTAAGTTAATTTTCAACTTTTTTATTTTTTGGAATTATCTCTTTACTTGTAAGATATTTGTAAGATATTCAAATAAATATACTGTGTAAGATATTCAAATAAATATCATACCAATTTTTAGCTATAGTAAAAAAGGTATAGGTGTAACAAAAATACTCAATGCAGTCATGTGACGTCCGTTTCAAATTAATAAAATCTTTCTCATAAACATTTATGAGACCTTTTTATGATTATTTATTGGTAGTAAAAACGATACAATGGCTCTTAGTCAAAAATTGGTTGCATACTCCATACTTAATAACTAATAATATAAATGCGAAAGTAAGTTTGTTTGTTACACATTCACGTTAAAACGGTTGAACGGATTCGAATGGAATTTGGCACACAGATAGACCATTACCTGGAACAAGGCTACTTTTCATCGTGGATAGCAGACAAAGTCGTTGGCAAAACTTAGTAATATTATAAATTCGAAAGTAGCTCTGTCTATCTGTCTGTTTGTATGCTAACTTTTCACGCCATAACCTCTGAACGTTTTTCGATACAATTTGGCAAGGAAACAGATGGCATCCTGGGGAAGGACACAGGCTACTTTTTGTGTCAAAAATAATCCCAAAAAGGGTAATTTAAGGGATGAAAGCTTGTTTGGCAAACCCAGCATTTCTTATGTCAGGGTTATGAGAATTATAATTCATGCTTGTGCCAGGAAATAAATGTAGAATAACCTGTTACAGCGTTTTTGCAATATCTTTCCCCAAGAGGATATAAATACGTGTTCTAATATGAAAGTATTGTGAAGTTATAAGCACATCATCATCATCATTTCAGGCAAAAGACGTCCACTGCTGGACATAGGCCTCCCCCAAGCTCCGCCATTTCGACCGGTTCTGTGCTTCCCGCATCCAGCGGACTCCTGCGGCACATAAGCAGATTACAATGTTCCCATTGCTAGGACATGGGCAGTTTTAGGCGATTTAAGGGATTGGAAATATTATGGGTCAGATCTTTCATGCCAACCGCTGAACGGAACTGAAGACATGGATTCCATTAGGCCATGACCATGGCTTAGAATATAGGGTACATTAAATTACGGTAGTTAATTCCGATATTTACGCGGGTAAAACTGTGGGTAATAGCTAGTATAAGATAAACCAAAACATCTAAAACGCATTGACGTAAAAATATTGAGGTGGGATTTTATCGCTCACTAGATTTTCAGCTCTCGGCATTGAACCGAGCGTTGAGAATCCCAACAGAGTGACCCAGCGCATTGAAAAAACACACTGTACGATTTTCACCTCTCGATGCTTAGAAGTGCGTTAAAGCCCCTGTCCCGATATTTAAGATCCGTGCGAAGGTGGACCAAAAGGTTTAATTCTTTTTTTAAACAAAATAAACTACAAGAAAACAATATGCATTTGTGAGCATTAAAAAACCTTATGATAAATCACACATTCACACAGTGTCAAAAATCACATCCTGCGCTAAAACACTGTTTTGATAGCATTTTGTTTAGAAAAACTTGAAATAACTTAAAGTGGCATTGGAAATATTAACACTTAATTAACACAGTATAAAACTGGCATTGAGAAAACTGATATATATGATAGGTATTTGAGTACTTACAAATTAATTAATAATGTCGTGTGAATTCCTGAAAAAAACTAAAAAAAAAATGATGATGCAATTTCGAATTGGTGTTGGCTAGGTACTTTAAGTAAAAAGTGAAAAATAAAAAACTTTTTCCAAAAATTAAAAAAACAACTGACTTCCGGAAAAACACTACAAAGTGAAAAATAACTTTAATTTCGGAAGACGGTGACAAAAAATTTATATACATATCCAAAGTCACCGACTTTCGAAATTAAAGTTATTTTTTACTTTGTAGTGTTTTTCCGGAAGTCGGTTATTTTGTTTTTGGAAAAAGTTTTCAATTTTTTTACTTTTTACTTATAGTACCTAGCCAACACCAATTCGAAATTGCATCATCATCATTCGAGATAGCAGCAATCGCGGTTAATTTGCTGTAATTTTTAGATGAGTTCAGTTGTCTGTCTCCGAAACGCATCATCAGATCTATATGAAATTTAAATGGAACTACGCGGAAAGCACCAGCTTTCAAATAAAAGAAGAATAATCAAAATCGGTTCATCCAGTCGAAAGTTCTGAGGTAACAAACATAAAAAAAATACAGTCGATTTGAGAACCTCCTCCTTTTTTGAAGTCGGTTAATGATGGAGTGCTATGATGAAGAAAAACAGTGTGAGGAAATAAGGACTTTTGGTTTCAAAAGCCAGTTTAAAATCTGCCTACCCTTTTCCCAACTAAGTTGGGGGCGGCTTCCAGTATAACCAGATGCAGCTGATCTACACTTAAAGAGGAAAGATTTGTGTTTTGTATGTAACGAATAAACTTAAAAACTTCTGGACCGATTCCAAAAATTATTGTGCCGTTAAAAAGCTACATTATCAGAGTAACATAGGCTAGGTATATTTATTTCAAGAAAAAAATTGAGATCCTTAGAAATCCCTACTAAAACCAACCCAAGGTGTAAAAAAATTAGCCATAAAATGTCTTTCATCGCAGCGCTGCGGAAAGTATTGATGATAAAACAAAAAAATCTGCAATACCTCCATATCAATGTCTACAAAAAACTTCCCGAGACCATTTGTCCAACTATTGTAGTTATGCCACTATAACTAGACCTTTTCGGTTGTTCTCTGAGTGAGTTCACAAAAAATGCATTATTTGTAATATGTTACAAAATTTAACTATTATAAAAATAATTATAAGTTAGTAATAAGTTAAGATAAGAATTTAGATGTACACACTATCGCATTAGGTGCAATCCTGTAATGATAGTTGTAAGTTGGAAATAAATAAATAAATAAATACTTTTTACATTTTAAAAGTTGATAGAAATCAGACCATGATATCCATACCTTTGTATTAATTATTATCCAAAACAAAAAAATCTTATTCAAGACTGTTTCAATACCTGTTTATTCCTTTTTAACCGACTTCAAAAAGGAGGAGGTTATCAATTCGTCGGGACCTTTTTTTTTTTTTTTTTTTTTTTTTATGTATGTTCCCCGATTACTCGAAGATGGCTGGACCGATTTGGATTTTGTTTTTTTTGTTTGAAAGGGTATACTTTCCAGATGGTCCCATGATCATCAAGTCAGGATCTGATGATGGGATCCTGGAGAAATAGAGAGAACTCTTCAAATTTTATAGGCACACAAAGCGATTTAGCAATTTTTTGGAAGAGTACTTTCTCGTAGTGGTCTTATTTCAATTTGGTGAAGATCTGATGAAGAACTTCGGAGATAGGCAACGGAACTCCTCAATAAATGATAGCAAATGGACTGGGATTGCTGAAATCTCATGTCTGTCTATTGCTTACACCAGTTCATAACATAACATCACGCCGGTATGCTGTGAAGGGGTAAGCACATGTGAACCACTAAAAAGTGAAAAATAAAAACTTTTTCCAAAAAAAAACAACCGACTTCCAAAAAAACACTACAAAGTGAAAAATAACTTTAATTTCGGAAGGCGGTGACAAAAAATTCAAATACAGCTCCAAAGACACCGACTTCCGAAATTAAAGTTATTTTTCACTTTGTAGTGTTTTTTTGGAAGTCGGTTGTTTTTTTTTGGAAAAAGTTTTTGAATTATTGAAATCGGACATTCCATTCAATTAGATATTACGAAATTAAAAATGTCAATATAAACAAAAAAAAACACGCCGACGCGCGGTGTGGCTCAAAGCGCAGTGAGCAAGGCGGGCGAGAGAGGGGGTTAAAGGTTGGTCTTTGTTTTTAATTTTGAATATTTGGACAAATTGAGTCATGTACGTTTTAATTAGCATACTTATGAGTTAAATTATTCCTTTATTCTTTTCAATACATATAAATTACATTTTTAAATATTAGTATAAAATTATATAAAAACATTTAAAAATATAAAAAATAGTAGCCCACCGGTATCGGGAACAAGGTCCAAGCTAAATTATTGTTATTCATCCTAAACTGTAAAAAAAAATGTCCACCCATGCGAAGTCGGGACGGGCAGCTAGTTACCAATAGTTTACAAAATATATGTATGTAACAATGTTTGTCCGGGTGGAATCTTGCAACTCAATTTTGTAGCTGATATTACATGTAGCGACTCCGACTGCCTATCGACGGTCCTAGGTTATCATTGGTGGCCTCGAGTTGTTAAGTCGGGTCGTAACAGCTATGTGAAATTAATCCAGCATTTCATGTAGGTACGCCCTTTATACCAGGCTTTTATTTTGGTATTATGCTTTATTTACAGTTTTTAATTTTTAATCTTTTTGCTTAGTTAAGTTTTCATTTTATTTTTAACCTACTTCAGAAAAGGTTCTCAAGGTTCTCAATTGTTTTTTTTTTTTGGTATATTGTTCTGTGTCTCGTAATGTTCATTACTTTTTTTTTTTTTTTTTTTTTTTTTTGGGTGGGAAATCATCAAATAACTTCTCCCGCACTGGGTGGAGCGGGAGGGCGTGTCAGACTTTTACTGACTAAAACCCACCTGTGTTCCCTCAGTTGCCTGTGTGCTAGGGGCCGCGGTATCTCTTTCGAACAACCCGCACCCCTAGCAGGCATCGGCCCTTGCGGACCCCCCCATTTGGTGCTGACATCTCTTTGAGGCGCGCGTGGAACACAACGCGCCGTCGACCCGGGCTTGGTCCTTACCGGACAGCGAGCTACCCATTACTCGCCGTCCGCAAGCCCGCGCCTACGGTGGCCGGGAATCAGCCTGGGATTCCCGACGCCCAGGGCGTCTCCCGCGGCGACTACGGCCGTGAGGGCGCATATACTGCCTCTCCCTCACGTGCGCCGCCTCCCTCTTCGCGAGCATTACTGCTTCGCAGAAGGAGGTGACGGCTAACCATTCACTCTCGCTCCGTACCATGGCCTGAACCAGGGCCGGACGCGAGAGATCGCCGCCGCCGATCACCTCCTCGAGGACACGGCGGTGCTCCGCCCATGTTCATTACTTTACCTATCTATTTATAGAATCAAGTCTAAACATAGCTTTGCTGCTGGGGAGTTTGTTGCGCCACTTCTTCTTCCCAGCTAAAGCACTAGGAAGTGGTGAAGGGTGGGCAATTTGGGGGACTGTCTTATGTATTTTGACGTTCGAAAAGTGCTGATGCTCAGGCTCATATCATCATCATTTCAGCAGAAAAACGTCCACTGCCGGTCATAAGCCTCCCCTAGGCTCCTCTAATTCGACCGGTCTTGTGCTTCCCACATCCAGTGGATTCCCGCAGCCTTCACAAGGTCGTCGGTCAACGATTCTCAGGCTAATTTGAATAAATTACGTTTGATTTTTGTATTTATCTAACCTCCACAACCCAATTACCTACTGAGTAATACGATACTTTGGTAAGACAGGTTTGTCAGACTTTCGGGCATCTATATACTTAGCCACAAGCCTTTCCACCAAGAATCCTTACTGCAAAGGGATAAATAAGTAAAGATCTATACTCCATTTATTATAGCTTTAAAAAAAAGAGTTTCGAAGAAGCAGGAGTGCAAAACATTTTATTTCAAAGTTAAGTTACTTTTTTAGGTAGATTTATGACAGTAATTTTATTTTAAATAATGTTCTATATTTAATAACATTTTTATCACACATTATAAACCTACAACAAAATGAATGAATGAAACAAACAATCACATGATGATTTAAATCTTATTAAGATTAAAGGAAATAAATACATTTTTTTTTACAATACTTATTTCAAATAACAACTTAAGACCAACAATACGTTGGTAAAACTTCGTCGACATCAGCTAATTTAGTCACTCGGTAGGAATTGTTCACTCCTGCTTCTTTTAGGTTTTTAGCATTGACACTTTAATTTTAAACTGAAATAAAATAATTATCTAAATGAAAGCCACATTATTTTATAAAATAAATAGTTACACATTATTACAATAAAGTGTAACAGCTATTATTTAAATAAATAATAATAAATTTGGCATTAATCGTAACTGTAACACGTTTAATGTAATTTTGTTAAGCGGTTAAGAAAGTGTACATTAAAAAGAACCTTTTTTAACTTCTGTCTAATGCTGTTGTAAATGGAGTATAAGTTATTACGTTGGTCTTTTGCTTTTTCCCGACTATTCTGGGGTTGGCTTCCAGTCAGACCGAATGCAGCTGAATACCGGTATTTTACATGGAGCGACTGACTATCTGACCTCCACAACCCAGGAGGCCAGGGGGCGTATTACTGTGTAATACGATACCCCTTGGTAAGACAGGTCAACAGACTTACGGGCTTCTGTCGCACAAAATTTGACGGCATATGCGCCCTCACGGCCGTAGTCGCCGCAGGAGACGCCCTGGGCGTTGGGAATCCCAGGCTGATTCACGGCCACCGGAGGCACGGGCTTGCGGACGGCGAGTAATGGGTAGCTCGCTGTCCGGTAAGGACCAAGCCCGGGTCGACGGCGCGTTGTGTTCCACGCGCGCCTCAAAGAGATGTCAGCACCAAATGGGGGGGGTCCGCAAGGGCCGAAGCCTGCCAGGGGTGCGGGTTGTTCGAAAGAGATACCGCGGCCCCTGGCACACCGGCAACTGAGGGAACACGGGTGGGTTTTAGTCAGTAAAAGTCTGACACGACCTCCCGCTCCACCCAGAGTGGGAGAAGTTATTTGATGATTTCCCACCCAAAAAAAAAAACCGTTGGCGCAGTGGTTAAGCGATTGACTGCTGCGCAGCGTGTCGCGGGTTCGATTCCCGCACGGAACAAATATTTGTACGACCTACAAGTAGTTGTTCCGGGTCTGGCTGTTTGTGTATGTGAGTTTAAATGTTTGTGAACGCACCCACAATACAGGAGAAATTCCTAGTGTGGAGCAAGGTTTTTAAAAAAAAAAACCGATGCAAAAAAAACCTATGAGATTGTAAAAGTACCCTGCTGAAAACCACTCACAATTACCTACTTATTACGTCCTTCATAACTTATCGCCAAAACAAAACATTGTGAAAATTCTTTTTTTTTTCAACAATCTGTATTACTGTCGTAAAAAGTCTGTGTTTATGTTATGCCCGATAATGGTATTAGACAGTTTATGTAAATGACTGGGGGGTTCCACTTGGGAAATAAACGTGTGGGTGATATCTTGTAAATGTTTCGTTACGTTTATAACTCGTCGGTTGTATAGTATTATTGTATTTTTGTACACAAAAACTGTGAGACATAGAAAAATGGATGTGGTTTCAAGGTGATTTTCAGATTCAGGACATCCCATCTGTTATAAAATGTATTTTTTTTAATCGAACCTTTAATAATTCCTTTTTCGCGCTCCCAAAAACTCTAATAATGATTGGGCCTCTTTTTGTGAACCTCAAAATTATTACATAATTATATGTGAAATATTTCCCATTAAAAAGTAGCCTTCCTTTCGCCGCTTGGCAGGCGAGTTTTCCGAAAACTTCGATGATGCCTTTAAAATATATTTTAATAATGAGTAAGTTCCCCTTCCCATTTCTTAACATGGGTGTCGTAGAAGGCGACTAAGAGACTTACTAGAGAATGGACAGCAGCGTTCTCTATGCATTTGACCACCATACTGCGATAGCCAACCCGCCTGCCAAGCGTAGCGATTATGGCAAATCCCCCCTTTTGGGAGAGGCTTATGTCTAGCAGCGGACGTCTTTCGGCTACTATGATGATAATGATGAATGAGTAAGTAATTTTTTCAGCCCATAATGTTCACTGCTGAGACACAGGCCTTATTACGGCCCACTCAAAAGAGACCTTATGAGTGAGAGGGGGCCGTACTTCAACACGCGGGCCCTGTGCAAGTTGGAAGATAACAAATGTCATTGAATTTTTGGTTCTAGGACATGCTGGTGTTTTCACGATGTTGTCCTTCACCGTTTTGAGAGCAGCAGTGATGAAATAAATGACACAAAGTAACCCCGCCTGATTGGATTGAACCCAAGACGTACAACTCGTAAGTCAGGGCTATTACTACTGGGCCTTTATAGAGCTGTATGGTTGCTCTACAAAGGCTTGGTTTTTCAAGTCAAATAATTTTCATCTGAGGTAAAAAAAATGCGGTTTGACAGATATTGTATAGAAATAACTTCAAAAACTGTCATATTAATTCTTCAAATATAAGTTATCTGAGCATTGAAAAATCAGCACTAAACCTACTAACTAAAATCTTTCACAGTACATTTTCTTTTATGACTATACCAAAGTGGATAGTACGCACTAGATTGTTTGTCTATCATAACCCTGACCCAATTTCGAAACCTACTTTCTATACATTTTCGATTCAAATAAGCACTGAATAAAACTGAAACTGTAGTTGCACTTACACAAATCACTTTTATCTCAAAAACATTCTTGATTTACGTCTCACTTTAAAGGCATGTAAACAACATTATTCGATAGAAAACTAGGGAGGTACATCCTTGTATAAGCTTTCGTTCCCAAGGTTTTGAAGCATATTCAAAGTTACGGTATTGAATAGAGGGACTTAGTAACATCAAAATCTATAACTAGATTTAAATCTATAAGGTGCATGGAATCCTTGAATAAAATATTTAGTAAAGGGATCAGAATAATCTCGTAAATACCGCCTCGGTCCTACTTCTCTACATCTTTGTGTGTGTGGAGGCGGCGACACCCGCCCCTGCTTGCTGTGCCTGCAGCCAGAACCAAACTGCTGGCGAGGACTCCTCTCACTAGAGCCATGCGTGTGGTGAACGAGGTTCACGAGAGGGTTGATGTATTGTGGTGCAACTTCAGTGAATTCGCAAAAGTTGCATTATATATAATATGTTATTTAGATGTAGGTTAAGATTTAGAATATAGTATGTATTTTATTGGATGTAGATTAAGGATTTAGCATGTAAGGCCACACTATCGCATTGGATCGTAGATCTGTAATGGTAGCTGTAGGTGAGATTTGAATGAATAAATAAATAAATAAATCTTCTGGCATAGTCCACAAACTTAATCAGACATTATTGCTTGGTTCATCATCATCAATTAACTGGTAAAAATAAAAAAAAATAACCACAAACTTAAATGTCAAAATCAATCATTAACAAGTTAAGTAAAGGTATTTCTGTACTTAATTTTAATTGTCATTAAGGGCCACTAACGAACCGTTAACTGACTCTGAGAGTGAACTTTTTTTAATTTTTACTAAGGAGCCCTTAAGTAACCGTTAGGCGTCTCTGAGTGTGGCAGTAAGTCTATAATATTTGTAAACAAGATAAAGGAATCCTGATTACGGAGGAAAATAATGAACAGTGAAATAAGGCAATAATAATTATTGAAATATTAGGCATATAGGAAATAAGGAACATTTTAATGTGAAGTATTACAGATAAACACAATTTCATATTTAGAAGAATAGAAAAATAACTAAAAAACGAGCTTTTAACACGCACTAATAATTGAATTGAATTGATAGAAGTACATAGGCAACTTGTCACTTTTATATCGATTGATCAAACTGTTGAGTGGTTATATTACTAGTGTGTACTTTTAATTAATCTCCACGCTTTTTGATTGAATAATTTTCAACAATAAATTATAAAGAAAAAAGATGTGGTTAATTCTAAAGGTCACTAATTAAAAAGGTCAGTATTAAGTTTATAATATTATTAGTAAACAAGATAATATAAACTTGAATGTATGTCAACAGCTACATTGCATAATCGTAGCAAATTTTCGTATTTCCTGATTAAGGAGGAAAAAAAGCCATTCCTTTCCTTGATTGTGAAATAAGGCAATGACAGCGTTTTAGCCAAGACACTAGGAAATAAACAGCTACATTGCAAAATCGTAGCAAATTTTCGTATTTCCTGACTAAAGAGGAAAAAAAAGCCATTGCTTTCCTTGATTGTGAAATAAGGCAAAAACAGCGTTTTAGATACCAGGACACTAGGAAATAAAGAATTTTTAATCTGCATGTATTAATGCAGTTTCATATTTAGAAGAATAGGCTAAATAATAGTAGGTCAGCAGCGAGAACTAGTAAGCCCCGTCTAGATTTGAAAAGTACCTAATTCTTTACAGGAATAACTACCTAATAATTATTGAAAGAATAATATAAATATTTACGCCTTTTATAGAGCTACCGAGTCTAATTTTGGGATGCATACTACTCGAGTAATGGATCGCGTATCGCTAATGACAATAACGGTAGCAGTGGTACGACTATACTGACAGCGCCTGCAAGAAAGCTTGAAGCAATTTTTTTGTAATGCACCTCTGCGCGCGTGTTTTGGAACGAAACTCATCGTGACACTGGTTAGCTCTCTGTCCGATAAGGACCAAGCCCGGGTTGACGGCGCGCTGTGTTCCACGCGCGCCTCAAAGAGATGTCACCACCAGCTGGTGGGGTCCGCAAGGGCCGACGCCTGCCAGGGGTGCGGGTTGTTTAAATGAAATACCGTCGACCCTGGCACACAGGCAACTAAGGGAACACGGGTGGGTTTTATTCAGTAAAAGTTTGACACGCCCTCTTGCGCCACCCAGAGTGGGAGAAGTTATTTGATGATTTCCCACCATAAAAAAAAAAAACTCGTGACATTGGTATATTCCGTGTTTTGTGGTTGAAAAGTAAGCATTGAAACAGTCCCACTAGACCTGCTGAGAAGGGAGTGCTCTTATTATTTCTAATACTCCTGTCATAACGTTATTTCAGGCAACTAACCGCAACAGCAACCCTATGATTTATCAGCAGACTAGCTTAAGCCCGCGACTTCGTCGTAAAATTTCAGGCCTCGCGCCGTCGCGCTATTACTTCGTTTTCGCTCAACAATCTTTCCGACATTTGTTTAGTTTTTGCTCGGCTCCTAAGAGTCTTAGCGTGATCTTGAGCAGATTATAGCCTTTCTCAAGAATTAAGCTGTCTAAAACAAAAATCGGTTTTCAAATATGATTGGTAGTTCCGCAAATAAGTGCGTTAAAACAAACTCTTCAGCAGCTGCTCTTTAGCAACTTTGGTGTATAGAAAGATTAACTAATACTACAATCAGAGTTGTATTGCTTTCATAATTTTAACTTCATAATGTATTCAGGCCACTGACGTGTTAACGGACCAACTGTTTAGTGCTGTTCAATATAAGTATTAGTGGTATTGTGCAGCAAAATCATCACATAATATCGAGTGGCGTATCAACTTTGGCTCCCGAATAGCGTGTGGCGTAAAACCACAAATTAACTATTTCAGAACTTCATTCAAAATGCTGAAATTCATAATGAATTATATCATGGTTTTGTTGCTAGTTATTTATAGCTTTGAAACTAGGAAGTGGTGGATTTTGGGTGAATAAATAAATAGAATGATTTTGTAAAAGTATTTTGAGCGACCTCTTGTCTGCTCATTACATTAACTACATAAGATCAAGACTTCGTTGAACTCTTTATTTACCATTCTTAAAAGAAAGAAAAGGTATTTATTGTGACTCGCACAGGAAGATCACATACTAAAATAAACACAATTGTACAAAAATTATAAAAAACAAATTTCTCGGAAGAACAAAAATATTATAATATTATTATTTTTTGTTTTATTCTTCTCTGTTTATTTAATTTTATTATTTGTGACTAAGTACGAAGCCTATTAATATAAGGATATAGTTAGTTATTTAAGTAATGTATTTGTTTACCTTTTTTCTTTCCTTATGAAATAAAATAAAAAAAATATTCTTAGTTCTAATTAGACGGTATAAGTTCATCATAATCATTCTATAATATTCCCACTGCTGGGACACAGGCCTCTTCTGTGAGGGGCAGTGCGGGTTGGTAGATGTCACATGTCTTTGAATTTTTGGTTCTAGGACATGCCGGTTTCCTCACGATGTTTTCCTTCACCGTTTTGAGAGCAGTGGTGAAGAAATAATTAAGACAAAGTGATGCGCCTGTCTGGGTTCGAAGAGCAGTGGTGAAGAAATAATTAAGACAAAGTGATGCGCCTGTCTGGGTTCGAAGAGCAGTGGTGAAGAAATAATTAAGACAAAGTGATGCGCCTGTCTGGGTTCGAAGAGCAGTGGTGAAGAAATAATTAAGACAAAGTGATGCGCCTGTCTGGGTTCGAACCACTGGGCCACCACTGCTCTCACTGAGTAAATTACTGAGGATTTATTTTTAAGCTACTAGCTTTTAAACGCGGCTTTGCCCATCAGAAATAATAATCAGACGGGAATTTTAGTACGTTCCCGTCTCATTTCTTCATCTCTTCATTTTTTTTCCGGTAGCCCCCAGATGATACATTTCGATTTAGCTATTACGTATTTAGGTAAATCTTTATCTACGTCCGATAGAGATTAACCCTTTATAATTATATTTACTTTTACTCCAAATTAGTTGCCCGAAGGCACTTTCTCTGCACCATAACGTTGAACAACACAAAACCTTTTGTAAAATTTATTATTCCATTACGTAGAAAGGCCTAATACTGATCAAGTTATATCCAGGATAGGCAATGGGACCACTAAATTGGTCTGAAACCGGTTCCTAATCCACTAACCGGGTTCAGAACGTTGTTTCCCAAATTAAATTTAAACTTGTAACTGTCTATTAATACTAAAAGACTGAGGTTTGGTTAGGGCTATTAAGTTTGCTAAAGGGTACCTATGTAATAGACTTTGGATTAAGTGTCAGGTATTGATAGTATAGAGAATCTTCAGAATAGAGGTTTGTAAGATAGTGGATTTGTGAAAGGATATTTGGACATGTTTAGAACCGTCCTGTCCGTACACTAGCTTATTTCTCCTCTTCTTCTTCTTCGCCGTTCCCGCAATGCTGAGAATTGCGACCACATACGACGTGTCTGTTATGCGGTCTTCTGCAGTGTGCACCGCTCGGTAAATGCTGCCTCTAACAGCATTATCTTCCCTGATCTTTTTTTAGGAGCTTACATGAAACAGAAAAAGTCAAGCAACACTCAAACAGTAAGTGTAACTTTCGAGCTATTGAGCTCTTTGTAATGTTTTCAGATTAGTAAGAAGGCTTTGCTTTATCACACATGTTTAAATGAGAATAAAATGGGGAGGCTACTTTTATTTAAAATTAAAATGAATCGTATATAAATCCCATCACTAGAAGTAAAAATTTCATGGAGAGACTGGTGTTTCAGAGATCACGCGGCCGACCACCAACTCACTGGACTGACCTGATCAAGAAAGCTACTGAGTCCACCATGGTCCAGTGTACTCGCAACGTCTCCAACCGGCAGAAATGGAAGCACATCGCTGAAAGGGCAATTTTCGGGAAAGTCAACGACCCACCGAACATCTCTTCGTGTACCTCGTCTGCGCAACCACGACCACTCTGACAAGAGTGTTGCGGCTAAGAAGATATAAGTCCACCCATCCACTCTCACCGAGAGGAGGCCTGTGTCCCAGCAGTGTGAACTGATGGCTGATTATGCTGTGCTTATCTATATAAATAACAACTTATATCTAATTACCTAATCAAAAAAACAATATAACTTAACTAAATTCAAAATCTGGCATCTAAAAATTCATCCGTATTGCTATCGACTGGTAATGTACCCAAGAAACTGGCGGCATTGACATATTGTATGGCAATGCTTAGCCTCTGACTAAGGTAAAAGCCAGCCCTTGGATCCCAGGAAGTCTCAACCAGCCGTTTGGAGATTTTCTTAAATATACCATGAACACCAAACCGTCCCGAGGGTTTCATCCTCAAACGACTCGATAATATAATTATCAAGAAGGTCATAAAGCTCATGCCACTTGATGTTTCCTGCAGCCGCAGTAGCAGCGTCAGCATAGCACACTGAGCCTAGGAATATAGGAATGAAACTGAAGCCGAATTAAACCCAAAAAAACTTCGTACAATTCATGGACATAAAAACAAAATTATATTCAAGGCACACCAAAGATAAATGATTCTGTTTAAGACGTCTTAAGTATTATTCAAAGCTGTATTGAAGTAATCTCTCAAAGACACAAATACCTTACAGGCTATGTTGGTTTAGAACACAGAAACGTACCTAAGCATCTTTGATTCACTACTCGGTCACTGTTAGTACATACTAACAATGCAGAGACTTCCCTTTAGACGAGCTATCCACCAATAGAATATGAATAGAAGCATGGAACAATACACATCTAAGGCGCCGTCCCATTGCCATCGCTCGTGCGATGTTGCGATGTGATTTCATCGTGCGATGAAACCGCTGCGCGAGCAGGAAAGAGAAAAAAAAAACTCTTTTTAAAAAAAATATTGAATTGTTATCAGTTCTCGAGAAGTTTACAAAGTTTCAATGAGATCTGACCGTTTAAAGTCGGTCAAAATCGCGCTCTTAGGAGTCAGTTACATACAAGCAAACAAACATACAAGTGAAGCTAATATAAAGCGTGTAAAAATAAAACGTAGATCACATAAAATACTGTTTAAAAACAGAAATCAGTGCGGTGAATTTCACAATCAGTATTTCGACGTACAGAAAAAGAAGAAGATTTTTACGAATATTTGTCTATGTCAACAGACTCATTTGATAAGACAGATTTTGGTCATTCAGCACTGATCAGTATGTTTGATCGGACGACTGTCCGATCAATACGATGCATAAAGGGTCGCGCGACGAAAACTAAACAATTTGGTCGCATCGCATGATCGCACGACCTCCAATAGGACATTTAATAGATATCAGTATGTTTGAACGCACGGTCGCACGATCATTTTCGTCGGATGGACGCATCATCACGCGAGCGAAGGCAATAATAGGACGTCGCCTATCCCTAGCTTCGTTGGGCACGCCATGATTGCAGCAGTAAGTCCCTCCTTCGAGGAGTGTATTGAGAGGCGCCACGGGGCGTCCTCACCTTCCACCTGACGCAGGTCCTCACCGGACACGTTTGTTTCGGGAGGTTCCTGTTTCGGATATAAGCCGGGAGGAAAAGCCCAGGTGTTTCTACTGCGTATAACACCCTGAAGAAACGGTGGAGCACACGGTGGAGGTCTGCCCGGTTTGGGCGGAGCACCGCTGTGTCCTTGTGGAGGCGATCGGTGGCGGCGATCTCTCGCGTCTGGCCCTGGTCCAGGCCATGGTACGGAACGAGAGTGCATGGGTAGCCGTCACCTCCTTCTGTTAGCAGCAATGCTCGCAAAGAGGGAGGCGGCGCACGTGAGGGAGAGGCAGTAAATGCGTCCTCACGGCCCTAGTCGGCGCAGAAGACGGCTTCGGCGTCAGGAATCCCACGCTGATTCCTGGCCACCGTAGGCGCGGGCTTGCGGATGGCGAGTAATGGGTAGCTCGCTGTCCGGTAAAGACCAAGCCCGGATCGACAGCGCGTTGTGTTCCACGCACGCCTCAAAGAGCAACTGAAAGAATATGGATGGGTTTTAGTCAGTGAAAATCTGACAGGGCCTCCTGCTTCACCCTAAGCGGGAGAAGTTATTTGATGATGACCCACCCTCAAAAAAAAAAATTTAAAAATCCTAGCGTCGTAATTATGACTATCTAGCTGATCTGATGTCCGGTGTCGCCCGGGTGAATTTCATATTTTCCGGTGGATTTTAGATAAAAAAATCTTTCAAAGAAACCTTGTCCACTCTCATTGACAATTGCGAACACAAAAAAAAATCTTCTACGGGCGAATTTCACCAAACTTTTATACCTAGAATAAGTCTTATCCTGAGAATAATTTTTGATTTTTTGACAGATTTTCCATAATAGAATATCGTCCGACGTAAATTTTATTCCACGGATAAAAGTTATTTGACTTTGGTAAAATCAGCTCTTAGGGCTGATTTTACGAAAGTATTTATTTAGTATTTTTCGCAGGTTTTCGCAGGTTATGACTTATTCTAGGTATAAACATTTGGTGAAATTCGCCCTAAATCGATTAAGCTGTTCTCAAGGGATAATCTTTCATTTGTGCGGCAATTGTATTTCGTACTAGTATTATGTGTAAAAGTTTGATGGACGGATATTTGTTATTCTTTCACGTAAAACCTGGATTAACACATAGAGTAGGGTAAGTTTTAATCACGGTAGTACGTTCCCACGGGATAAACCGAGCTTCACGTGGGCGAAGGCACTGGCTTACGCTAGTTATATAAACAACCACCGAACAGCGCGGCTCTTTTGAAACGATCATTTGGAACCAACTAACTTCTGACGTTTCTTAAGTGCCCGTAGGCTTATGTGAAATAAAATGTTTTGTTTTTTTTTTTTGATCATGCAAACGCCATTAGATCACAATTTGTTTTTTTAATTATTTTTTATTTTGTTATGTTATGTTATACGTGTGTTTCGTTTAGTTTATGATATTCCTATGCGAGTCCTAATCAATCCTTTTTCTTTCAATTTACAATTGGAAACTAGTGCTCTTTTATAGAAGAGTCAACGGCAGTCGAAGGCTGCCGTGTCGACGCGTGTCTGCGGGTGCGCCTTTGCTGTTGATGCGTGCTGCTCGTGTATATGAGCTCTTATTGGTTCCAATTTTTATTAAAGTCGTTTTTCAATTTACGGAGATTCGTCGGGAAAATGAATTTTTGGTAAAATAATCTATGTGCTTTATTTCCCAGTGTCATAACCACAACACCGATGGTTTGGTACAAAAATACACAAAGTATCGTTTCACAACTTAGCTTAGCTCGCATATACGGTGAATCTTCCTTACTTATGACTGTATGTGGAGAGCTAGCCTTAGACTCAAACAGAATACATTGAAACCTTTGATTGGTAAACGCAGTTTGCTTGTATCTAACTGTTGAATTGATTTACCTGGGTAACACTCAACACAAGTCCCCCAAAATCAAAGAGAATGCATTGCAGAAAGGAAATGAGAGGATTGTTTGTAGATCGAATATTGTTCTTCTGATTTATCAAAGCTCTCTCATTTGATTCTTATAATATTTGCGGCAAACTCAGATTTGTTACCAACAAGCGCCAACCACTGATCTGTTCACCAATTTATGTGATTTTATAATGTAGTTTGTAATAAATATAGTGTTAAATTATTTAAGGCGCAGTAAAACGATTTTTTTTAGGTATTTGACAATAGCGAATCGCGGCAACAAATACCTAAGGTTCAAAACAGCGATGCGTTTGATGTTAGTTGAACTCTCAATAATATCTTGACGAAAAATATATTTTGAGTTCTGTTTTATCATAATGCAATTTTATTTTAATGAAAGATTTTTGAATAAGCATTTTCTTTGAAAATTTGACAACACATATTTTTTTTTTGACTTGTAATAATTATGTTATGTTTTTGCGGTGTCCTATGTTTGGGAAGCGCCTTAACCCCGTTCCTAAACAGTTACCGGATACTGTTTACACGATAGTAATGTTCCATATGCAAGTTGATTGCTAAGAGTAAGGATGCTAGCAGAGCATGTCGGTAACCTTCGACCTTGAGCTGGCCTAGTATCCTACTTTGTTTCAATAATAGCGTTAGTACTTACGTCCAAGCATCGCTTTCTATTGAATTACTTACAAATTTTACAAAGCACAAAAGCTAAAAGCCCCAGAATGTGTAGACAAAGGAACTTTTGATTGCTACGTTTTAATTAGATACAGCAAAGGTCTTACAATTAGGTAGGCAGTACCAGGTCAGTCTCGTGAAGGCAAAGAGAAGGCAAAATAAAAGCGACCAAGGAACTGTGGCTTGATGAAAATTAATTTTCTCATTGGCGAAAATATTAATTATTATTTTCTTTTCAAACTATGAGGCTTTGTTAGTCAAAGGTTAAACACTCCTAAAAGGATATCCTAATAATATTATAAATGTCAAAGTTTGTATGTTTAGATATTTAAATGTTTGGATGTTTGTCACTCAATCACGAAAAAACGGCCGAACGAATTTGGCAGAAATTTGGCACACATACAGTTTATAACCATACAACACATATTTTTTTAAACGTTGCCCCATACTAGGATTTTTTCTGTATTGTAGGTGAGTTTACAAACATTTAAACTCACTTACACAAACAGCCAGACCCGGAACAACTACTTGGTCATACAAATATTGGTTCCGTGCGGGAATCGAACCCGCGACACGCAGCATAACATTAAAATATTGGATACTTTAACATATTGGATACTTTTTATCTCAGTAGTACCTTCTGGTGGAATAATTTTTGACCTCCAAGCGGGCGAAACAGCTGGCGAAAGCTAGTTTTAAATAAATCATGAAATGTTTAGAAATATTTTATTGCTTCCTCCAATTAAGAGAGACCGCGTTGATGTTTAACTTGTGTTAAATATTTTAATGAAATATTTAGATACTTTTCGGCTAGCTAGCAATGCCAGATTAATTGAAACTTTGAATTGTGTGGGTTTGTTGAACGTCAAAATTATTTCTGAGGGATTCTTTAAATAAATCATCAAATGTCAGGAGATCTTTAGTTGCTTGTTTCGCGTGATAAAGGTGTTGTTGATATTATTGCTAATTTCTTTTGAAAGGGGTCTTGTTGAATTGAAATACTTATTTTAAACAAATAATATTTTCGAGTGTGCTCGGTTAGTTGTACCTTTACTGTTAGAGTGTAAAAATACCCTTGACAAAAATTTCATCACCGCATTCAAAATTGCTGTTAAACGACTTTTATTGCATAAAATAATTGCTGTTAAACGACTTTTATTGTTGGTGTAAAAGTTCTCTGTTCACGGTAGCGCACAGTTTAACGTACGCTAAACATTGTGCATAGGATCAACGGTACAGGGATCGTGGTAGTATTTAAAGATAAGTTAGTTACATTTAAAACTTGATTTTGTAACAAAACGGGAAGAGTAAGTGACTCTCGGTTGGGAAAAAATACCCTTAAGTATTTTAGCACACATTACATAGATACTACAAATTACAGATATAAATAGATTCCTCCCTTTTACAAGATAAACCGCACAGTAATCGCATAAGTAATATCGAATATTTTTCATAATCTGTCAGCTAGATTGATGAGTGTGTTGGAAAACCTCGATTATGTGAAAGTGTTAAAAATAACCGTTTTTCTTTAAACAATATTGTTACTAATGTGGATTTATTGATAAACCAATAAACCCTACATCTTATTCGAAACATCGAATATTGCTTCGAACTTAAAATGGAATAACCATTATAATTATGAGATCCACGTAGTTTTTGTCAATAAAATCAATATCTGTTGGCCCTAATTCTTTTCAATGTATTTCTATATACGATCTTAAGTAGGAGTCAAGATCATCACTCACAAAGTATTATATTAATACACATAATTAGGCACATACTTACTGGGCCCAAGCAATCTACTAAATCAGTTACCGAGGTAGGTGGGCACTGTTAGCGTTGGGTGCGCTAACTGTACCGGAACCTTTAAGAGTCAGGCGCTAATATCTTCTATACCCCCGACCGACCCTTGCTCGTTGAAGCACCAGCCCGCGCCGCAGCTGAGCCAGTAGAGTTAAACTCCCCATCTAATAATGATAATGCCATTATTTTGATCCAGCCTGTCCCCACTCGCTGTCCCCCTATCAGTAACGCCCTGAGCCGAGGCCCGTACCCCACAGGGGGTGCCCTCAGCGTGCAGTCGCCTAGTATGTAAATTTAGTTTTTAAGCCCTGGCTGGAGGCGTTAAGTTAACTCTTAATGGCAGCCACAGGAAAGCCCGGTTAAGTAGTCATGGCCTCTCAAGGTCAACTACGAGATGCCCAACAAAAAAAAAATATCTTCTTAAATGACTGACTGACGGATCCACGCACAGCCTAAACCGCTGATCGTAGAGACTTGAAACTTGGAGGATGTGCTCTTTTTATGCCGTAGGCATCCGGTAAGAAAGGATTTTCCGATATTCTATCGGGGGTGAAAAACGGGGGCAAAGTTTGTATGGGACAACGTGATTCCTTGGTCCAATCTACTTCAAATTTTGCATAAACATTCTATAAAAGAATTGATGGAAGACGTGTTTCGTATTTTATTGAAACTCATTGTCAAACGGTGTTATTTTGCGGGTGATTTGCATCGAAGTTGCAATCAATGCTCCATAATGCTTTGGATTTAAATTATATTTAATTTTGAAACATGTTTGAATACTCAATCCGATTTTATGTATTCAAAAAAGGTTGAACTTACATAAAAGTTTGGTGCAATGCAATATTCTTAAAATATACTTAAACTTAATACTATTGGTTTCAGCCGAAACCAGCAGTACGCGACCGGTTTAGATATATACATAATATACTATCTATCATTATCATATTAATTTAATGCATTCCATATTATAAAAAAAAATATATTACAAAGAACTTAAAGCCAGGCACAGAAATATGTATCACTAGCTTTTGCCAGCGACTTCGCCCGCGCAGAACTTTCATCCCCTATTTAACTCCCTTAGGGGTTGAATTTCAAAAAAATCCTTCCTTATTCCTTGTCTACATTATAAACGGAACCTCTGTGCAAAATTTCAGCTTTCTAGGTCTAAGGGTTTGGGTTGGGCGTTGATGAGTCAGTCAGTCAGGACTTTTCTTTTTTTTTATTTATATATAGATATGCAACGCTTGCAATGCAATGCTTTTGTGCCTATTAGTCCCCCTGCTGGGGCACAGGCCACCTCTAGATGAGAGAGAGTGGGATGTAAACCACCATGCGGGCCTACTGCGGGTTGGTATAACTATACTTACTACGGTTTGACTATCTATTCTTACTACTAATACAGCTAAAGAGTTTTGTTTCCTTTTTTTGGTTGTTTGAACGCGCTAATCTCTAGAAATGCCATCACATCTTTTAAAAACCAATATAGGTATTCAATTTTTCAAATTATTTCTAAATTCGCTTGAGTGATCGAATACAACCGGAGTCACTTTTCTACCAGCCTGAATAATATAAGGTTCCCTTTGGCAAACAACCTTCACAGTATATCCTAAGTCTCCAATTTCACTGTTGTATTATAAAGTTACGCTCGTAGTTATAGAGAACTCTGGTTTGATCGTGGTCGATCCTATATAAACACAGTTATTTGTTACCGATCCCATGAGAGTCTATTCCCATGGATATTGTAACTTGTAATAATTTAAAGCCATATCTGTTTAATCTGATATCAGTTGTTGTTGGTCGAATACAAACACGTATCTATCCCCTTTATAGTCATATATTATGGTGAAGGTTATTTCACCTCCTCTCATGTTCTCCTTGTCATTCTTCTGTCTTTATAGTGAGAGGGCTTTACACTGAAAACAAGGACATTATTATATTCTTCTCCAACCAATTTAGTTAGACTCATTCTGTTCATTTAATACCACAAATATTTATTTCAAAATAAAAATCCAAACACTAAGCTAATGTACATTTTAAATTTCAGATTCTTTAGAAGAATAATACTGCTACCGAAAAAGAACTTAAAAAATAAACCAAACAAGAATAAAACGTGAACAAAAATCGAACACAGAATAGTCTTATTGGTGTAGACATTTTCATCCAGGTATTACCTTCATTTGTGTATAAAACGTCGATACTACAAGATAATATAAAGGTTTTTTACAGATTTCCCAAGAGATACGGGCCTACACATTTACATAAACTTGTAGGGTAGATATAGGATGGCCTACCAGTGAACAAACTTGGGGTGTTTGGTACTATTGACATACGGCTATTAGAATATAAGAAAACTAGTAACTTGATCCTGCTTCGCACGGGTGCTATGTACAGATGTGGCGATATGTCAAAATATCTTCTGTGCCCTATAAACGAAAAAACAAAATAACCAGTGCGCTAACTGTTTTATAGAAAAGTGCAATACCTATGAGGTCAAAATGTATACTTAAACCAGCAATATTTTTTTATAAGTGTCGTAAAGTTTCTATGCTAGGAGCTTTAGAATCATATAAGCTATATTCATGGCTACAGTTTACGCACTAGTTAAAATTGTATCCCATATAAGTAAAAGATTAATACACAACCTTTGTGTATAAATTTTATAAATGGTGGTGAAAATCACATTAAAATCCATTGTCAGTATTTTAAAAAAAAACAGCTTCGTTTTTACACTATGCACCTATAGATAATTATTCATTTATGTATGTAGTTGAAAACCAAATGGAATGAGTGAAAAAGATTTATTCAATTGGTATTTTAAATAAAATGTGTAAGGGCCTTATTTAGCAAATAAATTCAAATATTCATGCAAAAGCAAGCATTTGTGTGGTAGATATTCTAGCACTAAAATTGAGGCACTAATACAACAACAAACGACTACGAAATTGAACATTGTTGTCTGGAAAATTTGCTGTTCTATAATATTTTTAGTACATGTTCAATTTGCCAGATGTTTCAGTCCTACCTATGTAATGGAGGGTGATGAACCTATGGTCATCAACCGGGTACAAATCCAGAGGCCGGGCTACAACTGAAAAATTCTATACTCCATTTGAAATAAGATTAGACATTTAAACAACATTTTTAACAGTCCGTTCAACTGATTCTGAATTCTATACCGTAGGCATAAGGACGGCTTTAAAAGCAAAAGAGTAGTCTGTTATAATACCAACTGTTTACTGCATCTGCCATTTGTCATGTCACCATTGGCTACCGACGCAATAGAAGTCAAAATCGGTTGATCGGTATCACAAACTTAACTACAACAAAGATTACGAAACTACATTTTGGAAGGGGCGACTAGAATCAATTCTATTTTAATGTAAATGTTGACGTTCAAAAGTGCCTTTTAAGTGCCTATTTGAAATAAATGCTTTGACTTTGACTTTTTACGATCAAAAACATTTATATCTATCTCCAAAATAATAATTGCCATAAACCCGTTACAAAAATAAAAACACGTAAGAATACACACCCGGGTACTAGGGCACCAGACAAACGAAATAGCTTGCGCCATCTGCTAGCATCGTAAATAAAACGGTTTTATCATGTGGAGTCAGTGAACTATAGACAGCCGAGACTTTAGAGAATACTCCACTGGATTACACCAAAAAAATATATAAAATGGAAAGCGAAAATAAACTTGGGAAATAAATGGATTGAATAATGGATTATTTGTCTCCTTATCGTAAAAGTAAGTAATGGAAAAGAAACTTTGGGAATTAAGCAAAAAAGTAGGTCAGTGTGTTGCTTCTTTGGTTTTTAGTGGGAAGGCGGAAACCAAGGAAACTGTAGGATCTTTTCAACTGTCAAGAAAATAGATATACAGGGTGTAACAAAAACGGTATTGCTATCCAGCACTAAAGATATCAGCTGGTATAGAATCACTTTACATCGTTTGAGCTCAAAATTAAATACTCTAAGAATTTGTACCAAATTTTCGGTTTCATATGTTTCTTAAATTCAAATCATAACAAACGTGACACCGCACTACGTAGGTCAATAACTTTCCACGTACTTGCCAATATCACGATAAATCTCTTCCGAGTGATGCGTTTATTTCAATTTGAAAAGTTCGGTGTCTGGTATCAATGTATTAAAAATTCTCATAACTTCCGAACACGTAGAGATAGGATTAAAAAACCCTTCTAATATCGTTTGATATAATCCAAAAATTGCCGTGGCCTTGGTATGTATATACCCTTTCCGTTACACGTTGTATAGTTAAAACACTGTATCGTCAGCAATGTGGTATTAGAAAGGCTGACACTTGGCTTTACGTTATGTTTTTGTTTGCCTACACTGTCCTACTGCTAAGCAAAAGTCTCCCGCAAATCCTACCAGGGATTCTTTTCCGGTATCACCGTTATAAAGCCCTTGCGGTAGTTTTGCCACCCTGTTCCTGGACTGGCCTCGGCGGCGCCGTTTATCCTCGGGCACCCATCGTATAGAGACAACCAGCAATCAGTATACATGCGGCTGAAGTGACCCGCTCATACCCAAAAAATTCCAATTCAGAAATCTGGGTAAATAGGATAAAATTCTGATTTTAGCTTTTTTTTCATGCATCAATGATTTAAATAAAGAAATCTAATTCAATCCCTCAGTTGGTGTCTTCTTAATTTAGTATTTTGGACCTGGCATTTTTTCGTTTTTATTATTAGTGTTTATCAGTGGAAACTTGTAAATTCACTTCAATTTCATATTGTTTGAGAACACTGCGTCTGTAAGTTTCTCAAAAATGTACAAAATAATTCATAAAAATATCTTCTCAATTCCATATCTTCCACACATTACTCCCAACTCAATAATCTACAACCTTGCTCAAACCTTCTAAGTTAATCCAAAGCTTAATTAATTCAAATTTTAATAACACTACCCGTTATATTAGATTGGTAGTTTGAAACCGAAGCTCATTGGCTGTAAAATGCTTTGTTTACGCCAGCGACATCTGGCGGCAAGAGCGAACAATTGCCACTAAGCAGTTATGCGCGAGAATTGGGTATCTTTGATATTGATATTGTTAGTAAATGTTCCATTTGACACTGCCAATATCAAATAGTATGTTACAGGCATTTCAGCCAATAGGCTGAAATAGCAATGAATGATAGTAGTGCCAGTTCAAGCAATAGCTTGACTGTCACTCCAGATTTCGGCCATGTGGACTGAAGTAAATAAAGTCATTGTATATGTATTAATCAGGAATTTTTGTTTTTAGGGCACTCAAATTAACCAATACGAAGTTGTTAAAGGTTTATTGAAACACACACTGCTTACTAGTTCTAGACTTATCCGGAAAACAGAATGTAGCTAAAAATAATATGGCTAGGTACAAATAATATGGTTCGTTTGGCAAAGAAAGGATAATTTTATTATTTACCCTTTTCTAAACATTTGCTTAACAACATGTACCTACCTACAACTTAATTAATATCATAACTTACAACCTTACTTCATCCTCACTTATAGGTACTTCTTTCACATGTCTACCACCGTAATGAATCCATAAATTTAATAATATAATTTATCTTTGCATATTTAAAAACCATCCAAGTCGTTTTTTCCGTTTGTCTGTGAGACCGGAGTTTTTACGATGATTTAGAGCATTTATTACGTAGGTACGGCTTATGTGAAAAATACATTAAAATTTTACTTGGTCATAGCACAGAAATGCGCAGGAACCGCTGGATGTGAGAATCACAGAATAGATCGAAGTGGTGGAGCTTGAGGGAGGCATATGTCCAGCAGTGGACATCTTTTGGCTGAAATAATGATGATGATGATGATAGCATAGAAATCTCGATGTTTTTACTTGTTGGCATTGCACCTATGCGAAGTAGGGGCGGGTCGGTAGTAAATATATAAAAACAACTTATTCCATATGGTAAAATATCAAATAGTTTGGTAAACCGATAAAGTTTGCTTTAGCAGCGGCAAGAGGCCTTTATTAACCGTACGGGATTATCCTGTGCCATTGTGTAGGCACCATTAACCATGGTGTAACATCCCATTGTCCTTACAATGTTATCTATATGAAGGAGTGGGTTGATTTATTAATGTATGTGGGTGAAGAAGCTGTCTGTTGTGTATGTGTCTGCTCGTTATTCGAGTTGGAATTTCATAGGTTTGATAAGAATTTTCTAAACACTTATTTGAGGTCTAATATTTTCTCAGCCAGGTTCTTCATTTTCATGTTTTTGACCAACCCCGAAAAAATAAGATATCATTTGTTTTTTTTTTGTTTTTTCGTGCATAATCAGCCTATAACATTCCCACTGCTGGGACACAGGCCTCCTCTCTGTGAGAGGAACTGGGCCGTAATCTACCACGCGGGCCCAGTGCGGGTTGGTAGATGACACATGTCTTCGAATTTATTATGTATTATTTATTTATGTTTGTTACCTCGGAACTCCGTCATTTATTTATAAACCAACTAGCTGACCCGACAGACGTTGTACTGTCTTAACTCTGAATATTGAATTCACATTGGTATAGTATTAGAAAAGTTAATATGGTCGTTAAGTTTTCTTAAATTTTCTAATGTTACGCGCAACTTTCTTAATTTTTTATTTCTTATGAACCTTCTCTTGACAATAACAAATACAACAAAAAAGAATTAGCAAAATTGGTCCAGCCGTTTACATGTGATGCCGTGACCAAGGGAAATAGGGATTCATTTTTATATGTATTGATTTACTGATACCGAGTGGTCCCATATAAATTTGGTCTAGTTCTCATTAGTGTTTTTTGAGTTAACTTCAATAATATGTTTTTTTTCCACTCAGTTTATGTTGATAATGTTATAATAATTTCCTATACCTAGTGTAGGTATACGTATTTTTGTGGGAGAGGTACTACAACGAAAAAGTGAAATATAAAAAGTTTATAAAAAAAATAAACAACTGACTTCCAAAATAAACACTGCAAAGTGAAAAATTACTTTAGTTTCGGAAGTCGGTGGCACAAGTACAAAAATACAAAACATAAGACACCAACTTCCGAAATTAAAGTTAAACACTTTGTTGTGCTTTTTTATAAAAGTCAGTTGCCTCAATCAAATTGGAAGCTCTAAAATAAGTACCAAATTTTAACAACCTGTCAGTATCTTGTCCAATATTTTAGAAGGATGTACGCTACGCTAATAGCTGCCTCAATTTCTGGGCCAGTCTGCAGGACTACCATGAAAATATTAAACTGAAAAAATAAATAAAGGTGAAACCCGACATTCTGATCGAAAAGCAGAGAAAAGAGATTCAACGCCTTTATACTAAACAGTTAGTGTAGTTCATTTTTATTTTCAACGAGAAAATGTATTCTTCAAACGATACAACCCCGGTCGAGTAGTAACTCATGTCTAGATATTTTCCTCCGATAGGAAAAAGTATTCAGATTTTACCTAGTCGAGTTCCGTTTCTACCTGTCTGTAACAAAAAACTGTAGGTAAATGGAAATGCTTTTAAGATTTTTGCTGTGGATTTTATTAGAGAAATATATTTATTAGACTCGCACAGGAATATCACAAACTAAACTACACAGTATGCTTGATAAAATATAAAAGTAAAATTAAAAAGAAAAAAAAAGGAAAGTTTAATTAAAAATCAACTCCCGCGGGTCCCGCACGAGGCCTCAGCATGATGCTGCAACATTTAAAAAAAGTGTCGCAGCGCTGGAATATCTGCCCAATGTGAATGTCACGGACAGATACAGAAAAAAATAATAAAAATACGGTAATATGTGTAAAATAACTAAATACGAATATACATATAATATAGTAACATTAAAGTAATCCGCGTGTCTGCACCCCACGTAACATCTATTACTTGTCTATGCCTTGAGTGTCTGTGACACTATGGCATCGCTGTGACAAGTACATTTAACGTTACGTCAATACTTCATCTAAATATTTTCTGGGGGAAATCCTTCCATTTTGCATGTGATTTATTACTTCTGTTAGCCATTGCCTGTGATTTTGTCTACGTGTATTTTGAATATAATCAAAAGAAGCCCTTCCTTCTCCAGGTTCCAAACCACCAAATTCAATATCCAATTCCATATCGATCGGATTAGTGCTGGCGTGAAAAAGCAACAGACAGACAGAGTTACTTTATAATATTATTATTAAAGTTTGAATTTAAAATATGAAAAATGTTAATATAGAACTCCATGTAAAATAGCCTATTTTAGTGGCAACACCGTCATTAATAACTATTAATTTCGTATATGAATTGACTAAGTATCTAAGTTATTTCCTTAGCGACAAGAATGGCTTGTTTGAAAATTCGGTACATGAGACATTTCATCTTCACATCATATTTTGGCAACGGCCTTAAATACTATAAATAAAGTAGGTGCTTGAGACTGAATGGCGATTACATTATTATTATTCTGATACGACGTTATTCAGCAAAAAAAAAACAAGAGAAAACTGCAAATCATTTTCAGAGGCGGCGAGCCAATATCAATAAAACCTTATGCCCTTGAACTTATAAAATAAAGATTTTCTCCATACATGTTACAAGCAGGCGTAATAACCATAATATTGTGATGTTTATTTTATACATAAGCGCTGAATTAACTGATACAAAGCGATTCGCAAGCATGATAGGTTTTTTCAATTAGAAGTAAAATTTAAGTACTAAGTTTAAGTTCCCCGCATACATAGTTTGTGACTGAAAACTTAGAGAAGGAATAAAGAAACTCTCTTATATTTTTGTACAGGTATAATTTAACGTATTTAAAAAAATTGTCAGTTTAACTTACCGCAAATATTCAAGTCATCATTATCATCAGCAACGGACGTTTTTTGGGAAATGATCAGCCGGAAAACGTTCACTGTTGGACATGGGAGGCCTATGTCCAGCACTGGAAGTACCAAGCACTATAATTTCAACCTTCTCGCACTCGGCGGATTCCTGCGGCCTCACCAGTTCATCAGTCCACCTTGTGTGTGATACTTTGCAACGCTACGTCTTCTAGTACGCGGTCACCCTTCCAGAATTTTTCGGCCCCATCAACCAACTGTTCTGTAAGCAATGTTCCCTGCCCACTGCCAGTTTGACAAATCTTCGGGGTATGTCGGTTACCTTGATTCTCCTACGGAGCTCTTCATTAAATGAATTCCTAAATGTATTAATTATTCCCAAATACCATTGTTCGTGATCGTCAAAAACCCATTACATTTAACTAAAAAAATATAACTTTTCACTTTCATGGGCGACGTGTGTTTTAATATTACACCCTGTATATTTATAGGTCCTATAAATTGCAGACACTTAACACACTTTCCCTCCAAAAGGCATGTATTTCGGAACATTCTCCGGAGGTCATAAAAATGTTTAGCTAGGTACTAAAATATGCTTTTAATAATGGTCCTACGGTTTGGCTATTAATCCTGGTCCTTCGGGGCCGGATGAAAAAAATTACACGATGTAGTCATAGCGATTTATGGTAATATATATCTTGGTTACATTTTTTATTCTGTAAGATGAATTTGATTATACGAAGGGAGGTTATTGTCCACTTTTTGAACCTAAAGTAGGCTACAAAAATATGATTAGTAAATTGGGTGTATTTATCCACCGTCTGAATGTCTGATCATCAACTCCTTTGATAATATGTATATGTAAAGATTGTTCCAATTTGTAAAGAGCTATCTTCTATTTGACGGCGCTTTGACGTCAAAATCAAAATGACAACGTCAAGAGTGGCTTTATGGTCGCTGTCAAAGCCACTCTAGCGGAGCGTCGTGTTAATGGTAGCGGGGCGGCCATCTTTTAAAACACACTGTTTGAGGGAACGGCGCCAGCGCACCATATCTGCGACGAATCGCTTTCCATCGCGTCAATCATAGTGATTTTTAATAAGATTTGCGAAGACTTGGAGATTAGAGAATATTGTTTTATTATTAGAAGGTTAATTTAAGTGATACTGTAATCGAAGAGAAACATTATAATAGTTGATTTTCGGAGGTATTCGGTTTTATTCACCGCCTTATTTCCACGCCCTGCGAGATGAGTTCTGATGATGGTCCTCCTGCGCCTTCATCAGAAGTGGGATCTAACGGACTGCAAAGTGAAGCGAAGTCACCGGATAAAACAACCGCTGAACAGCTTTTGTGTAACATGGAAGCGTTACTTACCCGAGTTTTAGCAGCGCAACAGACACCAATAGTGAGTACTAATCAAACGCCATTTTTAAAGTTTGATCCGGATGAGTCAGACTCAGATATCGATGATTGGTGTAAACTAACAGAAGCAATTGTGCAACATAAACGCCTGGAAGGAATTAACCTACTCGTGGCTCTGACGGGTGTCCTAAAAGGCCGTGCAGCTACATGCCTTACTAAGCTAAACTTAAACGACATTACATGGAGTTCAGTTAAAGAGATTTTAATCGCAAGGTTTGCTAAACCGAGACTCGTTCAAGACTACTTCGACGATGTCTTGCGATTCCAAATAGGCGTTAAAGAGACGGCGTCTGAATCCGCTCTTCGGTTATGGAATCTCATCGAACGAATTCCTAAATCCACGATGCCTGAAGAAGTCATAACTGGATTTGTTATATCGGTGCTGTGCCAGAAAGATAGCATAATACGTCGTGAATTAAATGCACAAACAGTTACGAGTCGAGCTCAATTATTCCGAATCCTTGGTGGAATATCACTTAAGCGACGTTTGGATACTGAAGCCCAAGAACCTGAAGCCAAGCGAGCTCGTATGACGGAGAGATTCAGTGGCAGGTGCCACTTCTGTGGATTGCCTGGTCATCGTATAGCTGAGTGTAGGAAACGACGTGACGGTATTGGATCGAAATCGCAAGATACTTCAAGTTCATCACCTACTATGGAGAAGAAGGCTACTGTGACCTGCTACACGTGCGGCCAACCTGGGCACGTGGCGACTGTTTGTCCGGACAGGAAGAATGGTGGCGGAGCTGCGGTCAAGGAAGTACATCAATGCGAGCACCGCCCATCCAGGGGTACTTTGAGGACATCTTCCGGTGAGCTAGTCTGTTTTTTATTTGATAGTGGGTCATCTTGTTCTCTTTTAAAAGAAAGCTTCTGTGACAAACTTTTGGGTACTGTGCGTAAGAGTCTCGTTTATCTAAGTGGCATAGGTGGTGATGATGTACAATGTAAAACCCAAATTCAAAGCGATGTGACAATTGACCAACTCACAGTTAATTTACTTTTTCATGTGGTCCCAGATAGTCATATTTCTGATCCTATCATAATCGGGAGAGACATTTTTGAGCAAGGGCTATGCGTCAAAATTGACAATGACAATCTTAAATTTTATTCCAAGGAACAAACTCATTTTTGTGACACAAACTCTTCAAACAGACTCGAGTTTTCCAAAATTGACACGGATTTACAAGGACAGGATAGGGAATCACTAATATCATTATTAAGCAAATATTCCGACTGTTTCACCGAAGGCATTCCTACCCGCCGAGTTAAAACAGGAGAATGTGAAATTAATTTGGTAGATCCACATAAAACGGTGCAACGGTGTCCATATAGGCTAGCGCCGGCAGAAAAACAGGTAGTCAGAGATAAGGTTCAACAATTGCTAGATGCTGGGGTGATTCAGGAAAGCTCTTCCCCCTTTGCTAGCCCGATACTGTTAGTCGATAAAAGGGATAACTCATATAGAATGTGCGTGGATTACCGGGAATTAAATTCCAATACACAGCCCGAGCACTATCCTCTGCCACGTATTGATGAGCAAATAGATCAGCTTGCCGGGGCTAATCATTTCTCAATATTAGATATGGCATCAGGGTTCCACCAAATAATGATGCACCCTGATTCTGTGGGAAAAACAGCATTCGTTACACCCGAGGGGCAATATGAGTACCTTTGTATGCCCTTCGGGCTGCGAAATGCTCCATCAGTTTATCAGAGGTGCATCTCTAAGGCTCTGAATCATCTTAGAGATAAGCCACTGATCTATATGGATGATGTTTTGTGCTACTCTGTTGACGTAACTGAAGGTCTGCAGCGCTTAAACACGGTTTTGGGTGCTTTAGCAGAAGCTGGGTTTACATTAAATCTCCATAAATGTAAGTTTATGAAGCGTAAAATAGAGTATCTGGGATATTCGCTTCAATCTGGTGAAGTAAGACCAAACTCTCGGAAAATACAAGCGTTGGTAGATTCTCCTCAACCAAAAACAGCCACTCAGGTACGAAAATTCTTGGCCTTGCCTCCTACTTTCGTAAATTCATTCCCGATTTTACACGTATCGTGGGACCGCTGTATCCTCTCACGAAATTAAAAGGTCCCATTAATTGGACTCGGAGACACGAGGAAATACGTAACGCTATAATACGTATACTAACATCTGAACCGGTACTAACTATCTTTGACCCGGAACTACCAGTAGAGTTGCATACTGACGCAAGCTCAGAAGGGTATGGTGCGATTCTCATACAGAAAAAAAATAATCTACCGCATGTCGTGGAGTATTTTAGCCGACGCACGTCGGAAGTAGAATCGCGCTATCACTCGTACGAATTAGAGACGTTAGCAGTTGTACGAGCAGTAGAACATTTCCGGCATTACCTTTACGGTCGGCGTTTTGTAGTTTTTACGGACTGCAATTCCCTAAAGGCCTCAAAATCTAAAAAGGACCTCACTCCTCGCGTACATCGGTGGTGGGCTTTCTTACAAGCCTACGATTTTGATATTGTTTATCGTGAAGGACGAGGAATGGAACACGCGGACTACTTCTCGCGAAATCCTCTACCTAATATCGATGCTGCCAGTACATCTTCTGAGAGTTCACAGGCAAAGCAGGTTCAGTATATTGAGCTTCATCAAGATTGGCTTTCTGTCGAACAAAAGCGTGATAGCGAAATACAAGATCTTATTGCGAAACATAATGATAATGGCTTTCCGGACACGATAGCTGAAACATATGATGTTAGAGAAGGTATTCTCTATAGAAAAATCAACCGAAACAAAACCGTTTCTTGGTTGCCAGTAGTTCCACGGTCTTTAATTTGGACACTAATTAATCACACCCATAATGAGATACAGCATTTAGGCAAGGATAAAACATTAGATAAAATTTATGAGCAGTACTGGTTTCCCGAGATGTCGAAATGCGTGCGTAAGTTTATCGACTCGTGTATTATCTGCAAAGCATCGAAGGGCGCATCGGGAGCTCAGCCCATTCAGCTCCACCCGATCCCAAAAGTTTCTGTGCCATGGCACACCATACACATCGATTTTACGGGGAAGCTTAGCGGGAAGAGTGATCGAAAAGAATACTGCTCCGTAATAATCGATGCTTTTACCAAATATGTTTTACTTGAACATACTTCTTCTCTTGACGCTAAGAGTGCGATACGTGCACTACAAAAAGCAGTTTGCCTGTTTGGAGCGCCTAAACGAATCATTGCTGATCAAGGTCGTTGTTATATTAGCTCTGATTTTAAGAACTTTTGCACTGAGCATAAGATACAACTTCATTTCATTGCGACGGGCTCTAGTAGGGCAAACGGACAAGTCGAGAGGGTTATGCGTACTCTCAAAAGCTTGTTAACCATTGTTGAAAACGATCCCAATAAAACGTGGCGCGATGAACTAGAAAACATTCAACTCGCACTCAACAGCACCAAATCTGCCGTTACAAAATACTCACCCACAGAACTTATGTTAGGGATTCGTGCACAATCGTTGGGTTTGTCCAAGCTAAACTTGGAGGTCAATGGTCAACAAGATCGCTTAGACCTCGATACTATACGGGAAGATGCGTCAGCTAATATTGAAAAAGCGGCTAAATCTGAGGTAGATCGATTTAATCGGGGCCGCGCAAAAATAAAACCGTTTACAAAAGGTGAATTTGTGTTCCTTAAAAATAGTGAACGAAGTCAAACCAAATTGGATAGAAAGTTTAGGGGTCCATTTGTCATAACTACGGTACTAGACAATGATCGGTATGAATTAAAAAGTTTGGGTGGTAGTTCTCGTCGATTGTACAAGTATGCCCACGAGAATTTGCGCTCAGTACCCCAAGGACATGATGGATTGCTTGAAATCACCACTAACCTTTTGAATTATGACGAGGCCGAGACGGCGCTAGAAGATGTAACTTTAACTGATCGAGATGACGCATTACTTTCAAACAACTGTGATACTTTGACCGTATGCTCGGATACTATTTCCGCCGACTCCCGGACAAACACAGCCGGTTCAGACACTCTCAGTGTACACTCTGATCCAGAGACATGGGATATACAAAATGAAATAGAACTTTATGCTGAACAAGATAACATGCAACTATAGGTATGTCATTACGTTTTTTATGTTATGTATGTGTTTGCTTAAGCTGTCGATCCTGGTGGATAGTGACATCCGGGTTCGCTGAACGAGGAAGGATTCACTAGTCCAGCCCAGATGTAAGGTAGTCTATCCTGGTCAAGGTGTGTCATCCGGGCCAGAAGTAAAGAAGGTTGTCTATCCTGGTCGAGGTGTGTCGTCCGGGCCGTACCTAAAAAGTTTGGTTGAAGGGATGCACTCGCTCGGTCCAGATGTATTGCGTTAGCTAACTTGTCGAAGGGACAGTGTCGTCCGGGCTAGACCCATGTGGGTTGGTTGAAGGGATGCACTCGTCCGGTCAAGTCATTGGCGATGATGGTCCTAGTTCGAATATTATAGCGTTGATGTCGATGACGATAATCCATTCAGAGAAGTAATGTTATTAGCAGGATGATCGAGCGGATGTCCTACTGATTAGAAAATCGTTTGTTCTAGATACATATTAACGCCCGAGGACGGTCGTATGTCAGTCCGGCCGTGACGGCGCTTTGACGTCAAAATCAAAATGACAACGTCAAGAGTGGCTTTATGGTCGCTGTCAAAGCCACTCTAGCGGAGCGTCGTGTCAATGGTAGCGGGGCGGCCATCTTTTAAAACACACTGTTTGAGGGAACGGCGCCAGCGCACCATATCTGCGACGAATCGCTTTCCATCGCGTCAATCATAGTGATTTTTAATAAGATTTGCGAAGACTTGGAGATTAGAGAATATTGTTTTATTATTAGAAGGTTAATTTAAGTGATACTGTAATCGAAGAGAAACATTATAATAGTTGATTTTCGGAGGTATTCGGTTTTATTCACCGCCTTATTTCCACGCCCTGCGAGATGAGTTCTGATGATGGTCCTCCTGCGCCTTCATATTTATAAATTACTTGTCTATTCAGGGTTTAGATTGACGGCTCATATGGGTCACTTATCGTCTCCCACCGTAACAAAAGAGGCGATTAAGGATGTGATCAAGGACTGGTAAGGCTACCTGCTGTTCATATAAATGGTAGCATATACAAATAAATAACTATCTTTTACTTATTTATTTGTATAAGTAGATATTTACTACCGGTTTTAAAATAATAATATGTACAAGTATATAAAACAGAAAAGAATCATAAGGCATCAAAAAGTTCGTCCGGATCATTACAGTCAACGGGAAAAGTGCCCAAAAGGCTGGCAGCGTTGCCACGTTGCATTTGCACTGTCCTCCCATACCTATTATCACTGTAATTTGAAAATATTGTTTATGGCAATTATTTTTAAAAGAGTAACCGTGGAGTTTCTTGCTGGCTCTTCTCCATAAGAAGCGATAAATTGGAACCATGCACCTATCTTCTGACGTTTCATTAGTGCCCATGCAGGTTTATGTGAAATAAAATATTTTGATTTTGATTTTGATGTAAGTATGATAGAAACTGGACTTGCTTTTCAAAAAAATTGCTCTCTAAACATACATGCCTACATATTCGCAAAACTTAAACACAGACCCCTTTATCTAAAAACATTACATAAAGTCGTGATTAACGACTATTTAATCATAGATTTTTGACGTTTACACAACGTTTGTAAATAAACCCCAACAGTTGTTAACGTCTCTTAACATATAGCAATGTTTATAAATAAACCTATTAAAAACAAAAATAACCTATATAATAACATTTTATATCTACGTATATAATGTTCTACACGTTGAGATAAAACCAAGTCTTTATAAAAATATAACAATGACATGTAAGTACAAAACGCCAACAATTATACACCAGTATCCGTGCTGCCGGTAATCAGCAAGGTTTTTGAAAAGATAATGGTCAATCAAATGTTTAATCATTTTAACACCAATAAAATCTTACACGGTCAGCAATATGGTTTCACTAAAGGACGTTGTACACATGGCTACACATCAAGCTACACATTTTCAGCTTACGCTGATCTCGTACTGTACGGAAATTCTATATAATGCGAGATCAGTTTAATACTGAAAATGTGTAGCTTAATGTGTAGCCATTTATACGACTCACACCGGTGTTACCTTATTAAAACACATATTTACAGCTTGGGAGGAGGCCCAGGATGCCTTAGGAATCTTTTGTGACCTCTCCACGCTATTTAATTGCGTTAATCACGAAACCTTGCCCTTAAAACTTGAGCATTACGGACTAGGTAAACTTTTGCTCAGTCTAGTAAAATCTTATTTAAATGATAGACAGTAAAAAGTTTATATAAATGGTGTCAATTCACTTGGTTTAAAAATAAAAATGGATGTTCCATAAGGCTCAATATTAGGTCCTTTCCTTTTTTTTTAGTATTTATTAATGATCTACCCCATTTGTAAAAAAAAATACAACCATAAATAGTGTTATTTGCTGATGATACATCCTTCATTTTTAAAATAAATAGACGTGCATCAAATCTTGACGACGTTAATAATATCCTAATGCTGGTAAAAAAATGTTTCACTGCTAAAAAATAAGTATTAAATGAGAAAAAAACTAGATGCACAAGATTTGCTTTACCAAATGTTAAAAATACTGATTGTGACATAGTATTAAATAAAGAGAAACTAGAATTCTTCGATAAAACTGTTTTCCTAGGGATCACACTCGACTCAAGTCTACAGTGGAGTCATCATTTAATAGCTCTTGCAGGACGGCTAAGTTCAGCAGCATATGCTGTAAGAAAAATCCGCCAATTCAGTAATTTAGAAACCGCGTGGCTAGTCTATTTTAGTTACTTTCATAGTATCATGTCTTATGGTATTTTAACTATGGAGACGGGCTGCAGATATCGAGTCTATTTTTATTCTGCAGAAAAGAACTATCAGAGCAATATCTAAGGCCTCCGTAGGCGAGATACTCTAACTGTTCAAAAATATTACTATCATGACGTTACCTTGTCAATAAATCTATGAGAACATCATTTACGTCAGGATTTCTTTAAATCTTTTCAGTAAAAGAGGTGAAAAACACGCCTTAGGGACTAGAAATAGAGACCAATTAGTTCAACCAGATTTCAAACTGGCTAAAGTAGACTCATCCTTTATGGGGTACTGTTTAAAATGTTACAGTAAAATACCTCCCCACATACTCCAACTGAATGAAACGAAATTTAAATCTTGTATAAAATGCAGACTATGCAGCCATGCTTATTTTATTATAAGTTGGGGGATTACATCGCTGACAAAAATGCTTGGCTAAACGCTGCTTGCCCTGCTCAATTCAAAATTCAAACCTTATGAAATGTACATACACTTGTTTGGTCTAAAATACATTATTTATTTATTATTATAATCGTCGTAAATGTGTCCAAGCCAATCTCATTCAGGTAAAATCAGGAATAGATCGCAATACTTATAGCAGTTCCGGTCGTAAGTAAAAACAAAATTCACTCAAAACGCTTGCTGATGTAAACTAGAGTAAGAGTTTAATTACGGAAGGACTGTAACCCCCTCCCTCTCAGTCCTGCCACCCTGCATACCTGTCGTAGCGTGCTACATGTTTAAATATAAAAAATCTGAATTATTTTGTTCTCACCCAGCCAAACCACTCAATGGGTGGAATGAAACGGTGATAACTGGGTTTTAACCCACTAATAGGTTTTAATCCGCGTGATTACCCATCTCTAGCCATCCCAGCACACCATCCGTAGCGCGCTACATGTTTATTAGAAAAATCAGAAAAATTTTGTTCTCAACCAGCCAAACAACTCAATGGGTGGAATGAAACGGGTGATAACTGGGTTTCATCCCACTGGTGGGTTTTAACTCGGGTGATTACCCATCTCTAATTATGTTCAAGTTCCATAAAATAGGAGGGGGACCTTATTACCATGCTTCTAAGAAAATGCTGAGGGATAAACCCAATCGAAACCAGAACTTATAAATTTAGCAGTAGCACTTGCCATCCAACGAGGCATTCTATTAAATATTTACCTTCAAATAGTTATGTTAATACCAAGCACGTGTATCTTAACTCCCACAAGGTCCAATTTAAGCCAATAATAAAACAATCCCACATATAGTCTGTGGCACGTGTTCCCGGGTACAGTTTTGTCTTAAAATGTCAACATGGGTGAGATTAGTGGACCCGATATTTAAGGATCAGAAAGCTGAGTTTGTTATGTTAGATATTATGTATAGCTTTAGAAGAAAAAAATATAAATTAGTACAGTACCAAGTACGAAGGTACCTTGTCAAAACTGAGTGTTTACTTTCGAATTTATTTTGTTTAAAAATTTCACTTTTTCAATTTACGGTTTTTATTGATATTTTTTTTAACGTTGCTATTGTTTTGTGGACTAGAATTACTTCTGGTTTCATTTATTGCATATATATAATTTCTTTACTGTATATTATGTACGTATTGCCATTCCAATACTCCATTTCCGCAGCTAGCAACACCTCAAGTCAGTCGCGGTAATGTTTTGAACTGAAACCGAACATTCCGCAAATACTGACAAACTTCAAGCAAACCGAATGTACTGTTTACTTCAAAAGTAAATGTGTGTTTGTAAGCAGTTTAGAATTTACTTCCAAATTGATTTTCGTATGAATAACCGTGTTATTGTTTTATTAGGAATACGGCTTATGATTTCGGAACTAAAGTTCGTTTTTTATCACACTATACTAATCAGACATTTCAAGTCTTTTGTGTTTGGTTTTTTGTAAAGGATTTTTGCATGAGTTTGACATTGTAACTGCCAAATTTGTCTCTGAGATTAGTAAACGATCTCTGGCTATGTTTATTTATTTGTAGCAATGGTGATCAAAGAGCAGTAGTGGCCAAACGGTGAAGGAAAACATCGTGACAAAACCGGCATGTCCTAGAACCAAAAATTCGAAGACATGTGACATTTACCAACCTGAACGGGGCCCTGGGCCCATGTGGTGGATTAAGGCCCATTCCCTCACACCGAGAAGAGGCCTGTGTCTCAGCAGTGGGAACATTATAAGCTGATTATGCTCGATTAAGTATATTTATTTTTGTAAGAAAATTTAATTAGTATTTGAAATTGAAACTGAAGCGTGGTAAAATAGAAATACTAAATTGGTGGGAAAAAACATACATTTGGTCTCTAGTCACACAAGTTAATCAATACTGTTGTTTTAAAATTTACAGAAAGAAATATTATTTTCTTGTAGGTACTGGTATTCCTATGGCAGTGTTTTCAAACGGCATTTCCCTCTGAGCTAGACTTTTAGCATAAATTTCAATATATGACACGCTCGCATTCGGATTATTGCCAACGACTCCCTGTTTATTTCGTCGAGCTATCATCAATTTTTAACCTAACTGGAAGGTTTATGTTCACGTTCGTGATTTTATGGCTTTATTTTTTCTCCAAGGACCAATTTAACCAAAACAAGTAAATATTGTGATGTGGATTTTGGCAAAGTATTGTATAGGATACCACCACCATACTGCGATCGCCCACCCGCCTGCCAAGCGTGGCGATTATGACAAACCCCCGGTCAAAAAACCGGTCTAGGTTGCCGTGCTTGGGGGAGGCCTATGTCCAGCAGAGGACGTCTTTCGGCTCAAATGATGATGATGATGATTGTATAGGAGTAGTAATCATATTAGTGGTTCAGCAGCTTGATCATCATCGAAATTATGCCAACGATTGAGGTGGTATGACAAAGGCTCCTCTGCTATCCTCAGTATCAACAGAAGGCAACTGCCACGCAAATATCGACGCGGACGCTTTGCTAGAGTGACAGTAATCAGCCAGTACTCTTAACCGACCTATTTGATGCTTCCTAGTTACTTCGTTACAAATCTAGACAGCCTCAAAGAATATGACGCGCAGCAAATGGTGCCCCATTTGCTGCGTGTCATATTCTTTGAGGCTTCTTCGAATGATTGCGTAAATGGTTTGCATTGCATCACTGTACAAATAAACAGCATATATGGTTCTCACTGTCACTGCATATAGGCCTCCTCTCTTTGAGAGGGAGTGGGCCGTAATCCACCACGTGAGCCCAGTGCGGGTTGCTAGATGTTACATGTATTCGAATTTTGGGTTCAAGGACATGCCATGTTTCCTCATGATGTTTTCCTTCACCGTTTTGAGACCAGTGGTGATGAAATGTACACTAAGTAAAACGCCTGTCTGGGTTCGAACTTAAGACTTAGAACTTGTAAGTCGCAGCCGTTGCAACTGGACCACCACTGCTCCACAGGTGCCATTCTTGCTTAAATGAATACCAGTTTTTTTTTAAACGCCTTAGCTAATTTATCATTCACCTGTAAGCTTACAGCATCATTACTCTGCCGTCATAATGCGTTATATTATATGAAAAGCGTACATTATGTAAATATATCTCCAGGATCATCCATTGTAGTGAGATGGTCCGTGTTCCGTAATGGACATCTCAGGGCAGATATTGATGGATGCAGTGTAATATAATTTACATTTTGCCTGCATTTACGATCGAAGGCTCTTGAATTGGAAGATTGATGCATGGGTCGATAATGTCTTGTCTGGTTTTCGGTATACCTGCGTTTTCTTAATGAAAATATATGGTATTTGACCTCTACTCTCGCAGAAATAGAGACGTATTTGAGCTATTTACTTTTCTTGAAATGTAGAAGATATTTTTACGCTTCTTACCAATATGTAAAACACTCTATAATAAAAATAATTAGCTTTTGTGAGTATGGCGGTTAAAGCAACAAGAACGACTGACTCATATCGCAAAGTATTTCTCCGTCCTTGAGAAACCAAACTTAAGCCCGGCTTATTCAATTAAAAAAACTATACTAAAGTAGAGTGAGACGTTATTCTTCCAAGTTTTTCCATTTTCCTGGGAAAAGGGTATAATTTTTCACAAAGATATACCAGCATGCTTCGCTTTCGTGATGAATTCTTTTTCGCTTGGCATCTAAACAGCTGAATACATTTTGATGAAACGAGAATATGTGCTTAGATTTCACAAGTGCAGCTGACTGGGATAAATTGTTCTAGAAACTATGTTTAAAACTAAATTGCGGGAATTTATTTTCTGTCTAAATATAAAGATATAGTTATGAATGTCTCTAACACCAGTTCTTAGACAAACCGCAATAAAAACAGCCCGTCTTAAATCTAGGTTGAGCTATTTATTCCGTACTGTTTATTTTGCCATGTTGAATATTTCGGTTGCAGCACGGAGTCTGGATTTGTGCAGAGTTGATGTAAATAGAATCACCTCCTATTACATATAGGACTTAAATAACTGGCCAAATGCTGGTGTATTGTGGGTATACCTCTGCCTCACCCCATCCGGCACACATGTGTCATGTTATGTTTGTGTATACGCACGGATATAATGCCTGGGGCATTCCGTCCACACCTGTAAACTGCTGGCTTCAAGTATAAATAAATAATTTGAATGATCTAAATAATATTCTAGCCGAAAGTCGGTATTATTATTTAATTATGTAGATTAAAGATTTTTTTTTTTTGGTGGGAAATCATCCAATAACTTCTCCCGCTCTGGGTGGAGCGGGAGGGCGTGTCAGACTTTTACTGACTAAAACCCACCCGTGTTCCCTCAGTTGCCTGTGTGCCAGAGGCCGCGGTATCTCTTTCGAATAACCCGCACCCCTGGCAGAGATTAAATATTATACTTCATGTATTTATTGTTTATATGGACGTTTGGTGTCGTGTGTCGTGTGGTGCCGGACGTAAAAGAATAGCACCATCCCATTTCTGCCCGTGGGTGTCGTAAAAGGCGACTAAGGGAGCAGCGTTCTCTATGCATTTTACCCACCATACTGCGATCGCCAACCCGCATGCCAAGCGTGGCTATTATGGCAAAACCCCCCTTTTGGGGGAAGCCTATGTCTAGCAATGGACGTTTTTCGGCTGAAATGTTGATGTTGTTATTGTTTATGGACACCGGTGGAGAAACACGTGCTGAATTCATGATTTCAGTTTGCGTCTCTGTATTCTATTTATACGTATTCGTAAAACAGGAAAATCATGTAAAGGATTATGATCTTCAAAGCAGAAGCCTAACTGTGTGAAAAATCGGTCTTCGGTAGAATTGAGAACCCTCTTTAGGTAAACCTATTTACCTCTTTACGCGTACCTTTTAAATATTTAAACGGCATATTACCTACGTATGGATACAAAGTAAGAGGGGCTTGTGCGTAAGTAATAACAGCTGCACGGGTCAATCCATCAGGTTAAGCTACGCTTACCGCGGTTGTTCCGTGGATGGGTAACCATCTTTCCATACCCTTTAAAGCCGGCTAACATTCCTGGAGCCCGAAAGTCTGCCAACAAGTCTTACCAAGGGGTATCGTGTTACCCAGTTACTGGGTTGTTGAGGTAACATAGGCATTCGCTCCATGTAAAATACTGGTATTTATCTGCATTCAGTTAGACTGGAAGCCGACTTTAACATAGTTGGAAAACGGCTAGGCATATGATGAATACAAATGAATCTTCTAAATTATACATTTTCCACTCAGAAGTCTGTAAATATTATTATTGTTTACAGTTATTCATCAGTTCATAACAGCTGCAGTAAAAGTAAATCTGAAAATCCGCTGTGAGTTGATATTATTAAAATTTTAATTATAGCATGCTAATAATGTACTTTCATTAGCGAGATCGAATATTTATTTATTTATGAGTGTTTGTTGATTTCAGTTTGGCAATAATATTTTTAATTAATATGTTTGTTTAGTCCTAGTTTCCGAATAGAAGAACAGAAAAAAATATTTGATGGATGTAGGTAGGTACGTGAGTACAATGTCACACCACAAAAGATCGGTTGTAAAAAAAGCATTTACAAAACGAATTTATGTAATATCCGACATAGTGTGAGAAAAGCACCTCACTTTGATGCACTAAAATATATTGTAGTATCTTTCTAGGTTGTATTTAACTAGAAATAGAAAATAGAAAATATTTATTGTCCAGGTAATACAGTAAGCATAGATAGATTAACAACAAGTTGAGACGACATATGAGTAGCTTAAATATAGGTAATATACAGCTAGTTACAAATATTATTTGCCAGTGAACCCCAAACTAGACAGTTAGTCTGTATCTTGGGGTTGAGGATACGAATACAAGAGTGGAGACTATATAGGTGCTTTCAAGTATGGTATTTTATGAGTGTATGTATGTGTAACGTTTGTGTAGTGTCTGGCGTGTGTGTGGTGTGTGTATGTGGCGTAAAATGTGTGTGTGTAAGTGTGTATTTTGTTCCCCATACAATATACTTCGTTTGATTCAGTGTCAGGTCAGGGTCGTTATATTAATTGTTCCGAGTCATCGTAACCAGTAATATGCAGCATTTTCTTTACAATTTTTTTGCATTCGAATGAGTTAGTGTTTTTAATTTCGCAGAGTTTGCAGACTTTATTGTACGTATTAATGAGAGAATAGGCCGGGGAGCGTCTAGCTAGCAACTACTATACACTAATTTGAATTTGCTACACCAAAATGACAGCTGTTGTCAAAAAAGGTCGACCGCAGCTGTCATTTTAGTCTAGTAAATTAAAAGTCAGAGTGTAGTTGAATAACACATAATGACCAAGGTTATCTATGTATGTCTGCACTTTAAAAGAGATCCCCACTACCACCTCCTACCACCCAACCAACCAACCCAAGCCAACCAAACCAACCTCCGAGCCAGAACCTTTGAGTTTGCTTCGATTTTTCTTCTCAGAGTAATTGGTTAGGAAGCACTAAACTCATCTAGTTTTCAAACATAAATGTTAATTTTGTAGTAGTAAAAGTGACTTAAATATTTTTGGTAACAAAACTGATTTTAAGTTCACAATTGCAAATGCGCACCTAATTTTCACAAAACATAAAAAACAAATAGCCTTAGAAAATGATAAATAATCTGAAAAACGCACACATAATTCTCTGCCGATCTATCACTTTTTTATAATCAGATAACTTTAAAATGCATACAAAATCGGTATTGATATTCCACGTCTGACAAATAACCGCTTAACTTCCGTAATGCAGAAGCGTTGCGGGCGTGATAAAATCTTTTATTTATGTGCTAGCCTTTACCATAGAATAAGAATGCATAGAAGTGAAATGCTTTGAACATAATTCATGAAAAACCGCCAAGATTGTGTAGTCACTTACAGCGCACGATGCGGTAGGGTATATCTTCGTAAATTTTCACAACAGTGTTCTCCTAAGGTGACCGCGGGTCGTAGCAGTAGGACCGTTTGCGATGTAATTAATTATTAGATGCCATTTATTTCTCTTAAATATAAATAACTCTGTTATTTGAAGACTTTTGTGTCAATAAAAGAGCGACTGATTAAAAATACATTTGTGACGTTTAAAGATCTCTTAACTTTAAGCAACATTTATTAATAAGAGGGACTATGTTGCATGTGTTGGAAAAAAGATAATTGATAAATAAATTAATATTTGAGTGCCTTTATTTTTAACAAAATAATTTAATTAAACTTACAAAGTCAATCATTTAGTATTTTAACAAGTACAACAAGTAAGTCAAATGGCAACAACGAATGAATTGGGTAGTGTGGCCTTACACAAACTTCTATATTTATACCTAATTATATTCAACCTGTATATTTTTTAAACGATAACACAATATTACCGTGCGTACGAGGTGATAATTACGTTAATTGTCTAACTTCTTTGTGTCATTGCACATGAGTTACTTGTCTACTCTTTTCTAACTCTATGCCCTCACTGAGCACCTACCTCTCCACGGTGATCCCCGTTCCTTGCTATTTTTCTCAGCGTTACGTAGGTACGGAGTAAATATCGGGCTCAGTTTTACTTGTCTGAGGGGAAATTGGCCGTGTTTAAGTTTTCGATTTTAGTATGTTTACAACAGTTTTGTGTTAGTGTTTAGGAGTCTATTTAGCTTAAGTTAAGGTTATGTTCGGGCAAGAAGGTTTTGGGTTACCCGTTTTTGTACAAGACTGTATTTAATCTATATAATACGCTGTGGAATTAACCTGCTAATCTGTGGGCATTTGCTAAACCTCTACAATGAGGGATCGACATAATAATTATCAGAACCATCACTATCTATATATAATTATGAATTACGCTACTTAATCCCTAAGACATCTGTCTGTGCTTATAAAATACTGATTAACTTTTGTTTTATATTAAGTATTTTGTTTCGATTTCCATTCGTTATAAAAATATTTTTTAAAGTTTCATTCGTACTATAAAGACTTTAGTCAGAGTTGTAATAATCCGGAATTTCAGGACCAGCTCCAACCAATCAACCCTCGTCAATCGCCAGCTAACAGATTGATCTAAATCATTAAGTACCAGAATAAAACAGCAGGTATGTGAAGTGTATAGGAAATAGTGTGCAATTCTAAACGTTCTGGTATCAGTTTCTGAATTTTCCGGATTCACGAGTTCACTTGCTGAATTCAAAAAAGCATTCTGTCAGTTTACACCCAGCCTAAGACATCAAAATACAGGACTATATTTCTATAAAGCTTCCTTCCTTAAGCTACATACTAATCCCATGCCTTCACAACCCTCTCGCTCCGTTCTATTCATATGGCACAACCCTCTCGCTCCGTTCTATTCATATGTCAGACACTCACTTTAAACTAAAATCGAGTTCGAAATTCAATAGGAAAGATTTAAAATTCAAAAGTAGAAAGTTATGGAACGTCACTGCTAGTTCAAAACGATCTTATTTCAAACGAAGAAAGATTCAAATGAACCTCAAAGTAGATCTCGAAGTGGGATAGATTTTCAAAAGCAGTTCGAGAAGTTTCCAAACCACATATGCTGAGTTGGCTTAAAGAGATCTGTTTAACAACTTATATTTCTATTGATATGGAACTTTCATATTTGAGCTGGAACTTTTGTAGTTCTGGTTTTGTCATTAGGCTTGCCAATCAATTTGAGTACGGATGTATTAATTGAATTTGTAAGTGGATACGATTAAAAGTTTTTTGTTTTGAATTTCAAGCTGTATTCGTGGATAGCTAAACTATAATAGTTTTACCGAGGGTGTCGATTACCCAGTAACTGGGTTGTGGCGGTCAGATAGGGAGTCGCTCCAGATAAAATACCGGTATTCAGCTGTAGCCGGTTAGAATGGAAGCCGACTTAAATAGTCTAGTAGTTTTAGCCTTTCTTAAAAATTGGGCTGTAAGTTCCAGAGATTAGCGCATTCAAACAAACAAAACAAAAAACTACCAAACTCTTCAGCTTTATTATTAGTATAAGTCCGAAGAATGCATCAAACATCTTTATAAATTGTAATTCATAGATTATATTTTTGTTGAACTTTGAGAGCGAAATAAATTATTAAATTATTTTGAATTTTGATAAGGTCATGTTATTGAGAAACGTTTCTTCTTCTTAAATTAAAATCGACTGACTTTTTTAGTGGTCAAAATATTTTGCGAACAAATAATGTCCATGCCTTTTTAACCTTAGAACACGATCCAGTGCGATTCTAGCCATCGAACAAAAATAAAATAAACAACAAAATCCACACCAATTCTCTATCTACCTTTCTCGCATTCTTTTCCCATCGACAGTTTGTCGCAAGTCTATCACAAAGCAAATAAACAAGCTTGGCAAACTCCTAAAATCGCATTGTTCAGAAAACGAGTTGGAATGTTGTCAACGATTTGAGATAAAGCTTTCAAACTTTGTGTTACGTACTTGTTCCGGTTTATAGGTACAGTTAAATGGATAGGTTTTGTTTTGAAGCTTTGAAAATGGTGGTTGGGACTATAATTTTGTTTGTATACGAGTAATTGGGTTTCAACTTTTTAATTTAATCGTTTTTTTTTGTATAAATTAACAGAAATAAAATTCTTCTAAAGTTTTCAATACAAAAAGCTAATTATTTTTGTTTTTATTAATTAAACAATTAAATTGGTTTTGAGTATATACATACTCAGCCTATAACGTTCCCACTTCTGGGACACAGGCCTCTTCTCCGTGAGATGGAGTGGGCCGTAATCCACCACGTGGGCCCAGTACGGGAAGGTAGATGTCACCTTTCGGGCTTCTAACGATCCGTAACAACTGTCAAAGATCTATAGATGACAGCCGGGACCAAAGGCTTAACGCGAATCTGAGGCACGAAGGGTTCCATACACGGACCGACCGCGCCAAGCGCAAGGCCATCTTTAACCTATTGGAGGCCCTGGGCATATTAGGATAAAAGGGCCCCTATGACTTTGGCAGAACACTATTTTGATAGAATAAACAAAGAAAGTAGTTAAGCAAGCGTCTACATTTATTTTTATTGACAGTCACATTTACAGGTCACATTAACAGTCACTTAACATTCACAGGTTAGTACACACGGCTACACATTTCCAGTTTACGCTGATCTCACACTGTACGGAAATCCTATATAATGTGAAATCAGCTTATACTGGAATGTATAGCTTGATGTGTAGCCGTGTCTACAATAGAACTCTTATAAGTTTGACTTTCGCCATATTGGATTTCCCACTCCTTAACATGTATTATAAATTTATAATTTCAAAGAAGAAAAGAAAACTATTCTTTTCTCCCTTTAGATTCGAATGGAAGGGTTATCCTATAAGTTCCTGCCAGTACAAATACAATTCAATGGTAGGTATACTAACTACGTTCAGTAGAAATTCTATAAGTTCGGAGCTATGGGACTATAAATGCTGAGAATTTGAACTTATAGGACTTTTTTTATTTTTGGTGGGAAATCATCAAATAACTTCTCCCGCTCTGGGTGGAGCAGGAGGGCGTGTCAGACTTTTACTGACTAAAACCCACCCGTGTTCCCTCAGTTGCCTGTGTGCCAGGGGCCGCGGTATCTCTTTCGAACAACCCACACCCCTGGCAGGCATCGGCCCTTGCGGAGCCCACCAGTTGGGAGCACTGCTTAGTGTTCGATTTTCAAACCTTGGTACCCTCTTGAAAATCGGACGCTATGTTTTTTCGTCGCGCTTGGACCACTCACGCTGCACTCTGTTGGATTCTCAATGCTCGGTTAAACTCCGAGAGTTTAAAATACATTGCGCGAAAAACTGCTGCCGGGATTTTAATACGGCCGTTTGAATTTCGAGTAATATACGTTTTGAAATGGGCATCTAACTTCATTTTTGTGACTGACCTGCCACTTGCCACCTGCCACTCATAAGTGCCTGTAATTGGTTTAAATGAAATAAACGCTTTTGGATATATTCTGTTGCTCAAGTTGACTACTGCAAATTGTTGTTTGAGCAAACTCGTAACAAGGCGACTTGCAGAGAGTGTTTATTCAGGGAAATTCAGTGGCTGACTACAACTCGTTTGTCAGTAAAACTTGTTTATTAGTGGACAATCTGCACATCTGCAGATAGTACTGTAGGAACCTGAGTTCGCGTGTACTGGTATCGCGTAATAAAACCCTTTGATGCGTGATTTTATACGGATCTTTCCTTTACTCCACGTTTTCGTTTTAACAATACCGCGCCTGCCAAGCAAGTTATTTCTTTCCTAAACACAAAACCTATACATTGGAAGGGTAATTCTGAATCAACTTTGAACAAGTTAATTTATAATCAGCGTGTACAACGTAAGGTCGTTTTTTGGTTTTTTGCAGACAACCTCTACAGTAGCTACATACAAAGTGGCAGTGACATCGACGCGCAATCATTTATTTAAACCCATTGAAGGAAAAATTAATGATGTAGTCATTCAATAGAATTAAATGAACTTAGAGCGTTGTATTGACGATTTTAATGATTATAATAGGGTATTTTAGAGATAACTTAGGCAAAATGCAGTCGGAAAATGTTAGTTTTAGTTCATGAAATAACAAAATAAGTTTTAAAATACAATTTAAAGATTTCAGTTTTTTTAATCTGTTTTTGAATTTCATGAAATAGTAGCCGCCATATTATTACGTTATATGGCATGTCAACTGGGCAACTTTGTACTTTTATTATTTTCGTAACCAAAGTATTTTTTATTTAAATTATATTTTGCATTCAGGAACAGCAAACCAACGATAAGTAGAAAAAAAAACATTTTTTTATTTTATTTTAAACAATTATCGTATGAAATATCAGCGCATTTGTTTAAAAAGCAAACGGACGTCATACCCTCAGAAAAATATGGCGTCCACTGCATCCAGCGCTTTCGTAAAATTACGCGCGAAATTTGAAAATGTAAAATTCAAATGCATTTTATGGCCCTAATTGATTAAATGAACATGTTGTATTTTAGTGCTTTATTAGCACTCTAGAATCCAATCAAGACACTTAAAAAAAAAAAACAAATGTCATTTATTCAAACTAGGCTGAGAGTCAGTTCTTTTTGAACGTCAAAATTACATAAGACAGTCCCCCCAAAACGCCTGCCCTTCACCACTTCCTTGTGCTTTAGCTGGGAAGAAGAAGTGGCGCAACAAACTCCCTAACAGCACAGCTGTCTGTTAAGTTAGAAGAACTTGATTCTATACAATAGTAGGTAAATAACATTACGAAACACAAAAAAACATTAAATTTGCCATATTTCAGCTAGCACACGCCAATATACCATCAAAACATTGAAAACTATAGGTACTTAAGTAGAAATAAATAATAAAAAATTAAAATTTAACCTAAACAGAACTTACAATCTAAATAAAAGCCTCCAGGCATAAAGGGCATGCCCGCTTACATATGCAATTCTGCATTATGTAAATATAGCTATAACTTTAAGTAACAAAAGTTAAACTAGGACCTTTGGACTAAAATTAATAAAAACCTAATACAATTAACAATAACAAAACCATGGTCAGCAAGACGACCAGTCTCCACAAGCAGCACCCGTTCACGAGCATAACGCAAAGATCAGCCACTACCCCCCTCGCCATATTTGAAGGAAGGAGTCAACCCGGCCCCCGACGCTACCGTAAGCAGTGACCTTTAAGGGAGCATGACGAGCTTGCTGCCGGTTGCACTGCCAAAATGGGTGTAATACTCTTTTCTGTATAGCTACATTTGTTACAGTTGCGAATCATATTTTAATCAACATACAATCTGGCATTAGCCTACAAATTGTAAAAACGGAAGAAAATTTTAATTTCGCAGGATGTCTTCCCACTGTCAGACGCAGAAATATGTACGAAATACCCTTTCATAAGTCGCTCTTCTACAACTAATTTAATCAACTTACGACATCAGACGTTTCTCTAGTCCTCAAAGAACAGAAACCCTACAAAAGTCTATAGTGACTGCTGTAATATATTCAGCGAGTATGATCCTTTATAAATGAGTGGGTTCGTCGGAATACTGCCTTGAGAGCCTGTGCAAGACCTCGCACATGAGATTCCATATATTATTCATTGGCTTATTCCTTAAATTCCACGTACTCGTATGTATCTTGTTCTGAGAATTTCGGATGTCCTTGTGAGGAATAATTGACAAAACTTAAGTTGCATGGCAATCGTGAAAGGCGGTTCACATTAATTAGAACCGTGGTATTTTCGTGGAATAATTAATTAAGTTTGATTGCAAAGAAATTGACCTATCTAGTTTTGCATGCCTTGCTGGAAGACCAAATTTTCCTTTAATCTAGTCAATTAAAGTACGACTCGAATTAAAAATAAAATTTACTAAAACACCGGAGAGCAGTATCAGAAAAAGGAGACACTATAGTTTAAATTCATCCATAATAAGTTACTAATGTACAGCCAGTGCCCAAAAAGGGTAACCGTGCCGATCCGGTCAACTATGTACCAATCGCCATAACCTTCATACTGTGTAAAGTAATGGAAAGGGTACTGAACTATAAGCTTCTAGCATACCTAGAAGACAATGAGCTCCTCAGTGACCACCATTATGGATTCCATCGTGGTCGATCTACTGGGGACCTTCTTGTGTATGTCACGCATTGCTGGGGCGAGGCCATTGAGAAACACGGCGAAGTAATTGCTGTTTCGCTTGATATCTCAAAGGCCTTTGACAGGGTCTGGCATGCTAGTCTGTTGAGTAAACTTCCCGCATTTGGCATCCCTGCTGACTTTTGCAACTGGATTTCCGACATCCTGAGTGATCGATCTATCAGTGGTCATAGATGTCATAGATTGTTTGCTCATCGGATCATAAGGCTATATTCTTTCTGCGACTCTATTTCTGCTGCATATTAACGACCAGTTACAGCTTGGTGCTATCGGGTACGCAGATGACAGCACAGTTTCAGATAGATACCTGTCCAGTGCAAGAGCCAGCAGAGATGAAACAACTACTCCTAGAAAGGCCATTGTGGAGCAATTGAATATGACCCTAAATCTTGTCTCCCAGTGGGGTGACGATAATCTGGTACAATTTAATGCTTAGAAAACACAGGCGTGTCTTTTTACTGCCAAAAGGAGCCAGTTCCGGTCATCCCCAACTTTCCAAGGTGCATCTGTACCCGTTACCGACCGCCTAACGCTTTTGGGCATGGAGTTGACGTCCGATCTCAACTTCGGCTCAATCATCGAGTCAAAAGCTCAGTCTGCAGCCAAGAAACTGGGCGTCCTAAATAAGGTGAGGCGATGCTTCACATCTGGACAGCTTTTGAGCCTGTATAAAGCTCAAGTGCGTTCTTGTATGGAGTATTGCAGCCACTTATGGGATGGCTCAGCAAAATACCAGATTTCTGCCCTTGACTCGGTGGAACGCAGAGCAAAAAGGCTCATAGGCAACGAAACGTTGGTAGCTAACATCACAGCTTGGCTCATCGGCGTAATATTGCTTGCCTGTTGGTCTTCTTGTACTTCGGAGAGTGTGCAACCTGATCTCACCATCGCCTTTTTACTACCGGACTATCAGACGCACTGCAGGGTATCATCCGCACTTGGTTGATGTCCCGACCAGTCGTACTCAGCGCTTCTCATCCAAATTGTTTAGCGCACAGCCAAAGTGTGGAACATTCTTCATCCATCATAGACCTCATCAATCGCTTTCCATCAGGCGTGATCGAGGTCAAGAGCTGGCCCAATTCAAATTCAATCAATTCAGAAGCTGTACATGTCTGAAGAAATAAAGACTGATTTGACATCAGTCATTAATTAAGATGAAAAGCGAGTGTTAGTGGTGCTACATAGAATGTTCGGGTCGCCACATTATATTCGGGAGTACCTATTTGTTGACTAACAAGGCCGACCCGAAGCAATTACTACAAATAGGTATTCGGCCTTCATTGGGTTAGTCGCCAACTCGATACGAGAGACTGGAGGATCCAGTTGGTGAAACTCAATATTAGTATCACTTATTATTTCGTCATATGGAATCACCAAAATTTTTACGCGTGTCCACATAGTGAAACTCAAGTTAAATCACTTTTATGTTTTCGCCACTGAACACCCGAGAACGTGACCCAAACTCATGACAAAGTACAGTCATGCAGATTAATGTTTTGTATCACAGTCATCATCGACCACTAAACGTCATAGTAAAAATTGTTCTTGAGGCTTTTTCCTGAATATAAATCTGTTTATATCCCGTATCTCGTCTATATCTACGTTTATATAAATTTTGCCGCCCTACTGTGCCGAGCCGGATCGTGCCGAGCCGGATCATGCCGAGCAAAACATGTTTGTGTTTAGCACTCCTTCTGAGTGCGGGCCATTAAGGTGTAACTAGGTAGGTACCTCTGATATCTTTGGTACAGAATCAACCATGAGTTTTCTTAATTAGTGCCACGTTTGTTCCTAATTAACACGAGATATTACTAAGAATTGGTTCTCTTTGAGTGTTTCCTATTAAATGTCACGTCTTCATAAATTAATTTCACCTGTGTTACTGAATTCTAATTCATAATTCTAGCTTTATTTGAAATGTGGTTTCAGTATGTCTAAAATATTATTCATGTTTTGATTTATTATCGTGTTTGCTCTGTGTTTATAATTTTAGTCTAGGTCCTTTGGAATAACCTAATTTATTTAATTCGGCTTTTTCTACTGGCATCTTAAAAGCAGACCGAGTTTCAAGAAAACTTGGAAAATGAACATTTCAGCCCAAAAAGAAAAGGTTCCCATGAAAAACCATAAAATTTGCCACGCTGAAGTAACACTTTCTATAGTAGGTATGCAAAATGATATCATCCCATAGGAAAAATCGGGTAACAAGTGTACCAAGCTCCTTACTTTAAAACTTTCGAAGCACACCGAAGGACATCCTCGATGAATAAAAATACTCGTCTCAACTTGATCCAAGTTGGCAGACAAGCTCGCTTCCAAGTTAAGAATACAATATTTCCTCACCAACTTTATTTTGCGGTAGATATCCAAAATGAACAAGTTTCACAAGAACAGTCTGCGAAGGCAATAAAGTTTTCGAATTTCGGAAATTAAATCCGTGGTCTCGGCACCAAAAGGAATCTTGCCCACCTGAAATCCGAGAAGGTTTCAATCATAAAAACTTATTGCTGAACCATTCTTGTAATTCCTTTCAAATTGTTTTTCTCAGTAAGCAGATTAAAGTGTGTGGGAAGGAGCTCGTGGCTAAATAATTACTGCCAAACGGGTCGATCAAAGGTTAAGCTACGCTTGCCGCGGTCGGATCATGGATGGGTCCATGGGTCCATGGTGGATCCATTACATATTGAAACTCCTCCGTTCTGGAATGTCAAACCACTGGACCCGGCTGTCATTTTTGTCGTAACGGGTACTCAGAAGCCCAAAAGTCAAACAACCACTCTTAGCAAGGGTTATCGTGTTACCCAGTAACTGAGATGTGGAGGGCAAATAGGTAGTCGCTTCTGACCAAACCTCCCACAGGGGTTGCCTAAACCTCCCTACCGTTGCAGCGTTGGGAGCTTTGGGCACAATTGACATGTTTCAGAAATCTATTTGTAACTTTGAGACTAATTATAATTTTTAAACTGTTGTTCTTTCCAAAAAATCTACCCTAATGTATGGTGCAATTGAACTGGGCAATAAATATTATGTAATATATTAAAAAAGTGCTTTTTTGTTACGTCTCAAGAGAAAAAGTGCCCCATCCCTACCCTCATAAACATCACCATAAATTCAGCCGAAAGACGTCCACTGCTGGACATAGGCCGCCCCTAAAAGACGGCACGGTTGGCGCAGTGGTTAAGCGATTGACTGCTGCGCTGCGTGTCGCGGGTTCGATTGCTGCACGGACCAAGTATTTGTTTGACCTACAAGTAGGTGTTCCAGGTCTGGCTGTTTGTGTATGTGAGTTTAAATGTTTGTAAACGCCCCACAATACAGGATAAATTGTTAGTGTGTGGGGCAAAGTTTTTTTCGTAAAAAAGGGGGGGTTTTGCCATAATCGCCACGCTTGGCAGGCGGGTTGGCGATCACAGTATGGTGGTAAAATGCTTAAAGAACACTGCTGGCCATTCTCTAGTAAGTCCCTTAGTCGCCTTCTACGACACCCACGGGAAGAAATAGGATGGTGCTTTTCTTTTACGTCCGGCACGACACGGAATACGGAACATCCCTTCATCCCCTTAAATACCGGTATTCAGCTGCATCCGATTAAATTGGAAGCCGACCCCAACATGGTTTGGAAAAGGCTAGGTAGATTGAGTAATCAGATTAAAATACACCGCGAAAATTAAATTTATAAATGATTCAGTAAAGCAATGAGATATTGTCTCCGTGAGTGAAAATTCTGAAATGCGACGAGTGACACGCCTGCAGTTATTAAATAATTAAATATTGAAAGGGTAATATTATGCTTTACAGTATATTATTATATATCATTAAAGATTAATTCTGTAATTAATGGGAATGTAAACGTTTGGTGTGACGTGTTTATTTTAGTTTGTAAGCCCTGGCTGGAGGCGTTAAGTTAATTCTTAATGGCAGCCCCAGGAAAACCCGGTTAAGCAGTCACGGCCTCTCAAGGCCAACTGCGAGATGCCCGACAAAAAAAAAGGTGTTATCGTTAGTCTTTTTACACTTTTACATTAATTAACAAGTCAACAAGTATGTTTGTGAAGTAGTGGCTCCGCTGTTCACTACTAGTCGCGATGTATCCTATATCTAGATAATCAGTTTTACAAGTATTATTTTAGCTAGGATTTTACTGTCAAACTCAAACTCAAAGCATTTATTTCAAATAAACCAATTACAGGCACTTATGAATTGTCAAGGTCGGTAAGATAGAAAGATGAAGCTAGTTGCTGTGCTATCAAATTGCAAATAACTGTCTATGTACTGTTTCTTTCTGGCTGTATTTATAACCTGTGCTGAGTGTGATCGTAAGGATACGTAATAATATCTCAACTATATTTCATAACTTGTATTGTGTACGTACTGATTATTCTTACTGTTTTATCTGAGAATACCGTGTATTACGTGTTCAATATAAGTGATTATTTTGACTTCCGCTGGTTTTACTTTCACTCCTTCGTCAAAGGAACACCGTCACCCCCGCCTACAACACCCGACTCACGTTTAGCCAACAAACATCGAAGTATCTATTCGATACCTATAAACTGCTATGCTCTGTAAGGGTCTGGTTATACGTGCCACAACCGCGGCCACACCATAGCGACAAAATGTTGCCGAAGAGTGATAATAGTGATTTAAGCCACAGCGGCTGCTTAAAGTTTTGTGGCAGCCACAAAATAATTATGCTAGTGAAATTAGTGTGGCCGCCTACTTACATACTAAGTATTTAGTTGCGTTTGTAGCTGCAATATTACCGATGAACAACTCAACTGTAAACTATAATGACGTCATCAGAAAAAAAATACATGTGGGTACGGGGTCTCCCTGCCAGGAACGAAGTTCCTTACGCCACGATGAATTTGAAAATTTTCGTAGCGGGCATCTTTGATTTTAATTCGGATTTCATTATTGATTCAGCACCCTCAAAAACCACAAAAACGACTCCCTAGCTGAAAATTTAAAAACAATTGCAGCCGCCGCCAAGCCGCCTTTGATTTTCATTTTAACCAGCGATTTTACTCTCAGCACCATTGAAAATTATCTCTCTTTCTATTATAAATAGCAAAAAGTCGCATAACGCTTTTTTCGTAACGTGACGATTTCTAAAATTTCTCTTACGTGACCATTTCTATATTTTGTACGTGATGATTTCTATAATTTTTCTTACGTTATGGTTTTGACAAGCTGCGTTAAAGAACTTTATTCCAAAAATTCTTTTACATGAGCAATATCTTTTCTATGCTGTAAAATATTGCATACCATTACCTAGCCCACCACATTTTTGCAGCTGTGGTGTCATCATGGTTGTTGCACGTCTGTCCGGTCTCTTAAAATAAATAACTTAAATTCCTAGCACTTTTCCCGGACGAGAGAGCTTGTAAAGGTGTTTGGAGTAAACTAATTAATGTGTTTTATTGTTTCTTTAGCTTTCAGACGATTCGAGTGTAAATCGTATTAGCATTGGGTGCACTTTATTGGTTTATTTAGTTCTAGCTTCAACATTTTCGTACAAGAAGATATCAATTTTAAAACTAGCTCCGTTTGACAAATAAATAATTTCAATCTTTGTGACTATATATTTTTATGAGATTTTGGATGGGTAGACCTTTCTTTGGCCCATTCCAATAGAAAATATACTGGCGTTCTAAGCCATCTGCAATATGAAGAAGCTTATCGATGTATTATTGTCAACCTCCGAGACTTACAGTAGTTTCATGTTTATTTTATTTCACGAATTTCTCGTCTCGAAGCTGTGTTTCATAGCAAAACAGCTATAGTAGCTTGGTAGCTCTTAAATAAACGAGATCTTTCACAAGAATTTCAGCTACTATCTCAAGCTTTAAATTGGAATATTAAAGCGGTATTACGTGTCATATTTTCTTTTATACCCTTCGTGGAAAACAACATGAAATCTTTACATTTCTCCTGTGCATATAACACCAGCTTATTGAATAGCACATTTCAAATGTACGCAGCACAATAATATTATGTACATACGTATTCTCCGTATAATAGAACAAGGGATCATAGAAATAGGAAAATTTCCTATTATAATATGAACATATTGCCATTCGGGGAACAGGAAAACTCACTTTTGGAATATCGGAGTATCATTGGAAGAAACTCCTTACATTATATCGAATTTGAAATATGGCAAGATTTTGTATTCGGCAATTTTAAATTCTTTCGATGTTTGAGTTTGAAGGAGATTTCGTTTCGCTACGGATGAATTTTTAGTACGTAGGAATATTAGTTTTATAGTGTAGGAATTCAAGTGAGATTTCGTTTCGAAACTTGAAATTTAAAACCCATTTGTTTTCGCAGAGCTGGAGCAAGAGATGTCCTGAATTAACGATTTTGTCTTCAAGGTCCATATCGTTTGCATTGATCGGAAAGACACAAATTACATTCTAAATAATATTTGAGAATACCATCGAACGGTTTAGCAATGTTAGTAAAAACTCTCTAAGAAACATTATGGAGTACCTACCTACCTAGTTTTATCCGTGGAAATAAAAATATTTACTACAGCTTTGAAGTTATCTAGGTTGTGAGGAATTCGTATTGTAGACATATTTAAGCTACATAAATATCCGCTATTTAACATATATACCCATAGACAGTTGTGGTCAAAAATAATGGAGCTGGTATAGCAAAAATATTGGTCAGAGGAAAAATTACTTAAAACCATATGGATTGGTGGTCGCATAACCAATTCATAAGCAGATGCTGCTAAAAACGAAAAAAAAATGTTGGGCTATCTCAACAATTTAAAATTTATTTTATCTTTTATTATAGGTGCGCACAATGAATGTATACAAACTATTGTATAAATATTTTGAAAGAGTGACGGTGGAGTGTCTTACCCAATCTTTTCCATGCGAAACTTAACCATTTCAGCAAGGAATAGACTCCTGGAAAATTTTGTGATGACTCCCACACTAAACTGCTTCAACAATCGAACAGATAGATTAAATATTTCTAAACTTTTATAGACATACGCATCAGCTAATTAGCTGCTAGTTTGTGTAACGAATGAATGAATGATGGTTAAATAAATAAGTTTAAGCAAGATTGACTAAACATCATCATCATAATCAGCCTATAATGTTCCCACTGCTGGTTCACAGGCTTCCTCTCTATGCGAGGGAGTGGGCCGTAATCCACCACGTTGGCCCACCGCGATTTGATAGATGTCACATGTCTTTGAATTCTTGGTTCTAAGACATGCCGGTTTTCTCATGATGTTTTTCTTCACCATTTTAAGAGTTGTGGTGATGAAAAAATTTACACAAAGTGCCTGTCGAACCTAGGACTTTTGAAAATTCATAAGTCCCGGTTGATACCACTGGGCCACCAATGCTTCCATAGTAATTATTATATAATTATACTAGAATGTGTCTTACATCATGAGTAAGTTAACAAACACAAATCAACAGCTAAGCCTGGAACAGCTATCGACCATGCAAATATTTGTTCCGTCCGACCATAACCAAATATAATTGCCTACACTCGAGCTCAAACATAATTCAACCCTTCAAATCGATTTCCTACAAACGGAACCCTTGACGTCCGTCAAGATAGGCGTAAAATAGACGCCTGTCTGTCGCCAATAACATCACGCCATATTGAAGGATTTATTGAGCAATAGATAATTCTCGGAGGACGAGAGTCGTTGTCAACTTTATGTGTATCGAGTGTGGTGCAATCTTTTTTTACACGCTTTATATTAGCTTCACTTGTATGTTTGTTTGTATGTAACCGACTCCTTAGAGCGCGATTTTGACCCACTTTAAACGGTCAGATTTCATTGAAACTTTGTAAACTTATCGAGGACCGATGACAACTCAACAATTTAATAAAAAAATTGAGAAAAATGAAAAAAAAAGGTTTTTTTTTTAAAATCACGTTTCTGTAGTTAGCAGAACTAAAAAAATTTAAATATATAATTGTTAAAAAAACTAACGTGGTTTTAAAGCGTGTTTTTTAGTTTTTTTAAACTATTATTTATTTGAAACTTTTTGATGTTCGAATGTTATGTGGTGGCCAGGTTTTTTTTTCGGGGCAGTGTTAAATTCAACATACGGTGCAAACGGAGGACTAACCGGACTACGGAGGACTAACCAATTTGCGTATGTTTTTCTCAACTATGTTCGAGATGCATTCCGGTCTATCTGGGTACTGCTAAATACCAGTACCTATTTAACATGGAGCGATTGCCTATGTTACTCCCACAACCCAGATATTGGGCTACATGATACTCTTGGTAATACTGGTAGTTAGACTTGTAGGCTTCTGAATACGCGTTATAATTGCCAAAGATGAAAAAGTACAGCAAGAACCAACGGCTTAACGTGCTTTCCGGCATCGAGACGTCTCGAAATGTGTTAGATGGTCACCTATCCACCAACTGACCTGAACCTTCTATCGACACGTGCGGCTAGTATCACTTAGCCACGAGCCCCTCGTGACCAGACGGTCCAAGTTTGGTTATTCTCCGGACAGCAGAACCAGTGATTGAACTGAGGAAGGTTAATAAAAAAATCTAATAAATAATCGGTAGCAGCAAACAGAAAATTTCAACAAGTCTAAAATTAGATGTCCTAATTCAGATGCTACTTGTATTTCTAAATCTAGGTAAATACTATGTTGAAATTATGGACGAGATCGGAATTCTGAGAAATTGAATTGCTAACGCAACACCGTTTTCGTCCAGACAGTTTGATAAAGTCATAAGTCATTTATTAATTTGTTAAACATATACAATAATGATGATATATAAAGAAAATAAAGAATGCGCTATGTTATACCAGAGGGCGTACAAATGTTTGTGACTAAGTATCAAGCCAGCCAAGTCGCAATGATTAAATAAAATACAATAAGTCTGAATTATAAAGACTGGATTATAAAGATTATAAACTTAAAGACTCACACATTTCATAATATTAAATAATTAATAATAAATGGCTGTAGAAATTAATGTATTTTTTTTTAATTCTGATGTCAATTTAAAACACTAATGTTAATTTAAAAATACTAATGTCAATATACAAAAACTTATGTCAACGACAACAATACATGTATTTTATTGGCAAGTCAACGTTCTATCATTAGATTTTCGTCGGTAAAAAAATCCGAAATACTGTAATATGCTTTGTTCACCAGTAAGAATTTCAGCCGTTTCTTAAATGAGCTCACGTTGTTCTTTGATTGACCTTTGTAAGCGGTTAAATAGAAAAAAACACTTTTATGCGTTAATGCTATGGGGACCTTCTTACGCATAAACTATTGTTATCCCGTCGACTTCGGTTATTAATGTCTGTAATTTTTTTTAACAACTTTGGATTGGTCTACAGCAACCTCAAAAATATGTAAATAAGGAAGAGTCACTATTTTAAATTTTATAAATAACTAGCTTCCGCCCGCGGCTTCGCTCGCGTGGAAGTCTGAAATTATCCCGCGGGAACGTACTACCGGGATGTAAAGTATTCTGTGTTAATCTATCTGTGTGTCAAGTTTTTGCGTGAAGGAGTAACAAACATCCATACATACAAACTTTCGCGTTTATAATATTAGTAAGGATGGTTTACATGTATCTATGACCTGTAACTGATGAATATTTGGGTTTTATAGTATATTCCAATACGTATAGTTCTTTATATCTTATTTGGTGTTCAATCATTCATTCGTTCTCTTCATAGCGTTAATAATAAGGTCTGCTTCGATGGTCTAGTGGTTGCAAGCACTACTAATGAGCGTGAATTCCTGATTTCATTTTCCAGATCAGGCAACCTGTTACTAGGGTTTTCCACCAAAACTTTTTCAGTAGAAATCCGCAGTTTGGATTTGTCCAATAGGCTTGCTCCTCATTGCATGGGACTTAATCAAAACTGGTAAAATGTAGGTGTGTATAAAAGTTACCATTACCTAATCTTTAACAGGCAAGATATTGCGTAAGAATGTCGTCAGAGGCGTACCTTTTAGCGTTGCATCTTTAAAGCTTCTATGATTAACTTCAATAGTTTTCCTTCATTTACTTGACAGAATCTTGAATCACATGGGAAGTACCCCATTTTAATCACCATTTTCACTGAATAATAATAAATAAATCTTTATTTTTGCCAAAAGAATGATAACCTTACAAAAAGGTATAATAAAATTCAGGTTATTACGAAACCGATTCACTCTGACCCTCGTACTAGTTATGAACTGGATTACGGTGGGACAGTTTTCGTCGTTCTCAGTTAACATTATTTTATTAAGCCGATTTGAGAATAATTTGATATTCCTACTTTTACAATTTTACAAAGCAAAATGTGGGTAAACTGTATCACATATTCAAATAGTTGTTAACTTGTTTTTTACTTTGCAGATAGTAGCGTAAACTCACATAGTATATGTAAATTTTTTAGATGTTTGGTTTTTTGGTATGTTGTTAGGGGTGTGTAGGCAGAGTTATAAAGGAAACTCAATCTGCTTCAGTACTCACAGTTATATTGAGATACACAACACACACACAACACAGTCAACAGTCAGAAGGAGAAAAGTTACAATACAATAGGCACACACAGTCACAATAGTCACAACACAATAATAACAGTTAGCGTTGATCGCGTGGACAATAAACGGAATTAAAAAGTATTACAAAAGATTTGCGTAGCCGAGAGGCGCGTGGGCAAGTACCGACTAAAGGTCGCAGCAAGGTGATCGGACACGCGCTCCCACCGCGGCGCTCGCCGGCTACGTCACGATGACGTAGTTCGGCGTGCGCGAGTCCAGTGAATAGAATATTGGTAGTCCGACATTATCCGTGTATGTGAATATAATAAATACATGTTAATAAATATTATGTTTGTGTGCTATGTTAATAATATAAATAAATTAATGGTAAATATAATGTGAGTCACCTACATCACTCCCCTCCAGAGACCGTGCTACGGGCGATAGTAGTCCGGAAAGTGGACTCTTCTGCCGGAACGAGTGGTTTTAATTGTTGGACTGGAAGGTGGTGGCTCGGGATCAGGTTTATTTGGGATATGGGTGTCATTGGTGTCGGACAGTACGTAGGCTGGTTTTAATCGGTCTAAAGATACTGTGACGGATTTACCCTTTACTTTAATTTTATAAACTTTGGGACCTCTCTCGATCACCTCATAGGGACCAGTGTATGCTGGCTGAAGTGCACCCCTCAACGCGTCGTCCCGAAGAAAGACATGGGAACAAGATGACAGATCTTTGTGGACAAAGACTTTTTCGTTTTTCGAGTGGTGCGACGTGGGTACTGGCTGTAAATTGTTGGCAAATGATCTGATACAGGCCGTAAAGTCCGTTATATCAGTGGTACATTTGTCAACCTTATGACCAAAGAATTCACCCGGCAGCCTTAAAGGTTCGCCGTAAACTAGCTCGGCGGAAGACGATTGGAGGTCTTCTTTAATGGAACTTCTTATGCCGAGCAGTACAAATGGCAAGGATTCGGTCCAGCTGTTGTCGGCGTGGCACTTGATTGCTGCTTTAAGCTGTCGGTGGAATCTTTCGACTAAACCGTTGCACTGCGGGTGGTATGCAGTGGTCTTGCGATGCCTAAACCCAATGGACTTTGCGAGGTGTTGGAAAATACCAGACTCGAATTGTCTACCACGATCAGTGACAATATCGGTTGGGCAACCAAACCGTGCTACCCATCCCGACAGAAACGCTTTGGCCACAGTTTCCGCTGTAATATCGGTAATAGGGACGACTTCAGCCCATCGTGTGAAGCGATCGACGAGTGTCAGACAGTACCGGTATTCATTGGATGGGGGTAATGGACCGATGAGGTCTAGGTGGACATATTTGAATCGCGCTGAAGGCAGATCGAGGGTACCCAAAGGGGTGGTTACGTGTCGATTCACCTTCGTGCGCTGGCATGCCAAACATGCCTTAGACCAATCGCGACAGTCTTTCCGCATCTGTGGCCAAACGTAGCGCTGTGCTACGAGTTTAGCACTTGTGTTTGCGCCGGGATGGCTAAGCGAATGCAATGTGTCAAAAATTTGTTTGCGCAATGGTTTAGGAATGATGGGTCTGGGAGTCGCTGTGCTGACGTCGCAGTACAATTCAATACGACTTCCAGGGACCGTCATTTTCTTAATATGCAGGGAAGAATCTCCTGTGAGTAATTGTGCAAGTTCTGAGTCGGTATCTTGTGCTTTGGCTAGTACATCTAAGTCTACTGGGCTTTGCAATTCCTCGATACGGGAAAGTGTGTCGGCTACAACGTTGTCTTTTCCGGCGATGTGTTGAATGTCGGTCGAGAATTGTGAAATGTAGTCTAAATGTCTATACTGTCGTGGCGAGCAGTTACTTTTCCGCTGATGGAAAGCATAACATAGCGGCTTATGATCAGTATAGATGGTAAAGGTGGTAGCGGCTAGCCAATGTTGAAAGTACTTGATGCTTTCGTAGATAGCAAGGAGCTCTCTATCATACGGTGAGTGTTTTTGTTGTGATGGGCTCAGCTTGCGGGTGAAAAATGCCAATGGTTGCCAATTACCTTCTTTGAACTGCTGCAAGACTCCACCGATGGCGAAATCAGACGCATCCGTGACTAGGCCCAGTTTGGCATTTGAGTCAGGATGTGCCAACAATGCCGCGCTACAAAGGCTATCCTTACACTCCTCGAAGGCCTGTAACGAGTTTCCGGTTATGTCGACAGGCTGAGAGGCTTTCACATTACCAGTCAGTAGGGCATGTAAAGGCGCTTGGTTCTGGGCAGCCCGTGGTAGAAACCTCCGGTAAAAGTTTATCATGCCCAGAAACCTTCTAAGTTGTCTAGCGGTTTTAGGCACTGGAAACTCCCTAATTGCTTGCACCTTGCTTTCCAAAGGCTTCGTTCCGTGTTGCGAGATGTGGTAACCTAGGAATGTAACATCTGGTGCACCAAATACGCATTTGGCGGTGTTGATGAGCATACCGTATTCCTTCATCCTTGTGAAGAGTTGGCGAAGGTGCTCTTCATGCTCTGCCTCGTTCCTAGAGTACACTAGAAAATCGTCTAGATATGGGTAGCAGAACTCCAGGCCACGAGTCATTTCGTCAACGAACCTTTGGAAAGTCTGCCCGGCGTTCCTCAGACCGAACGTCATAAACGGAAACTCGAAAAGTCCGAAGGGTGTAGTGATGGCGGTCTTTGGAATGTCCTGCTCAAATACCGGAATCTGGTTGTAAGCTTTAACAAGGTCGATAGTGGAAAAGATCTTACAACCAGATAGACTGTGGGCAAAGTCATGTATGTGCCTGATTGGGTACTTATCTGGTACTGTCCGTGCGTTCAGGAGCCTGTAGTCACCGCAAGGACGCCAGCTGTTGTCTTTCTTTGGGGCGAGGTGGAGAGGCGACGACCAAGGGCTCTCTGACGGTCGAGCTGTACCGTTCGCGAGCATTGCCTCGAACTCTGCCTTGGCGATTTTCATTTTATCCGGGGCTAGTCTACGTGGGGAACAAGATACTGGAGGGCCTGATGTGGTGCGAATGTGGTGTGCTGTGTTGTGTTTGGGTGTGAATGGAGTGCCTGCTGGCCGTGTTATTTCCTGAAATTCGTATAGAAGTTTTCGGTATTTGCACTCGCCAGTCACGACCTTTACACTTGAGATTAAGCTATCAAGAGAGGCGATAGATGCTACAGCTGACAAACTAGTGGTGCCATCTATTATGCGTTTGTTGCGAATATCTACGATTAGATTAAAAAATGACAAGAAGTCTACTCCAATAATGGCTTTAGTGACGTTAGCAACAATGAAGCGCCATGGGAAATCCCTACGAAGACCTAAATTTAGCACAACCTGGAGGTAACCGTAGGTGTCGATTGTTGAACCGTTGGCCGCACACAGCTGGTAATCGGTCTTCGCACGACGTTGTTGTGGGAGCGCAGATCGGGGGAAGACGCATAAGTCGCTTCCAGTGTCCACTAGAAATTGGACTTTCGACCTGCGATCAGTCACGAACAGGCGACCAGGTGTGGAAGGGCAATCTTCAGTCGCCATTATTGACTGCCCGTCTCGTTTCCCGACTTGTAATCACACGGGCGGATGCATTTCTTAGCGTGGCTGCCGAATTTGTGGTGGTACCAACACCGCGGAAACTTTTTGTAGCTCGACTGCGATCGTTGTGATGGGCTGCGACCTCTATGGCTGGAGGTTTGCCTGGTACGTGGGCGAGAGCGATCATACCTTTCGGTGGTCAGCGCGTCGACCTTCCTCGTTAGCTCCATGATGAGCTTCATCATGTCCGTCTGTGGATCAGCTTGCGATGTGGAAGCTGCTGCGACTTGCGGAGTAGGAGGTACCATGTCGTGCACTCTATCAGCCAGGTCCGCGAGATCAGTGAGGGACAAGGTCATCTGCGATGCTATGATCGTCTGCAGGTTACTTGGCAAACGACTCGTCCAGATGGTGCGGAGGAAATCCTCGGGAATCGTTGGTCCCGCCAGATGTTGTAGATGCCGCAAGAACTGAGACGGTTTGCGGTCACCTAGTTCCTCTGACTGAAGAAGCTGCTTCACCTTCTTTTCTTTTGATACTGACAGGCGCTTGATCAGCTCACTCTTCAGCTTCTCATACGCGCCAGTAGCAGGAGGCGCAACGATAATATCTTCCACTTCCACGGAGTACTGCCGATCCAAGTGAGCGATGACGTAATGGAATTTGGTGTAGTCGTCGGTTATTCTGGCCAGCTTGAACTGTCCTTCGATTTGGCAAAACCATATGGTGGGCTTTTCAGGCCAAAATGGTGGCATACGAACGCCTACGCGAAATAATTCCAATGACGGATGTTCGGGTTCTGGGTCAGTGGAGACGCGCGCACATTTACTCGGCCGGCGGCCGGGGTGCTGGCCGCGCTGCGATGTTTCTGTATCGCTACCGTCGCTGCTCATATTAACTCCTAACTCTCACTGCACTCACTATTCTCAAATGTTCTGAGCGGGGTCACCAGTTTGGTATGTTGTTAGGGGTGTGTAGGCAGAGTTATAAAGGAAACTCAATCTGCTTCAGTACTCACAGTTATATTGAGATACACAACACACACACAACACAGTCAACAGTCAGAAGGAGAAAAGTTACAATACAATAGGCACACACAGTCACAATAGTCACAACACAATAATAACAGTTAGCGTTGATCGCGTGGACAATAAACGGAATTAAAAAGTATTACAAAAGATTTGCGTAGCCGAGAGGCGCGTGGGCAAGTACCGACTAAAGGTCGCAGCAAGGTGATCGGACACGCGCTCCCACCGCGGCGCTCGCCGGCTACGTCACGATGACGTAGTTCGGCGTGCGCGAGTCCAGTGAATAGAATATTGGTAGTCCGACATTATCCGTGTATGTGAATATAATAAATACATGTTAATAAATATTATGTTTGTGTGCTATGTTAATAATATAAATAAATTAATGGTAAATATAATGTGAGTCACCTACAGTTTGATTACAAATTATTTGTATTGGTTTCGTTACTTTTTATAAAACAATTGGAAAAATCAACTGATAAAAGTAAAAATTAAAAAATTAAAAATCATTTTGTTTTAAATTTATATTAAACAACAGAAAAATTAACAGATTAATAAATAATAGAAGTGAAAATAAAAAAAATGGTAAAAATTATTGTTTTTTTTAATGTCATATTTTGTGTTTACTTGTATAAAACGTGTGTATGTGTTTGTGTGTGGGGGTGTGTGTGTATATGTACGAGTGCGTGTGTGTGTGTCTAAGTGCGTGACATTACATCTTCTCATTTGTATCGACAAAACCATCGGCCAAATTGCATGTTTAGTATGTTTTATACACAAAGCAAGAGCAGTGGTGGCCCATTGGTAACAGCCGCGACTTACGAGTTGTATGTCGTAGTTTCAAACCAAGGCAGGCGCTGTACTTTTTGTATATCATTTCATTACTACTGCTCTTAAAAACGGTGAAAAAAAACGGTAAAAACGGTGAAACCGGCATGTCCTAGACCTAAGTAATTCGAACACATGTAAAAAAAAAAACAAAATTGTTTATTTTACACAAACAAAACGCACACTACATAGAAAATATACATAAAATGCACACACATAAAAAGTAGCCGAACGCCCCGTATTCACATCGTAATTTTTTAAAACTTTTTTCATTGCTTGTTGACGTCAGGGCTAGATAAGATAAGATAAGATTTTTTTATTTGTTTAAACATGGTGTACATGATACATTACATGCAAGATAATTACTATGACATAAAAGATAATTACTAGGAAATGGAAATAGATCTGAGTTACGACACTGGCAATTATATAATGACAATAAAAACCAAAACAAAATGGCTGCACTCGCACTGGGCTCGACTGGTAGATTACATACCTACTTCCTCTCGAAGAGGCTTGTAACCGTTGTGGGAACAATAAAGGCTAATAATGCTATGCATAAAGCAACCTAATAATCATAATATCAATATGAGTTACATGTCGTTCAAACAATATGTTACGTGACTTATAATATAAATTATTATTTAAAATTAACACTAAAATTTATATGTAAAATACACTTAAAAAATAAAAAAAACTATTAAATCTATTTATGTTCAAGAAAACCGACACACTGTTCATAGTGTTCATCCTACACTCAAAGTAAATTCTATAGCCGCAGACAACCTTGAATGAAAACTTTTCACTTGAACTTCACATGTTGGTTTTAAAGTGACCAGCCTTAAGTGAGAACTTAAGTGTTCAACTAATACAATTGCATTATTTTATTTTCTTTTGTTGCCGTGTCGTTGACCGCAGCTGCTTGAGATTGATTGCGTAGTTATATTTGTATAGGCCCTGGTGCAAGTAAAGCAAGTGTACTGTATTTTGAATCAAAAGGAATATCCGAGCGCGGTGGTGTCGAACGAAGCAAGCCGCGAAGCTGTCACGTCCCGGTCCCCGCGCTGTGCCGCGCCGCTTATTGACAACGTCGTAATGTTTTCGTTGGATTTGTATATATTTGTGTGAACACATTGGTTTGTTGGTTGTTCCATTGGTCGGTTGGTTAGTATTGGTTTTGGTGGGTTGGTATTGATTTGGTCGAGGTTGAGTGGCCAACCACTCAACCTCGACCAAATCAATAACTAATCTAAATCAAATACTAAATCTCGAATAATACCAATATTATTTGGTTAGGTTTGTTGGTAATATTTGGGCTGGTTGATATTGTTTTATTAGTTTTGATCCCTTTAAAGTAGGTAATTGCCACATTTTGTATACACAAAATATCGTTAGGAAAGAGTCGCACTATTTCTTAAGTATGAAATGATTTCGTGTTTTACTAACTTTTCTGTACTTCATTACGCGTGTACAGTATGGTGTAAAACAAATTACAGTTATTAAGACTTTACCCTACTTAGCTTCGATAAACACCCAGCAGATATAACTGATTTATATAGTACTTACCTAGCTGCATCTGCCCAGACTGGAAGTGGTGCTGAAAAAAGCAAGATTGGAAAAGTGTTGGAAGATAACATTAAAGAAAGCCGTGTGTTCACGAACTTCAAAAAGTACCTACATGACCAGAGATCGGATAGTCAAATGCATATTCACCTAAAGTTGAGATGTTGGCTAACATGGAATGCGCTTTTGTATCGAAATAATCTTTATTTAGGTAAGTTATTTGTTTTATTTTTTATTTTAAATAATACAAACCTCCAGTACGTACACATATTTGTATCGGGTTAAACATTCATTTTAAATTAATACACATCTAAATAGTCAAGCAATCCAAGAATCCCGGAGTTTTTAATAAATATTACAAATAATTTATAAAGCCGCTTCCATACTTTCATAGCTAAAAAATATTTTTAGATAAATATGCATCCGAATATTCGATCTCTGTACATGACTCACTAATTTGTAAATGAAAATATTTTTAACGGTTTTTTTTTTGCTGTAAATCCGAAGTATTTGTTGAGGGTACATCTTCTATTTTCAGGCTATTTTCTTGGAAAGTTTCAAGGAAATAGCCGGAAAATGGAACATTTTGCATAATTTACATACAAACTTTAACATTAAGTAGGAATATGACTAATAGGACAATAACACTACAGCCTTGATACAATAATAAATTACGTAAGGGTCGTCCTTAATCCCATAGTTTATGACCAAGATAGTTTGGCTGTGGTTATCCAATAGCCTGCGAAAACAGAAGATTTTGATCAATTTGCTTTCTAGTTTTATTATTGTTTGGTCCTTTTCCAGATTTTCTGAGGTTCCTTCCTTTTTTTTTTATTTCGATGGCAAAAAAAAATTGACTTTAGCGATGGTTTGCCTCAAATTAAGACCTGCCGGAGTATTCTATAAAAATATCACCGTGAAAACTTAGGTGTACCGAGTTTGAAGTGAGTTGAAATTTCATCTTATGTTAGGGACTTTTACACAATAGACCTTTTCTGTTATTTATTAAAATAGATTAGATTATTTATAGATGTCTTCTACGTGGTTCTAACTTACCTTACTGCAATACAACCATCACCCAAGTTCAACGATTTGTAGCCCATTTTCTATTTTATTCTACTGAATAAAATAGAAAACCTGGTACCTGGAAGCCTGGTACTTGTTGACAGGCCTACACGGCCCTTGTATACCTATTATTCAAAATAACAAACAATTGGAACCATGCACCTAGCTTCTGTCGATTCATAAGTGCCTATGTAGGCTTAGGTGAAATAAACTATTTAAAGTATCATGTGCCTCTTATTTCGCTAGACTACAGTAATTCTGTTTGGCAACCTAATAGGACTTACTTGCACATATTTGAACAAACTCTTTCTCAAGAATCTCGTTAGTATATCAGACTGTGCTTTCAATAACATTTCTGACACTCACCACCTGTAATGAAAACAATTTGATGAAGTTTATATTCCTAACCGTCCCGAGTTACGTTAATCCCAAAATATAATCGTAAATAACCCAAAGTTCCTAACCCACTGGACAACTGGGGCTTAACAGAACTATCCCTTTTTAGTGAAAATTGACATGCAAATAAGTTGTATCCGTTATCATGACAGTAACAATTAGAGAAAGGTTTAGAATCGGTAGGGGTTCAGCAAGTTATTATTATTGTGTTAGGAGTATCAATTTTATGTATATTAAGGCCTTTAGTTAGTCCTAAAGGAATACGCTTTTCCTATCAATTAAGTGTGCCTAATGGTCTATAACTGCTGGAAATAGGCCTCTCTCAATTTCTGTTAATACTTCCACAATTGTTTAGTTTTATAGTCTAATTTATTATGATTATTTTTTTATTTATTTAACCATTTATGTAGTCTTCTTATCCGGTACGCTCTTGACAGAGCGATCGTGATCGTTAAGTACTCGTAGCAGTATTGGAGGGGGCAGATGTGATGCACTTCACGACATTTCGCCACCGCTGCCTGCTAGAGGTCATCCTGCTGCATTCGTTAACTGAACCTCCAATGGCAGATTTGATCTGGTCTCTCATCTGGATGTGGGATTAAGCAAAAAAATCGCGTGCTTATTAACAGCGAGCGCTACTTTAATAAGTGAAGAAATAAAACGTAAACAAAGATTAGGTTACGTGACCCATGACCTCATTTGAAGTTGCAGGGTTCCGTAGTAACCTTAGTTTGGGCAACATTAATAGTAGTTACTGGTGTCTAAAATATCCATGGTTTTCTAATCATGCCTTCTTTCTAATTCCGACTTACAGGTTTTAAGTGCCTGTTTATAGAATAGAATACTCTTTATTGTGTAAACTTAAAAAATAACACATGCATAATGAGCGATCTCTCAAAGCGATTTTTTTATTGTATTTATCAACTGTCCTATACAAATCTTCAATACCTACTCGACCTTATCTTGTTTTAAAAACATGAATGACTTGTGAAAGTGTTTGAACAAACCTGCTCACAGAAATAAAACCATCATCGTCATCCAAGTCCCAAATGTTTCCGCAATTACATTTAATTCCTTACTTAATTCCTTCCGCACTTAATTCCTTCTGCACATGTGGCTTCCCTGGTACCTCATTAACACCATAACTATGTGAAAGTCTATAAACTGCTCCCAAATTACAATGTTATTTTTTATTATTTTTATTTTTTACAATGTCTGACATATTCTCGTCATTATTTGACATTATACATCAATTTTAATTTCGACTATTTATTAGTGATTGTCATGGAAATCATGTCACTTGGTTCAAATAGGTTTCATTTTATATAGGTAGATTCTTTTACATATTGTGAATGAGAGAACGTTGTAGGCCTTAGAGACTAGATTTGTAGACGATTTTTTATTCTGAATTTTCATTCCTCTAAGTACCTGGTACTTATTGACAGGCCTGCACTGTCCTCCCATACCTATTATCACTGTAATTTGAAAACATTGTAAAAACCCATTATTTTTAAAAGAGTAACCGTGGATTTTCTTGCCGGCTCTTCTCCATAACAAGCGACGAATTGGAACCGTGCACCTAGCTTCTGACGTTTCATAAGTGCCCATGCAGGTTTATGTTTTTTTTTTTTTTGAAAAAATTGTTCTGCTTCATGGTCTATACCATACCCTCAAATATGACTTCACCTTTCTAATACATACTGTATAACCACCAACCTCCAAGAACCTTCCTGGAGGTTGGATATTGGACCCTTATGGTGTGTACATTGACAAACAAAATCTCAATACGTACCTTCAACTTTTAAAGTTACTTCAGCAACTTTATTGGGTAACATAATATTAATCGCAATCTCAATCATTTTAAAGGCAACATTCGACTGTTTACCGTTGAGAACTTGAGACCTCTCACAACGCTACAATATTGCTAATCCATTGCTGCATATGTTTGAAAAATTCGTCTGCTCACCAACGTAAATAGCGCAATGAATGTTGTAGAACTGGTAGTGATAGTGTATTATGAAATAACCCACGGGTTTTATAAATATTACTGCAGAACCCAGTTCACTGTTCAAGAATACTCGTGTCTTTTTTCTTCATACTACTTCTCTTAAGCAAGCTCTTAAAGTGATTTACACTTCAGTGATATTGCGTAGAATGCACTAGGTAAAGTGCACGTTTATCTCCTGTGAGTTAGGGTGCTTTTTCATTACACCGTGTTATAGCATGACCTTAGTACAAATTTTTAACGTGTCATAAATGGAAAAAAAAATATGTTACTTTTTAATTTTATCACCGATCAACAAAAGCAATGGCGCATACGAGGCTTTTGGCAACTTCGTATTTTTATTTTATTTTTCAATGTTCTTCTGGTCTGTGCAGAATGAACAAGTTTTGTGGTTTCGTATCCAAAGGATGCCATAGGGGATTCCCTTTGGCACCCTTTGGATACGGCACCCGTCCGTCCGTTCATGTATCCTAGGGCTGTGTCTTTTGAACCACAATAGGTAGGCAACACTTGAAATCTTCACAGAGTGTGTACCACTACAGCCGCTGTAACAAAAAAAAAAGTTTAAAATTAAAGAGTCTCATTATACGGGCTGATTTTTTAGTCACCGTCCAAATTTTTCAGGGTCATAGTACCCGTGAAATTGAACAACTTTCTCCAAGGAACATGGGTCGAAATATGAAAAAAAAAATCGACCTCCCATACAAAATCAATACTATCACCCTGAAAAATTTGGACGGTGACTAAAAAATCAGCCCGTATTTAAGAAATTTGCAAAAGAAATATGTGGAGTTAAATATGGTATGCTGGTCGGAATCCTACGTGTGCGAGGCCAAACTCGCACTTGCAAGCTTTTTTTCATCAATTCATCAATTCATTTTTTTAGCTTTTTTTCATCAATTCATCAATTCATTTTTTTAGCTTTTTTTCATCAATTCATCAATTCATTTTTTTATCAAGCAATTTCATCGCAATACCGTCCGGCCTGACGGCCGTTATTGACCATGACTGTAAATAAAAAGACGCATCATAAACTGAACTTATCGTAGGTTTAAATTCTTAACGTCAATAAATTAAAAAAGTTTAAGTCATTTATGAATTATTACAATGCAAAAAAAAACCGGTTTCACATTCCTTCCACGCTTTACAAATCACAAAAAAATAAGTATACATAGGTACCTACTCAGATATTTAATGAATACTATACATACATATTAAATGGCTTCAATCGAATGCCATTAATTCCGTCATCTGTCAAGTCGGGTACAGGTCAACGCCTCATAAATTTATACCGATTCGGACATTCATTTACAATGTGAAAATACCTGAAAATAAAAGTATTTTTAATTAACTATGTAAAAAAATATTATGCATGCAATTGTTTCTGTTTATAGATAGACAAAACATCGAGATTTCTTAATTCTATGTAAGTTTAATATGAAAGTATTACTTGTAAACTTTTCCAAATAATTTGTCTAACTGGTGGAAATACCGAATGAAAATCAGTTGCGTAGTTTAGAAGTACAACGCGATCATACAGACAGACACGAAAAGAGGCTATAATTTATAATAACATGTAACTTTAAATTTATTTTGACTACTCACTTGAAAATATTAACTTCTCTATAAACGCCGATCACCTCTTGTGTGGTATTTTTTTTTTTTAGGTGGGAAATCATCAAATATTTTCTCCCGTTCTGGGTGAAGCGGGCGTGTCAGACTTTTACTGACTAAAACACACCCGTGTTCCTTCAGTTGCCTGTGTGCCAGGGGCCACGATATCTCTTTCTAACAACCCGCACCCCTGGCAGTATGTGGTAACCGTAAAGATCATTATTTGTACTGGTCTCCAGAAATTATCAGTTAAGCAATGCGTTAATGTAGTCCAAGAAAATTAAATTTCTTAGGTTTTTTGTAATTTGCAGGTCAGTGTAACAAATAAGGTTTTACAGAATTTTAATCATAAAAATCACCAACCCTCTAAGTTTATATAATCCATGACTTGCTGAAATAGCAAAAAATGTAAGAAAATTTGAAATTTGCGGGCTAGGACCAAGCCCGGGTCGACGCGACGGCGCGTTGTGTTCCACGCGCGCCTCAAAGAGATGTCAGCACCAACTGGTGGAGTACGCAAGGGCCAATCCCTGCCAGGGGTGCGAGTTGTTCAAAAGAGATCCCCTGGCCCCTGGCACACAGGCAACTGAAGGACCACGGGTGGGTTTTAGTTAGTCTGACACGCCCTCCCGCTCCACGCAGAGCGGGAAAAGTTATTTGATGATTTTCCACCCAAAAAAAAGCCCTCTTTCTTCCCTTTTATGTAAGTGTAAATGTTAGAAAATTTTAATTTTAAATTAAATATTTTTTTTACTTCTATATTTTTATCCCCGCAAATAAACCATAACAAACGAAACTCAAAGTCTTATTTACCAATAACAAAAAGAAATGATTGCTCGGAACATTCCGGAAAAATAGGTGCATAAATAAAACGAAACAGGTCTACCTGAACAACAGATTAACAAAGCCACAAAGAACAGCAATTTGAGAGTTTAATCATCCCCTTTTTTCTTGAAAATGAACCCAAGTTATTATTAAACCCTTTCCTTTCGATTTGGTTAATAGCTCGAGAAAAATACAGGCGGAGATACATTTCTTGAAAGAATTCCATTTTGATTTGCTACTGAAAGTATTCTTCGGAAAGAAAGGAAAAAAATTAGTAGTAGATTGCTTTTTAGTATTTTAAAGCTTGTTTAAAATAGTCGGTAGCTAATGCTGAAAAATCGGTTCTGGATTTTAATTTTGTTTTTTTTTTTGTAGAAGAAGCCCAGGGTTAGTGGTTTGCTCATTATTATTGAAAAAAAATATAGGAAACTTCTACTTCGACATTTATAGTTTCACGTCACGAAAAACAGAACTTATTTTATGTTTAGTGATCACTATGTAACCTTTTCACGCCTAAACCACTTAAAAGATTTCGATAAAATTTGGCAAGGAGATAGATGAAATCCTGGGAAAGGACATCAACTGCTTGCACGTTCCCGTGGGAATTTTTTTCCGACGTCTACGCGGGCGTAGCCGAGAGCAGAAGCTAGTTTGTAATAAATTTAAATAAAAGAAGCCCCATGATTTATTTGCATTTATTCTAAATAGACCTCGCACAGAATAGTAGTGGTATTCTGAACAAAGTCTATTCATCCTCGCAAAATTTTTACTAACAAACAATAAAAACATTTCCCGCAGAAATATAAAGTATCATCTCCAGAAATCTACGGAGTCAAAACTAGGAAATTCTTCTCTGTGAATACGAAAACTGTACTCCAGAGCAGTTTCCGTTGCATGCACGCATTCACTCTTATCTTTCATGACCTGAAAATATATCTTGTAATGTATTTCTGCCCGTTTTTAAAAAGGTATCTCTTTGGAGTGGCTCTCTTGTCTGTGCATCGGTGAATCTTATTATGTTTGCTAAATTGTTTGTTAAATTCTAAGAAAAACGTGCCGCATTCATTTTAAAAGCGATCGTTACGCGAATATGCGATCGTCGCGTGTATATGTTTCGTTTTGTTCGTTGAACTAGAACGCGTAGTCGCGCCATCAGAGGGTACCTACTTTCCGGTTTCTCAAACAAAAAGTAAAAAATTAATTGCACGCGACGATCACTTTATAATAGGATGTAGAGTAACGTACATTTTGGCGAGCTGCACCGCAGTTCATAAATCGTCTTACATATTTTTTGTATATTCTGTTTGAATCATCTCCCGCCCTTATCCCAATTTATTTGGGGTCGGCCCACCATGTCTTTTTCTCAATACTTCTCTAGTAGTCGTCATCTCGGTCGTCACACCAATTCTAACTGTATCATCATTCATCATCATCATTTCAGCCGAAAGCCGTCCACTGCTTGACATAGGCCCCCAAAAGAGGTGTTTTGCCATAATCGCTACGCTTGGCAGGCGGGTTGGTGATCGCAGTATGGTGGTAAAATGCATAGAGGACGCTGCTGCCCAGTCTCTAGTAAGTTCATTAGTAGCTTTCTACGACACCCATGGAAGAACTGGGATGGTGCTATTCTTTTACGTCCGAAACCACACGGAACAAATATCATCATTAACAGAGTCTAACCATCGTTTCTTTGGTTTCTGCGCTTTGTTGTACTGAAATGAGATGTGTTGCGGTCCGTTGTAGCATTTTTAAAATTAGTATTACCACGATAAACAACGAAGAAGAACAATAAGGGTAACCATTTTTCCCTTTAAAATATTCTATACCGCTACCTATGCCGTTAGCACCCGAACTACTTACCCTTCCTATTGGTAAAACAATTAATAAGGACCGGGCCAGATTAAAAGTTTAAGTTAAGTGTTATCTAAATATTAAATTTTATTTAACGTGTGATAATAAGCGTGGCAGTCGAGCGGTCTTGCTATCTATTTCATTCCATTCCATAGCATTGATTTTCAAAGTGTGCCCAGCCAATTGATTAAATTATAGTTCCTTTTGAGTGAAACCAACAACTATCACGGGAAGCTGTGTGAACAGTCAGTTCAAATCAATTATAAATGACCAATGATCTTTGTCTAATCTCTCAAATAAGGTCGACGCGATAAAGACATGTCACCTTCTATCCCTTACCCATACCGTTACATTAAAGGCCATAATACCTCCCATATCCGTCCAATCGATTGATAAAGCAATTAATAAGGCCCGGGCCAGATTACCGGGCCAGGCCAATTAGTTAGGCGACCGCTATTTAGTTTTGGAAACGGCTATTACATTCCAAATAGAATTGTCCTCATTAACTACTATCAGTTTTAGTGTGAAATACTGTCGTTGCGGTAAATTGGGGGTATTGAGGTTTATATTGTTATGTGAATTGGTTAGTTGTAGATAGCTAGGTACTGGCATTAACAGTATCTTTTACATGTCTATGGAAAAAGTACTCAGTGAAGTGATTTTTATTGGGATAGACTCCCATTCAATCAAAATCAAAAGTTATATATTCAAATTAGGCTGAGAATCAGCACTTTTCAAGTGTCAAAATTACATAAGATGTTCTTTTGTGTGCACCAAAATAATCTGTTTATCATTGGTATGAAAATATCCATGACTAATGGACAATTTCATACCAATATTTTAGTGTGAGCTTTATTTGTGACGTCCAGTTTATGTCGAACTCAGTATTATTTTTAGCCTAACCAAGATGGAGCGGAAATTTGTAGAGAATACAGAAATAGACTAGACTAGAGGCTTAGATCTGACTGAATTGGCTTTACTTACTAATGGCGAATACACGAGTCTAACAGGAATAAAATAATTTTGATTCAGAAGCTAGACACCTTTTCACTCTACAGAATAAGAATCGTATTAATGATGTTATGGTTGTAGTCTAATGTTTGTCATGTTTGTTAGTCAAAGGTAGATAAAATCCACTTAATAAATCTTAAATTCGTTCATTGACAGACGCAGTCTTAACCGCTGGGTCTAGAAGCATAAAATGTTGTCCAAGAGTTCCTTTTGTAACGAAGGTGAACACAAAGGAAGGATTTTATGGTCAAATAGGGGATGAAACTTTGTATTGAAGTTCGTCATTTCTACACGGCTTGTTAAAATAACGTCATATTTACCCGAAGGGATGGGCAGAGGTATACCTACTTATACAGGGTGTAACAGAAACCCTATTGCTATCCTTAAGCACTAAATATAACAGCTGGTATAGAATCACTATACATAGTTTCAGCTCAAAATAAAATACTCTAAGAATTGATACCAAGTTTTCGGTTTCATATGTTTCTTAAATTCAAATCATCACAAGCGTTTCACCGCACTACGTAGGTCAATAACTTTCCACGTTACTTGCCAATATGACGATAAACCTCTTCCGAGTGATGGTTTATTTCAATTTGAAAAGTCGGTTTCTGGTATAAAAAATTCTCATAACTTCCGAACATGTAGAGATAGGATTAAAAAACCCTTGCAATATCGTTTGATATCATCCAAAGAAGCCGTGCCCTTGGTATGTATATACCCTTTCCGTTACACGTTGTATGTAGTACACCGACATTTCGCCAGTTATGTTTGAGTCCCATGTAATAGGGGGCGAGCCAATTGCCATCACCTGGGCACAAATCCTGACTCCGGGTTGCTATTGAGAAATTCCAGGTTGAATAAACTAACACTTTACCCGACCTGGGAATCAAACACAGTACCTAATGCTCAGCAGTAGCGCTTGTGACCACTAGACTAACGAGGCAGTACCTACGGCTTGTTAACTATAATCAACTCAGCCCATCGCAGTCCACTGCTAGACATAGGCCTCTTCCAGACTGCGCCACAACACTCTTGTATACTCCGCCTTCCGCATCCAGTCTTGGGCGCTCGGGGGCGTCCCACACTACGTTTGCAAATACGTGGTCTCCATTCCAGGACTAGTCTGCTCCATTGTCCATCGGTCCTTCGACAAACAAGGCCAGCCCACTGCCACTTTAGCTTGCTCACTTTACAAGCTATGTCGGTGAATCCGGTTCTTATAAACTGTTTTGTTTTTATCAAGGAAATTATAAAAAAAATTAAGACACCTTTCTAAAAAGAAAACCGTTTTATAAAACTTTGGAATATTACGACGAAAATAAAACAAAAATGAGTAACTCAAAAAGTTTGTGCATAACCATCTAGTTTGAGAACATTTCACTTACGTGATACTATGAGATACTTGCTCGAGGAAGCAAAATTTAAATTTCATGAGGCATTTAGGAAATGATAACTCGTCGGTGCACACGAATTATACTGCTTGTGAACTTTCTACAGTAACGAGTTTGGGTTTTACTACTCTGCACGTTGGGCCTTAAAATCTGGTGTTTAAGGGCTGATTTTTCTGAGAGGAATAAATAAGTCGGCATGACAGCATCTGAATAGAATATATGTCTAACTGTCAGATTTATTCTTTAGATAAAAGTTGTCTGACTATTGATAAATCAGCCCTTAGTCATGTTAGAAATCCAGATAGATTAGGTATAAAAACTTAATTTAAATTACAAATGCGTTGTACTTTTAACTTTAAACATCAAACGACTTGTTTATATTACAAAACAACAATAACTCGTGACGTGCGTCATACAAATATAACATAATTATATACCTACCAATTTCATAATTATCCACGCTATTCGTTTGATCAGATTTTTTATAACATACGTTACTACACCTACCAATCAACATCTCGTACCTAGCAGTGGCGGCGGGTAAATACAAGATGACTCTCATCGGATTAGTTTTAAGAAATCCCACCTCCCATCGATCTACCTTTCATTATTTCAAACTAACAATTATTTTTCATGTTTTTCTATGTATTACTGAAAAAAAAGCCTGCGCTCAGAGAAATGCAAATCTTCCGTACAAAATTCTCTGATTCCGACTCAGTATTTTTAAGTTTGCAACATGCGGTGAGTGTACTTTTGGAACGGTTTACCCTGGCCATAATTCTACCCCTCGCCACTGGTATCTATCGACCCTTCTAAAAATTAAAACAATGTACCTTACCTAACAAGAACATAAAAGTACGTCACGTCAAAAGGGAGTTAACATCTGTCATCCGACCCGACGCGTCCCGTGTAAAATTGAAAGCAATTAACTCCTTTGATTAAAAGATTGGAGCGAAAGGCTGCGTCGATTTCAAGAGTAATATCGTCAGGCCACCGTCAGGGGAGGGGCCAGGCCCCTAGATTCAAAATTTTCATTTCTAGTTGACTTCAGTCAAATGAAAATCAAATCTGGCCCGAACGAGTGAAACAATTCCCTTCACTTTGGTGGATGGAATCAGATTTTTGATTTCGGAATTGTATTAAGTTTTGGATGGTCGGACGAAAGAAATTGCACAGCGAAATGTTTGAGCTCAAACGAACGGGGCCGCTTTTAGCGGGCGACAAAGATGTATTGGCAGATAGATGAGACCCTAGATATTTTTTACTGCTATTTGCGAACGATGCTGTATCTAGATGCTTCTGAGAATTTTTCTCTGTCTACGCAGTTTAAAACTTTCTATGTTGAGCTTCTTCGACATTTTAGGAATTATAATAAATTGGTAGACACTCTATGTCTATAAATTCATGGGTAAATAGGTACTAGGTGTAGTAAGTAGGTATAAAATGCATATTCTTCTGCCCACTTAGTTACCTAGTGAAAAATAACTGAACCGCAAGTTTTCTTGCCCCAACATCATCGTGCATTCAACATGGATGCTACAAAAAGTTTTGCCAATAAAACACCGGAAGAAATGCATGAAGATAAGTGGCATATTTGTCCAACAAACAAAGTCACGAATAAACGCTAGCGTGTCAAGTTCACAATTTGATTATGAAAGTTTTTACGACAGACTATTATATTCTACGGCAGACATGCCATATTCTTGGCAGACATTTTGTGAACATTTGATTATGTTCAGCTCGCGATAAACGAAATGTGGGCGTTTCTTTTGTCTCATAAACGTTCTTGTAAAACTCGTTATTAATAAGGAAGTAAGAGGAACACGTTCGCTTTGAGGGATACGAAGAATTTTCTAATAGAATCATGTTTTTCTAAATTATAAAACAAAACACCAAGAAACTAAGTTTTGCAGGTTTCAGCAATATATTTCACTTAGCGCTCTATTTCTCCAAATTTAACCAGAAATAAATCAAGAATAATATTAATCTAGCTTTTTCCCGTGGTTCCGCCCGCGTGGATTTCAGTTATCGTGTAAAAAAGTAGCCTATGTCCTTCTCCATATCCCAGGCTATATCTCTGGCAACTTTAATGACGATCGTTTCAGCGGTTTAGGCGTGAAAGTGTAACAGACAGACCGACTGAGAGAATTACTTTAACATTTAAAATATTATACTAGCTTTGCCAGCGGCTTCGCCCGCGTGAAAGTCGGAAATTATCCCGCGGGAACGTAGTACCGGGGTGAAAAGTATCCTATGTGTTAATCTAGGTTATAATCTATCTTTGTGCCAAATTTCATATAAATCCATTCAGTAGTTTTTGCGTGAAAGAGTAACAAACATCCATACATCCAAGCATACGAACTTTCACGTTTATAATATTAGTAAGGGAGTAGGGACATTTAGGGATTAATTATAATTACCACCGTAAGTAATAAAAAGATTCTGATAGGCTTTGCTTTAACGGAATCAGAACTACTTTTCGCTCACACACTAGCGTCCTCTTCAAGGATGAAAGCCTTTATTTATTTATTTATCCATTTGTGCACACACATATAATATACAGACAAGAAGAAAGGAACAGAAAATAACGTACATAGGTAGTGCTTATTTCTACAGAAATCTCTTCCAGCACACCTGCGATAGGAGAATAGATATCAGAGATGTAAACAACGCGTGTTCACATATTATTAGTGTATATTTAAACTCTAATTTAAATATACACACATAATATGAGAATAAAAAGGTTAAAATAACATAAATAAAAGTATGGCACTTCCTGTGCATAATTGCAATCTTTGAACTGACTGTGAAAGGGCACGGTCCAACGGGTCGGATATATTGAAGGAATGTTTTAGAAAATAATGATAAGATGCACAACTTGGAAGCAGAAGAAATAGAAAGACGCGTACTTGTTTATGTCAAGTCCTGTTGACGAGATTAGTAACTTAATGGGTATAGTTTTAGGAGTTATTTTCATGAATAGTGGCTGTAAGCTTACCAACTAGCTTAGAATGCAAGAAATTTATCTACAATGCAGTGTAGTAGTTAGTATTGTTTGATGCACCGGGCGACGTCATTACGTCAAAGCCGGCTGTCGCTGAAAACCAGCGCTGGGGCTCTGTCTTGCATAGGGTCGCAGCATAACGCTGAGCGTCGAGCGATAGCCGTTTTGCGTGGATGTGACGCATGTTTCCCTCAACCTTTTCTAATTTTTTTTTTGTGTTCCCGTCCTTTTTTGCGTCATGTTTACCACAAATAAACATTTTTGTTTATTCTTTCTTTCTTTCTTTTCTTTCAGTAGGTAATGTAGGAACAAAAAAAAACCAGGCTTTACTTATACGTTATTAGTGGTCCCCCCTTGCTTCACACGAGCTTTACGTCTTGATCATCATGACATCCAGATTTCTGTATCATATCATGTATGTATGCGGTTTTTTCTATGATTATTTATTTAATTATTTAAAATTTCGTACATAACACCCTCCCAACAGCTATAATGCGCCAATGCGATGTTACTACTATAAACATAAAATTAGAAAAAAACATCTTGCTTCTCTTCATTAACAAAATTAACACGAAATTGATTTCTACCGCATCAAAATATATGGCGTAGTTTAAAAGAACAATGCGGTTACATAAACAGACACTTAAAGGCTCCCGCAGGCGCGACTTCATAGGAACAATTTCTATGAAAACTTCATGGAAGTTGATCTACTAGAGTCGCGTCGCAGCGTTGCGTCGTGGCGGTCTGCAGGAGTCTTTAAGCAACTTTAATTTATAATCTGTTTAGATAATATTGATTCTTTTTAATTACTGTTATTCGTGGAATCCATTGTAATTGTTAGGTAGTTGGGTACAAAAATATACAACTTCTTATGTACAAACTACTGTCTACCCTACACTTACTTATTCATCAAAATATTTCTGCATAAATCTTATTCCGAAAACTTTAACCCTTTTCACAAAACGCCGAATTGTCAACATTTTCCCTCGAAAACCGGTAATATAAAGTAATCATATTTAAATCCGACATCCGAAGTACTGGTGCTCCAGGGATTACCGCGGCCGTACGTGTCACGTAATATTAAGCTTGTAAAATTCATGTTTTTAATAACCGCGTGTTGAGGACCCCGATTTGCATAAGATGTGCGTGTGTGTTCGTATAATGATTTTGTTAGATTTATGTTTTAGGGGAAAATGAGTTAAGGTTCATAATTTTTGAAGGTCCTTTTCCTCGGTTTTATGGTTCCCCTGCACGAGAAAATATCGTCTATTCCAGTAAAAAACAATGAAGAAAACTCTTATTCAATTCGAGTATGTTATAAAGATGGGGTGAAATAAATTGCTGCGTAAATGATCTCCGCAGTGTAAAAGTTATTAAGGGCTCATTTTTCAATAGCCAGATAATTTTTATCTAAGTTATATTTATTTATTGCGGTTTGACAGCTTTTGTATAGATAAATATGCCAAACTGTCTGATTTATTCATCCGATAAAAGTTGTGTGACTATGAAAAATCAGCCCTTAAAAGAATATATTAAAGCACATTAAACAGTATATCTGCCTCCATTATAATCATTAAAGTTTAAAGATTTTTTGGTGCAATATCTATCTTCATTTTCTATACTAACTGTTTAACAATGAAAACTAGTCTTTATCTTCGCCCGTCATAAACCGTATTCTTGGAAAATCCTCTCTTTTTCTAATTTTATATTAGGCTATCTCATCATTAATCTGTGATCACTGAGATGTTAAATTTCAGCCTCACCACAAAATGCTAATTGCTCAACCTCATTGCTATCTAAGTAAACAACACTATTCCCCCAATAAATATGGAAATCTTGAACCAACATATTCAATAACTCCTCGAGTTCCCCATCCATATAGGTTCTGGCAAAGAATAAGAAATTCTTACAGAAACGACAGTCTGCGTCCGTTCAAAAAGTCAATCTGCCTAGTTTTTTCCCAATTATTTTGGAGTGGGCTTCCAGTCTAGCAGGATGCAGCTGATTATTGGTATTTTACATGGATCTACTGCCTATCTGACCTTCACAACCCAGTTACTGGGTAATACGATATCCCTTGGTAAGACTGCTTGTGAGATTCTCGAGTTTCTGACGGCACATAGCGACCCACGGCTTAACGTGATTTCTGAGGCACAGAGGGGACTCGGCATGTAGAAATTATCATCCATCCACGGACCTACCATGGCAAACAAACCTGATTGATCGACCTGGCCGTAGTACTCAGCCATAATCCTCTCTATCGCCACCATTTTACGAAAAACAACATACGATAAAACTACGAACTATTTAGACTATTAGACTACTAGACTCATATTTCGGTGGCAATCCATTCGTAAAGTTTCAACTAGTCATAAACCCCTTGTATACTCGTTGTTATACGTGCAAAGTGAGCGTACGACACCTCCGTCCAGGGGGCCGATTCTACTAACAAATTTGTTAAAAAAACGCAATAGAACCGCAACCGAATCACCACTTTTAAGCGTTTTCGCATTCTACTAAAATGAACAACGGTCCAGCTGCGACACAGCTGCGGTTACGTTTTAGTTACGCCAACGATCGATTGAAACAATGTCAAAACCTATTCTACTAACAAAATCGAACATGAGCGTGACGTTTACTATAGGACAAAGTTAATGATAAAATTATGATCATTATGTCTTTTAATTATAGAAAATACTTTTAGTGCCACATATTCGTGTTTAGTAACATTTTTAGAATCAACTTTTTTCTTTGTGGTATTAATAAAACATATTATTTTGGCATGTTGGTAACGCGGGTTACCCGCTGTGTTCCCGCTACAGTTCAGTTGCAATTCGTTTTAAGTTTAGTTTCCATTTTGCTTATAAAATAGTAGAATGACTTTTTATGTAACTATCGAACGGCGATCGAAATCGAACTGTTGTGGAAACATAATTTAACGTGTAACGTTGCAAATTAGTAGAATCGGCCCCCTGATCGTTCTTTATGTCCCAAAACTGTATCTACGCACTGACATCCTTATTCTATGTTACGGCTAACCAATAATATCAAGGATTCATAGACTCTCAATCACGGATACCGATTCCATGGCCGAGTATGACACATCACGTTCTTACTGATGGATGGAGATGTCTGGACATAACGATTAGTCATCCCGACGTATCGATACGCGTGTAATTCATAACTGGTAAGATTCCGTGGGAGCTTATTCTGGTGTATCTTGAAGGTGGGTGACTTGTTTATTGTTTGGATTTCAGAAGAGATACAGTTACAGGTTCTTTATCGATGAAATTCCCACTAATATTATAAATGCGAAAGTAACTCTGTCTGTCTGTCTATCTGTTACGCTTTTACGTCTAAACTGCTAAACCGATCGTCATAAAATTTGGTAGAGATATAGCCTGGGATGTGGAAAAGGACATAGGCTACTTTTTTACGCAATTACCGACATGCACGCGGGCGGAGCCGCGGTCAAAAGCTAGTGTATTATTATTAGGTGTCATATTTCAATGACGTGTTGGAACACGTTACAATTCAGTTACTATGTTAAATGTTAAAGCTCGAAATAAACAACTTCGAAATAATTTATATCTACTTGGTCACTTGGTCGGTCGCCTAGCGGTAAGATGGACGGAAGACATTGTTGCCATCGCGAGCAACACATGGATGAGGCTGGCACAGGAGCGTGGGAAAGGACAAAGAATGAGAGAACTACTAGCATTGGGTGAAGTCGGGCTGTATATGATGATGATCACTTGGTTACTGCAATACATAGACCAGGTATTTCAGTACAGAGATCATTATGACGTATGTGACAACAATTTGGACAAAATCACATGACAGTACCATTGTCAATATTCATTCCCAAAAGTGGTATTTTTGTTACAGCTTGCATATTTGTGCAATTCCTCAAGAGTTTGTATCGAGAAAAGAATCTTATTACACTGAAAAGTCCTCTAAATACTTCAAAAAGGATTGATACACGCCTACATGCACAGACTTTGAGCTCCGTTTCAAAGCAACGACATTAGGAAATTACGAATCGAATTTCAACAGAATACGTTCTCTCGGAATCGGCAAAATAGGATATGAATAATTCAAAATTTGGAATTGTAATTTACGTTGTTATTCAAACCTTTGAATGTTGAGTTACTGATGAGGTGATGTGGCCATAACATTGATATGGGTCCCTGATTTGTCGGCTATTTTCGTGTTTATATTTCTGGCGTGAGATTTTTGAAGTGTGTGTAACAACCGTGGGTATCTTTATTGTTGGCGTTACTTGACGTCACGCTGACGTTACCTTCTATTATTGCGTAAACATTAATGGAAATGCATAAAAAGTATTGACTATTGCATAGAAACAATACGTAGCGTTAGCGTAGTGTAAATGTACGACGAGCACCGTCACTACTATGGTTTTTAGTTCGGACCTTATAGCGGTTCGTTTAGCTTGACTCGTTTACCCCGTTTGTCCCCTCACCATCGTCAACGGGACGTCAACGAGAAACGAGATTTTTAGAACCGAGCCCGAGGTCCCGGTGACGGGGAACATGCGGTCATACTAAATGTATGTATCGCTATTTCGGCGCAGTTATCTCGTTCTCGTTGCGTGGCGTCGGAAAAATCGCCTGAGACTGAAAATAAACACTACTCATTATAAATTACATAGCCAAAAGGCATAAAGTCGTTGTAGAAATCAACTAACTAAGTAACCATAATAACTTATTAATTTATTTACAACTGTGTATTCAGAGTCGCGAACAAATAATATCTAGACTTTAATTAATGTGCCTACGACGTTGAATTAGTTTATTTCTAATCTAAATGAAGGCACACAAGTGGAACTGAAATTTGGGCACTAAAAGTAATGAATCGAATCTCGAACCAGAATTAATATTGGAAAACTCATTTGGGTAGCTCGGCGGGTAGGGTAGTTACCCTTTTCGCTGTAAATTCTGCCCCAATACACACAAAAACTTGGCCTATTTAGTAATCATGTGTTATCTCATTTGGAATGTAATGTTAGCAATATAATTTAATGTAACATTGTTTGAACTTTTTATGGTAATTCAGGATCATGCTACATTCAATAAACGAAAGAATAATTAGGTTGGATTGTAAATGCGGCTGGATTTAGATAATTTAAAATGTAACTCCTAGAAATCGATAGTCAATAATTATAATCAGATTATCTCAGGGCATTTTGTGCTTTCCGAGACCTCTCATACGAACATTTTTGCCAACACTTTTGGCACAGTTATCAGTAAAACCCAGAAGATAAGAACGATGAGATTGCCAAACCTGTTGGCTGAGGTTACCTTTATGGCAGGCACAAGAAGAGCAAAAAAGCTGGACAACCCTTTAAAAATTGCTGGAAAGAACACTCACTCAACAAAGTCATCGAGCGTGAAGATAACTTCAACGGGAAGAAATAACTGCATTTCCGAAGTTTCGCAGCTGAAAAATGGTCCCAGAAGTAATTTTTATTGCAAATATAAATGGGAAATCGTTTGCATGTACTCGAAGCAGAAAAAAAAGGAACTGTCTCGTTCTCCGAGTGTTGCTTTGTTTCAATTTCTTAACGTTTTCAAAGAGCACTGTAATAAAATGTTTCGGTACATTTTTTCTTTCGGAAGAATGACTGACTGTTTTATGGGTTCGTTGGAATTGAATTTGATTAATAAGATATTTGCGATGAGGAAGCGCGATTGTTTTGTTTTTTTTTTCTGGCAGTAAATAAACTGTCGTCAAGTCTTCTCGTTGTCTATCCCGAAATGTCTGAAGACTAAGGTCTTCAAACAGTGAATCGTGGACACTGAAGTTGGGCTGGCCCACAAATTTAAGGTCGCTCAGCGCGCTGTGGAGCGGGCTATGCTCAGATTTTCTTCTTAATCTTTATCTTTACATAGTATAAATACGAGTAAAACAAAGTCGCTTTTCGTGTTTGTACGCTTAGATCTTTTAAACTACGCAACGAATTTTAATGCAGTTTTCATCAATAGACAGAGTAATTCAAGTGGAAGGTTTATATGTGTAATACACTGACCACCACGCGGGCGAAGTCACTCGCAAAAGCTAGTTGAAGGATAAAAGAGAAACGAAACTATCGAAAAGAACCGGAGTTACTGACATATGTAGCTTGTAGCGTAAACAAACTGAAGTGCAATGGGCTGGCCATGTGTGTCAAAGGACCGATGGCCCGTGCAGCAGACGAGTCCTGGAATGGAGACGACGTATCGGAAAACGTACCGTGGTATGCCCCCCAGCTAGATGAACCGACTACCTAATGATGGTGATGATGATGGGAATCCCTTTTCCGCACGTAGACTCCCATTCAGTCCGTTGTGCATGGGACCGACTACTTAAAGGAGAGAAGAAGAGGACAGGGCGGCATAACATGCGAGAGGTCAATGTCTAGCAGTGGACAATAGACAAGGATCTTAGGCTGGCCATACAAGGACTGCTCGAGCTGTTACCCAATGATCATCATACACGGACCGCTCTTGCAATCAGAGTCAACAGCTTGAAGCTGCCATTGATAACTGCTGGAGCAGTTGGTGTGAACTGCTCAACAATCATAACTTTTGCTTGCGATTTAAATGCACTGATTAGCGCGTAAACAAAAAGCGTGCGGGCGGGACGCGAGCGTGACATGGAATGAAGAGAGCAGTCGACAGCTCGAGCAGTCAGTGTTTGCCTGGCGAATGCGAAACCGCACGATGAAATATCACCGCGATGCCGAACGCCCGAAGCAGTCGCGATTGCTCGAGCAGTTCCATGTATGTGTGTACGTAGAAGACTGTAGGTTGCTATGCAGTCGCAGCTTGAGACAGTCGATTCTGATTGCTTCAAGCTGTCCGTGTATCTAATAAAACAACTTACCCCTTGACCACATCAATCAGTTGATAATTTGATATTATGAATACACCGTGTAGACTATATTTTACTCTTTCTGCACTCTCACGTTAAAACAATTTCATATAAACACAACACAGTGTGATATTATTAAATCACCCAAACCTAAGTATACTAACATGTTGCCGACTACAATGACACTTGTTTAGACTTCTTAATACTCCTCAAAGAGTAGGTACACAAGGTACTTGTAACTTAGACCCATATTAAGTCCCCACACACCTTCATATAAACGGCTTTTAACCCTAGCTCCGCGATAGCTCTTTAACAGCGCTGCCAACCTATTATGCGGGGTCATATATCCTTTTGGCAATAGAATAGGCAGCAACTAACTGGTATACGATGGCCGTGGCTTTGGTTACATTAGCATACGCTTACACAAGCATCGTCGCTTCGCAATGATTATTTACATAATTAGTAATACTGAAACTATGTCGTGAGTGTTTGAGGGTTGATATTGAAGGGGTGTTGCTAACGTTGTGTTCATATTATTTTAATGTTGCGCAGATCACGATTATGTTTTAACTTTTGTTTCAGTAATCTGGTGTTATATACCTAGTGATGGTTAATTCCACGGTTATTGCAAATCTTGCTTCTTTTTTAACCGACTTCAAAAAGATGGAGGTTATCAATTTGACATGTTTATTTATATATATTTTTAAGTATTTTCGGGCATAACTCCGTCATATAAAAACGGCTGTGCGAAATTCTTTTTTTGTTCGAAAGGGAGGTTATTCCGACATGATCCTACTCAAATTTCATATACTCGTAGATCTGCGTTTCGGAGACAGACAACGGAACTCTTTAAAAAATTACAGCATATCAACCGTGATTGCTGCTATCGCATAAATATGCATTGTTTTGACCCCAAGGATGATGAAATTTCGAATTGGTGTGAGGTACCTACAAAAAGTTTTTGTTTATTATGTGACTTCCGAGATGTATCTACATGCTAACTTTGAAAACAAACAAATTCTACCTCTATATAATAAATAGTAGGTATGAATGGTTAGCTCCACTCCTGTAATTTTGAATTAAAATTACCCAGTCGCGGAAACCTATAAGCATTGTTTCCTCATTCACCAAGAAAATAACTGAAAAAAACAGGTGTTTTTCCTTCAAACGCTTCGCCCAAACATTTTCCTCCTAATTCCCTCGAACACTTCACAGGTGCGGTAATTTTCCTAAATGTTAACAAGAAAAATTACTCCTGTATTGTAAATCAAGGTTACGTGTCTATTTATCTCTTTCTTAGTACCCATTACTGTTCTAAGGGCTACATATTACTTGTAATTGTGTGCTTAACACGAACTTTGCTCATTTACATAAATTGAAAGTGAAAATTGTTTTGATTTAGTAACATCGTGTGTGTTCGGTGATAATAATTTTGGGCTGATGTTATAGCAATATAGAAAGTTTTTTTTTTCGGATCCGTCAATAACCTTAATATAAAAAAAAAAACTTGAGAGGTGTCAAGGGTCACCCGGATGGAACGAAGTTAAAAAAAAAGATCAAAATAATAAAAATAAAAAAAAGACGAAATGAAAATATCTGGCTTTCTTTCTATAAGAGAGAGAGAGAGAGGGACAGACAGAGAAACATGCGCACGCCGCACGGCTTACAATAGCTTACTATAGCAAAAAGTGTCGTTACAACTTTTCGTGAGATTTTTTTCCGTCTAGCCCCCTTTCACAACGCGCGATAAGGAACTTCGTTCCAAAAAAATTATGTATTATACAGTACATATCAGAAAACTGTGCTCATATTTAGGGGTGTGGTACAAACCATCAAACTGAACTACTTTCTCCGTGGGACCAAAATCGTAATCGCGAAAAACATCAGATTTGGGTCTCGGGTGAATGTTGGAATTTTGTATGGGATAGTTGATAATTTTTCCACAATTAGCCGTTTCCAATCTTTGCCTAGAAGGGCGATTATAGTAATAGTAAACTGGACTATTCGGGGGATAATCATAATTCGTCAACTATTTAAGATCGACACACTAAATAGTTGAAGAATTATATTTTTCTTTTCCTTTAAACGCAGTTGTGTTACCTATGGTAACATTTTTAAAGTCCGCACAATGGAAATCTTTAGAAAAATCATTGTCATTTTATTTATTAAAAAAACAACTTAACTTTATTAACTGGTAATTTGGTCCACAAGAGTCAAAAGCTATAAAACTGAGGATTTTATGTTAGCTTGCATGTCAACTACTATCCTACTAAAGTAATTAGAGATCGGATATTCGGATGCATATTCACCAAAAGTTGAGATGTTGGCTAACATGGAATGCGCTTTTGTATCGAAAACGTCTTAATTTAGGTAAGTAATTTGTTTATTTTTTGTTTAACTAATACAAACCACCCCTCCTCCAGTACATGCACATATTTGTATCGGGTTAAACATTAATTTTAAATTAATACACATTTGAATAGTTATGCAATCCAAGAATCCCGGGGTTTTTAATAAATATTACAAATAATTTATAAAGCCGCTTCCATACTTTCATAGCTAAAAATTATCTTTAGGTAAATATGCATCCGAATATCCGATCTCTGGTAATAATTAAGAAAGTTTGTATGTTGGACTATGAGTGAATTCACAAGGAATGCATTGTTTGTAATTTGTTATATGTAGGTACATGATTGTTAGTATTTAGGATAATTAAGTTAGGATAAGCGCATTTATCGCATTGGGTTACCCTGTAATGTTAGATGTAAGAAGAAAAAAAAATGTTTGGATATTTAGATGTTTGGATGTTTGCTACTCAAGCACGCAACAACGGCTGAACGGATTTGGATGAAATTTCGCACACAGATTGATTACAACCCGAATTAACACATAATATACTTTTTATCCTAGTACCTAAGGCGTTCCTGTGGGATAATTTTCAACCTCAACGCGCGCGAAGCGGCTAAAAATAGTTAGTCTTAGAATAAAATAGTGGAGCTGTCTGTGTGTTAGTATCTACATGAAATAGATTTTATAGTTATTAAATATTTCACCCACTTTGCCTACTACGCGTGTTCATTGCTGTCATCATTTGAGTGAGATAGGTTACCAATACTGTTGAGGATGGAAAGTTATTCGACAGGCAGTAAGTAATTGTGACTTACACCTGACATGACCTGTCTACACGTGTCGGTCCAATATTCAAAACGCAAACGTGGCAACTATAGCAGAGTTATATGTTTATGCTCTTATTCATAAAAAAAGTTATCGAACATCTAAACAGTTGGTAAAGTCTGGTTTTGAAAGAGAAACCAGACTTTAGCAACTGTTTAGATGTTTGGTAACTTTTTTATGAATAAGGCCGTTAGTGCTCTAGTTTTGTGAAGTGTGCGATGATATTGATTTCAAATGCATCAATGAATACAACTCTCTAAGTTAATTTAACCCCATTGAATTACTATTTCATGAAAAAGTTATTCAAAGAACATTTTAAGAATATCGCGGGCTACCCCTTAAGTATATCTTTTATTTTCAGGGGCAATGCATAACTATGACAAATTCACATAAACTATTAATTTATTTTTGCGGATTCAGTTTTTTTTTTTTTTTTTTGGGCTTTGGCTTCGCACGGTTTGTGCATTTAGCCAATGTCAAGTAATTATTCTTTTTGATCAAGTAAATGGCCCGATATCGGGCACGAAGTTACATAAAAGTCATAGTCGTCAAGTTTAGTCAGTCAAGTCCAGTCAAGTCAAAGTTATTGTAAAGCGGTAGCAACTTTACAACAACCTAACATGAGTTTTTGGGGGAACACGAAAAGTCCACGTTAGTCATTTATTTTCACCTTCACTACACTTGTGCACAAACATGTAACTAAATTGAATAATTCACTACCAAAATTATACAATTTAATTCGCTATTTCACTAAATTTCATGAAAATGAAAATTCGTGCGACATGTTCCAACCCGATCCCGCTAAAAACTCCGCGGATTCAGTTAGGTACAATTTTATTTGATTTCAATTTCGTAATAAGAATCCTACTGTCATCCAAAAGCAAATGAGTATACTCGTCGACTATCATTACTCTTTGTAAAACAGGATAACAATGGCAACACACAAAAAAAAAAGTTTCGTAATAGATACTATTTAGCAATTCTTAAAAAATAATGGAACAGAGGTCCTTTATTGCTAAGAAATAATGGAATACTGGCCATTTATAAGCCTCCAAGAATTTTAAGCTTAGAATTTATTCTTTTTCTTTATATTTACGCAGTTCCACAGCGTTTAGTTTTAATAAAATGTCGGGAAAATATAATGGGACGTTTTTAAAAGATTGTCTTTTGTTAGAAATGGTCTTTTGAAAGCTTTCGCTTAGTATTTCTACGTTGTTAATCGAAGAGTTGCTTTTTATATGAATATTTCGGAGCACTCAAATATTCATTGGCTTGAATGTTTTACATATAAATGTAAAGAAGATTGTGGAGTCCTGTTTTTTGGGAATGTTACCCATTTTCTGTTGGCTATTTTGTTCTGTTAACGGTCTGATTATCATCAGAAAAGAAAATTCACACATAACTTTTTGGTTTTGGTAGTGCCAACGATGGTTCTGATTATCAACTGACAAAATTAAAAAGATATCGTTCATCTTCAGTTTGTTGAACAGGGGAACTTTTTGAACAAGCCTTCACTCACTCGATCAGACAAAGGATATAACATAAAGTCATCGGTGTTACCTAGCAACTGGGTTTCCAAGAATAGTTCAGAAAATCAATCCATGGTATATTGAGCTTTGTCTAGAAGCTTAAAAAAAAGACCCGATAACAAAATGCCTGGTGTGAGTATTTTGGACCTAATTTATTTAAACAAGTACCTAGCTATAAGCAGTAAATGTAGATTCGCTAAAATTTATTACGACTACGATAAAAAATATATATATTCGCTAAAGATACTTAACGTAAATAATTAAGATCATAAATTTTAGTTTTAATTAAACAGAACTAATTTACCTACTAATTCTTTAAATAACTGCGTACTTTAAACAATATAAAATACTTCCTAAGTGAGTTTCGAAATCCGTATTATGCTGAGCGCTGGAACCATGATCACCAAACAGGTAGGGTAGGTATTTTAATACAAAACTTCAAGATCAAGAAATTACTATTATTTTGGGTCACTTGACCATTAACTATATACTGTTTTTTCTTTAGTTATGGCCCCAAAAAAAGCCATTCAAATTCAAGTTCAAAATAATTTATTTCAATCCATTTCAGATCATACTTTGATTAACATTTGCAATAAATAAACAATTTAAAAATATAATTAAAAAAAAATATATAGATAAAATAATATAAATAAAATCAAAATTAAAATTTATAAAATTAAACTAAAATTATAAAATTTATTAATAATACGCCTGCCTCTGAGTCATTGCACCAATCAGAAAGCATAGGTTCATGAACTGTTCAGCTATAATTTAATTACGACTAATGAAATAAGTCCGTGTCTATACAGCTCGAAATATATCGTTGTGATTTTAAGCCCCGGTGCTCACATGAGTGATATGAATGCATGTAAGTACCCAGTGTTTAAACAACTTGGGTCTGCTGAAACAGCTTAAAAAAACAAGTTAATTCTTAATTAATTGGGTATCTGAATTATAAAGGGGTTTTCGATGTTGCGTTATTGGATACATATACGAAGTATTTAGTTAGATTTTGTATTAGGTTTTCAAAAACAACGATCATTTATTAAGTGGCAAGTTTTATTAGAGAGGTCAGGCGCAACTTTTCAACCACTTTTGCGAGCACCTATTTCATTTCTTATAGAAGAGGATGTCTGACTTATAGTATGTAGTATACGATTGCATAGGTATCTTAAAATATCATAAAAATGGGCGTAATATACATTTATATAATATATATCTGTAATAAATATTATGTAACGGTAAATAGTTTCTGCGTACCTCATGGGAAAAGGGCGTGAGTTTGTGGAGGTATGTACGGTCATCAAAAGAGGAGCTCTAATAAAATAAAATGTATAGAAAACAAATAGTTCATTTATCTAAACAAGCATCATTTCTTTGCTAAACTTCAACTGTATCCTATGACCCTGGTGACCTATCTGTTTTGGTGACAGTAACAATAATATTTTTCATGCCGAAATATTTTATCTTTTATAAACTAAATGCTTCGGATTAACACCTACTTCCAAAATAAATCTACAAACGCCATATAAAACGGACATCCCTTACAATATAATTTAAAACGATATTAATGTTAATGCAAACAGTTTCAAGCGGCGTGGGTTCCCGGTAGTTATGCAAATAAAATGTGCAGGCCAAACCGAGGGATTTAGTAACCTTATGCTATTCAAATCCCGAGACTTTGCGGCTGCATACGTAGCTTTGTGAACTTCATGCATTTTCGGCGGTAGTTATGACGGATAATAACGGATATACAGGGTGTCCGGTAATTAATGGATAACCTTGAAATGGTTCATGGTAGAACTAATGGCCATTCAGAAAAAAAACATTTATTATTATTATTATTTTCTGTAAAAAAAATCCAAAAAAAAAACAACCGACTTCCGAAAAAACACTACAAAGAGAAAAATAACTTTAATTTAGGAAGTCGGTGTCTTTGGATATGTATTTTAATTTTTTGTCACCGCCATCTGAAATTAAAGTTATTTTTCACTTTGTAGTGTTCATTCGAAAGTCGGTTGTAATTTTTTTGATTTTTTATTTACCGATTAAATACAAATAAAAATGTTTTTTTTTCTGAATGGCCATTAGTTCTACCATGAACCATTTCAAGATTATCCATTAATTACCGGACACCCTGTATGTGCATTATATGTATTTTTTTTTAAGTTTGTGCGGAATAAACATTTTTTCTTTCTTTCTTTATTTCTATACCAATAAAAAACGCGAAAATGTTGATAATACGTGATTTACGACCACGTTTTTAAAATGAAGTATTTTCTTGTTTTTTTTTTTAGAACGTGATGTTTTAAATAAAAAAAAAAATAAAAAAATCCATTTATTTCAGGTAGGTACTCCCATATTCTCACAATCACAAGTTACAAATACGAAATAAATACAAATCACAATATAAAAATAAATACTACTAGTACTAGTAGTTTTAGTACTTAGTCGGGTTTTTACGTTTATTGCGTTATTTACGGTACGTAGCAGACATTTTATTTTTCTCCGGAAATTGAGTATTGATTCTTAAATATATTTTTTTAATGAATAGGGTATGCCTTGGAGGTCCCATATAAATTTTATTAACTTTGCTTGGGTAGTTTTTGCGTTAACTTCGATAAATAATATGTACTATAGCGTGCGGCAGAATGTAAAGTTATATTGCAACCCAGGGTGGTTACACGACCGCCCGTCAGAGGGCGCCCGCGCAAGCTCCAGTAAGTTCGCATTGTATTGAAACAATTTTTGTCTCAATACAATTGTCTGACAATAGTATGATACCAACCAGCGAGCGAATGTGCGCACGCTTTAAGTTCTATAAAATTGTGATTTATGTTATCCGTGTGATTATAGTGTAATTTCTACTAAGCACCTGCGTTTTCTTACACTCGTATCCCGGCGCGAAGACAGACAGGAAGTACTAGAACATCATCAATATACACAAAGTAGATTAAGAGCGTTCATCCAACGCGAGCTGGCAATAACGCATTTATTTATAGTATTTTTCGAGATTATTTCATTATATACAAACAAAAGTACAATTTTTTTCAGCCAAGCACTAGGTATACGTTATTATTTATAATTATTTTTTAAATTTTCTCTTCAATAAAAAGATTTAATTGTACTAAATAATGCAAATAGAAAATAATTGACGCTACGTCGATTTTGATATGTAAATAACAAAATAACCGTTTAAAAAAGCATACAAACTTGTAAATACCAACAATTTAGTGCTTGACTAAAAAAAAATGTTTATTTTTGTTTGTATTTATTGAAATAATCACGAAAATCCGCCATAAATGCGCCGTTGCCAGCCCGTGTGGGATGAACGCTCTTAATCCACTTTGTGTATTTTGATGATCTTCTAGTACTTCCAGTCGGATGTCGATGACAAGAAACTAAAATACAGATCCAAAGACACTGACTGCTGAAAATAAAGCTATTTTTCACTTGTAGTGTTTTTTTTGGAAGTCGGTTGTTTTTCTTGTAAACAGTTTTTTTCAAACCTATGTAGCAATGGATTAGGAATTACCTTTAAAACAATAATGAAGTGCTGTTTACATTAGGTATAGCTTTCAAAAGAGGGTACTAAAGTGGTACATCCCTTAAGTAACCTAATAATATCATCCAACATTGGTATAGGAAGCAAAACAAAACTTTTCTCATACATATACAAACTACGAGCTCACACAACTTAAACTATAAACCTTAAATATTCTAAAGCATGAAAACACAGCGTATTGAAATATGAAACATGAATAGATGTTTAGCACTAAAGCAGCTTTATGGAAACTCCTTTTACGAACCTTCATTATTTTGTGTGGGATCCAGCGGTCACTTAATTACCTACCTTTAGTAAGCGCTATCTCTGACTTGGCAACTGCAGGCGACTATTAGTGGCTGACATTAGTGGTCGCTGGTTGTGAGAAGTTTATGCAGCGCTTAAGTGGCTGTATTTATAGCCTTTGGTTGCGATCTAATGATGCTGATTAAATTTTGTTTGTTGACGCAGTTATGTCTATGTAAGTCACGAGTTTTGCTGCAACCAAAACAATTACTATGTGATGGCACTTCTGACTCGTTAGTAATCGCATTCCCTTTATATTTTCTTTTTGTTCAGAACTTTAATAATTCAAAAGTTGCTAGCTGACATTTATATGGCAAATTTTATGTTTTTCTTGTGTTTCGTAATGTTAATTACCTACTATTGTATAGAATCAAGTTCTTCGAACTTAACAGACAGCTGCGCTGCTGGGGAGTTTGTTGCGCCACTTCTTCTTCCCAGCTAAAGCACTAAGAAGTGGTGAAGGGCGGGCGTTTTGGGGGACTGTCTTATGTAATTTTGACGTTCAAAAAGAGCTGACTCTCAGCCTAGTTTGAATAAATGACTTTTGATTTTGAAAACTGGACGGTGGAACTAAACTTTTTCAACTTAATTCCGTACTTAATTAAAGTCTTCTTTTGGTGTTTCCTGGTGTCACACCAAGGGCAATGGTACCGGTTTACAAAAATACCGATATGTGAAGCTCTCTCTGTAATTTATATATGTTAGTAAATCATAATTCTCGTTTTTTCTAACCCTTGTGGTCGTCTTTACAGCTATTAACATTGATTGATCTCAAAGTACAAAGTTCGACGGCCCGCCATCGTGCACTGCTTTCTTATCATGACGCCTGGCAGAATAGCCGTCACCAGCTCATTTTTCAAGAGAAAAGGAAACTTCTTGGGAGAGTAAAGAATAAGCAGTAAAGTATACAATTATATGTTTCATTTTAAAACCGATGAATAAGCAACAACAAATTGGCCGCATTTTGAAACCACTACTAGTGGCGCCAACGTTTTCTCGTATGTAAAAGCCCTTATAATCCCGTATTATGTATAACCACTTCATAACTTATTCGACGCTTAGAAGATTCATTAATAATGAGTAGGTATGTGGTAATGAGCGAATTTATATTCCGAGGTATTGTGAGGTGTCATGCAAGTTCCTTTTATGACCTAAAAGGTAAAAATCTACTTTTAAGTACGGTTAAAATTTCTAGAAATTGGTAATTAATAAATTTAAAAAGTTTAATAAAAAACGCGTTCATATCAAGCCGAACTAAAAAGTAGAAAATACTTTGAAATATCAATTATAAAAAGCGTGGGGTTCGTTTTCACAATATTTTTAAAAAAAGCTCTACTTTTATAAAAAGCTACCAATGAATTATTTGAAATCTTTGATATCAAACAGATGAAGACAATAAAGGCGTGGTAAAAAAATACTTTACATCTAGACTCCCACGTGTATACTCTTTCATCATAAAAATACACCATGTTCAGGCTTAAGGCCTTCCGTACATACAAACGCAACAATCAGCTCCTAGCATATCCGTTGCTAATCTAATTAGCGCAGGCGCCTTGCATATGTTATTAAGTAAACCAAATGTCATATTCACTTGCCTCAGAACCTCTGTATAAGAAACATCAATTTTGAGAAATACATCTATGTGATTTACCTACGACAATGAGTCGTGTCGTAGATAAATCCTACACAATATTATAAATGTGAAAGTTTGTATGTTTAGATGTTTGGATATTTCGATGTTTGTTACTCAATTACGCAAATACGACTCAACGGCTTTGGATGAAATTTGGCACACAGATAGTTTACAGCCTGGATTAACAAATAGGATACTTTTTATCCCGTTTGTTCATTCCCGTGGGATAATTTTCGACTTCTATGCGGGTGAAGCCGCTGGCAAAAGCTAGTATGTAATATATACAAGGTGTAACAGAATGTACGCAAGACATAAAAGTAGTTTGTTCCTAATTGACTACTGAATCGATTTCAGTAAGTTTAAACATAAGTTTTTTTTTTATTATTTATTTTGCTATGCTGATGGAGCCAAAGAAAATTCAATATTATTCTAAAAGAAATAAGACTCAATTTTAAATGCATAAAGTAATGCTTGGGTCGACACGTTTTTCTTAATAATATCAGTTAGCTTTAAAAAAAAATAGTTTTCGTCATCGTTTTATGCTCTTAACTCAATACTCTAATTGGGGTGATTGAGGTCTTGCGTTAATTATGTTACTCGTTGTATACAAGATGTAACTTAAATAGCGCACAACCTCTTAAGGGGTCATTGTACTCATCATTATCAACAAGTTTTACTATGGGACCAAACCTGAAATCGTAAAAAAAAATCAGCTGTTCCATACACTTGTATTCGATTCGAACAGCTGATTTTTTTTTTACGATTTCAGGTTTGGTCCCATAGTAAAACTTGTTGATAATGATGAGTACAATGACCCCTTAAGAGGTTGTGAGCTATTTAAGTTACATCTTGTATATGATTAGCCAGTTTTATCTCACTGTAGGATAAAGGCCTCCCTTTATTTCTTCCACTCAACTCAATTCTGGGCCAATATGGACCAATCCCTCATGTAACGGTCAAGTTCGTCCTGCAATCTATGCGTGGGTCTTTCGAGAAGAATTACCTAAAACCTAATACTGCATCACATCATAATCAGCTTATAGTGTTGCCACTGCGCACTGCTGGGATACAGACCTCTTCTCTGTGAGATAGTAGGCCGTAATCGACTAGGCGGGCCCACTGCGGGTTGTTGGATGTCAGGTCTACGAATTTTTGGCTCTAGGACATGTTTCGGTTTCTTCACTATGTTTTCCTTTGCAGTTTTGAGTAATGAAATGATATCATAAAATAATAGTGCCTGTTTGGGTTGGAATCTACGACCTAGAACTTGAAAGCCGCGGCTGTTACCACTGGGCCAACACTGATCTGCCTGTATCTGTCCAGACAGATCATCTGCGTCATAAAGGTCATTTCTGAAATGACCTAAATGACGCACCCATGAGGCATTGATGTTAAAACATATTTTTACTTTATTTTTCGTGTGTCTGTTTTACGAATTCTGTTCAAATAAAGTTTATTCTTTCTTTATTTCTAATACATATCAAAAAACGAGTACTTTTCCCAACACCTCAATTCCCTTAAGGAGATGAAAATGAGTTCAGAAAAAAACCCAAGCTCCGTGTTTCTGTGACAAAGGGCCATGTCAATATTGTCCGTCAAACGATCAAAGAAACTGACCTCTAAGGGACTGGCATAAAGGAAAAAGGAGTTCCCTATTGTGACTCGTTCAAATTTGTACTGTCGTGTCGTGTGTAATTGCTTTCCGGGTGGGTAGATAGCTACATTTTAATTAACTTTGTTATCTTATTACAGGGTGTAATTTTTCTTTGTTTTATTTTCTTTGGCGAAATGGATGGATAGATAGGTACTGTTTGTATTTTCTTTCTTTTTTGATCTTTTCGTTCTTTCCGCTGGAAAATTACAAACGAATTTTTTCGATTTATAAGTTGATATAGAATTGTTTGTATGCCAGGAATAGGTGGGTAATTATTGTTGACTAGCTTTTGCCCGCGACTTCAAACGCGTGGACTTTAGAATCAAGTAGATAATCATTTTTTTTGATAATATATAGCCTATTTTTTAAGTTAGACCTCTCGGAATACATCATTGAAAACTGCATTCAATTCCATGCAGTGGTTTTTGCGTGATGCGGTAACAAACATACAGACAGACAAAAATTCTAAAAACCGTTGTTTTGGCTTCTATTGCTCTAATAAAGACCCCCCATACTATTTTTTCTTCAATATCTTTAATGTACAGACATCGGCCTGTTACAATTTTATTATATGTATACGAGATAATAATGTCGAATATCAACATTGGGATTTTTGGTTCAGTTTTAGTAGACTTTGCAGGACATAACACTTTTCTTAAAGAAAAATGTAAACATACACGATACACCCACATTTCGCCAGTTATGTTTAAGTCGCATGTAACAAGGGGTGAACCTATTGTCATCAACCGGACACAGTTCCAGACCGGAGGCTGCTACTGAGAAATTCCATATTGAAAAACTTTATAACACACTTGGATCGAACCCAGGATATCAGCAGTAGCGTTTGCGACTGCTAGGCCAACGATTAGTTACAATTTTTGTTTCTTATTTATAAGCAGAGATCGGATACTCGGATGCATATTTACCTAAACATAATTTTTAGCTATGAAAGTATGGAAGTGGCTTTCTAAATTATTTGTAATATTTATTAAAAACCCCGGGATTCTTGATTGCATAACTAATCAGATGTGATATATTTTAAAATTAATGTTTAACCCGATATAAATATGTACACGTACTGGAGGAGGGGTGGTTTGTATTAGTTAAAACAAAAAATAAACATATTACTTACCTAAATTAAGACTTTTTCGATTCAAAAGCGCATTCCATGTTAGCCATCATCTCAACTTTAGGTGAATATCCGAATATCCGATCTCTAATTATAAGTTCAAAAATCAAAATCAGATTTCAAAGAAAATTCAACAAAACTCTCCAAAATAAAAGTCATCGCAAATCTATCACCAGTTTCTAAACTAGAAAACTACTAAGAAACCAATCGAGATAAGTAGTTTTATCGGTAAATACATGCTTATTTCAATAATACTTTCTGTTTGTCAATTTATACTGAAAGTTTACAGCATTCATTTAAAATTCATGAGATGAAACTGTTATAGATTGGTGTTGTTCACGAAATATCCTTTTACTTTATAAATAATGTGTTGTTTGCTTTGTAAAAGGTTAAAAAGTAATAATAATAAAGTTTAACTTTATCTGTCATCTTCCTAGCCTTTTCCTAACTATGTTAGGGTCGGTTTGCAGTCTAACTGGAGGCAGCTGAACACCAGTATTTTACATAGAGCGACTGCTTATCTGACCAAAGATTCCCGGGCTTGCGGACGGCGAGTAATGGGTAGCTCGCTGTGTTCCACGCGCGCCTCAAAGAGATGTCAGCACCAACTGGTGGGGTCCGCAAGGGCCGATGCCTGCCAGGGGTACGGGTTGTTCGAAAGAGATACCGTGATCTCTGGCACACAGGCAACTGAGGGAACATGGGTGGGTTTTAGTCAGTAAAAGTCTGACACGCCCTCTTGCTCCACCCAGTGCGGGAGAAGTTATTTGATGAGTTCCCACCCAAAAAAAAATCGCTTGCCAAAGATCCACAAATGACAGCCAGGACCAAGAATTTAACGTGCTATCCGAGGCAAGGAGGGGTCTAGCCAACCGCGGTAAGCGTAACATAACCTGATCGATCGACCTGTGCGGCTGTTATTACTAACCCACACAGAGGGGCTCCTCTTTAACTGTATCTGTATATGTAACTATTCACTTGTACCTACTTTATTTTTGAGACGAGTTTTATTTCAGTACACAACCTTTTTTTGTAACCCAGTGATGTAATAACAGTGATGTGATAACCCTGCTATCCGAGATACTATATGCTAGTACAGTCAGCGTCAAAAATATCGGGACGAATAGACTGTTCAAAATGATCTCAACAACTAAGAAAAATAAACTTTATATCAATTGGATAAAGTTTTTGTCAGAATGATAGTTGTCGTGTACTGCCTTCATTTTGAAACATTTCTTGTGTCATTGTGTTAATATTTAATTTTCATAGTTATTTAGATCATTAACCGACTTCAAAAAGGAGGAGGTTATCAATTCGTTTTTTTTATGTATGTTCCCCGATTACTCGAAGATGGCTGGACCGATTTGAATTTTGTTTTTTTTTGTTTGAAAGGGTATACTTCCCAGGTGGTCCCATGATCATCAAGTCAGGATCTGATGATGGGATCCTGGAGAAATGGAGAGAACTCTTCAAATTTTATAGGCACACAAAGCGATTTAGGTATTTTTGGGAAGAGTACTTTCTCAGAGTGGTTCCATTTCAATTTGGTGAAGATCTGATCAAGAACTTCGGAGATAGGCAACGGAACTCCTCAATAAATGATAGCAAATGGACTGGGATTGCTGAAATCTCATCTCTGTCTATTGCTTACACCAGTTCATAACATAACATCACGCCAGTATGCTGTGAAGGTGTAAGCACATGTGAACCACTAAAAAGTGAAAAATAAAAACTTTTTCCAAAAAAAAAACAACCGACTTCCAAAAAAACACTACAAAGTGAAAAATAACTTTAATTGCGGAAGGCGGTGACAAAAAATTCAAATACAGCTCCAAAGACACCGACTTCCGAAATTAAAGTTATTTTTCACTTTGTAGTGTTTTTTTGGAAGTCGGTTGTTTTTTTTTTGGAAAAAGTTTTTATTTTGAATAGTCTGTTCGTCCCGATATTATTGACGCTGACTGTACCAGTAGGTAACTGGGTAGTGGAGGTCAGATAGGCAGTCGCTTCATGTAAAATACTGGTAATCAGCTGCATCTGGTTAGACTGGAAGCTAATCACAACATAGTTGGGAAAAGAGTGGGCAGATTGACTATATGCAAGTACATACTTATTTAAGTTGCATGTAACCATAGCTAGGGTATCAAAAAGTTAGTGTTTTTTTTCCGGGGGGAAACCTTCAAAAGACTCCCGGGCTGTGGGGATAAGACCGGAGAGTGTTGTAATTTTACCTCACTGAAACCACCCTGGTGGTCGCGTCGGTAACTCTCAAAAGACTGATCCGAAGCCCCTCTGTGCAACGCCTATTATCGCACATCTCCAGAGAATTTGTAAAGCAGTTGCTTTGAAACCTAACTGTGCAAGTGTGCGAGGCAGCATGTGGCAACTGTGCGCCGTCTTTCCTGAGGTCAAACAGAGGTTGGACAGAGTCCCATTTTTCAGGTCAAATAGGTACGTACGCTTTATCTCTGTTCATACTTTTTAGTTCTTTTTATTCGTAGTCCTTTATTACTCTTTTCCACACTTCTGAAACTAAATTAAATAAACAACCGCTCGCGTCAAGTTGAGACGCTTAATTAAGCGTAATAAATCAATTAGATGGAACGTAATTAATTTTGGTTTAGAAAACGTGTCACCCTTCCACGTATGTTGATGTGTTTACCATAATTGTGGGTAACCTAATTTATTTAGTTTAAATACTTGTGAAAGAGTTCTTAAATTAATTGAGGTTGGTGAAGTGATTTCATTTGTCCCCTGAAAAATAAGAAAAGTGATTTAATATTAAGTTATTTTCAACTGACCCACTCCTGCTTCACACGGTTTTTATAGCTTGACACAATATCGAGATTTTTTTATTTTTATATGTAAATTCAATATTAATGTAAGATACCTACCGTCAGGAATACATTCTCTTAATGACGATGAAATCCGTATCAAAATTAATTCCGTAGTTTAGAAGAATAACGCGGTCACACAGACATACACGAAAATCTACTTTAATTTTTAATATAATTATGTATGGATGAAGTAGTTGTTATTGTCTGTTTTGCGTGAATAAAAACGTTTAGGATATTTTATTACATCAATTGTGAACCGGTAGTCTACTTTAAAATGACTTTTTCCAATCCGGCTCGAAGGACCAACAGTAAATTAGAGGAAAATCAAGTCTGTGAAGGCAACTAATACCATGAAAAAATACTAAAATAGTCCCTTATGTACCTTTGTAGAGCCTATTAAACTGTAATGAAATCTAACTATTCAAATCATATGAGATACTGTAGAGCCTGAACTGTTCTTCTTATTCTTTATGTGTAGTCATCGCAATGGAAGTCAACTGTTAAGAACTAATTAGCAGAACTAATAACCCATCATAGGTCTACGACCTGAAACAATAAAATGCATGATAGCCGTTTCAACAAGCAGACACATTAATTACGCCCATTAATTTGCAAGTTTATTAGACACAGTTATACCACTACACAAAGAACCCTTGTCTTGACTTAAACTGTATTTATTAGAAATAACGCTAATTAAGCAGAAATGTTTTAATGGTTTTAGTAAAGTGCACAGAAGTGGGAATTTATTTCTTGGATATATTTCATTATAAAATGAGAGAGAGAAGTGCATACTTCAATTGTAATGGCTGTTTTTCATTTAAACGTTGGCGCGAGACGCAAAAGACTGGTTGTTGAGCAGGCTTCTTTCGGCTGAAATTATTATTATGATGTTATTTTATCTTATTTTACAAGACAGCTTAAATGACTTAATTTTCACATTATTTATTTAATACTTCACGCACAGAAATGTACAGAGGCGGACTTAATGCCAAAGGCATTTTCTACCAGTCGTCCTTTGGGTGATGCAGAGACAAACAGCGATAGGTGAAATTACGTGAGTCGTGTTTTAAATATTTATTCAAATATAAGTAAATAAAGGTACATAATATTATTATACTTATACATTTATGATATAAATACTTAATGAAACTCCGTAATTTAGTTAACTGTTGTTTTTGTAGTTCTAGACTCTTGTTTTTTTGTTCCGGTGTGGATAGGGCGCATTGACATATGCTGTCAAACCTATATAAACAGCCCAAATAGGTACGCAATTTATCCCAAAGGAGACTGTTTTATTTTTACCATGCGCTTTTGGTCGGTTTGTCCAATTAAATGGTTGGTCTATGGGTTTAAAGACCAGATGCTATGTAACTAGTTAATAAACCTTTGCTGAAATATACTGACCTGAAACATCTCAGTATAAATAGACTTAAGTAGTTATCGGTAGTCTCGGAATTTCGGTAAAATGAGTAGAATTATTATCGCATTAATATTGTGGGGTCCTTATTTCATTTTCACAGCAATGTTGATTAATTCGTAATTATAAAAAAAAACAATATTTGTATCTGTTCGTTTAATTGAAATAGTTTATTTCACATACAAGGAAAACGGATACCATGGAGATGATTTACGACTTCCAGAACCATTAATTAGTAGCGCTAATCATGTTTCAACGAACTCATTAATTTGCCAAAAAGCAGTGGGGAATGCAAGAGCGAATAGCAGTTTTTTTGTAATTTGCTTTGGTGAGTACTTTCGGTCGTTCGTGCGAAAGACGAAATCATTGGCACTAAATACATAGTTCCTTTTAATGTAGGTTCGCTACTAAAACAAAAAAAAAAAAAGTGCGTGGAGTCCCTCCGCGCGGAAGAGTGAAACCGACAATTCTCTTTCTCTCTCCTACTTTCTACTTTTGTGTATCTTTCTTTCTCTCTCCCTCGGTAGCGTTAAACGTTTAACGCAACCTATAGCGTTAAACGTTTAACGCAACCTTGTTGGAAGTCGCACAAGAAGTTTCACATCAAAAAATAATTATAAGAATTTCATTTAACTGATCAAAAATGACACATGAGGCTTTAGTCCAACTTTATCAGAATTTAATTGTTACTTACAAGCGTCTACAGAAAACGCCCATGATTTACCCAGAACCACTAGATCCCTTGGCATACTACCGGAATACACACAACACCAAATGGTCACAGAAGATATTTATGTTGAACAAGACTACAACGACTAACCGCATAGCGTAACTTGCTTTAATTAAACGTTGTAGAGTGTGTAACTAGCCTTAACTTAATGTAAGTATTTTATTTTTATCAGAGAGCGCTCTGAAAAGACAGGCAGTATTCACGTCAGGGACAAAATTAGAGAGGGAATAATGAAAAAAAAGTGGCTTGGCTTTAGGTGACCTAGCCCCACTAAAAATTTGCTTCCAGCTTACCGGGTAGCGTGAATGTTCACTAAACCTATTAGGCGCCTAGTTATACGTTCTCTTGTGGAACCAGAATAGTTTCAGTGTCCCTGAATTAGAAGAAGATGAAATTAACAATGATGATTATGATGCGATTGAAGGTATGTGGCACGCCACGATTGTGGCGGTAAGTCCCGTCTTTGAGAAGTGGATTGAAAGGCGCCACTGCGTCCTCACCTTTTGCCTGACGCAGATCCGCACCGGTCACGGTTTTTTGGGAGGTTACCGTTTCGGATAAGGCGGGAGGAAATGCCCGGATGTTTCCACTGCAAAGATTGCCCTGAGTACACGGTGGAGCATACGGTGGTAGTCTGCCCGGCTTGGGAGGAGTACCGCCGTGACCTGGTGGAGCCGATTGGTGGCGACGATCTCTCGCGTCCGGCCCTGGTCCAGGCCATAGTTCGGAGCGAGATTGCATGAGTAGCCGTCACCTCCTTCTGCAAAGCAGTAATGCTTGCGAAGAGGGAGGTAGTGCACGTGAGGGAGAGGCAATCTCTGCGCCCTCACGGCCGTAGTCACCGCGGGAAATGCCCTGGGCGTTGGGAATTCCAGGCTGATTCCCGGCCACCGTAGGCGCGGGCTTGCGGACGGCGAGTAATGGGTAGCTCGCTGTCCGGTAAGGACCAAGCCCGGGTCGACGGCGCGTTGTGTTCCACGCGCGCCTCAAAAAGATGTCAGCACCAACTGGTGGGGTCCGCAAGAGCCGATGCCTGCCAGGGGTGCGGGTTGTTCGAAAGAGATACCGCGGCCCCTGACACACAGGCAACTGAGGGAACACAAGTGGGTTTTAGTCAGTAGAAGTCTGACACGCCCTCCTGCTCCACCCAGAGTGGGAGAAGTTATTCGATGATTTCCTACCCATAAAAGAAAAACCATAGGCAAGCGTGATGATCTTGGCTCATGACTTAGCTGTATAAGTTGGCATAATTATATTTCTTGTCACTTTACATTTACATTATTTAAACGTTTAAATTTGGCTTATTTTGTTTTTCTTTTGTTTCGTATCTCGAAAACTACACGTAAAATCAAAAAAATAAGTAAACAGTTGTAATGTATGCGGGTACCAAATTACCAATACTAAAAATCTGTTATAATTTTGGAAGCAACAAAATCACTGTAGACCTGTGTAATTAGCCAAGGAATTTCACTGATAAGCCTAACTAATGCGCATTTAAAAATCTGTTTTAATTACCGTAGCAGAGGCTCACTAAATATATTTTTCAAATAATAATCGGTTAACTGTCTGGGTTCATAATGAGATAAAAATATATTTCAAAGTTTTTTCTAATTTATGTTCTGCTATCAACAACATTAGCGTCCTTACTCAATATAATTCATGCACGTCAGTGGCAAGAAAATCTGATCTAAATGGCAAGGCAATTAATTACATTTTGTACATTCCATGTTTCTCTTACAGCCAGTCAGCGAGGCGTACTTTTTTTATTGCGAGCTTAACTTCACTCCAGACCTGCTTGATTTTCATTTAACTTTAAAACGGTATCTACGAGAAAAAATTAAACTAATTTAATTAAACATTCGCCTGATCGCTATTGCTTTTTTACGTAATTGAGTCAGGAGCGCTTGGACCCCACCACGAGCGTTTAGTACCAACAAGTTTCCTTAATTACGTAACGTGATAGTAGCTGTATTATTTAAGATGGAATGCTTTTTCGCCCCTTTTTCGAGACTAATGAATCACTGCTGGAGTAATGACGGTGAATTCTCGAATGTTTATATACATTGGAGCTGTAATTTGAATTTGTTTACAGAGTTCATTTGGCTCTAGAAACTTTTGTATCAACAATCAGCTTGGTCTAATGATTTTCTAAGTTTTCTTTTAGGAATAGAGCTAGCTATAATCACTTTATCCAACCACAGATTACATAATCAATAACACGTTTCGTTTGATCTTTGACAGTCGTTACGGGTTGTCAGAAGCTCGAAAGTCTAACAACCAGTCTTACCTAGGAGTATCGGATTACTCAGTTATTGGGTTCTGAAGGTCAGATAGGCAGTCGCTCCATGTAAAATACTGGTATTCAGCTGCATCCGGTTAGACTGGTTGCTGACCCCAACGTAGTTCAGAAAAGGCTAGGCAGATGATGATAGTTGAGCTTGTGGATACGCCACTCATACAAAAACAATTTAAATACGATAATAATTACGTTTCACATAAAATCTAATACGCAAATATCTAAAACCTTCCATCCAAAATAAAATGACCAGCCCAACACCTACATATTAAAGCACAAATATTCAAATTTAAGGGCATACTCTCAATAGATCGGCATAATAGGGACTCGACGAAGCGTATACCGAGATCATACAAAGCCTCATACATTCAGAATCCAAGGTATGACAGGAATTCCATCTAAACGCTCCATATATTTCTATTATAGCACCTTAATCTTTGAAGTGAGAATTCGTTGAACATTGTATTGGTAAAGAAATTAAGATGGATGTTAATAATTAAGTACCTATCATCGATGTTGATTTGAAGAGGATTTGTCGACTTTCAAGGATTTTTAAAAACTTAATGTTAAGCTAAATAGACAGTGGGCATATCGGCCAAGGATAGCGTTTAACAAAAGTGGTCATGGTATTAGTGATACAGCAGTGTTAATATCATCAGGATTGTGCCAGAATATAACAGTTCGTTATGGAAGTGGTACGACACCGGCTCCTTTGGTAGCATCTGTTGTTAGAAGACACGCCAGCCGTCACGCAACCATCGATGCGACACTCGGCTAGAGTGACTGTCACCAGCCAGTGACACTGTTATCCAATATTTTGTTGTGTTTGCAGTAGCTTCGTAACAAAACATAATATTTTTCTTTACATTGTGTTTTTAAAATAGTAACACAGGCTTGTCACATTAATCCTTTTCGACTCTACAACAACAATATTTACGAGTTTGTGGAAATACCTGTATCACGCATATTAAGCAACTCTAGCAAAGCATTAATAGTATAGGTTACATTTTAATTAAATTTTCACAAAATATTTTCAAACTATCAGAAACATAGCTTTCATAATAAATCTCCATTGTAACAGTTTCTAAATCAACTCAAAAATAAACTAACCAATTTAAATAAACCGTTAATGGAACAATAAGTTGAGTACAGCGCCCTCTATTGTGTTAGTAAGGTGATTAAGTAAACAAAGAGTGAAGTTTTTCATTAGGGAATTGCCTAGAGCCATTAGGTAACAATGGTCCACTATCATTTTGTCCACAACGTACAAAATTTTGTGAAATTTGCATTATAATTGAATTGCCACTGCAGTTTTTGATGTTGGGCTAAATAGCTTCACTGTTTAGCCGGATTTTGGTTAACTTTGTTCACATAAATGAGGATTTTGGAGGTGTAAATTATTGATAAATTGGTTTTCCGCTTGAAAGTTTTTGATTTATAGCGGAATTCTGGTCATGACCTTTGTTACGTTTCAGTGAGCGTAGCTTATTACAATAAAATGGTAATGTTTATGAGACTGAAAATGATTTTCGTTTGATATTAAAGTGTCACCCTCCAGAAACAATAGTACCTACGTCGAAGATTTTGAAAATATAATTACTCGTCTATAATGTTATGTCCCGGAAAACTGTTATTTATTTATTGGACACAATTTCTGCCTCAGAGGTAAAACTTTCACAGAAACTAATAGTAACTGTAACAAACCTAGAAATTTAACTAATTGCGTACAACATAATACAAAACACGTGAAATAGCTTTTACTAAATAACAGGTCCCTTAGGTACCGCTAATTGCCTTTTGAACATACCTGCCTCAAAGACAGACAATCCATGAATATTCATAAATATTTATGCAGTCTTCGCACTTATTCACTTAAAAGCCTCGTTTAGAGTAAATTCAGAAATTATACAATTTAACAAATTGAGTACCAACTATGTTTTTAATTCCGTAAATAGGGACACCTTGTTAACAGAAGTTCAAAAAGAAATATCCAAAATTTACAGTTTTCTCTACCAATGTTACAGGCACCCTTCTAAATTACTGTATAAAGACAACCTTTTGGTATCAGCCGTTGGATGTCAAGAGGGTGACCCTCTTGTGCCAGTCATTTTTAGTTTAGCAATAAATCCAATTATTCGACAGCTAAATTCTAAATTCAACGTATGGTATTCGGATGATGGAACCCTAGGAGGTGATGTAGACACAGTCTTAAAAGACTTTACATTTTTAAAAGAAAAATTCAATTCCATTGGCCTAGACTTTCAAAATGTGAAATCTATCTTCGCCAAACCACTGACAGACAGACTACCATAACAAAATTTCGTACAATAGCACCAGATATCAAAATTACAGAAAGAAACTCTCTTCACCTCTTAGGGTTCCCAATTTTTGACGAATCCTTTCCAACGTTTATTGAGGAGAAAATTAAAAATTGCAATGATGTCTCGGAACGACTTTTCAAAATTAATATTCATTCAACCTTCACGCTCATTCGATACTGTTGCTTTGGACCAAAATTTACATTTAGCCTTCGCTCCTCACATCTTTGGAAGCATCCACAACTTTTAGAAAAAGTAGACCAAATTATTAGAAATACACTAACTTCAATCCTAAATGTGGCCTTGGACGACCGAGCATGGCAGCAAGACACACTTCTCATTCGCTTGGGCGGTCTCGGCGTCCGCAAAATTTCAAGTATAAGTTTATCGGCCTTCCTCTCCTTGGTCCACAGCACGGATAAATTAACCAGGAACATTAATTTTATCTTCCTCATTAGTCGATTTTGATGAATTAGGTAGCTATATTCAAATCACAACTGACGTTCTTCGACATTTGTATGAAATGGCTACAACACTGCCAATTGACGTAGTGTGTCCGCAGGATACGCAATTAATTTCCCAGAAATGTCAACGCGCAAACTGAAACCATGAATTTAGCATATGATTCTAGACCTATTGCTGATCTTGCACTATGGTTTTTTTATAGTCGGCAAAAACTAAAGATTCATGATTCTGAACACCCTTGCGTTGAAATTTACTGTTGCAACAAAAATTTTCAACGCCCCCTGCGTTGAAATTTTTTGTCGGATATTAAAAAAAAATGTTTTTTCATACAATTTGACTGCGTAGATATTGCAGTTGACTATGCAACAGTAAATTTCAACGCAAGGGTGTTCAGAATCATGTACTGAATCTTTAGTTTTTGCCGACTATAAAAACCATAGTGCAAGATCAGCAATAGGTCTAGAATCATGTACTGAATTCATGGTTTCAGTTATCGCATCAATGTCCTTGCTTCCCGGCCACCGTAGGCACGGGCTTGTAGATGGCGAGTAATGTGTAGCTCGCTGTCTGGTAAGGACGAAGCCCGGGTCGACGGCATGTTGTGTTCCACGCGCGCCTCAAAGAAATGTCAGCACCAAGTGGTGGGGTCCGCAAGGGCCGATGCCTGCCATTGGTGCGGGTTGTTAAAAAGAGATACCGTGGTCCCTGGCACACAGACAACTGAAGAAACACGGGTAGGTTTTAGTCAGTAAAAGTGTGACACGCCCTCCCACTCCACCCAGAGCAGGAGAAGTTATTTGATGATTTCCCACCATCAAAAAAAAAATTCCTGCCACCTGCACTCTAATTGCGTGACACACTATTAATCAGAATCTGAATCATTTTGAAGGTTATTGCTAATCCATTCTTTCATATGTTCATAAAACTAGCCTGCCTAGCAACGTAAACAACGCCATGAATATTGTGGAACTGTCAAAAAGAAAGCCATTCTTACTGATGATAGTGAAAGAAGAAGATTTAGAAGATTTAGTCTAAGGTTAAGAGATTTTCTGAAGATTTAGTCTATCCTATCGTATTTAACTTCATATGATACTTTAATTATAATTTATACTACCTGAAAAGGATGACTTGAATATTGCTGGATAATTGTATTAAATTCATTATTATTGACATTAATCTGGACTTAACTATAATTTTTAATATAAAAGAAAATAATAATATAATAATAATCTTTAATGCATGCTAATTAGGATGATAAGGGCAGGCGAATGATAAAATTGCAATGCTTGTAAAAGGCTGCTAAGTCATAAGTACTAACATCAGATAACACCAACACTGTACACTTAGTTCGCAATAAACGTTTTGACTTTGACTTTGAATGTTTTACACAATGAACCCTCTGTGTGTGCCAACTACAAAAACAATATCGCAAAAGCAACATTCATTTTATTACAATCTTAATTGAATGAGGGACTTAATTACAAGACACTAAAGTTGAAACTTTATTTTGAATAACACTAAAATTAAGTCTCCCTACCTGAGTAGAGAGTTAATCTCTATTTTATACAGAGAAAGGGTCTCGACATAATCATCGAAGTTAAAGTGTCGTGTCAAGACAAAACCCTTAATGCAATAATGAAAGCTCACCTACTCTTAATAAACGCAAAAGGTGGGGTGCTATAGCAGACGAGGGGTTGGTTCTTAGGGTGTTGGAGTCTCGCATTCAATTCAGTGTTTCTTACATATTTGAGGGGCTTGTGGCTAAGTAATAATAGCCACGATGGTGGATCTATCAGGTTAAGCGAAGCTTGCGTGGTTCGTCGGTGGATGGGTGACCTTTGACTTTAGATATCAAGATCCCTCCGTGCCTCAAAAAGTACGTTAAGTCCTTGGTCCCGGCTGTCATTTGTGGATCTTTGGCTGTGTCCGCGGATCGTCAGTAGCCAGTCTTACCAAGGTTTATTGTATTACCCAGCAGCTGAGGTGTAGAAGTCAGATAGCTGAGACAGTCGAGCGGCTGTTACCCGCACATACAACATATTCAAATCGATTTTGTCACCCGGCTGTGTCATATCATGCCGACCTGAACAAGTGTGTAGCGCGTCAATTTCTAAATCTTAACAACTGATTTTTTTTTTTTAGCTTCTAACGTCCCACTGCTGGGCAAAGGCCTCCCTACTCTCTTTCCACCTATCTCTATCCAAAGCTGACAGGGACCAATCTTTATTAAAAGAGTCCAGCTCATCCCGCCATCTCCGTCTGGGCCTGCCGCGATGTCGTTTGCCACTAAGCGGGACCCACTGGGTCGTAAGTTTGGCCCAATGGATGAAATTTATTTGGAAGTAAGGAACTTATTTTCTTTTGGTACCGTGTTACCACCAACCATCGTGTGTACCATTGCCACCAACTGGGTTGTAAAGTTCGTAATAGGCAGTAAATACTGGTATTCAGCTGCATCCGGATATATGGGAAACAGATGAAGATGTTTCTTGCGTAATTGATGAAGGAAACCTATGTGGCTAAAAGAGTGATGAATATAAACGTTGATGGATGTAGAGGGAGAGGAAGGCCAGCGAATACTGACAAATCACGCTCTAAAAATTATGAAACCAGAAAATAATTCTCATCTGATATCTGTGGTCGTATGCCAACTACCTAAAAATACATTCTTACAGTAACTCGATCATAATCTTTATTTGTTTTTAATTAATTTGACAATTTTATATTATACATTTTATTTTTATATAAGTCGGACATTTTTGTAAGTTTTTGACCATTTTTATTAAAATTTTTCGAGTTGGTGAATATTAATGTAGTTAATCAAGATTTTTTTTTTTTTTAATCTGTTCTATATTAAAAAAATAGTTTATGATTGAATGTGTATACTTAAGTTTTGAAACTATGGACTACTTTTATGTCTGAAATAAATAAATAAATAAAATAAAATTAATAAGTTTTAGAGCAAAGTGGCATAAGACCAAGGCTTTTAGATGAGAATATTTTCTTGTTTCTAGTTTTCGAAGAGTAATTTTTCAGTAGTCGGGTTAAAGTTTTTGAACTTAAGTTTTATCATCTAGACAAAATTCCCAAAAACTTAAGGTTTTAACAACAAGATCATCTTAATTTCTAGCCTTTATTCCCTACAACAAAAGCAAGATAACAGACATTACATTGTAAGTTTCAATACTTGCTTCAGTAGCACCTCACCCTAAAACTGCAGAAGTAGCAGGTTAAATGTACCGTTGCCGCGAACTTGGCTCGTTTGAGGCGATCCGGTCACAACGGTGGAAAGTTTTCACATGTCGTGTGTTGTTACCTCAATTGTTCGCTTCTTCCCTTCAAATTAACGTTTCTGGTAGCTATTTACTGTAGCGAAGTACGGAATCTTTGTCATTTGAGGTTTTGAACAGTAAGGAATAGAACGTGGCTTTTGAATACATTTTAAGAATATTTGGGTTTGGTGTTAGAGCATGGAGTCATAAAAACGATAAAATACTGTTTGACAGGAGTTGCTGTTTTCTTTGAATCAAACTCAGTGAAGTTATTTTTTCTGACTAGATAGTGTATTTATAAGACCAGTAAACCACATCTGACTAGCCAACTTAAGCACATACAGTTAAAGTTTATTGTAATAAACTAAAAGTACTGACTTTTACTCCGAATAATTTTTAGGTTGCGTACACATAGAGCGTATAATCTGTCGCCGGCGGCGGCGCGGCGGTGAAAATGTATTAAAAACAAAGTGCGTCTGTAGTTGTTTTTTATTCATTTTTACTGGACGCTTACAGTTGGCGTTCGACGATACGCTTTGGTGTGAACGTGGCTTTAATCAGTCCGATCCAGCCTGTACTGTTTTTTTTTTAAACTTTGCCCCACACTAGGAATTTCTCCTGTATTGTGGGTGTGTTTACATACATTTAAACTCACATACACAAACAGCCAGACCCGGAACAACTATTTGTAGGTCATACAAATATTTGTTCCATGCGGGAATCGAACCCGCGACATGAAGCGCAGCAGTCAATCGCTTAACCACTGCGCCAACCGTGCCGTCAAATTGCTACTCCCTGTCAGCAATGGTCTAAGCCGAGGTCCGTACCCCACAGGGGTTGCCCTTAGCGAGTAGTTGCTCTAGTTTGAAGTTTTTATGCCCTGGCTGGAACCCTTAATTTATTATGGCAAGGCAAGTCCCGTCACGCAGCCGACAACCTCAAAGGTGGACCTGCGAGATGTCAATCCAAAAAAAAACCACGGGCTTAAAATAAAATCCAATGATCAGGAATAAAACAGAATAGAATAATTGCAACAGATTAATTTAATAACACCATTCTATCACTCCCTGTCATATAACGATCTCTTATCTTTTTCGAAAGAAAATAATTCTAAGAGTTAACTAATTTCACACATTCGGCTACTGCTCCTTTAAGTTGATTGCAGTCACCGAATTCGTTCCATTCAGGACAATGCTGCAACAAAAAACAGAATGAGTGACGTCATGACTGATATAAATATTACGGAAATTATAGAAGTGTGATGGCATTTTTTCAAATAATTCATAACATAACATAAAATCACGCCTTGTTTCCTCAAAGGGTTGTGCAGAGCTGTTCCTATAGTAAACCCACATTTCGCCAGTTATGTTTAAGTCCCATGGAATGGGGGCAAGCCTGTTGCCATAACCCGGGCATAAATCTAGACTCTAGACTGCTACTGAGAAGTTCCAGATAGCAAACGCCAATAAAACTTTGCACGACCTGGGAATCGAACCCGAGAACCTTATACTCAGCAGTGGCGTTTGCAACTACAAGACCAACGAGGCAGTCAAAATAACTCATTTAACAATGAAATAAGATATACATTTTTGAGACGAGTAATCGACAGGATAAGTTTTTATTCAGTGCGCAAATTGTAACCATGAATTCAGCATATCATTCTAGACAGAAATTTTTCGTTGGTTATACAAAAAATAATCAGCTGTTCCATACATTTTGACCGCGGAGGGATTGCACTTTTCTATGAAACAGCTGATTTTTTTTTTCATATAACCAACGAAAAATTTCTGCGCTGGGGGTTTAGAATAATATGTTGAATTCATGGTTACAATTGCGCACAGAATAAAAACTTTTCCTTTATAGTAGATATAGCTACGGACATAGTAACGTTTTTAACGTGACCAAGTCCAAACCTGCACCCTAATTGCGTAACTCACGATTAATCATAATTTGTTTCGTGTTGAAACAGATGGCTAAACCATTGCATCTTATGTTCGAAAAATGTGTCTGCTCAACAACGTAAATAACGCAATGAATATTGTTGAACTGTAAAATTGAAACCGATTATGATTAATCGCGTGTTACGCAATTAGGGTGCTGGCCCGAATTTTCAAGTGATGATAAAAGGTACAGTAAAAGACATATCAGTAGTCAAACACTGACCTTAAGATAGCTTAGTGTAGAACGAATTTTCAATTTAATACGGGGCCAGCCACAGAGTGTATGGGACAGCCCTCCGCAAACTGTTTGGGTGAATTCAATATATCATACTAAGACGACCGGTACATGATACTATTTCAAAAACGTTCTGGGAATCCAATAAACCTTATTTATTATATTACCTCATACGCAATGTATGGTTAACGTGGCAAAATTCACGTAGCGAACGGCAGCGCAGCGAGCAGAAAGTAACCAGCTGAGCTGATTTCACGCAGCGTTCGTTAGAGTATTTCAAAATCCATTGCTGGTTTTTTTGACATAAATTGAGTGCTGCGTACTTGAAACTATTTCTTTATTTAAATGTAAAATAATTTTACATTGAAATAAAGGAATAGTAACTGAAAAACCTTCTTTTTTTAAAATCAGGTGGATTTTATTCAAAATAAGGAGCTGAATGCACCCTGTCACTTTGCGGAGGGTTGTCCCTTATACTATTTCTTGCTTTTGTTACCACTAATGTGGGGCCTGTAGTCCAAAATTGGTACTCACGTTTAACATTTGCATAGAAATACAGTGCTTCATTTTCATAAAGTCACAGAACTCTGGGGGTCCATACTGCTCGAGGTCTCCATCGATGCAATTGGCTTTCACGTCTGCTAAAAGATCTTTATTATCAATATCCTTGGTTGTCACTTCCTCTAATTTCGTCAAGTCTAATTTACCATCATCTGAGGCAAAACCTCTCTTTTTAGCTATGCATAGTTCGTGCTCGCACTGAAATAAAATAAAGCAAATAACATTTGTTCGGGCGCCTCCGCCGACCACTCAGTAATCTTCGGCTGCTGTCGTTACACAGCGGAATGTGGCAGGCGGCGGCGAAAGAAGCGGCGCGGCGTGCGGGTCGCGGTCCGTCGAGCCGACGCGACGGCACGCGCGCACACTCCGTACGCTTACCAACATCGAATTAATATTGTACCTATCTGGAATATTTCTCTCTTAAATTACAGTTAACTGCCTTTGAGTTTAGTCCCTAATTAGGTCCCTAACACATTAGTGATGTAGGTAAAAGGAGTTCCTGAATACCAGTACTTTACATGGAGTGACTGCCTATCGGACCTCCACAACCCAGTTACTGGGTAATACGATACCCCTTAGTAAGACTGGTTGTCAGACTTTCGGGCTTCTGACGACCCGTAACAACTGTCAAAGATCCAAGAATGTGAGCCGGGACTAACGGCATAACGTGCTTTCCGAGGCACGGAAGGGTCTTGGTATGTAAAGATGTTCACCCATCTATGGACCAACCGCAGCAAGTTTAGCTTAACCTGAGCAATCGACCCATGTGGCTACGATTACTTAGCCGCAAGCCACTCCATAAAAAATACTGAATGAATTTTAATGTACACGAAATGTGTTTAAATTTATATGTTACCCAGTAACTGGGTTGGAGGAGCAGTGCTGGCCCAGTGGTGTCAGCCTCAACTTACGAGTTGCGGGTCGTGAGTTTAAACCCAGGCAGACGCTTTACTCTGTGTAAATTATTTCATCACCACTGCTCTTAAAAACGGTGAAGGAAAACATCGTGAGGAAACCGGCATGTTCTAGAACCAAAAATTCGAAGGCATGTGACATTTACCAACCCGCACTGGGCCAGCATGGTAAATTACAGCCCAAACCCTCTCACCGAGAGGAGGCCTGTGTTCCAGCGGTGGGAACATTTTAGGCTGATTATGAACTGGGCTGGACTGGGCTGGGCTGGCTGGCAAAGAAAGGGAGTTCCTTTATTCAATCATCATCATCATCATTTCAGCCGAAAGACGTCTGCTGCTGGACATAGGCCTCCGCCAGGCTCCTCCACTTTGACCGGTCTTGTGCTTCCCACATCCAGCGGATTCTCGCGGCCTTCAAAAGGTCATCGGTCCACCTTGTGAGAGGCCTTCCCACTGTACGTCTTCCAGTACACGGTCGCCACTTCAGAACCTTTCGACCCTATCGGCCATTTGTTCTGCGAGCAATGTGCCCTGTCCACTGCCACTTAAGTTTGTCAATTCTTCGGGCTATGTCGGATGCTTTGGTTCTCCTGCGGATCTCTTCATTTCTGATTCGATCACGTAAGGAAACTCCGAGCATAGCCCTCTCCATTGCCGTTTGGGTGACTTTAAGCCTTCTGCTAAGGCCCATTGTGAGCAACCACGTTTCTGTGCCATAGGTTTCCATTCAAATAAAATCCTTTCAGCTGTTACGAATTAAAGCGCGCTATGCACTTGTTCAGGTCAGCATGGTATGGCACAGCCGGGTGGTAATATTGAATATTATAGGTAAAGGCTTTTCCTAATTATGCATCTAACCAAACGGAGTTTCTCGATCGATACGAACCATGAGCCAAATAAAAGCCTTGCTTAGGATCGGCATTGATGTTTGACAAATTATGGCGAACCGAATGTGCCGAATGTGCTGTGTTGATTTTAGTTTAATTTTATAAATTTTAATTTTGATTTTATATATACTATTGAATTAATTCTTTTTACTTATATTTATTATGATTATAATTTAAAATTTTAATTTTATTGCTAATCTTAATAATTCAAATAAGTTCTAAAATGGATAAGCAGGTCCACTTACTTTAACTGGATCCTTGGGTAATTGAAAGCATTCTTTTAAGTCCTCGTTCATCATTTTTTCCTTTACCTCGGCACTTTTCTTGCAACAATGCATTGAATGCTAGAAAAATAATATTAGATAATAAACAATTTATTAACTTATACAAGTGATCGTTCAATACAAGTAGGTACAGATAAAATCATAAGATAATATTATATAACACTAGCTTTTGCCAGTGGCTTCGCCAGCGTTAACCAATTAACACAAAACCTTAACAAATCATACATCTAAACCTTCCTTATGAATCACTCTGTGCATTTGTGAAAGCTGCATAAAAATCCGTTCAGTCGTTTTTGAGTTTATCGCGGACAATCAGACAGACGCGGTTGGGTACTTTGTATTATAATATGTACCTAGTGACCAGACAGAATTAAATACAATTACGTACACAAAATTAATGAATGTTTAATAAAAAGCTGTTGCTCTTAAGGACTACCGCAAGCCAGTTGTAACACTTTCACTCACTAGCACACAAATACACATAATATAAAAAAATACCAAATCTTTTCAGTTGTAGTGTAGGTACTTACAGGATGAAACATTCGTACACAACTTTTCTTGTCTAAGTCCGCAGCCTGTAAAATAAAATAATAATGTTCTTTTAGGGTGGCCGTTGAATGAATTAAATAATAAATTCATAGTTATTTGGCTAAATTCAAACTAATTTCAAACTAATAAATATACTATAAATTAACTAATTAATTAGGCTAATTTTCAAATTTTGACCATTGCAGGTCCCCCTGCGATAGCTGACAAACAGGGAAGTCACGGGCAGTTTAATAAGATTTTAGAGTATCGTATTAATAACAATGGTGTTAGTGGCCTAACACTCGAGGGTAAATAGGCATGGGCCTATTTACCCTCGAGTGTTAGGCAGAGGTGCTCTTAATAGTTCTTACATGACATACGATAAAATGTGTCCCGTGATAAAGTAAAGTAATCGATAGAAATAAAAATAGTTATTTATGAAACAGTTCTGTTAAATGCAGTTTCATACACTACTTTATCTACTCTCAAGTTCAATCCCAATGTACTTACATTGGGATTGAACCTACTAAATCATCATCATTATTTCAGCCGAAAGACGTCCACTGCTGGACATAGGCCTCCACCAATTGGAGGGATTTGCAGGCGGGTTGGCGATCGTAGTATGATGGTAAAAAGCATAGAGAACGCTGCTGCCTATTAAATAGAAGATCAAAAATAAAAGAGTAAGAAATCGTTTTGTAATGCTATAAAAATTGCGCGCCAAGAGTATGCCTTCCATTACAAGAAATCAATTGTTGGAAACTCCTTGGTGTTATTAACTTCTATAATTTTCCCTAAATCGTATTGGTAAGCAAATTGTTTTTTCGTTTTTATTTTTGTTATATTAGGTATTTATAATTACTTTATTAAACAACAACGAAATTTAAAAAAATAATCATATTTTAGCAGCAGCAAAATTTTTACTACATAATTATTGCCAATTATTATTTTCCAGCTTATTTTGAATTTCTTATATCTGTTTTTGACGCTACATTTAAGAATATAATAATGTAGCAATAATAACAGAATTCAGTTTTCATACGTTTTCGGGTTTATCCGGAGGCAGATCGATTAGGTATAACCATAAAAAACGACTTACCAAAGCTGCGACACCAACGATACTCAGAATCACAAGACGATACATGTTGAACCAAATGCTTAACACTGACACTGAAAAATGATATCATGAGCATATATTTATACTTGAATAAATCTATAATTTATTGCCAACGCTGCCTAACTACCAGAAAATTGTAGCACTCTATTGAGTAATCACAACAACTACAATTATTATTGTCACGTTTGTGTGTTAAAAAAATAGTTTTTCTTCCGTCTGCGTGTTTATGAGAACAATGGGTTTTAGACATAATATTATACAATATTTTTTTATAAGTTAGTTAAAATATACTTGTCCCACGGCCAGGTACATACCACTTCTTAGATAGAGTACAAACGAGTGTCATTATCTTGCTCCCTTGCACCTTAGAAAAACTTCTTCAAGTTCTTACATACTTTGCCCTTTTAAGTGCCACCAGAACACAATGATAAATATTACCCTTAGATGCGTCATCGGCACTCAATATTGGCAAGATAAATGCAAGGTAATTGCCTGTCGTGTTATTGTTATTAGTCACGTACCATCTAGTGACGCGGTAACACGCTACTGACGCAACGAAATATTAGGTCTTTACCTATGAAATTGCCGTTTTGCAGTACTGGCCATTTCAAATCAAAATAATTTTTGTTTGGGTAAGAATTCTAATTTCAAATTAATTTTATTTTAAAAACATGGATTTTTTTTTCCAAAAGTAGTCATTTGTTTATTGATTAGTGTTACATTTTCATCGCATTTCAATCTTTTTCGTCATCATGGATACGTTAAAAATTCGAGTAATTATGGAATATGAGTACCGTCGTGGCAGCAACGCGGCACAAGCGGCACGCAACATCAACGACGTTTACGGAGCTAACACTACAAACCAACGCACCACCTGTTATTGGTTTGCTCGCTTCCGTTCTGGAAATTTCGACCTGAAAAATGAACCTCGCGGTCGTCCGAAGACTTTGGTCGACAATGACGAATTAAAGGCGATTGTGGAAGCTGATGATACACAATCTACGGCTGAATTAGCAGCAGCTTTCGACGTTAGCGTCAAAACAATATTGGTCCATTTGCGTCAAATTGGCAAGGTAAAAAAGCTTGACAAATGGGTGCCCCACGAACTCAATGATCGTCAGCGCGAAGTACGAGTCGAGACGTGCCTTGCACTGCTCAACAGACACACAAATGAAGGAATTTTGAACCGCATTGTTACCTGCGATGAAAAATGGATTCTGTTTGATAACCGCAAGCGCTCAGCAAGTTGGTTGGATCCTGGTTCAGCACCTAAACAATGCCCTAAACGAAAACTTACCCCTAGAAAAGTGATGGTCACTGTTTGGTGGTCTAGCGCCGGTGTGATTCATCACAGCTTCTTACCAAACGGGGTGAGCATTACTGCAGATGTGTACTGTGAAGAACTGAACACAATGATGGAGAAGCTGGCACATCTCCAACCAGCATTGGTCAATCGCTCGTCTCCGCTGCTCCTGCACGACAACGCGCGACCTCATACTGCACAGCAGACGGTCTCCAAGTTGCAAGAACTGGGGTTGGAAGCTCTCCGTCATCCGCCCTACTCACCAGACCTTGCGCCTACAGACTACTACTTTTTCCAGAATTTGGATAACTTCTTGGCGGGAAAAAAATTCAATACCCGAGAGGCAGTACAAAATGCCTTTGAAGAATTCGTTGCCTCCCGTCCAGCTGATTTCTTTAAGAAGGGCATCAATAAACTGCCACTGCGATGGCAAAGATGCATTGATTGCATGGGTGATTACTTCGATTAATACAAATAAAAAATACATGAAAAAAATTCGTTTAAATTTTTTCATACAAAACGGCAATTTCATAGGTAAAGACCTATTATTATGTTTATCTCTTCCCGGTTCTTCGCGCACTGTTTGATTCTATGTAGGTGCTAATACGTAGCTACATTTATGGTTTACGCTGTTTTTGAGTGCTTTAATGTTCGTGTATGCCGCGTCTATTAATAATACGTCATTGAAGGTACATAACAATGTGCTGCCAGATCCAATTTTCAATCCACAACTCAATAAAAAAAAAATCGTACATATGATTTAGACTGTTTTAAAACCAAGCAAATCCAAACGTTAAAACAAGCTTTAAAGATTTCATTTTAGATTTGAAATTTATCCACGTTTTATTACAATCAATGGCTAACGCAGTTTTGATTGTCACCTCACATTCAAATTAGGCGGTAGTTAAACCGCAGACGATTAGTCATGATGAACAATCGCTTTGAGATGAGTCAGTTAACGACAATAATTATGCACATATACTTGGTAGTATATAAATGTGTGGTGTGAACAGAATGGATAAGATGAATAAAATGAGATAAGGGATCCTGCTCATCATCTGCTTAACCTTTTCCAATCTATGTTGGGGTCGGCTTCCAGTCTAACGGAATGCAGCTGAATACCAGTCTTTTACATGGAGCGCTGCCTATCTGACCTCCACAACTCAGTTACTAGGTAACACGATAGCGCTTGGTAAGACTGGTTGTCAGACTTTCGGGCTTCTGACGTCCCGTAACGACTGTCAAAGATCCACAAGTGACAGTCTGGATCAACGGCTTAACGATCTTTCCGAGGCATGGAGGGGTCTTGATAAGTAGATTTATGGTCACCCGTCCACGGACCAACCGCGGCAAGGACCACCCGTGCAGCTATTTTTTACTAAGGGATCCTACTAGTCTTACTAATATTTAAAATGTGAAAGTTTGTATGTTTGGATGTTCGGTTCTTAATCACGAAAAAAGGCTGATCGGATTTTGGTGAAAAGCACACCGATAGTATATAATTTGGATTAACACATAAGATATTTTTTATCCCGGTAGTATCTTCACGTGGAATAATTTCCGACCGCTGCACGCGCGAAGTAATTTTTTGTATATTCAGGGTGTCGTGGCTCTGTTGGCACCACCACCACCACTGTGTGGGTTTTTTTTTGGCTGGGAAATCATCAAATGACCTCTCCCGCTCTAGGTGGAGAAGGAAGGCGTGTCAGACTTTTACTAACTAAAAACCCCCGTGTTCCCTCAGTTGCCTGTGTGCCAGGGGCCGCAGTATCTCTTTCGAACAACCCGCACTGAGTGGTGTAGGTTGGGTGGGATATTTGTTTCTAAACAGCTTGCATGTATCGTCTACTGTAGTGTTTTTGGAGGTAGCGGTGTGTCTTAGAAAGGTTTTAGGGTTTAAGCATCGCTTTTAGGGCAAACATTCTTTTGATCATTCATAAATAGGTGCTTCCTGATTGGATAATCAACTCAACCTATAGCAGTCAACTCCTGGTTACCAGCTCAGCAGCAACTCCTGCACACCACACCGGTAGCTGCCTCCCGTCTGTTCCACAATCCGAAAAGTTGTAATGCTTTTTTTTAATTCTCTGTACATCCAGCCAGATTAGGAAGTAAATAAAACGTAGTAATCTAGCCAGTTTTCTGTATGTGTAACTATTTTGTGTTCTTACTATTTAACCGACTTCAAAAAGGAGGAGGTTATCAATTCGTCGGAACCTTTTTTTTTTTTTTTTTTTTTTTTTTTTTTTTTTTTTTTTTATGTATGTTCCCCGATTACTCGAAGATGGCTGGACCGATTTGAATTTTGTTTTTTTTGTTTGAAAGGGTATACTTCCCAGGTGGTCCCATGATCATCAAATCAGGATCTGATGATGGGATCCTGGAGAAATGGAGAGAACTCTTCAAATTTTATAGGCACACAAAGCGATTTAGGTATTTTTTGGAAGAGTACTTTCTCAGAGTGGTTCCATTTCAATTTGGTGAAGATCTGATGAAGAACTTCGGAGATATGCAACGGAACTCCTCAATAAATGATAGCAAATGGACTGGGATTGCTGAAATCTCATCTCTGTCTATTGCTTACACCAGTTCATAACATAACATCACGCCAGTATGCTGTGAAGGTGTAAGCACATGTGAACCACTAAAAAGTGAAAAATAAAAACTTTTTCCAAAAAAAAAACAACCGACTTCCAAAAAAACACTACAAAGTGAAAAATAACTTTAATTTCGGAAGGCGGTGACAAAAAATTCAAATACAGCTCCAAAGACACCGACTTCCGAAATTAAAGTTATTTTTCACTTTGTAGTGTTTTTTTGGAAGTCGGTTGTTTTTTTTTTGGAAAAAGTTTTTTTGTGTAACTGTTCTGTGCTCTTGATGTTTAATTTTTTATTACCTCTGCCCTCGGTTCCAGCTGGCCAGTAAACAATCACGTAAATCGAATAAATTGCCTTTGATAGCGATCGGCTTGAGCTATCATGGACAGGCAGAGATACATTGTATTTCATTGTATGCATTTACACGAGATTTCAATGTGTAGGTAATTAAAGATGAAAAAAATAAGACTGATATCTATCAAAATCAAAGTCAAAATCAAAAGTAATTTATTCAGACTAGGCTGAGAGTCAGCACTTTTTGAACGTCAGAATTACCTAAGACAGTCCCCCAAAACGCCCGCCCTTCACCACTTCCTAGTGCTTTAGCTGGGAAGAAGAAGTGCGCACCAAACTCCCCAGCAGCACAGCTGTCTGTTAAGTTGGAAGAACTTGATTCTTACAATAATAGGTAAGTAATTAACATTCAACAATAAATGAAAATATCAACAAAAAAAAAACCTTTTTTTAAGAGAAACATGGTTTATTCAGTCAAATAAAATAAACAATGATATGAAGTCAACATACTCCACGTGAGCGAAGCTGTGGGCACAGTTACATGCTTACGTAAAGATTAAATTGGTTGATTTATTCATTTTAATTGTGATACCGGGGGAGCACCGATCGGATCTGCATTGCATGTTTTTAAATATACTGCAGAGTACTATTGCGTGATTCATAATTATTATTATGTGTTCTTTTAAAACAGGGTTTCAGGGGTTCCCTGTTGGGAACCAATATGTTTATGTCTGTTCCGCATAGTTATTTACTTTGTTGATAGTTTGCTAAACTGTCGTTCTTTTACTATGTCATGATTGACTGCTTAGCTCTTGAAGGGTATAGCGGGATTTAAACATACCTGCAACCGTCTGCTTTGTTCCCTATAAGCCCAGTGAAGTAATGGAATACTTGGACTACTACTACTACTACTACTACTTGGCTACTTGCTTTTTTGGACTGTTGTCATACACTGGTATTTGTGGTCGCTCTCATCTAGTCTCCTTTCCAACTTAGATGTATGGGAATATTCCTGTTTGATTTCCGACTTTTGTAATACTCAAACCCCTGTGGTCTCATAGAGTTAGAGTAGGTATAAGAAACAAGCTTGATTGGCATCACATTTTTTATTTGTGAAAATTGTCCATTTATTGCTGGCTGTACTTTTTACACGCTTTATATTAGCTTCACTTGTATGTTTGTATGTAACCGACTCCTTTGAGCGCGATTTTGACCCACTTTAAACGGTCAGATTTCATTGAAACTTTGTATACTTGTCGAGGACCGATGACAATTCAATAATTTTTTAAAACATTGAGAAAAAAAAAAACGTTTTTGTAGTTAGCAGAACTAAAACATAGAAAATAAATAATAGTTTAAAAAACTAAAAAAACACGCTTTACAAACCAAACTAAAAAAGGAGAAAATAATTTAATTCAATTAAAAAGCGTGGGGTGCTTTTTGAGGTATTTTTATAATCAATTAATGTCAATCACCCCACGCTTTTTAATTGAATTAAATTATTTTCTCTTTTTTTAGTTTGGTTTTTAAAGCGTGTTTTTTACTTTTTTAAACTATTATTTATTATTTTAATTTGTGAAAGCGAATAAGAACAGTCTCCTAAAGCCGTTTGCATGTAGTGACAAACTGCCTAGTTACCTACCCTTATTGCCCCATCCAACTTGTCTCTGTTGAAATGTCCGTCACTGCTGTTTTTTTTTTTTTTGGGTGCGAAAACATCAAATAACTTCTCCCGCTCTGGGTGGAGCGGGAGGGCGTGTCAGACTTTTACTGACTAAAACCCACCCGTGTTCCCTCAGTTGCCTGTGTGCCAGGGGCCGCGGTATCTCTTTCGAACAACCCGCACCCCTGGCAGGCATCGGCCCTTGCAGACCCCCCCATTTGGTGCTGACATCTCTTTGAGGCGCGCGTGGAACACAACGCGCCGTCGACCCGGGCTTGGTCCTTACCGGACAGCGAGCTACCCATTACTCGCCGTCCGCAAGCCCGCGTCCGTCACTGCTGCTTAGGTGCATAATGCAAAAACGTGATAATAATAATTTAAAAGGTCAAATCTGTAACTCTCTGCAATTATCTAACCTTTCGGCCAATCTTTGTACAATTTGCGGTAAACTATAAAAGAATATGAATAAATTGCAATACTGCTCATCCCCCATGGCAAAAAGTATGATAATAATTTATACCCTACGGTCTGCGCAAACTTAAGGGAATATCTATGCAAAATTTTAACAAAATCTATTTATAGTTTTCCCGTGGTGCTGGAACATAATTATATTCAGACAAAATTTATGAAAAATATATTTTCGCCATTAGAATGGTTCCCAAATCTCAAAAAAAAATACAAAAAAAAAATTCAATGTACATTTTTGACTTTGCTACGATTTTATTATATGTATAGATGACATATCATCCATACATATAATAAAATCGTAGCCGTAATAAATAATATTATTTGAACCTGATATTGGACTTTATATATCATAATTCCTTATGTATAAAGTCCAATAACAGGTTCAAATAATATTATTTATTATCACTTTACAAACTAAACCAGCTTAACATTTTCTAATCCGTCGAGAATAAAACAAAGTAAATTAAAGTGCTCAGTTTAATTAAATTTTCATCACTCTCTGTCTGGTCACGGCCTCTTTTTCGTCAAAAAAAGGTTTTAACACATTCTTGCACTAAATCTTTAAATTCGTTGCAAGCTCCATTGTCGATATATTCGGGACAATGCTGTGAAGAAAAAATTTAAGATTTATGAATTTTCCCATATTGTTCTATTTGAATTTAATAGATATAAAAACTCGCGGAAAAAAGATATACTTAGGGCTGAATTTTTTCCTTGAAAGACTATATCATAATTGTATAATAGAAGTTTTAGGCTTGATTTACCTACATGATTTGCTTGTGGCATACCATAATTTGAAGAACCAAAAAAAGTTGCACTATCTAAATAGTATTTAGACGATGCAAGTAATTTTTGGTTGCTTCGATTTTATTGTATGCAGCAGACAAGAAACTTGTGTCGTGTAAATGGGGCTTTGTCTATTTTCTGCGACTTATACTTACATTCAACATTTGTGCGGCAATACAGAGCTTCATTTTGATAAAGTCACAAGACTCCGGTGCTCCATACTTATCGATGTCTGCATTAAAACATTTTGATTTTATATCTTTTAACAGATTTGCTTCGGATCCAAAGTCCTTGGTCAAATGTTCTTCTAATTTTTTCTTGTCTAATTTATTGGCATCAGTTGCGAAATCTCTCTTTTTAGCTACACATAAGTCGTGCTCACACTGTAAAATAATTAAATATAAAGCAAAATTATAAATTAATGAATAGAAGTATGAGGAACACTCATACTCGACCAGACGGGTGTTGTGTCTGGTGGGCAACTGCCCGAACGTTGATGTCGGGATGTTGTACCTATGCGAGTCGCGCGGTAAACTCTGATTGCGCGATGCAGGATTTGTGTGAAGTGAGTCTTGCGTAGTTCGCCTGTGCCATTGTAGATGGCACCACTTCTCTTTTTGTGTTTTTAGATATTTGTTGCAAAGTATTTTTCTGTAATGCCGCTACAAATGTAAACAAAAAGTTTCTTCTTTCATTTGACACTGTAAAGCCATTCAGCTATTATTTTGTTTGATATTTCCACCCTTTTTTTTAGCAGGTTCTCCCTTATAAGAAATTTTACATTTTAAAATTGAAAATCAGCCCAATTTGAAGGCTACCTTTGATTGGGGTAAAGCTTACTTGGCCAAGTTGTTAAAGTTGGAAAGGAAAACGGCCAAGGTTCTTTTTCCTTTCCGATAATCACAGTATATTAATTTGAACCTAGCCCAACTTTTCAAAGTATCTATGCCACTATATTTTTAGCTTCGTGGCATAACGTGAGTATCCGCCATCTTTGATCTTTACATTGAGCATTCTGTCGTAGTTCGTAGAAGTATTCGGTACATCAAAATTGAAAATTCTAATGACATCAATATACTACTACAACTGACTCCCTCATGGGTCTAGTGGATACCAGCACTACTCCTGAGCATGAGGTGCTGGGTTCGATTCCCAGGTCGGGCAGTGTTTTAGGGTTTTTGTGTGTGGAATGTGGATGTAACTACTGTAGGTATACCTTGGGCCGAAATCTTCAGGGAAAGAAGACGTGATTACATTTTATGTTATATTATCAAAATACTACTTACTAAAGCTGGATCCATGTTAACTTCAAAGCATTCTTTTATGTCTTCTGACTTCAAGTATCTATCCTGAATATCGGAAGTTTTCTTACAACAACGCGCTGCATGCTAGAACAAAATGAAGCAATATTTTACGACAGTTAATATTTTGATGTAATCAATTAAGTAGATACAGTTAAGAATTAAATATTTAAAATATATTTATTTTAGGTAAAGTTGTGTACTTACAGGACTAAATATTTTTTCGCATTCTCTCCTGTCTAAATCAGCCTGTAAATAATAATAAATTCTTCATTTTATTGGTTTTAATTTTAAATTGCAATTAAAGGAATCTAGGTTATAAAATATACAGGTTGGTAAAGACATCGACGCGCAAACTTAAACCATGAATTCAGTCCACGATTTAAAAAAACAGCGTAGAAATTTTTCGTCGGAAAGCAAAAAGATACGTTGTTTCTTAGAAAAATGATATACCTCGCGGTCAAAATGTATGGAAATGCTAGTTTTTTTTTTATCTATGGTAGCAGTTTGTGCGTCAAGTTCCTATGCCACTCTGTATACGATTTCATTTTTGCCGTAAAAGAATTTATGAAACAAAATTTCAAGTCTTACCAAAGCTGTGCTGGCGACAATGCTCAAAATCACAAGTCGGTACATAGTGAACTGAATGCTTAACACTGACACTAAAATATAAAATCATGAGCATTTATATGATAGTTCAATAACTTTATTTATGTTCAGCGCTACCTAAATACCAGAAAATTGTTACACTGTATTGAGTAATTGCAATAATGCATGCATGCATAAGCAAGCTAAGCATGCATGCATGCATGTTTAAGTCCAAAAAAATGTGCTGTCTGTGTGTTTATCTCAAAAGCGGTTCAGTGTGTTTTGTACCACGCACATTGAAGGGATACCGTAGTTGGGTGAATAATTACGCATGCACAGTTTTATTAAATCGTCCAAAAAATAAGTTTGCATTTAATAAACGATAAATGATTTTATTTGTGTCAGTAGGTTTGCACAAACAAGTCAATCATATTTTTTAAATTAGATGAAGTCAGCGTTTCCTATCTGAATACCCTGAGAAGAACGGCCGAAACGTACTCACAAATATACAAATAGGATTTCTCAAAAAGTTATTAATAATATAGGTACTTATTATTTATGTGGTTTTAAGCGAAAATATCTTTTATCACAAAAAATATTGACTTTAAAACAGAAAATTCACTTGGAAACTTCATAATCTTTTTAAGCATGGGATGCAACAATACACCACGCACTGTAAATGGCATTGTTTTTTTTTTCAGTTTTTCCCACAACTAGCATATACAAAGTGTAACAGAATAGACGCAACACCTGAAAGTAGTTTGTTCCTAATTGACTACTGAATCGATTTCAGTAACTTTTAATATCAGTTTTTTTTTAAATCATGTATATTGGCATAACTACCACTGATTGAGCCAAAGAAAATGAAATCTTATTGCACAAGAAATAAGACTCAATTTTAAATGCTTAAAGTAAAGCTTGGGTCGACACGTTTTTCTTAATAATATCAGTTAGCTTTAAAAAAAAATAGTTTTGGACATCGTATTATACTTTCAACTCAATACTCTAATTGGGGTGTATGAGGTCTTGCGTTAATTATGTTACTCGTTGTATATGTTACCGGCCAAACCCGATTTCAGGCCAAACTAGTTTGTCCTAGGCCAAACTGGTTTATTAAGCCGGGGTACCCCGATTAAATGGGTTAGGTTAGGTTAGAACTGTGACCAAAAGGGCACGAGCCGAGTGTTACTGGCCAAACCCAATTTCAGGCCAAACTAGTTTGTCCTAGGCCAAACAGACTTAATCCTACGCGTGATATGTCGCAGCCAACTAGCTTAATTAGCCGTTTCGTTAACAACCTTTGGAAGTAACGCTCGCCGGCCACTGCCGCGGCACCGCTCGCTGCGCTCGCTCGGCTCGCGCCCGATGCCCACCAGATACACCGCCCGTCTGGTTATTTTATTTTGAGCTGAAACTATGTATAGTGATTCTATACCAGCTGTTATCTTTAGTGCTTACGGATAGCAATAGGGCTTCTGTTATACCCTGCATAAGACCAGCCAGTCAATTCTGTAGAAATCTCGCAATACAAACTTGGGGAGAATAATATTGAAGTGAGATGTCAATAGTGTTAACCGGACCCCCAGAACAGAGAAATGACAGCTTAGTTCATTTCACGGTAAGATTTTACAAAATAGATCAGTAGGTACCAACATTATGAATCTGACTACATATTGTTAAGAAGAACGTCGAAAATAAAATCAAATTGAATTGCTCCAGTTTAATTTAATCAGTAATTTCCATCGCTCCCTGTCCGTTCACGGCCTCTCTCCATCAGAATATTTTTTCAAGTAATAATTTTCGTACATTCTGCTACTAATCCTTTAATTTCCTGGCATTCGACATTTCCATTCCATTCAAGGCAGTGCTGCAATCAAAAATATTAGCGACGTCACTGGTATGTAGAATAATGGAAATAAAGTATGACGACAGAAAATGTGGAATTGAGGGAATGAAAGAAGATGATGAAGGTAAAACGTTGGGGTAATATTGCGAATCTTTGGTATAAAATACCAGATTTAATAGAATAATCCAGAATATTACTGGGATTGCGTCGTGTGCAACACACTATCAGTAGCGATCGGTTTCTTTTTGACAGTTCAACAAAATTCATTGCATTTACGTTGTTGAGCATACAAATTTTCCGACCAAATGAAGCAATGGATGATTTCCTTCAAAAATTTTCAGATTGTGACTGGTAGTGTGTTTTGCAATTATAGTGTAGCGGCACTAAAGAACATACTTCGCAACAATATCTAAAAATACAAAAAGAGAAATGGCGCCATCTACAATGCCACAGGCGAACTACGCAAGACTCACGTCACAGAAATCCTACATCGCGCAGTCAGAGTTTACCGCTCGACTCGCATAGGTACAACATCCCGACATCAACAGTCGGGCAGTTGCCCACCAGACACAACACCCGTCTGGTCGGAGGATCCTCCCTTTTCTATAGAGTATGAGTGAACTTTATACCCTGTTCCTCATACCTCAAGAATAGTGCTGGGTGGAAAAGTGATATTGGGTTTTACCAATTGGACGGTCTTAGTAGCAGCCCGGAGTCTGAATTTGTGCCCGGCTGATGGCAATAGGTTCGCATCTTGTTACATGTGGCTATAGGTTTGTAATACGTAGGCATTAAAAATAACTTTCGGGGAATACCAGCGTGAAGTTAAGTTGTGCTTTGTTATTACTAGCATATAGGGGCTTGTAACTAACTAATCACAGCTTCACGGGTCGATAGATCAGGTATAGCTACGCGTGCCGCGGTCGGTACGCGGGTGAATAACCATCTTAACATACCAAGACCCCTCCGTGCTTTGGAAAGCATGTTAAGCCGTTGATCCCAGCTGTTTTTAGTGGATCTTTGAGAGTCGTTTCGGGTTATCAGAAGCCCGAAAGTCGGACAACCAGTCTTACCAAGGGGTATCCTGTTACCCGGTAACTGGATTGTGGAGGTCAGATAGGCAGTCGCTCCATGTGATATACTAGTATTCAGCTACACCCGGTAAGACTGGAAGCCGACTCTAACATAGTTGGGAAAAGACTAGGCAGATGATGATTGACGGCACGGTTGGCGGAGCGGTTAGGATTTTTTTTTTAAGCGATTGACTGCTGCGCTGCGTGTCACGAGTTCGCTTCCCGCCCAGAACAAATAATTAAATGACGTACAAGTAGGTAGGTAGTTGTTCCGGGTCTCACTGTTTGTGTATCTGAGTAAAAAATTTTGTAAACGCACCCACAACACAGGAGAAATTCCTACTGTGGGGCAAAGTTAAATTGGAAAATGTTTTACTTACGTTAAGCATTTGCATTGAAACACAGTGTCTCATTTTCATAAAATCACAGAAGTTAGAGGGTGCATATTTTTCGAAATCTCCATTGAGACATTTCGATTTCACGTCTGCCAGCAGCTCTGCGTCGGATCCTAAGTCTTTAGTCATAAGTTCTTCTAGTTTTTTCTTGTCTATTTTGTTATCATCTGTGGCAAAACCTTTCTTTTTGGCTATACATATTTCGCGTTCGCACTGAAAAAATAAAGAAGGAAAATATGGCCCACTAAAGTAAACGGTAGAAGCTTCTCTGTGGCTTGTGCGTACATTATAGAACTAGATTGTATATAACAACATCAATATACTTACTGAAACAGGGTCCTTCGATACTTCAAAGCATTCCTTTATGTCATCTGACAACATGAGTTTGTATACAGTGTCAGAATTCTTCTGGCAGCAACGCATTGCATTCTAAAAGAAAATAATGCAAGAATTTTAAAGTATCAACATGGTTCCTAAGAAATATAGAAAATACAAGCACCCAATGGGATTTCACATTCGCAAAAATTACGAATTTCCATGCAAACTTTCATCTCTTCTTTAGTGCTCTTTTGTCTCTTTTCTCTCTTTTGTTCATAGAAGGAGACTCGCTTATACGTTATAATGAAAGTGAGCACTATGAACCAACTAGCTGATGACTGCGACTTCATCTGCGATTCAGGGTGACTCGCAGCCGAAGTTGCGGATGTAATAGTCACGTCTGTCATGTCGCTGACGTAAATGATGTTAGTCTATCTATCTCCTTATCCAGGTCATTGTCTATCTGTGTGCTAAATTTTATCCAAATCCATTCAGCTGTTTTACAAACAAACTTACTTTTGCATTTATAATATAAGTTAGGATTTTAAGCACAAGAATTTGAGCTCGTGCTTATTGACCCAGCGGTTTAGGTGCATTGTCTGTCAGTAGTGAATCTAAGATTTTTGTTTAGTACATTGTGCTTTAGGCAAGTCTGTCCACTGTCTATTTGAGAATGATTTTTAACAGTGAACGTTGCAATATCATGCATTTAGTAGTGTTATATGTCTCTGAGGACCAAACATATTGCGGAAGGGTTACCGTTGTTGGGTGCAAGCGGTGGAAGTAACAATCTTGGAAGAATTATTAACTTGGCTTGTAGCAAACAACAGACGGGTTGATTAGTAGAATAACAGAACACAAGTTTAAAAACAAATGTGGTAGGTAGGATCAGTTTTGGACAGTAATTAGTCCCAAAAGGAACAAGATGTTGATGTTAACTATAACATAAACCTAATGTTCCTAGTACAATTACTAACTTACCGGGTGGAAAACTCTTCCACATTGTTTTTTGTCCAAGAGTTCAGCCTGTAAGTTAAAAGAAGTAGATAAAAAGGGAAAATTTTTGACCAAAATTAATTACATTTCTCTTATCGTTTAATAAAACTATAACGTCTTACCGAAACTGCGATAACAACGACACTCAAAATTACAAAACGACACATGTTCATGCAAATGCTGACACTGTCAATGAAAAATATTATCGTGTGCATAATTATATATATACTTGCCTATGTATTATTATTGACAGCGTTGCCTAAATACCAGAAAATTGAGGAAAATTTAATAACAAAGAACCATTTTTTGTATTAAAGTAAAAAAATCCTGCCGTGTTTTTGACTTTTTGAGCGGATGTATTGCTAACCAAACCAAACATTACCTACCATTACGGGTTTGCTCTTACCTTTGGGAAAACCCGACTACTGAAAAATCTACCTGTAAGAACACACACATACAATTGTGTTTACAGGTGGGAAACCTAATACAACAATGTAGTCATAATTTTCCCATTTATTGACGTTACCCAAAAACTAATCCAATACCACCACCAACAAAAAATAAATATTTTTAACTGTCCTGACTTACAGTGAACAATCACATAAAAACAAATGAATACAGTTTACACAGAGGACAATGCGTTAAGTGTCACCCTCTGGAATTCCGCCAAAGAGCAAGTATAGATATCCAATCGCAGAGATACGTTGTTAAATATCTTTATTGCCCGCCCCACCGGTGCAAATGTTAACAAGTTTGTACGGGCCACCGGGACTTTAAACAGCCTCTCCCTCGGCTCTTGCCGCAGCCTACTGTTTGGAACGAGCAATCCCAAAGATTCCAGTATTTGCGGATTATTCAGCATACCACGAAAAACCATAAAAACATATTTAGCCAGTGCTAAATTGCGCCTTCCCTCCAACTTGTAGTAGCCAACCATCCGTATTACAAAGAGGGTTGGATACATAAGAGGATAGAATGGGTAGACGCCAAATTCCTTCATGTACAGGAACCGGGTAAACTTATTTTGCATTTTTTCCACCATTTAGACAATACTTCGTTTCAAACGGATTCCAGATGATAGCACTCGTTTCCAGGTTTTTTTTTTTTTTTTTAGCTTATAGCGTCCCACTGCTGGGCAAAGGCCTCCCTACTCTCTTTCCACCTCTCTCTATCTTCTCTCTCTATATTCCAGGTTACTTCTTACTAATACATTTTAAAGAGACTTCACAGCTGCTGCGTTAGTTATGTGGGAACAGATTAACATACTAACTTACCGGTCAAAATCATAACCCTAATTTTTTCTTCGCTGTAGTTGTGTAAATAGTGAGTATTATCGAATATCACTTACAATTCGCAAGGTGGATCAATCAAATGACTGTGTGATTGACTCATCATATTTCCCACAGCCATTTAACTGCACTGTTGATTACTAATAACCTCAATCCCGTTTTAATAATTATCTTTATCTACTTACGTTACCTTGGTTCTCCTGCGGATCTCTTCATTCCTGATTCACATAGCCGATATAGTCCGACGAATTGTCAAATTTAAGTGGCAGTGAGTAGAGCACATTGCTCACAGAACAGATGGCTGATGGGGCCGAAAGGTTCTGGAGTTGCGACCGCGTACCGAAAGACGTAAAGTTGGAAGGCCTCCCACATGGTGGACCGATGACCTCGTGAGGGCCGCAGGAGTCCGCTGGAAGCGGGAAGAGCAGAACCGGTCGAAGTGGCAGAGCTTGGGGTAGGCCTATGTCCAGCAGTGGACGTCTGGCGTCCAGCACTGGATTGACAGATAGACGAGAATATAATAGGTCTTTACCTATGAAATTGCCGTTTTGTATGAAAAAATTTAAACGAATTTTTTTCATGTATTTTTTATTTGTATTAATCGAAGTAATCACCCATGCAATCAATGCATCTTTGCCATCGCAGTGGCAGTTTATTGATGCCCTTCTTAAAGAAATCAGCTGGACGGGAGGCAACAAATTCTTCAAAGGCATTTTGTACTGCCTCTCGGGTATTGAATTTTTTTCCCGCCAAGAAGTTATCCAAATTCTAGAAAAAGTAGTAGTCTGTAGGCGCAAGGTCTGGTGAGTAGGGCGGATGACGGAGAGCTTCCAACCCCAGTTCTTGCAACTTGGAGACCGTCTGCTGTGCAGTATGAGGTCGCGCGTTGTCGTGCAGGAGCAGCGGAGACGAGCGATTGACCAATGCTGGTTGGAGATGTGCCAGCTTCTCCATCATTGTGTTCAGTTCTTCACAGTACACATCTGCAGTAATGCTCACCCCGTTTGGTAAGAAGCTGTGATGAATCACACCGGCGCTAGACCACCAAACAGTGACCATCACTTTTCTAGGGGTAAGTTTTCGTTTAGGGCATTGTTTAGGTGCTGAACCAGAATCCAACCAACTTGCTGAGCGCTTGCGGTTATCAAACAGAATCCATTTTTCATCGCAGGTAACAATGCGGTTCAAAATTCCTTCATTTGTGTGTCTGTTGAGCAGTGCAAGGCACGTCTCGACGCGTACTTCGCGCTGACGATCATTGAGTTCGTGGGGCACCCATTTGTCAAGCTTTTTTACCTTGCCAATTTGACGCAAATGGACCAATATTGTTTTGACGCTAACGTCGAAAGCTGCTGCTAATTCAGCCGTAGATTGTGTATCATCAGCTTCCACAATCGCCTTTAATTCGTCATTGTCGACCAAAGTCTTCGGACGACCGCGAGGTTCATTTTTCAGGTCGAAATTTCCAGAACGGAAGCGAGCAAACCAATAACAGGTGGTGCGTTGGTTTGTAGTGTTAGCTCCGTAAACGTCGTTGATGTTGCGTGCCGCTTGTGCCGCGTTGCTGCCACGACGGTACTCATATTCCATAATTACTCGAATTTTTAACGTATCCATGATGACGAAAAAGATCGAAATGCGATGAAAATGTAACACTAATCAATAAACAAATGACTACTTTTGGAAAAAAAAATCCATGTTTTTAAAATAAAATTAATTTGAAATTAGAATTCTTACCCAAACAAAAATTATTTTGATTTGAAATGGCCAGTACTGCAAAACGGCAATTTCATAGGTAAAGACCTAATACAAAAGAAAAATTAAGGAGTAGGATAAAAAGCCTTCTGTTAGAGAAAGCATATTACAGCACTGACGAATTTCTGAATGAAAAATTATTTTGTCTTGTGTGAAATACGTATCTAGATTTTGTTCTTATTAATTAGTTGACGTGAATTTAATATTTTTATTAATACTCGTACATTTTCTTTATTGAGTTGATGATTATGTGATTTAGTTAAATTTTTATTAAGTACCAATTTATAATTAGGTGTTTGATTTTGTCTATTTATATTAGTACACCGTTGAGGAAAAAAAATGAATGAACTAATTTAATGTAACATCTTGCATGCCATGTGTGTATTGTATATACTCATGTTTTGGAGAAATAGAATTATCTTATCTTATCCTTGTAGGTAATTTAACTGGTATTTAGCAGCATCAGATTATACTGAGAGCCAACCCCAACGCAGTTCGGATAGGCTAAGCAGATAATGATGAAGATTTTTTAAACTATTTTGACAACAATAATAAATATCATAAATGTAATCAGTGGTGCGCAGAGAGCAGTGGTGGCCCAGTGGTAACGGCCACGACTTACGAGTTGTAGGTCGTGCGTTCGAACCCAGCCAGGCGCATTACTTTATGTGAATAATTTCATCACCACTGCTCTCAAACGGTGAAGGAAAACATCGTGAGGAAACCGGCATGTCCTAGAATCAAAATTTTGGAGACATGTGACATCTACCAACCCGCACTGGGCGCGCGTGGTGGATTACGGCCCACTCTCTCTCACGGAGAGGACGCCTGTGTCCCAGCAGTGGGAACGTTATAGGCTGAGTATGTATAAATGTAATCGCAGCTTTATTTTCAAATAACCTCACCATATTCACAACCTTGATATAATTGAACTCGGAAGCATTATGGATTTAAATTCAACAATTTAATGTCACAAAACCGTGGAAAATTTAGAATTCAATGGAATGGCTTTAAAATGAATTATTTGATTACTCACAAAATTGGACAACTTCATATTACTGCAGAGTCAATTGATATTTTAGCACTGTAACTATCGAGCAGTTATCTATTGTTAACTATGAAAGAACCACCGGTTTGGAAAACCACGCGATCGTGGTGTATCATGAAAATGACGTAATTGACACTACAAACAGTATTCCATAATCATTTTGTTTTTATCTGTTACAGAATGTACATAGTGGCAGGGTCCTGTGTCTAAGTAATAGCAGTCACACAAGTCGGTCGATCAGGTTAAGCTACGCTCGCCGCGGTTGATCAGTGGATGGGTGGCCATCTTCACATACCAAGACCCCTCCGTTCCTCGGCAAGCACGTAAAGCTGTTGGTCCCGGCTGTCATTCATGGATCTTTGACAGGTATACTGATATTCAGCAAGTCTGTTTATTCCCAAGTCTGTTGGGGGCGGCATCCAGTTGGTCTGGAAGCCGCCCCCAACAGACTTGGGAAAAGGCTAGGCAGATGATGACGAAACGTAGTAGCAATATTTACCCGACTGCGCCAGAAGGAGGGTTATGTTTTCGAGTGTATGTATGTAGGTATGCATGTATGTATATTTCTATGGCACGCTCTGTAGCCTAAACGGTTTGATCGATTTCAGCTTGAGTGGTGCAGGATTTTTCTTAATTGTGAGAGTGACACTGGGTATGACAAAATTGAAAAAAAAAATGTTTTTGTAGGTAACTAAATTAAATTACAGCTGATGGTGTATTATTCTTGTTATGTTAGGTACTCATTATTCTATTGGGGTAATAAAATTGAGGTCAATAAGATAGATTTAAAAAAAAAATCTTTTCTTTGGGAAAGTTGTCTGTTATGATGAGTACAATCATGTATTTAAATACCGGTCACTAATTAGCAGTCACCCACATAGTTTAATCATAAGGTCCTAGGATTCACTTAAAATCGCCAAAAAATATACCTTAGTTACCTTACCTGAACTGTATAAAATCGTAGCTTAATCAAATGAAACGTACGCAAATAAAATTGACATAGTTATGTTTTAAATGGAATATAATTCGATTAAGCAAACTCAAAGAAATCCAATTTTGTTTTCATCAGCAGAAAATATCACGAAAATGTGACTATTCTCATCTTACCTTAATACATTAATATACCTCAACTTTGCTTATAAATGTGGAATATAATAAAAATTTAGAATTTCCAGCCTGCCTCGTGGTGATAAGGGAATGATGTCGTAAAATTCTGTGCCAGGAAATGAGGATATGACGTCATTCTTTGTGAATGATCCTAAGGTGAGCTGAATTATATTGGTATAATTCGATTATACTGAAACTCTCTCTCCTATAAGTTCCAGAATTTACGATGTCCTAATTTGAAATCGATGTTGAAAAAGTCGTTGATAATTTTATGTGTTCTTTCTGATCGCGAAAGGTAAGGTATTACTTACTTAATTTTGTAAGATCCCTTGAAGTCGAACAAAAAAAGATTTTTGCTAAAAGGTACTATTTTTCTTGACACATTATATTCCAATAGTATCGTAAATTTTTAAGTGTCAAAAGTACGCCTAAATAGGGTGTATTCACTTGAAACGTTTCAATTTTGGCCAAAGTAATGAGGAATATAAATGATAAATTATATTTATTTCTGTGAATTGGTTTAAATAAAAAAACACTTTTACACGTTATGTTTCGGAACTAGATGAGTAAATGTCGGTGTTTCCTAACCGACTACTCTGAGGAGAAAAATAGAAACAAACTCAGAGGTCAGTCTCTTTTATAATCCAAACATAATATTGGTCAGGCCTCATGTGGACCATGCAGATCAATGTCTGACGTGGTTTATTGAAAGCAGTAGTGACCCAATGGAGGCTGCTCTTACTAACGCTCACCACTGCCGGTGGCCCAGTGGAAAGCAGTGGTGGCCCATTTACGAGCGACATGTCCTAGAACCAAAAATTCGCAGACACGTGACATTTACCAACCCTCACCGAGCCCGAGTGGTAGGCCCACTTCCTCTTGAAAAGAGGAGGCCTTGGTAGATTACAGCCTACTGCCTCTTGTATAGAAGAGACATGTGTCCCAGCAGTGGGAACATTATAAGCTGATTATGCTATGGTCTTTTGGGGATAGAATCACGCAAACTTGAGTGGACTTGTCCAGTCAGTTCACACATTTGCCAATAATCAACTAAGAACTTAAGGGCCTACGTCCCGTTTGGTACCGTAACACGGTCACTTTATGAACCCTACTGCTCATTAACGGCTTGTCGTGAAGATTTGAAAAATATATGATTTTGCTATAGATTCATATAGATGATTATTTTTTGTATGGTTAATACTTTTGCTGTAAAAAAATATTTTCCAACACGCAATATTTTGGCTTCTATTCCATACTCCTACTAAACGGCTTCGTTATTTGGAAAAAAAAAATACACTGAAAAATAGATAGTTAGAGGTACCACAGAATCACCGAAGCTGAATTGTAAATTAATCAAAGGAATATCCCCATTTTGAGATAAAGGCTCAGAGGTGCCCTGCGCGGGCGCGGGCGGCAGTCGTGCTTTAGCATACAAACGGGAGATGAGGATACTATGGGCCTTAAGGAGGTCAATGGCTCGACTCAACGATAGATACCTTGAAGGTACCTTTCTTTGAGGCGAGTCGTTGAGCTCCCATGTATTTACGAAAAGCAGAAAAACTAAACTCAAACTTGAAAGTATTCTGAACTTACTTTAGAAGAAAAAAAGAATTATGCTTCCGAGCTCCGTTTTTTTTTTACTTAAAGTTTATTATTTAAATGTGCAGGACAAGCTCGGTGCGGTCGAAACTGATGAGGAGATCGTGACAAGAATACGAGTGGGGTCATGTCACAGTGTAAAAATATGCCGAAAGGCAATTGGTTATAGAAAATAGAAAATGTAAAACAATGAGCCCTGGTCTCAGGCACAATAATGACCCTAATTTATTCTAGACACTTTATTGAATAAGAATAAAAAAATTAAACTAACTAACTAAACAAATAAATACAAAAACAAAAGGACACTTTGGCGTCGAAGTATTCGTCCGCATCGCTGTCATCAGGAAACGAGCCCAGAAGACTGGCAGCATTGCCACGTTGAATGGCAATGCTAATTCTTTGGCCAAAGAATGACCTAGCCGTCTGGTCACGTGAAGTGTCGACCAGCCGGCGAGAAATTTCCTTAAAAAGGAGACGTGCTCTCGGGCCCCATGATCCGAGCGTTACGACCCCAAACGACTCAAAACTGTAGTTACCCATAAGGTTACGGTATTTAGGCCGCTTGAGGGTCTCAGCAGCCGCAGCAGCGGCACCAGCACAGCCCGCCGTGCTAGGAACATGAGATGGCGCAAGGGTGTCGACACAGGTTGCATCCCACACCAGAGGTCTACCCACCTTCCAAGGCAATAACATCATACCATCTGGTCTCTTCCCATCGTCACGTACCTTTATACTATAATATGTCGCAGGGATACTGTCAAATCAGTGATATTATTATTTCACTAGTTAAATTATAATTGCACGAAACTTTTTCAGCCGCCTCCATTTCTTACAAATCCCTGCGACATCATCTTTAATCTTCAAAACTACGCAACAGATCTTGATCCGGTTTTCACCATTATTTAAAGAATTTATTTTGGGAGGTATGTGTATTCTTCTAACTTATTAATGTGAAAGTTGGTATGTTTGTTCCTCAACCATGCTAAAACAGCTTTATAACCTGGATTAACACAACAGGTACTTTTTTATCCCGGTAGTAAGATTCCTTGAGATAATTTTCGACAAAGCCGAAGCCACTAGCAAAAGCTAGTATAATATAAATCTTAACAACAGGGCACCTGAATCTCCAAAAATGTGCTGCCAAGATATAATAAAGCTAAGCTTCAGATATATCACATGGAAACTGAAAAGCTATCCAAATGTGAGGTTGCGGTTGAATTCCAGGATATATTACAAACAATAGAGAACTGTACTTAACTGGAGTGGCAGTAAAGAGTATGCGTCTAGTTTGTGGGATAGTATTACAATGTTTCGCTAAACATGTTGCATTTTTTATCAGTTTCTTTGACTAATAAATGTTCTTCGATTTGTTTGATTCTTCTTGTTTTAAGCATAATACAAAACGATAAATAATGGACCTTCTGTTACTATATACTTCACCGCCATGCGCCGTAGTCACGCAACGTGCCAGCCATCGGCGTATGTTCCACGGCCGAGGCATGCTTAATTTTATAATCACTGTTGTCTTCTACAGACCTAGGCGTGTGCTAGCGTAATTTCTGTAAATGTTTTCGTTTATCTTTCTACATTTTCATTAGAAGTGCTATGCTAGGCAAAATAAAACCATACATTCTCTTTGCCTATGTATTATGTATGTATGTACAAGTACATGTATGTTCTATGTTAGAGGATTTGGTTTCCGCACTAAGTCCTTCAGGTCGACCATTGTGCAAGGGTCATGGCGGCCGTCAGTGGTTATTCCAACAAGCCCTTCCAGAAGTTGATTATATCTCTTGGCTTGTTAAGAACATCTGTGAAGATCTAGGTGCCCCGAGAGTTTCTTTCCTAATCTGGGTGACGCCATTGTATTCAAAGAGCACATTTGTACACATAATATGAATTAACTCTCAACTGACGTGCGTGTATGACCAGCTGTATGACGTAAGGTGGCAAAAAGAGTTTTAAGGATAGTTGTAAATGGCGTACTTTAGTTTCTGGCTACCCTCATGTGAAGAAGGCGTGAGTTTATGTTTGTATGTTGTGTAAGTTTACTTTATTGCAGTCAAAATATCAGTATCTGCTAGAATGGTCACTGAAAAACATTAACGGCCTGCTGTTGTGAAATTTCCGTTGTATGAAACCAAAAGGACCAATTTCGAAATATAACATCAAGACTTACTTTTAACAGGCCAGTTGCCAACAAGCTAATAATATTCATTTAATAACGCCAACAATCTCCTTCAAACAATAGAAATCGTTCATTACCTTCAAGTTAAAGTTAATAAACAGAATTACTTTCGACGAGTGCCCCTCAAGTCGATGGGATCGGTCGATACCACTCTTATTGTGTGTGATGAGGCTTCAAAGGAAATCGGTTGAGCTTCCGCGTTAGACGATTTATTAGATAAAAAAGTATTGTATCGATGCCTTCAAAATTACGAGCTTTTGTGCATAGAATTAATGTTGGGGAATGAATTGGAGAATGGAAATATCGTGTATAGAAAGGAATTATTGCTGTGAGTATACGAAAGTGTTTTTGGGACGAAAATTTAAAACACAATACCTTTTTACATGCTTTATATTAGCTTCACTTGTATGTTTGTTTGTATGTTTTTATGTAACCGACTCCTTTGAGCGCGATTTTGACCCACTTAAAACGGTCAGATTTCATTGAAACTTTGTAAACTTGTCGAGGACCGATGACAATTCAATAATAAAAAAAGAGAAAAAAAAAATCACGTTTTTGTAGTTAGCAGAACTAAAAAATAGAAAATAAATAATAGTTTAAAAAACACGCTTTAAAAACCAAACTAAAAAAGGAGAAAATAATTTAATTCAATTAAAAAGCGTGGGGTGCTTTTTGAGGTATTTTTATAATCAATTAATGTCAAGCACCCCACGCTTTTTAATTGAATTAAATTATTTTCTCCTTTTTTAGTTTGGTTTTTAAAGCGTGTTTTTTAGTTTTTTAAACTATTATTTATTTAGTTTGGTTTTTAAAGCGTGTTTTTTAGTTTTTTAAACTACTATTTATTTCTACTTAAATTGTGATGAATGATTAATGTAAAAATAGGATTTGAAGTATTACCTACATCACCTCATGACATGTTGCGATGATAAACGCCGTCACACTCAATTTACCCCAGAATAATGTTTGACGTCAATCAAATTTTCACTCGCAGTGTGAATATTGTGCACAGGCAAGACACTTCAACGCGAAATACATTCAATTTAATTCAGCCACAATCCTCAAATTTCCTAGGCACTCGAAATACCCCTCGTTCACGATTCCGTTTGACTCTCAGGTATTTGCCAGGCACATTCATTAAAATGTCAATATTAACTCTGGAAGCATTTTCAACTACGTCTTGACTCCATGTGTGAATTTGAGTGTATCTCAACAACGTTTGCGAATTTCTCGAAAGTGATATTTGTGATGAATTTTTCATTCATTGTGCGCGGAGTTGTGTGAAGTGAGTCAAGAATGTTTTTCCTCTGGCCTTGCATACTTCATTTGATGGAAATTTCACTGGGTTTCATGTTTATTTCACGTAAACACGATGTGAATGCGATCGTGTGCTGTTTGTTGTGTACTAGCAATGATTGTTGGAGCGTCAACAGCGGTGTCATCATCATTCATAGGCTGTTTTACTCGGAGAGCGCAGTATTAATTTATCTGAAACGTGAACAACTCACAAATTAATTAAATTTTTCACAACTTCTGCTTGGTACATACTATATACCAATGGAACCCTTTGGATAGGATTTCAATAGACTCGTAAATACTTCTGAAAATGTATTACATGCAGATTATGCTTTTTAATAAATAGCTGATGTTTGTAGAATTTTCAACGAGTTATTGGTTATTATTATTCCACACAGTTCTATTCTTGGGCACGCCACGATTGTGGCGGTAAGTCCCTTCTTTGTGGAGTGGATTGCGAGGCGCCATGGCGTCCTCACCTTTCTTCCACCTGACGTAGATCCTCACCGGACACGGTTATTTCGGGAGGTTCCTATTTCATAAAAGGCGAGAGGAAATGCCCGGGTGTTTCCACTGCGTAGATGGCCCTGAGGACACGGTGGAGCATACGGTGGAGGTCTGCCCGGCTTGGGCGGAGCACCGCCGTTTCCTCGTGAAGGCGGTCGGCGGCAGTGATCTCTTGCGTCCAGCCCTGGTCCAGGCCATGGTACGGAGCGAGATTGCATGGGTAGCCATCACCTCCTGTGAAGCAGTAACGCTCGCAATAAGGGAGGCGGTGCACGTGAGGGAGAGGCAGTATATGCACCCTCACGGCTTTAGTCGCCGCAGGAGACGCCCTGGGCGTCGGAAATCCGAGGCTAATTCGCGGCCACCGTAGGTGCGGGCTTGCGGACGGCGAGTAATGGGTAGCTCGCTGTCCGATAAGGACCAAGCCCGGGTCGACGGCGCGTGGTGTTCCACGCGCGCCTCAAAGAGATGTCAGCACCAACCGTTGGGGTCCGCAAGGGCCGACGCCTGCCTGGGGTGCGGGTTGTCCGAAAGAGATACTGTGGCCCCTGGCAGACAGGCAACTGAAAGAATACGGGTGGGTTTAAGTCAGTAAAAGTCTGACACCCCCTTCTGCTCCACCCAGAGCGGGAGAAGTCATTTGACGATTTACCATCTTCAAAAAAAAAAAACACAATACTGTCCTGTGCTAGTACTGGCCAGTCCCTTCAGAAGGAGTCAAGGTCGAGAGGGAGAGAAAGGCCTTTGCCCTGCAGTGGGCAATACAGGCTAGTTAGTTATTGTTGTTACGTGATTTCCAATTCCTACCTACTGAAATATCATAGACATTCAGTATTTGTTTTTTCGTTTTCCTCATTCTACATAGATTTTATTTGCAGTTTTTGATGCTGTCATCATTTTACCGATTTGCCACGTTTCTAGACTATACAGGAGCAGAAAGGTATATTTTATATTATCTCTAAAGGTTATTTTACTCGTAAAATTGTCTAAAAAAGTTAGTATAGCCGCCGTTTAACAGGCATAACTAAAATAGCGGTGTAAATCAATAGGTAAAAGCGGTAGAAGTTACGACCCATAAACGTATAAGGATTTTTATAGCAGATCTTCACTTTGGAGCATAAATATCGAATGGGTTGTTAGATGTTGAAAAGGTGGGTTTTCATAGAGATGTTACAAAGTAGTTTTCATTTAAATTCATAATACGAGTTTTTGATTGTGACCACCTAAATGATGGGTTCAAAATTGTTTTAAAATATTTATTGTTATTTTGAATGGATGATCTAGTCTAACCCTCTATTACATAGGCAGTATAAGCGCCCTCATGGCCCTAGTCGCCGCAGGAGACGCCCTGAGCGTCGGGAATCTCAGGCTGAGTCCCGGCCACCGTGGCTGCGGGTTTGCGGACGGCGAGTAATGGGTAGCTCGCTTCCCGGTAGGGACCCGGCCCGGATCGGTGGCGCGTTGCGTTCCGCGCGCGCCTCAGTGAGATGTCGTCACCAATTACTGGTAGGGTCCGCAAGGGCCGATGCCTGCCTCGGTTGCGGGTTGTGTAAAAGAGATACCGCGGCCCCTGGCACACAGGCAACTGAAGGAACATGGTTAGGTTTTAGTCAGTAAAAGTCTGACACGCCCTCTTTCTCCACCCAGAGTGGGAGTAGTTATTTGATGATTTCCTACCCAAAAATTTAAAAACACCCTCTGTTACATGAGACTTGTAGGTGTACTATTGGTGCACCCCTGGCCAACTCTTCGGAAAACACATGCTTGATGCTATGTTATGGTAGTCTAGTGGTTGCAAGTGCTAATGCTGAGCGTGCGATTCTTGTTCGATTCTCAGGTCAAGCAAAGTAGTATATCCTTCAGGAAGAACAAACAGCGATGTTATATTATGTTTGAATAGAGTCAATCACAGTCAGTTTCAAAATAATTTTAAGCCCTTTTTGACAACGTCTCGAGACTAGCTGTTATTAGTTGTCTATTTTTCTACATTAAAACGTTTCTTAAAGTGCCTTTCATTAACTTCACGCTCAATTGGTAAACTCCTTGAATTTCCCTTGAAACTCCGAGCTTCATCGATTATGCATGAATTTTTTGAGTCCTGAACTAATATTACTTTAGTCTCGACGATTCTTTTATGCCACTCCAATAACAGTATTCATATTTATTGACTTTTTTGGGAATAAATCTACAAGTTTGAGAAAAATTAGTTTATTATTAGATCGAGAGGCTTGTTTTTGTTTCGTATTTACTAAAAGTAGTAGAAAAGCCTAGAGGGTTTTTGAATAAGCAAATGCAGGGCAAAAAGTGAAAAACTGCGTAGGTGCGGCTTAATGAGGGCACACCGAAAATATATTTGAAAACTTTCATATTTTGGTTTCGAAAATGGATAAAAAACAAACTGATCTTCAGAGCCTTCGATTTTGATATGATCGTGGGCGGCCTAACACATCTAATACCTTTAAACGAGCAATTCTTATATATATATATATATATTAGATATCTGAATCTCGGAAACGGCTCCAACGATTTTCAAGATATTTATATGCAGGGGGTTTCGGGGGCGATAAATCGATCTAGCTAAGTTTCATTTTTAGAAAACGTCAAACAAAAAAAAACGAGCAAAGCTCGGATATCCAGATATTAATGAATTAAATAGGCAAATCTGATGAAGAAAGTTTACACTTTCTTTTTGTTTTCACTTTCGTTTTCTTAGATTTCGGGAAAGCTTACGCTTTCCCGAAATCTAACGACTTTCAAAACTCAGAGATGGATTTTTTGTGTGTGTGTGCGTGTTATTTGTTTGTGTATGTCCCAAGTCAGATATTTATCTGACGGATTGATGGCGACTTTTGGCAAAAATGACGTTTATTGATTCACTAAACTACCCTAAATTATATATAATTATAGGCGGCTTCTTTGACACAAAACATAGGTAGTGAACTCGTGAACTTTGTCGAGCGATCAGTGTTGCCTTTGATCAGTTTTTATTGGAACGAAGTTCTTTATCGCGCGTTGTGAAAGGGGGCTAGACGGAAAAAATTCTTACGAAAAGTTGTCACGACACTTTTTGCTATAGTAAGCTATTGTATGCCGTGCGGCGTGCGCATGTTTCTCTGTCTGTCTCTCTCTCTCACTTATAGAAAGCAAGCCAGACTGGCGGCAGGTACTGGCGGCAAGTACTGGCGGCAAGTACTGGCGGCAAGTACTGGCGGCAAGTACTGGCGGCAAATATTGGAACTTCGTTCCATCCGGGTGTCCCTTGACACTTTTTTTATTTAGTTATTTTCACTGGGGAAAAATAACTATCTCAAATCCATGAAATGGTTACGTATATGTGTACGCAGTACGTTGCCGAATTATACTCTTAAGGATTGGACAGGGTTTTTGTTACATGCTGTATGCCTATGTATACAAATTATTTGAACTTTTCGCCCTGCATTTGCTTACTCAAAAACCCTCTGGGCTCCCCTACCGTACCGAAAAAAAAATAAGTAATACTAGCCTAAGTTTGTCTCACTACATACGACAAAAACTTTTTAACAGAAAATTTAACCGACGAAAAAACAAACTGAATAAAAAAAGCCTTTTAGTCTAACTAAACTTCTAAATTAATGTAAAATACTAATTTTGTGTCGGCGGCAAACAAACACATAAAGGCGACAAGTAAAGTTATGCATGGTCATACATAAATAATAAACGTGTCAACTTGAAAACCTCCTCCTCTTTTTGTCGGTTAAAATAACTTTAGATCTATAGTCTTACACATCTAAAATAACATAATTATCCAAATTGATTCATATTGATTATGTTATGCAAGCACACACACAAACGATTAATGGAGATTCTTCTCCTAATTCAGTCACTTATAAATAAAATACGCCAGGACTGTCTTAAATTAGAAACATAAAACCCCACTCAAAATTCTTGACCTAACCCATAAACAGAGCAGTCCCTAATTACGTATCGATAATTCCAAAGAAGAAAATTCTTTAGATTTTAGAACATAGCAGTATCTTCTAAAATCTAAATCTAAACAATTTTCTAAGAACAATCCAGGGATGGTATTAGGGTTGTAACGGTACTTCGCTTCAGCCTGCGCAAATGAGGACCTTCTGCAAGAAATTGTGCATCTGCAAGTTTTTCACGAAGTTTCAACGAAGGTCTAATAAAGAAATATGGAGACTATTTTCTATGCGAATACCCTTTAATGTGGTGGAAATATAACTTCAAAATTCATAGTTTTGCTCCCATGTCACCCCTGAACGTTAAATTTATGAACCACGAAGGAATCGCCTAGAGGGTGACAAACACGCAAAATCATTTTTTGAGAAATGGTTTTCCTCTTAAAAAAATTTAATTAATCATTCTTTTGAAATGTTTAATTAATCTATTCTTCAACCTCCGTCTCCGCCTCCATTAACTCCGTGACCTCTGCATCGTCAACGTCAATCTCTGTACCTCCACTAAGAGGGCCTACGTTACATCCCTAGTTGGCATTACGTATCACAACGGACATGCCCGCTTGAACATTAGCATAGAAATAGCTCTGTGATCCACTCTAGTCGACGGCAAGCGTGAATGCTATCAGTTGTAATTAAGCTGTCGGCGCTTGTCTAGCACTGGATAATTTTCTAGCCAAGTAACGTATCGTGAGTTGATTACAGACTTTTTGGGTAGGCCTTAAGGGTGATTGATGGGTTTTAGGGGAGGTTATTTAATTTCCGAGGTAGATAGTTTGACTTTGTATGTCAAGATATGTTGAAAAAGTTAAATTTGGACTGGCATGTCGTGATTGAAGATAATCAAATTGGTTTGACTTCATTTCTTGGTATAAAGATTACTTTCTGATAACGCAATTTTGAGGTTATAAGAGTTTGAAGCGCTGAGCTGACGATGGACGATTTTTCATTAAAATAAATTGGTTAGGTAACCAATAAAAATACTGAGTTATATTGTTCTACGAGAGTTACGTCGCGCCGATTTGAAAGAGCCTTTATGGATCTTTTAATGAAACAATGCGTCGATTTACCTACAGATTTCACAAATAGAAAGATGATGTGGCTATATATCAATTTAGCGATGCGATAGTAGGTGATATATCCCAAAAGCAGTAAGACAGTTTACCTATTTCCGGGTTTCTCTCTATTTCCCAAGTTTTATGGTTTGTGATTCTACAGTCTAGACGGGTTCGTTTGGCAACTGCTATCGGTACTTTGAAAGTCTTGACCAGTGAGGTTACTTCCGCTAGTTAAGAGACAAGCGAGACTGAGGTCAAACGCGAACACCTAATGTTTTCATAGCATTTTGTTGAGACCTATAATTAAAATCAAATTTAGAAGATATTAAAACATTGTAGCGTATTGTTAAACGATGTTTTTAGTTTGAAACTGATTATACAATAACATTTTTTTAATAGAAAAATAAAAAATCCAAAAAAAACAACCGACTTCCGGAAAAACACTAAAAAGTGAAAAATTACTTTAATTTCGGAAGACGGTGACAAAAAACTCAAATACATATCCAAAGTTTTTCCGGAAGTTGGTTGGTTTTTTTTTGGAAAAAGTTTTCTAATTTCAGTTTTTAGTTATAGTATCTACCCCACACTCGAAATTTCATCATCCTAGGTCAAAACAATGCATATTTATGCGATCGTAATTTAAAAAAATACAGTCGAATTGAGAACCTCCTCCTTTTTTGAAGTCGGTTATAAACCTTACATACCATTCAACCCATGACTTTAACTGTCCTTATGCAGAATTTAAAATATCATGTTCTAGCAATTAAAAGCACGTGCAAATTTAATGAATTATAAAATTGTTCATGACAAATGCCAAAATTCCTGCTTCCAACCGGAAAATATCACAGGCTTTCATATCAAAAGAGGGAATTGCAATAACGTCACAGTTCACATGATAGATGGAACACATTAGCAACAAAGAGCCGAGTGATAACTCTCTCCGATTCAAAGCCTAGATTTTAAATTTATGTCCCGTCGTTTTGGTACCAAAATGATTTTTTTGGTACCGATATGAATTTTGGTACTGATAACAGGCGTGAGTGATAATTTTGACAAATTTTTCGTGGAAAAGTTGTGGCTTGTAATTCAGTTATATCTCCTACAAATATATGGATGTGCTTTCCTATTGAAGTGGATAAAAATGCGGAGAATTTTAAGATTACCTTTTTGCACAAAAGAAAAATATCTACCTACCAAATGTGTAACGTGCTTAAAGATATTTTCACATAAACTACGACTAACAATTTCAATTTCAGTACCCAAGTAATATCCCAGTTCCAAAGCGATTCTTTTGAATAATAACGATTGGTAATCTCACGCTGTTGCCAAGGCGGCACACGGTAGAACGTAGGACGACAGTCCACTTAAAAGTTCGAACTTTACGACTGGTTTGCCACCGAAATATGAGCCTTAAGATATGGGGAGCTAGTCTAAATAGTTTTTAGTTATATCGTGTGTAGTTTTTCGTAAAATGGTAGCAATAGAGGGGCTTGTCGCTAAGTAAGAACTGCTGCACGATCAATCAGGTTAAGCTGCGATTACCGCGGTTGGTCGGTGGATGGGTTACCATCTTTACATACGAAGACCCTCCGTGCCTCGAAAAGTATGCCGTTGGTCTGTCATTCGTGGGTCTTTGACAGTTGTTACGAAGCAGAAACCCGAAAGTCTAAAAACCAGTCTTACCAAGGGGTCAAATAGGCAGTCACTCCATGTAAAACACTGGTATTCAGCTGCACCCGGTTGGACTGGAAGCCGACCCCAATATAGTTGACAAAGGGCTAGGCAGATGGTGGGGATCATAGGAGGCAGAATACATAATTTACACGGAGAGATTTTTGATCGCGTCGTTCCAAGAATGTGCGATACTATTGTTAGGCGATTATTGTACGCATGAGTTTAGATTAAAGTATTTTAACGTACCTTTGATATTGGAAACTCTTTCCGAATAAATTAGTTTAAATGTTTTAAAATGGCTCTGATTTTGAATTAGATTTTGATTTTTGAAAATCTGATGAACACTGTAATTAATTCTTGTATTCTGTGACGAATTTCCATAATGTAAAATTATTTTGACGAATTTCTGACATAGCATATATTTTTCCGGGAAGACAGTCACGTTAAATTATCTTTAAAAGGCTTTCGTTATTATTCACGTCTTTTTTCATTACCAAACGTTAAAAATAACATTCCATATTCCACAGAAAAATATCGCCATACTACCAAATTGCCGGAAATAACTCCGCACAGTCTTAATATCGCTACGAGAAACAAAACAGTATCCGCACGATATATGAAAACGATGTCGGTAATGGATACCTGCCACCATCATGTGTCGTAACCATAAATGTTGCGTAAATCCCCAAAGAGTTTCACTACACTGCTCCTGACAGTTTGGGAGCTTTCAAAAAAACGAACCATACAATTTTGTGACGTTTTTGCCATATTCAAGGCTGATTGAAATTTTACATTTTGATCGCGGGTTAAAAAAATACGGAATATTTCCATCACGTTTCTGAGCTCTTTTGAACCGACATAGAAAAGGAGAAGGTTCTCAATTCGTCGGAACCTTTTTTATGTCTGTTCCCCGATTACTCGAAGATGGCTGGACCGATTTGGATTTTTTTTGTTTGAAAAGGTTATACTTTTCAGGTGGTCCCATGATCATCAAGTCAGGATCTGATGATGGGATCCTGGAGAAATAGAAAGAACTTTTAAAATTTTATAGGCACACTTGAAGCGATTTGGATAGTTTTTGGAAGAGTAATTTCTCGGAGTGGTCCCATTTCAATCAGATAGGCACTCCTCAATAAATGATAGCAAATGGACTGAGATTGCTGAAATCTCATGTCTGTCTATTGTTTACACCAGTTCATAACATAACATCACGCCGGGACGCTGTGAAGAGGTAAGCACATGTGAACCACAAAAAAGTAAAAAAAAAACACAACCGACTTCCAAAAAACACTACAAACCGAAAAATAACTAATTTCGGAAGGCGGTGACAAAAAATTAAAATACATGCATACTTGCACAAGCATTGCGAAATTAAAGTTATTTTTCAGTTTCTAGTGTTTTTTTGGAAGTCAGTTGTTTTTAAAAAAAAACTTTTATAGCTGAAATATGAAAAACTGGCCAAGTGCATGTTGGACCACGCACAATGGAGGGTTCCGTAGCTGGGATGATTTTATCCCAAGATCAAACTTAATATTGTGGTTGAACAACATGTTCTACCATACATTCCAACTGCAGATTTTTTTATATTTTTCACATAAGCAAAAACAACCGTTAAGATGGAGGGGGAGGGGGGTGTGAACTCTAACAAAAAGAAGCTCTTTTAAACTTACAACTTAATATTTTGCAAACGCACGTCAAGGATTTCTGGTTGGCTACGGAACTCAAAAAAAGGCAAGTAAGACACTTCTGCTGTTATTCTTAGATGGCAACACCACTGCCATAATGGTATTACACCATCGCAGAAGGTGTGCGCATAATTGCCAACCAAAAACAAACAATACAATGAACCGAAGAATTTAATATAGACACTTGTCAAACAAACATTACCAAGAAGAAAGTACTAACACTAGCCAAGATCATTGAAGTGGAAGGCAAAAGTATACACAAGAGAGTCTTGGAGTTGGCATTGAATGGAAATCTATGACTCGCCGTATGAATTACGTGACACCGAGAACCATAAGGGACACACACTATCAAGAGTGCTTACATACGAACTTCCGTATAAACTTGATAGTTATACAAAAAAGATATAGACAGAAGAATTACTTGAACAATTTGAGAAGCGTATACGTAATGAATACCAAGCGTAACGGTATTCAGAGTGAATACCAAGCGTAACGGTATTCAGAGTGAATACCAAGCGTAACGGTATTCAGAGTGAATACCAAGCGTAACGGCATTCAGAGTGAATACCTCTTTCTAACAAAATAGCTGCTTATTAGTCGATTCGCACGAATTTTCTTGCGCTGATCGGGTGAATCAACTCGAGTAAATAAAGTTAAGGGCCTACGTCCCGTTTGGTAACGTAACACGGTCACTTTATGAACCCTACTGCTCATTAACGGCTTGTCTTGAAGATTTGAAAAATAGATGATTTTGCTATAGACTCATATAGATCATTTTGCCCGAAGTACTTTTTTTGTATGGTTAATACTTTTGCTGTAAAAAAATATTTTCCAACACGCAATATTTTGGCTTCTATTCCATACTCCTACTAAACGGCTTCGTTATTTGAAAAAAAAATACACTGAAAAATAGATAGTTAGAGGTACCACAGAATCGCCGAAGCACAATTGTAAATTAATCAAAGGAATATCCCCATTTTGAGATAAAGGCTCAGAGGTGCCCTGCGCGGGCTCGGGCGGCAGTCGTGCTTTAGCATACAAACGGGAGATGAGGATACTATGGGCCTTAAGTATACTTTTATTTAACTTAATTGCATCAAAATCCAAAACGTGACAAAAAACCTTATGCGTATGTCTGGAATTGTCGATACGCCCATAAAATTTCAGGTATATTATTTATAATTGTCGATTCGCCCGTTTCGGTCGTGGAAATTCGTGCGATTCGACTTATAAGGCAAAAATACTTCAGCTTGAAAGTGATACCCATTATCTGATAGATTAATAATCTGTCCACTGTTTCTAGAACTAACGATTAGAGCTGTACTTGTTTCAATTGCTCCAAATGCATTTTTCATGTAGTAAAAGTTTATGTAACTTAAGGCAAAGTTTCTTACCTACTTCAGTTTACGAACGAGATTGTTTACTCATTCACCACACTCTAAAGGTGAATATCAAATACAGGCGATCATCTGCACATCTAAGCCCCGTTCAAGAGCTGTTAGTGACTTCATTATCGCGAAATATTGACACAGTAGACTGACAGCTATGTACGTTCAGGCTACCGGATAGCCGCGCCCTGTACCCGGCATCAAATGTATCGTTAAACTGGGTGACATCAGCTGCCGACAGATATGAAAGCTGCCATACTTATGCGTATACTACACAGGCTTGGCGGGAGCCTTACCAGCGCCGATATTGAAAGTAAAAGCGTAAGGATGGAGGCGTCATTCTTAAATGCATTTAAAAAGTAACAGTTTAATCCCACTTACATTATTCATATGCAAATATGTATGTTTGGGATTCCATCACGCTTGAACGGCTGAATAGTTTTGTCAAGCGGAGGTTTTTAATAAAATCACACGACTGTTTTAAAATCTTGCTATGTGCAGTTTCATACATCATTCTATCTACTCTTATACTTACATCGGGATGGAACCTACTAATTATAAGATCAAAGTTAAAAGAGTAAGAAATAGTAATAATGATATACAAATAAGCGTTCCATTAGAAAAAAATAATTGATGGAAACTCCTTGGTAATATTAACTTCTTGGATTTGCTCTGTATCGTATTAGTAAAAAAACTGTTTTATAACATTATTTTGTTTCGAGGAAAAGTGTTATAATATGATTATAATTATTTTAAGTTTAATTATTATGTTTTTAAAGTATGTCAATATAAACTCGTTATGAAGTTTTTAATACCAATTTTACGATATGAAAGTAGATTAAATACGATTCAAAAATATCAATGTCTCAATACCGTCTTCATAATAGCTCTATTAGTACCAAAGCACTTAGTAATTGAAGACGGGAGCCTCGTTCCAACAAACATAAGTTAGTCGCCAGACGGAATGAGAACTTGTTCAATGTCTTTATAATGTGAAACGGTCTTTTGATTCAGACGTCGAAATCTTTTAATATTTTGGTCTGCGAATTTTACAGCCATCTAGTTTATTGCAAGTTTTGTTTTGTTATCTCAGACTGTAAAGAAAGAAAGAAGAAAAGAAAATATGTTTGCTGGTCACAGACTAAGTACTTATTGGACATTGGCCTCTCCTAAATTTGGGGTAAGTCCATGATTTCCATAATTACACCAAGAACTATTAAAATCCAGTATTGTATCTTTCTTTTGAAAAGTTAAGGTAGCAAAATTAGATATTACTTTTTTTTTATAAATGGGCATTTGAATTTTTATTTGATTAATGGCTGATTTTTATTTGAATAAATTTTATTTGAAGAATAAATAAAGCGATTTGGCATATTTTCTATAGAAAAGCTGCAAAACTGCGTTTTTAATTCCGAACTTGAATGAAACAATAACAATGAATTACGTTGTTTAATTAACCAAACAAAAGTTCGGCCATAAAATTGTTTTTGCAAAATGAAACAGCAAACATAAATGTGTCGCAAATAAACTAATTTCTCTTCGCATAGTTTAATTTAACTGCAGCAAAAGTGTAGTCTTAGACAGCAGTCGACGATAGCAAAGTTTGTTAAGAAAAACAGTGCACTTTAGTTCCAAAGTTCACTGCGTTAAGCATTTAAATTTAAATTTTGTGCAATAAATTCAAACTTATACTCAGAAACTTAGAAAGAATTTAAATTTAAATGATGTGATTACGTATACGATAACTTTACTAGCCCATTTATATCGATCATAAAAATGAACCAAATTACTTTTAAAATACAGGGTAAAATTAGTTAAGAAATCTGTACACAGAATTTGTGCTGATATGTAAACATGATAAAAAATAAACTACATAGTCATTGACCCTTAGAATAAATATTTTTTGTCATGTTTAGAAATTGACACCCATCAAATCTGTGGGTTTTTGCTGCCTAGTTTTAATTAAACCTTTTATGATATTTAATGGTTGTTAATTTTAACGCTACAGTTGGAGAGTTAACTGTAGCGTGATGACGTGCTTATACATGCAGTGAACAAGAATTTATAACGTTTTCTTACTTGAGAAAATTATTTCATACCAACCAGTACGCGATTCCTGAAAATGAATTCCAGTCCAACTTAACATTCATGTATCACTCACTACTTAATTACATACCCATATTTCATTACTCCATTCCCAGAATACTCAGTAGGTGCATCATCGAGCGTCATATCGAACTAAATAATTAACGAATAAATATCTGTCTCCACACCCTGAAAGGATATAAATATTTCGTTGTATGACATTTCATATTTTCACCATAAATTCATAGATTAACCGTATCTGTTTCAATTTCACGAATCGCTTGAATATAAAAATAAATCAATCTAGGAGTCAGCGGAATGTTCATTCATTTTGTTGAGTGAGCATAATTTTAAAGTGTGTTGAACGTAATTACAATTATTATTGTTGTAAAATTATTATTGCTTTTCCTTTTGCGCTCAATTTTCAGTTTTAACACTCCATGTTGAAAATAAAGATATACTTTGCACTATATTTCTGCTTATTGCACCATAATAATATGTGCTGAATTTAATTAAAGCATACATTATTGAGATTTCTCCGTATTATGAATGCAATATCGAACACAAACCTTATTCACAGATTAACATTTACCGGATACATATTCACCAATAGGTACCAAAATCTGTAACCACAAAGTCGTCAAAAGAATATTGGTTTAGTAGAACTAATCGTTTGTGTAAACATTTTGCCAACGCAATGGGATCAGGCCGGCAGGAATAGGTTCAAACAGCTAGTCAATAATTATCTTTTACCGAATAACAATGAAATAAGGTTTCAAGTCACATAGTACACCTGATTTTATATGAGCAATGTTAAAATTCTCTATCATCCATCAGATTTATTCCATTTAACGACAAAAAATACACAATAATTACATTAGCATTATACGACCCAAAAGTTCCAGAAAAATCTAGTAACAAAACCCTCTAGACACATAGCATCGATAGAGTAGGCTATTTAGTGAGCAATAGCTTAACTCTATGTTACTTAAGAGACCAATAAGTTCAGGATTAACGTGCAATTAACTAAACTGCAGCCAACTATTCGGTCTACACTCTAAAATTAAACAGAAGTTAAAAACATCAGTTTTACTACTCATGTCGTTTTGAATAAAGTGCGCTGAGTTTCAACCTGTATTTTTATAATTTTAAGTTCGTATATTCTTAACCCTTAATTACTCGTATGAAGAAAATTACGTAACTGCTCGAATGGGGTCTATTGGGACCTCAATTTGCAATCGTAAATTTTCCACAAGAGTTCTTAATATTATAAAGAAAGTAAGCACAAAGGACGGATTTTTGAGAATTCACTCCCCGAAGTGGTTAAGTTTGTCTTTTTTTGTCGAAATTAAATCTCAACGGGTGCACGAGTTGGTTATTTTAAAAACTCCAATTTGATTTTAATCAGTTGAGCAAAGCCAGATGTTCCAGAATAATTACACTCCTGACATATATAATAAAAGTGCAACAATGAATAAATGCAGCCGATTCGGGCTACCAAATTTTCCTCACTGTTTTAAAATGTATCTGCTATAATTATCGCAACTGCGATTTGCACTGCACAAACATCAACAACATCATATTTTACGTTAATTTGGTATAAATGACAGTATATTCGTATTCAGACGATTAACTTTTAATCAATATTGTTAAATCGGGGTAATGAATTGTTTATAAAATTGAGTACCAACTTGAATTGTCTATACAGGTTGAAATTGAAAACATGCGATAAACCGTAATGGGAGATTGTACTCATCATTATGAACAACTTTTACTAAGGGACCAAAGATACAATCGCAAAAAAAAAAAACAGCTGTTCCCTACATTTTGACGAGTCATGCGAACATAAATGTAGGGAACAGATGTTTTTTTTTCGCGTTTTTTTTTCAACCTGTATATTCAAATCATAACTGCCAGTGTTTGATAGTCGTATGAAATGGCTATAACACAACAAAGTGATGTAGTATTAATATCCCTGACTTATTTGTGATGTATAGTCAATTCTTTGCCTTTGCTCTCGTAAATATAACAGTGTTGACAAACTGATATTTACTTACCTATGCATGTTTTTGCAGAGGTTTATCTTCTGCCTAGCATTTTTCCCAAGTATGTGGAGTCGGCATCCAGTCTAACTGGATGCAGCTGAGTACCAGTATCTGACCTCCATTACCCATTAACTGGGTAATACGATACTACTTGGTAAAACTGGCTGTCAGATTTTTGGGCTGCTGATGACCCGTAACTACTGTAGAGGTTTACATGCAAAATAGTTTAAAAAACTAAAAAACACGCTTTAGACACCAAAATAAAAAAGGAGAAAATAATTTAATTCAATTAAAAAGCGTGGGGTGCTTTTTGAGGTATTTTTATAATCAATCCCCACGCTTTTTAATTGAATTAAATTATTTTCTCCTTTTTTAGTTTGGTTTTTAAAGCGTGTTTTTTAGATTTTTAAACTATTATTTATTTTCTATTTTTTATAATTCTTTTTTAACCATTTTTTTAATTTTTCTCAATTTTTTTTTAAATTATTGAATTGTCATCGGTCCTCGATAAGTTTACAAAGTTCCAATGAAATCTGACCGTTTAAAGTGGGTCAAAATCGCGCTCTAAGGAGTCGGTTACATACAAACAAACATACAAGTAAAGCGTGTAAAAATAAATATTAGTTACTCTTCACTGTACCTATAGATAATGTTCATGTTTATTTTCATGACGTTTGACGTGTAGATAAATTTATTTCGCAGCAAAAGGCAGAGGTAAATGTCGTGGATATTTTCGTGTGTAGCGTAATTGGCCCTGTGATGCACTGAGAAAGGTTGTCATAGAGAAGACGATCTTGTTGAATGAACGAGCGACGATATATCGAGTGTGGAGGAAATTGGAAGAGGGTTATTTATTACAACATGCATCAAAAAAGTGTGGTATTATTTGCAAGTGGTATTGGAGATAACCCACATTGTTCGGTGATTTGGGATAAAAAATAAAAAAGTTGGTAGCCAGGAATTAATTACATTTTATATAATTAATAGCAGTAGTAGAAACATTTCTTTGCAACTCGAGCACAAAGAACAAAAATGTAAATAAAGCATAATACCAAAATAAGATCCTCCTGGTATGAATGGCGTGATAGCTTACATATGCAATGCAATGTTCACATAGCTGTTACTACCCGAGTTACAACTCGAGGCCACAAATGATAACCTGGGACCATCGACGTAAAATAAATAAATGGGTAGGTAATTATTAGTAACAATAATTTAATCATGGTCAGCAAGACGACCTTTCACCAGAAGCAGCACCCGTTTACGACCATAACGCAAAGCTCAGCCATTACCCCCCTCGCCATATTTAAGGAAGGAGGTAACCCGACCCCCGACGCTACCGCAAGCAGTGACATATACGGGAGCACGACGAACTTGCTGCCGGTTACTCAGGCAAGAAAAAAATTATCAATTGTCGAGGTCGCTAGCTAACCACATAGAGCAACACAACTCAGCATAAAAAAATATTGTTATGAGTAGATCATGTCAATACTAATGACATAATAGATAATAATAAAATACAAAATACTTAGTCAATAAAAATTAAAATATATATTTATGTGAACCCATATAACCTGTCACTAGTTACGGTAATTCTGGAGAAAGAACACAAACATTTCCTTGAGTTAATCACAGTGACCAACTATTCTTGTCATTTAAATAGTCGTTGATAGAATAGTAAGCCTTTAAACAAAGGATGGATTATACTTGAGCTTTATACGAATTATCATTATTCGAAAGAAAACTACAAATCACACATAGAATCGCAGTCACTAAAAAGTTTCTCATACAGCTCAGACTTACAACTCGTAGCTTGAGTTTACTTAAAAGCTTAGAAACTTTATTTTGTTAGATAAACAAGATGTCTTCTTAACCCCATACGTTTCATTTTACTGTCTCACCCATGTTTTATGTTGATCTCAAACGTGTTTATAGTTTATCGTGAGTCGTAAACTTTAAACAAAATTCAGGAACTTAGATAGTTTGTGTACGATTTACTGCCGTTGTGATGCCGTTTGATGGAGATGTTAATTTAATTTTCCCATTACTGATTATGGAAATCTTGCGAAATATTTATTAACCTTTTGACCGCCACGTCAAAAAAAACAAAAACGTGCCGTCGGCGCCAAACGGCTTTTTTATGTATAAGTCTGTCATATAGTCGTGACCGTGACGAGCTGGGCACATTTTGGTTTGTCATCAGTACATGACTGTGGCGGTCAAAAGGTTAAGGGGATTTTTTTTTTTTTTTTTTTTTTGGGTGGGAAATCATCAAATAACTTCTCCCGCTCTGGGTGGAGCGAGAGGGCGTGTCAGACTTTTACTGACTAAAACCCACCCGTGTTCCCTCAGTTGCCTGTGTGCCAGGGGCCGCGGTATCTCTTTCGAACAACCCGCACCCCTGGCAGGCATCGGCCCTTGCGGACCCCCCATTTGGTGCTGACATCTCTTTGAGGCGCGCGTGGAACACAACGCGCCGTCGACCCGGGCTTGGTCCTTACCGGACAGCGAGCTACCCATTACTCGCCGTCCGCAAGCCCGCGCCTACGGTGGCCGGGAATCAGCCTGGGATTCCCGACGCCCAGGGCTTCTCCCGCGGTGACTACGGCCGTGAGGGCGCATATACTGCCTCTCCCTCACGTGCGCCGCCTCCCTCTTCGCGAGCATTACTGCTTCGCAGAAGGAGGTGACGGCTAGCCATTCACTCTCGCTCCGTACCATGGCCTGCACCAGGGCCGGACGCGAGAGATCGCCGCCACCGATCGCCTCCACGAGGACACGGCGGTGCTCCGCCCAAGCTGGGCAGACCGCCACCGTATGCTCCACCGTGTCCTCTGGGCGATCTTCGCAATGGAAGCACCCGGGCGTTTCCTCCCGCCTTATACGAAACAGGAACCTCCCGAAACAACCGTGTCCGGTGAGGACCTGCGTCAGGCGGAAGGTGAGGACGCCATGCCGCCTCTCAAGCCACTCCTCAAAGAGGGGACTTACCGCCGCTATCGTGGCGTGCCCAGCACTGGGTTGCGACAATCGCACTCTCCATGTCGCCATGAGATCCCGCCGGAGCTCTGTCCGCTGCACCTCGATTTCTCGCGGCAGCGGAGTAACGCCCCGGCGTTTGGCCTCCTCGCGCCACTCCCAGATGTGCGCCAGGACCTTTGCCTCCAGATCCCATGGCGGTAATCCGGCAAGGAGGCCCGCCGCCTCACCTGAGATCGTGCGGTATCCCCGGATCATCCTGATCGCCATGACCCTATGGGACGCCTTCAGCTTTCGGGCTGGTTGGCGCCTCAATGTAGGCGCCCACACCGGCGCCCCGTATAGGGCCATGGACCGCACGACCCCCGCGTAGAGCCTCCGGCAGGAGGCGTTTGGCCCCCCTAGATTGGGCAGGAGCCGCTTCAAGGCAGCCCCGGCCCGCTCCAGTCTGGGAGCCAAACGTCGGAAATGCTCCGCGAAGTTCCACCGGCTGTCGAGGACGAGTCCCAGGTACTTCATCGTCGACTCGACGCCGATGTGAACCCCTCCTGCCGTTATCTGGGAACCCGTGGGTGGCGCATTCCGAGGACCATGAAAACACATGGCCTCGGACTTGTGCAAGGCCACCTCGAGTCCCAGTTGCCGGATCCTATCGACGATTGTCGCAACCCCGTGTGCCGCTAAGTCGGCCGCCGCCTGGTACGACCTCCCTTGCGCCAGGACCAGCGTGTCGTCAGCGTAGCAGACTACTCTGACGCCGCTAGGGAGGTCGGCGCGCAGCACCCAGTCGTAACCGATGTCCCACAGATGCGGCCCCAGAACCGATCCCTGTGGGACACCGCACGACATCTCTCGCCGGTTCCACTCTTCTTGGTGACCGGGGTAGATGACGGCCCTGTCCGTCAGATAGGCCTCGACCACACGACAGAGGTAGGTCGGCATCCGGTGATACAGGAGTGCCTCCCTTATGCAACTCCAGGGCAGGGTGTTGAAGGCATTGGCGATGTCTAGAGACACCGCCAAGACTACCCCACCCCGGGCAACAGCATCCCCCGTCGTGAGGGCTCGCACGCGCATGATGGCATCCACCGTGGAGCGGCCCCTGCGGAAACCGAACTGGCTCTCCGCCAAATCCGGCCCCACCCGCACCAGCCGCCCGACGAGGCGGTCTGCAATTACTCTTTCAAAGAGCTTGCCCACCTCGTCGAGCAGCACGATGGGCCGGTAAGCGGACGGAGAGTCCGCGGGGCGCCCCGGCTTCTTAATGAGGACCAGTTTCCCCGTCTTCCAACGAAGTGGGAACCGGCCCTCCTCCAAGCATGCGCTTAGGAGCCCTCTTAGTCGAGGCCCGAGAGCCTCCAAGGCCAGGACCCAGGCTTTTCCAGGCAAGCCGTCGGGTCCTGGGGCGGTACTCTTGGCATTCAGCCTACGTACCGCCACTCTCAACTCTACCTCGGTCACCTCTGGAGCATCGTCGTCGTCGTCGGTGTGGTCCGCATCGGGCACTGCAGCAGGCGGAGCCATGGGCGGGGGAGCGTGCTCCTCTCGCGAAGGGAACAGAGCGCTCACCACGTCCTGCACGAGCTGAGGCCGGAGACTCTGCGTCAGCGGGGGAGCCCACGGGCGGATTTTATTCCGCACCGTTTTGTAGGGGCGTCCCCACGGGTCTCTGTTCAGAGTCTCCAGCGACTCCTCGCGGGCCAGCATTCTGGCCCGCAGGATCTCCGCTCGGAGGGCGGTCTTCGCCGCTCTGTACCCCTCGTACAGCTCCGCCTGAATGGCTTCCGTATCCGGAGGCCGGACACGGAGCCTGCGGTGCCTGGTGTACCGGTGCCGCGCAACAACGCACGCCTCGCGCAGAGCTGTGAGCTCCGGCGACCACCAGTACACCTGGCGTGAAGCACGTCCTGGCTGGACCCGAGGCATTGCCACGTCACAAACCTCGGACATGGCCTCCTGGAACCACTCCGCCTCGTCGTTGATGTCGGCAGGCCTGTCCGGTGGTGACACCCAGGCCTGCACGATCGAAGCTTCCAGGAGTAGCTCCCGGTCCAGCCGCTTCAGCGCCCACCGCGGACCACACGGGGCCCGTTGGACCGGCGCGCTCGAGGTCTGGGCGGAGACGTCAAACCGGATGTACCGGTGGTCGGAATACGTCTCCACCCCCTCCATGACGCGCCAGTGGGATTACGGTATTTCTGCAGGGCGGGTGGAAGTTTTTTTAATCATAACTATGTCGTATCCCTATATATTTTGCTGTGTGAACATAAATAATACGACGTTTTGGTCAAAACTGTCTACTGTCTTCTCCTACAATACCAATGAGCGAAAAAAACTGTTCAATTATAAGGCAATAACCTACAAACTTGTGCAATTCAATTCGTCATAGGTGTAGTAATATCATTTATGACGCTTAGATTTGATATTAGTTGTGCTTGTTAACCATCAAAGATACTGCAGCTGCTGACCACAGCTGATTACATTTTGAGGACTCCATACCATAAAAGGAAAATTAAACCCTTATGGGATCAGTTCGTTGTCGATCTGTCCTGCCGTCTATCTGTCAAGACCATTTTCTCAGGAATGCGTGGAGGATCAAGTTGAATTTAATATCCAATCCGTAGGTCCTTTGAAGCTCTAACAAAATCAAGCTGCTAAGTCAACGCCATAAAAAAAGTACGAGCATTTATGCGACATATTATGAAACTCGCAAATAAATTAAAACATATAGGGTCATTCTCGTTGACGTGTTATTTTGATTGGGCAAAAAGCAAGGCCTGGCAGCACAAACAAAGGATAGAGACCGAAAATTGTAATTATTAGTTTAATCAAATAAAAAAAATATTTGTTTGAGGTAAGTATAACAAACTTACATTTGACCGTGACGTATACGTATCGAAGTATGGGAAAATAGTTTGCAACGAAAATGATATGTTTGTTCTTGGTATAATTAATTCCAACTAAGGGACCCTAGCACTATCCCATCTCTTTCCGTGGGTGTCGTAGGAGGCGACTAAGGGACTTACTAGAGAGTGGACAGCAGCGTTCTCTATGTATTTTACCACCATACTGCGATCGCCATCCCGCCTGCCAAGCGTGGCGATTATGGCAAACCCCCCCAAATAGGGGGAGGCCTATGTCCAGCAGTGGACGTCTTTCGGCTGAAATGATGATGATGAAGGGACCCTTCATTTTGCGTGTCCGACACGCACTTGGCCGGTTCTTTTTATAGTGCAAGTTATTATATATTTTTTTTATGTGTTTTCACTATATTTCAAATGCTAGTCATACGTATGCAATCGTCCCTACAGCAAAAATAACAATAAACCCCGAAACGTGGAACGGAACTCTCACTAATTGCTATCCAGTTTGACGATAGTTAAAAAAAACAAAAAGGTACCAACGTGGACTGGAAATGTACTATCGGTAGGTTCATTAGTGCACTAGCTGTGGAAGTTAATACAGTTAGTACAATTAGGCCCCGGCACTTGTGCACCTGGCCTAACCGCAAACAAATTGGGCCTACGCTACGCCTAACGGCGTGTTAGCGCTCGGATACAGTTATAAACGACGGTTTAATTCAAATTAAAAGTCGGTACGCTGGCTGTTTTTATTGGATTCCACTTGGCTTTTAGGTCAGACTTAAAATAGTTTTTTTTTCACTTCTGAAAACATGTGTCAAAATTGGTTTGGACGGGACTCGGGCGGCGGCGGTGGTGGGACTAAACGAAATTCGGAAATATTTAACTTTTATACATAAACCCCAATATTTATAAACGTTGCTTAAAGTTAAGTAATGATTAGCGACTGTTTAACCTTACATTTTTGACGTTTAAACATCTCTTAACTAATCAACGTTTATGAATATACCCGTATTATATACTTGAAGCCAATATAAGTTTTAATCAATCAATTATCGTTTCAACCAGAGGTGGCCGGGTGGTAACGGCCGTGATGCACGAGTTGTAGGACTTGTAGGTCGTAGGTTCAAACCCAGACAGGCGCTTTACTTTATGTACATTATTTCATCACCACTGCTGTCAAACGGTGAAGAAAAACATCGTGAGGAAATCGGCATGTTCTAGAACCAAAAAATCGAAGATATGTGATATCTACCAATCTGCAGTGAGCCCGCGTGGTGAATTACGGCCTACTGTCAGCAACAGGAGGGCTTTCCCAGCAGTGGGAACATTATTGGCTGCTTATACATAAATAATTATCTTAGTGCACTTCCAGTCCGAAGTAAATACAATTATCAGTTTTACTTTCGTACCTAGACAGAATAATCTTAAATTCGAATAAATCTCACAAAAACTACAACAGAAAAATCCTTCTCTCATTTGTCTCTATCCTTTGACTCAAGTTTCATCATTCCATTCAGTTATTCAATCACTTCATTCTGCCGCAGTTTCTTATTTTGCCCGAGACGGAACTTAGTAAGTGTCTTCATATCTTCAAAGGGACGCGCCTTTTGTTACAAAGAATACCGACGTACAGTCGCACTCACCCCTTGAGTTTTGTGAAAGTTACACTGGAATCTAATCGTGCCCGTTTAGTGAACTTGTTATTGTCCTTCTTTTGTCGTGTGTCTTCTTTACAAGGCGTTTTATTGGGTAGTATTTTCTTTTGTAAATGTGTAAAATGATTATTTTCTTCATAACTGTTTCTATCATGCAAGAGGGAACAAAAATAAAAAAATAATCTAAAACTACGATAAATGCAACAAAAAAGGTAGATGCAAGTTTTCATAGACCAGAGAGGCAATTCTCGTAATTTTAAGAACGGTCTGATCTCAGTCTCAATCTGTCAAAAATACCTCGAGTTTCCATACATTTTTGACAAGTTTTTGACATTTGATTATCGCTGAGAAGAGACTGCGACTAGATTGTGAGCGTTTTTAATTACGAGAATTGGTCTTCTGGAGTCACACGTCATTACTAAGTCATAAATCGTACAGAGAACCTTCTATTTGGTTTTGCCATATTTAGTTGTGTAGTTTAGCAACGAGAGCCTGTTCAGGTGTTAGTCGAGGCTTTTGGCTATCAAGCCATTGGCTGTTACGACTATTGGCACAAAGATCGCTGAGTCCACATGCCACATGTTGACAACCTCGCGAGCCAAGTCAAGATACTTGATTTGTTTATCTTTCTCAGCTTTCACGAGGTTCCCGCCATGTGCAACTCGTCCATGCATGCGTCTATTCGATCCACCACCACTATAACAGGCTTATTGGCAACAATAGTCCTGTCATTGATGATTGATCGATGGTGGCGTCCTGTCCTTTCTGCCACTGGAAGAAGACGTGAGTTTATGTATGTATGACTAACATACGTAGAGTAAGCCACACGGCAGTGGTGACACTTTGACCATGAGCTGGCCTTGCGTAGTACGAGGTTTCAATACAACAAGGGACCACTTTATACTGGTTACCACTGACATGCATCCTACCGTATTATTCCGAACAACGAAACGTATTTTTCGTGCTCGAAAATTAAAACATTACTGAAGTCAGAACATGTAATTATTTAATTCTACCATGCGCACTATTTTCACCAATAATTTAAAGTTCTTTAGAGTACACTTTTCGTGTATTCATTCTGTGTGTGAAACTCCTATTCATATGAGTATAAAGTGAATACGAAATGTGTGTGCCCTGTATTTGCATTTTCACGTTTGAATATTTTAACACACAGACAGTGAAATGTAAACGTTTACAATCAACAGGGTTATAAATGGGGGATTTAGATAAATGTAGATACTAATTTCGTAATTGCTCCGGATCTCTATTATCAATGGATCTGGGTGAATGTTCTCATAGATACGCATTAACGCATGGTGAGTTGTGCTATGGAAGGTGAGACATGGGCAGAAGCATCGACATTGCATAACTTTGATGACCTGTGGAATCGTATGTCTGCCACGTTTGACAATATTGAACCTAACTGATTGTTGACAGACCTGCAGTGTGGCTGCGATAGCGCAACGTTAAGCCAGCTATCAACAAATGCACATTCAATATGAATCGTCCGGATCAAACATTGCATCTATGATAAAACAGTGAAGTAGAACCATTATTACAGAAAATACTTCGCAACAATATCTAAAAATACAAAAAGAGAAGTGGCGCCATCTACAATGCCACAGGTGAACTACGCAAGACTCACTTCACAGAAATCCTACATCGCGCAGTCAGAGTTTACCGCGCGACTCGCATACGGTACAACATACTGACATCAACAGTCGGGCAGTTACCCACCAGACATAACACCCGTCTGATCGGAGGGTCCTCCCTTTTCTATAGAGTATGAGTGAACTTTACACGCTGTTCTTCATACCTCTATAATTGCATTTCAGAGCAACGTCATGGTCCGTGTGATGTCGCCAAACCCTACATCATGTTCACAGTAACAACTACTTATTATAAAAAAAAGTTTATACAGTTCAGGACACACAGTACAATATAAAACAAATACTAGTAATACATTACATAGGAGCAAAATTCCTTTGACACTTGGATTTCCTGTGTCGTGAAGAAAATGTGGTTCCAAATTATTTTCACCAAATTTTCCTGGTACAGTTACTATGCTTTGAGGAAACCGAGGGAAAACGATAGGGTGGTTCTATTCTTAACTAGAAACATGCCACAAGTCAGTTCCCGACACCGCAGCATTACACTTCCTCAACGTTTAGTAATAAGTACTAAAAGTAGGTCAAACCGTGTAATAGCGTCTTGTGGTAAAAAATGTGATGATGGAATAGTTAACGGCACAAGCCCTGAAGCACAGGTTCAACCTAGTTCAGGCAAATAAACAACTGTGCTCTATTTTTAACCAATTTCAAAAAGTAGGAGGTTATCAATTCGAAATGTAATTTTTTTATGTGTGTTCGGGCATAACTCCGTCATATATAGACGGATTTGCAAAATTCTTTTTTGTTTGAAAGAAGTTTATTCCGAAATGGTCCCATTAAAATTCCATAATAGATCTAATGATGCGTTTCGGAGACAGAAAACGAAACTCTTTAAATAAAGACAGCATATCAACCGCGATCGCTGCTATCGCATAAATATGCATTGTTTTGACCTCAAAGATGATGAAATTTCGAATTAGTGTGGGGTAGGTACTAGAGCTAAAAAGTGAAAAATAAGAACTTTTTCTAAAAAAAGAAACAACCGACTTCCGGGAAAACACTACCTACAAATATACAAAGTGAAAAATAACTTTAATTTCGGAAGGCGGTGACAAAAAAATAAAATACATATCCAAATTCACCGATTTCCGAAATTAAAGTAATTTTTCACTTTGTAGTGTTTTTTTTTATAATTGTTAAGTTACTTTATGTGTGTGCCCATTTTTATAAATAAACGATTATTATTTGTATCTCAACAGCCTCTACTGTGGCGGCCGAAACCTTGATAATCAAAAACATGACTATTTTCATCATCGTCAGCCTGCAGCAGTCCCATACTGTACATAGGCCTCTCTAATCTCTCGCCTTGAAAGTAGAAACTTGATGAAGAACATGATTAAACATTATTATACGAGAAAGCAGTAACTCATTGACACAGCGCATTTCCCATAATCACCACGCTTGGCAGGCGGGTGGGCAATCGCAGTAAGTTGGTAAAATGCATAGAGAAAGCTGCTGCCCATTCTCTAGCAAGTCACTTACTGGCCTTTTACGTCCGGTACTACATGAATCCGTCCCGTCATGTTCTATAAAACCATTTTTTTCCTTTTAAAATTCTACATTTCTCAACAATACTTCAAGAACTTAAATTCAAGTTGGGAACATTATCTTGTAGCAGTAAGTGAATTAATCTGCTGGAAACATAATTTGCACCTTTTCTGTACTGTTAATGCGTCCCCTAATGCCATGTTTGAAACTGAAAACTTTTATTTTTTCATCAAAAAATCTCGTTGAACACAACTTGGTTTTAGAGTTCTGTAATAAAAATATTAAATGAGTTTAATGAAGGCGAAGATAAATCTTTTAGTTTTTCTTTGCAAAATATTAATAGGAATTGTGTGTCTTATGCAGATGGGGAGTTTAATTAAATGACTTACTTACTTATAATAATAAATACAAAAACAACAGCCCACTTAAGCCTCGATCTATTTGTCCGCATTGCTGTCATCAGGAAACGTGCCCAGAAGACTGGCAGCATTGCCACTTTCAATAGCAATGCTAATTCTTTGGCCAAAGAATGACCCAGCCCTCCAGTCACGTAAAATGTCGACGACTTGGCGGGAAATTCCCTTACGTGGACACCGGCCATATGACCCGAGCGTTTTGACCCTAAACGACTCAAATCTGTAGTTACCCATAAGGTATAGGTTATTTGCGTTGCTGTCGGGTCTCAGTAGCCACAGCAGCAGTGCCATTGCACTGCCCGCCGTGCCAGGAACATTCAATAGCGCAAGGATGTCGACACAAGTTGAGTCCCACACCAGAGGCCTACCCACCTTCTAAGGCAATAACGTCACTTCCGCCATAATATTTCAAACTAAACTTGAAACCAAAAATAACAAAAAAATGGTCTAAAGAACCCAATGCTAAAAGTGGTCTCCGGCCTTAGCCATTTTTAACGCAACCGTTTCACAGAATGGCAGTTTTTAAATCAACAAAAAAGACATACTTTTTTGTTCACCCTTTTTAATGTTTCATTTAATTCAAAAGTAAATGAATTTATGTACTAAGTTTGTGGAGTTTGGAACATTTTGTAGGCATACGAATGAAACTGGGTCAAAATGAATTTTAAACACTGTCGTCTCAGAATGTTTATGTAACCCTAAATTAGTATTTTAACTTTTTGTGACCCAATGCCAATTTCTGGTATGACTATTATTTGGAAAATTATTTGAAATAAAAATATACAGAGAAGAAAATGGAACTCCTAAAAACTTAAATATATGTCTCAAATATTTAATTTTAAACATCACACAAAAAAATTACAAATCCAGAAAATAAAATTGACCAAAAGTTTTCAAAAGCTCCTCTCCAGATAATTTTGCACTCCCAAAGGGAAACAGACTATTATTTTAGCGTGACATTGCCTAACAGCGGGGAGATAAGAGTTAAATGGCCGAATAAACACAGATCACGAGGCTTTTATTGCAATACATTACACAGATTGCGTAGGAGAGTGTTGGCACCGAATAGTTTATGTCGGCAGATGGTGAAATGTGTAGGGGGGGTTTTTTGAACGTGCCCGATCAGTTAATGGTGTACGTGATTGTTTAAAATGTAGTCTCAGCAATTGTGTGAAAGAAGGTTATTTGATTTTGGCTGAAATACTGCTACGAAAAAAAATACTGGTTTACTTTTTTGTGAATACTTCGGAACCAATCTAAGTACCGACCTACTTAGATTATTTATTTATTAAACTGTGCATTTTAAAGGTACAAAAGCGGATTATGTTGGGAAAGTGATATCATTTTACTACTATGTTATAGGTATGATATCAACGACAGGTTTTCTTTTAAGTGAATAGCCAGATACAAATCTGACAGGTACAATGGCAGAGATATCTTCAAAGTCATGTTTTACGAGTTACATTTTTAAACCGCATTTTTATATTTTACAACCCTAAACTGGTGTCGTATCATCGTTCCTTAACGTTTGTAAATAAAATATTTACTACTAACATCATGTTTTATGGTTTGCATAAAATTCAAACTTATTTAATGTTTTTTACTTTTTATTAAATCGTAAGACCTAAGAAACGCTGCGTTTTATGTTCTTTAAAAGTTATGTCCCAGAAACTAGGTTTATTTAGTTTTTTAATAGACGTAATGTCAAACATCGATAAACGTCTACTCGTTAGAATAAACGTTCAGGAAAGTATAAAATTATAAAACCACTAAGTTTTGGCGAACGATTTTATGACTGATACAGCATGGAGTTTAGAAAAATGCTGCTGCTATCCTTGGAAAGTTCTAACTCCTGAATTTAACAATTCTTTAAATAAGCTAATTTTTTCCAAGTTTTACGGGTTGACAATGCCCAATGACAATGAGATCGCCACCATTACGCCTGATTAAGTAAATATGAAAACGTCAAGTTCGTTCCGCCATCTACGCCTGGGTCTTCTGCGATGCCGTTGTACGTTTTTAGAACAGACAGCTGTGCTGCTGGGGAGTTTGTCGCGCCGCTTCTTCTTCCCAGCTAAAGCACTAGGAAGTGGTGAAGGGCGGGCGTTTTGGGGGGGCTGTCTTATGTAATTTTGACATTCAAAAAGAGCTGACTCTCAGCCTAGTTTGAATAAATGACTTATGATTTGATTTCATTTTTGAGCTTGAATCATTCAATCAATCAACTGAGCTTATCGTAGTCCACTGCTGAACATAGGCCTCTCCCACGCTGCGCCACAACACTCTATCCTCTGCTTTCCACATCCAGTCTGTGCCAGCCACCTTTTTAAGGTCGTCATTGCATCTAGCTGGGGAGCGTCCTACACTACGTTTACCGATACGCGGTCTCCACTCCAGGACTCGTCTGCTCCACCGTCCATCGATTCTTTGACAAAAATAGCCAGCCCATTGCCCACTTCAGCTTGCTTACTCTGCAAGCTATGTCGGTTACTCCGGTTCTTTTCCGGATAATTTCATTCCTGATTTTATCCATTAAATAAACTGGGACAATACAGGCTGATTATTATTATTGAGTAAATATGCATATTTTTAATAAACAGGGTGGCAAAGACATCGACGCACAATCTATTACCATGAATTCAGTACATGATTCTGAACACCCCTTCGTGGAAATTTTCGTCGGTTATTTATTTATTTGAGAACATGGTGGACTTACAGCTAATAAAAACAGACAAAATTAGGAGTTATCGCAAAATAAAAAAGAACGCGGGCGAAAATAAATTCAAGCGCGTGTGTCACACCGATGACATGACAAACATGTAACATGTACTTACTTAATAAAAATAAATAAAAAAATTATTGAATTTTATTAAATTTAAAATTTAATATTAATTGCCCATATTTTGTTAGTATAAATGAAAAATTTAATTGAAATGAATTAAGATAAAATAAATAATAGTTTAAAAAACTAAAAAACACGCTTTAAAAACCAAACTAAAAAAGGAGAAAATAATTTAATTCAATTAAAAAGCGTGGGGTGCTTTTTGAGGTATTTTTATAATCAATTAATGTCAAGCACCCCACGCTTTTTAATTGAATTAAATTATTTTCTCCTTATTTAGTTTGGTTTTTAAAGCGTGTTTTTTAGTTTTTTAAACTATTATTTATTTTCTATTTTTTAGTTCTGCTAACTACAAAAACGTGTTTTTTTTCCTCAATTTTTTTTTAAATTATTGAATTGTCATCGGTCCTCGACAAGTTTACAAAGTTTCAATGAAATCTGACCGTTTAAAGTGGGTCAAAATCGCGTTCAAAGGAGTCGGTTACATACAAACATACAAACAAACAAACCAACAAACAAAAATACAAGTGAAGCTAATATAAAGCGTGTAAAAAGGAAACTGTTGTTACCAGAAAACCAATTACAAACCTTCACGTATTATAATAATCGAAAAAAAATATCGTCAATTAGCTCTGCCATACTTTTTGACGGCGTAATTATTGCTTATTTCAATTTTCTATGAAACAGCAGATTTTGTAAAAATTAAGTACCAAAAGATTAAAATAAAAAATAATAAAGAAGTAAAACCCGTTGGAGCACGTGTAACCTCTTTTACAGAATGGGCACGCCACGATAGCGGCGGTAAGTCCCCTCTTTGAGGAGTCGCTTGAGAGGCGGCATGGCGTCCTCACCTTCCGCCTGACGCAGGTCCTCACCGGACACGGTTGTTTCGGGAGGTTCCTGTTTCGTATAAGGCGGGAGGAAACGCCCGGGTGCTTCCATTGCGAAGATCGCCCTGAGGACACGGTGGAGCATACGGTGGCGGTCTGCCCGGCTTGGGCGGAGCACCGCCGTGTCCTCGTGGAGGCGATCGGCGGAGGCGATCTCTCGCGTCCGGCCCTGGTGCAGGCCATGGTACGGAGCGAGAGTGAATGGTTAGCCGTCACCTCCTTCTGCGAAGCAGTAATGCTCGCAAAGAGGGAGGCGGCGCTCGTGAGGGAGAGGCAGTATATGCGCCCTCACGGCCGTTGTCGCCGCGGGAGAAGCCCTGGGCGTCGGGAATCCCAGGCTGATTCCCGGCCACCGTAGGCGCGGGCTTGCGGACGGCGAGTAATGGGTAGCTCGCTGTCCGGTAAGGACCAAGCCCGGGTCGACGGCGCGTTGTGTTCCACGCGTGCCTCAAAGAGATGTCAGCACCAATAGGTGGGGTTCGCAAGGACCGATGCCTGCCAGGGGTGCGGGTTGTTCGAAAGAGATACCGCGGCCCCTGGCACACAGGCAACTGAGGGAACACGGGTGGGTTTTAGTCAGTAAAAGTCTGACACGCCCTCCCGCTTCACCCAGAGCGGGAGAAGTTATTTGATGATGTCCCACCCAAAAAAAAAAAAAAAACCTCTTTTACAGAAACTGCTTACCCAAAATATTGACACACATTATTAATCCATCTCCATCACGACATTCACCCTAGTCAAACTCGGTTATCCATGGCAAACCTGACCCACTTTTGTTGAATTTATTTATAGGTTTCAATGTATATTCAGCGTCAACGAGTGAGTCAAGGGCTCACGGTGTTTGCACACCTACGATTCCCGTCAGACACTTCAAAACTCTTGAGATTTCGGTCTGTTGAAGATGGAACGAGAATCTCGCGAGTGGAAGGGCGTATAATGAGAATTTGTCGGTGTATTGAGCAATATTTCGAGCCTAAACTAAGTACTGGAACCTGAGGACTACTTCGAAGAAATTTTGTGATTTTTTTATTAAGAATCATTTCGTACAGCTTAAGTAAGTGAGTTTTGATGAAAGGCCAATTATTTTGGTATGAAATGTAACGTAGAATAAGATGCTACGCAATTGCTACGCCGTAGCAGAGCTGCTACGCGATTCTTGAACAGATAGAAACGCATTTGTCTTGTGCAGACGAATAAATGTTCACATATGTTGTTCAATAATAAAACTTCTTCTTTTGTTGTTTCAGTTTATTATGTTCTCGTCACAAAATTTCAAACAAACTTATCGAAACATCTGACCTACCACCCTAGAACATTGTCCCTAATCACATCTTCGGCATAGTACATAGTTCGTACTAAAACCCGATTCTGTCAAATAGTAATGTTACAAATGATATATAACAGTACAAGTTGATTTGTTACTGGGTAACCGCAGCCCGTAACTACGTACATAGTTTGGATGTTTTGAAATAGATAAATAGGCTTTGACAACGGACTTCCTTGTTGTTTTGATTTTCATTTGTTTGAGAGGATAATCCGACATAAAATCAAAGGCCTGAAACCTAACATTTTTTTTGTCATGTTTCTTCGACAATGTATTGAAATCGACGTAGAAAAGAGGTGGACCGACCAATTAAATTGTAGTATTGGATAACATAACATCATGCCTGCATTCTTGGATAGGTGAGACAGAGGTGCGCATAATACATAATTATTTCACCCATATTTCGCCAATTGTGCTTAAGTCTCGTGAAATAGGGGGCAAACCTATTTCCATCAACTGGAGTTAAATCTAGACTCCGGGATGCTTCTGAGAAATTTAAGACGAAAAACCAATAACAATTTACCTGACCTGGGAATAGGATCCTCGACGTTATGCTCAGCATTTGCGCTTGCGACGACAATACTAATGAGGCAGTGGAAGGAGTATTATATCACAAAGAAGTAGAACTTTGTAGGCCTTACAGACTAGATTTGTAGACGATTTTCTATTCTGTTTTTTTCATTCCTCTTAGTACCTGGTACTTATTGACAGGCCTGCACTGTCCTCCTGTATCACCATACCTGTTATCACTGTAATTTGAAAACATTATAAAAGCCTATTATTTTTAAAACAGTAACCGTGGAGTTTCTTGCCGGCTCTTCTCCATAGGAAGCGAAAAATTGGAACCGTGCACCTAGCTTCTGACGTTTCATAAGTGCCCATGCAGGTTTATGTGAAAAAAAAAATGATTTTGATTTTTTGATTTTGAATAAATATATTGCGATGATAATTAGAAAGAAAGAAATAAAGAAAACATGTTTATTCTGCACAAACAAAACGCACATTACAAAAAATATAATAAAACAGATACACATACAAAGTAGCTAAAAGCCCCGGATTCAGGTAGAAAAAGTTTTACTATATTGTCCATTGACTGTTAATGTCAAGGCTGGGGGGACCATAGACAATAATGGATCTGCGATAAGACACTGGCAATTATGTAATATCAATCACAACAAAAATAAATTACGCTACCAAGACCTACGAGCGGTGGCTGGAAACAGCCGCGTAAAATGTATGTGCAAGAGAAGAAAGGCGTGAGTTTTTGTGTGTGTGTGTGTCAATATGCTATTTAATTGTATATTTTTTTCTTCTTTATTCTAAATTTAATTTTTTAATGCAATAAAGTTATTATTAATATATATATCATTATTATTAATTCCATTTAAGCTACCCATATAATCAGAATAGTACTGGCTCATTGGAATGAGAGCTGTGGTGACCCAGTAGAATCGGGCGGGATTTACGAGTTGTAGTACGTAGGTTCGAACTTTGTGGAATTACTTAGTGTAAATTATTTCATCATTACTACTCTCAAAACGGTGAAGGAAAACAGCGTGAGGAAACTGACATGTTCTAGAAGCAAAAATTCAAAGACATGTGACATCAACCAAGCCACATTGGACCGCGTGGTGGATTATGGCCCACTCTCTCTCACACAAAGGAGGCCTGTATCCCAGCTGTGGGAACATTATAGGCCATTTATGTACCCTACATAGCAACAATTCATCAATCCGTTCTTTCAACTTCAGTACAGTTACCAAAGTGCCTAGAAATTGACTTCTAAAAAGAGCCAAGGCTTTTACACAATAAATGGGAACATTTTACGTAACTGAGTGAAGCTATTTCAGTACAAATCCACCGTGTGTTGTGTACAAAAATAATTTGTTTGTTCGTAGGGATTTGATATTCAAACAGATTCTGAATGTGGGAATATATTTGGGCTCAGTTTATGAATATAGGAGATAGACATAAAATAATATATATGTGTTTTATCAATGTCTATTGTCTCGTACTACTGGGCTAATGTGTACTACTAACTATACTAGCTACTAGCTTCACGCTTTTCCCTGTACGCTGCCTTCTCCAGCTAATCTCTCTAATGCTAGGTCTTGTTTTATTTATCTGTTTATTGAATCTGTAACACAGGCTACACAATTACATGCAAATATACATAGAGAAGGGACATAAACAAGTGTGTGCTTATTTTAAGAGACCACATCATTAAGTTTGATAATTTGTAAAAATAAAAAAAAATACGAAATTCATAAATATAATGACAGAGATGAATAAGAATGATAAAAATGAACAATTAGAAAAAAAACACATAACAACCCACAAAAGTTAGAAAATATTACGACTTAGATATTATAATTTTTTTACGACTTTATTTTTTTTAAATTTTGATATAATTTACATGTAATATCCATTATAGGTTATCATACCAGTGTTTCCTAGATCTCCCATTATTAAGCCGGATTTAAGTAACGAAATTAGTTGCGCAAACTTAGTTATTCATTAATAGGTTCACGTGTAAATAATTATCTATTTACACGTGAAACTATCAATAGAGAACTAAGTTTAGTTTTTGTAAAATTAAATTTGCTTCTCTGAGCTGTAACCAACCTGAAACAATAAAATAGAATATATGTTTTTATTAGGGAAAAAAAATCAAAAAATTTGTTTAGCTAACCATAAAGCCGGACTATATTACGAAACTACGAGTAGTTGCGCAAACTTAGTTATTCATTGAAAGTTTCACGTGTAAATAATATAATATCTATTTACTAGAAACTGTCAATGTATGAGTGAGCAAATTGCACTTTTCGAAAAGTAATTAGGCTTAATCATTTTCGAAACGTGCAATTTGCTCATTTATATATTGATCGTTACGATAATCCGTCGTATTAGGCTTGACATGAGTAGGTACCTATGAATTCGCTCTGAATAACCGTTTTATGTTCATTCTTAACCATAATAACCTAACATTTTAGGTTAAACCTAGTTAAATCCCATCACCCCTCATTTGTAAGACTGTAAGCACTCAACCTACATACATTCTTCATTTTCATTCACCCCTACACAAGGCAAGGAATATCATAAAATATTTCCCAGTTTGCCAGTAGTTGTTATTGTTCCCATGGAAACAGAAGAATACGAGCATATTCTGTCATGGCCGCCCGTTAGTTCATCTGTTATTTCGTATGGATGCTTCTACTAGAATGCTTTTAGGATTTTACGAGGAAATTTTCACCCCGAGGCAAACGTACGAAGAGATTGCAAAAATGAAACCAGCTTTTGAAGATAGACTTTTGCTATGAGAGGATTTTAGAACCACCAATTTTTGTCATGAAAATTGTACCCTGTTGCCTATTTTTTCAGATGGCAAAGAGTTGTAAAAAGCAGTTAATAAATTTGAAAATAAATGCTCGTCACTTCGCATGGTGAAATGAATAGAATCATCTCCTAAAACCCTTTTTAAAAGATGTTTCTGTTGCTCTAAACTAAACTTAATGGTTTAGTACAAATCTTTAGTGAAAAACTGCATGTAAGACGGTCGTTAAAAACTGCAGAGTAATAGAATTACATAAATAAATAAATAAACTCACGCCATATTCCCACGAGAGTAGGAAGAAACTACGAAACGCCATCTGCAACGATACTTACATAGTCCTTTTGCATCGCTTTGGTGATTTATCGCACGCGACAAAATCATCGCAAAATAATAGATAGATACATACAAAAACTTTAGTGTAAAAATCAGCGCTGGTGCTCTGTCGTATAGGGTTGCCACATTATGCTAAGCGATGGGCGTTTTGCGTAAATGTGATGCATAATTTCCCCCAATTTGTTTTTTTGTGTTTGTGTTCTTTTTTGCGTCGTGTTTACCGCTAATAAACGTAAGTATTTATTTATTTATATGTGCTTTATTGTACACCATAAAATACATAACAAAAATAAAACATTTAACACAAAAACATCCAATGGGCGGCAATGGGTAGCTGATTTTTCTTATTTTTTAATAATAAAATGATTATATTTAACATTAACGTAACAGTAATTGAGTTTAACGAGCAGAATTTCGTATATAAGTCTATTTTAATGACAAATAGGTACGATAATAACACGAACGTTCTTTATAACTGCTGGCTATGAGATAAAAATACGCCCCCATTTCGTTGCTCGTTATCACGGATAATGTCAGCATCTGCTTACACTAATAAATCATTTTTGGAATATCTAAGTGCCCTGAAGTAGGCGACAAATGCTTGGTATAAACATTAATATAACAATCGCATAGAGTATTATGAGGTGTTAGAAAAAAAGTAAGAAATAAAAATATTTATTTTGATTTACGTTGATTTGTTTTCGCCAATTGGAAGAACGATTTAAAGATTATGTAAACACTAGAAAAAACGATCATCAGCGTCGTCATCATATCAGCCAAAAAACATCTGGATATGGGCTTTAACTTGACCACTTCGACCGGATCTGTGCTTCCCGCATCCAGGAGATTCCTACGGCCTTCATAAGGACATCGATTCACCTTGTGGAAGGCCTTCCAACGCGCGCGTCGCGGTCGCCACTCCAGGACCTTTCAGCCCCATTGGCCGATTGTTCTGCGAGCAATGTGCCCTGCCTACTACCACATAAGTTTGGCAATTTTTCGGGGTATATCGGTTACCCTGATTTCTTCTATGGATCTCCTTATTCCTGTGGGCCTACTCCCTAAGCACGAAGTCCGTCATTTCGGTCGAAGTAACGGGCGTTTCCAACTCCGTATCACTTATGGACAGAAGATTAGTTTGGAGCACGAACTAAGAATCAATGACAACACGATTCGACAGCTGTCCCTACTCCCGATATGTTTATGCCCGTCCAAAAAAGTTAGTTAATTGGCTTGTAAGATTCACTAAGAAGTTTCGAACTACTTTCGGACGGGCCCGTATCTTCGTTGACGGATTTAGAGAGTATGCCCCCTGATTCGATCACGTAGGGAAACTCCAAGCAGAGACCTGTCCATTGTGCGTTGTGTGACTTTTAGTCCCATTGTAAGCAACCACGTTTCAGTGTCCTAAGTCAACTATAGGGAGATGTAAATTCTACAATGGTTTTCATATTTCGAGCAATATTTTCTAACACACTCAACTCAACATTTTCCATATCCAAGAACTGTAACACGCTAACATTTCATGGCACTTGTAGATAAGCTCAAATTGCACTATTTTTCATTGACATACAACACTTTGTACAAGAATACACTGCGATATCTTTAAAATAAAATAAAAGAAAACTACAAACATTCCTCTGGAATTATTTTAAATTTTTCTGTATTAACACTGTCTAAGACCTGAAGGCAGGCTGTCTGAATAATCCTATTTCTCGAAGCTTTTGGCAAACATGTCGTATTTACTCGATCCCTGGCGGTATCGGATCGTTGGACTTGAGGAATTGATCACCTCCATATGTGACTGCTTTTGCGATACTCCGGAACGATTTTAGCATGTAAAATGTTTTATTTATTTTTGATTTTTTTAACAAGTAGCATGTTTGTTTTCTGTAAAGTATCCAACTTTGGTATTCTATTTTAAAAATATCTTCTTTTTTCACATTATTGTTGTCAATCTTAATGAAATAAAAATTGGAATGAAAAAAAAGCATAAAATCTAGAATGATACGGTATCTGATTTTATCAAAATTAGATGGAAAAACATTTTCAAGTGTATCGTGGTGTGTTTCTGAGCATTTGAACAGCTTGTTTAGAAAACAGATTTTGTTATTTAGGTTAAGAGACAGTACTGAATACTGTCTCTTAACTCTTAACTTCTTTAACTCTTACTCATTAATTAAAACTAAATGATCTAGGTTTATGTCCGTTAGTTTATACTAAACTTCACAAAACAAACATTAATGCCTTTGGCATTAAGTCCGCCTCTGTACATTTCTGTGCGTGAAGTATTAAATAAATAAATGAATAAACATTCCTGTTAGCTCTGAAACTAGACATGAAAATTTCTAGGTTATAACAACAAAGTCTTGAGATACTAGCTGGGATGAAATATGTCGCGTTCGAGTATATTTAAGCCCAAGTTCACAAGAACATAAAAATATCGCGCCGGGATTTCCAACTCTCGGTGTTGAGGCGAGCATTGAGAATTCAACACAGTGCATTCTAACGTGTCGAAAAAACACACTGTTGAATTTTCGACTCAAGGCACTAAGCTATGCGTTTAAAGTTCAGTGTGCAAAAATCATCCGCAGCGATTTTTAAACGTCCGTGCGTATGTAAGCATAGACTATTAGCGCTATACACTTGCAAAATGGGAACTAGGTATTTCTATGTTAAAACTGTTTTGAAGAATTGCGCATTGTGCAAAATGTGACACATGCTACTTACAAGAGCAACTAACTTCAAAAAGCATATGTGTATGAAAAGAGCATCAGTATTTTACAGACACAGAGAACTATGCTACTAATGAGCATGTTATCTAGTAGGGTGTGTATTTCAGCCTTTAGGAAATTATTAAGAATGGTTCCTCGTTTTAATGGGCTAAGGATGCAATAAAACGCAGTACAATAAATGCCTATGAATCTAATTATTTTTGTCCTTGTCGGTATACATTTCAACGACCCGCCCTTACTTTGCACGGTTTTTACGGCTTATGAAAATATCGAGATTGCTTTATTGTGTGTTTTGATATTAGTAAATTATACACATAAAACTTCCTGAATAAATTCTCTAAATGATACTGGAACCCACATCAAAATCCGTTGCGAAGTTAAGAAGAACAGCACGGTCACAAAAATAAAGACAATCGAACGACATTTAAAACCGCAACTTTAAATTGATAAACATAAGCACTTCCTAAAACAAGGTAATTCAAATATTCATAAAACATTTCTCTCTCTCTCTCTCTTCTCTTCTTCAACCTTTGGCCACCCAATGCTGAGTGTAGGTCTCTTCCAAATCTCTCCACTTTTGGCGGTTTTGTGTCGTGGCTATCCAGTTTCTTCCGGCCACTTTACTGATATCGTCCGTCCACCGAGTCGGTTGTCTTCCCACACTCCTCCGTCCCGTTCGTGGTCTCCACTCCAGCACTTTTTTCCCCCATCTCCCATCCAGTCTACGACATATATGGCCCGCCCACTTCCACTTTCTTTTTGCTATCACTTCCGCTATGTCTGTCTATTATATATCTATCTGTTATATCTATTATATATTCATAAAACATTTAGTAAAGGTTAAATTTTTTGTTGCATTTTATTTTATTACACACATCTGACCTTCTAGCATTCTATTTAACCCCATCCGTAATTCATTTCTTGTTAAAACGTTTTACTGTGTAGTTCTTAGTATAAAGTATTCACCACTTTTTTCTCCTGATTAATTCCAGTTTGAGCCCCAAGCCACATAAATTCCTTCAGGGCACATCAAACGCTATTGGTTGCTGCTTTTATTGACCACTAGTCTGGCTGGTAACATTCCCTGGGGTCTAAATATATGGCCCTCTTTTTGCCCGGGGCCTAAATATACTGCTGGCCTTGCTCCGAAGAAGTGTTTACAAGACTATATTTCCCTGACGTCGTCTTTAGCAAACTGTTACACAGTGAAAGATGAGTTTTTAGGTTATGAAGCTTAAAGAGTGAAGTGCGCTTTTGTTACTTCTTGGCGCGGAATTAAAAAAAAACGCTTACTTGAAGCTAATGTGCCAGTTTTTCAATAATATGGTGTATAACAATTTAGCTGTATGCAGGTTAGACTGAAAGCAGATCCCGGTATAGTTGGGAACAGGCTAAGTCGATTGATTGGCTGGTAATAATTTATTAACTATGGGCACATTTTTAATTCTTCTAATTTAATTGTTTCTGATTATAATTAACAGCACACTAAGTGTTTCGCACCACCTCACAATATTTTCTATTAACCATCGAGCAAAAACGTCTCAAAAACCCTTTTCTGGAATGGGGACCCCTTTATTACTTAATATACCTGCATTTTTATGATTTTTTTACTTTAGCGGCCATATTAGTTTACACTTTGTGAAAATTTCAAGTACTTATCTACCTATAACGGTTCACCAGATACAGTTCTTTGACAGATGAACAAAGCAAAACAAAGCTTTAGTCATAGGGTCCCGTTGGCACCCTTTGGGTACGGAACTCTGAAACGCTGTAGTCTACCCTATTTACTATCTTCTATTACTGTATCTTTCATCAGATAGAATTTAATTTCACATACTTGGTACACAAGCACCTATAGCAGTGGTGGTCCATTCAAACGCCTGCGACTTACGTGTTGTAGGTCGTTAGTTCTAACTGCTTTATTGCGCTTTGCTTTGCGTAAATTATTTCATCACTACTGCTCTCAAAACAGGCGAAGGAAAACATCGTCAGGAAACTAAGTTCTAGAGACCAAAATTCGAAGACATGTGACATCTATCAAACCATACTGAGAGGAGGCCTGTGTCTCAGCTGTGGGAACAATATAGGCTGATAATTAGATTAAATACCATGAGTCAAAATGATTACAAAAAACTCAGTTCAGTTCAGCTCTGTTTTTTCGTAGTCATGGCAAAAATATTTCTTACTAATTCAGAAATTGCGTTATAATCAATCAGTAGGAATCGCTTTAATTTTGACAGTTCCGCAACATCCATTGCGTTGTGTACGTTGCCTAGCACAGACTTTTTTTGAACATATGAATGTATGGATTAAGTACCAATCATCTTAAAAATGATACTATTAAGTGTGTTGCGCAATTAGAGTGCTGCACTGTTTTCTCAAATTCATAGCAAAAATATTCTAATTACTTAATTCCAGAACCTGTCAACACAACCAACTTTTTAGCTGTTGCACAATAAGTCATTTTCTTCGTCACAAACTCCGTTACTGCCCCAGTAACTGAGCTTGTTTTGTGAGCCGTATTCCGCACCTGTGACTGTATTTGATTTGCTACTACAAACGACAAATACTCGCTTTGATTAGAAAAAATATGGTTTTATAGCGTCGAGATTTTTTCTAGAATCTGTTTGTTGTTGGAACACTGTGTTTTGTTTTTGCAAGTGAAAAGATTGAAATAGGCACAATAGGTTTTTCTTTTGTTTTTGATAGGTACGTCATTACACGAGGATCAATCTACCACGTGTAGGCTCGTGTGTATATTTTTCAGAAAAATGTTATTTGATATTTTATAAGACCTACTTTTTACAAGGACGTTGGATTTGAGGGGTCTCCATTTTTTTTTTAATAGCCTTCGATCCGCAGGAGACCCAAGGCAATCGACATAGCCCGAAAGATTGCCAAATTTAAGTGGCAGTGAGCAGGGCACATTGCTCGCAGAACAGATGGCCGATGGGGCCGAAAGGTTCTGGAGTGGCAACCACGTACCAGAAGACGTAGAGTTGGAAGGCCTGCCACAAGGTGGACCGATTACCTTGTGAAGGCCGCAGGAATCCGCTGGATGCGGGAAGCACAGAACCGGTCGAAGTGAAGGAGCTTGGGGAGGCCTATGTCTAGCAGAGGACGTCTTTCCTCTCGCTTTAATCTCGTTGGCCTTATAGAGGTATGAGGAACAGGGTGTAAAGTTCACTCATACCCTATTGAAAAGGGAGGATCCTCCGACCAGACGGGTGTTGTGTCTGGCGGGCAACTGCCCGACGGTTGACGGTCGGCATGTCTTATCTATGAGTGAGTCGTGCGGTAAACTCTGATTGCGCGATGCAGGATTTGTGTGATGTGAACTCTTGCGTAATTCCGTTACGTAACCCGGGATTTATAATAAAATGTTACTAGGTACTGATTTATTTTTTACAAACCCGTTATGAACATGGCAATCACTTTTATTCCATGTGGCAAAACAGTTTATTACACAAAAAAAAAGAAATCCTTTTTCGTACATTGCGTGTCAAATTACGTTATAGTAAGCACAACAGTGAACAAAAAATTGCAACTTTTACACAGATTCAAAAATATAAACCCCGCGGCAGACGAGCACTGCAATTATTCCATGTATTCTAAATTCGAAATTCAGACGCGAAGCACTAACAATCACCATTTATATTCAAAGTACCGTTTGAAAAATCGTCATAAAAATTCGAACAGTCGGAAAAAATGGAGAAATATTTCATACTATTGAACAAACGTCGATGTTTTTACAAAACTGATGCAGACTGCCGTTAATCTAGGGTGTTTGATGGTGCAGAAATTTGAATTACCACAAAAATTTTACTTTAAAAACAAGTTGTAATACAAAACTCAGTCATGTGCTTTGCGTATTCTCTACAGGCCGAAGCACTGCATAAATATTAGGTCTTTACCTATGAAATTGCCGTTTTGCAGTACTGGCCATTTCAAATCAAAATAATTTTTGTTTGGGTAAGAATTCTAATTTCAAATTAATTTAATTTGAAAAACATGGATTTTTTTTTCCAAAAGTAGTCATTTGTTTATTGATTAGTGTTACATTTTCATCGCATTTCGATCTTTTTCGTCATCATGGATACGTTAAAAATTCGAGTAATTATGGAATATGAGTACCGTCGTGGCAGCAACGCGGCACAAGCGGCACGCAACATCAACGACGTTTACGGAGCTAACACTACAAACCAACGCACCACCTGTTATTGGTTTGCTCGCTTCCGTTCTGGAAATTTCGACCTGAAAAATGAACCTCGCGGTCGTCCGAAGACTTTGGTCGACAATGACGAATTAAAGGCGATTGTGGAAGCTGATGATACACAATCTACGGCTGAATTAGCAGCAGCTTTCGACGTTAGCGTCAAAACAATATTGGTCCATTTGCGTCAAATTGGCAAGGTAAAAAAGCTTGACAAATGGGTGCCCCACGAACTCAATGATCGTCAGCGCGAAGTACGCGTCGAGACGTGCCTTGCACTGCTCAACAGACACACAAATGAAGGAATTTTGAACCGCATTGTTACCTGCGATGAAAAATGGATTCTGTTTGATAACCGCAAGCGCTCAGCAAGTTGGTTGGATCCTGGTTCAGCACCTAAACAATGCCCTAAACGAAAACTTACCCCTAGAAAAGTGATGGTCACTGTTTGGTGGTCTAGCGCCGGTGTGATTCATCACAGCTTCTTACCAAACGGGGTGAGCATTACTGCAGATGTGTACTGTGAAGAACTGAACACAATGATGGAGAAGCTGGCACATCTCCAACCAGCATTGGTCAATCGCTCGTCTCCGCTGCTCCTGCACGACAACGCGCGACCTCATACTGCACAGCAGACGGTCTCCAAGTTGCAAGAACTGGAGTTGGAAGCTCTCCGTCATCCGCCCTACTCACCAGACCTTGCGCCTACAGACTACTACTTTTTCCAGAATTTGGATAACTTCTTGGCGGGAAAAAAATTCAATACCCGAGAGGCAGTACAAAATGCCTTTGAAGAATTTGTTGCCTCCCGTCCAGCTGATTTCTTTAAGAAGGGCATCAATAAACTACCACTGCGATGGCAAAGATGCATTGATTGCATGGGTGATTACTTCGATTAATACAAATAAAAAATACATGAAAAAAATTCGTTTAAATTTTTTCATACAAAACGGCAATTTCATAGGTAAAGACCTATTATTAGTATTCAGCCGCATTTGATTACAACCTACGTTGAGCCGGCAGTATTATTCGTCATCTCCTTTTAAATACTCCATGAACGAAGCAAAAGGAGTAATTCAAGGATCGAAGCAAGTCATCGTCTGCCGAGCCTATTCCTGACTATTACTGGGTAATACAATACCCCTTGGTAAGACTGGTTGTCTGACTTTCGGGCCACTTTCGATCCACATAATTATGACAGCCGGGACCAACAGCTTATCGTGCTTTTCGAGGCACGGAGCAGTCTTGGTTTGTTAAGATGGTCACCCACCCACGGACCAACCGCAGCAAGCGTAGTTTAACCTAATCCATCGACCCGTATGGCTATTATTACTTATCCACAAGCCCTTAAGGATCGAATCAGGTGTTCTGTAGTAATTTTGCCACCACCATGGCGTGAGTTCAGTGAGATGCATGTGTGTATGTGTAAATACTCAAGGAATTTCTTTTGGTAAGGTAAAAAACCAACCAACTTGTGAAAAAGTAATAACGAATTCCTAGAAATAAGAGGTTATTAAATCAAAAAATCCAATTCCTTTATTCCACTTCTGTGAGCTCTGAATTCTTCCCCTCTAAACTCCTAGCAGTACTAGCCCAAAGCTTTTAACTCCCGCATCTATGCGCTTGAGGCCAACTTTTTGTTCCTCAAACAGAGCGACTGTATAACAAATCTAGAGTACATTCTAGAACCTTTGAAACAAAGCGATTGTTTTCCCGTTTATTCTTTGGGGACGCTCCTTTTGTCGTCATGCAGTGGTAATTAGATGTACTTATGTATCACAATGCTTTACGATTTAAATGCTTTGTTCTGTTATGTTTAAAGCAACTGTATAATTAGAGTTAAATGGAATTATTTAGGTTTCGGAAAATCTTGATTCAATGGAGGCTTCGCTTTGAGTTTGATGGAGGATAATTTAAATTTGATTGCTTACGGAATTCAATTAGGAACAGTACCTAATCTGCCTGTGAACTCATTATAATGTTGTTAGTGAAATGTTAATTTTGATTTAATGGATGCTGTATCGATATAACTGTCCAAATGCTACTTTCCAGTAAAACTTAAATCTTTTTTACTCATCTAGTTACACGTAAAAGCTAACTAAGGATATTGCAGATGTTATTTATAATCAAAATTCTACCATTTACGCCTGTTATACATCACAAAACCACAGAATCTCCTTTGTTTCTCATCCTTAAGGCCCATAGTATCCTCATCTCCCGTTTGTATGCTAAAGCACGACTGCCGCCCGCGCCCGCGCAGGGCAACTCTGAGCCTTTATCTCAAAATGGGGATATTCCTTTGATTAATTTACAATTGTGCTTCGGCGATTCTGTGGTACCTCTAACTATCTATTTTTTAGTGTATTTTTTTCCAAATAACGAAGCCGTTTAGTAGGAGTATGGAATATAAGCCAAAATATTGCGTGTTGGAAAATATATTTTTTACAGCAAAAGTATTGACCATACAAAAAAGTACTTCCGGCAAAATGATCTATATGAATCTATAGCAAAATCATCTATTTTTAAAATCTTCAAGACAAGCCGTTAATGAGCAGTACGGTTCATAAAGTGACCGTGTTACGCTACCAAAAGGGACGTAGGCCCTTAAACTTTTAATTTAGCCAGCAAAATCTTCTTTTCAGCGTGTCGATAGCAATCTAACGATAGTCAGCCCAGAATTTGGCTACGAACTTAGTACTTTCAGCAGCGCCCATCAAATTCTATTGCGTGGAGAAAACAGTACACGCTGGACAAGATATTAAGTGCCCCATTGTTTGTGGGACAGCACCACATTTACAATCTAGGGCCATCCATTTGTGAATCTCCACCTGAGCAGGTTTTCATTACTTCGGTCTATGAAAGTCCGGAGTCTATTTAAAGAATTCCGGGAAATCCAAGGCAGGTCATGTCTAGGTGCAATGCAACCACATCTTAATGCAACCTAACACAGATCTGCCAAGGAAGTTGGGCTTCCTCCTGTACCCTAAACGATAGAATGAACATAAGACAGGGTACCAGGGACGTGGGTGAATTCAGGACATGATTCGAAACATTTTTCGACGGTTATCAAAAAAAGAGAAATGCTGAAATGATGATGATGATGATGATCAAAAAAAATATCATAGAAAATTGCAATACCTACGCTGTCAAAATGTATGGAACTGGTTTATATTTGAAATAAAAATACAAAAAAAAATCATCACAGGGGTGTTCAGAATCGTGTACCTACTGAACATATGGTAACAGATTTCACGTTGATGTTCCTGCCACCCTGTAAACAGTGAACATGTGAAGTTTAGTTATCTATACTAATATTATAAAGAGGAAAGATTTGATTGTTCGTTTGCATTGAATAGGCTTCGAAACTACGGAACCGATTTGAAAAATTCTTTCACTGTTGGGAAGCTACACTATCCCCAAGTGACATAGGCTATATTTTATCCCCGTATTCCCACGGGAACTGGAACTACGTGGGTGATACCGCGGAGCGCTGCTAGTGGGTCATAAAGAGATAAATGTACAACTTATTGTATAACCCGACTAAGTTTAGTGCAAACATACATTATCAACTATTTACTACTGCCTATGACCCATATATTATGCGTTTAGGCTATGGTATAAGTTATAAGATGTAGCGTGTATTTTAAAAAGAAATAAGGAGTATTTTTTTTGATACAGTTGTTCAGAATACTGCGCAGGTTACTGAAAGCAAGTGGTTTTCTCAGCAATCAATCCAGAATGCTTACGCGCTATTCTAAATATTTTCACCAGGCGTTTTTTTTTAAGACTACGAAAATTTAGGTCCTAGACAAAAGTACATTTTATCAGCGATAACGATGATGCAAAAACTCGAAGCAAAAAGTCAATACTGGATTGACAAAAGCTTCCGAAAGGCTTTACGTCAATCTGGCTTACAGGCGCTGTAGAAATACGAAACGCTTTGAAAACGTTTGCCATTCCATTTTTTTTGGAGGAAAAAAAGCTACAGACCCTAGTTGAGCAATTACTGTCTGTTTAATGATCTCCTGCTAAACACATTGAAACTACGTAACTTTACTAACGTTATTTTAGAAATAAATGCGATCTATTATCACCAAAAGAGATAAGTATACTAGGGTCGTTGTATATGTTACGGTTAATAGCCGAAGTGCGGCTACACCTAGTTTTAGCCGGCTATAACTCGGTGCAGCTGGACTAGCGCTGGCCGGCCGCTGCCGCGGCATCGCTCGCTGCGCTCGCTCGGCTCGCGCGCGTTTGGTCGCAATTCTAACCTAACCTAACCTAATCGGTCGGTAAGCAGTATGGTGCAGTTCACAATTTATCGACAGTTTACAATCTCGCGAGATAGATTATAATCTAACGGTATTTACAATTTTTTGGTGACATAAGTAGGATACATCTAAGTTTAACCGGCTGCACCTAGTTATAGCCGGCTAAAACTAGGTGTAGCCGCACTTCGGCTAGTAGCCGTAACATATACATATAGTTTAAATTTTGTAAGATACTGATGGATGTTTTCAAATGAAATTTAATTTCATAAATGGACTATTTGTTTTCTATTAATTTTATTTTATTTTATTCGAGAACAGTGCTGGCCCAGTGGTAACGGCCGTGATTTACGAGTTTTAGATCGTGCGTTCGAACCCAGCCAGGCGCATTACTTTGTGTAAATAATTTCATCTCCACTGCTCTCAAACGGTGAAGGAAAACATCGTAATGAAACCGGCATGTCCTAGAACTAAAAATTCGAAGACATGTGACATCTACCAACCCGCACTGGGCTCGCGTAGTGGATTACGGGCCACTCGCTCTCACGGAGAGGAGGCCTTTGTCCCAGCAGTGGGAACGTTATAGGCTGAGTATGTATGTTATTCAAAAACATCCAGCGATGGATTTTTTCTTACTAAACTTCAACAATGTCCAACGGCCCTGGTTACTTATCTTTTTAATAGGTTTTGCCAGCGGCTTCACCTGCGTTGAGTTCTAAAATCATCCCACGGGAATGTACTACCGGAATAAAAAGTATTATATGTGTTAATCCAGGTTTTAAGCTACATGTTTGCCAAATTCCATGCAAATCCGTTCAGGTGTTTTGCGTGATTGAGTAACAAACATACAAACTTTCACATTTATAATATTAGTAGGATGTGAATAATTCAATCTTCTCGCTTCCGCTTATAAATCAAGTCGGAGCAAATATCAGCTTTCAAAGGTAGCGTGGGGCGTAATAATGATTGATGTTCACATTACCATATCTGGCCCCTATTTATCTTATATGAATCGCAATTGACTTGACGCGATCCGTTTATGGCGATATAACGGTTATATATTAACTGTAGTACGTAATTTAATATCTGCATCGATAATTACGCTGATAGATATAGGTTTGATACTATGATTTGTAGATGAGCCAAGTTTAGAATGAGCTATTTTGGTCATTTGAGTGTAGCCTAGGGTAGGTTCACGTGGAGCGATGATCTTCGCTTTTAGCAGCTGGATGAGACTAGCCGATAGCAGAATAATATAATATTTTGCAAATACAAGACTACGCAAAGCATGAATAAATAATACGAATGAAGAACGCTTTCATATTCTAAGTCTCCATAAAATTAAACTTATGTTACGACATACAAATTGTAGCTCTTCAAGAATTTTACTAACAAAATTAACAGGAGTAACTTTAGTAGCTACCTAAAACAGCTAATTATTTTATTGTTAGGTACCTACGCTAGACAGAAAAGCAGAAGCTATTTTAAAGTTATAACGTAATTAAAAGCGTACCTTGAACGTTGCTAAATCGGTATAATTAACACATAATGTGATCCGATAGTCCTAATTAAAACCTTATAAGACAAAGGACTTTATCTGAAGTCTATAACAAAAGACTGTACATAACTGTCTATATATCGACAAAGTTGTAATTTTCATTCCCTTTTATCTGCTAACTTCACTGTTCACGTTACAGAAATATGAATTTAGGTTCTTTGATAATTGATACTATTTTACTAGTCTAGGCAGTAATTCGGTAGAATTCATTAGTTCTAATGAGCACATAGTTTTCCAAGTCGGAAATCGGTAATTGGCCGAGAAAACTTTCTGAGAAGGATAGTTTTTCTGCCTTTTAGGTACTAGCGGCATTACTTTAATTGTGCGTTCGTTGTGATAATTGAGCAGTTGAGCAATTACTGTTTCTTGTTGAGAAATAATTATACATATTTTTATTTAATGTTGAGATCCCCAAGTTCCGACTTGAGCTAGACGATTACTAACGAATGCCATCAGTGACTAGACTGGTCCACTCAAATCTTTGTGGTTCTTTCCTCAAAATACCATTTTAGGCACTAATCTACATCGTCGTCATACGATCTGACCAAGATTTGAGCTTTTAAGAACACTTTGACTTGAGTTTGTTTCGCCAATTATTCTCAGTAGTGGTCAGATAAGAAATGCCAATTCCATCTAGATTATTTTTTTATAATATGACCTATAAAAGTGATTTCTGTTACCTATTTACAGAAAAAACTAATTCATTTCATTTAACAAAAATGATACGGTTTTTGTTTCAGGGTGGGAAATCATCAAATAACTTCTCCTGCTCTGGGTGGAGCAGGAGGGCGTGTCAGACTTTGACTGACTAAAACCCACCCGTGTTCCCTCAGTTGCCTGTGTGCCAGGGGCCACGGTATCTCTTTCGAACAACCTGCACCCCTGTCAGCCTATGCGGGCCCCACCAGTTGGTGCTGACATCTCTTTGAGGCGCGCGTAGAACACAACGCGCCGTTGATCCGGGCTTGGTCCTTACCGGACAGCGAGCTTTCCATTACTCGCCGTCCACAAGCCCGCGCCTACGGTGACCAGGGATCAGCCTCGGATTCTCGACGCCAAAGGCGTCTCCTGCGATGACTAAGGCCGTGAGGGCACATAATTATACTGCCTCTCCCTCAGTGCGTCGCCTCCCTCTTCGCGAGCATTACTGCTTCGCAGAACGAGGTGACAGCTACCTATGCACTGTCGCTCCGTACCATGGCCTGGATCAGGGCCGGACGCGAGAGTTCGCCGGCGCCGAACGCCTCCACGAGGATATTATGCCTTATGCGAAACAGGAACCTCCCGAAACAGGACGCCGTAGAGCCTCTCAATTCACTCCTCAAAGAGGAGACTTATAGCCGCAATCGTGGCGTGCCAAAAATGTTACGGTGAAATTCAATCCAAAGTTATTAGTAAAATAAGTGAACTTTAATTAAAAAAGATGGAAACAAGAAACTTGTTTTAAAAGGATGACTATTATAAGTAATCTCATGCAGTCGGAGGCATCTTCTTTTTAACAATAAAGACATTTATTGCCTCCGACTGCATCAGACTTTTTAGGCAGTCGGGTTTTTTTTATTTTGTATTTTTTTTTTCTATTTCACAGATAATTATTATGACGTTAATGAGACCTATTTATGAAACGCTTTATTTTTGATCTTTTTCAATATTGATATGCCCAGTGTCACTCTCACAATTAAGACAAATCTAACGGCACCTCTCAAGTTAAAATCGATAAAGCCGTTTAGGCTATAGAGCGTGCCAAATAAATATACATACATATTAACATACAAACACTCGACAAACATAACCCTCCTTCTGGCGCAGTCGGATAATAAAAGGCGTTTTTGAAAAAAAGTGCTATCCTGTATTCCAATAACAACAACTATTATCACCAATCCATGAGCTAAGCGTGGTGATCTCGACTTTTTTTAAATTTGTTCGTTTATTGATTATTTTACTGACTCTCTACTTTCCTATCTGAAATCACATAAGTACAGGTGTAAATAACTTATTCAGGACATAATGTTTCATTCAAAACATTAAATCACAGCATAAGTTAAATTAAGGGAAGCAATATTAATAGTTTAGAAACGGTCGGAGCGACTCAATAAAATATTGATTCCATACAATATTATTCACTGTTGAATGAATTTATTGAAACCAACTAAATTTACCAGCATTAATATTTAAATGTAAAACCTATGTTGTATTCAAATTCAATAGGTTGGTTTGCTGTAATTCAATATTGTCTTATGAAGGTCTGTAGTCGTTGAGATTTGGTTTCGGCTCTTCAAAATGGAATGGAAATATGTATATTCAAAATCTTCAAAATTCATAGTAAGTACCTACATTTTGTATTTAATTTCAAATAATGTATGTTATTAAGAATCAGCATTACCATCCAACGTGGCCACGCTGCCGGGTTTTTTGGGCACTTTTCCCTCTGACAGCGATGTAGACGAATTTCCCTTGTTATTTCTTTATATACTTGTACATAATATATTTACTTTAGTGTTAGTTTGTATATTGTTCAAAATGGTTAAACAAAACCTTAAATTGTATGTTATATTATGAGAAATATTAGAATGCCCGGGACGTTCAATTTCGTCAATTACCTACTGTGTTTTTTTTTTGGGTGGGAAATCGTCAAATAACTTCTCCCGCTCTGGGTGGAGCAGGAGGGCGTGTCAGACTTTTACTGACTAAAACCCACCCGTGTTCCCTCAGTTGCCTGTGTGCCAGGGGCCGCGGTATCTCTTTCGAACAACCCGCACCCCTGGATGACCTATTGTGTTGGGATATAAGACCAATAAAACACACAAAGACGTACTACAACATCATGTAGGTACCTTAGCTAAAGATATAATTCCTATAGGATTTTTTTTTTCGTCCGCGTTCATACGTCATCATTTTGGTCATACACAATGCTCTTGTTCTTTTTGAAGGCCACCGTAAAAGACAATCGGTGCGTTTTTATTGGAAGTCTCCCCCATCATCATAATTATCATCTGCATAGCCTTTTCTCAATTACGTTGGGGTCAGTCAAAACGGATTCAGCTGAATACCAGCATTTTACATGGAGCGACTGCATAACTGACCTCCACTACCCAGTTACTGGGTAATACGATACCCCTTGGTAAAACTGGGTGTCAAAATTTCGGGCTTCTGACGACCCGTAACTGTCAAAGATCCACGAATGACAGCCAGGACCAACAACGGCTTAACGTGCTTTACATATAAAGATGTCCACGCATCCACGAACCATATGCGGCAAGCGTAGCGTAACCTTATCGATCAACCCGTGCAGCTGTTAGGACTTAGCCAAAAGTCTCCACTATCATAAGCTTTATTAAATTATTTATTACTCTTTGTTACTCGTCCCCTTTCCCTTTAAGTATGTTCAACAATATTCATTTAGAAATATAGATGTCTACGTAAGACGTCGTCGACGATATTACGGCATGTATTGATTGTGAGGTCATTAACTGTCCTTTCATCAATTCTATCTTCAGACACGTGTAATTTTGAGTTATTGACCCATAATAATTGTATACACACGGCCTCTTTAGGTATATTGTGTAGCTTAGTAAAGATTACCTAGGTTCCTAATTAATTAGTACTATCTCTTGACATAGTCCTCTACGAAGGACGAACCAGGTAGACATGTCACAGCCATCTCGTTAAATTAGCCAGCTAATTGGACGCCTAGGCCGTTCATTAAACGCTGGCATCCAATTGGATGCTTAGGCCGATAGTTCATTGAACTAGAATCATTCTATGTTTAACAACTTGGCGTATTGAAAATCTGCTCTTTGAAGATGACTGACCAAGACTCAGACAAGTGATTCAAATTTAGTTCCGTTTTTTCACTGCGGCGCTAGTAGTCACCAAAACAAATATGGCGTCACGTCAATAACGCAAACCAAGAATGTTATTTTTCGTTCTTGTGTGCAAGATTAAGTGAAATGATTAATTAATTAATTAAATTATTTTAAAACATTTCACCATTACCTACTGGTTACTTATCTAGTGGCGTCTAGTAGGCATCCAATTAGCTAGTTAATTTAACCAGATAGCTGCGACAGATATACCACGTCCTCCTTTCGTAGACAAGACCCCTCGAACAAAATTACGCGAGACTTAACTTTTTTACGCTCAATAAATAATAGTTTAAAAAACTAAAAAACACGCTTTAAAAACCAAACTAAAAAAGGAGAAAATAATTTAATTCAATTAAAAAGCGTGGGGTGCTTTTTGAGGTATTTTTATAATCAATTAATGTCAAGCACCCCACGCTTTTTAATTGAATTAAATTATTTTCTCCTTTTTTAGTTTGGTTTTTAAAGCATATTTTTAGTTTTTTAAACTATTATTTATTTTCTATTTTTTAGTTCTGCTAACTTCAAAAGTGTTTTTTTTCTCATTTTTTTTTTAAATTATTGAATTGTCATCGGTCCTCGACAAGTTTACAAAGTTTCAATGAAATCTGACCGTTTAAAGTGGGTCAAAATCGCGCTCAAAGGAGTCGGTTACATAGGTACAAACAAACAAACAAACCAACAAACAAACATACAAGTGAAGCTAATATAAAGCGTGTAAAAATCTAGTTATTTTTATATGCCCACAACTAGCGTACCTACCTTAGCCGTAAAAGTTACCACGAACAAGTGACATTTTTATGACGCGTTTCCGTCTCACGTCAGACATTTTATGACAGTTCATAATCGCCCAGACAATGTCGTGCCATTGCACGAATTTGCGACAAAACGCGCTTGTGTGTCGCAGGTTTAGTGTTTAAATTGAGGGTTGGTGTAATCAGTAGGTTGTCGGAGATAATGTATGACGGATTCAAATGCTGGTGTCAAAGAAGGTCCTACATTATAGGCATTGGGTAACGTTTCTAAAAGAGGGGCAATCTGTAGGTTGGCTTTCAGAAACGTTTAGTAAAAGCAAAGCGTGTGAAAGTACCCTGCAGTCTTTTCCTTCCACACACACCACACATATATCACATAACACATATACTCAGCTACAGCACAAAATACACACACCACCGACACCCACATCACAAAACACAGGCACAAGCATTGATGACCACGTTTGATCCAGATGGGTTGGCCAATTCAGAATTACATCACAATGTTTTTCCTTCACTGATGTCAGTAATTTTGAAGACTTTAGATTATACTCAGAAACTACATAAGAATTGAAATTATCATATTAGCACTTGCCCGGATTCGTACCCATAACCTCGTGCATGACCGGCAAAGATTTACCGGTGGACCTCTGTAAATCAGCCTATACTGTGTGTGTGTGTGTGTGTGTGTGTGTGTGCGTGTGTGTTTATAAGAATGTCGAAACTCTTAATAATATAGTATTCGTAGAAGAACGTCGATTTGTTAATATTGAATTTTATCTCAAATTGAAACTCATTAAAGTCAACAGAAATGCTTTTGTTTTATTATAATTTCGAATATCGAATGAACGAATACGAATGGATTTATTGAAAATAAAGTTAGGCATGTTTTTTTATTATTTTCCTGTAGGTTAGCTACTAAGTGACTACTTATTCGATAGAAAGTTCCGTAATTTTTTTTTTATTATAGTCTCCTTTTTTTTTAAAGTCACTGTTCTATAAAAGTTTATTAGTTTTCTTAACAGAAAATCAGATTGTGAAAATTTTAAAGTAAATATCAATAAAATTATGCCTTCTAACTTATGCAAAGGAAGATCATCAGTCATGTGTCTGATAGCTCTGGTTGACGTTTAAAATAATTCCTACATTTTGTTATTACTGAAGCCTGTGTTTTGAGGTAAGTTCTATTTGGTGCAAAGTGTACTAAGAGCATTGGGTTTAAATCCTGATTCCTACTGATATGTATGTTTGGATGTTTGTTACTCAATCACACTAAAACGGCTGAGCTAATTTGGATGAAATGTGGCAATAAGATAGTTTATAACCTGACTAATATTAAAAATATGAAAGTTTGGATGTTTAGATGTAGGTACGTATGTTTGTTACTAAATCACGCTAAAACGGCTGAGCTTATTTGGATGACATTTGGTACTAAGATAGTTTATAACCTGGATTAACACATAAGGTGATTTTTATCCCGGTAGTATGTTCCTGTGGGATAATTTTCGACTACCACGCGGGCGAAACCGCTGGCAAAAGCTAATTCGGAATAAAGCGTTGCTCAAAGGCTTGCGTACTCATCAAGCTATGTGACCTAATTACAGTACACTTAGTATTCAACATTTTTGTGGACATCAAATGTGCTTTGTTTTGAGGATTTTTAAATATATTTGTGGCCTGAAATAAAAGGAAAATGTTCTAAACGTGGGCCCAAATGCTAGGATACATTTTTTTTTAATTCCGATTTTTTTCGATAAGAGTTAAACGTAAGTCGTTTGCATATTATGTTTCTAAATAGATAGAATATAGAATACATACATAATTTTCGGGGATACCGTAACGTCGTAGAACGTTACTACAATAAAACAACTTTTCTGTCCCCTCATTTTCTTTGAATTGAAAAAAAAAACAACCAAGTAATGTACAAAATGTCTCCTAATAGAGAATTTTCTAATTAGCAATCCAATAAAATCACTAATATTAGGTCTTTACCTATGAAATTGCCGTTTTGCAGTACTGGCCATTTCAAATCAAAATAATTTTTGTTTGGGTAAGAATTCTAATTTCAAATTAATTTTATTTTAAAAACATGGATTTTTTTTTCCAAAAGTAGTCATTTGTTTATTGATTAGTGTTACATTTTCATCGCATTTCAATCTTTTTCGTCATCATGGATACGTTAAAATTCGAGTAATTATGGCATATGAGTACCGTCGTGGCAGCAACGCGGCACAAGCGGCACGCAACATCAACGACGTTTACGGAGCTAACACTACAAACCAACGCACCACCTGTTATTGGTTTGCTCGCTTCCGTTCTGGAAATTTCGACCTAAAAAATGAACCTCGCGGTCGTCCGAAGACTTTGGTCGACAATGACGAATTAAAGGCGATTGTGGAAGCTGATGATACACAATCTACGGCTGAATTAGCAGCAGCTTTCGACGTTAGCGTCAAAACAATATTGGTCCATTTGCGTCAAATTGGCAAGGTAAAAAAGCTTGACAAATGGGTGCCCCACGAACTCAATGATCGTCAGCGCGAAGTACGCGTCGAGACGTGCCTTGCACTGCTCAACAGACACACAAATGAAGGAATTTTGAACCGCATTGTTACCTGCGATGAAAAATGGATTCTGTTTGATAACCGCAAGCACTCAGCAAGTTGGTTGGATCCTGGTTCAGCACCTAAACAATGCCCTAAACGAAAACTTACCCCTAGAAAAGTGATGGTCACTGTTTGGTGGTCTAGCGCCGCCGCCGGTGTGATTCATCACAGCTTCTTACCAAACGGGGTGAGCATTACTGCAGATGTGTACTGTGAAGAACTGAACACAATGATGGAGAAGCTGGCACATCTCCAACCAGCATTGGTCAATCGCTCGTCTCCGCTGCTCCTGCACGACAACGCGCGACCTCATACTGCACAGCAGACGGTCTCCAAGTTGCAAGAACTGGGGTTGGAAGCTCTCCGTCATCCGCCCTACTCACCAGACCTTGCGCCTACAGACTACTACTTTTTCCAGAATTTGGATAACTTCTTGGCGGGAAAAAAATTCAATACCCGAGAGGCAGTACAAAATGCCTTTGAAGAATTTGTTGCCTCCCGTCCAGCTGATTTCTTTAAGAAGGGCATCAATAAACTGCCACTGCGATGGCAAAGATGCATTGATTGCATGGGTGATTACTTCGATTAATACAAATAAAAAATACATGAAAAAAATTCGTTTAAATTTTTTCATACAAAACGGCAATTTCATAGGTAAAGACCTATTATAATAAATTAGCCACTGAGAGATAGTGACGTTCGTAATCATTTTAATATCCGAATTAATATTCGATCTAATAACAGTTACCAAGGCTTAGATACAGTATCCGAAAAAAAAAACAACCTATCTGCGTTAGTATTTTTCTCGAAAATTTTATCTGAAAAAAAAAGTATTGGTATTCAGGTTTTCCACTGGGATATGTAGATAGATATTATTAAAATTATGCCAATCATCTTGAACGGTTGATACCCGATAAATTCCATGTTCGTTAAGGTCGTGTCAAAAATGACAGGTTAATAATTTATGGGGTTCAACCGTGGAGCAATTTTTTTTCCTACTGACAACCAACGCCGATGAGAACATTTTCATCCGTTTTCTTTGATTATTATTGACACAATTTCTATTTTATATTATGCTAGCTGACCCGACAGATGTTATCCTGTCTTATCCATGAATATTGAATTCGCATTGGTATAATATCATATTTTGATATAATATCAGATTTATAATATCAGATTTTGTAATTGGTTTTAAACCGTTTTAATTAAAGAAATAAATAAATAAATAATAAAAGTCAATATGGTTGTTAAGTTTTCTTAAATTTTCTAATGTTACGTGCAACTTTCTTATTTTTAACCGACTTCGAAAAGAAGGAGGTTATTTATTCGACACGTTTATATATATTATATATTTTTTTATGTATGTTCGGGCATAGCTCCGTCATTTAAAGACGGATTTTCAAAATATAGTTTTTGTTCGAAAGGGGTTTATTCCGAAATGGTCCCATTTACGGAACTCTTCAAAAAATAACTGCAAATCAACCACGATTGCTGTTGTCGCATAAATATGCATTGTTTTGACCAAGGGTGATGAAATTTTGAATTGGCGTGGGGTAGGTACTATAACTAAAAGTGTAAAATAAAAACATAAATTATTAATATTTATTACTTATTAGGCGGTGGTAAAAATATTAAATACCTATCCAAAGTCACCGACTGCCGAATTTAAAGTTATTTTTCACTTTGTAGTGTTTTTCCGGAAATCGGTTGTTTTTTTTTTTTGGAAAAACTTTTTATTTTTTTTCATCTCTCCTGACAATAACAAACTCAACAAAAGAGAATGAGCAAATTTGGTCCAACCGTTCACGTGTGATGCCGTGATCAAGAGAAATAGGGATTCATTTCTTTAAATATAGATTGATTCTTATGTATTTTGTAGAATGATTGATATAAACAAATTTGTTTTGCTTTACGGCAGTTTGCTACACGCATAACTTCATACACAACTTCTACCATTACGCACCTACATTCCTAGAATACCACCCATAATTAGCCTACCCATATATATACCAGGAAGTTTTAAAAGTGTGTAGGAGAGAAAGTCAAAATTCCTGAAAGTTCCATTCTAAAAATCCTGTGGGTTGGAGTGGGCGCTATTTTGTTTTATTTGAATAAATTGCTCGCTTCGCGGGTGGTGGGAAGCATTTGTTTTCACTTAGAAAACCACTCGACGCTCTTGCGAATCCACCACTTAGGTTGGGGCTGTGAAATGAGCGGGTAAGCCAGTTTGTGGGATAAAAGTGGCATTGCGTTTCTACAAAGGGAATGCGCGAAATGCAGAGTATGCACTGTTTTGTTCGGCTGTTCTGCTGTCACACTGCATAAAGTTGTGGCATGTTTTTTGGGCTGCAGTGTTGCTCTGCACCATTTTCAAAGCCTGATATTTGTATTTTTTCGCGAAAATACTAAATTGAAAATTGCTGTGCCCTACATGGTCCATAATTGTTTCTATTTTATTTATGCTTACCACCTGAATGTGTACAATATATTCCAATAAAGATTAATTGAAATTAATGATTATGTAAACTGATAGATCATCCTTTATTGTATAACTTAAAGATTACATTTTATTTTAAATTAAAAAACAAGATTATTTTTAATTTACATTAACGACCTCCCACGCCAAATCCACCATCCAATGGTACTGTTCGCCGACGATAGTACAGCACTCTTAAAATGCGAAAATATTGAAAATTATGAAAACTGTATAAACTACACCATTAAAACTATAATAAATTGGCTAAATAGTAACAACTTACAAAAAACAAAGAAAATGATCATATCAATGATCTTAATACCTTTAGGGCTGATTTTACCAAACAAAAGATATCTTTTGAATAAAATTTACATCTGACAATTCTAATATGTTTTAAAGTCACTTTTTTAGTGGCTCCACATTAGTATTGACCGTGCAGTCAAGCAGAAAGTGTTAAGAGTGAAAATTAACCCATGAAAATGTGGATTTACGAAATTATCCGACCGCGCTTTCTAACCCTAACTTCAACGTTATTTGCTCAAGAAGTAAAGGGGGTAAAAGGGTCTTTATTTGTTGTACTTTATTATATTCAATGGTAACAAATTACTGTAGGCAAAACATAATTTTCTTAGTACTTATTTTTAAAACAAGATTCTTTCTAACTACGAAAAAAAAGAAATCGAAGGCTTTCACGAACTAAATTATCAGGTATGTTCAGTGTTATGTTTTGGATCAGTCTACCGCTTTCTATTTATTATTTTCCAAGTTAATTTATTTCTTTAATACTTCAATGCAGGTCATTACAAAACATTCGAAACATTACGAAACACGAAAAACATTAGATTTGCCATATGTCAGCTAGCACACGCCAATACACCATTAAAACATTGAAAACTATAGATACTCAGTAGAAATAAATAATAATAAATAAAAAATACTTAAACAGAACTTACAATCTAAATAAAAGCCTCCAGGTATAAAGGGCATGCCCACTTACATATGCAATTCTGCATTATGTAAATATAGCTAACTTGAAGTAACAAAAGTACTCTTCAAAAAATCACAGCAAATCAACCGCGATTGCTGCTATCGCATAAATATGCATTGTTTTGACCCCAAGGGTGATGAAATTTCGAATCGGTGTGTACTATAACTAAAAAGTGAAAAATAAAAAAATAAAAATTTCAAAAAACCACATGCGAGTTCCGGAAAAACACTACTAAGTGAAAAATAACTTTAATTTTGGAAGGCGGTGACAATTAAACTAGGACCTTTGGAATAAAATTAATAAAAAGTTAATACAATTAACAATAACAAAACCATGGTCAGCAAGACGACCAATCCACAAGCAGCACCCATTCACAAGCATAACGCAAAGATCAGCCATTCTAACCCCCCTCGCCATATTTGAGGGAAGGTGGCAACCCGACCCTCAACGCTACCCCAAGCAGTGACATCTAAGGGAGCATGACGAACTTGCTGCCGGTTGCACTGGCAAGAATAAAATGAATAGTTGAGGTCGCTAGCTAACTACATATTGCAATACTACTCATAAAAAAAATTTGTAATGAGTTGATTACTCGTAGTAAACTTTAGCACCTAGTTGGTGAATTGCTCGAACAGCTCGTTTTTGAAAAACATAACATATTTTTAATGTCAGCGAGTTTGCCCCACAGCCGAATGCCGTAGTACATAACGCTGTGAAAATAACTAAAATAAATAAACCGAGTTGCATCAACGTCAGTGTATTGTCTTACTTTCCTGACGGCGTAGGCGGCTGAACTGAGCCTTCCCGCTAGACTTGATATATGTTATCCCCACTGAAGTTTGGCATCTACTGTTATGCCTATAAAAACTGCCGAGTCTACAGTTTCAAGCATCTCATTATCTAAGACGATGTTGGATCCTAGATTCTTAACATTCGGTAAGGCGAACTTGATACATTTCGTTTTCTTGGCATTGAGAACTAGGTTATTTGCGGTAAACCAATCCGTAACCATTGAGAGTGCACTGTTTACGTCATCAAAATCTTGTCTGTTCCTGTCTACTTTAAAGATAAGAGAGGTATCATCAGCAAAAAGTACAACGTTACAAATGTACAGAGGCGGACTTAATTTATACTAACAACACGACTTCCTCTAATTCAATATAATCATAATGAACCCAACGCCATACATCTAAGTAGAACCATACTTACCAGCCGACTCACATGCCCACAACACTTTCCTTCAACCCATTATTTAGCTCAAAAACAATCTAGTTTCCAATTTAGCTTCCCTCTGTTCCCCTCCGCCCTCTGTTTGCCTCTCCTAAGAGTCTTTAAAGCCATTACAGCTTGCACTTATCTTTATTGATTACCAGCTGTTGCCAAACTACTTTGTGTCAGATTCCTGGTGCCTTAAAGTTGGCTCCTAATGCACAAAGTAGTAGTCACATAACTGACATTAGTCAGGGTTTGCAACTTAATTACTAACTGAGAAACTTCTAGGGACTGTTTTGTTTATGTGAGATGGGAGAAGCCTTTTGAGAGTGTTCGCAGACGGCATACAATCGCTTCCAATTATTTTTTTGTAAAACCTAATTGAATCAGTGGATATCAACGCGCACACGTCCTGAATAATGAAGGTCCAAGCGCGGGGTGTGCAAGCGCGTATAAGGAAACCTAGGGCAGACTTATTGAAAAAATCTTATTCAGACCGTTGTTGCACTGAGTGAAGTTCCTGTTTTTCAATTTGTTTCTTCGTGAAATTGGTTTAAAAAAAAAAAGTCCTCGAAACCGTATTTCGGCCATGCCGCCAATCTCAACGGAGACCAACTTTTGGCACGGGAAATATTATAATGCATACTGTTTTTTCACTCTCATAGTTCGATGGAACAGAATGTAATATGACACGATGGGATAGAGATAGGGCGCAGGACCAACGGCTTAATGTGGTTTCCGAGGTACGGTAGTAGCACACCGCCAAGGAATGGTACCCACAAACTCATGCCAGCAGTAGTGCTTGTGACCACTAGACCAAGGCAGCCGAGTCTGATCTCGTTAAAAAAACAACAGATTTCAAAACAATCTGTCCTAAAGTCGACTTTAAAAGCGACATTCAAACAGCTCATTCTAGTATACTGTTCAGCTTAAATTTAAAGTTTTCTACCCTCAATATATTTAATTCAGCGTTTTAAAATTTATAACTACTTCTCCGCCATTTTATTGGCCGTAACCGTATAATATTTTGAACATAACACGTTGTGGATTAAAGTGTTTCGAGTCCTTTTCTAGAGTCGAGAGATTTCTTTTGTTTTATTCATAGGTAGCTCGTGAATCTTGAGTTGGCGTCCTTACAACTTGGGGCACGTTTCATTCAATATTTTGGGGGTAGTTTGTAGTTAAAGAGAATAAAGGACGAGTTGCAATTATTTTGTAGTGTTCTCGCTTGTAGAGCGAGATCCTGCGTGGGCTGGCAACGTCGCAGTTTTAGCGGTGTTTCGTTACTATTTAGAACGAATTATTTTGAAACTTTCACTCTTATATAAAAACATTTAATCGTTATAAATACTGCAAATATAAATTATATGCGAATTTGTCGATTTTATAAGTAAATACCACAATGACAAAAAAAAATTACTTAAAATTGTAAATAACTACGATCTAGTGCTTGGCTGAAAAAAAAAGTACTTTGATTTAAACTTAATCAAAAAACCACTTGATATCGCATTGACAGCCCACGCAGGATGGACGATCTTACATGGTATCGAAAGTATCTTATTTGCCTCTTTTAACTATAGTAGAAAATAGACGATCATTATTGATAGCCTTTTGACCGCCACCGTAACAAAGGGAACGTAACGCCTACGTGTTCGCTGAAAGGTTAAGCAGAGGCACGCGAAATGTGGGTGTCCGAAAGGCACAACTTTCGTACACCCACAATTCGCCGGTCATGTTTGAGTCCCATGCAATTATTAAGGGGCGAGACAACAAAGAGAAAATATGTCAAAATGGGCCGAACACACCAGAGAAAAGCGAAAGCGTGAAGTATTAAAATGTTTATTGAGGATGATATTCTCGTAGCATGTATGTCTATTTCTATTTTCTTTATAAATTCCTTATTCTATCACATTAACATAAAATTTATATAATTTTTCTATTAGTTCGCTGTACCAGTAGTTTCAAAATTATTGTTTAATGCACCGGGTGACGTCATTACGTCAAAGCCGGCTATCCCTGAAAACCAGCGCTGGGGCTCTGTCTGGCATAGGGTCGCAGCATAATGCTGACTGATAGCCGTTTTGCGTGGATGTGACGCATGTTTCCCTCAACCTTTTCTTATTTTTTTTGTGTTCCTTATCTTTTTGTGTCATGTTTACCGCAAATAAACGTTTTTCTTTCTTTCTTTCTTCTTTCTATTAACGACTTTTTAATCGAAAATACACTTATCCTATAGCAATCTGCCTATCTTTTATTGGGGTCGGGTTCCAATCTAACTGGATGCAACTGAATACCAGTATTTTACGTGGAAAGACTGCCTATCTGACCTCCACAACCCACTTACTAGGTACCTTTGGGTAAGACTGGTTGTCAGACTTTCGGGCTTCTGACGACGAGTAAAGACTGTCAAAGACCTACAAATGACAGCGGAGACCAATAGATTACATACTTTCCGAGGCACGGAGGGGTCTTGGTAAATAAAAATGGTCACCCATGGGCCAACCGCGGCAAGCAAAGCATGACTTAATCTATCGATTCGAGCGACTGTTATTACTTAGCAAAGAGCCCTTCACAATTATCCTATAGTATTTTATGTTTTTTTTTTGCAACAAACCGAATTATTATGAACCATAAATATGAATAAATCTTAAAGCTAAGTAAGTGTTATGTGCGAAACAAGTATTTTTATTTAAAATCGTTTAAAAAAATGAAGTTCAAAATTTGCTTCACGGTATCCTTTTTTTTGGGAATGACATCTCGCATTTCAACCTATGAGGTTGTCGTCTGCTTAACCGGACTTGCCTGTGATAATCCTAATAAATTAATATTACCAGCCAGGGCTTAAAAAACTTAAAACTAGAACGATTGCTCGCTAAGGGCACCCCCTGTGGGATACGGACCTCGACTTAGGGCATCGCTGGTAGAGGCAGCAAGGGAAAAACTGAATCAGACTGAGTTCACGTGTTCCTGCAAGGCCCAACGGTCATAACTGAAAAATTAGTGACTGTGAGGCGTTGGTGACAATTTGAGTTGTCAAAAGCTCAGACTTTAGAAAGTCTGAGAAAGAACTTAAATATGTAGTCAAGCTATCATAATGTCTCACGTACGTGTACCAACAACCACTAAAAAATATAACCTGCACTTCGAGTAAATTCTGTTCTTAGCAGTAATTGTCGCGTGCAATTAGCTAAAAAAAGTAGAATGAATTTCAGAGTGTATGGATTTTCAAGGGACTTTTTTTGCACTCCATGGTAAGTAATTACTTTATCCCAACAAATAAAACACTCAACTTGTTACAAAAAGACGTCATAATAAATTAAAAACTCAAAAACGTGAAAAGCCCTACATGACACAAATTATTTCATTCTGCAAACAAAAAAATCACGAGGCGACTCCATTCTCATTGTGGGTTCGGCTCACGAGAACCATGGAGTCGTGTATACTTAATTAAATTTGAAAGGGGCCCTCAAGTTTTCATGCACTCTGTTGCTTTTTATATGGCGTGCGACTCCATCATTAGTATGGTGTCGACATCGTGTCAAAGGGAACACAGTCTACTTTTTCATTAATTTTAATGATAATAACATGGATACTTTTGAGAATGAGTGTGGAGATCTAGTTTCGTACGTAATTAATTGTTTGTAGTGTTTTGAATATGGTGGCAGAATAAATTGTAGTAAATAGTTTTTTTTTTTATAATTTTTGAATAGGATGAAACTATTTTTTACTCAGCAAACTAGGTTTATTCAAGTCTGTTTTTAATTAAGGCTAGATGACGTATCATTAAAAGGCAAATTCTGAAGTTTAGATATTAAGTAACGAATATCTTGCGTTATTCTTTACGACTTGAATGTCATTGCGAGGCGCTTTACTAACTTTAAAAGGCTATGGACATATTAAGACACCAGGACATTATTTAAATCTGCATAATGCGACATTTTTGTAGAAAAAAAAAGTTGACTTATTTTCTCTTTAGGTGCTATTTAAAAAAAAAAAAACGGCAAAATAGGCGATATGGCTAGTTTCTAAAAACCGTCTCACATTATTTGGACGTTACTAATTATATCTATTTTCATTTATTTAAAGTACTTATTTCGTTAAAAAACCATTAAGAAATACACTGATTATATTTAAGCATCAAAACGCTACAGCATTATGGCTTCGAATCAGTCGAGTGACGTCACATGTTGGTATGTCATGGCACGCGGCCAGCAATGACAGATGGATGTTCATAAACGTTTAACGTCACAGTAAATTAATCCAATCAAAACCGTACAATCATATCGTTCCAACTTCAAAACAAATAATTTTTAAATGGGTTTTCTTTTTAAATATTCAATATAAAAAATGTGTTTTAATGCAAATTGCTTTTAAAATCTACACGGACGGCAATAAATAATTAATTATTTAATACATTGACAAATAGTATATTTTATATCGAGGGACTAAACAAAGCGAGAAAAATAGTCAATTTAGTACAAAAACATTTCATAAATATTACTTAATAAAATAAAAATCACAAAAGATTTTTTTACTTGAAGCTAAATGTACAATTCGAATTATTTGAAAAACCATGGAACTAAAACTTTCAACATTTTCGCAATGAAGATGGAGATGGTCCACACTCCACAGATAAAAGTATATTTACTGGCTGTTTGAGTTTGTCTATGTCACATGAAGGAAATTAAAAAACTAATTACTTTTCACTCCCTAGAGACTAAGTGGTCACTTTAGTACCGCTTCGTAAGGCTATATTGGCGTACTTTTAGAGCATGAGAAGTGGAAAAGCATACTGTTGGATTGTCATCTGCCACATGACGTTTGTCGGTTTTATAAAGTAGACCCCTGTATACTCAAAATCAATTATGTTGCTTAGCACTACGACGGCTTTCCATTCCTTTATCTGTAAGTAATCTGTAGTGTCTTTAGTCTTCTAAAGGATTTGAAACTGGATTTATTTTATTCCTTCCCGCGTTATCTTGTCTTTACTGCACGGATTTCATGGAAGACGTGGGGAGATAAGATGAAATTCTTTATTACATTTTCTTTTTTTGCCGCTATGTTGTCTTAAATATATTTGGGTAAGTATGTTTCATTTGAATTTAATTTTTCCAGTACGCATTTTTTTTGTACCTACGTGTTTTATTTCGGTCTATCGATACATAACACAATTTTATTACATAAGGCATTAATATGGACATATGGCATCCAACTGTGGGGCTGTACTAAACCAACCAATATTAAAATTATACAAACATTCCAGAATTAGGTAACCAGGAGTATTTTTAATGAACTCTGGTATATAAGAAATGACGACCTCCATCGTGACCTAAAAATGGAACCAGTCACCAACATAATCCAAAAATTGGCTGAGGCCCATGAACAACGACTCCATCTACATGTGAACATCGAGGCCATTCAGCTGTTAGACCAAACAATTAAAGTGCCAAGACTAAAACGAACAAAACCTTTTGAGTTAGTGTAGTGTAGAAATAATAGTAACAATGACACACATAATAACACATGAACAAAGTGTTTATACATAATTGCATCATATCAGACTCTAAGTGGAACGGACTCGTATAAAGTACAAAGGACACTATTCCAAATTTTAAAATAATCATCATGTTTAATATTAAGTTAGATTAAAATTGCTTATTAGTTTTATAGACTGGCACACAGATAGGCTATAACCTACATTAACACATGATACTTTTTATCTTGGTAGTATGTTCCCGTGGAATAATTTCTGACATCCACGCGGGTGATGCCGCGGGCGGAATCTAGTAGCAAAATGAAATATTTTTGGTTCAGAATACTGAATCCATGGTGACTGGTCGAGAGTCAATTCCTCTGCCAGTTCTGACACCCTGCATAACTAAGAACGTGCGAGGTGTCACACACAATTATAAATTGTTCCATTTGTCACTTACACCCACTCAAAAAAGTTAAGTAGGAGTATCACGTATCATTGAAAGGTTAAACCTAAATAATAGGCTTCAGCCAACCTAAACAAATAAAGATTCTTTTACAAGAATAGCCTTTGTTGTCCTTCAGGCGTCGAGACAATAATATAAATAGAAAACAAGTGTTTAAAAACTCGCTTAGGGATAAATTGATTTGACAGGACTAAAGTCAGGCTGACAGGCTGTCAAGATCCGAAACTTGAATAGATATTGTCCTCGAAAGCTTACCTATAACGAGTATGAGACAATTTTGTTGGAAAAAATGTTTATTATATGAATTTTTATTTTGTATCCTAATTCAAGAAAATTGTTGTGGAGATATTTTTATGAAGTGTAATAAATACAGTATCAAATTGGCCGCAAGTAAATTATTAGTTTGGAATTTTCTTTTTTTTTCTGCTGACTTCACAAACGTGACAATGTGTGTTTGATAAGATTAACTCTGAATTTTGTCGATATCTAAACACTATAAAATAAACTAAAACTGAATTTTCTTTTTACTCATCTTTCAAAAGATTACATAAACTGTGGTCGACAAAAAAAATAATCAAGGTGAAAGAAAAATAGAAACAATAGGAAAGCTGCAACAATGATTTCTAATGCGGTTTTTAATGTATGAGAGTACGTCACAGTGTCATTTTACTTGTTTATTATTTATTTTTTATAAACATTGGCACCTTGTAGTATCTTCATATTCGTATGCTTTGTACTCATTTGATTATGCTTTTGTGTGTCTTAGTATTTGTAGAATATTATTTTGAAAGTTAGCTAGATAGGTATGATATTATATACGTATATATTGTATACGTGCATTTAACATTAAACAATAGCATAATTGACAACATTATCAAATTACTAGAACACCCCATAAATTAGTTACACGATAACCATACAACAGATGTCACTAATAAACGTTTCTGTTTATTAACTGGCGTATCTCAATAACGATAGCGTAATGCGGATGTGACGTCATAAATAATACGCCGGCTGGCTATGTACATAGAATAAGATGCAATAGAAGCGAAACTCTTGGTCCAAATGTATTATGCTGGCGGCAGTTTCGTCGAAAACGTGGCTGCCTAATCTGGTTGGATAAACGTTTCTGTTTTTTACCCGACTACGACAAGGGTTATGATTTTGACCGCTATGTATGTTCATCTGCTCCCTCATAACTTCTAAACTAGTGATCATAATATAACAAATAAGGTATCGTTTGAACCTTTTTGGTTGCCCACAGGTTATAGGACATCACATAAAATTAAATATGGCGCCCTCTAGAATACATAAACTGACAAACCAATAGAAAAATGCATTCTTTCTGAAATATTTTCTTTATTTCGTACTTTTTCGAGCGTGATTTTTAAGCTTTTGAACTTACTTTTTTGGATAGCACGAGTCAAGCAGCAGTAACAGATTGACTAGTTGTAGAACGAGGTATAGTCACCCAATCAAAAAAATAAAAACTATAAGCACAAAATTCAACAGCCGTTGTGAAACCTCCTAGCACGATCACTTCGATATTATTGTGACATCTACCAATCTATTCGTACTACGAGTCGTATCTCCTTTCTCGCAAAGATGAGACTTGACTCTCAGCAATCAAATCAAAGGAGGAGGTTCTCAATTCGACTGTATTTTTATTTTTATGTTTGTTGGCTCAGAATTTTCAACCGGGTTAACCGATTTTGATGATTCTTTTTTTTATTTGAAAGCTGGTGCTAATATAGATCTGATGATGTGTTTCAGAGACAGACAACGGAACTCTTCAAAAAATGACAGCAAATCAACTGCGATTGCTGCTATCGCATAAATATGCATTGTTTTTACCCCAAGGATACTGACATTTCGAATTGGTGTGAGGTAGTTACTATAACTAAAAAGTTAAAAATAAAAACGTTTTCCAAAAAAAAAAACAACCGACTCTCAAAAAAACACTACAAACTGAAAAAAAATAATTTAATTTCGGAAGTCGGTGACTGGTGACATGAAAATTTAAAAAAAATACTTATCCAAAGTCACCGTCTTCCGAAATTAAAGTTATTTTTCACATTGTAGTGTTTTTTTTTAAGTCGGCTGTTTTTTGTATTATCATAGCAGGGCAAGGTTAGGTCATAATTTCAAAGACATGACGCACACTCGAAAAGAAATGAATACAAATGCTCAGAATGTCGCTTCTATTCACCGGTTTTCTATTCTATGGCATACACATTTGTTAGGCGACAGCTTGGTAAGTTTAGGCGTGAGTTGTGATGTGATCCTGTTTCTACATAGTTTTAAGTTAAGCGAAGTAGTGTTGCAGTAATAACCAATCCTGTTAATGATGTTATGATGAAGCGAATGCTGTGTTCAACTGAGGTATTCTTTGTTCTTCTCTATAACAGTGGGTCTCTAAACCTACAAATCCAAACTGTTTGCCTGTGTATTGTTTTGGCAATACTCTCCGCTCACAATTAATGGTTGTTTAGGCCTGCCTTTATATAGTAGCCGTAAGAGCGGTTTTCGTGGTTTAACTGTGTTACTTCTATCCGATATAGCAAAATATGCTATTCATATAATTCTTTTCAGAGTAGTGATATTGGAAAAACCGACCTTATCTCGTTTTTAAAATATGGTTGATGTGTAGAAGCGTTTGTACATACCTTCTTACGGAAATGAAATCATTTAACACACTCAGCACGAAACGTGTCAATAGCAACCTTAACTGTGACTACCCAGCAGTGCAAGCAACTTTGACGTGTTGTAATAAAGGCGAAAACAATTGAAAATCATCGATGGTCGGTTGTTTTATCCACATGTTGTCTTTGTCGAATAAAATTGTTAAGAGCATACTGAAGGAACGAAACTTAATTGCGAAATAATTGCGTTCGTTTAACTTTAACATTAATTATGCAATTAAAATGTAAGATATTTAATCGTTCACTCTATCGTATGTTTTAGTAACACGACTATTTGTAGTAGCCTAGACAGAAGAAAAGGATTCTCGAAAAAACTAAATTAACCCTTAAATACTTCTTAAATTTTTTTATAATAACAAAACTACATATTTTTTTTTAAATGTGCATTTGTTTTAATAAGACGAAGGAAATACTTCTTTCTACATTCTAGATAGAACCGCCACGCTTCAATTAGCGCCAGAAGTTGGTGCACACTTAAATCTGTTGATAAACTCGATTTAAAAATCTATTCTTTCACCGCTGAACTTACATAGGAAGTTTATAGGTCGATGAGAATAATTTAATACTTTGAACTGTCCTTAATTAATTTTGTATATTTTCTTCAGAACACAAACGGAACATATGGCTAGGTACATTAGGTAGATAGGTTCTAATTGGGCAACCTGAATTTCCAGTAGAAATGAATTGATCAAACGACAGATCAGTTAAACGACATGATGTTATTGTACGACATACTTAACAACAAATTTGACTGTTCACAACTAATAAGCAGAATAAACTTTAACGTCCCACTCAGGCGTACCAGACATACCACTATGTTATCAGTACCATCGGCCTCCACTAATTACCTAAAGATGTCACCATTCTTGCGTCTTCCAGCATTATACAACGACAAATTCCCAACATTGGACCCCTTCAACACCACACGGAACAGATTTAAAAACGAGATTATCCAAATACTCCTTCAAACGCCGGTAACTCGGCAAACTCAGTAGTGCCAGTTTAGTGAGTTCAGTCACACACACACATCATCACACACATTTACAGCACCTACATCGCACAGATACACGCATACACACACTTTAAATATTAATAATTATGTCACTCTCTGTTTCTTTCATATTTTCTGAGTACTTCGTAATTGGCGTAATGTTTAGAATTATTAATAATGTTATACTTTCTGTCAGCTGTGAAGATACCTTATAGCAAATAAATAAATAAATAAATAAATAAAAGTGGTCCTTTGATCATTTCATAATGTCATACTATCTACTGTTAGTTGTATAAATGCTGCTTACTCACCTGGTAACGCCTTAGACAACCCCAACGGTACCTACTGAAGATCAAACATGGCCTATTTTTAGCCAAGAATGTGTGCTTATATCTTTACAAACTACTTTTGCACGAATACACTGTTTTTATTATAATTTTTATTAATCGTTTATTTCAGGCATTTAGCACCCACAAAATTAAAATTGAAAACTTATCCTAAAATAAAAAATAAACTAAACAAACGACGAACTTATAAGCAAAAAAACGTTTTACCTTCATTTGAAGAAGTATGCTCTGATGACCCCCAAAGTTCTGAGGAGTGAGAACTCCTCAGAACTTTGAAAAAATGTCCTCAAATGAAGGTAAAACGTTTTTTTTAATAACCTCTCGGTTGAGAGCTCAAAATCCCAGCTCCACACTATTGACATTATTCATTTCATATTATTATTAGTGTACAAACTGGCCTAGTTGCCAACTTGGGGTTGAAAAGACAACTATAAAATAGCTACTACTTTCTGATATACACCAGAAACCATATACCAGTAGTGGATTTGCTGGATCTGCCTGCGGTGGTCAAAAGACTTAAAAGAGGCCAACTTATTTGATTGGTAGAGGCGGCGATGGCTGCTCCACCAGAAAAGCCATATTATCCTACAACAAATTCGCTTATGGTCTAACGATTGATTACAAATAATAATTGTATAGAAAAAAAAAGTACTTAAAAATACCGTATTTTAACTAAATAATAGACATCAAACCACTGCAAAATATGATGTCAAAACAGAATGGGAGCCTAAAAAATTGTATACATCCGAATTGGCCACCCTATACATATATTATGTTGTCTGATGTTAAGGCTGCTCTTCCACCTATATATATACATATACAGCTATGCTGTGAGGATGTCTAGGTTAAGCTACGAAATGCTGTGCAGTGCTATGAAGATACGCCTCCATGATGTAGCTGTGCGAGGAAGATGCGCAGCTCGAGCTATGCGATGCATCGATAGTAACTACCACTCAGGCATCCATAGCTCTCATCCATAGCACGCATCTCTAGCACGAATCCTTCCATAGAAAAACCTAGCTTAGCTGAACCCGTTTCCACCAGTACCGGCCTACCATACTAGGTAGACCAATGAATATGATTGGTGGATATCAGTATTTATTAGACTCGCACAGGAATAACAGAAACTTAACTACACAATATACTTAATAAAATTTAAATTTTAAAAAGTAACCTAAAAAACAAAGTCCTGTTATACGATGCCAAAAGGACCCCTATCTCAGCATGATGGTGCAACATAAAAAAAAAAATTAAACGTATCCATAGCAACGTAGCATACATAGCTCATGATGTGGCTAATGCAACCTGTCTGGACTGCGGAGGTAAGTATACCATTCCCTGGTATACAATTTTGACAACCTAATTATGTACTACGGAAAATTAATATCAAACGATGTCTGGGATCCTCCTGGCATAACGTTCTCTTTGGGGTAAAGATATACTCGTACATACCTTGACGAGTAATGACCGGTTATTGAGACCCCGAGCTTAGGATAGTCAAGAACGGTAAAAAATTAAAAACATTTACGGTCCAACATTTTATTTTAGTTAAATTTGTGAACTTTGTGTTCTGTCCTCATAAAGTTAAATTTTAAAACCCTGATAGGGGAAATGGTTTTAAATATAAAATGAAAGGTTAATTTGCTTTTCATTTCATGTAAGTACTTAAACAATTTTGTAATTACTTTGTCTGTTGACATCATTTAAAACGATGACGCATTAATAAATACGTGTAATTATTACTGGGGTATGAAATATGAATATAATAATCACGATGATTCTCATATTACTGTGATATGGAAATAAATAAATAAATAGGTACCGTACCAAATTAGTTTTTAAATCAACTTTTCTGATGCATTATCAGCCCATAATGTTCCCACTGCTGGGACACGGGCGTTTTCTCTATGTGAGGGAGTAGGCCGTAATTGACCATGTGGACTTAGTGCGGGTTGGTGCAGGAGCTTTCGGTACGTTGCGAGACACGGGCGAAGTCAGAAGTGTGAATGTGTGATCTGCCCGGCTTGGGCGGAGCACCGCCGTGTCCTTGTAGAGGCGATCGGCGGCGGCGATCACTTGTGTCCGGCTCTGGTACAGGCCATGGTATGGAGCGAGTGTGCATGAGTAGCCGTCGCCTCCTTCTGCGAAGCACTGATGCTCGCGAAGAGGGAGGCAGTGCATGCGAGGGAAAGGCTGTATATGCGCCCTCACGGTCGTAGCCTCCGCAGGATACGCCCTGGGTGTCGGGAATCCCAGACTGATTCTTGGCTACAGTAGGCGCGGGCTTGCGGACGGCAAGTAATAGGCAGCTCGCTGTCCGGTAAGGTCAAGCCCGGGTCAACAGCGCGTTGTGTTCCACGCGCGCCTCAAAGAGATGTCAGCACCAACTGGTGGGGTCTACAAGGACCGATGCCTGCCAGGGGTACGGGTTGTTCGATAGAGATACCGTCGCCCCTGGCACACAGGCAACTGAGGGAACACGGGTGGGTTTTAGTCAGTAAAAGTCTGACACGCCCTCTTACTCCACCCAGAGCGAGAGAAGTTATTTGACGATTTCCCACCCAAAAAAAAGCCCTACTCTTATATTCTTCCATATTCATACTCAAAACTTTTCTCATGACTTATAAAATTCTGTGAATGATGAGGTAATGAACTCATCATCATCGTTTCAGCCGAAGAACGTCCACTGCTGGACATAGGCCACCCCCAAGCACTGCCACTTTGACCGGTTCTGTGGTTCTCGCATCCAGCGGATTCCTGCGGTTTTCAATAGATCATCGGTCTACCTTGAAGGTGAGTGATGTACTCGCCATTGATATTAATGTCAACCCCTCTCCTGTCCAGAACCTTGAAGACATTCTCTAGTGCAGCGGTGAACAGTTACGGAGGGATTACGTCTCCCTGTTTAACCTCGCTGCAGAAGGATAGATTTGGAGGTTCCGTCCTGGAGTCTTACGTCATAGTTTCGTTTTCATAGAAACATTTCAGCACCTCGATGTACCAATAGTCAATCTGGCACCGTTGTTGGAGAGACTGCAGTATCGCCCAAGTCTCGATCAATAGCCTTTTTTGTAGTCCAAAATAAGGAAAAAAATTAAACCCTTTTAATTAACAAACATTGCAAAATCGTATTACTTATTTCACAAACACGATCAGAGAGCAAACAAACAATACTGTTTTTCATAAACAAAGCAAAACAGGCAAAGGTATGATGAACTGTGCTTGTTAAAATATTCAACGGATTACAGCTCCACAGGTTGGTATACTGTAGTCATTAATCATTGGCCAAGGTTAGTGGTAATGGTGAATACCGACGATTTGGGAATAGGTGAATGTATGTACGTAGTATATCATATCGAGCATCATCAAAATGGTTTCTGTATGAATGTTTTTAGAGTTATGTGAACAGGATCTACGGAAACGATGGATGTTTTAGAATAAAATGTAATTGAGTTAATAGAAAACAAATATATCATTTATTAACTAAATTTGTTTCTAAAACATCCATCGATTTCTTATTAAACATCAACTATAAGCGACGACCCTGGTTACTCATCCCTTTCGGTGACTGGACCCACCTAATACAAGTAAGCCGGGACTTCGACAGGCATAATTTTATACCTTAAAGGTAATCAGTTAGGTAATACTTAGGTAGGCAAATTACTAATATCGGTACAGTACCGCTGGCCCAGCTAAGGGGCCATTACAATAGATAGTTAATTGTGTCTCATTAGCCGGTAGTTGACCAGTTAAAAGGCTTTATAGATATTTTATAATGGTTTAAATTCATTTAGGTAAGGACAGAACTGTGTTTTAAAATACCTTAGGCTCAAAATTTTAGAAACTCATTAGGCACCTTAAATTCAAAGCTTTAAACATTCGTAATTATAAATCCAAACCCAATTTAACTCTAAATGATATTCCTGGGCCAAGAAATAATACGTTTACAATGAAGAGAAATGTTAAAAGGAACCAGGTAGGAGTGACAGTAGATCAGATAAAACTTACATTTACAACAGCTACCCTCGAAAGATTGATGATACTATAGTACCAGATAGATTTTTGTAGAGAAATAAATTCTAGGAAAGTGCTCAATGATTAAGTGGGATGAAACCTGTAATATCTTTCTGACGTTTCTATTTATACGCAAAGAAATGAAATATGATACAATTTTCGGAGATTATTATAAGCTTAAGAATAATATAGATTGGTTTTTAATTTAATCGTAACCCCATGGCTACGAGCGACACGCTAGCGATACGCGTATTGTGACAGCGACTGCGTAAAATATAAAGATGTTGTTCATAAAGTGTTTTTTTAATTACTCGTTATAATTATTACTCTTTTTTTTTCTCTTGTTTATTTGTAAACCTACCGTTTAATGCATGCCATAACTTTATCATCTCATTTTGTCCATGTCGCTTCTTATCATATACCCTCGAAATTCAGAGGTCTGGCTCTTGTGATATAGGAACTTCTAGTTCAAGAGCCAGGGCTACACTTATGTTTGTAACTTGAAGTGAAAAAAAACCAAAGATTTTAATCATTCGATTCACCCTATCGCGGCAAAATATGGTCGCGGTTCTGTTGCGTGGCACTGATTGTGTCAGGGTTATCATCTCTGATACAATCAGTGTCACAGTGCCTTGACTAGATAGTCATGGAAACAACAAAATTATTGTGTTAGCTCAGTATTCTCAGTATAACACTTTTCAAGTATCTTTTAAACCTTTGATGCAGGAATCGCACCACCTGCCGTACGAAGGGATGTCGCATGCGCGCTGGTATAAAAAGAACTAGGAATCCGATTCTCGACATCCGCTCTACGATTACACCATCGGCCATCCAAGACAACACATCCGAATGTGAGAAGCTAATTGTGGGAAGAGCAATATCCACCACCTTTTTCGTTAAACGCCAGGAACAATGTGCCGAAGTGTGGGATTACCCATGCAACACCCAGTGCGAGTGTGTTTTTTTTTTTGGGGCATCTCGCAGTTGGCCTTTAGAGGCCGTGACTGCTCAACCGGGCTTTCCTGGGGCTACCATTAAGATTTTACTCTTAACGCCTCCAGCCAGGGCTTACAAACTAAAATTTAAAAACTAAGCGACTGCACGCTGAGGGCACCCCCTGTGGGGTACGGACCTCGGCTCAGGGCGTCACTGATAGGGGGACAGCTATCACTATTGGGGACAGGCTGGATCAAATTGGCATTATTATTATTATAGGGGGAATTTAAAGCTACTGGCTCAGTTGTGGCGCGGGCTGGCGCTTCAACGAGCAAGGGTCGGTCGGGGTGCGAGTGTGATGCAGCTTTCCACACTATACCCCTCATGGTGGAGTGCCCTAAGTGCCCGTTCCTTGGATGACCAACAAAATGGTACTGATACCGCTATTAACGTGATCACCTACCGGGCTCAAACTATTTCAAATCAAAAGTATATGAGTAACAACGACACGAAAAGAAGAAGAAGAATCTTTGAATTAGAGCATGCTACATGGAACCGCGACGCGACTTGCTGAGCAATGGCGACGAATGGAAAGACGCGCGCGCGTGTCGCTTGACGCTAGTCGCGTCGGAAGTCGTATAGTTAGAGGCCATGCACGGGGCCTTAGTACGAAGATGTTACAAAGGATCTCTCAAGCATTGTTTTCTAGTTGTCGAACAATACATCTCATAAATGTTTACGGGTTTGTGTGAGCTCTATTGTTATAACTAAATATTACTAATTGGCTCGATAAAGTTACACTACTGCTGACTATAATACTAAACAATTGGGTTTCCTAATATCTGCTATCATAAACAGTCAAAAGGTACTGGAAACCACACTTTGACCAACGAAAAAGATATAATTTAGAGTTAGTTTAACGCTGATTTAGTAAACTTTTACCGCCGAAATACCTTATTATGACATATTTTGTATACGAACCCTGTTAAACCACCATTAACACTCATTCTTGACCACTGTACCAATTTGGGAACACTTTATAAATGAAGATTGGTAAAAAAAGTTTAGATGTTAATAATAATGATATCTAATTCGCTAGTTGGCTGACTGGTAAAATCCATAGTCGGCCCATCGCTACTACTAGATTGTTTGTAAACACGATACTCTATTATCTATTACCAATGTTTTTATTTATTGTCGTATTTCGTCCCACATGGTAAATTTGTTATAAATAAGAAGACAAAACACGGATTGTTGAGCAGATACAAAAGGATACATTACCTTCAGAGTACCAATTACAATCTTTTACCTCCTCCTCTTGTTTTTTTTGTTACCTCATCGAAATAAAAGATCCTTATCTTTTGTGGGGACCAAAGAAATACGCGATAACGTTTAAAATCCAAAGCATCTGGTTGACAAGAGCTTTTGCGAGGAAATCCTTCTGTGAGACGGTAACGCCTTCCCTTGGGGAAAATGCCGGGAGTTCGTTATGAAGGAGGACGAGCTTGAATACGAGATTAATACAGCGTTACTCTTTTTTTCGAAAAAAAATGTTGGTGTTCCGCTGGGTAATCATTTTGTTGACACAAACAAAAATGGAAAGTGATTGATATTTGTTTAAAGTTTTTGCGGTATACTTTTCGGTAGATATTATGATAACTTAGGCAGCTATGACATACCGTATTAGTAATAAGGAAAGCAACATTAGGTTGGTCTTAGAAAAAGCATGGTATTCTTAAGGGGATTGTTAACCAAATGAATATTATGGATGTCACATGTCTTCGATTTTTTGGTTCTAGAAATGCCGGTTTCTTCAGGATGTTTTCTTTTACCGTTTTGAGAGCAGTGGTGATTAAATGAAATACACAAAGTAAAGTGCCTGCTTGGGTTCTACACTACAACTTTAAGTCTGGGCCGGTACCACTGGACTACCACTGCTTGTAATCTGCTGCACTGATATGGTTATACCTACCAAAAAAAGAACGCTCTAAATGTTTGTTTACACAAAAATAACATAGTAGGGTGGGGTTAGAATGTGCAATTGCTCGTTTGATCTAAATAGTTTTAGAGTTCCTCTAGTATGCTATTTGAAATAGATATTTTAAATCGATAAGCGTTGCTGAGGATTGAACTCAGTGTGGTGCAACTTGAATTGTATTGTTCGTAACCAACTTAACAAAAGACTACCGATTTATTACGATAGTAATTTGCTCACGATGTTGTGTGTGAGAATTTTTTGAATATAACTCAGGTTCAAAGAAAAATTCCGTTTTGTTGCTTCTTATAAATGGTTTTTTTTATGACAAAACGGTTTGGTCTAGTGCATGATATTCATGGCTGACCTTTACGAGGGCCACAATCCTTGAGAAATAAAGCTTTCTCTTCGAAAACTTTAAACTGTACTTTTTAAATCTTCGTAATAAATTTGATTCCGCCTTGAAGAAAATTCTGAGACAAGTAAATAGTTATTAAACGATTACTATTATTTTGTTGAAGAGGTTGCTCCAATATTGGAGTTGGGAAACCGCAGCTTGTATTGCAAACTAATTAACATAATTTGATTAGATAATAATTACATCACTCTTTATTGTATAAATAGGTACCGCAAAAACACTATTATATTATTTAGTTTCAATGTATCTGCCAAACCTTTTCCCAACCATATTGGGGTCAGCTTCCAGTCAAACTGGATGCAGCTGAAACTGCCTTTTTATGTAACAAGTTGCTAATAGAATTTAAAAGTATAAACAACAATAACTTATTCAAGAACAAATTATAGACTAATTTATTGAGGAAGGGCTATTGCAGTATCGATGAGTTCATAGATGATAAACGATAATCACAATTAAATATAAGTTAATATTGAATGTAAGGTCTATTTTTATCGTTACTAAATAAATTAAATTAATAAATAAATAATTTTTTAAATAAATTAAACAATTAAATTATTTTTGAATCATTTTGTTACATATATTTTATTTTTATACTTGATTATGAATTAAAAATTTTATATTGATCAATAATTTGTTGGTGTTATATTTTAAACGCGTAATTAATTTTAAATATGAATGTACTGAATGTTTTCATATTTTATTTTATTATTATTTTATCTGTCATAAATTAAATTTTAACACAATGTATTTTGTTATGAAATAAATAACATATGACTTATGAATACCTAGGCAGTCGCTTCATATCTAATTTATGACCTCCACAACCCAGTTACTGGGAAATACGATACCCTTGGTAAGACTGATTACACATAACATAGCAACTGTCAAATTTGGGTGGGACATAATAACTGTCAAATTTCCACGAATTACAGTCGAGACCAATGGCTTAAAGTGCTTTCCAAAACACAGAGGGGTCTTGGTGTGTGAGGATGGTCACCCATTCTCGGACCAACCGCGGCAAGCGTAGCTTAACCTGATCGATTGATCCGTGCAGCTATTATTACTTAGCCACAAGCCCACTTAGTAGTAGATACTTGACATGATAATAACACGTACCAAACTAACAAAAAACTACAAAAGCCGTCATCTCATCTCATATCGACAAAAAGGATTTATTTCAGCCAACAAATGAGTTGTAAAGCGTTAGAATTTCGCCACCATTTGATCTTGCGCAGTCAACTTCTGAGCTGTGGTTCCCAAGAGGACCCTTAGCCCACTCGGCCTGAGGCCGTTTACTGAAGTATGCTTTGAAAAAAATCAACGCGGAATAAAAGTGACGCGACTTTTTCTGTTATGGAACATGTAGGTACTTTGTTCAGGCGTTGAAAAAAGTAGCCAGTCAGATTTATATGCTGTGGGTTTTTTTTGTAGTTTCTAATTCTTTAGGTTTATAAACCATCGTATTAGTGTATCATCAGATGGTGCGTGACGTGATAAATAACATTTATTTCTGTAAATTGTTTGTAAATAACATTTATTTTTGAAAATTATGTTTGTTTATCTCACAAAAAAATCAGAAATCTTTTATCGGCGGTACGAAGTTTGCCGGGTCAGCTAGTCAAAAATAAATGAATGACAGCCAGGACCAATCGAACAGCTTAATGTGGCTTTCCCAGGCACGGAGGGACAGCTCGTGGCTAAGTATTAACACCATGAGTCCCTCTTTCGAGTGGCAAGTACTACGAGTATAACGAAAACAGAGGGGCAATTCTCGTAATTTTAAGAACGTTCACAGTCTGATCTCAGTCTCAATCTGTCAAAAATACCACGAGTTTCCATACATTTTTGACATTTGTTTGTCGCCGAGATGAGATTGCGACTAGATTTTGAACGTTTTAAATTACGAGGATTGGCCGTCTGGTCAAACACAAAGTTCTTTGATAAAATAATTATGATTTATTATGGGTACTCTTGTGTGGTACTTTTGTATCGACTATCAATTTCATTATAATTTAATCGGGCTTTTAGCCTTCATTGACCTGTCACATAAAATAACTGACAGGCACAAAGTTCAATCTTTTTGTCGAAAAATAAAATTAAACACAAAATTTAAAAAAAAAATCGTCACATTATCAGTAGGTATGTCTGTCATACGCAGTGGTATTGGCTCGACGTCAAAGTATCGGTGTCCTCGTGACGAGCTCATAAACAATCTGAGCATTAAATTTTACTGGCAATCAAATTGTTTAATTAATGACTGGGTCTTGTTAATAGATTATATGAGTAGTAACAATGAAAATGTACAAATCAGTCAAACATGAAGTTAGTAGTCATGATATGAGTGTTTATTTGACAAACGTATTTTTTGTTATTTAAAAAGTAATATGAACGTTTGTGCTTAGAATTTAGAATATTTTGCTGACAAATCCATCAAACCCATCGTTGGTTCCTACATTAATATATAAATATCAATATCATCGAATAAATGAATAAATAGTTTCCAAAATATTAGAAAAACAGAGATACCGAGTAAAATTCTTTTCATGTATACTTTTAAACATAGTAAAGGTTTTTATTATGCCAACATGCAGCAGTTTTATATGACGTTAAACGAACGGAGCTTCCCTAAGGACCAGCCATGGATACACACTAGACCGCAAGACTTGAAACTCGACCCAGTTGTTAAAAATGATACAATAACAAAAGAATTTATTTCCTAACGTCTCTTTTGAGAACTGTATTCAGGAATATTTCGGTGAGGATGTATCCTCACCGAAAAATGAACAGTATGTTTCGTTTCCCGTAGGAAACAAAATATACCTAATATCTTTACTTCTTGTAATAAAAACCAATTTATAAATTCATAAGATAAGATAATATTTATTTGCATAAACGTGTGTCATACATACAATTAAAGACATGCATTCAAGATGGTAACAACAACAATTACGGCGATCTACGCAGTAGAAACACCCGGGCGTTTCCTCCTGCCTTATACGAAACAGGAACCTCCCGAAACAAACGTGTCCGGTGAGGACCTGTGTCAGGCGGAAGGTGAGGACGTCGTGGCACCTCTTAATCCACTTGTCAAAGAGGGGAATTACCGCTGCAATTGTGGCGTGCCCAGAGTTTGCTCTGTATAATGGTCACATCCCGGAAATATTCGTCCAAAATCAAAAATCGAGGTTCCAAATCTTTTCACAGCAGTATAAAGCAGCCGAAAATAATCAGGTCAAATGATTTCAATTACACTTCATTCCTTCCATCTCTTTACCCAGCTACTCCAATAAAGCCGTGTGTAAAACCTACTCAGCCGATATTAGGACGTTTCAATTTCCCCACATTTCGGGTTCGTTTCGTAATCACTGTCTAATACGTTCCGAGCATGGCTTATCGAAAATTGATATCAACGCATTATGCTTATTTCTTCCCGAGTTTATATACGATTTATGGAATTAGTCGGAAATGAGGGAAAAATTAGGAATTGAGGAAAACTTGGGGAAAATTATTACTAATGAAGTGGAGTTATGATGAAAATTACACAGACTTGCTGAACGAAGGAATTCTTCTTCTTTTCGTGTCGTTAGTACTTTTCAAAAATGGGTATTTTTTTAAATCAATAACGGTTTTTGTGAGCTCCACTTTTATACCTACGCTATTTAAAAAAAAAACTATTTTCTAAGCAGCAAATCGACATAACATATCGTCACGCCTATTTTCACGACAAAAAAACACATCTACAGGTATGTTAACTTAATACTTATTTTCCAGGAACATGTAATCTGATCTTATAAATATTTAAAAAAATACAGTCATAAACACGGCATTCTAAGAAAATGTGTATTTACACATTTTCATCAGTCATCCATCGATATTTGCTCTTAAGTCTTACTTTCGATACATTTATTAATTAAAGTCGCTTTTTGTGTTTGTCTGTATAACCCCGTTGTTCTTCTAAATTATGGAACGGATTTTGATGCGATTTTCAGCCTTATTTAGAGCATTATATATTTCGGAAGCTGTATGTATACAATTAATAAATCTTGATATTTTGTCAATTTGTCATAACCGTGCAAAACAGGACGCTAGTCCCGCGCTTAGTCTTCAATAATATAAATACTCATAAACAAGAAAACAATAACTTCTCTCTAGGGTCTAATTAAGACGATGCAACACCATTGTGTTACCATTAACCCATTTAAACCACGACAGATGTCTGGCGGAGCTCATTATTTTTCTACTACATTATTCATAGCCCCTGAAAGAGATAATACTGGCAACACAATATTGTATGACCCGGGTACTCCGTGGCCCGGCCCGGGTATTATGTGGCCTCAGAGACGCGAATGGCATTTTCCTAACTACCACTCAAGAAAGGCATTTTCGTGTTACCGTTTTCATGTACTTTATTAATTTTACATTCTATAATTGGCCTTCGTTCCTATGGAGGAACGCAGGCCTTATCCAATGTAAAATTCAATGTTTAAAGTAGATATGGATCTACTTTTACTGATGTTGCCTGATTGGTTATCGTCAATTTCTTTTGTTTTAAGACATAATAATATCTTTGTAGGACATAATTATCAAATCCCTCTGAATCATAGCTGTGTGATGTTTATAATAACATTAGCTAGCCAAAGCCTCTTAAAAGAGTACATAATATACAATGGTATTGTAAAATGCAAGCATCTATGAAACCGCAACTCATGTAACTCAAAGGGGTTGGCGCTTTCAGCCTAAATATAGATTTATCCTAGTTCGGCTCCAGATGCTAAAACTTTTTGTGTACACAATACTGCTCATAACATTTATTTGTAAATTATAAGTAGTACCTACTTTTATGTGAAAGAAATAAATTATTAAGAAAAAAAAAGTTTTTCTTCTTCGCCCGCGGGGAGGAAGGAAATTATTAAACGGAAACATACTATATGAGTTTAGGAATTGAATTAATGAATAATTAAAAGTTAACAAAGAAAGTCTTTTTAATCAAAACAATTAAGTTACAACATTTGAGAAGTATTAATTAAGTGAACCGATAGGGACTATTAAAGTGCGCGCCGCCGGGTTTAGGAATTAATCCGTGGACACGCTGCGCGCGGTCTTATATGGACTCGATCACATGTTCCGGGCTGGCCGGAGGGGTGTAGGTTGGAGATTACAACAAAAAGTATAATTTGTCCTAGCCCAGGTTTACCCTGTATGTAAAAATCTAAATCAGCTTAGCTGATAAGGCGTGATAGAAGAGGTGGAGGGATAGACAGAGTTACTACCGCATTATTTGTATTAAGTTTGGATATGGATTCAGTAATTTAACCACTTCTAGTATTTTGGCTGATGGTGTGACACTATGAACCTCCATTTTCCGGTCCATCTCGATCAGGGCCTTTTGTCCAAGTGACTCAAGACAATCTGACTTAATTGGTCAATCAGGGGTCGACTCCAGCTTGCGTTGAAGTGTCTAATAGCGTAGTAATAGTCGAACCAGTTCTGTGTCCTGAACAGTTTCAATGGGAAAATAGCACGTCTCAAGTAATTTCAGTATTTTGTACTATCTAGAACAAGCAGTCGCACCTCGTCGGCTATGTAATTAAGTGAAAAAAAAACAGTTATCTGTTTTTACACGCTTTATATTAGCTCGGGTTGTATGTATGTATGTATGTAACAGAATCTTTGAGCGCGATTTTGACCCACTTTAAACGGTCAGATTTCATTGAAATTTTGTAAACTTGTCGAGGACCGATGTCAATTTAATAATTTAAAAAAAAATGAGAAAAAAAAACACGTTTTGTAGTTAGCAGAACTAAAAAATAAATAATTGTCAATAAGTGTCAAGCACCCCACGCTTTTTAATTGAATTAAATTATTTTCTCCTTTTTTACTTTGGTTTTTAAAGCGTGTTTTTTAGTTTTTTAAACTATTATTTATTTTTTGTTTATATCTTTAGTAGCTGTTGCCCGCGACTGCCTCTGCCATTCAAGATAAAAAGGTTGCCTATGTATTTCTCCAGGTCCCAGTCTAACTATATGTCAAAATTAACTATTCTAGTACGATTATTTATGCTCTGTGACTAACACGTTTAAAAACTCTGTTATTGGCTAGTTATAGAGAGGATAATCAGCGTATAATGTTCTCACTGATGGGACTCAGAGTTCGTCTCAGTGAGAGGGAGTGGGCCGTAACCACTTCTTCTTCCCAGCTAAAGCACTAGGAAATGGCGAAGGGTAGGCGTTTTTTGGGCACTGTTTTATGTAATTTTGCCGTACAAAAAGTGCTGACTCTCAGCCTAGTTTGAATAAATGAATTTTTTGATTGAAACAGTGTGGATTGGTAGATGTCACATGTCTTCGAATTTTTGCTTCCTGGACATCCCGGTTTCCAATGTTTTCCTTCCCCATTTTGAGAGCAGTAGTGATAAAATAGTCCACACAAGTTAAAGTTGGCGCAGTGGTTAAGCGATTGACTGCTGAGCTGCGTGTCGCGGGTTCGACTCCCGCACGGAAAAAATATTTGTATGACCTACAAGTAGTTGTTCTGCGTCTGGTTGTTTTTGTATTTGTGTATGTGAGTGTAAACGCACCTACAAAACAGGAGAAATTCCTAATGTGGGGCAAAGTTTAAAAAAAAAGCGCCTGTCTGGGGTCTAACCTGTGACCTATAACTCGTAAGTACTGGCACTAGGCCGCTACTGCTCCTAATAGTTAGACAACTATGCTGGTTTTCCTTCAATTCAATGTTAGTTTTTGGGCCGCATTATAGGCTTTCACCAAATACGATGAAATCTCCTCTTTATTCTCTTCTGGTTTTAATTGTCACTTAAATATAAGATTCAATCGTCATTAAACATTAAAAAATAATTGTTTCTTAGACATCTCAAAAAATAAGAATAACGTTTATTTAGGGTGTAATAATAAACATCTAAAAATAACAAAAAACGAAGATAGAAACCATTTTTGAGGTCACGATATTAAATTTCCTTCTACGTATTTAATTAAACGACTTTATTTATAACATGTTAAGACGTACTTTGAGAGACCCTCGGTAGATAAGATACCCTTTTTCAGTCTTTTGGAGGCTTAAAGATTACTCAAGGTTTATTACAAGAGGTTATAGACCAGGACCATATTGTCAAATCAAAATCAAAAGTCATTTATTCAAACTAGGCTGAGAGTCAGCTCTTTTTGAACGTCAAAATAAAATTACATAAGACAGTCCCCCCAAAACGCCCGCCCTTCACCACTTCCTAGTGCTTTAGTGTAAAAAATATCAGCGATAATCAAATTGTGATGCCTTTGTTGTTTTGCCTGTATCCCAATTTATTTAGAGTCGAAACAACTTGTCTGTTCCTTCCGTAATTATCTTTCTAGCACTAGTCACCATCATGGTAGTCATGTTTCCTGTTCTAGCCCTGTTTTTTAGGTCTCCACCTTCCTTTTTAGCCACCCATGAATTTCCACACGATGACAAACGAAATCCCCTAAACTTTTCACTAACCGGTGCCACTTTTAAACTACCTCTTAAATATACTCATTTCTCACTCTATCCATTCTTACCCGACCACATAATAAATCTTGATGTTGGTATAATAATTACTTAGTTGACCGGCCATTTCAGTGATATTCATAAAATGGTTTTTGTATACCTACGATTAAAGTACCCTGACTGACCTCCATAACCCAGTTACTTGGTAATACGATACACTTTGGTAAGTCCAGCTGCATTTTGTTACACAAAAAATATAAAACTGCTTTTTGTGATGACACTGCAAAGCATTTGCAAACACTATTTTTTTACATTGCAACATCTAGATGACTGTTTCCAGTGGCGCTAATAAAAAATGGAATGAAAAATAAGACAGAAATACAGCTTAGAGAGAAGGCGATCCCTCCTTAACCTTTTAGAGACAACCATTGCTGATTCCAATCCGCCATTAAGCCTGTTATAGTCTGCTTTCGGAGTATGTTTATTCATGAAAAGGTATTACTTCGGAACAGAAAACGGGGTTATTTACTATGATACTATTTTACCCCATTTAAAAGAAAGTTTTGAGTACGTTCGGAAAATAAATTAATACCTAGAAATACCTATATTTTAAACATAGAGCATAACGTTCCTTTCAAGAGAATTTATTAGATGCTTGTAACAATTTGTACTTTGTTTTTCAATGTCATATTCCTAATACGCAGTAAACAATTAAATGTTCTTTAAATGTTCTTGTAAACTCGAAGCCAAATTTGGTGTCGACTCGAAAAAGAGAAGAGATTGGTGATAGCGAGATAATTTGATTAATATGGTATAACATAATGAAAACTTATAATTTTTTTCAAAGCATAACCAAACCTATTCGTTTTCTCTACTCCCATCAATCTAACCTCAACACTCCAGCGATCCAGTTCGCGTCTAACTCACAAAATTCATCCAACGAAGTGAAAAACGGGCGTGGAAAACAGCCATAAAAAGCCCGCTCCTCTTTAAATCACTAGTACACGAGGACTTCCATCCAAATAAATCTGTACAATTTTTAAAATATTGTACTGGAGTTGGTGAACGGTGGTCCATTTAATTACACGGTAGATGCATTTTGGTTGCGAGCCAAAAATCGTTCCACACATGCTTAGGTTTTGGCGAGAGTTGGCTTAATGTGGAGGCACGCGCTTAGCCCCTGTGTGGCATAAGATCGGCTTAAATAAACATTGTCTGGTTTACCTATGGAGGTAACAAAGTTATGTTATGAAAGGGAAAACTTTTGCTCAGAGATTTTGAAAGTAAGTAAGTCTGGTTTTCGCTTTGGTTAGGTGAGATTCTCTAACAGTATCTTTTTTATTTATCACACATTTTAACATAGATCTGCTTGGTGAAAAAGATCAATATTTTTTGGGACAGTAAGAAACTCAATTTTAAATAATTTAAGTCCATTAATCTGCCTAGGTTTTTCCTATCTATGTTGGGGTCAGCTTCCAGTCTAACCGGATGCAGCTGAAAACCAGTATTTTACAAGGAGCGACTCCATATCTAAACCACTCATAATTCTTAAAATAAAGAATTCACTAACGAAACCTTTAAAAACACAATTCTCATAAAGTGGCTACAATATTATAATCAAAATCTAATCTCAGTCCACAGCATGACATAACCCACTTCGTATAAAAAGGCCGCGGTCTCAACACTTCCAAGAAAAATACAGTCAAATGCATGAGAGAAAGTTGGTGCATTTTTACGAAAATAGCCACAGGGAGCATGAATAGAAAATAAGAAAAGCTTTACGCTTATGGCTTTATTCTGAGATTTTCTTTTGTCCTGTGTGATTTTTGTATGAGAGAATGTCTTGGATTCTATCTCAGTTTAAATTGTATAGCTACCGATTCTTCTTCTTGAGTGTCGATTACAAAAATGTTTCTACTTTTCTTGACCCATAATTCAGCTTCGCTAAAATCTGTTTGATTAGTTATAAGGACCTCATCTATCAATAATTGCGATGCTGAATTCTGGCGATGTTAAGGTTAGGTCCTCACGGGTGCAGGTGACATTAAAACATCATTATAATGTCGTCAGATTAAATGAACATAAACTTATTTTGTTTCTTTTTTTTTCTCAACGTAATACATATAACAACTAGAAGCTTAAGTCACGACCTCTTACACATAAAATGAAACAAAATAATACTGCCGTGACTATAAACTTTAAAGTCCCTTCACTTGGTTACCCAAGCCACTAATAAAATCATACTTTTTCTTTTATTCGCACTGCAGAACGTCGCGTAAACGTTTCCAGCGTTAAAACATTTTATCTTTGAAGTCGCTTTAATAGCCGCCATCTTTAAAAAGATTGAGCTCATTTGAGAGCTCAAAGATAATAATAATATAATCTGTCAACAGCCGTAGTTATGACTCAGAGTAACGTTTATTGCAAAAAAAAAAGTGACTTGGGTGAATTCTTTATGAGTTCAGGGTCCGAGAATGTTTCATGCCTTCATACTTCCATATTTTTTGTATCTCGGTCTTTGACCTTATTTTGTAATTAATGGTGGTTTGTACAGTGTTCAACAAAGGGATTTTTAAGAAAGTAACTAAAACAATGGTAATTGCATAGAATCAGAATGAATCTTTCAGTTTTGAATGAAGTGTCAATCAAAAAGACCTCAAGGAATAAAGTAACGTAACTTTACTTCACGCTTGTAATCTCTGAGGGGTTAGGCAGAGGTATACTTATAGCACACCCACATTTCGCCAGATATGTCTAAGTCCTATGTAATAAGCGAGCCTATTACTATCAACCGGGCACAAATACAGAGTCCAGGAAAAATAAAGTACTAAAGCACGAATTGAAAGAACTAAGACCCCTTTCCCCCTTTCCGCTTGTATTAAGAATTCCATAGAAATTTCACATTTCCTACAACCCCGGTACTACCCTATTACGAGTGTAGTACGGAAAGTTTCCAATGCCGAACCGTATCGAGGAAATGTTTAATGAACTTCTAACTTAATATAATTCCTTTAGTTGAAGTTTTGTGCTTGGGTTCGCGTACTTACTGTGAATTTTTGCTGTCCCGGAAATTGGGCCTGACGAGTTCTGGAAAGACGTTTTTGGTCAAGTTCTTAGACTTTGTAAAGACGTAAGTCGTTCGCGAGTGAATGGATGAGGGTTTATTTGAAGAATTCATTTTCAAAACGCTTTTACATGTCCATATATTTGCGTATGAAATAAGTTTCACCAAAGTCTCTTAAGATGTCGAAATAAAATTGTCTCTTTGAACGCTTTTGAAAATCCAAACTTGACAAATAAAAAGACGATTTAGGAGTCAGAGTTCTAAGATCTATGGAAAGCAATGTCTTGACTGGTATATTTATAGGTTTCCGAACTCAAAAGGTGCCAAAGGGTCCACTATCCGTCTGTCACAGAGCTGTATCTTTTAACCGTAATAAGTAGACAGTTGAAATTTACACTGCTATGGCCGTTATAACATTAAAATAGAATAAAGTTGAAAATTAAAGGGGTCCCCAAACAACAGACGTGTGTTTTATATAAAATGTAGGTAGTGTTTAATATTGTGCGGTGGTTTTTTTATGTGGGTGGGAAACAATCAAATAACTACTCCCACTCTGGGTGGAGAAAGAGGGCGGGTCAGACTTTTACTGACTAAAACCCAACCATGTTCCTTCAGTTGCCTGTGTGCCAGGGGCCACGGTGTCTCTTTCGAACAACCCACACACCTGGCAGGCATCGGTCCTTGCGGACCCCACCAGTTAGAGTTAGTTAGCATCTCTTTGAGCCGCGCGTGGAACACAAAGCGCTGTCGACCCAGGCTTGGTCCTTGCCGGACAGCGAGCTACCCATTACTCGCCATCCGCAAGCCCACGCCTGCGGTGGCCGGGAATCAGCCTGGGATTCCCGACGCCCAGGGCGTCTCCTGCGGCGACTAGGGCTGTGAGGACGCATGTACTGCCTCTCCCATGTCATAACATTTTAAGGATTAATAAGTGCTAAATTATTGTACAATCCTTTCTAAATTATTCCAAACCAAAATAACATTTAAATTAGCCCATTCAGCCCGGTGGGACATGCATGGAAATTTTGACAACAATTTGAACCCAAGCCACCTCTGTTGCTAACAGTGATGAGAGAATAATTACTCCCGAATTAAAATTTGAATTTCTGGATATAGTTTACATTTACTGCGTCTCTCTGTGGGAGGTTGACGATGGGAATTGAACCGCAGAACACAATATGTTAAGGGTTGGATGTGGTTTCTCAAAGGAAATGCAGTTGTGGAAGAAACTGTTGCGTTGGAACCCTTATTCTTCTATTGTGGCGTGGAGCGTGGAGTTTCTAGCCGGCTCTTCTCCATAGGAAGCGACAAATTGGAACCGTGCACCTAGCTTCGGCTTCATAAGTGCCCATGCAGGCTTATGTGAAATAAAATATTTTGATTTTGATTTTGATTGACGTTAAGTTCGTCACAGCATTTTGCTGAGCAATGACCTGTTCTTGCAAAGATGCGACGCGTGGCTTAAATGTTCTTGGTTGTTATAAATGTAGTTTCATCCACTCAGTATTTTTTCACTATATCGGAATCTTGATTTTGTTTTCATTGTTTGTTTGTTGCCATTTGCTAGTGTCATAATAATTACGCAATATACAGGGTGATTGGAAGATGGGTGCAAAGCTTTAAGGTGAAGATAGTATAGACAATTTAGAACCATTTAAGCCATGGTTGTCTTAGACGAAGTCTTACCAATTTTTTTATTTTTTATTAAGGTTTAAAAGACGTATTGTACAATTTTTTTATTTTGTCTGAGCTTTAAATGTCTGTAAAAAAAATGTCTAATGACACAGAAGCCTAAAACATGTTTTGCTTGATTGCTTACACATTACTTTAATTAAATAAATAAAAAATGAATTCATTTATCATTCAATTTGGCCATAATTATGCAGTTTACATTAAATTTTGAGAATTTCCGAAAAAAAACATAAAAATTTGGTTAAAAATATTTGGTAAGACTTCGTCTAAGACAACCATGGCTTAAATGGTTCTAAATTGTCTGTACTATCTTCGCCTTAAAGCTTTGCACCCATCTTCCAATCACCCTGTATATTGTTTTGTCTTTGGTCTCTGGCCCTGATTTCAAGCAATGGATAAAATTTACATACTGTCAGTGCATGACTACAAAAAGTTCATTAAAAAAATGTACCTATGTATTTAGAAGTTTAAATTCCACAATGCTATAATCATATTTTTATTAAACTTTATGCAAAACTGCAACAGCCACACTGTTCTAGTCGTAAGCGCTACAACTGAGCATGAGGTCCTGGATTCAGTTGCCAGATGGGAAAAGTGTTTATGGATTTTTACATCAGGTTTTCTCAGTAATAGCCCAGAAGTTTAGATTTGTACCCAGCACTGCAACATGTGAATTACACATACCTGGGAAACTGTGGGTGTACTATTGCTGTACCTACCTCTGCCGAACCCTGCGGGGATAACAGACATGATGTTATGTAAACCTGATCCACTGAACCATTATTCACCATTATAAGACGTTTCAACAAAGACGTCAATTTTAAAAGTTATCACCGCAGCCCGATCTCAGCATGTTGCAAATAACGAAATATAGATGTTATTAGCGCCTTTTTGTGAACAATTAATTTGTCTATGTATTCTCTATTTGAATATAGTTGTCATTCAAAATCTCCGTTGAAACACGTTGTTTTATTATAGGTTATGGGCCCAGACCCGTTTAATAACCAGATATTGCGAGTTTATTGTTAGAATTATCAGTTAGATGAACAATAGACAGTACGTTTTACCATCAGACTTGTGCGTAAAGTGTATAGTGAGCAAAAAACCGGCTATTTTATTTCTAGCCATAAAACAACGTGCGTGACAGTCATGGCGTCCAGTTCAAACTATCTTGTTAGCGTGCCGAAATTACACGGTCGCGAGAACTATAGTGAATGGTGTTTCGCCGCAGAGAATTTTCTGGTATTGGAAGGAATGGTTGGGTGTATAAAACCTGAGCCTGATCATCCACCAGCAGCTGCAGATGACGTTAAAACAAAAGCCAAGCTGATTCTAACAATTGACCCGGCTCTTTACGTTCATATAAAAAACGTCAGAACATCGAAAGAATTGTGGGATAAATTGAGGATGTTATTCGATGACTCGGGATTTACTAGAAAAATTAGTCTCCTGAGGAATTTAATATCTATTCGATTGGAAAATTGCACTTCGATGACGGCTTATGTAACACAAATTGTTGAAGCTGGGCAAAAATTACAAGGTACGGGATTTGGCATAACCGACGAGTGGATTGGTTCTATCATGCTGGCTGGTCTAAGTGAAAAATATATGCCCATGATAATGGCGATTGAACATTCAGGCATCATAATTACATCAGACGTCATCAAAGGGAAATTGATGGACATGGAACCGGAAGATAGTGACGTCAATAATGCATTCGGATGTTTCCGCAAGAATCAACGTTCAAATAATGGAAAGTTTACACAGTCTGTGGCCAATAAAGATGGCGGGAAAGCAGAAGTGTCAACATCTGTCAAAGGAAAATCTAATGTCAAGTGTTACAATTGTAAACAACATGGTCATTATCGTAATCAATGTACTAACAAAGATAAATCGTCTAAGAATTCAGACAGTAAATCTTCAAAAACAAGTAATGTGTTTAGTGCCGTGTTTTTTAACAAAATATTTGATAAGAGTGACTGGTATGTCGACTCTGGTGCCAGTTCGCATTTGACAAGTAATAAAGATTGGATGATCGACACGTGTTATTCTGGCTTTACTAAAGAAATAATGGTTGCTAATCAGAATAAAATCCCAGTGCTGTGTTGTGGAAATGTAAAAATAACAACGTCGACTGAAGAATGTGATTTTAACATAACTGTTGAAAATGTGTTATGTGTTCCCGAATTATCTACGAACTTATTGTCAGTGAGCCAGTTGATAAGGCAGGGCAACAAGGTTCATTTCACTGGCAAAGGATGTGAAATACTTAACAGGAATGACACTCTAGTAGCTACTGCATTGCTTGTGAATGGAGTTTACAAACTAAACCTTTCTACTTGTATGGTGGCAGCAGTAGCAGAGTCTCCAGAAGTATGGCATCGTAGATTAGGACACGCCAACAGTTATAACATGAATAAAATGCAGGATGCTGTGGAGGGAGTCAAATTTACTGAGACAGCCAATATCAACAAGTCCAACTGCATAGTGTGCTGTGAAGGTAAACAAAGTCGCTTGCCTTTTGCTCATGAAGGGAATAGGAGCACTACGCTATTGGAAGTGGTACACACCGACATCTGTGGTCCGATGGAGAATGTATCACTAGGAGGATCTAGATATTTCTTGATTTTTGTTGATGATCACAGCCGTATGACATATGCTTATTTTTTGAAAAGTAAAAATGAGGCTTTACAGTATTTCAAAGAGTATAAAGCAAGAGTTGAGAATTCAACATCAAGTAAAATTAAATTTTTGAGAAGTGATAATGGCAGAGAGTTTTGTAATCGAGATTTTGATAGTTTTTTGAAGAAAGCAGGTATAGTTCATCAAAAATCAAATCCTTACACACCTGAACAAAACGGGCTTTGTGAGCGGATGAATAGAACTCTAATTGAAAAAGCCAGATGTCTTTTGTTTGATGCTAAACTTAGCAAGGAGTTCTGGGCAGAAGCCATTAACACTGCTGTTTATTTACAGAATAGAATTGTAAAAACTGGATTGAACAATCGTACACCATACGAGTTGTGGACAGGGGTCAAGCCAAACCTCAGTCATTTAAGGATTTTTGGCAGTACTGTCATGAAGCACATACCCAAGGAGAAAAGATATAAGTGGGATAAGAAAGCTGAACAATGCATACTGGTTGGCTACCCTGAGGATGTTAAAGGATATAGGTTATATAATCCGTCAACGAAAGCTATTACAACTAGTAGAGATATAATCATCATAAAAGAAAAATTGTCTCACCAGGAAAATATCATTGAAGTAGATGAGATAGATGACAAACCAACAGAGAACAAGCAACATCTGTCTTCAGTGGGAGAGCTTTCAGACCATAGTAGAGAGGATTCCTTCATTTCTTTGGAAAATGACCAGGATGAAACCTATATACCAGATGAGGATTTGACATCTGAAGAAGAGTTGCAATCAGACACCATAGTAAGGACTTTACCACAACGGGAGAGAAAACGACCAGACAGGTATGGACTTATGTGCTCAGAAGAGTGTAGCAAATATTTCAGCAATGAACTGATATTAGAAGAAGCACTGCAAGGGCCAGAGAAGGAGCATTGGGAACAAGCTGTCAAAGAAGAGCTGCAAAGCTTCGAAGACAACAATGCATGGGAAGTTGTTGACATTCCTGTAAGTGGCAATATTGTTAAATGCAAATGGGTTCTCAATAAGAAGTATGATGCTGAAAATAATGTCCGCTATCGAGCCAGGCTTGTGGCTAAAGGGTGTTCTCAGAAATATGGTGTGGACTATAGTGAAACGTTTTCTCCTGTAGTGCGGCATACAACAATTAGGTTATTATTTGCTTTATCAGTGCAGATGAATCTAAATGTGACTCATCTTGATGTGAAAACTGCTTTCTTGAATGGTGAATTGTCTGAGACTATATATATGCAGAAACCTTTAGGTTATATCTGTAAAAATGATAATAAGATTCTAAAATTAAAAAAAGCTATTTATGGTCTTAAACAGGCATCTCGAGCATGGTATAAGAAAGTGGATAGTTGTATGTTAGGGGATGGTTATGTTAAATCTAAAATAGAACCATGTTTATATTTAAAATGTGTTGGCAGTAGCAAAACTATTGTAGCATTATATGTTGATGATTTTTTTGTTTTTTCAAATGATGAAAGTGAAACTAATCATCTTAAGACTATGTTAGGTAAGAATTTTGTGTTGAAAGACTTAGGGATTGTAAAACAATGTCTTGGCATGTTAGTTGATTTTGATAAAGTAAATGGTACTGTTACTTTAAGTCAAGAGAGATATATTGATAAGCTTCTGACTAAATTTAATATGGCTGATTGTAAAACAGTGAATACTCCAATGGAGGTGAATTTAAAATGTAAAAAGGGGGATGATTGTAGTAGTCAGAATCCCTATCAGCAGCTAATCGGGAGCTTAATGTATTTAGTTGTGCTTACACGACCCGACATAGCTTATGCAGTGTCATATCTAAGTCAGTTTAATAGTTGTAATACTGACGAACAATGGGCTTATGCTAAAAGAATATTAAGATATTTAAAAAAGACAAAAGATTTAGGTTTGAAATATAGTAAGGGTAAGAATGTTAATATTGAAGGATATGTTGATGCAGACTGGGGCAATGATGTTAATGATAGGAGATCATATTCAGGATTTTGTTATACATTGTCAGGTTCTGTTATATCTTGGAGTTGTAGTAAACAAAAATGTATTGCACTCTCGAGTACAGAAGCAGAATATGTATCAATATCGGAGGCCTGCAAAGAGGCAGTATATCTAAGCAACTTACAATATGAAGTTACTAAAAGAATGTATTGTATTAACTTGTTTAATGATAGTATGAGTGCGCAGAAATTATTACTAAACCCTGTATTTCATAATAAAACTAAGCATATTGATGTCAGATATCACTATTGCAGAGAATTGATAAATGAAAGAAAAGTTAGTGTTAATTATTTATGTACATCAGATATGCCTGCAGATTTACTCACTAAAAGTTTAAGTGCTGTAAAACATTATAAACATTTGGATGCTTTAGGACTTGTTAAAGTATAGTTTTATTTAAGTATCTGTTATAAAGTTTATGAGGTTATTACAATCTATATTTCGAGTGGGAGTGTTGTAAATAACGAAATATAGATGTTATTAGCGCCTTTTTGTGAACAATTAATTTGTCTATGTATTCTCTATTTGAATATAGTTGTCATTCAAAATCTCCGTTGAAACACGTTGTTTTATTATACAGCATTTCCTACGTAACTTATCTATTCCGAAGCTGACAACCATTGCTCGTTATATTCACTAAAGGGCTGTCACTTCTATCCAACTCAGCAGTTTTGTATTTGATAATAATGTATTTAAATTTATTTTTCTCATTATTTTCCGTCTTAAGACATCAAGGGAAGATCTTTCATGTAAAATGGAGCTACAATTTTCTCATAACATTACTAATTACTCATGGAATTGAAATATATTATCGCTGACTAAATTCCATTGCCGAAATGTCTACCATCATACTTCAAACACTAAACAGCAGTTTTTTTTTTATTATTTCAAAGTCTTGTATACGTAAACAAAAATAGTACCTCAGTCAGTAAGTTGGTACAGTCACAAATTATTTGTTTATTTAATGGTTTATGTACAAATACTGCTTCGCTACTGCTTCTGAAGGCTTTTCGTTGCCAAAAGACGGCAATTAGGTATTGCTATTCAAATCAAATCATTTATTCAACAAGCATATAACAAAAGTGATTTAAACCATAATTCTACCATATTGATATACTTAAGAAAAAACAAAGGAAGAAATATCTCACTGAGATTAGATTTGATTTGAGCTGCTGTAAACCGCTAAAATGATTTCCTGTATATTATCTTCGCGAGCTTTAATAAAATGCTTTTCCAAGAAGTGGCGTCGGTTACAAACAAAGTACGGTGAACTTGACTCCTTTACTTATAAAGCCTTTACAGGAATAATGTTTGTTATCAATAACTTCTGAACTTAATTTTCGTACATTTTGAAATTGTTGGTATTATTATAACAGTCTATCTAAATGATGATGTCTAGTATATCGCAGATGGATCGTCGAATCCGTTGTTTTGCATTACTACTAGCCGTTTTACAAAACAGCTACGTTATGTAAAACAGCTGCGGTTTTTACACAATTACTGAAAACGCAGAATGGCATAATCGTTTTGCATCTAACAATGCAACGGGTCAACGATTAGAGATTATGTACAAGACCGTGAAATGAAACGTCACATTGTAGATTTTAGTTCTAAATTTTGTCACGAGTGACTCTGTATTTCATAAAAAACAATAATGGCGTCCGAAACAAAAATGAATAATCTTAAAAAACGAGTAATCTTAGTGAAAATTCTAGTAAAAAGAGATTAAAGTCGGTCTTAAAAATACAAAATACCTGTAGTAACTGCGACTAACATGAAAATGGCGCTCGCTGGCCACTGCAGCGGCACCGCTCGCTTCACTCGCTCGGGTCGCGAGCCTAGATCCGTCAATCAGTTACTACGACTAATTAGGCATTAGAAGCCAAGGAAAACGCTTATAGTGACTGCAGGTAAGCCATTTTGCAATAGGTATAATCGTGGGTACCCCAGCTACCCTCCCAGATTTTGTTTAACCTAGTGGAACGGCAATCAAATATTACATAATGAAACTGTTTTGTAAAACAGCTACTGGTTATGTAAAACAGCTATGCGATGCATCGGCGACATCTATACAAACAGTATAAATTCTTCACATAACATCTACACATACAAATGAAATTAGCTAGTTAAACTCCTCAGACGAGATGAGTATATTTAACACTAGCTTTTGCCCGCGACTTCATACGCGTGGACTTTAGAATCAAGTAGATGATAATTTTGATAATATATAGCCTATTTTTTAAGTTAGACCTCTCGGAATACATCATTGAAAACTGCATTCAATTCCATGCAGTGGTTTTTGCGTAATGCGGTAACAAACATACAGACAGACAAAAATTCTAAAAACCGTTGTTTTGGCTTCTGTTGCTCTAATAAAGACCCCCCATACTATTTTTTCTTCAATATCTTTAATGTACAGACATCGGCCTGTTATAATTTTATTACATGTAGGTATGATAAGCTAGCTAATTTTATTTGACCCATAATTGCATTTGGAGAGTTTAATTTACGTTTTTGACGAATAAGTTTCTAGTATGAAAATAGTGGCACAGATGCTGTGGTGCAAAATGGGAGGAATCTATCTAATTTTTTTTGACAGGATTTGAGTTGAGTGTTTCGATCAGAGAGTATTAAACCACTAGAGAGCGTATAGGCCGATTTCTTTGAAGTTCATGATTCACTACTGCGGGCCGGGGGACGAGGAAGAATGGGCGGCTGCAATTGGTCAGTTCAAGGTCAAGTTGCGTAGGTAAGCCTGGTTAGGGATTGCTCTACTTGATTAAGGGAAAATAGTCGATATCGATAAAATGGATTTTAACATTATAAAAAATACTCAATAAAAATCACATTTAATCATATTTAATCAAAATCAGTCAATTACAAAAAGGAAAACATGTATCCTGTTATTATTGATTTTTAAAATGAATTAATTTGGTATAAGTTTTTCGAATTAAAGTTTTAGGGTCCTGATTGTTCTTGGTATAAAATGATAAATAGGTATCGCTGAACGAAATAAACGTCGGCGTTGTTTTAAATATTCAAAGCAATCGGGGGTGAAGTGCCTTGAACAAACAGCGCTGTATTTTGTTGGAAACCAATTTTCCCTATTAACCTTATCTATCCACTTTTCTTTTAATTCCGGAATCTTCAGAAATCTAAAATGAAAAGATGTATGTCAAAGTTGTCAAACACAAAGAAGAAAACACTGATAACCTCCTCCTTTTTTTAAGTCGGTTAAAAGTAGATCGGTATTTAATGACAGTATCTGAATTGAATAAAATTGTATAACGTTTAATTTTATTAGTATCGATACTGACTTCAACCATAGGTAACATCACAAATGATTACGATAAAAATACAAAGGGAAAGAAAGGGATAAAATAATTCGAATTTAAAGGGACGAAAGGGACTTTTCCAAAAGACATCAACGCGTGCGACAAATCCGGTTGCTCGTTCACCCAACCACCATTTTAAATAGACCCCTGCGGTGGCTCATATTCCGATTAAATCAAATATAATTTTCGTGGTGTTTATTTACTGATAAAAAGTTATGCCATCCTTTTTTGTAACTAGATGTCTTGGAATGTTTTCCATACCATTTCACCGCGCATGAAGGCATTTTTATGCGTTACAATTGCATTATAATTTAAAACAATTTGTCATTATTTAGCATGCACACAGGTCTAACACTTGGTCACAACTAAAATGGTTACTAGTACCGTAGCCAATATATAGGCGACCAAATACTAATAGTTTTCGTGCGTCGGGGCACTGTATGCGCAGTCAAGTGGTTTTATAGTCTTTGGTTTCGATGTAACAAAGACAAAGCATGAAAGGTAGTTTTTACAACCCTCCTTTCACTTTAAAAACATGCAACTCCATAACTTGTATTATGAAGTATCAAACGAAATTCGTAGTGCAATATAATTACCAAAAAGATTGATTAAATTAGAATTTGTTTTGAATTTTGCCGGTTCCTTAGAAAAAATAACCTGAAATGTTTGACATTAGGAACAAGCACTATATTTTAGCTTTTCAACCGGCCTTTTTATGTCATTTGACCACATTAAACTTTTGACCTTCTCGTTTGTGCGAGGGCTGACAAATGACTACATTGAACAAAAACATGAAACCAGTTTTCACAAGTTCTACAGCGATAGTTGTTTAAGCAATATTTTATAAAGCAAGGAACAAAAACTTAATGTCATGACCCAAACGAGATATACTATTATAAACAGGGAAATTTCGTCAAGTCACTGAAATATTAGGAGAGCATTAAAATTTACTTACAATGATGTGCAAAGTTGATTCGTGAATTTTATTATAGACCCTATTTTTACAGGATTAAGACACAAAGTCACTTTTCAGGAGTGACTATCGATTAATTATTATTCAAGAGACGGAATGGATACAAATTCAATGTTTTGTTTTTAAATTATTTGGTGGGCTGGATGGAATAATTATTTCCTACTTTATTTGGGGAGACGATAAATAATGCCGTGTAATCTCGATGGAGAAGTATGAAGAAAATTCCCTCACTGAAGTACCTATGATAATAGAAGACAACATTATTTTCAGTATGGAAAGGGGCAGCGGATTTAGATGTCTCAGTAAAATAACTTTTAACTTTAGGACTACTGCATTGCATTACAATATTCAGAACTAGTTTGTGCTAGCGGCTTCGCCCGCATTTATGCCGAAAATAATCTCACGGGTACGTACTACCGAGATAAAAAGTATCCTATGTGTTAATCCAGCTTATAAACGATATGTGCACCAAAATTTGATACAAATCCGTTCGGCCGTTTTTGCGTGATTAAGTAACAAACATCCAAATATGCAAACATACAAGCTTTCACATAATATAATACTATACAAAGTGAATTTTTAGTCACCGTTTACATTTTTCAGGGTAATAGTACGATCAGCTGACTATTGATTTTGTATGAGAGGCCCGATTTTTTTTTATATTTCGACCCATATTCCTTGAAGAAAGTTGTTCAATTTCACGGGTACTATCAACCTGAAAAATTTAAACGGTGACTAAAAATTCACCTTGTATAGTATTAAATTATGTAGTCTGGAAGTAGGATTTTAATTTAATTTCTTCGTCAAAATCATTAATAATCAACTCTCATGCTTCTGAGTGTGTTTTCTCTTTGTTTAAAGTTAGGCTTGCACTTGCCTTTGCACCTATTATCTTAAACACATACTAAAACTCACGCCTTCTTCTCACGGGGTAGGCAGAAACTAATTGATTTCTACTTTTCATATTATGCTTATAGGTACTCTGTATACAGGATGTCATGAAACTCAACGTCAAACGGGTACGGGGCAATAGCTAGGTTGTACCAGTTCTAGCAAAAATAAAAAAATATAGTAATTTTTTTTTAAAGACAAGGCGTCAAAGTTTCGTGATAAAACGTTTTTAACCATGACTTAATTAAACTTTATTTTTTTGTACTAGACTCACAATATTAATTATTGGTTTTGTGACTGCAATCAATAGCATAGTTATTTAGGATTACATTTAAAAAAAAAACACTGAACAATTTAGAAATTTGTGATCACGGTACCTAAATATCTGATCTAGGGTGTTGATTTTCAACATTTTCAAAAGAATACCTATTATCACATAACCAAGTAGCATGGATTTTATTTTTTATTTTTGCTAGAACTGGTACAACCTAGCTTATTGCCCCGTACCCGCTTGACGTTGAGTTTGGGGACACCCTGTATATAATAGAAGGTTTCCTAACTAGATCGTGGATAAGAAACCTTCGAAAAATATCCTCTTTCCAAAAGTATAACTGGAGAACCTAAGAATGTTATCAGACCTCATCTAAAATTTGTATTTACGACGTAATTTTTACAACTACTATGACATTTTGCGAACTATCTTTTGGTGGATGGCAATATTCCAAACCTACGTATTCCCAAAAGCAAGATAATAATATGAGTGGAGTGTTATATAAAAATGTCACGTACTACCCTCGCTTTAGTAAGAGAGCAGAGTTACACGGACACCCATATTTTCAAACGGTAATAAATTTCTTTGATGTTAAAGAACTTTGGTACTAGCTTAAAATAGTCTTCATATTTTTTTATAACCTAGTTTATAGCTGGTTACTTTATTTAGACTAATATTATAAAGCGTCAAAATTTGAGAGTTTGTAAGTAAAGGGTAGCTCGCTGTCCGGTAAGGACCAAGCCCGGGTCGACGGCGCGTTGTGTTCCACGCGCGCCTCAAAGAGATGTCAGCACCAATAGGTGGGGTCCGCAAGGACCGATGCCTGCCAGGGGTTGCGGGTTGTTCGAAAGAGATACCGCGGCCCCTGGCACACAGGCAACTGAGGGAACACGGGAGGGTTTTAGTCAGTAAAAGTCTGACACGCCCTCCCGCTCCACCCAGAGCGGGAGAAGTTATTTGATGATTTCCCATCCTCAAAAAAAAAAAAGGGGAGGAGCTAATAACTTTTAAAGTAGTTTTCTCTCCACAAATACATCGTTTTGGTGAACGCATTTGACATGGGAAATAAAGGCGTGATGTTAATGTTCTAAATAGGTAGATTCCTCACTACCTTGTGAGTCACCTGGTGTGTGTTCTAGTCTTATTGAGCTTCCTTGAAAATGTCGTGTAACTGACTACACCAACTTACCATCTAACGACCAAATGTATTCAACTATTTATTTATTTATATATTTTTTTATATTTTATATTACTCTACAAAATAGTAGGGTTTGTCTAAGAATACCAGCCACATGGGTCGATCTATCAGGTTAAGCTACGCTTGCCGTGGTAGCTCCGTGGATGGGTGACCATTTTTACATACCTAGAACCCTCCGTGTCTCGGAAAGCATGTTAAGCCGTTCATCCCTGCTATCATTCGTGGATCTATAACAGTCGTTACGGGTCAAAAGAGCCCGTAAGTCTGCTAACCAGTCTTACAAAAGGATATCCTTTTATGTAGCTTAACCGGGGTGTAGAGGTCAGATAGGCAATGAATCCTTGTAAAATACTAGTATTGAGTTGCATCCGGTTTGACTGGAAGCCAACCCCAACATAGTTTGGGAAAAGGTTAGGCAGACTCGACAAATAACACCAAATTGAGCTTTAAAAGTAAATGAAGCAGAAAATATTTATGCAAAGTCTAAAGGTTAGGCAGACTCGACAAATAACACCAAATTGAGCTTTAAAAGTAAATGAAGCAGAAAATATTTATGCAAAGTCTAAAGGAAACGCTTCCAAAAACGAAGACAGGTGATAGGGCTAGTGATTCTCGATACAGTAACGTCAAAAAATCAAGTATTTTTTTTATTAAAAAAAATCCTATATTTCATTTGAATTTTTTGTACACTATGCTGTGAGAACAGTTAAAGAAACCAAAAAAAAATGTGAGATTAAAAAATCAGCTGATAGGCCCACGCATAACCGCGCTCACCGAGAGCCGCGCGGCCGACGACCCCAAGTGCAGGCAGCGACTTTATGTTTAGACATTCTTTGTAAAGCGCCGCCAAAATAAAATAAATAGAAAGATTACAGAAGCGTCAAACATTTTAAATTGAAGCCAAATAACCAATTTAAAGCGAAAGGTTATTGGTATCCGTTTGCATTTAGGTTGGACATTTATAACCTACGTTCTGGCTTCGGAAGCGTTCCTCTTACACCCTGTATAGTTTCTTAACAATACTTCATTCATTATTGAGGCCTACCTACCCACATTAATTTCCAAGCTAACAGTTTCAATATATCGAGAATAACCTAATGAATTAATGTACGAACTTTGTTCAATGAATAGGTACCTACTGATGCCAAACTTGGGGACTTGTTTATCCTCAATATTAAACTAATCAAGGGCAAAATTGAGGTATTTTCACTTGGAAGACTTCATTCAATATTCAAACTTAAGAGGGTTGCGCTAAGGTACCGCACGTCTTTTGTTTTTTGCTATTTGCATGTCATTGATAGGTTGTATGTTGAATAAAAGCTTTTTCCAAGAAAAAAACAACCGATTGTCGGAAAAACACTACAAAGTGAAAAATAACTTTTATTATTTTACGCTTTTTGACACCATACCAATTTGACATTTCATCATCCTTGGGGTCAAAACAATTCATATTTATGCGATAGCAGCAATCGCGGTTGATTTGCTGTCATTTTGATTAATAACAATTTATCTACTTATTCATGGCATGTAGTCACTTTGGGTGAAATGTATTAGTGTGTACATAGACAATGGCTGAAATAAAAATGATTTGATTTTGATTTTTTTTTGATTTTGTTACTCAATCACGCAAAAATGGCCAAACGGATTTTGATGAAATTCGGTACACAGATAGTTTATAACTTGGATTAACATTTATAATATTTTTTATCCCGGTAGTACGTTCCAGTGGGATAATTCCCGACATCCACGCGCGCGAAGCCGCGGGCGGAAGCTAGTAATAAATAAAAAGTAACTAATATTTTGTATATCATCAATATAGTGGTGACTCAGTTGTAACGGCCCCGACTTACATGTCATTGATTCCAATAAAGGCAGGCGGTTTACTTTGTGTAATTAATTTCGTCACTATTACTCTTAAAATGGTTTTTTTTTGGGTGGAAAATCATCAAATAACTTCTCCCGTTCTGGGTGGAAGGCAGGCGGTTTACTTTGTGTAATTAATTTCGTCACTATTACTTTAATGGTTTTTTTTTTTTTTTGGTTGGGAAATCATCAAATAACTTCTCCCGCTCTGGGTGGGAAGGAAAATATCGTGAGGAAACCGGCATGTACTAGAACCAAAAATTCGAAATCATGTGACATTCAACAACCAGCACTAGGCCCACGTGGTGGATTACAGCCCACTCGCTCTCGAAGAGAGGCCTGTGTCCCGGCGGTGGGTACCTACATTATAGGGAACGTGCACAAACTATAGATGGCAGCACAAATCGACATGAGAGCCACGGTGTGGTCAAAACAGGAACTTTTCAGATCTTTCATCGTGTTGCCGCCAATGTTTAAGTTAATGTTTACATTATATTTAAATTGTTTTTAATGATTACAAAAAATATAGGTTCAGGCAAATTAAAATGATCGTCAGCGTGGTCAGAAAATGTCATAAGACCAAAAAATCTTCCAGTCCGGGCATGTTTTAGATGTAGAAGAAACAGTTAGAGATCGTGAAAATGCAGTAATAACTCGCAAAATTGTAGCTCAAAGGATGATTTCGTACGTTTATAATGTCAAAATAACTGTAAAGTATTTTTTGAACTCATTTTCATGTAAATACTTTGTCTTTATTATTATTTATGCTCATGTCGCCTTCTTTTCAGCCTGATGATGTGTGAATGATGATGATACAAAACTTAGCTATTTTTACAAAAATGACATTATTAAGTATTTTCGAAATGTTTTGAAACTCATACTTACACATGCTTTTTTACTGCATCTATCCACTTTTGTCGTTTATCGCGTAACCAAGGAAAGTGAGTACTATCAGTGGGAAAGTTATTAGAATTTGACACCATTTGATTTATTTTATTTTTCTTTGAAGTGTTCGAGCATCCAGAAACACAACAATACATTTTCACATAGTAATTATTATTTTTTCACTTTTTAATTGAGATTATTATATAACGTGAAGTGACAATTTCAAGTAATGATTGCGTAAAAATATCGGATTTGCGCTACCAGATGGCAGACCCTTCGTCGTGCATTCCCTATAGGTTGGTTTTGTAACACAACATGTGGATTTTAATTTAATTTCTTTGTCAAAATCATTAATAATAAACTCTCATGCTTCTGAGTGTGTTTTCTCTTTGTTTAAAGTTAGGCTTGCACTTATCTCTGCACCTATCTTAAACACATACTAAAACTCGCGCCTTCTTCTCACGGGGTAGGCAGAAACTAATTGATTTCTTCTTTTCATATTATGCTTATACTCTGTATACAGGGTGTCCTGAAACTCAACGTCAAACGGGTACGGGGCAATAAGCTAGGTTGTACCAGTTCTAACAAAAATTAAAAAAATATAGTAATTTTTTTTTAAAGACAAGGCGTCAAAGATTCGTATTAAAACGTTTTTAACCCAGACTTAATTAAACTTTATTTTTTTGTACTAGACTCACAATATTAATTATTGGTTTTGTGACCGCAATCAATAGCATAGTTATTTAGGATTACATTAAAAAAACACTGAACAATTTAGAAATTTGTGATCACAGTACCTAAATATCTGATCTAGGGTGTTGATTTTCAACATTATCAAAAGAATACCTATTATCACATAACCAAGTAGCATGGATTTTATTTTTTATTTTTGCTAGAACTGGTACAACCTAGCTTATTGCCCCGTACCCGCTTGACGTTGAGTTTGGGGACACCCTGTATATAATAGAAGGTTTCCTAACTAGATCGTAGATAAGAAACCTTCGATAAATATCCTTCTTCCAAAAGTATCACTGCAGAACCCAAGAATGTTATCAGACCTCATCTAAAATTTGTATTTACGACGTAATTTTTACAACTACTATGACATTTTGCGAACTATCTTTTGGTGGATGGCAATATTCCAAACCTACGTATTCCCAAAAGCAAGATAATAATATGAGTGGAGTGTTATATAAAAATGTCACGTACTACCCTCGCTTTAGTAAGAGAGCAGAGTTACACGGACACCCATATTTTCAAACGGTAATAAATTTCTTTGATGTTAAAGAACTTTGGTACTAGCTTAAAATAGTCTTCATATTTTTTTATAACCTAGTTTATAGCTGGTTACTTTATTTAGACTAATATTATAAAGCGTCAAAATTTGAGAGTTTGTAAGTAAAGGGTAGCTCGCTGTCCGGTAAGGACCGGGTCGACGGCGCGTTGTGTTCCACGCGCGCCTCAAAGAGATGTCAGCACCAATAGGTGGGGTCCGCAAGGACCGATGCCTGCCAGGGGTTGCGGGTTGTTCGAAAGAGATACCGCGGCCCACACCTGGCACCTGAGTTGCTGGCTGGTTACCTGGCACACAGGCAACTGAGGGAACACGGGAGGGTTTTAGTCAGTAAAAGTCTGACACGCCCTCCCGCTCCACCCAGAGCGGGAGAAGTTATTTGATGATTTCCCATCCTCAAAAAAAAAAAAAGGGGAGGAGCTAATAACTTTTAAAGTAGTTTTCTCTCCACAAATACATCGTTTTGGTGAACGCATTTGACATGGGAAATAAAGGCGTGATGTTAATGTTCTAAATAGGTAGATTCCTTACTACCTTGTGAGTCACCTGGTGTGTGTTCTAGTCTTATTGACCTTCCTTGAAAATGTCGTGTAACTGACTACGCCAACTTACCATAACTAACGACCAAATGTATTCAACTATTTATTTATTTATATATTTTTTTATATTTTATATTACTCTACAAAATAGTAGGGTTTGTCTAAGAATACCAGCCACATGGGTCGATCTATCAGGTTAAGCTACGCTTGCCGTGGTAGCTCCGTGGATGGGTGACCATTTTTACATACCAAGAACCCTCCGTGTCTCGGAAAGCATGTTAAGCCGTTCATCCCTGCTAACATTCATGGATCTTTAACAGTCGTTACGGGTCAAAAGAGCCCGTAAGTCTGCTAACCAGTCTTACCAAAGGGTATCGTTTTATGTAGCTTAACTGGGGTGTAGAGGTCAGATAGGCAATGAATCCTTGTAAAATACTAGTATTGAGTTGCATCCGGTTTGACTGGAAGCCAACCCCAACATAGTTTGGGAAAAGGTTAGGCAGACTCGACAAATAACACCAAATTGAGCTTTAAAAGTAAATGAAGCAGAAAATATTTATGCAAAGTCTAAAGGTTAGGCAGACTCGACAAATAACACCAAATTGAGCTTTAAAAGTAAATGAAGCAGAAAATATTTATGCAAAGTCTAAAGGAAACGCTTACAAAAACGAAGACAGGTGATAGGGCTAGTGATTCTCAATACAGTAACGTCAAAAAATCAAGTTTTTTTATTAGAATTTTTCCTATATTTTTTTTTTAATTTATTGTACACTATGCTTTGAGAACAGTTAAATGGACCAAAAAAACATAAAAAATGTGGCACTAAACACATTTACAAACATTTTTTTTTACAACTAGCAAGCAATTTTTTCAAACATAAAAATCAGCTGATAGGCTCACGCATAACCGCGCTCACCGAGAGCCGCGCGGCCGACGACCCCAAGTGCAGGCAGCGACTTTATGTTTAGACATTCTTTGTAAAGCGCCGCCAAAATAAAATAAATAGAAAGATTACAGAAGCGTCAAACATTTTAAATTGAAGCCAAATAACCAATTTAAAGCGAAAGGTTATTGGTATCCGTTTGCATTTAGGTTGGACATTTATAACCTACGTTCTGGCTTCGGAAGCGTTCCTCTTACACCCTGTATAGTTTCTTAACAATACTTCATTCATTATTGAGGCCTACCTACCCACATTAATTTCCAAGCTAACAGTTTCAATATATCGAGAATAACCTAATGAATTAATGTACGAACTTTGTTCAATGAATAGGTACCTACTGATGCCAAACTTGGGGACTTGTTTATCCTCAATATTAAACTAATCAAGGGCAAAATTGAGGTATTTTCACTTGGAAGACTTCATTCAATATTCAAACTTAAGAGGGTTGCGCTAAGGTACCGCACGTCTTTTGTTTTTTGCTATTTGCATGTCATTGATAGGTTGTATGTTGAATAAAAGCTTTTTCCAAGAAAAAAACAACCGATTGTCGGAAAAACACTACAAAGTGAAAAATAACTTTTATTATTTTACGCTTTTTGACACCATACCAATTTGACATTTCATCATCCTTGGGGTCAAAACAATTCATATTTATGCGATAGCAGCAATCGCGGTTGATTTGCTGTCATTTTGATTAATAACAATTTATCTACTTATTCATGGCATGTAGTCACTTTGGGTGAAATGTATTAGTGTGTACATAGACAATGGCTGAAATAAAAATGATTTGATTTTGATTTTTTTTTTGATTTTGTTACTCAATCACGCAAAAATGGCCAAACGGATTTTGATGAAATTCGGTACACAGATAGTTTATAACTTGGATTAACATTTATAATATTTTTTATCCCGGTAGTACGTTCCAGTGGGATAATTCCCGACATCCACGCGCGCGAAGCCGCGGGCGGAAGCTAGTAATAAATAAAAAGTAACTAATATTTTGTATATCATCAATATAGTGGTGACTCAGTTGTAACGGCCCCGACTTACATGTCATTGATTCCAATAAAGGCAGGCGGTTTACTTTGTGTAATTAATTTCGTCACTATTACTCTTAAAATGGTTTTTTTTTGGGTGGAAAATCATCAAATAACTTCTCCCGTTCTGGGTGGAAGGCAGGCGGTTTACTTTGTGTAATTAATTTCGTCACTATTACTTTAATGGTTTTTTTTTTTTTTTGGTTGGGAAATCATCAAATAACTTCTCCCGCTCTGGGTGGGAAGGAAAATATCGTGAGGAAACCGGCATGTACTAGAACCAAAAATTCGAAATCATGTGACATTCAACAACCAGCACTAGGCCCACGTGGTGGATTACAGCCCACTCGCTCTCGAAGAGAGGCCTGTGTCCCGGCGGTGGGTACCTACATTATAGGGAACGTGCACAAACTATAGATGGCAGCACAAATCGACATGAGAGCCACGGTGTGGTCAAAACAGGAACTTTTCAGATCTTTCATCGTGTTGCCGCCAATGTTTAAGTTAATGTTTACATTATATTTAAATTGTTTTTAATGATTACAAAAAATATAGGTTCAGGCAAATTAAAATGATCGTCAGCGTGGTCAGAAAATGTCATAAGACCAAAAAATCTTCCAGTCCGGGCATGTTTTAGATGTAGAAGAAACAGTTAGAGATCGTGAAAATGCAGTAATAACTCGCAAAATTGTAGCTCAAAGGATGATTTCGTACGTTTATAATGTCAAAATAACTGTAAAGTATTTTTTGAACTCATTTTTCATGTAAATACTTTGTCTTTATTATTATTTATGCTCATGTCGCCTTCTTTTCAGCCTGATGATGTGTGAATGATGATGATACAAAACTTAGCTATTTTTACAAAAATGACATTATTAAGTATTTTCGAAATGTTTTGAAACTCATACTTACACATGCTTTTTTACTGCATCTATCCACTTTTGTCGTTTATCGCGTAACCAAGGAAAGTGAGTACTATCAGTGGGAAAGTTATTAGAATTTGACACCATTTGATTTATTTTATTTTTCTTTGAAGTGTTCGAGCATCCAGAAACACAACAATACATTTTCACATAGTAATTATTATTTTTTCACTTTTTAATTGAGATTATTATATAACGTGAAGTGACAATTTCAAGTAATGATTGCGTAAAAATATCGGATTTGCGCTACCAGATGGCAGACCCTTCGTCGTGCATTCCCTATAGGTTGGTTTTGTAACACAACATGTGGATTTTAATTTAATTTCTTTGTCAAAATCATTAATAATAAACTCTCATGCTTCTGAGTGTGTTTTCTCTTTGTTTAAAGTTAGGCTTGCACTTATCTCTGCACCTATCTTAAACACATACTAAAACTCGCGCCTTCTTCTCACGGGGTAGGCAGAAACTAATTGATTTCTTCTTTTCATATTATGCTTATACTCTGTATACAGGGTGTCCTGAAACTCAACGTCAAACGGGTACGGGGCAATAAGCTAGGTTGTACCAGTTCTAACAAAAATTAAAAAAATATAGTAATTTTTTTTTAAAGACAAGGCGTCAAAGATTCGTATTAAAACGTTTTTAACCCAGACTTAATTAAACTTTATTTTTTTGTACTAGACTCACAATATTAATTATTGGTTTTGTGACCGCAATCAATAGCATAGTTATTTAGGATTACATTAAAAAAACACTGAACAATTTAGAAATTTGTGATCACAGTACCTAAATATCTGATCTAGGGTGTTGATTTTCAACATTATCAAAAGAATACCTATTATCACATAACCAAGTAGCATGGATTTTATTTTTTATTTTTGCTAGAACTGGTACAACCTAGCTTATTGCCCCGTACCCGCTTGACGTTGAGTTTGGGGACACCCTGTATATAATAGAAGGTTTCCTAACTAGATCGTAGATAAGAAACCTTCGATAAATATCCTTCTTCCAAAAGTATCACTGCAGAACCCAAGAATGTTATCAGACCTCATCTAAAATTTGTATTTACGACGTAATTTTTACAACTACTATGACATTTTGCGAACTATCTTTTGGTGGATGGCAATATTCCAAACCTACGTATTCCCAAAAGCAAGATAATAATATGAGTGGAGTGTTATATAAAAATGTCACGTACTACCCTCGCTTTAGTAAGAGAGCAGAGTTACACGGACACCCATATTTTCAAACGGTAATAAATTTCTTTGATGTTAAAGAACTTTGGTACTAGCTTAAAATAGTCTTCATATTTTTTTATAACCTAGTTTATAGCTGGTTACTTTATTTAGACTAATATTATAAAGCGTCAAAATTTGAGAGTTTGTAAGTAAAGGGTAGCTCGCTGTCCGGTAAGGACCGGGTCGACGGCGCGTTGTGTTCCACGCGCGCCTCAAAGAGATGTCAGCACCAATAGGTGGGGTCCGCAAGGACCGATGCCTGCCAGGGGTTGCGGGTTGTTCGAAAGAGATACCGCGGCCCACACCTGGCACCTGAGTTGCTGGCTGGTTACCTGGCACACAGGCAACTGAGGGAACACGGGAGGGTTTTAGTCAGTAAAAGTCTGACACGCCCTCCCGCTCCACCCAGAGCGGGAGAAGTTATTTGATGATTTCCCATCCTCAAAAAAAAAAAAAAGGGGAGGAGCTAATAACTTTTAAAGTAGTTTTCTCTCCACAAATACATCGTTTTGGTGAACGCATTTGACATGGGAAATAAAGGCGTGATGTTAATGTTCTAAATAGGTAGATTCCTTACTACCTTGTGAGTCACCTGGTGTGTGTTCTAGTCTTATTGACCTTCCTTGAAAATGTCGTGTAACTGACTACGCCAACTTACCATAACTAACGACCAAATGTATTCAACTATTTATTTATTTATATATTTTTTTATATTTTATATTACTCTACAAAATAGTAGGGTTTGTCTAAGAATACCAGCCACATGGGTCGATCTATCAGGTTAAGCTACGCTTGCCGTGGTAGCTCCGTGGATGGGTGACCATTTTTACATACCAAGAACCCTCCGTGTCTCGGAAAGCATGTTAAGCCGTTCATCCCTGCTAACATTCATGGATCTTTAACAGTCGTTACGGGTCAAAAGAGCCCGTAAGTCTGCTAACCAGTCTTACCAAAGGGTATCGTATAAAACCAAATATATAAATACTTACTTACTACTATAAAAACGAATGTAACTAAATGCTACTACCTATTTTAATAAAAATTTTTTTTTTTCTTAACAAAAAGCGCCTTCATCCTCTCTCCAATAAAAATTAACTTTGCTGTGCCCGACAGGGTCCATAATTGATTCGATGTTATAATATCATACCAACTGTTTTATGTACACATTATGGAATGCATTAAAGTATTGAGTATTGAGTATTGAGTATCGTTTTATGTAGCTTAACTGGGGTGTAGAGGTCAGATAGGCAATGAATCCTTGTAAAATACTAGTATTGAGTTGCATCCGGTTTGACTGGAAGCCAACCCCAACATAGTTTGGGAAAAGGTTAGGCAGACTCGACAAATAACACCAAATTGAGCTTTAAAAGTAAATGAAGCAGAAAATATTTATGCAAAGTCTAAAGGAAACGCTTACAAAAACGAAGACAGGTGATAGGGCTAGTGATTCTCAATACAGTAACGTCAAAAAATCAAGTTTTTTTATTAGAATTTTTCCTATATTTTTTTTTTAATTTATTGTACACTATGCTTTGAGAACAGTTAAATGGACCAAAAAAACATAAAAAATGTGGCACTAAACACATTTACAAACATTTTTTTTTACAACTAGCAAGCAATTTTTCAAACATAAAAATCAGCTGATAGGCTCACGCATAACCGCGCTCACCGAGAGCCGCGCGGCCGACGACCCCAAGTGCAGGCAGCGACTTTATGTTTAGACATTCTTTGTAAAGCGCCGCCAAAATAAAATAAATAGAAAGATTACAGAAGCGTCAAACATTTTAAATTGAAGCCAAATAACCAATTTAAAGCGAAAGGTTATTGGTATCCGTTTGCATTTAGGTTGGACATTTATAACCTACGTTCTGGCTTCGGAAGCATTCCTCTTACACCCTGTATAGTTTCTTAACAATACTTCATTCATTATTGAGGCCTACCTACCCACATTAATTTCCAAGCTAACAGTTTCAATATATCGAGAATAACCTAATGAATTAATGTACGAACTTTGTTCAATGAATAGGTACCTACTGATGCCAAACTTGGGGACTTGTTTATCCTCAATATTAAACTAATCAAGGGCAAAATTGAGGTATTTTCACTTGGAAGACTTCATTTAATATTAAAACTTGAGAGGGTTGCGCTAAGGTACCCCGCGACTTTTGTTTTTTGCTATTTGCATGTCATTGATAGGTTGTATGTTGAATAAAAGCTTTTTGCAAGAAAAAAAAAACCGATTTCCGGAAAAACACTACAAATTGAAAAATACCTTTTTTGTTTTTACGCTTTTTGACACCATACCAATTTGACATTTCATCATCCTTGGGGTCAAAACAATGCATATTAATTATGCGATAGCAGCAATCGCGGTTGATTTGCTGTAATTTTGATTAATAACAATTTATCTACTTATTTATGACATGTAGTCACTTTGGGTGAAATGTATTTGTGTGTACTTATACAATGCCTGAAACAAAAATGATTTGATTTTGATTATTTTTTTGATTTTGTTACTCAATCACGCAAAATTGGCCAAACGGATTTTGATGAAATTTGGCACACAGATAGTTTATAACTTGGATTGACATTTATAATATTTTTTATCCCTGTAGTACGTTCCCGTAGGATAATTTCCGACATCCACGCGGGCGAAGCCGCGGGCGGAAGCTAGTAATAAATAAAAAGTAACTAATATTTTTAACCGACTTCAAAAAGGAGGAGGTTATCAATTCGTCGGAACCTTTTTTTTTTTTTTTATGTATGTTCCCCAATTACTCGAAGATGGCTGGACCGATTTGGATTTTGTTTTTTTTGTTTGAAAGGGTATACTTCCCAGGTGGTCCCATGATCATCAAGTCAGGATCTGATGATGGGATCCTGGAGAAATAGAGAGAACTCTTCAAATTTTATAGGCACACAAAGCGATTTAGGTATTTTTTGGAAGAATACTTTCTCGTAGTGGTCTCATTTCAATTTGGTGAAGATTTGATGAAGAACTTTGGAGATAGGCAACGGAACTCCTCAATAAATGATAGCAAATGGACTGGGATTGCTGAAATCTCATCTCTGTCTATTGCTTACACCAGTTCATAACATAACATCACGCCGGTATGCTGTGAAGGGGTAAGCACATGTGCACCACTAAAAAGTGAAAAATAAAAACTTTTTCCAAAAAAAAAACAACCGACTTCCAAAAAAACACTACAAAGTGAAAAATAACTTTAATTTCGGAAGGCGGTGACAAAAAGTTCAAATACAGCTCCAAAGACACCGACTTCCGAAATTAAAGTTATTTTTCACTTTGTAGTGTTTTTTTGGAAGTCGGTTGTTTTTTTTTTGGAAAAAGTTTTTGTATATCATCAATATAGTGGTGACTCAGTTGTAACGGCCCCGACTTACATGTCATTGATTCCAATAAAGGCAGGCGGTTTACTTTGTGTAATTAATTTCGTCACTATTACTCTTAAAATTGTTTTTTTTTTTTGGGTGGGAAATCATCAAATAACTTCTCCCGTTCTGGGTGGAAGGCAGGCGGTTTACTTTGTGAAATTAATTTCGTCACTATTACTTTAATGGTTTTTTTTTTTTGGTTGGGAAATCATCAAATAACTTCTCCCGCTCTGAGTGGGAAGGAAAATATCGTGAGGAAACCGGCATGTACTAGAACCAAAAATTCGAAATCATGTGACATTCAACAACCAGCACTAGGCCCACGTGGTGGATTACAGCCCACTCGCTCTCGAAGAGAGGCCTGTGTCCCGGCGGTGGGTACCTACATTATAGGGAACGTGCACAAACTATAGATGGCAGCACAAATCGACATGAGAGCCACGGTGTGGTCAAAACAAGAACTTTTCAGATCTTTCATCGTGTTGCCGCCAATATTTAAGTTAATGTTTACATTTTTTTTTTTAATTAGGCTGAGAATAAAATCTATGAAGTTTATTTTATTGTTATTAATATCAACACAAACGCATAAAGAAAAGTACTTAATAATTAAAACTACGATATACAAAATAAATATAAAAACAAAAGGACACTTAGGCGTCGAAGTATTCCTCCGCATCGCTGTCATCAGGAAACGTGCCCAGAAGACTGGCAGCATTGCCACGTTGAATGGCAATGCTGTTTACATTATATTTAAATAGTTTTTAAATATTACAAAAAATATAGGTTCTGGCCAAATTAAAATGATCGTCAGCGTGGTCAGAATATGTCATAAGACCAAAAACTCTTCAAGTCTGGGCATGTTTTAGATGTAAAAGAAACAGTTAGGGATCATGAAAATGCAGTAATAACTCGCAAAATTGTAGCTCAAACGATGATTTCTAACGTTTATGATGTCAAAATAACTGTAAAGTATTTTCTGAACTCATTTTTCATGTAAATACTTTGTCTTTATTATTATTTATGTTCATGTCGCCTTCTTTTCAGCTTGATGATGTGTGAATGATGATGAAAAATGACATTATTAAGTATTTTCTAAATGTTTTGAAACTCATACTTACACATGCTTTTTTACTGCATTTATCCACTTTTGTCGTTTATCACGTAAACAAAGAATGTGAGTACTATCAGTGGGAAAGTTATTAGAATTTGACACCATTTGATTGATTTTATTTTTATTTGAAGTGTTCGAGCATCCAGAAACACAACAATACATTTTCACATAGTAATTATTATTTTTTCACTTCTTTATTGAGATTATTTTATAACGTGACGTGACAATTTCAAGTAATGATTGCGTAAAAACATCGGATTTGCGCTACCAGATGGCAGACCCTTCGTCGTGCAAGTTCCCTGTAGGTTGATTTTGTAACACAACATGTGGATTACTAAGTCTAAATTATCCCGTTTGTTACTCTAAAGACAACATTGTAATCTACATAGATAAGTGGATCACTAACTTCGTATCAATTATTCTTCGTTTCTTGAATCTAAAGCTTGATACTAAATTTAATCCTGAATTGAGTACCTAATTGGTTCCCAAGGCTTTCATTTACGTAACACTAATCGTCAGTTGCTAAGCCGTTAATTGCTCCAAATAAAGACGTTAACACATTAGCCTAGATGTGGAGGTTATTATTAACTCCTACAAAAACCTTACCGTCTTATTAATGTTGAACGCAGAGAGTGCAGACGCCTCAGCGGCCGCTGCTAAAGGCGTCATTGTCAACACATTCTATACAAACCAAGCGTGTCAACATTTACTCGCACTACTTCAAGATCGACAGCACAGTTGGCGCAGTGGTTAAGCGATTGACTGCTGCGCTGCGTGTCGCGGGTTCGATTCCCGCACGGAACAAATATTTGTATGACCTACAAGTAGTTGTTCCGGGTCTGGCTGTTTGTGTATGTGAGTTTAAATGTTTGTAAACGCACCCACAATACAGGAGAAATTCCTAGTGTGGGGCAACGTTTTTTAAAAAAGAAAGAAAGATGATGAGTTTGAGTGAGAAGTTTTTTTTTTGTATTAGTAATTTTGCAATCAGTTTTTAAAACTATGAGCAGATGAATTGTAGGATAATCTGCCAGAGAAGAGTTATTTCTCATCAGAAACGAGGAGGTGGAAGTGCGTGTCGCTTCGTAAGATAGAAATACTGTACCTTGAAATAAATAATACAAACTTTCAAGCCATTAATGACGACTCTCGTCTGACATAAATACATGTAATAATTACATACATGTGGCGTAAAAGCGTAAAAGTGGCTCATGAGTCCTAACTCACACTTTGATAAAATTATTATTATTATCATTACCGTGTTTTGTACTCGCGCCGGACTCCGTAATTAACATTCCACCCAAAGAAACGACCACGCTTGAGAAGCGGCCGCAGCGAGAGAAAAAGGTAAGTCGTACTTAGATTTTTCTCTGTTGAATTTGTATCCTTGATTGGGCAAACGAGCAGAACTCAGTTCCTACAGATCAACCCGACCAACTCTTCAACAACCACCGCCAATCCTTACAGTCGACTTCCTGTTTACCATTTTGGTCACCTGCCAGGGGTGCGGGTTGTTCGAAAGAGATACCGCGGCCCCTGGCACACAGGCAACTGAGGGAACACGGGTGGGTTTTAGTTAGTAAAAGTCTGACACGCCCTCCCGCTCCACCCAGAGCGGGAGAAGTTATTTGATGATTTCCCACCCAAAAAAAGAGAACGTGCACGACGAAGGGTCTGCCATCTGGTGGCGCAAATTCGATGTTTTTACGCAATCATTACTTGAAATTGTCACTTCACGTTATAAATTAATGTCAATAAAGAATTGAAAAAAATATAATTACTATGTGAAAATTTATTAATAATGTATAAATTTATTAATAATACATAAGCTCAAAAGCGCGATGTGGTCAATAGTAATAACACCAGGCCGACACACGCCGTAGGAATGATTGACACAGGCCGCAACAGGCCTCCATAGTCGTAACAATGCCTGGCACGGCCTGTCGATTAACGAGCTGTAGGATTTATCAAGAAAACTACGAAATAAAAACGAATACATGGAAAAGCGATAGGTATTCTTTGTGCTCTCAGCTTTTTATTTCAAGAAGATGAGGTTCAAGGTGAAGAGATTTCTTGTGTTGCTATTTTGTATTACACCTGAGTTTCGTACGTAAAACAAAGGATAGATTATAAGTAGAGGCTTTACGTAATCGTACGTGAAACGACGTTATGTTTTTCCAAGATGGCGGCTCACATTTTAACCACGTCGTATTTTTTGTTTTTTATTCTACAAGCTTTCACTCTTACCCCCGAAAAAAAAACTACCGACTAACATGTATCTGTGGCTCGTTTTATCATGGTTAGATAACTTTTTTTTTCAACGAGCTATTTCTTATTGCTGGGCAGTGGAAAGCTGTGGAAGTCTGGAGAAGACCACAGTCATCTCCAGCCTCATTTTTTATTACCATACAGATTTTTTTATTGTTTTTGTGTAGGTTTTTTATATACTGTAAGTAGTTTATTTATTTTCTAAAATTTATGATACTATAGATATATTTAGATGGAATTATATTTCAAACATATATTTATACGTAACAGATAGGCAGTCGCTCCATGTAAAATAACATAGTTGGATATAATACAATAGGATAATCAACATAGTTGGGAAAAGGCTAAGGGAGTTGATGATTCAGATGGAACTAAAATTTTAAAAGATAACAATATAACGTAAGACTCAAAACAAAAATGGTTTATTTCGTCCATTCGTTCTCATTCAATCCATCGAATTCAACTTAACAAAACTAAGCCATTCATAATAAAGTCGCACTCCTGGCATAAAATAAACATCTATCGGGACTATACACCTTGTTCTCTAAGCCGAAATAAACCCCTTTAGGCGAAGAACATTGTAAGCTATAGGTACCTACTTTGTACTAGTTCAAATAGGTAGAATTACGTGACTCGACTCCCACAAAAAGGGTGAACACAGACTTAGTGCGACTAGAAGCGAGTTTAACATTTACAAAGGATTTATAGAGGATTTGTCGGGTTCGGCTCGGACGATTTATTAATTGTTGAAGCGAAAAGTCAAGAATTGAAGGTGGAATTTTGCTAATCTCTCTGTTAGAATTGGCTTTGAACAGGTTTTCATTTTCAAATCAAAAGAAAAATGGTCGGGTTTAAGAACTGTAATGATAAATCAATCGGAGAGTAAAATTACGAAAAGAAATGTTTTGACACTAATCGATTCTTAATTTTTGTATAAAATCCGAGTAATTAAGGATAGTAGTAGGGAAGGTATCTGTACTCGTTTAAATACGTAGTTGTTTATATCAATGTTTCCTGATAATATAGGTAGGCTGTACATTTTTAACTGCAAAAATCTTCTATTCAGAACTATGGATAATGTAAAAATTGTATTATGTTTTTCTTTTTGTAGATTTAATGGGCACCTTGTTTTTTATTTTATTTTTTATTTTAATTCGTGTTATTTGTTATCATTTAATTGTTTTTTTTTCGTGTGTAGTGTATGTCTTTTGTGTGCACTAAATAAAGGTTTTATCTATCTAACGTAAAAATATGTATAACCATATATGGCTTTTTCATAATTGTAAGTTTTAATAACAATGTGCTGTGTTTCTTAAGGCCTCTTTCATTATAACACTTCTAGAAAATGTATATCTGAACACACAACGTCACATTTCGTTGGTACAGCAAGAAAATTGTAAAGACACATTGCCGGACGTGTTGATACACCCGTTCTTTTTTTAAACCAAAACTTGTGGAAGCTTCCATCGTGGAAATAATGGTGCTGTATTGTTTCGAGTTTTTTTTTATTTTTTTACCTAGTGCAGTGCTGAGGAAATTATTTATGGTCTTCTTTGGTGAAATGTTTGGACGTATTTAATGATCTAAGGAGTTGTAGCTCTGAGGTTTTATTTTATCTTTTGTATTTTTATTGCATCTATGTTAGGTTTATGCAGGCTTTACACAGGTGACTTTATCCCATAGCCGCAGTAAATGATAATTTGGCTAGGCCGCAGATGACTTAAATCGCTAGTTTCAAAGTAAAGTAGATTTCGACTTTTATCGTGCGGTGACAGGTCACCTATGGCGGGTGAATAAAATCGACTGAGAGAGTGCTCAGTCGATATTTTCATGCAAAATGAACCGTAAGTACCTGTTATTTTTATCGACGTGTGTAAATGGAATAGCGATTATCGATTATAATTATCGATTTTAAATGGCAAGGCGAAAATCGACCCAGTGTGAATCCCCCTTATTGTATTTATTTATATCTTACATTGTATAAGACTTTACAAATTTTGGGTGTTGACTCCAGGAGTTCTTGTATTTTTACTACCAACGTCGACGCGCCGACTGAGAAAACGAATGTAAAATATTAAAATGAACAATAATTTTTAAGCAGACAAGCAAAAACAGTTTACCCACCACAAAAAAATATCTGGTATTTTTTTATAAAATCTAATAGAATAATAAAATTAGCAATAACGTTCGGCCAGCCAAATCTTATCAAAACATAACCCTTAAATCTTTTAGTACCTACCTGGTAATGGCTATCTTTACGACTAAGAATTTAGATTGAAATTCAAACGACCTGAAGAGTTTGTATCTGTTTTAACTGTTCACGTTTAAAATGTCCAAGTTCACACCGACAGTTTAATTACTATTCCGAAATAGGAATTACTAGCCTAAGTTGGAATAAACCACGAAATTAATCAAGGAATGTCGGTACAAGACCGCACCATGACTTTGCCGCAGATAGTCAGCGTTGTGGAAAACCACGAAGGAAATGGAGAGACGTGCTGGACAAATCAGTCCAATTTTGTTCTGAATTGAAATTTCTGGGAGTTATACGAAAAGGCTTTTACCAGAAAAAGGAGCCTTATTAAGTTTGTTTTCCGTCTAAATGGCTACAACAATGGGTTAGTAGAAATAAGAAGCGAAATAAGTCATTAATATAGTGAAAATAAATGTATGTACACACGGCTACACATCAAGCTATAAATTTTCCAGTATAAGCTGATCTCACATTGTATGGGATTTCCATACAGTGCGAGATTTGTGTAAACTGGAAATCTATAGCTTGATGTGTAGCCGAGTGTACTATACGAGAGATCAATTACAAATCGTCGTCTGTAGATTGAAAACAAATGTCAAATCGTTATCAAAATAAAAATCATGGCCATTGTTCGTAACATCACATCGGGCCACACTACACACCGCGACCGCGCGCTTCCCCCGCGGCCACTCGTTCGCCGACACCTGAGCGTGCGCACACATTTTCGGTCGTCTAAAATAAATTACCTACCTATCTATCAAGAAATACAGTCGTTTTATTATTAAGTCAAGACCACCAGCAGCACACCTGGAGCTTGATATTCAACAGCCATCTTAGATTTTTTTTTACATGATAGCGTCTGCAATTTTTTGAAATCATGAGTGTCGTTTTCATAGCTTTCAACAGGGCAAAAAATGTATACCTACTACATAGATGGTTCTGTATTAAAAACGCGTATTAAATTCACACTTTCTCTCTGTGTCTTTTTTTTCTATAGATATACGAGTGTATGTGCATGCAAGTATCGCGTAAGGAACTTCTTTCCTCCCACAAGTTTTTATACCAGTAGTACGTACGCGTGGGATAGTTTACGACCTTCAAAACCGAGTTTTTATTAAAAAGGTTATTATAGTTTTTAGACAGCAACAAACATACATTTTCGTCATCTATACATATAATAAAATTGTAACAGGCCGATGTCTGTACATTAAAGATATTGAAGAAAAAATAGTATGGGGGGTCTTTATTAGAGCAACAGAAGCCAAAACAACGGTTTTTAAAATTTTTGTCTGTCTGTATGTTTGTTACCGCATCAAGCAAAAAACCACTGCATGGAATTGAATGCAGTTTTCAATGATGTATTCCGAGAGGTCTAAGGCTTTATATTATCAAAAAAAAAATGATTATCTACTTGATTCTAAAGTCCACGCGTATGAAGTCGCGGGCAAAAGCTAGTTCTAAATACAAAAGCAAAACTGTAAACATTGCAACTTGCATAATAAAACAATCTATTGATACCCGTCCCAACGCTACAGTAGACGTGCCTTACGTTTCAATGTAAGGTACCTAATAGCTAATCAAGTTTTTGGCAGATATTCAAACGGGTATCACTGTAGTTTGGCTCTCGTCTAGTTTGGATCACTAGCCCAATTTGTAGTGATTTTCGACGTCGTGAATGTAATATTTTAGCTTTAAGCCAAATGCGTTGCTTTTGGCAACGAGATAGTGTAAGATATTGTACAGTATTACTTGTTTTATCGTTGTAAAGAGTCTTGTAAAACTGACAAAAATATTTGTGATTATTTGGTTAAACGCACAATCAGTTGTTTCGTGTGGTGCTGGACGTAAAAGAATAGCACCATCCTAATTCTTCCCGTGGGTGTCGTAGGAGGCGACTAAGGGACTTACTAGAGAATGGGCAACAGCGTTCTCTATGCATTTCACCAGCATACTGCGATCACCAACCCACCTGCCAAGCGTGGCAACTATGGCAAAACCCCCCATTTTGGGGGAGGCCTTTGTCCAGCATTGGACGTCTTTCGGCTGAAATGATGATGATGACTAGCAGTTGATGCGTATGTATTAAAAAGCTTGTAGATATATAATCTGCCAATTCGATTCTTGAATCAATTTAGCGTGGGAACCATTACAACATTTTCCGGGAGGCTATTTCATTAGTTTGCTTTTATTTACTTTGAAGGATAAATTCTGCCATAACAATACAATCAATCTGCTTAGCCTTTTCCTAACTATGTTGGGGTCAGCTTCCAGTCTAAACAGATGCAACTGAATACCAGTATTTTACATGAAGCAACTGTCTACCTGACCTCCACAATCCATACGATACTCTTTGGTGAGACTGGTTGTCAGACTTTCGGGCTTCTGACGACTCGTAAAGACTGTCAAAGTTCCACAGCTGACAACCGGGACCAACGATTTAACGTACTTTTGAAGGCACGGAAGAGTCGTTGTATGCCATAACAAGTATCTGTAGAAAAAAGTCTGTAGATTAAGTTCGTAGAGACAGCTGCAGTTTTATGTGGCCACAATGTGGCAAACAAGGACCAATGGCCAACTGGAGCACCAATTTTTCGACATAAACCAGGTAAGGAATTCAAAAGCAAATATTAGGTCTTTACCTATGAAATTGCCGTTTTGCAGTACTGGCCATTTCAAATCAAAATAATTTTTGTTTGGGTAAGAATTCTAATTTCAAATTAATTTTATTTTAAAAACATGGATTTTTTTTTCCAAAAGTAGTCATTTGTTTATTGATTAGTGTTACATTTTCATCGCATTTCAATCTTTTTCGTCATCATGGATACGTTAAAAATTCGAGTAATTATGGAATATGAGTACCGTCGTGGCAGCAACGCGGCACAAGCGGCACGCAACATCAACGACGTTTACGGAGCTAACACTACAAACCAACGCACCACCTGTTATTGGTTTGCTCGCTTCCGTTCTGGAAATTTCGACCTGAAAAATGAACCTCGCGGTCGTCCGAAGACTTTGGTCGACAATGACGAATTAAAGGCGATTGTGGAAGCTGATGATACACAATCTACGGCTGAATTAGCAGCAGCTTTCGACGTTAGCGTCAAAACAATATTGGTCCATTTGCGTCAAATTGGCAAGGTAAAAAAGCTTGACAAATGGGTGCCCCACGAACTCAATGATCGTCAGCGCGAAGTACGCGTCGAGACGTGCCTTGCACTGCTCAACAGACACACAAATGAAGGAATTTTGAACCGCATTGTTACCTGCGATGAAAAATGGATTCTGTTTGATAACCGCAAGCGCTCAGCAAGTTGGTTGGATCCTGGTTCAGCACCTAAACAATGCCCTAAACGAAAACTTACCCCTAGAAAAGTGATGGTCACTGTTTGGTGGTCTAGCGCCGGTGTGATTCATCACAGCTTCTTACCAAACGGGGTGAGCATTACTGCAGATGTGTACTGTGAAGAACTGAACACAATGATGGAGAAGCTGGCACATCTCCAACCAGCATTGGTCAATCGCTCGTCTCCGCTGCTCCTGCACGACAACGCGCGACCTCATACTGCACAGCAGACGGTCTCCAAGTTGCAAGAACTGGGGTTGGAAGCTCTCCGTCATCCGCCCTACTCACCAGACCTTGCGCCTACAGACTACTACTTTTTCCAGAATTTGGATAACTTCTTGGCGGGAAAAAAATTCAATACCCGAGAGGCAGTACAAAATGCCTTTGAAGAATTTGTTGCCTCCCGTCCAGCTGATTTCTTTTAGAAGGGCATCAATAAACTGCCACTGCGATGGCAAAGACGCATTGATTGCATGGGTGATTACTTCGATTAATACAAATAAAAAATACATGAAAAAAATTCGTTTAAATTTTTTCATACAAAACGGCAATTTCATAGGTAAAGACCTATTAATTATTTGATCAACTACAGTATCTATATACATATAATAAAATTGTAACAGGCCGATGTCTGTACATAAAAGATATTGAAGAAAAAATAGTATGGGGGGTCTTTATTAGAGCAACAGAAGCCAAAACAACGGTTTTTAGAATTTTTGTCTGTCTGTATGTTTGTTACCGCATCACGCAAAAACCACTGCATGGAATTGAATGCAGTTTTCAATTATGTATTCCGAGAGGTTTAACTTAAAAAATAGGCTATATATTATCAAAGAAAATGATTATCTACTTGATTCTAAAGTCCACGCGTATGAAGTCGCGGGCAAAAGCTAGTACAATATATAAATGTACAGTAAGGTCCACTTACAGTATTCGAATCATCATAGATGCTTGGCCCTTTGTGCCATCAAGTCTGGGACGACCATCGAAAAGTTTTCAAAATAAAAAGTGACAAGAACGCGACGATCGGCAGCCTGAGAGATCTTGCGCATCGTTTTACTATTTTGTCCTTGAAAATGACAATCAATAGTATGCACACCTTACAGACTTCGCCACAGACTCGATCACACAAAAACAATCGTTTGCTTAGGCCCTTACCAAATACACAAGTTCAATTCCGTAACAGCACATGAAACGTTCCCGGAACGTCATTAGTTCCGGTATACAATTTCCAGATTCTTAAGATTTGTGTACCATTCGTTTGTATGTTAGTACTAATTTACTCCGTTGCGACAGTTCCTAGCAGTTACGACCCATAGTTTTGAATTAATTAAAAGTTACTAAAAAGGGCTTTATGTTGCCTGAATCGAATTTAAAACTGTAATCAATTTAGTGGAGGCGGTTTAGTAAAGTGGATGGGCTAAATATATGAACAATGCTTCATATTATAGTTTTTTTTTTTGCGTGGGAAATCATCAAATAACTTCTCCCGGTCTGGGTGGAGCAGGAGGGCGTGTCAGACTTTTACTGACTAAAACCCAGCCGTGTTCCCTCGGTTGCCTGTGTGTCAGGGGCCGCGGTATCTCTTTCGAACAACCCGCACCCGACATCGGTCATTGTGGACCCCACCAGTTGGTGCTGACAGCTATTTGTGGCGCACGTGGAACACAACGCGCCGTCGACTCGGGCTTGGTCCTTACTGGACAGCGAGCTATCCATTACACGCTGTCCGCAAGCCCGCGCCTATGGTAGCCGGGATCGGCTACTCATGCACTCTCGCTCCGTACCATAGTCTGGACCAGGGCCGGACGCGAGAGATCGCCGCCGCCGATCGTCTTCACGAGGACACGGCGTTGCTCCGCCCAAGCTGGGCAGACCTCCACCGTATGCTTCACCGTGTCCTCAGGGCAATCTTCGCAGTGGAAACACCCGGGCGTTTCCTCGCGCCTTATCCGAAACAGAACCTCCCGAAACAACTCCCGGACCTGCGTCAGTCGGAAGGTGAGGACGCCGTGCCGCCTCTCAAGCCATTCCTGAAAGAGAGGACTTACCGCCGCTATCGTGGCGTGCCCTTTCATATTATAATTCGAAACTGTGTTTTTGGTCGGCACTTCATTCGTTTCTGTATTTTCTTATTAATATTCAAATTCTTCAACATCGACGTTATTTAAAATATATTTTTCTTAGTTCTTACAATTTGCATAATTTCTTCATTAACGAAGACCACATTTTTATTTCAGAAATGGACGCGTAAAATCTTTTCACCTAGATAAAAATTAAGGTCACAATCAGATGGCTTTATAAAGCTTTTAATTCTCTTTCAAGAAATCAAGACGTGTTCAATAAACGCCGTTACCTATCCGTTTTATGAGCCAAAAAATACCTGCACTTCCATAACTCTTGAAAAATGAAGTCGTACAAATTCTTCGACCTGAACAAATATCGGATAGCCACTTCAATATCTTACGAACACCGGAATCAGCATATAAATGCAACAAAAATTCTCTCTTTCGAAATTGTCGTGGAATTTCTCGCCTGTCAACTTTTGATTCATTCTTATTCATAAAAATGCGTTTTGAATTTTACATACATAGTGGTAATGAAAAAAAATGGCCGCACGCTTGCGACAAAATGCTGCAAGCTGTTTTATTTCAGTAGCGTCATTGTTTATTTTTAGCAAAGTCATCGAATTAGGGTAAGGTTAAAACATGACAACTATGAATACAAGCAATATGCGTATATAATATCTGAATTGATACAAACTTATCGCGGTAACTAGGCAGGGACTTTGTTTCTTCACATCGGTACTTACATACTTGAGTCATGAATCTATGTTACTTTTATCACTACTTTTATATTAGTTCCTTACTGTACCAAGTTTGATAAACTTTACGCAAATTATGTATAATATTCCAAAAAACACAAACAATATTGAACATAATAAAAACAATAGGTACAAGAGAAAATATTTTATCCGAATATAAAAAGAAGCAACAGAAAGTTATTTCAGCTGATTTTAATGTTTTGCGTAGTCTTATCGCGTAAGCTTTTTATACTGATTACAATAATATTCATAGTGGTAAAACATGGAATTTAATAAATGCAACAGAATTCGTTGTCATTGCAAGAATACAGTATAGCTGACACGTGTATCTACACTTCTTAATTCGTTCCAACATAGTTTTTTTTTTTAAATAAAACGTTGCCCCACACTAGAAATTTGGGGGTGGGTGCGTTTACAAACATTTAAACTCACATACACAAACAGCCAGACCCAGAACAACTACTTGCAGATCATACAAATATTTGTTCCGTGCGGGAATCGAACCCGCGAAACGCAGCGCAGCAGTCGATCGCTTAACCACTGCGCCGTGATTCAATTGAATCTTAAAAAATTACATGCAAGTATATACTGCCAGTCTTCTGGGTACGTTTCCTGATGATAGCGATGCGGACGAATACTGCGACGCCTAAGTGTCCTTTTGTGTTTGTATTCATTTGTTTATTTAGTTAGTTTACTTTTTTAAATTCTTTTTTTCAAACACAGCTCCGTATATTATTTAGTCCTCCTTATAGATTTCGATAACCCTTTGCAGTTATTATTTCCTGGAGTGTGCCCTTAACTTACATGATTCGCCAGACCATATAGGCACAGTCACGAACTTTAATTGATAAGCCACTTGCCATAGTTCCTATTTTAGCCGTGTAATGCAAATCGGATTTAGTCGGTTATACTCGTACATGTCCAGAGTGACGACCCAAAGACAACCAATTGCAGGGCTAGCAACCGTAACCTAGCAACAATTGTTTTAGCGTAGCGATAGTAACGTTATGATTAGGCATTTCGACATCGGAAAAACTCGCACCCACGATTTTATCCGAACGCGTAGCGTCCAAGAGACGTTCATAACAAATATGATAACTGTTGCATATAAACATAAGTAGCTATGGCTACGATCAGCTACGATTCAAAATTCGACCAAAATTCGTAATTATAGTCTCTGACATTTCAACTGTTACGGTCCTTGGCTAGGTTTTCAGAAATAACGAGTATTTAATGAGCTCTAATTCAAAGGAGGTCAGTATCAAATAGATTGGATAAACTTATGCAACAGTGTATTGTTTTATCATTGACAATTTATTAGTCAACCTCTATGGATAAGACTATTTCCGATTATAAGTAATTTGTCATCTTGTTTACGAGCATGCGGTTTAAGTTCGTGTTTAATCGTGTAATCTCGTGAATGTATAAAACTGCAAAATTGGAAAGTTTAAAAGTGGCTTATCAATTAAAGTCCGGGACTGTACATAATATAGGTACATAGAACAGGTACATATACGTGCGCTTCCAAACATATGACACCACATAATTTTCTTGTAATCTAGGTACAGTAAGTTTCATAATTCATCCCTACTTCTTAGGTAAGTTACTATTCTCTTAAAAGTTACAACTGTACTAATTCATCCGAGAATGTACTAGATAGTACAACTTCGTTACTAACAAACATACAGAGAACAGCCTAAATGGGACAAACTCACGTGACCAACCATTGCGTGCCTCACGAAATAAACGGATCTATTATTTTTATAGTGCGTGCGATTTCACTTGCAAATTTAATAAACAAACCATATTTTCCCTGTAAAAATATCGAGAGTTTTGCGGTTAGTTTTAAATATGAGGTGTTGAGTTTTTGCTGGTCATTCAGAACATAGATTTGACAGTGGATTTATAGTATATAGTACGTAATTTAGTGACACGTACTATATGAAAACGCTAGGCCTCTTCTGTTTGGCGTTTTCATTAGCCGTCCCTCGATTTGACAAGGCCTTGATCAAAATATTATCTACCTACAACTTAAAAGGCCAATAAATATATATTTTTTTCTTTTTAGAGTTTTTGTTTGGGTTGCGGTTTTAAAATTTTTACATTTTGCTTTTATTCCTGCTTTTTAAACTTAATGTCTCGCTTAAATCTGCGCAGCGTTGCGTATTTTTCCCATAGTGATGTTTGTTACTAATTCATCCTCATTCCTCGTCCTGATCATAATTTCATCATTTCAGCCGAAAGACGTCTACTGCTGGATATAGGCCTCCCCCAAGCTCCGCCACTTCGACCGGTTCTGTGCTTCCCGCATCCGGCGGACTCCTGCGGCCCTCACAAGATCATCAGTCCACCTTGTGGGAGGCCTTCCAACTTTACGTCTTCCGTCCTGATCACCATTTATCTATTACCTATTCATTGAGACGTTTTCAATGAGCCCAAACACTATACTTCTGCTGTTTATTGGTGAGTGACTTGGGTATCCTGGAAATTCCAGGTAATGCTCCAGCATCAGTTCAAGGTTACTTTGTTCGTTTAATATCATTGAGGTAATGGAATACCAAATTTTGACTTGATCAGACCCGTGAAAGTTGCTCAAATCCCTTCATCAACCAGAAAAGAGCTGATAATTTTCAAACGGCTGAACCGATTTTGATGAAACAATTCTAATTCTTCTTTAAAAAAAAAACAAAATCGGTTCATCCGTTTGGGAGCTACGATGCCACAGACAGACACACACACACACACACAGACACGTCAAACTTATAACACCCCGTCGTTTTTGCGTCGGGGGAAAAAATTACAGATTGTAAAAGGATATCTACAGTGCGATGTCAAAAACGGAGAAATGAAATGTCACTTTGTATTGAAAAAGCATTGTCTATTCTTCGTAGAAATAGAAGGCCTAATGTTAAGCCTGCTGGTCATACACGCACGTTACGAGAACTACGCACCTACGTTACTTTTTGAAAAGAACATCACCAATAAGGTCACTAAATGCCCATCTAGGGCCTCCCCTGCCAGCGTTTCCTCTGACATCTTTTATCATATTTACTTTCAAATTAAAATCCCATAATTCATACCAAAAACAACACTCTTAAAAAACTTTTCAATCCACCGAAAAAAATATTTCATTTTTTTTTTGTTGGGCATCTTGTAGACCTTGAGAGGCCGTGACTACTTAATCGGGCTTTCCTGGGGCTGCCATTAAGAGCTTACTTAACGCCTCCAGCCAGAGCTTAAAAACTAAAATTACATACTAAGCGACTGCACGCTGAGGGCACCCCCTGTGGGGTACGGGCCTCGGCTCAGGGCGTTACTGGTAGGGGGACAGTGAGTAGGGACAGGCTGGATCAAAGTATTGGCATTATTATTATTAGACGGGGAGGTTAACTCTACTGGCTCAGCTGCGGCGCGGGCTGGCGCTTCAACGAGCAAGGGTCGGTCTGGAAATATTTCTATAAAATTCAAAAGACCTAAATATAAACTGGAAACGCCAGTGTGCGGCGTTCCATATTTTTGTATGAGATTTTACTGCCGCAGGGCATCCAACGCGATCTTCGTTTGTTTGGCGATGATTATGCCCATTCATTGTCCGACAAACCATTGTACGCTGCATGGTTTTTATCTCATAAATAATACGGAATCCTGATTGGATGGGAGCTATGCATAACAAACCTTGGAAAATCATCTATAACGAGTGAATATTTGCATAACTGTTTTTCTGTGGATTGCTTTTTTTATTTATTTCAACGCTTTTCCTGGTATGTAGGTGAGTGGGACTTTAAATTAAATTTGTTTTATAGCTATACGTCAATGGTTTTTCTCATGCATTTCTATCCTTGCTCTTGGTCAAATTTACGTTTTTCCACGATTATATTTTTTTTTATATACATTTTTTTATCATGGGTTAAGGTTGGCGCAGTGGTTAAGCGATTGACTGCTGCGCTGCGTGTCGCGGGATCGAATCCCGCACGGAACAAACATTTGTATGACCTACAAGTAGTTGTTCTGGGTCTGGCTGCTTGTGTATGTGAGTTTACATGTTTGTAAACGCACCCACAATACAGGAGAAATTCCTAATGTGGAGCAAGGTAAAAAAAATAGCTTCTAGGCGCGGTTGAGGGTAGCTCGTTTATACAGGCAAGCACAGTTTGGCCCTTCTCGATAATGCTCGGCTCACGTCAGGCGGTCGTCCTTGGCTTCCGACCCACCGTGTCACATCCTGCCAGGGGTACGGCTTGTTCGTAAAAGATACCGTGGCCCCTGGCACGCAGGCAACTGAGGGAACACGGGTGGGTTTTAGTCAGTAAAAGTCTGACACGCCCAAGAAAAGTTATTTGATGATTACCGTGTCACATCGCATCGCCCGCGCCCGTGCTAATACTTCATTTTCGCTTAGCATTTTTTTTGACCATTTACTTTTCGCGCGGCTCCATAAGGTGACGTTAAAAAGCCTATAACATTATCCAAGAATTTGGCTATCAATTAAAGTAAAAAGAGTTTATCTAATACAGAAAGATCTAGACATTTGCGCGTCCAAACAAACAAACAAACTCTTCATCTTTATTATATTAGTATTAGTACAGTATAGTTGTTGAATTTCGAACAAAATTTTAGACAACAAAACAGAATCTTAGTTGAAATTTTAGGATTACTCGTTCGCAGAATTAATTAAAAGTTGAAATATTATTCCGCAGATGGGTCGAGAATATTATGAATCTGTGAAAGTTGAGTCCGATTCGAAATCTTTGCACATGGTTTGGCATTATTAAAAACATACAGGGCTTACAAAGACATCGACGCACAATCTGATATCATGGATTCAGTATAATTATTATTCTGAACACCCCTGAGGTGAAATTGTTTGCCGGTTATTAAAAAGAAAAATTGCATTTTTCTGTGAAACAGCAGTTTTTTTTTGTGAACTGCAAAAGAAATCAGCGAATTACCTCCCCCCCATATAGCGTAATACCTATCTTATGGACTTGAAATGAGACCTGTCACGGGAATATCAAACACAACCGAGTGGCGGCCACTTTTGCCATTAACTTTGTAGACATTTTACAATTCCTTGTGATTTCAGTTCAAGTCATTTAGGAACATTTTACGACACATTAGGAGAAGTACGTTTATTTAGTTTGTCCTACAACAAGTACAAAAATTACTTTTTATTGGTAAAAAACACACAATCGCCTACAGACTAGGTAGGTACTGAATAATTTATATATTTATGAAATGAAGGGAAAGTTCTTCTAACTTAACAGACAGCTGTGCTGCTGGGGAATTTATTGCGCTTCTTCTTCTTCCCAGCTAAAGCACTAGGAAGTGGTGAAGGGCGGACGTTTTGGGGGAACTATCTTATATAATTTTGACGTTCAAAAAGTGCTGACTCTCAGCCTAGTTTGAATAAATGACTTTTGATTTTGATTTTGATCGTCCGTCTAACTCAATGTACCTAAATGTAAAAAAACCTTTCATAACCATAATAATTTTATAAGCGAATTAAAAAAAACATGCATTAACATGTAGCCTCATTCCCACCCCGTTTCATCACATTATGGTTCACTGAGCTTCTGAAAGCCATCCGCGACTAACTGGAAAGCCAAATAAAAAACAGAACTAGAGCATCATTTAAAAGAGCTGTAATAACTCATTAGCTCTCATTTATTATTCTTTCGAGTTTGAGGCTAGTGGTTCTAAATGGTTTTTAGAGATTAACTAAAAAAATGCGAATGATAAAGTGAAATTTACTCTTGCAGGTCTGTTGGAAACGATTTAATTTTTAAAGTAATAAAATAAAACATAAAAGAAAGTTTTTTTTCATAACTTTTTGTGGGCAACTGTTACACTTATGCAATAAAAATATGGTTTGCCTCAAGACTTGTGTTATTTATTTAACCATTTATGTACACATATTTAAACCGACAAGAAGGAAGGAACAGAAAATTATGTATTTTTGCTTGTTTCTAAATTTTCTCTTGCAGCAAACCTGCAATAGGAGAGGAGATAAAGAAAAGAAATAGTAGGGATATTGACAACGTGTGTAGGACATAAGGGAAAACAAAATACATAAAACAAAAACAATCTAGAAACCATAATTATACAGAACATAACTAGTTTTCGTGATCTTTCGTCCACAGAGTAGAAAGTTAAAAATAATTACGAAAAGGGACCAATTTTACCACAGACGTATCTTACTGATATTTTAACAAATCAAACAAAACCAAACGTTTATGTGATAGAAGTATTTTTTTGTTTTATAAAAACTTAAATTAAAATAACCCTTGTATTGCTAACGTTGTGGTTTTGGCATTTCTAGCGATCATAAACGGTTCTACTACAATTTTATTCTTTTACAGCCACCGAAGCACGTTGAAAACAGAAAAAAGTAAACGTTAAAATGCACAAAGCGGTCCTCTCCCACATCTGTTCCTCTTTGCGTGATATACGTACATACACATAAGTAATATGTATTTTAGTATGCGACTAACAAAAGGGCCTTAATTTGCAGGCGACCATTTTGAGTTGCAACTTTGTATCGTGAAGAGAAAGTTTTATTCGAATAAAACTAAAGTGTTTGGTACTGGCAGGTTATAGAACTACCGGCGTTCTATTAATATTTGTTTGGTGATGGTCAGAGACATGGAATTAGTATGTACTACATGTTTGACACGAAATTGAAACTTGATAGTGCGACAAGTTACTAATATTTTCGGTTCGAGGTTCATAACTAGAACCTGAAATGTATATTTACAATAGGCCGCACGTCAATGGACTCAGTATGTACTAACAAAATCAGTGTAAGCTGGCCTCTTGGTTGTTGAAACTTCGTAGTACGCTCAACAACGCCAAATTAAGGTCAAAATATTACCACCGACGTGTGTTCGACTGTACCCGGAGTGAAACCGTCAAACTGGCCATTGGTTCAATAGTTACCTAAATTTATTTACAGAAATGACTCTTTCAGATAACGCAACCACTCAGTAGGTTTGAATAATTCTGGTTAATCACAGACACTTAGTTCTTTAGAAACTCAAATAAATTGATAAAATATATTCAATATCACGACCAAACTCTGACAAAATATTTACTTAACTTTTTTATGATGTTACAACATTGTTCTTCTATTCTTGAGGGGTTCGCTGCTTAAAGTAAGGAAAGTTAAGCTACAATTGCCGAGGTCGGTCTGTTGATGGGTAAACATTCATTCCTCGTCATCATCATCCTCGTGACAACATTATTCTTCGTTTAAAATCCTTCCCCAATTCGTAGTACAACAGAAATAGCTCCAATTACCTCGTCAACTTTATGTAACAACATCAATTAATATGACAAAGAGCACCGAAAGATATTGTAGTTATGTCGAAGTCTCCATTAACGTCTCTTTCATTAAGCTATTAAAAAGTTAATTAAAACCACGTACATTGTACAATGTAGTGGTCGAAACGCGTTGATGAAATTATAAATTAAAACGATTCCGTTTTATGAAGTAATGGGTTTTCCCGTAGCTTTGTCTGCATTTCAGATGGGATGGTTTTTATTTATATTCAGCTCGAAAAGCTCCGTGTCTCTATGGGTCTTTATCTTTATACTCAATTTATAAATAGTTCTGGAAGTTGATCAGTTTGATTTATTACAGGGTGATTGGAAGATGGGTGCAAAGCTTTAAGGTGAAGATAGTATAGACAATTTAGAACCATTTAAGCCATGGTTGTATGAGACGAAGTCTTACTAAATTTTTTTTTTTTAATAAGGTTTAAAAGACGTATTGTACATTTTTTTTATTTTTTCTGAGCTTTAAATGTCTGTAAAAAAAATGTCTAATGACACAGAAGCCTAAAACATATTTTGCTTGATTGCTTACACATTACTTTAATTAAATAAATAAAAAATGAATTCATTTATCATTCAATTTGGCCATAATTATGCAGTTTACATTAAATTTTGAGAATTTCCGAAAAAAAACTTAAAAATTTGGTTAAAAATATTTGGTAAGACTTCGTCTAAGACAACCATGGCTTAAGTGGTTCTAAATTGTCTGTACTATCTTCGCCTTAAAGCTTTGCACCCATCTTCCAATCACCCTGTATATAGACGTTTTAAATTTTACTTCAAAACAGTTTTTAGCTGCATAAAGTTAAACTGGAAGCTGACTCCAACATAATTGGGAAAAGGCTAGATGGTGGATTTTATATTTAGATATAAATATTTTTTATTTATGTATTATTATATCCTCTATAATCCAACTAAAACACAGGTCTTAACCTTCGCCGACGGTATAAATTATTAAGTTTTTGAATAGATGATTTTCTACTTTATTCACAATTTATGTAGGAAAATATTATTCAAAACTACCGACCACCGGCGATTATCTAGACAGGCTGATACAGTTGCTACATTTGCATACCCTAAGGGCATGTTTTACTACCACTGATAAATTGCTCAGATCCCCTTGATAAAATCATAAAATTAGCTTATATTATTGCAGTTAAAATAACTTTGATGGGTGCGATTTATTACCTAGATATGGGTATTGCCGAAGAACATTTCATGTGATTATTACTACATACGTTTAGCTTCGATTTGACCCATTAAAAACTTTTGATTCGTAGTTGAGAAGAAAATAATTATATGGTTGTTAAAAATACCCAAAATGGGGTACACTAAGTACCTGCTACTACTCAATAGGTAGGTTCTAGTAACTTCTATTGTCAGAGTTACAATCCAAAGAGCTTAATATTTACCTTTCAGTTAGAGTTCGGTTTATTTATTTACAACTTTAAGCACACAAATGTACAGAGGTGGACTTAATGCCATAGGCATTTTGTACCAGTCAATCTTTGGGTGATGCAGAGACAATCGCTTGTCGCGACAGCGCGACGCGATACTCGCAGAACAATTTCTATGAAAACTCCATGGAAATTGTTCTACAACTGTCGCGTAGGAACTACAATATTAAATCAATAGCAATAGGATGGCCCAATTACTACTAGTATAGGATACTACTATACTGCATTTGAAATAAGTTTAGACATTTAACTAAAACTTTTTTACAGTCCGATCAACCTTTTGACTTCTATTGCGTTGGTGGCATGACAAAAGGCAGCTGCAGTAAACAGTTGGTATTGTAACTACTTTTTTGCTTTTAATGCCATCCTTATGCCCACGGTATAGAAGTCAGAATCGGTTGAACGGACTGTAAAAAAGGTTGGTTTAAATGTCTAATTTTATTTCACATGAAGTGTAGACTTAAATATAACTAGCATATAGGAACACATCTGCTGAAAACAAGGAAAACAGGCGTCACAATAATATGTTATATCAAAGCCATTCCAGTCTATGATACAAAGTACAATCTGAAATTGACAATACAGTTAAATTTGGCACAACTGTAGATCATACATGATGTGCTTCACACGTTCTAAACAGCGTAATACGATTGTAAAGGTAATTTCATATTATTGATAACATCCTCAACAATATCTGGTAGCTGAACAAACGACTGACTAAGTTAAGACGGTTGGAATTGGTTGCACTGAATAGCTGTAACAGCGGCATTCTGATTTGAGAATTTCAAGTTCCGAATGTGGGACAACGTTTAAAAAAAATGCGTAACTTCGGAGTATGAGTGTAGGAACAAAATAAAAAAGGGTAGGTGAGCGATGATCAGTTAGTTTGAATGATGAATCACAATTACACCTCCAAGAATCTATTGCGAAGTATGTATGGAATGTGGAGCACTATGAATGATAGATTGAGGAATTATATGATAAGACGACGATGCGGTTTCAAAGATGATGTATTGACAAAAATTGAAAAGAGTATGTTTAGAGGAAGAATGAAAGGCGACTAACCAAGGTACTTACAAGGCAGATGTTAGTGGTAACGCAGGGACGCCCTACAAGATCATATATCGACGTTATTGGTGAAGTTCTTTAGAAAGGTCAAGTGTGTATTACGTAGTACTCTGAACCGTCGTGCGTGTATAACCAGCACTGGCTATTGTACTGAAAGAAAGAAATAAATTTTATTTGCTCGAACATGTGCACATACAAAATTAAAATAATACATGCATGCAAGATCTTAAAATAAAGGGTGACTCACGACATGTTTGCCATTGTACAGGTTGTTCACTAACTGAAAAACCTCACGTAACTGGCAGCCAATGATTAGGCTCTCTATGTTCGAACAGTCAGGAAGCTTTGTATTAAGAACGAAAAACTATTTTGTTACGGTAGATGATTGATTCTTATTTTAGGCGCGTTGCTATAAAGTTCTAATTCTTGAAATTAAAGGTGAAATCCCACCAGTTAAACGACATAAAGAGTTTGATTTGTAATAATTAGTATCCCGATGCTTTGGGAGTTCGGCAGAACTCTCACAGTACACACAAATCTATTGCTAAGATTTCACAGTAAAATATTTACAGAATAGACCGCTATTCTATAAAAATCTTACCGTGAAATTTTAGTTGAAGTCAATCACTAGTATCATATGGGATGACATTTCACTTCACTTACATTTTCACATTGAAATTGTCGAATGAATGTATGTTTGAACGTGAACGAAGCAATAGGATCGTAGCAGATGGCGTTCTGTGATTTTTGTCTACCCACTCTCAAGGAGAAAAAGCGTGAGTTTATGTAGATATACATATATGTACTATTGAGGAAAATCTGACCAATTTCAAAACAAAATCCCGTGCATACAATGATCACATCTGTTAGCAAGCGTTACTGTAGCGGCTGAGCGCTGCCAGCAATAATAGTCCTTACGGTGTATAGATGTTAGTTTCCTCGATAGTACTTACATTCAAATGAAATGAATAAATTTATTCAAATTCAAATGAATTTAAGTGCCAAAGTAAAGGTTTACAGTATTTGATCTTAAAACTATAATGACTCCGTTAGGTACATTCGACCATTAAAAACAGTGTGCAAGTATTAATTTTATTTATTTTACAGACGATTACAATTTATGATACATAGCGATCAACAAAAACGACGAAGTTCATAGTCTTGTATAAATAAAAAATATTTCCAGTAGGTAGTTCTGTATTCCCAGTTCGTAATAAATGTTTCACGAAAATAATTCCAGCCACATAAAATATTAAACATTTCATCATCGAAACAAAAGAGTTAGTTCGGAATTGTGCCAGTCGTTTATGAAATAAACTTCAGTTTATTTACATTTTCCACTTTTTTCTGCATAAAATATAACTGATGCAAAGTGGGGAGCAGTCGATTGGACATAACGTCATAACTGTTCAGAAAATCAAATTCTGAATGGAGGTAATGTTTTTGTAGGAAAAACAAAAGAAGATACTCGATCTATGTATAATTTAATTTTGACACATCGATCAAACTAGTATATATTTCAATGAATGGAGTTTTGACTTCCTTTGGTGTCCCTGGGTAGTCTGACCCGCTGCCATCAAGCTGAGTGACAAATATGATTCCCGCGTGATGAGCTATTGAGTTCTCGAGTCTGAGGCTTTTTGGCCTCGCACGGGGCATTTTTCACCATTTGTTTGTTTTTAAAGTAACTCATTTTATTGTTTGTATTTCTTGTGCCACTGTCCAGTTAGGTAGGTCCAACTTCGAGAAAAAGATCAATCGTCAAATCCGACTAGGTTGGGCACGTTCAGGAAGCTTCGCAATATCTTCTCGTCCCACATACCGCAGTGTCTCAAGACGAAAGTCGTCGACCAGTGTGTATTGCCAGTGATGACATATGGAACCGAAACGTGGTCGCTCATAATGGGCCTCATAAGAAGGCTTAAAGTCACCCAAAGGGCAATGGCGAGGGCTATGCTTGGAGTTTTCTTGCGTGATCGAATCAGGAATGAAGAAATCCGCAGGAGAACCAAGGTAACCGACATAGCCCGAAGAATTGCCAAACTTAAGTGGCAGTGGGCAGGGCACATTGCTCGCAGAACAGATGGCCGATGGGGCCGAAAAGTTCTGGAGTGGCGACCGCGCACCGTAAGACGTAAAGTTGGAAGGCCTCCCACAAGGTGGACCGATTACCTTGTGAGGGCAGCAGGAGTCAGCTGGATGCGGGAAGCACAGAACCGGTCGAAGTGGCGGAGCTTGGGGGAGGCCTATGTCCAGCAGTGGACGTCTTTCGGTTGACATGATGATGATTTCCTGTGCGTGTCTGAAATAAAATATTTGTCTTTCTTTCCTTCTATTTTGAAATTTGAGAAACAAAAGAAGGACTGAGCTATTTTTGAAGTGATAACTTTTTTAGGCGCGTTGGGCATTTTTTGAGATGATAAAAAACAATTGAACTCGCGATGCATGTTATCAGTGGTGTCGGTACTATTACCGACACCAACATGAACAAACAACGTTGAACGTACGTTGAACGTTGTTTAATCTGACGATTAAAAAGATACACACGTAATTGTTCAAGTTTTCACTTCTGTTGGCACTCGCACAAGTCGCCAGTCAGCTCGGTAGTAGTCTTATAAAAGTACAAATACCTAACAGATATTACAAACGTATTCATTTTCAAGTAAAGTTTTGTCCACTTGAAAAGCCTCACCGTTGAGGATCAAAGTCACCTTCGTCCTTTTCCTTTTCAGTCCTTCCAAAGTTACCTCTTTGATAAATTATGTTAAATTCGAGTTCGTTCGTAAAGAATGTATGTGTGTGTCTATGAGTAACACACGAAACGGACAAACTGGACTTTAAATAAATCACTTAAGTGGATACTAGCTTTTTGGCAGCGGCTTCGCCTGCATCGAAGTCGGATATTTTATATGTTAGTCCAGATGATAAACTATCTGTGTGCCTAATTTCATCCAAATCTGTTCGACCGTTTCTGCATGATTGAGTAACAAACATTCAAACATCTAAACATACAAACTATCACATTTATAATATTAGTAGGCTAAATAAAATACAGAAGCTCAGAACCGGTCAAAGTGGCGGAGCTTAGGGGAGGCCTATGTCCAGCAGTGGACGTCTTTCGGCTGAAATGATGATGATGATGAAATAAAATATTTTCTCTACAATTTTTTGAGGTCTGATATGGCAATCACTACATGTAAAATCCTGATATTAAGCTGAATCATGTTAGACTGGAAGCTGACCCAAAACAAATTGGAAAAAGTCAAAGCAGATGAGGAAGATTCGTTCTACCAACAACTTTTCATTTGAAAATGCACTTTTAAATTTATTCCCAGTTTATTCAGTATAAAAATCAAATATTCAGTCACTTTAAAATAACTTTACTAATCTGCAAGCATATTTACAAAAATACCAGTAACTTTGCCCTTTTATAAAAAAAGTCCTATACCCAGACGACGGCAAAGCGAGACGCAGTGAACTGCATATGACGCCACGAGCTCAGGAAATGAAATTCTAAATCGTGCTATAATATCATTCCGGAGAAATAATAAAGGATTTATAGTGAAAATGTGTAGGAGCATTTTGTTCAAGTATTTTTATTTTCTGGTTGACTGATTGGGTAGTTACGGCTAGTTTTACAATGGTTGGTACTGTAAAAGGTTTGTTGCTTATGGAATGCAACCTTTATGTTAATACAGGCCGGTAATGGAATGACTGTCACATTTGAACTATCAAGATGATGAGACTAGGATTCTATCCGTCAATGCGAATAGGATTAGTTTTATCCTCAGAATATATTTAATTATTATATTAGGCGCGGCCTTGTAAAAGTCTGATCTTATTTAAATAGACGAAGTTAAACTCTATTCAATATTTTATTTGTACCTAGAACCCTTAGGTACCACAGTACCCATTTATGATGTAGTTTTGACGGTAATTTTGGGTTTTTAACTTTAATGTTTTTTGTCTGGGATTAAAAAAACAAATTATCATAATTATAGGTTGTAAATGAAAATATCAAACGGTTTTGTTTCATTCACATATAATTTTTACCATATTCTATTGAGTTTTGGTTCTCTCTTAAGGCTCAATTTATACATGTAGTAGAATGAAGTCATTTGCTAAAGAAAAAACCTTCAAATAATAAATTTGGTCATGTCTCAATTTTGCACCATTTGTTTTTCTTTTATTGCCAAAAATAACTTCCAAATACAATCTGTACAGTGAGAAAAAAAAAACATAATTTGAACCACCAACGCTCTTCATAACTTACGCCCACCGCTCTAAGTTAGACGGTATCACACTTAACTGAAGCCCTTAGTTTACTTGCGAATTATTACAAGCAAAACTTAAGAGGAAAATTCCGAACAAGCTCCAATGTTATGCAAAATATTTTGTTCAGAGGTAATCGAGATAAAAAAATATGTTAGAGTTGTGTTACATAAGAAAATCTCGCGGAAAAATTCGAGTAAACTGATGTTGGCTCTTGCATTGTGTGAAAGGGGCTTTCCATTGTTGTGTGTCTTGCTTGAATTAATTATTGCTATAATTGGGCACGTGCTTTTGTTTTCGTCACAAACGGACAAAGGTGCAGCTTTGTAGCAAATAAATCAAAAGCACGTGTACATAGTCTGTTAACAAACTTGTACAGATATCTAGCTGTCCACAACGACTTCACGTGTCCAAGTGGTAAGTTTTTAATTTTCCGGGATATGAATACCTACTTTACTGATAGCTTAGTTGGAATAATAAAGGCGAATACAACTACTAAATTACAAAATACTTAGTGAGCCCCTCGTCTGTTGGGCAGACTCATTGAGTCTGATAACAATAGAAAAGTAATAAAAAAAATAAAAAAATGTGTTAATTACTTGACACTTGACAGTTTAGGGACATAGAACCGTATCATCCAACGACGAACGCAACAATTTTATTCAGGGTCAAATTAAATTAATGGCGAAATTTAAAAATGTAATCGCTATCTAATGACGATAAAACTAAAAAAAACTATTTGTTTGACCTAAAAGTACTACAGCTTTAGCTGAACGGCCAACGGCTGCTGGTAGTGCCGTAACATAAAATGTTGAGTTTAGAAAATATTTTTTGTCTTGTATTATCACCTTAAGATTTCGACACCTACCTCGTATGTAAAGTTTTACCAGTTAATTTAATATGATCCTGTAATGTTATTTCAAAAGCAATTATGAGGAGATTTTATTACAGAAAAATAAATATTGTATCACAATATATTCATTATTGTTTTGTTAGCAGGACGACATCCATTAAGAGACACAGGACGCCCCTAAAGGCTGTCATAATGAATCGTTTTAGGCCTATTGCGTATCACTAACGATATCATTTTATCTTTATTATCTACATAACAATAGGTATAAATATTAGCTTTATTAATGACAACGTTTTAAGAATAATGCTGGAGACAGAGTAAAATATTTGTTTTTGTCATAATTTATGTAAAATGTAGTAAACGTAGATATAAATGGGTAAGAGGTCTTCCTTATTTAAATGATCTTGTTTATATTGTAGCAATGGGACTAATTAATTATGAAAAACAGTTGGATTAGAAAGTCCCTACCAATTTAGTAGCAGAAAAATGATAATCAATTTTAAATATCTGGAAGAATAAAATAATCTATTTTAAAAATCTATTTTAAATATCTGGAGAAAAAAAAAACCGAGCAAAGCCGAGCTTTGCTCGGTTTTTTTTTTTGTTTGGCGTTTTCTAATAATGAAACCTAGTTAGATCGATTTATCGCCCCCGAAACCCCCTGCATACTAAATTTCATGAAACCGTTGGAGCCGTTTCCGAGATTCAGATTATATTTAAACAAACAAGAATTGTTTATAGGTATTAGCTAGATAATGTCAGTAGGTTTGTATAAATACTTTTACAAGATGAGGTCAGCGTTTACTACATGACTACTATGAGGAGAAAGCAACTAATAAACTCAGAGGCATCTTTTGTAGTTCAGACATAATCTTGGTCAGATCATATGAAGACCACGAAGATTGATGTCTGAAACGGTCTTTTGAAGAAAAAACCATACAGATTAAGTGGACCAGTCTATCCAGTGTACACATTTTCAGTAATCTTGCAGGTCAACTCAAAACCTAAGAAACTCAACGGAACAACTAACAACACCAAAGACAAAGGACATTTGGGTATCCCGCATAAAAAATAAATAACATTCAGTATATAAAAACTGCAGCTCAACCCCAAGCCTTTGTGTTCTCACTATAATCTTTAACTAACATTAGGCTTACTAGCACAACCTACGTTAAATTAATGATTTGAATTTATTAAGGGTTAGATCTTGAACGTGGCATAGAAGTTTATTATAAAAACGTATACGTTACCATGACAGACCCGGTCATTCAGATCTAGCTCCTTTGCCACTAGACATGGGTAGCTCGTGAGCGAGTGATAGAAAAGAGCTAGCTCTTTTTGATGGACGTCGCTCTCGCTCACTCACTCGTTCGCTAAGTAGCTCACTAGCTCAGTTAGCTCTTAGACTCTCAGTACTTCAGCGAGACACCGATGACCGACCGAAGTCAGCGGCCGAACGGCTCATTCGGTTCGCTTCAGAATATTTCGGATCGCATAGTTCGTTCTTCCAACAATACCTCTTCGATACAATACGTCATTGTAGACTATCATACGAAATAAATGACTGTAAATCTATCTTTATGACCATAGCTTTAAAGTAGAAAATACTTTGGCATTGTTTATTTTTTGCGTATTATTTACGTAAAGTCATAACATTATTTAAACAAACAGAAAAGCTTATTTAACGTAACTCCAAACTTCCAAAGAGCTATTGACAATGACTACTGAGCGGGCCGAGCCGTTTTCAACGACACGCGTGCACCGTGAGTCAAATGAACTAACAGTCGGCGTCTGAATCACTGAGCTATAGAAGAGCTAGTGAGTAATAAAGAGTCCAAACTTCCAAAGAGCTACTCACTATTGAGCGGGCCGATCCGTCTCCTTCGACGCGCGTGCGGCGTGAGTCAATTGAGCTAACAGTCGGCGTCTCGGCGTCTGTGTCACTGAGCTATAGAAGAGCTAGTGAGCTAGAAGAGTGATATAGCTCTTTAGAGTGAAAGAGCTAATCGCTCTTTTTCTTTTCAGTGAGCTACTTCGCCCATGTCTATTTGCCACACGCAGTGTATAGAAACAATAAATAAACCCCATCCCGCCCCATACCATCTTCTTTCCATAAGGGTAGGCTGAATCTACAGAACACCACCTCCTACGATCCTCCTACGATAGGTTCTTCTTTTGCTTCGTTAACGTTCATACATCTGGTCATACACGTACGTTGCAAGTACTACACACCTAACTTTACCAAAAAGATCACTATGTCCTTGTAGGACGCCGCCCTACCAGCATTTCTACCCTCGCAAGGAACGAAAAAGAATGATATAAAATAACATTAGGGGCACATTAAAATTAGCTAAAGTTACAGAACACAACCACAACTAATTAGTTTCAATACCTAACTAAATTTGCCTGAACCAATCTTATCTTACATAGCTCAATAATCTAACAGGGGTAACCGCAATGAGTCCCCAGCAAGCATTATTTAGCCAGATAATAATCTAGCAAATACGCTAGACCGGGAGGAAACCAGGCGGTGGAGGCAATCTGTAAATTGAGCCTTGGGACCGGTGTGAGGCAAAAAACTAGCAGTAGACCTAGTTTAGGATAATAAGCCCGAGGTATGTAGATAGCTATTGTTTTTCGTAATGTCGAGGAGGCAGATGGCAATTGTTTTTTGCACTGTTTAGGGTACTGGCGTGGCATTTGCTAAGGTCACGGTTTTAGACGAAATGTCACGTAATTGTAGATGAAATTAAGACATTTATTTTAACATATATATACCTATTACACATATTATAGCAATAAATGTAAACGAAACTTAGCCTCGATCTCACGACACGTGGAATCCTAGTGTGAATTTCAGGAATCAACGCAATAGAATGTAATTTTTCAAACAGTCAATTATTCTTATTATTGTATGTTAGCTTTGTGTCATACTCATTATACGCTTAAGTATCATATACAGGGTGAAATTGAAAACATGCGACAAACCGAAATGGGAGATTGTACTCATCATTATGAACAACTTTTACTAAGGGACCAATGATGCAATCGCAAAAAAAAAACAGCTGTTCCCTACATTTTGACGAGTTATGCGAACATAAATGTAGGGAACAGATGTTTTTTTTTTCGCGATTGCATCATTGGTCCCTTAGTAAAAGTTGTTCATAATGATGAGTACAATCTCCCATTTCGGTTTGTCGCATGTTTTCAATTTCACCCTGTATATACGATATGAGATTTATAGAAAGCTGGTTGAAGAAGCCTTTTAAAAATCATCGCGTCAAAAGGAATTGGAGTGAGAAAAAAGTAATACGATATTGGTACTTGGGTATGTGTTAAACCTATTACTGCTATAAACTTTCCAGTAAAACTTTTCATTAAAAGTAGCTGTAAACGCCCGCCTTAAAACAGTGTTGTTTTAGTTAAAAAGTTTCCAAGCGAGGAATAATTAACACGATATTCGCACTAAGGGTAATTCTTTGTACCTATTTTTTTGCTGATATTTTGCGCAAATTGTTTTATCCAGTCGACTTTAGTGCAATAATAAAAGCTCTTGACACAAATAGTAAAATATGAGCTGTGTTGAGGATAAAATTTGTTCGTGAATCTATAATAATTGTAGAAAATAGTATTTGCCGCTATGGTGATCTTTCTCGTATTGTTAAGGTATGGTTTGTAAATATGGTAAAATTTAGTCTCGAATTATAAGGGAAACAGCTGTGTTGAATCACTATACCACTTAGTTACAAGAAATGGTAAAACTATCGAACTAACTTATTGGCAAAAAATTTATGGTAAAATGGTAAATGTTGTAGTTTTGAGTACGAGGTGTCTCTAATGAGATCTAAACGCAAAGGGGCCCTCAATTTGATGGACGAGCGAATGTGCAAACTTGCGTTCCATACAATTATGCATTTTCGCGGAGTGTTTTATTAGAACCCGAATAATAATAATCAAATTACTGGCCATAAAACTTAATGTCCTCGCGAAATACTTCACGGAATTTCCTGTATGATTCCCTCGATTAAAATAATTTGAAGCATATTTTCTAAATAGGGTAATGGAGGTTGGAGAGGGGAAAGCAATGGAGGTAGCTAGCAAAGAGGTTGAGAAGACCATTATGTTAGTACGGTCACAGGTGCCTCGCATATTTTCTAGGACATACTTTTAGTGTTCAGCTGAAATACAGGTAAATTTAATATAGGTCAAGCTTAGTTCCGTAATGTTCTGAATGAATAGTTGATACTTTGAAACTTGGTAGTCATTTTTATAAAATAAAATATGGTATTCTATTATGTTTGAAAAAGTACTTCAAAATGTTGATTTTCCTAATAAAAAGCCACAAACAAATATATTTCGACAAAATAAACACCCTTTCTTGCCATAAAATTAAATTAAATGTTTAACCTTTTTTATTCCCGCAAAAACGCTGTCAGCCATTTTGGTGACGTAATATTGGTAAAAACAACAGCCGTGTTTATACGACTTGCACTCATTCAACGTTAACAGCTATAAATATTTGGTGTTTTTGAGAAAATAATGAATTAATTAGAGGTACAAATGAAATGCTCTGACGAAAGAACACAATTATTACTCCTTGAAGTTAAAGTTGATAGATATGTACCTAGCTGTTTACACTGAACTGACAGTTTTTGCCTATATGACGTCACACCATGGCGGCTCGTGTAGATCACGTGATATACAGATTAAAAATTACGACTTTTCATTATAATAATAAAACAATAATGTGCTTTATGGCTCAAGATCATAATATTTAAGTATTTTTCTCCATAAATTTTATTTTTTATCAAATGTCATATTTAGTTTTCGAAAGTACCCTATTATTACATCAAGTAGTTTACTGCAAACGAAAAAAAAAACCCATTGTCTAGGGAACCATGAAATTCTTAACTATTCAGATACATTTAGCCTTTGCAGTTGTTTTGACACTCCCAGCGATCGAACATTCAAACAGGTTTGGTCAAAACCAGACTATGATGTACGTTACCTACATAGCATAAAACTGAATAAAATATAAGAGTCGCATTATAAATTTTATGACCTATTTTTCTCCTTCTGATTAAGCCAGGTTAATTTATTTGGCAGATAACTTCACACAAGGAAAATTATTTCTAAATCTGGACTCAAAAACCCTCCATGAAATATATCTTCATCATGAAAAAGCTTTTCCTTTAATCAAAATACAAACGAATCTTCTCCCAACCTCCCTATCAGATGGCACGATCTCTAATTTGCTTATTGCATGAGATAGCAATGATACAATGCGTGTCTCATAGCAATAAAGCTTATGTTTCTGCTACAAATGCAACAGGGTTGTTAATCAGGACTTGAAACTGTTTTGCTGTGGTTTGTGACATTACTTCTGGATTTTGTTATAATTTATTATGGTGCTTAGCTTTTTTCCGCATTGCTTGCGGCAGAAAGTGAGTTAAAGACTAACTATGTTTGCTGTCGTGACATTAAGCATCAGTCTGTTCAGGCTTGAACGCAGAAGTAAAAACGTTTTAAAATTTTTAAGTAAATTTAGCCCGGTTTTAGAAAACTTTCCTGTAAGTGTGATGACTTTGTATCCGAAGCGGGCAATGCTAGATTTTTCATTTATGTGAAAATTGAACTAGTAACTCTTGTCAAGCCTTGTTCTAACTAAAGCGATCGTTGAAATAATTTTGTTCAGAGACCCCAAATGCGTAGTCGCATTGATAAAAGGCGCCTTCATATCATCGACGTAAAAAATTGGTGACATAATATGAACGCGACGATCGCGTATAAACGATGAGTAATGATGTGTTTTGCGTTGTATTTGCAGTCATTTGTTTTTGGTAGTGGGTAATTGTAAACCCACCAAGATTTAAAACTAAAATATAATCACTTCCTTAAGCCAGATTTAGGTCAACCGAACCGACCCTCGTAGGTCTCATAACGCGAAGAAGAGTTATCAAAATATCTTATTTTCCTGGGTCACCGAGGTGGCTCCGTGTAAAATATTGATATTCAACCGCATCTGGAAGCTAAGATGGACTTTGGGAAACAGCTTGGCATTTCACAGATGACACACGATACGTCGACGGTAGTTTCTTGGACTGTCAAGATGAATAAATAAAAACAGAGAAAAAATCATCACAGGAATGTGGATCAGACAATTTTTTTTTTAAATTCGTTTATTATAATAAAGTGCACAGTTAAACGCACAGTGCACAGTTTTTTTTTGTAATCTTTATTAATAAGGGGTTTTTATCCACACGGATATGTCAACCTCATTGTACCTTATACTCTATTTACACACAAATATAAACCTATAATTATACTATGTTTTACTATACTACTTTATACCACCACTAGCACAGTTAGTTAAACGTTGACGAGTCAAAAGGAAGCAACCTCAAACAATCAATTATACAGGGTGATTGGAAGATGGGTGCAAAGCTTTAAGGTGAAGATAGTATAGACAATTTAGAACCATTTAAGCCATGGTTGTCTTAGACGAAGTCTTACCAATTTTTTTTTTTTTAATAAGGTTTAAAAGACGTATTGTACAATTTTTTTATTTTTTCTGAGCTTTAAATGTCTGTAAAAAAATGTCTAATGACACAGAAGCCTAAAACATGTTTTGTTTGATTGCTTACACATTACTTTAATTAAATAAATAAAAAATGAATTCATTTATCATTCAATTTGGCCATAATTATGCAGTTTACATTACATTTTGAGAATTTCCGAAAAAAAACTTAAAAATTTGGTTAAAAATATTTGGTAAGACTTCGTCTAAGACAACCATGGCTTAAATGGTTCTAAATTTTCTGTACTATCTTCGCCTTAAAGCTTTGCACCCATCTTCCAATCAACCTGTATATCTGCGTTAACCAACACTTGCATCATCAACTGCCTAGCCTTTTCCCAACTTTTTTGGGGCCGGCTTCCAGTCTAGAAAGCAGCTGAATACCATTATTTTACATAGAGAGACTGCCTATCTGAACTCCGCAACCCAGTTATTGGGTAATACGATATATCGTAAGACTGGTTGTCAGACTTTCGGGCTTCTGACGACCCGTAATGACTGTCAAAGATCCACGAATAACAGCCTGGGCCCCAATTCTGTATGGTTATAATGATTCCCCATGGAATCTTATTACGTTCAAACTACGTTAAATATCGTGTTTTTTAGAAACCAACTGCGACAAGCGTAGCTTAACCTAATCAATCGATCCGTGCGGCTGTTATTACTTATCTAACACATGCAGAAATAAATAAAAATAAAAGCAGAAAGAATATCTGTAGTGTTTTCTGGTCTTTATGATCAGAAAACACTTCAGATATACTTAAATTTATTCTGTATGGAAAATGAAACACGCGAATCATAAGCCACGTAGTATTTGCTTATCCATTCCGACAGTTGTGCCTTCTAAATCTAATAAATACCTAAATAAGTTCTAACAAAAGTGTCTGCTCTACTATAACTCACTCAGGTTCAATTTCAAAGCAAAGAAACTCAATAGGAATGCGAACAAAAAGTTCGTGATAAAATCAAAGTTAGAACATCTTTCAATATATGTACCTTACAAGAATGCTGATGACTTTGCCTGTGTATTCGATCAATAAATTCGGAACTTCTGAAAACCTAATATCTGTAGGGTATAAAGGCGTCAACGTTCGGGTCCGGTAGGTTAACCATATTATTTGGGTAAACGAGGACAGGAAATGAAAGGACGGGGGTAATATTACGTTGAACGTACTTGTGAACTTGATACTTATGATATGCTGATATATGATGTGTGTCGTAATACCCGAAAACTTATACTCCTACTTTATTTTTCACAGCGGTATCGTTATTTTCCGGTACCAGTCTGTGACCAGAAAATTACCTAAACAATTTGAATGACCCACAAAATCACTTGCTACTCAAGTTTATTGAAATACAGGCTTTTGTTAAGTTGTTAATGAACCGGTCAGTAAGCAATCACTCAATACTTATATTGTTAACTTAAATACTGTTCAGTATTCAGCCCTTGCTTCCCCTACTTTATTGCTTTAGGCTAGGCCCAATTTGTAGCAGTAGTTTTAGTAACAAACCTATGTTGTGTTAAATGAGGGAAACGATCGGAATACTAGCCCTAAATTGTTTGTGTTTTTGGTAAATCATTCTGGCAGCGGAACCCAATTTTTCCATTACACGAATCTTAAAACATCCAACGTTGATTCAGAGAAATAATAATTGTTGTTTTTTTTTGTCGGGCATCTCGTAGTTGACCTTGAGAGGCCGTGACTACTTTAACCGGGCTTTCCCGGAGCTGCCATTAAGAGTTAACTTAACGCCTACAGCCAGGGCTTAAAAACTACTTAGATGTACTAGGCAACTGCACGCTGAGGGCACCCCCTGTGGGATACGGGCCTCGGCTCAGGGCGTCACTCTTAGGGGGACAGCGAGTGGGGACAGGCTGGATCAAAATATTGGCATTATTATTAGTAGGGGAATTTAACTCTACTGGCTCAGATGCGGCGCGAGCTGGCGCTTCAACGAGCAAGGGTCGGTCGGGTAATAATTCTTGTAATGATATAATTATTACGTACAAACTCATTCATTTATATTTATAAAATATATATAAATGTATAAATATATTGTATATATTTATTTTTATTTTGAAAAGTTCTTTTTGCATAATTATGATATTCCAAAACTTGAGGAAGGTTATCCAACATCAGGTTACGCTACTATCCCATAAGAGTCGAGCAAAATAAATAATCAGAATGAACGCTAAGCTAAAACAAAGTTATATTGCATGCGGACGATGCGATGTGACGCAGTGGGTCGGGAGAGCAGAAAAATTCATGCGGATAAAGTTAGTAAGTATCTAATAAAGGTAAATCGACGTTGGTAAGTAAATGTGTGGAGAAAAGAGTGAAATCCATGAACCTTAATAGTATTATTTAGTTGAAATGTGAACTTGGGAACGTGCTCTCGATAATTTAAACTGTAAAGCAGCTTTCAAATACGTTTTTTCCCGTATAACAGGCACAATATCATAATTTTAAACGGTAATTCTACTTCAACCCGCCGCGCCGGTACGTATAGGTATAAAAATAATTAATTATTTATTTATTTAACCATTTATGCACACACATATAAACAGACAAGAAGAAAGGAACAGAAAAATACGTACATAGGTAATGCTTATTTCTACAGAAATCTCTTCCAGCACACCTGCGATAGGAGAGAAGATAACAGAGATGTAGACAACGCGTGATTATGTATTAGGTACCTATGTTAAAACTGTTTTGTACTCCTAGTCAGTTTTCCCTAAAGGTTCATTAGAAAACCAGCGTCAGACAGCATCAGTCTGTCTGGCATTAATGCTGAAATGAACCTTTTTGGCGCAGCCGTAAGGCACACACTGTTGTAGTTATTTATTTACTGTCACTTTTCTATTTGTTATTGTATTTTGTGTTTCACGGACTGTGTCCAAATAAACGGTATTCTTTCTTTCTTTCTTTCTTTATAGTAAAGCAAATAACAAGTCATCTGCATAGTGAAAATGAAAACTGACTTTTTATCGTCGACAGCAGCTCCTTTAAAAAAAAACGTGTTATAATAATTAGACAACTAGTCTATAGATATATATTTCTTAAACTTGTCTTTCTTTTAGCAAGCCGCATGGCTATCCACATCGACATTGATAACTTCCTTCACCACCGCTTCGAGAAATGCTAATTTAAAGACGATGTTACGACACTCCGGAGTTTTTTTTCTCATCGTTATATTACGGTATACTTGAAAAAATGGTTATATTATTATGTGCCCAAGACAAAAAGCACGTTTCAGTTGCAAGTACGTACTTAATTAAAAATGAAAATAAATATTTTGCGCTCTTATCCCCTTGAGAATGAGCAGAGATGACACGATTTATCTCAGTAATTAAGTTTTTATTAAGATGAATAATTAATTAATTAAAATAGGCTTAATGAAAAGCCGTTTGGGACTGTAAATAAATAGGTAGGTAATAATTTAACCTTCATCAGAAAGTTTTATAAGGTCTTACAAATAAAACATTTATTTTATTTTTTAGTCCCTACTTTATTAATTATTATTATCCCTACTTAATCTATACTAATATTATAAAGAGAAAAGATTTGATTGTTTGTTTGCATTGAATAGGCTCCGAAACTACTGAACCGATTTGAAAAATAATTTCACTGTTGGAAAGCTACACTATCCCCGTGTGACATAAGTTATATTTTATCCCTGTATTACCACGGAGACGGGAACTATGCGGCCGAAACCGCGGAGCGCTGCTAGTTTATTATAAATTGCGAAAGTAACTTTGTCTATCTGTATGTCTGTTATGCTTTCACACCTAAACCACTGAACCGATTTTGATGAGATTTGGTACAGAGATAGACTAGGCCTTGGTAAAGGACATAGGCTACCCCTTGTTGTAAAAAATGGCATGAAGGGTTTGGAAGTAGGGGCTGGAAGTTTGTATGTGAGTTCGTCACTATCTAAGATAAAACCATGAAACTTTGTATTTTGGTACTTGAAAAGAAGTGAATACATATTTGATCTAGCGTATTTGAAATTTCAAAATACATGGGGGGTGATGTGAGTTCGTATGAAAGTCCAAACAAATCTGCCTATGTTTACTATACGCAAATTTATCGGAAACATGTGTATTATAACTAAAATGCCGTTCTAATATATAGGTAAAGTTTTTATTCAGTGCGCAAACTTTAACCATGAATTCAGTATACCACTCTAGACCACCTAGCGAAGGAATTATTCGTCGATTTTACAAAAAAAAATCAGCTGTTTCATAGAAAAGTGCAATACCCACGCGATCAAAATATATGGAACAGCTGATTATTTTTTGTAAAACTGACGAAAAATTCCTTCGCTGGGGGGCCTAGAATGGTATTCTGAATTCATATATTCTATTCATGGTTACAGTTTGCGCACTGGATAAAATTTTACCTGTATATACACATCCAAAAAAAATAAAAATGCTGCTCAAAGTAAATATTCGGACGAAACGAAGCGAAACGACGGAACGAAGTTGCGGACAACAGCTAGTCTCTATATAAATTGTTTTTTTATACTAAATTAGCAAAATTTTTCGAACACTATCAAAATGGAGACTCTTTGTCTACGAAATTGAATGACACCAATTTGTCTTTATAATTTATAAACTGTTGCCCGCGACTTCTGCGATCCAGGATGTTTTTGTTTTGAGTTTGGGAACTCATCAACTAACTGGATGGAGCAGGAGTGCGTTTCAGACGTGGCGGCCTCGTCCAAGCCACGGAAGGGAAGAGCGCTACTCAGAAGTACCGGCACTCCTCCTCCGCCGCAGCTTGTAACCCTCAGCCGCAAAGCCTCGACATCGCGGCCCGCCTCAGTTGCGATGCACCTCGCCACAACCTACTTTTTGGCCGCTACGTCATCGGCTTGGAGGCAAAAGCCCTGACGGGCGGCCCCACCTTGGGGTTCCTCTTTGCATCACCGTGGGAGGGTGACCACGGCTACTGAGCCCCCCTGCAACGACAATGCTGGAACCCACTGGGGGGATCCAGGATGATTATGTCGATAATTATGTCCTTACTCCGTTCATAGTCTATCTGTATGCCAAATTTCATCCAAATCCTTTGACCGTTAAATCGTGAAAGCGTAGCAAAAAATAAAGTTACTTTTACATAATTATAATATTATTAGTATTTCATGTTTTATTTTCTAGTTTTATAAAATGCTATGCAGACTAGTATTATCAGTCGTCGCTTGACAGTAAACAGCAAAACACCGACAAGCAAGTTTAACAACTTTCATTATTATATTTATTAAAAAACAATATACGGCTTTTACTTAAATATAAATATTATTTCTAAGACTTACGTGCCTGAACAAGGTTATCCTGTATTTCTGGCAAGAATAGCTAAAATAGTAATAACTGAAACTTTTGTGACTATAATGTACCATGCGAACAAAGTCCCTTCATCCACGATGTTATGGGACTATAAAATTTATCGTCCAGCATTAAATCCGAAATATAATCTAAAAATGTAAACAGAATTTAAAATATTTTATGCGGTACTCTATATTTTGTAAATGTCACGTACAGCGGTTGGAGTCCTCTAAAACCGCGATTACGTGATCTACTATACAAGAGAATGCTTTTAAAGGGTGCCTAGGTCATCTTAAGTATCTTTGTATTGGAGAAATGGGGCTTGATACCAGAGCTCATCAGCCGCACTTTGAGTATCAGAACTAAAGCTAAAGATGATAGCAAAATGTGACTTTTATAAAAAAAAAAGAAAGATAGCCTTTCTTCACGCTTTATATTAGCTTCACTTGTATGTTTGTATGTAACCGACTCCTTAGAGCGCGATTTTGACCCACTTTAAACGGTCAGATTTCATTGAAACTTTGTAAACTTGTCGAGGACCGATGACAATACAATAATTAAAAAAAAAATTGAGAAAAAAAAAAACACGTTTTTGTAGTTAGCAGAACTAAAAAATAGAAAATAAATAATAGTTTCAAAACTAAAAAACACGCTTTAAAAACCAAACTAAAAAAGGAAAAAATAATTTAATTCAATTAAAAAGCGTGGGGTGCTTGACATTAATTGATTATAAAAATACCTCAAAAAGCACTCCACACTTTTTAATTGAATTAAATTATTTTCTCCTTTTTTAGTTTGGTTTTTAAAGCGTGTTTTTTAAACTATTATTTATTATTAGTCGACATGGACGAATTTACTCGAACGAGCGAATTTACACTTATAAATAATATTTAATTTTCTGTAGACGATTCGCCTGAGGCATGAATTTATTTGTAGGAGAATTGACAACTCCAGTAGACGTATTAAGCAATTGGCACATTTCAATTGTATGCAATATCGTTACAAAAAAAAAAAAACTAAATAGATAATGGTAGAAAATCAAATGAATATTATTAATTTACTGCATAAAATTCAAAGAGCCGCGTTTTGGCCAAGGAAATCCATGCGAATAGATAAGCCATAAATTGGCACAAGATTTTAATTGAAACAAAAAACACAAGTCAAAGTGCCAAACAAGCAAATAATAATTTATATGATATGATGTTTAATAGTCATCATCAGCCTTCAAGTATTAACCCAGGGTTCAGCTGACAGTCCAGCTAGTAATATTGCTGAATGTGAAAAAATTGTAAGTGGAAATAGAATGTCCCAAAAAAACTGGCTAAGTGCGTGGCGCACCAAGCACGTACGTCTTTGACCCGCCATACATTCTACTACCTCTACCTTAAGTAGTTGGGATGAATTTATCCCAAGTACAAACTTAATGAACTTAATGATCTGCACCCTAATTGCGTAACATACGATTAATCATAATCCGTTTCATTTTGACAGTTCAACAATATCCATTGCGTTATTAACGTTGTTGAGCAGACACATTTTTCGAACATATGAAGCAATGGTTTAGCAATCTGTTTCAAAACGAAACAGGTTATGATTAATCGTGAGTAGCGCAATTAGGGTGCAGATAAACGTCATGGCTAATTTATTCTCCAACTGCAAATGTAAGTTTGTATACGGAAATAAAAACAGATTATTTACAAATTAACTTTTTCAAACATTTTCGTTTTTATTTGCTTGCTTTTAGCCAAATTCCATGAGTCCAGGTCAACAAGAAGTACCCTATAGGCTTAGATTTATATGCTAATAACAAAATATGTCGCATATATGGTGATGGTTAATTTTTTATTGCGTTGACGTAGAAGTTTGATTTTTTAGAGTTCCAAGTAATCTACGTATTTAATATTTATTTGAGCTTGATACCTGCACGCGTTCCTCATGAAAAGGATCTAGATAGACCAATAAACAGACTAACGGACAACAAGGTGATCCTATAAGGGTTGAGTTTTTTTGCTTTCGAGGTACAAAACCTTAAAAGGGCAGAAATTATTTTAAGACTAAGAAATGCCTATTTCATGAAATAATAATAATATAGGTTATAGATAAATACAGACTAAAATTTTTGCTTCTTTTCTACTATTTCTTTTTTTTATCCTTTCTCATTTTCTCATCCAATAGGTCAAAAGGTTTTAAACATAATCTATTTACAAATGTAACTATATAGACCCGACCTACATATTTACTAACGCCTACTATGTACGTCTACAAAGGTTTAATTTCAAAGTATTTGGTCAGGTCTCTCTGGAGGATTAGGTGTATTTCTCGCTGAAACCCAGAGCCTCTTTACATTGTGTAAAATGACCTTGACAAATCCGGTTTTCTCTCTGTGAGGAAAATGTACCGAAAAAGAATGGAATGTAGGTTTGTAGAGAAACGAAAGGTCAAAACACAACACGTGTATATTGTGTATGAGATTTGTGTTTTTATTAATTAAAATCTGTAATTTACTGTTAATTTTATTTTAATGTCTACGTACCTGCGTGATATTTTCAAAGAGGACTGAAAAATTTTAAACATCAAATACTACACGAAAAATTATGAAAAACAAAAAAATATTATTGAAATACCTACTAGTATTTTTTACTGGATGGATGCTTGTATTATTAAAAATGTGGCTGAATTATAAATGTTTGAATCCCATTTTTTAGTTTTAGTCTAATAAAACTAGTAAATTACGCATGTACTGCGAGGTTTACTACCCTAGTTTAAATTTTACAACTTTAAAACACCCTATTTAAGCCAGTGCATATAAACTTTAATAGCTAACCTGAAACTTTACCTGAAAACTTCCTGAAGGTTCATAAAAACAATATAACCACGTTCATGTAAGTTTGTATCGCAATGACTTTACTACTGAATGCCATAGTAACCGTTTACGATGCACATAAAGCCAAGATACCGGTTTGAACAGTAGTCTAGATCTATTTTTTTTTTCATAATTTCATATTATCTAATCGAAATCCACTGTTGAACTGTAAGCCATGGTTTTCGAACAAAAGCCTCAATAAATAAAGTAATATCTGGTCATCATGCTGTACCTAAGTGTGCTATTGGCTTATGGCCCGATAGTTAGATATGGAAGATAGTACAACAAATCCACTCGCCACAATCCTCTTACGAAATCAAATAATGGTAAATAAAAAATATCAATTCCTTGCTGCTTATCTTTGTTGTTGTAAAATTAAATCCCTAAATAGCATTATTTTAACTAATATATTAGTTATTAACCCATTTTAATAACTAAACTCCTGTGTAAATGTTCGATAAGCCAGCCGAGTAATGCAGAGATGTTCTACATCATAAATAGCTACGGATTGTTGCTACGGCGTAGCTCTCGCGTAGCCCTCACAACTCCGCCGCAAGCTACGCTGCCGTAGCCGGTAAACCAATAGTCTATTTACATTTTCAAACTCATACCGTCTTTTTGAAGTGAAAACTTCTGTAGGCGCGTTGAGCACTTTTGGGTGAACAAAAATCTTGGAACTCGCGTCATCGTCACCGAACGCTTTCCATGAGCTATATGTATACTGTGTATATATGTACATAGATATAGGAGTGTCAAAGCGTGAAAAATAATAATCTAATAGCTCGACGATACAATTCACAAGTTACTTCGTTTTTTATTTTTATTTAATCAGATTATGAGCCACCGCAGGTGTCTATTTAAAATGGTGGTTGGATGACGAGCACACAGATGAGTCGCGCATTGATGTCTTTTGGTAAAGTCCCTTTCTTTAATTAGGAAATTCTAATTATTTTATCCCTTTCTTTCCCTTTGTATTTTTATCGTGTGCTGTTACCTTTAATGGCTGAAGTTGATCGCTCGTTTATCATTTTTTACCGAAAGCAATCAGGACCCAGGTACCCAATGTGAAATCCTGTATTGACGATTAGAAAAATACACACGTAATTGTTCAAGTTTTCACTTTTGTCGGCACTCCCGGAGTGCCACTGTTTTTTTCAAAATACAGTCTAACTTTAGTTTAAGCCTAAAGCTCTGATTCAGTTATTTCAACTTTATTTGAATTTAGGTATAGACCTTAGTATAAAAATTACAAATTAGCACCGGACTAAGTTGTCAGTTTTGTAGAAAAGGAACTGTATTTGATTGTTTTTCTGGTTCTTATTTCAACAACTGACTCGGTAGTTAATTAAAACCATACCTAAGAAAATCCTTGTTTTGTAATAAGACTACATCAATTTATTTCAGACCATATCTGTTACAGACATCCAGTTCCATATTAGTGTTATTAAGTATTTAAGAAATTATGTTTATAAAAAAAAATACGAAATCCAATTGACACATGGAGTGTGAAATCCAGTGCCTAAGAAGTGGATAATTTCAGAAAGTTGTTGCAGGCCGCTTTATTTCTTATTATGAAAGCCATAAATCTGAGCTTCCATAAAAATGCCAGACGCACTACAGCATCTCACCACATACAAGCCAGTATTTATAAACATTATTGTGAACGTGATGCATTTTGTCACTGGCCGATTAAGTTCAATATAAAAAAAAACAATGTTAGTGGGTTTGGTTTCCACACTAGTCCTTCAAGTGGACCATTGTGCGTGATCCATGGCGGCCGTCAGTGATTATTCCAGAAAAAAAAAATACATGAGATCCAATTCTCCTCTAGCGTGTAGGTGATAAAGACATAGTTGGATAGCTGCGACAAATACCCAACAGTTTTAGCAAAACGTGAGTGGTTCCCACTTATGCTAATTTAACTGCTTACTTCAAACGTCTGCCTCACTCGAACAAGGCTTATCGCAACCACTTTCCTTAACTACATCTGTGACTTGAATTTCTTTAGGATTAAAATTAAAAGCACTAAGTAACGGAAGCCTTCGTACGGATTACATATAAATTGGTCTTTATTAGTTTAATCTCTATTAAGAAACTATGGATATTCACGCGAAGTGTAATCGTAGGCTTAGTCAACTACGCGTTAAATAGCTGTGGAGAATAATAATGAAGCGTAGTGGAAGTTTCTCTTTGGGCTTATAATTTTAATAAGGGTATTTATTATTTTCATAGTTTTTATTCAATTCTAACACACCTTTACTTGAGCTTGGTGCATGCATAATAATTTGCCGGTAAAAAAAAAAAAAAATAGTTTAAAAAACTAAAAAATATGCTTTAAAAACCAAACTAAAAAAGAGATCATATGTATGAGTATAATAATATTAGTACCTATATTTACTTATATTTGAATAAATATTCAAAACACGAGTAATTGCACCTACCACTGTTTGTCTCTGCATCACCCAAAGGTCGACTGGTAGAAAATGCCTTTGGCATTAAGTCCGGCTCTGTACATATCTGTGCGTGAAGTATTAAATAAATAAATAATAAGAAAATAATTTAATTCAATTAAAAAGCGTGGGGTGCTTTTTGAGGTATTTTTATAATCAATTAATGTCAAGCACCCCACGCTTTTTAATTGAATTAAATTATTTTCTCCTTTTTTAGTTTGGTTTTTAAAGCGTGTTTTTTAGTTTTTTTATACAATTATTTATTTTCTATTTTTTAGTTCTGCTAACTACAAAAAAGTCTTTTTTTTCCTTTTTTTTTCATTTTTATCATTTTTTTTTTTAATTATTGAATTGTCATCGGTCTTCGATAAGTTTACAAAGTTTCAATGAAATCTGACCGTTTAAAGTGGGTCAAAATCGCGCTCTAAGGAGTCAGTTACATACAAACATACAAACAAACATACAAGTGAAGCTAATATAAAGCGTGTAAAAAAGAAAGTGCACGCATTTATAAAAGTAAATTACTGATCTTAAGCATTGTACTTAGTAATTGTTAGCAGGAAATGCAAAAAAGGAACAGGAAAATACAAGGGAAAATAGTAGTCGTAATACCAGACTATAATAATTACCTTTTCCGATTACTCTTTTAATTATTTTTAATTTATTCCATACTAGCTATTGCCCTTGACTTCGCTTCGCTCTTTCATCCTGATTTTTTATACAAAAATTCAGGATGAACGACAAGTAGCCTTAAAAAAATGTGCTAATTGCCTAATACGTATTTATGGAATTGTCCATTCACCCAGAAACAAATTAAATTCAAGCGATTGGCCTATAGAAAATATTATAAATTATTTCAAAGTGACGACTCGCCGGATTCAGGTGACTCCGAACCGTTTCATTCTGTACTCACTTGAAAGAATGTTGCGCGATATGTGTCCAAAAAAAGGTTGTGAAACGATGTCACACAACTTTGTTTTCTAATGAATGGCTAAATGTTCTATACGAACCTAAACTTCTGTTCCATTTTCATCATTTGACCCCGTCATCATCACAGTTTAGTCGATTCCATCCAACGTACTTTTACAAACTCAAGTTTACGGCCTGCCCATAGTAACTGTAATCATTCTTGTAACAGTTTAATAGTTTCCAAACATTCTTTTGCGGACGTAAAGTTCTGTACGTGGTTGATAAGGCTAATAATTCTCACGTAACTCTGTTTCAAAAGAGAATTAATTTAAAACTTTTTCGATTTTGGGGTCTTAATAGATAGGTTCGGATTGATAGAGGGTGCTTTGGTCTTTTTTGTGGGTTCTTTTTTGGTGATAGTAGATCCATTGAGTTGATTAAGGATTCTTTAGTAACCGCGTAGGTTCACCTGTTTATCGTAATAGTTTATTGAAATCAACTGGCAGTCTAGTGATATTAAAATCAACTGCGAGAATATTATTTTACACTCAACTGTGGCATCTTTACTGTCCATTAACAACTTTAACAATGAGAACTGTACTTAAATTTCTCTCCATAACTAAAAATTTGTTGCCGCCATTTAATATCCAACCGATACAGAGGAAGAATAATCTACTATTTGTAACAGATTTTAAGCAATCGAGAGATATTTTTTTAAGTTCTTATTGGTAAATTTGCTCATGGAAGGTAAAGATGCTTTAGTTGACTTTATAATGTTATTTTTTTTAAGCAAAATTACGTTACGTCCGCGTTTGTAAAAATGATTTGTCTTCTTTATTGTACTTTTCATGAAAAAACGGATACTTTCACCAATTCGAAGTTTGAACAGTTTTTCACTTACTGAGAATTATGTACCGACAAAGAAGAAAAAATGTAAATGCATAAACCTAACTAACTTCAAAAATTATGAGCTCTTTTTGATAGTCTTATTTTATTCATAAAGCATAGGCCACAGATTCACATAAATTGTATTTATTACTTACATTTTTCTTTAATAAAAGACGCTATAAAATATAAGGTAATCTTAAAGCGAAAGATGATAAATGCTAGTCACATAATTTTGCTTAAAATTACCTTTGAGATATATACTTGCTTTTAAAAATCTAGAAATGCAGTATTTTTAGTTTCAAATATAGAAGTAACGTAATAAAACTTATAGAGTCACAATTTAAAAGTGATAACTTTCGCATACGCAAATAAATTATTCGTGCTAAGAATTTTTTATGTACGTACGCTTTCGCGGTGTTTTTTAAACGTTGAATTTCGTCCTTATAATACGAACAGTGGTATGATGTACCTATCCTTTTTACGGTTAGTTAGGCCACGGCACTTACTTTAAAAGGATATTTTTTTTTCGTAGAAAAATCTGGAAAATGTTTTTTGTAGTCGTAGATTTCTTTGTTATTATTTTCATTTTATATGTTTATTTTCTCGGGGGTCGTAGCTTGCCGGGGTTGATCCGTGGATGGGTGACTGTCCATTCCAGACCCTCTATTTTTAAAGGCGTTATGGGTAATCAGAAGCCCAAAAGTCTGACAAACAGTCTTATTAAGGCTAAGACTGTTTGTCAGAACCAGCAACTGGGCTTAGAAAGTTAGATAGGCAGTCGTTTCTTGTAAAATACTGGTATTTAGCTGCATCTGGTAATACTTGAAGCTGACCCTACCATACTTTGAAAAGGCAGATTAAAAAATATATATTTTCTCGTTACTTGAATAAACGTACTTAAGTTTTGTTATTTTCCTGTTATGCGTGAAACTAAGTAACAACTACGTTCTTGGCATACGTAATGTTGTTATTTACTTATGAAAATATTTCTAAAACTAGTATTAGAATATTATAATTAAAATATTACGTACACGAATTTGGCAATATACAGTGTGTTATGTTAAATGAGTGACATACTTTAAGGGAGTGTAGTACTCATGAAAATGAAAACCTTTTACTAAGGGACCAACACTGAAATTGCGAAAAAAAAAAAAACTAGCAACTCCATACATTTATGTTCGCATAACTGGAAAAAATTTAGGGAACAGCTGATTTTTTCTATATATTTTGGTATCCACTCCATATTAAAATGCATGAACACCACACCCCCTTAAAGTATGTCCCTCGTTTAACCTAACGTACTGTATACCTACAAGAATCTCCAACAATAACTCACTAAAACGATGAACATTGCCGCACATTATTTAACTAACCAACATTCTTTTGAACATAAACATCCATGTACACACAACAAATTCCCGTTGACGTGTTAATACACTATCGGTAACACATTCGGAGTTTCCTTCTCGATTACGTATGCAACATCAGTCCTTGGGGCTTCGCGGTAACAACCTGACAATTGTCTTACATATCAGACCTTCCTGTTTCGTATCCAATCAATTGACGATCCCTTAAGGGATGTTGTAGTATATCAGACCAAACAATGTAACCGAGAGTGTGTTAGCACAAAATATTTTTGTAGCAAAATAAAATACTGTAAATGATCCAGAAAATGTTGGTCCTCGTTGAAATTCGTAGACGTAATTTTATGAGGGGCTTTTACGGGTCAATCGATCAGGTTAAGCTACGGTCGGTCCGTGGATGGGTGACCATCTTTACATACCAAGACCCCTCGGTGCTTCGGAATGCACGTTTAGCTATACGTCCCTGCCGTCATTCCTAGATCTTTGACAATCGTTATGGGTCATCATAAGGCCGAAAGTCTGACAACCGGCCTTAGCAAGGGGTATCGTATTACCCAGTAACTGGGTTGTGGAGGTCAGATAGGCAGGCCCCATATAAAATTCTGGTATTCAGCTGTATCCAGTTAGATAAGAAGCCGATCCAGTATAACTTAGAAATGGCTAGACAGATGATCATAGTAATACCAAAGTGTAAGTATAATTATTATTCTTTGGTAGGCCAATATCTACCTACTAAAGTAAGTTTCTACATTTTCAAGCCTTATACTGCTGAAGCAAAGAGAACTATTATTTGTACAAAATTTGGTCTGGGATCTTGTTTTAAATAACAAATTAATGTCCTACACTTTTATATTATTTGTTTGTCATATTTGGTTTTAGGAAATTCGTATATTTATTTATATTTTATTGTGCTTATATTTATATATAGTTAGGTATATATTTATAGTTTTAATTAGGTTTATGCGTGGTTTATTTAAAATATGTATTCCTCAAATTTATTGCACCTACAACTGTTTGTCTCTGCATCACCCAAAGGTTGACTGGTAGATACTGGTAGATTTGACTTACTGGGGCTGTTTCATTTAAAATTTGAACATGTACTTAATCATTTGAGACCCAATAAACAATTTTATTTTATTTTTATTTTAAAAGATAATGCCTATGGCATTAAGTCTGCGTCTGCACATTTGTGTGTCTTTAAGCACACAAATGTGCAGTGTTCAAGAAATAAATAAATAAATACTAATAGCCATGCGAGAAATTGACCATTGAATTTACTATCCTAAAAATTCTCCAAGATTTAAGTAAGAATATTTGCATGGAGAAATGAAAAGAGCATCCCCCTTAAGGGATCCAAGTTAAATATTCATAGTTAGACCCATGGGAGTTTGGTTAGGAATATGTTCAAGATAATTTTGGGATACTCAAACATATAGAAATGGCTATCTCGAAAACCTTTTTCCCCATGGATTAAACAGGGTATTGGATTATAGCAAAACGGTTCCATAATTTTTTTGTCATTGTCAGATATTAATATTGATACGAAAATATTCATTTTTAACCGACTTCAAAAAGAAGGAGGTTATCAATTCGACATGTTTACATTTTTTTTATGTTTGTTCGGGCATTGCAATTTTTTTTTGTTCGAATGGAGTTTATTCCAAAATGGTCCATCTGATGATGCGTTTCGGAGACAGACAACGGAACTCTTGAAAAAATTACAGCAAACAAACCGCGATTGCTGCTATCGCATAAATATGCATTGTTGTGACCCCAAGGATGAAATTTCTGAGTTATGATGAATGAATTGAATATTGAAGTTTCGAATTGTGTGGGTTAGGTACTATAACTAAAAAGTGAAAAATAAAAAACTTTTTTCAAAAAAAAAACAGCCGACTTTCAAAAAATCACTACAATGTCAAAAATTACTTTAATTTCGGAAGGCGGTGAAAAAAAATTCAATAAATAAAATACATATCCAAAGTCAATTTTTTTTTTCAAGCACGTTAATCTATACGCAAGAAAAGTACTAAAAGTCATATTTTACTACGGTTTGTTGCTCCAAAACGTTATTAAAATAAATCAATTTTCTACTACAATTGAAACGTGCGTTATTGTCGCTGCCACAATGTGACGTCACCTGACACGATACTGCTTTGCTTACATCTCTGTTTTAGCCCTAAATCATGTATAATAAAATATTTTTGTGCTTTATTTAAGCAAAAATCGCCCTTACTAATTTACCCTGGTGAGAATTGAAGCAGTTTGCTAAGAAAATATATTTATTCACATGGTTTTTGAGGTCACTTCCAGAATTTTCGAAGACGAAGCGTGTCGAGCTTGCGTTCCGTTCCAACAGAAAAACGTAACATAAAAATAAATACATTTTAAAATAAGTAGGTATTAAGTACTTATAAAAAAATACTTATAGCAATATGTTTCTTGACTCTTAGAAAATATATATTTAATTAATAAAAGAGTTTTGAATAACATGCATATTCCCTATTGTTTAGATGTGAATTTTAGAATTTTCTTTCGTTCCTTTCATGTCCTTACTCAATATTTTTAGCGAGATAAACATCTTAGTTTTTTTTTTTTGGGTGGGAAATCATCAAATAACTTCTCCCGTTCTGGGTGGAGCGGGAGGGCGTGTCAGACTTTTACTGACTAAAACCCACCCGTGTTCCCTCAGTTGCCTGTGTGCCAGGGGCCGCGGTATCTCTTTCGAACAATCCGCACCCCTGGCAGATAAACATCTTAGTTGAGACATAATTCTGAAACATTCCAAACATACTTGCAAACACAATCGTTTTTATTTTGAACTTACCGAAAAGTACCGTAGATAATATTGTTATACGTAAAGTAAAATGTTAAGAACAATAAACCCGTAGTTTTCTTCGAAGATACCCTTTTGTTATGTAAGATGATAAGAAGCTAGAATTTCCAGTTTCTTTTGCAAATAAGCTTAAGAACAAAATAATAAGAGCTCCATTTCTCCTATTTTCATACCGGTATTCGTTATCCATTGTTTTGTCCAGATTCATCCTTTTTCTTTGAATTCGTCTAAAAAAGAACAGATCAATATTTTTTACGTAATATTATAATGTCATCAAAAACATTACTTGTAAAAAAAAACAAGTCTCGCAACTCAGTTCTTCTACCGTAAAAAGTTGTGAGATCCATGTAATACCAAGTCGGTTAATTTATTCAGTCCCTACTTAAGGGTCCTTCTCTCTTAAGTTATTACGTAATTATATTATATGTGTTCTTTTATATGATAAATGATTTTATTTCTGTAAGTAGGTTTGTACAAACACTTTTACACGTCAATCATATTTATTTTAAACTAGATGAGGTCGGCGTTTCCTATCTGACTACTCTGAGAAGAAAGGCCGAAACAAACTCAGAGGTCACAGTCTCTTTTAAAGTCCAGACATAATCTTGGTCAAATCATGTGAAGACCATGTGGATTGGTGTCTGAAATGGTCTTTTGAGGAAAGAACCACACAGATTGAGTGGACCTGTCCAATCAGTGCACGCATTTATCAGTAATCATGCAGCTCAACTCAGAACTTGAGGAGCTCAAAGATTTGACGAACAATACCAAAGAAAGGACATTTGGGTAGGCCGCATAAATTACTCAAACTGCCAGATTAACATTAAAACTATCTGAGAAAGAGATGAAATACAAAACAAAAAAAAAACAAAACATGACCCATACAGTCCTCACATTCACAATAATAATATTATACTTCTCAAAGTAAATATTCATGTCAAAGTGTATATAATAATATTCTATTCTATTCTATTCTAATTAGCTAACCTAACATCTTATAGTGACCATAATATCAATATTAAAAATCTTTTGTGTTTTAAATAAATGGATTGACTGGGCCCCCAGATAAAAAATTTACTGAACTGACGTCATCATCGTGTGCCAACATCTGCCTAACATCATTTGCCTAGCCTTTTCCCAACTAAGTTTGGGTTGGCTTCCAGTCTAACCGGATCCAGCTGAATACCAGTATTTTACATGGAGCAACTTTATATCTGACTTCTACAACCCAATTACTGGGAAACGTGATACTCTTTGTTGACTACGAGACTGGTTGTCAGACTTTTGGACTTCTGACTACCAGTAACGACTGTCAAAGATCAAAGAAAGACAGCTGAGTCCAACGGTTTAGCGTGCTTTACCAGGCATGGAGAGATTTTAGTATGTAATGGATAATCGCATCTACGAACCGACCTCGGCAAGAGTTGCTTCACCCGAGCTGCTATTATTAATTAGCCACGAGACGGGTCCTGCAATAACAAAGACATTAAATACTCAATGAAACAAGTACCTATCTAGTATTACTTAAATGCATTATTTTTAAGAGAATAAATAGGTTCGAATATGACTATTCTTCAAAATCACGTGCAGTTGAAATATTATTACAATTTTTTTATATTTTGAACCATCTGTGTTACTCAACATGAATATAAAACTGTGAATATGAAAATGAAATTTTCATTCATATAAAACAAAAATATTGTTCAGTGTTAAAGCTTTTTTGTTGAAAAGGTATTGGTTGCAGGTATTTATTTTTAAATAAAACATGATGAATTTTATTCGTAGTAATTGGATTATCCGAAATGAATACAAAAAATCACGCTTTTTTCCGAATATCAGTGAAAATTGCTTATAATCTGGAAAATTGTCATGGTACAATGGGGTCCTACACCGTATACGATCACTGTTTTGCATTGTGAAGCAAAAACGAAATGAAGAAGTTTAAAACAATTGTGATTGGTCAGTCTGAAGTAGAAATATTTGTTAAAAGATCGAATAATAATATCTTCATATTGTATGTCTACTGTTAATTTATGGAATATTGCTAAATCCAAGATTCATTGCAATTATTTCTAAGCATTTACAATCTGGCACAATAGTCCACTAACAGTCACATACACACACGCAAAAAAATTAATTAGACTCCATACATAAGTAAAAAATATCTATAAAGTAAATATTTCATATAAAAAATTAAATTAAAAGAAGCTCTTAGCTATTTATCTTTTATATAAAGTGCTGAAATACAATGTTTCGAATAATTTTCAGTTGATTTTGAGGATGTGTAAAAGTTGCATTGTTAATCGAGTTTTTTGGCTGACAGGAGGTACTTAGAATTTATAATACCTAATAGCAAAAAAACATAAATTCAAACAGTAAAATATTTTACGAAGCCAATAGTTACGGCAATCATTTAAAAGTGCTGTTATCATCTACATAGATCCATTTGCAAATATGAGGTTGCAATATTTAAATCAGATTGAGGTTAGGCACCTTCAATCACTTTTGATGAAATATTATAATGCCTTCGATAACATTACAAATTACTTTACTTTTCCAAATAAATCCTTGATTTCGCGATGTAGAAATTTCATTATAATGAACAGGGTGTTATTTTGATTAACTAAAACAGTCGTTGAGAGCAGTCGTGGCCCAGTGGTTACGGCCGCGACTTACTAGTTGTAGGTCGTAGGTTCGAACTCAGACAGGCCCTTTACTTTGTGTAAATTATTTCATCACCACTGCTCCCAAAACGGTGAAGTAAAACATCGCGAGGAAACCGGCATGTCCAAGAATCAAAAATTCGAACATATGTGACATCTACCAACCCGCACTGGGCCCGCGTGGTGGATTACGGCACACTCCTTCTCACAGAGAGGAGGCCTGTGCTGCCGTACGTTACTTAAAACACGGTTAAGCCTCAAACTGCCATTTTTTAGTTTTGAATCACACATTACGTTTTGAAAAATTCTCTATCTTTTGTGCTGGGTCCCATTACTGTACGACTTTTACTTTCCGAGATATAGAGCGGGTGTGAACCGTTAAGTAACATATTTTTTACAGTTTACTTTATTATTTAACAGCTATTCCTCAAATTTATGTTATAACACGGCAAAAGGATGGTAACGTTATTATCACGGATCGTTCCAAGCGATATTAATTTATTATAATACAGTTATCACACAATGCTGCACTTAAATTAAGCTATACGACCATAACCGTGTTATAATCAAGTACTTACAGGTGTGTCTGAGAACAAAAACTATGTTATAATAAAGTTACTATATAATAATACATTACATTATAGTTATAGGCATTTAGCCTTTTTTCAATAAAGTTTATCGATGGATTAAAGTGTAAAATTCTTTACTAAAATACGACTATACAGATATGCTAGATTAAAATCTAGTTAAACCCAGAAACATTTTTGAACCGCGGTCCCCCGCGTTCCCGGTTTCCTCGGCCATTTCGCTACCAGCGACGACGGGGAGCGCTCGTGTGTGTGTGGAGCGGAGCGGCGGCGCGCCATAAATGTTTTACCATGTCGCGTCATACGTACTCAAGGTAAGGTTTTTATAATTTCACTAAATAGAATAGATGCATCAGTGAATTTAATAACCTATGTAATTAGTATGTAGATAATCGATATTTATAATATTTTCTTAAAATAAGTATTACATTCATTCAATTACGTAGTGGTAGGTGACAGGTATATAACCTTTAGCTTATAAATATTTGATTGGAACGAAATAATCCTTTTTCTTATCGTTCTGAAGCCGCTATGAAATCACACGCATCTCGAGTCAGGGTCAACGATGAGTAGGTGCAGCGCGTTGGGGCGGTATGTTTGAAACGAATACCTATCGGACATGGGCTTTCGCGCGCTTTTTTGCTTTTTACCTTCTTTCCTATTCTTACGCATTATTGCGTTGACGACGAGGATATAGAATAATAAAGTACCTACCTATAAGTTTTTTTTAAAAATTTTTTTTTTAAAATTAGGTATTTAACTAATTGTGTCTGTCATTATTGTAGACGCTCCGGGGTTCCACAAAGAATTCAGAACATGATGAGCATTGTGAATAGAGAGGTCGTACCTGTCGAACCACCCAAATTACGTATTCAAGAACAAATCATTGGCTTAACAAGCATGCCAAATTCATTAAATGAAAGTGATCCTTCTAGTCCTTCAGCTAATAATGGCATCGATTTATATGCAAATCCTCAACCTGGTACATCAAAAGTTTCGGATTCCAGTTTCCTGTACTGCGATGAAACTATACCGCCGTCTTTACATTCTCTGTCTCCAATCTTCTGTGACTTTGATTCGGATGATTCGGTTAAGGACAAGGACTACGAGGTTACATCTAATTACGTCGATTCAAGTGAAGAGAGTGATACGGACAGGAATATTAAAAAAACACTTGCTCATAAGTCCCAAATAAAATGCATATCTCAAAGAAAAGGTAAGAGAAGCTCTAAAGCAGAGAAAGAAAAATGTGTGCCTTCCTTTCCCAATAAAGTTATATCTCGACGTCACTCATTTAACAATGGCGAAAGAGCTGCTGTTCACGATCCTGTTTTCAAAAAGAGACGAGCGTCGACTGATGCTGCTGTTATTATATCAATGCCACCATTTGACAACCCAGCCACCAGTGATAATGAAGGTGAAGAAGGTTCAACAGCGCGGAAACGAAAAAAGTACAATAGCAGTGTGAAACAGCGAGAAATCCAAAGAAAAAAACAAAAACTTTTGAAATATACTGTAAAACCTGGATGTGACGAGAAATGTATAAAAAAATGTAGTTCTGTATTTGATGAATCTGAACGTGAGAATATAAATAAAACATATTGGAGTCTGCAACGCGGGGAAATGAGAATGTTTATAAGGTCAAACTATATTGTAGCCATTCCCAAGCGTAAGTACACATCTGACCCTAAAAGAAACCCCAAAAGAACTTTTACGCTGCAGAAAAATGACGGAACCGTAAGACAAGTATGTAAAATTTTTTTTTTAACAACTTTAGGTTTCAATAGAAACAATGATCTTATACTTACCACCTGTCTCGATACTGAAAAAGATACAGATAAACGTGGTAAACATACCAAGAAACCGGCGTTTAATCGTGATTTACTCAACCAACATGTTGAATCATTCAATCCCAGCGCTCCTCATTACCGTAGAGAGCACGCACCAAATCGGCGTTATTTGCCCAATGACATTAATATAAATTTTATGTATAAAGACTTTTGTTCAAAAAATCCCGAGTCAAAACTCAGTTATGACTTATATCGATCTCACTTAAAATCAATGAATATATCTTTCACTCGGCTCGGGAATGAGGAGTGCGAACAGTGCGAATCATACAAACATCACACTAAAGAAACAAGCCATGATGTTCGTAAGCAATGTTTTCCTGATTGTGACACTTGCTTGGCTTGGGCTAAGCATCATGATCGATACAAAAAAGCTAGAGCCCTTTATGATGCTCACAAAGCTATAAAGCAAAACGAAAATAGTATTTATTTCAGCGGCGATCTAGAAAAAGTTATCATGCTGCCTAGAATGGAGATGTTCAAAGCGGTTATATTTTGTCCCCGTTTGACGCTCTTTAACCAATCCTTTGCACCGGTTGGAAAAATATCAAAGGAATCGAAACCTCTTGCTGCAATTTGGCACGACGGAATAGCCGGTAGAAAACAAGAGGATATTATGAGCGCGTACTACAGTTTTTTCCTTCGTCATCGAGACGTTCAGAATGTTAATATCTGGTTAGATAATTGTACATCACAGAACAAGAATTGGCTGTTTTATTCCATGTTAGTCGACCTAGTAAACAGTGACGTTATAAGTACAGAAACAATAACTTTACACTACTTCGAACCCGGCCACACCTTCATGAGCTGCGACCAGTTCCACCATCAAGTGGAACTTGCAATGAAAAAGAAGGGTAAAATATATGACTTTTCAGATTTTGAGGAAGCTGTAGCCTCTGCAAACAATGGCAGAGTAACTGTCAAAGCGCTACAAGCAAATGAATTTCTCAATTTACCCAATAATGTCTCTGAGCGGCGAATTCAGCAAGCATGCCCTAGAGTCTATCTGAAAAATATAACACAAGTCTCGTTTAAGAGGTCAAGTTATGACATGTTGTATAAAAATGATTTTAGTGATGAATACTCAAGTTTTAAATTTTTAAATGACAAGTACTTAAGAAATCCACGTACCAACATAAGCTTCCGGACACAGCCGAAAGGCATTGATGAGGAACGTAAATCTAACTTAATAACTAAATTGTCGCCTATCATTCCAAAACATAAAATGGTATTTTGGAATGGATTGCCTACAAACAATAACACAGAAACGACCAAAAATTCAAGGAGGACTACCTAAACCTAAGAAAGCCATTTTAAATACCCAAGTACCTACAATTCTTTTTTTATTTTAATATAACTACTTAAATGTATATATTACTTAGTGCCATAAGACTAAATAATTATATTATATATTAAATTATTTAGTCTTTATTATTAATAATTATATATTTATTACTAATTATTAATTATATTACATATTAAACCTAATAGGGACCCCTATTAGATTTAATTCTATATAGAGGACTCAGTTGATTACATGATTGTGATAATTTTTTAGTTAAAGACTGATTATATTGTAAAATTTAGAAAGCTATATAATAGTCTTAAGACTGAAGAAAATTGTTATAGCAGGTTGTTTTATGACAACTGCAGCTAGTGAGATAGATGGTTATATTTTTTTATTATCTTAAGACACTTTTCACTCCAGGGTTTTAAGTTAGAGAATGTTTTGATATTAAGATAATATTGTGATTTAATTATGAATATTACTAAGCCCAAATGTCAAAAATAATTATTTATGTTATTGATAACCATTTAAAATTGTTTGAAATAAATGATTAATAAATAATTTGTTTAATTTGCTTGCTTGTTTTCTTTTTTTTTCTCGAATAATTGTAAGTCATTGCTTATCTATAAAACGGCTAACCGCGAGCGAAGTATGAGTAGCCTTGTTTTAAGTAAGCAATACCGTTTAACTTGACGCCGCTTAATATATTATTACACAATTACTTGATTATAATGATCACTAAGTGCCTTAACTTGTTTATAAACCAAGGGGCTAAACCTTAATTTTACAGTCATTACTTGATTATATCATAGTTATGCAGCTTAGCCGTATTGTAATGACGTATTTTTTGATAACTTTAAATAAAATTTTTAGTAGTACAATTCTAAAGCAATTACTACGTTATAATACCGTTAGAGTAGGGTTAGCCCTATTATTATGCAGTATTTAATTACTAAACTGGGAAGAAATGCTAAGCTTAATTACAAATATCTGTTTTATTGTAAGACTGAAAGATGTTTTCAGTTTTCATACCCCAAAAAAAAATCGTTGATAAACCAGTGACATTTGTCTCTTAGAAAGATTTTTATATCTTTATTCGTTTGGAAGAGACATCATTTCGCAGGTTTTTGTCCGATATCTCTGAAACTACTTTATGGGTTTAACCGTATTTTAAACAATGTACGGCAGTGTGTCCCAGCAGTGGGAACATAATAGGCTGATTATGTAAAACAGTCGTTTATTTTGTTTTTTTTTTTTTTTTTAAAAAACGTTGCCCCACACTAGGAATTTCTCCTGTATTGTGGGTGCGTTTACAAACATTTAAACTCACATACACAAACAGCCAGACCCGGAACAACTACTTGTAGGTCATACAAATATTTGTTCCGTGCGGGAATCGAACCCGCGACACACAGCGCAGCAGTCAATTGCTTAACCACTGCGCCAACCGTGCCGTCATAAGTCGTCGTTTAGTAAGTGTAAAGCTTTAATTATTCAAATTATTACTTAACTAAGGTTTTGCCCGCGGTTTCGCCCGCGTGGTGGTCGAAAATTATCCCACGGGCACGTACTATTGGGATAAAACGTATCCTATGTATTAATCCAGGTTAGGAACTATCTGTGTGCCAAATTTCATCCAAATCCGTTAAGCCGTTTTTGCGTGATTGAGTAACAAACATCCAAACATCTAAACTTTTACATTTATAATATTAAGTAGACTTTGCTCACATTCGATTTCAAGTTTAACAGCAAGATATAACGTACATAATTGAAAATCAATGTTTCCCGACCGACTCTTGCTCGTTGAAGCGCCAGCCCGCGCCGCAGCTGAGCCAGTAGCTTTAAATTCCCCGATCAATAATAATAATGCCAATATTTTGATCCAGCCTGTCCCCAATAACAGCTGTCCCCCTATCAGTGACGCCCTGAGCCGAGGCCCGTACCCCACAGGGGGTGCCCTCAGCGTGCAGTCGCTTAGTTTGTAATATTTTAGTTTGTAAGTCCTGGCTGGAGACGTTAAGTTAATTCTTAATGGCAGCCCCAGGAAAGCCCGGTTAAGTAGTCACGGCCTCTCAAGGTCAACTGCGAGATACCCGACAGCAAAAAAGTCAATGTTTCTAATCAGAAAAGACAAAAATGTCTTCAATGTTTTTGCATAATTGTCTTTTTGCTCATTCAACTTAATTTTAATATTTCTGTGTCCGCAAGAGTTGGCGCAGTGATTAAGCGATTGACTGCTGCGCTGCGTGTCGCGGGTTCGATTCCCGCACGGAACAAAAATCCGTATGACCTACAAGTAATTGTTCCGGGTCTGGCTGTTTATGAATGTGAGTTTAAATGTTTGTAAATGCACCCACAATACAGGAGAAATTCCTTGTGTGGTCCAATGTTTAAAAAAAAACATTGATTTTTTTATTAAAACATCAAAATTTTACTGCGAAATATAAGGAAGCAAGATGTTTTATGCACAAAAGATTCAGGGTATACGAGAACCTAACACAAAATAAAAATTCAGACTGAAACAAAAATGTTCTCAATGGATTTATACTCCATTTACAATAGCATTAGACAGAAGTTAAAAAGGTTCTTTTTAATGTACACTTCGTAACAAAAGTATATTAAAGGTGTTGCATTTACGATTTATGCCAAAAAAATTAAAGTGTCAATGCTAAAAACCTAAAAGAAGCAGGAGTGAACAACATCGAGTAACTAAATTAGTTTATGACGACGAAGTTTTACCAAACGTATTGTGGGTCGTAAGTTGTTATTTAAAAATAAAGTATTGTAAAAAATATATATTTTATTTTCTTATAACCTTAATTAGATTTAAATCATCATGTGATTGTTTGTTTCATTCATTCGTTTAGTTGTAGGTTTGTAATGTGTGATGAAGATGTTATTGTAAATATAACATTATCTAAAATAAACATTACTTTTCTCAGTATCTCAGTATTTAGTACTGTCTTAAATCTACCTAAAAAAGTTAGAACTTAACTTTGAAATAAAATGTTTTGCACTCCTGCTTCTACGAGCCTCTTTTTTCTAAAGCTATAACAAATGGGGTATAGATAGTTTTAACTCTTCACTCATGTCTAAGAAAGAGTAGTGGTGACCATGTAGTAAAGGCCGTGACTTTCGAATTGTAGGTCACAGGTTTGACCCTAGACAGGCGTTTTACTTTGTACAAATTATTTCTTAACCGTCACTACTCTCAAAACTATGAAGGAAAACACCATGAGGGAACCGTCATGTCCTAGAACCAAAAATTCGACGACATGTGACATCTACCAATTTGCACTAGGCCCGCGTGGTTGATTATGGCCCACTCCCTCTCACCGAGAGGAGGTCTATGTCAAATACATTGCAAACTATAATTTTGTATAATTTAGAAGCATTTTGTTTAAACTTTGTAAATGTGAGTACCATGCATACGTATAATAATTATGTTGTTTTGATGTACGTTGACTTGATAAAGCGTGGCAGTCGAGAGTATGTCATGCTCACTTAAATGTCTCGCTGATGGTGGCGCGTGTGTTGGATCATTCGGTTCCCTACAAAATGGTTGAGCTGGATGGTGCTGATCCACGCGTCAAGTTCGTGAACGGGCGCCGTGAGTTGAGACTGGTCATCTCCTAACTTCGATGGCTTATTTTAAATCTTATATTTAGAATTGTTTTTTTTTTACATTGTTCTCACATAATATAGAAGCAACAAGAATAATGTTCCCAAGATTTTGTAATACCTAACATGATTAAAAAGAGTGTCCATGGAGTTTCTTGCCCGTTTTTCTCCATAGAGATCTACGTTTTGGAATGGGCAACTAGCTTCAACTTTCCAACTGGTCGACTTTTTGACAATTCAAAAGTGCCTGTAAATGGTTTAATTGAAATAAATGCTTTGAGTTTGAGTTTTGAGTTTGTCCCAGGAGAGGTAACATAATAGGCTGATTAGGACATGGGATATCTGTGGGTAGGTAGTTATTGTGCTTGTCACAAAAAAAAATCACAAAATGCTATAGGCTGTAGGTTCGGGCGCCGTCGGCTTTCTTCGTCAGGCGTCGGGTGGATGCGTGGCCGACGGCGCGGGCGGCTACGCGGGTCAAGGAGTGGGATCGAGGGCCCAGCACACTTCACTAGCGAGAGCAACCGACGGCACACGCGCGCCTTCTATTTCTAATGTTATACAATTCTTTTCGATATATCTTAACAGTTTATACAGTCCACTGCTTTCATTTCAAAGTCCATTTTAAGACCCTTACATTAGTAGTTTTTTTTTTCTAGTGCGCTTCGCAGTTGACCTTGAGAGGCCGTGACGGCTTAACCGGACTTTCCTGGGGCTGCCTTAGGAAAACTTAACGCCTCCAGCCAGGGGCTTAAAACTACTTTTCGAAATCATTTGAATTTGCGTTGTTTATATCGTACGTACGAGTTAGAGCGTCTGAACGTCAACGTCAGGCCAAAAGAGTGGATACATCCAAATTACCACCACTTAGGTATAATCCGGGATAATCCACGAACAAACGCACCCTGGCAAGTCTAAATGGTTTAGAATATAGATTAAATTTAATGATGTGATCCCCAATTTCACCTTTTAGCCCTTAAGTAATTTAATACTTGAGAGAAACAGTGAGATGGGCGAATGAAAATGGACCTTTAACGTAGTAACTGTGGGTAATGTCAATAAAGTCGTTCGTAATTGTAGTTGCGTAATATGGCATTGTAACAATATCTCAAATTTTCAGGTCATCAAACTGATTCTTTAACTTATTTAATGTTCCCACAAAGAAATTTGTAAATGAAAAGCAAATAAAATTAAACTATTACTGTTGTAATTTTCTCAGTTCATGGTTTTATATTTGTCAAAGAATATTAATTGTGACTTCATTTCGGCGAGAACCAAAGTTACAATCAACAAAATAAAAGCTAAAGAATTTTTCGGATTCGAAATAAATTAAAAAAGTACAGTCCCTCTCAAAAAGCTTTAAACAAAAAAATAAACCTTCAAAGATTCGAACGAGTTCCAAGTAGGTACCTATCTGCCAAGAAAGTGGGATCGACGTTATTGGACAAGTGAAATACTGAATTCCCTTAGTGAAGGCAAAGGGTGCGGATGGGGTGCTAAATGTCTTTTCCAAGTCATAAATCTTCGATTAAAATCGGGGGTGTAGTAATTGAGCGTGCAATTTATAATACCATGGTCATCAAACGATTTTGAGAGCAATTTCATTGTTTATACGAACATTCTTAAGGAGTTATTAAGTAGAATTATGGAGTTACAACAGTATTTTAATAAACTCTTTGAAGGAAAATAACTTGTTTCTCTGTTCGTGCAAGTTGTAATTATACACAGCACGGTATGAGTTAGTATTGTGCTCCCGGCAATCATTAGTTGTTGGGTACATTCTACATTTCTTTGTGTTGTATGCATTTTTCTTTTGTGATTTTAATTACGTGGTTATATTTTGTGTATGCGTTTTGCATTAAACAAAACTAGAGTAATAATGTACGACTAATGAGTGTATGTCAAAGGGCTTAGTGAAGATTAAGACACTGGCCTACCACACTGTACACTGCTTGTAAAACTAGTCAAAATTGTACATTATTTTCGTAAGCATGTATTTATAAGAACAGAAAAATACGGGATGCAGAATAGAAAATGGAAAATACAAATTCACCGAGCTAAATGACTCACTGAATATAAAACCATGACCACATCTGAGAAGCATTATTCTCACAGCTAGCCTTCTCATTCAAAGTTTATTATATATCTTTAAAATAACACCACGGGAGATTCGGACTTGTTTAAACTCAATCTCTCCGCGAATATAATGATAATATAGCAAAATTTAAAGCAATTTCAACAGCAAAGGCTTAAGCTACGCTTACTTTGAGCTGTTTTTGCTTCGTTAGGGTTGCACGAAGCTGCAGTAGCACAAAAGCTCTTGAAGAAATATGGATCGATGCGGCATGACCTTTAAACCTAAAGTGATAAAATAAAATGCAGCTTAAATTTTCCTTAAGCTTATAAAGGGGCGAATTTTGTGACGAGGAAAGTGGGCCTGGATTTGGAGCGATTAAAATTAGGTTTTTGTTGAGCAAAAAGATAAATTTACGGCTCAACTGTGAGAATTTCAAAGTTAAACTACAAGTGCTGGTAGTAGTAGTTATGCTTTAGTAAAAAAATTAAACAATTTGTTTATATGTTTCGGATTTGCAATCGCCTCATAAAGCCACAAACTTTCTCATTTCAAAACCACACTATCTAATTATACAAACACGCCTACTCAGTGCAACACTTTTGTGCGTAACAGTACTCTCAATAAATTAACGCCTATTTAAACATTTTCGGAATTAATTTAATTATACATTTGCTCACGCAACAGTTCGCGGCCATTTTATTTCGTTTGTTTTGTCTTTAAATTGAATTTTAAATGCAATTTAAGACGGGTGACCGAATAAATTTTCGGTCTAATAAGGCTGACGCCTATTTAATTCCTTTGACTACCTCCGATAAGTTAATTGCTGAATAGACCAATTATTTATTTTATTTTTCCGTGTACATTTTTCATGTCTTTATTATAGAAATAGAAAATCTCTTCATTGTTAACATCAAGTTGAGACAACATATTGAGTAGCTTAAATATTACCTACAGCTAGTTACATATATTATTTGCCAGTGAACCCCAAACTAGACAGTTAGTCTGTATCTTGGGGTTTAGGATACCAATTCTAAAGTGGAGAGAGGTGCTTTCAGGTATGGTATTTTATGAGTGTATTGTGTGGTGTCTGGCGTATGTGTGGTGTGTGTGTGTGTGGCGTGTAAAGGTGTGTGTGTAAGTGTGTATTTTGTTCCCCATAAATATACTTCGTTTATTTCAGTGTATGTTTTATATTTGGATATTTCATACTAAGTGCTGATTTCACCAATAAAACAGTCGGTTTATTATTTATATATCACCGTAAAAACTTAGCTAAGGTGATCTTGACATGAGCTATCAGTATTGCCATTCCCTAACATCAGGTGGAATTACAAGTCACTTTAAGCTCACTTCATCAACGTTTTCACGGTGAGGTTTGAACAGAATAGCTCGGCTGAACGCTATCAGCGCTTCTAAAATGAGTTCAAGTGTCAGTGTCAGTACAATATAATGATGATAATCAGTCTTTATTGTTCTACTGTAGGGTAAAGACCTCCATTTTGTTTTTTCACTCCACTCGATCCTCGGCCAATATGGATCAATCCGTCATGTAAACGTCAAGTTCATCCCGCCATCTCCGCCTGGGTCTTCCGCGATGCCGTTGGACGTTTTCAGGGACCCATTCTGTGGTGGTCTTAGCCCACAATGCATCCGATATGCAGCAAACGTGTCCAACCCAGTCCCATTTGAGTTTGGCTGGTTTTTGGGTGACTTCTGCGTTTTGTGTTTTAGAGCGCAGTATCGTGTTACGTATCCGGTCGGTAAGTCGAACTCCGATGATACTGCGCTCCATCGCTCGCTGGCAAACCTCGAGCTTGGTCTTCTGCTGAACTGTCAAAGACCAGGTTTGAGCGGCATATGTAAGAATAGGAAGATTTCCTTTCATAAGGGCCTTCATCGACCAGTAGCTTTTCCAGGCGTTTTCGGTGCGGCGAGCAACTTTTTTTTCATGTCTCGCCTGGAAAGAGACTATTTGGCGGAGGTAAACATATTCTGGGACATATGCAATCTCCACACCCACATACTGTTTTTGTTTGACGCTATTGGTCATGAGTTTGGTCTTTCACATGCTCATTCGAAGACCAACTTCAAGGCTTGCCTTGCATAATTCATTGAGCATTTCGCCTAATTTAGCAGCCAAAGTTAAAAACAAAACAATATTGTCGGCGAAACGCAGGTTGGTCAATCAGTACAGTCACTTCCATGACAATTTTGACACTGACAGCTCTTGAACGGGTTTAGGAGTGCTGAACGCATTCAGTTTCATTGGTAAGTCGCCCTAAGTAGTGAATGTAACGTAACAGTGAAATATATTATATAGCTTTGGGTGTGGATCTCTATTCGCAAGTACTTTAAAAAAAAGATCTTGTGTCCTTGAAGATAGCAATAATTATAATCTCACTTGGCTTCCACATCGTAGGTAGTTTATTGGAATATAACTGGAGTTGATATTCTAATCTAATCTAATTTTATATTGGTTTGACAAATCAAACCACTCAAAACAAACACTGCAAAAAAATTAATGAATCAATCAAAATTGATTCATTAATTTTTTTGCAGTGCTTGTTTCATAACACATTTCAAATGTTTTTAGAATATTTTAGTGAAGGGATGTGCAATTTTAAATAAGACGACCTCTTCCAGTAAATCAGTTCAGAAGCTTTGTTTTGAACTATCCATTATTTTCCTTTGAAGTTGATTAAAATATCTTAAAAACAAGCATGACCCTAATGTACTTGTTTGAATTAAAATACCTACAAAGGTAATGTATCTTTAGCGGTTAAGTGGTTTCCAAAGCGGGATTAAAGTACTTTGGAATGTCATATCTCAATGTTCATAACTTAAGCAGTACCTACAATAAAAAACGGTCTACAGTAGGCTACAACTGTAGCCCGCTAAGCTCAACTGAGTATATTCAGGGATTCATGAATATAATTTCATTTGATTTATTTTGTCTTGTTATTTTTGACCTTTTTGATCCTTTTGGATTACATTAATGAGCTGTTTTGCTAAGGAGAAGAAGGTATGAGTATGCTATATTATTTGTTAAGTTACTTTCCATTTTATGTTATTAGTTTCTAACGTAAAAAGGCATACAGGTTCGGTCGTAACTCCATGATAAAATAATACATTTCCATAGGCTCCTAAAGATTTGAATTGAGCTGCATGATCAGTGACAAATGCATGTACTGACTGTACGGATCCACTCAATCGGTGTAGTTCTTTCCTCAAAAGACCATTGCAGACACCAACCTACATGGTCTTCCCATGATCTGACCAAGATTATATCTGGACTTTTAAAGAGACTGTGACCTCTGAGTTTGTTTCGGTCTTTCTTCTCAGAGTAGTCAGTTAGGAAGCGCCGACCTCATCTAGTTTTAAAAATATGATTGATGTATAAAAAATTTTGTACAACCTACTTACAGTAATAAAATCATTTATCATTAGTTTATCATCTCAAAAACCTTTAGGTATACAAGGATTTTTGAGGGTGGGAAATCATCAAATAACTTCTCCCGCTCTGGGTGGAGCAGGAGAGCGTGTCAGGCTGTTACTGACTAAAAACCCACCCGTGTTCCCACAGTTGCCTGTGTGCCAGGGGCGACGGTATCTCGAACAAACCGTACCCCTGGTTGGTATCGGCCCTTTCGGACCCCACCAGTTAGTGCTGACATCTCTTTGAGGCGCGCGTGAAACGCAACGCGCCCTGGCATGGACATCGACGCCCATGTTTAGTTTAAAGTTTATTTTATCTTGTTTAGGTATCGATCACATTCTGAGTTCATCTTATTAGACACACACAGTCACGTCTGTGAAGTCTTCACAAAATATTTTTTTTATAAACTGACAATTTACATGCGGCAGTCTAATTTGACCCTGTATTTGTTAGGTACACTTTATAAAAATATTTCTGCCACAAATTCTCTTAGATACAAAACAAAAAACTATGTAATAAATATCTTTTCCTACGAAATTGTCTCATAATAGGTAAGCTTTTGAGGATAATATATATTCAAGACCCTGATAGCCCGTCGGCCTGACTTAGTCCTGTCAACTCAATTTATCCTGAAGCAAGATTTTTTAACACTTGTTTTCTATTTATATTATTGTCTCGACGCCTGAAGGATATTAAAGGTTATTTTTATTAGAAAATCTCAAGTATTTGTGGGTTGGCTGAAGCCTATTATTTAGGTTTAACCTTTCAATAATACGTGATAGGTACTCATGCTTAACTTTTTTGAGTGGGTGTAGCTGATAAGAAGAACAATTTATAATTGTTTGTGACATCTCCCACGTTCTTAGTTATACAGTGTGGTAAGGCATTGACGTGCAACCTGGCTCAATCAGTGGTAGGTATGGCAAAATACATAATTAAAAAATAACAACTATATTAAAAGTTACTGAAATCGATTCAGTAGTCAATTAGGAACAAACTATTTTCAGGTCTTGCGTCTATTCTGTTACACCTTGCATAATGGTTTTAATAAAAATTATAAACAATATAATTACGAGTAACTGCAAGGCAAGGGCCTCCCTTCCGTCTTTCCATTTTTGTCTTCTTTTACCTACTATTAGAGCCCAATCCTTTACGTTGCAAATCAAAATCAACAGTCATTTATTCAAATTAGGCTGAAATCCAGCACTTTTCGAACGTCAAAAAATAATAAGACAGTCCCCAAAAAACGCCCACCCGTCACCACTTCCTAGTGCTTTAGCTGGGAAGAAGAAGTGGTGCAACAAAATTTCCAGCAGCACAGCTGTCTGTTTAGTCGGATAGACTTGATTCTATACATACATAGACAAAATAATATAAACATTACGAGACACAGAACATTAATTAAATAATTATTAATTAAATAATTAGTAATACATAATATGTTAGCCATCTATGCCAATAAGTATACCAACAAATAAAATGAAAAAAGTCTAACTCGTTACGCCATCTCCTTCTGGGCCTAACGCGCCGCAGCATCCTGTTGTTCGGTTCCTGCCAATTTGTGGCTACTTTCACCCAATTCTGGTGAATCACACGGCAAATGTGGTCAACCCAGTTCAATTGTTAGTTGTCGGCTTAGCTCGACAAAACGACGCCGCGCTCTAACGAAATATATGATTTTTATACGGTGAGTACGTTTAACCACGTTTGTGCTCCATAAGTGAAAAAATAATCATGATTAAATACATAAAGTATTTGTGTGTATAATATGTAACAAAAACCCTGTTGTTCCTTCTGCCCACGTTTTCAGAATCGGTATACATACGTAATAAAGCAAGTCATTTATAAAAAACTGTTCAACAAAAATAATTAAAATAAATATTTAATTATGATATTAAATATTTGATTAGATCAAAGAAAGCCGCCGAGCTTGTAGTCTATTGTGCGAAATAAGTATACTTGTAAAATCAGATATTGTAAACATTTTTTTTTTGTGTGTCGATTTTAATAGTTATTTGATATTGAACTCTCGACTAGTCAATGCTCATTGTTTTAAAATTATTACTTAATTAATGTTGTGCTTTTAGTTGTAGGTAAGTGTAAACGTCCCTAAAAGGAACAATAGGGTTTTTGTTACATAATAATAAATAAATAAAATAAAAATAAAATAAAAAAGCCTTTTATTTCCTATTATTTAGTTAGGTTAGGTTAGGTTTTGTTACATATTGTATATTAATAAGTGAAGCAAAAACTTTGTACCTACCCCTTTTTACGAAAATGAGGAGTATGAGATTTAGCACAGTTCAAATTTGGATAGAAAAGGAGTGCAGAAAGGTAATATTAAAATAAAATAAAAAATCATCGTCAAATTTTGACTACTCTGGCGACCACTAGTAGCATTAAATAAACCAAGGAAGATACATTTAAAAACCTACATTTCAATGAAAAATTAAGACAGTAATTTTACCTCGATCCATTTCCAGAAAGAATGCTTAAAAGATTCTCAATAATTAATAAAACGTCCATCGGTATAAAAGCTGGTTGAATAAAAACAGGGTTTTTGTAATGGAATCCGTTCATTCGTACTTAACCGTTATCTCATTTTTAAACGGCTCGGTTTTCCTGTTCCAATATTAATTTTCGTTGAATGGTAATCAGAAGATCAATGTTTTAAGGTTTCTGGGTTTTGTAGTAGTTATTAATTTAATATCGATGTGTAGATATCTTTTTTGTTCATTATTTTAGATTCCACAACATTTTTGGGATTTCATGATCATCTGCCTAGCCTTTTCCGTCCGTCAGCTTCCATTCTATCCGAATTCCGAATGCAGCTGATTACAAGTATTTAACATGGAGCGACTACTTATCTGCCCTCCACAACTCAGTTACTGGGTAACACGATACCTCTCTTAGTAAGCTGGGACTGGTTGTTAGACTTGCGGACTTGGGAACCCAGGGTCCTTAGACGCCACTCAGTCACAGCCTCACTCCACCTGTCATCACTGCGCCTTGCCAGCTATCCTGCCCAACTTCATTTGAGTTCCATAATACGCTTTCCTAGAAAAAGAATTACAAGATTACCTCAACTTAGGGATCTATAAAGCAACATTCGAAATAAAAGTAAATAACATACTCATGAAATATATATAGTATTCATAAATTGAATAATGTATGTTTCGCCGACAAAATATGATGTAATCTAATTCAACCATAAACTGAAACCTTAACACACTTCAAAGGTATTTAATTTATCAAAGGTTTCATTAAATTCAAATAGGTGGTTTACCGAGAATTTACTTAATCGATTTCTCGTACAGAACTTTTGACTTGAATTACGGTTCGAAAGCTGAACTCGAGTAAATAAATCAAATTATTATAGTCATCAATATAGTAGTTTTGCTTGGTAAGTGAAACTGAATAATTTTGAATCGCAAACAAAAATGAAGTGCTGGATGATTATTTAAATCGTATTCTTCATTTAATTTTGAAGGGATCGTGGCTAGTTAATAACATCCACACGGGTTGATCTTCAAAGTTAAGCAAACTTGCCGAGGTCGGTCCGTGGATGGGTGACCATCCATTACATGCCGGGGTTCTGTACCTCAGAAAGCACGTGGTCCTGGATGTTGTTTGTAGATTTTTGACAGTCGTTTAGAGTAGTCAGAAGCCAAAAGTCTGACAACCAGTCTTACCAAGGGGGGGGGGGGGGGTATCGTGTTACCAAGCAACTGCGTTAAGAAGGTCTAATAGGCTGTCGCTCCATGTAAAATACTGGTATTCAGTTGCATCTGGTTAGGTTGGAAACCGACCGCAATATAGTCTTGGCAGATGATTCTTAATTCAATTATTTCTAATATGTATGTATATTAAGTAGAGCTTGATGCGAGGGCATCATTTAGACGGTATACATTCATATTGACATCCTTTCCAGATTTTTGAAGTCACCACTCAAACCCGGGCAGCATGTTGGGGGTCAAATTTTGCGCGCGTCTGCTTGAGCTGGCTGCATGATCAAGGCGTCTGCGCCAAGCTGATGCGAGTCGTGACGGTGACATCGTTCGGCCCGATGACCACTCGCTTCAACGGACTCCACCATGTCGGACAATTCTCTTTTTACATTTAATCTTTAATTGTATATCTCTGGGAGCCAAAAATACAGTCAACTATTTTATTGCTTCCCGTGCGAACCAAGCATTTTGTGGAAGAACTCGTTCAAGCAATTTGCTAACAACAATGCCACCATGCTTTTTTTGCCATCAAGCAGCATTGCTGCGTTCCGGTTTGAAGGTTAAGGCCGTACTGTCGTTATAGACATTTTACGCCACATAAGAGTTTTTAGCGCGAAACCAATACTGTCGTACAAAATTGATTACGGTTTCACCAAATACCAGTTTTGTTTTTCTCAGCCTATCCGTAGTTTTCGAAGACTACATTGATCGATCTTGAGCAGTCTGACAGCTAATTCGTTCGCTCAAATATCGGCTTACACACGACTAATCATCGTTAAGTACTGAGAAGGTGTATGTAGTCGAGACGGCACTCATCGTTGGCTGATTGACAGTACTTACTCGGCAGTTTTTAATAGGCAGTGATGATCCTTCTACCAATTCATAAAAGATGTCATAATTAACATCACAAACAGCCTAACACCCCACTGCTATGTATAGGCTTCTCGTTTCTGTTGTCTATCCCCACATTCCTGTGCTAGCAACAAAAAATATAACGTTAAAATATAAACTACACGTGCCATAGCACTTGACGATTGTGGTCTGAATATATGACACACTCTATGCTTTTTATTTATTCTTTCTAGACAAGTAATAACCAATTTACGAGCAATTGATCTGTATTTTTATAATTGAGTTACTATATTAACACTACTAGGTACTACACTATTATTATTACTAGTTTCTGCCCGTGAATTCTTACCCGTAGAACTAGTAACACCGACTACGGACCGATTTACTAAAATAATAGCCACATTTATATATAATTTGCTGTATACTTCGTTTGTAGTTTTGGTCTCAGTACCCAAAATATTTAAAGAGTCAGGACTGGTGACGCGGGAGCAAGTGACGTACGGTTGTCCATGTGAGAAGCAACCGTCCTGAAGTCGACACCCGCAGCCTTTAGAAGTAATTTCCCATTGCTTGCGAAGTGTTTTGTTTTTAGTTAATTAATGAACGCATGCGTTTGTATTAGTTTTGTGTAGATACTACACAACACTAATACGAGTATACTGACAGATGCTTTCTAACAGATTTTTCCTGACGAACAGCTGTCACCAAAATAGTATAACAGTAGATTGTAAGCACATGGAATTTCGAATTAACCTTACCATAACTTTTTCATTAACTTACAAAGACATTAATTTTTAATATAACCAAAGATGACAGACAAGGCCTAAACTTTATGTTTTTCTGTGTACATCTTAAGAACTTTCAAAATATTTTGTTACACGTGGTATAAAATTTTCTCAAACTCAAAGCATTTACTTCAATTGAACCATTAACAGGCACTTTTGAACTGTCAAAATGTCGATCAGTTGGAATGTTGAAGCTATGTAGTTGCCCATTCCAAAATATAGATCTCTATGGAGAAAAACGGGCAAGGAACACTCTTTTAAATTAAGTTGGATATTAAAAAATCTTGGGAACATTATTCTTGTTGCTTCTGTATGTGTGAACAAGTTAAAAAATAATAATACACAATTCTAAATACAAGATTAAAAATAAAGAATGGCAAAGGATCTTCTGTTCTGTCAAAAAATTACGGTTGTGTTTTGACCACCTATGGGTACCTACGGATAATTTAAGTTCGTATTCAGTCAATATGCTTGTCAATTACTTTACCTACCTTATTTTACAAGGTTTTATCTAAACAAGTAATGGACAAAAACGGAACCCCTACTAAATACTTTTCCAACAGACTAGGTTCCGATTGGCTTCATTGTCGTTGAAGCGTACGCGCCTAAGGCACTCTCATGCTCGTTTTCACTAACACTAGACGACTTCTAAATGAATGCCTAAATAAAAACGAGCTACTAGATTTTCAACTTTCAGTGTTAAGTCGAGGGTTGAAACTCCAGCAGCGTGATTCATGTCGCCAAGCGTTAGGAAAAACGGGCATCAGACTTTTGTACCCCGTCAACTACATTCGTCTAAATGAAAAGGCTTAAATAAAAACCCGAATGAGTCCGCCTCTGAATAGACAAGCTGACGTGAACGTGCTCCTAAGAACTTGTATGAAAGGGTGAAAAGAAAAACATGAGTGTTATGTATGGAAGTCGTTTTCCGGGACTTTGAATGGTGCCAAACTGAGCGTGGTACCGAATTATGTTTCGTGTTATCAAAGCATTGAGTGTGGATATTACTGAGGGGTTTGTAATCAGTCGGTTGTGATGAATTGATTAAGGAAGGGTACTATTAACTGTTGATAAATAAATGAATTCCCTAAATTCCCTTACATTATCTTCTAATGAACTAATTAAAATATTTGATGGTCTTTAATTGAACCATAATTTCTGAGTTGAGCTGCACGACTACTGACACATGCGTGCACTGACTGGACGGGTCCCCTCAATCTGTTTGGATCGTTCGTCAGAAAAACACTTTAGGCACCAATCTAAATAGCCTTCACATGATCTGACAAAGATATGACTGGACTTTAAAAGTGTTTCCAAAAAAGAAAAATATGATTGACCATTTAACAAGCGTAGTGATCAATGCTTGACCTCATTCCTTTTCTGTATGAGGAGAGCTTCGCCATGCAGTTGGATGGTAATAGGCTGTTGTTTTTTTCAACGTTTTATTTTATTTTAGTGCCTGTGTTTTGTAAGACTATTTAATTTTTAATGCTTTTTTTTTTGCACAAACATTATTGTGCAGTCCTATATGTTAGACGATTATTTACTTACTGTTACGGCTCGCCGCACGCCACAGCCGTGCACACGTACCCGTGCCATGCTGCTGGGCCGGTGGCGCCCGCGCCTCCACTTTAAAATAAAAAGTGGCGCCATAATCCTTTTCATTGGAGAATTAATTTAGATCAAACCTTGTTACTCTTGGTACTTTTTCAATATAAGAGATTGTATCAGACCAGCCTACGGCTATTCATTTATTCGACGCCTATACATATACCCACAATACCCAGTGGCATCAGCCGTAAACAGTAAAACTTACCACGTTGATGTAAAACATAGCCTCAAATATATATAGTAGCTGTTACTTAGTTTTTGCCCAAACCAATACTACAGTGAGAAAACGACTACTAAACTCCTACTATTGAGGAAAAAGATTAGATTTTTTCGTACGTTTCTTTGTTACGGTCTCACGATAGAACGACTGAACGGATTGAGGTGACATTTGGCATATGGGTAAACCATAACCTGGATTAAAACTATTTTTTTTCTGATATTGCCTCGGGTTTGAGACTTAAGCGGCAACAAGTTTTAAATAATAGGGTTACAAGATCAATAACGGCTTAGCGTCTTAGTTTATCTTCCAGCTAAGTGGTTGACGCTACTTTACTTGTTGTATAACAAATTTGATTAAGTTTATTCACTTCTCTGTGCTATCTTTGTCAAATTAGCTACCTTCATCCTAATGGCTTACACATTACTATTTTTTTTAAGTGAAACTGGATGTAATCTGCAAAAAACAGGGAAAAATGGAATGGCATGCAGGAGGCTTTTACCCAAATATACAGGGGGGCAGGAACTTATGGTGGCGCAAACTGAAACCATGAATAAACACACAATTCTCCCTTTCCCGCTTCACCTTATAAAAATTGTCGAACAAATCTGCAGTTTCATAGAAAACGCGGCCAAAATGTACGCGGTCAAAATGTAAGGAACAGGTTTTTTTTTTATAGCCGCCGAAAAATTTCATCGCATAGTGTTCTAGAATCATGTACTAGAACCAAGGTAATAATTGCGCGTCGATATAATTATATCACTCTGTATAGAAAAAAAATAGAACTAACTAACAACACTGATACTAGTTTTAAGAAAATAATACTGGAGACCGCGAATCAGCAAACATAAGGTAGGATGCCCTCAGGATAGGTGGAACGACGAGCTTCGCAGGGTATGTGGCAGCAGCTGGATGAGAGTAGCCGAGAATCGACCTGAATGGCGTGCAATTGGGAGGCCTATATCCACCAGTGGACTATTGTAAGCGGAGAGTGCATGGGTAGCCGTCACCTCCTTCTGCGAAGCAGTAATGCTAGCGAAGAGGGAGGCAGCGCACGTGAGGGAGAGGCAGTATATGCGCCCTCACGGCCCTAGTCACCGTAGGAGAGGCCCTGGGCGTCGAGAATCTCAGGCTGTTTCCCGGCCACCGTAGGCGTGGGCTTGCGGACGTCGAGTAATAGGTAGCTCACTGTCGAGCAAGGACTAAGCCCGGGTCGACGGCGCGTTATGTTTCACGCGCGCCTCAAAGAGATGTCAGCACCAACTGATGGGGTCTGCAAGGGCCGATACCTGCCAAGGGTGCAGGTTGCTCGAAAGAGATACCTTGGCCCCTGGCCCTCACACAACTGAAAAAGTCTGACACGCCCTCCTGCTCCACCCAGAGCGGGAGAAGTTATTTGTTGATTTTCAATGCTTAAAAATAAAAACTGCTGTAAGCTGATGATGATTTCACAAAGCCATTTACATTATGTCAATAATAAAATCATATGAATTTTCGGCCGGTTTAGGACAGCAAAGTAGTGATTTGTCCATGTATGACTTAACTAATAAGGAGTAAAAAAACAGCATCTTTAAAAAATGGTCTTTTATTTAAATCAACTTTAAATCTCAAAAACAATAATTATCTATGCCTATTTATAATAATAACTACAATTTTTACATCGTTCGATCTTAGATGACCCGCTGATTGTCAATCACGATTGACAGTGCTTTCAATCATCAGTCAATCAATCTATCGTATATCAATCATGTTCAATCGCTAGATTGACAATCATCCGGTCTTTAATATTAAAGTTATTATGAATTTAAACATTAGAAACGTGAGTTTGTTGAAATGTAGTATTATTCTAGCTTTATTAACATTACCCTGATGCGTAGGATATTTTCTATGCGACGTTGGCACAGATTTTTCCCTTCAGGCTTGTTTTAACCTGAATTATCATGTCACGACGAAAAAATAAACCCAATGGCATATTTTGTACATTTTTTATAAAGACTTTTACTGTTTACTAAAAACTCATATTAAATATCGTTTAGTATCCGCAAAGAAAACAAACCATTTTGATATTAATTGCTGATAACTCAGCTTTGGGATGTTACAGAGCTGAAACCGATTGGACAAAATTGGAACTTAAACTTTATACAAACTAACGCTTACATAGGCAGAATACATTTTTGTTTTCAACTTTGTTACACCCTACCAAATATGACAAACAAAAATAAAATGCTTGTCAAAAATAGTGGAACGTAAAAATTCGTTTCAGCAACATAACCCCAGTTTTACTAAAAGATTGACGTATGTTTGACAAGTGACAATCAGGATCGTGGACTTTGGGATTTTGAAACATTCTGTACACCACTATATTATTTTTACAAACTTTTTACACCATTCCCGTAACTGTACTATAGCTTTTCGTTCGATTCGATTGATCAATCGACAACTTCAAACTAACGAATCACTTTTACGAATACATTTGGAATTAACTTTTTAGGTTAATTTTTCAAGTGTCTTTAGAACTTTTTCATTCGATTCTCTGATCGATACTTTTCAAACTCATTTTGAACAGTCACAGTACTCACAGTCCTTTAAACGTTCCTTATATTTACATAATTAATAAATATATAACACTAGCGATGCCTATTAATGTGTGTAAGTCAAAACTGCTTGCCCACTGCGCGCTTCCCTGCATTGCCGCCGGAGTTTCACCTGCGAAAGAAAAAGGAAAAATGTAAACAACAGGAATTTGGATAAACGTTGAATGACCTTGGATTAGTATGTTTCCATCTCTATCTTGCACTTGTAGTTCGAAAGTTGTGGGACAGTGACAGGAATAATGGAAAGCAAGTGCTAAGTAACGTTTGTTAATCTCAGGCTTTGACTCAATTATGTGAAACTATAATATACTCGTACTCATTGACACATTTAAGCGATCTGGATTTGCTAGGCTCTTTTCAGATTTTGATCATTTCGTCAAACATATGAAAATTCTAAAATTGGATAGTTTTACAGATCTTTGCGAGAGAAAATAGCTTTCAAAAATAAGTAGTATTAATATTTTCTATAAATATGATCTGTAGGTATTTAATACATTTATGGATAATAAATGATAAATTATTTTATTTCTGTAAGTAGGTTTGTACAAACACTTTTACACGTCAATCATATTTTTTTTAAACTAGATGAGGTCGGCGTTTCATAACTTACTACTCAGAGAAGAAAGGCCGAAACAAACTCAGAGGTCACAGTCTCTTTTAAAGTCCAGACATAATCTTGGTCATATCATGTGAAGACAATGTGGATTGGTGTCTGAAATGGTCTTTTGAGAAAAGAACCACACAGATTGAGTGGACCTGTTCATTCAGTGCACGCATTTATCAATAATCATGCAGCTCAACTCAGAACTCGAGGAGCTCAACGATTTGACGAACAATACCAAAGAATGGATATTTCGGTAGGCCGCATAAAGTACTTAAGCTGCCAGATTAACATTAAAAACTAACTGAGAAAGAGATGAAACACAAAACAAAAAAAACATGACTCATATAGTCTTTACATTCACAATAATTAAAACAATAATGATATTATACTTCTGAAAGTAAATATTCATGATACAGTGTATATAATAATTATCAAATGTCGAAGAGTATAAGTTTGCAAAAACATTCAGTATGCAAAACTTGGAGCAGGTCAATCCCAACCTTTTTTATCCTCAATATAATCCCTAACTGTATAAAAGCCTTTCAGGCACAACTTACGTTTAATGAATGATTTAAATTTATTGAGACTTAGATCTTGAACATGGCTTGGAAGTTTGTTATAAAAGCGTATACATTGACATCTGAATGACCCACCTTTTTTCTGGAGCCTTGTCAATAACAAAGTTATAGAGTTCGTTTGTTTGTTTAAACGCGCTTATCTCTAGAGCCACCGGGCGAAATTGAAAAATGAATATTGAATTTGATAGTTCAATTCTTGAGAAAGGTCATGAGGCCATCCATCACGCTACGACCCTAAGGAGCCGTGCAGTTAGAAACAAGTCAGAAAGAACGCTGAATAGTGAAGGCGGGCGATGCGATGTAACGCGGTGAGTCGGGTGCCGAAGGAGTGTGTAGTAGTGAAGTATATTGTGAATCTCATGACTTCCATGCGAACACAGTCGTGACCAGAAGCTAGTATTAATTAAGGGTTTAACTGGTGTAATGTTAAGTTAGTCGGATGAAACTGCCACATAAAGATTCAGTACCTACACGTGTAGGCGGTGTAACACTTTCTTTTGATGGTTATTTTTATCGAGATTTATGGTTCAGAGATTTCTCTTTGGGAAATCCAAAGAAATTAGAAAAAAAATATTCCACCAAAAACATTTTCATGTAAAATGTTGCCAAGACGAGACCATATGGCTCGCACTGTCAAAAAGTTAACAGATCTCATGTAGGGCCAAACCACATATTTTGACTAAGGTGTAGAGTTTGTGAATTTAGGCCTTGTAGAGTTACGGCGTGTAGAGTTAGAGGCTTTTTTTTTTGAGGCTGGGAAATCATCAAATAACTTCTCCCGCTCTGGGTGGAACAGGAGAGCGTGTCAGTCTTTTACTGACTAAAACCCACCCGTGTTGCCTGTGTGCCAGGGGCGACGGTATCTCTTTCGAACAACCCGCACCCCTGTCAGTAGAGTTAGAAGCTTGGCTCTACATGAGATCTGAAGGCAAATTCTCGTAATTGAAAACGTTCACAATCTAGTCGCAGTCTCATCTCAGCGACAATCAAATGTCAAAAACATGTCAAAAATGTATGGAAATTAGAGGTATTTTTGACAGATTGAGACTGAGATCAGACTGTGAATATTCTTAAAATTAGGAGAATTGCCCCGCAGATAACTTTTTGACAGTGCGAGTCATATGGTCTCGTCTTGGCAACATTTTACATGAAAATGTTTTTGGTGGAATTTCACTTCTTTTTGTAAGTTGCTTGTTATAATATATTTTTTTCCTTTTTTTTTCTAGGACATTCGTAAGTACCCTAAGAACTTTGATGATCATCAGTAAGTCAGTGAAGAAATAAGGGTTTTTAAGATATCAATAAAATCTAAAGTATAAGAGCTATGCTATTCAACTTTATAGGTTTAATAAGTCCGCTATTGACAACAAATTCCAAGAATTTTGTTTATCTGGTATAATCCAAACGCAAGTTATAAGGGTTAAAAAAAACGACGAAACGCTTCGAGAAAAGGTAGGTAGTGCCCTTGCGCTCCTCTTGGCTCGTCTTGGCGAGGGCACTGCCATGCCGTGCCCCCAGATAAAATTATAAATCATTTATTTTGGACCAAACATATTTACCTATTTATTACACGCATAAATTTTATAGAACTACCAGAGACAGTTTGTTGGCAACGCTCGTCATTGAACATCTAATTAGTTATTATACAGATACTTTAAAAGTATGGTAAGACCATTAACCTTATAGCAGCGAGGGCCGTCGCCACGCCAGCTCTGACGCCAGCGACGGCTCACACCGCGCATGCAGTTTCAAAAATACCATAGGTATAGTTGTTCCACCTCACGCGCACTACTGGTGACGAAGTCACTAATACAACTCATAACAATGATTGATACTCGAACATGAAGTTCATCAAAAAGTGTACAACAAGATTAAGTATTTTAAGGTTTATTATAGTCGCATATCACGGTAATTTAGCAGTTGTGCTTTTAATTTATTCTTTAGTGTTCTTTAGGGCCAACACCATAAAACGCCCCATTTACAACACCAAAATATATAAAAAATATAATTTGAAATCACTAGTTCCTTTTTCTGTCAAACAAACTTGATATTTCTTTGAATATACGACAAAAAGCACAACATAATGTATTATGATAAAACATGTTATAAGCCCGTCTATTATATTATATTTTGGTCTATCAATGGTTATAAAAGTCCATGTGATTTGTATAGGTTGTCCTTTGTCATGTCAACGAAACATTTGCCTTTGAAGATTTCTTTAGTTGATAGAGACTTATCTTGTTGTTTTGAAAAGGTTCATGGTTCAGGTTTATTTTGAGGGTTCCTATTAACATATTAAGATGACACACACACACACACGACACGATGACATGTTATGTCATAAGTGGATTTTATTATGAGTTATGCTCTTGACAGCTATGGATTAACATTCAAAACTATGTAACTTGGATAAATTAGAAGCTCTTCAAATTCGATTTTTTTTTTCGATTTAGGAAACTATTTAAAATATGTAAAATTCTACCGATTAGTTACTAACATAAGTATCTTTTAGCAGTAAACCACCATGGTACCCAGGAGCTTAACCTAACTCACGTAATCAATAATCAAAACACACGATCTAAGGCTGCTGGCAAATTCAATGTATCCAGAGTTACTAATTACTTTGGGAACAGAACCCTAAAAAACAAACACTATATCTATTCAACGGTCTGCCAGCTGACATAAATTAAATAAAAATATTTAAAAAAATTATCTTGAAATAATAATTAACTTGAGTACTAAGTTTATTGAGTGTATAGAGACTCACCGACCCCACAGTCAAGCCACTACTACGGTTTTGTGGGGCTTGGATTATAAGTTATACTTACTACAAGTTAATATAAATAAATAAATAATAATAATATTTAATGAATAAGGATTTAAATTTACCAGCGAAATTATAATTCGATCCAATATTGCCCTACAGTGGACCAATAATAGGTTTGATTGTTTTTTTTTTGTTACCGATAAGCTAAGGAGAAGATTATTTAACATAATATTTTAATTTAATTATTCAAATAGTTACTAAAGTTGTCTACAACCTCTATATCCCAAAAATAATAAAGTTATTTTAAACTAAATTCACCATGGTATTTCACATTACCATAGTGAACCTTATAAATAATTCTAGATCGCTTATCATTGTTATTAAAAGGTTGTTTTACTTGTTAACGACCTGTTCCATTTCCCCAAAAAAACTCATGTTTGAAGGAATTCAATTAATATTTTAATTTTAATGATGAATAAAACGGCAGTTTTCTACGTTTATGTGTTCCAGTACTATAAATGTACCCTGTAATTTTCTCACTATAGAGTGAAAAGTAGAGAAAGAGCGTTAGTGTAGTCACGATGGGCGGTGTTGTCACGATTTTTTCCATCACCGTTTTAGTAAAGCTCTGATCAAAAAGGTGCATCCCGCGCGGGATGAGCGCTGTAACTCCCGCCGCCGATTGTGATTGTGTGTGAATATTTGCGTGAATTCATTATAATAAAAAAATTGATGGACTCAGTTGTGCCCCGTAACCCGGACGATATTCACCTCAGTTTAAACAGTCATTTATTGAAGCTTAAAAGAGTAAATTCAAAAACTAAAACCCGACTAATGATATTCACGCTCTAAAAACTATGAGATAAGAAAATATTCTCATCTGAAAGCCATGGTGAACACGGCCCTATTAATCTAGTGACAGTAAGTGCAGTTTTCGAATGTCATGTCCCTATATTTTGACTCCATCTACCGGTACGTGTGACAGCTGTCCAATTTACCCACTATACACCTACTTAATGTCCATTTTCACTAACGCAAGGCGACATATAAAAACAGTGCGCGATATTAAGCAGTTAGCACAGAAAAACATTTCACCAGCCACTAGGCGATCACTAAAGTTACAACACAGATTCCCAGATACATCATGCTTAGACTTCACTTGACAGGCAAGTGTCAAAAATGTAGTTTCGAAACTAGCGAGTTGCCTACTGAGAAATTAATGGTAAAACAGTAGGGGTAGCTTAGAGGTCTGAGGAGAATTCCGGAGTTCTTAGGAACATTCGCATTGTAATCTGTCTTAATCTGTCAAAAACACCTCTACTTTTCCAAAATTTATGACAAGTTTTTGACAGTTTTTGTCCTTGATGCATTTGAAACCTGGTATTCTACTGATATTTGACGACGACGTGTCCAAGTGTGACATTGTCGTAAAGGGGCTTGTGGCTAAGCTATAACAGCCACACGTGTCGATCGATCAGGTTACGCTATGCTTACCGCGGTTGGTCCGTGGATAGGTGACCATCTTTACATTCCGAGACCCGTACGTGTCTCGGAAAGTAAGTTAAGGGGTTGGTCCCGGCAGTCATTCAAGGATCTTTAACAGTTGTTACGAGTCGTCAGAGGCCCGAAAGTTTGACACCCAGTCTTACCAAGGGGTATCGTATTACTCAGTAATTGGGTTTTGGAGGTCAGATAGGCAGTCGATCCATATACAATACTGATAATCAGCTGCATCCGGTTAGACTGGAAGCCGACCCAACATAGTTTTTTTTTTTTGGATGGGAAATCATCAAATAACTTCTCCCGCTCTGGGTGGTGCAGGAGGGCGTGTCAGACTTTAACTGACTAAAACCCACCCGTGTTCCCTCAGTTGCCTGTGTGCCAGGGGCCGCGGTATCTCTTTCGAACAACCCGCACCCCTGGCAGGACCCAACATAGTTTGGAAAAGGCTTGGCATATGATGATTCTACTGACGTTATACATTGCCTAATTAGACATTGATAAACGTATGAAAGCGTCCATACAATGGCGTCAAAAGATTCTGAGGTTAGCATTTCCTCAAACAGACGTGTGTCCTGAATTTTCATACATACCACGCCACTCACTCGTATTGCGAAAACAAGTTTTTATGTACTAGAGACAGGCCAGTTATAATCTATTTTGAAAAGGAATAATTATGATTATTTGTAAGTAAAAATAGGTACGTTCCAATTTCAAAATTTCCCTCCACATTGTTTGCGAACTAATTTAAATTATCGTGTCTCATAAAAAAAAATGATCTGCGCCGGGAACATATTCGCGCTATGATTTTTTACGATTTCAAGTGCCGCCTGAAACCGGACGAATCATACGATAGACTTCAAATGGCATTCATGGATGAAGACCTTTCTAAGGCAACCGTGTATCGTTGGTATAACAAATTCAAGTGCGGTCGACTAACTTTGGGGGATAAAGAAAGAAGTGGTCGCCTTTTGACGGCTGTTACCGAAGAAAACGTGCTAGCAGTGAAAAAATTAACCCATGACAATAGGCAAGTTACGTATCAAGAGATTCAGCACATACTGCAGGTTGGATCGGGAAGCCTTGACGAAATTTTACACGTGCATCTTCGCGTGAGGAAGATAGTTTCACGCTGGGTGCCGCACAACCTCACCGATGCACAGAAGCAGGCCCGGGTGGAATGGTGCCGTGATATTTGAAGCAGGCTCGTCTCGGCGTGTTTACGAATTCATTACAGGTGATGAGTCTTGGATTACTTATAGAACAATTTTTTTTTTATTTCACATAACTTTCTGAGTGTCCCACGTAAATCTAAGAAATGCTTGGTAAAAAATATATATACCTTAGTAGACTCAATCACTAGTGCTAGTGCACTCAATCAATTGTCGACCGAACTATTGATGATAATGGTACTCAGCACAAAGAAATCCTCCTTAATGTTCTTCCCATAAGGAAAATACGAACCTCCGAAGGTATACCGACTACGATAGGTAGATAATTTTTTGTGCTCTGTTTTCCTCTTGATTAAGCGGTCAGTATTATTACTATTATTTGTTGATATACAGGGTGTACGGGAAACGCTTCCGAAAACGAAGACAGGTGATAGGGCTAGTGATTCTCGATACAGTACCATAAAAATAATCTAGATTTTGTTTTTTCAATTTATACCAATTTTTTTTGCATTTTTTGCACACTATGCTGTGACAACAGTTATATGAACCAATATTTGAGATTAAACACATTTAAAAACGACCCCAAGTCCAGGCGGCAATATTAGGTTTAGGCATCCTTTGTAAAGCGCCGCCAAAATAAAATAAGTAGAAACATTACAGAAGCGTCAAACGTTTTACATTGATGCAAAATAACCAATTTAAGGCGAAAGGTTATTGGTATCCGTTTGCATTTAGGTTGTGTATAACCTACGCCTACGGCTTTGGCTTCGGAAGCGTTCCCTTTACACCCTGTAGCTCCGTAAAATGATAGCTAAGCAATTGAAAGAAACGTTTTTGATTTTATTTGCTTAATAATTATGACCTGCTCACCTGGCTAAGTAATAATAGCCACACGGGTCAATCGATCAGGTTAACCTACGCATGCCGCGGTTGGTCCGAAGATGAGTGATCATCTTTACATACCAAGACACCTCCATACCTCGGAATACACGATAAACCTTCGGTATCGGCTGTAATTAAATTAAATTAAATTTTTATTCAAAAAAAAAAAAAAAAAAAAAAAAAAAAAAAAAAAAAAAAAAAAAAAAAAAAAAAAAAAAAAAAAAAAAAAAAAAAAAAAAAAAAAAAAGGTACAATGTTTACAGTTTTTCTTTAATCTACGTCAAGTTCACTCATGATTTGTGCCTGAACTAGGTAATCCTGTGTCTCAGGCGATTGGAGGTAACCTTAATTGATTAAATAATCACATAGCATATTAGTCTTGGTGCCTATGTATAAAGGTATATAAAAATTATAATATCTTAAAAATATCTAACTAATTGAATAAAAAAAAAGAAAAAATAACAATAATACGAACAATATTTACTTTAGCACAAGTAATAACTTCTCTGTATCTTCATAGGACATAGTTTGAAGAGCTTCCTTAAGGATCTTCTTGCAGTTACTGTGATTTAGGGAGTAGATGTTTCCTTTTTCATTTAGCCTGTTATAGAGCAGCGGTCCGAGGTACATATAAAACTTGGCTGTGAAAGCATGTTTTGTACTTTTTTGAGGGCAAACTATATCTTTCCGTCTTTTTTTAATAAATTCAGTGCTATATGGAAGTGCTGCGTGTTGTTTTAGTACAGTGCTCATAATAAATAATTGTCGGACAGTTAGTACTTCACAAGATTTATACAGGAGGAAGGTGGGGAAAAGGAAAGGGCGGCAAGTAGCCACCTTGAGAATAGCTCTTTGAGCTCTTTCAATCGGCAATAACAGACTTTTACTCGCCCCACCCCATGAAGTAATACAGTAAGTCAGAATTGACTGACAAAGAGCAAAATATACTTGCCTCAGTATTTTTGGATCTGTAATAAATCGTAGCTTTTTAAATACGAATATTAGCTTGCGAATTCTATTATTAAGAGTTTCCATATGTGGTTTGAAGGAAAGGGTTTCATCTATTATAATACCCAGGTATTTTATTTTATCAGTCTTCTTAATACTAGGACACTTACATTGGCTATACGCTGGGTCTGGGCAACAATGAGCATGCAATGCTGTGGGGATATTTGATATATGCTTGCGCATCGAAAACTTAATGTAATTTGTCTTTTCTGCATTTAGAGTTAATGAGTTATTTTGAAGCCATTTATTTACAATATTAAATCCGTGTTGCGCAAGATTGTAGACTTCGTTTTCTGAGTCAGCCGAAAAAAGTAAAGCAGTGTCGTCAGCGTAAGTTATGATAGTTCCATGCTCTAGCTTTAGATTACAAAGGTCATTTATGTAGATCAAAAATAGAGTAGGTCCTAGAATACTTCCTTGAGGAACACCAAAAAATGTGTTTTTTTGAACAGCGCTGAGAACCTCGCCTATCTTTACGCACTGGGAACGATCTTCTAAATAACTTTTGAATATTTTCAGCTGGGTGCCTCTTACACCAATGATTTCAAGCTTGCGCAACAGAATTGGAATGGAAATTGTGTCAAAAGCTTTGGCAAGGTCCAGGAAAATTCCTACTGTGTGGTTACCCTTGTCGAGTTCTTGCGCTAGATAGTCAGTCAGATGATGTACTGCATCGGCAGTTGAAACTTTAGGCCTAAATCCAAACTGCCGTTCAGACAGAATAGATTTTACTTCCAAATATTTCACCAACCTTTTGTTTATTATTTGATTTTAATTGGTAGATCTTTGACAGTAGTTACGGGTTGTCAGGAGCTCAAAAGTCTGTCAACCAGTCGGTGGAAAAAAAACTCAAATTAAGATTCAAAAACACTGCCGTCAGTTATTTTTCACTTTACAGTGTTTTTTTGGAAAGTCAGTTGTTTTTTTGTTAAATTAACTTATTATTTTTCACTTGTTACTTGTGGTTCTTACCCCACACCAATTCGTATACGTTCACTTGAGTAAATAACAGTGACAGAAAATTATTATAAAATCATCAACATAAACAAAGTGGAAAAACATACGTAAGTATTATTGAAGCTAACTCAGAAACCACTAATCAGAACTTTACCAAATTTATATGGGAGCACTCGGTAAGTACCTATACCCTTCCGAACCAAAGAAGAATTTTCTAAATCGGTAAATAAATAACGAAATCTGAGGTAACAAACATAAAAAATATTACCTCCTCATTATAAAATTTAAAAATAAAACCGGATTCTGAATAAAAGTTACTGACCAGAAATGTAAATAGAGATAAGTTAATAAATAAACCTGGCTAACGAAGCTGCGTGTTAAGAAGACTTTTAAAAATAAATGTCGAGTTCCCAGCTAGTAAAAGGTAAATAAAAATTGCTGAACCGCGGTGTTAATAGTAAAAATAGGAGAAAATAATTATTAAAGTAAACATAATTATCGCGCGATATGGCAATATTTATTTTATTTTATGAGCTACTGTCACGAATGTTGAAAATAATAAAGCCGCGCATTCACAAGGCGACAGAATGTTCATAAGCTTAGTTGCTCGCGGTTCCATGAAAGGTAACTAATTTCACGGGTCAATTAAATTTTTAAGATAATATTTACATTATTTTAAAGGTAACAGTTTTTAATATGTACAAAATCTCAATATATAAACGGAGTTCATTTAGTCCCATTACTTGTTCAAGAAATAGTCATTCAATGGGATTCAATGAACTTCAGGGTTGTATTGTATTTAATGAGTATCATTCTGTAAAGCTATATTACATTACGGTCGCGAATCATCTTTTAATCGAATTGTAAAAAACGGAAGAAAATTTCTATCAAACTTAATTCAATTTCGTGTTTTTTTTAAATAATTACATGTCACGTCATGCATTCAAGCACGGTTTTGCCAGCTACACACCTTAAGGTGCTCTTACACGGGCAATTTTTTGAGCAATCATTGCTCGGCAACACTAATGGATCAATTATCTGCAGCAACAACAGTAAATTGCAGATATGTACCTACCTGTTACCTGGCGCGCTGGCCTCCTACACATTCCCTACCTAAGTAGAAGTGTGTCGGAGGTCAGACGCACATACCTTGTAACTGTGTTTTATTTTTATTTTTTTATTGTTGTTTTTTTTTGGACTAACCTCTTACAGTAGTATTATCATCGCCATTACTATTATTTTTGCTGGTCATGTTGTGCGATTACGCTTTGGGTGATAATCAGGTCGAAACCTACAATGTTAAATTAGTGTCATTATGTGATTGTTACCTGTTGTAGTTGCCTTGTGAATAAATAAATAAATATGTTTCGGGAATATTACTTCTGATTGCTTCATATAATTCACATTTCTCAATGTCGCCAATATGAGTTGCCGAATATCCAATCGGTTTGGAAATTTTGAGTCAATTTTCTTTCTATCTCGTTTGTACGGATAACTACGTCTCGTTTCTGCGAGAGGAACCGGCCGGCGGCGGAGGCTGGGGGGGGGGCGTATTGCCTAGTTTTGCCTAAGTTGCTCCAAATTGCATGATATTTTGTGGCGGTATCTCTGGCAACAGGTTGCTACATGTTGCCATTGCCCTAAATTGCTGGATGTAGTCGTGACGTCATAGTTGACGAAAATTGACCAGGATGGAGCAATTTTAGTTGCTCGTGTAAGCGCACCTTTAATCGCTTAGCGAGTGGACAGTTTTATACATCCGGAGGTGAAATGAAATTAAGTTTATTAACGGAAATATTACAATAATTTATTCAAAAAAATAGGTGTGATACAATCCGCCTTTAAATAAACTACGATTAAGCCATATAAATTGGGTTACAGGAAGTTGGTCTTTGACACTCAGATTTATCGAATTTCGAATGGAATATAATTACATAGGGAAGTGTTACTAAGTAACTTTTGAACAAGTAATTAATTAACATTTTAGCGATCCACGGAATGATTAGCTAATTATATCCTACTATACCTCCTACACACTATAATTATAAATATGAACGTCTGTATGTTTAAATGTTTGTAACTCAATCACGCAACAACGGCTTAACGGATTTAGATGAAATTCGGCACACAGATAGATTATAACCTGGATTAACACATAGAATACTTTTTATCTCGGTAATACGTTCCTGTGGGATAATTTTAGACACTGGCAAAAGCAAGTGTTTTTTTTTTAATAAGCCTAGCACTACAAAGGTTTACAAATTGTACAGAAAATACAAAAAAAAATACCTTGTTTTACATTTTAATATTGTACGCACGGCTACACATCAAGCTATACATTTCCAGTATAAGCTGATCTCGTATTGTATAGGATTTCCGTAAAATTCGAGATCAGCTTATCCTGGAAATGTATAGCTTGATGTGTAGCCGTGTGTACACGTCGTGATCGGAATTCGGAACATGTTCAAAAAGGATTCGAGTAACATTTATTTTTCGAAATACCACGTTTTTGTAATTGTGACAAAAGCGTTGTATGTGCTCTGTATTTTTTTATAGAGGTGAAAACGAAATAAAATTGTTGTTACTACGATGTTTTATTTTTATTCAGACCTGCATGCTTTTTATTTAGTACTAGCTTCTGCCAGCGGCTTGACTCGCGTGGTGGTGGGATATTATCCCATGAGAACGTATTACCGGGATAAAAGTACTTTTTGTCTTAACCCAGGTTATACATAGATTACCGGTGTGCCAAATTTCATCCAAATCCGTTCCGTAGTTTTTGCGTGAAAGAGTAACAAACATCCAACCTCACAAAATTTCACGTTTATAATATTAGTAGGATTATAAGCCTTATTTTAGTCATTTTGGGATTTCTGACTGTGTCAATTTTAATAATATGGGAATCATTTTAGTACAGACTAGGTATCTCTTATTACTATTTATTTATTGAATTTGCTTTCTAACTGAAATATTGACAAAATCCATTACAAGACAACAAAATCTTTGGGCCCCTGAACAAGCGACTAAACTAACTAACTAGCGGTGAATTATTTATTTATTGGCCTATCTGCACTGGCCAACTACAAGCCTTGATTTCAGACTTGATCTTTACAAAAAAAATAACTTTTCTACCCCTCTCAGTTTTGAGTCACCGAGTTGTAAATGTAAATAAACTAGCAAACCCGGCGAACTCCGTTTCACCACCAGATGGCTTCGTTTTATGTAACATTTCGTTTGGTGATTAAAAGAAGAATATTTTTTTTTTGTTTTTTTTCCTGAATTTTCTTTGCTATAAACCTCACGGAGCCCGAGACCTTTCCAACGAATGCAAACCGTGGAAATCGGTTCGTGCGTTCTGGAGTTATAGCGTCAGGAAGGAAAACCCGACTTATTTTTATATAGTAGATAATATATTTTTAAAAACACTCCTCACCACATTACCAGAACAGAAGTGTGTGAAAGGTAAGAGATTTGCGTTTGTCTTGCATTAGCAACAACAATACTTGAGATAAATTATTCAATAATAGTGCAGAAATGACACATTATTAATTATTATTAGGCATCACAGTTATTTGAATGAGAAACGGGAAAAACACACAAATCATAACGCAGGATTTATGCATTAAAAAAATCCATGTACCGTGATCTTTATTGTACTAAACAATGCTCACATTTCATACCTACATTCTGCCATAAAAATTAAATGAGATTAGGTATATTTTATTTTAATAACCCTAATAAAACAATTCCTCACAAAGTTTTATACATTTTTCCGCCCGAATTCCACCGGTTATAAGTACTTATAGAGCGTTCCCATATAAGTAACTTTGTACTCCATAAAATGCCATAATATCTAAATGTCAATAGGCTTCCTGTAACTCGCGTGACATAGTTTTGCGTTTAATATCAGCGAAAGTTTGGAGCATAAGTTTCAAGGTTTCTCGGAGTTTTTTAATTTTCCTTTTCCTTATGAGATCGCATAGTTTAAAAACATTCATTCTTTTGATACTATTTTCTCCGGCAGAAAGTGACGTTTTAGTTTTTTCAATGATACTAAAATTGACCTACTCGTAGAACCTATTATGATGTCAAACTATTTTTTTATGGTTTAGCCTATACTGTCCCACTGGTGGGCAAAGGCTTCTGCCAACTCCTAGCAGGAACTTTTTACTTGCGCCACCTGGAACCAGTCCTCGCGGCACGCGTCCAGATCATCTCGCAACCGCTTTCTGGGCCGACCATTTTCAGGCACTCATTGCGTGGTGACTTTTTCCCAGCGATCAGAAACAGCGTGATGTGACCCGGCCAATCCCTTTTTAGCCTGGCAGCCTTTTTGCCTATGTCTGTTTTACCCGTTTTGGAAAACAATTACTTACAAAAAAAGCAAAGCCTTTGTTACCCAACACAATCATAGCAAACAAAATAAAATTTGTATCATCAGCACCAACAAATCTAATAAAGTATTATCGATTGCAGAGCAAAAAATTGACAATTATAGTACCTATCATTACCTAAAAACAAACAGCGGAATCAAACAACTACTCAAAGGAATAAATAACATGCTTAAAGACTTTACTAAGAAAGATTTCTGTATAATATTAATTGGAGAAGACGACTTCACAACAACAAATGACCACTATGATTTAATCTATGACATAAGAAACACCTTGAAAGAAATTGACTATACAAATATAATCCTATGCCTACCTACTTTCAAGTTAAATAGCAGTTCAAATCTGTATAACTGGCGAGTACAAAACTTTGCCAACTTATTGTATCTAGATATAATGACACATCTACATGCATACCTATTGGACTCTAACTTACATCTTACTTATGACAGTAGAATGTTTAGCAATTTGACAGGAAGACTGAATAACAATGGAATGCGCACCATATTTGACGATATAAAACGGCAAATGGAAGATATAATTGCTGTAAACCTTATGACAAACGAAAACTACGATCTCGAACAAGAGGGTCAATCAAAGACAAAAAGAAAACCAGGTGTTGGCTCTCAGTTTTTTCTCTAACTTCGGATTGCATAAACGAAACGGAGTACAAGGAAACAAAATAGGTCGACTGACTAAGTTTACACTAATTTTCCAAAATATCCAAAGCATCGGAAACAAAGTAGAATTATTAGAACAATTACTTTTAGATTCTGATTTTGATTTTATCTCAATATCCGAATTGTGGAAAAATGAAAATTATTGTCAATCAATCTTGCCACAGGGATATAAAATAGCGTCCATTTTTTGTCGCAATACCCGCGAAGGCGGAGGAGTTTGCATTATTGTTAAAGACTCATTAGATTTTATTGAACGAATAGACATCGTAAATCATTCAAAGGAGTATGTTATAGAATTTAGTGCTATTGATGTTCCCAAACTAAACTGTACTTTTATAGGACTTTATAGAGCAGATCGTCATATTGATATATTTCTTCAACAATTGGGTAAAGTTTTACATAAATTAAATGTTAAAAAATCACATAAACACCTAATAATAGGAGGAGACTTTAACATAAACGTGTATAATAAAAATAAACAGACTCTGGAGTTCTTGAACTTTATGAAAACATATAACCTGCAACAAATAATCCGCGAACCAACACGAGTGACCAAGACGACATCCACTTGCATTGACCTACTTTTTACAAACTACCCACCGCTCATCAACAAAGCAACTGTCAAAGATTATGGACTATCTGACCATAAGGCAATAAATGTTCAGTTAAATGTAGACTGTTCATCAAATAACAATAGTAAAACTTGGTATACCGAAAAAAGATTATTTACGAAAAATAACATCGAATGTTTTAAAAATTCACTAAAATCAGAAAATTGGGAAACTATACTAAATAAAAATAATAGTGTACACACAAATTACGAAGCCTTCATTACAAAAATAAAAAACTACCTTAATAAATATATTCCATTGAAAAAAATAAGAATAAAATGCCAACCAAAAAAAGGATGGCTTACTAAAGGTCTCAGAAAATCATGCAAACATAAAAGAGTGTTAAGAACAATTTTCAATGAAACCAAAAGTTGTGTGATAAAAAAACACTATAAATTATTTAGTAAAATATTAAAATTGACTATTATAAAATCAAAAAAACTAACGAATATTAAACAAATGCAAAAATCTGACAATAAGGTAAAGACAATGTGGAATATAATTAACACAAAAACAGGGAAGACGAAAATAAATAATCGGGAAAATATATCACTAAAGACAAACAATGAAGAAGTAAAATGCCCGTTAAATGTATCCAACAGATTCAACGAATTCTTTGCGACGGTAGGACAAAATCAAACAAATGACTCGACCAATAACATTGGAAAACCCGTGGTCAACCCCTCTACTTGTTCAATGTATGTACGCCCAGTAGACCAAAAAGAAATTGTTAATATAATAAGATCAACTAAAAATAAACATAGCTGCGGTATCGATGACATTCCACCAATTTTATTAAAACAATGCGCAATAGAACTTTCCATTCCTCTAATGTTTTTAATCAATCAAAGCTTCCAAGACGGCCAATTTCCAGACGCACTTAAAGTAGTTTTAGTAAAACCAGTACATAAAAAAGGTGACAAGCATATCCCAAGCAATTATAGACCCATAGCACTGCTACCAACCTTTTCAAAAATATTTGAAAAAGCTATGTACAATCAGCTATATATGTTCTTAGAAAAGTTTAATATTCTTGACGACGCACAAAATGGATTCAGAAAATGTAAAATCAACAACATTAGCAGTTTATAAATATGTTCAACAAGCGCTACAACATATAAACGACAAACAATACGTAGTTGGGCTACTACTAGACATGACAAAAGCATACGACAAGGTCCGTTATGACATCTTACTCACTAAACTATATGGTTGTGGCGTACGAGGACCAGCTTATTCGTGGTTCAAATCATATTTACATAATAGGACACAAATAGTACAAATTTAAAATTACGACCATGCTAAAAATCAGATCAAAACCATTAGGTTAGGTCACAAGAAAAACCAATAACTTGTTCAATCCCACAAGGGAGTGTGTTAGGATGCCCACTATTTTTAATCTATATTAATGACCTTCCCAAAATATTAGATAAAGATAACGCTTTACCAGTATTATTTGCAGACGATATTTCAATATTAATCAAGTGTGGAAATGTAAATAACCCTAGTCTGCAAAAACAAGATACCCTCCAAACTGTAGATACTTGGCTCCAGATCCACAACTTAGAAATTAATATCAATAAAACTAAAATAATACAATTTAGCTCATACAAAAAACCACCTCTAAATGTAAAAACAACATTCAAAAACACGCAAATAGAAGAAGTTAATACGTTTAGCCTACTTGGCATAAATATTGACAGACACATTAACTGGAAGTCACACATAGACCACATAAAAACAAAACTCTCCAGATTCTCCTACGCTCTTTTTCAAATTAAACAAAGCACTAACACACAAACAGCTATGGCTGCTTACTACGCATACGCATACTCATGGTTGCGATATGGCGTCATGCTATGGGGAAATAGTGTTAATGTAGATGAACTATTCATAATGCAAAAGAAATTAGTAAGAATTCTAGCCCAAATAGATAATACGGAGAGCTGCAAACCTTTGTTTATAAAATATGAGATTCTAACTCTGCCGTCAATATACATACTTGACATTTGCGTATTTGTTTTTAAAAATATCGACAAGTTCACAAAAGTAGAAGATACGCACAACGTCAACACTCGCCATAAAAAGAGGTTATGCGCTCCATCCTCAAGAATAAAAATGTTAAGTGATAGCCCATATTATATGGCAATAAAAATATATAATAAGTTGCCAAACATGTTTAAAACTGAAAAATCAGTAACAATATTCCAAAAAAGGCTAAAACTATACCTAATTCAAAAATGTTTCTACTCAGTGAAAGAATTTCTAGAATTTAGCTTAAAATAACGTTTTTCTCTAATGTACAAAAGTGGCGATCTGTCCTATACAAACCATAAGATTTAGTCTATCCTATCCTATTTAACTTCATAACTATGATACTTTAATTATAATTTATACTACCTGTAAAGAATGACTTGAATATTGCTGAATAATTGTATTAAATTCATTATTATTGACATTAATCTGGTCTTAGCTATAATCTATAATTTGTAAGAAAATAATAATATAATAATAATCTTTAATGCATGCTAACTTAGGATGAATTGCAATGCTTGTAAAAGGCTGCTAAGTCATAAGCACTAACACCCGATAACACCAACACTGTACACTTAGTTCGCAATAAACTTTGACTTTGACTTTGACCCAATATTTATTTCGTGGCAGCATCGAATAGCATAAATGAGAGACCGAACAACAAGTCAACTAAGCACACCAATTATTTCCAACAATTAAAACCTCTAGTTAATTATTGCGCTAAGCCAGTACACAAACTACGTAGTCCATGATTAAACTGCGTGACTGAACGGAAACGTTCTAGTTCTCATCGTAAGTAAAATTCAACAAATGCACGAGTTACTAAATAGCGGGAGAGTACAATGGCTGTTGCATGCTAAACGGAGCACGAAACGAATGGTACCTTTAGCTCGTTTGTGATTTTACTGCAATTGTTTGCAATGTAACATGTTGCAAGTGTCAAGATGAGTGACTCTGCTAAGTGTTTTTACAAAATATAGATTCACATACTAAATTCTACCAGTTGGTCAAAAGAAAGAAAAAACATCCGGGGAGACATTTAGTAGGTAGCATCGTAGAGAGCAGAAAATATAGGAGATTGAAAAGTAAATAACTATGTATTAAGCCAAAATTTATAGAATCAAACCCAACATAACAGCAGACAGGACTTTCGATATGTTTCGGATATTGGCACGTCACTTTTTATGCATGTATTCAAATATTTATTTGAATGAGAATTATGGCATAACTAATATACTATTGCATGAGAAAAATTCCATCAATGCTACTTTACATAGATGGTCTATCGTCTTCATCAAGGTATAAATCATAGACCGGGGTGTCATTAGTTGTATCCGAGGGCACAGTTTAGTAGGAACTTGGTACAGCAGAATGCAGCCATTTTGTTTGCAGACGATATCGTCCAACAATAATGTGCTAAGGCGTGTAGAATGATTGAATTTTATAATTAGCTTATTACATATAACATTACGCTTGTAATCCCCGAAGGGTAAGGCAGAAATGTATCTACAATTCGCAATATGAATCCCATGTAATAAGGCTCGAATATACAGGTTGATTGGAAGATGGGTGCAAAGCTTTAAGGCGAAGATAGTACAGACAATTTAGAACCATTTAAGCCATGGTTGTCTTAGACGAAGTCTTACCAAATATTTTTAACCAAATTTTTAAGTTTTTTTTCGGAAATTCTCAAAATTTAATGTAAACTGCATAATTATGGCCAAATTGAATGATAAAGGAATTCATTTTTTATTTATTTAATTAAAGTAATGTATAAGCAATCAAGCAAAACATGTTTTAGGCTTCTGTGTCATTAGACATTTTTTTTTACAGACATTTAAAGCTCAGAAAAAATAAAAAAATTGTACAATACGTCTTTTAAACCTTATTAAAAAAAAAAATTTGGTAAGACTTCGTCTAAGACAACCATGGCTTAAATGGTTCTAAATTGTCTATACTATCTTCACCTTAAAGCTTTGCACCCATCTTCCAATCACCCTGTATTATCTGACTTTGTAAGACATTTTAACAACAAAATCGTTCTATTACTTACGGTTAAAACCTAAAACAATTTTATCGTAAAGCAGTAAATATTGTAAATGGCAAAACATCACAACGATCAAACTGGGAAATGAATGACTGGCATTCGAATTAAAAAAAAGTACCGATGTCAAGCGAGTTTTTTTGAATTAACGCTCGACAAATGGATTGACAGCTCTATGGAATTTATTTCGAAATGTTTCTCAGTTTGATTGACAGTAATTGAATTTCTCGTGTAGTTCCGATGATTGGTTGATACGATATTCTTTTTTTTGGTTCTACTTACATGTCAATCATTTTGTCAAGTGCCGAACTTTCTGCCAGTGAGATCTGTTCGTGTAGGAGGCCCCTGATGACGAGGCCACTCTAACTACGTTGCGTAGCACGCTTCAGACGACCACACCTGTTTGGGAAGGTCTCTAATGCACTTCCTCAGCAGCATCGCCTGTGCGTGCAGGAAGCCTCTGACAACGAGGCCCTCTAGTTACCGTTACAACTACAGAAAAAAATATTCAGGTCCTCTACTACTTGTCAATCCTGTTGCATTCCGCTGCGCCCTGCCACATCCTGCCGCACCCTGCCGTATCCTGCTAATCCTCTTGTGAACTACGAGCCTCCTGAGCAGTATAAAGTCGAACCTGACGTACCTAAGGTTTTCTACACCTTCATCTTTCGTGATTTTCACTCGTTTTTTTAAAAGTATGTTACGTTCAACATGTCAATAATTTTATCCAGCTCCAAACTCATTGATTGTGTGAACATTTCTAAACTGACATTTATTCCTGTATTAAAATGTTCTCAATTTAGTCGCATTCTCATCTCAGCGAGAATCAATGTCAGAAATTTGGGTCAGTAAGATGTGCTTCTGACAAATTGAGACGGATATTAGAAATCGAACGTTATTTAAAATACGGGAATTGACCCTCAGATGTTAGGTCAGTTTTAGGAAATCATATTGTATCTATTAATCTATGGTAACTGCTCCTTTCATCGGAAAGTTATTTTAAACGTTTCATAAAATACTCGTAACTGGGTGCAACTTGTTAGTAGCGTGTAAAGAAAATAAAGCCAGACTGATTATTATTTAACAAGAAAATGTATTTCGACTGCCTCGTTGGTCTACTGGTCGCAAGCGCGATAGCTGAGAATGAGGCAATACTGATTTTAACACTGCTGATAAAATACTGGCAGCCGGCCGTCAAAACTTTTAACACTGCTGATAAAATACTGGCAGCCGGCCGTCAAAACTTTTAACACTGCTGATAAAATACTGGCAGCCGGCCGTCAAAACTTTTAACACTGCTGATAAAATACTGGCAGCCGGCCGTCAAAACTTTTAACACTGCTGATAAAATACTGGCAGCCAGCCGTCAAAACTTTTAACACTGCTGATAAAATACTGGCAGCCGGCCGTCAAAACTTTTAACACTGCTGATAAAATACTGGCAGCCAGCCGTCAAAACTTTTAACACTGCTGATAAAATACTGGCAGCCGGCCGTCAAAACTTTTAACACTGCTGATAAAATACTGGCAGCCGGCCGTCAAAACTTTTAACACTGCTGATAAAATACTGGCAGCCGGCCGTCAAAACTTTTAACACTGCTGATAAAATACTGGCAGCCGGCCGTCAAAACTTTTAACACTGCTGATAAAATACTGGCAGCCGGCCGTCAAAACTTTTAACACTGCTGATAAAATACTGGCAGCCGGCCGTCAAAACTTTTAACACTGCTGATAAAATACTGGCAGCCGGCCGTCAAAACTTTTGGTGTTAGAATTAAATTGCGAGATTAATGTTTTTCGCGTTTAATTAACGAAAAACGTGCTTAATTTCGATATTAATGTAGTTATAAATAATAAGGAGTGTGGCGTTTGTGAGTTATTTCGCTGTTAAATCAAAGAAAAATCAACTAACTAGTACCAACATCATCCAACGGACGGATTTGAAATCACCACTTAACCTAGGGATTAATGGGCACGCCACGATAGCGGCGGTAAGTCCCCTCTTTGAGGAGTGGCTTGAGAGGCGACACTGTGTTCTCACCTTCCGCTTGACGTAGGTCCTCAGCGGACACGGTTGTTTCGGGAGGTTCCTGTTTCGGATAAAGCGGGAGGAAACGCCCGGGTCTTTCCATTGCGAAGATCGCCCTAAGGACACGGCAGAGCATACGGTGGAAATCTGCCCGGCTTAGGCGGAGCACCGCCGTGTTCTCGTGGAGGCGATCGGCGGCGGCGATCTTTCGCGTCCTGCCCTGGTCCAGACCATGGTACGGAGAGAGAGTGCATGGGTAGCCGTCTGCGAAGCAGTAATGCTCGCGAAGAGGGAGGCGGCGCACGTAAGGGAGAGGCAGTATATGCGCCCTTAGGGCCGTAGTCGCCGCGGAAGACGCCCTGCGCGTCGGGAATCCCAGGCTGATTCCCGGCTACCGTGGGCGCGGGTTTGCGGACCGCGAGTAATGGGTAGCTCGCTGTCCGGTAAGAACCAAGGGTCCCAGGTCGACGGCGCGTTGTGTTCCACGCGCGCCTCAAAGAGGATTAAAAGACTAATTAGAAAATATCAGAAATCATTAAAATGCCAAGAAGTTAACAAATTAAACACAAAACTTAGACAAAAAAAAAACATGAATGGAAGAAATGTAATAGTTAATTGCACTTACGTAATACCTTGGGTGATACTGACACTCAGCAACTACAGGATGAATTGTTTGTTAGAGAATATATGCTCGTGTTGTTACATAAGAAAACTTATTTTGTTAAGAGAAAACCAAATGAAGTATTTTATCTTATTATTTATACCAAACAGCGTGAACTATAAAATACAGCATCAAAACAATACTTTCGGTTCAAAATTGTACTTAAACTTGGCTGCAAACATCTTGGCACCACCTACATCTCAACTTAATCTTCACATAAAAACGAAGGTACACTTAAGTATGCATTATGCTTCGTTGTAACGATATTACTAGAACATAAAGTCGATGGCAGTCGAGTGAACTAATGTTGTAATTTGTACTCTTGGCTTCGTACATTAAGCAGGCAATGAATACGAAACTATGTGTACCTATTGCTGGCGATGTTCCTTTTGCATTGCTGAAACTTTTATGTTGATTTTTGTGTTAAAGGAAATTGGTTTTGGGAGGTTGCTGGTCTGGTCTTGCTTATTTAAGCGTGTTTATAAGCTAGAGACATCAAAGACAGCTATTAGTTGTTATCAATACCTTGTTTTCTCGAAGGTTCGACAGAAGGTAACCTATTGTACACCCAGATTTCGCCAATTATGTTTAAGTCCTTTGCAATAGGGGTGACCCTATTGCCATCTCTCTCTCTCTCTCTCTCTCTCTCTCTCTCTTCTTCAACCCTTGGCCACCCAATGCTGAGTGTAGTTCTCTTCCAAATCTCTCCACTTTTGGCGGTTTTGTGTCATGACTGTCCAGTTTCTTCCGGCCACTTTAGTGAGATCGTCTGTCCACCTAGTGGGTTGTCTTCCCACATTCCGCCGTCCCGTTGCCATTAACCGGGCATAAATCCACACTTAGGACTGCTACTGAGAAATTACAGATAGCATAACCCATTAACACTTTGCCCGACCCGGGAATCGAACCGAGAACATCTTGCTCAGCAGTACCGCTTGCGACCGTTAGAGCAACGAGGCAATACCTAAATCATAATAATAATATCCAAGAGCCTCGACCAACACCTGAAGTCTCTCGTCGGGCAGCTAGTTCATGGACTTGCTCCAGAAAGTGGTACTTCCGGACACGGCTTACATTGTTTGAAGGATCCTCTCTCTCGAGCCCTGACCACCGGTAGCTTGGACCCTGTTCCCAATACCGCTGGGTTACTGTTTTTTTTTTATCCTTATATTCATCATCATCATCATCATTTCAGCCGAAAGACGTCCACTGCTGGACATAGGCCTCCCCCAAGCTCCGCCACTTCGACCGGTTCTGTGCTTCCCGCATCCAGCGGACTCCTGCGGCCCTCACAAGGTCATCGGTCCACCTTGTGGGAGGCCTACCAACTTTACGTCTTCCGGTGCGCGGTCGCCACTCCAGAACTTTTCGACCCCATCGGCCATCTGTTCTGCGTGCAATGTGCCCTGCCCACTGCCACTTAAGTTTGGCAATTCTTCGGGCTATGTCGGTTACCTTGGTTCTCCTGCGAATCTCCTCATTCCTGATTCGATCACGCAGGGAAACTCCAAGCATAGCCCTCTCCATTGCCTTTTGGGTGACTTTAAACCTTCTTATGAGGCCCATTGTGAGCGACCACGTTTCGGTTCCATATGTCATCACTGGCAACACGCACTGGTCGAAGACTTTCGTCTTGAGACACTGCGGTATGTGGGACGAGAAGATATTGCGAAGCTTCCCGAACGCTGCCCAACCGAGTCGGATTCGACGATTGACCTCTTTCTCGAAGTTGGACCTACCTAACTGGACAGTTTGTCCTAGGTAAACGTACTCGTCCACAACTTCGAGTGCAGCGCCTCCGACCGTCATGAGAGTGGGTGTTACACGGGCATTAAACATGACCTTTGTCTTGTCCATGTTCATTTTAAGACCCACTCTTTCGGAAGCTCTACTGAGGTCATCGGGCATTGTACTGAGGTCCTCCATGGTCTCAGCCATGACAACTATATCATCGGCAAACCGAAGGTGAGTGATGTACTCGCCATTGATGTTGATGCCAGCCCCTTTCCAGTCCAGAACCTTGAAGAAATCCTCCAGTGCAGCAGTGAAGAGTTTCGGAGAGATAACATCTCCCTGTCTAACACCTCGCTGCAGAAGGATAGGTTTCGAGGTCTGGTCCTGGAGTCGGACTGACATAGTGGCGTTTTCGTACAGACACTTCAACACCTCGATGTATCGATAGTCGATCTGGCACCGTTGGAGGGACTGCAGTACAGCCCATGTCTCGATCGAATCGAAGGCTTTTTCATAGTCCACAAACGCTAAACATAGAGGCAGGTTATACTCTTCGGTCTTCTGTATAACCTGCCGCAGCGTATGTATGTGGTCTACTGTGCTAAAGCATTTACGGAACCCGGCCTGTTCGGGAGGCTGGAAGTCGTCAAACCTGCGCGCTAGACGGTTCGTGATGACTCTGGAAAACAGCTTGTAGACATGGCTCAGAAGTGAGATGGGCCTATAATTCTTAAGAAGGGCATTATCGCCCTTCTTAAAGAAAAGTACCACCACACCTCTGTTCCATGCCTGTGGCGTTTTGCCCTCGAGTATGACGGAATCAAACAGCTTCTGGAGGGCCTTAAGAACGGGTTTTCCACCGGCCTTTAGGAGCTCAGCCGTAATTCCGTCATCACCCGGCGCCTTGTTGTTTTTGAGCTGCTTCAGAGCCATCCTAATCTTGTACAAGCTGACGTCCGGGATATCTTCAGTATAGTGTCGGGTCAATCTAGCTCTTGGGTCATTAGCCAGATTTGTAACGGGGTTTCTTGTTGACGTGTATAACTGTCCATAGAACCTCTCAATCTCTCTCAACAGCTCAGGCTTGGTGGATACGATCCTGCCTTCATCGGTCTTCAGTTTCGTAAGCAGACTCTGCCCAATAGACAGATCCCTAGCAAAGACCCTGGAGCCTTTATTCCGCTCTATTGCGTCTTTAATACGTTCTGTATTAAAGCGGCGGAGGTCGCTTTTCAAGGACTTAGAGATCTGTCTATTAAGCTGCCGGTACTCGAGTGCGTCGTCTGAAGACTGCAGAACCATCTCGCGCCTCTCCTTCATGAGCTGCAAAGTAGGATCAGAGAGCCTCTTATTTTTGTCGATACGACGGGTCTTGAAAAACTTAGACCCGACCGTATGGACAGTTTCCACGAACCCATCGTTAAAATCGTCCACAGAGCTTCCTAGACACTCGAAGCGATTCTGGAGCTCGAGTTGAAAGCTTTCGGAGTTTTGGACTTGGATCGGTGCTGGACGGAGCGTAGACTTCATTAGTCGAGATCTTTCCAGCTTGATATTGAGATTCAATGTGCCTCTTACCAAACGGTGATCACTACCAGTTTTCACCGCGTTGATCACAGAGACATCATTGAATACTTGCTTCTTCGTCGACATAATGAAGTCAATCTCATTTTTGGTTGCACCATCAGGACTCTGCCAGGTCCACTTCCTGTGCTCACGTTTTTTGAAGAAGGAGTTCATCATGAAGAGACCTTCCTTCTCCATAAAACTAGCCAGTAGGTGACCCCGGTGGTTCCTACGTCCAACTCCAAATTGCCCCACTCGCAGCTCATCATCGCTTCGTTTGCCCAGTTTTGCGTTGAAGTCCCCCATGACAACGGTGAGGTGAGTTTTGGAACCATGCATGGCTCTGGAAATATCCTCATACATAGTCTCCACCTCATCGTCGGGGTGTGACGAGGTCGGGGCGTAAACCTGTATGACCTTCAGCGAATACCTTGCGGATATTCTGAGTATAAGGAACGCCACCCTAGTCGACACACTCTCGATCTTCACCACGTTGCTCACAAGGGACTTATGGACGATAAACCCGACACCACCTTGGGACTGCTGGTCGCCCTCCCGGAAATAGAGCAAGTTACCGGATTTGAGGATTATCGAGTCCTCCCCCTCTCGTCGGACTTCAGATAATCCTACTATATCCCATCGTAACCTGCTCAATCCTTCCTCGAGTTCGACGATCTTCTCGTCGGTCCGGAGTGTACGCGTGTTATATGTTGCCAGGTCCAGTTTTCGGTGATTGTGGTAGCCGGATCTCTTCCGGGGATTGTTCGCACCCCTTGCCTCACCGTGGCCTTGACCGCTACCGTAGCCAAGGGTAGGTGGGCCGCCGGGCACTAGGGGCCATTTACTTTTTGTGCTTGTCATGTTGGGGGGGTTTGCCATAATCGCCACGCTTGGCAGGCGGGTTGGCGATCGCAGTATGGTGGTAAAATGCATAGAGAATGCTGCTGCCCATTCTCTAGTAAGTCCCTTAGTCGCCTCCTACGACACCCACTGGAAGAAATGGGATGATGCTATTCTTTTACGCCCGGCACCACACGGGACGGGGATCCTTATATTAAAAAATATAATTTATTTAATTAAAGGAGATAATAATACCATTTAATTTCTATCCCACTGCAAAAAGCATGATCCTGATAACCACTTTTGCTCAAGACAGTCTGGTGGTATCAATATCTAATATTAATTTAATTTAACTTAACTCGAACGAGGTTTTGTCTGAAATATATAAATATATTACCGTAATAATGAATCCTCGGTATGTGAACACTAACAGACTCCCAGTGTTTCTTGTAAGCTGTAATTACATTCGTAACAATATTTGTTTCTGGACCTTACAAACAAAATGTAGCAGTAATTATATGAAAGAATTCTCTAGCAAGAACAAAAGTAATTATAAGTACTTAAACCGTTATTCTTTTAATAACGAGATGCTAGTAGCTATCTCCTAATGAAACAACCAAATAACCTAGTGCCTAAACTGAGAATCGAATTCAGGAAAATAGGCTCAACAGTCGCCCTAGCAACCACTAGACTGACGAGGTTGACTGAAGTAAAATATTACAATAGATTTGTCCAACCCCGTTCTATTCCACACAGGAGGGTTAGAACCAGGACTAATGCTGTAATTTGGAGCACATTGCCGGCACCAAGTAATGAATACATTAGTCTAACGTCACAGTCCATTTTAGGTTGTGTGGAGACCTGACTGTCTGTAGACTAATATGTGGTATGGAAGCAATGAAGGGTCACAATAATAACAAAATTGTTTGATATCTATCAATAGCTTTATGAAAATAATGATTATTACCCACACACATGCTACAAAACTATTTTGAGGTTGGGGGCCTAGACAAAATGACATTCTATCAGCAATAAAGATAGTGGAAATGTCAAAAAATATATAAACCTAACGAAAAGTATAATATGTCAATTTTATACAAAGCCGTTGTAGAAATAATAGAATATGACACGCTTTTAAGGCGATTGACCTTTTTCGAGGCCCCGTGGTGTGCGCAATGACTCGCGGCTATGCCCAGACTAGATCCAAGAGAGATTTTCGCTCTTTAAAAATAAGAAAATCTATGGTTAGAACGCACACCAAAATTGTTTTGGAAAAAATAGTTCTGTTCTGGGAATGAGCAATCAATTCAATCTCTAAGTGTCAAAATCTGTTTTGACATGAGTGTCTGCTCATTTCATTTCCTGGGTGTTGCACTGAATACTATTCACCAATAATAAAAACCTCATGAACAAGTGCAGTGATCCACAAGATGTACGAATGGTCTCACTTGGTCGGATCCGTTCTAAAATTCTTGATCACTAGTGTCGTAAGTTACTACAATTTTAATGCGCTCATATATTTTTTTATTAATAAGATTTGAGACGGTTGTATCTCTTTTTGTTTTGTTTTATATTTTAAAATTGTTCACCAAGTAGGTAAATAGACAATGCTATTGTATTTAGGTACCTATAATTGCTGTAGTGTATACGAACGTTGGTAAATCGAAATAAATATATAAATAATGCAGTGAAGTCAAAAGGGCTTAAGAAAAGTTTAAACAGCTACTACTACTTTAATCCACATACTCAGGTACATCTACAAAGCTTACATGTGTACTGGATCTACACGTATTAGCTTTGTAGATTTAGAAGTAGTATTATATATATTATATATTTAGTAGAAGTTCTTTGTATTTTGAACTACTTAACTTAAACCTTCATCATGTTCTGGTTATTCCTGGAATTAAAATCTATCTTATTTTCATATTGTCTTACCGCGAATTCATAAGCGAAGGGTGGGCAGTTTTTCGATTTGCTTTTATATTTATATTACAACTTGTGGTTTGTTTAATATAGGTAATCTTTTTTTTTATAGTTTTTGTCTAGGTCTTATAAGTTATTTTTGGCATCGATACGTTAAGAAAAATATACCTACCTCTCTTTATAGAAAATTACTAGGAGCTTATAATTTCAAACATTACAAAAAGACTTTGATTAAATGGGTATAAAACCTATGAATCTTGTTTTTAAATACAGAAAATGTAATCGACTTTGGCGTCACTACTCTACAGGTTGAAATTGAAAACATGCGACAAACCATAATGGGAGATTGTACTCATCATTATGAACAACTTTTACTAAGGGACCAATGATGCAATCGCGAAAAAAAAAATCTGTTCCCTACATTTATGTTCGCATAACTCGTCAAAATGTAAGGAACAGCTGTTTTTTTTTTGCGATTGCATCATTGGTCCCTTAGTAAAAGTTGTTCATAATGATGAGTACAATCTCCCATTTCGGTTTGTCGCATGTTTTCAATTTCAACCTGTATAAGCCAATTAAAACGACGCCAGCAGCATCTTGTGGCTTCTGACGATTGTCGCCTTCTCAATTCCGCGGTCAACTAATTCAATAGGTCAAGAAATAATGACGAGATGGGTGCTGATTATTTCTAAGATACATTATAATTATACAATATGGATTTATTTTCAGGTGAGATTTGTGGTGCAAAAAGTGCAGTTGTAGTTGTATATGCGAAATTAATAGGATAGGACTGCAGTAGAGTAGAAGCAAGGAGGCTGTATTAATGTTATTGTTTTGGATATTTATTTATTTTAATTTGATGTTATCGCCCGGCCGTTGATTCTTGTTTGCTGAATTTCGATATTATTTTACTATTTTTATAATATTGTATTTCGTTTTTTTTTTAATAACTTTATTTTAAATGATTTCTATTAATTTATGTTTGGCAATGGGTGTAATTTACCTAAAATACATAAATTTTACATGAGCATAAGATCATCTACCTATTTGACAGGCCTAGTAATTGCAAGGCGTTACCCGGCAGAGGTCTACTGATAACTACGGTGTTAAAATTATGATAAACATGACAGAACTCTACACTGAGTAGTCAAAACGCATTGATAAGAGTCGACCAAAAATCTACATCTACATAATCCTAGTTGTCAGACTTTCGAGCTTCTGACAACCCGTAACGACAAATGACAGCCGGGACTGACAGCTAAACGTGCTTTTCGAGGCACGGAAGGGTTAGTATGTAAAGATGGTCACCCATCCAATAACCAACCGTGTCAAGCGTAGCTTAACCTGATCGATCAACCCGTGCGGCTGTTCTTACTTAGCCACAAGTCCCTACATCTTTACATATAATATTAACTGATTTTTTAGTCTATTTGCCTCTTTCTCTGGATGTATGTTTCAGATTGGCACAAACACGGCTAAAGGTTAAAAGGTTATTTGGATGAAATTAGGCACACACAGTTTATAACCTGTATTTAACACATACGTTCCCGTAGGATATCCTTCAACAGTTACGTGGGCAAAAGGTAGTAAATGCATTCCTTCATTCGATGACAGACAACGAACAGCCCCAGCCTCTAGGTTTAGAAGAATTAATTTTTGTACAGATTCTTGAAAATTATTTTTTCAATTATGCTGATGGAAAATCTCATCGGGCGCATAATTTGTATATAATAGAGAAAACCTACTAACAAACAATCACAAAGGAATGTATGAGATCCAAGAAAAATAAACAAATGAAAGCGAAAAGAACGCGGTTCAAAAATAGAAAGCAAACAAACAAATGTTTCCAAACAATTAAAGTAATCGTCGTTTACCTCAGCTGATTAAATCCACACCAATTCCATCTAGCGACAACGTCTGACGATTGTCTAACTAATTAGAACTACTAGACGCTCTGAGACGCCGTTAATTAGGAAGACAGCGCTGATTTATCGCCTATCTTTATACAGATACGATGGAGTAAGTTAAGTAACGCTTTTATACGCTTTGTTTTATTTAGAAGACTGTTTTTATTACACGCTTTATATATTAGCTTCACTTGTATGTTTGTATGTAACCGACTCCTTAGAGCGCGATTTTGACCCACTTTAAACGGTCAGATTTCATTGAAACTTTGTAAACTTATCGAGGACCGATGACAATTCAATCATTAAAAAAAAATTGAGAAAAAAAAGGAAAATAAAACCACGTTTTTGTAGTTATCAGAACTAAAAAACACGCTTTAAAAACCAAACTAAAAAAGGAGAAAATAATATAATTCAATTAAAATGCGTGGGTTGCTGGACATTAATTGATTATAAAAATACCTCAAAAACACCCCACGCTTTTTAACTGAATTAAATTAGTTATGTAATTACTGGTTAGTTATTTGTAACGTTTCTCATTTTATCCATTACTTAACTTAGGCACTTTCCGAAATTTGATGGGGTTGCATCTGGATATTATCTAGGACCAAAAGTACTCATCAAGACGAATCAAACGAGCCCAAACTCGATGGGGTTGTGTCGTTTAATTGCGGAGTTCCCATGGCCACCTTCCAGCTCCAGCATTAGATCAGCTCCATGTCATTATAATATTGCATTGTCACGCAATATACATATGCATGCAAAATTTCAGTTCAATCGGAAACCAGAAAGTGGGTATAATTTAACTTCCAAGATTTCATTACAGACAGGGACAGGAGAAACTAAATATTAGCTTAAAAAAAAAGGATTTTAAAAGAGTAACCGTGGAATTTCTTTCCGGCTCTTCTCTAAAGGATACATACAACTGGAACCGTGCACCAAACTTCTGACGTTTCATAAGTTCCCATGTAGGTTTAAACTGGAAGGCTCACGTAGATGTCATTAGCAAAAAACAAAGTAGTAGTGCATTTGCATTGTATAAACTACTGCAGATACTCAAGACTGATGCCCGTTTAACCGCCTATTATGGCTTATCAGAGTCCATTATCAGGTACGGCATTATTTTTGGGTACTCTCTACGGATAGAGATATCGCATTTAACCCCAAAAAAAGTGCCTTAGATCCATATTTAAATTACAAATTACTAATAGCTGCAAACCGTTTTTCATAAGCCAATTATCTTGATTTTACCATTAATTTATATTTTGGAAGTCGCGATATTTGATAAATCTAATCCTAAGCTAATTTCCCGCATGGCAGACCGATTTCCTAGAAATAGACGTGATAACAGTCAACTCTGTCAACATAGTTCTCGGACTGCACTTATGCGCAGGAGTGTTTTTTGTATGGCTCCCATTATTTACAATAAGCTTCCCAATAACTGGAAAGAGCTGAGCGTAAAGCCATTTAAAAGGAAAGTAAAATCTTTTTTAGCTAGTAAAGTATATTATGATGTGAATGAATTTTTAAGAGAATCATTTTGAAATTGACATGCTCTTTTATAAATTAGTTTATTCTGAAATGTATGTAATGAAATAATGATTTTGATAATGACGTTATATTAAGTATTTTTGTATGTTTTTATTTTTGATAATTGTATATGTATCAATTCTGTATGTAAGTCGTATTTATTTCTATAATAAAAAATTTATGCAATAAATCATTTTTTTTATGTGGGATTGTCTATGATAACGAGTGTTGCTATTATTTTTCTAATTCTTAAGTTCTATAATATTTGTACACCATGACGATATGGTAAACATGTTAGCACATCTCCATGTCTTTAACACCTTGCTTGCATTTTTATAACTGTATGTACACACATGTTTGAGCAAATAAAGCTATGTGAATCTGAATCTGTGCAATGAAATGTTTTGATTTGATTTGATTTGAAGGTCCACAAGATACGTCGAGAAACCGATACTTGAACAAGCGCTATGTAGGCTTTGTCTATCTTGCCAAAGTTAAAACCTACCGATAAATTAATCCCCTTATTTATAAACTTTGCTTAAAGTTAAGTAATGATTACCGTCTGTTTAACTATACATTTTCACGTTTAAACACCTCTTAACTTCAAGCAACGTTTATTAACAAGGGGAGTGGTGTATAGTAAATTGACTAACTTTAATATTATTAAAGTCAATGAGGTCATTGGTAACAGTTTGTAAAACTCACCAGTGAGCACATGAACCCTTGCTGTAGCTGACTGTGCGTTATCCGGCGCACATTGATACGTGCCAGCATCTGATGTCCGCGCCGACTGTACCAGTAGCCTACTGCTACTGTGTATACCCTTCTCAGTAACTAAGGATATACCGCCCCGCGTCGAGTCGAAGTTTATCGTCTGTTGAGAAAGAAAATGTATTATAAAAGTCAAGAAATTGAAGCAGGAAACAAGTGACAGCCGACGGGATCCGATGGCAGCCGACAGTTACCGATGACAGCCGAGCGGTCATGTCGCCATCTTTATAGACTGACACACATATCCGTGTGTCATGGCGGTACTGCTTGCAAATGGAAGATTTCAAAATTTGTATGTACATTCTATGAGTGTGGTGCAGTTGAAACAGTTGACCAATATATTTTCACTCCACAAACGGCACCTATGTTACAGAAATTTAGAATGATTGGTATTTCTGCTTTCTTTAAATTGCGTAAATGAGGCGCAAGTCGGTTTTAAACGTCTATTTGCGGAATTGTGTTAGTAGAGAACATTAGGCGTTATGCTGCAACTACATTTGTATTAATAATTCAGTAGGTATAAACATATACACTTAAACTAGGAGGAACAATAAAGTAGTTCCAGAAACCCCAGTCAAAACTACATTCGCTACAAGATAATACACAGCAATCTTCTCACTTATACAAATTCTCTCAACAAAATTCTCACCATATACCTATGACATACCGCGACTGCAAAAAGACACTCACTGAATGATTAAAGAGCAAATTTTACCAAGAAGCCGAGGCTATGCTCCATACAATCAGATAATTCCCAAAACACATATGATCAATAGATAGAATCACACCTTCTACACCAAAATTCATACCCCTACACCACACACACCACCACCTCACACATTCTCTCCCACACACACACATAACACTGTGCGCTTTCCTTATTCCTTTGTTTATAATTTATGTTTTTTTTTTATATTATTTGTATTGTTTAAAACCTTTGGCATGCTCTGAAAATTATCTATTGTTTATTATCTCACACATAATTATGTATAGTTAATGTAAACTGGAAGAGCGGAACCACCACCACCACCGATACAAACAAATATTTTCTTAACTGGCGACTCCAAACATAATGATGTAATTTACATAAGTTGATGAAATAAACATTTTTTTAAATACATATACTGCATTTAATAACTGTTACTTAAGTCTCTGTAATTTTAAAACTCATTACTATAAAGAAAAACTTAGAACTGTTCGAGAAAGTTGTGGAAGCTTGGTTCTCCAAGGAAGCTCCGAGTAAATTTATTCCGGGCGGTCTTTCATTCTTGATAAAAAAATACAATGATTCCAGCAGGTAAGGCAAGAGAATAAGAAATCGGTTTCAAGATTTCACTAGTGCAGTAAGTAATGCACTCTCCCTAATAAAATGCCTAGACCTGTAAAAATGGTTTGAGATAAATACCAATAAAATGTGTACAGTCAGCGTCAATAATATCGGGACGAACAGACTGTTCAAAATGATCTAAACAACTATGAAAATGAAATATTAACTCAATGACACAAGGAATGTTTCAGAATAGAGACAGTAAACGACAACTGTCATTCTGACGAGAACTTTACTCAATTGAGATAAAGTTTAATTTTCTTAGTTGTTGAGATCATTTTGAACAGTCTGTTGGTCCCGATATTTTTGACGCTGACTGTACAATGTACTCGAAAAGACCGACTAAAATGAACAAAAACTTAGATTACATTGTATGCCATAAAATAATGCAGATTTTTCGGTCTTCATGTATTACATTGTTTTTTTTTTAAATTAATAACACACCTTTTTGCCATGGTGCAAGTCAAATCAAATCATTTTACTTGTCACAATGCAGGTACATAGCACCTCCTTATAAGGTTTTATTAACGATGTCTGTATCTAAACTAAGAGTTATGTTTACCAAAGAACAAACCGGAATCAGGAAATCATAGGAATGACCACTGTAAAGCTTTAACTATAACAAAATAATCCAGCAATTTGCCAGTTTCTACTAGGTACTACTGAAGGATATCTAATCACGGTAGCCAAAGTTAAATGTATTAAGACCTATTTGCATGTTGCAATGCTGGCAGTTTCGTCATTTCTTTGACGTAATTAATTCGAAATTATCTCGTATTTAAATTTCCGTTTCGATTCAGAATTGATTTGAATTTAGAATTTAGTTGTATTGCAGCATGTCCATCAAAACTATCCAGGGATATTTAATTAACTCATATATTTAAAAGAAACTATTTAGAAAGTCTTGTATCATACTTACATCACACGCATATTTTAATACAACAGTTTTTCATAAGCCAATTCTGGATTATTATTAATCCTTTACTAAAAAAAAACAATGGTAGAAAGACTAACAATATTATGTATTTGTACATTTTAGTAAACGTTATAAGTATACAACTTAACATTATTAAACTACTTGAAAACATATTTTCTTTGTAAGACAACTCAACTGAAATAAACCTGTGTTAAACAAAGCTATCGAGGACTTTCGATACCAAGAATTTTCCAGAAGACTGGATTCGCAGACAAAAGTAAGCAATTTTAGATAAAAATGAGTATACTTGAATGTCGTACAAAGACATTTCCAAATAAATACTGAGGTACATAAGCTATTACTTAGAAACTACTAAAGTCGAAAACTAATACAAAAAAATCCAAGCATTTTGAATAGGTCTACAGCATGATGGAAATGGTTTTTGATATTTCTATAAAAAGCATAAAGAACTAGTTAGTGGGTATACAGAGTGGACATCGACGCGCAAATTGTAACAATGAATATCGAAAAACTCTACTGCTTCATAGAACAGTTCAATACTACACGGTCTAAATGCACGGAACATTTTTTTTTTTGCCACCTGTATTAATCGTTTCTGTTCTATGTGATTAATTCGAAATTATTGCGTGTTTGAATTTCTGTTTCGATTCAGAATTGATTTAAATTTAGAATTAGTTGTATTATTGGCATGTTCATCAACACAATCGAGGGATATTTCAGTTATTCATGTATTGAAAATAAACTGCTTAGATGAGGTCCCGAAGGTGCATGAAAATGTTCACTGTCTGTCACCAGATTATCGGGAAAAATTTGTTAAACCCTTTGTTGGAGCATATCCCACGCGTGCTCAATTGGATTTAAATTCGAGGACTGCGCGGGTCAGTTCAAGGTTTCCAAATTGTGTTGCTGCGGCCATTTAAAAGCCATTTTTTTAGAGTTCGATTTTTATTTTATTTCCTATTAGAGTAGGTACAAGATACTGTCGGCAAAGCCGGACACGAAGAATCGTGTCTGTTTTTTTTAACCCCCAACGCAAAAACGACGTGGTGTTATAAGTTTGACATGTCTGTGTGTGTGTGTACGTCTGTCTGTGGCATCGTAGCTCCCGAAAGGATGAACCGATTTTGATTTTGTTTTTTTTGTTTGAAAGGAAAATTAGTTGGGAGTGTTTTTAGATATGTTTCATCAAAATCTGTTCAACCGTTTGAAGATTATCAGCTGTTTTCTAGTTGATGAAGGGATTTTAGTTATTTCAAGGTTGTTTCAACACAATTGATACTTGTCAGTGGGTCATGATTTGCTAACTAGATCTGGCTTGGTTTAAACAGAGAAGCCACAGAAGGTTTTTGGTTCTAGCTGTTAAACATGTGATAGCCTGGCTGTGTTGTTCAACCGTTATCGGACCGGCGACCGGTTCCGTTATCTAATGATAACGAAAATTTACGCACCTAATTCTCCAGAATGTACTGAGAAGTCTGCAGGAAGGATCGCGAATTTCTGAATTTTCTGCGCGTTGGAAATGGCGTGTTTGTTGGCGTGGGTTAATCCTTGTAATATATATACCTGCTGATTTTTTTTAGCGTCTGGACAACAATATGACATGTTGTGTAAGTAGAATAGAACTCATATGCGCTAACCTTTGCCTGGTACCATTGATATAGAAAAAGTTCCGAATATCCTTAAAATACATGAAAAAGAATACATCCTACGGCACTCGCGTAAAACGAATAATACGCAAAATAGGTAATAGTAAATGGGCGTAAGCTGCGACGGCCCATGAATGGAGCATGCCGAGAGTGTGAGCGAGACGCTAGCATTAATTTCGCGGCTGATCTCTACACTCTTCTTACGCACACATTTGCGCGTGTATCTACATACGTCACCTTGCTGTATGTAGTTTTAGTAGGCAAATAATTTGATACACTGAGTGACGCGTGTCTTGAAACCGTAAACCAAATAAATGACGTCTTGTAAGATCAGCTTTGATAGAAATGTAAACAAACCTGTTGATGTTAAATTCTTATAACAATCACTCACTAAGCGTTTTAGTTCAGCCCACAAATAAAAGTCTAACGGCGTTACGTCTGGTGATCTCGCCGGCCAGTTCACAGGTCCACCAGCGACCTATCCACTTATCACGGAATTCACTGTCTAAATACGCGCGCACAGATCGCTCGTAGTGAGCTGGACATCCGTCGTGCTGGAAGTACATGTCCCGCAGACAGTGCAGAGGAACGTCTTCCAACATTGTGTCGATAACGGACTGTATAATTTCTCGATACGTTATCCCTGTCAATCGACCTTCGATCCAAACTGGACCAATTATGCGATCGTGTATTATCGCGGCCCAAACATTCACACTGAATCGAACTTGATGAGCGCCAAATCGACGAGCTGCTTGCCGGGTGCTCCTCCTCGGGTGTCGATGGAAATATTCCAGGATGGCGTCTTCGACGAGTATGGATAAGGGTGGCCGGCCTCTGCCTCTGGCATGACCAGGAAGGTGAAACTGGCCATGGTCAAGTAACCGCGCTGATAAGTGCGGAATATCAAGTCTGTGCTAGGGATTCGGGGGGCAGGGATACCGTTACGTCTAAGGGATTGTAGGTGTTCTTCGTCGGCGTACATTCGCCTTGCACCATTTACATTTTCACCAGACAAAAAATAATACCTCATCATGGCAAGATACTGGACGTTGAAGCACACGCGGAAAAAAACAGCGATCGACGTCACACTATGACTAATCGCACAGGACTGGAGACTTGGAGAGAGACGCGGTACTCGGGTCGAAGGGCGCGCGGGTGGGAGGGGGAGCGCATGCGGCGACACTTGAGCGATACGCCTGCAAAAAAATGTTAGTTACCTATCCCCGGCCGGCTTCAATCAAAGGATTGAATTTCGCTACGAATTCATTCATAATTTCTGCGCGTTGATTAGGGTGCCCATAAGTTGGATTTTGATATTATTTGTCGATTTTTTGTATTTTTATAATTTTTTATTGTTTTTTAATTTTTATATGAAAAGTTTACTACAAATAAGTAATAGTATTTATTGATAGGTTAATTTCATTTTAGAATTAAAAAAAAAAAAGTTAAATTTCCGTGCCATAGGCTTCTACTCCGTTCACCTATTAACCCCTATTTTTTTCCAGACGGTAAAAAAAATCATCCGGTATATTGATATATATGATTTATATGATACGAAAAAATAGCTTAACGGATTTGCTTGAAATTTGGCACACAGATAGTTTGTAACCTCAATTAACGTATATTATACTTTTCATCCCAGTAGTAGGTTTCCGTGGGATAATTTCCAATCTCCACGCGGGCAAAGCCGCGGGCAGAATCATATTTCAGCTTACAATAATGTTTAGAAGTTTTGTTAATCAAATTAAAGGAGGTGCTAATATTTTACCAGAAACTTGAGGATATAATGTAATTTTCCGACGCAGTAAATATTTTAATATGAATAAGAAACTGCGAGTCAAAGTTGAATGATGTTTACATTGTTCGTTCAAACTTTACTTGAGAGGTCTTACAGCACTTGCGACCGTGCAAATACTGTAAGATGACATTTTTATTAGTATTTTTGGTAAAGTGACATCAGTGACTTTATAATGTTTGATAATATTATTTTATTACTCTAGAATTTTATAATGTTTGATAACATTATTTTATTTCTCTAGACTTTTATAATGCTTGATAACATTATTGTGTTACTCTAGAATTTTATAATCCACTAGTTTTTGCCCGCGACTTCATCTGCGATCCAAGATAAAAAGTATTCTATGTCCTTTTCCAGGTTATGGTCTATCCCTATGCCAAATTTCATTCAAATCCATTCAGCCATTATAGCATGAAAGCATATGAAACCTATCTTCGCATTTATAATATTAGTTAGTATGTAGCGTTAGTAAACGATAACAATAGTTCATTACAATTTTAGAAACATTGTCTAAAAACTAAATATAATGGATAAGTAAAAATAGTCAACATCATTATCATCATCATTTCAGCCGAAAAACGTCCACTGCTGGACATAGGCCACCCCCAAGCTCCGCCACTTCGACTGGTTCTGTGCTTCCCGCATCCAGCGGACTCCTGCGGCCCTCACAAGGTCATCGGTCCACCTTGTGGAAGGCCTTCCAACTAAAAAAAGTAAAGTAAAAACAGTAGTCATACTTTTTCTTTAAAATTCTGAGTTGATAAAGTATACACTGTCTTATTTTACACGGAAGGCCCTGTCTCCTGAGATACAGTTTTTCAACTAGTAGGTACAGGACAGGATACAGATGATGCACTAAAGTAAAGTACTGCATTGTGCAGTTTTTGCTTAGCCGTAACTAGTGAAAAAATAACCGAAATACTGTTTATAGAACAATTTTTTGCCCTGTGCACATTAAAATAGAGTATAATAATTTTCTCCCTAACTAACCCAAATTCAACCCTGTGAATCTCGAACACTTGTATCAAGCTTAACGTCAGACTGGTGTGTGGTGGAGAAATTCTCATATAAAATAATGTCCAAGAGTACTGTAACTCTAGTAATTGTTTCAACGACTCGCCTGCACTTCCAGATACGCCAATCTGAAATGCGGTCGCCGTACGAGGGTTGAATGGCATACAGAATATGTTAAGTCAAATGCACTTCACAGAAATCAAATTAAAAGCTTGTTACTAGTATCTTTTTTCTGTCATAATTTTAAATAAAATAATGGGAGTATACGTCAATCCGAGACAAAAATGAAACTTCGAATAATTTGCAACAAAAAATCATTCAATAGAGTGTTACACCCATTTTTGAAAAGTGTCTTAATTAGATTCTGAAATGCTAATAAACCACTAAAAAAACACATTTTTTTAATTTTATCGATTAGTGTAATAAAAATGCATTAAAATTTCACATTTTCATATTTCGCGCGTAATTTGACGAAAATTAAAAGAAAATTAGACGCCATATTGGTCTGTGGGTATGACGTCAGTTTGCTAAATCAACAAATACGCTGATATTTTGTATGATAATTGTTTATCATTTAAAAAAGATAGTTAATATTCTACTTATCGTTGGTTTGCTGTTCCTGAATGTGAGATATAATTTCAATAAAAAATACTTTGATTACGAAAATAATAAAACTACAAAGTTGTTCAGTTGATTCGTCTATTCAGCGGTATGACGTTATAACATGGCGGCTACTATTTCATGGTGTTCAAAAACAGATTAAAAAAACTGAAATCTTTGAATTGAATTTTAAGATGTATTTGTTATTTCATGAACTTAAAACTAACATTTTCCGACTGATTTTTGCCTGACCTATCTCAATAATACATTTTTAGAATTTTCTCCTATGGAGTAAAATACCCTATTACTTTAATATCCAATACGTCTATTTGGTATAACCGTCATTTGAACGAATTTTTCTTTTGCATACTTGGCGAATGACAGCTCTATTAATTTGGTATATTCGTCATTTATACAACTTTCTCTTGGACACACTTGGCAAATGACAACAAGACTGAAAATCAAAATCCATCATCATCAGTCCATCATTAATTATTTATCGTTGTTGAAAAAAACCTTTTTTTGAAACATGGATTTAGTATTGGCAGTGTTTTAATTACCGTTGTAATGCCGTCCCCACATAGTACCTACATCATTGTAATCCCTACTTAATATTATAAATGTGAAAGTAACTGTCTATCTGTTACGCTTTCACGCCTAAACCACTAAACCGATCGTGATGAAATTTGGCAGAGATATAGCCTGGGATATGAAGAAGGACATAAGCTATTTATGCGATAACTGACATAAACACGGGTGGAGCCGCGGGCCCTTAACCCGATCATTATCCCTAAACATGCTCAATCCCAATTTATTTGGAGTCCCCTTTTCATTATCTTACCCTCTTTGTCTATTTTATTTTTCCTTATAGATTACAAAAATAACAACCAAAATGATATAAAACGCAAAGGCTCATATATCCTGTTTAGCTACAAAGAAAGGATTTTAATATATTTCATAACTGACTGCGGCGAAGCCCAAAAGGAGGGTAATATTATAATTTATACGATTATTTCCATACATGCTCAATCGTAATTTATTGGGATTCTTTGTTTTTTTTTGTTTCATCTTCTTTGTGAAGCCCTAAATATTTAAGATTGATTGATTTACCGAAGAGTTCAACTTTAACCAATTCCTAATAATAAAACTCAAAACTTAAGACAGTAATAATCTGTTTTACGATAAAAGACAATAATTGTCTTCATAGTTCTCGTCCCAAGTATAAAATTAGAATCGCTGACTTGGCAAACAAGTTTGAGATTAAGCGGTGCAAGAAAACTTATGCTGGGTTGTTGAAAGCCGAGTGCAAGAAAACATTATTAATATAGAAACTTTTTGCATTTCCAGAGGTCAATCTTTTAATGTCCAAGCTTGAAGTAAAAGTTCCGATTTATGTTAGGAATTAATATTAGGTGTTAAATGAACGTCATTTAAACGAACTAAGAACCTGAAATGAAGTGAAAACGTCATGGAAATAAAACGCAAATAAACTGCATTTTTTAACTGAAAACACTAATAGGTATCTAATTTATTTGAGGTTTTTAACCATGAAAACATGAATTTATAAAAAGTTGAAGGAAGGGCTATTACAAAAAAGAAGGAGAAGATAATATCTACAAATGTATTAATATCTAGATAAGAAACGGAGGATGAATAACAGTTAATTTCTCACAGTATAAACTTAATAAAGAAATCTCCGTCGTCGCAAGAGACGTGACGACATGAACAATAAAGACACTGTCTGTCAAGGATCGAAATATTTCAAAATTTAATTTATGAAAGATGAGCGCGGTTATATCCTGTTCTGTTCGCATAATCGACAATTATTCATAATAATAATATGTGAATAGGTAGGTACTGATTTGATCACATTGATAATAATGCTTTACGTTAATTTTTGTTTTCTAGTCGTCTGGTTGACTTTGTACAGCGTCTAGAGTTTCATCATCTGTCCAGGTTTTTCCAAACATGTTGGGGTCAGCTTCCGGTCTAACCGGATGAAGCTGAATACCAGTATTGGCATGGATCGACTGCATATCTGACCTCCACAACCCAGTTACTGGGTAACACGATACCCCTTGGTAAGACTGGTTGTCTGGCGTCTAGAGTTTATAAATTAAAATTACCCAAGCTGTTAGTTATTCGTTTCTGATTAACAAGCTATCTGAGTGCCACATTCAAATAATAGTTTGGGTCTATCTCTAAATATAACCTACAGTTTGAGACAGACCCTTATTTTAATAGATAAATGCACTTTGTAATGCTAGTCGTAAGTAATCATTTGGCTAGTTACGCATGTATCTAATGAAGGAAGGAAACGCATTTGCGTAAAGAAAGGGATGAATATAAGTGTTAATGGATAGGAAGGAAGAGAAAGGTCAAAGAAAATACGGATGGATTGCGTGAGGAATGATATGAAAGAGAACAGACTGAATTATTGTGTAGCACGTTTTCTTTCGGTGTAATACCGTCGCACAGTGGGCTGAAACGGGCCGGTAAAGGACTTGGCATTTAAAAAAAAAAAGTTTCTTTTTCTGAAATTTTAAATATTGTGTTGGATTTATCTATCGATTATAAGTAATTATTTCTACGAGGGTCGTTCAGATAACTTAGTATTTTCGGAGTTATAAATATCCAAAGTAATTTTTGTATGAAGCAAAAGAAAAAAATGTGAAAATCTCGAAATTCTCAAATTTTCTCAAAGAATTGACTCTACGTATGCATAGTACGTATATTTGTCCTATTTTAGCGCCTATTCTCGGGTTGCGATTTTCTGCGATTTGGTCGCAATTTCAATTTTTGTTCTCTATTCCACACCACCATAGAGGTTAAGAACTAGGCGCGTTTTTTTTTATGTAGTGGTCTCCCCTTTAGGCCTAATCCACTAAGGACTAATAAAATAAATAAATAAATAAGTAAAAATCACAATCACTACTGGCCACTGCACTGTTTTAATTTAATCACTGTCAAGGGTATCCACATTAACGAATGCAAAATTTTCGTATTCGTCATCATCAAATGTTTCCGCTTGTTCAATTACTAATAAACTTTGTGCTTCTACTGACAAAGTTTTATGTTTTCTGCGAAGTTTGTGACGTTTCGCTGAGATGAGTGGATCAGAGCTGGTCAATAAAATATTTAAAATGTCTTCATTTGTAGTTTTTCTACTGCATTTCCTGGAATGGTGTTGGCGGTACCTACGAAAGTCTTTATTTCTAGCTTCAGCAGCTTCTTCAGATAGCTGTCCAATTGGTATTAGACCAAAACTTTCAATAATAGCTGCACCATGCATAAGAACTTTGTGAACACTTGAAGGCATATAAGACCAGCTATATAATTCCAAATACAGTTGCATGGTCACTTGAGCATATTCGTGAAATTTCGCTGTGTCAATGTGGTAACCTGATGAAATTGCCTCTAAAATGATTGCAAATCGCCTTATTAATTCTTCACTAACACCAGTTATCTCAGCAGTCATGTTTGGATTTGCAAAAAATCTTCTAGCAGTATTTCCGTCATTCGTGGAGCCGTGCCCTTGTTTAACAACATCAATCAGAAGTCCCATTCTATTTTTAAAAGCGTCTTGTATGTCTTTCTTTCTTCTTTCCATGATGCACTTGTTGTCTCCCTTTACTGTCCATGTCTGTATCGTTAATCTGTAGGCTATATGCAGAATGCATTCCATCATTCGTATCCAGGTACCTATGCAATGATGACAATCCGTATTTACACTCTTATCCCTTGATTCCCGGAAATAAGTCTCAAAACAAATTACGTCATACCTACCTATGGTGGTGGAAAATGTCGAACATTGTTTTTTTTTTAAAGAACTAAGTAGGTATTGAGGTTTTCAGGCCGTTTAGTATACATTATTTTCAATTTCAATTTAATTGGAATAAATTGCTTAACTAAAATAACATGACTCTTCATACAAATTTGATATGGCTATATCTCCGAAAGTACTCGTTAAATTAAAAAAAGTCAAAGAATAAAAACGTTTTAAATTTATGCCTAGATACCAAAAAAATACATTTGATCTCTTAAGACCCAACCTTGTAATCCCAGCCCACTGTGCGTCGCCCCTGGCACACAGGCAACTGAGGGAACGCGTGTTTTAGTCAGTAAAAGTCTGACACGCCCTCCTGCTCCACCCAGAGCGGTAGAAGTTATATTATGATTTCCCAAACTCAAAAAAAAAAACGTATCTCATCTTTCTTCCCTTGTCTCAACAAGAGCAGGAAGATGAGATACGGTTAGTGCTACATTGCCTAAACTTAAGCAGCTGCCTAAAAAACAGGCAAAAACTTCATAGAGTCAAGTTTGAGGCAATGCAATCAAAGCAATGCCATTATTTCAGACCTAATTTGGTGTTAACTGGCCGGATTTAAATCAACTTAATCCCAAGTTCCAGCGGTATTCACATGTGGATGCGTCGAGTTTATGTCTAATTGCGATTTCGGGACTTGCATTCCGCTCTTATGGCATGTAATAGACCAGTTAGGAGTACTAGAATACAAAATATTACAGAAGGTTCGCTCCATACACTGGGTGAAACCGTACGCTCACATGAACATGCTGCACGTTTAGTGAGTGCAAACGCACTCTCGAAGAGCATTCGTTTGAGGTCTTACGGACGCATCTATGTGCGCATGCGTCTGTTTTCGCTCTTTGAATGGGGCCACCTTCTATATAATAATATAATAATATAATATCTAAATTCCATATATAATATATATGGGATTTAGATGGAATTAGGACTCAATTCATGAACTTAGCACCCGTACTAACTACCAACTTCGCTTGCTGGCTGACGTTTAAGTTTGCATAACACTGTAATTTACGGTTATCATTGCATATTTCACACAAATTAATTGGTTAGTTCCATAGCTTATGCAAAATTTGGTGTTAATTAAGTGGCGTATATTTAAGTGTTTTTGGGTATATTTACCCACAATAAGAGATTGTGATCACTACTCGATTAACTAATAGAAAAAAGTGCATGCAATCCCTCCGCGCGGAAGAAGTGAAACCGACTTACTCTGTTGTGTCGGTCGCGTTAAACGTTTAACGCAACCTTGTTGGAAGTCGCATAAGAAGTTTCACTTCAAAAAGTGCGTGGAGTCCCTCCGCGTGGAAGAAGTGAAACCGGCTCACTCTCTTTCTCTCTCCTACTTTCTACTTTTGTGTATCTTTCTTTCTCTCTCCCTCGGTTGCGTTAAACTTTAAACGCAACCTTGTTGCAAGTCGCATAAGAAGTTTCACTTAAAAAAGTGCTTGGAGTCCCTCCGCGCGGAAAAAGTGAAACCGACTCACTCTCTTTCTCCCTCCTACTTTCTACTTTTGTGTATTTTTCTTTCTGTCTCCCTCGGTTGCGTTAAACATTTAACGCAACCTTGTTGGAAGTCGCATAAGAAGTTTCACTTCAAAAACTACATACATTATGTTACATTACATCACTTCTAAAATCCCTGAAGGGTAAAGCAAAGGGGTAACTATAGCACACCCACATTTTGCCAGTTCTGTTATATTTGTGAAGGAAAAAACCCACGTTCTGTAGTAGATTTTAACGGGCAAATGAATAAAAGTAATGGTTGTTACATAACTATACTAATAATAAAGCTGAAGAGTTTGTTTCTTTGAACGCGCTAATCTCTAAAACTACCAGTTAGATTTGTTTTTTTTGTTGCATTTTATAGTCTATTTTTTCAGGAAGGCTTTAATAGGCGTCTTAACATGCTAGAACCCTTAGGAGCCGAGCTAAAAATAACGGCAAGCGAAAACGAAGTTCCTAAGGGCACGCGATGCGATGCAACATCGGGTGGGTCGTGGGAACCAAAAGTCGGGGGTAGCAGCTAGTATAAAATATAAACGTTGTTATCTCATTCCTTTTAATGTATAATTCATGATAAATAAGAAACCGTTCCTACATTAATCATGAATTAAACATCTCGATCCCGATTTCTCGGAATCTCGTTTGTGGATGACACAAACTGATTATTTACTTCTGAAGAAACAACTTTCATTATGATAATCAAACTTTTTATTGGGTTTTTGTTTGGCTTTCATTACTTTCTTATTTTTTTTAAACTTTGAACTTATTACGATTCGGAGTTGTTTATGCGTTTTGGATTGTACATAATATGTCTACATAGCAGAGCTGTGGGTTGGTATTTACAACTGGCAACACAAATATATTCTGTGACATCGAAGGAACACCAAAGCTATCTGACGAGTCATACAACACCATAATAATCCCTGCTGCTTTGGAAGGTCATCACTCAAGATTGGACTCAAGATCTAAAAGGCGACAATTTTTTTTAAAGCCGATGCAGCATCTGTTATTTTGGTGGCACATGTATCGTCAGATTGTTTTGGTTTTCTTTCGACGTCACATGTTTGTGCTGCTACTTGTATATGCCTTCCAGAAATGAACACATAGTTTTGCCGTCATCTAGATGACAGACTTTAATAGATAAATCATAAAATCAGTTATTACTGTCATACTGTTCATAGTAATATTTTTATGCTCGTGAGTATACCCACTGCAGTTACAATTATTAAAACTTATCACAACAAGAATATGTATTTATTCATATAAAAATGTTTAAGTAGTAATATTTTTGAAATAAAACTCTTTATCAAATAAAGAGGAATATCTAAGAAAATCTAATACTGCTCAACATCAAACCAGTACCTAAGCAATTTTCATATTTTCATTCGCATTTTGTAACGAAAACAGTTTTCTTCATAGCAGATCTCAGCATTTTATTACTAACTTTACACTATTTCTATTGCGATGTCATATTTCTGAGAGCTTCAAAGAGAAATGCATTTAACTTTCAGTTGTGACATTAAAGTAATAGAGAAATAAATATAAGCAACTTCTAGTAGTTTTCAAGATTCGCTAGGGAACTGTTTAAACATATTAATATCATAACGGTACCTTGTCAATATATAAATGAGAACATCATGTAGGTACGTAAGGAAACAATTAAATCTTTTCAGTAAAAAAGGTGAAAGACACACCTACGTGACTTGACTTAGGGACCAATAATTACTTCAACCAGGTTTCAGACTGGCTAAAGTAGACTCATCCTTCATGTGATACTATTTAAAATGCTACAATAAAATACCTGCCCACATAGTCCAACTGATTGAAACGAAATTTAAATCTTGTATATAACGCACACTATGTAGCCAAGCATATTATAAGTAGGGGGATTACATTGCTGACAAAAAACTTGGCTAAACGCTGCTTGTCCTGCTCTAAAAGAACGGTTAAACTTTGATTAGCATACGAAAATATGGTTGGAGCTACTGAAGATTATAAAAACTAGATATTTTTGCATTGTATAAATTCAATCTCTTAATATTGTATAATTGCATACCACATGACATGTGTACGCACTATATTCCTACTATAAAGCTACCATGTACTGGGTATGTCTTGTATTGTACACGCACGCATTGCATGGTTGAATGTTGCTGATTCATACGTCATGTTCGTAAACGGGCGCCATCAGTAGGGACTGGTCATCGCTTAGCTGCCGTGGCTTTTTTTAAATTTCTGAATGGTTCATCTTTCTGCCTGACTGGCCCCTTGACAATTCAAAAGTGCCTGTTTTTGGTTAATTTGAAGTAAATGCTTGGAGTTTGAATTTAATTTAACGATTAAAACAAGTTCTGCTAAAGTACAGACATACATTTTAACATCCAAGTCTTCAGTCACACGTGCGCTTATTGGTTGCGTTTCGTTGTAACAATGATTAAAATATTGATTGCTGTACGAGTACCTATATTAATGACCAATTTTCGAATGGCATTTACAGTCAGCGTCAAAAAATTTATTGCAAAATAAAATTGTGTACTTTGATCTAGGTACAGTCAGCGTAAATAATATCGGGGCGAACAGACTGTTCAAAATGATTTCATCAACTAAGAAGATTTAACTTTATCTCAAGTAGATAAAGTTCTTGCCAGAATGACATTTGTCCTGTATTGTCTTCATTCTGAAACATTCCTTGTGTCGAGTTCATATTTAATTTTCATAGTTGTTTAGATCATTTTGAGCAGTCTGTTCGTCCCGATATTATTTACGCTGACTGTACCTAGATCAAAGTACACAATTTTTATTTTGTAATAAATTTTTAGGAACTTGCCGTCACCCAATTAACAAAAACTTTTCTTACCTTCTATAGAAATTAGTACTTTTCGGCAAAGGATATTTATCCGCCGAATAAAAACATAGCTCAATAGTATGACAATATAATTTAAATTTTAACGATAATTCCGAAGGACATCGCGGCATGCCAAAGAATATGCATAATTGCCGTCAATTTTCGCTTGCTTGTAGTGATGCCAAAATATCCCCTGCCGTGCCGTGAGGTCTTCGCAGACATTCTTTTTATGGTAACGTCATAGACACTGCAGCGCTTTAGAGTGTGGTACCAAAATAAGTTTTTTCTGCATCAAGCTTCCAAAAAGCTACTAAATCACTGAACATCTATGCCAAAAGCAGCATCTCTACTAATACATTAACATTATACATAACTTAATCAGTCTAGAATATTCTCACTGCTTGGACTCAAGCGTCCTCTCTGTGAGAAGGAGTGGGCCATAATCCACCACGCGGGCCCAGTTAAGTTGGTAGATGACCCAAGTTTTCAAGTTTTCGGTTCTAGGACATCCCGGTTTCCTCACAATATTTTCCTTACGACCTAAAACTCGTAAGTCGCAGCCATTACCACTTGGCTACCACTCTGCTCCCTTAACATTATAATTAAAGTGTATTCTTACCTTCCCTCTATGCGTCCAATTAATAGTATTGGGCGGTTCTGGCGTATGTCTGACAATACATGTCAGGTTTATCGTAGAACCCGCGTAAATGAACAGGTCTGGTCCTCCCATGACCTCTGTCTCAGGTTCTGTGGACAAGGGGTACATGTGAGTACATTGTTAGACACATGTAAGGGATAATTGGAGTATTTGGTTACGTGTAGCTGATGTACTGAACTTTGATGCTGGTTAGCATCAAGGCTTAATATCCTCTCGTATAGCCGCAGACATAGGCTTCATAACTAATCCACTGTATGTACTTCGCATTGATCTATCTTCTTCAACATACTAACTTCCTCGTTTTAATTTATAAAGAACCTTTTTCTCTTATCTACAAAAATATTTCTTTGTTCATTAACACCGTGAGTAACCATTATTAAATAATAAAATAAAATAATATAAAAAAACATCTTTTATTTACAGACTACATAGACCCACATTGTGTTTGTATCTAAATGAGCTTATAAGCTACGTTAGTATATACTTGGAACACAAAAAAAGGTGATAATATATCGACTACAGATAGTTTCATCAAGACCCATGTAATACATGAAGCTTGATAAACCTATCCATGGTAGGGGCCCATCCAGCATTTCAGCAAACACCCTCAAGATACTGTTGTGGCTTCCTCCCACTTGCGTGTCATCGACGCCACCTTCTTACGCATTATTGCGAAACAGTCGTCAGAGTGCGCATCGACGAACATAGATATGTTCGCCGATGCGCACACTGACCCTATTGCAGCGCGTCAGGTGACGCACTGCAATAGGGTGGAAGCCTCAACAGCACCCTAAACGTATTATTAAATTGTACTCGCACAACATTGTTTGCTTTTTGGGTATGATTAGCCCAAAGGCTGCTGGTGTACAATTATTAATAATAATATTTTCCTAATTTCATGTTTTGTTTTTGCCTTGAATGGTTCTTAGTCCATCAATCGGTCAAGGTCAACTGTTTTGTTTGCTTAGATAATAATGGTATATAAAATATATAGTGAACAATATTTGAAACTGATGAAAAATGCCTAAGGTCCAAGGTCCCAGGCTACTATCTGTATCATAACTTTCAGACATACTGAGTACCTAACTATCTTTATAATTATGTATGAAATGAAATTTTTTATACTGGAAATAGGACATCGGAATCACTTGTATATGTAAGATCATTTACAAAAATAATAGTTAAAAAAACTAAAAAACACGATTTAAAAACCAAACTAAAAAAGGAGAAAATAATTTAAATCAATTAAAAAGCGTGGGGTGTCTTTTGAGGTATTTTTATAATCAATTAATGTCAAGCACCCCACGCTTTTTAATTGAATTAAATTATTTTCTCCTTTTTTAGTTTGGTTTTTAAAGCGTGTTTTTTTAGTTTTTTAAACTATTATTTATTTTCTATTTTTTAGTTCTGCTAACTACAAAAACGTGATTTTTTTTGTCATTTTTTTTTTAAATTGTTGAATTGTCATCGGTCCTCGACAAGTTTACAAAGTTTCAATGAAATCTGACCGTTAAAAGTGGGTCAAAATCGCGCTCAAAGGAGTCGGTTACATACAAACTTACAAGTGAAGCTAATATAAAGTAAAAATATAAGCTAGGTGGAGTCGACATTTCGTATCTGACTAACCCCGGGAAGAAATGGCGAAACAAACTCGAGAGTCAAAGTCTCTTATAGAGTTCAGATATAATCTTAGTCAGATCATGTGAAAACAATAAAGATTATAGTGCCTGAAATGGTCTTGTGGGAAAAGAACCACACAGATTTGAGTGGACCAGTCCAGTCAGTGCAAGCTTGTCAGTAATCGTGTAGCCCAACTCAGCACTTGAGGAGCTCAACAACACGACGAACAATACCTAAGAAAGGACACCAAAAGGATGTAGGTAAATATAAATATTCATCCATGTCAATGTGTTTATTTAAATGGTGTAAAATGATGATTTTGCATGATTATAAAAATGTCAAGTTGTAAGGTTTCATCACAAGACTTAGCAAAGCGAGTTTGCAAATGAATATGAATAATAAAATGAATTTAAGTGCTTACAAGATTGAAAAAACAGTTCTCTCAAAAAGTTTTAAACAAAAAATAAAATAGAACTTTTCACACTTTGTCCCCTCTGTTACCTGTGGTTTCTAAACTGCTGAAATATCTTTATAAACTTAAGAACTGTAGTTGTCTTATTCCCTAAACAAATAAAACTAAAACTATTTTCAAACTGCAAAGTGCAAACTGTGCTAAGTTTGTAAATAAATAAATTCTGCTCAAGAAAATACGTGCGGGTGAAAACTTCTTCTAAAGTTTACAATTGATGACACGTTGATATGTTTATAACATTCCACGTGCTATGTTATAAAAAAAACTAGCTTCTCCCTACGGTTTCACCTGCGTGGATTCCGGAAACTATCCCACGGGGATGTGCTACTACCGGGACAAAAAGTATCCTATCATCCAAATCCATTCAGTAGTCATAACGTGCAATGGTAACAGACAGACAAATAATAAATGCAAAATAATTTGTTTTTAATTTTTATTAAACAGATTTTTAGTATTATTATTATTTATTTATTTCAATCAACATTGGATCATACAATTAAACTAGATATTTTTTTAAATTAATTTTAAAAATTAATTAATTTATGATTCTAAATGTCCAACTCAGATATAATAAAACTATTTTTTTTTATCATTTTAATGAATTAATAATATGAATTTATAATTAATTTGAAGAAATCATCATTCTCCTGACTTATTCGAATTTATTTGAGGTCGGCACAACATGTCTGTCACCCAAAAAAAAATAAAGAAAATAATTGTAGTTATTGGATACATGAAGTGGGCTGCCATTGTAAGACGACTAAAATGTCACGGTGTATACCACGTATATGGTAAGAAAGTATACTAGTCTTCATATTATCTAAGGTATTTCATACCTTCAAATTGTAATAAATTTTAAGCCGATTAAAATGAAACAAATAGTAAAATAAATAATACCCCAAAGTACGGGTTCTGACTTTATTTCCAATTCCTTAAACCTAGGTAAACTCATAAAAAGAGATACAAAAATTTAAATAACCATGTTAATTTTAAAATAAAAATGGGGCCAAAATACGGGTATTTTGATATTAATCGATATTTTCGTATCCCTAACTTAAGACATTCTTAGTGTCCCATACAAACTTTCACCTACTCTTTCCTATTTAACCCCATTATAGGATTATTTTTGAGACAAAAAGTAGCCTAGGTACTTGCCGTGGATGACGTCTGTCTCCTTGGCGTGAACAAGTAACTTAAAGATACACAGATAGACAGACAGAGTTACTTTCAAAAATATAATAATAATATGGATAAGTGTTTCAGAAAACAATATTCTAAAAAATATATTAGATTTCATGAATTCACCAGGCTGTTCTCCACTTGAACTAAAAAAGCGTAAGTATAAGCAATATTTTGGCGAATATAATGTTATACTATTTTTCTGAACCCCTTGACACAAGACAATCGACTAGTTTGGGTGTAATATTAATATAGGTACTAAAGAGATTTAGAATGTTATTATTGCCTCCAGAAAATACTAGAATGAGGTGGGTTCATTGCTGAGTAATAACTGGCACAGGGGTCGATAGATCAGGTTAAGCTATGCTTGCGAAGGTCGGTCTGTAGATAGGTGACCATCTTAATATACCGAGACCCCTCTGAGCATCGAGTATATAACCACTAGAGAGCGCATAGGCCGATTTTTTCTAAGGACACGACTCACCACTGCGGGCCGGGGGACGAGGAAGAATGCGCGGCTGAAATTCGTCAGTTCAAGGTCAAGTTGCGTAGGTATGCCTGGTTAGGGATTGCTCTACTTGATTAAGGGAAAATAGTCGATAACAATAAAATGGATTACAAATTATAAAAAATACTCAATAAAAATCACATAATAATATTTAATCAAAATCAGTCATTTACAAAAAGAAAAACAAGTATCCTGTCATTATTGATTATTAAAATTAATTAATTTGGTATATGTTTTTCGAATTAAAGTTTTAGGGTCCTGATTGTTCTTGGTAAAAAATTATAAACGAGCGTATACATATTTCTGAATTTTGCATTGTGCTAATTCAATCAAATGATTTGTTGATTCTATTATTTTAATTTATTATTATCGATATCGACTTCAGCTATAGGTAACATAACACAGAGTTTTACGATAAAAATACAAAGGGAAGGAGAGGGGTAAAAGTTTCCTAATGAAAGAAAGGGACTTTTCCAAAAGACATCAACGCGCGCGACTCACCCGTGTGCTCGTTCACCCAACCACCATTTTAAGTAGACCTCTGCGGCGGCTCATAATCTGATTAAATCAAAACTAATTTTCATAGTGTTTACTTACCGATGAAAAGTTATGCCATCCTTTTTGCAACTAGATGTCTTGAAAAGTTTCTTGAAGTAAAAGCATTTTTATGCGTTATAAATTGCATAAAAAATTATAACAATTTGTAATTATTTAGCGTGCACACAGGTCTAACACTTGGTCATAACTAAAATGGTTACTAGTACCGTAGCCTATACATAGGCGATAAAATACTAATAGTTTTCGTGCGTCGGGGCTGTATGCGCAGTCTAGAGCTGGGTACTCACTTAGCAGTGTTGCATGTAACGTATCAGATGCTGTATCAACCTGCAAGTGGGTACGGCTCGTCCACGATCCACCGCGTATCTAGCTACGAGCTGCCGGATCCGCAGTGCTTGCCGCTTTGTGTTCGCAGTGATACCGCCAGTCGGCGGGTCACTGCGAGCTTATAGCGCTCCACGCGCGAGCGGCTCGCAGCGGGCTCGTGCTTACGTACTCACTTGATACCGTATCTGATACATTACATGCAACACTGCTAAGTGAGTACCCAGCTTAGTGGCTTTATAGTCTTTGCCTCTGAGCCTCAAAAACCATGTTAAATCTTTGATCCCATACTGTCAATCGTTGTAACATATTGGTACTCAGCTACATCTGGTTAGACTGGAAGCCGACCCCAACAGAGTTAGGAGAAAGCTTGGTAGATGATAAATAAAATAGTGGAGAGAAACTCTGTATCTACTTCAGTTACTCATAACCAGAGATCGGATATTCGGATGCATATTTACCTAAAAATAATTTTTAGCTATGAAAGTATGGCAGTGGCTTTATAAATTATTTTGTAATATTTATTAAAAACCCCGGGATTCTTAGATTGCATAACTATTCAGATGTGTATTAATTTAAAATTAATGTTTAACCCGATACAAATATGTGTATGTACTGGAGGAGGGGTGGTTTGTATTAGTTAAAACAAAAATAAACAAATTACTTACCTAAATTAAGACTTTTTCGATACAAAAGCGCATTCCATGTTAGCCAACAACTTAACTTTAGGTGAATATGCATCCGAATATCCGATCTCTGCTCATAACATCACGCAGACGAGTACCTATATTACATTCACATTTCTCCACTTATTTTTAAGTCCCATGTAATAGAAGACGAGGTTTTTGCCACCATGGCACAAATTCAGACACTGAGAAACTCCAAATAGAAAAACCCGACACCACTTTTCCCGACCTAGGAATCGAACCTAGGACCTCATGCTTAACAGTAGCGCTTTCAACCACTAGACCAACAAAGCACACTTTAGTTACTTTAATTCAAAAAAGGGTATTTACGTCAACGAGTCAACTAGAGCAATAACCTCCTCACGAGCATAAATTCTTCAACACCGAAACAAAAGAAGATCGAATATTGAAACACGTAACGTAACAGCTCCATACATAACCGTCACTCACAAAAACGCAATAACGCGGAGAATATCAGCAGCCCTTAACAAAAAATAGTTGCCATGAAATTTTGCTTCATTACTCCGACGGCAACTTTGACATTTTCTGAGAGACAGCTGTTCCTTAACGCAGGTTCCATTTCACGTCGGATAGAAAGGCAAAGGGACATTTTTTAGGTAATTTCTTTTTCTATTCTTTTTCTTTACCCTTTGAAAGAATTAGGAAGGCTTGAATGATATTCATTGTAGTGTGTTATAATAATAATATTATTCGAGCTATTTTGTGTGAAAAGGTCAAGATTTTTCTTTTTTAAATGAATTTTCTTAGGCGGTTCTAATCACTACATATTATAAAACAAAGTCCCCCGCCGCGTCTACCTGTCCATCTTTCTGTCCGCCATAAACTCAAAAACTACTGAACGAATTTTCATGCGGATTTCACTAATAGACAGCGCGATTCATGAGCAAGGTTTAGGTGTATGAAGACGCGGGGGAAACCACAGACAAAAGCTAGTTGAACAATAATTGAGAGTGAAATTTGAAGGACGCGTCGTGTTTAGGCACATTTCGTTACATGAAAGAGAAGAAAGATATAATAAATTCTGAAGTTCACTTCTATCAGTTTTTTCTAGAAAGTTTTATTTTCCTTAGTTCTTACATTTAGGCTTGCTTGCACCGTCAATCGCTAAATGCGATTATGCTAAACGAAGTTAAAATATCGTTTTGTTTCTATCAATCGTTTGAATCTTCAAAAAATCACACAATTCTCTGACCTTGTCATATGACAAGGTCAGAGAATTGTGTGATTTTTGGTACTAGTGGGCCTTAAAATTCAATATCCTATTGTATATTTATATTATTATGGCTAGCACATACTTTAAAAAATCTGTTTTATGGTGATTAAATTCAATATTGAATTACGGTTGAAATAACTCAATAACTGTTTCCCGTTTAATGTTTAAACCAACACAAAATATAAAATGGAACCCCAACCCTTACACTAAATAAACTTTCGATAGCCTAAAACAATATCGACTCACCATTTCCTAACTAGGAGCAAACAAACAAAATACGAACCTAAATAACTTTAATATCGAATGAAATACTAATAGAATAAACGGACGGAGTAAACATCGGGTAGGTACCTATATTATGTTTTAAGGGTCTGTGTAGACGTGCCACAACTATACAAAAGTGGCAAAAATGTGACCATACACAAAATTGAATGCAAATTATTGGGGACCCTCGCCTGGTTAAATTTCATTATCAATACTTCAAGTATCGAAGTCCATTGGTGGACATAGGCCTCTCCCAGGCTGCGCCACAACACTCTTTCCTACGCCTTCCGCATGCAGTCTGTCCGAGGCACGTTTTTGAGGTCGCCGGTGCATCTAGCTGGGTGGTCCCCACACCACGCTTGCCGATACGCGGTGTTCACTCCAGGACTCATCTACTCCATCGGCCATCGCTCCTTCAAGAAATATGGCCAGCCCACTGCCACTTCAGCTTGCTTACTCTGCAAGCTATTTCATGACGCATTATTTTAATGTGGACGACTAATGGGCGTTACATTACAAGTTACGCTCCACCAATCTGTACCCCGCATAGACTTGACCACAAATGTTGCCATATTCATAGCACTCATACGCAAGGGGCTAATCACGCAATCCCGCAAAAAACTGACTTACATTTTAAAGTAAAATTAAAATTGATATAATTTATTTTTTATAGACTATCAATAATAATACTATTTCAGTCCGGCCGACCGCTGTCAGTGGGACAATTCTAGTAGCTAATAAAGATCAAATTAAGCGAAACCATATTCATTTGTATCAAACTGACAGGTGTTAAGAACGCATTTTCTCGACGGCCAGACTGAAGGTATAAGTAAAGATTAAGGTTCAATTAAACAGCATGTGTTTGGTAACAATTTGATAGTGACAGCGCATTAACGTTTTAATTTTATATGACGGGCGGGTTAATGTTAATATTGTTGGTCCAAGAAAGATGAGACACCAGTTTTCACCACCGGTTAACCTCACGAAAATTCCATTCTTTCTCTCTCCGTGATCTACCGTGACACCAAGCTATTTGTGTCGACTTCAAGTTTAATGCCAAGAATTTCTCCAATTCACAAACGTATATTGGCTGCAAAATATTTTCTAGGTTCTTGTGAAAAATATGGTGCAGTAACGTAGCTTGTTACAATCTTTGGACAGTTTCGAATGGCCCTGAATTTGGCGGCCGTATCCAAGTTTTGAATGGACCTCATTCAGAGTAATTGGAACCCATCCAAATAGGAATGCATATATGTGGGTGAGTATTTTAGAAGTGGATTATTGTTCTAGTTATTCATGGTTGTGATAACATTTTAGTGGACGAAAACAAGATATTAGATGCTTATATGGATTCCACTGGAATTCTTGTGAATGAATTTATCAAGGTTCAGTGTCGTCGAAATAAATTGTTCAAAAAATTCACGACAAAGTTGAAGTGAGTACGATTATTGACTAGTATTATTATTTTAGTAGGTGGACTCAGTTTTTAGTTCCATGGTTATAACCGATATAAGGTTTTTTTGCATTCATTATGAACTAGATTCTACCCGCGAGTTCCAACCGCTTGGAAACCAACTAAACACTGTAAAATTTGACAATAGTGTAGATTTCTACCAGTGAATGTTTTTTTTTTTTAAATCGAATTATTACAGAAGTACTCTCTAGAAAGAGATTCCCTCACACAAAAAAACATACAATTTTAACATTTTGTTAAGATAGGTAATTATAAATTACATAATAATTACGATGAAGAATACCTGACAACAAAACTACCGCCAGGCATATTCTATAAATTAATAGGAATCTTTGATCACTAACCTACTATATTAAGATGTACAGCATGCCCTATAGGCGGCGTGGTGGATATCTGGCACTCGTACTGGCCGGAGTCGCGGCGCTGCGGGCTGCGGATGCGCAGTGCCCACTCCTCGGAACGCGGCTTGTGCTGCGCCTCGAAGCGCTGGTCCGATGTGTACGTGTAGCGACCCACCGTCAGCAGGTGGATGTCGCGGTGGCGGACCCAGGATACCTGCACGACAGAAATAACATTATAAGAAAAAAATACTTACTTGTTTTCATTACGGTCGTAACTAAAATTACTGCCGAAACAGCACGATGATAATGCGACAGTTTTCCGATGTGGGTTTTCACATTTATAGCTAGCTGTTTTCTTTGCGAAGTGTGCCGAAACAACTTACTTCCGGCACTTTGAGCCCCAGTCTACACTGATATTTTTATTGACCTCTCCAAAAAGGATCTCCAGGATTTCGGGTGAGCAAAAATCATTCTAGCGCCACAGTTTTAACTTTTACAGCTATCATCGTTTAACGTTATTTGTCTTTGTATATATATGTTTTTCTTTCTTCTTTGAAACATGTAGGTATGCTTGTGCAAGATCTAACCGTTACTTAAATAAACCTAAATGTTCAAACCCAAAATATTGATAGATGGAATGTAAACTGAATTTCAATACGAATTCAAACACTATTATGCCAAACTTTCTCATCCAAACATACATTAGAAACTGAAGTACATGAAACTTACAGAATAACCTTAGAAGTACCGTTAGGTTAATCAAAATGGCATCGCGATAACTAATCCCGATGATTGCCCTGTCTAACTTATTTGAAATGGGTCGAACAATGATAACAAGAAAATAGTTATTCGTAGGTTTAACCAAGAATAACTTAACTTGTAACGATGACAATGGTATTGAAAGACAAAGCAAGTAAAGATATAAAAGAAGACACTTAAAAGTTGAATGCCAGGAACTCTATAGAGCTTTGACTTGACCCATAACATAAAAGTTGGTTTACAGGCATGCCAAATGTAGCATTCTATTGCTGCATTATAAGTGATAACTAAAACATGTTTAAATGCCTTTAGAACTTGCTGTTTTCGTTGAAATCTATAAACAATTATTACATTTAATTTACCTTAAGTGTAGGTTATAATAATTGTAGAAATATTTAATGAGTGCTGTATATTATTACAATGCTATTCTAGGATGTGATGTCCGTGTACAAAAGTAAAAATCGTTGTGAAAATATAACTGTAAAAATTGTGATCGCGAAAAGATTAGGGAGCGTAAAATATAAATTTAAACGCGATAATTTTGATTAAGTTACATTTCCTGTAAATTGATAAAAGGTGGGGCAGGCTCTGGCATTGTCTTTTAAAGGTTTTCAAGTTGAGTGAAATAGACACAATAGATTTAGACGATACACAAAAAACAAGAGAACATTTTCTTTTGTGAAACCTCAATACGGGCCCACGCCAGAACAAATAATCTATTGTTTTAAGACTATTACAACATGATTTGATGATGAACTGTTTGACTTTGGTCGTTCCAATAAATTATATTTATTTCGTTACTGAATCACATTACTGGTAGCCAGCACCATCTCACTATTAAAGTGAAGCCCTCCCCTATAAATTTTAGTCTTAATTGCGTTAGATAATTTTAAAAAACTTGATTAAGAATTAAAATTAGTAATAATATAAATAATCGTTTTCAATACAAAAATGTTGTCTTTGGATCTGCATTTTGTAGGTTTTGCTACAGACTTCTGAAATTAAAGTTAGTTTTCACTTTGTAATGTTTTTTTGGATATGGTTGTGTTTTTTTTTTAAACGAGACACCCCACACTTCTCCGAATACCACTAATTGTTATGTAGACAACGGTGACAAAAAGATCATCATCAAGATACACAAAGTAGATACAATACGTATTATCCAAGCTAACGCAAAAACTAAGAAAGAAAAGTAATACAATTTATCCTTAGGCCTACCCAATCCATTAAAAACTCTTTCAAAAAAAAAAACAACTGACTTCCAAAAAACACTACAAAGTGAAGAAATATTTAATTTCGGAAGTCGGTGTCTTTGGAACTGTATTTTAATTTTTTGTCACCGCCTTCCGAAATTAAAGTTATTGTTCACTTTGTAGTGTTTTTTTGGAAAAAGTATGTTTTTTCACTTTTTAGTGGTTCACATGTCGTGCTTACCCCTTCACAGCATACCGGCATGATGTTGTGTTATGAACTGGTGTAAGCAATAGACAGATATGAGATTTCAGTAATCCCAGTCCATTTGCTATCATTTATTGAGGAGTTCCGTTGCCTATCTCCAAAGTTCTGCATCAGATCTTCACCAAATTGAAATGAGACCACTCCGAGAAAGTACTCTTCCAAAAAATACCTAAATCGCTTCGTGTGCCTATAAAATTTTAAGAGTTCTCTCTATTTCTCCAGGATCCCATCATCAGATCCTGACTTGATGATCATGGGACCACCTGGGAAGTATACCCTTTCAAACAAAAAAAAAATCCAAATCTGTCCAGCCATCTTCGAGTAATCAGGAAAAATACATAAAAAATTAAAAAAAGGTTCTGGCGAATTGAGAACCTCCTCCTTTTTGAAGTCGGTTAAAAAAAGATTTTTTTAAATCGACCCACCATTGTCGGAGAAACCGCGGAACATTCATACTAAAAAACAAAAGAATTGAGAACCAGCTCCTTTTTGAAGTCGATTAAAAAAAAAACTCTATGAGTTGTGATGTTGATGATAACGTTTCTCAATTTATTTCTAAAGCCAATATCTTTAGTCAATCCAACTATTTACCCAACAGGTAATATGGACCTAAGTTGGATAATTTCAAGACTGCCTTTCAACTCCCAAAGCGGGGTTCCATTGCAGAAATAAGTTCTATACGATTCGGAAATTGCCTATTGTAAAGTCGAGCAAAACTGTGTTCGAAGACTTTGCGAGACCTATACCCAAGCTTAATATTACAGCTTCTATACAACCAAACAATCTTGCGACACCTGCCTCTGAATATAACTTTATCATAACTTTGTTCACTTGTACAAATTTTGTTAACCTGAGCTGCTTCTGCTGCAGTTTTGTTTTAATTGCTAGAACTTGGGTATGCTGGATCGTTGGGTTGTTAAGTATTGAGTTTGTTTTGCTTTAATTTGACTTAATTCTGTTATTTTTATCCAATCATCATCATCATCATATCAGCCGAAAGACGTCCACTGCTGCCATAATCGCCACGCTTGGCAGGCGGGTTGGCGATCGCAGTATGGTGGTCAAATGCATAGAGAACGCTGCTGCCCATTCTCTAGTAAGTCCCTTAGTCGCCTCTACGACACCCACGGAAAGAAATAGGATGGTGCTATTCTATTACGTCCGGCACTACACGGAACTCCGGCACCACATGTAACCTTCAATCATCCTTTCATCCAATGGATGCTTTAAAAGAAAAGAAGAAAGAAAGAAAATAAAAGTTTAGCACAGACTACAAAATATATTAAACTTAAAACATGACTATTGTCAGTTTAATTTAAAGTTAGTAGTCTCTTAAAAAAAAACAGCAGGTACATAACGTACATAGTCAGCTTATATTGTTCCCACTGCTGAGATACAGGCCTTCTCTCTATGAGAAGGTGTGGGCTATAAACCGCAACGCGGGCCCAGTGAAGGTTTGTGGATGTCACATCTCTAAGAATTTTATGTTCTAAGACATGCTAGTTTCCTCACGATATTTTACTTCGCCATTAGAGAGCACTGGTGATGAAATTAAGTATCCAAAGTCCTGGGTTCGAACTCATAACTTACATTCGTAAGAAAGGGCCGATACAACTGGGCAACCACTGCTCTAAAAAAAACAGTAATAAATTAAAACTGAATGATAACATAATTATAATGTTCTATCTGTTTCGTTTTCTGATTTATTACTGTTTTTTTAGAGCAGTGGCGGCCTGGTACATCAACAATCCCTACACTAATCGTTATAGACAAGACCTTCGACTACTAAACACAAAATATTACAGTCAAATTAATTCCTATCTCAAATTTCAACCGAATCCGCAATAGACTAATCATTCGGTACATTAAAACTGCCAATAAACGTAATACTACAGTTTGGTACAGATTTCAAAGCGGCTAGCTAACTATTCATCGTAGAAGTACGAACGGAAACTATGACTGAAATAGAGGGACAGGACTTTGAAGCTTCAGCCATTGGTCCCTATTCAGTTTTTGAATATGCTAAATTGGAAATAGAGCTTGGTAATTATGCTTTAGAGGTAATTCTTGGTTTGATTTAGGTTAATTGATTTTGTATTGATAAGTACCAACATTTTTTGAATATTAACACAATAGCCGGAGTTTATTGCGTAAGTGAAAAAGATAACTAAATTACAAAATCACACAAATATTAGATTTATATCGTGCCACAATTATGTGGCACGATATAAATCTAATATTTGTGAACAATTTTTATGAAATGTCAACATTAGTTGACATTTCATAAAAATTGTGACAGTAGCTGTTGACGACGTATTAGCGACAGCGGTTTGCGATGGCTGAGAGCAGGCAAGTTATTTCTGTATTTAATTGTTAAAACATATTTTTTTTCTAAACCATTTTTTGCATACTGAATGTTGTTTTTGTTTTATACAAACTTATACTCTTTGACATTCTGATGATTATTATAATACAATTTGACATGAATTGGAGAAGTATAATGTTACTACCATTTCAATTATCGTGAATGTGAGGACTATGTAGATCATGTTTTATTTTTGGTTTTTATTTTTCATCTCTTTTCAGTTAATTTTAATGTTAATCTGGCAGTTTGAGTACTTTATGCGGCCTACCAAGATGTCCTTTCTGTGTTATTGTTCGTCGAATCACTATGTTCCATATGTTCTAAGTTGAGCTACAAGATTACTGATAACTGTGTGCACTGACAGGACAGGTCCACTCAATCTGTGTGGTTCTTTCCTCAAAAGACCATTTCAGACTCCAATTCACATGGTCTTCACATGATCTGACCAAGATTATGTCTAGACTTTAAAAGAGACTGTGACCTCTGATTTTGTTTCGGCCTTTCTTCTCAGAGTAGTCAGATAGGAAACGCCGACCTCGTCTAGTTTAAAAAAATATGAGTAAAAGTGTTTTTACAAACCTACTTACAGAAATAAAATCATTTATTATTTATGAAATGGGCCTGCGGTCGGCCTAAGGCCCACCGTCCACGATATTTCTCAAAAAAAAAAAATATCACGCGAGTAAGTCGCGTGGTATACGAACAGCTATTGATATACTAGTAGGGACCCTGCCAGGGGTGCGGCCTGCCAGGGGTGCGGGTTGTTCGAAAGAGATACCGCGGCCCCTGGCACACAGGCAATTGAGGGAACACGGGTGGGTTTTAGTCAGCAAAAGTCTGACACGCCCTCCCGCTCCACCCAGAGCGGGAGATGTTATTTGATGATTTCCCACCCAAAAAATAAAAAGGTTCATGGACGACGGCATTTATTGACAAAATAAATTTTATAAAACTACTCACAGTTCTATTTTGCAAATTCTTTACTTTGCACAGCAAAAGGACTGGGTGTCCCACAAGGCCGGTCACGTTGTCAGGAGTACTAGGGTCAAAGTATGGGGCTCCAGGGGTCTGTGGCCAATCTTCTAGGAACTCTGTCCTAAACCTTCTGGAAGATTCCGATACTGTGCTCTGGTCCCGGGGTCGGTTGTTGCCACTGTCTTGACGGCACACTGTGAACAACGTTATAATATTATTCGCTACCAAAAACAAATTCTAAAACTATATTTTTGATCTCAGTGTCATTCCCATACTTCATATCAATTACTTTTATTCCAAAATATGCAAGGCACAGTTTTGACTTCGCTATAGTTTTCTTATGTATTTATCTATACCTATAAAAGGAGAAAATATTTATAAAGAAATCATATCTTAAGGGCTAAATCCTTGGGCAAGCCACAACTGAGGCGGTAAGTCCCCTCTTTGAGGACTGGCTTGAGAGGCGCCACAGCGTCCTCACCTTCCGCTTGACGCAGGTCCTCACAGGACACGGTTGTTCCAGGAAGTTCCTGTTTCGGATAAGGCGGGCGGAAAAGCCCGGGTGTTTCCACTGCAAAGATCGCTCTGAGGACACGGTGGAGCATACTGTGGAGGTCTGCCCAGTTTGGGCAGAGCATCGCTGTGTCCTCGCGGAGACGATCGGTGGCAGAGATCTCTCGCGTCCGGCTTTGGCTTAGGCCATGGTACGGAGCGAGAGTGCATGTATAGCCGTCACCTCCTTCTGCGAAGCAGTAATGCTCGCAAAGAGGGAGCCAGCGCACGTGAGGGAGAGGCAGTATTTGCGCTCTCACGGCCTTTGTCGCCGCAGGAGACGCCCTGGGCGTCGGGAATCCCAGGCTGATTCCCGGCCACCGTAGGCGCGGGTTTGCAGACGGCGAGTAATGGGTAGCTCGCTGTCCAGTAAGGACTGAGCCCGGGTCAACGGCGTGTTGTATTTCACGCGCGCCTCAAAGAGATATCAGCACCAACTGATGGGGTCCGCAAGGGCCGATGGCTGCAAAGGTGCGGGTTGTTCGAAAGAGATACCGTGGCCTCTGGCACACAGGCAACTGAGGGAACACGGGTGGGTTTTAGTCAGTAAAAGTCTGACACGCCCACCTGCTCCACCTTTTTTTTTTTTTTTGTAGGGCATCTCGCAGTTGGCCTTGAGAGGCCGTGACTGCTCAACCGGTCATTCCTGGGGCTGCCATTAAGAAACTAATCTTAACGCCTCCAGCCAGGGCTTACAAACTAATTTTATAAACTAAGCGACTGCACGCTGAGGGCACCCCCTGTGGGGTACGGACCTCGGCTCAGGGCGTCACTGATAGGGGGACAGCTATCACTATTTGGGACAGGCTGGATCGAAATATTGGCATTATTATTATTAGGGGAATTTAAAGCTACTGGCTCAGCTGCGGCGCGGGCTGGCGCTTCAACGAGCAAGGGTCGGTCGGGGCCTGCTCCACCCAGAGCGGGAGAAGTTATATAATGATTTCCCACACAAATAAAAAGAAGTAAATACAAGTACCCGACCTATATTTACTTTATGAGAAAATATCTTTTATCATACCGCATACAGATCCGTTTATTCGATTTCTAAGCGCTGAGGTCATTCCGTACCAACGGTTTTTTTGCCACAAGTACAATTATGGTTTCTTACGCTCCGTATAGGTCAAACAGCAATCGCTTCATCGAAAGAAATCAATCGAATGAATGAACAAGAAATGAACGGTTATTGGATAGGAAAGGTATTGAAATGAAAGTTTTTTGCATTGCTCTGGTAATCGTTGCAGGAACTCAAGGCAGTTTTCAAATACATTTCTTTGTTGGAATAAGTAGGAAAATTTAAATTTAAAAATACCAAGCTTGTCTTTTTTTATTTTCTAGATATTTTAAGCTTAAATAAAAAAATCTTGTAAAGTCATCATAACTTTTGAGTAAAACTTGAAGGTTTTTTCTTCTAATTTGGACGACATTACATCAAAGAACTTTTTAAACTTTCCAAATTAGATTAAAGATCTTCTTTGATTAATTAAAGTTCTCTGAACATTTCTAAACCCTAAAGTGAATCGTGAAAACCAGGAATTTCATTTCGTACCAAAAAAATGTTTTTCTTTTAATTATTTGGCCGGGTTATAAATATATTGAAAACTTGTGACTTTAATGAAAAAACTGAAGTCCCATGTGTGTTACAGGCTATTTATTTCAGAATATTCAACTACTTACGATTCATTATGTGGATTATTTTTTCACAAAAACAAGGAACTCCAATTTTCTGTTTTAACATCAATATCGTGGAATATCGATAAAGGATTCTAGAACAAGAAAGTTTTAACCTCCACTTTAATCAGTTAAGTTGTTCAGGTACACTTCAGAAAGCAGACACAAAAGACTTTTATTCAAGAATTTGCCTACGTACATGCTGAGACTCGTAGCCGTGACGTCAGCGTCTACGAGCCGTAGCTGCTACGTCGGCTACGCAATCCTAACAGAACACTGGTCGGCTACGTCGTAATGTAGTTATCTATCCTTCAAGGCACGTAAACGTGTTGAAATTGTTATTTCTAACAAATAAGCAAAAGCAACTATGTTTAACGAAAAAACATTTTACCACGCAAAACTCATTACTCTGTCAACAGACAACTATAATTAAACTGACATGAAATTACTTACTACCACTTTTATATGGCAACGTATTACATGTATGTACAATAAACGCAAAAAAAAAACATAACCTAAGGCAAAATTATGAAATAACTCAAAGTATTGTCGCAACAAATAATTTTGAGTTATTACAATTCATAGCACACTATGGAGCCGTCTCATCAAACAAGAAAACAAAACACGTTCGATCAACATAGAACACAAAACAAAATTCTCCAAAATTATTGTTCGTCTCAACCGTTAATCAACAGTATTCGTAAACATTCAGTCCTTAGCAACAATAAACAAAGATAACTTCATTAATTTATCCTCGGACTGCCGCGATCCCCATCAAATTAATGATACCCTCTGATCAGATTAAAAATTAATCGCATTATCTCTTAAAGACCAGAGGAAAGTAATTGAGTGGAAAATGAAATGTCCACAGAGGAGACGTAAATCGTGATTGTCAGCTGTGGCTTGATTAAGTGCTAAATTTTAAATTATGATCCCTCAGCTTTGCTGGCGAATTCACTGACACTTTATTACTATGGAGAGTTGGTTACGCAACGGACTTGTAGAATCTCTTAGGCTGGGTGCAGATAATTTTCCCACAGACTCAAATTAAATGTCTTGTTTATTATCGCTGTTTTTGCTGTATCTTAATCTTAATGGTATTATGATTTATTTACATTTTAGGGTACCGTACCCAAAAGGCAAAACGGAACCCTATTACTAAGACTCCGCTGTCCGTCCGTCTGTCCGTCTGTCACCGGGCTTTATCTTATAAATTGTGATATTTAGACAGTTGAAATTTTCACAGATGATGTATTTCTGATGCCGCTATAACAACAAATACTAAAAAACAGAATAAAATAAATATTTAAGGGGGCTTCCATACAACAAACGTGTTTTTTTTTTGCTCGTTTTTGCTCGATATTGATAACGGCAAGAGGCTTTGAATATTCACAAAATATTTAGTTATATATTCACTTTAAAAATAAATAATTAAACTAAAATAAAACAAATATTTAAGGGGGCTCCCATACAACAGACATGATTTTTTTGCCGTTTTTATAGATAATGGTACGGAACACTTCGTGCGCGAGTCCGACTCGCACTTGGCTGGTTTTTTTATTTTTCTTCTTTGTGTTAGAGTTCAGTTTTCATTTTATTTGTTGGTATACTGGCATGGCTTACTAACATATAACTAAGTATTTAATTAATGTTCTGTGTCTCGTAATGTTTATTACTTTGCCTATCTATGTATGGAATCAAGTCTATCTAACTAAACAGACAGCTGGGTTTCTGGGGAGTTTGTTGCGCCACTGTTTTTTCCCAGCTAAAACACTAGGAAGTAGTGAAGGGTGGGCGTTTTGGGGGACTGTCTTATGTAATTTTGACATTCGAAAGTGCTGATTATCAGCCTAATTTGAATAAATTACTTTTGATATTTATTTTAAACTAGCTGACCAGAGGGGCAATTCTCGTGATTTTAAGTACGTTCGCAGTCTGATTTCAGTCTCAATCTGTCAAAAATACCTCGAGTTTCCATACATTTTTGACAACTTCTTGACGTTTGATTGTCGCTGAGATGGACTGCGACTAGATTGTCAACGTTTTTAATTACGAGAATTGACCTTCTGATAACCGTTGTACTATCCAAATTTCAATAACTCATACATAAATCCCATGAAAAAAAATACGTTCAGTACTTCTCAAACTTTTCTGGGAATCTTTTCCAAATTATCTTTTCATAAAAACTTAATTCGGACTGTAACGAATATTTTAAAATTAAAAATAGCCATATATCGCTCTAGCCGTTCTCAAGTGAACAGCTTTGTTTTTTTTTACATAGATGAGGAATGATTCGTGTATGTTGGCCAGACTAACCTTTTTTTGATCAATTTCAGATATCTTTCAAGAATCATAAATAAGCCCATTTGCACAATATTTGAATAATAAGTTTGTTCTTTTTTAACGTCGGTCGTCTGCCCGCCCCCTTACCCATTTTATTACGCACATGAAAAATTTATGCCCCACGTCTGTCGCAAGTAGATAAATCGCACCTGCATTGCGTGTTTTTTGTGCTTGTTTCAAACTGAAATGATAAAAACTGACAGTAATTGCGGCCGATTCAATTGACCGTGTAACTAGCACGTCATTTGTCTGCCAGTAGTAGGAAATGAGACTTGTCGCTTCTGTTTTTCGAATAATATTTTACGTTGCTTACTCATTTGTGGCCGTAAAATCATTTAGCATCAGTATTAAGAATGTTAAGTTGATCATTTGTTAAACTCAACCAAATATTTTTCTTTTGTTAGTTTATTGTTTTCATCAACATTTAAAACCTTTGCGCATTCCAATTTAATTTGACAGATAGCATGCTTTAAATTAAAGCTGAATACTCGAACGCAACTCAGTTTAGATTCTGAGGTAAACAGCATTATGTGCAAATAGTTATCGGTATGGTTTGGATATGCTGGCATAAAACATACCCCATCTTTAAATCTGCATATCATGGAATGAAATGCGCAAGAAACAGCTGTAATACATAGAATGAGTCTAACTCCTAGAGCTGTTTCTTACGACTTATACATTAAAACTAGAGTTATCAAAGTTTATTTCAGATTTTAAGTCACCACTAAGAACATTAAACTGTCTTAAATAGATGACCTTTCCACATTTAAATAATACTAACTTTATCCCGCGGCTCCGCACGCGTGGATGTCAGTTATCGTGTAAAAAGTAGCATATGTCCTTCTCCATATCCCAGGCTATATCTCTGCCAATTTTTATGACAACCGGTTCAGCGGTTTAGGCGTGAAAGCGTAACAGACAGACAGAATTACTTTCGCGTTTATAATATGAGTAGAGAAGTAAGGATTTAAATAATCTGTAAAGTTTATGGTGTAAATAATAAAGCGTATTCTATCTATAAATTGATTTGTCTAAGTCTTACCTGCCTTTGTCACTCTTAAGCAAATAATGCGACAGAAAAGCTTATGAAAATGCCTTCTAAGAACTCGGATTTTTATTTATAGACAGGATAACTTGATGTCCCTAGCTTCGTGCTTACAAAGCACTCATATAATGAGTAAACTAAATAAAAGAGAGAGGTACGATTAAAAAGTTTTAAGCTTTTATTAATTATTACATGTTTTATAATTATAACGAATAAGGTTTTCAACAGCACGTTACTCTTTTAACGTTAAAAGGTTTTTTCTGAAACTTTCATAATATAATTTAATATTTTACATTATACCTATTTTTTGTTCATACCTACTTGATAAGTTTTGTAACAAAGCTTGTTGTATTAAAGCGTGAGTTTGGAACATTAATCATATTTTCATAATTGTTGTTATAAAATTAGTATGTACCTACTTAGAAGTAGATTTATAGAAGTGATAAAACTCATGGTATGCAAATTACTTTAGTTTACTTTCTTTTCAATATATTTTATACAAGTAGGTACATTTTGACCGTGTTGGTATTGCACTTTTCTATGAAACAGGTGATATTTTATGTGATAACCGACGAAATATAATATGTACACTATTTAGTCTCGAATAATGCTGATCTGAACGTTGCTTTAAAACCGCCTTACCGCTCAAAAGCCAGATTCGCCAACAAAGAGACTATTTAAGATTTCAACATATTTCTTTATATCATAAAAAAAATATACACCTCGACCATGATAACACTTCCCACAGCTATGTACATCCATCTTTTACATAATTCAGGAATAAATAAAGCCTCCCACGCACTGAAGATAATACCAGAAAACGCTTACCAATAATGCATCCCAGGAAATGAGCTGTGAATAGGCATACCGCAGCCGCACGCGCCATCTTTCAGGCCTCGCCGGGGTGCGAGGTCATCGCTCCTGGAAACAAAAGAATGCGCTAATAACCTCTGTAACCCTTGGTGTTAAGGTAAGTGTTCACTTGGTTTTGAAATGCCAGTGTATAACGCACTCTGGTCGTGAATTATACAAATGTAGCACGTAATAAACGTTAAGTCACAGTTGTATTTTTACACGCTTTATATTAGCTTCACTTGTATGTTTTTTTATATGTAACCGACTCCTTAGAGCGCGATTTTGACCCACTTTAAACGGTCAGATTTCATTAAGACTTTGTAAAGTTATCGAGGACCTATGACAATTTAATAATTAAAAAAAAAAAGAGAAAAATGAAAAAAAAGAAAAAAAACACGTTTTCGTAGTTAGCAGAACTAAAAAATTGAAAATAAATAATAGTTAGTAAATTATTTTCTCCTTTTTTGGTTTGGTTTTTAAAGCGTGTTATTTAGTTTTTTAAACTATTATTTATTTACTAGAGGTTGGCAGAAGAGTATAGTAGGCCCCGATCAATTATGTTTTTAAGTTACATTTAAATATGAATATATTGCAAAAGGTCAAAGATTCAGACTACTGGATGCTACTGAAAAAATTCTGATAGAATTAAGCGTAATTTACCACCACTACTCCAGCGAAAAGACGTTTTCACGTCAAAACCAAATGCTAGTAGGTAATCAGACATGCAGTCCCAAAGTTACCTCGACCAGATAGTTTACCTAGGCGGACAGGGCTGGATAGCAAATACTATAGGCCCCGCGTTTTGTTCGAGCTTAGTCAGTAATTAAAGTCGGTTCAAAATTTTATTTTCTGTACTAGTGGATTATTACAAAATTTACAAAATGTCTTCGTAATTGGCTAAAATATCAAGTGCCTAGGGGTCCTGGGGCTCTAAGTCCGGGCCAGCTGACATGGAAATTGAACCCGGGCAGTGGTACTTGGGATCACTAGACCAAAGAAGAAGTTCAACTCGTGATATCAGTTACATTTGTTGAATCTAGATTTGAGCTTATCAGGTGCAGGTTCCTATATTAATATTTCAAACGTTCACAAAAAGCCAGATCATTATCACATGTAAAGTACTTACTAACTTAGGGTAGCGGGTACCAATTTGTTACGAATGTTAATCAAAGAAATTGACCTCGTTTAATATTTATAGGTTAAATTTCTTTGATCCCCTTTCGTAACGAGAAGATTATCTTAAAATATTGGCTTTTCATTTTACGTAATGTATTTTTATGTCACCGAACTGTCATAATGGTCATCAAGCTGTCACTATTGTCATCTAATTGACATTTATGGTCATGAAACGAAAATTATCATGAGTGCCAACTTTACTGTGTAGTGAATAAACAGCTTTAGACGGTATGTAAAATGGGACGCGGCATTTGGGTACTCGGTGGAAACGGTAGGGTTTGTAAGAGCGTCAATTTTCTTGAGTAGACACTCTTACATCGTGTTTTATATTGTTTTGTTGTTGTCTTTATTACTCGTTGGGTTAGTGTGAGACTTACGTATTTTTCGCCTTTTATTTTGACATAAGTTGAATTGGACGTTACGATTTCTACTTACTTTCTATAATTTTAAATACTTATTACAAAATATATAATACTACTTTTTTTTCACTCAATAGGTAATTTTATTCATATTGAATAACGATCAATCAACATTTATATCATTACCTTGATTTAATAAGCTTAAAAACATTATCTCCCTTTCAAACAGCACTGAGCTCTTGACCTTGACAAATTGACGCCAATTAAGCAATTTGTCATCATTTTTCACACTAATATCGGCTAAATTATTTGGCAAATACGAGTATTTAATGTTATCTAATTACACACATGTTGATGTGATACAATATAACCTTAAAACACCCAAATATTTGCAAGAAACACCACCCATTAATTACAGAACATCACTAATGAACGAATCCTTAGAGCCAATACACAAGCAGTTTCTAAGTGTTCACTAATGGAATCTTTGTGTAACCTAATCTAATATCGCGACAAAGAAAACGGTCTTAACCTAACATAGGCTTAAGTACTGATAATGTATTAGAACATTACACTCCGGTTCATGTAACGTAAATATGAAGGAATGTGATATTGCTTTTTCTAGCCTAATCTTACGCACTGTCTACCGTGCAAAAATCGCATTGATCGTGCCAAGACCGCATTTACCGTGCAAAAATCGCATTGATCGTGCCAAAACCGCATTTATCGTGCAAAAATCGCATTGATCGTACAAAAACTGCGGTGATTACTCAGAAATTAATAAAGGAAAGGGTTTAGTACAGTAAGCTGCAAATTAGGCGTAAAATTTACATTGTCAGCGCGTATGTCGTAGCAGTAAGGGTGAATTTCGTAGTGCAAAGTGTTACCTACCTACAATCCACACATGAGTGTAGGTTGGTTGAACCTAGATTTAAATTACCACAATCAATCACGTCAATTGATAGAGTATAAAAAAATATCCTAAAAAGTCTGATATTGCCAATCCGTCTTGAGGATGCGTGGTTATCAATACTTGTTTCTCTGTATGAGAATAGGCCTTCGCCTTGCGGTGGGACATTTAAAGGCTGGTAAAATAATGATAAATCATAAAACAGAATTAGATTTTACCTTAATGTTTGTAATAATATTAAAAAACATTTTACTTTTTCCTTATAATTCGTCCGCGTTAGCAACATTCTGCCTAGCCTTTTCCGAAATACTTTGGCGTTGGCTTCCAGTTTAATCGGATGCAACTAAATACCAGTATTTTACATGGAACGACTGCCTCTAACCTCTATAACCCAGTTACTGGGTAACAGGATACCCCTTGGTATACTGTCCGGAACTACTCAGCAAAATACTTCTTCGCACTAATCAAATTAACCTACGCACACAACCTCTGCTGCAGGTATCATGCGCATCGACCAATAACAAGCGCAACGCCTTCTTCATTTGTAGTGTAAAAGCCTTCATTTGTTTACCATCGCACCTGGAGATCGATCTATTATGCACACAATGTTAGAAAGATCCTGAACAAAGAATATTTTGGATACAGCCATGAAAAATTATGAATATAAACTATAACAGTATGTGGTTGCCCATATTTGATTTAACTGTTTTGATTTTGCACGACTCGACTAATTAATTAATTAAGTTTTCATTACATTTACCTATAACTTTTATTATTTTCTTTTGATATGTAAGTCGCTGTAACCAACACAATCAACGCATAGTACTTGTAACTAGATGTATACAACGTGTAATGGAAAGGGTATATACATACCAAGGGCACGGTTTCTTTGGATGATATCAAACGATATTGGAAGGATTTTTTAATCCTATCTCTACATGTTCGGAAGTTATGAGAATTTATAATACATTGATACCAGAAACCGAACTTATCACATTGATATAAATACATCACTCGGCAGAGATTTATCGTGATATTGAAAAGTAACGTGGAAAGTTATAGACCTACGTAGTGCGGTGACACGTTTGTTATGATTTGAATTTAAGAAACATATGAAATCGGGTATCAATTCTTAGAGTATTTTATTTTGACCTGAAACTATGTATAGTGATTCTATACCAGCCGTTATTAGTGCTTAAGGGTAGCAATAGGGTTTCTGTTACACCTGTATAATATTATATCATAGCACACACGGTTAGAATAAAGCCTGGATTATCACATAGGATACTTTTTATCCCGGTAGTATATTCCTTTACGGCAAATTTTGACATGCACGCGGGCAAAGCCGCTGGCAAAAGTTAGTAGGTAATATTTCCAAATTGTTACAGTAAGCTCCTTAAACACACCAGAAGTACGTGCGATATATTACTTCAAACACCATCACTCTTGTTCACAAGTAGCGTCAGAAACGACAAATTATTTCATTTCCCTCCCACCGCTGACGTAATGCGGCTATTGTTTGACACCGAACGTGTAGGCATGGCCTTATTTTTTCCGCTAACTTTCTTCAATGTTTTGGCCATCTGTTGTTATCTCGAATATGTTTCAATATTAACTTTCTGAAGCGCTTTTAGTGCTTGACTGTCGAATTAAAGTCGAACAATATACAGCTGGATTCATGGTTGTTGGTTATTGTAGAGATATCTTACATAGTATGTGTCAGCTATTTAGGGGCGTTGAGAACACTAGTTGTGAAGTAATCTAGACGAAGCAAGTAAATTAACTAGGCATAATGTACGAACCTAATCCTATGCAAGACGTAACATTGTCCAGTCTTTGTTCGCAAATGTATGATAGGCAATAAAAAATGTGAACTAACTAAACAATGTTGTGTTATTTTCTCTACAAACAACGCCATTGTTTCCAAAAATTTAAATAATTAATAATATCCTAATCAAACTTTCTATGTTTATTAAGGATTTAGCAGTCAATAAGGAAAAAAATGTCAATAAACAACTTCTTCCTGTTAACTTGTGCTAGAATCTTATTCATCATTATTTTTTTCAAAATCATCTCACAAAAATATATTATATTCTCATACATCGTTATAATACGTACCTATTATATTTATTCATGAATCCCAATACGATAATAATTGGCAAACGTTGCCAAAAGCACTTTTGTTACCGTTTGCCAATAATAATAATATCGTCGATAGGACATCTCATGCCTTCCGGATATAACAGATTTGCTACACATCAATAAATTTTATGTTCCAACGCGCACATTCCGATATCAAAGAAAATTTGGGACAGGCAGTGGAGCCAATACAGCCGATATAACACAAAGCCTTAACAATAAAGTCTTGAAGCCTACCCCATGCCAATGTTAAGGCTTTCATCAGAAAGCAACGAACCAGATCGTTTTAAGCTTATTGCCTTAGATTTGAAATTGGAACAATATGGCGCTCAAAAGTTTGTTAAGAAATTCGGAAGGGCTTCGGACTGGATATTGATTCCGTACCAGTTTTGTAATCAACGATCTGTAATTAAATGGCATGAAATTTTGAGGCTTTTGTTGTTGTGTTTGTTTGTGATTTCATTTTCTAAATTGTTAAAGATCTTAGGAGTTTCCGAGATCAGAGATTGCTTTTATTGAATGGAAACTGTAAAAAATTATATAACTATTCCCAAGAATTTAGTAGTGAACATGAACAAAGGACATGGTAACTACATTCTATTGACTTAGGCATCATCATTAGGTTACTTGTTTTCGTCTACGTGAACACGATCTATGCCACGAACACGTGACCTTGAAATATGAGCTACATAATAATGGTTAATTATATTCATAAACGCAACTTGTTATCAAATATTTTCACGAACTTCATTCTGTTTGCGTGGACGTATGTTTTTGAATAATTTATAAGACAGTCATTTGGATCTACGGAACCATTTTTTTTCTTTTTCTAAAAAGGCGTGACGAGTCTTCGATAAAAATAGATAAAGTAAAAATTGTCTCATTTGAAATTGCATGTCCCTCGAAATGTTTTTACAAATAATTGAGATTGGTACATAAATATACAAGCAGGGGACGGATTCGCCATTCAAAATTAGATTTTCTAAACCTACCTATAAATACAGACCCTCTTCATTTACTTGCAAGTTATCAAGTCGTTAACGTTATCATATCCTAAAATCTGAAGTAACGAACATAACGAGTCTTTGAACAGCTTCATGGCAAAGATACTCGTATATCATGTTATCTTAGAAGTCCAAGCATCCATTATTTGTTCTATTGTCTCAAAAGCTAGTGAAGCGATGGGCTAACAAAGGAACGTTGAACGAGGCAGAATGGAAGATAGAGTAACTATCTTAGCATTCTAATTCCTAAAGATGTTATTTTAAGATAAAGTTGGATTGAGTGATTTTGTTTAATAGTTTAGCTTTAAGACATATTTTCAGTTAACAAACTCAGCCTTTCTTGAAATCACAAGACGAATAGAAAACGCCTAGAATAGGTACTGGTCCATAAAGAAACTGAAGGGTCAGTTCCCTATGGCAATAAAATCTTAGCTCATGGACATGTGTATTCTTCCCGTCTTAAACTGTCGTGCACTGACTTGATCTTTGACTAACATCCAGATCGTGTTCGAAACACAATACCTACTGCGCTCCACAAAACAACAGGCTACCCAAGTTAAATGGGACTGAGCAGGACATTTCTGCCGAATGCCGGACAAATAGCACAGAACTGCTCGCGATTCATCTTTCGCGGGCTCAAGAAAGATGGATGAAATGAAAGGAAAGCCTTTGCCTAGAAGAGGGACAGCGTAGGCAAGTAAAAAAAAAATACTCATTCTTCGTATTTTTGTAGTCTAACACACCACATCAAAATGTATGCTTTTCGCAAAAACCTCAAAACATAAATGACGCGCGTTTTACCTAAACAAGTGATTTTCCTGTCCTCACAGCTGTCATAAAAGAAAATAAAAATAGAGAATTCAAGAGGATGGAAGGATTCTTTATACCTGCTAAAAACAATACTCTAATATCTCTGAGACGATTCTCATAATCTATATATTAAAATGTTAAGCAAAAACTTTGTACCGCTTTTTACGAAAATCACCTGGTTTATATAGAGAAGGATTGTTGAAAGCTTTTATTATTTTTATAATAATGTATTAGAAATACATTAATTTAAAAAAAAGCATGGTCGCATTTTGATCCACTGACGACCACTAGTTATATTAATAAAGTAAATTTTTCTTTGCTAATTAAAGTCACTAATGCATTACCATTGAAATTATATAAGCATTTTATCTAGCCATTATGGAAACAAACATGCTACAAGCGAAAAACGCAATCATAAATATTTTATAGAAGACCTTTTTTATTCATAAAACAGACATCGTTTGACTTTATTAACCTTTCATGGTAGGAAAATATTATAAAATGGCCAGGCCATTTTATAATATTTTCCGCTGAATGAATATCAAATGAACCGAATAATTACAGTATGAAAACTGGACATATGATTTAACATGTACGGAAACAGCGTAACCAATTGTTTTGTACCAATTATGATATGAACAAACTTTAGACAATATTTTGAAATAGAATAAGTTGTTTAAATAGCCAAATTGTGTTGTGATTAGCAGAAAGAAAGTGAGCTAACCGCATAAAGTCAGTCGATCTTATTACAAAACAGGGCTTTTCTTTTGACATGGTTCAAACCCATCGATCTAGTTTTTGGAATTCGAACGTAACTATTATTAAAAACAGTTATTTTTACAAACATGACAACCTTGTCCGGTGCTAAGTTGTCAGTTCTGTATAAAGTAAGAACTTTACTGTTGTAGGAATAAAATTTGAAATTGAAAAATGACTCTATAGTTTTTTGGCCTTTTTGTCTTTGTGTCCTTTGTGTTTATGTCTAGACATACACTGATACACTGACAAATTCGAACCGTGTATCTAGCTTCTGACGTTTCATAAGTGCAGGTTTATGTGAAATAAAATACTTTGATTTTGATAAATATGGTTATAAAAAAGAGTATCTAAATAAATATTTAACTTTTCCATTTCGAATAAAAGTACTGGTTTGTTATACACCATTTAATGAAACGCATTCTTTTTTGCTGACGTACTTCCAAAACGGCTAGATCCAAGCAGAACTAAATGGTTAAAAAATTCATGGCAAATAACCGAGGCACTATTAAAGAGCATAAACTTTTATGATCAGTATATGCTGGCTTATGATATTATGCCTATGTTAACGTCCTGAAAATTCAAATGTTGGAAAATAGCTATGTATGTTAGATGTTTATATTATCATGGCAAGGATTTACCAATTTTGCTGGAGTAAAAAAAGAGCTATAATTGGACTGGGTGTTTTAATTTGAAATTGCTTCATAACATTTTTTAAGGTATCTTCTTTTGTATATTTTTATATTTCTCAGTCTTTTAATATTTTTATAGGTATATCTACGCCGTTTCTGAAAGCCTTTTAAATCATTAGTAAATCTGCTGCTATACCTCATATCAATTGCAGTAATTTTATTATAGGTACAACAAACCCCACAATATACTGCAGTGCGGTCTATAATGGTAAATCTAGACTGACAGCAGACTGATGAAAAGTACGCCAGTGGCCGTTAGACTCCAGAGCTGACCGTGGGTTGTCAATTTAAATCAGTGCTTAGTCATGGATATTTTAAGGACAAAGAAAGCGTGCGCTATGATACATATTTATTAGTATAATTTGTGTGTGTTTTGTCCCACAAAACAGGCAAGGACTCTAAAGTTATGATAAAATCTTTTTCGATCTCAATTGGTGGCGGCGGGGGCAGGGGCGGAGGTGTTGGGGGCGGTGGCGACGGCGCATGCGGCGCACTAGTTATGTCGCATGACTCGTCCTTCTGCATTGCGTCGCCGACGGTGGCCGACGCGAGAATGATAAGAGTGGTTTACACGATCATTCTCCCATCAGTCATTCATAATTCAAAACGGACTGACAAAGTTATTTAAAATATTTAATTTTCATCAGTCTGGACCATCAGTCTGTCAATCCGTGGGTTACACGATCATTCTGACTAGACTGATGGACCAGACTAACGCCAAACTGAGCTTGTAACCTTGCTCTAAGTCTCCAGGATTCCTGACTGATGTTAAACATAAATATAAATTTAAAAAATCAAGTTGATAGTATTGATAAAAAGGTTTGAATTCATTTCATTTTTAAATTTTCCGGTAAGTACTTCCCGTAAGACGAGAAAAATAAATAAATACCAAAACAGTCAATCCATTATAATAAATTTTTCATTTTACTCTATTGAAACCACATTGAACCGGCCAATATAGAAGTGAAAGAAGGAAAATGAAACAATTTGTCGTCCCCTAGCACTACTTCTGTAAACATGAGCGATGGCGCCTTAATTAATACATCATACTTGTGGTCCGTTTTGCCCGGACTCCCCCTTCGAGGAGTTTAACTATTATTATCAATTAAATGGGAATATTTTTGCTAAATTGGACGTAAAGGGAATTATTATTTCGGTTGAGATTAATTGGTTAGTTTTCCTCTTTCATATATTCTTTCCTATTTTTTTAACATCATCATCTTATTCTTGCCCTTATCGCAATTTATTTGGGGTTAATACTGTACGTCTTTTTCTTCTATGAAATTCTACTAGTCGTCATTTCAGTGTCGTTAAATAAAAAATCTTCTTAAATTACACGAATTTGCATAAATGTAAGAAAAAAACAACTTGACTTAAATCCAAATTACCATAAGCGTTTTGGCTTCGAAATGAAATAACAGTTAGGTTTTTTATTCGAAAAGCTTTAATCTTACCAAAATACCTAAAATATTTCAACATTATAGGAAAGTCATAAATAATTTATCTAGACCATTAAAATAAACGCAACCAACAATTAACATTAAAATAATAGTCCAATAAAGTTCAAGACTTAATAGAAACTTCAACCTGAAACATAAAAGTCAGTTAATCTTGAAACGCGAATAAAAATAGCTTTTAAAACTACTGAACGGCAATCTAGTGAAATGGAGCCACAAATACTTTTAACTTTTCAATTATTCTACCCAACCATCTGGATAATTGCGGTTTATATTTGAAACAGAATAAAAATCATAGTCGGTTTAAAGTTTTTATTTAAAACTTCACATTTTAAGTTCATAAATGTCGAGACTAACTTTGGACAAGGAAAGACCTTATTTCTCGGAAGGTCTTAAGTCCGTTTTCACAAACAACTAAAAGAACGCCTGAATATTATTGCACTGTTGGATTTTCAAATCAGGGGCTGAGCCGAAAACAGTGCGTTTTTGGCATTCAATTTGGTGTTACCTTGTGTCAGTCAAAACGTGTTTTAGATTTATAAAAAAAAATTGTTGGTAAAAAAAACAAATCATGTTAAAATTCCTAGGCCATAATCACCTACATTCGCACATAGACTGGTGATTGTGGTATTTTATTTTCACCTGCCAAAAGAACGCCAAAACTCATCTTCGGCTTCGCTGTATTTCTTTGCCCTATACAAAACTTTGTAGATGGAAGTCTATTATTCGCAAGGAAAATAGGTTCTTTTCAATTTATTGAAAAACTTTAATCCCAAAAGCACATAGAATTTTGTTTCGAAAATTCACAAAAGTTTGTAAACGTAAAGCAGAATGCACACAACGCTATTCGTCGTGACATTCTGTTTACTATTTTGCCTTGTACCTTGTGGTTTGAAACGCAATATTTCCGTCAACCAAGCGACGCCAAGGCGTGTTCGTAGTACATACAAATATGGCAATAAATTGTGCGCTTTACTTGCCATACAAGTCACAGAAACCGGTAAGGGTAATATTAATGTTCAAATGGCGACAAATCGTATACTATTATAATGTTTAATGTGTGACTTGAACATGGGTAGTTGAATCGTTTACCGACCATTTGGGTCTTAGGCTTATAATGGATGACTTCTGGTACGGAATTGAATAAATTACTTAGTTTTGCATTCAACAATAATTTGTGGCACACAAGTTCTCTGCACTGTTCTTAAATAGGTACTGTAATTCATCCAGTGAAAAGCGCCGAGAAAAGTAAAATTTAAGGCAGCAAGTCACAGGGATATTAGAAACATTTCATGGAATTCTTTTTTTTTTACTGCTATTTCTGCAGGCAAGCTAACATATGCAGTGATGACAAAACTGACAAATAGCAAAGCGCCGAAACAAATGATATAAAGGCAACGAGTCATAGGGAAATGATAAGACTTTCGTGATGCTATTAACAAAAACATGGAAGAGGATGTTTCTGCTAAGTCACAAAACTTATGTAGTACCAAAATTAGATGTACCTACAAAAGTATCTGCAGCCCGTAGAAATAGCACCGATGCAATCCTTAAGAATTCCCGAAGCTCCTTCGCTTCTGGGGGCCTACTCCCTAAGCACGAAGTCCGTCATTTCGGTCGAAGTAACGGGCGTTTCCAATTCCGTATCACTTACAGACAGAAGATTAGTTCGGAGCCCGAACTAAGAATGAATGACAACATGATTTGACAGCTGTTCCTACTCCCGATATGTTTTTGCCCGTCCAAAAAACGTATTAATTGGCTGTAGGATTCACTAAGAAGTCTCGAACTACTTTCGGACAGGCCCGTATCTACGTTGACGGAGTTAGAGAGTAGCCCCCCCCCCCCCCTGATCAAGATGGCGACCGAGTTTATAGTGAGTTCCAAATATGGTCGGTTTCTTTGAAGAAGATACCTTTTGTCAGACAAACACCAACATCGCATGAATTTGCAAGGACAGTGTTATGTTACTGTCCTTGCAAATTCTGCATATTGTAACTTAAACGTTCTGTGTTTATTACAAGAACCCATAAACCGATAATTTTCCTAAATTAACTTGCCTTTTACTATCTTCAATCATAGCACCATTATTTTAAGGCATTAAACAAACATATAAATTTTTTTATACAATAGAATTAAAAAATACAAAGACATTTAAAAATAAAGTCGACCGCTATCTGGAACGGGGGCCAAGCTACTGGTGGTCAGGACTGCTGGGAGAAGAACCCCTTAACGATACGCACCGTGTCCAGAAGTACTCTCTGTCTGCCTTTTCAGGTGTTGGTCGAGGCTCTTGGCTAATATGCCATTGGCCATCACGAAGTCATTGTGCTGATATAGTTATCAGCACAATGACTTCTGTATCCACGACTCTAATAATCATTGTGCGGTAATCGACCTATGAACACAATATTCGGCTTATTGGCAACAACAGTCCTTTCAGTGACGTTAGATCGATCCCAATACAATGTTATATTACCATTTTGCGAGAACTGGGTCGGGCACATACCTATAGTACGATAGCACTATTTATTATTCTTTTCCATTTTCTAACTTTCAAGAGGTCATCTCAAATCCTATACCTATCTACTTCATATCTTGAACATGTCGCAGTAGGCACTAAACTCCAACACACAAGGGCAAACGCTACCAATAAAAACACAAAGGTACACCGCTTCCTCATAATTCAGCATTACTGTCTCATTTAGTGGTCGGCAATTCGTTCTTTCATTTCGTTAATGTACCCAAATATACTATTCATGTTCGTCCCCATTCAAACCTGGACCTTATATTTGAATAAGCCCTTTTATGAGCCAATTACGGTACATGTTACGGGGATTTGCCCTTTTTAAAAATACAAATACGAGGGAAAGCAATATGTAGGTACGATTTTAAACCAATTGTGAGCTTTTGGATTTTATTGTTTGAAATCACAACGCTCATTCGTGTGTATACGAACTCGTTTTATGTATTTGAAATATTATGACCAGATATTTGTAATTGTGTTAACCCTCCTTTGCGAGTCGAAGGTAACTTTTACCGAGAATAACTCAAACGAATTATTTTTCTTTGAATTAATTTCTTAATTTATATTTGCTTATTCATTTGTTATTCCGCTCGCAGTTCTCAACTTCGTGAAACAGCTGCGTATGTATTGTGTTCTTGAACTTGGAGTTTTCACCTTGTAATATTTGATTCGAAAAATGTTTTTCGAGAGTTGTGAAAAAGTTTCGTATTTCACTTGTTAGTTGTTCTTTAGTTAGTTGAGATCCTAAACTCATGATCAATTCACTACGAAACTTTAATACATGTTTTATTCAGTTTCTTTTGGTATGTTTAATGATGTGAATGTTTGTAATTGTCACTTATTTGGTAGGAACATATAAATGACCTATAACAAATGTCTTCCCAAGAAAATACATCATTTATTTCGTAACAAAAAACGTAGACTGTAATGAATGAAACAAGTTTGTGTGTTCGGAACACTTAGTAAGCTGGTCTTAACATAATAAAGTGGATTCCAGGGTAATAATATAATTTTACAAAATAAGATAATCTACTGTCTACAAAATGAGAAGACAAAGCGTAATTTGCTAAATCTATTCCAAATAAAATCAAATGAACTTATTATGAATCTACACCAAAAATAGATAGTCAAATATTTTAAACACCAAAACACTGCCATGTCAAGGTTATTATTTTAAAATTTGTGCTTAAAATAAAAGATGTCGTATACTTTGAAGGCTCAAAGACGAACAAAGTAATTAATTAAGCAATTAATATTAGACACGCATGACGAAACTGCTGTGTTGTGACATAATGTTGTTAATTACAATCAATTACAAAGTTATACCACGTTGAAGGTTTGTAAAGTAATAATTAAATTTCGTAAACGTACTTTTCTGTTTGATCTTTTTGAGAACTCTTATTGTTTCCGAGGTGAAACAACACAGCATAATATAAATTTTCGTTCAGTATAATTAGTCAAGTGCAAATTAATATGCTAAGATCAGAAGCATAAAGCTGAAAACTGGTTGGCTTTATAATAAGTAGATTGTATATTATTCTAGAATGCCGTTTGATTCTATAAATTACTTTTGTTTTTATAAAATTGTGTGAGTGAACCATTCAGTTGGGAAAACTCGTACCTACGTTGACTAAAACTTTTAACGGCTACTTCGTATTAAACGTTTGGCATAACTAAAAACTGTGGACTCTTCTTAATTGCGTTCGCCAATCATACATAATAGGTAAATAATATAACTAATGTCATTATAATATCAGGCTTAAAACGTCATCAGGTTCATTGGGCATTGTCCTACTTTATAATATTTAATATGTGAAAATTTGTACATTTAGATGTTTGTTACTCAATCACGCAAAAACGGCTGAACAAATTGGTATGAAATTTGGCACACAGATAGATTATAACCTGGATTTACACATAGGGTATTTTAATTCTGGTTGTACGTACCTTTGGGATAATTTTCGAACCCCACGCGGGTGAAACCACAGGCAAAAGCTAGTATTAAATAAATTCTACCACAAAAATATTGCGTGACCAGTAAATTGCCTCTCACTTACTAAATTAATATCACCAACCAAAAAAAATATCTATCATCTCGTAATAAATAACGAAAATAATGGGTCATAGAAAATTAACAGAAACCGGGGTCTATTGTACCTCTGAACGCGAGAGGGTTGCCAGATGACGCATCACAAGTTTGCACTAAAGTGACAGGGTCGCACATTGTGCAGAAGTACGAGATTAGACTCTTAAGTAGTGTGGCCCTTTATGATTATAATGTAAGAAAATTGAATTAAGGGTTGGGCATGGGCAAAATCTTTTAAGGGCTGTTGAAAAAAATTATGTGCGTCATTTCTTTTTTTTTTAAGATCGGTGTAAGCGCAGCTGACATATGTCGTTTTTAATTAATAATTTTATTTCTACGTAGACAGTTGCGACGCAACTCTAGTAGAACAGTTTCCATGAAGTTTTGATAAAAATCGTTTCACCCAAGTCGCATCGCACCCGTCATCGGGAGCCTTTATTCTAGATTTCTCGTTGTAACAGTAAATATTTCATCACTCATATTAAAATATTTGCTAAATAATGTTTTGATTAAAATTTCCCAATAAGTCAAAACTGAATAGAAAAACCCCTAAGTTCTAAAGTATGGAGGTGGTGAGGTGTGATTCTGAATAATTCAAGAGTAGTCCCCGAAATACAATTGGAATAAATCAAACATCTTAAACAGAAAAACATTAAAACTATCTATATATATACAAAAGTAGGACCATACATATTAAACAGTTTTGGAATTTTTCCCAAAATAGCTGGCTGAGGAGTATTTAAAGATTTTAGAACAATGCTGTGATGACCGAAGTAGTAAACTAGGGATCTTTTGATGGTGGGAAAAATATTCTTCAAGGTTTTTAGTATTGAGTCTAAAATTGGGAAAATGATATTGTATGCGCAGTTGAACTGTCAGTGACTACAAGCAAAATTAAAGAAGAATTTATCACAACATTACGCCTTGTTCGGGCAGAGGTGTAAACCTACATTTTGGCAGTTATGTTTAAATCCCCTGGAGTAGGGGGGGCTAGCCTATTTAAAAAAAAAAACAACCGACTTCCAAAAAAACACTACAAAGTGAAAAATAACATTAATTTCGGAAGTCGGTGTCTTTGGAGCTGTATTTTAATTTTTTGTCACCGCCTTCCGAAATTAAAGTTATTTTTCACTTTGTAGTGTGTTTTTGGAAGTCGGTTGTTATTTTTTTGGAAAAAGTTTTTATTTTTCACTTTTTAGTAGTTCACATGTGCTTACCCCTTTACACCATACCAGCGTGATGTTATGTTATGAACTGGTGTAAGCAATAGACAGACATGAGATTTCAGCAATCCCAGTCCATTGGCTATCATTTATTGAGGAGTTCCGTTGCCTATCTCCAAAGTTCTTCATCAGATCTTCACCAAATTGAAATGAGACCACTACGAGAAAGTACTCATCCAAAAAATTGCTAAATCGCTTCGTGTGCCTAAAAAGAGTTCTCTGTATTTCTCCAAGATCCCATCATCAGATCCTGACTTGATGATCATGGGACCACCTGGGAAGTATACCCTTTCAAACAAAAAAAACTAAATTCAAATCGGTCCAGCCATCTTCGAGTAATCGGGGAACATACATAAAAAAAAAGGTCCCGACGAATTGATAACCTCCTCCTTTTTGAAGTCGGTTAAAAATAGAAAATAAAAGAAGAATGAAATTAAATATGTATGGATAGTTTCAAAAACGAAACAAAGCCACAGACACAGACAGGAAATAACTAAAAAAACGTGTGTGACAGACGGACAAAAACCGGGCAAGTACCTACGAATCGTCAACACTAGGATCCTAGGATCAGCAATACCCCCCTCGCTATATTTGAGGGAAGGAAGCAACCCGACCGCCGACGCTACTGCAAGCAGTGACTTCTAAGGAAGCATGACATACTTGCTGCCGGTTGCTCTGGCAAGAATAATATCAATTGTTGAGGTCGCTAGCTAACTACATATTACAATACTACTCCTTAAAAAAAAACATTGTTATGAGTAGATTAAGTAAACAATAAACGAAAATATGACATTATTATTACATTAAAAAAATTGGAATGAAAGAGGAAATTCAAACAAGAACTTGCATAACAGGTTTTGAATATGAATTCTGAATATTCGCTAAGAACAGCAAGACTTGCATTTAACACAATGTTTACTTTTAATCCAAAAACCATTCTGTTTGCTTTAGAACGATGAATATCCATAAGCTAGAACATTGTATTCAGATCATGGCAAAGCTGTTCTATGCAAGTATATCCACAACAGAATTTAAACAAAACTTGCCGGTTCAAAGAACAAGCTAGAATGGATATTGGTAGGATTTATTTGCTTCGGGAGGGGAAATTACTGAAATAAGTCCTGGTTAATTAGCCTTCAAATTAGGATAGTTGCCCCAATTGTAGTTACTAATCTATTGAAAGACTGTCCAACTACCACTTTGTTGACTGTGTTGCATGTCTCTGTGCGATTGCATGGGAAAGCAAAATACAATCAAAGTTTTTTCGGGATAGATGTTTCTCACTAGGCATATATCTTTAACATAATTTATATGGATTAGGCAACAATGCCTTAAGTGGGATAGATGTCACAAAATATAGAAGTCCGCAAAAATCGCTAATACTCTGGAAGTGTTAAAGACAATTTTTTTAAGTGTCATAAATTGGTAAGTAGATAAAAAAAAACTAAAAAAACACGCTTTAAAAACCAAACAAAAAAAAGAGAAAATAATTTAATTTAATTAAAAAGCGTGGGGTGCTTGACATTAATTAATTATAAAATACCTCAAAAAGCACCCCACGCTTTTTAATTGAATTAAATTATTTTCTCCTTTTTTAGTTTGGTTTTTAAAGCGTGTTTTCTAGTTTTTTAAACTATTATTTATTTTCTATTTTTTAGTTCTGCTAACTACAAAAACGTGTTTTTTTTTTCTCATTTTTTTATTTTTTATTTATGAATTGTCATCGGTCCTCGACAAGTTTACAAAGTTTTAATGAAATCTGACCGTTTAAAGTGGGTCAAAATCGCGCTCAAAGGAGTCGGTTACATACAAACGTACCAACAAACAAACAAACCAACAAACAAACATACAAGTGAAGCTAATATAAAGCGTGTAAAAACCAAAGTATCAGCCAGTTTACAAATTAAATATTTTTCTTTTGGTATTGAGAGATTTAGAGTGATTTCAAAAAGTGCGGCAATTATCTGGCTTCTACCTTGTACATAGGTAGTTACCGATTTAACTTTGATGTGTGCCCATGAGTGTCGTAAAAATAAACTAACGAACGAGAGTTAGTTGGTGATTACCTATCTACCAAGATAGGTAATCTAATTACAATCAGAATTAGCAAAAATGTAAACAAACAAACAAACCAAACCACCACCACCACCACCACCACCACCACCACCATTCTGCCAAACTCTTTACACCTGCAATCTGTGGGTCGACTACACGCAGCGGGCCATCAACGCTCTCAGAATACAATATAATAACGCGTTCAGGGTGCTGGTGGGGCTCCCACGCTACTGTAGTGCGTCTGCGATGTTTGCGCACGCGCACACAGACGGCTTTCACACTGTGCTGCGGCGCCGTATCGCGTCACTGATGTTCCGCACGCGTGGGAGCGCCAAAGCCATCCTGAACGTGCTCAGCCACAAGCTGGACAGCCCCCTTCTGGGGCACTGGGTTCAAGCACAAGTGCGCGTGCCCGGGGCCCCAGAGGGCGGCAAATACTTAAATTAATAGCTAAATTTTAAATACTAATATAGTTTTAAGTCGTTCTACTAACAATATGTATGGGTCAAATATGCCTGAAATAAAAAGTTTTTTTTTATTTTTACTATTTTAACATGATAGTACCACTGAGATGTTATTTATTATACAATATTCAAACATTTTTGTTTTGGGTCTTGTTACCTAATTTCTCTAAAAACACTTATCACGTCTTTATCATCTGCCTAGCCATTTTTCAACTATGTAGGGGTCGGCTTACAGTCTCACCGGATGCAGCTGAATACCAGTATTTAAATGAAACAACTGCCTATCTGACATCCACTTACCTGTTAATGGGAATTACGATGCCTCTTGGTAAGACTAGTCTTTAGTAGGAACTAAAGACCTAAATAGTAGGAGGTATATCCTAAAATGGGTGGGGAAGTCTCTTGCGTGTCCTGTTGTCGGCACGTTACATGAACAAACGGAGGCAACTAAAGACGCGGAATTCCTATCCAAATTCTTGACCGACTAAACTTAGATTTCCATCGACACGCGCTAAGAAGAACGGATGGGATACCAATTTAAGAGTTCACACGCTTGTCCGACATGTTAGCCATACGGCTAATAGCCTAAAAGTACCATGCATCACTGCCTTTTCACGTTATAATCTTTTCCTAAGTTAAAACCACAGTACGCAGCACTGAAATAAAATACTTAACAATTTCTAGATATAACCCACATATCTTGACGTGAATGCTAGAGTTGCACCCGTCGTAAAGGTAAATAGTTTTTGATTTATTCGTTTAGTCTAGATGAAACTAGTTTAGAACTATAAATATACCCAACGTACTTGTCGACGGCGCTTTGGAAATTTATTACCCCTGTACGGTAAGATATGTGGAGGATTAACCATACAAAAAATGTGGTGGAATTTTTACCTGGATTTCAACCTAGCTTTGCAGTTCGGAAATAATCACAAAAATGTTATTATTAGATAGTATTTTCAAAAACTATTCAATATTTATATCTTTATATATATCATTCTACTGTACGTCTGTATGTCACTGAACTCGTTCTAAACGGCTGTACCGATTTGAATGATTTTTTTATGCGTTTGAGTGGCACCCTAGATGGTTTAGATTTACAATTGGACCCGGTAGGTGGCGCTGCGTTCGGTCCGGACAACGTCTGTCGGGACCGCTAGTAATATATAAGATAACCGACTATTATATCAGATAAAATTAGTAATATGTAGGTACATGTCTATAAAAAAGAGGGAAAGATTACAGGGCAAAACAAAATTCGTCCACATTACTGTCAAAAGGAAAAGTGCCCCGAAGGTTGGCAGCTAAATAGGCTAAATCGGCCAGCCCTCTGGTCACGTGAAAAGTCAACCAATCGCTTGGCGATGTCTCGAAAAACCAACCACTTGGAACTCATGACTCTAAGTGTTTCAACCCCAAACGGCTCGAGAATAAAGCAAACTAGCATACGAGCATACTAGCTTTTCCCAGCGGCTTCCCCTGCGTGAAGTTCGAAAATTATCTCTCGGGAACGTACTACATGGATAAAAGTATCATAAATCATAATAATCATCATAATTTCAGCCGAAAGACGTCCACTGCTGGACATAGGCTTCCCCAAAAGGGGGGTTTTGCCATAATCGCCACGCTTGACAGGCGGGTTTGCGATCGCAGTATGGTGGTAAAATGCATAGAGAACGCTGCTGCCCATTCTCTAGTAAGTCCCTTAGTCGCCTCCTACGACACCCACGGGAAGAAATGGGATGGTGCTATTCTTTACGTCCAGCACCATACGGAACACGGATAAAAGTATCCTATTTTGCAGGTTATAATCTATCTGTGTGCCAATTTACATCCGAATCCGGTCATGCTTTTTGCGTAATCGAGTAACAAACATGAACATCTAAACATACTAAAAACTTTCACATTTTAATATTAGTAAGTTATATTATTATGTAACAAGAATAACGTAAACAGACTGGAGTTTGGTACAAATAACGGCCATTGTTGAAGCTTATTTTACAGACTTAACACGTAATTGGGTTCTTGTGACTTGCCTACGTTAAATATTTTGGTCTTGACAGAATAATATTCAAAATAGCCCAAGGCATAGATAATAGGTTTCTGTAGGTAAATAAACCTGAACAATTGGAAATTAAAAAGTTGCTTTATTTTGAGTTTATAATATATTATCTAGATTACAGATTGCATTACAACATAAGGATAGTCTAATATCTTTAATCAGCAGGTGGTGATGGCAACCTCAGACCGGAGTCGATGGAGGCAGACTGTCCGCTTAAAGGCGTCCAGTGACCACGGTCCTCAGTAATGAGGAACCGATAAAGAAGAAGTAGAATATCTTTAAGGGTTCTTCAAACAGGCGCGACGCGACACTCGTAGAACAATTTCTACGAAAACTTCATAGAAATGGTTGTTTTCTAATATATTAAATAAACTCCAAAAGCAACAGTTTTTATCATTCATCATCATCATCATTCCCTGCCCTTATCCCAATTTATTTGGGGTTGGCGCAACATGTCTTTTACTTTCACATTTATACACTCTATTAGTTGTCATATCCGTAGTCACACCCTTTCCAACCATATCATCATTTACACAGTCCATCCATCATTTCTGTTGTCTCCATCTACTCCCTTAGCTATTGACATAATTTCAGCCGAAAGACGTCCACTGCTGGACATATGCCAATCAAAAGCTCCGCCACTTCGATCGGTTCTGTGCCTCCCGAATCCAGCGGATACCTTCAAACTTGGGAGGCCTGCCACCTCTATGTCTTCCGGTACGCGGTCGCTACAGCAGAACCTTTCGGCCCCATTGGCCATCTGTTCTGCGAGCAATGTGCCCCTGCCCACTGCCACTTAAGTTTTCCAATTCTTCGGGCTATGACGGTTACCTTGGTTCTCCTGCGGATCTCTTCATTCCTGATACGATCACATGGGGAAACTCTAAGCATAGCCCTCTCTATTGCCCTTTGGGTGACTTTAAGCCTTCTTATGAGGTCCACTGTGAGTGACCACGTTTCAGTTCCATATGTCATCACTGGCAACACGCACTGGTCAAAGACTTCCGTCTTGAGACACTGCGGTACACATACCGCAGTGTCTCAAGACGAAATTCTCACACACACCCAGTCACAGGGCGAGAAGATATTGCAAAGGTTCCCGAACGCTGCCCAGCTGAGTTGGATTCGACGATTGACCTCTTTCTCGAAGTTGGACCTACCCAACTGAACAGTTTGTCCTAGGTAAACGTTCTCGTCCACAACTTCGAGTGCAGCGCCTCCAACCGTTATGAGAGTGGGTGTTACATCGCCATTTGGCATGACATTTGTCATGTCCATGTTCATTTTAACACCTACTCTTTCGGAAGCTCTACTGAGGTCATAGAGCATTGTACTGAGGTCCTCCATGGTCTGAGCCATGACAACTATATCATAGGCAAACCGAAGGTGAGTGATGTACTCGTCATTTATGTATGTTGATGCCAACCCCTTTCCAGTCCAGAACCTTGAAGACATCCTCCAGTGCAGCGGTGAAGAGTTTCGGAGAGATAACGTCTCCCTGTCTAACACCTCGCTGCAGAAGGATAGGTTACGAGGTCTGGTTCTGGAGTCGGATTGACATAGTGGCATTTTCGTACAGACACTTCAACACCTCGATGTACTGATAATCGATCTGGCACCGTTGTAGGGAATGCCGTACAGCCCATGTTTCGATCGAATCGAAGGCTTTTTCGTAGTCCACAAACACTAAACAGAGAGGCAGGTTATACTCTTCGGTCCTCTGTATAACCTGGCACAGCGTATGTATGTGGTCTACGGTGCTAAAGCCTTTACGGAACCCGGCTTGTTCGGGAGGCTAGAAGTCGTCAAACCTGCGCGCTAGACGGTTTGTGATGACTTTGGAGAACAGCTTGTAGATATGGCTCAGAAGTTAGATGGGCCTATAATTCTTAAGAGGGGCCTTGTCACCCTTCTTAAAGAAAAGTACCACCACACCTCTGTTCCATACCTGTTCCATCACACTCATACTCAAAACCCTCTTCATGACATTTTCCTCACTCCTCCGAATCACATTGACATTTTCCTCACTCCTCCGAATCACATTGACATTTTCCTCACTCCTCCGAATCACATAACGAAAAAGATAACAACAGTATTTATGAAAGTAAAAATATTAATAACTAGCTTTTGGCGGCGTGTTCGCCACGTGGATGTCGAAAATTTAACCACGAGAACTTACCACCGGGATAAATGTGTCTAATCCAGGTAAATAGTCTATATGTGTGCGAAATTTCATCCAAATCCGTTCAGCCGTCTTTACGTGATTGAGTAACAAACTTTCACATTTACTATATTACGTACCTAGTAGGATGGTTTACTATTATTCATTCGATGCAATCAAACTGATTCTTACATGATCCGTTTTTAGTCCGAGTCTAGTCGTTCTAAACTATCGATTCAAATCGTGTAAAAACATCAGAATAGCTGGATGTTCGATCCATTAATAACAAGTAAACCCATTTGTCGACACTTCTTTGCAGCAGCCCAACTTATTCAGGGTAGCCCAACAAAACACCTACGTACTTCATATACGGTAACCACCTAAGTGATTACTTAAACGTTACATAACTTTCACCTCAATATCCTAATGGATGTGGTAACGGAAAAATTACGCACAACCCTCAAATCCACTCAGAAAATTAAACGTATTACTTGACGCCATATAAATACACGGGTTATTAAATTTTCTTCACCTAAATTTCCGCATATTTGCTGTGTGATCACAAATATCTGGCTTTGGAATTCGATTGATATTTGAAGAATACTTTCTTTAACTAGTAATTTATTTATTATCAACCTACTTCTCAAGACCTGCTTCATAACTGTTAATATGTTCTGCTATTCTATACCCAGTCTGTTTTATTAGGGGTCAGTCTGAGAATTCGAGATACAAGAGGCCAATAAGTCGAGTATATCTTTATAAATTGACTACAGCCTCATGAGACAAAATGACAGATTCGGTTCTAGTTTTGTTTCCTGTCAAAGTTTCTTAGTTACCCAGTGACCACCTACCATAATTATGCAGTATCTTAAAACGTGTTTCTGCACGGTAATCTTAAGGGGAACCTAGTCGCGGGCTCGAACTCACTGGTGGTCCTGGCTAAAAATCACGCTGTCTCACCAGGCTTCGTGTCCTACAGAGATACTATCAGTGATGAGCAGTTAGACGCTAGTCTACACACAAAATGTTATTGAGTAAGATGCAGGATCATTTATAGTTAAATATTCGCGAAAAAATATAAGAAAAGTCATTTGGAAGATCGGGTTTTATGAAAAAATCACTAACTAAATCAATTACCAATAAAGTTTATTGAACTTTACGATAATTGAACTTTGTTGGTACCGACTTGGTTTTGTAGATCTTACACTTATTTTATTACTTAAACACGCCCAAAGTTAGTTTAAATTAGCAAGAAAAACGAATCTTTGTTGGCTTCTAACTTTTTAATGGATTTTTAATTTAGTATTCTGTTTCCGTACAGACATTAATAATAATAAGACAAAACCATACCATGTTTAATTTTTGATGTACATTGTCGAGCAGTGGAGTAATACACTGGCGAAGTTTGTATGGAAAAAATGTGGACTTGTTCCACCTTAAGGTAAGCGTTACAAGACGTTCTTAGGAATTTAGATAAATTTCTTTTTTATTTTATAAATAGCTATCTATTGCCCGCGGCTTAGCCCGCGTCGCTATCGGAAAGAATCCCAGGGTTACTACCCGGCTAAAAAGTATTTTATGTCCTAATTCAGCTTATGTTCTACCTGTGTGTCTTTCATCTAAATCCATTCAAGCCTTTTAGCCTAAAAGAATGGTGAAAGGGTGAAATATATTATATTTATAACAAGAGCTAGACAATACTTTAAAACAAGATGGCGCCGGCATTTCTTAGCTGATGGATCCCTGAGTAGAAATGCCGAAACAAACTCAGAGGTCATGGTCTCTTTTAAGGACTAAACATTATATTATTAGGATGTCAAGTGAGTCTATTAATGTAAGGCAATGTCTGGAAAGGCCTTTTGAAGAAAGAGCCGTTGCAGCTTGAGCTGACCTGTTCCAATAGAACATGCATGCATCAGTCGTCGAGTAGCTCAACATTTTAGGGAGCTTAACGACACGTCACAAGACGCAACCAGATCTGCAGTAGCCATATACGAACTCAAAATCGCCCGACAGTTATAAAGTCATGTATTCAATATTTGTTCGTAACTATCAAACTCACTTTCGTATTTTTAGCTGACGGATTTTTAATTATTCTAGTTGGTTCATTTCCTAAGACCTGCCTAATGTCCACAAAAATATCATAAACACAAAACTTTAAAACAAATCGTCATACAACGTCATACCGTCACCCTATTAACGAGGTCTCCAAAGTGACCGTCCCCTGACGCCCCACACATTTGTCCCGCTAACAGCAAAGCTTAACCGTGTAACTGCGACCCGACGTCGACACGTTGACGGCGTGAAACGTGTCGCTGAGATAGCACCGTCGAATGACGTATCGAGACGTGGACATATCGCTGCCTGACTTGTGTAGAAACATGTATAGAATAGATGTATATAAGTAAACACAAGATATAGATATAACTATGACCAATATGGACCTGTGTATACTGGGGTTGCTCAGATAACCTTATGTACGATAATATGATTTATAACGACCTACAATAAGGCCCGTTTAACACAACATGTTTTCTTTATGACAAGTGGTGGCCCAGTGGTTTCTGCCGCGACCTACAACTTGTAGTAAATAGGTTCGAATGTGGACAGGCGATTATGTTGGGTAAATTATTTCATCACCACTGCTCTCAAAATGGTGAAGGAAATAGCGTAAGGAAACCGGCATGTCCTAGAACCAAAAATTGCGGGTTGCTAGATGTGACATCTACCACGTGGTGGATTACGATCCACTCCCTCTCGCCGTGAGCAAGCTTTCATAGAGATCCAATAACAATGACAGACCGTGGCTACACAGGGCCAATCAAACGTAACTATCAATGAGAAAATTGAACTTGAATTTATTTATTTATTTATTTATTTTTATAACAATTGCTTGCTGCACTTACAGTCAGGACCAAAGCGCGCAACAAGCCAACAAAACAATACATTTAACTAAAAAACTTCACACAAACATTTAACATAGATCTACTGCTATACACAAATATATCAATATCTGGCCTCTGAGCAATCAGGGCGTTAAGCAGATTGATCGCCTGGGTTGTGGGAGCATATCGAGCAGTATGAGTGCGCACTGGCGGGGCTGCGAACAGGCACCGCGAGGCACAGGCGCGCGACCGCCGCAGCCGGTCCGGAACAAACAATGAACAGCGAGCTAAGGTAGTCGCGTCATCGATCTTGTTATTCAGTAATAGGTAGTAGTGCATCAGAAGCGCACACTTACGTCTCAGCTCCAATGTGCTTATGCCCACCATTCCCGATACAAACAGAGACGGATACAAATAGGGATAATACCCATACATTTTTTTGTATAGGTAGCGAGCAAACTTTCGTTGGACCCGTTCTATCAAAAGCTTGTATTTTTGTTCATGCGGGTCCCACACCAGCGCATTGTATTCAAGTTTACTACGTACAAACGAATAATACAGAGTGAGTATAACATTCCTGTCTTTAAACCTATGTCCTATGTCTTTGAATGTTAAAAGGAATAAAAACGTGTGCGTACAACGGACCTTATGATGACCCCCAATCAGAACATTGAACTTTAATGTATCGTAAAAGGAATAAAAAACAAAAGACAAAGGAAAGTCTTATTATTGACAGGCAACCTAACTAATTATATCAAGACAGAAGCTGATTAATAGTTATATTACTACTAGGTGTTGCCCGCAACTTCTTCTGCTATCTAGGATTAAAAGTAACCTCTGTGCTAACCAAGTCATGGTCTATCTGAGTGCCAAATTTTATCCAAATCCGTTCTGCCGTTTTAGCGTGAATGCGTAACAAAAAACAAACGTATTTTTGTATTTATAACATTAGTTAGGAAGTTAAGCTTAGGATGGTATGTTCCAGTAGAAACAAAAAAACTGTGGAGTTATTATTAGAGACTAGCTTTGGCCAGCGGCTTCGCCCGCGCTGAACTTTCATCCCATAACTCCCTTAGGGGTTGAAATTCAAAAAATCCTTCCTTATTCCTTGTGTACATTATAAAAAAACCTCTGTGCAAAATTTCAGCTTTCTAGGTCCAAGGGTTTGGGGGGGTCCGCAGGGGCCGATGTCTGCCAGGGGTGCGGGTTGTTCGAAAGAGATACCGCGGCCCCTGGCATACAGGCAACTGAGGGAACACGGGTGGGTTTTAGTCAGTAAAAGTCTGACATGCCCTCCCGCTCCACCCAGAGCGGTAGAAGTTATTTGATGATTTCCCACCCAAAAAAAAAAAGGGTTTGGGCTGGGCGTTGCTGAGTCAGTCAGTCAGTTAGTCAGGATTTTTCTTTTATTTATATAGATTCTGTAGAAACAAAATTGAAGGTCCATTTTCTTGATACTTGGGATATAGTAAGATAGATTATGATGTCCGAACGCTTATCGGTCATGTATAAAGACCTCATCCATACAACGATCGGCAGTATCGAAAGATTCTCTTTTGAAAGTAATATTTTCCAAGAAAAAAACAATGAAAGAAAACGTTCACACCGAAGACTTCCTCCGATTTATTTCAAATTGTGTTCGGAAAAAATGTATTGAAGTTGGAATGTAAGAAAATCGACACTAGCTATCAACTGGCTGCGGAATTGAGAATATATTTCTACTTTCTTGAAATCTTCTTCCTTTATTTTACGGACTTGCTTGCTTATAAGGGATTTGCGTGTTTCGAATAGAAATAATGAAATTGATTTAGGTAAAATAATTGTGCACCCAGTCTACTGGTGATAGCAATATTGCCTAAAGGTTAATCATCATCATCATTTCAGCCGAAAGACGTCCACTGCTGGACATAGGCCTCCCCTAAGCTCCGCCACTTCGACCAGTTCTGTGCTTCCCGCATCCAGCGGACTCCTGCGGCCCTTACAAGGTCATCGGTCCACCTTGTGGGAGGCCTTCCAACTTTACGTCTTCCGGTGCGCGGTCGCTACTCCAGAACAAGGTTAATCATTTACGTTAAATTGAACAAAAACTTTGAGTAAAGCATAGACATCATCATATCAGCCGAAAGCACCACAAGCTCTGCCACTTCGACGTATCTGTGTTTCTCGTATCCAGCGGATTCATTTGGCCTTCACCAGGTCATCAGTCCACCTTGAGGCATAGAAGCATAGGCATAACCAAACATGATCAGCTTAAAAAGTTTACACTGCTGGGACACAGGCCTCGTCTCTGCAATAATCTACCACGCGGTCCCACTGCGGGTTGGTAGGATATCCTAGGCTTGAAAATTCATAGGTATATGCCTCATAGATATTTCATACATACTAAGTCAAACCAGACTTTAGTCTTGTACAAATAGAGATTCATAATGTACCGAATCCCTACATAATGTCGTTCAAAAACACAAGCCTTACGCTATTAATCATCAGGAATGTGACAGGTTGATATTAAATTAAGTATAGGATCGCTTAGCAGGATCGAGCATAGGTCAACATAATATTTCACTTTGTCCTAACTTCAAATACAAGTCTAGGATGTCAAACCAATTCTAAATACTAATCGGAATTATTAGAAATATGGAATAGTAGTAAACTGACACTTTAGCACTAAGATTACACAAAACCCAAACTGTTGAAACTGTTGAACATGAAAATTAAAAAAATTAAACCCTAAGTTTATGTTGGATTGACTTAGATTTATCTTTTCTAGACCATAACTTACCTAAAATAACCACACAAAGAAACGATGTACTGTGTGATAGATGAAATTGCTAGAAAAGGGGGTGACTACTGAAATTACTTATGATATTCTTTTTTATAGTCGTTATTTCGATCGTCATAATCAGCCCCGTTTTTCAATCTTTTATATAAGAATAAAAAACTAAAAAAACACGGTTTAAAAACCAAACTAAAAAAGTAGAAAATAATTTAATTTTATTAAAAAGCGTGGGGTGCTTTTTGAGGTATTTTTATAATCAATTAATATCAAGCACCCCACGCTTTCAAATTATTTTCTACTTTTTTAGTTTGGTTTTTAAACTATTATATATTTTCTATTTTTTAGTTTTGCTAACTACAAAAGCGTGACGTTTTTTTTTGAAATTATTAAATTCTCATCGGTCCTTGATAAGTATGCAAAATTTCGATTTAATCCCACGTTTTGAAGGAGGTCAAAATCATGTTCAAAGTTTCCGTTACATAGGCACATACTAACATACGTATGAAGCTAATAAAAGCGTGTTAAAAAGACATATTGCGGCGACCCCAATTAAAATGCGATAACATTACTATTCTGCCTATAATGTTCCCACAGCTGGGATACAGGTCTCACCTCTTCGAGAGGGAGTGAACTGATAACTACCACGCGGTTCCAGTGTGCGTTGGTCTATGTCACATCTCTTCGAATTTCTAAGACATACCGATTTCCGCATTATGATTTGCTTCACCGTTTTGAGCGTAGTGCTGGTGAAATTATTCACAGAAAGTAAAGGGTAGTATTTAAACGCAAATCAAAAAATATCCTTTTTCTATGCAATAAGATTCTGAATTCCCATCAAAATTACTGATTGCACAGCAAAATATTCAACTCAAAATATCACTAAACACACTACAATTTATTTTCGCAGCGTACAGCGATTTTTCCTAAAGCAAAAGCTTTTTCATCAATGCACAGCTAATAATCTTAATGCACATTATACATGTTAACTCTTATTATTTTAAATATAGCTTCTATTTTTAAATTATGTACAGCAGTTTTTCTAAATAAAGGGCGTCGGAAGGGAAAGACTACCCTTAACCACCTGCCATGATAGCTCGACGGAGTCCCACTTCGCGGGGCTCCTATTTCTGCGTGCGGGGTTTGAAGTACCTTACATGAAGGGGATGGCGGGGTCTTTCAGACCCCGCCATCCCCTTCGAACCTAACCTGTCCGTGTATAAATGATGAGTCTGTATTGATAGGCGATTATTTATTTGATATGCAATTTATAATATCCCGAAAGTAAAGAACCTGCCTGGGTACAAACCCACGACCTAGAACTCGTAATTTGTGCCGTTAGCACTCGAACACCACTGTTCTTTAATCGACCTTGAGTAAACATTATATTGCATGACCCAACTTTAATTAGGTACAAATTATTGTTACTAAACGTAACAATCGCAAAACCTAAACTGTTGAAACGAACGTGTAAATGAAACCCTACTTAAATGAAAACTAATTAAATGTATACTATGTTTCCGTTTTACATCAATTCTTGGATTTAAGTTCCCTAACATGACGTAAGTTAGCAGCTATAAACGTAAACTGAACATATATCCTTAGTCAGACTTCTAACATGACTCAAACACACAACACAACCGTACATACAATATCTATAAACCCAGATCATCATCTACCTAGCCATTTCCCAACTATGTTGGGGTTGGCTTCCAGCCTAACCGGATGCAGCTGAATACCAGTATTTTACATGTAGTGACTGACTATCTGACCTCCACAATCCAGTTACTGGGTAATACGATACCCCTTGGTAAGATTCGTTGTCAGACTTTCGGGCTTATGACGACCCGTAACAGCTGCCAAAGATCCGCAAATGACAACCGGGACCAACGGCTTAACGTGCTTTCCGAGGCACGGAGCGGTCTTGGTATGTCAAGATGGTCACCCGTCCACGGACCAACCGCAGCAAGTTTAGCTTAACCCAATCGATCGACCCGCTGTTATTACTTAGCCACAAGCTCCTCTATATCTATAAACCCAGATACTATCTTGAAACATTACCCCAGCTTTGATAGCTGGGGTAATGTTTCAAGATAGTATCTATATCAAAAATCACTCTAACGCTTAAGAGCTAAACGAAGTAGTAGCTTATAAAACTGGATCTAACACCTCGTTCAAGAAAACTGATAAAGCTCGCCTTAACATGGATCCTTGTGATCGAGACACCGAAACTTTTTCAACTAACTAATTATATAAGTCTTAAAGGAAGTAACAGTGAAGTTGGTTGCTATGCAGATGATGGAAGTGGATATCTTTGTTGGAATTTTCTTCATGGAAAATGTTACTGGAGATCTTTGTTAACTAATTTATCAAAGATCTCCAGAACAATTCTGAAGACAATTTACAACTAGCAGAGATTTAAAAACGCCAATTCTCACGGGAATTAGGTTTCCAAATACAAACAAATAAAATGTGACTATTACAAAACTCTCGAAACGAAAAATCACAACCCTAAACTGCCTACGGCACAAAAAAGTCATGATTCGAAATTCAAACGTGAAAAAAAGAAGTCAAGCACATAACGCGTCAGGCGTTAGTCATTGACTCCACCTTTTTACCAAACACTCGATTCAGCACCAACCGATTGAATCAAACGTTAACGAACTATAGAAACGTGACAACGGACGGAATCTTTTTTCGCATCAAACATTTTTCGCACTCGCATTCGTGTAGTGAATTTGAATAGTGTTCCACTAGTATGTTTTACGGTACAAATTCGTCTCATTCACTTTGATTCATTAAAGTAACATACATCCGATGTGTAGGTACCATTTGGGTGTTTTGTCTGCAGGAAATAAAAGCGCACCGTGTGAGCGTGATAGTCCGTTCATTGCAGAGACAGTCGAAGAGAAAAGTAATTGAAAATCTCAGTATAGAGTGTTTTGCGGTGGAACTTTTGTTTCAAGTGTCTATTTTATTTTTGCGACTTTTAGCCTTTATCTCCGAACGATAAAACAGAGGTTTATGGTATCAAATATTTGTAACACGTTCAGCTTATCGGTGAATGTTTAAAGTCTCATAAAATATATCTCAATTTTTGTGTGGTTCTTTCCTTATAAGACCATATAGTATACCAATCTTTGTAGATTAAGGTCTTCAGTAGTTTAATAAATATGATTGTCGTGTAAAAGTGTTTGTACAAACCTACTTACATAAATATAAAAATGTATCCTTTATATAGGATGCAGGTTAATTTTCATGTAGGATGGAGGTTAATTTTCAACGGGAAATGAAAAAAAAAAAATAACAAATTAAAATCACAGTTAACCATCACCCTTAATACGTCACGCACATTCTCTTTCAGTTTAGCAATACGAAAAAATCCAAAGGTTCATGTTTAAAAATTCGTCCACTCGACAATTTGATATTTCATCACGATTTGTGAGTATAATATAGGATTATCGAAATGAAAGTGTATCGATGACAAGTGTATATGCTACGCAAGGAGATTTATCCACCTGTCATTTTCACTCATTCTTTATAACAAACATGACATCACGCCTGAATTACCAGAAGGGTTAGGTCTAGCAGGGGTGCGAGTTGTTTGAAAGAGATACCGTGGCCCCTGGCACACAGGCAACTGAATGAACACGGGTGGGTTTTAGTCATTAAAAGTCTGACACGCCCTCCTGCTCCACCCAGAGCGGGAGAAGTTATTTGATGATTTCCTAACCAAAAAAAAAGAAAAAAGTAATCAGAGAGGAAACACCGACCTCATCTAGTTTTTTAAATATGAGTGACATGTAAAAATATTTGTACAAACCTACTTACCTACTTACAGGTGTTTTTACCTAGCGCTGGAGTCAGGGCTCCACTTTGTTTTTACTCTTTTTATGCCCATAAATAATTTTATTTATTATAAATCATTGGTCATTAATATCGTACCCTATTATACCGACTCTTTATACTAGGAATTCATGATGATCATGATATTATTATGTGGTCACCAGGCACTAACAGTAGGACTCCAGTGATTCCATTACTCTGCAATAACCTAGTTTCCCTTAGGGATTGCTGATGAACGGCCAACCAATTACTTTGAGTAAGAGGGGCTAGGGAGTAAATAGCTAAATAGGTCGCCATTAAAAAGAAGGTTAATTCTTCGCCTCTATTAATAGCTACAACGATGGATAGATAGAATACTCTTTAATTTGCGCACAAAAAAATTTACAGATATAAATGTAGAACTTTTACATAGGGTGACGTAATTGTTGGTCTTTTCGCAAAAAGCGATCTTTGATTGACAACCTTTGGAATGTTAAAAAAATCTATGAGGTATTAAAAATAAATCCACAAAGGCAAAATATCGCTTGAATTATTATTTTATACACCTTTTTTAATATTTAGAGACTACCTAACTCGACAGACGTGGTCAGGACCACGTCTGTCGAGTCATGTTACAAACAGGTACAAATTAAAAAAAAAAAAAAATAATACAAAAATGCCATACAAAAAAAAACGTTCAGTCATTCCTGAATTTGAATATTTTCTGGGCAACTTTTCCTAAGACCTAATTCAGATGATTGCAAACATGTTTTATTAAAAATTGGCAAATTCGTACAGCTGTTGTCAAATGATGCGCTTACCAGCGAACAGCTTTTAATTTATTTTTTTATAGATGTTATACTTGATCATTGCATACTGGCATGTATTATTTAATAAAATAGGAATATGAACACATCTGCCCGACCCTTCGGAGAAACAAGCCGCGATGTTATGTTACTTAATAACATAATGTTCCGACAGGCATAGCATGCTAACCGTAGAGAAGCGTTTTGTCGACGGAAAGGTGGACTAATTTGACGTTTCCGTATAGATAATTGCCAGTTTTGTACCAAGACATGTAGACAAGCGATTTCAATTCTACGGTAGAGTAGAAATAGACAGTGCTTTTTCTATGCAAAGTCACATTTCGTTTCTCAATTTTTGACACTGCACCATAGATATCCATCTACAATCTGTCATTTTGTCTTTCGTTTCAAATGATCTTCGTCTAAGTCCTTTTAAATGTAGACTATTTCAGAAGAATATTTCTTTCCAAACTGTCAAATCACACTGACCACAAACTTTCTACTCGATGGCCACAAAGTATATACGATTATCTATAAAATCATGATTCGTTTAGAACGCATAACTGTGATAATTAATAGAAGAACAAAGCTTTCTACTCCTATTGTATGTCATATAGTTAATAGTCATGTCTATTCTTCCGTCGAAAAATCGGTGCTCATGCTAAGCCTGCAGCGGTTCCTCCCTTTAGAGCCCTGACCACTGACAGCTAGGACAATGTTTCTGATACCAATGGGCTATATTTATTTTTCTTTTCACTGTTTTTTTTTAAATGTAAGACAATAAAAGAAAGAAAATAAAAATGCACCAAAAATAAATATTGTAACAGTATAGTACCTACCTACTTAGTTTCTCTAATAAAACAATAATATAGTTACCTACCTAAAATGTTATTCTGTTACTAAGAAATTGCAATAAAATATAAATTATATTAGTAGATAAATATTATTAGTTTTACCTTACCTAGCAGATACCTACGGCTCCCTCTATCCATTAGTTGTGGAAAGGACAATCGAAACGTGCAACAATAGCATTAAGAATGCTGTAGCTTCAGCAATTTAAATAAAAAAATACGCAAAGGGTCCCAAAAATAAAAATCCACTACAAATATCGTAGTGGATTTTTATATTTGGTAGATATTGCGAAAATTTTATCAGCATGAAAACAGCATTATGCAGCATCCACAGTAAAGTGTGAATTAAGATTAATATTATGCTGAGCCAGAGAACACCCCAGTTCATTGTGAGTTATTGGCTTATTTCCAACGAGAATGGCGATTATCCCGTGTTCTTCACCTAAATGATATGCATTAAGCCGAAAGAGCTAAGTTTTTTTTTTATTCCAATGTCAGTAAAGTGATATTAAATAATAATAAGAATTGTAGGTACGATCATAATTATATGAATATCGTACTGTAAAGGTCTGTTGCTTATCGAAGGCAACCTTTATGTTAATACAGGCCGGTAATAAAATGACTTTGTCACGTTTGAACTGTCAAGAGGTTGATTCTTGATTCTATCCTTAAATAGAATAGGATAGGTTTGTTCCGGAAGAAAATTTAATTATTATATTAGGCGCGGCCTTATAATCTATAAATCTCTCTTGTAATCTATAACATTTTATTTATAGTTAGATCCCCCGATCCCTACGTTAAATAATAAGCTCTGAATAATGAATTATTTTCATGTAACAGTGAAAGCAAGTTCATAAGTCAATCTAAATCAGTCAATTAATTTGCCCAGCCTTTTTCTTCGTTTGGTCGGCTTCCAGTCTAACCACATGCACCTGAATATGTCAGTATTTTACATAGAGTGACAGCTGCCTATCCTATCCTGCCGTGCCATTCCAAAAGACTGTAACTCAACTTTTAGTGTTTTAGCTTAACAATCCGCGGTATCTCTTTCGAACAACCCGCACCCTTGGCAGGCATCGGCCCTTGCGAACCCCACCAGTTGGTGCTGACATCTCTTTGAGGCGCGCGTGGAACACAACGCGCCGTCGACCCGGGCTTGGTCCTTACCGGACAGCGAGCTACCCATTACTCGCCGTCCACAAGCCCGCGCCTACGGTGGCCGCGAATCAGCCTGGGATTCTTGACGCCCAGGGCGTCTCCTGCGGCGGCTACGGCCGTGAGGGCGCATATATTGCCTCTCCCTAATGTGCGCCGCCTCCCTCTTCGCGAGCGTTAACAACGCCCAATCAGTTTCTTTAAGTCTGTTTAGTACCCCTGAGTACCAATTTTTTCATTCAATGAATATTTTGCAAGATATGACAAGTTAGAAAACACTGTTTAGCGGTCAAATTAAGGTTTAAACATGCTGAAAAACTGTAACAAAGCTTACAGTATCTCACAAGTGATTTCCAAAAGTGACAATGTATTGGATTGGCAGGGTAGTATCGGACTTTTTAAACCCAGTTACTAGTCAATTAAATACGAAACCCTTTAGTAAGGTAAGACTGGTTGTCTGACTTTCAGGCTTCTGACGACGTGTAACGACAGTCAAATATCCACGACTGACAGCCGGAATCAACGGCTTAACGTGCTTTCTGAGGCACGGAGGGGTCTTGATAGGTGTCACCCATCCACGGGCCAACCGCGGCAAAAGTAGCTTAACCTGATCGAGCGACCTATGCGGTTATTACTTAGCCGCAAGCTCTTTTAAAACTACAGAAAATTCTAACTAGAAATCTAGAAACTTTAGGTACAAAATTATGGTACTTTCCTTTAAAAATCGTGATAAAAATATAGTAAGAACTTTCAAATAATATGGTGAATATGCGGTATCTAACCTTGAGACGTACACTTTATGGATAAACATCAAAATGTATTCATCGAATAGAAAGACGTAAAATCGTTGAAACCCGAGAGAAATAAGCATTGATACCTATGAAAGATCAAAGTTATGTTTATATACTGAACAGCATTTTTGAACAAAGGTTTTATATAATGTTTAAACAGATTCCTAATTTAAGTTTAAATAATCTGTAACCTTTTTTTAAAGCATTTTCAAGACAAGTAAAAAAATATACCTAACTAGTGAGCTAGCCGGCTTTACACGGAAATAAGACTTGACAAACCATTGAAACATCTTTATTACATTCAACTTTCATGTTCGTGTAACAAACACATATACCTACCAGAATAAATTCTTTAAATGATGGTGAAAATCGTATAAAAGTTAGTTTAGTAGGTACTTGTACCGGTACTGACCACTTAAGGTGAATAGTCGGCATTTATTCCATAAAAACTTCGGGAGTGTATTACTCCACTGTTCGAAAATAAACATAAAAAATTAAACATGGTATGGTTTTTTCTAATTATTTATATTGTCTACGCGGAAACAGAATACTAAAGTAAAAAGTCACCAAAAAGTTAGGAGCCAACAAAGACTAGTTTTTCTTGCCAATTTAACCAAACTTTGGGCGTGTAAGGTTAGGTTAGGTAATAAAAGAAGTGTAAAATCTCCAAAATCAAATCAGTACCGACAAAGCTCAAATATCGAAAAGTTCAATAAACTTTATTGGTCATTGATTTATGTAGTGGTTTTTTGATAAAACCCAAACTTCCGAAGGGCTTTTCTTCATTTTTACACGCCTGTTTTACTATTAAATAATCCTGCGTCTCACTCAATAATGTTGTGCATGTAGACTAGCGTTTAACCTAACTGCTCATCACTGATACTATCTCTGTCGGACACGAAGCATGGTGAAACAGCGTGCTTTTTAGCCAGGCCCACCAGTGGTTTCGAGCCCGCGACTAGATTCGCCTTAAAACTGTGCATCCCACAAAACTAGGAAATACCAACGTACATAAAACATACAAAATTACATCACTATAAAATGGACAACCCTCGCCTAAACCCTACACTGCACAGTGTTCACAAAGCGTTAAATAAACGAATTTTTCATTACGCCTTTTATGTGCACTCTCGTAAAATATTACACACAATACATTATTTACGTACTGCCTTATAAATTCCCTGTGCGTGCGTAAAAAAGTACACACTATGTTTACGCCAAAAGTCAATTTGTCTCACTGTGTAGCCAGAGTGATGTGCGTCCTTTGTGAATTGACATAAATCATTGTGGACCACAGGGGAGATCAAGATGCGGAGGCAGTTTTTTTCATCGGCTTTTTATTACGAAGAATAATGATGAGGAAGTTATTTTTATATTAGGTATTTCTATGAAATTTATATACTTGCTTATTGTTGCGAAATTTATTTAAAAGTACTTACATTATTTTTATGCCCTAGTTATATTTTCTGTGAGAACCCTTCTTGAATCGTAATTATTTCATTAGAATGCCATATTTTTTAAAGGTTTTCTCTAACATAATAATAAAGGGAAATTATTTATTTTTTTGTTACGATTTCACCCTAGAACAGCTGAGCGGATTTGGATAACATTTAGTCAAATCAAATCAAAATATTTTATTTCACATAAGCCTGCATGGGCACTTATGAAACGTCAGAAGCTAGGTGCACATAGTACATGGGCAAACCACGACTTGGATTGGAAGGTAGGATACTTTTTCATCCTGATATTCACAATGAAATTGAAACCGCGGAGCGCTGCTAGTATTAAATATTGGTAATTGCACATTATTATCATTTTAATACTGATAGCTTACAAAATATTTAAAAATATGAAAAAAAAAATGTTTCTGTTAATTATACCAGTATTATAAAGTATTGGGTATTCAAATGTTGTCTACAAATAACTTACTCGTATGCCTTAAAATGTTGCACGTCTCAAATACAAAGTCTTCTTTGCTTTAACAACACGTAAAAGTTAAGAATATTGCACTTATAGAACAACAACCATTATTGCGTGCACATAAAACTGAACAAACTCACATTTAAGGTAAAGTTAACGATACCAATAAACTACCGATATACGCTATATTAGCCTAAAACGACTTTACGATTTGATGTCATTATTGGAAAAACGATAAACCTTCTAGGGCGAGCAATTTGATTCGAAATAAAATCAACAATCCCTTTCCGTCCACGATTCAATCGCGATACGAATTATATCGATAGGAATCTAACTACTGCGACAAAAGGAACTATAAAGTACACAAAAGGAGAAAATCTTACCCAACTAAGTAGCCTTCCAAACTCTCCGGGTTTCAAAAAACTCGTAAACGAAACAGTACTGGCATAAAAATTAAAAACAAAACTGTCACAAAGTTTTCAACAAGAAAAAAGTTTCACACAATTTTAGTCAACACTAATTTGACAGCACTTCGAAAATAGAACACTGTTCCTGATTTAAATAAAAGAATCACTTCACACGCGAACTTTTTAAAAATAGGGTTGTAACTCAACGTGCACTTTTTAACGTGTTCGTACCGGGAAGGTTGTGAGTGGTGCGAGACTACGAGTGTTCGCGGCGTAACTAGGGCTGCCACTGCGATGTGGGGTACGCAACGCGCCTGCGTAGCTTTGCGCACCGGCTCTGCACTCTTGATACATTTCTGCTTCAATTAATCCCCGCACTGTACTCAATTACACCTAGTAGTCGTGCTTCGTGGGTGGCAAGTTTAAACTGTTAGCCCGATATTGGAGTGTTGATAGACGTATATTTGTAACAGGTTATTTTTTCACAGAAAACTTCCTGACTTATATTTAAAAATACATAACAAAATTGTGTAACTAAAATGTAACTTGGCATCTGGAATCCGGATATTATGGTTAACCAGTCTTTTAATTGACTAGTTGTTTTCAATAGTACAGTAACTGTAGTAGCTAAAGGTAGAAAGGTAAAAATATAATAACGGAAGCAAAAGGTCCAAACGTCAACATCATATTTATGTTACCTTAGAGGGTTGACAGGGGCTAGTTTTCAGCTCACCTAAAAAAAACACCGACACTTAAAAAAACAGTTAGTAATATTTAGCCTATACCTTTTATATACCTACTTAAATCTAATCCTCTGAAAATGAAGCCCTGCACCCTAATTGCGTAACACGCGATTAATCATAATCGGTTTCATATTGACAGTTCAACAATATTCATTGCGTTATTTACATTGTTGAGCAGACACATTTTTCGAACATATGAAGCAATGGTTTAGCCATCTGTTTCAAAACGAAACAGGTTATGATTAATCGTGAGTTACGCAATTAGGGTTCTGGTGTGTTTCTGAAAATCATCAATTTCACCCTGGTATTTTTTTTACCGAATTCAAAAAGGTGGAGGTTATCAATTCGACATATTTATATTTATAATTTTTTTATGTATGTTCGGGCATAACTCCGTCATATACAGGATAACATTTTATAAGCTGTATATAGGCATAAATAGGTAATTGTCTACAATAAATCCTTAAATTTTAAATTATTTCGTTGGAAAATTTTGAATACGGCGCCAAAAGTCGGCCATTTTAATTATAATACAGGAAAAGTTTTTATTCATTGCGCAAACTGTAACCATGAATTCAGCATAGTATGCTAGACCCAGCACAGACATTTTTTGTCGGTTATACAAAAAAAAACAGCTGTTTCATAGAAAAGTGCAACACCTACGCGGTCATAATGTATTGAACAGCTGATTTTTATTTGTAAAATAGGCGAAAAAAATCTGCGCTGGGGGGTCTAGAACGACATCTTGAATTCGTGGTTACAATTTGCGCACTGAATAAAAACTTTTCCTGTATTGGATTAGCAAAATTCTTATTTTTTCGAAAGGGGTTTTTATTTTATCGGTGTGAAATCATCAAATAACTTCTCCCGCTCTGGGTGGAGCGGGAGGGCGTGTCAGACATTTACTGACTATAATCAACCACGACTGCTACTATCGCTTATATTTGCTTTGTTTTGACCCCGAGGATGATAGAGGTAGGTAACTAAAAAGAGAAAAATACAAGAGTTCTACACAAAACGCGAAGACATCCAATCACAGTACACACTTAGGTACCGATCTAGGCTAAACATATTAACATCCAAGCTAAAAATGCATTCTACAAGTCCCTACGTAATAAAAAGTAAAAGTAAAAAGCGGTTATTTTAATAATAGGTCTTTACCTATGAAATTGCCGTTTTGTATGAAAAAATTTAAACGAATTTTTTTCATGTATTTTTTATTTGTATTAATCGAAGTAATCACCCATGCAATCAATGCATCTTTGCCATCGCAGTGGCAGTTTATTGATGCCCTTCTTAAAGAAATCAGCTGGACGGGAGGCAACAAATTCTTCAAAGGCATTTTGTACTGCCTCTCGGGTATTGAATTTTTTTCCCGCCAAGAAGTTATCCAAATTCTGGAAAAAGTAGTAGTCTGTAGGCGCAAGGTCTGGTGAGTAGGGCGGATGACGGAGAGCTTCCAACCCCAGTTCTTGCAACTTGGAGACCGTCTGCTGTGCAGTATGAGGTCGCGCGTTGTCGTGCAGGAGCAGCGGAGACGAGCGATTGACCAATGCTGGTTGGAGATGTGCCAGCTTCTCCATCATTGTGTTCAGTTCTTCACAGTACACATCTGCAGTAATGCTCACCCCGTTTGGTAAGAAGCTGTGATGAATCACACCGGCGCTAGACCACCAAACAGTGACCATCACTTTTCTAGGGGTAAGTTTTCGTTTAGGGCATTGTTTAGGTGCTGAACCAGGATCCAACCAACTTGCTGAGCGCTTGCGGTTATCAAACAGAATCCATTTTTCATCGCAGGTAACAATGCGGTTCAAAATTCCTTCATTTGTGTGTCTGTTGAGCAGTGCAAGGCACGTCTCGACGCGTACTTCGCGCTGACGATCATTGAGTTCGTGGGGCACCCATTTGTCAAGCTTTTTACCTTGCCAATTTGACGCAAATGGACCAATATTGTTTTGACGCTAACGTCGAAAGCTGCTGCTAATTCAGCCGTAGATTGTGTATCATCAGCTTCCACAATCGCCTTTAATTCGTCATTGTCGACCAAAGTCTTCGGACGACCGCGAGGTTCATTTTTCAGGTTGAAATTTCCAGAACGGAAGCGAGCAAACCAATAACAGGTGGTGCGTTGGTTTGTAGTGTTAGCTCCGTAAACGTCGTTGATGTTGCGTGCCGCTTGTGCCGCGTTGCTGCCACGACGGTACTCATATTCCATAATTACTCGAATTTTTAACGTATCCATGATGACGAAAAAGATTGAAATGCGATGAAAATGTAACACTAATCAATAAACAAATGACTACTTTTGAAAAAAAAAAACCATGTTTTTAAAATAAAATTAATTTGAAATTAGAATTCTTACCCAAACAAAAATTATTTTGATTTGAAATGGCCAGTACTGCAAAACGGCAATTTCATAGGTAAAGACCTAATATTACAAACATACACTCCAATTTTATTTATCTGGGCGTCTAAAAAGGTCGCTTTGGCAGAAGCATAATAGGAAAATATTATGAATCTTATTTAAAATCGTAAAATGGTCAGAACTGACAATTCATAATATTATTGCGTAGACAGCACGCAATTCATCTGTTTGATAGTTTTGTATGAAAATTCGTAAAATGGTCACCAAATTATGAATTGCTTTATTAAAGTAAAATGTGAAATAGCAGAATCATATGCGAATTCAGGAAGTGAATTGCTTTTAGAGGTATCGCTTATTGTGGCGTTTTGAGGCCCCCAGAATGTATGAATAGATAATTATGTTTTAATTACATACGTGTTTCGGTGGCGTATAATATTTTAATCAACATTTAAAATGACACTAACCTGATAATTGCAATAGACGTAAACCAAAATAACTTTGCGAGATACCCTGGCTCTTACACCTTTAGAGCGTCCATACCACGCGGGCTGGCAACAACGCATTTATAGTAAGTAGTTTTTCGTGATTATTTCATTAAATACAAACAAAAGTACATTTTTTCAGCCAAGCACTAGATCTTTGGTATTTTAATAAAACAGATTAATCGTACTAAGTAATGCCGTACTAAGTAGTTCTCACCAGGCACGGTTGTTTCGGGAGGTTCCTGTTTCGCATAAGGCGGGAAGAAACGCCCGGGTGTTTCCATTGCGAAGATCGCCCTTAGGACACGGTGGAGCATACGGTGGAGGTCTACCCAGCTTGGGCGGAGCACCGCCGTGTCCTCGAGGAGGCGATCGGCGGCGGCGATCTTTCGCGTCTGGCTCTGGTCCAGGCCATGGTACGGAGCGAGAGTGCATGGTTAGCCGTTACCTCCTTCTGCGAAGCAGTAATGCTTGCGAAGAGGGAGGCGGTACATGTGAGGGAGAGGCAGTATATGCGCTCTCACGGCCGTAGCCGCCGCGGGAGACGCCCTGGGCGTCGAGAATCCCAGGCTGATTCCCGTCCACCGTAGGCGCGGGCTTGCGGACGGCGAGTAATGGGTAGCACGCTGTCCGGTAAGGACCAAGCCCGGGTCTCAAAAAGTTGTCAGCACCAACTGGTGGGGTCCGCAAGGGCCGATGCCTGTCAGGGGTGCAGGTTGTTCGAAAGAGATACCGCAGCCCCTGGCACACAGGCAACTGAGGGAACACGGGTGGGTTTTAGTCAGTAAAAGTCTGATATGCCCTCCTGCTCCACCCAGAGCGGGAGAAGTTATTTGATGATTTCCCACCGAAAAAATAAATAAAAGGGTATGTCGATTTTTATAAGTAAATACCAAAATAACCGTAAAAAAATAACATACAAACTAGTAAATAACCACGATCTAGTCTGTAAAAAATGTTTACTTTTTTTGTATTGAATGAATTAATCACGAAAAACCGCTATAAATGCGCCATAGTAAGCCAGCGTGGGATGAACGCTCTTAATTTGATTTTGATAAATTCACTGTATTATGTAACTGCTTGGTTCTTTAATTCATTGTAAGAATCTTAGAATGTAAATGTTGGTTCCTTTCAATATAAATACAATAAAAATAAGTATCTGTCAGTCAATCCGTAGTGACCTACGGATTGACTCTAATAAATAGCAGGATCTTGCAGCAATGCATCAAAGGATTTATATACCAATTGCGGCCCAGAAACTATTCAACCATACAATAATAGTTTACAGTGGTGACAATATAACGTTCTTGATTGGTTGTATTGCGGGTTTCTCAGTATCATTCAATGAGACTACAGCTCACCTGTTTGAGTAGATTAAAACTTACGTAATTAAATTATGATGGTTTGAATTGACTGGAGAGAGAACTCAGTCGTAATTTTGCTTCAATGTTAAGAATGATATTACTTTTTTTTTATAGTGTTGAGTGGCTTATGGTTAAGTAATAATAACAGCCGCTCGGGTCTATCGATCAGGTTAAGCTACGCTTTCCGCGGTCGGTCCATGGATGGGTGACCATCTGAAAAATGGTCTGCTGAAAAACGAAAACAATACAATTAATGTTGTTGAACTACCAAAATGAAAGCTATTCCTACTGTTAGTGTGTAGGCAATTACCCCGCAGTTCCACCGTAATTATTTCCCTACCCGTTTATTTTTTTTAAAAGCTATAATTATCTCATATTCTCCGAGACCAGGACCACGGAACACATTAACCGTTGCCCATTAGAAGGGGATGGTTTGTTAGGCCAACGCCTTTTACCACTTAAGTGATTCATTTTTCTCGAGTGAATTGCGTTTTGCGGGAAATTAAGTGGTTTATTTTTCTAGTAAGTTAGTGTACTTTGTGTTTTGCGGTATAGTAAAGACCTACATTTTAACTTCATGTCCATTTTAAGATTATAAGTAAACATGTAATTATTGATTAAAATATGGTTCACGACTGTATAACGTAACCAAGTTACTTGGTAACACGACAGCCTTTGGCTGTCAGATTTTTGGGCATCGGAATACCTTTATGGACTGTCAAAGATCTACTAATGACAGCCGGGATCCATGGCTCAGGGTACCTTCCGAGGCATGGAGGGGTCTGTACCTATATGTAATGAATGGTCAACCATCCACGAACCAACCGTGGCAAGCGTAGCTCAACTTCCAATCGACCCGTTGACTATTATCATTTAGCCATAACATAGATAGAGATAACAAACATGAAAATATTCATAAACTGAATACAAGTTTTCATATATCGAATGACTGGTTTTTAGACGATTTTGATAGTCTAGATTGACTTTCAATAGAGACATTAAATTTGATAGATGCGTACCTATTATTACATTATATTTATGCTAGATACCGTAAAGTAGATATTTAATTCGAATACCAATCACAATTACGAATATTCACGCTTCACTAGACCATAAAGTAGAGTAATGAAGCAACGATTAAATAATTTATATATCTTAACTAATTTAACCCGAATAGTAATTACCAAAATTGAGTTATTTGAAACGCCCATTAACCCTTATTTAACTGTTACTTTGAACCCACTATATTATGTTAACACGTATAATGGGTCAATCAAGCTATTAATACCGATCTCTACCACTCTCACACTTTCATAATATTAGTTAAGCCTCGACCTCGACCATTATAAAATTATTATAAGTTTTGTTGAACGATTTTGACTAATCAATCACTCAATTACTAAACAATCTCTATAGAAGATATACATACACATACATTCATAAAATCACGCCTCCTCCTTCCTTTGGCAGAAACGCCACCGGATACGATCTTTAAAATAATACTCCCTTTGCTTTTGGTCAAAACATTGCATATTTATGCGACCGCAGCAATCGCGGTTGATTTGCTGTCATTTTTTTAAGAGTTCAGTTGTCTGTCTCCGAAACGCACGCATCATTAGATCTATATGAAGTTTAAATAGGACAACACGTAAAGCACCATAGCTTTCAAATAAAAAAGCATTATCAAAATCGGTTCACCCAGTCGAAAGTTCTGAGACAAACATAAAAAACCTCCTCCTTTTTATGAAATCGGTTAAAAACATGACCCACATAGTCCTCACATTCACAATAATTAAGGTAATAATGTTATACTTCTCAAAGTAAATACTGCGACAGTATTAGTAGCAATAGACAAACGGTATACTCAATAACTTCGCTTAGTAGTCGCTCATCGCTTCACTATGCTATCGCCAGTTTCTTCATAGGCCGCCAGCCAGCATTATTTTATTCGCACTTATCTACCCTAGTAGCAGCAAGCGCAGCTGTGAATGATATATTTTGATCTTGATACCGACCCCTTTTATTCGAGGGTTCTCCTTCTGAACCATGTTTGAATTTTGGTTGAGAACTGTATCTGGTAAATGGTGATAAATACGCTCCTTTTAAATGTGACCAAATCATATGTTTTACCAAACCACTAGATGGACTAAACGTGGAAGGAAAAAAACAGCTCAGGTTCCAGAAGTATGTACTTATACCATTGTAACAGGTAGGGTGTTTATGTCGCTTCCACCCTGTATAGGTTTTCGATGGAAAAACAAATTGTTGTTCCATACAAAAGTGCAATACCTACACGGTCAAAATATGTGGTTCAGCAGGTTTTTTGTTGTTATTTATGATTAAAAATTCACCGAGTTTGAAATCATATACTGAATTCAAGGTAAAAGCCTGTGTTACGATGTCCCTTCCACCACCACTGCTATATTTTTTTTTTCAGAACCGGCTCAGGTGTCATCCTAATGCATTTTTTCCAAGATTGGTCGTTACAGTAAAAAGCAGTCCGGAATTCCCCCTGCAACGCTGTTTTAACTCAATTTTGTTTGCCCTCTCTCTCAAGCCTTAAGAGCTTTTACTAATCATAAACTTCCCCCATGTTGCCGTAATACCTCTTAATAAAATTATAAAAGTCAGCAGCTGAATACTTTTTGCCTAAACAGTCACTGTTTTATACCACAAAGCAGTATTGCTGTGTTACTTTAAAAACAAAAAAAAATCTACTGGTGAAGTTAAAGTCGCTTGACATTGAAACTGTACATTATCCCCGTGTCCTAATAGAGAGCTACTACGCGAACATAGCAAGTTTGCGCGAACGTTCTTCGTATTAAGGCTGAGTTTTCTTGAAACGGTCAAAAAAGGTTATTTTTTAAAGCAGTCTCCTTAAAAGTTACTAATTTTGGAAGCAAAAAAATTTTGATATTTTTAAGTCTTTTTTGCATACAGTGATAGAACTCGAACATAATTAAACATACTTTAATGCATGAAAAAAAATCATCAAAGTCCCCTCTTAATTATCTTTCAAAGCAGTTTCTCTCTCTCTTCATTAACAATTATAATTATAATTGAAAATATACCATAAAATTTCAAATGCCAAACTGTTCTGTTCAGTGAGGGATTATTTATGATTAAATAGTTAATATCTAATTTTTATACGATTTTATTTACATTATTACGACATACGCTTGCTCATTTTTTATTCGAATTTATTACAACAGATTTTTACCAGTATCGGATAGCAATAAGAACTATTATCGCTCAACGACACTATTTAAACTTAACATGGCCGTAACTAGCGATCAAACGTAAGAGATTCTAACTGGTGTCCTAATTGACATTCACGCGGTGTATTCGCGCGAATTAATATCTGATTCCTAGTTCGCGCGAACTTAGCTATTATTAATACTTACGCGATCAAACATAGTGATACCAAACAGGTGGCCTAGCTGACAATCGCATGAACGTTATCGCGTCGCGCTGCACGCGATTAGGGGAAAAGAAAGCTGTGCTTCTATCGTCTCTTTGTTTTAAAAACTGTAAAAACTACGTGTTTCTGACGACCGTCGGATTCATAAATTATGATGCTATTTATTGATGCGAATACGCGATGTGACCGTCCATCCTCGACGATTACTTACAAGTATATTAGGACACACCATTTGACATCGAATGAATATTCGATCTCATTTGTACGATGATTGCGTACTCACACTACTATCGGTTTTAGTTAGGACGCGGCCTAAGTTTGACGACTCATCACATGTGCCACTTTTTCTTCTTAGCTAAACTAGGAAGTGGTGAAGGGCGGGCGTTTTGGGGAACTGTTTTAAATAAATTTGATGTTCGAAAAGTGCTGATTCTCAGCCTAATTTGAAGAATGACTTTTGATTTTTGTATCAAAAATTGCATTTTACCAAGCTTAATGCACCTTAAATACTCTCTTAATTGATTCATAAAAATGCTCTTAAATTATATTATTTGAATGCATTATACTCACTACTCACCTTCTCCCTTAAAAAGCTTCGCAAACATTAATCAAAACTAATTTGCAGGGACTCCTTAATACCCCTTTTGTGGCCTCTACAGCGTAACTCACTCTCTCGTTCATTCATTCTCACCTGAGCGTAAAATTACATGCAACATAAGTAGGTACCTGTCTCAGAAATATATGACCGTTTTTCATAGTTTTACTCTAAACATGAAATGTAATATTATTCAAAAATCAGGAGCCAGAAAGTAATTGGAATAATTTGACAATATTTAAAAAACAAAGCATATTTGGACAGAAAAAAAATATATCAAAAATGGAAATAGTCAACCTTTTAATACATGTCTTAAACAGAGCAGGGGTGGCCTAGGGGTAACGGACGCCACTTACGAGTTGTAGGCCATGGCTTGGACAAACCCAAACAGGCAATGAGACTTGTGAGACTTTGTGATACTTATATGGTCACCACTTATCTCAAAACAGTGGAGAAACACATCCATGAACCAGCATGCCCACCAAATATACGAGTATATTCATAACCACTCAGTTTTATAGTACGTTCTTCAATATGAGCTTCTTTAGATTATGGCTAGTCTAGACTGAAATTTGAGGTTGCCTTAGGGTACTACACTCTGCTATATTTATGATGGTTGATATGACACGTCATACAGCTCATAAAGTTCCTTTTACCTCTCTCACACACAGCGTCATATTAAAGCGAAATCGACAGTCAAAATGAATCAATAATGAGTCAACTTGAATTTGTGTTTTGCCACAGCTCGCTTTAAGCCTTTAGCATAATATTATTACCTCATACCAATTATGATAACGTTAAACTTAATTAAACCTAATTAAATAGAGAAGGTGCTCATTTTAATATTTTTTACTGTTCATTTGTATTTACTGCTAGGGTAATTTATTGTTTATAAAGTTGAAATACTACGTCAATTTGTCGTGTGTGTGTTATAGCCATTTCATACAAAATCCAAAGTCAATTAAAGAATGACAGTTGTGATTTGATTAACGAACAATTTAAACGGGTAGGTAATTGATTCGATAAACAATTGAAATGCTGATTTTACACTTACCTTCTGATACCCTTTCCTCATAATAAGCCCAAAATGTTCCCACTGCCAGGACACCAGATTCTCTGCGAGAGGGAGTGGGCCATAATCCACCACGCGGGACCAGTGTGTGTCGGTAGATGACACATGTCTTCGAATTTTCGGTTCTAGGACATGCTGGTGTAGCGGCACTACAGAAAAATACTTCGCAACAATATCTAAAAATACAAAAACAAAAGTAGCGCCATCTACAATGCCACAGGCGAACTACGCACGTCACAGAAATCCTAGATCGCGCAGTTAAAGTTTACCGCGCGATTTGCATAGGTACAAAACATCCCGACATTAACAGTCGGGCAGTCGCCGACCAGACACAGCACCCCTCTGGTCGGAAGATCCTCACTTTTCCATAGAGTATGAGCGAACTTTACACCCTGTTCCTCATACCTCTATACAGGTTTCCACACGATGTTTTCAGCCACCATTTTGGGAGCGTCTAGAATCATGTGTAACCATTTGCGCGTCAACGTCCCTGCTACCCTATACAGGAAAAGTTTTTATTCTGTTTTTGTTCAATTCAGCATATCATTCTAGCGCAGAAATTTTTCGTCGGTTATAAAAAAAAAACAGCTGTTCCATACATTTTCACCGCGTAGGTATTGCACTTTTCTATGAAACAGCTGATTTTTTTTTTGTAAAACCGACGAATAATTTCTTCGCTTGGGGGTCTAGAAAGGTATGCTGAATTTATGGTTACAGTTTGCGCTCTGGATAAAAACTTTTCCTGTGTAGGTAGGCACATAAATGCTTATCACCAAAGACACTACTCGGTCCTGACAAATACGGATAAAAATAAGGAAGGAGTAAGAACCATTCATTAAACCAGATAGCTACTATACCGTGACAGATGAATGACAAAATATTAGGTCTTTACCTATGAAATTGCCGTTTTGCAGTACTGGCCATTTCAAATCAAAATAATTTTTGTTTGGGTAAGAATTCTAATTTCAAATTAATTTTATTTTAAAAACATGGATTTTTTTTTCCAAAAGTAGTCATTTGTTTATTGATTATTGTTACATTTTCATCGCATTTCAATCTTTTTCGTCATCATGGATACGTTAAAAATTCGAGTAATTATGGAATATGAGTACCGTCGTGGCAGCAACGCGGCACAAGCGGCACGCAACATCAACGACGTTTACGGAGCTAACACTACAAACCAACGCACCACCTGTTATTGGTTTGCTCGCTTCCGTTCTGGAAATTTCGACCTGAAAAATGAACCTCGCGGTCGTCCGAAGACTTTGGTCGACAATGACGAATTAAAGGCGATTGTGGAAGCTGATGATACACAATCTACGGCTGAATTAGCAGCAGCTTTCGACGTTAGCGTCAAAACAATATTGGTCCATTTGCGTCAAATTGGCAAGGTAAAAAAGCTTGACAAATGGGTGCCCCACGAACTCAATGATCGTCAGCGCGAAGTACGCGTCGAGACGTGCCTTGCACTGCTCAACAGACACACAAATGAAGGAATTTTGAACCGCATTGTTACCTGCGATGAAAAATGGATTCTGTTTGATAACCGCAAGCGCTCAGCAAGTTGGTTGGATCCTGGTTCAGCACCTAAACAATGCCCTAAACGAAAACTTACCCCTAGAAAAGTGATGGTCACTGTTTGGTGGTCTAGCGCCGGTGTGATTCATCACAGCTTCTTACCAAACGGGGTGAGCATTACTGCAGATGTGTACTGTGAAGAACTGAACACAATGATGGAGAAGCTGGCACATCTCCAACCAGCATTGGTCAATCGCTCGTCTCCGCTGCTCCTGCACGACAACGCGCGACCTCATACTGCACAGCAGACGGTCTCCAAGTTGCAAGAACTGGGGTTGGAAGCTCTCCGTCATCCGCCCTACTCACCAGACCTTGCGCCTACAGACTACTACTTTTTCCAGAATTTGGATAACTTCTTGGCGGGAAAAAAATTCAATACCCGAGAGGCAGTACAAAATGCCTTTGAAGAATTTGTTGCCTCCCGTCCAGCTGATTTCTTTAAGAAGGGCATCAATAAACTGCCACTGCGATGGCAAAGATGCATTGATTGCATGGGTGATTACTTCGATTAATACAAATAAAAAATACATGAAAAAAAATCGTTTAAATTTTTTCATACAAAACGGCAATTTCATAGGTAAAGACCTATTATTATTAGTACTGGACCCAAACTCATGGTCGAATAGACAAATCAGGAGCAGTCTTTACGCATCGTTTGTTCCTACTCGTTATAATGGAATCTTTTTTTTCCTTTCTATATTATAAAGAGCCCAAGAGTCATCGTTTCGCTTTATAGACTCTTAGATGTCTGCGGTCCGAAGATTAGACCCTTTTATATAGCCGATACGTGGCCGATATTTTAGACCATATCCTGGCTAGGTTGCTGAAATAGAAAGAATTTGTTGGAAGGCTGTAAACAGTTTTGTAGGTTGGTTTCTTTGTGATAATTGGGGTTTTGAATTTCAGTGAGGGCTAAAAAGGATAATAGGTTTTTATTTAACTCCCTTGACCAGTTTTCCACATATTATTATGTCTACTCACTACATGACTGTTAATGAACTGAAGGAAAATCTAAAAATTAAGATTTTATTTAGCAACAATATAACACATCAAAACAATAAAAAGCTATTACAAGTGGGGTTCATGGACGGTTCAGATCTCCGTTGTGTATGCGGCGTCTCTCCACAGACAATAACTCATCTGCCATCGTGCATCGCATTCCCTGTCACCTGCACACGTGAGGACCTGAGGCTGCATCAGCAAACGATAATCGCGTTGCTGAATTTTGGACCAACCAAATATAGAAAACTATGCATATATACATTTTTTTTGTATTATTTTCGCCATCGTCACATTAAGAAGAAGACCACTATAATTTCATATAGGTTATTATATATGGTCAGAAACGTGGTGGCTCACAATGGGCCTTATCAGAAGGCTTAAAGTCACCCAAAGGGCAATGGAGAGGGCTATGCTTGGAGTTTCCCTACGTAATCGAATCAGAAATGAAGAGATTCGCAAGAGAACCAAGCCATCCGATATAGCCCGAAGAATTACCAAACATAAGTGGCAGTGGGCACGGCACATTGCTCACTGAACATTAATGGTTGTAGGATGTTTTGTTTTGCCTGTTTCCTCACGTTATTTATTTTTTAGTTTTCAGTTTTTTCGGCGGTTTAATTTTTTTGTTAGAAAGTTTTTTTTTTAATAGGTATGATTACTTCTCTTACGCCTCTGCTACGTTGGTCTAGTGGTCGGAAGCGCTACTGCTGAGCAAGACATCCTCGGTTCGATTCCCAAGTTGGGCAAAATGTTACTAGGTTTTTCTATCTGAAATTTCTCAGTAGTAGCCCAGAGTCTGGATTTGTGTCCGGTTGATGGCAATAGGCTCGCCCCTATTACATGGGACTTAAATATAACTGGCCAAATGTGGCTGTACTATCGAAGTATACCTCTACCTAATCCTTTCGGAGATTACAAGCGCGATGTCATGTCCTTAGATGTATATTATAACTAGAGAGCGGACAATCGGATGGATATTTACCTAAAGTTAATTTTTAGTTATGAAACTATGGAAGCAGCTTTTTAAAAAAATATTTAGCCTGTTTCCTCATGATATTTTCTTTTACCGTCAAAACGGTAAAAGAAACGGCACGGAACGGTAGAGCAGTGGTGATGAAATTATTTTCACAAAGTTAAGAACCTGCCTGGTTTCAATTTCACGAGCTGCAACTCGTAAGTTGGGCCGTTCAAAATATTTTTTATTTTTTTTATTTTATTTCACATAAACCTGCATGGGCACTTATGAAACGTCAGAAGCTAGGTGCACGGTTCCAATTTTTCGTTTCCTATGGAGAAGAGCCGGCAAGAAACTCCACGGTTACTCTTTTAAAAATAATTGGTTTTTACAATGTTTTCAAATTACAGTGATAAATAGGTATGGGAGGGCAGCCACTGCATTTATCCAATATACACCAAAACGTCAACTAATGCACTTAGTTACCCAAGTGCACTACTTGCCGATATAGGAAGTGGCAACACTGGGTTGACGGCTGTCTCTGGTCAGTTGACAATTAATATTAGAGCTCACTTTGTGTCACGAGATGACGAGACGAGATAACGAGGAAATGGAATTGCCTGCAATGTATAGATGAAGCGCTTAAAATGGCAACACAAGACGGTTGAGAAAAGGATATGCTTCTCTTTCTGGAAGCACATTGAGATACCCAATTAATCGTATAATTTGGAAAAACGACGAAATAAGCACTCATTCCTACAGTCGTTGAAGTTGCTATAAATCTGTAACTTTCTCAAGCGCTCTGATTAATTTTTTTCTCAAAAGAACACAAATGGCGCGCTTTTTTTTACCGACTTCAAAAAGAAGGAGGTTATCAATTCCACATGTTTATATATATATGTATAATTATTTATATTCGGGCATAACTCCTTCAATTAAAGACGGATTTGCAAAAATATTTTTTGTTCGAAAGGGGTTTATTCCGAAATGGTCCCTTCCTAATTTCATATAGATCTGATGATGCGTTTCGGAGACAGATAACGGAACTCTTCAAAAAATTACAGCAAATCAACCGCGATTGCTGCTATCGCATAAATATGCATTGTTTTGACCAAGGGTGATGAAATTTTGAATTGGCGTGGGGTAGGTACTATAACTAAAAGTGTAAAATAAAAACATAAATTATTAATATTTATTACTTATTAGGCGGTGGTAAAAATATTAAATACCTATCCAAAGTCACCGACTTCCGAATTTAAAGTTATTTTTCACTTTGTAGTGTTTTTCCGGAAATCGGTTGTTTTTTTAAACTTTTTATATCACATCAAGCTTAGTAAACAATTTTAATGAACACACTGCACATTAAGTTGCTGAGTTAATACAGGAAGAAGTTGTAGGTATTATTTTTAATTGCAAGTTTTTAGCTAAAAAGTACTTCTTACAGGTCCAGCTACGCTCTATAAATATTTTACACTATTCTAGTCTATTCTTTGAAAGAGATCATAAATTTTCCAACTAGACGTCCAAGATGACGTAACAGTACCCGGGACTGAAGACTTTTCCTTAATAACTATTTTCCCTGGCGTTTCCTCCTCGCCACAATCACTAAAATAGCAAAGAGTTGTTCACTGGCTTTAAAAAAAAACACGCTATAATAGACCTATACTAGAGTGTTGCAGTTTTGAAGATTATTTTTCAAGCGTTCAGATAATGTCTCAAAACTAATTAAAATCATTAGACCGAATTTTTCATCATAATACCACAATACCTTTCTTTGTTCACAAATCACAAAAGAATCTTTAATATTCTCTTAATTACAAATAAATAACGGCTCTAATAAAATTAGTAGTTCATTAAAATTGATTGAACTTTTCAAAATTACTATGAAAGATTTTGTAATAATAAAATTTTATCGTAATGAAAATTAGTGGCTTCGAAAAGTTCGTTATGATTTTGTAATCGAATTTGTGAAGATTTTAATTTTGTGTGTCCTAATTCTTTTGTCTTAATTCTTAAGCGCCCATGTTGTTTTATTTCAGGAAGAATGACAAAAAAAATCAGCCTTTCAGTGGAATCATAAGAATGCCTACAATATTAATGAAAGATGTTTAAGGCGCTTCGCCTGTAACATTACAAGCGAGTTGTTACATTCATTCATCGTCATTCATCTAAGATTCCACTGTAACAGTTAGTGTTTTGGAAGTTGATTGCGTAAGCCGTCAACTGCTAGGTAGTGTAGAGAGATAATTGCAACGAGCAGGTTAGGTTAATATACAAGGTGTAACAGAATGGACGCAAGACCTGAAAGTAGTTTGTTCCTAATTGACTACTGAATCAATTTCAGTAACTTTTAATATAAGTATTTTTTTATAAAATTATGTATTTTGCCATACCTACCACTGATTGAGCCAAAGAAAATTCAATCTTAAACCAGAAGAAATAAGATGCAATTTTAAATGCATAAAGTAATGCTTGGGTCGACACGTTTTTGTTAATAACATCAGTCAGCTTTAAAAAAAAATTGTTTTGGTCATCGTATTATGCTTTTAACTCAAAACTCTAATTGGGGTGTATGAGGTCTTGCGCTAATTATGTTACTCGTTGTATATTATATAATTCAATAGGAAAAAGTATCACGACTAGGTTGCGGGTATAGGTTGCATACAGGTGCGTAATAATAATACATAGGTTGGGGAGCGCCTTAAGGTGAAGCTACAAAACCACTGCAAGCCGAATTAATTATTCACTCGACTATTTTAAGCACTTAGCTGAGACCGTTCTCATTTTCCTTTCATTCACAATCATGTTTAAAAAGAAATGCAGGTCCGCAAAAGATCAACCATTTTCTCATAATAAAATATTAAGTTTGCGCCATTTTGGTGGATAACTTTTTAGGAAGTTAGATAACATATTCTGCCTGTTGAACAATCGATTCCGTGATGTTGTTTCTTCATTGTTCCTTTTGAGAAAGTTATAAATTTTCTTTTGATTTTAGTAAGATTTGTTCTAAATTGGTTTTGAATAAAAACTTTTTTAGGGCTGATTCGTGTCCCACGACTAGGCAAAGGACTCCCGATTTCAATATGATCCACGTATGTATAATGTCGCAATTCACAGATTCTGCTGAGCTTGGGCGCTGTTTGGTCAAGATAATGCCGTTGAAATCAGTGCTGAGTGGCATACTACAATTAAATTACTTTATTTTTCAATTGTATTTTTGTTGTTTACTTTTTGCTCTGGACGCTTTCAACACGCATGTATTGCTACAACGTTCTCACAATATACATGTTCCTACAATTTACTTTAAAAGACTTTCCATGGAGTTTCATAGGAACCTACTCCGCTTTAGAATGGGATAAAAGCGTCATGTTTCCGACTGACCGACTCATTGGCATTTCAAAATTGTATGTAAAATAATGGTTTATTTGAAAGAAAAACCTGTAAATTTGAGTTTGAGTATGTGACTACAGGCACTTCTTTCTAAGTTTCCTATAACATGTTTCACAAACATCTTAAAGATGTGTACATTTTTCAGAAGCACATAAAATGTCAGCAGCGATGACAACGCTTTGAGTAATAGCAATATTTTAATTATTATAAGTCCCACAATGTTCAGTAGACTAACGTGGACACTGGCTTTTGACAGAAGGAGTGAAGGCAACCCTACATTATTTGGCAGTGCAACCATGGCTGCGCCCGTTGTGGCCTAGTAAAATCGGGCCCTTAGTTCAAGTAGTTCCTTAAGGTGGTAATTTCTTGAAATCGCTCAAAAAAGTGGTGTTACTCTTTAAATGTAAATAATTTTGAAAGCTTGTAAGTATGGATGGATGGATGGATGTTTGTTACCCTTTCACGCAAAAACGGCTGAACGGATTTGGATGAAATTTAGCACACATATAGATTATAACCTATATTAACACATAGGATAATTTTTATCCCGGTAGTATTTTCCCGCGGGATAATTTCCGACTTCCACGCGGGCGATGCCGCGGGCGCAAGCTAGTAATATGAAATTTTCATGTCTTTTTTGCATAAAGTGATGGAACTCAAAACATACTTTAATGCATCTAAAAAATCATCAAAGTCACCTCTAAATTATCTTTAAAACCAGTTTATCCCTTCAATAACAATTATAATTATAATTAAAAATATACCATAAAATTCCAAATGCCAAACTGCATCCAGTGATGGATTTTATTTATTATTATATAGTTATTATTTAATTTTACACGATTTTGCAATAAGAACTATTATCCCTCATAACGATAATATCTAAAGTTACCACGGCCTTAATTGTAGGCAAAGCTGTAGAAAGTTATACTGGAATGTGTCTTTGTAAAGTCACAAACAAGTTATGGCTATGGTGGTCAGTCGTGTTTGATGTGGGCTTTAAAACTAACCTGCTGGGTAATTGCGTAATACATTAATAGTCAGAATGGCTTACATTTTGACAGTTCAACAACATTCATTGCGTTATTTACATTGTTGGGCAGACAATTTTATCGAACATATGGGGCAATAGATTAGCAATATACTTCAAAATTATTCAGATTCTGATTAAGTACGAAATTAGGCTGCTGTTGTAGCAAAATATGAGTATATATGGTGCTATTACTATCATGGTTTTGGATTAGTCTAAACACAGTTTAGCGAACATATTATTTAATACCAATTCTCAGTATTCTACAAAAGTATTCTGTTCATTTGTAGGAAACAACAGGGATCATTAAAATTTTAGGAACTATCAGTTCGATATTACGTAAATTAATATGTTACTGAGAATTTGTAGGTCGTACTAAAGTAGAGAGGTAAAGGACGTACTAATTTTCATTCTCCATACAAAGCAGTAGTGGCTTAATGAGAGGCAGCGGTGGCGGTGACCAAGTGGTAACGATGAATTCATGAATTCAGCACATGATTCTAGTCCCTTAGCGTAGAATTTTTTTGTCGGTTACCAAACTATTTATTTTTTGTTATATCCTACGAAAAATACGAACGCTGGGCAGGAGCATTCGATGTTTTCTGCCACCCTATATGTATTGTTTAAAGGTACTCCCTACATCTCAAATACCTAAAATATAATGCTATAATACCTATCATCTGCCCACAAAAGTTGTCAAAGTAATCCAACGTTTGCTTTATTTGACCAATTCCTAAGAGAGCCCGTAGGAGTCAATAAAACTTTTTCCAAGGAGAATCTCGCTCGTGAAATGAACTTATAAACCAACTTTCTTATTTTGAGAGCCTAAAACATTATTGTTTGATGCCAAATAAGTTAAATTTCCGTGTTTTTTTCTCTATACCTTCATAAGTTGTTATCTTTTAAGTCTCTCTTGACTTCGCGAAATTCTTTGAGAACTTCACAAAGTTTTTGGTCCACTTCTTCGGTCGTAGTACGAAAAGTTTCTTGATCGAATAATGAACTGAATTTACGAATTTGTACAATTCTATTAGTTCAACTATGAATATCAATTAGAATGAATCACAATGAACACTCGAGACATCTTGAAAGTTTTATATTGAATTGTATTTGCATGATTTTATGGCGTAATTGAAAGAAAATTGAATATTTGATTGATTACTGACAATCTTGGATATTATGAATTTCAGCTTTGTCAATTGTCAACTATGTAGCAAACAGTCAACACTATATTTTGATAGATGAGAGTCTAATGAGATAAGATACCAGAGGGGCAGTTCTCGTAATTTTAAGAACATTCACAATCTGATCTTAGTCTCAATCGGTCAAAAATACCTCGAGTTTCCATACATTTTTTACAAATTCTTGACGTTTGATTGTCGCCGAGATAAGACTGGGACGAGATTTTGAACGTTTTTAATTACGAAAATTGGCCTTCAGCTCTACGCTACAACATCTAAATATTTTGCAGCATAAAAGTTTTAAATATAGTCTATATAATCCTAATCATAAAATAGCTCAATGAAGATTACAATCTAAAAATAAAGCAATCACATTAGTTGCTTACTTACTTATGCTTTGTAAGCATAATTCCATTCAATTCAATTTAGCCGATTCTAAGGATTCTAAATCAAAATCTAATTTGAGCTGAAACTTTAAATCCAAATTGCCTTGTAGAATTGTTAAAATGCAAACTTCGGAATGTGAATTAAGTCCTTCGGGCTTCTGTAAGATTGGCTACTCGATATAGTGATTAGGTGAAAGTTGGCCTGGTTAGCTGTTAGCTAGACTTAGCTAATAGGGTTACAGAAATTGAATTTTCGAACCTTTTGGGTATTTATGCGATGTAGACTAAATGGCTGAAAGTTTCGCTTGTAGTTTATCTGGTCCAGTAGTTAGTGGTGGGAGTTTATTTTCATATTCTGATTTTGGTATTTAGGAATATAGTGTGCCGACTAACAAAATGATTGAAGTTTAGTTATGATAGCACTAGCTGTTATGCACGCGGTTTCACTCGCATGGATGTCGGATTTTATCCCACGAGAACGTGCTACCGGAACAAGAAGTCATAATTGGTTCAGCCGTTTGGGAGATTAGCCAGTACAAACAAACAGAGACAAAAAGTAAAACAAAAAGTGTTTCGTTAAAAGTAACCTTCCATAGATAGTTTCAAACATTTAGTAAAAACGACGAATGTAAGTATTTTGACATTACCAACAGACCCTTCACTTTGATTCATTTATTTGTATACATGTATTTATAATGTACATATAATATGTTTTTTAATCTTGCTTTTAGAATAGAATAGAATAGAATAGAAAACATTTATTCGACACAGACACAACACAGCAGCAACAAACATATATAAAAAGAAAGAGAACAACAAACATAACAATAAAATTGCAGTAAAATTGTGCTGAGCGTGCCCATACCGAAAGGGTTACCATCTCAGCATTTGCTTTTTTTGTATTTATGTATGTATTTATTTCAATTAAACTATATTACTTCCCGTGACCCAAAGGCTGGTTTTTACTTTGGCCAGAGGCTGAGCATTGCTATACAATGTGGTAATGCCGCCAGTCTCTTGGGTACATTACCAGTCGACAGCAATGCGGATGAGTTTTTTGACGCTTTATTTTAGTTTATTCGCTGTAGTTATATAATATGTTAGATAATTATGTGCCAAAGTCCCATGTTTATAGATTTGGTCTACTGGTTCAAATAAGATGTGCATTCGATGTTAAAATAGCGACATGTTTTAGCCACATTGTATTATATTTTGGCTGTCTCCAGTATCATTGATGTCTTATTTTGAAGTTATGTTATATTACTATCAACATAAATGATCTGTAAATTGTACGTTCAAATCGCGACTGGGATCCATTAACATTTACACGCAATGTCTAAAACAAGTCATATTGACGTAGGGTATCAATTGACTCAACATTTTTCACTTTGTAGTGTTTTTTTAATACATCGAAAGCCTCTCCAACTACCACTAAGTTGACCGTGTCGCCTGTCTCTCTGCTATTGCATGGGAAGGCAAAATGCAATCAAAGTTTTTACCTATTATTGTATAGAATCAAGTTCTTCTAACTTAACAGACAGCTGTGCTGCTGGGGAGTTTGTTCCGCTACTTCTTCTTCCCAGCTAAAGCACTAGGAAGTGGTGAAGGGCGGGCGTTTTTGGGGGGACTGTCTTAAGTAATTTTATTTTGACGTTCAAAAAGAGCTGACTCTCAGCCTAGTTTGAATAAATGACTTTTGATTTTGATTTTTTGATTTTGCGGGATAGATGTGCTGTTTCTCGGAGGGGCATCCATCCTAAACGTAATTTCTACGAATCAGGCAACTATCGCCTGTGTGGTCTAAATGTCCCAAAATATAGAGGTCCACAAAAATCGCTAATACTCTGGAAATATTAAAGATAATGATTTTTTACAAATTTGTATATAAAAAATAATAGTTTAAGCAACTACAAAACACGCTTTAATAACCAAACTAAAAAAGGAGAAAATAATTTAATTCAATTAAAAAGCGTGGGGTGCTCTTTGAGGTATTTTTATAATCACTTAATGTCAAGCACCCCACGCTTTTTAATTGAATTAAATTATTTTCTCCTTTTTTAGTTTGGTTTATAAAGGGTGTTTTTTAGTTTTTTTAATTATTATTTATTTACAATTTTTTAGTTCTGCTAACTACAAAAACGTATTTTTTTTTTCATTTTTCTCATTTTCTTTTTAAATTATTGAATTGTCATCGGTCCTCGATAAGTTTACAAATTTTCAATGAATTCTGACCGTTTAAAGTGGGTCTAAATCGAGCTCTAAGGAGTTGGTTACATACAAACAAACATACAAGTGAAGCTAATATAAAGCGTGTAAAAACAAAAGTATCAGCCAGTTTTACTAATAAAGTATTTTATTTTTGTACTTAAAGATATAGAGTGATTCAAAAAGTGTGGCCAGTGTTCGGCCTTTACCCTAAGCATTAACAAGAGGAAAATCATTAAGAACTATTACACGTATTACGACGGTTTACAATACTGCAATTACGGCCAGAAATAATGGATTAACTAATCTTAATTTTCCTCAGATAAAGTTTTAGTCACATTTTCAAGTTTCAATTTATTTGCCAATCCGAAGCTTGCCAACTGCTGAAAGTTTACTAAATACTTCTTGCTGGGGAATAATAAAGCTTTTCTTGGATTGGTCGTTTGCCAGAAAAAAATGAAATAAGTTTTTCTATTGTATTGTTATATAAACTTATGGATGTATTGTAACTACAATCTATGGGTTATTGCGGTACTGTGTTAGGATATTCGAAGTACCTATTTCTCGTATGATTATTGTGTGAAGAATGTGAATTAGTGTGTGAGCAGACTTCTGGCAAGTTTAAATAAATAACATTTACATTATGGGTTTATATATTTTTTGGGGTTTTTGGGGCTTCAGTTGACTTCAATGAAACTCCCGTATCGAGGTATGGTTGTTTTAATTAGGTTTAACTATGATTTACATGAAATATATAAGGAGCGTACAAGTTCGCGGCAATGGTGAAAATTGCGACTGAAGATGTAACCTTTATGACAGTATTTGTATAATAAAATTCATACGGCGCCTGGCTCTATTAAAATAGCATATTGCGACACACACACAACACTGAACATCTTCACAAGTAACGTGCAGGCGTAAACAGGGGTCAACGGCCGTAGTTACATTAACCGGTACAGTACCGCTGGCCAATTATTTATTGTTATGGCCCCTTAACTGGTAAGGGGCCATTACAATAGATAATTAATTGTGTCTCATTAGCCGGTAGTTGATCAGTTAAATAGGTATTAGGTAAAAAAATGTTTTTTGTGTTTAAACTTCACAGAAATGGTGATTCCATCAAATTACGTCGAATTATGCTTACACACATACATACTCAGCCTATAACGTTCCCACTGCTGGGAGACAGGCCTTCTCTCCGTGAGAGGGAGTGGGCCGTAATCCACCACGCGGGCCCAGTGCGGGTTGGTAGCTGTCACATGTCTTTGAAGTTTTGGGTCTAGGACATGCCGGTTTCCTCACGATGTTTTCCTTTACCATTTGGGAGCAGTGGTGATGAAATTATTTAGACAAAGTAATGCGCCTGGCTGGGTACGAACGCACGACCTACAACTCGTAAGTCGCAGAGCAGTGGTGGCCGTTACCACAAGGCCAGCACTGCTCTCATTGGTCAATTGTGCTTACTAATTTACTTTAACCCTGTTTCATCGCCACTTATTTAAGGGAGAAGGCCCAGGGTAACGCGGGAAATACAAATCTTGTTGGTGCGTGTCCGGCTGTATCACTATCACTATCACTACATATTATAAAACAAAGTCCCGCGCTCGTATGTCTGTTCGCGATAAACTCAAAAACTACTGAACAGATTTGCAAGCGGTATTCACCGATAGACAAAATGATGCATGAGGAAGGTTTTTTTTTTTTTTTTTTTTTTTTTTTTTTTTTTTTTTTTTTTTTTTTTTTTTTTTTTTTTTTTTTTTTTTTTTTTCTTTGGGTGGGAAATCATCAAATAACTTCTCCCGCTCTGGGTGGAGCGAGAGGGCGTGTCAGACTTTTACTGACTAAAACCCACCCGTGTTCCCTCAGTTGCCTGTGTGCCAGGGGCCGCGGTATCTCTTTCGAACAACCCGCACCCCTGGCAGGCATCGGCCCTTGCGGACCCCCCATTTGGTGCTGACATCTCTTTGAGGCGCGCGTGGAACACAACGCGCCGTCGACCCGGGCTTGGTCCTTACCGGACAGCGAGCTACCCATTACTCGCCGTCCGCAAGCCCGCGCGTACGGTGGCCGGGAATCAGCCTGGGATTCCCGACGCCCAGGGCTTCTCCCGCGGCGACTACGGCCGTGAGGGCGCATATACTGCCTCTCCCTCACGTGCGCCGCCTCCCTCTTCGCGAGCATTACTGCTTCGCAGAAGGAGGTGACGGCTAGCCATTCACTCTCGCTCCGTACCATGGCCTGCACCAGGGCCGGACGCGAGAGATCGCCGCCGCCGATCGCCTCCACGAGGACACGGCGGTGCTCCGCCCAAGCTGGGCAGACCGCCACCGTATGCTCCACCGTGTCCTCTGGGCGATCTTCGCAATGGAAGCACCCGGGCGTTTCCTCCCGCCTTATACGAAACAGGAACCTCCCGAAACAACCGTGTCCGGTGAGGACCTGCGTCAGGCGGAAGGTGAGGACGCCATGCCGCCTCTCAAGCCACTCCTCAAAGAGGGGACTTACCGCCGCTATCGTGGCGTGCCCAGCACTGGGTTGCGACAATCGCACTCTCCATGTCGCCATGAGATCCCGCCGGAGCTCTGTCCGCTGCACCTCGATTTCTCGCGGCAGCGGAGTAACGCCCTGGCGTTTGGCCTCCTCGCGCCACTCCCAGATGTGCGCGAGGACCTTTGCCTCCAGATCCCATGGCGGTAATCCGGCAAGGAGGCCCGCCGCCTCACCTGAGATCGTGCGGTATCCCCGGATCATCCTGATCGCCATGACCCTATGGGACGCCTTCAGCTTTCGGGCTGGTTGGCGCCTCAATGTAGGCGCCCACACCGGCGCCCCGTATAGGGCCATGGACCGCACGACCCCCGCGTAGAGCCTCCGGCAGGAGGCGTTTGGCCCCCCTAGATTGGGCAGGAGCCGCTTCAAGGCAGCCCCGGCCCGCTCCAGTCTGGGAGCCAAACGTCGGAAATGCTCCGCGAAGTTCCACCGGCTGTCGAGGACGAGTCCCAGGTACTTCATCGTCGACTCGACGCCGATGTGAACCCCTCCTGCCGTTATCTGGGAACCCGTGGGTGGCGCATTCCGAGGACCATGAAAACACATGGCCTCGGACTTGTGCAAGGCCACCTCGAGTCCCAGTTGCCGGATCCTATCGACGATTGTCGCAACCCCGTGTGCCGCTAAGTCGGCCGCCGCCTGGTACGACCTCCCTTGCGCCAGGACCAGCGTGTCGTCAGCGTAGCAGACTACTCTGACGCCGCTAGGGAGGTCGGCGCGCAGCACCCAGTCGTAACCGATGTCCCACAGATGCGGCCCCAGAACCGATCCCTGTGGGACACCGCACGACATCTCTCGCCGGTTCCACTCTTCTTGGTGACCGGGGTAGATGACGGCCCTGTCCGACAGATAGGCCTCGACCACACGACAGAGGTAGGTCGGCATCCGGTGATACAGGAGTGCCTCCCTTATGCAACTCCAGGGCAGGGTGTTGAAGGCATTGGCGATGTCTAGAGACACCGCCAAGACTACCCCACCCCGGGCAACAGCATCCCCCGTCGTGAGGGCTCGCACGCGCATGATGGCATCCACCGTGGAGCGCCCCCTGCGGAAACCGAACTGGCTCTCCGCCAAATCCGGCCCCACCCGCGCCAGCCGCCCGACGAGGCGGTCTGCAATTACTCTTTCAAAGAGCTTGCCCACCTCGTCGAGCAGCACGATGGGCCGGTAAGCGGACGGAGAGTCCGCGGGGTGCCCCGGCTTCTTAATGAGGACCAGTTTCCCCGTCTTCCAACGAAGTGGGAACCGGCCCTCCTCCAAGCATGCGCTTAGGAGCCCTCTTAGTCGAGGCCCGAGAGCCTCCAAGGCCAGGACCCAGGCTTTTCCAGGCAAGCCGTCGGGTCCTGGAGCGGTACTCTTGGCATTCAGCCTACGTACCGCCACTCTCAACTCTACCTCGGTCACCTCTGGAGCATCGTCGTCGTCGTCGGTGTGGTCCGCATCGGGCACTGCAGCAGGCGGAGCCATGGGCGGGGGAGCGTGCTCCTCTCGCGAAGGGAACAGAGCGCTCACCACGTCCTGCACGAGCTGAGGCCGGAGACTCTGCGTCAGCGGGGGAGCCCACGGGCGGATTTTATTCCGCACCGTTTTGTAGGGGCGTCCCCACGGGTCTCTGTTCAGAGTCTCCAGCGACTCCTCGCGGGCCAGCATTCTGGCCCGCAGGATCTCCGCTCGGAGGGCGGTCTTCGCCGCTCTGTACCCCTCGTACAGCTCCGCCTGAATGGCTTCCGTATCCGGAGGCCGGACACGGAGCCTGCGGTGCCTGGTGTACCGGTGCCGCGCAACAACGCACGCCTCGCGCAGAGCTGTGAGCTCCGGCGACCACCAGTACACCTGGCGTGAAGCACGTCCTGGCTGGACCCGAGGCATTGCCACGTCACAAACCTCGGACATGGCCTCCTGGAACCACTCCGCCTCGTCGTTGATGTCGGCAGGCCTGTCCGGTGGTGACACCCAGGCCTGCACGATCGAAGCTTCCAGGAGTAGCTCCCGGTCCAGCCGCTTCAGCGCCCACCGCGGACCACACGGGGCCCGTTGGACCGGCGCGCTCGAGGTCTGGGCGGAGACGTCAAACCGGATGTACCGGTGGTCGGAATACGTCTCCACCCCCTCCATGACGCGCCAGTCGACGACACGCGGCGACAGAGCGGGGCTGGCGAACGAAATGTCCACCACCGACTCACCCCGCATCCGCACACACGTGGCGACAGAACCCCGGTTCAGGACGACCAGGCCTGTCTCCAGAGCCCAGTCCTCCACCATCCTGCCCCGCACGTCCGTCAGACGGGAACCCCAAGCCAAGTTCTTGGCATTGAAGTCCCCGAGGACGAGCACGGGGAGGGAACGGAACCCGACGACGACGTCTCTCAACTCCGCTAGGGAGTTCTGGAACTCGGCGAGAGTTCGGCTCGGGGAGAAGTACACACCTACCACGACAATCTCCCCGAACCGGGCTGCTACGCAACCCCTTCCCCTCTTGACACCCTCGAGGGTCGGGGTACCGGCGGCGGCCGACGAAATGAGGGTCACTGAGCCGCTCAGGTCCTCCACCCAGTCATCCCTGGGCGGGACAAAGTACGGCTCAGCGACCACGGCGATGTTAATCGACCACTGCGCCATGCTCTGGAGCAGCAGGTCCTGAGCGGCGGCGCAGTGGTTGATGTTCGCCTGGAGGAGGTGAAATGGGGCCATTAATGGCAGTCCATTTCAACCCCCTCCGGGGCCCCCTGTGTGGGCCCTGCCGCGCTGGGAACGGCGGCGGCGACGACGGTGGAGGCGGCAGTGGCAGCGGCGGTGGCGGCAACTGCGGCGGTGACGGCGGTGGCGGAGGGCTTGCCCCTGCCTCGGCCCCTGGCTTCGGCGGGTGGAGCGCAGGCCTTGCTCCCAGCCCGGTGTTCGGCCGGCTTGCCAGCTGCCGCACATAGATAGCAGTGCGGCGTGGCATTGCACGAGCCGGCCTTGTGACCGGGCTGACCGCAGCGGAAGCAGTGACTGCTGCGGTCCACCTCCGAGGTGCATTGCACACCCACGTGGTGCCCCACCTGACAGCGGAAGCACCTCAGAGGTCTGGGCTCCAGCAACTTCACCTGCGCGGACACCCAGCCCACCAGGAGCCTTCGGCCCTCCTCGGTGATCTTCCGGGCCGCCGACACGGGGCAGCTCACCGTGATGGTTCGCATCCCCGTGTTGTCAGGACGAATGGTGCCCGCCTTCACCTGCTCGGCGGAGCACTCCCCAGTCCTGACGATGGCGGCCACCACCTCGCCCTCCGTCACCGAGTCGTCCAGGCCCAAGATGCGCATGTCAGCGCACTTGGTGGGCCTGGACACCCGGGATGCATGAGGAAGGTTTAGGTGTATAATTTGTTAAGGTTTCGTGTAAAGCTAGTATTAAATAAAATATGAGTCGCGATCGTAACTAGTATGTATTTACAGAATCACAGTCATTAAAATCATCAATGTAACCCTCTTGGTTCATATAATCCCGTGGAATGTATTTTTTCTTTTTTTTTGAGGATTTGTTTGAATTTATTATGAAATTACAACCTGACATTGGCCTGCAAATTGACAAAAAAAATTGCGAGCTACCTTAGCTCATCCTCCTTAACGTCGTGACCACAAGAAACTATATTTTACTATCTTTTACCCGGCGGCTTCGCCTGCGTGGACGTTGAAAATTATCCCACGGAAACGTACTGTCGGGATTAAAGGTATGCTATGTGTTATTTCAGGTTACAAACTATCTGTGTGCTAAATTTCAACCAAATCCGTTCCGCCATTTTTGCGTGATTGAGTAACAAACACCCGAACATCTGATCATAAGTAAAATCACAGTTATAATTAGTATTATTACCTGCTCAGCTGACCTTACCCTCCTTAAAACTCTAATATGTGATGTAATTCAATTTACGTTTACACAGAAATGAGAAGAAAGTACAAATAAAATTGCGAACACTTTCAAGCGAGACCCGTACACACTGACAAATTTATTTTATAGTTACGTTACCAAAACGACTCTGCTGCCATAAAATCCTGAATTTATCGTACTTTTTAGTCCAACAGTACCCCAAGGGAACCACATGTCCATGAAATGAAACGGTATTTCTATGTTAGGTGATCACTGGACATTCGTACAAATGGAACCACAGTGCCAAGTCACAGTAAGTAACAGTAGATATCTGTAGAGAAAAGGCACAATATTTTTCTATTCAAAAAGGTTTTGCGTTTAGAACGAGGGAGTCGTTGAATGGAAGGCCAAAGTTGTACACTGCAGTTTATGGGACCGTTTAAAGCAGCATCTTCCGGTTGATAATGATGCTGTCCCAAATTAATGGGACGGTAGAAACTGTCTTGTTTTGGTCGAGTTACAATTGTTGGTGTTTCCCTGGCTTTGTAATTAGGGTTATAGATAGCCTTTGCTGACATAATTAGACTGATAAGGTGATCTACGATAGCGAGATACCGGAATAAAAGAAAAAAAAAGACGAGTGAAAATTAAAAGTAAAGAACGATGAAGCGAGGAATTTGTGGTACGATTCTACGAAGTCTATTCCTATAAATGAATACTTACAAGCTTCAAAGCATTTTATGAAACCTCTAATATTATCATAGTAAAATTTATTATGCTTAGATTTCAGGGAAAATTTGTCAGAAACAAACGATAACCTCTGTCATTTCGCTCACACTGTTTTCAAATTCAAATAAATAATATATTACAAGGCAAAACTGACTTATCCATTAAAAAATTGTTAGTTTATTTCATATCAATTCCAACGACAAAAGTTTTACATACAGCTCCCATACAACTTTGGAAATATCGTCAGTTCAATGCGCCGATATCGCGCTCGCCTGCCCGGAACTAGAATGACACATGTGCCAAATCAAGCAAAATGGCGGCTGACATGTCAGAGGTTATGACAATAAAATTACAATAACAATATAATATTCTGGAACTGATAACTAATTCTACGAAAATAATTGATTTCAAACGTTGATTAAGTCGGTAATTATGTGTGAAATATTCACCAAAAGCACCACAATTTTTGGTGAATTAACCACATTAGGTTGTCAATGCAAATTAAATTATTACCGCAATATGGTTGCGTACATGTTTCAGCACTAACTATTACTATAAAGTGTAATTTAAAATTAACGACTGAATAAACAAAAACCTCATCAATAATCAATTTCATGTTGATGCTTTTGTAGTTTCAAATTATAGTGAAATAGCTTCTGTCCGTGACTTTGTGCGCGTGGAACTTGTAAGACTATACATTACGTGTAATATAGTTATAAAGAGAATCAGGACTACTGACGTGGGAGCAGGCGACATACAGTCATCCGTCTGAGAAGCACGTCGTCTTGAGGTCGGCACCCGCGCGCTTCATTGGTAATTTCCCATTGCTTGCGAAGTTTTTATCCAATTAATGAATTATTTTTGTCTTGATCGACTGCTTAGCTCCTTAATGGTAAAGCGAGATGATAATAATGTCGATGTCTTATAGGGAATATCGATACGATTTTATTATGTACAAATATAGAAGTATAAGATTATTTTATTCAAGCGCCGTTTACCACCTGCGACCAAAAGTTGCAACGGGTTAAAAAACTTTTATTTGCAGAACTATATTAAAAATATAGTATTATATGTTCTTTCACGGAAATATGTACGTGACTGTGTTTTTTTTTTAAAATATTTTTTATTGTATCTTATCTGCGTGTTTAATTCTACTTAACGAAGCATTTAAGGCAGGAGATACCAAATTCAAAGTAACCTTTTCAAACGCCCTCAGCAATAATGATCAAATTAAGACGTTGCTACACCCCTTCTCTTATCTTATTAACCTTACTATTATAATAACATGCGAACAATACGGCTTTCAGCTGAATTTGGACTAAGATAAGAACCGATATGCAAACTCAGCCAACTGACAGACACTATCCTATCACGTGGTACAATTTCTATGGCTCCAAGTGTACCTTTAGTTCTTCAAAATTTAACTAACCAAGTAATTTTCAACTTTATGTATGAAACCTTAGGGTTAAGAATGAGTTGAGAGGAGTAATAAATAGTTAGTTATGTATATATCCTGTAACACCGACCAATAATATGTAATGTCCATGTTTCTCGTAGATTGCTATAAATTGGACATAACGCCTTAAACCCAGACAGGTCACATGTGTTTCACATTAGGCACAATAAATGTTATTGTTGTCTACTGAATACGTAATAAGGATTAGTCCTTTGTTGCCTAGTTTTATTACCTGCCCACAACATTTCGACAAATGGTCCACGAGTTTCAAGCGAATTGGTAAACTAGTTTTGAATTGAAATGGTACACTTGGAACTGTTAAGGAATATTCGGATCTTATTTTTAATAGATATCAATACTTAACACAAAGTCAAAATATGTATTTTAAAAGGGACTTTTGAACGTCAAAATTAAAAAAAATATTATAGATGCCCCTTTAAGAAGGTGGTGTCTTATGGAGAAGAATAGGCTAGAAATTCCATAGTAACTCTTTTTAAATGTTTTATAACATTTTGTATAATTATGTACATTAATATTACAGTTAATCTGAAGATGACACCTAGGAAAAAAATACCTAGTAGGTAGATATCAACTAATTTAAAACTGCATGGCCTTCCATAACAATTTATATACAAGCATTTGAAATGTGTATATGTTACCGGCCAAACCCAATTTCAGGCCAAACTAGTTTGTCCTAGGCCAAACAGACTTATCCTACGCGTGATATGTCGCAGCCAACTAGCTTAATTAGCCATTTCGTTAACAGCCTTTGGAAGTAACGCTCGCCGGCCGCTGCCGCGGCGCCGCTCGCTTCGCTTGCTCGGCTCGCGCGCTTTTGATCACAGTTCTAACCTAACCTAACCTTACCCATTTAATCGGCGTGCCCCGGCTTAATAAACCAGTTTGGCCTAGGACAAACTAGTTTGGCCTGAAATCGGGTTTGGCCGGTAACATGTACAATAAGCAGTGAAGGGGCGTGTATTTTTAAATTAGTTGGTCTCTACCTACACCTATATTTGGGCAAAGAAATAAAGCTGTGTTAAAATGAGCTAGGAAAATGTAAAGAGGGAAGTGATTATTTTTGGCTCTTGACAATGGGCTAGTCCTATAGAATGTACCTACTAGTGTAACCTAGAAATCCACTAAAACATTGCTACACTCACTCTCAAAATAAATACCTACCATATAATTTGTAACCCAAAAGGATCCACAAGAAGGGGAGATATGGACTCTGGTCCAGCCTGAAATGTTATTGAATGTTGTCGGTGTTTGTTTTTGTGTGTTTTTTTTTTTAACTTGCTTGTTGATTTGAGAAACATCAGCAAATTGACATTTTACACATTCTAAAAAACTGTATGAAAAGAATCGCGTTGAGAGACAGTACAGTGTACTAGCGGTAAACGTATGCTGATTGCCTTAAACGTGCTTGAAACTATTTGAAGCAAACACATACAATAAAAACTCGTAAAAACATAAACAAAACATTTACGGCATAAACAATACGTGGAATACATTTTCCCTCCTGTACATATTGTTATGAAAATATTTATGTAAAAGAATAAGGAAAACCGGCGAGATATAAAAATCAGATCACATGGCCCTCGTTTATGGAATAAAGTGTGGGGCTCCCAAACGAGAGGAAAGATGTTCATTATGAGGCATTTCTTGTGGATATAGATAAGTTTTATGTACCTGTAGCTTGAATGTGGTTTAAGAGGGTTTTCTATCTGTATTTACCTTCACGAAACTGATGTTCTATTCATAGTTTGTTCCTGAAAAGAGATAGGAAGTCATCTTGGAGGTTCGTTTACAACTATGTAAGACGATAATGTCTGTATTATTAGGCTGATTAGATTTTTGTTATTTAATTAGACTGAGGTCGTTTCTGTAAACCTGCAAGTGTTAAGTTATTATCACAATTACTTTTGTAATGTTTTCAGACTCAATGAGTCTGCCTAACAGCTAAAGGGCTGTTTAAAAAAAAACGAAAATAAATAAGTGGAGCATTAAAAAGACTACGAAGGCTCCGTATTCCATACACAAAGAGGCTATTTTCAGTCCTTTAATAACAATCTATAATACCATCTACCCACCGAAAGAAAACATCTAATAAACAATTCTTAAACCCACATCCTAATGTTGACGCTTACATAATTTCTCGAAACCAGACCACAAAATAGATATTACAGGAGGTCAGCTCAAGACGACGAGCAAAAACGCACGCACACACAGACGTTTTTAACGTACAGCGAGTAAAAGCGCACTCACGACTATCATTTGTTTCACAAGGCCAATAATTCTCGTGAATAAACACCTTCAAAATCTAGTCGCAGTCTCATCTCGGCGACAATCAAATGTCAAAAAGTTCTCAAAAATGTATGGACACTCGAGGTATTTTTGGCAGATTGTGACTGAGATCAGACTGTAAACGTTCTTAAAATGACGATAATTGCCCCTCAGATGTCCTTTCTAAACCAGGAGCTTTCTGACGTGAATAGCATGGCGCAATGCTATTCTCGTGTAGCTATTAACTTAAACGTAAACTTACATGATGCAAACTGAATCTACCTATTCTGCAAGTCGACCTTCTGCATCTATCTATTGTGTGACCAGACCAGGTTTACCTGTCGACAAACTTGGAAGTCAATTCGAAGTGACGTTTAAGTAATGAGACGTACTAAAAGTTATGTAAAAGGTACTTCACATTCAGTATGGAACTCTGTCGATGTGAAGAAGTATATAAAGTGTTGTAGTTCTTTGAATTTTTTATTCGGCGTTTATGTTTGTCGGTAGGTGATCGAAAATGTTGTTTATACTTTTTATGGGCCGTTTTTGTTTTCCATGTTACATTGTTGATCTCACATTTTATATTCTTTGAAATTAATAATAAACATGACGGCTTATCCGTTCCATTGAACTATTGCATGACAAAAATAAAGGCCAGTGATTAAATTCTAACTATACACCCATAGAAGTATCGGTGCGATAGACGCAAAATGGTGGAGCCGTTCATTTTGACTAAGATGAAAGGTAGGCCTAGTACAGTTAAGGGCTTGGCTCTAAATCCGATACTTTTTTAACAATGAAAGCATTATGTAAGTCTTGACAACCTCCTTTACCTACATGACATTTTTTTGGTGGGATTTACATCGTACTTATGTACAGTCTTGTAGCGACATCTACATGGTTACGTTGGTACTACGACGCTAGACAGATTATACTTTGTCGCTACAGTTTGTTAAACTCATTCTCCTTTCATTTTCGTAGTCGCTTAAAATTTTACTTCTTATTGAAGTGAAAGTTCTTATGCGACTTCCAACAAGGTTGCGTTAAACGTTTAACGCGTTAAACGTTTAACGCAACCGACGCAACAGAATGAGTCGGTTTCACTTCTTCCGCGCGGAGGGCCTCCCCGACACTTTTTGATATTTAATGACAATCGTTCGCAATGCGTTTGAAAAATTTGTCTGCTCAAAAATGTAAATAGCACAATGAACGTGGCTGAACTCTCAAAATGAATGACTTTACTCTTGATTGCAATTTTATGTTTGTGACGCAATTACTCCGTAGGTATACGAGTATATAACAACTTTGAAGGTTCCCTACGAAAAGAAAAAGGTAGATATAACACGATACGTAGTTTCAAATAAGTATTTTACATGATGTGAACACGAGCGTATTATATTCCAAATTAGTCTTCAACGAAACATTTTCTTGTCACGGATTTCAGCTTAGATCCGAAAATTTCTTCGAAACATAATTTTATACGACGATATTTCTGCCCTGCTGTTTACTGATGTTGTGTATAATACCTTTATTTACTTTGTATTTTCTAGATAAATTTCCAGAACTTCTTAGAATAGCCCTTAGCCTTAGTATACTAAGGGCCTGATTCACAGATCGCATTTTGTTTTTACTTCGTTAAATTTAGCATGCATAATCAGCCTATAATGGATCCATTGCTGGAACAGGCTCCCTCTCTGTTTTTTTTATATATTTTTTGGTTTGCGAAATCATCAAATAACTTCTCCCGCTCTGGGTGGAGCAGGAGGGCGTGTCACCCGTGTTCCTTCAGTTGCCTGTGTTCGAGGGGCCACGGTATCTCTTACGCACAACCCGCACCCCTGGCTGGCCTCCTCTCTGTAAGAGTGAGTGGGCCGCAATCCACTATGCGGGTGCTGTGCTGGTTGGTAGATGTAACATGGCTTCGAATTCTTGGTTCTAGAACAGGGATGCACAGACTTATTGAGACCGAGATATATTTTTGCTGGCGGGCCATTGGCATATTGCCGGGGGGCCGCATGCGGCCCGCGGGCCGCGGTCTGTGCATCCCTGTTCTAGAACATGCCGGTTTCCTCACGATGTTTTCCTTCACACTTTTGAGGGCAGTGGTGATGAAATTAAATTCAAAAAGTAAAATGCCTGCCTGGGTTTCTAACTCCTGACCTATTTAGGCAAAATTCGTAAGTTGAGTCCGATACTTCGAGCCACAGCTGTTATTATTAGCGTTTTGCACCAATATGAACCTTATTTGATCTTGCCCTAAATATATAATATAAATGTTCGGAAAATTTCTAGAAGCAGCCCTATAAAGGTTTTGTGATCACCACAAAGATTTTCATGGAAAAAAGGTTCAAAAAACAAAACCTATTAAATATTCTCGCTTTGTTTGATGTCGAAAACACATAATAGTTTCATTTAAAATGATTGATTAAATAGCTCTGTTTTCTGGTTTAATATAAAATTAAAAGCAATTATTGCTAAACCACTGAAATCGTTTTAAATATTTTGAAGTGTCACATTTATTATTTATCATGCGTGTTAATAAATTCTGTTGAAATTTGATTTACCACTGCATTACAAATAATAGTTATTGTATGTTTGGCAGAGACAATACACACACACACACATATGTACGTACAGTCAGCGTCAATAATATCGGGACGAACTGACTGTTCAAAATGATCTAAACAACTATGAAAATGAAATATTAACTCAATGACACAAGGAATGTTTCAGAATGAAGACAGTAATTGACAACTGTCATTCTGACGAGAACTTTACTCAATTGAGATAAAGTTTAATTTTCTTAGTTGTTGAGATCATTTTGAACAGTCTTTGGTTATGTAGTTAGTGTGTGGGGGTAGACTTACTGGATTTTGCAGAAATGATAGTCCAATGGCTAGTCCAACACTTTAATGTTTCGCCACTACACAACACTTATTCATACAGTTTCGAAGGCACAGTAGTAAATAGTAAGTTTGTTTGCAAAAAGCAGAGAAAGTTCGAACAATAAAAAACTTCACAGAGATTTAGCGCGGGTACATGGAGATCTCGATAGCGCGAGCGAGCGTCAAACGTCACGGGTCGATCTTGACTGGCGACCCGCAAATTTCGAATGCGCGGTGAAGTAAAGGAATGAATGCGTGAGCGCATGTAACTTCATGCGCCTTGGACTAAGGGATACAGCAGGCGACGCGTGTGTCCAGTGTACTGTTATTGTATTGACGGACGGATCGTACGGTAAACGTGAGAATGAATATAATAAATGCTAATAAGTAATTATTGTTTAGTGTTGTATGTTTATTCATTAATGTAATGTATTTTGTGTGTTTGTTAGTGTAGACCGTATAAATATAATATCAAATATATATATATGGTAAATATAATGTGAGTCACCTACAAGTCTGTTGGTCCCGATATTTTTGACGCTGACTGTACATACACATACATATATATATATATGTATATATATATATATATAGATATTCTTACTCATGGTTTGGTCGTCTCAATTTATTAATCACCCATCATCTCATTGTTTACTTTTTCTTAGCCATTTCATATTTTTCATCGGGTAAAAGCAATAATTGCCTCACTTATCACACGCTCTTTATTTTTCGCATCACATCCATGCCATGACAAACAGTTACTACGTCCTTAGATCTAGCCACCAGTGCTATCTTCTGAGTAGGTATTGCTCAATTGCCTGTACAAATTTACTACGACGTAGCTCTGTGCTACGGCTCACGCTATATAAATTTATTCCTATCCATTTTCGTCGCATTGACCAAGTATACCACATAAACTGTCTTTAAACTGACCATAAAAATACAACACAAAATACGAAGCACGCTATACTCCTATTTGTTTTCAATTTGTATTGTTCAGCAGAACTTAAGTCTGCGAGCACTTTTTAATTACTTCTAAAGTTATAGTGTTGCTACTAATTACTACCATTATACCAGTGTAAAAGCAGACACTGGATGCGTTGAACGACTTGAGTGTCATTGTTTACAAAGGACTACGAATAAGGATAATTATGTAATAATATGTTATTTTGTATAGAAAGATTGCCCAAGCACCAAGCACCTTTGACTGACTTCTCTGATATACTTTATGATCTGACTTTTTTAAGTTGTGTAGTCAAGAAGCTGTATTGCCTTGACGTTCACAAATGCTGATGAAGTCTCTTTTCGTGAGCTTCTGAAAATTTCTGGATCACTGTCGCGATGAACTCAACTTTTAGATCCCGATGGAGGTCATCATTTCGTATGTACCAAGGTGCATTTACATTTTACCTTAGCACTTTGTTCTGGGATCGTAGTATAATTAATATATTGGTATATTTGGTGCACCATAAGTCCAAACTGGCATCAGGACTTGCCTGTATAGCAATAATTTGTTTTACACGGACAGCATGGAGTTTCTTCCAAGCAGCCAATACATTCTTTGGAATCGGAAGTCGAGTTCATCTTTTTTTTTTCTTGACGTGGGCTTTCCAGCGCGAGCGTAACTTTACGTCAAGGGTCATACCGAGATACTTGGCTGTACTCTCGTATTACTAGTTTATTGTTAATGTAAACTGGAGAATACTGATGTTTTTATTGGAAAAGTCAATGTAAACAGATTTGGATTCATTTAGTTTAATCCTCCATTTTTTGATCCAGTTTTAAACTCGATTTACAGACATTTGAACCTAACCAAACTACTTACGTAAATAGTTTTGGCGCTCTCGTGAGAAGAAGTAGGGGTAAGCTTATATTATATAGATGTAAATATTACTTTCATTTTTGAATCTTAGGCTCTTGATTATACAGAACAAAGTGCCCAACCCCTGCTTTGCACGATTTTTACGATATGACCAAACATTGAGATGTATTTTATTTAACAATGTAGGTGGTTGCACAAACCAACCCGAAAAGCAACTTTGATACTAAAATACGAATACAATATGTCCTGGTATTAAAAAAAAAAATTAAAAATTAAAATTCATTTATTTCAGGTACCACATAACCCATAATTGAAAGCATCTTTAAAATAAATTATTCAATAATATATACAAAAACACACAAAAATTAAATACAATATAAATACAACATCAACACACAAATTAGATAAATCAAATTAAAATACATATTCAACCATAAATAACACATATTCATTACAGTAGTCTCTTACGAGCGACACTATAAGTAACTTGTCTGTTACAGCAGTGTCGCATATAAGGACAGTCCAACCTACTTGCTATCATACTCAGAACGGCATTGGAGCTGGCCCGCACTTTGCGCACAAGAGACGCGCAGCGCTTCCGCATGGTCGCATGAAAACAGTCCGTGCGCGCCCACGCGAACATGCCTGAAGCGCTGCAGTAGCGAGGCAGACCCAAAACCGCTCTGAAAGCGTTGTTAAATTGAATGCGGAGGGTGCTGTAGCTTTTCTGCGTGTAATTGGCCCACAGGCTGCAGGTGTACATGGACGTGCAATATGCTCGGAAAAGAGTTATTTTAACGCCATCCGAGCAACGCGCGAACCTGCGGGCCAGCATATTAGCTCTAAGTTAGTACTAATCTGTATTAACACCACTACACACCCAAATTTAATATAATGTTTTAATTATAAAACATACACGAAGATTTCCTGTATGTAAAAATGTATAAAAAAATATTTATTTTGGTAAATTAGTTATTTAGCTCATTACAAATGTAGGCGGACACACAGTCGCACACGTTTAAGGGCCTAACATAGTAGGTACTTCGTCCATTTTGGTTTCATTTGACAGTACAGCGAAAGAGTGAATGTAATTGTAATTGTTTTTGGGATTAAAAAAATACCTATATTAAAAAAATACAGAATTCAATTCAGTGAACAATTCCGAACAATTTAATTTAATTATATGCACTAATTCAGATATAAATTGTAGATAGATTATTTATTTTGTAGTGAAGTTCTTTAATATGTAACTCGACGCATGGATACCAACTGTCCACAAAAATAAACAAAAGAAACAAAGCCGGCACGCGAATCTCCTATTTATTTTCAATTCGTCGAGATATGAGCTAAAACACACTATTCAACGCCCGGTGTGATTAAAACACACGGATTTCCGGCTGCCTTCGACATGCAAACAATGTGCCACTGGCCTTAGTTGTGTGGGTTAGACGAAGTACCTATTGGTTTGGTTTTTGATTGGTGACGAAGTGCGTAAACTGTGAAATAAACAAGCCTTAATTTTAGTTAGGTGAAAGCTATGGTTTTAATAGAGGTGGAATTTAATTTATGAAAGGTTTGTAAAGTGTAGATTTCTACAGATTTTTTTTTAACAGTGACGGCGAAATAATAGACTCCTAGAAAGCTCTCAATTTGTATGCTTGTTAGTGTGTAAGGGATAAAAAAAAACTTTCAACTCCGCCTATCGCAGTCCGCAGTCCACTTCTGGACATTAGCCCTCTCCCAGGCTGTGCCTTCCGTGTCCTCCGCCTTCCGCATCCAGTCTGCCCCAGCCAGCTTTCTAAATTCGTTAGTCCATCTAGCTTGGAGGCGACCCATATTATGCTTGACGATACGCACTCTAGGACTCATCCATTCCACCGGCCACCGACCCTCGTAATTATCAAAAATTCCTCGTTCCTTCCAAATTGTCATTGGTTGATGGACAACAAATCTCCAAAATCATTAAATTTGCATTTGAAATAAGGCCACATTATTCACCGCTCAATGTGGAAAAACACACGAATTTCCGGCGTCGTTCGACATGCAAGCAATGTGCCACAGCCGTTAGTGGGTTAAGCGACCGAATGATTTTGATAGGTGAAGAAATGCGTAAGCTGTGCAGATAGAAAATAATATTTTTATTTATAGTAAGGTATGGATTTTCTGGCATAGTGTTCTAAACTTTATAATTTATTTATAGGCTCGCGTTTGACCCACTATCTCACTTGATGGTAATGTGTGAGCGGGCAGATTACGATAATCGCACTGATCTGAAAGCATGCCTATTAAGAATTAACACTTGCCCTACGTGCTCTATTAATAAGATGATTTTAAAATAAGCAGCATCTTTAGCAGCGTAGCAAGCAGTTTCAACCAGTTTATGAGAAAATCTTCAAACGATGCAAGATCACAAGAAACAAAAATTATTCAATATCTGAATTTTCCTCTATAATCTATTCATACATAAATTCAACAAACTATTCACCCACCTTTCAAGAAGTACCAAAAAAGTAACAAAACAAAGGAGAACGCGCCAAAACAGCTTCCACAGAACTTTACTAGATGGCGGTAAAGTACCTCTAAAATGTAAGGAAAACTCGGTACATGGGAGCCCTTACACATAAAAGTTAACGATAGTACTGTGAGGATGGTTAACAATGTAATAGTTATTGTTCACCCATTGTATAAGACAGGTAATCACATAGTGAGGCTTATCTGTCGAATTATCTCGAGTGATTTGAGAATTAATACTTAATAGGCTGCCAGAACAAAAGTAACCTGTAAAATTAAATCTGTTCTTTATTTATTTAATATTAGTTGAGCCCGCGGTTTTGCCTGCGTGGTGGTCAGAAATTTTGTATTCCACGAGAACGTGCTACCAGGATAGTAGCCTATATTACTCCATATGACATCTGCAAGTGCAAGTCCCGTCAAAATCGATAGACAGACAAAAATTTCAAAAAAATGTTTTTTGTTATAAGTACCGCATATATTTATTTTCATATACATTACAAACTGACGCTATATTTTATTTATTTGTATAGACTAGTTTTTTTTTTCAAAAGCAAATGTTCGATGTGTCAGAAATTACCGAAATTATTTTCTTATCTTGTGCAGTTATTATTTCCCCTACTCTTTCGATAACCGCATGATTATCATCTACATCTTGAATTCTTATAATATTCTAACAAAGCGCTTTGAAAAAAGATTTCCTGTTTTCAAACATTTTCTACGCCAGAGCACACCAAATCCCGCAAGAGTCAGCATGAGGTACTTATTTTATTTTATTTTTATTTTTTATTGAGAGGAATAGCAAACAGTTACATTATAATGACTTACAACTAGTTCAACAAAATAGCAATTTGGTTATAAAGTAGCCGACAATGCTGTCCACAAGTAGGCAAAGAAGTTTAAGAAAAAAAAAACAGCTAATCGCTAGGAACATTAATTGCAGTGCGTGTGGCAAATACTTAATTAACAGTTAAATGTTAAAAGAAGACTATTATGTTTTTTTAAAGTAAATAAGATTAGTTTGTTCAAAATTAAAGTAAAAAGATAACAAAATTATACAATACAATATTACTATATTAAGGAGCACTTGTTGTGATATCTAATAGAGAATGGCAAATGAGGCTTTTAAATGTACTTATTGTGCAAGTGAAGATATCTATGTTTACAAAGGTATTGTTGCATAAAATTAGCGGCGCCAAAATTGCATTGAACGCACAACTTTTCTCACGAGCCGCCTTGAAAACGATCAGTTTCTAAACGTCATTTGTGTCATAGTGTGTGTAACTCATGCTGTTTATTTTTTTGAGGACGGGAAATAATCTTAATAACTTCTCCCGCTCTGGGTGGAGCGGGAGAGCGTGTCAGACTTTTACTGACTAAAACCCACCCATGCTTGGTTTGTATGGCAAGTGTTGATGCCACCTTTAGAAGCGGTCGCTGAGTTTTCTCAGTGTTCTATGCCAACAAACTGTCTCACATTGTGTCCTTGAACTCTGCACAAAGGCTAAATCAAACTTCAAAGTACCCCAAATAAAAATAAACGAGATAAGCCGTACCTTGAACTATGCGTAGATACTCATAACTTCCAAAGTAGATAAACTAAGATAAGAAGATGAGGTTAGTTAAGTTAAACTTGATTTACCGCACTATTTAAGTTTGCCTCGTGCTTCTAGACTAAGCATTATAATAATAAAGCTATTACTTTCCTTTGCATCGTAAAAAAGTGGGAAACGGGTTTAGAAGAAATGCATTGTAAAAAATTGTTGGATAGAGCATCTAAAGTTCAATGTCTTATATTTAAAATTTGCCTTAACTGGGCTTCATAGCGCATTACTATGTTAAAAACATTGTTGCTGGCTGGCTCCAGCAATTAGACTACGAAAATACAGAAGACTTACTTGCTCGCATTGCACAATATCATATAACACACACTTCCACATTTATTCTGACCCCCACGCTTCACCTCACCACACCACACACACACACACACACAGACACTCATACACACACACACACAAACACACACACACACACATACACAAACACACCCACACTCACAAGTGCTTACTATGCTAAAATAATAATCTACGTTACGCCATTCACATTCACGCTAACACGATCTCAATAAACTGCTCCATGTTTGAGGACTGACTCTTAAAATACAAGCCGTGGCTTAGTTTGGGTATCAGTTTCAGTACCTTATGTAATCATTATAATTGACCTTTGTAGCTATGTACCAAATTCTTATGCTTTAAATAATAAAATCATCCTAATGGAAAAATATCTTAAAATTTTACCGATTGGATCTGTGTCATTGTTACTGAAATGTCATCATTATCTGCTTCGCCATTTCCCAACTATGTTGGGGTCTGCTTCCAGTCAATGCAGAAGTAGCTAAATACCAGTATTTTTCATTGAGCGACTGTCTATCTAACCTCCACAGCCCAGTAACTGGGTTATACAATACCCCTTGGAAAGAATGATTGTCAAACTATCGAGCTTCTGACGACCCGTAACGGCTGTCAAATATTTAAGAATGGCGTCCAGGACCAACAGCTTTACGTACCGTTTCCGAGGAACAGAGGGTCTTGGTATCTTTAGATGGTCACCCATCCAATGACCAACCGTAGCAAGCGTAACTTAACCAGATCGATCGACCAATGCGGCTGTTATTACTTAGGCCCAAGCCACAAGTACACGGGGAGTAAAGTATAAAGCAACACCTATTTGATGGTCCTTACGATTTATTTTATAAACTAAATCACAGTGAAACTTAGGTGAAGGAAGCTGTCAATAGCGTAGAACCCTAAGCATCAGGTGGAATGATAGTTCACCTCAAGCTCTACCAATTCTGTATGGTTATAATGATTCCCCGCGGAATCTTACTGCGTTCAAATTACGTCAATATCGTGTTTTTTAGAAACCAATGTAACGGTAAGGAATGGAAATGTCATATTCTGTATGTTCCAAGACAATTTGTCGATATTATTAATACGATATTAGCTGATTGCGTGTGTGATTGACGTGGTTACGAGTAAGACATAGTGAATTCAGGCCGTGATATAACACTGAAAATAGTTGTAACGACACTATATCTTACGATTTTTTTCTAGAAATAATGTGCTTCAATTTGAAAAATACCAGTACCTACTAGTAAAGGTACTTTCCAACATCTGGGACCATATTTACTGTAAGTGTTATCGTTTTATTACAACAGAAAGAGATGCACAACTTAGTGCATAGTTCCGTTAACACATGTGTTACTATCTCGCTCTAGCAAAGTATAATAAGCAAGCTCATGTGAAACTGTCTCTTTCTAGCAAGGAAATAATAATAACTATGAAGTTTCATATTGCAACAACTGTTTCTGAATAAATAGAAATTTGTAACGGTACTTGTATGTTTTGGTTTTCTCTTATCATTAGGATAAAGCTATAATAATAAGGCTTAAAAAGGCTAGTTCCTAACCTAAATATGTCAAATAGAGGTACTCTTTCTTTAGGTTACTAGACTAATGCCTATCATATGTAATGCGGCAGCATCTGGCCATGACTACTGCAAGATTCGATATAATATCATGCACTCTACATCTACAAGTTGAGTAAAGTTTGCACCTGACGTTGATATCTTCACGGTCCAGTGAGGAGTAAATTTAACTCAACTGGCTTATACAGGATAAGTTTTTATTCAGAGCGCAAAAATCAGCTGTTCCATACATTTTGACCGCGTAGGTGCTGCACTTTTCTATGAAACAGCTGATTTTTTTTGTATAACCGATGTAAAGTTTCTGCGCTGGGGTGTCTAGAATGATATGCTGAGTTCATGGTTACAGTTTGCGCACTGAATAAAAACTTTTCCTGTATATTTGAACTAAGTTTAAGAACTATTAGATCATTGTTGAGCCTGTCACGTAATACATACTTCCATATTTATTATCCTAACTTTAATATTATAAATGCGAAAGTCAGTTTGTTTGTTACGCCTTCACGCTAATACGGCTGAGTGGATTTTGATGAAATTTGGCAGATGGGTAGATTATGACCTGGGTTAGGATCTACGACTTTATGTCGACCTCCTTGCTGGTGAAACCTCCGGTAAAAGCTAGTTAATGTATAAATGTAAAAGTAACTGTCTGCCGATCGTTATGCATTTGACAGATTGGCCTGGGATCTGGGGAAGGGCAAAGGCTTCTTAACATGCTGGATACATACATAAACTGACGGCATTTTTCCATGGTGGAAAAACTACAGAACGCCACTATAGTTACGATTATTGCATACTCCTTTTGATTCATTTACGGTCATTCACACACGCCAGCTGCGAGTATGACCAGATATTTTTATGCTTGATATTTTTTTTTTTTTTTTAATGAAAAAATAAATACACGCAGACGTAGTTTTTTTATTGAAACGTGAAAAGTGGTCCACCGCCATTGTCCGCGTTTCGACCTACATATTTTTGACATAATTTAATATGGAGCCCAGCAGACTGTAGTTGACTATTAATCTAACACATAATGGTAGAGTTTCAATACATTTCTATATTCTTGCGTTGGATGCCGAATTTAGGTCCCTTCCTTTTGGTTTTGACATTATTTACTTTAGAAGAAGTATCCTATTTTCAGTTACTTTTTGAACGAGCATTTTTTGCATAAAAATTAAGCCATTGAGTGAAAAATGAATAATGAATAGTACATTCATTATAAAATAAAAAATAAAAATAATAATTTGGGAGCAGGTAATAGACACATAGTTATGCTGTTAATGAGGGATCATCTTTACATACCAAGACCCTCCGTGCCTCGGAAAGCACGTTCAACCATTAGTTCTGGATGTCACTCGTCGATCTTTGACGTGGTTATGGATCGTCAGAAGCCAGTAAGTGGGTTAACCAGTCTTACCAAGATGTATCGTGTTACCCGGTAACAGAGTTGTGGAGGTCAGATTGGCAGTCGCACCATGTAAATAAATACATTAGCAGCATCCGGTTAGTCTACAAACCGATTCCAAAATTGTTGGTAAAATGCTACGCAGAGGTATAAAGAAGTCTTAAAACTTAATAAATATTATGCGAAAAACGAGTATTTTCAATTATAAAATCGTGCGATAACTCCGCGCCTTCGTGCTAAGCCCACAGGCCGAAGCATGCTTGACACTATGACACTATGAAATTCTAGCTTACAAACGGGACTATACGATGGAATAACGGAATGTATTCCATGTATCTGAAGGGAATTGCTCTTTCAGTGAACGTTGGATCAAAGGTTACGTTAATGTCTAACGCTGCAATACTTGCCTGATATAAAGAATTTTGTAGGCATGCGAAAAACTTGATTGACGGTCTTTTTATTTAAGTCAATGGTCGGCTTTTATTCGTTTTTAGGATCCGTACCCAAAGAGTGCTAACGGAACCCTATTACTAAGATGTCTATCTGTCCTTCCGTCCGTCCGTACCGTAATAGGTAGACATTTGAAATTAACACAGATTATGTATTTCTATTGCCACTATTACAACAAATAAAGAAATATAATAAACTGAAAAAGTGCGTGGAGTCCCTCCGCGCGGAAGAAGTGAAACCGACTTACTCTGTTGTGTCGGTTGCGTTAAACGTTTAACACGTTAAACGTTTAACACGTTAAACGTTTAACGCAACCTTGTTGGAAGTTGCATTTCAAAAAAATAAGTTAAATATGCACGGTGGTACGAAACCCTTCGTGTACGTTAAAACGTTTGTACGTTACGACATTGTGTATTTAAAAGCATGGTTTAAAATTACCTGTAGGTATACTCGGAAAATTTATAATTTCATAGAAATTTTTATGACTAACAATGAACTGAGCCAATACAAAACATTAGTCACGGCTCAATAAATACTGGATGCGAACTACCACAATGCCAATTTTTCGAGCACAGACCTTCTGAATACATCGAGTGTTATTCAACGTGAAACCCAGCAAAATTTTATTTGAAATCAATTTGATTTCCATTAATAGTAGGTACCTAAAACGTTTATTTTTAATAATTTATCAATATACCAGCTGTTGCCCATGGTTGACCTCGATTAACACAGAAAAACATATTTCAACCACGGGCAACATTAACCAGATTAGGCATTACTCATAAAAAACACATTTTTTTTTGTTGGTTATATCTTCTCTCCAATTTCAAGGTAAGGTAAAAAAAAACTGAGATGAAGTTTTGTCAAATCAGCCTATAATAATAAATAATAATATATTTTTTTTATATTTTTAAAGGTTTTTTATAAGGTTATTTTAGAAAAATATTTAAAATTGTAACTTAATATGTATTTAAATGAATAAACGAAAATAATAATAATAAATCATTTAATTCAGGACCACCACCCAAACCCACTGCTTGGACACAGGCCTCCTCTCGTTGAGAGGGAGTGGGCCGAAATCTACCACACGGGCCCAGTGCGGGTTACATCGACCACCCTGCACTGGGCCCGACATGTCCACATGTCTTCAAATATTTGGTTCTAGGACATTTCAGTTCACGGTGTTTTCCCTCACCGTTTTGAGAGCAGTAGTGATGAAAATATTTACACGAAATAAAGCGCCCGCCTGGGTTCGAACCCAGACCAACTCGTGATTCAGGGTCATTAATACTGGGTCAATGTTTAGATAACAACGCTTACGGATACTAAAATTAATCAGGACCCAAATGTATTGTTGGATAGTAACATCATCAACACAAATACGGCCGCGGGGATTTCAGATTAACAAGCAATTCGGTTCAAGGAGATTGTTGTTTGAGCTACCAGGTTACCAACTACAAATATCTATTTGGGTTTAGTCGTTGATGACAGATTTAACTGGGGCTATCACATTGACTCCTTATGCGAACTGTGAGCAATTCTAGCCAAATTTTGCAATAATTAGATACAAAGTACTTTTTAAAATCTTCTTCTTCTTTCTTTTGAAACTATAGACTAATTTTATGTCTGAAATATTTTTTTTATTTTTTATAATTTCATACGGAATTACTAGCTAGGCTATGGCAGAACGTTTAAAACTTATTTAGAAAAAAAATTAAACCTACAATTACGTTTATTAAAAATAATAATACCAAATAAAATAAAGAAAACACTTTACGATGGTGATAACGTAACAGGATTTTTTAAATATTGTAAAATCTTACCAATACACACAAAAATACATAAGTGGTTATTAATAGAACAGTTCACCAACAATTAACTGCACACTAAATTCCATCATACCATAGCAACGAGAATGGCAGCCCAATCAAAACTAGTAGTACCGAGATACAAGAACTATTACGGAAAACGAACGAAAGCTTATTTAATACCTACTTTAATAAATTAATGATGTTCCAACAAAAATTCAATCAGAAATAACAAATAGTAATTATAAAATTAAATACAAACAATACTTTGATCCTATTTAAATTTCCTTCAATGTAATTGGCATCGATGGAATGCCTGACCTACACTGTTTTTGTTTTTGTACTACATATTTTAGTTATTACCTACTTACAAACTACCTTAAAATGTATTTTTTATTTAACTTTACTAACTATGTGTTAACCATAAATTAATAGATAATGATTATGCCGTTAGTGTTAGTCTTAAGATTGCTGATAAGTGTTTCAACATCCGGACAAACCCATTGAGATTTTTGTGATGTTTCTGTTTATATTTTGTTTGTTCCTTTATTAATAAAATAAAAAAGCCAACTTTGACAAACAACCGTCTGTGATATTTTAAATATATATTATAGTAGATATGTGTGCATGTATGTGTACCTATTATTAGCTAATAACCTATTTATGTAGTATTATTTATAATTCATTATGATATATTTTATAGATTTTTTTCATCATTGTTCCTCTCAACCAAAGCACCTGCCATCTAATTTTATCACCACCCTTGGTTGACTGGTAAAGAATGCTTACGGCATTAAGTCCGCCTTTGTACCTTTTTGTGTGCGAGAAGTTTAAATAATTAAATAAATAAAAAATATAACTCTGATATGTATGCCATGCGAGATGTCATGCTACAAATAATTTAATTTAAAGCTCTCTCTTCTCACAGTTTCTAGGACTTAGGACAGAACATCGAGATTTATTTATTATCATCATCACATCATTTCAGCCAGAAGACGTGTACAGCTGGACAAAGGCCCCCGCCAAGCACTGCGACCATGACCGGTTCTGTTCTTCTTGCTTACAGCGGATTCCCACGGCCATCACCAAGTTATCGGTTCTCCGTGTCCCTGGAAGACCTTCCAACGCTTTGTTTTCCGGTACGCGGTCGCCACTCCAGAATCTTTTTATTTTAGTTCAATATTATTACTCCAGAAAAATTCTCTAAATGAATCAAACTCCATTTCGTAGCTTAGAAACATAACGTGGTCAAAAAGACAGACGCAAAAAGCGACTTTAATTTATAATATGTAAGTTTAGTAGTAGTTAGTTTTGTAGAGAGTAATATGAGGCATTCTAGATAATCGTTTGAAGCATTGGCCTGAATACATTGCTGAAAATTGGCCTCAGTTTTCTTTAAATTGATGCTATGAGAACTGCCTTAATGCCTTTGACGGATGGATTGGAGTTACTGCAACCCATCCAATGCCTACGTTAGTCGGCTTCAACAACACCACATGTACCTGTTTCACTAGAAACCAAACGAAACTTGATTACTTTTATTCAAAGGTAAAAGTAATCAAGTTTCGTTTGGTTTCTCGTGTATCCGTAGTCCGTGTATCAAGTGAAAATTGTACGTTTTAAAAATACCCGCAATGTAAATATTGTACCAAAGTATATTCTTTCCCAACAATACTGATTTATGTTTAGGCTTTAATTTTTTGCACGTGAGTGACTGAATGTAATCTAATGAGAATACAGAAAACTCAAACCTCAACCACACGAAAACGTTTTACCTTGACTTTGGGGCACTTCTAAACCGATACATAGACATTTCAGGGCCCCAATTCTGTATGATTATAATAATTCCCCGCGGAATCTTACTATGTTCAAACCACGTCAATATTGTGTCTTGTAGAAACTAATGTAACGGTAAGGAATCGAATCGTCATAAATTATTTTGAATGTTCCAAGACAATTTGTCGATATTATTAATACGATATTAGCAGATGTCGTGTGTGATCTATATCGTGTGTGATCGTTTCGAAGTAAGGAATCGAAGTGGTCATAGTGAATTGAGGGCCCTGTTATACTACAGTTAACTATAGAACCTTATGCATCTTAATCTATGCCACTGCACCACTTTACCTGCAAATAAATTCTTAAAGCTCCACTCAACAAAGCAAAGCAAAGCATACAATGTTAAAACTTCATGATATCGCATTTCCGTTCTGAGCTCTGCATTTCGACGGAACGGGCGCGGTGCGATGGCGGGACGGCCGCGGGACGGGAGCGGGATGGCCTCACGATCACTTGAGCTTATACTGTCGGCTATTAACTAGTCGTGCTCATGTCGCAGGAATACAATTCGGAAAAATATCGTGCGGTCAATTCTGATATTGCAAGAATTGCTGGTTTTATAACAAACATCTGCAGAAGAGTTTTATCTGGCCAATAAGTTCGGTTAGGAATCGGTCTTCTGTAATTCTATTAAAATATTATAAAGGTGAAAGTTTATATGTTTGTTATTTTGAAATTTGGCACACTGATACGGTAATGCGTTTCCGTGAAATAATTTTAGACCTCCACACAGGCGAAGCCACTTGCAAAAGCTACTCGTACCTAAATAAGTAATAATTTCCAAGAATTTTTTTTTATAGTTTAAATTGCGATTCGGACCAGACTGTCGCAGGGTTACTAATATCTAAATACCAATACTGACTAGCAGTTGAGCTTCTCTATAGCCCATGGAAATATAACTATCCCTATAAATGATCTTATTATTACTTTACGAACCACTTTGTTCTGATTCACATGCTTATTGAATAATTAAAACACCTCATTACCATCCTAATATTAAAAACCATCCACATCAAAATCACCAAATTCTCCATTAAATACCGTCCAACAAAACGGCCGTAAATTAAAAATTCTAAAGGCATGCAAGGCCCGGGTCGACAATAAGCATATAACTCAATTACTCAAATAGAATTCATCTTCATATCTCAAGCTGCCGACGTAGTCACTCAATTTTATGAATCGGGTTTTTGCGTGCTCAATGTTTGACGTAATGAGCCACTAAAATAACGAATTTCAGGCGAAGCGAGGAACGTCTAAATTAGCCATTACGTTTTTGGGTAAAGGAGGTGAAAATAGGAGTTTGGACGTAACACGCGAGTGAGTTTCCTTTTACATGGTGTTGCTTACAGTATTTTGTTGGTTCTTTGTTTACGGTTTCTTTGAAGTGGGTAGGTGTATTGTTAGAATAATTGGGTTACTGTGTAAGTGGGCTTAATGAAAGGTGATTTTAGATTAAGTTTGGAAGGTATGAAAATTTAAAAAAAAATCCTCGGTGTTGTGTGGTAAGGAATAATATAAGAAGTACCTACCCTAATTTAATACTCCAACTGTATTCCCAAGCAAAACAATTTAATCGAACATTCTTGCAAAATAAGTTGCATTTTTTTTAATAAGTCTAGATCACTGTGACACAAGAATTAAAGCTCACGCCAGTCAAATGCAAAAAAAGTTTGTAGGTGTCTAATTTCCTAAGAAATGTATGGAAAAAGTTTTCCACGATTACTGAATTTTCTAGAACTCGAACCACTGTTGATCTCATAGAGTTTTTTGATCCTTAGTTATTAGAAACAGGATCGCTTAGCATCAAAAAGTTTTTGTAAAATTTTTTCTTAGCGTGTTTTTTTTTTTAATTCTGTGAATTCAGTTCAAAGTGTCTAAAAAGGTTGAGGATAGTCTCCTAAGCTCATTTACCTGTAGCCACAAAGATTAAGGGTTAACTTACTGCCCTATCCCAAAATCCAACCTATATTATTACATCACTTTGTTTACAATATTCTCTTTTATATTCCACCCATGAGTGATAATACCTAGGTATAACGTATTAAGTCAGTGTTCATAGCTAATTAGCTAATGAACTGACAATCTGTCACCTTAAACGCAATACTGTGGTTTACTGATTCAGCCACAAGAGGTGCTAAATTAGGTGTCTACCTAGTATCTTCACTGTATTACCTACCTGGTAAAGGTGATTGACCTTTGAATTGATAAACAACGTTTGCAGCAAATAAAGCAGTTTTCGACTTTATTTAAAGACTTCACTTGCGATGTGATACTTCATATCGGAATTAGATTATTTTTTTTGTATGAAATATTAGCGTTTGCCCGTGGCTCCGCCAGCGTGGAGGTCTATAATTATCTCACGGGAATGTTATACCGGGATAAATGTATATTATGTATTAATCCAGGTTATAAACTTTCCGTGTGCCAAATTTTATCCAAATCCGTTCAGCCATTTTTTCGTTATTAAGAAACAAACATTCAAACTTTCACTTTTATTTCACGGGATTTATTATTTCATTTTTTTTACATACATGGGATTTAAATTGGCGAAATGTGGATGTACTTTAAGTACAACTCTGTCTAGCCCACAGGCGACCACATTACAGGCGTGATGGCAAGAGTAAGATTGTTATTTTAAGATATGTGTGGGTAGGTAATTAAAACTCTGATGGACGAACTTTGAGCTTCCAAACCCGTGTTTACAAAGAGGTTAAAAAAGATAAAAAAGAAACCTCAAACCACTAAAGAAAATATCGGGAAAGTATCCAAAAATAACAATTAAGCGGGATAACGGGCATACGCGCGCCCCACTGCGTCCGTGCACACATAGAACCGCAGGAAATTGCTTTTAACAACTTTAATTGGACTCTCACAAGAAAAAACTTTTCCAATCTGCCTTTGTAAGTGGCAAAGCTTTAAAAGCCGAGATTAAAACGGTTATTAAGCACAGTTTGTTTATGGAAGATACATCTATTATTCATGACGTTTGACGCGCCACTTTGGCTTAGCCTAATATTGTGGGTGTTACAATGACCCTTCAGAGGTAAATGTAAAATAAGCCATTAGCATAAAAAATGCTTTGAACTGGATTTTTAGTGGGTGTTATTGAGTTTGCTTTGGATGTATTAAACATATGAGTTTATTTGCATTGAAGTAGAAAATGTAAGATGAAACTGTAATGGCAACGGACTCGTCACCTATTACCTTAGATTTAAACAAAACAGGCGAAAAAAAGGGAAGTGGTTATTCACTGACATGCATTTTTGAAAAGATAAATATTATTACCTTTGCCAGTTTATTGGCAGACGTAGCTACTTTTTTATGTATTACTGTAATACTTTTAGTATGTATAATACTTTTTTCACATAAAGGTACGCTAAACTATTCATGCTTGAAAGATACAGAAACAGACAAAGGTACAAGTTTTTTTCAAATATTCGCTTCAGTGGGGCTTTGACAGAACATGTTACAGAGGTATCTATGTATTTTACTTTTTTTTTTAGTTTTTGTTATACAAAGTTACATCTTGGACCTAAAAAGTTATTACAAAAGGGTGTCGTGGCCATATCGTAGATTTGCTCACTTCATGAAAGCTCGAGAAAATTTTCTCGAGAAGACGATTGACATCAGGGGCACCCCGAGGTTCGGTTTGGTTAGGTTCCTTTAAACCCTGCAGATAGAAATAGGAGCTCCACATAGTGGAGCTCCGTCAACCTGACGTCGACCGTCTTCTTCTGTAATAAAAAACCAGAAGAAGACAAATATTTCATGAAATGTGACTATGTCATGAAATTCTTGAGCATTTCATGAAGAAAGCAAATCTTCGACATGGCCATTTCATGAAGTGAGGAAATCTACGATATGGCCACTACAAGCGCACTACAAATCTTTTCCCATTATTATTCCTTTGAACGCACAAGACACCTGGACACCAAGCACCAGACTTTTGCCCAGCAGTGGGACACAGATAAGGCTAAAAAAATACTTTGAGATCTAGTGCGTTTAAGATTGTTTTTTAACCGACAGCAAAAAGAAGGAGGTTATCAATTCAACATGTTTATATATATATTTTTTTATGTATGTTCGGGCATAACTCCGTCATATATAGACGGATTTGCAAAATTATTTGTTTGTTCGAAAGGGATTAGTTTCGAAATGGTCCCATTTAAATTTCATATAAATTTGATGATGAGTTTCGGAGACAGACAACGGAACTCTTCAAAAAATGACAGCATATCAATCGCGATTTCCGCTATCGCATAAATATGCATTGTTTTGATCAAGGATGATGAAATTTCGAATTTATGTGGAGTACTAGAAAGAAAGAAAGAAAGAAAAGGTATTTATTGTGACTCGCACAGGAAGATCACATACTAAAATAAACACAATGGTACAAAAATGATAAAAAACAAATTTCTCGGAAGAACAAAAATATTTAAAAAATAAATAAAACAGAAAGTCCTGCACGAGGCCAAAAGGCTTCTACCTCAGCATGATGCTGCGTCATTTAAAGTATCGCAGCGCTGGTATTCTGATACTACTACTATAACTAAAAACTTTAAGAAGACTTCACTTTCGGAAGTCGCTGACTTTAGATATCTATTTGACTTTTTTGTCACCGCCTTCCAAAATTAAAGTTATTTTTAAGTTTGTAGTGTTTTTCCGGAATGTGGTTATTTTATTTGGATTTTTTTTTATTTATCTCTACAAATGTGTTTGTTCTATTGATACACTTCTGCCTAACCCTTCGGGGAATACAGGTGTGATAGTATGTATTGTGAAATTCTACTTTGATATTACTAAGATTTGCGGTTTATCATTTATCCTACTCCTACTATATATATTATAAATGTGAAATCCCATTCTGCCATCCCATTTCTTTCCGTGGTACGACACCCACTAGGAGGCGACTAAGGGACTTACTAGAGAATGGGCAGCAGCGTTCTCTATGCATTGTACCACCATATTGCGATCGCCAACCTACTTGCCAAGCGTGGCGATTCTGGCAAACCCCGGGCTCAATAAAACCGGTCGAGATGGCCGTGTTTGGGGGAGGCCTATGTCCAGCATTGGACGTCTTTCGGCTGAAATGATGATAAATGTGAAAGTTTGTATGTTTGGATGTTCGTTAGTCAATCACGCGAAAACTGCTACATGGATTTGGATGAAATTTGGCAAACAGATAGTTTATAACCTAGATTTTAGATCAACCCATTACTAAATTATAGGATACTTTTTAACCCGGTAGTAGGTACGTTCCCGTGAGATGTACGTGAGGTACGTCGAAACCGGTGGGTACTGCTGGCAAAAGATAGTGAGGTTATAAATCTAAAACAGGTGTGTTAGATTAACTTATCTGGTAACAATTTAACATTCTGCCCATAATTAATGCTTAGAATGTTTAGGATGCGATAGACTTTTAGTACTGATGTATTTCGAACTCAATTGAGATTTAATATAGGTAAAGGTAATTTTTATGTGAAGTATAGTGTCGCATTTCCGACAATAGCCCTGGGCTCTTCTTTGTAAAGATGTCACAAAAGTCACAATATTGGAGAGAAGCAAAAAACCAAAGGGATAAAAAAAGTAGTCACTTTTTTATCCTTTTTGTTTTTCCTTTGTGTATAGTTTCCTACTTGCGGATATGAATTTATTTTTGATAACTGAATTTTAATGTCAACAAAAACGAAACGCTTTTCATTCAAGCCTGTGGCTAAATAGCACTCATCAGATCATGGCATCTGCTAATTTAGGCTCCGCTTGCAGCGGTCGTACAAAAATTCCATGAAGACACAATTTATCTGATTCAGATTTGAATTCATTTGACCTAAAAGAAAACTATGAGGAATATTACATTGCACTTTCTATATTAAAGTTGTGCTTAGAAAAGAGCTTTAAATGTTTTTTGAGACGAAATTACCTTTTATTTAATAAAATATTCGACTTGCCATTATAAACTTTGGTAAAACTAATCAATATTTAGTTTCATTTAAACACAGCCCTTAGTTAAATTAATTTGAAGCTAGTACATAGAATATAAACAAGTACATTGCAATTCCCCCGTTAGTCTAGTTGTTGCAAGCTATACTGCTGACCATAAGGTCCTGGGTTCAATTCCCAGGTCGGGCAAAGTGTTGTTGGTTTATTCTATCTAGATTTTGTCAATAGCAGGCCGGAGTCTTGATATGTGGCCATGTTAACTGTGCAAACCTTTATGTCTACCTATCTTATTATCCCTTCGCGGAAACAAGGCGTAATGTTATGTTACATCTCCACATTTGCATAAATTGCAGGAAAATTACAGAATAAATGAAATAACTCTACAGGGTGTAACAAAAACCCTATTGCTATCCTTAAGCACTACAGATAACAACTGGTATAGAATCACTATACATAGTTTCAGCTCAAAATAAAATACTCAGAATTGATACCAAATTTTCGGTTTCGTATGTTTCTTAAATTCAAATCATAACAAACGTGCCACCGCACTACGTAGGTCAATAACTTTCCACGTTACTTGCCAATATCACGGTAAATCTCTTCCGAGTGATGTGTTTATTTCAATTTGAAAAGTTCGTTTCTGGTATTAATGTATTCAAAATACTCATGACTTCCGAACATGTAGAGATAGGATTAAATAACCCTTCCAATATCGTTTGATGTCAGACAAAGCAGCCGTGACCTTGCTATGTATATACCCTTTCCGTTACACGTTGTAGAACTGTTTCGTAGCTACGTAGTTGCAGAAGCGGATTCTTGTGAGCATACTATTTGCATATCAGTAAAAGGTACGGTAGCGTTGCGATGAATGCGTTGAAGCTTGAAAGTTTAAGCGGACTGAACACAACTCTGAAGATGTATAGCATTTTAGGGTAAGATGGCTATTGTCATTAAAGTTTCTCTTCTCACCGTGGCCTTGACCGCTACCGTAGTCAAGGGTAGATGGGCCGCCGGGCACTAGGGGCCATTTATTTTTTGTGCTTGTCATATTGGGGGGGTTTGCCATAATCGCCACGCTTGGCAGGCGGGTTGGCGAGCGCAGTATGGTGGTAAAACACATAGAGAACGCTGCTGCCCATTCTCTAGTAAGTCCCTTAGTCGCCTTCTACGACACCCACTGGAAGAAATGGGATGATGCTATTCTTTTACGTCCGGCACTTCACGGGACGGCAAGTTTCTCTTGCACTTGTATAATTATGGATTTTTTTTGTGTCATATACTTTTTTGATCTTCCATTACTCTTATAAACTCTTTCCATGTACAAACAGACCAACACTCAATATTTCATGAATTCCTGACTACAGTCAACATAATCATGGATTCGGGACACAGTTAAGTAGTTGAGAGTTGCAAAGCCATCTACGAGTATATACAATTCAACATCAAAATTGCATTCCAGATACACAAATACACATCTCGTTGCGTTAGGGTTTGCTGCACCACATTAGCAATGCCTTGTGGTTTGGCATCACGATTCACGATATAACATCGTGTCAAAGTAATTGGCCAGTGTGTGGTGGCAATTATGCCACACGTAAAACTTTGCCAGATTTGCATGTTACCAAGGCAGCAGCGGTGACAGGCGGCCTTGTACACCTATGTTTTGGTTAAATACACGATAATGCACCGTGGACGCACACTGCCTAAATATCCTACTAGGCTTTTAATGCAATATAGGACACGTATTTCTCAGTGTTTGCTGATGAAAAACAGATGGTTCTGGCGTATCGCCAGCACATGCAAGTTTAGTGCACTATTGATTCTGTTTGATGTTGTGACGCTTTGTAAGTACGACGTGCAGGCAGATTAATTGGTACAATTGTCTTTGCAAATGAATGTTAAGCATTCGATTTGGTTGACATTAATTGTAAAGTTAACTACGATTAGGCTTGAATTTTAAACAAACTTTCGAGAGTCGACCGCTTCTGACGTACTTACCAACCGAATTGAGTTTATTTTTATCAGTAAATTGCAATATATTTTCTTTTTAATGAATCGAATGAAACGAATCTTGTTATGTTTACCATTGAGGAATTCGTTCCAGTTCGTTTTAAAACAATTTTGGTAAATATACAAGCTGGTTTTTTTTATATGAGTTCTATTGTTTTCTTTCGCACTTATCTATAAAAACTGGTTAATTTTAAGCAAAATTACATACTGTACCTGTGCTGGATATTATTATTATTATTTATTTTTTTGGTGGTAAATCATCAAATAACTTCTGCCGCTCTGGGTGGAGCGGGAGGGGCGTGTCAGACTTTTACTGACTAAAACCCACCCGTGTTCCCTCAGTTGCCTGTGTGCCAGGGGCCGCGGTATCTCTTTCGAACAACCCGCACCCCTGGCAGGCATTGGCCCTTGCGGATCCCACCAGTTGGTGCTGACATATCTTTGAGGCGCGCGTGGAACACAACGCGCCGTCGACCCGGGCTATTAATTTGTAAATCAAAAGTTAGTTAATTTAAAACTCTCAAGTACAAAAAATCATTACGCGAGTCCGAGATCCTGTAAAGGTTACTTATTTTTAAATTTGGATTTACGAGATCCGAATAACGACAAAACTAGAGACCAATATAAAGACTAAAATTCCAACATCAGTTTTCATTAAATTCCTAAGAACAAGTGCGCTTGACGCCCGATTTCATTTCATCGCCAACATTAGGACTCAACATAATGTAATTGCTGCCTTTAGTGAAATAATTACTTAACAGTTAACAGCTAGAACTTTAATAAATTGTCGCGAAGGCAAGGCAGAGTTTGTACGAAATGCAACTGCATTTTGGCGACCAGCCAGAGTTAGTAAGAAAACCTGTAGTATCGATTTGGTAGTGCGAACACAGAATAGTAACTACAGAAGGTCGACTGCCTTGTTGGTCCTAGTGGTCACACGCAGTACTGCTGAGAATGAGTTCTTTGATTCATTTCCCTAGACGGCCAACGTATTGTTAGGTTTATCTATCAGGATTTTCTCAGTAGCAAATCAGTGCCTTTGAGTCGGGATTTGTGCCCGATTAATGGCAATATTGTCGCCCCCTTATTTCATGGGACTTAAACACAACTGACAAAAAACTTTTTCCAAAAAAAAACAACCGACTTCCAAAAACACTACAAAGTAAAAAATAACTATAATTTCGGAAGTCGGTGTCTTTAGAGCTGTATTTTAATTTTTTGTCACCGCCTTCCGAAATTAAAGTTATTTTTCACTTTGTAGTGGTTCACATGTGCTTACCCCTTCACAGCATACCGGCGTGATGTTATGTTATGAATTGGTGTAAGCAATAGACAGACATGAGATTTCAGCAATCCCTGTCCATTTGCTATCATTTATTGAGGAGTTCCGTTGCCTATCTCCAAAGTTCTTCATCAGATCTTCACCAAATGGAAATGGGTCCACTCCGAGAAAGTACTCTTCCAAAAAATACCCAAATCGCTTCGTGTGCCTATAAAATTTGAAGAGTTCTTTCTATTTCTCCAGGATCCCATCATCAGGTCCTGACTTGATGATCATGGGACCACATGGGAAGTATACCCTTTCAAACAAAAAAAATAATCCAAATCGGTCCAGCCATCTTCGAGTAATCGGGGAACATACATAAAAAAAAAAGGTTCCGACGAATTGAGAATCTCCTCCTTTTTGAAGTCGGTTAAAAATGTGAATATACTATCGGTACACCTCTGCCTAAATCTTTAGAAATTACAATAGTGACGTGTTATGTTAGGTTTCATAGAATGAGCAATAGCAGGCGCATTCACACTGCGTACATCAGCGATTGCAAACAAATGACCATCACAAGTGCGCTTGTACGTGAAGCGTGCCTAAGTGTACGTGTACTTTCGCTCGTCGAACGGAGCCAGCCTTCTGTTTTATTCTGTGGAGCGAAGCACGTTCACTTAAAGGCTAAGCATTTGGCAAGCATAAACAATTTGTGTTATTTATTGTTCCGAGTCAATGTCGTATACAATACGGGAATCGTGGTTACAGGATTTCTGGGTAGTTACAGGTTCACGTCGATGTTTACTTCCCACGTGAAGGATTTTGTTTAGTTTGTCACCTTTGGTTCAGACCAGTGGGCACGGACAAGTGGCAATGCGTTTCGTACCTATTATTAAAATGACCTTCAACCAGATAACGAGCTATTCGGTAGCTATTGATATAGAGGTTTGAGGGACAGGGTGGAATTTTCACGCAACCTCCATAGAAGAGGGGATCCTCCGACCAGGCGGATGTTATCTGGTGGGCAACTGGCCGACGATTGATATCGGAACGTTGTATATCTGATAGGTGTGCGGTCAACTCTGCTTGCGCGATGCAAGATTTTGAGTGACGTCAATGTGATACGTAGTTCGCATAAGGCGATGTAGATGCCGCAACAATATCAAATCAATACATTTTTGACATTTCCATCATCGTTATCGCTGATAGTATGTCACACTTAGTCCCGTATTACAGAACCTCACTCAATACTCAAGCATTACTTAAAACTAGCTTCGACCAATCAAATGGCTCTAAACTAGTTTTAAGTAATGCAAGCATTACTTTAAACTAGTCTTGAGTGAGCTTCTGTAATACGGGCCTACGTCTCGGTCCTCAGATTTTGAGTTGCAGCATTGCATTGTCTATGTGTATAATAAGTAGACCTGTATATGTACAGTTACATTTGTTTGAAAATGTACATGTGTTTCCCAGATTTTAATTGACATACACGTACACTCATATATACATTCACGCCATATTATCATGGTGGTAGGCAGAAACAACAAAACGCTTCCTTCTACGTTTCTTACATAGATACTTTTTCCTCGTGTCTAAATATATAATGAGAACACGTTAAAACTATTGCATAATTTTAACACATTACATCCATCATTGGCCATTTTGTAATTTCTTACATCAATTTTTATGACGCACACGCATATTTTATCTATGGATGACGCTTCGAAATGTTGCCACTACATAAAGAGAAAAATGTTTATTGAGCATGATATTCTCGTAGCATGTATGTCTATTTCCATTTTCTTTTTATATTCCTTATTCTATCACATTAACATAAAATTTATATAATTGTTCTAGTAGTTCGCTGTACCAGTAGTTTCATAATTATTGTTTAATGCACCGGGTGACGTCATTACGTCAAAGCCGGCTATCCCTGAAAACCAGCGCTGGGACTCTGTCTTGCATAGGGTCGCAGCATAATGCTGAGTGATAGCCGTTTTGCGTGGATGTGACGCATGTTTCCCTCAACCTTTTCTTATTTTTTCCGTGTTCCTTATCTTTTTGCGTCATGTTTCCCGCAAATAAACGTTTTTTCTTTCTTTCTTTCTTTCTTCTTTCTTTAAAAAGGTTATTTTGTTTGCCAGATTTCAGTTACTATTAGGGACGCAACATTAAATAAATTGCATATCTATTTGAATAGTACAATTGTATCTAAACAGCTGTTGCATACAAATCTTAAAATAGAACTTCCAAGAAAGAAGTCAAACAAAAACAGTTTCAATTCTAAATCGAAAATAAAGTTTTAAAACCGCCTTGAAAAACATGTTCCAGGCAAACTAAAAGCATACCGTATTTTAAACTAAGTCTTTTACTAGATATTACAGACTCAGATGTTAGCATAAAAACTTTGCCTGTGAGATGAGCCCCTGACTTAGTGGCATCGTTAAAGTCGTTTTTTAATTAAAGAAAGGTCTTAACGACCAAACTCCATCTGGCTTAGTATCTGCAGGTAATTATTACGCACTTAATTGCTAGAACTTAGGCCTTTATCGAGAAGCGAGCTGAGATTCATTAATGCTACTCCATTTTAAATTAGGTTAAGTGTATTCGCACTCTTTTTGTTCACAGCTACAATACAAAGCGAATTGGAATAACGGTTAAGTTTGTTGGCACTTCAAGAAGTTTTGTTCTTTTGTTTAATGTTTTACTGGCTTTTTTTTTGTGTGGGAAATCATCAAATAACTTCTCCCGCTCTGGGTGGAGCGGGAGGGCGTGTCAGACTTTTACTGACTAAACCCACCCGTGTTCCCTCAGTTGCCTGTGTGCCAGGGGCCGCGGTATCTCTTTCGAACAACCCGCACCCCTGGCAGGCATGTTTTACTGGCTTGTAAAAAAAATTGTTAAAAAAAAATGCCATTTATTTTTTTAAATACCCAGAGGGGATTTATTTCTTTATTTTTCTGGTGACCCTTGTGACCACCCCTATCACCCCCCTTCCCAGCTACGTAACCTTTTGGGACACCCTGTATAATAGCTTTTTTATACAATAAATTCCAAATACTTACCCAGTAATAGTTCTACTGAGTAACCGGGTTGAGGAGGTCAGATTAGCATTATCGCCATCTATTATAACTGAAAGCTGACTCCAACATAGTTAGGTAAAGGTCTAACCTTTGACCAGCTGATGATATGCCAAAGAGGTAAGTTATATCAATTTCGACCGTGAGGTAAGTCCATACAATAGTTTCCGTGCAAAGAAATATTATAAGCGTGAAACATTCTACAATTTTATTACAAAAAAAAAAGAAGAACGGTAAATTATTCAGCGTAATTCCACATACATTACAAAACCATCATTTCGTGCTTAAAATTGTAATTTCGCATGACCAAAAGTCATAAATCAGTTTTAGATACGGGAGTTTTCCTGATAATCGTTATTTATGTTTTATTTACATTTTGTTTTTAGAAATTATGAAAATAAGCATGATCTAGTATTATCACGCGAGATCTAGATTTGGCATGTTACGTAAACTATGTGCTATGTTTTCGGGTGTGTAACGTTTCAAATAATGAAATGAAAACCATTATCAATTTTCCGTGTGTTGCCGGACGTAAAGAATAGCAATATCCCATTTCTTCCCGTGGGTGTCGTAGAAGGCGACTAAGGGTCTTACTAGAGAATGGGCAGCAGCGTTCTCTATGCATTTTACCACCATACTGCGATCGCTAACCCACCTGCCAAGCGTGGCACCTCTTTTCGGGTGAGGCCTATGTCTAGCAGTGGACGTCATTCAGTTGAAGTGACGATGATAAATGCGACGTTGCCACCCCGCGCGTGATGAACGCTCTTCCTCATCATCGTTTCAGCCGAAAGACGTTCACTATAGGACCCTCAAGCTTCGCTACTTGGACCGGTTCTTCCCGCATCCAGTAAATGAACGCTCTTAAGTTAAACAAATATACGTTAATAACTTAAGTTAAAATATATGAAAATAACCCAACGAAAGGAAGCCAAGGGTTTTAGGGAAGAATAAAAAAGTGTTACATTAGAAGAAATTATTTTCTATTTTCTAACAAATTAAAACATTTCAAATCATAAATATTCGAATTACAATTCTTCATGGTCGTATTGGTCAATTTCTATAAAATCATTTTCAATTGTTTGATTGTTGTTCAGTAACCTATGGAATTCTTTGTTAAAATAATCTGAAATCATGTTCCAGACATTTACTGAATACCATACAACCACGCTTAGAGAAAATATCAAACGAAAAAATAGACCAAGCATTTTCACAAATATGTTTCTATAAATCTAATTTTATACTATAATGAACTTAGTTAAAAAGATTATAAATATTAGTCAAAGATATTCCTATAGCAGCTTTGAAAATAGTAGATGAGATTTATACATTAAAATTCCCAATGTGTAATCAATATTTCGAAATCTTTTAATATTATACCTGTCTTATATACATAAAATACAACAAACTAAATAACATATAAGTTATTTCACCTAAAATAATAACTCTATTGCACATCGGTTCCCAAAAAAGCAAGGCCAAGAACTTTTTATAGTTATCTGGATGATGCCATCATATCTTTACTAGAACTACGTAAAATATATTATATTTGATAATATAAATACAAAGTTCTCTTACCTAAACGTTTTAACCGAGAACTTATCGCCCACTTAAGTTTAAACGCAAGAGAAAAGAAAGAAGCGAGCGCACAAAGAAAATTCAAGTTATTAGACAAAAGTTTTTGCAATGTGCTAAAAGTAGCTAAATATTTAAAAAATACTGGGGTACAGAAAAAATTGTAGCTGTAATAGTGACAAGTACATTTTACACTCCACGTGTCTGTGTTTTAATTAAATCTGAGTAGTACAAAGTCAATTTCAACTTAGTAGAAACATAGTAGAATAATAAATAGACCGTAGACTTACCAGCACAGACAGACAGTGGTAAGAATCAACATAAATATAACACAAAGCATTCAGACAGCGCCCACTATTCATTCAAATATATTCCATAAATATAAAAGTACTGAATGCTAAAGAATACGCAGATCCGATGGTACAGACCCCGGACAGATCCCTCGAGAATTCGTTTAAATAGGTTTACGTAATCAATTCAATCATCGAACAAAATGTCGGTGCCATAAAACATATCGGAAACAATCTCGAAGACTGCATGAGCGTGCGGGTACACGATGGTCGTAAGCATCACAATACTATTTGCTATCACAAACAGTTTCATAGTCTCCAAGCCGTCTGATGATCTGAAAATGGCAAGTCAATCGTAAAAGTACCATTAGAATCTTCAATAGCGTATAAAAACTTTTTGTATGGACCCTTTATTGAGTCATTTGGAGAAAGCGGATTCTTGATCTGATTGAGGACTGGGTTGATAGATACGATATTGGATCTTTCGTGATATTGTTCAGCTTTCATGCGGTTTTTTACCACAAAAGCGAATTCTTTAGATGATTTTTCTGATCTTACGAACCTTGCTTCAATTTTGTCTGGAATCATTATTATGATTGAAACCATGTTCTGATTCGGAAATGTATTCAAAAAATTTGGCCTAATTATTTTCTGTTCCATGCAAAGATTTAAAGTATTTAGCAACGATTCGATTTAGATTATAATTGAATCTGTGAGAATTTTATTTATGAAGCTCTGTTTAGTTTTATATTGAAATATAATTTTCGAATTTGTAATGTCAACAATATTATCAGAAACGGTATAAATTGCAGAAGGCATAACTTGGAACAATGGTTAACAACGCTCCCAAATAACGGAGAAATCCTATTTTCTAATAACAATAAGCACTTGAAATTTTCTTATTTCAAATATTATTGCATTTATATTCGAACGTGCTTATATCCAATCGCAGCAAATAACTTCTCCGCCATAACCGATTTTAAACGATCACAACCGAACGAGTTCGTTCAAAAGCATTAGCATTCGCGTGGATGAGTTTCGAGTTACTCGAAGTGCCGGAACATTAAAGGCTCGTTTGGATCTGATAGGCAGATTTCTTTAATTTTTCGAACATCAAGAGTATATTAAAGGTACGACAGCTTCCGAGTATTTTTTTTATCGCAGACAGAATATTGGAAGATAAATTCTCATTCATGTTTTGAAAGATATTTGAATGTCGTTCGTGTGTTTGGGAAATATATCCTACAAATATTATAAATGTGAAAGTTTGTATGTTTAGATGTTTGGATATTTAGATGTTTAGATGTTTGTTACTCAATCACGCTAAAATAGATTTGGATGAAATTTGGCACAGAGATATTTTGTAACCTGGATTAACACATAGGATACTTTTTATTCGGATGGTATGTTTCCGTGGGATTATTTTCGATCACCACGTGGGCGAAGCCGCTAAATTAATTAATATTTCAGAAATAAATATTTCAGAAATATTTATTCGATAAAAAGCAGTTAGTTTTACGTTATTTCTTTTGCTTAGCTACGCTGTTGTATAATTACCTCAACCACCCACCGAAGCCTTGTTCTTCATCGTCCAAAGAATCAACTGTCGCTGGTACGTTTTCAGGAGTCTCTGATTCTTTTTCCTCGACTTTGATCTGTGTCTTTTTCTTTGCTGTTCCAGAATTAAGTTTATTTTTCTTCATAATCTAAAAAAAAGGAATTACAGCAATTATTGTATGCCCGCGTGATGGATTCCACTCCCTCTCACCGATAGGAGGGCCTGTGTTCCAGTGACAACATTACAAACTAAATATGCTACATCAATTTTTTTGTTAAAAAAAACCTCCAAAATGCAAGTGATGAGTAGCTTATTAAACGGGACCAATCCAACCGAAACGGAACCAATTAAAAACTACTTTTACAATAATATAATTTAATGAATGTCTATTAGTCAATTTACTGCAGTAATTCCCTTATGATTCCTCAGTCAAAGCATTCAACAGAATTGTAAATAATGAAAATCCCTCAATCGATTTGTTTGCAAGCTGCTTGGAGTCTATTGTTACCATTTTATCTAAAAACTGTAGTTTCAGATTGATCCAAATAGTCGTTGAGCATGCATTCCTGCCTATGTATTTACTTAATGTAATAGTTTAATTAATTTTTTAGTTAGTTTTAAGCATAATTTATCACTTCCATAATTAATTATTCAGTCTAAACATAGTTTATAACTCGTACAACAATACTCCATTGCTATCTGTGGAGGCTTGTAAATGGCTTCTCTTAAATTACCCTACTACTCTTGTGCTGATAGCTGTAAGCCACCCAAACACAATAAAATAAAATAGAATTAGAGCACACTGTTCAATCAAATTGAAATGAACAAAACCATTTCAACGGCAATTTGTAGGTGCCACAAAACTGTCTGTAGTGCGTACTGTACTGAATATTTCAAAAGTTTCGTTTTTAAACGATTCAAAACGTTTATCCAGGCGTAAATTTTGAATAGGCGAACCGATTTGACTGATTTTTTGCTAGTTGGGAGGTAGTTTCTAGTGGTCAGAATTCGTTGAGCGATATATACAAAATGTACTATGTCAATAAAAATATGTACATTCAAAAATGTGTCCAAGTAAAACTAGCTAGAAAATAGCAATCTATGGTAATTTGAAAATGTATGATAGTTTTTTTCCTGTAGAAAAAGTTTAATTAAAATTAAAACAAATCCCCTTTATCACAAAACAAGGTTTTTATATTTAGATCAGGTTTAAACCACTAAGCCAGTTTTTTTTTAAATTTAGAACCCGAAATCAATACAAAAGCAGTTCTTTTTACAAAACTGACAAATTAGTCCGGTGTTAAGTGTCATTTTTGTTTTAAGAACTTTACCCAGATCGAAATTAAGTTGGAAATGCAAAAACTAGCTCAGAGCTTAAGATCACGTTTTTTAATATGACGGCATAGGTATAATATACAGACAGCTCTGCCATAGAAATCATGACTCTAATACCGAAACCATAAAAACAATAATGAAACAAAGAAAACTTCACGAACCAAAACTCCTAAGAAGCCACGTAACGAACACAAAGATACAAGTACTTTCCCGAGGCTAAACAAAACACTAACAGGAGAACACCTGGGCCCCTAATCAAATATTATTTGATTCAATATTACCTCAGTGGCAAAGGGTGTGCGGTGAAGAAACAAGTGCCTCGGTCTCCTCACACTGAACACTAACAGACCTAACGAACCACATTCAGCGGGAAACCTCTCAAATGCTGATCGATAATTTACGTGGTGCAAGTTTTTGAGGTGAAGACGAGTATAGAAGTAGCGATTAGCGGGTAGATAGGAACGAAATTGTGGTTCATTTTAAAAGCGATCGCGGAATTATAGTGGCATATAGTATATTCAATGGCCTATCTTTCAGATAGTGATAGTACTCTTGTTCAAGTTTACCTTACTATTTCCTTATCACGTAACAACAACAATTCAATAATTTACAACAACAACAAAACGCAATCCAAACAAAAATGAACAATTAACTCTGAAATAGCAAAAAATAATACATTTTTGAAAATTAAAAACGTACCTACCCACTATTCTGTTTTACATTTTTGTATACCTAAAGTAGAATAGTTGTGAGCGGGACAGATTGTTGCCAGGGTACGCCAAATGTACCATCTGCAAATTTTGCAATACATCCTGTGATAATCCATGCATCAAAATTAGCACGTAGACGCCACCATATTATCCACAATTCCACGAACAACAGAATTTCGATACCCACAAAAAACGCCTTAATGATCAGAACACTAACAAGCTTCCACACAAAATAGTAAACAAAGAAAATATTAATTTCCGCCACTCAGTCCCCACCCCAACGTTTCGCTGTCGACGTCCTAACACGATTATGAATTATTACCGTCGGGTGAATGAGTAAAATTCGGCTGTTCACCTTCCAAGGTAATTTGCAAGCTGTACGGTGAAAAAATAAAGTTGCTGGAAAAATATTCCATGGTAAAAGACATTAAAAAAAATGTTTTTTTAGGGTTCCATACCCATTGATGGCCAAGGTGATCCTTTTATTAATCCTACACCGTCTGTTCGTCTGACTGTATGTCACAGGGGTGAATCTTTTAAACCGACATACTCGTAGGTATATAGCCAGTTTTTTTTACGGAATTTGTCTAACTGAGGCTGTTATCGTGGCATAGTAAAAAGAACGAAAACACGCGGTGGCAAGGATATCAACGCACAACCCGATACCATGGATTCAGTACATTCATGATTCTGAACCCTCAGAAATTTTTCGACAGTTTCGACGGACCGAGTAGGTATTGCAATTTTTATGTAATACCTGTGAACTGTTCTACGCTAGGGGTCTAGAATCATGTGCTGAATTCATGGTTTCAGTAAGCGCGTCGATGTCCTTGGCACTCTGTAAAGTCGACACCAGAAACTTAAAAAAAAATGCTTGTTTAGTTGCAACGTGAGAAATTTTACCAAAGCCCAATTTATGGTGGAGGTACGGAATCCACGATGTGTAACGACTCGCAGTTCCAGATTTTTTTCTGTTGTTGATTCACAGTGCAATCCCCTGTTCGTTTTAATTTTGTTGCCAGAATTTATGACGTCATTGATACGGCTAATGATATCGGATTATTAATGTGCCCATGCGTCATAGCCATAGATAGGCTTTGGCTGTATCATTGACATGTGTGGTAAATTATTGAGAATCTATTAAACGGCAATCACTTGTAATTTATGGTTTGATGGTTCAATTAGTTCTGGTTCAAGGTATATTGTCGATAACGAATTAGATTTTTAATTGATTTAATCGAATAAGTATCAGTCCTGGCCAATTTTTAATCACACTCGCGGACAAAGGATACGGATCAGTACAAAATAATAGAGCTAGCTATATGAATGAAACTGTAATTTTGGAAATATTATTAAGTTGACAAAATTACATAACAAATAGAGTAACATTAATTTTTACGTTGAAAAAATAATGATTGGTACCAATGGTATCTCACATACAACAGAAAAACGAACTCTGCGTTTTTGAGGGGTATTGGAATCAGGCAACGGACCAACATGCTCAGTAAGAATTTCATCCACATATCTTAGGTACACTAGTCAGCGCACTATTTTCTATCAGCACTAACTCCGTGCGACTCTCTAAGAGATTCTACCCCTAACCATAACTGATTCACCACTGAACGACACTTTTTCCTCAAAACAAGCTGCAACAAAACGTTTCCCTGGCCGTCGTTCACCAGGCCGTGGCCGACTTGATGTACATACAGCATAAATCTGAATTCATCAGCAGAAAACATTGCTCTTGTCCATTCTCCGTCTCCCCGTTGTGTATCTTGCTACCCGATGTTTCCAATTTTGGACCATTTGCGGGTATATGTGAGGTCAAATTGGGTTCAAGGAGCCTAACAGTCCATACTCGCTTGCGTCGCGTCTACGGGTCTCACGAAGTTGACTTGTTACTTCAACAGGCGTGAGGTGCCAATTTCTGAGCATGGGCAATATAAATCACTTCTTTCGATCGAAGGACATCACGGTCTATCGGTTCTTAGTCTTCTTATATTCTGTGCAGATTCCTGGGTACGCTGGACTACTACCTGCACTGTATTTCTGCCAATCACGGTAGAAAGTGACACGCCAATTGTTTTTGCTGTACTCCGTTGACTTTTACCTTTTTCTAAAATAATGACTGTACGTGTACATTCTTCTGGTGTACGTGATATGATAGTAATTCAATAATGATGGTGAAAGACGATAATGAACACAAACATCTTATCATAAACTATACCTTAAACATAAATAACATAACTATAACATAACTATAACTTAAACATCTTATCATAAATTTAGATTTGACAGATTGAAAACAAAAATGAGAAAACAAGCAAAAGTAAAACAACCATAAATTGAATTTATTTCCAAATTCGAAGTTATTCAAATTTTAACTTTTTGAATTACGTCATAGATCATTTAAGGGTTTATTTCAGACGATATTAAAATTCTCTGTAATATAAAGTTAGTTTCATGCATGTACCATTATGAATTGCAAGTTCCAGGGATTTTCATCATGGACCCGTATTACATGACCGCGAGTGTTTATGTCTTTCCACGAACCTGAGGTCAAGGTTTATAAAATTAAGGTCAACAAAATTAATTATTTTACAAACATTATTTTTGATAAATATCTAGGTCTTCAGACTAATCTAGATCTTAATAGATAAGTTTAACATTAATAATAACGTTATTTACAATACATATTAGGTAGGTACTTACAGGTTACTCAAATAAAAATCTAGATAATAATTTATACGGTTTTATTTAGCTTGTCCTGTTTGTTGTTTTTTGTTTGGGTCAAATTTAGTACTTCAAATTTTACTCCTCTCTGTTGGCAGATTGATCACCTTTAGGTTTGATACAATTTAATATAAAAAAAAACAATAGAATGAGAAATATTAAGTAACGAAATAAAATAAAACAAGAAAAAAAATATGTATTCTTTTTTTAGTTATTTTTCTGATTAAAGAATGGCAAACATAATCTGAAGGTAACCATACTATAACTTTACAATCACTGCATCGTAGGTCTAGTGACTGCAAACGCTGCTGCTGAGCATCAGGTCCTGGGTTTTATGTCCTGTTGATGGCAATAGGCTCGCCATCTGTTATATGGGACCTTAAAATAACTTGCAAAATATGGATGGACTATAAGTTCACCTTTACCTAACCCTTCAAGGACACATGACTTAACAATTAAAACAAAATAAAAAGTCACTAACAAAATATCTGCTAATAAAAATCTTCAAATCTAAAGAATAAATGCATGAACAAAATAGAGAATTCAACCTTAATCGAGAATGAACACATTGACAGGTAAGCCGCAAAGCCGAATGAAAGACACGCTTCAGCTTTCGTACCTAATGACACTCTAGAAAGAAATGAGGAAAATGAAACGGTAAAATAAAATCAACTTCCGATCTCTACTTATCCTACTTTCGACTGACATTATAAAATTTGAAATTTGTGAAGTTGTTTGTTGTTCAATCACACATGAACAAGCCAGTGAATTTTAAATAAATGTAACCCACTTGTAGGTAATCTCTGGTAGTACTGATACGACTACAAAATCTTTTACTGGTAAAAAAATAAAATTTTGCCGAGTGCCGTAGGAAACGTTTTAAGGTAAAGATTTTCACGCGGGTGAAGTCCCCTAGACACTAGGGGACTTCGTCCACATAGTGCCCTTAGTTTGATTAACATACAACCCCAACTCATAAGCCCGATCAGAAACAAATTTTTGTTTGGGCTTATGAGTTTATTTCGAGAGCCATTCCTCCATTTGAGAGAAATGAAAGGGTATCTAAGATTTCTGCTGCTTGCTGCAATAAGTCGGAATTGACAGACATGCTGGCACATACACCGCTGCACAAACAGAGAGTATCTCCTCTAGGATGCCAGTTATTAAGCAACAGTTATTAGGCAACAGCTAGTTATTAAGACAACCGTGTCTACACTTCACCACATAAATAAAATAAGTAATCCTACGAAAATATCGTGAGATTTTGTTGCAATTTTTGCACAATTTAATCTCGTCTATTGCAGGTATCGGAGTTAAAAATTAATGCCGCAGTGACGATAAAATTTTACACGTTCATCAAAATGGAGAATTTATTGTTGTGTGTTCAGTAACAATATAACAACGTGTCGGTACCCACCTACGTAATACATTGTGTATGGAATCGCTAACGAACTTGTGTCTTCGACTTGGACAGGCGTTACGGTTGCTATACAGGGTGCTTGCTGTGTTTATACAGTTTGGAAAAAATCTTCAGTCGTGGAATGGAAAGCTTCTTTCCTTTTTTACACGCTTTTGTATGTAACCGACTCCTTAGAGCGCGATTTTTACCCACATTAAACGGTCAGATTTCATTGAAACTTTGTAAACTTATCGAGGACCGATGATAATTCAATACTTAATTTTTTTTTAGAAAAATGAAAAATAAGGCGTGGGGTGCTTGACATAAATTGATTATAAAAATACCTAATACAAAAAGCACCCCACGCTTTTTAATTGAATTAAATTATTTTCTCCTTTTTTAGTTTGGTTTTTAAAGCGTGTTTTTTATTTTTTCGAGTAACTTTTATAGTAGTCAATAGTCAGTACTTAGCTTCATAATAGGCTTAAAGTATTTTTAGTTTTATGTCGACAGTTGACAAAAAAAAAACCCCTAAGCCTTTAAACGGTTTCAGCGAAAGATTACGATTAAATATAGTTACTATTAATGTGATCTAATTTGCGACATTATTTATGAAAACCACATTACATTCTACAGATTATTTCTGAAAAAGCTTTTTATATCACTGCAATTGATCACTTCATGCCTCAAAAAATGGTTTTACGTTGCACACACTTTATGCCGTAAAAACATTTGAAGAGTCATCCCGTTGCTCTCATCCAATACTTTTTTAAACCAATTTAACTGCAAAAAATATTCTGTATTCAGTGTAATAATTTTATTCGTTATCGTTATTTAAAATGTAGATTTCAGTATTTCGGGAGATTTTTTTGCCATCCTTTAATAATAAAAATAACAACTAATTACCAATATTAATCTAAATTTTGTACGTGATAATTATTTTAAAACATTGCATAGTGCTGATTGTACTTTACCCAATTACTTTCCACTTTCTTTGAATCGAGGACCTTTAATAGTAAAAACATTTTGTTCATGTGAAATTATGTGTGTTACTGTCTCTATTATTCCTTTAGTTTTCACGGGAGCATTTAAAAACGTATTCGTGAAGAAAAAACGAAAATCAACAAGCAATTTCATACTCTTTAGTTGTTAATAAAATATACTTGAAGATGCTCCTGAGTTTAGTTCATCTCATACATAAAATTAAGAACAAAAACAACAAGGAAGCGATAAAGAACATTGTGTAAAATTTAGAAGCTCTACTGCAAATTCTAGAAACTTCTAAATTAAGGAAGTGCGCTCTAAGACTTCATAGTTCATGTTATGTACCTTGTATAAAATTTCTTCTACCTGGAACAGGTACAGTTTTGCAAGATAGTTTCGCTTATTTTAACCCTCGCGGCAACAGAGGTGTCAAAAAAGGTATTTTATTTGATGCACTTGCTTGCAAAGGGAAAATTTTACAAAGCAAAATTTGCGAAGGATATTTTGATGAACTCTTTTTGTTAATAGAGTTATTTTTATTAAAATAGAAGGGCAGTACAATTTCAGGTTTCATTATTTGATACAGTACAGAAGTTTAGAGGTTATAAACTGACGGCAAATAAGACCGAATTAAACTATTTACGAACCGTCTAAGAGCTATGACACTACAGAAACAACACACTGTATGTCACACAATTTCATGCCTACGTCACATCGACGATAGTCTATTAGAGCGACCACCAGTCCGTGACGTGACAACCACGTAATTGTAATCCTATGTAGCCATTGAGGACGTTACTTCCCTTGTTTTAGTGCAGCCCTCAAGTGCTAGATTAGCTTTGATATTCAGTGATACTGAATAATTAGTAGGAATAGTTAAATACATCTATTGACACTGGTGAAAATGATTCGTTCAGAGAAGTGCTTTGAATCTCTGTCCTGCAACTATACTGAATTAAATACCTTTCATTATGTTACCTATTATACTAAGGTATGTCTTAGTTACTAATTGCATTATCGACATAAGTCCACTGGAGACAAGCCTTTGATATAATTATAGCTATCTAGAAACTATAATCAAATCATGCATAGTAATCAAGGATATTATTGTAATCTGCTTAGTGCAGTTATCAGAATAATTTATGAAATTAGTTTCATACTTATACCTATTAGGAATAAGGTTGTTATATAAACTGTAAACTGTCAATATTTTTGTTGTTGTTATTGCTAATCATTTATTTATTTTTAAACAAGTAGCGCCCCGCGGTTTGACCTGAAAATGTCTTGATTTCGTGAATTTTGGAATAAAAAGTCTTCCTTGTGTTAATCCACCCACTTTATAAACTATAATTATGTGTCCAATTTCATCTAAATCCGTAAAGCCGATTTTCCGTAATTGATTATCATTTTCAACATCCAAACCTAAAAACTTTCACATTTATAATATTACTCGGAAAGCACGTTAAGCCGTTGCTCCCGGCTGTCATTCATGGATCTTTGACAGTCGTTACAGGTCGTCAGAAGCCCGAAAGTCTGACAACCAGTTTTACCTTAGGGTAGAGTACTGCTAGGCAGTCGCTCCATGTAAAATACTGGTATTCAGCTGCATCTTTGAGAAACGGCTTGACAGATGATGATAATGAGTGGGATAAGTAGGTTCACTAACTAAGTTTATAGGAACTTTGAAATTTTCAAGATTGTTAAGGTGCTATCAAATCTAAGCTTATTAATTTTCATTTAATTTTTTTCGTAAGCCTATAATGGAAATTCATAAGCCCATCATTATTTCAGTTTAAAACATTCAAGATTTTAGGATTAAAATTTTTAGTAGTTGCTTATCACGTAACTACTGAAATGCTAAAATATTTCTGAATATCTCTGATCTGCTACTTGTAGAGGATTTAATGACAAAGTAGAATAACCATTATACATTCTTATTAATGGCTTATTCCCAGGAGCTCCAAATCTATTGTTCTCCAAAACAGTTAGCTCATGGGAAAGATTTCATATTATTCTATTCCTTTTTTTTTTATTTGGAGCCACCGGGTATAAAAGTATGGAGCGCCTGGGAATAAGCCTTATTAATCAATGGGAGTAAGTTTGCATGTGTGTGTGTATGCTAGAGTATTCGCAACAGGACAATGCGCTCAAGGCAGAACATCGGCAATATGGTCAGACGCAATTAAGAAAGCTGCTGGAGGCAGCATATACCAAGCGGTATACACTGCAGAAGACTATATAAATTGGAGACAGGTCCTATGTGGTCGCCTTTCACAGTATTGAGGGGATGACGTAGAAAAAGAAAAAACAGCTTTTCAAAAACACCGAAAATAGAAAAAAAAGGCGGAATTTGACGTCAAGATTTCTCTTTCATTCGACAGGTCTAATCATTTCAGCTGCATGGCAGACGATTGATATCGAGCGATTGCTACATTATTGATAGCGCCGATCTATCAACGTCGCCATGCTTTGTATCCTTCGATAGTGTCTTCAGGGATCGTATTCATCAATTAAACTTGAATTTTAACAAAATTAAATCTGTCTTCGACTTTTGATTGGATAATTTTGGGTTTTAATAAATTTTTCTTATCTTTCCCTTTTGGTCTCTTTATCTCGGGTCTACATAAAATTATTATGGTTACAATATGCAGGTTATTTTACTTTAGAAGACTAACAGACACCCATAGGGCAATGGAGAAAGCTGTGCTTGGAGTCAAAATAAAAAACTTTTTTTTTATCCTTTATCTATTTTGAAATGAGGAGCAAGAGAACCAAGGTAACCGACATAGCAAAAATTACCGAACGTAAGGAGCAGTGGGCAGGGCACATTACTTACTATGTTCAGCAGTGGTCAGTAATTCGGCGGAAATAATGATGATGATAAGTACTCATTTTAATTCGAAAATCACTTCCGTAATAAAACGGCAATTATATAATTTCATCCCTATTAATGTTTCCCTATTGATCATGATTTTATTGATTGTTGTCCGATTGATTTATGTAACAAGCGGAAATCGATCTAAGAAACGACCTAAAAGAATCCAAATAATACAGATTACAATTCTACAATTTTTATATGGACCCAAACACAAAATAGAATCAAAATCTTCTGCATTGTTTTGTTGCGATACAAAATTCAATTTGGCTTTGAAAATATTTTACGACACATTTTGTAGAAAATGCATTTTCCTTTTGTTCCTATTGTCTATATACTTAACCCAGTCTTGTAGTTTGCAACAGTGTCTAGTAATAATAGAGAAGGTATTTTAAAGAAATACAATATCTTCTGATCTTTATATTTTATTGGTTGTTTTGTACCCTGAAACAGCCGATACCGAATTCTAGGAAACAAATTATTTTTTCTCCTTATTTAAAGTATTTTATCGGGCTTTTGGTCACTATTCCCTGGGCTGTTTTTGATGTATATTAATAATAGTTGAGCTAGTAATAAGTCTTTTCATCTTCTCAGCGTGTCTACGGACACAGTTTGGTTGAAGTAAGAAAAACCTACCCACATGGGAATCCTGCGCAGCCTGTATCCTGTGGATGAGACTGTAGGCGCCAAACTGCTAGCCAATTTCTGGTTCCACATAATTAAGATTACCCTCGACACGATAAGGAGAAGACAAAATAAAAGAAGAACTTAAAAAAAAAACATCTACCTAATAAACAAAAAATAACACCAAATAGCTGCGAATTTATCGAGTAAACACATCCTTGAAAACTTAAACGTTTAAATCAATCACCGGACGACGTCTCTCCCCGCTAGATTCTAGACACAAAGGAAATACATTAAGACGAACTAAAGAGCTTGAACAGCTTGTTTATACCTAGAACGTCTCAGGCTTTTGTGACGAAATTGTTGAGATAAACTTTGCAGGAGACCCCATTTCCTGGGAATCAAAAGGTTCTGGTGCTGCCCTATCTGCGCGATCGTAAATCTCTTGTTGATCCTTTGATGTTTTGACGTTTTAGTATTATTAGCTTGGAAGATTTTAATTTCAGTGAGAGTGTTCTTTATCCATATTTTTATATACCTTGCAAATGTATAACGTGAAAAATAACACTGATTAGTATAATATTAATTTAATTTCAGCACATGCATATTATCAAAATATATAGAGAATCACGTCATTTCAAATCATATTCAGCACATTTAATTATTTTCTTTAATTTACATTATTAGCTACCACAGTCAAACTAATTTAGAAATTATAAAAAAGATGAAACTTATCTACACGTTGATACTTGTTACTTTTTTCACAGACTGTAAGTGAATACTTGTAGATAGTTGTTGACTCGTTGAGAACTGCATCCTGACTGGGGCTTCATCGACTCGTCAAACACCTTTTGCTAAACACTCTTGTCACTGTGGCGACCTGACAATTCACACTATAAAAAAAAAACAGTGGAACTCCGGGAGTGCCAACAGAAGTGAAAACTTGAACAATTACGTGTATATTTTTTGAATCGTCAGGAAATATTTTTTGAATCGTCAGATTAAACCCCCGTTTCCCCGTTCAACGTACTTTCAACGTTGTTAGTTCGTACGTTCTTGTTGTCAGAGGTGTCGCTAACAGTTTCGCGAGTTCAATTGTTTTTTCCCATCTCAAAAAATGCCCAACGCGCCTAAAGAAGTTTTCACTTCAATATCACCGTGAAAACTTAGGTGAAGTGAGCTTGCTGTGAGCTGTCAATAGTAGCAATCCTTAGCATCAGGTGTAATGACAGCCCACCTTACGCTCACTTCTCCTAAATTTTCACAGTGATAGTTTTGTTTTAGCACAGCTGGTGTTAGGTGGCGGACGAGACGTCATGAAGCCTTTCCAATTAAATTAAACGCGTCGATAACAATAAGCTTATAATTAAGATTTCTAACAGTCATAAATAACTACATGACTACGCCTTTATTGAAAACGCGCCCCACAATCAAACGTATGCTTCGTTATTGATATTTAACAAAGAATATGCTTGACTGACTTATTTAAATTCATTTTCATGAATGATTTACTTCTGGTTTGCTTTAAAATGGTCGTTATTATTTCACAATAACAAGCTAAATATCCCTTTTTATTATATCCTAATTTGATGTGTAACGTAACAAACAATAATTACAAGAAAACATTCCCAAATTCCTTAACCGTTCGCAATAGACTACAGTTACTCCACACTATAAATCTATACTCTATCATTCACAGGTACCAGGACTAAAGGACATCGAGAGAGCTCGCTTCAAAGCTGCTGCAAATTCCTCCAGTTGGGAACGTCGTGTCTATAAAGAGCTTTTAGTTTTCCTTTTACACGTGCCGAGTCACAAGCAAACGTGTCGGACGAAACAGTATAGATACTTGAACGCTTGTGATGTGAGTAGTGTATGTAGGTGTGATACTGAATTTGGTATTTTATTTTTGAAATAATTTTACTTGAATTATTTTTTTCATTCAAAATTGGAATTGAGTCTTACTGTCATTAAATATGCGGGTACCGAAATGAGTGACGAATCCAAACTTTTTCTAAAACTGTTTGTTTATGGATATGTCAACAACAGGCCGAAGCCATTAAAAATCCCAATAACTCTGCCCAACCTGGAAGTCAAACTCAAAACAACGAGCAGTGAACTTGTAGTTTTGTGTTCGGTTTCCAGCCACGTATGTCGCCACCACCACCATTAGAACAATGGGGCAAACCATTCTGTCAAAACACACACACTCACTCACATACTCACATTCACAAGTCACACAAGTCGCCTTCACACGTTTCTACTGCTGTCGAGGTATATCCTCGTCAGACTACCAGGGTGAATAGCCCTTGAATGTCCATTTGCACTCTAATCTCTAAACTACTCAGGCATTTAGGTACCTGGTACACTCAGGTAAACTGACAAGTTATCAATTAATCAACGTTCGTCTCACAGTGGGTTCTGTACATACTTAATCTACCTCATCTTGGACAATGCATTAGACACATACAGTTAGTTCAATGAGATAGCTTCAGTCTGGTGCGTTTGAAAATTTATGAGCTTTTAATATGTCATGGCTTAAAGGTTCATTGTGAATTGGTTTAGAAGTGAAATATTTATTTGATAATATATACAGGAAAAGTTTTTATTCAGTGCACAAACTGTAACCATGAATTCTGCATATCATTCTAGACCCCCCAGAACAGAAATTTTTCGTCGATACATAACAAAATTGTATTATATAAGCATATTCTTATGCCAATTGTCCATATTGCATCCAACTGTGGGGCTATGCTGAACCGACCAATATCAATGTTATACAAACATCCCCTAATAAGGTACTCAGGAGTATTGTTAAAGTTCCCTGGTATATAAGAAATGACGACCTCCATCGTGACCTAAAAATGGAACCAGTCACCAACATATTCCAAAAATTGGCTGAGGCCCATGAACAACGACTCCATCAACATGTGAACATCAAGGCGATTCAGCTGTTAGACCGAACAAGTATAGTGCGAAGACTAAAACGAACAAAATCTTTTGGGTTAGTGTAGTGTAAAAAAACCAAACTAGAAAAGGAGAAATTAATTTAATTCAATTAAAAAGCGTGGGGTGCTTTTCGAGGTATTTTTATAATCAATTAATGTCAAGCACCCCACGCTTTTTAATTGAATTAAATTATTTTCTCCTTTTTTAGTTTGGTTTTTAAAGCGTGTTTTCTAGTTTTTTAACCTATTATTTATTTTCTATTTTTTAGTTCTGCTAACTACAAAAACGTGATTTTTTTATATTTTTTTTCTAATTTTTTTTTTTTAATTATTGAATTGTCATCGGTCCTCGACAAGTTTACACAGTTTAAATGAAATCTGACTGTTTAAAGTGGGTCAAAATCGCGCTCAAAGGAGTCGGTTACATACAAACACACAAACAAACAAACATACAAGTGAAGCTAATATAAAGCGTGTAAAAAGTGTAGAATTAATAGTGACACACATAATAACACATGAACAAAGTGTTTATAATTTCATCATATCAGACTCTAAGAAAGTGGAACGGACTTCTGTAAAGTACAAAGGACGGTGTCCCCTTGTTTCGCAGACAGAAATTTCTTAGAATTTCGTTTCCCAGAAAATGTTTTATATAATATTTGGTAATTGTATTTTTATTTGGAATATTATTGTTTCAAAGACTATTTACTTGAATGAAACATATTTCGCAGAAACACTATTCAAAGATATTTTAATCACATTTTTTTGTTTAACAAATTTATGAAACAGTAGAATTTTTATTTAACGAATTTTGTTTGTTCGGTGTATTTTTCCATGGTATTTTATTTCAACGAATAAAAATATTTTCTTTAAAAGTCAATATGTTGTGCTATAAAAGTTAGTGACAGAAACGAAACGCTGCAAACTTGCTTGCACGCTGCATGTTGCATGCTTGCTTGCACGCTGCATGCATGCTGCAAGTTTGGTTAGAACTGAGACCCCCAACAGAAATTACCAACAACAATAATAAAAATTAAATTATAAACAATAATAAAATGTTATTGTTGGTAATAAGTTTTATGTTAAATAAACAATATAAGAAAAAAGAATAGTCGATTTGTTATTATATGATATGATTATTCTAACAATAAACTTTATGTGAAACAAAAATCAGTAATTTAAAAATCTTTCATTCTGCTTACTGATTGTTCTATGAAACAAAAATATGAGAAATATTGTGTGTGAAACGAAATTCTATAAAACAATTAGCTATAAAACAACGTACCTACAACCACAAAGGACACTATTCTAAGTTTTAAAATAATCATCATGTATAAAATTAAGTTATATTAAAATTGCTTATTAGTCATAGAGACTAGGTTGTAATGAATAGTTAAGAACCGGGTTCTTTTTAATAAAGGATAAAAAAATAACTTTTTGGTTTTTGCCGGTTTGCGGTTTTTATTTATTCAAACTCAAACTTAAACTCAAAGTATTTATTTCAAATAAACTAATTACAGGCACTTTTGAATTGTCAAGGTCGGTGAATTGATTTGTTGATCAATGTTGATTTTGCGATAATTGTGAATGTCATACACTTAATTGAGTGACGGGTTCCGCGAATTGACGGGTTCTGCAACTACATGCTGTTGCTAAAACACCACAGAAAAATTACTTTTACTGATTTAGTTTACTTTTATGTTCACATAAACCTTCGGAAATAAATTCTCTAATTAATGTTGGTGACAACCCTATTAAAATCCGTTGCGTAGTTTAGAAGAACAACAAAGCGATCACACAGCCAGACACGCAAACCGACTTTAATATAAATATGTATAGATCCCAGGAAAGCTTCTAATAAAAACTTATCACGCAATCGAGCCACGGGCACCACAGACCTATTTTTTTTTCTTTTCACGATATTCTAACACTCCAGCCAGTCTTAAAACCTATAACTAATGACCTTCTTCTTATTCCCTAGAGACCGAATAGTGAATGGGAAGGCCGACTCTTAGATTAGAACGAAGAACTCAGTAGCTCGCCCTGAACCAATTTGTTAATAAAAATGACTATCATAATTCAACCTATTCTATAATACTTATGATAATGCTACAGCAAAAAACATTCTTCTTATAAAAACTAAAGGTTAAACTGAGAGTTTGTACTGAACAAAAGTTTATCTCCCTCTGGAGAAGTTGGTGAAGAAACGTTTACTTTACAAGTGCAGGATACTGGAACGCTAAATCAATATACGACTTGCCCCATATAAATCATAGCTTCTACCCATAATTTTGCCTGTGAGTAATTTTAGCCTGCCCGCGCTTTTACTTCGTTTTCGCTTAGCAACTCTTTTCGCTCAGCTCCTATGTGTCTTAGAGCATGGTGTTATATTTCCCAAAAATTAGGCTATCAATTGCAAAAAGAATTGTTCAAATTCGACTGGTAGTTTCAGAGATGAGCGCGTTCAAACAAACTCTTCTGCTTTATTATTAGTATAGACAGATAGATATAGATTACAGAGAGCCATATTAAAAAAACGCCACCTTATAACAAATTGATATTAACGTGGTACGTATGATAGCGACGATAAATCATGATAGCGGACGTATAACATCACAATCACCACTAATCCCCCGCGGCGTCTCTCTGTCTGTTCGCGATAAACTCAAAAACTACTGAACGGATTTTCCTGCGGTTTTCGCTAATAGACAGAGTGATTCATGAGAAAGGTTTAGATGTATATTTTTTTTAGGTTTTGTGTAAATTTGTTACCGCGGGCGAAGCTGCTGGCAAAAGATAGTGTTTTAAGAAAAGATGAAATCACAACGGTAAATGGTTGGTTTAAATGTAAACAATAGATTAAGTGAGCAATTAAACGGCGCAAGCGCAGCCGTGCGTGGAGGCGTGCAACAGCTTATACTGACGATCGTGGCTCCCGGCCGCGCTCGGCCGTCGACTAGCTGACGAACTGCTCCAGCTCCTGTCACCTCACTCCGTTTTCGTTGCCGCCAGCGCGTGACGATGTTGAGATGAGCGATAATTTATACAGGTTTAAATAAGTATTATAAAAATGTGTAATAGAAGGCCATCTCACTATCGGACACGGATAAATTCTTTAGTTATAACAAAATGCTTTGAGTTTCATAATATATTTTCTCATCAATAACCTGGCAAACTCAATTTACTTTATCAGCTTCTCAAAGCAAAAGTCTTTGATTTCTTCGAGACTGCTCAATAATGATCAGCCTCTGCCTCTCTCATAAGTAGATAATAATCTATAGCATATTACATTTGAGCAGATCAAAGCCCTCCAATTCCCAATTTTCAATAATCTCACAATTTTTTTGCTTCCCTCTACGAACGGTTTTCATTATGATGTTACGGAATAATTTTGTAGAGCTTTCCGTGTGAACGAACTTGACTCAGTCTGTAAATTGAGAAAACATTCGAAGCTGAAATGCGTGCGCTTCGGCAGCGTTTTATAATTTTGACGGGCAGTTGTCATTTGTTTCACTGTGAGTTTACTCATAGAAGGGTGTTTTGGGGATGATACATGAAGAAATAAAATTAAAAATAAAATGCATTGATTTGCACCTAATATGACGCATACAATTTAAATAAAGAGCAACATAAAACAAACACGGCGAAAGTATTTCTCACATGCGCGCAAAGCGGCCATCGGTCAAAATAATGCTACGACGGTTTTCACACAGTCACAGGCGGCTTTGTCTTAAGGTACGTACATAAACTTAGAAAAACAGAAACAAAAAAAATAAGTGAACAATAATAATGATTGTACAAAACGTCCTAATAGTTAAAAAGCAACATTCCATTGCACCATCATCGACGCACGCGCTGAGGCACAACACTAAAAAATTTGTGTCATCTGTCCGCACAGTAAACACTACTGAAAAGTGAATTTTTGATAATATGGAAATAAAAACTTGATCCATATTTACCTGCCAGTGCAGTGTTACGCAAATAATGCAACGTATTTTCAATACGTAAAATAAATTGATGAATTGTTGTTCACAGTTGTAGTTGTGATCAGTGTTTGTGAGTTTTCTGTTGAAAGGTATACTAACTGTGTTACTACGGTTCTCGCATTTCGGAGGATGTAGGTAAATAATAAAAAGAGAAAACGGTTTAAGTGCTAAACGATATTATTAACTTTAGTTACAAAATATCAAATTACTAGTGTGCTATCATTCGAATTAAAAACAACAGACTGCAACATTACCCGAGATTTAAAATAAAAAATAACTGCTACTAAATTAGGATCGTGTTAAATAACAAACACAGTTGAAATAAATCACTTTCTCAATTGAAAAACAAAAGACTGCTTTACGAATGGAACTAAAAACAGGAGACAAAATATTCTAACTTGAAAATAAATAAACAAAAAAGGAATTCGATTATTCAAATGAAACAAAAAAGACGTAGCGGCTTTTCAAAACGCGATTGTATTCTGTAGAATACAATATCATATCTCTGCGTCTTAGCACAAATTATCGCTCCGTATACACCCATTTTCACGCGATTATCGGCGTAGTATTCAGGACGTCACTCATTCGTCCCCTGGACGTTATCTTGGGCTCACGCGTCCCATGTCACAGGTCCGTTTGTCACGCAGAATGATACTCAGAACTGTGACAGTGTAATACCGGCGCGACGTTTCGGCGATTAATCGGACCAGGATAACTTTTTGAGGAGATAACCATTAAGTAGCGTGTGGGTTGTGTAAAGGTATGATTTAGTCATTTCATTGGGATATTCAGGAGTTCAGTTTTTCTTATAATTTGGGAAATATGGCCTTTATTAGACTACGACAATTGGAGGTAGTAAGATAATTTAGGACATTTAGACGATTTTTATATTTTAGACGAGCATTGGTGGTCTAGTAGTAGCGGCCGCAACTTACTAGTTGTAGTTCGTAGGTTCAAACTCAGACGTGTGTTTTACTAAGCGCAAATTATTTGATCACCACTGCTCTCAAAACGGTGAAAGAAATCATCGTAGGGAAACTGGCATGTCCTCGAACCAAAAATTTGGAGTCATGTGACTTCTACCAACCCGCACTGGGCCTGCGTGGTGGATTACGGCCCACTCCCTCTCACCGAGAGGAGGCCTGTGTCCCAGAAGTGGGAACATTGTAGGCTGTTAATGCTCAGGTGATTTACTCGACAAGTGTATATACGAGACAACTTGATCATGTTGCTAATCAGTCATCATAAAACCTCTGTTTGTGACGTTTTATTTAAGGCTTTACGTAGTGGCCAGGTGCGATGAAAGAGCACCACAATTTGCCCCCAACTGACCAGCTCACAACACGCCACAATAGGCTGCTATGCAATAAAATCAAATAAAAGTAAGATCATTCTATTTTTGAAATGAGGATTTTCTGAAATGACGCTCACTAGGTGGCAGCACTGAGACGTCAGGTCCGGGTCCTGTCAAAAGTGTCAAACTGCCTATATTTTTTTGGTGATGAATAAAATTAAATGATATACCAATTAATAAAAAGAATGATAACCATAATGTGCTTTAGTATTTATTGTCGAAATGGAAGACAGCTTGTCAAAGTGGCGCCAACTGGTAGCGTGAATATTCATGAAAAGTTTGTTTTGATTAGACTACCCCGTATAACTAAACTCTACTTTAAGACTGAAGGCAGTAATAAGCTGGCTATTCCGGCAATGAATGACGTATGTGAATTTAAACAGCTTCGGACGCGCTTGTATGCATTTACAGCTGTTACGGAACAACTAAATTGATAAAATAGAAGAAACCATTTTATGGCAGCTTGCGTAATTTATGTGCATGAAAATTATTTAGATTACTAAGGAAATTGTTGGATAAGCTTACATGTTATCTTTTCATGAACCTCAAGACAAGTAGTATTTACCATTATATTAGTATAATTTGTCTTAAAGTTTCAGAAAACACAATATAGTTGGAAAAATGTTAAGTAAATTAAAACTGACCCTTACACACACACACACACCCCCCCACCCCCCCACCCTTACACTGACTGACACTAATGTCTGTCTATTTGTAGAATTCGACAGTCTAGTGTAGTTCTGAGCCCAACTTCTGACATCTCACTGTCTCATACAAGGCAAACCGAAATGTGTCAAGTATAACTTAATAATTCACATTGTAGTAGACGTTATTAAGGGTAGTTCTAGTGGTGGGCGTAAATATAATTATTTTGTACGTCTGCTTCTCTAGCTTGTTTGTATGTCACGCAATATACTATTATACAGGTTGAAATTGAAAACATGCGACAAACCGAAATGGGAGATTGTACTCATCATTATGAACAACTTTTACTAAGGGACCAATGATGCAATCGCGAAAAAAAAAACATCTGTTCCCTACATTTATGTTCGCATAACTCGTCAAAATGTAGGGAACAGCTGTTTTTTTTTTGCGATTGCATCTTTGGTCCCTCAGTAAAAGTTGTTCATAATGATGAGTACAATCTCCCATTACGGTTTGTCGCATGTTTTCAATTTCACCCTGTAGTGTCTTGATATATGTATTCTCTTTGTTTAGGTTACTAATTAGTGTGTGTATTATAAACACTAATTGGCACACAAAGGTAACAATGTGACTTGATAATAAGTCCGTCCCCACTCTTCCGTGTGACATACTTTGTAAACAACGTAGTTTCTTATTTGTGCATTAAGCAAACTGCTGCAGCGCAAGTAAAGAAATTCTTAAATAAAACCAATAAAAATACCTTTGTTCAACGGATACGAAAAGTGCTACAGCGCTGCGTGTTCAAAGATACCAATTTTTAACCCACTTCAAAAAAAGGAGGAGGTTCTATGTTCAACTTGATGTTTATTTTTTTAATGTAACATACATTTAAAAAAATATTTATATCACACCAATTTCTCCCCCATTTGTGGACTGATTCTCAAAATTATTTTTTTATTTGATATGGTATACTCCTGAGGTAGCTCCATTGGCACCAAATCAGGATCTGATAATGGGATCCCAGGGATATCGAAGGCAACCCTCAAATGTTATAGGCATTAGCAATGTTTTTCATATAATTTCTAAAGCTATTGAGACATTTGCGTATGGTCGATGTGGTGATGATTCATCTCATGACGCTGAGTTGATGAAGGTAGGTACAACTCTTTAACGGTTAAGAGTGGTAGGATTTTCGGGAATAACTCCGTCATATATAGACGGATTTGCAAAATTCTTTTTGTTTTCGAAAGGGGTTTGTTCCGAAATGGTCCCATTTAAATTTCATATAAATCTGATGATGCATTTCGGAGACAGACAACGGAACTCTTCAAAAAATTACAGCAAATCAACCGCGATTGTTGCTATCGCATAAATATGCATTGTTTGACCCCAAGGATGATGAAATTTCGAGTTGGTGTGGGGTAGGTACTATAACTAAAAAGTGAAAAATAGACCCTTTTTCCAAAAAAAAACAACCATCTTCTAGAAAAACACTACAAAGTGAAAAATGACTTTAATTTCGGAAGGCGGTGACAAAAAATTAAAATACACATCCAAAGTCACCGACTTCTGAAATTAAAGTTATTTTTCACTTTGTAGTGTTTTACCGGAAGTCGGCTGTTTTTTTTTTTAAGTTTTAAGCAAGTTAACTTTTGTAAAACAAAAATATACTGTATCTGGCTACTCTGTAGGTACAGTGGACTGCATGTAAGTGGAAACAAAACCAATGAAACTTAACTCAAAGTTAAAAGAATTTATTACAAACTAGCTTCCGCCCGTGGCTTCGCCCGCGTGGAGGTCGGAAATTATCCTGCGGAAACGTACTACCGGGATAAAAAGTATTCTATGTGTTAATCTAGATTATAATCTATCTGTGAGCCAAATTTCATCCAAATCCGTTTAGCTATTTTTGCGTGAAAGAGAAACAAACATCCATCCATCCATCCATCCATACTTACAAACTTTCGCGTTTATAATATTAGTAAGGATAAATCAATTTTCTACAGACGCGTCAGTCAGTCAGAAAGATGAAGCTAGTTGCCAATTCCAAAGCTTACTAGGTACTGTGAGGGCCTGAGAGCTCTGAACGATCAATAAACAACCTTTAATGTACCTATGCAGAAGGACGGGCAAGAAACTCCACGGACACTCTTTTAAAACAAAATTTTGTTACAAAAAATTTGTTACATCAGGCATGTTGAAATTCATCTGAGAACGATGCTGCAAATTGCAAATTAAAAGCATACGTGATAAAAAACAAAACAGAAATTTTCCAAAGCCGTGACAGCTTAGAGATCAGCAGTTGCTACTGACTGTGCCCATTCACGAACATGACATATGGATCAGCACCATTCAGCTCAACCATTTTGAAGGGAATATAAGGATCCAACGCAAAAGCCACCACTAGCGAGACATTTGAGCGAGCATGTCATAATGTCAGCCGCCTGGGCAAAGTCAAGTCAAAAAAAGGCGTACCCAGTAAATGAGAGCCTTAATAGTTTGTACATAGGGCTCACACATGTGCTATGCAATTACACAATACAAAGATATTGAATTTATACAATGCAAAGAGTTTTCACAATCTTCAACAACTCCAACAATATTTCCAAATTCTAATCCGATTAGTTTATGCGCTCTGGTGGAGCTTGATTATAGAATAGGGATCCTATGATGATGACGAGTGATCAGATTTTTCGCTCAACCACAGTTTATGCTCGAGAAAACCAACCAATAAATAAATGAGTACCGCAAGAGTTACAAGTTCGTTTCACAAGTACAATGCTCCTTTTTGATAGAATTTAATTAAACCACCAATTTCGATAGAGAATACTGGAATCACGGTGCATAGTAATGAGTGAAAATATTCCGTACCCACAAATAATATATTTGTATGCCAGCACATCAACCTACCCGAAACTGTCAAATTTTCTCAATCAACTTGGAAACTTAGCAATAAAGTTGAAAATCTATAAAAAAAAATTGACAGATTGTAATAGGTTGATGTGCTGGCATCTGTACCTATACTCCGTTTATAAAAGCATTAGAAAAAAAGAGGCTCGTAGAAGCAGGAGTGTAAAACATTTTATTTGAAAGTTAAGTTATAACTTTTTTTGATAGATTTAAGACAGTACTAAATATTGAGGTAAACGAAAAAAAAAAGTATTTTATTTGAATAATGCTTTATTTATACTAAAATCTTCATTACACATTACAAACTTACAACAAAACGAATGAATGAAACAAACAATCATTAAGATAAGGAATAAAATAATGTTTTTAATAATACTTTATTATAAATAATAACTTACAACACACAATACGTTGGTGAAACTTCTTCATATTCATCAGCTGATTTAGCCACTAAACGTTCTCGGTATTTTTCACTTCTGCTTCTTTTAGGTTTTTAACATTGACACTTAAATCCTACTAACATTATAAATATGAAAGTTTGTGAAGATGGTTGGATGTTTGTTACTCAATCACTCAAAAACGTCTGAACGGATTTGGATGAAAGGACATTGCTCTGCGTCCATACATTGTTGGCCCTGGAGCCAAGAGCATCGGATAATTATGTATTGTATTCTCTATCATTTGGAGACTCCTAGAAGATCTTGTTTTTATAGCGGACTAGCTGCAGAAAAGATATATTTCAAAAAAAGTATCAGATTTTGAGGTTATAATCTAACCATAACAACGAATATTAAATGTAGGTACCTACCATGATTTTTCATAGCTCTGAGTAATTTTTAAGAAACTGAAAAGTAATATCATAATACCTACCTAGATAATGCTTTAATGCCTAGGCATGGCTTTTTGGCCTTTGTGCCATTGGTAACAATGACACGTTCACCGGCAAAACTAGGGATGTAATACGACACCATTAATCGATTTTTCGATTATGATTTACTGTGGTCTTAAATTATTACAGTCTGTTACATCTACTTTGTCATATAAACATTACAAGTATGTATGACAATGGTTTATTTTATATATAACAACACTCTTCTATACTGGTAATAATAATATATAATAACATCTGTATCTAGTTTGCAATATTGTTTTTTAAATAAAAAATTAGGTAATTGTGATGTGTTTAGTAAAAATAAGTATTTTTTTCGTTTAATGAACCGCAAAAGGAGCGTTATTTTTGTATTAATTGTCGTAAATAATGAATTAGTTTGAATGATTGTATAGAAATAAAGAAGTTTTGATTATTGTATAATATTATTCTTACTACCTATTTAAATTGGAGTATGACTGCATTCATAAAGTATTTTATTAGGTTTTTAAAACTACACTTTAGAAAAAAAAACACAATCGATTGATTAATAATTCAATCGATCGATTATAATTGATCGGACATCCCTATTTCACTTTTGACACGACATAGGTGAAGATGGCGATGTAATGTTATTAGTCGCATTAAATTCTATTAAAAATACATTTTGGAATACAGCTAGTCCGTGATACAGAAGTATTTGCAACTTATATAATAAAATAGGCGATTAATTATCGTATATTCTCAAACTCTTCATTGCACAGGGCCATTTTGAACATTGTCTTTTGGCAGACAGATAGTTTATAACCTGGATTAATACATAGGATAGTTTTCATTCCGGTAGTACGTTCCCGTGGAGTAATTTTCAACCTCCACGCGGGCGAAGCCGCGGGCAACAGCTAGTTTTAAATAATTATAAAAATTAAAGCCACATGATTTCATAACATAAATATTTAAAATGAATACAACAAAGTGTGTTATATAAATAGATTTGAATAAATTTGGGACTACTCGTTACTGTAACAAGTTTAATGTACTTTTGTTACAAAGTGTACATTGTTGTATGCACAGTGTTTTAACTTCTGACTAATGCTATTGAATTAGACAGAAGTTAAAAGGTTGTTTTTTATATAAATGGAGTGTAAATATCCTGTACCCAACAACTCGGCTCAACTCTCCATAACTAATATCCATGGATCTACGTGCTCTTTCAACCATGGAAAGGATTGTGTTGAGCTTAAATGGGTAACAATACAACGTTTACATAAAAGAAAATGTATTACATTTACAGACGGCGGTAATATATTTTTCTATTTAAGAATTTACCTACCAACATAATATATGTCACAGCAGAAGACTGGTTGTCTGTCAGTTGTCAATGTCAGGTAGTGTAATTTCAAACTCAAGATGACAGATGTAATTTTTTGACAAGTGTCAGTGGGATGGATTTTGTGCCAAGCAGGCATTCGGCGGGAGAACATGCGCGTGATCGGATAACCTCACGAGCTCAATCCATTTCCATCGCGAATATTTGTGATTATTGTGATTCCAAAGTTAGTGAAATAATTAAAGAAGATTAACGCTATCTGTTCGTAGTATTATTTCCTTTTTTTTAATGTACGAGGAGGATGGCGTGCCTGGAAAAATAACATTTCTGTACTCTCCCTGTCACATATAATCTGTTATCAAAGTAAACCGTTTAGAGACGGAGGTCGAAAATATTTTATTTCCGTCGAATCGATAGTTAAACAATACTATCTATTGCTGGCCCAAAGTATAATACCCTAAAGGTGAAGTTTCACATTAGAAAAACCTTATTTTTCTGCATATCAATGAAAATTATTACATTGCTACACCTTTTCAGTCACAAGATAATATGAATGGTTATTATTGTATGGTAAGTGTTCAACTCAAAAGGTTCCAGGAATCCTGAAATTATTTCACTAATATTAAAAATGTGAAAGTTTCTGATTAAATCACGCAAAAACACATTTAGATTACAACCTTAATGAACACTTAAGATAGATAATTTTGTTAATTTTTATCCCGGTAATACGTACGTACCTGTGGGATTATTTTTAACATCCACTCGGGAGAAGCTGCTGGCAAAAGCTTGTATTATAATAAGTTCTTAGAACACAAAATGTCATTGAAAAAACGGTATCAAAATAGAAAGCAAAGTAACATTTAAATATTACTTCGACCGCTGATCTTATTTGCACATTCTAGGAATAAAAAAAGTTCTCTTAAAGGGAAATAAGCCAATATATCTAGAAAACAGCCTCTCTAACAAAGGTCGCAGATCACGAAGTCGCCTCAGCGACCGCTGCTAGATATCTAAAGCAATACCAACCGTGTCACTGTTTACTTGTACTACGACACAAGTGACGTCTAGAAACTAAAAGCTTTGAAGGCGGTCCATGACAGAAGTTGTATACAATAGAATATATTTAATTGCTTTAAAACATAGTAGGTAAGCTCTTATTAATACAATGATGATCATACATGTTTCGCCATACAAATATATGTAAAATTTTAAAACGATTCATTACTTTGTTAAAATTATTTTTGTAACATGTCTAGTACGTAAGGCTGGTGAAATTTTATAGAAACCTAGGTACATGAAGTAAATTTATGAAAACTGAGTAAACATATTTACCAATAAGCCATTCGTGTAGTTTAGATTTAAAATGTTTGAGAGGGTGTTCCCTAATTTCTTTAGGAATACCATTGAATATTTAATTACTGTGATAAAGCAATCTTTCTAGCATAATGCTTTGATGAGAACGACCATCGAACCATGTTGGGTCTCGACGCCGACCGATATTCTAAACGCAAGTCGCATGCTATAAAAAAAATACAGTGCTCGTTCACAAATACACCAGCTTGCATTATGAGAGGACCTGTTAGTGTTCATTTACGTACGTCAAGTTCCCCTTAGAACGAACCCAACACACACTTTCGGCGCCACAAATTATATTAGTACTGTCGTCTCAGGTACTGCCGGATTTCGTGATCTGTCAACAAAATTATCCTGGAGTTCTTTTCTCTATACTTCTATAGCAACCATTTAAACAACATTGAGTACTTTCACTTTGTGGTATTTGACATGCCTTACATCGAGAATATCAAAGATGTTTCTTTTAAAAACACTCAAAGCCGGTTCAGGGACTCGACTTTCAATGGAGTGTATGAATATATTTATGTCGCAGACCCGCCTTGGGCCAACAGATAAATCTTTCATTTTACACACTGTATCTCGTTATGTTTTTATTGAAAGTAGGCCTCTAATCTTATTTGTGACATACGTGAGTTTAATATGAAAAGGTCGGTTTTCTTCGAAATGTATTTTTTTCGTAGCGATTAGCAATTTTCATGTTCTGAAATGGGTTTTATTTAAGTGTTTTTGATTACTGTGACCTTCTTGTTTGTGTCGTAAGTCTCGCACTAATCATATATATATATATGATTAGTGCGAGACTATATATATACTCGTATATATATATCCATCACAAACATAAATGTGAAATGAGAGCCAAGTTCAATATTATGATATAAGCCTTGATTGTTGACTTTAACGACAAAAGAAAATAGTGCCAAGTTCAATGGTCAGTCCTAAAATTTATTTATAACAACAAAATATTTTATAAGAACTTAAAATATAGTTTCTTCTTATAACTTAGGATAATATATTAAAGCCTAAGGTCTGACTTGGCTAGTTGTCATACACAAATTATATTATAGCCTTCACAAGTTCTAAAGCCGTAAGTTCTTATTTGTTTCTTCCGAAAATTTGGTTTGCTGGTAGAGACTAGCCATCAAATATAGGGCTCTTCCTTGACTGTGTTCGTTGGTACTTAATAATAATTCGTATATGAGAACTAGCCAAGTCAAACCTTAGCCTTCAATATATTATCCTAAGTTATAAGAAGAAATTATATGTTAAGTTGTTATAAAATGTGTCAGGTTGTATGTTGATCAAAATATATTTGACAACAGTAACAAAATACGGGCTAACAGAATTTTTATAATCTCTCCCCTCTCTCTCTCTCTCTCCTTTTATAAACTCATTAAATTACTATTTCATGAAATAGTCATTCAATGAGATTATGTTATGAAGCTACCCTGGCTAACGTAATTATTTCACAACGATTATATTAAGGGTGTGTTTGGCAAGAGAAATATGCCGCGATTAGTTCTACCTCTGCGTAACAGATGGCGCTAGCATTATGTTTCAGATGAAAAACATAAATAATAAACAATGACTAAATACGTACGTACGATTTTAACTAAGCGTTGAAATTTCAACTAAAACTTCTTGCATCATTCTGTAGTTACGTAACTACATTAAAAATTGTCTGCAATACAAGATACACATGACGTTTTTTTTTTTTAAAAAAAATGGCATAATAATTTGTAGTCATCTAATTTTAATAACTGTATATGTTTAAAATTAATTTAGATACCTATATTTTTCATTTTTATATTATATTAATAGTAGGTAGTTTTAATGTTTCTGAATTTATCGTTCTGCGGTGCCCTTACAGGGTCCATATTTTTGTATCTAAAGCCCATCTCTTAACATCGTTTTTACAATATGGAATGAAATAAATGAAAACGAAAATTTACCTGATTTTCTTTTAAAATAATTTGTTTCTTTCTGTTCATTTACCTGGATATTTATGATAATTTTGAAGAAAATTCTACTATTTTACAGTCACTTCAAGTTAATACTAGAACTACGTTCGGGAGCAAGAGTGAGAAATAAACACACTACAGTTTCTAGGATACGTAGTAATTATAATAAACGCGTTTTATTACAATAAACGCGTTTCACCTATCACAGCTTTATTTGCACTGCGAGTACACGTTTAAACTCCGTGCTTCTATTTTATGATAGTTTTTATGACCGGTAATTCACATGGCACTGAACACAATGAGCACGCGTCGCTTTCAAAACATGTGCTTTGAGGTTTTGTTAATGCTTAATACATTTTCGTGTTAGACGATGAGTTTATGCTAATCTTTACAAATAAATAAAGTTTTAGTAAAAAATTGAAGTATCACTTTGTAATGACAAATTAATAGCTTTTTACTTAATGCATTATTTAAACGTAAATACGGTACCAAAAAACAATTGTTTTTTTTTTCTGTTTGTTCTACTAATCAATGAAAAGGCTGAACCGATTTTGACAGGACTTTCACTGACAGATAGCCGATGTTATTTGGAGACACAAAGGTTTTGTTCTTCATGGCAGCACTTTTTTGGTGCCACACGGGCAAAGCTACGGGCACAGCTAGTAGCAAATAGTTGTTTTCCAGAAGAACAGCACAAAAATGTGAGTTTTTTCCTAGATTAATGATCTTCAGTCAATCCAAGCCCGATGATACTGCCTGTTCTAGGAAATAGTCTAGGACACGCGAATTTCGACTTAATCATTTCGGTAGCTTATGTAATTCCAATACATTTTTGACTTTACCTTCATAGTGACACTAATAGAATTTCACTTGGTTTAGACCCTCTGGAAGTTACGTGGGTAAGTAGGTGTTCTAACCAATTTATCCAGGCCATTGAAGAAGCTGCTTTCACATACAGTTCTAGTAAGAAACCGTCGCTCAGATCGGTTCCAATATTCAAAATAAACTCTCTAGTTTTCGCACAAAGCATATTAGAGCAGTGATGGCCCTGTGGTAACGGCAGCGACATACTAGTTGTAGGTCGTGGGTTCCAAGTGTTCGAACCCAGGCAAGCACTTTACTTTGTTTAAATTATTTCATGACCACTGCTCTCAAATCGGCGAAGGAAAACATCGTGAGGAAACTGTCCTTGTTCCAAAAATTCGAAGGCCTGTAACATCTACCAACCCGCACTGGGCCCGCGTATTGGATTACAGCCCATTCCCTCTCTCCAAGTGGAAGCCTGTGTCCCAGCAGTGGGAACATTATAGGCTGAATTATGCTATGATATGCATGCTGCTCCGTGTGGTGCCGGACGTAAAGAATAGCACCATCACATTTCTTTGCGTGGGTGTCGTAGGAGGCGACTAAGGGACTTACTAGAGAATGGGCAGCAGCGTTCTCTATGCATTTTACCATCATACTGCGATCGCCAACCCGCCTGCCAAGCGTGGCGATTATGGCAAATCCCCTCAATTGGGGGAGGCCTATGTCCAGCAGTAGCCTAGAAATTTAAATTTTCTTTAGTTTTTTGTAATTTGCAGGTCAGTGGTAGACTTTATGTTGAAAAAAATATGATTCACAACCGTAAAAAGGTTGTGTTTACAGAATTTTAATCATTAAAATGATCAACACAACCCTCAGAGGTACAAGTTCATATTATCCCATTGAACAGGTTTTCAAGGTCCAAAGGCGAGAACTAGAGAGGTGCTCGTTGAATCAATAAACTGTTTTTTTAACGACTTTTCATTCGTCAACGAGATAACTGTTAATCATCAATGAAAAAAACCATCAATAAAAAAACAGGTTGAAAATATTAGCTGTTAATTTACGTCAACGCACAAGACGCATTAGTTCAATAGTCATTATTTTATGCAGTCCCAAATAAACCCAGTTGAAAATAAAATGCAACTAATGCTGTTAATTTACGTCAACGGCTCAACGGATTATTTCACTATAATTTTATTAATTTCTGAAATCCAAATGTATGTATTGTAAAAGTAAATATTTCCCAGCCAGTCCCTAAGCCCGGAAAGAGTACAAAGGGAATGCCATTATATAAAAAAATATCTTTAAAACAAAATTGTCAATGATTGAAAACGTTGACATAAATTGACGCTAAACGTTACCGATTGAACATTCAAAACCTGTTAATAATTTAACAGTTTTTTTTTACTTATTGACCATTGATGATTAACAGGTAAATTACATTAACCAAAAAAACCGTCAAGGACCCACCTCTAGCGAGAACACCCAAATGAAAAACCCTAATTATTTCAATTAGGACAATTTAATCCACAAGGAATCGCACATTACATTTTTTTTTTTTTATAAGGCTTCTCGCAGTTTGCCTTGTGAGGCCGTGACTGCTTAACCGGACTTTCCTGAGGCTGCCATTAAGTAAACTTAACGCCTCCAGCCAGGGGCTTACAACTACTTAAATTACTAAGCGACTGCACGCTGAGGGCACCCCCGCCGGGTTACGGGCCTCGGCTCAGGGCGTCACTGATAGGGGGACAGCAAGTGGGGACAGGCTGGATCAAAATATTTGCATTATTATTATTATTATTCGGGGAATTGAACTCTACTGGCTTAGCTGCGGCGCGGGCTGGCGCTTTAACGAGCAAGGGACGGTCGAGACACATTACAAAAATAAAAAAAACTTAACTACGTATAGTTTGCTAAGTAACGAAACCATAGCTCACCTTTTAATCGATCATCATAGATGGCTATTGAGCTTATAGGTAAACTTTAGCACGTATGAAATATTTAGACACTCATTGAATTACTTTTTCATGAATTCCCCAGGTTATCTTAGAGCATTCCCCTTAGGTGCACTATTGAAAATGCACAGGAACTGTTTGAAACTAGGCCTGTGTCCGATACCCAGCGACGGCCTTATATCGTGTCATAACGGAGGGACCTAATTTATAATTTCCACGGAATTCTGTTCTGTTATTTGAGGATTACAAAACATCTCAGCGTAATGACCTATTTTGCACAATATAGGTAAGTACCTACTAAACAACGTGTTTTAACAAAGGCGTGGATTGAAAGTAGAAATACGGATAACAAGCATTTATTTGAGTAATAGCATTTGCCAGTGGCTTCGTTCGCGTGGAGGGCGGAAATTCTCCCACGAAAACGTACTACCGGGACAAAAAGTATCTTATATGTTATTCCAGGTTGTTAACTATCTGTGTACCAAATTTTATCAAAATCCGTTTAGCAGTTTTTGCGTGATTGAGTACCAAATGTCCAAACATCTAAATATCCGAACATCTAAACATACAAACTTTCAGATTTACAATATTAGTAGGATAATAAAAAAAAATCCAGTGCGCAAAATGTAACCATGAATTCAGACAGACACAGACGCCCCTAACGCACAAATTCTGCGTCGGTTATACAAAAAAATCAGCTGTTCCATACATTTGACCGCGTAGGTTTTGCACTTTTCTATGAAACAACTGATTTTTTTTTTGTATAACCTAAGACAAAAATTTACCATAGCCATAATCATCTTTCACACAGTGCATATATGGCTTTTTTTGGTCTTCCCGTACTATACAGGGTAAATTTTTAACCAGTGCGCAAACTGTAACCCTGAAATCAGCATATCATTCTGGACCACCCCTAACGTAGAAAATTGTCTTAGGTTATACAAAAAAAAATCAGTTGTTTCATAGAAAAGTGCAAAACCTACGCGGTCAAATGTATGGAACAGCTGATTTTTTTGTATAACCGACGCAGAATTTGTGCGTTAGGGGCGTCTGTGTCTGTCTGAATTCATATTTTACATATTATGTAAAATAGTATATTTTTTTTGGTCGGTAACTGTAGAACACACTCACAATCCCAATCCATTTTGACAATTCAACAATATTTATTGCGTTATCGGACAATTTTTTTAAACAAATGAAGGCATGGATTACCAATTTCCTTCATAATCATTCGGATTGTGATAGAAAAGTGTCTCACGCAATTGGGGTGAATTGGGGCAAACATAGAAAATCCAAATAATATTATGCAACAGCTAATTATTATAGAAAACTTACCTGAGGTAAACAGGTATATCCTGTATAAGTCAATGTTAAACTGATCTTTGCTTTTGTATGTTTCTTATATTTCGTCGAACAAAACAAATCTTTCAGTAAAGGTTACGCAAAAGTCATAAATTATTAATGGAACTAAAAATTCCATTCCAGTTCAGATTCTTTCAATCCTCAAAAAAAAAATTCCAACTCCCATCACAATAATTCAAGCAGAGAATATCGACAATACCTCGCGAAGGATTCCCTCAAATACCCACCCGTAACGTCACATGCTGTTAGCAACGCGAATGAGCGCACACAAAAGCGTATAGATGGTGTCAATCATGTTGACAACATCTGAAATTTCCGCCCTGTCGTACATTATTTACTTATATGTAGAGATAATGGGACGTGGCTGGGATGCTGGATTGTAAAACAGAAGCTCTTCTCTTTTATTAATACACATGCAAAATGTATAATTAATGTATTTGCTACCTATATGTATCCTGTAGACAGAGTGTTCTACCCACATTTTTCCGATGATGTTTATGAATCTCATGTAGCTTTCGTTTTTCTAGTAAACCGACAAGAATACAGATTCTACGCTGATTCTAGGAATAAATCACAAACTGTTATATTCTAAAGACTTAATAAACTTCATGCTATTCTTAATAAGTGTTTAGTATAATCATTCCAAACTAGCGACCTCTCCAGCTTCGCACACTTTTTACGACTGGACAAAACATTGAGATTTGTTTTTTTTTTAAATAGTTTAATATTATGAACATACATAAACCTTTCGGAGTAAATTCTTAAAAGAATAGTGAAAACCGCATAAAAATTCAATGCGCTGCGTAAAAGAATAACGCGTTCACACAGACAGACACGAAAAAAGACTTTAATCATTTTGTTTTTTAAAGTTGCCCCACATTAGGAATTTCTCCTGTATAGTGGGTGTGTTTACAAACGTTTAAACTCACATACACAAACAGCCAGATCCGGAGCAACTACTTGTAGTTCAAACAAATATTTGTTCCGTGCTGAAATCGAACCCGCGACACGCAGCGCAGCAGTCAATCGCTTAACCACTGCGCCAAACATGCTATCTTTAATCTATACTATTAATGAAGCTGAAGAGTTTGTTTGGTTCTATGGACGCGGTAATCTTTCGAACTACCAGTCGGATTTGAAAAAATCGTTTCAATTCTTAAGAACGTTATAAGCTACTTAACATTCACGCTAGGACTACTACGAAAGTAAGAAAGAACGCTAAGCTAACATGAAGTTATAGCGCAAGAAGTTATAGCGCATGAAGTTATAGCAGAAGAAGTTATAGCGCAAGAAGTTATAGCGGAAGAAGTTATAGCGCAAGAAGTTATAGTGCAAGCAGTTATAGCGGAAGAAGTTATAGCGCAAGAAGTTATAGCGGAAGAAGTTATAGCGCAAGAAGTTATAGCGCAAGAAGTTATAGCGGAAGAAGTTATAGCGCAAGAAGTTATAGCGCAAGAAGTTATAGCGCAAGAAGTTATAGCGAAAGAAGATATAGCGGAAGAAGTTATAGCGGAAGAAGTTATAGCGGAAGAAGTTATAGCGCAAGAAGTTATAGCGCAAGAAGTTATAGCGGAAGAAGTTATAGCGGAAGAAGTTATAGCGCAAGAAGTTATAGCGCAAGAAGTTATAGCGCAAGAAGTTATAGCGCAAGAAGTTATAGCGGAAGAAGTTATAGCGGAAGAAGTTATAGCGCAAGAAGTTATAGCGGAAGAAGTTATAGCGGAAGAAGTTATAGCGCAAGAAGTTATAGTGCAAAAAGTTATAGCGGAAGAAGTTATAGCGCAAGAAGTTATAGCGGAAGAAGTTATATCGCAAGAAGTTATAGCGCAAGAAGTTATAGCGGAAGAAGTTATAGCGCAAGAAGTTATAGCGCAAGAAGTTATAGCGGAAGAAGTTATAGCGGAAAAAGTTATAGCGCAAGAAGTTATAGCGGAAGAAGTTATAGCGCAAGAAGTTATAGCGCAAGAAGTTATACCGCAAGAAGTTATAGCGGAAGAAGTTATCGTGCAAGAAGTTATAGCGCAACATCCAATGCGTCGGGGTGGGTCGGCAGACAAAAAAATTCATGCGGACGTTGTGGGGAGCAGAAGATAGTTTATAATCTGTATAGAAGATGAAAGTATCTCTTAAGTTGCTTGCAAGATAAGGCCCATCGCGGAGTTTTTTTATAGTGGAAATGCATATGCTTTTCTTCAATAGAAATTATCTATGTAGCAATGAAACGACAATTGCAGGACTCATTTTCCGGAGTGTTCTTGTTTCTTTATTGAAAACGTAGTATTTTAATTTTATAATGAGGAATCTGTAAGATACTTTATTATAATAACGTAAAAATCTGGGCTATATAACGTTAATCAGTATTGTACGTTACGAGCCGTGTTTCCATTTCTCTCTGCTTCCTAACATTGTTTAAAAAAACAACACACAAAACGTCTTCCAACAAGAATTTTAAAACATCATCCAACATCAGAACTTGACTGACACAGAAAAAGAGAAAAAACCTCCGAAAATTCAGTTTCAAACATCTAGCTCCATTTTTTCTACCAGGAACCCATAAAAGGCGAATACAACACTGTCATCTCATGCTGCGCGACAATTTGTCACCATACAACCGCTTGCCGGTGACTGCAACGACAATATACCAGCACTGTAGCAAGGTACGGAGTTTTCATTAATAATATTTTTGCTGTGTACCCAGACAGTTTTCTGAAGCTAAGTAAAATATATTGATGAGTAAATAAGTTAAGAATTTTTGTTAGACTTTGTTGATTTTTTTCGAACCGGGAAATAATGTCTTGATCGTCATTTTAGAAGTAATCACGTTTAGGTACACTGGGACCTATAGAATATGGGCCAAGTCATGCATGCTTACCTTTTTAATATTGGTTAATAATACTGTTAGACATTTTCTAGCTTCTCCACTGCTGGTTGCATACACATTTCAAATGTTTGTATTGACATTTTTGTGGTGGGGCGTACAGTTTTAAATTAGACGATCTCTGTCGATACTATTTTATATTACAGTGACAAAAACACACCATTAAAGTTCTGCATTTAAACGTTACGTTAGAGAAATAAAGATGGAATCATTTCACAGAAAACCTAAAACAAATGAGACAGTCTTTTCATGCAATGTTACTATTTGTCACTGCGAGAACGTACCTACGTTTTTGACTCAGTGGCGAATAAAAACTGCAGTTAGTAGTCATACGATGTTCTAGTTTACTAACAATGCATAATAGGTAGATTTTACTTTTAGCTACTAATTTATTTACTGAATCCTTTTGTTTCTTATTCAAAAGATTATTTTAACGAATGACTATTGGTATTGTTTTCTAATTCACTCGGGACTCAGATATTTTGAGAGTTTTTTTTAAATTGTTTTTGGTTTGTAAGGAACGTCGCAATTAGGTTTTTGTCGTTTTAACCTACCCTGGGAAGAAGGCATGTAGGTATGTGTGTGTGTTTTTTTTATAATATTTTATACATAGGCATATTTTAGATTATCTTGGAATGATTCATAGTCATTGCCTTCCTGTCAACTATATGGTAGCAAATGGCACTCTGCGTCGTATCTTGATCATAGGGGAACCAAGAATACGTTATTTTCACACCACAAAATGATATAATTATCTGTCACTTCTCACAGGTTGTACTATACGACATCAGTTTTATGTAAACGGGAAAGCAAGCAACTAATACAGTAAGGTAGGTTGGTATTAGTGTAATTTTCAACTAAGTACATACTATATCAACCAACCAGTCTTATAATTTTTTTCAATTAATATGATAATATTAATATTATTCATGTTAATTAATATGATAATATTAAGTCTGAATGACTAAAAAACCAACATCACAATCAAAATATTAGTTCATAGGGAGCTCTGAATTGTCGCCTCTCACCAAAAACAAAGAATTAATTTTGCCGTTACAAGGAAAAAGGTACAAAATTCCTAATACGAAGTATCTCAAAATGTAGGTAATTTAATTACGTTGAAAGAACCTTCAGAGAAAAACAAAAGGAATGTTGACAAGAATGCCTTATTAATTGTGAACTAATTTGATATTTACTAAGGAGTAATTAGTCGGGAAAGCTTTTGAAATCACGAAAATAAAAACAGGAAATTGTCTTTGAAAATGCTGTTTTTATTTGTTTAATGTTACGATGTCACTTTAGTCGTGAAAAAAGTCGAATTCCTTTATTCTGATTATTTTCCTGTATAGTAAGATAAATTTAATTTCAGGAACCAATTATATTACGTTTAGATTTTCTTAAAACAAACAAATGAATAAATGAAAGAGAGAGAGAGAGAGAGAGAGATTTATTTGTCACAGAAACACGTGCATACAAAAGATGAGATCACATTAAAAAAAAAACAATTAAACACAGATTTATACATAGGCACATAAAAAAATAAAAAGTTGGCAGCTGCACGCCGTGACAGTGACAAGAAGGCTTCCACTCAGCATGATGCTATAGGACCCACAGCATAGCGCTGATTTTCACCAATTTTTTTAATCACATAGTTGCTGCGTACAATTCACCGAGATTCTAAAGTATGGTCAAGGTTTTCATCTACCGGTTCACGTTCCATAATTCACTAGTTACTAAATACGAGGTAATCAAGCATCAGTCAACTTGGCAAATGAGATACGAAATCTATACACATTCAGTAAATGTAACCAAGTGACAAGCGCGGTAACTCTGTTAATAGAACCTCGTCTAAGTAACAGATGGCGCTACCATTCACTGCCGAACTTATAATCGTTTTGATGGATGGAATGTTTCTATTACTTAAAAGGTAGGGCAGTGAAGGAAAGGTTCCTAAAATTAATGTTATAGACATAGAATAAGGGCCAATGATTCAGTTGTTACCCTCAAAAGACAGTTTTAGCATAATATTTGATTGACTAATGCTCGGTTCTTAATAAACAAAAACGGATCGTTTTGCTTGCAAATGGTATAATTTTTAATTTACAAACTTGGCAAATAAATAGTATCGTAAGCTAATTTTGCCTGTGATAGCTACTTTCAAAGGGGCTGTACTCTGCGAAGGTTTTAGTTTTATTTTAGGTAAAGATCAGGTAAAGATTAGGTTTTATTTTAGGTCAGTCGTAGGATAAAATTAAAGACTCTTGTGTCTTATACTTAGACATTATACATAAATTTTACTACTATTTATTATTAGTGATTGTCATCGAAATCATGTCACTTGGTTCAAAAAGATTCATTTTATATAGGTAGATTCTTTTACATATTGTGAATGAGAGAACGTTGTAGGCCTTAGAGACTAGATTTGTAGACGTTTTTCTATTCTGTATTTTCATTCCTCTAAGTACCTGGTACTTATTGACTGGCCTGCACTGTCCTCCCATACCTATTATCACTGTAATTTGAAAACATTGTAAAAGCCAATTATTTTTAAAAGAGTAACCGTGGAGTTTCTTGCCGGCTCTTCTCCATAGGAAACGACAAATTGGAACCGTGCACCTAGCTTCTGACGTTTCATAAGTGCCCATGCAGGCTTATGTGAAATGAAATATTTTGATTTGATTTAATTTTATCCTACGACTGACCGTAAATTATAGGAATCGGCAATATGTTAATGTGATTTTGATTCGTATACAGGGTGACAGGGAGATCGAATTATAAACTATTACCCCATGTTCATTTAGTAAATGATTCCCTACGTTATAATTTTTCGTCAAAATAGCTATACCTAGGTATTTTATTTTTCTATGTAGGTAGTAGCAGATTTTTTCAGAGATAGGTATGTGCTGCTGGGAGTTTGTTGCGCCACTCCTTCCCAGCTAAAGCATTAGGATTTGGTGAAGGGCGGGCATTTTGGAGGACTGTCTTATGTAATTTCGACGTTCACAAAGTGCTGAGTCTCAGCCTAGTTTGAATAAATGACTTTTGATTTTTTATAAGCGACGAAAACGTTTTACGCTAAGGACGGGTCTAAAATCATGTGCTGAATCCATGGTAACAATTAGTACGTCGATATCAATGCCATTGGTCACACTTTTCTAAGGATAGCTTGGTACCTACTTATGAGCTGTTTAAACATAATATGTGTATTAAGCTCGCATCCCATTACATGGACGTTAACATAACTTAAAAAATGTGGGTATACTATACATACACATCTGCCGCTTCGGGGAATACAGGCGTTATGTTAAGTACCTTCTACCTAAGCTTAGTTATATCTCATAGAAACTAGGAGCTGTTAATAGTGTAAAGGGTCCCCAAAGCACATTGCAACTGTCAATATTTACATGATTGTTACACATTGATGCCCAAATTCATCATCTACCAAATGCAATTAAAAAGATTCACAATATTACTACAAAAACAATTGATTGCAAATGTTCATTTCAGGGACACTACAGGATTTTACGCTCAAAATAATTCGTCATCATCATCATTTCAGCCAAAAGACGTCCACTGCTGGACATAGGCCTCCCCCAAGCTCCGCCACTTCGACCGGTTCTGTGCTTCCCGCATCCAGCGGACTCCTGCGGCCCTCACAAGGTCATCGGTCCACCTTGTGGGAGGCCTTCCAACTTTACGTCTTCCGGTGCGTGGTCGCCACTCCAAAACTTTTCGACCCCATCTGCGTGTTCAAAATAATTACTGTAAATAAAATGAAAATCTGAAAAAAATCCTTTTACTTTAAAAACAGAAATAATTCGCCATGTCCGACTGAAGTCAAACGCCTGGCAACTCTAATCGCATGTAACAAAATGGACGTGTTCCTCGTGACAGAAAAAAGTAATAAAGTTAAAAACAAAACACTATATCATGAACTTGTTAGTGAACGGTTGAAAACGGCAATTTATTTTTAATGCACTTTCATCAGGCTGTTTTATTAAAACTGCTTAAGTTTTTCAGTTAGCTAGGGTAAGTGCATATCACTTGCAATTTATATAGGTTTATTATTTTGGATTTATGGTGCTTAGCCTTAACAACTTACAAACCGTGTTCCCATCGGAAAAAATGACTAACTTCTATTCAAACTTTCATCCCATATTTAACCACTTTAGGGAGAGAATTTTCAAAAATCCTTCTTTATTGCTCACCTTCGTTATTTACGATATTTTGTTTAGCTATGATTAGATATGAACGTGAAAGCTGGGCAGGCGGGTTGGCGATCGCAGTAAGGTGGTAAAATGTACAGAGAACGCTGCTACCCATTCTCTAGTATCCTGTAGCACAGGCTTTTTCGAAAACCTATTTCAGGCACCAGTCTCTAACAATGGTGGAATAAAACATTACCAAAACATTGCTAACTTTTAAGGAAACCCATATTGTGAAGAGAGAATAAATTAATGAATTGATTGATTGATGTATGTTAGTCTATAAGGTATTTATGTTATTGGTCTTTGTTGCCTGAATTAAATGAATAAATAAATAAAAATTATGGACAAACCTTTAGGAAATTCTTCGCATGCTAGCCGCCATTACTTTACAGTGACCTGAAGGTGTGCTGAAGTATTCATAACGTCTACTATTATTCTAAGCAATAATTATGAGCGATTATTATAAATTACCTTTTATGTTGTAACTAGTACCCATACATTATTTTGATGTACCACAGTGTAACATTAAACGGTATTTGAGTGAATTATCGTAAGGTGTTAATTCAATTCCAACTCAAGTTGTTTTGTTATTAAAGCAATTATTTTGTTTGAGTACACTGCAATAATAAATTTTCCATGAATTGCCTTGTTAAGTTTTAATCACTTTATGTGACAATAATAAAGTAGAGCTTATTTAAAAATATTTCTTTTAATTTATAGCATCGGTGGTTAAAAGTATTTGTTTTGAAGTGTCTGTTTGAAATGTTAAAATAACAGCTTCTTAATAAATGCCTATGACAGTATATACGATACTTATAACAAAAAGCTTATGCTGAAAAAAATAGTCTACTTTTGTCCTGGTAGCACAATCCCGAGGGATAAGTTACGACATCCACGCTGATAAAGCTGCGGGCAGCAGCTAAAGTAATAGAATGGTCAAAATTAGAACTATACCGAAATATCTGGAAGTATTTTTTCAGGCATACGGCCAGTAATGGGATGATGCAGTAATATATATATTTTTTTCACTTCAAGTAATAACAACAGTGTAGCCCTGGCTCTTGTACTAGGAATTCCTTTATCACAAGAGCCAGACCTCTCAATTTATAGGGTATATGATAGAGAAGCGAGATAGACAAAAATAAGATACTTAAATTAAAAGGTACCTAGGTTTACAAAATTACAAAAGAAAAAAAAATTACCATTGCGTTCTATGGAGAGTGAGGGTAAGTATGGATGGGGTGTATTTGTGTAAGTGGGGTGTGTGTGTTTATGTGTGGTAAATGTGACTGGGTATCATGTAACGCTACCGAATAGATTTTCTGTTTCTGCATAGTCGTAATTTTCTAGCCAGTGAATGATTTTTTTTATAAACAATCATTCAAATCAAATTCAAATATGACATTTCAATCTTCTTGACATTTAATTTATGAAGTAGAAAGTAACACACATGTAATGAAAGAACATAAAAGTACAAGGTAAAACAACCAACAGGACTCCTTGCTTCATTCCTCTTTATATACACAACCGGTTCATTTTGTCTTAAGCCTGGCGCGGGAATGGAATCCTTTTCTCCTTAATAACTTGTACGTTGGAACTTATTACGTAGCGTATACATTTCCCTGTTTGATTAGGTGTCCTCATGCAAGCAATTTGGAAAGAAAATATAAGGTTACTCATTCATTTAATTGATAAATATGGTTTGTTTCGTAGGATCTGTATAAACTGTGATAGCTTCAATTTGAATGAGACTGAAATGTTTGTTTTCAATAATTTATCCTTATGTCGAGGCGTAATAAGAAAATTCAGTTGTGTTATTTTTTTCATGTGTTATTTCGATATTTTACTACGAAATATGTCCAATAAATAACATTACCTAAGTTTTTACATCCAATAATAAATATTTTTGTCAACAAGATCGCTGTCGCATTTTACCTAACATTACAACGTTTAATGAGAATACATAGAATTTCAGACATTCTCTAGAAATTCTTTCAATTTTCCTGAACAACAAACGCAGGAAAGGCGTGTTAAAAATAAAGGTATCCTTTTGAATATGGTCCAAAAATGTTGCCTTGAGGAATACCTCCGGAGGCTGTTCACGGAGCCGAGACAAAGGTGTAGCGTTACATACAAAAGGCTTTTTCTCGTTGCACACCTACCCCTGCAGCTTAGGGCACGTTTAAAATAGAATATTTGAGAGGCACAAAGTTTGTTTTTTCTTGAAAGGAATTGGTTAGTGATCTCGAACGCTTACGTCAGGTCTGAAACCATATCAGAGCATGCGTGTTTTTTTAAGGGGATATCATATGTCTTGTTTAAAGTTGACGGCTGATTAATTAATAGTTTGACTGTACAACTACTTCCTGTCTTCAAAGCTAAATGAGGCAAACTACAAATTTGTCTCTACGGCTGGCGACAATATGAGTCATTAACACGAGAGGAAAAATAAGTCTACTAATAGTTGTAAAGAATGCTTGCACATACTATGGTCAAAAGTGCTTATAAAAACCTATGGCAAATTTAAATTTTAGCGACAAAGACGCATTAAGGCTCACATTATTTGCACACTTCTGAAACTAGAGCAAATAGGAATTCAAATAGCGCCCTTTACTTTATCGAATAGATTTGAATAGTCGTGCTACATGCGTCTAGGGATTCATAATCATCAAACTAAATAAATTTTCTCATTAACCTAGTAGGCTCTCTCTCTATTGGTACTAGAATTAATTCGATATCTCACAAAAGTCTTGATGTTCTAAGAAGTCAGTTTGGATAAAGTTAACTTAAATTAATGTTACTCAGAACACTTCAAAGTTCAAACATCTAAGATTATAATAATATTTGGTTTAACCGCTCGATTTAGACCTCATTAAACTTAGATCTTTCTCACAGGCGTATTAATTTCCGTTTAATCCTGGTATGAATACTATTAAATTACACGGTTTCTAGTCTGGCTTCAATGTACGACGGATTTCGTTTTCATATTGACTTATTTTCTTTTAGGTAATTCGATTACGTATAAGTCAATACACAACTATTAAGTTGTACGAAAATACTACCAGAAAAGTAAATGGGTGTTACTGGGCTCAATATTTATTCTTTGTTTTTATAAAACATACATCTCTTTTACCGAACCCATTTTCTTTACCATTATGACACTAACATAAACTCAATACTTGCAAACTGTGTAACATTTTCAACGTTTGTAACAATTCTGGAAGTGAAGGATATTAAAATTCATATGCTTTTTTCCACACGACACAGCCACAACATACAAATTTTCTTCAAAAGTCACTCGAAAATTGCGAAATTCCGATATTCCACGCAAGTACAACGCGCCCTTACAAACACATAAGTGATGATTCACACGTGATCAGAATGCGCATATGATACGGTAGATGGCGACACGTCATTCCTGCGTTATGGCTGAAGATAGGGTTGTGCCACATAATAGATAGGTACAGAAGACAGACTCCATAAAACGAGCAAAAACAGGTACACTCACACGGACTCGGATGTACGGCGATCTTAGTCGAATGTCTGACACGAGTGCGGTGTCACTGTCACTCACTGGCTGTACGTGTAGCGTGTCTATGTGTGTGTGCGTTTTAGCTCGTTGTACGGAGCCGGCCTTTTGTATTATTGGCATTATGTCTGTGCCAAGCGTTTTGATTTGTAGTTATTTAGTGCTTCGCTTGCTTTATTATCGAGATTTACTGCCGCTATTTTTATCTTGTCGTTTTCAATATTTTTCTGCCCCTTTTCGTAGTTCGTTTATGAAAGGCTTATTTTTAAATTTTGCTTCGGTTTCTTAATGCATTTCGTTTTTTTACATGGTGAGTAAGGTATTATTATTGTTGTTGTTAGTTCTACAAACAGCTTTTAGTTATAAAACTTTAAAGCAAAAGTGAAAATAATTTTCGTTGATATTTAAATAATATATTCAGGTAACTGGATACTATTTTTATGCGTGTCGTGTATGCGCTATCCTTTAAACGTATAATGAAAACTAATTGCAGTAACCACCATTTTAAGCGCCACGTTTTAAACTACAAAATGGTGGCAACGTATGGCACGCTGCTAAAGTGGAACATTATACATAGTGTCCCATATAAAACGTCGCTCTAGTACCAGCAAAGATTAAGGATTATTCTGCAATGTAGCTTAAAAGCTGCGTTGCAGAAAAATATATTTATTTTCTAACAATGCTAATCTTACTGTTGCAGTAAGTATCTATTTTACCTTCAAAATAAATGCTTACCATAAATAATGTAACATTTTTACATTGAATTTTTAGAGAAAAATAAAAATATTAAATCACGTACCTATAAAAACAACGTTAAACGATATAACCTCCACCTAAAAAACAATATTGGTGCCTATTTTTTACCAAAATCGGCTTCAAAGCCGCCATTGACACAATTGGCTGTTAACCCCATCAAAAATAACAACGAACCTTTTATTTGCCATTATGGCAATTTTATTATACGAAAAATAGGACACCGTATTGTTGAACGGTATTCTGGATATATCCGGTTATATCTGGTATACGGCGGTCTCCGTTACGATCTGCAGATATGATTAATGACGAGTGAGCCATCATATACGTTCGGTTTTTGCCACAGTATACATATAGGGGTCTCAAATGGACTGCTTCCTCTGTTACATAAGCGTTTTGGCGTTTGATCATCAACGCTATTATGTTAGACTATGAAATATGGAGATGTATTGCTGCTTATACGGACAAGTTGGGGTGTAATTTGCTTGTTTAATGCGGTCTATCTTTCACTTGTCGATTGACGAACCCCAAGGCGGTCGTCTTTTGTGATTTATGAAAGCTATTCTCGCCATTAGGTCTTGGAAGTCGGTATTTTTTCAGATATCGCATAGGATTTTCCCACGCATGCAATCTTGGTGCATGATTAACTTGAAGTTAATTCGTGAGGCAGTATGAATATGTCTCATGATTAAAAAAGAAAATTGACAGGTAATTTGTTAAAAAAAAACTCTTACACAATAGGGTCTACCCTTTATAGCAGAACTTTTTATGTCATAATATTATTTTTCATAACAGCGAATATAATACACTTAATTTTGCAGAAAATCGTTTGGCACACACTCCTAAAGCATACATTAAAAACTCATAGTTTTGTAAGTCAGAATCATCTTTAGGCATAAATTTCATATCCATAATATTTAAAGAGTAGAACCATCATATCGCAGAAAGTTTACAGTCAGAACCATCTTTTGGCATACCTTTCATATCGATAGTCATTAAAAGGACGAACTATCATATCTCAGAAAGTTGACAGTTTCAAGCATACTCTTAATTTTTCCTTATTATAACCTAACCTAAAATACACGCTTCTCTAACCAAGTAAAATAGGTAGAATTCGTTTCTCGCCGGGGTCGCAGTTCTAACCCAACATAACCTAATCTTTTATTGCAAATATATAACATAATAATTAAACCTAATCTAAATAGTTCGGTTCCGGGTGGCCTACTAAAATATATACGAGTATTCCCTGTAAGAAGCATGCAAACAAGCATACAAGCATACACCATGCATGTTATACTGCTCCTCAGCTCGCGGGCCGCCTCACCCCTCCGCGCCTACGCGGGTTTAAATAACACTCTAGGGGTAGGGCAAACAAGACTACGTGGAGTCGGTTTTGCAGCGATTCGTTTCTGTCACTAACTTTTATAGCACAACATAGTGGATTTTTTACGACAAGATTTTAGTATTAGTTGAGGTTAAAAACACCTGCAGCATATCTTATAGAAATGGCATTATGCCTAATACAATTATTCCCAATGAAATTCTTGTTACGAGTAACTCGACTCACCGCTTTAAATAGTTGATTGAGTTCCGTCAGAGATTTAAAGTACCAGATAATTTTCACCCACGAAGAATTTAGTATATTGTATTAGACGATTTATTTAAGCCCTATCTGTTATGAGTCCTTATTTTAGTTATTTAGCACGATTTAGAATTAAGGTGATATTATTATTATTAAGTATATATTTTATCACAACACGAACACACTGTCAGTAGATTCATTTGTTTTGTATAAGTCACATAGCATTTTTAAATATTCATAAAAAAAGAGTTCACACACTTGATGCTATGCAACCTTTAACAATTCTGCCATCTTCACAGTATGCCAAGTGAAACTGTACCAAATAATCGTCGCTCTAAATAATATTTATGCTAAACGAAATTATGCGGAATGTTAACTTTGCCAAAGGTAATTATGCCAAATAAAATTCTGCCATCTTAAAAGTATGCCATTGTAAATTCGAACATAGAAACATTCAGCCAAACAATTATTATATTAAATTATTTTTATACCTTAAAAATAGTGTTATGCCAAATAAATTTGGGAGCATCAAGATTCTGCCAGATAGAGGAGGAACCTTACACAAAACCTTAAAGCTTTTTTTATCAAATATTTTTTTTTATATATTTTACTTACAGACAAACGTAATAGTGTAGTCATAAATCAATCTGTCTAGACTTTTACTAACTTTGTTGGGGTCTAACTAAATGTAGCTGAATTCCACTATTTTACATGGTGTTTACATGGGTATCTGACCTCCACATCCTAGTTGGCTGCACAGACTTTTGGGCTCTTGATTACCCGCAACGACTGTAAATGATCTACGGCTTAGCGTGCTTTCGTAACGAGACAGGGAGGGCTCACGATTTGTAATGGATGGTCACCCATCCACGAACCGACCGCGGCAAGCGTAGCTTAACCTTGTATTGACCCGAAACGAGCTTCTCAATAGTATAATTATCATAAGTTTAAATAAAAATTATTTTCTATATTATTTTTAACCGTAATAATCACTTGAATCCTATCGAAATAGCATGTGCGCGGTGTAGTGCCACAAACATACGAAAACAATTTTGCATCAATTTGCGAGCCCGTTAAACAGATAGTTGGTTTGTTCCGAGGTAATTTAATTATGTTTAACATGGAAATAAGAGCAGGTTGCCGTATTTAAAATGCAATTCGAGCTCTTAACTGCGAGCGCACTGGATTTGAGGTTTGTTTTTCCACTTGTTTTATAATAATTTACAGGATGAAACGGGCGTCAGTCTGAAACAACTGTAGGTGCTCGTTTTCAAGAGGATTCTTGTAAAACAGAATAAAGACGAGTGCTGAAAATTTGAAAAAATTGAACTACAATTTTTATTAATCTTTCAATCAATCTTTTTTTATACTATCTGCTAATTACATTAGTTAATTGGAACAAAACACATTTAGTACAAAAGAAACATAACTAGACAAAATAAACTTTCATTTGATTACTTTTACTAAGTTATTTTAAGTAAGTATCGAAATGCCTGTGAGCCACTATTAAAAAACAAACTCAAAAATACGCCATTTCCTACCTACACTCTAAAATAAACGTTTTATTCGGCTATAAAGGAAACAAACTCACAATTTTGTTCTCTCTTTCAAAGTTCATCTTTGAAATCTTTTGGGAAAACTGTGTGCATACTCGATCTCGCTTCAAAGACTTTGAAAGTTTTGTCTACGAACCAAGGAGAGCTTAAAGTATTCTAAGTAGTTTGTGCAAGGTAAGTATTTATATACTTGCGTGTGTAAGTAAACTCTTTGCAGGTTGTAACATTGTTGGGAAACTTATTAGTTCTTAGGTAACTTTTGTGTAGAAATGAGTAGTTTGTTCTTTGTTTGTTCTGTATACAAGAAGGTTTTCTTAAAAAAAAAAAATGAATAAGAAGAAAGAAAAATCTTGGGTCTGATAAATAGTGTTCTTTATTTAAATTTTCTTATTGCAGACGGTAACCATAATTGTGTTTGTTCTTAAAGGACATGCCTTTAAATTCTTTAGCTTCTCACCAGCACAGCTCATTTAAAAGTCTGCTTTTATTTATTTAGACGACCATAAAACCAGCAGACGTCGATAAAACATTCAGACACTGCTTCTGCTTAACCAAAATCACGTATTCCTCTCGAATGTTCTATTCACTTAAGAAGATCAAACGAAGGTCATAAAGGCAGGATTCCACGATTATTAATACTGCTCATTTTGAACATTCAAATGCAAAGTGCACCCGTGTTCACACATGTCACACGGTAGCGGCGCTAATGCGCTAAATAAATTCATGCTAGACACGTCACAGTTCGCAGGTGTGTTCCTAGCCTGAGATATTATGTAGATAAGGAGAATAAATTTATTGTAATAATTCTCTAAAATCTTTTTGGTCGGCGAAATGAAAATACAATGGGAAGGATTAGTTGGTTGAAGACGGTAATGGCGGTCTTTCAGTGAATTGAAATGGCCGAGGTTTTGCGAATGCTATGCTGGCTGAGAAAATGTTTTAATATGGGAATTAACTAGAATTGAAATACCTACAGAAGTACCTTTTAATTCTGTCGAGAAAAGTAGGTTTTACTTTGCATCAATCTCAAAAGATGCAGTATTACTTTTGCTTAGACCAACCTAAGTACCACAATCTATGGGATATAGAAAACATATCCCACAATAGAAAATCTTGACCAAAATCGAAAAAGAGCAAAACCAGCCCTAATGGAATTAACTCAACTACGTTCCAATAAATTTAACCTAATAGTGGGTCGCTTTTGTCATTCCTAAACACGGATCGGCACACACATATAAACATACGCGCAGTCTGTTCTGTGAAGATAATTGAATGGATTATTATTAGCGACCCCAAGGACCAAGGATCGATGTGTGTGGGGGAAATTGGGCATGGTTTCATTTTGAGAGTATGAAACGGACAAGTTATAGAGCGAAGATGGAATGGAAAGTGGACAGATGTAAATCAATAATTTCACAAAACAAAGCGGTAATTACACAATCAGACTCATTTCAGTCTGCTATGATAGTTTAGCAGAGTCATAATGTGTCACTCAGGTATCAAAATGCTGAACAGTCAAATTCGTGAACGGGCGCCGTCGGTTGAAACTGGTCATCTCCTAACTTACATGGCTTATTTTAAATCTTATATTTAGAATTGTTTTTTTTTACATTGTTCTCACATATAGAAGCAACAAGAATAATGTTCCCAAGATTTTGTAATACCTAACATGATTAAAAAGAGTGTCCATGGAGTTTCTTGCCCGTTCTTCTCCATAGAGATCTACGTTTTGGAATGGGCAACTAGCTTCAACTTTCCAACTGATCGTCTTTTTGACAATTCAAAAGTGCCTGTAAATGGTTTAATTGAAATAAATGCTTTGAGTTTGAAAAAATAACGCATTTTAGTACAATTTTTGGTTGCAATGTCATTATCAGTGCGAAAACACAAATTAATTTCGGTTTTTAGTATGTTAAGACAACACTGTTACGCCGCCAGATGGTGTAGCAGGACTTACTACCACCATGCCTGCGTAGCCATGCCGCGCTCGCGCCTCCGCTTCACGCCGCTAGGGGCGCCAGTAATCGTCTCACCATCGCATCGTAGACCTCGCTCATTTTCTCATCAGACAGACATAGAACCAGATTCACCAGAGCTTTTAAACTAAAATACAACAGATTTTTACCCGTAAATTTCCATTATTTCGAAGCCCATAAATAAACATTACACAACGGCAGCAGCCGGAACAAACACCAAGGCTTGTCTCATTAATACTTAAGAGCTTGGATGACTAAAATAAATATAAACCAGTATTATTTGTTAACTGAGGCGTCTTCAAAGTAGTGCTGTGTCAAGCAGTTTGGACTAAAATAATTAGAAGTTACTTTGACACTTTGCCCATGGCCGACAAAGTTGGGAGATTATTCATTCATAAATAAATAATGATGCAGACGGTAGATGCTTGAAACATTTAATCACGTAATTATTTTTTAGGATGCTGTTTTAAGAAACTAAAGGCGATTTCCTAAATTGTTAATGGAGCTTTTTTTTCATAAAACATTAAGGCATAATAAGACAAAACGTACCTACACGATAATGTATTGTCACGTCATAAACTGTAAAACTAAACAATGGCACCCTTTTTAAAATCACCTTTTAACGGTCTGTTGATTACAGCTTCTGTCAGTTCATTTTCACATTAAAATCAACATAAAAACCCCATCTGACACGATATGGAACTTGAGAAAACAAGGACCAAAAACCACAAGAGGCAATCGATATCTCGAGTGTCGATAATATCATTGAGAATGAGAATAAAAAACCTCACGTACTTTGATAGCTTAAATAAGAAAATATGATTTTGACGCTTCCATCATTCGAAATTCTTCATACATATTAAGGGTTCTGCTCATGGAATATTTTAGCTGTAATGGACACCTACCTACGTGTATGAGTGTCATGTATCTTGAACTCTGTTCTCAAAGTAAACATCAGACTGTGTCTACTTCCATTTGCTTTTCTCTGTTCTTGCGCTTAGAGCATAGAAGGCAGGAAATTAAGTGTCTGGGTTGATATATCTGTATGATATTTGGAGTTTACAAAAGTACTTTTAAAAGTCGCCGATATTACATATTCAAACTTTAAATTCGTATTCATAAGCTAGATCCATAAATTGTAATACATAGTTAATGGTGAGTTTCGGAAATCAGAAAACTGCAACACCGGTTAGTGCTATAGTAACCAATTTCAGAATTGTATCCGTTAGTTGTCAATAAAACTTTAAAAACTAGGTTACAAAATTTTATCTTAAAATAAAATTGAAGGTTTGGTTCCCGTATATACTGTACTCTGTGCCGGTAGCGCACTAGTAGTGAATCAACGAATTATCACGCTATAAAAGACGTAAAAACGTATTTCTGGAATTTACGATTCGCCCACAAATAAATTAACTTCATGCGTTTCGCCTATAGAAAATATTATATTATTTAAAAGTGATGATTCGCCCGATTTGGGCGAGTTTTTTCTTGAAAGTCAACTAAAAGCCTTATACGTATGCGACTGTGTGCGAGCGTAGATTTGTAATGAGACCACAATTTTCTCCCACAATCAGTATATGTAATTTAATAAATAAACAATGTTTTATACAAAATATGATAAACTTAGTGTATTATGATCATAACATGATTATTCTGATTGCGGTGTTTGGTGGTATGCGTTAATTCCGGGACATGTGGTATACCTACTTTATATTACTTATCCTATATTTACCATAATCCAAGATCCTTTCTCGCCCGTACTATACATTCTGCTGCTTATTCCTCACAGCTATGAATACACACAGAATTCGCAATTAATCTCCCCATGTTTGCTTTGGTGTTGCCAGTGTTTGAGCTTAGTTCGCTTATTTAGATTTTCGTGATAGAAACACTTTAATATTTCTTATTCATTAAACCGTTCTGAAAGTTTTGAATTACGTTGCTTACGTGTTGAGAGATTAAATAACTTTGTCCTAACTTGGGCCGTAAGTTGAGTGGCTTTTTGTAAGAAAGCGGAGAAATCCGATGAAGTTTTAAACCATTACTATGAGAAGTTATAATTGCTCGTTTTTAATGAAAAACGCAATGATGTGTTATGAAAGTTATTGATTAGTGAACTCTTAGGTAGATTATATACTGTGTCTATGATGACACAGGATAGTACAGGCACAAGATGGTACACACATGTCGGATGCCACATAGATGGAGTTAGTTTAATTAACTTGAGCTACGCAGACGACATGGTGTTGCTGAGCCCTTCTATCTGTGGAATGAGAAAGCTGCTTTCTATTTGTGAGGGGTATGCAGAGCAGTATGGGCTAAAGTACAACCCTAAGAAAAGTGAGCTGTTGGTGTTTAGAGGTAGAAATAAAACTCCATCATATATCATTCCGGTAACGCTGTGCGGTTCACTTTTACAGAGAGTAACCCAGTTTAAATATCTGGGCCACATTGTTACCGAAGACCTGAAAGACGACTCAGATATGGAAAGGGAGCGCAGGGCATTGGCTGTGAGGGGAAATATGGTGGCATGATGGTTTGCTGGTTGCTCAGTACCAGTAAAAATTACACTACTGAAGGCTGTCTGCCAAACATTTTACACCAGCAGTCTTTGGGCTAATCATACCCAAAAAGCAAACAATGCCTTGCGGGTACAATATAATAATACCTTTAGGGTGCTGTTGAGGCTTCCACCCTATTGCAGTGCGTCGGGTATGTTCGCCAATGCGCATACTGACGACTATTTCGCAATAATGCGTAAGAAGGTGGCGTCAATGACACGCAGAGTGGGAGGAAACAACAGTATCTTGAGGGTGTTTGCTGAAAGGCTGGATGGGCCTACCATGGATAGGTTTATCAAGCTTCATGTATTAATTGATGAAACTGTCTGTAGTCGATATATTATAATCTTTTTTTTTTGTGTTCCAAGTGTATAGAACACAAAAGTCTGTAAATAAAAGATTTTATTTTTTATTTTTATAGTAGCCGGTTCGTGTTAAATACTGATATTTAACTGCATTTAGCTAGAATGGAAGTCGATTGTAACAGCTCAAAAGAGGCTAAAAGTATCTATAGAATATTCTAGAGAAATACATTGCAGTTTTAATGCTTGGAAATACTTGTACGTTCTTAATGAGCAAAAGTTCTTCAGGTCAAGTCATTTCACATACAGCTAGCTGGTTTATTGTACACAATACTGCTTACGTTGTAATCTTGACGAATAAAAATCCGGATTGTATGTTGCCTCTTTACCTACCTTGCCAGTACCTACTTAAATACTTTTATAACACTCGGAGGAATCTCAAAATGATAAATTTTACTACAACGTCATCAATCAACCATGACATAAGCACAAGACCTAAGTGAAAACTAGTCTATTACTCCCAAAGAATGTCACCAACAAGATAAATTCGAATGCAATTTTTCATCGCCACACGCTAACGATATGAAAGGACCATGGAAGCCAAACGTGTCACTGGCTAGAAAGATGACTTGATACTGTAAGACCAATGCTGATAGGTAAGCTTGATAAACGACATCTGAGGACCACTACGTGCCAGCTCCAGAAATGACAGGTTTTTTTTTTTTTAAAGCCTACCTTCTTGGAATAATAAGTGACGTCTATGATGTATAGAACAAATTTGTTGAAATTGGAAACTAGTCCTTTGGGACTGAAATCCGTCTACAAGGTTCCTTTTTGCAGAATTCTCTGAAGTTTGTCTATGTTTCGAGTTTTAAGAAATAAGGTGGACGACACTCCAATTTGAATAGATTTCAGTTTTCTTATATTGCGATAAAATTAAATGTTACACTAACGGAGAATGTAATGTAAAATTATCAGAAGTATCAATTCTCGTAATTTTTTAATTACGAGGATAGATACTTCTTATTATTTTACTTCAAATTATTTAATTCTAATAATTTTACTTTGATTCAAAATCAAGTCTCAGCCTTATCTGGGCCGTAGGCGCGGGCTTGCGGACGGCAAGTAATGGGTAGCTCGCTGTCCGGTAAGGACCAAGCCCGGGTCGACGGCGCATTGTGTTCCACGCGCGCCTCAAAGAGATGTCAGCACCAAATGGTGGGGTCCGCAAGGGCCGATTCTTGCCAGGGGTGCGGGTTGTTCGAAAGAAATACCGCGGCCCCTGGCACACAGGCAACTGAGGGAACACGGGTGGGTTTTAGTCAGTAAAAGTCTGACACGGCCTCCCACTCCATCCAGAGCGGGAGAAGTTATTTGATGATTTTCACCCAAAAAAAAAAGCCTTATCTGGGCGACAAATGTTAAAAACTTGTCAAAAATATACGGAAACTCGAGTATTTTTGACCGATTGGGAGTGATATCAGACTGTGAACGTTCTTAATATTACGAGAATTGCCCCTCAGTTCATTTACTTGGGCCACATAGAATGCTTTGTTCCTCCATTTCGATCATCTATTGAAAATTTAACAGTTGAAGCTTTACCACGAAATCATACCAACACAGTACTGTAACAATACAATTCTGCGCGATTTTTCGCATCCATTAATTCAGTTACTTTTACAAAATAAATTGTTGGAGGAAAGTATTTATTTCGATTGTTGGAACTCGGTGATTGTATAACGCAGAATGTCGACTGGTAGGTAATCAATTAATCTTTCAACAATGGGACAAGCTGATGACATGGCTGTGTACAATCAATTATTTAGTACTTGACTGTGGATTTCTGTATTGATTTTAGCTTATATGATTTCCCTTTTTTTACTATGGCAGCTGTTTGGTAAGTGGAGGAAATCAGTAGTAAATTTTAAGTGCCAAAATATATAAAAAAACAGACTATTATACTCCAAAGATAGGCAGAATCTTACGAAATTACCCTATGGAAGAATTTTCTACTTTACGGAAGAACTCAAGGACACTTTACTGGGCAAAGGAATCGAACTTTGGACCTCACACTCAGCAATCGTTGGTCTAGTGCCCGTAACACTGCAGGTTGAGGTTATTCAAATTATACTTTAATATTGATTCGTCAATCAATCAATCAACACAGCCTATGCCAATCCACTGCTGGACGTAGGCCTCTCCCAGGCTGCGCCACAATATTCTGTCCTCTACCTTCCGCATCAGATCTGTCCAGCCACTTTCTTCAGGTCGTCGGTCTATCTAGCTGGGGGGCGTCTCACGCTACGCTTGCCGATACGCGGTCTCTACTCCAGCAGGCTTAGCACGAGCACCGATTTGTCGACGGAAGAATAGACATGACTATTAACTAAACGATGTACAATAGGAGAAGACAGCTTTAATTTTCTATTAATTATCACAGTTATGCGTTCTAAACGAATCATGATTTTATAGATAATCGTATATACTTTGTGGCCGTCGAGTAGAAAGTTTGTTGTCAATGTGATTTTGACAGTTTGGGAAGAAATATTCTTCTGAAATAGTCTACATTTATAAAAACCTAGACAAAGATCGTTAGAAACGAAAGACAAAATGACAGATTATAGAAGGATATCTACGATGCGATGTCATAAATGGAGAACCGAAATGTCACTTTGTATTGATAAAGCACTGTCTATTCTTCGTAGAAATATAAATCGTCATGCTAAGTCTGCTGGGCTCGTCGATTGATTCGTATTTAAATATAATTTCAACTCCTACAAATATACCTTTTGGATATTGATTCTCAATGTCTAAGCTAACTAATAACGATTGTCTCCATTACCAACATAACGACTTAAATTAAGTTTCAGAACTCTTGCATATTTCAATAATTAATTCCACTAACCAATATTGGCTGTTAAAGGCGATATATTCTCTTAGATCACTTTAGACCTACTTGACCCATTTCACCCCTTCAGATTGGTTTCATTCCAATTTAACTTTCTTTAACAGCTGTAACGTCTAACTTTATCGATAGTTTAAAATTATTGAATTCGAAGACTGGTTTTTAGAGTTACAACCCATAGGGAGAATGATCTATGGACGTGTTTAAGTGACAGGTTTAATGCACGATTTGATATAGGTTATTTACGTATTTGAGGGTCAAAAATTGTCACTCACTCGACGCCTGTAGGTCATCGTCGTGAAAGTGGAGTGATGATCTGATTCAACGTTTCATAAGAAAAGGAGACGGGGATTTCTGGGCCTGATTGTAATAAGTTGATATTTAAAAAAATGGGTTACATTTTTCTATTTCAATATGTGAAAAATCAGCCCAATTTACAATCTGGAAATTGAAAAATCCAAAAATTGACGAATAAAATCAAAATCGATTAAATTATTATCGATTAACGTGACAGAGCTCATAGTATTAAAACATGCTTTTACCAGATTATTAATTCAATTAAAATAATCAAATCTATTAGAATTACCGCTTTGTATAGTTTAAACAAATTAAATATTTATATAATAAAGAAAAATCTTAAAATCAATTCACGTTTATTAATCGATTATTGTATTTTTAGTCTGTGCATTCGTCGTTTCGTATCGTTAAGTGCGTGTGCTATGTCGCAAAACTTATTTTGTTTACATTTTACTTGACAGTTCTCGCAGAGATAGGGAAAGCAATAATAAAATATTATTGCAACTACATCTTGCAAATGAACTGTAGGCTGCTGCGCCCATGTAATGTCAATAATATGATACCTTAGTTAGGCTAGGTAGCAAGATATAGTACCACCTGTACAATTCCTAGATGAAATTCTAATCATAATTGAAGATAAATAAAAAATACTAACAAAAGACGATTTTTATTTTTAAACATCATCTCCTTACCTATGATTTTTAAATCTTTGTGTTGCCTAACTTTTTCTAGATATAATTAACATTCTATTTAAATAACAAACGACAATTGCAGTTCAAAAATCAGCTGTTAAGTAAAGATTGTTACATAACCTAACTTTAAATAATTTTATTTTTACTCAGCTCTCAGATTGCCAAAATTCGCAGAATTTTCAGTGATGGTTTGATAATATAGTAGCTATCAATTGCAATTTCATCTTTTTACATCCAGGTCCAAGATTGTATGAAAGCGTATCCGTCTCCTTTGGGATTTATTCTATTTTTATATTTGACTAGCTTTCAATTACCTACAGACCTTGAAAAAAGATGGTTTAATTAGCTAGTTCTTAAAATACGAATTACGCATTTGTACACATAAGACAGTATTCAACATTGTCTTTGTCTTGTTGTGTAACTGTGGAGAACGTTGTTGGTTGCACATTTGTATAACTCCATAAGTACTATTTATTTTTAAAGCAAAATGTGTGTCTGTTCTTCCGAATAAATAAAAAATAAATCCATTGTGAAAACTGTAAAAGTGTACAGCTATGTAAGGCTGTCCCTTCTTTCCCGTCCATTTTACAACTCTGTTCCGTCTTGGCATAATATCGCCCTCACCATCTTAACTACATCCGTCATCCCAGCGTGATAAACATCGAATAAGATCCCTGAAACTTCGTCCTCCAACTTCCTTATTTCATCTTTCATCAGATTCATCTGAAGACAAATGACAAAAAATCTCCATTAAAAACTCATTACATTACGCAAGAATACAGAGCAATATTACAAGAGCATAAATTCAATAAAAGTCGTAGATTGGTTAAACTGATTTTACGCGCTCAGGATGCGTCACTACTTCCACTACTGAACTTTCAATGCAAAAATTTTAGTGTTAGTCACCTAATGGCTCGGAAACTGAACGTAGCTGCTTGAACGCCAAGAAATAATACACTTTTAAGACTTAAGTTATCTTTCCTAAATGTGAGACGCTTAACTTTCTTAAGAATGTTCCGCACATTTTTGTGACACTTTATGGATTCAAGTGAACGTAATTTTTAATTTCGAGCGCTGTTATTATTTTTGTAGTTGAAGGAATTTTTAATATCAAACGTTTTGTCGCATTGAGACAATAGAAAAGAATGTAATTTAGGTGAACGAGAAAAAAAAAATAGAATGATAAATTATATTTTGTTCCCGAAACATGTACCTTAGATTCATCTATAAACTCACGCCTTTTTCGCTTTGGGGTAGGCAGAAACTACAGTACGCCACCGGCTTCGATCCTTACAAACTCCTTTTGCCTCGTTTATGTCCATAAAACTGGTCATAAACGCACACCAGTTGCGAGTACTACGCACTTGGCCTTTCTGAAGAACTTCACCAATAAGGTCACTATGTTCTCTTTCGAGGTAAATACCTTTTGTTAGCAGCCCTTCACCTTAGATTCTACGAGATTAATGACAGAAGAAGACAAGAAGAAGAAGAACAGGAAGAGGAGCAGGAGGAGAAGATTAAGACATTTTTTTTTCACTTTTTGGTAAAAGGAAATAACGTAACTTGTCAACTCACATAAGCCGTAGTAGTCCGCAAAAGGTTAGGTAAAGTAACTATTATTCAAGTAAGTGAATGAAATAGACCCAATTTGTCCTTATATCTTTCACTGGTAGCTGTACCTAATTGTTCACCGACTGACATTTTAATGTTGATACTAAAAAAACTATAATTATGACGAATACTGCTAATAATTTTTTGTCCATTTTGCCGAAAAAATCCAACAAGAATACAATTACCGACGTAACTCATCATTTCAGCTGGAATACGTCCACTGTTGGACATAGGCCTCATCCAAGCTCCTCCACTTTTCTTTCCTTTTTTTTTCACTTGGACTGTTTTTGTGCTTTCTGCATCCAGCGGATACCTGCGGCCTTCACAAGGTCATCGGTTCACCTTGTAGAAGGATTTCCAGCTCTACGTCTTCCGGTACGCGGTCGCCACTCCAGAACCTTTCGGCCCCATCGGCAATCTGTTGTGCAAGCAATGTGCCTTGCCTACTACCACTTGAAGTTTGGCAACTCTTCGGGCTATGTCTGTTACCTTGGTTCTCCTCCGGATCTCTTCATTCCTGATTCGATCACTTAGGGAAACTCCAAGCACAACCCTCTCCATTGCCCTTTGAGTGAATTGTAGCCTTCTAATAAGGCCCATTGTGAGCACAACCAGACTTATCTAAACACTTATAATTCCTAGACAGGTCTTAATTCTACTACCTACTATCAGAATGCTCACGTGACTCATCCATCGCAATGCTTTTAACTCCAATGAGACGAATTAATTGCTGGAATCGAATGGAAACTTCGAGATGGTTCGCGATCAGTAAATCAATCGGTTACCCGCTCTTCGAAGAATTCAATGCATTATTTATAAAGTGAATTAAAGACTGACAGAGATTTTTATCTTATTTCTTTTTAAACGTTTTGCATTAATTTTCTCTTTTAGGAGCTCGGATCAAGAATATTCTTGGAGTGATTTTTTTGTGATGAACTTCTTTTGTTGTGGTTGTTCATTTATATTTTTTAAATAGTATATATTTTTTTTATCTCGGTAGTGTTTTCCACTGATATTATTTCCAACCTCCACACGGGTGAAGTCTCTGGCAATGGGTGGTTTAAAATAAATTCCAGTGATTCGTTGTTCGTATCTCATTGATGAAAGGTAGCAAACTTGCCAGAGCAACCTTTGGCAAGTACCTAGTTATAATATCACAGGTTTATTATCGTAAGAACTTTGTTAGCGTATTCTAGTTGTGATCCCATGATCCCCTTACAACAAGATTAGGAAATATTTATTTTATTTTTATTTAATCATTTAATTCAGGTAACAAAAACCCATAACATAAATACCTTATAATATTAAAAAAACGTGGGGTGCTTTTTGAGGTATTTTTATAATCAATTAATATCAAGCACTCCACGCTTTTTAATATTATGAAATTATTTTCTACTTTTTTAGTTTGGTTTTTAAAGCGTGTTTTTTAGTTTTTAAACTATTATTTATTTTCTATTTGTTAGTTCTGCTAACTACAAAAGCGTGATTTTTCAGTTTTTTTTTTACAATATGGAACTAATTTATAAAATTGTTGAATTGTTAATTGTCCTGGATAAGTTTAAATGAAATCTGACCGTTTGAAGTGGGTCAAAGTCAAGTCCAAGGGAGTCAGTTACAAACAAACATGCTTACAAACATAGGTACAGATGAAGCTAATAGGTAATAGCGTGTTAAAAACAAACTGCTTTCTCATTTACAATATTAATTTAGGATAACGCAACTCATGTTAATCCATACCACGTAATTACAAAACATGATTATGACAATGAGCTAAACAGATCACATAAAATAAATACATCTATATTAAAAATGTTAGCTTATAGCTCGCATCCACGACTATTCACATAGGAACAGCAAGCCAATAATTGTATTGGCCCGCGCTTCCACATCCATAACTGTGTTTCATCGTGTGATAAATGTGTCTATGCATTGTAGGGGCATATCAAACACAGTGTTTGACTCACAGATGTGGTGGAAAGCATTCTAAAAAATGTTTAGATCTATTATAAATTGAATTGAGGTTGTGAGCATTCTTCAATCACCAATTTTTACTATCCTATCCTACAAATACAATAAATGTGAAAGTTAATATGTTTAGACGTTTGTTACTCAATCATGCAAAAACGGCTGAACGGATTTGCATGAAATTTGGTACACAGATCGTTTATAGCTTGGAATAACACACAGAGTACTTTTCATCCCGTCAATATAATAATTAAATAATTATTTTATCGGTAAAGAGAATACTTCGTTAAAAATTTAATTAGATTTCTGCGAAACCAAACTAAAATAATACTAAAGTAATCTACGGACTGACAACGCAGGAACTTCAAGAATTCCTGGGAAAGATTCAAAGTTTAATTTTGATTTAAATCTAGGTATTCGAAAAAGAGATAAGATTCTTAACCTTGAAAATACTAGGCGTTAAATAAAATTATTTATCTTAGCATATTGGAATCCCGCCTACAAGTTTACAAAGGCTTTTATTTTACCACCTACATTCAAACTCCTTGAGATTTACGCAAATATCTTGAGTTAGAGTAAAAACAAAATTTGCTTGTTTGAGAAAACTCCTCTAAATGTTAAAGTTACAAATACCGATCTGTTTGTTTTATTTTATGGCCTATTACTGTCCTACTGCTAGGCAAATACCTCCCCCAAGACCTTCCAGGAACAATTTCTCCACGCCACCTCAACCCAGCCCTCGCGGTACGAGATCAAGCCATCTTATCATCGCTTTCTGAGCCGACCGTAGCGTCGCCGTCAGCGGTAGCGAGATGACATGAATCGCTGATCTGTAATTATAGCCGAAAAAAGAGATGGTTCAGAATGGTATTAAGTATAAGGGCCTAAACATACGTACCACAACCACACCACATACACATCGCAGGGACAAAATTTGGGCAAGCAGTGGTTAGTGCTTCTTGACAGTGTAATGATTCTTAAACCTGTGGATATCCCTACTAATCTGTCTGTAACTCTGTCTGTCTGTTACGCTTTCACGCCTAAACTGCTGAACAGATTGTCATGAAATTTGGTAGAGGTTAGCCTAAAATATGCAGAAAGATATAGGCTATTTTTTACGCGATAACCGACATCCACGCGGGCGGAACCGCGGGCGAAAACTAGTCGTCAATAAATCTGCTCATTACTAGCTAGTCCTCTGTCTTAGACAATTATACAGCGGATTATTTAGTATAACACAAAAAGACAGTTATTAATCTGAAGATTGAATGATTTTACAAAACGATTCTTAAATATAGGTACTAACAATCAACTTAATACTCATAGTTAATCGATAACTAGCCTCTAGGAACACTATTGTGGCCTAGATATAATCACAAATCGTATTTAGTTCAAGTTTATGCAAAACCGTTAACGCAACAACCTAGATTCAAATCTGGAACTGCCAACAGGCGTCCCACACGCCACATCCGTATGTCCATTCACAAGTACATGTGAAATAGTCAACGGCCGGCTATACGGGCTGACAAATGACGTCCGAATATGAGGTCAGTGGTGGACAATGATAATGTCACCAGTAACAAATGGAGGGCTGCAGCGAATAGCGGTACCGTCGTGATTTGAGGATTACGATATATTATTACCCGACGACACTATCGGTCTGAGGTCTGATGACACGCGATGTAGCATGTCCAGACGGCCGAATTCTGAGAGTTTATTGCTAAGGAGTATTCTAGTTCTGTTTCTGAAGTTATGGTTGAGACTTAGTGCTAGTTTCTAGGCCTTTGTAACGGGTCTTAACTTTTGAGTAGATAACCTTACGAGTCTGTAAAGTTTATTGAAAGGTTTATTAATGCTTCAGATTTAAATTAATAACTTACCTTTAAACTAACCAAAAAATTAAATCAGGAATAAAGTACCTACCCATTAATCCAAATTGTTTGCATCTGAAACTAATAAAACTCAAACTCAAAGTATTTATTTCAATTAAACCAATGACCGACCATTTGATAATGGTAGATATTTTTTTTTTTCGGTGGGAAATTATGAAATAACTTCTCCCGCTCTGGGTGGAGCAGGAGGGCGTGTCAGACTTTTACTGACTAAAACCCACCCGTGTTCCCTCAATTGCCCGTGTGCCAGGGGCCGCGGTATCTCTTTCAAACAACCCGCACCCCTGGCAGGCATCGGCCCTTGCGGACCCCACAATTGATGCTGACATCTCTTTGAGGCGCACGTGGAACACAACGCACCGTCGACCCAGGCTTGGTCCTTACCGGACAGCGAGCTACCCATTACTCGCCGTCCGGAAGCCCGCGCCTACGGTGGTCGGGAATCAGCCTGGGAATCCCGACGCCCAGGGCGTCTAACGCGGCGACTTCAGCCGTGAGGGCGCATATACTGCCTCTTCCTCCCTCACGTACGCCACCTCCATCTTCGCGAGCATTACTGCTTTGCAGAAGGAGGGGACTACTAACCATGCACTCTGGCTCCGTACCATGGCCTGGACCAGGGCTAGACGCGAGAGATCGCCGCCGCCGATCGCATCCACGAGGACACGGCGGTGCTCCGCCCAAGCCGGGCAGACCACCGTATGCTCCACTGTGTCCGCAGGGCGATCTTCGCAGTGGAAACACCCGGGCGTTTCCTCCCGCTTTATCCGAAACAGGAACCTCCCGAAACAACCGTGTCCGGTGAGGACCTGCGTCAGGCGGAAGGTGAGGACGCCGTGCCGCCTCTCAAACCACTCCTCAAAGAGGGGACTTACCGCCGCTATCGTGGCGTGCCCAGCACTGGGTTGCGACAATCACACTCTCCATGTCGCCATGAGATCCCGCCGGAGCCATTAGATCCCGTCGGAGATGGTCAATCATTGGTCAGTATTTTCCTAAAAGTTCGTAATCTGCTAAATTCACATTTAGCAGATTACGAGCTTTTAGCAAACTGACAATGGGATCGTGTTGAAATGACGAATTTATAAAAATAGCAGACTTGGGCCCCAGTTCAAATGTTTCAAATACTAGATATTGTGTAGGGAATTAATTATTCTATGATACTATCCGATACAATTCCATTTCGGTATTCCATTTGAAACTAAACTGCATCATATCAATCGAATGAACACATCGTACATTCGATCAAAAACATCCGTGTTTCCAAATAAACCTTTCAGAATGTTTGTTAACATTTACGTGGAAGTTACGCAAATAAACGTTGAAGGAAATGCGGTGAAAAACGGTTAAAATCGTAAACTGTTTGCTTTTGGGATCAACATTTTTTCGATTGGAGAATTTGTCGCACAAATAATGTTAGCGATACATTTTTAATATACAACGTGTAACGGAAAGGGTATATACATACCAAACGCACGGCTTCTTTGGATGATATCAAACGATATTGGAAGGGTTTTTTAATCCTATCTCTACATGTTCGGAAGTTATGAGAATTTTTAATACATTGATACCAGAAACCGAACTTTTCAAATTGAAATAAACACATCACTCGGAAGAGATTTATCGTGATATTAGCAAGTAACGTGGAAAGTTATTGACCTACGTAGTGCGGTGACACGTTTGTTATGATTTGAATTTAAGGTAAACGTATGTAACCGAAAATTTGATATCAATTCTTTGAGTATTTGCTTTTGAGCTGAAACTATGTATAGTAATTCTATATCAGCTGTTATCTTCAGTGCTTAAGGATCGCAATAGGGTTTCTGTTACACCCTGTATATACACACAAATAAAAACTCACATCTTATTCCCATGTGGATAGGCAAAAACTCAACGCGACCTTCCACGATCCTTAAATACTTCTTTTGCTTTGTTTGCACTTGTGTTTTGATTTTTACAACATCCCGACATCAACCGTCAGGCAGTTGCCCACCAGACACAACACCCGTCTGGTCGGAGGATCCTTCTTTTTCCATAGGGTATGAGTGAACTTTACACCCTGTTCCTCATAACACTTTAACAGTGTGGGTAGAATGTAAACAGATTAAATTTGTTTTGCCACAAAACATTTCCCACACTGAATGTACTTTATTTCTTTTTTTTATATGGTTCTTACTACGTGAATTAACACCAATGGCCCATGAATTAGGGAGCGAGATACCTTCAACACAAATTGCTAATGATATAAAAACCCACCCTGTTGACTTCGTTATCGCCCAAATGTGGTTACAACATTACTTCTACTCCTACGGATAAATACGGGTGAAATGGTCCCTACTTTTGTCTGGTATTTTCCTTTCTGTAGATAACAACACAAAAACAGAAACAATGGCAGACAGCCAATAATAGGAGCGGGCTTAACTGTTTAATGTGATTAGTAATTAATTTATTACACGTTCAAGCTTGTTTAAAGTGTTTTTGCTGAAAACTGAAGTAATAGAAGAAGACATATTCAAGTGTTTAAAAAAAGGAATGTGTTGTGATACTTTAAAATAAATAATTAACTACATATTTAACTAAAACGATGAACGCTTATGCATTGTTTTCATTGACAGAAATGAAAGATACGGAATTTTGATTACTTTGAAAATCCCAATTCTAAAGTATTTCCAAGTTAAAAGTAGAGTAATGTAAAGTAAAACTTTAAGTATACATGAATCCACTTTTGTTAGATCAGAATATTCAGAATCATACCTTCTAAACCAAAACAGTGCTTGTACCACTCAAACTCTGCACATGTTTCTAAAGAACATAATGGGATACACAAACTACTTGGAAAAATAAGACCTCAAAGTTCTCAAACACACGACAGAGCTCTCAAAACCTAATAGCATCAACATCTCTTTCCTTCAATTTAAGATAGCATACAAAATAATAACACAAAGTCTGTTATTTAAAATACACGTTCCCCAAACTTGTTCTGTAAACAGTGCAGTCTCTTTGAGACTTCCAAAGTTACGTTTAGACTTCGAGTTATACCGTGAGTACTTTCAAAAACGACTGCGACAAACACCATTGCAAACAGAGTGCATAAACGTTTGCGTAACGTTAAATAATAATACGGCACGGAACCCGCATCGGAGGGAATTTGTGCTATTCTAGTATTCTTGGATGTTTACTTGCCCCTGATTTTAGTGTGGTCTAATGGAAGTATGTTTTTGCAGCTAAGACAATAGCACTTAAGCGGTGGATAAACAAAATGTGTGCTGTGTTTTGAGGCCAACATTTTTAGTGCATTCACAGATTTAACATTTTGATTGAACTTATTAATTCATTAAAACTGACGCAGTTACAAACTTGTCGATGGTGCTTGAACATTAATCCAAGGGGAAGAGACGGATGGGGGGAGATGTGCTACTTGTTACTATGGATTAAATACATGATTCTGAAGTGCCCTGCGTTGAAACGTTTTGTTGGTTATATAAATATAAAACTGCTCCATAATGTTGACCAAGTAGGCAGGTATTGCACTTTTCTATGAAACTGTTGATACATTTTTGATAACCGATGAAAAATTTCAACGCTAGGGGCTATAGAATAAGTGCAGAATTCGTGGTTACAGTTTGCGCGTGTATGTCCCCGCCACCCTGTATGATAACTTTATTTCGGATCATCCATTACAGAACATCCATGTGTTAGTAAAGTAAGTAGTTAAAAACTTTGTTAGCAAACCACAAAAGAAAAAAACTCTTAGAATTAAGTTGGAGCTTGCTTCGATACGGTGCAATATGGAGACCACTCTCTTTCCTAATATGGCTTGAAAGCTATCAATCCGAGGAATTGATATATTTTGACATAGAATTGAATAACATCAGCTTTTTACATTTATCACGTGTTTGTAAGTACTGGACCAAATAATTAATCAAACTATAATCTTCCCACTGCTGGGACACAGGACTTCCTTTGTGAGAGAGAGTGAGCCATATAATTCACCACGTGGTCGCAGTACGGGTTGATTGATGTCACACGTCTTTGAATAGAATAGAATAGAAAACATTTATTCGACACAGACACAACACAACAGCAACAAACACATAAAAAAGAGAACAATAAACGTAACAATAAAATTGCAGTAAAATTGTGCTGAGCGTGCCCATACCATCTCAGAATTTGCTGGGCGTCAGACACCCAACACTGGTTTTCAGTTGGCACCCCGCAGCGACACACGGACGCAGGCAAATAAATTGGATACATACTTGGATATTAGTAATAAAAATGTTTAAGAATACGTAAATAAATAATGTAAAAGATTTCAATACCAGACCAGAGAGTGGGATAATTTCCGACGTTCACGCAGGCGAAGCCGCTGGTAAACGCTAGTAAAACATATATTTTGGCTAGCCGTATACAATTAAATATCTACTAACGTAAAATGATATGTATGTATGGTTCAATCTATTAAGTAGGTTATCCTTACCATATATCCTTACCTTGCTAGTTAATCTTCCTAATACCAGGTTGATCTAGCAATCTGTCCGTAAGCAAATAATCTTACCATGATGATGCAAAGGTGAATTATCTCTATTTTCCTTGATTTATTTATTACCCTAGTTTTGCTTGCTGCTCCGCTTGTCTAAGAATTATTTGAACTATTATGTTGTATGAAAGCATTCGCTGTTTTCTTCGGCTGGTTCTGGTTTCAGGCTCACTCAATTACCTACCGTTTTTATTATAATTATTTCTTTTGATGCTAAATTTATGTGTATATAGGATCTCAGGGATACCTATCGACGCGTAACCTATTACCACGGGTTCAGTACATGATTTGAAAAACCTGAGTAGGTAGTTAAAAAAAAATTGCTGGCGGGTGTCTAGAATAATGTACTGAATTCATGGCTTTCATTTGCTCGTCGACATAGCTGCCATCCTATTTTATAATAATTGATTTTAGAAATGAAGATCAAAGCTACGTACCTAATAATTCCGGGAAGATATAATTTAAAGGCAAATTGTACAGGACTAATTGGTTTCAGGTTCCAAGAAATCTTGTCGGCATGTAGTATTTCGAGATAACATTACGCCTCGTTGCTCAAGTGTTCGCAAGCGCTACTGTGGAGCTTAAAGGTCAAAAAATTTAATGGGATTGAATGAACTTTGAGGGTTTTATTGGTATAGGGGTATGAGGAACAGGGTGTAAAGTTCGCTCATACTCTATTGATAAAGGGAGGATCCTCCGACCAGACGGGTGTTGTGTCTGGTGGGCAACTGCCCGACGGTTGATGTCGGGATGTTGTAACTATGCGAGTCGCGCGATAAAATCTGATTGCGCGATGTAGGATTTTGTGTGACGTGAGTCTTGCGTAGTTCGCCTGTGGCATTGTAGATGGCGCCACTTCTCTTTTTGTGTTTTTAGATATTTGTTTCAAGTATTTTTCTGTAGTGCCGCTACATTGGTTATTTAATGACTACAACTCTATTAATACATACGTGTTATGGTCGCGAATCATATTTTATTCAACACAGTCTAACACTGACCTGGCAATTGCAAAAAACTTAAGAAAATTCGTATTTCGTGGTCTACCATGGCGCTTCCCCCTTAAGAAAGTGACTTAACCTAACAACTTTAGGTCAATAAATATACTTCTGTAACATCACCCACGCATAAAGGCATAAAATACATTAACATAGTCCAGTAAAGCCTAATTAATATTCAGCTAGTTAATCTAGCAATATATTATTAAGTAAATAGTCACCACACCTACGCTAAGAGCGTCTTAAATTATTTAGAACATATTCTCAATCAGGTGGGTAGGAGGTAATTAGATATTGTAATAGTGTTGGAACTGTTATCTAAACTGACTATTTACATACCTAGACTAAATTAAGGTGCTTTATCGATAATGCTTGTAATATAATGTCTGAGACGGCAATCGGTTGGATTTCGTCGGGACGATACGTTGCACAATTAGGTTCTTTGGATTTCTTTTCTGGTGATAGCAATCCATATTCATCCAAAGTATATTAACATATTACGTGTACTTAATTGTGAAACTAAATCTGTGTATCTGACTGTCTGAAACCTCTACACGGATAGACCATGACAGGTAAGGACATACGTTACTTTTTGTCCCGGTAGTGCATCCCTGCAGGATTGCGGAACCCCACGCAAGCAAAACCGCGTGTATACCTAAGATTTATTTTTTATAAATGGCGGGAGTGCACATCGTTTTAAATAAATCTCAAGTCTCGTTCAATGACTATTTACTTTCAAGAAAAGTTTTGAAGACTACTTTTAAATTCAAATCCTTTGTACATGGCACGGGTACAGCGTGTTAACCGCGCCGTAGAAACATTTGTGAGACCTTCTATATGACACGGTTCTATGGTATACGTCGACGGCGCCGTGTTGGGGTGCCACCGTGTCATCAGCTAATTTTCATAGCGAATAAAACATAGTTTTTACGGCAAGAATAACGTGGGTTTACGTATGACCTTACCATGTTACTATCCGCGAACAGCACGTTTGGATGTTTACATGTTTGGATGTTTATATGTTTAGAGGTTTGTTAGTCAATCACGCAAAAACGGGTGAATGTATTTAACTATAGTTTTAAAATAAAACTGCTTCATTCCAGTATAGGTATTTATTATTTTGGTACTACAATATAACATCTCTGATATCTGTAACTTTAAAACTATGGTCAAAATGAATTGCGTGAAATGGTCCGATTATAAATCAAAACCTAACAGTGTATAACCTGGATTAACAAATAGGATTTTTTGTATCGATAGTACGTCCCCGTGAGATAATTTTCGACAATCACGCAAGCGAAGCCGCTGTCGAAAGCTGGTGGTTAAATTATCACCATGAATCATCATGGGATCACAGTGACAGGACCGAGGAACCGTAAAATGTGGAAACAGCAACACCACGCTTTCTGATCAGATGGGATCACGTTCCCTATCATTAATCTGAGGTATTTCTGGCAATATCGAAAGTTACCATAACCCATAGGCACGATACTAATACCACCACATCCCTACACTATTATCACAGCAATATATCAACAGCGTAAGAAATGACACGCTTCATTAGTTGAGGATTAATGCTAACACTAAAATCACAAAATAGTACAGAAGGTTCGGTCCATACACTGAGCGAAATCTCACGCACACATAGACACGGCTCTCATACAGCAAGTGCAAGCGCACCTATCCTGTCATCTGTGTTCCAAATCAAACAGTCAAAGTGACCTCCACTCTGTCAAAGTCAAAGTCAAAAGTCAAAGCATTTATTTCAAATAGGCACTTAAAAGGCACTTTTGAACGTCAACATTTACATTAAAATAGAATTGATTCTAGTCGCCCCTTCCAAAATGTAGTTTCGTATGGAGAAGAATGGGCAAGAAACTCCACCGTTACTCTTTTAAAATGTTTCAAGTACAATATTTACATTCATTATATGATTATGTGTGAAAACGATGCACCCAGAATAAAATTACCATACCAAAATAGGTAAAAAGAATCAAATTGAAACAATACAGATAAACTAATTCTGTGATAGATACATGGTGTTCACACATTTACAAACATTGTAAAAGTAAGTATAGGTATGATTTTCCTACAATATTAACAAGTAATGAGTCAGTGTGTGAGTTAAAATAATTACTGAGTGTAAATCAATGTCATAAATATAATTAATTATATGTACAATTCAATTGAATTGCTAATTAGCAACCAGTTTGATTTTGTCTAGACTCTAGATTGTCCTATGTCACCGCCGTCGACGCCGTAGAAATGGCGAAATTTTAGGTCAACAAGATCTGACATAGAGTAAAACCAGGATAGTTGCCCCTGAGGTATAGTTGCCCCAATTGTAATCACATGCTATTTTATTAACCTATCGAAAGACTCTAAGTTGACCGTGTCGCATATTGTCTCTGTGCGATTGCATGGTAAGACAAAATGCGATCAAAGTTTTTGCGGGATAGATGTCCTGTTTCTCGGCGGGGCATCTATCCTAAACGTAATTTATATGGATTAGGCAACTATCCCCTATGCAGGATAGATGTCCCAAAATATAGAGGTACGCAAAAATCGCTAATACTCTGGAAATATTAAAGATAATGGTTTGTTACTTTTTATAAATTTGTTGATAAAAAACCAAAGTATGGGCCAGTTTTACAAATATTTTGCTATTTATATATAGAGTGATTTGCAAAAGTGTGGAAACTATCCGGTTTTTACCCTACAGTTATGCCAGTGACACGAAGGAAAACCAAACACAATAACCGTAATGTATATCTTATATGTATATAACTAGCTTTTTGCAGCGGTTTCGCCCGCGGGAAGTGGGTAAAATTATCCCCCGGAAACGTACTGTCGGGATAAAAAAGTATCTTATGTCTCCATCCAGGTTATAATCTATCTGTGTTTCAAATTTTGATCCTAATCCGTTTGGCTGTTTTTGCGTGATTGAGTAACAAACATCCAAACATCTAGACATAAAAACTTTCACATTTATAATATTGTAGTAGGACTAGGTACATATAATATTTATATTTATAGCTTAAGTAGGTTATTTATTCCTCAAATTTCCTTATTGCACCTGCAACTGTTTGTCTCAACATCACTCAAAGTTTGACTGGTATGGCATTAAGTCTACTTCTTTACATTTGTGTGCTTAAAGTATTACAATAAATAAGTGCAAACGTGGTCGTGCCGACTGGTATTCGTTTTTTAAACAAATCGCCGCCGTACGTACGCGTCTACGTGTGCGTGCGCCTGTTTCTGATTGTTGTATTAAGCCAGCCTTCTGTACCTATTTATTCTGTGACAGAGTGGCGCATTTCATTCATCACGAACGTAATCCTTACCGTACCGCAACACGGGTACGGTCAACAAAAGTAACAATGCAAATTAACGTGTGTAGTCAGTACGGTCGACAAAAAAGTTAAGTGTGTTTGGCTTTGTTTGTTTGTTTGTTTGTTGATGTTTTTGGAATAACAATATGTGAAAAAAAAATGTTTGCTTGTTGTGTAGGAGGCGTATAGGGTTTGCTATGCCAATTTGGGGAATGAACAAAGAAGGTGAAGATTTTTTTAAGAAGCTAATAGGACTTATACGCTACACTGAGACAATTGGCAGTTCACTTTTAGCTGTTTTCCCCTAATTTTTCGTGGTACGTTTTTAATGAATAGCACTACTGGTTATGTACAGGCAACGGGCCTTTTTGAAGAACATCATCTAAACTAATATTATAAAGAGAAAAAAAAAGATATTTTGCATGATTACTTGTAACGCTTCCACGCTAAATTGATTTACTCGTAGATGAAATTTGGCACAGTGGTAGAATATGACCTAGAGTAGGACATATGTAGGTGTAACCGCTGGATGCAGATAGTCAATAATATAATGTTGGTGTGATAATTCTGGCTGTCAGCTGAGAAGAAGAACTAAGTATTTTAAACTCGATTTTATTAGCTTCACCTCTGTTTGTTTGTAACCGACTCCTTTGGACTTGATTTTGACCCACTTCAAACGGTCAGATTTCATTTGAACTTTGTAGACTTATCGAGGACTGATGACAATTTAACAAAAAAGAATAGTCAAAAATAAAACAACAAAACACGCTTTAAAAACCAAACTAAAAAAGTAGAAAATAATTTAATTCTATTAAAAAGCGTGGGCTGCTTTTTGAGGTATTTTTAATGGAATTAAATTATTTTCTACTTTTTAGTTTGGTTTTTAAAGCGTGTTTTGTTGTTTTATTTTTGACTATTCTTTTTTGTTAAATTGTCATCAGTCCTCGATAAGTCTACAAAGTTCAAATGAAATCTGACCGTTTGAAGTGGGTCAAAATCAAGTCCAAAGGAGTGTTTTTTTTAACTATTATTTATTTGTTGTATTTATTATACATATACAGCCATTTATACATATACAGCCTGAGTAATATCAATAAAAGCATCCCAATAATGAAAGACCACGGTGAAAGGGGTGAAAGAATTCTCACATAATTATCGCGCCGCTATACACTCCTTTTACAACTGGGACAAAAGGATTGGGTCCTTCCGTCCTATTGACTGGAGATATGAAAGAAAAGTCCTGAATTGATTACATCAGCCTTTTGTAATTTGGGAAAGTGATGACACCTTTAAGTAAGGGGTCATTTGTAAATTAGGTTCGAAGGTTCTAGATGGGTTGATGGACATTACTTTTCTTCAAGGTTTTTCCTTATGAGGTGGATGTAACATTGATGTGTCAAAGCCAGATGTGGAGAACTGGCAACGGATAGTGTGCCCAATATACTTTACTTGGGTCTTTTTTTGTGTCGTCAACGGGTTAGGGTCATATTTTATTAGGACATCATGGTGGCGTAAACATGGTCGCATTGCCAGGAAATGTATGGTTGGTTGAGAAACCGATTGGATGCCTGGAGAGATACCCACCATCAGAGCTGTACTTAGCCCTTTTCCAACTATGATAGGCTTACCTTCCAGTCTAACCAAATGCAGCTGAATACCAGTATTTTACATGGAGCGACTGTTACCATTACATCAGAGCTGTGTATAACATTTTTTTTTATTGCTGAATGGGCCTGCTCTGGATCCATGGAAAGCAATGGATGAGGTCTATAATGGAACGAGCGTGCCTAGAAGGTGCCTATTCACTTTTGCTTTGAAGGCAGACGGTTTAAATGAGGGAGGGAACATAGATCCAACCTGTGCTAGAAAGTGCATTTTAATTAGGTATTATACTAAATTACATTCAATCATTAACAAAAATGTTTAAACCTGTCATGTATGGTAGCCAGCTTGAAGTACCATAAAATGTACGGGTTGTACACTTGCAGAGATGTTGTTCTTCAGATTTAAAACGCGTAGAGATAATAGATCACTTAGTTTCTGTTAGGTTTATTACATAATACGTGTATATTCTGTTTAAAGTAAAACTGTTGACGATTCCTTTCTGTTATAGTAGTCACCGCGTTGCAGTAATGTATGTATATTTATCAATTATTAGATGTATAATTGGGTGTATAGTTATTTATATATTTGTATAATTACGTACAGGTATAATATTATGAGGTTTTTGTGTATAGGCATAGTATATTTGTTATTTTAATTGTATGTATTGCATAAGAATATAAAGGAATTATTATTATTTGTAATTAATGTTTTCATGTATCTTCAACATATAAATATATAAATTTCATTTTAAATTATTAGTATACAATATAAAAACATTTTAAAAATATATATTTTCATTATTATTAAATTATGTTAATATTTATATAATCGTATTTACATATTTACATGTGGTTTTCTATATTCCGTATTATATTACGTTTGGTGAATTGTCTACCTAAAAAAAAAAAACCTTTTGGAAAATACGGGTGTGATGTTATGTAAAACTCTATTTCTGTTATTAAATAAATATGTCGAATAAACATTATGGTTTACAACATTACAAAACATTTTAATTCCAATAGTCTTAGATGGGCGGTTAAGCCGAAGCTTTCCTTCCTGGTTTTAATGAGAAACTGCTGGCACTATGAGCCAACCTAACACCCTATATCATACTTGGTTTAGAAACACTCTGTATTAAATATTAGAGTGATTACTTGTAGGAATAGGATTGTTTGTTTTAATTAACTCTCACGATGATATAATTGACGTATTTATCTATAAGATATATAACATAACATCACGCCTGTAATCCTCGGAAGGTCAGGCAGAGGTGTACTCTATAGTACACCCAGATTTCGACAGTTATGTTTAAGAACCATGTAAAAAAAAAATTGGAGTGACCCTATCGGCATCATCATCATCATTTCAGCCGAAAGACGTCCACTGCTGGACATAGGCCTCCCCCAGGCTCCTCCACTTCGACCGGTCTTGTGCTACTTGGTCTTGTCAACCGAGCACAAATGTAGACTCCAGTATGCCACTGAGAAGTTTCAGATAGAAAAACCCATTAACACTTTTCCCGACCTGGAAATCGAACTCAAGACCTCATGTTCAGCAGTAGCGGTTGCAACCACTAGACCAACGGGGCAGTCAAAGCTGTTTTAACTCTCACGATGTTTTGAATTTCACATTTTTGGTGTACTAATTCTATGAAAATTTTAATTGAACATATGATCGGGAAATTAATTTTAGTTGCGATAATTTTAAACATTTTGATAAGCCACATTTTGGAAACACTATACCGTATTAAATCCTGTTATAAAAATGACGGCTTACGTCAACCATACAGCGTAGCTTCTTGCACAATTTTGTTTACTAAAACCAAATAATCATGTACATCTTTGTGTGAAATGGCCCCTTTTAATAACCTGATTTGATAATTATTTTGGCTCTCATTGTTTGTAATAATATTTTATACTAACAACAGGTTTTATAACAAACAATAAAAGCAGCCACACGGGTTGATTGAAAGTTAAGCTACGCTTGCCGAGGTCGGTCCGTAAATGTGTCGGAAAGCATGTTAAGCCGTTGGTCCCGCCTGTCATTCGGGGATATTTGACAGCCGTTATGGGTCGTCAGAACACCGAAAATCTGACAAACAGTCTTACCAAGGGATATCCTATGACCCAATAAGGGGTGTGGAGGTCAGATAGGCAGTCGCTCCTGTATAACACTGGTATTCAGCTGCATCCGGTAAGACTGCTAGCCGATCCCAACATAGTTCGCAAAAAGGGTAGGCAGAAGTTGATGACCCATGTAGGACCTACTGCCTCTTTTGTCCCGGATCGTGGTTGCTGCTTCGATCCCAGTCAGTCAAATGGCTATTGATTTTACTAAAAATCAAATCATTTATTTCCATTAAACCATTTACTGGCACTTTTGAACTGTCAAGGACTCAGGTCAGTCAGATAAATGAAGCTACTGGAAAAAAGACTCAGTGCCGATTACGTAGGCCTGTTAAAATACAGATGATGCTGATTTTAATCAGTGTGTCTATTTTACAACAATATCTTCCAAGTTTCACCTAGAAAAAGTACCAAAATAAAAGAAAGGATATTATTTTTCTTTTATTTATTTCTCACTCCCAACAATTTGTTACCGACAACTGAAAGGAATGTTATTGCTGGGCTTGACAACTCGTTCAATGTTATTTCTCAATTGAGTGTCACGAGTTCTACCCACTCTTTATCAGAAAAAACATTTTAATTATAGATGTCTGACCTTTGTACGAGTACTATGTACTAAGGCTGTTTGTTGTCTCAGGGTTATTAGTATTTCATTTATTTTTGGCTTGTTTTGTACCACTGTAGGGCAAATGCTTTTAAAATACTAAACTAATACATTGGTAATAAATTGTTGAAGGAATAAAAATACTAGGTTGTTGGCGTAGTGGTCGGACGTGCTATTGCTCAACAATTAGGTCCTGGGTTGTGATTCCCAGGTCAGGCAAAGTGTTATTTGATGTTTCTATGTGGAATTTCTCTGTAGCAGCCCGGAGTATGGATTTGTGTCCAGTTGATGGCTATAGACTCGCCCCCTATTCAATCAATCAATAAGCTCTCTATCCTGAAAATCCGTCTGTATTGAAGTCTTTGTTTTCCTCATTTAGAGGATAACTCTAAGTTCAGTGTGCCTTTTGGCAAAGGCCTCTAAAGGTTCTATCTCTGGCAACCCTTCTCCATTAAGGACCCGATATAAGCTTCAACTCATCTTCCCATCTCTCAAGCTGTCTTTCCCGCTTCTTTTTTCCATCTCTGGGATACCAGTCTGTCACAATTTTACTCCACTTTCCTGAGTACTCCTTAGCATGTGGCCTGTCCATCTCCATTTTAGTTGGTCTATCTTCGTAAGTTCATCCATGGATCCATGGGGGTCAATCGCCTCGAGGGAAGCAGGTATCGTCAAACTGGACTAAAATTCAAAATTGACGATCATTCAGATATACCTAACCCGTCAGGGAGGTAAATTGGTAATGTGAAGTGTGTGTGTCAGCATGCATGGAACAATGTGAATGGAAATAACCCTTATCTTGGCTCTTATAAAGGTGTTTCGTTTCCTGTCTTGTTTCTTGATGCCTATCATGCTTCTCTCCATCGCTCTTTGACAGCATTGCAGCTTATCTCGGTGGTGTTTTGAAAGAGACCATGTTTTGCCCCCTATTACATAGGACTTAAATATAATTGGTGAAATGTGGGCGAACATACTTGGAACCATTCTGTCTAAACCTACAGGGAATAGGCGTGAAAATATGTTACATCTAAAAAAAAAAATCATGCGCAGTGATTTGTAAAGTCGGGAAAATTAGATGGATTGCCAAATGACTTTTGCATAATTTTCATTGCTGATTTTACACTAACAGAGAAACAATCTCCTCATTTTTAAGGTCATCAATATCACCTTAAAAATGAAGTATGTCTCTTCAAATCCAACAGTTTAACACAGTCAAAATCAAAACTACAGACCCACTGCGAAGCGTGAAATACTTTTTTCACAGTGTGACGTAGTCGGATTAAATACCAGTGACGCGTGGACTTCGTTACTCTGTGACAAACTAAACAATAGGCCGACTGATAGTGTTGGCTTTCATGTTGGATAAGCCAATTTAAACGGGAATCCCTTAGCTAAAAGGAAAATAAAGTTACAGGTTTTATGGTGTCACATTGTCCTAATCTATTTAATCTATCTGCCTAGTTTTATTTCAACTTTGTTAGGCTGGGCTCAGCTTCCAGTCTAACCAGATGCAGGTGAATACCAGCATTTCACATGGAGCGACTGTCCTCGCGTACTCTCCTTCCACTTCTTTGCTCTACCTTGGGCCTTTTTTTATCGACATCTCGCAGTTTAACCTATGAGGTTGTCGTCGGCTTAACTGGACTTGCCTGTGATAATCTTAATAAATTAACATTACCAGCCAGGGCTTAAAAAAACTTAAAACTAGAGCGACTGCTCGCTAAGGTCATCCCTTGTGGGGTACGGACCTCGGCTTATGGCATCGCTGGTAGACGGCAGCAAGGGACAAACTGAATCGGATTGTTATTATGAGCCGACGTACGGATCAGCGGCGCGGGCTGGATCGAGGAAAGGGTGGGACATTACATCAGAGCTGTGTATTAAATTTTTTTGATTGCTGAATGGGTCTGCTCTGGATCCATGGAAACCAATGTATAAGGTCTATAATGGAACGAGCGTGCCCAGAAGGTACCTGTTCACTTTTGCTTTGAAGGCAGATGGTTTAAACGTGCAAGGGAACATAGATCCAACCTGGGCTAGAAAGTGCATTATAATTAGGTATTACACTAAATTACTTTCAATTTAAACCTGTCATGTAGCCGGCTAGAAGGACCATAAAATGTACGGGTCGTACACTTGCAGAGGTGTTGTTGCTCAGATTGAAGCTCGTAGAGATAATATAGTGTCATATTGTCATAATCTATTTAATCTATCTGCCTAGCCTTTTTCCAACATTGTCAGGCTGGGCTCGGCTCCCAGTCTAACCAGATTCAGCTAAATAGTACTTAACATGGAGCAGTAGCTTCATGTAAAGTACTGGTATTTAACTGCAGAGTAGATAGGCCATCTGACCTCTACAACTTAGTAACTGGGTAACACGAAATACTTTAATTTAACTAACTGGTTGCCAGACTTTTGGGAACTAAAGAGATAGTGTATCAAAAATTTAATATTTGTTTCTAATTTAATACGTGCTTGCAAGCTAAAGTAAATCATAATAGAACTAAAATTTCGTGACAGAATATTTTCAAATGTTCTATAAATACTTTTAAACTCAAAAACAAACATTAAACTAAGATCAACCTTAACGACACGCCTCGCCTCGGGTGAACGTTCTAAATAGCAAATGTTTTACAAAACTGATATCGAACAAACTGAATTTTCCCACAGTTTACACCAAACAGTACTGTCAAGAATCCTCGAAGGACATATTTCTTTCAGGACTCGGGTCATTGTACAAAAAATTGGTAAGCAACAGCTTCAATGTCCTCTAAAAAGGGCTCTCTCACTAAAATTTTGTTTGAAAGTGATATATTGGGTAGAGAGCGCGTCCAATCTGGTTGATTTACCGCGCCAATAATCTGTGACGTCACGCGACACGTCAGGTGTCAGGCGGAGTCGCGGCGCGCCATTGTCATGAAGGAAACATACGGACTGGCGCTGAGAGATAAACCGTTGGATGGTGGAAAATAACGGCCTTAAATTAAAAGTCACCAAAGAGTTTGCCAATCATTCCCACTATATCAAGCCAATGAGGCAGCTTGACATTTCTGAATATTTTGCTTCATAATAATATACCAAACAATATGACTGTCGTTTTTGAAGCAGCCGAATCATCAGAGGGGCAATTGCGTAACAAACTAACAGTAAGAATGGCTTTCATTTTGACAGTTCAACAACATTCATTGCATTGCTGAGCAGATACATTTTTCGAATATATTAACTGAATTAGCAATGTCCTTCAAAATGATTCAGATTATAACAGACAGTGTGTTACGCAATTATGGTGCGGCTTGGCAAGTACCCTGTATAGCAATCATAACAGTGTATCTACATGCTGCCTATCCAATTGCAATTCCCATTTTATTTAATCGAGTGGCAATTTAGGTTATCTACGTAATAAACCTGTTAACCTACTACCATGGATTCAGTACATTAGTAGTAATTCTGAAACACCTTTCGTTGAAATATTTCGTAGGTTCAAAAAACGATTACCTGTTCCATACATTTAGACCACTTAAGTATTGCATTTTTTATGAACGACAACTGGCGAAAAACTCTAAGATGATGGGTCTAGAATCATGTGCTGCATTCATTGTTCCTCATCCTCTTCTACCTACATTTTTGATTCCTCAATTACTGATTACTTTTCTTTCCTCCTTTGTTTAAATTTGAAGCTACCCCGTAATTTTTCTAATACCTCAATCAGAAAGACCGACTTCGCCTCACTTGACAACTCTATGCAAAATCTGGAATTCACGCATATTTATTCCATGGATGATCCAAACTCTGCTACTGACTGTCTGATCCAAACTCTATCGCAGGAGATTAATAATCACTCAACCCTGAAGCCTACAGCTAAACACAAGAGAATCCTGAAACCATGGATTATTCCAGGACTCCTCCGATGCATGAGAAACATAGACATTTTACACAAAAGATACAAACAGTCTTCTAATAATGAAATCCTTAAAGCTACCTATACTAGATACAGAAATTTCTGCAATAAGATTCATAAAAAAGTTATAAGACAGTTCGACTCAAATTAAATTTTCAAAGCTGGTCGTAACACAAAGATGTTGTGGGATACAGTCAAGCGTATTACAAACACAACTAAAATTACTCACCCTCCCACGAAGTTACTTTCCTCACCAGAAACCCCATCGCAATCTCTAAACGATGTTAATTAATTTTTTATAAATATAGGTAAAGATCTCACTGATCGTGTTCGGAATGTAATGGTTGGCTGCCCTCCTAATTCCCAACTCCATAACAGCGTGGCAGAGATTTCGACGGGCTAACTGTAGTTAGCCCGTCGAAGCCTCTGCCACCTTGTACAAAGAAATCCTATCTTAGGAGATAGGATTTTTAAAGATAGGTCCTATCGTTAAGTTTCAAAAGGTTAGCAGATTCGAAAAGGTTGCTGTCTACCCACATATGACCAACACCACACTGTCACTGGCAGCTGCCCTTCTTCTCATATCATTTCTCAAGGGTACCCTGCAGTTCTCAGCGCCAGCGCACATCTTAAACGCACCCGTATATCACCTAACGCTGCAAGCGAGCAGCAAAAAATGTCGGATTAAGGTCAGACAGACGATGAAACAGGGCAGGCTCTGTCGTCCAACGCCTGTTTTCCTTGGCCTCGAGTCAAATGTTGCATTTGGAAGATGAAATGTTTCCTCAACATTTTTGAAAAGCCATTGTACGCCTTTATGAAGACATCCATTATGCTTTTCCATGAAAATTGCATGTTTATTCTTCAGCTATTAAATAAATCGTTTGAATAAGCCACAAAGAAATAAAAAATGAAGTTGTTTTGCGTTTCCCTTTATTTTTTACTCGGCTAACAACAAGATATTTATATTAAGGGGTGTAGGCGTGCCGCAGCGTAAGTATTGAAAAATATAATTTTGCGGTGGCTTTCCTTTTTATTTGTTTTCCAGTTTCCTTTTGTTTTTTCTTCATTTTGCACACGATAATCTTTTATTAAGATAAATAAATGATGTTGCTTATTAACTAGAAGAAAAAACTGAGATCACACTAAGCTGAGCCAGGAGAAAACCTACTGTACTATTCTCAAAGACGTAAAAGGAATTTTGTGATCATAAATCCACCTACCCCCTTGCTGTCTTATATAAAATACGCTTTTCTATGTTGACAATTGACGTGGACTCATTTATCTCCACCTTCTCCGTCTCATTGGACCGACAAGAAAGAACAGAAAAATGCATTCAACTGCGATGCTTATTGAAGGCAGTGGTGATTAATTTTGTTCATATGAATGTATGTATCTATGTATTAGTACCTATTTATTATCATATTTTAAAATTGTTTCCGAGCTATCTATCCCGTAGGTTGTACCTGCCATGTTTTGTCTGTGCATCAGCCTAAGGTTGTCTGGAAGAAAATGCCTCAGGCATTTAGTTCGCCTTTTGTTAACCGACTTCAAAAAGGAGGAGGTTATCAATTCGTCGGAACCTTTATTTTTTTTATTTTTTTTTATGTATGTTCCCCGATTACTCGAAGATGGCTGGACCGATTGGGATTTTGTTTTTTTTTGTTTGAAAGGGTATACTTCCCAGGTGGTCCCATGATCATCAAGTCAGCATCTGATGATGGGATCCTGGAGAAATAGAGAGCACTCTTCAAATTTTATAGGCACACAAGGCGATTTAGCAATTTTTTGGAAGAGTACTTTCTCGTTGTGGTCTCATTTCAATTTGGTGAAGATCTGATGAAGAACTTTGGAGATAGGCAACGGAACTCCTTAATAAATGATAGCAAATGGACTGGGATTGCTGAAATCTCATGTCTGTCTATTGCTTACACCAGTTCATAACATAACATCACGCCGGTATGCTGTGAAGGGGTAAGCACATGTGAACCACTAAAAAATGAAAAATAAAAACTTTTTCCAAAAAAAAAACAACCGACTTCCAAAAAAACACTACAAAGTGAAAAATAACTTTAATTTCGGAAGGCGGTGACAAAAAAATCAAATACAGCTCCAAAGACACCGACTTCCGAAATTAAAGTTATTTTTCACTTTGTAGTGTTTTTTTAGAAGTCGGTTGTTTTTTTTTTGGAAAAAGTTTTTTAAAGTATTTTTTTTTATTAAAATTTGTCCTGTGCATAAAGTTTTAATTAATAAAATAAATAATTCAGCTCAGGTCTAACAAAAAATCACGCGCCAACTTTCCTTTCCCCAAAAGATTAGGCAGTGTTGTACCTGTGTTAACTCACATTTTGCCAGTAAAGTTAATGCAGGTCTAATTCAATACTAATTCGTTGCAGAGCAATTCACCAATCACAACATCAGAACCACTTCCCTAACTCAAATATTCCGACTTCCAAACAAATAAACATTTACAATTCATAAACAAATCCTATATTATTCTCTTACCCTAAAATCCCAACGTGCTTACTGCATATTTCAATAAAACTTTCGTCTTTTGTCAGATAGCTCATGAAGTATACAGGGCCTTGTAAAATGGAATCTTTCTGTGAATACGATCTCGATGCGATGTAGCGTAAATATTTTACGATGAGCTACCTACCTTCCGTTGCAATAGATAGAATTCTTATTGAGCTGTGGGTATCTAGTTTGTTTAGCTTTAACGACTGAAATTGCTTGTGAATTGTGATGCTGTGCTATGCTATTTTAGTTGTAGCTTATTTTAAATTTCATGCACTTTAAATATTGATTTTATAGAAAACCTAAATCCTAGTTACAAATCTTGAAACCTAGTTAGACAAAACTGTTAAAAAAATATAGTTTTGCAGACACTGCAGTCGAGTGAATGATTCACTTGAATGATTTTTTTTTTTTCACAGGACACCGACGTATTTGAATAGGAATGAAAATTCACCAGCTCGTTTTATTTCATTTTTTAATCATTTGGTAGACGAGTGCAAGATATAAGTGCCGAAATCCATCATCCATCATCGTAGAATCGGTTCATTAATGAATTAATTTTTCGATTTTGATTCATTTTGTTATTTGACATCTCACATCTTCCATTCGGCACTGTAGGTACCGAATGAAAAACAAAAAGAACGAAATATCGGCTTTAGAATAAAGTTTTTCTGGAACAACTCACAGTTATTTTACTCGATTCTTTATCTAAAAATAATAGTCACTCGAATTCGAATAGTGCAGTCAATCATCGACGCAGGCTCCCGCCGCTACGGCGTAGCACGTAGCGCTACGAGCGACGACTGTAGCGTTTTAAGAAGCGCCTAACAGTCATTTCCCTAGAGTTACTGTTTTCATTATTTTTATTTGAGAAAGACTCAAAGCAACTTTTGTATAAACTTTCCTATTTCATTTTGCTGCTGTAGGCATACCTTAGTTTGGGGCCTTGACTACAGCGAGGGTGGAAACACGTGTTGTCTACATTCATTCACACTGAATGAAACACCAAAGTTCTTGTACAACTTAAAAAGTTATAGAAATAGTATTTGTGAATTGCTTATTTTAATTTGTATTACGTGGAATAAAAAGGTTGAATTTGCTAGCATTATTGCAGTGCGACATTGAATGCTGACCATTTCCGGAGGGAGTATTCTTTTTTAATAATATTATTTTTTTACTGATTTAATAAAGGAGGAAGTCCTCTATCTATAAGTATGGTCCTCAATAACTCCGACAGTTGTGGATCGATTTCGAAAATGTTTTTTTTATGGATATTAGAAACTCCAGGTGTGGTCCCATATAAATTTTATAAACTTTTCTTCGGTAGTATTTGCGGTAGCTACAATTATGCGTGTTTAATCTACTTTGTGCGTCTTGATGATAAACTAATACTTCGCCACTCTCCTTCCGGTCCTTGTTGTATAGCAAGTCCTTATGTAGTGGTATACAAATTGGTGTCGGGTACCATAGCTAAAAGGTGAAAAAAAAATGTTTTTATTAGTTTATTAATTTTTAAAAAATATAAAAAACAATCTTGGAAGTACAAAAAATAAAAATAAAACAGAAAGTCCTGCGCGAGGCCAAAAGGCTCCTACCTCAGCATGATGCTGCGGCATTATTATTTTATTTCATTATTTTTTAGTGAAATAAATTATTTTAAACCATAAGTTGGTCCAAAATGGAAGACGTACCTACTCGTCTATCATAATATTCTAAATAGTGAAAGTAGTGTACTAAGATACTCACAAACAAAAAGCAAAGGGTTGTCTATTTCTTGCTTATTTCGTCCTAGAACTTTACAATTAGCGCATAACGGAGTAGCGGATGGGTTTTTTCTTGAGCTCTGTGGAACAAACTTTGATTAAGTTGGACAAATTCAACACATTACGGAACTACGCGGTGCTGGTAAACTTAGTACAATTAGTTCTTCTAGAGACTTACTACCTAATGTAAATCTTAGATGAGAAAAAAAAACTATTTTTGAACAGTTTTTATCATACCACAGTAGAGGAATCAGGTTAATACATTTAGATATGGCGAATGCATTTAGATAAGGCGTTAGATTCAGCTTGAAGCATTCGTGGCAGACCATTCGTAGCGTATGTCTCGCCATATCAATACGCGGCTTTATACAAAATGATTTAGATAAAAACGTATTTTCACTGTTGAGCTAGGTATGTCACCAAGCATACCTATAGTTTGTCCCAAAAGTATTTGATGATAGTTTAAACAATACAACCCCTGTCCAGTTTAAATTCTTATGCAATCATTAAAAGTAATTAGTAACTCATCTGTATTTAGATGTTTTCAAGTTTATCCAACAATACTCGTTTGAACAACATTGCCAAATTGTAATTAATCGAGGTTATTTAAAAACTAAAAAAAACCGCCGTAAAAACTGAAAAGCAAAAAATAATAAACCTTTTTTATTTAACCTTAATAACGAAGTTCGGAAAGCGGTGACCTAAAATAAAAATACACATCCAAAGTCACTGACTTCCGAACTTAGTTATTAAGGTTAAACAAAAAAGTTATAATATTTTGCTTTTTAGTTTTTTCGGCGGTTAAATTTTTGTTAAAAAGTTTTTATTTTATATTTTTTTGTGGCTATAGTCTACTAATTACTACATGCATAATTTTGGATTACTTTTTGTAATACACTAAATTTATACGGATCAACTTCGGGGTATATCCTTTCCAATAAAAGAATAATCAAAATCGGACTAATCCGTAAAAAAAATTGCGTGGTGATACATAAAAAAAAAATACGCGTCTACTTGAGAACCTCCTCTATTTTTTCGTCGATTAAAAATAAACCTGAATTGTGAAATAAAAAACATATTTACAGTGATTTCAAACAATAATTTCGGGTTTTCGAATTCAAATAATTAAATCAAAACATTTAATTTGTAAGTGGCACTATAGATTAGCATCCACAGGTACATGTTTGTTTACATTTGATCAAATATTTTTGAACAGAACTTTCGTGGCCACAATTGAAGTAAAAAATCTTTAATATTCATTGCAACGCTTCCTTTGCTATTATGTCAACGGCTTCGTATCTAATTTGACAGCAGAAGGCATTGCTTTTGAAACAATATTTTTTCTGACTCCGTTTCATACAGTATATCTTTTAATTATGTTGATATGTTGGTTGGGACGACCGAATATAAATGACGAAGTATGAGAGCATACTTCATACTTCACCTTTTTGTTTTTCTTTGTTCTTTTTTGTTTTTATATGATCCAAGTTTAAATTTTTGTTACAGAGAACTGGGTGGTCGTTGAAAAATAAACATTTGGTCGTTAAAAAGATATTACGCACTCACATAATTAATTAAAAGTCAATGTTTTCTTATTTTTAGTACTTAAATACATCACACCAGTATTCCCCGAATGGGTTACTCAAAGGTGTTAAGTAAACTCATATTTTTATTTTTTTCGTTTTCCTAATTTCGTAGGTCACATTTATACTGATGGTATAAGGTCTTAAAAGCTGACATTTTCATACTTAAAACAAATTCGAATTCGATTCAATATATTTTAATTTATACCTACTTCAATTTGTTTTTTTTTATTACAACAATGTTTAAACATATATCTATATTCTAACAAAAAATCATTGAAAATTGCCTGGTGTCATGGTAGTGTATTCATGCCATTTAAATTTTTAATAGTAATGTGTTCTCGTTAATGTGTACGCGGTGGTTACCTGTAATAGTGTGTGCATTACCAGATAAGCTATACAGTTTTAATTTTATAGAATATGATTGTAACGAAATATTAAAAAGAGTATGCTTTGATGGTCTGTTCATGTTGAGAAGATAAGTGAAAGTCGACAAACAAATGGTATTCACAAGGCAGATGAGAGTGGAACGTAATGTGCCAAGCCTTGAAAATAGTCGAAGACTGGTGCAACAAACACCAACTATCAGTAAATCCAACAAAAAACGATCTACCACGAAGTCGCGACGTTAACATCAGCTCTGTGTGTAAAAATGGTTTAAAAATATAAAACTCTGATCTTATGTCACAAATCACCTAAAAGTGTTACTAAAATATCCCGATAAACAAGTGCTTATGTTATCTCAGTGTTATTTACAATAAAAGTGCAGAAAAAACAATAATTAGAAGTCAGTGTACAAAAGTTTCTACAGTGGAAGAATTTCAATAATAAACAATAACGTAGGTACATTATTTTACCTCGCTAAATGTATTCAGTGTAAACAAAGTGCAATAAACTAATAACAGATGCAACAATAAATGAATAACTATTCTTTGTTTTTTAAAGTGAACGTAATTTATTACTTTGTGAGGGTTGTAGCAAAAAGAAAAAAAATCAAATACGAAAATACCGACAACTGTCGAGCGTTGAGTATACGTAAATTGAGTTAACCAATTTGATACCACTTACGTATAGTAGATTTGACCCAGCGGCTCCTACACTGGATTGAGTATCGTCGCATGTGGCGCGAGTTCGAATCCAAGCTAAACAGTCGGTTCTTTTTGAAAATTTACTCATTTGAATAATGTCATCCAGTTCAAATAAATCAGCAAGCAGCGACCACAAGAGGTCAGCACAAGTCACTTGTAATATATGTAAAAAATATGTTAACATAAAAAGCACAGCACTTTGTTCAGTATGCAAAAAAAGATACGAATTTGATTGTGAGGGCTATCCCGAATCAACATATCGCTTAAAGGACATCGAAGCAAGGAAGAAATGGAAATGTAAAATGTGCATCAAAAATAAAACAGGCCCGGAAAGTGATCCACCTATTTCTAATATCACGGTTAGAAAAAAAAACAACTCTTCTGTTCAACTTTTGCCTCAACATCAGATGTCTCCTACGCGAAATATTGCTTCAAGTGAGAATATCTCACAAAAACAGGACGCCGGGGTACTTACAGCGAATACAAAAAAAAATGAAGTTTTCGAGGCAAATATCTCTACCGAAAACTCTTTCGAATCTTTGCCACTGGATGATGAAATCAATATTTTGTCGGATACTTTGACAACAAATCCGCAACTATATAGAAGCTGCCCAAATATTAGATCCGACAACTTTGATTTAATAGAAAAACTGGAAAAGAAAGTTTCTGCATTAGCAGAAAAATTAGAAATAGCGGAAAATGAAATAACCAATTTAATATCGGAAAATTTTTCTCTTAAAAAACAATTATCTGTTTATGGCACACAAATTAATCAGCTTAAGAATATTTGTAAATCAACGCCCAAAAAAACATCTCTGATGGATAGGAATGACAGTCTTATTAAAACTAAATTAAATTTCTCACAGCAAATTCTCAGTCCAAACATCCAATGCTCAAAAACACAGAATGACGCGCAGTGTCTTCATCAGAAAGGAAAAACACAGGAAATGAATTCTGACAAGACCGTAAATAAATCAATGGACTCCTCTATTAAACAACGACCAGGACACTTAGAATATTCAACCCTTTCAAAACTCAAAAGAGAAAGACATATTTACATAATTGGAGACGAAACAGTAAGACGTTTAGCCACATGATTAATACACGCTAAGGCTGGGAAATGGAATGACAATTACAACATCGAGGGAAGAGTTAAACCATATGCTTCATCTTACGAGATCCTAAGAAATCTAGATAATTTACTACGCAACCTAACTAACAATGACATAGTTATACTTTCAGTTGGCAAATATGATAAGAATCCCTACATGTTGTTAACTAATCTGTGTAGCACATTGTGTAGTCTAAGCAATTGTACAATTTTAATGCTGAATGTCTCAGAAAATAGGTATCTAAATGTTAGCAAACTGAACCATGAACTTAAAATGTTTACAAAAAACTTTAGAAATTGCAAATTTGTCGAAGTTAATGAGCTAAATGTTAATTATAATAGGAAGCTCTCAGATTTAGACTTAATTACTTATAAAATGAATATAGAAATTGACTTTATTGAATATGAAAAAAGCTTTATAAATCCGATGCTAAGACAACGAAACTCACTTCATGATACGTGTAATATTAACAATACATTTTTTCGTCCCTTACTCCCCCACTAATAAAACGACGAAAATTTATGACAAACTAGAACAGGATAGTAAATTAAGAATCTTACATCAAAATATAGCCGGTATTTGTAACAAACTAAGTATGTTAGAACTAACTTTATCAGAATTAGTAGAAAAAAACAAGGAGGTTGATATACTGTGTTTTAGTGAAACATTTGTTAAACAGGGTACGGAATCTAACATCAAACTGAACAATTTTAAACTGGCGGCAGTTTTTTGTCGAGATAAATGTAGAGGAGGTACGTGTATAATGACCAATAAAGTACTGAACACCAAAACATTAAATATTCCATCAAACTTAGCAACTAAATTTTATTTTGAATGCTGCGGCGTAGAGATTATTGGTCTGAGCGTGATAGTTGTTAATATTTATAGAATACCTGATCAAAGGAAGGCGCAAATAGGTATCTTTCTTCATAAGCTTGACATTCTTTTAAATTACTTGACGGACCAATTCAAGAGAAAGAAAGTTATAATATGTGGCGATTGGAATATTGATATATTAAAACAAAACTCAGCGACAAAAGAGCTCTTAAGTATCCTTCATAATTATAATTTTGAAGCTCATATAACATCACCGACTCGGGAAAACTCTTGCATTGACCAAATCGCCAGTAACGTAAGAAACATTCATTCAGAAATTTATCACCTCGGCTTGTCAGATCATGAGACTGCACAAACGGTAACTATAAAGGCTAACAAACAAAAAACAATATCTTGTTGGTTTGAGATGAAACGTGACTACTGTGCAAACAACCTTGAAAAATTTTGCGAATGTATGTCATCTCTCTCATTTTCTGAAACATTTGATTCAGACACTCTTATAGAAGCCTTTAATATTTTTTATGAGACCTTTAAGCTATACTACGATCTGTGTTTTCCGGTGATAAAGGTTATCGTTAATAATAAACCACCGAAACAAAACTGGATGACAAAAGGCATAAAGAAGTCTAGCAAAACTAAACGTCAGTTATATCTAAAATTAAAAAATTCTAACATTAATAAAAAACAAAATGAGAAAAAGTACAGACGCTATAACCATATATTTAAGCGATGTGCACAAAAAGCACATAAACTTATTAATACAAGGCGTATACAAAATGGTAAGAATAAATGTAAAGCTACTTGGAATGCAATCTCCTCGACTATATCTAATAATAGTCTCTATAAAAATGACATTGACGAAATAAATCTTAATAATGTGACACATAATGATCCCTTAGACATTTGTAATATACTTAATGACTTCTTTATTAATTTAACATCTAATCAACCTATAAATTCCAATACTATTAAACTAAATGAAAAAAACAAAAATTATACTACAATTTTTTTAAATCCAGTGGATGCACTAGAAGTGTATAAAATCATTATGTCTCTAAATAATAGCAAAACTAATGGAGACGATGATGTCACCACACAAACGTTGAAAGCTTGTGCTATTTCGATATGTCATCCACTGGCGCATGTTATAAATTTATCATTCCAAGAAGGTGTTTTTCCTGAACAGCTTAAAATGTCTACCGTAAAACCACTTTTCAAAAAGGGAAATAAGTCAGACCCTAACAATTATCGGCCCATCACTATAGTTCCGATTTTATCGAAAATTTTTGAAAAGGCTATGCTTAGTCGGTTAAACAACTTTCTCTCTACACATGAGATATTATGCAAGGAGCAATTTGGTTTCCGCAAGGGAAGTTCAACTGCTCTAGCAATCTTTGATTTGATTAAAATTGTAACAGAAAGCATAAATAATGGCAATCCAGTGGTGTCCCTATTTCTAGATATGACTAAGGCTTTTGACTTTGTTAATCACTCAAAGCTTTTACACAAATTAGACTTTTATGGCATAAGGGGTAAGGCTTATGAATGGATAAATAGTTATCTACGTAACAGAAAACAGTGTACAGAAATATCCAAAGTTGTAAAAAAAGGCAGCAGAATATATTTCAAAGAAAAGTTTAAATCAATGGCAATAATAAATAAAAATGGTGTGCCTCAGGGAACCATTATTGGCCCTTTACTTTTCTTGCTTTATATAAACGATCTTCCGGAAGCCACTTTGCAGAAATGTATTCTTTTTGCAGATGATACTACAATCATAATAAAATGCCAGGATAAAAACGCCTACAAATCGGCTACCGAAAAGGCCCTATCAGATATAGTAAGTTGGATGGAAAGTAATAACTTAAACATAAACATTAGTAAAACAAAATTAATTGAATTTAACTCTTATAATACTAAACCATTAACTCTAGATATTTTTTATAAAGACAAAAAAGTAGAACAAGCTGATGATCTTAAATTTTTGGGACTTAATGTAGATAAACATCTAAATTGGAAAAGCCATATAGAGTCAATTTGTCAGAAACTCGATAGGTTTGTGTTTGCCTTAAAAAAATTAAGACAAAATGTTTCTGTAGAAGCTGCCCTATCGGCTTACCATGGTTATGTGTCATCTGTAATGAGCTATGGATTAATAATGTGGGGAAACTCGATCGACATCGAAAGAGTTTTTAAAATTCAAAAACGATGCATCCGGGTCATCAACAAGGCTTGGTTCCTAGACAGTTGTAAACCTTTATTCCAAAAATGTAAAATTCTTCCAATCCCTTGTATGTACATAAAAGATATCTGCATCTTTACAAAAAAACACATGCACTACTTTAAACAACGTAGTGAAATCCAAAAACTAACTAGACAAAAAAGAGCTAAGTTTCGCAACCTACTGTACCAACCACCCTGTCATAAAGATATGTATAAGAAAAATGTGTATAATATGTGTGTTTTAGTTTATAATAAGTTACCAAATGACTTAAAATTATTACAGGGTTATGTGTTTAAGACAAAATTGACAGAATGGCTTCTAAAGTGTTGTTTTTATAGCATTAAGGATTATATGGAACATACAAATTTAAGTTAGTGTAATATAATGATTATAAACAATATAAATTTAAAAAATTCAATAGAAATATAAATTGTAATGTAAAATTAGTTAAAATTTGCACGCTTGCTTGCAGGCAGAATACAATTACGCTTAGGTTATAATATCTCACCTTCACCAACAATGTATTTCTCGCAAATAAACATTTGATTTGATTTGATTTGATTTGATTTGATCCTCTTCACGAAAAAGAGGAAACTCGCGGAACTGAAACTTCCGCGTCTGTTTGGCTCCACCCTAAGCCTAGCAACTGAAACCAAATACCTGGGCATATATTTGGACAAGCAGCTGAATTGGGCAAAACATACCAACTACATCACTACAAAAGCCAGCATAACCCTGTGGCAGTGCAAGCGAATGCTTGGCAGGAACTGGGGCATTAGCCCCAGAGTCACTCACTGGCTGTACACCACAGTTATTCGACCAATTATTACATACGGCTCAATAGTCTGGTGGCCCAGAACAGACTTAGGCACAGCACAAAAAGACCTTAAAAAGCTGCAGCGGTGCGCCTGTGTGGCAATCACCGGCTGCATGAGAACTACACCCACTGCTGCCCTACAGGCAATGTTGGGGCTGCGCCCTCTACATCTCATAGTGCGGGAGGAGGCAGCACTGGCTGCCTTGAGGCTAGACATAGCAGGAACCCTAAGCAAAGACTCTAGGGTCAAGCACACATGCATTAGGGATGATGCGATCAAACGACAGCCAATGATGGCATCACCCTGTGATAAAACCCCGAAATTGCATTACTTCCAGAGACACTACAACGTAGTACTCATAGAAGAACAATACGATCACTCAGGCCCAGATGAGCTAAGAGTCTACACTGATGGATCAAAGACCGACTCCGGAACCGGAGTCGGAGTTTTCTCACAAGACCTTAACATAAACGTATCCAGCCCGCTGGGAATGCTAAACACCGTATACCAAGCGGAATATGTGGGCATTATACAAGCGGCGTACGCCATAGAAGCTAGGAAGGTGACAGAGACACACATACGTATACTCTCCTACAGTGCTTCAGTTCTCCAATCCCTACGAAAAAAATACATTACATCGAGTTTAGCACTAGAATGTCATAATGCACTAGAAAGAGTAACGGTTGCCAACCGCAACTCTGTGACACTGCAATGGATAAAAGGACATAGTGGATCACTAGGCAACGATGCTGCTGACGAACTGGCCAGAAGGGTATCCAGCGCGTCAGTCTGTGGTCCCGAGCCCATCGTACCCATACCCTTCAACCAACTACGCAGGTGGCTTCAAGAATACACCCACACACAAGCCGAGAGCTGGTGGAACCTAACACCAGGCTGCAGGCAGTCTAGGGAAGCAATGCCATCCTTGGATGGCAGGCTGACCAGACGACTGTTACGCCTGGACAGGAAAGATCTGCGTCTGGTGACTGGAACCATCACAGGACACTGCCCACTAAACAAACACTTCTACACAATAGGCATAACGGACAGCCCCTTGTGCAGGGCTTGCATGGAGGCCGAGGAAACCGTCGCGCATGTGCTTTTCGAATGCACAGGTGTAGCCCAGATTCGAACAGAAACCCTCGGGGAACCCAAATGTTACACGGATATTATCAACAGACCAGGAGTTATAGCCAACTTCTGGAGGGAGGTGGGCTGGCTGGAATGACAACCGAAGGCCGCCATGGCTCACGCACAATGGTCCACTTGAAGGACTAAGTGCGGAAACCAAACCCCTTAACATAGAGAGTGGAAACGCCAGAAGATGGAGTTAACGCTCTAGAATAAAATTATTGTGACCTTTTTTTTTTGGATGGGACATCATCAAATGACTTCCCCCGCTCTGGGCGGAGCGGGAAGGCGTGTCAGATTTTGACTGACTAAAACCCACCCGTGTGCCTATAGTTGCCTGTGCCAGGGCCACGGTAACTCTTTCGAATAAATCCGCGACCCTGGCAGGCATCGGCCCTAGCGGACCCCTTTAATTTTTGCTGACATCATTGGTATTTCTCTCCAGGTGCGTAGTACTCGCAACCAAGATGCGTGTATGTGACCAGATGTAAACGGGGTAATTGGGTAAAGATCGTAGTAGGTGTTGGTGTATAGTTTCTGCCTACCCTCACGAGAAGAAGGCGTGAGTTTAAGCATCTAAGTAATTGTAAAGTATCTCTCGTTGGTAACCCTTACATAAACAAACTCATATACCTACAACAATATTATTCTTCAATCCTAGGCAAATCGATCAATATTGTAACACCATAAAATTAGCCCTATTCACTATGTATAGTTTGAGCTCCACCCAGGCGTTGTTGTGTTATGCATAAACCTTAAGGTTTATGGGATGCTGTTACCATAATCTGGAAGCTATGGGAATTAACATATTGTGAATGTAAATATTGTCCCAGTACAGTAAGGCACTCGTCAATGGTAATGAAAACAGTATAACTAGAAATCCCAGGCTGATTCCCGGCCACCGTAGTCGCGGGCTTGCGGACTGCGAGTAGTGGGTAGCTCGCTGTCCGGTAAGAACCAAGCCCGGGTCGACGGCGCGTTGTGTTCCACGCGCGCCTCAAAGAGATGTCAGCAGTAACTGGTGGGGCCAGCAAGGGCCGATGCCTGCCAAGGGTGCTGGTTGTTTGAAAGAGATATCGTGGCCCCTGGCACACAGGCAACTGAGAAAACACTAGTGGGTTTTAGTCAGTAAAAGTCAGACACGCTCTCCTGCTCCACCCAGAGCGAGAGAAGTTATTTGATGATTTCCCAGCAAAAAAAAAACTATGTTGGTATCTTCCAGTCTAACCAGATGCAGCTGAGTACTAGTATTTTACATGGAGCGACTGCCTATCTGACCTCCACAACCCAGTTACTGGGTAACACGATACCACTTGGTAAGACTATGTATTTATGAAATATAAAATATTATATCTCGGATTTATTTAATGGCAAAGTGTATTGATAAGTTTTTGATAAGTGATCGAACCAATTTATATAGACGTAGATAAATGTCTATTGAAACTACTCCGTATTATACTAGGCCAGCTAAAAGTCAAAATGTTACAATTCACGTGTGGCCTACTGTACAGTACCATAGTAAGGACCACAACTTAATCCTGATTCGATAATACAGCCGTAACTAGGTTTTCTGTATTGTTGACATTTGGTATCAGATTCGATATTCGACAGAGTGCTTCAGTGATTGTTAAATCAAACTTGAACTAAGGTTTGGGAGTTGAGGTATTTAGGTTTATGTTTGTCTATTTCTAAACTTAGTTAATAGTTAATGATAAATATGTCATTTTATTTCTGTAAGTAAATTTGTATAAAATTTTACACATTAATATTGATATTTAAGGGAAGGAGACCAAAGAAACGATGGATGGACTTGTGGCGGCATCTAAACGCCACATGACACCGATACCGCACGATCTCCGGTGAGGCAGCGGGCCTCCTTGCTGGATTGCCGCCATGGGATCTGGAGGCAAAAGTCCTCGCACAAATTCGGGAGTGGCGCGAGGAGGCCAAACGCCGGGGCGTAACTTCGCTGCCGCGAGAAATCGCGGCAGCGGACAGAGCCGACTCGAAATTAATTGAAATAAAGGTAGGAGAATAATGATGACTTTTACACATACATTATTTATGTTTTAAACTAGATGAGCTCGGCTTTTCCTATCTGACTACTCTGAGAAGAAAGGCCAAAACCAACTTAGAGGTACACTTTAAAAGTCCAGGCATAATCTTGTTCAGATCATGTGAAGACGAAGTAGATTGATGTCTGAAATGTTGTTTTGAGGAAAGGACCACACAAATTGAGAGGACGTGTCCAGTCAGTGTACGAAATTGTCAGTAATGGTGTTAAAGACCCCGACCGACCCTCTCGTTGAAGCGCCAGCCCGTGCCGCAGCTGAGCCAGTAGCTTTAAATTCCCCTAATAATAATAATGCCAATATTTTGATCCAGTCTGTCCCCACTGTCCCCCTATCAGTGACGCCCTGAGCCGAGGTCCGTACCCCACAGGGCGTGCCCTCAGCGTGCAGTCGCCTAGTATTTAAGTGTAGTTTTTAAGCACTGGCTGGAGGCGTTAAGTTTATTCTTAATGGCAGCCCCAAGAAAGCCCGGTTAAGCAGTCACGGCCTCTCAAGGTCAACTGCGAAAAGCCCGACAAAAAAAATTGGTGTTAAAGTATATTGGAAAGACCCTATCGCCTGTAACTGCAGCGCAAATCACGACTCCGCTCTTCTAATGGGAATTTTCTAATAAAAAAAAACAAACAATTTGTAGTGAGTTTTTGGAAGTAGGTTTTTTTTTTTGAAAAATCTATATTTTTCACTTTTTAGCTATAGTACTTACCCCACACCAATTCGAAATGTCATCACCCTCGGGGTAAAAACAATGCATCAATCAATCATCAATCGCGGTTGATTTGCTGTCATTTTTTGAAGAGTTCCGTTGTGTGCCTCCGAAACGCATCATACGATCTATATGAAATTTAAATGGGACCATTCCGGAATAAACTTCTTTCGAACAAAAAAACAAAGAATTTTGCAAATCCGTGTCTATATATGACGGAGTTATGCCCGTACATTAAAAAAAAAATATAAACATGTCGAATTGATAACCTACGTCTTTTTGAAGTCGGTTAACAAATACAATAGCATTAGGGCGAACCCGGATATTAAAAACTGAACCCAGCGTTCAGTAAACACGTTTGACACCACTTGACCAACGCGGCAATAAGATTAACTACCATAACAGATGTGATACAACTTATTAAAGTATATTCACCTTCTGAATGACTTCTAATACCAACATAATATTACAATATATCTGAGAACAAATTATTTTCATTACCGTCTGACTTAATTAGTCTTGCAACCCACCGCAACGGCTTCGCGACTTAATTAAATACACTTTAATATATAAAAAGGCTGCGCGTACTTAGATTAGCCGCAGTCTTCGTTTACCGATGATAAACGTCTAGGAATCGCAATTCAAGTAACGTTAGTATAATAAATACTTACTTTTTTAATCATTACTTGAGTTAACCAGGCCAGGTAATAGTTATATTACCTATATTACCGAGTCAGGGAAATTAAATGACAAACTAATTTGCCGTGTTACAGTTTCCATTTCATAAAACTGTCAAATAATGACAGCTGTGATTTGAATATACAAACAACAAATTGAATTGGTAGTCAATTAGCTTAACAATTTATTTCCGTGACTTAACAGAAGTTACTTTTCAACTTATCTACAAAATATTAACCGAATTTTCATTAACTTGATTTACTTAAATAATCCACTAGACTTCTAACTTCAATTTAATTATCATTTACCCCAAAAAGAATAATGAGATCAATCAAAACTTATCCGGAAAAGAACTCCAAAAAATTACTTCCATTCAATTAAACATTGACAAGTTAATGGAAAGTTTACGGTGACAGAATTCCAAGGAAGATCAAACTTTGCCCAGTGTTTCTTTGCGACGAAAAAGTTACATTCATTTCGTTTATTTCAGGATTGACTAAAATAAACCATATCTGTTAATTGAAAAAAAAAACAGAATTGGAAAAGTAAATCTAGACTTTTCCTATTCCACCGAAATCTTCGTCACGATGAGCGATGAAAATAAATTATATTTAGGTATCAGAGGGCCTAGACAAAGTGGAATTCTATCATCGTTTTCGATGAAGGAAAAGTAAAAATTATGATAAATTGACTTTAGCTACCAAAGAACTTTTTTCAAACCATTTGAAAGTCGTTGTAGAAACACGAAAGCTTTGAAAGCAATTGACACTTTTTTAGGCCTATATCTAAAGTCCTACATGAAAAAAAAAAATTTTGATATGAAATTTTAAAACTATGTTCTTCTCATTTATATTTTTTTTATTTATCCTACAAAGTTTACATGTTTGGATATCTGTTTTTCAATCACGCAAAAACAAAAACACTGATTTGGTTCAAAGAACAATGTCAGATGTCCACAGTAACTTAGGCTCAATATTATTTGGTCATGGACAGTGAAGATTCTTACAATTTTTTGTGTAGCTTAATGTCAAAAGCTTTTCTGTGATTCCCATTTTTATACTGAACTTCTAAAAAAAGAAGTTATTCAGACATTTTAAATTGAAAGTTATGTATTTTTATAGAGAGTAAATTAAACAAAAACACATTTATACCACAATTAATACAACGTAGTTGATGGGACGTTGTCACAAAATGTGTGGTATGGATTTCACAATAAGTCTTTATCGCAAACGCAAAGGAATTCTTGAAGAAAACAAACGCATTTATAGAAAAATACCAACAACAATCGTCAACTCACTGACAGTTTAAGCGCGCGCGATCTTGACAGAACTGCAGAAGACGTAACCTAACAGGGTTGCCATTGTAATGCGATTAATTTATCGAACACAGATCAGGAAAATCGATTTCTTGAATTTCATTTTTATTTTCATAAAAAAATACAAAATGTATTTATAATAAACACCATGAGCATATTATTTAGGTATAATAATAATAATAAAAGAGAATTGTGAGGTGGTAAATAAAAAGTAAAGAGTAAATCGCTTTAATTATTCAGAATAATCGATTACAGTGGCAGAAAATGTAACTACCTGACACATTTTTATTTAAAAAAGAAAAACCTGTAATTCAAGAACATGATTAGTAAAATGATTACTTATTACAATGATTTTCTTTTTGAGAAGTTTTCGAAAAGAACTAAATATTATTTAATAAGTTAGACTTTTATATTTAAATTGTTGTAGGTATAAACTTTGTATCCGTGTTAATTTAGTTTTAAAAGTAGTGTTAGCCGAAACCTGACATTGTTCTTTGGCGCACAGATAGTTTTATCCCAGTCATACATAGGAAAGAGCGAGATAGCCCCAACACAAGTATTATCAATTACTTACTGTGGATGTCTCATTCATAATCCATGTAACTGATTCGGGACAAATAAACACTTTTCATTTTAATTTTCAATACCTACATTCCCATGGGATAACTTCCGATTTCCACCAGGGCGACGCCGCTGACATGAGCTAGTTATTCAAATTATAGCTTTACAATCCATCGACGTCGCTTGAGTGACTTCTACAACCAAAAACCAAAAGTTAATCCAATACTAAAACCCAAACAATTTCTATCTACGGTAAACTAGCACCGGTTGCACAAAGTTCGATTCTTACACAGAATGGTGTTGGTTTAAAAATCACAGTGTATGTACTCGCTAGTGGTAACCCACACTTACTGTATCTCGATTTACAGTTTACACCCCCCCTCATTACTTCTAAACACGAGAGGAACTGTTGCAGGGTTTTTTTTGGATGGGAAATCATCAAATAACTTCTCCCGCTCTGGGTGGAGCAGGAAGGCGTGTCAGACTTTTACTGACTAAAATCCACCCGTGTTTCCTCAGTTGCCTATGTGCCAGGGGCCACGTTATCTCTTTCGAACAACCCGCACCCTTTGGCAGGCATCGGCCCTTGCGGGCCCCATCAGTTGATGCTGACATCTCTTTGAGGCGCGAGTGGAACACAACGCGCCGTCGCCCCGGGCTTGGTCCTTACCGGACAGCGAGCTACCCATTACTCACCGTCCGCAAAACCCGCGCCTACGGTGGCCGGGAAGCAACCTGGGATTCCCGACGCCCAGGGCGTCTCCTGCGGAGGCTAGGGCCATGAGGGCGCATATACTGCCTCTCCCTCACGTGCCTCTTCGCGAGCATTACTGCTTCGCAGAAGGAGGTGACGGCTACCCATGCACTCTCGCTCCGTACCATGGCCCGGACCAGGGCCGGACGCAAGAGATCGCCGCCCGGTGCTCCGCACAAGCTGGGCAGACCTCCACCATATGCTCCACTGTGTCCTCAGGATGATCTTCGCAGTGGAAGCACCCGGGCGTTTCCTCCCGCCTTATGCGAAACAGGAACCTCCCGAAACAACCGTGTCCTGTGAGGACCTGCGTCAGGCGGAAGGTGAGGACGCCGTGCCACCTCTCAAGCCACTCCTCTAAGAGGGGACTTACCGCCGCAATCGTGGCGTAACCAAACTGTTGCAGGGTTATGTATTATTTACTGTTGTACTTTCGAAGACTGACTTATAACTAGCATTTTTTTTTTAATCGTATACCTGCTTTTACAATGTTTGCAAATATGTAATCACCATGTTTCTACGTATCATATTATTTATTTTTATCTCATGCTTCATTTTAAATTCTTTTACCAGTTGTGAACTTGTTGGTATTGTATTTATTTATATTTATTCTTTATTTTAATTTTTTTAGTATCTTCACTTATAACTACACAATTAATGTAAACAAAATATTGTAAAACATTTTAAAAGAGTGACTAACGGTGAATTTCCAGACTGGAATCAATTCTATTTTTTATGTAAATGTTGACATCAAAAGTGCCTTTTAGTGCCTTTTTGAAATAAATGCTTTGACTTTGAGACTTCATCAGAATAGGTCTAGTGTAGAGCCAAAGGTGGATGAATATCTATGATATATTTTAGAAACAAGTATGTATTGACTTTAATATTAAGTTGTTATACCGTGTTCAAATAACAAAATCACATACACACTGGTTTGTTTGAAAAATAAAAGTAATTTACAAATGGTAATGACCAAACAATATTATTCGATCCCGTATTCAAACAATAAAATCTACATATTTGCACAATCACAACTACAAAATACCTAGGCTAGTATAAACAAAACGCTTATTTCATAAAATATTTAACTATCTAAATGTGTTGCAAAATATTTACTGATTGTGAGAATTTATTCGAGTTAGGCCTTCATAAATTAGATCCTCGTTGGTTTTGCTCAGAGCACCGATGTTATATTTATCTATACAAATAAAAAAAAAATCAAGTGTATGTTTGTAATGTCAAAATAACAGATTTTTACTAAATGCATACGAAAATACAAAAAACCTATATATTTTTTTTGTCTATCTGTTTGTTCTGGCGAATCTCCAAAACGGCTGGACTGATCTTGACTGGATTCTCACATGCAGATAGCTGATATTATAAGAAGTAACATAGACTATAATATTTTGTCCAGGTAACACGTTCCCGTGTGATATGTTCCGATTACAAATAATAAGCTCACCAACACCAACAAAAAAAACTACAAGACAAACAATACTTGTTCTTCAGGACTTGAACCTACAACCCGTAGCATAGCAGCCAATCACAATGGCAATGTGCCAATTCAGCCATCATATACGTAAGTAAGGCTACGGATACAAATGGCTCACGTGATCCAAAGCTTTTTGAACAACTGCAATAGTCGTCGGTCACGTTCGCATTCTAGGACGTGCCCTACGTGTCATTGCATTCCCTCGTCAAGCAAAAACAAGGTAGAGAGCACCATGTGCCTGTAATTTCACCAGCCGGCACTTCAATCTGGGACACAAAAATGTTGCTTGACGACTGATATTGGCTTGGTGTTTTTCTAACAGACCTTTATAAGATGTATTTAACGGGAAATCTTTGATTGCTGATTCGTAACATTCACTATTTTAAGTATACGGACACTTAAATTACTTCAGCAATTAAGGATTGCAGTAATAATTAATGATTTAGAGCCAATGGGTTTGCGAGTGACCACCACGTGCAACGGCTGTCAGCAATTGAATGAATTGACACGACGTTGCCCGCCATGACAGACGCAACTCCATTATGTGTTACCCGCTCCTAATTAAAATTACCATTTAGTTGATTTCAAATCGATTAATCGTTAAAACTATCAGAATAATGACCAATGATTAAAAAATAACAAAATAAATTACAACTCTCGAAATTAACTGATTTTCATTATTTAATAATGTCACGGGCCGTCATATAGATAATCGTCTGTTCAGTAAAGAAACAGTATGACAAATTCTGAGAAGTGAAACTAATTTCACCAAAGTGATTCCAACCACCAAGTTTACCTGACAGTTTTCTAATGAAGATTCCATGAAGCTAAGTTATTTCTGCCCTGACATTGACTAACAAACTGACCAACAACTTATACAATAACTCATTTCACTCCGTTGACGTTTAGCTAGGTTCGTATAAAGGTAAATAGCAAACTGCCTCATATTAAAATCAAGAACGGACTCGTAAACTAACACAGGGGAAATTGAAACACGCTTTGAAATAGGTAGGTAGTACCCGTTTGGGGTTACATTTCCGTGTTTATATTTGTTTATAGCATTTTCGGGGATTATTTCCTATGAATTTATGGTAAGGTTTGTGATTTAAATAGAAATGGATGGATAGAAACCTCAATATTGCTTATACAATGTGTACTTTAATGCTTAAAAGGTTTTTCTATTATATTTGATAAAGTGGCATTATTATCATATTTTTATTAGTTGGCATAATATGAGATAAAAACAACTTCATATTTAAAATAGAAATAGATAAACAGCCAGGCCCCGATGACTGAAAGCAGTGTATTTAATATAAATATAAATGTAATTTTAATAAATATGAAATGATACTTAATTATCTAACTAAGATTTTCATTTCCAAGATAATATTTACATAATTTTAAATCTCACAGTCTTGAAATAATAGGTGGCCTCGTGTATAAAAAAGGGAGGACAATGAATCCATAGAGCATCAGGAAATTCGTCCGCATTGCTGTCACCAGGAAAAGTCTTCAAAAAGCTGGCAGCATTGCCACGTTGCTTGGCCAGAAAATAGGCAAGCTCTCTGATCACGTCCAGAGTATATCAACCGCTTACCGATGTCTCGAAAAACGAAGTGGGCATTCGAACTTAATTATCTTTAAATATATCTTAATAAATAAGAGTCACTGACCCCAAAAAATGTATAGCACCTCGGTCCCTATAATACTCGGCCATTGTCCATTACCTCGTCAGCACTTCACACGGAGTGCAAACTTTCTACTTTGTAGTAGCTCCTGTCTGTCCCGGCTAATGAGACACAATTAATTTTCTATTGTAATGGCTTCTACAGGGGGCACTCCATATTAACCGGGTAACCGGTTAGTATGGAGTGCGAAAGTCCGGAAAATCCGGGTGGAAAATCTGGTGCAAGATAAATCCTGTCTCGATATTTTTGCGTCTGTGTGAATGTCGACCAACAGAGCAACATTGCTACGCCTGCATTACGGTAAGCACCATAATTATAATTATCACAGGAAGGAGTTTTAAGGTATGAGTAATTAAAAATGAATGCTTATTGTTTAATAAATCATAAACATAAACTCAGTGTAAATACGTTGACAATCATCATCATTTCAGCCGGAAGACGTCCACTGCTGGACATAGGCCTCCCCCAATTTGGAGGGCTTGCCACAATCGCTACGCTTGGCAGGCGGGTTGGCGATCGCAGTATGGTGGTAAAATGCATAGAGAATGCTGCTGCCCATTCTCTAGTAAGTCCCTTAGTCGCCTCCTACGACACCCACGATAAGAGCCAGTATGAAATCAAAATATAAATTATGTTACCATTTATCAAATTGTTGTTGCATAAGTACTTTATGCTCGTTGTTTTAGCCTTTTGTTAGCTTAATAGTCGATACGCACGAATTTACTCGCCCGAAACGTGCGAATCGACACTTTTAAATAATGTATTATTTTCTGTAGGCGATTCGCAAAAAGTTAATCTATTTTTGGGCGAATCGACAATTCCAGAAATACGTATCAGGCAATTGGATAATCAACTGCCTTCAGAATAAGGTCATCGACCTTTCTAGCCGGCCGCAGGTATTCACGAACATATCTTAGAATCTGTCTACACATGGAAATACGTAGTCTGTACACAGTGAGTATGATAATCCCTCCCGAGAGTCGTGTGAATATTTATGACAGCCGTGACTAGCCACAGAGCTGAAGGACTGATATGACGTCACGGGCGTCACGTCGTCCAGAGTGTGCAAAAAGCGAAGGGAGATGATTTCCCCAGCTTAAGTACGAGCCATATTCTTTCCGTGTTCATGCAACCGGTCTCCGAACAGATATTACTGGTCGTGTTATTTTTAATAAAGAAAAATATACTATATGAACCTACTAGTACTGTTCTCGTTTGATAACGAAACGTTCCTCGCTTTTGTTAGTATATCCAGTAGTTGTTTGAAAGAGAGTGATTTGTGCGTAAGACCGCAAATTGGACACTAGTTTTATTTATTATTATCCTTTTTATTTTATGAGTTTATGAGGTATTATTATATAATTATTTTAATTAAGTAATTATAAAGAGCAGTGGTAACGGTCGCGACTTACGAGTTGATCCCAGATCAGGCGCTTTACTTTGCGCTTACGCTTTTTATTTTCAGACAAAACAATCAATTACTTTAAATTTACACTTATCACCTTCGGCGCCAAGCATAATCTCCAGAATCACACTTTTTTCGTTATTTGTATATTTTGTGTTGTTTTATTTTTAGTTACCTTTAGACTCAGAGGTTCATATTTTCTAGAGTATAAATCTTACCCCAAATACACCAACAGATGCACCCAGGCCAACGTTCTCGTTTTCGTTAAGGAAATGTATGAAAACTATGTGCATTAGTGATACACAACGCCTTGAACGCAATGTGCATGGTGTATCATTTTCGTGTGTGCAAAAATGATACACGGGCGCCGAAGGTGTTACAATAAAAACATATTATTATGCTAAGCTTGTTATTATTAGCCATTAATGTCCCACTGCTGGGCAAAGGCCTCTTTACTCTCTTTCCACCTCTATCTGTCCAGAGCTGCATAGGAACAATCTTGATTAATAAATAAATATATGATAATAATAGCCTTTAATAACTAACAATCTTACAATCTAGTTACATAATTATAGTAAAAAAAAAAAAAAAAATATTTTCTCTTATCTCCTCTTTAGACATCGGTTTCCGAAGATTATTTTGCATTATCGTAGGCCTCCCTCATATTCTTCCATAGGTCTCGGTCATGGGTTTCCCTCTTCCACATTGGCCCAGCTGTCACCTTAAGGTCATCATCCCACCTACGTATCTTCTTCTCTTCCTTTTGCCTTCTCTTGGGTACCATTCGGCTACTAATTTAGCCTATTTCTCCGTTTTGTCTCTGATTAAATGGCCCGCCCATTCCCATTTCAGCTTTTTAGAGTCCAGTACCCCAAGGGTAAAACGGGACCCTATTACTAAGACTCTGCCGTCCGTCTGTCTTTCCGTCAGTCACCAGGCTGTATCTCATGAACCGTGATAGTTAAAATAAAATAAATATTTAAGGGGGCTCCCATACAACAAACGTGATTTTTTTGCCGTTTTTATAGATAATGGTACGGAACTCTTCGTGCGCGAGTCCAACTCGCACTTGGCCGGTTTTCCAAAAAAAGTCCGCTATTTTCGTTTTCTTTCTGATATGTTTATATTTCTGATATGTTAAGGCTTTTGCTTTTATCTTAATATTAAACATACTTATTTCCATGTTGTGTTGGCATATTTGTAATGTATTGTATGTAATGTGTTCTGCTTATTTAAAGCCCATGTTTGGCAACCGTAAGTCAATTAATTAATAATAAGTGTTAATTATTAAATAATATCACTCTGATGTACAATCACTCATTAGTCAATAAACCTTCACACTACAACCTTTTCAAAACTCACCAGCTATCAAAATTCCAGCCAGGCTTCTCTTTAAAAAATATTCAGCAGGACGTCCCAATATTATAATGTTTATTTCGATCGTTGCCCACCGACGCTCGCTGCCGTCAGAACGATCATCGACGCCGTTAAAATCGCACGCTGGATGTATTTCGTGACAGTGAGACGTAATACCTACCTGTATTATTGCGGAACTAGAGAATTTGGAAGCGGCAGAGAAAAAGTTGAAAGTTTCTTTAGTTCTCGTGGATAGGTAGATACATAAAATGGTCGTCGGTGACTATAATAATCCTAATATCCTTACTAACATTATAAACGCGAAAGTTTGTAAGTATGGATGGATGGATGGATGTTTGTTTCTCGCAAAAACGGCTGAACGGATTTGGATGAAATTTGGCACACAGATAGATGAACACATAGGATAGTTTTTATCCCGGTAGTAAGTTCCCGCGGGATAATTTCCGACCTCCACGCGGGCGAAGCCGCGGTTGGAAGCTAGTATAATATTATAAATGTGAAAGTTTGTATGTTTAGATGTTTGTTACTCAATCACGCAAAAACGGCTGAACGGATTTGGATGAAATTTAGCACACAGATAGTTTGTAACCTGGAATAATACAGGATACTTTTATTCCTATCGTACGTTCCCGTGGGATAATTTTTGACCTCCATGCGGGCAAAGCTACTGGCAACAGCTAGTAGTAAATAAAAGTCTTTGTTACACCACAAAACCCATTCAAAACACACAACAAACTTAAAAAAAAAACTGCAAAAATAAACACCGAAAAAGGCATATAATCATAAACTTACGCCATTCTTCTCTTGCTCATTAAAATATAAACATACTATACCGGTCTCTCGTTTAGAGCTGAAAATAAAGCGACACAAATAAATTGATGAACACACCATCGTACAGAATATTTTTCCTGGTTCCTTCGACTTGGAGAATTTGTGCAGTAAGACTTATGGTCGCTGGAGAAAGCCAGAAAAAAAAGAAAGGTACTTCAGTTTGCTTCTAGCTTTTGCCACAGTGACCAAGCTAAAGCTATTCCTTCCGGCTTGCTGCTCAATATTTACGATTTATTCCACTACTCCCCCTATTTTCCCCCCTGAAGGGGATTCTCTCAGGGGGGAAAACTAGACCCTTTTTTCAATCAATTATAAAAAAATATCAATTTTGGGGATTTCCACTTTGCCCCCTATTTTTAATAAAAATAAAATAAAAAAATTGATACCTAATAAAAATACCTGCCTTTCGATCTTCAAAGTCCTACGTAACGACATTTAGCGTATTTATCGAACAACAAAACTGTATTATTCAACGAAACCATAAAGATACAAAAAAGTTTCTACGATAATACCTATATAAAAACGCCGCATAATATCTTTGACATTTAAAGGTCGATTTAAAAGTTAGACTGAAATTTACATAATTATTATCACGATTGATAAATGCCCTCATTTATATCAGGAATATCGATAACGTTTAAGCAGTTAGTGTAATGAGTTTTACAAGATTTTGTCAATTTATAACTTGAAATTTATAATTTATTATTTGTATCGTTTCTCGTGCCGTATCGTCTGGGGTGAATAAATATCATGATAGCACTCTGAATAGTGACGTCCAATTTTGAACACACTTCAACGCGTGTTTAAATGATTAATTAGGTCCAGGGTAAGCCTGAAGATCATTCATTATCTTCGTTATCATTACTTGTCGACGCTCTTTAATAGAATACCTACGCGGTCAAAATGTATGAAAGAGCATTATTATTATTTTTATCAACCGTTGCGCGTTGATATCCCGCCCACCCTGTATACGTACCTACTCCAAAGATACTCTGGTTTTTTATTAACGGTGGCTTCTCCTTTAAAACAAATCATGTGCTAATAAAAATGGTTGTAGTTTGAAGCAAATATGTATCGCTATAAGTACAGATTCTAAAACAAACGAAATCCGAAATTCGCAAAGGAATTTTAGAACAAACTAAGGAACCTCTTCCGTTTCACCTCATATCGGTGTATCAAGCATTTCATATCGAGTTGGGGGCGCGTCGGCATTTTCCGAACCTTCTGGGGCTCCTACGTGACGAGCTTTTACTCCTAAAATATTTGTACTATTCATCGCCCGAGTATTAAAATGTGTGCTATTCGACCTCCCTTATCACACTTTATTTTTTTACGAGTCTCGGTTACTGGTGTAGATTACTGTCGTTGCGAGTTAAAGATTATGACGAGGCGTTATTTTGTGATATCAAATTCTGTTGTTTTCGTTGCATGTACTAACATAACCAAACATCACGCCTGTGTTCCTCGGAGGGATGGGCAGAGGTGGGTGAATCTATTGCAAACAGCCGGGAAATAATGTATGACCCTTAGTCCGACCCGTGGATCACACACACGGGGCTTCATTTTAATATTCAGGCTTGTGAACTAGTGTTCAACAAACATCTTGCTCATTCGTTCATTGGGCAACCCAAGCCGAGCAGAGGTCATCATCTGACAAACCTTTTTCCATTCATAGTGGGGTCAGCTTCCAGTCTAACCAGATACAGCTGAATACGAGTATTTTACATGGAGCGACTGCTTATCTGTCTATCCTCCTCAAACCAGTTACTGAATAATATGATACCCCTTGGTAAGATTGGTAGTCAGACTTTCGGGCTTCTGACGACTTGTAACGACGGTCAAATATCCACGTTCTGAGGCACGGAGAGGTCTCGCTTTTTAATGATGGTCACCCATCCACAGACCAACCACGGCAAGCGTAGCTTAACCTAATCAATCAAACCGTGCGGCTATTACTAGCAGTGGCCATTTAGTAATTAACTAAAAAAACCTATGGCAAATATATAAACTAACAATCTTGACAAAAGTTAAGGTAAATTGTAATATCAATAGACTTAATACTCAATTTCATGTAACAGACTATTCATTACCTTATGACCCTATTTGACCTCAATTAGTGCTCGCACAAAGTTCAATGGTGCTCATTGAACCTAATTCTGGGGATTTGGCTATGATATGTAAAGGTTTCAGGCAATGGACGTAATCAGAACGGAAATTACAAGTCACAGCTGAAACTATTTAACGACTTTTTAGGACCAGGATTAGTTATATAGGAGACTTATTTATATAGGAGTGGTGGCCCAGTGGTAATAGCTGTGATTTACCAGTTGCTGGTCGTAGGTTCGAACCTAGACAGGCGCTTTACTTTGTTTAGATTATTTCATCACCACTGCTATCAAAACGGTGAAGGAACATGACGAAATCGGCATGTCCCCCAAAATTCGAAGACATGTGACATCTAACAACCCGCATTGGACTCGCGTGGTGGATAACGGCCCACTCTCTCTCACAGAGACGAGGCCTGTATCCCAACAGTGGGAAAATTATAGGCTGATAATGCATTGTTTATAAAAACACATATAATCACGCTTGTATTGGCCGAAGGGTTAGGCTAGGTGTACCGAGTTATTGTAGGTAACTTGGTATAGTATGACAGATTCACTGAATCTGTGTGAATTTTTTCCTCAAAAGACCATTTCAGGCAACAATCTACATTGTCTTCACATGATGTCACCAAGATCATGTCTAGACTTTAAAAGAGACTGTGACCTCTGAGTTTGTTTGGGTGTTTCTTCTCAGAGTAGTCAGAGGGGAAACGCTGATCTCACCTGGTTTTTAAAATATGACTGACGTGGAAATGTGTTAGTACAAACCTACTTACAGAAATAAAATCATTTATCATTTTACTGCACCAAAATTTCGCAAGGTAGCCGAGCTCCGCTTTGAGAGTCGGAATTAAAACAAAATATACAGGGTGTAAGGGTAAACACCGTTGTCACTTAAACCATGGGTAGTTGACTTATTTATAAAATAAACGAGCTAGTTAAAAAAAAAACGATCAGTCTACCAATAGTCATAACAGCCAATGGCTTGATAGCCAAGAGCCTCAACCAACACCTGAGGAGGCTCTCGTTGGGCAGCTGGGTCAAGGGCCTGATTCAAAAAGCGGTACTCCTTGACACGGCTCGCATTCTTAGGAGTTTCCTCTCTCTGAAGCCCTGACCGCCGGTAGCTTGGACCCAGTTCCCGATACCGGTGGGCTACTATTTTTTATATTTTTAAATAGTTTCATGTATTTTATATTCTAATATTTAAAAATATAATTTATAATTATGTATTTAATTAAATAAAGGAAATAGTAATAATAGTAATAAGTTTATTGTTCAATTAGGACTAGTTTGGGGTGGTAATATATGAAACAAAGTTAGTGGATGCCGTACTGTTTTTCTAGATAGGTTACAAAGTAACCTGTATTTAGGAGAAATTATCCTATTTCCTACTAATATTATAAATGTTAAAGTTAATAGATGTTTGCACACAATAGATTATAGCCAGGATTAACACTTAGTATACTTTTTATCCCGGTAATATGTTCCCGTGGGATGGTAATTTTTTTCCACCACGCGGGCGAGCTGACAAAAGCTAGTTATAGAATAATAATAAACATAACTGGCGAAATTTGGGTGTAAATCTCTTCGAAAAACTTCGGCGAAAACGCGCATTTTCTTGTCTATTTACATGTGTGTGCATAAATGGTGAAATAAATAAAATAATAAAAAAAATATTTCTGGAAAGAGGAGGCATAGAATCTTCTCTTCATTGATAAAAACCTTTTTTGGCCGAATTATGTCAGAACACCTAATCCATCAAAAATACCGCCTTTGGCAATCGCTAACCTACGTCAACCTACCTCTAACTAACCTTTGACATCACACTATTATTTTAGGCCATTTTATCTCATTTAAATATTATTACAAAAGAAGCCTCTGACATCAAGGCCAGAGGCCAAAAAACTTGTCTTCACCAGTTATTTTAGGCGTAACGTAAGTAATATCAAGGAATGTCCTTATTTAAATATTATTACTTTGACACTGCTCAGTTTTTTCCCCAACTACAAGGTCAATTCACTTTTTCCATTTTCGTATAGTGAACGGCCCGTAGTATCTAATAGGAATGATTTTCCGGGATCCCGAGTATAGCCGAGTGGACCCGACATTGAAAGCCGGAAATCGTATATTCTAACTTGTGACAAGTTTAGCTTGCGGTGCGGACGTGAATTCTGACGTCATTTGATCCTGAAACGATGTAATATCTGATAACTCGCACAATATTGTTCAATATCTATCAGTAAACTATTCCAATAGCACGATATTAGCTTAATATTGAACGGTTATGTTTAACCGGAGGTATGTTGGCTGATGATTACGCTTTAGGCTATGCATAGACGAAACCGTTGCTTCCTGTTCAAGTTAGAAGGGATTACGTTAAGACTGTAGCTTTAAATCTAAGACAGTGTGCACACCAGACAAAAAAGGTTTGCTTGATACAGTGCTCCTTAGGTCTTATTATGCTTAAATGACGCTTGCGGCTGTAGGACACCTTTGTTTTCTGAAAATTGTAAATAAAAATTAAGATGGCGGTGTGAATTCTGATTTTGGTCACGCGCCAAAACATTCTTGTGCAAATTTGGACGGAACAGTTTACCTTGTGCTGAAACAGTTTTTATCTACTCTCATTTATCGAGAAATTCCAATTATAAACTTCAGAACGAGTACCTAATATATTGACATACTTTTAAACTAAACAACAAATTTAAAAATAGAACAGCCTTTCTCTTAATGTTTAAAAAAAAATGACCAATACGATACAGGGAAAATCCAAGAAGTTAATATCACCAAGGAGGGTCCATCAATATTTTTTTTGTAATTAAACGCATTTACGGGACGCGCCATTCTTATAATATAACAAAACTATTTCTTCTATATGAGAGTGTCTAAATTAGTGTCTGAAATTGCACGTAACTAGGTATTATAGCACTCGTGTGATAGGTACCTACTCACTTTCGTGTTTTGATACCACTCATTACGCAAAAGTTTCATAAATAAACTACTATTTCAATCCAGCATTTGATTTTTGTTAAACCGTTCTATGGCTTGACTTTACTCAATTCTGTTATACAAGAAATTGAATGTAGATATAAACCTATTTTGTCTATTCGCTGGCTATAAGTAAACAAAATAAAAGTGAACCAAAAAGCCATTCCAGTTTCCAATATATAAAAAACAACAACCAATCGCGAAGAAGTTGATTAAAAATCATGCAAGGCACTAGCAACTGAAGTGAAACGTGACCAATGCAAAACGGAATGAGCGAACAAAACGCGAAACTACGGCCATGCTACGAACACAATCCATTCATTCATAATCTTCGCGCATCGTAAAAGACCGCGTCGACGACGGTAAACAATGCTGTCAATTGCACCGTTGTTAAAGAAACAAAACATTGGACGTAAACCTTTTTTTTACTACTAACCAACATCTTAAAATAGATCGTGGACCCTGACCTTTAATGACTCTTTCTTCTGAGTGACAAAAGAAAACAGTTGGTAACTAACTGTCTAACTTAATGCTGAAGCCGCAATAACTCAATTACAGCTCCATCCAAGGGTTGAACGCACTACAAAAAACTCGTTACGAAATTCAGACGAATATTAAAATAGTCTAGGTAAACTTTGTGGTAAAAGGTTAGCCCGGCTTGCAACTGTAGAATTTTTAATCTATCTAGATAAAAGGCCACAATGAAATTTTCGGATACTCAAGTGTTGCTATAACGCTAACAGAGAAACGTAAGGATTAATTGGAAACGTGAGTTTGTGCAGATTTATTGAGGAAATCTTGTTAAAGGTTCTTTGAAAAAACAAAGATGAAAAAGAAGAAAAACAGCGTGGCGACGATCTCATCTTTACTTTCATACTTCAAAAGACAACCACATTTTAGATTAGACCCTCATCGCTTCATTCAAGCAAAAAACAATACAAAGTACATTAATTAACACGAACCGGACCGAAATTTAATTACGCCGTGCGTAAGTTATGCTAATTCTTCGGCCGATTATAAGATTAAGTTGAGTGTGAATTACTGTCGTTCCTTATAAGAAAAAGGCGGGCTCGTTATCCCGCCTTGTTGTTCTTCGGGTGATTACATTGCGGGAGAATCCCTCGGCGCATTTCTCGTACCTTGAACGGGCTGCCGGCGGTTTCGCAATTTAGTTGGAACGGGCGATGAGAAAAATTTGCGGCGGAGGACGCGGAGCGCTTGCGCGCGGCAGCACGCGGCGCGGCGACCGCGGCACGGCAGCCCCGCAGTCCGCGGCGCGGCGCGACGCGATTAGTCTGCGCCTGTACGCTTCTCCACGCTTCGCAAAATCCCGCGCTCTCCCGCGCACCCCCCCGCACGTCAAACTAACTAATTGATTTATACCCTCAAACATTAGTAAGCAAACTTACAACAACTTTATATGAGACGCAATCCACAGTGCTGTGAACTTTTTTTTTAATGGATAACTCTAAGTTAAGACTTTAAAGTGTATTTAAGCTCGTCAAAGTTTTTTTTTTTCATAATTTATTTAATGTTGGTGCCGGAGCAGCAGCAATATGTCATGGTAAAATGACACTGGATGAATGATGGTAAATATAGCTCTTTGTGTTAAGTTTGTGTATCACGCTGACTCACGGTGACAAAAATGAGCTAATGGATTCTCTCGCACAAAATAGACAGAAATAAAACGTGAATTTTAAAAGTCTGCATCATTTATTATCACGTCACCAACACAATTTGTATGAATAAATGAATATCTAATCTGTTATTTCGTCTTTACATAATAATATAGCGAGTTCACTGAAACTGACAGAAAGACTTCATTACAGCGTGAAATTTAATATAAAATAACGAATGCCACGGTGCCGGCTACTTTTTAATTCTACATTTTAACGTCTTTTCTGAATATTTATTTTAACGTAGTAATGTTCGTTATTAAAATTTATGAGGCAATATTATTATTGTTTCATCTTTTCTATGCTCGTTTTTTTTGTTTATACCTAGTTATTTATTCTTACACATTGATATGCCATACGTTTTATTTTAGTAATAATTTAGGATAATATTTACATAATACAGGAAAAGTTTTTATTCAGTGTGCAAACTTTAACCATGAATTCAGCATACCATTCTAGACCCCCAGCGAATAAATTATTCGTCGGTTTTGCAAAAAAAAATTAGCCTTCCTAAAATAACCTACGCGGTCAAAATGTATGGAACAGTTGTTTTTTTTTTTTTGTATAACCGACAAAAAAAATCTGCGCTGGGGGGTCTAGAATGATATGCTGAATTCATGCTTACAGTTTGCGCACTGGATAAAAACTTTTCCTGTATAATAAGCTAACAGTCTTAAAATAATAGTAAGTATATTTTATTGATTTAAAATACGAGCGGAATTTATATTTAAAACAATGTTCGTCTAAAATAAAAACCAAATTTGCCAACACAGAATAATGATAGCTCGTCATTGGTTGTGCGACTTCTGTATTGGCTAATTGAGCAATCAACGGTCTCATTAAGACACTTCCTATTTCCTCGTTCGCGCCACATCGAAAGGGGAGATGTTTTTTTTTTCATTATTTACTTATTCATTTTATTTACATTATTTTGAATTATTAAGCTTTTTGTACTGGTCTTCTTTGATCCAAACGTTAATGCTATATACTATTTAACAGTAGGTATATGTTGCCAAGGAAATTCGGTGATGGCAAACATTTGTAAGAAAACATGTATTTAAAAGTTAGCAAGAGAGGAAGAAGTAGTAAAGCTTACAGGTTTTTGTGATGTTTCGGTTTATATTTAGTTTTGTTACTTAAATAATAAACAAAAAAAGGTTATCAAAGCACTTTCATTTGTGAAACAGAGACTTTTGTAGATATTTCTTACTATAACCATCAATTTTTTAATGCTCACTGGTCTACACCAGTTAACAGAACTTTAACTTTAATAGGGGAACCTATTGGATGCAAAATATTGTTGGTCAGTGTTCCCCTATTAAAGTTAAAGTTCTGTTAAAGTTAAAAAAAAATACTTTATGTTTATAAAACTACACAGGATATTCTTCCATTGGTCTAGTAATCTTGTTAGTTAGTAAGCGGCTTGTATAAGGGTCGAAGTTCAATTCATATTTGAATTATGATAACAGTAATTCATGTGTTCTAGTTTGTTGTGTTGCATTAGATCCAGTTTATACTTTTAGGTACATTTTAGATGCGGTTGATCGTCAGTTTTCAATGATCGTTTATTTTTAAAAGGTTGAAGCGTTTCTGTTTCTTACTTTTCTAATGTAAATCAACCTTCAGGTTACGCACCTGTTTTTCTAAGTAAACTATCGTCTGATGCTGCTAATGTTATAAATGTGAAAGTTTATATGTTTGGATATTTAGATGTTTGTATGTTTGTTACTCAGACACGCAAAACCGGCCGAACGGATTATACTGACATTTGGCACACAGATGGTTTAATACCTGGATTAACTTATAGGATAATTTTCATCCCGATAGTACGTTCTCATGAGATAATTTCCGATCTCCACGCAGGCGAACCCGCTGGCAAAAGCTAGTATTGGATAAAGCTGCTTTATATTGTAGATAGAAATAGAAACAGTAAAAGAATACTTCTCTTGTATCGAAACAAACAATACAAGAATAACACAACACGTGGTAAAATATTGCCCAATCAGCAATGTGCAGGTAGTGCGGCTGACTTAGCTCGGGTGCTCCGGACATTTAAGAATTACCACTTCTGGAGACTGACTTATGGTACCTAGGTATACCTACCTCTTGTTATCTATATATCTATGAGTAACTTAAGCTCAGACCACAGCACGATATAATCTATATCTAATATTTATGCATATGTTCGTATCTGTGTGACGGCGTTGTTCTAATCAAAACATTACCTATTATTTTAAATATTTAAAAATGTAGTTTTAAATGTTTCTTTTTAAAAAATATTTAAAAATGTATTTATAATAAGTAATAAAATAAATAAACGACATAATAACATTACCTCCTATAAAACTTACATATAAAAAACTACGTTTTGTCAAATAGTAGCAAGTTGAAGTGTGGTTGGGTCGCTAGCCATTTATAAAACTCAAGACTTCTTCAAACTCAAAACCACGAAATAAACAATGAAAGATAATATTAAGGGGCATTTAAGAATTGGAAATGACAACCAAGAAACTATTTGTCGTTCCAAATTCGTAATTTTCCTATACAGTTCTCAGATCCTGGCTTCCAGCCAGTACTACGGAATGTACTGGCAGTTTTGGAACGTATTTTTGTGAATTTGCTTCGAATTTTAAAATACGATTTTAAAACTCGATAAGACACTGCTATAAACTTCAGAGGTGTACGGAGGAATTTGGCATAAGGTGTGTTCGAAAACGGGTTGATAAAAGATTTCTTACCTCGCTGTAAAATAATTTAACGCCTGTAGTATCTAAAGGGATAGACAGAGGTATTTTGTATAACCTTACTTTGTCAGCTATGATTGAAAGACCTACGTACGGTAATTGGGACCAAGTCTTTTATCCATTAGCTTCATTTTTCTGACTGATCGAGACCTTGACAGTTTAAAAGTGCCTGCAAATTGTATAATTTAAATAAATAATTGAGTTTAAGTTTGTCAATAACCGGGAAAAACTTGTGCCTGTGCTATTATTCACAATAAAAATAACCCAACAGCTTTTTGACCGACTCGGGGATCGAACCAGTAATCACCGCCATAGGTTTCATTATCGTCTACCTAGCCTTTTCCCCAACTAAGTTGGGGTCGGATTCCAGTCTAACCAGATGCAGCCAAGTTCCAGTATTTTTAATGGAACCACTGCCTATCTGACCTCCACAACCCAGCTACTGGATAATACTATACCCCTAAGTAAGACTAATGTTCAGATTTTCGGGCTTCTGACGCCCCGTATAACTACTGTCAAAGATCCACGAATAAAAGCCAAGACCAACGGGTTAACGTGCTTTCCAAGGCACGCAGGGTCTTAGTATGTATAGATGGTCACCAAACACGGACCAGCCGCGGCAAGCGTAGCTTGACCTGATCGATCGACCCGTAGGTAGAGCCTTATAAATATGGCACATATTATTTAGACCTACAGTTCGTTGCGGTAGATTCCACTAGACATTCAAAAAACCCTTAGCGAAATGCTGACGCCGACAACCAAATAGCTTTATTTTATCTATCATACCGCTTTGCCCAAATGGATTGGTCCATTTTTTTTACAAAAATATTTCAGCACTTTGCTATTCAGTCGAGCTAGTTCTATCGCTCATCGTATTTTTTCTTTCCTTATTTTTGGCAAAGTGCTCATATTCAATCACCGAAATTTTCTAGAAGTTTTCCGGTGAAGAGGCTCCCGCAGACAGGTGCAACGCGACTTTAAGGGAACAATTTATGTGAAAAGTTCATGGAAATTTATCTACTAGAGTCGCGTCGCACCGGTCTGCGGTAGCCTAAAAAGTGCAAAAATGAATTTCACCAGAATAACGATGAAAATTAATATAGTTGCTTAGTTCAGATCAAGAAAAGAAAACGGATTATTTGTCACGGAAACAGATGCAATCAAAAAGGATAAGTAAGATCATTGATTGATTCAATCTTAAAGTCAAACCTGCTTCATCAAAATACAAGTAGATAGGCACTAGGTACAGTTAGGGAATTTCATTGTTGATGAAATTGACCAACTACTCCAATTTGCCATTTCATACTTTGTCAAAGAATTATAGTTCTAATTTGAATACGTATATGGACGATTTAAGTTGGTAGTCATTTTGATTAATTTACGGGTTGACATTAAGTTATGTGGTTTTGACTTTGGCAAGATAGGTAGGTAGCCTACATATCACTTCTCTAAGTATCGGTTTGTCGATATTCATAATTATGTATATCTGTAATGCTGTAATGTGTGTTTTAATATCTGGATTATCTCATATACCATTCTCGAGAACAATTTTAGTCAGCCGTTTTCTATATCATGTTCCAATATAATTTAAGTGTCATCATTTAAAATACGTAGGCTTTTAACATACCCAAATATGCATAGGGTAAAGTAAGTTTCCAATAACATAATGTTTTGCCAAAATTAAATAAAGATTAGCTGGAATTTTCCAGCTACCCTCCATTACCCAAATTATACCTAATAAATAATATTAGCCGTTTGGGTGCGACGGTAATTAAATTTAGCGCTTATGGCCCTCATTAATAAAGTCCATATTACGTGTTAATTAGTTTTAATTCACATACTTTCGCGTATTTTTTAAGCCACACCCTTCGCCTGTATTCGTTTTAATTGATAAAATTTTTGGCTCGTTCGTATTTGGGTTAGTAACTTTGAAATTATTTCTATTTATTCTTTAAATTAAAATTTCATGTAGATTTTTGGAATCAAATCCTGTATTATATGAAACGCACATATTATATGTAGATATTTTTACGAGCACATTATTTTTGGTCCTGTTCACAATGCTTTTCGTTCCTGAAATAAAATCTAATTCTAAGTCATCCTGCAATAAAAACTCTTTATTTTGCTGTTACCTAATTAACAGTAGGTACCAGGCTGGTACTTTGCAACGTAATGTTATAAGTTAAAAAAAATGTTTATTGCATCAACATAGATAACTTAATCTAGTTACAATGGGGAGAATCCTGCTAAGCAATAATTTGCTTGTGTTAGGATGCTCCGTCCTTCCCCAGGTTATTTAATTTATATTAGGTCTTTACCTATGAAATTGCCGTTTTGCAGTACTGGCCATTTCAAATCAAAATAATTTTTGTTTGGGTAAGAATTCTAATTTCAAATTAATTTTATTTTAAAAACATGGATTTTTTTTTCCAAAAGTAGTCATTTGTTTATTGATTAGTGTTACATTTTCATCGCATTTCAATCTTTTTCGTCATCATGGATACGTTAAAAATTCGAGTAATTATGGAATATGAGTACCGTCGTGGCAGCAACGCGGCACAAGCGGCACGCAACATCAACGACGTTTACGGAGCTAACACTACAAACCAACGCACCACCTGTTATTGGTTTGCTCGCTTCCGTTGTGGAAATTTCGACCTGAAAAATGAACCTCGCGGTCGTCCGAAGACTTTGGTCGACAATGACGAATTAAAGGCGATTGTGGAAGCTGATGATACACAATCTACGGCTGAATTAGCAGCAGCTTTCGACGTTAGCGTCAAAACAATATTGGTCCATTTGCGTCAAATTGGCAAGGTAAAAAAGCTTGACAAATGGGTGCCCCACGAACTCAATGATCGTCAGCGCGAAGTACGCGTCGAGACGTGCCTTGCACTGCTCAACAGACACACAAATGAAGGAATTTTGAACCGCATTGTTACCTGCGATGAAAAATGGATTCTGTTTGATAACCGCAAGCGCTCAGCAAGTTGGTTGGATCCTGGTTCAGCACCTAAACAATGCCCTAAACGAAAACTTACCCCTAGAAAAGTGATGGTCACTGTTTGGTGGTCTAGCGCCGGTGTGATTCATCACAGCTTCTTACCAAACGGGGTGAGCATTACTGCAGATGTGTACTGTGAAGAACTGAACACAATGATGGAGAAGCTGGCACATCTCCAACCAGCATTGGTCAATCGCTCGTCTCCGCTGCTCCTGCACGACAACGCGCGACCTCATACTGCACAGCAGACGGTCTCCAAGTTGCAAGAACTGGGGTTGGAAGCTCTCCGTCATCCGCCCTACTCACCAGACCTTGCGCCTACAGACTACTACTTTTTCCAGAATTTGGATAACTTCTTGGCGGGAAAAAAATTCAATACCCGAGAGGCAGTACAAAATGCCTTTGAAGAATTTGTTGCCTCCCGTCCAGCTGATTTCTTTAAGAAGGGCATCAATAAACTGCCACTGCGATGGCAAAGATGCATTGATTGCATGGGTGATTACTTCGATTAATACAAATAAAAAATACATGAAAAAAATTCGTTTAAATTTTTTCATACAAAACGGCAATTTCATAGGTAAAGACCTATTATTAAGTTATTGAGCCTATACAAAATAATTACATAAACTTAAACAATTAAAAACAAAAGTATGAACAGAAAACATCAAAAAGCGCGCTGGAATGTGTGTATTCTGTAAGGAAATGGTGTGCTGCAACGCAGGATTGCCTTTCTTAGTAGTGGTCATAGTACCTATTATTGGTTCATTATCTTTAACATCATGTGCCGGTATATAGCAGTTCATCGTAGACGTGGTACGACAGCTCCCCTGACTTTGTCGCCATTAGCCGCCACGCAACCATAGATGCGACGCTCTGCTAGAGTGACTGTTACCAGCCAGTATCACTCTTATCTTCTTACCTTTTCGGTGATTCCCGCAACTTCGTAACAAAACAAGATGGCGCCACTTGCTGCGCCGTCTACCATTGTTCTAAATATAAACAGACAATTGTAAGATAACATGCAATACCAAAAAAAAGGGATTTTCTTGCATTGGTTGGAATTATGAGAATTTTCCAGTGCCATCTGTGCACACATTTAAATTACAGTAATCATTCTCCTAACTTTATTCTTATTTATGTTGGGGTCAGTGCAGCCTTCTTTTTACGTAAATCTCTATTAGCCGTCATTTGAGTCCATGTTTGCACGGACTTAAAAATACCGCGGCGGTATTTTTCAGCGAACTTTGAAATTCGAACAGTGTGTTTTTCGTCGCGCTGGGACGCACTCTGTTGGATTCTCAATGTTCGGTTCAATACCGAGAGCTGAAGTTCCATTGCCCGATATTTTCACGTCCGTGCGAATGTGATCTTAAAATCAAAATCAAAAGTCATTTATTCAAATTAGGCTGAGAATCAGCACTTTTCGAACGTCAAAATATATAAGACAGTCCCCCAAAAACGCCCACCCATCACCACTTCCTAGTGCTTTAGCTGGGAAAAAGAAGTGGCCGAACAAACTCCCCAGCAGCACAGCTGTCTGTTTAGTCAGATAGACTAGATTCTATACATAGGTACATAGATAAAGTAATATAAACATTACGAGACACAGAACATTAATTAAATAATTAGTCATACTTAAGTCAGCCAGCCATGCCAATATACCAACAAATAAAATGAAAACTTAACTCGAGGACAAAGAATAATTAAAAAAATATGTAAATAAAGCATAATACCAAAATAAGAGCCTCCTGATATTAACGGCGTGATAGCTTATGTTCACATAGCTGTTACTGTGTGTCACTTAGTTATTACCACCTTCTAGATATATCGTCTTTGACACCACTTATCCATCGTTCTACGGTATCCTCTACCCATATATCCAGATAAAATAACAGTATTAATACTTTCATAGGATAAGTTACGCTTGAAGTGTAGAGAGATCTTATCTTTGTGTTGTCTATGCATTACGTCATTCACGTTGCGAGCAGACAACATTTTGAAACTTATGAAGCAATGGATTAGGTAGACATCGAGGTTTGTAGGTTAGTAGGTATTTTATTAAAATCAACAAATATTGTTAGAGGCGTACCTACGTTATTAGATATTCAACTCAGCCCAAACCTGGTGCTGCGAAATTTATGTTTGGTGTATCTCGCTTCAGAATTCGCTAAAGCTCCTAATGCATTTGAGCAGGCTGCAATGTAGACATAGACATTCAAATATGAAGTGAAGTAGGTTGGTTTTGGCAATATAATTTGGTTCACAATAAGTATGGTAGGTACCTATTCAGTAAACGTTACAGTTGCTGTTTTAGTCAAAAAGTCTACTGTTGAATCAAAGCGATGCGAAGCTGACGGCACGGTTGGCGTAGTGGTTAAGCGATTGACTGCTGCGCTGCGTGTCGCGGATTCGATTCCCGCACGGAACAAATATTTGTTTGACCTACAAGTAGTTGTTCCGGGTCTGGCTATTTGTGTATGTGAGTTTAAATGTTTGTAAACGCACCCACAATACAGGAGAAATTCCTAATGTGGGGCAATGTTTTTTTTTTTAAAGTACTTTTTTTTAAACGACAAAATAGACAGTTTAAATACATGTGGGCCTGCTACAGGTAACTATATCTCTACCTAACCATTTGGAGAATACTAGCGTGATGATATTGATGCTTAGTTACAAAAAATTCGGCAGAGCCTTCTAGAATAGTTGCCCGTATTTACCTAATAAGAACTGACTACTTAATTGATTTGTACTTAGAAAAATTACTCGCTCACTCAACTGAGATAATCGATTCGTCTTATACCTCTAACCGTTGCACACTTTTATCCATACAAACACCTATAAGTTTGTATGACAGAAAGTTGTTGACTACTAAAAAACTTAAGTCTTGTTTCCTATTCAAAAAAATGATTTTTGAACTCACTCGCCCGAAAAGTGGCTATTATTGCACAGCTGTTAAGTTACCGCAAACTATTTTCCTATTTATTTACCATAATGTCAACCTGACATTTCCGCCCTACAGTTCATCAAATGCTTCGAAAATACTCTTATAAGTAAGCTTGTTAACCTAATCGCTCACTCGACTAAGATAATCGATTCGTATTGTACCTCGAACCGTTGCACAACTTTTTTCCATACAAAACGCCCTATAAGTTTGTACTTACCACAAAACGTTTTCCTATTTTTTTACCATAATATCACTTTGACATTTCCTCCCTACCATCCATCAAATTTGACAAAAATACTCTTATAAGCTTGTTAACCTAATCGCTCACCCGACTGAGATAATCCATTCGTTTTGTATCTTTAGCCGTTTCACAACTTTCTTCCATACAAACGCCTATAAATATGTGTTGCAAAAAGTTGTGCAACGCAACGGTTTATTAGGAAATCTCGTTTATTGACAACTAATGGCCGACTCCTATAATTTACGGAAAGTTGTGGGTTAGAATTCAATCTCTTGTATCTACCAATAATGAAGCATAGATCAAGCAATCTTCGCATAGTACCTAGTCTTATTTGGAAGTAGCTATCACAGGTTTGAATATAAAAAATGCTAACATTGGTAAGCAAAACCATCATTTTTTGTTTATAGCAACCGAGCTGTTGTTGATGTTTCTCACTGAGTGATTTTTTTTTCAATACACTCGCTCGAAAATTGGCTCTTATGGCACAGCTATTAGGTTACCAAAAACCATTTTACTATCTATTTACTATAATCATATCACTCTCAAATTTCCGCACTACCGTCCATCAAATGTGACGAAAATAATCTTCCAAGCTTGTTAACCTAATCGCTCACTCGACTGAGATAATCGATTCGTCTTGTACCTCTAACCGTTGCACAACTTTTTCTACACTAACTTATAGGTAGGTACATAACTACATCAATCAAGTCTCGTGCCTTACTGAGTGAAATACTTTTTTTACAGTTTATAATTTTTTCATGCTTTTTTACGTTGATACTTTGAAACGCACAAAAGATTATCTACATAATTATATTAATAGTTGATCGCTGACTATTTACAACACCGGCAAGAATTCCGTCAAACAAGCAACTCGTTTTAATTGCCAGCTCTACTGAAAACCAGCCACTCTACTCTTCGAGAGGCAGTGAGTGGGTTGGTATTTCACATGTCTTCGAAATTTTGGTTCCTAGGACATGCCGGTTTCCTCACGATTTTCCTTCACCAGTTTGGGAACAGTGGTAATGAAATTATGTAGATAAATTAAATCTGCCTGGGTTTGAACTCACGACCTACAACTCGTAAGTTGGAGTCGCTACCATTAGCCACCAAATAGAAAAAAAAAAACAAAATCTTGTGATATCTACCCACCTGCATAGGGTGTCGGGCCCCGTGCGGGTGAGTAGATGTCACAAGTTTACGTTTTTTTTTTAAAGGTTGGCTGTGGACCACTCCCTATCATAGAAAGGAGTCATGTATCCCAGCAGTGAGAACATTATAGGTTGAAATACTTCCATTAGCCAGAAACAACAATCAACTTGACCAAACACGATACTCCGTATCATATATCCTGAGCATCATTACACAAACGAAAAAATGATAATACATAAACACCACACAGGTAACATTATTTGTCAGGTCATTACGGCTAATCATATCCAGGAGGCACTGACTGATCCTTATCAGTAACACAATACCCCCTCACTGCTCAGTAATGATCTTGTTGATAAGGGCGAATCACCCGTCATTGTCGACTGATTGTGATATACATGATGCTACGGACAATAGCCAGCTGATTATAGGAAATAGAAACTTACTACTCGTGCCTACTGGGCAAAATTTCTTAGTAATTGCACGGACTTGTGTGATAAAGATAGTGGTGATAGGAATGATATTTCGCACCTTTAGAATTATAGAGACCTAATGCGAAATTAGCCGCAAGCAAAATTATTTAGAATTATTAGAATTATAGAGACCAATTTTGGTTGCGGCTAATTTCGCATTAGGTCTGTATAATTTTAAAGGTGCGATTTGGAGTTATTATCGATGTTTATTTTCAAGGCTTCGTAGTATGAGTCTTAAGTTAGTTTTAATACCAGACTGTTTAAAAAACCCTTCAAATATCGTTTGATATCATCCAAAGAAGCCGTGCCCTTGGTATGTATATACCCTTTCCGTTACACGTTGTATAGTTCTCTTCTGTATCTTGTCTGCTAGGCAAACTCATGAGTCTGATAACAATAGAAACAACACTTTTATGAAAAAAAAAAACATTAAGGATCAAAAAACCCTTCAAATATCGTTTGATATCATCCAAAGAAGCCGTGCCCTTGGTATGTATATACTCTTTCCGTTACACGTTGTATAGCTTTCTTCTGCATCCCGTCTGCTAGGCAAACTCATGAGTCTGATAACAATAGAAACAACCCTTTTATGAAAAAAAAACATTAAGGATTATGAAACCTTTCAAATATCGTTTGATATCATCCAAAAAAGCCGTGCCCTTGGTATGTATATACTCTTTCCGTTACACGTTGTATAGCTTTCTTCTGCATCCCGTCTGCTAGGCAAACTCATGAGTCTAATAACAATAGAAACAACCCTTTTATGAAAAAAAAAACATTAAGGATTATGAAACCTTTCAAATATCGTTTGATATCATCCAAAAAAGCCGTGCCCTTGGTATGTATATACTCTTTCCGTTATACGTTGTATAGCTCTCTTCTGCATCTCGTCTGTTAGGCAAAGCCATAAGTCTGATAACAATAGAAACAACATTTTTTATGAAAAAAAAACACAATCTTACTTTTTAATTATTAAAATATAATATTGGTTAGATGAGCTGGACTCCATTAATAAAGATTTGTCCTTGACAGCTCTAGACAGAAAGAGATGGAAAGACAGTAGAGAGTCTTTTGCCCAGCTGTGGGACGTTAATGGCTAATTATCATCTGCCTAGCCTTTTCCCAACTATGTTCGGGTTGGCTTCCAGTCTAACTGAATGCAGCTGAAAGAAAAATAAAAAAATAAAATATTAGGTAGACAACATACTCGTAGAACATCAGAAAATCTTACTCCATAATACGCAAGGATTTACCATAATCGCTGCTTTGACCATCTTTTGCTTAATATCTCTTCAATTCTTCTACTTCCAAAGGCTCGTTTTCAGCACATTGAATAATATACGCATACAATAACGTTAATAACACTGAAGTAACAAAACGCCCCAAATTGGCTTATAATGACTTAATAACTTTACACTCCGAACAAAGAAGGAGAGTATTCACAACAGCCCAATTTTTGCGAAGAATTTTCGACGCCAACAATTTGGTAATTACATGCCTAACAATTATTGGGGCCTCAGCACAGCAATTAGCAGCTTGATGCTGAAAATTGCTTCTCGATTAAGTAATTACCAACCAATTGAATTCCGACATCAAAGAACGTTCCTACTCGCATAAATAATATTAGATTATTCGGTGTTAAAGTATCAAACCCAAGAGAGAAGATTAAGATGCTAATTTTATTTTGATGTAGGTAAGCGAAAATGGAAAATAAAGGAAAAGCGACCACGGCCCAGAAAACTTAACAAGTGACAGCTTTCTAGAGGTTTTGGCCCTGACAAGGGTCAACGAAACCCTTGGATGCAAGCCCAGAACCTTTCTAAAGTGATCCATAAGTTACGTTCAACAGCGTCTCTCTAAAAGATAGGGCTAAAATCATTACGGCTAAACAAAAAGATTAGATCCCTTATCACGTTTACCGGATTCCTTATAACGAAAGGAAAACAATAAAACAAAATAAAACGTCGCCCAATACCACGTTAAGTCACATCACTACTGATCCACTTCCCTGGAGATGAATGTATTAATATTCTTCCTCCGTCACCCTCGGGGGATAAACGAAAAAGTTTTCCACCGAAAAAAATATATTAAAATGAAAAATACGTGGCAACTATATTAATAAATTCGTTTCACGTCCGATACATACGTTCCGCAGACATCGGTGTGGGGAATTTCAACAAGGTAGACAGTGTAATGTTGTTACTAGGGAAGGGCCGATTAATCGAGGTTCAAATTTGGCTTCCGTGTTTCTTTAGGGGAGCGCGAACGGCCTGAGGACAGCGTTTATTTGAATAAAAGGGTTGGTTTACGTAGTCGTTTTAAGCAAAAGTCAATAAAAGGTTCCCTGGAAAGGTCAACAACCCCTAATACCTACACACCAATATTTTTTCTATCAGATCAAACAGAAAATAAACACGAATGGTCTTGATATTTTAGTAACTAAGCTTTTTCTGATCTAAATTACATATTCCCCGTCCAAAAACACAGAAAATAATTTCCGAAACTCGAAGAATTTAGGACGAACAGAAACATGGAAGCGAAAATAGTCCCAGCGAATTCTACGCAAAAAACAAATGCATAACTCTTGCGAACGATCTCTGTCGGAAAATAACAAAAGTATCCGAACATCGTCCTCGGCTCAAATGGTAAAAAGGGCAAAGATTCGACGCTGCTTGGCCGAAAAATTGCTCTCGTCCGGACTCAAACGGTTACACATAGAAGTATTATAGGGCCCCCCTACCAGGCATTTGTATAGCTTGATCGTTTTCTCGATATTTCTTATATTGCCTAGGTTTTTCTTAAATATTTGGGTCAATTGACAGTCTAGCTAAGCTGAAAATAAGACATATTTTACTGTGATAGATAGCTAATCGTTTCACAATCAAGTAAATAATCATTCACCATCTGCCTACCCTTTTCCCAACTAAATTGGGGTCAGTTTTCAGTCTAGCTGCATACAACTGAATACCCTTATTCTACATGGAGCAACTGCCTATCTGTCTTCCACCACTCAGTTACTGAGTATTACGAGACCCCTTGGTAAGACTGGTTGTCAGACTTTCGGGCATCTGACGACCCGTAACGACTGTTAAAGATCTACAAATGACAGCCGGGACCAACGGCTTAACGTGCTTTCCAAGGCACGGAGGGTACGTAAAAATGGTCACTCATCTAGTAAAGCATATGGAATACTATGAAAGAGGATACCGATCCCCTATATGGGTAGAGGATACCGTAGGACGATGGAGGAATTGTGTGAAAGACGAAGGGGTTTTGGTTTGTAAAAATAGTCATCCATCCACGGACCAACCGCGGCAAGCGCGGCTGATCGTAATCGATCGACCCGTGCGGCTGTAATTACCGGTGATCGGATAATCTGGTGCGTATATACCTAAACTTCTTCCCACGAAAGAATAATATGGACAATCCTTTCTGAATGTATAAGTAATCCCGGGTTCCCAAGATTGAACAGTTTTGTAAAAACAACTATAACAAACCTAATGAAATTATAGCACTAGTTATCATGATTTAGTATCTTTATTTTCTTCAAAACAAATGGAATATCAACAAAAAATTATAATGTTTAAATTGATTTTTCTATCTAATAGATTAGTGATAGAATCGCCTAACTCATTGTATTTTATGCGAACAGAAGACTAAAAAATATTAATATTTTAAAATTTCCGGGATCCGGGATTCTGTATTATTCTTTTGTGGGAATAAAAGTGAAGTTTAGGTATATTAGCGCCCGATTATCCGATCACTGGTTATGACTTAACCACAAGCACCCAGTAACTAAAAATTATACAATATAGTGTCTAATCTCAAAGTATTTATCTTAAATAGGAGGGCAGATCAGTCGAAGATCGATAACCAGCGCGGCTCCGGGTTAAAGCCTTTCAAACTCGATTTTTCTGATCATCTGATCAAATGTTTGTTCGACTAATATTGTGATAAACTCGTCGCCCCTAGTCCTTAAAGCAACTTTATTTAATCAAGAAAGAGTTTTCTATCTTGCTTAGAGATAAACTGTCTTTGTGTGACGACTGATATAATGGAAATTTCTGATAAATTATTGAAATGTAGATCATAGAGGTTTTTTTGAGTTCCGAGAAAATGTTCCTAAGAACACTCCGTAACTACTAAATATTATTATATTTATTCCCGATAAGAGTCACTTAGCTCTACCTCCAAAGAAAATACAATAAGGTTCTGCGAATAATGAAATATGCTAGACTTCTAAGATGTTGATAGTAAGTTTGTAATGTCATAAGACACACATTTCACAAAAAAAAACTGTGTTTAAAACTTCTTGATGGTACGTAACATTTGCAGTGTTTTTTTTGACATCCTATAGGTATTAACCCACTGCTTGGCAAAGGTTCTCTGACCATTTCGTCATTAATAAAAAATCTAAGTCGTGACATTGGATTCGTTCTTGATAAATTGGAATTTATTAACTACGATTACTATTCATCGCATTTCCACTTTAAAATACCTTTAGTTTGCAAAAAGACAAGTACCATAACGCAATTAACCTAAGCTATGATAACACTTCTATTTCAACAGAAAGATTCTAAAAGATGTCAAGCATTCGACCTTTCACATGGCAGCTAGTAAACATTTTTGTAGAAAACGTAGCAAATTCTGACCAGACAAAATCTATTACAAGTTGACCCAAGTATAGCCCGCTTAATATCCTTAGCATAAGGAAATTTCTGAGCATTTCTTGACCAGTACGTCGGTATGCACTCGAGGTAGCCAAGTACCTGTGTGAGGAGAATTCCATTCCCAAGATGCTCGCATTATGAATAAGGATCCTAAGGTGTACGTGCATGAAGAAGATCCACATAGTAAGAATATACCTACTTGGTTGTCCACTCGTATAGTAAACTGCACGATTCAATTTCGACAATTTGACTCCGACAGTCGCGTTATGTCATAGCACTAAAGGTGGTTTTCGTAGTTCAGTTGTTACCACTGACATTTGGTTGATGGTACTGATAATATATCGACTTGGTCTATCCTCTTGTGTTAATAATTTGTCTGGGAAATGCTGGTGTGACTCCAGTGCCGCTAGACAGTGCGCATACTGAAACAGTTTTGTATACGAACAGTTGTTTTGTATGGTGTCTAAAAATATTGAAGAGATCATGGTTTTCATAGAGCGCCTACAATATAATAGAATAGACATTTGTTTTGCAAATATAGGTAATACGTAATAGGTGTTATGATACATTAAAGTTAAGCCAATATTTCACCATTCGGCATGCAAACATTTATATTATCGTTCAAAGCCATATACATCAATCCCGACCAATTCAGCAAATTTGTATCTCTGATAAAAACTCAGTAGCACTGCAGTACGCTTTATCCATGAAAAATTACGTAGTCTATTCTTAAACAGCACTATTAGCCTAGTCTGCCTTTCGACGCTTTAATTCAGTCGGTTCAGTCTTACTCTTAATTTCGGTGCTATAATAATATCATAACATTTCGATAAACACTTCATAATAATCTGGACGATAAATGTGAGAATAGTATTAATTCCCTGCGGCGTATATGTAAGTGACTGAATTCATTTAGTTCGCAGCTTTACTCGTGTGGAAGTATTGATTGCCAAATGTGACCGAGAAATTTTCTTATTAACTTATTGGGTGTGACATATATAATCTAACAACATACGAACACTGTATTCTATAATAATTGATTAGAGAAATATACTGGATGTCAAAATATATTAACCCAATAAACGTACCCAGAAAATAAATAAAAACTGGACGTATAAGCTTCAAAGGCAATTGTGAATGTGCTAAGAGCGTGACTTTGAACGCGAGCGGGACGAAAGTTTAGCTTTCATACGTAATAATTATTTATTTTTCTATGACCTGATGTTATTAACGCAATAATTTGATTGAAAGCTCAATCGTTATTTTCTATAACACCAAAAAACAGTAACTATTGGTAATGTATTTGCCGATGAGTTAACCAATCTCTTTATTATCAGACTTTTATTTGTTTAGGACTTCTTCTAGTGCCAAATAGATACTAGACTTTGTCAAAGATAAAAGTTAACTACAAAAGTTTCGTTTGTCCCAATTTTATCTAGGTAATTCCACTAACAAACAAAGGCTCACTCAATTTCTAAATCAAACAGATCAGTAGGCAAACAATGCGAACTAATTAATAAGAAATTAAAGTTTAATTCAGAACACAATTTTGAGTTTGAGGACCTCCATAGTACATGTTTGTTTAGATGTTTATTGTTTGTGTTGGTTGATAAAAAAAACTTTTTAACAAAGAAAAGTTTTGAGAAAAGCGTAAGTAATTAAGGTAACCTATTTGGGCTTTAATAATATTAGAGCAATATTTGCAATTATTTTCTTTGAGAGAGAATTTGCTGTAGGTAATTATCGTGCCCAAATAATAGTCTGTGTTTTATTAATGTCAAAATAAACGAAATTTGCTCATTGTCACCTGTCCCGCAAGTTTGGTTATTTGATGAATAAAGTTTTCTCCCAATTCTGAAACATGCTGAATGGATGGAACACCATCTACTTATGGAGTGTACAAAGATAAAGAAGAAGGAAAGGGAGACACTGCTGAGTACGTTATAAGTAAATGAATATGACATTGGTCCATATTATGTTTAAGTCTTATCTCAATTTTCACCTGGAATAGCAAACCTATTTTCTTATTCGTTTTCATTTAAATTATAATTTAAATTGTATTTGTAGATTTTATTTAGAAAAGTTTATGTTATGATGAATCTGGCACGCCACTGTGGAAAAAAAGGCTCTAATAAAATTTAAGAATAAAAAATCGTGCACTCTGGTAAAAATGTCAAACAATTATCATCAGATGATTTCTTACGCCAACGTATAAGTCGTATCTACTGTTTCAACCTGTTGTTCCTACTGTTTCTATATTTATGCTATTTCTGTTTCCGATTATCGTTAACACCTAAAATGACAAGTGAAGACAAAATGACTAAAAAAGACATGTCTGAAACAAGGACAAAACCTGTATACATTGTTTTATAGAAGACGTTGTGAAAACAAGTATCACAACTTGTATAGGTATGGGTGTTAACACGCGGTAACTCAACTTATGTGATAGCAAAAATACTGCATTAGCTTAAGGCGGTGATTTCTTGAAAACGCTCAAAAAGGTGGTATTTTAAACCAGTGTATCTGCTTAACCGTAAATAATTTTGAAAATATATGATATTTTCAAGTCTTTTATGCATACAGTGACGGAACTCAAAACATAATTAAACATACTTTAATGCATCAAAAAAATAATTAAAGTCACCTCTTAATTATCTTTAAAACCAGTTTATCCCTTCAATAACAATTGTAATTATAATTAAAAATATACCATAAAATTTAAAATGCCAAACTACATCCAGTGATGGATTATTTATGATTTAATAGTTAATATCTAATTTTATTCAATTTTATTTGCATTTTCACGACAATGCTTGCTCATTTATAAATCGAATTTATTACAACAGATTTTAACCCGTATCGGATTGCAATAAGAACTATTATCGTTCATAACGATAATATTTAAAGTTATCAGGGGCTTAATGGTTAGCTCGCATTCCTGTGCTATAACGTAGCGTACTAATTATTTAATTTACTATTTTATTATTTTCAATACCTACTTACCAAATAGTACTTCATTATATTATTCCGCAAACTAAGTGCATGTTTGCCGGTAGGTAATTTAATAAACGGTCTGCTAAACTATCTACGAAAATAAATAAATGTATTTACAAATAATAAGATTTGAATGTAAGATAACATTAAGCAGTTGAATAATGACACCTACATAAATGATGACATGGAAGCACTTTTGGAGCATATAAAGTAGCAAATACACTCTCACTTATACTCTCAAATACACTCTCACAAACACTTACACACATACTTTCTCATACAGAGACACTACGCATAGGTATTCACACTGGAATCATACTCTCACTAATATATATAGGTTTTTGTTTGTTTTTTTTTAAGTACCAGGTTTTGTTACTAGATTAAGTAATTATGCTTGAAAATGGAAGAGTGGAGTCTCCTAACGCAGGCATTGTTTGCTTAAAAGGAGGCTCCAAGCACTAAACAGTTTTTTTTTAAAACTGAAGCACGCATAAAACTCATAAAAATAAATAAAAATGTATAAAATAAATCGAAAATCTCTATTAAAGGTGGTTTTCTATCAGCTAAGAAAACTCCAAATAAAACCACAGATTCAATCTCTGCAATCAATACATCTAGCCCTAATAAGGGTAAATCTCAAATGACTCCCGATCATTAAGGCGTGTCGAGAATCTGAGACAGACTATAAATTATAATCTCGAAGGCAATGAAACCGTACTTATATCATGACAGCTCAGTAATTAAGTTCGAGACCTTAATACGAAGATATTTTGGACTGCACTGTGATAGATCTACTGTTTATCAGTAAGCTTAATGGAGGGTGCAAATCTTAATCTCACTTTAGCTCCTATGCGTATTTATTTATCAAACATGTCGTAACCGAAACAGTATTATTTTATGTTGCTCTCTCGCTCAATAGCTAAGAATGTGACAAGGACAGCACTATAATATTTGTCAGTTTAGAAGCTATAAGTTTAAACATTTTTTTTTTCAAATATTATGCATACGGTAAACCATTTTATTTCATCAACAGCTCATTGTGCAATCAAATATCAAGATTGTTGCTCGTGGCATTCTTAGGTTTTTGAAAAAACAAAAAAAAACAATCAAATAAAAACGAAATGTCCATAGAAGTATGTGTAAGTTTATGAAGGTATCTTTGTGTGTACATACATAATCACCCCATAATGTTCCCACTGCTGGGACATAGGCCTCCACTTTGTGAGCCGTAATCCACCACTCGGGCCTAGTGCGTGTTGTAGTTGTCACAATTTGTCTTCGAATTTTTTGGGTTCAAGGACATGCCGGTTTCCTCACAATGTTTTCCTTCACCATTTTGAAAACAGGGGTGATAAAATAATTAACATTACATCACATTATTATGTGTGTAATCAGCTGTAATCATGAACTTTGATTTCAGATTGCTTCTCGCCCTAAGCGTTGTAAGCGTTTAATAATAATGTTCTTAGCAATCTCTCAATAGCAACTTTAGATTCACAAGACCCCAATGTAAACTATGGCACACTTTTTTCTACAGTATGCCAAGAATTCAATAAAGCATGTCCTGTAAAAAAAGTTACAATCACTACTAGACCAAAATTTAGTGAATGGGCCACTGATGGCATTAGAAAAAGCAGAGACATCTTATATAATTTGTATAATGAAAAGTCATTGACTTCAGATCAGGCCTTTCATAATTATGTAAGAAACTATTCTAAGATATTCAAAAGAGTCTGTGCTCAAGCTAAATCTAAATTAATAAGTAGCAAAATTAGTATTTCTAAAAATAAAATAAAAGCTGTGTGGCAGGTAATTAACAAAGAAACTGGAAACACAAAACAACGAGATCAGAATGAGTTAGCTCTGAAAATTGACAATGAAACCATTTCAGATAAGTTAAAAGTTGCGGAGACTCTTGAAAATTTCTTTACCAACATCCCAATAGAGGTTACGAAATGTCTCCCCTCATCATCTGTATTAGCTGAATCTCTTCTTAAAGAAAACTTCAGTAAGGACATTCCAAGTTTTGAATTCAAACCCATCTCTATTGCCACAATTAAAACAGCATTTAAAAGTCTTAACATAAAAAACACTGAAGACTTATGGGGGATTTCCGTTAAGGTTATTGAAAATATCATTGACACAATTGCCCCTGTCCTAACAGGCATATTTAATCAATGTTTAGACAGCGGTACGTTTCCGGACTTAATGAAACATAGTAAAGTAGTACCAATTTTCAAATCGGGTAGTAAGAGTGATCCCTCTAATTATAGACCTATATCTGTGCTTCCAGCATTGAGCAAAATTTATGAAAAAATCATGCTGGACCAGATGTTGTCACATTTTAACTCAAATGGGATTTTACATAGTCGACAGTTTGGTTTCACGAAAGGTAGGTCGACGACTGACGCGGGAGTAAAACTCATCAGTCACATTTTGGAATCCTGGGAGAGTTCTCAGGATGCGATTGGCATTTTCTGTGACCTCTCAAAAGCGTTTGACTGCGTTGACCACAATACACTGATCTGTAAATTACACCACTACGGAATTCGTGGACAAGCTGCTGATCTTGTACTTTCCTACTTATCAAACAGGCAGCAAAAAGTAAACGTTAACGGGGCGACATCCTCGGGGTCTCTAGTTAGGATGGGCGTGCCTCAAGGTTCAATTCTTGGTCCTTTTTTATTTCTAGTTTATATTAATGACCTTCCCTATCTGATGGCTAACTTCTCGGATATAATTTTATTCGCTGATGACACTTCTCTTATTTTTAGAATAGATAGAAAAGATACGGATGTCTTACATGTCAACGAAAGCCTAGCTGTTCTATCGAAATGGTTTGCTGCTAATAATCTTTTACTCAATGCGAACAAAACTAAATGTCTTAAGTTCTCGCTACCAAATGTACCCCAAGTAGGTCTAAATTTAAAACTTGATGGCAAGAAACTAGATGCTATTTCGGAAACTGTATTTTTGGGAATTACTTTAGATTCAAAATTGCAATGGGGTGCCCACATTAGAGCGCTTTCAAGCAGATTAAGCTCAGCTGCTTACGCAGTAAGAAAAATAAGGCAGTTGACTGATGTAGCCACAGCTAGGTTAGTATACTTTGCTTATTTTCACAGTATTATGTCTTATGGCGTTCTGCTGTGGGGATCGGCAGCGGACGTAGATTCAATTTTTATTTTACAAAAGAGGGCAATCCGCGCAATCTATAAAATGGGGCCTCGCGAGTCTCTTAGAAACAAATTCAACGAAATTGATATACTTACTCTGCCTTCTCTTTATATTCGAGAAAATATCTTGTATGTTCGCAAAAACTTAGGTCTTTTCAAAAAAAGATGCGATTTCCATAATCTAAATACACGTAGTAAAGATGAAATTGTGATTCCAAAATTTAGATTAACTAAAACTAGCAAGTCATTTCTAATAAACAGTATCCGCTTCTATAACAAGTTGCCAAAGTCGGTTACAGAACTTAGCGATGGAAAGTTTAAAACTCACATCAAACGTGTCCTTATCAAAAAAGCATATTATAAGATAAAAGACTACGTTGAAGACAGGGAAGTTTGGCATTAATTCCTTCTGCACATGTGGCTTCCCTGGTACCTCATTAACAGCAAAACCGTGTGAAAGTCTATTAACTGCTCCCAAATTGCAATGTTAATTTTTATTCTTTTTATTATTATTATTATTTTTTTACAATGTCTGACATATTCTCGTCATTATTTGACATTATACATCAATTTTACTACCTACTATTTATTTTCAGTGATTGTCATCGAAATCATGTCACTTGGTTCAAATAGATTCATTTTATATAGGTAGATTCTTTTACATATTGTGAATGAGAGAACGTTGTAGGCCTTAGAGACTAGATTTGTAGACGTTTTTCTATTCTGTATTTTCATTCCTCTAAGTACCTGGTACTTATTGACTGGCCTGCACTGTCCTCCCATACCTATTATCACTGTAATTTGAAAACATTGTAAAAGCCAATTATTTTTAAAAGAGTAACCGTGGAGTTTCTTGCCGGCTCTTCTCCATAGGAAACGACAAATTGGAACCGTGCACCTAGCTTCTGACGTTTCATAAGTGCCCATGCAGGCTTATGTGAAATAAAATATTTTGATTTGATTTGATTTGATTAATTATTCTGTACTCACTAGAAGCGCAGTCCATTAGGCTTCGTTACATTTTTACGACACTCACAGGAATAACTATTCTTATCTAAGGTCTAGACGGCGCATTAACATTCATGATTTATAGTTTAACCACCCTACAATATTGACAGGCAAGCTTACATCTAAATTCGGGCCTAGACAGAGGGTTAACATAATACTTTTTGTACATACGTTTACAAAATTTGCTACATTTGTGTCGGAACGGGTATCGATCGACGAAACAAAAATGCTTTCTTCAACATTTTCACGTCCTACGTTGTATATTTATAAGGCCTTACTAACAGAGTGGTATATGGCTAAATAACAGCTGGTCGATCGATTTGTGGGGTTAAGCAGGACTTGTCATGGTTAGTCTATGAATGGGTGTCCGTTCTTTATTTATTGAGACCTCTGTGCTCCCGAGAGAAATCTTGTGGTTAAATAAATGACTGTCGGAAGGTTAAGGTAGAAACCTAATTGGGTACCTGATCAAAATAAAATTGATGGAGGTCAAATGGCACTACGGCAGTAATTAACATAAATAATTATTTCGCTTCACACTCATTGACATACATTTATTTCATTACATTTATTTCAGACTGTATGTCTCCTTAAACAGTTACAAAAAAGACTTGCAAAATTACGTAACTTGAGCTTGGAGTTCCTAAGAAAGCGGTTGCGTCATAATATAACTTAGGTAGTCATGAAAAATGAGAGCAGTGGTCTAGTGGTAACGGCCCTGATTAACGAGTTCAAACCCAGGCAGGCTCCTAACTTACCGTAATTTAATTTGTCACCACTGCTCTCAAAACGGTAAAGGAAAACATCGTGAGGAAACCGGCATGTCCTAGAACCAAAAAATCGAAGACATGTGACATACATATATCAACACGCATTATTCCCGCGTGGTGTATCACGGCTCACAAAGTGGAAGACTGTGTCCCAGCTGTGGGAACATTATAGGCTGATATGTATGGAAATCTATCATTTGATAAAAAACAATTTGTTTTTGGACAGTCATCTGTGACAGAATAACAGCTGTCCAAATTGTGAGCGTTTCTTAGGCCTTAGCGTAGTCTCAAAAAATGGAACAAAACATGTCACTCCCAAGACACAATAATGATGTTCGAAACACATATCACAGATCCTTTTATCAGTGCACAAAGAACAGTTCTTTGTCCCCCGTATCATTACGTTCCGTGTACTAAATTGAATAAAAGCCGGACACACGGACATTCGTTGTTGTTCGTTGTAGATCGTCCCACAAATGACTGACAATAGACTCGATTGTACTTGAATGAGGTGATTTGTGTTGGATCACAGGTGAATGTAGAGCCTAAAGGTCAATTTGGTTCTTTTTGTGAGCGTTTGCACTTATTGAGGTAAAAGATTTATCTGGGGAAGGGCGAGCGAGGTCAAAAAGAGTGTTGTGTTTTTTTCATTTAACATGTTTTTTTGTGTAGACAATTTATGTAGGTATGTCCAAAAGTCTAACAGCCAGTCTTACCATTGGGTTTTGTGGTACCCAGTAACTGGGTCAGTGGAGGTCAGCTTGGTAGTCGTTTCATGTAGAATACTGGAAGTCAGCTACATCCGGTTAGACTGGAAGCTGACCCCAATATAATTAGGAAAAGGCTAGGCTGTATTTATAAATGTTGCCACTCAGTACCTTACTTTTTTGTACTTAAAATAATATACTACAATACTAGTATTTTCTAAAATCTAATGAAAACTAGGGTTTCAACACCTAACTGATTTTATATGACATGCAGTTTTCGTCGGCTTAAGAAAGATGGGAGACGAAAAACCAACTGCAAATAGATGGGTTCTATAGCCTGATTCGGTCGCCTCGCCGACAAGATTATCCTTTCAATGTACTTTTCAACCCTTTCGAAGCAACTTCGGGAGCCTGTATTATTTGTCACTGGTTCTAAAACCTCCTTTTTGTTGGCGGTCTTTATCGTTTCAACATTCAGAATGGCAAATTATAGTCTATTTAAATAAGTAAATCTCCCTAGCCTTTCCTTACCATGTTGAAGTCGGTTTCCAGTCTAACGAATGCAGCTAAGTACCAGTATTTCAAAAAGAGCGACTTAAATGGAGGTCAGATAGGCATCTGGCCTCCACAACCTAGTTACTGGGTAATACGATACCCTTGGTAAGAATGGTTGTCAGAGTTTCGAGTTTCTGACGACCTGTAACGACTGTCAAAGATCCACGAATAACAGCCGAGAACGCAAATTATAATGTAGTATCACAATTAAATCTGCCTGGCTATAGGAATACGAGAACACAAAAGAAACGATGGATGGACTGTACGAAGACGATGTTGCTAGAAAGAGCGTGACCTCTGAGATAACGACCAATAGAAAAGGATGAAGAATAAGACGCTTACGACAAGTAAATTGGCATACGGGCATAAGAATGCCGATCACAATGAAATCTGTCATCAACAGTCAAAGTCAAAGCATTTATTTCAAATAGGCACTTAAAAGGAACTATTGAACGTCAACATTTACATTAAAATAGAACTGAGGGGCAATTCTCGTAATTTTAAGAACGTTCACAGTCTAATCTCAGTCTCAATCTGTCAAAAATGCCTCGAGTTTCCATACATTTTTGACAAGTATTTGACATTTGACTGTCGCCGAGATGAGACTGCGACTAGATTTTGAACGTTTTTAATTACCAGGATTGGCCTTCTGATTCTAGTCGCCCCTTACAAAATGTAGTTTCGTATGGAGAAGAATGAGCAAGAAACTCCACCGTTACTCTTTTAAAATGTTTTAAGCACAATATTAGCGAAATAGCCGAAATGGCCGGCCCCGCAAGAGATGTTATGTAAGGTCCCCATTATAATTTCTCGTCTAGCGTGTTTCCTAGGAACACCGTTTGATTAACAAATTCCAGTTTTTCTCCATTCAATATGATGTCACATTCTTTACTTCTAACATTTGGTCATTTAAATCTAATGCATTTGGTTTTTGCGGTACCAAATTATTTACCGTAAACCAATCTTGGACCTTGGACCTGAAGAATAGAGTTATTCACGTCGTCAAAATTTTGTGACCGTCGGTCTATTTTAAATGTCAATGATGTGTCATCTGCAAATAACACCATCTTCAGTTGATTTAGTCTGTACCTAACAATATTTTTCTTGATTGTTGTTTACATAATATTGTCGAAAATGATTAATATAACTCTAAATTACCTAGTCCCACTAACAAATGCTGTAACTCAATTATTTGTGTTGGCCATTATTATTCGCTCGCGCAAATATTTTAATTAATTAGTAGGTATAATTAGCTATCTATTTTCGTTTGTTTACAAATTAGTTTTGTAATTAATAAATGACTATTGCTGCACCTTTTTTGTCATTTATTTGGGTGTGTAGTTAAATTGTTGTTCCTTTTTGTCAGGGTTTCAAAGAAATGATGTTTTCATCATATTGTTCATTTCTTCAAAGAAATGATGAAAATATTGTTCATTTCATTACTTTTGTCTTCAAATTGGTCTGAGTACTTCTAGAATACCTCGTTTCTTACTCAGTAAAAATAAAGTAAAATTCTTAAGTATTATTTTGCATAATAAAGTTTTATTAGAAAATGGCTTCATATTTCTATTCTTTATTGAAGTCAACTTATTTTAAGATCAAGTCCTAAGGGATAACCTCACGAAGGCGTATGTCAAGAAATTTACCCACCTACGATTTTTTTAATACTTTCTACATAAATACGCATATAAAGACTGGTTTTATTATTCCAAACAAGTTCAACGATTTTTGGAACAATATGTATTTTTATTTGGCCGTATATTGTTCTTAGTTACCTATAATTTTCAATGTCTGTGAGTCAGATTCGACGATTGACCTCTTTCTCGAAGTTGGACCTACCTAACTGGACAGTTTGTCCTTGGTAGACATCCTCGTCCACAACTTTGAGTGCAGCGCCTCCAACCGTTATGAGAGTAGGTTATGGGTATTGAACATTACCTTTGTCTTGTCCATGTCCAGTTTAAGGCCCACTCTTTCGGAAGCTCTACTGAGATCATCGAGCATTGTACTGAGGTCCTCCATGGTCTCAGCCATGACAACTATATCATCGGCAAACCGAAGGTGAGTGATGTACTCGCCATTGGTGTTGATGCCAGCCCCTTTCCAGTCCAGAACCTTATAGACATTCTTCAGTGCAGCGGTGAAGAGTTTTGAAGAGATAACATCTCCCTGTCTAACACCTCGCTGCAGAAGGATAGGTTTTGAGGTCTGGTTCTGGAGTCGGACTGACATAGTGGTGTTTTCGTACAGACACTTCAACACCTCGATGTACTGATAGTCTATCTGGCACCGATGGAGGGACTGCAGTACAGTCCATGTCTCGATCGAATCGAAGGCTTTTTCGTAATCCACACACGCGAAACAGAGAGGCAGGTTATACTCTTCGGCCTTCTGTATAACCTGCCGCAGCGTATGTATGTGGTCCACGGTGCTAAAGCCTTATGGCATCGGGCTTGTTCGGGAGGCTGGAAGTCGTCAAACCTGCGCGCTAGACGGTTCGTGATGACTCTGGAGAACAGCTTGTAGACATGGCTCAGAAGTCAGATGGGCCTATAATTCTTAAGAAGAGCATTGTCACCCTTCTTAAAGAAAAGTACCACCACACCTCCGTTCCATGCCTGTGGCGTTTTGCCCTTGAGTATGACGGAATCAAACAGCTTCTGAACGGGTTTCCCGACGGCCTTTAGCGAGTTCGGCCGTAATTCCGTCATCACCTTGTTGTTTTTGAGCTGCTTCAGAGCCATCCTAATCTCTTACAAGCTTATGCCAAGCTACAAGCCATGTAGGTATGTGTGAAGCTAAATAAAGTAACGTTAAAAACCTTTCTTAAACAGACTTTTCAAAAAATTACGTCGCCATTTTTATTAAGTACACAATGAATGAATAATGCTTTTAACTCCAACAAAAATTTAAAATGTTTTCACTTTTGTGTCTCTGTTATTGGTTTTATAAGAAAAATAGAATAAAGTGGCTCATGGTTCGTTTTGTGCTAGTCACAATATTTTTTCTTATTACCACATTATACAGGGTGATTGGAAGATGGGTGCAAAGCTTTAAGGTGAAGATAGTATAGACAATTTAGAACCATTTAAGCCATGGTTGTCTTAGACGAAGTCTTACCAATTTTTTTTTTTTTAATAAGGTTTAAAAGACGTATTGTACAAATTTTTTATTTTTTCTGAGCTTTAAATGTCTGTAAAAAAAATGTCTAATGACACAGAAGCCTAAAACATGTTTTGCTTGATTGCTTATACATTATTTTAATTAAATAAATAAAAAATGAATTCATTTATCATTCAATTTGGCCATAATTATGCAGTTTACATTAAATTTTGAGAATTTCCGAAAAAAAAACTTAAAAATTTGGTTAAAAATATTTGGTAAGACTTCGTCTAAGACAACCATGGCTTAAATGGTTCTAAATTGTCTGTACTATCTTCGCCTTAAAGCTTTGCACCCATCTTCCAATCACCCTGTATATACAATTGAGATTTATCTTGGCAAATATTCAGCTTTGGGTTGTTTTGAGAAGACCAGCTACTTATAAAGATAATTCTTGAGTACTATTCTTGCTAATATAATATTGATAAATCTGAATGTTTGTAAAGATTTTCTTACTCCATCACGCATTAAAATTCAAACTTTTTAATGGAAGAACAGAATAAAACTACAGTCAAGCTATTCCATCACTACCAGTAAAACATAATGCCTTGCTTCCCCGAAGGGATGAGCAGAGATGTTATCTATAGGTGATTCAAACTTATAGCATTTATATGTCTTCTATCTATATACATATAGTACCTATATGTATAAATAAAAAAGGTCCTGACTGACTGACTCATCAATTCCCAGCCCAAACCCTAGGACCTAGAAAGCTGAAATTTTGCACAGAGGTTCCCTTTTTAATGTAGACAAGGAATAAGGAAGGATTTTTCGAAATTCAACCCCTAAGGGAGTTAAATAGGGGATGAAATTTGCGCACGGGCAAAGCCGCTAGCAAAAGCTAGTTTCTAATAAACCAATTACAGGGACTTTTTAATTGTCAAGGGGTCGATCACAGTTACAAAAATTGTTTACATTGTTTATGTTGAAATTATGCATGTGAGAACGATGTTAAAAGACGTGCACATTAAAAGCATCCGTAATAAAAAAATTAAATAAGTCATGGCAGCTAAGAGATGACCGCATGAACGACTAAGCAGATTTCAAAACGCCTCTAAAATTAGGCACACACATAGACTATACTCTGCATTGTCATGTAGGATTATTTTTCATAAGGGTTTCTGATGTAGTAGGTACCTCTACATTTCGAGTAAAATCGCAAACAACAGCCATTTTTCTTTTCACTATATTTCCGTCTATCCATTCCGACCTAAAGATTCCTTAGGTATTCTTGTAACTTGGTAGTAAGTTCGAACATACCGCTAGTAGTTTCAATTCCCTAAGAGTTAAATTCTTCTCTTATACAACACACGAGCAATCAATTGCTGCCGCTAAATCAATTTATCTGAGCACCTTAGAGAACACGTTAAGCTGTTGCCGAAGTTTGCAACTCTGCACGTCTAATCTTACCAAACAGGCATCTCCGATATATATACGGCTACGCAGGTTTGAGAGACGGGTAGTAGGCATCAATTAGGTTTCACTGATTGGATTTTAAGGCGCGGCCTATGGTTTCAGCTCATGATGGTAGCTAAAGATATTGATAAACTAGCTGTGCCCGCGACTTCGTCCGCGTGGAATAGTGTCTTTGGTTCTTTGTCTCTTGTCGCAAACTTATAAAACATTCACATAAACCTTACATATTTCCATACAAACTTTCATCCCCTATTCCCTATTGTTATTTTACACCCTTAAGGGAAAACTTTTACAAACTTTGAATGTCATATTTATTTATATCGAATCAACAGCCTAAAAAATAAGTTTCAAGCTTCTAGCTCTAAAAATGATGATACTTCCATACAACTTTTCATCCCACCTTTCAACCCCTTACAACCCTTTTTTCGCATTAAAAGTAGATGTCCTTTCTCAGGCTGTAGACTATCTGTATACCAAATTTCATTTAAATCGGTTCAGTAGAGTAGATTCTCGATCGCGCCTTCTTACCGCGCGGACGTATCTTACTTAGCTTATTATGATACTATTAATTAATTATAAATATATTTGTTAGAAATAATTGCGTCGTCAGTGATATAAGTGTGTCACGAGTGAGCATTACGAGGTTACTTGCGTTGTGTAAGAATGAGCTAAAGTATTTTTAAAGATATATAGTGTTCCTGTGTTAGATATGTCTAACACTGGATCTAGCCCGTTTGGCCGTAGCCAGCTAGTGACGCGAAGTCCTCCGCCGACACCAACTCAAGATTTCCAGCCTGTAGACCCAAAGCCACAACCTCCCTTGGAACATGAGCTACCAGCCGAAGTTATTTCTACGCCGGAGGTACAGAAATGGATGGGGTCCATAGAAAAAATCCTAAATGAAGTATGCAGTTTAGTTGCTGAGGGAAAAATGAACGCAGACCAAAAGGTACGTGTAGCCAATCTTTGCCGTAGTGTCTCACATGGCGCATCTCAGATGGCTGTCTTATATCAAGCCTTAAAGCAAAAAACGATTCAAGCCCATAGTTCCGTTCAGCACTTACAGCAACAACAGAACATTGCGAACTCTCTCCTACAGTTCAAAGAGGTAGTTGAAGGCATTTCAAAGCCGACAGAACCCGCTTCGTACGCTAATATGGTCAAAAAAGGCTCGGATAATTTTGTGCGCCCAGCAAATTTAAGCTCAGTTGCCATATATCCCAGCGACAATACCAAATCTAGTGACGATACCAAGTCTCTCGTACAGAAAATTATTTCGCCCGGGGAACTTAAACTACATGTCCGTGGCCTTAAGAAAGTAAAAAATGGAGGTGTTCTTATCAGTACCGACTCCAAAGAGGACATTCAAAAGCTCAGAAGCTTAGAAAAACTCGTCTCTTCGGGCCTTAAGATTGAAGAACCATCAAAGCGGCGCCCAAGAATCACTGTTATTGGAGTCCCGGTAGCCCTGACTGATAAGGAGGTTTTGGATTGCATCTACGAGCAAAACCTCTCAGATAAGTTGACCAATACAACTCGTGAGTCGTTTGAAGAACAAATAAAATTGAGCCATAAATCTGGGAAAAAAGACCTCCCTAATTGCAATTTTATTCTAGAAGTGCCAGCTAGCATCAGGAAGATCCTAGTCAATCAAGGACGAATATTCATCAATTGGACGTCATGCCCAGTTCGAGATTTCACGATCGTTACTCGGTGTTTCAACTGCCAGCAGTTTGGACACGCGGCCAAGTTCTGCCGTGACACTAACCCGACGTGTAATCACTGCGGAGAGACTGGCCACACTTTTAAGGAATGCTGCACAAAGTCCAGTCCACCAAACTGTGCGACGTGCAAACGTTTTAATAGGAAAAGTGATCATAAAACTGGTGACGTAAATTGTCCTGCACGGAAATATGCCGAGGACAGCTATATCCATTCCATAGATTATGAAGGCGCCTAAGAGCGCTACCTATTAACCTATCCTTTAAGCACACTAGTAGTAGTTTTTGTTTGTTTATATTTATTAGGTGTTTATTTATCATGACTGATCAATTACTTAAGGACCTAGATCAATTTTCTGTGTCTGAAGTTATAAATTGTAATATTGATGAGTGTAAGCACCACTTTCCCTTGGGAGAGAAACCGCTGACCTTTCTCACACAAAATATTCGCAGCATAAATCGAAATATAAATGGTTTTGAAATATTGCTACAGAACCTGGGTATAAGTTGCGACATTATCGTCCTAACAGAATGTTGGTTGTCAAACCAAACCACTGTTTTACCATCTATAGACGGATATGTTTCGCATAAAACCAACAGAAACATCAACCAGAATGATGGTTTAGTTGTATTTGTCAACAATAATTTAAGTACAACTGTAGAAGAACCTTTGCTACAAAATTGTAATTGCTTACTCATTAAAATTAATACAGATACGGTAGTTATGGCTATATACAGACCACCTTCTCAAAATGTCGCAAATTTCTTAGATTCACTAAACGTACAGTTACAAAGTCTTACAACTTTTAAACACATAATTCTAATGGGGGACATTAATATCAACATTGCTTCCGGGAAAATGGACATTCATGCACATAACTATGTTAATATCTGCTCATTCCACGGACTCTTGCCAGCTCATTACCACCCCACGCATCAAAGTGGTTCATGCTTAGATCATTTCATTATAAAAACAAATAAACCAGCCAAAACATTTGTTACTAACTCTTCGCTTACTGATCACCAAGCAGTTTTACTAATATTACAAGTTTCTTTACCAAGAAAAAATTGTTTACGCAGCTATACCAATGTCAACATGACACACCTCGAAAAAGACATACGTAATATTAATTATGACCCAGTTTATAATTCCACCGATGCAAACTTTGCTATTAATTATTTTATAAATTCACTTCACTCTGCAATAATAAAGCATACAGTCGCCAAAATAACGCCAAGGAAGTACAAGTGCATTAAACCTTGGATTACACCCGGACTTGTTCGATGTATTAGGCATAGAGACAAACTTCACATAAAGTTCAAACTTGAGCCTGAAAATGAAATTCTTTCCATTACTTATAAAAGATATAGAAACTTCTGCAACAACCTTCTGAAAAAAATAAAAAATGAATATGACAGAAAAGAACTGCAGAAAGCAGGCAAAAATAGTAAACTTATTTGGAAATTTATAAAAACAAATACATTTAGATCAAAACAACTTGAACCTCCACTTGACTTATTGACTATAGAGAACAACCCAATAGAATCAACAAATATAGTTAATTACTATTTTTCTAACGTAGGCAAAACCTTAGCAGAAAAGACCATACAATCTAGAGGTTCTTTCTCTCAAAACCAACCTAAATCTTTCCCCAGACTCAAATCTTTTGTCTTACTAGATACGGATGTCGATGAAGTATTAACAATCATTTCTGGATTAAAGGACGTTTGCGCGGTTGGGTGGGACGACATATCAAACAACATACTTAAACATTTCAAATACCTCCTTGCTCCGCCGCTAACTCATATTTTTCAGTTATGCTTAACTAATGGTGTATTCCCTAAGTCGCTTAAAAAAGCAGTGGTTACTCCTGTATATAAATCTGGTGACAAAAAATGTGTTAACAACTACAGACCCATTTCAGTTTTAACAGGGCTCTCCAAGATCTTAGAGAAAATCATTAATATTAGATTAATGAAATATCTAGAGGATAACAAATTGCTTTCGGATAGACAATTTGGCTTTAGGCCCAAAAAATCAACTAATCAAGCAGTACATCAAATGACGGATTATATAACAACTAATTTGGATCAGGGCATGCACTCCATTGGGATCTTCCTAGACCTCGCCAAGGCCTTTGACACAATTTCCTGTCCTTTATTATTGGGCAAGCTTGAAAGACTCGGAATAAGAGGAACAACGCTTACACTGCTTTCTGATTATTTAAGAGACCGCGAACAATGTGTAAAAATCGGCCAGTACGTCAGTTCTGAGCTTCGAAATAGTAATTACGGAATACCTCAAGGTAGTATATTGGGTCCTACTTTATTCCTAGTATATATTAATGACCTGTGCAGCTTAACACTCCAAAATGGTGTCATAATGTCTTATGCAGATGACACAGCTCTATTGTTTTCAGACAAGTCTCGAGAGGAGGTGTATAAACATGCCCAGAACGGTTTTAATATAGTGTCTAATTGGCTACATGAAAATCTCCTAACACTAAATGCAGAAAAAACTAAACACATTTTATTCACTATGAGAAATACTAACCTGCCAACTACTAACATAAACATTTATGCGCATAAGTGCGGCAAGTACGCTGACAATGCATGTAATTGTCCTACTTTAGCAAAAGCCGATCATATGAAATATCTTGGTGTGACGATTGACACAAATCTGAACTTCCGTAAACACATTGATTTATTATGCACTCGAATGCGTAAATTAATATACATTTTTAAGAATTTACGATATATAACGGACTACAAATTAATTAAACAGGTCTATTTAGCTTTGTGTCAATCCATTCTTACATATTGCATAACTTCATGGGGAGGGGCTGCAAAAACAATCCTACTACCATTAGAACGTGCGCAGAGAGCTATCCTTAAGGTAGCCACCTTTCGCCCATTTAGATTTCCCACATACGAGCTTTATACGGCATGTAAGGTTTTAACTGTGCGTCAACTATTTATATTAAAGATAGTATTACACCAGCATAGCAATCTCCCTTATACCCCCATACCTATACATAAGAGAAGAAAAGACTTAGTTTGCATAAAGCCTCAAACTAGACATACTTTTATAAATAAATTTTATGGTTTTTTAGGTCCGTTCTTATATAATAAAATCAATAAGTCTCTAAGTATATATAGTGTAAATTGTAAAAAATGTAGTGAAATGTTAAGTGAATACTTAGCGACATTAGATTACTCAGACACTGAAAAATTGCTAGAAATCATGCAATAAGTTTATTAATGTTAAGGCAATTTTATTTAATAATATAATTATTATGTATCAATGCTAGCTCTATGTACATTAATTTAATAGTCCAATAAAACACTCAGCGTTGTTACCTGAAACACAGGTTTGAATAAACCTACATCAGGCAGGTCGCTATTGTTTTTCATTAGGCCTTTATCCAATATATTATATAAGTTATACCTACACTAGATTTATTTTAGGCATAGTTTAATATTTGCTTAATAATTTTAATATGTAACTCTGTACTGATGTCACTTATATGTAATTTATATGTGAACTTATGAATAAAAAGTATTATTATTATTATTTTGTTTTTTTTTCATTTGTTTTCCTCGGCCTAGCCGGATAAAACTGATGGCACGGGCCTAAGCCAAGTGTCCAGCAGTGGGGTTAAGAGTGGGAGTAATATTATGGGTAGGCTGTGTGTTAGATGAAACTATATTTGCGTGGGAGTATTGGTGCAAGGTGTCAGACTCACACTGAAGAAATTTTCTAACTAGCCTGCATGTGTTAAGAATCACTGCCTTCTGCAGCAGGTGGTAGGTGTTAGATGGCAGGTTGAGGGAACTAAGGGACTGATGAAGCTGTTTAGGAATTACTGTCAATGTTATTTGTTAACTGGGTATTGGTGTTGTTGATATTTCTAATACCTGTTATCGATTCATTATTGTAATTGCGTGTGTTATCTGTACCTAGTTCTTCCAATATCTCTGACTTTAATGAATTTAATTTCTCGTCACTTAAGTATTGATTGTTTATTATTGCTCTCCTTTGATCGGCTATGCGTTGTTCACTTAGGTGAGCAAGTGAAGGGAATTGATTAATGAAGTCTTCGTACATAGGTTTTCGGTATGTAGTTTCATTCGTGCCTAAAGCTGTAACTCTATAATATGAACGCATTATAGCTTCATTGTGTTCACTCGTCCATCTCATTCGGGTCTGTGTTCTATTTTGTGTGTTTTGTGTCTCTAGTGTTGTAGGTTGTGTTGGTGTAAGTACGAGTTGTCTAAGCTCGCTCGAGCTTTGTGACTGCAGGGTAAAATGGTTTAACTGTAGTTGATCTAACTCGTCTTTTACTTCGTTTTGTATTTCATCTATTGTTTTTTGTGGTAGTAATTTTTTATTTATTATAGCTCTACGTTGGTCTCCTATTCTCTGTCGACTAACCTGCATATTTGGGAATTTTTCTGTAAATTTTAGATGGAGCGGTTCGAGATAAGTTCTTCTGTCTGTATCTAGTGAAGTTAATTGAAGATAAGTGCGCAGTATGAACTTGTTCATTTCAGGTGTCCATCGTCTGCGCGTAGTAGGAGTACTTGCAGTGGGTGCAAGCTCAGCGTCAAGGTTGACATCTTGCACAACACTACCAAGCGTACTGGTGGTGGACAAGCTAGCTGTTCTTCTTGTCATGTAGGAGGGGCGAATAGAAGGGATGGATGAGAATAATGAAATGGTATCATCGCCCGTGGAATCGGCTGTGGCTTCTACGCAGTGAGCCCGCCTGTTCAACTCACTGCGACCAGCTGTAACAATTTTTTCGGTAGGAGCCCGCTTGCTCAACTCCTCACCGCCGATGGTTCGCATGCTGTGGCACCTAGCATCGGCTCCAGATGCGCCCAGGCGCTCCCCGGGAAGCGACCGTAAATTATATATTCTTTTATTACTCATCTCCATAAAGGGTTACCCTTCCTTGTTAGCCGCGTAAGTTTTTTTGTACAGATGAAGGTACAGTACGCGTGTCCGCCCCCCACGTAGCTAGGTGTTCAGCTTGGACGTAAGGTTGGATTTTAGGGGGCTTATTATTATTATTATTATTATATATATTATATTATATAAAGTATTATTATTATATATTATATTATAGTAGTTTTGGCGTGAAAGCGCGACAAACAGACAGACAGAGTTACTTTCGCATTTATAATATTAGTAAGGATTTAGCATACGCCCGCGACTTATTTTCACCGCGCGTATGTAATTTCGTTTTTTCGGTTACCACTGTAAGAATGTATTGTAATGTTAGGTCTTGTTTCATACTTGTTAGAACGTGAATTTTCAGTACCTAGTCTAGTTTCAGTTTTTGAACTAACTTTTTATTTTAACTGTTTTGGGGCTAACTAACAATAATAAATATATATATTTAAAATTTGCTAATTAAGCCTTTTCATATAATACCCAACACGTCATCATACACGTACCCACATACATATATACCGGTTAAAATCTTTCCGTCCTTTATGCTTCGCCGTAGTCGGGTAAAAACGGTTACCCTCCTGTGTTGACTACGCTGATGCCAGTAACCGTTTCTATACCTATTGTAATTAAAGCTATTTATCCAATACTGTATTTTTCACACGTCGAGAAGATGGTCTGTAAGTATTGAGACCACTTAACGCTAAAAGTTCTTCCAAACCAACTGTCCCTGAGAAGCTTTTAAACTATATTTTAGCAAGATAAGGGAATAAATTAATTCACAGCACGTTCGATTCTATAGAAAAGTTACGTACCTAACTACCTCCCAGTACATTTTAAACCTGTACATTAAATGTAAATTACGCTTATACATTATTGATACACGTTTCTTCCGTGCCAAGCTCCGTGTACAACCTATTGTGCTTTCTCTGAAACGATACGGGCTTGAACAACGGTTAGACCGCCCATTGTACGTTTACCGTAAGTAAATGAAAGGTATTTGTTAGGTTAAGTATTATGTAATTGTAGGTATGTTCCCAGGTTAAATTTCGATCATTCTGTGCCTTTTGTGTTTGATTTTCTTTGTGTGTTTTATTAAGGGTTGGTTGAGAATAGGTATTTAAAGAAAATAAAGGCAAATATGTACATCGATGCACAAACTGTAAACATGAATTTAGCACGATTCACGACGAAAATTTCAACACAGGGCATCTAGACGCCCTGTGTTGAAATGTTCATCGGTTATCAGCTGTTTCTTAGAAAAGTGCAATACCTACGCCTACCTACTAAGAACAGCTTTTATACCGTACTATATAATATTATTAATGCAAAAGTAACTATGTCTGTCTGTACGCTTTCACGCCTAAACCGCTGAACCGATCATCATGAAATTTGGCAGAGATTTAGCCTGGGATATGGAGAAGGACATAGGATACTTTTTTACGTGACAACCGACATCCACGCGGCGGAGCCGCGGGCAAAATAACAGACACAAAAATTTCGACGCAGTGGGTTCAGAATCATGGACATAAATCCATGGTAATTAATAGGTTGTGCGTCGATATCCCTGTAATTGCTTGAAGGAATAAGGCCAGAATTCATTACGCGTGATGAAACGATGTTGCATGTGTTTTGTACTTTCGTCCAAACAGGACGGAAACAAGATGCCCGACCAATTATTATCAGCCCTGTGTTTTAAAACTTTGAAAGTCTGTTATTTTGATCGATGCTTGTGCCTTAAGTATCTGCCTTAAATATGATTTGATATCTTATACTGCGTTTATTGAACAACATTTTATGACAGAAATAATACAAATATAATAATTCCTGATCCCCATACCATGTTAATTTTCCATTTTTATATAAAAAAACTTTAAAAGGATAAAAATACAAAAACCAAGAATACTTGGCCAGTTGAATTCCAAATACTCCACGTGAAGCACCATCCAAATATTTTTACTAACCATTAGGCACGGTACACACCAACATACTTCTCCCTTCAAAAACCCACACAATTCAATTTGAATATGGTGAAGAAAAGGATCTAATTAACTCAGTTTGCCACTCGAGTGGGGTTTCAACTCAACCTCTCTAAAAAGGATGAATAAAAATAACTTAGGTTGTATACAGACAAGTTCAAACCACATCCCACACCACACCACAGTAGCAAAAATGTGACCGGGCACATAAGATTGTATGATAATTATTTTTTGTGTTTTAACCTGACCTTAATAATATTATGTTTTCATTTTAATTTGTATATGTCTGGCTTTAATTACTGTACTTGTTTCTAAACAGTGTTAATAAAAGTCAGTAAATAATGTGCACTTTCATCCAGACGTCGCGACGTGTGTATGAAGGTACAAGTTATTTCTCAACGCGTCGTCGGGTCATGTAAGGCAATACATTCGTATTCAACGGCAATGTTGTACGACATTGAAGCATAAAGGCAACGTACCAAGCCACAAACTTGGTACGCACGGCTACACATCAAGCTATACATTTCCAGTATAAGCTGATCTCGCCTTCCATTGGATTTCCGTGCAGTGCGAGATCAGCATAAACTGGAAAAGTATAGCTTGATGTGTAGCCGTGTGTACCTCTCCAAAATTATATTCTAGCATCGCAACTATACGTATTTTGTGGCTACCTCAAGGCAGGTGCAGTGACGTCATTCTTAAGCCACTTTCCAGCGACATTTTAGTCGCTGTGGTTTCGTATGGTTGTGGATCGTCTGTTCAAGCCCTTACATTCATCCTTTTTGGTAAAATATTGGGATCGACAAGCGTCTGTACGAATAGCAAGGTCGCGATCTAATTTGTATTCAAGATTAATGATAGTTATAAATCGCAGAAGAAATTTTAGGCTCATAAGAATCTTTTAAAAGTGTAATAATATTTCAAGGAGCAAAACTGTCTGGTATCGTAAGATTAGTTATTTGATTTTCTGGTCCAATGTGTTTCGTGTTCTGAGCAATTTTTTTGTGATTGTGTTTCTTTGCTATTGACCTTTGCACAACTATAATATTTCTGCGTCAACCCCGTAAACTATTAAAAACTCAATTATAAAAACGGTTTTGTCAAATCGCTCAGTTAATTTGGAATATAATATAAATTTTATATAATACCTCACTGTAGTACAGCATCACCTACAAGTACGGGGGAATTTGTGACTGTTGCTGGCGACCTTATACATAACAAGCTTTTGCTAGCGGCTTCGCCTGGGTGGAGGTCGAAAACTATCCCACGGGAACGTAATACCGGGATGAAAAGTATCCTATGTGTTATTCCAGGTTACGAAATACATGTGGGCCAAATTTCATTAAAATCCGTTCAGTCGTTTTTGCGTGAAAGAGTAACAAACATCCATATATAAATCCATACATACTCACAAACTTTCACATTTATAATATTAGTAGGATTGTAATGTCACGTGTATCCTAAGGTAATAAATTATGCACATTCAAATAAATTACTTTGTTGTTTTGATTATGATGAGGGTGTTACTACTTCAAACCAAAACTAACTAGTGGACGATTTAAATCATCCTCATTTTTTTCCAGACCCAAATTAGTTTAATAGACTACATCCCAGCACCAAAAGGGGAGAGACATTTTACTTAAATGAAGATCTTTCTGCTGTATCCTGAATAATTCACACAATTCTGTGTGCCGCACGTTTTAAGCAGTGTTTGAGGATTAGGTTTAAAAATTAAAAAGGTTGACAATCCTTTAAGTGGGAGGTGAGGGTTTTAATATATTTAAAGCATTTGGTGCTGAACAGAGCTCTCCGTTTAATAAAGGTTCGCCTAATCTTCAGTCGTTTTCTACTTAAAGGGTATTTACTGTTTTAAGATTTTGGATTTCGGTAGAATGACGGTTTTTTTTGCCAATAGAGACACAAAAACATTAGGTACTATCTGGGAGCTGTCTGATATCAAAATATGACATAAAATGTCGCGTTTAACGAGAATTTTTCGTTCATATTTTAGTATTTGATTTTTACTAAGAATCTGTACTAAGAATTGTGTTATTCCTACACGATTTTTTTCCAATCTTTAGCACATTATTACATAACACGTTTACAAAAAAAAAAAAAAAATAACTTCGAAACTTAGAGAAAAAAATAACAAAAATTCTTACCACCAAAAATTCATATCACAGAAACATAACATTTCAATTTAAGGGAACACCGGTTACCCAAAACGGCGCAAGATACGAGACTACTAAACAAAAAAGTTACAACAAGCAATTATTAGCAGCCGGTGTAGGCAGGGTTTGCGAAAGTTGGTCCCATAAACGCTGCATGAGAATCGGTTTGAATAAAAATGAGCTCGCCCGACCACAGGGGTTTTTGTACCATTTCCGCGTTTTGTGAAATTGATAAAGCTGTCGCTGGAGATGGCTTTAGAGCGCTTTTTTTGCTTTGGGCCGCTTGATGTTATATTTTGTAGCTGTGATTGAAAGAACTATTTCGTAGCAGTTGTGCCGTTGTCAGTTTCAGGCTGAACTAATTTACATAAATATTTTTGTTGCGTGTGGTTGTTTTGATAACCTTTTCTGCTGAATATAAAACATAAACTTATGTAGTCCTAGAGAGATAACAGGTGCTGTTTGTTTTGAATTATTATGAAAGCCTGAACATTTTCGACAAGGTACACACACAAATATGAAGGTCGAGTACCACTGAGAGAATCGCCGATTAAGAAATATCTAGGCTACAAAATACACAAGGCTGACATTTTCAGCAATCTTCTTATAAAGCTAAGGGTATCCGTTAAGAAAGGATTTTCATGATTTCTCCAAAAATAGATCACATAATATAGGTAGGGATAAAATGTTTCACGTAAACGAAGGTACAAGAAATCGCTGTATATGTATTATCTTGAATTTGAGTACTTATAGCCAATGAAGACCTTTTACGTCTCCTTTTTTGATGGATCAATTATAATCGAACAAGTTACCACCCCTAGTCTCGCTACCTCTTTAAACCACGAAGCAACACGATTATTTTGCTTTGTGCTAACTGTATGTTCCTGTGACCGCATGGTCCACTGTGTTTACGATACGCCAGCGAATTCACAGGGAACTTATCATAATGATATCTATGGATATGTCGGTCTTTGTGTGATTGGGTGTTACTAATCAAGACTATTCACAACTCACTCTCTTCGATAGATCAATTCAAATCGAACAAATTAACACTCAGGCACGCTACTACTTTTTGAAGCTCGAAGTTACTTAATCAACTATCAGTCTCTGTGGCCGCATGGCCAACTGTATATTTATGCGATACGCCAGCTAATTCACGCATAACATAACGTCGTAGGGAATTATATCCATATTTATGTTTGTCTTGTGATTGCGTGCGACCAATCCTTTCACGATGCACTCTCTTCGAAAGACTTCGATAGATCAATTAAAATCGAACAAATTAACACCTAGTCTCGCTCTCGCTTTGAAGCATGAAGCGACATAATCAACTGTCTGTCCCGGTGGTCGCATGGCCCAATGTGTGTACACGATACGCCAGCTAATTCACACACAACATGACAAGCGCAACCTATCCTACCCTGCCCACTACATGCGCCACTGAAATTAGCTGAGAATGATTGTCAGAACGCGTACTTAATTAACTTGATTAACCCATGTTTTCTGTACTGTTTTCACTTCTAGTTTGCGTGATATTGAAACTTTACTCTAAAATAGTTTGTGTATTTGTAATCATAATAACTGGTGGCTTTCTGTGTACACTCGTGGCAAAAGGCTTGAGTTTATCTCTATTAATATGTAAATCTACATAAATTATTATGTTGCCTTTTAATATATTAATAGAAGATACTGAAATACCTAACTATAAGAGCACTTACAATTAGTTTACGCAAAGATTAGTATTCACACTCAGGCAAATATTCTGTAGACAGAGATCACCTAATAGGAAGAACCTATTGGTCTGAAAAACATCGAAAATAACATGATTACTTAAGCAGTTTCTTCTTGTCAAGACTGTATCTACGACTACATATTATAAATTGAAGTCACATTTCGTGTTTGTGTGTGTGACTGGGGTGTTCTTCTTAACTATGCGTCAGATTTTAATGCGATTTCTACCATTATTCAGAGAATTAATACGGAAGATTATTGTGGATAATACATCAATATTAAACTTATATAAAATAAATAGTAGTTTAAAAAACTAAAAAACACGCTTTAAAAACCAAACTAAAAAAGGAGAAAATAATTTAGTTAAATTAAAAAGCGTGGGGTGCACCCCACGCTTTTTAATTTAACTAAATTATTTTCTCAGTTTAAGTTTACAAAGTATAATTAAATTCTGACCGTTTAAAGGGGGATAAAATCGCACCCTAAGGAGTCGGTTACAAACAAACAAACATACAAGTGAAGTTAATATAAAGCGTGTAATAAAGAAATCTTGATGATTTGTCAAGTCGTAAAAATCGTGCGAAGAAGGACCAGGTCGCTAGAATAATATCATCATCATCATCAACTTACAGGCCACTGCTGGACCGTTCGATTCTCGGGCCCTCTCATCCAGCTGCTACCAGCCACCCTGTGAAGATATTCGCTCCACCTAGCCTGAGGGCATTCTATCTTACGTTTGCCGATTCGCGGTCTCCACTCAAGAACACGTCTACCGCAATGGTCTGTTATTCTGTGAGATATGTTGACAACTTTGGTTCTCTGCCGGATCACCTCATTCCGCAGTCTCTCGCTCAGAGAGGCTCCACGCGTAGCTCATTCCATAACTCGTTGAGAGACCTTAATTTATGGACCAGCCGTACCGTGAGTATCCAAGTTTCGGCTCCGCATAACATAACTGACAGGACGCACTGATTAATGACTTTAGGCTCTGCGGAGTACGCAACAAGAAGACTCGACAAAGCTTACCAAACGCTGCCCAGCCCAGCTAAATTCTTCTGTTTGCCTCCTTCATTAACTTATTATTACCAAACTGCAGAGTTTGCCCGAGGTAAGCGTATTCTCGAACAACCTCGAGAGTACCGCCATTGACAGACAATTATATTATAATATATATTTTACACGCTTTATATTAGCTTCACTTGTTTGGTTTTTTATTGGTTTGTTTGTTTGTTTGTATGTAACCGACTCCTTTGAGCGCGATTTTGACCCACTTTAAACGGTCAGATTTCATTGAAACTTTGTAAACTTGTCGAGGACCGATGACAATTCAATAATAAAAAAATGAGAAAAAAAAAACGTTTTTGCAGTTAGCAGAACTAAAAAATAGAAAATAAATAATAGTTTAAAAAACTAAAAAACACGCTTTAAAAACCAAACTAAAAAAGGAGAAAATAATTTAATTCAATTAAAAAGCGTGGGGTGCTTGGCATTAATTGATTATAAAAATACCTCAAAAAGCACCCCACGATTTTTAATTGAATTAAATTATTTTCTCCTTTTTTAGTTTGGTTTTTAAAGCGTGCTTTTTAGTTTTTTAACTATTATTTTTTATAACTATATCTCCTAAACCTCAGTAATACACTAATTTTATGAATTATATCTTATCATACTACGCAACACAGCTTAAAAACCTAATTTCCATTCCAAAAACCTTTATTACTAAAATACCTTTATTGAACCAAAAGAATGCACAATCCCATAATCAAGCAGCATAAAAAAATGTTTACCCCTCCGAAATATCGTCAAATTTATTTTGTTCGAAGTTTCTTTATGGGACTCGCTTTGCTTGAAGCTTTGGTTTATGAAATAGTAATGTCGGATCGTATAAAAGCTACGAAATTTATTGTCCTCCTTATTTTTATATAGGTTTCATATGAACTGAGTGACTGCTGTAATAAAGATCATATCTCTGTCTCGTTAACATGATATTCTAGTAATAAGACTGGGTCCTAGCTTAGAGACGTGTCACGTCGCGTCAACCAACCTGTCGTGTAAATAATCTGATATTGTAGACGCCTCGTCCCACGCAGATTCATCCCATATAATGCGATTACCAAGCTTTTTATTTATTTCAAGATATAACTCAGTTATTCCCTTGCTAAGGGCAACAATGAGCTAAATGCGTTAACAGATAGCATAATTATATTTAACCTTAAGAAGTTATACATTTAAACCATAAACCAAGTTTTTACTACCAAAATGCTCGAGGGATGAGAACTAAGTTAATAGATTTGTATAACAGTATTTTACGCACTAGGTATGACATTTTAATCCTTATGGAAACATGGTTGCAGGATGACATTTTTGACATTGAACTATGTGATAACAGAGGGGCAATTCTCGTAATTTTAAGAACGTTCACAGTCTGATCTCAGTCTCAATCTGTCAAAATTACCTCCAGTTGACAAGTCCAGTTGTTGTTGTATTTTTGACAAGTTTTTGACATTTGATTGTCGCCGAGATGAGACTGCGACTAATTCTTTCGATACGCGATCGCAACTCCAGAATTTTTCAGCCCCATAGGTCAACTGACTTCAAACCAGCGATATAATATTAAAAAAAAAAAACGATAAAATTTCTCTATTATTACGATTCATAAAAAAAAAACGATCGAAAATCGCACTAGTCGAGCAATTTATTTTAGTAAGTAGAGTATAAACAGGTACACATTTTATCATTCGCCTGAACCTAGTTAAATCAAGGGTTCATTGAATGTGTACCTAGCTTTAATAAATTCACTTAACTGGAACACCGCACCGCACCCTACCTTCCATAAAATAAGGTAACGCGCGTGTGTGTACATAAAAGAACGATGGAATACAGTTACTTTTTATAATATCAGTAGATAAATTAGTTTTCTTACTAAAAAATAAAGGGCTCTTGTGGTACGGAAAGAAAAAGATAAATAGGTACCTATCAACGCCATGTTCATGTTTTTTTTATTAAATCTGTAGAAATTAGTTATCCCGTTAAAAAGAGTTGTTGTGATATGTTGTTTAACTTGCAGTCAAAGGGCTGTTGTGATATGGAAAGAAAAAGTTAAATTGGTACCAATAAACATTATATATTTTTTTTTTATAACATCAGTAGATAAATTAGTGTCCGCGCTAACAACGTCTTGTGATACGGAAAAAGAAAGAAAGTAATACCTATCAACACCTTGTCCACTTTTATAATAATGTGGCGGCCACAACAACGCCACATGCGAACTACAAAAGACTTGAAAACTACAAAAAGTGATGTGGCGCCATCTAAAACGCCACATATGCGAACTACAAAAGACTTAAAGAACACAAAAGTGATGTGGCGACATCTACAACGCCACATGCGAACTACAAAAGACTAAAAAAACAAAAAAGTGATGTGGCGCCATCTACAACGCCACATGCGAACTACAAAAGACTTGAAAAACACAAAAAGTGATGTGGCGCCATCTACAACGCCACATGCGAACTACAAAAGACAAAAAACACAAAAAGTGATGTGGCGCCATCTAAAACGCCACATGCGAACTACAAAAGACTTAAAGAACACAAAAAGTGATGTGGCGACATCTAAAATGCCACATGCGAACTACGCAATACTTCACGTCACACAAATCCTGCATCACGCAATTAGAGTTTACCGCGCGACTCGCATAGGTACAACATCCCGACATCAACCGTCGGGCAGTAGCCCACCAGACACAACACCCGTCTGGTCCGAGGATCCTCCCTTTTCAATAGGGTATGAGGGAACTTTACACCCTGTTCATCATACCTCTATAATATTAATAAATAATTTGAAGCAAACTATGGTAGGATACCTTTGATACCTGCTCACTGTCTACCACCAAACGTGTTACCTTCCATGGTCCACTAGGAAGTCCCTAAACTGGCTCCGAACCCAGTTCGGGACAAACTCCACCTCCTATCTTGCCCTCTGTACCCCAAAACTTGCAGCCAAAGTGTCGCAGTACTTATTTTGCATTAAATTAAAGTTCTTTAGGTATCTTGCAAAGTGTTAAATGATAAATGATTTTATTTCTGCAAGTAGGTTTGTACAAACACTTTTACACGTCAAACATATATTTTTTAAACTAGATGAGGCCAGCGTTTCCTATCTGACTACTCTGAGAAGAAAGGCCGAAACAAACTCAGAGGTCACACTCTCTTTTAAAGTCCAGACATAATCTTAGTCAGATCATGTGAAGACCATGTGGATTAACTAACCTAAGTTAATTAACTTAACCTTATATTCTTAACCTTATTATGGAGCAGTATTGGCCCAGTGGTAACGACCGCGACTTACGAGTTGTAGGTCGTGCGTTCGAACCCAGACAGGCGCATTACTTTGTGTAAATTATTTCATCACCACTGCTCTCATACGGTGAAGGAAAACATCGTGAGGAAACCGGCATGTCCTAGAACCAAAAATTCGAAGATCTGTGACATCTACCAATCCGCACTGGGCCCGCGTGGTGGATTACGGCCTACTCCCTCTCACAGAGAGGAGGCCTGTGTCCCAGCAGTGGGAACGTTATAGGGTGATTATAATTATGATAATGAACCATATATTTGATCGCGAAACCCAAGCATTAAGTCCAGTTTTCCAAAAAATAAACAAACGGAAAATCTTTTACTTTAACAGGCATTCAATCATAAGTCTTGCGTCGGCCATCTTTCATCCGTCGTGACAAACATTGGACAATAAAGTACATCATAAATCATAGGGAGTTATCTTGTGAAATCTAGACAGTTCCCCTCTTTTCATTTTTAGGATTCCGTACCCAAAGGGTGCCATCGGAACCCTATTACTATTTCTCAGAGTGTCTACTACTAAGTCCCCCACAAATAATAAAGTTCAAAATTTTAGGGCGTACCATATGGCCCCCCCATAGAAGAAACATGTTTTTTTTTTGTTTAGCCTATAATATCCCACTGCTGGGCAAAGGCCTTCCCCAGGTCCTTCCAGGAACTCGTTCCCAGCCCCACCTCGAACCAGCCCTCCATACAGCCTCCGTTTATAACCGTCTAAAGAAGGAGGTTATCAATTCAACATGTTTATACAGGGTGGGTAAAAAATCGTGGATCAAACGAAACAACTATCGAGTTGAGGTTATTTGCAGTAAAAAATATCTGTGGTGTGCAGAGCTCTCTTTTGATCTCCTTAAAAGTTATGACTATTTGAGTGTTTTTGAAGAAAATACCAAAATTTGTAATTAATAGGCAATGGAGTAAAATGGGTACCTAATTTAAAACAATAAATGATGTTTAGTTGTTTCTAGGAAATGTATCATCACTTTAGAACCTTACTGTAAAAAAATGTACTACCAAGTTCTTTTTAATTTTTGTTTTAGTTCAAATAATCTCAACTGTCACCCTGTTTCGTTTGATCCACGATTTTTTACCCATTCTGTTTTTTTTTTGTGTATCATCGGGCATAATTCCGTCATATAAAGACGGAATTGCAAAATTCTTTTTTTGTTCGAAAGGGGTTTATTTCGAAGTGGTCCTATTTAAATGGCATATAAATCTGAGGATGCGTTTCGGAGACAGACAACGGAACTCTACAAAAAATGACAGCAAATCAACCGCCATTGCTGCTATCGCATAAATATGCATTGTGGTACGGAACCCTTCATGTGCGTGCCCGACTCGCAAGTGGCCGCTTTTTTGTCTCTGGAGTTCTTTACCTTTGTACAGAGACGCGAGATATATTAGATTTATATGTATTAGGTTTGGGCTCAAAGTAGTCTTGAACTATTTCGTATAATATTTGTAGTGACTTAGTATTCTCTAGAGGAGACCTAAAGCCTAAAATATATGTATTTCTAGTTACAAAAGTAATTTAGATACCTAATAGCATAAAGATTAAGTCTCCAGGTATATTTTCACATTTCAGAATAAATAACAGTCTACTTTTGTTTTTTTTTTAATTTATGTTATATCGGTCTCACTTAGTTAGCTGTCTAACTTTTTTTTTCTTAGCTGTTGAGGGTCTTATCGTGATGTTAAATTACTTACAACCTTCCTCAACAATTGGGTTATCAAATGCGACTACATTTTTTTTATGTTCGACTGATAGTTTCATAACCCCCTATATATCCTACCAGAGGTGCGGGTTGTTCGAAAGAGATACCGTGGCCCTTAGCACACAGGCAACTGAAGGAACACGGGTGGGTTTAGTCAGTAAAAGTCTGACACGCTCTCCCGCTCCGTGCCAAGCGGGAGAAGTTATCTGAGGGGCAATTCTCGTAATTTTAAGAACGTTCACAGTCTGATCTCAGTCTCAGTCTGTCAAAAAAACCGCGAGTTTAATACATTGTTGACAACTTTTTGACGTTTTATTGACGCTGAGATGAGAGTTTTTAATTACGAGAAATGGCCTTCAGATGATTTCCCAACCTTTAAAAAAAACCAAAACCCCCTATATACAAACTTATACACAAACATATTTTACGTCTGAATAATATTAATTAAGTATACATACAGCACGTTTCTAAAGCAAACTTGTACATCATTAATGTAACTTTCTAAATATACTCACGTCTGACTCTTACGTATTTAGGCAGAAAGTACAGACCATCTTACAGAAACAGATCCATGCTTCTTGTTCTTTAAATATTATACTTCCAAGTTTAATATCAAATAAGTAGCACTTCTCTATGCCCCGTTATCGCACTACGTGTCTTATAAGAGCAGAAAATCTGTTCTCACTATATAAAGAAACCTTTTTTGATGACACTTTTAAAGGTCCCTAGCTTTTCCTACAAGGTTTCAATAAAATTTTACGTCACACCTTCAACGCATCGAACCGACAAGTTATTATTGCGACAAAATACGAAGAACTTTGTATAAAATTTTCGAAGAATAAATGGAATTCTCAGTGTATAATTCCCTTGAGATGGCATAACATCTAAGTTCTGAACACGACCACAGGGCAAATCTATGTATGTAGTTAGATGATAAAACTTAGGCCGTATCTCATGTTTACTTACACATTACGTATTTCATACCTAAGAGACGAGACATCTTAAACTTCAAGTTAAGTTCTGGTGCTTACAGTCCCCGCTGAAACACTTAGATTGGGATTTTAAGTAAGTTTGCAAAGTTGTAAATTGCTGTAACATGGGTGAAGGGAAATTTTCTTTGTCCTGATATTTTCCCAGCCTGCTAACGAGGTACATTTTATCTAAATTTACTAGTTCTCAGTTTGGATAGTTATATTTACTCTAATTAAATTTGCAAAATGGAGAGTAATAATTGTAAGGGGTATATATATACATATAAATATACCGGCGGCGGCGTCGTGATATCGTTCGTAGCGCAAGCTACGCCGTAGCAGTGCTACGGTTGCCTAGTCGCTACGCTTTCAAAAGCTTTTTCGTGTCGAAAACTGATTTGTTTTCAAATAATTTTTTTTGAGATGATTTTGTTTGTATATTCGGCATAAATTGCCAACCTCTGTGTCCATTTCATGATGGGTATTAGCGCTTCTATCACGACTTTTTTACCAGCAAAATATAAGTAGGCACTGTATACAAGGTGTAACAGAATGGACGCAAGACCTGAAAGTAGTTTGTTCCTAATTGACTACTGAATCAATATCAGTAACTGTTAATATAAGTATTTTTTTTAAACTATGTATTATGCCATACCTACCTCTGATTGAGCCAAAGAAAATTCAATCTTATGTCAGTAGAAATAAGACTCAATTTTAAATGCATAAAGTAATACTTGGGTCGACACGTTTTTCTTAATAATATAACTGATATTTTAAAAAAAGCTTTAAAAAAAACAGTTTTTGTCATCGTATTATGCTTTTAACCCAATATTCTCATAATTTAATTATGTTACTCGTTGTATATTTATACTGTAACATACGTCAATTTATGTAGAAAATACAGTCGCGAGGTTATGTGTTATAATTTATAAGCATTCTGTTACTCCAATCTAACACACGACCTAGATCCAGAATGTTCTGTAATTATCACACTGCGCCATACATTCCAGTTGTCATAATATACTTTATTAGTATACAAATAGAAACCATAACCGCAAGGAAACTGTTTGTGGCATACATATGTAATTGCCAATTAACTGACCACAGATAATGAGCTATAAACAATTCCACCAATAATCATGTAGCATCTGTATCGTAATTATTGCTAAGATACGACTCTTGTCTTCAGTTTGTAGTAATGTTACTAAACCCAGAAATCGAATTCGAGATCAAAAATGTAAACAAAGAAATGTCATTGTCAAAGTGACAGTTCAGGGGTAGTCAACATTTCCCTGGTAATTCAAATTAAGTTTTATTTTTTTATTTTAGTGTTTTTGAAAGAACGCTAAAGCAGCGTGTCAAAATTAAAAATACGATAGCCTAAAGTAAGTCCTAATATCATAGGTAAGGTAAACGAAATGAAAATAAAAGATTTATATTGTTATGAACAAGTTGCTCATGTTTATTTGAAATTAGTATTATATAATATTATGATTGAATATATTGTTATGCCGAATAGCCAAAACAAAAATAGCGACTAGTAGGGATGCCTAACTTGAATCGATTATTAGGATAACGCAACATTATTTACGTCGAAAGTCCAAATGTTTACAGCTTCTGCTATATTGCCAATATTATAAAAATAATTGCACGATTTTATTTCAAACAGTTATATTTTATTCTTGGATCGAAGTTTACGTCACTTTAAAGTTGAAAACGGTGTGCAATATTATATTTTAACTGTTTAAGATATGCCTACAATTTTAGCACTATGTTATAGTACTTTGGCAAACTCCACAATTGAGGTTATTATTTAAAATTTGGTAACACCTTTGTTTACATTTTTGATTTCGAATTCGATTTCTGGGTTTACTGTATATTATTATGAGATGTGTAAGATGTTAGAGGACACACCGTATTATATAACATAGTGCAGTATCAGTTTTGGAGTCATTACGTGGATATGTAGGAAATAATGATCCAGGATTCATCTTCTTTTGACTCAATCTAAATAAACTAAATTGTAGGTGCTTAACGTGGGCGATAATGCCCCTCATGGGCGTAAGAGACTTTCTTTTTAAACTCAGAAATATGATAAGGGTTTACCCTATGTTACTACTACATAATATTACACGTTTAAATAAAATCGTACGAAAATCTGTTTCAGATTTGCTGATGGAAAAAAAATTCAGGAGCTTTAAAAAATTACTCAAAGTGGGCAAAATAAGGTTGAAACCTATCGATCTAGATAGAGTCTTTAAAATTATTTATGGTCCGCCGATTGGCGTTCATTGTCCTTTGGAAATAGTATGAATTTGATCGAAAAAATACTTGTAAGTCAGAACAATACAATAGGTATTTCATCATTCTAAATAAAGCCGTTTGTGTTAAATTCACTAAGCATTGATATTATCTTCACAAGATTCTATAATCGGAAAACTTGACCATGATGTTACATTTAGTTGCCATTAACAGTCAAGAAGGGCTAATCGCAACTAGTTCATTTGAATGCAATGTAAATATGTTTTTGTCATCTCTCGAAAATAATATATTTTTAACTGATTTTTTTAAATCGGATTTTTTAAAGGAGGAGGTTATCAATTCGACGTTTTTTTTTAAATGTATGTTCGGGTATACCTTCGTCATATATAGACGGATTAACAATTTTTTTTTTTGTTCTAAAGGAGTTTGTTCCGAAATGGTCCCATTTAAATTTCATGTAGATCTGATGATGAGTTTCGGAGACAGACAACGGAACGCTTCAAAAAATTACAGCTAATCATCCGCGATTGCTGCTATCGCATAAATATGCATTGTTTTTATCCCAAGGATGATGAAATTTCGAATTAGTGTCAGGTAGGTACTATATCTAAAAAGTGAAAAATATCTAAATTAAAAAAACAACACAACCGGAAGTCAGTGGTTTTTTATTGGAAAAAGATTTTCCTAGTTACCTTTAACCGCTTTTGTTAAGGGTTAAACGCATTTATAGAAAATAGATATACAATATTGACCAATTCTAAACAGATAATTTACCCAAATTAAATTATTTTCCTTATTTTTTTATAAATATGTTCAAAGTATTATTTTAACTTTAAGACTGCTAGCTTATAAATTATGTAAATGACTTTGAAAATAAAAATACTCACATCAAATTAAATGTATTTTTTTTTACAAATAAGCGAAGCGAACTAACAAGCGAAGTTTTTTCAACATAGTAATTCGACATGACATTACGCCGAAAGGAACCAAGGACACAGAGCAATAACTTAAATAAAATTAAGCTGTCATTTCAAGTTAATAGCTTACATAAAAGTTAGGTCTTGCTATATTGAATGTTTTTATTTTATGACAATCGGGCTACATGAGACAATAGTAAACCTTTTTTGTCTTTTTTAATGTTGGTACCTAGACGAGTTTTATTTTTTAAATGTTTTTTTATCGTCATCTTTATCTTGTCTGTAGACGAAATAGGTACTTCAAATAGCCAATATTGCCTAGGGGTAATCTCTGGATTTACCAGTCGGATTTGAAAAATTCTTTTGCATTAGATACCCCAATTTTTGAGGAAGATTATTATTATAAACCTTCAAGTGTCAAGTACTTAACGCAATTACTTTTTCTATTGTTATCAGACTCAATGAGGCTGTCCAATAGCCGAAGGCTAACGGCCAATGTGACGGGTCGGGTTTACGTGGGGGTATGAATAAGACCACGTAACCTTGTCAACATAAAATAAATATATTCTTAAAATGAAATATGAGAAAAGGGATTCTTTTAATTCTCCTGGGGAATAGCGCAGTAATCTCGTAGCTCAGCCTGGTGTGACGACGACCCAGCGGATGTGCAAAGCCAGATTAACTTTAGTTCTAATGGATATAATCCGTATAGGTACAATTAATTTGAGGTTTGTAAGGAGTGCGCGCGCGTACCGTCGTCGGAGATCGCTCGTGAAGTGGCTCGACGGCCCGCGTCCCGTACGACACCCCTCTCGCCACGAAGATTGCCGAGTGGTCAGAGGCGCCCGAACAGATACTCACTTAAGTTTTAAGTTTTATTTACTAACACAAATTGTAATTATAATATGTGTATTTAGGTTAAGGTATTTATCTACGGGTCTTTGTTCAAAATCAAAATCAAAAGTCATTTATTCAAACTAGGCTGAGAGTCAGCTCTTTTTGAACGTCAAAATTACATAAGACAGTCCCCCCAAAACGCCCGCCCTTCACCACTTCCTAGTACTTTAGCTGGGAAGAAAAAGTAGCGCAACAAACTCCCCAGCAGCACAGCTGTCTGTTAAGTTAGAAGAACTTGATTCTATACAATAGTAGGTAATTAACCTGAAAATAAATGGTTTATTATTAATATAATTAAATTATAAACTTTCTAGTGGTTTTATTCACTATCGTTGATAAATACAACTCCATCTCGAAGACGGGGAAACAGCGGAGGCCCAGTGGCAATAGCCGCGACTTACGAATTGTAAGTCGCGGGTTCGAACCCAAGCAGACACATAACTGTGTGTAAATGATTTCATCAAAACTGCTCTCAAAACGGCGAAAAGAAATATCGTTAGGAAACCGGCAGGTCCTAGACCCAAAAAATCGAAGACTTGTGATATCCTGGGCCGGCGTGGTGGATTACGGCCCACTCCCTCTCACAGAAAGAGGAGGCCTGCGTCTCCACAATGGAAACATTACAGACTTATTATGATGATGATATTAAAACATAATTCTATCTCATCATCATCTTCAAAGGATTCACAGAAATAAACAATGATTTAGTGATAACTGGTGCAAGCAAGCCCTAAATCTTACAACGATTGGTTTATTAAGTAAAAAACCAGGACAAGTGCGAGTTGGACTCGTCCACCGAGGGTTCCGTATAAATTTGTAGGTACATATTATAAAAAATATGGCCCGCCGTTCCGTGCACAAAGACCCTGTTTTTTTTGTGATTTAATTATAAATAAAAAATATAAGACGGTATTACTTGCCAAATTTCATAGTTCTAGATTAACGGAAAATACTATATAAATTTTTATTCCCTTTGGAGTGTCGAAATATACGTTTTTTGCGGCATAAACGGCCGTGTATATTTTTACGTTAACTTAGAAGTTTGATTTTTTTCACAACTTCAAGAGACTAGACCTGAGTATATTGTTTTAATTTCAACTTGATACCTCCACGCGTTCCTGAGATAAAGATTCTTGACAGACAGACAGATGGAAGGACGGACAACAAAGTGATCCTCTGAGGGTTCCGTTTTTACGGAACCCTAAAAATGTGGGATAAAAAACTGTAACTGTAAATAGTGTCAAAATCTAAATTATATGAACGATTATGAATGCATGAGTCTTAATTAACGCTCCGAATATAATTGTGGTTGTGCTACGAATACGTCCACTTCAATAGTGCAACGTCTCAGATTCAAACTCACGTCCACTCGATAGTTATCCCCGCTATTCCCGTTCAATTGAAACTGAACCTACCGAGTGATTAATTGGTCAACGGATCAGACCCCAGCAACCATTCGATAAATAAAGTCAACCCACCCTTCTCACCTATAGTCCGGAACAAGGACACTCCCCAATTAATTTTCTACGTAACTAATTACTGTAGACTTCATTAGAAGACGTTCATCAATATAAAAACGTTAAGATCATTAACTGCTATTTTGTAAGTAATTAGTTATACCAAGATGTTACATGTTAGCCAGGAGCACCTTTCACGAACCATAACATAATATCTTTATTGCTGATCAACCTATTTGCCATTCGATATTCAGAATTGTTATTTTTTGGGTTTCACGACTGTTTCAGATAACATTTACTTAGTAAAGTACAATTCAAATAAACCATGTAGACAAGCACACTGAATATAACAAAAAGTGTGCGGTCGGGCGCACCCCGTCAGTAATGAAGTTCGCACGCACATTCGTAAATAATAGAAAGAGACAGATAGAGAGAGAAAGTGTGAATTGGTTTGCGTTTTTTTAATACAGAGCCATCTAGTATAAGTAGTTAAAAACTCTCATGATTCTGTTGCCATCTTCGATTTTCATTTTGACCTCACTATTGGCTTCAGTACGCTCGAAAACCATGAAAACGACACCCAAGATGAAAATTAAAAAAAATCGCATTTGCCATCACGGATTTTCTTTTTGACCTCAAAACTGGATCCAGCACCCTCGGAAACCATGAATACCTCTGCAGAAAAAGTCACATGGTGGGAATATAATGCCTTTTCGTTATGTAATGATTTTTACCAGTTTACTGCTTCCACAAGCCACGTTAAAGCACTTCGTTCCAATAATATCAAGTGAACCCATTGACTAATTCTTATAGTCAATACACAGTTTCCAATATTTAAACCAACGACATCTATCAAAAACTAATTGAACTACGTAGTACAATCAACAAAACGAACGCAAAGGCCCAATCATCGGTCTGGTCCTAAATCGCACTTACAAAATTTTCGCACGTAACTATCTGGTTGAGAATATCAAACAGGCAATCCCTAGACAGACCTAGGCTATCGTAAATATGTATCTAAGCCTTCAGTGTACCTACATCTAGACTTTAGACTGAATATAATTAAGGGAGTAAATATTTATTAGAGTTTGCAGTACAGTCTCCGTATTACAACACAAACTAAGATTGGTAATGCTTAGAGGACGCTTGTGTTTGAGATGTTAGTCCTGTGATGTAATATTAATATACACCTACACACCAAATAGCCATATAGAATACTCAGCTAAAAGCAAATACGTTACTAACTTAGTGCTGGGTGAGAAGTTACAGGCAAATTGGTAGGTACCTACTACAGAAGTTCGTCGAGTGGAATAAAATAAACAAAAGCAAAACTAAGTAATTATTTTTTCAAAGGTCTGTCCGAATCCTGGGCATTCAGATCTGCTACCAGCAAGGCAGGTAATTTTTTCGAGGACATTTTATTTCACCCTTAATGCTGTGGCATTAAGGATGAAGTAAAATGTTCTCGGAAAAATTAAACATATTAAAATGAACAGGATTGATATTTAACCCTGAAAGATATTCAAACATTTCAAGTCTTAACTTTCGCCCCGATAAACAAGAATAGTTTGTTTTTTATCTCCAGTTTTCACATATCAACACTGGAGCATTAGTGGTCCAGTGGTAGGTCATAGGTTCAAACCATGACAGGCGCTTCAATTTGTGTAAATTATTTCATCACCACTGCTATCATATTTTTTTAAGGTCAGGGCCAGGGGTGCGCATAGTACACCTACAGGTCCTATGTAATAGAGGGTTTTTTTTGGGTAGGAAATCATCAAATAACTTCTCCTGCTCTAGGGTGGAGCGGGAGGGCGTATCAGACTTTTACTGACTAAAACCCACCCGTGTTCCTTCTATTTCCTGTGTGCCAGGGGCCACGGTATCTCGGTGAAGGAAACATCGTGAGAAAACCAGAATATCCTAGAACAACATTTTTAAGACGTACTGGGCCCGCATGGTAGATTACGGCCCACTTATGCTCACAGAGAGGTGTGTCCCAGCAGTGGGAACATTATATTCTAACTATGTATGTGTACTGGACAAATAGAAGACCCTATTACATTTCACACATCGCCTACATATTTCAAAATAGAATTATCATATTCACGCTATTACAATTCCATCCGCTGCAAACTTAATGTATAACTATGTATATTGAATAAACAATAAGCTAAGAACAATACCATAGATTGTTCGCAAATACAGACAAACTTACGTTCTGTGTTCATCGACGTATACAAACATTGTTAGGGTGCTTGTATGAAGAAAAGGGGTAACTTAAACAGAGGTACTTACCTAGTTGTTTAAGGCTTTGTACTCAAAGTAACGTAAGTGTCTAAGGCTGGGATTCAGAGGAAGAACTTACCGTTAAAAAGCGACTAAATAAGTATTTGGAGACGTTCCATGTGTGTAGGTATTGTCTAAACTATGCTTATCAGTAGAGGATTTCAACTTGAGTCTGCTGGCGGAAAATTGTATTGTAATTGGCACAAAATAACTTGCATAATTATGTACAGACGTCTGTATCTCTACAATCATAATGGAATATCATAAGAATCGGGTATCCATTTTGTACCAGGACTAGTTTTTATTGTTAAATGACTATCGTTTTGAGCTGTTCTCTAAAATAATAAGAAATTAATCGTAATTAATGGTTGCTTCGTTTAACGTTCACACCATTTAAATAAGACAACCCACAGACATTTAGAATAGGACGACTATCTTGCGCTACCACAAAGTGCAACTGGGGACCGACTCTAAAGCGCTGTGAAAGCGCGCTGGTTTATTTTTAATGCTCGGTACAGAGGTGAGAGTTGAAAATCCAACATCCTATCAGGATTATTTTAGATGTCATAATTATATTGTACTCGTAAGTGAAAACTGGCACAAGTATAGGTAAGATAAGGCAAGGCTCTAATATCGTGTTACGAACTTATACTGATAACTTTCCAAGTCTGCAGCAAGCATAACAAGCAAACTATTAATGATTTCTTCTTTCTCCTTTCATTGCAACCATTCGATGAACTAATACCAGCCTGTATCATGCCATATTGTCAAAAACGAAGTATTCGTCATTTAGGTACTGCAGCGAATTTTTTGCCTAACAATACGATGTAATAATATCGCACGTTTAAACCAAAACTGTCACTATTCAAAAAAGTTAACTTTCCAGGACTGCCAAAAAACGTTGCTTGTAGTATGAGTATGAGTTACGTAAGAATCTACGCACAATTTAGTTATTCTTTGATATAGAAATAATCGATAAAGGTTGTATCTCAAATTTGAGAACAATTTTATTTATATTTTTTTATACAGGGTGAAATTGAAAACATGCGACAAACCGAAATGGGAGATTGTACTCATCATTATGAACAACTTTTACTAAGGGACCAATCATGCAATCGCGAAAAAAAAAACATCTGTTCCCTACATTTATGTTCGCATAACTCGTCAAAATGTAGGGAACAGCTGTTTTTTTAAATTAATTTAATACGCATTTCGCAATAATTTTGATTCTGATACATAAATAAAAATACATTTTATATACTAATTTAATTAATTAATCAATTCTCCACGCTATGTATACCTGAAGACAGACGACGCTGCCGCAATTGGCACAAAAAGAGGTGGTGAAATGAACAGACGCGCACCGGAAAGGCTGGTTAAGACGATGGTAACGCAAGAAAAGAGTACCTTTGCCCAGCTGTGGGACAGTCTAGGCTTGGAACCAAAATGCCATACGTTTTTAAAGCCCTACCTTAAAATTAAATAGTAGTTGATGGTTGTGGATTATTTGCCTCCGCACGCAGGGAGTAGCGGATCCATCTTCCTCAAGTATTTTTTCATGTATGAGCGTTAAACCATTGTACATATAAGTAGATATAATTTATGGTATACTGAACAAAGCTTTATATATCTACTGAGCTTAATTTTTTTGACCAAGTTTACTCTTTCCGAAACTACTTATACCCCATTTACTATAGCTTTAGAAAAAAGAGGCTCGTAGAAGCAGGAGTGCAAAACATTTTATTTCAAAGTTAAGTTCAAACTTTTTTAGGTACATTTAAAACAGTACCTACTAAAACGAAGTAAAAGTAATTTTTATTTTAAATAATGTTCTATTTACAATAAAATCTTCATCACACATTACAAACTTACAACAAAACGAATGAATCAAAAATCAAAATCAAAATATTTTATTTCACATAAACCTGCATGGGCACTTATGAAACAGAAACAGAAGATAGGTGCACGGTTCCAATTTGTCACTTCCTATGGAGAAGAGCCGGTAAGAAACTGCACGGTTACTTTTTTTTTAATAATTGGCTTTTACAATGTTTTCAAATTACAATGATAATAGGTATGGGAGGACAGTGCAGGCCTGTCAATAAGTACTTAGAGGAATGAAAATACAGAATATATAGAAAATCGTCTACAAGTCTATTCTGTAAGGCCTACAACGTTCTCTCATTCACAATATGTAAAAGAATCTACCAATATGAAATGAACCTATTTGAACCAAGTGACATGATTTATATGACAATCACTATAATAAATAGTCGCAATTAAAATTGATGTATATTGTCAAATAATGACGAGAATATGTGAGACATTGTAAAAAATAAAAAGTTGTAATTTGGGAGCAGTTAATAGACTTTCACATAGTTTGGCTGTTAATGAGGTACCAGGGAAGCCACATGTGCAAAGGAATTAATGCCAAACTTCTCTGTCTTCAACATAGTCTTTTATCTTATAATATGCTTTTTTGATAAGGACACGTTTGATGTGAGTTTTAAACTTTCCAACTTTCGTTTGGATGAAACAAACAATCACATGATGATTTAAATCTGATTAAGATTTTAAGGATTTTTTTTTTACCATACTTTATTTTAAATAACTTACGACCCACAATACTTTGGTAAAACTTCTTCGTCATCAGCTAATTTAGTTACTCGGTGTTATTTACTCCTGCTTCTTTTAGGTTTTTAGCATAGACAATTGAACTTATTTGGCATTAATCGTAACTGCAAAACGTTTAATGTAATTTTGTTACGAAGTGTACATTAAAAATAACCTTTTTTTACTTCTGTCTAATGCTATTGTAAATGGAGTATAGGTGTTAATAATACAGCTCCCAAAATTGTTCCTAGAAACTCGATTATGAAACTGCTTTTATCGTATGTCTAAAACTTACGTTAAAGGTTACTGCGGTTATTTCTATTTATAGTAATGATGGATGAACAAAACTTTCGTAGGTCTTTCACCTTCTTTATTACTTAACCGGGAAAAAATAGTATGTTACATGGAACGACTCCACCTGACCTCCACAACATAGTTCCTGGAAGACACCACACCCCTTGATAAGACTGATTGTCAGACTTTTGGACGTCTGTATTGTTAATGGTTTGACGTAATTACATCACATCTTAAAACAACAAAAAAAAAACATCTCCAAACAAAACTTATCCTTATATTTTATTTTATTCACTGTTCGCAGAAGCCGCATTTCGTGGAATCATGTTACTGAAACATTACACGGCTGTATTGTTTACGGCCGACATAAAAGAATGTGTTTTTATCACACAGACATACCCACGCATATACCTAAACGCAGATAACTACCCTCATAAGGACATGAATGTTAAAATGTTGAATACTTTTGATCAGGCGATGTTATAAATAGACAGGCGATAAGAACACACAATATCAACATTATTGAACACAAATAAAGCAAGATTGATATACAATTTGTCGTTTTGTTTCATGACGAATTAATATCACAAAGTAGGGTGATGGTTAGAGCTTGTCAAATTTTCATAGAATTTGTACAAATGTTGCTATAAATAAATAGTTATAAGTAAATGCATTCAATCATTCGGAACACCTCGCTGCTTTCCAAAACGGGTATATTAGACGAAGGCAAAAAGGTTACCAGGCTCAAATGGGATTGGGCGGGTCACATCAGCCGCATTCAATATGACCGCTGGGCAAAAGTCTCCACATAATGAGTACCAAAAGATGGAAGCCGCCACCGCAGTCGGCCCAGAAAGCGGTGGCAAAATTACTCGGACGCCTTCGAGATGGCGTGGAGAAACTAGGGGGAGGCCTTTTTCCAATAATGAGGCACAGGTTAAACTAAAGAAAATTTAATTCAATGCCATACTTAAATACAGATGAACAAATCGCTGTTTTATTATTACAGACGAGAAACGCTATGTAAATGTAATCTGAAAAACAGTTGAAGATCAAAGCATACGTCATCACACAAAGATATTCGAAAATCAAATCTTGAGTATTCCTTTTCTTTAATATTATGTTTCAAACAGTGCGACCAAAAAGGTTTGATCCAAACTGTCATTACATTCCGTAGAGACAAATCGAATTACGAGTGAGTCTTAATTTCCGAAATTGGAATTCCACTTAATGTCAGTCTTGTGTATCCGGTTTATATGTTACAATCTTTATTAATGCATCGTCGCGGGTTTGACGTGTCGGGTTTCATTTTAGGTGAATTATTGTTCAAGTTGCTGGATAATCTGAGATATACGCAGTACGACATATCAAGCTATACATTTCCAGTATAAGTTTTTCCTGCGAGGTCAGCTAAAACCGGAAATGTACGGCTTGGTATGTCATCACGCGTACATTATACACTCCCAGACTCCTAAATCGAGCCACCCTCTTAGATTCCAATTCGGAAAAATAATGGCCAGTATGTCGGAAAAAAACTGCTAGCAAACTTTTTCATTGAGTTATTATTACGAGTATGTTGTTATTTTCGGCCTTTAGGTAAACCTCACATAGAATAGCACGTTGGGCTCGATTATAGAATCATAAGGAAATATTGTGATCAGTTTTGTTTTAATTAAAAGATTTAGCAGCATTGGTGAAATAATAAGAATAGCCGTTCATTAAATACTTCTTTCAAAAAGCGGAAAGATATTCTATCCTCAATAATATTAAGACACAAACACCAGATCCATAATCACTAACAGTTTCCGTTTATTCCAGCGATCCCGCTCGGCGACTTGGTTGTAATGGGGCACACAGCGAGCGGAGTAAAATCCGCTTTATGTCTATCTCTTCTACATGGCTTCCTCTTTCTCATCGGTAAGTACCCCGTGTTGTGTACCGTGTACCCGTAGCTTATGGATTGTTTTAGAAATATTACTCTTTTTAAGAGCTGCCGTCGTTTTGCTAATGGCATGTGGTTGTTTTATTTGAAACGGGAAAAGGCGGGTTATTTTGACGTGAAAACGTCTTTTCGCTCGGAGTATTGATGGTAGGTAAGTTCAATATTTCTAACCGACAAAAACATGTAAGATTTCAAACGCTAATAACTACGAGATTTTTAAGAGTAATGTAAGAGCATTTACAAAAAAAAATAGGTGGGATATAATTTGCCTATGACATCACGCTGTGTGTGCATGCCCACGCGCGAGAGACGTGACCCTCTATTTTTCACAATGAGTCGAAATTGCAATTTGTATAGCGCAAAAAACGTGTTTAGTTAGAACACTGATTCTGGAGTCGTTGTCAAGAGTTAACAAAGCACTACTAGGACATGGAGAGAAACAACAAAAATATTGGCCACAATAGGGTTAAAAATTAGGAACATTTGTTACCAAACCCTAAGTAAATAACGTTTTCACGAAAACAAACGGCGCCGACTCGAATTGCGCCTGCTTAATTTTTTTACTTTATACGAGTAAGTAGGTATTGTGTGCTTTTTATGGGTAAATAATAAGAGCCGCACGGTTCGATCACTCAGGTTACGCTTGCCGCGGTTGGTCCGTGGATGGGTGACCATCTTTACATACCAAGAACCTTCTGTGCCTCGGCAATCACGCAAAGCAGACAACCAGTCTTACTTAGGGGTATAGCACGCCGGGTGCGAGTACTACACACCGGACTTAAAGAGCATCACCAAAAATTTCAATATTTTTATTCTTCTAGGGTGTCGTCCTCTTCACTCATTTCCGCCTTGTGAACACATTTTATTAGTCGCCTTTCATTCATGTTCTCAACATGATCAAACCATCTTAGCACAGGAAACACAGAAAGATAGTAATTAACGAAATAATTCGTAGTATGTTGTAAAGTTCGAAACTCAACTCAACTTTAATGTCGTGACCTTTCCTCTCTCTTTAAAAACTGTATTTTAATTTTTTGTCACCGCCTTCCGAAAATAAAGTTATTTTTCACTTTGAAAAAAGTTTTTATTTTTCACTTTTTAGTGGTTCACATGTGCTTACCCCTTCACAAAGTACCGGCTTGATGTTATGCTATAAACTGGTGTAAATAATAGACAGACATGAGATTTCAGCAATCCCAGTCCATTGGCTATCATTTATTGAGGAGTTCCGTTGCCTAACTCCGAAGTTCTTCATCAAATTGAAATGGTGGTCCCATTTCAATTTGATGAAGAACTCCCCTCCGAGAAAGTACTCTTCCAAAAAATACCCAAATCGCTTCAAGTGTGCCTATAAAATTGAAAGAGTTCTCTCTATTCCACCAGGATCCCATCATCAGATCCTGACTTGGAATCGGGAACATACATAAAAAAAAGGTTCCGACGAATTGATAACCTCCTCCTTTTTGAAGTCGGTTAATAAAAATAAAATCTTTAATAAGCACAAAAATAAAATAACTTACCTACAAATTATTCCGTAGAAATACGTTTCATTTATATTTTTCCCTATTGTAGCCGTTATTCTCACCAAAGCTTTCAAGTAAAGCCTTAAGTTTATTGAGGGAATACTAGCGAACATTAATTGGATCCGACTAAGTAACTTGTAGAGATAATGACTTTTCTGAACTGGCTGTAACAAACTGCACTTCGGTAATAGGGACCTAATAGATAGAAACATTTTACAAGGATATTTTTCCGTTATGGGGATTTTTGTCTAGTTTTGAATCGCCTATAACACCATCAGTTATGATTACTTATATTGAACTAGCTGACCCTACAGTACACATTTCAATAAATTTGACAAAAATCTCATAAAAAGGAAGAGTTTTCAATTGTACAGATTACTTTACCAATTTGTTTTTCCGAAAAAACCTAAAAATCAGACTATTAGTAACATTTTCAAAAAAAAAATTGCAATGTGATGCGCTTACCAACGAACAGCTTTTTTTTTATAAAGAACTTATTTACATATAGAGGCATATGGCTAAGTAACAAAAGCTGCACGGGTCGATCGATTAGGTTAAGCTACGCTTGCCACGGTTTGTCCGTGGATGGGTGACCATCTTTATATACCAAGACCCCTCCATGCCTTGGAAAGCACGTTAAACCGTTGGTCTCGGCTGTCATTTGTGGATCTTTGACAGTCGTTACGGGTCGTCAGAAGCGCGAAAGTCTGACAACCAATCTTACCAAGGTGGTATCGTATTACACAGTAACTGGGTTGTGGAGGTCAGATAGGCAGTTGCTCCATGTGAAATACTGGTACCGATTCAGCTGTATCTGGTTAGACTGGAAGCTGACCCCAACATAGTTGAGGAAAGGCTAGGCAGATGATGATGATGATGATGATTTACATATAAAATAAACTTATTTTCTGGAGGACTCAGCCTTGCACCTTAGTTCATACACAAGTAATAAAAGTATTCATTATTCAAATTAGCGTAATATAAGTTGTTTTAATAGTAGCTAACATAAAGTTGTTCTAAAATTGTTATTATTTTTAGGTACTAGTGTTAATAATCTATTCACAAAAAGCCATTAGAAATTTTCTCCAATAAAACAATAGAAATCAACACGTAAAAGGATAACCTAAGTCACAAGATCAGTGAATTCAAGCATGAGCTATCTCCATCACCGTACAGGTACAGATTTATGACTGGTATTAGGTCCCACTATGATAGAAAGCGAGCCTAACGGCATTTATCAGACAGTTCCAAACCTAGCCTGACAATTTTTCAACTAGGTTGTCCTATTCCGGTTTTAGAATTCTAGCTACCGTATTTCTATTCTAAAAGGAGTATTTTTTTTTGTATAACCGACGAAAAATTTCTGCGCTGGGGGTTCTAGAATGATATGCTGAATTCATGCTTACAGTTTGCGCACTGGATAATTTTTTTTCCTGTATACGCAGTCATACAACTGCCAGTGTGTGTCTCTGTCGAGTCCGTATACCACAAGGCGCGAAGGACCGCAGAGCAGTTAGGTGGGATTATGTCCAATTAAGTACTGCAATTTAAGCTCATCCTGCTTTTGACAGTTATGTTAAGGTTTTCTAAAACTTGTAAAAAATATCTAAGTTCCACGAATTACATTACGAATGACATTAAAAAGCAACTGACCATTGATCACTTTAACGTTTATTTTGATTTTGTTTTAAGTGTGTTTTAATTAATTTATTAAGTACTATTCAGTGCAACTTTGTAACATATTCTTTTAATAAAATAAAAAAATTGTTGTACGTTACAACAACGTTTTGTGTGCATGCAGAATTTGCCTATAAGTGATTGTTACACTTTAATCTGATTTTTGCTTTTGTTTCATTCACTTATACCAGTATAGACAATTGTTGGTGAACCAATTAAATTAATTAATTAATTAACCTTCGCCCATCAAATGTGAATTTTTTTTTCGTATAGGTACCCAAGTCGTGGGTTATGTATGACCCTGTATATGTGTATCAGCCCATATTCTTGTCATAATCTCTTACTTTTCTATAACGACAATCATGGCGAGAGTAGCTAGCCCATTTTCAGCCAAAACCACGCGGTGGGATTATGTTAATCATTAGGATTACCTCGACCTCACACCTGATGCCATTTCCATCCCTTTCAGTTAAGCTCTTGCCGCTCACGGGGTTATTTTTAGATTTTCAGTATACTGTAAAAACCCTTTGGCAATTTTTATTAATAAGTCTCTTGGGCAAACGGATATTGCTGTTACTATTTTTGGAAGACATGATACAGTATTTACAAACACCATACCGTAGTCTGAAACATAACCTAAAGATACTTCCAATTCCTTTCCTATTTAAAAAAAAAAACAAGGTTCTTCTTTAAGTCCATTTTTTACTGTAAAGTATAAGGAATTTTGGCTTATTCTTTGACACATGCATGGCGACGGCTGAGACAATCGAATGGCCAGACGAACAGGAGGAAATTATAAAGGTTCCATCGTGTTCAATTGACTGCACAACGGTAGGGACAGACAGATAATTATGATGAAATTATAAGGGTTCGTTTTTTGCCATTAGCCACGGAATGCGCTCAAAAAAACATGAACCCATTTCTCCTACTTCTCATCCCAGTAGATATAAACTAAAAGTATTGGGTCACTGCAAACGAGCAGTTGTGATCGATCACTTTTTATGTACCAAATGTAGTTCCAATACGCTACGAATTGAAATGTTGGACATAACGTGGATATAACGTGCTGGTACATTGAATTGAAATGTTGGACATAACGTGGATATAACGTGCTGGTACATTGCATTGATGGTACACATAAAACTGGAATTACATAAGGAATGAGCGATACGTATAGACATTTTACGAGGACTGGCTTAGGAAGTGTGTTTCTGTTTATGTGAGATTTGTTCCGTTCTGTTTTGTCTAATGAAATACCAAAGTTACCGGGATCGTTGTCAGTATTGGCTATTCAATTTAATATTTGTGGCAATGAAGTTAAAATAGAAAATTTAATAATGTGATTAGAAAGGGGGTGAATAATGAGATGTGGACTTATTGAGAGGTATAAAAGAAAAAACTTGTTGTGCCGACCCCAAATAGATTGGGATAGGAGAATGACGTCACAAATGTCATTTCTTCATTCACCAAAATCAAAAATCAAAATCAAAAGTCATTTATTCAAATTAGGCTGAGAATCAGCACTTTTCGAACGTCAAAATACATAAGATAGTCCCCCAAAAACGCCCACGCTTCCCCACTTCCTAGTGCTTTAGCTGGGAAGAAGAAGTCATAAGTACTAACATCAGATAACACCAACACTGTACACTTAGTTCGCAATACACGTTTGACTTTGACTTTGAAGAAGTGGCGCAAAAAACTCCCCAGCAGCACAGCTGTCTGTTTAGTCGGATAGACTTGATTCTATACATACAAAGACAAAGTAATAAACATTACGAGACACAGAACATTACCTTCAAATAATTAGTCATACATATATGTCAGCCAGCCATGCCAATACATCAACAAATAAAATGAAAAACAAAGTAATAAACATTACGAGACACAGAACAATACCTTCAAATAATTAGTCATACATATTATGTCAGCCAGCCATGCCAATATATCAAAAAATAAAATTAAAAAGAAAAAAAAACTCGAACACACAGAATAAATAAAAATAAATAAAAATACAGCATAATACGAAAATAAGAGCCTCCTGGTTTAAAGGGCGTGATAGCTTACATATGCAATGCACCTCGTGTTGAATCCACAGACTTAGCAACACATAATAAAGACAACATTAATGTTTCTTAATTAGGAATGTCTTAGTTTAGGAGTTGCGTGTTGTAAATACGAAAGCGAACAACGATATATGTCATTTATTTGAGGGCGCTGCATAGTCTCAGTTCAAAGAATACAAATAAAAAGGGTACATGACATTAATAAAACTTAGGACTAACACAAATTGGTAATATCGGTAGAATATGCCGCGCTCCCTCCGACGTGCGAGCGCGATGATACGGTCGGCCAGTCTACATGCCTTTCTCCTTGGCTAGCTTAGCTAGCCTTGGCGCACGGTGACGAATGGCCGTATGCACTTATCTAATCGTACGTCTATACGTAAGTATGAGCTGCTACAGTAGCAGCCGGGAAAGTAGAATTGTGCACGGTTGATGTAAATAGGCTCGCCTCCTGTAGTATGGGACTTAAATATACCTCACTGACAAAATATGGGTACCTAGATTATATACCGCTGCCCAAACCTTCGGGGACTGAAAGCGTGATGTTATACTAGTCCTATTTGTACTATAAATGTGAAAGTTTCGTTGTTTGTTGCGCAATCACTCAAAAACGGCTGCACGTATTTGGATGCACGTCACACAGATGGCTTATAACCAGATATCGGATATTCGGATGCATATTCACCTAAAGTTGAGATGTTGGCTAACATGGAATGCGCTTTTGTATCGAAAAAGTCTTAATTTAGGTAAGTAATTTGTTTATTTTTTGTTTAAACTAATACAAACAACCCCTCCTCCAGTACATACACATATTTGTATCGAGTTAAACATTAATTTTAAATAAATACACATCTTAATAGTTATGCAATCCAAGAATCTCGGGGTTTTTAATAAATATTACAAATAATTTATAAAGCCGCTTCCATACTTTCATAGCTAAAAATTAGCTTTAGGTAAATATGTATCCGAATATCCGATCTCTGCTTATAACCTAGATTAACTTAAAGGATACTTTTTATCCCAGTAATACGTTCCCGTGGGATAATATTTGACCTCCATCTGGGCAAAGCCGCTGGCCAAACCTATTGGGTAATAAGAGAAAGTGTAAGTTTGAAGCTCCTTGGCTTTTACAATAATAAAAGATACAAAACACCATATTTATTACGACCCACGGTTTTGAAGCGCAAATCACCATAACTGTTTTGTAGTTAACATTTATCGGCTCATATCAAAATGCAAGATCTACATCACCCCTTTTCATTCGCGCTACAAAACTTTTTATGCCAACCCATTCCCTTAACAAGATCCAAATAACTCAAACATAAAACTATCGCATTCGGGTCAGACAGATCCCGTCACTATAACAGAAACGGACAATAAAAAAACAAGGATTATTAACTATTAACAGTGAGCAATAAAGACCGATGTCGTTGCCAAATACCAACTGATACAAGGCACTGAATGATATCTGCTCGTAAATCATAGAGCGCCTCTTTTGAGCGCCTCTTTTGTGAGCTCGCGTTGTATTTATTCCCTTTCGGTTGGCTGACTCTGAATGGAAACTGAATGTTATAGAGATGTTCTTGCAGTTCTGTCTAAGATGTATGGATGGGAGCGATGTTATGAGGTCGTGTTTGTGTTGTTTTCTATTGTTGGTTTGGGTGTACAATTTGTAAATAGGTCATTTCAGTAACGTAACAAAAATAGTTACATAAAAGACTGCATTAACAAATGAGTATCCACGAGGTTTATTGAAAAGTTAGTCCGTACTCTCACTGATTGGCTACTTTGTATCGCGGCATGACAAATAGAGGTACTTAGTTACAATTCTATTAATATGTCACCGACTTCCAAGCAAAACAACATAATGTCACATGCAGGTGGTCCTTTGTTGGTCATTTTGCATCTTCCACATACGTGCATTTGTTCGTCCATGGCCTCGACACTGTGTTACACCTTACTTTTTTTAAAGACTTTTAGAGAATTGTATTCGTAAAATCGGTGAATTTGTACCGACAGATTCGATACAAAGGGACATGTGACCTAGCGAGCCGCTCTGAAAAAAACTAAGTAGGTACTCAAATCTCTGTAGTTAATATCGGCAGTTTCAATTGCATTTTGACGTGATAACGTCTTATAAATCGATAAACGCCGGCTGCACGCACGAAAAAGCATGATTCATTGTCACGTTTCGCCTGTGTCACGTTCCGCCTGAGCCGAGCGTGCAAGTGAGAGCGCGGAACAAGCGATAGAGAAGAACGATCGAAATGAATGAATATTCAGTGATAATAATTCAATTCAATTCATAAAAGTATGCAATTTTTCATCAATGCTTTTTTATGACGTTCTCACGTAAAATTATCGTCCGTAGACCGACTTTACAGCCAACCATTTTTTTTCACATCGTGTTAAGAAATAATCTGTAAAAAACTGATGCCACATACGACTACAACTGTTCTTAAGCGCGTTCTTATATTTTTGGGGCAAAAAAGGCAATTTACATGTTCAACCAAGCTGCATTATAAATAAATGACGATGAAAAACAGCATAAACAATTCTACCACACGATAAAACAAAAAATAGAATGAAATAAAAACAGACCAGCAAAAATAAAGCAAACTAAATTTAAATTGGACACGAACTTCAGAATTAAATCCGCTAACTGGTTCCAACTATGAATGCAAAGCATAGCGGCAGTGACTGCAGGGAATATGACAACAGGGGTGGTTTTCACACCCCCATGAAACTAATTTAAAGTTCCACCAGTCAGCTAATACTGATAAAACAAATTATAGGGGGTTGATGACATTATCATAAATGGGGACGGAAGTACTGTTTGTGGTAGACATTAGTTCGTACCGCCTTCATAAGAGGAACTCGATCTGCTAGTAGACTTATTTGTGAACATGGATGCTCCGCGCCTCGGAAAGTACGTTAAAGGCGTCCACAAACAGGCGCGACGCGGTGCTCGTAGAACAATTTCTATGAAAACTACATGGAAATTATTCTACAGGTGTCGTGTCGCACCTGTCTGAAGAAACCATAAGCCGCTAGTCCCTGCTGTCATCCGTAGATTGTTGACAGTCGTTACTGATAGTAAAAAACCATAAACTCTGACAACCAGTCCTTACTAAAAGAACTTCGAACTTCTGGCAGAGTTGGGGCTGCGCGCTCCAGCAGGATGCGGAGGCGCGCGGCCCCCGACGCCAACGCTACTGGAGCCATCCGCTAGGACAAACCTGAACAAGTTTGCCCCCTTGTCACGAGCCATAACATTGGTCAATATAATTTCTATGGAAGTTGATATATTTCAGTGCAGCCTGAAGAGGTTCACAGAAGTAGCACTGAAGTGCATTGAAAATATTTAATGTTGTGTTGTTTTTTCATGTTGATTTTTTGTTTATGGTGTTCATTAACGTAAGTAAGATGACTTTTGAAACTTTTGTTTATAGTAGTAACATCGCATTGGCGCATAGCTGTTAGGGTGTTATGTACGAAATTTTAATAAATAAATAAAAGGTATCGTATTACACAGTAACTGGGTTGGTGATGTCATATAAGTCTTTCGCTCCATTATAAAATACTGGTATTCAGGTGTATCCGATAAGACTGGAAGCCAACCCCAAGATACATGCTATGTGGATTAAGTTTTGGGTGCAACATGCAAATAATGTTTTGGGACTTTTAATATAAAACAGTTGAACAATATAACCGGTTCCGTGTGGTGCCGGACGTGTTCCGTGTGGTGCAGGACGTAAAGAATAGCACCATCCCATTTCTCCCCGCGGGTGTCGTAGAAACCGACTAAGGGACTTACTAGGGAATAGGAAGCAGCGTTCTCTGTGTATTTTACCACCATGCTGCGATCGCCAACTCGCCTGCCAAGCGTGGGGATTAAAGAAAATCGCCCCAGTTTTTTGGGGGAAGCCTGTGTCCAGCAGTGGACGTCTATCGGCTGAAATGGTGATTATAACCGAAAACTTGATGACAAAGCTGAATCATGACAACCTATTGAAAGTTAAAATTATTGAGACGATATTTTACAGACTATTAGGTCGCAAAGTTTGATAACTTTCAATAGTCATTGGGCTCACTTTTAAATGTCTCTGGCTACGTTTCAAATACAATGCTTTTTCCAGATGAAAAACTTTTTGAAACACAAAAGTTAGATAGTTAAATCTAAAAGTCAAAGAATAAAAAAAAAGAATTAATCATCGAAATTGAAAAGTTAGGACCACCCAATTAGGTATCTAGTTAGACATAGTTGCTTTTAACGAATACGCCTTGAAGTTGGGTGACAAAATAATCAAATTGACATAATAAAAAGTTTGCTTTTGGGTGATACCAATATTTGAAAAAAGAATTATAATGGGCCAGTCTGTCTATTTTCAAGTGTACCTATATTATCTTATATACAAGATGTAACTTAAATAGCGCACAACCTCTTAAGGGGTCATTGTACTCATCATTATCGACAACTTTTACTATGGGACCAAACCTGAAATCGTAAAAAAAAATCAGCTGTTCCATACACTTTTATTCGCATAAATCGTCAAAATGTAGGGAACAGCTGATATTTTTTCAACAGCCGTACAGTACGCTGCGGGCAGCGTGATGTTTATAGCCTATCTTCCTCAAGAATTGAGTTATCATATGCAAAAGGATTTTTTTTAATCCGACCGGCAGTTCCAGAGCTAAGCGGCGTTCAAACAAAAAACCGGCCGAATGCATGTCGGACTATACTCAATGAAGGGTTCAGTAGTTTGGATGAATTTATCCCAATTTTATGTGATTTTTTTCACATATCCAAAAACTTGATTCCAACAAAAATTTGCACTTTAAAAAGCTTTGTATTTCACAAACGGATCCCTGAATCGATCGAAAATGGTTTTGACACACCCGCATAGACGAGAAAAAAAACGTGTAGGGGGAGGTACGCTAAAAAAGTTTTCAATTTAGGTACCACTTTTTTGGCATGTATTATGTTGTTCACCCATTCCAAATTACAACTTACAAGTACACCTATGTAACTACTCGAAAGCTGATTTTTTTATGCAAAGTGCTTCATCAAAAGAGAACTACTCTAAGTTTAAACCATATTGTACTGTGCTATTATACAGAAGCAGCAAAAAAATCCTTAGTTCATTTGAACCCAAAGTTCAGGGTGAATTGCTTATTTTAATCACTCTCCTGGCACTGAAATATAGTCAGCTAAATTGCTTTCAGAGTACAGCTTTAACTTGCAGCTAAATTTAGCTGAAAACAATCTGCGAGCATCGCTAAGCCACTTACGTAGGGAAAAACCTGTGAGCATTTAGAAATCAGAGCAAAAATAAGTTGTTATTGAAAAAGATTTTCATGTTATTATTGAAGTTACACTATTTTTAGTTTTTTTACTCTTATATCATTATGCCTGTATTATCCGAAGGGGTAGACAGAGGTGTTCGGTACAGAAATATTTTGCCAGTTATATAAGTCCCATGTAATTTGGGGCGTCTTTAAATAAAATTTTGATCCGTCTGTCTGTCCGTCTGTAATCTCCGAAATGGCTGGACCAATTATCACTGGCAGATAGCTAATATGTTAAAAGGAGTAACTTAGGAAATTTTCATTTTAGAAAAAAAAAAACCCATGAAATCAACATCCACCCGGGCGAAAACGCACGCAGAAGCTAGTTTTCCTTATTAAAAAAAAACCGTAGTTGTGTGTAGTGTGATTTAGAGGCCTCTCCCATGGCGACTTTTTGTAGCGATGCAGTAGCGATGCTGTCACGCATGTGTATCGATACAGCCGCGATTCTGTCGCTGGCTGTGTATCTTCGCTTAGATTCTGTATCGCTACTATCGCGATGCTGTTGCGCTTCAGTCGCGATGCAAACGCGATTCAGCATCGACACAGAAATGTGAAAGCGTCGCCTGTGAACGCTATAGTTGCAAACATTGGATACAGTCGCGATGCTGTCGCGTATGTGTATCGATACAGCTGCGCGTTTGCATCGTTTCTGTCGCACGTTGCAAACGCGACTAACGCCCGATAGTAGCGATGCAGAAGCGCGTTTACAAAACGCGCGACAGCATCGCTTAGATAAAGTTTGTTTCAATACATTAAAATTAACATCAAATGGAAAGATGATAAATAATTCAGCTTGTTGTGTCAATATTAGAAACTAAAACATGAACTGTTTTCAATAAATATTTATTGAAATGGAACAAGGTTTATAGATTAATTCACGGATTATTTAACTTTAATACGTTTGCCAACGTTACGAGGTCTTTGCAGCACTTGTGAACGCAAATGGATTCTTAAAAGTTGAAGATTCAAATGGCGCACCGGCGGAGGGCCCCACGAGGTTTAGGATAGAAAGTAGAAACCTACACACTTAGGGGTCGATTTTTGCATCTGCACAAAATACTTGGTGTATATTTGGTTTGTGTATAAAGCTCCAAAAAAATGAAATGGTGATGAGGGTTTTTGTAATTGATATTTAAAAATTCGTCGCATATCCCTTAATTTATGAAAAATGTCGACATATTTTTGTTTAACTACTTACGTATTATTTATTTATTTGTTTTGTTCTTACAGAAAGCTTACAGACTACTAGCAAATTAAAATTCATTTGTAGGCAGGAAAGTTTGCTAAATCACAAGCTTCCGCATATTTATACAATTTATGACTTATACAATTAATCGCCACTGCTCTCAAAATGGTGAAGGAAAACATCGTGAGGAAACCGATATGTGCTAGAGCCAAAAATTCGAAGACATGTGACAACTACCAAACTCACTGGGTCCTCGTGGTAGATTACCGCCCACTCCCTCTCACCGAGAAGAGCCCACTATCCCAGCAGTGGGAACATAATAGGTTGATTATATACTTTCGTATAAATATCTGATTTTAGTCAAATATCCTAAAGTTTTGTTCATTATTATAATAGTTTTATTTCTTTAAATTGGTTCAAAAAAACACTTTAACACCTCAGAAATTAATCATGTTTTAAAACTAAGTCTTTCTCCACCAGCTGATTCCGGCACCGAGTCACCTCAAGATCACACAACAATGGATATCTCTTCGCGCCACTTCAGAGCCGAGTTCCTTCAAGAGTGGCAGGGTTCCCCTGACGCCCCTTACTTCGACCCCAGCACGCCAAGAAACATTACTGGCTTAGTTGGTCACCCAGTTCGACTGCTGTGCAGGGTTAAGAACTTGCAGAATAGGACGGTAAGTAGTTTTAATTAATTCTATGATGACAGCAGGTAATGACCCCAACTTACGAATAGTGGGTTCCAATCCAAGTAGGGATTCCGTTAACTCTGTATTATTCACTTCATCACCATTTTCTTTTTACTTATTTTTGTTACTAAATGGGCCTGCTGTTGACCTTGATCACACCTGATGGAAAGCGTGCACAGAAGATGCCTCTTCACCCTTGTTTGAAGGTAGACGGGTTCATTGTGGAAGGGAACACAGTCGCAGGCAGAGAGTGCCACATTTTAGCTGTGTGCATAATAAATGAGGAGGAGAAGCCCTGAGTACGAGTACTGCTTTCAAAGCGATGAATGATAACATCATGAGGAAGCCGGCATATCTTACGACTAAAAACTCGTAGACGTGTGACGTCACGATACCTGTACTAGGTCCACGTGGTAAATTACTGATCTGTTACACAGAGGAGGCTTTAGGCGCAGTAGTGTGCACATAATCACACCCCATCTTAGCTCACTGTCCGGTAACGGCCAAGCCCGGGTCGACGGCGCGTTGTGTTCCACGCGCGCCTCAAAGAGATGTCAGCACTAACTGGTGGGGTCAGCAAGGGCCGATGCCTGCCAGGGGTGCGGGTTGTTCGAAAAAGATACCGCGGCCCCTGGCACCGAGGCAACTGAGGGAACACGGGTGGGTTTTAGTCAGTAAAAGTCTGACACGCCCTCCCGCTCCACCCAGAGCGGGAGAAGTTATTTGATGATATCCCACCCAAAAAAAAAAAATCACACCCCATCTGTTTTCATGAAGAGTCAGAGGTGTACAGAAATATTAATCGTTAGCTTTTGCCTGTGGCTTCGCCTACGTTTAGGTTGGAAATTACCCCACGGGAACGTTCTACCGAGATAAAAAGTTTCCTGTGTGTTAGTCCAGGTTATAAACTATCTATGTGCCAAATTTCATCTAAATCCATTTAGCCGGTTTGCGTGATTGAATAACAAACATCCAAATACATTAACTTTCACATTTTTAATATTAGTAGGATAATCAGATTACGTTTGAAAGGCCTCCGATTAAGGCATAAGTCAATAATGTTCGGATTCTTGGAATAAAATGTCCTCGGCTTCCAGTTTACAGGTGAAATACATTTTCAATTATCGGACACGAGCCTGAATAATTATCCGTAGCTAGGGGAGATACTGAGAATTAACAAAAAAAAAAACTCAAATTCTTAGAGCTGTTTCATGTAAAATTCTTCATTAATTTCTCCAGAAATATTTAGGAACGTTGAAGCTGAACGGATTTGTAGAATGTTTCACCCAAAATGTATTTAGAAGCCACGAAATATTTAGGTAATATTAAAGGAAGAATGAAACTACTTCAACAATTCGTAATTTATCATCATAAAAGAATCTTTGATATTCCACGGTACGAATTTTTATACTCGGTTTCGTCCACGTTAAACCTAAAATTTACCGCTGTGCCGGAAAACCACTACAACGCATATTCACTTGTTGTCAATTTTAAAATTCAGGTTTAAATCCTTCCCTTACAGAAAAATATAAACAATATTTTAATTTCACGATAAAAGTAAAAATGAATAAACGTATTGAAATATCTGGGATTATCTGACGTCTCAAAAGAATTTTAATAATTGCACTTTATATTTACATGCAATTATTAAATTTCTTTTGAGACTTTTCTTTTCTCGCAACTGACACTGGCTTACGCCAGTGTCAGTTGCGAGCTACCATCGAGATATATCCAATACTCGACTAACACACAAAAGGTCCATAGCAGGCAGTAATGAAGCGATTGACGTGGCGTTAGAAGGCCGTACGATGGGTGTAGACAGTTGAATGAACAGGCAGCCCAAGGCGACGTAACGACCTAAATAGGAAATTCCAAAAAGAACACGCTTCTATTTCAAACACTTAATCGTGAAACACGTATAGATTTTAGCAGAAATAAATCCTTAAGCTTAAGAAAATCTTAAGACCGCAAATAAAACGCTTCAAACGCCTTCTAGATTAATACCATTATCCCGACAAATGGCTATAGATCCTCCTTCATGTACTGGATCATAAAAATCTTAAGTGTTCCAGGAGGCAGTTTTATATTTACTCTTAACTTGAGGTATCGACCGTTTTTCTCGGAAGTGGGCACTTTACCGCCATTGATAACTCCTATCCAGTAAAACGCTTAAGGCCGATCCATTACGATGAATTCTTTAAGAAATTCTGAAGGTAAATTGAACTGGTATATTTTTTTCTTTATGCCCGAAGCCCATCGTGGCTTTCTTCCCCGGCCGTTAAGTGGCTCAACGTCACACTCACGAAATAGCTGTTTGTAAATAACATTAAAATATTTTTATAGCAAGTTGTAAAGTACGACAGGTTGACACTTGGAACTTTTTAATAGAAGCCAAAGACTACAATAGTATACTGGCAAATAGAAGCTGTCGTTTAAGTCACGCTGAGATGAGTGTTGTACGATGTGGTGTCGAAGATTGTTATTTACATTGTGTTGCTTTTAAGCACTTTAGACTATTCTTTAGTGGAATGTGTGACCACATAATCCACATCACAACTTCTATTCTACAGTTAAAATATGTTTTGTGTGGATTATATTATCGAGCTATTTTGTAATATGACATCTCAGATCCTCTCCTAAAATATAAAGGAAATATTAATGCTTTTAGTGAAACTGATTTTAATTGAAATGTAGGTCAAACGTCATGCCAAAAGCAACTCAGAATCATTATCTCCGGAATATAATCCGCGACATTTTGACTGTCAGAAGTATCATCATTACTCACAGCTTTCCTTTCAAAGTCATGAAATAGTTCAACAGTCTGCTCCAGTTCCAGCCATTAGCAAACAGGTATCAATTTGTCGTTTGAACCTCCGAAATCAATACCTTCATTAATAATTTTGTCTTTGAAGGCTGTGAAAGCAGTGTCTTCTATAAAGACAGGATCGTCTCTTGAAATGTTAAGTCCGTTTATTTATGTTTCAACATCTTCCTCTGCTTTTGTCCGTTCTGTAACTTTCAGCATTATGGGACTACCATAGATTACTATGGAATTGCCATTAGCATGAAGCTGACAGTCGTTTTTTTATAGTTAATGAAGGAAGTTTTATTAAAGCAGAGAAAAAGCTGACGGTTAGTGAAATTTCAAGAATGCAAATGCAGGTTTGCTATGCTAATGAGCGAAGCTTTCTTTGTTCAGAGAATTGCTTAGATGTAACTCTCAGCTATTATAAGAAGTATATTTTTCAATGTAGACTAGACCTTGTAGTCACTTATAAATGAATTGTGAACCTAAAGGCGACGAAGTCGGACTATGTACTATAAATGCTCCATTGAGTCCAAGAGACATGACATAATAAAATTGTTATCATGTTTTCCATTGAAATAAAATTACACTCTGCCCGTATATATTCTTTATTCTTCAGTTATCAGACACATTTTCACCATTTCTAAAGATGAAACAAAATGTTTGGTTTTATACGTGAATTTTATGTGTTCGATTTAGGGAAACCCTTTGCATGGTATCTATGTGTGTCATCTAGCATTTCCGTTGGAATGAAAAAGGTATAAAAGATAGCGAATAAAAAAGGTATTTTTTTATGTTCATGTTCCTTTAATTCTTGGGTTGTGTTTATTTGTTATCAGTTCTCGCTTGATTTAGGGATAGAAGTGTTGTTGTAAGATTTTACGTTACACAGAATGCGAGTTTTCTTTTGAACTTTAACGACACTGTTTTCGGAACAATATAATTCGAACACCCACTGATTTCCATCGCACCTGAACGATATTTAATGATGAAAAAGAAAATTGGACCAAATTCTCTAACGCGGCTTGCTGTAGAAGTTGTTTGATAGAATTTGTCACTCAACGAATAAATGGTATGCCTCCTGTATAAGATTATGTCTCTCTCTTTCCATGTCTTTCTATGATATTCACATTTTATTGATTATAGGAAAGCGTGAAACTTTGTGCAAATTATTTCATCACCGCTGTTCTCTAAACGGTGATGTAAAACATCGTAAGGAAACTGTTACCTATGTCCTAAAAACCAAAAATTTGAAGACTTATGGCAACTACCAAAACATTCTGGGCCCACGAGGCAAATTACAGCCCACTTAACTACCTCTCGCATTGAGGAGGCCTGTGTCCTAGCAGTAGAAACAATACCTATAGGGATAGGCAGATTATACAATATGTAACAAAAACCCTGTTGTTCCTTTTAGGCACATATACACTTACAAGCACAACATTGATGAAGTTATAATAAAAAAAAAAATAAGCATTGGCTAATCGAGAGTTCAATAACAAATAACTATTAAAATCGACCATTTTTTTTTTACAGTATCTGATTTTATAAGTATCCTTGTTTCACATAATAAACTACGAGCTCGGCGGCTTTCTTTGATCTTATCAAAATCAGTTAAACATTACAAATATTCATAATTAAACATTTATTTTAATTATTTTTGTTGAACAGTTTTTATAAATGACTTGCTGTATTACGTATGTATACCGATTCTAAAAACGTGGGTAGAAGGAACAAAAGGTTTTTGTTACATGTTGTATAGGTATGTATATGTTCGAAAAATATGTTAGGTCTACAACGTAATTAACGCAATTAATGTTGTTGAACTGTTAACAAGAAAGCCAGTCCTACTGTTAGTGTATTACGCAATTACCTCTCAGGTTTCCTCACGATGTTTTTCTTCACCGATGTCAGTGGCGTCCAAGATAAACTTAGTTAATCTAACTTATTCTTCTCAGGTATCCTGGGTCCGCCATCGCGACATCCACCTGCTGACGGTGGGCCGCTACACATACACGTCGGACCAGCGTTTCGAGGCGCAGCACAAGCCGCGCTCCGAGGAGTGGGCGCTGCGCATCCGCAGCCCTCAGCGCCGCGACTCCGGCCAGTACGAATGCCAGATATCCACCACGCCGCCTATAGGACATGCTGTCTTCCTTAATATTGTAGGTCAGTATATTTTCTCTTTCTCATAGTATCTCAAATCAGGATCATCGCAACAGTCTCAACGTACTGTTGACGGATCCTTTTCCGACGTTTGCTTAATTTTGGATTATTTAATAGATTTTGAATAAAGTCTTAATAACCACACACGCAACTCATACATACTGAGTCCGACATCTATAAACGTTACTTAGCTCATGTTTTGACTTAGAAATGTTCCCGTCTCTATCTTGCACTTGTAGTTTGATAGGTGTACGACACTGATAGGAATAACGCTTTCCCAAAGTACGTGGTAAGTAGATAAATTGCAACCTAAGATTTCTAACTAACAGATTTTTTGATATCAGTTAAGCTTAACAATTGGCTGAGCATCGTCTACACCAAAATTCTTCTCATAATAAAAAAGAAAAGAAAATACATCTCGTAACAAAAAATTCAATAGGTACCTACCTACAATTACACATCACTCATCTTCCTACAGAAGTTCGTGTGTCATCATACATTTTGTATTACAAGTCAAACAATTCCTTTTACAAATATCCATTACTTAAACAAACATTTAGTACAATAGCAACTTCACGAATGCCTCAGGTATAAACTTAGTATTTACATTTGGGACCTAAACAATTGGAACACAGGTATTTGTTGATTCCTTTGAGATTGCTACGTCTCGTCCTAAGTTCCCTAAACCAACATGGCCGCGGTATAATGCTTTCTCAGTACTAGCACATAATGCATGGGCACGTGTAAATTATAAATTGTAATTATTATAATGTAGAAACATGCTGTTGCAAAGGATATCAGGGTAGGCCGCATAAATTTCTCGAACTGCTAGACCATAATTAAGACTAAAACCGACTAAGAAAAAAAAAACATAATAATGTTAATAATAGGAGGAACATTAACACCTTTTTTTTTTTGGGTGGGATATCATCATATAACTGCTTCCGCTCTGGGTGGAGCGGGAGGGCGTGTCAGACTTTTACTGACTAAAACCCACCCGTGTTGCCAGTTGCCTGTGTGCCAGGGGCCATGGTATCTCTTTCGAACAACCCGCACCCCTGGCAGGAACATTAACACCTCAGGAGGCTCACTGTGCGGATGGATCTATGGCATGACTCAGAAAGCTGTACTCCTGGACACGGTACACATAGTCAGAAGGTTCCCTTCTCTAGAGCCCTGACTACCAGCAGCTTGGAACCTGCTCCTGATGCCGATAGGCCACAATTTTTTTGAATGTTTTAGTATGATTATTCAATTTTTATTTTTTATTTACTTAATATCAATGACCGAAAATGATAATAGACACTTTAGACTATACTAGGCTAGCACTATGTAAAAGGTCGACTATACTATAAATCAAATACATTCTCTATAGCTTCAGAGGGTATGTGGAAAGCGAAATACCGACTATTGTGCCCCAACTGGAAGACGGTCTTTGTTCACTAGATTTGTGTGCAATAATTGTGCATATTACTGCTATGTGCAGCTTGTATTGCAGTACCGGAGGTGATTTGATACATACCTCTATAACGGCTGTAACAAGAATTTAATCTACAAGGATAGACGTAACGTTCTATTGTAAAGTTCGCGTGCTTAGAGCCGTATTGTCAAGGGTGTTCAAATTCAATTTTCTATTTTAAGAAAACTTCATAATTTAGTTTAGCAAGCTGATTACAATCAATACCTTAAGAACAATACAATAACCGCTGTACCATTTAATGTGATAACCACTCTGTAAATTTTCGACCATACAATCATCTTTCAGACAAACTCATCCATCATTTCTTCGGTTCTACTCACAGAACAGAGGCTATCAGACGTCTAAATTCAAGCACTAAATATATTTGCCGTCAACACGCTTAGAAGAAAAATTACTTGATGCATATTATGAATGGTTTATATACTGGGTGGCAGAGACATCGACACGAAAGATACACGTCGATGTTTTTCCACCTGAATATTTTTTTCAGTTCCTTATGGGGACGACTCAGTGACTATTAATAGAAGACGTTTTATATTGCTTCATACTGTGTGCAAGATACAAAAGTTAATAATCTGGGATCAAACAGTATTTATCAAGATGATATTAATCTTTACCAGTATTACGTCGAAGTCAATGCGGTTAGCGCGGTTACCACAAAATAATGTTAATTAACTTTTGAAGAAATAATACATTTTGATTTTTATGGTTTTTGTTGCGGCCATCTCTCGCGTCCAGCCCTGGTCCAGGCCATGGTACGGAGCGAGAGTGCATGGGTAGCCGTCACTTCCTTCTGCGATGCAGAAATGCTCGCGAGGAGGGAGGCGGTGCACGTGAGGGAGAGGCAGTATAATCGCCCTCACGGCCGTAGTCGCCGCTGTAGACGCCCTGGGATTCGAGAATCCCAGGATGATTCCCGGCCACCGTAAGCGCGGGCTTGCGGACGGCGAGTAATTGGTAGCTCGGTGTCCGGTACGACGGCGCGTTGTTTTCCACGCGCGCCTCAAAAAGATATCAGCACCAACTGGTGGGGCCGCAAGAGCCTATGCCTGTCAGGGATGCGGGTTGTTCGAAAGAGATACCGCGGCCCCTAGCACACAGGCAACTGAGGGAACAGTCAGTTTAGTCAATAAAAGTCTGACACGCCCTCCTGCTCCACCCAGAGCGGGAAAAGATATTTGAAGATTTTCCACCCAAAACAAAAATGGTTTTTGTTAACAGTAGTTACCATGAAACTTGGTCTTGATTTTAGCCTGTTCAAAGTCTTTACATCTGTGGAGGCTAGTATATAGTCCTCCAGACCGCGTTTCGGTCATAGCGGCCATTTTCATAGGAGACTAGTCATCGACGCGGGGTATTATTGTGCACAAGTGTGTGCGCAGACACAGGTGCACTCTCTTCCCTCACTTTAGGCTAGTTGTCGGTACAGATTATAGATGGTGTAATAACTTTTACCTAATTAACTAATACTAACAAAAATTCCTCAGCATCGCTGTTGACTGATAATGTTCCCATGAGAGTTGTGCCGCCTTGGTAAAAATTAGTTCTCGGGTCACGGGAAGTATCAAACAGCAGTTTGGATATTTTATGGAATAGGTGTAGGTAATTAAAATTACTGTAAACCTCTTAACTAGTCATTGTACTATACCTTTTCAGGATTGGTAGAGTAAATATTAAATCACAACACTCTGGACCGCACATTTATGTTCGCATAACTCGACAAAAAATAGGTAACACCTGATTTATTTTTCAGGACTACTGTTGCAGCCCTATAGTATACCTTGTTCCTATCGATCAATACAACGACCCCTTAACAGGTTTTGAATTATTCCAATAACACCTTTTGCAAATCAACGCATCTACCTATATCAAAGCATTATTTGTCTCCTTTAGAACCAGAAACGGTAATATCCAGTGGGCCGGAGCTGTTCATACAAGCTGGCTCCACCATCAACCTGACCTGTACAGTGCGGCACACTCCTGAGCCACCCAATTCCATCACCTGGACGCATGGAGAACAGGTAATTTCAAATGTACGTTTTATCCATTATTACTTAACCCCGTAGTTTTCCTAACTTAATTTAATTTAACGGCTGAGGACGAATTTCACAATGAAACTGAACGCGATCAGCAATACGCACTAAACAGCGTTCAAGATCCATCAGTGTCAATATTGCCCCAATAATAATGACACTGACAGCTCTCCGCATTCACTCTCATCGGTGAAATTTGTACTAAGTGAGTCAAAATTAAAATCTGATGTTGGTATAGTCGATCGTTAAAATTTATAGAAATCTCTCATGTTTGATAAACTCGTCAATTGTTTAAGCAAAACCGACAATTTGATTTAAAATAAATAAATTTAAATCCCACCTTTTACATTCGTTATGTTAAAGCATGAGACCGACAACTTAGTTAAACCAGCGTTGTTTGTTATGCCTTTTTTTTCGAGGGTGGGAAATCGTCAAATAATTTCTCCCGCTCTGGGTGGAGCGCGAGGGCGTGTCAGACTTTTACTGACTATAAAACCCACCCGTGTTCCGTAAGTTGCCTGTGTGCCAGGGGTCGCGGTATCTCTTTCGAACAACCCGTACCCCTGGCAGGCATCGGCCCTTGCGGCCCCCACCAGTTGGTACTGACATCTCTTTGAGGGGTGCGTGGAACACTACGCGCCGTCGACCCGGGCTTGGTCCTTATCGGATAGCGAGCTACCCATTACTCGCCATCCGCAAGTCCGCGCCTACAGTGGCCGGGAATCAGCCTGGGATTCCCGCCGCCCAGGGCATCTCCTGCGGCGACTAGGGCCGTGAGGGCGCATATACTGCCTCTCCCTCACGTGCGCCACCTCCCTCTTTGCGAGTTTAACTGCTTCGCAGAAGGAGGTGGCGGCTACCCATGCACTCTCGCTCCGTACCGTGGCCTGGACCAGGGCCGGACGCGAGAGATCGCCGCCGCCGATCGCCTCCACAAGGACACGCTCCCCCCAAGCTGGGCAGACCTCCACCGTATGCTCCACCGTGGCCTCAGGGCAATCTACGCAGTGGAAACACCCGGGCGTTTTCTCCCGCCTTATCCAAAACAGGAGCTGGCCGAAAGAACCGTGTCCGGTGTGGTACTGCATCAGGCGGAAGGTGAGGACGTCGTGGCACCTCTCAATCTACTCCTCAAAGAGGGGACTTACTGCCGCAATTGTGGCGTGCCACAATTGCTACATCACCATGGCATCACCACCATCTCGGCATTCACCACGTATCATATTATCAAACGAACAGACTACAAGTACAAATCTATCAACAAAATCAAGCAATTTCATAGTAGTTTGTCAAACTGCATTGTCAACATTTCCAATCGGTTATGTCAAAAATATCTGTAAGCGCAAGTATTCAAATCAATATTTTTTAGATTTAGGAACAAACCCAGTTTAATTTTGTATTGTAATAATGGTTGAGAAGGCACATGTAGCTATTTACGCAGTTACTGTGTGGTCACACTGCTGACCACAATATAGTGCACGCTCTCTAAACGCTATCTGTGGTTTGTCGCTATTATACTTGCAACATACCGTGTTTATTATGTTGGATTTGTTTGCATCGTCGAAAATCTCCACGTTTTTAGAATGCCGTTGAGGAAAATAATTTCAGACAAAAATTTATAGCATCAGATTATATTGTGGATTAATTTCTGATACAATCAAAATTAACAATCTAACAATATGTTAAATATATCAAAGTTCTAAAACAAAATCCAGTAGCCCGAAAAAATTCATTGAATAACTTTACAAATTCAGCTAATAACAAAATTTGTCGACAAATCGGGAGCCCCGCCAGCCGGGATTAAGAGCATTAAATTCCCGATGTATACGGAATTGGGGACTCAATCCTGAGTCAATCGATTTCATGGTTTAAAAGCGATTACGTAATGAATGGCCTGTTGAACAAATTCATTCCGGGACCACGTCAGCACAGTTAGTGCGCTGCATTAAATTTTATGTAATGGCAATTTAATAGTATTAATATGATAAAAGTTTGCTTATTAAAAGCAAATGTTGATGTTTGTTGCTGATTTAAAATTGGAACTAATGATGGTAGGAAAATACATGAACACAAATTGATATTTGTTTCGATACTTATTTGTACAATTTCAAAATGTGATGTTTTTAGTAGGTAACAAAAATTAATAAACGTGTTTCATAAACGATCACTGAAAATACAAAACTTTAATCACTACTACCAAATTAACAAAACATGACGTCTTTATATAATAGGTCTTTACCTATGAAATTGCCGTTTTGTATGAAAAAATATAAACGAATTTTTTTCATGTATTTTTTATTTGTATTAATCGAAGTAATCACCCATGCAATCAATGCATCTTTGCCATCGCAGTGGCAGTTTATTGATGCCCTTCTTAAAGAAATCAGCTGGACGGGAGGTAACAAATTCTTCAAAGGCATTTTGTACTGCCTCTCGGGTATTGAATTTTTTTCCCGCCAAGAAGTTATCCAAATTCTGGAAAAAGTAGTAGTCTGTAGGCGCAAGGTCTGGTGAGTAGGGCGGATGACGGAGAGCTTCCAACCCCAGTTCTTGCAACTTGGAGACCGTCTGCTGTGCAGTATGAGGTCGCGCGTTGTCGTGCAGGAGCAGCGGAGACGAGCGATTGACCAATGCTGGTTGGAGATGTGCCAGCTTCTCCATCATTGTGTTCAGTTCTTCACAGTACACATCTGCAGTAATGCTCACCCCGTTTGGTAAGAAGCTGTGATGAATCACACCGGCGCTAGACCACCAAACAGTGACCATCACTTTTCTAGGGGTAAGTTTTCGTTTAGGGCATTGTTTAGGTGCTGAACCAGGATCCAACCAACTTGCTGAGCGCTTGCGGTTATCAAACAGAATCCATTTTTCATCGCAGGTAACAATGCGGTTCAAAATTCCTTCATTTGTGTGTCTGTTGAGCAGTGCAAGGCACGTCTCGACGCGTACTTCGCGCTGACGATCATTGAGTTCGTGGGGCACCCATTTGTCAAGCTTTTTTACCTTGCCAATTTGACGCAAATGGACCAATATTGTTTTGACGCTAACGTCGAAAGCTGCTGCTAATTCAGCCGTAGATTGTGTATCATCAGCTTCCACAATCGCCTCTAATTCGTCATTGTCGACCAAAGTCTTCGGACGACCGCGAGGTTCATTTTTCAGGTCGAAATTTCCAGAACGGAAGCGAGCAAACCAATAACAGGTGGTGCGTTGGTTTGTAGTGTTAGCTCCGTAAACGTCGTTGATGTTGCGTGCCGCTTGTGCCGCGTTGCTGCCACGACGGTACTCATATTCCATAATTACTCGAATTTTTAACGTATCCATGATGACGAAAAAGATTGAAATGCGATGAAAATGTAACACTAATCAATAAAAAAATGACTACTTTTGGAAAAAAAAATCCATGTTTTTAAAATAAAATTAATTTGAAATTAGAATTCTTACCCAAACAATAATTATTTTGATTTGAAATGGCCAGTACTGCAAAACGGCAATTTCATAGGTAAAGACCTAATATAAAAGATCACATAGAGCCCGGCAGAGATGCAATTATAGTGATAGCCACATTTCGCCAGTTATATTATGCTTTGCTATGAAAATAGTTCCATAGAAAACAACAATATTCTAAATTTATGTTTTGCTAGGTGATCAATTTCGACTCTGCACGAGGTGGCATATCCCTGGTCACTGAAAAAGGCCTGAAGAGTACGAGCCGACTGTTGGTACAGCGGGCGACTGGTTCAGATGCAGGAGTATACACATGTGGCCCCAATAACGCTCCCTCGGCAGCCACTAGGGTTCACGTCTTATCTGGTAAGAAAACGACAAAATTCCAAGCTTTAAACTCCAATTTTATTACAAGTTTAAATAGATAAATAGCTATTTGAACTTTGTCAATGGTGAGCAAAAGATTTGGTAAATTTTAAAGTTAAAGATGTCAAACGCTTTGCCGAAATCATTGTTGATACTAACTTTTACTTGAACGACTTGATTTTAAGTACCTACTACAGTTACCTTATATCTCATTTCAAAATGTTCTCTGTTCCTAGGTGAGCACCCTGCAGCGATGCAACAAGGATGTGCAAAATCAACACTAGATAAAACAGCATCCATTCTATGTTGTTTGATAACCCTCTATGTACTAAGAAAACCTTCGTTTAGCAACCTGCAGTTCGGCACTTGAATGTCTTCAGTCACCTTAAGTGAACCAGAAGCCGAGTCAATAAATCTTATTGTAATTTATATTGCTTGAGGATATAACAAGCGTGATTTGATTGGGTAAAAAGGGATAAGGAAATGTGTACTTTTTGGTGCCTAAAAAAACTTTGTTAAAAAGCCACGACGTCTTGTGAATAGACAACTTTTCGGCTTTCACAGTCTTTAATATCTCGTTATTTGCTTTTGTCAAGTTACTTTGTAAAAGTGATTTTGTTTGGGTCGTTAAACATTGAGAATAGGATCCTCAAACAACAGTTTTTGGGGAAAATGTTTTGGTAAGCGAAAATGTACGTATTTCAAATTCATTACACGGTAAAATTTGGTTGATTATGTAAATATTTCTATCAAAGCTTTGTACATACTTTAATGTATTATAAATACAATATTATATCCTGTAGCTGTCTGGCCGCATCGTTATGTTAACATAATGAAGGGGTACGTGAAAGTGTTGTATCTCGAAAAGGTATTGTTTAAACTCATTAACAGTTACGTAAGGTTATATATTAATTAATTATTACGGGCAGACAGCGAAACCCTTCTAATTGTAACTAAGGTTTAGCTTTAGAGAATTTAATTGACGAGTTGAAAATGTCAAGTTACAAATAAGTACTATGTGTTCGCAACTCAAGGTTTCCAACAAATTCGATTTTTACATAAAGATAAGACCTATAAGGGATCATAAGGGTGTTTGGAAGTGTATAGTGTCCCCAAAGTCCATGGTCATTGTCAGCTTTAATGGCGGTCGCAGATGCTTATGGCGTTTCCAGAGACTGTATTGCACACTTTTGGAAGACATCGGCACGGATAGGGTCGAAAATGGTGGCAAATAAATAACTAGAAACTGGGGCGGTTTTCTTAAGTAAGTGGAGCCCTTTCTTAAACAGATTTTGGGTAGTGATGATAATATTAAACAGACTGTCCCATCAGTATTTGTCTTAAAATATATAAAATTAAAACCATGACATCCTACTATAACTCTATTACTGAGGCTACTCAAAAAAAATCTCTGGCATAAAGCTAAGTGCATTTCAATACAAAAAAAAATCATACAAAATGTACGAAACTTATGCAGGAGGGTTTCTGCACTGTGGCCTCTGTCGTGTATGGAGCTTATAAAGTGATAAAACTTATTTGCAATAATGTTTTGGAGGGCCTTTGGTAGATCACTTTATAGCCAAGATGCCTACAGAAAAATACAACTTATGTGACGTGACGTGATTTACTAACTTTTGTGACATTTACTTTATCAAGTAAACGTCACAAAAGAATTGCCTCGAAGCAATACAAAAAATCAGAAAACACATTACCCTCCGCAGTCGGGTAATAAAGCTCTAACGACGAATAAATTGAAGAACGTGTCGACCATTGCCTATAAAATGATAAAACATAATTGCAATAATGTTTTGGAAAACTTTTGGTAGATCACTTTTAAGCACAGGTACAGAAAAGAAAACATCAAGTAAACGTCACAAAATAATAATAATTACAAATGTAACAGGTACAAAATATCAGAAATAAAGCTCTAATTACGAATACATAAGAAAATGTGACGACCATTGCCTTTAAAGTGATAAAAAATATTTGCAATAATGTTTTGTAAAGCCTTTGGTAGATAATTTTATAGCAAAAGTACAGAAAAAATATCAAGTAAATGTCACAAAAGAATTGCCTCTAAGCAATACAAAATATCAGAAATAAAGCTCTAACGACGAATAAATAAGAAAACGTGTCGACCATTACGCAACGACTTGAATATTAATGACATACTAAATTTTGTCCAAAATGTGAAACAGGCCAAGCCATTTATGTAAGGTACTCCTCGTCAGCTAACACAATTATCTTGACAGTTAATTAGATGGCGTCGAATTGGGGAGCGAATAAATTAATGTAAATTGTCTGTAAATAATTAACCCAAATTATTGTCCAATTTTAAATAAATAGATACAAAATATATGAATAATGAACGTCAACGAAATAAAATTTGTTATAAATTACGTTTTGTGTTTTATTGAGAGAGTATTTTCTTATTTATTTTCTATAAATAGGGGAAAAATACCGGGCTTTCTTTGAACTAAGGGATCAGTACAAACATATCTTGTGATTCCCCAGAAGAATACCTTTGTGCGTGTTGTCTCGTGGGTTTCGTAAAAGGCAACCGAAGGAATCGATGCTTACATCACCAATCGAGGTAAGTATGGTATAATTTCAGCAGTGGATTTGTCGACAGTGACACTAAGCCTTAAAAGTGGAACATTTACCCAGTAGTTATTCATTAACCTCGTTACAAATAGATAATACTCACATACTATTCAGAGTGTAAGGAGAACGCTTCCGAAGCCAGAACGTAGGTTATATACAACCTAAATGCAAACGGATACCAATAACCTTTCGCCTTAAATTGGTTATTTTGCATCAATTTAAAACGTTTGACGCTTCTGTAATGATTCTACTTATTTTATTTTGGGGGCGCTTTACGGCGATTCGTTTCTGTCTGTTTTTGGACTAACAATTTTATTAACACATTCGGAATAACACACATTATATAATGCAATACTTAGGACAAATTACTTTATTTCATGCAAAATTAGGAGTTTAAATTATTATAGTTCTCGATATTATGATAGAATAGTTTTAGGAGTAAAGATAATTATGTAAAACAAAATTTCGAATTTTTGAACATTATGGTTACTAAAGTTTATAGCAAATGTGTTATGGATAATGATTTTCGGACAAACAACTTTAGGAGCAGCAAGGGAGTACCCTGAAAAATATACACCGAGAAATTTTAATGGTTGTTTTCCCGCATCGAAATGGTTTTGTCTTGGTAATACAATCGTTATATAAACAAATAAAATATTAGAAACAAAAAATGCCAGATTAACCATTGTGAAAAGTCACGACGTGCCAGAGTTTATTTCGCTTTGAACATTTTTGCATCGGTGTTCCCTTTGCCGGCGGCGCGTGCGATTCGAGAAGTACACGTTTTCGATTTGATGAATATTTTTTAAATTATTTTAAAACAAAAAAATCTTTTTTTTTTTACTTTTACTCTACGCTTCGAAAGTACTCCTTATGGCAAGTTGTTCTACCGCGGGAAAACAACTATAAAAATTTCTCGGTATATATCATAAGTGTTGTCTACTTATAACTGGGTAACTGAGTTTGGTACCTGTCTTGTGGAGATCAGATCGGCACTCGCTCGATGTAAGCTGCATTCGGTAAGACAGGAAGATGACCCCATAGTAGGGGTAACTTCATATATTTTTATTATAATATCTTATGCTAATGTTAGGACTTTAACTACGCACATTTCGCAATAAAGAAATACAAAGACGTTTTAGTCAGAATCGTCGACATCGTCTTCAAGAATTCAACAATTCTTTAATAAAAAGGGAAAATTCTTAATATTTTTTTTAGAAAATACGACAATCTCCTTTGTAAAAGCAATTAATTTAAAATTCTATCGTCGTCCACGGTTTATTTACTCAGCCTAGATTTTAATATAAATAGAGAACAGGCTACAAAAATATCTTGAATACTTTAATCTTTGTCGCTTTAGCAGCTAACAGTTGAATAATAGGCTTTATTTACGTTTCAGATAAAGTCCAGTTCTGTCTAAGCTTTTATAATTTCTCTTATTGGATTTATTAAAATATGTATTAAAGTTAACGAACTCTGAAAAAATAGATCCTTTTTAAAGTAGGCCATGCAAATGAAACAGCAAATTCGATAAGTACTAAGCATAATTATATATTTCTTTAATTTTTATTAGGTTGGTTTTCTTAGAAATAGAGACCGACATACAACCGAGCAAATTACATATTCAGCTTAGTGCTCTTACACACGAACAGTAGCCAACGGCAGCGTTGACGCGTACCTACTGCTCGTGTGTATGAGCACTTATATGAAAACCCAATAAAAAATGTAAATATATATGTGCAGGTGATAATTTGTGCTAGCCGAAATGCAACGTCAAATTAATTAATAAACAAACAATACACCTGCAGTTCTAAAACTGAGTATACTCATTTTAAGTAAACGTTTCCTTTGTTTTATGAAATTAGAGAGTCTTCATTTCTTTCACAAATTTATTTGCAATAAAAATTTCAGTACCAGTCGTAAACCCTTCCAACAATAAGCAACACAATAATTGAAGCTGCGCCAGCTCATTGGTAACAACTTGACGGACTATGGCTTCGTTTAGAGGTACGAGCGGAGGCGGGGGCGGGCGTGACTTCACAGGCAGTAACGCACGTTTCCATTCATACCGTATAAAAAAGTGTGTTTATTGACATACTGATCTGTAGCTCCGTTGCTACGAAGAAGGACATTGGTCAAGGACAAGGTGTGTTTTTTTGTATAGAACTCGCATAACAAATTCGAACATATGAAACAATTGATTAGCGACATCCTTCAAAATGATTCATTGTTATTGATTGTATTTTGTGCAATTAGGGTGCTGATCTGAAGATATCATGAAACTGTATACATAACACACACATTCAGTTACTACACATATTCCATTCCAGGCAGACCTACATTTGTTTGATCAATTTAAAATTGTATTTTAACGCTGATTTAAAAATTGAATGATAAAATGATGATAAAACTGAATTTAAAATCCCGATTTGATTTTAATTTTGCCTTTATTTTAAAGAATTTATTTAAGTTTGCTTTCATTCTTATTTTTCTTTTTAAGCTTCAATTAAATTTTCCTATTAAACTTAATTTTAAGTAATGTGTTATTATCTTGCTGCATAAAACTTGTTTATACCAATAAAAAAATGATTATTATTCATTTGTGATAGGGTTGCCCGATTTGAATCGATCTTCCACAAGATCGATTCATGGCCATATGATCTACCGATTTTTTTAATCGATTCAACAGGATGCGATCTTCGCCCAGATCGAATCGTATGCGCTATAATAGATCATATGAAAAAATCGTATCAAGTAAAACCTAAAGGTCAACCGAAACGTAGCTTTATGAGCATAATTTAAATCGCAGGAATAAGTTCTTTCTGTGAACATTGACAATACACTCAAATTTTCTGGCTTGTAATACGTACCTATACGCCTGACAGTCTAACTAATTCAGGAATTAAGAAATCCGCAGGATAACCAAAGCAACAGACATAGCCCGAAGAATTCCGTAAGTTAAGTGGCAGTGGGCAGCCCTGCCCACTGCCACTTAACTTACGGAATTCTTGCTATTGCTCGCAGAACAGATGGCCGATGGGGCCGAAAGGTCGAATGTTGGATGGAGTTTGAAGGCGGGAGGCCTCACTACTTTTGGGCAGCGCCTTAATAGACGCGCCAGCATCAGCTCCGCGCAAGCCTATCACCCAGTACAGCCACTTAGAGAATTCGACTTCCCCGTGTGAATTCTCAAGAATACGGCGTATTTCTTATAAGTCATGGCAGTAAGTAATAAAGAAAACTGTTGCGGTCCTGAAAATAAATAGAAGAGACTTGTTACGACTTGAAACATTTTTAATTTAAGTAATACTCTTACTGCTCGAACAAATGTTGGTCTTTTGTTTCCTCGGTTATGAAACTTTTGAAATAAACTGACTTGCACAAGGCACAACATAATTTCTGAACTTATATCTTATCTTTTGTAAAGATTTGTTTATTTGACTGTTAGGGTCCATTTGTCATGTCAGCATTCAACCTTTTAACCGACTTCAAAAAGGAGGTGAGAACCTTCTTTTTTCGTGTGTATTTTTTATAATGTATGTTCGGCGATATCTTCGACAATTGTGGATCGATTTCAAAATTGTATTGACTTTGCTTGGGCAGTTTTTACGTTAGCTTTGATGAGACGTATTTAATCCACTTTGTTTATCTTGTTGATCTTTTAATACCTACTTCCTGTCACTGTTGCTTATATTGCAAGTAATGGTATACGCATTGATGTGGGGTACCATAACGAAAAAGTGAAAAATAAAAACTTTTTTACAAAAAAAGCAACGGACTTTAAAAAAAAAACACTACAAAGTGAAAAATTACATTAATTTCGGAAGTTGGTGGCAAATAAATAAGACTATGATGGCAAATAAGAAGACACCGACTTCCGAAATTAAAGTAATTTTTCACTTTGTAGTGTTTTTTTTTTTAAAGTCCGTTGCTTTTTTGTAAAAAAGTTTTTAGTGTTCTCTTTGTAGATTTTTTTTTATTAATGAAAAAGGTTATTATTATTAAAACCATTCATTCTTTGTAGCGTTATTCGTCGGCGAAACGTGCTGTCGCTATAAAAGTTTTTTCGTATCCGTTCAACGGTGAACCATGGTTTCTGTAGACAATTATATCGTTCAAGGGTAATTCAATAAACCGTACGGGACTCGTAATACATCAACACAGCAGCACGCTTAGCACGACCACCGATTTGTCGACGGAAGAATAGACATGACTATTAAATAAATGATGTACAATAGGAGAAGATAACTTTGTTCATCTTTTAATTATCACAGTTATGTGTTCTAAACGAATCATGATTTTGTAGATAATCGTATTTACTTTGTGGCCGTCGATTAGAAAGCGTATTGTCAGTGTGATTTTGACAGTTTCGGAAAAAATATTCTTCTGAAATAGTATACATAATAAAAAAACCTAGACAAAGCTCATTAGAAACTAAAGACAAAATGACAGATTGTAGAAGGATATCAACGGTGCGGTGTCAAAAATGGAGGAACGAAATGTGACTTTGATTAGAAAAAGCACTGTCTATTCTTCGTAGAAATTGAAAGCGTCATGCTAAGCCTGCTGGTGGTCAAAAGTATTATTCTAGCCGCTAGAATTTAAGGGGAAAGGCAAATTCTTCCAGCCAGCCGAAATGTTTTGCTTTGCGACACAGCCGGCAATGTGATAAGGCTGATTTACACAAATGTATGTTCATAAATTGCATCCAACACCTTCTAGGAAAAGTTTTATTTGTTTATTGTTTAGGCTTTTAGCTTTGAAACAGAATAAAACTAACCCTCTTATTTACAAACTTTGTGTAAGGTGTGATTAACGTCTGCTCAAGGAGGATGCGCTAAGATACCCACAAAATTCAAATATTTTTAAGTGTTTTTGCAATTTGTGGGTTAGTGTCAGCTTGTACGTTGATTAAAGTATGATTTGTGACAATAACAAGTATGTATTTACAAAAAAAAAACATTAAAATCTTGAGAGTTTACCCTGTAAGTTCATATGGTCATATTAAAAGACTAGAATTTATGAAATAGTAATTTAAAAAACGTAAGAATATTTTTTTTCGTTTTATTTTTACTTTTAAGCTCGTCTTAGCTTGGAAAGTTATAAATAAAGGGGTAAGATACATAAGGCATGTATTTATTAAAATTTGAAACCATCACTTTCTTTAATAAAATACGAATCTAGGAATAGATTACAAAGGCTACCGCTGAAAACAGCTTAGTGGTCGCGCGTTCAACTTTTGTAAAAAATATAAAAAGTGACTGAACTCGTTACGAGGTCTAGCTTTTAATATTAAAAGAACTTTGAGGAATTAAAACTTGGAAGTTCTAGGCTCGGTATGGTTATAAACCTAAGACTACAAGATATCGGAGAAAAGATAACGACGCGCAAATAGTTACCATTAATTCAGCACATGATCTAGACCCCCTTAGCATTGAAATTTTCTGTCGGTGATTAAAAAAAAACATTTTCGGGGTCCTAAATATAATAAATAGCCAAGTAACTGCAACCAACTTGGATGTAGCGTGGTTGGTGACAGCTTGTTAGTTATGTACTGCGACTAACTGTAAGAAAAGGCCCGTTTTAAAGAAAATTAAAAAAGGGTAATTTTTTTTTTAAACTGTCCTTCATTAAAAGTTTAATAAGTTCTCAGAGTAATAATTCCTCTGGATTGTGGAGGTCATGGGCAGTCGCTCCATGTAAAATATTGGTATTCAGCTGCGATAAAATAATTCAAATGAAAATTAATAAAGCGCACTTCCTCTCTCTACTTATTTCATCATTTCAGCCGATAGACGTCCACTGCTGGACATAGACCTCCCCCAAAAAAAACTGACGGTGTTTGCCATAATCGCCACGCTTAGCAGGCGGGTTGGCGCTCGCAGTATGGTGGTAAAATGCATAGAGAACGCTGCTGCCCATTCTATAGTAAATCCCTTAATCGCCTTCTATGACACCCACGGGAAGAAATGGGATGGTGCTATTTTTACGTCCAGCACCACACGACACTAGTTATTTAGTTATTTAAAAATTAGCTGTGCCCAACAGGGTCCATAATTGCTACAATTTTGTTATTTACCGCCTGTAAGTGTACATTATGGATTGCAATAAACGATTTGATTTGATTTGATTTGCATCCAGTTATTCTGGAAGCTGACCCCAACATAGTTGGGATAAGGCTGGGCAGATGATGATGAAGTTTTCAGAGCAATAAAATAAGCTTTTAAATCGAAATATAAAATTACTTCTATTAAAAAGCGTGGGGTGCTTTTTGAGGTATTCTTATAATCATATAATATCAAGCACCCCACGCTTTTTAATAGAATTAAATTATTTTCTATTGTTTTAGTTTGGTTTTAAAAGCGTGTTTTTTAGTTTTTTTTTAAACTATTAGATATTTTCTATTTTTTTAGTTCTGTTAACTACAAAAGCGCGATTTTTCAGTTTTTTTTCTAGTTTTTTTTTTGTAACATATTGAATTGTCATCGGTCCTTGATATGTATGCAAAATTTCGTTTTAATCCGAGGTTTTGAAGGAGGTTAAAATTATGTTCAAAGTTTTCGTTACATAGGCACATACATACGTATGAAGCTAATAAAAGCGTGTTAAAAAATACATTGTAGCAATGAGTGTAAATTAAGAGATTCGTTTCGGTACTCCTTCCATTACCAGTATTTTTGCATAGATCATTCAAGTCCTGTTTCCTTTAGAAAATAATCGCCATTATAAAACAAATATATTCCACAATAGCTTTAAATATTATGATGTAGGTATAGGTACTTTTCGTAGGTAAGATTAGCCTGCGAGTCAATTTATCTAGTTTTCATACCCCTTTGAGGCAATCCTCACGAGGAAAGGCAGTGCCTGCAGAGAAGCGGTCGATTCCTATGTACATTTACGTATTTATTATAACATAAATTTACGCCTGTATTTCCCCAAAATGTTAGGCAGAGATGTAGGTACTTACCTATAGTACACCCACATTTCTCCAATTATGTTGAAGTCCCATGTAATAGGAGCGATCCTATTACTATCAAATCCAGACTCCATTCTATCAGAAATTTCACATTAGCTGCCCGCTATTGAGCAACATCTGATGAAAAAACTGGGAATTAAACCCAGAATCAGGTGCTCAGCAGTAGCGCTTGCTAACACTAAACCATAGACTAATATTTATAAATATAAACTGAGATAGACTGGCAACGGACGTTATCGGCTTTAGTTAGCGACCAACGCCCTCTGAACGTCACGCAATGGACTAAATATCTATCTTTATAGGTAGGTGCGAAAGCAAAGAATCACCATTGCCATCCAACGTGGCAACGCTGCCAGCCGTTAGGGCACTTTTCCCACTGACAGCGATGCTTTGATGCCCAGTGAGCTCTTCCCTTTTTGTTCTTTATATACTTGCACATAATATACTTATTTTAGTGTTCCTTTACATAACTGCCTACATACTTAATACCTTACCCTCTTTTAGGGTGTAAAATTATCACAGCCTCTACACAGAATGTTTATTAAAACCTAAAACAATAACCGTAATTCTGCCTTGTTATCAGATCGTAATTCTCGAAGCTACTATTCCAAAAATTTCCGAATAATTTAACAACTGTAATTTACATCTATTCTCTGAAAAGACGGTATGCAACACAAATAAATTGTTTTATAAAATAAATTACACTGCCTCATTAACGGACTATGGAGGCTGGAAGTGGGTGTAATTAATTATGCTTGTACATTTATATAAAGCCCTGTAAATTGTTTGGCATGCCATTATGTTTACAAGTTACTGGCTCGTAAGAAATTGACGTAGTCATAATTAGAATTCGTGATATTTACCCCGGGTTTCTTAAATGATCATCAAGAACGTGTCAAAAGTCAAAATTAATCTTTTGTTAACTGTTTTAATTGGCCGTTATTATTTCAGCTAGCCAATCACAGCAATTGATAGGTATATTTGAATTTGGCAGACTATTAGTCAATTGTTTTCTTGATTAGCCTTCCAGAAATGGGATTCAAAACGTTTTCCACTCAAAACTTTAAAAGTTATTTTATTTATTTTTCGATTTAATAGTACACATACATTATTATACATTTATTTTAGGCCAACATAAACTCATTAGAGTTTTACTATGCACCAAGATATAACTAAGTTATCTATACGTGTCTGTGAGCGGACCGCATTGTTCTTTTAAATGACACGGTTTTGACCGTCACATTTTTTTAAAGACGTAAACACTGTGCGACCCATAGGCGGGTTGGTTGTTAATTAAATAATTATAAAATGAATTCGCTGTTCGTGTCTGTCTGACTGTGTTGTTGTTGCGTTGTAACTGCGTTGTTCTCTTACATATTGATTTAGTTTTAAATTTATCCGTATAATAATATACCGGGTGTAAGGGAATCGTTTCCGAAAACGAATTCGGGTGATAGGGCGGGGCTAGTGATTCTCGATACAGCATCAAAAAATAAACTTTTTTTTTTACAATTTTTACCTATTTTTTTTTCGAATTTTTTGTACACTATGCTGTGAGAACAGTTAAATGAACCATTATTTGAGATTAAACACATTTAAAAATGACCCCAAGTCCAGGCAGTGACTTTAGGTTTAGGCAACCTTTGTAAAGCGCCGCCAAAATAAAATAAGTTTAAACATTACAGAAGCGTCAAACTTTTAAAATTAATGCAAAATAACCAATTTAAGGCGAAAGGTTATTGGTATCCGTTTACATTTAGGTTGTATATAACCTACGTTCTGGCTTCGGAAACGTTCCCCTTATACCCTGTATTATTCATTATCATAATCATTTTCCTGCCCTTTATCCCAATTTATTTGGTGTCAGGGCAACATATCTTTTTATTAGATTTTTCTCTATTAGTCATCATAGTCTCGGTAGTCACGCCCTCTCTATCCATATCATCATCCACACAGGCCATCCATCGTTTCTTTGGTCTCCCCCTACTCTTAAAGCCATCGACATTCATACTCAAAACTTTCCTCACTACATTTTCCTCCTCATAGTAACTCATTATGATTAAACCTAGATAATATAATGAAGAAATCGCGATGTCTGTCAAGCCACTAGTATATTTTAATCTAATACCTTTAAACGAGCAATTCTTGTATATATATATAATCTGAATCTCGGAAACGGCTCCAACGATTTCGGGGGCGACAAATCGATATAGCTAGGTTTCATTTTTAGAAAACGTCAATCCAAAAAAAAACCCTGCAAAACCAAAATAATATCTGGTATTACCGATACCAGAAGGCCAATTCTCGTAAATAAAAACGTTCAAAATCTAGTCGCAGTCTCATCTCAGCGACAAGCAAATGTCAAAAATGTATGAAAAATCGGGGTATTTTTGACAGATTGACACTGAGATCAGACTGTGAACGTTCTTAAAATTACGAGAATTGCCCCTCAGATATTATTACTAATGAGCCATAAGTTCTGTAAACACAAACAGTAACGAGCACGAGCAACTTAATTTTCACCCCATGCAAATTGTTAGAGATATGCAAGATGCAACATGCAACAACTTGTAACTGTATAAGCAACTTATTCGCAACTTAGGATGAACATGAACATACTAATATGCACGCACTTCGAATTAATTACCTACCTTACTTATGTCTTGGGAACTTTAGTGTGAGTTTGTAGTTCAGACTGCTAGACTTACATAGTTTATAATATACGATAAACTTACCTAATTTATTATCCTCTTATTCGGCAAACCCTGAGGGCCTACAGAAAATGACATTCAGTCAGCGATAAAGTTGGTAGAAATAGTCAAAAATATTTAGGATTGATATAAGCACACGCTGGCTACATCCACTTTCCTATATCGGAAGGCCAATCCTCGTAATGAAAAACGTTCAAAATCTAGTGGCATGAGACGTTCACGCGAGATCTCATGGTCTCATCTCGGCGACAATCAAATATCACAAACTTGTCAGATATGTATTGAAACTCCTGGTATTTTTGACAGATTGAGACTAAGATCAGACTGTGAACGTTCTTAAAATTACGAGAATTGCGTCTCAGGTATGCTGGAAGAGACTACTTCTACTTCGACCAAGCTGCTAGCAACAGCTTATAAATAAATAAAGTTGAAGAGTGTGTTTGTTAGTTTGAACGTAGGTACTAATCTGCGGAATTGTCGGATTGGAAAAAAAATCTTTGAATTCGATAGTCTAACTCTTGATGAAGGTTTTTTTAACATCACGCCTCTTTGTAACCGAGCAAAAAGAAAAAAAGAATGCAAAGCGAGAATGAAGTAGTAGCATGGGTGGGCGATGCGATGCCACGCGGTGGGTCCGAGGGCCGAGGGCAGCGGTGCGACGCGACGCAGTGGGACCTGGGCCGAGGGCGGGCGATGCGATGCGACGCGGTGGGTCCGGTCCGAGGGCGGGCGATGCGATGCGACGCGTTGGGTCTAGGGGTCGAGGGCGGCTGAAGGGTATATTATTTAATACAAAATCAAAAAGAAACACGCGGGCAGAAGTTTATTCCTATTAAGGTTCGTATCGATACATGTTAAGTAGAAAACTTATTAAAATATTTAAGTACATAAAATAAACGTTAACAGTATGTAAATGTATATAAAAGGAAAAAGAATCACAGGGCATCTAAAAAATCGTCCGCATCACTGTCAATAGGAAAAGTGCCAATAAGGCTGGCAGCATTGCCATGTTGTATGGCGATGCTGATTCTTTGGCCAATAGAAGAAAACTATGTTTAGGGATGTATCTCACAAAGAGCTGTCAGTTTCACCGCTGTAGTGGAAAATTGACACCGAAAGCTTTTCAACCCGGTTTAAAAATGTACTGATCGCTTTCAATTTAATTGGTTAGTTAGTTAGGTCGCCCTAAGGCTCTAAACTCGGTTTCTATTATTGTATAATAAAAAGAATCTGTGGTAGTAACATCCAATATTAATTTTTCATGTTTATTTTATTTTATAAATTCTGCCGAAAGCTTTTACATGCGTAAAGTTTTTAATTACCTCTCCAGAATTAGAGTACCTACCTAGCATCTCATTCTATTAATTTATATTGTTATGTCGAAAAAACAAATAGAAAAATAGAGATGGTAAAATAGAGATGTTTTTACAAACACGCGTAAAAAAATATTTGGAGGCTTTGCCATTCTTTTTAACTTAATTAAGCTAACCTAAATATTCTATTATTGGTCGTATTGTAGCTAACGGATAATAATCATAAATATCCCAACTATGTTGGGGCTATCTTCAAAACTAACCAGATGCAGCTGAGTTTTGCCAGAAAGTCAGTATTTTACATGGAGCAACTTCGTATCTGACCTCCACAACTTAGTTCCGTAATACGATACCCCATCGGTAAGACTGGTTGTCAGACTTGCGGGCTTCTGATGACCTGTAATGACGGTTAAATATCTACAAATGATAGTCACGACATGCTTTCCGAGGCTCGGAAGGGGTCCTGGTATGTAAAAATAGATAATAGATTAAAAATCTTAAAAACACGCTTTAAAAACGAAACTAAAAAACAGAAAATAATTTCAAAAAAGCTGGCTTAGGGGTGCTTTTTGAGGTATTTTATAATCAATTAATATCAAGCATCCCACGCTTTTTTTAAATTATTTTTAGTATTTTTAGTTGTTTTTTTTTTTGTTAATCTATTATTTATTTTATATTTTTTTAATTCTGCTAACTACAAAAGCGTAATTCCTCAGTTTTTTTTTTTACGTTACGGTAGAAATTTATAAAATTATTGAATTGTCATCGGTCCTCGATAATTCTACAAAGTTTAAATGAAATCTGACCGTTTGAAGCGGGTCAAAATCAATTCCAAAGGAGTCGGTTACAAACATGCTTACAAACATACAGGGAAGTTAATAAAAGCGTGTTAAAAATGGTCACCCATTCACAGACATAATCAATCGAACCAAGCGGCTGTTTTTACTTCGCCACAAGCCCCATTCTAATGGATAAAGATAATGTTAGTCATTAATAAAAATGGGACGGCACCTAAATGATAGGTAACTACGGAACCCTAAAAAAGTGTGACGTAAACGCTAAGAAAGTGAAGAAGTAGAATAAAAACACGAAGCGTTTGGAAGTCGGCACGAATCAAGTTGGATTAGTAAAGTTTGATTTATTTAGTTAATTACTCGACGCGTCTCGACTAACTTGGATGTTTAATTATAATCTAGGAGATAGGAATTACGGTTACTAGAAAATAGAGGAAAATAAACATTCTTAAGTACTGTGTTTATAAATGTTTAAATGTATATGGATATTTGCCGGCTGCGGATTTCGATTTCGACAGGTCATATGAGTTCTTTCATATAATTGTTTATTATATTTGACTATACAAACCATTTTTTTTGTATTTTTTTTAAATGATTTTTTTCATTTATTGTTGAATGTTAATTACGAGTATTTACCTATTATTGTATAGAATCAAGTTCTTCTAACTTAACAGACAGCTTTGCTGCTGGGGAGTTTGTTGCGCCACTTTTTCTTCTCAGCAAAAGCACTAGGAAGTGGCGAAGGGTGGGCGTTTTTTTGGGGACTGTCTTATGTAATTTTGATGTTCAAAAAGTACTGACTCTCAGCCTAGTTTGAATAAATGGATTTTGATTAAAAGCAAACAGATATACTAGTTATCTTTTGGATTGCCACCCTCACTTCTTACAATTAAAAGTTATAATATTTTACCTAATTCAGTACATGTTAAAGCTTTAGTAGTAGAGTTTTATCACCTTTATTTTATTTTATTTTATTACTATATGGGCCTGCTCTTGACCGCGATCACACCCGATGGAAAGGTATTTATGAGGTCTATGATGGATTGAGTGTGCCCAGAAAATGCCTGTTCACTCGTTTTGAAGGTAGATGGGTTAAATGTGGAAGGGAACACAGACGCAGACAGAGAGTTCCACACTTTGGCTGTGCGCATATATCTATCTGAAACTGTGCTATCATCTGCGTACCCGATAGCACCAAGCTGTTACAGGTCGTTAATATGCAGCAGAAACAGAGTCGCAAAAGGACAGACCCCTGAGGAACACCGGCATCATTAACCTCATGATCCGATGAGCAGCCATCTATGACCATTCTGATAGATCGATCAATCAGGAAGTCGGAAATCGGGTTGCAAAAGCCGTCAGGGATGCTGAATGCGGGATTACCCAACAGACTAGCATGTCAGACCCCGGCCCTTTGAAATATCAAGCGACACAACAAAGGCTTCGCCGTGTTTCTCAATGGCTTCGCCCCAGCAATGCGTAACATACACAAGAACGACCCCAGTTGATCGACCACGACGGAATCCATACTGGTGGTCACTGAGAAGCTCATTGTCTTCTAGTTATGCTAGCAGCTTATGGTTCAGTACCCTTTCCATTACTTTACATAGTATGGAGGTTATGGCGATTGGTCTATAGTTGACAGGATCGGCACGGTTACCCTTTTTGGGCACTAGGTGTACATTAGCAAGCTACCAGAACTCCGGCACCACTCCGGTTTTAAAAGAGAGGCAATACTAGCGCGTCAAGACAGGTGACAACTCTGGAGCACAGCTTTTTAGGACTCTTGCAGGTATTCCGTCAGGTCCGCTGGCTTTATTCACGTCAAGACAGCATAGGGCCTTACGGACCTCTTTTAGATGTATTGAGATCTCCAGCATTGTGGAGCCACAGTGAGGTATGTTAGGTGGAGTGTTCGAGGACGTATCAAGGCGTGAATTTTCGGGAAAGATGGAGGCAAAAAGGTTTGCCTTTTCTTGCGCGGTATGAGTCAGCGTTCCATCAGATTTCAGTATGGGAGGCAGCGAAGAACGGCAAAAGTTCGTCTTGACTGATTTAGCCATGGACCAGAACTCCTTGCTACCTGAATGGTAGGACGCCAACTTGGCCCCAATTCGTCCAACATGGTCGAAACACGTCTTCCGTAACACCCGTTTGCAATCCTTGGCGGTAGAATTGCTCTTTTCATTGCGCGAGCACCCTGTCTTTCACCCCTGTCACTGCGGGCTGAAGCCCAGGCCTGATATACCTGCTCTTTGATCAAATCGGCTTGCGCACAAGATTCGTTATACCAGGGCTGAGCCTCGCAGCCGAGTGGAACGTCTGAGAATGGGATATATTCTATTCCCTGATGTATCACATCAACAATTACGTCAGCACAATCTGAAGGGTTGCGCGATGAGAAGCAAATTTGCCGCCATGGGTAAGATGCTAAGAAGTTCCGTATCTCCCATCCATACTTCTATACTCGCCTCGTGCCTTAAATCTGGGCTTAAATCTGGAGGAGAACGAGAAGACACGGATTTCACCAGACAGTTGTCAGACGATCCGAGCGGAGCCCAGACCGATACAGAGTACCTTTCCAGATCTGTTGTCAGCAGTCGAAGCAGTTGGGTGTTACGGCCATCAACATCGGGAACGCGGGTAGCTTGGTCAACCAGTTGCTGGAGATCTAGCCATATCGCAAACTTGCGCGCCTCTCTTCCAGCACGGTCAGTTTCCTAGTACGGGAACTAACTTAGACCTAACTTAGTTCTTTAATTTAGAATTTATCCAATATCCGAAATGTCACACTTTATTTAATACATAAATCTGTAAAATGTCTTAAACTCTATGATTTATATAGACATAAAACCACCCCTCGGGGTTCGTATTAAATAAAAATAAAGGAAATGAAAAAAGGCAAGATAAATGTGCTCCACTTTTTAAGGTTTAAAAACAAAAAATAAACTGTGAATGCCTAAAAGCTTTTTATATTAGATCTGAGACACCTTTTAATATTTTAAGTATCTTTATTTAAGTTCTGCTAAGCGCTGATCTTTGTACTTAACTGTTTTTAAGTACAATGAAGATCAGCATTTAAAAAATACTGAAACTTTTTATTTGGCTGGTTCATTTAACTGCTTGCTTTATTTATATTGCAATTAATTTACCAACCAAATTGAACATCAATAAACACTCAATAAAAATTAAATTAAAACTCAAGACATGAAATAAATTGAATGAAGCGAAAGCAATGAAAAGTAACGACAGTACCGATAGCCAATTCATTCAGACCTGTAATAAACCCTTTCAGAACTTCAGAGCCTCACATTAATTGTACTAAAAACCTGACTAAAATTAATACTATCAGCAATTCTATTCCGGCTGCTGCAATTTGTCCTGGAACCTTTACAATTTAATTATTCTCGAATATTTGAATCTTTGAGTTCAGACGAACTTTGAAAGTTCTCTGTGATTCGGCAGAGCAATATTATAGATTGTGCCAGCTAATTGGTAGGACTTAATTGAATTCAGTTCAAATTGAGTGCCGGAAAGTAAGACACCTCCGTTTGAATTTTCTAAAACCTATCAATTGAATGAGAGCTTTGATTTAGAAAGTTGTAACTTTGTTCGAGAGCACCGAAGTTTATTTTACGAAGAATAAAGTATAGAAGTATATATGGACAAAAAGACCCCAGAGGGATTACTGTGAAAATTAACTTGTTCAAATAAAGAGCACTACATTGCGCAAGATATTCGCAATAACGAAAGGGAGAAAGAAAGAATAATTATTTTTTCCCATTTCTGCGAGAAGGTTCATTTAAGTCCATGGTCACGTCGGCTCGGAATCCCTAACAAGTTTTTTTCTTGGTCAGCAGAAATTAATTCACGTAATCGAAACCCAGACGAACTTAATTTCGATTTGGTAAAAAGATAAAAGATTTTTTTTATTTGAGCTCTAAGAATAACAAAGGTATTCCCGCGAATAAATTCGGAAAAGTAATTTTTTAATGGAATAATAAACAAACCAGAAACTTTTACAAATGGCTGTGTTAAATAAATACGAAATGAGAAAGTTTTTAAATAAAATTCTATGTCGGTAATATTAAAAGAGTTGTTGTAAGCAAATATTCATGATGATAAGTTTCATGAAAACAGAATTTTCTGTGGAAATAATATAATTGAAAGTGGCGGTATTAAATCAAAAGTTGTATACTTTTTCCTACCCAATGATGGAGGCAGAATAAAACGAGACGATAAAAGTAATCCTACTTAGGTACGTTATTCAGATTTGCCATTTGGCGCTGTTCGTAAAATATTATCCTAAGAGTAAATTATAGTCTTGAAGCTTCAAGCAGATTAACCTGGGCAAAGACAGGCAGAAGTAACTTTTACTGAGTCAATTTACGAGCCAAATTTCACGTCTTCCAACGTACCCGCACGTTGGCCTCAAAAATCTCGTTAAAAGTTAACTTGGGAAGTTAACCGATCCGTCGGCTGTGGCAGTAAATTGTTAGCTTTAGTGTACCTACGAGTTTCCATGCGGAATGAATCTATTGAACTATGCAACACGCGATGAGCCGCCATTCTGGTAATAGTTTGATACGGATGAGCGATAGCTCTATTAGCTTCGCGTTCTATGGAAATTGTCTGAATACCTGAAACCTCAGAATTACTGTATCGAGCTTTCCTCGGATCATTTCATTTCAGCCGAAAGACGTCCACTGCTGGACATAGGCCTTCCCCAAAGTGGGCTTTTGCCATAATCGCCACGCTTGGCAGGCAGGTTGGCGATCACAGTATGGTGGTAAAATGCATAGAGAACGCTGCTGCCCATTCTCTAGTAAGTCCTTAGTTGCCTTCTACGACACCCACGGGAAGAAATGGGATAGTGTTATTCTTTTACGTCCAGCAACACACGGAACATTTGGTTGGTAGTAATTATAAGGTCATTCAGGTAAGTGAATGGTATGGTATATCACTACTATTATACCATCAAGTCTCGACGCACATGCAAAGGTTTCTAAACCTCCTATAGAATGAGCGATTAACCTGATTTTTACTTTAGTGCAAAAGATAAAACATACAGTTATCTATCCCACATTTATTTAAGTAGGTATACCTACTTGATTTTGTATCTGCAATAACAGCAGTAACAAACTCGTTCTGCTTCATTAAATATTCCCGTTTAGTCTCCTTGCTTATTACTTGTTCTTTATATGTTATACCATGAACAAACATGTCCACATCAGAATTACAAACATCTCTGAATGTCAGAGGAAAACAAATCCTTCCCTCTAAACAATTTTCCCTTTAATTAAAACCTTATCAACATTTGCAGTCACGTTAAGTCAAAATTTCGACGGGAAAGCGGAATGCCTTGTTTTCGTTTTAGAGTTTCGTAATTAGTGTAATAAAAGCCGATTTAGGAACTTAACAACAACGTGCTGAAGATGGAGGAAAGTTTTGAGAAATTAATTTTAAATGTGACCATAGATTCTTGTGAAAACCAAACTCACATTTATGCCTTTTAAAAATAAAATACTTTATTTCAGACCATGGTGTCCATTTTGTTAGAAACAATGTTCTTAAAGACTAGTGTTAGTAATACTTAAAACTACCCAGAACAAAACGTATTATAAAGTTAACTCAACAATCATTACTGCGCCATTCCATGACAAATGACGCAGCTATGATTGATGTAACCACAGTCCAGCTGACTAGCGATCATGCTAAGGATGCTGTTGGCGCTGCGACGTACTCTACGCACCAGGGATACACACCTTTTACGCATCGTAGCGTAAAAGCAGTCTACACGATGTTCAGCAAACATCCCTGATGCACTACAGAATCGCCGCAGAATCGCCGCTTTTGTTGTATCATAATTCATTTATCAAACTAGGAATAACTAATCCTCTACCTAGCCTCTTCCCAAATATCCAACTGCATCCAGCTTAGAATGCAGCTGTATATCAGTATTTTACACGGAGCGACTGCCTATCTGACATCCAAAACCCATTCACTGGGTTTTTTTGGGTGGGAAATCATCAAATAACTTCTCCCGCTCTGTGGAGCAGGAGGGCGTGTCAGAGTTTTACTGACTAAAACCCGCCCGTGTTCCTCAGTTGCCTGTGTGCCAGGAGCCACGGTATCTCTTTCGAACAACCCGCACCCCTGGCAGGCATCGGCTCTTGCTGGCTCCACCAGTTGGTGCTGAAATCTCTTTGGAGCGCGCGTGAAACACAACGCGCCGTCGACCTGAGCTTGGTCCTTACCGGACAGCGAGCTACCCATTACTCGCCGTCCACAAGCCCACGACTACGGTGGCCGGGAATCAGCCTGGGATTCCCGACGCCCAGGGCGTCTCCTGCGGAGGCTAGCCGTGAGGGCGCATATACTGCCTCTCCCTCACGTGCGCCGCCTCCCTCTTCGCGAGCATTACTGCGTCGCAGAAGGAGGCCTTAAAATTGGTACTCGTATAACTGTAGAACAAATTCTGAGACGCGATCTATTTCTAGAACATTAGATTTTTGGCACTTTATCTAAAAAGACGACGATAGAATGACAATCTTTAGATGTAACCAAGTAAAGAATTTGGCAGGGTTTTATATAGGAGACCGAGTAATAACATTATCTGAAAACCACATGAAAGGCTTGAAGCTCTAAACCTCTATTTGCCTCAAAGCTACTGCTGATGGCCAAAGGAAGTTGGTGAACCAGTTTCCTGAAAATAAAACTATGAGTTTATTAGCTATCGAGGATATAACTTTGGCTACGCGATACCCGTGTTTTCAATAAGTATTTTAGTTCGAAAGGTAGAATTAATCGCTTTGAAAGCTTGTTAGTTTACGAAGATAGAATCTTATATTTATACGGTAGAAAACAAACCCTCATAAAATAGAGCCAGTAAATTCTGAGTTATAATATTTTAAGAGGTTTATTAAAATGACGAAAAAGTGAATTTCTTTTTCAACTCGAGTGTTAACATAAAAATAATGAAAGTGTTAACAGCAATTCTGCAGATGAAGTTTATATTCAGGCATTTTCCTTTTAGTGAAATGGCGTATATTTTCTTCCCTATATTTTAAATATCTGAGTGTGTTCATTGCTTACAATTATACTATAAGCAAAATAATGAGAGAATGTGTTCCTGATACCTGTCATTTATGTCAGGTTATAAGTACTTAAGGTGGCGCAAGTCCACATTTTTCCCATACAAACTTCGGAAGTGTATTACTCCACTGCTCGACAATGTAACATCAAAAATTAAACAACATATGGTTTTGTCTCATTATTAATATTGTCTTTACGGAAACAGAATACTAATTTAAAAAGCCATTAAAAAGTTAAGAGCCAACAAAGATTCGTTTTTCTTGCTAATTTAACTTTGAACGTGTTTAAGTAATAAAAGAAGTGTAAAATCTCCAAAACCAAGTCGGTACCGACAAAGTTCAATTATCGTAAAGTTCAATAAACTTTATTGGTAATTGATTTATACAGTGGTTTTTTAATAAAACCCTATCTTCCTAAGGGCTTTTCTTATTTTTTTACGCGAATGTTTTACTATAAATAATCCTGCATCTTACTCAATAACATTTTGCGTGTAGACTAGCGTCTAACTGCTCATCACTGATACTATCTCTGTTTGACACGAAGCCTGGTGAGACAGCGTAATTTTTAGCCCGGACCACCAGTGAGTTCGAGCCCGCGACTAGGTTCCCCTTAAGCATAGATTGTTTCTAGAACAAAATTGGTCCCTTTAGATGTTGCGAGACCTTACAGCAAACTTTTTTAAACATAGTTTTTCACGTTTATGGATAAACACCTTACCTTTACTGGTAAATGACATACCTACCATTAGTCTAAAAACAATAGAAAAAATGCAGTGACAATGCCTAATAAGCCAAACAAGTGAATATTTTAAGGCTGTTTTTTCAATAGTCAGATACCTTTTATCTGAGAATAAATATGTCAGTTTGATAGCTTTTGTATAGAAAATATGCCAATCTGTCAGATTTATTCTTGAGATAAAACTTATTTGACTATTGAAAAATAAGCCCTAAAACAAGCTTTTATAAATCACTTATAGTTTTTAACACATGACAGGAACTTTTTATCAACGACATTAAATATCATTGTGAAGCCAAATCAGAGATAAAATAACAGTGAAATTGCTGCAAACGCTGAGCACAAAGGAATACGTGATTAACGATTTTAAACTCTATTAGAACCTTATCGTGTCCAACTGACAGGTGTCAGAAACGCATTCTCTCGGTGGCCGGAATATATTCCGGCTAAAACACACACACAGGTTGAAAACACTTGTGACCACCTCATTTATATCATCCCATGCCAGACCTATCTTTTCTGATAATATCAAAATGAGGTTTCTGAAAACATATTCCCACGTTTTGTCCCCTTCTTAACCATTTTTTTGACATTGTCATTACAGTATTTTACATGGAGCGACTTCCTATCTCACTTACACAACCCGGTGACTGGGTAACTAATCCTATACCCCTTGGTAAGACCAATACTCAGACGTTCAGGCTTCTAACTACCCGTAACGACTGTCAAAGATCTATGAATGACCCGTGCGCCTGTTATTACTTAGCAACGGGCTCCTTTTTTGTCACAACGATGCCATAGTGTCACAGTCACTAAAGGTATAGACAAGTAATAGATGTTACGTGGGGTGCAGACACGCGAATTATAATATTTTTACTATTTATGTTCATTTTTATTTTAAAAAATAGGTATTAGACATAATATATCACCTTATTTTAATATATTTACTTTTTTATTTTTGTATCTATCCGTGACATCACAGTGGGCCCTATTGGAAAACCAGAGCTGCGACACTTTTTAAATGTCGCAGCATCATGCTGAGATAGTGGCCTTTTGGCTTCCTACAGGACTTTATTTATTATTTGACTTTATTTTGTTTAAATCTCATTTAAATTTTTATTAAGTAGTGTACCATAGTAGTGTTTTCGTTTTTTTTTTATGTGTTTAATAATTGTATTGTGTTGTAGTTAAATTTGTGATATTCCTGTGCGAATCCAATAAATACTTTTTCTTTCTTTGTTTTATATATAGGTACCTCTGAACCTAGCTGGCTATGAATGGTATTTCGAAGATAGGTACCCTAAAATCACCCAAATGCTCATCATCCTTTCCTACTTTTCATGTTCCATAAAGTACAAAAAAGTTAAATACAATAGATTTATTATTTGGGAAGCACTTAACGACCTAATTTCTACTTCGTTAACTTTCAGGCACTTTGAAAGTTTTCCACAAATTATAACAGTCCGATGTTTTGTTAGTTTCTCCAACAAACATTATAAACAAGGTTATTATGAAGGTTTTTCGTGGTCAAAAAAGTTTTCTGGTATTACTGAGTTGTGGTTTTGCTAGTGGTTTGGCATTTTGACCACAACTTTTATAAGTGTGTTATCATTGCCAGCAACGGATTGTTTTGAGAAGATGAGTATTTATTTTATTTAATAAAGATCGCATTATCACCTGTATTGCTGTCAAAAAGTAATCTACGCTAGAAGCTTTCTTGAAGCATTCTTTGTTGGATGCCACTTAAAATTATTTTAAAGAAAAATCACTGATTTTGATTTTAATAATAGTATTAAAATACTCCATAAAACAGTGATTACATCCAAACCGTCTGAAAAAATCACTGTTTTTACAGGAGTATTGTATTCCAAAAAATTGTTTACTGTATTCAATCGTAATGATTTTGCAATAATTGCCTAATCCCATCACCATCATCATTCCTGCCCCCATCCCAATTTATTTGGCGTCCGCGCAGCATGTCGTCATATCGATAGACACACTCAATCCATCGTCCATCAAACTACAAAATTATTTTAATTCGTTTAATTAATACGTAAATATTTGTTTGAAACATTCTGTTTTTGTTTTTCAAATAACAATATTTACAATAGAACAAAGAGTGAAATATCGTTGTCGAATAAAGCCTAAAACAATATATTAAAAAAACAAGTTTGAATTAATAGAAAAATCACCGTTTATTTGCTAACAAAACATAACCGCCCTTGTTGTCCTCGCCTTTAATAAAAATCTTATTTATTATTCTACACAGTAAAGTTGGACTTTGCAAAAAAACTATTAGGTCATTCAATTAGGATTTAAAACGTCAGATGACCTTATATGACCTAAAATATAACATGAGCGTTACCAGCCTCTAATGTTCCCAATGCGGGGGACACAGGCCTCCCACGCGGGCCCAGTGCGGGTTGGTATATGCCACATGTCTTCGAATTTATGCGGCCAATCTCAGCGGAGACTATATAGCCATCGACGCGGCAGATATTAGTACCTAAGTGTGTGGAGACACAGGTGCACTGAGTCTTCCTTCACTCTCATAATAGTCCGATGGGACGGCAATCCGTCACGACCGGAGAAGGATCAGACGCTGGCCCAACGGCTTAACATGATATCCGAGGCTCGTGGCTCGGGCACTGCTGACCCTGGTTTCGATTCCCAGGTCAGGCAAAGCGATATCAGGTTTTTCCATTACAGATTTCTCTTTATTTTTCTATTCTCTCCAGAGAAGTTCGTGGTGTAAAAATTATTACCAACGCGTATTGTGCTGAGCAAAGGAATTCCCAGTTCTTTCCATTTTTATTAAAGGAGTCCAGCTCATTCTGTCGTCTCCATCTGAGCATGCCATTGGGTAACATCGTCTTGGGAAACTGTAAGATGTTGTACTTATTGGTGTTAATAAATAAATAATAATAACTAGTTGTCAGCTTACAGTCTAACCGGATGCAGTTGAATAAGTATTTTAAATTGAGTGACTGTCTATCTGACCTTCACGACCCAGTTACTGGTTAACACGATGCGACTCACATTGATAAGACTGGCTGTCAGACTTTCGGGCTTCTGTGGACCCATAACCACTGTCAAATTTACGAATGACAGGCGGGATCAACGGCTTAACGTGCTTTCCGAGGCACAGAAATGTCTTGGTATGTAAAGATGGTCACCCACGGATCAACCGCGGCAAACGTATGAACCTAAAAAAAACAGTGGCACTCCGGGAGTGCCGACAGACGTGAAAACTTGAACAATTACGTGTGTATTTTTTTAATCGTCAATACAGGATTTCACATTGGGTCCTTGGGTCCTGATTGCTTTCGGTAAAAAATTATAAACGAGCGATCGACTTCAGCCATTAAAGGTAACAGCACAGATATTTACGATAAAATGTAAAGTTAAAGAAGGGGATAAAAGAATTAGAATTTCCTAATGAAAGAGAGGGACTTTTCCAAAAGACATCAACGCGCGACTCATCCGTGTGCTCAAGCGTTCGTTGACTATAACGCGAGTTCCACGATTTTTGTTCACCCAAAAAGTGCTCAACGTGCCTAAAGAAGTTTTCACTTCAATATCAGCATCTGGTGACCTTGTGGATCTTATAGTACGTAGAAACAATCGCTACCGTAGGTCAAAGTTGTAGTAACTTACCTATATCATTTAACACGTTACGCCTACCAATGTAAGTAATGATTTACGATTCCCTTTTCAAACTTACACGCGCCTACAAACCCATAAGCACAAAGGTACAGAGGAGATTGTGGTAACAAGTCGCAGGCGGCCACCCGGACCTAATCGTTAGAACCTAAAATCACTCATATGGAATCAACCAAACGTCATGTTACATACGTCATTCATGACCCTGAAGGCCAAAGGAGTAGAATTGATGTGCAGTTCGGTACGCAGCCAAAATTTACAACTAAGGTCTAACACATGGAGAATTTGCTAATAGGAACACGCAATGTTACAATGGAATTACCTTGGGATTGGAATCTAGAGCTTCTTGTTTCACAGCTTTCTTATGTTTAGAATTAAAAGTGAATATATGAGACTGATACGATTATACAGGTTCAAATTAAATTATTTTAAGTTTTATCATGTTTAAAATGTACTTTGAGAGTTAATTTAATTTGACCTTGTATAGGTTTAAACTCGTAATAACTAGACACTGGTAGTAAAGGCACCGTTGCAGGAATAAAGCTCTGAGAACGAGACCACTAGAAAAACCTTTGAAGAATATTGTTAACTCGCTTGGCAACCTCTACTGGACTGCCCACCCGTCTAATATCCTACCCGTTCGAAGTTAATTATGCAAACGAAAGGGAGGCTTTAATATATGTAGGTACACACCGTTGACATTTATCTAAATACAGACCTCTTCAACACAATACTCGATAATTAAAAGCTCACACCCGTCATGACTTAACAAGATAAACAAGAAACAGCCGGTGTCACACTGATGAACTGTGTTATTTACTCGATGGAAATCCGGGGTAATCCGCCGTGAATGTCACTTCCGTGTCGGTACAGCCGACTGGACTGAATCGACACGCCCTAATCACGTCGAGACTGATACTAACCATCGTTGCTTCACTCACTAAGAGAGACCACAAAAGAAGTTTACAAGACTTTATTGATAAGTAGATTAGGTAGATTGATAGATAAATTGTTTATTTGGTGCACACAAAAGATATAACACAACATACAAAGCACGATGAGATAAACGCTAATTACATGAATGTTGTGCATTACTAATAGCGAAGTAAGAACAAGGTCCCAATATACTAAGAAAAGAAAAAAGGAAGACATAATAATTAAAGTGATGACACTAGGCTTTGACATAATTTAACATTCAAATGAAATAACGTGCGGTGGAGTACAAAAGTGCGGAGTGCGTCTCAAAGTTGCACCAAATGATTGCAGCTCAGCATGAGTCCAGCTCAGCATGTGTGAGACAAATATATCTGACGCTGATATTCTGCTGGATTACTGCAGTCGAGCAGTTATTGGATTGGATGGGTAATCAATAGTAAATAAAAAACGTATATTTATAAAAGCGACACATTTACAATCAACACCTTAACAATTCAAAATGAGCACAGTTTCTAATTTGGTGGAACTAGATTGTACCTTTACACCTAGAGAGGGAAACACATGACAAAATAAAAATGAGTGTAAAGTAAAACTAAATTATGCATTTTACCACCATACTGCGATCGCCAACCCGCCTGCCAAGCGTGGCGATTATGGTAAACCCCCCCAAATTGGGGGAGGCCTATGTTTTCAGCAGTGGGCGTCTTTCGGCTGAAATGATGATGATGAAAACTTAATTAAAACTCAGGTAAAAAAAAGTAAAACAGCATGTTAGCGGTCCTATTTGCAGACATCAAGCAGATCTGTGCATAATCGATGGTAAGTAAATATAAAAGTATGATTTTTTTCCAGCTGTGGTAATTTAATTTATAGATACTCTGGTTTACTATTTAATCTGTTGTATAGGAATGGAACTAAGAATGTAAGACCTATTTTACAGAGATTAAAAAAACTGAAATAGATTTTTTATTTTATTTATTTAATAAAATTTATTTATTTATTTATTCAAATCTCACCTACAGCTACCATTACAGATCTACGATCCAATGCGATAGTGTGGCCTTACATGCTAAATCCTTAATCTACATCCAATAAAATACATACTGTACGGTGAACGTACATGGGTTTTAAAATATATTTATTACAATAAGTTAGCCAGTAGGCTCGCGTATTTGCACTTTGAACGCGACCTACATTTGGCAGTGCATTGACACTGACATATTGCATTGTTCTATGCATTTTATGTATATTACATTTTTAGTGTTCAATTAGACGTGGTTTGAGTCGGACAACTTGCATTTTTATTTAGATTCATCCCGTTGAGCATTCACTGACATTTTCTGCATTTAAGTTTAAATTTGACATTTTACATTTGCATTGACATTACTTATGTTAGGGAACCAACCTACATAGTTTTTTGGTCCTTCGTAACTATTGCAAGTACCATACAGTCCGATACGTCGGTCGAGAAGTCGCCGCGCGGGATCTGTGTCGTGTCGTGTCATACCGTGCCACGTGTGTTGCCGTGCAGGAGCATTCGGGGAGGTGGCAGCGATCCAGGTTCCAGAGCGTCACATTGCATTGCATTGCATACAGGGAGAGTTCCTGAATTTCAAGTAAGATCGTTCATTATTTATCTTACGGCTTTATAATGGAGGGTTTAATCGTGCGTCAAGCTGAGATCCTCGAGGAAGTGAAGGGAATCCATTCTAATTTTAAGAAGGATTCAGCGAGCAGGAAGACCACCGATTACATTCGTAAAAGGCTTGAGAGGTTAGATATACTATGGGCGGAATGTGAAGAGAAGAACCGGGAGCTGAGTGCAGTAGAGGAGAAAGATCATCAATATTTCACCGGTAACATTTATGAGGTCATTAAAAGCTGGTACCATGGAACGCGTCAGGAGATTGCAGCGTTCGAGATGAAGACTCTTGCTGGACCCAGTAACGCCGGCCATAGTAAGTTAAACGTTGAGTTTGACAAAACCATGTTCGAGACATCTGTAGGAGCAGAGGACAAGCTACTCGAGTTACAGCAGTTGCAACAAGCTAACTTCCGTGCATTCACTAGGTTAGTAAATCGAAGCCTACACGAGGTTAAGGAGAAATGGGAAATTGAGGATATGCTTAAGACTGTAGAGTTTCGGTGGACTGCGATTGACAAATTACATTTACAAATTGATGGCATATTAGAGGGGAATTCACAGGACTACTATGACGAGTTCTGTCGTCACGAAAAGGCATTTACAAATATGAAACGGGCGTTGAACACGAAATTAAACGCTTCTCTACATCAACAGCAAACATTGCCTAAAATTGACATACCTATCTTTAACGGCAACTATACTTTATGGCCTACTTTTATGGATCTCTACGTAGAAGCGATTCATAATAATTCGGCGATCGCAAAAACACAAAAAATGCAACATCTAAAGGGTAGACTTCGCGGTGAAGCGGAAAAGCTCGTGCAGCATTTACACATTGCACCCGAAAATTATGACACGTGTTGGGAAATTTTGAACCATAGATATAATAATAAGTTTCTGTTATTTACCAGAAATTTCCAGGCATTTATGCGTCAACTTAATTTGCAAAAACAATCTGCATTCGACCTCAAGCGGTTATATGACACTAGCAACGAAACCATAAACGCCATACACAACTTGGGCGTTGATACAAGCTCATGGGATCCGATTCTAGTTTACGTGTTATGCGAAAAATTAGACTCCGAAACGTATACGGAATACATGCAGTCCAGGTCGGATCCGCGCGAGATACCAACATACAATCATTTTATGGATTTCGTCGAAAACAAGTTTATGGCATTAGAACCATTGCACAGGAAAAAGCCAGAAAATTTTGATAAACCTGCATCAAAACCACATTTTAAGACGCAACACCTGTTCGGCAATAATCCCAAGTCATCAAATTCACAACCCAATAAAGGTTCAGCAAACTATTCTCGCAATTTTCATGCGTCAAACGCTGGACAATACAGCAAGACTATTTGTCCATTGTGCAATACGAATCATGCATTATTTCAATGTTCTAAATTCGCTGACATGCTGAGTCCGGAAAAAATAGCATTTATAGAAAACAATCAAATATGCAAAAATTGTTTGTATGTGCATACTAAGGGTTACTGTGCGTCGCAGAAAAGATGCAGAGATTGCAACGAACAACATAACACACTTCTGCACAGCGATATTGTAAAGTCAGCGCAAACGCCCTCAGCAACACAAACAGCACCTAAACCGTCGTCATCGACTTCATCTAGGTCAAATAAAAATATGCAAAACAACTTCGCGTCAAATAATAATGATGAAATATTATTACCAACAGCATTACTGCAAGTAGCCACAGCTGGAGGTGACTACATTACACTAAGGGCTCTAGTTGATCAAGGCTCACAAATTACGTTGATCACGGAGAATGCAGCTCAAAGATTGGGCATAAAGCGTCAACAGCTGAATGCAAACATAAGTGGCATCGGTACTTTATCCAACAGGAGTAAAGGAAAGGTCCATTTATCCTGCAAGTCCTTATATAACGATTTCCAGTTTACAACGGAAGCGTTAATCATGACACGGGTAGTAAACAGTCTGCCTAACGTCACATTTGCAAAGAAACCTTGGGCTCATGTGACAGACATCACACTAGCCGACCCAGATTACAACTTATCTAGGCCCATTGACATACTTCTGGATGCACACGTATTTTCCGAAATACTCATGAATGGCTTAGTCAAAGGGGAGGTTAATGAACCCATGGCTCAACAAACACGGTTGGGGTGGATATTGTCAGGCAATGTCACCAAAACATTTAATTGCAGCGTCGTAGTTAATGAAGTTAACGACTTTACAAAATACTGGGAAATTGAAGACATCAATGGAGATGCATGCAATTCTATGACGTCAGAGGAACGATATTGTGAAGAGCTCTACACTGCAACAACCAAGCGATTAGGTAATGGCAGATATGCAGTTCGTTTGCCAATGAAGCCTAATTTTAATCAGCTGCTGGGCAAGTCAAAGCCACGAGCGGTAGCACAGTTTATGCAATTAGAAAGGAGATTAGGCAGGGATGACAAATTATCAGATAGTTACATCAAATTTATGCAAGAGTACCTGGAAATGGGACATATGAAGGAGAGCAAACCTGACTGCAACACGGCATGCTACTTACCTCATCATGGAGTCCTAAAACAGGACTCAGTGACATCAAAATTGAGGGTGGTTTTTAATGCCTCCCAGAAAACTGACACAGGTTACAGCCTGAATGACTTGATGGAGTGTGGCCCTAAGCTACATCAAGACCTATTGACATTATTATTAGGATGGCGGCTATACAAGTACGTCTTTACTGCAGATTGTGAGAAGATGTACCGCATGATCCTTGTCCATGACGAAGACCAACGCTTGCAAAAGATCCTGTGGAGAGAATCCAACCAAGGTCCTTTAAAGGAGTTCCAGTTATGCACAGTGACGTATGGAACCAAGACAGCACCATTTCTAGCTCTCCGAACGCTGAAACAGCTTGCAGAGGATGATGCACAGAAATATCCGTTAGCAGCGGATGTCATCGCTAACGAAATGTACGTTGATGATGTCCTAAGTGGCAGCAACTCCGTCGCACGAGCACAAGAAATTCAAAAGCAACTCATTGACATGCTGAGTGGAGCTGGCCTTACACTACGGAAGTGGTCAAGCAACGACCAGACCTTGATTGAAAGCTTATTTTCTTCAGATCTTAACCAAACGACAATGCATTTTACAAACGATGGCATGACAAAAGCCCTGGGGGTCCAGTGGAATCCTACAACTGACACATTTTCATTTACAAACAAAATACAATTTGACAATAAAAACCAATTGACAAAAAGGAAGCTACTATCGGAAATCTCGAAAATTTTCGACCCGCTGGGCTGGCTGACACCTTTGACAGTAAAAGCAAAACTGCTGTTCCAAAGCGTCTGGCTATCGGGATGCGAGTGGGATGAAACCTTACCTGACAGCGTGCAAGAGGAATGGAAGCAGTTTACTAGCGACTTACACAACATAACCGAATACCAAATACCAAGGTGGCTGGGAGATATTACTAAACCATTCCAAGTACATGGGTTCTGCGATGCATCCGAAAAGGCCTACGCATGCGCTATATACCTGCTGACAACAAATGACAAAAACGAGCCTACGATTAGACTTATCGCTGCAAAGTCGAGGTTATCGCCAATCAACAAAAAATTGACACTACCGCGACTCGAATTATGTGGAGCGCTACTACTTTCACGGCTCATGAAAAAGGTCCTGACAGCCTTTAAATGGGACAATGTGCACAAAAATACATACGCCTGGACGGACTCTATGATTGTATTAGGCTGGCTGCACGGGGACGTCACAAAATGGAAGTCGTTCGTCAGCAACAGAGTACAGCAAGTGCATGACGTAATCCCAAAACAGCACTGGAGTTATGTCAAGTCCGAGGAAAATGCTGCAGACTGCGCGTCACGCGGAATCAGTTGTTCCCAACTATTGCAACATCCTTTGTGGTGGCAAGGCCCCTACTGGATGAAAAATTACAGTGAAGATACCTTTGACAAAATTACAATTACACCGACAACATGCGAATCAAAACAAAAACAAATGCAAACGTATGTTGTGAAATGTGAACCGTCTTCAATAGTAATTGAGTTATTAGACAGACACAGCGATTTGACTCGTATTACAAGGGTCATTGCTTGGATGAAACGTTTCATTAACAGCTGTTCGAACACCGACACTCATCGTACTACTACTTACTTGACATCTACGGAAATAAAAGGCGCTGAAAACCTAATAATGAAACATATTCAACTGCATGCTTTCAATGACGAGATTATGAGATTGAAGGAAAACAAAGGTTTGAGCACAAAAAGTAACCTTTTGAGTTTAAATCCATTCCTTGACAAAAATGACATTCTGCGAGTGGGTGGAAGGTTACGTAACTCAAGCCTACCCGAAGACACTAAACATCCAATTCTACTACCACATGACAACAAACTGACAGAGTTATTAATTTGGCAAGCTCACAGAAGAACATTACACGGAGGTCCTAAGTTAACCCTGACACATCTTCGACAAAGAGTTTGGATCGTAGGAGGACATCGCGCCGTCAAAAAGGTCTTACACAAATGCGTAACATGTCGCCGATTGAATGCTAAACAAACAAACCAGATTATGGCGGACCTACCAGAGCCGAGAGTGACAGTATCTCGCCCTTTTACACATACAGGTGTCGATTTTACTGGACACGTTGAGATCCAGGCAAGTAAAGGCCGAGGCGTCAGAACATTGCTGGCGTACGTTGCAGTATTTGTTTGTCTAGCAACAAAAGCCATCCATCTAGAACTGGTTTCAGAACTATCCAGTACAGCATTCCTATCGGCTTTCAAGCGCTTCTGCGCACGTCGAGGTACACCACGGGACATGTACAGCGACAACGGCACGAACTTTGTGGGTGCAAATCGGATCCTATTGCAACAATACAAATGCATTGTAGAAAACATTGACAACTTCTTCTTGGGGAAAATATCAGAGATGGGAGTTCAATGGCACTTCAATGCCCCGGTCTGGCCAAGCGCAGGCGGACTGTGGGAAGCAGCTGTGAAGAGCATGAAATATCATCTCAAACGGGTCATTGGAGACCAACGTCTAACATACGAAGAATTTACCACTCTGCTATGTCAGATAGAAGCTTGCTTGAACTCACGACCACTATGCACTGTTTCAGAGAACGCCGAAGAGATTAACTGTTTAACTCCAGGACATTTCTTAACCGGCACATCACTCATGACAATTCCAGAACCCGACATGGACAATACGTACCGTTTAAACACGAGATGGCAAATTGTACAACAACTTAGCAAGGATTTCTGGAAGAAGTGGTCGCAAGAGTACCTCCAACAACTACAAGCAAGACTAAAGTGGAAACGACAGAATACTGACATAAAGAAAAATGACATTGTATGCATTAAAGATGAAAGGTTACCTGCAGGAAAATGGGCACTGGGTCGTGTAGCGGATTTACACCCTGGAAAAGACGGCCACACTAGAGTTGTGACATTACAAACTGCAAAAGGCGAAACTAAACGACCTATTACAAAACTGGTACCACTAGTGGAGGCTGAGGAAAAAACCAACACTGACACTGACAAACTACCCAAAAACAGGCGAAACCGAGCTAAAGGGCTTACCTGGAACAGCTTGGTATGTTATATGCTGATGCTAGTTATGACATTAATAACACCCACTGTTCAGCAAGATATGAAATTTGCTCAACTGACAAAAAATCAAACAGTTTTCTTTGACAAGATTGCAGATCTACAAGAAATTAGAGATGAATGGAAACTGGTATTCTATTACAATATGACAAATTATTGGCGCAACGTGGACACTCTGCAAGCATTCGTATCGCATATAAAGCAAGCTCGTTGCGAAGAGTGGTTGATGCAATTTCATGTTCTGATTAACCAACTTGAACAAAGCACGAGTGAACTAAATTATTACAACGAATTACTGAGGTCCCAGCGGATAATTCAACACAGGTCCAAAAGAGGAATGATCGACGGAGTAGGGTATGTTGCAAATTCGTTATTTGGAGTGTTAGATCAACATTTTGCAGAAAAATATGAACAGGATATCGACACAATCCAACACAATGAAAATCACCTATTCCAACTGCTTAAAAACCAGACAAGTGTTCTGGAAACCGAGAACAACATTGTACAGCGTAACGAAGCAACAATGGTAAAGCAGTTCACTTTTATCAACGATCACCTCACGTCCCTAGAAAACAAGACGCTCAAAGATAAACTTGAGAGTTCAAATGCATTCTACATCATTACATCGGCCATAGCTGCAGACAGAATGGCCCAAAACTTAAAGGATATCCAAGAATCACGCATCAACGTCACAAATCTATTTGCGATGTACAGTTGATTCGAGACAACGAAGAACACAGCGTTTATTGCCATACGGAAATAAAATTATGCGCCGACAAATGGGTCAAATTACATAAACAAAACACCTGGTTTTATTATTGTTGTGACACGTGCGAAGTACAATTAGTGTGCGGCACTCAAATGACATCGGAGACGATACGTCACTCGGGTCTGATAACGCTGAAACAAGGATGCAACTTGCAAGGCGACTCATTCACACTGCACGCATATATGGAACATACAAGTGACATTTTAGTCAATGTACCATATGCGATGATCGTGCCCACGATCTCTCCAATCAACAACATAATCAATACCTCGATTCGTAACTCAACGTTGCATATTGAAACGCACGAAGAGACGTTCAAGAAGATTGACACGCAACTACGCTCTATAGAAACACAGTCTAAGCTAGACACCTTATCCTCTCACGACGTTCATCACTACATTGCAATTTATGTGGTTGTTGCGATTAGCATTGCACTGTTTGTAACATCGGTGTACTTTTGGCGAAAGATGGCAACCCAAAGACAGGGGGAGGGTCCGCAAGACGCGAGAAGTAGAAGCAGACGAGAAGAAGATCATGACATCGAGGACAGGAACAGCAAGATCGACAAACGGGACTCAAAAGTGAATAAAGTGTCGTGTGCTAACCCTACCTCAAGTGAAGTGAAATTTGACACTGAAAAACATAGTGATGTGTGCTAATTTATTATTATGGTGACATTCTATTTATAGACTTTAGTTATATTTCTTCATAGTAGTCGTAGATCAATCATATTTACATTGGAGTCCTTCATTTTTACATTGTTTTTTACATTCTTATTTTAGTTTTTTTTACATATTTTGGGATTGTTATTTAATTATTCTCTTTCTGTGTTGTGGCAATATGTACGGTGAACGTACATGGGTTTTAAAATATATTTATTACAATAAGTTAGCCAGTAGGCTCGCGTATTTGCACTTTGAACGCGACCTACATTTGGCAGTGCATTGACACTGACATATTGCATTGTTCTATGCATTTTATGTATATTACATTTTTAGTGTTCAATTAGACGTGGTTTGAGTCGGACAACTTGCATTTTTATTTAGATTCATCCCGTTGAGCATTCACTGACATTTTCTGCATTTAAGTTTAAATTTGACATTTTACATTTGCATTGACATTACTTATGTTAGGGAACCAACCTACACATACTATATTCTAAATCATACACATACAATAATATATGTCGCCGCGAGCGCGCCCTCTTGTAAAGATTATAATATAATCTTATGCGTAACTATTTATTATAATTGTAATAACACCATTAAAGCCCGGTGCTCCTGCCCTTTGGAATATTATTATAACCATTTGCATGCATCAGTCTGTTCATTGGTTTTCTTAAGATCAACGCCATCTATTGGCCACGCTGTAATATAAAACTCGCAGAGTACTGCTGGTTTGATTATTAGATGAATAACTATAAAACTAATTATGATGCCTTAGTTAAAACTATAGTCACAATTAAAAAGGAATAATTGTTTTATTGTCTTTGGGCTTTCAGTCATTTGACACAGTACATTTGTTTATGATACATTGCTACCTACTGTGCCGAAAATGGCGCGGATTGCGAGTTTAATGATCAATAACTGATTGTTATAATTTAATATGAGAACTAAATCAGTTTCAATCAAAATTTACAATTGATAAAGTAACAAGATTATTTTACACACACATTTATTTGTGAATTCCTGTTGTTTGATTAAATTCCTTGAAAAACCGGATATGTTGTAAAGTAGTGATATTTACGTAATAAAAGTAATGACATTACTAATTAAACTTTCATCTTAAAACGCCATTGCATTTGTGATAACTAGCATTGTTTAATTATTAAAGAATTAACTCATAGCATTTGACTATTGTTAGTAAATTTTATAACACTTACTAAGTAATAAGATTCGGTACTCCTGTCTGTGCGATACGCAGTACTTCCGCCCACTTGGGGAGATGGAAAATAATGGCGGCCGGACGGTAACGCGATGAAAGTGTGTAAAAATGACTAAGATTATAATTGTGCAATATGAAACCTCTGTAACATAATGTTTTGATTTAAAAGAGTGTCCGTGGAGTTTCTTGCCCGTTCTTCTCCATATGAGACCTACTTTAGTTTTGGAATGGGCGCCTAGATTCCCTTCGTAACTCAAACTATCTGATTCACTGATAAATGAAAAATCCTAAGTGTCTGTAAAAGATTTAAGTGAAAATAAATGGTTTGAGTTAAGTGTTGTGTGTGATTGAAAACCAACTACCTATATACCAACGAAGAATTACACCAGATACATCAGAGACGGCTTGCATTGGGTTTCCCGCCGTCTTATCAGAAGTGGGATCGCCCAAGCGATCCCCTTCCGCTCATGCTTATGCCGGACATCTAAATTGCTTAGCCACAGGCAACACCACTGAGATGTTTCTGCCTTTCAAAGTACAAGCCTGATAGCAACATGACAACTGCTCATAATTTTATTATAATAATGATTGCCACGGGTGCAGTGTGGCAGTCACAATGGAAACATGCTATGAAAGATACAGGAAAAAACGAATTTCTGCCAAGATGCACATAATGAACTCTCAGAGGAGAAACAGTCAATGACCTAAAGAAACAATTAAAGAAATTTTAGATGAGCCTCATAGTGCACTCAAACAGAACAATAAGCTCAGCACAGAATGACCGAAGCAGCAGAATAAACAAAGGTTTGCCACCAGAAAAGCAAACAAAATAAACGGACCATCGATGCATTGCTTCATCAATCCCGGGAAGTATTTTGTTTTATTATTTTAGTTTATTAACATTTTACATGAACATGTTTGAACATTTTATTGAACATGTCTGTTAGCAGTCCTGTGGCAAGGTTAAAAACTACTGTCACCGTTTGCTTGACAACTTGTTACAGTAAAATAACAAGATAAGTGAGATTACCTCATTACAAGATTAATGTTATTTTCTAATATAACCTGTAATGTGTCATAAGCTTCTTTTAAGAAATGGATTTCAAATTTATTTTGTTGAATTTGTGCTTGCAACGCTAACTTGTTTTTCCGATTCACTTTAATCATTGGCAGAGTGATTGACATTGGCTATACCTAACATTATAAAAAATAGAATAGAACACTTTGATAATGCTTAGTGAATGATGTAACAAATCTTATGTTACTATCGTTCAATATTACGTCAATGTCACTATTAAAATATTATTGGAGGTGTCTTGTGTTTTTGTGTTTTACCAAATTGTCTGGAATATAATCGCATGTTATTTGCATTTAAATGAGAGTAGTGCCACTCGAAGGTAAAATCAATTGATTGATCATAATTTCGTGGTGGTGATTAGATTTTTCCAAATAACTCTGTGAACCTGGAAACATATAGTGGATGTGTTGCAAGACTAATACAGAAATATTTAGTTATGAAATTGTTTTGTAAAAATATTTCAAGAGAAAACTGAAATATAAAACAAAAATTAACAATGCAAATACAGTTTGATACATTGGAGGAAAGCATAGTTTCCAACATGTTTTTATGCATACAAAGCAAAAACAAACAAAGCATTCGTTATAGCACTTTCTGTTTAACTTTCTCTTGTAATTTAAATAACTCCATCTACCTGTAATGATGTTACAAAACAATAGATTTAATTAATTAATTACTACTAGCTCCTACTAATCTGAACAATAGTAGGAACATCATTATTTTTCTGCACTATTATTTATCTCCCAAACTTTTCACATTCCAGGATTTCCAGGTGATTGTCATATCAAAAAGAAAATAACAACCAACCAAACTACAAATATATCAAAACAAAATTATTGTGGGCAATCATATAGCAACTTGTGCCTTCTAAAGTTCTATGCACCCAACTACTTCAGGAATGTGATGAAATCAAGTTAGAAGTCATGATCATCATCAACAAGAACACCTTCCTCATGAAAAAGCTGGCTGACCCATACTTAAACAGGGTATTAGCTGACTAATACATTCAACTTGCAGGAACAAGATCTTCAACATGAATTGTGTATCGGGTGGTACCCCAACTCTTTTAAGAATCTGACAAGGCCACGTAACATTGACCGCTACCTTTCAAGCCGATTGTTGATCGAGATCGAATTAAAAGGCAATTCCGCTGCAGCCTGTCGAACAAATGACCGTGTCGCCGGCTCAGGAGCAACCAACTGAAGACCAACTTGGAGCCATCAAAGATGACTGTTCCAGTTATTCAACACAACATAGCTAAAATAAAAGGTGAGAAGTTTTCAAACTACTTTCCACTCACTTTGCCAACACTGCTACTATGTTGTGACCAAAGCTAAATACAATAGCCAAGTTAATAGTACCTGCCTACATGATGCTCACATGTTATGCACTAAAGTACTCTTTGAATTATTTTTACCATCTTTATATTTTTGCAATTCTGCCTGTAACAGTTTATCCTTGTCTATTTTACAATAGACTAGAATTCATTATTATTGTACTATTAGTCTATTAGTATCTGTGGGGTAACTGATAAATAACTCAAAAAGTAATGCGCACAACAAAGTATTAGTCTTCATCGATGTTAACTAATAATGATCACAACTGATAGTAATCTATTAGAAGCCCTTGAGGTAACTAATCATGAAAACAATAAAACTATTAGCAAGCCCTTGAGATAATTAATAATGAAATATTAAACTATTACATTTGATGGCACGGTTGGCGCAGCGGTTAAGCGATTGACTGCTGCCCTGCGTGTCGCGGGTTCGATTCCCGCACGGAATAAATATTGGTATGACCTACAAGCAGTTGTTCCGGGTCTGTCTCTTTGTGTATATGAGTTTAAATGTTTGTAAACGCACCCACAATACAGGAGCAATCCCCAGTGTGGGGCAATGTTAAAAAAAAAAAAAAAAATAATAATAATAATAATAATAAGACCGGTTAACTTAACCGGCAATTCTCTCATGTTATCCCGCTGGGTCCACGGCGTACAAGACCGCCCAGAGCCTGGTTCCTTATATCCTGTCAAATACAAGACTTCGTGCCTGCCACGGAGCAATGGTCCTAAACTCCTTACCCTTTAATCCTATCAAATCAAAGACTTTGTGCCAGCACAGAGCGGTGTTCCTGATCCTATCCTAATATCCTGTCAAATCCAAGACTTTGTGAGACTACCACAGAGCATTACCTTCCCGTGAGAATGAAATTATCCAGCTAACAGCTGATGTTACTACACACTATACTAAACAAGTGTGCTTATGAAAAGTGCTGTATTAATGCATTCAAATACAAGACTCTGTATCACAGAGCATTACCTTCTAATGAAGATGAAACTATCCAGCTAACAGCTGATGATACTACACACTACTAAACAAGTGTGCTTATGAAAAGTGCAATAATAATGCATTCAAATACAAGACTCTGTATCACAGAGCATTACCTTCTAATGAAGAAGATGAAATTATCCAGCTAACAGCTGATGTTACTACACACTATACTAAACAAGTGTGCTTATGAAAAGTGCAATATTAATGCATTCAAATACAAGACTCTGTATCACAGAGCATTACCTTCTAATGAAGATGAAACTATCCAGCTAACAGCTGATGTTACTACACACTACACTAAACAAGTGTGCTTATAAAAAAGTGCAATATTAATGCATTCAAATACATGACTCTGTATCACAGAGCATTACCTTCTAATGAAGATGAAACTATCCAGCTAACAGCTGATGTTACTACACACTACACTAAACAAGTGTGCTTATAAAAAAGTGCAATATTAATGCATTCAAATACAAGACTCTGTATCACAGAGCATTACCTTCTAATGAAGATGAAACTATTCAGCTAACAGCTGATCATACTACACACTATAGGTACTAAACAGAAAATTGCAATATTAATGCATTCAAATATAAGACTGTATCACAGAGCATTACCTTCTAATGAGGATGAAACTATTCAGCTAACGGCTGATCATACGATGCCTACTACTACACACTAAACTTTACAAGTGTGCATATGTTAGTGCCATAATAATGCATTCAAATACAAGACTCTCTGCATCACAGAACATTACCTTCTAATTAAGATGAAACAATTCAGCGATAAGCTGATCATACAATACCAACTACTACCCACTAAACTTAACAAGTGTGCTTATGCAATGCATTTAAATACAAGACTGTATCACAGAACATTACCCTCTAATTAGGATGAAACTATTCAGCTATCAGCTGATCATACAATATCTACTACTATACTGAATTTAACAGTGTGCTTATGTAAGTGCCATATGAATGCATTAAATGCTTCAGTTAAAGACGATGTAAGTAGACAGTAGATCTACAACAAGCCTTCAACATAAACTATTTCTACCAAGTCCTACAATTCAATGCATGTTGTAGGATAATAAAAGCAACAATAATCTGCCGACAAAATTTATGTCCACTATTTCAGATAACCACCAACTCAACTCTACAAAGAGGGAGGGAGAGGGCACCGGCAGGTGCAGAGCGCGCACCGCCAATCAGAACGGCCGTGTCGCCGCGAGCGCGCCCTCTTGTAAAGATTATAATATAATCTTATGCGTAACTATTTATTATAATTGTAATAACACCATTAAGCCCGGTGCTCCTGCCCTTTGGAATATTATTATAACCATTTGCATGCATCAGTCTGTTCATTGGTTTTCTTAAGATCAACGCCATCTATTGGCCACGCTGTAATATAAAACTCGCAGAGTACTGCTGGTTTGATTATTAGATGAATAACTATAAAACTAATTATGATGCCTTAGTTAAAACTATAGTCACAATTAAAAAGGAATAATTGTTTTATTGTCTTTGGGCTTTCAGTCATTTGACACAGTACATTTGTTTATGATACATTGCTACCTACTGTGCCGAAAATGGCGCGGATTGCGAGTTTAATGATCAATAACTGATTGTTATAATTTAATATGAGAACTAAATCAGTTTCAATCAAAATTTACAATTGATAAAGTAACAAGATTATTTTACACACACATTTATTTGTGAATTCCTGTTGTTTGATTAAATTCCTTGAAAAACCGGATATGTTGTAAAGTAGTGATATTTACGTAATAAAAGTAATGACATTACTAATTAAACTTTCATCTTAAAACGCCATTGCATTTGTGATAACTAGCATTGTTTAATTATTAAAGAATTAACTCATAGCATTTGACTATTGTTAGTAAATTTTATAACACTTACTAAGTAATAAGATTCGGTACTCCTGTCTGTGCGATACGCAGTACTTCCGCCCACTTGGGGAGATGGAAAATAATGGCGGCCGGACGGTAACGCGATGAAAGTGTGTAAAAATGACTAAGATTATAATTGTGCAATATGAAACCTCTGTAACATAATGTTTTGATTTAAAAGAGTGTCCGTGGAGTTTCTTGCCCGTTCTTCTCCATATGAGACCTACTTTAGTTTTGGAATGGGCGCCTAGATTCCCTTCGTAACTCAAACTATCTGATTCACTGATAAATGAAAAATCCTAAGTGTCTGTAAAAGATTTAAGTGAAAATAAATGGTTTGAGTTAAGTGTTGTGTGTGATTGAAAACCAACTACCTATATACCAACGAAGAATTACACCAGATACATCAGAGACGGCTTGCATTGGGTTTCCCGCCGTCTTATATACATTCTAAATAGTACACATACAATAATATACATTTAATTTGGTGCCAAGATAAACTCATTAGCGTTTTAAAGTGCACCAAGATCATCGACTACATAATATTGGTTTAAACCACTTAAGTAGGTAGTTAGCTTACAAACAAACAACAAATAAAATAACTTAGGTTATAAAATAAATAATATCTACATAACGCGTGACATCGAACATCGGTGACCAGTCTGACTGTCCATTGTTAAAACAAAAGTGGTGGAATGTTTTAAAATTGCTACAGGCTGCTTTTAATAATATAATCATCATCATCATAATTTCAGCCCATAGACGTCCAATGCTGGACATGGGCATTCCCCAAAAAAAACTGGGGGGATTTGCCATAATCGCCACGCATAGCAGGCGTGTTGACGATCGCAGTATGGTGGTAAAATGCATAGAGAACGCTGCTGCCCATTCTCTAGTAAATCCCTTAGTCGCCTTCTACGACACTCACGGGAAGAAATGGGATGGTGCTATTAATAATATAACGTAATACAGAAATGATTTTAAATTAACCTTTTTTATATTTTTTTTAATCTTTGGTGTTTTACAAAATTATACGTATTCATGTGGAAGATATGTTTATCTTTTTCCTTTATTCTACAAAATGCCCTTTCATGACGGCCGTTATAATATGATGGAACCGCTTTTTTTATGAAACCGAAGCTTAAGTAAATTTATTCAACTATAGTTAAAAACACGACTGGTTCCACCAATCAAGCCGACCCTTTTTCACGTCACTCGTAAATTAAAACCTTTCCACAGATCACGACTCAAAAGACAAAAAAACGACCCGTTGTTTACACACAGGGAGTTCAGGGTAATACACCGCGACTGTCACTTCCGTACGGGGGTAGCCGACCGGACATAATCGGTGCGCCCTCCACAGGATTACGCGGTAGAGCCTGAAATCCATTTGAGTAGATCTATCGGCTAACTAGCGCTGTACTTTATGTTCAGTTAATTGTGTGAATGACTGATGGTCTTAAGTAGTTGTTTTAAATTAATGTTGTGTCTTAGTGTTTTGTTTTGATTGTGTCAGTCTGATGCCTAATTTAAGGGCAATTGTATAGGGATCCTAATTTTAATACCTCTTTATTTTATGTAACTGCTTTCTAAGCAAATAAACGAGTGTTTTGTTTTGATTGGGTCATTCTGATGCCTAATTTAAGGTCAATTGTACAGGGATCCTAATTTTAATACCTCTTTATTTTATGTACCTGCTTTCTAAGCAAATAAACAAGTATTATTATGTTATTTATATTTTGAAGGTGTTCTCTGCTGTTTAGTTATCCTATCTACCTACGAAATTTCTGCTATGCGCAATTAATTGAAGGTCAATGTTGTATCTTCTGAAGGCTTTTCAATACAGTTTGGTGCAAAAAGGTGAAGAATTTTAAGTTTTTGATGTCAGCATACCGAACTGATTTGTTCAACCAACTGCAAAGAAGGATTATGTTTTCAATTATTTTTGGTGACTTTCATACTGCTGAGTGAATAAATTCTATCGGCTAACTAGCGCTGTACTTAACATTCATTGCGAATGACTCATCAGTCATTAAGACCATTGGGTGAATGTTGTGTCTTAGAGTTTTGTTGATGGTCTTTTAGTTATATTTTAAATGTGCTTCTCTGCTGTTTAGGTATGTATTTCTACAAAATTATTCCAACGTGCAATTCAAATCTATGTTTAGTTATAAATATAAATAACATGCTTTTCGTCAGTAAGCGCATTACTTAGAAACGGCTGGATCGATTTGGGTATTTTGTTTGAAAAATATTGTCGTAGTCTAAATAAGGTTTCTAAGTTAAGAAAAATTTAAAAACTTTCCCGCAAAATTGGAAAAATGGTGCAGAATAATCATTTTTTCTTTCTTTCTTTTTTTTTTCTATGGGATTCTTATATGAACAGGATAACGTCAGTCGATCAGCTAGTAATAAACACATATTCTGAAAGTTTTTTTAAGGCGTTTAAATGTAAAATGGATAGGAATTTTACACTTTTCGACCGCAAAGTAGGGTTATTAGTAAAGGTGTACACAGTACACAACTCAGGCATAGTAGACAAATAAGTAATCTGAATTATATTTATAAATTAGATTCACTAATTATGTATTACCATACAACCTTCCTTCTAGGCTATGACGAAGTGTCAATATATGCAAAGAGTCCAATAAACCCCACAATAGCAGTTAGTTTCAGTTCAAGCCTTTAATTCACAAGCAAGCGAACAATGACAATACAACGAATAACTAATAAGGCTAGCCAACGACACCTAAAACCCCAGCTCACTCTACAAACATGCTACAAATCCCAATCAATGTGCCCACTATTTACTAAACACCCCACCTAATCGTTCATACAAAGGGGAGAGTGGGGTAATTTCAGTCACTTCACAACACGAGCGGCCAGCCGGGTATAATCGCTGTTCGCCCGCCAGGATTACGCGATGGACCCTGAAAATCGTTGGAGTGAATCTATCTACTAACTATCACTGAGCTAATAAGGATTTATGGGTGTTCAATTGTCGGTACATTGACGCTTGGCAGGCTTGTCTACTTGCATTTTTATTTTGAGAGAGAAGGGTTAAAAGGTGTTCTTAGGTGTTGTGACGTGGTCGCTCACAATGGGTCTTATTAGAAGGCTTAAACTGAACCAAAGGGCAATGGAAAGGGCTATGCTTGGAGTATCCCTACGTGATCGAATCAGGAATGAAGAAATCCGCAGGAAAACCAAGGCAACCGACATTGCCCGAAGAATTGCCCAACTTAAATGGCAGTGGGCAGGGCACATTGCTCGCAGAACAGATGACCGATGGAGCCGGAAAGTTCTGGAGTGGCGACCGCGTACCGGAAGACGTAGGGTTATCAGACCTCCCATAAAGTGGACCGATGACCTTGTCAAGACCGCTGGAATCCGCTGGATGCGGGAAGCACAGTACCGATCGAATTGGTGAAGCTTGGGGAGGCCTATGGCCTAGGCCAGCAATGGACGTGTTTCGGCTGAAATGGTGATGATGATGAAGTGTTGTGATCGCTAGCATATTGTTATGATAGACTACGTTGGTAATAATTATTAAAACAGGCTGGTAGGTGAATAAAGAAATCGATGCACAGTAAACAGGACCAATCGATCTATTCTGTAAAAATCTCACTGTGAAAACTTAGGTGAAGTGAGCTTGAAGGGAACTGTCATTTCACCTGATGTTAGGTGAAGTGTAACTACTAATTAGATACTAGCGACCCACCCGGCTTCGCACGGGTCATACAGTGTATGTGACAGAGCTATCGTGTAACTATAAAATGTCTCCTCGCGGCTGGACGGCAGCGGGGCATGCCGGCCGAACGCCCGTTTCACTGCGTGCGGTTAATAATTTTTAAAGTGTGATATATTCTAATAGCAGCTACAAATATAGGCCGATGTAAAACTTGTTGATAAAATGCTAAAACTTGAACTTTCCACTTTAGCCCGACTTACCTTTTGGCACCAGGCTGAGTATTCAACATGATCAATAAATACCCTTATAAATAGATACCTAACACTTCCGACGCTAACGGTTTTCTCTCCAGACAACATTTTAGGTCACCTAAATATAGCACTGAAGCCTTTATAATTCATTACATAGCAGCAAGCCTATACTGGGGCCCCTGAGAAAGGGGTAGACAGAACTACATAGTATACATTTCGCCAGTTATGTAAGAATCATATTGTTTTACTAGCTATGCGCGCGTGGATGCTGGAAACTATCCCACGGGAACATCCTATCAGGACATAAAGCCTATATTACTTCTTATAATATCAGCTATTTGCCAGTAAAAATCCCGTCAAAATTGGGTCGTTTCGGAGACCAGAACAAACAGACAGACTAAAATTGTTTCTTTTTGATACAAGTACCGTATTTAATTTCATTTACATTTAATAAAAACCTGTTATTAGACATTAACAATAGACCTATGGTATAGATAATCTTCATTTCTGATTCGATCACGCAGGGAAACTCCAAGCATAGCACTCGCCATTGCCCTCTGGGTGACTTTAAGCTATCATATGAGGCTCATTGTGAGCCACCACGTTTCGGTTCCATATGTCATCACTGGCAACACACACTGGTCCAAGACAATGAAGAGATCCGCAGAAGAACCAACGTAACCGACATAGTCCGAAGAATTACCAAACTTTAGTGGCAATTGGCAGGGCACATTGCTCGCAGAACAGATGGCCGATGGGGCCGAAAAGTTTTGGAGTGGCGACCGCGTACCGTAAGACGTTAAGTCGGAAGGCCTCCCACAAGGTGGACCAATGACCTTGTGAGGGCCAAAGGAGTCCGCTGGATGCGGGAAGCACAGAACCGGTCAAAGTGGCGGAGCTTAGGGGACGCCTATGTCCAGCAGTGGACGTCTTTCGGCTGAAATGATGATGATAAATTATCAGGAGGGGCTTTTGGCAGAATAATAGTAGACGCACTGGTCGAAATTCAAGGTTAAGCAACACTTGCCGAGATCGGTTCGTGGATGTGTGATGATCCATTGGATACAGAGACCGCTACGTGCCTTTGAAAGCACTCTGTAGATCTTTGAGAGTCGTGGCGGGTAGCCAGAAGCCTGAAAGTCTGACAACTAGTGTTGCCAAAGTAAAATAGTGGCATTCGGCTGCATACGGTTGGACTAGAAGCCAATCTAAACATAGTTGGGATATGGCTGGTGTTCTGTTAGGGAAAGTATACAAGGGAGTCCACTGTTCCATGTTAGTTTTTAATTTAATCATATATCTTAACATAGTGTTAGGGTTAGTGAATTTTGATTTTGCTAATCGACAATTTTTATTGATATATTTGTATTAATTAATTAATACTTTTCACTTTAATATTTTATGTTGGCAACTTTACCTTCGCTTGTATTCGTGGTCGCTCTGTGATTGGTTGACGCAAAATAGCGGGAACCAATCAGAGAACTCAATTTTCCCGCTAAAAAAGATTGGAGGGATTCACGAGGGTGGACGGAACGCCTGGCTGGTGGCAGGCGGGAAATTTGGCTCTAAAAGCGATAGGTAGTGTTAGATTTGATAAGTAGCTGATGTCAAGGTATTAATTGTATTGATTCTCGTATATGCCTGAGAAGTATAATATAAGACCATTACGAATTACTGTTGTATATTATTATTCAACTACGGCCTGTTCCTGTTGGGGTTTCCTTACAATAGTTATTTGCCACGTTTTAATATTGTTTTACGTTAATTAATGTAATTGGTGTTACCGTTTTAATTAACTATTAATAAATAAATAAATGGCTGGTCAAATTGAAAGATTGTCACTTCACATCGTCAGTCTACCCTCGTCTATTACTAACCTTTGAATTTAGGTATCACCCTTATTTTCAAAATATTTGTCTTAAGTTGGTAAACAATAAAATATATTAATACTAGCTTTAGCCAGCGGCTTCGTCCGCGTGGAAGTCGAAAATGACCCCACGAGAACGTACTACCGGAATAAAAAGGTTATAAACTGTATGTGTGCCAAATTTCGTCCAAATCCGTTCAGCTGTTTTTTGCGTGATTGAGTAACAAACATCCAAACTTTCACATTTATAATATTAGTAGGATAGTAGGATGTTGTATAAATTTTAAGAAAATTATTAACACTTATTTGATATTTATAGCACAATAACTTCTGTTACCTACCAAAACCGGCTTTATGCCCTTGTAATACGATCAAACCATTCAAGGGCAACTTGAAATACATAGATGTTATTTTCGAATCAACGAACGGGTTATGGCGCTATTTTTATCGGTACGTGAGAAAATATATTACATACGAGAAAGTTCAACGACCTCTTTATTTTACAACTGAAGATACTCAGATTCTGTGAATAGCTTTAGAGAAACTTTTGCGCTCAAGTTGTTGAAAACACATGTTGTTTTGAAACGTTACAGTTTAGTTTTGAATGATCATGTTTCTCTGAATTAATGGCGAGTTGGCGACATTGTTATTCTATTTTATAGGTATTTTTAAATCGAAGATAAAGAAGTTGCAATCTGTAGCTATAAAAATAAAATGACTGCAAATAAATTAATAAAGGCGAGCAGTGGTGCCCCAGTGGTTAGCTATGTTAATAAAACCATTTACCAAAAACAGAATGCAAACTACATTCTGTTCGAGAATCAAAGGTTGTGAAATAAACTGATAGGTACTCAATGTAACAGTTACCAAACCTGTCAAAATATTTCTGTTATGCCCCTAATTCCAAAATCAAATATGGTTCCAAACACAACAACACCAAAGAAGATAAAGTATGGTCATAAAGATTCACGAAAGATGACCACGGCGCAGAAGGCATATTTTAGGTCCCTTTGGAGGTGCGAGGTGAAGCGCGGGTGGAATGCGTCAAGACCGGAGCGATGCCATTGGTGCGCGCGCCTCTCGTGATAGGCTGCTCAGTCGCTATTCGTCTACGTACGTGTACGTGCGCAGACGGCCGCCATTTGTGGTCATCTTTCGTGAATCGTACTGTACCAGTAATTTTGTTGGAAATCGGCAATCAGAATAGTCGCAGAGAGAATGCGGTCATCTACCGCACGATACACTCGCCACCGTCAAAACTTTCAAAGCAGTTTTGGTACACGTTTTATAAAATACTAGCAGCACTCCGCGGTTTCACCCGCATAGTTCCCGTTCCCGTGGGAATACGGGGATAAAATATAGCCTATGTCACCCGGGGATAGTGTAGCTTCCCAACAGTGAAAGAATTTTTGCAATCGGTCCAGTATTTTTTGTGTGAAAACATTACAAACATACACACAAATGTTTCCTCTTTATAATATTAGATTGTCATGCTGTGGCTAAAGCCCATAATTCTCTTCAACGTGAAATTCAAAAGACGTTCCAAACATGACACCGAAGTAGATAAAATCATCATCATCTGCCTAGTGTTTCCCCAAAAAAGTTGGGGTCGGCTTTCAGTCTAACCGGATGGAGCTGAGTACGAGTATTTTACATGGAGCGACTGCCTATCTGACCTTCATAACCTAGTTACTGGGTAATACGAAACCCCTTGATGGTTCCCTTGGTCATTGGTGTCAGACTTTCGGGCTTCTGACGTCAAAGATCTACGAATGACAGCCGGAACCAACGGCTTAACGTGCTTTCCGAGGCACGGATGGGTCTTGATTTGTAAAGCTGGTATCCCATCCACGGACCAACTGCAGCAAGCGTACTAAGCCACGAGCCCACAACCAAAGTAGATAAAGTACAGCAGTGAAATTCTGTAAAAATCTCACCGTGATAACTTGGGTGAAGTGAGCTTAAAGTGAGCTGTCATGAGTATCAATCCCTAGTGCCAGATGGAATGACAGCTTACTTCACCTACGTTCTCACGGTGATATTTCAACAAGAATAGATCCGCAGGTCAGAAACGAGCTCAAACCGAGTGCCGGTACTTTTGGTGGAAATCTGCCGTGCTATTCTGTAACCATCTCACTGGGTGACATGAGCCGAGTGAAGTGGAGTGAGCTGTCAGTGTCATCCCACTGATGCTAGGAATTGACCAAGCATTACATTTACAATCATAATCGAAATGAAATCTCTATTATGATTGTAGGTATGCCAATTCTATTGATCATTTTATTACGATTTCAAAGCTAGTGTTTAAGTGTGCATCATGCATTACATTACATTATACGTGCATTCACGCCTCTGCCAATATAAGGACTAGTCTAGGAAAAAATAAACCGCAACAGCATTGAGTTTCTGCCTGAGTTTTCGATGTGCTACTTTATTTGAAAACCTCCCAAAATGTAATACATACTTAAAAACTTCTTTGAAATCGAAAAATAATAATCATAATCGATATTTAATCTCGATTATAATTGTAAATCTCCCGCTTGGTCATCCTTAGCATCAGGTGGAATGACACTGACAGCTCACTCTACGCTCACTTCACCCGGTGTGATGGTTACAGAATAGCATAGCTGCAATCAGGACAGTCGCAGAGAAAATGCGGTCATCTACCGCACGATACACTCACCACTTGAAACTTCCGAAGCAATTTCGGTACAGTCACGTTTAATAAAGTATTACTTTACTTTGCGCCCTAAGTGAAGTTTAAATCTGTTTTTAGACGATAATAGCTATTAGTAACTTTTCAAGCACGTTTATATTGATCTGTTCTTAGGTACTTCTTTGTTCCAGCGGTATTTAGGTCGGGCAGAACAACTGGGATGTAATCTGGGAAGGACATTAGGTAACAATAGACCTTTTTGTTTAAATAGCAATAAGGAAGACAATACCGTGAACAGAGTAACTGCAAATACGAATGTTTGCGATGGAAGATATTGGAAAGCGTATTATCTTCCTTGCGGATTAAGTGCAGAGAGGTTTTTTTCACCAGTTCGTACTCGAATTTCGGGGAAATCAGTACAATACAAAATCTGTTCGAAGCAATTGCTTAGAAAGCTGTAAAATATTCCTGGCGTCAATTGTTTTACATAATATGTTACACATTCTTACGCATGGATGGCTTCTTAAGAGCCCTCCCTGTTTTTCCTATTTAGTTATATGTAGTTTTCACTATAATTAACATAGCAACATCACGCCTGTAATACCCGGGTTAGGCACAGGCGTACCCCCACATTTCGCCAGTTATGTTTAATTCCCATGTAATAGGGGGAGCGCTAAAGGTAGAGCACCGGCAATATGGTCAGACGCGATCAAGAAGGCTGTTGGAGGTAGCATCTACTGAGCAGTCCACACTGCAGGAAATAGCATAACTTGAGATGCGCCTTATGAGGTTGCGATCCTTAGCATTGAGAATAGGTGGTAAGTAAGCCTTAATCTAGGCTGCGGGTAGTTACTGAGACATTTCAGATGGAAATACCCGTTAACATCCAGTATCCAGTTTTTTTTTTTTTATAACTTGTGCATAATAAATAAATGTTAACATCTCGCCTGGCCCGGGAATCGAAAGTAAGCATCTCGTAATACTTAACCACTCCCAGTATTTCTCTGTTTTTTAGGGAAGCTGAAAATATTGTAATATTATTCCTTTTGTAAATCAAATCACGACGATGAACATAATTCATGGCATACGAAGTTTGAACTTGTATCATTTTCACTTCATCCAATCAAGTTCCAACCTTCATCAACGATTCATTGGATTACAAATTGTTGAACAGTCATTTCTCTCCCAATTCTGGAAGTACTTGACTGGCAATCACAGTAATTGAGGTTCTAAATTTAAATTTAATCTCTTGCAACCGCTCGCTCTGAATGGATTGTCTATCGCACATCTGTACAAATAAATAAAATTGAAGACTATGTCTGTTTGTATTTCAAATTAGCAGCTTTGTAAAACCTAAAAAAAAACGTGTGTTGTCGGGGGACCCCCGTCTATCTTTTAAATACTCAAACCTTATTTTGACCCCACTATCGGCTTCAGCAATACTATTTTAATGTAAATGTTGACGTTTAAAAGTGCCTTTTATGTGCCTTTTTCTAATAAATGCTTTGAGTTTGAGTTTAGCACCCTCGAGAACCTTAAAAACGACACCCATTATCAAAATTTTATGTTTTTGAATCCATCAACTGAAAAAAAAAATCATCATCATGGGTGTCGTTACTCTTAAATTTTTATTATGACGTCACTTTAGGCGTACCGGATGACGTAGAGTTACAATTAAGGCCTTAGGGCGATGACCTTGTGAAGACCGCAGGAATCAGTTGGATGCGGGAAGCACAGAACCGGTTGAAGTGGCAGAGCTTGGGGCTATGTACAACAGTGGACGTCTTTCAGCTGAAATTATGATGATAATAATTGGCTTCAGCACCCACAAAAATTATAAAAACTATTTCACTCTTTCTATAAAGCATAATAAAAAATCGTAAGGCATAACGGTTTTTCGTTACGTAGCACTTTTTGTTTTGTATTGCAACGATTTCTTTACTTCTACCGCAAAAACTTCGTTCCAGCAGGCTTAGCATGACGTTTTCTATTTCTACGAAGAATAGACAGCGCTTTTTCAATACAAAATGACATTTCGTTAATCCATTTTTGACATCGCACCGTCGATATCCATCTACAATCTGTCATTTTGTCTTTCGTTTCTAACGATCTTTGTCTAGGTCCTCATAAATTTTGAATATTTCAGAAGAATATTTCTTCCCAAACTGTCAAAATCTCACTGACAACAAACTTTATAGGTACCTACTCGACGGACACAAAGTATATACGATAAATCTACAAAATCATGATTCGTTTAGAACGCATAACTGTGATAATTTATAGAAAAACATAGCTATGTTCTCCTATTGTACATCATTTAGTTAATAGTCATGTCTATTCTTCCGTCGACAAATCATGACTTTACTATTCCAAAAATTAAAAAAACGGTCATTTTTTGTTTTTCGAATGGTAAACTCCCATCGCTATACAAGAAAGAATAAACGCCTTGTCAAATGGCGGCTTCACAAAATGTCCGTATGACAACATTTCTCAAACTGTTTCAACCCGCTCCATATAGCTGTTCCCGTCGGTAATTTGTACTGGCGAGGAGATAAATTGAGCTTCCCTTTTCGGGGACAACGGTTGAGGGGAATAAACTAGTCAGGCTAGGAGCAAAGGTGATTTATTTTCTTCTTGAATTGCCTAAGGGTCGTTTTGTACGGAAGGTAGCTCGATAGAATGTGGTGAAAGATTACCGCAATGATTATTGTGCGGAGATGATTTTTTTTTTGGGGATGACTCATTGAAAAAAAAAATATACTTTAGGGGGCCAAGGCACATGATTCTGCAGGTGGGACCTGCGTTGAAATATATTCGTCGGTTTTCAAAAAAAGAAAAACTCTTTTAAAGAAAAGTGGAATACCTGCGTGGTCAAACAGCTGTATGCTTGTTCGGGTGGAATCATGCAACTCAATTTTGAAGCACATATCTTTAACCGATTGAGCTGAATTTTTGCATGCATATGTATATCGCGTGACAATGCAATATTATGATGACATGGAGCTGATCTGATCATGACATCACATCGCTCGGGCTCTATCAGAATACCAGCGCTGCGACACTTTTTAAATGACGCAGCATCATGCTGAGGTAGGAGCCTTTTGGCCTCGTGCAGCACTTTCTGTTTTAGTTTTTTTTTTACCCTTGCTCGTTGAAGCGCCAGCCCGCGCCGCCGCTGAGCCAGTAGCTTTAAATTCCCCGATTAATAATAATAATGCCAATATTTTGATCCAGCCTGCCCCCAATGATAGCTGTCCCCCTATCAGTGACGCCCTGAGCCGAGGCCCGTACCCCACAGGGGGTGCCTTCAGCGTGCAGTCGCTTATTTTATAAATTTTAGTTTGTAAGCCCTGGCTGGAGGCGTTAAGATTAACTTCTTAATGGCAGCCCCAGGAAAGCCCGGTTGAGCAGTCACGGCCTCTCAAGGCCAACTGCGAGATGCCCAACAAAAAAAAATGAGTTTGGACTTTATTATGTAGTATTTTTTAACACATTTGTTACCTTACATGTTTACAACAAAATTGGGTACGAAAGATACAATTCACACAAATCAAGCCAAACAAAACTTGCAAAATATGCAACGTCGATAGGTACAATTGTAATGTCAACCAATATTTCAGTCGGTAGTGAAATACCACTTCACAAACCGCAACGAACGACACATCTCCTAAAATAAAAGACGATCTACCAAACCCATCATTAATAAGCGAGCGACCACAGGTAGGCACAATACTAAAATCCCAGTCTACTCATTAGACTTGTGTCCATCTATGACCACAACAACCGTTTCGGCAGTTAGTTAGAGGGAACTGAATCACAATACGCAACACTCCAACGCCGGATTTATCGCCGCAACTAATCGCTGGACCGTAATCCCGCATACAACATTGATACAGAAGACTCATGAATATTTGGAAACATTCATTGATTTGATTCTTGTTTTTCAGGAAATACCCACTAACTTTCAGTCAACATAGTCAATTTAAAGATTTTATTTCTGAAGGGTACCATTGTTAGCGCTACAAACATAAACATCGAAGTAGGTATAAACCATTTTAAAAAGAAAGAATATTTTATTATTATTTATTCGGCAACAGGTCGTGAAACAAAATACCAAGAAATATATTGTTTTTTTTTTTTTAACAACAGTGGTGTGTGCTTCACGTGTGCGCAAATAAGGTCCATTAGCTGTCTGAACTGACGTTGTTTTTCCAATGAACCCTTAGGGACAAGTGACGGATGAGTAATAAACAGTTTCAACGTATTACGTAATTTATACTGTATTACCTTTGATAGCAACGATGAAAGTTTTACATGGATGAGTCTTCTGTAAATGCCTACTCCGTGGACAAGTCCGTACTTTCATAGTCAACGCTACGGAAATGCGATTTTCGGTATTGAATACGAAAACGAATATTTCCACGTGAGTAACAATGACCGGAGGCATCCTCTTTACCTCGAAATACATGTTCCAAGAGCTCGGAGTGGCAGTGGCCATTCTCTTTCGAACGAAGATGTTTTCTTTTTTTAGAATCGATGATTGCCTTGTCTAACCTAACGGTTGGATAGACAATTACGATCGATCGAACTTGATTCGAACTCGATTGTAAACTGTTCGGCTTATCCTGCGTTTTCATTAGCCTCGTCAATAGTTTAAAGTTTATCGATAACTATGAAATGATTTACAAACTGTTCGCCATTTTATGCCCAAGGTCGGGTTCATTTTGGGATAAATATTTGTACATTCTACAGTTGCTCCTTGCTTTCATTGTTTACTTAAGTTATTAATTCATTTAGTAGACCCAATCTTGGGTGTTTAACTTGTTTTGGTAGGTATCTTCCTTATATCGATTCAGCATGTTGTTATGCAAACGACCAATAAACGGACAACGCCTTGTGAAAAATGAAAAATGCCGTTCATAAAAGACTTTTCTTTTTTGTCAGGTTATTACTAAAACATTCCAGCTACACAGCTTGATTCTTAAACTTTTAACAAAAGAAAAATTGGCCAAATATCCAAAAGAAACTTTCTGCCCATAGGCGCTCGTACATAATATTCTTCTAAATTCGGGTCTCGCAGTTTGACACATAAATAAATGTCCGATCCACTGGTTCCTTTCTGAATACCATTATCCTTGAAACATACGCTCCAAATTCAAATCGTTAGCTCGATCTGTACTAACCATAGAGTATTCAAAATGAACAGAGGTGGAATAAGATGACAACAAAGAATTTTTTGCAACCACCATCTTGGATTTTCATTTAGACCGCACTATTGAGTTTAACCACAGACATATAAAATAGTAGCAGACCAAACATTCGCTAAAAATTGCGTACCCATTACGCACACATAGAGAGTGTGACGATACAGGGCCGGACTAGGGCCGGTTGCCGGTATTATATAACGATATTGAAACGACCGATAAATCTTACTGAAAATCTGCGAAAATCAATATTCTCTGGGTAAATGAAGTGTAGATTACTTATCAATAAAGTCTTAACGAATATAACCACCCATCTGTTCCCGTGGTTACTGTAAAAGGCAACTAAGGTAATATTTTAAGAGGACGGTGGGCGGCAGTCCTTTAGAAAGAAAAGAAAGAACCACCTCCTTTTAACGGTATATTTATACACAGACCGTTGACGGGCATCAGTATCGGATAAAAGAACTCTCCCTGCAGTCATTAACCCGCATGCCCAGCTTGGTGGGACCTAGAGTTAAGGTGTTGGTATGCCTGAAAGCTAGCTTATAAATATATCAGGAATTTTGAAATAAAACAATGAATTTAATGAATATTTACATATTTATTTTTTACTTTTTTAAAACTTTATTTATTTATATAATATTCTTTATTGTACACTACAAAAATACAATAAACAAAAAAATACACATAGGCGGCCTTATCGCTTTCCGCGATCTCATCCAGGCAACCATGGAATGGACAGTGATTAGCCTGGACATAAAATGGTGACGTTGTTGGTGCAAATAATGTGTTTACAATATTCTAAAATAGATACATAGATATATACATATCCTAAATAATAGATACATAAATACATATGTACATACAAAATTTAAAACGAACGAAAGTAAAAGCCTTTACAGAGATTATTACAGTTTGGTACGAGAACAAGATCACAACGACAAGTAATGTTCTTTATTTTCATAATTTAAAAACTACTGGTCCTAAAATAATAATATGTACAGGTATAAAAAAAAATCATAGGGCATCAAATAATACGTCCGCATCGTTGTCGATGGGAAAAGTGACCAACAAAGGCTGGCAGCATTGCCACGTGGTATGGCAATGCTGATTCTTTGGCTGAAAAATAGGCCAGCCCTTTGGTCACGTGAAGAGTCGATCAACCGCTTGGAAATGTCTCGGAAAACTAAGTTGCCAATCGGACCCCATGGTCCTAGTTTCAACCCCAAACAGCTCGAACATATAGGTTCCAATAAGATTGGAATATTTGCGCCATTTGAGGTTCAGTTTCAATCCTGGAGTTTCATGTTTTTAAATCCATGCATTCCGTAAACTTACATCCTTTGGAAACCTGGAAAAATATTAGTAAGCTCAATTATTACCTGCTGAATGAAATGTTAAAATTATGTGAGTAGCCTATATCGATTTATGTCCACCATCGTTCATGTTATCCATCACACAGACAGGGTAACATAACCGGCTAATGAGACACAATTGATTTTCTATTGTAACGTATCACATGTGTACGCGCCGGGCCGGAGCGATTCTATATACACTGGCAATCTGGACTCTGCAGTATTTTCAAACTATGTCACCAAAAAATTTTTAAATATCGTAGAGTAAACCGAGTCTCTATTTGATAATTCCATGATAGGTAAATATTTTCCATACAATAAAAAAAATCGTCTTTGTTGCCAAATCCGTCCCTGACTTCACAGCATAATACAAAAACTTACCGATGAAAGGTCAATCCAGGTGTTTTGTGGTAGCTAGCACTGTCACACTGGTACGCACAGCACTTTACCATTTTATTTTTGTGTAATTGTCCCAAACAATTAATTTTTCAAGTAATATTTCGCTGTTGAAACATAGAACGCGATTGAAGATAAATCTGCTTATCAATATGGCGGCGCGGGACAGACGGGCTACGCGTCAAATTTTGTCTATGTGTGAGTCAGTGTGACAACAGGTGACAGAACGAGATACAGCTTACGACTTGTCGCTTAGCAAAAAAAGGATAGAGAATCAAATCCATCGACTATGGATTAATGTTTGGTCTGCTACTGTTTTATATGTCTGTGAGTTTAACCTCCTCCAAAACTATGGAAACGACACCCATGATGAAAATTTTCAAAATTTTTGCAGCCGCCATCTTGGGTTTTTATTTTAACCCATTATTGACTTCAGCACCCTCGAAAACCATGAAAGAATTTTTTGACAAAAAAAAGGCCTCATTCCGAATATTTGACTTCAGGATACAAGTGATATGTACACTTAAGAAATTGCTGTGAATTTTTACTATAATTGTGAACTCAAACGTATGCATAACATTCGTAAGGTCACCGGCGACTACAGTCGCTGCGTGTGTACTTAGACACACGTCACAGTCACATCCACACATAGATTTTGACAACCGTTTTGTCGCTAGCGATGTCAAAATCTGTGTGCGGTATTTTGAAATCGCCAGCGAGTCGCTGCATGTGTACCTTACATTAGTCCATTTTCATTACACAAAGGGTAAAGTGACATCTCTGTCCTTTCAATTGTCTGTGGCACTGACCCACATAAAGTTACGAATAGAAAATGAACTGTATTGAAAATTAAAATACTTTTGTAAAGTACTTTTGCATTAGGTAGGTATTGTGGGGACCGCACCCGAGTTTTTACTTCGTGCTATTTTTATTTGGAACCTCGGTCGTTTAATTAATTTATGCTACATTGTTGCGTGCGCCACTGGCTCTATTTGTGGAGTCTCCTAAACTAATTTGCGTATACAACTTTCCCGTTTGCAGTTGTTTTTGTTTGAACTGTACCTAGTCGCATTTATAATTAACAAACATAACATTGTATTTCCCAATGGGGTACGCAGAAGGATAGAGTATACCTCCATTTAGCCAATTATGTTTAAGACTGTAATAGCCAGCGAAACTATTGCCATCAAACGGACAAAAACACAGATTCGGGGTTGCTTCTGAGAAGTTCCTTGGGGGAAAAATGCAATTACACTTTTCTTGACCGGATGACCTTACCGCAGACTCTACGGTCGTTATTATTCCTATAAAATAGAATAAAGTATTTAAATTATATCCTGTACTTTGTGTTAATTGGTACACTTTGCAAGAACTGATTATTATAAGTGTTATTAGGAATTTCCTTCTGTTATTCTTATTAGCAGCCTGGAGTCTGGATTACAAATCAAATCAAATCAAAATCATTTATTGCAATCCATAATGTACACTTACAGGTGGTAAATAAAAAATAAACAATTATGGACCCTGTCGGGTACAGCAAATTCTTAAGCAACTAGAGAGAGGAAGAGCGCTTTATTAATATTCCTTTGAATTAATTTATAACCTATTAAGTATTTTATGTTTCTAGTCACATACTTATATAATATAAATATGAATATAGATATTAATAATATATGTGCAAGTCATTCAATTCATTAATTTTTTTATACTTTATTTTATTTAAATAATGCTTAATTTACTCGCTTAAAAATTGTTCATTATTGTTTTTATTTTATTATTTGTGCAGTTTTATTGTTAAGTATTTAATTTATATATTTTTTGTTACTTTACTTATTAAATATCATAATTGAGAAATTTGATTTGTGCCCGGTGCCCATGGCAATAGGCTTGCCCACTATAATATTGGACTTAAACGTAACTGGCTAAATGTGATTGTAGGTACATAGGAACACCTCTGCCTTATCTTTCAGATTATGATGATCCTAATGTTAATCATTACTTAACATCACGCCATAAGAAAATTTGACGCAGCTAAGTTTAACCTGATAAATCTGGCGTCTTATCGTCAACACTAGAACATTTTTGGTAATGTCTCTTCTCTCTCTTCTTCTCTTCTTCAACCCTTGGCCACGCAATGCTGACTGTAGGTCTCTTCCAAATCTGTCCACTTTTGGCGGTTTTGTGTCATGGCTATCCAGTTTCTTCCGGCCACTTTAATGAGATCGTCTGTCCACCTAGTCGGTTGTTTTCCCACATTTCTCCGTCCCATCCGTGGTCTCCACTCCAGCATTTTCTTCCCCCATCTTCTATCCAGTCTACGCCATATATAGCCCGCCCACTTCCACTTTCTTTTTGCTATCACTTTCGCTATGTCCGTGAGTTTCGTTCGACTCCGTATTTCGGTATTTTTCACCCGGTCGGTGGTTATATATATATATGCAAATGCAACTAGAAAATAATATATCTTATCTAATCTACCATTTCCACACAATTCTTACTTTTAGGTACAACTGCTGACCAGTCCTTTCGGTTCAAGTCAACCTCGTCCCGCCATCTTCGACTCGGTCTACCGTAATGGCGTCGTGCGTTTAGTAGGACCCAATCGGTGATTCTCTTAACCCATTTGTCATCTATATATGTATCGAATCAAGTCTGTGACAGCTGTGCTGCTGGAGAGTTTGTTGCGCCACTTCTGCTTCCCAGCTAAAGCACTAGGAAGTGGTGAAGGTTGGACATTTTTGGGGGACTATCTTATGTATATTGACGTGCAAAAAGTGCTGATTCTCAGCCTAATATGAATAAATGACTTTTGATTTTGATTTTGATCTGTCATGTGGCAGACATGTCCGGCCCAGTACCACTTAAACTGAGCAGTGTCCTAAATAAATAATAGTTTAAAAAACAAAAAAACACACTTTAAAAACCTAACTAAAAAAGGAGAAAATAATTTAATTCAATTAAAAAGCGTGGGGTGCTTTTCGAGGTATTTTTATAATCAATTAATGTCAAGCACCCCACGCTTTTTAATTGAATTAAATTATTTTCTCCTTTTTTAGTTAGGTTTTTAAAGCGTGTTTTTTAGTTTTTTAAACTATTATTTACTTTCTATTTTTTAGTTCTGCTAACTACAAAAACGTGTTTTTTTTATCTATTTTTTTTAAATTATTGAATTGTCATCAGTCCTCGACAAGTTTACAAAGTTTCAATGAAATCTGACCGTTTAAAGTGGGTCAAAATAGCATACAAAGGAGTCGGTTACAAACAAACAAACATACAAGTGAAGCTAATATAAAGCGTAACTTAAAGCAAAGTTTATAAAAAACGGCTACCAGAACCAAGGAAGGCCGCAGGCGCGCAAATTACCCACGGAGAGTTACATACTGACATACTAACATACTGACATACAAGTGAAGCTAATATAAAGCGTGTAAAAATAAACCAAATGCTAATGAATAGATAGAGAAAATGGACTGAAAAAAGATGGATTGATTGTATGAAAGTAGAACGTTGGAGAACATTATGCGCCTACCGTAAGTAACACTAGTACCCTAAGCACCAGGGCAGACAGAAGAAGATGTTAAGTAAATGTCGAGCTGTACTTACCACTTATCGATGAAAGTCTTGGCCTACTTGCAAGAATTAACAATTCTATAAAATAATTAAAATAATGGTCTTCAGAAGTAATTATTTAAATGTTTGTTCACCGATGAATCTTGACTTCAATCTACAAAAGCGAACCAGTCATAAAAGTCTATTATAGCCATTAATAAGGGTAACAGGCCATGTGGCTATAAAACAGTCCACACAAGAACTAACATACGTAATACTCATTATTGGAACAGCGATAGATACTTCCTCCAACGCCTCGTATTGTTGATGGCAATTTGCCCAATGGCCTCGCTATATTTCTACATTAGCATCCCGTCAAAGTTATTCGCCAGTTGTTGACTGAGCATCTTCGTAAGACCTCGAGTACCTAATCATTATCAAATCTTGAAACTCCATATCTAGTACTCCTGTCTTGTGCCTGCTCGGTAATTTTTAAGATCACTCCGTACTAGTTCATTTCGGTCAGTGAACTAGTTCATTCTATTAGATCTATTCGGTCTGCGCTCTCAGTCAGTACTTCCATAGATCACAGAGCAACGTTAGTCTACTGTTATTATAACGCGCATCTCATTCTAGCCAGCTTGGTCAGTCGCGTCTTGGGTAGCATCGTCATTCGTCGGCTATTCGCTCTCGTTCTCCTTCACAAACATCGAATGAAAATTGAAATCGTATCAGTAAAATCAGTCGCTGTCATTCTCGTACTTGTTCGGACATACGATACGGCTCTATGTAAAGGTACGAGGAGCTATTAGAACTAATAGACCGATTACAAGTCAGCAATCGGAAACGTTTCTTTTAGTACAGTGCTAAGAAACGGTTCCTGTTCGTTCATCGTTCACGAACTACACAAGACTATAGTATTTCCGGTTTCTGAATTGAGAATTTGATAGACACATAACATCACGCCTATATTCTCTAAAGGGTTAATCAGAGATTTGCTCATAGTACATCCACATTTCGCCAGTTACGTTTAAGACCCATTTGAGCAAGAGGCATAGCTTCAACTGGGAACAAATCCAGTCTCCGGGCTGCTACTGACAAATTCCAAATGACCCAATAGGTAACAGTTTGCCTGACCCTAGAATCGAACGTAGGACCTCATGCTCATCAGTAGCGCTTGAACACTAGACCAACGAGAATTTGATGTTCTATTAATATTATTTGAACATAATTTTATATTATTTTGGACAGCATATATCTATGTATTCAAGACTGCTTGAGTTATGAATCCAAGTTCATAACTCTCAAGAATGAATGAATAATAAAATAAAGCTCATAAATATTAAAAACCAAGCATTTTTTCAGCATAAGTGGCTGGTTATGAACGTTTTATTCTCGTAATTTATTGGTTTTTATAAAGAAAATAAAAAGACGTAAGACGGTAGAAGTAAAATACACCAGTAATACAACGAAAAATTAATGAATTTTTGTTTTTTTCTCTTCTTTCTAGATTCAAAAATAGTCCTAATTCCCCTTGAAATATGTGAGATAGTAATAATTAAGAAAATAAACAAAGCATCAAATCGAGCCAAATCAAGTATTTTGACTTGGCTCGCGAGGTCGTCGACATGTGGGATGTAGCAATCATTGTGCCGATAGTCGTAACAACCAATGGCTTGATAGCCAAGAGCCTCGACCAACACCTGAGAAGGCTCTCGTTGGGCAGCTGAAACAAGGGCTTGATTCAGAAAGCAGTATTTCTGGACACGGCTCGCATTATTAGGTGGTTCCTCTTTCTGGAGCCCTGACCGCCGGTAGCTTGGACCCTGTTCCCGATACCGATGGGCTATTATTTTTATATTTTTTTATGTTTCTATTTATATTTGAAAATGTATTTTATATGTGTAAAGTTAAATTAAGGAGATAGCAAGACATACCCATGTCATGACAAAAGTAAAAACTTTAGAGGATGAGGCAGGTACTATAAAGGTTATCTGCGAAAGTCGACCTTATGTAGTGCAGGCTGGCAATATAGTTACATTCGAACTTAGAATAAACTTTCAAATATTTAGTACCCATTCGTTTTTTTTTTAAATAACTAGTGAAAAGGATAAGCGCGTTAATGTGAACATGAACGCTTGGAATAATAAACGTAATAATTTTAATCATTTTTTAATTGAATGATCCCTGTGCACTGAAAGCTCGTAAAGCTCTCGCAGAACTATACTAGAACGATGCTCAAACACTGATTTCTGATCAAATCTTATAGAATAGAATGAAATCCGACAGTTTGGAGTCGAGCTTAATGCATATAGAATCTGACTGATTGAATAAAGCACAGACTGAGAAACTACCACGCGGGCCCACTACGGGTTGGTAGATGTCACACGTCTTCGAATTTTTGGTTAAGATAAAGCGCCTTGAATGGCACCAGAATTCACAAAAAATATGCTAATAGCAGTCATAAATTTTCCAAATAGCCATTAGTTATATTATAACAAGTATCCAGACAATAAAATACATTTGTTGATGGGCTAATCCGAACTAATTTGAGCGTACACAATCCAGACTACAGCCAGCGCTAACGAACCACGATTGTTACAATAATGGCCGACACGGCCCATATATTCCACTTTTAATGTAAGCAAATACGCCAACATTCTATCCAGTTTAAAAATGATTTTGATTTAATTGTCCGTAAAAGCAAAAAGGCAATTTAAAAGGTGATCCAGCAGTTTCAAGCGAACTCCGTTAGGCTTCGAGAAATTTATTGCGATCACAAATAATGTTTCGCTCAGTTTTCTTTTTACGGCATTCTTTTTAAATTGCTACACAAGACAAGTTCGTATGCAGACTCATTGCATGTTTTTACGACAGACATAAATTACAATTATTTCGCTACTAACCTTAATAAACGTGAATAACTAGAGGCCTGTATTTTTTTTTATTTGACGGATGACTACGTTGTGTCATAGCATTCACAGCAATAGATGGATGAAGTCTGAATAAATCAGAATCTATCTCGTCAATGACATAACTTCGAATATTACCTATTGCTGATGCTATATTTTTAGTTGTGTGACAGATGATAGATTTACAGGTGTTATCAAATTGTAGATTATTCTGAGTATACCTACATATGATATGAAATATGTACAAAAAGTAAGAAAATTTTTAGGGGCGCTGTAGTCAACAAGGAACTCTTATAGTTTTGGAATCTCCATCCGTCTGTCCATCTGTCCGCCGTTTAGCTCAAGAGACTCTTAGCTAAACGCTCTTAGCTGTAATTTGGCATGGATATACCTAATTGTTTAGGGTACCGGAGAACCAAGACAACTGACATAGCCCGAAGAATTGCCAAACTTAAGTGGCAGTGGGCAGGGCATATTTCTCTTGGAGTGGCGACCGCGTACCGGAAGACGTAGCGTTGGAAGGCCTCCCACAAGATGGACCGATGATCTTGTGAAAGCCACAGGAATCCGCTGGATACGGGAAGCACAGAACCGGTCGAAGCGGAGGAGCTTGGGCGAGGCCTATGTCCAGCAGTGGACGTCTTTCGGCTGAAATGATGATGGTCATGATCTCCTCTACACGTAAAGTGGGTATGAAGTACACGACACGAATTACATAAATCATAGGACGTTGTTGTACTTGACTGAGCCCTTTATACCCTATCTTGAAATTGTAGGCCAGCAAGAAGTTAATCGCCTATGCAATAAGTGCACTGACATTGTAAGAGAAAATAATATCTAGCCATAGTACACTTTATGTTACGGTCTACATCTAGCCATTCTGCTCAAAGCCTAATAAACTCAACCCATCAATGTTTATTGCTAATACTGCAGTATATAAAATAAAAGCAATTTAGTGGAATATGTTCCCATTTTCAACGAACACGCTTTGTGCCATCAAACATGTTTATACGGTTTAGAACATAACAACGGTTTACAAGTTAATATTTAAGAGGGAGATAAACAGATAAACATTTCCATAGTAGGAAATTTTACCTGATTGACGACACATTCTTTTTTTTTTAATATCATCTGCCTAGCCTTTTCACAACTATGTTGGGGTCAGCTTCAAGTCAAACCGGATGCAGCTGAATACTAGTATTTTACATGGAGTGACTGCCCATCAGACCTCCACAACCCAGTTACTGGGTAATACGATACCCCTTGGTAAAACTGGTTGTCTTTCGAGGTTCTGACGACCCTTTACGAAAGTCAAAGATCCACGAATGATAGCCGGGACTAACGTGCTTGCCGAGGCTCGCAGGGTCTTGATATGTAAAGATGGTCACCCATCCACGAACGAACCAACCGCGGCAAGCGTAGCTTAACCTGATCGACCGATCCGTGCACACCATCACAAGCTCCTCTTTATTTTGTTTAGTAATGATTTAATATCGATACTTATCAAATCAGTGAAGTTTTCGCGAATTATTTTAATTTGTCCTTTTGATAAGGATATGATAAGGTTCTTTTTTAATCAGCAGAAATAAATAAAATTGAAGTGTTTGTTTGTAACATCAGAATAACAGCTTTTCACTAATTGAATGAAAGTATTCAGGGTGGCAAGGATATCGACGCGGAATCTGTTACCATGGATTCAGACCTACATGATTCTGAACCAATTGCGTTGAAATTTTTCGTCGGTTAAATGTACACATAATATTTTTTTTTTTACTTTTAACTTTAATAACGGAAGGCGGTGACAATTTTTTTTAATACATATCCTAAGTCACCGACTTCCGAAATTAAATTTATTTTTCACTTTGTAGTCGGTTGTTTTTTTTTTGGGAAAAGTTTTTATTTTTCACTTTTTAGTTTTAGTACCTACCCCACAACAATTTGAAATTTGATCGTCCTTGGGGTCAAACCAATGCATATTTATACGATAGCAGCAATCGCGGTTGATTTGCTGTTATTTTTTGAAGAGTTTAGTTGTATGTATCTCCGAAACTCATCATCAGATCTATATAAAATTTAACTGTGACCATTTCGGAATAAACCCCTTTCGAACAAAAAAAGAATTTTGCAAATCCGTATATATACCTATGACGGAGTTATGTCCGAACCTCCAGAAAAAATATGTATATAAACATGTCGAATTGATAACCTCCTTCTTTTTGAAGTCGGTTAAAAATGCGCATTCCCATATTATATTTTACCGCGTAGGTATTGCATTTTTTGTATGAAATAGCAAAAAATTCTCCGCTAGGGGTGTGCATCTGAAGAATTTATGGTTACAGTTTGCGCGTCGATATCCTATCCATACTGAATACTTTCATATTCAATATGCAAAAAGCTGTTATTTTAAGATCTAATTCACAGCCACAACAGTGCCAGTGAAGTAGATCATCGATACGAAGAAAATGTTTCTAAAATCTAAAGGAAAATTGGATGTCTGTCAAAACTAAGAGAAAAACGACATTTGTGTGGAGTAATTACAACTTTTATTTCATTGAATAACTAAAGAGGTACAAAATTTTAAAGTCTTTTTCATGAAATCGTATAATGTGGAATACCTCACAATTCAATACGATTACTAGTCTTATTCTTTTCATGATACGCTCTAAATTCAACCAGCGCATCCAGAACGACTTTAGAAAATACAGCAGGGGCCTCTAGTGCGAGGAAGTGACCATAACTGTCTAGTGGTATGTCACAAAGTAGGTTCGGAAACTTGATCTTGAGCATGGCTGGCGACATGTAGATTATCTCATCTTTGGCGTGTACGGTGCACGTTGGTACTGATGTCGGGATTCTGGAAAGAGATAGATATATAATTAAAATAGAGGTACATTTACATATATACATAAATCAGCCTATAATTTTCCCACTACTTGGAAACAGGCCTCCTCTCGATGACAGGGACAGGGCCGTAATCCACCACGCATGCCCATTGCGGGTTGGTAGAAGTCACATGTCTTCGAATTTTGTTTCTAGGACATGCCGGTTTCCTCGCAATTTTTTCCTTTACTGCTTTGAAAGCAGTGGTGAAGAAATTATTTACACACAGTATAGCGCCTGTCGGTTCGAACCTATGACCTACACTGCCACCACTGCTCTAGAAGCTCGAAGGCATTATATATTTGTAAGACGTCATTAGAGTATATGGGCTGATATTCGCTGGAAGGCTAAAGCAGCAGTAGCAGCAGGATTGGAGTAGTTCGATAGGAGATGACTTTGTCGGGCAGTTAGCTGCTACAGCCTGAGGCAGCAATCCATACAATGGCAAATGATTTAATTTAATGTTCTATGTCTTTATCTACTTGTGTATAGAATCATATTAATCTTACTAAACAGGACGTTAGTTGCGTCACTACTTCTTCTCAGCTAAAGTATCTACTAGGAAGTGAAGAAGGGCGGGCGTTTTGGCGGACTGTTTTATGTAATTTCGGAAGTTCGAAAAGTGCTGATTGTCAGCCTAATTTGGATAAATTACTTTTGATTCTGGTTTATGAGTTCAAACGAGTTATATGGTAACAAAGTTAATAGGAGCAGTATCCATGTTAAAGAGATGAACCAATTATCAAGGGCTGTAGAGGAGCTAACTGCCGAGTTTACATCCTAAGACAAAAATACAAGGTTTTTGTACTTACGACCTAATTCCCATTCCAAAAGTCCTCTTATTAATGGACTCTGCATAAACTCTAACAGCCGTTGTGAATTTATTTTCCGTCCAGTAGAACATGACGTCATCAATGAGTGCCTCGGGCGTGTATAAGTCGTGTAGACCACCATCAGCCCTGAATTTGTTAGATTTTCTGCTTCCACTAGAAACTCCCTGCATCAGCCAGGAGAATAGAGCCATTGGGGAGTCGGACATGCCAATACCTTAAAGTAGTAATAATACTTTTAATTTTTGTTTGCTCCAATTACGAAAACACTCATTGTACGTAAAAACTTCACAAAGATTATTTGGAGTAGGTGCAATAAAAGTGAATTAATACTAAAGCTTGCGTCAAGAGATTCACGTTGAGGAATCCGTGTTTCAGCACGTGTGTACAAAGCTGCAATTGTAACAAACATACCAATCGAAACTGATCTATTGGTTGATATGGTTATTAATTATGGTTTTAGAGGAAAACCTCGTTTTTTATACGAGGTCTTTCTGTATTTGGTTTTGGTCAACTATCGTACAAAACTTATTGCAATCTATCAGGCATAGGTTGACGTTGTCATCTTGCGCTGTAACGAGCTCAGAAGCCAACGTCGTTCTTTCGGCGTGATGTAATGTAATGATGATTAACTTATCATTTGAATTACCATTACATAACATGACGACTGTATTCTCTGAAAAGTGAAGGAGTGGTGTTCCTATAGTAAAACCAGATTTCGCAAGTTATGTTTAAGTCTCATGTAATGGGGGCCGAGCCTATTGCCACCAACCGGGCAGAAATCCAGACTTGGACTGCTACTGAGAAATTCCAGACAGAAAAACCCAATAATACTTTGCCCGTTCCTGGAATAAATCCCAGGACCTCATGCTCGTGCACTAGATCAACAAAGCAGTCACCAATACTTAGTCTAGTAATTTAATTAAATAGTACTACCCCAGTCGGTATGCATTTAAGCGGAAATTTCAGAGGTGTTTTCTTAACAAATAGCGTAGAATCTCAACACCTCACTCCCTTGAATTTGTATATATACATATATATATATATATATTGTAGTAGTTATGTATGCATATATGTGTATTATAAGTTTATAACCTATTTATGTACCTATCTTATTTATAATTCATTGTGATATAGTTTATAGTTTTTTTATCATTGTTCCGCTCAACCAAAGCACCTGCCATCTAATCTCTGCACCACCCTTGGTTGACTGGTAGAGAATGCCTAAGGCATTAAGTCCGCCTTTGTACCTTTTTTGTGTGCGAGCAGATTAAATAAATAAATAAATATTACAATAAAAAACATGTGCAAAACTTACCAAGTGTATCAGGTTTAGTGGCTTGCAAGTGCAAATACCCAGATTCTTCCGTCAGTCCTAAAACGATGCTTAAGATTGGGTACATCCTCTCTGCCAGAGCTGGATCCACGACTAATGATTGTAATGCTGGGTTGATGGAACCAACCACATAGGTTATTAATGGCCCAGGAGCTAGAGCAACCGGGAAATTCGTGTGATAGCCTAGGATTTCCTGAAATAAGAATGCGTAATTTATGGTATTCAATATTAAACTGCATCGCTATGCTGTGGGTTCCACAGCACAGCTTCATGCTGAAAGGAAGCCTTCTTGTCACAGTCAAGGTGTGCAGCTGCCGACTATTCATGTTCTGTGTTCGTCGTCAGTAGGTGTAAATCTGTTTTGTTTTCATGTTTTTTATGTGTTTTTTTCTTTTTGTATGCACGTGTTTCTGTGACAAATAAATCTATTTTTCTTTCTTTTCTTTCATCAGGAGTTTGATGAACTCTTTTTTTTTTCAGAGTTTAACCGTAATATGTTATCAATCAAATAAATGTCGATCAAAAGAACGAGAGTAGTACATTCACATCTTTTATTATATTAGCTTGAACTGTAATTCATACCTATACTCTGTAACATATTATACTTTACACGATTAGTTTTCAAAGATCTGTCAAATTTAAGGGTGAGGTACACACCATCCGACTAAACGATTTTCTCCATGGGACCAAAATCGTAATCGCGAAAAAGAAACCAACCGTCTCATACATTAAGATCGAGTATGTATTGAAGTTTTGTATGGGACAGTTGATATATTTTTTGCAATTACGATATGGATCCCATGCAGAAAGTTTGATGGCTTGTACCACACCCTTCAATTTGGCAGGTCTTTCAACACTAACCCTGTATGTATCTCTGTTGGTTGTCTAAATAAAGAAAATTAAAATAAATAAAATATTCATAAACGACTAACCATGGAGTATATTGTATGTTTTTTGCCACGAATTTACGCTTTGGAATGAGGAACATACTTTCTATATTCTATCAAACTTACAGAAAAAAGTACGTGTCAATAGTTTTCTTTTTTAAACCTGCACTACACTACTCGTGAAGATGATCACAGTTAAACGATTACGGCAGAGTAGGTCACTTCGTTTCGTGCAACCTCAGTTCGCCTCAGGTGACTTCCAATCGTTCCCGTAGAGCTTAGCATGAGTGTACATTCACGTACTTCGGTACTTCGGTATAGGTACTTCGTCGAAGCAACTTCGCGAGAAGTATAGTGCAGGTTTTACTATTATAAAAATAAGTAATCTGTAGATACCTCAGGATAGAAAGTGACCATATTGTTAGCTATTAAAGCTCCGAAATCTCCTCCTTGCACGTAGAACTTCTTATATCCTAGTCTTTGCATAAGGTTTCGTAACACTGCTGCCATTTCTATTTCCCCCAAACCTGGCCGAGTGGCTCCCTGCAAAAAAAAAAAAGATATTTAACTCAATTTGGACCAAATATACGCTAAAAAGGCAAAAATTTGTAGAGTTGAGAAATTTGGTTATTTCGCATAAAGTTGTCATAAATCGAAAGCAATTACAAGATACCTACTTATAAACCACCTTGGTATATAAGTATCTCATGTATTTACAAATTTCCACGAAAAAAAATCTTGTAATAGCTGAACCTATTACGTATAAATATAAACATATCTGTTATAAACAGAATTTATTATAATGAATCAAATACATAAACTAAGACTTTAATACAGTGATAATAATTATAAATGCTAAATAATAACTTTAAACGTCGTGTACCATGTGAGATGTATTGGTACGGCAGCCATTTACGGCATTTGCCTATCATGCTTTTCGGTCAAAGCACAGATTAACCAATTGGTATATCTTAATAGTGTAATTGACACACAAGACAAATACTGAGATCACGTTTGGTGCTGACAGTTTTTTGTTTTATTCGCTAACATATTACATTATATCTATATAAATTACTGATTATTTATTTATTTAAACTGTAACTGCCCGTGACATCACATCGCTTGGGCCCTATCAGAATAACAGCGCTGCGAAATTTTTTAAATGTCACAGCATCATCCTGAGGTAGGAGCCTTTTGGCCTCGCGTAGGACTTTCCGTTAATTTTTTTTTTTTACTTCCAAGTTTGTTTTTTATAATTTTTTGTACGATTGTGTGTTTAGTTTAGTAGCTACGTAATCTTGCTGTGCGAGTCACAATAAATACTTATTCTTTCTTTCTTTATTAAGGATAATTTTGATTTAAGTGGGCCAAATGGATCATGGATATTTTCTTAAAGTAAATAGCTCTAAAAGTATCTTCAATAAAATGACATGGACTATTTTCTACCGTTAACTGTCCACCATGGTTTATTAAACATATGAGATAGTTCATATTGTTTTCTGATCAAGGTATGATCCACCTTTCTTTCTTTAATTTACCTAAGCCCAAATAATATAACACAACGTTTATATTCCTCGAAGGGTAAGGTAGAGTTATACTTACAATACACCAATATTTTACCAGTAGGTAAATACCACGTAAAAGGGGCCGAGTCTATTACTCCAGACTGCTATTGAGAAATTTCAGATGACAAAACTCAAAAAAACTTTGCCCGAACCGGAAATCGAATCAAGAATTGTATGTCCAACAGTAGCGCTTGCAACCACTAGACCAAAGAGGCAGTAAATGACAATACTTACATCGGAAAATCCAAATCCTGGCAAGCTGGGAACAATGACCTCGACAGCAAAACCTCTATCTTCACAATATTCAGTAATAATAGGAATGACTTCGTAGAACTCCCTGACGGAACCAGGCCAACCGTGCAGCATCAGAAGAGGTATAACCACAACGTTCTCAGGTACCTATAGAGCAAAAAAGTCATTAGATTTTATTTATATTTAAATGTCTTACTAACTGAAAAAAAAATCTGTGTTCGAAAATAACCTTTTGTGAGAACTTAAAACCTCACGGAGTCATTGTGTTACCTCTTATCTGTATGATTTATTTGTATCTGTTTTAGTTAAGGTTAGCTGTTTGTGTACTTTGTTTTCTTTAAGAAAATAAATGATTTAATCTAGAATTATAAATATAACATGGATTCTGTATTGAATAGTGTGTTGTGTCATCTAAATATCATTCTTCTTTATCATGGCACGGTAGGCACAGCTAGTGTTTGTCCCTATAACAACTACGATTTTAATCGCACACCGGATTTTCATCGCAATGCTCAGAACTGAGAGGAGGTGAAAATCAAACAGTGCGCTCTTCGACGCGCTAGGACGCGCTTTTTTTTAGTTTTTTTGAGGTTGGGAAATCATCAAATAACTTCTCCCGCTCTGGGTGGAGCAGGAGGGCGTGTCACACATTTACTGACTAAAACCCACCCGTGTTCCCTCAGTTGCCTGTGTGCTAGGGGCCGCGGTATCTCTTTCGAACAACCCGCACCCCTGGCAGGCATCAGCCCTTGCGGACCCCACCAGTCCGGCGCACCAGGACACATGGCACGCCGTGACCACCCCAGGAACCAAGCAGCACAAGGGCCCCAGACTACCCTGGCACCCTTAGCACCCTTGGTCCCCCTGCGACGGGTCAGCGCAGTGGCCCCGCCGCCTACCACTTCTCGGCCGCAGGGGATAGGGAGAGCGGCCAACGCTATACCGACACTCCTCTTCCCCTGCGGCCCCACCGCGTCCGCCATCAAACGGTGGCGGCCCCGTCAAGGCCACGGAAGGGAAGAACGCTACTCAGAAGTACCGGCACTCCTCCTCCGCCGCAGCCTGTAACCCTCAGCCGCGATGCCTCCCATTCGACATCGCGGCCCGCCTCAGTTGCGGTGCACCTCACCGCAACCTACTTTTTGGCCGCTACGTCGTCGGCTTGGAGACAAAAGCACTGACGAGCGGCCCCACCTTGGGGTTCCTCTTCGCTTCACCGTGGGAGCGGACCACGGCTACTGAGCCCCCCCGCAACGACAATGCGGGAAACTACTGGGGGGACGATTCAACCGTGCCATCATAAAAACGAATCCATTTGGGTGAGAAATTATATAACGTACCTATTGCACGTTTTTAGTCTTAGATCGTTCGTATGTTTTTGTATTCGTCGTACAAAAAATATTGCACAAAACACACCTTAAAGCACAATTAAATTATAAAAAATCACATGTCATGAATATAAACCAAATATAAAGTGCCAAATGCCTTACAGAAATAAAGTGACACTAATATGACTGTGACACACATAACATCAAAACACAGCCCCAGTGCGGGTCGGTAGATGTCACATGTCTTCGAATCTTTGTTTCTAAGACAAGGCCGGGTTACCTCACGATGTTGTCCTTCACTGTTTACAGAGCAGTGGTGATGAAATAATTTGCACAAATAAAAGCGGCTGTCAAGAGCACGGACAGGATGTTGTGGCGCAATATGAGAGAAGCCTATGTCCAGCAGTGGACTGCAACAGGTTGAGTTGATTGATTGATTGGAAACGGATGTCTGGGTTCGAACCTACAAATCGTAAGACGCAGTTATGCCACGACTGCTCTCAAACTCTCAATCATTACACTTACCGTTGGTTTAACCCTGATGAAATGGATATCAAGACCTTGGATATTAGTCTTGAACTGTGGGTATTGGTTCAGGTAAGCCTCACGTTCAGTAAAGTTGTACTGGTTAGCCCAAAAGTCCATCCAGTAGTCCAGGTTATTGCTGTTGAAACCATATTCAAATCCTATTCCTTCCAGAGGCGGAGTTACTGCACGACGGCTGTTGATACGGTTCCTGAGGTCGTTTATCATCTGAAATTGTTTTTAAAACGCACATAAAATAATAACACGCTAATAAAGAATATCATCAAAATAAAGTTTTAGTCAGGTTGTCACGGTCATCAACCGCAACAAGTAAGATAGTGGTCAATTACACTAAAATTAAATTTTGGAAACTATTTCGAAATGTATAAAATAAAAATGTACCCGACCCAATAAAATAAAATTGCCCGTTCTTCTCCATAGAGATCTACGTTTTGGAATGGGCAACTAGCTTCAACTTTCTGACAATTCAAAAGTGCCTGAAAATGGTTTAATTGAAATAAATGCTTTGAGTTTTTTGAGTTTTGTACTGTAGAAAAACCTCCGAAATATTATGCTATTTTTTCCAGTATAAGCTGACCTCTAGAAATGTGTATAATTTGATACGTGGTCGTGTCTACAACATTATTTTACTGGCTGTTCGTAATCAGACAGTAGAAGAGTAATACAGGTTGCCCCGGACATCGACCTACATGTTTTTGAACCCTAGTACGTTGAAAGTTTTCGTCGGTTATTAAAAAAATTGTTATACCATGCGTTTTGACCGGGTAGGGTCACTTTTCTATGAAACAGCAGTATTTTTTTGTTGATCGATGATAATTTTCTACCCTAGGGGGTCCAGAACCAGGATCCATGGTTTCAGTTTGCGCATCGATGGACCCTGCACCCTAATTGCGTAACATACGATTAATCATAATCGGTTTCATTTTGACAGTTCAACAATATTCATTGCGTTATTAACTTTGTTGAGCAGACACATTTTTCGAACATATGAAGCAATCGTTTAGCACTCTGTTTCAAAACGAAACAGATTATGATTAATCGTGAGTTACGCAATTAGGGTGCTGTATACCCTGTATACAAATAGAATTCAAAATGAAAACCCTTACCTTAACCGTGAAATTGATTTCGAAACGTCTGATATCCGTACTAGCATTGTCTTCTTTACCTAAAGGACCCCACCATTTACCCTCCAGACCAGTTAAGAACTCAGGCGATATAACCTCGTTGGCCGTCAACCCAAATACTAGGGTCACATAAACCGAAAGCACGAATAATCTTACGACTGTATTCATCTTTGCAGACTACAATATTCCTAAATTAGGAGTGTCAATTTATATACTTTCGTTTATTGACTTCTCATAATAATTTTCCATTCGTCAAACTGGTTTTATTAACTGTTATAATATTTGATAAAGGTACACACAGTTCCAAGAGCACATAATGGCCAACTTCCTTTTCATATAGAATTTATAGTTATTAGTATTTTACAAAACTATTGGTGTTCTGTGACTTTTCTCACGCAATTTAAAACCGGACAAATGTTAGTTGCACTGCGGTACTGAAAATAAATATATATACCTACTAAATACCATCCCTTTTTTGTCCTAAGAGAACGATGATTTCACAGTTCTGAATAAATCTGCGTTCGACGTAAAAATATCGCGGCGGGATTATTTCACGCAATGAATATTGAACCCACTGCTTATCACAGAGAGCTGAAAATCGAACAGTGTATTTTTTGACGCATGCACTCTGTTGGATTCTCAATGCTCGGCTCAACACCGAGAGCTGAAAATCGAACTATACGAACGTGGACAAATATGCCTTTACTCTTTAGCTTTACATTTTAAAGATATAGGTACAAATAACTACATTTTGTACCTATATCTTTCAAATGATCAAGGTTGCCTCCATAGTAAAAGTTGTTCACATTCATGAGTCTGTATGAATTCAAGGTCAACCGGTACTTACTAATGACAGCCAAATTGTCATGTACGTCTCTTTAAAAGGTCACCTAAGTGTAAACTTATCTCCTGGTCATATTAGTGACTAGCTGTGCCCACGACTTCTTTCGCGTAGAAAACAATAATATGTCGCTTATAAAAGGTGTAGTTACCACTCCTGCATAGAAAAGGAAGAATCATCCGCTCTTGCCTGGTGGGCAGCGCGGCTTGGGCTTCTCTACCACAACCCTTTGCTTTCAATGCATCTTCATCAGGGTGTAATTGTGACCAAGTGCCACTTAATTTTTTCTGAAAGATAACCACAACCCTTTGCTTTGAATGCATCTTCATCAGGGTTCATAATGTAATTGTGACGAAGTACCACTTAATTTTTTCTGAATAGATAAAAATCAAGGGCCCTAGCCTAGGCTCATTATCTGCGCTACGTCTGCCATACTCACTAAATTGACTGTCCCCCTGGCAGAGTGTGCTGCAGCGTTATCATGGTAAAGAAGAGAAAACAGACAAAGAAACTGAAATGAGCATGATTTTAAAAACTTGTGTAATTATAAAATGTTTCTCTGTAAACGATTTCAGAGATGTTGTTTGAAACCTCGAAACAGGTCCTACATAAGTTGCCTGTTTGAAAAGCAACCCATTTACTATGGTAATGGCCGGAAATTTTGATTTTTACTTCCTGATTTTTGGCATTGGCCACCCGCGAAAACTACGAAGACATGACCAAATCATTGGACATAATTTTGATTTAGACCTCTTTTCACCCCACTGCGCCAGAAGGAGGGTATGTATGTATATTTCTTTGGCACGCTCTGTAGCCTAAACGGCTTGATCGATTTCAGCTTGAGAGTTGCCGTTAGATTCGTCTTTTTTGTGAGAATGACACTGGGTATATCATAATTGAAAATAAATTAAAATAGCCGATTTTTGGAGCCATATTGGGTCTTCAACAACAAAATATTTTTCTCAAAACCTATTGAGTGGGGTTTCAAAATAAAGGGTTTCATAAATAGGTCTCATTAACGTCAAAAATAATTATATTAATTAAAAATCGTGAAAAAAAAAATTACAAAATCAAAAAACTCGACTGCCTAAAAAGTGAACTTGTGTCCATAGTTTAAAATTGATTACCAAAAAAAGGTAACAGACTTCATTATGTAAAATAAAAGTGCCAAATAACTTTAGTTATCGAATTCTTTGGCAAGAAATCACCAGCTTCTGAAATCAGACTAAACCACTTTTGCAGTTTAAAGTGTTTTGTTTTATAAATCAGTTGTATTTTAAGTAAAAAGTTTTTTTAAATTATTTATAGTGGTATGCTGACACGAACGTGTAATTAGTACCTACCTACTACTTTTTATTGATACTCACCACCTTTTTCACGGTATTACTGGGACTGGGTTTTTGTGTTGACTTTCTCTGACAGACAAACAGAAATCAGAATAATTTAGTACAACAGTCTTACCACTACTCTTCGATAAATGTTCGCACGGAAACATCAAATTGCTTATAAATTCTACTTGTTTCTTGTTAATTTGCATAATTTTATCAACACTCCTGTACTTTTTAAAAGATCTGCTAAAATCGAAAAACGAGCAAATTAATATTTGGATTAATTAAAAATAATATTTTTTTAATATATCTTGAGTTTTCAGCGAATGACCTACCTATAACAATGCTTATTTTTAATGGTCTGTCCCTCAAAAGGTTAAACAGAACCCATGTAGTATCACTTCGTTGTCCGTCTGTCTGTCTGTCTGTCAATACACTTTTTCTTAGGAACGCAACTACGGTCTACGTTAGAGCTCTAAAAGATCAGTCTCAGTCAACGCATTTAAAAAATACGATTATTTTATGCGACATAATATTTTGATATTCGTGAATAAATAAAAACTTTCTTCGGGTGGGTATCTTAAAAGGCGACTATGGGAGTTAGAGAATAGAGAATGGACACTAGCATTCCCTATACATTTTTGTTAAAAACCATACTGCGATCGCCAACCCGCCTGCCGAGCGTGACTGCAATGTATATCATGTTACCTCACAACTAGGTTATGAAGGTCAGAAAGGCAGTCACTCTATCTCAAATACTGGTATTTGACTAGACTAGATTGGTATTTGATTTTATTTCTTCTGTAACTAAGTTTGCACAAACACTTTTACACGTCAATCATCTATATATACATCTTCTATACATATATACATACATATACAGATAAATAAAATTGGAGTATATTTTTGTAATAATAAAATAACCGCTTTTTACTAAATGCATATGGATGTACACATATACACGGTACATATACCAACATATATTTTTTTCAATTTTTGTCTGTCTGTCTGTTCAGGCTAATCTCTGAAACGGCTGGACCGATGTTGACGGGACTTTCACTGGTATATATCTGATGTAATAAGGAGTAACTTAGACTTTTATTTTAGAAGTTACAACAACAACAATAACTTTTTTGTTAAATTCCTCGCGAACGAAGTCGCGGGCACTGCTAGTATTTTATAAACTAGACGAGGTTTGATTGATGCTCAAAATCCCTTCTGAACAAAAACTAGTCACATGAATCACAAATCTTAACACACATTTTACTGCTACCCTCAAATATAAGCATCCCCAAATAAATTCATATTGAAACACTCCAAAACATCCATCTAGAGAAATTGAACGATTTTTTTCATCGAGACCAAAGAAAATGGTATTCAACGCGTATAAGGAACGGGTCGACATGATAAATTATGTAATTTGAAACAGACTCCTGCCTAAAGCAGCCGCAAAAACGTGGTCTTAAATGGAGTGCCAACCGGGTACGGTTCCGGGAAAATATCGGTGGATATCCCGGATGAACATGTATCGTTTATACTATTATATTTTGTGAAAGGTGCTATTTTGGAGTGCTTTTGAGAATTCGTTATTATTTTGATCATGTTACTATAAGTTGACGTGTTTCAGTATGGCAATTGAAGTGGTTATATACTCAACTACTTTTTCTAGCATATTTTTTATTTCAAATATTTAAATTATGTTCGTGAACGTCCTGTCTATTAAAAAGGTATCGTGATCTTCAAAATCAAATCGAAAATAAATGTAGTTTATTCAAATTAGGCAGAGAATCAGCACTTCAAACGTCAAAATTACATAAAACAATCCCCTAAATCGCCCGTCCTTGTGCTTTAGTTAGGAAGAAGCACAGCTGTTCAGTTTGATAAACTTGATTTTAACCGGTACAGTACCGCTAGCCCAGTTAAGGGGCCATTACAATAGATAATTAATTGTGTCTCATTAGCCGGTATTTGATCAGCAATACAATAGTAGATATACCAAGTAATTAACACAACGAGACAGAAAATAAAATAAAATCTGTATGTGTGTGTGTATAAAATAAAATAAAATGTATTTTTTCAATGATTTTATTTTTTGTAATCTGGATTGGGAACCTACCAATGCACTGTCAAAATAAACAAATCTAAAGAGAGACCTTTGGGTGTCGTGATACGTGTTGCCACTTATAATGACGATAAACATTAAACCCTATCTCTATGTCAATGCTCAATATATTTATAAAATGAATACCAACGAAACAACCCAAAAAGCATCTATCCGGCTCATATAAGGCCTTTCGCATCCATAAAATAGATAGCCTTAAAACAAATAAACTTTTACGAGCATACGTATCAGAGGTTTGTCGCGGTCCTAACGAACCGTTCTTTATCTATGCCCCGGGGACCAATAAGCTGCATCCTCTAAGGAAATTAGTGGGTTTTGCGTACTAAAGTTTAGCTAAGTGGTATAACTACTGCGTGTAGGTGAATTAAAGACTTAACTTGGTGTATTAGTAAAGACTAACTCAGCTAATCGGATTTATTTTCAAAGTCGCTCGATGTAATAGAATATTTTCTATTATTTCAGCAACCGCGGTTTAATAGACCTTTGGATTATGAGGGCAAGGACCAAATTCTCAAGGGGATAAGCATAACAACGTAATGTAGCCACCATTCTTATAGCCAAGAGTCGTGTTAAGAATGATTTATACTGGACAGCGTCGTGTCCAGCCCAGGCGTGAATGCGTGCTATATTTATGCTCGTTCGTGACGTGGATACCGGTGGATAACGTGGTATAGCACTAAACTACATTCATGAATCTGAAATGTTCTCACCGTCCGTGACTCATAAGAGCCCACGGCCAGAACAAGCATAAATTATGCTACAGGCTTCTCATTAAGACTGCCGTAATTAGATCTTTATCGGTTAGGGTTGCCGACTTAGATAAAAACAATTTTCAGTCATCATATTTACCTAAGAGCTGACATCACTATGGTTTGATTTCTGAAAGTAGGTTTGTACAAACACTTTTACATGTCAATCATATTTTAAAAACTAAATGAAGCCGGCGTTTCCTATCTGACCAATCTGAGAAGAAAAGCCGAAACAAACTCAGAGGTAAGGTCACAGTCTCTCATAAAGTCTAGACATAATCTTGGTCAGATCATGTGAAGACCATATAGATTGGCGTCTGAAATGATCTTTTGAGGAAAGAATCACACAGATTCAGTGTACGTTACGATTTCATACCATCTCTTTTACATAGTGTCGTGGTCTTTACCGCAAAGCTCTAGGAAACGTACATACCTACCGCGTTATACACCACAATCAAATTCGCCTATAATAAGATTATGAAAAGGTGTCAAATATAGGCTACTGTTGAGATTTTTTTAACCCTATGATTCTATCAGCCCTGGTGCCAGAACCTCAATCTAATACATCAACCACGGTCAACGACATCACAACCAAATTGGTCGTTAAATTAAATTATATTTCCGAAATAAATAAATACTAATGATTGGTTTTCTATCGCATTTAAATCCTTATCACTGTCGCTTAGCAAAACTATAAATAATAATGTATCTGAGATTACAATAATGGTGAAGATAAATTTTTACGAGTTTATATAAAACGTTAGTCGCAAAGTAGTACAATAGGACCTTTCCTTATCAGGGCCCAAAGGACCAATGGCGCGGCCTCCAAGGAAATTAGCGATTTTCTGCTAAACGGTGACTCGGAAGTAAACAGTGAATACAAAGTTTTTCATATAAACGTAAATAGAATCATAATAGAGTTTATTGATGATCGAGTTTTGGTTGACATAGCATAGGTTGAACTCAGTGGCATGCATAAACCCAACAGTTCGCGAGATGTATTTTTAAATGTGAGGCCTTGTAGGTATAGACTCATTGAAGATGCTTCAATTTGTTGACAGGCCTACGCTGCATTTCCATACCTATTCAAAGAGTAATTTTAAAACATTATAAAAAACAATGATTTTTAAAAGACCTTTATCGATCTCCATAGGAAACAACCGATTAGAACTGTGCACCTAGATACTGACGTTTCAAGTGCCCAACAGGCTTAGCATGACGCTTTCTATTTCTACGAAGAATAGACACAGCTTTTTCCATACAAAGTGACATTTCGTTTCATGGCATCGCAACGTAGAAATCCTTCTACAATATGTCATTGTGTCTTTCATTTCTAACGGTCTTTGTTTAAACCTTTTGTATGTAGACTATTTCAGAATAAAGTATTCTAAATCAAACTGTCAAATTCACACTGATAACTGACAGTTGTGACAGTGACATAAAACTTTCTACTCTGTCTACACGGAACGTAATTTTTCTCTACTCTTCCGTCAGCAAAATGGTGCTCGTGTTAAGCCTGCTGAAGGTAAAAAAGACTTCTTCACTTCCCATTCTGAATAAGGTTCAACAACTCTTATAACAGTTTAATTTTCTTTTGCTAACATGAAAGCTTGCATGACGTATTGAAACCTCTGAGAAGTTATGGCGTTCATATTGAGAGCCCTCTGATTGTGATAAGTCACGTTCACTACAGGCGGGCCTATATCTTTGTAGGTTGAGAAATATATGGCACTAAATTAAAATGTACTGAGTTTGACATATTGTTGCAATTTTTCTTTGGTCACTATAGACTTGAAGAACGGTAGAAGTTTAGTGGAATCGCTAAGGAAATTACACAATTTCCGAATTTGAATTTAAATTATTGGCATTCCAACTGGTTCGAAATTCGAATGAAGTAAAACGATGGAATCCGATATTTTTTTTGACGAATCTTTTTGGAACCATGTTTTGATTTTAATTCTATTTCAATTTGTTCAATTAGGAAAAAGCCTCAAGCGGTTTTACTTTATGCTACCTACCTACTAACTTTAGTTAAGTAAATTACCTTCAACTTTAATCCAAGAATCAAACTCTTAAGTTATTAATATTAAATGCCGTACCTCCGAATATTTTTCTGATAACTCTCATTCCTCAGAAACCTAAAATCCCTTATTATTTTTCTGGATTCGGGCAGAACAATTTCCATGAAGTTTTCATTGATTTTTTTCTACTAGAGTCGCGCCGCACCTATCTGCGGGAGCCTTTATTTATTTATTTTATGTTTAGTTAATTAAAAAGGTACAACACCAATTACATTAATTAACATAGAAACAATTATAACGTGGACATTAATTATGCTAAGAAATATAAAAATTAAAATTAAAAACTAACATGGAACAGTGGACTCCCTTGCATACTTTGTCTCACAGATCTCCAGATATATGCATCATTTTATTCCATTCATCGACAAACACATCGCATTAAAAGCACGAAAACGAAAAATTCCTACCTTAAAAGTAACTCTATCTGTCTGTCTGTTACGCTTTCAGAATTTGGCAGAGATTATAGCCTGGGATATGGAGAAGAACATAGGCTACTGTTTTACGCGATCACCGATATCCAGTCGGGTGGAACCACGGGCAAAAGCCAGTAGGCTATATTTCAAAGTCTGCAGTCTATTTATAGCCGTAACTTTACTACCAGTCAGATACATAAGCTATAAAAATCCATTCACGTAACGCAAGTTGCCACGTTAAACGATTCTATTAATGACTACTAACGCAATTCTCCATTATCACAACTTTTGTCCGTTTTTCTTCCGCTCCACTCATCCGGTTTTCATTTGCCGATTAATGATTCAAAGGTTTAATTCTCATTCAGGAATTAAGCTATTTTCATTGTAAGGATGGTTTTAAATGGATTGAATGGTTTTTACATTTTGTATTACACAATGGATTCGTTTTTTGTAATGAAGATTGGAAATATCTGATTAATTATCCAATAAACTTAATGATAAAACACATTTAAGGTTATTTTTTTTGGGTGGGAATTCATCAAATAACTTCTCCCGCTCTGGGAGGAGCAAGAGGCGGAGTGTCAGACTTTTACTGACTAAAACCCACCCGTGTTCCCTCAGTTGCCTGTGTGCCAGGAGCCGCGATGGTTGTTTTACAGTGTTAAGGATAGGTAGTAGGTAAGCACGATCTATCACGGTCCTATCGCTGTTTTTTTTCTTTTACAAATATCGTAGCATTATGCTGAGATGAAATGCGCATGACAGATGAGCAGCTGTGGTGGCCCAGTGGTAACGGCCACGACTTACGAGTTGTAGGTCGTGAGTACGAACCCAAGCAGGCGCTTTACTTTGCGTGAATTATTTCATCACCACTGCTCTCAAAACGGTGAAGGAAAACATCGTGAGGAAACCGGCATGTTCTAGAACCAAAAATTCAAAGACATGTGACATCCACCAATCTGCACTGGGCCTGCGTGGTGGATTGTGGCCCATTTCCTCTCACAGAGAGGAGGCCTGTGTTCCAGCAGCGGGAACATTTTTTTTTTATTACTAAATGGGTCTGCTCTTGACCTCGATCACGCCTGATGGAAAGCGATTAATGAGGTCTATGATGGATCGAGCGTGCCTAGAAAATGCCTGTTCACTCTTGTTTTGAAGGTGGACGGGTTAAATGTGGAAGGGAACACAGACGCAGGCAGGGAGTTCCACACTTCGGCTGTGCGCATAATAATTCATTGGCTGATTATGCTAAGCTGAGATAGGAGCCTTTTGGCCTCGCGCAGGTCTTCCTCTTTATTTTAATTTTTATATAAGTATTATTATTATTATTTGTATTTCACCATTATAATCTTCCTGTTAGTTTGTATTTCCTGTACTTGTCTCAAATAAAATATTTTTCTTCCTTTCAATCTAGCTGGTAGATTGTGAAGACATGCGCTGGATAAGTTAACCTCGTATATACATGTATACATACAGATAAGATAAATAGCCATAAATAATTTTAACGTCATTTCATCTACTCTGAACAAAAACAAAAGAAAACATCTTTTTGCTTCATTTATCCAGCAAAAAAAAAACAATATCCTTAATTCGATCTTGAGCCATGCTGAGTAGTCAATGGACTGAATACGAAACCCTGCAGCGCGCTCATTTGATAAGGAAAATGGACACAATATTATATAACACTTACTATAAATATAACCACAGCTTGCGCGCGAATTCTCCGGTTTATGAAAGCCTAAACAATTCTCAGATTTTTTATTTTAGGAAGACTCTTCAAATGTAACCCAGGCCCATCACAAAAAAGGTTTATCTCAGGGTTTTCATTATCCTACTAATATTATAAAAGCGAAAATTTGTAAGTATGGATAGATGGATGGAGAGATGGATGTTTGTTACTCTTTCACGTAAAAACTACTGAATGGATTTGGAAGAAACTTGGCACACAGATAGATTATAACCTAGATTAACACATAGAATACTTTTTATCTCGGTAGTACGTTCCCGTGGGATAATTTCCGACTTCTACGCGGGCGAAGCCGCGGGCGGAAGCTAGTAATTAATAGAATATACAGGATACATTTTTAACCAGTGCGTAAACTGTAACCATGAATTCAGCATATCATTCTAGACCCCCAGCGCAGAAATTATGCTGAATTCATGGTTACAGTTTGCGCACTGGTTAAAAACTTATTCTGTATACCCATACATCATGATCTGCCTAGGCCTTTCCCAACTATGTTGATCGGCTTCCAGTCTTACCGGATGCACCTGAATACCAGTATTTTACATGGAGAGACTGCTTATCTGACTTGTTACTGGGCAACACGATACCCATTGGTAAGACTGGTTGTCAGATTTTCGGGATTCTGACGACCCCTGACGACTGTCAAAGATCCACGAATGACAGCCGGGATCAACAGCTTCACATTCTTTCCGAGGCACGGTTTGGTCTCGATATGTAAAGATGGTCACCTACCACGGACCAACCGCGGCAATCGTAGCTAAACCTGAGTGATCCACCCCATCCAGCCGTAAAGGTGACCAATATCCACGAGACCTTCTCTACCTCACTGATATTAATATACAGGGTGTGGGTAGAAATGTCGTAAATAAAAAACAAAAAAAATTATATCTGCGGAATTCTTGGGTAAAAATGGTTAAAATTGCAATATGTTATAGTAAATTATCTGGTATATCGAATGCATTACGGTAGACCAATATTTACGCCACATCCTGTATACACATATACAGATGTTTAAGAATTTGCGTGCCATAGCTTAGAGGTAGGTTCAGTATCAATAAAAGAACCCAGGAAAAAAACAACAAAAATAATGCAAGATCAACTTAATTTAGTACCTGCTAACTTAAAATAGGAATCGTTTAGAATTAAAATTATTTTATTTGTTTAAATGCTTTAATTACTTACCTACTATCGAACGCGTTGTCATTTTGTCCTTCACTTCTCGCGTCCGAATACTAAGGGCCGGCGCATTATTTGCTACTAAAAACTAAACGATTGCTATTTTAAAATAGTAGTCTACTAAATTAGGTTGATCTTGCAATATTTTTTTATGTAATTTTTTTTTCCTGGGTTCCTTTATCGATACTGAACCTACCCCTAAGCTATGGCACGCCATTTCTTTAACACCCGGTATATATTGATATCAGTGGTTATCTTGCCATGATTTTTTATTCAGGAAAAATTCTCGTCGTCATCGTCAGACAGAATAAATGTACCGCTTACAACCACTTACCAACGAAGCAGCCATTATCAAGACTTCGGCCAAAAACCGTCAACAGCTGTACATATGGCTCCCAAAAGAATCTATGATACTATAATAATCTATATAATGTATCAGATTATTTCTACAATAAATTAAGTAACCAATCAAAATGCAATTGGCTACATGATTATTCAATGGAATTGGCTCTCTGGAATCGGGTGGCATGAAAGGAAATAGTATGAAAAGGACCAATTTGTACCAATTTAGGATAACATTGAAATTCGTTCAGCTGTTACAATTGTAGGTGATTGAATAACGGAAACATAATTAGTTCATAAAATACTCGACCTTGAAGCCATTTTAAATATTAGTACTTCAATCATGTATGTTGAAGTTTTATAGTCTGAACGCAGTCAGGACCAAAATTAGTACTACTAGTAAGTTATCATCTGCCTAGCCTTGTCTGAACTATATTGGGGTCGGCTTTCAGTCTAATCGGAAGCAGTTGAATACCAGTATTTTACATGAAGCGACTGCCTATCTGACCTCCATAACCCAGTTACTGGGTTATACGATACCTCTTGGCAAGACTGGTTGTCAGACTTTCGGGCTTCTGACTGTCAAAGATCCACAAATGACAGCCGGGACCAACGGCTTAATGTGCTTTCGGAGGCGCGGAGGGGTCTTCGTATGTGAAGATGGTCACCCATCTTCGGACCAACCGCGGCAAGCGTAGCTTAACCTGATCTATCGACCCGTGCAGCTGTTGTTACTTAGACACAAGCCCATCCGACTACTACTACTCAGAGTACTACTATTAAGTATAGGTATTATTATTATTTTGTTAGACAGACTAGCAGCTAATAAGCTGATGCGTATGTATCAAAAAGCTTAGAGATATTTAATCTATCTATTCGGTTCCTCCCGCCTTATGCGAGACAGGAACCTCCCGAAACAGCCGTGTCCGGTGAGCGCCTCTCAATCCACTCCTCAAAGAATGGACTTACCGCCGCAATCGTGGCGTGCCCAAGCAGTTTAGTGTGGGAGTAAGAATTCACGGTATTTAATTAAATAACTACAATTTAACTAAATAATTCGCAAACGCCACTATTGTTCGATTCCCAGATCGCTTTTTCCAAAAGGATTTTTTCAGTAGCAGCCTGGTCTGGATTTGTGCTGGGTTGGCTCTATAGTCTCGCTCCCTTTTGCATCGAATTTAAACATAACTAATGAAATGTAAGTGTATGATTAAAAAGAAAGAAAGAAGAAATAAAAATGCGTTAATTAGCATTACAGCTTATAAAACCTTCAAACTATAAATAAAACACGACAATGTTATTAATTGCAAAACGGCGTCAGCTCGGCATAATGTCAAAGGTGCACCTCTATCTAATCCTTTGGAAATTACAGGCGTGATGTTATGTTCTGTTATTATAATGCATCAGAACTGTATTAACACTCTAAAAGAGTAATTTTCCACGTGAACCTACCAACACATACGCTTTGCATTTATAGGTGTGACCCAAATCACAATAATCCGGAGGTTTAATGACGTGTGGCAGTAAGATACGCCCATATAGACTTTAATTACTAAATATAATTATGTTTCACAGTTACATCCCAACTTTATGTCACATGTAAATTGAAATACCAACTTTACGACCACTGGCTTATTTACAATTTAGATTAGAAATTCACATAAATACGAAAACTCGTATTAAATAATCTAAATCACGTTGTAAAATATCAAGTATCGGATATTACGATAAACATTTTTTTCCCACCCCTAACGCTATTAGCCGCAGGGTCATCACTCGCTAGATTCTAATTACCATAAATCCGAAAAAAGCCTTTCCTAAAATTCTGTGCGCAAACTAAATGAAACTCAGCATATTTTTTCGTACAAAAAAGACTACAGTTCACTACACACAGTTGTTTATCTGAGGCAGCAGAGTGTTGCGAGTGCCATCATCATCAGTCAGCTCGGGCCGCGGTAATTACTTGTACAGCCCTACAGGACGACGGGACGTGCTTGTGGCAACCCTGATCTACGAGTAGGGTTGCTAGCGTGTGTACACCCGAACGGAGGGTTGAAAAGTCTTGTGCAAAGTAAACTTAATAATTTTGTGGCATTTAAAGTTGAAATGATGATAATATTTTTTGCGGGATTTCAAAATATGAATCGTAATGAGATATTTCATGTTTATGCTTAGCAGTAAAGTTTAAAAAAAAAATGTATGTAGGTAGCAAATATGCTTGTTCCACAAAACTTCCTGATTAACGAATAAAGATGATAATTTCATACAAATTGCGTCTCATGTTTTATTTCATCAGGTAGAGGAGTTTTTTAGCCCCGCACAGGTCTTACTCTTATATTTTTTTATTGTTTTCACTATTTCGTTATTTTTTTGTTTTATTTAACCATTATGTTCTTCTTTATTGTTTATATTTCCTGAGCGTGTCTCAAATAAAACGTTTTTCTTTATATTAGTGCCTATCCGGGCATTTCGAAAAAGATGCTCAAAGAATAAAATACTTTTCAATTAAATAAATAATTCACACTGTGAATCATACTCATAGCTCCAAAGTACGAAATTCTCGGGAGGTACCATAAACACATAAGCCTCTTTCCTTATTTTCCTGATACCTTACTTAAAGAAAATAAGATTTGGATTGTATTTTGGTGAATTCGAAGCCTTTTTTTCTGGAATCTAAAATGTAGATTTTACGGTTACAAAAGAGTAGTAAATAATCCTCAAATTCTAGATGTGTTTGGTGTTCTCTAACCGAAGACTCCGAGATATGTTATACAGTTATAATATATTTTCATTGCATGTATGTGCTTGTAGTAAACGAATCATAAAATAATCTGTGCTATTTCTCACAAAAGAAAGACCGAAACAGTCTCACAGGTCACAGTCTCTTTAAAGTCCAGACATCATCTTGGTCAGGCCATATGAAGACCATGCAGATTACTGTCTGAACTTGTAATATTGAGTTCGACACGATTCTGCCGTTCGTGTACATAACTTAGACCAACAATAGCAACCCGTGTAGAATAGTTTTAATTAAGTAAATAAATGAATGTATTTAATATGTAAATTCGCTTAGCCTTGATGTCAATACGTAGGCACTTAGGTACTTGTTTGTTCCAAATACGCCCGGCTTAACGCTGCTCTACATTCTAAAAGAAATGTCAATAGCGACACGTTGAACCTACTTTATAAAGGACTGCTCCAGAAAGAGGGTTTTTTTTTTACTAAATGGGCCTGCTCTTGACCTCGATCACGCCTCATGGAAAGCGATTGATGAGGTCTATGATGGATCGAGCGTGCCCAGAAAATGCCTGTTCACTCTGGTTTTGAAGGTAGACGAGTTAAATTTTGAAGGGAACACAGACGCAGGCAGAGAGTTCCACACTTTGCCTGTGCCATAATAAATGAGGAGGAGTAGCGCTGAGTACGACTGGTCGGGATATCAACCAAGTGCGGATGGTATCTTGCAGTGCGTCTGGTAGTCCGGTAGTAAAAGGGCGATGGTGGGATCACGTCGTTCGAATTCCTGCGCACACTCTCCAAAGTACAGTTTATAGTAGACCGATAGGCAAGCAACATTACGCCGATGAGCCAAGCTGTGCAGGTTAGCCTATGAGCCTTTTTGCTCTGCGTTCCACCGAGTCAAGGGCAGCAAGCTGGTATTTTGCTGAGCCATCCCATAAGTGGCTGCAATACTCCATACAAGAACGCACTTGAGCTTTATACAGACTCAAAAGCTGTCTAGTTGTGAAGTATCGCCTCACCTTATTTAGGATGTAAGGTAACTGTTTTGTTGTTAAAAACTATACTAATATTATAAAGCTGAAGAGTGTGTTGGTTTGAACACGCTAATCTCAGGAACTACTGCTTCAAAATGAAAAAATATTTAGTGTGGGATATCAAGGAATATGACATCACGTTAGGACCCTTAAGAGCCGACCGAAAAGAATAAAAGCCATGAATACATAAGTACTCGCACGGCCATGCGATTTGATGCGACGGACTGGGTCAGGGAGCAAGAAATTTGACGTGGACGAAGTTGCGTGCAGAAGCTGCCCTGCCCAGGCAAACAAAAAACCAGCTAAAAAAAAGCCAGCTCAAAGTCTGCTAGTTCCAGAGATTAGCGCGTTCAAACAACAATCTCTTCAGCTTTTGTTATTAGTAGTAAGATATAACTGTTACCGGCCAAACCCGATTTCAGGCCAAACTAGTTTGTCTTAGGCCAAACTGGTTTATTAAGCCGGGGCACCCCGTTTAAATGGGTTAGGTTAGGTTAGAACTGTGACCAAAAGGGCGCGAGCTGAGCGAGCGCAGCGAGCGGTGCCGCGGCAGCGGCCGGCGAGCGTTACTTCCAAAGGCGGTTAAAGAAACGGCCATTTAATCGGGGTGCCCACTTTGGCCTTTGGTTTGGCCGGTAACATAACCACAACGTTAAATACTTCTCAATGCAAATAATTTAACAAGTAATAGCAATCGCTTTCATGAAATTCAGATGGATATTTACTCTGTAATCCAATGAATATTAAATGTCAATTAAAATACGTTACATGTCGCAACTGAAGTGATTAATTTCAATGTATAAATAATGTATTGTTTCCGTTTTACTTATGTAAGGTGGATCTTTACGATCCATCTTACATAAGATTATATGAGTTGATGATCTTGATTTATTCCCCACCAGTGTTCCTAAACTTAAAATACTGTGTAAAAAATTATTTGAAGATCACTAAAACCTGTTCAGTCTTTTCTAAATTCTCTCAGAGTGCTTACTTTTTCTTACTTTCGCGTGCCTGTCTGCTGTTTCTAGTGCTACCCTAGTATTGGCAGTGAAAACGTTAAATTGGCATTCTTTCACTAACGGTCAACTATCTGTATCTTAACTGTAAGTTTTTCTTAAGAAATAAAATAAATAATAGTTTCAAAAATTAAAAAACACGCTTTAAAAACCAAAGTAAAGAAGTAGAAAATAATTTAATTCAATTAAAAAGCGTGGGGTGCTTGACATTAATTGATTATAAAAATACCTCAAAAAGCACCCCACGCTTTTTCTGCTAACTACACAAACGTGTTTTTTTTCTGTTTTTTAAATTTTTCTCTATTTTTTATTTAAATTATTGAATTGTCATCGGTCCTCGATAAGTTTACAAAGTTTCAATGAAATCTGACCGTTTAAAGTGGGTCAAAATCGCGCTCTACGGAGTCGGTTACATACAAACAAACAAGTGAAGCTAATATAAAGCGTGTAATTAAATAATACAATTTTGAGCAGTGGTGGCCCAGTGGTAACTGACGCAACTTACGAGATGTAGGTCGTAGGTTCGAACCCAGAAAGGTGCTTTACTTTGTGTAAAATATTCCATCAAAACTGCTCTCAAAACATCGTGAGGAAACCGGCATGTCCTAGAAACAAAAATTCGAAGATATGTGGCATCTACTAACACGCACTGGGCCCGCGTGGTGGGTTACGGCCCACTTCCTTTTACAGAGAGGAGACCTGTGTCCCAGCAGTGGGAACGTTACAGGCTGATTATGAATATAATTTTACTAGCTTCTGCCGACGATTTCATCTGCGTTAAATTTCTTGTTCCCCTGACCCGCTCCGTCGTTTTTGATCGCCTGCTCGCGTAATTGCTTAACGTTCTTTTTGTCATTTTTAGTTCTTGCTCGGCTTCTAAGGGTTCCAACGTAATGTTAAGTAGCCTTTCTCAAAAGTTGGGCTATCAAATGCAAAAACAATTTTCCAAATCCAACTGGTAGTTCCAGAGATTAGCGCGTTCAAACAAACAATCACTTCAGCTTTATTATTGGAAAATATAGGTACATAGATTAGTTCAAGTAACATAGTTTTTCGTTCATTTAGGAAGTAGTAGCAAAAATCAAAATCAATCTGACCTCTACAACCCAGTTAATGGTTAAAGATCTACAAATGGCCGCCCGGAACCAAACGGCAAGTAACAAAACACAGTGGTAAAAGCAAAAATGCCTCTTTAAAATCAGAGAAAATCTTCTAAGTAAGGTCAGGTATTTCCAAATGATAAAAATAGCCTTAAGAAGGTAAACATTGAAATCCCATTTACATTTCTAATTAAACTCGTATTTTTCTTATTAGCTCCATTAAACTTACTCAAGGAAATCACTTGACACGTTTACAGTTAGCTGAGTACTCGAAATTACAGAGAAAAATGTCCATTACAGTGATTAATTTTCCATTATGTACTGTTGCCCTATTTCCAATTAACGGGACGGAAAAGTAAAAACACGCAAGTACGCTCGCGAACGAAAGTCTTTCGTTTTAAATCACAATTTAGGGAGGGTTGTTAAATATTTTCGTTCAATTTAGACGTACTTTTGTTTGCCATTAGGAATTCTTGTTTACATTGGTCTTGTAAATAAGAAAATGTTTGTTAGGGATTTTATAAGGAGGCTTTATGGAATAATAGAGAAACGTAACTTTAAATAACTTTACTGAGTGGATTGTTCTATAAGGTTCGTTTTTGCGGCTAATCAAAAACCCAAAAGTCTGAAAACCTTGGTTACCCAGTAACTGGGTGGTGAAAGTCAGAAGACCAATTCCTATAATTAAAAAAGTTTAAAATCTAGTCGCAAGCTCATTTCAGCAACAGTCAATGTCAAAAAAATTGTGAAATTAGAGATTTTGTTTCACAGATTGAGGTTATGATCATAGTGAACGTTCTTAGAATTATGGGAATCAACCCTCTAATAAACTACCGCTTCTTGTAAAATTCTGGTATTCAGCTGCTTACGTTTAGACTGGAACCGGACCCCAAAACAGTTGTGAAGATGCTAGGCAGATTGATTTAAGTTTTTGCTACTACCTCTTAGAGATAAGGAAAAGCACGGTAACTGGGTTGTGGTGTTACCCAGTAACTGTATCCGGTTCTATCCAACCCCAAAGTAGTTGGTTCAACAGGACGGTCACTTGGTTGACTGTGACCATGACCATATTTTGATTTTCTTATAGGAATCAATATTTTTTTGGTATTTTAGGTTTTTTATTTTATTAGGGAATAAGCTGTTCCCGCGAAAAGCGTAGCCCTCTCCATTGCCCTTTTGGTGACTTTAAACCTTCTGATTATGCCCATTGTGACCGACCACGTTGATGCCATAGGTCATCACTGGCAACACACACTGGTCAAAGCTTTGTGCTTTGTTTTGTGTGCTTTGTGTGTCTAAACACTGCGGTATTTGGGACGAGAAGATATTGCGAAGCCTCCCGAACGCTGCCCAGTTAAACATTGCAATAGGACAAATGATAATACTAATGCGTATTCCATTAGTTTGTGTTAATTCGATTAATTTGCATGCTGATTACGTAGGTAATTGTTAATTATTGTGACGGAATACTATCATTTAGATATGGAATATTCTAATCTTGGTTTTAGCTTTGAGTCTCATTATATTATGTACTAGCTGTGCCCGCGGCTTTCCCCGAATGTATGTTGGAAATTATCCCGAGACAAAAAGTTATGCTGTTAGCTTATATTACTCCTTACAACATCAGAGGGGCAATTCTCGTAATTTTAAGAACGTTCACAGTCTGACTTCAGTGTCAATCTGTCAAAAATATCTCAAACTTCCATTCAGTTTTGAAAAGTTTTTGACATTTGATTGTCGCCGAGATGAGACTGCGACTAGATTTTGAACGTTTTTAATTACGATAATTGGCCTTCAGCTATCTGCCAGTGAAAATCGATCCAGTCCTCTCGGAGATCAGCCGAAACAAACAGACAGTCAGTCAGCACCGTATATACTTTCATATGCAATTAATAAGAAGCTATTATTTTGACGCTACGAACAGACACTTCATTTTTATTTATTTGTATAAGATATAGATTTTGGACATTATGTTTCGCTGTCCCTCTCCTGAGTAAATACCTCCCTCTACTCCTTCCAAATTTCGTCAAATGAAATTGGCTAGGCATAGGCTTGGCTAGGCTTCACAGCGTGGCTCATATGCATACTGTTGCTTACCTGTCGGTCATCTACAGACTGTACTTCGTAGAGTAAGTGAGGACCTCCAGCAACTGATCCCACCATCGCCCTTTTACTACCAGACTACCAAACGTTCTCCAGGGTACCTTCCACACTTAGTTGATATCTCGAACAGTCGTACTCAGCGCTTCTCCTCCACATTTAATGAGCACAGCCAAAGTGTCGAACTCTCTGCCAGCGTCTGTGTGTTGGTGTCTTTTAGGCACACTCGTTCCATTGTAGACCTCATCCATCAGTCGTGATAGAGATGAAGAGCAGGCCCATTCAGCAATTAAATATTAATGATGATTAGATTTTATGAATTCTTACCAGATGTAAATGAAACCACCCGAAACAAAAATATAATAAAAGAAAAACACACAATCCGAAACTTTATCAACCGGTTGTACCTATGTCCATTTCGTTTTTCCACTAAATGACTTCGCTCGTTAATTTGAAAGGTGCATTTAGTTCTAATTGGGAACGAAAATATGTTTGTATAATTGTAAAAAGTACCCACTTGTGACCCTCGTAAGTCTTAACAATAACATTAGTTACCTACTAAGGATTAAGGAGTTCTGAGTGTGATAAGGTTGAGGATACCACTCATATTTTAGCGGAATGTGTCCGGAACGAGGTTGAGAGGAGTAACTATTTCATAGAAAACAGTTTTAATTCTACTAATATTGGCATGTATAATAGTATCTTGGCTGCTTCTTTGTCTAGGACAGCCAAAAAATTATACAAAATAGTACACCTAGGTATTAAGCGTAGATAGACATAGAAAGCCTCTATGAGGGTGACATGGTCAAACTGATCAAACTCTCTATAAACTAATAAAGATGAAAAAAAGGATTAAGGAGAAGAGAGCAGATGTGCCCCAGTGACAACGGTTGCGACTTACAAGTTGCAGGTCATAGGTTGGAATTCGAACCCCCACTGGGCTCGCGTGGTTAATTACGCCCCACTCCCTCTTACCGAGAGGAGGCCTTTGGCCTGAGGCTTATCGAAACAGTGTACTCATTTGCTTGACATCTGTAAATAATAATATTCTTTTTGATACCGATGGAATAGGTAATAACGGTATCCTCTAAATAATAATATTCTTTTTGATACCGATGGAATAGGTAATAACGGTTTCCTCTAAATAATAATATTCTTTTTGGTTCCGATGGAATAGGTAATAACGGTTTCCTCTAAATAATAATATTCTTTTTGGTTCCGATGGAATAGGTAATAACGGTTTCCTCTAAATAATAATATTCTTTTTGGTTCCGATGGAATAGGTAATAACGGTTTCCTTTAAATAATAATATTCTTTTTGAAACCGATGGAATAGGTACTAGCTGTTCCCGCGGCTTTGCCCGAATCGATGTCGGAAATTATCCCACGGGAGCGTGCTACCGAAACAAAAAGATAAATATAAAATAAATTATGCAAATAAATTTGGAATCAAGCCCATATCATTGTTTAAAATGCACATAAGCAATTCTTAAACATGAAACCAGAAGTTCTATCCTTAAATAAATGTATTTTCTATCACTTATTTATGATATTATTGATGACATATTTTTCACTCACCTTTCTTAAATTGGAATCGATAGCAAAGATTGTAAGTCATTAAAGTCGGAAATCACAAAAATATTGCACTATAATAAAACGTCACCATATGTCTTATTTTTTTTAAACGTAGATACTCGAAAGGTCGAAGAACGAAAACTTTGGACGGTACAAAGGTGTGTGGAGTTTGTACTACAAAATCCACCGCTTCTGACGACATAATTTCGATTAGAGTCCTCTCTCTGTATTTCCGTTAGGTATTGGATTAGATTATTTAAAATTATAAGTAAATCAGAAAACAACAACTAACCATTAAAATGACTGGATAAAGGCAAAAACATTCCATTGAATTAAACAACTTTGCTAATTACACTGCGGCATGATTAGCGAGGGCCCACAGTTTATCTTTCATCAATAAGTTGGCAATTGTCTTCTGGTATTGAAAACCTACTGCGAAGAAGTAGAACAGGAACGAAGATATATCTTGATGAGTGGAACAAAGCTTGCTTTCGAAAGGATTATTTGAAAATAGTTGTTGCCTTCGTCCGCGATCCAGGATGAAAAGTATCCTATGTTCTTACCAAGATCATGAAGGCAAATTCTCGTAATTTAAAACGTTCAAAATCTAGTCGCAATCTCATCTCGGCGACAAACAAATGTCAAAAATGTATGGAAACTCGACGTATTTTTGACAGATTGAGACTGACATCAGACTGTGAACGTTCATAAAATTACGAGTTGCCTCTCTGGTCTATCTGTATGCCAAATTTTATTCAAATTTGTGCAGCTGATTTACAGTGAAACCGTACCAAACAAACAAACTTACTTTCGCATTTATAATATTAGTTAGGATAGACCTGAAAATATGAATGGCTAAATCAGATCTATTTCAGCATTTCATGTTTAATGACATAATAATAATAATAGCTTTATTTTCCTTCTACAATTTGTTTGACTTAACTAATGATTGGTGATACAAATTTGACTCTTAAAATGTTAAAAAATAATATTAAGTTTCTTGATTTCTATGTACCGTTATTATATATATATTTTATGTACAAGGACCGCTAGCAATAGCGGTGAAAGCCTCCTCCATTCGTTTCCATGTTATTCTATCTCTCGCTACTCTACTCCAAATTTTACCTGCTATTTTTATAATATCATCGCTCCATCTCATTTGTGGTCGACCTTGTCTGCGCTTTTTGTTCAGTGGGTACCAGTTGGTGGTGATTTTCGTCCATCTTTCATCTGGTACTCTTTGGAAATGTCCAGCCCATTTCCATTTCAATCCCAGTACCTTTATGGCCACGTCCTTTGCCTTGGTTTTACTTCTAATTGTTGTGTTCTTTACTTTGTCTTTAAGTCTGTGGTTCATGTAGCTCCTTTCTATTCCTCTTTGGCACACTCTGATTTTCTCTAAGTTTCGTTTCGTTAGGGGCCATGTTTGACAGGCATATGTGAGTGTGGGAAGTAGGCATGTTTCCATGGTTTTTGTTTTTATTTTGGTTTGCATCTTGCTCTTAAATATTTCTTTTAGAGTCCAATATTTATTCCAGGTAGATTTGATTCTTCTTTCTATTTCCTTTTCTGTGCAGTTCTTAAAAGTAATTAGGTGTCCTAGGTAGATGTACTCTTCAACATATTCTAGGTTGGTAGATGAAATTATTATTGGTTCTTTGTGTCTGTTTGTCATAAGTTTTGTTTTGGTTTGGTTAACTTCTAAGCCCACTTTCTTGCTCTCTTCAAATAGCGACTCTAACATAGACTTCATTTCATATGGGTCTTCTGACATCAGCACGATATCGTCAGCGAATCTTAAATGAGACAAGTGTTTTCCGTGTAAGTTTAGGCCCTTGTTTTCCCAATTCATCGCTCTGAATATTTGCTCTAACACCGCTATGAATATTTTAGGGGAGAGTGGGTCACCTTGTTTGACTCCTCTTTCGATTTTAAAACTATTTCCTGGTTTCTCGAGCATAATCCTAGAGTTACTATTTTTGTAAATTACCTTTATTAAATCGACGTACTCTTTGTTAATTCCTTGCGTCGATAGAGCTTGCCATATAGAGCTGTGAGAAATTGAGTCGAACGCTTTGCTGTAGTCGATGAAGCACAGGTAAAGAGCTTTGTCATACTCGTTGTATTTTTCCAAAACCATTTTCAGGGAGTGTATGTGGTCTATGGTAGAGAAGCCACTCACAAATCCTGCTTGTTCTACTGGTTGATTTTCTTCTATTGGTTTTGTCAATCTTCTTAGTAGAGTCGCCGAGAATAGTTTGTAGAGATTTGACATGAGACTAATGGGTCTGTAGTTTGATATTTGTTTCGGGTCACCTTTTTTAAACAAAAGTACGATGTTTGAGCATGTCCATTGTCTGGGTATTTCTTTTTGATCTAGTATTAAGTTGAATAGTGACGTTAGTGGTTTAGTTAGGTTATTTCTTCCAAATATTATCATTTCATTTGTTATGCCATCTGGGCCTGGACTTTTTTCGCACTTGAGTTTGTCGATTGTGTGTTCAATTTCCCATGTACAGAATTTTGGTACGTTGTCTGTATTTATGGGTTTAGTTTGTGCTTCTTCTGTGGGATCGCTGCCTTTTTTGTAAAGATTTTTGTAGAAATTTGTAGCTACTTTTATTAGATCTTTTCTGTTTGTTATAAGTTGTCCAGATTTGTTCTGTAGCTGATTCATAAGTGTTTTGGTTTTCGTTAGATATTTATATGCTTTTTTGACAGCGCCAGTTTTTTCCAGGTAGTTTTGTATGACTTTTTGTCTATATTTTTTGGTGTTGTTTTTTATTTTCCTATGTATCACTTTGTAGAGTTTGCTTAGCTGTTTTTTTCTTGTTTGGTTTTATTTTCCTTATTTCTCAGGATATGTTTTTCATCTTTAAGTTTGATGATTTCGTCGTTTATAATTGTTTGTTTGCGTGTACTTTTCTGGGGTAAGATAGCGCAAGTAGAGCTTTTCAGGATACTTCTCTCGATGTTGTCGTAGTATTCTTGCACAGTTTTCGACTCGTGTTCTTCATACTTGGCTAGTTCTTCTGTGTATTTCTTGAGATTAATATTTTTCTGGGGTTTTGTTCGGAAGTTAGAGCGTTTTTTCTTAATGCTGGCAGTGCTTATTTTTATTCTGATGATACGGTGATCGCTTGGATGTTTAAAGTTGCTAAGAACGCTGAAATCCTCGATAATTTGTGGTTTATTCGTTGCGATGTAATCTATTTCGTTCTTCGCCGTACCGTTTGGTGACATCCACGTCCATCTTAACTTAGGTGATTTATTAAACATTGTATTAGCTATTTTGAGGTTGTGTTGAAGGCAAAAGTGTATGAACCTTTCGCCTCTTTTGTTTCTTTTTCCGTAACCATGTTTCCCCATGGCACGACTTTCTCCCTCTTTTGGTAACCCAATTTTGGCATTTAAGTCGCCAAGGAGAATTATATTGGTTGTGCTTTTCTCGATTGCTTTTCTTAAAGATTCGTAAAAGTTATCAATTTCTTTTTCATCAGAACTGGATGTTGGTGCGTATGTTTGGATTATGGTAAAAATCTTTTCGTGAATCTTTACATGAATCAGTGCTACTCTTTCTGATAAGCCTATAAAATCCTGTACCTCTATATGTTTTTGATTTTTAACCATGAATCCTACTCCATTTCTTCCCTTGCTTTCACCCATTAGGTAGAGTCGGTACTCGTTCCTGTCTTCCACAATGTACCCTTGTTTGCGGCTTTCACATATGCCTAGAATGTCCCATTTTATCGCTGATAGCGCATATTCTAGCTCAGTTATTCGAGTTTCATTTGCCAGAGATCTGACGTTGAAAGAAGCAATGTAGGTTTTGTTTTCGTTTTTTGGAGGGTTTTGGTCTACTGACCCCGCGGTGACCAATCGTATTGGGGTAGGTAACTGTTCTTTTTTATTATATAACATTTTTGAGTTTAATGACATGCCGTTTATAAATTCAAGAAGTCAAAGAAGACTTGCAGTTTAATTGCATAACACTTTTCAATCTCAATTCGAAGGATTTTGATTAGATTTGAATGAAATTCCTAATCAATTGCTTCATTATGTTTGAAAATAACGCAATATATGTCGTTGAACCGTCAGATGATAGGCAAAAATAAATCCCTTGTAAGTAATTCCATTTAATCACAGATTTAAATTAGCCAATATTTTTTTTATTGGAATTGTGATTATAAAAGTATCAGTTCTTCTGATTAGATAAATATTAAGGTACCTATAATACTGCCTATTTAAAATCGAGAAATTAATTGTTTAGACAAAAGCGCCAAGGTAGTCCTCGATTACCTACTACTTGCTGATCCATCTTCTATACATCGATACATCTATATAAACAGATAAATAAAATTGGATTGTCTGTTTGTAATATAAAAATAACCGCTTTTTACACGGGACATATACCAATTTTTTTTTTTTTTTTCTGTCTGTTTGTTCCAACTAATCTCTGAAATGACTGGACCGTTTGACGGGACTTTTACTGGCAGATAGCTGATGTAATAAGGAGCATAGCTGATGCAATAATGTTTTTAAGAAATCGATAGGTATATGGTTTTTCAAGTTTTTGGTATTCTAGTGATGTGAATGTTTCTTTTTGTGCCTTCGTGCAATCTAAGTTTGTTACATAATTGAAATAAAACTATAGAACAACTGACAGATTACTATCACAAATCTTGACAGACCAGATAAAAATATTAAATCATGGTCATCGGATTTGAGTTCGATAATGGTTTATTTATTTGCGTAGATAATAAAGAAACAATAAAAAGATTATATTATAGTATATTAAATATAGGAAACGGTGTGTATATCACGATTTGAAACGTGAAGTCAGCATAATTGGCCCCAAGAAACATTATTGTGGCACGCCTAATAGATAGTATAGATTAGAAGTCGTAATTTTAATAGACAAAGTTCAGACATTTTAGGGTTCCGTAGTCAACAAAGAACCCCTATAGTTTCGTCATGACCGTCCGTGTATTTGTCCGCGGCTTAGCTCAGATACTTGGTACTAGAAACCTAGTACCTACTTCCTATACTCGTAAAGCGAGGACGTTTTCTTTTTCTCGTGCGGGATGTTTGATAGGTCGTTCAGGTATCAAAATGATTAAAATATTATGCCGTTATCAATGCTAATTTCGATCACATTTTTATTGTATTTTATCTTGCACGTGAACACAATTAAGATTAATATAATTTTCTGAACGTTCATCTAAAACGATCGTTTCGTCTTGGGGTCAATCAAAACACAAGGCAAACCACCGGACTGACCAGGTCTTATATCATGTGGTAATTTATTACAGGTTTACTTAATGCAATTGATTGAGTATTGCGTATAGCCAAGGACGCTTTTGAAGTTTCCTACTCAGAAACAGGCTAAACGATGGTAAATTGAAAAAGGTCAGGTACTCACGGGATGCTGGGAGCCAGGAGATCACCACACTTTATCACTAGCAGTCGTATTTCACGATATTTTGGTGTTTTTTTCACCGCGCGCGTTGTCGCCGGCCGGCAATCTTCCTTTCGTTTTTCGAACTCACATTTTCTTTCCACGCCGTCAGATGGCGGGAGCGATGCGTTGTCCTTCTCGCACTCACAGCGATAGGCGAGTGCATGTGGCGGTGAATTTAAAACAGGGAGGAAAAGGAAAGGATTGGGAATAGCATCCCGAAGCCTGTTCAGCAATGAATAGCAAAATGTCAAAAAAGGTTAACATATTTTTCATACTTGCCTGTGTTATTATTATTAAAAGCCTGCAATGTGCCACTGCAGGACAAAGGCCTCTCTACCCTCCTTCCACTTCTCTCTGTTTAAAGCTGCTACGGAGGGTGTTCTAATAGATGTCTTAATAGCAAGCAACATAGCGGTAGGACCAGACAGAGATGGCGGGATTAGCTAAACTCTTTCAACAAGAACTGCTCCTTACCTGTGTTAATAAATATTATATTAAAATGTCAAAATATGCTTATAGATAATTTTATGTATTAAAAATTTACTTTTAGCATCGCCTTGGATGAGTCTGTAAAGGTAATTTTAAATAAATAAATTGTTTTTCACTTCTCATGCTCTAAAAAGACATCATTATAGCCCTACGAAGCGGGACTAAAGTGACCACTTTAGTCCCTAGGGAGTAAAAAGTAATTAGTTTTTTAATTTCCTTCATGTGACATAGACAAACTCAAACAGCCAGTAAATATACTATTATCTGTGGAGTGTTGACTATCTTCATTGCGAAAATGTTGAGAGTTTTAGTTCCATGGTTTTTGCCAAGGTGGCGCCATGTGTTTTAAATTGTTAATCTGTTACTGGTTTAGAAGAAAAAAAAGACCGCGAAAATTTCAGAATTTTTGTCGTGTGTAAATTTGTTCGGCTTTAAATAAATTTATTAAAAATGTCCAGTGACAAATATTATGTTCCTATATATTATGTTCCTTGGTGAAGAGTTTGACGTCAAGTGTACAATCTTACGTTTAGGTTGTTACTATAACCGATTGGTTTTCCTAGTGCCTCGATAGATGGCGTTGTTCAATCCGCTGAATCGCGGTGTTAAGATTCTCTGTAGAAGCATGACCTCTTCGTGAACATTTAAATAAATTGTCGAGGATTGGCTTGTGGCTACCACAGCTAATTCATAGTGAAAAGTTGTGTTTGTTCCGCGCGGACCGCCAAATTTTAACCCGTTCCCGTTGTGTTTGCGCAGGTTGCCTAGCAGGCCGCGCGAACACAAGGGGAGCACCAGAGCAGCCCGGTGAATACTCACCGCTGCGGTCGCGGAGGCCCCCGCCCCCGTGATGTCTCAGCCCGGCAAGCGCGGCTCACTGGGCCGTGATGCCGGGCCCGAAGAAGACCGGCCGGTGCTGGATCGGGCGATGTCGCTGCCGAATATCGGCCGTGCGTCGTCCGGTGCACCACCGGCGGGACAGCCGCCCCAGAAAACGAAGACCTTCAAGAAAGGAAGGGAAGGAGCAAGCAGGAGAGTGGGGGAGGCGACGAGCCAAGCTGCGTCTGCCGGCCCACCGACGTCATCGGCGCCTGCGCGTGTTGCGCCGACGCCGTCGTCGAGCCGGCACGCGGTGCCGGTCCGCCCCGCGGCTTTCCGGCCCGTGCCCTTACAGGTGCCGGTACCTGCCGCAAATGCGGGCCGCGCGCCGCAAGCGCGCGCCGCAGCACCGCCCGTGCGTGCTCCCGTACCCGCTGTGCGCTCCGCTGCGCCGGCGATGCGCTCCGCAGCGCCGTCGCATACCGTGCCGCTCGTGCCCAGCGCGCCAACTGCGCGCCGCACGCCTCCTGCACGCCACGCGCCGCCCGCGCCCCCCGTATCCTCTGCACCGCCTGCGCACCGTGCAGCGCCTGTGCATCAGGCGCCGCTTGCGCAACGAGTGACGCAAGCGCACCCCGCGCCCCCCGTACCCTCTGCGCGCCCTCGCGCGCCCCATGCGCGCACTACTGCGCCGCCGCCGCGCTTCGCGTCGCCGCCGGCGACCGAAGCTCTATCATCGGAGTCACCTAAGCTGCCTCGAGTGGAGACAGCACCGCACAGCACCGCCGCCCGACGACCCCCCCGCCCTCCGCCGGCGGGACCGACGACAGCGGACCCCGAGAGGCCGGCCAGTGCTGGCCCGCTCTTTTACCCGGCGCGACTGGCGCCGCCTGCGCCAGCATCAGCATCGCCGGCGCCCCCACGGACAGCCGGTCTCGACTCGCCGGCCATGCTGTCGGCATGCTCATCCCGGGCGGGATCGAGCATGTCGCTAGCTTCACTGGACTCGGTCGCGTCCGGTCGCGACGACGTGTCTGGGGACACGACCCCGCGATCCGGCACGCGGCCCCCGGCCGGCGGACCGAGAGCCGGCAAAACCAGCCCGGTAACTTCACCTGCCCCGCTGCTGGGGTTTGACTACGAGTTCCAGCTCGAGTCCAGGCCCCAGCGGCGAAGAAGGAGCTCCGGAGGTGATGTCGAGGAGGCGAAGAGGTACTGCATCGCCCCGCCGCGGCCTCAGCGCTATAGCGCGCCGCGGAGCCGGGGCCCGCCGACGTCGCCCACTTTTGCTGAAGCGACGCGCCGCTCGCCTCCTCAGTCGCAGTCGCAGCCGTCATCACCACTGCCACCAAGAACAACAACAGGGGTAAGTGCACGTTTACCACCTCCCCCTGTTCAACCCACTGCCACGACCTCCACTGCCCCTGCAGGCGCTGCGACGTCGACGTCGCCAAAGCCGCAGGTGGCAAAGAAACCTAAGAAACCGCGATTCCCTCCGCTGGTGGTGGAGACGCTACCAAATTGGGCCACCCACTTCCGGGCCATCAGCGCCAAGCTGGGCCGGCCTCCAAACGCCCGTCCCTACGGTGGGGGGGTGAGGTTCTCCCCCGAATCCGAGGACGAGTATAGGCTGGTCCAGCGGTATCTGACCGGCCTAGAGAAAGACAGCGGAGTTTCTTGGTTCGCGTACTCCCTGCCGGCGGAGCGGAACCTAAAAATCGCCATAAGGGGACTCCCTGCAGATACGGACCCCAAGGAGATTGAGGAGGAGCTAAAAGCGATGGGATACGAGCCGGAGTATGTGCGCCACATTAAGGGGGCGCAAGGAAGACCCGGCTGCGTGTTCCACGCAGTTATAAAGAGGACCCCCGACGTCCGGGCCATCTATGACACCTCGGTATTCATGCTGATGCGCGGGGTGAAAATAGAGGCCTGGAGAGGGAAGCGTGGGCCCGCACAGTGCCACCGGTGCCAGCGATTCAGACACAGCTCGCACCAGTGTCACCGCCCGCTCGCTTGCGTACGATGCGGCGGGGATCACGCGGCACGAGACTGCCCGCGCCCGCGGGAGGAGCCGGCCACCTGCGCCAACTGCGGTGGCCCGCACCCCGCGTGCAATATAAAGTGCCCCGTGTTCCAGGCGGAGTTGCAGAACAGGCGGGCGGGACCTGCCGCCATAACTGCCACCACTCGCCGGCCCACAGTGGCCCCCGAGAGGCGGGAAATTGAGGAGCCAGAAGGGCCCAAGAGCGTGACGCTTATGGCGGCAGCGAACGGGCCCACAGATAGGAGCAAACCCTCCTCCTCAAAGCGGGAGGGGAAAAAGAAGAAAAGCGGGGGGAGAAAGAAGGGAAAGAAGCCCGAACCCCCCGCCGCGACCTTGGAAGAGGTCCCTACGGCCGCCCCTGTTTCCAGCGGGGCGCAGGCTGTGGACATAGGAAGTGAACCCGAAAGAACAACTGAGGCCAAAATCCAAACTGCGGGCGCCGGCACGGCGCCGCGGCTAGGAAAGGAAACAGGCCGGGCCAAAACCCTGAAGCAAAGCCTACCTAGTGGTGGCGCCGCCGGCGCAGACACCACTAAAAAGGAGTTCACAGCCTGCGCGATCCAGCTGCTGATGGACCTAATAAAGGCCATCAGGCAGGGACAGGATGTTGAGACCGTCATCCTTGACGGCCTGGCCACTTTACTTACCCTCTACCATGGCTAGGCCGTTGAGGATGATACATTGGAATGCCCGCGGCCTTAGGGATAAGGTCGCCCCCCTCCGCCATCTCCTGAGGGCACAAAATATCGACGTGGCGCTGATAAGCGAGACGCACCTGGGGCCCGAGGATAGGGTCAGGTTCCCCGGGTTCCTCTGCTACAGGAAGGACGAGCGGTCGGCACTTCACGCCCGGTACCGTGGTCTGGCAGTACTGGTGAGGCGGAGAGTCGTCCACCAAGAGCTCCCCCCGCCGTCGTTAAACAGTTTCTACGCGCTGGGTGTCCAACTGCACGTTGCCGGTGAGGACATCAACATCTACGCGTGTTACAAGCCGCCCGCGTCCCATCTGGACTTACTGGAGTTGCGGGCGCTTGTAACCTCTACACCAAATGCAGCCATCCTCGCTGGCGACCTAAACTGTTCGCACCCAGCGTGGAATTCTATAAAAATGAATACCGGGGGGAGCCGGCTTTTCGCGGACGCGGAAGCCTTCGGGTACACGGTGTCCGGCCCAGAGACCCCCACCCATTATCCTGATACCACACGGTATATGCCGGACGTGCTGGACATCGTGGTCCATAGAGGACTACGCTGCCAGATCACGCAGCAGGTGATCGACGACGAGCTAAGATCGGATCATCAACCGGTGCTCGTCGTCCTTTCGGGCGTGCCGGCCCGACTGCCTCCTATAGCGCCACGTCGATCCACGGATTGGACACTATTCGCTGAGAAAGTGGAGACCACCACGCCGACTCGGCCCATCGCCTCATCCGCGGACGTGGACCAGACGGCGGAGGAAGTCACTGCTTGCGTACAAAGCGCCTTGGAAGCGGCGACCGTTACACAGCCGCAGGGGAGAGTGCTATTGCCGCCCCTGCCAGCGCATATTAACGCAATGATCGCCGTGAAGAGGCGTTTACGCAAGCAGTGGCAGCAAACGAGATGCCCCACTATGAAGACGCAACTTAACCGTCTCGCGGATAAGGTGAAGGCCGCACTTCAGGCACACACCGTCGCGGGCTGGGAAGAGAGGATTCAGGAGGCGGCGGACAGCTGGCCGTCCCTGCACAAACTATGCCGCCAACTAACGAATACCCCACCCCCGGTGCGCCCTCTGCTCAACAGCGACGGGGCGCTCAAGTACGTAGCGGAGGACCGGGCGGAGGTCTTCGCCGAGCACCTGGAGCGTCAGTTCCGCCCAAACCCGACCAGCGATGCAGAGCATGTCGCAGTGGTTGAGAAATACCTTGGAGACTACTTCGCAACGCCGATAGCTCCCGATGAAGACCCTGTGTTCTTCTCGCCTGGCGCAGTTAGACGCGCCATCCTAAGGACGAAGCCCAGAAAGGCCCCCGGTGCGGACGGTATCACTAATACAGTGCTGCGCCACCTGCCGTACCGTATGGTAGCGGCGCTGGCGCGCCTGTTTACGGCGATACTGCGCACCGGATCCTTCCCTGCCTCGTGGAAGGAGGGGCGCGTCATAATGCTGCCCAAGGCGGGGAAGAATACCCTGAAGCCGGAGAGCTATCGGCCAATTACCTTGCTGCCGACAGTCTCCAAGGTGTTCGAAGCACTCCTGCTGCGACACCTCCAGCCGCACATTTCGCCACGACCGGAGCAATTCGGTTTCCGGGCGGAACATAGCACGACGCTCCAGCTGTCGAGGGTACTGCATCACCTCGCAGCTGCGCTGAACAAGAAGGAATACTCGGTGGCAGTACTTCTCGACATGGAGAAGGCCTTCGACCGTGTGTGGCATGACGGCCTCATTTATAAAATGGCCACCACGGACGCGCCCCGTCGCGTCGTCAAGGTGGTCTCCACTTTTCTTGCCAACAGGACATTCAGGGTGGTGGTCGAAGGGGCGCTCTCAAGCGCCCGGCCGGTGTTAGCGGGCGTACCGCAAGGCTGCTGTGTCTCGCCGGCGTGTTACTCGCGTTACACCGACGATATCCCCACCACTCCGGACGCTATGCTCGCGCTGTACGCCGACGACGCCGCGTACATCACTACATCGCTTAATGCGAAGTACGCGGCGGTCAAGATGCAGCGCGCGCTCGATCTCCTTCCCGAGTGGTTGTCCAAGTGGCGACTGTCGGTGAACGTGGGTAAGACGCAGGCGATGGTCACCGGCTTCGCGCCTCTCCCACCACCCTTGAAGCTGCAAGGGGCCGAGGTCGCGTGGTCCCCCCGGGTGAAATACCTGGGGGTCTCCATAGACCGTCGGCTCACCATGGGGCCACACGTCCGCAGAGTCGCAGGCCAAGGCAGGGTTGCCCGCAACCTCCTCCGACCAGTGCTCTCGTCCCGCCTCCCGGTGTGCGTCAAGTTGGGCGTGTACAAAATGTACATACGCCCAATATTGACATACGCCGCCCCTGCCTGGTTCGTCCTCACAAGTGAGTCGAGCCGGAAGCTGCTCCGCGCGCAACAACATCTTGCGCTGCGGACCATTGTTGACGCTCCTCACTTTGTGAGGAACGACGTAATCCAGCGGGATCTCGGGATCGAGGGCCTGGATGAGTTTGTGCGGCACCTAGCGGTGAGGTTGTACGCGCGTGCGGACGCATCTGCCTGGCCTCACGTCAAGCAGATTGCACCGTGGCACGCGCGCCCTCCCGACCATAGGCCACTGCCTCGCGACCTGATCGCGGACGTAAATGCCTCCACCCCCCCGGACTGACTTCCGAGTGGGCTGCATTCAGGTTACACGCGGCCCACTCGTGACATAAAGACTCCACAAACACCATTGCACACCGCGCGGCGGGGCTCGCGCTAGGTTAATATAGGCGAGTCACGCAACGCAAAACAGTCAAGCACTACTGCACAAGCGCAACCACACACACGTAGAGCCGCGGGCGGGCCCGCGTCTCTTACGTAGACACTGGGCGGCGTAACACAGTACAATGCCGCCCACACACACAGGACGGCGCCTTAGCCCGGACCGCAAGCGGCTAGCTCTGCGAACGGAACGGGCGGGTGCCACTCACCTACTCTGTGGGAGCGTCGAAAGACACCCTCGTCGCTGGTCGGCATCCGCTGGGCCTCCCCCGGGAAACCGGGGGTCTCACCTGGCGGTGTCTGACCGCCGGGGTGTCGAGAAGAAAGCGGCGTTGAATGCAACGCCGTGGCGCGCTCACAGAGTCACTTCAGCAGCCACTCACATGGGTTCGCAGCTGCTTTCTAGCCGCGCGAGCCCATGGACTTTGAAAGCCCATTGAGGCGAATAAAATGATAGGCCCGTCTTTACGGGCCTCAGTACTGCATCCGCGGGCAGGGGGCGATGCCCCGACACCGCTTGCCGCGCCCCCTTACGGGGTCGCTGCGACGACCACGACGAATAAATTGTCTTGGTCTTGGTCTAAGTAAACATTGGCTTTTTATTCATGGTCATTCGAGTCGGAGTTTCGGATGCAGCCGTGAGTTTGGACAGTGCGACAGTGACGCCCCCTGTCGGCGATATTTAACAAGTGATAGTGTTGTGACAGTGCAAATCATTTGGACAAACTGTGAGTACTTTAAAAACATTTCAAAAGTTTAGTGATTCATGCAAGTCATAAAAAATGGATTCATTACTAAGATTGCAAGCAGATGTCAATAAAAAGATGCACAGAGGGTACATTAACTTCAAAAAGTCTCCTAAAGAAAGGGTTACAACCAGCTACGTAGAAACAAGGTTAGAATGTTTAGAGAAACAGTGGGCGATGTTTGAGGAGAACCATAATAAAATAATATCCGAGGTAAAAAAGGAAGAATATGAAAAGTCAGAGTACCATTTAGGTGATATGTATAGTCAGGCGGAAGAATTATACATGGATTACAAAGTCGAGTTAAAAGAACGTTTGGATAAGAAAACCACTTCTGATTGTGCGGAAAACAGCAACTCGATAACTCAGACTAGCGTAAAATTACCTAGAATTGCAATACCTACATTTTCGGGTCACTATTCTCAGTGGACAACATTCCGGGATCTCTTTCAAACATTAATACACAAGAACCAATCATTAGATAACGTGCAAAAACTGCATTACTTAAAAACTTATCTCACCGGCGAAGCTGAACAACTGTTGCGACACCTACCTATTACTAGTGACAACTATTTGACTAGTTGGAACCTTTTAGAACATAGATTTAATAATAAGAAGTTTATAACAGATTGTATTTTCAAAAGATTCTTTAATCAAAAATGTATAACAACTGAATCATCAAATTCTTTAAAAGAACTTTTTGATACTACTAACGAATGTCTTAATGCTTTAAAAAATGAAGGTATTAAGATCGAAAATTGGGATCTTATTGTTATTTACATATTGTGTTCTAAATTAGATAATGAGTCTCGCAAACAATGGGAAGCTAAGATTTGTAGTTCAACTAAGGAATTGCCTACATTACAAGAGTTTTTAGATTTTTTTGAGCACAGATTTAGGTCACTTGAATTTTTATGTACTAAAACAGTAAAGAGCACTAACACAAAGTCTCATCATGTAGTAAAAAATGCGAATGAGAATAAACCATCTGTATGTACCTTTTGTTCAAATAATAATCATAAGATAGGAAATTGTAAAGAATTTGCCAAGGAAGAGTTGTCAGCACGTCGTAATTTTGTCCAAAATTCAGGTTTGTGTTTCAATTGCTTAGGCGCAAATCACATGGTAACTTCGTGTCGTTTGCCCACAAGATGTAGAATTTGCAAAAAGAAACACCATTCGTTGCTGCATTCGAATAATAATAGCCAATCAACTGATGAAACAAACAAGCAATCAGTTGATAGTACCAATGATGTTGAAACTGCAACAACATCAAAAGACGAGACCGAGGTAAGGAACATCACTAGTTGTATGTCTAACATAAATTGTCAGGTTGTATTAGCAACAGCCTTAGTAAAAGCAGAAACTAACACAGGGTCCTATATAACACTGAGGTCTCTAGTAGACCAGGGATCACAGGCTTCCTTTATAACGGAGTCTGCAGTCCAATTACTTGGGCTTAACAGAATTAAATGCAACAGTATTATATCAGGAGTGGGGGGTGAAGACAACGCTTCACTCAATTGTAAACATGTGGTTTATGTTAAACTACAATCTCTCCAGGATCCTAACTTTACTGTAAAAGTCAAAACGTACGTTCTTCGGAAATTAACTTCATTTCTACCTGAAAGAAAAATTGTAGTTCAGATGTTGCCCAATTTACCAGTTATGAAGTTAGCAGATCCGAAGTTTAACATACCAAACAAAATCGACCTATTGCTTGGTGCAGAAGTCTATTGTCAAATTATAACAGAAGGATTGCTTAGAGGTCCACCAGGAACACCGATAGCACAGAACACTAGGTTGGGTTGGGTTTTATCTGGCAAAGTGAGTGATAGTGAAACCAATACTTTGAGCTGCAATAGTACTATCATCACCATGCATACTAACATTTGTAATGAAGATTTTAATCTTAAACAATTTTGGGAGCTCGAATCTGATAACTTCATGCTGAGAAAAAATCAATTAACTCCAGAGGAAAAACGTTGCGAAGAAATTTTTGAGAAAACGACCAAACGCGATAGTTCTGGTAGATATATTGTAAAGTTACCTTTTAAAGATGATGACCCGAGCAGTAAATATGGCAATTCGAGCAATATTGCGATAAAGAGATTATTCTCCTTAGAAAGACGTTTCTTAAAATCACCGGATTTAAAAACTAAATACTCGGATGTATTTTCAGAATATTTAAAGCTCGGTCATATGCAAATAATACCTACAAAAGAAATTGATAATCCAGAAGCAGTTTACTTGCCGTATCATGAAGTAGTTAGAGACGATAAAACCACTACCAAATTCAGGATCGTATTTAATGCTTCTAGTCGCGACAATAATGGTGTTTCACTTAATAGTAACCTTATGGTCGGACCGACGTTACAAGATGATCTTCGGCACATTCTTATGAGGTGGAGGCTTCACCCTATTTGCTTGGTAGCTGACATCGTAAAGATGTATCGACAGGTGAAGGTGACTGACCAAGATGCAGATTATCAACGTTTAGTGTGGAGATCTGACTCTGCAAAAGATATACAACATTTGCGTTTAGTACGAGTAACGTTTGGGACTGCTTCAGCTCCATACCTGGCCGTAAGAGCGCTTCACCAAATTGCTTATGATGAAGGAGCTCAATTTCCACTAGCATCTGAAAAAGTATTACATGACTTCTACATGGATGATCTCATTACTGGCTGTAAAAGTGTATCAGAAGGAAAACAAATATTCTCAGAAATGACTAAGCTACTAAGCAAAGGGGGCTTCGAACTGCAAAAATGGGCAAGCAATGATTATCAATTACATAAGGAAATAAGCAAAGAAAGCAAAGTAATAACAAACAACCTAGAACTGAAAGAAAGTGAAACAATGAAAATACTGGGACTTACCTGGAATCGACGAACCGATGACTTCGAGTACTCCGTTCAGCTACCACCAATCTCGGAACCTGTAACAAAAAGGAAAGTAATATCTGATATTGCAAAGTTGTTTGACCCAATGGGTTGGATATCACCAGCAATCATAAAAGCAAAAATTATGATTCAAAAGCTTTGGCTTGCGGGAATAGAATGGGATGATGAACTACCACCTATACTATTAAATGAATGGATTAACTACCGTGCAGGACTTGTTGAACTTACCAAATGTCGACTCCCACGGTGGATTAACTTCAATGAAAACAGCACCATGGAACTTCATGGGTTCAGCGACGCATCTAGTGAGGCTTATGCTGCTGTGGTGTATATACGTGTTGTTGACGATTCAGGAAACGTCTACGTCCATCTGGTAACTTCCAAAACCAAAGTAGCTCCAATTAAGCAAGTATCCATTCCAAGGCTTGAGTTGTGTGGAGCTGTCTTATTAGCCAAATTGTTGCAGGAAGTATCAGTAGTGTTAAATGTTCCAAAAACTAACCTACGTGCTTGGACCGACTCAACCGTGGTACTGGCTTGGTTAAGCAGTCACCCAACGCGTTGGAAAACGTTTATAGCCAATCGCGTGTCGGAGATTTTAAATATATTAGACAGGAACCAATGGTCACACGTATCATCTCCTGATAACCCGGCAGATTGTGCGTCGCGGGGAATTAACCCGTCAGAGTTGCCGATGTTTGAATTGTGGAAAGCAGGACCGTTATGGTTGAAACATAGACCTGAAACTCATTTTAAAAGTCAAATACCAGACACTAATCTAGAAGAAAAGACAAATAAGGTTTGTCATGTAACGCAGACTGATCAATTCCAGTTGTGGACCAAGTTCTCGTCTCTTCGTAAATTAGTTCGAGTTGTAGCATACTGTAGAAGATTCATAAAAAAAGTTAAAAACGTACATGACCATAACTTACCTGTATGGTTAACCAGTCTAGAGTTGAATGAAGCTCTTCATATTTGTGTGAAACAGTGTCAAGCAGTGAATTTCCATCAAGAGATAAAAGATATTAAAGAAAACAAGACGGTACAAAAGAAAAGCAAACTCACATCATTAAATCCATTCCTAGATGATTCGGGTATCTTGAGAGTTGGTGGTCGTTTAGAGAAAGCGGAAATAAAAACTGAAATAAAACACCCAATAATATTGCCCTCCAAATCTCACCTCACTGATTTAGTTTTGAATGAAACTCACCATAATACGTTGCACGGCGGACCACAGCTCATGATTAATTATCTGCGAACTAAATACTGGCTCATTGATGCTAAAAACCAAGCAAAAATGGTTGTTCGTAAATGCGTTTCTTGTGTACGTCATGCTGCACAGACTAGGGTTCAACTGATGGGACAATTGCCTTCAGCTCGAGTTACACCAATTAGAGCGTTTTATCGAAGTGGTGTGGACTACGCAGGTCCCATACAGATTCGTACTTCTAAAGGTAGAGGCCACCGGGCCTATAAAGGTTACATATGCCTTTTTGTATGTATGGCTACAAGAGCCGTACATTTGGAAGCGGTGAGTGATCTCACATCACAAGGGTTTATTGCTGCTTTTAAACGATTTGTTGCCAGACGTGGTCATTATGCGGACTTATTCAGCGATAACGGAACGAACTTTGTTGGTGCCGATCGCGAACTACGAAACTTGTTCGCCAAAGAAACGTCAACCTTGACGATGGAAATCGCCGAGTGTTTGGCAAACAACGGCACTACATGGCACTTTATTCCACCCCATGCCCCGCATTTCGGTGGGCTATGGGAAGCTGGAATAAAGTCCACAAAACATCATCTGCGACGCGTAATTGGTACTGCAACTCTTACTTTTGAAGAGATTTCAACGCTTTTGTACCAAATAGAGGCTTGCCTTAACTCTCGACCACTATCACAAATCAGCACAAATTCGCAAGAATCAACACCCCTCACTCCAGGGCACTTTTTAATAGGTGAATCATTGATTCTAGTACCTGAGCATAACTACGAAACATCGTCTATTTCGTCATTAAAACGTTGGCAATTAACACAAAAAATGTTGCAACATTTTTGGCGTAGGTGGTCAAGTGAGTATTTGAGTCAATTTTTACATCGTTATAAGTGGGCAAATAAAACTCCTGAACCTGAGATCGGAGATTTAGTTTTAGTAAAGGAGGATGGTCTCCCCCCAGCCAAATGGCTCTTAGGTATAATCACTGCAAAACACCCTGGCTTGGACAATATTGCGAGGGTAGTCACTCTAAAATGTAAAGGTATCACATTTCGGTCGGTCACTCGGTCCTCTCCTCTATAATAGACTAAACTCGAAAGCTAACATTTATTCCCTGAACTACACAAATTGTAAGAGAACTCTCAATGATGCTCTCCAAAGTATGTCTTACGAAGAAACAGAGAATTTACTAACCGTGTTAAAGTAAATATTTATGTTAAATATTTGTCAAATTTTGAAACTAAGTTAAGCGACTCAACATTTATAAAATTGTTTGTCTATTTTTAGCTTGTGATTATTTATTAAATTTTTAAGACTATTTTAGCTCTTTTTGCCTGAAATACAGGATTACCTAGTTCAGGCACGTAATTCTTAGAAATATTATTTGTTATATTTAAGCAAAACTGTACATATTTTTAAGCCTTGTCATTTTTGAATAAATTTTATTATTATTATTATTATTATTTAAACGACCAGTAACTAAACTATGTGTGTTACCTGTCACTCAGTGAAAAAATATATGTATGTTATCATTGTTAAGGATTTTATTAATTGTTAAACTGTTGCAAATTGTTTAATTTTAAGTTTAATTTGTTCTTAGCCACCATGTCTTACTGACTTAAAACTTTGTTTTTGTTTTTTTTTAAACTATAACCTAATACAGTCCATTTTTTTTCCGAATGTGGTTGGTTCATGGTGGGCGGGAACAATGGACATTCTGTCCATAGTGGGCGGAATGTACAATCTTACGTTTAGGTTGTTACTATAACCGATTGGTTTTCCTAGTGCCTCGATAGATGGCGTTGTTCAATCCGCTGAATCGCGGTGTTAAGATTCTCTGTAGAAGCATGACCTCTTCGTGAACATTTAAATAAATTGTCTTGGTCTTGTTATAAGTAAATATTGGCTTTTTATTCATCAAGCAAAGAGCAAAAGACATACCTAATAGATATTGTGATTTTTATTTTATTAACCGACTTCAAAAAGGAGGAGGTTCTCAATTCGTCGGATCCTTTTTAATTTTTTTTTATGTATGTTCCCCGATTACTCGAAGATGGCTGGACCGATTTGGATTTTTTTTTTTGTTTGAAAGGGTATGCTTCCCAGGTGGTCCCATGATCATCAAGTCAGGATCTGATGATGGGATCCTGGAGAAATAGAGAGAAGTCTTAAAATTTTATAGGCACGCGAAGCGATTTAGGTATTTTTTGGAAGAGTACTTTCTCGGAGTGGTCTCATTTCAATTTGGTGAAGATCTGATGAAGAACTTTGGAGATAGGCAACGGAACTCCTCAATAAATGATAGCAAATGGACTGGGATTGCTGAAATCTCATGTCTGTCTATTGTTTACACCAGTTCATAACATAACATCACGCCGGTACGCTGTGAAGGGGTAAGCACATGTGAACCACTAAAAAGTGAAAAAAAACTTTTTCCAAAAAAAAAAAAAAATCAACTGACTTCCAAAAAAACACTACAAAGTGAAAAATAACTTTAATTTCGGAAGGCGGTGACAACAAATTCAAATTCAGCTCCAAAGACACCGACTTCCGAAATTAAAGTTATTTTTCACTTTGTACTGTTTTTTTGTTAAGTAATATTTATTAGGTAAGTACATGTTTTTGTACTAAATTGACTATTTTTCTCGCACTCGAAGTGAAAAGTACAGTTTGCACCTCGAGACTAAACGCCAAGTTAATATACCCTCGGTTTCATTGACTCCCTCGCACGCTCGGGAGTCAAACCACCTCGGGTATATTATGGCTTCGTTTAGTCCCTCGTTATAAAATATACTATAATTATTATTATTTATTTCTATTTCGGAAAAATAATCCATAGAGTGTTAGTAACATAATATTAAAACAACTTATTATCTAGTGTTAGTACCAATCACCCGCTGCACAAACTGCTTCACAATTGGAGAACCGAAACTCTCCGCTACAGTTCTCAGGATGCGGTTGCGACTGCCTCTCACTCGACTCAGTAGCGAAGCGGTTTTCTTGCGCACAATCGCGTGAAAACCGTCGGTACGAGCTTGCGCAAACATCTCCGACGCACTGCAATAGCGAGGAAGTCTCAACAACATCCTGAAACCATTATTGTACTGGACTCGCAGGACATCTAGCGATCTTTTGGTGTAATTGACCCATAGATTACTCGTGTACAGACTTTGGCAATAAGCCTTAAAAATAGTAATTTTTACTTGGTCCGTACACCGAGCAAATCTACGGGCCAACATGTTGCACCGGACGGCGAGTGCCCTGCGCTCCCTCTCTATATCTACATGGTCCTTAAGATCGTCGGAAAGAAAGTGACCTAGGTACTTAAAAGTGGATACCCTTTTGATCACTGACCCGTTTATTAACAGCTCGGGTCCCACTTCACGGCATTTTCCGCCGACCCCAAAGACCATATATTCACATTTATTTACATTATAAATTAATCCATGTACGGCAGCATAGGCTTCACAAGTCTCAAGCAACTCTCTGATGGCCCCTGCAGACGGAGCCAGCAGCACCATATCGTCAGCATAGCTGATGTTGTTAATGCTAACCCCATCAATACTGCATCCGACACGCATGCTGCTGAGTCCCTCTATGAGCTCATCTACGTAGAGGTTGAAGAGCCTGGGAGACGTCAAGCCTCCTTGCCTCACCCCGCACTCCAATCCATACAGTTCAGAGAGCGTACCGTCCCATTTCACATGATTGGTCTGATTACCATACCAGTGCTGAAATAATCCACATATTTCCGCAGGTATACCCCTGCTCTCCATCTTTCTCCAGAGCACATCATACGAGACCAGATCGAAGGCCCTGGAGAGATCAAGAAAACAGGCGTACACCGGCGTGTTGCGATCTATATAGTATTGAACGGTATGCTTGAGACTTAAAATAGCGCTTTCAGTTGAAAGTCCGGGGCGAAACCCGAACTGCGCATCATGAAGATGTATGTAATCATTTAACAAAGTATCAAGCACACCATCCAACACTTTTGCAATTATTGTCGCAAGTGAAATGGGACGGTAGTTACCCTTGTCCGCGATAATAATGACTTTCGTGCAAAATTAACAAAATGTCTGCAAGAAAAGTAGTTTTCTCCCATAGTCAATACTAATCCAGTTCAGTTAACTCTTCGCACGTCAAGTGCACGCCATGTGTTCCGATAACATACATAAGAATTTATATTGTGTCTGCTAATTTGACGCGCGACGGGTTAATTACTGATAGTCTGTTTCAATACTTTCGAATTACGTAGGTACTTATCTGATAAATCAAAAAGCTAAGTTATATCCGATTAACATTTCTTAGAAGATAATTATTAAACACTCTATTTAAGCATGCTGTACGACGCAAAGGTTCAGAGAGGAACCCGGAGTTAATAGGAATACAAATACGATACTGTGCAATATTGGTTCGTCGAGACAGATAAAACGACAGTATTATCCAGTAACAGGGTTATAAAGTACCAACTGGTATTCAACTGCATCCGGTTAGATTGGAAGCTGCCCAAATATATTTTGTAAAAAGTTAGGCAGATGATGATGAAAGAGGTAATAACAAGACTAGGCACGCAACTGGTTTACGACTTTGGAGCTATCATTCACAAAAACCTTGGAATGGCCAAAGGAAGAAAAAGACAAGAGGCCTCTTTTGTTTTCTTATTTGTTTTGAGTGTCTTTTCTGAGAGACCGATTAGTGAACTGGTGGACTACGGGCTTCTACGGACGGAACCTGACAACAAACAAATGCCAATATTTTAATCTTGTGCGTAAGTACCAATCTCGTCCCGCAGTTTTATCAATAATAGGATATTCCGTAGCTTGATTGAACATGCTAATTAATCAAAATTATGCGATTAGATAATGATATACAAATTAATATTAAAATCTGAAATCTTCTTATTTTGTTACTTGTCTGCACCGTGCAGCAGATGCCGTTGTGGCACTCGTATTTTTTTTAAAGATCTGAAAGTGCTAAAGATTCTAATTTAAATATGGCATATAAATTGTATTTAATTATATTATTAGGAACATTTAGTTTAGTGTATTGTTCCAATGAAATGGGAAGAAGACATGGAGCGGTTGACACAGATTTATTGGATAATGTGTTGGATGCGCAAGAATGTCAACGTCAAGTGAGATTTATTAGAAGAAACGCAATTTTATTGCTACAATGTGAGTAAAATATATTCAAATTTTACGTTTTTCATCGTAAATATTAATTCATTCGGGGTTTTTTCTTTGACTGAAAAAAACTTAGTAACAAAAAAATTAAACCGGCAAAAAAACTGAAAAGCAAAAAATAATAAACCTTTTTTTTTAACCTTATTATCTAAGTTCGGAAGTCGGTGACTTTGGATATGTATTTTAATTTTATGTCACTGCCTTCCGAACTTAGATATTAAAGTTAAACAAAAAAGGTTTGTTATTTTTTGCTTTTCAGTTTTTTCATCGATTTAATTTTTTTGTTATAAAGTTTTTATTTTATATTTTTTTGTGGCTATAATGTACTAATTACTCCATGCTTAATTTTTGATTACTTTATGTAATACACAACTCAGCATGAAAATATGTGAGTGAACAATCAATCATTCCCTGTTTTCCTACCCTTAGGGTTGGACTTTTTTTCCATGAAAAAATCAGAATTATCAAAATCTAAAAAGAAAAAAAGTTATGCGTGGTCATACATAAAAAAATATACGCGTCTACTTAAAAACCTCTTACGTTTTTGCGTCGGTTAAAAATAGGTCCTCTGGCAACTTGCTGTGCACTCGGACCCCATGGCCCAGGTGTTTTAACCCCAATCAGCGCAAAAAAAATACTTTCAATAAGGGTTTAGATTTAAACCGCTTGATGTTTCCTGCACCTGTAGAAGCACTGCACAGCCCACCGTACTAGGAAGAGAGGAGGTGCAAGGGTATCGACATAACAAAGGCTCACCCAAGATAATAAAAATTCTAAAGAAAAAAGAGGTCCAAATGATAAATGATTTTATTTCTGTTAGTAGGTTTGTACAAAAACTTTTACACGTCAAACATATTTTTTTAATTTAGATGAGGTCGGCTCTTCTTTTCTGACTATTCTGATAAGAAAGGCCGAAACAAACTCAGAGGTCACAGTCTCTTTTAAAGTCCAGACACAATCTTGGTCAGATCATTTGAGGACCATGTAGATTGGTGTCTAATATGGTATTTTGAGGAAAGAACCACACAGATTAAGTGGACCTGTCCTGTCAGTGCACGCATTTATCAGTAATCATGCAGCCCAACTTAGAACATATGGAGCACAACGATTCGACGAACAATACCAAAGAAAAGACATCTTGGTAGGCCGCATAAAGTATTCAAACTGCCGGCCGGATTAACATTAAAAATTATCTGAGAAAGAGGTGAAAAACAAAAAATAAAACATGATCTACACAGTCCTCACATTCACAACAGTTGAAACAATAATAATATTATACTTCTCCAAGTAAATATTGATGTCAAATTGTATATAATAATCATCAAAATGTCAAAGAGTGTTTGTAAAAACAAACAACAATATTCAGTATGCAAAAATTTGAGCAGGTCAATCCCAAGCTTTTGTCCTTAATATAATCTTTAACGGTATAAAAGGCTTTCAGGCACAACTTACGCTTAATGAATGATTTAAATTGATTAAGACTTAGATCTTGAACATGGCTTGGAAGTTTATTATAAAAGCGTATACATTGATATCTGAATGACCCACTTATTTTCTTGAGCCTTGTTGGTGGTACAACAAATTTGTGTTTGTTCCTAGTATTTATACTATGGATATCACTATTAAAAAAAAAAAATTTTCAAAAATATACTGTGAAGGCACAGTCATTACATTAATTTCCCTAATTTTTTCTCTGAGAGAGTGTCTCGAACTTAATTTATAAATTGATGGAACAGCTCTTTTCTGCAAGACAAAGATAGTTTGAATGTCGGCGGCATTTCCCCACAACAGAATACCATACGAAATTACACTGTGAAAATAGCTAAAGTACATTAAACGTGCTGTCTCTATGTCAGTTAAATTACGAATTTTTCTAACAGCGTATTCTACAGAGCTTAGGTTTTTCGACAATGTATCTATATGTGGGCCCCACGAAGCTTGGCATCTAAAGTTAAGCCCAAGAATAGTGCTATCTTTAGGATCCAATTCTTCGCCCTTTATCAACACTTTAGTTTTCATCTGCGTAACGTGAGGTAGGGTTAACTTAACGCATTTGGTTTTTTTTTTCATTAAGAAGTAAATTATTAACATTGAACCAGTAAACTACTTTTGAGATTGCGTTATTTACATCGTCCTTAACTAACTGCTGACGTTTAAGTGAAAATTAAAAAGTGAAGAATTATCCGCAAACAACACTATATCTTGATTACCCATTATGACGTAAGGCAATTCATTAATATAAATAAGAAACAAGAAAGGACCAAGAATTGAGCCCTGTGGAACTCCCATTGATACTATGGATCCGAGAGATCTTTTTCAATTTACGACAACACACTGAATCCTATTACTCAAGTATGAAATAAGAAGATCCAGAGCAGTATTCCGGATCCCGTAGTGGCGGAGTTTCCTGATTAAAGTTTAATGAAGCACGCAATCGAATGCTTTAGATAAATCACAAAAGATGCCCAAAGCATCGTATTTATTTTCCCATGCATTGCAAATATGGCCTACGAGTTCAACATTCCCTTGGAAAACCGAACTGTTCACTATGTAATAAATTATGTTGTGTTTTTGTGGCTAAAATTAATTCCTCAAAAATTTTCCTCAAAGAAACACGTCATTAAAAAACTTCAATTTATTCAAACAAAGTGATTTTTATGCGTATTAGATTTAAATATCTGCTATCCACTGCATTTAACTAATGATCATTAATAACTGCATAGGTAGGTAAGCAGTATTTTAGGTACCTACACGTTTATCAAATACTACAAAAGAAAAGATATTGACTATCCGAAGTCCAATCAATTTATTTAATTAGCCAATTTAAATCTGTGATTTAAAGGATTACTATGATTTACATAAAACTGGCAACAGAGAGTGGATAATTATGACATAGACGCAGAGATGGTCGAATCCACTGTTTTACAAAACACCTCCATTATATAAATATAACAGTTGAATGATGTAAACTGTAAAGGACCATTTTAATGTAAAGTAATCAGAGTTTTATGAAATCCAGTCTAAATACCCAAGGAATTGCGACCTCAGTCTTCCCGCGTGATTGGTCATAGTTCTAATTCAACCATAATCGATTGGTCAGGTTGCCCTAGCTTACTTACTGTGACTGATTTGGCATTAGAATCTTTACCAAACGTGTATAGTGACTGCAGATAAGCCATTCTTCATTACGACTGAATGCGGGTTGATTGAAAGTTGCTCAGCAGTTATACATAACGGAGCTGTTTTGTAAAACAGCTAGCGGTTATATAACACAGTAGAATCGACAATCGACCTACAATAGATACACCGTATCAAATCCTTTCGAGGAAATCAGGCGATCTGAATGTAGATTTGGACAACGAACCGTCATTGAGATTGGTAGATACCTTAGTAAAAACATTTTTTTTTTACAGTTACGGATTCCGGTTTAAGAACACCAAGAGGTATACTAACGGGCAACTCAGTAGATCTGGGCAACTACCACCAATGTCTAGACATCAATCATCAATTGGAAGACATGCACATTGAAGGCAAATACTGTTCAATCCTTGTGCCATTCAACCAGACATTTCAAGTCCCTCGCTCTCAAGATATACAAGGAACGCAGTTCGATCCAAGCTCGTTACGTTTAGATAACGAAACCATTACTAAGATTGCAGAATATCATCAAAGACGTGCAGAATTACTAGCCTTGAGTGGCAACTTTGATGGCTTTAAACATGACACGAGGTAAGCTGTTATTTAAAAGTTTTCCCACAGCGAAATATTTCCTTGTTTTGTTGCAATAACATGCATAATGTCATGTCATGTAAAAGGTGGAGAGCCGTGTCGTTGTGCAAAACTTCAGTTGAAGCAAAAGAGTTATATGACAAATTATGTTCAACGTAGTCGGGTAAAAAGGATCTTCCGCTGCTGCCGGCCGAATGGAGGCCATGTCAAATGTTGAAACATAGTTAAACTATTTGTAGCTTTTAGCAAACCGACTAAAGCCATTATCATTTCAGGTCTATACCGAGCAATCCTCTGACGAGCATGGTGTTCAGGCTGGGAATTTGCGTTCCAAAGCCATGCACTACGCAACAAGCAATTACTTCTTTCTTTTTCAACGTCTCCGCAGTAGGCTTTCAATACAGAGAAGACTATTGCCGACTTACTGGTGATAAGCCGTGGGCCCCCGCTGATTATACTGCAGTGTAAGTAGCAGTTATTCGATTAATCGGATGGAATATTTCTGTCTTATCTGGTTATTTTAATCTTATTAGGGCTGATTTTACCAAAGTCAGATATCTTTTATCCGTAGAATAAAATTTACGTCTGACAATTCTACTATGGTAAATCTGTCAAAAATCAAAAATTTATTCTCAGGTTAAGACTTATTCTAGGTATAAAAGTTTGGTGAAATTCGCCCTTACTTATGTATGGTAAGTTGATAATACATATAATCTGACAGAATCTCATCAATTAAATAGGTATCGGAAATACAGAGAGAAGACTTAAACCGTCCTATTATGTCGTCAGAAGTGTAGAACTTATACCGTCCAAAATGTTTCTTTGATCAACCTTTCCAACCTTTACGTTTTAAATAGATAAGGAATATTCTAGCAATTATTATTTTATTTCAGTGCTATATTTGCGGTGCTCGGATTTGTGACTTTAGTTAGTACAAGCTACGAGCTTTGTTACCGATTCCTATTTAAGAAAGGTGAGTGAAAAGTATGTCGTCAATATTTAAAATAACTGTCAGTATTACTAGTTTCACATTTAAGACATGATTATGTGCATTTATAACAATGACGGGTTTGATATTAACTTGATTTACATCGTTATTCTTAGTACCCGTTGTATAACCTGTTCAATAACCTTATTATTATTTGCAGATGTCAAGCAAATGAGTACACTGTGTCGATCGTTTTCTGTTTACACAAACGGACAACGACTCACAACATTCAGCTCTGGTGGTGGAAACTTACAATGTCTTGATGGGATCAGGACCCTCGCTATGATATGGGTCATAGTTGGACATTCGTTCAGTACAGAACTGTTTATAGCAAACCCTGTTGATTCGACAACGGTGGGTTGATTTTAATAAATTTTTCCCACTAAAAATAGATATAAGTCTTGTCTGAGACTTGATTTCCAAAGATTCATAAAGATTGAAAAACATTCTGGTAGCCGCTGGGCTACCAGAATGTTTTTCGTTACTGTTACTGTTCCGTTACTGCTGAGTAACGGCCCGCACTGGGCCCAAGTGATGGATTACGGTCCACTTCCTCTCAAAAAGAGACGAGGCCTAACCAGTATGCCAGCAGTGGGAAGGAAAATTTATGAAAATGCGTGATACTTATCATCAAGAGAGACAGACTCAGGGTTAAACTTATCTTGAATAAATTTAACTATCGCAACGTGTCCTACGTTTGACTGTCGAATGCAATACGTTTAGTTGATTGATCTACTGCAGCTGCTGTGATGATCTCTGAGTCTAATAAAATGATTGCATATCTTTTCAGTGGCTGTTTTCTGCCAAAGCTTTATGGATAACAGCGGCCACCATGACGGTAGATACGTTCTTCACCATAGCAGGAGTGTTGTTGGTCTATACGACGGCAGGGAAAATGAATCACAGTAAGTTAGATGCAAGAAGCACAGGGCGGGTGGATGTTGCATGAATCGAGGGATGCCTATGACCAGCAATGGATATCGGTCGGCTGAAATGATTATGATGATGAAGTTAGAATTAAAACATTCAACGTTTTCTGCTCTCTTAATGACATGGGGCTATATGTACAGGGTACTTCATAAAGATGGGTCAATATGCAAAAGTCCGAATTTGTTATAGGTTGAGAAAATTATTCTAAGGTATCAAACTTTCCGCTTACACGATCCTTTTCCGCAACATTATATAATAATATGCCGTGTTAAAGTCTCATTGGGATTCGATTGAGCATATTTATTGTTTTTAACAAAATCTCTGAGGATTAAAAACACCGGAATCATTGATAAATTTGATCTAATGTGTCAATTAATAAAGCCAAACGCGAGGTTACACAATATTGAACACGCGATATCGATTAAACTGTGCAATCTCTATTACTTATCATAATTCAAATACTGCTATCATAATGGAACCATACTAACAAAATGGAACCTGATTTCCGAATTAAACGATTATTATTATTATTATTATAATGACATTCCGATATATGTGTGATAATTTTGAAGATATTTTTATAAATAGAGGTGATTTGTAAAAAGTTGTTGTCATATTATATTAATAATGATAAGATAACAAAATATGTAGCCGTGGTGAACTTAGATCTTTTCTTACTACTTGACGAAAAAAAAAGTCCCATAACACATGGAATACATACATAAGAAACAATGACAAGACCATTTCAGACAAAATAACGAAGAAATTCAAAATTTAAATGATAAAAGATGCGTTTCAACGTCTTTCTTAACATAATTTCGGGTAACTTACATATTATATAATATAATAAGGTCACTGTAATGTTACAGTGACATATCATAAAATTGTCCTCACTAGGATGAGCTGTAAATACGTCAATGCAATACAGGAAAACTTTTTATTCAGTGCGCAAACTGTAACCATGAATTCAGCATATTATTCTAGACCCCTCACCGTTTTTGTATAACCAACGAAAAATTTCTGCGCTGGGGGGTCTAGAATGATATGCTGAATTCATGGTTACAGTTTGCGGACTGAATAAAAACTTTTCCTGTACATGAAAATATTGCTATCAAGCTCATCAATCAAAATGGTGTTGTGTCAGATGTATTTATTATGATAGAGCACGTTTTTCATGTAGGTAGGTTTTTAAACTTACCTACCGTCACATTATTACTGGTTTTCAGATTCATTATCATATTTAAATATATCGCCAGGAATTTAAAATTAAAGATCGAAGATAAACAATCAATTTGATGCATTCGAAATTCATTCAGCAATGACGTCAATTATATCTTATGATAATGATTATTTGTTTGGTGCTTTTGAATACCTAAAAAAAAATTATTAGTAGTAACATGACAATTTTCCTTTTCAGTAACGTTTCTCAAAAACCTCCATTGGTTCTACTTGAATCGTTTTATGCGAGTGACACCACTGCTGGCTGTGACTGTACTCCTTCAAACTTCTTACTTCAACCGCATTACCGATGGACCTTACTGGCTGACAGTTATCAGCCATACCGAAAGATGTCGGGAAAACTGGTGGTCCACCTTGCTTCATATTCAAAATCTAGTACACGTCGAAGAAATGGTAGGTTAATGATGTTTTTGTTAAATACCTTTCAAAATAATCTAGTAGTCGATACGAGGTGGTAACACCATCTCCTTAGACATTTTCCCAACTACGTTGGGGTCGGCTTCCTAACTTACTGGATGCTGCACAGTGCTAGTATTTTACATGGAGCAGCTGCCTATCTGACCTCCACAGTCCAGTTACCTACTGGGTAATACGACACCTCTTGATAAGACTGGTGGTTGTCAGACTTTCGGGCTTCTTACGACCAGTAACGATTTTCAAAAGTCCACGAATGGCAGCCGAGACCAACGGCTTAACGTGCTTTCTGAGGCAAGGAGGGGTTTCCCATCCATGGACCACCCGCGGCATATTCGACTGACCCGTACGGCTGTAATTATTTAGCCAGAAGCCCCTGTAAGGCAGTCAAATTCTAGAATAAACTTATGACAACAAAGCAAGATTTACCAGCGAAATTTTTAACTTTAGGAAATCTTCTCAATTAAGTAAAACCCTTCAAAGTATTGACTAATAAATCTTATTTACCCTCAACATAAATCATCAAACATAATTGTCAAATCGTAGCAAAGACTTTATCTTACCAAGATTTTAATATAGGGAATTAAAAAGTATTATAGTATTCTTCTCCATAGGAAACATCCAAATGGAATCGTGCACCTAGCTTCTGACGCTTCATAAGAGCCCTTGTACACACGGCTACACGTCAAGCTACACATTTCCAGTATAAGCTGATCTCGCATTGTATAGAATAACCGCACAGTGCGAGATCAGCGTAAACTGGAATTGTATAGCTTGATGTGTAGCCGTGTGTACGTTTATGTGAAATAAAATATTATGGTTTGATTTGATTAAAATTATAGCTTTGTAAAAATTTCAGTGTATCAGCCACTCCTGGTACATCGCCATAGACTTCCAGCTGTATGTAGTGTCACCAATAGTTCTCATTTGGGTGATGACTGGCAAGAAATACCTCGCTTGGATGGGTGTGGTAGGCGGACTTGCAGCTGTTCTGATAGCTTCTACTATATACAGTTTTCACATTAATTTGCCTGCTGGAACCCTTGCGGTCTCGTAAGTAATTTTGGGAACTATAAATTATTTTAATTTAGTGACAACCCTACTTCGAAGATGAAGGATATTTTTGAATAGCTAACTAATTAGCCTGTGTCGTTCCATCGCAGGGCAAATGCATCCCCGTCCCATTCATTATTTTTTTTCCTTTTAACAAAAGGCTAATCAATATAATTTCATTTAATTTTATTATAAAATGTAAGTACTTACAAAATAACAGAATAGTTTACTGCTAACATAATTATGGATTCTGCGAAAAACAGCTATAGTAATGTTTAATACCTACTCAAATAATTATTCGTTTTTTGTCGTTTACAGTCGCTTCTGGGAAATAATGGATTACATGCACAAATATTACTTCAATACCCTTGCACGAGCTTCTCCGTTCTTCGTCGGGCTGCTCTTTGGTTATATTCTCCACATTTACCGCAAGAATAGAATACAGATACCGTGGGTAAGTATATTGATATGGTCAAAGAGACCAATCCAATTTCGAACTTGTGTGAAAATCAAATGATAGCAAAAGAGTGAATGATAGTGCGACCGACTGGAATTGACTGAAAAAAACGTGTTGCGCCGAAGTAACATGTAACAAGAGGAGGAAGGTGATACAGAAAGACTGGCATTACTGACTGACGAGGAAAACACAAACGATATTAAAAATAAGACCTGAAATAGCTGTCAGCTGCAACAAGCTTCGTTGGGTCTCTAGTCAGTCGAACTATTCTCATAGAGGCATTACGTATGAGAAGAAAATGCTTTTGACTAAAAACCTCTTTATCTTCCAGATCCTTGCCATCATCTTTTGGGCTTGTTCTGCTGGTATATTGGGAGGAATTTTCTACTTCAAGTACAGAATTAAGCAGTTTGACTGGGACAACAAGCTGTTGGATAATCTGATGAATTCTTTTATGAGGCCTACTTATGCATGTGCCATATGCTGGTTAATAGTCGCGTGCCAGCATGGATATTCTGGTGAGACATTTAACCTTTTCTTCTGAACGATGAATATCATGTTACTTTTACACGCTTTATATTAGCTTCACTTGTATGTTTGTTTGTTTGTTTGTAACCGACTCCTTTGGACGCTATTTTGACCCAATTTAAACGGTCAGATTTCATTGAAACTTTGTAAACTTATCGAAGACCGATGACTATTCAATAAATTAAAAAAAAAACGAAAAATTAAAAAAAGGAAAAAAAAACACGTTTTTGTAGTTGGCAGAACTAAAAAATAGAAAATAAATAATAGTTTAAAAAAGAAAAAAAAACACTCTTTAAAAACCAAACTAAAAAAGGAGAAAATAATTTAATTCAATTAAAAAGCGTGGGGTGCTTTTTGAGGTATTTTTATAATCAATTAATGTCAAGCACCCCACGCTTTTTAATTGAATTAAATTTTTTCCTTACGTTATTATAATCTGTATTACTTTTCACATTTTCAGGTCCAATTAATTGGTTCTTGTCTCTTGAGGCATGGCGACTACCAGCTAGACTTTCATATGGGATGTTCTTATTTCACTACCCTCTTATGTTTTCTCTCAACTCGGCAATAGTAGCTCCCGTATACTTTTCAGTTGGCAATTTTGTAAGTATTTTGTTTTACTTAATTAAATGAGTTTTTATTTAGCTTTAGACCTCTTTTAGGAATTTCTTTTTTGATCTCAATTTAGGATTTAAAAAAAAATGAAAGTAGTCAATTGAAATCGAATTTTCTATACTCCCACTTATATAATGATTGTACTTCATTTGCTATCCAGTAATTTAAACAATTGTAATCGTTTCATGGATGTGCATACAGAGTTATGATTCTTGTATTTTATAAGAAAACTAAAATGATCATAAAATAATTCATGTTTTTTTTTAACAGACGTTTAAGTTCCTGTCCTATTTGGTATTGGCTCTGGTGTTTTCTTTCGTGTTCACTCTTCTTGTGGACTCACCAGTGACAGTTCTCTTTAAACAGCTAATGGACTCAGGTAATACAGATCCTTCAATTATTTTGCATTATTAAAAAATATCAGTGTACAGTTAGGAATGAATTCCCATCTTCTGTGGTATTTCATCAGGACGAACGAAAATTAAAATAAAAATTACAATTGATTAATTAAAAATTTCGTCACATGTTTAATATTTGTTTGAAGACTTAATACCAAATGATAAAGTTGTTCAAATATAACCTACCTATGCCTATCTTTACAAAATAAACTTGTTTATTTCAGCAAAGAGCACGAAACCGGCAGTTAAAGGTAGCAATCCAACAAAAAAAGATGATTTTGATAAGAATGGCAAAGTGACTGATTTTATAAACAAGAAAGATACAGATGAAACCGATGAAAATAAAATTAAACCTCGTGCTGAAAATGACCCGGAAGATTTAACAGTTAACGCCCGTTCTAATGAGATCGTAGAAAAATCGAATTTCAATGATATTGTTGCTGATGGGAAGGATGCTAATGACGATGATAATGTAGTGGTTATAAATGATAGTGGTGTTAGTTCTAAAAGTGTACCTGAAATTAGATAAGTCAACCGTCGAGTTGATGAGTTGAACAGTGAAAGAAATCTCTCAGATGTTGTTATTAATTTAATTCTGGAGCACACTTTCGTAACAGTCAATTTTGAATTAAACTGAATCATTAATTGTAAATAAAAATGTATACTATTAATGCAGGAGAATTAATTTCAAAGTTGTATTGCATGAATCTGGTGATATTCTGTTTAGTTAACATTTTTGTATTGAAAATGAGAACAAATGGTGGCAGATTTCTAAATAAATGACCACTCGTGAAAACTGGAGAACTAATAAATACATGACATGATATATTTAAAACGTCTCTTTATATAGTAAAAACCCAATTCATTATGTATGCTTTTGACTCAGATTTTCGTCACAGAATATAGATAATCATGTAGATATTATAAAGGTGCAACTAGACTGCGGTCCATCGACGTCGAACAATTGATATTGTTCTCCTTAAGACAGGTAGTCGCCTTTCCATATCGAAAATCAATACACCGTGAAATTGAAATGGTTGTTTTCCCGCGGCAGAACAACTTGCCATAAGGAATACTTAAAAATATTCATTAACTCTAAAACGTGAGAATCAATAGTAACACTAGAGGTAACTTGTAGGTACTATACTCGAATCACACGCGCCGCTAACAAAGGAAACAGCAATCCATAAATGTTCAAGGCAAAATAAGCTCTCGCACGTGGTGATTTTTCACAATTGTTAACCTGCCATTTTTTGTTTTTAATATTTTATTTATTTATAAAACGATTGTATTACCAAGACAAAACCATTTCGCCGGGAAAACAACCACTAAAATTTCACCGTGTATAAACTATGGTTACCTACTAGTGAATTCCACACTATAGTATGACGTTGAATGAAGAGAGAATCAACTTGATGGATGCCGATTATATGGTCCATCGATTACCATACTGGATCAGCATGGGCCCTATTAATTATGACTGGCAATGCGAGCTTCGGAAAGTACGTAAACCCGTTGGTCCTGACTGTCATTCGTAGAGCTATGAAAGTCGTTACGAGTCGCCAGAAGCCCGAGAGTTTAACAACCAGTCTTACCAAGGGGTATCGTATTACCCAATAGCTGGGTTGTGGAGGTCAGATAGGCAGACCAGATGCAGCTGCAGCCGACTCCAACATAGTACGGAAAAAGCACAGAATGACCTGTGTCGCCTGTCAGTTTTATTAAATAGGCCCCTGAACAATCGATGTCATCTGATCGCAGTCTAGTTGCACCTTAACAGTGTTATTTAATTTTAAGCAAAAACTAATATTAGATACAAATAATAACTAAATCTTTTTTTTTAACATTATTACAAGTACATAATTTTGTTAATATCACCTCATTTATTTTAGCGTTAATAAGTTGATAAGAGAGCACGAAAGGATTATTTTGTTAAAATGTATCATCCAAAAATAATTGTATTTTTAGTTTTATTAATTAAAATATTTATTGTTCGATGAATTAATTAATGAATGCATAAATGATGAATGATGGTTAGTATAATTTTATGTAATATACATAGGGATGAAGATTGTGATATTATAGGATTAAGATTTATATGTATTTAATTGAAAAAAAAAACGATATGAACAATGTACAAGTAATACTCGTATTAAAAATAAGTAGTAACCTTTTGTTTATTTGTACTCGCTACCTTTCCGTGTTTGAAGCAGTCTAAAAAAAGTGTTTGTTAAATATATCTGGCAAAAAAACCTGTGGCAAAAGAGCCGCAACATACAAAACAGGATAACATTTTTTTTTAAATATCTTAATGCACCTATACCTAATAGTGATCTGGGTACACCCGTCCCCAGCATAATAAGCAAGAAAACACTTAGCTTTGAAAACAACTTTTCACTGTAGCCCCAATCCTCATTTTTTTCCTAGAATTTACCTTATATTTTTTCATCATGTAAACATGAAAAAATTAATCTTTTCAGCAAGCTAATTCAATTCCATCAGCCCACCAGATTTTTAGGAAAAGAAAACTAGATCAACATAATATCTTGAACAAAAAAAACATTACTTACAAACGCAGCCACGCTCATCCTATCCAGAACAATACTTTATCTGCAAACAAACCACTCTTGCCTTTTATAATAAAATCCCCCTCTCCTCGTATTGTGCTTGAACCAAATACATTAAAAATATACCTTCGCCGCAGAATTTTTCCACTCTGCCCCACCAAATTGTCCCACTGATGGGGCAAAGTGGGATGTTTAAAATTTTAATATCCACTTTGTTCCACTAATCCAATTTGGTAGAAAAGATGTACTAGAATTTACAAATAATGCTATCAATGAATTATCTTCAATTAAACACTACCCAGTTTAATAAACTGATTAGCGGGACAAACTGAGCATCAGAATTTAAAACTTTCCACTTTGTCGTGGCACAACTTGGTGGGGCAAAGTGGAATAATCCTCGCTGTTGCTGATACCGAGATCGCATGCATTACGATTCCTTTTCTCCCCATTCTTATACAAGAGGAGAATGCATTACCCTTTGTAGGTTGACATCTGAAAGCATAAACGGTGCCTTGTTTGCACTTGCTTTTATGCTCTGTGAAAAAGATTTCCCGCATTATGCGGGGTTGTTGACCGGTATGTGGTGGGGTGTTTAAGATTGTGAGTGCGTGTGAGTGTGTGTGTGTGTGTGAGTCTGATGTGTGAGATTTGTTTGATTGATCGAGCCTTAAGATTTTACATGGAGTCTTGTTTTCTTTTGGTTATTATCATATATTAAAATTGTGAAGCCGAAGCTTAAGAAAATAACTAAGCCATTATTTAAACAAAGGATAATCTTCCTTAGTTGATAAAGTAACACTATACTCAAACTAATAATACATGATTTAAACTGCTAAAGCGTTTACGTAATTAAAGTAGGCACACAACCCGTTCATTGTCTTGAAACTTACATAACATTTACCAACTTAGAAATTATGTTTACGAAATATTACATAATCTATTTACGTCGGCAAATAACTATAACGAAATTGAACGTTTGTATTATATAAGTACGAGTATTCCGTTGGTAAATATTTTATTATTGAATTTAGCTGTCAATGCTTCAATATGTTGTCACTGTCATTTAAGTATTGAGAATTGAACAATGAAATACTAAAGTTGATGTAACCTTGTAATTTTAAAATGAAAAGGAAAATATAATTGAAGATGAATGATGACAAAGCTCATGTTTTGATAGCATACATATAGAGAATACAATCCCGGGATCCCGAATCCCGGAATCTCGGGATCCCGGCCGTTTTCTGACCCCGAAAATCCCGAGACTGTACTTGGCTAATCTCGGGATTTTCGGGATTGCCACAAACAGGCCTAGTTTGCCATTCCGTAGTCCGTTGCGCCTTGACAATGACTATGCCTAGAATATATTAATATAGCAGTCCCTTTACTCTAGAGCTACCTAAAACTAGAAGCTAAAAGGCTGGAAAAATGGTCCATAATACATATACAATGTACACACAATGACAAAAAACATCCCTTAGATGGCTTTACGGTACGTACTATACAGGTACCCTACCAAGCCCTAATAATATGTTTGTTGTAGAATTTACAAAAAAAGTCATTTAAGTAGGTATTCAAGCTAGGCTGAGACAATTCTTACGTAACCATAGTTTTATTATTTTCTCTTTTCCTAAAATATTGTGATTTGTGTTGTGCATTTTTTTAATAAATTATACAAGTTTTGTTTTTTTTCATTTCAGTCCAACTATAGAAACCACATAGTATAATCCCGGGATAATCTCGGGATCCCGGGATAACGCATCATAAATCCCGTAGTCCCGGGATTGAAAAATATACTCGGGATTGTATTCTCTACATACATATCACCGGCAGAAAAAGCACGAATACTTTTTTCTGTCCTATTCCTGGTGTAGTTGCCCGTTAACGAGATTTTTTTAGCAGTTCAGCTAAAAGATGGTTTGAAAAACATGGAAGTGATTAAATGAAAGACACTCTAATGAAGAAACACACTATCAATCGCAATCTGAATTATTTTGAAGGATTTGCCAATGGATTGCTTCATATTTTCGAAAAATTTGTCTGCTCAACAACATAAATAATGCAATATATGTTGTTGAACTGTTAAAATGAAAGCCATCTCCACCCTAGTATGTTACGCAATCACCTACGAAAACCTAGAAGCGAGCGAAGACACATCATTTACATAGGGGACATAGGTAGGTACGTGGTGAATTAATAGAATATATGATGATCAGTGATCGGATATTCGGATGCATATTTACCTAAAGATAGTTTTTAGCTATGAAAGTATGGAAGCGGCTTTATAAATTATTTGTAATATTTATTAAAAACCCCGGGATTCTTGGATTGCATAACTATTCAGATGTGTATTTATTTAAAATTACTGTTTAACCCGATACAAGTATGTGTATGAACTAGAGGAGGGGTGGTTTGTATTAGTTAAAACAAAAAATAAACAAACTACTTACCTAAATTAAAACTTTTTCGATACAAAAGCGCATTCCATGATAGCCAACATCTCAACTTTAGGTGAATATGCGTCCAAATATCCGATCTCTGATGATGATACAATAAGACACTCAATAAGATCCTAATCTTTTCCACCACTCTTCACCAGAACTATCTATGAAGTGTCAATACTTAGAACAACTACGAGACAAACCCAACAACAACAAAAGGTAAACTTTACTCCCATTTCATTTATTCACCGCTAAACTAGTCTGAAAGAAGACACAATTATAAGTCCAAAGTTTAGTTCTGAAACCCAATGACTAAATTAGAAGCTCTACTTAACGAATTCGCTAATTAAGTTGGAAAAGTTTGTTCCCATTAATTGGTGCCGTAAAGGAGTTCAAGACAATTAGCACATCGATTTTCAATTCGAGTGCGATATTGAAAATCGGTTTATTTGCTTTTGTCCGATTTTCTGGAGTACCACAAGGCATACCTAATCGGGAGATTTTATTTCGTGCTGTTTTTTTAATTGAAAAATCAGAAATTAATTCTGTAACTATCAAGCCTACGGCGGCGGCACCCAGCACCCTAATTGCATAACATACGATCAATCACAATCTGTTTCATTTTGTCAGTTCAACAATATTCTTTGAGTTATTTACGTTGTTGAGCAGACACATTTTTCGAACATAGGTAGCAATGGATTAGCTATCTGTTTCAAAATGATTCAGATTATAATGGATCGTGCTTTACGCAATTAGGGTGCTGATTGAGTAACATAGTATTAATCAGAATCTTAAACATGTTGAAGGTTATTTGCTAATCCACTCTATGTTTGAATGCTTAGCGACGTAAACAACGCCACGAATGTTGTAGTTGTAGCACTATCAAAATGAAAGCGAGTCCTACTGATAATGTATTACGCAATCACCTCTCTGGACAAAAAAAAATAAAAAAAGAAGTAGATCAAATAAAAACACTGTCATATTTTTCGTCAGTTAACTGAAGGCCAATTTTCCTAATTAAAAACGTTTAAAATCTCATCTCATTTCGGCGACAATCAAATGTCAAAAACTTGTCAAAAATGTATGAAAACTAGAAGTATTTTTGACGGATTGAGACTGAGATCAAACTGTGAATGTTCTTATTTGCCCCTCAGAAGCAAATTTAACTCCAATTCAAGTGACTCGCAATGGAATATAATGTTCGTTATCACATTAAAACTCACCATCGACAGTTCGCAGATGGAGTACACCTAAAAGTATGATATAATTTATATACTTACATATTTGTGATATGTACGGCGACGTCTTCAAAAAGTTTCCTGCGTTTACCTTCTCCAAAACAATAACAGTCGAAGTAAGAAACAATGTCTAATGCTACGACTACATTATCGCGATAACGCGAGCAACCCTTACGCGTTCTCTCTCGCATACCGCTCGACGCCGACGTCTCGTTGGTTGTACGCAAGACTACACATTAAGCTATACATTTCCAGTTTACGTTTGCACTGTACGGAAATCCTACACAACAACAACAACAACAACCTACATTTTGGCAAATAAATTACTTATTACTTACTTGTACTGGAAATGTATAGCTTAATGTGTAGCCGTATGTATAACAGCGAGCGCGTGAAGTGAGGTTCGCGTTATCGCGACAATGTAGCCGTAGCATAGCATTCCTGACTTTACCACATTCAATAAAGTTTCCAAGTTCACTCAATCACACACAATTTGTGCCTTGTTCCAACGCAACTCGTCTGGCCTTCGTCACATTAAATCAGGAGTTTGTCATCGTTGTATATTTGTTTGTATACTCGCTCAGAATGTCTTTCAAATGAATTATTGTTTATTCTGGCTCCAGTTTAAATAAACAAGGTAAATATTAAGACGGGACGTACCCAATCATTTTTAATTGACGAAGCTTGTTTAAAATTACGTTTTCTTGTCATGATCAGCGTTTTAATTTCAATTTTGGAGGATCAAGGTGTGATGTTCCTTCAACAAATGGAAATAAAGATCCTCCAATTTTACTACTGTTACTAGGAGAACTTTTGGATGCAAGTGTGAGCGAAGCGAGCTCGGGACTTGAGGCAACCCGACGGACAGGTTAGGCACGAAGAGGTGACGGGGAATCGTTCGCTCGGTTTGCTCGCTCACTTGGGCCCACGTCATTGCCTGCGTGTTAGGTTCCTATAAACCCTGCGGACAGAAACTATAGCTCCGTCGCCTACGCATTTTTATTATTTCTTGAAAACAAATTTATACTCGCCAAAACCCTGCGGACAGAAACAATAGCTCCATCGCCTACGCATTTTTCATTATTTCTTGAAAACAAAATACTCGCCACGTGATCTTTCTCACCCTTAATACTCCCACTATCCCGAACTACTTACTTACTAACTACCTACTTATCCCGAAAGAAATGTTAGTAATTTTTCCTCGGCACTTATGATTTTATAGCTTCTATAAAAAAAACTCACAAAAATACAGCTATTAAGAAAAAACCAGTTAACTTTTGCTCACCTCCTGTTTAATAGTTGTATACAGTATAGAAACTGTAGTGGAAATACTTGAAAGCTGCGTCCGATTCAATTCCATAAAGTGTACGCTTCAAAGCCGTTGGCGTATTGCTCCTGACAGTTTGGAAGTACGGATATATAGTGTTACAAACGATTTCAAAGTTAATGGGTCAATTTATGTCCATTTCTTTTGTGTTTATTTTATGTTATACTGACAAAAAAGTAACACAAATGAAGAGTAAGGGCAGAGTCACAGCGAAGTATTTAAAAACCAATTTGGTAGTAGCAAATCAGTTTAATCTTCTTAATTTTTGTAAATGCACGTCATTTTAAAAAGCACGCTTTAAAAACCAAACTAAAAAAGTAGAAAATAATTTAATTATATTAAAAAGCGTGGGGTGCTTGATATTAATTGATCATAAAAATACCTTAAATTAATTTCTACTTTTTTTAGTTTGGTTTTTAAAGCGTGTTTTTTTAAGATTCGCCTCGATAATTTAACCCTGCCGAGGTGCCCATTTTTTTTATCCGTCCACAGCTCAAATGATAAATTATAAGCTCATCAATTACAAACACTAGCTATTAACAAATTCAAAGTCAGCTACAGCACGTAATCTTCAGCGTCAGCTGTTTATCAATACGAAATTATACAAATCCTTTAGGCAAGATCTTAACCTCCCATAGACACGGAGGCGGCGCATAAATCAAATAACTTTTCAAGGCACGTCCTCATGAGTTTTGACCAGAGAGATACGAATGAATTGATATGTATATAGCCTTATGAATTCATGTCCTGCCTTCAAATAAATCTTTTAGACTGGCGGAGGAAAAACTTGCTCAGTAAGTTATTGTGTAGTTGTGAACTGGCTTTACGTAGGAAAACTATTTTTATATATTTCCAAGCAGATCGTAATTACAAAGTAATGTGGTTATTTTTAGATCTCGTTCTATTTTCAAAATTACAACTCATAATGTGTGCTGGACGGGCGTGATCGCTTGGACGCGAAGGGTGTGTAGCGAGGGTGTATACCTATCCAGGTTTTATCCCGGGGTGTGTGTAGGTCTCCCAGTCCACGCGGCGCTGACGTCCTGCACCTATAGACTCCAGATACCTTCAGGCCGGTTCTTCATGACGTCACTGGATGTACCAATGTTTTGAGATTTCCCAAAGAAACAGTTCCCCGACTTCGAACTAGGAAGTGGGTGTTTTTAACAACTTTTCTACCTGATTAAATAACACAAGTTTCTTACAAGTCTTCAGGAAGCAATTTCGGTACACTACTTGAACTATTAGAACCTTGTTGATGACTAAAAATTATTCGAAATTACATGGTTGCTAACGTACCAACAAACTTTACTGTAAAGAGAACCGCTAATTGCTTCCTGTTTTAAAGTTTAATTTGATCTATTTTTCATCATAGTTACATCAGAATTATGCTTATAACACAGTAATTTATTGAAATACATAAGACATGTTACATAACATTGTATTCTCTATAAAATCCCCTATCTCCTGAGATATCTATCATAGCTATATCTTTCCATATTGATAGAATATTTCGAGGAAAACTGAAAAATGTTAATAAAAATTACTTTATAAGTTGATTTCCTCGAAAAATACTGAATCGATTTCGAATCTAATTATAGACATCTCAGGCTGGTCCATAGACCTAAAACACTCTGATACTTAAAACTTTCCAACCATGACCTTCAGAGCGTGTCGCGCCCTGAAAAGAGGATTGACAAAAACTAAAGTAACACGACACACAAACTCAATTAAGCGGGTTTTATCTTAGGTTTAGATTATTAAAAGTTAGGTCTAGGGCTAGGTCTCAGTCTAGTTACCTGGACGTACTAAGAATCTATAAATTACGACTATATAGCCCACTTAAATGGGGTTTATAGGGGTGGTACTTACGGTTTTACATACCAGGCAGTTATTCACCACTGTTTATTGGTTAAACTATCACTATTATCACTATAAAAAAACTTATAAACCATTTGGCGACGCATCTTCGCGAACATAATGGAAAGTGTTCGAAGGGAGCCAAGGGAAGTTTGATCATCTTTTGTTTGTTACTTCGCTTTTAGAACACCAAAAATAAATCCAAAAAGAAAATGGACTATAGTTCTTATCATAACAATACTCCAACATTCTGCTCATGGTATGATTTTCTTTTTCATAAATTCTGAACTGTGACCCAAGAGCTGAATATATTTCTATGTGAACAACCCAGTAGCTGAATGTGTAATCATATCAGAGCAACCCTTATGTGCCACTGAAGCAGACCCTTACTCTCGAAATTGCAATCTATTTGGGTATGGGACGCATAAGACTTTTTGCCAACCTCACTTACCCATGAATAAGGAAAAAGTTAATTCTATAAAACATTTTGTATTCCAACACCTTTAAGACTCCCACGCATTTAGAGACGGGAATCCAAGCCGGATAGTTATCTGAATGAATTCTATGAAACTTAAAACAGGCTAACCACGAAATGCTTTCGCCGTTTCGACGCAAAACTTTCCTCTCAAATGTTTACCACGGTCGGACAGACCGCGCCGCAACAAAGCCAAAATTAGCCTGTGTTGCAAACCACGGAGCGTTCTTTGAACATTTTCTATAACAGCGGTCCCACTGACCTATTTTTTTATTATAATCGTCGGGTGTTTTAATCAATCCTCAATGAATGAAAGGAGTTTTAACGTTGGAACAGAGTAACAGACCCCTTTTACGAGATTGTTTCAATTCTTGTAATTTGCAATTCATCTGTGAGCGCAGTGTTTGGAATACTTGAAGTTTTAATTTATACCGTTCTAGTGGCTCGCCACTGGCTTTGCGAGCGTTGAATTAATACACCGAAATCTTTCTTTGGAGTTGTTTTTAATGATGGTGGTGGCGTAACAGATTCCTTTTGGAAGGATTGTGATTACGGCAAAAGTGTAGACGCCGTTTTGAGATAAAAGGGGACTGTCTTGTTAAAATATAGATTGACAACATTAAAGGACACTTTCAATAAAAAAGACTTCCAAAAATGACACTACAAAGTGAAATATAATTTAATTTTGGAATTCGTTGTCCTTGGTTTTGCACTTTCGTTTTATTGCCACCAACTTCGAAATTTTTCAGTCTGTACTTAGTGTTTTTTTTTTTTTATATGACCCACTTTTTTAACTGTGGTACCAAAAAAAATCCTATACCTTCGCTTGCTAAGTAAATAACAGTGTCAGGAGGTTATTATAACATCATCAACATACACTAAGTGGAATTAGTACTTAATATTGAAGCTAACTCAAAAACGACCTATCACCATCTGCCTCGCGTTTTGGGCGATTGGGGGATTTTTTTGGCGGATGGGGTCGGCTTCCAGTCTAACTGGTTCCAGCTGAATACCAGTATTTTACATGGAGCGACTGCCTATCTTACCTCCACAACCCAGTTAATGGGTAATACGATGCCCCTTGGTAAGACTGCTTGTCAGACTTTCGGGCTTCTGACGACCCGTAACGACTGTCAAAGATCCAACAGCCAGGACCAATGGCTTAGCGTACATTCCGAGGCACAGAGGGGACTTGGTATGTAAAGATGGTCACCCATCCATAGACCAACCGCGGCAAGCGTAGCTTAACCTGATCGATCGACCCGTGCGGCTAGTATTACTTAGCCACAAGCCTCTCAAAAACGACTTATCAGAACTTAACCAAATTTATATGGGATCACTCCACACTTGAGACCTTTCAGACGAGAAGTTCTGAGGATGTGTTTTTTTAAATAAACATTAAATATTAATTTCTCGATCTTTAACCTTTTGACTGCCACAGTCATGTATAGATGACAAACCAAAATGTGCCCAGCACGCTACGGTCACTACATGACATACTTATACGTAAATAAAGCCGCTTGGCGCCGAGAACACGTTTTTGCTTTTTTGACGTGTTGACGTGACTGTCAAAAGGTTAAATAGAGATCCTCCTCTGAAGGTGGTTCAAAATAGATTCACACTCTGTATTGATCGTAGTCTACGAATTCAACCATTTATTTATTTATTTAAAGGCCTTAAAACTATCCTTACAGGTACTTAACCTAATGCGATAGCAAAGTCACACACGCAAAATTAAAATTAAAGCACACAACGAAGATCATTATTTGTAACATAATATAAACAATAGTACTTTTGCGAATTCACTCCAGTAACATTTATTTATTCACAAAACACATACACTATCATCACAGGCTTACCTAATACAATAGTGTAGTTATAAATGGTTAAAGTTTTAGTAACAATAGCTTGAAAAGGTTAGACATAATTATATTATTACAAAAAACCAAGAGAAATATTACAAAATGCGGCCCGTGTGAATTCACTCAGAGTACAATTGAAGCAGTCAATATGTTGTGACACCATATTGAGTGTGTGTAGGGCGCGCGTCAACGGCGCGTGCTGCAGCAGGTTGGTGCGAGCGGGCGGTACCCACAGCAGATAAAAATATATCCAATTCGACCTGAATGTAATTGATAGTGCAAATTGTTCGGGTCAGAGGGGTTTTAGCCAGCAAGTTGGTCCTGACTGATGGTACGACCAGCAGTGGCAGGGGCCGTCGCCTTCACACATAACGGTAGGGTACGTACAAGTGCAACCGCTGCAGCACTCCCGGGTTGTGCTCTATGCCTCGGAGCAGTTTCCCCAAGTACGATACTAGTGTAAATTTGCGTCGCACCCCGAGTTGTTTGTACGCCACCATACCCAGTACGAATAGAGTGGGGTACATCAAAGGGTAAAATGGGTATACCCCATAAAGTTTTTCGTACAGATGGCGCGTGAATTTCATGTAATCTCCGATAAAAAAAATGATTACAGTACGCAGAGTACGCCAGAGTAGTGTAGGTGTTATTGTAGTGAGTGACGGAGTAGTAATACATCATTCATTACTTACGATTTACGATCCAGCTGAGATTCTGTCGCTAGGGGCGTAGTTTTTATTTATAAAATCTGATCTAACATTTAGGACACACAACAATGCTGCTATACTTGTTAATGATAAATGATTTTATTTCTGTAAGTAGGTTTGTACAAACACTTTTACATGTCATTGATATTTTTTAAACTAGATGAGGTCGGCGTTTCCTATCTGACTACTCTGAGAAGAAATGCCGAAACAAACTCAGAGGTCACAGTCTTTTTTAAAGTCCAGAAATAACCTTGGTCAGATCATGTGAAGACCATGTGGATTGGTGTCTGAAATAGTCTTTCGAGGAAAGACCCATACAGACTAAGTCAGAAATTGAGGAGCTCAACGATTTGACGAACAATACCAAAGAAAGGACATTTGGGTAGGGCGCATAAATTACTCAAACTGCCAGCAGGCTTAGCATGACGCTTTCTATTTCTACGAAGAATAGACAGTGCTTTTCCAATACAAAGTTACATTTTGTTTCTCCATTTTTGACATCGCACCGTAGATATCCTTCTACAATCTGTCATTTTGTCTTTCGTTTCTAACGATCTTTGTCTAGGTCCTTATAAATGTAGACTATTTCAGAAGAATATTTCTTCCCAAAACTGTCAAAATCACGCTGACAACAAACTTTCTTCTCAACGGCCACAAAGTATATACGAATATCTACAAAATCATGATTCGTTTAGAACGCATAACTGTGATAATTAATAGGATCTTCCGTGGACAAATTGGTACTCGTGCTAAGCTAGCTGACCATCATTAAAACCAAATGAGAAAATTAAAAACAAATAAACAAAAATAGAATTGAACTACCCGAGAGTGTCCAACTTCGTCATTTATCTTCGTTTTGCTCATCGCGATTTTTTAAAAATGTAATTTGGGTTGCAAAGACGTCAGTAGTATTTGCACAACGTGGTTTAAATGGTAATATAAGGTAGCAACTCAATTTCCACATTAATTTGTCCAACACGAATTGTTTCAAAGTTTTGAATATTTAGCATTATCAAATTTTAATACGTCGAAAGATAAGCTAACTCGTTTCTAGTTTACGAATTGGATTACAGTTCAGAACCCCGGGGGACGTCTGCTACCTGCCTATTACATTTCAATCTTGTTAAATATTCAACGAATAGTTACGAAACCATTTTTGGTCAGAACTGCAAAGTTTAGATTAAGTTCTGCTTAGCGTCGGCCTTTGGCGTCAACGTCTTGGTGTAGAAGTCAAATAAAGTCTATATTATCTCTAGGTTTTGCCAGTGGCTTCACCCGGGTGAAAGTCGAAAATATCCCGAAGGAACGTACTACCGGGATAAAAATTTCAATAAAATGTTACTCAATCACGCAAAAACGGCTCAACGGATTTGGATGTAATTTGGCACACACATAGATTATAACCTAGATTAACACATAGGATACTTTTTATCCCGGAAATATGTTCCGCCGAGATAATTTCCGACTTCCACGCGGTCGAAGCCGCGGGTGGATTCTAGTATTCAATAATGTAACATCGACTTTCAATCTAGATTAAGAAGTTTCTCAGATAGCAATCCACGTTTTGTATCGAGTTTTTAAATTACAATTTCGTTTAAGCTCACTATTTGAGGAAAAACTTAATTTAAAACTCAATAATCGCTTGCTCGTTCCTGCGAACGACTGGTATATAGATTGTGTCCTATTTCTGTTCCACGAATAAAATTTCATTTCATAAGAGGGAGGGGCTCATGGTTAAATAATAACAGATGCACGGGTCAATCGAAGGTTAAGCTAGCGTGCCGAGGCTGGATTGAGGACGGGTGACCATCCATTACGTATCAAGACCCCTCCGTGCCTCGGAAAGCACGTTAAACCGGTGGTTCTGGCTGACATTTGTGTATCATTGACAGTCGTTATGGGTAGTCAGAAGCGCCCAAAAGTCTGACAACCAGTCTTACTGAGGGGTATCGTGTCACAGTGTGATAAGCAGTCGCTCCATATAAAATACTGATATTCAGCTGCATCCGATTAAACTGGAAGCCAACTCCATTATAGTTGGGGAAGACTAGGCGTGAAGTGATTAGGAATGAAATTTCATTTCAAGCAGGCAAAGATTTAAATCGTAGATTCGCCGTACCATGTCAAAAGATGGTTTTTTTTTTTGGGTGGGAAATCATCAAATAACTTCTCCCGCTCTGGGTGGAGCGGGAGGGCGTGTCAGACTTTTACTGACTAAAACCCACCCGTGTTCCCTCAGTTGCGTGTGTGCCAGGGGCCGCGGTATCTCTTTCGAACAACCCGCACCCCTGGCAGGCATCGGCTCTTGCGGACCCCCCCATTTGGTGCTGACATCTCTTTGAGGCGCGCGTGGAACACAACGCGCCGTCGACCCGGGCTTGGTCCTTACCGAACAGCGAGCTACCCATTACTCGCCGTCCGCAAGCCCGCGCCTACGGTGGCCGGGAATCAGCCTGGGATTCCCGACGCCCAGGGCGTCTCCCGCGGCGACTACGGCCGTGAGGGCGCAGATACTGCCTCTCCCTCACGTGCGCCGCTCATAATTTCGTTTAGACACTTCTGTCACACACAATGTTGCAGTCTTGACTTGACTGTCATGGAAACGCCATTATTATTTCTCAGTGAGGACATTTTACGCGCAACATAGTACGTTGAGGGTGAATAAAAAGATTTAATTCTTTGGAAGCAGGACCAACCATCGGAGTTGTAAAAGTGTTTTTTTTTTTATATAAAAGCAAGCTCTGTCGATTGCTTAGCTATGAATTGTGTTCGATTTCGGTCACTATAACTTTGATTAATGGATAAGTCGAACACTGAACTACTTTTCACATTTTCGCAGACTAAAAATTCAAATACTATGCAGATTGATTCATGTTGACGTGTAAAACCCTCATTTATATAAGTTTGGCAAAACAGACAGCTTTGACTAAAGATCGTTTTTTTAAACTCAGATATTAATTTGACAGGTGTAATGTCTACTCCTACACTACAAAAGCAAACAGAAAAGAATTGATATGTCAGACTAGTATCTGGGATTAAAAAACGAACTTGAGTTATAAACTAACGAATGATCCGGTTAATAATAATTTCGTAATCTATGTTTGGACATCGAGACCAACCGTTACCTTGGGATCAATTACCGAAAACTTACAATAACAAAACTTCCGACTCCGTATTTAGTCATGTCCGTTATTATTTATTTCCATAAATAATTTTCCATAAACAGCTATAACAAATTGTCATTAGAGACTTTCCAATTATACTTATGGGTTTATTGGTGATTTAAGATTAAATAGATTTACCTTAAGGAAAGTCTCTTAAAAGGGAATTATTTTACTGATCCCCTAAAAATTGAGACGCTTTTTTAGCAATTTTCGCAAATTGGTCGCAGTAACTAAGCTAGGGCACCCCAACCGAATAAAAGCGAGCGGTGCTGCAGCAGCGGCCGGTGAGCGGTTCATCCAAGTTGGTCGCAGTTATTTTTAGGATCCCAAAATAGGAATCATTTTAGTATCACAAAAAGGGTTATCTTTCAATATTAATATTTTTGAGAGCGCAAAATGGGAATAATGAGATGGTAAATTTTTTTATCTAATAAACGAAATAATGTTGTCCATTTCGCGTCTTTCTTCCACGCAACAAAAAGGTCGTAACAGCCATTCAATAAACTAATGGAGTACTTTCATTAGCTTAATATGAAAAAGTGAGGCTATCGGCAAAAAGTAGCAGTACATACTACCTCTTTTAGAAGCGACACAGAACTTTTCTTTTGCCTAAAATCTCCTAAAAAAATCTAAATTTTCCTAGGAAGTTTTAATATCAAAATTCAATTCCAAGAACAGCACACAAAATGTAGACTATTCCTACATTATGTTCAATACGTGAATTCGTATCTCTGGTAATTTTAATTGGTATCTTTGAACACACTTCAGGGCGATAATACCCTGAAGTGTGTCCAGAGATACCTACTCTGTTGGCCGCTGCGGAGGTATGGTCACCGAAAGAGTAAGTAACCAGGGTCATCGTATATAGTTGAAATTTAGTAAGAAACCGGTGTATGTTTTCGAATAAAATGTAATTTAATTAATAGAAAACAAACAGTTAATTTATCAAATAAAATTTCCGATTGCTACCAGATTTATATGAGTCCAGTCCTGAAAAAAATGTACAACGACCCGTTTCTAATTATGAACATCTGGACGCTCCTTTATTGTTATCACGAGGGCCAATTTACTTAAACTTGTTGACGATTGTTTGTCTAATTTTTGTTTACTCTCGGACTTCGGGGCTTTAGACTGAAATTACGTTATTCTGTTCAGTAAATTCGACAACTTTCATCAAACAAATATGGAGTGTGGAATGCTGGATCAGGCGAAATTATTATAATATTTTTGTACTACGTATACGAGTAGTAGGTAGATAATTCCGTTATGTTATTGGGTAAATGAAAGTAGGTTGGGTTAGTATATTTATTTACATTAAATGTTGGAAATACAGGTGTTACAGATACTTTTAAGGCAGGACACATTCCGCGTTTTCCCTAATTGTCAGTTAAACTAAACCGTCTTTCGAAATAATCACATAAATCTATTCTCGGTGTCCTCTTGTCATGAATTCTTCTTCAGTTTACTAAAACCAGTAGTCTCTCAGTGGTCGAAATTCGGCCATAATTTGATAAAAATTTAGCTTTCTGCGCTCCTTTTCCATTTAAACTTTAACTGTGCCAAATTGCATACTCCTCCGTCAGCGTAATTTTCGTAAAAAGAGGTACGAAAACGTTCATGTATTAATATATAGATTAACTCGCTTTTCCCGCGGCCCCGTCCGCGTGGATGTCGGTTATCGCGTAAAAGGTAGCCTACTATGTCCTTCTCCATATCCCAGGCTATATTTCTGTCAAATTTCATGACGATCGGTTTAGCGGATTAGGTGTGAAAGAATAGCAGACAGACAGAGTTACTTTCGCATTTGTAATTATAGTAGGTTTGTTTTTTTCTTGAGTGGAAAATCATCAAATAACTTCTCCCGCTCTGGGTGGGGCAGCAGGGCGTGTCTGAGTTTTACTGACTAAAACCCACCCGTGTTCCCTCAGTTGCCTGTGTGCCAGGGGCTGCGGTATCTCTTTCGAACAGCCCGCACCCTTGGCAGGCATCGGCCCTTGCGGACCCCACCAGTTGGTGCTGACATTGTCTTTAAGGCGCGCGTGGAACACAACGTGCCGTCGACCCGGGCTTGGTCCTTACCGAACAGCGAGCTATCCATTACTCATTAGGTAACTTAGTTAGTAGTAGGTTTGTGCAGTAAAGTGCCTCACACATTCCAAATTTGACTTCTTTATCCCACAATCTTGGTTTTTACACAGCAGTCTGTAAAAATAATAGTGCATAAGTAATAGTCGTCAAATTGAGTCTTGCAGTCGTTATTGGACTTCCGAAGGCTGCAAGATAAACTGATTAAGAACTTTGTTCTCTCAAGTTGGGTTTCGTTGTCAACCGGAACAAGTTATAGGCCGATAACGATTGAGTGGTCTTCTTCATGTCTCGTATTAGCCTGAACTAGGCACATTTAGGTAAAATCCGGCCTGTTCTTTGCTGCCCATCCCAAGCGACACCCTAATCCGAGATCCCATAGAGGTGCCCTTAGCGTAAGTGTTTTGCCCTGGCTGGAAGCTTTTTTATAAGGACAGCCCGGAAAACTCCGTTTTAGGAAAAAATCACTGTTGTAGACAAAGTGCCATCTTTGTCATTGGTAGATTGAAATCGCAAAGTCCAAACTACTGAAGTTACAAATTTAATTAGGACCATTTAAGGGTGGGGAGAAGCTTTATTGATCTTTAGGAATTGTCTTACGAGGAAGCTACATCTTTTTGCAACGTTTCCCTTTTTTTATTATTTTTACATTACCAACATTTTTGTTCCTACATTACGGATAAGTTTTTATTTTTACTAAACCAAGTGTTATTTATTACATAATAAAGTTTTCTTTCTTTTTGGAAATCAAATTTTATTAATATCTCAAATACATTGCAAAATAATTTTACTATATTTTATTTATAATTTAAAAGCATATTGTAAATTTTTTGTAAATGTGAGTACCATGCATCAGTTTATTATGTTGTTTTGATGTACGTTGACTTGAAAAACTGTGGCAGTTGAAAGTATGTCATGCTCACTTAAATGGTGGTGGCTTGTGTGATCATTCGGTTCCCTAAAAAATGGTTGAGCTGGATGGTGCTGATCCACGCGTCAAGTTCGTGAACAGGCGCCGTCGGTTGAGACTGACTGGTCATCTCCTAACTTCCATGGTTTATTTTTAATCTTATATTTAGAATTGTATTTTTTTACATTGTTCTCACATATAGAAGAACAATAATGTTCCCAAGATTTTGTAATACCTAACTTGATTTAAAAGAGTGTCCTTGGAGTTTCTTGCCCTTTCTTCTCCATAGAGATCTACGTTTTGGAATGAGCACTTTTTGATAATTCAAAAGTGCCTGTAAATTGTTTAATTGAGGTAAATGCTTTGAGTTTGAGATTGAGTTTGACATCATAGACCAAAACTGAGATCAACATTTTAAGAAATCCAAATTTTCTTGGTTATAAACAGCTTCTGCGACGATGTTCAATAGCTAGTCGCTTATATCTTGCGGTGGTACACAGTTTAGAGTTTCACAGCGAGACCGGAATTAGTTTCGCGTTTCTGTTTAAACTATAAAGGTTTTGGCAGTCAATTTCGGTATAAGAGATTAGAAGAAATACAATATATCGCAGGTCTAAGTTACATCTTGTGATGTAACTTAGACCTGCGATATATTGTATTTTTGTTTTTCTTTTTTGTATTTTTTTTTTTTTTTTTTCTTTTTTTCTTTTTTTTTTTTTCTTTGTTGTTTTACTAAGTTTTCGTATGTCAGCATTGTTGCTGACATACGAAAACTTAGTTGAATGTGTTAAAAGAGTATTTATGAAAGAGACTACGGCACAAAGTGAACACTAATACAGACTCATCAATCAGACTCTGAATCATTTTTTCGAATGTTTGAAAAATTTGTTTGCTCAACAACGTAAATAACGCAATGAATTTTGTTGAAGTATCAAAATGAAAGCCATACCTACGGTTAGTGTGTTACGCATTACCTCGCTAGTTTTCGAATAGAGAATTTATAGTTTAGAACTTGTCATACTCAACTTCAGCATTTCATAAAAGCCCGCGAGATTTTTTTTTTTGCAAAAAACATTGAATTTCGCAAGTTACATAGAAGTAATCATCTTGCCACCGTTTTGTTAAGGTTACCTAATCTTTTCAACACGGCATAAGCTATTCTGTTATGGCGTGCGGACACGAGAAAAGAAGTAGTGCTTACAACTTTAAAGCGAGTTTAAACTTTGTTGCCAGTATCAGGAAGTACTACTCTTTATGTATAGGTATCTTTTGTTTTGTAAAAGTTGTATGTTTTCTTCGCATTAGCGTGTCAATGGCTTTTTTTTGGTTGGGAAATCATCAAAAAACTACTCCCGCTCTGTGTGGAGCAGGAGGGCGTGTCAGACTTTTACTGACTAAAACCCACCCGTGTTCCCTCAGTTGCCTGTGTGCCAGGAGCCGCGGTATCTCTTTCGAACAACCCGCACCCCCGGCAGGCATCGGCCCTTGCGGACCACACGAATTGGTGCTGACATCTCTTTGAGGCGCGCTTGGGACACAACGCGCCGTCGACCCGAGCTTGGTCCTTACCGGACAGCGAGCTACCCATTACTCGCCGTCCGCAAGCCCGCGCCTACGGTGGCCAGGAATCAGCCTGGGGTTCCCGATGCCCAGAGCGTCTCCTGCGGAGGCTAGGGCCGTGAGGGCGCTTATACTGCCTCTCCATCACGTGCGCCGCCTCCCTTTTGGCAGGCATTACTGCTTCGCAGAAGGAGGTGGAACATGTCAATTTTTAAATTTTCTTTATTTTTTTATAAAAATAAAACGTCGCCTGACGCTACGAATTTCTCCTGTATTGTGGGCGCGTTTACAAACATTTAAACTCACATACACAAACAGCCAGACCCGGAACAACTACTTGTAGGTCATACAAATATTTGTTCCGTGCAGGAATCAAACTCGCGACACGCAGCGCAGCAGTCAATCGCTTAACCACTGCGCCAACCGTGTCGAGTCGTCGTTGGTGGGGGCTTGTGGCCAAGTAATAACAGCCGCACAGGTCGATCGATGGTTTTGGTCCGGGGATGAATGACTATATTTACATACCAAACCCCTCCGTGCCTCGAAAAGCACGCTAAGCCGTTGGTCACAGCTGTCATTCGTGGACTTTTGACAGTCGTTCTGATTCGTCAGAAGCCCGGAAGTCTGCCATCGAGTCTTACCAAGGAGTATCATGTTACATGATACCCGGTCAGGTGCGCAGTCGCTCCGTTTAAAATACAGCTATTCAGCTGCATCCGGTTATATTGGTAGACGACCCCGACTAAGTTGGAAAAAGGCTGTGCAGATTATGATGTGGGTACGTTGTCGATTCGATACTAAAACTTTAGATGAGAAACAACTCCTTGGTTCCCCAATGTATTTAAGAGACAAGGCTGACAAAGATTACAAAGGAGACAAATATCCTCCTACATTACTTTAGTACCTACATTTAGCAAGAGCCATCGCATACTACAGGTAGGCCGTACCGCTCGTTTTTAGGGTTCCGTACCCAAAGGGTAAAACGGGACCCTATTACTAAGACTCAGCTGTCCGTCCGTCTGTCACCAGGCTGTATCTCATGAACCGTGATAGTTAGACAGTTGAAATTGTCACAGATGATGTATTTCTATTGCTAATATAACAACAAATACTAAAAAATAGAATAAAATAAATATTTAAGAGGGCTCCCATACAACAGACATGATTTTTTTGCCATTTTTATATATTATATAATGGTAGGGAACCCTTGGTGCACGAGTTCGACTCGCACTTGGCCGGTTTCTTATATTAAAATTGAGATGCGCGGCTGCCCGTTGCACTCAGCTTAGTTTGTCATTTACACAAATAAATGTACTTCAGTCCGTATTCACACGACCGCTTGCAGCAAGCATATAGGCATTCTGTGTGGGATGTATAGCTGCTCGCTCATTTTCTATTCAACATCGCCATGCAGGCTTCACGCACCGAGCCGGCTAGATCGTGGCTTCAGGCTGGAACGATACGATGTCGGAATTACGAATTTGACACGAAAATTTACGGAAACAGGAGCTAAAGCAGCGGAGGTATAGTTTAGAATTCTGTATAGTATCATCCTGTTTAAAATGAGTATCAGTATTAGGGTACTATCACCTGTTTTTACCAACACTAAACGGCATCTAAATAATAATAGAATGCCTACCTAAATAAAATGCAATGTCCCGAATGTTATTAGTAGATCTGTGACAGTTATCATGGGTAAACAAAAGCCTGAAAGTCTGACAACCAGACTTACCAAGGGGTATCATAATTATTACCCATATACTTGGTCGTAGAAGTCAGGCAGAAAGTCTCTCCATGTAGTATACTGATATTCAGGTTAAACTGGAAGAAGACCCCGACATGCTTTTAAAAAAGCTAGACAAATGATCAAGCCTAAATGAAAGGGCTCTTTTTGATTTTCAACGCTCGGCTCAGCCACAAGAGGGAATTTGTGAAAACGGGCATACGTTTTCTAAATCCACCAGTGAAACCTGCGTTTTCTAGATAACATTTATAAATTCGTCAGCTGCAAATCCCTCAGTGGACTTACTACGACAGTATCTTTGAATACTAGCCCTGTCAGTATAAAAGCTTTAAAAAGGTCAACGACCATTCTGATTTCAAGTAACAGACAAATCTCTTCATAATAAAACTTTACAGTGTCATCAGCCAGTATTTATTTCGTCAAAGATCGAAACGAACGTATAAAAACAAAATCCATTTTTATCCGAGCGTTTCAGAACGGCACGTTAAATCCGATGTGTTTTTGAAAAAGGGCTTTAAAGGTCGATTTCGTTCGGAAACTGGTATTTGTTGGGTTCAACGATATCTCTTGGTGTTATCTTGTAACTGGCTACACTCAAACCGAGAAATATTGCCAAAAACTGGTGGCGTATTTGAATGATACATTCAAACGAGCCTTTTTCTGTGGTAACTACCTCTGCTTTAGGTTTAACTTAATTCGAACCATACAAGTTCAATTCACAACTAATAATATCTAACTTATGGCTTTTGACATTTATGTAGCAATTTGATAGATTTGGTATTTAAGATGGAGAGTGTAAACATGTAAACAAATATACATGGCTACACTATCAAAATAATGTTTTTTTTTACGTTAAACATAGCTGGCTTCCTTTACATAACTAAAACAATATACCAACAGAGTACGCCATTACTGTCTTTATAATTAACAAAATTTAGCTTGTGGTTAAGCAGTACCTACTACCAAGACCTTCCGTTCCTCGGAAAGTACGTGAAGCCGTTGGCCCCGGCTGCTATTCGTGAATCTTTGACAGTCGTTACGAGTAGTCAGAAGCCCGAAAGTTAGACAACCAGTCTTACCAAGAGATATCGTATTACCCAGTAACTGGGTTGTGGAGGTCAGATAGGCAGTCGCTCTATGTAAAAACTTTTTCCGCCGTCACCGCCTTTCGAATTTAAAGTTATTTTTCACTTCGTAGTGTTTTTCCGAAAGTCGGTCGTTTTTTTTTTTCACTTTTTAGTTTTAGTACCTATCCCACACCAATTCGAATTTCATTATTCTTGGGGTAAAAAAAATGCATATTTATGCGATAGCAGCAATCGCGGTTGATTTGCTGTAATTTTTTGAAGAGTTCCGTTGTCTGTCTCCAAAACTCATCATCAGATCCATATGAAATTTTAATGGAACCATTTCGGTATATACCCCTTTCGAATAAAATAATATTTTGCAAATCCGTTTATATATTTATGACGGAGTTATGCCTGAACATATATTTAAAAAAAATACAAACATGTCGATTTGATAACCTCCTTCTTTTTGAACTCGTTTGAAAACTTTTGTGTAGCAAGAATATTTTTATGAACAAATAACACAGCTCGCAATAATACACAGATGTCACGAACCAATAACTTTCAGTTACGCTAAATCATAACGGTGAAGAAAAACATCGTCGTGAGAAAACCGGCATGTCCTTTTTTTTCTTCAATTAGCCTACACCGTTCCACTGCTGAGAAAAGGCCTCCCCCAAATCCTTCCAGGCATCCTTTTCCAGGACGACCTCCATGCAGCCCTTAAAATACACGTCTAGGTTATCACGCCACCTTTTCTTGGCCCGGCCTCGGCGGGCGGCGCCGTCCATCCTCGGGCACCCACTGTGTGGCGACAATTTCCCAGAAGTCACTGTGCATGCGGCTGGTGTGACCGGTCCAGTCCCATTTTACCCTGGCAGCCTTTTTGCCTACGTCTAGGATTCCCGTTTTGGAGCGCAGCGTGGAGTTTCGTATTCGGTCGGTTCGTCTAACGCCTAAAGTGCTGCGCTCCATTGCTCTAGAATGTTTAGAGCAACGGCATGTCCTAGAACTGAAAATTCGAAGACATGTGCGTTCTACCGACCCGAACTGGGCCCGCTTGGTAGATTACCACCCACTCTCTCTCTGACTGCATCCCAGCAGTTAGAACATTATACGCAAAATTCAAAAACTTCTTTCTCTTGAAATAAGAATTACAACTTAAAGCAATAAACCTATTTCAAATTGATTTATAAAATTATATGATCAAATCACCAAATCTTGTGAATCTGGGGAAGCTTGCTTAAGTGTAAGGTAGTTACGCTCGTGACTGTTCCTACATACTTAATCCTTTATTTTTAATTTCAAGCTGTAAATCCTCCGCTAACTGCTCAGTTTCCGTGACTTTAGTGCTAACAATGAGTGACAAACGATAATCAAGATGGCAGCCAAACAGCAGACTGTGAGCCAAACAATTGCCGATCAAGATGCGTACGAGCCAAGTTTAGCGAGATGTTAGCTAACTTGGCTTTGTAGGTAATATTGGGCGTACACTGTGTTTCTATCTTTGGAATAGTTTTCTTTGTAGATTGTGTAAAGCTTCAAGATTTTCGAGCGTAGAAAGTTTGTTACCGTCAGCGACAAGTCTATTAAAATTCCAATTAAAAAATATGAAATGCCGAAATACAATGTTTCGTGTAGTTTTGTCTTAATATACAACATGTCCCGGAATTAACGCAGACCACCAAATTCTCCAATTATAATATTATGTTATATTCATAAGACATACAATGAATAAATATGTATATTCATAATATTATTTATTATTATATATATTATTCATAACATTAATGTTATTTATAATATTAATATTATGTACTAAATCATTTATTATATAATAAATATTACAACACATACATAACGATTTACGCACGCACAGCAGGTACCTACTTCATAAATTTTGGTTTGTTTTGCACAGCGGAAGTGTGACTGTAATTTACGTAGTTTTAATTATTTTTGAGATAAAAAGAACCTTTGTTAAAAATGACAGAAATCGTTTCAGTAAACGATTCTGAACAAACTGTGTTCATAATGTGAATCAATTCAGCTTCACGTTGTAAATGATGTGTAAAAGTAGCAAGCAGTGTTAATCGACTTACTAACCGACGAAAAATGTCTACCCGACGAGGTTTATACAATCATGTACTGAATTCATGATTTCAGTTTGCGCGTCGATATTCCTGCCATCCTGTATACCTACATTTAAAGGCACACCTATATTATTCGGCACTGTAACAATACCAGTAAGTACCAAATATGAATTTCGCCGCATATAAATAACCCTAGAAAACCCAATGTAACCCTAATTATGCCATCTCCTAGTCTCAATCTCACTTGTTACCGAATTCGAGCTCAATTACTAGTTAATTACATGAAATAAGTGCCTTTTCATCCAGGGTTGAGCAATAACCGTTATAACCAAGGGCAATAACCGAATGTCTTTGCAAAATAATACGGTTGATAATATTCAGGATGTTACAAGTCGGTTTAGATTAAAGCTCCAGATAAGTCTATAATGACATTTGGGGAAGGCGTAGATGGCAGCATACGGCATTTTAGACACCCCAATCTCTTGGGGTTTCTAAAATGGTGTGTGGTGTCTTGTTTGATGTTAACCAAATTACCGATACCTGCCACGCGTTTCAGAATTTCACGTAGGTAATCTTATTTGATGGGCGAGTAGCTTAGATACCGTAGTTTGTTATTTATGTACATATGTCCACAAATAGCTGTACCTAAAGACCAAACTAGTGTTGTTTATGTAGATTTTGTATTTTTTTTTATTGTTATTAAGAATCGGAGAAGTTTAGTGTTGCTTGTAGTTTTAAAAGTTATCATACACAAAATGCAGGATCTTATCAGAACGGCACCCTAATTACGTAATCCACTATTCAGTCAATCGATCATTTATTTGCGCTGAATTTAGGTTATATAGTTAATTTGATGTGAAGATGTATATTCATTTTTCATCATCATTTCAGCCGAAATACTTCCACTGCTGGACAAAAGCCTCCCCCAAAAGGGCGATTTTGCCATAATCGCCACGCTTAGCAGGCGAGTTGGTGATCGCAGTATGGTGGTAAAATAGAACGCTGCTGCCCATTCTCTAGTAAGTCCCTTAGTTGCCTTCTACGACACTCACGGAAATATAACAATATTCAATGTAAATTTTTGCCTATTATCTTTTTTTTAATGATTTTTTCTTTTCTTTTTTAAATTGTAGTTTTAGATAATGTAGATACTGCTAGATATTTGTTTGGCAATGCATGTTTCAAAATTTAGATTGTTTACTATTAAGTATTGGAAGTCAATTCCTAGGCTACAAGGTTGTGTCTATGTAAGTCCTGCACCTTATGAACCACCAACTTCCAAAATACAAGCTTGACTTAGTTTGGGAGTTGGTAGATCATCTATTATGTGCTGCTTTACAACCGTCAAACAACATTATAAATAATTTGTAATTGTAAATTCCGGTTGTACTTTGAGAGCGAAATAAATTATTTATTTATTTACATTAAAATACAGGTGGATAGGCGTGAATCATTTTGAAGGTTATGGCTAATACATAGCTTCATATGATCGAAAAATTTGTCTGCTCAGCAACTTAAATAACGCCATAAATGTTGTTGAACTGTCAAAATGAATCCATTCCTACTGTATGTGTTCTAAAGACCAAAACTATAATATATGCTTTGAAATTCGTTCCGCATATCCAATAGTGCAGTTGAATGACCAGTAAACCGAATGGTGACTAATAAACAGTTTCTGTGGCGTAAAACTACTTTGAACACTTATTTACAAGATCAATATTTAATCTTAAAAATGAAAGGAAGGAATGTTTGACTACTACAATAGGTATATTTAAATAATTTGTTACGTTTCGTTACACCATCTGTTTAAAAAATATGCTTAAAATAGTCATAGACAGTTGGTCAATTATTTGTTAAAGTTAAACAATGGTTGTTTATTAAGAATAATAAATGCCACATCAGCTTAAAAACAAGTTTATTCGAATAATAAAGAAAACATAACATCACGCCTAGTCTCTCCGAAGCGTTAGGCAGACGTGTTCCTATGGTATACCCACATTTCGACAGTAATCTTTAAATCCCTTGTAATAAGCAAGCTTATTGCCATAATATATAAAAAAGAAAATATAAAATCACGAACACAGTACAGAAATAGCAAACAGCAAGCAGTAGATTGCCTGATAGTCTGATACAGAGACTCCTCCGTACCCTGGAAAACACGTTAAGCCATTGGCCCCAACTGTCATTCGTGGAAATTTGTCAGTCGTTACGGGTCGTCAGAATGCCGAATGTCTGATAACCAGTCTTACCAAGGAGTATCGTATTACCCATGCACTCTCGCTCCGTACCATGGCCTGGACCAGGGCCGGACGCGAGAGATCGCCGCCGTCGATCGCCTCCACGAGGACACGGCGGTGCTCCGCCCAAGCCGGGCAGTATGCTCCACCGTGTCCTCAGGGTGATCTTCGCAGTGGAAACACCCGGGTGTTTCCTCCCGCTTTATCCGAAACAGGAACCTCCCGAAACAACCGTATCCGGTGAGGACCTGCGTTAGGCAGAAGGTGAGGACGCCGTGCCGCCTCTCAAGCCACTCCTCAAAGAGGGGACTTACCGCCGCTATCGCAGTTACTGGAGGGTGGAGGTCAGATCCGGTTAGGCTGGAAACAGACTCCAACATGGTTGGGAAAAAGTTAGGCAGATGATGATGGAGTCTGATCCAGGGAGTGCATCTAATAACATATTAATAGAAGGTACTACTTTCTGGATCCAAGGACCACTGGAACTACATTGAAATCTAAAATTATTCAAATCGAAATGTTTAATACACTTCCAAGCTGGCGATCCTCTACAGGGTGTAACAGAAACCCTATTACTATCCTTAAGCACTAAAAATAACAGCTGATATAGAATCACCTTACATAGTTTCAGCTCAAAATAAAATACTCTAAGAATTGATAACAAATTTTCGGTTTCATATGTTTCTTAAATTCAAATCATAACAAAGGTGTCATCGCACTACGTAGGTCAATAACATTCCACGCGTTACTTGCCAATATCACGATAAATCTCTTCCGAGTGATGTGTTTATTTCAATTTGAAAAGTTCGGTTTCTGGTATCAAAGTATTAAACGATAAATGATAAATGATTTTGTTTCTGTAATTAGGTTTGTACAAACACTTTTACACGTCAATCATATTTTTTTAAACTAGGTGAGGTCGGCGTTTCCTATCTTACTACTCTGAGAGGAAAGGCCGAAACAAACTCAGAGGTCACAGTCTTTTTTAAAGTCCAGACATAATGTGGTCAGATCATGTGAAGATCATGTGGATTGGTGTCTGAAATGGTCTTTTGAGGAAAGAACCACACAGATTGAATGGACCTGTCCAATCAGTGCACGCATTTATCATTAATCATGCAGCTCAACTCAGAACTTGATGAGCTCAATGATCCGACGAACAATACCAAAGAAAGGACATTTGGGTAGGCCGCATAAATAAAAAAACTCAAACTGCCAGACCATGATTAAAACTAAACGAGAAAAAAAAAGAAACCAAACAAAAATAAAAACACCCACACAGTCATCACATTCACAATAATTAAAGCAATATAATACTTTACAAAGTAAATATCCATGTCCTAATTTAAATAAAATTCATCAACGTCGATGTCTACGAGTAAATTAAAAATTCTCATAACTTCCGAACATGTAGAGATAGGATTAAAAAACCCTTCCAATATCGTTTGATATCATCTAAAAAAGTGCTGTCGGTATGCATATACCCTTTCCGTTACACGTTGAATAAGAACAATTTGTTTTATCAACGAAAATAGACAATTATTTAAGATATATACATATATTTTGACCTATGTAGGAAAGCAGCAATGAAGCACAATGGGCCTCATAAGGAGGCTTAAAGTCACCCAAAGGGCAATGGAGAGGGCTATGCTTGGAGTTTCCCTGTGTGATCGAATCAGGAATGAAGAGATCCGCAGGAGAACCAAGGTAACTGACATAGCCCGTAGAATTGCCAAACTTAAAAGGCAGAGGGCAGGGCACATTGCACGCAGAACAGATGGCCGATGGGGTCGAAAAGTTCTGGAGTGGCGACCGCACACCGGAAGACGTAAAGTTGGAAGGCCTCCCACAAGGTGGACCGATGACCTTGTGACGGCCGCAGGAGTCCGCTGGATGTGGGAAGCACAGAACCGGTCGAAGTGGCGGAGCTTGGGGGAGGCCTATGTCCAGCAGTGGACGTCTTTCGGCTGAAATGATGATGATGAGGAAAGCAGCGAGGTGAAAAGTAGTGTTATTGAACAAAGTGCAAATGTCAGATTAAGATCTAAGATCTTAATTTTTCTACGAGCTTGGCTTAATAGATGAGAAACATGATTGTACTTTGAAATTAAGTGTAGATTATAACACTGCATCTTCTACCTAACTTGAAAACTTTTAAGATTTATTGTGAGAGTCCGTAGCTACCACGAGTTTTTAAGAAGTAAGATAAATTAAATAGAAAATGTGTGTTTAAAACTTTTCCCTACTATAACTTGCTGTGGTCTAATTATTTTGATTGGTTTCATTGAACAAACTATAATGTGCAACAAAATACAATACGCGCTATTATAAGTCAAGTGATAATAAATGATTTGTTATTTTATTTCTGTTAGTAGATTGACATATCAATAATATTTTAAAAACTAGATGAGATCGGCGTTTTCTATCTGACTACTCTGAGAGTAAACTCAGATATCACAGTTTTTTTTTAAAGTTCAGACATAACTATTGACAACTAGTGAAATGTCGACTAATAGAGAAGTATAGAAGAAAAATAAATATTGCGCCGACCCCATAAAGTAAGATACTTATGGGCAGGAGAATGATAACCGTTAAAATTCAATCAATATAAAAGTTCGACACCACATTAGATCATCAATTATCAGTACCAATCATACCTTAATGATCAGTGATTTTAATTAAAAAATTCCTCATGTTAGTGGTGAGTGATAAGAATCATGTAACAGTCCATTCACAGTTATTTTACGACAGATTTTGCATCAGTATCAAACCACAGTGATCTTTATAACCGTCAAAATAAGGTTGTTGTTGGGTTTCTGCCACTGACAAGTCCGGCAAAATTACAGTGATCTTAATTCTCGTAACAATAAGGTTGCTGTTGGGTTACTGCTGTCAGTGTAAAATAATAGTGAATGTATTGCACTATCATTCACACGTCTAAACAATATAAGTGTCACTAAAAACCGAACCATTCATATCTCTTTTCGCAAAAGGACAAGTTCAAATTAGAGCAAAGTTGAGCCGTTGCCGGAAACAAGCCGGAACACTGGACCGGACAGGACCGGACGCGCGCTCGGCGTTTGTTAGAGGACTACTGACCCCTTTAGACTGACGTATAAGTACTTACGGGCATCGGGAACTGAGGCAGGCGTACTTATGGACACTGGGATTTAGGGTATTGGTACTTATAGACGGTGAATTGTAGCAAGTCCCGGGAAGTGACTGATCAATCCGTAAGGATTTCGCTTTGAGAACGAATAAGACAAGCCTAGTGATTATGTTTTTTTTTTGTGATGTGGCTGTCCACGGCTTATTTAGCTACTGATAAAGATAAGATACCTAAGTGATACTTCATGATAAATAATTTGATTTCTGTAAATAGGGCAAAATTAAAACAGGATAATTAATTTTATTGATTATGATAAGGCCTCTGACGCTGCAATAAAGTCCATACAGCTATCATATAGATGTACTTAAGATACCAAAAAGATTAAGAAAGATTCGGAAAATGAAGTAAAAACGAGTCGGTTACTACTATGACACAATCAGTCATCTAAGTGATTTTGTAAATCCTGTCTGGTCTTCCTGCAGGACACGTTTTATTTTTATGCAGAGAGACAATTTACCATTGCTGTTTTGCAATATTTTCAGACGACAGGAGCAAGTATATAGTTTCAAAACTTCAGGACAATCTGTAGCTTATTCATACTCCAAAGGCCTGAGATACCTACATATCAAACAAGGTAGCTACACGATGTATTGGGGACTGCGAACCGTTCCGGTACTTTTAAAGGCAAGGGAGAGAAACATACTATATTATATGTGCTATGGGTACTTTACACTTCGAACTCAACTGGGTTTTTGCCCTCCGGCGTAATGTAGCACAAAAGGTTACTTTTACATTATGTCGTATGCCTCTATACGGGATGTTCCTGATTCGACTTATTAAATACGTTAATTCATTACTGGACAATGCACAGCCTTTACCGCTGGGTCTAGAAGCACCAATTTTGCACAAAAGTAATTTTTTCGACAAAAGTCTGCACTAAGGAACGATTTTTCAAAATTCAGCCCCTAAAGAGGTTAAATAGAGGATGATTTGTATCAAAGTTCGTCATTTTCATTGATGAGAATTCCCATCGTGCACACAGATTGTACAAAATAAAAGACGTTTTACTGACATAAGAATAATAAAATAAATGAAACTATGTATTCGAGTTAATGTACCTACATAAGAGGACAACGTGCAGATAATCATAACAGTTCACTGGGAAATATAACATCTTCAACTCAAATAACATGTGACATCTGCCAACCCGCACTGGATCGGCGTGGTGGATTATGGCCTACTCCCTATCACAGAGAGGAGGCTTGATTCCCAGCAGTGGGAAAGATATCTATATAAATAAAAAGAAAAGTCCTGACTGACTGACTGACTCATCAACGCCCAGCCCAAACCCTAGGACCTAGAAAGCTGAAACTTTGCACAGAGGTTCCCTTTATAATGTAAATAAGGAAGGATTTGTCGAAATTCAACCCGTAAGAGAGTTAAATAGGGGATGAGAGTTCCGCGCGGGCAAAGACGCTAGCAAAAGCTAGTATGCTTATATTAACCTTATTACCTACTCTAAAATACATGTCCTAGGAATTCCCTTGACCTCCTATATATTGTAAAAACTGATTAGCATACAAACTGCTCATAACTTTACCTCCCGCATTATTTACAAAAAAACGCGATCACAAAATCGGGAACATTACTGCCATATCACACATAACTATCGGAAGATACTGCGGACCCAACTTTTATGTGCCACCATTCGAAGTGAAATAGGCGTGACTGTACATACATATGTGAATTTTGAGGAAAAATGGAGCGTATCTAGTAAATTATCGCTCCGTCATAACGGGCGGAATGTCCGAGGGTCGGACTCTAGGGGGCTCCTTATCAAAAACTTGTCCGAAAACTTACTTATTTGTTTTTATCGTCGTCTGGTTTATTATATTCATGCTTTATTCGGTGTATTCTAGTGTTTATTTTTGGGTAAAATATTGCTTTGACAACTTTTTGTGTGTGTCGCAGGCAGATTGTATGATTCGCACAAATCGGAACTAGTCGCTGAGAAATGTTACTTTAAAAAGCGCTCGCCGGTCACAATTAGTTGCAAAAATCATACTTACGCATACCTACAAATATACGTAGGTATACGTTACGTATACCATTATATATAAATACAAATCCTAAAACGTCAGAGGTCATAAATGTAATCGTGCAATGACTATAGGGCTTATTATTAGATACGGACGAGTTAACTCGCCCGAATCGGGCGAATCGACACTGTTATACAGTATTTTTATAGGCAACTCGCATGGAGTTAATTCACTTGTGGGCGAACTCCAGAAATACGTATCAGGCAATTGGATCGTTTTGTATTATATGCGATGTCAATTCGCCCGTTTCGGGTGAGTTAATTCGTGCGAATCGACTAGTAAACCGACTGCACCAATCTACAGTAGGATCATCATCATCATATCAGCCGAAAGACGTCCACTGCTGGACATAAGCCTCCCCCCAAAAGGGGGATTTGCCATAATCGCCACGCTTGGCAGGCGGATTGGCGATCGCAGTATGGTGGTCAAATGCATAGAGAACACTGCTGCCCATTCTCTAGTAAGTCCCTTAGTCGCCTTCTACGACACCCATGGGAAAAAATGAGATGGTGCTATTCTATTATGTCCGGGCACCACACGGAACACAGTACAGTAGGATATACGGTCACAATAAATACACTTTTGTCGCATTTAGAAACATTTTTATACCCACTATAAAACTTACAAAAGTTGCAAACTGACCGTCAAAGCAGTAGTGGGAACAATAAAATTAATTCCGAAGAACAGTTAAGAAGCGTCGGACCATTCCAGAACTGTCCAGCGCCATCTGAAAGTTAAAAAGCTGTAAAATATAAAGCTACTCGTATTTTTACCGCTGCAAAATGAGAATCTTTGGAAAACAATGCGCTTGCCTCGCGTCTTTCAAACATTTCCCCTTTGAAATTCCCTCTTCAAAGCATAAACTGGAAACCGGGTTTTTTGAAATATTGTTCACAACTACTAATGGAACATGAATTTTTAACCTACTTCGATAGGAGCGGCCTTCTATGACGTCATGGTTAGTTTTACTTCGGTCTTAGAAGTAGTTTGAAACCAATATTTGGGCTCGCCCCGTACCTATTACATGGAACTTTACCATGATTGTTGAATGTACAGTACGCCTCTGCTTATCCCTTCAGAGAATACAGGCGTGGTATTTATTAATAAATATATAGGTACTGACACATAAATACATTCTACATAATTATTAATATATAATTTATTTATACGAAAGTTTACCTATTCAGAGGTATGCCCTTAAAAACAATATACTACCAGGTAGAGGTATACTTTTCATCCCAGTAAATATCCCCTCAGGAATCCTACCTTATTTCACATCTATAAGACCAAGATTAGTGTACCGAGCCGCTATTTAAAACCGCATTTGGCAGAAATAGTTGATATAACTGCACTTTGTATTGGCAGCGTGCCAGAGCATTGCTTAAGTATTTACTTGTGTAGCAACAGTAATCTTTTGGCCTAGTTAGCTTAGCTTTTCAAACTAGTTTTATTTACCAGCTTTTTTCTGTCCCACTGCGGGGCAAAGGCCTCTTGTTATACATAAAAGCCACGAGTATTAATCAGTAGGCATGCTTGCGGGTTGGTGATTTTAAGCGTATATCTATGTATATGTACTAATAATAAGCCAAAGAGCTTTTTCGTTATTTATTTTTTTGACCTATTATTTAGAACTAACATTAACAGAATGGCAGTGGAGAGGGCTAGCTCGAAGTTTCCCTACGTGATCGAATCAGGAATGAAGAAATCCGTAGGAGAACCAAGACAACCGACATAGTCCGAAGAATTGCCAAACTTAAGTGGTATTGGGCAGGACACATTGCTTGCAGAACAGATGGCCGACGAAGCCAAAAGGTTCTGGAGTGGCAACCGCGTACAGGAAGACGTAGAGTAGCAAGGCCTCCCGCGAGATGAAACGATATGGGAAGCATAAGACCGGTCGAAGTGGAGGAGCCTGGGGGAGGCCTATGTCCAGCAGTGGACGTCTTTTGGCTGAAATGATGATGATGAACCTTAACACACAAACACACACACTAGATTTTAACATTATTTTTGCATTTGATAGCCTAATTCATGAGAAAACCTATAAAAGCTATTTCACATCACGCTAGGACCCTTAGGAGCCAACGCAACGTGTCGCGTCGCATCGTTTCGCCCGACCACGCTCTTGCTTCGTTTTCGCTCAGTGTTCATTCTGGCATTTTTTTTTTGTCCGGTTTCTAAGGGCCCTAGCACGTTCGTCAAGGTACTTGGCCGTATTTATCACGCCTAAACATTAATTACGTGATAAATGTGTTGAGTAGTAATATACCCACTTACCAGATTTATTAAATAAACTAATTTTATTATTAATTAACTACTAACTGAACGACGAGCGGTCTGGACCATACATTGTTATTTTTAAACTTTTTTTCACTTTTTTAAGTAAATCTTTGAGAAATAAATGATATTTTGAACATTATATCTAATATACCATGGCACAATCTGTTCTCAATCTTACGAAATCGATATATTTTTGCCTAAAATTATTGTTAAATCTTTTATGGACCTTATCTAATGAATGCATAAAATTCTAAGTTCTATGCGCACTTAGCGGCCGTCGCTCCATGTTAGGGAGTCTACTTATTAAGCATGAAATCAGTAGTTTTGGCCAAAATTACGGGTGTTTCCTACTCCCCTATCACCTACGGATATACGATAAGTTCGGAGCCCGAACTAAGAATGAATGACAACACGATTTGACAGTTGTCTTTACTCCCGATGTGTTTTTGCCCGTCCGTAAAAGTTAATTTATCGGGAGTAAGGTTTTCAAATAGAACTACTTTTGGACGGGCCCGTTTCTTCGTTGATTTAGAAAGTAGATGAATTGACAGTTGCGCCTTGACAACTGTCTTTGAAGCGACGTTTGTAAGTGTCCAAACGCCGTGACCTTGTTGCAGCGGCGACAAATATAAATGCAAGAAAAGACAATTACTTAACTAACATTACTTTGCTGACAAGCAACACCAGCACCCTAATTGCGTAATACACTATAGAACAGAATCTGAATAATTTCGAAGAGTATTGCTTATCCAATTCTTCATTAGTTCGAAAAAATTGTGTACTCAACAACGTAAATAACGCAATGAACTACTGTTAGTGTGTTACGCAATTACCCCACTGGGTACATTTTCCAATCTTCCCTAAAGAGCCATAAAAGCATAATTAATAATAATAATAATTTATTTATTTCAAAAAGTGTGGTACAGTCTGTTACAATAAAATATTTTTTTAAATTTAGGGTTAAGTAGAATAGAAATAAAGTAACATAATTGAATCAGGCGTCCTAGCTAGGTTACATAGTAACCTGTATTAAGGTTCGCCAGCCCAGGTTCCCACAGGGGTACAAACATTTTAATAGACTGCTTAGAACTATAAGGTACAAACGTATTTAACTTATACTAAACTAAAAGTGTTAGTACGTGTGTATGTTTTGTGATGTAGGTGTGGTGTGCGTGTGTTTTGTGTTGTAGGTGTAGTGTGTGTGTGTTTTGTAATGTAGCTGTGTATGTCTGTGTTCTGTGTTATAGGTGTGGTGTATGTGTAAACTGAAGTGAAAGGGGTTGAGTTTAGATATGGAGTATTAGAGAAGTCATTAAGATTGTGAAGTGAGCAGATATTCAGTGTCGTCGTAGTTTAAAGTGGTTAAAAAGTCAGTTATCTGTTTTTTACACATTTCGTAAGAGGATTGATGTAAAGGTATAGTTTTGTTAATTCTGTTGTATAAAAACGGGCCAAGGTAGTAAAAGAAACGTTTAGTAAAAGCAAAGCGTGTGAAGGGAACTTTGCAAATTTCGTTCTTTCGCCTAAGTGAGGATTGAGTTAGTGTAAAAGGAGTTTGTGTGTGTTGTTGTAATAAATTGTTGAGAATGAATGTTTGCCGTACCGTAAGAACTTTGCATTTTTTGTAAAGATCAAAGGTGGGGAAGAGCATTGGTCGGAAAGTAGCAACCTTCAGAATGGCTCTCTGAGCCACTTCCAGAGGTTTGAGTGTAGTTTTCGCAGCTCCACCCCATATACTAATGCAGTACGAAATCACTGATTGACACATGGCAAGATACACGGTGCGTATCACATAAGTATTGGCAATGTGTCTGAGTGTTTTAAAAATATATATGAGTTTACGAACTCGAGCTGTAAGATGAGTGATATGGGCTTTGAAGTTAAGGTGTTTGTCTAGGATGATACCCAGGTATTTAGTCGTGTCCGTAGAGAAAATTGTAGGACAGTTGCAAATAGCCAAATTGGCTTGGCAGGTGTGAGCTTTCAGAGTAATGGGTGTCAAAGGTTGCGTAGTGGGGTTTAGAGAGAATGTTATAAGTTTTGTTTTATTCGTGTTTAGCGTGAGTGAGTGAGAGATAAGCCATCCATATATCAAGTCAAATCCAGTTTGAGCAGTTGCTTTCAGTTTAGCCCAGGATTCATCATGAAAGGTAATTGCAGTATCGTCGGCAAAAGCGACAATGTTACCAGAGCTCAGGTGCATGTTGCACAGGTCGTTTATGAACACCAAGAACAAAGTAGGGCCTAAGACACTACCTTGAGGCACTCCGAACGAAATAGGCAGCTCTTCACTAAGGCAACCGTCAATTTTAACTACCTGCCTACGGTCTGAAAGATATGAATGGAAGAGTTGGAGTTGAATACCACGTACGCCGAGACATTCTAGTTTAGTTAGAAGGCAGGGAATAGGAACGGTGTCAAATGCCTTTGCAAGGTCAATGAACACTGTGAGGCATTTTTTGCGTTGATTTAGTTTATCAACGATTGCATTTATCAGTGTCAAGGCTGCATCAGAAGTTGATCTTTTCTTCCTGAACCCAAATTGGTTGGCTGACAATAAATTATTGCTTTCAAGGTATGAGGTTAGTCTATTATTAATGAGTCGTTCTAAGATTTTGGACATGGCAGGTAGCACCGCAATAGGGCGGTAATTATTGACAGATGTTCGGTCCCCCCCTTTAAAAATGGGATGAATAATGGCCTTTTTGAAAGAAGATGGAAAAGTACCCGAGACGAGGCATAGGTTGAAAATATGACAAAGTACGGGTGCGAGGATTGCAGAGTACCTTTTTATCATGGTTGTAGAAATGCCATCAAAGCCCACTGCAGCATTGGGCTTTAGAGAACCAATAATAGTAGCAATCTCATCCGGATTTGTTTCCAAGAGAACGAAAGAACTCAAACTATTTGAGTTATGGAGCTGGGAATTAGGAGGGCAGCCAACCATTACATTCTGAACACGATCAGCGAGATCTTTACCTATATTTACAAAAAATGAATTAACATCGTTAAGAGACTGAGAAGGGGTTTCTGAGGAGGAAAGTAACTCCGTCGGAGGGTGAGTAATTTTAGTTGTGTTTGTAACACGCTTGACTGTATCCCACAACATCTTTGTGTTACGACCAGCTTTGGAAATTTCATTTGAATCGAACTGTCTTTTAACTTTTTTAAGAATTTTGTTGCAGAAATTTCTGTATCTAGTATAGGTAGCTTTAAGGATTTCATTATCAGAAGACTGTTTGTATTTTTTGTGTAAAATGTCTCTGTTCCTCATGCATCGGAGGAGTCCTGGAGTAATCCATGGTTTCAGGATTCTCTTACGTTTAGCTGTAGGTTTCAAGGTTGAGTGATTATTAATCTCCTGCGATAGAGTTTGGATCAGACAGTCAGTAGCAGCGTTTGGATCATCCATGGAATAAATATGCGTGAATTCCAGATTTTGCATAGAGTTGTCAAGTGAGGCGAAGTCGGTCTTTATGATTGAGTTGTTAGAAAAATTACGGGGTAGCTTCAAATTTAAACAAAGGAGGGTAGAAAAGTGATCAGTAATTGTGGAATCAAAAATGTAGGTAGAAGAGGGTAATTTAGTTTTAAGGATTGTGTGGTCAAGGCAATTATTACCTCTTGTGGGTAGGTGGTGGGCTGGTAAAAACCCATGATAAGAAAGACAGTTAAGGTATTCGTGCGACAAATGGTTCATAGTTGATGTTGTGCTATCTATGTTAATGTTTATATTTATATCACCTGTTATAACTACAGTTTGAAAAGTGGTCAAGGACGATAGTATTTCGTTTAAGGATTTGAGAAAGATTTCAATACTCTCGTTAGACGGGGATCTATAAACGCAGAGGATAGCAATATTAGACGCAAGTTCGATGATTAACCCAGAAGCAGAGTCATGAAATTCAGGTTCGTGTACTTTGAATGCCAGATTCGAATTGATGTACACGACTACTCCGTCACTCTGATTACGGTGTTTAGTAGTGTGAATCGAAGAATAACCCTGGAGCTGGGGTAGGGTGGTATTACATAGACAAGGAAGCCAACATTCTGTTAGAACAGCTACATCACACTCAAGAGAAAGACGAGAAAGTAGTGATTCAAAATCATTAAAGTTACGATTAATTGATCTGATATTTTGAGAGATAACTTTTAGATAACTATCCGGGGAATTTAAGGTAGATACACAGTCTTCTGGTGTGCACTGATATACTTTAGATACAGAATAATCGTCTAGGTTGTCACTTAACAATTTTATGTGATCGAATGTTCAGGTTTAGTTAAAAAAGATTTGGGGGACAGTTCGTAGAGTGATTCTTGGTTTTCAGGTAAAAGAAGCATTATTAAAGGATTACAGTAAGGCGTGATGTGTATAAAATGAATCTGGATTGTAGTGGTGAGTGATAGGATATTGTTTGAGTTGTTGTGTGTATATATTAGTATGTGTGAACTGAAGTGTAGAGTAAAGTGTTTGTTTATTCTAATGAAAAAATTAACATGCATAATAAATTTTGCTGTTCTTAAGTAATAAGTTACACAGATTATAAATTTACTTAATCTACATAAAAGTTCAATACAAGAAAGAAAAATGAATGTAAGTAAGGCTACTGAAGATAGTCATACTTCGGGTAATTTGGACAACAGCTGTTGCAATTGAGCTTCATTTTTAATTACAATGTATGGTGATTCCTTAACCCTTTTAATCAGAATACGGCCATTTGAAATCCAACAATAATCGTATTTATGCGCTTTAGCAAAGTTTCTGGCCAAGTAAAACAATTTTCTAGACTGTGCTGTCAGCTGCTCTGCTATGTAGATAGGTACTGCTTTTGTTGTGAACCCCAGGTTGCCTGAATTGAGCTTTTGATTAGGGTATTCCTTGTTGTAGCTTTTCACAGAGTCTAGAAATCTGTTTTTGGTAAGAGTGTTAGTAAATTCTATGAGGAACGCAGAGGAATTATTTTGTTTGTCAATCCTATACCTAGAAATGTCTCTAATGTCTGACTTAACATTAATGCCGAGGACATTAGATAGTACAGAAACGTTGTCGTATAGATCCTGTTTAGACTCTTTTTGACGTAGTGGGACATTTCTAATTTCAACGCACGTTTTAATCAAGTTTCGCTCTAGAGTGTCGATCTTCTCCTCAAGAGCCGATAAATGGGTGCACATATCAGCGCGTTCTTTCTCAAGACCTGTTATCTTGGACTCCAAGGAATACATTTGGTCTGATAGGCCGTTTAGAGAGCTCGCCAAAGCAGAATTTGAGGTCTCGATCTTTGTGAAATGCAGCTTGAGGTCCATTATATGAGATTCAAGGGTTTCAAGCCGGGTGTTTTGCGATGACATAAATTGCTTCATCATTTCTCTCAATTCAGTTCTAAAATCTATTTTTTCGACTGATTTTTCAGCACTCGAAGACCTGAAGCGTTTAGCTCTGTGCGTAACATATGATGAACTCAGATCGCAAATTAGCTCATCTTCACAGAGTTTGCTTATGTCAGCTTCGGAACGCGACAGGTTGATGTTGGTTTTTGACGTAGGTGGCGAGCGCAACATTTTAGTACCAGGTTAACATAAACTAGTGGAGATTATGTGAATACAGAGTTGTATTACAATTATTATAATGCAAAATATCACTCAAGTTCCTTGTTCGTAGGTATGATCAATGCATGTATGTTGGTACGTGGCCCAAAAAAGATATTGCTGAGTGAATAGTAATTTGCACTAGGAAAACATAAAATAGCAGGATATTGCGATAGTACTGTGGACAGTACCGTATTGTTCAAGACAGTTGTTAGGTCGTCGTGTCGTCGTCGTCGCATAGATACTTGCAGGTTTCCAAATTAAAACGCTATGGAAGTCACCATCACACGCTTCGAGTACCAGGAGATCAAAATCGGTAGGAGGTGCTTACTTGCGTCTTGTGCTCGTAGACTCCAGCAGGGGGCGGGGGCTCGCTGTGGACGACCGAGATAGCACGATGTCCAGGTATGAGCGCAGCGCGCGCGGCGTTGGTCGGTGTCTCTGACGTTGCAGACCAGGGCGGAGCAATGGTAGTCTGACGCATGGACTAGCTTACTCGTTATCGTATATCGCCAGCGGTTGGAAGCGTATTGAGTAACTCCTCTTAATTTATGCACTCCTATTTTTTTGAAAAGTTTATTTTTAGCAAAATTTCATTTAAATATTAAATTAAATTGAAAATAAAGCCACTAGCACGTCTACTCGTGTACGAGGTCCGAAGGGAAATTCACTCTCTTATGCCAAAACCATTTTCCTGTCAACAAAGTTAGCTTCAACATTTTAAAATGCAACGGATGTCAATTCCAATTCTTGCGGAATTAGTCCGCGAGCAACATGGCAATATGTATGCAAACAATTTCAAATCGCATGGAGCCATGAATGGGACTAAATATTTTAACATATAGCAGTAGCGAAGTTTCAAAGAGGATTCTATTGCTCTAACTTTACCTAGGACGGCTAACTCTGGTGTGGAAGCGTAGGCGCCTATTATAGGAACTTTGTTACCTAATATGTATGTTAATTTTATGTTATGCTAATGGACTCTTATGCCTATAGTACGGGGAGTGTTATTCAAGCTGGAGTGTATTTAGTATCCTTTGATCATTTCACGTTTTAAGGAAATAGTACGCAAGTAATAACATTGTTTGCATGAAGAAGCCTCCTCGTACAATTACATGTGGAGATTTTTAAAAACAAAACTGAAAATCTTTATAAATCGCGACAAAGTTCAATGTGAACATGTCACTTAACGAAATCCATTTTTTTTTCAGCAATTTAACGGACGCGAATGTTAATCCCTTGTAATTATAACATCTACTTTGAATTTTCACACCATAACCAACGAAGTGCGAAACAGAACTCAAAAATTCACCTTCCGTAAATCCTTAGTTGGACCGTATACATTACGTATTCGGTGGGCATGACTTATTCATAGTTTATGTGCCTCAGGGTGCGTGGCGAGCTATGGTCAGCACTCAGGTATTGTGGGGGTTGTACACTGAAAGATCGGCGAATATTTATTAGTAGCTTTATTTCGCTTGGGTTTTGAATTTGAACGAGCAGTGAGAGTAAATTTCTTTGATTCAGTAAAAGTGTGTGTGTTGCTGAAATAAATAAGGTTTCGCGAATTCTCCTGGTTACTTCGTATTTGTAACACTGAAATTTGGAATAAACCTATGTCTATGCCTCGTTGGTCTAGTAGTCGCACTAGTGCAGAGCATGAGGTCCTGGGTTCGATTCCCGGGTCGGACAAACTGTTATGGATTTTATTTCTGGAGTTTCACAGTAACAGCGCAAAGTCTGGATGTGTGCCCGGTCGATGCCAATAGGCTCGCCCCTATTACATGATAATTTAACTATGGGTGTATTACAGGCTCTCCTCTGCCCAACTCTGCAAGACATAGCAACTGTCTTAACTTTATGCCGAAATTATTTTCCCGTACAAATGTGCCTATGTCAATGGGGGCGATATAGAACGATGACGTTGACATGACACATCGAGCTTTATATTAGAAATAACCTACATACACTCCCGGACTTCTAAATCAAGCCACCCTGCACTTATTATAGAAGTCTATAGCTTTTTATATGGTCGTGAATTCTAATTCCGAACAATGATGGCCAGTATATCGGCGGCGGCAGTGTTCCAACTGCATTAAAACTTTTTTCTTTGACTCATCATTATTTTGATTTTTTAATAAGTTTTTTACCTCATAATAGAATTGCACGGTGGCTCAATTTAGGAGTCTGAGAGTGAATCAATGTGCCCTGGTGGTTCCCTGATACCTTTCTCTGGAGAGTTTTCATCAAACTCTAGAAAAATTGCTATAAGTTGCATTTAAATTATATTTTTCATTATTTTTAAAATGCTAGCTGACCCGGGAGACGTTGTTCTGCCTTAACTATGAATATTGAATTCGCATTGGTAAAATATTAGAAAAGTTAAAATGATCGATACGTTTTCTTAAATTTTCTAATGTTACACGCAACTTTCTTAATTTTTTCATTGATAAGAAGCTTCTCCTGACAATAACAAACACAAAAAAAAAACATATTGGTCAAGCCATTCACGTGTGATGCCGTGACCGAGGGAATAGGGATTAGTTTTTATATACAAAGATTTTTTAAACATTATCTGCAGAAAAGGAGTTTTCAGTATAAACCTATTTATTTCTAAGACCAGATGCTATTCCATCTTCGTAATCAAACACCCTCAGAGAGTTCAACAGTTCAGTTTAAAAGAATGAGGTGCAACTCTTCGAAGATTTCTTGGAAGACTAAAGTTTTAACGCAATTAGCTTTCCCGCTTGACTTACGGTGGAGGTGCGCATTAGACAATAGGAAAAGCTTCATCGAGCTAGGTTTTTGTAGCTGTAAAATAATAAAAAATAAAGTTTTGTTGCTAAATGAGTTAAGATTCTTTGAATAAAAAAACTTGGTTCATGATCACGATAGATTATGCTATTGCTTCTACCCTCGCTTATGCTATACAACCTCGCATAACTCCCGCTTAGCTACACTATAACACAATAAAGCGTGTAAAAACCTCGATCACACACCTGCGTATGATTTAGTCACGGTAAAGTGTCTTACCAGGTGAAATATTACCAAATTTGACGACACACGGAGAATACTAAAGAGCCATTTCAATGTTGTTCTTCATATTTATACAGGGTGTAACAGAAACCCTATTGCTATCCTTAAGCACTAAAGATAACAGCTGGCATTGGTATGTATATACCCTTTCCGTTACACGTTGTATAAGTAAGATCGCGAGTTGGCGCCTTTTCTGAAGTTGACGCGTTTCTACTTGGACGTGTGACGGTGCACCTTCACCAACTAGCCATTAAATATGAGTTAGTCAGTAAGGTGGTATACCTTATAATATTTTCACCACGGCACGATCTATCTTTATAGAGCTCTTGCTTGCAGAGATTTTTTTCCTACGTATAAACTATAAATCTTCGCTTAGCTTCCACTACACTATCATATCACACAGAAACCTCGATCACGCACCCGCGTATGATTTAGTCACGGCAAAAGTGTCTTACCGGGTGAAATGTTACTTACTAAAGTTGACGACACACGGAGATTACTAAAGAGCCATGTAAATGTTGTTCTTGATATTTTTATCGGTAACGAGCTGGTGAGTTCGCTGTTCGGGGTTTTACGCGTTTCTGGTTAGTCAAGTGATGGTGCACCTTGACCAATTAGCCATTAAATATGAATTAGTCAGTAAAGTGGTATACCTTTCTGACTAATATTTTCACCATCGCACGATCGATCTTCAAATAGCTCCCGCTTGTAGACAAGTTTGCTACTACGCATAAGCTATATCTAAATCTTCGCTTAGCTTCCACTACACTATCACACAGAAACCTCGATCACGCACCCGCGTATGATTTAGTCACGGTAAAGTGTCTTACCGGGTGAAATGTTACTAAAGTTGACGACACACCGAGAATACTAAAGAGCCATGTAAATGTTGTTCTTGATATTTATATCGGTAAGTTCGCGAGTTGGGTTCGGCAGTTCGGCCGTAATCGTGTCGGGAATTAGAAGCGTAAATCATGTTCGAAGTTTTTTGTTTCTGATAAATTACTTGTGTGTGAGTGGATTATATTTGACTAGCGACCCGCCCTTGCTGCGCATGGTATTTATGACTTAACAAAACATCGAGATTTCGCGAGAGGAGGAGCTCGTGGCTAAATAATATCAGCCGCATGGGTTAATCGAAGGTTACGCTGTGCACTACGCCTACAGCTACGCTTGCCGCGGGCGGTTAGGGGATGGGTAGTCATCTGAGATTCCTCCATGCCTCGGAAAGCATGTTAAGCCGTTGGGAAACCCTTCTATTGATTGACATACGTTTACTATAAATGTATTGTACTCATAAACGTTTTAGAATGTATTCTCTTAATGATGGTGAAAATCATATCAAAATCCGTTGTGTAGTTTAGAAAAACAATGCAGTCACACAGACACACACGAAAAGCAACGTCAATTTATAATGTGTATACAAGGTGTAACAGAATGGACGCAAGACCTGAAAGTAGTTTGTTCCTAAATGGCTACTGAATCGATTTCGGTTTTTTTTTTAAATTATGTATTTTGCAATACCTACCACTGATTGAGACAAAGAAAAGTCAATCTTATGACAGAAGAAATAAAACTCAATTTTAAATGCATAAAGTAATGCTTGGGTCGAAACGTTTTTCTTAATAATATCAGTTAGCTTTAAAAAAGTTTTTTGGTCATCGTATTATGCTTTTAACTCAATACTCTAATTGGGGTGTATGAGGTCTTGCGTTAATTATGTTACTCGTTGTAGATATGTAGATGTGGGAATTAGTGGGTGGTGTCAATATTGTTCAATACAGCACACATTCACAGCATGTTTGTACCCACTCTTGATTACGACAAGTAAAGCGCGCATCGTTTGTGAGATAAAATTTCCTAGGTATGAATGCCGTTCAAAACCAACTTATGCAGAACATACTTAGTAAAGTTTTCAAATAAGATCACTTAAAATTTCATCCATTTATGAAACTTTACAGATTCCTTGTTCCTAGAAAACGCAATTTTTTGATTAAAACTCACATATACATAAATACCAGTTGTTCAAAATATTAGAATACCCGTACATCTGAAATTAATTCTGAAGACGACCTTTTCATAACACGCCATACATTAATGTTCATACAATTATGAGTTCGCGTCCGGGACGAGTATGAACATTTTCTGCGCCATAATTATGTTACATTAAATTAAATAACCTTTCGCCATAACTTGCATAATTATTTCGATAAGTTAATATACTCGAATTTACATTTATTATTATGGCATTAATTCCTTCTACACATGTGGCTTCCCTGGTTCCCTTCATTAACAGCATAAATAACTATGTGAAAGTCTATTATCTGTTCCCAAATTACAATGTTAATTATTATTATTTTTATTTTTTACAATGTCCGAAATATTCTTGCCATTATTTGACATTAGACATCAATTTTAATATCGACTATTTATTAGTGATTGTCATGGAAATCATGTCACTTGTTTCAAATAGGTTAATTTTATTTATGTATATTATTTTACATATTGTGAATGAACTTTATACGCCTTACAGACTAGATTTGAAGACGATTATCTATGTATTTTTATTCGTCTAAGTACCTGGTATTTATTGACAGGTCTGCACTGTCCTCCCATACCTATTATCACTGTAATTTGAAAATATTGTAAAAGCCAATAATTTTTTAAAGAGTAACCGTGGAGTTTCTTGCCGGCTGTTCTCCATAGGAAGCGACAAATTGGAACCATGCACCTAGTTTCTGACGTTTCGTAAGTGCCCATGCAGGTTTATATTTTGATTATGTTTCACCGAAACTGAATGAAAAAATGGGTTTTTGTTGTATAAGCAAATCGCAAAGTGAAACGACATAACGAAAGGCCATATTTAATCTAATATATAAAATTCTCGTGTCACAGTTTTCGTTGCCATACTCCTCCGAAACGGCTTGATCGATTTTGATAAAATTTCGTGTGCTTATCGGGTAGGTCTGAGAATCGGCCAACATCTATTTTTTTTTTTGTGCATTAGGAAACTGCCAAAAAATCGGGAAAACTTAAATTACATTTTCTATGGGAATTTTGTATGGACAGGACAACGTCTGTCGGGTCAGCTAGTTAATTATATATATAATTAATTTGCTGCTTAGGTGAAAAGAAGCAGTAGTTGCCAGGTGACTACTAAGAGCTCTTTACCTCGGCAGCTATGGTACCAGCCGCGACTCACGAGTTGTAGGTCATAGGTTCGAATCTGGTTTACTTTGTATAAATTATTTCAACACCACTGCTCAAAAAGGTAAAAAATAATGTGAGGAAACCGGCATGTCCTAGAACCAAACCAAACCGCACTGGGCCCGCGTGGTGGATTACGGCCCACTCCTTCTTGAAGAGAGAAGGCCTGTATCCCAACAGTGGGAACATTATAGGCTGATTATGGAAATTAAACATTTTACTCATATGAGATTCATAAAGTGTGTATTGAAAACATACAAACTGCTGTCTTTAAGTGCATAATACCTACAACGGCATATAATTATGCATTTAATCAAACCCATTTTGCGCTCCTAAAAATATAGTTGTACGCTAACATAATAATTGTGAATCTCTAATAAGGGGTTATTAGAGATTGGTCGCAGGAACTTAAAATAGCAGTATTTTAAGTTCCTGCGACCAACTGTGAGAAAAGGTGAGTAATATAAATAAAGGCTTATTTATTTTAAAAAAGAGTGCATAATTAGAAGCCCCTAAAGTTTTTAGAGGTTCAATAATTTAAAAAGAAATTACAAATACACTTCATCGTCCTACTAAATGAAACCTACTTTTCAACTTTCAATTCCCTCTGTAACCCAACCGATAATAATTCGAAATACGGTTCAACTTCGAATAACCGTTTAAAAGTCGCAACTACCGTAACCAAACGAGAAAACTTGAGATATTTAAAATATTTATTATTCCCAATGTTGAGCAAGTCGTACAGAAACTCACAATTACCTAATGTATTGTAAAACCTGACTTTCGTATCATAAATTTTCCATAGAATACGTGCTTTGTATTGGATAGAAGGCACATAAAATATTTTCTGATTTTCCGAGTTTACGTTAAATTATCCTTTATTACGAGTTGGTAGCATCTGGGAGAATGCATAGTGGGATTTCCGAAGCGATATCGGGAATGTGAGCTAGCAATAAAATAGATTGCAGTTGCAGTGGTCTATTTCTAATGTCTTGTGAGTATTAGACAATGGACGATAGAGCGGATTTACTGATGTAGAGGTTCTTTGGTTTGAGTTAGTATCTTTTTTCGCTTGTGGCAAAGTAAAAACAGCCACATGGGTCGATTGATCAGGTAAATGGTTGACCTCCTTTACAAGCACGATAAGCCGTTGGTTCTTGCGACGTTTCATTCCCAGACTGGAGCGAGCCAGGGCTACCTTGAAGCGGCTCCTGCCCAATCTAGGGGGCCCAAACGCATCCTACCGGGGACTCTACGTGGGGGTCGTACGGTCCATGGCCCTTTACGGGGCACCGGTGTGGGCGCCTTACCAGCCCGCCGACTGAACGCGCCCCATAGAGTCATGGCCATCCGGATGATCTGGGGATACCGAACGATCTCCGGTGAGGCGGCGGGTTTCCATGCCGGATTGCGACATGGCGACATGGAGGGTGTGATTGTCGCAACCCAGTGCTGGGTCCGCCACAATTGCGGCGGTTAGTCCCCTCTTTGAGGAGTGGATTGAGAGGCGCCACGGCGTCCTCACCTTCCGCCAGACACAGGTCCTCACCGGACATGGTTGTTTCGAGAGGTTCCTGTTTCGGATAAGGCGGGAGGAAACGCCCGGGTGTTACCACTGCGTAAATCGCCCGGAGGACACGGTGGAGCATATGGTGGAGGTGTGCCTGGCTTGGGCGGATCCTCAAAAGCCCGAACGTCTGAGAACTAGTTTTACCAAGGAGCCAATAACTGGATTTTGGAGGTCAGATAGGGTGTCCCTCCATGTAAAAATACTGGCATTCAGCTGCATCTGGCTAGACTGGAGTCCGAACGTAACATAGTTGGGAAAAAGCTAGGTAGATGATGATGATCTCTTGTCGTACTATCGTCGAATATTGAAAATCGGAAAAGGGTTGTCGTTAGTATTTTGTTCGCAATGTCTTCTTCGGTAAGATTTTCAATAGACAAAATATTTGTCTTAACTCATGTAATCTCGGTGCGGGTTGTTCGAAAGAGATACCACGGCCCCTGGCACACAGGCAACACGGGTGGGTTTTAGTCAGTAAAAATCTGACACGCCCTCCTGCTCCAACCAGAGCGGTAGAAGTTATTTGATGATTTCCCACACAAAAAAAAACTTCTGTAATCTACGAAGAATTAGGTTAGATATACAAATAATACCTCATGTCTTGGGTGAGATTTCCAGGTCGGGCAGAGTGTTACAATAGTGTGTACAATATATAGATACATAGTTGAATTAAAAAAAAAGATGGTAAAACTGCAATTTATAAGTAATGGATACAAGCGCAATAAAACAAAGGATTAAATTAATATACCGTAAATAAACAAAATGAAAATTCATTCTTCAATTAAAACTGAATTGAGTAAGCTTTCCACTAAATTATATTCGCTTTAAAAGGATAAATATTGAGCATCAGTCTGTTTACTTTGCAGTGGTGGGTTGTTTACCTATCATAGGCGTTTATTTTTCACTCGGATTTCGTTATGAAAAGTTTAGTTTTTCTTCATTTTGTTGTGTCAAATTACGGTTCTCCTGTCCGGTAACAAAACTGAATTTCTGATTTTCTAGAATCAGAGACAACAAACCAGCAGCCTTAGGTGTTTTTGAGATTGGTTCGATTATTTAGATTTTAAAAGGGGAATTTATATTCAACCTCAAGATACACAGATGCGTTCCCATCTTAGGGAGTTTGTTGCCCTACTTCTTCTTCCCAGCTAAAGCACTAGGAAGTGGTGAAGGGCGGGCGTTTTGGGGGACTATCTTATATAATTTTGACGTTTGAAAAGTGGTAACTTTTAGTTTTTATTCTAGAGATAACGCTGAAATGAATCTTAAGCCTGTCTGCAATAACACCGGTAGCCATTTCCTTTGAACAGGAACACAACAACGCAACTAAGCCGCAAAGGTCTATGGTGAAGCAGTTCCCCGTAAAATCTTCTTGAAAAAGCTCTGCTAGATAGGTAAAGTCAGCCTGAAAAAGATGCCACCCGCAAGGACTTTGACGCGCAAACTAAAACCATGAAATTGCATTTTTTGCACATGATTCTAGACCCACCCTAGCGCAGAAGAAGTTAGTCGGTTATCAAAAAAGCTGTTTCATTCAGAAAAGTGCAATAGCTACACGGTCAAAATGTATGGCAGAGCATGTATTTTTTCGACAATATTGGAGGATTAAAAAAAATCATATAGAACTTGTCCTGATAAAATTACAAACACAACAAAAGAAAATCAACCAAATCGGTCAAGCTATTCTCAAGTGATGATATTTCATTTATGCGGCAATTGATTTTTAATTTACATAGAAATTGACAAACTACGTACGTATTTCTCAGATCCTTACTTTTTGTCTGTTTATATGTGTGTGCATAAATGGTTAAATAAATAAAAATATAATTTAACTACACATTAAGACAGTAGGTATTATGGAACACCAATTGCAGACAATCAACTGAATTCTTGTCCACATCTTTTTGAGCTTGACTGTACCTACTACGTACTGCTCATGATTTATCGAATATTCAGTTCGTTCTAAACCACATTCCTACTGTGCTAATGGTGTGGCCAGTGCTATCGGTGGTGTTTCAATCGGCTATAGATGATATAAGAGAAGCTTTGTGTAATGCAACAATGCATTTGTGTTTCTGCAGTGCTTTGAAGATAACAATAGACTCCACATAAAGAAGAATGAAGATGAAAGATAATGTTTCTTAATTGGACTGCTTAATCATGCATGGTCGCACCTACACCAAAGAACTATGCGGTTGTTGGTAGGACACCTTTTAAAAGCTACCGCAGACGTAATTAGCCCTGAGGACACGGTGGAGCATATGGTGGAGGTCTGCTCAGCTTGGGCGGAGCACCGCCGTGTCCTTGTGGAGGCGATCGGCAGCGGCGATCTCTCACGTCCGGCCCTGGTCCAGGCCATGGTACGGAGCGAGAGTGCATGGATAGCCGTCACCTCCTTCTGCAAAGCAGTGATGCTCACGAAGAGGGATGCGGTGCACGTGAGGGAGAGGCAGAATATGCGCCGTCACGGCCCTAGCCTACGCAGAAGACGCCCGGGGCGTCGGGAATCCCAGGCTGATTCCCGGCCACCGTAGGCGCGGGCTTGCGGACGGCAAGTAATGGGTAGCTCGCTGTCCGGTAAGGACCGAGCCCTGATCGACGGTGTGTTGTGTTCCACGCGCGCCTCAAAGTGATATCAGCATCAACTGAACCGCCCGCAAGGGCCGATGCCTCCCAGGGGTGCGGGTTGTTCGAAAGAGATCGTTGCCCCTGGCACACAGGCAACTGAGGGAAAACGGTTGGGTTTTAGTCAGTAAAAGTCTGACACGCCCTCACCTAAAGCGGGAGAAGTTATTTGTTGATTTCCCACTCTCAAAAAAAAACCGTAGACGCAATCAACTGTAATAATCCTTATTCCTTACTTTCTTTCTTTTCTACCTATCTCCTACCAATAACCTGCAATCTCCAAATATTCGTATTCCTCCACCTTTTTCCACCCAAATCGTTCCAGGAACTCACTTCAAATACTTAGAGGAGGATTCGTTAAAGTAGCTCGAGAAATTAAAATTTTCTTACGTCTTTATGTAATTTGCAAGTCAGTGTCAGGTTTTATACCTACTTAAATCTATTAAAGTATGATTTACGACCGCACCAAATGTGGCTTTAAATAATTATTATCACTAGCGGTGACCCAACGGCCGAAATTCGACCTTAATTCAATTAAAATTTAATGTAGGGATTTTAATGCATTATAATAAAAAAAATATTCGCTTTCTGCATTCCTCTATAATTATAAATTTCAACTATGCTAAATTTCATTCTCCACCGTCCTCGTAATATTCCTAACAATTTTTTGCCTTACATTTTAAGACACCGATAAATTAAAAAAAAATACATACAGTCGAACATAGAACCTCCTCCTTTTTTGAAGTCGGTTAAAAGTCATTCAATGGGATTATAAACACATAGCATGACCTACAAATCACAAAAAAACATAGCAATATTTTAAATTCGCGGCCTACCCTGGCCTACCCTTCAACAAAACAACTTAACGAAAACGAAATAACACAGTACCGCACCAAACGAAAACCAGATGATACTTAATTATATTGAAGACGAAAGCTTATCATGGTCATATTTCAGCTAAGTACTCGCAACAAAGTGCCATCTTCTTCCTACCATGTTTACATACACCAGTATTTATGTGTGGCAATTAAGAAACTTCATAGCACATATACTGTGTAAGTTCTGAGACAATTTGCTAAGTGAAAACATATAGTAAGGGTGTAATATTTCAGTGTTAAGTAGATGCTACAGTTTTAGGGTGGGTGGTTAAATTTTCCAACCCGTACTGGAACCAACCTGCACTGGGCCCGCGTGGTGGATTGCGGCCCACTCCTTGTCACTGACCGATCGATCTATGAGCTTCATGAGCATTAATGGACCTTCGATATTTTTTTACCAAACCCTTTTACTGTCTTTAGTATTAACTGTTTATTTATTTTACTCCGTAGGTCGTAGTTTAACTTTTGATACTTCTAGTTATGAACATAATGCAGTATTGCATATTTAAGCGAGCACGCCCTTTATGCTTGGAGGCTTTCATTTAGGTTATAAGTTATGTTAACGTATTTGTTTTTCATGATTTATTTTTCCTTGAGTATAGTTTTCAAGTTTTGTTGTAATGTAGGCTGTGCTTACCGAAATATGGCAAATAATTTAATTTGATGTTTTGTGTTTCGTAATGTTTATTACTTACTATTATTGTATAGAATCGAGTTCTTCTAACTTAACAGACAGTTGAGTGGCTGGGGAGCTTGTTGCGCCAGCGAGAGCACAGGGAAGTTGTGAAGGCGGGCGTTTTGGGGGACTGTCTTACGTAATTTTTACGTTCAAAAAGTACTGACTGTCAGCCTAGTTTGATTATATGACTTTTAATTTTGATTTTGACCGAGACAGGTTAGCCTTTACCAGAAGTGGTACTCGTATAAGAGGTTTAGCAGCTTCTATATCATCAGCAATCTAGTGGATGTGGTACAACAGCCAACAACCATCGACGCGACGCTCTGCTAGAGTGACTGTCACCAGCCAGTGTTACTCTTATTCGACCTTTTCGGTGTTTCCTAGTACCTTCGTGACAAAACTAGTTGGCCACTTACTGTACCGTAAGGTTAGTAAACGATGGACGTTATATAAACAAGTCTAAGCAATCAAAGTTAACCAGAATATACTTTTGAATCTCATGTTTTATCAGCATAAACAAGCATGCGATAAAATTATATTTTTAAGGTCACGAATTTCAGATCAGGAAAAAACATATTCGTTAGGTCCAAACCGGGGTTTACGATCTCCCCGGGATATGCGTCATTCCGTATGCATGACATAAAAATATGTTAAACGAAACAAAGGCAAATATGTATGAAAATCCAGAAAGCCACTACACCCACGCGACACTCCTAAATTAGAGAGAAATGTGACGTCACAATGTCCGCGAGGTTACTGAAAAAGATAAAAGTAAACCTTTTCTTTACAAACGAATAATGTTACGCACAGACTAATGTTTCAGAAAAATCAATATTAGTGCGGCGTACGTAACATTTGCACTGATTGTCTTTCCGATTCTTCCGGGTGATAGATACCTATAATTGATAAAAGTTCGCTCCAATCACATATTAGTCAATGCAATGATATTATCATTAGGAAACTTCCCAAAGACTACACTTTATCGACGCCAAACGTAGAACGCCAAATGAATACGATCTGCCAAAACAATTTTGTCAACTTTTTTATCATTTGATCGGTAACTGCCGTCGTAGGGCGTCCCGAGCGCGGATCGTATTTAGTTAAAGTTCTTCCACTCTTAAACTCGGCACACCAACGTGCAACCGTAGCATACGGAGGAGCATTAACCCCTAATGTTCCTTTCAAGTCTAGATTTACTTGCTCAGTAGTAATTTTTTTCAGGCAGATATATTTTATAACAGCGCGAATCTCAATTTTATCCATTTTGCGTACCACGCTCCGACACGACGAAAACAAATGACTTCTATTTTTAAAATAAGAAAAGAAAATCAACAGTTTTTTATTTTTTTATTTTATCAAATGTCTGGGCTTTACCTGCCAGTATTTACTTTTTTGTTATTCAAGGAGTTTAGATGCCATTATTACTTTTTATTGAACACCCCTCGTATTGGAAATGAGACACAAGATAAGATGGAGGTCTAGGAGAGTTAAGAAAGAAGAAAAGCGTAGTCAAAGCGCGCAAACTTCTTCTTTGGCGAATGGGCCTTTGGGGAATGATTATCATGTATAGTCATCATAGTATCATCTTCCTACCCTTGGTACTCGGGGTCGGCGCAACACATTTTTAACAGACTTCAAAAAGAAGGAGGTTATCAATTTGACATGTTTATATTTTTTTTTTTTACATAGGTTCGGGTATAACTCCGTCATTTATAGACGGATTTGCAAATTCTTTTTTGTTCGAAAGGGGTTTATTTCGAAATGGTTCCATTTAAATTTCATATGGATCTGATGATGCGTTTCTGAGACAGACAACGGAACTCTTCCAAAAATGACAGCAAATCAATCGCAATTGTTGTTATCGCCTAATGCGTAGTTTTGACCCCAAGGATGATGAAATTTCGAATTGGTTGATAGGTACTATAACTAAAAAGTGAAAAAAAAAAACTTAAAAAAAAAACAACCGAGTTCCGGAAAAACAATACAAAGTGAAAAATAACTTTAATTTCGGAAGGCGGTGACGAAAAATTAAAAATAGCCAAAGTCACCGACTTCCGAAACTAAAGTTATTTTTCACTTTGTAGTGCTTTCCCGGAAGTCGGTTGGTTTTCTTCTTCTATTCGCCCCTGTCAACGTCACTACATCTAGCACAACCGATAACTTAATCCTTCTTCTTACTACAAAATTATAAATGTGAAAGTATGGATGTTTGTTACTCAATCACGTAAAAACGGCTTCACAGGTTTGGATGAAATTTGGCAAACCGATAGTTTATAACCTAGATTAACACATGGAATACTTTTATCTCGACAGTACGTTCCCGTGGGATATTCCCGACCTCCACGCGGGCGAAGGCTAGTAAAATTATAAATGTGAAAGTTTGTATGCTTAGATGTTTTTTACTCAATCACGTAAAAACGGCTGAACGGATTTGGATGAAAATAATTTTTGAACACCACGCGGGCGAACCCGCTGGCATAAGCTTGTTGAATAATAATTGGGACCACAATTTGTAGCGTTAACGTAAAAGGCACATATTATTATGCGTACCTAAGAGTTTCCTGTTTCCACAGTCCTCTTCCCTCAAAGAACAACTCCCAAAGTCAACAGTAACTGAATAATTCACAATTTATTCAGAACAGGAGGCAACTCTTAACGACTCTAGTTATCGCCTCACACAGTTTATAACGCGATCATCACACATGTTGCCGACCTTTTACTGCTACAATTGAGTTACTTTTGAACTCCAAAGTACCATTAAAACGTTTTAAAATCCCTTTTTAAAGTGAGGTCAGAGTTTTAATGGGTTTAAAGTAGGCTCGTGTTGTGGATATGTGCTTGTGTAGGCCAATCTTTAGCGAAGAAGCGGGTTTTCACTTTTAATATTTCAGGTTCGGCAAATGGATGTTGTGTTATAGTATTTCCATCTCATGAAGCGACGCGCGCTTTACTTGTGTTTACCAAATGTAACATGCAGTGAATGTGTGTGTAAGCGCAGGAACTCTCGGTACCATCCGCGACAATAGCGAAGTTGGAAGTGTTTGTGTGCGTGTGTGTATTAGATGCTGATACTACTCGTCTTCACGCACACATTCACATCGTGTTTGTATACTTAGTTACCACAAGAAAAGCGCGTGTTGCTTCGTGAGATTAAAACTAATGTAGGTACCTAAACGGTTTTATTTATTTGCACGAGTATAAATCTGCACTAAATACCGTAAACATGTTCTACCAGTCTACCTCAGAACTTAGAGAGATGCAGAAACATGGTACTTAAGTGAAGATTCTAGGTATCCGGGAAATGAGGGCTAAATTCTAACGTAACAAAAACATTTTGTTTACTAACAATATCAAACCAGAACTGTAGATTGGTTTGCTCAAATCACAACAACAGTACGTTTACAACGAGCCTTAATGTTCTGGTAATCGAAATGGAAAGAAAATTTACAAACCAAACATAACAAAAAAAAAACATAACAATACATTATACATAACAGAACATAACATATAAAATTACTTAAATTCCTCGTACCCGGGTTTCCACCTACGTGCTTCCGAGAATATTTGAAATCATTTATTCATTTCTGGACGCTATCACGACACTTCTGAATGTCAAATAAATTATAACGGTCGGAGCAATATCTTCATTTAGAGTAACAGTGGAGAAACGGGGACCGAGATATTAAAATAGCTATGGAGAGGTAGATAATGTCAAAATGGTTTGCGACCTGCAAAAAAGGCGAGGTATACGGGCAAATAATTATTTAAAAAGTCATGTTATTTATCAAAGCACTAATTCCTATTTTGCGCTCCTAAAATATGATTGAACACTCTAATATTTTTATTGCGCATCTTTTTGGCCCTGAAATCATTCATATTTTAGGGTCCTAGACATACTAAATACAAAAACAAAAATACAAAATAATTTATTGCGTCACAATCAGCATAAACATTACATTTGGACGTGTTTGGAGACTCCGGTCTTTCGTATATTTGCCGTGAAACTATATACTAACTGTGAGTAAGTAAATAAAATATAATAAAACAAAGTAGTAATAAAATATCATAAACAGTGTACTGTGCCTTAGGGCTGAAATAAACATTGTGAGTAGGTGCACTGTTTATTTGTTTAAGATCTACATAAATCTTTAAGAACAAAAAAAAAAAAAAAATACAAGCAAAGTTTAGTTATTAATAATAAAAATAACACTAGTTTCCTGTAGATATGTAGTGTATGGTGTGGTGTGTAGAGTAGTGCGTGATCTTACATGTTGTATCGTGAGGTGTGTGGGTGGTTTTTTTTTTTGGTTGGGCAATCATCAAATAACTGCTCCCGCTCTGGGTGGAGCAGAAGGGCGTGTCAGACTTTTACTGACTAAAACCCACCCGTGTTCCCACAGTTGCCTGTGTGCCAGGGCCCGCGGTATCTCTTTCGAACAACCCGCACCCCTGGCAGACCCGCACCTCTGGCAGACCCGCACCCCTGGCGCACCTGGTGTGGGTGGTGTGATGTGTTGTGTGATGAGGTGAGTTTTGTGATGAGGTGCGTGTGTGGGGTGAGGTGGGGTGGTTTGGTGTGTTGTGTGATGACGTGTGTAGGCTGTGGTGTTTTAGGTTACGTCATATTATGTGTGATATGTTTTGGCTACTCAACATGTTCCAGGAGAGCCCCGGTTTCCTCATAGGTAAGTGGGTTTAACCAGTCAATTATACTTTTTTTTGCAGTCGCCGTTATTTTTGTTGTACACATACACATGTTTATTAATTTTGTTGTGTGTTGTTTATTAAATTGTCTGCATGCAGATTTTGTTTTCGTTTGGGGTAAATAGCCAAGTAACTGCGACAAACTGTGATAGAAAGTCTAAAAATTTGAAGAGGCTCATTTATTAAAAATGTCTGCATCATTAGACGCCTAAACAGCTTTGATGAGGTTCATTAGGTAATTAAAAAAAAAAAACATATTTAGAAGGTCAATAAGTGTTTAGAGGATGAATCAAATATTTCTCTTATAGAATAATAAGTCTGACGTTGGTCACAATTAGCAATGGTTTCGTATCCTATAACAAGAATTACATTTTAAGAATGGAGGACCATTTATTTAAATTGCTCCATCATTGCTCTCAATATGGACTTCCGTATATTTTTATTGGTACATTTTCAGTTCAAAATGTGTTTATTAATATTTCCACGACATCCGATTCTGAGAAGCAACAAATTGGCAATCTTTGGTTTAAGGAAAATACATTAAAAAGGAATTCGAATATTAACCTGTAAATAACTTTCAAAAGGGACATTCCATGTTTTCAGAAATCCTCCATTTTGTATTATATTAATACGGTAATTTTAAAACAGACATTCTTCAGATAACGTAACCTGAATTTATGTGAACCAGAAGTCTTTGACGCAGATATCATCACGGTTACATCCGTAGCGTGGTGTGTAGAGGGGTAATTAATGGGGGTAGCCTTGAGTTAATGTGTCCCCTAATGCCTGCCGGTTGATGTATCCATGTAGGCGGTAATGGTTGCTGCATGTTATGTACCTACTTACTTACAAACTTAGCTATCTTGGTAGGTTACAACTTAACTAGCCAAGCTTCGGTTTCCTAGAAGTACGGTTCTGTCATTTTATAACTGTCGTCATGAAAATCTGTCATTTTTACCAGTATTTGACATTAAGATGTCAGTTTTGGACAGCCGTTATTGTGTGACCGTTCACCACTTATTGAGGAAATCATAAGCTGTAGCGCACATTACTACCGTGTCGGGCCACCCCGCCCTTTTTTGTACAAAAAAGTACAAAAAAGACAGACGTAGATTTTATTTATAAAATCTACGTCTGATTCGTCGTCTTCTAATAACGTTGTATGCTATAATTACATCTTCATTTTAACTTGACATTTTCCCAACCTAAGACGTGCTTTTGAGATGCATCTTCAAAGAAAACTGAAACGTTTTGTACTTTGAATGTCGGTTGTGTGACGATACGTTGACATAACTAACGTACAAAAACGAATGCCGCCATGTGTAACTTGTTTGCATTCGTTAAATGACGTCTCCGTAGACAGTGTGCCCTAAGCTACGGTTCCATAGAAGAGCGACGGCCGCCACATAGCGTCTGCAATTTATCAGTGAATGACGTCATTGTAACGTTATTTATGAAAGTAATTGGTATGATTTCCTATAGCGCATTTTTTGACACCGTAAAGTCCCGCAAACCATGTTATAATTTTCATGACAGTCGTCACTACGGCCGTTATGTGGCGGCCACCGCTTTTCTAGGAATCCGTAGCTGCAGCTTTTAGACAACGGTTATCGCTACCTAGTGTTTAATGTAATTCATCGTGTTTTCTATTACTATGCTTCAGTTATTTTCCAGATATTGATTTGAAGCAAGACAAGTTATGGTAATTGTGACGGTCACAATAATTCTTACTTTCATAAATAAGTTTCTGCATTTCGTTGAAATGCTTTGGAAGAAGCGAATTAAGTGATTTCAAGAGTAAAATAGAATCTTCTTCATTATTTCCTTTTGAAGTATCTATTCGCGTTAAAATTCCAGTGCTTAGGTCTTAAAAATATCGTAGCACTACTCGTGAATATCTTTTAGGACTATTAAGACATTTTAAAAGTATTTTAATGAGCAATTAGTATTTAATGGTTTTCTGCGAAGCCTTTTCGAGCTTAGTACCAAACTATATTCAAATTTGGGTCAATGGTCCTTACGTTGGGACCAAGTTTACTGATGGGATTATAAAGGGGTTCCATTAAAGAATTTGACCTAACTCGTCATGTCGTACCCAAGAGTATTCAAAAATTCACCTATGGTTAACCACTATAATAGGGTTTCTTCAATGGGACTTTGATTTATGGGGTATTTTTGTGTGTGCTTTTTTAGAGGCAAAAAAGTGAATTTGAGCTGTAGTTGGTAGAAAAAAGCCTAGACAAAGGACACAATTCATGTTTCAATCATTTTGTAGCCAAAAGTTTAAGTTCCGGCCAGAAATAAAAATACGGTTTTTTTACGGGAAATATTACCATCAACATTTTTGACCTTTACATCGAGAGTATAAAATTAACTATTCGGCTGCTACGAGTATTTAAGTGTGAAAATACTAAAAATCTTATTTTAATTGTTTATTAATAATCTACCATGGGCAAAAAAATATTTATAGCGAAAATATGAGTTTTGGTACTTTCAAACTCAAATAGCAGCCAGGGGGTTAATTGTAGACTTTCGGGGTAATATTAAAATATGTTCAAGATGTCGTTTCCCCCAACAAAATACATTTCTGGCTTTAACTTTTAGGTACAAAATTAATTATGTTCTTTTAAATCGATGAACCAACGAGGACTGGTGAGGAAAGATGTGAGGTTAATGTGACTTGACGTCACTGACACTTTTCCACTATTCCATCACTTTTGGCGAATAAGTTACAAAACAAAATCCAATATTAATTCTGTAGGTATAGTAGAATATACTCTACAGCCAACTCAGGGCTGATTTCACCAATGAAACTGAACGCGTACCTACCGCGTTCAAGAACTGTCAGTGTCATAATTGTTATAAATATTGACAGTGACAGTGACAGGTCTTGAACGCAGTTTAGAAGTGCTGATCCGGTTTAGTTTCATTGGTGAAATTGGCTCTCATCTATCAAATAAACAAACAAGCAAAACAGCCTTGAACAAAGAAATTGCTAGGTAATATCCAACGTCTAATGCCTATACAAATATTAGTTTCGTGTTTCTGATTACCGAGATAACGGATTGCTTCTAATCCGCCATTGATTCGTTCAAAAAAAGGTCACGCGTACAATAATCCGATTTATTTATCGTCTAAAGAAAAACAGGTCAGGCAGAAAACCATTTTGTGCCATAACTATGGAGGCGTATTTTGCCAGTTGTTGTTTAATTTTAAAATGGATTATGGAAAGTACGCAGTAAAAATCAGTGTCATTCAGAAAATATTATTTTACACAAATTATTTTTGTTGACTCAAAATCTATCCAATTAATAAAAAAAACGTTTGGTCCGTTGTGAATTGCGATAGTTATAATGTAAAATTACTTGAAATTTAAAAAAATAAGATAAAGGAGAATATCTAAGAATTGCCTGTAATGGACAGAAACGACTGATAGTCCTTAATTCTATTTAGAATAAAATATGTATAATGAAATAATTCTCAAGTTTGTATACCTACGGAAAAAATAGAAGGATCATTAAATATTTAACTTGTTATTCGTCTAATTCATTCATATTTTTATTGGAGGTCAGTGTTTATTTGACACGAGTATAATCGTCAATCAGCCAAACAGGAATCGTCAAATAACCTTTAACGAACTATTTTATAGAATTACTGCACAGTTATCATTAATTTAATTTAATTGGACCTATTTATAGTAAATATAATTAAAATAAAAGAAAAACAGGTCAGGCAGAAAACCATAAGGAAATTTCTCGCCGGCTGGTCGACACTTCACGTGACCAGAGGGCTGGGTCGTTCTTTGGCCAAAGAATTAGCATTGCCATTCAACGTGGCAATGCTGCCAGTCTTCTGGGCACGTTTCCTGATGACAGCGATGCGGAGGAATACTTCGACGCCTAAGTGTCCTTTTGTTTTTTGTATTTATTTTGTATATCGTAGTTTTAATTATCCAGATTAAATAATTGAATTTATTAAAATAATATATGCATGTCAACATTGAACTAAAATCAAATTATGTTCAAAATAAAAAAAACGGATCGTTGGCTATATGCGTCACGTGTCCTTTGCCTTACTGACAGTTTGACATTACTGCATTTCATTCTTTCGATTGTTTACTTATATTGATGAATTCATGGTTTTGCGTTTACGACTTGAGTTACATACTAGGATATTAATTTAACGACGACTGTGGCCATTTTTTAACGATTTTGTTTTTTTTGAGTTTTGAACTGGCGCAGGTGTCTACCTAGGTTTTTAATAATTTATTGAAATTGTAATGGGTTCCCTACGATTTGTAGTGCAATTTGACGTATATTTAATTGTTGTTCATTTCAGGCATTTTTGTCCTTCGCTGATGGGCATTTCCCTTTAGACAAAACGAAATTATTATAGAGTAAATTTATTACGTAAAATAAAAAAATATTGAATTGAGGATAAAACTGTATAATAAAATTTAATTTATTTACTTCAAGGAGATTACTGGGAGTGGATTTTGAATATCCGATATGTAACATGCATGTGCGATACATTACCTTCCATGGTTGTACAAAACGATCGAAAAGGCCAGCACCAGGTTCTACCATATTGGCGAATATTTCCATAAGGATGGTATGATATTATATTTAATTCCCTTTTCTACTAAAAGCTTACCCCAGGTCATAAGTGTAAGTAATAAACTATGTGTGTTTTCATTTCGGGGACAAATTGCAGCGCTGAAAGTGTTCTAAAATGGCAGTTTAATGTGGAGGGGACGCGCCATTGTATCGCTGCGATTTGTTGACCAAATAAAGGGTAAAAGAGCACTGTAAAATACGTATGAACTTAATATTTTATATGCGAAAGAAACTGTATGTCTGTGCGTCTGTCTGTTACCTTCTCACGCCTCAACCACTGAACCCTAAACCGATCATTATAAAAGACAGTAAGGTGTACTGCTACATAGAGAAGGAGATACTTGTAACATTACTACTTTGCATCCGGAATATTTTTTTAAATTATACAGGGTTATTTGTAAAACACCGGTAACCTCTCAGGACTATATTACTAACATCATAAACAACAACTTTTGTTCTACGACTTTTTACAAAACATAATACATTTACCAAAAACAAACCTTAAATATTTCGTTGTCCTATGTAACACATTTCAACTCTGTATTTTGCTGTACCTACATACATTGCCGCGCACTGTCCTCGTAGTTGGGTTAGTAACTCGCTACGCTACGGTTCTCGCCTTTTTACGCAAAAGCCAAATTATACCTACAATCGAACATTTGACATGGAAATAACCTTGATATTTCACGGTACCTATGCACTAAACACCGTAATGAAAACAAACTAACAATGACATCTCACATTTTCTGTAAAGTTACAACGGTATAGCACTTGATAAAAGTATTTGTTCGTAGATGAACTGAATCCACTCTCCCTTCATACTTAACCAGGCTTAGGACTGGCTACATTAAAGAATAAAATAAAATTAAATCACATGTAGGTACTTAAATTATCTACCTACGTAATGTGACGAAAGTTACGTTAACCGGTTCAGGTGCGGCGATATTGTTTATTAAGGACGCGTTTACAAATCTGACGTAAATAAGCTGTTTTTCGGTACATTTTGCGAACAAACGAAAACAAATAAAACATGGTAATTATTGTTATTCGCGGGAATGTCACATCAGGATACCGCGGCCCTGGAACGCAAAGGGCAAATGAACGAACAGGGTGAATGTTTAGTCAGTAAAACTCTGACAGTCCCTTTCGCCCCAACTAGGGCAAAAAAAAGGGTGCAATTGAACTCTTTGGCATAATTTTAAACTTAGGCACTACTTACGATACTAATTGCATTACGCAAGTCAAAATTATTTATGAAATTATTAAGTCATACAAAGTATCAAATAGTTGCGTCATTGAGCATGAACTCTTTGACCCCGCCCGATTCACATGACAGGTAAGTTGCTAACGATTTGATTCTAATCAATTCCAACTTGCCATTCATACTTGCCGCCCTCGCACGAGGTTGATGCAGGAGCAGGACAAAGATTGTTCGGGGCGGCCGGCGGCGTCGTCCCTTTGAGCCTATTGTTATTGCTACTTGAAAGAAACTGCCGCACTCGTGCCGGCCAACCGCAATGACTAGTTATTAATATTATTTGATATGTTTGTTTACATTTCGTTCCGCGTTGCAATATCCCAGGGAAGCAGACATAATCATCTCAAAATGGAGGTAAAAATAATAACAAAAATTGGTATTACAAATAGCCTAAGATGAAAATAAGTTCCCGTTTAATTTTTTCTCATATTTTGCCATAAGACATGAACCTTAATGGGTGGTATTAAGGTTTATTTTATTTGGTCACTGTCTAGATTTATTGCACAGAAAATGTTTTGTGAAATGTTAGTCTGCGCGTCAAAGTTTATTTCCTCCTTATTCCCGCACAGGTATCCGTGCGTATGTTTATGTTAGAGCCGTTTCAATGTAGATTTGCGATTCGATATCTATCATATTTTGGAAACGCGTCCCTAAAATAACTTATTGTAAACATATTTGGTGCGGATTACAATGTCGGCACAAAACTAGGTACAATACCTCTTTTTAATTTTTAATGCAGGCGTATTTAAAAAGTGGAATCAGCATATTTACAACAATTGAAGAAATAAGTATTAAAATCAGTATTTACAAATTATTGCCTCTCAAGTTCAAGTCTCGTGGATGTCGGTGAGTATCGCGCACATAGCGTTCAAAATAATCACATTCACAACCAACACAAAGTCCACACCTAAAAAGTAACTGTTCATTCACTCGCGAAAGCTAGCATTCGCACCATTTCCGTGTACTCAACATTGGAATATTGATACGCCATCATGTAAAGATAATTACGTATACGTCTGCACTGCCGAATTACACTACAAGGACCCGTAATGACGCGACGCAAGCGCATCAAAGCAAACGAACGACTGAAGGCCGCCCGTAAATAGGTCAAGTTCAAGCGCCCCCGCCGCCCCCTACCCCGCTCCCCTCGCTATTGTCGGTACTACCTATCGCTTTCTTTTGCTTCGCATAGACTTCGTAACATTTAGAGCGTTGAGTTTAAATATTATTATTTTTGTGTGTAAATTTGATGAATTAAAATATGATGAATTTTTATAAGTCATAGAACAAAAGTTGTTGATTATGATGTTAGTAACGTAGTCCTGAGAGGTTACCGGTGTTTTACAAATAACCCTGTATATGATTTTATAAAAAATTACAAATGGTTTATTACACATTTTGCTGTTGCAAATTTAAATACTGATTACATTTTAAAATATAACTAGCTGTTGCCCGCCACTGTGTCGGCGTGTACACAACAACAACAGTAAAAGAAAAAGAAGAAGATAAGTTTTGTAAAAGAAATATACTGATAAAAGGCAAACTTTATTTACAATAACCGCGTTACTATTAGCGATGGTCCGGATATACATATCCGTGTCCGTATCCGAAAACATCCGCGGTAAAAATAAGATCCGTATCCCTATCAGTTACATTTTTGACGGATCTTTTACGGATCTCTTACCTTATTAATAGTTCCAAATTGCACTACTAAACCACCAACCCGCCAACCCGCACTTGGCCCGCGTGGTGGATTACGGCCCACTCCCTCTCACGGAGAGGAGGCCTGTGTCCCAGCAGTGGGAACGTTATAGGCTGACTATGTATGTATGCGCTACTAAACTTCTTTGTAGACATTTTTTTAACTCGTATAACAAACACAAACGTTATCTATGCTGCCTAGTATCACACTTTACAAACTAAACAAAGGAAAGACTCGCGCAACGCAAGTCGAAACATTGTTCTGTCACGCAAAGCGTCAAGTGGCGTCAACTATCGTTTTGAAGGTCACGCGCACCGACACCGGTTGAGTAAGAAAATTAAGATCCGTATCGTATCCGCGGATCTTGATGCCAATTATCCGTATCCGGATCCGAAACTGCGGATCTACATTTTTAATGATCCAGCACATCACTAGCTACTATACAGGACGATGTAGATTACATTTGATTTAAACCACCAGTTTCGATGCGATGCGGTGAGCGTCGCATCGTATCGCCCAACTGCGCTGCTGCTTAGCGTTCTTTCAGACGTTTGTTTCTTTTCCTTGGCTTATAAGGGTCGTTGTGTGATGTTAAATTATATACCTATAACCGAGAATAGTTATAAGAATTGGGTTATCAAATGCAAAAGATATTTTTTCGAAACTGACTGGTACTCCCAAAAAAATTTTTTTTCGCAAACAAACAAAAAAAAATCTGCAGCTTATAGTATAAAAAATCGCCCAGCCTTTTCCCACATATAATTGGGGTCGCCTTCCAGTCTAACCGGATGCAGCTGAACACCAGTATTTTACATGGAGCGTTAGCCTATCTGACCTCCACAACCCACTAACTGGGTAATCAGGTCACTTGGACTGGTACTTAGAATTTCAGGGTTTTGGAGACCCGTAACGACTGTCAAAGATCCAAGAATGACAGCCGGGACCAACGGATAAACGTGCTTTCCTGAGCAAGAATAGATTATAATCCATAGTAAAAATACCATTACATTATAAACAGATTCTCAATTACTAGTTACAAGTGTAAAACAAAACGAATTTTATGATTGCTTCCGAACAGACGATTACGAGATATTCTCATGAATATTACAAATACTATCGGTGGCCGTCGGAATATCGAATATCGGAAATGTTAGGTTAGTCTTGAACATTTTACTTCGCTAGGAATGTTGAATTTTGTTCGCCATTTGGAAGTAGTTCGCTCTTTTATTTTTGTTTCTTCACATTGCTTTCTCGATCAGAGTTAGGGTACCTACTGTACGGTAATTGCGTTACTTAAAATTGTCATGCCTTTCATTTTGACAGCATTCAGCAACATTAATTACGTTATTTACGTTGGTGAACAGACGAACTGTTCAAACATATTACTTGTGATTTCATTTTTATTAAGACTCAATTGCATAGAAAAAAAATCTTAACCCTTCCGGGGAATCAGGCTTGTTATGATGTTATGTTATTGTAAAAAAAACTAAAGCGGAGCCGTTGTATGTACCCTGAATTCATAGAGTAGCAATTCTATGCATTCAGGGCACAAGATTCTATTATGAATCTAAATAATACAATACTAATGTAGATTGGACTTACCACATAAAAGCGATGGTAGCTGTAGGACCGACTAAATGCATTCGGCGCTGATCGGAAATAATTGGCATTAAATATGAGAGAAGACGATGGTAATGGAATTTGATGGTAAGGATGATGATAAGAAAACTTAGATATATCATGTAGGTATATAGGTACCCAGGACCGAAGTCGGGGAAATTACATAACATCACACCCATATTCCCCAAAGACAGAGCTATACTACCTATATACTACTGTATAGTATAGTACTATATACCTATACAACTGTATAGTACAGTCCCGGACTTTAATTGATAAGCCACTATTAAACTTTCCAATTTTGCAGTTTTATACATTCACGAGATTACACGATTAAACACGAACTTAAACCGCATGCTCGTAAACAAGATGACAAATTACTTATAATCGGAAATAGTCTTACTCATAGAGGCTGAAAATTTACTGATAAATTGTCAATGATAAATCAATACACTGTTGCATAAGTTTATTCAATCTATTTGATACTGATCTCCTTTGAACAAAAGCTCATTAAATACTCGTTATTTCTGAAAACCTATCCAAAGACAGTGACAGTTGAAATGTCAGAGACGATAATTTCGAATTTTGGTGAATCGTAGCCGTAACTATTTATGTTTATATGCAACAGTTATCATATTTGTCATGAACGTCTCTTGGACGCTACGCGTTCGGATAAAATCGTGAGTGCGAGTTTTTCCGATGTCGAAATGACTAATCATAACGTTACCACCCAAGCAGCACAAATAGCTGTATAGCCACTGGACAACAGAATTTTTGAAAACTCGAGGCTGTTATGCTGTTTGTACAAGGGCTGTCTATCCCGCTATAATGCTCCTATAATTCTAAATTTGGCCCCAAATTAACCAGCGCTGAGAATTATAGTAGCTTGTTAAAAGCATTCCAGAGCATTGTAAGAGATGTACATGGGCTGCACAATAGCTTAGACAGCTGTCAATAGGCCACTATCCAGCTCCTTTAATTCTCTTAGACAGCCACTAGATGGTGTATGGTTTCATTACGGCGATTAATAATTCTACAAAGAAATTGCAACAAAAGACTATTTGTGCAGTGCAAGTGTTATGTCAAACTCTAATCTGTGGGCAAATATATAATTTCCAATTTAAGGTAAGTAATTTTTCACGTTTCTTTGTATCTCTATCGCTAAATTGTACTGCGGGTGCCAGTTTACTGTTAATATATATAGGTGTTATTATCAAATATTACATGCACCACAGAAATAATATGGTTTTACTAAAAATATTATACAAAATAAATACGGTGTACGAATTATTCATGGATTTTTACAAAAAAATAACATTTTATGAGCATTCATATCTATTTGTAGCTAAAAAATTATGTATTTTTACTTTAATAGCTTTGAAATATCATGAAAATTTTACAGATATCAGTCATTTTTTCATATGTAATCGGCTTGTTTACATTAAAATGGCGTTAATTTGTTATCCAGCAATCATTCTAACTAAATTCTCTTGAAACTCTCTTTTCTGTGCAATGGCCATATTTAAGTCTATTAATCAGCTGAGAACTTTACGCTAGCTGTACAATGGTTTTCAGTTATTCTAACGACTGGTGAAAGCAGAAAAGTGAGAGTATACAACAGCGTCTTAGGGATCTCTAATATTCATAGAAAACTATTTCGGGCATTTCGTACTCAAGTAGCTTAGGTACTTCACTTGATTTTGTGATCCTACTTATTCTTGCCTGTTATGTCAAATCAGAGAGCCATTACTTGCTATGTTGCTTAGAAATGTATATTATAAAGTAAGATTAAAAAAAACTATAACTTCATTCAACCTAGCTAAGTGAATATTTAGCTAGGTTTAACTTTACGCTCTCCCGGCCGTGTGAAAGAGATGAAGCGAATTTGGATTGTCGTTTATTCGCGAATTTGCTTTGTCGCGAAGGATTTGTTAGCGCCATTTAAATTTAACCAATCATATTGAGAAATATATATATATATATATTTTATTGAAAGGAGTTATTCAAACTTGTGTTAGCCAGTTTGTGCCAAATATTTACCATATTATCTTTATATATTGTGAATTTGTTACCCGTCACGCGCTACGCACCGCACGTATTATTATTGTTTCTATTTTGTTTACGAATTTTTTTTTGTCTTGTAAATTGCGAGTCGTACGCACTCTTGCATACTTACACACTTCTGCAATTCAATTATGCGAACGAAGTGATTAACTTAGTTTGTTTTATAATTTATCAATTAATAATAGTGTACATATTTTTGTGATAGTACCTGTAATAGGTGTAAATATTTTAATACTATAGAGCGTTTTACTTATTGGCACAAATACTAAATCCGCATACTTAATGATCTCTTACTTCTGACGTAGTAGGTAAAGATGCTAATGTTATTGCTAAATAATTGTTCTTGTTTTCAGAAAATAGAAATGCCGTTCAAAAAGTGAAGACAATAGAAAGAGGGGAAGGAAAATTATCTGTCATACCAAGTACTTGAGAAAAAGGATGGATGGTTGAGATGATATATTAAAAACGTCACTTCGAAATTGATGAAACTAGAATATTCAAAGCATCATACAGATTGGACAAAAATGCAATGCATAGTGAAACGGTCATCCATTGCAACATATAACAATGCAGAAAAAGAACTAAGTAGCATGTTGAACCATAGTGACACGTCAGATTACGCAGATGATGGAGAAATAAAACCAACTAATGGTTTAACATATAGAATTACCAAAGCCAAATCAAGAGTATGTGATTAATAAAATAAAACGCAGTAAATGTATACCATTACTTTTATTTTTACTGACCATTCCTTAGCCAACAGCTATAAATTAATAAAACTTTTGAGCGCCACTGACACGGCTTTATTGTTTTGTAACGGCCACACAATATTAAAATTTATCTTCTCATAAAGACGTGGCGCTGAGGGCTTGAAAATGCACATACCTGTTATAAAAGCCCTTGCGGGTGAATCGCAAGTAAAACATCTAATCTTGACTTTTATAATCTCGCTTGTTGATAGAAGGATTCCGTCATTCAATAACTGTTTCATTTCAACTACAATGGTGCCGATTCTCTTGTACACCGAACTAAACTAACTAAATTATCACTAAAATTCCTTACTTTTGGCTATGAGAATCTTAAAGCTATTCTGCAAAAAAAAATCTCTAAACTTAAAAATAATTTTGACACAACTAAAATCGAATTTGACAATCGCGGATCCTGCAGGCTTAGTAGCATGACGGTTTCTATTTCTACTTTACTGTAGAATAGAAATCGCTTGTCTACATTTCTCGGTGAAAAACTGACAACTGTCTACACGGAAACGCCATTTTTGTCTTGTCTTCCCTCGACAAAACGCTTCTCTACGGTTGTCGTGCCAAGCCTGCAGGTGGTATTTTTTTTCTTTTAGCTTCGCAACGTGGTACTTGTGTGCCCTATGCAATGATTTTTTTAAAGAGCTGAATGAAGCGTGCGCAGGAGGGCAGCCTCGACGTTTTTTTATGGAATTTTTCACTTATTGTATGGAAATTAAAAAAAATATTACCTACATGTTGAGATTATGGGGCATAGGGGTTTCATAAAGGGGGTCGAATTTATCATCATTTTTGCGATAGGACACACCATTTTCGAGATATAAGCAAACGAAAAGAAAAAAAAAGATACAATACTGTTTTTGCACCTGAAGTCGAAGTGTTGGTGTGAATTTTAGTTCATGACCACTAGTTTTATTCCACACTTTTTTAATCGCGATTAAAATAGTCAGATTTAGTTAGAAAAATTAATATAGTCAACATTTTTGGTGAAAAACGGCAAACTCAGAATAGCATAATTACTTATTTGATTCATTACTTTCAGTATTTCTCGTTACAATTATTTTTTTAGAAAGGTCACTGACCGAATCCATTAATTGTACGGAACTATGATCATTGGTAACAAAATCTATGTGATTAAGTCGTGTTGCGAGGTTATGACAAAATTGACGTTATCATAGCACTACTAACCTATCTCTACTCTTCAATAATTCTAGAGGCTGTGAAATAGATAATATTTACACTATAAGCTTTGGAATTAAAGTGGAGTAACACTACACTAATTTACAGCTCATGCAGTCTTAAAATGCTTTTAACCAGCTAGTGTTAAGCTCATTGAGGAAGCATTATAATAGAATTTGTGTACTCCATAAAAAAATGCCAATGGCAAAATTTTATTCTCTAATACAGTTCAAAGCTTAGAAACGGTGTGACGTTACCCCGTTATGCAGCTGTTTACAAACTATGGTCTTCTTAACCAGCTAGTAGCATTAAACGTAGCCAAAAGCTGGACAATAGTTCTTTCAAGTTCTACTAAAATGCATTTTGTTGTTTTTTTGTCCATTGTACAGCCATTAGTCAGCTGTGCTGTTTAACAGTGTAGAGATCGCCCCCCATACAGTCCCAAGAATCGTCTTATCCATTAGTACAGCTACATAAGAGCCTTTGACTGTAATATAGCTTGTTTATGGATGTAATTTCCGCTAATGTGCTGCTTGGGCATCGCTACGCTAAAACAATTGTTGCTAGGTTATGGTTGCTAGCCCTGCAATTGGTTGACTTTGGGTCGTCACTCTGGACATGTACGAGTATAACCGACTAAACCCGATTTGCATTACACGGCTAAAATAGGAACTGTGGCAAGTGGCTTATCAATTAAAGTCCGTGACTGTACATCCATATTTTTTAATGTTTAAGTCCCGTGTTATAAGGGGGTGAGTCCCTTGACATAAACCGGGCAAAACACAACAAGTCACAATAGCAAGTCGGTGACGCAAACATAGGTTTTGCCCCCACCTAAAGTCTCTTAACGCGGCTCCTGATACCTACTAGGGATTGACACTATTGACAGCTCACTGCAATCTCACTTCATCTAGGTTTTAACGGTGAGTTTTTTTGTTGGGGCAACACATGGGTTCGCTTTACCGACATGCTAATGTGATCGCGTCACTGTCATGTTAATGTTCACTTAAAAAAAAAGGTTAGGTGAACTTGAAATGAGCTGTCATTCCTCCTGATACCTACTAGGGATTGACACTATTGACAGCTCACTTCAATCTCACTTAACTTAAGTTTTTACAGTGAGTGTAACACAATAGACCGGCTGTTCTTTCAAACCTGTTTTATCGTGTTTTAAAATTAAATTATGAAGATTACAGTTGAATAACATTATTTGAAGCTGTTAGAAATGGCGCTCAACTCTTTATTGTGATTTTAATTTGATTTAGTGGTGCTCAGTTTGAGCGAGTGCCGCATTAGTAGCAAGTGTTGCTTCTTCTTCATTTGCTGAATATTTGCTTCGTTTATTTTTAGTAAGATTTGAATAAGTTTGTACTTTGCATGCGATTTTGTTATAGTCTTGAATTTTTTGCAAACCATAATAGGCTATTCTAGAGTTTGGGGTTTTGGTTATAATTGTTGTATAGGTATTCACTATGCATTACATTAATAATGTCTACATAAATTGAGCATGAGCACTTTCGATCAGAATGCACGTTTGAATAAAATTGCTAATCCATTACTTCTATGTTCGAAAAATTTGTCTGCTCAACAACGCAAATAACGGATCATGCTGTTGAGCTGTCTAGTGCGTGTGTCACGCAATTACCCATGTTGACTTCCAATTCAGGAAATTTCATTCTACAATGGATTTTAAAGGCACTTTTGCTTTTAAAATACGTGCCCATTGCGTAAAAGCCCATACCAAATTAAATTGACTGCTAAGGAAGGCTGTAACCATTATCGACATCGATTTCAATATTTGTTCATCGTTAATGTAGGTCCACGATTAATTGAATCATTGCTTTTATTAGTCTTGGGTCCAATTAAGACATGTTAAAGTTTAATTGGACCCCGTTTGAATATATCATTGTACTGATGTATTGTATAATAGTACTATTACACACGTACAGTAGGACTGGTTTTAATGATGGACATACTGAATAACTCCACAAAAAAAACCCATCTAATTAATATATTTTTTGTTTTATCATGTTTAAATAACCTTCACGTCTGCGGAGTTCTGCTAGCTAGTTTTATTTGTCCCTGTTTTTGGAATACATCTGTTTTTATCTAGTCTCCTATCGCAGGTGTGCTGTGTTTGAAATAAGCATCACCTTTGTACGTATTTTTCTGTTCCTTTCTTTTTGTCTGTTGATTCATAATGTGTGTAGGTACTTATATGGTTAAATGCATAAATACTAAATACCCACACATTCACATAACATTACGCTTTGTTTCCCTGAAGGGTGGGGTAAAGGCGTTTTTATAGTACACCCACATTTCTACAGTTATTTTTAAGTCCCATGTGTTATTACCAGAGATCGGATATTCAAATGCATATTCACCTAAAGTTGAGATGTTGGCTAACATGGAATACGCTTTTGTATCGATAAAGTCTTAATTTAGGTGAGTAATTTGTTATTTTTTTTGTTTTAACTAATACAAACTACCCCTCCTCCAATACATATACATATTTGTATCGAGTTAAACATTAATTTTAAATTCATACACATCGGAATAGTTATGCAATCCAAGAATCCCGGAGTTTTTAATAAATATTACAAATAATTTATAAAGCCACTTCCATATTTTCATAGCTAAAAATTATCTTTAGGTAAATATGCATCCGAATATCCAATCTCTGGTTATAACATAAGCAAGCCGAAGCGATAGGGGCGAGAATATTGTCATCAACTGGGCACAAATCCAACCTCAAAGCTGCTACTATGAAAATCCTTTGTTCTCTATTTATAAGGACGATGTGTGTGTTTATTTTATCTTTGTTTTTGTGCTCACACCATAAACTATTATTATAATACGTCTATACGTGAGGATTTGTAATTGGTTTTCTGGTGTCTATAGTTTCATTATTTTTTGCCTGTTTTTATTAACTGTAAGTCCTCCATGTTCTAAAATAAATAAATAATGAACTCTTAGCCCGACCTGGGAATCGAACCTAGGATGTACCCTGATGCTCAGCAGTAGCGCTTGTGACCACTAGAACAACATCATCATTTCAGCCGAAAGACGTCCACTGTTAGACATAGGCCTCCCCCAATTTGGGGGGGTTTGCTAGAACAACGAAGCAGTCTAAATACCCTCCATAAATAATATAACCTCCGTTCAACCAGTAACCCAGTACAAAACAGTTACATGGGTATTGGCAGCCATTGGAGCAGTTTGTAATTATGTATTTTCTGAGAATACGTTTGACTTACATAATATTTTCATTTCTATTATTCAGCACAACACAATAGGTACTGAAATTAAAATTAAATACTGCTGAAACTGCTGAATGAGTGGTCGGCATTAAAAACTTTTGCATTTTTATTTGTGCATGAAAATAAGTAAATAATTGAACTTATTGTGAACGTCAGTTTATAAGCTTAATGTGAATATAGCATGTGATCATATTTGCCTTATTGTATTTAACTGGGGTTTAAAATAAGCAGGCTAATTGCGTAACACATTAACAGTGGGAATAACTTTCATTTTGATAGCTCAACAACATTCATTGGGTTGTAAATTTACGTTGTTAAGCAGACGTATTTATCTAATATTTGTCAAGCAATGGATTAGCAATAACTACTACTACTACTATACGTTCAAAAACAATTAGGATGCAGTTCACAGTTCGTCAGACTATGCGTTCAAAAACAATTAGGATGCAGTTCACAGTTCGTCAGACTATGCGTTCAAAAACAATTAGGATGCAGTTCACAGTTCGTCAGACTATGCGTTCAAAAACAATTAGGATGCAGTTCACAGTTCGTCAGACTATGCATTCAAAAACAATTAGGATGCAGTTCACAGTTCGTCAGACTATGCGTTCAAAAACAATTAGGATGCAGTTCACAGTTCGTCAGACTATGCGTTCAAAAACAATTAGGATGCAGTTCACAGTTCGTCAGACTATGCGTTCAAAAACAATTAGGATGCAGTTCACAGTTCGTCAGACTATGCGTTCAAAAACAATTCCAGGTTGCTTGATTACGTCTGTACTGACCCGCAACACGCAGAACCTTTCGCACTCAGTTCTCGTCATGCAATCCTTGAAACCCTAGAACAATAAACCAGAATATTTATACGACATAAACGTTTTATAAACCAGTATTATGTTCTGAATGACTTTCAAGTGGCATACAAAGCGTTCTATTAAGGCCGAGTCATATCTAAACGGGAGTGTCTGTAGTCACGTTGGCATACTCCGTGTAGGAAGGAAGCAATTCGGTGCAGACTGCTTGTTCCCGCCTTCTTTGTAGATCGCCTTTGGCTTGTTAGGCGTTTGGTGGGATCGTGACCGCCAGACTTTATTAGTGGTCATGTCTGATTTGTCTCCTGGAGTTGTATCTACCGTCTTATTTTATTTTTTTTGAGGTTTCTCCGTAACTTATTGGCAGCGGAACATAAATGTGGGTTTTATTATGTTTCCAGTAAGGTTTAATTCAATAAACAGTTTCCACCGACATAATGGCAGGTTCGATTCGACTGAAAAAGTACCTAATTAGTTCATGCGAACGCGTGTTGCGATTCAATTAGAAATCTATTGAAAATCGTGTTTGAGTCTTTCTTTCAACGAATTTCATAGTTTTAGTTATTCTTCTAGTATACCGAGCGCAAACGAAAGAAACTACTTTATATTTAATTGCGGTTGAAATATTTCCGGAAACTCGATGTTCAATTGTATGAAGTTGAGCTAATCGGCAGGTTCTTAGTTGGACATGGATTATTGCCATTAAAATAAGTCATCATAATAAGTATTGGCAGCCTTGTTCCACCTCATCATCATCATTTCAGCCGAAAGACGTCCACTGCTGGACATGGGCCTGCCCCAAAAGGGGGGTTTTGTCATAATCGCCATGCTTGGCAGGCGGGTTGGCGATCGCAGTACTGTGCTAAAATGCATAGAGAATGCTGCTGCCCATTCTCTAGTAAGTCCCTTAGTCGCCTTCTACGACACCCACGAGAAGAAATGGGAGTTCCACCTATTGCTGAGTATTTCAACCTTTTGTCACATGCGTCCGTGGTATGTGTGTCTCATTCAGGTCGTCGACTATCGTTGAGGTAAAAGTCAGAAAACAAGTTTTACCAAGGGGTATTGTATTACCAAGTTACTGAGTAGTGCAGGTCAGATAGGCAGTTGATCCATGTACAATACTGCTATTCAGCTGCATCCGGTTAGACTGGAAGCTGACACCAACGTAGTCAGAAAAGGCTAGGCAGATTTAAGGTTGCTCACTCGCATTCAGTCAAATTTCCCTAAACCGCTATTAAACAATTCCTCCTGTATAACTTCATATGTTTGAGCACCTTGTATAGTACTTACTCATATTACAAAACACTTAAGTATTACGTCATGCAAAATAGACGCGATAATCCTGTTCCCTATGTACTGTAAATAATATTACATACACTACAGAATTTTACAACAACTTACCTCGCGTCATGTGCCTGTAAGCGTGAAAGCATCTTATCAGGGTATCGGTTACATCTAAAAGTTCGGTAAGTACAATTTGTATAGGAAGTTTATACTTGTTTACTTCCTTGCTTGAGTCGTCTCGACTCTCGCTGTTAACTGCCTCGATGGTCTCGGCTTATTAGTCAATTCGTATGAATTTTCTTGGTCGAAATTGCTGAATCGACACTTTTAAATAATATAATTATTTTCTGTAGGCGATTCGCTCGAACTTAATTTATTTTTCAGCGAATCGACAATTCTATATATTCGTATTAGACGAGTAAGTTGGTTTGAATCGACTAATAAGCAAGCAACTAATAGGCTGCAAGCGCGACTGTTGAGAGTATTGAAGTCATTGCCCAGCACCCTAATTGCATAACACACTTTCAATCACAATCACATGAAGGAAATTGCCAATTCAATCCAGCCTACTTAATAATAGTCTGGTTGTGTATCCATGCCAATAGGCCTACAGTACGCGCACTTACATCTGAAACTGTAACGGCATCTACATCGCCACATGCAAACTACGCTTCACACTGACGTCACGCAAAATCCTACATCGCGCAAGCAGAGTTTGGCGAGCAACTAGCATTTATATATGACGTCCCGACAACAATCGTCGCGTCGGCCTCATTCCGATTTCCGATCAAGCCCGTCCCTTGTTTCCCTGTTTCCATTGGGTAGTTTAGTTTTAAGTTTTGAAGCCCTAGTTGGAGGCCTTAATTTATTGATGCAGCCACAGGCAAGTCCAGCTAAGCAGCCGACAACCTCCTAAGTTGACCTGCGAAATGTAATTTCCAAAACAAAAAATAAAAACCAATGGCCCACCAGATACGACACCAGTCTGATCGAAGAATCCGCCCCTTTCCATGGAAGATGAGTGAGCATTACATCCTGTTCCTCATACCTCTAAAAAACTTAAACAAAGCTCGCGGAATGCGTAAAAGTACAATCATACGTCTCGATATTATCTGTCGGGATATACAGGCCTGTCACCTATCTAAGTCAAAATAAACACAACAAATTACTTATCCAAAACACAATACACAAACGAATATCATCTTTGGGCTGCCGGAAACCATAAAGGAGCTGTGTATCTGGTTCTAATTAAATGCTCAAGATTTTACAAGCTAACCAGTACAACTTAAAACTTCAGGGTGGCGCTAGTTGTTAAGGCAAACGTCAAAATTACGTCAATTTCAGCACATTATTCAATTTAGTTCCAATTTTTGCCGCATGTTAAGTTATAATGGTTATTGTCAGTACATCAAACGAGTAATGTTTCTCTTCGTTATTTGATTACATGCTATTAATTAAGTTTTATATGATGTAAACTTCACACGTTTAGGTGTTTCAGTACTTTGACTTAATAATGTTTAGATACGAGGTTGACGTTTTAAATAATTGGTTAAAGATGGCTTTATAAGAAGTCGTATTGTTTTGAAGTAGGTAATAGTAAAGTTCCCTAATGTGTATAGTTAATAGTTCAGTGACAGTTTTGTAGAATAGAGTACCTACTTTTAGTTGCATAAAATGAATTTTCCGGTCAGAAATCGAATCAAAATATAGTTAAATCTTTAGTGACGACACTTCAAAAGAGCTTACAAAAGAAAGAGTGAGAAAACACTACAAATGACCACAACACGCAAAAGAGAGAGCGAACATCACGCCCATCAAGAACTCGCTTAGCGACTCGGGTGCTATGCGACGCATACTTTTCAAAGTCTTAAAAATCCATTTTGCACTGAAACTTTTAGAGTGGTGCTACACTTGTTAATTTTCTCATACCATCCAGCAGATTACAAGCGGTTACTTCGCAGACTTTGTACTTTATAATCCAGTCTTCTCCACTTTGTTCATAATTATGCGAAGCGCCCCTAACTGAATTAGTAAAGGAAGCGACATCGTCTTTGATTTACATTTGCACAGAATTTTCCGAGAACTAACTTTGTGACAGATTGTAGCTGCAAGCGTGAAGCGGGCACAGCGATGTAAGTTGGTTATTTTGTTGACTGGATATGTCTTCGACTTATTATATTAACGTAATCATCTAGTAAAAGTAATCAGTGGTTTCTAGACGCAATCAGAGGTGCATCTATGCTCTGCGAATCATAATTTTTGATGCACCGACGGACTTAGGACACGGAAGTAGATACCTCCTCTGTTTCAAGGTTCCTAAGTACAAAGTTTCCGGTAGAGGGGAGTCCCTGGTGTCCTGAAATATAGGCCATGGTTTAGTTAAGGCACCAATCTCCCACAAATTATCACTAATTTATATTCTTGTCTTTTTTAAGTGTTCAAGTTTTAGTTAAAGTTATTTGTGGAAAAAAATTATCACTTTTACTATATTATTATTACTAAGTTTAGGGCGTTCCTTTCTCCGTATCACTTACGGACATAAGATTAGTTCGGGCCGAACTAAGAACGAAGGACAACTCGTTTTGACAGATGTCCCTACCCTTGATGTGTTGCTGCCCGTCCAAAAATTTAAATAATCGGCTGTAGGATTCACTTCGAAATTTCTAACGGGAAATTTTTCAGACGGGCCTGTATCTTCGTTGGCGGAGTTAGAGAGTAGGCCCCCTTAGGTCTTAGGCGTGGCACAAACCAATTTTCTAGTGTTTCACCGCCATTTAAAATTGGCCCTACATTAACTAAGAAAATTAATGGAACAGAAGAACGAACCTTGCACCCAACTGAATGATAAAGCACAGTTACAACTTTCATCTTATCTTAAAGTGATAAAAAAGATGTGCGAACTGCGTGTAAAATAAAGCATCCACAGTTACCCAATCTCGATAAAGGCACAAAACTAACACTCAATTCGTAACAATTGGTTAACTTGGGGAAATATCATTGGGCATCCAATCACACGTTTAATGGGCTAACTTTATATTTGGACCGAAGTTGCCCCTTTGTTATGTTCAAAAGATTATTTAGACAACGAGATGTGACGTAATCAAAACTTTCTGTTAAACAATAGGAAGGATTTACTGGGGCGCCGTACGCGGGTAGATATGACAGTTCGAGCTATAGAATGGGGCTGTCACACGGGCATGAGTGACAGAGACGACGCTATACAAAGCCGGACTTATTCTAAAACTAGCAAACCGCATGGATGTCGGAAAGCAATGGCATGGAAAGTACTCTATGTGTTAATCCAAATTCTGAACTATCTGTGTGGCAAATTTCATCGTAATCCGTTCAATCGCTTTGGCTTTAATCCGGAATATACATCTAAACAAACATACTATTTATACAAACAAATATGAATGTACAGTTTTAACTTTGTGATTATTTTATTATATGTATGGGCGGTCCATATTTCCTTTTTTTATATTCAATGTACAGTTTTGACTCCGTTAATATCCCACTAATATTATAAATGTGAAAGTTTATGTTTGTTACTCTTTCACGCAAAAACTGCTTAACGGATTTGGATGAAATTTGGCACACAGATAGTTTATAATCTGGATATGTGTTAAACATAGGATAGGTTACTTTTTAACCCGGGATACGTTCCCGCGGGATAATTTTCGACCTCCACTCGGCCGAAGCCACTGGAAAAAGATAGTTTTATTAAATGTATGGGCGTGCCATATTTACGGTTACGTCTATTTGTTGGGAGGTGTTATAAATGTCGAGGCCGAGTGAGGAATGTCAGAAGGATGTGAGTGTGGATGGCTTTACATTAGGTGGACAGACGACTTGGTACGGGGCCGTTGTTTACAGACGGCGGGCATCGTTTGTTATGGAAATCTATGAGGACGCTTCTGTCATGGCGGCAGGTCGTATTGTATGTTGCAAAACATTGCGGTGTTCGATCTTGCTGGAGGTGAAAACTGAGTGTTATGGCAAACCTAGAGGTCATGGAACTGTAGTAGGCCAAATTCAAGAATATGGTTATTTTTTGGTAAAAAATCTGACACAAATATTCCATGCAGGAATAAATACAGAATGATTTTACGAAAAGGGGCAGTACTTAAATGTATGGAAAATGTTGTCTAATCCTTATACGATAAAAATAAAACGTGTGATTTGTGATTTTTACATTTTTCCAGCTGATTACACTATTTTTCCAGTCAATGAATGCAGTTAGCAATTTCTCTAAAAATAAATAATAGTTTAAAAAACTAATAAACACGCTTTAAAAACCAAACTAAAAAAGGAGAAAATAATTTAATTCAATTAAAAAGTAAAAAGCGTGGTGTGCTTTTTGAGGTATTTTTATAATCAATTAATGTGAAGCACCCCACGCTTTTTAATTGAATTAAATTATTTTCTCCTTTTTTAGTTTGGTTTTTAAAGCGTGTTTTTTAGTTTTTTAAACTATTATTTATTTTCTATTTTTTAGTTCTGCTAACTACAAAAACGTGTTTCTTTTTTCTCATTTTTTTTTTTAATTATTGAATTGTCATCGGTCCTCGACAAGTTTACAAAGTTTCAATGAAATCTGACCGTTTAAACTGGGTCAAAATCGCGCTCAAAGGAGTCGGTTACATACAAACATACAAACAAACCAACAAACAAACAAACATACAAGTGAAGCTAATATAAAGCGTGTAATTAAAGACAGTCTTCTTAGATCGTTTTCTAATATCTAAGGCCCTTACCTACTTCTCCATCTCTAAAATCCATCCTGTATAGTACACATAGAGTATACATAGAGTGATCATAATATCCGATACTCTGGTAGTAACCGTTCAGCGGTGAAGCTTAATCCTCTTTAGTTTTCGCGGTATTTCACCCCGATATGATACCAGAAGCATGTTCAACAAGCTCAGGTATTAGTTGTTAATAATTTATAACATTTACGATGCCTACTTAGGTGTCGTGAACGTTTACCATACAACATAACATGTACCTAATCTGTATAATCATCATCACCTGCAGTTTAGTTGTTTGAATATGAAGATGTTGCTATTAACTAAGTGTGTATTTTATGTTTCTTTTTTGTAACTTGCAAAATAAATTCGTTGATTACGCGTAGGTCCTGCAATTAACATGTATTGACTAACCTTCCCAATCTGTGGGGCAATACGCGTAATTTGAAGAATGTTCACAGATTGATTTCAGCCTCAATCTGTCAAAAATACCTCGAGTTTCCATACATTTTTTGCAAGTTTTGACATTTGATTGCCACCGAGACGAGACTGTGACTAGATATAGAACGTTTTTAACTACGAGAATAATTGATCCTCTGCTCTCATAGCTCGTGAAGAAGATGGATGAGACTGGATGAAGTAAGAAATTAGTATGTTATGGGAACTTTGAAATTGGCGCGAGTTGCAGAAAAGTTTTTTTTGTAATGGGCAAATATGGAGGAGGTAGGTAGCATGTTTTTACTATTCTGTATTTTATTTTATTCTATATTTTTTATCTGTACAAATTTAAATAAAAAAAAATATGTCTCTGTTTGTAATGTCAAAATAACAGCTTTTCACTAAATGCATAAGAAAATAAATACGGTACCTATAACAAAAACTTTTTTTTTATTCTGTCTGCTCGTTTGTTCCGGGTAATCTCCGAAACGGTAGGACCTTCCGTGCGATAATGAATAAATAGTAAAACATTATTTTAATCCGGTAAACAGATGGGTGCAGATCGATGTTACTTCTGACCCTACTCTATAAAAAGTTAACTTTACTAATTGAACTAATTCCAACGACTTGTTTTACCAGTTTGGGCTGCAAGAGTTTTGATTAAAAACGTTAGTTTATATTTTAAAGTGGTGTCAACGGAATTTCTAAGTTTTAGGTGGCCTAAGTGCCAAGTTTTGTACAGCGTATGTAGTTCTAAACTAGGTACAGGAACCACGTAATTTTAAGGTATTCTAGCGAAGATGTCATAAGCAACCTTCTAAAATTGTTATTTTAACCTTTAAAGGTAAATTTAGGAAAAGGAATGGTAAAGGTAATAAAAGACAAATTATTTGTTTTTGGTCTTAATGCCTGCCTATTTTTAGACAGTTCTAAATTGCCAGTCGAGAGCTTACTGGACTGTTCGAAACAACTATTTCCTCCCTCCTAATAAGCCCCTCGGCAAACTTCGTGTTCCGTCAGTCGTCGGTTTTCTATCAGTAACCCTTTGCACTTAATGCAGACCGGATGCTCTTAATCGAGTTGGAAGTACAGTACTCTTTTAACCTAATATAATTTATTTAAATAATAGTTTAAAAAACTAAAAAACACGCTTTAAAAACCAAACTAAAAAAGGAGAAAATAATTTAAATCAATTAAAAAGCGTGGGGTGCTTGACATTAATTGATTATAAAAATACCTCAAAAAGCACCCCACGCTTTTTAATTGAATTAAATTATTTTCTCCTTTTTTAGTTTGGTTTTTAAAGCGTGTTTTTTAAACTATTATTTATTTTCTATTTTTTAGTTCTGCTAACTACAAAAACGTTTTTTTTTTCTCAATTTTTTTTTAAATTATTGAATTGTCATCGGTCCTCGACACGTTTACAAAGTTTCAATGAAATCTGACCGTTTAAAGTGTGTCAAAATCGCGCTCAAAGGAGTCGGTTACATACAAACGTACAAAAAAACAAACATACAAGTGAAGCTAATATAAAGCGTGTAAAATGGGAGGAAAGCTCGTTTGTATTCGGAAATGCGATGATTCCTGAGCGACATTAGGAAAATAGTTGCACTGCATAAGAATATTATTGTAGAAGAACGAAATAAAGCGTAATGCTTTACTTTGTTCTTATTTCTTCTTCTTTTTTACTACATATTTTGATGGAACAGCAGGTAGAGATATAACTTTGTTTTAATGTTCACAGATTGTGACAGTAGAACATTTCAATTTACTTAACTACTATACTCCTACAGAATTACTCTACAAAAAAGCTAAACTATTTAACCTACAACAATTGTATACGTACCATACATGCATGACTATACGAAAGATCCTTAAGACCAACATACACACAAATATTTCATTTACACAAAAGACTCGCAGATATAATACCCGTAATCAAGACGACCTAGAAGTACCAAGAGTGAGAACCTTGTACGGCAGGAAAACTATAGAATGGGAGGGGGTCCGGCTATACAATAAATTACCTAAAAAACTCAGAGAGTGTACAAGCATACCAACATTTAAAAAAGGCCTTAGGAATTACATTTTAGACATATGAGTTTAGTTTATATTTATTTGTATTATTATTTTTTCTTTTTTTTTGTATAGACACATAAGTTTAGCTTGTACCTACTGTTTTGAATTTTATTTACACTTAAGTGCAAAATTGCTCTATATCTATATATTGTTTTTTTTTTTAATGATATTATAGTGTTCAGTCTCTTGAACGGCTTGAACGTCGTAACATAAAGTACAACCTATTGTTAATTTAGTTAAGTTTCTCTTTAAGTGAACTGTAATTTGTTCTTTGAGAAATAAATGTCTTTAAACCGAAATTGTTAAACATATTCGATCAAATTAATCACAGTAGTAAAAATTGTATTATATTCGATTATGGGTTGCTTGGTAAACGATAAAGGATGGCTTTCTGTTTTGCAAGGGAGTCAAAGTGAAGATCAATAACATCACTGCAGCCATTGACTGCCTTACACATTCTTGCGAAAGGTGAATTGGCTCCCAGCTTAGTTCTTCTAAAAGGTGCACAGAGAGGCGTGATGGGTTTACGCGGGATTCTACAAGGAGCACGAAAACTAAAAGCTGCAAGTAAACTAGGGCTGTCTATTTTTTGGCTAAATATTTTGAAAGCAAACATTGCATCAATTAGGTGTCTACGTCTGTCCAGTGCGGTCATATTAAAATGCTTAAGTCTATTGCTGTATGAATATTTTTTTTTGGCGATACCATTGGAAATTGCGAGGTGCCAAGCGAAGCGTTTTTGGACACGTTCAAGACGCAATGAGTGTGTCGCGTAGTGTGGACGCCAAACTACACTATTATATTCCAGGATGCTACGAATGAGACTGTTATAGAGTAAAATTTTGGTTCTATTGTGACGAAACGTTTTACAATTTCTTAGGACAAACTGGAAGCTGGCTGGCTGGCTGGCTGGCTGGTTGGAAGCTCTTTTTATAATACTGTCGAGTTGTGGTGTGAAAGTTAACTTTTTGTCAAACAGTACACCGAGGTCCTTAATCGTTTCAACTTCCTTTATTTGGTCTCCGGATATATGGTAACTACTGCGTATTGGGATATTCCTTCTAGTGAATTTAACATGGTTACATTTTTTGGGATTCAATTCCATCTTATTATTGTTACACCATTTAATGAGACGATCAAGGTCACCTTGTAGTTGCAATGAATCTTCTTCACACTTAATAATTCTCAAAAAATTTAAGTCATCAGCGTACATGAAAAAGTCCGAATGCAGAAAACACCCAGTAACATCGTTTATAAAATAGATAAACAAAATTGGCCCTAAGTGCGAGCCCTGGGGCACACCGGAAGAAACACTTTGCAGGGATGACTGGAAACCATTAACGACAACAAAGAAAAATCGATCCGTCAAATACGAACTCAGCCAATCCAACAAGGATCCAGATATGCCGTAGGCGCGCAACTTGCTAATTAAGATTTTGTGGGATACTTTGTCAAACGCTTTGCTGAAATCCGTATAAATAACGTCAGCCTGATGGCCTGCATCAATAGCTTTTATTAGAAGTTCCGTGAAAGGGACTAGATTTGTACCTGTAGAACGGGTCCTAACAAATCCGTGCTGATGTTCGCTTAGATAAATCTTTAAATAATTCTGAATGTATGGGCAAATCAGTGCCTCAAATACTTTGGCAACCGAGGATAAAATTGAAATAGGCCTGTAGTTGGTTACAACGTCATTGTCATCAGATTTGTGAACCGGAACAACTTTTGCGATTTTCCATTTTGAAGGAAATATACCCGTCGCCAATGATTTGTTATAAATCAACATAAGTGGGTAAACCAGCTCAGATGAACATGTTGTTAAAAATACTGGTGGTATTCCATCCGGCCCAGCTCCTTTTTTTGGATCTAGGCTTTTCAGTTTCTTGCCAAGAGATTCACAAGAAATAACTGGGGCAGTTAGACCCAAACTATTATTTTCTAAAAATTGCAAGGATTCGGAATTGTATTCAACACCACTACTATAATCAGGACAGTAAACAGACGAGAAATAGTCTGCAAAAAGGTCACACACTTTTGATCCATTGGAAGTAGTGGTAGTTCCATCGGTCATGGTTGAGGGGTAGGCACTTGAACCTCCTCGTTTAGCCTTAAGATAAGTCCAAAGTAACCTAGGGTTGGAAGCCAATTGGTCTTCTAGACGTTTCATATAATCCCTGTAACAAGTAGATGCAAGATTTTCACATCGTTTGCTAATTAGCTTTAACTCTATTGCATCTAATGGGTTATTATACTTCTTGTAACGCTTTCTAATCTTATTCTTTTCATTCAGAATTTTAATCAGTTTACGACTAAACCATGACGGGTATTTTCGGTTTTTAGGTTTACGCAACGGCAGAAATTGTTGTATCGCAGCACCAAGAGTATCGTAGAAGACCTCAAGCATCACATTAACATCACTCCGTTCACCAAATAATGAGTTCCAGTCTATATCTTTTAAAAAGTTACGAATTGAATGATAATCCGCCCTATGGAAGTCAGGAGTCGCCTTTCCTATATTGTATGGGAGCTTTGCTTCCCTGTCAAATGAAATGACAATGTCTAGAGGGGGATGTTGCTGATCCACATTGCTTAGAGGACACAAACATTCTTTTACGCAACACAGTGGTATTGTAGAGAGCACAAGATCCAATATACGACCAGCAGTATTCGTAATATTGTTACATTGTTTTAACATGTTAACACAAGTAAAATCCATTAAAAGTTCGTTAATACTGGAAAGTCCAACGCCACTCCCGGGGCAACCCACGCATTTCCAATCGATGCCACTCAAGTTAAAATCACCCACAAGACAGACGTCACAGTCGTGTGACTAGTGTTGAAACAAATGTGTAGTGTAATTATAAATGAAACGCTTCTTTGGGACCCACAGTAGAAAAAGTGAAGTATTATATTCTCATTCGATCATACACAGACAATCAACAACGTTGTATAATGTTTGACAGTTAAGCAACTAGATGGCGTTAGTAGATTCATATTTTGATACAAATCTCAACACCCCCACTTATCAAAATAATATAGGTCTTACATTTTAACAACTTGTATGCCTAACTATTGCATAAAATAATAATGCTTAACATCACTTAAACCTTTTGTGAACAGATCAGCTGGCATCTCAGCTGTTTCTAAATATTTTAAAACCTGTCCCTCTTAGCTTTTGGCCCGTTTCGACTATTTGCGTTACGTACGACTGCATAGACACACAACTTTCAAGGCGAATTGAGATCAGATTACGCAGTAACGATATTCTTCTTGTGAATCCTGAATCATCAAATAATGCCTTCAGGTTGTTCCATAGTTCTAACGAAGTTTTGACGTCTCTAATATGCACATATATCGCACTATCTATAGTCATGATAAGTTTTGCCTTAGTTTTCGCATCTTCTGCGGCTTCTATAGTCTTCCCAGCAACTGGATTTATGCAATGCAACATACCCTCTAGGACAAGAAAGTTCTCCGCGGCGAAAGTCCATTCATTGTAGTTTTCCCTCCCTTTCAACTTGGGAACGTTGAGAAGATAGTTCGTTGTCATTTTGCAGTATTTACTTGCGCAAACTAAATAACACGTAGCTATCAACTTCTAACCACTATGAATCTAAGGAAATCACTATTTATTCACTTTTACTACTATTATTTCGTGGGTCTGGGCCCATAACCTATAAATGAAACGCTTCTTTGGGACGCACAGTAGAAAAAGTGAAGTATTATATTCTCATTCGATCATACACAGACAATCAACAACGTTGTATAATGTTTGACAGTTAAGCAACTAGATGGCGTTAGTAGATTCATATTTTGATACAAATCTCAACAGTAATAAATGTGTTTAATGTGCAATAATTGAGTTTGACTTTTGACCATACAGGGTTTCTTACCTTTAGCTATTTCGGCATATATTCCTGCTGCAACTAAGTGGCTTAAAACTTGTGCTGCAAGTTTTACCCTCATTTTTTGCTTTGAATTAGGGTCAAGATGTACTGTTGTCAGTAATGGTGCAAATACGAAATTGGGATTATTGTTGTCCAATTCATACAATGGCCTAATGTGGCTCTACTTGGCGATTCCTGTAAAGTAATTATTACAAATATTATTATTATAAGTTTTCTTTCTATACCAATATAATAAGGAGAATTTTTCCTTTGTTTGTTTGTTTTCTCCGAATAGGTTCCGAAACTACTGGACCGATTTTAACCATTTTGTCACCAATAGAAAGCTAATTCTCTACGCTAAGCTCAGGTAATTTATTAAAAAAAAGAATAGAGATCGTTAAGAAAATTGCAATAATGTAACCTAAAGTAGCAAAATTTTGCCTATAAAATTCATCATTTGGCGTGCGCTGAGAAAACTATTGATGATACATTTAAAAAATCTACATGATTAAAGTACTCATTATTACCTACAAATAAGTCCGCGAGGACCTATACCTTACTATCATAGTTAAGTCACAATAGCAGCTTTTGTGTTCTAAAATTAAATTAGATCGCCGGTAGAAACAAAAGTTGGTTACATTCGTATCGTATGATTAATTCTTATTCAAATAAATTGTTTTATTATCAATGGTATTTATGTAGCAGTAAAATACTTTTGTGTCGTGGCTATCCAGTTTCTTCCGGCCACTTTAATGATATCGTCTGTCCACCTAGTCGGTTGTCTTCCCACATTCCTCCGTCCTGTTCAACATTCATTCCACATTCCACGACACAAAACCGCCAAAAGTGGAGAGATTTGGAAGAGACCTACACTCAGCATTGGGTGGCCAAGGGTTGAAGAAGAAGAAGAAGAAGAAGAAAATACTTTTTAATTGATTCGAATCGGACATTTGATTTCGAAGTTATCACGAGTATAAAAATGCAATACTTACGCGAAAACTTTTAGAACTGAACTATAAATAGCTAAAAGATATAGGTTCACCTTCCCTCAATCAATCACAAAATACTTAACATTTGTCCTCATCGGTCATCGGGACCAACGGCTTCACGTGCTTTCCGAGGCACGGAGAGGTTCTGGTATGTAAAGATGGTCACCCATCCTCGGAACAACCGCGGCAAGCGCAGCTTAATCTGATCATCGCCCCGTGCGGCTGTTATAACTGACGTTGTTTCAAACGAATAGCACATCAAATATAGTTTAAAGCGAAGCCTTGCAATGATTCTTTATAGGTGGTTTTTCTTTTCATCTTTATTTTCAATCTTTTCTACCCGACTGCGGAATAAAAATTTAATAACAAATTGACTTACCAATTCCTTGTATGTTGTCTGATGTTATATTGGTCCTGAAGTTTACATCATTTTTCATGAAGAGATTTCTAAAGCACTTCAGCAGGTGTGGTGTGTCAAATAGTGTGACAATTTTATGATTGCTCACTTGTATATAGGGCTTCTCTACAGAAGCTCCTAATAGACTAAGCGCTCTCTTGTTGACTCCATCCAAGTCACAAACTGAAGCATATATGCTAACTCCAATGTCAAAACAACAATTTAAAACCCAAAAGTAAGTTATGAGAGATTAGTGACAAATAAACTTAGTTTTTTTTTTAAGTTAATATAGTTCAGTTAAATAACAGCATGATCGTCATTCAAATAAAGGAGAAATGCATACATCTTTAATCAAAACAGATAGTCTGTCAGCTTTGACAAAACCACTTAAATAATAAGCCACTGGCTGCTTATTTTTTTATTTTTTATTATTTATCGTTTATTTCAGGCATTAGCACCCATAAAATTAAAATTGAAAACTTATTCTAAAACAAAAGATAAACTAAAGATAAAATAAACAAACGAACATAAATACAAACAGTAAAGAAAAGAAAAATAACAATAAAACTACCCACCATGTCACACCAAGGAAGCCAAAACAAATATACCCCGTAACAATGCTGAGTACATTTATTTTGTCTCTCTCGTTAAATGCACAGTATGAAAAACAGCTTTGACAACAGTATTTTGACTTGCCACCACACGCAAAAAGAACGACGCCCTGAGCTTCCCCATGAGCGCAAAGAAGTCGGTTACTCTGCTCTCAGCAAACATCTCAGTCGCACTACACCGCCAGGGCAATGTGCTTCCTAACTCCAACTAGCATAAATACTAAGGCTTATGAAGCTGGCTGTCGAGATCTACCTTGTGTAGCATGGTCTTGAAAACCTTCAATAACTTTCCCCTTTATGGTTATACCACACATTTTGTCTTAAGGAAATTTCATCCCCGAACAATAAGTAGTCTTGTTCGTATGGGTCAAAGTGTTTTGTTGTGTTTTTCAACAGTTTAAGTGTTGTTTTGTGTGTTCCCACATTCATCATAAATTTACTTATGAGGGATTTTAATGTGCTAGGTGCTGGTAAATACACTCACCGGCACGGAAACTTGGCCACCAATAACTTGCCGATAATTTCTATTTAAATATTTAATTTTCACTATATTATGGGTTTATGCACTAAATTAGGGTTTTTTATGGTTTTGTAACTCAGTTATTGAAAAAATGATGCACCAGCAGTAATCTTTAAAAAAATAAGCAGTTTCACAAAAAAATTTGGTTTTAACACTGTCAATTTAAAAAGAACACAAAATGAAAAATAACCAAAAAGTCTTCGTTGTGTTTGCATTTTAATATCGGGTGTTTCCTCCCCTAGCCCCGATAACAGCTTGCATTCGTTCTGGCATACTTTGGATGATGTTTCTGATCTCAACTTGTGGTATGCTTTCCCAAGCGGTCAGTGCTGCATTTCGAAGCTGATTCAGAGTTTCAGGCGGGTTGGAGGACTTTATTTTTCTTTTAAGCTTGTCCCAGATATGCTCTATTGGATTTAAGTCTGGACTACGAGCTGGCCACTGCAATTTTTGAATACCAACCTCTGTAAGGTATTCCTCCACGCAATGTGCAACGTGTGGGCGCGCGTTATCGTGCATTAGGAGGAATTCGTCAAATCCAATAAACCCTGAATATGGTAACACGTGTTCCTGAAGAATCTCCTCGATGTATCGTGTTGCCGTTAATCGGTTATCGACGATAACTAACTCCGTACGTGCATCGGAACTTATTCCTCCCCAAACCATTATAGAGCCTCCATGAAAACTAACAGTTTGTGTGGTGGTAATGGGTAAAAACCGCTCTCCTCTTCTTCTCCACACTCGCTCCCGACCATCTGGAGCTCGTAAAGCGATTCGACACTCATCTGTGAACAGTACTCGAGCCCACTGCTCATGGGTCCAGTTGACGTGTTCTCGTGCGAATCGAAGTCGAGCTACTCGGTGACTTCTGAGAAGTTCTGGGCCGCGTGCTGGTCTACGAGCTTGTAAATTCACTTCCTCCATTCGTCTTCTCACTGTACGTTCACTAACATTGACACCTCTTGTGAACTGGAGTCGCTGGCGTATCTCAACAGCGGTGAGGTAGCGGTTTCTCAAAATTTCCAGGACAATAAAGCGGTCATCCCGGGCTGATGTGCATCTGACGCCTCCGCTGCCTGGCCTGCGGGAGTAGCGGCCTGTCTCCTGGTATCGTTTCAGCGCATACTGCATCGATGAACGTGGTACATTCAGTATAACAGCAACTTCTCGCTGTGTCAGCCCTTGTTCGATCAATGCTACAGCTTGTGCAACCTGTGATGGTGTTAATGGCATTTTTATTGGAATTAAATCACCTTTAGTTATTGAAGTAACAGTACGATATCACAATAATTGAATAACCTAACAATAAACTTTCACAAAACACAAATTTAAAACAGCAACTTAGTCGCTCAGATGACCGGGTTCAACTAAAACTTAAAAATAACGTCATATTGCACTCAAACATGATAAATTACCCTCTTGAACTAAAGGTAAACATTTTTTAGACCAACCTTCATAATAAATAATCATAGGAAACACTTAAAGCTGTTGTTATCGCGAAATACGCGCTTGGCCAAGATTCCGTGCCGGTGAGTGTAAATCATTCTCCTCAAGAGTTTGTAGCTTGTTGGCGACTTTTTGTAGAGCCGCAATGCTGTTATTTTAGCCTCCATGTTCCACCTACGGCCAGATTTCTTCCGCTTATAATCTTGCAGTTCTCCTTGCAGTAATAGTGCCAATGTGGAACTCATTATTACTACTATTTTATTATCCAAAATTTCTTTCACTGTTGCATTGTCAGAAATAACATTTAAAAATGCTTCATTTTTAAAATGTTTTATTGTTTTCCGTAGTCTATAAACCTTGTTCACACTACTTTTCAGTTTTCTTAACAATATTTTGCTTTTCTGGTCACCTTGTTTTGAAAATTCGCATACAAACTGTTCTGATTTGGTTGGAGTGATGATGTTGTTTCTATTAAGTTCTCTTAAAGGATAAATTCTGGATGGACCAGCAACAGGGTCAAATAGGGCAGGTTGGTCTGGCATATTAATAATTATTGTATCCTGAAAAGGAAAGGTTGATTCAAATCCTTATCTATCATCATTTTGCTGCAATGTAATCGAATGTAAACAATTGTCTGTATTTCTTTGCAATGTAAGGCAGATGTTTCAAATACACTTTTAAAAAGTGTTAATTGTACTAACCTTAGGGCATTGAACACCAGATACAGCTGTTCTGAACAACTTCTTCTCAATGAAGCATGAGCTTATAAAATGTATGCTACAAAGCATCTTATGTTTAAAATGAAGTCCATCCTGGAATTTCGGTGATGACCAGGCTTCGTTTGGAAAGCAATACTTTGCCCATAATTCACAACTGAAAATTAAAAATAATAAAATGACTTTCCATAATTATCATATTCCTAATTAACATCAAATATATCTAAATAGAAATCAAATCTTTATGTATTCGCTTTGATTGAAAGAGATGTAATATTAAATACGGGGTTGCTTGGGCACGCCACGATAGCGGCGGTAAGTCACCTCTTTGAGGAGTGGTTTGAGAGGCGGCATGGCGTCCTCACAATTTTCTATTTTTGTGAACCGTGCTTTACTGTCAGAGCATTGTGTCGATGAACTTCAGTAGGATCGGTCAATAGACTTTCCAATATCTTAATCTACTTATGAAGTCCACGCTACGTTTCTGTATGAGTGTGGGTGACGATGTATAAGTACATACGACAAACTGAACTTACTTTACGACGCTACCAAGTTAAGCAGAATTTATTTCAGTAAACAACTGTTATTTCTTATGAACGTTGCACATTTCTAATTAGTCTACAAATGAATGTTTTGCAGGCACGTGTAGATAATAGTTTAGTTAGATAATTTTCTTTAGTACCTGTGCACATGTGTCTTATCCTTCGTGGATTAAAAATGTAAACTTCCTTGTACAGTATTTCCCGCATTTTTAATTTGGTTTATTGTAGTCACGGCCATTTTTGAAATTATTTCTTTATAGTCTGCTTTCTTGGTAGGGGTTTGTGGATAAGTAATAACAGCCATACGGATCGATCGATCAGTTTAAGCTATGCTTAACGCGCAAGGTTCGTGGGTGGGTGACCATCTTTACATGCCAAGACCCTTCCGTGCCTCGGAAAGAACGTTAAGCCGTTTATCCCAGCTGTCATTTGTGGATCTTTGACAGTCGTTATGGGTCGTCAGAAGCCCAAAAGTCTGACAACCAGTCTTACCAAGGGGGTATCGTATTACCTAGTAACTGGGTTGTGGTAGTCAGATAGACAGTCGTTCCATATAAAATACTGCGGTACCTATTCAGCTACTTACGGTTAGACTGGAAGCCAACCCTAACATAGTTGAGAAAAGGCTAGGTAGATTATGATGAGTCAGCTTTCTTGTTTTGTATTGATATGATATTATTTTTTTGTGTAAAACGTTAATCTGTGCTTATATAAGTGCGATGAATTTATGTATTGCGTTTGGCTGGCTTGGCTGGCCGGTGGTGGTTTAACAATCGAGGAGCTACTGTACTTTTTGGCGTTCGCATAACCGTGATCAATATGATTTTGTAGTATTTAGCCATATTGGCGGAAAAAGATGTTTTACTTAATTTAACCCAGTTTTCTCGCAATTTTACATTGTTTCTGTGCGAAAAAAGAACATAAATTACGTGATATTTGCCGAGACCCCCCCTCTCCCGCATGTGAGATTTGGCTTGACCCAGCTCCCCCCCCCCCTAAAAGCCTCACGTAATTAATGGACGCCGTGAAGTGAAGCTTCTTAGATGACTGGTGCTGCACGCACATTTTTTTTATATCAGAAACTGTACTCATCTTGGTCGGATTAGCGTGCACTTTCATTAACCATGATAGACACTTGTTTTCTAGTTACACGTGGCTAAAAATAGTTTTCAACAGAAGTGAATTTGCAAATGCTTGTTTTGTACACTAATATGTACCTATTTCAGCAAAGTATAATGTTTGGCCTTTAATATTGTAGAATAAGCTTTCTTTTTAAGCATATTTTTTTTAATTTGAAGATTGGGACGATATATTTAACAGAAAAATAAAAATTAATTTATTTATGTCCAAATTCTCATATAATTAAAAACGATTTAAATCAAATGTATTGTTCGTTGTTTTGAATTTACCGCCAAACCGCTCCTTACGATGACTTTTTTATCACGTGATATTGTGACGTCAGCTTTGTGTAAACGGCACTGGTACAAATACTTAGTTTAGTGCAGTTTTAGAAGTATTTGTGCACAGAGGCACCGCACACCAGTAATATCACTTTCTATCCACTAAAAATCTTGTTAATTATAAAGTCGACATTCACTTGTTTACTTAATAACTACTTTAGTTTACACAAAGTTGACGTCACGTATCGTCACGTGATAAAACATCATCGCAAGGAGCGTTTTGGGGATAAATTCAAAACAACGAAAAATAAATTTGATTTTAATCGTTTTAAATTTAGAAAATGGATATAAATCAATTTACTTTTATTTTTCTGTTACGTATTTCGTCCCAATCTTCAAATTAGAATAGTTTTTAATGAATTGGAAAATACCCTATTCCTATATCTACTTTTCAATGCGTTCTCATTTCCAAAAGGGATTTATAAATAAAAAATAAAATAAAATAAAATCTTTTTATTTCAGGCATATTTGACCCATACATATTGTTAGTAGAACGACTTAAAACTATGTTAGTATTTAAAATTTTTCTATTAATTTAAGTATTTGCCGCCCTCTGGGGCCCCGGGCACGCGCACTTGTGCTTGAACCCAGTGCCCCAGAAGGGGGCTGTCCAGCTTGTGGCTGAGCACGTTCAGGATGGCGTTGGCGCTCCCACGCGTACGGAACATCAGCGACGCGATACGGCGCTGCAGCACAGTGTGAAAGCCGTCTGTGTGCGCGTGCGCAAACATCGCAGACGCACTACAGTAGCGTGGGAGCCCCACCAGCACCCTGAACGCGTTATTATATTGTATTCGGAGAGCGTTGATGGCCCGCTGCGTGTAGTCGACCCACAGATTGCAGGTGTAAAGAGTTTGGCAGAATGCTTTAAAAAGTGTAACCTTTACCTCTAAACTACACCTTGCAAATCTGCGTGCCAACATGTTACAGCGGACCGCCATCGCTCTCCTCTCCCTTTCGATGTCCCCATCGTCTTTTAAATCCTCGGTAACCACATGGCCGAGGTATTTAAACTCTCTCACTCTTCGAAGAGCGACAGCGTTAAGCAGCACAGGTGCCACATCCCCCAGTTTACGACCCCTGGCTTGAAATACCATGAGCTCGCTTTTCTGTACATTGTACAGGAGACCATGTACCCTCGCATACTCCTCACACACGCCTATCAGCTTTCTGAGCGCGGCTATTGATGGGCTGAGCAACACCATATCGTCTGCATAACTAATACTGTTGATACAGTGACCGTCGATCGAGCATCCCACTCCGACGTCGCTCAGCATTTATGTTTCAACTTACAGATTTCAAAGTATTATAACCTTAATTGAATTCAGAAGTAAAATATTTAACTAGCTCTAGGTGAGATGACTTTATTTGTAGGGGATTCTATTGAAACACCTTTTTTTAATTCCACTATTCACATTTATTGAATCACGCACTAATAACTATTACAATATACTGAATTACTGCTAATTTAATATGAACATAACTTGTCTCATTGACGACTAACTTTAAACTGAGTAAAATGTGTACAATTCTGTGTGTAGCTCATTGTGTAACTCATTACTATTTTCCTTAGAGATTTCCTTAAGTAGTTTTCTACTAGGGTACAAGTAGCGGTTATGTTTGACCTCAAACATTTGTTCTAAACCAGTCACATTAAAGGGGGTGGAGCCTAATGGTCAAGCGTAAGCTCGATTTCTCTCGACAAGTTTATACCTGCTCCTGATTCCTTCGAGAAGCTTCGCTTGGATCGTGGGAAAACCGGTCACGTGCCGATTCTTCGTGGAATATTACCAATGTTTACGTCTTTGCTTTAATTTAACTGCGCATAACAGATTTGGTTGTTTGTTAATAGCAGATTAGGTACTGTAGGTATATGCAGGTAGGTACTTATGTATTTTGGCTTAATTCTAATTGGGTTTTGCCTTTAATCATGTACCTTTGAAGATAATTCAAATTCTAATTATGTGATTGGCTTAGCATTACATTTGATCTGTAGGTATTCATGGACTTAAGAGTATGGGAAATCAAAACCAGCCCTACGTTTAGGTATGCAACAATAATTTACTTATATCTACCTAATATCAAATCATTTTTATTTTTAATAATCAACCTTATTTTCTATGGTGACTTGACGTCGCCAACAGTCTCCCCCTCAGTGCGTTGCACTCCATCTTGTTGGGGCGACGTTGAAGGTACGATCAGGACTAGACGTGATGCTGGCCGCCGCAGGATACCCGCTGCTGTTCGCACGTCGACGATCCTGGTTCTTCCGTCTGGTCCGGGATGAGTGGCGATTATTTCGCCGCGTGGCCACGAGTAGCGTGGCAGAGTGTGGTCGACAATTAGGATTATGTCGCCCAATGTTGGGTCCTGATAATGAGGACTTTGGTTATAGCGTGGCGAGAGAGTGGGAAGGTACTCTCGCAACTACCTTGACCAGAAATGATTGGTCAGGCGTTAGGATGTCTGCCAGTTGGGAGAACCGATGAGTTCTGTGTCGTCGAAGGGGCCAAAGAGGGTGGCTCCGTTTGGCCGCCCGATGGAAAAATGGTTCGGGGTCAAAGCTTCTTCTTTTTATGGATCGGCGCTGATGATGTGCGGCAAGAGGCTTGAATCGCCTACGGTCTGATTTGATCCATGTCAATGCCGTTCTAGAGTTGGTCCAGAAGTATCTTCGGGTCGTAGTCAGCTTCATTTCTTGGCTCGCATTATTAGCCAAGCGGCTTCCCAGTAGACAGGCTTGTAGTTCGAGTCGAGGTATTGAGGTTGGCTTGAGTGGTGACACTCTGGCTTTTGCAGTCAGCAGCTTCACTTCCACGCGATTGTCTGGATGTTGAGAGCGCCAGTACACCGCGCAAGCGTACGCTTTCTCGCTTGCATCGCAGAAGGTGTGCAGCTCCCCCTCAGTCGCGTTCGAATCTTTATGAATCGATCTTGTGGTGAAGCCCGTACATAATGCTTCCCCTCGTTTCTTTGGACGCCTTCCTTTCTCGTCTTCGTCGCGAGCGTTGCGCAGACTCCAGGTGGAATGAAGACTGTCTTTATTTTCTTCGTTCTGGGGGTGGACAATAGCGGTATCAGGCAGATACCATGATCTTGAGGAGGCAGGTTCGTGTGTTATTTCCTCAGCGTATTCGCTGTTGATCAGGTTTGCGACTTGTTCTTCTGGTTTCTGTTCAAATTCTTTGTCCATTCCCGTTAGTAGTCGTGCTGCAGCTGTTCTGTTTTCTGGTAGACTTTCGGCGTCCGTCTTCCAGATCAGGTCTGCGCTGATTCTTCCATCCGATAATCTGGTCGTTGTTGAATGCAGCACGTCGAGAGCCCGTTGATCTATGTCGCTGGACGGTTTCCTGGTGGCGACTTTTGGGGCTTCGATGTCACAGTGGTCTCTAGTCGTCTTCTCAAGATAATCATCTTTTCCTGTTGGTGTTGAAAGATGATTGACCATTCGCTCCGTATTGTTTCTTGTCTTAGTTCCGTGCAAGACCCATCCCAACAGGGTTCTGGAGGCTACTGGCTTGCTTTGGTCACAAACTTTCATCTCTTGGGACACGATCAGATGCCAATTGTCCTGACCAATGAGTACAGTCGGACGATCGTTAGGGTATTTTACTTGCTCTGCTATTTTTTCTAGATGTTGGCAATCTTCCAGGTCATTATCGCTGACTTCTTGGGAGGATAAGTTCAAGGTTTTAATGGTGTATCCTGACATTTTCTCTATGTTGCGCTCAAACCTTCCTTTGATCTTGATGTCAACCTTCTTTGACTTCTGATTTATTTGATGACCTCCCACAGCCTTAATTCTTAGATCTTCTTCAGAACCCTGGGCTCCAATCATGTTCGCGATATCTTGTTCTATAAGGGTCACTGTTGATCCTTCGTCCATGAGGGCGTATACTTCGGCTTTGGCCTCGGGTCCCCATAGCTCCACTGGCACGATCTTCATGTAAGCTCTTGCTATTGCTCGAGTTGCATTTATCGTTGATGCTATGGCTTGGGTCTCTTGTGGTGGTTCTGGCTTTGGCCAGTCTTCTGAATGTAACATCACATGATGGCCTCTTTTGCATTTTCCACACGGTTTTGCTTTGCAACTGAACCTTCTGTGCCGTCCTAGCAGGCATTTGAAGCATATAAAGGCTCGCTTGGCCTGTTCCCATCTTTCTTTTATAGAAGCATCGACGAACTTCTTGCATTTGAACAGTGCGTGTTCTCCAGCGCACTCAGGACAGACTATCTTTTCTTGCTTCTTGGCGTCGTCCTTGCATGAACATACTGTCGCAGCTTGTTGTTCGTCTTGCTCTCTATCTGAATCCTCGTCGTATGATGAATATTCTTCCTCATCGTGCCGTTTAACTCGAGCGGCGTTCACGCCCCGGGATCCTGAAGGTCTCATTCGGTTTCTCATTCCTTCCTTCTTCACTCTGGTTCCCGTGAACTCGTGCATCTCAAACTGATCTACCATCTGATTGAAGAAGTTCATAAGGCCAACGAGGATCGGTTCATCATCTTCTTCTTTAGATGCTCTGTACTCGTACCACCTGAATCGTACTAGAATACACATCTTCTCTATTATACGATTCGATATATCACTTGAGTGCAGATAACTTTGTTTCTTCATTTGTTTCACAACGCTGACTGTATTGGCCACAGCTCCAGCATATCTCACTAACTCTCTTGCATCTTCTGACATGGGAGGCAGCTTCTCTATGTTTTCTATCTCGCTTCTTATTAGGTAAGTGGGTCTCCCGAATCGACGTTCTAATGCAGTCATTACTTCTTCCGGGTCCACTTGTGTATAGAGAATGGACTTCACTGCCTCTTTGGCTTTTCCTCTTACTGCTCTTCTTAGTCTTCCCATATTTTCAATTCCACTGAAGAGAGCCTGTGAGTCTTTGTACGTGGCTTTAAAAGCCATCCAGTCTCTTGCATCACCGTCGAATTGATGTAGCTCACTGACATACTTCGGCGCGTGCTGCGTATTCGTTGCTGCTTTGCTGTCAGTGGCGGACTTGACTGCTTCCATTATCGCTTCTGCCAACTGACTGGTGGGGTTTGTTGCGGGTTGCGCTTCCTTCGCTTTTGAAACCCACCTTTCAGTGGCCTTTTCAGCAGCCGCCTTAGTTGCAGCATCCTCTTCGTTATCACTCAAGTCTGTGTCTTCTTCGTTGACACGTGTTAATTCTAACTTTGTATTTGCCATCTTAGTCTTCAGCTTAATTTCTTCCAGCTGTAGTTTTTCCAACTCTAATCTGGCTTCTAGCTCTTTCTTCTTATTCGCAGCTTTATTCGAAGTAGATTTCGCCTTCTTCTTCTTCTCCACTAAGGTAACATTAGATTCCTCGACCATGGTTGTATCTTCGGTAGCCGCGCTAGTATCTGTCACCTCTTCGGAGGTAGTAGCTGACGTCTCCGTAGTCTCTTCTTCCGTGGTCGAGCGCGTGCTGTCTCCTTTGCGGCTTCGCGTCATCATTCTTATTCACTTCACTTAATGTCAATATATTGTTCAATGACTCACCTGAGTTTATATGAAGTCCTTAGCGGAGACTGCTATGTTATAGAGACGTACACACACTTCGAACTTACAGTACATACACACGTTAACACTTATAAACTTATTCTACACGTTCTTATTATACAGGGTTACGCCGGGCTTCGAGTGATATTCGAGCTTCGAGAGGACGCGGCGTTGTTCCTAGCCGACCTCCCAGCAATATTCTTCACTCAGCTAGTTGCGCTCCCACAAATAGGTATTTCTTGAATACCTAGCCTCGAGAATAAGCGATCTTCCTAGTCGCTTATTCCCAGCAATTTCCTTCAGCGGCACACGTAAAGCTTCAAGTGATACAGGGGCTTCGAGAGGGCGCGGCGTAGTTCGTAGCCGACCTCCCAGCAATATTCTTCACTCAGCGGGTCGTGCAGCCACCAATAGGTATTTTCTAGACGTCCTAGGTCTTTCAGCAGCACACGTAAAGCTTCAAGTGATACAGGGGCTTCGAGAGGGCGCGGCGTCGTTCGTAGCCGACCTCCCAGCAATATTCTTCACTCAGCGGGTCGTGCAGCCACCAATCGGTATTTTCTAGACGTCCTAGGTTCTTCAGCGGCACACGTAAAGCTTCAAGTGATACAGGGGCTTCGAGAGGGCGCGGCGTAGTTCGTAGCCGACCTCCCAGCAATATTCTTCACTCAGCGGGTCGTGCAGCCACCAATAGGTATTTTCTAGACGTCCTAGGTCTTTCAGCAGCACACGTAAAGCTTCAAGTGATACAGGGGCTTCGAGAGGGCGCGGCGTCGTTCGTAGCCGACCTCCCAGCAATATTCTTCACTCAGCGGGTCGTGCAGCCACCAATCGGTATTTTCTAGACGTCCTAGGTTCTTCAGCGGCACACGTAAAGCTTCAAGTGATACAGGGGCTTCGAGAGGGCGCGGCGTAGTTCGTAGCCGACCTCCCAGCAATATTCTTCACTCAGCGGGTCGTGTAGCCACCAATCGATTTTTCTAGACGTCCTAGATGTCCTAGCTTCGAGAATAGACGATCTTCTTAGTCGTTTATTCCCAGCAATTTTCTTTAGCACACGTAGGACTCGTGGCGTGATTAGTGCGTGGCTCGTAGAACTGATCTTCACCAATAGCTTTCTTGGTATTCGTGATCTTCTCTTAAAACGCTGCTAATCTTCAAACAGCGATTTATCTTCACGTAACTTCAGACTCAGGCTTCAGTTCTTTTTATTCGGCTTCTGAAGGACCATTATTGTAGGGGATTCTATTGAAACACCTTTTTTTAATTCCACTATTCACATTTATTGAATCACGCACTAATAACTATTACAATATACTGAATTACTGCTAATTTAATATGAACATAACTTGTCTCATTGACGACTAACTTTAAACTGAGTAAAATGTGTACAATTCTGTGTGTAGCTCATTGTGTAACTCATTACTATTTTCCTTAGAGATTTCCTTAAGTAGTTTTCTACTAGGGTACAAGTAGCGGTTATGTTTGACATCAAACATTTGTTCTAAACCAGTCACATTAAAGGGGGTGGAGCCTAATGGTCAAGCGTAAGCTCGATTTCTCTCGACAAGTTTATACCTGCTCCTGATTCCTTCGAGAAGCTTCGCTTGGATCGTGGGAAAACCGGTCACGTGCCGATTCTTCGTGGAATATTACCAATGTTTACGTCTTTGCTTTAATTTAACTGCGCATAACAGATTTGGTTGTTTGTTAATAGCAGATTAGGTACTGTAGGTATATGCAGGTAGGTACTTATGTATTTTGGCTTAATTCTAATTGGGTTTTGCCTTTAATCATGTACCTTTGAAGATAATTCAAATTCTAATTATGTGATTGGCTTAGCATTACATTTGATCTGTAGGTATTCATGGACTTAAGAGTATGGGAAATCAAAACCAGCCCTACGTTTAGGTATGCAACAATAATTTACTTATATCTACCTAATATCAAATCATTTTTATTTTTAATAATCAACCTTATTTTCTATGGTGACTTGACGTCGCCAACACTATTGGTTTTCTCCAACTTGGTTCCAAGTAGTTTTCGTTTCAGATCAAAAGATTTAATCATTTGAAGTGAAATATCTGTGAGTAATTCTGGAGAATTTATAAATAATAGGGCTCATTAAGAATTAAAGCTTAGTCCTGTGTAATTACAATTACTCAGAGTTTATTATAAAATTAATTATGTTTAGAATTAACGAAGCATATTGTGTCGTTAGCAAACATAATAATGTCAAGTATTTAGCTGTTATCTCTCTTTAACTTTTTCAAGTTCGTAAGAAATACAACAAAAACTTTAAAAAGAACAACCGACTTCTGGAAAAACACTACAAAGTGAAAAATAACTTTAATTTCGGAAGTCGGTGACTTTTGATATGTATTTTGATTTTTTGTCACCGCCTTCCGAAACTAAAGTTATTTTTCACTTTGTAGTGTTTTTCCAGAAGTCAGTTCTTTTTTTTTTCACTTTATAGTTACATAATATTTAAGTTTTTTTTATTTTTAATATTATTTTTTTGTTAAATTTAAAGAAATTGGAAAATATCTTTTCAAGCTAAGAAACAAATAAAGTATAAAATAGTACACACCAATTCGTAATTTCATCATCCTTGGGGTCAAAACAATGTATATTTATGCGATAGCAGGTATCGCGGTTGATTTGCTGTAATTTTTTTAAGAGCTCCGTTGTCTGTCTCCGAAACTCATCATCAGATCTATATGAAATTTATATAGGACCATTTCGGAATAAAAAAACCCTTTCGGGCAAAAAAAATATTTAGCAAATCCGTCTATATCTGGTGACGCTTACTTTATATTATTTTGATAATTGCGAATTCAACTCTTTGATGGTTTGTGCAGCAAATTTAAGTTTTTTTTTCTAAGTAGGTACCTAATTATCTACTGCAAAATATGATGAGTGTTCTTGACCAATCTTATATGTAGGTAGTGGGTGATCTATGTATATCAATGATCATCAGTAACATTACTGTAGGTATATTATTTTGATAATAACGACTTCTAACTCTTCGCTGTTCGTTTTTTGTTATGAATTTAGATTTTTTTGTTAAGTAGGTACCTAATTATTTATAGCAACATATGATGAGTTTTCTTGACCAATCTTATATGTAGGTGATCTATACAGGCTGTAAGGGAAACGCCTCCGAAAATGAAGACAGGTGATAGGGCTTCTGGATTCTCGATACAGTCCCATAAAAAAATCTATTTTTTTTTTCAATTTTTACCTAATCTTTTTAGCATTTTTTAACACTATGCTGTGAGTACAGTTAAATGAACCATTATTTCAGATTAAACACATTTAAAAACGACCCCGAGTACAGGCGGCGACTTTAGGTTTAGGCATCCTTTGTAAAGCGCCGCCAAAATAAAATAAATAGAAACATTACAGAAGCGTCAAACGATTTAAATCGATGCAAAATAACCAATTTAAGGCGAAAGGTTATTGGTATCCGTTTGCATTTAGGTTGTACTTATTTAACCTACGTTCTGGCTTTGGAAGCGTTCCCCTTACACCCTGTATAGATGATCGTCATTAACAGCCTTGTTTCACGGACTGTTGGAGACCCTCCATTTTGAGCTGCGTTCCGTATTTGTCATATATTTTTGAGAAATACTTAATACTTATCCTATCTTAAAACCTCAAATAGTCACCTTCTAAAGGAATGACAGCACTGCACCTTCCCTTACTCAACTTTTCACTCTCACCAAATGAGTTGTTTCCAGAATTTCAAGCAGCATTAACATTAAGTAGGTCAGCAGAGCTCTAAGCCACGTGGAGGAAGATCTTTTATCTAACTCGTTACCCGTGAACGTGTACTAGAGGAACACCGGTAACGAGACCGGTAAATCTTTTCCTTTAGAGGTAAATACACAAGTTTAAGTACGGATTTACTGTATTTATTTACTGACAGTACGCAACACCTCTTGAGTAATAAAGAATGAGGAAAATGGTTAAAGAGGATTTATTTTTCGAATTATATGTAATGAGTTTTGATACTGTACCCTAATTTCGTACAGAATCTGAATCATTTTGAAGATTATTGCTAATCCATTGCTTAATAAGTTCGAAAAATTTGTATGCTCAACAACGTAAATAACGCAATGAATGTTGTTGAACTGTCAAAATTAAAGTCATTCCTACTGTTAGTGTTACGCAATTCATCATCATCATTTCAGCCGAAAGACGTCCACTGCTGGACATAGGCCTCCTCCAAGCTCCTCCGCTTCAACCGGTTCTGTGCTTCCCGTATCCAGCGGATTCCTGTGGCCTTTACAAGGTCATCGGTCCATCTTGTGGGAGGCCTTCCGACGCTACGTCTTCCGGAACGCGGTCGCCACTCCAGAACCTTTCAGCCCCATCGGCCATCTGTTCTGCGAACAATGTGCCCTGCCCACTGCCACTTAAGTTTGGCAATTCTAGTTACGCAATTACCTCGCTAAAAATGCAAGTGGCATTTAAGATTTTAAAATCATTACACTTCATTGTACTTCATAGTACAAAGATATTGAACCATGTTTCGTTAACCCTTGTTTGAAACTTTGAATCAAGGATAACTATTCATCATCACCTGCCTGCCTTTTTCCTACTGTGTTGGGACCGGCTTCCAGTCTAATTATATGCAGGCTGAGTATTATATGGATCAACTACCTATCTGACCTCCACAGCAATACTTCTTGGTAAGACTGTTTCTCAGACTGTCGGGCTTCTGACGCCCCATAACGACTGTCAAACAGCCACGAATGACAGCCGGGACCAACAGCCTATACGTAAAGATGGTCATCCATCCATGGACCAACCGTGGCAAACGTAGCTTAACCTGATCGATCGACCCATAAGCCCCTCAAATATTTTTAAACGATTCAGAAAAAATCTAAATGTGGTAAGTGATCGTCTACCCAAAAACAGTATCTGAACCTCAATTCCTTCCTCCTTCAATACAACTTATAAAGAACCTAAATTGGATCAGCAAAAACCATTCAGCATTTTAGTAAAACAACAGGCGTCAAAAATGATCTCCTCCCGTCGCAGAGTGTCCGGACACAAACTCATTAAAAACTTCGCTAAAAAGGGGGGAAGTCTGAATTGGCGAGTGGCCAAATTAAATGTTGATAAAAAAAATTAAGCCCCTATTTGCGTTGGCCCATGCAATTATACAGGCGATAAGATTAGACCCATTTTAGACGACACCAAGTCTCATTTGCATGAATTAGTTTGAGTTGACATGACAAAAACGGGCTGTGTGCGATTCAGACTCGTGACTCGCGGTTCCGTACTAACAAAATTGTTATACCATGCCTTTTTCAGAATATTACATGATAGAGACTATTTCCTGAAAAAAAAAATACAGGAAAGAACCTTTATACCTACTTGTCCTAGACTTTACAATCGTGTATACTAAATTATTAAAGACGATCGTAGGGAAGTCCCGTATGAGAATTGCACTGCTGAGATGCAAGCCTCCTCTCTGTGATAGGGAGTGAGCCATAATCCACCACGCGTGCTCAGTGCGGGTTTGAGGATATCACCTGTCTTCGAAATGTTTGGTTCTAGGACATGCCGGTTTTCTCACGATGGTTTTCCTTCACCGTATTAAGATTAGTGGTGATGAAATTAACAAAGTAAAGCGCCTGCTTGGGTTCGAACTCATGACCTAACTCGAAGTCGAAGCCGATACCACTGGGCACAAAAGAGGGGACGCCTATATACTCAGCAGTGAGTGGAACAAGGCTGCCAATGATGATAATCATGATGATGATAGTTATTACTGTTCTATAGATAGGGCTCTGTAGTAGACAGACAGGCAGTCGGCGTGGACTTAGTAAAAGGGTCCGTTGATACACTTTAGGTACCCTAAAAAGTAGCGAAGCTGCGACAGACGTGACGGGCAAACGAATGGCGAATCACGGCGCCTCTACCAGTCCTAAGATAATTAAAACGCTTTATGATATTATTTTATTTAAATATAAAGCCGTGGGAAGCTATCTTTGTAATTGTTCGATTGGAGAAAGTTTTGGGAGAGTTGTTTATCTGGAGGAATTGGGTCAATGGAACAGTTTTAGGGAGAATTAGATTTCGATTTTCGATGTCTCATAAATTGTTTTCAGTTGTTCATCGTCAGGCGTTTAGTATCTCACACTTAATTATATATTTATCGGATTTGTTTATTGACTGAGCTTCCAATATTCATTAAGGAATTGTTTCAGTAATGTTTCTAGGGATTTTTCCAAAAAAAGATGTTTCCCCAAAGAACTGCACCCTAATTGCGTAACGCGCGCTCACTCATAATCTGATTCATTTTAAAACAGATTGTTAATCCATTGCTTCATATTATGTTCCAAAAACCTGTCTACTCAACAACGTAAATAACACAATGAATATTGTTGAACTGTCAAAATGAAACAGATTATGATTGATCGTGTGTTACGCAATGAGGGTGCAGTTGTTTGATCTTAGAATTTAAAATCGAATTTAGATATCTTAGATCATAGAAACCATTCAAAACTGACTTTTTGACTTTATCGCCATCTGCCTAATCTTTTCCCAACTGCTGGGATCGGCTTCTAGAAGCCGATCCCAGCAGAATACCAGTACTTTGCATGAAGCGACCACCTATCTGACCTCCACTACCCAGTTACTGAGTAACACGATACTCCTTGGTAGAATATTTGTTAACCTAGACTTTAGAAGGTTTGGCACATTTTTCCAAAGATTATTTGCTTCAAGAATCTTAACAAATACTAACACTCAAGGAAAATGCCAAGTCACACTGAATACTTTATTCTCATTCTATTGCTAAAGTGATAAACAGTAGTTCATTAATCAGACGGAACTAGAACGTCATTATTTTCTCGGATAAACATTTTACTGAATGGACGAAATAAGTATTTATGAAGCAAGCTATCGGGAGCTTTACTTCACCTAGGCAGAAAGTGAATATAGAACACATCTATTAATTTTTATCCCAGTGCTGGGCATAGGTCTCCCTCATAGCTTTGCTCTATTCCTTGTTATTGCTTGCTCCGGACAATCTCCCGTAAACAAAAAAATACGTATTGTCATAAAAAAGTTTAGGAAACATGTCCATGCAAACAAATAAAATAAAACATCAGTTAGTACGCTGCCATGTATTAGTAGAACATCTAGTAGTAAATCTACTTTTACTTTAGATCAGTATTTACTCGGTTGGTGATCAGTTGATATTTATCACTACCTTCCTATTAAAAATTTTACGAACGCTCATAACATTTTATGTAAATTTAGTTTCTCAGTAATGAGGAATAATAAAGTTCTTAAACCATAAAAAGGTTTTAAAATTCTGATGACGATATAATTTTTGAATAGATAATTGTTTATTTTATCTGCCTGTTCCTGCCAGCAGGCTTGTGAAACGGGTATGTTGTTTTGATACGAAAGTAAAAAAAAATGGATTTGATACAGACTGCACGAAATTCTCCAAGACAATTTGGAAATCATTATGAGATAGTAAACTTCGCTATTATAAATGTGATTTTTTAACCCCAACCAAAAGCACCATAAACTACCTCTACTAATTTATATCTTCAGAACGAAAGTATATTAAGACAAATCGAAACCGATTCAAGGACATTACCATCGGGAAAAGTGAACTGATATCGGTAAATCCTCTCGTATATACGACGATTGTGGATAGCCAGTGTTATCGTACGGTTTATTTTTCAAAGATTCTGTAGAGATTGGTCTAGACGCGAACAAAGGAGAGAAATAACAAAATGTAGAACTTTCCACTTTGAATCAAAACTGAAAAATATTTTCAATTTATTTTGTGCCGAATATGTGTGAATTTTCATGAATATTTTTCGCTACACTGAAGAAAATCCTATCTGTCTATTTACCACGTTTTTAAGACTACACCTTACTACTTAAGCCTTTCACATTTTAACATTTTATGTGTGTATATGTTACCGGCCAAACCCATTTTCAGGCCAAACTAGTATGTCCTAGGCCAAACAGACTTATCCTACGCGTGATATGTCGCAGCCAACTAGCTTAATTAGCCATTTCGTTAACAGCCTTTGGAAGTAACGCTCGCCGGCCGCTGCCGCGGCGCCGCTCGCTTCGCTCGCTCGGCTCGCGCGCTTTTGGTCACAGTTCTAACCTAACCTAACCTAACCCATTTAATCGGCGTGCCCCGGCTTAATAAACCAGTTTGGCCTAGGACAAACTAGTTTGGCCTAAAATCGGGTTTGGCAGGTAACATATATATAATGGTAGATAAGCAAGAAATTATTCTTCAATTTAGAGTTTCAACGAGACATGAACGCTCGCGTCATCATTTTAATGAAATATCTCATTTGTCATGAGTTGCAATTTCTCGCGAATATGAATTTTTCAGGCAACGTTTATTTCATTGAAGCACAGCTACTAAATACCGCTACTAAATAACAGCTATATAATTATCGTTTTATTAATAAGTATATTGAAAACCACAGTTACGATTGTCTCAGATCTTTGTCCATAAATCCATCATTAAATGTAAATTCCTCATCATTATTAACTGCCTAACCTTTTCCAAACTATGTTGGGGTCAGCTTCCAGTCTAACCGGATAAAGCTGAATACCTTTACATGAAGTGACTGGAATCCAACCTCCAAAACCCAGTGATTTATTGGGTTAATAATACCAATAGATTTGTGTAGAAAACACATACTACAAAAACCATATAAAATAACGAAGTTACATCATAACATTATTATTCCGTGTGGTGTCGGACGTAAAATAATAGGACCATCCCATTTCTTTCCGTGGGTGTCGTCGAAGGCGACTAAGGGACTTACTAGAGAATGGGCAGCAGCGTTCTCTATGGATCTTACCACCATACTGCGATCGCCAACCCGCCTGCCAAGCGCGGCGATTATGGCAAAAATCCCCCTTTTGGGGGAGGCTTATGTCCAGCAGTGGACGTCTTTCGGCTGAAATGATGATGATGACATCATAAGTGTTCGCAGTAAGAATAAATAACCAAATAACTAAAAATAAAAATTGCAACGAAAACTAGGTATGCGTAACGAACCCTCTTTCATTCCAAACATTGTTATTTATCTTAAAGTAGATGATCTTAATATAGATTCCTTTGGTACCTAAGCGAAAATAAACGAGAATCAACAATTTCAAAGTCTTTGTTAGTTTTAGGATATCAAAGCATTTTCGTTTTAAGTAGGCATCTAGTTAAATCGAGACAAAGGAAATTCTTTCACTATGTCAGGAAAAAGGCAGCCTAGAAATTCCTGTTACTTTGTTTAAGGCTCTGGTAACTTTAAATATTGTCGTTATGAGCGATAATAGTTCTTATTGCGATCCGATACGGGTTAAAATCTGTTGTAATAAATACGAATAATAAATGAGCAAGCATTGTCGTAAAACTGCAAATAAAATCGTATAAAATTAGATATTAACTATTTAATAATAAATAATCCATCACTGGATGCAGTTAGGCATTTGAAATTTTATGGTATATTTTTAATTATAATTATAATTGTTATTGAAGGGATAAACTGTTTTTAAAGATAATTAAGAGGTGACTTTGATGATTTTTTGATGCATCAAAGTATGTTGAATTATGTTTTGAGTTCCATCACTGTATGCAAAAAAGTCTTGAAAATATCTTAAATTTTAGATACACTGTTTAAGAAACCACCTTTTTGAGCGTTTTCAGGAAATCACCGCCTTAAAGGGTGCTGCTATTATCGTGAAAATAATGTTAGTCAAAATTCATGAGGAAATAATAATATCGCAGCGAGATTTTTATGTGGCCCTATCTGACCCGGCGATCTTCGTACCGCCGGTAAAAGTTGTCTGAACTTTTTGTGAGACTAACAAACGTCAATTCATTTATATATTTATATATATATATATATATGTTACCGACCAAGCCCGATTTCAGGCCAAACTAGTTTGTCCTAGGCCAAACTGGTTTCTAGCTTAATTAACCATTTCGTTAACAGCCTTTGGAAGTAACGCTCGCCGGCCGTTGCCGCGGCGCCGCTCGCTTCGCTCGCTCGGCTCGCGCGCTTTTGGTCACAGTTCTAACCTAATCTAACCTAACCCATTTAATCGGCGTGCCCCGGCTTAATAAACCAGTTTGGCCTAGGACAAACTAGTTTGGCCTGAAATCGGGTTTGGCCGGTAACATTTATATGGATTTCGTTTATGTTTTCTCACCTTTGAAACCTTTCTTGGACTTCTACAAATATTTCAAAACCAAAATTAGCAAAATCGGTTCAGCCGTTCTCGAGTTTTTGTGAAACTAACAAAACGTCAATTCATTTTTATATACAGGGTAAACTTTTAACCAGTGCGCCAGAAATAAATAGTATTGTATTTTACCGCACTCTGAATTTTCAACTCTCGGTGTTGGACCGAGCATTGAGAGCTAAAACACACTGTTCAATTTTCAACCCTCGGCGCCAAGTCGTTGAAATCCAGTTGGCGAAAAAATGTATATGCAGGATACATTTTTAACCAGTGCGCAAACTGTAATTAAAAAAAATTTCGTCGGTAATACAAAAAAAAATCAGCTGTTTCATAGAAAATTGCAATACCTAAGTGGTCAAAATGTATGGAACACCAATTTTTTTTTATAACCGACGACAAATTTCTACACTAGAAATCTAGAATCTAGAATGATATGCTGAATTCATAGTTACAGTTTGCGCACTGGTTAAAAATGTATCCTGTATATAGATATTTCGCCAACTGGATTTCAACGACTTAGCGCCGAGGGTTGAAAATTGAACAGTGTGTTTTACCTCTCAATGCTCGGTCCAACACCGAGAGTTCAAAATTCAGAGTGCGATAAAATACAATACAATACAATACTATTTATTTCTTAACACAAATTACAGAGAAAGTAATTAAATAGTCTACATACACAATTTTATTATTAATTTGTGGAAGACTGGTGCCTAAACTTAGTTTTTTACAAAACCTGTATGTCAGGTCACCAGGCCCCCTGTACAAAGTTTAATACGAGTAGACGATCAGATTCGCATATAATATTCAAACAAAAATCTCATATATTATAGATATAATAATGCAATGAAGGATACATGCAAGGGAGGATGAATGTGAATGTGTGTGGTTTGGGGGTGACTGTGTGTGATGTGGAGTGAGTGTGTGTGGGCGGGGTCATTGTGTGTATGTTTATGAGAATATTATGTTAGGATATGGTTTTGAAAAGGTCTTCAAATCCCACCGCGATATTTTTAAGTCCGTCTGAACGTCGACTTAGCTGATAAAGGTATGTACCTAAACATAAACCATAATTATAAAAGTCATACATAAAAAGATCATACCTAAGTCTGATTTAACAAGGTAATAGCTAACTGGTTCACCCATAGCTCGTCAAACTGATAATGCATCTAGAAATGAGTATAAATAAGTCAACTTTCATATTTTCCTGTTCTTGAAACTTCTTGTTTCTTTGATGGATCCGAAACTTTTCAAGCTGATTACTGATTGTTGAACACAATATTATCTAAGGATTTTGATGCAAGGCTGTTGTGTAGGAGACTTTAACCGACAGAGGCTCGCCTTAAGATTTATTTATGTTATGGTAATTTCTTTGTTTGACGAGTACCTTTAAGCTTTCAGAGGGTTTCCTGTTTACCTTGAAAGAAAAGAGATGGGTTTTGCGAGTATCTGGTTATATGCAAAACGTGTGCTTGCTAAATCCATTAGGTAAACAAGATATATTTTGATCTTTCTGACATAGATTTTTTTAAATATTTCACTAGGTTTTGCCTGCGGCTTCGCCCGCGTGAAGGTGGAAATCATTTTTCCCACGGTAACGTACTATTGAGATAAAAAAAGTATCCTATATGTTAATCCAGGTCATAAACTATATGTGTGCCAAAATTTATCCAAATCCGTTTAGCCGTTTCTGCGTGATTGAGTAACAAACATCTAAACATACATACATTCACATTTCTAATATTAGTAGATACGAATGACAAGTAGGAGCTCGTGGCTAAATAATAACAGCCGCACGAGTCGATCGAAGGTTAAGCTACGCTTGCCGCGGTCAGTTCGTAGATGGGTGACCATCCGAAACATATCGAGAGTCCTCCGTGTTATGAAAGCACGATAAACAGTTGGCCCCGGCTGTTGTTTGTCTATCTTTGACAGTCGTTAATGCCCGTCTGAAGCTCCAAAGTCTGACAACCAGGCTTACCAAGGGGTGGCGTATTACCCAGTTCTGGGTTGTGAAGGTCAGATAGGCAGTCGCTCCATGTAAAATACTGGTATTTAGCTGCATCTGGTTAGACTGGAAGCCAAACCCAACCTAGTCGGGAAAAGGCTAGTCAGATTGATTGAAGTAAACACACACAATATACAGTAAGGGAATGTGGATATAAAAGAAAATAAACAACAAACTTCTTCATTTTTAAAGAACACTCAGAAACAGGAAATTTATATTGAATTTACGATACAACTCGATTTCTATCGACCTCCTTCATCTAATTCTTAATAGCGAGCTCGAGGGTTACTCAGCCTCTCAGTTCAACAAAACAAAAGCTTGTGTAGAGGTACGTTTCCATCAAGGATGTTCATTAAACACATTGCTCTATTCTAAATACTTGTTTATATTTACCTAGTTAATTAATTCAGGTTTAATTAGTCTGTCTTGGAAAATTATTTCCTCTTAAATTATCTCGTACAAGACAAACGAGGTTCTAGACCCTTATGCGAGTAATTTGGGAACCGGCGGCAGGTCCAAATAAAATATGCGAGGGCCTAATGAAAACTGTCTACATTATTAACCTAGGTAGGAGTCCTTAACAACCCTTCTGGCCTAAACACTTAGGAGTGTTTACCTAGTGTAATAGTTAAGTGAGGGCTTGAATCGTAACATACGACTCAAGTACGTTTGTGAACACCATTTTGTAATGTTATGTGAGCTTTATGCCCCATTAAAGTGTTCTGATAACAGTTAATGTAGAGTTGTCCCCGTTTCGGGTCATATTTTCGAAAAAAAATGCTCATATCTCTGTTACATTAAGAGCATTGGTGACCCAGTGGTAATGGCCACGGCGTACTCACAGCTTCAGTGTGTGCTAACCCCTCAAGTATTTAAAATGTTACACTGCTACAACATTTAATTCGTTAAGAATAATCTACAGAATACTTCTAAAATTGTTTATTGTTTCGACTTTGATTCGAACCAACGCATCGCATCACCGAACGTCGCCGTCGTCATACTCATACACAAACAGCCAGACCCGGAACAACTACTTGTAGGTCATACAAATATTTGTTCCGTGCGGGAATCGAACCCGCGACACGCAGCGCAGCAGTCAATCGCTTGGCCACTGCGCCAACAAACTCCCCAGCAGAGCCGCTCATCGAGAGGAGGCCTGTGCCCCAACAGTGGGAACTAGGTAGACTATGTATCTCTGTTTCGTGTCCTACATGTTGATTGTCGTAATAAAAGAGTCGAACTGTAGCAATTATTTTTCATTCGTCCGATTAGCTGGTCGTCTGTGAAAAGGTTTTTAAACGTCAATAAATGGATTTAAAAACGTTTTCAATGGTTGACGTTTCGAATGAAATGTAATGGGTAAATGGTGGATAAACGTTTTTAAGCGGAGAGAGTAAATAAATTGGAGTCGGGTGGTTGTTTTCGTGTATACAGTTACGTACTTGTAGCTTATTTCGATAAATAGTTGAATTGACTGACTTGTTGCCGTTGGTCTAGTGGTCTGCAAGCGCTACTGCTTGCAGACCATTAGACCTTGGGATCTTGGGTTCGATTCCCAGGTCGGGCAGTATTATTAGGTTTTTCTATCTGGAATTTCTAAGTAGCAGCCCGGAGTATAGATTTGTGCTCGGTTGATGGCAATAGGTTCGCCCCCTATGAAATCTGGATGTACTATAGGTACTCTGCTACTCAACTAAACAAGGCGATGTAATGTAGTGAGTTTGTGAAAAAACATTTTATATATTGTTTACGCAAAACTATTCCGTGTAATGTATTACTGAAATTCCGCAACGTTTTATCTGGTTGTGTTTATTGAATTGTTACTGTGAGTGCATGACAGACACTTTGTTTTATTTAGGACAACCAGAGTTTAAAAAAAAAACACGCTTTAAAAACCAAACTAAAAAAGGAGAAAATAATTTAATTCAGTTAAAAAGCGTGGGGTGCTTTTTGAGGTATTTTTATAATCACTTAACGTCAAGCACCCCACGCTTTTTAATTGAATTAAATTATTTTCTCCTTTCTTAGTTTGGTTTTTAAAGCGTGTTTTTTAGTTTTTTAAACTATTATTTATTTTATATTTTTTAGTTCTGCTAACTACAAAAACGTGATTTTTTTTTCCTTTTTTTAATTTTTCTCAATTTTTTTTTAAATTATTGAATAGTCATCGGTTCTCGATAAGTTTACAAAGTTTCAATGAAATCTGACCGTTTAAAGTGGGTCAAAATAGCGTCCAAAGGTGTCGGTTACAAACAAACAAACATACAAGTGAAGCTAATATAAAGCGTGTAAAAAAAATCAAATAGTTAACCATATCTACTTATTATTTTGTTTCAGCTGTTTTCTACTACTACACTAAATGTCCATCCAATAATTAAAATAATAAGTGTTTTAATTCAGCCACATTTTATATAAAAGATAGGGGTTTTAGACGTGGATAAAAAAACTAATAAAGAAAAGCAAACCGATCGTCTCATAAGATTGAAGGGAATATATATGCGACGTGACTTTAATAATACAAATTCTATGAAATCTTCAGGGAAATAGATCTACTAGAGTCGCGTTGCGTTCACGTCGCGCTGCCAGTCTGTGGGAGCCTGTACGCATTACAATTCTTTTATAAGTATCACACAAAATGAACTATAGTTCGACTTTTAATTGTATTCAGTAACTTGACAGTTTAAGGGTTACCAGATTTTGACAAAAAAAAGCTAGTGGGTTGGTGTAAGAATAAACCAAATTAAATGAACTTGAAATTATGTTCTTACATGCAATTTTTTATTATTTTAATTTTAATAATTTGTCTTAAAAACATGATTATACACTATTAAAAATTGTAGAATTTGTTATATATTTTGTTTTTCAGTAGTAAGGTAATTTATTTAGTTTCTTTATATTAGAAGAAATTAAAAAAGGGAAATTACTTTTATTAATAAATTATTCATTATTCTTATATTCCACATCATACAAATGAAGTTTTAAAGTTTCACAACGAATGATAAAAACGGTTTAATTTAAAATGAAACCATTTTTATCATTCGCTCTTTACGCAAAATCGTTCACTACCCCAACACTATTATTTTTAGTATGGTAACATAATTTTTCTTTGAACTATCAAGTTACTGAATACAATTAAAAGTCGAACTATAGGTATTAATCAAGAACCGATCTTTTATTTTAGTTGGTAAGTATATCATGGAAAGTCACAACCGGCTATTTAGTTGCTGTTCATTTTAGGTAGCTTCCTATCTTGAAGCGTGAAGAAGATGCTTCACAGTCTGATCTCAATCTCAATCTGTCAATTAAACCTGGAGTTTCCATAAATTTTTGACAAGTTTTTGACATTTTATTATCGCCCAGGTGAGCATGAGCTTAAGCATAATCAGCCTATAATGTTCCCACTGCTGGAACACAGGTCTCCTCTCTGTGAGAGGATGTTAGAAGTCACATGTCTTCGGATTTTAGGTTCTAGGACATGCCAGTTTCCTCACGACGTTTTCCTTCACCGTTTTGAGAGCAGCGGTACACCGGTACACCGGCAGCGGTAAAGTAAACCGCCTGTCTGGGTTCGAACCTACGACCCCTCGTACCCCTAACCCTACATCTCAAAAGGCGCGGCTTTTACCTCTGAGCCAACCCTGCTCTGCTGAGATGAGACTGCGACTAGATTTTTTTAACGTTTTTAATGAGAGTGTTCATGAATATTTAAGCCACCAGTTGGCGCCAATTTGACAAGCGGTCTTCCAGTTCGACAATGAACTTAAAATATTTGATATTTTGATGTCATTCGTTTCATTCTTTCGTTTACCATTCAGTCCGTAGGCGCTTTGAGACTTTTGACAGGTGCCCAGACCAGACGTCTCTGTGCTGCCATCTAGTGAACATCATTTCAGAAAACCCTCATTACGAGATATGGCCTACAGATAAAATAATATACCAACCTAGATAGTATTAAATCAACACCTCCCACGGCCGCGTGCGTGCTTGCAAATAAATTAATAAACACTGGTACCTACCTACGCACCCTTTCGTAAACAACTACTCAACTTTATATTTTTTGCTCCAACTGAACAGCGAACGCGACCAGAATCGTAATGAAACCTTAATAAATTATTTTGTTTTTGTTTTCACAACATTTCTTAGTACGATTTAATTTTGCACTTTGGCCCCGAGCGGTAAATCAAGGCGCTAACTTTTTGGTTTTTCGAAAGCGCCACCCAATGCTGAATTGTTTTCGATCCAAATGGCATAATAAATGGCTTGACCTTTGGTCTTAAGGCTGAATATGGAAGAAACTTAGCTTTGGAAGATAAATGGTAGAAGCCTAGTTGAGGAATGTGAGTGATATAAGCCCGGGATTCTAATAATAGGGGCCGCTTCGAGAGCGGAGTTATGATCATGTCTTACTTTGTACGTAAGTGACTATATTTCTTCTTGGGTATTTAAATTGCATTAAAGAGGGTCATTTAAAGCCTCTAAGATGTTTAAGTCTAAGCTAGAGAGCTTAGGCATAAATATCTTATGACCAGAGATCGGATATTCGGATGGACAGGATTTACCTAAGATATTTTTTAGCTATGAAAGTATGGAAGCGGCTTTATAAATTATTTGTAATATTTATTATAAACCCCGGGATTCTTGGATTGTATAACTATTCAGATGTGTATTAATTTAAAATTAATGTTTAACCCGATACAGATATGTGTATGTACTGCAGGTTGGTTTGTATTAGTTAAAACAAAAAATAAACAAATTACTTACCTAAATTAAGACTTTTTCGATACAAAAGCGCATTCCATGTTAGCCAACATTAGGTGAATTTGCATTCGAATATCCGATCTCTGGTTATAAACTATCTTTGTGCCAAATTTTATCCAAATCCGTTCTGCCGTTTTGGCGTGATTGAGTAACAAACATCTAACCATACAATCTTTCAAAATAGTAGAATGCATAATTATGACAATCTCCAGAAGGTAAGATTTTAAGTTCAACCAAACAATAATAATCTTTTTTAAATAATACTCTTCTAATACTAATACTATCTAATTGCTCTACCCACGGAATGAGATTATTAATTGATAACAAACCAAGCTATGAAATGGCCTTTAACTGAGAGAGATATGACCCCGAAGTGCCGTCCAGAGACGGGACGTCGATCCTGACAGATTGCTGTGATTGATTGACGTGTCATCACGGCTGTTCCACGTCATGTTTTAGTCCATAATTGATGATGATATCGGTTACAAATGCAGAGATTTTATGGGGCCGTTGTTATCTGTATTGAAATGTAGGTTTCCGAAATACCACTGACCAACCTGTTCGGTGGACTTGTTAATCGATTTACACAAATTTAGTAGCCTGAAATGGGCGAATTGACACTTAAAATAATATTATATTTTCTCAATAAAGATTTTTTACTTAGATCATGACTAAATTGCATAAAATTCAAAACTTGCCAATTGAAAAAAATAAATCAAGTATCGATTTGCTCGATTCGGTCGAATAAAATCGTGCGCATCGATTATTAAGCCCATAAATATCACCGTGAATACTTAGGTAAAGTGAGCTACTTATTATATAGTGCCAATTCCTAGCATCTGAAGGAAACATTTTTACAGAATAGGACTACAGGTGTGATGTTATGTGATGCTGTCCTAATAACAACATTACCAATCCTCGAATCTATGTAAGACTTTTAATTTTTTTATTAGCCTACGCTGTTCCACTCCTAGGCAAAGGCCTTCCTTCATTTCTTCACTCACTCCAGTTTTGATGTAAGCCCTTCTTCACAAAATCCGATCCAAGAATGTCGTCATCCCCTTATAATACTTTGAAACCTTATCGCCTTATATTTAGAAAGAAAAACCTAAATAGGAAAACATTTATCCCTCGAGTGAGGGATCGAAATACAGACGAGGGTCTAGATTGATGAGTCCTGAAGACATCTTAATCTAGCGTTCTTAGGATCGTATTAACTGGTGCTTTCAACTTAGCTCTTATATACGTAACTTGATGCTTACGTAACTGTACTATATATTTGTAAATATTTATTTATTCGGCTTACTTTCAAATATAACTAGTTCCTTAACGGCGAGTAATGGGTAGCTCGCTGTCCGGTAAGGACCAAGCCCGGGTCGACGGCGCATTGTGTTCCACGTGCGTCTCAAAGAGATGTCAGCACCAACTTGTGGGGTCCGCAAGGGCTGATACCTGCTTGGGGTGCGGGTTGTTCGAAAGAGATATCGCGGCCCCTGGCACGCAGGCAACTGAGGGAACACGGGTGGGTTTTTTAGTCAGTAAAAGTCTGACACGCCCTCCTGCTCCACCCAGAGCGGGAGAAGATATAGGATGATTTCCCACCCAAAAAAAAACCGGTTGAATGCTGGTAATTACAGAAACAATTAAAAAGCCATTGTGTCTCGCGTGGATTTACGCTCCGGCGAGTTAAATACAGTCATGCGCTGTTCAACTTTGCCCTCAGAAATGTATCGAAAAACTGCCTCGTTGGTCTAGTTGTCGCAAGCGCGACTGCTGAGCTTGAGGTCCTGGGTTTAATTCCCAGGTCGGGCAAAGTGTGATTGGGCAATTTCTATAAGAAACTTCTCAATAGCAGCCCGGAGTTTCGATTCGTGCCCGGTTATTGACAATAGACTCGCCCCCTATGACATAGGACTTAAGCATAGTTGGTGAAATATAGGTGTACAATACGAACACCTCTGGCTAACCTTTCGGGGATAAAAGGCGTGATGTTATGTTATGCTTTGTCTTTACTGCCGGAACTATTTACTCGTACAAATGTGCCAATGTCAATGATAATATAGCCGGTCTATTCTGCAAAACCTCACGGTGAAAACTTAGGTGATACCTCACTTAAGTTTTCACAGTAAAGTGAAGTGAGTTTGAAGTAATCTGTCAATATAATGACAGCTTACTTTAAGCTCGCTTCACCGACGTTTTCACGGTGACATTTAATAGAATAGGCCGTCAGACCTATGACGTTCGCATAACACATCGAACATTAAAATGAGAATATCACACACATTTTAAGTGACATACATTTGTTTTTTTATTTTTTAATCTACGTGCTTGACGAATTTTCGTTAACCTGTGTCTAATAATTGGTTAAAACTGCATTTAAAAACCGGAAGCAATTACCACTGGGCACAAGTTTAACACAAGTGCATATTTCTTGTTCATAATCATAATCCGTATAGCCATACTTTCGCAGCCCTTCCATAATCGAGCCTGACCCAAACCTTTGATTTTGTTCCAAACAAATTGCGCAGAAAATAGTAATAAAATGCGGTCAGCACTCATAGAGGCTTAGCCACATAAATTAATATCAATTTAGGACGAAAATGCGGTCCAGTCCCCATGGAATATGTTGATTGAAGATAATCAGGGCTTGCCCACCCGAGAAAGGGTCGATGTGTTCCGTACAACACGGGAGTTTATACCTTCGGATTTTCGGACACGCGATTAATCCATTGCCATGATATTATATCAGACTCTTTATTAATAATCCTAACAATGTGGAAGTGGAACAATGTATAGCCAAAAAGTTTTGTGTTTAGTTATTCAGTGTTTGTGTTTGTAAGGGGCTGGTGGCTAAATATGAACAGCCGCAGGGGTCGAACGATCGGGTTGAGCGACGCTTGCCGCGGTGGTTCCGTGGATGTGTGACCATCTTTACATACTAAGACCCCTCCGTGCCTCGGAAAGCACATTATGCGGTAGGTTCCGGCTGTCATACGTGGATCTTTGACAGTCGTTACGGGTTGTTAGAAGCCCCAAAGTCTGACAACTAGTCTTGCCAAGGGGTTTAATGATGTTGATGATGGGGACTCCCTTTTCCACACTTAGACTAGCAAAGCCAGATTAGCTCCACCCAAAAGCACAAAAGCTTCCTGGGAGCTTAACAGGCTTCATTGTTCTGAGGATTTCTTCACGTTGAGAAGTCACGGCCTCGCATTCCAGAATGGCGTGGGCGGCTGATTCCTTGGCGTCAAGGTAGCCCTTGCAAACCGGGCTGTCTGTTTGCCAAGGGGTATCGTGTTACCCAGAAACTGGGTTAAAGAGGTCAGATAGGCAGTCGGTCCATGTAAAATATTGTTATTCAACTGCATCCAGTTAAACTGGAAGCCAGCCGCAACACAGTTGAAATAAATAATAATTTAAAAAACTAAAAAACACGCTTTAAAAACCAAACTAAAAAAGTAGACAATAATTTAATTCAATTAAAAAGCGTGGGGTGCTTTTTGAGGTATTTTTATAATCAATTAATGTCAAGCACCCCACGCTTTTTAATTGAATTAAATAATTTTCTCCTTTTTTAGTTTGGTTTTTAAAGCGTGTTTTTAGGTTTTTTAAACTATTATTTATTTTCAATTTCTTTGTTCTGCTAACTACAAAAGCGTCCTAAGGAGTCGGTTACAAGCAAACATACAAGTGAAGCTAATATAAAGCGTGTATAAAGGCTAGCCACATGATGGTGGATCCTTAATTGGTATCAAGGTTCTAACTAGCCAGCCGCTGCAATAAGTACCAACAAAGTAATCCTATTATAACAGGCATCAGGAAATGAAAAACGGAACTACAATAATTTGTCTGGGGAACTATCTCGTTAGTGGATACGAGTTTTTTGTGTTAGTGAGCCAGATTTATTGCCAGTCAAGTCTCGCGCCAGTATGATGTATTACGGATGTTGTTTTTTTTTTATATTGAGTGTAGATATGAGATTGTTTTTATTGGGTATACTGACTGTATCTCTGATGTGTAGTTTGTTAGATGTTCTCACATTTTTTTCTTTTTATTTAGGACTTGATCACACCTAATGGAAATAGACATAACGATTTCCTGATGTCATTTATTTTGATGATCCAGGAGACATTCTAATTTAAGAGTATGTTTTCATCAGAAGCCCAAAATTCTAACTCCCAGTCTTACCAAGGGGTATTGTGTTACCCAGTCACTGGGGTGTGGAGGTCAGATAGGCAGACACCTCATGTAAAATATCGATATTCAGTTGCGTCCGGTTATACGGAAGCCAAAAAGGCTAGGCAGATTATGATCTTATAGGCCTACCAAGAAGCTTCCAGAAGACCACTGTGCTCTGAATAACATTAGCTACTGGGGCAATCAGGGGACCCACACTCATAGAAATTCATTTATGGACAAACGGATACTCAATGTAGAAAGAATGCCCACCCATCTAAAGACAGAGCGTGGCCAGTGCAGCTTAATCTCATTGGTACACCTCAACCAATATAATTGAGAATTGTGGCAAAGCAGGAGGAGTTAATTGATATTCATGTCCTTCCGGCTCAATTACCTCACATCTGGTAATAAGATCAAGTCTGCTACATTTAGCAATATCTTCGCAATAACAGTAATACACAGAATCAACACCACAATAAACCATTTTTCTCTATTGACTTTTATTTACTAGCCCAAAACAATAAGTAGCGAATGATTTATTACTCCTAGATTCAATATGAAATACAGCTCTCACTTAGACATAGGTCATGTAATACTACACGATTGGGATACATTACTTGTTAGCTGAAAAAACAAAACGAAGCTCTGAAAAATTCTCTCAGCATTCTATGTACTTGTACAGTCTGGAAAGTTAATCGTTTGTCAAATTTACACTCTACAACGTAGAGTGTAAATTTGACAAACGATTAACTAGTAGCGTCTACATACTTAAGCTTGTAGAGTCTACATACTTAGATGTTAGATGTGTCGTGATATAGCTTCGTAGCTGTGTCATGCAGAACTATCAGAAAATAATAGTTGGAATGGATATTCAGACAATTATAGTTGGTAGTCAATTTCCTAAAGGTGCGTGTGTGGCTAAGAAATAACAGCCACGGTCGATCCAACAGGTTAAGTGGTCATCTTTACATACCAAGACCTCTCTATGCCTCAGAAAGCACGTTATGCCGTTGGCCGCAGCTGTCATTCGTGGATCTTTTACAGTCGTTACGGGTCATCAGAAGCCCGAAAGTCTGACAACCAGTATTACCAAGGGGTATCGTGTACCCAGTAACTGAGTTGTGAATATCAGATAGGTACCTATTCAGTATTCGGTTAGACTGGAAGCCGACCCCAACATACTTAGGAAAAGGATAGGCAGGTGATGATTTGTAAAAAATAACTGATTCTAAATCAAAGATAAATCGCATGCTGTTGTACAGAGGCCAGCACATCCAAGCTACCCCAATGTCAAATTTCTTTGATAGTTTTTCAACTTTATAACATATGTTTAAGGTTTATTTATTTATTTAATACTTCACGCACAGAAATGTACAGAGGCGGACTTAATGGCAAAGGCATTTTCTACCAGTCGACCTTTGGGTGATGCAGAGACAAACTGTGGTAGGTGCAATTACTCGTGTTTTGAATATTTATTCAAATATAAGTAAATATAGGTACTAATATTATTATACTCATACATATGATATACATACTTAATTAAATATTACCAAAAATAAACATACTTAAATACACATAAATTTAATAAAACAAATAAGACAAACAATGGGAAAACAATGGGAATGTAAGTCAATGTATACCCAAAAAACTGCGTTTAAACATTTACAATTCACTTGTCAAATCACATCTAATATATCTCATAGAAATCTGGGGTAGCGCTGGTAAAACAAAGCTACAGGAACTGCAAAGAATGCAGAACAGGATCATAAAGACACTGTTTCGCTATCCGTACTTGACACCAACGAACGAAATTTTTAAAGCAACAAAACTGATGAATATCAAACAACTTTATATGTATAACACCTGCATCTTAATTAGAAAAGTAATGGATGGAACTATTCACACCAATGTAACATTTACCAAAAAATGTCAAATCAGTAAACGCAGTCTTCGACGACCCAGCTTACTTGTCCTGCCAAGGACACGTACGAACTATGCTAAAAAGAATATCACCTATGAAGGAGCACAATTTTATAATAATTTACCATCCTACGTAAAAAATGTAAGCTCTTTCAGTGGTTTTAAATCAAAACTATCACATTACATATTGGAAACCAGTCACTAATAATGTTATAGTTAAGTTGAGAATGAAACCGCTGAAGGTGTAACCGAACCAAAATAAACCCAAAATAAATGTTATTACTATTGTATTGTATCAGTGACCGTTACCTAATAAGCTTATTACAATATGTTATCTTGTGTTCTCATGTAAGTGGCTCTTTTGTCTTTTTTGAGAATAAAGTATTTAAACCTAAACCTAAAAACATTATCGTTGTGAAGATACTGCCAGCTTCTTTTGAATGTGCTCGCGAACTTTCACTTTAAAGGACAACCGGTTGGGTGCCATCCTGATCCTAAGGTTCATGTTCAATTGAGAAATTTGATAATTTGGGGTAGCTTGATGTGCTAGCGTCTGTACCTTCTTACACTTTGATCATTTGTAAGGTGACTATCAAGTACCACAATTCTTATATTCTCATTCTTATTACGTTACCAGATCTCATTTCTTTACAGTCGGCTAAAGAGCAAAAATACAATGTGAAAAATAAATAAAGGTTAGTCATGAATCTATGCATGTATTTATATTAAACCCTTTCATGCCCGCGAAACTCAGCAAGTTTGTTCTACCAATAAATATCGACTGTGCAAATAGCTGACGCGCCGCTACAAATAAATTTATTTGAAACGTGATATACATTTAAAATGCCAACAGATATCTTGTATTAAGACTTTCTTATGTTAAAATATGTATTTCAGCTTTCTGTGAGCATATTTATTTACGAATTGAACAGTTTTTGAACCGCAATAAATGTTTTTGTAGAATTTCAGATCACGCCTGTAGTTCTCATTTTCACTTCTCATGCTCTAAAAGTACGCCAATATAGCCCTACGAAGTAAAGTGACCATTTTAGTCTCTAGGGAGTGAAAAGTAATTAGTTTTTTAATTTCCTTCATGTGACATAGACAAACTCAAACAGCCAGTAAATATACCTACTATTATCTGTGGAGTGTCTACAAATACAACAAGTACGCGTGTAAATATTCCTGGGACGACAATTATTTACAATATTACAAATAATTCTAATTGTACATTTAGCTTCAAGTAAAAAATCTTTTGTGATTTTTATTTTATTAAGTAATATTTATTAAATGTTTTTTTTTTACTAAATTGACTATTTTTCTCGCACTCAAAGTGAAAAGTACAGTTTGCACCTCGAGACTAAATGCCAACTTAATATACCCTCGGTTTCATTGACTCCCTCGCACGCTCGGGAGTCAAACCACCTCTGGTTAGTGTTGCCCAAATGCAAGAACAAGACGAGACTTAGCCAGTCTTGGTCTTGGTCTTGCGCCAATACACCTGGTCTTGGTCTTGGTCTTGGTCTTGCGCTCCCAGTCTTGGTCTTGGTCTTGGTCTTGCAGCAAGAGTCTTGCAAGTCTTGCAATTACCTATTAGTCTATTACTATTTATTAAAGTTTACTTTAAATCTTAGAAAAACGTATTAGAATTGGAACATTGTGAGCTTGAATTAACATAGCCATAGTAAAGATCAAGCAGATTAATAAATAACTGAAGATTTAATAAGAAATTCGAAAAATCAACTGACCTATATGTCGTTTTCCATGGAAGTAACTGTTTCTTAATAAACATTTATGATTTATAAGCTTACATTTGCTAAAACATGTAAAAAAACAAATTAATTACAATAACTTGACTGTATTTTAAAGAACAATACTTATCTGTCTGGCTTTTTATTTTATTAGTAGGTAAGTACCTACGCTTTTTATATTATTTTATTAGTTTTGTAGAATTTTTTTACACGTTTCAAGTATATTTAAAAGTGGCTACAATATTTATTAAAACGGGTGATATTTGAACACTTTTTTGCTATTTTTTCTTGTAAAAACTTAAGAAATATAATGACTAAATGTACAATAATAGTACCTAAGTAATTAGTTTAAAACCATATAAGTAATCAATATTATAATATATACTTACTAGAATGAATTAATATGACATCTACTGCCTATCCTTACCATTTTATCCTAATCATAATACTACTTGCGTGATCAGTATAATGTATTCATTTTCATTCTAAGCACTCTGAAACTTATTTATTCTTTGGAACACCTGTAGGTACTCTTAAAAAAATTCGAAATTATTTTGCATGAGTATACCTACGCCCTATGGCGGCAATCAAATAGTGTCACAAATGTTATGATTTCGGCGTGGCGGCAACGATTGTTTTAGATTTCAAAAGAAGCCGCCGGCGCGTGTATCATAACCATGTACTTCCGAAAAGCGGCAAATTTCTTTGAGAAGTAAGTACAAAACCTTTGATGCCGCATTATCAAAGTGCCGATGGTTAAAACATAACTATGCATGCACTCAGTTTGATTTTAATAGATATTTTTTTATTCGCTATGTTTATGGTATTAGTCGTAATGCGCATAGGTCCAGTTTTTCATATTCTTTGATACAGTTTTTTGCGTCTCATAGAATTCCTAAGCGTACCTACCTATACACCGAACTGTTACACCTAACTACTCAGTGAAATAGCGCTAAGTCCTAGCTGCAAGACGCAAGAGTCTTGCAGGCTATGTCTTGTTCTTGCTCAAGTCTTGCACGGTCAGTCTTGGTCTTGGTCTTGCTAAAAATACGCGGTCTTGTTCTTGGTCTTGGTCTTGCAAAAACGCAAGAACAAGACCAAGACTGCAAGACCAAGACTGAATTTGGGCAACACTACCTCTGGTATATTATGGCTTCGTTTAGTCCCTCGATATAAAATATACTATTATGCAATTTTCATCTATCTCCCAAACCAAACTAGTTTTTAACTGTGGCACCAGACGATATAATGGAGAGACATGGAGGGGACCTTGAGCCTTGAGCTTGACCTTGGGGGGTTTGGCGGTATGGATACCAACATTACGTCAGTTATGTTTAAGTCCCATGTAATAAGGGGCAAGCCTACAGCCATCAACGGGGCATAATCCCACACTCTGGGTTATAAAACGTTCCCACTGCTGGGACACAGGCCTTCTTTCTGTCAGAGGGAACACTTCGGGTTGCAAGTGAGGAATTGCTAATGGAAAAGCCCAATAACACTTAGCCCGAACTGGGAATCCAACCGAGGAGCTTATACTTATACTTAAATATAGTTATGTAGGTAGTGCTGGCGACCATTAGCGCAACAACGAGTTTTGAAGAATATTGTGTTCGAAATAAAAAACCACAACACAGAAGTTTATTAGTTGCTATTTATTTGATGCAATTTCTATAGGTCATCATCATCATTTCAGCCGATAGACGTCCACTGCTGGACAAAGGCCTCCCCCAAATAAAAAATAAAAACAAAAAGCAATATGCTATATGCTATAAGTGCAAGCACGAATTTACCTAGAACTAGAAGTATTACTTTGCGAAATCGCTTTCCATACTGAAGTTCATTTGTAACAATATTTTATTTATTTATTTATTTATTAGGAAACTCAACAGCTTTTTTTTTTGAGAGTGTCTTGCCTATTCTTCTGCATAGGAACTTACTACGCTTTGGCAACTAGCTTCATCTTTCTGACTGACCGACTCCTTGACGAAATAAATGATTTGAGTTTGAGTGTGAATAATACTTTTTAAAATCTACTCATTTTACGCCACTGTCATAGTGAATATGGTTGTTCTGCATGTCATCTTCTGATTTTGCTCTCCTTGAGAAAGATCTTCCTTAAAATACCATGTTTAAAAATCGAAACACACAACATATACTTTAACGAAAACGTTTGCAACCACAACACAAACGACAGAATGGCGCTTGAAATTCGTATAATAATAAGGTAAATATCAACATATAAGGCACATTTTGGCAGGCCGCGCCGCATCGCAACGTACTGCAAAGATTCTTCTACAACCCTTTAGTATGATTTGTATCAAGCATTGCACACTAACAGGCGGCCCGCTCCCGGGCCGCAGAGGAACGCACTGGCGGATCACGCATTGCGAGGCGATGTGTTACCCAATCGTGCGCGGGCCTCATTGCACTGGACTAAAAACAGTTCAAATTGATCATTTGAAACTGTCTGAAACACGTCTGAAATAATTACTGCGTTGCGGTGTGGCCCGCCGCGGCTTCTACTTGGGCATTTTTGATGGCGGGAATTTTTTTTTTTGCTAATGGTGGTCTCGCTGCATCTATGAGGCAGTTGGCTGCTTGACATGGCTGTGGCTGCCTCAATAAACTATGGCCTCCAGCCAGGGCTAAGCAATGCGGCTAATACGACCGCTTAGCTTTATATCATCTTTTTATGTCAAATTCATAGTAGGAATAAAGTTGTACACTATCGTTTTAAATGTACAGTGATATAACCGAATGACGGATCTTTTATGGAAGCTGCTCCATTTACATAACTATTTTATTTTTATAGTACAAACGTAGCTTTGTTTTTGTTAGGTATGCTGCTATATTTTTGGTAGCAGAAAAATTTAAATGTCAATGTTATTTTTCTTTTATCATAAAAATAATAGTATTGCGGTATTCTACCGCTGTAACAATATTTTTTTTTGGAACTTATAAACTTAAAAAAAACACTTTTGGATGCTTTAATCTCCTTTTTCGTTACTTTTAACCTCTTTTTCAGAAATGAAATAAAATGTATATATATGTGAGTAGACACGTCAATATTTTGTTGTTCAATATTTTAAAACTAGATGGCACCAGTATTTTCTAGCTGACTGAGTAGAAACGCCGATTCAAACTCTGAGGTCATGGTCTCTTATAAAGTTCAAAGATTATATTATTATGATTTCATGTGAGTCTAACAATACTGTGCCATGTCTGATAGGGCCTGTTGAAGAAAGAGCCATTGCAGTTTTGAGCCAGTCCCAACTGATGGTATCTATGCATCAGTCGCCGTGTAACTCAGCATATCGATGGCAATCTAAATAGACTTGGCCCAGAAATCTGCTGTGTTTTGCACCTTTAGTAGTGTCCATCAGTTCCTGTAACGTACAGGACAGGCAGGACACGATATAAAGTGTCCCATCGATGAATTCGATGTGATTTGCTTTTGCCGTAAGTCGGCGCCATTTAAAGTACTCTTTGGTCGGCGCTTGCGTCTCATTACTTGTCATAGCGATGCCATAGTGTCACAGACACTAAAGGCATAGACAAATAATAGATGTCAGGTGCGGTGCAGACACGCGGATTACAAGAAATACTATTTACGTACATTCTTTTTTAGGTATTTTACACATAAATATCTTATTTTTATTTATTATTTTATTTCTGTATCTGTCCGTGACATCACAGTGGGCCCTATCAGAATACCAGCGCTGCGACACCTTTTTAAATGTCGCAGCATCATGCTGAGATAGGGGGGCCTTTTGGCCTCGTACAGAACTTAGTTTTTTATTTTACTTTTTATATTATTTAAATTTTTTTTTTTTTGCTAAGCATATTGTGTAGTTAAGTTTGTGATATTCCTGTGCGAGTCTAATAAATACTTTTTCTTTCTTTTCTTTCATCGTTTGTGGAACAGCACCACATTAACACACCAAGTCAAAGTCATCTCTAAATAGCCTTACCGACCAAGACATGGTTTATAACACAATCAGTTTCACAGCTCAACGCTTAAATTAAAACTAAAGCACGTAATAGCCCGGTAATTTTAGCTCAAATTGTAAGTAACAATGCAAATTATTGCCCATAACACGTTACAAAGAATTTATAGCCCCTCACTCCAATGTAATGGGCTATAAACAACGTCGCAAAGTATTCATAAAATATATTTGTTTATTTTGTGGAAAATTAAGGCGCAGCCCTTCATACGATTGACCTGTAATCTGACCAGCTTAAAATATTGCTTACACCACCCATTCCGCCGCATCCAAAGGCGAAAATCGACATGTTTAAAATGTTTATTTATGATAGTAAGTAAATCTTTTTAAGACACTTTTACAAGTTAATATTTTGTTGGTAAATATTTTACAACTATACTTGGATTCATAATCGTATTCAGTAACTTGACAGTTCGAGGAAAAATAATGTTACCATACTAAAACTGTTGGGGTAATGAATGATTTTGCGTAAAGAACGAATGATAATAAATAATAGTTTAAAAAACACGCTTTAAAAACCAAACTAAAAAAGGAGAAAATAATTTAATTCAATTAAAAAGCGTGGGGTGCTTTTTGAGGTATTTTTATAATCAATTAATGTCAAGCACCCCACGCTTTTTAATTCAATTAAATTATTTTCTCCTTTTTAGTTTGGTTTTTAAAGCGTGTTTTTTAGTTTTTTAAACTATTATTTATTTTCAATTTTTTAGTTCTGCTAATTACAAAAACGTGTTTTTTTTTCTCAATTTTTTTTTATTATTGAATTGTCATCGGTCCTCGACAAGTTTACAAAGTTTCAATGAAATCTGACCGTTTAAAGTGGGTCAAAATCGCACTCAAAGGAGACGGTTACATACAAACAAACATACAAGTGAAGCTAATATAAAGCGTGTAAAAATGGTTTAATATTAATTTCGTTATAAAACTTGAAAAATTCGTTTGTAACATGTGGAATATAAGAATATATGTATAACAAATTCTACTATTTTTAATCCCGACCGTCCCTTGCTCGCCAGACCGCGCCGCAGCTGAGCCAGTAGAGTTAAATTCCCCGAATAATAATAATAATGAAAATATTTTGATCCCCACTTGCTGTCGTACCAGTGGCGCCCTGAGCCGAGGCCCGTACCCCGCAGGGGGTGCCCTCAGCGTTCAGTCGCTTAGTAATTTAAGTAGTTGTAAGCCCCTGGCTGGAGGCGTTAAGTTTACTTAATGAGAGCTCCAGGAAAGTCCGGCTAAGCAGTCACGGCCTCTCAAGGCCAACTGCGAGATGTACTACAAAAAAGAAACAATTTTTAAAAGTGCATATTATGTTTTTAAGACAAGTTATTAAATTTAAAATATATTTTTGCATGTAAGTAGGTACGTTATTTTGAGTTCATTCAATTTCATTCACTCTTACACCACCTCACTATCTTTTTTTTGTCATAATCTGCCCTTCAACTATCAATTTACTGAATACGATTATGAGTTCAAGTATAGATGGCGCCGGCATTTCCTTATTTTTCGGCAATCCCTGAGAAGAAATGCCGAAAGAAACTCAAAGGTCATGTCTAAAGCCCAACATTATATTATTAGGATTTTCTGTAAGAGGCCATGTCTACAAAGGCCTTTGAAGAAAGAGTCATTGCAGCTTTGAGTTGACCTGTCCCCACAGACGGCATGCATGCATGAGTCATTGTGTAGCTCAGCCATATTTTAGGGAGCTCAAGAGTCACAAGACACTACCAGATCTGCAATACATTTGCGTAGGCCATATACAAAATACTGAAAAAAGCCAGGCCGTTTTAAAGTTATGTATTCAATCTTCCATGGAACTCACGTTCATAGTCAGTTTTCTAATTAAATGTCGTTAAAAAAAATCATTTAATAAGTTATGTCACGTAAATCAATAAAAAATGTAAATGTCAATATATAGGAAACAGTAATGTTCATTAAATCCCATTTTCATTTATTTCAGCGTTTGTTTGATGCTGTCCCTAGCAATAGACGTGATAATTTCAAATTCTGTGTTCACAGCGCCAACACAACTCTTCTGCGTAAGAGCATCTTTTGCATGACTCCGACCATTTTTAATAAATTGCCCAAATCATTGATAATATTAAATATCTGCTCTTAAAAGTAAATTGAAGAGTTTACCAACTGAAAGAGTATTTTACAGTAGGTATAGCAGAGTTTATGAAAGAGGATAATTTTCTTCGTTTTCGAGATGATGATGTTGTATTTTGACATGTTGTTGTAATCAATTGTATTTTTTGGAATAATTGTTATTTGGAATTGAAATTTTAATGACAGTAATTCATATTTTTACTGACTAACTAGCTGACCCAACAGACTTTGTCCTGTTTTAACTACGAATATTTAATTTGTATTGATATAATATTATACAAGTTAATGTGGTCGTTAGGTTTTCTTAAATTTTTTAATGTTACGCAACTTTCTTAATTTTTTCTTTCATAAGAACCTTCTCCTGACAATAAAAAACACAGCAAAAACGAATTAGCAAAATTGGTCCAGCCGTTCACGTTTGACGCCGTGACCAAGGGAAATTCATTTTTAAATAGAATATAAGATTTATTTAATTAGGTACTACTTTGACATTGTATTGTATCTAAAAAATATGCTGAATGATAAATGATTTTATTTCTGTACTTATAAGTAGGTTTGTACAAACACTTTTACACGTCAATGATATTTTTTTAAACTACATAGATGAGGTTGGCTTTTTCTATCTGACTACTCTGAGAAGAAAGGCCGAAACAAACTCAGAGGTCAGAGTCTCTTTTAAAGTCCAGACATAATCTTGGTCAGATCATGTGAAGACAATGTGGATTGGTGTCTAAAATGGATTTTTGAGGACAGAACCACACAGATTGAGTGGACCTGTCCATTCAGTGCACGCATTTATCAGTAGGTAATCATGCAGGTCAACTCAGAACTTGAGGAGCTCAAAGTCGTTTGTCGTACAAAGGGTTCCAGATCTGGATGGCATAGGTGCTCCAATTGGGATCATCATAATAATAAGAACGATGATCTTATTTAGAACTCGCTTTGGCCAGCGGCTTCACCCGCGTGAAGGTCCGAAGTTATCCCGAGGGAACGTACTCATCATCATCATCATCATTTCAGCCAATAGACGTCCACTGCTGGACATGACCCTCCCCCAAAGGGGGGGATTTGCCATAATCGCCACGCTTGGCAGGCGGATTGGCGATCGCAGTATGGTGGTAAAATGCATAGAGAACGCTGCTGCCCATTCTCTAGTAAGTCCCTTAGTCGCCTTTTACGACACCCATGGGAAGAAATGGGATGATACTATTCTTTTACGTCCGGCATCACACGGGGAACGTACTACCGAAATAAAATAAAAGTACCCTATGTGTTAATCTAGGTTATAAACTATCTATGTGCAAAATTTCATCCAAATCCGATGAGTACTTTTGGTCATCCACCCTCACAAATTTTCACATGTATAATACATATTATTGTAGGATAGGATATCATGATCATTTCAGCCATAAGACGTTCACTGCTGGACATAGGTCTTCCCCAAAAGGGGGGTTTTGCCATGATCGCCACGCTTGGCAGGCGGGTTGGCGATCGCAGTATGATGGTAAAATGCATAGAGAACGCTGCTGCCCATTCTCCTTAATCGCTGTCTACGAAACCCACGGGAAGAAATGGGATGGAGCTATTCTTTTACGTCCGACACCACACGGGTTACGTTTCCCCGATATTCTGCTTAATATGTCCATATTAAGCAGGATATCGGGGAAACGTAACTTAATCAAACGCCCAATATAGGTACTTACTGCAGTGTAGCTATTTAGTATTAAATATTGTCATTTACTTGATATTGGAAAAGAGTGTAATATGTATTCTGTCTGTTGACGCTGAGGATATTGCTGCCAGTTAAGGTAATCAGATTTTTATTCAATATGTTTTCAAGTAAACAGGAAATTGGACGACGAGTATTATAAATATGTATCCAAATAGCTAGCAACAATAGCGGCATGGGCTTGTTTTTTAATTAAAAACCATGTTTTTGTTTATTTTTCACATTGTGTCGTTACATTGCGAATTTATTTTTCGTTTGTTGTATTCATAGTTTTTAATTTCACTGTTTCGTAATATCGTTCGCTTTTTAAATACATGTCACAAAAATGGCTTTGGAATTACTTTTTTCAGGATGTTTACTAGCTGACTGGACTCTATCTTGTTTTTTTTTTATTAGTAGCTGGTGGTCGTTTGAGTTTTATTTCTAAATTTTTTTTTTCTTAGTAACATGGGAATTGAAGAAGTATGAAATTGCAAGGAATTTGCAATAGCTTGTTATTCCATTTCATTAGCAGATATGTTAAGTTCGTACGTTAATGAAGAAAATAACAATACGTTTAATTCGCCGTTTAATACATAATTGGAACGAAGTTTTGGAACGAAGTTCCTTATCGCGCGTTGTGAAAGGGGGATATTTTTTTTTTGTTTTTGTAATGCCGAAATACTTAAAATTCAGAGTCAAATAATTGACAGACTTGACTCTATTCAAGGTCTCAGATATTTTTATAGTAAAAAGTCGCGATTTTTGGCATGCGTATTTTAGATGGAATTTAACCATAAACTTATTATTTTTATTTCAAAAGAAATCAAAAAAATATCAGTTTTGATGTCAAGTAATTAGGTACTTTCAGTCAAAGCCAAACTGATCAAATCCATTATAATTAAAATGAAGAAAAACCATAAAAAGTTTTTAACTAAAAAAATCTTTAGTAATATCCGACCCTTTGATTTTCTAAAATTAATTCCGGGCAGGGCTTGAGACGGTAATTTATTTTGATTAAGCTTCTTTCGTGTTTTACTTCAAAATTAAGCTGAGATAACTTTTTCTTTAGGACATTAGGACTGAACTTTGAGTATGAATAAGATAAGCTTTCAAAACGGTTAAGCAAAACATCGTGAGGAAACCGGCACGCCCTTGAACCAAAAATTTTAAGATATGTGACATCTATTGGATTGGATGGTGGAGATAGGGTCCTGGGTATATTTTTGGATCTCGCTAAGGCCTTCGACACAGTTTCCGTCCCTATTCTCCTCACTAAGCTGGAATACATGGGTATTCGAGGTATACCTCTAGCTTTGTTCAAGGATTATCTGAGCAACCGCAAACAGAGGGTCAAGATCAATGATGAGTATAGCAAACAGGTTGATATGGTATACGGAGTCCCACAGGGAAGTGTACTAGGCCCAACGCTCTTTTTGATCTACATTAATGATCTATGTGACCTCTTTTTGGACAGGGGACAGATTGTCACATTTGCTGATGACATGGTTTTGTTATTTAGGGCAAAAACATGGGTGGATATAAACAATTTAGCAAATCAAGGAATGCAATCAGTGGCAAAATGGCTTGATAACAATTTGCTAACCTTGAATGCCCAAAAAACCATGTACATCTCCTTCAGCAAGACAATTAAAACTCAGCCTCCAGATAACACCATCAATATAAAAGTACATAAATGTCACAACGCACTAACATGTAACTGCGACAGTATTGTCAATACTACCTCTACTAAATACCTCGGTGTTGTGGTTGATCAGCATCTTAACTGGAAAGAACAAGTCACAAAACTAAGTGCCCGTATACGAAAACTGATATACATTTTTAAAATACTCAGAAATGCTTGCTCAATCCAATTACGCACTACTGTGTATTACTCACTTTGTCAGTCCATTATAAGCTATTGTCTAACAATCTGGGGTGGTACATCAAAAACTACTTTGTTGATGGTAGAAAGAGCTCAACGAGCGCTACTTAAGGTAATGTGTTTTAAAAACTACAGGTATCCTACTGATCTCTTGTATAAAGAAAGTAATGTTTTTTCTGTACGGAAACTTTTCATCCGCCTTTTAATTATTGCACAACACAAAGTGAAACCTAACTTCGGGATGAGGCGAAGGCTAGATATAGTTTACAATACTCCCAAATGTAAGACTAGGTTTGCTCAGACCTTTCCAAATTATCTTGGCCCCAGCATATATAATAAAATAGGTAAAAAACTAAAAATAAGAGACCTTAGCTGTCGCGAATGTAAAAAGTCTATTGATGAATTTCATAAAGAACTAGATTACTATGAAGTGGAAATATATTGAGATGATGTAATGTTACGCACTTATACACGCACACACGCACTCGTACACATACACACACACACACACACATTTTATACAAGTAAACAAAAAATGTGGCATAAAAAAGAAAAAAAAAAAAACTTTAATTTATACATATTTTTTATTTTCACTTACCTTTTTTTATTTTTATTAATCAGTAAATTTTCCTGTTGTTATTTTATTTAAAGTTAAAACAAAAAGTCTAGTTTGGTTTTTTTTTTATATTACTTAATTTTTAATTTCTACTTAATTATTTTTAATTTTTACTTATATTTCTTTTTTAATCTGTTGATTTTTCCAATTGTTTTATATAAAATAACGAAAACAATACAAATGATTTGTAATCAAACTAAGCATCTAAAAATTTTACATATACTATGTGAGTCTACGCTACTACATGCAAAGTAAAAAAAACAAGTAAACCACTATTGAATGTGTGATACATCTTACCCACATTTTGCTTTGTATTATTGTTAAAGTAGGAATATCTAATTATTCTCTCACAATCGGCTTAATGCAATAATGTTAACTGAGAACGACGAAAACTGTCCCACCGTAATACAGTTTATAACTAGTACGGGGGTCAGAGTGAATCGGTTTCGTAATAACCTGAATGTAATAAATTGTGCAGTGTTATACTAATTGGTTACTTATATCTTTTTAGATTCCTAGAACGTAAGTAATAGTATATATTTTTTTTTTGTAAGGTTATCATTCTTGTGGAAAAATATAGATTTATTATTATATTATTATTATTATTAACCCGCACTGGGCCCGCGTGGTGGATTACGGCCCACTCCCTCTCGCGGAGAGGAGGCCTGTGGCTGAGTATGTACTCGTATGTATGTAAGCTTTCTTATGGCGAATGTGTCATTTTCATGATCATCATCATCTTTCAAAAATCTCACTGTGAAAACTTAGGAGAAGTGACCTGTCAGTAGTGTTAATCCCTAGCATCAACTAGAATGACAGCTCACTTCATTTTTCACGTTGTGATTTAACAGAATACACCGACTGATCAGCGATTCAAATGATAAGAGATAAATAAGTTATGTACTAATATGTACATATATATATGTATGTATGTGTATGCGTGTGTGTATGTGTATGTATGAGTGTGTATGTTGTGTAATAATTAATTAGTCGACAGCAAGTTTTTAATGTACAAGTATATAAAAAGAAAATAATCATGAGGTCATCAAAACGTTCGTCCGCATTGTTGTCAAAGGAAAAAGTGCCCAAAAGGCAGCATTGCCACGTTGTATAGCAATACTGATTCTTTGGTCAATAAATGATAAATGATTTGATTTCCCACCCTCAAAAAAAACCATTAGTTCGTGGTCACACTTTAGTTAATCTAATTAATACTTCATGGCGTGGCCTTCCGAAAAGAGGTTGTAGGAATGTCGCCTTTGATCTAGGCCTTGAATGACTAATTGGTAGAATTTTTTACCACTTCGCTCTTTAGATTTTGGGACAAAAAACAAATCTTGAACTCATTTCCATGCTAATTTCGGAGTGGGAGAGAAATAAATTCATCAGTTAGATGTTTATACAAGTTACAAGGGAAAATAAATTAATGTGGCTTTATTTTGTAGTAGAGTAGGGCTTCGCTTAAAAAGAACCTTAGGCACCATTTACACGTTTTAGTCAAAATATAAGTATGAGGTTTCTTCAATATATTTATTTATCATTTTTAGGAGTTCTTTGTTGATTCAGTTGGTTTTTTATTCGAATTGTTAATAAATGAAACCTAGTTTATAGATGGGTTTCAATACTTATATTTAAACAAAGTAGGTACCTAAATTGAGTAAAACTCAGCGTCAGTAAACCACGATACAATATTTGGATTATAGCTTAATCAGCCTTACCGTAATAGGTAATAGGTAAAACGGGCTGTTGTCCGCAACTCCACGTCAAAGCGCGTATTTTGCGTACGGGTGGGAGAATCGGTTATTCGATCCACCCCAGCTCTTTGAGAAAGGCCAGCAACGCCTTGGTGTTGCTGACAATCTCGCGTAGGGTACCTGGGTTACCGAAGTATTTTGCCCTGTAATTGGCGACCACCGGGCAGTTTAACAGCACATGAGCCGCTGTCTCGTCGTCTTCCATGCAGGCCCTGCACAGCGGACTGTCTGTTACCCCTATGACAAAGAGATGTTTGTTAAATGACCCATGGCCAGTTACAGCTGCTGTAACTGTACGCAGCTGTGGTTTTGTTAAACGGAGAACCTGTTTCGTGAGGCGGGCATCGACCGCAGGAAGTGCTTCCTTGGCCTGCCTGCACTCACTTAGGTCCAACCATATTTTGTGATGTTGATCCCTGGTTCGTTTCCTTACCAGAGTGCGTAGATACCCGAAGGGGAGTGGCGCAATGGGTTCTGGTCCCACTGGTGTCATGCTCGACCCTCTCCTGGCAAGTTCATCGGCTGCATCGTTTCCTAGCGAACCGCTGTGTCCTTTTATCCACTGAATGGTAATATTATTGAGGCTACCTACCTCGTTGAGGCGCTGGTGGCACTCGTATATCAGCCCAGAGTCAACTGTATGACTGTTCAGCGCTTGCAGAACAGCCATGCTGTCTGAGAGTATGCGGATCGAGTGGTCCTTAACTTCCCTGGCTAAGATAGCCGAAGCGGCAAGGGAGATGCCCATGCATTCTGCCTGGAACACTGTGTTATGGACTCCCAGTGGCGTGGCTATGTGGATGTTGAAGTCCTCCGAGAAGACTCCAGCCCCTGTGCCACTATCTGTTTTTGATCCATCCGTGAAGATGCGCAGCTCTGCGGGGCGTAAGCCTTCGCATCGTCGATCCTCATGCAGTTGGATTCTGTATTTTTTATCGAAGATAAATTGTTTGGGCACCCGGTCATTTACTGCCTTCGTAATGGGGAACTCACTGTTGAGTTCCTTTAGCAGCGCGGTGTGTTGTGTGTCTCTCTTACTCCAGAGATTTATAGCCTTTAAACGCGCCGCCGCCATCGTTGCTTCATGTCGTATGAACAGGTGGAGCGGCGGTAGTCCCAGCATGGCTTCGATCGCTGCAGTCGGGGTAGTCCTCATGCAGCCCGTGGTCGCCATGCAGGCTAGTCTTTGCATGCGCTGTAGTTTATTGGTGCTGTAGCTAGCTTGGTGCGGGGCCACCAGACCACGGCCCCGTAGGTGATCAGCCTTACCGTCCCCACTGTTGGGATTCAGGCCTCCTCTCGATGAGAGGGAGTGGGCCTTAATCCACCACATGGGCCCCGTGCGGGTTGGTAGATGTCAAGTGTCTTCGATTTCTTGGTTATAAGACATGGCGATTTCCTCACGATGTTTTCCTTCACCCTTTTGAGACATTTGGATTTATATTGATTTTATAAAACATTCGATGTTTTCCTTATAATTAATATTCTGTACTTAATTAAATTTTGTAATTTTCAGTAATTATTCTACTTATGACATATTTTCCGGATCTCTATCTCTTAGAGCCTATTACACCAATGAAATCAAGCCCGATCATCACAATATCTAAACCGCGTTCACGAGCTGTCAGTGTTAATACTCCACAACAATATTGACATTGACAGCTCTTGAATGAGGTTTCGATGTGCTGATTGGGTTCGATTTCATTGGTGGAATCCGCCTTTATTTAAAGATCTGACGGATTGGTGATATACAATGATGTCTTATAGGTAGCGATGATAGAATCTGAAAGCTCAGCTCTTTTCATGTCACGTTAGTAGTAAAATAAACTTTGTACTAAAATTCCTTAAGCAAGCTTTGGACTTTGTAACAAAAAACATGGCGCTAAGTTATTTTTCTTTTCAAAGAAAACACGTCGACATTTAGGTGTTTGTTCTTTTTGACAAACCTTACCAGTTTTATAATAATAGGTAACTAATTTCGAAAAAGGAACCCTGCGTTTAATATTGAAAAAAACTAAAATATGTACTAATATTCTAACTTCTAAAAACACAGAGGCAATTCTCGCAATTTTAAGATCGTTCTGTCTCAAGATCTCAGTCTCAATCTGTCAAAAATACCTCGAGTTTCAATACATTTTTGTCAATTTTGACATTTGCTTGTCACCGAGATGAAACTGCGACTAGATTTTGAACGTTTTTAATTACGAGAATTGGCCTTCAGATTTCCGGCAGATTCCTTAAATTAAAATATCATATTTTAAAAAGATTGCCTAATTACAAATACCAGTGGAGTTCTTTTTAATCCCAAAACAGTATGGTCAAAAGCATTTTCTCAATCTCACGCCTTATCCATTCATTCGCCTGCCTTTGTGACATCGTACGTCCCTAATAGATCGTAAATGCTCCCGATTTTACTGCAGTAACATATTGCTGTAACAACCCAACGTATTCTTATACACAAATAGACAAAATGTTGAATTAGTGAGCAGCTGTTGGAGTCGTAAACGCTAAGGAAAAAGCTGGTGGAACATCGTTTGTTAGGGGTGTTCTGTAAATATGTGGTTATGTTCTAAGTTTCACGATTGTTTATTGGATGTTTAATAAAAGAAACTTAACGTTATTTACAAAATAACATTACGCCTTGTTTCACCGAAGGGATCTACAACTATAATATCATCAACTATAGGTACATATCTGGATGTATCTATGTACACCATCGTTTCGCCAGTTATGTTTAAGTCCCATGCAAAAAGGGCCGAGTCTATTGCAATCAACCTGACACAAATCATTATCATAATCGTTATTAAAAAATTAATTCTTTTGAAAAGACGTGGGCCTAGACAAAACAAAAAATTATAAAAGCTGCTCCCTAAAATTCTTGACATTAACGAACATCTATAGAAAACTAATTTGCGGATTAAGCACTGTTCAAACAGGAACGTGAGTCGCACAATTACTAATCAGCAATCTACGAAGTGAAAATTAACTCCAGTTAAGTGATTATGCCATTGATTAGAGTTGCATCAATCGATCGGTGAAGCCTTTGTAGTAGGTGTTGTGTGTAGTTGAGGGCAAACGAACGGTTAAGCGTACACAAATGTAGGTGCAACTTACCCCGGGGTAAGTTAGTTTTAATTAGCTTAAATATATAGTTATAGTAGTAGTTAGCTTTAATTACTATGCGAAATAAGATGAGAATTTAAATTAAGAACGAATACATTTCGTCGATGAGTGTAATAGTTTTTGTTGAGTTTGAGGTTTGATATCAATTATTTGCTCTATTGGATACTAGTCGCCCAGTGGTCGAAATTCGACAGTAGTTTAGGAAAAAAATCAGCAATAATCAAAAATATTCGTTTTCTGCACTGCTTCTCCATACAAACTTAAACTGTGCCTAATTTTATGGATTAATAATATTAATCTAATAAGATTAATATTATTATTTTAATAAATTATTTTTCGAAAAAATTGGTTCATTGTTTCTGCTCACGTATTAATATATAGATTCATTGAAATGTTTCAATATTTGACTGTGTCAACCTAATACTTCTTAGACCTGACATTAATTAAGTGATTTTTCAACCATCAGATAACTTTAACGTGAGAAATAATTATAACGGTTTGACAGCTTTTGTTTAAGTATGTCAAACCACACATACATAGTTATAATGCCACCAACTGTGATATTCAGGTGGGCAAAATTGGAACTACAAGTAGCCCCTGAAAACGAACTCAACAACTCAATTCATTCAATCTCCACTAACGACGCTGTCAACTGACAGATAAGGTGGTGGGACTATAATTATATGTATGTAGTTAGGCAGTATATGCGCCCTCACGGCCTTAGTCGGCGCAGGAGACGCACTGGGCGTCGGGAATCCCAGGCTGATTGCCGGCCACCGTAGGCGCAGGCTTGCGGACGGCGAGTAATGTGTAGCTCGCTGTCCGGTAAGGACCAAGCCCGGGTCGATGGCGCGTTGTGTTCCACCCGCCCCTCAAAGAGATGTCAGCACCAACAGGTGGGGACCGCAAGGGCCGATGTCTGCCAGGGATGCGGGATGTTCGAAAGAGTTACCGTCGCCCCTGGCACAAAGGCAACTGAGGGAACACGGATGGGTTTTATTCGGCAAAAGTCTGACATCCACCCAGAGCGGGAGAAGTTATTTGATGGTTTCCAACCCTCAAAAAAAAACTATATATGTAGGTAGGTAAGTATTTAATGAGTTACAATTTTCCGTAGAATATAATTATATTGTAGGTACGGTAAATTGTAACTCATTAATCTGCTGGACCATGGCTAATTTCATGACCAACAACATTTTTCGCAGAAAATAATTCACTAAATAAGGCACCTTCTTAGTTAAGACGTTTCAAAGCGAAGAATTTTTCCTTAATAAAAAATGCAAAACCACGAAAAGTCGGAACTCATTAAGACGGAATAGATTTGCATGATTTTTCTTCTATTTCTTATTTTAAAAGCCTTGAAAATTGTGACTTTTGTGAAAAAAGAGTAAGCCTCTGAAATCGTATTTTTCTTTAAATTATAAGATGTTAAAAATTAAATTACAGTGACATTGATAATCAGATTTGATGACTAGTTAAAAATACATAAAGAAAGTACCAAACACTTTTGGTGCAAAATAAACAAAGAGCGTTGACTACACATTAAACTAGGTACCAAATCTTAATGCATCGTTAGCAAAACTTGTAACCAAATCCTCCGACTGCATTTTACCTCGCTTCTTTTGTTCCGAAAACAAAACACAGTCGTATAAATCCTCAAACTAGAACAACGAAAAGTGTCCTGAAAACAGCTTCGCAGACTATCCTCTTAACAAGCCGATCTACGTCCTATTTCACATACAAACGTCCGTCAGCCTGACCGCGACAGAGAAAAGGCATGGCTTGCTTTAAACTCCGTTTTAATACTAAAGCTCACATCAGCAGCGGGTAACTTGCTATCTTAAATGCATTTCCGTACATTAATGGGAACATCCGTGTCTCTTTTAGACTTAACGTTTTAAGTAACGTTAAGCATGAGGTAAACGACCGGTTTAAAAGGGAGCTGGCGGGTTTTTAAATTACGTTACTTTTTGAAGTTACCGGTAATTTATAGATGAGAGTTTGTAGCAGTATTTTAAGTGCTTATTTATATGAAACTGTAATAAAAAAGCCTCCAAGAACGAGGCTATTAAGCGTCTCACCATACTGGGCAGTCAACCACGCTATCCTACTGACTGGCTAATTCTGTAAACTCGGCATGAGTTAAATATATTCGCGTAGCTCTTACTAACGGCTTAATACTTGATTCGCACGAATCAGGCGAATCGTCACTTTTAAGTAGTATTTAGTATTTTCAACAAGCGACACGCACGATATTAATTTATTTTTGGGGGAATCGGCAATTCCAGAATGACATATTAGGCAATGGGCATATTTTGTATTTTATGTAATAAAGTTAGTGTACTTTAACTTTTCATTGTTTTCTTAACGTTTTATTCAAAACTCGAAACTAAAATAATTAGGTGTGTTTATATAGGTATTGAACTTAGGTCTTATACATAAAAAAGCTTATCGAAGGGTTAAGACATTAATTAGTTAAACAGGTTCGATAAACTTATAAAACGTTTGATAAAATTTTGTATTCATAAACGTTTCGTAAACGTTCTATAACTAATATGTCATTAATAAATTTTATTGGAATTTTGCCATTTTAATGAAGTCATCCAACAAATTGACCAGCACATCGAATCGTCAAACCAGAATGTCTGCCTACACGCTGAATAATTGTGACCATAGACATTATTGCGTACTGGCAGCTATTTAACTGTCTACAGTTTTGACACTTCTGACGCAGTGACGTCATTGTTATTTTTTGACAAATAATTTGAAATTGTAACTGTCAACTGATTGCTTGAAAACGTTTGATAATTTACATTAGGTGACACACAATATTTTGTAAGTCAATGGTCAGTCATTTTCTTTGTAATCAATCAGCTGCTGTAGAATCGGCCATTTTTTTCTTGCAACTTTATAGTAGGTTTATAGAATGCATTAGTGCTAAAATGCGTTTATGAATAACACTTTTTTTAAACCAGACTTTTGCAACTGTTTAGATGTTCGATAACTTTTTATGAATAACACCGTTAGTATTAATTTTTTTTATTTTTGGAATCGTAATAGAGTAGGTAGACCAAAGATACATTATCATTCCAGACATCACATGTATTGCAAACAAACTTGCCTACATATATTCTTTCAGATAGAACAACGAGGTAAGCAACACAAAACAACGTGCGGAAAATTCACACATAAATATTAGATTTTCAGTCGACGTAGTAAGTAATGTGTCTCAAAAATACGACAAGCTTTCCTCCCTGTGAGAACGAGCAACTGGCATGATTTGGAGAAATCCCACCTATGACTGGCACCAGGTAAATAATATATTTGACCCAGAAAATATAAAAAACCCCCGTGACGTTTCATTTTTTTTCCGGTCTCTTCATCTTATGCCCGGTTTCTGAGAACGAATAAATATTAAAAGTATCTGTGTGAGTTTTATTTGAGTAGCGTTTATGAGAGCAAGGAGTCTTCTTCACTATGTAAAACCCAAATTAACGAACCCAATACAAAAATTTACGTCTTGAAAAAATTTATTAAAAATCTCAAACCCACGTTGTTCTAACCCTGTTATTTTACGTTGAATTCCTTTGTGCACGTCTGTATGTTTTGTGTACAGTCCCGAGCACATAATATTAATTTTAAAAAAAAATGATATAATTTAGAAAACCTTTTTTATGCCAAACACATGGTTAGTTTACTAACCACTTAACTAACTAGCATGACTAACCTTACACTTACGCAATATTCAAAGGCGATTTGGCTATTATGAACCTACCTTACCTATTTTTTTTCATATGTACAGACGCCAGCACATCAAGCTACCCCAAACTGTCAAATTTTCCCAATTTTTTTAAAATTTTTATTTCATAAGCCTATAATACAATAAGGAGAGAAAAAGAGGTTTACAAATGCATTTTTAAATAACTATATCCTTATCTATATAGGCTAAGTACATGCACATTATGTCATCATGCATAATTGAACATGAACCTTATGCTCATGTGATAAAGATGAAAATATATCAAAGAAATTTGACAGATTGGGGTAGCTTGATGTGCCTTGTTTTCCATTGTCTTCTGTACAAATCATGTAAACCTGATTTGGTTTCCGTACGTCGTTTTCGGGTCACCACTGAAAACCAGCGCTGTGCTGTGGGTCCCCCTTAGCGCAGCATCATGCTGAGTTGAAGCCTTCTTGTAACAGTCACGACGTGCAGCTGCCGACCATTTCTGTTGTGTGCTCGTGATTGACTGTTTTGTTCTCACTTTACTTTTTACACGTGTTTCTTTGAAAAATAAACCTACTTTTCTTTCTTTCTTTCGGATGAAATGTATTTTCTGAAAGACGGATTTTTTTATTCATGAGAAAAACGATTTGAGTTTTCGTAAATGTAAGGTATTTATAAGCTCGTGACTGTACAATGACGTAAAGAATCTGTGTGTGTTGGGTTCAATAGATATAATTTAATAGGACACGTGTAATGTATTTATTACATACATTTTTTCTGCCAAAGTAATTTTGATGCTATTCGAGATTTTTGACACAATGTATTTGAAAACGACTTGATTTTGCTATTCTCATATCACGTGTAAGTATGGCGTACCTCACAAATTAAGACAGATTTTAGATCTCAGATGTTGATTTGTACCTATTATTACATACAATCAACTGAGGCATCTTTACTTTCTTTAAGCAACTTTACTCATGAGTACTGTACTTAAATAGTTATATCTTAATTAGTAAACATCTGTTGCTGCCATTTAATATCAAAGCGTAACAAAAGTAGAAAACTCGACTATTTCTCCAAGATTTTTAGTAATTGAGAGAGAAGATGCCAATAGTGGATGGACGGTATATTCATCGACCAAACGACCGAATTAAGTCGAAATATTATATAGCTCTATCTACAATTTTCAGACACCTCCTGGAAATTGTCCAATAAAAACCGAATGACACTAGTCTTGCAGAACAGGAAACAGAACTCACAGAAAACAACGCTGCTAGCAATAACATCTTACTATGATCGTTGAATCATGTACAAAGCATAGCTATGTCTATCGTTTATGATAACAATTATTATGATTTATGAACCCAAGGGTGTATGATGGTGTAATAATATATTTGCATATGAATAGTGAATGTCTTGCAATTTCGCGAGATTTAATGTTTTATTTTGTCGCTGCGCCAATATTTTGATAATATTTTGCTGTAGAAAAGGCGACAAAAATACTTAGACCAAACTTTGTTCTAATGATCGCCGTCTATCTGTAACCTATTCATTGGGATCTTTCCAATGAGCCCAAACATTTTACTTTGCCTATGTCATCAAAGTCCATAATTACATATGTTGATACTTTGAATCAAAGAAAAAACCCATATCATTTAGGCAGCAATGCTCAATAATCCCCACAAGGTGTATTTGAAGATTTGAATAGATTTATTCGATGATAAATTAGGTTTTGCCCGAAAATATTTTTACTTGAAACAAAATGGATGTGCATAATTTTAGTAAGCCAAGAAAGCTTCTTAAAACCCTGCGTGACCCAAGATAAGGTAAATCTTTTGTCAAATAATTTTTCTTTTCATTTGAGGAGTATCTATACCCACAGGCTGTAACTTATATGAATGTCATTTATACGTGTATCTGTATGTTTTTTTTTGGGTGAGAATTCATCAAATAACTTCTCCCGCTCTGGGTGGAGCAGGAGGGCGTGTCAGACTTTTACTGACTAAAACCCACCCGTGTTCCCTCAGTTGCCTATGTGCCAGGGGCAGCGGTATCTCTTTCGAACAACCCGCACCCGTGGCAGACGTCGGCCCTTGCGGACCCCACCAATTGGTGCTGACATCTCTTTGAGGCGCGCGTGGAGCACAACGCGCCGTCGACCCGGGCTTGGTCCTTACTGAACAGCGAGCTACCCATTACTCGCCGTCCGCAAGCCCGCGCCTACGGTGGCCGGGAATCAGCCTGGTATTCCTGTATATTTGGTTATGGATTTGCAACAATGCATCTGATTTTGGTACCGGGGACGAGTTTATTTATTTATAGCCTTTATTTAACAATCTTCACAATTATTTTACTTAATCTATTACAATATTTTTATCAAAAAATTTGACACCGGTAACTGAAGATTGTTTTGCTTTTCAGCATAGGACTCTCCTAGAGCTTTCCACTTTATACGGTTCTGCGCTTGTCTCATCCAATTAGTACCCACTGTTCTTATAACATCTTCCTCCCATCTTGGCGGAGACCAGTTTACTATCAGGTAAACACTAAAAAGTTTACGCCACATAAGGACAATGGTAATAGGCATCCCAAAAGCCTGAAGACCTACACGAGTAACAAAGTAATTGCTTCCAAACGTTTCGCCCGTTACAAATGTCTTCGAATTGACATAGGTCCTTGATATTTTCCTTCAGCGTATTGAGAGCAGTGGTGATGAAATCAAATAAGTACACAAACTAAATTGCCTTCCTGGGTTCGAGCTCACGTGAGTCGGGGCCGATACCTTCACCATTCTTTCTTTTACCATTCTCGCATTATTGAAAATTTTAAAAATTGTTAAGAATTTCTGAAGTAACAATCTTGCGCTAGCAGAATTATTAACTACTAGCTGACCCGTGCCCATTTCGTTGGGCGGTAAACATTTTTAAATCACTTAATAGATTACAACAGGGTCGCGGTTCTATACCTATGTCGTATTATCTCTTTAATCATTCGTTCAAATTATATGCAGTGACAAGGAAAAGTCTTTTGTTTTAAACACTTGAGACGACAAACTTACTTATCTTGATAAGAATTCATAATTGTTGATAATATGACCAATAAACATGACCTAATCATTTAAATTATTTTTTTTAATATAAAAACTACTTTTTGTAACTTAAATATAGAAGTTAGACATATGCTGTCGCTGTCTTATTGTAGGCATTATCAAGCTCTATAACTTTTCTCTAAAACTAAGTCATATAGCTCTCATCGTTAAGGCAGCGTTCGGAAGAAACGTTTTCGTTCGACCGTTTTTTCTCCGACTTACTTTGCAAATCCGACTACCACAAAAAAGTCTTATCATATAATAAATACACTAACAAATAACGTGGCTTTCTATTGGTAAAAGAAAAAAAATCAAAATCGATTCAGTACATCCAGAGATTACCCCCTACAACCTCACAAACTCACAAACTTAACCTGTTTATAATTAACTCACAAACTTTACCTCTTTATAATATTAGTATAGATGTGTAGTGTTTGGTTCACCAAGATACAGACTGCCTAGTTTAGGACCCGCTGCTTAATCTGTGTAAGACATCTGTTAGTGAACATTTCGTACCATGTATAACCACTATGAATTTCCCCCCCAGTGGGTTCCCGCATTGTCGTTGCGGGGGGGCTCAGTAGCCGTGGTCCGCTCCCACGGTGAAGCGAAGAGGAACCCAAAGGTGGGGCCGCTCGTCAGGGCTTTGGTCTCCAAGCCGACGACGTAGCGGCCAAAAAGTAGGTTGCGGTGAGGTGCACCGCAACTGAGGCGGGCCGCGATGTCGAATGGGAGGCATCGCGGCTGAGGGTTACAGGCTGCGGCGGAGGAGGAGTGCCGGTACTTTTGAGTAGCGCTCTTCCCTTCCGTGGCCTGGACGGGGCCGCCACCGTTTGATGGCGGACGCGGTGGGGCCGCAGGGGAAGAGGAGTGTCGGTATAGCGTTGGCCGTTCTCCCTATCCCCTGCGGCCGAGAAGTGGTAGGCGGCGGGGCCACTGCGCTGACCCGTCGCAGGGGGCCAAGGGAGCCAAGGGTGCCAGGGTAGTCTTGGGCCCTTGTGCTACTTGGTTCCTGGGGTGTTTACGGTGTGCCATGTGTCCTGGTGCGCCGGACTGGTGGGGTCCGCAAGGGCCGATGCCTGCCAGGGGTGCGGGTTGTTCGAAAGAGATACCGTCGCCCCTGGCACACAGGCAACTGAGGGATCACGGGTGGGTTTTAGTCAGTAAAAGTCTGACACGCCCTCCTGCTCCACCCAGAGCGGGAGAAGTCATTTGATGATTTCCCACCCTGAAAAAAAAAAAAAAAAAAAAAAAAACCACTATGAATTTGAATTTGAGTTTGAATACTACTAGGCCACCACTGCTCTTTCGCTCATCCCCATATGTAATGTAAAAGCTACTCCAAATATACCAACAATTTAAAAAGGAACATCACATCGTTACGTAAAACAAAACCATTTCAACAATGTAACTGTAGCAACACCTATGTTGTGTTGCGTAGCTTGTTACAGCATCACCTCAAGCGTTATGGAAACCATCTTGTTTGTTTTGCTTATGAGAAACACCTCTTTTGTAACGAGTCAGAAGTTATACCAGGAAATTGTTGATTGCCATAGGAAATATGTATAATTTCAAATAAAGGGTAGAAGTTTTTGGGGCGTGATTTTTATTGACGCTGAGACACATCTAAATTGATTTTCAATGTATTTTAATGAATAGTCTGTTTGATTTTGAGGTATTAAAATGTGTGGTTAAGAATTCAACTGTCTGTCTTCAAACATATTTTAATGAACGCTCTAATTGGTAATTTTGCCCACAATTCATTATTTAATTAAATGCAATTATTCTATTGAAAAGTGATCCACCCGTTTCGGCGACTAAATGCGTGCGAATTTACTAAGCCAAATAGCCGCATGACTTCCTACTCGCTAAAACAATCCACGCGAGCAGTCGCGACTTCCATCCTGCTCGCTTGGGCGACCAAAAACTTGACTAGAAACTTTAATCCTACAGCTAACAAAATAATTGACTGCTTGTATTGTCCCTAACATTTACTCCCTGACATTTATGAAGAACTCCTTACAAAAAGTTTTCACAATAATACTTGTACTACGTACCATGGTGTATTGCATCCATTGATTGCAACGATGCTCGCAACTTGTTACAGTAGCGCCCCGAGCGCTATGCTAATCCACTTCGCCCAGTTAACTGAACTTGCTCGACAAGATAAACTTATTCTGCAGTTTTTCATTCTTTTTATTTTTCTTTGATTCCAGTTTGATTTATTTTTTATTTGCTCGTGGTAGGAATTTTATTTTATCACAGCAATGCGTAAAAAATTGCGACGACCCCAAATAAATTTGAATAAAGGCATGAGAATTACGAATGTATTGAAAAAATTATGTCAGTTGTATTAATAACTAATGATTTATAACATGAATGAATTTTATTAATTCATGTTATAAATTAATGGATTCAACACTGCCTCGTTCGTCTAGTGGTCGCAAGAGGTACTGCTGAACATGAGGTCCCGGGTTCGATTCCCAGGTCAGGTAAAGTGTTATTGGTTTTCTCTATCTAGAACTTCTCGATTTGTGACCGGCCGATTGCAATAGGCTCGCCCCATATTACATGGGACCTAAATAAAACTGGCGAAATGTTAATATATGGGTACACCTCTGCCCAACTCTTTGCAGCAACAATGTGTGATGTTAAGCTATGTTAATTTTAATAATCAACAGTAAAGAAAGAAAGAAAAAGTATTTATTAGACTCGCACAGGAATATCACAAACTTAACTACACAATATGCTTAACAAAATTTAAATTTAAAAAAAAAGTCCTGTACAAGGCCAAAAGGCCCCTATCTCAGCATGATGCTGCGACTTTAAAAAAAGTGTCGCAGCGCTGGTATTCCGTTCAGTAGGCACAATAGTTCCCGAAAAGTTGACTTTGGCTATGTACTACGACTGCGTAGCGGGTTAGCTACGCCGTAGCATCTACGTAGCTCAGTTGTGTGAAGGCTACACGTGAAAACTTGAACGTTTACTTATGTAAACGTACTCATGTTATATTAAATTCAAATGTAATAAAAGACTTAAAATCAATCCACATGGTCTTCACATGATCTGACCAAGATTATGTCTGGACTTTAAAAGAAACTGTGACCTCTAAGTTTGTTTCGGCCTTTCTTCTCAGAGTAGTCTGTGTCTGAAACCTACTTACAGAAATAAAATAATTGATCATTTAAAAATACAAACAAGTATAAATATAAAAATAAATACATTCATTTTTCCATCCCTTTCCTATAAAAGATGAAGCAAACTCATCGACCCACTAAAGCCAAAATAACTTTCTAAACCAAACAAATGATTGACATAACCAATAACCGCTAACATACGATTACGAACGAAGTTTCTAAGTTAAAGAATAATCCACATCGGTTGAGTGGCTCCAGGGATTATCTCCGAAAGTTTCTTCACTGATATTGTAAGTACCCTCAGCGTCGTGTCTTTAATGTTTACAAGTGTATACACACTTTGGTTGTATATTGTTATGTTTCTTTGTTTAAATTATTTAAGCTGTACGTTGGAGTATCACAAAGTTGTGTTTGTTGTCGCCATCATGTTCTTAATTGTCAAAGTATATTCAGAGGTGTGGGCAGAAATGTCATATTCCCAGCATATGCCCAACTATGTTAGGGGCGGTTTCCAGTCTATAATGCGACTTTTAATTGTATTCAGTAACTTGACAGTTGAAGCGGTCAAGATTATGACAAAAAAAAATAGTGAGGTGGTGTAAGAATGAACGAAATTGAATGAACTTGAAATTTTGTACTTGCATGCAATTTTTTTTTATTTAATAACTTGTCTTAAAAACATGATATGCACTATTAAAATTGTAGAATTTGTTATATATTTTGTTATTCAGTAGTAAGGTAATTTATTTAGTTTCTTTCTATTAGAAAAAAAAGAGAGGAAATTATTTTTATTAATAAATTATTAATTATTCTTATATTCCACATCTTACAAATGAATTTTTAAAGTCTATAACGAATGATAAAAATGGTTTAATTTAAAATGAAAACATTTTTATCATTCGCTCTTAACGCAAAATTGTTCACTACCTCAACACTATTAGTTTTAGTATGGTAACATTATTTTTCTTTAAACTGTCAAGTTACTGAATACGATTAAAAGTCGAACTTTAACTGGATGCAGATGAATACCAGTATTTTACATGGAGCGAATGCCTGTTTGACTTCTACAACCCAGTACTCTGTAGCATGATATCCTTCGGTAAGACTGGTTGTCTGACTTTCGATCTTCTGACGACCTGAAAGATCCATAAATGTCAGCCGGGACTAACGGCTTAGCGAGCTTGTCGAGGCACGGAATGTTTTAGTCTATAAAGATGGTAACCTATTCAAGGACCAACCGCGGCAAGCGAAGCTTAACCTGATCGATAGACCCGTTTTTTTCTGGGGTGGGAAATCATCAAATAACGTCCCGCTCTGGGTGGACCAGGAGGGCGTGTTAGACTTTTACTGACTAAAACCCACCCGTGTTCCCTCAGTTGCCTGTGTGCCAGGGGCCGCGGTATCTCTTTCGAACAAACTGCACCCCTCGCAGATCGATAGACCCGTGCGGTTGTTATTACTCAGCCACATAAATGCGTAATCTTTATTTTCTATTTCACTTCTCTTTAACAAAAGTTTGACTATTAGTGTTTCCTGATTATTATAAATAATTTTCATTTCATATCTGTTTCTATGTATTTTGCTCGATCAAGATATTATGGTCGTTTTTTAACAACAACAAAAAAATGGTCCAATATAACATAGATTAGTTAAAACTTATACAAGGCTTGAGGATAAAGAGGCCCCACTCACTAAAAAACAAAAATTTGCAAGATTATACATGAGCACCGCAACATATTGAAAAACAGCGCCATACCAATATAATATGCAAGAAAACGACACTCGTAAAACGCAAGTCTCCTCCTCACAAGGGAAATTGCTCCAAGTGACGGAGCCACTAAAACAAGACATACGACACGAAATTTTCAAAGATCTAAAAATCGTTCAGAAACTCCATATGAACAGGTTAGCAGTTTATTTTAGTACCAAACTCTGCAACTGTGTACGAAATACACTCGCCTGAAACTTGGCCCACTAACAATTTCTGATACCGCTTGCGACTTTACTTTTGCGAGTTTTATTTTTCCGACTTTTCTCCGTGCGTTGGAACGCTGTAAAGTGTTGTTTGAAAAGGACCTAGTATATACGATCTGTTTTACGCGCGGCTCGTCTTATTCTACTAATTTTCCGCTGTAATAACTTGAAATTATTCCGGCGGCTGCTTCTGAAGGAAATAGCGTAATATTATTATATAACCGTTGGTTAACCAACGCTGTTTAGTTTGGAACATAATTTCTGTAAGCGAATTTTCGGAATAAGTTTACGTAAACACTTTGGATCCCACGTGAACGAAAAACACGTGTTTTTATAAAAAAAAATCCAGTATAATACAAGCAAGAACAAAAAGGGTTCGGTTAATGAAGATGACAAGGTTGGATTTGCTAAATGTAAAAGTCTTAAAGACAGAAATACCAATCAATAATATCAGATTAGTTGCTGACGCAGTTTTTGATGCCAAGGCAATTTACAATTTTATTGATACAACGATAAATAGGCTGTGCCTGTTTCAAACTCAAACACAAAGATTTTATTTCAATTAAACCATTTACAGGTACTTTTGAATCGGAAAAAAGTTCATCAGTTAGTCAGAAAGTAGAAGCTAGCCCATTCCAAAACGTAGATGTCTATGCAGAAGAACGGGTAAGAAACTCCAAGGACACTCTTTTAAAACATAATATTACAAAATTCATGTCGCATTCATTCATTCATTCAATTCATTCTATATGAGAGAACAAAGTAACAAAAAACTGTTTTATGAAAATATTTAAAATATAAAATTAAAAATAAGCCCTGGCAGTTATGAGCTGACCAATCTCAACAAGTCAACAAACGGCGCCCATACTCCAAACATGACACGCGTGGAATACAACCATCCAGCTCTACCATTTTGTTGGGGCCTATTCAACACACTGTAAATTACCTTGGCTAGCTAATACTTCCTCAAATAACTTACTAATTACAATTATTGCAATTCAATATGTGATAGAACTCTAAACAATAGATGCTAGGCAAATTGCAGCTCCCGAAACTCCTAGTTCCCTAGTACAAATGTACCGTTTGTAATGGAGTTTAGACAGATGTAACTTGTGTTGGCATCCGGACCCGACACAGATAGTATAAACAAATAGTGTTGCACTTAGATGGAGTGAAAAAGAAGGTGCAGAACTGCCACTTAAAAGTGACCTTACAAAGTTTTGTGAATGAAATTAGTGTGAATAACTAAATTTCAGTGTATTTTTAAGGCCATCAACTCTTTGACCAACTTAGGGACAAAGCATCAACGCATTGTGTTGAGATCAGCCGGACTATTCTGTACTAATATCACCGTGAAAACTTAGGTGAAGTGATATTGAAGTAAGCTGTCAGTAGGTGGAATGACAGCTCACTTTAAGCTCACTTCACGTGTACTAGACTTAGGGACAACACCGCATTGGCATCTCCGCATTGTGTCTCGTCTCGTCTGTCGTCTACAAACTATTAAGATCAGCCGGACTATTCTGTTCAAATATCACCCTGAAAACTTAGGTGAAGTGATCTTGAAGTGAGCTGTCAGTAGGTGGAATGACAGCTCACTTTAAGCTCACTTCACTTATGTTTTCACGGTGAGACTTAAACAGCAGATGCACTGAATAAACATTGCTGTGTTTGGTCGGTATTTGTTTTTATGAAGGACTAGTTGTGCCCGTGGCTTCGCTCGCGTGGGTGTCGGAAATTATGCCACGGGAACGTGCTAATGGGACAACCTCCAACTTGGGGTGCTATTGGGAAGCCACTGACAAAGACAAGTAGTCCAATAAATGGAGTGTACTTACGTTCTATCTTTCACCAATCCCCGCCTTGACCATTGGGTGCTTAACCACTCCTAATTGTGCCTCGAAGATGTCCTTCTTACATGTGTGAGCCTTCTGAACCCACTATTTACCACAGTTCCCTCCGACTTAGACATTGGTCAGAGCTTTGGACTGAGCATTCTGTTTTGTGGCTGGGTTGAAGGACCGATCTTTGTGTAACAGTTCGCTTAAATACGAACAGAGTTTGTCTAAAGTCAGACGAGTTTCGACGACTGTTGTGTATTAGGAGAATTTAGATTGAATCGCCTTTTTGGTGCAGTTTACAAATAAACTAGTTTGATTATAATGGGTGGTTTTTGTTGACATACATTTGAAAACGCTGGCAAAAGTTGTTGACGGAAAACTATGACGCACAGGCTTTGAGAAATAAAAAAGTTTGTTTTTCAATTTTAATATAATTTTACTATGCTTTGCCTTTATAAAGTGGAAATAACCGTTATAAAATAAGCAATTAAATGTTATTAATTAACGTTATTAGTTTTACATGTTTTTACTTTTTGATACAACTAAGAATACTAAGCAGTATAGCTCGTTTTGCACAAACACGACAAATCCATTTCTTTAGATCAATCCTTATTAACACGCATGTACAGTTACCAAAAGAGACAAGTAACCATGGTCGTCGTATATAGTTGAACTTTAGTAAGAAACCGAAGTAGCTCGGCGTATCTCTGAGGGATAAAATCCGGAATGAGGTGATCCGGCAGAGAACCAAAGTTGTCGACATAGCTCACAAAATTAGGAAGCTGAAGTGGCAATGGGCCGGCCATATTAGCCGTAGAATCGATGACCGTTGGGGTAGACGTGATCTTGAGTGGAGACTAGGAATCGGCAAACGTAAGGAAGGACGCCTTCAGGCTAGGTGGAGCGACGATCTTCGCCGGGTGGCTGGTAGCAGCTGGATGAGAGTTGCCGAGAATCGAGCTGAATGGTGTGCAATTGGAGACGCCTATGTCCAGCAGTGGACTGCTGTAGGCTGATGATGATGAAGAAACCGAAAGTTGTTATTGAATGAAATTAAATTTTATTAATAAAAATCATAAAAATAAATTTTATTAGAAAACATTCAACAGTTTCTTATTCAACTTCAATTATAACGGTCACCAATAGAGATAAAATCCAGGGTCGTCGGATGACCCCAGTTAATGATCTCTTTTGATGACCGTTCATATATTAGAATACACTTAGCTCCATTTAACGTCATATTACGCTACAATAGAACTGCAGCAATGCATCGCCAACGATGAATATTCACTCACTATCAGCATAAACGAAGTTAAACCAATTCCCGCTTAATATGCCATGTGAGAGGCCAGCAGGGACCAAATATTATGACCTCGGATGATAGAATGAAGATAGATAGGGCATTACATTAAGATCTATTGAGATGAAGAATATCCAGGAAACTTGCAAATTCTAGTTGAAAAATCCAATGTAATACGACGTATTACGATGCTGAAGGTTAGGCGGTACTGAATGACGAGGATGAAGTCGAGCAGAACCAGTAATTTTAAATCTAATTATCTTCTGAGGTCCCAAATGCATAGAGAGAACATTTCTTTTGCTGCAGGCTTAGCTCAAGAACCGTACAGAAGTGTTTTGTCGACGGAAGAGTAGACAAAAATGACATTTCTGTGTAGACAATTGACAGTTTTTAACCGAGAAAGGTAGACAAGCGATTTCTATTCTATGGTAGAGTAGAAATAGGAAGCGTCATGCTAAGCCTGCTGGTGGGCTCCCTAAATGCATAGAGCGAATTTGCGAGCTGGTGTAGTCGCATTTGAGAAGCATTTACGAGTAAAACGTTTTTAATTTTTGGCGAAGAATGTTTCAAAATTAGCTCTGCAACGTAATGTTGGAGAGCAAAATTTTTCACGAGAAGAAAATATGAGACAGGATTGTGTAGTAACTTACCCTACAGACACCCTCGTAAAACAAGTCAAGTAAATACATAGAACGCTTGATGTACATTTTGAGCATATCAAAGGTTCATATCATATACCTCCATTACATGATCTATAAGTTACGCCACATAGAGATAACTGGCCTGCACACTGCATGCATTTTGATTTTAATATCTTAATTAAATTACTTCCATTTTAAATTAGAATGCTCTACGTTCCACTAAAATAGTTTTAGCTACTTCTAAAATATTGTATAACAAAATTTATTGTTTTAATTTAGCTTTTGAAAATGTTGGCATGTGCTGAAATATTTTGCTAACACAGTTTAAATTTTACGTGTGGGGGGAATTAGAGGTTTTGATCGTGACCAGAATAATATAAAGTGTGTGGTTATATTTTAAAATAAGCTATCAGCCCATACTCACGGGTTTTAATGGTAGCCGTGCGTATTTTTTACACGCTTTATATTAGCTTCACTTGTATGTTTGTTTGGATGTTTGTAACCGACTACTTTTTTTTTGGGTGGGAAATCATCAAATAACTTCTCCCACTCTGGGTGGAGCGGAAGGGCGTGTCAGACTTTTACTGACTAAAACCCACCCGTGTTCCCTCAGTTGCCTGTATGCCAGAGGCCGCGGTATCTCTTTCGAACAACCCGCACCCCTGGCAGTAACCGACTCCTTAGGGCGCGATTTTGACCCACTTTAAACGGTGAGATTTCATTTAAACTTTGTAAACTTATCGAGGACCGATGACAATTCAATAATTAAAAAAAATTAGAAAAATAGAAAAAAATTAAGGAAAAAAATCATGCTTTTGTAGTTAGCAGAACTAAAAAATAGAAAATAAATAATAGTTTAAAAAACTAAAAAACACGCTTTAAAAACCAAAGTAAAAGTTTGGTTTTTAAAGCGTGTTTTTTAGTTTTTTAAACTATTATTTTTTTACATACTCAAGTAACCTAACAATACATAAACTGACGCCTTTGTCACATTGCGGTAGACAGACACTACATAACGCCACCTGCTGCTACCATACTTACCTTTTGCCTCAAATACGTTCATGTGATCATACACCCATACACGCATATACAGGTTGAAATTGAAAACATGCGACAAACCGTAATGGGAGATTGTACTCATCATTATGAACAACTTTTACTAAGGGACCAAAGATGCAATCGCAAAAAAAAAACAGCTGTTCCCTACATTTTGACGAGTCATGCGAACATAAATGTAGGGAACAGATGTTTTTTTTTTCGCGATTGCATCTTTGGTCCCTGAGTAAAAGTTGTTCATAATGATGAGTACAATCTCCCATTTCGGTTTGTCGCATGTTTTCAATTTCAACCTGTATACCTATATTATTTTTTATTTAGCCTACACAGTCCACTGCTAAGCAAAAGACTCCCCCAATTCCTTCCAGATACTTTTTCCTTTTTTTGGGCAAGGCACGTTGCTCGCAGAACAGATAGCTGATGGGGCCGAAAGGTTTTGGAGTGGCGACCGCGTACCGGAAGACGTAGATTTGGAAGGCCTCCCACAAGATTGACCAATGACCTTGTGAAAACCGCAGAAATCCGCTGGATGCGGGAAGCACAGAACCGGTCGAAGTGGAGGAGCTTGGGAGAAGTCTATGTATAGCAGCGTCTTTCGGCTGAAATGATGATCCTTTTCCAGGGCCACCTCGATCAAATCCTTACAATTTTTATTTATTTATAAACTAGTCAAAGGAAATGAGACCTGTGGTGGCCCGACAGGAGTGGTGATCCAGTGATAACGACTGTGACTTACAAGTTGTAGAATGTCGGTTTGAATCCTTACACGCGCTTTACTTCATGTAAATTATATCATCACAACTGCTCTCATAATCGCGAAGGAAAGTATTGTGAGGAAATCGGCATGTCCTAGAACCAAAAACTCGAAGATATGCGACATCTACGAACCCGCACTGGACCCGCGTGGTGGATTCCGGCGCACTCCCTCTCACCGAGACGCGGTCTTTGTCCCAGCAGTGGGAACGTTACAGGCTGATTATGCAAAAGAAACAGTACTAGAATATTGCCATTTCAAAACTAAAGCAGATTGTAACCATTGTAAGACGATTTAAGAACTGCCCCGTTGGTCTCGCGGACGCAAACGTGACTGCTGAGCATGGGGTCCTGGGTCTGATTCCCGGGCCGGGCAAAGTGATATTGGGTTATTCCATTAGGAATTTCGTAGTAACAGCCCGGTGTTTGGAAGTTGGCGGTGTGATACCGCCGTGCCTCGGAAAGCACGTTAAGCAGTTGGTCGTACGCCTAATCTCTCTCCGGTCGTGTCGGATTGCCGTCCCATCGGACTATGAGAGTGAGCGAAGAGAGAGTGCTTCTGTGTCTGCGCACACACTTGTGCACTATAATATCTCCTGCGCCGGAGGCTAGTCTCCGTTGAGGTTGGTCGCCATGGCCGAGATACGGTCTGGAGGACGATTAATAAGACGATTTAAAATTAAACCAAATCGTTCTTAGGTATACAGGCGTTTGATATCCCACATAGGTATTTTAAATTTTAAAGTATAGACAATCTATTCCGTGGCTTAGACGATATAAAATAAATTAATTTTAAGTTAAAATAAGGACTAAGCAGCTTATCTTATAATACCCATTTTTGCTCTAAAAGTCAAACGAACTTTAATAAATAAGTTATTTATTTCTAAATTACTTAGGTACTAAAAAAACTTTATTTCGGATAAGCAACATCCATATGGGTTAGTAAACAGAAAGATAACTTATACCTATGTAATAGTAAACTTATTATCTATTTGGAAACAATGCAATGATGAACATAGCAATTTATTATGTGATGTTGTTCGAAATACATCTTTGAACAACATCACCTAATAAAGGAGACTCGCACCTCCTCTCTGTGATCTTCAGGATGGATTATAAATTAACTAATATTACACTGTTTTTTCAACATCTTTCTTCGGTTCTTCGTCTTCTTCCTTCTTCTTTACCGGCTTATTTGAACCTAAGAAAACATTTTTTTAATGAAAATGTGAGGAACTACGCCTATTTGGCGCAACTGAGAGACACTCGTGTCTTTTCAGATGGAATATCCTTAAGGAGTAGCAAAAAGTGCAACTGTCACTACTGACTACCGGTGCCTGCAGCTAGGGCCTCAAAAAACCACCTTTCTGAGATAATTAAAGTATATATTAACTTACCTCCTAACAAAAGCTTGAACAACGTAGAGCAAGGAGCATCGATGACTACCACCATAACGAATGTCACGATAAACGCCAACGCGTAGTGTGCCAGGAACTTGAATAGCTGCAAAAAAAATGGCATCGAATTCATGAGTTTTCTGGAATGTGGATTTTGGATGCATGATGCATAGATGCAAGACTGTGAAAGATAATATGGTTAGAAAAGGGATAACACTGAGATTCGGACTAATAGAGAAGAAGCTTTTTAAAATAATATTAAGATCATAATGTACCAATCAATACTCGGAAATAAATATACTATACTATACACTGGAATAAAGGCAACATAAATGATGATGATTTTAGTAGGTACCTGAATATTTTCGAACATGAATGAAGTCTTTTACAACCTACTAGTTTCTAGATACCTACTACTAACACAGGACCTGCTAGGTCATTGCGTATCACACCTAAAATGACAATTGATCGCAATTCCTCTCATTTTGACAGTTCATCCACATTCATTGCGTTATTTACGTTGCTGAGCAGGAATTTTTCAAACCTATAAACTAATGGATTAGCAATTTTGCCAGGGGTGCGGGTTGTTCGAAAGAGATACCGCGGCCCCTGGCACACAGGCAACTGAGGGAACAAGGGTGGGATTTATTCAGTAAAAGTCTGACACGCCCTCCTGTTCCACCCAGAGCGGGAGAAGTTATTTGATGAAATCCCACCCAAAAAAAAAAACAATTTTATTCAAACCCCTTGTATTCTGATCGAAAGTGTGTCACAATTAAGGTACTGTTCTTCTGAATTGGCTAACTAATATTTTATGATATCTATCACAACAATTAAATTTAGGGTTATGTGACTGTGACTTTAATTTAATGTCCGTTTCGTTTGATTGTATTTTATTGTAGGTACTTACAACTAATTCAACAGTGAAGAATACAGGAGCGATCGCACTCATGTTGACCGCTGTCATCAGACCATAGTGGAATAAATATATCCCGTATGACATCCGAGACTGGAGCTTCCATACCTTCAGTGAAAGAAACCAGTTAATGGGACCTGAAAGAGAAGCAAAAATGACTATTATGTGAGGCATCTTGAGTTAGAAATCCTTTTCCTCTTCAATACCGTTTAAATTGGAGGTTATATATCAAGTCTCCCCGTTTCTGAAAAACACAACGGTGTGATCAGTGATTACCACTCCATAGTAAATGCGACTATACGTACCCTACATTCAACTTAACAGACATTAAGTAGCTCGCAGCCCAGCCCTTACGTTAACCCCTTCTCCTAATTTTGGTCTGCTATAGTGTTAACTTACATACATACTTAAACAAACGCCTTTTTCCTATGGGGTATGCAGAAATTACAGAAAGCCACCTGCCATGATCTTTGCATACCTACTCCTATTGCCCCGTTTACGTTCATACATCTGGTTATAACACACGTTGGTTGCGAGGTTATAACTACATATTATAAAACAAAGTCCCCCGCGGCGTCTGTCTGTCTGTTCGCGATAAACTCAAAAACTACTGAACGGATTTGGAAGCGGGTTCCACTAATAGACAGAGTGGTTTATGAGGAAGGTTTAGGTGTATAGTTTGTTAAGGTTTCGTGTAAACTAAACGCGGGAGAGTCCCCCGCGGCGTCTGTCTGTCTGTTCGCGATAAACTCAAAAACTACTGAACGGATTTGGATGCGGGTTCCACTAATAGACAGAGTGGTTTATGAGGAAGGTTTAGGTGTATAGTTTGTTAAGGTTTCGTGTAAATTGGTTAACGCGGGCGAAGCCGCTGGCAAAAACTAGTTCTGAATAAAATTCAGTCATAAAACCACAGTTAACCGTCGACTTACGACCTCTCAAATCAACCACGACTTAGTAAAAATCTAGAGTATCTATGATTTCCCACTTACCACCATAACCATTCACGCAAGCGAGCACTATACATCCAACGAAGAGCGCCCAGAGAGGTCTGATGAACGAATTGAACAGACTGTCCACCAGTTGGTTATCCCAGTCCGGTTGTCCGATAGGATAGTTGCAGTATATGATGAAGGTTGATAGAGAAAAGACTACACACCAGTAAACTGCGGCTGTAATCTGCAAAAAGAGTTTTAAGATATATTTTAGGTCACGTAATACCAGTGTGCACGAATAAACATATTTGATTTGATTTCCTCAGAAGTTTTACCCTATTTTGTTGAAGAAATTTTCTTTTTAATTAGCCTACACTGTCCCACCGCTGAGCAAAGACCTCCCCCAAATCCCTCCAAGTATCTTTTTCCAAAGCCACCTCGATCCAACCTTACACAGCTCACATACTATCTTGGTACAGTGAGTGCCTGAGGATTGACGGCGCCGCCGAGGCCGGCCCTTAGAAGATGTGATGAGACGACCTCGAAGTCATTTATATTCTTTTAAAATACAAGCCTTTTTGAAGTTAGATCTCTCCCTCCTCTACAAACAGTAGGTATACACCTAATGCTGAGAATGGGTTAATAGAACAAACAAAATGATAATATCTTAAATTAAAATCGATACATTATTCATTACAAATCCAATCAAAAATTTATTCGATACTATTATCACAAAAAGTAAGCAATGGACGTAAATAAATTATGTATCGCGGGAAATCTAGAGATCGCGGGAGATTAAAAATGAAATGACTTTTTTTTATAACTACTGTATATCATGTGTTTGTGACATATTTGATTTGATTTTCTCTCAAGTTATACTCTATTTTTTGACGTCATTCATATTCTTTTAAAATACAAGCCTTTTTGTCTGTAGATCTCCCCCTCCTCTATAAACTATAGGTATACACCTAATGCTGTGAATGGGTTAATAGAACATACAAAATGATAATATTATTATCTAAAATTTAAATCGATCCATTGTTAATTGCAAAAATTCCAATCAATCAATTTTATTTATTACTATTATCGCAAAAAAGTAAGATATGGAAGTAAATAAATTCCACTATCGCGGGAAATGTAGACCTCGCGGGGGATTAAATAGAAATTACTCTTTATTAATACCTAATAAATATCATGCGATAATAAATAAAAACACTTAATGCATTGGAGTATTTTGAAACCATCAAATATAAAATCCAAACACAATCTAACTAATGGCGGTGAAGCTACTAATGGTTTTGCCAATCAGCCGAATAGCCAATTTGTGACTAATTGGATATTGTATTTCATTGAATGTTTAATTGGAAAATATCTGGGAACGTGATTAATTCGATATATTTTAATCCCCTTATTACAAAACAAGGTTTCTATTTAAGTATGGAGGTAGACACGTCTCCGCGCGGGCTAGCTATTGCGTGACCGAAAATTATAAAGAACAGCCAAGCCAAGCCAAGCCAGATTTTTTTTTAATTAAGAGCCCAATATGTATAGAAAAGCAGTTCTTTTTACAAAACTGACAACTTTATCCGGTGCTAAGTTGTAATTTTTGTATTTTGAACTTTACCCAAATCGAAATAAAGGTGCACAAACTGGTTCAGAGCTTTATGCAAGAATTACAAGTTAGATCGCGTTTTGTAATACAACGGAAAGTTTAATTTACTGTCGTAATAACATCTCCACCGAACATGGCTACCGTTATCACAAATTAATTTACAAAAATATGGCTCGTGTGTTGTTTCATCAGAATTTTGTCTAGTTTAAAGACCATAAGTTTTTCTCCAAAAGTTAGCTTGCCATAAAAATCTAAGATTTCAACGTACCCTCGACATGATCAGCTTCTTCGTTTTAACAATGTATCCAAAGAGCATACCAACGAAGAACGGAGAAGCTCGAGTTAAAGTGTTCATATAATAGTTGACCGAGTAGTACGTCATCTCTTCAGGACGGCTGGAAATAAGAACATAATATTAGCAAACCTATTTTTCGGTCAAACCTTGATTGGACAAACAATCTTTCGAGCAAACGTTCTTTCGACCAACAGTTCATCGGTCAAACCATCATTCAGGCAAACTTTCTTCGGAGGCATGAACTTCGGAGTGGTTCGGGCTAACGGGACGCACTCATTCATGGTACGGAATGGAGAGGATCTTTCCCCCTTGGGTGTTTAAAAAGAAGGTGACATAGAAGGAGCCCGCTCTCAAGAACTGCGATCAGCAATCCGTCTGTTGATAATGGCTTAATGATCTGAAATTTCGAAAACGCTTAGGTTGATAATGATGCTGTCGATAATATGATAAGAAAACATAAAATAACATTAAGCCTATATTCTTCACAACACGTGTTAGGCACAAGTGTGCCTATAGTAGACCCATATTGAAGAAAAGATAATAAGATATGGAGTTTTTGAAAACGAGCTATGCAGGGATTTTCTTTTATATTGGCATTATATATTCACGAGAACATGAAGTCTTAGTACATTCGTAATATTATCTACAACATCACTTGATTTTGTAAAAAACTAACACTTGTTGGTATATATTCGGTTTAAGTATATGAACGAAAGAAAATAAGTAGTTGTAATGGAATTATTGATACTAATGTCTGGATCCTAGATACTATTGGCCAATATTATGTAAAGGATGTAAAGGCTCCTGCAGACCGGGGTGACGCGACAGCGCGCGAAGCGACGCTACTAGAACAATTTCTATGAAAACTTTCATGGAAAGTGATCAACAACAGTCGCATCACGGGGTCGCGTCTTAACTTTATTAATTCGTCGTAAGAAGTACGTACCCCATCATAGTAGACGGAAATTCCATGATAAAGTTGTAAATGGTGGAAGCTGTTAGGATACCGACCAAACCAGTTAATAACGCTGCCCATGCTATCCTTTTATTGCCCAGGAGAACCCATAATAGCATCAGTGGTGACAGAATATGAAGCTGGACATCTATGGCTAAGTACCAAGTCTGGCCGACACACTGAAAATTGAAAAATTGTCACCATTTTACTGTTATCTGACATTTAACAAGGGACTAAAAGTATGGTTGTAGACTTCTCGATGTTAAGTCGTCGCAAGGAGTTAATGATGACAAATGTGACAATAGCGCATAGCGGCAATAAATGAGTTTCAAAACAGTGATGCGTTTGATGTTAGTTGAATCGAATGACCACCAAAATAAAAGTAATTTTGCAGTCTTAATTAAATTAAAAAATAAATGCACGGCTCAATGGAATAATTTTTAGGTATTTCTTTAGTTAATTGATTTCCTTTTTCTAACATTACATAAAATATGATAAATTACGCTCAAATTTTGAGAATCATTCGACGAAATTTTGTTTGTAAGCTCTGTTCTACGAATGTTTTCATCATTATGCTATTTTATTTCAATGATTATTTTCTTCGAACATTTGACAACTCTTAATTTTTTTCTAGCTTGTATTATGTACCAATATACCCAACTTTGCGACAAAAAAGTCAGTGTTTTACGGTGTCCTATGTTTGGACAATGTTGCTGACGAAATAAGAGATAGCCTGAGGAACCTTCAGCTACGCCGTAGGCAGTATAGTGATACTCGTAGCAAGTGGCTACGAGAGCTATGCTTTCGTAGCAAACATTAAGATATTTGTGCTAGTCACCGTGATAAGTTTTAAAGCCCATTTTCACTGCCTTCAAAGTCAAAGTCAAAGCATTTATTTCAACTAGGCTCTTAAAAGGTACTTTTTAACGTCAACATTTACATAAAAATAGAATTGATTCTAGTCGCCCCTACCAAAATGTAGTTTAATATGGAGAAGAATGTGCAAGAAACCCCACCGTTAGTTACTCTTTTAAAATATTTTAAGATTTCTATGTACAACATTTAAATGACATTCATTATATAATATATGTGTGAAAATTATGCAAAATTACCATACCAAAATAGGTAAAAGAATGAAAGTGAAGTAATTACAGGTAAATTAATTTTATGATAGATACATGGTGCTCACATATTTACAAACAGTGTAAAAGTAAGTATACGATTTTCCTAGAAAATTAACATTGGCCAACTAACCGTATTCGTAGGGTTCATATAGTTCTGTATATGCAGTAAAGTGGACCACCATGAGGTCCTGCATCTGTGAATATGACCCTCAACTATTTCCCATATAGGCCCATCAGTCACACGGTTGAGGAAGGTCGATTCTAAGAGAACAGCTGCCGCCAATAAGGGGAACATGCGCAGGAGGCGATTCAGCCAAAACAAGTGGATGTTTTTGAACAGTTGTTCTGGAATTATTAAAATAAAAATTAACTAGAGGTAAGTTCTGGTTTTATAAATAGTAGGCGATTTTCATATTTTTTGAAAAAAAGAAAAATGTTTATTCTGCACAAACAAAACGCACATTACAAAAAATAAAATAAAATAAGAAACATAAAATGCACATACAATGTGGACAAAAAGCCCCGTATTCAAGTTGTAAAAATTACATAATATTATCCATTGACTGTTAATGTCAGTCATGTTTCTTAACTTTGTCCGACGCGAGTTGAAACTTTCAAAACTTCATAGCTTCATACAAAGAGTGTGGGTCCGCGCAAAAATAACGCTGACAAACACATTTTACTTCAGATTAGCATAAAAACCTGGGCAGATTTTTTTGTTAAGGAAGGTAGTTAATACGTATAGTAGCGCACGTGTTTCAATAGAATAAAGAGGCCAGCTTATATTAGTACGCACGGATATACATCAAGCTATACATTTCCAGTTTACGCTGATCTCGCACTATACGGAAATCCTATACAATGCAAGATCAGCTTATACCGGAAATGCATAGTTTGATGTGTAGCCGTGTGTACCGTTACCACTGACGTGCGGTGTACTATCGTTATCAGTTTTTAAATAAGATAATATGAGTTTCCATAACATTTGTATTTTATTAAAATCGCAAATTTCTACGTCTTCAAAATTTCTACGTAATGCTCACGAGTAAGTAATGTATTTTTCACTTCTCATGCTCTAAAAGTACGCCAATATAGCCCTACGAAGCGGGACTAATAATAGTAATATTTATTAAATGTTTTTGGACTAAATTGAGTATTTTTCTCGCACTCAAAGTGAAAAGTACAGTTTGCACCTCGAAACTAAACGCCAATACTTAATTTACCCTCGGTTTCGCACGCTTGGGAGTCAAACCACCTCTGGTATATTATGGCTTCGTTTAGTCCCTCGTTATAAAATATACTATTATATACATTACATAACATAGGTACGTATATAATCAGGCTTTAAATTTCCCACTGCGGGGATATAAGCTATCTCTTGGGGAGTGTAATGTAGATGACACATGTCTTTGAATTTTTGGGTTCTAGGACATGCCAGTTTCCTCACGATGTGTTCTATGACCGTTATGAAAGTACTGATGATGAAAAAAAATTGACTCGTTAGTTGCGGCTGTTACCACTGGGCCACCACACCTCCATTTACATTGAATAAATACAATTATTGAAATAATAATAAATCTTATTAAAAGAATGATTGACGACATCGATATACTCGCAATGTGGGAGACATAAATCACGCAGGTGGTCTATTAATAAATAATTAACTTACGTTAACAAGCGGATCTTTGATTGCGTCAATATGATAAAAATGTCACACGATAAATTGGAAATATTACTATCGTTTTTAGTGAATTTCCACAATTAGGTAATTATGTCGGGTTATCTTAGTGAAAAGTGATTTTGCATTTCTTTATTTCTCTTATGTCCCGCGGTGAAGATTTATACCATTTAGCTTATCAATGAACGTGATGCCAATTTAGTATCTATTTTAAGACTGCCCTGGGCAGTAATCTACGCAAAAATACAGCCGATTGGTTTACTTTATTCTAGAGTAGGTACTTAATAGTTTAGTAATAGATTCTTAAACTCGCACCGTCGAAGCACGCACGTGAATGATTTAAATGTCTGAATTTCTGACAATGAATATTTATCAAAATTTTCCGGTTCCAAACCAATTACATTCAGCACTTGCTTACTAACTTAGGGGCTTGTGGCTGATTAATAACAGCCGAACGGATCGATCGCTCAGGTAAAGCCACGCAAGACCCCTCCGTGCTTCGGAAAGCACACTCAACCGTTGGCCCCGGCTGTCATTCATGGATCTTTGCCAGTCATTTATAATAGGTACGGGTCATCAGAAGCCCGAAAGTCGGACAACCAAACTTACCAAGGGGTATCGCATTATTTAGTTACTGGGATGTGGAGGTCAGATAGGCAGTCGCCTCATGGAAAATACTGGGACTCAGCTGCATCCGGTTAGACTGGAAGCCGGTCCAAAGATAGTTGGGATAAGGCTAGGCAGATGAACCAATCATTCAATTGGCTCCTTTTTCGGCGCCAAATCAATTCCAGTTAAGACTTGGTTACTTACTTGAATTGAATTTCCCAACAGTAGTATAGACCACGAGAAAACCGCTCAGCATGAAAAATGTATCCACTGTTACAGTCGCTGATAACACCCATAGAGATTGCCAGGAGGTCACCCACTGTGACAAGAAAATAAATCGCTTAAAGATAACCAATAAAAATGTTCTAGAAATTTAACCATAGAATTGCAAGAACAAAAAATACACACATTCATAATGAAGAGTATTCCATTCTATGTTCTCCATTAAAACAAATTTTCTTCGAAATTATTTAGGTGAACAACCCTGATTATAGTAGCTATATGTTTGAGCCGTTTGGAGTTAAAGTATTAGGGTCGTGGGTGGGGCCTGAGTGCTCAAAGAATATTTCGAAAGATCGCCGAGCGGTTGGTTGAGTCCTCACATGATCAGAAGGCTGGCCTATATTAGGCCAAATAATCAGCATTGCCATCCTACGTGACAATGCTGCGAGCCTTTTGAGCACTTGTCCCATTGACAGCGATGCGAACGAATTTTGTGATTACCCAGTGAGCTCTAATCTTAAAAAAATAATCTCTAAAATTGTATATTTAAAGTCTATTCTAAGTAAAAAAGATCACCCTGATTACAATACGAATATGATTGATTGTTGATTTGACTTTAAACGTGTCCTTGTAGGTAGTAATAGATTGTACAATCTTGTATGTATTGTGATAAATTATAATATTTTTCCAGCCACCGAGAGAATGCGTTTCTGACACTTGTCAGAACCAATAAAGGTTAAATTCATAAAACATATTGTTTTTCACACATCGTTTGTTTTGCATCACATAGATCTTTGTTGACGTTGACGTTGCAATATGGTTGCAGTCAGATATATAAAATAATTGTGAAACGGTCAAATTAAATTAGCTAGCGATACTTTACAGACTTGAGGCTATTGATAGCTAAACACGATAAAATGAAAAATATTTGATGTGTTTTTGGGTGGTCTACGACTGCTGGGAGTGTTGTTACATAAGTATGAGTTGAGAAAATCAGTTTCCTATTGTTTTATCGTGTTTAGAAACCGATCCTTCAGTGAAGTTTTCACAAAAAAGAACAGATGTTTCAAGTGACTACACTGCACTCGCTAACCCCATAAAAAAAACGTGTAGCCGGCTTCCCCCATTAGTAACGGAGTTCCTTACGCTTTTACTTCAATTCCAAATGTAACAACGTTTATACAATTCTAAAAACACTCAAACTTTATTTTGACTACACTATCTGCTATAGCACACATGAAAACAATGAAAACGACACCCATTTTGAAAAATTTGTAACTTGTCGTAGCCACCATCTTCGATTTTAATTTTGACTTCACTATCGGCTCCAGCACCCTCGAAAACCCTGAAAACTATATCTCTCTCTCACTGTCTCTTTCTATTAAATAATTATAATAAAAAGGGGCATAACGATATTGCATGAAGATTCTACAAGCTTACTCCTACCACAAGCTGCATTAAAAAACTTCGTTACAAAAGTCGAAAAGCGTTTTTTTTTTATCGTCTTATACTTTTTTTATTGAAGAAGAACACCCGACTCGTCTGCGAAGTATCGTTTGCTAATTTAATTTGGCCTTGTATTTTGTCAGGTAAGTATTTTCTCGTCAAAAGGCGTGTAGCACTCACCAAAAAGCCATCGATAGGATTCGCCCAATTTGCTTCTGATGAAAACGAATGACCAAGAACTACCCACATCATGGCTAAAGCTCTGATGCCATCTAAACACTCAATGCTGTTAGGACCTGACTGGAAATTCATGACACGACGGCCATTTGTGTATACTGAGAACGATCTGCCGATTACACTTACTGTTTTGGGATCTGAAATAGAAATTAAATTACAGAAAAAAGCAGTATTGGATGATGATAAAGAAATGAATACAGTTAAAAATAGAAGACTAAAATATAATCGATAAATATTACATAGCAAAACTTGCAGGAATTATGGTTGTAAAAAAAATATCACTTACCTTTTTTCATAAAGATTGTTTGGCAAATATCAAACGTTGTACTCACTACAGTTATCAATCCTATTAGCGAGAAAACGACTCTGAAACATTCAAAATAAATTTTAACTTTTACGAGGTTAATCCAATATGTACTAACCATTTGCACAAAATAGTTTCACTTACACAGCGACAGTATCTCCAGGTACCCAAGGCTTATCATCAGCCAGACGGCAGAATTCATCAGTGTATTGAAATCCTACCGAAGAAATATTGAAAAGGAAAGAATTTAAAGCTTGTTCAGTTGTGCAAGGCTTAGGAATGCAAACGGCTAGTCTGAATGTAAGTGCGGCGAGAGGATTGTTTTCTACAATATTCCTAAAAAAAGAAAAACAAATGATTAACATCAAAATTCATGTTCCCACTAAGGCTGTATAGAGTGACAATACAGTAGGTACCCTCAGAGCAGTGAAGTACTGTGAATTTTGCTGTTTAAACCACAGAACATATATACCCTGGGTTTAAACTACGCTCGCATTGTATCAGCTTTTCGTACAATAAAAACTTTTTACAACTGGTGACATGAAAATTAAATAAAATACATATCCCGAAATTATAGTTATTTTTCACTACATTTTTCACTTTTTTTGGAAGTCGGTTGTTTTTTTTTGGAAAAAGTTTTTATTTTTCACTTTTTAGTTATAGTACCTACCCCACACCAATTCGAAATGTCATCATCGTTGGGGTATAAACAATGCATATTTACGCGATAGCAGCAATCGCGGTTGATTTGCTATAATTTTTTGAAGAGTTCCGTTGTCTGTCTCCGAAACGCATCATCAGCTCTATATGAAATGGGACCACACGTCAAGCACCAGCTTTCAAATAAAAAAATAATCATCAAAATATGTTCTCCCAGTCGAAAGTGCTGAGTCAACTAAAATAAAAAAAGACATTCAAATTGAGAACCTCCTCCTTTTTTTGAAGTCGGTTAAAAAGTCAGCTTATACTGAAAATGTAGGATAGCTTGAAATGTCGTCGTGAGTACAGTGCCGCAAGCCTATCTGGCGCGGTGACGACTGCATTGTCTAGGCTCTCTGATCACTTTTCTATGTGACTTCATTCAAACTCAAACTCAAACTCAAAGCATTTATTTCAATTAAACCATTTTCAGGCACTTTTGAATTGTCAGAAAGTTGAAGCTAGTTGCCCATTCCAAAACGTAGATCTCTATGGAGAAGAACGGGCAAGAAACTCCATGGACACTCTTTTTAATCATGTTAAGTTTTACAAAAACTTGGGAACATTATTCTTGTTGCATTCCATAACATTACATCACGCCTTGTTTCCCCGAAGGGTTGGGCAGAATTTTACCTATAGTACAGCCATATTTCGCCCAGTTATGTTTAAGTCTCATGTAATAGAGGGCAAGCCCGTGGCCATTAGAATTTCCAGATAGAAAAACCCAATAACACATTGCCCGACCTGGGAATTGAACCCAGGGCCTCATGCTCAGCAGTAGCGTTTGCGTCCACTAGACAAATGAGGTGGAGAAGGATCTGTAAAAAATATAAAGCTTAAAAGAAACGCAGACCAACGCGGCAGTCATTTCTTTACTTCCAAGTAAAGAAATGACTGCCTCGTTGGTCTGCGTTGCGGGCCTGGTGAGGCTGCTACGCTATAAACCTACGCAACAGTAGCGACTTCAGAAGTAACAAAAAATTTACCTATCATCGACAACTCCTGCCATCGCATGCATCCCTGTTCTCACAGCCTTAAATTCTTCTAAAGCCTTCACCGTTTCACGATCCAAATGTAAAAGATTTGGGTTAAAACTTGAATGATTGGGATCCATCTCCAAAGGAAAATGAAAAGTTTGGTTCAGCGGAACTTGTATCATGCAGTATTTTCCTTGAAGTTCAGTGTTTGATGAGATTATTTCATTGAAACCAATGCATTGGTGATAGTTGCCCATGTCGAGAGTGTTACCTTCCAAAACACCTCTTGGAACTCTGATGCCAGCATCAGCAACTGTATCAGAAAAATAGACTACTTGACAAGGTTTGCAATATACAACCCTAGTTTTAGTATATACGAAACCCGAAACATGTGTCTAGTATTTTTATGTAAAGAATCTATGTACAAAATTTCAAAACTACCATGAAAAATCGCACAATTTTTAGCTTGTTATGTTACCTGGTTGTCTACATAAACATGGTCACCATGTCCCGTGTCCCGACGCCCACCGTCGTATTGTGCTTATTGAGAATAATTAGGCAGTAGGTACCTAACCGTACGGCGATTGTATTGTAATTAAGTGGTGATAACATTTTCCATCACACTTGCAAAACTTTTTTGGGAAAAAATATAACATGGTGTAAAAATTATTGGAATCGATTCGTTACATATTCTGAACTAACTAAAGGTTTGTTTCAGGTTTCGCATATATTAAAAATAATATTGTATAGTGTGTTAGGTTAAATGATTCAAATAGTAAAAGTTGTTTTAGTTTTTTTGTTACGTTTGGATTCCACTCCTTTGTAATTTGTCCCTAATTTAAACTAATTCTCTGTATATTTAATTATTCCTTCAACACTACTATCAAAGAAACACCAATTGAAAGGACAATAAGGATGACAATTCAATATTTTTAATGATAATGTTTTAATATTTTTAAATAATGATATTAAGCTACCTGCAGCTAATTAATTTGAGTAAACAGAAACTTAAAACTCAAAATTGACAAGACAAATCACAAGAAGGCACATCTTAAAATTATGTGCACCTTTATCTAAAGAATCCAGCGAATAGCTTTATTCAAGTGTTTATAAATAAAATACTTACAAAACATGGTGAGAAACGTGTTACTTCTTATAATGTTTATTTGTTCAAGACATTGTTCAGGATCCAACACATCTTCGTAAAGATTCTGATCCAACGCTTCATTTGGTATCGGCTGTTGAATGTGCCCTTTCACTAAACCAACTGACACTAAGTTAACTAAAACTATACTTAAAATTACTTTAGAAAACATTTTAGCAACACATTAATTTTTTATAACTTCACAGATATTTTCGTAAGAAATTTAACAACGATTAACTACCACAATCAAAGTAAGATGTAACAATAAAATGGTGAAATTATTTTTATAATTATGTCAACTAATCTTATCATAAACTTGCGTCAAAATATAAATGAAGATATCTAGGTGATCAGGACCATTGATTAGGTAGTTAATCAAGGGTTGTTGACCGATGCTGAAACTTGACATGGTCTACTCATGCTGATTCTTATCTTAAATTAAATATAGTGCGGTATGTATAGTGATATTATAATGATGGGAAATGAAGGTGCTGCTTTACAGAAGACCACGGCTAAGCTACGCACACATACTTTAGCTTCGCTTTTAATGAAAATGTGGGCGGAATCGTCCACTGTGACTGTGACCCACTGCTACGCTAGACATGAAATAAAATTGTTTATTCTGTAAAAAGTATACCTATCTGAATCACTTTTACAAGCTATAATACCAAATAATAATAATAAGATACATGGAGTGGACATTTTCTATCTGACTACCCCTAAGAAGAAATGCAGAAACAAACTCAAGGGTCAAAGTCTCTTTTAAAGTAAAAACTCTAGGGTACTCTGTCAGACGAGTAGGTACGGGGTGGAATAAGAAGTAAGACAGGGTTTAAGCTCGCCTCTGCTGTTTAACCTCTCTAACAACCAGCTTATCGAACGACTGAGCGGTATACATCTCGGCTGCCACATTGACGAAACGTGTGTCACAATATAACTTATGCAGACATGGTGCTTCTCCATCAATTGATAGGCGGGTTGGAGAAGTTGCAATCGATCTGTGAAGCGTATATGGAAGAGCAGCATGGCCTGAAATACAACACGCAGAAGTAAGCTTAGCACCTAAGCAGCAGCCACGCAGTGTTCTAACCATAAGTCTTAGCACTAAATATTGTTGATAGTTTTAGGTATCTTGGCCACATTGTCACGGGCGACCTAAGAGATGACCTAGATATAGAGGAGGATTGTCTGTGAGGAGCAATATACTTACTCGCCGTTTCGCTCGTTGTACTACAGACGTCAAAGCAACTCTTTTCAAGGCGTTTTGTCAATCGTCGAGTAGTCTGTGGGTGTCATATACGCCGAGCCTACAGCGTCCTGCGTGTTCAATTTAATCATACTTTCAGGATGCTATTTAGACTGCCATGGCGTTGTAGCGCTTCGGGAATATTCGCAGAGGCCCGCATAGATGGTTTCCATGCCATCAAGCGAAAGAAAACGACCTCCATACTATAGCGCATGCATGGTAGTGACAACAGCATTTTAAAAAGGATCGCTGCCAAAGCGGACTGTCCCGTTCAGGGACACTGTGTGGCGACAGTCATAGGACTGAATAAATTAATTAATTAGAAAAAACTAACAATACTTACCTATTATCTGAGCACTATTGTTACTAACAACTAAATACTTACAAAAATATGGACCTTAGTCTACAATTTTTTTATTTAATTTAAATTTAAAGTTCAGATATAATCTTGGTCAGATTATGTGACGACAATGTAGTACTACTTTAAATGATATTTTCAAAGACAGAGCCACTCAGCCAGCCGCGACTGGCGAATAAACGAACCGCAGCTTATTTGGAAAACTATTCATACACATCCTACGTACCTAGATACTCGTAGCAGTGGACGGTCGACTTTGTGGTATCGGGGTGAGAATGTTGTCACTGCAAGTTTAGTTTACTGAAAAGACTGGCAACGCATTAAAAGATTATCTACAAATCATAATCAGACTAGTTTGTTCCCACTGCTGGGACACAGGCGTCTTCTCGGTGAGAGGGAGTGGGCCGTCCACCACGCGGGCCCAATGCGGGTTGGTAGATGTCAAACGCCGGTTTCCTCGTCAGGAAAACGGAGCAGTGGTTATGAAATAATTTACACATAGTAATGTGCCTGCTTGAGTTGGAACCCACGACCTACAAAACGTATGTGGGGGGCCGTTACCACTGAGCCACCAGTGCACAGATATAATTACGTCCAGCACACCATGGGAAGTCCCGCTACCATCCTAATTGACTGGCTACTATGTGTACAAGATATTATGTCTTAAAAAGAGACTGTGACCTCTGAGCTTTTTTAGGGGTTTCTTCTCAGAGTCTTCGTCTAGTTTTTCTTTAAAAGTATGAATTGATTAAAAGTTATGATTGACTTTATTTACACTTCAAAGTCACAAACATCTGTATCCCTGGCTCTTGTACTCTTGTTTGCTTATATCTACTTCCATGTTATATTTTTTCCCAAAAAAGTTTTGCAAGTGTGATAGAAAATGTTATCACCAGTTAGTTACAATACAATCGCCGTACGGTTAGGTACCTACTGCCTAATTATTATCAATGAGCACAAGACGACGCTGGACGCGCGGGCGGCGTGGGTGCCGCGTGCTGACCATGTTTGGGTAGACCACCAGGTAACTTATCAAGCTCATAACTTTGTGATTTTTCATGAGACAGCTAAAAATTTTGTACATAGATTATTTACATAAAAATAGACAATTGTTTTGGATTTCGTATATACTAAAACTAGGGTTGTAAATCATTTATCATTATATCAAACGGGGTCAAATGACGTGATCGGTATCGAAATCTAAACAAGGAAAAACAGATAAAATTAAATAATGTTTTTTGACCTACTTGCCTAACTGTCGTTGACCCCACAAAAAACCAAGAAATCACTTATAATGTTTTTTTTTAATAATATTGAGATATCGAAACCTATCACGTATCTCGAGTTTCGCTAGTTTTTTTTAACTGGAGACCAATTTGCGACTCCTGCATGGGAAGTTTTGTAAACAATGGTTATTAATGGGAATGGCTAGATTTACAAACCTAATGTCTTGTAGTTATGAATCAGAATGTTGGGCTACAAATTAAAGACCGAATGAAAAGTAATTGCATGCAGATAAGATGAGAATGTGAAGAGAAATGTGTGTTGTTACGCGAATGGATAGTATAAGAGAGGAAGTCCGAAATTGGCCTTGGTGACTGAAAAGTTGTGTGAAAATCAGTTGCCATGGTATGGACATGTGACGCAAAAAAATGAGGAAAATATCGTAATAAAAGTTTTAAATATGAATGTACATATAAGAGTAGGGAAAAGGGAATGAGAAAGAAAGAAATAATGGTTATCATGCGTGTAAAATATGTCTAGAAGAAAGGGAATACTCGACTAATATATTGGAATAAGGGCAGGGGAATGAGGATGTTATTAAATTAGTCGTGCAGCCACCAGAAAAGACGAAAAATGGGTATGCCGTGTGTGTCTACACTTCACGCTGATTCATCACAAGGGCATGAAATTATTAAAAAAAATACATACCTGGTTAACTACTTAAAATAAAGTTGTTTATTATTTTTCATTTAATTCACAACCAATATAACTATTTATAATAACTTATGGTATTCAAATTAATTACCTACATAGCCTAGATGCACAGACGAACGCCAAGGGAACTACCCTTGGCGTTCGTCTAGCTAGTCAATATTTTTATAGGACTTGTACTTTGAATCTTCATTAAACATAATTTCACCACATTCTCTATAAACATAGGGATATCTACATGTATTGGCTTAATTATTACAACAAGTTAGGTACGGGAAGGATCTTTTAAGAAGGTGCAATCATCAGTGTGCGCTGGCCGGCAGATAATCCTCTTCGCTGCAGTCCCCCACCGTCCGTTGGTGTGCGCTGGCCATAAGGGTGAAACTTACTAATTTACATTTATATTATATTTTCAGCGAGAGGTGATAACGTAACCTTAAATCAACCATGGACTGTATATTACTGGAGTTAGCACGAGCTGTATTTGGCTCACCAATTATATCACTAGAGCTAATGCGAGCAGGTACTTGGCTCCACAATTATATTACTAGAGTTAGCACGCGCAATATTCGGCTCAACAATTATATCACTAGAATTAATTCGAGCAGAATTTGGCTCAACAAGAATATCACTAGAATAAAATTTCACTTCATTGGAACTAGATTGAGAGGCGATATCATTTGGTTCAGATTTTACGTCATCAGAATTTACGTCATTACTAGTAACGGTATCAGAATCTACGTTATCAGAATTTAATATATCTCCAAATTCCTCCATATTTCTTCTAATACCCTCAGAAATATCATTAATTTCTTCTATATCCTTTGTCGCCGTTTCATCTGTCTTGACTATGGGTTTTTTCTTCTTTGCTGTAAAACAAACAGGTCTTAATTTAATACTTTCTAATAATATTTTCGACGAAGATAAAGATGGAAGTTATAATATACATTTATATGTGTAATTATATATGGTGGACATAATGAAGATTTTTCCATTCTTTTAAATAAATGAAAGTTAGGTAAGTTTTGTGCGATCAAATCAGAAGAACGTTGTTGTGATCCTTTCACACCACCAACGGGGCAAGCAAACTGGAAACATTATTTGCTGTGTTGTCATAGAAGTTGTTGGCGTGTTTGTTTTGTAGATAAAGTCATCGTTTTTTTGTCGTTGTAAAACAATACAAAGTAATGTTAAGTATACCTGTTTCCATCAGCTGTTTGAAGAGAAATGTAACTGGGGAATCCACAAGTAGAGTGAGAAAAAATGAGCACACCACAGCTAAGACCAGATGGGACAGAAACTTGAAAGCCTGTAGAACCACAAAACCCCATCCTATCTGCGGGATCGCTTCTCCTACGCCCGTCCTTTTGATGCGCCTTGCAGGTCGCATCTTAGAAATCTCCTCAAGTCCCCTCCCCACTCAACCGACTTCTACTCCTATTCCTTCACTGTGCATGCGGTCCGGTTATGGAATTCACTTCCTCCTGACATTAGGGACTACCAAACTGTAGCAGTATTCAAAAGAAGAGTGAAAGAACACTATCTCTCCACTTTGTCATAATTGCTTATGTATTTATTGATTAAATTACATTATAATTATATATATTTTAGTGACATTTATTTTAGAAGTATGTATGTATATTAGTATGTATATATGATTATCTACAAAAACATGATTCGTATTTAGAACGCATAACTGTGATAATTAATAGAAGAACATAGCAATCTACTCCTAGTGTACGTCATTTAGTTAATAGTTATGTCTATTCTTCCGTCGACAAATCGGTGGTCGTGCTAAGCCTGCTGCAGGCGACACGTTTAGTCCTTACAAAAGTATGTATTCCTCCCTGAATAATAATAATATAGTCCTCCGAATCGAATTTCGACTATGGCGACTAATCTCAGGGGAGACTAGCCCTCGGCCCAGGAGATGTTCACAAGTGTGTGCGCAGACCAGCACCCTGATTGCGTAACACGCGATTAATCATAATCGGTTTCATTTTGACAGTTCAACAATATTCATTGCGTTATATACGTTGTTGAGCGACACATTTTTCGAACATATGAAGCAATGGTTTAGCCATTTGTCTCAAAACGAAAAAAATTATGATGAATCGTGAGTTACGCAATTAGGGTGCTGGTGCACTCTCTTTTCCCTCACTTTCTTATTACGAAGGTACGGCAATCTGACACGACCGGAGAGAGATCAGACGCAGGACCAACGGCTTTTCGTGCTTTACGAGGCACGGGGTATCACACCGTCAGTTTCCAAACTCCGGGCTGTTACTCAAAAATTCCTTGTGGTAATGCTGTACTTACTGGTCAAATACATGCGAGGAGTGGTGTGAAAATCTATATCTGTCTTGTTTAGTAGTCAAAAAAATTAGTATGGAAACTCAAATCGTGTAACTAACGGTAACGGGCCTCCCGGTTCCATTGAGCGCAATTTCTGTGAGAGGGAACAGTTTTATTTCAGTTAAAAATCTATTCTTAAAATTATTCATCGTTCACATTTTCTGAAATCGTCAACCCATCTTGACAAAGCGTGATGATCAACGCTCATGCCTACTCTGTATAAGAAGTGGCCTTAGCCCAGCGGGGTAATTTTAACAGTTCAATAAAATTCATTGCGTTATTTACGTTGTTAAGCAGACAAATATTTCGGACATACGAAGCAATGGATTAGCAATATCCTTTCAAATGATTCAGATTTTTTGTTTGTTATAGTAAAATAATAGGATGGTATTAGTACTATTATTTCTCTAAAAGTCTAAGCAGTCTACGTGTACTTTCTTTTAAATAAGCGCCTGATGTAGGATAGAGTGCAAAGTGCTGCTCAATCGCCTGATAATAAATAATAGTTTAAAAAACTTAAAAACACGCTTTATAACCAAACTAAAAAAGGAGAAAATAATTTATATTTTCTCCTTTTTTAGTTTGGTTTTTAAAGCGTGTTTTTTATTTTTTTTAAACTATTATTTATTTTCTATTTTTTAGTTCTGCTAACTACAAAATCAAATCATGTGGTGGCCCAGTGGTAACGGCCGCGACTTACGAGTTGTAGGTCGTGCGTTCGAACCCAGCCAGGCGCATTACTTTGTGTAAATAATTTCATCACCACTGCTCTCAAACGGTGAAGGAAAACATCGTGAGGAAACCGGCATGTCCTAGAACCAAAAATTCGAAGACATGTGACATCTACCAACCCGCACTGGGCCCGCGTGGTGGATTATGGCCCACTCCCTCTCACGGAGAGGAGGCCTGTGTCCCAGCAGTGGGAACGTTATAGGCTGAGTATGTAACTACAAAAACGTGATTTTTTTTCTCAATTTATTTTTTTTAATTATTGAATTGTCATCGGTCCTCGACAAGTTTACAAAGTTTCAATGAAATCTGACCGTTTAAAGTGGGTCAAAATCGCGCTCAAAGGAGTCGGTTACATACAAACAAACAAACATACAAGTGAAGCTAATATAAAGCGTGTAATAAAATAAGCAAGCCGTCAATTTATATACGTCGCAGCCATCTGGTTAAATTAGCCAGCTAATTGGACGCCTAGGCTGTTCATTAAACGCCAATCATCCAATTGGCGTTTAATGAATAGTCTAGGCATCCGCCTAGACCGGTAGTTAATTGAATTAGAATCATTCAACTTCACTTCATCATTTGGCGTATCGAAATTCAACCCTTTGAAGATGACTAACCAAGACTCAGATTCAAATTTAGTTCAGGTTTTTTTCACTGCGGCGCTAGTAATCAACAAAACAAATATGGCGTCAATAGCACAAACCGCGAATGTTATTTTTCGTTTTGAGTGCAATTTTAAGTGAAATTAAAGTGTGATATAGTCAAAATAGTCTAAAAACATGGCAAATAATACTACGTCTTCTACAAGTTTTCGCGAAATGTTTGAGTGTAAACTGAATGAACTTACTGACTGACTTAATTATTATTATTGAGTAATATTCGTGTTATGTACTTTGTTGTGAACAAACATTTCACTATTAGTAGTTACTTAGTAGCAGGTATTAGTAAAATGTAGTCGTACATAATTTGTGAACTCATAGTTACCCAAACAAAACATCACAAAGTCACCAATATCCAATTTAACTAAATAACTACACGACATTCAGCCATCTGGTTAAACGTTGCGCTCAATGACTTGGCTAGTTGTCCTTCAGCTATTTAATTGGATGCCGGCGTTTAATGAACCGCCTAGGCGTTCTATTAGCTGGCTAATTTAACCAGATGGCTGCGACATATATATATATATAATATACCATTTATTACTTCACTAGTTGCTCTGACGAAATCTTATTGGCGTGCCGAGAACGGAAAACTCCGAAACAACAGCTCTTCACAAAACTTAGCTTACATGCTCAATCTATCCTTCTATCTTCTATCTATCCTTCCTTTCTTATCCAAAGTACTCGAGGCCTGCGTTCATAAACAATTCTCTAAGTTTGTTCATTGTAACTCTCTTATTAGCCTCTTCAATCTGGGTTTAGACCCGGGCACAGTACAGTTTCCGCCCTCCTCAAAGTTACTGGCGATATAAGGGCAGGACTGGAAGAGACCAAAGTAACTGCACTAGTGTTGGTCGATTTCTCAAATGCCTTCAATACCGTCAGCCACGACATCCTATTAGCCATATTGGCCCATGCTATGGTCTCTACCGAGGCATTGGAATGGTTCTCCTCTTACCTTCAGGAACGTCAGCAGTCCGTTCATGTTGGGGACTCTTCATCATGCTGGTGTAATTTAGAAACTGGCGTTCCTCAAGGCGGTATTCTTTCTCCTCTTCTGTTTTCTATTTTCATTACTTCCGAAGTTCAGTGTGCGTATCATCTGTATGCTGATGATTTGCAATTCTATTGTCATGGGAGGGTTGAAGAAATGCCTGAAGCTATCGACAGACTGAATAGAGACTTGATAGCTGTAAAAGCCTGGTCTGATCGATTTGGGGTAGCAGTTAACCCTTCCAAGTGTCAAGCAATCATCATAGGTAGTTCTCGGAGTATGAGTAAACTTGATAGTACAACCTTACCACCAGTACTCTTCGATGGTTCGGTCGTTCCATTTAGTACTGATGTGAAGGACCTAGGCTTGCACATTGATAGTACCCTAAACTGGCGTACTCAAGTCGCTAGGGTCAGCCAGAAGGTTACTGGAACGCTGCGTGCTCTGTACCGGCTGAAAAATTTATTACCAACGAGTACGAAGACAATGCTTGTGCAGTCCCTAATTTTCCCTATCATCGATTACGGTGATGTGTGCTACTACAATCTGAATGCTGATCTCCTCGACAAACTTGACCGTCTTCTCAATTACTGCATTCGATTCGTGTTCAATCTGCGTAAATATGACCATGTCTCTGCGCAACGGTCGCTTCTAAAGTGGTTGCCCATTCGCCAGCGCAGAGAGCAAAGGGCGTTGACCACCTTGTTTTCTTTTCTTGACTCTCCAACTTCCCCTAGCTATCTAGCCCCTCACTTTCAGTACATTTGTGTCAACCACAACAAAAATCTTCGTTCTTCTAACAATCGCCTTCTTCAATGTCCCACTCACCGTACAGACTTTATTCACTCTTCCTTCTTCGTTCAGTCTATATCTCTGTGGAATGCGCTCCCCTTGGAAATCAGGATGGCAACCAACCGGTTGTCCTTTAAAGTGAAAGTTCGCGAGCACATTCAAAAGAAGCTGGCAGTATCTTCACAACGATAATGTTTTCCCATTGTTTGTCTTATTTATTTTGTTAAATTTATGTGTATTTAAGTATGTTTATTTTTGGTTATATTTAATTAAGTATGTATATCATATGTATGAGTAAAATAATATTAGTACCTATATTTACTTATATTTGAATAAATATTCAATACACGAGTAATTGCACCTACCACTGTTTGTCTCTGCATCACCCAAAGGTCGACTGGTAGAAAATGCCTTTGGCATTAAGTCCGCCTCTGTACATTTCTGTGCGTGAAGTATTAAATAAATAAATAAATCTATAGCGTTTCCACTTCTGGGAAACAGGCTTCCACACACGCACCAAGTACCAGTAAACTTACTTGGGTTAGACTAAATTAATACTCAGTCAGAAACAAAACAGACTTTAAAAAAATACAGAAAAACAATTATTTCACCAAAACATATAGATCATCGTGAGCTACATCAATTCTTGTTGTTTTAACCTAATCATTAAATAGTAGCTCATCTGTTCCCCAGTGGGTTCCCGCATTGTCGTTGCGGGGGGGCTCAGTAGCCGTGGTCCGCTCCCACGGTGAAGCGAAGCGGAACCCCAAGGTGGGGCCGCTCGTCAGGGCTTTTGTCTCCAAGCCGACGACGTAGCGGCCAAAAAGTAGGTTGCGGTGAGGTGCACCGCAACTGAGGCGGGCCGCGATGTCGAATGGGAGGCATCGCAGCTGAGGGTTACAGGCTGCGGCGGAGGAGGAGTGCCGGTACTTCTGAGTAGCGCTCTTCCCTTCCGTGGCCTGGACGGGGCCGCCACCGTTTGATAGCGGACGCGGTGGGGCCGCAGGGGAAGAGGAGTGTCGGTATAGCGTTGGCCGCTCTCCCTATCCCCTGCGGCCGAAAAGTGGTAGGCGGCGGGGCCACCATAGTATATACATATCCAAAGTCACCGACTTCCGAAATTAAAGTTATTTTTCACTTTGTAGTGTTTTCCCGGAAGTTGGTAATTTTTTTTAAAAGTTTTTTACACTTTTTAGGTATCTATAGTACCTACCCCACGCCAATTGGAAATTTCATCACCCTTGGCCAAAACAATGCATATTTATGCGATAGCAGCAATCGCGGTTGATTTTCTGTAATTTTTTGAAGAGTTCCGTTGTTTGTCTCCAAAACGCATCATCAGATCTATATGAAATTGAAGAATGGAACCATTTCGGAATAAACCCCTTTCAAACAAAAAAAGAATTTTGCGAATCCGTCTATATATGACGGAGTTATGCCTGAACATACATAAACAAAATATCAAATGTCAAATTGATAACCTCCTTCTTTTTGAAGTCGGTTAAAAATAGTTTTAGAGCAGAAACTTGTTCCGTTGTTCGAATATTCTTTTCACTGCTGCGTGTAGGAACTGATAACCAGCGTGTCTGAGAGGGGTGAAGTATTTTATGTACTTTTACGTCACAAAACATTTGAAAGTTTTTTTTTTTTTATGGAATATCATTGCTTCTAAAAAAAGTTTACAATGTGTTCAAATATGGATACCGCATTAGCTTCTTCTAATGGAATAAGAGCTAAAAAACAATCTTTGTTGCGATGTTTTTTCGCATACCTATCTCACGACTAAACACTAGTGTTTGGTTGTACTAAGATCAGTGGATTCGTCAATAATTACTTAATAATCGAAAACTTAGTTTGCCGCAGATCTTGACATAAATTACCGAAACTTTCTTTACCTAGGTAGGTATACATACCTAATATGGCGTGAGTTTCAACATTTTATCTCTTCTGCTATTTTTGAATCAGGACTAACGGATGGTACCTATCAGTTTCGGTAGGTGCTCCGTAATAGTGAATGGTAGATAGTGTTCGATGGTCTTTGAAAGTAAAAGATACTGCTTTATTGAACGGGTTAATTATAGTGACCTATGGTCCTACATTACCCCCTAATTGAATGAGGTATTACCTATGATGCAAGTTGCGACTGTACCTAACAGAAACGCTGAAGTTGCACTACACTGCATTCAGTGAATTTTTCACTTCATGAAAACAGAAGTAAGTAGCAATGAAAGGGTTAAAAATGCAAAAACGATTGAAATGCTAACATATTATCTAAATTGGTTGAAGTGATTCAATCATAATTAATGGGCTATTTGGATCCTAATTACAGCTGGAGTACAGTGGTCCCGCCATCCAGACGTCAGATTGGAGGGCGCCCGACCACTTTGAAAGTGCTGTTACGTAAAAAGTGCTATACCTATTCAGCATTCAAAACATATTCAAAATCTTGACTTGGTCCTGCCTGCGGTCCTGATGTTCACCGATGTGAACGCTAGGCTTAAACCTCTCATTACTGTACTCTGTGGACCTCCCAATTACTAGATGTTTGTTAAGGGTCCCAATTTCTTGAAAGAGTGGAAGGTTGTAGCAACCTTCATATAGCTATATATACCATACAGCTACCATATACCTACTGCTTTATGTGCAGTTCTTGCACATTGTCACGTTTGGACTTTTGGACTCGGTATCATTTCCTCATGTGCAGACGCCAGCACATCAAGCTACCCCAATCTGTCAAATTTCATTGATAGATTTTCAACTTTACTACATAAGAATAAGATTCATGTTCAATTAGGAAAATTTGACAGTTTGGGGTAGCTTGATGTGCTGGCGTCTGTACAACTGGCCATGAGGAAATATTTTCATAATCAATTCACTATGCTTTAAAAATAGATTGGTGTTGCTGATTGCTGTTCTTACCTCACAAGTGAATTCATTCTCTTTGCATTTAAAACTACAGTGTTATCTCTACAAAGATTCGCTATAAACATTCCATTATAAACTTGGTCACGATACTATATTAGACAATCATTAATTACCCACGTACCTACTTATCTTTACGCTAATTTATCAAAAACAATCAACATGATAGATATGTGTAACACACGCGTCATGAAATACTTAGGTAGTGAATCTAGATCACAGATAGAAACTACGAGACTAATATAATTAACTATATTCAACAGGCGCAGACGCAGGTCGATGAAACTCGACGTTTGTACATACAATTATAATTAAAACAATTCTAATAGGTACTTACCTATTGTATACGCTATTCATTTACCTACACGTAAGGTCGAGGTTCTGTGTCCGTTTCAATAGCGCGGCCAGGGCCATATAAAAAAAAATCTACCAAGATTTTGTAAGAATTTGTAAAAGCTGATTCCTAAAACTATTAATTTGTCAAGGCTATACCTAGTTAAAAAGTTATAAGGGTAGGTATGAATGTGGCCGCGCCATTGAAACGCGGAGAACCGCGCGGCCACGGAGATCTTTAAAACTAAGCGTTGCAGAGGCAGAGGCCTGAAATTTGGGTAATTAATAGATTAAATTTGTAATACTAGGTTTAGGTATATTTTAGGAGCTGTAAGACTATAACCACATGGCCGCGCCATTTAAACGGTGAAAAACACGTTATCGCCGATATCGCGCTGAAAAAGCATCGCAGAGGTGTGAAGTTTTTTGTAAAACCCAGATTTTTGTAAAACCCAGATTTCAATTTTTTTTAATTAGTAAAAATACAAAAAAAAAATCCTAGGATTATATTTCAGGAGCTGTAAGACTAAAACCACATGGCCGCGCCATTGAAACGGTGAAAAACACATTATTGCCGATATCTCGCTGAAAAAGCATCGCAGAGGTCGTACGGTATCGCAATACGTTTTAAATGTTTCGATAGGGTGATCATGGCTTATTGCTTACAGAAAACTTTCCACCTATTGTACTAGAAATTCTTGTACTTATATTTCTTTTAAGTCACATAAATCTGTGCTTTATGTGATTTTAATAAACACATTATGTTAATAAATGTTATCGTATTATTTTAATTTAATTTAGAATCTTTGAGATATAACTTCTAACAAAAAGTCATGGTCACCCTATCGAAAAATCCAAAACGTATTTTAAGGCTTTATATATATACCTAAATAAAATGAAAAGTCCTGACTGACTCATCAACGCCCAGCCCAAACCCTTGGACCTAGAAAGCTGAAATTTTGCACAAACTTTCCCATTAAGTATAGTTAATGTAGACAATAAGGATTTTTCGAAATTCAACCCCTAAGGGAGTTAAATAGGGGATGAAAGTACCGCGCGGGCGAAGCCGCTGACAAAACCTAGTACAGGATAAATTTTAATCAGTGCGCAAACTGTAACCATGAATTCAGCATATCATTCTAGCCCACCAGCGCAGAAAGTTTTTGTCGGTTATACAAAAAAAATCAGCTGTCCCATACATTTTGACCGCATAGGTTTTTCTATGAAACAGCTGATTTTTTTGGGGGTCTAGAACGACATGCCGAATTCATGGTTAGTTTGCGCACTGGTTAAAAATGTATCCTGTATAACAATTATTTTTTTACATATTATGGGTAGGTAGTACTAGTTTACAAAAAAAAATCGCTAATCCTTACTTTCGATAGATAATCACGCCTTATTTCAACGCAATACCGTAGGTATCTACTCTCCTGAAATATAAAGCTAGCGATAACGTGGTTTTCACCGTTTCAGTTGCGCAGCTATGGGGTTTTAGTGTTAGTGCCTAAAATATAAACCTAGGATTTTTTGTTGTACCTATTTTTACTAATTTTGACAAATTCAAATCTGGGTTTTACAAAAAACTTCAGACCTCTGCGATGCTTTTTCAGCGATATAACGGCGATAACGTGTTTTCACCGTTTCAAAGACGCGGCCATGTGGTTATAGTCTTAGGTACAGCTCCTAAAATATAAATTTCAGGTCTCTGCGACGCTTAGTTTTAAAGACATCCGTGGCCGCGCGGTTCTTCGCGTTTCAATGGCGCGACCACGTTCAAACCCTTATAACTTTTTAACCATAACTTTGACAAATTTATGGTTTTGGGAATCAACTTTTACAAAATCATAATAGTTTTTTTTTTATAAATATCGCCGTGGCCGCGCCATTGAAATTTGAAACAGACACGAGGTTCCAAAGGCTTTAAATGAAATAGGTATTCTCTCTTGGTATGAAATCATGTTCAATCTTATCCCAGTCCACTTTTGGACATAGTTTGATGTTAGATCACTATCAGGGAATATTGCCCCATGCTGGGCATGTGGTGAACCGTACTTAGTCACAACACAGACAAAAATGATTTAATATCTATAATACTCATTCATTAAAGATGCTAATATCTAATGATAGATGGTAGGTAATCAGAACCTCGTCGGTTGCGTAACTTTCGTAATGAATTCTTAATAATAATGTAGATTATGGTGTAGGACTGCACATAAGATACATAAATCATGTATACATGTTATAGTAACAATTATCTTTATTTACAGTGACCTTCATCAAGCAATGAGTGTTATCAATTTATAACTAACAGAAAACATGATAACAGGATATGCCATATTTTATTATGACGTAAGTAACATACAATAATCAATAATGCAGTAAAGTAAAATAAAAGTCTCAAAAAATATGACATAATTTTTATATAATATAAATGCTTTTAAATATGAAAATAAAAAACAGTATATTCAAAACCGTAATAATGAAATGCCTAATCAATAAAGCAGTTTTTGTGAGTCTGATGATATGACAAATTGGACAGATTCATTAAAATTCTGACCTTGAAGTGTGTGACCACTATTATATAAGCCGTTTTCTGTGATAATAAAATAATATTGTAGCGGCTACAGATCGTAAATATGTATAATCTAATGCTATTATATTGCTTATAGTTCCATTAATATGCTAGGTCAATCCTTGCAGACATCCAACGCCTCCTGCTTTTCTTCAGAGAGCTCCTTGCCCGTAGCATCAAGCAATTGGCGCGCAAAGTCTGAGATGGTCAGACCCTGAACAATATTCCACTTGCCATTGGCGGTTGTGACCGGGAATGAGAAAACGACATCACGGGGTGTGCCGTATGAGCCATCAGAGACAACACCCATGCTCACCCAACGGTCTCCACTTCCCAAGAACCAATCCCTCATGTGATCAGAGGCGGCTTTTGCTGCAGAAAGAGCTGAGGACATCTTTCTTGCGGCGATGACAGCAGCACCACGCTTCTGCACTGTTGTGACGAAGGCAGACTTCAAGTAGGCATCATCATTGATAGCAGCCGGCACAGGCTTCTGTGCACCACCAACAGTCACAATAGCATTTGACGCATCTGGGAACTGAGTGGATGAGTGGTTACCCCAAATAATAACATTCTTTACATTCTGCACAGGGACACCTATTTTAGCTGCCAATTGAGACTGAGCACGGTTCTGGTCAAGACGAGTCATTGCTGTGAAGTTCTCTTTAGGAATGGAAGGAGCATACTTAGAGCAAATGAGAGCATTTGTGTTAGCTGGGTTGCCAACAACAAGGACTTTCACATCCTTGCGGGCAACTTTGTCCATGGCTTGACCTTGCTCCTTGAAAATGCGAACATTGGCGGCGAGGAGATCTTTCCTTTCCATGCCCTCTTTCCTGGGCATGGCACCAACTAGGAATGCAGCAACAACATCTTTAAATGCTTCCTCAGGCTTGAAAGTCGGCAATACACCAGCCAGCAGGGGCAGAGCACAGTCAGCCAGCTCCATGACCACACCCTCGAGGACTCCCATCATGGGGGCGATATCAAGAAGGTGCAGGTACACAGGCTGGCTAGGGCCAAACACAGCACCAGATGCAATCTGGTAGATCAGCGAGTAGGCGATCTGGCCTGCAGCACCGGTGACAACAACTTTAACAGGTTCAGCCTGAAAATGAGCAAAGAATACAATGCAGCTTCAAGTTTCTAGTTTATTATAGTATGTCCTAACTAACCATTCAGTCAAATCTGTTGAAGCATGAATATTTTAGGTTGAAATTGATAGCATTAGTATAGATTGAATAGCTTTCTGTAGGAAATTATTATTTAGTAACTGCTGAATAATAATTTCCCCTTGTGGACTGTCCAATACCGTTGCGAAGAAGATAGCGGAATCTTACAAATTCCGACTTTTAGAAACATATTTCCAAAAAAAAATAGAAAAAGTTATTTACATTTAGAAACTTGAGCTCTTTCCAACAAAAATAATACTACTAACTCCAGTATTCATGTTAGTGCCAATGTTATTATTATGTAATAGGTACAAAACAAGATCATTGCCAACAAGCTGACCAGGCTAATAAGCAGCTGGTTACCATAGTTACGAAGGATAATCAAATTAGAAACTTTAAATAAGTTAAGGATAAAATTTAAAATGACCTTTTTTGATATTGGTTATGAAAAATTCAATAAATTAACATTAAAGTAGCTTTAGCGATGGTAACTATTTTTTTTCAACAGAACATGTTCTAAGGCTATGTTAACCTAAAGGCAGCCTGCGAACTATAAGAATTTGTACCTATCCAGTCATTCTTTTTATTTTCTAATTACACATCTTTCCATCAATAGACGCAACAATCCAACATCATTATGTTAAAGAATCCCCGCAACAACACGAAAGGTCAAACCAAAGTCAAAGGAAGTTAACAATTTAAAAACTCACCATTTTTATGTTATGATAGTAGAATGTTTATTTCTTTAAATCTAGGAGATTTTTAGTGCTTTTAATATCAACCGGCTGAACCTTCTGTTCGAAAACTACTGTGCCGATCCCGCGCCAGGTAAAATTGCGTCGTGTGAACTCGTGTTACAAGCCCGGTGACCGGAATTGACAAAACAGCTGACAGCTGTCATAAGTTGACAGCCGGTAATGATAACCCCAGTTTATTTGAGTTACGACAGAGGCGCTGCTTGCCTCGGATAATGTCAACAATGCGTCAAATCAAGTATAGTTTACTTTAATTCCCTAACTTGCCGTCTGTCAATTTATGATGGCCGTGCTGGTGTTGTGGTGAATGATGCCATGAGGTTCGTGCGCAAATTGTAGTGCTGCATGAGTACAAAAAGAAGAAACCGACAAACAAATTGGTCAACAGAAGGCAAAATTATCGATAACACCGTCTTATAAACAACCAACAGGTACCATTACATTGGCTAAATTATCGATGAAGTCATATTCATAAAGTTTTTTTTTACACAATCCAGAAAAGCCATCGGGAATAAGCTGAGACAGCAGATGGCGCCACCTAGATACCACATTTATCACAGACTTATTTATTACTATATATAAAACAAAGCAAAGTGTCAAAGGCACGAGGCAGTTGTTTTCGGCTTTTTCATTGTTTTTCGCCTTTTATACTCTCTGACCTGTAAAGATTCTTCCTCCTTATTGTCGTCAGCTCTAAAATGATCATGTTTTGTACAGCAATTTCCCATTGCTTGTCCTTTTTAGTGAACTTTTTAACTTTTTAACTCCTTCGTTCCTGTACAACACTGATACGCTGACTAGGGCATTCTTACAGATTATTCGTGACGAACGGTACGGAACGGTATCAGTAAAATAATTTATCAGTAGATTGTAAAATACCGATTATCTCATTAAACAATCATTTAACCGTAGATATGATTTATTTTTATCATAGGCCTTTATTTTTATTACATTTTCATTCATTACCCGCACATAATTGTACAGGGAGTTGTTATAGAACATGTGATTTATAACAGTTCCAAGTTTGAGAAAAACAACGTTTTTTTGATAAGTAAGTACATAAAAACACAGTTTATAACAAGTTTTGTTTTTTAACATTAAGAAAATCCAGGGCTTATAAATAAATGAACATTAGCTGCTAACCCAATCTGTCAAATTTCTTGGATAGTTTTTCAACTTTATTACAAAAAATATGGTTCATGTTCAATTGGGAAAAATTGACAGTTTGGGATAGCTTGATGTGCTGGCATCTGATGTGCTGGCTGGCGTCTTCCCGAAAGAATCATGACGACATCCTTACATCTGATTCCCGGCCACCGCAGGCGCGGGCTTGCGGACGGCGAGTAATGAGTAGCTTGCTGTCCGGTACGGACCAAGCCCAGGTCGACGGCGCGTTGTGTTCCACGCGCGCCTCAAAGAGATGTCAGCACCAAATGGTGGGGTCCGCAAGGGCCGATGCCTGCCAGGGGTGCGGGTTGTTCGAAAGAGATACCGCGGCCCCTGGCACACAGGCAACTGAAGGAACACGGGTGGGTTTTAGTCAGTAAAAGTCTGACACGCCCTCCCGCTCCACCCAGAGCGGGAGAAGTTATTTGATGATTTCCCATCCAAAAAAAAAAAACGACATCCTTACATTAATTTGTAAAAAAAACGTTCATTTAGAGTGTTCAAAATAGTTTCCAATGTTGAGAATACATTATCAAAATTAGATTGATTCATATCAAATATTTTAATCACGCAATAATTAAAATATTTTGAAATTAAAATATCAGTTTTTGATTCATCTCGTTGCCCATTTTAAATTTATAAAAAAAAAACGAAGTGACAATAACTGTTCCATCAAACTGACAAGTGACAAACAAGTTATGTGAATGTAGTGATGGGCCAACTCGGAATAAATTCAACTCAAGTCAACTCGAGTTAATATCCACATAACTCGAGTTAAATCAATTCGAATAGGGTATTTTAATATAAGCGAGAAAAAATCGAAAAATATATTATTGAGATAGCTTAGGCAAAATCCAGTCGGAAAATGTTAGTATTAGTAGGTACATGAAATCACAAAATAAATTTTAAAATACAATTTAAAGATTTCCGTTTTTTTAATCTGTTCAAAAATCAAAAATTTGATTTTGATTTATAATATCTTTATCTGTTTAACCGATTAGGATAAAACTTTTTATTTAAGTAGCTAAAGACCTAAACTAAAACATAGGCTTTTTACACCGAAATTCTCACGGGATCCCGATTCCGTCAGAATTTCCCACGTAGGTCCCGAATTACGCGGGTGAAACCTCGAGACGCAGCTAGTTTATTTACTTTCGTTATATACATATTATATTTCAAATCGTAACGCGGAGTGAGTCGGTACTTACTCCGGGTGGCGGGCGGTCGGTTGGTTGGTAGTGTCTGTACACTCGAACTCGAGTTTGTGAGGGCTGACTCGGGTCATTTCGAGTTGAGCGCAACTCAAGTTGACCCATCTCTATATGAAATTGAGAATGAATCGTTGTTTACAGTGCACAGAACACATATACTCCTAACGGAGAAGAATGCCAACTCCATACAATATTTAGTAGAACGATTGTGTGAGCGCCATCTATATTCGCCCCTAGGAAAAAACTTCGTATGGCGGTAAATTCAAACGTTTGCTTAGCATCCCCAGCCTATTGAACATGGTTTTTGGTAGGTGCATTCTCTTGTAAGAAAACTCAAATTTGAGCTTCTTACAAGAGAATGTACGTACCAAAAAACCTACCGAGTGGATATGGCAAAATAAAACGATAGTGTGTAAATAAATAGTTTCATACCTATTTATTTCAACAGTTTCATTACAATTTATTATTATTGTGTTCAAGTACATTCAAATAGTTTAATTACCATCTGTTTGCAGTAGCCTCAGAGCATAGACTAAACCATAAGTTTGTTTTCTACATTTACATAGATCATACAACAAGGTTAGACAAAACCCAATTTTCAAAATGTACTCAAACAGAATCGACAGTAGATTTTATTTATTTATAAGGTACTAATATTATTTAAAAGGTACACCAACGACTTATTCACTAGAAACATTAAGATAATAAAAATAACATATGCATTGAGTTATGGTGGATTTCTCACTTACAGGCGTACACAGCACTTCACAACACACAGATCAGTAGAAATAGTGACAAAGTTATTCAGTTATTTACGATACGTACAGTACAAAAGTAGGTTTATTATACATATAACGAGTCCTGAAGATACATGGTAGATTAGATTTAATTAAGAATGTATAATATAACAATAATAAACCACAATTTCATAGACATTTTTCGTCTGACTGTCATGACATTGAGTTGCCACTATGAATGATCAAAATAACTACTATATTTTCGGTTTCATTGAATTTAGGACAATATTTCTATAATATTACGTAATTTGGACTAACAAAAAATTTGCATTACTTCAAACAGTCATTCACTTTTTTATTATCTAATAAATATTTATATTTCGTTGGCAAATTTTCCGTCTAAAAACTACTACCGTAGTGGCACTAATGATCGACACTTTTAGGAGATAGTGGGCTTTTTTATAAAATTAAAAGTCATTTAGTCATCTTTAGACCAAAAGTAACGATTGAGTATGGTAAGGTATATTCTTGAGATAAGAATAGGATATATTATTTTTATTAAATATACACAGACTAGAAATAAATCCAAAAAAAGAAAAAAGTGCATAAATCTCCAATCATCGACACTGAATCTCCAGTAATCAACACCCAGTTATCGACAGTTACCAGTTACCGACACCCAGTTATCGACTATTATCCGTAATGTGCATCTGCCAGATCACCATCATGATACCTTAGTCGGTTATTAAAATAAAATTAACTATTCAATAAGTAGTAATTTATTGTCCACAGTACCCATTATATTAGAAACTTTCCATAGCTTTCATGCTAAAGTGTATTAATTATAAAAATACACACACACTTATGTATAATAAATAAATTATAAAGGTCAATAAAATAAAGCAATTGTCAAAAACTCAAACATCAACAATATTTACAAAAAGTTAAGTATTCTTACCAGGCCACTCAGAAAGTATTGCGAAAAAAAGTTTTTATGTATGTCTGGCCAGTTATAATCTATTTTGTAAATATGATTATTTGTGTACGTTCCACTTTAAAAAATTCCCTCCACATTGTTTGCGAGCTAATTTAAATTATCGTGTCTCATTAATTAATGGATCTGAGCCGGAAACATTTTCGCGCTATGATTTTTTACGATTTCAAGTGTCGCCTGAAACCGGACGAATCGTACGATAGACTTCAAATGGCATTCATCCCTTCTAAGGCAACCGTGTATCGTTGGTATAACGAATTCAAGCGCGGTTGACTAACTTTGGGGGATGAAGAAAGAAGTGGTCGCCCTTTGACGGCTGTAATGAAAGAAAACGTGCTAGCAGTGATAAATTTAATCCATGACAATAGGCGAGTTACGTATCAAGAGATTCAGCACATACTGCAGGTTCGATCGGGAAGCCTTCACGAAATTCTACACGTGCATCTTCGCGTGAGGAGGATAGTTTCACGCTGGGTGCTGCACAATCTCACCAATGCTCAGAAGCAGGCCCGGGTGGAATTGTGTTGTGATATGATAAAAAAAAAAGAAGCAGGCTCGTCTTGTCGTGTTTACGACATCATTATAAGGTTATGAGTCTTGGATTTATCAATACGATCCAGAAACGAAGCGCCAGTCGACGGTTTGGGTGTTTCAAAACGAATCAACGCCTACCAAAGTGAAGCGATCTAGAAGCGGGGGGAAGATTTTGATCGCGAGCTTTTTCAATTTGACTGGCTACTTGGTGTCAATTCTTTTACGGAACCAAAGAAGCATCAACGCTGAATGGTATACTACCAAATGCTTGGCAGAAGTTTTCTCTGTTGTGAGCAACAAGGGACCAAACACAGAGCTCCGCGGGCTAATGCTCCACCACGACAACGCGCCTTTGCACACCGCGTTCAAAACGAGGGACTTCCTGGACAGCACGCTGGTCAAACTCATGGGTCACCCTCCTTACAGCCCCGACGTGGCACCGTATGACTTCTTTTTATTCCCGAAAATAAAAAATCAGCTCGAAGGGATACAATTTTCGTTGCCGGAAGATGCGCTGTCAGCGTTCGAGCAGGCTGTAAACGAGGTGTCTGCAGCGGACTGGAAAAAGTGTTTCGAAAACTGGTTCAGACGCATGTAACTTTGTATAGAGGCTAGTGGAGAGTACTTTGAAAAGATTTAATAAAAAAATATTTTCCTATAGAACATTAATTTTTATTTAAACTTTCTGAGTGTTCCACGTACTTAACTAGTAAAAACAAATCTTCTTAGTTAAAACTGTGCTCGGCCCCATAGGCCAACTGCCGTTTTCCCCGAAATTTTATCATGGAGCGTAATTCTAGGTACTCCGAAAAGTATCGCAGCCACTGCAATCTTTTCGCCATTTTTATAGCTGCAATGGCTTTTTCTAATTGGTCGGGAGTAAAAATTTCCTCGGAGCCATCTGTAAGAACCAATCATCGACACATATTATTACCCAATAATCGTCACTTGTCGATTACTGGTATATCGACTTCGATTAGTCTATTTCAAATATCTACCAAATACGCAAAGCAAAAACAACCTTACTCGCTTGTCAAATGAAATATGTTTCAAAAAATTATTATCGACACGTGTCGATTATTGGAAAAATCAGTTTGTGAAAACCAGTGATCGACACCAACAATTTACTATTATCAGAATAACCCTAAACTTTCGTTAGAACAAAAACCGATCCTATAGTTCTTATAATAACCCGTAAAAAACATCAAATTCGAGTAAATCACATTAAATTAGTATAATTAACAAAAAAATGTACTCACTTCCTTAACGATTTCTCTAAGAAATGCTGTAATTTTCACCAGATCTCTAGCCGCACTCAGTTCTCTTATCGCCATTTTCAAACGAAATGGTGGATTGCGCTCAAATGTCAATGGGTGTCAGTCTAAAGTGTGCTGTCAATGGCACAGTGTTGCCTTATTAAGAATTCGGTGTCATAATCTTATTTTCTTGGATCAAAAAAAAAAGTGTCGGTTAATGGTTCTTGTCGGTCATTGGTGCCACTACGGTACTTAGAAAGGAAAAAAAACGAGACAAACACAATGCAGCCGTGTTACAACTTAAAAATAAAGTATTATTAGGGACCTAATTTTTTGGGTCCTTCACAATATTTTTAATGTTGGCAATGTCATATTTCTGCCCCGGGTACCTGTCCTACATTCAATACAAAGTTGATACCCCCTGTTACAGTGCCGCTAAGAGTTGAAAACTTACATTGATTAATCATTATTTGTGACATTTTCCATATAATGAAGGATGGATTGTGTGAAAAATGATATGGGTAGAACTAGAAAGCGTATGACTACTGTGATGAAGGCTATGGATAAGGCACCAAAAGTGAACACAGACAAAAGGGCGGGAGGATGACACCCACATCACATCCGCACTGCTCCAGCCGTAGCAGCAGTACGACAACGTCAGTGTACGACACAATGTCTACATTGAGGGCGCATTTATTGATATTGTTTAGATTGTGTCTACCGGTAGAAGACGTCAAATAAATATCAAGCTTGTGTAAATATTGATGGTCGAACCTTAATCTGTTGAAAGTGTAATACGTTCATTATAAAATGATAATTATAAAGAACATATTCAGGTTAGGTCTAATAAAAACACATCTTGATTAATGTCTTTATTCCTCTTCTACAAAAACATGATTTAAATGCTGAGCTGGTAGTAAAATGTTATCCTGATACCTTCATCATCATCATCATTTCAGCCGAAAGGCGTCCACTGCTGGACATAGGCCTCTCCCAATGGGGGGTTTTGCCATAATCGCCACGCTTGGCAGGCGGATTGGCGATCGCAGTATGGTGGTAAAATGCATAGAGGACGCTGTTCAAGGAATATATATACCACAAGCGGCTGCTGCCCATTCTCTAGCAAGATCCAGATACCTTGCCCATCCCAAATACCAAACAACTGTCATTACTTTAGCACAACAACCGAGCTTTCAAGAATAAAAAACTTGAGAGGTGTCAAGGGACACCCGGATGGAACGAAGTTCCAGTACTTGCCGATTGGATGCTTTCTATCAGAATCACTGACCCATTTTATTCTTTTCCGAACGAATTGGGATAAAATAATAATGTTGCCTGCACCTTACACTTAACAACTTTTGCATCTTTGACTACCTACAAAACGTAATTATAAATAATCAAATTTAGAAGTTAAATAACTAAACACACTTAAAAATTATGGTATGTTATGTATGTACAAATGCTTGTCCATAACTAAAAATATTTTCATAATATTTTTGTATTAATTATGTCGTAGTTTGTTGTATTTTCTAGTAAAAAAATTCTAGCAACACCGACTCCAAATGCCAAGTGACATAACTAATAACCTCAAAGTTCTTTCTCAGCTAGTTCTAGCTGCCCTGATACGGTTCTGATAAAAGTTCAGTGATTCTTCCCAAAATTGAAGCGGAATTGCTTCAATTTTTAATGTTTTAAAGATCCGCAGCAACAAAATGTCGTCGCTTTTAAGGTCTACAAAGTTTGTGCGGTACTTCACTGGTGCGGCCCGAACGCTTATCCTGAACACAGCTAAGACCGCTGAAACCAATTCTTTACTCAATCCTATAGCAATAAGTGCCGCCAATAAGTGAGTATAGTGCAATGTTTTAAATTAACTGTTGTAATGCAAGTTATTTAAAATGTTCATAATTACCCTAGAAGCAATCCAACAAAGTCAGGTGCTTTTTTGTTTTTTTAAGTCCAATGATAAACGAGGTATAGTTAGCCATTTCAGTTTTTTTTTTCATTTATTAACCTTGCGATTTATTTTTGTTTATACTTTCTTTAAAAATATGATTAATATGTGAATCAAAAATAAAATATTTTAATTAGGGATGGGCTGACTATGAGTTTGGCCGACTAGTCGGCTGCAAAACCGACTAGTCGGACAAGCCGATCATTGATTTTGGTTGAGTTCGGGGGACATTGGCTATATTCAAAATGGCAAACCTATGGTTGAGTTCGGGGGACATTGGCTATATTCAAAATGGCAAACCTACTTATTGGGGTACTAGGTTAGTGTACTTTGCTTATTTTCACAGTATTATGTCTTATGGCGTTCTGCTGTGGGGATCGGCAGCTGACTTAGATTCAATTTTCATTTAACAAAAGAGGGCAATCCGTGCAATCTATAAAATGGGGCCTCGCGAGGTTGGGAGTCTCTTAGAAACAAATTCAACAAAATTGATATACTAACCTGCCTACTCTGTATATCCTAGAAAATATCTTGTATGTTCGCAAAAACGTAGTTTTTTTAAAAAAAAGATGTGATTTCCATAATCTAAATCCACGTAGTAAAGATGAAAATGTGATTCCAAAATTTAGATTAACTAAAACTAGCATGTCATTTCTAATAAACAGTATCCGCTTCTATAACAAGTTGCCAAAGTCTGTTACTTAGCGATGGAAAGTTTAAAACTCACATCAAACATTATCAAAAAAGCATAATATAAGATAAAAGACTACATTGAAGACGGAAGTTTGCCATTAATTCCTTCTGCACATGTGGCTTCCCTGGTACCTCATTAACAGCATCACTATGTGAAAGTCTATTAATTGCTCCCAAATTATAATGTTAATTTTTATTCTTTTAATTTTTCACAATGTCTGACTATTCTCATCAATAATTTGACATTATACATCAATTCTAATTTCGACTTTTTATTCGTGATTTTTATGGTCATCAAAATCGTCAAATCATGTCACTTGGTTTAAATAGGTTCATGTTATTTATGTTGATTCTCTTACATATTGTGAATAATAAAATGTTGTAGGCCTTACAGACTGTAGATTTGTAGACGATTTTCTATTCTTTATTTTCATTACTCTAAGTAGGTACCTGGTACTTATTGACAGGCCTACACTGGCCTCCCATACCTATTATCACTGTAATTTGAAAGCATTGTAAAAGCCGATTATTTTTAAAAGAGTAACAGTGGAGTTTCTTGCTGGTTCTTCTCGATAGGAAGTGACAAATTGGAACTGTGCACCTAGCTTCTGAGGTTTCTTATGTGCCCATGCAGGTTTATCTGAAATAAAATATTTTGATTTGAAAATATTTTGAATTGATTTGATCGAAAATTATTTGTTAGAGTTTATTCTTTTTTGTTAGAAGTATTAATTAATGTTACTTTCGGTATTTAATTTCTGGATCTAAGTCCAATTAATTAATGGACCAAACAAAGAGTTCCTATTCCTTATTATACAAATTTCCTGATTGAGTAAACTGTAAAACTGATTCTATAATAAAAAAATTCAATTTCATTTCAATCACCGTCTTTTCAATTTTTAAGCATATTAATACGAGTAAAAAATGGGCCGACTAGTCGGCGGTTTTAGTCGACTAGTCGCCGATTACAAATATGGCCAACTAGTTGGCACATCGCTAATTTTAATTCATTTTAATGTATGTCTGAAGCGAACTGGGGTGTGCAGCTCTAGTTGCCAGCGTACTGATTACCTACATCTAGGATACAAGATAATTAAAAAAAGTACTTAATGGAATCCCTCAGCATAAAAAAAACCGACAGACTATAAATAACATCATTATTTTGACAAAAACATTTAAGTTCATTATTATTACAATATTGATTCATCAAAGCTCATTAAATTAGATGCAATAGAAAACCATTCAAACTGACTTCTCTGCGGCCACCAACAATGCTGTGGAAGTGGTGAAGTTTGGCCAACATGATTTGATTTACTGCAGCAACACGAAGAAGGAGATAGCTCATCATATCTAAAAATGCAGATTAATAGTGTTTTACTTCTGATAGACAATGCCTCTCATTTGATTAAACATTATTTTTAATTTTCAGTGTTTTAATGAGAGACTATGCGACTAAGAAAAAGGAAAACTTAGAACCACTGTTACAAAAACTAGACGCTGAAGTGCGGAGATTTGGAAGAATCACAAAGAAGGATATTGATGAAGTTCTTGATGAAATTAAATCTAAAAATGACATCACTAGTTCACAGTCACTGCTGGTCATTAGATGTTGTGGTAAGGAAACTACACATATAGGTACTTTTTTTTTGTAGAGCCTAATGCTACACTGTCCTATTGCTGATCATAAGCCTCCCCAATTGCTTCCTAATACTTTACGTGCAACCTCAAAGCTCTTGCGGTACGCGTCTAGGTTATCTTGCCACCTCTTACTGGGCTTGCGGCTTGAGTGGCGCCGTCGATCATCAGGCACCCATCTACTATATGAAAAGCAAATAAAAATTTACATCTGAGAATGATTAAAGGAAAATAGTTTACCAGGCAGTAAACTCTAATATCAGTTAAAAGTTTATCATCTGCAAATCTCGGGAAGAGGCTGCAGCTTAAACAGCATATGCACCAATACTGTAAAATGAGCTGGCAGTAACATTAGACCTTATCACACAATCCTTATCAGTTCATACATTGACCACTTCATTCAGATTATTAAGAGGGCTATTAAAATTTGAAGTATTTAGGTTTAGGTAAGTTTAACGGCGCGTGGTAGCTGATCGTGCGTGCGTGTATAGTGAAGTATGCTACTCAACTCAGATATGCTACATTATGATTCGGACGCCCAGGAACAAACCGGCGCGTACTTATAGCTAAAGCCCGCGCGCCCCGAGATATATTACTGATTCATACCGTTGCATTCAAAAATTGTTTTAAAATATTATTTTACTTTTAAATAGACTGTTTCTTGTTTTCAAGCAAGTTGACTTAGTAACCTTAGTTATTAAATACTTTTTGTTTGAATTTCGATTAAACATACATAGATAAAAAATATGATTTCAGACGAAAAATTATCATTAATTCTCTGATTTACGGAATTATTTTTGGGTTATTATTGTTTGAAACATAAAAAATTGATTTGAGCATGCCAAATAACAAGCTACAGTCCTACCACAGACATTTTTATAAATTACTAAAATATTATATGTTCCATGTAACAGAGCATCAAAAGATGCCTGAAAGTAACATTTTACGAAACATCCTTTGCCGAGACAAGGTTTTTACTGACTTATGTAAACAAATTGGAAAATTTGTTTAGAGCGCTCCCTAGACAATAATGAAATTTTCCCAGACATATTTTTATTTTTTGCCTATATCTAACTCATAATCACACATCAAATCTCGAGTCAAACGCTCAAATTCAAGAAAAAATGTGAAAGCGCCCTTAAGAGTTTTGTAAATAGATAACTATGCACTCCTTACAAACTGAACTGATGACAATCTCTTTGAATGTAAAAAACCTTGTTTTTGTAATACAAGATGCTGCTGGCTGCCCTCTCATCATTATTATCATCTGAATTGTTTGTAGGTGATGTAAAATATTGTCAATTAAAATTCTTTTACATAACTTACACACATTTTAAGAAACATGGTTACTATATTTTTCCTTATATTGGAATCTCATTAGAATGTCTGAAATATTTGGCCTAGTCAGACTACTGGGTCTAGCTGATAGAAATTCGAAATGTATGTTACCTTTAGTAAAAGAAGATTAACAAAATATGTTTTTTATAAATGTTTTTATTCATATGTTTCTTCACATACAGGTGAGCTGGTACCAGAAGAGTTACCGGAACAGAGAACACTTCTGGTACAAAAGATATGGAGTGTGCTCACAGAAAGAGGAATACCTATGGATGTCTCGCACTATAATGCTCTGTTAAGGGTATACATTGAAAATGAGCACCAATTCTCCCCTGCCAAGTTCCTAGAAGAGTTGGAGAGGAAAGGATTGCAGCCAAACAGGTATACTCTTATTCTGGTATGTTGTTAGGGTTCCGCCCCTCAAAAGGTAAAAAAGGAACCCTTATAAGATCACTCTCTTGTCCGTCTGTCCGTGTATCACCACCGATTTTCTCAGGAACGGGTGGACCTAGCAAGTTGAAATTTATACCAGATACTGAGCTCTATAGTCCTTATTAGGTGTATAATAATCAAGGTCCTGAGTAAACACGATAAAAAGATATGGCCAAATTTATATTTTCGCGAAAACTTATAAGTACCAAAATTTACCTTAATTTTCAACTTTTTTATTTTTCGGAATTTTCCCTTTACTTGTGCTTGTTATAAGACCTTGTTTTTAACCAAAATTGACAATTTTAGGTCAACCGGTAGTACCCTATAGGTTTTGGGTCGAAAACCCATATGGTAGTTCCCGTTGACCTGGAATCACAGAATTTGGCAAAAAGTAAGGTCTTACAGCACAAATAAAGGAAAAATTGCAAAAAATAAAAAAGTTGGAAATTAAAGGTTAAAAAAAAGTTGAAAATTTGTACGGAACCCTCGGCGGGCGAGTCGGACTCGCACCTGTTCGGTTTTTTTTTTTGTGAATGGCTGTATCCTCAAAAAAGATTTATAAAATTATTATTATTATTTAAAATTTCCGTACACTTTTTGCAGTTACCAGGTCAGTGTCAGGTTGTAAATATGTATATCAAAATATGATTCGCTACTTTAATACATGTATACAGGAAAAGTTTTTATTCAATGCGCAAACTGTAACCATGAGTTCAGCATATCATTCTAGACCCCCAGCGCAGAAATGTATCGTCGGTTTTACAAAAAAAAGAATCAGCTGTTCCATACATTTTAACTACGTAGGTATTGCATTTTTCTATGAAACAGCTGATTTTTTTTTGTATAACCGACGATACATTTCTACAGTAAGCATTAAAATTATTAGAATTGTCAATACAACTCTTTAGTTAAAATTGATCTCAAATATGATTTCATGAAATAGTCACTCTATAGGGTAATATAAACTATACTACCCTAACTAACTATATTACCCTATTGTATGTATTTATGACTAGATTTTGCCAGCGGCTTCGATCGCGCGGCGTTCGAACATGTCCCCCCGGGAACGTATTACCGGGATAAAACTATCCTGTGTTATCTATTATACTATCCAGGTTACAAAATATCTGTGTGCCAAATTTCATCCAAATCTGTTCAGCCATTTTTGCGTGAAAGGGTAACAAACATGCCATACATACATCCATACTCACAAACTTTCACATTTATAATATTAGTATAGATTATAAAAATTGGGTTGTATTTATGATTATAAAAATTAAAATTTTGTAAATCCATACTTGAGACGATCGCGAATCATATTTTGATCAACATACAACTAACTATTACTGACCTGAAAATAAAAGCTAATAAAATTTCGCGGGATTCCCTGGCGCTTTCGAGTTAATAAATCCGAGATTGACCTCCACTAGATAATATTAATATTATAATAATTAAATAATAACCATTTAAATAATAATAACATCACTTGGTTACTGGACGGTGGTGACACTAGATATTGCCTCAATAAATTATTTAAACACTTAACACAGGATAGCAAAGACTAAAATGATGGCTTGTTAAAGTTTGAACACACGCATGCCACTCATCCTGACTTTTTCCTTTTTTTTATTTGCATCTATAGCCGCGTCCAAACCAGAATCGATCTTCGCACGAATACCCGATCTTAAGACGTTTTTTTTTTGGTGAACCGTAACGCGTGGTCGCGCTGACAGACGGCGAAATCCGGTTATCGGAACAAAAAGTAAAATAATTGAACACGACGATCGTGTATTCGCCCGATCTAACATTTTAGTTAAAACGCGGGGCATGGTGCCAGAGTAAGGTAAACATTATTTTCAAATAATAAGTTTAATAAAATTTACACAATTTATTTCCATTCAGGGTAACATATCAGAGATTAATGTGGCGTTACTGCCAGGAGGGCGACGTTGAAGGCGCTACAAAAGTATTGGAAAAGATGCGTGAACTCAGCATGCCTGTCTCAGAACCTGTGCTAAATGCCCTCGTCATGGGCCATGCTTTCCATGGTGACACTGATGGGGCTAAAGCTGTTCTACAGACAATGGCTGGAGCTGGTCTTGAGCCTTCAAATCGTACGTACACACTGCTGGCTTGTGGATACGGTAAAAAGGGTGATATTGAAGGCATTCAAGCAACAATCAAAACTGCAAATGAAAAAGAAGCTATATTGACAGACAGGGTAAATTGGATTTCATATTGTTTTTCAAACGTCATAATACCTTTTGAGCAGTGGTGGCCCAGTGCTAACGGCCGCGATTTACGAGTTGTAGGTCGTGCGTTCGAACCCAGCCAGGCGCATTACTTTGTGTTAATAATTTCATCACCACTGCTCTCAAACGCTGAAGGAAAACATCGTGAGGAAACCGGCATGTCTTAGAACCAAAAATTCGAAGACCTGTGACATCTACCAACCCGCACTGGGTCCGCGTGGTGGATTACGGCCCACTCCCTCTCACAGAGAGGAGGCCTGTGTCCCAGTAGTGGGAACTTTATAGGCTGAATATGTACTTTGTGTAATTTATTTCATCACCACTGCTCTCAAAATGGTGGAGGAAAACATCGGTGGATTATTATAGCCCACTCACTCTGACTTAGAAGAGGCCTGTGTCTGATTATGTTTATGCTAATTATGTTTTATACACAATATATCTTGCTCATTATATTTGTAATTTAACCTTTTACATTTTCGTATTCTAGGATGTTTTAGAAATCATTGAACATCTAGCCATCAGTGGACATGGAGACAAAGTGGACCAACTGCTCCCCCACTTGCAAAAAGGTATTGGATACAATCAAGATGTATGCAATGTCATACTGAGATTACTTAACAAAGGACAAGAAGAAACTGCCAAGAAAATCATGAAAACAATGCCAAAATCAGCCACCATTGAGGATACACCATTCAAGGGCGCATTCTTTGTGAAGCAACTACTTAGACTTAACAAACCTGCTGATGAATTTATTGAAACCTGCAGGGAATTGCAGAATGAAGATCTGGTACCAAATGCCTTCTTCATTGCAACTGAAGGAGCTCTGCAACACGGCCAAGCAGAGTTAGCTCAGAAACTGTTCAAAGAACTTAAGAAAGAAGGTCTAGAAATCAGACAACACTACTACTGGCCGTTGCTAGTGCAAAAAGGAAAGGAAAATGATGAAGAAGGCCTTTTGCAAATTCTCAAAGACATGTCTAATGATGGCATTACTGTTACTGGAGAAGCCCTGAGAGATTATGTTATTCCTTTCTTGATCAACAAAGATACCCCACAGAAGGTCTTAACGAAACTACAAATCGCGAATATTCCAGCAATACATGGAGCAAGAAACTTGATTGTGGAGCTTTTAGATAGCGGAAACCTTAAACATGCAGCAGAAATTGCTGTGTCGTATCGTCCATGGGGCAACTATTCTCTTATTGCTAGGCCCCTCATCCATGCAGTCTCGAAAACGAGAGATATTGATTCTTTTGCAACAGTACTTCATGTCATCAGTAGCAGACCTCCAGTGAAGACTGAAGAAGACTCCGTCCAAGAAGAAGGGCAAAGCGAAGAAAACAATGACCTCCACGAAGTTAGTCGCATTGTTAGATCTTCAGTCAAAAGTTTGATTCAACCAGACTTGGCAGAAAAGCTTTTAGAAGCTATTTACGCTAAAGGCTTAAGGATAACCACTGACACAGCAGTATCCATTGAAGAGTTTATTGGAGAAAACATGACTACAAGTTTGTCACAGATATTAACCAAGCTGTCGACATCTGATATGGAGCCGGTTCCCATTGAGAATCAGCGCCGGTCAGGGGGCGTGCGCACCATCACTCAGATGGAGACGCAGCTTGCGCAGCTGAAGGCCAAGGGGCTCACCAACCTGTCCCGCTTACAGAAGCAATTACTTGTAGCATATATAAAACAAAATAATGTTAGCAAGGTGAACAGTTTCATAGAGGAGTTGAAAGCTTCGGACTTTGAACTAACAACGGCGACATTGGCGCAGTTATTTGAGTTTTACTGTGAAAATGATGAGATTGAAAGGGCTGAAGCATGTAAAGCACAGCTCGCTGTACAAGAGCCAAATTTTCACTTGCACAAGTTTAAACTAGTGCTGATGGCGTATGCTCTGATTAGAGCAAACAGATTTGACGAAGCTGCAGCTTATTTGAAGAATAACAAACTGGTGGATGCAGACGGCACAGGCTTCATGTTAACTTCAAAGTGCTGGCAGATGTTGAACACATTAGCAGAGCAGAAAAATGATGCTCAGGTAAGTCAACAGAAGAATTTACGGCTTTAATAATCAAGTTACGACCAACGTACCACTTTTAATAACTTTATAAACAACTATATGAATTTTAATGTTATCTAGATTTTAATCTGGGTCCTAAACGAAGTTAAAAAAATCTTCAGACTATAAACATAGTCATCGACAAAATGTTCAATAAAGTGAAAATAACTTTTTATAATTTCAGGTAAAAGAACTGACAAAAATTCTCATAGATAACAATTACATTGAGCCTACAAATGTTATACTGGGACCTTCAATCAAGGTGCACTTACTGAAAGATGATATAGATGGTGCCCTCAAAGAGTTCGAGCACAGCTGTAAACAATACAGAAGCACTCCATGGAAGGGAGAACTGATGAAGGCACTTATCATGAAGGAGGATGCTACTAAATTGCAGTGGTTGGCGGATCTTAGTACACAGGTATGATATTGTTTAACACCCGATTCAACCTTTATGTCGGGTCTGAAATACGCTACTCGCTGCGTAGTACCTCACCCCTAGCCCCCGCTGACACGTGAATGAGTTACGGTGCATGAAGTTTGAATCAGGCTGTTCTTGTGGTCTTCCATGAGTAGTGAAAACTTGCGTTTGGATATACGCATATACGGTATACCCTGCACCCTTCAGAACTTAAATGAGGCAAACCACAGTGCTGTTCAGGTCGCTACGTACTAGTCGAACAAAATATAAGTCACCAACAAAAAAGAAGTGAAAACTTTTGTTGCGTACTAGAGTAGAGTGAGTAGTTGGTGTAAATCACCAGCGTGCGGCTTTTGACTTTTATGAGCATTGATATAAAGTTTAAATAACAATAATTTTTTCGCGCTCCTGAAAAGCAATAATCTTGCATTTTTTAAACCACAAGTCTTTATTCGAACATATTTAAGACAGGTGTACAAAAAATAGGGTATTTTCCAATTTATTCAAAACTATTTTAATTTGAAGATTGGGACGAAATATGTAAAAGAAAAATAAAAATTAATTGATTGATATCCATTTACTCAATTAAAAACGATTCCAATGAAATTTATTTTTCGTTGTTTTGAATTTTCCGCCAAAACGCTCCACGTGTGGTCACGTGATGAAAAGTCATCTTGACTTTTTATCACGTGACCACATTTGACGTCAACTTTGTGTAAACTAAAGTAGTTGTAATCAAATGTCGAGTTTATAATTAACAAGATTATTTATGGATAGAAAGTGGTATTACTGGTGCGCGGTGCCTCTGTGCACAAATACTTCTAAAACTGCGCCAAACAAAGTATTTGTGCCGGTGCTGTTTACACAAAGCTGACGTCACGTGTGGTCACGTGATAAAAAAAGTCATCGTAAGAAGCGTTCTGGCGGTAAATTCAAAACAATGTAAATTAAATTTGATTTTAATTGAGAAAATGGATATAATTTTTTTTTCTGGTAAATATTTCGTCCCAATCTTCAAATTATAATATTTTTGAATAAATTTGAAAGTACCATATTGTGGTATTAAAGGGAATCTAGTCACGGGCTCGAAACTCACTTCTGGGCCTGGCTAAAAAGCACGCTGTCTCACCAGGCATCGTGTCCGACAGAGGTAGTACCAGTGATGAGCAGTTAGACGATAGTCTACACGCACAACGCTACTGAGTGAGGTGCAGGATTTATAGTAAAACAGGCGCGTAAAAATTCAAGAAAAGGCCTTCGGAAGATCGGGTTTTATGAAATAACTGCTGCATGAATCAATGACCCATAAAGTTTATTGAACTTTTCGTTATTTGAGGTTTGTCGGTACCGATTTGGTTTTGGAGATTTTACACTTCTTTTAGTTGGGAACAGTGGAGTCAAACACTCAAAAATGTCGACTAGATTCACCTTAAAGTTAGCTAGGTCCGTTGTTATCTAATTTAAAACTCTTCGATTTTCCATAAAGCTCATGGTTTATATTGTTTATATTATATCAGGTGCACGGCGAAGTGAACATTCTCCACGACTTGGTTCTCGCGTTTGTTGAGTGCGGCCGCTTGCGACAGGCGCGTCGGATCCTCGAGACTCCCGGCTTGCAAACCCGCCACCGACGCTTGGATGATGCCTGCCAGAGATATGTTGAGGTAATATACTGCTATTTTGAAACTTGCTTAGGGCTGAATTTACCTTACCTTTAGATAGATAATTATCTTTTTACCGTAGAAAATATTGACGGTCTGACGGTTCATGTATGGAAAAACTGACAAAAGTTCCAAATTTATCACCAGTTTATGCCTTATTCTATTATTATTACTAGGTATAAAAGTTGTCGGTGAAATTCGCCCTTAGTTAACTAAATAATCATTATCCCAATTTATTTGTGGTCGGCGCAGCATGTTTTCCGCTTCCGTACAAGTGCTATCATTTCTCTAGCCATATTAATAGTCACCCAATCCATTCATTGTTTGTTTCTTTGGTTCCCCCTTTAAAGCTATCATACTTACGTTTCGTATTACGATAATTAAATCACTTTATTTTTGTTTACAGGAAGGAAAATCAGAATATCTTGAAGGTTTACTCGAAGCTACAAAGGAACTGTCACACATTGACCGCTCTAACATCTTCTACCATCTGCTCATCACTTACTGCAAAGCTAATGAAACTGACAAGGCTCTCGGACTTTGGACCCTCCTGCAAGAAGAGGGCGAAGTGCCCAGCGACCAGTTCCTTGCATATCTCGGCAAGCATTTGAAATTGCAAAAAAGGGAAGTACCATTCATTATACCCGAAGACAAAACCAGCAAACTGGCTACGAAACAAGGCGAAGTGGTAGAAACCATCGGGACGCGAAGAGAACCATCGAAACAGACCAAAAACGATGTATCCACACATATCGAGACCATGACTAAGGACGGAAACCTGTCACAAGCAATGGATGTCGCTATGAAATCAATCGAACATGGAGTAATACCTAAAATAAGTGTCCTCAAATACTTACTAAAGTCTTTGGCTGAAGCTGGACATGTGGAAAAAATACAACAATTAGGCAAATACGTAAATGATTCACTGAAACGCCGTATTTCTTACGATGATAAGTTGACTTTGGCTACATTCAAGAGAGGCGCTGGTCCACAACATGTCGAAAATTTATTGCAGTCAGTAAAATCGGCTAAAACAGATGAGGAATTAGAAAATGTGCTAAGAAAGTTCCCAAGAAGTAGCGCGCTAGCATCTGTTGTTCAAGATAGCAAACTTATTGCTAAATGTAAGTATTGTGGTGAAATATGATCTGCCTATCATCATCATCTGCCTAGTCTTTTCCCATCTATGTTGAGGTTGGCTTCCCATCTAACCAGATACATCTGAATACCAGTATTTTACATGAAGCGACTGCCTATCTGACCCCCACAACCCAATTACTGGGTAACAGAATACCCCTTGGTAAGACTGTTTGACTTGCACGACTTTCGGGTTTCTGACGTACGGATCGTCAGAATGTCACGAATATCAAAGATCCACAAATGACAGCCATTGGTTCCGGCTGTCATGTGTGTGACAACTGGGACCAATGGCTTAACATGCTTTTCGAGGCACGGAGCGTAACTTGATCGATCGACCCGTGCGGCTGTTATTTAATAACCAGCCACATGCATAGCTTAGCTTAGAATTAAATATTTAGTTCATACTTATAAACCTCTCAGCCCATGAAAACCGGTAACCCAAATCTTTTACATTAAATTTATTTCATTTATAGGTACTGAAATAATCGACATTGCTGCAGAAAAAGGAAAGTGCCTGCCAGCCAATCTGCTATGGATGGAACTTATATTAGATGGACAGGACAAAGAAGCCGAAAAGATTTGGTCAAAATGGCTGTGTACGGCACCTGTCGTCGTATTCAGAAGATTATTGCAAGAGAGTCACTCTAGAAAAGAGCCAGAATTCATAAAAAAACTTATCACATTATTGAAATCAAACAAAGATTTATCATTGGCGTCCTTGGGAAATGCGTACTCGCGCCTTATCAATTATTATATTGTTGAAAATAAATCACAAGACGCTGAAGAAGCTTTGTCCGCGGCGTTAGCAATGGGCCTCAAGTCTGAACATTTGAACAAAACTACTCTAACAAGACTGAAGTCTGCAGTAGAAGAATCTGGAAGAGTGTTCAAGTACTCTATCTAATTCTAAATAGTGCCTATTAAGTCACGTTGCTTCGCATTTCAATATCAGCGTTCATATTTTGGTAAAGTATTTTATTTATAGAATATTGTACACTATCCACTACTTTGTTGTTATGTTATTAATATGTTGCTATTTAGTTTCCAAAGTATGTTTTACTACTACTAAGATATCAGAATGTATGTTTAAGATATCTTGTTTATTGTCGCCATATTGTAAAAGATTTAGATGATTATTCACTAAATACGGACATTAAAATTATGGATGTGAACAGAGTATTGAATTGCATCTGTAGTAGTTAATTTTAGTTATTAATAAATTATTAGTTAATAGTTTTCAAGTATCATTTTAATTAATTTATTCTTCAGAAAGCTCACTGTCTAAAATCTAGATATTGTAAATAAATGTATAATTAGTTGCCATTTACAAGCCTCCACAAATTGAAATACAAGCATACTGCATTTGTATTAAGGCTTATTGACTGCCAAGAGTAAGTCCATAAGTTATAAAATGGTACTAAAATCAATCCATAAGCAGATGTATATAGACACTGCAAAAACTTCTTACTGCTTCTAAGTAGAGGATCATGATCGTTCGTGTACCAGTGCAGGGCAGAAACATCCCATTCCTCCTTCCACTTATCCCTATCCACTGCTGTATGCATGTGGCCAATCCTTAAGAAATAAGTAAAACCGTGTCATATTCAAGGGTTACCTCCGCGTAAACTCGACCCAAATTACACTGTCTCATTCTCAGGATCACCCTTAGAGCCTGTCCACATCTCCACGTCACGGCGTCGTCAACGTGGAACGGTGCGGTAACGTGCTACGTTACGTTGCCGCGTCGTCGTGCTAGTGCACGGTACGGCAGCGTCGCCGTGGGACGGCGCGTCACGTCGTCCGACCTGGCTCGATTCGAATTCGATGCGCTCGCTCGCTCAGTCTTAGCGATTAGTTGTAATTTGTGAATACAAAATGTTTGACTGTGATTAATTGATTTCACTTGTTGAAGAACATCCAGTGCTTTGGGACAAGACAATCAATGATTTTAAGGACAATAACTTAAAAACAGAAGCCTGGAAGGATGGTTGTCGAATCATTTTTCCTGATTGACGACAAAAGCGATAAAGGAAAAGACGAGTCTAGGTAAGCACAAGTTTATTATTTTGTTAGTTACATTATATATTTTATTAGGTAGTAGTTGTTTATAAGTTACCTACGTGGGTCATTATTTCATTAATCAATATGAGATAATTTTTCGAACGTTTCTCATGTTTGAGATGCTTTTGTGAACTAAGTTTCGCAGGTAAAAACGACAGGACTTCAGGCGTTCTTTTGGTTCATCATAGATTTTTTATGTTATTTTACGATTCCGGTTAGAATAAAGTGTAGTTTTTTGTTAGTTTACCTTTCTTTTAGTACAAATGCTAGTATAAACACTCCCGAAATCTAGTGGGTCCAAAAAAAAAATTGTTTCCTTTCAATATAAATAAACTAGGAGTGGCTATAAAAATTATTTCAATTTTTGAAAACAAAAATTACTTACTAAACAAAATACTTGTTAAAGTCTGGTTTTTCAAAGAGAAACCACACTTTACCAACTCTTTAGATGTTCGATAACTTTTATGAATAAGGCCGTTATAAATGTGTTTCCTGTTGCCAAAAACCTGGAAAAAAAAAGATTCAAGGCGTTAGAGAACAAAGGGGGTATCAGCCTGGAATAAAGCGAAAGTATTCATGTAAGTATGTATATGAACAAGTTTATTAATAAGACAGTTTGTTATATAATAAAAGTCGCTCGTATAAACGAGTATGTACTATCGCTGTATTTCAGGTTGATACTCAAACCCTTTCCGTTATACACTGTAAAATATTATATTTATATAAATATACCTACCTACCTACCTACTGTAAATTAATTGGCAATATACCTATACCATGTCTTAAATATTTTGCAGGTAATGATGTGGTAAAAAAATGGACCCATACAAAAGACAATTTTACAAGATGTACATACCTGAAAAATTTTGAAACTTTTAATAAATCAGGATCTGGTGCAAAAAAAAAGCTAAGCAGTATCACTAGTATAAACAACTTCTATGCTGCAAATATAACTGACTCGAGCATAATGGAAGAAGACGAAGAGGAAGAGATAGAATATGAAAAAAAAGGTCACGTTACCAACCTACTCCACCAAATAGAAAAGCCAATGATGAAGTTGATTCTGAGATTCTCCGAACTCTAAAGGAAACAGAAAATAGATACCTGTCATTTTTTAAGGTCATATTACCATCATTGAACAAATTGGATGATCATCAAACCCTAATATTTCAAAGTCCTGTTTTACAAATCCTAACAGATTTTCACCAGATTCCTTATCAGTATCAAACACCAAGTGGTTATCAGACAGCTTCTCAGGATAGGTACCAAAGATCACAATCATCATAACAGACTTTGTTTGTTTGTTTGATTATCAACCAACACAAACTTTAACCTAACAATCAACAATGTCATCAAATCTTCCTAAAACACAAGCCCAAAGTAATATCTATCAACCAATCCCATCATCATCAAATCCCAAATCACCAAACCTACCTTTCGAAGAACTATCGAATGATTACGATGATAGATCAAATGCAACATTGGAATCAACATATATTATTATGATTTTTCTTGAAAATTAAGAGTTAAACATATTTTAAATTTAAGTAATCATAGCTACTTAGCTGATTTTTGTGAGAATAAAACAAATATTACTTAAAAATTGATTTTATTACTTACCATAAATTTAATCCCAACTTCTCCAATGGCCCTACAGGTTTTCTAAATATATGTTACTTTTGTATACGAGGTGTAATTATTGTTAACAACTCTTTATAACATTCTGAAATAACTGTGAAACAGGTCTCTGTAACGCTTCGTTTTAAAGATCTCCGTGGCCGCGCGGTTTTCCTCGTTTCAATGGTGCGGCCACGTTCAAACCCTTATAACTTTTTAACTATAACTTTGACAAATTTATGGTTTTGGGAATCAAAGTTACAAATGTTTACAAAATCTTGCTAGATTTTTTTTTTAAATATCGCCGTGGCCGCGCCATTGAAACGGACACACATGGATTGGGTTTTGGAATCGTCCATGACCTTAGCGCCAGCAAAAGGTTTTCTGCTCTCTTTAAGTTGGCAGGCCCATTATCAGAGGGATCACCCAGGGCGCAGCTAGTCCTTAAGCCCAAACTGTGGCGAAGTTCTAAAGGATGTCGTTGTGTTTATAAAATAGCATACTGAAGTTAATAATTGACTTGATAGTATTATTTATGGTGCTATTGCTTGAAAGGTCAAACTGCCATCGTGATCTTACTTACAGAATGCAAGCTAGAGCGGCCGCAGCGAGCTAGAAAAGTAGAGTATCTTGTCTTAGATCCGATTTCATCGAAGAACGAGCTCGAAAATAGGAACATTCAGGGCCCAACGATTCCCCGCGGAATCTTACATCGTGTTTTGTAGTAACCAATGTAACGATTATGGAATCGAAATGTCATATTCTGTATCTTCCTTGAGAATTCGTCGATATTTATTAGCAGATGTCGTGTGTGATTTAGATCACAATGCAATAGTTTAGTCTACATAATGAAAACAGGCATTCAAATGACCGCCAAAGAGAAAATTTTACTTGCAACATTTCATTACACTAAATAATCATAATCTGTTTCGTTTTGAAACAGAGTGCTAAACCATTGGTTTCGAAGTAAGGAACTGTTAAGTGGTCATAGTGAATCAGGGCCCTGGACCGGGATGGGAATATTTTACTGTGATTTTACTAAGCAAATGCAAGAGCGAGCGAAGTTGGTTAGAAAATTCAGTAATGGCACCCTGAGTCCCTGACTTTGATGAGTAAGTGACATTTTCTGTGTACCTCTCTCTCACAGAGAGGTGGCCTGTATCCTAGCAGTGGGAACGTTATAGGCAGATTATGCATTACATTATGCTATGCACTCCGGCCATTTGTTGGTCTGAGGCTATGCAAGAGCAAGCTCTTGCATAGCCTCAGACCAAGCCTCAGAGCATATTTCAAGAAATATGGGCAGTGCAGCGACTTTAGTTTGAGCTTGAAGCCTTGAAAGTATATACCATGGATTTATGTATCTGGTACATACTAATTACATATTTACTTGAAGCCTTCGTAAGTCAGAACCAAAAATAACTTACTAATTTCATCGAAATCGTTAGCAAGTCACTGCGTGTGTACTTAGCATTATCACCGGTCACTATCCTCCTATGATAAAAGTGTCTAACTTCCGATAGTAGTTATTTCAGTTTATTTGTAATGCTTCGTGAAATAATATTTTTTTTCTAAACTTCGTCTAATAGTTCGTATTGTTACATTATCTTAGGCTGTTTAATGTTTCCAAAAAAACTAATTTCTGAACGAGACGATACGAGAAAAACTATTGGCGGGAAAAAAGCGTCACTTCTAGGCGATAAGTGCGAAAATTTTCTTTCCCGCGCTCTTTCAATACTCTAAATTGCCTGCTGCACTGCGAAAAGTTGTAAAATTATTTCGTTATTCAGATTTTAGAAAAATGTTTTATCCAGTAGATTCTTTGAAAAAAGGCGGCCGATTTTATTTGTGTTGGCTCGCAGATTCAGGGCCATTAAGTTTTGTTACTATTACTCACAAACAGCTTTGTTCGCTAGATATTCGAATAATATGGTAAGTTACAATAGTGACAATTTTATTTGTAGTAGTAATTGTTTTGCCTTTGTTTACTTAGCATAAGCATAATCAGCCTATAATGTTCCCATTGCTGGGACACAGGACTCCTCTCTGTGAGAGGAGGGAGCAGGCCGTAATCCACCAGGCGAGCCCAGCGCGGGTTGGTAGATGTCACATGTCTCCGAATTTTTGGTTCTAGGACATGCCGGTTTCCTCACGATGTTTTCCTTCACCGTTTTGAGAGCAGTGGTTATGAAATAAATTTACACAATAAAGCGCCTGTCTGGGTCCGAACCTACGACCTACATCTCGTAAGTCACGGCCATTACCACTGGGCCACCATTGTTTACTTAACTGTACTTATATTATTTCCCTTTTAGTGACGATTTATTAGAAGTGGCGACGAACGAGTCTGGTCGTCCCGCCAACAGGTTTTCCCTGCGCCTGAGCTCTCAACTTCTTAGAGGATTAGCCAGACTATACCAACGAAAGGCTACCGTTTTCTTAGGTAAGCTGTAGAATATAAAGAGGTATTTTCTGTAAAGTAGGTTTAAGGGTAAGTACCTATTGAGAAACTTACTGTAAGTAAGTACCTTCTTACCTATGGATTTATAATGTTCTGTTTCAGGTGAACTATGTATGATCAATGCAAAAGTTATGAAACATTTGAAGAAAAAGTAAGTAGAAATGATTGTTTATTAGATATATTATTTATTGGTTACATCAACTCCATTAGGTAATTAATATAAATAGCTGCTTAGCAAAACTTTAAATGAACTATTATCCTATTATCACAAATGATTGAAGTAGTTAGTTCTTAATCCTAGTGGTCACATTAACAAATGTCATTGTCTTAGATGGAATATCCATAAGAGAGAGGAAAGTGAAGAAGAGAGGCGCCCACAGCTCCAACCACTGGCGATTCAAGAGATAGTTGAAGAACAACCTGAAAATGAACAGAGGATTGAGGAAATGATACAGGTTTATTCTGAGTTATTATTAGGGAGACAATAGTCTAGGGTCTAGGCAGAGATATAAATCATCTAGGTATATCTCAGTATCAGTAAGCAGTAAGATATTTAGCAGTCAAACCAAATAGTGGTTTTAATTTACAGCATTTTAACAACCTACTAATTGAATAATAGTTAGTACCGTATTTGTATGCAGTGACAAACTAAACATACTTCCCATAGATTAATGATCAACTGAATTCTTTTTGGTACAACTTTTATAGCTAGACAGCTACGCTTCTATTAATTCTACTAACAATATGATTGCTTACAGCAAAGTGGCAACGTGGTCAAAAATATTGCTGATATAACACTCAAAGAAGAAGCCATAGCTGAAGTGTTACTGCCACCAAATGTAAGTGCTCTCATATATTATTCTTCATAGTAATTATGTCCTATCTTCAATCATATCCATCAGAAAGGCAAACAGGGCATGCTGTAATGTGAAAAGGAACATGAAGACACACACATCAAGCAGAACTCTTATTGGGGGTTATCAGATATGTAGGTACTAACAAAACAGAATGGGATAAGCAGAAAATACTGTAGGTACCTTACAGGTACTGGAACTGTCTTAATGAAGCTACTTAGGTAGGTACACTTAATCGACATTTACACGGACGTAATGAAATCCCGGCGGGATATTTTCGATCTCTGGATTATTAACTTTCGGTGTTAAACCGAGTACCTATTGAAAATTAGCAGAGTGCATCTCAGAGCGTCAAAAACAGTGCGCGTAAAAATCCCGCCGCGATCTTATTACGTGTGAATGTCGACTTAGTTTTAATGATGCTATCTCGTCTTTATTTTGAACTGAGGCAAGGTGAGGTGAGATGAAAGTGTAAATTAAATATCGTTTTTGTTTTTTTCGCCTTCGTCTCTTTCCTGCTCCAAACCTTGGTATTTGGACCAAAGCAACGCCAGTGTGCCCTCGTCTTGTTTGATTAGAAACTCTTTTCATCGAAAACTCACGCTAGGTATCTCACTAAAGGTGTTAGGGGAACGCTTCCGAAGCCAGAACGTAGGTAAAAAACAACGTAAATGCAAACTGATACCAATAACCTTTCGCCTTACCTATACTAGTTATTTTGCTTCAATTTAAAACGTTTGACGCTTCTGTAATGTTTCTACTTATTTTATTTTGGCGGCGCTTTACAAAGGATGCCTAAACCTAGTCGTCGCCTGGACTTGGGGTCGAGCGCGGTTATTTATGTGAACCTATCAGCTGATTTTTATTTTTGAATACATTGCTTCGTAGTTGTAAAAAAAATGATTAATATCAAATAATAAGGATGCCTAAACCTAGTCGTCGCCTGGACTTGGGGTCGAGCGCGGTTATTTATGTGAACCTATCAGCTGATTTTTATTTTTGAATACATTGCTTCGTAGTTGTAAAAAAAATGATTAATATCAAATAATAAGGATGCCTAAACCTAGTCGTCGCCTGGACTTGGGGTCGAGCCCGGTTATTTATGTGAACCTATCAGCTGATTTTTATTTTTGAATACATTGCTTCGTAGTTGTAAAAAAAATGATTAATATCAAATAATGGTCTCACAACATAGTGTACAAAAAATGCTAAAAAAATTGAGTAAAAATTGAAAACAAAATATAGATTTTTTGACGGTATGTACTATATCTTCATTTTCGAAAGCGTTTCCCTTACACCCTATATTATTGTTCGTCTCTTATATTATTACTCATATATTAGTCTTAACACTAGGTTACACCTAAATGAATGCCTACTTAAAAACGCGCTGCTGGATGGTCAACACTCGGCTCAGCGCCGTTAGTTGAAAATAAAACAGCGCGCATTCATTTATATGTCGTCTTGTGTTAGTGAAAGCGGGCAGATATAAATCTGAGGCTACCATCCCGCACTGCATCCGCGTGCACACTATCATTCAAACAGCGTCAGTAAGCATCTGTGCTACTGGAGAGTTTGTTGCGCCATTTCTTCCCAGCTAAAGCACTAGGACGTGGTGAAGGGCGGGCGTTTCGGAGTACTGGCTTATGTAATTTTGACGTTCGAAAGTCCTGATTCTCATTTGAATAAATGGTTCAAATGAGAATCAGAATGGTTGGTTTTGATTTCATTGGTCTGGCATTAATGCTGAAAGGGACTTTTTGGACGCAGCCTTGACCACTGTCGCTGTTAAAATATTGTTTTCATTTCTTTTTCATTTATGTTTCTTCACGCCAAATGAATGGTACCCGTTTCAATGGCGCCACGGGCGTACCAATTAAAAATGGCGCCTAGGGCACGCATCACATTTGCGTCCCTTTGTAAATTATCTTCTCGGTCTACACTGAGCAAAGCTAACCCATTACAGCCTTCAATAACGAAGGTATACATTTATTTTAACTTACTAAAAATTCGCTTGCAATGCTGCAATTTTAAGAGAATTTGAATAGAAATAGACAATCTGAGTTAGGTTAGGTAATAGTATGAATTGGTTAATTGATGTTTTTTTTTAAATGTAATAACGCGACTTTTTGCGCCCCGCTTCGATAGGAGTGACACTACGCCGACAGACTGAACACCGACAAGACTTTACTTCGACGGTACTCTTTACCGACAGGGCTCATCCTTGCGCTATTACTAAATAGTAGCGACGTAAAATGTAGATACGGTGCGGGAGGAAAAGGTCGACTGACGCACCAATCGCTGCGGTCGGATCAGCGCTAGCTACCTCATACCCCGCGTCCCGCTTGACCACCAAAAGACCCAAATCACCCAAAAAACTACTTCTGCGCATATAACGACTCTTGCCAAGTTACGTGCCGGGGACTGTGGCAGTTGCCACTAAAATGGAAGTAGCGCTTGTCGGCCGCTACCGCGGCACCGCTCGCTTCGCTCGATCGGCTCGCGCGCGGTTGGTCGCAATTCTAACCTATTACCTACCTGATGAGCCCTGTCGGCGAAGAGTACCGTCGAAGTAGTCTTGTTGGTGTGACTAGTTACGCCACTGAATGGCGCGGCAACGGCAATATAAAAAGCAAAATCTACCAAGATTTTGTAAAAAATAGTAAAAGTTGATTCCCAAAACCATAAATTTGTCAAAGTTATGGTTAAAAAGTTATAAGGGTTTGAACGTGGCCGCGCCATTGAAATGCGGAGAACCGCGCGGCCACGGGATCTTTAAAACTAAATGTTGCCTAGAGAACTGAAATTTGGGTAAATAATAGAATGAATTTGTAAAAAAATTGAAAAATCCTGAATGACTATAACCACGGCCACGCCATTAAAACGGTGAAAAACACGATGTCGCCTATATCTAGCTGAAAAAGCATCGCAGACGTCTGAAGTTTTTTGTAAAACCTAGATTTGAATTTGTCAAAATTAGTAAAAATACAACAAAAAATCCTAGGTTTATAATTAAAATATAAATCTAGGATTTTAAATTTTTTTTTTTTTTACAAATTCAATCTATTATTTACATTAAAGGGGATAGAACCGACCTGGCATATCAACCCGCCGCCATTATTTTTTTTCGAAAGTGGTATGTATGCGTAGAGCATAGACTAACAAAAAATATCAAGTAACATGGTACCCCAAATTGTCACGTTACCGAGATATTTAAAGGAAAAGATCGACATAATTATGAGTACGATACGGCAATAATTAAAAATAGACTGAAATTTTTACAAAATCTTGGAAGTTTATTTTAAAATAATCGCCATGGCCGCGTCATTGAAACGGACACAAATTAATGTTATTCTGTCTTTCTTTCCTTCTTTTATATCTCAGGATGGTTTCGGCGAAGAGAATCCGGACCAAGCTTTCCAGTTTCTTCAAGACCGCACTCTCGAACAGATGTTGGTACAACCAGACACGTCTACGGCGCATAGCGGTCTAGAAGTCGCGCTTGATATCACCGACAAGTCACACGACAAATCGCGATTGATTCACGAGCCCGCACAGATGGAGAGGATTTCGGAAAATGACGTCACGCTGTTCAGAAAATGTATTGGTTTCTTATGTTTCAAAATAAACTTTAATAATGATAGAAATGATTACCTACGTATGTTCAGTTATTTATTTATGTAACTGAATGAATTATGAACTTATGTACAAGATTTTTGTTTTAGCTACTGGAGAGGAATTGATGCCCGAATTTGAGAAAGGTAATTCGAAATCGGTTCTTTCGAAACTTTATCTAACTATTCATGGTAGAGACAATAGTTTAATTTTATGTAGAAACACTGCACTGTCATTACAACAAAAATGTACATTATAGGTACCCACAGCGTCATTATGTGCTAACCCTTCAAGTTTTAAAATGTTACACTGCTACAACATTAAATCCTTTACGAATAATCTATAGAATACTTCAAAAAGTGTTTATAGTTTTGACTTGGATTCGAACCATCGCATCACCGAACGTCGTCATAACTACTCATACCGGCAGTTTGACAAACTAGCCAGCGAGCCCATATGAATTGCGATGAAATTTTTATAGACCATCGTCCGAGTAACTTCATCTTTAGGTCTCTGTCTAATCGATAGTCTATGTTATTTGAGGGTATCCATAAATATAACTTGTTATGTTTTGTCTATAAAATTAATCCCTACCCACAAGTTATAATTACAACGTTTGATGTATACGTTCACTTAAAACGGCTGTATACATATTACACGATATGACAGATCACGTGACATTTCATTAGTTTATGCCAATCTAAGATATTTCTAGCGCTTCCTATTTTATCGTTTGTACTAGATGGATACCACTTGTCTACGGACCCGTTTGTGTCAGTTGGCAAAATAATTATGTATAATAAGTTATCTGTAAATTATCAAATCAAATTGTAAAATGTTTGTAGTAAAATAAGATCAAAGTTTTGTTAAATAATAGCAATAATAATTGATATGTAAGTATTTAAATTTTCTTGATTTTTTTATTCTCTATAAATATTACTAAAACAAAATAGAAAAATACTTTAAGTATATAAAAATAAAAAATTGCATGTCAAAAAGCACATTTCGTGCGAAGGATTCAAACCTCCAATCTTATGCACGTCAAGCGGTCTTTAACCTCCGATCTAAGTAGCGTGGAATGACTCCTCGTAAATGTTAACCATATTCACTAAAACAGTACAGTAAGTAATAAAAAGTATTTGCAAAATAGGTACAAAAGTAACTTTGGCCTAGCACGGATTTGAACGCACGTCTTTTGGAGGGGTACCCACTTAATGGAGCTGTGCCTACAGACGCCAGTACATCAACTTACCCCAAACTGTCAAATTTTCCTAATTGAACACGAACCTTATACCAATATAATAAAGTTGAAAATCTATCAAAGAAATTTGGCAGATTGGGGTAACTTGATGTGCTGGCGTCTGTACATCTAATCCAATATCCACAACACATCCTTCAAATAATTCATTCATTTCATACCCATCCTTCCAATTTTTTTCAATTTCCTTGATACTACATCCTTAGCATTCCTACAGACATTCCTGAAATATCTGAAATTCCGCCTCCCGAATTGCCTGTCCCGGAACCACATAAGTTAGTGTTATTTTTTTTAGTACAGAATTCGAGTGTATATTTTCCTTTCCTTATATAAAAACTTACAAGTGACATAACGAATTAGGTAATACCTGTATTCCTCGCAGGCGTAGGCAGATACTACACACACACTGTTTGCGAGTAGATCCATGTGATGTGGTAATAAACCCCCTAATTGCGTTACATACTATCAATCGGAGTATTTACAAAAATTTTGAAGGATATTGCAAATCCATTGCTTCATATGTTCGAAAAATTTGTCTGCTCAACGACGTAAATAACGCAATGCATGTTCTTGAACTGTCCAAATGAAAAATCCATTCCTACTATTCGTGTGTTACACAATAGGGTATTACACCAATTTTTGAAGTGTCTTAATTAGTATCTAGAGTGCTGAAAAAACACATTTTTATTTAATCGATTGATGCCATAAAAATTCATTGAAATTTTTCATTTTAAAATTGCGCGCGCTTAATTTGACGAAAACGCTGGACGCCATATTGCTCTGTAGGTATGACGTCAGTTTGCTATATAAACAAATGCGCTGATATTGTTTGATAATTTAAAAATTGAAAAAAATAGTTATTTTTCTACTTGGTTTTCTGTTCCTGAATGCAAAATAATATTTACTTAGGTTACGAAAATAATAATAGTACAAAGTTGCTCAGTTGACATGCGTATGACGTAATAACATGGCAGCTACTATTTCATGGTGGCCAAAAACAGATTAAAATAACTAAAATCTTGAAATTGTATTTTAACATTTATGAGGCAATTTACTTGCATCTATCATACTTATTAAGTTTTATTCTATCTAGGCCTCAAGAAGAACCAGTGGTGGAAGCTCCTAGCAATGTTGTCGAAACTGAGCCACCAAAAATACAGGAACTCGTGGAAATTGAACTAGAGGTAGGTATAGTCCTTAAATAAATAGGCTGAATGTAGGACCACTTGTGCCCCGTTAAAGATTATCTTAGCCTGATAAAGTGTATTTATTATAAGGTATTAGGAGGTACCTTTAGTCCGAAATTAAAATGTAGAGCAACTTGTGTCCGAATTTGTAAACATGTTAGGTATATTGGTCTCGACTCGGCCTGGCAATGTGTGTCGTAACAGACTAGGTACTATAAGTTGAAAACGTGAATTTGTTGTTGTAGTCACAACATCTCTAAAGGCTCCTTTTGCCGTCGGGTTTTTACCGTGCGGGTATGCTGATGCGTTATCAGGCCGCCGCCGCACAGTGGGCTGGGATTACAAGGTTGGGTCTTAAGAGATCAAATGTATTTTTTTGGTATCTAGGCATAAATTTAAAACGTTTTTACTCTTTGACTTTTTTTAATTTAACGAGTACTTTCGGAGATATAGCCATATCAAATTTGTATGAAGAGTTATGTTATTTTAGTTAAGCAATTTATTCCAATTAAATTGAAATTGAAAATAATGTAGGTATACTAAACGGCCTGAAAACCTGAATACCTACTTAGTTCTTTAAAAAAAAAACAATGTTCGACATTTTCCACCACCATAGGTAGGTATGACGTAATTTGTTTTGAGACTTATTTCCGGGAATCAAGGGATAAGAGTGCGCGAGCGCAACAACAAGTTATGACGTGTCGTAACGTGATTGGTGCAACGATAGGGTATCTACGGAATGTTCGGTTGCATTCAAACGTACTTCAGTGTTCTATTACCCACCATAATAGACGCACTACCCCCACACATTCATTACTTACTTATTTGCTATTTTGTATTTGTGAAAATGTTTGAAAATTTAGTGACAAACCTTGATCTTTTCGTTATTTTAAAAAAAACAGTGGCAGTATTAAAAATAATGACAGTTTGTGTAGTGAGATAAGGTCTAAATTTTTAGTCGAATTAAGTGATGATCACGAAAAGACCTTAAAGTTGTTTTATGCAAAATTTTGTTATAATTTAAATGGAAGATGGGAAAACGCTTATCGTAAAGAAAATATATTCAGAACTAAAAATAGTGAATGGTTACAAGAAAACATAATATGGCCAGACTTTATTAAGTGTTTAATAGGCAGTAATGAAGATCAACCAGCACCGAGTACATCAACTCAGTATGTATCACCATCAAAAGTTTCTGTCGGTGTCTCCACCGAACAAAGCCCAAGAAAACCTTTTTATGAATTAGCGCCTAAACAGAAAAAAAGGCGTGCAGAAAACTTTCATTTATCTTCGGACGAAATAAAATATGCATATTTTGAGCAGTTGAAAGCGGATGGGAATGAGGAGGTTGCTAAAATACTAGAACATTTACTAAAGAATCCCCAAGATGTAAAAAAAGTTAAAAAGTGCAAAAAAAGTGCAAGTTTAAAGAAAAAAAACCTGTGTTTTCTCCGAATGAGGCTTTAGGGTTATTTTTATCACTTAAGCTGACCAAGTGGCAATACAATACTTTAAGAAAAAGTGTTAACGAAAAAGACAGTAGTAATATATTTCCATCTTATTATCAAGTGCAACATGCGAAACAGAAATGCTATCCACCAAATGATGCTATTACAGTGAAAGAAACCTCAGCTAAAATAAAGTTACAAGCCCTATTGGATATAACGACAACAAGAATAATGACGTCACTCGTCATAGATAGTGGTTGTAAAGAATTTACACTAATCAGTAAGTGGGGATTTGACGGTGCTTCTAATCAAGCCAATTACAAACAAAAAATGCAAACAGACATTTTGCATTCGTTAATGTGGATACCCTTGACAGTGATTAAATTAAAACAGTGCAGTGGCCAGTAGTGATTGTGATTTTTACTTATTTATTTATTTATTTTATTAGTCCTTAGTGGATGAGGCCTAAAGGGGAGACCACTACATAAAAAAAACGCACCTAGTTCTTAACCTATATGGTGGTGTGGAATAGAGAACAAAATTTGAAATTGCGACCAAATCGCAGAAAATCGCAACCCGAGAATAGGCGCTAAAATAGGACAAATATACGTACTATGCATACGTAGAGTCAATTCTTTGAGAAAATTTGAGAATTTCGAGATTTTCACATTTTTTTCTTTTGCTTCATACAAAAATTACTTTGGATATTTATAACTCCGAAAATACTAAGTTATCTGAACGACCCTCATAGAAATAATTACTTATAATCGATAGATAAATCCAACACAATATTTAAAATTTCAGAAAAAGAAACTTTTTTTTTTTAAATGCTAAGTCCTTTACCGGCCCGTTTCAGCCCACTGTGCGCCGCCGCCGCACCGGCACTTGCCGCAGAAACCGAGAATGCGAAGCCTTGTGTACCTATAGTAGTAGCCTTTACGCATCAGACACTGCTACACTTCATGTCCTGAGAACTGTTTGGTGTAGTGGTCGTTTAGACTATTGTCTTTTCGAACATTACACCAACGAGTGCTCACGACCTCTTGGTGGTTCGTGGTCCGTAATAGCTAGACCTTCATAATTATGTTTTCCTCCTTTCGTCTATAACATTTTGGCATTTGGTTCGTTTAGGAATTGGAAGAAGGTGCATCACAACCGAAAAGGCGCAAGTTTAGAAATAAATTGATTGTCGATAAGAAGACGAAGATTGGCTCAAATTACTTGAGAGCTAGGATTGAAAATCCTTTGGTGGAATTACGATGCGAGGTAAATAAAAGAAAAACATAAAAATTAGTTGACGGACTTTTTAGAATATCTACTTTAAAAAAATTGTAGTGCGATTTTGATAAGTTATCTGTGCTCGTCCAAAAGGTTCTAGTCTAGACTATCAATATCATTTTCTTAAAACTACCCTCATTTTCTTAACAAAGGACAGTTCAGACGACATCATTTTCATACGTGTGCCTGCGGAGACATATTTTCGGCGACCGTGTCACGGCGGTGAAAAGATTATGTCAAATTTTGGATTCCCTATTTCGCGCCTTTTCTCCCGGAATCTTGGAGTCGTCTCAGCACAGCCCCTAGCGGATAGAGAACTGGAGGTAAGACAAACAGGTATATCTTACTTGCTTTAGACAATTAACACGCCAGCTCACTAAAATTATCTCAACTCATTTACCTAGTTTTTAGTTGTGTGTGTTGTTGTGTTGTGTGTTTTAGTTTTTTTTTAGATGTTTGTTCTAGAATTTAGAGTTTGTCTCTAGTTCTATTAACATCCTCGTTTTTTACGTAACGATTTTTACGATATTTCTTCTCGAAAAACAGTGGCCCTAGTGTGAGTTTCATTTAACCATCTCGATCAAACACATCAAGCGCATTCGGCGCTCCGATTGGTCCGTCATCAATCCAGGACCAATCGGAGCGCCAATAAACGCGCTCGAAGCGTTTGATCGAGATGGTTAAATGAAACTCACACTAAGGCCTCTGATCCCTCAAATGATTATTATCATAGTACCTACCTATCAACCTATTTACTTTAATGGTTCCGACATTCCCAGTTTGCTCATCGCTATTAATGTGTTTCTAGCAATCCGCGGAAACTGTACGACAAAAGTCCCCGGGTCCTTTCCCGAGATCAATGCTCGAGAATATAGATGAGGAGCAAGAGACGCCTCTCGTTCAAGACAGGCCCGACGTTCAAGTTAAACCGCGTATTTCCGAATTGAATGAAATGCTTAACGCGTCTGAACCTCAACACGTCAGTATCCAGATGGAGCTGGATATCACGGATATGCTCACTCAGAAGGTGGAGACGCTGTCGCAAGCTCGCAGGCGAGCGGCGGCACCCGATATTGTCGTTGAAAGCGTACGTATGCAATTTTTAGGTCTAAGGGTAAAATATTAAAATGGTTAATTATTACACGCTAACATAAATGTCAGTCCCCAGTTCGTAGTACCTACTACATACACATATACAACGAGTAACATAATTAACGCAAGACCTCATACACCCCAATTAGAGTATTGACTTACATAATACGATGACCAAAACTATTTTTTTTTTAAAGCTAACAGTTGTTATTAAGAAAAACGTGTCGACCCAAGCATTACTTTATGCATTTAAAATTGAGTCTTATTTCTTCTGAAATAAGATTGAATTTTTTTTGGCTCAATCAGAGCTAGGTATGGCAAAATACATAATTTATAAAAAACCTTATATCAAAAGTTACTGAAATCGATTCAGTAGTCAATTAGGAACAAACTACTTTCAGGTCTTGTGTCCATTCTGTTACACCTTGTATACATAAACTCACACGTGACACTGGCAGAATATTCGGCATCGGCACAGTTGACAAACAAGGAAAAAAAAAGTCACGCCTTTTTCGCATGGTGGTAGGTAGAAACTACAGAACGCCACCTGCAATCCATACATACTCCATTTGCCTCGTTTACGTTCCCTTTAGTTTAGTACCAACTAGTCAATTTAGAACGATATTGGGAATTAAACATCCATAATATAATATTTTATTTACGTTTGCAGCCGAAACGACAACGCTCTATCGGCTATGTGTCATTTCGAGAGAGTCAGCTGGCTAAAGAGCAGTCACTCCATGTACCACTCGCCCCGTGTCCCGAGTTTATCACAGGTAAAGAACATTTTCAATCTAAAGTAAAATGCAGTATGTTCATAATTATAATTATCATAATTAAATTCATAACAAGGCGTATTTTCCGCCTGTAAGTACAGGTACACCTACACCGACGGACGAGCCTATTGTCACTAACCAGGCACACATCCAAACTCCAGACTGTTATTGAGAATTTTCTGTTGGAAACATTAAATAACTCATCCCAGGGATCGAATGAATTTGAAGGCCATACGTTAACAAATTATGCGTAACATTAAATAAATAATAAAAGTAAGGAGGACATCCTGTCCATCAGACTCGCAAGTATAACATTGAATCAAAGCACAGTTGCGCTTGCGACCCGTAGTCCAACGACGCATTCAATCAATTCAGTTATAAAATAAAAATGTGGTATTACCGAGCTTCGCTCGGTTTTTGTTTTTTGGTTTGACGTTTTCTAAAAATGAAACCTAGCTAGATCGATTTATCGCCACCGAAAGCTACTGCATAATAAATTTAATGAAAATCGTTGGAGCCGTTTCCGAGATTCAGATTATATACATATATACAAGAATTGTTCGTTTAAAGGTATTAGATACTACGTTTTCAGAAGTAGACGCAGACAAGGAAAACGTACCGGCAAATCTACAACAACCCCAAGATGCGGAGTTGATACTCTCATCAAAACTGCAAGAGGCTGGACTAGCAGATATTATACAGCCTTTGGTTCCGGAGGTTGAAGCACACTCACAAACACAGCGAGCTCTGACCACGACTCGAAAGTCTGGGAGTGAGCGGTCAGAAACTCCTTTAGGAAGTCTAGATAGGACGAAGGTGTCCCTGGGTGACTCTGAACAGACCACCGACTCGAAGAGGTTTATACGGTATGTATGTTTTTTTTATATAGTGCCTTTTGAGGCTATGGTGCTGCTATAAAACACAATTTCTTACTATGTATTCGTTATTGCGCTTATAAATGAAAAAAACCACTTATCCGATTTGACGTAAATTTATTTTTGTTTTCTCTGACCAGCTAGTAGTACTTTATCCATTTTTATACAGTGGATCTCCTTTGTGGTTCTTATAATTTCTTATGTTTGGTACAGTGATCAGTGGGGAACCGAAGGAACAATGATTAAAATCCTGAAACATATCAAAGGTGGTCTTCAACCAGTGACTGTGAGTAGCCTCCTTGATAAGGGTCCCGTCATATCTGGGTACAGACGCATCATCGTTGCGCGGTGCTTTACGTCAATACTCAGTAAGTGTATTTTATTTCATATTATTCTAAACTAGAACTAAATTCAATGGCTTATATGACAAAGTTAAAATATCATTGCTACCAGAAAAAGTAGGACCTCTTTGTTACAACTCTCAAAAATCAACTTGAGACTACATAACGCATATGTAGGAAGTCCAGAAAAGATGAAGGTAAATTATCTAAGAATATGAATTCAAGTAATAGATTATTATTTATTTTATTATTTTTACGTACACACAGTAAAATACATACGAGATACGGCATAATTAAACATTTGAGTACAAAGGTACTGCCTAGGTCTTAAACTAAAATATACTACACATTTAATGCAGGAAATTAACAAATACTTAAATAAAAACATATTGATAAAATATATTAACAATTATATATACACAGGAAAAGTTTTTATTCATTGCGCAAACTTTAACCATGAATTCAGCATACCATACTTAAGTGGTCCCCAATCCGCCTTCGCAGGAACACTCGGATTTTATGTCTCTTCTTCAACATCTTACACAACCTTTCTTATCCTTCCTACCTGCGTGAGCGTTTTTCTTACGCTCGCCCTAGCGTCCTTAAATCCCATCCTCATAAAACTGATCTTCGTTCTTTCTATCTTTTCTTTTATTGATCACTGAAACGTTATGTACTACTCTTTTCAGAATTAAAGCAACATGGCTTCATCAATGTGAAGAAAAACCCTGATACACTGGAAATAGCAGATGTAACTTTGGGGCCAAAGTTGACTACCTTGAATGATTTGTAGATTTCCTGATTTTTACATTCAGTTTATAAATAATTAACTATAAAATACTAGTAGTTTGTATTATTTTAACTCTTTGTTATGATATTTTTAAGTGTAAATGTTTGACCACCAGATGAAGATGTTGCTTCGTAACATGCAAAAAAGATTATTTCGCCAACAATAGTGACTGACGACCAAAATCTAAATCATATTAGAAATTACTGAATTTTTTGCATCTTGTTACCCTAGTTAAATAAATTACTGCAATTAAATTACCACCTAAACCACTATAAGTGCCATAAAATTTGCCTGTGGCAAAAGTTAAAGCAACAGCAAAAGTTGCGCTGTTAAACATGTTTAGCTTCAATTTTATTGTATGCCACAGGCAAGAAACTTGGATCGTGTAAATGGAGCTATGGAAATTTTAGAACGTTAGCTCTATATAGTGCACGGCCGCCTTTTCGTAGCCACTCAAACTTGGTCGGTTTATACATGTATTACGGTTGTTCTGGTATTTTTATTATATCTCGTTTATTATTTAGTGTAATGAGCTGAAATTTTACATGTGATTTGTTGCATTAATACACTAAATATCGGAATATGTTTTATTCTTCTTTTCCATTAAAAATCCTACAATCGGATGTCATACAATATAGTGGTCCAGTCGCAGTAAATTATGCCATTGCTCATTAATTACATAGAGCACATAAATGAAACATGAAACAAATATACGTTAAAAGTTAGGCTCTAGACTTCCTATTTTAAGTACTTGGACCTAATAACCTTATTTTACGTGCATATCTTCTGAACGGTATATTTTTCCAAATTCTGTTTTCACACGCTATATACACAAATTCAAAGCAACGTGCGTAAAAAATTACAACTTTGCACTAAACTGTTTTATATGATTTTCATCAAATAGCCAAACGTCAGCGCAGCGGAATCTTGATAATCAACGCAGTTTAATGAGAATGACACACAAATTTCATTTAAACATACATATTTACCTCTCGGTACTAATTATTGAATGTATTTTTTTTCTTGTACGGATGACGTATATGGTTGGATGCACAAATTTGTATTTACTATACATAATACGACGTCATACACTAAATAGTGGTAAAATCCATAGAGAATGCTGCTGCCCATGCGATCGCCAACCCGCCTGCCAAGCGTGGCGATTATGGCAAAACCCCCCTTCTGGGGGTCCTATGTCCAGCAGTGGACGTCTTTCGGCTGAAATGATGAATGATGATACCTACACTAAATATCTGCTAAACTGAAATTAAGAAATTCGAATTTTTTCCGCTGCGACAAAATAAATTCGGCGTCATAATTATATACTTTGTTTGGTAAAACACAAAATTTTATGGCAATAGTGTTCTATTTTATGATGAATTTTGGCTTTGTAATTGTGATTTAAATAAATACGTTTTAGTGGGTAATAGATTTTCAGCTGGTACTTAACAATTTTAGATTTTCATAAGCTTTCATTATTTGGTGAATGTTTTCTTTTTTGGTGTTTACTATTATTGAGATGGTAGTTTTGGGATCTCAAAGTTTATTTGGTGGTCATTATATTTTATCCAATATTTTATAGGGTATGTTGAGGTAATAAAAGCATACGTTTAAACTTCGAAGCTAGTTTTTAAATGAAAGATAGCATTGATATGAACAATTTTATTTACGATTTGTATACAAAGTGGTTATGACAATACGACAATAAATGAAAACATTGACAATACTAGTTCATATGAACAATTGTAAGCTATCAAAAAAACCCTAACATCAAAATTAAAAAAATTAAAATTTCAAACAAACTAAATGACATAAAAGTGGAAAGAAAATAGAACACCATTTATAAATGGTTCAGTAACCTGTGATACAGTAGCAATAGCGCGGTCCTGTAGCGACTTGATCTTTTGGCGCCATTATTATTAATGCTCAGTAAAAATAATAACACTGAATCACAAATGTATTAACGAAATAATTAGGCACCTTTCACCCGCATGTTATTTATTAATCAAATTATTAATCACTATCAGGATCACTGTTCAGTCACGTAACTAGGTAGGTACCTATTAAAGTTATTAAATTTTTCGTGTTTCAATATGGCCACCATTAACTCGAATACACAAACTGCACCGCCGTAGGAGATTATTCCTAACGTTTGACAAGAGGTCCCCGTTTGCAGCCATATGTTTTAATTTATTAAAAGATAAGATAATTCTATCTTTTAAATCATCAACCGTATCAACAGCTGTTGAGTACACCTCATTTTTGATGTGACCCCACAAGAAAAAATCTAATGGTGTGAGGTCGGGTGACCTCGCTGGCCACCGCGTTGGTCCATAACGGCCAATCCACTGCTGACCGAACACTTGAGACAAACGCTCTCTTGCTGACACCACTGAATGAGCTGGTGCTCCGTCTAGCTGGTACCACATCTGCCTGTACACATCAAGCAAAAGCTCATCCATGTACTCGGAAACGGGTCCGTTGAGGAGTTCTAAAAACTTTTCACCATTTAAATTTCCATCAATAAAAACCGGACCTATTATGGTATTTCTATGAATGCCAGCCCAAACATTGACAGCAAATCTGTACTGGTGCGAAGTCTCTCGTCCTAGACGCGGATTCACGCGGCTCCAGTAACGTAAATTCTGTCTGTTCCATAACCCGTTTCTTGTAAATGTACTTTCATCAGTCCACATCACATTGTACAGGAAATCCGGATCCTCTAAATGTTTTGTTTCTATCCAGCGACAGAAGTTTTCCCTGACTGGTTTGTCTCGAGGCAACAACGCATGCAATTTCTTATACTTATACGGCTTCCGTTTGTCGCGTTTTAAAATTTTCAGTATAGTTGCATGGTTAACACGAAAATATCGACCTGCCCTACGCAAACTACACGTCGGATTGCGTTCAAAATAATTTAAAATTCGTTCCTCAAGAGCCACTCTCGCACGTGGAGGAGTACTATCAATATGCGGGATTAAGGATCTATTTTCTCGCATCCTCTGGACAGCTTGGACAATAGTGCGCCCGTTGGTTGGACAAACTCGAGTGTCCCCAAACCTCTGTCGGTACGTCCGTATAGCCATAGCGGCGTTTCCTAAACACTCTCCATAAATTAACACCATGTCCGTGTACTCCGAAGCTGTGTAATTGTAACGAGGCATAATTAAACAAAAGAAAACACTAAAACAATAAAAACTAAACGTCTAACTTCGCACAATTCACTTACGAGTAACTATTAAACTAGATACCTATTAAAACGTTACGTGTCCTGTCACTAAAATAAGCGTCCAATATCGCACTAATTCGTCGTAGATAAGGATTACAAAACAAACACACGAGCGGCGGGCGGCGCCGGCGGTACACAAAGGTGGTAGGTACTCGGCGGCGAATCACTCAAAGTATGTCCTGCGGCACTCGTGCGCTTAGAAAGCGATGACGCGGCGTGAATCGTCACAGGATTGTAGCGACACACTGACCGTGACCTAAATTTGTTGTTGCAATTGCAATGTTTCAACAAGAAAGCGAAGTAACAAACGAAACTAGATTTATCTCTTTCGCACACACCAATTTTTCTATTTCATGAGTGCTTAGCTATTTCCGCATGTATTATTTTGTTAGAGTTAGGACTCTAATGACAAGCTTTATGACTCTTACAATTTAGGCCTAAGGTATAATTTGCACTGAATGTATTATGGTGAAAATTTATGCTGAAAACTATTATGGTGCTGGTTGGAAATGTGTCTTTAATCTTTTGTTGTGCATACCGATGCGGGGGTCGTTAACCTGTCAGACTTCCCTATTAATACATACATCGTGTAGCAAATGTTAAAAATGAAAAATAATTTCCTGTGACTAAACTACTGGATATATTCAAATGATTTTTTATATGTAGACTGAGAATGTCTTGAGGTATGCGAAGTTTAATTTATTGTCGTATTATCATAACCACTTTGTATAATGATATGATTTCTGTACAATTTACATAATAAGTCATCAACTAGATATTACTAGTTACTCATAAATCTATCTAGTTAGCTTGAATAAGCTAACTAGATAGATTTATGAGTATCTTAATAATAGGTAGGTAATGGCTTAATAATTTACAAATTCTAATAGTATAATCGAATGCTGTACAATTAACAGTCGACGTAAATAACTATACTAGACATTTATTCTTAATGACATAAAATACAGCCATTTACATCATAGAATTGGTATATTATTATTAGTATTAAATCTATAAGAGCTTAATTGGTAGTACAATTTTACAAATTATTCTTAAAACAGAGGAAATACTAAATTACGGTCATTTATATGGAGGTTCCCTACATTGGTAAAGTAAACGCTGGACGCCATATTGCTCTGTAGGTATGACGTCAGTTTGCTATATAAACAAATGCGCTGATATTGTTTGATAATTTAAAAATTGAAAAAAATAGTTATTTTTCTACTTGGTTTTCTGTTCCTGAATGCAAAATAATATTTACTTAGGTTACGAAAATAATAATAGTACAAAGTTGCTCAGTTGACATGCGTATGACGTAATAACATGGCAGCTACTATTTCATGGTGGCCAAAAACAGATTAAAATAACTAAAATCTTGAAATTGTATTTTAACATTTATGAGGCAATTTACTTGCATCTATCATACTTATTAAGTTTTATTCTATCTAGGCCTCAAGAAGAACCAGTGGTGGAAGCTCCTAGCAATGTTGTCGAAACTGAGCCACCAAAAATACAGGAACTCGTGGAAATTGAACTAGAGGTAGGTATAGTCCTTAAATAAATAGGCTGAATGTAGGACCACTTGTGCCCCGTTAAAGATTATCTTAGCCTGATAAAGTGTATTTATTATAAGGTATTAGGAGGTACCTTTAGTCCGAAATTAAAATGTAGAGCAACTTGTGTCCGAATTTGTAAACATGTTAGGTATATTGGTCTCGACTCGGCCTGGCAATGTGTGTCGTAACAGACTAGGTACTATAAGTTGAAAACGTGAATTTGTTGTTGTAGTCACAACATCTCTAAAGGCTCCTTTTGCCGTCGGGTTTTTACCGTGCGGGTATGCTGATGCGTTATCAGGCCGCCGCCGCCGCCGCACCGGCACTTGCCGCAGAAACCGAGAATGCGAAGCCTTGTGTACCTATAGTAGTAGCCTTTACGCATCAGACACTGCTACACTTCATGTCCTGAGAACTGTTTGGTGTAGTGGTCGTTTAGACTATTGTCTTTTCGAACATTACACCAACGAGTGCTCACGACCTCTTGGTGGTTCGTGGTCCGTAATAGCTAGACCTTCATAATTATGTTTTCCTCCTTTCGTCTATAACATTTTGGCATTTGGTTCGTTTAGGAATTGGAAGAAGGTGCATCACAACCGAAAAGGCGCAAGTTTAGAAATAAATTGATTGTCGATAAGAAGACGAAGATTGGCTCAAATTACTTGAGAGCTAGGATTGAAAATCCTTTGGTGGAATTACGATGCGAGGTAAATAAAAGAAAAACATAAAAATTAGTTGACGGACTTTTTAGAATATCTACTTTAAAAAAATTGTAGTGCGATTTTGATAAGTTATCTGTGCTCGTCCAAAAGGTTCTAGTCTAGACTATCAATATCATTTTCTTAAAACTACCCTCATTTTCTTAACAAAGGACAGTTCAGACGACATCATTTTCATACGTGTGCCTGCGGAGACATATTTTCGGCGACCGTGTCACGGCGGTGAAAAGATTATGTCAAATTTTGGATTCCCTATTTCGCGCCTTTTCTCCCGGAATCTTGGAGTCGTCTCAGCACAGCCCCTAGCGGATAGAGAACTGGAGGTAAGACAAACAGGTATATCTTACTTGCTTTAGACAATTAACACGCCAGCTCACTAAAATTATCTCAACTCATTTACCTAGTTTTTAGTTGTGTGTGTTGTTGTGTTGTGTGTTTTAGTTTTTTTTTAGATGTTTGTTCTAGAATTTAGAGTTTGTCTCTAGTTCTATTAACATCCTCGTTTTTTACGTAACGATTTTTACGATATTTCTTCTCGAAAAACAGTGGCCCTAGTGTGAGTTTCATTTAACCATCTCGATCAAACACATCAAGCGCATTCGGCGCTCCGATTGGTCCGTCATCAATCCAGGACCAATCGGAGCGCCAATAAACGCGCTCGAAGCGTTTGATCGAGATGGTTAAATGAAACTCACACTAAGGCCTCTGATCCCTCAAATGATTATTATCATAGTACCTACCTATCAACCTATTTACTTTAATGGTTCCGACATTCCCAGTTTGCTCATCGCTATTAATGTGTTTCTAGCAATCCGCGGAAACTGTACGACAAAAGTCCCCGGGTCCTTTCCCGAGATCAATGCTCGAGAATATAGATGAGGAGCAAGAGACGCCTCTCGTTCAAGACAGGCCCGACGTTCAAGTTAAACCGCGTATTTCCGAATTGAATGAAATGCTTAACGCGTCTGAACCTCAACACGTCAGTATCCAGATGGAGCTGGATATCACGGATATGCTCACTCAGAAGGTGGAGACGCTGTCGCAAGCTCGCAGGCGAGCGGCGGCACCCGATATTGTCGTTGAAAGCGTACGTATGCAATTTTTAGGTCTAAGGGTAAAATATTAAAATGGTTAATTATTACACGCTAACATAAATGTCAGTCCCCAGTTCGTAGTACCTACTACATACACATATACAACGAGTAACATAATTAACGCAAGACCTCATACACCCCAATTAGAGTATTGACTTACATAATACGATGACCAAAACTATTTTTTTTTTTAAAGCTAACCGTTGTTATTAAGAAAAACGTGTCGACCCAAGCATTACTTTATGCATTTAAAATTGAGTCTTATTTCTTCTGAAATAAGATTGAATTTTTTTTGGCTCAATCAGAGCTAGGTATGGCAAAATACATAATTTATAAAAAACCTTATATCAAAAGTTACTGAAATCGATTCAGTAGTCAATTAGGAACAAACTACTTTCAGGTCTTGTGTCCATTCTGTTACACCTTGTATACATAAACTCACACGTGACACTGGCAGAATATTCGGCATCGGCACAGTTGACAAACAAGGAAAAAAAAAGTCACGCCTTTTTCGCATGGTGGTAGGTAGAAACTACAGAACGCCACCTGCAATCCATACATACTCCATTTGCCTCGTTTACGTTCCCTTTAGTTTAGTACCAACTAGTCAATTTAGAACGATATTGGGAATTAAACATCCATAATATAATATTTTATTTACGTTTGCAGCCGAAACGACAACGCTCTATCGGCTATGTGTCATTTCGAGAGAGTCAGCTGGCTAAAGAGCAGTCACTCCATGTACCACTCGCCCCGTGTCCCGAGTTTATCACAGGTAAAGAACATTTTCAATCTAAAGTAAAATGCAGTATGTTCATAATTATAATTATCATAATTAAATTCATAACAAGGCGTATTTTCCGCCTGTAAGTACAGGTACACCTACACCGACGGACGAGCCTATTGTCACTAACCAGGCACACATCCAAACTCCAGACTGTTATTGAGAATTTTCTGTTGGAAACATTAAATAACTCATCCCAGGGATCGAATGAATTTGAAGGCCATACGTTAACAAATTATGCGTAACATTAAATAAATAATAAAAGTAAGGAGGACATCCTGTCCATCAGACTCGCAAGTATAACATTGAATCAAAGCACAGTTGCGCTTGCGACCCGTAGTCCAACGACGCATTCAATCAATTCAGTTATAAAATAAAAATGTGGTATTACCGAGCTTCGCTCGGTTTTTGTTTTTTGGTTTGACGTTTTCTAAAAATGAAACCTAGCTAGATCGATTTATCGCCACCGAAAGCTACTGCATAATAAATTTAATGAAAATCGTTGGAGCCGTTTCCGAGATTCAGATTATATACATATATACAAGAATTGTTCGTTTAAAGGTATTAGATACTACGTTTTCAGAAGTAGACGCAGACAAGGAAAACGTACCGGCAAATCTACAACAACCCCAAGATGCGGAGTTGATACTCTCATCAAAACTGCAAGAGGCTGGACTAGCAGATATTATACAGCCTTTGGTTCCGGAGGTTGAAGCACACTCACAAACACAGCGAGCTCTGACCACGACTCGAAAGTCTGGGAGTGAGCGGTCAGAAACTCCTTTAGGAAGTCTAGATAGGACGAAGGTGTCCCTGGGTGACTCTGAACAGACCACCGACTCGAAGAGGTTTATACGGTATGTATGTTTTTTTTTTATATAGTGCCTTTTGAGGCTATGGTGCTGCTATAAAACACAATTTCTTACTATGTATTCGTTATTGCGCTTATAAATGAAAAAAACCACTTATCCGATTTGACGTAAATTTATTTTTGTTTTCTCTGACCAGCTAGTAGTACTTTATCCATTTTTATACAGTGGATCTCCTTTGTGGTTCTTATAATTTCTTATGTTTGGTACAGTGATCAGTGGGGAACCGAAGGAACAATGATTAAAATCCTGAAACATATCAAAGGTGGTCTTCAACCAGTGACTGTGAGTAGCCTCCTTGATAAGGGTCCCGTCATATCTGGGTACAGACGCATCATCGTTGCGCGGTGCTTTACGTCAATACTCAGTAAGTGTATTTTATTTCATATTATTCTAAACTAGAACTAAATTCAATGGCTTATATGACAAAGTTAAAATATCATTGCTACCAGAAAAAGTAGGACCTCTTTGTTACAACTCTCAAAAATCAACTTGAGACTACATAACGCATATGTAGGAAGTCCAGAAAAGATGAAGGTAAATTATCTAAGAATATGAATTCAAGTAATAGATTATTATTTATTTTATTATTTACGTACACACAGTAAAATACATACGAGATACGGCATAATTAAACATTTGAGTACAAAGGTACTGCCTAGGTCTTAAACTAAAATATACTACACATTTAATGCAGGAAATTAACAAATACTTAAATAAAAACATATTGATAAAATATATTAACAATTATATATACACAGGAAAAGTTTTTATTCATTGCGCAAACTTTAACCATGAATTCAGCATACCATACTTAAGTGGTCCCCAATCCGCCTTCGCAGGAACACTCGGATTTTATGTCTCTTCTTCAACATCTTACACAACCTTTCTTATCCTTCCTACCTGCGTGAGCGTTTTTCTTACGCTCGCCCTAGCGTCCTTAAATCCCATTCTCATAAAACTGATCTTCGTTCTTTCTATCTTTTCTTTTATTGATCACTGAAACGTTATGTACTACTCTTTTCAGAATTAAAGCAACATGGCTTCATCAATGTGAAGAAAAACCCTGATACACTGGAAATAGCAGATGTAACTTTGGGGCCAAAGTTGACTACCTTGAATGATTTGTAGATTTCCTGATTTTTACATTCAGTTTATAAATAATTAACTATAAAATACTAGTAGTTTGTATTATTTTAACTCTTTGTTATGATATTTTTAAGTGTAAATGTTTGACCACCAGATGAAGATGTTGCTTCGTAACATGCAAAAAAGATTATTTCGCCAACAATAGTGACTGACGACCAAAATCTAAATCATATTAGAAATTACTGAATTTTTTGCATCTTGTTACCCTAGTTAAATAAATTACTGCAATTAAATTACCACCTAAACCACTATAAGTGCCATAAAATTTGCCTGTGGCAAAAGTTAAAGCAACAGCAAAAGTTGCGCTGTTAAACATGTTTAGCTTCAATTTTATTGTATGCCACAGGCAAGAAACTTGGATCGTGTAAATGGAGCTATGGAAATTTTAGAACGTTAGCTCTATATAGTGCACGGCCGCCTTTTCGTAGCCACTCAAACTTGGTCGGTTTATACATGTATTACGGTTGTTCTGGTATTTTTATTATATCTCGTTTATTATTTAGTGTAATGAGCTGAAATTTTACATGTGATTTGTTGCATTAATACACTAAATATCGGAATATGTTTTATTCTTCTTTTCCATTAAAAATCCTACAATCGGATGTCATACAATATAGTGGTCCAGTCGCAGTAAATTATGCCATTGCTCATTAATTACATAGAGCACATAAATGAAACATGAAACAAATATACATTAAAAGTTAGGCTCTAGACTTCCTATTTTAAGTACTTGGACCTAATAACCTTATTTTACGTGTATATCTTCTGAACGGTATATTTTTCCAAATTCTGTTTTCACACGCTATATACACAAATTCAAAGCAACGTGCGTAAAAAATTACAACTTTGCACTAAACTGTTTTATATGATTTTCATCAAATAGCCAAACGTCAGCGCAGCGGAATCTTGATAATCAACGCAGTTTAATGAGAATGACACACAAATTTCATTTAAACATACATATTTACCTCTCGGTACTAATTATTGAATGTATTTTTTTTCTTGTACGGATGACGTATATGGTTGGATGCACAAATTTGTATTTACTATACATAATACGACGTCATACACTAAATAGTGGTAAAATCCATAGAGAATGCTGCTGCCCATGCGATCGCCAACCCGCCTGCCAAGCGTGGCGATTATGGCAAAACCCCCCTTTTGGGGGTCCTATGTCCAGCAGAGGACGTCTTTCGGCTGAAATGATGAATGATGATACCTACACTAAATATCTGCTAAACTGAAATTAAGAAATTCGAAATTTTTCCGCTGCGACAAAATAAATTCGGCGTCATAATTATATACTTTGTTTGGTAAAACACAAAATTTTATGGCAATAGTGTTCTATTTTATGATGAATTTTGGCTTTGTAATTGTGATTTAAATAAATACGTTTTAGTGGGTAATAGATTTTCAGCTGGTACTTAACAATTTTAGATTTTCATAAGCTTTCATTATTTGGTGAATGTTTTCTTTTTTGGTGTTTACTATTATTGAGATGGTAGTTTTGGGATCTCAAAGTTTATTTGGTGGTCATTATATTTTATCCAATATTTTATAGGGTATGTTGAGGTAATAAAAGCATACGTTTAAACTTCGAAGCTAGTTTTTAAATGAAAGATAGCATTGATATGAACAATTTTATTTACGATCTGTATATAATGATATGATTTCTGTACAATTTACATAATAAGTCATCAACTAGATTCAAGCTAACTAGATAGATTTATGAGTATCTTAATAATAGGTAGGTAATGGCTTAATAATTTACAAATTCTAATAGTATAATCGAATGCTGTACAATTAACAGTCGACGTAAATAACTAATCTAGACATTTATTCTTAATTACATAAAATACAGCCATTTACATCATAGAATTGGTATATTATTATTAGTATTAAATCTATAAGAGCTTAATTGGTAGTACAATTTTACAAATTATTCTTAAAACAGAGGAAATACTAAATTACGGTCATTTATATGGAGGTTCCCTACATTGGTAAAGCAATTCTAATTTTTATTTATACAAAATCAGTCTCCTACTATTTGTTAAGTCCGCCGTATGAAATGTACACTAGTAAAAGGAATTAACATATATAGTAATCTTATAAATCAAGGCAGTCACGCGTTGTCTCACAGGACGTACACCACTGGACGATTGGAATATGTTACACAACAATAGTATGTCTTGAATCGCAACACATGTTAACTAAGCACTATATTTTATTACTTCTGAGTCATTGATTACATCAGAAACAACTTCAAGCACACTTCAGTGTTTCACAGCCTTGCTAACAGTCGTTCCAAGCTCTCACTCAATTTATATTAAATAATTACAGTCTGTCCTCATAGGTTTAGGAATGACAATACTTAGGTTAAGAGTAGCTACCATTATTTGCAGATTTATCATTTCATTTAATACTTTCTAGACAAGTGGAACGAATTATTGATAAATTCTTAAAAAATCAACCCAAATAATTTTTAGTGAGTAAATATTTAAATTTCATGAATCAAAAAACATTTACCTATTCGACTCCACAATATTAAAGCCAAAGGCCATGGATATAAATCATGTATTAATAGTACAGAAAATTAACTCTAATTTCATATCATGCATAACACTTAGATATTATTAAAAACAGGTTTTTTTTTATTTAAAAAAAAAACTCATTCACCCAACGAGAGGCCGTGTAATGCGAACAAAGGATTCCAAAAATGGTAGTTAACATTTAAAACGGTGACATATCACAGATCACTCGAGAAATTTCATAGAGCCAAGTGGAATGATACTTAATCGAGAAGTTAGAAGCGCGCGGTAAAGAATAAGCGGAGCGGCTCAGGGCGCTAGCGAGTCGCTGTCGTACTCCTTGGGCGCATCGTCGTCGGAGGACGCGCGCTCGCCGTAGTTCATGCTCTCAAAGTATTGCTGTGGCTTACCGTTCCACAGCGAGTCGTGGTCGCGCGACGTGGGCGACGGCGACGCGTGCGGCGACTGGGACGAGAGCGAGCGCAGCTTGGCGTCCATCGAATTGGCGCGCTCGTACAGGATGGAGCGCGACAGCTCCAGCGCCAGGTTGTGCGGCGGCGTGAACGCGAGCGGGTAGGCCGGGTAGGGCTCCTGCGGGTAGGCCGGGTAGGGCTCCTGCGGGTAGGCGGCCAGGCGCGCGGGCAGCGGGCGTGCGCGCGGGAACAGAGGTGCGAGGCGCGAGGCGCGCGCGACGTACTCGGCCGCTACGTGCTCGGCCGCCACGTACTCGGCCGCCACGTGCTCGGCCGCCACGTGCTCGGCCGCCACGTGTTCGGCCGCCAGCGCCGCGGCGCGCCAACGTTCCTCGTCTTCTGTTCTCTGTCGAAAGGCCCAACCGTTGTTACGTACACCGGACGCTCGTTAAACCTCGCGGTGCTTCCCTGCGGCCTGCGGGCGAGCTGGTGTTCGCTGACCTTTAATGAGTGTCCGAGTCCGCGAAGTGCCCGCGAGTCGCCGCTAGTCATCCTCGACCGACTTGCAAGTGCAGGCCTAACTGGATAGGTCGGGTTTAATTATAATTAAGGAAATATAATAATGTTACCTTAGTTATTTCCAGTGTGAACTTACTAGTGAGGATGCCTACTGACGACTTATGCCCGGTTTCTGAGGTACTCGTATCGGCAGTTTATCTATTCATTAGCGCTATTGGTTCGATAACTTGGGAAAGTGCGTTTCCGAACACCGCAATTTAATGTAAACTCCGTTTAAACTCAGGTTAAGTTAACTGACCAATTTTGGCCGTTTATCGGTTCCATAGCTATTTGACGTTTCGTTTCATCGTCAATCTATATCAATTTTTTGGGTTATACTTATAACGTGTATTAAATGGCAAGTAAAAGCTAATTAAGTATTAAAATCTAAAACAATGAGTTTTAGTATAATGAATAAAAGGAGCTCCAAATCAGACTATTATTATATTTATTTTTAATACATCAGTAGGCATCAAGAAACTTGATACTTAGGAGAAATCCTTTCGAAATGTTTACGGATGAAGAATTTAAATTCATATAATATAGATTTGATAAGAACACTATGATCGGATCTGCTTGCTCTAGCTCCCCTTATGAATCGCAAATGTCCATTGTCATTATATTTTACAAAAGAATGGATAAAGCACAAACGATTGGAAAGACAAACACTTTTAACTTAAAATAATAAAAAAAGGCAACGCTTCTTTGAAAAAAAAAGAATACAATGATGTCGACATAGCATTGTGGCAACATCTGCGTACAAAAACGAATTTTAAACGCGAAATCCTAAAAAGACCCATCTGGCGGCAACTGAGGAACTAGTTATGGGTTGCATAGTTATTTAATGGCTTGTTGCGGATTCAGAAACCCAGTGTCAGTTAACCAACGTTTATCTTATACATAACTTTATTGAATCAATAGTTATTGGGAGTTTAACTGGGAACTTCAGAAACCGGGCATTAGTGATTCGAATAAAAGTTACAAAAGTAATGCAATTTTTCGTGATATCTACTACTACGACTCCACCGTGTCAATAAACATGAACTACCGGGTATTATTTTATGAGTAAGACATCTGTGCATAACTTATTATTACTCTATTAGTTACCAAACCAATTACCAACAGTGTATAGACCATGTGCAGCCAATTTATTCTGTGCCATTATGCCACTATGTCAATACAAACATACAAATAAAAAATCATAAATAATAAAATTAATACACTCAAAACTAACATAATATAATGTGTCGTATAGTGAGCAGTGGCGAAAATAATTATACAATTTATAAAAATGTATTTTTATCTTGCACTTACCATACCAGTCTTCAATAATGTCCAGAAGTCACAAAAAATGTTAAAATGTGCACGGAATAAAAAACACTCGAAAATGTTTAAGTTTAATAATGGTTTTTATACGTTAAGGTTTATCGTTTGATTTTGTTGGTATGTAAAATCCCACGCCATTGAAAGATGTCGCACGAAGGAATTGTGAGATAGGTACAGATTTAAAATAAATATTTATGAAAGTAAAACGACTCACAGGTTCAGAGTACGACAACTTTTACAAACAAAATGTGTCAATTGATATTAACATGAATATGTGGACTGGTGATATGAAAATCGATCCAAATACTGTTTTTTTTACAATGTATTTTCAAAATAATTATTGAGCTAAGTTTAAAATTTTGATGCAATAAGTCAAAGTAAATAATTTCAGTACTTTAAGAAAGATGTTCATGCCACCCGAACCGTCGCTATAGTTAGTGACGAGGACACACAATCGTTAGCACATGCTCGCCTACACTACGGACCGACTCGATATACGTAAACTAAATAAAACTAGAATCGGGGCGGACCCCGGCGGTAAAGTAACCGAAGCGAAATGAAACGACGGGGAAACAAAACTTACGATCGACATAATGGCATGCGAGACGCGGCCCGACACGAGAAACTACGACAACGTCAGGTCCGGCGCGCGCGGGCACTCACACGGCTACGAGCCGGAATCTTTCGGAAAGAACCACGCGTTCCAGAACGAGCGGGCGCGCACCTTGGGGTCCGGCGCGGCCGCCGCGCGCCGCACCGGCACGCCGGACTTGGGCTCCTTGCGGCCCGGCGCCGAGCCGGACCGGCCCGACGCCGCCGAGCGCGCCGAGCGCACCGACTGCGCCGACGGCGGCCGGCCCGGCCGCGCCGTGTGCAGCGGGATGCGCGACGGGCGGCGGCGCGGCGTGTCCTGGATGCGCGCCTCGTCGTCGTCGGGCTCGTCCGGCATGTGCAGCGGCTCCATGTCGCGCATGCTGGAGTGCGCGTCGCGCGCGCTGCAGTGCGCGTCGCGTGTGGGCGAGGTCGAGCGCAAGGGGCTACGTCGTTTGCCCTCCAGTTGCCGCACGTACGCGCGCGCTCCTTCTAACTCGATACTTTTCTCCTCTAGCTGTGAACAGAGTGCGTCCCAAATTAGTCATGAAGCTTTTTTTTTTTAAGAAAATTATCTCACAGGCTTAGTAACTGCAGGGTAAGTAATGATAGCCGCACGGGTCGAACGGTCAGGTTAGGCTACGCTTGCCACGGTTGTTGATGGGTGACCATCTTTAAACACCAAGACTGCTCCGGGCCTCAGAGTCCACTAGCAGTTGGTCCCGGCTGTCATTCGTGGCTCTTTGACAGCCTTTACGGGTCTTCAGAAGATTGAGTCTGACGGCCAGTCTTTAAAGGGTGTTGTATTACATGGTAACTGGGTTATGGTGGTCAGATAGGCAATTCCTACATGTAAAATACGCGTTCCACTATTTAGCTGCATCCAGTTAGACTGGAAGCCGACCCCAACATAGTTGGGGGGGTTTTGGGCAGATTGATTTGATTGGTATCTCATAGGTCAACCTAGGAAGTTGTCGACTGCTTAACCGGTGCTTATCCTGTAGATGGCTTAGTCAAATAAGGCCTCCAGGCAAGGCCAAAAACTAATATTAAAATAAAGCAAAAAAAGTTATTTATTTTATGGAAATTCCGGAATACCAGTGAACAAACTTGACAACATCATCTGACTAATTTTTACTATGAAATCCAGGGGTAATTGGTTTGTTACGGTCAAAAGACGCAAAAGCAATTGCAAGAACTGTAGAAGCCTGTCACGACTTCATGAGTCAACGACATACTAATTTGCTATACATAATCGAGGCAAATACCTGTAGATTTCCGTTTCATTAGTAAGTAATAAAACTTTACGACTGAGCCGCAATCTGTACGTATCATGTCCGAGTCAGGACCTGATAAACTTGACAATTCCGTTAGCCCTGAAGTTAATGATAAGGAAACGTTGCTGAACTTAGCACACGAGCAAGCAATATTTTATACACTCGTTGTAACTTAATAACTTACATAAATTCAAAGATAATGTTTTATTTTATTCTATTGGCGCAATGCAAGCAAAGCATATTTTAGGCCTCCCAAAGTTCCAACGACATATTGAAAACTTGTAATTCTTGCTGTAGAGAAAAAAATTAAGACTCACTCTGAATTTGAGGTCTTCGTTGAATTCTCGCGCGTGCTCCAGTCTTTCTATCAGCAACGTGCGCTGCGCGGCCGCGCTTCTCAGGCTTTCGCTCAATACCTGTAATGCACATTGTACTAGTAAGTAATGTATATTTGTTAAATTAGTTAATTATTGTTCCGACGTCAAGTCGTCGAACCTAAAGCAGATCGTTTTTCCCATTGCATTGTAGTAATTAAAAACTAGTTACTGCTCGCGGCTTCGTTTGCGTAAAATTTTGTCCCCCGACCGGTCGCGGTCGTGTCGATCCCATCTCCCACCTGCGCTACTAATTGGTTTACACTTAGCGTTCTTTCCGACATCTTTATCGGCTCCTCAGGGTCGTGATGTTAAATAGCCTATAATCTTCCTCAAGAATTTGGGCTATCAAATGCAAAAAGATTTTTTAAAATCCAAAACCTCTTTACAATAGTGTAGATGTAGAGAGGCATAGGCCCTTTTACGCGGATGGGACACCAAGCAATAATCTAACGCGTTTTATCTAATAGCGGTCGATGACGCTACCACTACCAAAGGTAAATTAAATATTCATGATGAGTCTCTTAACCTGTGATTCATAATTATTATGCTTTTTATTACATACATATTCCACGACCGACAACAATAATGTAAGAGTTGTGTTATGGCTTTATACAAAGTTATCACAAATTCACAAGAATAAAACGTTATTTTACAATCATACATGTTTTTAGTTTCCGTCACCAAAAGTTTAAAGCAAAATACATTAAAACTTGCATGGTAGGTAGTAGGTAGGTACCTAGGTGCCAAAATACTAGACCAATATTAAAGTGCACTTTATTTCCAAATTGAGCTTTTGCTTGAGCATTTTGTCTAACAAATTAAACAAAGACGCTTTTATATTCCAGTAGCGCAAAAGTTTCTACTTTTTTATATGTATAGAAATACAAACTTCCTTGTAGTTACTGTAGCGCTAAAGGACACCACATTTTTTTTTTTAAATAAAGTGACATAATTAATGTTAGGGAGCTACGGAAAATGCCGAAATTATTCTGTCAATAATTTTGCACTTTTAATGAATAAAACACGATACTTTTAATTTTAAATTACAAGTGGGTACACATATCAAGTAATAAAAATAGCCTTCAGCGTGACTTATTAATATATACTTAGATGATTTATTTACATGAACGCAGACCAGGTAATATTACCTAAAATAAGTCAACTTCCGTCTGATGGAGGTGATATTTAAATAAACAAGATAGGCCACAAAGAAATGGCAAATCATAAAAAGGTCTAGGCACTAGTGACCGGTTCAATTGCTATCAATCATTTAGAATAGGCCAAGGATTATGACGCATGCGTTGCTATAGCGTATGGTATTGTTTTGAAATGTTTTGCGATAGGCTTAGCACGTGAACGTGATGCAAAAAAAAGCGCAATCGCGAGGCGATACATTGTGGCGATAATGATATCTAAACAGAGATGTCCACGACATAAAGATACTTAATTTAAGCAGGGATTTGGAGTTTAATGCGGTGTTTGCACGGTCGCGGACACACTCCATTAGCTCCACAGATCTGCGTAATTCTGCCGAAATCTCTGAGATTACGTCACAGTATCAGGCAGCTCGTTAGTGCAACGACAGTTTTGAAGAACGACTAGCACGTACTTCGTTACCTCACTCGTTCTGCAATTAACAGCTTTAACTGTTTTTATCTTTTTGTTAATGCAACAGATTTCTAACGACCCAAAAGGCGAGAAATTTCCTAAAATTTAAACCTTACCGCAAGTTCCATGCACGTCAGAGAAGATAAAATCGGCACACTAAAGAATACGATTGATGATTAAAAATAGCAAAGTCATAGGCAGCCTGATTCCAGTAGGAAACAATTGAACAGGACCCATCTTGTTACAGTTTTTCCTTTAGAACTTGGCCCAGACGGTCTTCTAGTAAATGCTGACTTGCATATCGTTCACTTATTCCAAATTATTGAACGTCAGGCAACAAATGAAAGCATACCTGATTCTGAACGGTGGAGGTGAGCAGCTGCCTCTGAAGTTCGACAGGATTGCTCTCGAGGAGAATCGCCGCGAACTTCTTGGAGTCGGGCGTGGCCACGCGCGGCGGGCGCGCCGCGTCCAGAGGCACGTCCAGGCGGCCCAGCGGCGTGCGCGGCGCCGCCGCGCTGGCCGCCGCCGGGCTGGTCGCCGCCGCGCTGGCCGCCGCGGCCGCCTCCAGCTGCGCCGCGCGCAGCAGTAGCGCATCCCGTTCCGCGCGCAGCCGCGCCGTGTCGGCGCACGAGTCGCACGTTCCGTCGGTGAGCGCGCGCGCGAACGTCTCCTCCACGGTGTCGACGGGTTGCCGATCATCGAGCTCGCCACGTAGCTGTTCTGCTTCGTCACGTAGCCGCACTCCCTTTCTCTGGATGACGTCGAGCAGAGCCCACAGCTCGTCTTCGATCGGGCGCGAGCGCGTGGCGGACGCGGACGCCGACGCCGACGAGGAGTGCGCGTCTTTCCCGCAAGAGGTCTCGGTGCTGAAGCCGGAGTCCTGCACGGAGGGCTGCGGCTTGGCGCGCGCGGCGTCGCCGGCGCCGGCGGCCAGCTTGCGGCGCACGCGCACGCCGGGCTCCCAGTCGCGGCGAGTGCCGCTCGCGGGCGTCGACGGCGCCATCTTGCAGCGCAGGTTCGGAAATGTCTCGATGACGAGGTCGCGAAACTCAAGTAAAGCTCCGACTTCATTCTGGAGTTCCTAATTAATAGGAAATTAATCAGAAAACACGTTCACCAATCAACAGTTATTGTAATGAGAATGTAGGGTAATACGGCTCGTGACTATGGCGAATGACTATTTTGTATGTGGTCAAAATGATGACTGCTTTCACCCGAATTTGAGCCATCATCCACTTTAACTCTGCTTTTCAGTAGATGCTAACAGAATCGGTGGTTGAATAAAAAAAACTAGTCGTTGTATGACTAACCTGTAGAGCGACGAGGGACTTAGCCTGCTCCGAGATGAGATAGTGAAATGGTCCGGGCGGCGAGCGCAGACACTCCATGCCCGAGCCACCTGACCCGCCGCTGGCGCTGTCTGCACCGCCCGTCTGGAAACAACCACAAGAAAGTTATTCTACGTTCTCTAGGAGTGATGATTTATCAGAACATTGGTGACGACAATATTCACAAGCCAACATGGCAGCTTTTCAAAATCACATTGGGTAAGGCGAGTGGATATGTTAAATCTATGAAACGGTATTTTACCTTTAGCCAGGTAAAACGAGCATCGCACATAATACTGTAGCAATTTAGTAAATAACACAGTCATTAGCAAGCAGGTTTTTTTTAAAGGAACACAAGTAATGTCGCCGTGCGCCCCAGCGTAAAATTGCGTTATGGTCGAGTGAGTCCCGGACACAGCGTCCACAATTCACGACTCTCTTCCTTCGCGACCATTGTGTGCTGTTGCATTATAAAAACTCTATTGCTAAATCTCTTTGAATTGGTTGGTCTTACTTCCAACCAAATGTTGTTAAGGCAGGACCATAATGTGTCGTCTGGAGTCTGATTAAATAAATCGGCATTATTGTAGTCTTGTTCTTTTGGACATCACCACATGTTTTTTATCGGTAAATTTAAAATAGCCTCATCAAAACAAATATGTTTACTAATTAAGATTTTTTTGTTATCTACCACTTCGATAAGAACTACTTGAATTTTTTGGCTTGTTAAGGATTAGTGTTTAAATTCACAGGTTTCCACGCTGGTACTGGTCTTAATTTGGACAGTAAGTAATGAGGTGAATAAATTAATGCAATCTGTATTTTCCATCAGTTTCTGCCACAAGACCTAGTTTATAGTAATCAGATGTTTCGTAAACTTGGTACATAAAAGATGCTCTGCGAAGCTTCTTAGCTCTGGCTTACGATAACAGTTAATGGCCGGCAATTGAAATTTTCGAATGTAAATTGAAAACTTGGCCATCTATACTAATATTATAAAGAGGTAAAGTTTATGAGGTTGTAGGGGATAATCTCTGATCTACTGAACCTATTTTGAAAATTATTTTACCAATAGAAAGCCACGTTATTTGTGAGTGTCATAGGCTATATGTAAACTAACCCGAAAAATTAAAAGACTTTGTCGTGGTAGTCGGATTTGCAAAGTCGGAGAAAAAACGGTCGAACGAAATAAAAATGGGATCCCACCCGTGCGAAGCCGGGACGGGCAGCTAGTTTTTAATACCACGATTAGGTTGTCAGCACAATTAACTGTTTTTACTTGGTAATAATATTGAATAAGTAGTAGCCAAAAATATTATTTCGATTTTCATGTTAACGATATACAATTTTCGCGAAAGTTAAATCAGGAGTAGTATAAAATAGGTGAACGAATGAACTGCACCCTAATTGCGTAAAACACGATTAATCATAATCTGTTCCATTGTGACAGTTCAACAATATTCATTGCGTTATTTACGTTGTTAAGCAGACACATTTTTAGAACATATGAAGCAATGGTTTAGCAATCTATTTCAAAACAAAACAGATTATGATTAATATTGCGTTACACAATTAGGGTGCTGGTCTACTGGCCTGTTAAGTGCAAATTAATCCAGTTTTAATTAACCACAATTTGAAACATGACTCGTAGGTAATTAGTGTTACGAAGCTAAGCGAAACTACAACAATGGTGTATAATCAAAATCAAAGGAATCAATTACATAAGCACTATTCCATATAAGTCAATGTTCCACCTAACGGTTTTGACACAGTCTTGTCAATAACTTACTAAACCTTTATCAGTTTGATAAGAGTGCTCATAACGCTACATACTAGATAGAATGTCGATGTCGTTTTCAAAGTGCTGATAATGCAGCAGTGTAGAATTTCAACATTACATTGTAAGTTTACGAAATAACGAAACATAGCATTGTTATCGAGGTACGAAAAGATTTGTATCCAGGTATCTCTTGAGATAAAATAAACGTGCATCTGTAGATTCGGTAGACAGACTGGCCGTTAACATAAATAATGTTATTGAATTCGTATGTATGTATGACATGTTTTCTATTGTTACTGTAAACAATACGGAGTTCCACATTCAGTCGTTACCTATTATAATTGACAGCCTGTCTGAACCACTGCTTTCCTCGTTTTGTGTCAGTTGCTAAAAGGACATCATCTGGTAACATACAGAAACGGATACATTGACTGATATATTTGACTAGAGGTAGAGACCTTTCTTCAAACTTCGCTGGCCCTACCATAGTAGGTATGATGATACATAGCTTGTAAATAGCCCTTTATTAAACGTTTTTGTCTGTGAGCAATATTCAGTACTGAAAGCTATTAGGCTTCAAGTTTAGTCATTTTAGATAACTGAATGACGCACACGTCTTCATCTGGAAACAGAATGGAACAGTTGGAAAGATAGATGATTCACATGTGAAGTTATCAATCTTTGAGTCAGCTCGGGGATTGTTTGAAACTAAGTAACAGTGGCGAAAGCATCATATAACACGATTCCTACCGGCTTTCCTTCGGGGATTCGCATCGGCAGCATGGCACGTCAATAGTGGCTACTATTGTCAATAAATATAGTTACACTACGGGTATTTAAATCAAACAACAAAAACGGTTACCTATTTTTAGCTTTGTATTACAAAAACCAAAAAAAAATCTAAATTAACCCGGCGCCAAAACGTCATAATCGGGAACTAAAAAATCATACAACAGCGATCCCGTAATGATGTCACTTTAGGTCACGTGGCACCACTTGATATGGACGAGAGCAAGCCGCTGTAAAACGGATTATGACAGAGAAAAATATAGAAAAATGCGAGAACGAGATGGAGGAGTTTTACACATTTTATTTGGTTTTCAGCTGTTCAATTTGATTGTATTTAGTTCTTTATATTCCTATATAAATTTTAGAACGATAGTAAGTATTCTTTATTGATAACTTAGTAAGTAAGAGCCGATTTCGCTTCAGCTTCCCTCTTAAAAAAATTACACCTCGCCGCTGCTAAGTAACTAACTTTGGTTTCTATACATAATAACGTTGAAAGGTGAATGAACTATCTCAACGGTGTCATTTGGGTTGGGTTGGAACAATAACTTAGCCTTACTACGCTTTAACTGTTAACAATACTAAAGTCTCTTGACACCAAATTTGGATAGCAGCCCGTTCTCATTGCATTCGCAATGAATTGCGTTACTTGCTGGACTCTAGAAAAGGAAAGTTTGCAGGATTGTATAAAATCGTTTCCGCTAGACGTATTGGTTTACGGTTTTGAATAATTCCAAGTCAATTAATGAAGACTAGTTATGTTATCTACAATGGCAGTACGGCACGCTGTCGAGAAAGCGCGTTATGACGGTAATGGCCGGCCTATACACTGTTGATAAACGACCGCAACAATTGACGGACTTTTCATTCAATGACAACGTTTTGGCGGTTTCTTAGTTTCACTTTCTTCACAATTGCGTCAGAGCAAGGCCGTGTCTACATCCACACCGGCTGCGTGTTATTATAATAGCAAATCACTAATGTGTTATGACATTAAGCTCTTCGTCGTGATTAGATGTTAGTGCCGGATCTGTCGATTGTTTATTTTCAGCCGGCGGGCGAGACGTAACAATATGCAAATTATGAACGCGTGTACTAACATAATGACACTTTCATAAATGCGAGTAATGATGAGTATTTAGATTGCACAGTGTTGGATGTTAAATGTTTATACAATCACGACGGCAGTGCCGATCGATGCAGCGGAAGATTTCACCATCTTCAACACATAAAATAAATCAAGTGTCTTCCAATCTTCAATAACATGGAGGTACCTACCTACTTGAAACAAATCAAACGAATGTGCAAATGCGTCATTGTCAAATTGAAGTACTTAAACGAAGATAAATCACGTAGATTCAGCCGAGTGAGAGCGAGCACAATGAGTCAAAAAACGTTACCTATATAGTTATTGGTCAGTTTTTATGTACCTACCTAGTTCAAGAATACAGCTCAGTAAATAATATATTATTAGTCTAGATTCCATGATTATTATGTTTCTGTAGGCTTTCAGTTTAAACTGATAGCCTCATCATCACCATCATTTCAGTCGAAAAACGCCCACAACTGCATATACGCCGAGCAGCGTAATTTCGACCGGTTCTTTAATTCTCGCATCCAGCGGAATCCTGCGGCCTTCATCAGGTCATTGGTCCACTTTATCGGAGGCCTTCCAACGCTAGGTCACCCGGGACGCGGTCGCCACTCCAGAACCGTTCGGCCCCATCGGCCATCTATTCTGCGAGCAATGTGAAAGACTGAAAGTCTACATAAACCTGATAATGGAAGAATTTGGTTAGCCAAATACAGATGAAATCAGTTTTACACGGCCGATTGCCACCTGACCTTCACAATTCAATTTCGTACTTGAGGCGTTACAATATCCTGAGCCCTGCAAAAGCCTAGATATCAAAATTATCGAATTTCAGTGTGAGAATGGTGTTAAACCATAACGCAAGTGTAAAGTTCTACTAGGTTACTAACAATAAGTGTCGGGATGAGATATTCTAAAAATGTATTGTCACTGGTTTAAACAATGTTGCTGTAGGTAAGTTACTAGATAATTATAAATTTTGCAATCTAGGTGCTGTACAAGGACAAACGCCTGTGAAGTACGCAGTAGGTGAGTTGACGATGGCCGTCAGATCATAGTTTTTATGATCTGTGCTATGGCCATTATGGGCAATGGCTATTGCTGATATTATTCGGATAAAAAAAAATACAATAGGTAGAAGATTTTCCATCTAACATAGATGTTATTGTAATAAAGTTTGAACCGATTTTTTTGTGTAGATTCTCTGACTCACATTTAATGTTTTTGGTTTGAATAAATTCAATATCCATTCTTAGCTATAAGTAAATCAAACTTTGGCAATGAAGAACGCTGAATTGTTGAGCCTGAGAGAAGTCTACTTTTTGCTTCTGTTAATAGCTTTCCATGTTCGTGACAATGAGTATTGGCAAAACAATCAGGTGTTCCATTATCACTTGATGGCCCATCACAGAACGTGATACAACACGTACATACGTTTTACGAGACGAATTCGTTTCGATAGCTGCTCTACATGCGCCCCGATGAATAACAACCAGCATTATCTTACCGTTAGCGTTAGCCACATTCTCGGGTACTTATTTTTTATTATCATTTCTATAACCACTTATTATATCTGTGTTCTCGGCCGAACGTGACGAGTAATCTGCATCGATTAAAATAAATTGCTATTACAAATAATTTTCGTCTGTGAATAGGACAAGGATGGCGTTCTGAACAATGAGGCGGAAAATTATTATAAGAGATCCGGTCGGTTCATTAGGTAATCGGTTAATGAGAGAGGCATTTCCTGCGTTTTAATGTCATAGAAAATCATTGAGAATGTATTTTTAATGTACTTAATTCGTATTAAAGCGTACAACGTTCTTAATTGTGAGAACTGAAGATTAGGTAAAAGTGTAATAGAATTTGCAGAGGATGAGTGTCGACCTTCAACAACGAGAGCCACAATAACAAAAACCTGTATTCGTGCTAAATCACATTTGTTTGGATGCCACGGTACGATTGTAGCAATAAAGAATATCAACTGTTCTGTGAGTAACTTATGATGTAAACGAGAAACGAATTGATGAAAAATTTATTAAACAATCCATCAAATATCCAATTGATTATATCTATCTACATGATCGATGTCTACCTTTCCATCATTGCCTCTAAAACTCCCCGCGTTTTCCGTACTTTTCACTTTACATCGTTCAAGCGAATACCACGGGTACTAAAATTATTAATCAGTCAACTATTAAGGTTTTCAATAAAATCTGAACTTACCGCAAGTGAATATAATATAGAAAGCTTGTGAAACCTAACTTGTACTTGTAAAAGTTATAGCTGTGTAATTGTGTATGAAAAAGACATTACACGTAGCGAGTGCTATTCACATTCACTGTGCGTTTACTGTGCTCACGGCAAAGAAATTTTGAGGTGCTTAATTAGAAAGATTAACAGCAACGGCACTTTTGGGCAATCTACGGGCCGTTGTGGAATTTTAAGTTCTAATTTAATTAACGCACGCCCCGTTTGTTTTGAAGACAGTGCATCGTTTATTTCTGTACGATATAAGCTGATGGGAGGTAACGTCAGTGCCGAAGTGTTGCGTGCGTTCTGTAAAATTCGATGTTGGATGAGTATGTTACATTTTTAGCGCTGTGTGTGGTCTTCGCTTAAGAATAAGGTCATCTCATCTCTTCCTGGCTTCTGTGAGCGGTGTATTAGGTGCTTAAAAGATAATATCAGCTGGAAGGAAAGCAGTTTCTACTTGTAAGCTGATAAGATTAAACTGCGAAAACTTAGTTTCCCCAACGAATAGTTGCAGCGGCTGCGTGAATTATTGGTTGTCTTGAAACCTACTAGATGCTCGAGGGATTTGTAAGATTTTTTTCCGAGAATCTATTTTCCTTATAATTTTGTAAGATCTTGGCGTTAGTCTCAAGTTGTTTCTTTTTGTAGAAAACACGATCGCTCTGTGAGATCGGGTATTGGTAGTATCAATAATATTATGGCTCTGCATGTAGAAACCTTTTGTATTTAATACGTGCCTCAGGTATCACTTCACACAGATTACGAATGCTCACGACTTCGAAGCCACATCAACTATTCCCTATACATAATGTGTATAAAAACACATTTAGTGTATCTAGAACATTTGTCATGCAAACGATATTAGGAACATTCGTGGTCCCACGTTTTTACACAATCTACAGACTTATTCACGTAATTGTCAAATACTTAACCAGTTTACCATTATGTTACGTATTTTGTCGACGATTTACGGCAACTGAGGAACGTTCTGTTCTTTAAAAACTGTGGAGGCAATGAAAATGGTCATAAAATGAAGTGAATAAGTTATTGTTTCGTATTTAATATTTGTTTGTGATATAATAAGCACAATTAATTTAGTTGTGAAAATCCAGTACAGTTTGCAGCGTCAGCTGAGATGGTAGCAAACATGGCAAAGCTTTTTCGTTATTTTGATGACGGATTAGGCAAGTTTTTTGTTTGAATATGAATGAGAAACATTTCTACAAGTCAATTAATATGAGCCAATTAATACGAAGAATTATTTCGCTTTATTAACGTTTGTTTCGACTGCTTTATGGTAAGTAACACCCACTAACGTTCGTCAACAATCATATAAGAAATAATAAACAGGGAAAAATTCTTATATTTAATCATGGATTGTTATAAAGAAGATTCCATAACTTAATGACGTGTTTTCTTGGAATTCATAACGTAAGCGAGTTGACACTACAAAACAGCACGCAAAGGAGAAAGCGATAATTAATACAAAGGTATTGTTAGATCGGCTGCTCAAGAAACTATTAATATAATATTATAATATATATTATTAATTCAACACAGTAAAAAATCTTATTAGTGATGTGTATTTCTGTCTCTGTATTCAGAGCATTCCAATGGATCTAAAACAATGATTGTATTTAGGTCGCATTAAAAGAAATCTATTCATGTTCAACTATCATAATATACAAAACAAATCCTTTTATGGAAGCCATAATAACGCGAGTCGCGACACAGACAGGAGACACTATTTGCATGATAATACAAAACAAACTCTTTATACATGAAACAGAAAAGTTTTCCCGAGGTGTGGTGACAAGCATTTTGCACCTGGGAAAACATTGTAACGTTGAGGCAGAACCAACAGATAGTTTGCGAAACATTTATTATGTACAATACAGTAGAAATTGGCAACCTTTATTGCAAATGACACTGCAAATATGAGGGGCAATAATGTGAACATAAACTGTGACATAATATTTACAAAATGATGTAGGTAGATACTTTCATAATATTTGCTTTGATTGATGTCACGTCATTCAGAATGCCGCCATGGGATCTGGAGGCAAACGTCCCGCACATTTGGGAGTGGTGCGAGGAGGCCAAACGTCGGGGCGTCACTCCGCTGCCGCGAGAAATCGCGGCACAGAGCTCCGGCGGGATCTCATGGCGACATGGAGAGTGCGATTGGCGCAACCCAGTGCTGGGCACGCCACGATAGCGGCGGTAAGTCCCCTCCTTGAGGAGTGGCTTGAGAGGCGGCACGGCGTTTTCACTTTCCGCCTCACGCAGGTCTACACTGGATACGGTTGTTTCGGGAGGTTCCTGTTTCGGATAAGGCGGGAGAGAACTCCCGGGTGTTTCCACTGCGAACATCACCCTGAGGATACGGTGGAGCATACGGTGGAGGTCTGCCCGGATTGGACAGGGCACCGCCATGCCCTCGTGGAGGCGATCTGCGGCGGCAATTTCTCGCGTCCGGCCCTGGTTCAGGCCATGGTACGGAGCGAGAGTGCATGGGTAGCCGTCACCTCCTTCTGCGAAGCAGATGTGCTCGCGAAGAGCGAGGCGGCGCATGTGAGGGAGAGGCAGTATATGCGCCCTCACGGCCTTAGTCGCCGCGGGAGACGCCCTGGGCGTCGGGAATCCTAGGCTGATTCCCGGCCACCGTAGGCGCGGGCTTGCGGACGGCGAGTAATGGGTAGCTCGCTATCTGGTAAGGACCAAGCCCGGGTCGACGGCGCGTTGTGTTCCACGCGCGCCTCAAAGAGATGTCAGCACCAACTGGTGGGGTCCGCAAGGGCCGATGCCTGCCAGGGGTCGGATTGTTCGAAAGAGACACCGCGGCCCCTGGCACACAGGCAACTGAGGGAACACGGGTGGGTTTTAGTCAGTAAAAGCCTGACACGCCCTCCTGCTCCACCCAGAGCGGGCGAAGTTATTTGTTGATTTCCCACCCAAAAAAAAAAAAACAAACGTCATTCAGAATCATACGCATCACACTGCCCGATCTGGTCGACCAACCGGTAAATAATTAAAATTCGCTCTTCACAAAAATGATATCGTGCACACTGTGGTATTCATTGTCCTATTTCGAGAGGTAAATGTAAACCGCATTTATGCACGCGTATAAGCGTATGCAAATGGCTGCGCTACACCTAAATTCTGAGTTGACGTTCAGTAACGAAACGAAATGTTAACAAACGAAGTTATTCGTCTTCGAAAACTGCAGTAAAAATGTTCTTATAAATATTTTCTTATTTTCAATGAGTCTCAATTTTCGCATAGGTCAAGTAGACACTTATTTGGATTTGAAATTCATGTTAAAACAATAAACTCTATTGTAAGCATTGTAATAGTTGTTTGCAAAAGCGAAGCCACAAAAGTTCTTCATTGTATACAAAAAGGTTTTAATAAACGAAGTTGGCTTCGACTTTGCAAATTGGATTTATAAGTGGAATAACAATACAAAATATAAGATGATTAAATTAGAAAGCTCAAGGTCCCCCCCCCCTCTAATGGGAGAAACAAGGCTGAGTCATTTTGTGAAAAAACACTGGTTATAAAGGAACGAGCTTATCATTTACAACGCCATATTTTGCGTGCAGAGTGTACATCAATTATGTTACAACACGCGATTAATAATAAGCGTAAGTCATCAAATAGGTAGTAGAAAAAATAGGACACACGTATTATAACCAAATGTACGGACAATGATACAAAAAAGCAATAGAGTACCCGAGCAAAAAACATTATTTTAAGGTTAGCTAACACGCTACCTATGCTTAGAGGGCAAATTGGCACTGGCAAAGACAAACAACATTCCAAAACTAATACATAGGGAAGTAATGCTCTGATTACTCCAACACATACGGCTATTCGTAGGTAATACATACGTATAGCCGTAGGTACTGGGTACATATTTTTTAACTTATTGTATAAGTTCAATTTTCATCAATGTACCAGACTCGACACATACTACATATTCGTGACCTCAAAACTATAGTCTACTTTTTGGCGTCACAATTTACTTACTTGTTGAATCATAGACAATTATTGGAACAAAAACATACGGCTTGAATGTTATCTTCTGGATCGAATCACAAGTTTACGCATCCACATATATTTTTTTCGGTCAGGAACTCAGGACTGGTGCAACCATTTAGAAGGCACGGTAAGCACCCTCGTTTGACCAGCAATTAAAGGTCACAAGAAAGAACAACTGTATTTAAGTCAATAATAAAAATAAGAACTAAGCAGAATTAATACCAGCAGGCTTAGCATGACGCTTTCTATTTCTACGAAGAATAGACAGTGCTTTTTCAATACAAAGTGACATTTCGTTTCTCGATTTTGACATCGCACCGACCCACACCGGTGATATCCTTTTACAATCTGTCATTTTGTCTTTCGTTTCTAAAGATCTTTGTCTAGGTCCTTATAAATGTAGACTATTTGAGAAGAATATTTCTTCCCAAACTGTCAAAATCACACTAACAACAAACTTTCTGCTCGACGGCCACAAAGTATATACGACTAGCAGCGCTCCGCGGTTTCACCGGCGTAGTTCCCGTTCCCGTGGGAATACGGGGATAAAATATAGCCTATGTCACCCGGGGATAGTGTAGCTTCCCAACAGTGAAATAATTTTTCAAATCGGTTAAGTAGTTTCGGAGCCTATTCAATGCAAAAAAACAAACAATCAAATCTTTCCTCTTTATAATATTATATTATAGTATAGATTATCTACAAAATCATGATTCGTTTAGAACGCATAACTTTGATAATGAATAGAAAAACATAGCCATCTTCTCCTATTGTACATCATTTAGTTAATAGTCATGTCTATTCTTCCGTCGACAAATCGGTGCTTGTGAACAAAAAAAGGCTGAGGTGAACAAACATATAAATTGTTGTGAAAAGTCAGTAGATTGTATACCTTAAGCAACATCAGTTTATTAAAGCAATTACTGCGTTATTAATTACTTTGTATTATTTTCTGACCGGTAATATATGGGATGATGGTTTTTATTGCATTGAAAAAACCCTGAACTCTGTGGTCATAGTCAGAAATTCATTTCGTACAAGGAAAATGCTTCAATCAACGTTTCCAAATTATTCTACGCTGCTGTAGTATCTTTTCACACTTGGTTAAGACCAATTTAAAAAGGAAAAGCTGTGGCAAAAACTTCGGCAGTGTATAACTTAGTAAATACCCAAGAAGTATCGACGTTAGCAACCGTGTCTGAATTAGATATTGGCAACTGTTGACACTTGCCAATAAATAAAACAAAACAAGCGAGGAGCAACATGATCCAATCAAGCGTTGCGTGCTTTCACTCTCTGCTTTACTCGCTCCATTTTAGGGTTAATTTTCAATATTATGAGACCTCAAGATCCGTTGCAATCGATTTCACTATCGATTTCTACTCGTACATGATCCTCATCAAATTTTTATTGCGACATTTGGCTAATGAGGCAGACAAAAACTTTGCTGAGATCATAGAAGAGCAACAAAATATGTAAGAATATCGCAAACTTTTGTACTGTGGTAGTTATTTGAAACAGATTTTCTTCATGACGGAGTAACAGTGTTAATAGAGGAAGAGTGAATATAGAGTGAGATATATCTTAATTGTTACAATGTTAATGAGGAAACGTTGTGTAAAAGGAAATGGGACGGATCTATCAAATGAATGAAAAAAAAAAAAGCGTTGAGCACTAATCCTTGAGAATGAATACATTGTGTAAGACAGTGGGTTTAATTCAATAGTGCAAAACATACTTCAAGTTCATATTTTGCATATTAGGCACATTAGTCACACCTTTGACTTTGAAAGCAGGCTTTCTGACAGCCATTTTTTTATTATAGACAGTTTTGTAACTGTTCATACAGCATGCGATGATAATTGTTCAAATAAGTGCAATACACGATCTCATGCAGCAGAAAAAGTAATAACATTTTTATATTCGTAACAAAAGGTTAAAAATAATTATTACCAACATAGTTCATTATTTCTGAAGTGCATAAGCATTATGTGTTGATAGGCGTTAATTAAAACGACTAACAATAGAAATTAATTACGCAAATTGTCTGGGATTATAATTGAATGAACATGGAACTCGATCTTGCTTTCTATCACTCGGTGACACGTTTTCGGTGGTGAACTCGTTTTATTATTACAATCTGAAATTGCTCTAAGCTGCCTTACAGTTTAGCATATTTCAAAGCATATATAACAAAAGGGTGTATCATCAAATATGGAATGCGATAAAGCGAATTCAAAGTATTCAATTATACGTGTATGTATTTTAGTTGGAAACTAGTGCACGCATACGGAAAACACCCGCATGCCAGTGAACAGCCAAGCGTGGTCGAGCGCCGCCCAATCGCCCACAATGCGTGAAACCAAACCGGCGCATGCGGCCATTGAAAAAAAAACACAATTGCATGTTAAGGGACCAATTTTAACGTATTTCCTTCACGGATCTAATCAAATCATTGCGCGGCAATAATTGTATCGATCCAAAAACCGCTGTAACTCTATTTAATTACAAAGCTACTGCAAATTAAGTAGAATGCTTAGTTTCATATAAAAGAGAGTCCATTCCCATAGCTGACAACTCAATATTACCTATATTGAAATCGTTCTTCGTGAGTTTTTCTCGAATCTAATTAAACTTATAGGTACTATTGCTAATGACTACACAATAGCGACAATCTCAACAGAGATAGTAAAACCAAGTAATATTGACAAGACCAACGCTGGGTACCTACGTTTTTACAAATAATCCCACTGACAATAATAAATCGAACAATGCAATTGGCACATACAATCATTTCGTACGTCGAGTTAGCAAAATAAACCATTCAGTTCACATAATGACGCAAACGTTCAATCATTGAATTAATTATTATCAAACAACCCTTTGTGAACTCTAACAATAACTAATAGTCCTCGTGGACATTTTTGTCTTTGTAAGTTCTCAGTGCACCTATGAACCTATTTTTACATAATCTGGCTTTATATGAAACATCTTCTTCTTCTTTCATATTTATGTCAGAATTGAAAATAATGTGGCTATCTCCAATAGAATTGTATTCATATCTATTGTCATATTATATTTCATTTGATTGTCTTATTTTATGAATTTGTGGGGCGTCCCTCTTATTTCAAATATTACTACCATTCGTAGCGATGCCAGCATTAAAGTATTCCTAATAGTCCGATGTTATTTCTAAACTAATCGACTCTTATTGAACGCTCGACCCCTCACGTACGCAAAATATCGACACACGTGCACGTACACATGTGACCTCCACAGACTATGTGCAATCTAATTAGGCTCATATCTTGATAATCTTCACTCCAGACATGTCATCCTGTTTGACATTTAAAGGTCGGGTTGTGCAGCTGTCCCACAAATTGAAACAACAATGTAGGTAATTGTCGCACCTGTGTGATCGAAGATAGGTTCTAGGGTTTTTTTTTTTGGTAAGGAAATCATCAAATTACTTCTCCCGCTCTGAGTGGAGCAGGAGGGCGTGTCAGACTTTTACTGACTAAAACCCACCCGTGTTCTCTCAGTTGCCTGTGTGCCAGGGGCCGCAGTATCTCTTTCGAACAACCCGCACCCCTGGCAGGCATGGACCCTTGCGGACCCCACCAGTTGGTGCTGACATCTCTTTGAGGCGCGCGTGGAACACAACGCGCCGTCGACCCGGGCTTTGTCCTTACCGGACAGCGAGCTACCCATTACTCGCCGTCCGCAAGCCCGCGCCTACGGTGGCCGGGAATCAGCCTGGGATTCCCGACGCCCAGGGCGTCTCTCGCGGCGACTACGGCCGTGAGGGCGCATATACTGCCTCTCCCTCACGTGCGCCGCCTCGCTCTTCGCGAGCATTACTGCTTCGCAGAAGGAGGTGACGGCTAACCATTCACTCTCGCTCCGTACCATGGCCTGCACCAGGGCCGGACGCGAGAGATCGCCGCCGCCGATCGCCTCCACGAGGACACGGCGGTGCTCCGCCCAAGCCGGGCAGATCGCCACCGTATGCTCCACCTTGTCCTCAGGGCGATCTTCGCAATGGAAGCAACCGGGCGTTTCCTCCCGCCTTATTCGAAACAGGAACCTCCCGAAACAACCGTGTCCGGTGAGGACCTGTGTCAGGTGGAAGGTGAGGACGCCGTGCCGCCTCTCAAGCCACTCCTCAAAGAGGGGACTTACCGCCGCTATCGTGGCGTGCCCAAGGGTCTGGGGGTCTACTCTCTAATTCCGTTAACGAAGATACGGGCCTGTTCAAAAGTAGTTGATCCATCAAAACAATAGTGTCAACTGAAATTTTTCGGACGGACTGAACAGTCTTAAAATCTAAATACATTTAGGTCTATCTATGGCTCTCTATATACAAAAGTTACACCACAAATCTTCAACCGTTGTGTTGTGGCTGAATACAATGTTGACTTGACTAAAATTGCAATTTCAAACTTTCCATTTCACAATGTTGTACAAAAGAACATAGTTTCTGTTTATATACAAGCAATAAATTAGTAGAATTGACTCGTAGGATGTTGTGCCATACATGGCTGTGTTTAGCGGCTCATTCACGACTCATTGTTTTAGAGCGAGCGTGGGCGCATGATTGTTGCACCCACCATCTATTCCGAATGGCTGATGAATTGCAACGTGCGAAACGTATTTATCCCAATTAATCTCATACGGTGGAACGGATGCGTTCAAATCAAGTAAATACTGGATATTTTTTTTGATTTGCAGTCACGCGTCGATAAGTTGCTGAAATGTTAAATTATATGGAACGAAATTATTGAAATCCTTACAGATTCTGGGCAAGATAGAAATGAGAAATGCATGAAAGTTACGAAAGCTATACGAACAGTATATCTAGATATAAATTATTATAATACGTAGCACAAGCCAAAGAATAATCATGAGCAGATAACGCATAAGCAGCCAGGTGTGCGCTAACCAACGAATAGGGCGTGCCCAAGTTACGGCTGACTGTCTGCCGCAACCCGGCCTAGTGCGTCATTCATTAGGCACATTGTATCGTGAGTAATAAAACCACTAATGCCATACCGATCCACATGACAGGACACATCAAAACAAGAGATCGTCAGACATTTTGTAACTAGATTCCATTAAACACGATGAATAATTGCTGAAACGTTTCACCACGTTGATTATCTTTCACAATGGTCCGAAACGAAACGTATCAATTACTAAAATTACACGAAATATAGGTGGGATATTTGTGGTTACTTATAATTACGATGTTCACAATTGATTACATACTGGTGTTCCGTGCAACTAAGTATGCAAATGAAATGAAAGGGTTACTGTCCGTGGGTTATTCAATAATTGTTATCAAACATGTTTCAAAACTTAACGGGTAGCATAGATTATTGGTAACTTTTTTTTATGTACGTCATAACCATAACGGGTTGGAATATTGACGAAATGCCATTATAGCTGTCTATTGAGAGTCGTTTATCAAAAAAGTAACAAATGATTAAAATTTTGCAATCGCATTATTCATATCCATTTATTCATAATGACAATTGCATATATTACTGCTAACTTAACGGGACATGAGACACCATTAAATGCACTTGTAAAACAAGCAGGCGCGTTCGCAGCCAAAGACTACATATACAATAACAAAATCCCTACCACTACCAATATTATAAATGCGAAAGTAACTCTGTCTGTCTGTCTGTTACGCTTTCACGAGTTTCACGCCTAAACCGCTGAACGGATCGTCATGAAATTTGGCAGAGATATAGTCTGGGGTATGTAGAAGGACATAGGCTATTTTTACGCAATAACCGACATCCATGCGGGCGAAGCCGCAGGAAAAAGCTAGTTTATTACATTTTTGAAAAATTACTATTTTAAGAAGGTTTACGTTTACGGGTTTAGCATGACTCCTAGGACCCCCCAACCTCGGACCGTACCTGAAAACAAGCTAATTAATTACTTGTAGTATTATTTAATTCCTCATACAGCGTATCCAATATTTCTCATGTTGCGTAAATTCTTAATTTTGTTGCATTGTTCAAATTCAACGGATGGAATTTGTATGTGCTATATGTGTCAGAATTGGAATAAGCGCTCGCATTTTTTGCATGTTTGAAATAATTCATACTATGCAATATTCGACTCGACTTCACGTCAGTGTAGGTACCATCGACTCGACTCCATGTCAGTGTACCAGAAAACATTGATACAAATTATACCAATTACGCTCTCATAATTTTATTTCAACCCGCGATTATTTTCACACAACACCAAACAAAAACGAATTTATGAAACAAAAGCGGAATATAAATCGGTTTTAGGCATAAACATCTGAAAATCTAAAGAGAAAGTAATTTAAATAGCGTAGACATCGGAGATTAAAAAAACATTAACGTTTTCACTAAGTCCCAGTTAATTTATCTGAAAATGTTGCAAAACAGCTATTTGCTGCAATGAAACTCGCACCAGCAGCGCTTTTATTGTTTGAAGACGATGGGTAAACGAGCCAAAGTTTTGACTAACATTATGAAATGTTTGACACAAGTAAGATGATGATGTCGACCCATGTCAGGCTAAGTCTTCTGCCAGGGGTACGGGTTGTTCGGAAGAGATACCGTGGCCCCTGGCACACGCAACTGAAGGAACACGGGTAGGTTTTAGTCAGCAAGTCTGACACGCCCTCCCGCACCGCCCAGAGCGGGAGAAGATATTTGATGATTTCCCATCCTCAAAACAACAAAAAGCTAAGTCTTACTGAAGGAACTTATTTGTTTCCATAGATTTTCTTATAAGTACGTACCTTTAGTTCGCCAAAAATCCCAACAGATTTCACCACTACAGTAATATTGACATGAATAAATATCTCTACTGCCACAATATACTGATAAAAGTGTTTGGTATTAATATTATCGCTCCAATAGACGAGAGTTGATTTGAAATCAACTGATACCAGATATAAAGGATTGGATTTTCCATCACTTCTTTGAAGATCAACAGCTGCAAGAATATATATAGGCATGAATACAATATATAATATAGAAAAAGAACCAAACGCAACTTCCGTTTCTCAGCAATCTCTATCATATCTAAAAACATAATCGAACCAGTAAATTACGGAAAGAAAAACATACTGAATATTGAGGAAATATTGTCACTTTCATCCGATCATCGATCAGTCTAGAATACTAGATCTAGATGTTTCCTAGTCAATCATCGCAGAATAAATAACAATGGAAGCACTTTACGGAACAATACCAGCAGAGATTGAATGGTTTGTGATAAAAATGAAATATCTCCAGTTAAAAGCTAAAACGTATTTACACATTCTAACCAGCGCAAGGCCAACAGGGCAATATTACGGATATTGACCCAAACCTGACCAAATTGAATCAAAAAGAATCTTTATACCAGAAAAATATTTGGTAAAAACAAAGAAAAGTGATAATTGATGAAACTAAGACGTAAGCTTATGTTACTTAACGTCTATGTAGATACTGATCGTTCACAGTACAGTATGGTGTGTGTGAAACATCGGTTTTTTGCACGAACGAAAAGCGCTCACAGATGCACTTAGACGAGATAACAGGAATGCTTGTAATTGATGTTAGAAGTCAGTGTACAACTCAAAGTGCCGTCAATATATGCACCCAACTGTATATGTATGAATCATTAAATATAATACTAAAGAAATGCCTCTAATGGCTCGGCTGTCTGTCCAGCCATGACGGTCTTAGTACCTATTCAAATGAAGATAAAGCCATTTAACCTGATTTATGATAATCTTATTTATTGCTTTCGTATTAATTTAAGAGCTTTACATTGATATCGGGAGTACATAACTTGTCCTATTTTGTTTAACAACACATTGATATATTGGCTTTCCTAGAGACAAATCGTGCGTCAAGAATTAACTGTACTCTTCATTTGCTTGGCCAATGAGTCAATGTAACTGGTATTTTAATGTATAATTGCTACATTTAGTGCATTAGCGTCAGCTGTACAGTTGCAGTGGCACGCTTAAGTCTCCTTAACGGAACTAATGAGACCGGCCCCTCAGTCACACAGGCCACTGCCTTTTCCGTCAGCTATTTGTGTCACTCTGATCCTGTACTAGATGTGTCTTCAAGTGGTTTAACGGAGCCTTTTTCACACCCTAGAGTAATTTGTACTTCATAAAAAAACAGCATAAAAGTATCAGACAAAAAGCTTAGACAAGGTTTCTCTTGCAATACAAAAGATAAACGATATCGCTTTCGGCACATTTAAGGGGGTCGGCTTGTGTCGGCACTGTCTAAGTAAGAACTTTGATAACACATGGCCGGGAGTCTAGAGTTTAAGTGTGGGCGCGAACAATGCAGTGAATCATCACAGCTGTGAATGAAGTGTATTTGACAATGGGTCGGTGCTCCCGAAACAGAAATAGACGTTGTTGCATCGCTTTAACTATTTCAACACGCTAGATGTTTCAGGTGAAGCCAAGTATACAAACTTGGAACACCGTGTTTGGTTGTAACTTAAAAATAACTCTCGGAGGAGTGACTGTAAAACTTTAATGAGCTTGCGACCTGACGCGTCCATGTGCACGTAAGAAGATAATGGCTTCTCATGTTGTCTGAACCTACAAAGTATCTTATAAAGAATTCCTTGGCGTATTATCTTTAAACTGGTCTGTTTTCGTTGTAAAAGAAACAATACGAGTACATTAATGACACAGGCATGATTATTCACCATTCGTCGAGGGGGTCGCTTTCCAATTAAATCTAACAGTTCTTATTTGTCTGACCATAAACATAACGAGTGTTTGTGGAACGGCATTATCGTATAAACAAGGAAACGTCCGCAACCGGCGCCATGGTCGGTAATCTGGGTCGACTTTAAACTTTTTACCATAATTCTTTCACCTCCCACAATCGCCGTACGTTTATTTACTCCAGCTCAAATTTAATCAGATGCAGTAAAATTCAACGTAATTACATCTGTTTTCTTTTCTACTGTACGTAAATTGTATCGTCCGACTGTGACTGTGAGTCGGACTATGATCGACGTGATCTAGGCACATTGATGTGTTGAAAGTGTTCATATATTGCAACATAAGCTTCTAGGAAGTCTGAGATATCTATCATATATCTTAGTGACACTTCAAAGAACGACAATCGATTGTTCTGAGAGTGGAACACTTTCACCTCAGTCCTGGCTCACGCCTCTTAATTCAAAATCCTATGTAATTCATTTCGTTATCGGCAGAGCGGATTAAAATCGAGCTGCACAATAAATAATTCACATGCACGACACGTTTCGTAAAAGGTTACAGTTCGAAACTTTATAACATAGTCAACACTTTCTATGGCCCAAGCGTTTGATGGCTTTAATCCATGACTCATAGAATGTCAATTTATCGGACTATCGGTGTTGATAAGTAGAGATAATGGAGTGATGCAACATTAACATAATTAACCGTGAACTTTAAAATAAAAGATTATATAATCAGGAACTCGACGGCTCCTACGTGATACAACTTTCCGTTTTGTTTCTAGTTATAATAAATCCGTCTGTTTTAAATCGCTCCATTAACGGCGTTGCCAAAACGACTTTGGTTAGATGATTATAAAAATAAAAGGTTTCTTGGGTAATATGGCAAAGAAGACTTAGGTAATATAAAACTAAGTCTAAAAGTAAAGCTGTCAAGTTTAAAAGAAATAGGACGAGATAAAATATTTTATAGTCCCGTATAGGTTTTATAAGAATTTTCAACTGCAGAATGAGATAAGCAGAAATTTTATCTCAGTGCGCGGCTGAAGTACCTACTGAATGGTGGCATTTGATGAATGGTGTATTTAATGGATCCCGTCTAGCCTAATCTCAAGGCGGCTTTTGGAAGGGTATTCAGTTAAGCTACATTTTTAGATTAAATTATATTTGGACGTCCTGTATAAACAGTATAAGCCTTTTATATCGATTGCGTATACCGTCCAGCTAATCGCTTAAAGGGTCAGTAAACTTGTATGGTAAAACTTTACACAATACAGTACCGGCTTTAGAATGAGTCATCAACGTGCATGTTTACCATTACCAGGCTTGTTAAGGCGGGAGGAAGAATATACATAGGTGAAGGTATTATGTAATCTTATTAGCATTTATTCTGCTTTGAGAATCCTAGATTCACGTATTCAATTCTGCTCATTCACCCCGACCTAGATGTATAATTTTGATTCGGACCGGTCTCGCACCAAAATATACTGCAAACGTAACTAATATCATATTCATAACTGCAGCTTCCCTTAAATAATTAGGTATGCGCACATAAGACTGCACAATGGTAGACTCCAACACCCGTTAAACTCAAAACGAGGCCTCACAGCTATTCGCATTCATATTTAGACCAGAAATATGGCTCAGATGGAGTGATATCACGACCTAAGCAAGCATTTCTCTACGCGCTAATTAAAGAGCACGACGAAATCCGATAATGCGGTATCATGTGGCAATATGTCACTCGAAACGACATCAGGCGAGGCGCAGCCGTCCGACCAGACCAGCTCTGGTTTCTTGTGGTTCAATAATGTCTTGTCGTGTTTTATAAAGTGATACCAGTATTGACTTTCTGTTGACTTCCCCGATCTATGATTCATGTTATAAGCGTAATGATTCGCTTCGAATGCGATGCAATAGAAAAACCAATCCTTTAATAAAAACCATGTTTGACACAGATCACGTTCGTGTTCCCAATACATAATGAAGAGTTTTTTGCACCAGCCAATGTTAAGAAGCAAACAAAGCTAAAGTATTCTTGACCTTCTTCATAATATAGGACTAGGATCCGATAAGACAGAACGGTCGTTCTAGCGGCTATTCATCGAAGACATTACTCGTTTTAAAGTTTATTACGAAATTAAATCCAATTGAACAGTTCACATAATTCTGTGGTGGAAGGCGGAAACAGCGGCGGAAGCGGCGTCACGGTCCACGGCGCGCGCGCACACTATGAAGTGACGTCATCGACGGGGACCCAGCTGGATGTTACAATAGATTCCAAACAGGTTTTATTTGATTAACAATATTATTCATTTGAATACAAATGTCCGAAAGATATGACAGTGAGCTATGGATACTAATAAGCTTGGTTTATTTATCCCAACGCGTAAGATAGAAACTACTTCACGCGCCAAATCAAACTGAACCGGTCCAACGGCCACCAAATGTAATTGGAAGTATGGAAGGTCAAGTTTGTTATAAGCAAACTTATGTAAAGGTCACTACTGCGAGAGAGAGAATGACAGAAAAGAGACGGTACACAGGGTTGGAAGAACTCAGATCTTCACTCCAGCATCACAAGTCCACATTTCGCGTAAACTGCTTGGCGACCAACGCCTTCAATTTGAAACAGCGACAATGGCAACCATAATGACGACGGAAACACCGAAACCTAAGCCCAAAATTGGAACAAAGAGAAGGCTGAATAAAATAACAATCCGTTTTAATAAAGCTGAAATATCCAGTTGAATTGAAATCCGATGCATGATACTTTTAGTTCTCCTTTATCAAATGACAGCAGTATCATGTGACATTTCAAGGCGATTACAATTTTGATACTAACGAGATAAAAAAATACTGCTAAGTATTGTATAAATATAAGGTTGTTCGATAAAATATCTGAGTCGAGATAAATATTATATTTTGAAATCAGTTGAATGAAACGTATCGAATTTAGTCAATAAGGTGAACTATAAAAACTTCGACAGAAATTTAAACTTTTTGCAACCGAAATTATGTCCCGTAACGTCCGCCGATGTCATCCGTTGTTTGTGATTATAAAAACGGATTTAAAAATATAACTACGACAAAAAGTTATTTTGAAGAACGTTCTAGGCGATCGATAGTTGGGGCGTGACGTGACGTTAGGCAAATGTTTGAACCAATAAATAAAACCAAAGGAAAGGATGTCACAATGACTTTTGGCCTTTAGCGTTTCTGTATTTTCGTTTTTACTATAGCGTTATTATTATTTGCAATATCATCAAGTTCGAGAATTGAAACAATCGCTGGTGAATCTGATAATAGAAATTAGAATCGTGAATCATTGAAAAGCCGGGATCAAAATGAGATAATCCAGTAGTTAACACCCGTCAATATACCAAAAAATTGCATCATTACTCATGACAAACCTATAACACCATTAGCTCCACCTCTTCGCCGTACAGTGTTTGGTGCTAATTAGCCAATACCCCGCATGTGCAAACTCATAAACGAATGCAGCGACCTGGTTGACGTCCACGCAGACTCAATATCGACGTATGTCAGACGTAATTAGTATTACTTTTTAATAAACTATCTAGAATATAAGTACATTAAGTCTTTAAAATTAAAGTTATAATCACAAATAGGATTTTGCAAGCGGTGTTTGCCTGTAATTGGTTGTGCAGTTAGATTTAAGACACTTTTACTATGTTCCTATCTGTATAATATCTGTAACAACTGTTGGTGAATCTTAATTAATTAAATAAATGACAAGAAAGATGTCGTAATTTTCGTCACTTTCAATGTTTCACCGGATTTCCAGCTAGTATAAAGCCAACGGATTTCGCAATTCAAAGTCAACTATAATTTGGATTCTAGTATCATCTCGATGCCGTACCAAGTAAACATCGTCCATCAACGAGTTTCACACAGTTTTTTCCTCACCAAGTACCTATCTACCTAAAACAATAAAACTCGCTTGCACAGCCCGCATAGTGAGAGATCGCGTGATCACAATTAATAGCATTTTGCCTGCATGAAATGACACATATGAACTGACTTTAAATACAGATATTTATAAGCGTATTTACATGAAAAAGTAGCAATACCCTTTACAGATATCGATTTGATACCTATCCGGGCAACAAACAATGTATAAGAAAGCCAAATGATATTCCAAATGACCAAAAGCACGTACGTATAAATTGAATATTTTTAATCAGCTAATTATGCACAACAGATGCTTTCTCGCGATTTCTAAGGAGAAAAAAGTAGAAAGTTATTCGTTCGAGACTAGCATCCAACGCACGTTATATCGAATTCAAATCGCTGCGTTCCATATCTCCTCCCGAATGTGTCGATCCACGCGAGCTGTTATTTCAAACGGCATACCGATCAAATGCCATCTGTACACGTAATAGTGTACACTAAAATAGAAATTAGACGTCAGTAGTGTTGTCTATGATTTCCACTTTCGATTGTGGCAAGAAAAGCCAGAAGCCCAATCTTATAAGTCAGCTAAGTACCGTAATAACTTACAAATTTATGGCCCGGTAATTAAAGAAAATCGAAATGGCCGATTGGAGTGTCGCCTTTTGCTATGACCAGGTTTGTTTGTAGTTTTCCATAATGGGAACAGAGACACCTCTGAAATACGCCCCTAACCACTTGGCTATTAACAAACGTGTAATTGAAAATTTATTTTTGTAGTAGGAGACACACTCAAACTTGTTTCAGATAAAATTAAATCATAGCTGCGGGGGAACACAACAGCTCTCCTGTTGATTTACACCCTTGAGCCGACAATAAATATCACTTAATATGATGAATGGCCGAACGAATTGGTTGACATTGCCCCCTTCCGTTGCGTATTTTTGTTGTTTGATGTTGAGTAATATCCGATACTTTTTAAGAGTTTATTCTAAGAATATTGGGGGCAACTTAACGGCAGAGCTTTAAAACTTTTGCTGATACCAAGAACTTCAAGTAGGTTGATATTGATTCCTTGTTTGCCAAAAACATGGAAGTTGTCAAAGGTTATAAAGATCTAAAAAGGATTTAGTCAAAGAAATCCCTCATAATTGTTGGTAATCGACTGCGGGGTAATTGCGTAACACATTGACAGTAGGATTCAGATTGTGATTGCTGGTGTTTAACGAAATTAGGGTGCTGCTCTTGAACCTGGTTCAAAGTGATTAATTGTTTTCCAAATACATAATACGTACATTACAAAGCTTATAAAGATCTAACAAGGATTTGCCCAGCGAAATTCTTACAAATCAACTGCCAACTCTTAATCAAACGCTGTTGGCAGTTGTTGAGAAACTCCTCCCACAAAAATACTTATTTGACTTGTACGTAGGTACCTGAAAGCACCTATTTCTAAATACAGAAATCGTTGATAAGACTCAAGTATTACTTAAAACTAATTTCAACTAATTAAATGACTATCATTTTTATACATCGTTTTCATTGAATTGAGTTTTGAGCTCTATAAATACGGGCCTAAGTGTGGCTCCTTGAGGAACTCCTACGGCAAAAAACTAATTAGATTTGGACGTAACGTGAAAACACCCATTTTTAAACTCTAACTAGCTGATATGACTGGTATTTTAATATGAATATGAAAGGCTAATATCGTTTACAATTTCAAGTTAACAGCGTTGCGATAAGAACTCAACTTATAGCAATATTTTCCACATGGTGCTGACCGTGTAAACTTTGGAAAAGATTGGCGACTTATGAATGTTTTGTGCACTGGCCTCATTCTGATTCAGGCCAAATAATTAATGGCTCACAGAAAAAATTAAGGTGCGCCTGTGTGATTGAACCAAAACTAGTGTACACAGTGACATAAGGAGTGTTGCCCATATTATGGTTAGAAAATTTTAACTTAATGTTTTGTTCATTTCATGGATGGAACAATCCTTTGTGAAAACGTACAACAAAATTTAGACTACTAGCCAAAAACAAAGGATAGCAGCAGGATGGCACAAAATTTTGTGACTAATAGCCTCAAACGATGATAACGTAGGTAAAACAAAGCCTTTATCCACCATTATCGCTCCCTGGACATTTTCTAGTTTAATCAGGAAACAGTATCAGAGGTCGCATGAGAAAATAACATAACTGGTAATGTGATAATGACATGACGTCTGTTACTGCTGTGTAGCGGGGAAGCCGGGCCACTAACCCATTTATGAGGTGCCGGTAATTGAATTACACTCGTCTCTGACGCGACTGAACATTCAATCGTACTCTTGTGAGTTCATTGTGAGGGCAACTCTATGATCGGTGTGTTTTATTACACTTATGCTGGTGACTGGCTGGTTGTAAAATCCTACTAATATTATAAATGTTAAAGTTTGGATGTTTGTTACTAAATCACGCAAAAACGGCTGAACGGATTTGGTTAAAATTTGGCACATAGGTAGTTTATAACCTGGATTAACACAAATGTAAATTTTATCCTGGTAGTTCGCTCCCTTGAGACAATTTCCGACCTCTACGCGGGCGAATCCGCTGGCAAAAGCTAGTTCTGCTGTATGCTCAAGAAATGCAATAGTAACGCTGGAACTTTAAAACCACCACACCTTAAAATAAGTAGACAGTTGTGGTTTTGTGGATTACCTAGGCAGATGATAGAGCCCAGACCAAACAAATAACTCTTGGAGCAATACGGGAAAAATGATTAGATTGGACAAAATGGATTTTTGGTCATGTTGGTGGTTGGAGTAATATAAATCTTTCTGTTCGATGATATGGTTCAAATGGCTTAGACATGCTAAGCCATGTTTATAATAGCCAGAGCCTTAAAACTTAAGTGAAAGTCCCATAAAAACAAGCAGGACGTGATTATTAAGTCCAATCGTTAGTATTACATATCTCGCTCATAAAATTAAAAAGATACGACTATTTTTACTGCAAGTGCAGCTAATAGTTTCAAAGAAAAATAAAACGATGCAAATACTTGTCGGCACTTAGGTCAATTGTTTAGTTTACGTGATAAAGTAAACCATTATATTGTTTATATTTATTACTTACAAACGCTTTTTAACCCCTGATGCAAATAGAGGGGTATTATCAAAACAGCATTTGGAAATGCTTACCTGAAAAGAAGAAAACAAGGTTTATTATTATTGGTTAACAAATAATTTTTAATTAAATTAAAATTACATATTAAACAAAATTAAAAGTTCGACGCAACTTCAACAATGTATAAACATGGTACCTAGGTAATTTATAATGCTGAATATTAGTATTAAGTATTTCATATAAAAAAGTTTCAGGAACTTTTCATATCTTTACAATCCTGAAAATAAAATCGTATAACTCCTACGTCAATAGGTATAAAATACTACAAACAAATGACATTGGTATAAACTTTTATCTAGGCGTTTGTATGTATTATACAGGGTGGAAACTTTCAGCGGGGCAGCAAGGGCAAGTACCTTATCCGTTGCAGCTACGCGAAAATGGTCTTAAGACACTATTCATAATTTTTTATGGAATTTTGATCCCCATTCACAGATTTTCAAAAAAAAAAAAATACAGTTAGCGAGAAAATAGCCATTTTACACAAAAACATTTTTTGATGCCAATCGACCCTGTTTCTAATACAGATCAAAAACTTTTATGGGACCAACCATCGTTGGAGTACTCAAAAAGTCACAAATTGCAAAAAACTTTTCCCTTACATTTTGTAAAGAATTTGTGTAACTGAAATACAAAAAGTAAAACAAAAGACAAATGATCACGTAGAATTTTACACATATCAAAAAGATGGCGTATTAAGTTTCTTTTTTTATTAACTAACATAAGTTGATGATGTTATTCTTATTTAAAATCTTGCTGTATCTTGCCCTACGATATCAAATGCTCGAAGTGACCGCCATTTTGACGAATACATAAATTGATTCGTTTCTGTACCGACCTAGTGGCTGATGACAATTTATTTGTATGAATTCCACACAAAATTGTGGTTAAGGAGTCTTTAAGTTCTTGGACACTATCGTATTGCTTTTTGTAAACCACAGTTTTCAGGTAGCCCCACAAAAAGAAATCAAGAGGCGTCAGATCTGGACTACGCGCTGGCCAAGAAATAGGACCATGTGTTCCCATCCATTGATCACCAAACTGTCGGTTCAAAGTCGAATGCGTACTGCGGCTGTTGTGAGGTGGAGCGCCATCTTGTGGAAAAAACATTCTTCTTGATTCCGACAGTGGTAAATCATTGACGAGGTTTTCAAGATTCTCTAATATTCTGTTGTTATAAATGTTGGAATTCAAGGTGCCTCCATAAAATTCCACCATTACCACTCGGTTCCACATTTTACCACACCAACAATTAAAAGAAAATCGCACTTGATTATGTGTTTCGCGAAACCTGAGAGGATTTTCTCTACACCAATAATGGTGATTTCGCCGGTTGTACATTCCATTATTAGAAAAATTTGTTTCATCAGACCATAATATGAAATTCAGAAAATGGTAATCTCTGCTTATTTTTCCTCTTAACCACCTGCAAAAAGTAAGTCTTCGAGCGGCATCCCCTGAATGTAAGGCTTGAACTAGTCGCCCCTGTCGGTAACATTTATAACCATACTTCTTCCATATCTTTAGTACAAAACGATGTGAGACACCTACTTCTTCAGCGACTGCTCTTGATGATATTTCGGGATAAGCTTCGACAAGTGTAAGAACAGAAATGATCAAATTTTCATCTAGTATAAATACAGATTTTTTCTTGAAAGAGCCACCTTGTGCAAGATTTCTTAAAAGATTTGTAATGACCTTTCTGGTTGGCACATGACGATTTGGATATTTGATCCTATATCATTCTAACGCAGCCGAGGTATTTTTATTATTTACGTAATATGCTTCTAGCAATTCTAAACGTTCTAAATTAGAAGTCATTTTTCTCTTATCAATAGTTGTCCAATTATGCACTTAATGTAAAATCCACAACACACTCAGAGCTTTTCTGACGCAACAAACTGTCAAGACTGTTTTTTATTTAATAATAACGAGTTCGTTTGAATTGTTTTTAAACTTTATCTTTTTATTCATTCAACAAAAAGATCTCAACCGAACCTGTGAACCTTACAAGAACATTCATCTAAAAATGCAGCCGGAGCTGATATATTGTGTTCTGGTGTCTCGCTCACCCCAGATACCATCTGGTATCAGTGATGTCACTGTCATGACATGACAGCAACCGCCCAGAGTTCTGTTCCCCACAATACAGCTGCAGTAATATGAGAACTGCTTTCCTGATTCTATTTGCTTGTTCATTTGTTAATTGTGTTTGACCAGGGCCCAGTGACTCAGGTTTATGAATTTGAAAGCCTAAATGATGTAATAGTGGAACAGCCTTCCCCCCCCCCCCCCCCTGAACCCCTTATCTTACATAAAACCATAATTACGCTGAAAGAGCTGTTGATAGGGACGATCTTTTGCTTGAAATCAATGATTCATAATCTCGGCATCAGTTTCGAGTAGCAGCATATGGTCCAACAACATCATACACATTTGAATATTATGAAGTCTAAGGTGCGTCTAAGGCAACCAGTCTTGTTGTAGTCGTGACAATTACAAGACGAGATGAGTCTTTCTGATCCATTGCCATTGAGTTAATTATATGTATTATGTATTTTGATAATCACGGTAAATAACTTTTGATGCTTCTTATATGTATTCGTTCTAAAATGATTCTAGCTGTAGGTGACTTTCCTCCATTATTAACGCGCTAGGATAGTGAGTAGAACAGCAGGCAATGAAGAGGTGATATCCCGCCGCAGTCTGCGTGGCTACACCGCGGTTTATGCATCGCATGATGAATTGATCGCAAGTCAAGTCCGTGTCGATAAGCGAGAAAAAATTTCTGGAATTTTTCTTTTATTTATGCTGTAAGACCTTGCTTTTTGGCAAATTTCGTGATTCTAGGTCAACGGGAACTACTATATAGGTTTTAGACCCAAAACCTATAGGGTACTTCCGGTTGACCTAGAATTGTCAATTTTGGTTAAAAGCAAGGTCTTACAGCACAAGTAAAGGGAAAATTCCGAAAAATAAAAAAGTTGTAAATGAAGTTAAGTTTTGGTACTTACAAGTTTTCGCGAAAATCTAAATTTGCACATATCTTTGACCTTGATCTTTATACACGTAATAGGGACTATAGACCTCAGTATCTGGTATAAATATCAACGTGCTACGTCCAACTGTTCCTGAGAAAATTGGTGCTGACACACGGACAGACAGACGGACAAGAGAGTGATCTTATAAGGGTTCCTTTTTTACCTTTTGAGGTACGGAACCCTAAAAATTACGATTAAATCTGAGCTTCCTATAGATGCTTGGGGCAGTCCTGTAGCCATCTCCATTGGCACAGTTAAAGTTATAAGGAGATGGAGTTAAGAAATCTAATATTTTTCGTTTAAATCAATTATGGTCATATTTGGACCACTAGTTTAAATTAAAACGCCCCAAAAAATTGATAACCGTAATAAAATGGAATTGACAGCAGGCAGGATTGTTTAAGTTTTATAAAGCAAAACTGGTTCGAAACAAAACTGCATTTCGCAAAGCTGAGCAAAAAACTCCAAGAATTCAATGTAAATTGCCTTTGAAGGCAGTCTGTAATTTATTCATTAGAATTCTGTAATTCAAAGTGCCATATGGTGTACAAAAGTCCTGGGAATTGAAAATAGAGACCCCAGGAGTCCACAAATACAAGCCACAATATCGATGTATTTCCATAGTGGTCAGAGAAAAACAAATTGGAACACGGATCGGCTATTTCTTTACACTAGCATTTGTGAGAGTAAAATAGAATAAAACAGGGTTAATGGACACTTTGTTAATGGCCTGCCAACCAGTAATTAAGCTAAATAACTTGGAGCATAAACCTACCATGGCAATCTATTATTACTTCATGTTAACAATTTATTAATTACGGTTTCCACCTAGTCTTAAACTGCTGTTGCCAAGGATGACGTGAAGATAACTTGTGTAAATAATGTTTGATACCTACTTGATTATTCGTCAGTATGCCTATAAAGACGCTGTAACACATGGTCTTATGTGTGAGTAAGCCATATTGGCGAAATCAAAGGCTCTCACTTCGGCAATGGCGAAAATGCGACATTCGCCGAACTTCTCTTCAAAATTTCGATAGCATCTGAAGCCCTTTTATCTTATGAGACAAGTATTGGGAGAAAACTTCCATCCAGAGCCTTTTCAAAGGACGTGCAAGGCATTACCAACCCTACGATACTTGATAAGATGATGATGATTTCTTATGACGCTAAGATACTTGGTAAGAATAGACATCGAACATTTAATTAAACGAGTGTAGTCATCTCCATGATAACCTGTTGTTTTAATTCAGTACGTTCAACAAATCGAACTTTAACTGCAGAACCATGTTGTGCAACTCATCGTAACGTGCGTCCTTCCATCCTTTCGTATAACTTAATTTAGTTAGGTAGTGTCGCCATATCGCTGAGTCAACACTTTGCACGCGGGTGGAGCCGTGGGAGTCACAAGTGCTAATGTCAATTCCAATTAATCGTTGGAACTCTATATCTACTCAATATTGTTCTGTTTGTTTAAGGAATGTCACAAATTTTGTGTTATGTTTTAATACAGAAGGCTTAGCAAGTGGAACTTTAAGCAGCAGCTCGTGTATATCTGCGCAAACCATCGCTACGCGACCTGCTTACGTCCTATTATGCTTCCATTTATGTAGGCGTTATTGTTGCTATGGTACTTTTATTCAGTGGCTTTGATGAGAGGCAAGCGAACCTTTTGGTCTCTAAATTAACCCCAGATTCTGTTTTTTATAAAATTACAAGATCTTGTTAATTCTTCATGATAGAAGTTGTGTGATTTCGCTTGATCGTGAGGCATTCAAGCTATTTAACTAGCTATTAACTGTTAATAATAGTGTAAACGACGTCCCTGCTTCTCCATAGCAGTTTATGACTTCATCAAGAAACTTTCAACGTACTAAACCAATACTTTCCAAGCAAAGGATTTCCACATTGAAGTTTCACTTGTTGATATTAATTAAAGGAATATGTAAATGACTATACGAGTAATTGAGCAGGTAATGAACCAGTCAAACACTTAAGTGACTAAGAATTTGCCATATCACTACCATCTGCCGACTTATCTAACGTTATCTATTAAACTTAATTAATATTACCACAGCAGAATATCTCTAAAAACAAAATAACAAAACAGTGAGCAGATAAAACGCTTATGACCAGTAATTAATATGGCATAGTTTCATTTAAGGTTGCAAAATATGGGAAATGCTTACATCACCGCGATTCTATTATTCTTTACTTTATGTAACGGTAGGTACACTGTTACATTTACGGTTATTATTTTAATAATACCATCAAAATATATTATTGTCGACGTGATGCAATGGATCGAAATTTATAGCAATAGCTAAATGTAACTCATTCGAGTTTTACGATTTCTGAATTACGTGATGTCAATATTGTCGTAGTTGCAAAACTTTTACATCATTGTTGCATTGCACTTCTTGATACAACGCCGTCAATCACTATCAATACAAGATATGAATCAGTCAATATTGAACAACCTCTTTAGCACAACAGCGACGCAGATAAAATTGAAAGCATTCTAGTTACGAGCGACGAAATAGACACAAAAGGTTCTGTGATCGGTATGGATTCGGTAGAGATGTTGAAGAGCATACAATATATCTCACAGCTTTAGAGATCAAAGTTAGATCATTGCAGTTCTACACGAAAATGTGTCAACTCAGAATATTGTTCACTACATGGGGTAGGTACAGCAACCAAAAGAGACCCTGGTTGCTTATCTCTTTTGGTGACTGCACATGTACTTATGATTTTGCTATACAGACAGGCACCGGAGTATTTATTCTACGTTTCTACGAAGACGATGCATACAACAACCTACTTATCGTGGTCTGCCCACGTCGCTCAAGTCAGTCGGAAAGTGCACTACACGTTCCATTCGCTGAAATATCTCCAAGGCTTCTTGCCCTTGAACACCAAAATCTCTTTTGCTCAAACTCTCATTCAGCCGATCATAGATTACGCCGATGCCTGTTGTTTGTATGCCACCGAAGAGCTTTTAAATAAACTTCGAGCGTTTACAGAACATCTGTATTAGTTTTGTTTTTAATCTAAAGAAGTATGATCATGTTTCCCACTTTCGCAAGGCACTCTAATGTCTCCCCGTTCGCCTTCGCAGGAACTCTGGGATACTGTGTTTGCTGTTTAACCTTCTTCACAATCCTAAAACCCCTTCCTATTTGCGGGGCCGTTTTTCCTACGCCCGTCCTTCAGATGCGCCTTGCAGATCGCATCTTCGAAACCTCCTAAGTCCCCCTCCCCACCCCACTGACTTGTACTCCTACTCCTTCACTGTGCACGCGGTGCGGTTGTGGAATGCACTTCTGCCCGAGATTAGGGACTACCAAACTTATGCAGTTTTTAAAAGAAGAGTGAAAGAACACTACCTGTCCACATCGTCATAGTTGTGTATGTATTATTTTATTTACATCCTTTATTTCATTTAAAACACATATAAATTACATTTTTAAATATTAATATAAAAATATAAAAACAGTAAAAAAAACATATAAATTATTTACATTATTATTATTATTTATATTTTAGTGATATTTATTTTAGAAATATGTATGTATGTTTGTAATTATGTATGTGAGTATATTTCCATATTATTTGTTTAATTAATTTAGGCAATTATTGTTTTTGATTATAAATGTAGTTTATTTTCCTTTTAACCCTTACACACGCTGTCTACATCTCTTTATCTTCTCTCCTATCGCAGGTACGCTGGAAGAGATTTCTTTCGAAATTAGCATCACCTCTGTACCTACTTTTTCTGTTCTAATCTTCTTGTCTGTTTATATACATGTGTGTGTGTACATAAATGGTTAAATGTATGTGTGTACATAAATGGTTAAATAAATAAATAACAATAATAGATTTATAACTGCTAAAAACAGCAATTATAAGCATAATATTCAACGACAAACTAAACAAGAAATGATGATTGGCATAACAATTTAATGTGGTATCAAACTCACATGCATAGTTAGGTGCAGTTTAAATGACAGTGGTTCGCAGAAGTCACAATGTCAATTTGTTCCATGAACCGTATTGTTGGTTCGCTTGTGTAAACAACGACCGATATGCGCTCAAAGCAAACAATAACTGTACTTGGGTATAACAATCGTTGGCTACGTTCTGTGATTACAAGTGTATTAGGCCAGACCACTAATAAATAGGCGCAGACTGTTCTAGACTTATATCACTTTAACTAACTTTGTTAAATATCTCGTTAAAAGAACTTTCAATTTCTAACTTTGCCTGTACCCCACCAGCTATATCCTAGGGACTTTGGGTTTCAACTCGTTGGAGGTAAGAAGAGGCCTTGATCAGCTTGAGCTAGCCTGTAAGACCCTTAACGGTCGTATCGACTACTCTGAGCTCCGTGACCTTTTCTGTCGACTATTTGTGCCCGACAAATACATCGGTCAATGCCAAAGTCGCCGACACAATCTGTTAGTGCAACTGCTTTGCAGGACGGTTGCCAGAGTTGAATCGCCTGTGTGTCGTAAAGGATGCTCAATGCCCTCCTGACGGCCAACCCTGAATGTGAGGTGTATATTTATTTGCAGTTGAAGAGAAAATATTTTTCGACTACAAAGTTTACGTTTGCTTTTGACATAAATTCATCAAAACTACGGAACCCTTCATTGTGTGTGGTCCGCACACTTGGCCGGTTGTTTTTAGTAGGTTTTGAGTACTTTTGCCACCAGCATGTTTTCAGCTAAACGCACTACGTTAGGTTCAGTAACCTGTTTTTATGCTCGTAGTCGCAGAAATGTCTGTTCAAAGCTAACTGCTAAAAATAACATCTATTCCCACTTGTTTGCTTGAAAATTTCATTTTATGGACAGTTTGGTTCAAAAGCAACCTGAGCGCAAACATTTTTCAATTGTAAAATTTTACACTCACTGGAAAAACGTTATGGCTGAGCCAATACCACAAAAACAAATACCGGCTACATTTGTAAATATTATGCTTCTTGCAACAAAAATTGCGTCAATACACGAAATTACCGTATGCGGTTTCGTTGTCATTCAAATCAATGTTTTAGAACGTAGACAGAAAATTGTTGGGTTATATTACTGTATATATAGTTTACATTGAGTATGGAATGGAAGTCGGTTCTGCATGAGCGGTATCCTCGTCTGGTGTAATCAAACGTGAACCGTCCTCCAAGCCACCAATATCCAATCGAATCACCCTTCAGGACGGAAATAATTTTATTTAGCTCCACGTCCTATATGACACCGCTTGAATTGCTTTATGTGAGACCGGATAAAATAACAACTTGTCTCGACTTCGCCTTGTTTTTATATCCATTTACAACTTAATTTCAGACAGACTGATATCAGAAATGTACAAAGACAATCGCATTTCACATCTCCGCGGTGGTTACAGAGCGTCTGACCTTACCCCAAATTCCGTTACAGCCAGCAAAAAATCTTGATTTCCTTGAAAATCATAAAAGGTGACTTTATATGGATGATGCGCTTTCCACAACCAGTTTCAAATATTACAGAAGCAATTGCAACTATATAGTAGCAAACTACCTTTAAAATGTTGCAAGAAATAATTACGAAGGTACAATGAACAGCAGGAGTGTTAGTTATTCAGTACAGCGAATGTATGCGAAGCATTTGACACTTTCTATATGTTGTAGCGTAAGCTCGCGTGACTGTTGCTATATTGAATTACATCATTTTAAATCCTTTGGGTACCATACTTGCTTCCTGTATATAGATAAATTATTTAAAACGAGCCAAGGTTATTTAGGTTACTTTTGCTGTTAATAATCAATCATCTACAAGGTATGCAATACGCAGTTCCAGTAGGTGCGTAGGACCTTCGACGAATATACTATTTTAGTTCAAATACCACTATTTCATTTACATTTATAGACAATAAAATTGCTATCAGATCCAACTGATTTCATAAATCATAGAAAATCTTAGGTCGTCGTTCGTTCGAGACGAATGCACCGTAGATGGCAAACAACCGCAGCACTTCGCATGCGGTTGGTGGCATTAGCCTGGAACATGAAAATGGATGCCATATAACGTGACTTTATCGATACCCACATAAAATACTAAGTGGTAAACTTGAGCCTATACTTTCTACTAATATCGGGAGTCACAACTCTAGCACACCGATCGGATAAATCTAACAAAGATAACGTCGACAACAGCTCTGGTGACCCAGAAAGGGGCAGAGTAAGCAATCAACAAGCCGTTTAATCGGATTATTAGCTTTACAACATTTAATCAACAAGTCCCTAATCGTACCCGGCATCGGCTACTGGGACTAAATTGGTGGTGATCTCGAGATAACAGATAGAAAACCGTTGGAACAACACCAACCGCGTAACGCGCACTGAGCAAATTCTAAACGGAACTCACCACCGCACAGTAAATAAGGTGCAAGCCGTTACCCGTCGCTTGTGCAATGCTTGGTAAGAAGTACCAACTTGGATTAAAAAACCTCTTGCATAGCATCATGATGACTTTTAAAAAAATGTTGCTAATGTCTCCTTTGAAGTCAAAGAGCAGCATCAGTCATAACGAGATAAACCACAAGATAGTTGCGTTGCTCACGCTATAAAATGATTTTGGTTGGTGCGCGGGCGCAGAGGTGTTGTGAGCAACAAAACTCGATTCGAAATCGACGCGCCCAATGTCAGACGGCACAAGGTCGCCTCTCACGATAAACGCCTCTGCAAACCGTTCAGACCCAACAAAGCCAGCAAATCTGCGACCTGATCGCTTCACAACTATTCATCTGTACTTATTTGGCTCGAAACTACACATGGGAACATCTATTGTTCTGTAATTCGTTTTTAAGTACTGACATTAATAGGACTAGCATTTGCGTCGGCGTGGCGTTTGAACTGATAGCCGATCGATATGTCAGACTAGGTAATGGATACGAATAAAGTTTAATGTTAACGATGGCATTGGTAGATTAAATTGATATGGCAGAACTGGATGAACGGCGAACCGTTAATACCTGGCCATCGTCGCCTATAACCGCATCTATATTTATCAGTAGGGTGGCTATCGAAGCGTTGCTCACTTTATAAGGGACGGGCTTTTTATGCAATCATGTTTCTACGAACACGTTCTATATGCAGGATGTTTTAGTCGAGTTTTAAACGGACAACAACCTTTAACGAACGTAATAAATATGAAATAATTTGACATATTGGATATGGTGGCTGTGAATAATCCATCACGTACAGCAATGGCTTATCGCGATTTGAACGACAGCCTTGCTTCCACGTGCCAGTTTGAACCACCGGTATTGCATAAACGTGTTACAAGTCGTTAAGTGCATAATAATAATTTATGAAATGCTTCTAATCGATTTAGTAACACTTTCTCTTGGTTAAAACTTCATAGGTTAGTTAACCCTTCGGTGATACTTTCTTTGCCATTAAGAGAATATCCATTGCAGAGTATGTATATTTTTTTTTAGATCATAAAATGTACTAAGCGATCACGGCCAAAGCTATTGGCGGTATACAATTGGATTTGCGTAGAAAAAATGTTTGCGAGTGAAACTCGCTGTTCGTGCTGTGCTCTCGATTTTAACGTCACGACGGAAAGAACCGCACTGGTTCACAAAATATGAGTTAATTGAGCACACAAAAAAACCATTTGGGCAACACAAGGACGCTGATATCGTGGCGAGTACCGTGCCATGACCAACTGCGTTCAAAAACGATTAGAGATCCAATACAAAATTGACTCAGATTTGCACGGTTCTGTATGCTAAGTAAAAGTTTGAAGCATTTGTTTCTGGCCGGGTTTTTATTTCGTGCAACCTGCTGCTGCAGTTTGGCTCTTAATGTATTTTAAACTCGTTCACCGGAAATTATTTATTTTGTCATGGCGCCCACCTGCCACACAAAAGGAACGATAAAAGAAGTCGATGACGTTGCGGCAGATGATAAATTGAGGTTTAATCTTCATTTTATTTTTGCTGTCTGCAGTTAACTAAACTTGATGGGATGTTTGCTAGGCGCTATTCAATTTCAACGCACAGGCAGGCGAATTCAAATTGCTGATTTTCAATTGAAATCCGTAGGGCGAAAAACTTGTCGCTGGCAACTATTTGTGAACTTTAGATTATAGCAACCTTTTCACAATTCAAAGTGTTATTGCAACACGTGGCCTGCAGCTCGAATTACTCAATAACATGCTTATAAAAAGGTAATCATGAGTTTACTAACATAAACATCGTAGGTTTTGTTTTAGCAACTATGAAAATCAATATTCCTTACGAATTATAAAACGCGTGAATAATTTTAAACGGTTGGTGTTTGTTTTTAAAACATGACACATCAATATCTTATCTTTAGTGAATCAGTCACTCAGCAATATGTGTTTAGAATTGGTAAAAAAAATATCGCTTTGAAGAGATAAGGTCCTTACGAATTTACAGAAGTTCCAATGTTAGAAGTCAGAAAAGAGATAAGGAGATATCGAAAGATTGGGATGAAGAAATAACTACAGATAAGCAACCTTTTAGTCCCAAATTCTCGCGCTTTATGTTTGTTAAAAATTTACGCAAACAAATTAAGTTCATCCTTAACTAGTAACTCTTTGATGGAATTCTTGTTACATTATGTGCCCGGTTAAGTTACCAGTGGGCGCTAAGTAGACCCGTAAAAGAAACCGATTTGGGTTCGCCAATGTTCGACTCCAATTAACTACTGAATGTTTGCTCCTTTTCACGGAAAACTTTCAGACATGTTGCCAAAAAACACGCTAAAATTGGACATAATAATATGTACTTCGGTAGTTATAGTTAGTAAGTTAGATAAGAGATTTTTATTTTTTTGGACATATTATGTGAGAGTAACAGTGATGTTGAGAGGGTTAGAAATGTGTGGTTAGGTCAAAGAAGTTAAAAACGTGTGTAGATGTGATAAATTGTACCTGACACGTCTAGCACGAACTACAGATGCAGTCGGATACATCGAGTGGCAACTCACGAAGACGTACAGACGCCAGCACATCAAGCTACCCCAATCTGTCAAATTTCTTTGATAGATTTTCATCTTTATTACATAAGCTCAGGGTTCATGTTCAATTGGGAAAATTTGACAGATTGGGGTAGCTTGATGTGCTGGCGTCTGTACATATCACAATGAAGATGCAATTCTTCTTACTGCGCAAAGGCAAATTAATGTGATAATCGGATGAACTAACATCACAACGACAACTAAATCCAATTTGATAGAGACCCTTCAAGTGGAAACGTATGCAGGTAAATTAGGACAATAAATTACTCTACATATACATTGGAAGGTCGAATTAAATTCGTATCCCAATTAAGTGCCCTGCGGCAAAAGGTAGCGTTGTCAGAACGAAATTTCGAAGCACCAGACAGATGTATATTTGGACGACCTAATTTCAAAAACTACCGGCTAGGACCTTCAGTACTATTTCTCCACCAATTAAAACGTTTTAAGGATTTTTTTTTGCTTTATAATTCGTACGATTGCTAGGTTCCTGCCGCCTAGCTACGAGGCCAAAATTTTTATATATGTCAACTATTTTTTTTTTTCAATAAACAGTAGTTTTCAAACATTATCCAGCACCCTAATTTCGTAACACACTATTAATCAGAATCTTATTAATTTTGAAGGTTATTGCTAATCCATTATTTGATATGCGCAATTACCCCTCTGGTTCCTTTTGCCCAATGTATTAATAAGTTCTTTTTTTTTTGGGGTGGGAAGTCATCAAATATCTTCTTCCTCTCTGGGTGGAGCAGGAGGGCGTGTCAGACTTTTACTGACTAAAACCCACCCGTGTCCCCTCAGTTGCCTGTGTGCCAGGGGCCGCGGTATCTCTTTCGAACAACCCGCACCCCTGGCAGGCATCGGCCCTTGCGGACCCCACCAGTTGGTGATTACTTCAGTTTCAGTTCGATAGTCGAAAAGGCAACTTAATTAATGGTAGGTAAATACCTATCGTAATACGATTTTTTTAAATAATTTCTGACCATAGAAAAGTTGTCTGATTAGTAAGCTTTTTTTTTGGGTGGGAAATCATCAAATAACTTCTCCCGCTCTGGGTGGAGCAGGAAGGCGTGTCAGACTTTTACTGACTAAAACCCACCCGTGTCCCCTCAGTTGCCTGTGTGCCAGGGGCCGCGGTATCTCTTTCGAACAACCCACACCCCTGGCAGGCATCGGCCCTTGCGGACCCCACCAGTTGGTGATAAATAAGATCTTCAGTTTCAGTTCGATAGTCGAAAAGGCAACTTAATTAATGGTAGGTAAATACCTATCGTAATACGATTTTTTTAAATAATTTCTGACCATAGAAAAGTTGTCTGATTAGTAAGCTTTTTTTTTTTGGGTGGGAAATCATCAAATAACTTCTCCCGCTCTGGGTGGAGCAGGAAGGCGTGTCAGACTTTTACTGACTAAAACCCACCCGTGTTCCCTCAGTTGCCTGTGTGCCAGGGGCCGCGGTATCTCTTTCGAACAACCCGCAGCCCTGGCAGGCATCGGCCCTTGCGGACCCCACCAGTTGGTGCTGACATCTTAATGAGGCGCGCGTGGAACACAACGCGCCATTGACCCAGGCTTAGTCCTTACCGGACAGCGAGCTACCCATTACTCGCCGTCCGCAATCCCGCGCCTACGGTGGCCGGGAATCAGCCTGGGATTCCCGACGCCCAGGGCGTCTCCTTCGGCGACTAAGGCTGTGAGGGCGCATATACTGCCTCTCCCTCACGTGCGCCGCCTCGCTCTTCGCGAGCATTACTGCTTCGCAGAAGGAGGTGACGGCTACTCATGCACTCTCGCTCCGTACCACGGCCGGACGCGAGAGATCGCCGCCGCCGATTGCCTCCACGAGGATACGGCGGTGCTCCGCCCAAGCCGGGCAGACCCCCACCGTGTCCTCTGGGCGATCTTCGCAGTGGAAACACCCGGGCGTTTCCTCCCGCCTTATCCGAAACAGGAACCTTCCGAAACAACCGTGTCCGGTGAGGACCTGCGTCAGGCGGAAGGTGAGGACGCCGTGCCGCCTCTCAAGCCACTCCTCAAAGAGGGGACTTACCGCTGCAATCGTGGCGTGCCCATGATTAGTAAGGTGCTACACTCAATTTGTCTGAAAGATTTTTTTTTGCTATATCTAGGCTACGTTTTTAGTTACGTCCAACAGTTTTCAGACGGATTGCTGTTTTTTAACACGATCAAAATGGTTTCAACCATAGAAATATTAAGTTTCAATACATCAGATACTCATACTTTCTTTAGAAAAATCGTTTATTCACATCAACTAAACAATGTTAACTTGAAAACAAGCTTTTCAGTCCGTTTGTTTGCTATGGGTATTACTTTGTGCCTCGTTTTTAATTTTCTCCAGTGGTCTGCTTCTACGTACGTGGGACGCTACTGATGTCTGAAAATTGGACAGATTGCTATGAAACAGTTCGGTATTTTTCTGTACTTTATGTGTTTGGAAATACGGTCAAATCCGTCGTGACGCGAAAAGTTTCTGAAATTAGGATTTTTGGAGTCAGGATAACCCAATCTATATATTTTATACGGTTTCGGTCTATAAACGATAAGACAAATATTTTGGTCATGGGCTCTCGTAAAGAAAGAAAGAATACCGTTTATTTGGACACAGTTCGTGAAACACAAAATACAATAACAAATAAAAAAGTGAAAATAAATAATTACAACCGTGTGTGCCTCACGGCTGCGCCAAAAAGGTTCATTTCAGCATTAATGCCAGACAGACTGATGCTGTCTGATGCTGGTTTTATAATTTAGTACTTAGAGTACACCCACATTTCGCCAGTTATATTCCAGTCCATGTAATAGAGGACGAGCCTGTTGCCATCAACCGGGCAAAAATCCAGAATCCAGGCTACTACTGAGAAATTCCTGATAGAAACACCCAATAACACTACAACAAAGACTTAGTATGCTCAGACAATTGCTGCCGATTCGCTTCACAAAGACAGAGACCATATAACGAAATCAACCTTCAGCAGTAAACAGACACAAAAAAAAAAAAACGTAACATAATTTACCTTAATTCCATTGCCTACCTTGAAACATAATGCGTGCTGTTAAGTAAGTTTAATCTATCAAACCACTAATGTCCGCTATTTCGCAGTCCTAAATTCTGTTTTGGAAAACGCTACTGTCCCCTAACCTACATTCTGAGAGTATTATAAGTGACTTATGTAACTAAACACAATAGGTACAGCATTTTGAAAAAGTAAGGTAATGACTGTTAAAGGCAAACCGACTGGGAAACGACTGCCATGGTCTTACGTCTTTCCGGCCTATTGCCAAATAGAAGTGGATGGGCTTAAAAACTTTGACATAATGCTTTGACGATATAGGTATAAGCATGGATGGGATTAGCAGCAGGCTTAGCGTGACGTTTTCTATTTCTACGAAGAATAGACAGTACTTTTGCAATACAAAGAGACATTTTATTTCTCCATTTTTGACATCGCACCGTAGATGTCCTTCTACAATCTGTCATTTAGTCTTGTTTCTAACAATCTTTGTCTAGATCTTTAATAATGTAGAGTATTTCTGAAGAATATTTCTTCCCTAACTGTCAAAATCACACTGACAACAAACTTCCCGACGGCCACAAAGTATATACGATTATCTACAAAATCATGATTCGTTTAGAACGCATAACTGTGAAATTTAATAGAAAAACATAGCTATTTCTCCTATTGTACATCATTTTGTTAATAGTCATGTGTATTCTTCCGTCGACAAATCGGTGCTCGTGCCAAGCCTGCTGATGGGTTGTAGAAGTTCAGCCGAAAAAGGTACAAAATAAAACTGAAGAGTCTCTTTATTTTGTTTAAATGCGCCAATCTCTAGAACTAACAGTCGGATTTTATAAAATCTATTTGCATTTAATAGTCGAATTCTTGAGGAAGATTACCTTTAGGCGTTTTAAGATTACGCTACGACCCCTTACGAACCGAGGAAACAGAAAAAAATCAGAGTGAAAGCTAAGCGAAGGGTCGAGCCTATAATTTCACGCGAACAAAGTCGCAAGCAGAAGCTAGTTAGTAATATTGCTAAAGAGCAGTGAACGGCCATTAAAAAATTGAAACAATGCTTTCATGTTATTTTAGCATGGAAGGATTTGCACGTGGGTTAAAGATTTCGGAGCCGAAACAGGAGCAATGTTGGACAAAACTGATCAATATTAGTAACATACTCTGGCTTTATATGTTTAATTTGAAGATTGGATAAAAATAAATTAATTTATGTATGTTTTCTCAATTAAAAACGATAAAAATCAAATTAATTTATCGTTGTTTTGAATTTACCGCCAAAACGCTCCATACGATGACTTTTTATCACGTGACATCGTGACGTCAGCTTTGTGTAAACAGCACCAGTAAAAATACTTAGTTTGGCGCAGTTTTAGAAGTATTTGTGCACAGAGGCACCGCACACCAGTAATATCACTTTTGTATCCATTGAAAATCTGGTTAATTATAAACTCAACATTCACTTGTTTACTTACTAACTACTTTAGTTTACACAAACTTGACGTCACGTGGGGTCACGTGATAAAAAAAGTCATCGTAAGGAGCGTTTTGGCGGTAAATTCAAAACAACGAAAAATAAATAATCGTTTTTAATTGAGAAAATGGATATAAATCAATTTACTTTTATTTTTCTGTTACATATTATGTCCCAATCTTCAAATTAGAATAGTTTTTTTAATAAATTGGAAAATACCCTATTGCATGATACCATACCAGCATGAGTCTTAGTAATATCGGCAATAGGGATCAGGGCTTTTCAGGGTACCGATTTATTAAGATTTAGTCATGGTAGTTGAGGAATTGACATTATGATTGAGAATCTCTTTTATTAATAGTGTAAAGAGATCTGAAGGAAATCTGTCTGAATACTTTTGGCATAAACGAAACATTCATGTTTTCTGCGTCTGTGGTTCTTTTCATTAACCCTGAACACAGTACAGTAGTGCTATTCTCTCAAAAATGTTAGAGTGAAAACTTAGTGAAGTGAGTTTGAAATGAACTGTCATCCCATCTCATGGTTTGATAGTTTACTTCAAACTCACTTCGTTTAAGTTTTCACGGTGACATTTTTACAGAATAGCACTATAGGTGATATATATAGATTCACCTCATTCCTTTTAGTATTTTCATGTATGGTTATAGTTAGTTCTCGTTGGGCTCAATAAGCAGATAATCTTGAGCTCATTGGCAAGCCTAAAAACACAATTATTGATGTATGATGTGATCTATTACTGATTGAATCGTTTTAAAAGCAGTAGGAATGCAGGTGGTTAACCTTTCAAAATATATGGCTATCAGGCTATGTGTGCCGACATGTCAAGGATAAAATGTGTAGACAAAGTTCATGCACGATCAGGCAATTAGTAATGCGGACGCAGACAAAATTAAAACACGCCTTTAATATAAATCTGCTTTTAAAATATGATCATCGTTCATTTGCAAATTAGCCTATGTTAATCTTACGTAGATTTACTCGGGTGGTAACAGTAATGTAAAGAGTTCCAAAAAAATGAGAGGTCGAGTTTTTGACTCTAGGTAAGATGTGAATTGTCAAGAACCGAATTGGAGCAATCCTTCCTTTTATAACAGCCTGGGAACAATTGATCGTTTTTGCACAAAAAGCAATGTAATATTCACTTTCAATAGGTCATCTGTCACCCAAATACCCGTGTCAAGTTAGATAAAAGCATGGAACAACTTTCTGTTAATTGCACAGTACCCAAATTAATCGCATCAATTATTGGAGAATTTCAATCTATTGTTTTCACGTATTTGTGTTCAATACTATGGTGGTTATTCCGTTAAAAAACAACTAAGAGCGTGTACACATAGCAGACAATAATTACGGAAACTACTTTCTAGTGTGAGTCATGGAAACTTTGCCAATGACTAAATAACGCCTTGTTACCTACAACAACTTTTTGCGTAAAATACGTATTCAAATATTTTAACTTTGTACTTGTTTTTTTTAATGTTTGTAAACGGACTGAAGGGAAATCAATCATTTAAGTATCATTAAGTGGTTACTGCTGAGACATTCACTCAATCTTGCTTATCGTCTTCAACGATAACATTTGATCTAAATAATAATATAGTTTAATTTATTTACCTAACGCTTACCAGTTTTATAAACAAGATAATTCTCAACTTGTCAATTATGTTCTCAAATAACTAACTCAACTTAGCGCCCGTACGCATTATCAATCCAATGGCTTATCTGTTAAACCCTTCACAATTTACCTTGGAAACTTGTCCATAAATTGCTGAATATGCACGACCGAACAGTGTAGAATTTGACAAGCAATTATTCAAAAGTTAGAAAATCAGCGTTTACCAGTAAACAAATATTAAGTAAACGTTTGTACGTAAAGAAAGCGAACCTGTGGTGCGAGTACCGGGGCTGTCTCTGTAGCCGCCGTTTTGCCGGAGTCTGCGTACACTAGACACAAGCACGCGGGCCAGCATGACGCCCGCTCTCAAAAGCCTCCTTCCTAATGTTAGCACAATTCTCCATCAGTCACTTGCTCCTTAATAGAATTGATACCGTGAATCGTAACTCAACACTGGAGACACACGAGGGGCCCGGCGATTCACTGGGCCATATCCAACACACGCACTCACAATATAATTGTTACCGCTCCCTGTTTTCTGTCACTACACTTTCGGTGACATGTCAGCAAATCATGTTTTGAAAACAATAGTGGCCGTTTCGTACGAATCGAAATGTGAAGTTTCCAATTTTATAAACTTTATTCGATGTAACTTCTGTTATAGATTAATATACATATCACTAAAGGCACTGCAAGATGATTAGACTGGACAGTTATTACAGCAATCGTAACAGATCACGTCGTCAATTATTCGATTTGCTCGGGTTCGGTTACGGGTTCAGCTGAACGTCACTACGTGACAGTCCGTATCTCTTCAAAGCTTTTACCGTACTGGCTGGAAGGCAGTAGTGCGAGCTCGGAAAAAAGAGAAAGAACGATTATTATGTCCCAGAATCACAAGTCCATAAACGGCCATGTTGTGTCTGCGGTTATGCACCTTGCGGTGTGCGTTATAAGGTGCAAATTCTCGATAGCGTCGGTACCAGCTGTGTCAGTTTCCTCGAATGTTGCGTGTGGAAATTCGAGACGGATTGAGCAGCGCAGTCATTGAGTGTAAAAGAGATAAAAGCAAATATCGAATGCTAACGACGTTAGCCGATTGGAGTCCGACCGCCAAGGCCGACTCACGTCACGTTTCGCGAGACTAGACGTGCCTCCTGTATACAATAGGTATGTGCACGATTGTAGTTTATTGCACTTTGTTTGAATGTTTGAAAACTTACTCTAAGCAGTCCAAAATATATCATGCATGACTCTTATCACATTAAGTAAGTCGTAATGAGTTTACGTGTAGCTCAACAATAAAGGGTTATTATCGCTCATTAGCATAACGTATACCATTGACAAATAATTTATTATTTACATTGTGTGTGATTAATTTTGATAAGACAATTTACGCGAATTCGTTACTTAGTCAACAGCAGTTCGTATCTAAACAGCTGACAACAATACTCATATTAATGTCTCATAGAAACAAATTGACGTCAATGAAGTGCAAATAGGCACAATGTAAGATATTATTGTTATGTTATTAACAATGAATGTTCAATCAGAGTATGATGCATTGAAGTTTCAATTGGACAACAGAATAACACGCAGCGTCGTTGTTTTTCAGGTCTATTTGGGAAATATTTGAATAACAGCTTGGAATGGATGTTAATGCAAATGTTTTGCAATTAATTTCAAGATAAAGGCATTTGATCGTATCCTGTTTACAAGCAAACCGATTACCCAATATCTGAGCACTAAACCCAATCGTATCATATTTTAATATACATAAATTCGTCGTAAATATAAGTGTTACGTCAACTTACGTCGCGACGTGAATGGACGCGGATATGTACGAAAACACATAAAACATCAAAGTTTTCTCCACCAACATCCGTTTGCGCCGGAGCGTGGAGAGACAGATATGCGAATAATCTACAATAGTAACAATGTTGTGAATTTGATCTCAACGCCACATTTCTCTTTGATGCTATCCGTTTATGGATTTACTTGATGATTAAACAAGAGGCTCATGTGTGTAACTGATTCTAAGTAATTTACTTAAGACGGCTGAAGAAAGTACTTTGCAAGTTAAAGCAAGTCCCAACTACCAAGACGACTTGCGGTATGGAAATCTAAGTAGAAAGCCTTAAGTTATTGACACAATGAAGGAAGCCTACATTCAACTTTTGTCTACAAAGACGAGCGAGGCTGAGAGAACTGAAGATTATGAAAAAAATACGGTAGCCGAATAATTTTTAATTTTCTGATGAATTAATGAGCCAATGCAAAGAAGTAAAGCCATATTCAAGCCTTATTTGTTCTTGGGTCTAAACAGATACATATGCAGTAACCTGGCATTTGATTAATAAGTTAGTAAAGCACTAACAACTATAGTATTTAGACATACAAATTTAATTAAACTTAGTTCGTACTTAACTTGGCTAACTTAGCAGCAAGTTCCGAACACGAGTTCCGGTTGGAACAAATATTGACTTTAGATAAGATTAAGCTATATGCGACTATTTGAGTTCACCTTGTCCTCAATTTCAGGTGATGAGTGACAATATCGTGACAGCTAAAATCCTCCTCAAATAAAAATAATAAAAAAGCAACTAAACCCCTTTTTCAAATAAATTGCTACTGGATTTGTTAAGATTGTATCATTAATGTTATGCAAAATGAAACAAAACAGGCTAATGTGACAGAGGTTCCTGAACAGGCTTTCGTGGTTACAAATGACGTCAGCATTTACACCTTGCTTGCATATAAAGATTGAGGTTTATTTGACAATTATTTCCATTAAACGAACGTTTGGTGGCAATCAATACAAGATACGTGGGCGGCAGATTAACGACCATCTTTGTAGATGTGTGTATTTTTGCTCAAGTTGCAAATCTGGAGTGTAAGAATTCATGGCAAGTATTCTATTCCAAGTCCAAACCAGTTACATTTTCTAGAGTTAAATGAAGGTTTTTGACCCGAGAGGTCTTTCTCGTCTATTCCTAAAATGGACAGTTGCCATAATCCCGATACGGTCTGACGACATTCAATCTATGAGGGTATTTAAAATCTTTTCGTTTTAGTATTTTATTGATGACTAATTAACCGAAATTGGCAGTCACGTAATCAAACCTTTGCGGAGAATTTAATATATCTGACTATACCAATTTTCCGCCCACTTAACGAACTTAAATAGCATCTGTAGGAAAATAAACTTTTTACGGCGGGATCTATCTACGCCAACTTTTTATTGCTATGCAAATGACTTCGGGATTTTGATCTTAAATTAAGAAACATTAATTCATGCCACATGATATAGTGCCGTACTTTTGGAAAAAAATAACCGCATCATGCAATAAGGTAAAAAAAAACCCGATTGCAGCACCCTAATTGCGTACCAATATCAATCTGGATCTGAATCATTTTGAAGGGTGCTATTGCTAATCCGTTACGTCATATGTTCGAAAATGTGTTCGACAACGCAAATAACACAATGAATGTTGTTAAACTATCAAAATTAAAGCCATTCCTACTGTCAGTGCGTTTCACAATTGGCCCGCTGTTCTGAGTTTCCGATACCGAGTTAATTTCCGACGTTTTATCGAAGTTAGAACGTTTCAAGAGCGCAACGATAGGCACTGAACGTATAAGTTGATATCAGCTTGTAGGAGTGCGAGATTAACTACTTTCTTTTTACATCCCGAGGCAGAGGTGACTCGTCCAGTTTGTTAACATTAATGTAAATGTCATTGAATGCCGTCCGACCGGTTTCGATGAATTTTTTTAATCGACAACTGCCTCTGGTGTTATTTTGAAAGCTGCGAATTAACTTTAGCGATCCTTGTAGTCTCAACGACCTGCCTATTAAAGCTTCTATAATAACCTTTTGTTCGTCCATTCTGCAAGGAATTTATTAACGAACGTTATTAGCGAGGAATAACTGCATCTATAATATGATCGATCTCCAGAATTACTTCTATATTTAACTTAATACCAGGCGGCGTTTCCTTACATCGGTTACCAGAATCGCCTTCTATGTATCGAAGAAGCCATTTTTATTCCAAGTGTTGAACAATACTTACAAGTAGAAACGACTACTTGAAACATAGAATAAGCTCATTTACATAAGTCTGTTTAACACGATACTCTCTTTCGTTTGGATTTAGTCGAATAATTAAAATAAATATTAATGATGTTGACTTGCTAATGGAGAGTATGATTTGAAATTCATATCTCTAATGCGCAGAGCAAATTTATTATTTCATTAACACTCTCACATAAACACTCATCTTAAAAATGTTGGCTGATTTGCGAATAGGATTGTTTTGAGTATATCGTGCAATAAGTTCTACCGTATGTATAGAAAGGTGGTCATGTTACATGAGTAAAATCATTTAACAACTAACAAATAGACAGTAGAGCAGCCTCGACTCAATTGAAATCCAATCAAACCGCATCGTATCACGAGACGGACGTTTGTTACGATGTTTAAAGTGCGCACAGCACTGTTACCACAGCGATGGCAGCAATGACTTGAATTGACAATGTTGAACACAATTGACAGGCAGCCAGTGACCTGACGGCTAACGATGTGCACTGCGCACGAACACTCTTTATTTGTAATGCAAAACTGCAAACATCCTATCGTCACGACGACTGCATACGACACCCATCACAATACATCTAACATAATTTCATATCACAATAAACATTTTACCATATTTATCAATGACGCCATACGTACAACTCCTGGCTGTAATTTAAGGAGTTTTTTATTATTGCTTTATATTGGTCTAGCTAGGAAGTAAAAAAATCATATAAGGTCACGATGACTCAATGCTCGACTTTTTGCTACGGTAACAAATTACAATGGATTTCCTGTGACTTCTCACAACATAACATATTTCATTACAGATAACATGTGTAAGTTTAAAATGTAACGATCCTTGGAATTGCTCCTTTGATGCACGACGTTGTTTATTAATGAGAAACAGACTTTGAATATGTACCTATAGGAAACAGGTTAATAAATTAACCCTTGCACGGAATAGTTCCTGGCACGATGACGAATCATAATATCAGACTAATTTTTTTTATCAAATAACTTATCCCGCTCATCGTGTCTGGCTTTTACTGACTAAAACCTACCCGTCTTACCGCCGCAATCGTGGCGTGCCCAAGACTTACATTGATTTTAACTGGTATTTAATTCGAGATAAAGTAATATAAATATTTGGTAATATAAGACATCTTCAATATTGAAAATGCACTTGATCAAAAACGAGGCCACTCCATTGTAGGAAGTAATTACACTTTAGTGTAACACATTCTTTAAAACGCTGAATGACAGGGCAGAATTGAGATCCATATCCATTTCATCATCTTCGATGAGTGACGGGCTGGTGTCGACATAACACAATTTATTTATAAAGTTCTGCAAGACACTGACAAACCTACTCAACAAAATGATGAGGTGATGGATTGAATCGATGGTATGGGCGGGGGCTTCAGTTAATCAACATTATTTCCATATATTTTTTGTGTTATCCAGAACATACAATTATTCCGTCAAACAAAAACTTACATCATCAGCAATTAGATTGTGTAATTGTCAGTACGAACACCGCCGCCAAACTTATGTAGCTCGTCTTTTGTTGGATTAGATAGAATCATTGTTATACTTCTCATTTTACGCAATGTTCAAGCATCGCGTAAAGCTGCACACATGTTTTTGCACTGCATGTGAAAATCGCAGAAAAGAACTGTTAGTTTATCAATTATCCAGATTGTAAGTGTAGCAGCCTTTCATGCGTCACTCAATAGTCAATATTGACTCAAATGTAGAACACAATCAAATAGAAAACTTGCAAAATATGAAACAATCAGTGTTTAAAAAAGTTTAATGATGTTGCAGTTATAGTGGAGACCAAAAACTCTGCAGCTGCACGATTTGTAATAGGTATCTGGATACTGGATGGGGCAACCTGATGATATTTAAACATGGCGTGGCGGCGTTAAATAACACAATGAAATATACTAGTGTTTCAAATGTCTCAACTGTCAGAGCATTGTATGCTGAAACGAATTTGCTGGAAACAATCATTGTTGACGAGCCATAACAGTCGTAGACTACGAGAGTTCTAATCACTTGTTAAATTAAAAACACATTTCTTTATTTGTGAACTTGCTTTGTTGGTAGATTTGGGAATAAATTGATTTGAAAGTTAAGGAAATGCAATAACTGTACGGTCAGTTGGTCAACAAATCTTCATGTCTACTAAATAGGTCTATACGTACTTTGCTTGCCTGTCGTCGCTGAAGCAACGGTATTCAATCCATCTGCGGACATTTGCAAAGCAGTTATGCTCCAGTTTCGGATAATTGCGTTTGCACTTGTTATGCGAAATCAAGCAAGAAGCCAACATCGTTGACCACTATTAGCCAACATGTAACATAAATAATGCGTGAAAATCTGCCAGCTATTAGTTGCATGTACAGGCATTAACATTCGGAGCTTGTCTCATTATAAGAGTTGCCATACGAATTCATTGCTACCGGACACAGTTGCTTGGAAATTGGAAAGGAAGATGTAGGAAGCAATTATTTTTCTTAAACACGTATTGTTGCTTGAGATTACGAGTTGGATGTGGTAGTTGACACTTGGGTTATTGTTATGTACGAATTATATTTAAAACTAACGATACGACACATCATTTTTGTAGTTTATAAGCTACTTCAAGTATTTTCAAGTTTGATTTAAGATGGAGCAAAGACCAGACTCAGACTAGATCTTTGACATTTAGCCGGGACTACTCACCTTTTTGAATTGAACTTGAAAAGGATATTGGATGGAAAAGAAAGGCGGAAAATTCCACTTTATTTAAATACGGACTGGTAATTTTCCCGTGCCGAAAAGCTATTTGAAATATAACTTTACTCTTTCTATTTTTATCACCAGTATTATTATAAAGAATAGAAAAACTATTTCCGTGTGTTTTTTCTCGTGATCTCGCGACATCGCGTGACTTAGTATTTATTACCTGTGTAATTAGGACGTCGATGTTCTACTTAGCTCAGCATGAAGATCTTACGTAGCAACCTAGCTACATCATCCGTGCTTTTTACAAACTTAAAATATGTATTGAGAGTACCCAGAAGAAACTTTAATCATGCATAGTAGAAATATGGTGGCTATTACACTTCGTCAACCCGAGCAAAGACTAATGAAGCAGAAAAGTTTCTAAAGAAAACCTTACAATGAGCCTACGTGAAGAAAAATTACACAGCAGCTACGTCAGCTGAATAATGAAGACCCACAATAGATTTCAGAATACAATATGGAATGGTAATTAGCACATTAGCAGTCCACGATTAGCTGTCTGTCTTCCTCAATCCCACGCTGGTTCTACTCGACAAGTGTCAATGCTCATCGGTTTCGTTGGCCGTGTTTATCGTTCCGTGTGGTTGGTTAAGCTGGAAGTTCACGAGACAATCAATATTTGACGAAAACAGTCGCCGTAGTGAGGTTATCAGATGGCATTGTGAATTATGGCGCATCGGTACCAGCCACCAACGTCACCGCCTAATATTACAATAATTTCGTGTAAACCTTCGTAAAAGGTTCAGAGATAGTATTGCATATTGAAAGTATAAAATGTTATAATACAGATTTTACAGTAATCTTCTGATTTATGGTTATCGTGGCCTTAGTACCAGCCACCAGGGCCAGGTTAGGTTTATGTAAATAGTAGAGCTATTTACGACTGAAATAACGTCGATATTCAGTTGGATCTTATAATACGAGTTATACGGTGCTTTTCAGACCTTACGAGCTTAAAGTTAATAGATATTAGTTGAAAACCATAAAACTTGTTGGGGCACAAACTAGCTATGAACTTTTCTAGAAATATTCAGCACATATAAATCACACAATAGATTACATTATCACACACCTGGAAAACTCAACACCAAATTGAGCATAACTGCCCGAATCACCTTGGAGCTCCGATAAATCTCAATAGCAACTGATTCTCAAAGTTGGGGTCAAACAACTTGCCAGCGGCATGGTAATTACTTCCTTGTAATAACAAGCAGGTATCGTGATAGCTTTTTGTTGACTTTTTCTAATGGTGCACGTGCGAATCGCTCTAACCTCGAACGCGAGGGCGCTGTCCAGCAACCGTGAACGAGTAATTTGTGCCCTTCCACCAACTCATTTTTAGAACGTTTACTTAGTCCAAATTACATCATGCTCAACATAATAATCAATCGTTACTAGTAATCAGTTTGAAAGTAAGATGTTTTAAGCAGTTCAAAGCTTGCACTAAGTTTTCACACTTCAAAAGTAATTTGGAAGCCTGTCTCACACGCGCTTCCGCTCTGTTGACTTTTACATCTTGCGAGGGCTGATAAGCAGCTTATAGATGGTACCTGTTTGTCTATGTGGCCCCGAGAATCGTGGAAACAAATCTCACATTAAAAAAAAAAACCAAAGTGTCCACCCTCGCAACATTACGCAAGACAGAGATGTCCACTAAAACATAATTTCACTTTCTTTCTGACCACAGTCGGCGTAGGATGGGCGTGATGACCGGCCGCCTCCAGCGGCACGTAGATTGCATACTTTCCCTGTTTTTATGGGAATCAAGGGGGCAAATGATATAACGATAATGTGAAAGTTTTAGAGAAGCATGACAGTTTTAGTATGCAAGGAAAATGTTCCTAAAAATCTCGGTCATGTTAACCTAGTCGAACAATTGTAACAGTAGCTTGCAACTTGTTTGGAAATGGCTCGCTTCCATTTGGGAAAGTGAAACAAATGTTTGTCTTTCATTCTATAAAAGGAGTCAAATAAATGTGGAACGAACACACGGCAACACATCAAGCTATACATTTCCAGTATAAGCTGATCTCGCATTGTATAGGAATTCCGTACAGTGCGAGATCAGCGTAAACAGGAAATGTATAGCTTGATGTGTAGCCGTGTGTACAAACCATTGCATTGAAATCTTTATTTACGAGTGTTTCGTTTAAACGAGAAAGTTTTTATGCAAAGATTACAGACAAGTAGGTTCTTCGTAAAAGAATTGCAAGACTAAGAAAGGGGGTAAATTATTACTTTTATGTAAATATACAACAAATAAGTATGCATGTAGCGTGTTGCCGAACACGGGCTTCTCCCAGTTACCATGTGCAAGCTCGGCTATCGCAGTGGTAATCGGGATATGATTATGACGCCATTGGCAAACAGGTGGGTGCGACTGCCAATCCTCCAGACATAGTGATAGGGTTTTACTTATCTGTAACCGACACAGCTTTATATCAAAACACGAAGGTTCTTTATATGATGAGCGCATCCAAATCAGTGCTTTCAAAATACACACCTAAACTTCGACCTTAAGTGTAGAGTGGGTGTTCGCCAGCTGTTATTAGCATTGACACACATAATGCTTTGCAATTGCAACGACATTCTCGGCAATTCAACTCGAAGAATAATTATTATGAGCATGTGGATATTGCGACAGCTAAGGTTAATTCGTGGGTAAAGCGGAACTTAAAATTATATTGAATATAATAGAGACAAAGGGAAACACGGATTTAGCTTTTGAAGCAGTACCGCAGAATGATCTTGGCTTATATTTTTGTCCACCGTGGGTGTCGTTAAAAGTGGATGGTTAAAATGAGATAAAAGCGGCACCTGAACACTTTCTTTGATAAAATTATCAAACAAAACCTCAAACTTTTGTCTTACTTTATCAAAAATTGCAGATAAAGGAAGTAGTTAGTAGAACGGTTATACCAACGGGCACTCGCAGTAAGCCGAGGAAACTCAAGATGAAGCAATTAACCAATTTAAAAATAAAATAAAAAGATTAATGTTTGTTTTCCATCAGAGAATATAATTGTACACACATGTCCGTCACACTTTTTACCTTTAAAAATAAGTAGAACTTCAAGCGTAGCAGCTTTACGATATTTTGACACAAGTCATGGGGACTCGGGAAGATTAATGTTTATTAAGTTCAAGAACTGACAAGCTGGAAATAACTGCTTATTTTCTTAGTAATAAACAGAGTCTTGAGAAGATAGTAGGTAAATTTCTTTTCATCATATTAGTATGAAAATTCATTCAAATGAGCCACCTACAGCCATTTGAATTATGGATAGATATGTCAGTGATAATTCTCGAATGATGAATGACTTTATGGAGAACACCTATTAAAAAACATTTAACGTGTATCCAATGCCAATCATTAACTGGATGCAATAGTTCAGCCTAGGTCAAGTTTGCTCGGCGTCCACGCAAGGTTGGCCGTTGGAGGTTTAAAAGCTTTGCAACATGTATAAAAATGTAGGTATCAACAGGCTGACAATGTTTTTGCTCATAGAGCGAAGCAAGTAAGGTTGCAGGAACTTGGCAAAGAAGCTACCCTGTCACCACTTAGACAGTTTCCTAATTTACAAAGTTGTACGTGCGGATAAACTATTCTATATCAAAACCAAAGGCTGCATGCAGACCGCATTTTAATTGCAATGCAGATGCAGATATATGATTTTTAACCTCGTATTTGCCCCGATGCTACCAAAAAAAATTGTTCCTTTATTAAAACTGGCTCGATATACGCAGCTGTGTTTTTTAAGTTTCACGTACAGTTCAGAGCAGAGCTGTAATTATGGAAGTTCTCGAGTTGGGTGTTACAATAGCAGATGGAAACACACTTATTTGTCCATTGTGCCGACTACCAAGAGACAGGCACGCGTTCTTGCAAAGAGAAATTTGACAATGCACTTATAAAGAAAGTTTTATAAGTCATCAGAACGTGATTAAAACAAACGAAACGTGTTCGCCTCGCTAATTAACCAATGAAACAGTTGGTGAGCTGATATATTTAGCGCGACGCATCCGATATCTTTGAGAACGGGATGTTGGTATAATTATGTGTTTAGCCTGTGTAGGATGTGTAGATCGCATTCTTGATTGTGCTTACTTTACTCATTTTATGAGTGCTATTATACTGCATCAAAACAATACAGGGATTAATTATGCTATTTCACTAATGTGCCCAACTTTATTAATTTCATCAGGTCAAGCTAATGATCCGATCTCCTGATTTACGATTGACATTTTTGTGTCATTTCCCTCCGGAAAGGCCTGGTTTGTTAGCGTGTCATGTGACGTATACTGATTTAAATATATTTTGCATAATGTAACATATAAGTATTGATAAAATCAGTAGCGGAAGACGAAGAAAGTGACACAGTAACCCGCTTGAGTCGAAGTGGAAAGAAGCGAGAGTAATCTGATGACGTCTGCGATCACAACGGGCGTGGTTGTTGACCTCAAGCCTTAAAACACAGGAACTTGCCAATTTATTGTCTCCAGGGGTAATTAAGCAACGCTCATTTAGATCGCTCTCCATAAATTAGAACGTTTGACAAAATTAGGTGGGGCATCGTCGTAATTGCTATTTCATTAATTTAATGAATGTCCAGCAGTCATGCCATGCAAGTCCGGCTATGGCAAAAAAATGAATGTAAGTACACAAATTGTTATTATGCATTGAAGGTAGAAACATAATAACACAATTACTGTCAATGGGAGTAGACGTAACATGGAATCAAAATTTATGTTATTACGTCTCTGTATAACACACCTGTCAGTTTTGACGGTTATTTACTAAATCATATGACGAAAAGCAATTTTAAAACGATCTAATTTCGAAATTCGTACTGACAATGTTCAATTGTGTAAATCTGGTAATGAAAGCGCTTTAGCCATTTCAGCCCGCAGAACAGATAGACGTGGTTTGGTCGCGTAATGACTTACAGCATCGACTCAATCAGGACAATTATTCATTTGGCCTCGAAAAAGTCCATCTAATAGACTTGTTTCGATATTTTCAATTACGGCTCTCTGCGGAGTAAATTGTAAATTCTAAATGACCCAATCGTGTGGTAGCGTGCAAAACGAGCCGTTTTCAGGAAAAAATAACAGTCCTTTTGCCTCTGTTGTTTGATATTTTACACAAACATCTCGTTTCCTTCACGCAAGTAAGTAAATATGTTATGGGGAACTTTATTCACCTCAATTTTATTCCTTCTTCAAAAGCTATAACTTCCAGTTTAGTCCCTACTATCAATATTTTTGTACAATCTCAAAATGACTGCATGAATAATCTAAGATTTAACGTACGACTTAGTCTCTGGCTGCTTCTCCATTTAATCTACATACATTAAATTCCTCTATGTTAACTTAAAGGAAAACAGTAGCTTAACACTAGGAAAGGCAAACTGCTGACATTTATTGCGTCGGTTACTACAAAATGACGCTTTTAACCATACGAATAGTGAGCAACCAAATTGCAATCACGTACCAAAGGACCACTAAGTCTTGCCAAAGTTTAACTCTGAGCTAATCAGGTTAATCGCTTGGAAATTCGAATCTGCTCATGTATTGGCTGTGTTAATTCAAAATTGATCCATTTTACCAATGCCATTGGGGCTTATTTGACGGGTTATATTCTTAACACAGAAATCCTCGGGTTAATAAAAGTCTGCCTTCTGTTCTTTCTAACATAGCGGCAATTCCGCGGCAACGATCAAACTTCTGCGCACGCGCAACACGCAACACAACTACTTTCGCCGATTAAAATCCGACGCCGTCCGAGATATTGTACGTGACAGACGTTTAACGCGTACCTATTACGAAAGTACGTCACGATTTATACGAATAATTTATTAGATACCTAATGATGTTTCGTGATGCCCTCACGATGTATTCGCGTGTACCTATACGATTTAAGAGCGTAGGTAATTGAAATTTTCCACGACGACGCTTGGATATATCAAGCATAAAAAAATAGGGCGTTGTCTTTTATTGTATAAAAATTCAACAAAAAGTAAATAACTTCACACGTACAAATAGGTATTATCACTTTCAAATTCTGAGGCGTGCCTGGCCAATTGAGACCCCATCATAATCGAGACACAAACTTATTCAGAAGCAATTTAAATATTTATTGAAAAACGACTCAACCTAAACAAACATGTCTTGCTTGTATCAGAAATAAACAGGTTCTTAATGTAGGCAATCCTGTCTATGGTGCCTGCTTGATGAAAGCCGTGAACTATGACAAAGGATTACTTTTCTGGTGCCATCGCTTTCTCCTTGAATATCGATTATAAAATACCAACCGATTTATCAAAATTAACAAGCAAATTGCTGCCGGGGGCAACGTATGGATATATGCACAAAAGCTATACAGATTATAAACTTCAATCGATACCGGAGTGAAATTGGACCGGAACATCGAAAAGAAATCGATACCTAGCGATGTGGTTTAAGGCAATTTTGAAAGCTTATGTCTTACTCTGCAGTCCATATATTGGCTATAAAAGAATAATTTTATTGAAACTGCAGTTCTTGTAAGTACTTCCGAGTCTGCGGTGTGGAGAAACCGCATTGGTTTATATATTATCGTCCGTATAATGTGATTGTATCATGTTCTGCAGAAATAGGGATCCTTAGATGCATTGAAGTATTTTTTCGTAACATTTTTTGCAGCATAAAATGCTCAGTTTACAGAAAACCCCGGACAGCGCTACAGACGGTCCCAGAAGGATTAGACGAAATAAAAACTAATAGCTCCATAACTCCATATTGCTATTTTCACGAAGAGACTAACCTTTTCGCCAGAACAACATTTTCAAGGTGAGGAAATTATTTGAAGTTACTTTCAAAGATCGCTATGAGAAATTAATCGCATCGTATCATTAGCGATAAATGCACGATTATCAATTACAGAATTGAAAGACAAAGAGATTTGGTAATACACACATAATATGCACCACAAGCCGATAATATCAACTAAACTGGCATTAGCGATCAAGTCGTGAACATGAATGTACGCTCGTGTGCACATAATTAAGTTACGTTTGTTATAGGGAAAGTTATGTAACACAGCGAAAGCTTTTGATATTTGAACATCGATTCAAAAAAACTGACACTACCTACATTTGCGTTACTAGTATCGAGCTAATAAGACATGGCTACAAATCAACCATAAATGTGACTGTCACGATTTTCAAATTGCTACCATCGTTACGGTTAATTGTCACGAATTTGTCTTAAAATTAGCGTACTACGTTGAGTGGGTAAGTAGAGCGAGTCGCGTTGAATAAAAACTGTCTATTGCAGCGGCTGTCAATCAAGCGATGTGCAGTTTTATTTTGTGTTTTTTTCAACTTTTTCTAAGTTTACTGTGACATTCTGCGCAGAAAACACTTTCCATTCTAGCTGTTGAATAGAAAGTCTAACGCACATTGTACACTTTTCTTATAGGTGTCGATAAACAATAACTAAATGCAAGTTTAACTTGCAAAATTTATTCATTACAGTTCTGCACCATAAACTTTTATTTGAGGTAAATAGTTTCAAACCGCAGAGCGAAGTTTGAAAACAACAACTAACATTCTTTTAGGAAGCAAATTTTAAAGGACATGACGCAATGCGACGACTGTCTTAGTTACCACTCTTCAATACAATGTGGCCATAATCACTATCTACTAATTTCACTACAGACAAAAAAAACAATCTGCATGAATCATGATGAAATGAACTTAAAAGTTTACTGCAGAAAAGAACTAGGTAATCCAGTGCAGTAGTTTTCGAATTGTTCTCCGCCCCTGTTTCGCGTGCTACAAAAGGGTTGGTCATGTTCAGGGATCCGCGAGGAGTGGCTTCGTGAAAACGCGACCCACTATCTTACCCATAAATAGGTTAACGACGTGTCATGTCGCCTATTCCATAACAAAATATGTAATCACCTCTGTCACGAACTACGAAAATAATTGTCACTATTTACGAGCATCGTTGAGCTGAATTAGGAGGTGAACTAGTTTTATAGAATGGACTGTTGGTCTAAATATTTGCACATTTAGATGTCCTTTTCACATTTCGCTTTCGTTTACCTTTCGCTATTAGTGACTATTTGCTAGAGTTCTACAGCGAAGAAGGATCGAAATAATGTGTATTGTCTGACGCGCATAATACACAGTTCAATGTGGCAGGATATAAGACAAGTCACAACATAATATTATTGGTGGCCACCGCTATTAATATTAATAACAGTGTTAGTATAACATTGAATGGTGAAGTGTGACCAGTTACTGTGAATTATATGCGCCAGTCAAAATATTTCGTTAAGGTGCAACGAAATGTTGAGGCAGTAAATTTATCAAGCCAGGTCGCAAGTTTGTTTAACAGAGAAGTATAGATAACTAGACCTCTAGTGGCACTTAGTGGATTTCTCTCCGTTTGATCGTTCGAGCACTAATTCTAAGAAACTCGATCGGCAATGTCAACTTGTTTTTCGAAAGTTCTACATTTTCAATATGGCTTCAATCAATAGTTATCAACAATACAAACCACAAATTAGGCGATTGTAAATAAATCCAAACTGATATCAATTGTTTCGAAGATAATTTCTGTAACAACTCAACCACTTTCTGACAATATCCAAAGACACATTATTGTGAAATCAGAAAAAAAACTGTTACTTGTTCAAGAAGTACCTATTAATTGCTTTATCGTGGTATAATCACAATAGTAGCAAGTGTCCTATATAAAAACTGGTCACAACATAGAAGCATTAGAGTCGGCTCGGCGAAATGAAACCCCGACCGGACGCGATCGTCGATATCACATTAGAAAACCGTTGGGTAGGTAGTAGGTACACACCTCGATGCATATTGGTTACACCAGTTGAGTTCACAACCATGGCGGCTAATTTGTCCGAGTCAAGATCAAGTCGAATAAAAATAGATCGAGATCAGCTAAGGTTTCTACATTAACTGGCGTGGCACCATCATTAGGTAAGACGTTGATAGGAAAACTGCAATTACTTTATTTATAGGAAGAAACAGTTTCTAATCTGCACGTGTAATCGATCAAACGTTTTCATTCTCATAGGTATTGGATGAGTCAACTGGAAGTAATCGAAACACTACCAGTTATGGACGAAAAAACTATTAACGCAGTACCTATATTCCTACTGTGATTTTCTATTTAAGTCTCTAAAGCTGAGGTTTCTAGTTGATATCTCGAAAATAAGTTTTATAGACCTAGACGAGACACCTAGATCCAAGTTTTATTAAATATGTCTCTGTCTCAGCAAAAACTAAATATGAGGTGAATAGACTATGAATAATTTGAGTACGCATATATTTGGAAGAAAGACATAATTTTATTAGAAGTTCAGATAAGATATGAACGATAACTTATCAAAGAAACTTTAACAAATTAAATCATCCATGCAAACGAAATTAAATTGACCACTATTAACAGCCCATCAATAAGAGTGATGTCTTTCGAATCACGAAATGCTAGAACCGATTAAATCGATATAAAGATTGGATCGGTATGAAGATAGTTTAGGTAGCAGAGGCAGTGTCCATTAAAAATCATCGGTAATGCTGATGATCGAGATAAAATCATTTGTAAGTGGATTGCATAATGGGTTATTTATTATTCAACCCATTGTTGGACATACCGGTTTAGCTATTCATTATGACAAATGCCATTATGAATGTTATTGATATCTATGGTTTATCTCTTCGTAAGTTATCTTATGTCATTACTTATCGTGCTTATCAATTTTCTAGGGACTGTATAAACAAACTTGAAGGTACTTATCTATGATTTATTTATATTCAAAAAGAAAGATGTTTTCTATACAGGTATGTTTTGATTCGTTCTGTGATAAGAACACCTTCGATTATCATCTTTATCAACAATCATTTTCATGAACAGATTATGGTCCTTTATCAGTCGTTTCACAATTTAATTTTTCACGTTTCATAAAAACTTCTGCAATGCTTACATCATTAGGTAATACGTGATGTTAATGAAATTAAAATTCGGAAAACCCGCTATAACAATAATTCAAGGTAAGGTTTGGAATTTCTTAATACATGTTACAGCGAAATTACAAAAGAAACCTCAAACCCAATTATGTGTACCAATATTTATCTTGTTATTCAAAGTGAATTAAATTGTCAAAATGTTCGTTTGTAGGTTGCCTGAAGCATTTACCTTGTTTTCAAATCATTCTAATTTTTTATTTTTGTTTACATTCATTATTATTTTTCCCTAGAATCTTTTAAAACTATTGAGTTTGCATAAGTTGAGACTTCCTTCTATGGGAAGGGTATATCCCCAAAAGGAAATGCCAAAGATTAAAATAAAGATATTATCTACTCAGACATTTCCGCAGAAGTATGACGGATCTAGCAGCTAGGTCAATTCTGTTGCTAGTATTATTCAGTAAAAGTCACATGATATCAATACTGACCAACTGGTTTGTTATGATACCTACCTATGTAATGTATTAACCCTCGAATGACACGATTTATGACTTCATCAGAAATAACTATCAGGTAGCCAACACTATGCTTGCAATTGTTATTCTTTGAGACAATACCTTGTTGTTAATACCATTACATGATTTACAATATAAACTTCCTTAGAAGGGAACGTGTAAGCTGGTTGAATGTCTAGCAGATCTGGCCTTCTCAAATTATTTGTTAAAAAGACATGCGTGGGGGGAACCAAATAACTGAAAATAAATAAGCTAGGCTTTATGTCTCGAGGTCGAAAAAACAAATGATACGTAATTAATGACTTTCGTCACACAACACGACCAAATGTATCTCGTATGTAGGCAGGTAATGAAATGAGTCAATTTAGATGTGACTTGCAAGAGTGAAGGATAAATAAAAACACCGATTTTTGTCGTTTCCTTTGACTTTATTTTAAACATAATAATTGTACTAATTTGCCAAGGAAGACGAAGGGCCACAAAAGATCCTATTTCATTATTTTAAAATCTCTGGGTCTGATTAAAATCCACATGAAAATTTAAGCCTCGTTTCCCCTAAATATTATCAAACAATCTCGCTTAGTATTTTTAACAGCGACCTTACCCTTTCAAACCCTTTTGTTTTCGAAGTAAACAAAAAGGAAAACGCTTGGGTATTAAATAAATTTCTATTTCAATTGTACCACGCATTCTGATAAATACTGACATTTAGGCACAGATGGTACAATAATACTTTATTTAATGAGGCTAGCGATGACTTAACATACATAGATTTTTAAAATAGCGTAAGTAGGTATTTATGTTTGAAATTAGTGGACATTTATGTTTCAGCTCTTAAATAAATATCGGATTAAATATATGTGGCTTTACCCACGTGAACTCGGGGATGTACAAAGCTTAGTCACGCGTGCGATCAGCAGCTCATGCAGGGGGTCCGATTAATGTCCGAAATTAGCAGAAATTCTACGAATAAGTACGTCAGTAAAGCCAACAAAGTTCCATTACACAGGTTACAATGAATAGTCTTCCTGTCTCATATCGGCACAAATACTTCAAAGCTCATGCCCTGATTAAATATAAGCCAATCAACGATATGCCTTCACCCACGTGGCTTTATCACGCGTGCGATCAGCAGCTCATGTAGGGGCTCTGGTTTATGTCCGAAATAACCAGAAATTCACCGAATAAGCACGTGACAAAAGCCAACAAACCTTCACTATACTGCTGCACATGTAGCAATTTAATAGTCTTCTTGTCTCATATTGCAAAATGTTTCAAAAGCTCATGCCCTCATAAAATATAAGCCAATCAACAAGCGGGGCAGCGGAGTTGACTGTCCAGGGTGTGCCAGACGTACATTAAACTATCGCCACTAAAGGAACGTGAAGGCTATATTTTAATCAATGGCGAACTATGGTTCACTTTTGTCATTCAATTTGGAGAACGCACCCAAATTGCATCTTGAAGAACATGAAAGTGAATCATTCAATGTCTGCCTTGCCTTACCCTTCATCTCTGCGCCTTTTGGTTGAACCATGCATTATTGCCGCAAATTCTCCTGGTCAGTCCCCATGTTAATTAGCTGCATCGGAGGGTACTTGTATGTTAGTGGTTACTACTCTGCGGTGACAACAGTGTACAACAAGCGTGACGACACGGAAATGCGGGCTGCGTTTAGAAAGCAGTTTCGTTATTTGGTACGCATATGTGCACATTATTGCTATTTGATCGTACTATGTAGTGAAGTGATATAGCAGATGTATGTTGCATATTTTTCCACATGTGCAGATGCGCAAGATATCCTGGAAAATGTTTGGGCCTTACGAAAAATGTCAATTAATTTTCAGAAAAATTACCCCTTTACAAACCTTCGATTGAGGGTTGGTCCGTGAAAAAGCCAAGAACTTTTATGAAGGTTCGATTAAAACATGTATTTAAATTATACATATAACCCTATTTATTTATTTGTCCTTTATTGCAGGCAACTTTGGCCCATAAAACACAATACATAATTATGTAAGTATAAAAACAATAACTATAAACTAATACATATTTTATAAAACAAATTTAAAAACTACTGCACACGAAGTGACAGCGTCGTGTCACGCTGCGAAGTGTCGCGTAGCTGATCGCGGAAACGCCGATACAGCACACCTTTCGGCCAAAACTCTTCCTTGAGGAAGGTCACCAAATGGTGAGTCGGAACGCGAACCATGAACGACTTGATTTTGGTGTTATGACGAGCCTCCAATTTCTCCACCCTCAAGGTCCAGTTGGTGTTCACCCGTATGTACTCTACGATGTCATCAGTCCTCGTAGAGTGGTGCAAACGGGACACGCGTCTTATGCCAATACAATAAATAAACAACTATAATTTCCTTTTCCGCCTAGACGGCTGCCATTGCAAACAAATGTAGGGTTTCCAAACGTATAAAGCAAGCCCAACAAGTGAGTTGATAGGAATTCTGCGTTAATGTGAACTACCTACAAGTATTTAGGTAGAGTGTGAGTAAATCAATTAGCTACCGAAGTATGGAACAATAACCTATGATTTACTGTCGACCTGTTGATGTCAGAACGGGAAAATAAATATCACGATGTTTTTTTTAAGGAAAATAAAACGTACCAATGGCAGTTTCTAAGAATTTTGACTTCCCAGACAAAAGCAACTAATCGATTAGACTTGAAAAAACAAAACAAAATGATTAGTAACAAATACTCTGTCTGGTGTACTTATCTGTTCTTGACAAATTCTACTTTACGAGTAAGTCTTCCCATTTTATCCGATTACAAATTTACAGGAGATACAGGTTGTCTCCATTAGCCTTACATAAAGTATACACAAGTAAGCACTGCAAATGCAAGTTATGCAACGTCGATGGAAGTGTTAAATATTCACTTATCGCATCTGTTTCTTAAGTATCTACCTATTTTCTTTAAATAAAATTCTCGGGCGAACATTCATTCATTTTTCATTAACTTTTGTGTGTTAAGTCAAAGGTGAAGGCCAAAACTACGAAAATATTAATTTAACTGTCAGTACAATCTATTAGCAGTTTGGAAATATAACTGGAGAAAGTAACTAATTACCGTTGAAAAGCGAATAATGTAATCGTACAGACATGCAACAAAATAAGAGCGGCAAAGCTTTCATCTTTGCATTTGATACGGGCTCTAATGAGTGTATACCACACCAGAAATGAGCAATCGATTACACACCAATTCAAATCGATGTAAATTCGAATTGATACAAAACGTAACAGATAGCTAGCGGTAGCGATAGATAGCGGTTAGAAATCTCAACTTAGAAACCATATGAGGGAAAGAATATTATAGACTTTTCCATTGTTGCATTCGTAATGACAGTGATTAAGTGTTTAAGATCTGTAATCGGCCCCAACTTGGCTACAACTCGTTTCGAGTCTTAATGACGTGATTGGTAGACCTCGAAATTAAACAATGTTATGACGATATAAAAAGTTGATTTAAGTATAGATAAATAGAGGTTACGTTTCTGAATTTGCGTTCCTCAAAAGTTGAGAAATGATATAGACTGACGAACAAGACAAACAATAATTTCAACATGTCTTTTGTCCTTTTAAAAGGCAATTGATAGAAGTTTACAACATAATTATTAACAGAATAAAGTGTTTATTGTAACATCGTGTTGTATTAACTGTTCGTTGCGATATCAGAAGTCAAAGATAAGGATCTGATTAGATGGAAGACTTCTTAACCCGTCAATAGGCTATTATAACGTTGCGCAAAATGAACATTACGTTTTAATGGAAATTCTTCCATCTTCACAGAAGTTCTGGTATCGATGTAACGCGAAATTAGTTGATGTAATCGAAATAAGGTAAAAAAGCGATTGGACTAGAACGAGCGAATGACGCAAGCCGAATGGATGACGGTATGTCACAGACAGCAATACTTTACGTAGGTCTGAGGCAAAATATGATAGAAAAATGCAAATTTTGAAACTGTTTTCCTGCTCCAAGTTTTTCCCGCATTACAGTATTTTGAGTAAACTTGTCGAGTATTCACGAATGTTTTTACTACCGAATAATGAGCAAGGCGCAAAACTGAGACCAAATCGGTTTATGATGCAGAAGAAGTATCGTGCCGGATAACAGTTTTCTTACAAAAACGAAAAATAAATGACTTTCTATTCGGCTAAGTACAAAGGTCTATGAGATAATGTATCTGATTAGCTTACCCGTGCAATGTTCTCGCTAAGTGCACCACTACACGTTATCTATAACATTACATTATAACACGCACCGTTTTCCTCACTTTCTTTTTTGGAAACAAGATTTTTTTCATCATTTTCCTTTCACGAGACACTAGCACATGTTTATAGATCAACTGTATATAAAAGTAACAATGGTAAGCGTGGAGGTCGAGACTTGCGAGCTGCAAAATATTTCGCAACTCTCTGAAACAGACTGGCTGACAGAGCCGAACATTGAGCATTGCCAACTAGGTAGATAGGTTTTGCCACAAGCACGCGATCGGTAGTTACGTACCTTATACAATTTTAATATCGAGTGTACACGAAGCAGTGCCTGAAAACTATTATGATTGCGCTGTCGATAACTATAAATAATATCAAGATATTTGATTTAGTAATCTCTACAGAAATAATAATTATGTCGCAGGCATCCAATTAAATAGCTGAAGGACAACTAGCCAAGTCATTAAGCGCAACGTTTAACAAGATGGCTGAAAGTCGTGTACTTAGGATATTGATGAATTTGTGATGTTTGGTTAGGGTGAACATGAGTTCACCAATTATGTACGACTACTTTTTACTAAAACATACTACTAAGTAACTAGTAATAGTGAAATACATATTTTAAATAAATTAATAAATAATTTGACTTAAACTCCACACAAGAACGAAAAATAACATTCACGGTTTGCGCTATTGACGCCATATTTGTTTTGGTGACTACTATCGCCGTGGAAAAAGCCGAACTAAACTTGAATCACTTAGCTGAGTCTTGGTCAGTCATCTTCAAAGGGCTGACTTACAACACGCCAAATTGTTAAACGTTGAATGATTCATCCAATTAGCTGGCTAATTTAACCCAATGGCTGCGACATAAATGATAAATGATTTTATTTCTGTAAGTAGGTTTGTACAAACACTTTTACACGTCAAACATATTTTTTTAAACTAGATGAGGCCGGCGTTTCCTATTTGACTACTCTGAGAAGAAAGGCCGAAACAAACTCAGAGGTCACAGTCTCTTTTAAAGTCCAGACATAATCTTGGTCAGAAATATAATAAAATATAATGTAATATACATTAGGTTGCCTACCTAAAAAATACGAAATTGCTTACTCTTAAAAAAAATATTTGATTAGGAAAAGGATTTCATTGCAGAATCAATTAAAATACTAAATCCAAACTTTGGGATATTCATTCCCAAAGTTTTCACTAAAGTATACACTTTAGTGACGTACTGCAATGGTTAGATCTTCTAATTGTCTTTACAATGCAAGTTATTATCATTACAAAAATAAATTAGTAGCTAACGAATGCAATTGGGCGTGATGTGGAGTCCCATACAAAATGTAACTATGTATCGTAGTGAGGGGATGGTTCACGCGAGCTTCGTCCCTGGTGCCCTGGCACCGACAGCAACTACTCCGAACATGCGACCTTAGACGCTATAAAAATCGTTTTATCTTTCTTTATTATAGTTACAAAAACAAAATTACTCTGCAAAGAAAGTTTTGCATTTTCTTTTAGGGGTTTTGCGTTTGAAGTAAAAAGGCAACATTACTCAGACTTTTTGACTGGCTAAAAGGTGTAAATTGAGGTTCAAGTTTTTTTTGAGAATAACTGTAATCAACCTGGTGTCTCTTAATAGACAGCAGTGTATCAAACTGATATGTTTAATTGCCTAGCACACGACCTTGCGTTGGCAAACCTTTGATATTGATCCCGAAATCCCTACTAATATTATAAATGCGAAAGTAACTCGTGTCTGTCTGTTACGCTTTCACGCCTAAACCGCTGAACCGATCGTCATGAAATTTATCAGAGATATAACTTGGGATATGGAAAAGGACATAGGCTACTTTTTTACGCGATAACCGACATACACGCGGGCGGAGCCGCGGGCAAAAGCTAGTTAACTCAAAAAAGAAAATACATGCATGAGTAATACAAACATGGATGCAATTAATACGATAACCTATTCTTTCTTCCATTTAAACATGATGAACTCATATTGTCGATTATTTAAGACAAGTTTCTTTATATAGGCTCCGAAATAAGTAGCTTCTTGCAACATACACGACAGCTGCGCGTTGGCAGATGCTGCGCGAATTCTTTATGTGGCGAGGCTCCTACATCCTTATGTAAATGAGTTATTTACACAAAACAAGCTACTCTACGTACATGGATGCATAAACGATCGCATCGCACAGGTGGAAGCGTGGGAGTAAAGTAGATATTACTTTACTGCACAATTAATACAGTGGTGGTGTCGTGGCGTTTCGTGCAAATTAAATTGTGTCAGCTGCTTGGCCCACATCGCATTGTCTCGTCGTGGGATCAAGATACTATTATTGTTCATCGGCAAACTGTTGGCAAAATAGAAAATTGTGAACAATGGCGTGTTATTTTTTAACTTCCCGCGCCGAAGCACTCGGAACCAGGCGAAGAATAACGCCTATACGTAAGAGCATGCGACTTTAATATCATCAGCATTTCTAGTCTGACTGTACATACTTTCACGAAGCAAACATCGGTTCATAATCAACAGTCATAATTTCCAATTAAAATGTTTACAAAACGTTGTCGAGTTCAGCGCATGTAAACAATAGCAAATCTAAAGTTTCACATTGCTTTCTTCGCCACATATGGCGTTGCATCTTTGTATGCATATATAAAAGGTGATGATAAAGCATCACGGAGGCAGGCGTCGCGAAACTGAGGAACCTAATGTTCGTCGATTGTTTTAAAGATAAGTTCATATTTCGTTCTTATCTCAACATGTAGACATTGCATATCAACAATAATTTATACATAGTGGTCATGGCGAAATCTTTCGGAATCTTGCAGTAAAGGTGGAGACGTAGGTACTATGTTTCGTCGGAACGAGTTTCACGTAGTTAGTAGGCATTTAATTCAAATATTCTTTGCATATTTTGTAAGCACATGTTGGTAAATTTCCACATATTACTTTGGCGTGCTTAATGTTGCGAGTAGCTCCTTGTATGTTCATATTAATAATGGTGTACATACACATTAGATACAGTAAATTATGTTTAAACTCTTGTAAGTAATACTTTTTTCTGCCATGCCATACTTATTTTTTGATGTTGTCATGGGGCCTACTATCTAAGTCAGTCGACGAAGGTCCAAAAGTAGTCCAAAAGTAGTTGATCCGTCAGAAGAAGTGCAAATTTTTCGGACAGACACATAAATATCGGGAGTAGGTCCAACTGCCAGTGCGTTGTCATTAATTCATAGTTCAAGGCCCGAACTAATCTTATGTGCGAAGTGATACGGAGTAAGATATGCCCGTAACTTTGGCCGAAACTACAGACTTCGTGCTCAGGGAGTAGACCCCCTGGTGTAATTTACTAACAAATAAATATTTAAATACCTCCCTTTGAAATTAAGTACACCATTATTAAAAACGACTGGGAAAAATAGAAAATCTTCAATCATAATTCATACATAATACATGTTCAGTGGGAAAACATTTTAATCGTTTTCTAGTAAACTAATTAACTATAGTCTTTTACTCTTTATACCTAAAAGAAATGAGGGCTTTACTTTATTATAATTGTAATTGTTCAAATAATACATTTCTATTCAGTTAATTCAGTGCTCTGAGTAACTAAATAAATCAGGAAAACAATAACATACAGTTAGGTAATAAAGATAAAAATAGCTATAAACATATTTTATAAATAGATTATAAGAATGTGAATAAACAACAAAGTGCATGAGTTTAAACTAACTTAGATAAGAAATAATAATAACAGAAATATTTCTTGAATTAAGACTGACTACAGTAGCTAAGAGGTACTTAAGTAAGCAAATAAATACTTGGAAGGTACAGAGTGCAAGCTAGCAAGCACTTGCAAATGTAACTTAAGTTGATGTTATGTAAACCAGGCAAAGTACAGCTCAAGATATGCTGAGGTTCTAGGTATAGGTGGATTAATACTTTGAATTCTGTTTGTTATCTTGTGATTAATTTGTGACTCAGTGTGAAGACCATTATTCTAGTTATGTAATTTATTAATGTATCAATTTTGTCCAGCTGCTGGGCAAAGATATGTCTTGATTCTTTCAAATTCTGTTGTCAGCTTCCAGTTATTCCTATTGTTGATAAACAGTAAGCCTCAAAAAGATGTAATACATTGACAACAATTAATTATATTGTCTGCAATCATTGTTCTATAATTTTTTGTCAATATGTAAACACAAAACATATCAATATACAGGGTGATTGGAAGATGGGTGCAAAGCTTTAAGGTGAAGATAGTATAGACAATTTAGAACCATTTAAGCCATGGTTGTCTTAGACGAAGTCTTACCAATTTTTTTTTTTTAATAAGGTTTAAAAGACGTATTGTACAATTTTTTTAATTTTTCTGAGCTTTAAATGTCTGTAAAAAAAATGTCTAATGACACAGAAGCTTAAAACATGTTTTGCTTGATTGCTTACACATTACTTTAATTAAATAAATGAAAAATGAATTCATTTATCATTCAATTTGGCCATAATTATGCAGTTTACATTAAATTTTGAGAATTTCCGAAAAAAATCTTAAAAATTTGGTTAAAAATATTTGGTAAGACTTCGTCTAAGACAACCATGGCTTAAATGGTTCTAAATTGTCTGTACTATCTTCGCCTTAAAGCTTTGCACCCATCTTCCAATCACCCTGTATAAACATATCATCTTTTAGAGGCTAACTGTACTCAACAATATAGCAGAGACTAGCCCTTTCCTTCAATTATGCTGGGGTTGGCTTCTAGTCTAACCAGATGCAGCAAAATACCAGTATTTCTAGTCTAACCAGATGCAGCAAAATACCAGTATTTCTAGTCTAACCAGATGCAGCAAAATACCAGTATTTCTAGTCTAACCAGATGCAGCAAAATACCAGTATTTCTAGTCTAACCAGATGCAGCAAAATACCAGTATTTCTAGTCTAACCAGATGCAGCAAAATACCAGTATTATACATGAAGCCACTACCTAACTGACCTACACAATCCAGTTACTGGGTAACACAATACTCCTTGGTAAGACTGGCTGTCAGCCTTTTGGGCTTCTGACTACCCGTAACAATTGTCAAAGATGCACATATGACAGTCAACACCAACAGCTATACATGCTTCCCGAGACCGGTCACAATATGTAATGAATGGTATCCCATCCACAGACCAACCACGGCAAACATTGCTAAACCTTAAAGATTGACCAATGTAGCTGTAGCGTAAGGATAAAATAACTCAACCCTGACATGACTAAATTAAAAAAAAATTGTAACCATAAATCTAGTACACAATAAGGTTCCTTGGTTTTTTTTTGGAAAACAGCAATATCTCAATAATCTTTACACACAGAAGGATCCTATTTCCTCTAAAATATGAGAAAATGGTAGAAGTTTAGAAGACTCCACCCCTCAGATGACCCTCTGACCCAACTAAGCCTGCAGGGTGCCAGTAACAAGCTGATAATATACAGACTGGAACAAAGTCTCAGGGTCCATCGGTAATTTATATGCTAAGATAAAATAAGCTATGTCTATTACATGTCCAAGGTAACAATGCAACAAGTTAATACTTCATATTTGTACAGCAAAGGACACAAATACTATAGATATGCCATTTTATTACAATTTCCTGGCAAACAAAAGACGAGAAGGCTTAAGTTTCAATGTTTTTACAACAACTAATCTTGTTTGTGCACCTTGTAATTATCTTGATTAATTCAATAGCAATGATAAAAACAAATTCTTTCAAGACATTTTAGGCATTGGTTATCACATAATGTGTGTAAAAATAAAAATAAATAACTCAACACTAAAATGCAATGTTTCAGTAAGTTAGACATGTTCCAAGGTTAATTCAGACTAGTACTAAACCTTTTTAAATTAGAACCAACAATTATTTCGTCCATAGTTTGCATAGAATGTAGGCTTTAGGGCATAAACTCGATTGGGTTAATTATATTCATTGTTTTTAAATTTGTAGGTAAGATATATTTGATTGTGCTGAAGGTAAAATTGAGGCAATTTAATTAGGTACTTACCACATTATTGTAGTTGAAGGCTGTGGCGCCAGGCTCGAAGTATTCTCTGTTCATTTTGTCCCCCATTTTGACGAAGGCAATCACTAACTTTTCAAAGTTTTAGGTACACACACAACCATATTAACAACAACGTTATTTATTTTTATACTGCTTATAACATTTTTTATGATTTATAGGAAATTCAATGACCGTTATGAGCGTCCGAACCAGCATAATTAATTTCATCTACTATTAACGGGGTTTATTTTATTTTTGATTTTCACGCATTTGCTAGGTACAATGGAATGATAAATAAATAGAAAACACGGATTATTTAAAATATTTGCCTAGGTAACATGAATAATTAAATAATTTATTTTACTATGTACTTCATACTTCTTGACAATTTACCTTGACACATAAAAATGTCAAAGTCGCCATGTTTTTCCACAGATGTTAGTAAAAACACTTGGGTGGGTACTTATTCAAACAAGTACGACTTGCATTCTCGTAACGTTTTCAGACTTGACGTCGGGTATACTAAATGTGCGTGTATAAAAATATTAATATATAAAAGACTGTTTTAAAGCTATAATATGAATACAAAGACGTCTCTTCGATATATTAGGACTTAGTTCTAGGCCTAAACGATCAAAACCACATCCACAATATCTGAATACATCAAACTATCTATTCAATATTCTAAATGTCCTACAGAATAGTCCAATCAGAACCGATTACTTCGGCAAGCCACAGGCGCCCCATGGTTCGTTCGGAACGAGATACTCCATCTCGATCTGAAAATCCCCACGGTCAGTCAGTTCATGAAACGCAACACGAAGCGTTTCTTCTATAAAGCCGATAAACATCGCAATCCCTTGATTGTGAAGGCCGCTACTTATGTCCCCAGTAGGACTAGCTCTGTCCGACGGCCGAGACATGTCCTCTCCGACCCAGACGACTCCATTACTCTCCTCCAGGAAAGAAATAGGGCCACAAGTACAGTTCGCACACAACCGCCATTCCGACCTCGCCGCCGAGGTCCTCGCGCCCCGTGAAGACCCCGAGTAACGACGCATAACGTCGAGACCCCCGACCGTCCCTTGCTCGTTGAAGCGCCAACCCGCGCCGCAGCTCAGCCAGTAGAGTTAAATTCTCCGAATAATAAAAATAATGCAAATATTTTGATCCAGCTTGTCCCCACTTGCTGTCCCCCTACCAGTGACGCCCTGAGCCAGGCCCGTACCCCGCAGGGGGTGCCCTCAGCGCGCAGTCGCCTAGTAATTTAAGTAGTTTTTAAGCCCTGGCTGGAGGCGTTAAGTTTATTCTTAATGGCAGCCCCAGGAAAGACCGGTTAAGCAACCACGGCCTCTCAAGGCCAACTGCAAAATGCCCGACAAAAAAAAATACAGTCCAATCCTTTAGGAACCTTGAAAGGTGTACTCATAGTCAAAACGTTTTATTTTACGTAAACCTACATGGGCACCATGACTTGCTTATAGCCGACAAGAAAACCCAGGGTAGCTCTTTTAAAAATAAATTACTATGATAGGAAGGGACGCTGGATAGAAAAAAATACTTTCGAATGGAGCTTCTGCTGTATTATTCGTTAAAAAGTTACATTGGAAGCAGTATAGGTAGAAACACATGGGATCATCTAAAAGCCATTACAATGACTCTGGAAAAATGATTGATTTGTGGAGATTATTAAAATAAAATACAAGTCCAGGAGCTTTTAATTGTTTATTTCTGTTACAAAAATGATTTAATAGGTACATGTAAGTACACAGTTCATCTCCTAAGTAGGTATACACATTGTTCACAGGTACACCCGAATAAAGATAACATCCACAGTAAAGTAAAAACCACAACCGACTTCCAAAAAAACACTACAAAGTGAAAAATAACTTTAATTTCGGAAGTCGGTGTCTTTGGAGCTGTATTTGAATTTTTTGTCACCGCCTTCCGAAATTAAAGTTATTTTTCACTTTGTAGTGTTTTTTTGGAAGTCGGTTGTTTTTTTTTGGAAAAAGTTTTTATTTTTCACTTTTTAGTGGTTCACATGTGCTTACCCCTTCACAGCATACCGGCGTGATGTTATGTTATGAACTGGTGTAAGCAATAGACAGAGATGAGATTTCAGCAATCCCAGTCCATTTGCTATCATTTATTGAGGAGTTCCGTTGCCTATCTCCAAAGTTCTTCATCAGATCTTCACCAAATTGAAATGGAACCACTCCGAGAAAGTACTCTTCCAAAAAATACCTAAATCGCTTTGTGTGCCTATAAAATTTGAAGAGTTCTCTCTATTTCTCCAGGATCCCATCATCAGATCCTGACTTGATGATCATGGGACCACCTGGGAAGTATACCCTTTCAAACAAAAAAAACAAAATCCAAATCGGTCCAGCCATCTTCGAGTAATCGGGGAACATACATAAAAAAAAAAAAAAAAAAAAAAAAAAAAAAAAAAAAAAGGTTCCGACGAATTGATAACCTCCTCCTTTTTGAAGTCGGTTAAAAATGCATAACTGTGCTTTAGGAGGACTGCAAGACCGAATAACGTATTGGTGTATGATCCGTAAAATATTAATCGTTCTATATTTACCGAGTTTTTCCTTATTAATTAGGATAACATGACAAGTTAAAAAACAAAAGCATTAGTTACTTTAATTATGATACCAGTAGGCTTTCAACGGATAATATATAAGTAGGTAATATAATAATAGTATAAAAATATTGAGCAGAATAAGATCTATTATATAATCATACATGCTTATAATTAAATAAAACAACTATTAGGTATCCAGTGATGCAATTTTATCTGTTATTGAGGATTCAAAGTGCTCAAACTGTGCACCAAAGTACAGTCACTAAAAGAGATGAGTAACCATGGTCGTTGGATATAGTTTAGTAAAAAACTGATAGATGTTTTCGTATCTAATACCTTTAAACGAGCAATTCTTGTATATTATATGTATATATATAATCTATATTTTTTATGTTATGTCATCTTTTTATATGTACGTGTTTTTGTGACAAATAAATCCATTTTTCTTTCTTTCTTTCTAATCTGAATCTCGGAAACGCTCCAACGATTTTCATGAAATTTAGTAAGCAGGGGGTTTCGGGGGCGATAAATCGATCTAGCTAGGTTTCATTCTTAGAAAACGTCAAACCAAAAAAAAACCAAGCTGAGCTCGGTAATACCAGATATTGAAATTTAATTAGATAAGTAAACTATTTGTTTTCTATTAATTACATTTAATTGTATTCGAAAGTATCCATTGATTTCTTACTAAACTATATTCGACGACCCTGGTTACTTATCTCCTATGGCGACCGTACAAACAATAAACGGACTTTTCGACATAATATATTTATATGGCATTTAATTCACTGCCGTACAAAGATTATTGATTTATGGCGCTCCCTCACCAGAAGCATTCAGCTGTACTTCAAAAATTCAAGATTCGATTGTGAGCATTACTATACAGGTGATTTTTTTTACCAGTGCGTAAATTGTAATCATGAATTATTCGTCGATTATACAAAAAAAAAACAACAGCTGTTTCATAGAAAAGTGCAATAACTACGCGGTCAAAATGTATGGACTGGATTTATTTTTCATATAAACGACGAATAATTTTTAATATCCGACTCATAAATGATTAACAATAAGCGTAACACTGGACTGATTCATACAAACGTATTTAGACTGCACTTCGTAAGATATAAATAACCTGAAAACCACTTGACTCTTATTCCTAAATCCCATCCCATTATTCAGTAGTTGCCGACTTTTCCGTTCCATCCGATGTTTCTTCTTTACTTAGAGGTTTTGTAGTCGTGTATTTGTCCAAGTATTTCTGCAGACCGTCTGTACCAACGCGAGCTGCTATCATTTTGAGTGTCATGGCGAACAGTTCGTGGGCAATATTTTTGTCGCGGGCCATTGCGGATTCTTCGCAGTAGAAACAGTTGTTAAAGTACAGACCGGTGACGCCTTGTAGCTCGGCTGCGGTCGCTGCGTAAACTGTTGTAGATGCTGCTTGTTGCTGTAAAAGAGTATTTTCTATTAAGATAACATAAATAAATACTTAGTAATGTAATAAATTGTATACCTAATACACCATAGTAAGATTACAATACGACGGTGGAGACGACTATACGACAATAAATTATAAAACTACGTATAATATGTAATGACTTTCCCCGTCTGCATACGAAAACTTATAAAAATATCCAATCAAAACCTATAGTTGGTCCATCACTACTATTTAGTTTCTTAGGAAAAATCAAGTTATTAATTCCAATATTGGAATTTATTTGATAGTCTCTGAACTCATATGCATTAGTACTGCCACTGTTTTAATAAAAAATAAAACACTGGCAATACTAATATCGTACTGTCGTCTCTATATTGTAAATTGACCTTCCTCCCCATTTGACCGTGCATTTTTCGGCTGCATTGAGTACCGGGCCCTTGCGCATTTTTACTTACGTAAAAAGTATAAAGTAAAGGTTCATACTTTTTCTATTATTATTTATAGGCTTTCGTTGAAATAAAACAGACGAAGTTGGTTAATATGAAAATTATTTCCTTGATATTATTGTAACTTACCAAAGATTTAGTAAAAGGCCTGACTAAGAAGAATGCTAGTCTAAATAGCCACCATGACTTGCTTAGATTTGTGTACACCATGTTTCCAGGATGAAGAGAGTTCACATATATATCTTTACTCCTCCATTCTTCACTTAACACCTGAAACATCCAATGTAAAAATTGAAAATCTGACTTTCGTTGTTTCAATTTCGTCTCCTACTACTAAAGATGGGATTTAATGTTTACACTTAGTGGTACTTATTCAATGCAGTGTAACAGAGTTATTTTCTTTCATCAAAGTCTATTGCAAAATCCCTTGCATATTCGATATACATAATAGGGTGTTTTTTTTTTGTGGGAAATCATCAAATAACTTCTCCCACTCTGGGTGGAGCGGGAGGGCGTGTCAGACTTTTACTGACTAAAACCCACCCGTGTTCCCTCAGTTGCCTGTGTGCCAGGGGCCGCGGTATCTCTTTCGAACAACCATAATAGGGTACTTATATTTTAATACATAATAGGGTATTTTCCAATTTATTAAAAACTATTTTAATTTGAAGATTGGGACGAATATGTAACAATTTATTTATATCCATTTTCTCAATTAAAAACGTTTTGCATGAAATTTACTTTTCGTTGTTTTGAATTTACCGCTAACACGCTCCTTACGATGGCTTTTTTATCACGTGACCATTCGTGACGGCAGCTTTTTGTAAACAGCACCGGCACAAATACTTTGCGTGGCGCAGTTTGAGAAGTATTTGTGCACAGAGGCACCACACACCAGTAATACCATTTTCTATTCATAAAAAATCTTGTTAATTATAAACTCGACATTCACTTGATAACACCTACTTTACACAAAGTCGACGTCACGTGTGGTCACGTGATAAAAAGTCATCGTAAAGAGCGTTTTAGCGGTAAATTCAAAACAACAAAAAGTAAATTTGGTTTAAAATGTTTTTAATTGAGAAAATGGATATAAATCAATTTATTTTTATTTTTCTGTTACATATTTCGTCCCAATCTTTAAATTAAAATCGTTTTTAAGAAGTTAGAAAATATCCTAATATTTTAAATTAAAGTCATTTTTTGTGTCTGTCTGTGTGATACCGTTGTTCTTCTAACTAAACTATGCAACGGATTTTGATGTGATTTTCGCCATCATTTATATATATTTTTTCGGGAAGGTTATGAGTTTAATATATTAATATTAAAATGTATAAACAAAAATCGATGTTACGAACAGTGGTAAAAACTGTGCGAAGCAGGTGCGTGTCGCTGTTTTTAGTTCACTATAATAAATCCATAGATACCTTTGCAGTTATAACATTATACAATTTGGAATTGTTATAGGCCATCATAGAGCTATAGGTGTCTTTCGGCATCGCAATATTTTGTAGCGTAAAAACATTCTTGAGGTCAGCAAACCTGAAAATTTAAGAATACTTATTATTTAAAGGGATGACTACATAAAAAGGTCATCCCGTTTTCATGTAGCGAAACACCTTTGTGAGGTACGACACAATAGGCACATTAGTTCATAAACTATTTTAAAGGTGTTAAAATGCAGTGGAAAAAGTGGCATTTTCAAAACAAGTTATATTGAAGAAAAAAAGGGAACATTATTATTCGATATTTCAATTCTATTATGATCAAGAGAAGAGAAGGCTTGTGGCTAAAGGATAACAACCGCACGGGTCGATGGAAGGCAGCTTAACCTTCCATCGACGCGTGCGGTGGCCGCAGCCGGGTCCTGGATCGGTGACCATTGACCATGCATCCATTTCATATCGAGACCCTCTGTGCCTCAGAAAGCATGTTCAGCCGTTGGTCCGGGTTATCATTCATAGATCTTTGACAGTATTTATAGGTAGTTTGAAAAAAGTCTGAAAACCTGTCTTACTGTGTTACTTGTGTTAGCAGTAACTGGGATATGGAGGTCAGATAGGCAGTTGCTCCATGTAAAATGCTGGTATTCAGGTGCATCCGGGTCAGCTTCCAATTGTTGGCTGTACGACCCCAACATGGTTGGGAAAAGGCTAGGTACCTTGATTATGAACAAGAGATACAATATTTACCTGTGTGATTCTGAAGAAACAAAAATAACTCGAGAGCCTTTCTTCAACAGTGGCTCCAACAATAGAACGAAGTATGTGTGACTGACATGGTTGACTTGGCAAGTTGTCTCAATGTTATCTCCTGTTTCAGTGTATGGCAAACCAAATACTCCTGCATTCAGGATAACAATATCTAGGTGGCTGAAAAAAAAGGAATTTAAATAAAATTTAAAGAGAAAAGTTTGCGATTGCGGTTATCTTCGGAAGAGCACCTTAACTGTCATATCGGTCTTGAAATCAAAATAGACCTTGTCGTTTTATAATGTGCAAACGACACTCAACCTTATGCCGCGTTCCTTCGGCCCGTGAACTGACAGGCCGCGACAGGCGTTACTACGCCTGTTGAGGCTTGTCGCTACTTGTGCCTAGCATTCCCACGGCCCGTTAACTGACAGGCCGTGCCAGTCGTTGCTAACGATGTCGAGCATTCCCATAGCAACGAAAACAAATAGAAACGCGCCCGTACAGGCCACGGCCCCCACCGTGCCTTTGACATTGCTGCAGCCCTCATCGGATGCGACGGTTCCCACGCCCTGTCGGGCCTGGCCTGGCGTGGCGTTGCCTTCGAGAGAGTGGGTCGTGGGGACGCAGCATTAACCTGATAATAAATTACGAGGTCGACTATGCCCACACTAAGGTATAATTTACGATTGCGAATTTAGTACCTACTAAAGAAGCAGTTGTAAAAACCACTAACACGAACATTACATCTAACATAGTAGTAAATAAACAATGTTTATTACACATTGTATGTTGTGTTATGAGGAAAATGATTACTGTCATTATGTATTCCAATAGAAAAGGAAGACATTTCCTTGAATAAGATGAGAAATAAGGAAGCAATAGATACCTACTCTGAAAACACCGTTTTTATTGCAGCAGCACATTTCTTCACACTGTGTAGGGAACTTAAATCTAAATGTATGGATTTTAAATCATCTTCAGAAGCTTTGGTTTCCTGTACTATGGTCTGGATGGCTTGCTGAGTAGATTCCATATTGCGGTTTGCAAATAAAACATTGCAGCCATGCCTTGCAAGTGATTTTGCAGTCTCATATCCAATGCCTGTGTTGGAACCCGTTACTAGTGCATATTTTCCTGATAAGTCAACTCCGTGTAACACCTAATAAAAGAAAGTATTCTTTAAGTTAGAAGATAAAACAATAAGTTGTGTTATTCATTATTTACGGGTGTTTTAAGCAAGTCATGCAAAGTTAACGAATATCTTCTGTGGCTTTACCCTCGTGGGTGTCCGAAATTATTCCACAGGAACAGTTCCTAGCTGACACACCTATGTATGTTAGGTGAGCTCCTACCAAGTTATGATGACCTGGTACTTCGAAGGGATCCGTATAAACAATTAATGACACCTGTTCCTTTGATTTGGTTGGGTTTCACGGCCAAGGGTACAGCGGTTAAAACGAATATTCCGCTGTACCACCAGGGGTATAGCTTGGGGTACACAAGAAGACGACCGAAAATAGTGGCCTTGACCTCTTACACTTGATTGAGTGTGTGTGTAAAATTTGAATAGTTGAGTACTCAAGAAGAGCATGTTTAGAGTAGAACATTTAAATTGCCAGATTCTCCTCAATCATAATTATGATAGCTAGCTTAAACATAGCTCTTTTTTCTTCTAAGTAACCTATAGCGTCGGACATCAATTGTATTATCATGACTTCATGAGAGATGAGCATAAAAATTAAGCATTCATAAATAATCATTAAGTAATATTTAACTGATTTTTATGAAATTAAATTATCACATGTATCTGATAATTTTGGGACAGTTACAAAGAGATATTAATTTAAAATATACAAAGCTACTTAGTTCAGCCTTGTTTAGTAAAAAAATCAAGTATCTAAAGCAGGACAATAACTATTGAATAATTATGCCACTAAACTGACCTGAAAAGCTGTAGAAGAAGCATCAAATCTCTGTCGGAAATCATGCACATGTTCCTTCGCATCCGTAGCGAACGCTAACCTGGGATCCACGTAGGTTTTATTGCCAGTTTCTTTCTGAACATAGACAGGCTTGTCTTCATCGTCCACCGATTTCGACCAGCCGAATGGTAGTTCTTTTGGTATTTCCTTCTTTCGGCCTGTTCTTGGATGTGTCCATTGCGTCTTATTCGTACAGGTGCTACCGCGCAAGGATCAAAGAACCTGTGTTTTAATAGATATACAATACACAACCACAAGTCATTTTACTATGTTGATAGTCACTTACTTTATAAAGTAAACGTTTCCATCCTCTGTTGACTTTTGCTCCCATCCTGACGGCAACTCATCTTCACTGTCAGAGTCGATGTGATGCATATTAGTTAATAATTATCTTAAAATTCGGAAGACAACTGGCTCAATGTTTTGCTGCTCAGAAATTTGAAATTTTATTGTAATACGTTTGTCAGTTTTTGACAATATTGACAAATTGACATAGATATTTTCCCGTGATAACAAATGACAAACAATTCCACCCACAGAACACATCTTGATTCCACTTGACCAGACTAAAAAAATAGATTAGAACAAAAAAAGTTTAAGTACCTACCTTTTAAGCCACATAATTTCTTAGCTTTTTATAGGCGTAATAATGTGGCGTAGGGTTTATTAAATGTGTTGTAGGTTAAACAGTCTAATGCCAGGTACACAGTATCATTTAGGTACTAGGTATCGGCGAGCTAGTCAATTTGAAAATATCACGGCCATACGCAGATTTTGAAAGAGCTAGCAAAAAATCTGCTGTCAAACGCTTCTTAAACCGAGTCGCTAGCGACTAAAGTCACTGCAAGTTTAACTGGCAAGCCTAAAGACTAGCTGATGAGAGGGTGTGCCAGTAACTAGCGTAACGTATAAAAACCCCAGTTCGAAGAAACTGGCGAGGTAAGGCCTCTCTTGACATGTTATTTTTTATAGGGCTTGTGTAGTTTTCTCACGTTTAAAGAAAGGAAGTAATTTATAACAATAGTTACAAAACTAAGCTTTTCATTAAAAAAAACGCTTACTTGAAACAATAATTTAATTCATAACAATAGAAATCTATTATGTATATTTATGTCTTAAAATTACATTGTCCTAATTACAGTCTCGTATCTTCTATTTGTGGTGGCTTCCTCTTAGTAGGCTGTGCTTTTGTACTTGGTAATAAGAATGCCAGTACGCCGCAAACTGTAAAAGGAATTTTTTTGTTTTAATTAAATTACCTAGACGCTGTAAATCTATGCGTGCATCGTCAGAAGTAAATTAGTTATGAAGTAGGTAGGTACTTATTATTTTAATGAAGGAAGGTTTTATATGCGTCAGTAGATGGGTATCTAACTACTGCGAACTATCTTAGCAGATTACTTATTACTACAGATTACTTAGGTAGTCAGTTTTTAATCGATTTCATTGTTTGAGTTTGCCAGAGAATTAGTTTTTTGTACTGCTGTGCCATAAATCTCTTCTAAGGTACCTACCTGCTACAATGCCACAAAACAATAATAAACTTACGAATCAATAAACCTCCAAACAGGTAGAAAGTCAATTCGCAGAATGCGTTCAGAAGAATGCCGGCGACGTTGGTGCCAATAATTGAGCCAGTTCGACCCAACATCATGGTTAAACTTACAGCCATGCCCCTGAAATATTACAAAGGTATAGTTTAATCTTAGTGTTTATTTGTATGGTAGGGACCTAAAAACGTAGGAAAACCTGACACAGTCTTGGCGTTACTTACCTCAAATGCGTAGGGAAAATTTCCACGGAATACGCGTTCACGGGTCCAATAGCGAGTCCCATAATCGGTAATGAAGACAGGAGAACAGCGAACAGCATGTCTTGAGTTATGAAGTTGATGAGAACACAGAACGTTCCTATTACAAAGAACACTACGATTAGAAGCCTTTTCTTGCCGATAAACTTAACTGTGCTACTGACCGCCACGGCTATTACGGCACAGCTTATATTTGCCACTGAATTGATTACAAATGTTTGTGATTCTATAGTGTCTATGCATTCAGCGTCTTCTGCTACTGTCTGAAACAAAAGAAGATGCTTGTTACAGTTGTTACGAATTGTTATGTGATTGAGGACATCAGGTTGTAACAATATTAATAACCGGGCTAAGCACAATCAGCGTGACTAGGTAGGTTAGCTTGTTTAATTCGTGGATATTGTGAAAAGGCCTCAAAATGGCTGCTGATATGACAACTCAAAAGATACCTGAAATCCTCAGGGGATTGACGACATCAGGTAATTTTTCAGTTATCAGTCAGCAGGCTACTTCACTCCGGGCTTCAAGGCCTTTGTGAAATATAAATGACGGCATCTGCCGTACCTACTTATACTAACCTGATTAAGTCTGTCAAAGATGACGTCACAGGCCGTCATGCCATCTCCCCCGTCACCGCTCAGCACCCTGTTAAGTATATCTGGGACCCACATGTATAAACCGTTTAATCTGTAATACAATAACGATGTCATAATATTATGCATGTCAAACACGTAATACTTGTAGTTTTCGACATTCGGATTGTCTGTTGGTAAAATAAAGTCTGTGTGGCTTTTTTGCGGTTAGTTATCAGCTGTAGGTACGTATACCATAGGTAATGGTCACTGTATTTGAAAAAAATAACCATTTGTTCGACTAAGAATAAGTTTGTCCCGCTAGTATTATTCCCCACAAGCGTTATCAAAGGAATTTTTCATTTATTTTGGGGTCACCATCGTCAGACTAGAAAATACAAGTAGGTAATATATAAACTTACACTGAAAATATACCAAACATGAGAAATCCGTTTAAAGCAAACCATTTTAAATACGGAGGCTTGAGTAACGGTAAGCTCTGTACTTTTAATGATTTCAGGAAACTTTTCTTTGTGTTGTCATGAGGAGGTGCATTCAGTCGCTTAATCTGAAACCATCGACATTAATTTGTCAATTGATTGGAACAAAAAAAGTTAGATTATGATTAAAGGCCGAAGGTGTGAGGTGCCACAAATCGCGAAAATGGTACGCTGAAGCGTATTAAAAACTATTTACCGGAAAATCATCTAATGATTTTTTCTTATTTCCAGCGTATATTACTTGTACAACTTTTAGTGCTTCATCCAGTTTGCCCTGAGAAACCAAGTATTTTGGACTTTCGGGACCAAAAGCCAGCAGACCAGCAGCTATGATGAAGATGGTTGCGTATATCATAGACAAAAGTCTCCATGGTCTGAATAAGTATGCTCCGAAGTCTATCCGGAAATCCAAGGGCAGTATTCCCCATGCTATAACTGGAAAACAAGAAGAATGTTAATAATATGCAGGGTGCCAGTGTTTATTAAATTTTTCAATTTCATGTCTACTGTCTCGAAACTTGGACGTTACTAATTTACTGATTGGTCAAACATATCATAAGAAAATCAGGACTTTTATTAAAGATCAGGCTACAAATTAAAAACGTCGAAATGAAACGAACGCGACTACAGTCTTTAATGCTCGTAAAATTCCTTTTCTGAATAAGAAGTGGCAATCCCTACTAATATTATTAAATGCGAAAGTAACTCTGTCTGTCTGTCTGTTACGCTTTCACGTCTAAACCACTGAACCGATCGTCATGAAATTTGGCAGAGATATAGCTTGGGATTTTTTTTAAGCGATAACCGACCACTACGCGGGTGGAGCCGCGGGCAAAAGCTAGTATATTATATCGACGAGAATACTTACGAGGTACTAACGCAGAGCCGCTGATCTGTAGAGCGTTGGTAATGGACAGGACTACATCTCTGTACTTTCCTGGTAGGATCTCCCCGATGAATGTGTAGGGCACTGCTGCCGGGCAGGCTATGCTGACCAACAGTAATTGACATGTTAAGGCGGAAAGAACAACTGCTCAACTAGGTACACGTAGTTCAGAAAAATGTTTAAAAAAGGAATCAGGAAGATTCGTTTGTTTTTCATCATCTTCTTCATAAAATATTATAACCCGGAAGACGTCTACTGCTGGATATAATATAAAGCTCCCTCACTGGTCGCCATAACGACCAGTGCCGCGCTGTTTAGGTACAACCATGATCAGATTCCCATGACCTTCATTCACTAGGTGCTTCACATGACCCGATTTCGTCGTAATTAATCTTGCAGATTTTTCTTGAAAACAGCTGTTAAAATTATATTGTAAAAATGTGTGCTTCTCTTCACATTTTGTGGGATATTAGGTTTCTTCCGCGGTCCGTAGGAGATCGGCTGGCACCATGAATAAATCAATTTTGGAACTTATAAATATTTCTTTAAATTCCGAACCTTACCAAAGTGATGTGAGAAACTTGCAAGCTGCAAAGCTGATGAGGTTCGGCATGAACCCAGCTGTGATGCCAAATACCCCAGCAAGTAGGGACGCGTATATAACCACCATCTTGCGGCCCCGAGTGTCCACAAGGTAGCCCCATGGAAACGAAGTGATGACGATACCTAAAATGTTATTTCCAAGGTTAAGATAGTGTACCAGCTGGAGCATATGAGCGCATTAGGTACCTATTGACTTTTCAGTAGACATGTTTTTCCAGAACACAGTAATGATCATTAACTTACTACTTACGAACCGGAATCTTTGCTTGCCCTTTATTGACATTTCCTTAAATATAAGCTAGCTGTAGAACTCCCCACGTATTAAGAGTTGGATCAGATCGGATTTAATTCGATTCAAGGTTAAGTACTTTGTCACGTTTGGATCATGTAGGTAATGATTTAAAAAAAATCAGATTCAGAATTTTGGGCATTAGGAAGTTATCTCTGACGAGTCTATATGAGGATCAGAGCTTTTCTTAGTTTATCTAAATCAGCTGTTATAATTTTCCGAGTATAATGAACGTGTGGCATTTTCTAACAACGATCATGACGTCACTCCTACTATGCTATCGGGGTAATTATCTAGAGTTAAAAAATACGAATTCCAAGATAATGGTATGATTAAATTAGTAGCACGATTAATTATCTACTGCTCAGTAACCTACTGGGCAGGTACCTACCTATTCTATATTTTCAATGCCTAGTAAAGGTAAATCAATGCTGGTTATAATTGATCTATTTGTCTGACAAATTATAGATATTTTCTTGGCTTATCCCTGGCATATTCTATGTTTCAGATTATAGAGGAAATAAATGAAAAATATCTACTTTAACTTATACTTACTACTTTAGGTACGAAGGAGCTTGGCGAAATACGCTTCGGTATTGGCAACTCTTGTGTGTTGATTTACAAGTGTTACTAATAACGGTCAGTAATGAAATGACTTTCACTATGAAAATCATACTTAGCTGCAAATTATTTAACGACACAGTATCAGAAGTATGGCGCCACCAGTAGGTACCTAACCGTTTAGAACAGTTAATGATTATGTTTATCGAAATCGCATAGCAGATTGATAAATCTGTATCATTGACTGCTTTCATTTGCTGCAAGTTTGTTTGACTAAGATAATTAATTAGTAGATAAGATAGTTAATTTTATCAATTTTGTGATTTATAGCGATTAGTTGTCAAGGATGCGGTAGACATTATTACATTATAGTCAAAAGAGTTTGAGTATTCACCGTAATCGGATTTTTATTAAAATAAACCTACAACAGATTTCACCTTATTGTTGTCGTCGAGCCTTCATCTCTCGTAGACTATGCCACACGTTAGTGGTAGGTAACACTTTTACCTTGAGCAGGCCTAGGGCCGTGCAGAGTTTCAATAGAATATGAAGCCAGCTTATTCTGGTGTTTTTACCATTGACGTGCAGCCTACCGTACTGGATCCCACTCATCATCATCTTCCGAGCCATTTCCCAACTATGTTGGGGTCGGCTTCCAGTCTAACCGGATGCAGCTGAATACCAGTATTTTACACGGAACGACTGCCTGTCTGACCTCCACAACCAGTTACTGAGTAACATGATACCAGACAAGGCATGAATTATTGTCAGACTACTGCATATTGTACTAGATCCAACTGTCATGATTATAACAGCTTATGATGTAGTAAAAATATTAGCCACTCAGTTTGGTGGTAGCGGAGCTGACTGCCCAGGGTGTGCTTTTTAAATCAACATCTTACCAATATAAGGTACTGATGAAATGAATCCTCGCTGGCCATCAGTCATGTCCAGATCGCACATCGCAGCTGGTAACACGAAGGAGTAGCCAACCGGCTCCACGATAGCTGCTACCAGGAACAGGGCTAATACCAAGCAATACTTTATGTTATACCATCCGAGCCCTGGAAATAAGGTTGAAAGTGTTAAACCAAATATGGAGTCAATTTGCATGTAGCGCTTAAAGTGCGCCAATTAATGAAGCACATATACTGGTGTTCTCCGTGTTCTCATCATAGGCCTAATAGTAGGGTTCCTGAGTATACACCGAGAAATTTAAATGGTTGTTTTCCCGCGGCAGAACAACTTGCCATAAGGAGTACTTTCGAAGCATAGAGTAAAAAAATAAGATGTTTTTGTTTTAAAATAATTTAAAAAATATTCATCAAATCGAACACGTGAGAATCAATAGTAACACTAGAGGTAAATTGTACGTACTACTCGAATTGCATGAGCCACCGACAGAGGGAACAGCTATGCATAAATGTTCAAAGAAAAATAAACTCTCGCACGTGGTGATTTTTCACAATAGTTAATCTGCCATTTTTTGTTTCTAATATTTTATTTGTTTATGAAACGATTGTATTTCCAAGACAAAATCATTTCGCTGCGGGAAAACAACCATTAAAATTTCTCGGTGTATAATTATATTTATAGAATTATATCCGGAACGGCTTTTCAATAGAAGCGCTGAAGGAGTACTAGTAGTATGGTACTGAGCAATTGCCGTTGTATAAACTTAGGTTAGTTTTATCACTAGGCCACAAAATGTTGTTTTGAGGGTAGGAGGTATTCCGGATTAGCTGTGTTGGGTAGATACATACTTAAGTAGGTATCTAGCCTTTCAGCGAATTCATGATTTTCTATCAACGGCATACTACTGATACATAAGCATCGATTCTGTCGGTCAATAATTGCTTCGAATGACCTGGTGCAATCATCTCTGGTCAAGGCCGATTCATACATAATGTTTAAACGGTTAACCGTTTATCGGCCGGCAGCGCCATAACCTCGAACTTGTCTCAGATTTATTGCTGTGTCCCTGCTCTACAAGTTTACCTAATGTCCTTTTGATTTTACATTTGCAATTTGAAAGATAGACTGTCCGACTGTTTATGAAAAAACTAAACGTAAACTACAGTGAAGAATTGGAAATAAACAATTGCTAAAACAGAATAGGTGCTTTACTAATTGTTTGGTTTAAATTGTGACAATTATTTGTTAGGTACATTGTGTTTGACTACTGCTATAGACAAACACATTGAAACTGCGCTTAATATTATTAAATCCACATGTGTTGCTTGAATTTATTTGCATGTGTTTCTACAGGATTAAACAGACAACCAAATGTTTTAGTGGCTGTAGTATGATGTATTCACTTTATAATGTTCATAAAGCTGTTCACCAAATTTGGCATGAATGTAATACATATATCTAAAATTATTGTGTGGAGTACATGTTTCGGAAGCGGAAAAATCCTATACTAACGCTGCCGCTTTCGAAATATGAACCCTTACTAGAATAGAGGTCGACAAAGGATAAAACCATTTATAATGCGGTGGAAGCATCCAATGGCGAAATTATCTTGGACAGAAAAAGGACTATGAGAAAAATATTGGGGAGGCTAACGGAGATCATGACTTTAAGACTTACTTAGAGACAGTAAGAGGGAACAAAATTGTTATGTTATTCGGCACATAGGTAATAAATAGAAGGGAAAATAGCGCCAAAGTGGAAGACAGAAACACCGAAATGAATAAACCTAGAACGTTAATGTGCATGCCTATGTATTTCATTTTGCGAGATATTTACGCACGTCATGCTTGTTTTGTATATGACCATCGGCAAAAAACAACGTCATATTTTCAATGTTTCTCGCTGATAAGCTCTCATTGGTGGCACTGGCAATGAGGAAGAATTAGATTAGATATTATTACTGCTATACTGTATAGACCGGCTTATCTAACAAATTGTTTATTTTGCGTTTGTATGTGAAACTATAAAATCAAATATTAGCATAACGTGCAAGCACAGTTTATTGATGGCATTAGTATTAATCGCAGCTATTGTGTTTAATAAATCTTCATTATCTTCTTGTACGTTATCATTATTTATTGCTGCTTACGGTACAGGATACGTTTACACTGTATCATGTTTAGCTGCTTTTATTTCTCGATAGTGGATCGTTCCGCGGTGACAAAATTGTTTTTGTTTTTTTGAGTGTGGGAAATCATCAAATAACTTCTCCCGCTTTGGGTGGAGCGGGAGGGCGTGTCAGACTTTTACTGACTAAAACCCACCCGTGTTCCTTCAGTTTCTTGTGCGCTGGAGGTCACAGTATCTCTTTCGGCAACCCGCACCCCTGGCAGGCATCGGCCCTTGCGGACCCCACCAGTTGGTGCTAACATCTCTTTGAGGCGCGCGGGGAACACAACGCACCGTCGACCCGGGCTTAGTCCTTACCGGACAGCGAGCCATTACATGCTGTCCACGACTCCGCGCCTACGGTGGCCGGGAATCAGTAACCAATGTCGTTACGAGTTATTCTAGTCTGATCTCCGATGACCTATATTGTAACAACGTCACCGTGAAAATTAAGGTGAAGTGAGCTTGAAGTACATAAGCTGTCAATAGTGTCAATCCCTATTATGTGGAATATGTGTATGCAGGTAATGTATGAGGTGGAATAACAGCCCACTTCACACAAGTTTGAAGATTGATAGAGACATGGAGATTGAGGTTTTTACGGAATAGGTCGGCTGGTTTTGGGTAGAGGTTCGGACAGGTGATGCGGGAGAATGAGAATGAGCCACAAGGAAAGTGTTCAGTAGATATCTAGAAGGCTAAGAATTGAGACCGACCAAAGAGAAAATGGATGCGTTGCGTGAAATATAGCATGGCTAGTAACGACGCAATGACGGCTTGAGAGTGTTGAAATGACGGCTACAGCTCGTTCACAGTTAAATAACTGTGAATGGGCTGCAGCCGTTATTTTATGTGCTGTCATTACCTCTGACAGTAGCAACGCAACAGGAATCATACTAAAACAACAATAAAATATTATGATCACTGTGGTATTGACAGATTTGTAAGTGATAGCAACCTAAAAGCAACCCTATTGTAACGATCACAAAGATCACTTAGTGTGATCACAGTGACACAAAATCAGAGGAAAAATAAGTGTGGAAGGACTGGTAGTACTTTTACCGGTGCCGATGGCGGGAAAATGCGTGTAGCGCCAATCATAAATTAATTGGTATAAAGGCAAGAGAGCGACGCTGATAAAGGAAGCGTTCACACAAAAGGAATACATTACAATTATACGAGTAATGCATCGCCAACCTTGAAGACCGAATTAACGGAAACGATAAACAAAATTGATTCGCAATGTGGGTCAACATATTAAATTTACGCACCCTGAGACTTTTAGTGGCTATAAAGAGAGACGAATTAATCCTAATGATACTCCATAAAAAGAAAGACAAATTAAATCTAAATGATACTCTAAATAAAAGATGTACATGGATGTAGCAAGCAAAGGACTGGAGAACAATGTAAATGGTCTTGCATTAGATTCCGATGGATGGATAAGCTTAGGTATATTATCAAGCATGTTGTAGTAGCAATAATCTTGACAAGACTCCTCGATAGAGACAATCATCATCATCTGCTTAGCCTTTTTCCAACTAAGTATGTTGGGGTCGACTTCCAGGTCGGGCAAAGTGTTATTGGGATTTTCTATCTGGGATTTCTCAGTAGCAGTCCGGAGTCTGAATTTGTGGCCGGTTGATGGCAAAAAGGTCGCCCTATTATATGGGACTTAAACATAGCTGGCGGAACGTGGGCGTACTAAGGGTACATCTCTGCCCCCTGCCCAATCCTTCGGGGAAACAAGGCGAGATATTATGTATAGTGTTTAAGCTAATTGCTAAGAATTATGTTCACATTTCCTAGGACCTACATTTTCGTGCAATAGGAAAATGTCAAGAGGTAGTTAATAATTTTTGTAATTGTAGTCCTTGATATAAATTGTACCTGCCTTATTTTAGTACTTATCTAAAAAAATCTAAAAACCAAGCCAATCCCGTTTTGAACTTGTTCTCAAAGGGTTCTAGCTAGTAACTTACGAATCCTGTTTAGGACGACTGTCCGTTTGTTTGTTTGTTTGTGTCCATCCTGTTTTAGGACACTTATTAGAGGGCTATGCTTGAAGTTTCCCTGCGTGATCGAATCAGGAATGAAGAGATCCGCAGGAGAACCAAGGTAACCGACATAGCCCGAAGAATTGTCAAACTTAAGTGGCAGTGGGCAGGGCACATTGCTCGCAGAACAGATGGCCGATGGGGCCGAAAAGTTCTGGAGTGGCAACCGCGCACCGGAAGACGTAAAGTTGAAAGGCCTCCCAAAAGGTGGACCGATGACCTTGTGAGGGCCGCAGGAGTCCGCTGGATGCGGGAAGCACAGAACCGGTGGAAGTGGCGGAGCTTGGGGGAGGCCTATGTCCAGCAGTGGACGTCTTTCGGCTGAAATGATGATGATGATGATGATGATTAATAACGCTACTGCTCCAAAGCTAGGGACAGGTTTCTTCTTATATCGAGAAGGAACGATAATAGAACAACTGATCAAAGTACAAACTGTGAAGCACCGCGGTAGCTCGCGAAATTAAAATTAGTTTTTTGCAATTTGCAGCACCCTAATTGCGTAACACACGATCAATCATAATGTTTCATTTTGACAGTTCAACAATATTCATTGCGTTATTTTCGTTGTTGAGCAGACACGTTTTTCGAACATATGAAGCAATGGATTAGCAATCTGTTTGAAAATGATTCAGATTATGATTGATCGTGCGTTACGCAATTAGGGTGCAGGTCAATGGCAGGCTGTTATATCTTAAACAAAATATGATGTATGTATTTACTGAGTTATAATCATTAAAATGATCAATACAAGCCTCTTAGTTCATTTAATCCAATTGAATGAGTTTTTCATGAAAAAAACAACAAAATGACAGCAAACAAATAAGGTTTGTTTGCTGTCATTTTTTGAAGAGTTCCGTTGTCTGTCTCCGAAACGCATCATCAGATGTATATGAAGTTTAAATGGATCATTTCGAAATAAACCTCTTATGTACGGAGTTATGTCCGAACATACATAGAAAAATAAAAACATGTCGAATTGATAACCTCCTACTTTTTGAAGTCGGTTAAAAAGTGATTTTAATGATTAGCAATTCTGTAAAGCTTTATTTATTTAATACGGTACTGTGGGCGAAAACATTAATTATCATTATGTGTAGATTGTGATTTATCCAATCAGTAAATGTTGTTGTTGGGTAACAGTTCAGAGTTAAACTTTCGTATTGCCTACTACTTACTTTACACCCTTTTTTCGTTAAGTATCTATAGGTATCTAAGGAATTTCATTTATTAGCAGTTAAATATGTCACAAATCACGTGTGTAGGTACCCTAATCATAGGAGGTGGCGGAGGGCTGGTGTTTTTTGGAGCAGACGTTCGAAAATGCTGATTTTCAGCCTAGTTTAAAAAAAAAATACTTTTGATCTTGATTCCTTAGTCTTAAACGGTACCTACCTAGGTATTGTGTGTGACCGTGAATATTGCTATTAATAACTACTTAATTGTTGTTTCGCCTGTTTATTTACGTAGCGTAGAGTTCGAGCTGTGTCTACAGTGTTAGTTTACTGCGGTTATCAATGTTTCGGCCAAAATAAATTCCTTCCCGGGGCACAAATAATAAAATGAAACTTTCTTGCTTACCTGCCACAGCCAGGGCCTGGTCCAAATCTGCCGCATATTGCTCCTTATTGTCCACACCCTCAGCAATGGTATTTATTTTATTTTCCATTTTATATACACATAGAACTAAAACTTAATTTAAAAACAGTTCACCACCAGTATCAACAAGCATTGCTTTTAGTTGCCATGGCTCGACTGCAGATAAAAATGTATTGATGAACGAAAACACGCGATAATTATTCCAATTAATTAACTGATTAGTGCTGAAACCCGTCCGATTTACTCGAGTGATACGATGCAAAGCCGCAATTAGTGGTAAAGACTACGAATTATAAACTTGTGCGTTTATCAGGAATTAATTTGTGACACTGTCCGACACGGTCACAACACGTTCCCAACTCCGTTCCCCTTCCCACACTACACGATTTTTTTACTGTTCCAGTGTTTTATTTCCGCTGATGACATTGTAGCTTTCACCTGGCTAAGGACCGATACGGAAATTTATCCTTTTGTGACAGCGATTCAATGTTGTTAACCTTCGCCAATAAATTCGATCATAAATATTCATTAGACACAAACAAATGGTGACACACTTTTATTACAATTTCTTTTTGTGTTTACAGTACAAAATTTTATGAAAACGTCCGATAGGGTGTGGAAGAGCGAACAGAAACGGGCGTCAAAGACGGTTTGTTTTATCAATAAAATAAATTCCGAAGACGTCTGCCATGTCTTGCGCTACGCGTATGTCCGTGAAAACTATAGTTACATTTATGGATAGAAAGGACACGGTGAAAAAAATGGCTTCCAACCTGTTCTTGGCAATTTATATGATGTAAGTTTGATGCTACTTAACGACCATAGGTACATGTTTTCGTCAAAATAGTTTGCCTAGGCAAACTATTAAATTAAAAATATTTTAAAACCTAGGTTTTAAAATATTTTTAATTTAGACCTCACAATGAGTACCTACCTACCATACAAATAATCAGTGGTTTTCATAAAATAGTTTATCTACATTATTACCTACTAGCACTTCGCCCGCGCCTTCGTACGCGTAGCTTGTAGCTTTCCATAGGTGATATAATTTTTAAAATTGATTAAGTAAGTCGTTTTTGAGTTTATCTATTACAATTTTTTTTACAAACAATCAAATCTTTCCTCTTTATAATATAAGTGTAGAAGTGTAGATAATTCTAGGCAATGTCCTGGTTATCCTTACCAATTAAGTATTACTTGGAATTTATTTAATCCGCAAGTTATTAAGGACCTTAGTTTTCCTCAATCATCGAATCAAATCAACATGTTTAATTTCATTATTACACGTTGTACATTATACAGTTGGTGGCATGTCCTTTTAAGCGTATAGATGCCTGTACCAGGAGGCGCCGCTCTTTTATATCTTACAATTAGTGTAGCATGTAACTAAAAAAAGTTTATGACTTAATCATTCTTATTTATTACATAAGTCTGTTGGTGTGTGTGTGTGTGTATGAGAGGGTGTGTGAGTGTACTTATTATTAATCCACTTAATCAGGAACGACTCGCATTGTTTAAACGGTTAGTATGTATGTTTATTTATTTTATTATACAGGAAAAGTTTTTATTCAGTGTGCAAACTGTAACCATGAATTCAGCATATCATTCTAGACCGGGGGGTCTAGAATGATATGCTGAATTCATGGTTAGCGCAGAAATTTTTCGTCGGTTATACAAAAAAAAATCTGCTGTTTCATAGAAAACTGCAATAGGTACCTACGCGGTCAAAATGTATGGAACAGCTGATTTTTTTTGCGTTTAGTTTGCGCACTGAATAAAAACTTTTCCTGTGTATAGTACTGTTTAGTTTCATGTAATTAATTAAATAAACTTTTAGGTCTCTATGATGTATGATGATGATGTATGTGTGTGTTTTTTGGTGTATTTGGAGGACTAAAAAATAATGTAATTTATATGAAAATTTTGTAGGTGTAACAGACTTTACATACCCAGTTTGATAAGCACAGGAAATAACAAAAAAGTAGTGAGAACAGTCCGGACATTCGTTATGATAATATAGTTATTGATGGATTATCAGCAGTTGGATTTGTTCTTCACTTTTAATTATAATGGATGGGAAGTCGTCTTCGCTTTTGAGGTATGCCCGTCCATATGCAGTCCAGCAGTATTTGTAAGTTTTTGACTTCACGAGGTCATGTGCAAGGAAGTGAAGGCATGCAGCCTTTGCAGTAAGTAGCTCAGTGATAAAAATAGGTGTATCTTCCTTTGTGCGTATGTCCAGGTGTTTGGCACTTAGTTTCGACTTTTGTTTACTGTTGAATGACTTGATTTGATTTGAGAATTTAATTTTTTATCAATGTGGAGTTTGTTTTCACTACAATTGGTGTGTTACTAGTATCTTTCCTTGCACGAACTCTGTAGGTATATATCACGGATAACCGTCTTGTCGATCGGACAACCCACTGAGTTCGATAGGCTTGTAAACATATGAATTAGGTCGTCTTTGGTTTCGATTGACTTCTTCGGTACATTTTTTATTTCCAAATTAGGCTTTTTACTATCCTGCTGCATATACTTTCCATTTTATCCTCCAAAATAATAATGTATTTTTAATTTTTACCTCTTTTATTTTGTCTTTTAGAGATTCGATTTTTTTCTTGAATTCTTCGTTTTGCGCCGTCAAGAAGGCAATGGAACTTTCAATGTTGCAACTTGATTGTTGTATTCCTTGAAGTCATCTTCTAAATAATGCAGAGATCTATCGGTAGGTAAATAATTTGTACATAGAGATAACAAGCTACATGATTTTTCTATGTAATTTTATAATAATTAGACATGAACAAAATAAACCATTGTAACATAAACACGTTTTACAGAATTTTACCTGCCCAAGAATGAAGCGGACGGAGGGGTCTGTCAGACTTCTACTGACTAAACATAACCTAACTTACCCAAGAAGTGAATGTTCAAAGTTTTATCTAAGATCATCACCAGAGGGGTAATTGCGTAATACACTATCAGTACGAATCGCTTTCATTTTGACAGTTCCACAATATTCATGGCGTTGTTTACGTTACTAAGCAGACAATTTCTCGAACATAAGAACGAATGGATTTGTAATTACCTACCTTCAAAATGATTCAGATTCAATAGTGTTGTGTACTGCTCTGTAGCAGGCAGGTTATAGTTTGTAAATATTTGTCGGTGCAGAAATATTGGTATGGTACGTAGATAAATCGAAGAGAAGTGTTCCCACTTCAAAAGACATTTTACATCGAGTGAATCAATTGACGAGAATTGTTCCTAGCCATTATAAATTCGAGAGAATCAATCGTGACAATTTATTTAACTCTACGACCCTGACTTTTAATTGTTGTATTGCTACGTATAATTGCATCTGTAGAGCCCTTAAAACTAATTGAAAAAGCATTTTACAAGTGGACTTCAGTAAAACAAGGCCTCTCAGAAAGTATTGCGAAAAAAGTTTTTATGTATGACAGATTGGCCAGTTATGAAATGATGAATGAATTATGTTTGAAAATATGATTATTTGTAAGTAAAAATAGGTACATTCTAATTTCAAAATTTCCCTCCACGTTGTTTGCGAGCTAATTTAAATTATCGTGTCTCATAAAAATTGGATCTGCGCCGGGAACATTTTCGCGCTATAATAATACAAGACCAAGTAATTGAAACTAAGAACTACAGAAAATACATAATAAAAAATTTGGCAACCGATACTTGTAGAAAATGTAATAGTTCCCCAGAGACAATCCAACATATTACTGGTGCCTGCAAATCAATAGCTCAGACGGACTACAAACATCGACATGATCAAGTTGCCAACGTCATACACCAAAAATTAGCTCATAAATACAAACATATAGACACTATAGTACCCTATTATAAATATAACCCTGAAACGGTTTTAGAGAACCCTACAACAAAACTGTACTTCGACAGAGCCATACTCACAGACCGCACAATCCACTTTAACAGACCCGACATCACATTAATCGATAAAATAAATAAAACTGGGTTCCTTATAGACATTGCTGTGCCAAATACGCATAACTTACAGACTACAATAGCTGAAAAATTATCTAAATACACCGAACTAAAAGACGAAATAACTCGACTTTGGCATCTGCAAAAAGTCACAATAGTCCCCATAGTGCTATCTACAACAGGAGTAATTCCTAAACAGCTTCATCAGTCCCTTAGTTCCCTCAACCTGCCATCTAACACCTACCACCTGCTGCAGAAGGCAGTGATTCTTAACACATGCAGGCTAGTTAGAAAATTTCTTCAGTGTGAGTCTGACACCTTACACCAATACTCCCACGCAAATATAGTTTCATCTAACACACAGCCTACCCATAATATTACTCCCACTCTTAACCCCACTGCTGGACACTTGGCTTAGGCCCGTGCCATCAGTTTTATCCGGCTAGGCCGAGGAAAACAAATGAAAAAAAAACATAATAATAATAATAGTATTTATTCGTATCAACCAATACAGCTACTTAAAGTTACATACATAATGACTTAATTGTAAGCATAGAACTAGAAGCTATCGTAACTTGCACCCTTGCTAAGTTATCACAATAACTTGTATTAAGGGCACAAGTCCCAACCCTTGATTCATATATTTAAGGCATTGCAAATATACATAAAACCAAAAAATGGTCACAAATAATACATGAAAAAAATTAGTAAAATAAAATCAACGAGTAGTAAAACAAAAGGCAAAGAAACAAATGGTGAGTTGTGGTGGTGGTGGTGAAGTGTGTGGAGTGTGTGTGTTGAGTAAGTGAGGGATAGTTGCATTTAATTAGTAGGACTTTTCTCCAGAAAGAAGAAGCCGCTCGGTGTCAATATAATTGTGTCCAAGTAGCCAGTTTGTAACCGTTTTTTTTAAGGTGTTACTTGGATATGAATAGAATTTCAGATCTTTATTGAGTCTGTTGTACAAATGTGGGCCTTGAAAGCAGAAGAATCTCTTAGTGAATGCGAATTTACATCTATGAGGTTTACAGACTGTGTCTCTACGTCTTTTGGTAACTATGGCGTAAGGGGTGTCTAGATGCTGTAGCAATACGGTATGGAGTATAAAGAGCTGTCTCACAGTGAGAACTCTGCAGCATTTATAAAGCTCAACTGTTGGGAAAAGAAGGGGACGGAAGGTGCTTACCTTTAATACGGCTCTCTGGGCTCTCTCCAACTTTAGGAGTATGGTTTTAGGCGCCCCACCCCACGTAGAAATACAATACGTTAAGAGAGATTGGCAAAGAGCAAGGTAGACTCTCTTGACTATCTCTCCCTCAGCGACATGGCGTAGTGCTTTAAAAACAAAAATCAGTTTCCTGATTCTTGAGGTCAATAGGTCTTTGTGCAAGGAAAAGGTAAGACCGTTATCGAGTGTTACCCCAAGATATCTTATAGACCGTACACGTTGAAGCTCAGGACAACTGCACGCAACGGATTCCGGTGAATGGCAAGAGTGTGCCACAAGTGCAAAGGAATCTGGGGGTTGTGTGGATTGGTGTAAAGCAAAGGTCAGTATTTTTGTTTTATCCGTGTTTAGAGTAAGGAGGTGTTTATTAAGCCAATCGACTACAATGTTGATCCCTGATTGTGCAGCCTCAAAAGCTTCGTGCCAGGAAGCACCTGAGAAGGTAAGGACAGTGTCGTCGGCAAACACAGTTATTTTCCCATTTGGCAGGGCTAGGTTGCATAGTTGGTTGATATAAACTAGGAAGAGGGAGGGGCCAACTACACTTCCCTGGGGCACACCGAAAGTCACGGGAAGGTCATTGCTTAGGTGATTAAGGATTTTAACACATTGTGTCCTGTTTCGTAGGTAGTCTTTAAAAATGTCAAGCGCAACACCACGTACGCCCAGCCCCTCAAGCTTCGAAATAAGGATGGGAACAGAAACCGTGTCAAATGCTTTTTTAAGATCTAGGAAAATAGACAAGACTTTTTTCTTGGAATCAATTTTGTCAACTATCTGAGAAGTTAGCTCCAAAACAGCAGCACTAGTTGAAGTCTTATGCCTAAAACCAAACTGATTAGGAGACAACAACCCTTTGTCCTCAAGGTAATTAATAAGTCGGTTATTAATAATACGTTCTAAAATTTTAGATATGGATGGTAACACTGCTATAGGATAGGCCGGTAGTTATCGACACAGTTCCTATTCCCACTCTTGTGTATAGGGTGTATAATCGCTTTTTTGAGAGACCGAGGAAAGGTACCATTGCGTAGGCAGAGGTTAAATAAGTACGTAAGAGGTGGGACGAGAAGCTGTTTGTAGCGCTTAAGAAACTTAGACGGTATGTTGTCCCATCCAACGGCTGAGTTCAATTTTAGAGACATAATGAGTGTCGAATAATAATAAATACAATCTAAAACTTGACATACCAAAACTGAACGCGGTTACGCAAACAAAATTTCTTGGAGTAATAATAGACCAGGACATAAATTGGAAAGCACAAGTAGATGACATATCTAAAAGAATAAATAAATTCGTATACGCACTCAGAAAGGTAAAAAATATAACAAACATTAAAACTGCTATTACTACCTACCATGCTTATGTCGAATCTTTAATACGATATGGGTTCATCATGTGGGGTAACAGTACCGATAGAAATAGGGTATTTGTTGCGCAAAAAAAGTGTATTCGTGCAATATATGGGCTTCACCCTGATGAATCTTGCAAGCCAATATTTAAAGAACTTGGTTTGTTACCGCTACCCGCTCTCTATATTTATGAAGTAAGCATGTTTGTTAAAAAGCATAAAGACCTATTTAAAAAGGCAGAGGATGTATATCCTCGAAACCGGCGAGATCCTCACAGGCTTATATTAAGTGACTTACCGAGACTGGCTAAATACAATAAAAGCTGTTTAGCCATGTGTGTTCGGGTGTACAATAAAATTCCAAATGACTTAAAAACTTTAGATCTTAGATTGTTCAAAAAAAAACTATATGAATGGTTAAAAACGAATAACTTTTACACCATTAAAGAATTTACTGACGGGAAACATTTTTAAATGTAACCAACAATATTTGCATGCTATTATTTAAGCTAAACATGTATGCTCTATAATGTACTTAAACCAACTTTATATACCATGTTTTATGCAAATAAATATTATTTCTATTTCTATTTCTATTTCTATCAACCTCACTTTCATCAGTATCCAACATGGCAAAAGAATGAAGTACCGAATCTGCGGAATCTCGCAACAAATGACTGTCAGGATTGTTTTGAAATTTGGCAGCAAGGTTAGCGCCGATGTTAACAAAGAAATCATTTATTTGGTTAATAGACTCTTCGGGGGAAGATGCACATGTAAGCAAATCAGTAGAGGAAGATTTTTGCTTTGCAGTACAGGTGACTCTTTTGATGACCTGCCAGATCTTTTTATTATTATTGTCGTTAGAAGCCGCCCTAATTTCAGACCTGTCATACTCTCTTTTGAGCTTTTTGAGGATTTTAGTACAGAAGTTTCTGTATCTTTTGTAGGTAGTCAGTAGCACAGTGTTATTCGGGGTTAGCTTAAGCTTTTTATGCATTTCGTCACGATTACGCATACAACGGAGCATTCCCAAGGTCATCCAAGGCTTGAGCAAGCGATTGTGATTAGAAACTGTAATAATAGTTGAATATGAGTTTATGATGGTAGTAATAGTATTGAGTAATAAGTTGGATGCTTCGTTAGGGTCATTGCATTCATAAAGGGGTTGAAAATCTAGAGAATGTACGTTTTTATCGAGAGTGACGTAGTCAATTTTGGAAATTGTCCTTCTTTGCTGTTTATAAGATTTATTTGACTGAAGGCATAACAACACGCAATTATGGTCAGTAACTGAGGAATCCATTACGATTGTAATCGCTGACATATTGGTCTTTAGCATGACATGGTCTAGACTGGCTGTTCCACGAGTAGGGGAGGAGTGTGCCGGAAGTAGACCATGAAAAGCCATAAGATTTAGATATTCAGCTATGTGGTTGGGGCAGGGTGTACAACTGATATCTAGATTTATATCACCTACAACTACTATATTTGGATATGACGAGAGATCAACTAGAAGTGAGTTAAGGGAATTCAAAAAGTTAGTAGGGTCGCTACAAGAGGGGGACCTATAGATACATATGAATGCCCTTTCGGTGCCAACTTTAAGCACAAGACAGCTTGCGTCCATAAGTTTGGGTTCAAACACAGTGTAGTTTTCGAGGTTTTTAACATAAATAACGACTCCATCATTCTGGTTTGAGACAAGCATTGTTTGATATTGGGAATAGCTCGCGATCGGTGGAATAACACAGTTACTATGCTTTAGCCAGCACTCAGTCAGCACGATAATGTCGATTTCAAAATTGACCCTGGATAAGAGAGTCAAAAAGGAATCAGAATTAGCGCTGATGGACCTGATGTTCTGGGTAACTAATTTTAAGTGTTTACGAGGGTCACTTATATGCAAAGCACATTCCTCCGGTTTACAACATATTGAACTTGAGACTGAAATTTGATCAATGTTATCGTTTAATTCGATTATATTATCCAACATTATTAAAAGTGTGTAAAATACGTATAATTATAGGCTTTAGTAAATGATATATGTTACTAACCAATTTGACAGCAAAGTTAACTGTGTTGTAGTAAGCATCTATCCTTAGGATAATGGCGGTGGAAAAAATATTGACCGAGGGAGAGCAATTGAGGTAGTGAATGTCAGATGTGAGAGTATGTACAGGTGAGTTTGGATGTAGTGTAAGTGATGTGTGATTGTTGGTGTGGTTGTAAAGTGTTGTTTGTAAGGGTTTGGCATTTTGACATCGAAGCAACTTACAGTTTAAATAGGTTGCCATTTTTAGTGGGTAAAATGTTGCCGAAGCTACATAAAAATTGGAAAAATAAACAAGATAGAGTACAAACAAAATTAGGATGCACGTGGAAATAATAAATAGTCAGGCTTCTTTTGATAGAGCTTCAATCTGAGATTCTGATTTGATAAGAATTGATTGATCACCATCAACCTTCCTTACAAGCACTTTTCCATCAGTAATCCAGCAGTACTTAATTTTCTTTTCTTTCTTCAGCTGGCGCGCAAGGTAGAAAAGTTTTCTCGCGTTTACGGTAAGATGTTCCGTGAGATAAATCGGATTTGAGTTCCCTTCTGAACCTGCATGACTCATATTAAGTTTATTATGCTGGTTGGACTTGTTCAGGTCTTTCACGGCGTTCAAAAGTGTAGTTTTCACATAAAGGTGAGACAACTGGATAATAATAGGTCTGTTCGGGTCTTTTCTGGAGTCTTTCCGACCAGGTAGGCGATATATGTCGTAAATGTCATAGCTATGATTTTTTACGATTTCAAGTGTCGCCTGAAACCGGACGAAACGTACGATACACTTCAAATGGCATTCATGGATGAAGGCCCCTCTAAGGCAACCGTGTATCGTTAGTATAACGAATTCAAGCGCGGTCTACTAACTCTGGGGGATGAAGAAAGAAGTGGTCCACCTTTGACGGCTGTTACGAAAGAAAACGTGCTAGCAGTGAAAAATGTAATCCATGACAATAGGCGAATTACGTATCAAGAGATTCAGCACATACTGCATGTTGGCTCGGGAAGCTTTCACGACATTCTACACGTGCATCTTCGCGTGAGAAGGATAGTTTCACGCTGGATGCCGCACAACCTCACCACTGCTCATAAGCCAGGCCCGGGTGGAAGGTGCCGTGATATGATAAACAAATTTGAAGCAGGTTCGTCTCGGCGTGTTTACGACATCATTACAGGTGATGAGTCTTGGATTTATCAATACGATCCAGAAACGAAGCGCCAGTCGACGGTTTGGGTGTTTTAAAACGAATCAACGCCTACCAAAGTGAAGCGATCTAGAAGCGGGGGAAGATTATGATCACGAGCTTTTTCAATTTGATTGGTTACTTAGTGTCAATTCTTTTGAGGAACCAAAGAAGCAGTAACGCTGAATAGCATACTACCAAATGCTTGGCAGAAGTTTTCTCTGTTGTGAGCAACAAGCGAACAAACGCAGGGCTCTGCGGGCAGTAGCCCGGTGGTGGTGTGCGAAGGACTTCCTGGATAGCACGCCGGTCAAACTCCTGGGTCACCTTCCTTGCAGCCCTGACCTAGCACGGTGTGACTTCTTTTTATTCCCGAAAATAAAAAATCAGCTCAAAGGGATACAATTTTAGTGGCTGGAAGATGCGCTGTCAGCGTTCGAGCAGGCTGTAAACGAGGTGTCTGCGGCGGACTGGAAAAAGTGTTTCGAAAACTGGTTCAGACGTATGAAACTTTGTATAGAGGCTAGTGGAGGGTACTTTGAAAAGATAAAAAAAAAAAAATTACATATAGAACATTTTATTTTATTTTCGCAAAACTTTCTGAGTGTCCCACGTAAAGGTGCGCTGTTTGGAGGAGATGGACAGGTTTTTGGTTGGATACACAACAGTCTCTCACTCCTGTTTTCACTGACACTAGGAAGCACGTACATGTAATCTATTTTGATATTACAATAAAGAAGTATTTGTGAGGTTGTATGTAGGAGATAATCTTCCGAACTACTGAACCGATTCCTAAAATTATTTTACCAATAGGAAGCTGCAGTATTGCCGTGTCATAGGATACAATTAGGCATTTTGACGTGTACGAAGTCACGGGCAGAAGCTAGTGCCAAAATAAAGGCACACTGTTGGTTAATCAAAGCTCAATTCCGCGCTCTGAGGGTTATCCAACAAGGCAATAATATTAGACATTGCAATTAGGTGTCTCCTACTGTTAGTCATAAAGGGCAGTAAAGTGTATACGTGCTTGAACTAATTTGGTGAAATTGTGTAGCCTTGACTTATCCCAAACACTGCCAGTGCGGAGCCTCTTCACAGGATATGCCTCACCTCCTTTCCTACCCATCAAGCAGTATCAGCTGCACCTTCCAGAATTTAACTTTAATTTCGGAAAACGGTGTCTTTGGTTTTGTATTTTAGTATTTTTGCTGTCGGTTGTTTTTTTAAATAAGTCAACTTTTCATTTTTCACTTTTTGGGTGTGGTACCTACCCCAAAAAAAATCATATACCTTCACTTGTTAAGTAAATAACAGCGACAGGAAGTTATTGCAAAAAAACGTTAAAAGTTAAAAGTAAGTTAAAAGTTTTTGGCAAAAAATACGTATTATTGAAGCTAGAACTCAAAAAACACTAAACAGTATTTCATCAAATTTATATGGAACCACTCTATTGACCTTTTCAAACACAAGAAGAATTATTCAAATGGGTTTCTAAATTACGGAGTTCTGAAGTAACAAACATTTTGAAAAAATACAAACGAATTGACAATCACACGATTATTACAACCTCTTTTTTTTTAAGTCGGTTAAAACGAAGTGGTCTCAAAATAGATCCTTGTGGAACCCCAGTCTTAACAAATATACGATCCTCGATCAACAAAAATAATAATTTTCGAGCCCTATTAAAATAAAATGCGTGTAAAAACTAGCTACATCAAATCTGTATATGTACCTACTGCAGTGACATGGTTTTTTTCTACTAACAGTGCTCACACTGTTAGATCGCAATCTACCTTGTCAAAAGCTTTGTGAAAGTCCGTGTAAACGGTGTAAGGTCTTATTTTACTTTTTTTTTCATCCAAGTGTGAACCCGTAAAAACGTCGATCCCGCCATAGATCTATGAGGTGAACATTAAACCTGACGTATTCCATATAAGGCGTGATAGTAGGTTTGACTAAATCAAAAAATTGCTAGAAATAAGAACGACGGGCGCATATCCATAGTTTATTCATTTTAATAATTTTTCCGCGTGTTTAGAATTTTGAATAGCGTTAAGAAATGGCACAGTCACCGCAATGGCACAATAGTCAGTATTCGGCAAAGAAGCCTTCCCTGTTTTCGTATAGACGCTAGACTTAATTGCGCGTCAGCCGCAACGAAAGTCTGTTCACTCATAATATTGACTGATCGGTTTTCGACATTATCATATTTATAATTTAGTGATTTACTAAGAAACTGTCAAGGTGATTGTAATACCTTACGAAAAAGACTAGGTGCATCGTAGTGTGCGTTACGATTGCTCCCCCAATTTATCCAGACAGTAAAAAACTTCGCCAAAAAAAATCGGAATTTGTCAAAATCGAAGGGAACAAACCAAAAATTTGTCAAAGTAGAAATAAGGGTTTTAAGTTGGCCGCGCGAACGTAACGTGGAGGATTGCGCGGCCACGGAGATGTCAGCAACTACTTGGGTTAGAGTTCTTTTAGTTATTGAACACTGAATTTGTCAAAAATTTTAGAAAACAGAATTATATGCTCTAGATCAATATTTTACGAAATATGCACCTTGGAAGTTATGGCCGCGCAATCGTTCACTTGTTGTGTCTTTATTGTTGATTATTTCTTTAAAACTTACGACTTCATACAGTTAACTGTTACAAGAAGAATGGTCTTAATTTTTCAAAACTAACGAAAGCAATAAATACTACTAAAGTTTAGGTAAACAGACGATATCAGTACGTAAAAGTACGTGAAAAAAAGTACGTGACCGCGCGATCGAAACGTTACTTTGTACGCTGATATCTCATTATCTATAATTGCTAGGATGTAGGTGTGAACATCCATTTATTTGACATAATATCCTCATTAGAATGACTTATCGTTTTACCCTCAGAACAGTTTTCAACGCGAGTAATCTCGAAAATGATGTTATCTCATAAGTACAATTTTCGAGCAGGGTAACCATAATTTCGATTTGATTTGGAAAAACCTCAAACTCAAACTAACCAACCAATTATAAAGGTCGGTGAGTTAGAAAGATGAAGCTAGTTGCCCCTTCCAAAGCGTAGTAAGTTTATATGGAGAAGAACGAGCAAGAAACTTCTTGGACACTCTTTTAAATCATTGGTTACGTCAATCATGTTGAAATTATCAATGTGAGAACGATGTAAAAAGCCAACTTAAAATCCTTATAACTTCTTTATTTCAACTTTGACAAATTTTTGGTTTGTTCCCTTCAATTTTGACACATTTCGAAAATTTTCTTGGCGTAGTTTTTTTGTTTGGATAACTTGGCAGAGCAATCGTAACGCACACTACATCTTACACTGTATAAATATATAAAAACCCAGCCTTTAAAGAAAACCACAAATATATAATTAACGAATAATTTAATAAATTAGAATAAATTGGTGCCTAATAATATTAAAATATTTATGACTCCAAATCTTCAATTTGTTGCGGCTTCTTATTAGTAAGCGGTCCTTGTGAACTTGGTAATAAAAATGAGAGTGCGCCGCAAACTGCAAAACGAAAAGTATAATTAATAACAAAAAAAAAAACTTATTATATTTTAATTATGACTGAAACATAGCTGGCGAAATAGGAATACCTACAGGCTCGACGTTATGATTTCATTTCTGGTTATCTTCACATAATTATGCGATCTTCGTCAGGATTTCGTAACTACTCACTATGTTTGGGAATCTATCCACTATATTTATAAACGCTACTTAAAGTTAAGTAATGATTAGCGTTTGTTTAACCATACATTTTTGACGTTTAAACCTCTCTTTACTTTAAGCAACGTATAAAAATAGGAGGGAACCGCCAGTTACATTAAACGATTGAGCACTAGTTTTTATAATATTTTTGTTCGTTTTTTCTATCCCATTCCTGGACTCAGGCCACTCCTTACTCCTTCTTAGGTACAAATCAGTATTTAATACATAATTATACTTACAAATTAATAAACCTCCAAACAGGTAGAAAGTCATTTCGCAGAATACATTCAAAAGAACGCCTGCGACGTTGGTGCCAACTATTGAGCCTGATCGACCCATCATCATGGTTAGACCTATAGCCATGCCCCTAAAATCATTACAAAATAACATTTTAATCGTAATGAAATATGCATATGATAAAACATATACGCTACCGCCTTACACAATAGTATATCTCACCTCAAATGCGTAGGGAAAAATTCAGCAGTATATGCATTCACAGGTCCAATCGCGAGAGCCAAGACTGGAAACGAAGACATGAGCACAGCGAAGATCATGTCTTGCGTTATAAAGTTAATGAGAATACAGAACGTTCCTATTACGAAGAACACTACGATTAGAAGCTTCTTCTTGCCGATAAACTTGACTGTGCTACTGACTGCCACGGCTATTGCAGCACAGCATATATTTGCCACTGAATTTATTACAAATGTTTGTGTTTCTATAGTGTCTACGCATTCAGCGTCTTCTTCTGCTGTCTGGAACAAAAGAACTTTGCTTGTTATACAACGAATCGTCTACTTATAACATTCTCAGAATCGCAACTAACCACTGGGTCTAGAAGTATAAAGTTTAGCTAAAGAGTTAATGGGCGCTGGGATGAGGGGGTGCATTTGCACCAACCTGGCTTTAAAATAAAATATAGATGTAAAAACATTCAGAACTAAAAACATATCCGAAAACGCTTATTACAATAAAAGAGGACTCAACCTATTCGAGGCGCCCTGAGGACACGGTGGAGCATACGGTGGTGGACTGCCCGGCTTGGGCGGAGCACCGTCGTGTTCCTGTGGAGGCGATCGGTGGCGCCGATCTCTCGCGTCCGGCCCTGATCCAGGCCATGGTACGGAGCGAGAGTGCATGGGTAGCCGTCACCTCCTTCTGCGAAGCAGTAATGCTCGCGAAGAAGGAGGCGGCGCACGTGAGGGAGAGGCAGTATATGCGTGCTCACGGCCCTAGTCGCCGCAGGAGACGGGAAGGAGACGGGGGATGGGCTTCGGGAATCTCCGGCTGATTCCCAGCCGCCGTAGGGGGCTAGCGGATAGCGAGTAATGGGTAGCTCGCTGTCCGGTAAGGACCAAGCCCGGGTCGACGGCGCGTTGTGTTCCACACGCACCTTAAAGAATGTCTGGAGGGGTCCGCAAGGGCCGATGCCTGCCAGGGGTGCGGGTTGTTCGAAAGAGATACCATGGCCCCTGGCACACAGGCAACTGAAGGAACACGGGTGGGTTTTAGTCAGTAAAAGTCTGACACGCCCTCCTGCTCCACCCAGAGCGGGAGAAGTTATTTGATAATTTCCCACCCTCAAACAATATAAAAACCTATTCGAGGCGAGATCCAAATTTTCGGAATCGCAATCGAGAGATTGTAGAATGCGAAAATGCGAATTTTTGTTGTCTAATGCACAAAAGTGCATTAGACAACAAAGTTTTGGGTTTCTAATTAGGAAAATCTAATCGACCGTAGGCAGGGTCCTAACATGATCGAGCTTACTTCGCTCTTGTGCATCCTACTCTATCTTAGGTCATAAGCTTCTTTATAAAAACCGACAAAGTTAGTCCTCTTTCTTTATGCATGGACAAAATAAAACCTATCCCATTCGAGGCGAGATGGAAATATTATCGAGTTCGTTTTACTCGCTCTTGCATCCTACATTCTCGTAACTGTTAAGTGGACAAAGTTATTCACTGTAGGAATTAATGGAAACTTTATCCCTAAAGGGGATAGATAGATGATTGTATACAGGTTGAAATTGAAAACATGCGACAAACCGAAATGGGAGATTGTACTCATCATTATGAACAACTTTTACTAAGGGACCAATGATGCAATCGCGAAAAAAAAAACATCTGTTCCCTACATTTATGTTCGCATAACTCGTCAAAATATAGGGAATAGCTGTTTTTTTTTTTTGAGATTGCATCTTTGGTCCCTCAGTAAAAGTTGTTCATAATGATGAGTACAATCTCCCATTACGGTTTGTCGCATGTTTTCAATTTCAACCTGTATATAGAATTTTGCCGATGCCGATGGGAAAACCCATCGTGTAGGCGCGCGCTTGTATGTTCAGACCTACATGAATTTGTGGACGAAGCATAATATCACCAGCTTAGGCGTGTCAAATTCAGGTAATTACTAAAAACCTGCGCCTTCCAAGTCTCATGTGTACAAAATTCCCTCGTATTGTCTCTTCGAGAAGATGTTATGTAGCTGTTGTAATCATGGATAGTTTATAATTTGTAGCTATTGCAGGGTATCCTGCCTTTTCGCCGATTATCACTTGCCAACCAACGTTTCGCCGATGTTTCACTTTGACAACTAACGATTAGCAAATTTTTGTATGACAACTTTTCATTTGGTAGAATTATTGTTAAGCTGATTATTTTAATGACACAAAACGTTTGGATCATTTATCAAACATTTCACTAGGCCACACAACTATTAGACGAATGATAAAAAATAAATCATTAACTTTTTTTTTAATAAGTATAGCAACATAAATCTTAGGTTACGATAGGTTTAGTTTAGGTTAGAGTATGACAAACAACGCACGAGCCGAGCGAGCGCAGCGAGCGTGCCGCGGCAGCGGCCGGCGATGTGCCAGAAGCGAATCGCTTTTGTAAAAGGAAACAGTTACCTATGTGAATATTACGCAAACTAAAACATTCTGCTACTTGAAAGTTGGCATTTTAAAAAGTGTCATTATGAAAAGCAGACCAAACGTTCAGTTGGTAACTGTGAGGTTGGAAAATAAAACAAAATTATATAAGTTGGAAAATGATTATTCGGCGAAATAAAATTCTGCGAAACGTTAGTTGGCAAGTGAAAATCTGGCAAACAATTTTCAGCGAAAGGGCAGAGAACCCTGTTGCAGATGCCCTGTTGTTAGAAGGCAGGGGATTTTAGATCATGTCTCAAATATCAACTCAGTATATTGCCTCAATCTGGAGTATGGCATGGAAGCCTCTCTCTCAAATACCGCCCGGATACCCAGTCCTTCACCTTTCGCATCATTGCATTCATAATTGAGTGTGATCTCAATACCAACCTGATTAAATCTGTCGAAGATTACGTCACAGGCCGTCTTGCCGTCCCCGTCGCCGGTCAGCACCCTGTTCAGTACATCTGGTACCCATGAGTATAAACCGTTTAATCTGAAAACAGAAGTCACGATATCATGAAGCTTCTGGGTATTCAGACGGTAGTTTTCAAAAAATGCTAGTCTTTAAAATGTAACCATTGATATCTACAAAAAACCCAAGATGCACAGTCTCGAACAAAGGTAACATTCAAAACTGTTCCCAATGACGTCATTATACGTCAGTGGTTGTAGTAATGATGAAACATTTTTTTTTGCAAATCCAGGCTTTACACGCATGATTTAAAGTGGTTTTGAGACGCTGATTGTGTATCTTGGGTTTTTGTTTATCAATGAATGCTGTCCCACACGTCATAATCATTAATTCTCATATGATAAAATAGAAGCATTACCTAATTTCCAAAAAAAAATAGGTTTCGTCAAATAACGACACAGATCAAAGAATTGCTTTCAATTAACACTCTGGATTCTCAAGTACGTCCAGCTCCCTCGAGTCAAAACAGCCGATACGAGAAAAGAAAATTAATATTAGTTAGGTAAACTTACACCGAGAATAAGCCAAATAGAAGGAATCCGTTCAGAGCAAACCATTTTACATATGGTGGCTTGAATAAGGGTAAGCTCTGTACTTTTAGTGATGTAAGGAAACCTATTTTTGGTGTCATCGTGTGGAGGTGCATCCAGACGTTAATCTGAAACCATAGACATTCATTTGTTAAAATGGAAATAAAGCCCGTTTGAATGAGATGAGAGCCTGAGGTGTGAGGGTCTGGTCAAAAGTAACGACGTCACCTTCTAGTTTTGGTGCAACTCCCAAAAGGTGGATCTAGGAATAATTTAAAGAACAGCATCGAAATAATTTAGAGCACAAATCTTTTTGCTAATCAGATTTAATGGGGAGTCCTTTGTTATTATATTATACACTACTTAGCACTTCGCCTCTATGCGTTCCTTCCAACTTTTTTCTTTTTGCTCGGTTCCTTAGGGTCGTGGCGTGATGTTAAACAGGATTAAATATTTTTCTAATCCGACTGGTACACATGGCTACACATCAAGCTATACATTTCCAGTATAAGCTAATCTCGCATTGTATAGGATTTCCGTACAGTGCGAGATCAGCGTAAACTGGAAATGTATAGCCGTGTGTACTGTAGAGGTCGTACGCTCATCGTAGAACCTTACGTAACTGGCAGCCGATGATTGGACTGTGTCTATTTTCGAACAGTCAGGAAGTTTTAGTTTTAGAACTGCAAATAATTTTATCTAGGTTTTTAATTCCTATGACAGACGAGTTGCTGTAATATTCTAATTTCTTGAATTAAAGGTGGGAATCCCACCGGTTAAACGTTATCAAGTAATTTAGTTATAGATAGCTTAGTCCCCGATACCTTGGGAGCTTGGCAGAGTTCTCACAGTACCACTTCCAGTTCTCCTACATACAAACTTACAAACAAATTATACCGCTTTATAATAGTTTTAGATATAAAGGTGGACAACGAAATTGATAATTGTGTATATTATTATCTGGCACACGCTTGATAATTTATGAATAAATAAAAAAATTGATACGCTCATTTGTATTATCTATACTGATTAAAGATTATCTGCAATAATGGGGTGTGATAATGTCGCTTATTTCGTAATTTATCGGGTGCAATTGAATAAGACAACGGTTTCGTAGCAGTGACATAATCTGCCGACAGATGACGAATCACAGAATAATCATTCTTTGTAATTGTCGGTTCCGTTTATCTTACGAATAAAAAAAAATTGGCCAAGTGCGAGTCGGAGGACTCGCACACGAAGGGTTCCGTACGAAAAGGCAAAAAGCGCTGAAAAAACAGGTTTCTTGTATGTTCTTAAATTTTTAACTTTGTTTTTATTTAAATAAAAAAAAAATACTGTCTACCTATTACGGATCATGAGATACTGCTCGATGACAGACAAATGGACGGAGGGACGGAAAGCGGAGGCTTGGTAATGGTCCCGATGGTTACCCTTCGGGTACGAATTCCTAAAAATTGCAGACAATATGGATAGTTAGAAAACGAAATGTCCGAAAATCGTCGGATCGGATATTTTTCATTAGGTGGCATTGAAATTATAAGCGGTTTTGCGTTTAATGGCAATATTAGAACTACTCCGGTGTAAAAAATTGCAATAACGGGATACCAGTATTTCCGTATGTTTTTAATTGTCATATGAATGGCCACATTTTTCATTGCGTTGACTTGGAATCTTGATTTTGTTATTGCTCTAAGAAACCGTAGACCTACGAATTTAATATTAATTCAACTTGATACGTCCACGCGTTCCTGAGAAATGGGTCTGGACAGAAAGACGGTCGGAGGGGCGGAAGGACAACGAAATCATCGTATAAGGGTGCCATTTTTCCCGTTTGACTTTATCTTTGGTGAGAAATTCTATCTTTTTTCGATAATACCTATTACTGGTTCCGAATCGATGCTCTATGAGATGGCAGTTTTAGCGTAAAATATTGCTTTTCATCTTGATTAGTTTGGAAACCCAACTTAACATTATGTATCAGGAAGCTACTTTTAAACTGCTTAATACTTATAATAGTAAATTATTTACCGGAAAATCTTCTGGTGCTTTTTTCTTGTTTCCGGCGTATATTCTTTGCAGAACTTTGAGTGCTTCATCCATTTTGCCCTGAGAAACTAAGTACTTTGGACTTTCAGGACCGCAAGACAGTAAAGCAGCTGCTATTAAGAAGACGGATGCGTTTATGATCGCCAAGAGTCTCCACGATCTGAACTCGTATAATCCGAAGTCTATCCGGAAGTCAAGGGGCAGTATTCCCCAAGCCAGTACTGGAAATAAGAAGAAATTTATTGCTCCTGAAATATATGATTAAATCCTAGTAAAAATATACAGCAATGCTCAAGAACCGATCATTTGTGATCGTTACATTACATTTCAATTCATCTTATGAAGTCGTCGTGAAAACATATCATCATCATTTCAAATGCATAGAGAACGCTGCTGCCCATTCTCTAGTAAGTCCCTTAGTTGCCTTCTACGACACCCACGGGAAGAAATGGGATGGTGTTATTCTTTTACGTCCGGCACCACACGGAACATGTGACAATTGCACTGTAAAATTATTGTGGATGGCAGCTGATCGTGCCGTCGCGCGTCGCCGAGTCGCGTCGTAGATATATATATTCGGTTCCATTTATAAACCACGACGACTATTATGTAGTATATCGTCACGAAAAAGTGGGAACACTGTTACGATTATTTAAAAAAGACAAACAACACAATCCTGATTAGTTTCTGGTACCGACTTCCAAAATTATTATTGTAAGTATTATTTTTCAGTTTGTAGTGTTTTTCGGAAGTCGGCATACCATGGAGTGTACATAAAGTGGATTTAAAAACGTATTATCGAGGCTAACGAAAAACTACCGAAGCAAAGTTAATCAAAATTTATATGGAACCACCCCTGAAGCATACCCTATCCATACAAAAACAATTCAAAATCCATTCACAATTGAAGGAGATATAGCGTAACAGACATACAAAAAAAAAACATTCTGACGAATTGAGAACCTCCTACTTTTTGAAGTCGGTTAAAAATAAAACAACGTATATTCGCGTCAAGCAATATGTAATGATTGTAATGATTTATCAAACGTAATTTTAAAGCATCATTCGCGTATTAAAAAGATTCCAGTGTGGTTATACAATAGTGAATGACTTGAAAAAAATTATATCGTTGGTATTGAGTAATGCTGTGACGACCCGGATGATAAAAGAGCCACAGAGGTGATGTCAGTCCCAAGGCTAGTAGAACTTGATCATCCCTATAGCTTTACCTATTGCAGTGCGAGAAAGGGATGGATAAGATAAAAATAGTATCGCCATCCCTTTCGTGGAACGGACGGAACAAGTAATGCATTTCCCTACCGAACCCTAGATTTGACTTTGAAAAATGTAGCGGTCAATTCTCGTTCCTTTTATGATTTTTACGCAACAGTGATAGTATATTTAGAAATACTTACGAGACGTCAGAGCTGTGCCGCTAATCTGTAGAGCATTGATGATAGACAGGACAATGTCTCTGGACTTGGCAGGCAGGATCTCCCCGATGAATGTGTAAGGTACAGCTGCCGGGCAAGCAATGCTGGACAACAGTAATTGACATATTAGGTCGGATATTTTACATACCTTAAATAGGTACTCAAGTAATAAAAGTTATAAATATTAGTCCGAAGTCCGACTATTCTTACCAAAGTGATGTGAGAAACTTGAAAGCCGCGAAGCTTATGAGTTCAGGCATGAACGCAGCTGAGATGCCAAATACTCCAGCCAGCAGAGACGCGTATATGACCACCATCTTGCGGCCCCGAGTGTCTACGAGGTACCCCCATGGAAACGAAGTGGCGACGATACCTAGAAGTAATAATTTCTCATGTAAGCTTTTATTTAAAGTGACCGCGTTGTGACAAGGGGCGTTGAAAATGAGGTGCCTACATTGCATTTCGGAACAGGGGGCCTACTCTCTAACTCCGTCAGTAAAGATACGGGCCCGTCCAAAAGTAGTTCGAAACTTCTTAGTGAATCTTACAGCCAATTAACTAAATTTCGGAAGGGCAAAAACATATCGGGAGTAGGGACAGCTGTCAAATCGTGTTGTCATTAATTCTTAGTTCGGGCTCCAAACTAATCCTCTGTCCGTAAGTGATACGGAGTTGGAAACGCCCGTTACTTCGACCGAAACGACGGACTTCGTGCTTAGGGAGTAGGCCCCCAGGTTGAAGACGTGTCATTTATAATCATATATAGTCACGATCTTCAGTAGTGATAGTAATACGAAGAAGAAATATTAATTCAGCGTCTTACCAATATAAGGTATTGAAGCAATGAATCCTCGCTGGCTATCAGTCATGTCCAGATCACACATCGCAGCTGGTAACACGAAGGAGTAGCCAACCGGCTCCACGATAGCTGCTATCAGGAACACGGCTAATACCAAGCAATACTTTATGTTGTACCATCCTAGGCCTGAAACGAAGGTTGAAAGTATTAAAACTACCGGGTATCTATAATGTGACTTTGATGTTCTTTATGACCCTTGTAGCGAAATAATGAAACAAAACAGTAACCGTTATCATGCAACCAGTGTCACAGCTGAATCAAACTCAAACCCATCATGTATTTCAATTAAACCATTTACAGACACTTTTGAACTGTCAAAAACTCGGTCAGTTAGTCAGAAAGTTGAAGCTAGTTGCTAATTCCAAAACGTAGATCTATATGAAGAAGAACAGGCAAAAACTCCAAGGACATAATCCTGGGTACATTATTCTTGTTGCTTTTATATGTGAGAACAATATAAAAAAAGAAACAATTCCAAATATAAGATTAACAATAAGCCCGGAAAGTTAGATGTCCAGTCTCAACTGACGCGGGCGCCCGTTCACGAACATGACGCGTGGAGCAGTACCATCCAGCTCAACCATTTTGTGGGGAACCGAATGATCGAACACACATTATGTGTTATACCAGGTCACGAACTATCTCTGTGCCAAATATCATCAAAATCTTTTCAGCCGTTTTTGCGTGATCTAGTAACAAACATCTAAACATACATACTTTCACATTTATAATATTATAGTAGGAAGTAGGATGATTATGAAGTTAGGTATAGGAACTGATAAACTTTGTTTGATTCTTTTTAGGGTTCTGTACCCAAAGGGTAAAACGGGACCCTATTACTAAGAGTCCGCTGTCCGTCCGTCTGTCCGTCTGTCACCAGGCTGTATCTCATGAACCGTGATAGTTAGACAGTTGAAATTTTTACAGATTATGTATTTCTGTTGCCGCTATAACAACAAATACCTACTACATAAATAGAATAAAATAAATACTTAAGGGGGCTCCCATACAACAAACTTGATGGTTTTGCTCGATATTGATAACGGCAACAGGTAGACGCTTGAAATATTCACAGAATATTTAGTTATATTTCACTTTAAAAATATTTAAGTGGGGCTTCCATACAACAGACATGATTTTTTTGTCGTTTTTATAGATAATGATACGGAACCCTTCGTGCGTGAGTCCGACTCGGACTTGGCCGGTTTTTTTATTCTTAACGATAATTCCGTTTATACCCATAGGGATTTTAAATAAGCTTCGACCAGATATCGGCCATTTCGACAGCGTTAGCGTGGGCCTCGCAAAGGTCTTCCATGGAGCAGATTCACGGAGAGCACGATAAGAGGTGAGGTATCGTTTGTGATGTGGCTCCACAATCGCATTGTGGCTCATGTTTAAATATACAAATTGTATGGAAATGGATATGAAGAAACACATTACTGTCAAGAACTATATGTTAGATGATGGGGAACCCGTGTTTCAAGAACAGCGTTTAAGCGTTCTGTTTTTAGCATTAATATATTACCTAGTAGTTACCTGATGCGATTAAAATTTGGCGGTAACTATGTCACACACGAATGTTGACTATGGTACATGGTACAGAATATCAAAGAGAATAGTGGTTTTATTGTCTTTGCCAAATACCAATATACAGTGAGCTTATAGACGTATTTACGTTAAAATCAAGTTCAGTACACAAACTGCATTGTGTGCGACTGTGATTTACCTACTATTGTTGTACAGTCAGCGTCAATAATATCGTGAGGAACAGACTGTTCAAAATGATCTAAACAACTATGAAAATTAAATATTAATTCAATGACACAATTAAGGAATGTTTCCGAATAAAGACAGCATACGAAACCTGTCATTCTGACAAGAACTTTATCCAATAGAGATAAAGTTTAATTTTCTGAGTTGTTGAGATCAATTGAACAGTCTATTCTTCCCGATATTTTTGACGCTGACTGTACTACCTGTACCTATATATTAGTTTACTGAGATATCAATCTCTAGGCTGACGTAATTGTATCACGAGGGGCATGTACACGTTTTAAATGTATTATAAAAATAATTAGTTTATTTTTGTCAGTTTTAATAACGTTGTGGCAGTTTGAGTAGTTTATGCAGCCTACCCAAATGTCCTTTCTTTGGTTTTGGTCTTCATATCGTTGGGCTCCTTAAGTTTTGAGTTGGGCTGCACGATTACTGGACAGGTCCACTCAATCAGTGCGGTTATTGTCGCAAAAGACCACGTCATATACCAATTTACATGGTTTTCACGTGATGAACAAGATTATGTCTTGAAGTTAAAAAAAATACTATGACCTCTTGAGTTTGTTTCGGGTTTTCTTCTCAAAATCAGATAGGAAACGCAGTCCTCATATTGTTAAAAATATGATTGACGTGTAAAAGTGTTTGTTAAAACCTACTTTCAGAAATACTTACAGTAATGTAACATTTAAAAAGTAGCTATCTAACTTACCTGCCACAGCCAGGGCCTGGTCCAGATCTGCCGTGTACTTTTCCTTACTGGCCTCACCCTCAGCAATTGTATTTATTTTATTTTCCATTTTATTAACACATATAAATTTAAAATTAATTTAAAAACACAGTTCACTACTTATACCGGTATCACCAAGCATTGTTTTTAGTCGCCATTCCGCGATTGCAGATAAAAATTTATTAGGAACAATAAACACGCGATGATTATTCCAAAACAATAACTGATTAGTCAGTGCTGAAGCCCGTCCTATTTACACGAGTGTTAAGATACAAAGCGATAATTAGCGTAGAAGCGCGAGTTATAAACTAGCGTTTATCTGAAATCAATTTGTGATACTGCCAGACAGACGCTCCCAATTGCTGTGCTTCGTAACGTTGACTTGCACTGCAGAAAACACCTAACTTCTGATGATCAAAGGAAAAACTACTATCATTGCGGACTCCTGATAGCACTATAGGTATGATGGAAGACAGCGGGAAGAGTATCAAATAAATAGGCGGCACTAAATAAATAAATATGTTTATATCAATTAACATATCTGCGTTTCCTTATATGTAGAGTATTGATGACGGAATTACGGCCGAACTCCTGAGGGCCGGCGGAAAACCCGTTCCTATTCCAGCATTAAAGCATTCCAGAAGCTGTTTGATTTCGTTAAACTCGCGAGCAAAACGCCATGGGACGGAGGTGTGGTGGTACTTTTCTTTAAGAAGGGTATTGTCATCTTTCTTAAGAATTATAGGTCCATCTCACTTCTGAGCCATAATATCTACAAACTGTTTTCAAGAATCATCATGAACCGTCTCGCGCGCACCTTTGACGACTTCCAGTCTCCCGAACAAGCTGGATTCCGTAAAGATTTTAGCACCGTAGACTACATACATACGCTATGGCAGGTTATACAGAAGCCTCTGCTTAACGTTTTTGGACTACGAAAAAGTCTTTGATTCGATCGAGACATGGGCTGTACTGCAGTCTCTTCAACCGTGCCAGATCAACTATCAGTACATCGAGGTGCTGAAGTGTCTATACGAAAATGCCTGTATGTAAGTCCGACTTTAGGACCAGACTTCAAAACCTATCCTTCTGAAGCGGGGTGTGAGACAAGGAGACTTTATCTCTTCAAAACTGTTCACCGCTGCACTGGAGGATGTCTTCAAGGTTCTGGAAAGGGGCTGGCATCAAGATCAATGGCGAGTACATCACTTACCTTCGGTTTGACGATTATAATATAGAGTTGTCATGGCTGAGATAACAGAGGACCTCAATACAATGCTCGACAACCTCAGTAGACCTTCCGAAAGAGTGGGTCTTAAATGAATATGGACAAGATATAGGGTATTTTACTCTATACGAGAAAAATCTAAAAATATATTATTGCGATAGCATAGGCAAAATGCAGTCTGAAAGTGTTAGTTTTAGTTCATGAAACAACAAAATAAATTTTAAAATACAATTTAAAGAATTCAGTTTTTTTAATCTGTGTTTGAACACCATGAAATAGTAGTCGCCATGTTATTTTGTCATACGACACGTCAACTGAGCAACTTTGTATTTTTATTATTTTCGTAACCAAAGTATTTTTTATTTAAATAATATTTTGCATTCAGGAAACAGCAAACCAACGATAAGTAGTAAAATAACTATTTTTTTTTTCATTGTAAACAATTGTCATACAAAATATCAGCGCATTTGTTTTTAGCAAACTGACGTCATGCCCACAGAGCAATATGGCGTCTACTGCGTCCAGCGTTTTTGTTACATTACGCGTGAAATTTGAAAATGTAAAATTTAAATGCATTTTTATGGCACTAATCGATTAAATAAAAATGTTGTGTTTTTTTTAGTTGTTTATTAGCACTCTAGAATCTAATTAAGACACTTTTCAAAAATGAGTGTAATACCCTATTGTCAAATTGCCCATGTAACACCCACTCTCATGAAGATCGGACAAGCTACACTCGAAGTTGTGGACGAGTACGTTTACCTAGGACAAACTGTCGTTAGGCAGGTCCAAATTCGAGAAAGGAAGGCGTCCCACAAGGTGGAATGATGACGTTGTGAAGGTCGCAGGAGCAGAGCTGAGCTTGGGGGAGGCTAAATCCAGCAGTGGACTGCTGCTGTCTTTCGGCTGAAATGAAGATGAAGATAACTCTTTTCCTTAATACTGTTTTTACCACTCTCTGGTACTCTTTTCGATTAGGTGCAGATCCCTTAATTTAGGTGCTGTGACCAAAACAGAATAAGAATAGTGCTATGTTACATTGAAGTTTTTTTTTTTTATAGCCTACACTGTCGACCGTCTATTATCAGCTATGTGGCTATAGCTGTCGGCACCATGGGAAAAGCTAAAAACACCATAATCGCTTAACATAGCAAAGGCGTTTCCCAAATCCTTCCCCTATGGCGTTACTTGTTAGTTCATTGTTTGATTTTATTATAACTACTAGCTGTCCCGACAGACGTTGTCCTGTCATATATATTAAGATTTAATTCGCATTCAACACGTGCTGGTTATGCCATTAAATTGTAGCTTATGTGAAACGTTGGTACTTTTAACACAGCGCCATCTATTGATTACTTACTGAACCCAGTCGAAAGGTATCGACATCTGTTAGAATCATTTGGAGTTAACAGATAATTGTGACTGTCAAATAATAACAGACAAATAATTAGCAATAAATTAAAATTGCGACTATAATTTGAGATTTAAACTATCCTATCTCTCAAGTTGGATCGAACTGCACATGGTGTGCGAATTTTATTATAATCGGTTAAGTGGTTTAGGAGTCCATTGAGCACAAACATTGTGACACGAGATTTATATATATTAATTGTAGCTTATGTGAAACGTTGGTACTTTTAACACAGCGCCATCTATTGATTACTTACTGAACCCAGTCGAAAGGTATCGACATCTGTTAGAATCATTTGGAGTTAACAGATAATTGTGACTGTCAAATAATAACAGACAAATAATTAGCAATAAATTAAAATTGCGACTATAATTTGAGATTTAAACTATCCTATCTCTCAAGTTGGATCGAACTGCACATGGTGTGCGAATTTTATTATAATCGGTTAAGTGGTTTAGGAGTCCATTGAGCACAAACATTGTGACACGAGATTTATATATATTAAGATTATAAAAATACTACAAGTTTTATAAATCGAGATCCCTGCACCCTAATTGCGTAACATACGATTAATCATAATCGGTTTCATTTCGACAGTTCAACAATATTCATTGCGTTATTAACGTTGCTGAGTAGACACATTTTTCGAACATATGAAGCAATGGTTTAGTAATCTGTTTCAAAACGAAGCAGATTATGATTAATCGTGAATTACGCAATTAGGGTGCAGATCTCGATTAATAAAACGCGTATTGTGGTTGGTTGTCTGTATTTTCGTGTCGAACTTTTATATGGCAGTAAAATGTTGTTTTATTCCTTCATATTCCTCAGACTCCTATTGTATCTAAGACAGTGGCAAATAAAGAGATTTATCTTTATTAAAACAGTAATTTTTTTAAGTATTCGAATAACTCGAATATTACCCGAAATTTGTAACTGTTACTAAGAAGTAACTTAATACTGCTTTATTGGAGTTTGATAATATTATTAAACTCGTAGAAAGAATATAGAATATTGATAATATCAACCAATGTGAAGTTTTCTAACACTTTAAATTCGAGTAAATCAATCGAAGAGAATTTTATTATTCCTAAAGTATTTTACGGCAATTTTTATTAGAGAGAATCAATTGAGGCAATTTACATCAATTGTAATACTGATACATTTATTACATCTGTAGAACTCTTTCGTAAATTATGCTTTACAGTTATATGATTGAGCAAATGCGTGGAGCCAAAGGTTTAGGCATGAAAACAAAAACAGCTTACCTCGCAGCTACATAAAACGTCGCAGTCTGTTGATAAATGATTAGAATACCATTGCAAGTTTACCATGATTAAAAACCTTATGTCAGTATATAAAGGGTTTATTTCTTCATATATTTGTTTTCTATTTCCTTACACATCCAAAACATTTTTTATTTGAGTGTACCACTCGCGGTATTTTTGATTTATTCGCACAAAATAATTTATCTCTCAATAATAATTGTTGTGCTGCCAGAACGTCAATCTCATCTTTTAGGTTCTTTATGATTAATTGCAATGGAACTAACTCTTGTTCATAATAATCTATAAAGTGGTCATCCGTTGCTTCATTCTCAAGTATATTCTTCTCCTTTCTTACCTCCGTTTTCGCTGCGGAACTTCTCATTTCGGCATCTGGAGAACAGTTAATACCTTAGTGCTGTTATTTTTTTTTATAATAGGTGCTTAAACACACTGAATTTTCACTGCTAGTTACGGTAAGAAGGATAAAAAGTTTGAAAAGTTTACGTGGTGGTGGTGGTGGTTAAGTTTACGTTTTACGTGGTTGCAAAATCTTTAAATGCTTTTTGGTTTTTAGGAAATTCAACAAATGTCATTGCCTGTCACGACCACGGGGAAAATGATAATACCTTTGTATGTACTTACCACTACACTGCACAGGAGATCGTTGCTGTTTTACTCTACTTTTGTCAATAACATTAGCAAATCTAGACTCGCTTATAGAAACACGTTGATTTGCATTTGATTTCTTGATTTGTATGAACATATCATGCTCTGAATCTACGGGAATCCTTATTTCATTTGAAGAAATTCTAATTTGAGATTTCAGCACTGTAATCGAATCATTTGGCAATCGTTTTGGTGCATTTGCGGCGTCGAAAGTTTGAAGCATTCTTTCATTTTTATCATTAAGGTAGCTGCGGAATCCCAACTCTACAGACATTGTATCTTTTTTCATAGCACTTTTTAAAGTGCTCGTAGATTGAATAGATGGTATAATTGTATCTACAGGTGGAATAACACGTTTATCAGATGAAGGAAATCTTTCAGCACTTTTTGTTGCAGACATGTTAGGCATATATCCGTCGGTATCGTAAATAACAGATTTCGTTCCTATTAACTCACGACTTACTGTTGAATGTGTTCCATCATCTTCATCAAACTTCCTAAGTCTGGAAGCTATTTGTGTTGTGAACGGAACACCACTGGGGTCAAATTCATGGCCTGTATCCATTGGTTCACCAAATAAATTTGTTTCACTATAAACTTCTTTAAGTGGTTCGAAATTTGAAGTTGGTATGGTGTTATCAATAATTACCGGCACTGCTTTGAAATTCATACTTCCAACGCTAGAAAATCTGGCTTCACTTTCAGTATACGAAATTGTATCGTTATTATTTGGTTTCTCATATTCATTGACATATTCTTTGACACTCGGTGGTTCCGATATTTTTGCATACCTGGTATCTGCTTTGTACTTTGGGCCACTGGATAAGGACGTTCGTTTTTCGTCTTTATGGACACCTAAGTCAGTGTTTCCGTATCCGACATTATCCCAATATTTGTCTGGACTATCACTTCGCTTTGTTTTATATGTAACTGATGCTGCTGATGTCTTGCCTCGACTAAGTACAGGTATATCTTTGTCAGTGTCTCTGTGTCCGTTACTATCCAAATGTTTCTCTGGACCATCACTTCGCTTTGTTTTATCTGGACCTGATGCTGCTGATGTCTTGCTTCCGCTTAGTATAGATATACTTCTGTCTGTGTCTCTGTGTTTGGCATTATCCAAATGTTTGTCTGGACTATCACTCCTTTTTGAATTATCTTTAACTGATGCTGCTGATGTCTTGCTTCCGCTTAGTATAGATATACTTTTGTCAGTGTCTCTGTGTCTGGCACTATCCAAATGTTTGTTTGGACTATCACTCCTCTTTGATTTATCTTTGTCTGATGCTGCTGAGGTCTTGCTTCCGCTTAGTGTAGATATACTTTCGTCAGTGTCTCTGTGTCTGGCACTATCCAAATGTTTGTTTGGACTATCACTCCTCTTTGATTTATCTTTGTCTGATGCTGCTGATGTCTTGCTTCCGCTTAGTGTAGATATACTTTTGTCAGTGTCTCTGTGTCCGGTATTATCCAAATAATTGTCTGGACTATCACTCGTCTTTGATTTATCATTAACTGATGCTGCTGATGTCTTGCTTTCGCTTAGTATAGATATACTTTTGTCAGTGTCTCTGTGTCTGGCACTATCCAAATGTTTGTCTGGACTATCACTCCTCTTTGATTTATCTTTGTCTGATGCTGCTGATGTCTTGCTTCCGCTTAGTATAGATATACTTCTGTCTGTGTCTCTGTGTTTGGCATTATCCAAATGTTTGTCTGGACTATCACTCCTTTTTGAATTATCTTTAACTGATGCTGCTGATGTCTTGCTTCCGCTTAGTATAGATATACTTTTGTCAGTGTCTCTGTGTCTGGCACTATCCAAATGTTTGTTTGGACTATCACTCCTCTTTGATTTATCTTTGTCTGATGCTGCTGAGGTCTTGCTTCCGCTTAGTGTAGATATACTTTCGTCAGTGTCTCTGTGTCTGGCACTATCCAAATGTTTGTTTGGACTATCACTCCTCTTTGATTTATCTTTGTCTGATGCTGCTGATGTCTTGCTTCCGCTTAGTGTAGATATACTTTTGTCAGTGTCTCTGTGTCCGGTATTATCCAAATGTTTGTCTGGACTATCACTCCTCTTTGATTTATCGTTAACTGATTCTGCTGATATCTTGCTTCCGCTTAGTATAGATATACTTTTTTCAGTGTCTCTGTGTCCGATATTATCCAAATGTTTGTCAGGACTATCACTCCTCTTTGTTATATCTTTAACTAATGCTGCTGATGTCTTGCTTCCACTTAATATAGATTTACTTCTTTTTAAAATAGGAAGCTTAGATAGCGCCATGTCTTGAGAACCTTTGAAGTTTTGCGTATCCGTTTCTTGCGTTTCATATATCTCTGAACTCCCTACTATAGTAGCCGCAGCAGCAGCAGCAGCAGCAGCAGCTGCAGCAGTGGCAGTTCCAATGGTGGCAACTGCGGTTAAAGTGGAAACTTTATCATTTATATAATTTTGCTTTGCTGGTTTTTCGATTCCTTCTAGAATCTCTTCACCCTTAGAATCTCCTTTTGTGTCCCCTACCATTGTTGGTGCTATAGTTACAGGATATTCAGTGTCATTTCCTTGATCTGAAAAACCACCTCTAGTACGAAGATAGTGCTCTGGAATCGCATCTGCCCCTATATCACTGTATTGAGATTTAGGGACCGCAGTTGCAATTGACGCACTTTTTCCTGATTTATTATCCGGATCTATATTTTTATGCAGGTCTTTAGAGTCTGCAAAAGGTGTATCTTTGATTGTTGGTGGTGTTGTTTTTATTTCAAATGATTGGTTTGATTGAGTTTTCATTTCGCTTCTTTGTAAATTATCATCTATCATTTTTGGGTCCAGAGCAGTAGCATGTTTGGCCTCACTAAAAATAAAAGGGACTGGAACTGGTACTGGCATATTTAATGGCTCTGTTTTTGTGTTTTTGCTAGGTTGTGTAATCTGTTCTATACTGTTTTTACTGTCTATTTTTTTAAGAGTTTTTAATTTGTGTTCTTCCAAGTTTTGGTCATCTGTTTCATTTGGTGTGGTGGGTTGTTCAACATTAGAAGGGATTGAAGTTGCTATTTTTGAAGACTCCTCGAGTTTTTCATCAGTATCTGCAGTAGCCGATGTGTCGCGTAATAGTCGCAGGGGAGTGTCTTTTAAGTTAACTGCATCCTGTAGCTCCTGGTCTTGTGGCTTTTGGTCTGGTATTGCAACTAATTCAGTTACATGAGCACTACCTTGCATTTTCAATATAGTATCATTTGTAGCAATAACTTCTGGCTTTTGCTTATTGGGCATTACAGGAATAGGAACGGGAATGGGAATGGGTAGGGGAACAGGGATTTTGAAAGATTCCTTAAGTGAGTTTCTTAAATCCGTAGCATCAGATGACCGATGTTTTGGATAATCACTAGGATCCAATGATTCTCTCTCTTTTATACGATTAACACCTTTTGGACGAATAAAGTAGGGCTCTGAATGGTCGTTGAATGACTTTCTTGATTTGTCTTCACTAGGACCTCTACTCCTAACCGTTTTATCATCACTGATTCTTGGTTCATTTTTTACTTTAGGAGGATAAGTTATAATTGAATTGGAATGTGTGCTCACAGAATTTTTCGCCGATTCCCCTTGATAAATATTCACAATAGAATCAGTTGTATCTGGTAACTTTGTGTTAGTTGATTTGTCACTAGCACTAGATTTACGTTTCTTTTTGAATAACCCACTATCGAACATTGAACTATGTCTTCCATTACTTTCTACTTCCTCATCATGAAGCGTGATAGGTATTTTTTTACTAGAAATTTCTGATCTAACATCTTCCTCCTCAAGTGGTTCCTCTCCTTCTCGTTCTGGTCCTGACCTTATACTGGGCTTGTAAGAATATTTGTCTTCACTAAAAGGTGGATCCAAACATCCCCCTGTAATCGTAAATTTAAATTTCAGTGAATGGTTGACTATAAGAAGAATATTTGGGTAAGTTGCCAGGAGCATTGTGTTACTTTGATCACGATAAAGAAAAACACTTACTTCCTTTATTTTTCAATAAGATTTTCATTTAAAATGAAAATTAAAATATACACTTTTATCTAACCTGGTTTACATTTTCCAAACATCCACTTTTGTTCTTTTGGTTGAGTTGAGACGGTGTAAGCTTGATAAACATTTTTGGAAAGTGTAAAGGTTTGTTTCAATGTTCCATCTGTTTTATTTGCCACGCTAGGTTCAGTTATATTAGCGCTGTAGGACGAACTAGGCAGGTATGGGTAATCATCATCATCCACAGCTCCTAAACATATTCCTGTAATAACGTTATATTGAAAATCTTTGCTAAATGTGACTTGTGTGGATGTGTTATAATAAGTAAATAAATAACTATAATAAGTGCAGCAACTATGCCTGTTGGCAAATGCGGTTAAGATAGTTCCATAATTTAAGAATTTTCTAGCCCACCAACACGGCATTATTCTTATGGTTAAATACACATCATTGAATAGTTTCGATGATTAATTCTATATTGTATTTGCATGCCGCTGTGTTGGCGAAACTTGCTGAAAATATCCTCTATGTACAGTGTTTCTGGCAAATAAAGACATTCATTCATTTATAAAATACAGTATTAATTTAACGTAATTACCTGGTCTTAGCATATCAAAAATATGTTTTCGAAGTTTCCTAGATGGTCTCTTATCAAATTCTGCTTCCATGAACACATCGAAAGTCATGATAGTTCGATCACTGTTCACTAGTCGAATCTTTTGTGCAGCTCTTGGAGTATCATCAGCGATCGATGAGACATCATGTTGCATAAATATTTCATTTTTTTTCCTTACTTTGATTTTCACATTAAGTGGTGTACTTTGTGAAATGCTAGTGGCTTCGATTAATTGGTTTTTGGGAACAGCTTCTACCTCAAATGCTAAATTTTGTACGATTTGATCCATGACTGCTTGGTGGTTATTCATATTGACGAAAACTAGAAAAAAAGCCAATTAACTCTAGAAATCTAGATCGACTGGTTCTTCCTTTTAGTCGTCGCAATCGCGACTGCCGAGCGTGGGGTTCATGTTTCAACCCAAATTTTGTTACATCTTTCATTAGGAAGTAGGTAGTAACAGCCCCAAGTAATGATTCCGTGATTCGTGCCCGGACTTACAACAGTGCCTCTACCTCTTACTACCTATTCAGTGTCATATGATGTTAAATGCAGTTCCTTTACATAAACGGAAAAATTAACCTGGAGTAAAAGGATACACAAAATGCAGTATAAATAACATTTAATAAATTCTCAATTTATCCATCAAACACAATCTTATAGACAGCACGATTTGATTTTCTATTTTCTGCAGAGATCGCCATTTCTGGACCACTGCTGGTGGACACAGTACTAACCGTCATACATTGATTTTCAGGTTGTTTGTTAAATTCTATACCGAGCGCAGTGCATTTACGTTTTATATCATTAAACCACATTTTCAGCGGTAAAATTTCTTTTTCGATAAATCGTACATATTCTACAACTCTCATTTCCGGTGGAGTTCTGCACAGTAACCTTAATTTCTTTGGTGATTTTTGTCTGGTTACATCAATAAATGTAGAAAGTGCTTGATTATCGTGGGACAAATCACTCGGTGAGCTAATACTCCCCAGCAGTACTAAGTCTCTTTGAGATTCATGTATCTTACAAGTCACAGATTTGGACGACACAATTTTATTAACGTACGGAGTTTCATGAGTATTAACTGAACATATCGGGGATAAACTTAGCCATCGTGTGGATTCATGCTTTATAAAACCCCTTGCTGTTACCGTTTTCATTACAACGTTTCTATGCTCTACAGTATCGCCATATATGGGATACACGTTTTCTGTATTTGTTATTTTGTCTAACGATTTGTCATACGGATCTACGTTTAGAAATTGTTTTCGTTTCTTTGTTTTAGCATTTACTGAAAAAAAAAAGAAAATATAAAAAGTACCTCAAGTGATCACGATGTATTGGAAACCAAAATTGCGCAATTCTTGTTAATTTATCAACAATAGTGGTATAACATTGTCTTAAGGGGGACACGCCAGGGTTGCAAATTTTCTTACGTTTTTAGCAATTTGCAGGGCATTTTCAGGCTGTGTTAGCTGCCGTAACCTGTAGTCTTTACAGAATTATAAACATTAAAATCATCAATTCAAGCCTCAGTTCTATAATCCCATTGAATGATTATTTCATGAAAAAGTCGTTCAGAGACGTCACGCGTCACAATGAACCATAATTGTCGAGTATTGCGCAGTTTTTAGTTGTCCGTATAAGCGCATCTTAATACCTTTGTTGCCCATGATTTTTGTTTTAGTCTGTTTCTTTTCTAAATCTTCTGCAAGCTGCAATATAGTCTGTGTCGTGTCGTGCGAAATAGGTAGGATCGAATCGTTAGTAGCATGTTTGCTTGCATCCGGTAAATCATGAATATAATGTTCCTTGCTCGTACAGTACAGACATTTTTTACATATTAGCGTATCGCTTATTATTTTTGTAACGTCGCCGGAGCCAAGGCAACCATGCATTGAATTTGAAGATGTTAGTAATAAATCGACGCAGGAGTGGTATGTTTTGACGGTGGCATCACTATAATCATGTATAGCTTCCCATTTCTGCAGAACGACTTTGTACGTCATGGGGATCATATATTCTATTATATTGCTTTTTTGTCTCCAAATGAATTTGTCTAAGTTTTGTATACATGATACTTCAGGCACTATTACCAAGCAACACTTAGAATTATTTTTAGTTTTTTTATGGATGAGGGGTTTGAATTTAATTCCTAGACATGCTGTTTCCATTTTCAATTAAAAAAGAAAACAAAAACCTGAAAACATAAAAGAAATATAATAATATTCGACTTGGGGATTGATTTGTGTTTGGAGTTGAAGATTGTAACTTTTCTTTTTTCTGGTGGGAAATCATCAAATAACTTCTCCCGCTCTGGGTGGAGCAGGAGGGCGTGTCAGACTGTTACTGACTAAAGTGTGCCAGGGGCCGTGGTATCTCTTTCGAACAACCCGCACCCCTGGCAGTCATCGGCCCTTGCGGACCCCACTAGTTGGCGCTGACATCTCTTTGAGGCGCGCGTGGAACACAACGCGCCGTCGACCCGGGCTTGGTCCTTACCGGAGAGCGAGCTACCCATTACTCGCCGTCCGCAAGCCCGCGCCTACGGTGGCCGGGAATCAGCCTGGGATTCCCAACGCCCAGGGCGTCTCCTGCGGGGACTAAGGCCGTGAAGGCGCATATGCTGCCTCTCCCTCACGTGCGCCGCCACCCTCTTCGCGAGCATTACTACTTCGCAGAAGGAGGTGACGGTTATCCATGCACTCTCGCTCCATACCAGGCCCGGATGCGACAGATCGCCGCCGCCAATCGCCTCCACGAGGACACGGCCGTGCTCCGCCCAAGCCGGGCAGACCTCCACCGTATGCTCCACCGTGTCCTCAGGGCGATCTTTGCTGTGGAAACACCCGGGCGTTTCCTCCCGCCTTATCCGAAACAGGAACCTCCCGAAACAACCGTGTCCGGTGAGGACCTGCGTCAGGCGGAAGGTGAGGACGCCATGCCGCCTCTCAAGTCACTCCTCAAAGAGGGGACTTACCGCCGCAATCGTGGCGTGCCCAAAGATTGTTACTGACTTGTCTTTCTTTGGGCTTATTAAATAGAATTGATTGATATCTGGCAAATGACCCAAGAGCTAGATTGACCCGACACTATACTAAAGACATCCCGGACGGCAGCTTGTACGAGATTAGGATGGCTCTGAAGCAGCTCAAAAACAACAAGGCGCCGGGGTGATGACGGAATTACGGCTGAACTCCTAAAGGCCGGTGGGAATCCCGTTCTTAAGGCCCTCCAGAAGCTGTTTGATTCCGTCATAATGGAGGGCAAAACGCCACAGGCATGAAACAAAGGTGTGGGGGTACTTTTCTTTAAGAGGGATGACAATGCCCTTCTTAAGAATTATAGGCCCATCTCACTTCTGAGCCATGTCTACAAGCTGTTCTCCAGAGTCATCACGAACCGTCTAGCGCGCAGGTTTGACGACTACCAGCCTCCCGAACAGGCCGGGTTCCGTAAAGGCTTTAGCACAGTAGACCACATACATACGCTGCGGTAGGTTATACAGAAGACCAAAGAGTATAACCTGCCTCTATGTTTAGTGTTTGTGGTCTACGAAAAAGCCTTCGATTCGATCGAGACATGCGCTTTACTGCAGTCCGTCAAACGGTGCCAGATCGACTATCGGTACATCGAGGTGTTGAAGTGTCTGTACGAAAACGCCACTATGTCAGTCCGACTCCAGGACCAGATCTCGAAACCTATCCTTCTGCAGCGAGGTGTTAGACAGGAAGACGTTATCTCTACGAAACTCTTCACTGCTGCACTGGAGGATATCTTCAAGGTTCTGGACTGGCAAGGGGCTGGCATCAACATCAATGGCGAGTACATCACTCACCTTCGGTTTGCCGATGATATAGTTGTCATGGCTGAGACCATGGAGGATCTCAGTACAATGCTCGATGACCTCAGTAGAGCTTCCGAAAGAGTGGGTTTTAAAATGAACAGGGACAAGACAAATGCCCGTGTAACACCCACTCTCATGACAGTCGGAGGCGCTGCACCCGAAGTTGCGGACGAGTACGTTTATCTAGGACAAACTGTCCAGTTAGGTAGGTCCAACTTCGAGAAAGGGGTCAATCGTCGAATCCGACTCGGTTGGGCAGCGTTCGGGATGCTTCGCAATATCTTCTCGTCCCACATACCGCAGTGTCTCAAGATGAAAGTCGACCAGTGCGTGTTGCAAGTGATGACATATGGAACCGAAACGTGGTCGCTCACAATGGGCCTCATAAGAAGGTTTAAAGTCACCCAAAAGGCAATGGAGAGGGCTATGCTTGAAGTTTCCCTGCATGATCGAATCAGGAATGAAGAGATACGCAGGAGAATCAAGGTAACCGACATAGCCCGAAGAATTGCCAAACTTAAGTGGCAGTGGGCAGGGCACATTGCCCGCAGAACAGATGGCCGATGGGGCCGAAAAGTTCTGGAGTGGCGACCGCGCACCGGAAGACGTAAAGTTGGAAGGCCTCCCACAAGGTGGACCGATGACCTTGTGAGGGCCGCAGGAGTCCGCTGGATGCGGGAAGCCCAGAACCGGTCGAAGTGGCGGAGCTTGGGCGAGGCCTATGTCTAGCAGTGGATGTCTTTCGGCTGAAATGATGATAATGATGATTGATATTCATTTAGTAAAAACAAGTTGAAATTAATTTATAATGTTTGCAAATATTTTTATAATTCATAGATAATTATTTTGCAAGTAAGTACTTATTGAAGTTAGGAAACTTAGGTCAAAAATTCCGGATCTCATTAAGGAGCTTATTCATACATTTTTAAATTGTAATATCCGTATGATGTACTTAGTAAAGAGTATTCTATATAATGTCTGATTGAAGGTATTGCCATAGAAAATAAATCGCGCAGCCGATATAGAAGGCACTTGAAGATTTTTTTAAAGTTACCGTTTTGTTGAGCGTAATCAACATCACACATACACGTGAAATTCGTATCTATGTGTAGGTACTAGTCTGGCTCAATACACTGGTGTGAAAAATTCTGTCTAAAACCCAGTCTCCACAGAAACGTTGTTCCTGCAAGAAACACCGTTTTTCCCAAAATCAGTATACCTACTGAATGTCTAGTTTTTGACACAGCGCGCTGCATGAACTTAATAATAAGATGATCAGTAGAACTCTTCTGGTTTGTTCTGATTCTGAGTAGTTATTAAATTAACTAATATATATGTTTTCATTTTGCACTTTTACTTTGCTTCAGCTTAGGTACCAAATATAATCTGAGCCAAATATTTAATGTGGTCAACTTACCAGAAAATATATCCTAAAAGTTATATCGTAAAAGTATTTTTAAACACATAATTTATATCGTCAATAACAATATTATTGTAAAACTAAAATTTTGACGTCATTTTCGTAACAAATTACTAAATTAACCTATAATTTTATGTTTTTTTTTTCGTTTTAATGTCATAGAATTGAGGGACGCAAAGTAGGTTGTATATCTTTTAGTAGCTAGGTAAAAAATTCATAAAAAGACCACAATGGAGTAATTTCAATTTCTTGTTTTGCTATTTAAACTTAAAATTACTATAGAAGATGGGCGTCATTAATTATGTTTCTTATTGTAGGAAAAACTATAATTTGTTGATTCGCATTAATTACCTAGTAAGGACTGAGGCAGGCAGATTATTTATTATTAACTAGCTTTTTCTAGCGGCTTCGCCCGCGTGGAGGTCAAAAATTACCCCACGGGACCGTACTTTCGGGATAAAAAGTATACTATGTGTTAATCCAGGTGTTTCATCCAAATCCGTTCAGCCGACCCACGCACAACGGACTGAATGGGAGTCTAAGTGCGGAAAAGGGAGTCCCATCATCATCATCATCCGTTCAGCCGTTTTTGCGTGATTAAGTAACAAACATCTAAACATATAAATATCCAAACATCTAAACATACAAACTTTCACATTTACAATATTTGTAGGATTCTGATCGCTTAGTAGGTAAGTAATAGAAAGCCCGAACATGAATTAAAACGCTGTTTCGTGGTATTCATCGTCAATGTAGAACATTAATTTGATTCAATGACGACTCTATTGCGTGTCGTTAGAAATTATTGTTAGTTTCGATAGAAATAGAATAATAATAATTATACTTGTCTGCTTTGGAAATATTTGAATATTAAGTAGATGCCTACAATAATACCTTAAGATACGTGTGACTTAATTTCACGCCGTGCAATAATGGACTACTTAAGTCACTCGTATCGTATACTATTTTATAGCACGTGTGACAGAAACGTCCGACTTAAGTGCGGGCTTAGGTCACACAGTGCTTTAAAGACATTACCTCATTACTTACGATAAATGGGACAAAGCTAACAACATTAACATCTACTTGGTATTACTTATGGGCCATGGGATCCATCTCCTTTCTATGTCTCGAAATCGTGCGTCACACGCCCAAAGCGATATATTAAGCTTGATGACGAAACTGGGGGTCTACTCTTTAACCACGAAGTCCGTAGTTTCAGCTGAAGTTACGGGCATTTCCAGTAAGAAACCATCAAACTAAGAATGTATGACAATGTGATTTGGCAGTTGTCTTTACTCCCGAGTTCCGATACTTTTTTGCCCGTCCGAAAAAGTTCATAGATCGGGAGTATGGTTCACTTCGAAGTATCGAACTACTTTCGGACGGTCCCGTATCTTCGTTGATGAACTTACGAGAGTAGGCGGCGGTGATACATGGGCTCACAGTTTTTCTATGGCGTCTCTTCTGATAGCCTCTCTACAGTGTCTTAAATCTCTTTGAGTACCTACTCCCTTAATTTTGCACTATTGCCTAACAAGGGTGGTCTAGAATTGCTTATAGATTTGATGCATATTGTATGTAGGTGGATAATTACTTAACTAAGGTAACCGTGTATCGTTGATATAACGAATTCAAGCGCGGTCGACTAACTTTGGGGGATGAAGAAAGAAGTGGTCGCCCTTTGGCGGCTGTTACGGAAGAAAACGTGCTAGCAGTGAAAAAATTAATCCATGACAATAGGCGCACCACGCCTCTTCAACCTGTATATTGATGGTCTGATTGAGGAGCTCAGCGGCACTGGTTTCGGATGCTCGGTAGACGGAACATGCATAAATAACATAAGTTACGCTGACGATATGGTGCTGTTGAGTCCCTCAGTCAGAGCTTTAAGGTGTCTTTTGAATATTTGTGAGGCGTATTCGGAGGCTCATGGGCTGAGATATAACGCCAAAAAAAGTGAATTTATGATATTTAAGGCGGGAAAAAAACAATATCGTGCGCCCGTGATCACTCTTTGCGGCACACCACTTTCTCAGGTGAGTAAGATTAAATATCTTGGTCACTGGGTCACCGATGACGCATCGGATGATATGGACATTGAGAGGGAACGAAGGGCGCTGTCCGTGCGGTGTAATATGCTCGCTCGTAGGTTCGCACGTTGTACAAGAGACGTAAAAATTACTTTATTCAAGTCGTACTGCCAGACACTGTACACGTGCGGGCTGTGGGTGAATTATACGCATCGCGCGTATAGTGCCCTTCGCGTCCAATATAACAATACCTTCAGGGGAATGCTGGGGCTGCCGCGGTGGTGCAGTGCATCTGCCATGTTCGCAGAAGCGCGCACACAGGATTTCTTCGCTGTGATGCGCACGCGCTGCGCTTCTTTATTGAGTCGGATGCGGATCACCTCTAACGTTCTCCTGAAGACCTTATCTGAACGGTGGGATTCACCAATGCTGCAGGTGTGGATGGGGTGGCACTCTCTTCGCAACAGGAGATGAGTGGTTCTCCATTCATGCCCGTTTAGTTTTAATATTTTGCGTACTAACATTAGTTTTTAAGACTGTAATACTAACAAAATGGAACCTGATTTCCGAATTAAACGATTATTATTATTATAGGCGAGTTACGTATCAAGAGATTCAGCACATACTGCAGGTTGGGTCGGGAAGCCTTCACGAAATTCTACACGTGCATCTTCGCGTGAGGAGGATAGTTTCACGCTGGGTGCCGCACAACCTCACCGATGCTCAGAAGCAGGCCCGGGTGGCTCGTCTCGGTGGGTTTACGACATCATTACAGGTCTTGGAGTCTTGGATTTAATAATACGATCCAGAAACGATGCGCCAGTCGACGGTCTGGGTGTTTCTAAATGAATCAACGCATACCAAAGTGAAGTGATCTAGAAGCGGGGGGAAGATTTTGATCGCGAGCTTTTTCAATTTGACTGGCTACTTGGTGTCAATTCCTTTACGGAACCAAGGAAGCATCAACCAAATGCAAACAATGCAAATGCAAATACAATGCAATGTATACTACCAAATGCTTGGCAGAAGTTTTCTCGGTTGTGAGCAACAAGCGACCAAACAGGGCTCCGCGGGCTACTGCTCCACCACGACAACGCGCCTTCGCATACTGCGGTCAAAACGTGGGACTTCCTGGACAGCACGCCGGTCAAACTCCTGAGTCACCCTCCTTACAGCCCTGACCTAACACCGTGTGACTTCTTTTTATTCCCGAAAATAAAAAATCTGCTAAAAGGGGTACAAGTTTCGTCGCCGGAAGATGCGCTGTCTGTGTTCGAGCAGGCTGTAAACGAGATGTTTGCGGCGGACTGGAAAAAGTGTTTCGAAAACTGGTTCAGACGTATGAAACTTTGTATAGAGGCTAGTGGAGAGTACTTTGAAAAGATTTAATAAAAAAATATTTGCCTATATTTTTTTTTAGTTTCGCAAATCTCTGAATGTCCCAAATATGTATATATAGGTATAATCTGAATCTCAAAAACGGCTCCAACGATTTTCATGAATTTTTTAGTATGCAGGGGGTTTCGAGGGCGATAAACTGATCTAGGTTTCATTTTTAGAAAATGTCAAACAAAAAAAAAACCGAGCAAATCTCGGTAATACCAGATATTTATATTAAAAGAGAAATGTAGGTAAATATAGCTATATGTCTTCCGGATCATCAAGGTCATCCAGATATTATTATTTTATCCACCTACATGCATGCAGATAGCTAATCCTTGCTTATATTATAAACGCGATGTTTGTATGCATGGATGTATGGATGTTTGTTACTCTTTCACGCAAAAACTATTGAATGGATTTTGATGAAATTTGGCATACAGATAGAATATAACCTAGATTAACACATAGGATACTTTTTATTCCGGTAGTACGTTTCCGCGGGTGAAGCCGCGGGCGGAAGCTAGTTATAACTACCTATGTTAATCTTCAGGACAGGTATGTTTACAAATTGCTTGTCACTGTGTTGACCAAACAAGCAGAAAGATAATGATGATAATGGACTATTTTATAGCCTTTATCTTTACAGATTATCAGGCAATGTAGTAAGTACCTACCTAAGTATTTATTATAACTAGTTGTGGCTCGCGGTTTCACCCCCCTAGCTCGGCTCCTATGGGTCGTAGCGTGATGTTATGATCCTATACGCTTGCCCAACAATTGGGCTATCAACTAGCTCTCAAATTCTACTAGTAGTTCCAGAGATTAGCGCGTTCAAACAAACGAACTCTTCAGTTTTCTAAACGAATGTTATACAAAGATCTGTTTTTTAATCGACTTAAAAAAAGGAGGAAGTTCTCAATTCGACTGTATTTTTTTTAATGTTTGTTAGCTCAGAACTTTCTACTGAGTGAACCGATTTTGATGATTATTTTTTTTATTTGAAAGCTGGTGCTTTCTGTATGGTCCCATTTAAATGTCATATAGATCTGATGATGCGTTTCGGAGACAGACAACGGAACTCTTCAAAAAATGACAGCAAATCAACCACAATTGCTGCTATCGCATAAATATGCATTGTTTTTAAGGATGATGACATTTCGAATTAGTGTGGGGTAGGTACTATAACTAAAAAGGCAAAATTAAATCTTTTTTCAAAAAAAAAACAACCGACTTCCAAAAAAACACTACAAAGTGAAAAATAACTTTAATTTCGGAAGTCGGTGACTGGTGACATGAAAATTAAAATACATTTCCAAAGTCACCGACTTCCGAAATTAAAGTTATTTTTCACTTTGTAGTGTTTTTTTGAAAGTCTGTTTTTTTTTAAGTTTTTTTTGTGTGTGTTTGTTACACTTTCACGTTAAAATGGCTCAATGGATTAAGATGAAATTTGGCTCATGGGTAGGCCGTGACTAAGGGCATATGATATATATTATCCTGAAATTCGCACGGGATCGAGTTTTTTGATGGTGAAACTGCAGGGCGCAGCTAGTATTATAAATTTGTATAGATGTGGAAAAGATTTTGCAAATAATCCTTCATTACGCCTTTTTGTTTCTGTTTCAGAGTGTTCCATCCAATATGACTTGCTTGATATTATCTCTCGTTACGTTTTAATTTGTTCAATGATGTGAATTATTTAATCGTCAATGATAATGTGATACTTATGTTTACGTTTGTCTGGCTCACGCGTAACGGGCCCACGTGGAGGCGATCGGCGGCGGCGATCTCTCGCGTCCGGCCCTGGTGCAGGCCATGGTATGGAGCGAGAGTGAATGGTTAGCCGTCACCTCCTTCTGCGAAGCAGTAATGCTCGCGAAGAAGGAGGCGGCGCACGTGAGGGAGAGGCAGTATATGCGCCCTCACGGCCGTAGTCGCCGCGGGAGACGCCCTGGGCGTCGGGAATCCCAGGCTGATTCCCGGCCACCGTAGGCGCGGGCTTGTGGACGGCGAGTTAAGGGTAGCTCGCTGTCCGGTAAGGACCAAGCCCGGGTCGACGGCGCGTTGTGTTCCACGCGCGCCTCATAGAGATGTCAGCACCAAATGGTGGGGTCCGCAAGGGCCGATGCCTGCCAGGGGTGCGGGTTGTTCGAAATAGATACCGCGGTCCCTGGCACACAGGCAACTGAGGGAACACGGGTGGGTTTTAGTCAGTAAAAGTCTGACACGCCCTCCCGCTCCACCCAGAGCGGGAGAAGTTATTTGATGATTTCCCACACAAAAAAAAAAGCGGTACACGTGCGTATCGCACCTTTAGAGACAAGCCGTTATTAAACGAAAAAACTCTTAAATTAAAAAAAATGCACAGCTCTTTTGAAATAGATTTGAGCACATTCAAAGTAAAATATGTTATCGTTTTGTCTCACTATTAATATTGTCTGTACGGAAACAGAATACTAAAATAACAACTCATTAAAAAGTTAGGAGCCAACAAAGATTCGTTTTTCTTGCTAATTTTACTTAACTTTGGGCGTGTATTTGTAATAAAAGAAGTGTAAAATCTCCAAAACCAAGTCTGTACCGACAAAGTTCAATTACCGAAAAGTTTAATAAACTTTATTGGTCATTGATTTATGCATTGGCTTTTTCATAAAACCCGATCTTCCAAAGGACTTTTCTTAATTTTTTCGCGAATTTTTTTACTATAAATGATCCTGCATCTCACTTAATAACGTTGTGCGTGTAGACTAGCATCTAACTGCTCATCGCTGATACTATCTCTGTCGGACACGAAGCCTGGTGAGACAGCGTGATTTTTAGCCAGGCCCACCAGTGAGTTCGCGCCCGCGACTGCCTCACAGAGAGCGTTCGCCTGTTAAGTATGTAATGTACCTAGCCTTTATCTGCGACTGAACCGTGTTACTTCTATCTACTTAACTATATCATCATTCATCATTCTCCTGTCCTTATCCTAATTTATTTGGGGTCGCGGCCATCATTTCTTTTCTTTCATACTTGTCTATTATTCGTCATCTCGGTAAGTCACCCCTTTTCGAACCATATCATCATTTACACAGTCCGTCCATCGTTTCTTTGGTCTCCGATATAGCCATCGACATTAATACTCAAAAATTTCCTCACGACATTTTTGTCATTCCTCCGTATCTCATGCGCATACCATGGCAGCTTTTAAGTTGCTGGTGCCTCTTTAAGACCTCCTCTTATGTACTCATTTCTTATTATATCCATTCGTGTAACAACACAGAGGGATGCCTCTTAGCATTCTCATGTCAGCTGCATGCAATTTCATTCATCCCTTTTGTGGCTCAACATTCTGACCCTGTTTTATATAATACTTGCTTTTGCCCGCGGCTTGGCCCACGTGAATGTCGGAAAATATCCCACGGGAACGTACTACCGGGATTAAAGTACCCTGTGTTAATCCAGGTAGACAATGTCTTCTCACACTGCTTATCATAGTATCCGAGGTGCGGCACGCGGATTTATATATTATGCTTGCTGGAGGATAACAAATCCTAAAATCTAACAATAGTCCCGGAATACCTACATAACGGCATTTTTCCACCATACTGCGATCGCCAACCCGTCTGCCAAGAGTGGCGATTATGGAAAAACCTCCTCTTTGGGGGAGGCCTATGTCCAGCAGTGGACGTCTTTCGGCTAAAATGATGATGATGATCGTGACATAACGGAACGAAAAATTACCTACTTGCATGCCAGGCAACTTTAAAATGAAAATATTAAATCCTCTTTATTCTCTATAGTTACGTCCGAAACTTGGGCTGAGCGATGATGAGTAAGTAAGGGTTTTTAAGCGCCTAGGGGATGATCTTACAAAAATGCCAAAAGGCTTCTAATACCAATTTTATGGGTTACCTATATAAAGCAATATAATATAATACTTTACAAAGTAAATATTCATGTCCTGATTTAAATAAAATTCATCAACGTCGATGTGTATATATTTACGGGTTTCCTATACAAATTTTCTATCCCCTATTTTAACCTCTTCTGGGATGATTTTTCAAAAACGCTGATACACAAAACTAACGGGTTTCCCATTTATACTTTCGTCCCCTATTTTACGCCCTCAGGGGCTGATTTCCTAAAAACCCTGAAACACGTGGTTTTTAATTTTTAATAAGAATGATAATCACCAATTTTCATGGTTTAAACTACAAAAATGACGATTTTTCATACAAACGTTCATCCCCTATTTAACTCCCAGGGGTTGAATTTCGAAAAGTCCTTCCTTATTCCATGTCTAAATTAAAAAGGGAACCTCTGTGCAAAATGTCAGCTTTCTAGGTCCAAGGGTTTGGGCTGGGTGTTGATGAGTCAGTCAGACAGGACTTTTCTTTTTATTTAAATAGATACTTAGATAGATATAACTTATCCTACTGGTTTCAATTATGTTTCTACACTACCTTGCAGCTGATGGCCTGCGCAGTATACTTGCAAAGCCCTAGCCGTTACAGAGGAATCTTGGATTGTTTTACAGGCGAATGATTCGATTCTGGTGAATGAGGGAGCGCCTAAAGCGAACGCTGTGTCGATTAAATGAAATAAAACGACAACATAATTAATTCTCTTTTTAATTTCCAAAACTCTCGCTACTTCGCAATACTTACATCACCATCAATTGTTTTAAATATAATTTTTACAAATTTAAATTTTACGATATGCGACAATAAGTTATTGCTCCTAATATTTATTACTAAATTCCTGAATTATCACTAAGCACTCGAATAATTTTGGTAAGAAGAGAATTTACAAAGGAAAATAAGCTTTTTGTAAAAAATTATAAAAGGAAACAAATCTCGATCACAGTTTTGTTTTTCATCAAAAATGTACAAACGGAGGCATTGCTAAACATTTAAGTAGTTACTGATCTTTTGTACAATAATTCCTTTTGCTTAATTTAATTAGTAATGTACTAATTCATGGGCAGTTTCCTTTACAACAGTATACATTAATTTACTTTTAAAACTATGATAATTTATAGTGTGTTCGCCACAGTCTCGGACGTGGTCTCTTAATAGCTAGGTAATATTCTAACTTCAAATGACAAAAAATATTCACGAATAACATATTTACAGACTTAATATTATTAATTATTTTTTATTACATTGGAATTATTATAAATTATATTGGAATGACACAAATAACCCTGTATTAAGGTCTGCCAAATGAAATATGATATACAACTTTATTAAAATTAACTCCGAATAAAAGGACCATTTCAGTCATAGCACTTAGAATGTAATAATTATGATTGATGCGTCTGTAAAATATTATTATCTTCTATTGTCTAAAACGTTAATTTTGATTAACGTTTTAGACAATAAACCAAAGAAATAACGAATTTGACATCTATAAAATATATTATAAAGACTTGAAACAGAGTAACCAACGAACATAACTGGCGAAATGTAGGTGTACTGATAGCCACCTCTGCCATACACTTCGGGGATTACAGGCGTGATGTTCTGATATGTTGAAAAAGAGCTATTTAAGAAATGGGAAGCACATAAAGATAAATTACATAGGAAGGTACTTAATCTAATTAAAGTAAGTGTATTTTATTACACACTATATTTATAAGATTATTTACTTCACACTAAGGACTAGATTTTTGAGATCATTCTGAAAGCCAATTTCGTTCAATACGATCTATTTTATGCTTAAATTACAGGGAAATTATTTATTACTAATATTGACGATGAAATGGAAATGTTTAGGTACAAATAATATGAATAAGTTGTCCATTTCGTAACTGACTGACATGCTAGATTGGACCGACACCTATTTAATTGTTGAAAATCCTTCTAGTTACTAATTTATTATTACTAATTAATATTCTATGATTACATACTTACATTTATAAACTGATTGAGGCAAGATTTATATTAGTCGTACATACAGATATTGTTGAATATTTTACATTTTATATACGACATCATGCTAAAAACCATATAACACTATTAATATTGCATAATCGTCCCAACTATATTGACACTTTCGTGAACAATTTAACATACAAGCTTAGCCCTATTCAAATTTGTAACTTCCATCGTGCTCTGACTTACCCCTTTTTGGGGTAAATTCATTCTGTGTTTGTTCCACATTCAATTAAGTAATTATATTTTTTAAATATAACATGTTCTGATTAGTAGAATTAAATAAGAGATTTATTAACCGTAAATTATTTATTTAGAGGCAAATGAGTGTTAAATTAATACAACAAAGAAAATATCTCTCTATTTCCCTGTAAAGTTTCCTCTCTGATTTCGTACGAGCTTAAAAGAAGATATAAAGATTTCTTTAAGAAATGAATTAAAAATGAAGACACTAATTTTGTGTTGGCAAAATTGTAGCAAGAACTGCCATGAAAATGCCATTAAATTTTACACAAAAGTAAGATGAGGCTACTAACTCAATGTGGAATAAACACTAGGCCTTACAACTAAACACCAAAATGTTCATTCGATGCCACAATTCACGAGTAACGTTCGCAGCATTGTCGTAAAACAGATACCATTTCAAGCTATGGGTAACTTCTACAACACATCTAAAAATTATTTACAGGATTCAGATATTTTTTCAAAATTGTGTGATCTACACGCAGGTAAATCTTATTTTAAATCTCCTGTATGTACCTACACCAATACCAGTGTTGTTCAAATGTTCTGCTATGTTGCTGAAAAAAAAAGTTTTAAACAATAAACCTTTTTAAAATATTTTTCAGCCTTAAGTTATAATAGAACATCATCCAACATTGGTTCTTCGGTACCTACAGAAGATATTTAAAATGTCATTCGAAAAAAAGGAATACAGAACCCACATGATTTTAATCGAGCATTAATTTGCATTAATAACGATTTTCCTGCTTGGAAAGCTTAAAAGAACTTGCTGTTGGATTTTAGTCAACTTAATTATAAAATATGGTTTATTAAAATGTTGATAAAAGGTATGAAATTAATGAGGCATGTTCTGTATTTATTTTTTTCTTCAAAGTCTATTGAAACAAAGGGGTATCAGGGTAAAGGCTTCTCCTACACACTATGCCAGCGGCCATGCCGCCAACAAGCCCTGCGGCATAGGTACTCGGTTTCTGGGGCAAGTCCCGGCGGCCTAATAACACCTGTAATTTTATGTATTACCAGGAAGACCAGCATTATGTTAACAAGTGCAGTTGAAGTATGTATATTAAAACAAACTTGTCTGAGTTACTTCCCTAAACATAAGTTATTAGTAAATAAATAATAAAGTAGAAGAATAGAAATTAGATAAAAAGTGGGAGCCCCACCCACTGGATGAATGGTGATGGAAAACAGAAAGATAACGTATGAAGCATGGAAGTACGAGAGGCATGTAAGCGAGAACTAATATGGAAGAGGTTAATATACAGAATAGGCGCCAATCATGTTGGCGAAACTAGACCGGAAAAAAAATACACCAGCAGCAAAACAAAAACCGGCATAGTGTGTAGGAGCCTTTACATTACAATACGGGTTATTTTTAATTGGCAACCAAAACTCGGCAGACACTATGTGTATCGATTACTAAACATGATGAAAACAAAAAATAATAATAATTTTACGGTTTTTTTTGTGGGCTCATCGACTGCAGTTATTGTAATCACTTTAAAAATATATTTTTTTTGTGTAAGCTTCACAGACGTGATGGTTATCGATATAAAAATAGGACAAAACAAAATAAAACAATATTTCTCAACTCATACTTCAAGTAACATAACAGAACCCCTAGTTATTTTTTTATTTTATTGTGTTTAGTTATCGATACGCACCGCGTCTGCGGAGTTTAGCTAGCCAATTTCAAATAACCTTGTATTTAGAATTCAGATCTACTTGACTACAATGCTAATAAACGTTAGGTATGAGAAGCAACATCGCGATATCATCCAACCTTGTCATCACGCCCTCTTTACCACACACTAATCACCACAGACCAACCAAATAATACATCGAAAATATAAGGTACTTACTACATTATCTTGATACGGGAACTATTATTATGAAATGCATTCAATATTATAGACTATCATTAAAAGTACTGTCACACTTTAGTACCTACTCATTCATTCTGCTCCGCTTTGATCTTATGAAACACAATTTAGGTACATTAATTTATGACAGCAGTTTGATATCTTTGCGTAATTTTCTTTTGTTCGACCCTGTTTAAATTCGACCTGCCTGGCCCTGTACAAGGCACAATCGTGGACAATAGCGGTGCACTTTTCACAGTTTTGACTTTACCAATAAGTTTGAAAAGTGGTCGATCGCCAGATCTACGATGGTACATTTGTATCTTCTTTAACTTATCTTTATAAAATAAAGTCGTTTTACAGGGAATATTTTTTGGACACACTGAATGCACTACGCATAAACCATGCGTAGTGCATTAATATTATACTACATAGTTATAATAAAGAAATCTCAATGTTTCGTCAAGGCGTAAAACCGAACGAAGGGCGGGTCGCAAGTTATATATCTTAATCTACAGAATTAATCAAACATTTCTATACCAAAATGACATCGGCACTAAAATTTAAATTATTTCAGGATTATATGTTGAATATATATATACATGCATATATACAGGAAAAGTTATTATTCAGTGCACAAACTTTAACCATAAATTCAGCATACCATTCTAGACCCCCCAGCCACGAAATTTTTCGTCGGTTTTAAAAACTTTTCCTGTATATTAAATATATAAAGAAGCCTCCATTTTTTTGAGTTCTCTTTTAGGTAGGGCTCATTGTATTCTTGAATAAATTTACTGAATAAAAATATTAGGAATTTATCTTGAGTAATGATACGATCCATTACTAACCATTATATTTTTTTTACAAACTTTTTTTTATGTATGTGAACTGTGTGTGAAAATGCAATTAAATTGTTTCCATTTTTTCAGACGCATTTTAAGAAAGAAATGGAGATTTTAGTTAGATAGTAGTCGTACTACATTAAAACTTGGTTTTCCAATTAATTTGTATAAATAAGAATTTTATTTCTGATTCAAATCAAAGTATTTTAGTGAATTAACCTACTTCTTTATTACGTATAATGTCAATGCGATTCTTTCAACAAAAATGTATTGAATGTTAGCTACTTGACACAACTAGCTGAAAGCTAACTACCACGTGGTGACCCTGCATTTTTTTTTAATTTTTCATTGACAGCGTATTTTCTGATTTCGTGAGGAAATTGGTATTTGCTGCAAGTATAATTATATTCTGTTGAAAATTACCCATTCATACGATTTCATTCCTAATTACATTAAGTTCACCATCTGGACAACATCCGAACATTAAATATTGGCAGGTATAACGCTTCTACATGTCTAATTAGGTACACACTCCGTGCTAGGGTACTCTACAGTCAGTACGACAAGATTTGACCACAACTGGTCGATATAAAAAATAATTTTATATACAAACTTACTCTATGACTAGGATCCAAAGACTAGGTTCCACAGACTAGATTCAAATGACTAGAATCACTCATCCCCCGATAAATCTTTTGCTTAATTTTTTAATTTAAAAATAAATAAAGCGACGTTATCGGATTCTATTTAACATTATATCCTTAAATAATTATCACCTATTTACACGATTTTCCAATAGCATAATGACCATCTAGCAGAACTAATACATAACTATTTTATATTATACTTAAACGCTAACTAACTCACGCACGAAACTGTAACGAATACACTGTAAACTGAATTCAACGTTTTATAGACCAAGGCAAAACACATTATAAACAATATAGTTATTACTGACTTTGAACAATAACACTGACCATATTTACTTTTAAACAACTTTAAATTTGAAGAAGGAATCGTTGATGCTTAATATCAAAGGTACCTAATTTTCACAGACAAAGTTAAGTTTTGGAAAAGATATTACCGATATTCAGAAATTGTGTACGATTGCTGAATAGGCAAACATACATTCGTTGTATAGAAAGTATATGATCTGTTATAAATATATTTATTGTATTACTTTCCATAAAATTTGTAAGGCGTAGCTAATTTGTGATTTACGATACTCCTCACTGCCACGTGTATTTGGTCACCTGCTGTTAAGATTTTTTTTTTTGAAAAAATAATATTATTAAAAACAATTTTTGGTTTTCATTTTATCGCTTAACAATTCTCGTTTATTGCGAAATAGTTTTAAATCAACATTGGAAGACTGCTGCCAAATTAAAAATAGCGATAAAACCACTTGTTACGAACCTTATCAATATTGGCCTTAATTGTCTTAACGTTGTACCCCACTTGGAAACCTCAAATGTCTCGCAATTAGCGACTCAAAACTTCAACATGATGGTGTCATCCTGGAAGACGCCCTTATTACATGCATCCGAGTGAAATGCGCTGAGGGGCGTTGGCGGGGCTCAGGTACACAGCCCAGAATTATCAACTAAAGAACGCGCTAACACATCAGCCGCCGCAATATCGCTCACTTTCCCTTCGAAGTGCCCTCTCACATGGAACATAAACTCCGCTTTCCCTGCAAACTCTTGTCTGCACATAAGACACAAGTGGTGTGCATGAGTGTGTTGTCTCTCTGGGGCATAGTGCGTGTGACCATGAGTGAAGTACGCCCCTCCTCCGCCTCCACCTCCCCCTTCGTTGACGACTGTTGCCGTAGACACAGATGCTGTCGCGATGCCGTGGCCGTTAAGAATCTGTTGATTCTGATTGTGGTGATGGAGCAGTTGTAGTTTCTCCTGATTTGATAAGTGCACCTTTTCTTGTTGCTGGAATGAGAAAAGAAAAATATTCAATCTTGATGCTTCATTTTAAAATTGGTCCTTCGATCCGGATCATAATTTTTGTACCTAACGGTTTTTTTTAAATGAGAATCTAAATGAATCTAAAACCTGATGTTGTGTGGCTTGCTGCATCTTGTCTTGTAGCAGCTTGGTATCGGGTAGGTGTGACTTGGCATGAGCGCTCCATTCATCCCTGGTGGCGAACAGTCTGCCGCACAGTTCACAGGACCAAGACACGACCATGCCTGCAGTCGCTGCTGCCACTGCAGCGCTTGCTGCACTCGTGTGAACCAGGTTTGTGTTCTGGATGATGAAAGATGTATTATTGTTTGAGCTTCCTACTTACATGTTTACTTTATTTTATGATTACTATTTTTTGTGAAGAGAATTGAAGCCTGGTGTGCTGTGCCTACGTTGCTTATTTTATTTGAAGAATTGACTAAAGCCATTCTAATTATATTCATGTTTACTAGGTACTTAAGGTTTGAGTAAAATGAATAAATCAAATAATGTATACTTACTAAAAATAAGAAATGTAAAGGTAGTAAGAATGTACGAAGGTCTAAGAAAATAAAATGCTACATACCCAGATGAAGAAATAGAAAATGCAGAAAAAGAAACGGCAACTCATAGTGTATTTCCATATATTTCTGTTAATGAATAGATCTACACTGTGAAACCACAAATATTAATTATAAAACAAATGTTTAAATGAAGGTTTTAATTCATGCTGACACATCGAGAACACCTACAAACCATGCCTTGAATTCTCTGTAGATTTACCGTAAAGTTGTGTCCAGGTACCTGGCACACCTGGATTGGCTGTTGGTGTGAGTGTTGTTGCTGTTGCTGCTGCTGTTGTTGTTGTTGCTGCTGTTGTTGCTGTTGTTGTTGCTGCTGCGCAACTGCGGCCGCTGCTGCTATTTCCGCCTGGCTTGGCTTCGTGTCCTCTTGCTTTGTTAGCTGCGGCTTCACGTCGTCTAATTTCAAAGCTGCGGAAATTAAAGGATCTTTAGGGAAGTAACCCAAATGGGTCACTTTGTTGTTCAATTAAACAATCTAGACTACACCTAAGAAAGCTAGGTACATAGACTTAATTTAATCAAGCAAAACGGAATTGTTACTGATAAACGTTCCAAAGATTTAAGATAAATCATGAAGGGCTAAAACTGTCTACGTAAGGGTCGGCCAAGATCGCGTTTTTAGCAATGAATGCGGTAAAATAAGCAATCAGAAGCTCAAATTACTGGGCATAAATAAAATAAAAAGATCTCATTCGCAAATCTAGTTTAACATTTTCGTATAGCTCTACACATAAAATGCTTCACTACCGTTAGAGACCTCACAACGGTAGTGATAAGATATGTCTTAAAATGCATCTATCATCACCATTACGAAGCATACTCACGTGGTATTGTGATGGTTCTTTTACCTAGAGGCGCTATGTTGGATGGCGTTATGTGTTTCAGTTTGTTCATATGTAGCACTAGTTTATCTCGTCGCGCGAATGCTTTATTACATACTTCGCAAACATACGGCTTTTCTCCTGTGGAAAGATAGAGTACTTATTTAGAAATCATATCTTCTGGGATTAATACATATAGTCACAAGAAATTGGGTTTGGGAATATTTGCTTCAAATTGCTAAAATTTCGGTTATTAGATAAAGAAACTAAAATCATGAGTGTTGTCTTAAATTTCTGCAGGTTGAGTCACAATTACTTCGTAAAAAGGAAGCGATCTCATCACGATTATGTATCAAATGACTGATTTCGACAAATTTAACGTTATCAAATGTTTCATAGGAAATGTCTACAGATATCAACCCACCTGTATGTATTCGCATGTGTATCGTCAACTTATCTTTACGAGCTAAGCCTTTTCCACAGACTGTGCACTCGAACGCTTTGCTACCTGAAAAATGTAACGAATCGTGTAAAAGATAAGTGTAATCCATTTACGAATGGCTAGTCTACGGGAATATTATTTTGCATTATGTAAATTAAGATGCACTATAACTAAAATAATAAATAAATTTATCTGAATAATAATGATAATCGCAAGGATGATCTAAAATGAATCTTTTGCGAAATTTATTTACCGTCAGTTGTAGAGCTAGTAGGTTTTATTGCTGGATGTTTTCTCACAGTAGTAGTCTGTAACGCTTTTAATCGTGTCCCCGGGTGCATCGACCCACCTTCTGCGTACGGTTCCGTGAAAGGAATCAAGTTTGGCCTCGGTATATTATGCGCGACTGCTTCTGGTGACCTGGCAAAATCAAACGAACTGTTTTATAAAAAAAAACATAATAACCCTTTCTTCTCAACTGCCTCAGGCAGAAAGAATAGTAGGGATATTATATTTTTTGGGGGTTCAGAAAAAAAGAGAATATTCAAAACAATAAACACCGAAAAGCAAGCAAATATCAGAAGGAATTTGAAGTTTTACTAGAAAAAGCAATGGAATTAAAGAATGATCATGGAAAAATAGAGAAATTATTGACTAAGTATAGCAATTATTATACAGAAAAACTCACCAGTTGCCGAGACTTTGTAAGACTCGAACTCCTCCCTCGAATCCCATTCCTACATCATCAGGTACTGTAAACGTGCTATCTGGTCCTCCGGTACTAGAGCTGACCTGCGGTACTTTTATAGGAGAATTGATCGTAGCATAGTGGTGCTGTGTCGAACTAACTGTGGGGGGTGAAGGATGACCTTGATGAGCATTGCCGTTCTGACTTTGCTGAGGGAATATTATTTGTGATTTCTGAAAAAAAAAAACATGTTTTTAATTACCATGTTAACTTCGAGACACTAAGGCAAAACGCCGGGGCGTTACTCCGCTGCTGCGCGTTATCGCGGCACAGCGGACAGAGCTCCAGTGGGATCTCATGGCGACATAGAGACTGCGATTGTCGCAACCCAGTGCTGGGCACGCCACGATTGCGGTGCTAAGTCCCCTCTTAGATAGATATGAGTGGATTGAGAGGCGGCACGGCGTCCTCACCTTCCGCCTGACGCAGACCGGACACGCTTGTTTCGGGAGGTTCCTGTTTCGTATAAGGCGGGAGGAAACGCCCGAGTGTTTCCACTGCGTAGATCACCCTGAAGACACGGTGGAGCATAGGGTGGAGGTCTGCCCAGCTTGTGCGGAGTACCGTCGTGTCCTTGTGGAGGCGATCGGCGGCGGCGATCTCTCGCTACCGACCCTAATCCAGGCCGTAGTACGGAGTGAAAGTGCATGGGTAGCCGTCACCTCCTTCTGCGAATAAGTAATGCTCGCGAACAGGGAGGCGGCGACACGTGAGGGAGAGGCAGTATATTTGCCCTCACGGCCCTAGTCGCCGCAGGAGACGCCCTCATCATCATCATCATCATTTCAGCCGAAAGACGTCCACTGCTGGACATAGGCCTCCCCAGTATGGTTGTAAAATACATAGAGAACGTTGCTGCCCATTCTCTAGAAATTCCCTTAGTCGCCTTCTACGAGACCCACGGGAAGAAATGGGATGGTGCTATTTTTATACGTCCGGGACCACACGGAACCGGAGACGCCCTGGGCATCGGGAATCCCAGGCTGATTCCCGGCAAGCGTAGGCCTTCCACTCCACCCAAAGTGGGAGAAGTTAATTGATGATTTGCCTCCTCAAAAAAAAAAAATACTTTGAGACACTGGAAATTAAAACAAAAGATTAGGGTTTGGAAATATACCTGCATTTCTTGATGATGTCTTGCATTATTATTGTTAGTATTTTGTTGCTGCTGTTGTTGTTGTTGCTGATGTTGTTGCTGTTGCTGCTGTTGTTGTTGCTGCTGTTGTTGTTGCTGTTGCTGCTGTTGTTGTTGCTGCTGCTGTTGTTGCTGCTGCTGTTGTTGTTGTTGCTGCTGCTGCTGTTGTTGTTGCTGTTGCTGCTGTTGTTGTTGTTGTTGTTGCTGCTGCTGCTGTTGTTGTTGCTGCTGCTGTTGTTGCTGCTGCTGTTGTTGTTGCTGTTGTTGTTGTTGTTGTTGCTGTTGCTCGCGCCGTGCAGCGGCTGCCGCTTGTGCCATATGTTGTTGGACAGCTACATGTGCTTCTAAGTAGGCAGTTTTTTGAGCTTCCGTCATTTTGTCCATATTAACTGTGCCATCCTGTGAAACAAGATGTCTTTTTATTAAAAAAAAAAACATGTACATTTTTGCACAACATGATTACATTAATATTGTCAACGACATCATTTCTAGAGTTGTTTTCTTCTTTTCACCTCATTTCAAATGAATTCACTATGCAAGATGCATCTGAGACAAGATCGCAAGCCTCAGAGATAGCAACAAAAAATAATCAATTCCTGGCGTCTAGTCGGAATTACACCGCCTTCATTGAGTGTCTTTGATGCGGCTGGAGGGCCGGGGAGGGTCGCGTTAGGGTGGGCTCCCCCGACAGTGCATTCACCCCGCAGAAAGTGAGAACGGCCCCCTAAAGTACCCCGACTTTCATTCCGTAACACGATGTTTGAACACCCTATGGTTAATTGCCCAAATTCGGCGCGCGTGCAGTTCAACGACCTCGGATGTGATCAAGACGGGAAACGGACCTGTGACGTATCAGATTGCACTGCAGGGTTCAAAGATTTTTAGAAGACATTCATCAGTAGTATTGGGTAAAAAAATTGCGTGCTCCTTCGCAGTTTCGTGCACTAAACTTACGGTACTAATCAATAAGTTTGAATTTCGAAAACATCGGATTAATTAAACCTTTGTTTTAACTTTTAAATATAAACTATTTAATAATCGACTTTGTTTGGTACTAAATCATCATACATTTTGTTTCCTTGCTAAACAGTTTCTATTGTGAAGTTATAGCAAAATATAAAACAGTCAATGACAGTCGCAACGAATTTTACGAAGTCATATCCCAATAACTGTCGATTCATTACCAGGTTAGTGTGATATGCAAAAAAATCATAATAAAAACGATTATCTTTGGATTAAATTATAAGACTGATAAGTATACTTATTACCTAACAGTTACGCCTAATCTCTGAAGTGAGATATTAGTTCGCATTCGTACCGTGTGTAACCCGGTATAGAACTGACCTACACGTGTCGAGAATTTATAGAAATCAAAGGAATTGTTTCATGTTAATTTACGTATCCCGCACCTTCAAACCGCAAGGACGAAGAAGATAGACTTGGATAAGACAAAGTAGAGGCAGGCATTAACATTCATCGACCATATGGCATCAGATGAACTTTTTTGCAAGATTTTAGAGCATTCACAAATCTTTTAGCTTGGCTAGCATACAACAGTAAGGTTTTAAGTCAATACAGTGAAGTAAAACTGGCTAACTTCCGTAAGTCATTCGAATTCACCACAATTCGTAGGGTTTCCCAACCAAGGAAAAACCCTAGAAAACAAAACAAATCCGAGACAGTGCAGTGAAATAAAACTGGTTCACTTCCGTAAGTAATTCTAATTCTGGTAAGAAAAACCCAACAAACAAAAAAACCCAAACCTTACATGACAAAAAAGCTGGAATAAGTACCAGTGATTAATATCGTTTGCCGACAGGATACAGGCGACGCAGTTTTTCGATATAAGATTTTCTGTTTTCTATAAAATGCATAGCTATTCAACATTTGCTTTTGTTTGAATGTTCATGGTATGCCGTCCCCTCAAGGTAAGGGAGGAAACTGCTAGAGGGGCTGAAGCCTCGGGGGGCCTTATCATTCATGCACTGATTAAAAACAAACTTACCTAAACGGAGGGTTTGCATATGGGGTACTGAGATAGGGTGAAAAATGTTCGGAAGAGAAATTGATATAAACTGACGAGCTGTTGAGAAATCCTTTTATCTCTTGTTGAATAGGGTTTCTGTAACGAATACAGTTGAAAATTTTGCATAGCGTGCCGAAATTTCGATTAAGTCGAAACTACAAAAGTCAGTGTCATTGTATACATATAGTATAATAAAATGTACGAATATTTTTTTAACTAAAATCGCACGATGACTTTTGAATCCTGGTGTATACATGCAATCGAAAAATAATCATTATTTATCAAGGACTTTTAGATTCATTAATACACCGCTAAGTCACTAGCGAGCGGTAGCATTAGCGCATCGCACACTGTCCGCGTTTGATTATCCACAAATGAACAATGAGACTACCAACTAAAGCTATATAGACCTTGAATTTAATAAAACTTAAATTGATAAGATTTCAGAACGCTTTCACAGACGGTATGAAAACTAAAAAATAAAAGTAATATAAAATAAAAATCTTACTCCAAGATCCCATAGTTGATTGTAGTAGGAACTCAGACGCATTCTACACCACTAAAAAACAGTCCTCAAAAGCACCACAATTTCTAAAAATATACCGAAAAACACATCGAGTACCGAAAAACATGATTTTGTACAAAACAAAATTACTAGGCGCGCATACTGTAAGAAGAGGTCGGGAAAACCCAAGGGCGGCGGAGCGCGGAAGGGCTGTCTCGAGGCGGGCGCCCTCCGCCGTCACTATGCACTAAGTGGTAAGTGCAAGTTAACCGCTGGCGAGCCTGCAAGTCTCATCGATCGCATACACTTTCTTTTGCGACGCACCTGGGTAAGGAACAAGGATACCGTCTGGGACACTAAGTGTAATGAAAAGATTCGGACTGAGGAATTGTTTTTCGTTTTCTTTTTGCAAAATACCACATTTTCATTACTTTGCAATCGGATTTGAGTATAATAGAATAGAATAACGTTTATAATTAGAGATTATGTAATGAATGATGTTTTAAAATACCTACGTAAAATATGACGAGCAAAATAATACATCAGCATTCGGCAATAATATGTTGGTAGTATGTACATACGCACTGAGCACTTCGCCACTTAGTTCCAGCATGTCTATTCTGTAACCATCTCACCACGTGAAGTGAGCGTGGAGTGAGCTGTCAGTGCCATCCCACTGATGCTGGGGATGACCAAGCATTAGGTGGAATGAGACGGACCTCACCTCACGCTCACTTCACGCGGTGAGATGGTTACAGAATAGCAATGTTTGGTTCTGATTCAATTCGGCTTTTCACTTCACTTCGATAGTCACGGGCTCATCGAAATAATGTGCACCACCATCTAAACAAATGGTAGGACCTTTTCTGAGATGGTGGTGATGGTGATCGAACTGAAGTGAAATGAAATGATTTATGAATATAAGAAGAAGAAGATCAGACAGGCAGACGGGCAATAATCGATTTATAGCCTTCAAATAATTAAAGTCATAAAGTTTGGTATCATAATTTAATCTTACCCTAAGGTTAAAGTACGATACCAAACTTTATGACATCTTCATTATTTACAGGTGACAAAACGTTCTTTGTTTTAATCAGAAAACAAAACAAAGAAAGTAACATGTTTGTTTAATTCAAAACACTCATTGTGTTGAATAACTTATCCAACTTTATGGCTCACTTTAAGGTCGTAACTTTTAATACTTTACGTTATAAACCTGCAATTTCTGTTTTATCGTTGTTTTCATAGAGAAATTGCGTGTTTTGTGGTACATTAGGAGACGAGATATGATAGCGCTTCTATTTAATCGTTTCGATTTTAAGGCTACGCCGTAGACTCTACGCGATTGTGGGAGATAAAGCTAAATTTGTAAGTTAAGGTGAACCTAGTCCATATTTTTTTCCATACAAACTTCGGGAGTGTTTGACTCCACTGTCTGACATGGCACATCCAAAGTAAAATATGATATCGTTTTGTCTCATTATTAATATTGTTCTTTACTACAATAAAAACACATTAAAAAGTTAGGAGCCAACAAAGATTCGTTTTTCTTGCTAATTTTACTTAACTTTGGGCGTATTTAAGTAATAAAAGAAGTGTAAAAACTCCAAAACAAAGTCGCTACCGACAAAGTTCAATTATCGAAAAGTTCAATAAACTTTATTGGTCATTGATTTATGCATTGGCTTTTTCATAAAACCCGATCTTTCAAAGGACTTTTCTTAATTTTTTCGTGATTTTTTAATATAAATGATCCTGCATCTCACTCAATAACGTTGCGCGTGTAGACTAGCGTCTAACTGCTCATCACTGATAGTATCTCTGTCGCACATGAAGCCTGGTGAGACAGCGTGATTTTTAGCCAGGCCCACCAGTGAGTTCGAGCCCGCGACGCGACTAGGTTCCCCGTAAGAGTTATATTTTACTAGTAAAAATTACATAACATCTCGCCTTGTTTTTCTGAAGGGATGGGTGGTACCTATAGTACGACCACATTGTATACGGGGCGAGCCTATTTCCATCAACCGGGCACAAATATAGACACCGGGCTGCTACTGAGAAATGCCTGATAGACAACCTAATAACACTTTGTCCGATCTGTAAATTGAATCCAGGACCTCATTTTCAGTAGTAGCGCCAGCGACGATGATAGTAAAATGTTCAAATGGTAATATGTATATATTACCATTTGAATACATCCAATTGGTACCGTGCACATAGCCGGTACTTATGAAACGTCAGAAACGTTTCATAAGTACCCAGCAGGTATATGTGAAAATTTGAATATTTTTATTTTTATAGTAAACGATGCTTCGTTTACACGTTAAGTGTAAACATCCGTGAAACTCTCCTCGCGTAAATAAGATTTTAGTGTATTTGATCTGTATGTTTGTTTAACCCTACTCGTGTATAGAGATACAGCTTCTTAATTGAAAAAAAAAAAATCTTTGACAGAGACGGTTTAAGTCGGAACCTTAACACCCATTTTTTTGGTTTGAGTGCAATGAATCCCTGATCTCCACAGAATACACAGACTAGCGAAAGTATTTTACAATAATCAATAATGCATTTATTACTTTCATACGACATCTATTTATCATTTATGCATTTTGAAAGATAAAGTTTATCGAAGGAAAATGTCCTAGAATTTCTAAGCTTGAGGTAACTTTCGAATACAATGTGTTAATCACAAACCAATTTACTAGATATCTATTTGTCTTATCTCCATGACGATGACACTTTTTGGGTTAATACAAAGTGATGATACACATGCGTGTCTATATACCTACCTAGGTAACGATCCCCGTTTACAACAGTTACTCATGATTGTGTCTTAAATTTGGTGTATTGTATCGCGTGAATCGATCATGTTAAGCTACGCTTGCCGCGGTTGGTCCGTAGATGGGTGACCATCATAATATACCAAGACCCCTCCGCGGTGCCTCGAAAACCACGCTAAACCGTTGACAAACCAATGACAGCGGGGTCCAGCTATCATTCGTAGATTTTTGACAGTCGTTAGAGGCCATCCATAAATTACGTCACACGTTAAGCGGGGGGGAGGGGTCAACGAAATGTGACATTGTGTGACAGGGGACAGGTGGGTCAAAAGCTTTGTGACGTGACATATTAAAATCTAAAATACTAAAACTTGACATTTATATGTAAACCATAACGTTAAAAATATTACTTACTCGATCTATATTTATAACTTTATAAGGCTTCTTCTATTTTAAATGTTTTATAAAGTTTATTTATAATTCAAATAAAATAAAAATATTAAAAACTGCTGTTTAAATTTAATTACTTCTAAATAAAAAAATTAAAAATATGTGACGTCACACAAGGGGAGGGGTTTTCACAAGTGTGACCACCTGTGACAAGGACGGGGGGGGGGTCACAAAACCATAAAATTTGTGTGACGTTATTTATGGATGGCCCCTTACGGGTCGTTCGAGAGAGTAAACTCGGGTGTGGAGTTCAGATTGGTTGATGGTGGATTAGTACTGGTATTCAGTTGCATCCGGTTAGACTGGAAGCCAACCCGCAAATAGTTGGGCAAAGGCTAGGCAGATGATGATGTATGTTAATAAGACTGGCATTTTACAAAAGGGACTAGTTCATTCCATACTTGCGCTCAAACTTCCACCTCAATACTGCAAACCCGTCTGTTTGTAGCATTGTCACGTCTAAACGGCTGAAGGGACTTCGATTACATAATATAGCACACCATGACCTGGGTTCAGACATAGGATACTTTTTATCGTGGGTTATTTTTGCTATCCACGCGGGCGTAATCCCAAGCAAAAGCTTCTTTGGTATGAAAATACATTTGTTGCCTTTGTTTCATTAATAAAATTAGTTGATTGTTTCAACACAGCACATTTTACGATAACGGCACCGACCCGATACCGACACGATATCGGCGGTTAGATAATCGTATACGTTTAATACCTATTAAACGCTTTTACATTGTGATGTTATTGTCACCTTTGTCGTCGCAGACACCGACCGACACCGATATCGGCACGATATCTACCAGCTAAGACGTGTACGGGGTGAGAGTTTAGGGCATTCTTTATCTTGAACACAGTTTTCCGCATTGCCGGCTTCGAGACGTTGATACTTATTACTTACTGTGTTGTTTGGTGCGTCGCGATGGTCATCGATATTCACCGATATCATATAATTAGATAATTATGTCCGTATCGAATCGGCGCCGGCGTGGCTATAGCTGCGACATATCGATATTGGGTTGGTATCGTTATTTAATCATTTGAAAATGCCCGCTAGGTACACAGGACATTTTAAGTCATAATTTTAGTTAAATATACCGTACCATAAAATGTGAACCTAAGAAAAATAAATCAAGCCTAACAAAAACTAGTTGTAAACAAGTTGAGCAACTGCAAATATTATAAACTGTGGCATAGATTTTCCACGAAATAGTCTGTGGCGCATCACAAATAAATACTTCGCGCTATTTGGGGGTGGCGCAGGTAGCGTTTCAAAGGCCATGATCGGAAACTTTCATACAAATGAGAAATCGTAACCTGCGGCGATCGTAAATGGAATTCAAACTTCGGAACAAGCCACACCTGGCTACGCTATCAAAAATAACGCAGAAACTACGAATATCCCTACAGGATTTTCCTACAGAGGGCAAGGTAAAGTACACCCAAAATACTCAAAAATGAGTTAATCTTTCGTCAGAAATGATGGCGTGTGGATGTAATGTAGATGAAACCGGAAATTAACAGGGAACATTATCCACTGAGCTTCATAAAATCATGCTCTTTACCAGTCCTCTTTTCAAACGTTTCTCTTGACTAAGATTGTTTGAACGCGGTAAGTTAGCCGCGATTGTAACGTTGCTTTTCAAAGGACCAATTTTCCTACCAAAGTTAATGTATAGTTTCGTGCTACAGCTAAGTTTAAACTCGACTGCCGTAATAAAGTTGCGTAAGTATTTAGATAATCTGGTTCAGCTGTATGAAAGCCATGTGATGTGACGAGGGGAAGGCTTCAACCGTTTCAGTGCAAGTGGTGTTCAGGGTAGGTCGTGCGGTCCCCCGCGAGGCGGAGGGAGGCCGTAGTAGGAATATCCTTCACCTCCCGCGCTAGGTCAGGGTTAACGGTACCCCCGAGCTCGGGTGACGGAGCCATCTTCGACCTTGGAAGGGATGCGTGTGGTAATGCATTTTGTACACACACACAAATATACAGTGCTTACTACACCTGAGAGGTATAGTCTTGTCTGAAAACTTGCTTGATGGAGCTGTCAAATTACCAAGAATACGTAGTGACTCATAGAACTTTATATTCGCTCAATTCATTTACATTCATCGGGAGCGTCACGAATAGTAACTTTGAAGTTATATTCAAAAGTTCTCCGATCACAAGAGCCCAATCTATAATCTGGCACAAGCAGACTTTCATGTAAGTAAATTATAGGGAGCGTCATAAAAACAAAACGTCCATGGACATGCGTAGCCAATTCCCGCATTGCCAATAGACGTATTGCGCAGCCAACATCACGAGCAACCTTATAACTATCGCTTTAGAGCAGATAATTCATTAACTTAACTGGCTACGAGGAAATGGGATATATGCGTTCAGTAATAGTTCACAGAACGTCTTTGTTAAGGTTCAAATTTGGTGAACGTACTGTGTTTCCTTTTGGGAATTCTGAGACGGAACTTTTGCCGTTAGCTTAAGGGTGATACGGTTGAGATTTGCGTGAGGAATGACTGGCTTGGGTGGTGGGTGGCAGTGGGTCGATACGAGCCGGGCGTCGGGTGCGCCGATCGATCGTGGAGAGGGGCGCTACCCGGCGACGGACCGTGCATCGCCCGCCGCGTGCCTACACACTCGACAACAATACATTTCATATCTAAGTGCCTTACTTTGACGACAGATAATAGGGGAACATCTTGTGAAATCTGAGCTAACATAGCTGACGAGCCGACAGGAAGAAGCATTCAAATATGTTTATGTTCAGTCATCTATCTAAATTTCCCCGCTGCATCAAGGACACTGGTACAATGTCGTTATCTCCGGAGCTATTTTCAGTGGCTTCTGAGAAAGCGGTCTCTAAGAATATCGAGAGAACAAGTGTATCGGCCTGCCAATAAGTCACTAAACTTATCAATGATGGAAAAAGGGGTTATGTTTGAATAGAAGGTATCATGTAGGTTACGTAAATCGATATTTCTTTATCTAATCCAGCGATGGATGGAATCGAGCGATGACTAACGCCTGGTAACATTATAGATACAGAGATAGCCACAATATCGATGTATAAATTACGACTGATGGAATATTTTATCATGTTAAAATATGCATGCAACCGTCATGTTATTTTCCCTGAGGGATGGGGTCAAGCAGAATTCGGAATGTCATTTGGTGGGACATGTTTGCGCATTGTGTCTGTACTTAAGGTAGGAGGTTATAACTCTATTCGCACATGTTTGGTAGTCAAGAAATAAATACAAAACAATACCTACTGTGACTTTTTGTGGTGCCTTTCTGTTGATTGAAGATCAGCGGATAGTTTTATAAGAGAAAGCTTTCAGCAACTTACAGTCAGATAGACACATGTTTTGAAGATTTGCTTCTTTATTTTTTGAAAGCTGTATTCGTTCAGCTAGTGCTACTATTACAATGTTGGCTTGTTTTAGCAGTACATGGTTTTACATTGTAACACTTACGAGTTAAGATTATGTTGCATTGTTGTTATTACGAAATGGAAAGCGTAGTTAATCTTTTGGGTAAACATAAAATTATCGGTTCCAGAGTTCCCATTCGACCCTAGTAATTTGTGTGTGAAAATAAGCACATTTTGTGTCTTTTTTCTTTTCGGCAAAATGATTAATTAGGTGATTATTATGTTTGTCTAAATAAGACTTTATGGAGTCCTAGAGTTGTTTACTTGTGAATGTTGAAGAAGACCATAACTAGTTCTTCTACAACTTCTCTCTCGTTTCTTCGATTCCATATTCGATAAGTCCTTATTGACATGCTAGCTTTTTCTTCGTTTTCCTCGCAGACCGAGGCTTGAGCACAGCAAATATTAGATACCCCACATGTTTAACAATGCCACTGACTGCTGAGTCATTTACATTTACTAGTTGAATAAGATCAGGTGTTCTTTATGAATACTTATGTGTATTTTCTTGCACCAATCTGTGGTTTAATATATGCATGTTACTGGAACAAATGAATTATTGATTATCAATGACTTTCTTTATGTACAACCACAAGAATACAGTTAAGTAATGAACAACCCGCAGGGGATTTTCTTCTTCTTCGTCGTTCCCTTAATGCTGAGAATCGCGACCACATATGACGCGACTAAGTTATGCGGTATTCTGCAGTTTGGACATCGAAAGACGCTGCCTCCAACAGCCTTCTTGATTCTTTAACCCATATGGGTTTCTTATTACTTAATAGTGTTCCTGTTAGCCCTCGTTTACTTACTTAGATCAATGCTAAAGTTACCCACTCATTCACTTTTCTTGAGTGTGAACGAAGGAACGACCTTTCGCCGTAGCTGTAGCTGTTATAAATTTTTCTTGATCATCAAAATCAGAAAGAGGCCTCGATGTTTACCTGTATTACGTCATATGTGACCGAAAGAATCCTCAGAGCTTACATAATATTTTTTATTGTTTTTCGAATTTGTGCATGGAACACAACGAAATATCATATACATAGCTTAAAAATCTTTTAAGGAAAAAAGGTTTTGGTGAATTCCGGTAGAAATAAAGTCACACACACGACCATTCCACTCACCATTACGAGATATCTGCTATACCTTTGTGGAAAATACACAATCATTATTTATTCGCACATTCCAGTTGACAGGTATTCGCTGAACCGCCCTTGGAAGCCTTCATATAGCCTGACCTTTACGAGCCAAAATAGAGCTTGATGGTTATATAGAGGCTCCTCGTTAGTTATTAATACAGCCGCTATTTTGAAAGAGGGTGATGATCCGAATTGGGAATGTGACCGTGACTAATTTAGATTGATCGGTTTTTTTCCTGAATCATTTGTTGGGTTACAAAAAGTTTTTTGGTAGGTTTGCAAATTGTACTCAATTATAAAATGTTTTAAGATAATTTGACGGAAAGCAGTTAATGTTCACTTTTGTAAGTACCTACTTATCTCACGTATTAGCCTATCCACTAGGCTCACATACATTTCTAGTACAATTAGTGATCATAGGTACTTAGGGCTTGGAGATTGTTAAAAACATAGCCGCTTATGTTCGTAACGATGAAAGCTTATTTAAGTACACAAAAGGTGACGATTAAGCTTGGGAGCGGTCTGGCTGGTTTCCAAATAGTTATGTCACCAGTACGTGGGTACAAAATGGTTGCATTTATGTAATTTCCTTTTGATATTGTTATCCATGTTTGCAATACCAAACTAAAAGTGTCTTTTGCAAGTCTAGTCCAAGAAACTAAATTTAATATTTTTCCGATTACGTGGTTAGTTGTTCAATTACGTATGTGTCTACGTAGATCTCTTTGTAGGTTAACATCGCGAATAAAAGAAATCACGCAGGAAATGCGACATGTCACCACGATACGGGAAAGGGACGTATTTGAAATTTAGCAAACCTTTTCGTTCCGCGAGTCCCCCAACGTTGAATTGTGATTTTAATATAATTCCCAAATTGCCCCGACCGTGTTTGCTGCCACATAAGTAGATATATTTGGGTACTTATGTCTCCCACAAAATTTCCTATGGAAAGAGGAAGAGGTCTATGTTATGATGTGGGTTCAAGGGCGCTGCATCCAGCGCTCCCCACGGCCTTCACCAGGTTGTCTCGCCGTGGGGGCGACCCACGCTGCATCTCCCTGCTCGAAGCGAGAAATATCTATACTACGATAGTAGAGCCTATACTTAGAGTGGAGCTTGATTTAAAAATACCACAGACCTTAATATAAATAAAGGCATTCTTAGATTTTCTAAAGGTCTGTCTGCGTGCGTGTGCATGCTTTTTATAGCAGGATATGTAACTTGTGACAGTGCATTGTTTTCTGCAACTGTTCGTAGAATAGATTGTAGCCACAGATTGTACCTAGTTGTTTTATGTAAAATCCGAGACAGTTAAACATCTTGATAATGTTTTTTCGGCTACTTGATATAAGATAATTAGTAGTGAGAATTTAAGGCTTGTAATAACAGGCTCACGTGTCCATCGATCAGGTTAAGCTTTGCTTGCCGCAGTTGGTGGGTGACCATCTTTATATGCCAAGAAAGGGGTCTTGGAAAGCAAGTTAAGCCGTTGGTCCCGCCTGTCATTTGAGGATCTTTGACAGTCGTTACGGGTCGTCAGAATCCCGAAAGTTTGACAGCCAATTTTAGCAAAGGGTGTCATATAAATAAACCAGTATCTGGATGTGGAGTTCAGATATATAGTCGCTCTATGTGAAATATTGGTGTTCACCTACATCTGGTAAGACTGGAAACAAAGACATAGTTGGGAAAAGGCTAGGCAGATTGATTTAGTGGCGAGAACTGCAGACGTCAATAGGAGATGCTGACCACTTTTCTAAGGCCATCTGCTTGATTGATATCTACTCTATGGCATAAAAAAAACCTTGTGTTCTTAAAGGAAACAAGTGCGCATAGGACTCGTACCCTGAACGTCCCATCTCAAAGCTGTGCTCTAATGCGCGAATTTTCAATTAAGGATTGAAGGACAAACTTAACTTTGTAATTGATTTTTTTTCCCGTACTGTAAATGTAAGTTAGAAATCGCATTTTTGTTTTATGAGATAAACTATCAAATTAACGAATTTCGAACAGTGCTGTGAGACCTTGCCTCTTGCCAAATTTCATGACTGTCAGCGGGAAGTACCCTAAAGGGTTCCGATTTATTTGCGAGTATCAAAATACGAAGCATAAATGGCCGTTTTTTATGCGTTGTTTTAGCATGATTTTTTAGAGCTCCAAGGGACCGTCGTACAGTCAGACTTACGTATTTGGAATTAATTTCAACTTGATATCTCTATGCGTTCCTGAGAAAAAGGGTCTTGACAGACATGGGAGAGAAGCGATCTTATAAGGGATCCGTTTTTTCCTTTTATAGCGAACCTATAGTCGCGGGCTCGAACTCACTGGTGGTCCTGCCTAAAAATCACGCTGTCTCACCAGGCTTCGTGTCCGATAGAGATAGTATCAGTGATGAGCAGTTAGACGCTATTCTACACGCACAACGTTATTGAGTGAGATGCAGGATCATTTATAGTAAAAAAATCGCGAATTTTTTTAGAAAAGACCTTTGGAAGAGCGGGTTTTATGAAAAAGCTAATGCATAAATCAATGACCAATAAAGTTTATTGCACTTTTCGATAGTTGAACTTTGTCGGTACCGACTTGGTTTTGCAGATTTTACACTTATTTTATTACTTAAACACGCCCAAAGTTAAGTAAAATTAGCAAGAAAAACGAATCTTTGTTGGCTCCTAACTTTTTAATGGGTTGTTATTTTAGTATTCTGTTTCCGTACAGAGACTATTAATAATGAGACAAATCGATAACATATTTTACTTTGGATGTGCCATGTGGAGTAAAACACTACCGAAGTTTGTATGCAAAAAATGTGGACTTGGTTCACCTTATGGTACTTTTCAGTAGCAGCCCGGTGTCTGGATTTGTGTTGATGGCAATAGGCCCACCCCCTATTACATGGCTCTTAAAGATAACTGGCGAAATTTGGGTGTACCATAAGTACACCTCTGCCCATACCTTCGGGAAAACAAAGCGTGGTGTAATGTTATATTAAGTTCCTATCCATTGAGTGGATCCAGTCGCAGATGATGAGATGAGATGATCCCGCGTTTACTTTTTCTGGAAAATCTATAGAGTACCTATTACTGGTCTACTACATCCTACTAGTTTACTACATCCACTGACCTGAAAGTTGATAGTGGAGGTGACGATCTTCATGGACTCGGCGTAGTTCCTCAGCACGGAGTCGGTACTGAGGCAGCTCTGCCGCCACTCGTACAGCTGCTCCAGTCGAGTCACGCAGCGCTCGCAGATCTTCTTCGGCAGGAAGTCGTCCTTCGATATCTGCTGGATTTACGGGGGAAGTTGTTAGACAGACATTTAAGGGTATATAAAATGGAGAGAAAATAAATTAAATTATTAGGGAGGTATTAGTGACATGTATTTAGTTTTTAATTTTTTTTCTCGTTGACATTGTTTTTAATTCTGAACTTTTATGAATGTAAATAATATTAGTGTAGGTAGGAAATGAGATTGTGTTGAACTAATTTAATTATGTTTTTAACTTGTTATTATTTTAATTATTTGCGTATGATATTGATCTTTTTAAAACATTCAGACACAATGTAAATTGTTATTGAATAAATGAAATGAATGAATGAATGAATAGTTGAAGGTTCCTGTGAATGAACTTATCTTGGGAATACGTATTTGTTGCCATGATTCTGTTTCAAAGATAGGCAATAGGTACTTTGGCAAGCTACATTGTCGTGCAGGTGTGTCTAGTTGTTGGTGTTGACTATTACTTCTATGGCCTGTTTACCAAACTATCAATAAAAACTTTACCCTCTTTTTTGGCTTCGAGGCAGTCGGGTAAAAATGAGACTTTCGAGCAGGGATTTTGTGGATATACGCATCGATTTGGAAATTTGCATCCGCTTCCGCATCCGCAATCATCAATTCAGATGTTCATGCGGATGCAGATGTAGCATAGATTGCGACAAGAAGTTTGTTATTGTTTATCATTTGTTTCTCGTAAATCAATCTTAATGTGTGTTTGAAATTGAATGCATAACATAAGAATTTTAATAACAGTGAGTATTGTGTATTAAGGTGAATCTAGTCGACACTTTTTCCATTCAAACTTCTGGAATTATTATTCCAATTTTGTTTGTTTTGTTTCATTATTAATATTGTCTGTGCGGAATCCGAATACTAAATTAAAATGCCATTAAAAAGTTAGGAGCCAACAAAGATTCGTTTACTTGCTAATTTAACCTAACTTGGGGCGTGTTTAAGTAAAAAAAGAAGTGTAATCTCCAAAACCAAGTCAGTACCGACAAAGCTCAAATATTGAAAAGTTCAATAAACTTTATTGGTCATTGGAAAAAACCACTGCATAATATATTTCTTATAACCCGATCTTCCGAAGGAATTTCCTTAATTTTTTACGCGCCTGTTTTACCTTATTATGATATGATGATGATCCTGCATCTCACTCAAGAACGTTGTGCGTGTAGATTAGCGTCTAATTGCTCATCGCTGATACTACATCTGTCGGACACGATGCCTGTTGAGACAAAGTGTCAGGCCTACCAGTGAGTTCGAGCCTACGACTAGATTCCCCTTAAGCGAATATTCTGCTGTTAATAGTTTATTGGCCAAGTGAATCGGCAATGTCACCACGCTTATAAAGTAATTTCCGTACATATATGAAGTTTATGAAAAAAAAAATCTTAAGATCCGCATTCGCACCCACATCCGTATCCGCAGATGTCAGAAAATCTGCATCTGCAACAACCATGATCTCGAGTCATGCAGCCTTGCAAGGTATACAGTCACCAAAAGGGATACCAGGGTCGTCGATACAATTGAAGTTTAGTTAGAACCCGATGGATGTTTTCTAAAGAAATTTAATTTTATCAATGAACTGTTTGTTTTATATTACTTAATTAAATTACATTACTTAACTATTTTGGTTACCGTGCCTAGTAATGTGAAGTTATGAAAATGAGCCATAGTAATTGATTTCTAAGTAGAACCATGTGATTCGAATTCTTTATGCATTTTGTGCCAACGTTGTGGAAATTTGAAAACCAGATTCAAAAATAAGCTTTTCTATAGTAAAAAAGATGCCTCAGTGAATATATTTTTTTGCAAATGTTTTGCAAAAAAATCTACACCCTAGCAAAACATAGCATCAATATGTGCAATAACACAACACATTTATTTCTCATTATCCCGCAATAACAACCGTAAAAATCGTTCACTGAATAATCCGTGATCGACGACCACTTTTCGTCAAGGAGCCGGTTCATTCAACTTTGACATTTATTTCCCACACGATAAAAGTCACACAACTAGAAAAAGGAATTAAATGGCACGTGGCGGTCTTTATGGCCATGTCTGATAATCCTTGCAAAGGGGTTTAACAGACATGCTACTTTTAGCAATTTGCAATTTCATAAAATGTTACTTCGCGATTTGGTGGGTCTGCAATTGCTCGCCATTGTAAAGTTACGCATTTCAGCGACTGTTCGATACTGCATATATTTGGGCACCCACTGCGTTTGAGTTATCTTTCTGTCAGTCAATGAGTAAAGCAACATTCCAAAAACCGATTAAATCGCTGATCGCCAATGCCAAAGGCAGCATGTCTACTAATACTGGCCCTAAAGGATTCGCAGTAAGCCGGTGGTCTGACCTACTTCAGTCGATGGGTACGTGGGCCGGTGAGCTGTGACTTTGCGAGGTCGTTGATCTGAGCTCAGCCTTCCGAATGCATTATTAAAGAAAGAATCCATAAAATCTTTGAAGTTCGTGAGTTATGATTTATGAATTTATGATGGTTCTTTATCGTTTTGTATTTTTTATGAAACTTATTCGTATATAGGCACTTTAAATATTATTATTACTAGTATTTACTGTTTGACTATAGGCTAGCTTTGGCGAGTTTATTTATAAAAAAAAAAAAACTAACCTTAAATATTACCGTTATTTAAAATGCACTCATAAATCATGTATTTCTCTAAACTGCGTTCGTAATTTATGGAAGGATATTTTTCTTTTTTACAGAAACCGTATTTTTGGTAGCAAATAAATATTTTTATTAATTCAGGAGTAAAACATTTTTTTTATTATTATTTATGAAACTGTGCAGTATTTATTAGCAGTAGCACGAACGACGAATTTTATTTCACGAATTGTCTGTAATACCATCAGGAAAATATAGGAATTAAAATTTTCTGTATTTATTTTATTAATTCATATTATAGATTCTATGAATCGTCTGTCCCAAAAACGATAATTTATGTATAAAAAAAACTCAACAGGTATTGTGAGATTTCTGGATTCCTTGTTGTGCTCGGCTCGTAGCGCATCGTAGCGCGCAGGCGTCTACGAAGCTACGTCCGGCCGCGTAGCACAATTATTGCACTTTTCCGAACCACAAAGCCACTGTTTACGTTACACTTCACCACAAAAGCATTAATTACGTCATCGACTAAACTGATTTTAGTTTATTATTATGATGAATATTAACACATTTCTTAAGATATTGCAAGTCACTGGCACGTCAAGGACAAAAGTCCGAACAGTACAAAGGGCTTACTCACCATAGTCGGCAGGCAGGTCCTGAGTTTAAACAAGATCTGGCGCTGCTCCGACTCCTTATCGAAGATATGGAGTCTGGGACCACTCTTCAGGGAGCACAGCCGACACAGGTCGGTGAACGCCGTGAAGTTGAGGTCCTCGGGCTCGGTCATCGCGAAGCACCTGATGAGGAGGTCAAGGAGGCAGGAGTTGTCCATGTATACGGCGGTGATTCTCGGGTGGCGGGAGACAGGGTCAGCGTCGCATGTCGCGGGTGCAGGCTCGGGGAGGCGTCGCTCCGCCGCTGCGTCCGGGGGGCACTGGGGCCGGCGCGCGGCCCCTACGCCCCCGGGCCCTCGCCCCCTCGCCCCCTCGCCCCCCGCGCCGCACGCAGCCCCGCGCCCCCTCCGCACTCGGGGTGGCGTCCGCGGAAAACGCCAGTTTTCCCATTTAGTGTCTCAGAATGTCTGTTTATCGATATGCAATTGATTTTATTGTTTGTTTGTGGAGGAATTGTCCGTCTTTGTAGTTGAGACAGGTTTAGATGGCTACGGGAATGAGGAAAGTGTGTAGGTTTCTTTATGTATTTAATTCACATTGCTATATTAATAGTGCATAAGAATAAGAATCTATTGATAGCAAATCAAACGCCAGCACAACTAATACTTTTCGAAAAAGAAAACGATTTGGTACTCAAGTTTAAACTTTTGTCAGTTTTTTCATAAACCTACTTCTCAAACTTTGACTAACTAAAGAAACAGTTTAAGCTACACATAATCTACCAAGTGAACACATAATTTCCATACTTCATACGTCACGAATCCTCTTCCAAGTTTCTCAAAAAACATTTTCAGCAGCAAACAACAAAAGCCTGTACACGACCTTATTAACATATTCACGATCCATTAACATTATATTAAGGCCTACTTCAACCAGAATAACTTGATCCGCGGCTAAACACAGAACTAAATTCGTGAGTTGAATTCAACATACTTTTGACATTTGTCTTGACAAGCAGCGATGCTCCAAAGTGTCAAGAGATATTGGTCAGTGTGGACATTCGACCTCTTTTCACGACCTACAAACGTCAAGAGTTCTGTCATTATACTTTATAATTTTATACGAAAACACAGAAATATAATTTTATAATCATGTCTAATGTTTCCACGGAAACTAATGCGGATTATCGTAGTTATTCGGAGCGTACCCTGGCTATCATCAAGCCGGAGGCATATGAAGATGCTGAGGCGATTGAGAACACCATTATTGATCATGGTTTTATTATCCTTGCGGTCAGTAGTACTTTATCATCATTGTCTGAGCCAATAGCCGGTCACTAGGTCCCTTTGTTTTATAATCTGAGACTAGGTCCTACAATTACAAACACAACGGCCGGGTTGGCGGTCCAACGCTGTTTCCAGAATGATTATAATTTTGTTTGTCAATATTTTACACAAATAAATAACAAGCGTTGGATAACAATCTTTGAAACAAGCTTTAGGTGCCAGTTGCAAGCACTAACGTTAATAATGTAAACTACGGATATTATGTTGGTTATTGAGCTTGCGGCTTGGTGGCTTCAGCTAGATTCAGTTATTTTTTATCATAAATCGTTGGAACTTTATTCTTAAACAATTATATATATTATATTCGCTTATATTCAATAAAAACTAAAAAAAAAAAAAAACGGACTTCCAAAAAAACACTACAAAGTCAAAAATTACTTTAATTTCGGAAGTCGGTGACTTTGGATATTTTAATTTATTGTCACCGCTTTCCGAAAATAAAGTTATTTTTCACTTTGTAGTGTTTTTCCGGAAGTCGGTTGTTGTTTTTTTTTTTACTTTTTGGTTATAGTACACACCAATTCGAAATTTCAACATCCTCGGGGTCAAAACGATGCATATTTATGCGATAGCAGCAATCGCGATTGATTTGCTGTAATTTTTTGAAGAGTTCAGTTGTCTGTCTCCGAAACTCATCATCAGATTTATATGGGACCATTTCGGAATGAACCCCTTTCGAACAAAAAAATAATTTTACGAATCCGTCTTAATGACGGAGATATGCCCGAACATACATTAAAAAAAATGTCGAATTGATAACCTCCTTCTTTTTGAAGTCGGTTAAAAAAGGTTATTGAAATAACCTTAACTTAGTATTGTCTAGCCTTTTCCCAAAAAAATTAGGGTCGGCTTCCAGTCTAACCGGATGCAGCTGAGTACCAGTATTTTACATGGAGCGACTGCCTATCTGACCTCCACAACCCAGTTACTGGGTATTACGATTCCCTTGTTGTTATAAATATCCCCTAAAAGTGCACTAGACTGTACCAGCTATTTCAGCACGCGCCCTGTAGTTGTTAATTTTGTTAGGCAAAATGCCTTATGGGGACGCCTATGCATGATCACGGTACGTGATTACACTTCACCTTGCCTACGCATTTTATGTTAGTGCCTACGCAGATGAGTTCGTTAAACTATAGGTAGCCAGGGAATAATGTGATTCGGGATTGCTTTTATTTGGAATATACTGATTCGGGATGGTGTTAATTAAGGATAAAGTGATTCGGTATTTCGAGTTTCGGCTTTAGGTACGTATGAGAGCCGTTGAATGTATTTATTAGGTTTATATACATATATGTCCGTATGTGTGTATGTAGGTTCCGTGTGGAGTCGGATGTAAAAGAATAGCACCATCCCATATCTTTTCCATGGGTGTCGTAAAAGGCGAGTAAGGGACTTACTAGAGAATGGGCAGCAGCGTTCCCTATGCATTTTACCAACATACTGCGATCGCCAACCCGCCTACCAAGCGTGGCGATTATGGCAACCCCCCCCCCCCTTCTGGGGGAGGCCTATGTCCAGCAGTGGACGTCTTTCGGCTGAAATGATGATGATGATGATGACATATATGTCCCGCCTCTGACGAGGAAACGACTAACTATGAACTATTTTAATCTCAGGCTCAAGAAACTTACAATATATATAGTTCCCGTGTCAGTAAAAGAGACACATAGGTATACGAATAGTTGATCGCTGACTGCCCACACTGACGACGAAAACTCTATCTATTGTACGTTTCTTTAGTAAGAGAATGGTCTATAACTAGTGATTTAGTAAGAGACGACGGCGACGGTGGGACAGGTGTCATTAACTGGAAACAATTGAAAACGAGCTTACTACTGACTTACCGTATTACGCCCAAAGCGTCTAAAACTAGGTTGAACGTGATCAAAATCTTTATTTCACATAAACTTGCATGGGCACTTATGAAACGTAAAAACCAAGGTGCACGGTTCTAATTGCTCTTTTCGTATTGAGAAGAGCCGGCAAGAAACTACACAGTTACATACGAATACAATCAAAGGTATTCAACAAAACAAAACAACACTGTAGATAATATTATAATGGTAGCTTTATCTTGCCATTAATCTTGTCGCTCCATTATTACTGAACTATTAAACACAAATGTCGCGACGCACGCGAGTGCTACAGTGTTTTATTAACGACATATTAACTAAGTTTATGTAGGGCACAATTATTTATATAAACTTAACTTAACTTATTTATATATTAAGTTCACATGATATTACAGTATGGGATGGGCTTGTGGCTAAGTTATAACAGCCGCACGAGTCAATGGTTCAGGTTAAGCTACGCTTGCCGCGGTTGGTCAGTGGGTGGGTGACCATCTTTACATACCAAGACCCCTCCGTGCCTCGGAAAGCACGTTAAGCCGTTGGTCCCGGCTGTCATTTGTGGATCTTTGACAGTCGTTATGGGTCGTCAGAAGCCCGAAAGTCTGACAACCAGTCTTAGCAAGGGGTATCGTGTTACCCAGTAACTGGGTTGTGGAGGTCAGATAGGCAGTCGCGCCATGTAAATACTGGTATTCAGCTGCATCTGATTAGACTGGAAACCGACCCCAACTTAGTTGGGAAAAGGCTAAGCAGATAATGATGATATTACAGTATGAAAAGTTTTGTTATAGGCAAGGCTCTTACACATCCTGTTCCTATATTGACCAGTGGTCGCCTAGTGGTCAAAATTCGACCATGATTTTTTAATTATTTTAATGTCTTTTTCATTTTAAATCAAATATTTGCTTTCTGCACTCCTTCTCCGCATAAATTTAACTGTGCACTGTGCCAAATTTCATACTCTCCTCCATTCGCGTGATTTTCGTCAAAAGAGATACAAAGTTTTTTCTTCACGTATTATAAAGGGTGTAATGAAAACGCTTTCGAAAACGAAGACAGGTGATAGGGCTAGTAATTCTCGATATAATAGCATCAAAAAATTTAGTTATTTTTTACTATTTTTACCTCATTTTTTTGCATTTCGTGTACCTACACTATGCTGTGAGAACAGTTGAATTAACCATTATTAGAAATTAAACACATTTAATAACGACCCCAAGTCCAGGCGGCGACTTTAGGTTTAGGCAAACTTTGTAAAGCGCCGCCAAAATAAAATAAGTAGCGTCAAACGTTTAAAATTGATGCAAAATAACCAATTTAAGGCGAAAGGGTATTGGTATCCGTTTGCATTTAGGTTGTATATAACCTACGTTCTGGCTTCGGAAGCGTTCCCCTTACACCCTGTATACGTAGATACTAAAGCGAAAATAGACATTGTTGAACGCGCTCATCTCTCGTCTGATAACAGACGGATTTGAAAAATATTTTTGCAATTCTTGAGGTAGGCTATTTAAAATCACGCTAGGACCTATAAGAGCCAAGCAAAAATAAAAAAATAAGATATAATGCTACTTGAAAACGAAATACTAGCGCGGGTAGGCGACGGTATGCAATGGGGTGGGCCAGTGACATAAGAAATTTCATGCGTATGAGATCACGGGCAGTAGATAGTCTATTGTACTGGATAATTTTTTAATCAGTGCGGAAACTGTAACCATGAATTCAGATTTTTTTTTCGGTTATACTAAAAAAAATCTGCTGTTTCATACAAAAGTGCAATACCTACGCGGTCAAAATGTATGGAACAGCAGACTTTATTCGTGAAGAAACCGGCATGTGCTATAACCAACAATTCGAAGACATGTGCCATATACCAATCCGCACTGGGCCAGCGCGTAGCAGATTACGGCCCACTCCTTCTCACGGAGAGGAAGCTTCTGTCCCAGCAGTGTCATAAGGTGATTTGATTGATTGCAATATTTCAGGCAACATTTCCAAGTATTTTTTCCTTAACCCAGGCCAGGCTATAACAAACGTTAAAAAAATAACAAATCGGCACAGCCGTACCAACGATCAGCATTAAATTTTTATTTAGATAGATGTTGAATATTGTTACAGTATCCACAATAAGCTACCTTTCAGCTTCCATCATAGCACATCGGCCTTTCTAGGCCACTAAGCGGACGGATGGGTGATCGCTGTAACATTATTAATAGACTGGAGGGTTCCTGCCCATCCCCGCAGTCGCTTCAAACGACACCCGCCACCAGCAGCGGTGGGAGTTTTGTGTTTACGGTGCTCTTTTTCCCTATTTAACCGTTTTTTACGTACGTTACGTACGCAACTTTTAAATGATTTTTTAAGACCTATTTTAACATCAAAACTTACTTAAGGGGAAGCCCGCGACAGTCAAATTTTCTTATGTTTTTTGTAATTTGCAGGTCAGTATCGAACTGTAGGTATGTTGAAAAATATGATTCGCGACCGTATCGCGTATGTATTTACAAAATTGTAATAATTATAATTTATCAATGCAACCTTCTTAGTTCATTGAATACCATTGAATGGATTTTTAATCAGCATACAACCTGACATTTTTTTTTTTTCAGGGTGGGAAATCATCAAATGACTTCTCCCGCTCTGGGTGGAGCAGGAGGGCGTGTCAGACTTTTACTGACTAAAACCCACCCGTGATCCCTCAGTTGCCTGTGTGCTAGGGGCGACGGTATGTCTTTCGAACAACCCGCACCCCTGGCAGGCATCGGCCCTTGTGGACCCCACCAGTCCGGCGCACCAGGACACATGGCACGCCGTGACCACCCCAGGAACCAAGTAGCACAAGGGCCCCAGACTACCCTGGCACCCTTGGCTCCCTTGGCCCCCTGCGACGGGTCAGCGCAGTGGCCCCGCCGCCTACCACTTCTCGGCCGCAGGGGATAGGGAGAGCGGCCAACGCTATACCGACACTCCTCTTCCCCTGCGGCCCCACCACGTCCGCCATCAAACGGTGGCGGCCCCGTCCAGGCCACGGAAGGGAAGAGCGCTACTCAAAAGTACCGGCACTCCTCCTCCACCGCAGCCTGTAACTCTCAGCCGCGATGCCTCCCATTCGACATCGCGGCCCGCCTCAGTTGCGGTGCACCTCACCGCAACCTACTTTTTGGCCGCTACGTCGTCGGCTTGGAGACCAAAGCCCTGACGAGCGGCCCCACCTTTGGGTTCCTCTTCGCTTCACCGTGGGAGCGGACCACGGCTACTGAGCCCCCCCGCAACGACAATGCGGGAACCCACTGGGGGGGATACAACCTGACATTGACCTATTAAATTACTTACCTGCCAGGTGTGCGGGTTGTTCGAAAGAGATACCGTCGCCCCTGGCACACAGGCAACTGAGGGAACACGGGTGGGTTTTAGTCAGTAAAAGTCTGACACGCCCTCCTGCTCCACCCAGAGCGGGAGAAGTTATTTGATAATTTCCCATCCTCAAAAAAAAAAAACCTATTAAATTACAAAAAAAATACAAAATTAGAATTGGGTATTATCTACACCCATTTTTTTAAGTGTCCTAATTAGATGCTAAAGTGCTATTAAACCACAAAAAAATACACAAAGTTTTTATTTGATCGATTAGTGCCGTAAATATGCATTTAAATTTTATATTTTCTAATTTCGCGCGTAATTTGACGATAATTGCTCTGTGGGTATGACGTCGGTTTGCTGTATAGACATATGCGCTGATATTTTATGTGAAAAATGTTAATAATTGAAAAAAAATTGTTATTATTCTACTTATCGTTGGTTTGCTGTTCCTGAATGCAAAATATTATTTAACTAAATAAAAAATATTTTGGTTACGAAAATAATAAAAGTACAAAGTTGTTCAATTGACACGCCATGTGGCGTAATAACATGGCGGCTACTATTTCATGGTGTTCAAAAACAGATTAAAAAAAACTGAAATCTTTGAATTTAATTTTAAAATTTATTTTGTCTTTTCATGAACTAAAACTAACATTTTCCGACTGCATTTGGCCAAAGCTATCTCAATAATATATTTTTTCTCAAGAGTAAAATACCCTATTTCCCGGTCTACATCCTGGCATTTCCTCGTTATGTAAGTTTAAAATAATGCTTGCCTCTGCAGCTCTGTAAAGTGTCCAAGTTTAAAAAATAGGCCCAAATTAGTTATGTGTGACCTTGTATTGTTAAAATTCGACGGTTTTCTGTATAAAACTCTCTAAAAATCTTGTAAATAAGTTACTGCATTGTAACTGACGACGAATATCCCCTCCCTCATGTCTTCACTTCACACTTTCACAGGTTGTAATATGCAAAATTTATATCGATGCGGCGATGTTCACCTTCATGTTTAGAAAGTGCCTAATGAACTTAAGGTTTAGTAAGTAAAGGTCAGTATAATAAAAGTAAAAAATTAACCTTGTAAATTTCTGAACCTTGGAAATCCAAGATCAATTTACCATGAAGCGGTTATGATTTATATGATTTATTAAAACAATCAATCAATCTGCCTAAACTTTTCCCAACTAACTTTGTTGGGGTCGGCTTCCAGTCTAAACGGATGCAACTGTATACCACTATTTTACATAGAGCTACTAAATCCTATCTGCATTTTTTTTGGACATTTATCAAAGACACAGCGTGTCTGTGTTACCCAACTACGCTAAAATCTATTTGAACGAGGACAAAAAACACAGCATGAGAGCACGTCAATTACAATAAAAGGAGAGTGACCATCCCCTCATGACCAAACCCCGCTAGCCGCGTGCCGCGGGCATCGGAAGGGTTGAGTGCGAAATCCAAACTCATATCGAAATTTAGCAAGAGTGTAGTGGACCTTAAATTATCATAAAAAAATCTTTTTCGTATTGGAAACCTTTTTACTTTGTTTGTTAGATCACTAAATAACCTTAATTAAGCGATGATGCGATGGACGAACGCGATACAAAATTATAAATGTACTATATTAAATTAAGTACCTACACGTTTCTTCATATTGGCACGCCTCTACCTCATCCAGCACGTGGTTATTATATCGTAACTTGCTAGAACACTTATTAGTTACTGCATCGTGTTTAATAATATTACTGGTAAAACAAAATTTTCAAGCACTTTAAATAGGTAGGCAGTGTTTTGCTTATATTTAATGTAAGTACTTAGAAAGCATCCATTCCATAGCCACATTTCACAAATACGTTCCTTCGAATTTCGCATTCTTTCGTCGTCCGGTTCGTCCCCTCATGTCCGAATTGATCTAGCCGCGTGCCGCGGGCACTGCAAGGGTTGCTCGTGATATGCAAAACTCATATCGACATTAGCAGAGTTGAAGAGGGGCGCCTTCATTATTCCACGTCACATGCAACCCTCTTTAGAAATAGGGATGACACGCTTTTTTTGTTGAAAATTGTTATTCGAGTGGTGAGATTTTGTGGTGGTTAACTTTGTTATAGAGAACGTGGGCGGTGAGGAAAAATATATTTTTAGAAGGATACCTAATATTTCAATTCGTTTGCAAGTCAACTACCTTATACATTAATAACAATGATAACTATTCGTCATATTATAGTCTAAAATTGCACCCGCGTGCGCGGCTTGGGAAGTAGGATGTATTCAAATTAAACCTCTACAGATTTTATTATTGCTTCTTATGATTTGTATACTCCCCTTATTAATCAACAACAATGTAAATTACTGTACCTAATATTATAGTCTAAAATTGCACCCGCGCGTGCGGCTGAGTACGTAGGATGTATAGTCAAATAAAACCTCTATACTTAGATTGTATAATTAAATCTTATGATTTGTGTAATCCAGTGATTCCTAAAGTGGTCCAGATGGACCCCCAGAGGTCCACGGGAGAGTCGACGTCGGGAGGGTCTACATTGGTTTAAAAAAAATGGGTGGTTTCCATCGTTGGATCTAATCTTCACATTTTTTAGACAAGTTTTGGGGATATGGTAGAAATTTAACAGCAGGGGGTCCAAAGAAACCAGTTAAATTTTGAAAGTAGTCTACGAGAAAAATAGTTTGGGAACCACTGGTGTAATCGAACTAAGTTTCCCAGTTTTTTGACAATGACGTACGATACATTGCCAAGAAAAAAACGTTGAGAAAAGAGAAGAAAGTAATAATAATAACCGTATTTTCGACAACCCTACGTCAGCAGCAGATCTTTGAGCCCCAGCTCTCATGTCGGTCACCGCTGATATCTATGGAAACCATAGAAAAAAAAACTAATTACGAGTCCCCGTTTGAAGGGGACATGCTTACTATCACACATGATAATAATTGCTATTTGCATTACACGCTCCGTTTTATTTTTATTCAGTATACGAGTAAATGTGTCTAGAAAATATGAAACTTATTCCATTCATGTTTTCTTTACATATTTTCGTCACGTCAGATACAGACGTGTTTTCTATTATAAGTATTTTGTTACTGAAAATAACTGGTTCGAATGAAATCCGAATGAAGATCATTTAAACTCCATTTGGAATACGATTAGACATTTAACTAAACCTTTTTTACAGTCCAATCAACCGATTTTGACTTCTATTGCGTTAGTGGCAATAACAAATGGCAGCTGCAGTAAACAGTGGGTATTGTAACGACTTTTTTGCTTTTATTGCCATCCTTATACCTTCGGTATAGAAGTCAGAATCGCTTGAACTGACTGTAAAAAAGGTTTATTTAAATGTCTAATCTTATTTCAAATGGAGTATAGGTGTTTCGATTTGATAAACCGCAATTATGATTGTTATATAATTAACATTACTTTTTTTTGTCCACCGCTCAACCCGCACTGGGCCCGCGTGGTAGATTACCTATGGCCCACTCCTCACAGAGAGGAGGCCTGTGTCCCAGCAGTGGGAACATTATAGGGTGATTATATATGATGATGAATGATAATAAAAAAATAAATTAAAAAAAAAACATCCGACTTCCAAAAAAACACTACAAAGTGAAAAATAACTTTAATTTCGAAGTCGATGACTTTGAATACTTATGTATTTTAATTTTCATGTTACCAGTCACCGACTTCCGAAATTAAAGTTATTTTTCACTTTGTAGTGTTTTTTGGGAGTCGGTTGTTTATTTTTTTGGAAAAAGTTTTTATTTTTCACTTTTTAGTTATGGTACCTACCCCACACCAATTTTAAATGTCATCATCCTTGGGGTAAAAACAATGCATATTTATGCGATAGAAGCAATCGCGGTTGATTTGCTGTCATTTTTTTGAAGAGTTCCGTTGTCTGTCTCCAAAATGCATCATCAGATCTATATAAAATTTAAATGGGACCACACGGGACGCACTAGCTTTCAAATAAAAAAAATCAAAAAAATCGGTTCACCCAGTCGAAAGTTCTGACCCAACAAACATTTTTTTTTTTAAACAGTTGAATTGAGAACCTCCTCCTTTTTTGAAGTCGGTTAAAAAGTTGTGAGCCAACAAACATTTAAAAATAATACGGTCGAATTGAGAACCTCCTCCTTTTTTTAAGTCGGTTAAAAATATGTAGCCTACCGTTATCAGAATCCGAGAACAGGGTTATTATTGTTTCAAAGACTGTTTGCATTTGTGATTATGTATGTTCTTTAGATCTGTCCTATTTAATTTATCTCCCCTAAACAATATATTATGTGACGCACCCCTAGCTTAAAGATTACCGCTGCGTAGCAACTGTGCAGCGACTTGAAAGAAAATGAGCCGCTACGTCGTAACCTCGTAGGTTGCTACGCGCTACGATCTCAACGTGCAATAAAACTTTGAGTTATAAACTTTGTGAGAGGTTGCTAATGAAGTTGTTTGAATAGTGTCTGAGGCTATTTTATTATTAATTAACATCAACTCCATTTTGAACAAATGAAAAACAAAAACATTTTTTTATTTATTTACAAGTACAAATTAATAGAACCTAACTAATAGATTTAGAAGTAACAAAACTAGTGCCGTATAAATAAAATTACCAATCATTTTTAGGGTTTCGTACCCAACGAAACCCAACGGGACCCTATTATTAAGCCTCGGCTGTCCGTCCATCCGTTTGTCAGCGAGCTGTATCTCATGATCCGTAATAGGAAGACAGTTGAAATTTTCACATAATGTTTATTTCTGTTGCCGCTATAACAACAATTAAGGTGTTTTTTTGCCATGAGGTACTTACGGAACCCTTCGTGGGCGAGTCCGACCCGCACTTGGCCCGATTTTCACGCTTTCTTTCCTTCCTTGCTTATTTTCGTTTTATATTATTTACGTGTCCTGTACGCGTGAAAAATTGACAATTTATACCCGTTAGTTATTTCCAACACCTTGTTCCAATGTATTCCTGTATGAATTAAATTCTACTTTGTCAGTTTCTTTGATTGGCAAACAAAAAATTCTTCTCTCAGGTCTTTTGGCCATGATTATGGTTAAGGAATGAAAGTCGTAAGTGCGGAAAACGGAGTCTCATCATCATACGGTTATACGGTCTACATACAAACGGAGTCTCATCATCATACGGTTATACGGTCTACATACAAACGGAGTCTCATCATCATACGGTTATACGGTCTACATACAAACGGAGTCTCATCATCATACGGTTATACGGTCTACATACAAACGGAGTCTCATCATCATACGGTTATACGGTCTACATACAAACGGAGTCTCATCATCATACGGTTATACGGTCTACATACAAACGGAGTCTCATCATCATACGGTTATACGGTCTACATACAAACTCTGTCTTGCAAACATAAATTCTAAAGTGGGTGTTTAAAGAAATATATTGGTAACACTTACTTACCTATATGTGTACTCATGTAAACCACTATTTTTCAAAGAGTAATCATAATATTATTTCCTATTCTTCTCCACACGAAACTACCTTACTTTTTGAAAAGGCAACTAGAATCAATTCTACTTTTTCTTCTAAATAATCAATTCTACTTTATCTTCTAATTTGTGACGTTCAAAAGTGGTTCAAAATAAATGGTCTAATCTAAACATACATACAGATAAATAAAATTGGAGTGTCTGTTTGTAATATTAAAATAACCGCTTTTTACTAAATGCATATTTATGAATGTATACACGGTAGCTACATATACCAAAAAATTTTTTTTTACAATTTTTGTCTGTCTGTCTGTTTGTTCCGGCTAATCTCTGAAACGGCTGGACCGATTTTGACGGGACTTTCACTGGCAGATAGCTGATGTAATAAGGAGTAGGTAACTTAGGCTACTTTTATTTTAGAAATTTTATTTAATGTTATTATTATATATCTACTTTTTCGTTGAATTCCACGCGACCGAAGTCGCGGGCACAGGTAGTTGTTATGTATGATTTGTCTCTTGCCTTGTGAGTTTAAGGTGGAAGCGCCAGGGTAGCTCCTGAAATTCAATGAACCATAGATAAATGAATGGATTAATTGAACTGAGAAGGTTTTATTGATGATTTGTATTGATAATAATTCTTTAAAGCCATATTTGTTACAGTCCCGGATCATATTTTAATCAACATACAATCTGACACTGACCTGAAAATTGCAAAAAACGTAAGACAATTTGAATTTCACGGGTTACCGTGACACTTCTACATCAAGTTAAAAAGTTCTATCATTAATGATAAATGAATGATAAATAAATAATAGTTTAAAAAACTAAAAAACACGCTTAAAAAACCTATTTTTTAAACTATTATTTATTTTCTATTTTTTAGTTCTGCTAACTACAAAAACGTGTTTTTTTTTCTCAATTTTTTTTAAAATTTTTGAATTGTCATCGGTCCTCGACAAGTTTACAAAGTTTCAATGAAATCTGACCATTTAAAGTGGGTCAAAATCGCGCTCAAAGGAGTCGGTTACATACAAACAAACAAAAAAACAAACTTACAAGTGAAGCTAATATAAAGCGTGTAATGATTTTATTTCTGTGAGTAGGTTTTTACAAACACTTTTACATGTTAATCAATTTTTTTTAACTAGATGAGGTCGGCGTTTCCTATCTGACTATACCTACTCTGAGAAGAAAGGCCGACACAAACTCAGAGGTCACAGTCTCTTTTAAAGTCCACACATAATCTTGGTCAGATCAAGTGAAGACCATGTGGATTGGTGTCTGCAATGGTCTTTTGAGGAAAGAACCACTCAGATTGAGTGGACCAGTCCAATCAGTGTACGCATTTATCAGTAATCATATCTCCCACAGAAGCGTCACGTCCGCCTGACTCCTGAGCAATCAGCTGAGCTGTACAGGGGCCACTACGGCAGCCATCACTTCCCCCATCTTGTGGCGCACATGTCCAGCGGACCAATCATAGCTCTTGTGCTCGCCACTAAGAACTGCATCACAAAGTGGAGGACTCTTATGGGACCTCCCATGTGGGTACTTTCAGATCTTCTAGCTTTAAGTTTGTGGTTGTTCGTCTTCCTGGCTTTTAAAGTAACTGTGAACATCTCAAGGAAACCTGGTCTCTATTACTTGAAATCTAACCAATTTCCAAAATCGCAATGGAACTGTACTAAATTACGAGTACAATTCAGCTGGATTCACTCTACGGCAAATCCATGATGGATGGATAAAAGTACGGATGCCGCGGTCTGTTTAAACTTTTCATTGAGCAATAATAAGTTAAACCAGTTCAACTATGTCAAACTTGGTTACAAAAGCTGTCTTCACTGGTTTTAGCACCGTCTTTTCCTCTGAAGATTTTTGTCTGTTTGTAGGGTACTGGAGGCTCAAGCGTATTGGCCCGATAGCTTGCGTGCGTGCTACGGCCGTCGCACTAAGTATGGAGACTACTTCAACGGCGTTCATGGCAGTGTGAACCATGCTGAAGCACTTCGAGAGATTCATTTTTTCTTTCCTAACAGTAAGTTACCTTATGTTCCTTTGACCAGATTGTAGTTGCTGTTAAACAATTATTGTTCCTCTCCTGAATGACGATGAATGACACCGACCTGCAAATGACACTGACCTGCAAATGACACCGACCTGCAAATGACACCAACCTGCAAATGACACCGACCTGCAAATGACACCAACCTGCAAATGACACCGACCTGCAAATGACACCAACCTGCAAATGACACCAACCTGCAAATGACACCGACCTGCAAATGACACCAACCTGCAAATGACACCGACCTGCAAATGACACCAACCTGCAAATGACACCAACCTGCAAATGACACCGACCTGCAAATGATACCAACCTGCAAATGACACCGACCTGCAAATGACACCAACCTGCAAATGACACCAACCTGCAAATGACACTGACCTGCAAATTGCAATATTCACAAGAAAGTTTTGAGTTTCGCGGGCTACCCGTGGAGCTTTCGCCTTAACCTGTTTCCGAGACACGTAGGGAGTGATATGCAATGTATCATAATGGTCACTTTGCAAGCGTAGCTTAACCTTCGATCAAACAGTGCGGCAGTTATAATATAGCCACGAGCTCGTTGCGTTAGTTGTTATACCAAGTTTAAAACTTATTTTCTCCTTCCGCAGTGATAGTAGGGCCGCTCGTCCGCCACTGGCAAGTAAACGACTACATACAGAAGCACTTGACACCGACCTTACTGCCCGCTTTGACCGCGTTGGCCCACGAGCGACCCGCAGAGCCCATACTATGGCTGGCCGATCATCTCCGAAGGCACAACCCGAACGAACCCGAGCTCGCGCCTCAGCAGTCGGAGCAAAGGGTGGACAAACGATGTCATACACCTAAACCCTCCGAAGAATCACTTGTCAAATAGGTCCTTGTATTTCGTGATATGCATTTTAGTAGATATTAGTAGCTTTATTTTGATTACATATTTCGAACGTTACTGGTATTTTTGTTTCTGGAAATGTATTTCGTCTTAGAATTTGACAGGGAGTTGCGTAATTGTGAGCAACTGGTTATTATTATGTAATTATACAGAGACAAATTAAACTAGCTAGCGAAACTCTGCAGAAACGATTGGTATCGATGACAATTCACGACAAAATATTTTTATTTTTTGGCTTCAACTGGTAGTTTTGTTACTTGTACTATGAGTTGAGAAACTGTTTTTTTTTGTTTTATCGCATTGCGTTATCAATACCCATCATGTCTGTGAAATTTACACACAAAATAAACTGATTTTTTAAACTGATATTTCGAGTGACTACTCCAACTGCGGTTAATGACCCGACAGAAAAAAACATCAGTTTAACTTCTTGTTTTATCATGTTACAATATCGATAGCCATCGCGTCTGCGGAGTTTCGCTAGCTAATTTAATTTGAAATTTATAAAAAAGCGCGACGCTCGCCTCCGGTTAGAACGCGACCTAGAGTCGTGGTTGACAGTGACACGCTAAGTACGAGTTGCTTTAAGCATTTATAATAGCATTACAAACAACGAGTTACTGTGTAATATTATTGAAACGACAGCTCTATACTTTTGCGCGTGACTAAGGTGAAGGCAAATCTAGGGATCGATCTAAATCTGGGCAGCGAGGTTTGGAGGACTTTACGGAGTCAAAAACGCTCTCTAGGAAAATACACCAACTTACTTTCTTAAACAACGTTTCATTGCCGTCATTCAACGGTAAATTGCGGTGCGGGCGGCGCTACTCATCTAGGAAACCGTAGCTTTGGTGTGCCTACGACATACCCATTTCTGGGCGTCAAAAACCTAATATAGTGGACATCACAATAAAAGAAAGAAATCGTTTACTTTTCCCAACTTTATTTATAGAAACAGTTTACAAATGAGCTATCACAGGCGTGTAACTACAATGTCGTTGCAAGTATAATAAAATAATGATGTTAATAGCTATTGTTACTGGTTACTCAAGACGGTTACAAATGGTCAAGAGTTACGATTAACTTAAAAAAAAAACACTAAAATCAAAATACACTTAAAATCATGTTTATTTCGTAATGTCGTTTTGATAATCCCCGCTTGATGTTTTTCTTATAAATATTCTGCCGGTTCACAATAATTAATAAATATTTTTACGTGAAATATCTAAACGACACTATGAACCAACAGCTACATGAAACAAAACATGATTGTGACTATTTATTTCGCAAATAAACTCAAAACTCAAACTCAAAGCATTTATTTCAATTAAACCATTTACAGGCACTTTTGAATTGTCAAAAAGTCGACCAGTTGGAAAGTTGAAGCTAGTTGCCCATTCCAAAACGTAGATCTCTATGGAGAAGAACGGGCAAGAAACTCCATGGACACTCTTTTTAATCATGTTATGTATTACAAAAACTTGGGAACATTATTCTTGTTGCTTCTATATGTGAGACAATGTAAAAAAAAAACAATTCTAAATATAAGATTTAAAATTAGCCATGGAAGTTAGGAGATGACCAGTCTCAACCGACGGCGCCCGTTCACGAACTTGACGCGTGGATCAGCACCATCCAGCTCAACCATTTTGTAGGGAACCGAATGATCCAACACACGCGCCACCATCAGCGAGACATTTAAGTGAGCATGACATACAATAAGTACACTTCTCCGCGTAAATGTTTTATTATAAAAATATTTTTCTATTTCTCCAATAATTGTTTCATTACTTTTAACATTTCACATAATTTTACATTTAGTGATTTCACACTAGTTTACTAAAATTACCTAACCGCAAAAATAGTCACAACATTTTTTGTTTAAATGAATCAAACTTATCACTACACGGATTTGGTAGAAAAAAATCATGACTTAAGTAAAACTAATATTATAGGAGATTACGAATATCTGCTATACGCCGGGAGTGCGGCATCTGAAAAGGAAAGAGTCATATAAGAACTGGCTGGTCATTGGACTGTTTGGATCTGAGAAGGCCGATTTGAAATTATATTTGATTTGTGGTGAAAGGATTAGCCATCGACAGGAGTCAATTACACAGGGTACGCCGGACGTATCAGAAGGTGGAACGGTACATCGCTTGGGTAGCTTCTTTCAATCAAAATACAACACCTTATACAACCGTAAATAATTTTCATTTTCAACTGATCTCTCATATTTTTTTGTAAAAAGATGTGAGTGTTTATTCTTGAATATTGACATAGATTTGTGTCTTATTTTATTGTCAACACATCATCTGCCCTGACTTTTCCCAACTAAGTTGCAGTCAGCTTCCAGTCTAGCCGGATGCAACTGAGTACTAGTATTTTATATGGAGCGACTGCCTATCTGACCTCCATAACAATCCGCCTCCCATCCCATACAATACCCCTTGGTAAGACTGCTTGTCGGACTTTCGTGCTACTGACGACCCGTAACGACTGTCAGGACCAACGACTTATCGTGCTTTCCGAGGCACGGTGGGCTCTTGGTTTGTAAAGTCCGCCAACTGTGGCAAGAATAGCTTAACCTGATCGGTCGACCCATGCGGCAGTTATTGCTTAGCCACAAATGTCCACACAATGACAATAAAATAAGACAAGGAATGAATTTATCGATATAAGTAACCTTCAAAACAATTTCGCTAATCATTTATTGACGTGTAATGTGATATTGTCTATTTTACAACAATCATCATCGATAGTCGTAAAGAAAATCGATTTTCTTGGAAGTCTTCGTCGATACTTGTTTGGACGAAGAGTTATCAAAACTATGTCGTTTATAAAACATGTATTTAACATGAGTTGATGTATTTCAAACATGTATTGTTATTTTTTTTTATAAGTTTTGTATACACCTACGGTCTTATTCATAAAAAGTTATCGAACATCTAAACAGTTGCTAGAAGTCTGGTTTCTCTTTGAAAACCAGACTTTAGCAACTGTTTAGATGTTCGATAACTTTTTATGAATAAGACCGTTAGCCTTTACAGCTGCTTGTAGGATGTAAACGACAACAGAAAACAGTAGAGATAACTTGTATAATACATACATACATAACATCACGCCTTCTTCCCGAAGGGATCTGCAGAGGTATATCTATAGTAAACCCACATTTCCACAGTTATGTTAAGTCCCATGTAATAGGGGGCAACCCTATTGCCATCAACCGGCCACAAATCCAGACTTCGGGCTGCTACTGAGAACTTCTAGAAAGAAAACACAATAACGCTTTTCCTGACCTGGGAAACAAACCTAGGACCTCATGCTCAGCAGTAGCGCTTGCGACCACTAAACCAGCGAGGCAGTTTGTATACAATGTTTAATCAACAAGTATGCTTACACAGTTAATTTCTCTTCTCCCGGTACATATGCACGTAGGCGGCGTCGGAAGGCGAGCACATGCCGATCTTCTGGCACACGCCCTTCGTGCCGATCATTTCGATCAGATGGATGATGCTGTCTCCGTAGATCTCCATTATCGAGTGACACTGATCAAGGAAAACATAACATTTAAATAAGTATAATAAAAACTGGATATAAATTGGGAATAGAGAAGGAATAAATAAAAAAAAAGTCTTCACTACATATTATATAACAAAGTCACCCGCCGCGTCTGTCTGTCTGTTCGCGTTAAACTCAAAAAGTACTGAACGCATTTTCACACGGTTTTCACCAATAGACAGAGTGATTCATGAGGAAGGTTAGGGTGTGTAATTTGTTAAGGTTTTGTTTATATTGGTAAAAGTGGGCGAAGCCACTGGCAAAAACTAGATTAATTTGAAACAACGTTGAGAATTAGTTGTGTTATTTGTTTACCAAGAATGTTTAGCTTTTATATGTTGCCAGCAACACTGCAATTTTTACTGTTGCCTGGAATATTTTTCCCGCAACACAAAAAACATGTTGTGAAACTTTCGTTTCCATATAATATGGAACTTTAGACTATCTTCGTATTATTACAAAACAAGTTGTAACTTTAGCCCGTTAAGTTCTTATTTCAAAGACAAGCTCAATAATTTAAAGAAAACTAAGGGTTTTCTTCATTCTTTAGACAAGGTAATAAGACCAAAAATAATTTTAAGCAAAACGGTCTCCTCTACGGTTTGATTAATTGCTGGCCTTTACAAGTTTCGTCATGCTCACTTAAATGTCTCGCTGATGGTGGCGCGTGTGTTGGATCATTCGGTTCCCTACAAAATGGTTGAGCTGAATGGTGCTGATCCACGCGTCAAGTTCGTGAACGGGCGCTGTCGGTTGAGACTGGTCATCTCCTAACTTTCATGACTTATTTTAAATCTTATATTTAGAATTGTATTTTATTTTTACATTGTTCTCACTTATAGAAGCAACAAGAATAATGTTCCCAAGATTTTGTAATACCTAACATGATTAAAAAGAGTGTCCTTGGAGTTTCTTGCCCGTTCTTCTCCATAGAGATCTACGTTTTGGAATGGGCAACTAGCTTCAAGTTTCCAACTGGTCGACTTTTTGACAATTCAAAAGTGCCTGTAAATGGTTTAATTGAAATAAATTGTTTGAGTTTTAGTTTCGTATATGTCTTGAACTTGTAGTGTGTTACAGTCATGAATACAAGATTTACATCGTTGACTAGCTTTTTCCAGCGGCTTCACCCGCTTGGAAGTGAAAATTATCCCACGGGAACGTATTACTGGGATAAAAAGATCCTATGTTAATCCAGGGTATAATAATCCATCTGTGAGACTAATTTCATCCAAACATATAAACTTTCATATTTATAATATTAGAAGGATAGTACGATGACTGCACCTGTTAAATGTGAAGAAATGTGATTTTCTTCCTGAAATATTGTCACGCATATTTGACCCAAATGACACAGAATACATTACCTTATAACGGGTATCATAATAATAATTAATATTCAGAATCATAAATCTATGATGACATAATCATCATTATCATTTATATCCACGTATCGTAATCCAAATTATTCTCTAATAAACACTGAAATGTTATTTTAGATAACGATATTTTGTGACATTTACAAAGCTATAATTTAAACCGGTTATTTAGATATAGTAATGCTTAAACCTTTTTATGGTATGTAGTAAAGATATACAAATATACTATCAGACGCGGTTCTGAAGTATGCACAAGAAATCGTGTTTTTATTTAAAAAAAACGAGTGTCTGTGTGAATGGATAACTCGAGTAGTTAGCAGAGATTTGAAGTTTATCGTTTTATAGTTGGGTTTAAAGTATGGCAGTATTTTTGAAACAGCAAGCTGAAAAACTAAGCTCGAGCTGATATAAATTGATTGTATTCAATAGTCATTCAGTGAAGGGAACTTTCAACTTTTACTAAAACCTGTATAATTATTTTGTTTCGTTTTATTTTAATTATTTTCTCTCTTTTATGCTTCCATAACATATACAAGGCCGCAAGGACATAGACGGGCAAACTGTAACTGTGAATTCAGCATATGACTACGAGGGTAGAAATTACACCGTCGGTTTAATAAAAAATCTAACGTTTCATAAAAAAAAACCTACGTTTAGGTCAAAATGTATAGATATTTTGTTTTTTTTTAATAACCGGCGATATATTTCAAACAAGATCAGAATCATGGTAACAAGTTCCGCTTCGATGTCCTATATCTAACTTTCCAAACAATAATTGGAATTCGATTGAGGTTACAATATCAGGTTCACATTGTATTCTTTGATTCCTAAAAAGGGGTGTAATGTAGGTCACACATGTAATTCACATTAGGCAATTTATCAAACGTTTATGTAGGTCAGTCGTGTCTCGTGACGTTTAAGGGTTTTTTTAGAGTGGGAATCAAATAACTTCTCCCGCTCTGGGTGGAGCGGGAGGGCGTGTCAGATTTTTACTGACTAAAACCCACCGGTGTTGCCTGTGTGCCAGGGGCGACGGTATATCTTTTGAACAACCACCACCCCTGGCAGGCATTGGCCCTTGCATACTCCACCAGTTGGTGCTGACATCTCTTTGAGGCTCGCATGGAACCTAATCGGACAGCGAGCTACCCATTACTCACCGTCCGCAAGCCCGTGCTTACGGTGGCCGGAAATCGGCCTGAGATTCCCGACGCCCAGGGCGTCTCCTGCGGCGACTAGGGCCGTGAGGGTCCATACACTGCCTCTCCCTCACGTGCGCCGCCTCCGTCTTTGCGAGCATTACTACTTCGCAGGAGGCGACGGCTACACATGCACTCTCGCTCCGTACGATGGCCTGGACCAGGGCCGGACGCGAGAGATCGCCGCCTCCGATTGCCTCCACAAGGACACGGCGGTGCTCCGCCCAAGCCGGGCAGAACTCCACCGTATGCTCCACCGTGTCCTCAGGACGATCTTTGCAGTGGAAACACCCGGGCGCTTCCTTCCGCCTTATGCGAAACAGGAACCTCCCGAAACAACCGTGTCCGGTGAGGACCTGCGTTAGGTGGAAGATGAGGACGCCATGCCGCCTCTCAAGCCACTCCTCGAAGAGGGGACTTACCGCCCCAATCGTGGCGTGCCCAACATTTAAGGGGTGAAAGTGGATGACTGTGATTGTCAACCGTTGGACAAACGATCTAACTGCTGATACCAAAAAAATCACTTAGCTTGTTTTTTCCCTTATGCGACCCACTGCAAGACAAAGGCTACATTTTCCTCGTTCCACTTATCCCTATCTACAATTATACGCCGTGTGTTTTGCACTAACAATATCGCAATGTGAACCAATTTTTAATACCTTTTAGGCTCACTATTTATTCGGTAATATTTTTTTTATTTATTGAAAAAAGGGGTGTAAGTGTAATATAGGTCTCACATGTAATTCACATTAGGCAATTTATCAGATGTTTATCTAGGTCAGACGTGACTTTTGAGGGGTGAAAGTGGATTGTATGACATGCCGCTTCAGCTCATGCAGCAGGTGTATTTTAGCAAAAGTACACCTGCTGCTGCACGCCGTGACTGTGATTGTCAAACGGTGGACAATTAACTATCTAACATGGTGACACAAAAAAGGCAGTTTGTTTTTATTGTATGTAACCAAGACAAAGGCTACATTTTCCTCGTTCTACTTATCCCTATCTACAATCTAGTCTGACCCGTCATCTACCTATTTTACTAATAAGGTGAAATTAACAATTCATGCAGTGTCACAACCTATCTCAATCATTCTTATACATCGTGTTTTCCGATACCAATGCCGCAATGAGAACTAATTTTTAAATTCCTTTTAGGTTATTTTTTTTTTTATTTATAATAGGAGAGAAGTAGGTCACACGCATGAAATTCACAATAGGCAATCTATGATATTTAGATCAGTCGTGACGTTTGAGGGGTGAAAGCGGATTGCTTGACCTCTTCAGTATTCCTAAGCCATAATCATTTTTTCAAAATGACACCTGCTGCTGAACGTCGTGAATGTGATTGTCAAACGGAGGACAATAGGGTATTTTACTCTATACGAGAAAAAATCTAAAAATATATTATTGCGATAGCATAGGCAAAATGCAGTCGGAAAATGTTAGTTTTAGTTCATGAAACAACAAAATAAATTTTAAAATACAATTTAAAGATTTCAGTTTTTTTAATCTGTGTTTGAACACCATGAAATAGTAGTCGCCATGTTATTTCGTCATACGGCATGTCAACTGAGCAACTTTGTACTTTTATTATTTTCGTAACCAAAGTAATTTTTATTTAAATAATATTTTGCATTCAGGAACAGCAAACCATCGATATGTAGTAAAATAACTCTTTTTTTTTTCATTGTAAACAATTGTCATACAAAATATCAGCGCATTCGTTTTTAGCAAACTGACGTCATGCCCACAGAGCAATATGGCGTCTACTGCGTCCAGCGTTTTTGTCAAATTACGCGCGAAATTTGAAAATGTAAAATTTTAATGCATTTTTATGGCACTAATCGATTAAATAAAAATGTTGTGTTTTTTTTAGTTGTTTATTAGCACTCTAGAATCTAATAAAGACACTTTAAAAAAATGAGTGTAATACCCTATTGACGATCTAATTGGTAATCCAAAAAAGAAACACTTATGTTGTTTTTTTTTTCCTTAATAGCTACATTTTCCTGTTTCCACTAATCCCTATCTACAATCTAGTCTGCCCCATCATCTACCTACTTTATTAATAAGGTGGAATCAACAATTCATGCAGTGTTACAACCTATCTTCTAAATCATTCTTATACATCGTATTGTTTTCCGATATCGACATCGCAATGAGAACCAATTTTTTACAGACTTCAAAAGGATGAGGTTACTAAATACCTTTTAGGTTCATTGATTTAATAGGGGAGAAATGTAGGTCACAAATGTAATTCACATTAGGAAATTTATCAGATGTTTATCTAGGTCAGTCGTGACGTTTGAGGGGTAAAAGTGGATTGCTGTCTCTTCAGCTTTCCTAAGCCAACATTATTTTTTGCAAAATTACACCTGCTGCTGGACGCCGTGAATGTGATTGTCAAAAGGAGGACAATTGACGGTTTAGAATAGAATAGAATAAAAAACATTTATTCGACACAGACACAACAAAACAGCAACAAACACATTAAAAAAAAATAGTTTAAAAAACTAAAAAACACGCTTTAAAAACCAAACTAAAAAAGGAGAAAATAATTTAATTCAATTAAAAAGCGTGGGGTGCTTTTTGAGGTATTTTTATAATCAATTAATGTCAAGCACCCCACGCTTTTTAATTTTTTAAAGCGTGTTTTTTAGTTTTTTAAACTATTATTTATTTTCTATTTTTTACTTCTGCTAACTACAAAACGTGTTTTTTTTCCCATTTTTTTTTTTTAATTAGTAAATTGTCATCGGTCCTCGACAAGTTTACAAAGTTTCAATGAAATCTGACCGTTTAAAGTGGGTCAAAATCGCGCTCAAAGATTCCGTTACATACATACATACAACCCGAGCTAATATAAAGCGTGTAAATTATTTATTAGTGAGAATAAAATATTTATTTATAAATATTATAAATACGGGGAATCAGAGTTCGATTTCGGAGAGGGAGCCTGAGAAACGGCTACCAGAACCAAGGAAGGCCGCAGGCACGCAAATTACCCACGGAGAGTTACATACTGACATACAAGTGAAGCTAATATAAAGCGTGTAAAAAGAGAACAATAAACATGTTGTAGGTTTTTACCGTTTTGTCCCGCTGCAAGACAAAGGCTACATTTTCCTTGTTCCACTTATCCCTATCTACAATCTAGTGTCCCGTCATCTACCTACTTAATAAAGTGGAATCAACAATTCATACAGTGTCACAACTTATCTACCAAAATCATTCTTATACATCGTGTTGTTTTCCGATATCTACATCGGAATGAGTACCACTTTTTTAAATATATTTTGGTAATTACACGGACAATCTATATTTGTTTATTCGATAACAAACTGAGAATTATGTCTATTTTTACTCAAACGATGACATAATACAATTATAATCGATTTCAAAAGTGCTAATTCTCCCTGTCATCCTGCAATCCGAATTAGCTTAAAATTATTAACAACGAACTATTGAAAGAAGTTCACAAACTTTGAGGGATTAACTAAAAGTCAAAAGTCAAAGTCAAAGCATTTATATATATATATATTTTTTTTTTTTTTTTTTTTTTTTTTTTTTATATAATAGAAATCATTTATTTGCTTATTATTATAAGTATACCCCTCCCGGCTATCCCTGAAAACCAGCGCTGGGGCTCGTCTTGCATAGGGTCGCAGCATAATGCTGAGTGATAGCCGTTTTGCGTGGATGTGACGCATGTGGAAACATGCGTCACATCCACGACATCAAGATAAGGAACACAAAAAAATAAGAAAAGGTTGAGGGAACTCAACCTTTTCTTATTTTTTTGTGTTCCTTATCTTTTTGCGACATGTTTACCGCAAATAAACGTTTTTTCTTTCTTTTCTTTCTTTCTTATACAGTTACGATGTAATTTGACTACGAAGGAGAAATAACTTTGTTCTTATCTGTGGGGGCTTGTAATTAACAATTTAGTTTTATATTATTGTTATTAGAATGTTATTAGTCTGTAAGCCTTCCGAAAATAAAATAAAATAAAAATAAAAATCAGTCGATGTCTATCTATACTAATATAATAGGCGGAAGAGTTTGTTTTTTTTGTTTGAACGCGCTAATCTCTTCTACCAGTCGGTTATGAAAAAATATTACTGCATTTGATAGCCTAATTTTTGAGGAAGATTATCGAACATCTCACTGCGACCCTTAGGAGCCGAGTAAAAATAAAAAAGACTGATGAAGGCTATGCGTTAACGAAGAAATAGCACGAGCGCGCGATGCGTCGAATTATATTATTAAGAATTTGAAATTTCACGCTTATGATCTTCATATAAAATATCATACATTTTGTAGCCGGAGGAAGTGCTAGTAAGTAGGTACTTTGCCAGATTGAGTGTCATACAAAGTCAGTTCTCGGTGGGATCGACTCTTCGAAATCATTGCATCCGATAAAGAGGATAAGAGAGTCCGGAATAAACAGTTGGACCGCTAGTTGACGTTCAAAAGTGCCTTTTAAGTGCCTATTTGAAATAAATGCTTTTGACTTGATTTTTATGAAGTTGGAGTCGCTATCCATACTTGATAGTAGTAAGTAGATAAATAATTACATAAAATGTATTATAGATGTTGAAGTAACTTTGTCCGTCCGTCTGTTACCTTAGCACGCCTTAACAGCTGAAAGGATTTTGATGTAATTTAGCATACAGGTAGACGATGACCTCGGTTTAGGACATAGGATTTTTATTTTTTATCCGGGTAGTACGTTCCCGTAGGATAAAATCCGAGCTCCACACGTGGAAAACTTTGTTTTGAATAAATAAGACTAGATTTGTTTACAATAAAGTACATAATAGCTTATTTGATACTCACCCTGGCGTTATACTTGGCTGGTAAGATTCCGCAAGACTTCTCGATGATGTGCACGATGTTGCGGTCGACCTTGTCGTTGCTGAGCACTTTGTGAACCGCCAACACCACTGCCTCGCATACTGCGCAGTCTAGGATCTCCGCTGTAGACATATGTTTGGTGTGAATAACAATGAGGGTGTTCATGAATATTCAAGCCACCAGTTGGCGCCACTTTGACAAGAGGTCTTCTAGTTCGACAATGAACTTAAAATATTTGATGTCATTCGTTTCATTCTTTCGTTCACCATTCAGTCCGTAGGCGCTTTGACACTTTTGACAGGTGCCCGGACCTGACGTCTCCGTGCTGCCACCTAGTGAACGTCATTTCAGAAAACCCTCATTGTAAGGCCCTTTGCACACATGTGTCTGCCATGAAAAACTACGGTTTATTTGCCGTATGTAGGTTTGGTCGTAAGTGTGGTATGGATCTCTATGGAAGCAAAAAAACGTGACTATCAATACGTTTTTTCTATGGCGCAGTTTATACGTCGTAGCGTGTACAAAGGGTCTGAGGCTGCATAATCAGGCTATATGTTCCCACTGCTGGGACACAGGCTTCCTCTCGGTGAGTGGGAGTGGGCCGTAATCTACCACGCGGGCCCAGTGCGGGTCGGTAGATGTCACATGTCTTCGATTTTTGATTCTAGGACATGCCGGTTTCCTCACGATGTTTTCCTTCACCGTTTTGAAAGCAGTGGTGAAGAAATATTTTAAACAAAGTAAAGCGCCTGACAGGGTTCAAACGTACGACCTACAACTCGTAAGTTGCGGCCGTTTCAATTGCGCCACCACTGTACTCCGCCGCCTTAGGCAGAACTAGGACAAATTATGCCACACAGTGTAGCTTCTGAGAATAACTCGTTTCATATCTGAGTAATGATTACGTTTGTCGTGACAGACGATTAAGGTATTTTAAATTAATAATATTAAGGGTCAAATGAAATTACCTAGCAAAACTCCGCAGATTATCTAAACACATGATTTCATGTAACTATACTTCCAGTAGCCGTTAATCCCGGAATTAGCTTTAGGAACTTAAAATACGGAGTTTAAAATTTATTTTTTTATCGTCATTAGACATCGATACCCGATCACATCTTCAGTTTCGCTAGCTAATTTAATTTGACCCTGTATATTAAAATTACACCCATTTCCATTAACATGGTAAATTGCAACAAGTATGTAACCAAAATAGTGTTGGTATAGGAAGGTTTACTTCTAAAAAAAATAAGTGAAAATAAATTTGGAAAAAGAACTTAGTTCCGAGGCTGATTTGATGACATGTCAAACTCAAACCCAAAGCATAAGTTCATTGGACCCTTTCTCTTTTTGGGCATTATAATGACAAAGACAGATGAGCTCAACTATAAATTAATATTTTTTGAATAGGAGAGCTAATCGGGACGATAAAACCAACACAAAAATAGAGTGTCTTCTTCATCGAAATGCTGCTGTACGCGCGTGGTGAGTTTGTGTTTGGAACAGGTAAATACATGAAACAACCATCTACTCAATGCCCATACCTTTAACAGAAGCCACACTGACGCTATCACACAGCTTCAGTTCCTCGCACACCTTATCTGGCGCCAACTCCTGCGCCAGCAGAGTGATCACCAAGTCGGCGTACTTGTCCACGAACTGGTCGCATTCAGTACGAACAGACTTCGGCAAGCGCTTGCATACGTTCTCGACTACCTTTTTCATTTCGTCCTGGATGGAAAATATATACTGTTAGATTGACGAAAAAAATAATTATGGTATTACCAAAAATATCTGGATGACGAAGCTTTGCTCGGTATTTTTTTTTTTGGATTCTAAAAATGAGACCTAGCTAGATCAATAGGGTATTACACTAATTTTTGAAAACGGTCTTAATTAGATCCTAGAGTGCTAATAAACCACAAAAAACATAACATTTTTTATTTCATCGATTAGTGCCTTAAAAATGCATACAAATTTTGCATTTTCAAATTTCGCGCGTAATTTGTCGAAAACGCTGGACGCAGTAGACGCTATATTGCTCTGTGGGTATGACGTCAGTATGCTAAAAACAAATGCGCTGATATTTTATATGACAATTGTTTATAATTTAAAAAATGAGTTATTTTTCTACATAACGTTGGTTTGCTGTTCCTGAATGCAAAATATTATTTAAATAAAAATTACTTTGGTTACGAAAATAATAAAAGTACAAAGTTGCTCAGTTGACATGCCGTATGACGAAATAACATGGCGGCTACTATTTCATGGTGCTCAAGAACAGATTAAAAAAACTGAAATCTTTAAACTGTATTTTAAAATTTATTTTGTTGTTTCATGAACTAAAACTAACATTTTGCATTATGCCTAAGCTATCTCAATAATATATTTTTAGATTTTTTCTCGTATAGAGTAAAATACCCTATTTATCGCCTCCGAAACCCCCTCCATACTAAATTTCATGAAAATCGTTGGAGCCATTTTCGAGATTCAGATTATACAGGAAAAGTTTTTATTCAGTGCTCAAACTTTAACCATGCATGAATTCAGCATACCATTCTAGAACCCCCAGCGAAGAAATTTTTCGTCGGTTTTACAAAAAAAATATATCTGCTGTTTCATAGAAAAGTGCAATACCTACGCGGTCAAAATGTATGGAACAGCTGTTTTTTTTAACTTTTTAACACTAGTTGTACACACCTCATTATGCCTGTCCTTGATCTCGTCGTCGATCTCTCTGAGTACAAACTGGCAAACAACACAGATAGACTTCTGCGACACTGGAGACGTTATAGGGCGGCCGTTCACTGTGTTGTCGTAGATCTCGTTCGTTTCTGGAAATGTCACACATTGCTTTTTAAATTAAACCATCAAAAGGATCGATCTGTTTCCGAAATAATGGTTCTAACTCTACGTCACACTAAATATGGGTCAAAGGTCAGGAGATAGCCGGAAGTTTGAAACCAGAGGCCGCTACCTGGACAGTTCCTGTCTTTTCAGAAGAAGATTTATATAGTTGTATCTGCAAAAACGTTTTAGGACAACAAGATATTGTAGTGCCAGCGACACGGAGAAGAAGCAGAACAATACTTATAATAATAGTAATAAAACTTTAAATAATAAGATAACTTAGATCCAATTTGTTAGTAGTATAATAACTTATAACTAGTGTTAGTAATACAATGTTAATCTACTCGCCCCCTTGCCTGACCCATGAATCGAGGTATCAATACTCATGTGTGCACTAATACATCGATTTTTTTTTCTTTGTATATCTTTGGGAAGGATAAGATGATTTTTAATAATAAACTAGCTGTGCCCGCGACTTCTCCGCGTGGAATAGTTATTTTTATTATTATTATTAAATAGAAATAAATAAGATTTCTAAAATAAAAGTAGACTTAAGTTACTCGTTTACATCAGGTATTTGTCAGTGAAAGTCACGTCAAAATCGGTGCAGCCGTTTTGAGATTAGCCGGAACAAACAGACAGATAGACAAAAATGGAAAAAATCATAATTTTGGTATATGTACCGTGTCCATATGCATTTAGTAAAAAGCGATAATTTTAATATTACAAACAAACACTCCAATTTTATTTATCTGTATACAGGAAAAGTTTATATCCAGTGCGCAAACTGTAACCATGAATTCAGCATATCATTCTAGACCTCCACAGCGCAGAAATTTTTCGTCGGTTATACAAAAAACATCGATGTTCCATACATTATGACCGCGTAGGTATTTCACTTTTCTATGAAACAGTGATTTCATTTTGTAAAACCAACGAAAAATTTCTTCACTGGGGGGTCTAGAATGGTATGCTGAATTCATGGCTACAGTTTGCGCACTGAATAAAAACTTTTCCTGTAGATTAATGTTTACGAGCAAGAAAGTACATATCGACTGTGAACTGGCAACCGGTCCCATCTCAATTTTTGGAAGATTACACTTTTTAATACCATTTTATACTATTTCATACTCCGCAGCGTTGCAAGAAATCCCATGTCAAATAAATTTAAATTTGGCGCCAGAATCGACTTCATTCAACTTGTACTAACTTCGACGCGCAGTGAATGCGAGCATTTAATATTCTTCATCCTGTAAAGTTGTCAAAATTGAGATAGTACCGATTGCCAGTTCACAGTCGCTATGTAGCATAGTCAGCAGCCTATAACGTTCCCACTGCTGCGACACAGGTCTCCTGTCAGTGAGAGGGAGTGGGCCATAATTCACCACGAGGGCCCAGTATGGCATTGTAGATGTCCCATGTCTTTGAATTTTTTGTTTTAGGATATCCCGGTTTCTTCACTATGTTTTCCTTCACCGTCTTGAGGGTGGTGGTGATGAAGCAATATACACAAATAAAATGCCTGCTTGGTTTCCAACCCACGGCCTACAAAACTTTAACTCGCAGCCGTTACCACTGGACCACCACTACATACTCTCAAATCTATATCTATTATTCTCCTTAATCATAATAAAATGAGAATAAACAAACATTCTCAAGACACAAATTAATTTGATTAAAACTACAGTAACCTACAGAAAATCCACATAAAACTAACGTACCGATATCATGATCCTTGTTCGCAACCACCAGCATGTTGGTTGGCAGCAGCGACTTTCCTCTGAAGTTGTTCCTGTCGGCCATCCGCTGCGGCTTCTGGTGGAACTTGTCGATCGCACTGTGGCTGGTGATCTTCAACGGGTCCTGAAAGTGAAATATGTATTTATAGCTTAACTGTACATAAGAACATCTTGTCTTGCCTTATGTGTACCACGGCCCTACCACGTCCCGAGCACGGCCCTGACTAGTGTGGAGAGACCACGTCTGAGGAAGAAATACCGTCCTACCTATTCCCGATAAGCAGCGTTGCTGTGTTCCGGTTTGACCGACATGGGTATTGGTGTAATTATTTTAACAGGCTTATGAGTCTGTAAGCCTTGCTATTATTAATACATGTTCATATTTGGCTGTGACCACTTACCATCCAAATAGCTATTCACAAATATATGATAGGTTTACGTTTCCCTACCGAATCGAGCATTAATCAGTGTTATTGTAAGAGTCCTCTAGACGCTGTTCACAAATCCAAAACCCGAAAATGTTGAATCAAATAGACGACCACTATTCTTCCGAGAGCGGTTTGCTGTCGGGGGCAAGGCAAATCAGGTTATCGAAAAGTGTAATTTTCGATACGATAGCCTGGCGAGCTATGCAGGTTAGGTTGTCTATCTGTTTAACATCCAATAAAATAAACTGATCAGCCTATTAAGTTCCTGTGTGTTGCCTTTTGCCTGGTGGCCTGTGAACTTTGGCTCACAGAGAGCTGTGAGAGGGACTGGGCCGCAATCCACCACGCGGGCGCAGTGTGTATTAGTAGATCTCACATATGTTTTCGAATTTTTGGTTCTAGGACATGTTGGTTTCCTCACGTTGTTTTCCTTCACCGTTTTGAGAGCTGTGGCGATGAAATTTACGCAAACTAAAGCGCCTGGCTGGGTTTGAAACTACGACCTACATCTCGTAAACCATGGGCATTACCACTGTGCCACCACTCTCATTTACTCATTCCTATCTAATTGCTTGCTAATTTCTAATGTCCTTTCACCTAAACCCTTGAAGATCTGACCAACGCCTCGGACGCCACAATAAACGTGACCACATACTGGGCAAAATATATAAATGGAAATCGCGAAAAAAAAAATCAGATGTTCCCTACATTTTGACGAGTTATGCGAACAATATGTAAGAAACAGCTGATTTTTTTTCGAGATTTTGGGTTTAGTCCCATAGTAAAAGCTGTTCATAATGATGAGTACAATGACCCCTTCAGATATTTCGTGTATTAATAGATACACCTTATATGTGCCGTCGAAACGAAAAGAAGAAGAATAGCTGACCTTGACCTCATCCTTGCACAGTTTGAGGTATACGCATATCTCCTGTGCGTCCATGTCGGCGACCAACATCTCGACCAACTGTGGCGCGTATGTGTCCACGAAGTCTACACATTCGGTGCGCAGTTTTGTTGACAGGTGTGTGCAAAGGTTGTCCAGGGCATGACGGATGCTTTCCTGTGGATTGATGATTTATTTATTTATTTATCAAGGTACACCAACAGCTTCTGTGTATAATATATTATACTAGCTGACCCGACAAACGTCGTCCTGTCTTAACTAGGAATATTGAATTCGCTTTGGTATAATATTAGAAAAGTTAATATGGTCGTTAAGTTTTCTTAAATTTTCTAATGTTACGCGCAAGTTTCTTAATTTTTTCTTTCATAAGAACCTTCTGACAATAGCACAACAAAAAAAGAATTAGTAAAATAAGGGAAATAGGGATTCATTTTTATATATAATTATACAGGGTGTCCGGTAATTAATGGATAACCTTGAAATGTTTCATGGTAGAACTAATGGTCATTCAGAAAAAAACATTTATATTTGTATTTTTTCTGTAAAACAAAAACCCAAATAATTACAACCAACTTCCGAAAAAATACTACTAAGTGAAATACTTATAACTTTAATTTTGGAAATTTGGAATTTGGAAATGCATTTAGCTGAATTGCCAGCTAATTCCATTTGACCCTTTACCCCTGTTATTGGTTATTGATACCAGAAAAAAAAGAAAAAAAAAAGGTTTTTAAATTTTAAATGACACTGACATGTATTTTAAGGCAACCGACTTATGTTATGGTTTTTGGAAATTCGAAAAAATTATCTATGTTCCATGAAAATTTACAAAAATAGCTGATCGATTGCGGGCACCTTAGCCCATCAAATGACGGAAAAAAAATAATTGTTCCATTAGTTTTCGATATCGATAGCCAACACGCGGGTAAAGTATTGCCAGCTAAATTAATTTAACCCTGTATACTTATAAAACACAAAATGTCAGTAAACAGTAAGTCTTAGTCAAACACAACATACCTCAGTGCGGTTATTTTTGAGCATAGTCTCGAGTTGCTCCACAGCGAACAAGCACAGCGGGCAGTTGGACTTGTCCGAGTTGATGTACACGCGACGCACCTCGCCGACCTTCGGGCAGATGCCGACCGCGGGGCAGATCTGGCCAGCACACATACTTTATAAGTTTTGAAGCAAAGTAAAATTACAGTAAATACTAAATTAAAAGTCACCATGAACGAATAGACAACTTATTGTAGTACAGAAAGCTAAGATAAACTGAGCAGCGTACCGAACGCCTTGAAACTGAAGGGAAGGTGCGAGTTTGGATTCACACCAGCAGGCTTAGCTCGAGCACCGATTTGTCGACGGAAGAATAGACATGACTATTAACTAAATGATGTACAATAGGAGAAGATAGCTATGTTTTTCTATTAATTATCACAGTTATGCGTTCTAAACGAATCATGATTTTGAAGATAATCAATCCTATATACTTTGTGGCCGTCGAGTAGAAAGTTTGTTGTCGGTGTGATTTTGACAGTTTGGGAAGAAATATTCTTCTGAAATAGTCTACATTTAGAAGGACCTAGACAAAAATCGTTAGAAACGAAAGACAAAATGACAGATTGTAGAAGGATATCTACGGTGCGATGTCAAAAATATAGAAACGAAATATCACTTTGTATTGAAAAAGCACTGTCTATTCTTCGTAGAAATAGAAAACGTCATGCTAAGCCTGCAGGTAGAAAGAAGGAACTCATTCTTCATAATTATACATACATACATAAAGTCACGCTTTCATCCCATGGGGGTCATCCTTACATACTCCTTTAGCCTCGTTTACGCTATAATAAGTTCCTTCTTTATACCCGGTTGATAACGTAGTAGGGCTAAAGTAAACTTAAAATATGAGGGAATTAAAAAAAGGTACCAAAAATAATTCCTCTGTCCAAAGACAAGAGATGTAGAGAATAAAAGGGGGTTCTTCGAATGCTCCTAAATTCACTGTTCTAGTACCTAGGCCAGCACTGAGCTGTATAGTTATGTGTATATGCCAAAGCCGGTTTTGTTACCTCTCTTCTACTTGGACATCTTGGTTATTCTTCCTAATGCCTCCGGATAGTTTTACTTTTAATGATGTATACTCACGGTGGCTGGGTCGATCCTCTGTACCAACAATGCCACGACGGCTGGTCCGTATTGCGTCACGAATTGTTTGCATTCTCCGTTGACCGACTGCGGCAGTCTGTCGCAAGCCTTGTCTACTGCTTCGAAGATCTCGTCCTGTTCAAATAAATGTTTAAGTATTAGCTTGATTCGATCGAAGGTAGGGCAAAAGGAACAGGTCACCCTGGCTTGTGACTGTGGTACTGACAAGAACATACGCTCAATAGGGTATTTTCAAATTGATTAAAAACTATTTTGATTTGAAGATTGGGACGAAATATTTAAAAGAAAAATAAAAATAAATTTATTTATATCAATTTTCAAAATAAAAACGATTAAAATCAAATTTATTTTTGTTTTGAATTTAGCTCCCAAAACGCTCCTTACGATGACTTTTTATCACGTGACCACACGTGACGTCAGCTTTGTGTAAACGGCATCGGTAAAAATAATTTGTGTGGCGCAGTTTTAGAAGTATTTGTGCACAGGGGCACCGCACACCAGTAATTCCACTTTCTATGCATTACAAATCTTGTTAATTATAAACTCGACATTAATTTGTTTGCAACTAACTACTTTAGTTTGCACAAAGTTGATGTCACGTGTGGTCACGTGATAAAAAGGTCATCGTATCTAGCGTTTTGGCGGTAAATTCAAAACAACGAAAAATAAATTTGATTTAAACCGTTTTTAATTGAGAAAATAGATATCAATCAATCTATTTTTATTTTTCTGTTAGATATTTCATCCCAATCTTCAAATTAAAATAGTTTTTAATCAATTGGAAAATACCCTATTGGCAGAGTGACGTTCCGTATTATTAACTAGCTGTGCCCGCGGCTTTGCCCGCGTTGATGTCGGAAGTGATCCCTCGGGGACGCGCTACAAGGGACAAAAAGACAGTAACGCCTTAAAAAAGTCAGATATCTGCCAGTTAAACTGGCTGGACCTCATAGTCGGGCCAGCTGTTTCGGAGATTAACCGGAGCAAATAGACAGACAGGCAAAAAATATATTAATTGATTTCTATTTCATCTATCGTATATAGTTTCATATGCATTTAGTTAAAATCTGTTATTTTGACATTACAAAAATACACTTCAATTTTATTAATTTGTATGTATGTATAAATAACAACTGCAACTAAGGCTAGGCAGCAATTGTGTACGTACCTCGGTCCTAGTGTCGCTGATCTCGACTTGTAGGTAGTGTAAGAAGTACTGGCAGAAGGAACATGCCGCCTTCCCTTGGGGCTGTGGTACTGACACAAACATACGCTCAATTGGCAGAGGAGCTATTTCCGCAGGTAGGATCTGCACGTTGGTCTGTTTGGTGACAGGGACGCGAACCAACTGTGGGGACAGTAAAGACAAGATGAGTGATTGATAATGTAGATACGGTAGATTAAGACTAGATTAGTGATCATGCAGGTATGTCGACCCGGTAACATTTGAATTGGATTTAAGCACAATGATGCAAAATCTACAGTTCTTTTTTTATAAACGCAGATACTAATTTGATTGGTGTAATGTCAAACTCATGTCAAAATCATAAACTAAAAAAGCGAATACAAAGGACTTGTAATGTCACGGTAAATAAATAATAATTTAAAGTTAAATTCTGTACTGACAGGAATAACTTCTATTTAACACAAGCTAGGCTTACACAGTTCTTGAACAACAACTTGACGGATCATAATAATTTATTTTGTTATTAATGGAAAATTGGTGTACTAAAGATACAACTCTGCCAACCCTTCGGGGAAACAAGGCGTGATGTTATGTTGTTTTTATTGATTACAGTAACAAACGCGTAACACACTAAGAGTAGGAATTGCTTTCATTTTGACAAACCAACAACATTCATTGCGTTATTTACGTCATTGGGCCGACAAATTTTTCGAACATATGAAAAATCATTCTCATTGATTTTGTGTGCTGGTTATTTTTGACTATGAACATAGAAAATATCACTAATTCCAATAAGCTAAATAGTTTTGAAACAATGACGTTACGTATCACCAAATATTTTTGTTAAAAGTTACTTTAACTTCAATCCACTGCACTCACCTTATCAAAGGCAGCTTCTTTCTTATCATCACCAATAAGTTTCTTGGAAACAGTCTTTACAGCCAGCTCTCCTGACATCAATGGCGCGATAGGCTCTTCCGTCTTATTGCCACACACGCCGATCATAGCGCACAGAGCGTCAGCTTGTAAGTCGTCGACGAGATACTTGTAGATGAGGGGGTAGTACTGTTCGGCTAAGTGCAGGCATTCGTTTTTGAAGTTGCCTGTCTGTTTGCAGAGACCTGCAAGAAAGAAAGATTGTAGTGTTCATTATTGCTGCCTAGCCGTTTTGTAACCTTGTTAGGGTCGGCTTCCATGGAACGACTGCCTTTACAGGAAAAGTTTTTATTCAGTACGCAAACTGTAACCATGAATTCAGCATATCATTCTAGACCTCCCAGCGCAGAAATTTTTCGTCGCCTATACAAAAAAAAAATTAGCTGTTTCATAGAAAAGTGCAATACCTACGAGGTCAAAATGTTATGGAACAGCTGATCTTTTTTTGGTGGTGGTTGAGTGGTGGTTACAGTTTGCGCATGGAATAAAAACTTTTCCTATATGACCTCCACAACCGAGTTACCCCTCAGTAAGGCTAATAATAATTTATTAATTTATCAGCTTTAACTTGTTATCTATCACTTTTAATTTAATTTATAATTCAATTTTAAACTACTATTTTCATTTTGTTTTTTTAATATGAATTCATTAATTCAGACATAATATTGAAAATACAGTTAATGCTTGGTTTTATTACATCATCTGCCTAGTCTTTTTCCTTGCAAGGCCGTTATAACAGCATGTATATTGTTTCTTTTTATACATAGCTATTCTTAACTAAAGTATGTATTCAGAGCACCTGTTATTGAGTGTGCATTACAGGTTTTTCTTGAGGGTGGATAATCATCAAATAACTTCTCCCGCTCTGGGTGGAGCAGGAGGGCGTGTCAGACTTTTACTGACTAAAACCCACCCGTGTTCCCTCAGTTGCTTGTGTGCCAGAGGCCGCGGTATCTCTTTCGAACAACCCGCACCCCCGGCAGGCTTCGGCCCTTGCGGACCCCACCAGTTGTTGCTGACATCTGACAGCTGTCGAACCGGGATTTTTTTTGTTTAACGTGGAGAAATGCCTACTGTGCTACCACGGGGAGATAGCGCAGTTATGTGGAACTGTAACCCACGAAAACTCCACGGTGTCCTCCAGTGCCGCTTGTGGCGGGAACATAGAAATGCGCAAGCCATCCGCGAACCCGTCGCGGCTGTCCGTACCCTGTCTGGACCCTCCTCGGAGTGCAGTTACAGGATTACGTATTTATTAATCAACTTTCATTATTATAAATCGTAAAATATCTCGTTGGGAGTTAAATAAGACTGGTTGTCCGACTTTTGTACTTTGGACCCGTAGCTACTGTCAAAGATCCACAAATGGCAGCCGGAACCAGCGACTTAACGTACTCTCCGAGGCACGAAGGGGGTATTAAAATGTCTCACCCATCCATGGACCGACCTATCAAGCGAAGCTTAAACTAATCCATCGACCCGTGTGACTGTTTTTTTTATAGCCAGAGGTCCTTTAGTATTAACTATGATAATGATAACAACTAACGATACTTTCGTATTTCAGTTGCATACTGCTATTCCGTCTCTACCTTTTCCAAAAGTTTTGATAAGATCATCACGAAATGTGTGATGATAGGCTCAATATTCTCACATTAAACTACAGTTACAACGTTGTAATTGTAGATGGAACCAATTTGGTTGTTATTTTCGTAAAGAGCTATTTTAAACCTTTCTAAATTAACTAGAAATCTTAGCATTTGCTTTGAATTTAAATTGATGATAATTTGAAACTGTTACCTTTCAGCACTCTGTAGAACTCGATCTCAGTTGTGTTGGCGACCATGACGTCACGCAGATGTTTGACCAGCTGTTCACACAATTCGCAAGGCACGTCACTGACAAACAAAAATACAGCCAAATAAGAACAAAACATATACATATATATACGGGAAAAGTTTTTATTCAGTGCGCAAACTGTAACCGTGAATTCTGCATATCATTCTAAACACCCCAGCGCAGATATTTTTCGTCGGTTATAAAAAAAAAATCAGATGATTTTTTTTTGTATAACCGACGAAAAATTTCCTATAAGTGTATATGAACCTCATAAAGTTAAATATCATGTCAATTTAAGTAAGAATAATGTTTTGCACATCCAGAAATGCTGAAACGATAGTTTGGGACTCAAGATTTTTTGAAGCAATAATAATGGAGGACCCCGGGGTTCGGCCTTTTGAGTAGAACTATATCAGCTTTGTTTGACTTGTCGCGACAGACGGCAAACATGCATTAATGAGCTTGTAGCTTGCGGCCAGACTAACGAGGCAGTCAACAATTTTAGTTTCCCTATTATTTGTGAAGGTAACTTACTCAGTAGGCCTGAAGTCAGTAAACTGTGCAGGGAAGTTATACTCGTCGTGTTTATGGAACCTGTACGCGCACTGCCCGCTGACGTGGCACATGCTCTGAGGAGTGAAGTCCTGCTTCACCGCCTGCACTATGTTCTCGTAGTACTTGAAGACCAGCATTGAGCAGGAGTCTGATAGAGAGTCCATCTTGCGGCACATCTGGGAAAAGTAAATTAAAAAAGTTATTTTAATGTTACACTTTGTACAGAATCATTTTTGTGTTAGACGGGCACTATCATCTTACATATGGTGGTTGTGCCACCGATCTGATCCGGCTCGAAGGATCATAATTTTTAAAGAAAGGGAATAATTTCATAGGAGAATTGGGTTTGAAAAACGTGCTCTTGAAAGTAAATATAACACATGCACTGTAGGTTTTTATTTATGACCCCCAGCTTTCTGTATAAATAAATAAACAAACTTTATTTTGATTTGATCCAAAGTGCTGGTAACAAAATAACTTAGCCTATGTTAGTAACCAAAACAGATTGAAAATGACACTTTTCGATAACTCTATTTGCCTTACCCCGACAGCTAAAGCTGTCGGATGAATAGCGGTCGTCTGTTTGATTTAAACTGACAACATTTTCGGGTTTTGCATTTGTGAATAGCCTTTAGAGGATTCGTACGATAACATTGATTGATGTTCGATTCGCTATGGAAGCGTAACGAATGGTTGCGAATACCTATGCGGGTCCGAAGTGCCCACACTTAGAAGAATTCATGTATAAACATAGCCTAAGGGATTGCCAATCAAGTCAAGAAGAATGAGATGCTACAAATACATTAACAAAAATATTATTAATTGTACCTGCAATAATCCAAGCAGGAAGTCTTCATAGCTGGTGGTGTCGAACTTCTTCCTCAACACGCCGACGGTTCGCTGACAGTTGTTGCATTCCACACGCAGGCTCAATTGGGCGTACTGTAACAATAAACATACAATGCTTTTATTACTTGTTGGATTTAAAATCGAATTTCTAAGACACACGATTTACTTTCAATTACATTTAAAATCATTTTTACTAGTATTTGTGCATGTACAGAGACAGGACTCAATTCGGTTGCTGGTTGGTTCATTGTCAGGGCTGATAGATCTCGTACTATAAATTACTGAAAACTGAGCAATAATTAGAGGTTTTTCATACGTTTGAAAATTATGGTTTGTGAGCGTAGTTATAGTACACCTGCATTTTGCCAGTTATGTTTAAGTCCCATATAATTGCCATTTTTTTTTTATTGGGAAATCATCAAATAACTTCTCCCGCTCTGACGCCTGGGCGTGTCAGACTTTTACTGACAGAAACCCACCCGTGTTCCCTCAGTTGCCTGTGTGCCAGGGGCCGCGGTATCTCGTTCGAACAACCCGCACCCCTGGGAGGCATCGGCCCTTGCGGACCCCATCAGTTGGTGCTGACATCTCTTTGAGGCGCGCGTATATTATTGCCATCAACCATCAAATCCAACCTTCGGGCTGCTACTGAGAAATTACAGATAGGAAAACCTATTAACACTACCCGGCCTGGGAAACGAACCCAGGACCTCATACTCAGCAGTAGCGCTTCCGACCACTAGACCAGCGAGGCAGTCGAGGCAATTAAATATTTTATTTTTATTTTTATTGGCATATAAAATGTGTACAAACTGAAGCCACTGTCTTCTCCCAATCAGTAGGTTCTAGATTTTATGCAATATGACAAAACAAATGACAACAACAAAGGAAAGAAACGTAAGTACATGACATTATCTACAGAATGCAAATGTTATAGACATTTATCGCCACAATAAAACATTTATTTGCAATATTTACAAACGTGGCGTGATGTAAGGTCATACCGTCTAATGATATCGCGATAACCTGATAAAAATGTCGTTATGAACTACTTTAGAGTGACTAATGCGAACGAAAGTACAATTTCGGTGCTTATTGATTTGAGTAATACATTAGTATACACTTTTCACTGTAAAGAATTATCTAAATCTAAAAAGATTTTTAATGAATGTCAATGTGGCTTATCAAATAAATGACAACAGTCGCTTGTTTATTGCATTTCTTCAATGTCTGTTTCTGCAATGAGTTATATATTTTTTTGGTTTTCTGCAGCATTTCCTATGCATTTAGCTCTAGTTTAACAAAATACAAACAGGCGCTTTATTTTGTTTAAATTACTTCATCACATCATTTCAGCCGAAAGACGTCCACTGCTGGACATAGGCCTCCCCCAAAAAGGGGGTTTTGCCATAATCACCACGCTTGGCAAGCGGGTTGGCGATCGCAGTATGGTGGTAAAATGCATAGAAAACGCTGCTACCCATGCTTTAGTAAGTCCCTTAGTCGCCTTCTACGACAACCATGGGAAGAAATGGGATGGTGCTATTCTGTTACGTCCGGCACCACACGGAACTTCATCACACTGCTCTCAAAACAGTGAAGGAAAACATCGTGAGGTAATCGGCAGGTTCAACCCGCACAGGGCCCGCGTGTTGGATTTCAGCCCACTCCTTCTCACAAGCCGATTAGATTATGCTTAACAATCAATATAAATAAAGTTACATTAATAAAGCTACATTTCAATCTGATATCTTATTGATACATTCTACGCTATCCGAATTTCCTCCAGAAATATTTGTTAATATTTTTACCGAGTCAACTGCACTACTTATATGGACTAACATAAATAATAATATTTATTTGGCATTCATTGATTTTTTGGAACTCGTTACAAAGCTTGAAAGAACATCATTATTGCGAGATCGTGACTAATTTTACGAAGAAAAGCAATGTCAATCAACTATAATTAATTGATGACATCAATCATTATTTGTATAACATCGAATTTGGTGAGTCATATGAATTTTGATTCAAAGTAAAGATATTATTGAATGAAACGGAGTCTTTATATTGTCTCAGTAGATGACAATATGAAAGAACATGATATTTAATGAATTAACACGCATAATAAATCTAATAAAAGTTATAAGTAAAACAGAATTTGACACATGGTGTTAATTTCTAATTTTATAATAGATTATTTATATGGATTTGTTTACATTAAACATACAAATTGGAGATAATCTCAATGACGCATTTAGTTCATCGTTGACACACAACTGGGTCAGTACAAAGTGCGCATGTACTTTGTGACAATAGATAGCTGATTTTATTATTTGAGAATGACAAAGACGAGTTTACTACTGCTAATGTTGCTGCTATTAGTGTATTTTCTATTAAATATAATTTCGAAATAATGTGTATTTGCGTTAATTAGAATTTACCGAAGAAAAGTAAACTAAAACAGAACCAAGTGCCAATAGAAAGACTAAAAAGCGTGCAAGAAAGGGTGACGTGACAACCATATGACGTTGAAAAAATCACCCCCTACCACATCAGCTTTAGAAGTTCAATCCTACTCCTATGTAATAACATATTTAACGAGGCTTACACGCAATAACCAACTGAAAAACAAAGCGAAAAGAATAAACGCAAAACGAAATAACAAAGCTCTACTTACAAAGTCTTCAAGCATGTCATCAATTCTGGCACTGTTACAGAGGCCGGCGACGGAGCAGACTTGCTGAGGGTTCATCTCGGAAGCCAGGGTCTCAACCAGTTCAGGCACGAAGTCATCAGCTAACTTCATGCATTCCTTCGCGACTATGTTCACGGGGATCAGCTTGCAGGATCCTTCGAACACTTCTTTTAGTTCCTCCTGTAATTATTGATAAATAAATGAAATTAATAAGTTTGTTGCAACTATTTGGAAAAGGATTGAGTTACTTTTCGTGCCTTGGATGCTCCCTGCTCTTTAGTAGATCTTTGAGAGTCGTTACAGGGAATCAGAAGCCAGAAAGTCTAGACAACCAGTCTTACCAAGGGGTATCGTGTTACCCAGCAACTAGGTTGTGGAGGTCAGATAGGCAGTCGCTCTATGTAAAATACTGTTAGGGGGCGTCCATTAATTACGTGAGGCGTTTAGGGGTGGGAGGGGGTCGAGTCGAATCTCACCCAATCTCACGTGGGGGAGAGAGGGGGTCTTGGTAAATATCACGTAATTTATATTTTTGCCCGCAACGAAACAATGTAACATTACGAGATAATCGGGTTAAATTATGTGAAACATGTTTTTTCACCCATATGGCAAAATCTTACAAAATAATATTTATCGCAGTTATGCGAACGCTACAAAGTAGCACAGTACTTCCTCGATGGTTAAACCGCCACCGCCCAGCCATGTCAGCCAAATGCAATGCATAAATCCAACGCAAATAAGCACAGATTAACGTTTTTACACTAAACCCACGTATTTGAAATATCTCACGTGAGATTATGGGGAGGGGGGGAGGGTCGAGCCAAATCTCACGACATCTCACAAGAGCGGGGGTGGGGGTCGAAAAATCGCCAAAATTTACTCACGTAATTAATGGACGCCCCCTTATTTGGCTGTGTCCAGTAAGACTAGAAGCCGAACTCATCATATAGTTGGGACAACGGTAGCTAGGCAGAAGATTATGATTGGGTTACTTTTAGGATCATATTTTAAGGATGACGACCAGAGATCGGATATTCGGATGCATATTCACCTAAAGTTGAGATGTTGGCTAACATGGAATGCGGTTTTGTATCGAAAGTCTTAATTTAGGTAAGTATTTTTTTTTTACTAATACAAACCACCCCTCCTTCAGTACACACATTTGTATCGGGTTAAACATTAATTTTAAATTAATACACATCTGAATAGTTTTGCAATCCAAGAATCCCGGGGTTTTTAATAAATATTACAAATAATTTATAAAGCCGCTTCCATACTTTCATAGCTAAAAATGATCTTTAGGTAAATATGCATCCGAATATCCGATCTCTGAGGATGACATACATATATCATTATATCTAAGAAATAGTTAGCAGTACAGGGTTGATGAGCTGTAATTTTTATGGCAGCATACTGTAAATTGACTCTACCAGTGTCAAATTAAAATAGGTAGGTATACTCAACTACACCAATAGTAACGTAGTACAGTAAAGTAGTACACCAATAGTAACAGTTTGATCTTAAAACCATTGCCGTTATTGTATTTTCGCGGTTATTGTAATTCAAGTGTTTCCACTGATTTGCAGTTGGCCATGTATACATTGTTGATAGTAACTACTCTAGAGTTGTTGCTGTCTTACAAAATTATACCCCGTAGTTTTCCCGATTCGTAATTTAATAAATTTAACAATAACTGTATTTGTAACCATACTGATGATAGTGATGAAGCGGCGAATCAACAAAAAAAAAACAATCGAATTATAAAGAGGTAAAATTTGTTTAATTATTAGTTTATATGTATAGAGTAAGCTCTAAAACTGCCAGTTCTGATTTGAAAAAACCTTTTTGCATTTATGATATACCCAATGCTTGAGGAAGGTTAACTAACATCATGCTACGACCCTAAGAAGCCGATTTAAATGAAAAAGAAGTCAGAAAAAATTCTAAGAAAACGAAGTAATATCGCGGGCAGGCGATGCGATGCTATAGGATGTACAGGGTGTAAAGGGAACGTTTCCGAAGCCAGAGCGTAGGTTATATACAACCTAAATGCAAACGGATACCAATAACCTTTCGCTTTAAATTGGTTATTTTGCTTCAATTTAAAACGTTTGACGCTTCTGTAATGTTTTCTACTTATTTTATTTTGGCGGCGCTTTAAAAAGGATGCCTAAACCTAAAGTCTCCACCTGGACTTGGGGTCGAGCGCGGTTATGCGTGAGCCTATCAACAGATTTTTATTTTTGAATACACCAGAGATGGGCCGAATGTGGTTTGAACCGAATCCGAACTTCGGCCAAACATTCGGTTAAAATGAAAAAGTTTTCGGTTCAATACATTGTAATAAAATATACTTGATGTGAATGTTTAGTTTTTTGAACCAAAAAACGTGTATTTTTTTTTTCTATTTTACGAACTCTATTCAGATGTTTGTTAGAAGA